>LR990137.1:0-10000000 GCA_905147285.1 Hypena proboscidalis
GCATTACCGCCCCCTACGCGACGCCACCCCCTTAACAGGGGTTGTGAAGCATAGTTTTTCGAAATTTTTCATTTAACTCGTAATATTCTGTGAAATCGCTGTAGTAACGACCTCTGTGAGGCATTTTTGAACTTTTCCAAGACATTGTGAGCGCTGAGATACTTACCACCTGTGCGTCGACCCACCCCCGAGGTCCAGACACTGCATCCGCACCCTCCGACGAACCGTTGGAGCACACCACCTGAAAGAGAGAAGAAAAATTGACGTTTTAGTACAAAATTATTACATTTTTATTTTTAATTTGGCAACCCTACATCTGATTTTCAAAATTTTTATTTCTCTGGATAGGGCTCGTCGAGACCTTTCCCCAGACACCCCATTTATTTAAATCCGTAGCATAAAACGTCGAATATCGCCCGCCGAAATTTCTTCTAGAACACATAGTGCAAATATCATCTATACAAAGTCTACCTTAGGGCTCCAGTACTGAAAATCGACCAAATATTTTGTCCGAACTTTGACTTGGGATAACTTTCTAATCGTTACAATAACATCCCTACAGCACCCCTTAGTGTTTTTAACACACCCTTTGGCACCAACCCTTAGCAGTCACCCCTATTGACTTACAAATTTCCACGTGATTTCGTTTAAGTCTGACTAAATCACCCTCAACTTTGTTATTTATTAAAGGATTCTTGATTTTTTGGTTTTAAAAACTTGGCATTACCGCCCCCTACGCGACGCCACCCCTTAACAGGGGTTGTGAAGCATAGTTTTTCGAAATTTTTCATTTAACTCGTAATATTCTGTGAAATCGCTGTAGTAACGACCTCTGTGAGGCATTTTTGAACTTTTCCAAGACATTGTGAGCGCTGAGATACTTACCACCTGTGCGTCGACCCACCCCCGAGGTCCAGACACTGCATCCGCACCCTCCGACGAACCGTTGGAGCACACCACCTGAAAGAGAGAAGAAAAATTGACGTTTTAGTACAAAATTATTACATTTTTATTTTTAATTTGGCAACCCTACATCTGATTTTCAAAATTTTTATTTCTCTGGATAGGGCTCGTCGAGACCTTTCCCCAGACACCCCATTTATTTAAATCCGTAGCATAAAACGTCGACAATCGCCCGCCGAAATTTCTTCTAGAACACATAGTGCAAATATCATCTATACAAAGTCTACCTTAGGGCTCCAGTACTGAAAATCGACCAAATATTTTTGTCCGAACTTTGACTTGGGATAACTTTCTAATCGTTACAATAACATCCCTACAGCACCCCTTAGTGTTTTTAACACACCCTTTGGCACCAACCCTTAGCAGTCACCCCTATTGACTTACAAATTTCCACGTGATTTCGTTTAAGTCTGACTAAATCACCCTCAACTTTGTTATTTATTAAAGGATTCTAGATTTTTTGGTTTTAAAAACTTGGCATTACCGCCCCCTACGCGACGCCACCCCTTAACAGGGGTTGTGAAGCATAGTTTTTCGAAATTTTTCATTTAACTCGTAATATTCTGTGAAATCGCTGTAGTAACGACCTCTGTGAGGCATTTTTGAACTTTTCCAAGACATTGTGAGCGCTGAGATACTTACCACCTGTGCGTCGACCCACCCCCGAGGTCCAGACACTGCATCCGCACCCTCCGACGAACCGTTGGAGCACACCACCTGAAAGAGAGAAGAAAAATTGACGTTTTAGTACAAAATTATTACATTTTTATTTTTAATTTGGCAACCCTACATCTGATTTTCAAAATTTTTATTTCTCTGGATAGGGCTCGTCGAGACCTTTCCCCAGACACCCCATTTATTTAAATCCGTAGCATAAAACGTCGACAATCGCCCGCCGAAATTTCTTCTAGAACACATAGTGCAAATATCATCTATACAAAGTCTACCTTAGGGCTCCAGTACTGAAAATCGACCAAATATTTTTGTCCGAACTTTGACTTGGGATAACTTTCTAATCGTTACAATAACATCCCTACAGCACCCCTTAGTGTTTTTAACACACCCTTTGGCACCAACCCTTAGCAGTCACCCCTATTGACTTACAAATTTCCACGTGATTTCGTTTAAGTCTGACTAAATCACCCTCAACTTTGTTATTTATTAAAGGATTCTAGATTTTTTGGTTTTAAAAACTTGGCATTACCGCCCCCTACGCGACGCCACCCCTTAACAGGGGTTGTGAAGCATAGTTTTTCGAAATTTTTCATTTAACTCGTAATATTCTGTGAAATCGCTGTAGTAACGACCTCTGTGAGGCATTTTTGAACTTTTCCAAGACATTGTGAGCGCTGAGATACTTACCACCTGTGCGTCGACCCACCCCCGAGGTCCAGACACTGCATCCGCACCCTCCGACGAACCGTTGGAGCACACCACCTGAAAGAGAGAAGAAAAATTGACGTTTTAGTACAAAATTATTACATTTTTATTTTTAATTTGGCAACCCTACATCTGATTTTCAAAATTTTTATTTCTCTGGATAGGGCTCGTCGAGACCTTTCCCCAGACACCCCATTTATTTAAATCCGTAGCATAAAACGTCGACAATCGCCCGCCGAAATTTCTTCTAGAACACATAGTGCAAATATCATCTATACAAAGTCTACCTTAGGGCTCCAGTACTGAAAATCGACCAAATATTTTTGTCCGAACTTTGACTTGGGATAACTTTCTAATCGTTACAATAACATCCCTACAGCACCCCTTAGTGTTTTTAACACACCCTTTGGCACCAACCCTTAGCAGTCACCCCTATTGACTTACAAATTTCCACGTGATTTCGTTTAAGTCTGACTAAATCACCCTCAACTTTGTTATTTATTAAAGGATTCTAGATTTTTTGGTTTTAAAAACTTGGCATTACCGCCCCCTACGCGACGCCACCCCTTAACAGGGGTTGTGAAGCATAGTTTTTTCGAAATTTTTCATTTAACTCGTAATATTCTGTGAAATCGCTGTAGTAACGACCTCTGTGAGGCATTTTGAACTTTTCCAAGACATTGTGAGCGCTGAGATACTTACCACCTGTGCGTCGACCCACCCCCGAGGTCCAGACACTGCATCCGCACCCTCCGACGAACCGTTGGAGCACACCACCTGAAAGAGAGAAGAAAAATTGACGTTTTAGTACAAAATTATTACATTTTTATTTTAATTTGGCAACCCTACATCTGATTTTCAAAATTTTTATTTCTCTGGATAGGGCTCGTCGAGACCTTTCCCCAGACACCCCATTTATTTAAATCCGTAGCATAAAACGTCGACAATCGCCCGCCGAAATTTCTTCTAGAACACATAGTGCAAATATCATCTATACAAAGTCTACCTTAGGGCTCCAGTACTGAAAATCGACCAAATATTTTTGTCCGAACTTTGACTTGGGATAACTTTCTAATCGTTACAATAACATCCCTACAGCACCCCTTAGTGTTTTTAACACACCCTTTGGCACCAACCCTTAGCAGTCACCCCTATTGACTTACAAATTTCCACGTGATTTCGTTTAAGTCTGACTAAATCACCCTCAACTTTGTTATTTATTAAAGGATTCTAGATTTTTTGGTTTTAAAAAACTTGGCATTACCGCCCCCTACGCGACGCCACCCCTTAACAGGGGTTGTGAAGCATAGTTTTTCGAAATTTTTCATTTAACTCGTAATATTCTGTGAAATCGCTGTAGTAACGACCTCTGTGAGGCATTTTTGAACTTTTCCAAGACATTGTGAGCGCTGAGATACTTACCACCTGTGCGTCGACCCACCCCCGAGGTCCAGACACTGCATCCGCACCCTCCGACGAACCGTTGGAGCACACCACCTGAAAGAGAGAAGAAAAATTGACGTTTTAGTACAAAATTATTACATTTTTATTTTTAATTTGGCAACCCTACATCTGATTTTCAAAATTTTTATTTCTCTGGATAGGGCTCGTCGAGACCTTTCCCCAGACACCCCATTTATTTAAATCCGTAGCATAAAACGTCGACAATCGCCCGCCGAAATTTCTTCTAGAACACATAGTGCAAATATCATCTATACAAAGTCTACCTTAGGGCTCCAGTACTGAAAATCGACCAAATATTTTTGTCCGAACTTTGACTTGGGATAACTTTCTAATCGTTACAATAACATCCCTACAGCACCCCTTAGTGTTTTTAACACACCCTTTGGCACCAACCCTTAGCAGTCACCCCTATTGACTTACAAATTTCCACGTGATTTCGTTTAAGTCTGACTAAATCACCCTCAACTTTGTTATTTATTAAAGGATTCTAGATTTTTTGGTTTTAAAAACTTGGCATTACCGCCCCCCTACGCGACGCCACCCCTTAACAGGGGTTGTGAAGCATAGTTTTTCGAAATTTTTCATTTAACTCGTAATATTCTGTGAAATCGCTGTAGTAACGACCTCTGTGAGGCATTTTTGAACTTTTCCAAGACATTGTGAGCGCTGAGATACTTACCACCTGTGCCTGTGCGTCGACCCACCCCCGAGGTCCAGACACTGCATCCGCACCCTCCGACGAACCGTTGGAGCACACCACCTGAAAGAGAGAAGAAAAATTGACGTTTTAGTACAAAATTATTACATTTTTATTTTTAATTTGGCAACCCTACATCTGATTTTCAAAATTTTTATTTCTCTGGATAGGGCTCGTCGAGACCTTTCCCCAGACACCCCATTTATTTAAATCCGTAGCATAAAACGTCGACAATCGCCCGCCGAAATTTCTTCTAGAACACATAGTGCAAATATCATCTATACAAAGTCTACCTTAGGGCTCCAGTACTGAAAATCGACCAAATATTTTTGTCCGAACTTTGACTTGGGATAACTTTCTAATCGTTACAATAACATCCCTACAGCACCCCTTAGTGTTTTTAACACACCCCTTTGGCACCAACCCTTAGCAGTCACCCCTATTGACTTACAAATTTCCACGTGATTTCGTTTAAGTCTGACTAAATCACCCTCAACTTTGTTATTTATTAAAGGATTCTAGATTTTTTGGTTTTAAAAACTTGGCATTACCGCCCCCTACGCGACGCCACCCCTTAACAGGGGTTGTGAAGCATAGTTTTTCGAAATTTTTCATTTAACTCGTAATATTCTGTGAAATCGCTGTAGTAACGACCTCTGTGAGGCATTTTTGAACTTTTCCAAGACATTGTGAGCGCTGAGATACTTACCACCTGTGCGTCGACCCACCCCCGAGGTCCAGACACTGCATCCGCACCCTCCGACGAACCGTTGGAGCACACCACCTGAAAGAGAGAAGAAAAATTGACGTTTTAGTACAAAATTATTACATTTTTATTTTTAATTTGGCAACCCTACATCTGATTTTCAAAATTTTTATTTCTCTGGATAGGGCTCGTCGAGACCTTTCCCCAGACACCCCATTTATTTAAATCCGTAGCATAAAACGTCGAAAATCGCCCGCCGAAATTTCTTCTAGAACACATAGTGCAAATATCATCTATACAAAGTCTACCTTAGGGCTCCAGTACTGAAAATCGACCAAATATTTTTGTCCGAACTTTGACTTGGGATAACTTTCTAATCGTTACAATAACATCCCTACAGCACCCCTTAGTGTTTTTAACACACCCTTTGGCACCAACCCTTAGCAGTCACCCCTATTGACTTACAAATTTCCACGTGATTTCGTTTAAGTCTGACTAAATCACCCTCAACTTTGTTATTTATTAAAGGATTCTAGATTTTTTGGTTTTAAAAACTTGGCATTACCGCCCCCTACGCGACGCCACCCCTTAACAGGGGTTGTGAAGCATAGTTTTTCGAAATTTTTCATTTAACTCGTAATATTCTGTGAAATCGCTGTAGTAACGACCTCTGTGAGGCATTTTTGAACTTTTCCAAGACATTGTGAGCGCTGAGATACTTACCACCTGTGCGTCGACCCACCCCCGAGGTCCAGACACTGCATCCGCACCCTCCGACGAACCGTTGGAGCACACCACCTGAAAGAGAGAAGAAAAATTGACGTTTTAGTACAAAATTTTTACATTTTTATTTTTAATTTGGCAACCCTACATCTGATTTTCAAAATTTTTATTTCTCTGGATAGGGCTCGTCGAGACCTTTCCCCAGACACCCCATTTATTTAAATCCGTAGCATAAAACGTCGACAATCGCCCGCCGAAATTTCTTCTAGAACACATAGTGCAAATATCATCTATACAAAGTCTACCTTAGGGCTCCAGTACTGAAAATCGACCAAATATTTTTGTCCGAACTTTGACTTGGGATAACTTTCTAATCGTTACAATAACATCCCTACAGCACCCCTTAGTGTTTTTAACACACCCTTTGGCACCAACCCTTAGCAGTCACCCCTATTGACTTACAAATTTCCACGTGATTTCGTTTAAGTCTGACTAAATCACCCTCAACTTTGTTATTTATTAAAGGATTCTAGATTTTTTGGTTTTAAAAACTTGGCATTACCGCCCCCTACGCGACGCCACCCCTTAACAGGGGTTGTGAAGCATAGTTTTTCAAAATTTTTCATTTAACTCGTAATATTCTGTGAAATCGCTGTAGTAACGACCTCTGTGAGGCATTTTTGAACTTTTCCAAGACATTGTGAGCGCTGAGATACTTACCACCTGTGCGTCGACCCACCCCCGAGGTCCAGACACTGCATCCGCACCCTCCGACGAACCGTTGGAGCACACCACCTGAAAGAGAGAAGAAAAATTGACGTTTTAGTACAAAATTATTACATTTTTATTTTTAATTTGGCAACCCTACATCTGATTTTCAAAATTTTTATTTCTCTGGATAGGGCTCGTCGAGACCTTTCCCCAGACACCCCATTTATTTAAATCCGTAGCATAAAACGTCGACAATCGCCCGCCGAAATTTCTTCTAGAACACATAGTGCAAATATCATCTATACAAAGTCTACCTTAGGGCTCCAGTACTGAAAATCGACCAAATATTTTTGTCCGAACTTTGACTTGGGATAACTTTCTAATCGTTACAATAACATCCCTACAGCACCCCTTAGTGTTTTTAACACACCCTTTGGCACCAACCCTTAGCAGTCACCCCTATTGACTTACAAATTTCCACGTGATTTCGTTTAAGTCTGACTAAATCACCCTCAACTTTGTTATTTATTAAAGGATTCTAGATTTTTTGGTTTTAAAAACTTGGCATTACCGCCCCCTACGCGACGCCACCCCTTAACAGGGGTTGTGAAGCATAGTTTTTCGAAATTTTTCATTTAACTCGTAATATTCTGTGAAATCGCTGTAGTAACGACCTCTGTGAGGCATTTTTGAACTTTTCCAAGACATTGTGAGCGCTGAGATACTTACCACCTGTGCGTCGACCCACCCCCGAGGTCCAGACACTGCATCCGCACCCTCCGACGAACCGTTGGAGCACACCACCTGAAAGAGAGAAGAAAAAATTGACGTTTTAGTACAAAATTATTACATTTTTATTTTTAATTTGGCAACCCTACATCTGATTTTCAAAATTTTTATTTCTCTGGATAGGGCTCGTCGAGACCTTTCCCCAGACACCCCATTTATTTAAATCCGTAGCATAAAACGTCGACAATCGCCCGCCGAAATTTCTTCTAGAACACATAGTGCAAATATCATCTATACAAAGTCTACCTTAGGGCTCCAGTACTGAAAATCGACCAAATATTTTTGTCCGAACTTTGACTTGGGATAACTTTCTAATCGTTACAATAACATCCCTACAGCACCCCTTAGTGTTTTTAACACACCCTTTGGCACCAACCCTTAGCAGTCACCCCTATTGACTTACAAATTTCCACGTGATTTCGTTTAAGTCTGACTAAATCACCCTCAACTTTGTTATTTATTAAAGGATTCTAGATTTTTTGGTTTTAAAAACTTGGCATTACCGCCCCCTACGCGACGCCACCCCTTAACAGGGGTTGTGAAGCATAGTTTTTCGAAATTTTTCATTTAACTCGTAATATTCTGTGAAATCGCTGTAGTAACGACCTCTGTGAGGCATTTTTGAACTTTTCCAAGACATTGTGAGCGCTGAGATACTTACCACCTGTGCGTCGACCCACCCCCGAGGTCCAGACACTGCATCCGCACCCTCCGACGAACCGTTGGAGCACACCACCTGAAAGAGAGAAGAAAAATTGACGTTTTAGTACAAAATTATTACATTTTTATTTTTAATTTGGCAACCCTACATCTGATTTTCAAAATTTTTATTTCTCTGGATAGGGCTCGTCGAGACCTTTCCCCAGACACCCCATTTATTTAAATCCGTAGCATAAAACGTCGAAAATCGCCCGCCGAAATTTCTTCTAGAACACATAGTGCAAATATCATCTATACAAAGTCTACCTTAGGGCTCCAGTACTGAAAATCGACCAAATATTTTTGTCCGAACTTTGACTTGGGATAACTTTCTAATCGTTACAATAACATCCCTACAGCACCCCTTAGTGTTTTTAACACACCCTTTGGCACCAACCCTTAGCAGTCACCCCTATTGACTTACAAATTTCCACGTGATTTCGTTTAAGTCTGACTAAATCACCCTCAACTTTGTTATTTATTAAAGGATTCTAGATTTTTTGGTTTTAAAAACTTGGCATTACCGCCCCCTACGCGACGCCACCCCTTAACAGGGGTTGTGAAGCATAGTTTTTCGAAATTTTTCATTTAACTCGTAATATTCTGTGAAATCGCTGTAGTAACGACCTCTGTGAGGCATTTTTGAACTTTTCCAAGACATTGTGAGCGCTGAGATACTTACCACCTGTGCGTCGACCCACCCCCGAGGTCCAGACACTGCATCCGCACCCTCCGACGAACCGTTGGAGCACACCACCTGAAAGAGAGAAGAAAAATTGACGTTTTAGTACAAAATTATTACATTTTTATTTTTAATTTGGCAACCCTACATCTGATTTTCAAAATTTTTATTTCTCTGGATAGGGCTCGTCGAGACCTTTCCCCAGACACCCCATTTATTTAAATCCGTAGCATAAAACGTCGACAATCGCCCGCCGAAATTTCTTCTAGAACACATAGTGCAAATATCATCTATACAAAGTCTACCTTAGGGCTCCAGTACTGAAAATCGACCAAATATTTTTGTCCGAACTTTGACTTGGGATAACTTTCTAATCGTTACAATAACATCCCTACAGCACCCCTTAGTGTTTTTAACACACCCTTTGGCACCAACCCTTAGCAGTCACCCCTATTGACTTACAAATTTCCACGTGATTTCGTTTAAGTCTGACTAAATCACCCTCAACTTTGTTATTTATTAAAGGATTCTAGATTTTTTGGTTTTAAAAACTTGGCATTACCGCCCCCTACGCGACGCCACCCCTTAACAGGGGTTGTGAAGCATAGTTTTTCGAAATTTTTCATTTAACTCGTAATATTCTGTGAAATCGCTGTAGTAACGACCTCTGTGAGGCATTTTTGAACTTTTCCAAGACATTGTGAGCGCTGAGATACTTACCACCTGTGCGTCGACCCACCCCCGAGGTCCAGACACTGCATCCGCACCCTCCGACGAACCGTTGGAGCACACCACCTGAAAGAGAGAAGAAAAATTGACGTTTTAGTACAAAATTATTACATTTTTATTTTTAATTTGGCAACCCTACATCTGATTTTCAAAATTTTTATTTCTCTGGATAGGGCTCGTCGAGACCTTTCCCCAGAACACCCCATTTATTTAAATCCGTAGCATAAAACGTCGACAATCGCCCGCCGAAATTTCTTCTAGAACACATAGTGCAAATATCATCTATACAAAGTCTACCTTAGGGCTCCAGTACTGAAAATCGACCAAATATTTTTGTCCGAACTTTGACTTGGGATAACTTTCTAATCGTTACAATAACATCCCTACAGCACCCCTTAGTGTTTTTAACACACCCTTTGGCACCAACCCTTAGCAGTCACCCCTATTGACTTACAAATTTCCACGTGATTTCGTTTAAGTCTGACTAAATCACCCTCAACTTTGTTATTTATTAAAGGATTCTAGATTTTTTGGTTTTAAAAACTTGGCATTACCGCCCCCTACGCGACGCCACCCCTTAACAGGGGTTGTGAAGCATAGTTTTTTCGAAATTTTCATTTAACTCGTAATATTCTGTGAAATCGCTGTAGTAACGACCTCTGTGAGGCATTTTTGAACTTTTCCAAGACATTGTGAGCGCTGAGATACTTACCACCTGTGCGTCGACCCACCCCCGAGGTCCAGACACTGCATCCGCACCCTCCGACGAACCGTTGGAGCACACCACCTGAAAGAGAGAAGAAAAATTGACGTTTTAGTACAAAATTTTTACATTTTTATTTTTAATTTGGCAACCCTACATCTGATTTTCAAAATTTTTATTTCTCTGGATAGGGCTCGTCGAGACCTTTCCCCAGACACCCCATTTATTTAAATCCGTAGCATAAAACGTCGACAATCGCCCGCCGAAATTTCTTCTAGAACACATAGTGCAAATATCATCTATACAAAGTCTACCTTAGGGCTCCAGTACTGAAAATCGACCAAATATTTTTGTCCGAACTTTGACTTGGGATAACTTTCTAATCGTTACAATAACATCCCTACAGCACCCCTTAGTGTTTTTAACACACCCTTTGGCACCAACCCTTAGCAGTCACCCCTATTGACTTACAAATTTCCACGTGATTTCGTTTAAGTCTGACTAAATCACCCTCAACTTTGTTATTTATTAAAGGATTCTAGATTTTTTGGTTTTAAAAACTTGGCATTACCGCCCCCTACGCGACGCCACCCCTTAACAGGGGTTGTGAAGCATAGTTTTTCGAAATTTTTCATTTAACTCGTAATATTCTGTGAAATCGCTGTAGTAACGACCTCTGTGAGGCATTTTTGAACTTTTCCAAGACATTGTGAGCGCTGAGATACTTACCACCTGTGCGTCGACCCACCCCCGAGGTCCAGACACTGCATCCGCACCCTCCGACGAACCGTTGGAGCACACCACCTGAAAGAGAGAAGAAAAATTGACGTTTTAGTACAAAATTATTACATTTTTATTTTTAATTTGGCAACCCTACATCTGATTTTCAAAATTTTTATTTCTCTGGATAGGGCTCGTCGAGACCTTTCCCCAGACACCCCATTTATTTAAATCCGTAGCATAAAACGTCGACAATCGCCCGCCGAAATTTCTTCTAGAACACATAGTGCAAATATCATCTATACAAAGTCTACCTTAGGGCTCCAGTACTGAAAATCGACCAAATATTTTTGTCCGAACTTTGACTTGGGATAACTTTCTAATCGTTACAATAACATCCCTACAGCACCCCTTAGTGTTTTTTAACACACCCTTTGGCACCAACCCTTAGCAGTCACCCCTATTGACTTACAAATTTCCACGTGATTTCGTTTAAGTCTGACTAAATCACCCTCAACTTTGTTATTTATTAAAGGATTCTAGATTTTTTGGTTTTAAAAACTTGGCATTACCGCCCCCTACGCGACGCCACCCCTTAACAGGGGTTGTGAAGCATAGTTTTTCGAAATTTTTCATTTAACTCGTAATATTCTGTGAAATCGCTGTAGTAACGACCTCTGTGAGGCATTTTTGAACTTTTCCAAGACATTGTGAGCGCTGAGATACTTACCACCTGTGCGTCGACCCACCCCCGAGGTCCAGACACTGCATCCGCACCCTCCGACGAACCGTTGGAGCACACCACCTGAAAGAGAGAAGAAAAATTGACGTTTTAGTACAAAATTATTACATTTTTATTTTTGATTTGGCAACCCTACATCTGATTTTCAAAATTTTTATTTCTCTGGATAGGGCTCGTCGAGACCTTTCCCCAGACACCCCATTTATTTAAATCCGTAGCATAAAACGTCGACAATCGCCCGCCGAAATTTCTTCTAGAACACATAGTGCAAATATCATCTATACAAAGTCTACCTTAGGGCTCCAGTACTGAAAATCGACCAAATATTTTTGTCCGAACTTTGACTTGGGATAACTTTCTAATCGTTACAATAACATCCCTACAGCACCCCTTAGTGTTTTTAACACACCCTTTGGCACCAACCCTTAGCAGTCACCCCTATTGACTTACAAATTTCCACGTGATTTCGTTTAAGTCTGACTAAATCACCCTCAACTTTGTTATTTATTAAAGGATTCTAGATTTTTTGGTTTTAAAAACTTGGCATTACCGCCCCCTACGCGACGCCACCCCTTAACAGGGGTTGTGAAGCATAGTTTTTCGAAATTTTTCATTTAACTCGTAATATTCTGTGAAATCGCTGTAGTAACGACCTCTGTGAGGCATTTTTGAACTTTTCCAAGACATTGTGAGCGCTGAGATACTTACCACCTGTGCGTCGACCCACCCCCGAGGTCCAGACACTGCATCCGCACCCTCCGACGAACCGTTGGAGCACACCACCTGAAAGAGAGAAGAAAAATTGACGTTTTAGTACAAAATTATTACATTTTTATTTTTAATTTGGCAACCCTACATCTGATTTTCAAAATTTTTATTTCTCTGGATAGGGCTCGTCGAGACCTTTCCCCAGACACCCCATTTATTTAAATCCGTAGCATAAAACGTCGACAATCGCCCGCCCACCCACCCTTTATTTGCTGGGGTATATCAACTCGGTAGGGTCCGCAGAAAAGAACTGGTGTGAAAAAATTTTTGACAAAAATTATTTTGACAGTATATTGACAAAGGGAGTTTTATTGACTCCCAACACAAGACTACCGTTTATTGACGGCTTTTACTTTACGTGTTTGTGATTGTCTGTCTTGAAGACAGAGGTCTTTTGACCGTACCTGACAAAAATTTATTCCTACTAGGATATTGACCTTTGACTTTTATTTTAATTATATTTTCGTGTTTGTGCTGTCTCTAGCGACCTAGTTTGCCCTATTGGCTACTAGACCTTAGTTATATTGACTCTTGGACAAATATTTATTGACTGTATATTATTATTTTGATTCCTTGTTTTCAAGAATTCGCATATTGACTTGTGACGTCCGGCCTTTTGGCAAATAATTGTTCATAATTTTATAGCACTATTGAAATCGCAATATTAATCAATTATCTACACTTTGTATATTGGATCTTTTGATCAAATTTGATTTATCTAAACACTTCTATTGTTAGGTTGGTTAGGTTAGACACAAGAGTGCAACGTATCACCCAGCCCTATACACTGCGTTTTCGTTGCACAAAGTCGAGCACGGTTTTAAACGCTCTGGGCAGGACCCAGTAGCCACATCTCCGGGGGCCTTTGGACCCTTCTTCTCAGCAAGAAGGGTAGCCCTGCTAAGGAGCCCACAGACCAAGCTGCTGGGACACCACCGTCTTATCTGTGATATCTTGTAGTGCTCGTCCTGTTTATTAGTTATACTTGTGTCGTCCTATTTATTCTCTTATAATGTTTGGCATTCGCACGCCCGCCAAAAGGCAAACTGCCCAACCGTCCTTCGTCACTCCCCCTGGCAATACGTCAAGCGTGAGCCCAGCTCTATCAGCGCAGACAAATGTCAGGCGGAGTGTCGGGGAATGGGAGGCCAGCAAAAGCCCTCTGCCCTGTTCGGAACCCACCCCCCCCCCCGTGAAGCCTAGAAAACTACTCGCCAACAAGAGCACAACATCTGCTCCACTAGATGCCGCGGAGAGGGCGGAAAGCCCGAAAGCCCCCACGGCTGGTAGAGCCCAGCAAGCCAAAAACCTGAAGGTGAAGGCGATGATCGCTGTGAAGCAGAGCCGCAACCTCAGGACTGACCTGAAGGAGTCAATCATACAGGCGATTGACGGGCTCTACCAGCTGATAAGGGATGTCGAAGCGGAGAAGGCGCAATATAAAAAGAAAACCGCACAAGAGCCACCTGTCACTGTCGATGCGGTGCCCATGGTCCCAGCTCCAAATCCAGAGCTCTTCCAGCTGCTCTCCTCATTAGCGGATCACACCGAGTTGATGAGGGAGAGCAGCGTGAAGATGGAGGAGCTGAAGACCTCCCTGGCGAAGCAGTCCGGCGCGCTGGAGGCGGCCACATACGCGAGTGTTGTCGCGGCCCCCAAACCGGTATCGGTGCCACCGCGACCAACACTGCACTCGGTTGTGGTCGCCTCGAGCGACTTCCGCGAGACCAGCGAGCAGGTGCTGGACAGAGTCCGCACCGCCATCAACGCCAGGGAAGGGGGCTACTGCATCGACAGAGTCAGGAAGGCCAAAGATAGTAAGGTCGTCATCAGCTGCCGGAACGAGGGGGAGCGGAGCAAGGTCCGGGAGAAGCTACGGTCGGCCGATCAGCAACTGACCGTGCAGGACGTAGCCAACCTGGACCCGCTCGTCATCCTCAGGGACGTCCTCTCGTACAACACTGACGAGGACGTGTTGCAGTCCCTGAGGAAACAGAACACCTCGCTCTTCACCGGTCTGGCGGCTGAGGACGACCGCTTTGCGGTTATTTACCGAAAACGGGCGCGAAGCAGCCTGATGTGCCACGTGGTTGCTAGAGTCTCCCCCACCCTTTGGAATCGCCTGACGGAGGCGTCTGCTGTGTACATAGATATGCAGCGGATTAGGGTTGACGATCAGTCCCCCCTAGTCCAATGCTCCCTGTGTCTGGGCTATGGGCACAGCAGACGTCTCTGCACGGAGACAGAGGAAGCCTGCAGCCACTGCGGTGGCCCACATCTGGGCAAAGATTGCCCAGAGGCGCGGACCAATGCAGCCCCATCTTGCTGCAACTGCACCAGGGCCAAGCTCGAAGGGCCGGCGCATAATGCGTTCAGCCCGGACTGCCCGGTGCGTCGCAAGTGGGATGCATTGGCCCGCGCAAAAATTGCGTACAGCTTATAGCTCATTGCCAAGGGCGCCACCGCAGAAACCATGGCATTAAACACCTTGCAGGCCAACCTCCAAGCAAAGTGCTCCTGGTGGGGGCGACTCGAAGAAGATAGCACGGGAGAGATACAGAGCGACACGATGGAGGAGCTAGAGTTGCTGGTGCTCGGCAGCGGCAGCGACCGCGTCGGTGCGGTGGCGGGCTCGGCGGATTTACTCAGTCTGGTGGATGGATGGACAAGCGATAAGGGATTAGACCACAACGGCAAAGAACAAAAAATTGGAGCAAACATCACGAAAGCAAATTGGCACCAGCTTCATAAGAAACTGGCCCAATTTACAGTAGACTATAAACACCTTGCCGTTGTGGTCCGTAGAGCTCGAAGTCCGGGAAAAGGTTGTCACCACCGGAAAGGGGGGGGGTCCGCTGCGCTGCCTCCGTCCGTCGGTGGGCAGCCGTCGACGAGTACCTGAAATAGAGTGGCACCATAGTGAATTTGCGAGTGGCTCTGCAAAGCGTGACAGACCCGAGTCTGGGCACCCTCAAGCAATCATGGCGCGCCGGCACCTCAGCGGGGCTCTGAACTATGGCAAATATATAAATTTGTACAGAATCAAAGCCCACGCCGACACCGATGGAAACCGGCGCGCCAACGAGCTAGCCGGGAAAGCAGCACTCACGCGTAATGACACGCAGAAAGGAGTATCCAAGGGCATCCTCACTGCATAAATAACCCGCTCCTCATCCAACTCGCAAATAAATACCTGTAAAAGAAAAATACATATATAGAAAAGTAAAAAATAGCAAAATAAAGAAGTACAATTTTTCCAAAGTTAATAAAAATGCAACAAATAAAAATTAGTAGAAAATAACTTGAAATTAGTATCATCTCTTGCCTCATCATATATAAAAAGCTGCTCCTCAACAGATTCGCACAAAAATCCTGCAAAAAGTAAATACATAATATATAGAAAAACAAAAATAGCAAAATATAAAAGTAAAAATTTTTTCCAAATTTAACAAAAATGCAACAAATAAAATATAAGTAGAAAATAACTATAGATAAAATAAATTAAATTAGTCTCTTTTTATAAATTCATTAAAACATATACACAAGAAAATAAATACAGGCAAAAATATAAAATAAAGTAAAACAACTCCAACTAGCTTCTTCTTTTATATATTCACATATTATATATATTTAACATACACACAATATAATAAAAGCAACAAAACACATGGCACAAAAAAGACTCTTTTTTACAAATAAGGGGAACATTTGCAAATTAAAACCCTAAGAAAAAAAAAAAAAAAAAAAAAAAAAAAAAAAAAAAAAAAAAAAAAAAAAAAAAAAAAAAAAAAAACCTAACCCGAAGAAGTTCTTCGCGCCCTTCAGAACCAGAACGCGGAACTGTTCCAGGGTCTCGCCAGGGAGGACCAAAAAAAAAAAAAAAAAAAAAAAAAAAAAAAAAAAAAAAAAAAAAAAAAAAAAAAAAAAAAAAAAAAAAAAAAAAAAAAAAAAAAAAAAAACCTAACCTAACCTAACCTAACCTAACCCTACACCCTAAAAAACCCTACACCTAAAAAGAAAAACCTAACCTAACCTAGGTTAGGTTAGGTTTTTAAAAAAAAAAAAAAAAAAAGGTTAGGTTAGGTTAGTACTAAATTTTTATTGTTTTGTTTATATTTTGGCAACCCTACACCCTATTTTCTAAATTTTTGTTTTCCTGGAGAGGGCGCGTCGAGCTCTTTCTCCCGACACCCCATTTGTTAAAAAACAAAATCTTACCTAACCTAACCTAACCTATCACAAAGATTGTTTTGTTTATATTTTGGCAACCCTACACCCTAAAAAACCCTACACCTAAAAAGAAAAACCTAACCTAACTTAGGTTAGGTTAGGTTTTTAAAAAAAAAAAAAAAAAAGGTTAGGTTTTTTTAGTACTAAATTTTTATTGTTTTGTTTATATTTTGGCAACCCTACACCCTAAAAAACCCTACACCTAAAAAGAAAAACCTAACCTAACCTAGGTTAGGTTAGGTTTTTAAAAAAAAAAAAAAAGGTTAGGTTTTTTTAGTACTAAATTTTTATTGTTTTGTTTATATTTTGGCAACCCTACACCCTAAAAAACCCTACACCTAAAAAGAAAAACCTAACCTAACCTAGGTTAGGTTAGGTTTTTAAAAAAAAAAAAAAAAAAGGTTAGGTTTTTTTAGTACTAAATTTTTATTGTTTTGTTTATATTTTGGCAACCCTACACCCTATTTTCTAAATTTTTGTTTTCCTGGAGAGGGCGCGTCGAGCTCTTTCTCCCGACACCCCATTTGTTAAAAAAAAAAATCTTACCTAACCTAACCTAACCTATCACAAAGATTGTTTTGTTTATATTTTGGCAACCCTACACCCTAAAAAACCCTACACCTAAAAAGAAAAACCTAACCTAACCTAGGTTAGGTTAGGTTTTTAAAAAAAAAAAAAAAAAAGGTTAGGTTTTTTTAGTACTAAATTTTTATTGTTTTGTTTATATTTTGGCAACCCTACACCCTATTTTCTAAATTTTTGTTTTCCTGGAGAGGGCGCGTCGAGCTCTTTCTCCCGACACCCCATTTGTTAAAAAAAAAAATCTTACCTAACCTAACCTAACCTATCACAAAGATTGTTTTGTTTATATTTTGGCAACCCTACACCCTAAAAAACCCTACACCTAAAAAGAAAAACCTAACCTAACCTAGGTTAGGTTAGGTTTTTAAAAAAAAAAAAAAAAAAGGTTAGGTTTTTTTAGTACTAAATTTTTATTGTTTTGTTTATATTTTGGCAACCCTACACCCTAAAAAACCCTACACCTAAAAAGAAAAACCTAACCTAACCTAGGTTAGGTTAGGTTTTTAAAAAAAAAAAAAAAAAAGGTTAGGTTTTTTTAGTACTAAATTTTTATTGTTTTGTTTATATTTTGGCAACCCTACACCCTATTTTCTAAATTTTTGTTTTCCTGGAGAGGGCGCGTCGAGCTCTTTCTCCCGACACCCCATTTGTTAAAAAAAAAAATCTTACCTAACCTAACCTAACCTATCACAAAGATTGTTTTGTTTATATTTTGGCAACCCTACACCCTAAAAAACCCTACACCTAAAAAGAAAAACCTAACCTAACTTAGGTTAGGTTAGGTTTTTAAAAAAAAAAAAAAAAAAAGGTTAGGTTTTTTTAGTACTAAATTTTTATTGTTTTGTTTATATTTTGGCAACCCTACACCCTAAAAAACCCTACACCTAAAAAGAAAAACCTAACCTAACCTAGGTTAGGTTAGGTTTTTAAAAAAAAAAAAAAAGGTTAGGTTTTTTAGTACTAAATTTTTATTGTTTTGTTTATATTTTGGCAACCCTACACCCTAAAAAACCCTACACCTAAAAAGAAAAACCTAACCTAACCTAGGTTAGGTTAGGTTTTTAAAAAAAAAAAAAAAAAAGGTTAGGTTTTTTTAGTACTAAATTTTTATTGTTTTGTTTATATTTTGGCAACCCTACACCCTATTTTCTAAATTTTTGTTTTCCTGGAGAGGGGGCGTCGAGCTCTTTCTCCCGACACCCCATTTGTTAAAAAAAAAAATCTTACCTAACCTAACCTAACCTATCACAAAGATTGTTTTGTTTATATTTTGGCAACCCTACACCCTAAAAAACCCTACACCTAAAAAGAAAAACCTAACCTAACTTAGGTTAGGTTAGGTTTTTAAAAAAAAAAAAAAAAAAGGTTAGGTTTTTTTAGTACTAAATTTTTATTGTTTTGTTTATATTTTGGCAACCCTACACCCTAAAAAACCCTACACCTAAAAAGAAAAACCTAACCTAACCTAGGTTAGGTTAGGTTTTTAAAAAAAAAAAAAAAAAGGTTAGGTTTTTTTAGTACTAAATTTTTATTGTTTTGTTTATATTTTGGCAACCCTACACCCTAAAAAACCCTACACCTAAAAACCTAACCTAGGTTAGGTTAGGTTTTTAAAAAAAAAAAAAAAAAAGGTTAGGTTTTTTTAGTACTAAATTTTTATTGTTTTGTTTATATTTTGGCAACCCTACACCCTATTTTCTAAATTTTTGTTTTCCTGGAGAGGGCGCGTCGAGCTCTTTCTCCCGACACCCCATTTGTTAAAAAAAAAAATCTTACCTAACCTAACCTAACCTATCACAAAGATTGTTTTGTTTATATTTTGGCAACCCTACACCCTAAAAAACCCTACACCTAAAAAGAAAAACCTAACCTAACCTAGGTTAGGTTAGGTTTTTAAAAAAAAAAAAAAAAAAAGGTTAGGTTTTTTTAGTACTAAATTTTTATTGTTTTGTTTATATTTTGGCAACCCTACACCCTATTTTCTAAATTTTTGTTTTCCTGGAGAGGGCGCGTCGAGCTCTTTCTCCCGACACCCCATTTGTTAAAAAAAAAAATCTTACCTAACCTAACCTAACCTATCACAAAGATTGTTTTGTTTATATTTTGGCAACCCTACACCCTAAAAAACCCTACACCTAAAAAGAAAAACCTAACCTAACCTAGGTTAGGTTAGGTTTTTAAAAAAAAAAAAAAAAAAGGTTAGGTTTTTTTAGTACTAAATTTTTATTGTTTTGTTTATATTTTGGCAACCCTACACCCTATTTTCTAAATTTTTGTTTTCCTGGAGAGGGCGCGTCGAGCTCTTTCTCCCGACACCCCATTTGTTAAAAAAAAAAATCTTACCTAACCTAACCTAACCTATCACAAAGATTGTTTTGTTTATATTTTGGCAACCCTACACCCTAAAAAACCCTACACCTAAAAAGAAAAACCTAACCTAACCTAGGTTAGGTTAGGTTTTTAAAAAAAAAAAAAAAAAAGGTTAGGTTTTTTTAGTACTAAATTTTTATTGTTTTGTTTATATTTTGGCAACCCTACACCCTATTTTCTAAATTTTTGTTTTCCTGGAGAGGGCGCGTCGAGCTCTTTCTCCCGACACCCCATTTGTTAAAAAAAAAAATCTTACCTAACCTAACCTAACCTATCACAAAGATTGTTTTGTTTATATTTTGGCAACCCTACACCCTAAAAAACCCTACACCTAAAAAGAAAAACCTAACCTAACTTAGGTTAGGTTAGGTTTTTTAAAAAAAAAAAAAAAAAGGTTAGGTTTTTTTAGTACTAAATTTTTATTGTTTTGTTTATATTTTGGCAACCCTACACCCTAAAAAACCCTACACCTAAAAAGAAAAACCTAACCTAACCTAGGTTAGGTTAGGTTTTTAAAAAAAAAAAAAAAAAGGTTAGGTTTTTTTAGTACTAAATTTTTATTGTTTTGTTTATATTTTGGCAACCCTACACCCTAAAAAACCCTACACCTAAAAAGAAAAACCTAACCTAACCTAGGTTAGGTTAGGTTTTTAAAAAAAAAAAAAAAAAAGGTTAGGTTTTTTTAGTACTAAATTTTTATTGTTTTGTTTATATTTTGGCAACCCTACACCCTATTTTCTAAATTTTTGTTTTCCTGGAGAGGGCGCGTCGAGCTCTTTCTCCCGACACCCCATTTGTTAAAAAAAAAAATCTTACCTAACCTAACCTAACCTATCACAAAGATTGTTTTGTTTATATTTTGGCAACCCTACACCCTAAAAAACCCTACCCCTAAAAAGAAAAACCTAACCTAACCTAGGTTAGGTTAGGTTTTTAAAAAAAAAAAAAAAAAAAGGTTAGGTTTTTTTAGTACTAAATTTTTATTGTTTTGTTTATATTTTGGCAACCCTACACCCTATTTTCTAAATTTTTGTTTTCCTGGAGAGGGCGCGTCGAGCTCTTTCTCCCGACACCCCATTTGTTAAAAAAAAAAATCTTACCTAACCTAACCTAACCTATCACAAAGATTGTTTTGTTTATATTTTGGCAACCCTACACCCTAAAAAACCCTACACCTAAAAAGAAAAACCTAACCTAACCTAGGTTAGGTTAGGTTTTTAAAAAAAAAAAAAAAAAAGGTTAGGTTTTTTTAGTACTAAATTTTTATTGTTTTGTTTATATTTTGGCAACCCTACACCCTATTTTCTAAATTTTTGTTTTCCTGGAGAGGGCGCGTCGAGCTCTTTCTCCCGACACCCCATTTGTTAAAAAAAAAAATCTTACCTAACCTAACCTAACCTATCACAAAGATTGTTTTGTTTATATTTTGGCAACCCTACACCCTAAAAAACCCTACACCTAAAAAGAAAAACCTAACCTAACCTAGGTTAGGTTAGGTTTTTAAAAAAAAAAAAAAAAAAGGTTAGGTTTTTTTAGTACTAAATTTTTATTGTTTTGTTTATATTTTGGCAACCCTACACCCTATTTTCTAAATTTTTGTTTTCCTGGAGAGGGCGCGTCGAGCTCTTTCTCCCGACACCCCATTTGTTAAAAAAAAAAATCTTACCTAACCTAACCTAACCTATCACAAAGATTGTTTTGTTTATATTTTGGCAACCCTACACCCTAAAAAACCCTACACCTAAAAAGAAAAACCTAACCTAACCTAGGTTAGGTTAGGTTTTTAAAAAAAAAAAAAAAAAAGGTTAGGTTTTTTTAGTACTAAATTTTTATTGTTTTGTTTATATTTTGGCAACCCTACACCCTATTTTCTAAATTTTTGTTTTCCTGGAGAGGGCGCGTCGAGCTCTTTCTCCCGACACCCCATTTGTTAAAAAAAAAAATCTTACCTAACCTAACCTAACCTATCACAAAGATTGTTTTGTTTATATTTTGGCAACCCTACACCCTAAAAAACCCTACACCTAAAAAGAAAAACCTAACCTAACCTAGGTTAGGTTAGGTTTTTAAAAAAAAAAAAAAAAAAGGTTAGGTTTTTTTAGTACTAAATTTTTATTGTTTTGTTTATATTTTGGCAACCCTACACCCTATTTTCTAAATTTTTGTTTTCCTGGAGAGGGCGCGTCGAGCTCTTTCTCCCGACACCCCATTTGTTAAAAAAAAAAATCTTACCTAACCTAACCTAACCTATCACAAAGATTGTTTTGTTTATATTTTGGCAACCCTACACCCTAAAAAACCCTACACCTAAAAAGAAAAACCTAACCTAACCTAGGTTAGGTTAGGTTTTTAAAAAAAAAAAAAAAAAAGGTTAGGTTTTTTTAGTACTAAATTTTTATTGTTTTGTTTATATTTTGGCAACCCTACACCCTATTTTCTAAATTTTTGTTTTCCTGGAGAGGGCGCGTCGAGCTCTTTCTCCCGACACCCCATTTGTTAAAAAAAAAAATCTTACCTAACCTAACCTAACCTATCACAAAGATTGTTTTGTTTATATTTTGGCAACCCTACACCCTAAAAAACCCTACACCTAAAAAGAAAAACCTAACCTAACCTAGGTTAGGTTAGGTTTTTAAAAAAAAAAAAAAAAAAGGTTAGGTTTTTTTAGTACTAAATTTTTATTGTTTTGTTTATATTTTGGCAACCCTACACCCTATTTTCTAAATTTTTGTTTTCCTGGAGAGGGCGCGTCGAGCTCTTTCTCCCGACACCCCATTTGTTAAAAAAAAAAATCTTACCTAACCTAACCTAACCTATCACAAAGATTGTTTTGTTTATATTTTGGCAACCCTACACCCTAAAAAACCCTACACCTAAAAAGAAAAACCTAACCTAACCTAGGTTAGGTTAGGTTTTTAAAAAAAAAAAAAAAAAAGGTTAGGTTTTTTTAGTACTAAATTTTTATTGTTTTGTTTATATTTTGGCAACCCTACACCCTATTTTCTAAATTTTTGTTTTCCTGGAGAGGGCGCGTCGAGCTCTTTCTCCCGACACCCCATTTGTTAAAAAAAAAAATCTTACCTAACCTAACCTAACCTATCACAAAGATTGTTTTGTTTATATTTTGGCAACCCTACACCCTAAAAAACCCTACACCTAAAAAGAAAAACCTAACCTAACCTAGGTTAGGTTAGGTTTTTAAAAAAAAAAAAAAAAAAGGTTAGGTTTTTTTAGTACTAAATTTTTATTGTTTTGTTTATATTTTGGCAACCCTACACCCTATTTTCTAAATTTTTGTTTTCCTGGAGAGGGCGCGTCGAGCTCTTTCTCCCGACACCCCATTTGTTAAAAAAAAAAATCTTACCTAACCTAACCTAACCTATCACAAAGATTGTTTTGTTTATATTTTGGCAACCCTACACCCTAAAAAACCCTACACCTAAAAAGAAAAACCTAACCTAACCTAGGTTAGGTTAGGTTTTTAAAAAAAAAAAAAAAAAAGGTTAGGTTTTTTTAGTACTAAATTTTTATTGTTTTGTTTATATTTTGGCAACCCTACACCCTATTTTCTAAATTTTTGTTTTCCTGGAGAGGGCGCGTCGAGCTCTTTCTCCCGACACCCCATTTGTTAAAAAAAAAAATCTTACCTAACCTAACCTAACCTATCACAAAGATTATTGTTTTGTTTATATTTTGGCAACCCTACACCCTAAAAAACCCTACACCTAAAAAGAAAAACCTAACCTAACGTAGGTTAGGTTAGGTTTTTAAAAAAAAAAAAAAAAAAAGGTTAGGTTAGGTTAGTACTAAATTTTTATTGTTTTGTTTATATTTTGGCAACCCTACACCCTATTTTCTAAATTTTTGTTTTCCTGGAGAGGGCGCGTCGAGCTCTTTCTCCCGACACCCCATTTGTTAAAAAAAAAAATCTTACCTAACCTAACCTAACCTATCACAAAGATTGTTTTGTTTATATTTTGGCAACCCTACACCCTAAAAAACCCTACACCTAAAAAGAAAAACCTAACCTAACCTAGGTTAGGTTAGGTTTTTAAAAAAAAAAAAAAAAAAAGGTTAGGTTAGGTTAGTACTAAATTTTTATTGTTTTGTTTATATTTTGGCAACCCTACACCCTATTTTCTAAATTTTTGTTTTCCTGGAGAGGGCGCGTCGAGCTCTTTCTCCCGACACCCCATTTGTTAAAAAAAAAAATCTTACCTAACCTAACCTAACCTATCACAAAGATTGTTTTGTTTATATTTTGGCAACCCTACACCCTAAAAAACCCTACACCTAAAAAGAAAAACCTAACCTAACCTAGGTTAGGTTAGGTTTTTAAAAAAAAAAAAAAAAAAGGTTAGGTTTTTTTAGTACTAAATTTTTATTGTTTTGTTTATATTTTGGCAACCCTACACCCTATTTTCTAAATTTTTGTTTTCCTGGAGAGGGCGCGTCGAGCTCTTTCTCCCGACACCCCATTTGTTAAAAAAAAAAATCTTACCTAACCTAACCTAACCTATCACAAAGATTGTTTTGTTTATATTTTGGCAACCCTACACCCTAAAAAACCCTACACCTAAAAAGAAAAACCTAACCTAACTTAGGTTAGGTTAGGTTTTTTAAAAAAAAAAAAAAAAAGGTTAGGTTTTTTTAGTACTAAATTTTTATTGTTTTGTTTATATTTTGGCAACCCTACACCCTAAAAAACCCTACACCTAAAAAGAAAAACCTAACCTAACCTAGGTTAGGTTAGGTTTTTAAAAAAAAAAAAAAAAAGGTTAGGTTTTTTTAGTACTAAATTTTTATTGTTTTGTTTATATTTTGGCAACCCTACACCCTAAAAAACCCTACACCTAAAAAGAAAAACCTAACCTAACCTAGGTTAGGTTAGGTTTTTAAAAAAAAAAAAAAAAAAGGTTAGGTTTTTTTAGTACTAAATTTTTATTGTTTTGTTTATATTTTGGCAACCCTACACCCTATTTTCTAAATTTTTGTTTTCCTGGAGAGGGCGCGTCGAGCTCTTTCTCCCGACACCCCATTTGTTAAAAAAAAAAATCTTACCTAACCTAACCTAACCTATCACAAAGATTGTTTTGTTTATATTTTGGCAACCCTACACCCTAAAAAACCCTACACCTAAAAAGAAAAACCTAACCTAACCTAGGTTAGGTTAGGTTTTTAAAAAAAAAAAAAAAAAAGGTTAGGTTTTTTTAGTACTAAATTTTTATTGTTTTGTTTATATTTTGGCAACCCTACACCCTATTTTCTAAATTTTTGTTTTCCTGGAGAGGGCGCGTCGAGCTCTTTCTCCCGACACCCCATTTGTTAAAAAAAAAAATCTTACCTAACCTAACCTAACCTATCACAAAGATTGTTTTGTTTATATTTTGGCAACCCTACACCCTAAAAAACCCTACACCTAAAAAGAAAAACCTAACCTAACCTAGGTTAGGTTAGGTTTTTAAAAAAAAAAAAAAAAAAGGTTAGGTTTTTTTAGTACTAAATTTTTATTGTTTTGTTTATATTTTGGCAACCCTACACCCTATTTTCTAAATTTTTGTTTTCCTGGAGAGGGCGCGTCGAGCTCTTTCTCCCGACACCCCATTTGTTAAAAAAAAAAATCTTACCTAACCTAACCTAACCTATCACAAAGATTGTTTTGTTTATATTTTGGCAACCCTACACCCTAAAAAACCCTACACCTAAAAAGAAAAACCTAACCTAACCTAGGTTAGGTTAGGTTTTTAAAAAAAAAAAAAAAAAAGGTTAGGTTTTTTTAGTACTAAATTTTTATTGTTTTGTTTATATTTTGGCAACCCTACACCCTATTTTCTAAATTTTTGTTTTCCTGGAGAGGGCGCGTCGAGCTCTTTCTCCCGACACCCCATTTGTTAAAAAAAAAAATCTTACCTAACCTAACCTAACCTATCACAAAGATTGTTTTGTTTATATTTTGGCAACCCTACACCCTAAAAAACCCTACACCTAAAAAGAAAAACCTAACCTAACCTAGGTTAGGTTAGGTTTTTAAAAAAAAAAAAAAAAAAGGTTAGGTTTTTTTAGTACTAAATTTTTATTGTTTTGTTTATATTTTGGCAACCCTACACCCTATTTTCTAAATTTTTGTTTTCCTGGAGAGGGCGCGTCGAGCTCTTTCTCCCGACACCCCATTTGTTAAAAAAAAAAATCTTACCTAACCTAACCTAACCTATCACAAAGATTGTTTTGTTTATATTTTGGCAACCCTACACCCTAAAAAACCCTACACCTAAAAAGAAAAACCTAACCTAACCTAGGTTAGGTTAGGTTTTTAAAAAAAAAAAAAAAAAAGGTTAGGTTTTTTTAGTACTAAATTTTTATTGTTTTGTTTATATTTTGGCAACCCTACACCCTATTTTCTAAATTTTTGTTTTCCTGGAGAGGGCGCGTCGAGCTCTTTCTCCCGACACCCCATTTGTTAAAAAAAAAAATCTTACCTAACCTAACCTAACCTATCACAAAGATTGTTTTGTTTATATTTTGGCAACCCTACACCCTAAAAAACCCTACACCTAAAAAGAAAAACCTAACCTAACCTAGGTTAGGTTAGGTTTTTAAAAAAAAAAAAAAAAAAGGTTAGGTTTTTTTAGTACTAAATTTTTATTGTTTTGTTTATATTTTGGCAACCCTACACCCTATTTTCTAAATTTTTGTTTTCCTGGAGAGGGCGCGTCGAGCTCTTTCTCCCGACACCCCATTTGTTAAAAAAAAAAATCTTACCTAACCTAACCTAACCTATCACAAAGATTGTTTTGTTTATATTTTGGCAACCCTACACCCTAAAAAACCCTACACCTAAAAAGAAAAACCTAACCTAACCTAGGTTAGGTTAGGTTTTTAAAAAAAAAAAAAAAAAAGGTTAGGTTTTTTTAGTACTAAATTTTTATTGTTTTGTTTATATTTTGGCAACCCTACACCCTATTTTCTAAATTTTTGTTTTCCTGGAGAGGGCGCGTCGAGCTCTTTCTCCCGACACCCCATTTGTTAAAAAAAAAAATCTTACCTAACCTAACCTAACCTATCACAAAGATTGTTTTGTTTATATTTTGGCAACCCTACACCCTAAAAAACCCTACACCTAAAAAGAAAAACCTAACCTACCCTAGGTTAGGTTAGGTTTTTAAAAAAAAAAAAAAAAAAGGTTAGGTTTTTTTAGTACTAAATTTTTATTGTTTTGTTTATATTTTGGCAACCCTACACCCTATTTTCTAAATTTTTGTTTTCCTGGAGAGGGCGCGTCGAGCTCTTTCTCCCGACACCCCATTTGTTAAAATTCGTTAGATAAAACGTCAAAAATTCGTAATCATAATATTTTTAATAATTTTAAACTTATTACCCCTTTACTCATGAACGCGTAGTGGTATTATATTGAAATTCTTAACAAATACTCAAGTCTATAATATCTTTAAGCTGTAACAAAATCAAACTTCTACGTCAACGCAATCAAAAGATACAGCAATTAAAGCCGCATATTTTGAAACTCGCAACTACTCGCAAGGGAATCAAAACCTAAAGGATACTTCCAGACGACCTGGAATCTTGAAATTTGGCATGAAGCAACGTTATAAAGTACACATATAGGAAAAATTCCGAAAATCTTAAATTTTTAGTTACATCACATAGTATATTTTTTTTAATAATCATAAACTTACTAGCTGACCCAGCAAACGTTGTTCAGCGATTAAAAAAAAAAAACAGATGTTGGCCTATTCTCAGACCTACCCGATATGCACACAAAATTTCATGCAAATCGGTTCAGCCGTTTCGGAGGAGTTTGGAAACAAACACCGCAACACGAGAATTTTATATATTAGACTTGCTGACCCAGCAAACGTTGTTATGCGATTAACAAAAAAAAAATAAAAAAATAGATTTTGGCCGATTCTCAGACCTACCCGATATGCACACAAAATTTCATGCAAATTGGTTCAGCCATTTCGGAGGAGTTTGGAAACAAACACCGCGACACAAGAATTTTGATAATGTTTTCATATATGTATTGACAAGGTACCGTCAGCTTTCCACATTGTTATGTTATGGATTTCATTTAGCAATAAAAATACCATAACTTTTACTTATATACCTACAGGTTTGTACGGAACCCTCGGTGCGCGAGTCTGACTCGCACTTGGCCGGTTTTTTTTTCTTGTTTGTCACACTACTGATTATCACACACCATGTATATCGTAATTGCTAGTGCAGTGCCAACATAATGTAGTCGGTTTATCGACAAGTAATGCAACTGACCTATAACCTGGCATGACTTCAGCTGTGAATAATCGTATTCATAATCGTGATTCATAATATAGTACTGCAACCTTATCTATTAGTACTGGCTAGTTAGAAATGCATTGAGATAATGATAATGACTGACAAACGTCAATATATGAACAAAAATGATTGTCTATTAGTTTCACATTGGCTTTGTATCATGGATTTTTGTATTATTAACAGAAAACGTGGACAAGTATTGTTATTTAAGCAACATCAATACTATAAACAGAAAGTTTACAAAAATTTGAATCAGATATGGTTTTGTCGTAACCGTCGTCACTACATAGTATAAAACAAAGTCGCTTCCTCTGTCCCTATGTGCGCTTAGATCTTTAAAACTACGCAACGGATTTTGATGGGGTTTTTTTTAATAAATAGAATGATTCAAGAGGATGGTTTTTATGTAATTTAAAGATTTGTAATGTGATGTCGTAACAAACATATTTTTCTGCGCTTACATTGGAAACGCTGGCTAAACCTTACGAGATAGATCAAATTTATGTAGTACGGAATTGTATATCTTAAAAAGATGAATAAAAAAGTCCGCAACAGCATATGTTTATCTCCTACGGATAACCCACAGTAACCATTTTTATCTTTTACATATTACAAAAAAAATATGTGTTATTTACCAAGCTATTTTAAACGATACGGTATCATTCCTTATCCAATTAAATACATTAAATACGTTGTGCATTTCATGTAGATCAAAATTGCCCTTTACAGCATGTGATTTAAATGAATATTTTCGAAGATATTACAGATTTAAAAATTGCGGGACGTAGCGTTCGCGGCGGTATCGCCGGTCGGGGCGGCGAGAGCGAGCCTGTTCAGAGGGTCAGAGAATTGTCAGTAGAGCGTGAGGCTCGACTCAGTCAGCTTCGGGATAGATATAGAGCTGAGAATTGTAAAAAGTAAATAAGTAAAAATCTTCATGGTATAGGGAAAGGGGAATTGTTTTACTCCAAATTTAACGCGTGCGGGCCACGGGCAGTAATGAATAAATCAAAACTACTGGATCGATTTTAATCATTTTTTCAGTAAGTGACATAGGCTATATATTATATTATACCCGTGCGAATCCGGAGCGGGCCGCTGTGTTTTTATATACAACGTTCACAGTTTTTCTGTAGTGTATTTAGTATCAGCATTGTACCCGTGCGAAGCCGGGGCGGGTCGCTAGTAACAGTATAAAGTGCTCCGGTTCAGTTACAATAAACGTAAGTGCTAGTGTATTCTTGTCTAAATATAGGTACATACCGAGATCTGGTCTGTTTATCTATCTTCACGTTATGTCTCTAACGGGGCAGGTAGAGAGAAGGGAATGTTGTGCTTCGCGATCCTCGAATGACTACTCTTTTTGAGTCTCTAGAAGTTATATTATCGCCTCAATATCCGTAATTTAATCGTTCTTTAAAATTCACAGGGACAAAATATTGTAAAAACAGTTGAGCACAAGAATACATGTCATCCAGATGAGAGCGATAATGAAATAGCGCTTTCGATACACAAAATACATGAAGTTGCTTGTACTTCTGCGGAGCCAATGACTAAGATCTACGAGAAACATATTAGACCCTTAAAAGAAAAAGGTTTGAAAGTACCACAATTTGATAGCGTAAAGTGCAGCCTGTATAATGCACGCAAACGAAAACTAAACGTGAATAAGACCGTTTTCAAACAAATTGAAGACGTAGAAGTACCTATTACATTTGAAAAATTTCTGATTGCTGATTATCAATATGAGAATACCAGACTATTAATATTTTGTGATGAAGACGCAAAGTTATTATTAAAAAGTGTAAAAGAATATTTTATTGATGCGACTTTTAAGAGTTGTCCACAACCATTTCCACAATTGCTTTCGATCCTCGGTGATTTGGGAAGCACATCTCAAAAAACTTCAGTTGTACCACTAATTCATGTGCTCATGAGTGACAAATTAAAAAAACTAAAAAACACGCTTTTAAAATACTTCTAACTAAAAAGTGAAAAATAATTCCTAATATAAGCTGAAAAAAGCGTGGGTTGCTCGATAGACGAAAAATATGGCACAGAGCGCCCCACGCTTTTTTCAGCTTATATTAGGAATTATTTTTCACTTTTTAGTTAGAAGTACTTTAAAAGCGTGTTTTTTAGTTTTTTTAAACTATTATTTATTTTCTACTTTTTAGTTTTTTTTTTTTTTTTTTTTTTTTTATATATTTTTAATTTTTTTAACGAATTATTGCATTGTCATCGATCTTTGACAGGTGTGCAAAATTTGAATGAAATCTGTCCGTTTAAAGTGGGTCAAAATCGAGTCCAAAGGAGTCGGTTACATACAAACAAACAAACAAACAAACAAACAAACAAACAAACAAACAAACATACAGGTGAAGCTAATATAAGCGTGTTAAAAAGAGTCAACATACGCTGCATTGTTCGACATATTGAAAACTAAATTTCCCGATTGGTGTCCCACTATATTTCACGCAGATTTCGAGATTGCTGTAGCAAATGCTTTAAGAATATTTTTTCCACTTATATCAATTAAAAAGTGTTACTATCACTATTGTTAGAGCTTATGGCGGAAAGCGAAATCAATTGGTTTGAAAAGTAAAATACATAAAAGAATTGTAGGATTATGTTCGGTACTGCCGCTAACTCCATTAGAACTTGTTAAACACGGATGGGAGTACATAAAAACTGAAGCTAATGAATTGAGCGGGGAAAAGATTAAACAGTTTATAGCATACATGGGTCGTCAATGGCTAAATGATGAACAATATATTGCTGACTGGAATGTTGTTGGTCAAAGACACAGAACCAACAACGTTTGTGAAAGTTGGCACTCCCAGTTAAACAAAAAGATAAATATAAACTACGTAACCATACTAAAGTTATTAACAGTATTATTAAATGAAAAGGATATTAATATACAAAAAAAACGAAGGGTTGACCAAACTGATAAAGATAATTTTATAATTTCGTCCCAATTAAAACTATTAAATGGCGAAATAACATTGGGACATTTCCTTGAAATATTGCGTTAGATAGTTCAAAATAATTTATTATAATACACACACACCGGCAGAATTAGCGGAACACAAAAACATAAGATTTTTTTTTTTATAATACTGGCTGGTACTTTTTTTTATGTTTGGTCTAATTTAAAATGGAACATTAGTCGTCATCCATATTTTCATTCATTTGTTTCAGTTTTTCATTCATATGTCTGTATCGACTGCTTTGAAGTGGATTTTTGTTTTTGTAAAATTTGCAAATTTCTATTAGAAACATTGTTTTGCAGTTTCATGAAATTATTACGAAATCTATGAAAAATGCATTTTGTTGTTTGTTTTTTTTTACATTATACTTTAATAACTATAATAAATTTAAATTAAACTTTAATAACTGCCTCGGTAGTATAGCGGTTAGCGTATGCGCCTCTCACCACGAGGTCTCTGGTTCGATTCCCGGGTCGGGCAAAAGTGTTATTGGGATATTTTCCGACAGGAAATTCTCAGTAGCAGTACGGAGTTGGATTTGGGCCCGGTGGATGGCGATAGGCTCACCCCCTATCCCATGGGACCTAAACATAGCCTGTGAAATGTGGGTGTTATACACCTCTGCCACACCCTTCTAGGTAATAAAGGCGTGATGCTATGTTATGATATGTTATTAAACTTTAAGTATGGTCTTGCAAATTAATTGAAATATATGTTAATTTAAGTGTTGTTTTATGAATGATGAAAAGATGCTCTTCAGCAACTCACAGTTCAGTTGGCTGTACCCGCTAAACTGTTACGGTAAGAATATTTAACATAAGATAGGTATCTTATTGTTACATAACATACCGTGACACGTTACGTTTTCCATCAGGATAAGGCATCAGGATCACATTCTTCAAAGGAACACGATATACGCATAAACAGGTTCAATGCCAATACCATTGCATAAAAACTTTGATGTGGAGGAATTTGGGTTTTTAAGCAAGTACTAATTCAGTACAAATATCGTACAATTATATTAATAATTTATAAACAGGAAAATAGATGATGGGGTTGCTGGGGAGCAGGACATACCGATTTGTGTGAAATTTGGTACAGATATAGTTCGGAACTTGAGAAAGGACATAGGATAGTTTTTATACAAAAAATAAAAATTAAATTTATTGGTCAACCGGATGTCACTATTCCACGTGAACGAAGTCGCGGGCAAAAGCTAGTAATAAATAAATACATTACATGGTGTGTAAAACTCACTAGTATGACAAATGAGAAAAAAAATACTGTTTGTCATACTGGTGTGATTAAATATAATGAATTTTAATTTACATATCGATAAAACACAGCACTAGTTGATAATGACAAGTGACGATAAAAGGTGTTGTATTAGTGGCGGTGTGATTAACAAGAAAAAAACTCCTGATAGTCACACTGGTGTGATAACTTGGTGTGACCACGAGTCTGAAAGGAAAATTGCAATTATGAATGAATCATATAATTTATTATTTTAGATCTTTTGATCGAAATTGATTCTACATCTTACATAGGTTTGGTTAGGATATAGGTAGGTTTTATTGAGCACCACCCAGCCTTTTACACTGCGTGGTGTACCCACTTGTTCGGCCCCCAACTTATACAATGTTAAACACCCCGGCCAAGAAAATGGCGTCTCCTTCCCAGACTACTCCTCCGAACAGGATATCTAGCGTGAGCCCGGCTACGCCAGCTGAAACTACCGCGAGCCCGGCTACGCCAGCTGAAACTACCGCGAGCCCGGCTCAGCAAGCGCAGACGAATGTTAGGAGGAGTGTCGGGGACAGACAGACAGACAGACAGACAGAAAGACAGATAGACAGACAGCCAGACAGACAGACAGACAGACAGACAGACTTGTCGTATTTGTAAAAGAAGGCATCAGGAGGAGATGGAAAGGAGTCGGAGCCACTTCACTGTCATCAGAGGGCAACCAACCACAGGTAGTATCCTGTTTCTCGAATATGAACAGCCAATCCTATTGGCTACAGCCTTGATTAAGGTTATTTCGAGAACAGGTGACTACACTTTTAGACCAAGGTTCTCAAGCTTCTTTTATCACCGAGTCAGCGATTCAAATACTTAAAAAATTGATAGCAAACAAGAGCCTTATTTCAGGACTTGTTAGTCTGACGAGACTGCAATTTTGCAATCTAAAGGTTTTGTTTCTTTAAAAATTCAATCACTTCATGATCCCAAATTTAGTATTGACGTTAAGGCTCATGTTTTAAGTAAGATAAAATCACTACTTCCAGAAAGGAAAATTGTTTTAGGTACAGTAACATCACAACTTTCACAACTAAAATTGGCTGATCCTATGTTTAAAACACCGAAAAAAATCGATGTTCTTCAGAAGTATATGGTCAGATATTGTTAGAAGGAGCCATCAAGGGTACCCCTCAGTTTCCTATGACACAAAATACCAAGCTAGGGTGAATCCTCTCTAGCTATATACAAACTCCCCAGAGCAAGCGCCAAGATAATATCATTACAACGCATACTAAATTATCTTGTGGTAATCTCGTAGAATTAGAACTTGATAATCCTACGGCCGTCTATTTACCACATCATTCTGTTGTCAAAAGTCACAGATCTACCACAAAAGTTGTTTGTGATGCATCATGTGTTTTAAACGGCACATCATCTAATATAGACATGATAGGCGGCCCAAGATTACAGTCTGACTTGAGACAAATTACAATGAGGTGGCCCTGTCATCCAATATGTTTTGTAGCAGATCAGGTAAAGATGTACAGACTAGAAGATACAGTCCACTACCCAAAAGAAATTAAAAAAAATATTTTTAAAAGTTAAGAATAGTAAGATTCATGTTGTGACGGGCAACACGGATAATATTTCCAAGTTGTCTAACTTTAAAAGACTACTTAGTCATTTATTAATTCTTAATTTTACCTCAACTATACCAGAACGTGTGCCTGCCTCTGATTGGATCCCAGATTTGTTGATGCGACCACTCCTGCAATAGTAGAACGTTACCTTCTGCATAGAATAGAATAGTACCGTCACCAAAGAAGTTTACGACCATATATGACCATATATGACGACCATATAGACCATAATATGACATGGTGAACGCACACTGACCATATTGTAAAAAAGCTAAGCCAATATCATTATGCATTACATAATCTAAGCAAGATCACGAACCAAGCCACTGCGCTTACCGCTTATCATGCATATGTGTCAGCTACACTTTGTTATGGTGTCATTTTTTGGGGGAATGCATCAGAAAGGGAATTGGTTTTTAAAGCTCAAAAGAAGTGTTTGAGAGCAGTATTGCAATTACAAAACTACGGACAGTTGCCAGCCATATTTTATCTCGCTTAAAGTATTGACCTTCCCATGTATTTATATTTTTGAAGTAGCTGTCTTTGTATTCAAAAATTCAGAGTTATTTGAAAGAATTAACAGCAAACGCCACAGTAAAAGGTTACATGTAAAAGCTCACAAGACAGCTTTATACGCAAAAACCTTCTAGGAATGGCTCCAAAATTTTTTAACAATCTACCTGGGTATATTAAAGACGCAAATAATATCAATTTATTTAAAAGAATGCTCAAAGAATATTTAGTAAAAAATGCATACTATTCCATCAATGTATTTCTCAGTGGCAGAAATGATAATAATTGATAATTCTTGTATTAGATCCGATTAATTTATCTTAGCCATACTGACATGGTACCTTAATAATTGGTTATGATTGTTAATTATAATGACATTTACTTAATTTATTTATTGACATAATTTAATACTAATAATTACTATACCTGTACGAGCAAACCCGTACAACGCAATAGTTTTAGTTTTATCAATTGACATTTTTATTATCTACCTGTTAAAATTAAAACTAACAAAAACTTTTTGTATTTGTAAAATTTGTATGTCTACAGAGGCAAAACATAGTGAAACAATGTTTACCTGTCTAAAATACCACCATGTTATACATATTACCTATGTTATACAAATAAATTAATTTGAATTTGAATTTGAACCGCTGCACTAAAGCAACGAGGCATTACGACTTTTTTGTTTAGAATTAAACAAACAGCTATTTTGTAAAGAACATTTTAACTGCAGGAACAACTAAATATAATTGTGTGCGGCGTGGTGCGGCGCCACTGCGTATAGGTTTATCGAACGGACGGTGGGCACGGGTCGAGTTGTCGGCGCAGCGCTGTGCCGCCAGCCCCGAGCGCCGGGTGCTGTTGGAGGGCGAGGCTGCGGGTGTCGATGCCGGCACCGGCGCGTCGGCGGTGCTGGAGCCCGGCGTGGGTGACTCGGGCGGCGCAGGGTCATCCTCTTCGTAGTTGGCAGCGTTGTCACCGTACTCTCCCGCCTTCAAGCAAATGCGTGAGGTTCGAGCGGGTCCAGCCTGGAAACACCCAGTGCCGAAACTCGCGGGCGACCGAGCGCTCGTGTCGGAACATGAACATGATACGACATCGAACGCAGTGTGTGGCCGCTTGCATTATAAAATGATACGATATACATTTTAAGCAAATAATACGTGCGGCTCGCATGCAGTTGCGTCAGGGCACTCATCCGTGAGGCGAAATACCGTGAAGATGGAAAAAGAGATAATGAGGGATAGATTGAAGGACGGCGTCCCGGTTGTTAAATATATTATACCTTAAAGTCAGGGCGGTTCGGTTCAAACTCAGCACCGCGTCGAGAATGCGGTGCAGGCGTGGTGGTAGGCTCAGGGTCAAGGCCGGCGGTCGGCGACGAGAACTGCCGGGTGGAGGTGTGCGTGGGCACTGCACGCGGCGCTGTGCTCTCTTTCCGCGTGAACCAGCGCGAAGTTCCAGCAGCGTGTTGGCGCGTGGGCCCGTCCGGGGCGATCGCCCGCACCGCCATAGACTCTTCCCGAGCGAATGCCCGCGGTGTCGTTGCATCCTTCAGCGAGAAATCCCGCGGCACGGCGACGCCGGCATCTTGCCACGAATATCCGTGCGTGCGCTCGGGACTAGCGAACTGGTTGTTGTACTTGTGTAATGCTGTTTTAAAAGTTATTAAATAGTTCAATTAATATACATGACGTAGCAAAACGTGATATTTAAGTAATATTTAAAATACTACCAACGCTAATAATGGTTCATCGAAACATTGATGTCTGGTACTGGTTGTTCCTAAGATGGACACTAGAAGGTGTTGAATCGGTGATGTCACAAATAAAAAAACTTGAGAGGTGTCAAGGGATACCCGGATGGAACGAAGTTCCTTTCGATTAATTAGTGCAGGAATTTGTAATACAATTTATAATAAATGTATAATGTAATAATTTTTTTTTTTTTTTTTTTTTATTAACTAATAAGTATAATGTAATATAAACTTAATCAATAGGCTCAATTTTATTAATATAACTGGCTTGCTTTCTATGAGAGAGAGAGAGAGAGAGAGAGAAAGAGACAGACAGAGAAACACGCGCACGCCGCACGGCACGGTCGTTACAACTTTTGGTCTTATTTTTTTCCGACTAGCCCCATTTCGCAACGCGCGATAATAGCATCTTCGTTCCAAAAGCTCTAAGGACTTTGTCCCACTTGGAAAAGCTGCTCAGAGCCTCCTAATCCTTAATATTCAGACAATAACTCTCAACTCATTCAGGTTGCATCTGATCGCTACGTAATATTTGGAATTGTTTTTCAAGACGTGAACGATTAGGTTTTTACGACTTACTAAATTTAATACTAAACATAACATCCTCCCTTTTCGAAGTTGATTAATCTTTTACGAGAATCTTATAAACTCTTTTCTAATAATTTTTTGTTATATAACTCCCCAAAATTATAATAGTGTAAGTATTTTTTTTATAAAGCTCACAATAAATGGAATTTGGGTGGTTTCAAGGCTTCTTCTTCTTCTTCGTCGTGTCGATGGCTGAGTCAAATTTTATTGGTCCAATAAGTGGCCACTGTTATGGCGCTCTCATCGGCGTTCATGAGCGTCTCACTTGTGCAGGTGGTAGGGCATTTTGGACAGTCAGTAAGGTGGTCAAGGTTTTGACTTGCCATCGTGGTGAAAGGATTAGCCAATTCGCTTTTAAGAACTCGCGAATTGCCCAGGGTGCGCCGGACGTAGGGATTTGTTGTGTACGTCACTCGGGGAGGCTCCTTTCATGCACCCCAAGGCTAAACTACTGAATCGATTTGTTGTAGGTTCTAATCGGTGATTGTACTGGCCATTAAGAATAATGTTTTTTGATATTTAAAATTGTATTTGTCATAAGTGTCACTCACAAATTTTCTCTTCTTGAATAAACATTTACAACAAATGGTTATGGGCAATTCCTAAAATAAAGTTAATGTTTATGTATTCATGTATAAATAGATGAAAAATACAAAATATTTGTCGATGGGTGATAATGGTCATGCGTCTAATTCAGGTACGGGTTCCTCGGGAGCTTCCTTACTTACCATTAAAAGTTTACATGGGAAGGATGGATATCCAAATTGGAAGTTTAAGATGCGCATGTACTTAATGCATGAGAATTTGTGGTCGGCTATTGTTGGCTATGACGAAAACAATAGTACACCAGTCAGCCAAAGAGAAAACAGTGATCTGAAGGCTATGACAAAAATGTGTTTAACCCTAGAAGGTGGTGCAATAACCCATGTACGTGCCTGTAGAACAGCCAAAGAGGTATGGGATACTTTATCTAATGCATACGAAGATAGAGGTATATGTAGAAGATTGGCTTTAGAACGTAAACTGTACAGATATGAGTTACAGAATTTTTCTTCTATAGAAGAATACATTAATGCTGTAACCAGTACTGCACAGGATTTAGCAGATATTGGGAGAAAGATTGATGATTTATCTATTGGTGCAATTTTACTTGGAGGTTTGACATCAGATTTTGATCCTCTTGTAATGGCTTTGGAGAATTCTTATATCGAAGTAACATCAGAATTAGTAAAACGAAAGTTATTAAACGAGAACACTAAACGTGAATCGAAGGAGTCAGCACTTGCAATGGTCAAGTCGTATAAAGCTGTAACGAAGCCTATAATTTGCTATAAGTGCAGAGAGCCTGGTCACAAGAGTCCAAATTGTCCTCAGAGAAGAGGAAAACAAGACAAGGATAAGAAAGGCAAGGATTCTCAGCAAAAATGTAAAAATGAGTCTACACTTATCTCAGCACTTGGTGTAGGAGGTACGTTAAGTCATAATGACTGGTACGTTGATTCTGGCGCCTCTACACATATGATATGCAATAAAGAATGGCTAAGTAATTTTGACACTACGTTAGAAGTTAAGGATATAACTCTGGCAAATAATAGAAAGGTCAATTCAGCTGGAATTGGAGATGTTTTGCTTAAAACTGATGAAAAATTGAAGCTCAACAGTATTAAAGAAGTCCTATTTGTCCCGGAATTAAGTACGAACTAAGTATCCGTTAGTAAGGCGGTTGATAAGGGTATAACATTTGTTTTTGATAGAAATGGTTGTTCTATGTACAATTATGATAATGTTAAGATAGTTGGTAAAGCAGTAGGTCACGCCACTCGCAACATTGGAGGCTTGTATAGGCTCGATCATGTTCCTATTCGCCCGGAATGCGTTATGATGTCTAAATCCGATGATGCATCAACTTCATCTAGTTTGTGGCATCGTAGACTTGGACATCTCTGCCGTGTCGCCTTGGAACATCTACGTCGTGGAAAAGCAACAGGTATTGATTTTATTTCTATTGATAAAAACCCTTGTATTTCTTGTATAGAAGGTAAACAAATTAGAAAACCTTTTAAAACAATTGAGTACAAAAAAGGTACTTCTATTTTAGAAGTTATACATTCAGATGTATGTGGTCCTTTTGATGTTATGTCTTTAGAAAATAACAAATATTTACTTATTTTCGTAGACGATTTTTCTAGAATGATTTTTTCTTATTTTATACGCTCTAAGGCGGATGTTAGAAAAAAGTTCATTGAATTTGAAGCTTATGTTGAGAGAGTAACCTCGCAAATTCGCAACTTACGTACCGATAACGGGGGTGAGTATGTAAATGGCGAGTTTAAGGAGTATTTGGCTTCAAAAGGTATCAAACACCAGACTACTGTACCGCATTGTCCTGAATCCAATGGAGTCGCAGAAAGAACTAATCGGTCTCTAGTTGAGAAGGCAAGGTGTATGTTACAGGACAGTGGTCTACCAAAAGCTTTCTGGCAAGAAGCCATAGGTACTGCCACTTATCTTAAAAATAGATGTCCTCATAGAGCTCTAGAAAATCGCACACCCTATGAGCTTTGGTACAATAGAAAACCAAACATTTCTCATTTACGTATATTTGGTTGTCGAGCATACGTACATGTATCGTCTTGTAATCGTCAAAAATTAGATCCGAAAGCAAAACAGTACATATTCGTTGGCTATTGCGATGACAACAAATCTTATAGATTTCGAGATCCTACCAATATTAGAAAATGTATTAAAGGGCGGGATGTAGTATTTTTAGAAAATTCTTTTTCGAAGCCTGAAGTTAATGATGAATCGTCTGAATCATCTTCACATCAGAACGATATTATTGTCTTTTCTAATGATAACAATTTACAGGTGCAAAGTCCTCAACCTTCTTCTAGTAATAATCCTGATAATAATTTACAGATTGAAGTTCCTCCTCCTCTCCCTGTTACTGATATTTTACCAGTCGAGGATCAGGAATTACCTGCGGAAACAGAATCAGTTCGGAGGTACAATTTAAGAGATAGAAATCCTTCAACTAATTATCGTTGTTCTGTTTGCTGTTCTGTGATGCATTCCGGTGAGTTAAATGATGAACCTATTTCTTATTCCGATGCTGTCTCACGTCCTGACAAGGCTAGATGGATAGCTGCGATGGAAGATGAGTACAAATCTTTGATGACCAACGGTACTTGGACTTTAGTAGAGAATACTGGTCAAAAAGTTATACCGTGTAAGTGGGTCTTCAAGTTAAAACGTGATTCTGAAGGTAAAATAAATAGATATAAAGCACGTTTAGTCGCAAAAGGCTTTCATCAAAGTTATGGAATAGATTATGAGGAAACATTTTCTCCAGTTGTTCGCTACTCGTCTCTGAGAATTTTAATTGCGATAGCAACTGAGCACAATTTAAAAATGCATCATTTAGATATTGATACAGCTTTTCTGTATGGGAAACTAGAAGAGAAGGTTTATATGGCACAACCTGCTGGTTTTATAGCCGAAGGTGAGGAGACTAAAGTGTGTAGATTAAATAAATCACTTTACGGTCTCAAGCAAGCTGCCAGAGCATGGAATAAGCGATTTGATGAGGTACTTTCTGATTTGGGCTATAATAGATTGAAGTCTGAACCCTGCATATATTTAAAAAAGAGTTCTAATAGTATTGCTATAGTAGCAATATATGTAGATGATGTAATATTAGCTTATGACAACGATTGCGAGTTATCATACTTGAAAAACGGTCTTGCGAAATATTTTAGCTTAAAAGATTTAGGTGTATTAAGTTACTGCCTAGGCCAACATATTTCTGTAGGAGATAACAGCGTTAAAGTAAATCAAAAACGCTACATTGTTGAAACTATAAACCGATTTAATATGTCGGAGTGTAAAGCAGTGTCTACTCCAATGGATGTTAGCATTGACTGGCACTCAGAGACGGAATCAGCGGGTAATGTTCCTTACCAAAATTTGATTGGTTGTCTAATGTTCTTAGCAATTAATACTAGGCCTGATATATTGTTTACTGTAAGTTTTTTGAGCCAATTTAATAGGAATCCTAAGCAAGTACACTGGACTGCTGCTAAACGCGTCCTACAGTATTTAAAAGGTACGTTAGACTATTGTCTTACTTTTAAAAAGACTGGAGAGCCTTTACGTGGTTTTGTTGATGCCGACTGGGCCAATGGTGACGATAGGAGATCATACACTGGTTTTATTTTCAAATTAGCGGATGCACCTGTGTCGTGGGAGTGTAAAAAACAGCCTACAGTCGCCTTGTCATCAACAGAAGCCGAATACATGGCATTGACAAGTGCTTCAAAGGAAGCAGTATACTTACAGCGCTTAATTGCTGAAATTACAGGTGAGTTTTCAATAGTAAGTCTTTGTAATGATAATCAAAGTGCGCAGAAGTTAGCACAAAACCCCGTGCATCACAATCGGACAAAGCACATTGACGTCCGATATCATTTCATACGAGAGCTAGTTGAAAGCAACAAAATTAAGCTGTCATATTTGCCAAGCAATATGATGTTAGCAGATATTCTAACTAAGGGCTTGAATCGATGCAAGCACCAACGTTGCGTGGCTGAAATAGGCTTAATTATATCCTAAGTTTTTTCATTCCTGTATTTATTTTCTTGTTTGTATTGTAACTTAGGTATATGTTGTGTTTTTTGTTTGTTTTTAACTAGAATAGTATTTTTACGTTGTTTTTATGACACTGATGATACATTTTATATGACTCTGTAAAGTACAGTCAGCTCGATAAGTTCATGTACACTTTGTTGATTAATAATATTGAGCGCAACATTTCCGATTAAGGGGAGGATGTTGTAGGTTCTAATCGGTGATTGTACTGGCCATTAAGAATAATGGTTTTTTGATATTTAAAATTGTATTTGTCATAAGTGTCACTCACAAATTTTCTCTTCTTGAATAAACATTTACAACACGATTTTGATGAAAATTGGTATGGATGTAGTTTAGACCTGAGGAACGATATGAATTAATTTTTATCGACATACCACGCGGGTGGAACCCTGTACAGAAGCTAGTCACTAATATAGTCGGCGCTAGAGTGTACGGTGTGAAACACTAACTAGATAGGATGTTGTGCTGCGGCCGCGCCGAGGTCGCCTTGGTCGCGGACGTCGGGGGTACTAGCGGGGCGGGCGCGGGGGGCGGCGCGGAGCGGGCGGGCGCACGCGTGCTGCGCGTGACAAGCTCCGTGCTGGGGTACGCGTCCGTCACCATGAGCTGGCGCTCGTTGCACAGTTCTGCGCACTCGCCGCTGCTGTTGGTCACAATCAATGGAAGAGACCCCACATACGCTCATTCGTATCGATTCAGAATCCGACCGTGTCTACTAAATGTCTATGCCAATTAATAAAAATGAGTCAGTCACAAATAAGTTACAGCACTAGAAGCTTTAATCTTCTGGATTTTATGTGCCTATTTCAGTGAGGTCTTCCCTCCAGTTTATTGCGTACTTGGCGGCACTGATGTACAATGAAGGAACATCAGTCTCTTTTGCTATCATACGAACGCAATACACTGACTGAGGGAACTTCGTCTTTCCTAATCCGCGCATTCACCATGCAGCAATTTGAATTCAGTGTCTATGCTTCGAAATCGAAATTTATTATGAGTTAATACTATAGGTACCTACCTGCCGCACGCTCGCAATGTATGAGCGCAATGCAGGAAGCGTCGCCAGCGCCACACGCTCTGCGCGACGTGCACGTCTCCGCACGCGTAGTCCGTCGCCACCGAGTCGTTGGCGGCCGGCGCCCACGCCTCGCCCCGCGCCGAGCGGCTCAGCACGCCGCACAGCTTGCCGCCGCACACCACGCCCGCGCCGCGGTCTCTCTGCGACACACGAGCACAGCGCGTGAGCGACGACGCTAGCGCGGCAGCGGTGCGGCGCCGGACAACGACCACGAGACTCACCGAACACAGCGTGGGGCCCGCCAGGCAAAGCGCCGACTCGCGCAGAGCCGGCCAGCCGCCGGCGCTAGCACCGCACTGGCGCCCCGCCACCAGCGCGGCGTCCACGATGCGCAGGCGCGCCGGCCCGAGCGCGCGCACCACGTGGCACGCAGCCTCGGGCGCGCAGTCGTCGGCACTCGTGGCCATGAGAATGGGTCGCACGTGCGCGGCGCCCAGCGGCGCTTCCAGCTCTAGCACGGCGATGTCAAGCGCGGCGCCAAGCCACGCCGGGTGCAGATGTGCGTCGGAGTTTGCGGCGGCGGCCAGCGCCACGCGCGCCACGCGCCGCGTCACGGGTGGCGCGCCGGGCGCTCGTGCGTACAGCTCGCGCGGGTCCGCCTGGCGCTCTCCGCGTACGCACCACACGGACGTAAGGGCCGTGCGCAAAGACACCAGCGATCCGCCGCAACGCCGTCCGTCTGTATGCTCCACCACTATCTACAAGATAACGTGTAGCATCATTCGGTAAAAACTTACTAGGTAGGTTTAGTTTGTTTAATTAATGTACGTTCACAAAAATCAAACGAAATTTAAGAAAAAACTAATTAAAAAAAAGAATATTCTTAACTCGAGCGTATTCTAAATATTATAATTATGTACTAATTTTTTTCAAAGAAAAAGGAACCGCCTTCAAAAACTCAAAAGTAAAAAATAAAATATTCGCTAAACTTTGCTTACCTATATTAATTTGTTTAAAACAATAAACCCAAATAATTATGTAATACCAATTAATTATATTTTTTGAAGTCGGCGCCAAATTACAAAATCAAATACCAATTAAAACCGTATTTACCGAATTAATTGTTGAAAAAATCACAAAATCAAATACCAATTAGAACCGTATTTACCGAAATAATTGTTGAAAAAATCACAAAATCAAATACCAATTGAATTGGTATTTGATTTTGTAATTTGGCGCCGACTTCAAAAAAATATAATTAATTGGTATTACATAATTATTTGGGTTTATTGTTTTAAACAAATTAATATAGGTAAGCAAAGTTTAGCGAATATTTTATTTTTTACTTTTGAGTTTTTGAAGGCGGTTCCTTTTTCTTTGAAAAAAATTAGTACATAATTATAATATTTAGAATACGCTCGAGTTAAGAATATTCTTTTTTTTAATTAGTTTTTTTTATTTTATTTTTTTTTATTTGTTTTTTTTATTTTATTTTTTATTTCAAGCTTTTTAGTGTCTTAGTTTTTTAGATTTAACGATGGGGTTAGGAAGAAATATTACGGCATCATTACGCATGAAACACAATAGAAACAATCAAAATAATCAAAAAATTCTTTCTGAGATCTTCATGATCATAAGTTATAACTACGATAATAACAAATGTGCTGAAACGTAAGCCCCGTCCAAACCTAAGCAGAGCTTTCGGTACTTTAAGGGTAGGTAAGTAGGCTGTCTCTGCTTACCCTTCAAAGCATACACAGGCATGATGTTATGTTATGTAGTGGTGAAAACAATACATAGATACACGATTGCACAAAACGTGGTTCATTAGCTATTCGTTTTTGAAGAGTTCCGTTGCCTGTCTCCAAAGATCTTCATCAGATTCTGATAAATTATATACTAAAACCTTCCTTGAAACACAAGGATTAAAATACCGAAAACTGCATTCAAATCGGATCAGTAGTTTCCGAGAAAATCGCGAACATAAAAAGGTGACATACATACATACATACATACATACACACATACATACATACATACGGATCGAATACAGAACCTCTTTTTTTTTTGAAGTCGGTTAAAAATAGTGATCTCCATAAATTAAATCTAAGGAACAAAAACAAACTCGCTGTGCCCACTACTAGGCTCCATAAAATCTCTAACTCGTTTCCAGGTCAATGTATACGCTTTTATAATAAACTTCCTTTAGACGCAATAGAATTATCGATAGGTCAATTTAATAAAAAATATGTTAAAATTAGATTATGTCAAAAAGCTTACTACAGTATTTCAGACTACATAAATGATAATAGTATTTGGAAATGAATTGCTTTTCTTATGTGACTTTTATATGTACTTTTATATTCTTGTAATATTTAAAGCAAATTTTAGCTTTGCTATGCATTTATTTTATGTAATATTAAGGTTGAAAAATTAAGAATCCAGCAGGACTCGAACCTGCACCTCTTGGGTATACGCCCCAAGTGCTTTGCCAATTCAGCTATGGATTCGTATGCTGCCGGACTCGAAATTTCTCAACTCTTTTTGTGCCAGCTTTTAGCTAGACGAACCTTATTTGGTTTTAGCGCCATCTATGTGATGTAATAAGTTACTATTCACATACTGTAAGTTTGAATTAAGATCAATACTGTTACAGTCAAGAGATGACGCATTTTTATCAAATACTTGTAATATTTAAAGCAAATTTTAGCTTTGCTATGCATTTATTTTATGTAATATTAAGGTTGAAAAATTAAGAATCCAGCAGGACTCGAACCTGCACCTCTTGGGTATACGCCCCAAGTGCTTTGCCAATTCAGCTATGGATTCGTATGCTGCCGGACTCGAAAGCAAAGCACTTGGGGCGTATACCCAAGAGGTGCAGGTTCGAGTCCTGCTGGATTCTTAATTTTTCAACCTTAATATTACTTTTATATTGTTATATTTTTCATTTTAAAAGATGGTGCACATGAGATTCTCACCAGCTCTTCTCATAATGCAATACCCATCGGTGCTGGTACTTGGATTGATTTTAATTCGATTCAAAACAATTTGATTAAAATTAATCTGAGCCCCGGTTATTCAAATCATTGTAATTAGTATAATTAATGATTTATTTTCATATCGTTTTTTGTAATGTTTTGACGTGTTCAAGCGCCTCCTGGGGCCTATGAAAATAAATGATTTGAATTTGAATTTGAATTTAAATATAAATTACTACGTTTGTTGACGTGAATTTGTCGTGGACGAGACGAACAAATATTGACTGAGATTACTCGTACATAATTTCATAGATAGTAATTTTATTGCGATAACAAGACAAGTGCTGGCGTACCATGAAGGGAGCCGAGTCTGATTCATCGTAGAGTTCGTCGTCGCGGTGCTCGACGCCGCTGTCGTCTATCCGCTCGTCCGCTGTACTTCACAAAATATCCAATTAGCTATTTTCTTCCTTTATATTCTATCCTTCACAATTATCTAACCACTGACCCAGCACATAACCTAATAGAAACCCACCTTCGCTTCGCGATGGCTTTTATGTATCAGATATGCAAATTATAGTACCACAATATAATCAATGGCAGATTTGCAGACCTTGCTGCTCTAGTCTCTAGAGGAACGTGCCGCTCCTGCCCCAGCTCCAAACTGGAATGGGGGTAGGGATATTGGGATTAAAATCGCTGAAGGCGCCGAATTTTTTTTACCTAAATGCCTTTGCTTCAAGAATAAGAGTGATCCGCAGGCACCGATTTCTCAAAATAATATGTAAACTAACAAGTGGCACTATTAACAAATTTTGAAAAGTGACACCCAAGTGCTTTTGAGACAGACAGACAGAGCGGCGCATGCGCTGACTTTATTTAATATTTTCTTTAATATCTAAGAAGTGGCACCTGAGAGCTTTTGCTGTCAAGAGTTGAATCTTATTATTAAACTATGCAGTGGCACCCGAATGCCTTTGTTGTCAAGAGTCAGAGATCGCCACAGCACCGATTGTTTTTTAATATTTTCTTTCATAAATATGCGAAGGCACCTGAGAACGCAAAAATTAGAGAGAACCTAAATATTCTTTAAGGATCTTGAAGTAGCACCTGACTGACTTTGCTTTCAAGTGTTTCAATGCCCCTGCAAGAAGTAAAGTAGCGCGGGCCGACACTGTTTAATGGCCTATATATTATATAGATATACACTGAGAAATGATTAAGTAGTTAGAGGTTAGAGAATCGTAGATACTGACCTAGCGCCGCGGGCCAGGCCAGCAGCGCCGCGGCGCACAGCAGCGCCGCCGCGCACCCCATCGCAGCGCCCGCCGTCGTCGTCGTGCCACTGCCGCTGCTACCCTAACTACTCCCACGCCTTGCCTCAATGCACCGCATTACAGAAATACCACACCAACATAACATCCACAAGCAAAAACTCTAAATGAAGTATCATGTCATTTCTCTAATGTCTCATTACCTTCTGTTTCATAAACACCACCAAGAAGTTACAATATCGACAAATGAGCGCATTACTTCGGACTTTATTTTATGCATAGACCTCAAGATAAGAAACCAATATGATTGACTTATTTCTCGCAGGCGTAAACAGATTTTTATAGCATTTATTAAGTATGCATGGCATGCACCATTCTTTGGTATTCTGTGTTTGCACTACTAATTACCATTGAGATAATACGAAGTTGTTTAAGACCATAAAATGATTATTTATAGCAAAATACAACTCGTGCGCGATAAGTTGGGACTTGCACACTTCACCTTAGTACATTATTCGCGCCTTTATTATAAGGGTGATTCCTGAGAGAAGCGTTCCTGGCGTAAGATCCATGGCATTTTTTTTTTTTCAAGTTTTGTGAAAACAAAAAATATGTAGCAAAAGAGAGCTTAAAAACAAACCTTTCTGTCCAAAGGCACTCACGTAAACATAATAGTTTCGGAAATAAAAATATGTTTGTTTTGGGTCGCCACGGATCTCACGTAAAAAAACATGGATCTTAGGTAGCATATGAAATACGAGGCGGCATAGCTCAAAAGTCGTTTATTTTAAAGAATATTAAACGAAATTGTAAATAAAACATCATTTGTCTAGTAATAATATTTTTATTCACTTAATCAGCAAAAACAAAATCAACAAAAGTTAGAATAATTATAAAAACGTGTTTAATTTTAACAAATAATAAAGGTAAGTCAGGGATGGTGGTAGAGGAGCTCAAGGGGTGGTAAAGCCGCCATCCTACCTTAAACTACCACCAAATACGAATGCTTTCACTACTGTGATCCAGTTCGGTGGTGAAATCAGGTCCTGAAATTACAGGTACATGAAGCAAAGCACCGTAGCCCTCAGGTGAAGCGACGCATCTACAATCTGCTTTGTGGATTGTAGATATATTCATGGGCTACAGCTACATATAACATCAGGTGAACTACATGCTCGTTCGCTACATACGTCGTATAAAGTAAATATAAAAACTAGACAATTGAGGACTCTAATAATGCTGGACTACCGTTTTTTCCCAGTGCATAGAAAAGCATAATTATAAACCGGCCAAGTGCTTGTTGGGCCAAATGCAGTGTAGGGTTCCATAATCAACCGTTAGAACATACCTAGTAATACAGATTTAAGAGGGGCTCACTGCTTGACCTACTTGTATTAAATATACTTGTATTAATTAATTTTATTAAATAAGTAACAACTTCAAACAATTCATTATTAACAAAGGTTATGGATTTTGTACGAATTATTTCAAGTAATTGCATTTTTCAATTCGGACTTAGCCGTGACACTTTTCCTTCTTTATATTATAATACTACCACAAAATCGTTGGCTACAGAAAACTAGGTCATGCATATACCTAAGTTGCTATACCTACACTCGGCGGGCACGCGGGGGTCCAGGGGCCGTACGCGTGCGAACGAAAGTAGTCTTAGAAATTGTGTCTGTGAGCGATGCCCGAGCAACGCAAACATAGAGCGCGCAACGTATGTAGCATGTCTTCTGTACCGTATTCAGTAATACCACAGTAACGAATTATTCTGTATTTCTTGAGCCAATTGTTTAGCTTTTAGAGGGGGAGGGCTATTTAAACAAAAAAATACTATCCATGGTTAAAAATATTTTTAGCAGATCTCAGAATAAAAAATTACCTTTGCATACCCTTAATGCTTTTAAAACCTACAGACCTATTTAATGATACTCTACATTAAGAGGTACGTGAAAGAAAAAAAACCCCCTTTACTCTTAGCAAAAGTACCTACCCCATTTTTTTTTTCTTCAAGATTTAATTTTATCACTTTGTAGCCATAGTTATCATACATATGTTTACAAAATTTCAGCTAACCGGCACTAACAGTCTAGATGCTAGGGCCCGGACAGACAAACATAGTGAAACTATATGGCTTTCTAGTAGATAATACGGAACTCTAAAAAACACTTTCATTAATTGACATCATTAGTAAATAAATAAATAGCAAGAACAGTGTCAGTCTACAAGGTAGTATCTTTGGCAGAACTCGCCAGCGTACAGGACAAAGATTCATGGCCGAAAACAAAGATCCGTGGCTTAAAACCCACGGATCTGCGCCCACGGATCTCACGACAATTTACATTTTAGGATATAACAATGAATCTATTAATAATATTATACATATTTTTACTTGAAAGTTTACTCAAGGATATAAGTATTCATGATCTTAAAGCATTAAGGTGAAAGTATTTTCAACTACGTAGTAAAACAAGCTATGGAATGTATCAACCCTGTAGGACCAAAACGTGTAGTAGTCAAAGAACTCACCTAACTTATTTTGCGCGAAACTGAGCGACACCACCTTTACGTCTGAGCACTGCCAGTAAACTGGCGATGTGTCGAACCAATCGCGAGATGCCTACCACGTTCGAACCGAATTTGATTGCTATTTTACGTCGCACGGTTGAAACGACGCCCGCCGCGTGACATGTTTTTGAATGACCATAGCTACTATAAGTTTTATTTTTTTATAACATATTGATTATAATAGGATAGCAGCACTTTCTAGGTATTCAAAAATATATGAATTAATATAAAGCTATAAGCGTAGACAAAATAAATCGTCATTACAAAGTACAGGTTACGCGTGTGACACGTAAAATTCAAGCTAAATCACCCCGTTTTTCAGTTTCAAATGGATTTTAAACCAATTTTCAGTTTTACATTGTTATTTTAATCAATAGGCCTCATTACTATAATAGTCAAGGAATCGTATGAGTGCTAATTAAGCTATGTATGTCTATTATTTTAGATAATATTACGATGTGACCGTCAAAATCAAGCTTCCCAGGAATCACCCATAAGCTTATGAGCAAGTGATGTTAACCTTATTTATTGTTCGCACTAAGTGCCTTATCATACTAGCGGATTGCGAGCGGATTCAAAGCGGAGCGGGCGCGCAGCGAATGCGTCGCGAACACGCAGCGGCTGCGCAGCGGAGACGTCGCGGACGCGTGGCGAATACGCTACGTTTTCATCGCGTGTTTGTAGCGAATTTACGACGTACAATACACTCAGTAACAAAATTGATTCCGTCGAGGAAACACTGCAGTTGGCTTTGTTACTTCGGAAACGCCGGCGACGAAAACGAAAGCATCGACGAATTTGGGAAGATCCATTATCAATTAATCGAATGGAAGAGAGCGACTAATTTGTGTTGTTTTGCAAACGATTAAAAAATAATCCTAAATAATTTCGTTCCTACCTACCATAAAACAAACATAAAATATTTAAGCAAGATAAAATCCCACAAGAATCCGTTATGATGCAAAATGATTTGACATTTGAAAAAATGGCTGGCGTTTGTACGAGACAGTACAAAATGGCGTCCACGCCGCGCGTCCGCAACGAATTCGCTGCGAATGCGCGGCGTGTTCGTTGCGTGAATCCGTTGCGCGCCCGCTCCGCTTTGAATCCGCTCGTAATCCGCTAGTATGATAAGGCCCTAAATTGATATTTCGAACTAGAAGCGAAATCTTGTAATTGGCTTTATGGTTCCTACACTATTGTTATTGAAGTTATACTAGCTGTTAGCTTTCCATTCGATAAATAAATAAATTATAATAACAGACTTTAAGTGCGGCACTCATCCATGGGCGTAGCCAGGGGAGAGAGGGGGAGGGGGAGACCAATCCCGAAATGCCTAAGACTTCTTCGACAAGCAGCGAACTGAATACCTTACAAACTAACACGAGAGGGTTAACAAGAATACTAGTAGGTAATTTTGGAAATTTGTATCTGCTTATATTACCAGTAAGCTAAAAAAAAATCATCTAATTCCCAGCTTAATGGTCAGATGGCGTCTAACGTTAAGATGGAAACACTGACCTCTATTATAAATAGAGGTCAGTGGATGGAAATATTTTTCGTGTCGAGCTTTTTGGACTTACGTCAATTCAAAAAGTCTAACTGCCATGACATGACACTGAAAAACTGAAAGATAAGATTAGTTTTCAGCTCAGGTTTTCAGTCTTCTTCTTCTTCTTCTTATATATCGGGGAAGATCACTTCTACCAACGGCGAGGACATATTATTAGGTAATATGTTTGGCGACTACTTCTACTCCAATTTTTTTAAAAGAATATGACAATAATTCCTCATCAAATATATTGCATAATGATTTCGAAAATAAGTATCACCAGACTTCGGACATAGCCTTAGTTTGTATCTGAAAGGACGAGGTCTGTAAATTGCTAAAACAAGTGGACATAGCGAAATCAGCGGGCCCAGACAATATACCGGCAGTGGCGGCAGTGTTTATATTAAATTGCGCTACGAGTCTCAGCACACCTCTCACAATATTGTTTGAGCGGTCTGTCAATGAAGGCGTAATGCCTACCGTCTATCATTATAGACTAAATATTCAGTAGCTGAAAAAACAGTGTACCTATATTAATAAGAATTAGCGATTTTAATGAATGCTGGTACTTCCCGGTGGTCCCATTTCAATTTGGTCCAGTTCTGACAATGACCCATGAGAAAAGAATTAAAGTCGGTTTTTTTTTTGGAAAATCGATGACTGACTTTGATTGAATGACTGATTTACCAGAGCTGGTGGGCAAAGTAGGTCTTCAAGTGCCATCTGCGAGTTAGAGATTTTATGGTGCCTAGTAGTGGGCACAGCTAGTTTGTTTTTGTTCCTTAGATTTAATTTAGTTTGTCCCTAGATTCCACCTGCTTTAAACCACAATAGCAACAACCACCATCGACAAAACTCTTACCTGGTTAGAGCAACGCGATCGTCCAATGCGGCGTGCCGGAGAGTCGACATTGATATTATTTTTCATTCCAGTACAAACGTGCTTAAAAAAATGGCGAGATGCAAGTTATAGGTAAAAATGATTGCACAAAATGTCGTCATGCTTGTATTTTTTTGTGTATCTCATTGTTTTTATTCATTTTAATTTTTTTTTTGCTTCCCTTTGAGTTCGTTTTCAATTAATCTTTTATTGTGCTGTACTGTTTGTTGTTTTTGACCTTGCTATAAAATATGTATAAGTCGCATCATGGGTGGCCGAGATGCGAAGCATAGTGGTAGGGGAGCCCACGATGCTAAATGGGGATTTACACATATGATAATCTATGCCCACGATGCTAAATGGGGGCTATAGATTTTTAAATATGTAAAAAAAAACTGTTGCATGGACATCCTCGAGCGCGTCAGATATTGATAGCATCAATGCCCTACGTATTTTTAATAATGAACGTATGTTAATCTGATCGTTTGCATGATGCGGGTGGTTGTATGTAAGGGTTGAAAATGAAAAAAAAAAATCGAGCGAGTCAGATTTTCTAAGGAAGTCTTAAGTGCACCAAAAATAAGCTCTCATTCACTAATCTGACGATTTTGATGGGACGCAAATTCGCGGCCATTTTCATAATGTGAAAAAAAAATTCGCCATTTTGAAATACTCAAGCGCGTCAGATTAAGATATTATTTGGTTCATCTTTATGTTCTAAACGTACTGTCTCATAATCTGACGATTATCTAGAGGGATTCGCCTGATCTGACAAAAAGAAATTAGAAAAATGGTACACCCAAAAGGCCATCCCTGCAACTGCCCGCTAATTCCATTCCTGGGCGCTTAAAATTGTAATTATGACATTTTTGAGCTCTAAATATAATTTATGTGATATTTTGAGCTCGCTGAGTTAAAAAAAATAATATTTCTATGCATTTGTGCTCTCCTAGCTCGAAAGTCTTTCAATTAATGTAATTAACATTATTTTTGAATAAATATTAATTAATAAGATATTATCACTAGGTTATATAATAAATAATGAACTATTTTAAAGAAACATATATTATGTTAAATAAATAATCAATGATACTAAAGTTAGCCGACGTTTTTAATTAATTAATTTTATTTTTAATAATTAAATTAGAACAAAAAAATATTTTTAAAAGTTGCGCTTACAGTTTTTGAAATTTTTTTACAAGTGAAATTTATTTTATATTTTTTTGTAATCATTTTTCAATTAAAAAAAAATCTAAAAATTTTTAGATGTCATATTTATAATATCAGTTAACTTAATTTTCATAATAATTAAAATATTTTATAATTATCGATTGTAAACTATTGATACTTTGCAGCTCCAAAATTAGTTGATTTAGAAAAATCTTAAATAATATTTAATTAAATTCATAATTATGAGAATTAATGATTTTGTACAGTGTGAACCCTGTACATTTACATTTTGCTGACGCTGCAGCCTACCGGGCGCACGTCGTTTACTCAATCATAACAAAACTGACTTAGTGCGAACTGTGCAACCGTACAGGTAACATAAAAGAGAGTTGATTAGTCACCCTTTACTTGTATCGTAATAATTATTAATACACGTGATTATTTAGTGCAAGCAGTGTTTACTTCTTCTCTCCGCACTCACAACCCAAGTGTAGGACACCCTACATTTAATGGTCCTTCGAGCCGGATTGTATTTTTGTGATTTGTGTTCTTTCGGCGGTAGCGAATCGGTTCAATTGGCCTCCCACAAGCGGGTTTCACCAATTTAATTGAGAACGTCGCACATATCGTCGATTGAGTGCAAGGATCGGCATACTTACGAACCACATCCATCTCGCTCGAGTTCGAGAACCAGTTAACTTACAACAACACTTGGTTTTGGAATTCGTCGAACCGACTAGAAGAAATTGCGGTAAGCCTGCCGTCTTTGTGTCGGGAACTAACGCTGCTCTACGCCTTAGGTCATCAACAACGAGGTGCCTAGGCTACGGAGCTAACGAAGCTTTCTACTACAACAACTGTTGCTCATCTGCAATTGTCTACAACGTACGAGGACGCGTGAGCTAACAACAACAACATGGACAAACTGGAACTGCAGTCAACATGTTTCGAGAACATAAAGTCTTTGTGTGTAAACTATCGCAAGGACTCCTCATCTCGAAAGTCTGTGGACTACCTGAACAAACGCTTGTCTTTGCTGGAAGGTTACTGGACGGAGTTTAACAACAGACATGCTCTACTAGTGCTGGAAATTGAAGACAAGGAAATCAACTATTTTGTGGACAATGTCTATGAAAAAACTAAAGAGATGTACGAAGCAACGAAGGCGGACATCTCCAACTTGCTCTCCAAGGAAGGGAAACCAAAACAATGTGTGACCTTCGACTTAACTGGAACATCCGACGTTTTCGCACCAACTGACGGAGCCGACGGTGTTCAAATGTTACTTAACAAACAAAAATGTAACATCAACGCGATACGACGCACTTTTTCTAAAATAGAGAAAGTTTCTATTTCTGAAAAATGGGAACTGGATGACTACTTATCCACTATGAAATCTAAATGGGAGCCGATCGACAAACTACATTGGCAAATAGATTTCTACCTACAAGGATCAAACAAACAATACTACGAAATGTTTGCTGAAATAGAAGAAACTTACGACAGTATTAAGAAGAAACTGAACGAGAAAATTTGGTCAACTGCTCACTTTCAGAAATCTGCCCCTAAGCTGGAGATTCCTGAATTTTCTGGCAATTACAAACAGTGGATTTCGTTCAAAGATTTGTTTTTGGAATCTATACACAAGAACCCTTCCATCAACAATGCACAGAAAATGCAGCACCTCAAGAGCAAACTACGAGGGGAGGCTGAACGATTGGTTAAACATCTAACCATAAGTGCTGAAAACTATAACTCATGTTGGGATATACTCAATCAGCGTTACGACAATCGCCGATTGCAGTTCACTTCCTTCCTGAATACTATGCTGAATTTACCAGTCATACAACAGCCCGACGCCTTTACCTTGAAGAGGATGCATGACACCATCACAGAGTGCTTGAACGGAATTTCGAACATCGGTGTGGATACAACTACATGGGATCCGATTATAGTGCATATCATGTGTTTAAAATTGGATTCACATACTTTGGGCGACTACATGAAAGAGCTACAAAACCACCGAGATTTACAAAATCTATCAGATTTCTTGTTTTTCCTGGAGACGCAATTTATGGCACACGAAACCATGAAATCCGCCAAGAAAGGAAATTCTTCCGAAAAATCTTCGAATGAAAAATCCAGCAAGCAAACCCAGTCGAAAAAACCTAGTGTTAATTCGAACAAAAGTTACAATTATTTCGCAACCTACGGAAAGTGTCCACATTGCCAAGGCGATCACGTGTTGCGACAATGTGACAAATTCCTCGAAATGGACGCCGGCAAACGACACGGCATAGTAACAAAATTACAACTCTGTCAAAACTGCCTCTACAGTCACAACAACGGTGAATGCAAATCGAAGAAAACTTGCCGTGAATGTAATTCGAAGCATCATACTTTATTGCATAATGAAAAGAAACAACAACAAACTTCTTCACCTCAGCATCCAACATCAAATCATCTACAATCGAACAATACCGAAGTTTTACTAACCACGGTTCAGCTGAAGGTGAAATCTTTAGAGGGCACGTATGTTACATTGCGTGCACTTCTCGATCAAGGGTCACAAGTGAACCTGATCTCCGAAAATGCAGCACAGATGCTACGAATTCCACGGAAACGAATGAACGCAAGTGTGACGGGCATCGGCTCTGTTTCTGGTGAATGCAAGGGACAACTTACACTGACTTGCAAATCGATTCACTCAGACTACAGTTTTGACACGCGTGCGCTTATTATGAAAAAGCTCACCAATAATTTACCAACAACATCATTTGAAAAGAGAGACTGGCCACATTTGAAAAATCTGAAACTAGCGGATCCGGATTTCAACGTCTCTCGTCAAATTGATCTCCTTTTGGGGGCTGATATATATTCAGATATTATCCTGGATGGCGTCTTGAAAGGAGACAGTCAAACACCTGTTGCACAACAAACGCAAATAGGCTGGATACTATGTGGCAAAATGAAAACATTTTCATGTCACGTAACCCTAATTAACTTAGAAGAACTAACGAGATTTTGGGAGTCTGAAGAAATTCAATCGACCCAGGACATACTGAAGAAATTCAATCGCTGCAGAACAATGAAAATTATCTACTGGAACTGATAAGAAACCAAACTTCTGTTGTGGAACTGGAGAACCAAGTTTTAAAAGAACGTGAGAACAACATTCAACGACAGTTTGATTTTATTGACAGCTTCATAAATCAAACGAACTCAAACATGGCCTCAATAGAATCGGCACTGGGAATAATATCAGCAACTACTTACATCAACTCCGCTTCTTTCACTGCATATTTACTGATTAACAGCCTACGGACATTTCAAGAAACGCTGTTGAACACATTAGTAAACGTTTACCAAGGACATGTGGATGTACACCTGATCACTCCAGTTAATTTGATTCGGCAGCTGAATGAAATATCTGGCAGTCTACCCAAAAGTGTGTATTTTCCTGTCGAAAACTATAGAGAAAACATCAAGGATATCTACAAACTTATCGCCGTGAAAGCTCGAGTTACCGAAAGCTTCTTCCTATTCGAAGCACACATTCCACTTGTGTCGGATGAAGATTACACTCTCTACCGGCCTATACCTCTACCTATCAAATCAATCACGAACATGGTATCCGTGAACGTGTCACAGAAATACATTGCCATAAACCTTCAGAAGAATAGATACATTTCTATGACAGAAAACGATATCAGGCAATGTATTCAGTACAAGTCGGATAACTTTCTTTGCAAGAAAAACATGCCATCTTATGATCTCAACAATAACAATGCGCCTTGTGAAGCAAACCTGCTGTCGCATCAAAATGCCACGCCTTGTGACGTCGACCGCGTGCCATGCAAGGACGCCTGGATTGAGTTACATTCAACGAACACTTGGCTTACGATTTGTTGCGATAAGTGCTCATTACGTAGTGTTTGTAGTACTGACGTAACGACATACACGATGACATCGCCGGGCATAGTGAAATTATCTGAGGGATGCGTCTTACATTCCAAAGACTTAACCATCTATGCTCAACGCCAGTACAACAGTCGTTTGAAGATGGATTATGAGTTCACAATTCCGACGTTGGACAATTCTATCAACAGCTTAGTGAACTTAACACACCACTTCGACTTAACCATCAGAAAAACAAAGACGACAGATGAACAGATAACCAACATAGAAGGCAGACTTGCGACGCTGAAAGAAAACGAAGCACGTCGCACGTCTACAACGATCTCCAATCACGACATACATCAATACGTCATCAGCTACGTGTTGTTTTCGGCTGCTGTTGCTGCTTTCGTTGTTGTGGTTGGGAGGAAGCGCTGCCGCCCTCGACAGACTAGCGTGCCCACAACGATGACTGGACACAGACACGAAATTATCGAACTTCAAGAGTTCAGTCGAAAGGAAACACCTACCACAGAAACCATAGGCTCTGACGTCATACATCAGCTGGAGTCTCAACCTGAGATGACATCACGACGACCATTCAAAACGGGAATCAAGAACATTGCTTTTAATTTTGATTGAATTTGATTTTATTTGTTTTGTAATGGCATTTCATCTCTCTTTTGTTTATTTGTTATCCTCTCGGGGTTGCCAAGATGTACAGTGTGAACCCTGTACATTTACATTTTGCTGACGCTGCAGCCTACCGGGCGCACGTCGTTTACTCAATCATAACAAAACTGACTTAGTGCGAACTGTGCAACCGTACAGGTAACATAAAAGAGAGTTGATTAGTCACCCTTTACTTGTATCGTAATAATTATTAATACACGTGATTATTTAGTGCAAGCAGTGTTTACTTCTTCTCTCCGCACTCACAACCCAAGTGTAGGACACCCTACAGATTTTATATATACGGCACAGCTAAATTTTTACTATAATAAAACCTATTTGATAGTTTTTAACATTTTTCTTTGATCATTTTTGTATTTTTTTTTTCTTTTAAATTTGTTTTATTATGTGCCAAAGAAGTCCAACTTTTAACGCGTCGTGTACATGAGTACACACACCATTTTTTTTTTTTTTGTATAAAAAAGTTTAACTAAATATTTTTTTTCAATGAAAAAAAAATTCTACAAACACTTATGAGACTAAAGTTAACAGACACTTGACAATTGTTTAATTTTTCTTTAAAAATTAACTAGACAGAAAATTATTTATAAAAATCTCATTTATAATTTTTCAGAGCTTCTAAAAATGAAGTTTTTAAATAAAATTATCTTACTAAAATTTTTTTGTTAAGAAAATTCAAAAAATTAACAGTGTAGAGGTCCTTGTTATGCTCTACTGGGAAGTGGAATTAAAGATATATTGTATTTTCACTGACTGTTTATTATACTTTCTACAAATGTTCCATATCACTATTATTCACTTACATAACCTTACTTATATGAATCTAAGTACACGACCTGTTGTAACACGGAACGCGGACCGACTGACTACATGTTCCTCATGTTGCTGACGTAATGCAGTGCCGCTACAACTATTCCCCCCTATTTATGAAAAAAAAAGAATAACAATATAGTAAATACACAAAATATTACTGAAAATGAACATTCCTTATGATAAAAACTCATCACGGCAACTACCATTAATTGAAGAATGAAAGGTATAGATCATAGAAATCTAAAAACAGAATATCTATCGTATAGATATATAAGCTAGCTATAAGATCTCTCTCTCTAGCTATAAGGTCTCTCAATTTCAGTATTATAAATATTTATTAAATGAAGTCATATTAGCACTTACTCATCTGTCGACGTACAGTCACGACCAAAAGTCCATAGGCAATCTCAAAAGGCAATAGTTTGAAGTGTAGTTTGACTTACGACGTTCTATTTCTAAGAAATAGACACATATGTTGTTAACAAATAATTGTAGTTCATAATTTCACTAACTTAGAATGAGTCAAGGTGGCCGAGCGGTGGAGTGCAGTCAAATGCGTTTAGCAATGAGCCGTAAGATCTAATCTCGCTAAGTCCTTTCTATACTTTTTGAAGTTTAGGGTATCAATAATTATATTTTTGTTATTAGAACATCCTTTCCTTCCTTGTTGTCATGATATCATTTTAGTAACATTTATATTATTGGTGGGTTACAATAAATAACTTATGAACGGTTACAAGGGCACTTCTATTATATTATTAATTTAGGTAGGAATGTGACGTCACAATTATCTTAAAAGTTTATTAATTGTATAAATAAATATAACGAATAAACATTTTTATCATCATTCAGCATGACTTTTTTATTTCTACCTTACAACAATGACAATAAAAATAAAAAATTACGTAAATTGTTAAATAATAATAACATATTTAACTTATAAGTTATTAGTTATATAGATGTGTAATTTAATTAATGTATTTAGTTAGTTGTTTCTGGAAATGTATTTAATGTATTACTAAACGCGAGGACCTGTAATTGGCTATCTATCACCTAGTAACATTATTATTTAAATTAGAATAAGCTGTTGGACCTCCATAAAGATAATAAATAAATAAATAAATAACAATGAAAAAAAAAAACCTAAATAGTTAAATAATAATAACATATTTAACTTATTAGTCATATTAATATGTAACTATTTATGTATTGTATGTAACTATTTAAGCATGAATACCTAACAAGTTTCTGCTTAAAATATTACAAATATTATTATGATTTCGTAAAAACAAAATACAACCACAAATCAACTAAGCTTCAAACTCAGATTTAGTTGATCGTGATACCAATGCTTACCCGATAGCCCGATACTGCTACCTGCTCATGATAGATAGATGCGAATTTTAAGAACCGGTCGCCACTGTGACGCGTTTAGTACGAATGCGATAACATTTCATTAGTGTGTGTTATCTTATAAACTGCTATACACGCACGCAACTTCGTTAGGAATCGGGCTCGTACCGTTCAAAGCAATGTAATCCTTAGCGTGCCTATGGACTTATGAGCGTTTACTGTACCAGCAACCTCAGTAGACAAAGAATCAACAGTATCATGTGCTTCAGAACACTCTCCAGAAACAGGAGCATGTGTTTCTGAGCTATTTCCCGAAACTTCCGGTGCATTGTCATGTTCCACTACACTTTGATCTTGTAAATACTGAAAGTTTCGCGATCTTCTTCTTCTTCTTTTCGTGTCAATGGCTTGTTCAGACCAGTAGGTGGCGACTTCAACTCCTTTTTTGTTTGCCTGCATTAGATCATCGCGTGTGCAAGTGGCGGGTAGAAAAGGGCAAAACATTAGATGGGCCATACTCTGGCTAGGGGATCCACATTCACACCTAGTATCAGATGAGTTTAAAAATCCCCGATACTCGAACGAAAACAGAATTTAAATCAAATAACTTTTTATTTAAACAGACTAACGGTTTTACAAGAAACAAACACGTGCGTTGGTACTGAGCGTCTGCCTAGACTGTCGGAGTTCAACTGACTGAACGCTCCGTCCTTTCGCCAGTCCTCGATGCATCCCCTCTACCGACGATCGGCTTATTCTACTTTTCCCCGTTGGATGATCCCCATTGATGGGGATTAGTGAACTCGACCGGTCTTTTGTTTTTGTTTCGTAGTCGTTAAGGGTTAGTAGTGTGTAGTGTAGTTCAAGCGTGCAGTTCTTATCAGTTCACATATTTTATTTTTTTAACGTACCTACCTAATGGGGATTATTGAACTTTTTAATTAAAATTAAAATTGTACAATCTGTGATTTTATTAGGTATAAGAAAGTTATATTTTTAATTTTAAATTAATAATTGTACAATCTGTGATTTTATTAGGTATAAGAAAGTTATATTTTTAATTAATAAGTGTAACATGATTCATATATTTTATTTTTTTAACGTACCTACCTAATGGGGATTATTGAACTTTTTAGTTCATTTATCCCCATTAAATAAAAATTTTGGGTCAATTTGAATTTGAATTTATGGCGCCATCAATCCACGACATAATTATGATATATGCAGCAACTTGTAATTTGCCTTCATAATGTTTTTTTAGTTTTAAGTTAGCTGTAAGTTTCCCTATGAAATAAAAATAAAATTAAATAAAATAGTAAAATTGCCACGTCTAGTGGGGATTCGGGAAGAGGAAGCGGCAGATAAACGGTTGAATGAAAAGCATAGTCAATGAAACATAACAACTATATTGTATGGACTAAAGCGCGCGCTCGTGGTCGGTGGCCGCGGTGGCGGGCGGGGCCGGCGGCAGCAGCTCGTCCAGCAGCGCGTGCGCGCGCAGCTCGCGCTCCAGCAGCGCGTCCGCCAGCGCCGCCGCCTCGCGCGCCAGCCACGCCGCGCCGCGCACGTACAGCCACTGCAAGTCACGGCCACTCGCTCACACGCATTATACACGGCGTCGCATCTTCGAAAATACCTTCTTTCACTTCTGCCATCCAAGAGATCGTTAAATGACAATATTTCTGAAATGGTATACTGGTAATACTGGTTTCATATTAATATAAGCCAGCGATTGGCGGGTATTATCCTTGTGGCCGTGATTGTTTTGAAAATTTGTCGGTTGTAACCCAACTGCGTAATAAAAAAGGGGTCTAAAAGGGAGGAAACAAGACAATATTTCACAATTTAACGTTTACCTAATTATTAATGATTTTTAATTTATTTTTCAATACACCAGCACGAAAAAGATTGTTTGCTTGCTAGAATTCAGTGAGTAAAAACCGTTTTTACTCACTAGTGAGGCAATGTGATTTAAATTTCGAAACACAAAATCCTTCCAATGCCGCTGAAAAAAAAACAAAACAGCCACCATGTAGGTTAGTAATAAACGTTGACATCAATTTTATTAAATAACTACATACAATACGTTTTAATTATTTTAAATTATATAAATACGCGCTTATTTAGTATTTTAATGGTTTTATATTCGTGATTCACCATTAAATTAATTAAAATCAGGTACTTAATATTAGACTATAAATAAATGTTACGGAACGAATACCCGAACGCACGATTTAAAAAAAAAAAGTCTGTGTCTGTGTCAGTCATCGCGGGCAACTATAAATTCTTTTCAGTTTATGTTTAATTGTTTACTGGAACTTTTTAACAAAAAAAATAGTGAATTCAGTGATGAAGAACTTTGTAGAACTCCAAAAGAGTTGCGACAACTTGCTTCTAACTCAGAATTTTGCTTTTTTTACCAGAAAAATCACGTGAAAAGTATTTGAAAGCGTACGACATATTTTATTAGTGGCGAATTACTAAAGGCCCTAAAACGCATTCTAAATTGGTATTACTGTCGTGTACGAGCAAACCCGTACAACGCAATAGTTTTAGTTTTATGCTGACATCAACACGCAGCGAAGTGAACAAAATACATACATTCGACACAATAATCAGTAGTTGCAATAAATCGGTTCGGGCAACAGCCAACGTTCCTTTCGCCGCGTGTCGGTCATTTAGCATTAGTTATAAGATTTTTCTATCTGACTTTAAATACATTTCTTTTAACTTTTATCTTATGACCTTTCATTTTGATGTACCTTCCCCGTACATGTCGTATTTCATGGAATTATTCCAGGTAAAGCAATCGAGTACAAGTTTATTTAAATCTTAATATTTTTCACTGCAAGAGGTGAAAAGTTTTGTATGTAACGCGGTGAGAAAAATTTAATTTCCAGTTCGTGACCTCTTAAAATCTTTCGCTTGCGAAGTAGTCTTTATTAGAATCACTCGCTACGCTCGTGATTCAATTTAAGACTACTTCGCAAGCTCAAGATTTAAAATTGGCACTCACAACAGAAATATAAACTTTTTCTCACTTGTACCATAAATAACTATTATTGCTTGTGACTCTACAGGCATCGGACGCCATTGCAGGCACGAGCGAATTACCTTGTGGTTCGGATAATCGTCCAGCGCGGCGAGCAAGGCGGGCGCGGGGCGGGGGTGAGGGGCGCGGGCCTCCGCTTCCAGGCGAGCCGCGTGCAGCAGCGCGCCCCCCGCGCCGCCCCTAGCCGCGCGTCCCACGGCCGCCACCGCCCGCGCCGCCGCCCCCGCGCCGCCCCCCGCCGCCCGCAGCAGCGCCGGCCACGCCTGCGCCAGCGCCCCCACGTGCGTGCGCGCGTGCATGTGCGCCGTGCGCAGGCGCTGCTCCTGCTCCGTGCCCGCCTCCCACGACCACAGCGGCCCGCCGCTCGTCGCTGCAACAGACGCACCGTCAGTCCCCGCGCTCGCGCCGCCCCCGCCCGCCCGTCCCCGTACGCACCGAGCGCCAGCAGCGCGTTGTGCGGGAACAGCGGCGCCAGTGTGCGCGCGCACAGCACCATGCGGTGCTCGCGCGCCGCCGCCAGCGCCAGCGCGCACGCCGACTGCTCCCAGTAGCGCGCCGCCGCCGGCTCCTGCAACAGCGTCACGTCAGCCCCGCCGCCTGGCGCCCCCCGCCCCCGCGCGGCGGCCACTCACCCGCATCCTCTCGGCGGCGCCGCGCACGGCGTTGACGAGCTCCTGGCGGCGCGCGGCGGGCGCCAGGCGGGCGCGCGCCGCCGCCCACTCGGCGTCGCCGGGCAGCATGGCGCCGAGCACGCGCGCGCCCCCCGCGCCGCCCGCGCCCGCCTCGGCCTCCAGCGCCGCCTCCAGCGCGTCGCAGCGCGCCTCGCACCGGCGCAGCGCGGCGAGCAGCAGCGCCGGCGGCGGCGCGGCGGCCAGCGCGGCGTCGTCGGGCAGCGCGCGGCCCGTGGCGGCGCTCGCGGTGGCCCAGGCGCCCGCCCACGGCCGAGCCGCGCCGTCGCTCACCTCGCTCACCACTCTAGTGTACCACATACATCACAATTAATCTTTTGGCCCGTTTTAACAAAACTACTAACCTCTTAGGGCCCTGTTCACCGACACATAATCAACTGTTTAAATGACTTATCAGCTGTTTGCGTCCAATTTCGTGTACACCCTTCCTTAACTCCTTCTTGGTGAACTTGAGCCTTAGAGGTAGCCGTCTTCGGGAACGTTAAATGGTGAAGCTCCTTCACTATAATTATCCATTTAAAGTTCTCAAAGCCGGTTTAGTTAACGAATTTTCAAAATTCATGTCAGTCTCAATATATAGTTTTGTCATGAGTTAAGTAAAGCACTTGTGGTTTTGAAACGTTCGGTACGTAAATTCTTTTTGAACGTTATCGTTAAGATAAAATTGTATATGTCCCGACCTAGTGATGCTAAACTGGCATCTGTCATTGCTAGCATGCTGGCTGAAGTAAAGAATAGCTCTTTCAGCACACTCAGCCGTAACATCAGCGTGGCGAACAAATACCTTGCCACGTAGAGTCTGTGCGTGACGGGCGCGTCGGCGTCGCGGAGCGCCCCCCGCAGCGCCTGCAGCGCCGCTCTCGTCGCCGGCGCCGCCCCCGCCGACGAATGCTCCACGCGCGCGAACAGCGCAAACGGCACCGCCGATTCGCCGCCCCAGCGCTTGAGGCACGCGCGCGCCTCCTTGCGGACGCGCCGCGCCTCCGCCGCGCCCGCCGCCGCGCCCACGTCCAGCAGCAGCACCAGCGCGTGCAGCCAGCGGAGGCGCCAGCACAGCAGCGCCAGCCGCGCGGCGCCGCTCGCCCACGCCAGGCACGCGTCCCACAGCGCGCCCACCCAGCTCAGGAACCCTGCGGCCCACCACACCGCGGTTACATCATTCTGCTAAGCGTCACTAAATGTATTCTCAGTATTAGACTAGTAATCAAATTAGTTGCCCGGTAGTTTTTACAATTATTACCGATAAAAGTAGCATTCGCGAGTGCACAAGACGATTCGTGTTTCAAAAGTACAAATATTTATGGACTACCCCGTATTTAAAACTAGCTGTTCGTCGCGGACTTCGTTTTATTAATTCATAAGTACTAACCGGTGTCGTCCGTGAAGTAGTGCGGCGGGTCAAGGAAGTTAGCGACGAGCCTCTGCGCCTCCGCCGGGCTCCTCGCGCGCGCCGCGTGCGCCGCCGGCAGGCGCCGAGCCGCGCGCGCCAGCGACAGCAGCGCCTCGCCCCCGGACGCCCACCACGCGTCGCCTGCGACAACGCATAGCGGCTGTACGAGTATTACAACTGTAGACTAGTGCTGGCAGGGACAGCTCCTACCTTTGGCGTCGTTGGCGGCGTCGGCGGCGGCGAGCGCGTAGCCGCTGGCGGGCAGCAGCGGCACCTTGGCCAGGCGCAGCGCGTGCAGCAGCAGCAGCAGCTGCGCGTCGGGCCCGTGCGCCGGCAGCAGCAGCCCGGCCACGTCGGCGGCCAGCGGCGCCCGCTGCGGGTCCGCGCCCGCCGGCCCCGGCCGCCAGTGCGCCGCCGCGCGCGCGCGCTCCACGCGCCCCCACACCGTGCTCAGCGGCAGGCCGCTCGCGATCGCCTGCAACGCGTCGTCGTTCGTGTGAGATATTATTGATTGGTGTTAATAGCTAACAGGGAACTTCATTTCACTAAACACAATGTAATAGTGATCCTATCAAGAAGGAGCGGCTGCATTCTACCTTGTCCTCGGTATCCTGCAGTTGCGCCTCGACGGCTCGAAGGCGCGGGAGGTCAGCGGGCGGCGGGAAGGCGTCGGGCGCGAAGTTCATGGACGTAAGCAGCTCCAGCAGCAGCACCAGCCGCTCCCACAGCCCCGCCGACCGCAGGTATCCGCCTGTGGCGCATTGTGTTCACGAAGCAACTATAGTTAGTTAGTTAGTTTTCTCGATAGATGGCGTTAGCATCTAATTAGATCGCGCTATCGAAATTTTAGTAGGGCAAATCATCCGTGGAACTAATAAATGAATCTTGCATAGATCAGAACTCTATTTTGTTGTTTTATTTTCAACCATAATTATAATAATATGTGTTGTGTTCACATCAGATCAACGTAGTACCTATTAGTTCGGTATCAAACATTGGTCCATACGTCCCGGATTTCGAACTTTTCGAGTTTTTTGAGCGGACCCAGCAGTGGGGACGCACTCCCCTTGGTACTAGCAGTGGATCGCTGCATCAAGAGTACACGGTACCCACACCGGCGTGGTGTCAGTGTGGTAAGCAAGAACAACCGGAGCTGAAAGAGTGACGCTGTAGAGGGTGCCACTTGCATCTAGTTCAACCGAGGTGATCAAACACGTCATATATAACTTACACATAGAGTTATTGTCAAAAAAAACAAACATATTATATTGTATGAATTATTTGAAAAGATGGTGCAAATGAGTTTCTCACCAACTCTTCTCATGATGCAATACCCATTGGAGCTGGTACTTGGATTGATTTTATTTCAAATTTCTAAGTTGAATTAAAGTCAATCTAAGCTCTGGTGTCAAATCATTTTATTGCAATAAGTGTTAGAATTTCATTAGATAAGTTTTATTTTAATTTTATATTTTTGTATTTTGATGTTTGTTTTGACGTGTTCAAGCGGCTCTTGGGGCCCATGGAAATAAATGATTTGATTTGATATTAAACTCAATAACTACTGATTGTTACATGATATACAATACAGGGGATGTCCAACAATGTCAATCAATCAATTGTCCGTCTGTCCGTCCGTTTGTCTGTCCGTCCGTCTGTCTGTCTGTCTGTCTGTCTGTCTGTCTGTCAGTCAGGTAGCATCATTAAAACATTAATTGTGAAATTCATTTTTTTTATGAATATGTATATTAACTATGCCGAAGAAGTAGTTAAATATTTTTTTTTAAATAAATATTTTTTCATGTCCCATTTGTAAATTCATTGAGAGGCTGCTTAAACAATTTATTGATTTAGAGATTCGTTTGCAAGATAATTAACTTTAAAGAGTAAATTTTGTTGTACTATTACATCAAAGTCATTCTACGCAGAATGTTCAGCGACTCACCGTACACGTAGAGGATGTGCGGATAGGCGGAGGGGTGCCCGCGCGTGGCGTGCAGCGCGGCGGCCACGGCGGCCTCCAGCTGCGCGCCGCCGCCGCTCAGCGCCACCTCGCCCAGCTGCCGCAGCCACAGCTCCGTCGTCAGCTCCGGCGCCGCGCCTGCACAGAGCGTGACGTCACAGCGGGCCCGGTCGAGGGTCCCCCCCCGAGCGTACTCACAGCGCGCGAGGTCGGAGCGCAGCAGCGGCAGGCGCTGCGAGTGCGGCAGCGCGCGCGCGCGCAGGCGGTGCGTGGCGGCGCGCACGGCGGCGGAGCGCGGCAGGGCGGCCGCCGCGTCGTGGGCCGCCGCCAGCGCCGCCTCCGCGTCCCGGCACCGCTCCTTTCGCACAGAGATCAGTGTCAATGACTGTGTTATGTATTTCAATCGGGGTACCGACCGTACTAGTAATCGGTGACAGTTATATAGTAGTATTATGTTAATGTATAAGGTACACACTTGAAAATCGATGAACCTTAGCCACAGCACTTCATCTGTGGGCTGTTCGGCGAGCATCTGACGGTACGCCTTGATACGTAGCGCGAGCTCAGCGTCGGCGCCGGCGTCGGCGCTGTCACTCGCGGCCACCGACGCATCGAAGTAGCGTCGTCGCGCACGCAGCGGCTCGCCCGGCCACGCCCCACGTCCAACCAGCGCTACGCGTTTCTGCGTTTCGTATCTAAAAGGTGATAGTAATCATGTAAATAAAATCCATATAATATATGTAATGTATTATTAAAATAAATAATTATAATATTTATGCCATAAACTATCCATGCCGGACCGTCAATATTTATTAAATCAAACATAGCTAACATACAGGCAGCAACAGTAAATATAGACGATCGAAATGGTATGTACAATGTGTCGGCTATTTACTATCATCCAAAACATACACTTATTTAACAGCAATATGAAAAACTATTTTGCACACTTGGACCGCGCGTTCTAATTGGAGGTAATTGGAATGCCAAGCATGTTCATTGGGCCTCAAGGCTTACAAGTACTAGAGGAAGAGAGCTCAAGAAATGCATAGACCAAAACAACCAACTAACATAGATCCAACCAACTGGCCAACGGACCCAGATCACCTTACCAATGTCATAGATTTCTTTGTTTTAAAAGAACTCACAAGACTTTTTCATCAAATAGAAATTTACAGGGAAGGGTACATCTAAATGATAAGTCTGATAGAATGTAAAGAAATGCATTCAAAGTCAGATTACTAAAAACTAATGCTAATTGACCGACACGCGGCGAAAGGAACAGTTTGCTGTTATCCGAACTACTGATTATTATGACGAATGTACGTATTTTGTTCACTTTGCTGCACGTTGATGTCAGCATAAAACTAAAACTATTGCGATGTATGGGTTTGCTCGTACAAGAAACATGGCTAGACTCCCTCCCATACTAACCATGTCTCGGTGATACTGACCATTGGTTGTCCCACCACCAACAGTTGGTGGTGGGACAACCAATGGTCTATATTCATAACAGTTACTGTTTTGAATATAGAACATAAGACAATATTATATAACAAGCGCACTGATTGCACCTTCCGAGAACTGGTTCATGAGTGGTTGGACATGAAAGTAGCTCTTAAAACAGCCCGGATATTGATGATGCTGTAGGTTCATTAACTTTAGTGATCCAAGAAAGTTAGTTAGTCTGTGTTCATAAGGCAAAAAATACTATAAACAAGGACTATGTTCAGTATACAATAATATAAAGTAATACAGTTGATCCTCAAACAATAAATAAAATTAAATAAAAGTTGCCACATAATGGCCAAAAACAATCTATCTACTGAGCCTTTTCCCAACAACAAAGGGGTTGTCTAACAGTTTAGCTGAAGAAACTGCCGTCAGACCTTCACAACCCAGTATGAGGTGATACAATACTTTTTGTTACACTAGGTGTTACATTTTGTGGCCTCTGACTACCTGTATGACTGCCATAGATCTTTAAAATCGCAACAGGGACTGATTGCTTAACATGCTCCATGAGGCACTTAAAAAAACTCGTTAATGTGGCCACTTCTTTTTCGCAAAATGATTTGAAAACTCACTGTGGCCTGCCGGGGTAGTAAAGGGTAGAAACTCTCAAATTGCCACAATCAAACTTGCGATCGAGGTAGTAATCGTTGGAGCCGATGGCAATGGATTCAGCGCTGTCCGGCTGTTTGTGATCGGCTGCGGGCGGCAGATCCCGCTCCTCGTCATTGTCACTCGCCAGGAGCTGTGCCTCGAGCACCGCTGACACAACACCGCTCTCCGGCTCGCAAGCTACTGCAATCACTGCAATGCAAGTGCACAATCATATTATAACAACCTAAATAAAGATGCGTAGCATCGTTATATCTTTTATTTACTTACCTTCGCAATCAATATTACTTTCACCCAAACCTGCAGAATATGCCGGAAATAAAGACATCTCGAACTTACTTATTTCTGACCAAACAGGGAATTTCTAAATATTTACACATACAATAAATGCATTTTTTAATATTGATTATGAATATTATGAATTAAGTCGTATGAGCTCAACTATTAATCTCAACTTAAATAATCATCCATATCAGTTGAACAACAAATATGACAATTCAATTGACATTGACAATTGTATTGTTGACAAAATTGACAGGTCAATCATCCTTGAACAAAGGGTGCGTTCCATTAGCTCAGTTTAATCGTTTTTTTCGTTTTTTTTGATCCGATTCCTGTTCCATTAGCGATTCTGTGATTGTTCTGAACTGTTTTGAATGTTTTGACCATTGACTAAATAAAAAAAGGCAGGACTGAGTGTCTTGAAACACTTACTGAAGCACCCATAGTAAGTCACACGTACACACAGAACACACACATTGACACAATAGTAAGTCAATCGCCTCGCCCGCCATGCCGCCATTACGCTTTGGACTGTGCTGTTGCTCGGATGTTCAAGTAAAATAATTAAAAATGCCGTCTTGTGTTGTGAAAAGCTGCCGAAACCATAGCGCCTCGACAAAAAAAAACCAGGGGATCACTTTTCATAGGTAAGCAAGTAATATATTCAGTTTATTGCCGAAATTATATTGTTTTCGTAAAAAAATATACCAAAACTATCAGTGTTGACAGTCAATAAATATTTTCATTTACCCTGAATTTGGGTAAATATTTTTAGTAGTATAATACATTTAGTATAAATTATTATTCTATGTTTATAGATTTCCTGCTGCAAACGACGCATGGAAAAATTATTGGATAAAAATAATTAGAAACTGCAGAAATGATAACAGTTTATATCCAACAAAATATAGTGTAGTCTGCAGTATACACTTCGAGGAAATTGATTTATATAAAACAAAAGGTGGACTTATTCGCATTGTCAGCTATGCCGTACCAAAAAAAGGTAAAACAATAGTATATTGTTTTAAATAAAGTATTAAATTAATAAATAACAGTACTTAAATCTAAAACTTTTTATTTCTTAGTTTACTTTATTTTTTTTGCCAATATTTTTTTGAAATATTGAAAAATCGCATGTAAGTGAATCTAAGCTTCGTGATTGTTGGTTTAGTTTAACATAGATATTTTATTTGGTTTGTACATTTTGTTGACGTTTTCAAGCACTTTCTGATAGTTTATGTAATAAAGAATTATTGATTTTGAATTGTTTTTTATTATTTTGATAACTGCCATAACTTACCCTACTATCTGATTTCGGCTTCACGTCCTAAACTGGGACACCCTGTATATCACTAAAGTATCTTCACCATCTAAGAGTCAGGAAGCGCCGTAGGAGTCGTAATTTTAAATTATTTTCCAAAAACTGGGTAGCTGCACTAGAGTATCTTCGCTGCCTTGCGTCAGGAGTGCCTAGAGCAACGACTTTTGTACAAATTCCCTTAAACTTCCGGTAAACCTAGGTATGGTAAAACATAATACTGAAATGAGAGAAACTAGGAGTTTGTTTAAGAAAAAGTTAAAAGCCTGCCAGGATAAGCAGGAACAAATTAAAATGGACGAGCTTGCCGCTTATCATTCTGCCCACGATTTCTCTCAGTTCTGGAAAGAAACGGGCAATTTGAGCCAAAAACAGGGCCTTCCCGTTAGTATAGAAGGCATTAGTGATCAACGTATGATTGCAAACAAATTTAGGGAGCACTTCAGGGTGATACCGAAGCTTGATGCTGGTGGGTACGAGCGGTGCGTTACTGAGACCATCAAACAGGAAAGAAAAATTACATTTTCATTAAAAAGTGTCAAAGAAATTATCTTTAGTATGAGAAAAGGCAAGTCACCTGGTTTTGATGGTCTCAGTATCGAGCATCTTAGGCATGCTGGCGTTCACCTGCCCCGTGTTCTAACCATGTTCTACAACCTTTGTCTTGGTCAAGGGTACATACCTGAGGAACTTACCAAAACAATAGTGGTTCCTATAATCAAGAACAGAACAGGAGACATCTCGGACAAAAAGAACTATCGGCCCATCTCACTAGCGACGATAATGGCCAAGGTGTTTGACGGCTTGCTTAATAACATTCTTGTCCAACATATAAAACTGCACGATGCCCAGTTCGGATTTAGGAGCGGGCTTTCCACTGAAAGTGCGATATTATGTCTTAAACAGGCCGTCAGATACTATACTGATAGGAAAACACCGGTATATGCGTGTTTCCTAGACTTGTCAAAAGCATTTGATACAGTTTTATATGACAAGCTTTGGGGCAAGCTGGTAGATGCGGGTATGCCGGGTGAAGTCATAGTCCTCTTAAAGGAATGGTATCGCTGCCAGCGAAACCAGGTGAGATGGGCGGGTGTCTTGTCTGACCCGTATGCGTTAGAATGTGGGGTAAGACAGGGTGGACTAACCTCCCCTCTGTTATTTAACCTGTACGTGAATGACCTCATCGGTGAGCTCAGCAGCACTCATACCGGTTGTTACATTGATAATGTGTGCGTCAATAACATAAGCTATGCGGACGATATGGTGTTGATGGGACCATCGGTGGGGGCAGTTCGTAAACTGCTTGCCATCTGCGAAACATATGCGGCGGAGCATGGCCTTACTTATAATACAGCGAAAAGCAAAGTCCTTCTTTTCAAAGGAAGTTTGAGTGAACCCGCTTGTGTTCCGCATATTATGTTATATGGTGAAAAGCTGCAGCGGGTAACCAGTTTTAGGTATCTGGGTCATGTTGTGATAGACAATCTATCCGATGACGCTGATATAGAGCGAGAGCGCAGGGCGTTGGCGGTCCGAGGGAATATGATTGCCCGTACACTCCGTCTATAAAGTCGTGACATTAATGTTTGAGGAACTAACATTAATCATGTGTCTGGCAACACCAAACATAAGTAAATCAGCTGTCATCGAGTTTGAGTTGTGGAACAGTTTTCCCTTTGTATTTTTATTGCTTTGGTTAAACTGCAATTAATTAACAAGTAACTACGCAGAAAGGAATAAAAATGAATAAAGTAAATCGGAGTGGCACGCGGGAAGTGATTTTTAAAGTTTTCCAGCGATGTTTCGCAGAGTACCAAGCTGGACGAATTTTGTACGATTTGGATGATATTTATGGGCGGACAGCATCTATGACGGGTATGTAATCGTGTTATTGTTTGTTTTTAATCTGCCCGAAGTTACAAATTTACTGAATTTACGATTTGGAGACCAAAAAAGGCATTGTTTACATTGCACATTTTTAGGTTAGATTGACATTGTGAGTAGGTCATATTATAGTATGACCATAATTTTTGATACATTATGATGGTACAACAAAATCCATTCAGGTTTTATACCAGTTTTGAATTTGAATTAATTGCTTCATGTCAATAAGTTATTGTTTCCATTCCAGTACATTTTTTTTACTTTTTTTTCAGGAAAATCAGTGAGTACTTTTGAGGTTAATAGTTGCAGGTGGAGCGAAATAAAAAAGGGTTCTTCTATTATTGTGAGTTTATAGTACAAAAAACATGTCGCCTTGACCGGCTTAACTCGGCGAGAGAGTTAGTTGCCACAACACTAAAACTATATTACTTAAAATTATAAATGTTGCCAGTGACAAATATTTAACACACCCCCTCAACATTCTAATTTTAATTTCTAGACAAATGCACCCTCTTAATAACATAAATGTACTAACTCAACTTATGACAATATCCTATCCCTAAATTTAACAAAGAGTACCTTTCCCAAAGGCTTGGTGAACAAATCAGCTATATTTTCATTACCATTAACAAATTTTATTTTAACAGAGCTTGCTGAAATATTTTCTACAATGTATTGATACTTTATATCTATGTGCTTTAATCTTTTATTACTGTCATTGTTTTTCGCTATATTAATCACACTTTGATTGTCTTCAAGTATTTCAAAATTTATATTGTCATATCCAAAGTCTCTGAGTAATTTCTTTAAGAAAGAACCTTCCATAATACACATACTAAGAGCTACATATTCAGCTTCACAAGATGACAATGATACACAAGATTGCTTCTTGCTGCACCAAGAGACTGGAGAGTTAAAAATATAAAATATTTGACCCGATGTTGACTTCCGGTCTGTAACATCGCCGGCCCAGTCTGCATCACTGTAACCTTGCAATTTACATACATTTTTACTTTCTTTATCATATTTGTATGTTAAAGACAAATCAATAGTACCCTTTATGTATCTTAATATCCTCTTTAAACATTTAAACAAAGCTGCACTAGCACAATGCACATATCTACTAAGAAATCCTACTGCAATACATAAATCTGGTCTAGTACAAGTAGCATACAAAAGGCTGCCTACTAAACTTCTACATGCTTTTTCTATTTCAGCACTTTCACTTTTATCTCTTTGTAACAATTCAATATTAAAGTTTTGTTCTATTGGAGTGCATACAGTTTTACAATTTGACATTTGATATAAATCCAACATCTTTAACAAATATCTTTTCTGATTAATTACAGTTACACAATTTCCAAGATCCTGTTTAATATTTATTCCCAAATAATTACTGGCTAGACCCAAATCTTTCATTTTAAAGTTTTTACATATTGAATTTTTAAATTCACTTACATGGTTTTCATCACTACCAAATATCAACAAGTCATCTACAAATAATAGCACATAAATGTAGTCATTTTCAATATGTTTGAAATATAAACATGGGTCATTCTTTGATCTTAGAAAATTCTCATTTGACATAAAACTATTAAACTTTTCATTCCAATATTTAGGAGATTTTTTAAGACCATAGATTGACTTCTTTAATTTACACACCTCATTACTTGGTAATCTCATAAGAACTGTCTCATTAATGTCTCCATAAAGGAATGCTCCAGTTACATCCATCTGGTACACTGGTTGTCTTTTCTGGGTAGCTACGGCCATCATGGCTTTGAAGGTAGTTAACTTGGCAACAGGTGAGTATATCTGGTCATCACAGTTCTTCTGCTCGAATCCTCGGGCCACTAAGCGAGCTTTATACAAAGCTTTTCCATCTGCCTCCTTGACTTTAAATACCCACTTGCTACTTACTATGTTTTCTCCATCAGGGACTTCTGTCACCTTCTCCCATGTATTATTTTCGTCCAGTGTCTTCAACTCCTTATTTATGGCTTCCTCCCATTTGCTTCTATCAGGTCTTTTCATAGCTTCTTGGTAGGTAACAGGTTCATCACAACAGTAACTCAGGAATATGTTTTCCTCTCCTTGTACATAGTCTTTAAACCAGATTGGATTTTTTCTTGCCCTTCTAGGTCTTTCTGTTACCTCTTTCGTCTGTTTTGAAGTTTCTTGAGAGTTTTCCTGTTCTTCTTCTATCTCTTCCTCTAATATTGACTGCTCATGAAAGGAATGAATTGAGTCCTGTTCATTTTCACTTTCTATTGTTTCAGGGTTCTCAGTATCTTCATACTGGCTTTCTTCTCCTTCTGAAACTTGTTGTACCTCTTCTTGAATGTCAAAATTTATGTGATATTCCTTTTCTTGTTTTGTTTCTCTTTCTTTGTTTTCTACAGACTGTTTTATGAACACTATGTCTCTTTTGATTTCTACAATGTTTCTGTCCGGAAAGTATATTCTGTATCCTTTTGTATTTTCTCCATATCCAACAAAATAGCCTAATTCTGCTTTGCTATCAAACTTTAACCGTTTCTGATCAGGAACATGTACGGATACTTGACTACCGAAGATTTGAAGGTTATTAACATCAAAATCTTTAATCCACCAAAGTTCATATGGAGTTTTATCCTTCACTCGACTTGGACCAGTTCTGTTGATGACATAGACTGCAGTATTTATCGCTTCCGCCCACACATTCTTATTTAGGCCGCTCTCCAGAAGCATAGTTCGTGCTGACTCAGCCACGGTCCTCATCTCACGCTCTACACAACCATTTTGTTGTGGAGTATATACTACACTTGTTTGGTGTTGTATTCCATATGACTTGAGCAATTTTTCCATTTCTTTACTGATAAATTCCTTTGCATTATCACTTCTTATGTATTTCACTATGTAACCGGGGTTTACTTGCACTTCTTTCAAATACTTATCTAAATATTCTATAGACTGACCTTTGTTCTTCAGAAAATACACCTTTCTATATTTAGAGTAATCATCCTTGATGAGTAGAAAGAACCTTGCCCCTCCTAGTGAAATTTCTTCTATTGGACCTCCAATGTCAATATGGATGACCTCTCCTGGTTTCGTTGCCCTGTGGGTACTTGTTTGGAAGGGAAACTTATGTTGTTTACCTTTCAAGCATGGCAAACAGGTTTCTTCTTCACTATTTTCAAACTTAATATCCTGTTTCGTCAGGATGCTTTTCACTTGATTTATGTCTTGGTGACCTAGTTTAGCATGCCATTCCCTTAGATCTGACATGACTTTTCCAACCATGGCATTAGCATGTGGCTGTCTGAATAACATTGTGTACATTTTACCATGTCTCTTTGCTACAGCATACACACCGTTGTTTTTGATAAACTGGCACTCAGTAGCAGTTGACTCCAGCTTGTAGCCTTTATCCAGAGCAGCACTCATGGAAAATAAGTTTGTCTTGAGGCGTGGCACATACAACACACTGCTAATCAATGTTTTTATCCATTGTTCACCATCATATGCCTCAAGGTCAATGTCACCATAACCTAACGCTTTAATTATTGTTCCATCCCCAATAACAACGTCTTTTGGTACTAACAACTTTTTATAGTTTGTGAAACTGTCCACTGTAGAACACATATTATGCTCAGAAGCACCACTATCCAAGAACCACTCATTGTTTGTACTTTTTGACGTAAGTCCACACACTGACATGACAAATGCGTTTTGTTTGTCATTAGTTTTATCTTGTTTATTGTTCTTGTTAAACCAACACTTTTCTTTTGTATGTCCCCGTTTATTACACTGTTTACAAAATGGGTTATCAGTTTTATAACTTTTTCCACTGTTTTCCTTTTTAGCTTTACAGTCTTTTTTATAATGCCCCACTTTACCGCAGTTAAAGCACTTTCTTGTTTTTGTGTCAGTTTTGAACGCTGTGGTACTACTGGTTTCACTGTCTTGGTACATTTTGTTTCTTTGCTCTTCTATAATGAGCCTGGCTGTCAACTCCGACAGGGTTCGCTTTTCTATTTGCACAGAGTCCCATGCAGACACAAAGTGTCGAAACTTTTCACCCAGCGAACTTATGATTTTTGTAACAATCATGTTTTCAGCAATCTCACCTTTTGCTTGCCTTATTTGTGCGACGATTGCTTCTATCTTTGCTATGAATGTTGATACATCCTCCGTACCACTATATTTTTCTTCGAAGAAACGCTGTTGTAATATGTGGAGTGAAACATCAGATTTTTGTTCATAGATTGTGTTTAATTTGTCCCATATCTCTTTGGCTGTTTCACAATTCTGCACATGCAGCATAGCTGTATTACCCAATCTGTTTACGATGACTCCTTGGGCCTTCGCATCTAGCTTCTTCCATGTGTCTAACTTTGGGTCATCTTCTTCGAGGCATTTTGATGAGCCATCCACCAAGTCATAGACATTTACCGCCTTTAATATAACTTTTACTTGAAATTTCCATGTATGCCAGTTACCGGCATTTTCTAACAACAGGCGATTGTTAGACGCCCCAAAAATGCCCTCGCCGTCCATTTTTTTTTATTACCGACGCTACTGCTTGACCGCAGAATCACACCGCCGTTTTACCACGGCTGCCACGCAATAATTCCTGTATTTCGCTCCGCGGGGCTGGGCCCATAACCTTTTGAGGTTAATAGTTGCAGGTGGAGCGAAATAAAAAAGGGTTCTTCTATTATTGTGAGTTTATAGTACAAAAAACATGTCGCCTTGACCGGCTTAACTCGGCGAGAGAGTTAGTTGCCACAACACTAAAACTATATTACTTAAAATTATAAATGTTGCCAGTGACAAATATTTAACAAGTACAGTTAGGCGGATAGTCAACGAAGGTTTTAAAAATGATGGAAAGTTAAAGGTCTACGCTCAGGAAGCGAAATTTACTGCGTTTGGTGAAAATAAACAAACCTCGCCCCATCTATGCCATTGATGAACTTTTAGGAGAATACGGGCACACAGTGTTACGGCTTCCGCCGTATCACTGTGATTTGAATCCCATTGAGCTCATTTGGGCTAACCTAAAACAAAAAGTAGCAGCACAAAATGTTGGGTCACGCGATGTGAAGCAACTTGCTGAAGACGCCTTCAACAGCATTATACTTGAAACATGGAAAACTGCTGCCATCACGTGGAGACGTCTGAAAAAGAGTACTACGAGTGAGGACGTCATCTGTATCGAGACATAGACTAGTTGATTATTCGCTTAGGCGATGATAGCAGCAGTTGTGACAGCAGCTATAGTGATGACAGCGCTGCTGATGAAAGTGGCAACGTAACGTTTCTTAATTTTCTTAATATTTGAAATCCGATGATGAGTGAGAGTGATCAATCAGTGTTTTTTTTTAACTTTGTGTAATAATTTTATTTTGGTTTAATTAAAAATACTTATATATTAAAACTTTATGAAGCCCTTACTTTATTTACCTTTGCTTATGAAAAGTTTAACCTACTGTAAATAAAAACAGTAACAAAATATTACTGTTTAATGTGTCTAATTTATTTACTCTTTACTTGAACAAACTGCTAGTATCAAAATCATTTTAGTCACACTATATAGGGTTGCTACATGCAAGTCAGCAGCGCCATCATTTAATGTCACGACTTTATAGACGGTCTGTAGGTTTGCAAGATGCACCATGGAAGTTAAAATCACGCTGTTCAAGGCTTATTGTCAATCATTTTACTCGAGCAGCCTATGGGTAAGTCATACCCGTCGGGCCGCTGGTGTGTTGCGTGTTCAATACAATAATACATTTAGGATGCTGATGCGACTGCCTCCTTACTGCAGTGCATCACTTATGTTTGCTGAAGCACACACGGATGGCTATCCGGCGATAACTCGCAAAAAGGTGGCTTCATTACTCAGACGCATAAGAGACAGCAGCAACAGCATCCTTAGGATGATTGCCTCACGACTTGACTGTCCTATCCAGTCCAAATGGGTGAGGATAATAACTGGACAGGACTAAAATTATATTTAAATTTTATATTTTATGATAATAATATTATTGTATTAATTTTGTATTGTTTTTTTTTTTAATGAATTGACTTAATATTGAATTAATTTGATTATTATTTGTATATTTTCCGAGTGTATTTCTACTTATGTTTTCTTGTTATTTTAATGTTTAATGTTTTCTTGCTATTTTAATGTTTAATTTTTATTTGTTGGATCAATCTACGCTGACTGTAATATTTTTAACCACTACTTCTTATGGACATGGTCTGAAATAAACGTTTTATTTTTTTTATTTTATTATTATTAATGAAAACAAACAACTTCCACCTGCAGGACCGCATCGACTGCTAGAAATATAAAATCAACTTTGTTTTGAAATTCAAACAAAGTTGTTTTATATTGTTTGGTTTTTGGCCAAGGTAGTATAAAACTACCTATATCATGTTTGATGGTAAAAAGCAGCAAATAAAAAAATATAAGAATAAAACCCTTAAATATTTATTTAAATTATTGTGAAAATGTGGGTAATATTTCTCATGTCTAGTAACCCCTAACACACGCACACATAAACAGACCACCGCCATTTTGGTGCTTCCATCATTTTATAAGTGACATTCTCTCCTGCTTTTTTTATGTACTCTATGGTTTTGACAGATTTTGACCCATGTTCCACAAGCAAAAAAGAAACGTTCAAAACGACCACGTGATTTTGCTCTTTTCACCCAGCTCTGTACTTGGCGTAAAAGGTGTAAATATTGACTATAGAATTTGACATATAAAACGATTCTGTTTTGAATTGTTAACCATATCGTAACTAGTTTACTGCTTTTCTTTCATACACTTTACAAATAGCTTTTCTTATTTTTTATGTGTTATTTTGATTGTGTTCTAAGTTGAGGTAAGTTAGTTAATTACTTGTTATAACATATGCTTATTTCCTCTGGAAATGACCGTACAAAATCAATCCGATGCTCTGATGCGGTTTGCCGCCAAATAAATTATACTTAAATGCAGTGGAATGAAAAAAACTATGCTCACTAAGTAGTTTTGTACACGAGGTTTCTTTTTCCTTTTCTGTGGTCGCGATTGAGACTGTGGGTTGTGGAAAGAAACCCAACAAAGTTTTAGGATAAAATATATTTTCATTAAAAACACTTATGACAGAAGCAAGAAAAATTATGAAGTAAGTGTGACAGCACGAAATATGAAATATGAAAAACAAAACATTTTGAAAAGTATAAAAAGTTTTTATGTGAAAAGCCACATCAGCCCCCCCTGTAGACTCTAACTAGAGTCGAAACCTAACAGGTAGTTTAACAACTCGACCAGACCGTGTTGTCTTAGGTGTAGGGACAGCAGGAGAGATATTACTACTGACAGGAACAGGTGAACTTACCTCTGTTTCAGTAGTGCCGTCAGAATGAGGTATGAAGCAACTCGGAGTTGATGATGTGTGCGGGCTTAAGTCTATCTATACTTTTTTTTTTTTTTTTTTACGTGGGGAAATGCATTTACGCATACCACCCCACCCCGGGGAAGGGCAGAGTGGTTATGTGGGACTCGCCCGTGCCTGAAGATGGTAAACGGCACGGGAATACCCACTAAAACCCCACGGTGCTCCCGCACTCGCCTTGATGGGGGGGGTCATGCTGTCGCGCTTATGAAAAACGCACTAAGTGCGATTTTTTGCGAAATTGACTTAAATTCATATTTGGAATCAGAAAAACGAGCTCTATAACTTTGTCATAGAGACCATTTCAATATTTCTATTAGAACCCGCTTTTTTTGGTTATCATAAACGCATTAACTTAAATATCAATTAATGTTACATTTACCAAAAATGCATCATCTACAGTTAGTGCAGTATGTGTCATAAATAATTATATTAATAAGTACAACGTGATAATGAATACTAGTGATTGTTTTGTTTTTAAGTGCTATTTTAAGAAATAAAGACTTTGCATAGAGAAAAATCTTTTATTTTATCAGACTAGTGCATGACTAGGTGTTAAATAATAATTCCTTTACTTTGTGTTTTTTTTATGAATTAAGAGATTTTGCTAAACATAAACGCATTAATCGAAGTAGTTAATGCACTTATTGTTAGTCTAAATAAACTAGTGGGGTAAAAACATTATATTAAAAAGTGCATTAAAATATTTGACTAAGTATAAATGCACTATGTAGTATATTTTAATGCGTTTATGATAAGTTTGAATATAATAAACCCATATTGATTGCTAACAATAAGTTATTTTTTTAAATTATAAATAAAACTATAATATTTTAGTAATATTAATAAAAGCCAGAGTGTATCGTATACTCTGCTGCTACCCCAAGTTCAAATTTCACATCAATAGCTAGCTTCGTTCCGGAGATACAAGTAAAATAAGAAAAAAAAAATTAAACATGTTTTTCTCAGAAGTTGTAAAAAGGTAGTTAATGCGTTTTTCCTAAGCGCGGCAGCATGGGAATCTGGCACAGCCTTTACATCCACAACCCCCCCGGCGATGCCCGCCGAAGCAGGCCCCTCATGGCCCCCAAAATGTGGGGGGACCGGCGCCGAGGACCGCGTGCAAAGCCATCGGACATTCCCCATGTCCGACGGCCTGGTCCTCTCGCGGCGAGACAGGTGGTCGGTCCCGCCGCCCACCACGCCGCAGTTCAACGGCTGCGGCCCCGCCGGGACCGCGGAAGGTAGGGAAAGTGGCAACGAAACACCAACAGTCCTCTCCCGCCGCGGCTCCGTAAACCACCGGGCCACAGTGCCAGCTTGCGCCGACACCGCAGCCCGGCTCTCGCCCGCCTAGGCAGGCCCCTCATGGCCCCCAAAATGTGGGGGGACCGGCACCGAGGACCGCGTGCAAAGCCGTCAGAAACTTTCGTATCTGACGGCCTGGCCCTCCGCGGTAAGACAGATGTTCGTCCCACCGCCCACCACGCCGCAGTACTAACGGCTGCGGCCCCGCCGGGACCGCGGAAGGTAGGGAAAGCGGCAACGAAACACCGACAGTCCTCTCCCGCCGCGGCCCCGCAACTCCTCGGCCGCAGTGCCGACTACCTCACGCCAGCACTGCAGGCCCACCTGTTGCAGAGCCCCCCCATAAGGGCCCTGCAACATGGGCTGCTCCCACATGGGCTTCGCGTCCAAAGCCCGAAGAGCAGCCCCCCTCTGGGGTCCACTTGGCTTCCCCGTGGCGTGGAGGGCGCCACGGGTACTAAGCCCCACCGCGACGACAACGCGGGACACCCGTTGGTGGGGAAGTCTATCTATACTTACATTAACTGGCTTGTTGTTGAAGTTAATTTTGAAAAATTTATCATGTCGCTCTAAAACCTGCCATGGCCCAGTGTATGGGGGCTGTAGCGAACGTCTAACTGCATCCTGTCTTAAAAATACATGAGATGCTGTTGACAACTCTTTGAAAATGAAAACTTTGTGATCACCGTGACGTTGAACGGGAAATGATTGAAATGATTGCATATGAGAACGAAGTCTATGTACGAAATCGGTGTAATCGATAGGGTCTTTGTTAATTTCAAAGAAATCGCCGGGCATTCGAAGATTCTCACCGTAAAGTAACTCGGCGGAGGAAGATGTTACATCTTCTTTCCACGAAGTACGCATACCCAAGAGCACCAGCGGCAAAATTTCTACCCAATCCTCCGTGGAATGACACATAATAGCAGCTTTTAGTTGTCTATGCATACGTTCTACTATTCCATTGGCGGAAGGATTATAGGCAGTCGTGGTAATGTGATGAGTACCAGTCATTTTAGCTAAGCGAGTAAAAATGTCGGAAATAAACTGACGACCTCTGTCTGACGTAACTTGTTCTGGACACCCAAATCTAGATATTCAGCCAGAAATAAATGCATGACAGACAGTTTCAGCTTTCATATCGGGGATGGGAATAACCTCAGGCCAACGTGTAAAGCGATCAATCGCTGTAAAGCAATACTGAAAACCATGTGATGGTGGTAATGGGCCGATTAAATCGATATGTACATGTGAAAATCGCTGACTCGGTGGAGAAAATGAACTGATGGGCGAATGAACATGACGAGAGACCTTAGACTTTTGACATTCTATGCATGATTGAACCCAATTACGACAATCTTTGCGAATATTGGGCCAAACAAAGCGTTGAGTGATGAGTCTGGTTGTAGCTGCACCACCGGGTTGGCTCAGACCATGAATTGAGTTAAAAATTTTACGGCGAAATTGTGGCGTAATGTATGGTCGAGCGATTGTACCTGATATGTCGCAGTACAAGGGATTTGCAGTAATTTTCTTTAAATGCAGAGATGAACCAGTTTTTAATAAACTTTGTAGTTCATTGTCTGTATTTTGAGACACAGATAAGCTGTCATAATCAATGAATTGAAGTTCATCAACGGACCTAGATAATGTGTCCGCGACGACATTGTTTGTGCCCGATATATATCGAATATCGGTTGAAAATTGACCAATAAAATCTAAATATCTGAATTGACGCGGGGAAAACGTATCAGAAGATTTAGTAAAAGCAAAAGTAATTGGTTTGTGGTCTGTAAAAATAACAAATGGTTTACATTCAAGAAAATGTCGAAAATATTTTACAGCCTCGTATACGGCTAGCAACTCCCTGTCATACGAACTGTACTTCTTTTGACTAGGAGAAAGTTTCCTAGAAAAGAAACCTAAAGGTTCCCAAGAATCGTTGTGTCGCTGCTGAACTACTGCACCTATAGCGATGTCAGAAGCGTCAGTAACTAAAGATAACTCAGCATTGGGGCGAGGATGCGCGAGCAATGTAGCATTAGCTAATTGTTGTTTACAGAGTTGGAAAGCTGTTTCAAGAGAGCTATTCCACTCGATAATAGTTTAAGGTTTAATGTTAGAACCCGCAAGAAGTGCGTTAAGAGGTAGCTGAGCAGTAGAAGCATGTGGAATGAATCTATGATAAAAATTGAGCATGCCTAAAAACCGTCTCAGCTCTTTAATAGTTTTTGGTGGGGAAAAATCTAAAATAGCGCAAACTTTCTCCGTCAAAGGCTTTGTTCCTTGACTAGAAATAGAATAACCCAAAAATGTAACTTCAGGCTTCCCAAATACGCACTTTGCAGTGTTAATGAGAACTCCATGTTGTTTTAAACGATTGAAAACAATTTGGAGGTGTTCTAGGTGCTGTTTTACAGAATTACTACTTATTAAAATATCGTCGATGAATGGATATGCGAAATCTAAGCCGCGGAGTATTTCATCGATAAAGCGTTGGAATGTTTGAGGTGCATTCCTTAAGCCAAAACTCATATACACAAACTCAAACATTCCAAAGGGTGTTGTGATCGCAGTTTTAGGAATATCGTCAGGTGCGACGGGAATAATATGGAATGCGCGAACTAAATCAATTGTTGAAATCACGTCGGGGTCACCAAATTGTGGGTTGTGGAAAGAAACCTAACAAAGTTTTAGGATAAAATATATTTTCATTAAAAACACTTATGACAGAAGCAAGAAAAATTATGAAGTAAGTGTGACAGCACGAAATATGAAATATGAAAAACAAAACATTTTGAAAAGTATAAAAAGTTTTTATGTGAAACAAAAACTTTCTCCGTCAAAGGCTTTGTTTCTTGACTAGAAATAGAATAACCCAAAAATGTAACTTCAGGCTTCCCAAATACGCACTTTGCAGTGTTAATGAGAACTCCATGTTGTTTTAAACGATTGAAAACAATTTGGAGGTGTTCTAGGCGCTGTTTTACAGAATTACTACTTATTAAAATATCGTCGATGAATGGATATGCGAAATCTAAGCCGCGGAGTATATATATATATATATATATATATAACCTTAACCGCCCCTTTATAAATAATAACTATTTGTGCCGCTATATTATATTTTAAAAACCTTTACCAATTATCCATATTGTGTTGTGTAAAAAACTATCGTGTTGTGGATAAACGTTTCCCATACCTACGTGATTACCTTTCCGCCCAGGGAGAAGAGGCCAGAAAAGGATTTTGCCCTTGGAAGGCGCTTTCGAGCTGTTGCTGGTGAGTAGATTCCAAATACCACCAGACTATACTTATATATTTCTATACGCTCCACTTTTAATTTTATTTAATTAATTAACATATTATCCCCACCTGGTAGTGCAGGTTACATCGCACTACCAGATAAATGTAAAGCGATATTTACATGTACATATCGATTTAATCGGCCCATTACCACCATCACATGGTTTTCAGTATTGCTTTACAGCGATTGATCGCTTTACACGTTGGCCTGAGGTTATTCCCATCCCCGATATGAAAGCTGAAACTGTCTGTCATGCATTTATTTCTGGCTGAATATCTAGATTTGGGTGTCCAGAACAAGTTACGTCAGACAGAGGTCGTCAGTTTATTTCCGACATTTTTACTCGCTTAGCTAAAATGACTGGTACTCATCACATTACCACGACTGCCTATAATCCTTCCGCCAATGGAATAGTAGAACGTATGCATAGACAACTAAAAGCTGCTATTATGTGTCATTCCACGGAGGATTGGGTAGAAATTTTGCCGCTGGTGCTCTTGGGTATGCGTACTTCGTGGAAAGAAGATGTAACATCTTCCTCCGCCGAGTTACTTTACGGTGAGAATCTTCGAATGCCCGGCGATTTCTTTGAAATTAACAAAGACCCTATCGATTACACCGATTTCGTACATAGACTTCATTCTCATATGCAATCATTTCAATCATTTCCCGTTCAACGTCACGGTGATCACAAAGTTTTCATTTTCAAAGAGTTGTCAACAGCATCTCATGTATTTTTAAGACAGGATGCAGTTAGACGTTCGCTACAGCCCCCATACACTGGGCGACATGATAAATTTTTCAAAATTAACTTCAACAACAAGCCAGTTAATGTAAGTATAGATAGACTTAAGCCCGCACACATCATCAACTCCGAGTTGCTTCATACCTCATCTGACGGCACTACTGAAACAGAGGTAAGTTCACCTGTTCCTGTCAGTAGTAATATCTCTCCTGCTGTCCCTACACCTAAGACAACACGGTCTGGTCGAGTTGTTAAACTACCTGTTAGGTTTCGACTCTAGTTAGAGTCTACAGGGGGGGCTGATGTGGCTTTTCACATAAAAACTTTTTATACTTTTCAAAATGTTTTGTTTTTCATATTTCATATTTCGTGCTGTCACTCTTACTTTATAATTTTTCTTGCTTCTGTCATAAGTGTTTTTAATAAAAATATATTTTATCCTTAAACTTTGTTGGGTTTCTTTTCACAACCCACAATTCGGTATTTCAATTTGGACGTAAGAATTATCTTTTCTTGATCTTCCATTATTATGAATAATTCATTTCGTGAGCAAAGCTATCACACAGAAAAATGCGTAAACGTACGAGCGAGAGTAAGAGTAAGAGTAATCTGACAGAGAGAGAGAAGAGAATTATGACATTCGATTCTAATGAATAATGTAAAGAGTGAAACTATTTGTTAGTACTTTATATTTTAACATAATACATTTCTTTTTTTTATTTTTATTATTCAATTAAGTTAGTGTTTACTATTATATAACTTTAATATAATATAAGTACTTAGGTATAACATTGTATATTTTGCATACCGATTATCCGGTGAAACATGTGTACTTATTATTAAATTGTACCATCTTTTTGTCACCATGTTTAAGGCAAATAAACGTTTCTTTCTTTCTTTCGGAATCGGAGAAATGTCAAAATTGAAGCACAGATCACTTGTCAGTCGTTCCACTTGCATAGATCTGCTCAGAGTAAAAATATCGAAAATAACGTTTTTTTCAAAAGGAACAACAAACTATGGGGGTCATTGACGTATAAAGTAAGGACACGGCTAACGCGCGATAAATGAACTGAACCTTTTTGGAGTCAATGAGACTACAAAAAGCGCGTAGTGAAATTGACTGTGGTTGGCTGCCTCCGTGAGCGGTCAAACACGACAAAATGCCTAATTGTGCACTGAAAAGTTGTACGAACTACCAAATTAGACACAACAAAAAAGATTATGGTATTACATATCACCGGTAAGTCACAAATATCATATTATATCCACCTCTTTACATTATTTTATCAATTTTATTTGCTAAAATTTTTCGTTCCGACGCCATATTCCTTAATCGTGAATATACGCGTGACATGACTTTGGAACTGCGCAACTGCGCTTAGTTGAACTATGCCGCGGGCGTTCAAGAGAATATTTTTGGTAATTTAAAAAAGTATTTGTTATGAATTGTCATATCATTGTGCAATGTACTGTTATTGCGTAAAATTGTTATAACGCTAGAGATAATATATGTACAGTCAGCAACAAAAGTAGCTAAACACTTAATTTAATTTTTTTTAAGTAAGTACCTAATTTTAATAGTCAAGAATAGTCTATAATTTTGTTAAAGTTGATGAATTGAAAAAACTAAATAAAAGCTTGTAACAAAAGTTCAATGATCTTTTGGCCTTTCACGGATTATAGAAAATGTTCACCAAATGATTTAAGTACAAATTACATTTGTACATAAATCCTTACTAATATTATAAATGTGAAAGTTTGTAAGAATGGATGTATGGATGTTTGTTACTCTTTCACGCAAAAACTACCGGATCGATTTTGATTAAATTTTGCACACATGTAGCTTATAGCTTGGATTAACATATAGGCTACTTTTTATACAAAATAAAGTAGTGCATCAAATTTACGCTAAGGCGGTACGAAGTTCGCCGGGTCGGCTAGTCATTTATAATCATACCACGTGGACGGAGCTACGACCAGAAGCTAGTAAAAAAATATTTCTCGAAACAAACATTTTATTTTATTCCTTAAACAAAATATGACCTACTTTTAGAATTCCCGTGATGTACTGTTCTTTTAATAATATAACTATAATAGGAGTATTTTTAATTTTGTAATAATAAATATTTTACACTATTGAAAGAATCACAATTTTATTGTACCTTCGGCAAAAAAAATGCTAACGAAATTTTATCACGCCCTTACAAGGTTCACATCGCGTGAATGCAAAGTCATTTACATGGTAGTTCAATGCAGATGGCGTTACTGATCCTGCTATTCATAATGTCAAATTTGAAGGGCAATGTGTTCGGACAAGCCATTTCTATAGTATATATTTCTATGATGGGGGTAAAATAAACGAAACGTTTGGGACAAAAGGAACGCTAAAGGAACGCACCCCAAGGTACCGTGTAACGGGGTGTGAGATAGCAATATTTTACTACAGTGTTGTTAGGGTAATCAGATTTCCCTAAAAAGTTGGCAAAAAAGCAGTGCATAATTATGTCACTAGTTCCTCATAATATAAATATACAGGTTGTTTGGTACATCGTTTGCCAAATTGAATTGGCTTAAAAGTAGTATCCTTAACTATAGTTAAATAAAAAGGCGAGTATGTGTTATTTAAAAGTAATTCTCAATTTTATTGAGAATCACAACCGTAAACTTTAAAACAACTACAAATAAAAAAAAACTAATAGTGAATATTAAAAATTGAATTTATTGGTGTATTGGAAGATTTGCTTGATTATTTTTTTTACAAAAAAAAAATCACAAATGCCATGGAATTCTTAGCATTAAAACCACCATATTGTTAGATAGATTTGATCCTTATGATTGATGCCACGGATTAATGCCATAACCATACAGGATGCTTTTAATTCGGAATAGCTGATGCCCAATTCAGTTTTTTGTTCATAAATTAAGTTTTCATTAAATAAAATGTTCTTAGAACATTAAAGGTAGTACTGCATTAATTTATCAAAATTCTTTGTCCAATGTATGCTGTTCAAAGAAATGAGACGACCTAATCAAATAATCACGAACAAAATCGTGATTTTTACGTTCAATTAAATAAATTCGACAAGAATATTAGATAAAATTAAATGTAATAACATCCTAAGATAATTTATCTTCTGTTGATGTCGTCCTTTTTTTCTGAATAAATTTTAGAACTACATAATTTTTGTTAGCAATAGGTGGTATCAATTTTGCTGAGTATGACAACCTTAACGATTTGAGGTTATACTCTAGACCTTAGTTAAAGACAACTTTATTTACATTTGGAACACATCACCACTTGACATAAGTTTCTAAAACAAAATTAATTGAATTATTTTACCTGTGAAATGTAATACCACTTTGTCCTTACTCGGGTCGGTTTTAACACGTTATAACGGAACATTGAACCATTGTTAATAGTTTCGTAAACACTAATAGCAATACAACGACGCGAAAACACAAATTTCAATACCTATGTTTTTCAATATGTTTTTTTTATAAAAATGCCAAAATACTTTAATGTTTAGCACCAAGCTGTCAAATTAGCTTGGTGCCAACCCGTTACAGCGATAGGGACAGAAAATATCATCGTATTTCTCTTTCTAACTTGAAAGATTGTCATAGCGCCTTTTCATGTATGACGGAAAGAGAAGGTATGTGTGATTTGGTCTATTGGTTTCTCTGTCTACGTCCTTGAATCATTCCTAAGACAGGTGTCAAAAAAAAAGTCATTGCCACGTTGTATGGCAATGCTGATTCTTTGTCCAAAATAGAAGCCAGCCTTTTGGTCACGTGAAGAGTCGACTAATCTTTTGGTTATCTCTTTAAAAAGAAAACGAGCGCGAGTTCCCCACGGTCCCAGCGTCTCGACCACAAACGGCTCAAATACATAATTCCCAATTAGACTATTGTATTTGCGCCGCTTGAGAGTCTCCGCTGAAGCAACAGTAGCGCCGGCACAAGCTGATATGCTTGAAAGGTGTGATGGCGCGAGGGTGTCAACGCACGTTGCGTCCCACACCAAAGGCCTACCCATCTTCCATGGCAGTATTGACATACAATCTGGTCTCTTGCCATCGTCGCGTGCCAAACCATTAGGCTCAAGTACGGCTGGCACTCCGGTGGTAACAAGAGCACGACGAATTATGTCATTGATGTGGGCGTGTCGCGATAAACGGCCGGCTCTTGTACTGCATGAGAGACCGCGGTGTTCTAGGCTTTCAACGGCTTCACCGCAGTGGCAGCGATATGCGGAGAAACACTGGAAACACCTAAACGCAGAAAGGTGGCAATGTGAAATGTAGTCTCGTCCAACATAGTATTTATTATTTTCATCTTGATATAAATTTCCATAAATTATTATGTTAAAATGCCAAAACTAAAGCTAATAGTCGTTCGTAAAAGGGGTTAGACAAATTCTTTGATTGTGGGTTAATGTTAAGGCTCACATCAATCATAAAAGGAGAAAGCCCATTCTAGTAGGGGATTAGTACTCAGTCAAAGATTTTTGTGTCGTTGTAAAACCAACTGTAATATTTTCTTAAATAAATAAATAAATATTTCACAACTTACACACAACGCCATCTAGTCCCAAACTAAGCAGAGCTTGTACTGTGGGTAGCTGATACTAATACATTATATACTAACAAATGCCACTAACATCCCTTTCGGCGTTTCTAAAATCATTACATCAATACAAATGAATAAAATTGAAGTGTCTGTTCTTAATGTCAATCTAACAATGTTATTTCCAACTGGTATAGTTATTATTACGATAACTATGCCTAAAATACAGTTTTTAATTTTTTTGACTGTCTGTCTGTCTTTCAGTCTGTCAGACAGTCAGTCAGTCTGCCTGTCTGTTTGTATCAGCTAATCTCCTAAACGGCTGGACCGATTGTTATAAAATTTTAGAGCAGGTCTTTTTCTTTTAGATTCAATAGTACACAAAATATGAATCCCTACCAGTATGTGGCCGCTTGGACTGCACTTTCTGAAGTATTGTTTAAATACTCATACAACAGCTGTTTGGGTGTAACCGGCGCATTTAATTTATGAATTTAAGTGGATGCTTAAGAGCCGCCCGGTTCGCCAGTCGCCTTCCCGTATGTTAGAATTATGTAGTCAATAAGTTTTATATATAATATGTATTCTGGTACCAGTAAATATAAACATTTAGTTTAGTGACCGTTTCAATCAATTCAACATAACAATGCTACTCAACAAAATAAGAATTCCCACAGTGGGCATTCAGGACACTCTAGTAGGTGAGACATTGTCTGTTCGCGGGCGCCGCAGTCACACTGGGTCTGACCTGTCTGAGTAAAACCCCATTTCACGAGAATGTATACATCTGCAGTGGCCTACCTGAGTTCTTAAATGGTTTAAGGATTTTCAAATAGGCCATATCAGATTGGATCCGGATGGTAAGTGCGCTTGTATTTGTATAAAAATAATAATAATCAAATAAAAACATATAATTTCTGGCAATATTAGACGAACACTGATGCGCGTGTCCCAACGACAGTGCTCCCACCCATCGTTATGCACACATTAATAGTGAACTACGCTCTATTTTATTTGATTTATTTAAATCAGGGAATCAAATACAATACAAATCAATGTAAAATATACCTAATAAATGTAATACATAATATATTAAATTCTTACACTATTTAACACATAGAGTCAGCGACGTGTGACGTATTTCTATTAGATTGTTGTTGTCTCGCATACAATATGTTGATTTTGTGATTGGCAAAAAAATAATTGAGGGGCAGGTAACTGACTACAAGGCGCGTAACAAAAGTACCCTACCTAGGGTACTTTTTATTGATGTTCCTGCACGATTTGAACCTCTGCATACCGGGCAGCCGCTTTAAACCTCTAAGCTACGATTGCCTCTTGCCAGGACCAACAATTTCTGAACTGTTCAAATCTTGCCGATCCCATATTTTTTCATGTTTCAAATTTAAATTTTTCATTGGGAATTATTCTATCACGACCAAATGGCGGTGTGGGTAGTGTACCTGCCTGCAACGCCGAGGTCGTGGGTTCGAATTCTCTCAAAGACTTCAGATAAAAAAGTTAGTAAATTTTGTTTGGAAAAGAAAAGGTCTCTATAATTTTTCGCCTAACACTAACTAACTAACTAATTCTCGAGATATCGAATTAAACGCGTTTCCATCGAAATGACCTTGAGCTGACCTGAGTACAACCCCTCAAATTGAAATTTATGCTCAGAATACACCCCCCTATCGATCCTCAAAATCCCCAAACTGTGTTTGCTCATGTTTATTTAACGCGTTTTTAGCCATAATTTGACTGCACTATGTTTTAAAGAGGAGAGGGGAACCATAAGCTGTTAATAGCATTATATATTGATGACGGACTTATTGCTTCTGCAAGCACTGCTGAAACTGAAAAGTTTTTAAATGAAATGCAACAACGTTTCAAAATAACAACGAAATGTGGTTCCTACTTTCTAGGTATTAAAATTGAAGCGAAAACTAACGGGGCTATCAAAATTTGCCAGAAAGGCTATGCAAAACGGCTACTAGAACGATTTGGCATGCAGGACTGTAAAGCAGCTGTTACCCCGATCGCCAAAGATACCGTCCTTTCTTCAAAAGAAAACAGTGAACCCCAGAACTTCCCATATCGTCAAGCCGTTGGTGCACTCTCGTACCTAATGGTCGGTACAAGACCCGATATTTCGTACGCTGTAGGAGTAGTCTCAAGAAAACTCGACAATCCAACACCTGATGATGTTGCGAAGATGAAGAGAATCTTACGTTACATTAAAGGCACACTGACGTACGGAATTACGTTCGAGACTTCCACTGTAAGGTGTTATAGTGACGCAGATCATGGAGGCGACGGTCTTACTGGACGCTCCACAAGCGGCATGATATGTCTCAACGCGAATGGCGTAATAGCATGGCAAAGCAAGCGACAGTGTTCTGTTGCCATATCCTCTACTGAAGCAGAAGTTATTGCCGCCAGCGAGGCCGCCCGTGAAATCATATGGCTCACTAGGATCCTTCATTTCATGAAGAGTGATGTGTCGAAAGCAATCACACCATTATTTGTCGACAGTGAATCAGCCATAAGACTGGCTCATGATCCACCATATGAAGCGTATCAGCGCACTAAACATATAAAATTAAGGCACTTCTTCATCAGAGTTTGTGTTTTACAAAAGAAGGTGACAGTCAATAAGATCGACACAGAGGATCAGCTGGCTGACTGCCTAACAAAACCACTATTTAAACCTAGACTACAGGCCCTAATAAAATCAGCAGCATAAACGAACAGTCGCTAAACAGAGGAGACGGGATGTTAAGAAAGACAACCTCTTTTATATTATGTTTCCTAGCAACTGTTATTTTATACATCTGACTTTTATATTTAGTGACATTAAAATATTGTCGTGATACCTGAGCGTGATACACATGTTTTGATCTTTTACTTTATTTTAAAGGGGTGACCTAAAAAAAAAGAATCTAACGACTTTTGGCTACTTTTGGCCACCGCATCTGGCGACTTGATATGATTCGTTGTTCTGAGCTTGATAATTACGGACTTGGCAACACTGTCGCAACCTGTCAGGTCTTACCGGATTCTTTGGCGGGAATTTAAAAAGAGCGCGCGTAAATTTCCCTCATTTTAAAAATTTAATGTAAATATTAATTATTTGATAATTTTATGGACTAAAGTTGTGTAAATATTGACAATTAGTAATTGATGGAGGTGACCGAGGGCGAGGGGGATGGTCCCCCGGACCCGAAAACGCGAAAGCGAAAGGACCTAAATATTACCGGCGGCGGTGAGGTATCAGACTATAAACCTTATTTTAAACCAAATTATATAAGACTTTATCCAGAAACTTCAACAAATGTTGAGTTTAAGGTTTTCGTTGAGGCAATGGAGAATGAAAAATTGGGCAACAAAAGCCCAATATATCTCAATCATATATTCACAACGGAAGTAAAAGGTGTGGTAGCTATACGGCGAGCTAACGCCAACAAAATAGTTGTCCTATTTAAACAGTACAATACTGCCAATAATTTCATTAACAATAAGGCCTTCCTGACAAAATATAATTTTAAAGCGTATATCCCAGCGGCGCAAATAGAACGCACTGGCATTATTCGATTCGTGCCCCAAAATATCTCGAATAAAGAGCTGTATACAAAACTTACTTCAGCATATGAAATAGTAGCAGTAAGAAGATTCACCAAGAAAGTAGGACAGACACGTACTCCCTTACAGACCATCAGCATCACTTTTTTGTCCAACACCCTACCAGATAACGTTCAATATGATCTATTCTCTTACCGTGTGTTTGAATATATTCCTCCTCTGCAGCAATGTTATCGTTGTTTTAAATTTAATCACTCAGCTAAGATTTGTAATGGTAAACAGCGTTGTAGTTATTGTTCTGGAGATCACTCATATAAAGATTGCGACAAACCAAGTGAACTTTGTTGCATTAACTGTAGTGGACCACATCTTGCCATATCTAGAACTTGTCCAGTTAAAATGAAGAAAATTTTAGAAAAGAAAACAAAAATTTCTTATGCAAGTGCAACAGAAACGAAATTTGAAAAGAATTTTCCTATGCTTCCTGTTAAGATTGTAAATAAAAAACCTGTAGAAAATATGCAACCTGTTAAAATGAATGTAAATAATGTAAGTACAAGTAGTAAAATACAAGAAAATACTTTGTCTATTAAAAGTCAAATATTACAAAATAAGGAAATTCTAATGGCCCTTGTACGTACTCTAATAGAATTGGGAAATAAAAATGATGATGTGCCTATAAACACATCAAACATCAAAGATATGTTAATTAAAAATTTAACTTAATATAATGGATTTAAATACAAACAATATAATTTCACGGTTACGTATTGCCCAGTATAATATCCAAAGTGCCAATAGCAAAAAAGCATTACTTATAAATTTTTTACATAATGAAAATATTGATATCTGTTTATTGAATGAAACTTGGTTTAAAGAAAACCAAAGGTTTAGCATCCCTGGCTATAACATTTACTACAAAAATTCTGCTAATCCATGCAATGGTGTAGCAATATTGATAAAGCCATACTTAAAATACAGTGCTCTAGACACTATCTTCTATGAAGATATTCAAACTGTTGCAATATCACTATCTAGTGAAATAGGTAACATAACAATATTGTGTGTATATTGCCCTCCCAGGAGGGGTCGTGTAAGAGTAAATAAACTTCAAAATATTATTAGAAATCTACCAAAACCTATATTTGTAAGTGGAGATTTTAATGCACATCACATCGCATTTGGATGTACCACAACAAAGTCCCGAGGTACTGATCTATACAATCTCATTGATGACAATGATTTATGTATACTAAATGATGGCTCTGTTACCACTATTAACTATCCAACACGTAATCCTTCTGCAATAGATGTGACTTTTGTAAGCCCCAATCTTGCACCATTATGTCAGTGGTATGTTCATGATGATACCATGGGAAGTTACCATTACCCAACTATTACCGATATTACACTTAACATAGTCAAGTATCAAGTAAATCCTCCAGCTGATAAGTACTTATATCACAAAACAGATTGGGAAAAATTTGAACAATATTCTAGTACTGTTTTCAGTGACTTCATGGTAAATGATGAAGATCCCATGTCAACATATTTTAAGTTTTGCGCATGTCTTGATACCCTTAAACAAATGATTATACCAAAATTTTCGAGTACAGCTACCTTTAAAAGTAGGATTCCGGCTCCCTGGTGGAATAATATTTGTGAGGAAAGTGTGAAAGCATCATACAATGCATTAAAATTATATAGACAAGAACCAACAATAGCTAATTACATAAACTATAAACGGTTAGATGCATTAAAGAAAAGGACTATTTGTGAACAAAAAAGATCAGGTTGGAATGAATTGTGTGATACTTTTAATAGAACTACTCCTATCAGTCGGATCTGGAATCTTATTAGAAGGTTTAAGGGCATTAGGACCGGCAATAAATCTTGTAAGGATGAATTTGTCAAGCCATTTTTAAGTAAACTAACAGAAAAAAGTAATCTAATAGATCCTGAGACATTTAATCACTGTTTTAGTTGTAATAATGAAAATGTCAAGACAAAGTTTTTGTTAGAACCCTTTACATGGACTGAATTTAAAATGAGTTTACAATCAAGAAAAAATACGACTCCAGGTTTAGATGATTTCCCATATCTTTTAATTAAAAACTTACATAAATCTGTACAAAATTTATTTCTCAAGATCATAAATAATTTATGGTTGCAAAATATTATTCCGGACTCATGGAAAACACAATGTGTTATCCCTATACTTAAGCCTAATAAACCACCAGAACTTGCAAACTCTTATCGTCCAATTTCTTTATCATCATGTCTTGGAAAGATATTTGAAAACATGTTAAAGAGTCGCCTTGACTGGTTTGCCGAATCCAATGATGTTATTCCACAAGTTCAATTTGGTTTTCGTAGAGGGCGTAGCTGTGCAGACAGCTTTGTTTCTCTGATTTCTGATCTGCAAAGAGCAAACAATGAAAAATTACATACAGTTTGTGTTTTCCTAGATGTTCAAGGTGCTTTTGACAGTGTGGACCCTGGTATATTGGCTAAGATTTTAACAGAAAGCATAGGACTACCCGGACAAGTTGCTAAATGGATTTATAATTTTTTGAATAATAGAACTTTATATGTAAGACATAATAATATATTATATGGACCCAATATAGCATCTAAGGGCACCATGCAAGGTGCTACCCTTTCTCCTCTACTTTACAACTTATATACTAGTGAAATTTGTAAATATGTAAATACTGAAAATGTAAATATACTTCAATTTGCTGATGATTTAGTTATGTACAGTAGTAATAAACACTTAACTATAGCTCTAACAAATATTAATGCTGCTTTGACACAGCTCAATCATTATTATGACAACAGATTGCATTTAAAAATTAATACATCTAAAAGCAGCTATATGATTTTTGGTGATGGATATTCTTCTGACAATGTTTTATACAATGGAGATATAATAACAAGAGAACATCAACATACATTCTTAGGAATTGTTATAGACCAGAAATTAAAATTTGAAGAGCATATAAAACAAATTTCCAACAAGGCTTTAAAAGGTCTTAACATATTAAGATGCCTAGCTGGGGTATCCTGGGGAGGGGATCCAAAAGTATTATCAATGTTGTATAAAGCAATTGTTAGAAGTCATTTTGATTACAGTTGTTTAGCTTACATAAATAGCCCTTATGTACATAGATTAAATATAATACAGAACAAGGCTCTGAGAATTATTTCAGGGGCAATGTGTTCAACTCCCATTAGGGCCATGGAAGTTGAAACAAAAATTATGCCTCTCATCCTTAGAAGAATTTATCTTTCTGAAAGATATTGTCTGAAGCTCATGGCATCAGACAATAAAGAAGTAATTAAAAGAGTAGTTCCTCACTTGATATATGTTTCTGAGTCTCTGGTTTCAGAAGATGATTTGTTAAATGGTAGATCTCCACAGTTGATCCAAATTTTACTGAAAATGCAAAACAATTATAAAAACATAAGAATACAAAGTCAGTGGCCTTGCTACACACATTCCTTTAATAGTATAATACATCCAATTACAACTGTAAGACATAAAATTACTGACAATAATGATATGCAAGTTTTTTTAGATGAAAATAAAAAAAAATACTATGTTTTATATACTGATGGTAGTAAATGTGATACCCATGTGAGATCAGCCTTATATGATCCACAAACAAAGTATGCTCGAAGCTACGAGCTTGATAACCATTGTACAATATTTACGGCAGAGGCATATGCAGTTTTTGAAGCTTTGAAAGCCATGAGTTATATAAACAGCAAATATAATAATATTCTAATTTTGACAGACTCACTCAGCTTGATAGAAAGCTTAGAACATTTAAAGATTGCATACAGAACTAACTATATTCTATATTTGATTAAAGATTTTATATTTCAACTACACCAAAAAGGTATAAACGTAGCTCTCATGTGGATACCATCACATAAAGGGATATCTGGCAATGAAATAGCCGATAAGACTGCATATGAAGGCATTAACCTATTTGATGTAAGATGCGTGATGGACATTCCATTAACTGACTATCATAGTTCTATAACAAAAGAAATACTAACATATTGGAAAGAAATGTGGAAAAAAGACCAAGAAGAAAAAGGCAAATGGTATGGCAGTATTCAAGAAGACATACCGTCAAAACCCTGGTATAACAAACTGAAGTCAGCCAGCAGAGATTATATTACTACTATAAACAGACTTCGATTTGGACATTGCTCCACACCTGCACACTTAGCGAGATTGAAAATCATAAACAGTGATGCCTGCAAAGAATGTAATATGCCTCAGGCGGATATTGAACATCTGATTTTTAAATGTCAAACGTATAACCTCCAAAGACTTATCCTAGCCAGTGAAATAAGTGAGTTTAGTGAAATAGTGACAAATTATAATCCCTCCCGCCGCCGATTAAGTGACTTATTAAAAAACGTGAAACTATTTTTACCAATATATCAATATGTGAAAAATACAATTGGAAGAATTTAAAGGACTTACAGAACTCATTGACTACATTATGTACTCTATGACAGAACTTTATAAAATGAAGACTTGGCTTAAAGGTCTTGTAACCAAGCCATATGAACTCAAAAAAAAAAAAAAAAAAATCAGGTCTTACCTGTCAGCCTGTCACTGCTGTCAAAAAAATACATATCAAAGTTTCGAAGTTTAATTAATTTCACCAGAGTGATTAATGAATTAGTAGTAGATAACTGTGTTACGAGTTCGGTGCTAAGTTAAAATGAGAATACAAAAGTTACTAGGGTTAGGCTCTCGGATCGTTGCTTTCCCTTACAGATCATACACGAACGTTAGTCCATCGCAGGTGAGCCGCGCTTGTTTACTTTATTTGTTATTACAACAGTTTATTACAAAGTGTGCATTTTCGTAGCATGAGAGCCCTGGGGAAGCTGGTGCGCCGGTGCCGGGCGCCACGCCGCCTCTAGTGGATTCGTTCGGCAGGCGACACAACTATCTGCGAATATCACTCACAGAGCGATGCAACCTACGATGTAAGACTTTTTAATATTATTCAACTTTATTATACTTTTCTAAATACAAAAGTATATGACAAATAACTGGTTCAGCATTATCATGGTGTAGATAACTATTTTTCAAAGTATATTAATAAGTTTTTTAAATTTTATTTCTTAGTTTGAAAATTTTAACCAAAGTTTTAGTTTTTAAAGTAAATTGCATTGTACATGTACCTGAAAAATTCTTATTACTACCTTGGCAACCATGGTTAGATGGACATGGTGAAACTGAGGGTTTCTTGTAGACCCTACAGAACCTTAAAAATGGTACCAACTAAAGGTGCTCCATGATCAACAGATGTGTTTTTGCAGTTGTGGTTTCATTGGGTTAATTGTAAAATGCTATTATATTATTTGACTATTCCTTTCGCATGGTTGCATTGTTTTAGGTATGAAGATTTAAAAATTTTAGATCACCAAACTGTCAAATTTTGTTCTTGCCATATTAATAGTACTAATGTAGCTGTATGTGATTGTATTCAACTCAAAACTAAATGTTTTAAGAACATATATCAGAATATCGCAGAATAGTGTGTGGAATCACATAAATCGCAATATAAAATGTAAGTACATTTTATATTATAGAGATATAATAAAGAGGTGAAGGTCATGTGTAGCAATAATGGTAGAGCTGGTGTTTTTGATGTTGCATCACCTATCAAACAACCACCACTGTGCTAGGTGTTGCTACTAAATAAACAATGATAAATAATTAAAAAAAAAAAAAAGGTTTACTATGTAGTTTATCTAAATCTAAGGAGATTGATATTCTCTATTCAGAATACAATGTTCCAACAGTTTCAATGTTGACGAAATTATGTGTGATTATATTATAATTAAATATTTGTTAATTATAATAATATTTATTATAATATTTGTTATAATATAATTAAATATTTGATAATTAATTATCAGTTATTAGAAAAACAGGTTGATTTAAAACAATTTAATGAGCAATTTTAGATGGTAGAATTTTTGTAAACAGGTAACAATTTAATTGATGTTTGGGTTCGACAATATGAACCCAAACATCAATTAAATTGTTACCTGTTTACAAAAATTCTACCGGGTGCCAAGCCGCCTGTTAGATTCCCATTTAGTACCTACGAATAACCCTTAATGTTTTGCCATGACGAGGTTTCGACGCTATGCCTCGGACAGACAGACAGACGCACATGGCGAATTTATAAGGGTACCTTGTACTACGGAATCCTAAAAACCGGCTCAGTGCGTGTCATGCCACGTGCAATGTAGGGTTCCGTAGTCAGCCGTAACAACGTATAATTTGGAGTTCCACAGGGTAGTGTGTTAAGGCCACTGTTGTTTATAATCTATCTATATTAATGATTTCTCTAAGTTGATATGTCAGGAAACAATTATTTTTGCGGATGATAGTACCATCTTATTTAAAGGTAACAACGAACAGAAGATTAAACGTGAAATAAACGATACCTTGTTCACAGTATAAGTTGGCTAACAATAAATAACTTAAACATAAATATTCAAAAATCTAATATAATGACTTAAAAAAATAGAATCAATAAATTAACTAATTTAAACATACAATACGACGGTATAAATATTAAACATGTACAAACATCATAATTTGAACCTGATCTGGAAGAAACATATTGAAAGCTTGTGTTCAAAAATAATTTTTAACAAAAAAAAAACCGACTTCAAAAAGTAGGTAAACTAAAAAGCAAAAAATAAATTTACTTCGCACAAAATAATACGTTTTTTCATTTAGTTAAATAGAAATTATTAAATAATTATTTTATAATTCTGAAGTCGGTGCCAAGTAAAAACAACCTTTCTGCAATATCAAATTACAGTTCACACAAAAAGGGAGGCGTAGTTGTGCTAGTGCGCGGTCGCCCAGTATTGGTACTTACCACAGAAATATAACTAATATTCAGTTAGAAAAATGTTGTTAAAACGATTGATATTATCTATACAAAGTTATTAATTGTTTACTTGGCACCGACTTCAGAATTATAAAATAATTATTTAATAATTTCTATTTAACTAAATGAAAAAACGTATTATTTTGTGCGAAGTAAATTTATTTTTTGCTTTTTAGTTTACCTACTTTTTGAAGTCGGTTTTTTTTTTTGTTAAAAATTATTTTATTTTACGATTTTAAGTGATGGGTAGACCGAGCAAGAATGTTTCTCGAATGAGGAGACGACGGTTACTTGAGACGGAAAACTTATTATAATAAACAAGAATTAAATCCTTTCTCCTGACTATTGAGGGTCACGACCTTCCATCATCAGCTCATTTTACACAATAACTAGCAGTAGGAATATGCGTACAGTAGTGAAAGAATTATCCTTTAACTCCTAACTATTGAGGAGTTGACCTTACATCATCAGCTCAACCACATAAAATTATTGCGACCAAGCGTAAATCCTGGCCTCGATTAATAAAATATGAGGGTTGCCCCCGATTTCTCTGGGGTCCCATCATCAAATCATGACATGCTCACAATGGGACCACCTTTGAAATATCTCCGTTCCAACAGCTCACTTGACATCATAACTAGCAGTCTGAATATGTGTACAGTAGTGAAAGAATTATCCTTTAACTCCTAACCATTGAGGAGCTGACCTTCCATCATCAGCTCATCCACATAAAAATACGTAAATACTGGTGTAGCTTTGAAAAACACACTAAAAACATTACATGTGCCTATAAAATTCGAGGGTTGCCCTCGATTTCTCTGAGATCCCATCATCAGATCACGACATGCTGACAATGGGACCCCTTTGGAATCATCTCCTGTCCAACAAAAAAAGAATCATCAAAATCAGTTCATAAACGACGGAGATATCCGTGAACAAACATAAAAAAAAAGTAACATAATATACGAATCGAATTGAGAACCTCCTCCTTTTTTAGAAGTCGGTTAAAAATAAATAATAATTCTTACGCTCGTAGAGACTGTCAGCCTCTTTTTGACAAATTTAACACTCTGATGTCATCCGTATATATCTTGGAAACAGTGATATTTGATATTTGTAAAAAAAGAATTTACACATGTTTAAAAAATGAAAAGATACACAATTTAAAAATCAGTTGTCTGTGTAATACAACTGCATATTTTAATAAAAGTATATATCGTATGGCTCCAAGACCATACAACTACTTAACAATAGCAATTATTGGAGAAAAAAAACATTAAAATTGTTAAAACTTGCTTAAAGAAACTATTATTGCAAAAGTGTTACTATTTCGTAGATGATAACCTATGTGATAAACTTGCTAAAAGTCTCTAGTGAATTGTACTTATATTATATGTGTAGTTTTAGAATTTCATTATTGTATCTTAGTTTAAGTATCTAATGTATTGCATGCCCAATGTTAAATACAATGTTCCTTATACATACATAGGATGTTAAGCTAACACATTCACATTAACTTAACATCCTATGTGACTGTGTTCGCAACTGAATAGATGAATTATTAAACTAGTTAGACTAGTTATGAGTTAGCAGGAAATTACTGATCTTCTCTCAAATTCATTATGCAACTCCAACTCCCTTAACTGTTCCGCAAAGTATCGCTTGAGAGGAAATCATTGACCAAAAAACCAGCAGCAGGCGGTTTATAATCTAGAATATTCTAGATCGAGGATAAATTATATTATTGTAACGCTATCTAGTAATTATTAATGTAGGTTGTTAGTGGTCCTATCGGACCGTTCACTTGGAATTGGAACACCTCATTAGCATTTAATATTGCATATCATGTAGTGTGAGCAAACAATTTAGAAACAGCAAATAGGAGGCGTGACGACGGAAGTGCTGAGTCACTGAAGCGGAACGCTCGCGCGGCCTTGATGCCGCCGCCGTCGCCATCGCCGCCATTGTCGGCGATGCAGGTGTGTAATGAATAGTGGCAAACAAAGCTGTCACGACACAAACGTGCTCGCCTCGTGCGCTCACTTATGTGAATACTCAGATGTGAGGAGCCACGTATTATGAAAAATAGGAAACTTTTATGATCGCCACTGCAGTTTCTTCTTTTCATGTTTAGACCCGTAGGTACCCATGAAAATTCATTTAAGGTGGCCCGCATTACATCCTTGTGGGTAGGTATAGGATAAGGCTACCATGCCGGGAATGTCAGTCTCGGACATATTGAGTCTCGACCTTCAGTCCCGGGAAAAACGAGACTAAAATATTTGACTTGAAGTAATTTATCAATATTTATTAAATATTATAAGACTACCTCGAAACCACTTTTAAATTGTCATGATTGTAATTGCTTTTTAAATAATAAAATGCCCTGCCAAATGAGTAGGAGATGAATTTAAAATGTCAATAAGGTACCATCACTTGCTCTTTTCTATAGAAGCCACATCGATGTTTTATCAATTTCCAATAGTGCAAGCGATTGTTATTTTTACTGCATGATGTACGCGTATCATTTAAATGAGTTGGTTAGTACACACGGCTTCCAATCAACCTATACAATTTCAGTATAAGCTAGCCTTGCCTTGCACGGGAAGCCTACACAACACAAGACCCACTTATACTGAAACTTATAGATTGATGTGTAGCCACGTATTGTGTACTAATAATAGCAGCCCTGTCTACTATACATGTCCCCCTGCTGCGCTTGGGCACAGAATAAGAATACAACAGAAGATTCACTTCCTAACAAAAGTCAGGTTTAGGCATAAAAATGTACCTACACTCGCTAGAAGCACCCTCCTTCTAACAAAATTGAACCTTAAAACCGGGCGCGAACGGTGAATGTTCTTTGCGCACCGCAATTTTAACGATCGAGGTGCATAGGGTTGTTACTTAACAAGTTTTTGTACCCAGTTAATTTATGTATACTGGCGAGCAAAAAAATCGACTCACTTTATACTTTCGCGCTCAAAGTGTTCTAATTTTAAAATTAAGACCTAAATATTAATTTAGGTCTTAAATTCTCTAAGTTCTAGATGTTAGCTTTAAAAAAAATAACAATTACTAGTGTTAACTTTTAGATATTGTCACAATAGTCGAGTAACAGTAACTCTATGATTTCGTTCTCGTTCACTCAGTTAGCATTGCGTGACCTTAGGGCGTATAAAAGGTGACGTACCCCTTTCACCCTTATCAGTTGACCGTGAAACGTCAACAGGTACACATCCCCTCAATCTCCAAGCAAGAAAATTTCCCGGAAATGGATACCACAGCATAAGCAGCGGCTCGAGCAGCAACAGGGCCTGAGTCAACGTCAAGTGGCTCGTACTTTGCAGATGAGCCAGTCAGCGGTATCAAGACTATATCGAAGGCACCAGGAGACTGGTGGTTCTCACCGACGAAGAGGTTCCGGTAGAAATCGGCCCACTTCGGAGGCAGACGATCGCTTTATCGTTCGTACATCGCTGAGGAATCGTTCTCTCACCGGGGTCCAAGTTTAACGGGAGCTCCGAGAAACACGTCGGGTAGCTATAAGTTCTTGGACAGTGAGAAGAAGACTCAAAGCAGCAACCCTCACTCCAAGAAGACCAGCAACGGGTCCCAAATTGACTGCAGGTCATCGAGCAGCCCGGCTACGTTTTGCAAGAGAACACGTCGATTGGACTGAGGATCAATGGCGCTCTGTTCTTTTCTCGGATGAAAGCAGAGTATGCCTACATGGGAGCGACACAAGGAGAAGGGTGTACAGAAGGCCGGGGGAGCGATACGCACAATGCTGCATAGCAGAAACTGTTGCGTACGGAGGAGGTTCCTGCATGGTGTGGGCTGGCATATCAATGGAAGCAAAAACTGAACTGGTTTTCATTGAAACTGGCCGCCATGTGGGAGGGTTGACCGCACATCGGTATATTGAAGATATCTTGGAAGTACACGTCATCCCATACGCTGGTTTTATTGGAGAAAACTTCATCCTGATGCAGGATAATGCCCGTCCACACAGCGCAAATGTCGTGCGGCAGTACCTACGAGAAGTGGGTATCGCTGTTATGGACTGGCCAGCTCGCAGTCCGGACTTGAATCCTATTGAGCATTTATGGGATGACCTAAAGAAAAGAATCCGGGCTAGAGATCCTGCACCAGGTACAAGAACTGACCTGCAAGCGGCTCTGACCGAAGAATGGTCGGGTATACCATAAGACAGTGGGCACCTCATTGGGTCAATGAGGAACCGTTTAGAGGCTGTCATCAGAGCAAGAGGGGGTAACATTCGTTATTAAAGTGGTCATCATTATGTAATAAAGTTTATTTAAAATGTTATGATGTCTTTTATTTAAAAATATTTACCCTTAATTTTTCAAGTTTTAGTACTCGCAAAGTTTAAAAACATTTATTGTTCAAGAAAATGAGTAAAAGTTAAGGGTATTTATACTCATTTTAAAGCTAAGATCTAGAACTTAAATAATTTAAGGCCTAATTTAAGATTTAGGTCTTAATTTTAAAACTAGACCACTTTGAGTGCGAAAGTATGAAGTGAGTCGATTTTTTTGCTCGCCAGTGTAGTTTGAAGATATGTAAATGCATTAAATTACCATTTACACATGATAATTCATCTGGAAGTCGTGTGTTCGATTCTAACGGGTGTAGGTATGCGAGCGAACATGTATTCGTTTGAAAACATTTCAGTTTGTTCCCATTAGTTTTGAGCAACAAACAAAATGAGAATTTTTATTTAACTACAATTAACAAAACAAATCCGAGCGAACAACTTACTTAGACATTTATTGTAGTCTAGGAGCTGACAATATTTTTAATGTTGCCGAACAAATGGACGATTAACTGGGATTATAAAACAAAATAAAATACAAATGAATAAAAAATGAAATGTGTAACATAATAAAGTAGCGATCAACGAATCAATAAATAATTAAACGATTGGGCAACAGCTTGTCTTTTATTATTTCATAGTTATTCGTAAAATAGTTTCACCAAACTGATTATTGCATGGATCGGCGGTATCAGTTTTTCAATTAAAAAACAACATTCAACAATTTTCTCTATTATTATTATTACAATTGTTTTACTTTTAGATAATGTTTGATTGATCGTTTGCCTGATTTAAAATTTCGATTATTAAATCTTAGCTCTCTTCCGAAAAGCTAAACCGTTAGCTCCGATAGTCTTAGTATTGAACTTTTTAGGAAAACTATAGTGGCTACGTGAACTTTATTTGTTTAAGAGTAATAGGGGTCCAAACTGTCAAGTTGCAGACGGAAACTTGCTTTAGTTAAATGACTGTGTAAATAATGAAATCAGTATTGCTTACACTTAACAATAACAACGAGATAACAATATAATAAAAATAGCATTTTTGCTTTCACTGTTACACATGTCGTTTTATTTATTAGTAACATTCGACGGCGGCATCGCTTTCACCGTTGACCCTCGATAACGAATCTGCGTCGTCCTCAGGTCAGTACTGCATGCCGGCGGAGGGCGTGCCGCTGTCGGCGCGCGCGGCGCTGCTGTCGGCCGAGGAGGTGGCGCGCGTGGTGCGCGTGCTGGCGCGCGCGGGCGTGGACAAGGTGCGCCTGACGGGCGGCGAGCCCACGCTGCGCCGCGACCTGGCCGACGTGGTGCGCTCGCTGCGGGCGGCCGGCGTGAGTGCCGTGGCCATCACCACCAACGGCCTGGTGCTCACGCGGCGCCTGCCCGCGCTGCAGCGCGCTGGCCTCACCGCGCTCAACGTGTCGCTGGACTCGCTGCGCCCCGAGCGCTACGAGCACATGGCCCGCCGACCGGTACGTTGCAGCTATAGAGCATGGAACCTCTCTCTTCGATGATGACCATCATCGTTAGCCGCATCTCAGGAGTACACCCTCGATATCTTTGAATGTGGTACTTAGATACTGATATAAACTATAATATTTTAGAATCGAGAATATTTTGATACTAACTACAAGATTTTACATAGAACAAGAAATAATAAGTAGGTATTTTAGTTGCATTAGTGTTGAAAAGATCGATGTCAACACTCTGGCACACAGTGTTGTATGACCGACAGGCTCTTATTGAGAACGTGTTCAGCCTGTAGTTGCATTGAATTGCAGGACTGTGCAAAGGGTTAAAATGCCTTCGGAGCAACGCACAGGGTACCTACACGCAGGCCCACCCCCGCCACCAACTAGGCCACGTCGGTTGATCCGCTCATAATGCCATGTAATAGAGAAATGTTTGCTATTTTCCTTCGCTCTTCTAGAGGAAGCATATGAAATTGCCTGCATCGACTAAAATAATCCGGCAAATATGTTTTGCAGCGGAACTGTATATACCTCAAGAATTTCCTTTGGATATTTTCAATTCGAGTTATATATTTATCATAGCTGAGGTTCCATACTTGGGAAGCGTATTCTAGGTGACTACGGACATAAGCACAAAACAGGATTTTTATTGTTTAAATATTTTTAAAATCGTAGCATATTCTAAAGATAAAGCCCAAAGCCTTAGACGCTTTATTAACAATATTTTCAACATGTGCATCAAATAACAGCTTTGAATCGAATGTTACTCCCAGATCCCTAACAGCCCCAAGACTTGTGATGGCGGTGCCTGACAGTTCGTATTGAAAGAGTATTGGCGATGGCTTACGTGTAAAAGAGCATACATAGCATTTTGAGACGTTCAGGTCCAATTCGTTTATGACACAGTACGCCTGGAATCGATTTAAATCCTGTTGCAGACAGACAGCGTATAATAATATTTTTGAAAAATAAAACTATCAGTTATCGGCGACGCTGGAAAAGCTACCTTGCTTATGCACCATTTGGCAACTTTACAGGAGAGCGATTCAAACAATGACAATTTCGAAAAAAAACATAAATATTGTTTGTTTTTTGTCAGAATGGCCTGAAAATTGGCATGGATATCAAGAATAGAATTTTTCACAGATTCACTATAAAATATAATTTAAAATATGTCAGGGGACAAAGTTAGGGGTCGGTTAAGCAATAAATGCCCAGACCTCAGGCAAGGCAAATTTTCTTATAGGACTAAGTCCAGCTTATAATGTGGCTGCACTTATTGCTTATGGACCAAAAGTATGTCATAAATATCGTAGCAAAATGTCTCAACTCTTTAGTCATTAGAAAAGAACGACGGCATAATTCAGTGATAATCATCAAACTATCCAAAAGTAATTTGGCAAAACTCTGAACTTCTAACTGACCTGAAAGCGTGGCATAGAAAATGTTTCGTATAGGTAAGTGTAATCAAGGATTTAGAAAAATAAAAGAAGAAATTACAATAAAGTCAAAGTGTTACGTTTACTGTCGTAAAAAAGACACATTAATAATTACTATAAATTCTTAGTTATTAGTATGTAAGTATTTTGTTCCCATGAATTTAAACATCACAACAAGTCGTGAAACAACAAAATTTGTCTTTGTAGTATTTATAAAGCAAACAGCTTCGTAACTATAACAATTTCAGTCTTAAAATATTAATGTGTTCCTTTAGCTAAGGCACGCAGTAACCAGAATCAGTCAGTTTTTTAACTTATTATTAAAAAAAAATTGTGACAAACATAAATATCGATGACGATGATTCAGTAACTATCTTCCAGATTTGATTTTCTGTGTCTGGCAAAGTATCCTTTATGTTTCCATGAGACATTTTTAACCCATTCGCTGCGGCAGACGCCTATTGGCGTTTTTTTATTTCATATTCAGGTGCGGAGTACGCCTATCGGCGTTTTTTTACAATTGTATATATCTTGGCAAAAACCAGCCATAAAAGTAAAATTTTGCAACAGGTGCTATTTTATGTTTAAATGCACAAAGTACTGCTCACAGTTTCCGGATTTATAACTATAAAAAATTTGCGATATCCTTTCTAGGTGCTGAAGACGCCTAAGGGCGTTATCCAGGTTTTAACAACCTTTGATTCTAAATATATTTTGTTAATTATTACTTTTCTATAATAAAGGTATTTTTAGGGATCACTTACATCGCATAATTTTTATTTCCTATTTTGCATTGGTTTTACGAGTTAGGTTAGTAAGAAAGTTAGTAAGAAAATTGAATCGTAATTTTTATAGTAATTATCAGTTTTTTAATAAGCAAGCCAATATCCCATTACTAATATTTTATTTTTATATATTCTTTTATTTATTATTTTTATACATACACTGCATTAATAATATTATTATATGCAGTGTAGGTATTTAAAATAAGTAATGGAATATTGGCTTACATACTAAAAAACAGTTAAATCAATGATCTGGTTATAAAAATAAATATCTTAGGTATGTTTTTAATATTCTTTAATTAGAAAAAAATGTAACAACAAATGATCTCGACAGGTTAATAGGTTCAAAAGATTACTAATTATAATTGTTTTTTTACTTTTAAATGTCATAATGTTTATTCGATTTGAGTGTCGTATTTTATTTGACCCGAGTGTGAACCCTTTGCATCAAATGTTAAATGTTTTGCATAAGTGCGGGTACGAAGACAGGGTTTAATTTGGTTCATCTCTTCGGTCACCAACTGACCAAAAAGTATATTCCGTTTATCTGCATTTTCAATATTATCATTGATGACGTTCATGCAGTCTTCGCATGTCAACATGTCAACATCTTCTTTCTTAATCTTTTTTTTGTTTTTCTTTCGGGTAACAAAATAGACTGAATCTTGAGTATCGTCTAATAAATTGGGCGACCATGAACGTTTTTTATCTGAAATAAAGAATAAGACGTGAAATATAACAGTAATTTGGTGTAGCATCGGAATCCTGGACATTATTGTCGGGAATAACTTAACTAATTGCATCAATTCTTTTAAAGTTCATTTTGAAACGATTGCTTGTATTAACAAAAATGTCAATGAAAATAAGGAGTATAAATATATAATATCAGTATAATAAAATAATAGTGGTATTATAAAAGTAAAAAAAGGTTTACTACCTCTGATATTAATTTATAATTATAATTTTACCTTTCCTGTCATTGAAAACTAAAATATATAAGACGGTAGCTTAGAAATAAACTACAATTTATGTAACTAAAATAATTTACTTACCATTTATGGCCATATTCTTCTAATTTTCACGATCTAACTATTACAGAACCAAAACTTCACAAATAGGCGCCTAATCGATGTTAATTTATTTTTTAACGCTAAATACGATCGTTATCGTACCACCAATTTCGCGCATTTGAAGTTTGTTGAACATTTTAACGTAAGAATGATTAATAATTATAAACAGTGCTGAAAACGCCCATCGGCGTTTTATATTATCCATTTGAGGTGCTGAGGACGCTCATCGGCGTTAGAGATGAAAACCACCCCGCACCTGAACTATAAAGTAAATTTCCTTTGCCGCAGCGAATGGGTTAAATACTCATCATGAAACTGTCAGGGAATCGTCGAGCTTTCAAATTCAAATTCAAATTCAAATCATTTATTTTCATAGGCCCCAGGAGGCGCTTGAACACGTCAAAACATTACAAAAAATGATATAAAAGTAAATAATAAATAATACTAAATTATACTAATTACAATGATTTGAATAACCGGGGCTCAGATTAATTTTAATCAAACTGTTTAGAATCGAATTAAAATCAATCTAAGTACCAGCTCCGATGGGTATTGCATTATGAGAAGAGCTGGTGAGAAACTCATGTGCACCATCTTTTAAAATGAAAAATATAACAATATAAAAGTACATAAAAAAATCACATAAGAAGAGCAATTCATTTCCAAATACTATTATCATTTATGTAGTCTGAAATACTATAGTAAGCTTTTTGACATAATTTAGTTTTAACATATTTTTTAAATTTACCTATTGATAATTCTATTGCGTCTAAAGGAAGTTTATTGTAAAAGCGTATACATTGACCTGGAAACGAGTTAGAGATTTTATGGAGCCTAGTAGTGGGCACAGCGAGTTTGTTTTTGTTCCTTAGATTTAATTTATGGAGATCACTATTTTTCTTAAATTTCGTTTGGTTTTTGTGAACGTACATTAAATTTTCGTAAATGTATTGAGAATGTAACGTCATAATATGTATCTCTTTAAATTTATTTCTTAGTGTCTCCTTGGGACTCATCATATAGATAGCTCGAATAGCTCGTTTCTGGAGCACAAATATTGAATCTATATCCGCGGCACTACCCCAAAGCAATAAACCATATGACATTATACTGTGAAAATAGCTAAAATAAACTAAACGCGCAGTGTCAACATCGGTCAGTTGACGAATTGTTTTTACGGCGTAAGCTGCTGAGCTGAGTCTACCAGACAACGTTTCTATATGTGGGCCCCATTGTAATTTAGAGTCTAATGTTATACCAAGAAAGACAACCTTATTGACCATTTCCAATTCCTCATTGTCCATCACCACATTAGTTTTGACTTGCTTAACATTTTTTGTAAAAAATCTAATATATTTCGTTTTACTACCATTTAAAAGCAAGTTATTAGCACTAAACCAGTTCACTATCTTTGATAAAGCATTGTTTACATCGTCAATTACTGATTGTTGTCTTTTTACCTTAAAAACTAAAGAAGTGTCATCCGCAAACAATACTATCTCATGATTATCCTTAACAAGATAAGGTAAATCATTAATATACAAGAGAAACAGGAAAGGCCCTAAAATAGAGCCTTGTGGCACCCCCATTGCTACAGCTGATCCATGCGAACGCTTTCCATTGACATCTACTCTCTGAATCCTATCGCTTAGATATGAAGTAAGAAGATCCAGAGCGATGCCTCTTATACCGTAGTGGTGTAACTTCTTGACTAGAGTTTCATGCTGCACACAATCAAAAGCCTTAGATAAGTCACAAAACACCCCATAGGCATCCCGCGACTCTTCCCAAGCCTCAAATATGCATTCCAGTAATTTTACCCCAGCATCACATGTTGACCGTCCGCGAGTGAAACCGAATTCTTTAGAAGTGGTTTGCCAATAATGCATCAGAAAAATGTCGCTTAAGCGCCGTTCATCGTGTATCTAAGCCGTGTATCGGTGAGCGTTGTAAGTGATTATTTCTTTTAAAATGTACAGCGGAGTAAACTTGCTTACATCCCAATTGCATAACTTAGTTTTTTCGATAAAATTGCTTATAGGCAGATATGCTTTAGACGCGGCGGAGATAAATTGCTGATGTGCCATATTATGAGGAACCTTAGCACGGCCAATTGTATGATGTATAAACTATTCCATGGTTCATGGCGAAGCAAAGTTTCTTAAGTAAATATATGCGTGACATCTCGGAAAAGATATATTGCTTAACCTACAATGTGACAAAGTTATATGTAGCTTATGCGACAAAATTTATAAAAAGACCTAAAATTGGTCGCTCATTAACTTGAAAAATCGAAATCACAGATTGCTTATCGACCATCAAAAATGGTCAGAAATCGATGAAACCGAGATCTGCAGATAGAGAAAAATCAGGTGATTCTAATGATATATATAACTCATTTTCGCAAATTTGGCGCATAAGCAAGGTTGCCTTTCCAGCGTCGTTATGTCGTTTATAAATATATTAAATAAAAGGGGTCCCATTAGCGATCCCTGGGGAACTCCAAAAGGAATAGAAACTGCACGCGATGAGAAACCATTCAAAACAACGACTTGACTCCGGTTTTCGACGTACGATGTAAAACACCTGTACAGGTCACCTCGTATACCAATTTTGAGCATTTTCTGTTTCAAGACGAAGTGGTCAAATCGGTCAAAACACTTGCTATAGTCGGTGAATATGACGTCTACTTGGGACGGCTGTGACATATGATGCGATATGTAGTCACTGCACACAATTCGACGTCGTAGAGCGGCCTTTAATGAATCCGTGCTGATGTTCGCTAAAGCCGAGTTTAAGAGCTGCATAAAGTTGTTTATAAACAATCTTTTCAAGTATTTTAGCGAACACACATAATTTTAAAATTGGTCTGTAGTTCTCTACGACGTTTTTTGGACCCTTCTTATGTATGGCAGTCACGTACGCCGACTTCCAAATAACTGGAACCCTTCCTTCGACGAGTGAGCGTCTAAAAAGTAGTGATAGTGGGACAGCTAGACTCCTAGCGCAGCTCATGACAAAAATAGGTGGAATATCATCTGGGCCAGCGGATTTGTTAAGATCGACTTGCTTCAGGAGTCTTAGGACGTCAACCTCTTGTATTTCTATGGTGGAGATATCCGAGAGATTTTCAATGTACAGAGCTGGACCCTCAACAATTTTATTATACGTATAGATTGTAGGTTAATGATGATTGCAGGGATTAGCTCGCGTGCTGGCAGGCGTGGACCTGGCCTTGCAGCTCGGCTACCGACCCGTTAAGATCAACGTCGTGCTCATGAAAGGTACGTATGGCCGCGTCATCTCTTCACATTCAATAGTTGATGGGACGAGCCGGGAACGGGCGCTGTGTACTATTACTGTGTAAATGTAACATAGGTGTCCCATGGCCACGGCAATACCACGTGGAGGTAAAGTATATTACTTAAATAATGTATTTTATTAACACGCTTATATTAGCTTCACCTGTATGTATGTATGTATGTAACCGACTCCTTTGGACTCGATTTTGACCCACTTTAAACGGACAGATTTCATTCAAATTTTGCACAACTGTCAAAGATCGATGACAATGCAATAAATCGATATACAAAATTAAAAAAAAAATTAAATTAAAAAAAATTAAAAAAAACGCTCTTATAAATAAAAGAGTGGGTTGCTCGATAGACGAAAAATATGGCACAGAACGCCCCACGCTTTTTCACAATGATACTAGTATTTTTTGTTCATTACCATTTTCAGCTTATACATAAATTAGGAATTATTTTTCACTTTTTAGTTAGAAGTATGTACTTTAAAAGCGTGTTTTTTAGTTTTTTAAACTATTATTTTTTTATATTAGCTTCACCTGTATGAATGTATGTATGTATGTAACCGACTCCTTTGGACTCGATTTTGACCCACTTTAAACGGACAGATTTCATTAAAATTTTGCACACCTGTCAAAGATTGATGACAATGCAATAATTCGATAAAAAAAAAAAAAAAAAACAAAATTAAATTTAAAAAAAAACGCTCTTATAAATAAACCAAACTAAAAAATAGAAAATAAATAATAGTAAACTATTATTTATTAACTCAGACATACAGACGAACTTGAGAAAAAAATATAATGAAATCTTTCAATAAATGTTTGAATTACATTGTTTAAGATACTTTCGACTATGTGACCTCGCCGTGGAAGTACTGTTTAGTATAGCTGCGCTCGTAACCGCAGGGTTCAACGACGATGAGATCTGCGACTTCGTGGAGTACACGCGCTCGCGCGAGGTGGAGGTGCGCTTCATCGAGTTCATGCCGTTCTCCGGCAACCGGTGGGACGACTCCAAGCTCGTGCCGTACCGCAGCGCGCTGCGCAGCGTGTTCCAGCGCTTCCCCGACGCCGCCCCCGCCCCGCCGCGCGCCAACGACACGGCCACGGTGTGGCGCGTGCCGGGCTTCGCCGGCAGCGTGGGCTTCATCCACTCCATGACGGAGCACTTCTGCTCCTCTTGCAACCGGCTGCGCCTCACGGCCGACGGGAACTTAAAGGTTATTCACACCTTGTGCTATTCTACTAAACTAATTTAGTAGCTTAGGTCAAAATTAAATTACTCATTAGTCTCTATATCTAGACTAGATTTAATCTTTATGACGTATCTAATTGCTTAGAAACGTCATGAAAAAAAATGTGCTATTCAAATCACTGTTAAAACATACATAGTCGAGGACCAAGTCGAGACCTGGTACTAGTTTAGTTTCACAGTAGACATTTGAAGATCCGAAATATAATGCAATTATTTGTGTAACTTTTTACAATTTGCAAATAAAGCTTTGTCTCTAATATGCCGCCTTTTGCTATGCCATAATTTGCATATTGTTTTTAACTAACGTGAATAAGTATGCTTTTAATTTTTTTACTCACAGGTTGTAACATATTATTATAGGCTATTTTATGGATTCCAAAAGAATGTTACGTACATATTAGTAGGTACAGTTATATGATCAACATAATCAAAAGCTTAATACATGTTAATATGTATTGCATTAATTGGTATTTCATGAATGTAATAATATACCAAAGTGCTTATAAGAAGTGTTCCATCAATGGATGCGGTTGTCCGCAGGTGTGTCTGTTCGGCGCCGCCGAGGTGTCGCTGCGTGACGCCATGCGCGGCGGCGCCGCCGACGCCGAGCTCGACGCTCTCGTGCGCTCGGCGCTCAGCAACAAGAAGGCGAAGCACGCCGGTAACTACTCACGCCCATTTATTCTTTATTCACTGCTTTCTTTTAAACTAAACAATATTTCTATAAGCGTTTCTAGTTTCTGATCTAGTTTAGTACTCCAATAATATGCTTTCTGTGATAAAATCTCGGTGTAGGTACACGGCACCTGTAGCTTTGCGACGATTGGTTGTTTGAAAGATTTGTTCCTAGTGTACTTACTATTTTTTTTATTTGAGAAGTAAAAATCGAAACGAATATCCCATTCTTTGTCTCGTCCTGAATTTAATAGATAAATCTTTCTACACTATGGTGAGACAGTAGAAACGAAGCTCAGTTGCAGTAGATACTACCGCACCGGGGAAGGGGGAGCGTCGGCGACGAACGGTCATCGCCGACGCTCCACGATCTGTATTTCTAGGCATGCAGAATCTCGCCCGCATGGAGAACCGGCCGATGATTCTAATAGGCGGCTAGCGGCCCTCGCGCCCCCTCAGTGTGTGGCATCGTTCACAGCGCGGGGCACGAGTGCGGCGCCGCGGCGGAGGGCGGCGAGGGGCCACGCCGCCGTCACCGCCGTGCGTCGCTACTGCACCGGCGCCCCCGCCGCCGTGCGCCGCTACTGCACCGGCGCCCCCGCCGCCGTGCGCCGCTACTGCACCGGCGCCCCCGCCGCCGTGCGCCGCTACTGCACCGGCGCCCCCGCCGCCGTGCGCCGCTACTGCACCGGCGCCCCCGCCGCCGTGCGCCGCTACTGCACCGGTGCCCCCGCCGACGAGCGCGGCGCCTTCTCCCACCTGGACGCGCAAGGCCGCGCACGCATGGTGGACGTGGGCGACAAGGCCGCGACGCGGCGCGTGGCCGTGGCCTCGTGCCAGCTGCACGTCAGCGCTCGCCTGCTGCGGCTGCTGCGCTCGGCGGCGGTGCCCAAGGGCGACGCGCTCACCGTGGCGCAGCTGGCGGGCACGCTGGGCGCCAAGCGCGCCGCCGACCTCATCCCGCTGTGCCACCCCGTGGCGCTGGACTGCGTGCGCGTGAGCGTGCAGCTGCCGGAGGGGGGCGGGGAGGGCGGGGGCGGCGGGGCGCTGCGCGTGGAGTGCGAGGCGCGCGTGACGGCGCGCACGGGCGTGGAGATGGAGGCGCTGACGGGCGCGGCGGTGGCGGCGCTGGCGCTGTACGACATGTGCAAGGCGGTGGACCGCGGCATGCGCGTCACGGAGCTGCGCCTGGAGCACAAGAGCGGCGGCCGCAGCGGCGCCTACGACCGCCCCGCCTCCCCCGCACCGCCCCCACCGCCCCCACCGCAACGCTGAGATGCCGCACGACTGTTATTCCGATAAGTATGTTTATGCACAACTAGCCATGTGGTATACCGAATTATTACTAAGTAAAAAAGATAAGAGGAAATTGAGTGCTGATCTGAATATTTCGGGGCGTTATAATAAATAAATAAATAGCGTGCAATGTATGGATTCGCGTCGCGTCCAACTTGTCGCTCAGCTAGGGCAACAGGTAAGAGTGGTTGACCACATCAGCATAATATTACTATTAAGAAACATGTTGTTGTTGTTGTTCATTTGTCGATATTGTTAATGTATGTATAAAAATGGTGCTAGCTTAAATAAATAATATTATACCATAAATATATAATAATATAATATATGTCTAGAACAACTAGTCTGAACGGGAGGGAGTATGACATGTTTGTATGTGATAATAAAATTTTAGTAAATCTCTTACATCTCTTTGTGAATAGTTCCTATTGAATAAGATGTGATGACGCATTAAATAACCTCACAGTTGACAATAACATTTGAATGGTGCTCCCACACCGAGCGAGCACTCGCCTGTAGGTACCGTTGAGATTCGCCGGCGAGCATTACGTTCCCAACTGCCAATGTAATGTAACAGTAACGGAACTAAAAATAACCACAAAATGTAATTTCTTTTGTTATATAAAGCCATTTTTATATGTTATTTAAAATAGAATTTATTTGCAATATTGTTGCAAATAACTTGTTTTGTGTATACTGGTTAAAATCATTAACATTATTAATACAGTTATATTAGTAGTAGTTCCTTTTCACAAACTTCCTGAGTGTAATAATACTAATAGAAAAACAGCAAAGTCCCTTCCCTTACGAAGGCACTTAGCTGTTATTTGATTCTATATGACTCATTTATTATGAAATAAGCCACAGTATCCACACACAGTTTAAGGTGACCATGAGGTGTGGTTCTTGTCTAGAACTTTGTCATGAAAATGTTTTTTTTTTCTGTAAAAAAATTACAAATCATTATGACCTGTACAATACAGGGTCAATAGAATATTGTCGAGAACTTCTGTTTTCTTACCTTATTTTGGCATATTATGAATTGGTTCCTGTTTGAATAAGAAGATGTAATGTGACAATTTAATGTTTTTTTTCATTTTTGGCCGGTTTCCTCCATTTCGGCATATTTCGCCCTGAAATGTTGTCTGCTATATTCAATGTAGTCATGTATTTATACATGTTAGATTGATAAAGCTGACCTTAGCACACATATAGATCTCAATCATCTTTTTATGGGAGTGGAGGGAGGACAGTGACTCATATTCCTAATATTGGACCTGGCTCTCATTTCACATTATGTTTTTGAAGGGATTACCTACTTCTCTATTTTTTTCTCTTTTGCTTATAAACGAACTGAGCTACAATTATAATAACAGGCTTTAAATCATACATACACGCATTGTATAGTAATATATTACTAATGTGTCAAGAGTCAAATTACATTTTACCCACTTTTTGGGTTTATTTTTTATAGCCACACCAAATTGCACATTTGTTCGCCGCCGAGCATTCACTTGTAATCAATTGTATCGTTACATTACTCAGTCTGGGAGCACCCACAGAGCGAGCATTGCAGGGTAGTGTACACCTCAATATCTCAAAGAATAATGTAATCAATTTCATAAAATAAATCAATTATAGAGAATGAATGCGACATTCATAGAAACCACAGCTTCCATTTATGGTCAACCGGTTTAATAATGTCCGGTCAAACTGAATACTTAATAGGAATGTTTAGCTAAGGCGCTGTCCTAGCTGCGATACACCAAACAAACGCCTCTGCTGCCTTAGCAACCGTCGCGAGTCATTGCGTCAAATGTATAGATGGCGTCGCGTCGCACTTGTAACTTAGCTAGGGGCTGTCTATTAATCAAGTGATGTTTTTTTTTAACATTTTTAATCCCTCCCTCCCCCTTGGTGATACGTGGTGAGGTTTAAGACAAACCCCCCACCTCCCACCAAAAATCACGTGTATATTTTAGTAGTACCTACAAAGAATCTTAAAATTTTTATATGTAATATTATTTTTAAATACCGGTATAAAGTATAATCTCATCCTATTCTAGAAAATTAAGGACCATCATAAAATATCTATACAGAATGGTTGCAGGTTGTTTTTGACTGGTATAAAAATAATATTAAAGGAATGGTGTAATCATGCGAAAAACATATATTGGACGTAAACGTATTTAATCGGTTAAACCGCTTTTCGGTTAAGAAATGACGTGTTCGACGAAAAAATAAATACAGGTTATATCTTACTATACCCCCCTCCCCTTTGTGATATTTCGTGATTTTTGCCGAACTCCTCTCCCCCTCTTCAAACCTCACGTGATTAATGGACAGCCCCCTAGGACAACGGGTCAAAGACTCTACATCTACAGTAATAGTCAACAAGTATCAATGATTTGGCAGCTTTTTATAATTAAATCTTATATTTTTCAACAAAGTTTTATTGTTATAAATATGTAAATAATATTGTTAGTAAATAGAATTGTATTAGTAGGATTATATTTATAGGCACTGTTTAAAGTAATGTTGTAACATTGTATGTTTTTGTTAATACTATTTCAATGAATATTGATATGTTAAAAATTAAAAGTTTAAGCGAGTATACTTCCTTTACAATAAATCTTTTGTTTTATTGAATTCTGAGGCCATGCACCAGTTTCAGTTAACTTTTATCTATCATTTAATATAATCTGGCCGAAAATAAGTGACACAATTTACACTTAAAATAATTAACACATCCGTCACACACTTTAATATATACTCTTGAAACTGGAACGGCAACTAAATGCCCTCCTAGTTTTGTCTTTGTAATTATGCTGTTAATGTAAACCCTATATGTCCCAAAACTCAACTCAAATCGGGACACTAGAGAAAGATATAAGACAAGTCATAAGAAGCTCCAGAAAATTATGTTAGTAAATATCGAAAATACACCAACCTGAGCTACAATTTTAGGCACTGGGACTATTTTATTTTTAACTAATTACGGGACACCCAGTGGCGGACTAAGACCGTCGGGTGCCCGTGCCACCATTTTATTAAGCTTTGCACTTTTTTCAATTAAACCATTGTACAATAACGAGATAGTACATGTATTCAACAGTTGAATTCCAAAAACAGATGTTAACAAAACCAAAATTTATGAACATGGCATCGCAAAGAATGGATGAAGGTGGAGGAGATATGGTGTTTTGGGCAATTCCGAAAATGTTTGATGAGTGGCGTTGCTGGCAGCCACTCGTGTCTTTCCCTTGCCTTGAAAAGGTTGAGAACCCTCAAATTCAAATTCAAATTCAAATCATTTATTTTCATAGGCCCCAGGAGGCGCTTGAACACGTCAAAATATTACAAACAAAATGATATAAAAATAAATTATAAGTAAAACTAAATTATACTAAAAAAAAAACCGACTTCAAAAAGTAGGTAAAGCAAAAAATAAATTTACTTCGGACAAAATAAAACGTTTTTTCATTTAGTTAAATAGAAATTATTAAATAATTATTTTAAAATTCTGAAGTCGGTATAGATAATCTTTCTAACAACTATTTTCTGACTGAATATTATTTCTGTGGTAAGTACCAATACTGGGCGACCGCGCACTAGCACAACTACGCCTCTCTTTATTGTGTGTACTGTAATTTGATATTGTAGAAACACAGTATAAATATGTACAAACAGTACGGAAACTGCCTACAACCGTGCGAAACGGCACGCACACATAAACACCGACGAGACCCCTTAGCGGTTGTCGCGGTGCTCTCAGTAGAAAATAGTTGTTAGAAAGATTATCTATACCGACTTCAGAATTTTAAAATAATTATTTAATAATAATTTCTATTTAACTAAATGAAAAAACGTTTTATTTTGTGCGAAGTAAATTTATTTTTTGCTTTTTAGTTTACCTACTTTTTGAAGTCGGTTTTTATTTTTGTTAAAAATTAGGTATTTTATTTTACGATTTTAAGTGAGACGACGGTTACTTGAGACGGAAAACTTATTTAAGGTGCCTATATTAAAAGAATTATCCCCGTACTCCTAACCGTTGAGGAGTTGTACCTTCCAGCATCAGCTCAGCAACTTAAAATGCTGAGTGCTAGATGCAAATATCCAACTAGTTTTAGGTAATATACAAAAAACAATATAGAAGCCTTTGAAATTTGAGGGTTACCCATAATTTCTCTAGGATCCCATCATCAAATCATGACCTCTTAATATGAATATACCTACCTACATAAGTAATATTCATCGTCTCGTCTCACCTGTGTATAACTTGAAAGAATACAGTAAACGGCCTGAAGGAGCCTATATTTAAAGAATTATCCCCGTACTCCTAACCCTAACCGTTGAGGAGTTGTACCTTCCAGCATCAGCTCAGCAACATAAAATGCTGACTACTAGATGCAAATATCCAAATAGCTTTAGATAATATACAAAAAACAATATAGGATCTCTAGGATCCCGTCATCAACGTGACTTGAAGAAAATGGGACCACATTACAAGTATATCCTTTCAAACAAAATAAAAATTCTCAAATCGGTCCAACCGAATTGAGAACCTCCTCCTTTTTTTGAAGTCGGTTAAAAAAACCACAGAATGACAGAACAGCGTAGGTCTTCATTCGTCAATTTAAACTAGAGTTTAGAAAAACATTCTCTATTTTTCGATGGTATAAATAGTATAGATTATACCGTTGCTGTTGTGCTGCAGCCTGTATCATTTGTACACAATACAATGTTTTATGATCGGAATATTTTTTACCGAAAATTTGTTTTAGCAACATAATATGGTGCCAGAATGCTAGAGCTGAGAGATAGATGCTAATGGAGATGATACGGAATAGAAATACTAGGAATGGTGGTAATACTCGATTAAATAAGGCTGGCCTAGCGTAGCGTCAACTATTGTAATGCATCCCAGAAAGTAGAAAACATCTTAATGAATAATATAAATGAGAGCAGATTATTAAGTAGAGCGAATGAAAACTTCAATAAATAGTTTACGGGCGAAATTTTCTAATTGATCTCACGACCGTGAAGCAAGTGAGCTTATCCCTGATGCAATATGTGCGTAGTTGCGTACTCACTACTCAGTTAAACTCTGTTAAATTACTCAATAACAATATTAAACAGCACATGCTTATCGAGGAAATTCGGCGAATGTGTTGAAAGTCTTAAATCGGGAGTTCTCATATTGTTGATGTTATGTTCACCTAAAATCATTAAATTTAAAAAAAAAGTTTTTTTTTTCCTAGCTTCAGGAGCTGGCGAGTTGGCTGACCCGCTCTTTTCAAAGCTTAGGTTAATGGGCAAAGGGCCCCCTTTAGGTCCGGGGCCCTGGTGCACTGCACCGCCGGGCCCTACGATAGCTACGCCACTGGTCTTAATATTATATCTTCTTTCTTGTACAAATGTATTCACATATTGCCTTTACTTTATTTTTATTTTCTGCTTTAAATGTTGCCAAAACAGACAAAATGGTTAATATTTTATTTGAATAGATGGTGTTCTTGAGTTTTCACGAGTTTTTTTCATGATGCAATAGTTGCAATACCCATCGGTGCTGGTATTTAAATTGATTTTAATCTGATTCTAAACAGTTGGATTAAAATTAATCTAAGCTCTGGTTATTCAAATCAATTATTTAAATAAGTTTTACTTATAATACATTATTATTAGAAATGTTTTGACGTGTTCAATTGGCCTCTGGGACCTATGAAAATAGATGATGAATCTTTGACTCTTATTGCATACATGCATGATGCAAATGCATTTTCAAAACAAGTGTGATGCTCCTCATCTGCAGATAAAGGATTATCCATTGGAAATGGGACACCCTGTTTATTAAAAGTCACATCCCTTTAAAATGTATGGGATCAGTACAGTAGAACTCCAATTATCCGAATTAATGGGGACCGGGACCCATTCGGATAATCAAATATTCGGATAATCGGATTTTTTTTAAAAAAATTGCCATTGGAGAGAATAAAAGCTACGTTTTGATATTGCACTATTTTTTTATTGAATTAAATGAAAGAAACATGAAATTTTCACATGTTTTAAATATAAATAAAATGTACTTATGTACAAGTTTAGAAATAAAAATCATTGTTTTTTAAACATCTCCGTTAATGTAAGCTGTTTTGCGGTCTTCAACCGTTTTCGGGCAGCCAGGTCACGCATTCGCTTGACGGTGAGCAGTTGCAAGTGGTCACACTCGGGCTGACGCTCCATCCACTTCAAAGCAGTCTCGAGGCCGGCAAACGCTTCACTAGCTGATTTTACAGCGTGTACTTCTACATCAGCAGAAAGTTCTTCTTCCACTTCCACTTCAACATCTTCTCTCACACTTACAACAATTTCATCGTCATTGAGAATTTGAAAACCAGGGTCAGACGTGTCACAAGCCATCCACTCTCCTACATCTTCAGCACTTCTTCGCGGGGGGAAGTCAGTGTAGGCACAACGGCAAGTTAAGACAAGTCAAGTCAAGACTTGACGCGCAAACACTGGCTTCGCGGGGGAAGAATAATAGCGCACTTAGACTTTTTTTGGACAATTTTTTGTGCTTCGGATAATCGGCGATTCGGATAGTCGGAGTTCGGATAATTGGAGTTCTACTGTAGTTTCAAAAAAAAAACAATATGCAATGATATGGAAGCTCATCACTGTCTGCCTAAGTCCAGGCAAAGTAGCAGCAGTCATATTTTATGAGAGCATAATAAATTATTCCAAACATAATGCTTATTATATTATATTAGCCTTATTTAAGAGGTTTTTTCTTCTGAAGGGGTACAATAAAAACAAGTAATTAAAGCATAAATTAAAATGTTAATATTTATTAATACATTTCCACATTGCTGTTACAGCACAGCTTTATTATGAAATCACTGGAACATAAAACACAATTTGTTTGATCACACAAAGAGATTTTATTCCATGTTCTGCATGTGATTGAAGTGCTGGCAATCACTTACCAAAGTAATAAGTAACATAATAGACTGTTCTGTTCCGATATTGATATTATCCCTGTGCTCATCTGCGCATGTCAATTGCCACTGCCTCATTCAAAATTAGAGAATGAGCATAATCACATAGCACTCAACATTTGAATATGAAAATTACAATGTGAGCATGCTCGAAAGCAGTCTGATTTTAAAAGATTAGATATTAGGTAGGCAATAATAAATGCTATGCTAAATTAAGAGTGTCAACCGCTGGCAACAAGGACATTGGACTTGGCAGGCTGTTCGGGCTGCGGCTCAGGCTCGGCGGGCACGCGATCCATGCGCTGCAGGCGGATGTCGTGCGTCTCGATGTACTCGTTAATTTCACGGCCCTTTTTCGTAAGTTGTTCTTCCAACACTTTGAGCGCTTTGGGCAGCTGTTCACAATTGTTTTCTAATTCGGGTAATACTTCAGCAACAGTTCGCTCCACTAGAACACCTCCCACCATTCGAAAACATTTGCGAGTTTTATCCACACCACTGAGAGTTTCAATTACAACTCTGAAATAAAATAAGAACAGATTGTACATAACCTCAAAGTGTATTTGTTTACTATAAATGATATCTTACTATTTAATTATTTACTGCTATTACTTATGTTCGTTAAGATCCAATTCTAACTCTGAAATCTTATTTGCTAGCTGCCGTTGTTCAGCACGAAGAGCTTGAAAGCCTGCGAAGATTTCTTCGTTCCCCTTAGGACTTTTTGCAACAGGTTTAGCCATCTTGTGAAATCTTAATACAGTAATATTAGTAAGATATAACTATAGTAAAATGTATTTTGCAATTAAATTGCAACAGTATATGAGTATACTACTCGATAATCTCATAAAATCTTAAAATAAAAAATAATTTTGACAGAAAGAGTGACAACTGCAGTTGAAACTTATAGGTTAAGGTTATGTTGTACGATCATGAGCTAAGTTCCGAATCGCTCACAATATCAACATGATAGTGCTCTTTATGACAAAATAAAAGAGTCCAAACACGATTACAAAATATATTATCATATACTTTAATTATATTTTGATCGTATAATAAGTATTTCACAGAAAAACCTAGTAATTTACCGGTACAGACCCGATTATTTTTACTCGACTACTCGTAACGATGCGCTACCGGTTTTTCACTGGTTCCCACTCTTCCCACTGCTCCGTCGCAAACCCGTAGTCAAATTACAGATGACATTGACGTTAATGACGTTTAATCCTTTGAGTTTGACTGCCAGTGTTGATTATTATTCTTAAAAAATAATATAATTTAAACGTATTTATTACTCTTGTTTTCAGTGATGCCAGATTGGGGGGATTTCCCCCAAATTTGGGGGTTTTTTTAAATGATGGGGGGATAATTGGGGGGCAAATATTTTTGGGGGGACGCTTGGAGGGAAAAATTTGAGTTTGATGGGATTTGGGGATTTTTACTACCAAAATTACAGCTTGGCAAAAAAAGTTTAGAAATTAATTGGATCGCCCTACCCTATCTTCTTCGTATGGCTACCCTATGACAAATGACAATTCAACCAATCAGCTGCACAATCCAATTTAACATCCGACATCTGGTGGCTGAGTTGCCACTAGTTTCCAATGCCAACTAACCACAGATTAAATGTCATTATTCTGAGCAACGAACTACCAACGAAGGCTAGGGATGTAATTAAGTTATTCGCACCACCTCCATCTAAATTACGTTTCATTCGATTTGGAATTTGTGCGTAGCTTAAGATTGAATGTGTATTGGATCAAATAAAGAATGAAGACTGACAGGACTCGCGACTTATCAACTCGAAATGGCATCAATAGTTAAAAATAAGTAATTGCCACTTGATTATTATTATTTTATTTCACACCTAGTCCTACTTTTGTGGATTGTTGATGTTAATGGTATCTAGTTACCACTCGTCATTCGGTGGACTACACGCCTGTTTGCTACATACGTCGTATAAAGTCAAAAAGTACCTACTTAAATACTTTTATATCTTTGCATTATTACCTACTTACTAAATATATAAAATTAGGTAGGTGCGTATGTAAAATATAAAAAAATAACACAATGTCTATTATTTTAATATAGTTACTCAAATCATAAAATATGTGTTCGGTAGCTATACATTATTTCGTCTTCCAATAAAATCCTATTGAATGTGTGCGCGAGCTGTTAGTCGGCGGTCATCTTGTCATGGTGGGTCCACACTGAGCCAACGAAGGCGAACGAAGGTTTTTTGACGTTGGTAGCAAACGTTCGTTGGCCTTCGGACAAACGTCCAAACACATTTGGTGTTTGACCAAAACATCGTTTGCTCATGATTCCGGATTGCTTTCCATAGACAATACTCGAAAGTGTATTTTGATCATAGCCTAAGGATATCATGTGTCAATGGGGTTGGCAACTGTCTTATGTCCATGATTATTATTTACAAGTCAGCTATTATTCTGTGTTATTAACTACTTAGCTTCAAGATAATGTAATTTACTACGTAGACACATGCTCTGACATTTAAACAGACCGTCGAATGTCAAAATGTCAACCATTCTGTTGACGTTCGTTTGTTGGTGTTTGGCGACCGTCCAAACTGAATTCGGTCCAATGGCGCAAATCCTTTGATGTTACCGCCACGCTACGGATCGCCGGCCAACGTCAACGAACGTTCGTTGGCCATCGCCAATCCGTCCAGACATGGCCAACGAACCCATTCGTTCGCCTTCGTTGGCTCAGTGTGGACCCACCATCAAATGTTTACGCCAAGGTCATTTGACCTTGCGTGGAGAATTCGATTCCTTCAAATTTGTTTACGTTTTCCCTGTCTAAAATTTTAATATTTTATTGAGATTTCGGTGTATTTTTTTCATAAAGAGCATATCATGTTAGTTTAAAGTATAGAATAATCAATTCCAGTAATTTGCATAGTGTTTTGTATACCTCGAAGTAAAAACAAAATATTGTATTTTTTTTGCTTAAAAAAACTTTAACTTTGAGGTTTATTTTCTATAGTTAGCATTAATTTAGGCAATCGAGATAATATTAAATTAAATTTTGCATTCCTTCAGATTTCCGAGAGTATTTTTTAATCGTGTGTTGCTACAGTAGTTTCTGATTATTTAATGTTTTTGTCGACAAGGAATGGCGCCTAGACTCGTGGAGGGGGCGCGCGCGCGCGTGTTTGACGCAACAAGTGATAAAATATTATTTTAAAATTTTTGGGGGATTTTTTCTTCAAAACCTGAATTTTGGGGGGATTTCGGCGAAGTTTTGGGGAGAACGCGAGACGACCATCTGGCAACACTGCTTGTTTTAGTTGAAATCTTTACAATTAGTTTCTTACAATAGTGCACTATAAAGTGCAGGGATATGTTTTTTAAAATAAGCATAGAAAAGATTTTTAATATTTTGTAAATTATAGTTTGTAACTTTGTAACAGATTTTCGACTTAACAGCATGAAGTTAGAAGAAAGTATACTACAGAAGGAGTGGGAAGGGAGCAGAGACGCAACCTGTACTGATGTGGTGAGCAATCAAATGTGTGTCATAGTCACAGAATGGTAGAGTACATGACCATTGGAAACTGGGCACTGCCCACTTTTACAGTTTCAGGAAGCCATGAACAACAAACATGATGCAACGTTTTTTTTACGTTTAAATTAACTGTGGACCTAAATCTCACATTAGTAAAAAGTAGCCTATAAGTTTAGTATGTGCCATGTCAATTGGCTTTATGAAATTAAATGATTTTATGATTTAATTCATTATAAAAATATTCATCAGAAGCCATCTGGCAGTTATTACATATACTTCAATCATCGAAAAACAGCGCACTGCACACACATGATACGCTCTTGTTGGCTCTTTAAACTACAAATGACACACTGACAAACACACAACAAGCACACAAACTATTATTTTATTATATGTGAAGGGGAGGATCAATTTAGGCAGTTGAAACATTTATTTATTTATTTATGTACTACAACCTTACAACTGTCATTACAGGCCTTAACTTAACGCGACCTCATAATCTGGCTAACAGTTTTGTGGAGCCTGTTTAAAAATGTATGGAAATATTTATGAATTTACATTTTATCTATCTACCAGTGACATGAAATGTCACAGATACTAAGATTCAAACATGATTATTTCAAAACATTTCAGACAAAGTTTTGACGGTTGAAAAATTATGGGATGGGGATATTTGAACAATTGATTTATATGACGGCAACCTTTTAATATACATATTTTCATTAATAGGAGAGTTAAGAATTTCTTCTGAATGTTTTGAAATGAAATGATAAAAAACATCACATTTTACATCCACTGTTATAATGTCTACTGCCTTGAATCAGTCTATGTGCAACTGGTTCTCCTTAAACTACTTGGTACTGTATTATAAAAATAGTTATCAGCTGCCTTGACCAATTAAAGATTGTCTAACTGATTGTTGATCTAGTTACTAGCGACCGAATGGCCAAGGGAATGAAGTCACCAGCTATCCGTTTCATCTCTAATAATTATCAGGATAATTATTACTTCTAACCCTGTAACACATTGAGGTTTTGACGATAAGAGAGTGTGAGAAGTAGATTGAGTATACCTTGAGTACATGGGAAAGAAGTAATTTTCTCAATGGTGAATTAATTTTAAAATATATCTCATTAGATTTTAAGATAAAAAGGGAGTCGAGGTGACACTTACTGGGCGAAAGCCATTTAAAACAATAAATAAAAGTCATTGACTCAAAAAGAAGAAGAAGAATTTAGTTATACAATTTTAAAGTGCCACATATTTAGTCACTTTAAACTTGGATCTATTTAAAAATAATAAATAAAATGATGTATGTTTGAGTGACTGAGAGTTTTGTCTATTTGTTTATAAGGTAAGCATGCTCCACCGTAGACCTCATCATCACTTACCATCAGGTGACACACATTTGATCACGAAAACGCGTGCCTATTCACCATAAAAATAAAAAAAAATAAAAATATTTGTTTGAGTGTTTCATGGCAATCATTATTTGCAAAGTCTATTCACCTTAGCATTGGAATCGCCTCTGGTCTGAAGGATTCAGCTACCATTCAGCTGAATCTTCATTGAAGTCTGAAGCCCTCATAGACTGAAAAAATGCAACCATAGATACACAGTATGTTGTGTGTATATAGTCACAATGGATAACTGGCAGCGAAGCCACGCCGTCGGACGCGGCGCTGAGCGCCCTGCTGGAGGACGCCGAGCCCAGCGACGATGACGCGGAGAGGCGAGTGCAGCGCCTCGGCACCCGCCTGGCGCGCCTCGACGCCCTCAACGTGGGGGGCATGCTCGCCGCCGCCACCGAGAGCGGGGGCGCCGGCGCCGCGCTCGCTCAGCGCCTCGAGGGCGGGCTGGGCGCCGGCGCCGCGTTGTCGCAGCGGCTGCGGCGCTACGAGGCCCTGGCGCGAGCAGCGCCCGCCGCGCCGCACGCGCGCTCCGACGCCGCCCGCGCCGACGCCAACGCCCGGGTGCTGCTGGCGGAGCTCGGGGACATCTACCGCTGGCTGGACGCGCCGCCGCTGCGCGACCTGGACTCGCTGGCCGAGGTGTCCCTCACGAGCGCCGACGGGCGGACGCGCGCGCTGGCGGCGGGCGAGGCGCTGCGCTCCGCCCTTCGTGCCGAGGCCGCCGCGCCCGCCTCGCGCCGCCGCCTCGCTGCCGTGCGCGAGAGACTGCGGCGCCTCACTCGGGCCAAGGACCAGGTGTGTGCTTAAATTCGTGTCCTTGAAATGTGTAGCAGCGCTCGGGCTCGGATACGTTGTAAACTTGTGACTGTTGTGATGGCTTGCAGCTGGCGGCGGCGTTGGCGCGGCACCTCAACAACGCGCTGATCCACCTCGGCAACGAGGCGGCGCACGAGGCGCGCCCGCCCCCCGCGCACCGCCACCACCCCGAGCTGCTGCCCTACGCGCCTTTCATGCGCTGGCTCAAGGACATGGACGAAAAAGCCTTCGACGCACTCGCCAAGGTATCATTGTTGTATCTCCGTTATCATATTGTAGTCACAAATTGAACCGTTAGAAATTGAAAAATAAACACACTCATGATCTTTCCGTCGCTCGTAATCGTAATATCGCTTAACGTTATGTCATGAATAGGTGTAATGTGTTGGCTTGCAAGCGAGTTGTTGTTGTTGTTGTTGCAGGTGTACGTGGGGTCGTGGGCGCGCGTGTACGAGCGCGAGGTGCGCGCGGCGTGCGAGGCCGCCAAGGCCGCGCTGGCCCCCCTCGCCCCCGCCGCCTCCGCGCCCGATGAGCCGCTCGACACGGTCAGTACTATTACTTGTAACAACTTCGTCACAAACTCCTACAGACTAGAATATATTCGTAATTATAAACGGTTGGGTTTATAAAAAAAAAGTTGATCATAGATTCATATACACTTATATGAATCTATGATCAACTTTTTTTTAGTAGATGCTCTACTTTAATAACAGTGGGTACTATTTTCTTTATATACCTATACTTAACAAATTTTAATTCATATGCTTACTGCGCTGACCTGCAGCACTTGGTACATGCATATGTACATGCACCCAGTGCCCCATGATCGCGCAGCATGTTTTCCACTAAATGTTCTATTTTCTTTATATACCTATACTTAACAAATTTTAATTCATATGCTTACTGCGCTGACCTGCAGCACTTGGTACATGCATATGTACATGCACCCAGTGCCCCATGATCGCGCAGCATGTTTTCCACTAAATGTCAGTATTTAACGTTCACAAATAAATCAAAATTTATAGACTTCCAATATAAAATAGATGATGTATGCTTAACTAGAGTCTCAGTTGTGCGCGACCTAGGGGTACATTATGACACGTCACTGTCTTTTCGCTATCATGTAGATAAAATAGCTCTAAAAGCTAATAAAATGCTTGGCTTCATTCTCCGTTTGACCAAACCGTTTCGTTGCAGTGGTAGTCTCATGTTGCTATATGATGCGTTGGTAAGGAGTACGCTGGAGTATTGCTCTACTGTCTGGTCCCCTTCTTATTGTATTCATGTCGATCGTGTAGAATCGATTCAACAACGTTTTGTGAGACACTTGACTATAAAGAATGGTATTCGTCAATCTATTCCGGACTATAGAGACAGATTAGTGCACTACAACATGTTAAGTTTAAAGGACAGGCGAGAGGTCACTGACTTACTGGCATTATATAAAATTGTTACGGGAACCATAGACGCACCACTAATTGAACACATCGCGGAAAGCGATATCCACGTACTTTCGAAGTGCCCACCTGCACGATTAACTCCAGCTATAACAGCCCTCTGGCGCGCATAGCCCGCCTATAGTAGAGGAGCCCATTAAGGGATTTCGGGATTTATTCAAGCGCGGCAGATTAATATACAGGGGGATACCTTGTACCCGGTTAAGTACCTTCACCAAACATGAGGCCCATATATACGGCCGCCCGTGCAGGATACAGGATCAGATTAGTAAAAAAAAATTGACCATCAGAAATTCTCGAGCGCGTCAGATTAAAGTAGGGTGAGTTAATTACATCCTAAAAAAGCGTATATTCCACTAATTTGTCAATTTGAGAGTGACGCAAAGAAAGGGGAGGGCAGCAAAGTTGTAAAAAAAAAAACGTCATCTTGACATTCTCGAGCGCAGCTAATTTTTTTTTATTTTGAAGGATATAATTCAAGAATAATGAAAAATATATAATCTGACGATTTCCGCAAGCCGATATAACAAAAATTCCTCGATAAAGTTAAATGCGTGCAGCTGCAAGCATCACGCTTACATTTCCTTCTCCGCGTTTCTTTTCCTTTCTGACTCTTTCTCTATCTATTACTCTCTCACTCCGTCTCCACTCTGGTTTCTGCTGCCATGACGAAAAATTAAAAAATCGAATGAAAAATGAAAAATGATCGAAGAAAAATGTTAAAAACTATCAAATAGGTTTTATTATAGTCAAAATTTAGCTGTACCGTATAAATATAAAATCATTAATAATCATATGAATTTAATGCAATATTATTTAAGATTTTTCTAAATCAATAGTTTACAATCGATAATTATGAATTTTTTTAATTATTATGCAAATTAAGTTAGCTGACATATAAATATGATTTTTATTGAAAAAATTATTACAAAAAAATAAAAAATAAATTTCACTTGTAAAAAAACTTCAGAAACTGTAAGTGCAATTTTTAAAAAAATATTTTTTTGTTCTAATTTAATTATTAAAATTAAATCAAAAAATTAAAAACGTCGGCTAACTTAAGTATCATTATTTATTTATTTAACATATATTTTTCTTTTAAAATAGTTCATTATTTATTATTTAACCCAGTGATAATATCTTATTAATTAATATTTATTCAAAAATAATGTTAATTACATGAATTGAAAGACTTTCAAGCTGGGAGAGTTCAAATGCATAGAAATGTTATTTCTTTTAACTCAAAATATCACATAAATTATATTTAGAGCTTAAAAATGTCATAATTACAATTTTAAGCGCCCAGGAATGGAATTAGCGGGCAGTTGCAGGGATGGCCTTTAGGGTGAACCGTTTTTCTAATTTCTTTTTGTCAGATCAGGCGAATCCCTCTATATAATCGTCAGATTATGAGACAGTACGTTTAGAACATAAAGATGATCTATATATATCTTAATCTGACGCGCTTGAGTACTTCAAAATGGCGATTTTTTTTTGCACATTATGAGTATGGCCGCGAGTTTGCGTCCCATCGAAATCGTCAGATTAGTGAATGAGAGCTTTTTTTTGGTGCACTTAACACTACCTTAGAAAATCTGACGCGCTCGATTATTTTTTTTTTTTTTTCATTTTCAACCCTTACATACAACCACCCGCATCATGCAAACGATCAGATTAACATACGTTCATTGTTAAAAATATGTAGGGCATTGATGCTATCAATATCTGACGCGCTCGAGGATGTCCATGCAACAGTTTTTTTTTACATATTTAAAAATCTATAGCCGCTTCCCCCACCGATGAAGAGGTGTATATCATCATGGGGTATCATTAGGAACATTAGATTTTTACTTCTTAAAAATTTCCATAGATGGCGTTATGTGTAGCAATGCAAAAATAATAAATTGTTATTAACGCTACTGTTCAACTTTTGACCAAAATATAATTTTTAAAAAATAAAGCACGTATATATAAAACGTTAAAAGCATTCTTCAATTATTTCAAAGTGATTTGAGAGAAAAAAGAAATTAATGTCTTTAACTCTTCAGTCGCCGTCTTGGATACGGCACAAAATGTAAAAATTTCATGCGGTTAGGTTATTTGTGGCTAATAGATGGCGCTTATTTGAATTTTATTTTAACATTGTATGAGTGTGTGAGTGTATATTGAGTTATAAACAAATTAGAGTTCGACGCTTTTGTCACTCAACATGTTAATTCAATGGACATTCACTTACGATGGCGCGTTTAGTTTCTGAGGCTACGATTGCCTTTAATAGTTATATAAAAAATCATCATCGAACTTTTTAAATTATATATTAAATACATGTTTTTCTAATAATGTAAGTAATCAAATGTATTTTATTTTTTTATTAATCTAAAATAATATAGATATCAATTTTATTGTCATGTGATGTACTTCGAACAGAAACAAAATGTTTTTCTGCAATGTTACTCAATGTTTATTTACAAAGGAACGGGCGCGTGTTTCCTTCACTTCGGTAGAAGTTTTCGGATTTTTTGTGTGCTCTTGTGGATATTTTATGCGAGATGTTTTTCAGATCTTTTTATAATTAAATAAATAAATAATTAATATATTTATATTGACATTATGGATATCAATAAAGTAAATAACGTAACACTCAAATGAAGAAATTCATAAAAAAAGAACAAACAAATGTATAAATAAAAATAATTAGGAGTTGAAAAGAATGATCGGTATCATTAAGAAAAACTATAATATAAGAAAATAATAGGATAAAAGATGTGAATGAAAAACAATATTATTAATGCCAATGAGTATGAAGAAAAATGTTATTAATTTGTTATTAATAACATTTTTCTTCGGAAAATAATTGCGATTTTATGAAGATTTTTTTTTATGAAAAACAAAGTGCACCCCTAGATACACTAGTGGGTATTTACATACATGTTTTTTGTATTGAGTGATATGACTAAAACCTCCCTTGTCTTCTTCCTTCAAAGCAATCTTAGTCTAGCTAAAAATTTCGATACTAAGATTGCTACAAAAATACCTTTTTGCGAACGAAGACAGTTGTAGGAACAATGCTAAGCAAACATGATTGCACGTTTTTATAAACAGATTTTAGATTTTTCGATCAAACTTTAGCAGAAATAAATAAAGATTTTCTTTTGCAACTTTTTTTTTGACTTAAAACGTTTTATTTGAAGTAGGTATAGGCAAAATAAGTAACAACGTTAAGTAGGTATTATATTATTATCGTCCTTGGGAACAACAGAAGATTCACTCCCAAACGTAAGTCAAGTAAATGTAAAAATTATACCTACACCTCGCCTGAGGTACCCACGACCACGTGCACGCAAAATTGAAACTTATAACAGCGCGCGAACTGTGAATGTTCTTTAGTCGCTTCTATAGTTCCAGATAGATAAGTAAAGAATAAAAGTCATTGATCCGACTTCTACCAAAAAGTCAATAAAATTACGATAGCGATCGGCGGTCATTAAAAACTGTCGCTAATTACTGCATCGATCGAGTTTCATAATACCGGTTAATCAAACACCTCTTATCGCAAGGTATTAAGTAAGAAATACGTAAATTATAGGGCATAATTTGTGGTATTTTTTTCATGTTCAAAAATACATATTAAAACAATGAAATAATAATAATATGTAATTGCTATTGTTTACGTAATTCAAAAATAAATAATTTATAAATATTATAAATTATATAAATTGTATAAGTTTTCAACTTATGTATCAATCAAAGAACATGCCATCATTACATTTATTTATTTAGCTGTAACTAATTTTCATAGAAGTAAACAATTAAATATAAAATAACCGATTTTTTTAATTTCTTAACAAAAAATAAGATTTTTTGGGATATGCCCGCATACTCGGCGCTGAGTGTGACGTCAGAGTGAGTCAGGGGTGCTCAATCCAATAGAGCTCGTATGATGGGCGGACACTAAAAGTCACGTTGCTCGACACAATACCTACTACATTTAAATTAAATGATTTTAAAACATTATTTAATGATGCCTTCAATCAGGTAACGCCTGAAAAATGGCAAAATTGTGTCGAGCACGTCAAAAAAGAAGCAGCCGTGATTAGAGGTCTTGACCATCAAATAGACAAAACAGCCAATCGCTTTATTATACATGTAACAGACACTTCAGAAAGTTAAAGTTCCTCGAGTGGCACAGACATAGATTCTGAATTCTCTATTTAAAAAAAAAAACTATTTATAACTATGTGCCTGTACCCGTTTGAAATAAATGAGTTGAATTTGATTTAAAAGTTTTATTGAGTACTAACATTCCGAAATAAATACGACTAAATAAAAAAGGTTCAAGGTTTTGAACAAAAGGTTTGTGACTCACGCCAAGTGAGCGCGACAAGGACGCCCTTTACCGCGATACCTTTGTTTTGCTCGTTTTAGCGACACTTCCCTTATATTTTTTAGTTTAGTCTAAATCAAAATCAATTGCAATAGAAAGTAATCATTATTTTATTACATTACATTTCATTAAAAAAACTTTAAATTTTAAAACTTTAAAATATCGTTTGATATTTTGAATGCAGCAGTGTTATAGCGTTGTAGAAGGTCAAACGTAATGGTAATGTACATACTGACTGACACGCACACATGCAGATAATATTATATTGACAGCTTTGGCACGCACACAGACACATTCTCACGCACACAAGGACGTCATGTACCTGATGTTACCTTTTGCAAAAGCTAGATGGCGTTGAGGTAGCGCGGTTGAGACTACTCACAAGTACGGCCATCTATTGGCATAAAAAATGAATTAAAATAGCCCCCAGAATAATATTTTTTAGGGTGGCGTCAATTTTTTGTATGAGATTGGGTATCTGTACTAGTATTATATTATCTGTGATATCATATAACATTTTTTTCTTCTTATCATCTAAGCTTTGCAACCCAATAGGTCTCTACGACGCTCGAATAAATCCCCATTTAGCATTGTGGTCTCCCCTACTACAACGAAAAAGCTGAAACCTTGGAAATAGATATCTTTTCTACGACATATTGTGCCTACAGGCACCTCCTGGTTCAATTGAATAATCTAAGTTCCATCTAGCCTTATTTTACTTTAGTTTAGTTTTAATTTAGTTATATTTAAATATCGTTTGTAATCTCTATCAAATGCTAAAATTTAAACGTTATGCACACCTGTTATTGGCATAATTACACCTAATATAAGCTTTAAAATGTTAATGTAATGTAATGTGTCTGTAATTATACTGTTGGTTGTGGTTATTAATAAATAAATAAATAAATAATGACCTTCAGAATACTGTTGGCGCTCCCACGCATCCTGTGCATCATAGACGCGATCTGCTTTCGCAGCATGGTGGTGAAACCACCCGTCGTGCCTACGGCAACATTCCGGTAGTACTACAGTAACGTGGGAGCAGCAATATTGTACTGGACTCTAAGGGCTTTGCTCGTATATCAAACCTGCGGGCCAATATATTATAAATCAGTGTCTCAGTGATAGTTATTAGATAATTAAGATAATCTTTAGTTCATCTACTGACCGAAGTTTAGCCTTAACATAATAATAATATGTCCGATCGAAGCTGCAGTCACAATTGGTAATACTCATGATTAAACGTTTATAACTTTTCCTTGCATGCGCTCGTTACACTCAACTTTTGATCGGCAGGTGCTGAGCCTCGTCGAGAACCTATGCAACGCAGAGCAGGACTTCTGCCAACAGTTCTTTTTCCTCGATGTTGACGTGAAGGTATGTCATACAGTTCGACGAACGAAGGTCGCCTGGTTCGGTAGCGGCGGCATTGCAGCCTTGACCGTTGCAGGCGGACGGCAGCGACGGCGAGCGCAGTGAAGGCGAGGCGGGGCGGGGGCGCGCGGGCGCGGAGACGCGGCGCTTCATGGCCGAGCTGTTCCCGGCGCTCGAGAGCGACCTCGTGGCGCTCGTGGCGCACCAGGAGCGCCACGACCCTTAGTGAGTATCAAAATTACTTCCTGAAACAATTTTTGAGATTTGATGAGTGATAAATAAATGTTTCAATAATTGTGTTTCATTTCCATTTTATTTTGTTAATGCGAATACATTTAGAATGTCAAATGCATTAGCCAAACAAATGAGGATAGAATATTTGCTGTGCCAGTGTGGGGTTTTATTATTCGATTTCATATACATACAAATTATCTAATACACAAAAAAATATCAATAAAAAGCTTTTATTGTATACTTCTATTGAGGATTTCCCTCATGATAAGACATTCCTGGCCGCATGATCGGCCCTTTCTCATCATATAAGTGTGTTATGAATGACAAAAACTGAATATCTGCAAAGTTTCATATTTATGCTTATAAGCGTTTAAAGAGTTCCCTCATGATAAGATACTCCAAGCTGCATGATCACATTTCTGTCATATTATTGCACTATCACTGGAATTACACAAGTATGGCAATTTTCAGCTCAATCGGACAGCTAGAAGTGTTTGGAAAATACTTTGCTAGATTTGAGAACCCACATACATACATACATAGTTTACATTATACATACGCACTAGTTATATAAAAGCTTTTAAAATCTTGTCTCCTCCCAAACGGTTTTACCGATTTTGTGAGCTTAAGTAGGTCTGGGTCTGAGGTAGTAAGCAATTTTTTATACCGCTGGGTGAAGGTCGACAAACCACGCGCGCGGAGCCGCGGGCAACAGCTAGTTGGTTAGCTACTTAGCAGAGCGTCAAGCGGCAGTGTATTAAATGGATTTGTTGTTTTTACTTGCCATAACTGATATTTGTAATTACAAGATGTTTGTTGTCTGCAGCGGTGCGATGCGCGCGCTGGCGTGCGTGGGGCGGCGCGTCCTGGGGGCCGGGGAGGGGGGCGCGGGGGCCGCGGCGGGGGAGGCGCGGTGGGCGCGCGCGGCGCTGGCGGGCGTGGCCGTGGCCGCCAAGCGAGGCGCCGACCGCTCCGTGGCAGACCGCGTGGCCGCCCTGGCCGACGCCGTCAAACAGGTACACTCCGTTGCCTTTCATTTTATATTGCATTGCAGCAGAAAACTTTTTACTTTGTCAATCGTTGCAGAAGTACTCATAACCGGGTCAGTTCGCACACAAATATAGTAAACTCGACAGGTCTACGTGACTACCAATTACCTTTATAGCCATACCGTGCATGGCAGACCTGCCCTGCGCGTCCATCGCTACCCAGTATGTAACGCATCCCCTCGGCAGGCCGCCAAGAAGCCGAAGTGCGGCGTGCTGGCCTTCGTGGCGGAGCTGGAGCAGCTGTCGGCGGCGTGCGAGCGCATCTTCGCGGCCTCGGGGCGCCGCGCGGACCTGGAGCGCTGGTACGCGGCGCTCGGCGGCGCCATGCTGCACGCCGTGGCGCACGCGGCGCACCCCCGCACCCCCCGCGCCGTGCTGCAGCTGGAGAACTACCACGCGCTGCACGCCGCGCTGAGCGCGCTGCGCGTGCCGGCGCTGGAGCCGCTGCGGCGCGCGTGCAAGGCGCGCTACGGCGAGGCGCTGCGCTCGTACGTCACGCAGTACTTCGGGCGGCCGCTGGAGAAGCTGACGCAGTTCTTCGAGGGCGTGGCGGAGGCGGTGGGCGCGGGCGTGCGCGAGGACGAGGTGTGCTACCGCGCCGCCTTCAGCAAGCACGAGCTGCGCCGCGTGCTGGCGCTGTACCCGGCGCCGGAGGTGCGCAAGTCCTTGCACCGGCTGTACCGCACGGTGGAGAAGCACCTGAGCGAGGAGGGGGGGTTGCTGCAGGTGGTGTGGCGCGCCATGCAGGAGGAGTTCATCGCGCAGCACGTGGCGTTGCAGGTGAGCGGTAGTGAGTTAGACTCGTTGCTTTGTCAGTTGTTCGAGCTGCAGAAGTGCATTGTAAGTCCTCCCTTTGCGCCAGGCTCGCATCGCCGCGTGTTACCCGGCGGCGGGGCTGTCGCTGCCGCTCACCACGCAGCACATCCTCGACGCCTTCTCCGACATCGCCCGGGAGCACTGACGCCGTCGACGCCGCACGCAACTCTCTTCTGTTATACGGTCATCGAATACGTTCTAATTGTTAATTGATGAAATGCGATGTATATAATTATTGTTATTATAGAATTTATTACTATTTTTGTTATTAATTTAGAATATTAAGCAATAAATATACAAACTGTCGAAAACTTTTTTTTAAGTCCGTTCGGAACTCATATTCAAAAACAACACGGAATAGGAATACCAAAGGAAATGGTATAAGACACAATTAGTATGGAAACTGCTGTCGCCAAACTCAAACAAATAAACCAATAATCATACTTCGCACTACACACAAAGAATTCATTTGATTGGTCGTTTTTATTTTAGTAAAAATAAGCATAAAGCACATGCTATAATTTGAAAATATACCTTCACTTCTATTGATAAGCTTTATTTTGATAAACTGCAAAAAGTACTTACGACGTTTTGTTATCTTAGTAATGTATTACATTTGACTGACGAGATAATGCCGCTACTTGAGTAGAGATGGCAGTATTTTAGATGGACGCAATTTTAACCTTAAACACGTACGACATAAGGATGAGATTTTGTTTCAGAGATTGATTTTTAGCGCTATTCACCCAGTGATGCGCAATATTGAATTTTATAATTACATTATCGATATCGATAGATACATGATTTCTTTTTTATATGTGAAAATGTTGCATTTAGTATAATATAGTTTCTTACTATTTTTTATTAATAGACTCGACACTCGCACAATGGTACCAGTAGCTACCGCTCGCGTTTTTTAACTGAATCTTTTTGTAACAATACTTAACATGTTGTGTAGCTCATTTTAAATAATCTGGATAGAATAAGAATACTTTTGTGGGTTGTGGAAAGAAACCCAACAAAGTTTTTGGATAAAATATATTTTTATTAAAAACACATATCAGAAGGAAGAAAAATTATGAAGGATGTGTGACAGTACGAAATATGAAATATAAAAAACAAAACATTTTGAAAGTATAAAAAGTTTTTATGTGAAGCGCCACACTTTATTTTTTAACCCCCGATAACCGAACCCAGCTAACTCTATGTCAGATCAGATCAGATTGAATGTAAAAAGGTAACACTGTTTGTTACCTTTTTACATTAATAAGAATAACTATCGAATTTGTAATATTATATTGTGATTACTTTTCTTTTTTAAGTCTATCGATAAACTCAGTATTGTACGAACTCACACATCACTAAACGAGTAGCGTAGAATCATGGTACAAAAAACTCAGATATGCTCAAAACTGACATATGCCACTATATTTGTGCCAGGTTCTATGAAAATTTGACAACACTCATACATTCCTGGCACAACATACTGAACTGTCATCGTGGTGAGGAGACCTATCTTATTATATCATGCGTAGAATATTCTGTAGAATGTTCTAGATGTTTTTAGTAAGTTAACGAAACATGATTTTTATAAGAAATCATACTTACCGATGGTATGAAACACCTCCATTCATGAGATTTTTTCTCCTACTATCATTTTTACACTCCAGAATAGCACAATACGGCATGGTTAAAGAAATATAAAATAAATACGCAAGATTAGCAACTTGACGCGCTGTCAGAACACGACTGGTCATAGACATGGATTGATTAAGCGTAGCTACGCTTAATTGTGGCACGCGAACCACGCCTACTTCACATTTCCTTTGGTATTCCTATTCCGTGAAAAACAACGATAAAGTCTGCTACACTCCGTCTATAAAGTCGTGACATTAATGTTTGAGGAACTAACATTAATCATGTGTCTGGCAACACCAAACATAAGTAAATCAGCTGTCATCGAGTTTGAGTTGTGGAACAGTTTTCCCTTTGTATTTTTATTGCTTTGGTTAAACTGCAATTAATTAACAAGTAACTACGCAGAAGGAATAAAAATGAATAAAGTAAATCGGAGTGGCACGCGGGAAGTGATTTTTAAAGTTTTCCAGCGATGTTTCGCGGAGTACCAAGCTGGACGAATTTTGTACGATTTGGATGATATTTATTTATGGGCGGACAGCATCTATGACGGGTATGTAATCGTGTTATTGTTTGTATTTAATCTGCCCGAAGCTACAAATTTACTGAATTTACGATTTGGAGACCAAAAAAGGCATTGTTTACATTGCACATTTTTAGGTTAGATTGACATTGTGAGTAGGTCATATTATAGTATGACCATAATTTTTGATACATTATGATCGTACAACAAAATCCATTCGAGTTTTATACCAGTTTTGAATTTGAATTAATTGCTTCATATGTCAATAAGTTATTGTTTCCATTCCAGTACAATTTTTTTACTTTTTTTCAGGAAAATCAGTGAGTACAGTTAGGCGGATAGTCAACGTAGGTTTTAAAAATGATGGAAAGTTAAAGGTCTACGCTCAGGAAGCGAAATTTACTGCGTTTGGTGAAAATAAACAAACCTCGCCCCATCTATGCCATTGATGAACTTTTAGGAGAATACGGGCACACAGTGTTACGGCTTCCGCCGTATCACTGTGATTTGAATCCCATTGAGCTCATTTGGGCTAACCTAAAACAAAAAGTAGCAGCACAAAATGTTGGGTCACGCGATGTGAAGCAACTTGCTGAAGACGCCTTCAACAGCATTATACTTGAAACATGGAAAACTGCTGCCATTACGTGGAGACGTCTGAAAAAGAGTACTACGAGCGAGGACGTCATCTGTATCGAGACATAGACGAGTTGATTATTTGCTTAGGCGATGATAGCAGCAGTTGTGACAGCAGCTATAGTGATGACAGCGCTGCTGATGAAAGTGGCAACGTAACGTTTCTTAATTTTGAATATTTGGAATCCGATGATGAGTGAGAGTGATCAAGCAGTGTTTTTTTTTAACTTTGTGTAATAATTTTATTTTGGTTTAATTAAAAATGCTTTATGAAGCCCTTACTTTATTTACCTTTGCTTATGAAAAGTTTAACCTACTGTAAATAAAAACAGTTACAAAATAGTACTGTTTAATATGTCTAATTTATTTACTCTTTACTTGAACAAACTGCTAGTATCAAAATCATTTTAGTCACACTATATAGGGTTGCTACATGCAAGTCAGCAGCGCCATCATTTAATGTCACGACTTTATAGACGGTCTGTAAATGCAGAAATCACGGAATAGGAATACCAAAGGAAATGTGAAGTAGGCGTGGTTCGCGTGCCACAATTAAGCGTAGCTACGCTTAATCAATCCATGTCTATGACCAGTCGTGTTCTGACAGCGCGTCAAGTTGCTAATCTTGCGTATTTATTTTATATTTCTTTAACCATGCCGTATTGTGCTATTCTGGAGTGTAAAAATGATAGTAGACGAAAAAATCTCATGAATGGAGGTGTTTCATACCATCGGTAAGTATGATTTCTTATAAAAATCGTGTTTCGTTAACTTACTAAAAACATCTAGAACATTCTACAGAATATTCTACGCATGATATAATAAGATAGGTCTCCTCACCACGATGACAGTTCAGTATGTTGTGCCAGGAATGTATGAGTGTTGTCAAATTTTCATAGAACCTGGCACAAATATGGTGGCATAATGTCAGTCTTGAGCATATCTGAGTTTTTTGTACCATGATTCTACGCTACTCGTTTAGTGATGTGTGAGTTCGTACAATACTGAGTTTATCGATATACTTAAAAAAGAAGAGTAATCACAATATAATATTACAAATTCGATAGTTATTCTGTCTTTTAATGTAAAAAGGTAACACTGTTTGTTACCTTATTCAATCTGATCTGATCTGCCATAGAGTTAGCTGGTACCCTGAGGACAGCCAGGGGCTACTTCTCATCATCAGCAGTGATTTAGTACATTTTACCAGACAGACAGACAGACATCGACGTCAAACTTATAACACCCCTCTTTTTGCGTCGGGGGTTAAAAAATAAAGTATTCTTATTTTATCCAGATTATTTAAAATGAGCTGCACAACATGTTAAGTATTGTTACAAAAAGATTCAGTTAAAAAACGCGAGCGGTAGCTACTGGTACCATTGTGCGAGTGTCGAGTCTATTTAATAAAAAATAGTAAGAAACTATATTTTACTAAATGCAACATTTTCACATATAAAACTCGTTAGCTCAAATAAGAAATCATGTATCTATCGATATCGATAATGTAATTATAAAATTCAATATTGCGCATCACTGGGTGAATAGCGCTAAAAATCAATCTATGAAACAAAATCTCATCCTTATGTCGTACGTGTTTAAGGTTAAAATTGCGTCCATCTAAAATACTGCCATCTCTACTCAAGTAGCGGAATTATCTCGTCAGTCAAATGTAATACATTACTAAGATAACAAAACGTCGTAAGTACTTTTTGCAGTTTATCAAAAAAAAGCTTATCAATAGCAGTGAAGGTATATTTTCAAATTTATAGCATGTGCTTTATGCTTATTTTTACTAAAATAAAAACGACCAATCAAATGAATTCTTTGTGTGTAGTGCAAAGTATGATTATTGGTTTATTTGTGTGAGTTTGGCGACAGCAGTTTCCATACTAATTGTGTCTTAAACCATTTCCTTTGGTATTCCTATTCCGTGGCAGAAATCATTTCAAACTCAAATATGACAAAACTTTTTCAGCCTTATAATTTTTAATTCATAAATTAATATAACTATTCAATTATTTCTATATTTTTCAAAAAGCTAATCGACATTTTTCAGCCCAATAATCTCTAAGATACATATTATTATACTAGTTTCTGAACGTTGTTTGAACCCTGTGGTATCTGCCATAGAGAAAAGATCGTTCATCTTTTGCTGGGTCCACACCGAGCCAACGAACGACCAACGAAGGCTAGGGATGTGATAAAGTTATTCGCATCACCTATATACATTACGTTTCATTCGATTTGAATTTGTGTGTAGCTTATGTTTGAATGTGTATTGGACCAAGTAAACGATGAAGACTGACGGGACTCGCGAATAATCCACTCGAAATGGCATCAATAGTTAAAAATAAGTAATTGCCACTTGATTATTAACTTATGTAAGTTATTAATAATCGAATAAACACTAATCGATATATGTCAAGCGAATAATTTTGTAACATCCTTAGCCGTTCGTTGGCCTTCGTTGGTCAGGTGTGGACCCAGCATTTAGGGTCTGCCAAAGAGAATAAAAATCTACTACGAAACTCAAATGTAATCACTTAAACTACATAAAAAAAGGCAGGACGTAATGTCACCTAGAAATTATTGAAGCACCAAAATGGCAGCGGTCTGTTTATGTGTGCGTGTGTAAGGGGTTACCAGACATGAGAAATATTACCCACATTTTTACAATAATTTAAATAAATATTTTAGAGGTTTCATTCATAGATATTTTTATTTGCTGCTTTTACCATCAAGCATGATATAGGTATTTAGGTAGTTTCATACTACCGTGGCCAAAAACCAAACAATATAAAACAACTTTATGTTTGAATTTCAAAACAAAGTTGTTTTATATTTCTAGCAGGCGATGCGGGCCTGCAGGTGAAAGTTGTTTGTTTTTATTAAGGAAATATGTACAAAATTCGTTGCTCTGGGCACTCCTTGACGCAAGGCAGTGAACTATGCTTTAGTGCAGCTTCCCAGTTTTTGAAAAATATTTTAAAATTACGACTCCTACGGCGCTTGCTGACTCTTAGATGGTGAAGATGCTTTAGTGATATACAGGGTGTCCCAGTTTAGGACGTGAAGCCGAAATCGGATAGTAGGGTAAGTTATGGCTGTTATCAAAAAAATAAATAACAAAAATTCTTCATTACATAAACTATCAGAAAGTGCTTGAAAACGTCAACAAAATGTACAAACCAAATAAAATATCTAAGTTAAACTAAACCAACAATCACGAAGCTTAGATTCACTTACATGCGATTTTTCAATATTTCAAATAAATATTGGCAAATAAAAAATAAAGAAAAAAAAATAAACTAAACTAAGAAATAAAAAGTTTTAGATTAAAGTACTGTTATTTATTCATTTAATACTTTATTTAAAACAATATACTATTGTTTTACCTTTTTTGGTACGGCAAAGCTGACAATGCCAATAAGTCCACCTTTTGTTTTATATAAATCAATTTCTTCGAAGTGTATACTGCAGACTACACTATATTTTGATGAATACCAACTGTTATCATTTCTGCAGTTTCTAATTATTTTTATCCAATAATTTTTCCATGCGTCGTTTGCAGCAGGAAATCTATAAAACATAGAATAATAGTTTATACTAAATGTATTATACTACTAAAAAATATTTACCCAAATTCAGGGTAAATGAAAATATTTATTGACTGCCAACACTGATAGTTTTGGTATATTTTTTTACGAAAACAATATAATTTCGGCAATAAGCTGAATATATTACTTGCTTACCTATGAAAAGTGATCCCCTGGTTTCGGACGGAACGTATTTCACATTTTCGCTAAGTTTGTATTAAACCCCGCGCTCGATGAAATGACATAAATAACTTTAAAATTTCGAAGTCCTTCCTCACGCTCGAAGCAAAATAGCTTTGCTCACGGTTTTCACACAACTCACGACACAACAACAAAACTCATGATGATATACTACTAAAATTATCACATCTTAATTCCAACGTGTATTAGTGAAAATCGCCTCTTAATTATTGCCTTTTACTGAACTCCTGATATTTTTTAATGGCAACGGACACTTTCGCAGTTTGGTTTTCGTGATTTTATAATAAAATAAATAATCTTTTAACGCTTTTTAGCATAACGTCGCTGCGCTTGGAAAATCCGACAATCATTTTTTGACGAATTTTTTTTTTTTTGCTTATCTTACGTAATTTTTCAAGGCGGATGCGCCTGTGGAATCCGATTTTTGATAACTCAACTCAAAATGGAAATAGCAATTTCAGCTATGTAGTCACCGAACAATAAATGGCGTCTTAAGGCGCTATGCTATGTATTTTTAGTTACACATAGCGAACAGTTTCCATGATGAATAGTGAACTCAATGCTGCGCGTATGGGTTGCACATAGCGGATATTTCGACGAATAAATTGACGAATACAGAATCTGTACTTAATAATGCACAACTCAAACGATTAAGAAAAGCATGATTCTAATTTAAACTTACTAGCATCTGCATGTACTTCATTTCCTAGTGATGCTCAACCCTCAGATTCACGTCGATTCACTTCAGTTAATCACGTCGATTTCTCGTTTTTAAAAATTATGATGCTTCGCCAAGTACCTTCTCTTCTATCCGACCAAGGAAAAAGGCTGGGGACCTAACAGTAACTAACATAAGTGCACTTCTGTATAAAAATGGTGATGCCTGATATAAGTTTTTTCACATAGATGATTGGTCACTGCTACCACAACGAAGGAAATCAGAATTATATCAGCCACAGCTTTGTTATACGAGTTACCCAGAAAAATAGAGAAAAGCTAATTTGACCACCTTTATATATTTTTATTTACATTTATTTCATTTTTTGCACACAACATGCACAGGCATTCTCTAATGGTGGGTCCACACTGAGCCAACGAAGGCGAACGAATGGGTTCGTTGGCCATGTCTGGACGGATTGGCGATGGCCAACGAACGTTCGTTGACGTTGGCCGGCGATCCGTAGCGTGGCGGTAACATCAAAGGATTTGCGCCATTGGACCGAATTCAGTTTGGACGGTCGCCAAACACCAACAAACGAACGTCAACAGAATGGTTGACATTTTGACATTCGACGGTTTGTTTAAATGTCAGAGCATGTGTCTACGTAGTAAATTACATTATCTTGAAGCTAAGTAGTTAATAACACAGAATAATAGCTGACTTGTAAATAATAATCATGGACATAAGACAGTTGCCAACCCCATTGACACATGATATCCTTAGGCTATGATCAAAATACACTTTCGAGTATTGTCTATGGAAAGCAATCCGGAATCATGAGCAAACAATGTTTTGGTCAAACACCAAATGTGTTTGGACGTTTGTCCGAAGGCCAACGAACGTTTGCTACCAACGTCAAAAAACCTTCGTTCGCCTTCGTTGGCTCAGTGTGGACCCACCATAACAGTCAACCTAGGGTGGTAACAGATGAATTAAACATTATGATGATTCTGCCAATTTTTCGGCCAAAAGTTTACGAACTTTAATTTTGAAGGTGTACCGGGTTGTTGCCATTCTGATATCTTGCGGTAGCGCATTCCACAGAAAAACAGATTGTACGAAGAAAGAAGAATTAACAAAACCAGTAGTATGTAAAGGACATAGTAGTAATAATTTATTATTGGAAGACCGTAGATCCCTATCGTGGTTAGATCTCAAGTTCTGGAGGTATGGAGTTAGGTAAAAAGGCGGCGTTAAATAATTAAGGAAAGAATAAGGGGTGGTGAGTGCACGCAGCCTACGGCGTGGGCAAATGGGTAACCATTTGAGCTCAGAGCGATAAGCAGACACATGGTCATACTTACGAAGATTGAAAACGAATCCAATGCAGTTATTGAGTAGTCGGTCATATTTGTTAAGATGTCTGCATTCAGGTCGAAATAACACACATCACCATAGTCATTTATCATGCATATCAAAATTTGCACAAGCATTGCCGTGGTCTTGGATGAGAGGAAGTTTCTCAGACGGTACAAAGAGCGTAGGGAAAATGTGACTCCTTGGCTAACACTGGTTGCGTGAGCTTGCCAATTAAGAGTGGTGTCGATATAGTGCCCTAGGACTGAGCGCTATGTTCAACCCGTTGTACCTTATTGGTGGCAGTGAAGATGTGTGTGTATCATACGCTGGCTACCTGTGATGAGTGCCTGACATTAGATGGGTTTGTAGTACCATTGATACGGAAGAAGAAGAAGATGGGTTGACAACAATACCGAACCGATCAGACCAATTTTTTATAGCAACTAAGTCCTGGTTCACCTTATCGATCGCTTCCCTCAATTATTACTGCCTTACATGCACCGTGATTACCATAGTTTTTATCAAAATTTAAGATTCTAATTAATATTTTATGAACAATTTACTTTTTCTATGATTTTACACAGGATTGTTTTATTTTCTATTTTTCCTAATAATACTTGATATTTTTACTTCTCAATATAAATATTTTTGACAATACCTAGTTTTTTTATGATTACTATGTACCTACCTAAAATAAGTACATAAATAAAATAAAAAAATAAAAATATCAATTTGTCTAGAAGATCTTTTTTTAATTCATTTAAAAAGTAATTTTTTATTACTTACCTAGATTGTTATTAAGAGTTTTGATAGATTGAATGCTCTATGTAGCTGTACAGAGCCGTCATTTGAAATGTATCTCTATGAAATAAATCAGCTATGTGTCTAAAAAACACATAGCGGTATTTTAGAACTCAAATAAAATACGCTATGTGTTAATAATTTAAAATTTTAATAAAGTCATATAAAAAAGTTATTTCTGAATATAAAAAAATAGTGCCGAATACATTGACGTATAAAGTAGCCGAATATTTATAACTACTTTGTCTAATTTTCTGTATCATTAGATTTTACCTCAAAGTCCTAATTTCAAAACAAATCAAGTTTTTTGTGTCTCCTGAAAAGTAGTCATTTTATGTTTGCGGTTTTTCCAAGCGCAGCGACGATAACAAGAGTTAAGCGGCTATTTTTTTGGGTATTTTGGAAAACAAATAGTATACTTTGTATATTTTCTAACAATTCATTTAAAAACATACTTGGAAAACCAAACATATCTTAAGAATATTAGTATTGTTGTTGTAAATTGGTGATAGGAAGATAAGCGAGGTCACGTGGGAATGGTCTGCCGGTATGGCAGTGATCCATGCGCGGACACTACTCAGCGATCTTTTTCAGTGACTCGAACTGTACTGTGTATCTTGTTTCTTTTTCATTTTCTTTGAACACAACTTATATCTCCATCATTTTATCTTTCGCTGATTGAATAGTTATATCTTGAAAATTCTAGCCTTTGAATCAGACTGCTTGGTAAGTATTCGTCGAAATAATCGAATTATGTAAGATTCGATATAATTTATTATGTACCGTAGTGTGTTAAGTAAGTAAGAAAAATTATAAGATTTACGTTAATAATAAAATATTTGATGCGTATAATGTTTGGTCATTTCTACCAAAATTTTCTAAAGGTGAAGGTTAAGTAAAAAGGTTATTCAAGAAGAAAAAATACTATTTATTTATTAAACTATAATTATATGTTAAATTGATTCCATTCAACTTTTATAAAATATAAGCTAATATAAATAAGAGAATGTAATTGCTTGTCTCTGTCTATAATCTGTTATTTTAGAAAAGTTGAAGTTGTTGTCTATTCCCAGCTGCACTTAGTCAAGTGACTTGGGTGGAGAGTAGTTCAGGTAGATGAGTCCTGACGCCTTGCCCTGTAAACAAAAACATATTCCATGTCAATATAAATATTCAACATTAATTCACTGTACATTCTTCTTGATTTTATTCTATAAAAGATGAACATTAAATACAAGGTTTTAGTAAGTCAAATTAAAAATATTTTAATAACTAAGTTTATACCCAACTGAACAATTGTTCTAAAATGATAATACCTAATATAATCTGGATGAAGATATTTTGTATCTAATACACATTTCTTGTAGGCCCAAACCCAATGACAACATCCTGTAAGAAATACGTCAAGATACCAAATAACTCTATGATGAAGCTGGCTCTACTGCCTTAAGAGTTTTAAGACACTGCATACAATTATAAAACGCGAAACGCACAACTCGGGCGCTCTGACCGCTGAGTTCCGCATTTTGTGTTTTACTTTTACTTTAATTGTAGGCATGGTTCACTATTAACTTAAACTGTGTACAGAACACACAAGGAAACCCTCTGAGACCCCCCCCTTGCCGAATCGTGTAGTATTAGCATGGAACAAACGCCCAGAAAGTGTGATAAATGCACCCAGCTTAATCAGTTTCAAAAACCAACTTGACCAATACTCTGAATCGCAAAACACACATGCATCAGCTTAATAGCTGCTAGAGTGAAATTCTATAAATAATAATAATAATGGTTTTAAGTCTTAAGCTCCAAGCACTTGTGCCGCCATTTGTGTACACATGCGAACGTGGATCTCAGAACTCGACACTCTCACCTAAATATAGTTGTGAATCATGTTTATGCAGTTCTTACCACAATGATGCTGCCGGTGGCGACGGCAATACCGAAGAGAAGGGTGGCGTTGTACTTGCGCTGGTTGGCGTCGTGATGCTGCTGCCAGGAGCCTCGGGGCACGGGCAGCTCGTCCATAGTGGGTGGCTTGAAGTGACCGCCGTCATGGTAGCGGCGAGCTGCAAATCCCGATATTTACTGAGTTAGTCTCATATGTCTCTGAGGTACCCTATATGTAAATTATTTATTAGGATGTTTTTTTTTACAGACAATTACCTGGCAACATAAACATAACAAGAGTAACAATTCCTCTAACAGTGCTTTCACACTACATTGATCAGGTGTAGGAGCCCAGAATCTGATCATATGTACTACATCTGAATTCGCATACCAGTTATTTTTGATTCATGTCCCATCAGACCAGTGCCAGACATCCCATCAAATAAGACATTAAGGGCCAGTTTCTGGGGATCTGAATAGATCTTATCCAACACAAAATATAACCTGACCAAATTTAAAAGTGACACAGTTACACTTGAAAAAAGAACATGGCTGTCACTTTCATTTATGAGTGTTATATGCTTATACTGCCAATAAGGTTTATCTAACAGCTGTGAAATTGGGGCCGAGTCATTATGATATTCTGTTAGGGCTAAGGAGTGGATAGAGTTCCAATCAGGGTGTGACATAATAAGGGAAATCATATTTTTGGATGAATTATAATATGTTACTTGGTCTTTTCATGTTTTAACTACAAAATTAAATGATTGTTGAATTGCTGGAATAAATAGGATTACGGGACAATCAAATCTTTTAATTAGGACATGGACAACAAAATTCAGACAATCTTAACTATCTGGCAACTATACTTAGAATCCAAGTTACAATGTTTTATTTTTGGACAAAGATAAGAAATGTTGGGAAATAAATTTTACATAATACTGTTTATAATATAAAAAGCAGGTTGACTGCTAAACAACACATTTGACTTATTTACATTTCTGGGATATGAAGGAATAACATTAAACTACTTTAGTGATATCCTACTAATACATAACATGTTACACTATTTTGAACATTAGAAGGATGATATAAAGTGAGGAAATATTAATAATCATTATCAGCATTCATTCCTTCATTGTTGAAGGCTCTTATCTATTGGAATAGTTTAGATAGATATTTTAACATTACTAAATCAGCATTGTTCTATGGAATGATGTCATGAAATGTATAACTATGAGGGCAAATTATGTAAAATTTTCCAATCAATATTATTTTACCTCTGTAATAGGGAAAATATTTCGTACTATAGTGACAACTGACAGATATAGGTTATCTGCAACGTTATGTAACATTTTGCCGATAACATATCTGAATTATAAGATATATTCGAATATTGGATATTATTTGTATAACTATTAATAGCAACATCATGATTAACACCTAAAATACGTCTTAAAATTAATAAAACAAATGAAATAAACATGCCCATCGATTCTGAATTCGAATCTTGACAATTCCAATATGATATGATTAATGTACATACCGGTCTGCTGGAACAGCCTGGATATGGCAGAGCGAGGGACAAACATGATAATTATATTTTATGAACTAGCTTTTCTTAAAAAAACAAATCTGAATCAATGGATTCAGTCGTTCCTACGAAATCACGATTTTGGTAATAAATGACAGATGAAGTGTTGCTATGCTATGCTATATGCTATACACATGTTTGAGAATCGATTAGTATATTTTAGTCGATTTTAAGATATATTTCTATTAATTAATTGTAACATTAATTACATAACATACTTGTTGTATATGTCCTGTGTATCGCCACAAGGAGTACTTTAGGCAGAGGTATACGACATTCACATTTTCATCGGTTATATTTTTACGTCAAATGTGATGCCATGATTGAAGCAGAGTAGACGAGTTTGTCTTCATCTACCGGACACAATTCCAATCCCCGTGCTGCTACTGAAAATTGGACGATTCTGGAATCAAATACAAGATTTCACTTGATTGGACAGATGTGTACGCTTAAAACACATTACAGAATTTGGGACTACGGTATAGTTACAACAGCGCTAATTTCACCAGTAACAAAAAAGGTTATGCAATTAAAAAAAACTGATGTTGAATGATTTAATACAAATAGATTTCTACTGTTAGCCGCTGTAGCTGTAAGCCCTATTTAATTTTAAAAGACCGCAGCACGTGACAACATAACAGCGGCAATTTTATAAATTTAAATTAATAGCATAGTTTGGGCAGTTTGGGTTAAGGCTTTTAAAGCTAGTTCACTCTAGACATAACACAAGAATAATATTATGTCCATCCAGCAAGCCTCATGCAAACCCAAGATACATCAAATAGAAATCTACGTAGTGCCAAAGGGCCAGGGTACTCTACTTGGTACCTAATTATTTCGACCAATTTAAAAAAAAATGCGAAAAATTACCGAATGATTTTATGAAGTGTAGTGCTGAGCTGCAAACAGATTGTACTGTTAATGTTTATTTACCTATCCTTGACAAGATACCTACTGATATCGTATGGGCATAGGTAATCTAATCTTCCTTAGGTCATAAGGGAGTTAATTTCTAAATATGTTAAACCATTATAATCTTATCTCTGCCTCGCAAGATGTAAAGGTCTCATACCTACACAAACTTCGTAGAGAATTTAGTAGTTGGATAAATAAAGCCTGTCTGCTCTCGATAAGTGAATACCTATCGTGTTGGTTCATAACAACATAATGAACGCTATCAGTGTCGTCGTCACGGAGCCTCGAGATTATGCGGAGGGAAACGATGCCAACGAACGAAATAACAGTCGTCACGTCAGTCAGTCGCGAGAGAGGCGCGGGCGGTGTCGGTCTCAGTGCGTGGGTGACGCTGCTACAGCGCTACGCTCGCCGCACGCTGCTTTGTTTACTTTGTGTTGTGACACAGCGATCTCGAGATGCCGCCTGCGTGATTGCAAGGCATATCGCGTGAATGCTCGTATAGTGCTAGTGCGGTCAGACATGGAGTGGTTCAAGGGGCTGGCGGGGAGGGTGCACAAGGACGATGAAGAGCAGGTGGCGCCACCAGTGCTGCAGGCTGAGGAGCCGCGGTTGGAGACGCCGCAGGAGCACAGCGAGCGCTGGCGCAGCGTCTACGTCATATACTTCACCATGTTCCAGATGTCCCTCGGGTTCAGCATCGTGCTGACAGGTGTATGGCCGTATCTCGATAAGGTAAGCCTTTCAAGCTGGCTTCATTAGCTATTCTGGACTAGCTAACGAAATATACATCTACAACAGAAAAGTGCTATGTAGAGTCAGTTATTACACGATAGCGCTGCTTGTGTATGAAGGCATTCTAATTAATATGTCTCTGAGAGAAGTCGTGATCGCCACAAAAATCATCTAGGTGATTTTTTGAGACACCAAAGTTTTGAAGGAACAATAATAATAAAAAGCCAGGTCTCCTTAGCCACCAATGAGAATCGAGTGCTCTATCCGATCCTCATTGGTGGCAATTGATTTAATTTTCATACCTGTGATTGTGACAGCCGAAGGTAGCAATCAAACTTGTGTTGAAGAATTCAAGAGTGGAAATGTTGTTGAATTGAGTACGCTAATCACACAGGTAGCTGACGAGTGACAAGGCACAATCACTTCCTGTAAATGTTACAAACTCGCAATCTTATGTAAAACATTTCTTAAGAAGATAAACACTCTGTATCTATCGCTGCGACATCTCATGAAAGCTGAATTAATAAATAAATAAAAAAAAATAAATCTGTAGCTGCTCTATCGAAGAACGCCAGTACTTGCTAATACAATAATCTTTTAAGGGATATTCTTAAACGCACTTTGACCTATACTTTGGTGAAAAGCAACAAACGCACCGTGACACTAAATTCCATGAATATCGGCTTTTGTTATCTAATGTTCGTGGAGTCGGACAGTCTCGCAATATCGTTTTAGTCGTCCCCCAATTAACTTTTAAACATTATTATATTAATACAGGGTGAATGCGACAAAGCGACATTTATGAAAACCAGTACTAATATCAACCGTTTAATCTATTTTTTACAAAAAAGAACCTATGTGCGAACAAATAGGATGATCGCAATGTAATTTTCGCGCATTTTCGGAAAATGCGTGAAATAGTTTTGTAGAGAAACATTAACCGGCGGATATTAATACTTTACTATGTATAGAGCTTGTGGTTGTAAGAAATGTCGCTATGTCGCCTCCATCCTGTATTGTATAGCAATAAAACTTTGAGACATAAAGCAAATTGGCAATTTTACTACTTCTTAGATCTCGAGGAAAAGTTTAATTTTGAACCAAGTATGATGACTACACTGGTTCCAATAATAATATAATTCAAGTGCAGCAAATAACAGTCGGGTATAATTGAATAAACGACGTTCTTGCGTGATGGTGTATGTTTGTTGATATTGTGGATGTAGGTGATAGTAACCGGATTCCATGGTCGCTGACGCTGGTCGCATTGCTCGCGGCATTCGAGCGCGTCCTTCGCCCCGCACCGCTCTATCTTTGTACGTGTGGTGTGCAGCTGCATCGTATGTCTCAATAAAATAATGAGATCTTACTATGCCAGCTGATAAAGCACGCTAAGGATTATAAAAGCGTCATAATTACTACTTATCAAATCAATCATTTATTTTGCGAAATATGGGTACAAGGGATGTCACAATATTATTACATTTGGTATCACCATAATCAGCTACATAGCATGCAAAAATTTATGTTAAAAATAATAAAATTATACAATTATATTTACTTAAATTTCATGCAATGTCAAAAGGATAAATTAGAATAATCATATGTTTATGTATGTCACAAATTAGTAAGTCAAGTTAAAGTTTAAAAGTAAATTACAGATTAGATTTATAATGATTTGTCGGACAGATATTCTTGGACAGAGTAGTACCCTTTAGATAACAATAATGCTTTTACTTTACTCTTAAATATACATAAAGTGCAGGTTTCCAGAATTGAATTTGGAAGTTTATTGTATATTCGTGGAATCATGCAAAATATACTATTGTTAAGTAGTGCAGTTCTGTTCGATGGAAACCTTAATTTCAAATTGTGTCTACGGCTGGCTAACTTTTCAAACATATCCATATTGTTTCTTACGAATAAAACAATTTCAAGGATATAGATGCATGGAAGAGTAAGTAGTTTAAATTTTAAGAAAAAGGGTTTACAACTGTCAATTTGTTTTAATCTAAATATTGCACGTACACATTTTTTCTGAGCCTTAAAGGCTACGTCCTTATTAGTAGAATTGCCCCAGAACATAACCCCATACCTCAAGAGGGGTGTAACATGACCATGATAAGCCGTTAAGACCGTTGGTGTGTTTGCTGTTTTGGATAACATGTAGAGGGCATAAGAAAATTGGCTAAGTTTCGAGCATAATGTTTCAATGTGTGATGTCCATTGCATACTGCGATCTATTTGTAAGCCCAAAACTTAAGATGAATCCGAAACTAATATGGATCCCTCAGAACATTCGGGTATGGTTAAGGCAACCAGAGCTCTTTTTCGGATCTAACCATTTTATTGCACACACATTTAAGTACATAAATGAGAGAACTTGCAGTAGTTATAGTCCGTTTGATGGCCAATAACAGTAACCAATTATGGATATGCAAGAACTCACAATTAAAATTGTCACATAAAATGGTGATTTAGGTGCCAGATGATGAAAACAAAAACGTTACCATGGGGCGGTTCGTCGCCAAGCCGCTGCAACAGCCGAAACGAGGCAGAGAACAACGAATAGGACTCATTACAGAATGGACATTATGTCAGACCTTTATTGTACCTACCTCCATAGCATATTCAGCTCAGCAATAAGGGATCTCTATCTGGGACAAGACAAATAAATAGCCAGTGCAGCAATGGTACATCTAACTGTAAGACCAAAGTAATATCACCCGGTGCCTACATAAGGTCTTTAACTAAACTAGTGTGTGCTAGAAGCTAAGAGTTAGCAAACTTTTGACAGAGCTTATTGAGGTAAAGATGATATCAGCACTTCGGAATGTTGAAGTGTAGGTATATCTTAAGAATAAAAGATGTTAATCAGCGCAAAGGAATCACCCTCAAGTTCTCAACTCTTAGCTGATATACAAGTTACCGAGGCGACACGGTAAGAAAGCTATGATAGGATTTGATAAACTCCTACTGAGCTTCTCTAACTCTTCGGTTCTTATCTATTGTTCGTTTCTTGCAGACATTATGCCGTGAGATGTGCGATACTCAGTTACCATTACTTTAAATACTTTTACTACTACTTTAAATAATCGCGACCACTCTGACCAAATTGGTCAAACATTTCGGGCTGATAATAAAAGTAAGATTTTAGTTAAAATCCCCTACTTTTATACAAACATTCCATTCTATAAAAAAATCCTGATTATCTACAGTTAATACTGAATTATTAATTTAATGTTTGTATTTACGGTTTAGATAGCCTGCTATTTATACTCGTAGTTACATCAACCATCGTTTCCTTTTATTTGGTTTAAGTGGTTGGTAAACAAACACTGTCTTTATTATAATATTATATGCAAATAACATAATCTGCGCGTGCGGTTCCGTGGCCTTAACCCCGGTGTGCGAATGTGTGAATGTGATGTGTGTGGTACATTACATCACACTCATTGTACGATAGGAGCGGCCGCGGCTCTGCGTGCGCGACCGCGGGGTAGCACGCCATTTACTACATACAGCGTGTTGTTAAGCCCGATAATGAAAATGAAAAAATGAAAATGAAAATGAAAATATTTATTAGGTGCAAAGAATACAAAGAGACACACATGCATTCAGATAATCCCGACAAAGAGCTCAAATAAGTAATTTTCTAACAAAGTCGAGGAAGCCTTTCCTATTCGCTACACACTTTAATTAATTACACATAAGATTAATTAGTTTACTTAATTAAATGTCAGATACCTACATTTTTGTACAGCAATAACTTATGATGTACGTTTTGAATTACACAATAAATGTTAATCGTTACCAAAAAATCAGCTCTTATCATTAAAGCTAAAAATATTTCGTAAATTAAGTTTTTTTTATGTTTTGTTGTTTTTTGTGCATTAAACATGCATTAATAAGCGTAATCATTAAAGACATGACGTCATGAAAAGGTACACTAAGATGAATCAGCGCCTAGAGACTATTATATTTGATTATTTGCCCTAGAGTCAAACGTGCAAAGTTTAAACATGACTCTAACTAATCCATCGTGCTTATGAAGTATTAGGAACAATCAAAATAATTATGCATAATGACCTCAGTAAGTACTGACCGTAATGACAGTAATGACCTTTGTAATCAATCGACAATGTTCATTAAATATGTACATATTTAATGAACATTGTCGATTGATTACAAACGAATTCATTAATTATGAGAACAAAGGCGCACGACAAAGTCGCTAGAGCTCATTCATCGTTGATTGGGCAGGGAGTGAGTCATGAAATCGAGCGTTATCGCTGAATGCGTGCCATTGCCCATTAGCGCGTCCCACAACTGTGCGCTACTACTCACTTTACACGTTTGTTGACTTGAGGACGGAATATTCATTAGGTAATCAAATAGCCACGCTCGCTACCAACATACTATTCAGAACAGAAAATTAATTTAAACTCCATCATTTATTTTAAGAATAAGTCACCGTGCTGTGCTCTTCCTGTCTTATTAGCAGTGTGAAAATACGAATCAAGTCAGTAATTTTACTGGTGTATCATTCAGTAGAACAACTCAAAACTGTTACGGTATCAATTTTGCCTGAGAAATATTTCCAGATGCAATTTTCACCTGGAAATCTTAGAAGTAGCTGAGTTTTTCTATTAATTTGCATAATAGGAACCACTCAGTTAGTTCTGCCTGCCCGCCTGCCCGGTATGGGACTGAAGAAATAACACGAAGCTTCTGGATACAGCACTAATTGAAACATGCCGGATCGTTACAGGTTACATTAAACCGACCCCGGTTGGGATGCTGTATCCACTGGCCGGAATCTCTCTACCGGAAATTCGTAAAACCGCGGCAAGCTCTATAGAGTGAACTAAGACAACAGACATCCAATGCACAATAACAGCACAGTGCTTATATCAGGTCGCAGTATTCGTTAGGCAGAGCGCAGATGAGTACACAAAGATAGGAAGTGTGCATACGTACCAAACCCGTAATCGGGACAAGCTTTCTGCCGTGTCCCACACGTTAACAAAAACATCGAAAACTACGCATGTCATGGGTCCGGCAGTGTATAATAAGTTACCATCCTCTATAAGACTAGCCTCAACGGATGCCGGCTTTAAAAGTCGACTGAAGCGATGGCTCGCCGAACAAGCGCTATATTCTGTTCAAGAGTTTTTTAAGAACTAAATAATAATTTTGACTTGACATTTATTTGATTATTTTATTCTTTTTAATAACAATGACTTTATGCACTTTTTGATATTTTATTTTTATTTCTATCTTATTATTATTGTTTTGTAATTTAATTGTTTTAATTTTTCTAATGCTACTTACTGTAATGAGGTGTATTATTACCAATAAATAAGTTTATGAGTTTATGAGTTCAACGGCTAAATTGCCCTAAATTTCATCTGGTGCGTTGAACCGCTATCATGTGATATTATAGTATACAAGCGCGATGTCAAAACATCTCTGCCCAACCCTTTTGTCCCAATCATGGAGAGGCATTCGTGGCAAGGTGCAAACCCTGCCACGAATGCATGGTTTGGTTGACGGATCGGAGCTACATTGCGAGTGTATCCCACTGTCCCACTACCTCCATTACCTGCACAAGGGAAACGCTCATGAAAACCGATGAAAGCGCTATCCGCCTGGCTACGTACTGGGCTCATAGAATATGACTGCAGCCATCGACACGAAAGCAGATGAAGTTCTAATTCTTAATGTAAAAGGGTTTCTCGTAAAGTGAATATTCTCAATTGAAATCGATAAAACCCTTAAGCTCGACAAGTACACACTGTCTGTACTGTTAGTAACGATAGGTGATAGTGAAAGCGAGCGTTTCTTGTGCACTATGGTAGAATCCAAATAACCGTGCATAAAAGGTCATACCGGCCCCTGTACCACTGCACGCCGAAACGGGATCGCGGCGAACCTAAACGCAAGGCGCCGCCGCGCCGAGCCGGCGGCGTAGCGATAGAAGTCGGTGTAAACAAACGTTTATTGGTACGAGGGGATCATAGTCCGAGAAATTGTCATGTATTACAAACATTTGGCGTCTGTATTACAATGAGATAAAAATATTGTCATCATTATTTTATTAAATTAAGTATTTTCTATAACGTGCATTATTATCGCAGGAGCAACAATATTCTTGGATAGGTTTACGGTGACTACGAACCAGGGGGCGCTGTAATAAATATTTTTTTTACAAAACCATAACTGCTATGATCATAGATTTGGATGCGGTTTTCAAAAATGGGTTTTGTATTATTTACTTACGCTCTTTAAACAGTGTAAAATAAAATACCAAATCCCATAAAAAACAATACTTGTCAAAAAAGCAAGTCTCGCAACTCAGTTCTACCGTAAAAGATGTGAGATCCATGTAATCCAAGTCGGTTATTAATTTATTCAGTCCCTGCTTGAGGAACCTTCTGTCTAGGAATATTGGTAAAATCGCCGACAGTATTCAGCGATAAAATCCGCTTTTAACTAACTTAAAATGAATTTACTAACATATAACATATATTTAATTAACATATAATAAAAAAATAATAAGCAAGCAAACGTAACTCAGCCTCGTAACCAAAAGACCCAAAATTCGTTTCTGCGCATTCAAGGTCGTATGCTCAAGATGTTTGCCCCGTATTAATATACGGTATACCGTAGTGCTGCCGTGGTATAACTAAAATGCCGTTATCTGCTCAAACCATTTTTAGGGTTCCGTAGTACCTACAAGGAACCCTTATAGTTTCGCCATGTCCGTCTGTCTGTCCACGGCATAGCGACGAAACCGTTGGTGCTAGAAAACTGAAATTTTGCATAAACATGTATGTTAACTAAACAAAGAAAGTCGTAGAGTAAAATTTGGAAAAATATTTTTTTTTCAGGTAGCTCCCCTACATGTAAAGTAGGGATGTTTTTTTTTTTGTCGCCTACCCCATAGTGTGGGGTATTGTTAGATAGGACTTTTAAAAACGTTTAGGGGTTGCTAAGACAGTTTTTTGATTTAGGGATCCGTTTGCGAGATAATTAACTTTAAAGAGCAAATTTTTGTTCGAGTAGGGCGTCCCCCCCCCTCTAAAAGCTAAACTACTGGATCCTAAAATCTGAAAAAATTTGTGTCGGTAGTACATGTAATGAACTTTAAAGGAAAACTATAGCGGATAAGTTCACTTCATTAGTTCAAGAGGAATAGGGGTCCGAAATGTCAGATGCAGTTACTCAGAATATATCGTTCAAAATTCTTGAAACATAAATAAACATACATAATACATAATATAAAATCACGCCTTTATCCCACGGGGGTAGGCAGAGACGATGGAACGCCATGTGCTTCGCTCCTTACATACTTCTTTCGCTTCCTTAACATTCATACATCTCGTCATACGTGCTAGCTGGTTTCGTGTACTACAAACATTTCCTATCTGAAGGACGCTATTTATCTGGTTACTTTAACTTAATTAGTTCTAGAGTAATTGGGGTCCAAAGTGTAAAATGCAGTTACTTAGAATAATTCGTGCAAATTACAAAAACCTTTGAAAGTAATGACTTGTATGAAGATGTTACTTGTTTAATACAGATAGTAAATCCCTTTTAAGTCGAAATATGTTGTTACGACTAGCTACGGAAGCCTACTGCGCGTGGCCCGACACGCACTTGGCCGGTTTTTTGGATAACAAATAAAAGCCGCGGAAACCGATGTTACTTTCCGATGACAAAACTTATTTTATCTTTGAATCTCAAATAAATTTTGTCATCGAAAAGTATGTAACGGTTTAATTTTTCTTCCGCGGTTTTTATTTATTATCAAAAAAAACGGTTTTAGCAGATAACTGCATTTTAGTTATACCACGGCAGAGTGGGTTTAACACCTCTGACGTCTCAAACCCCTAACGGCAAACTGTAATAACTTCAAATTTATCGTTTTTTGGGGTGAAAGTTAAATAATGATAAATATCAATAAATGGTCAACTAATTTTAATTCTTTAAGGAACAAATGTAATTTCCAATGATTAAGTTTATATTTGTGCCAAAAAAAAGTCCAATAACTGAGTTTTTGAATTAAAACCAAGAAACTGCTTTAGGAGTTTTTGTAATTCATTATAAAAAAGAAAGTTGTTTTTAATCATTAAAACTGTGTTTTATTAAAAACATGACAAAAAATGCAATTTTAATCCTTAAATTTTGGTGTTTTTGAGTTGTCGCATTCGCGGGCAGGCCGCAGGCGCGGCCGGTATTATGATATCAGTGAAAAGTCTGTATTGTCGTTATTTTGTACGGAGAGCGGCCGAGAGCGATACGTGTCGTAAAGTTTGGGCATTTCTTGGTACAGGCCGGGTAAATGACCTTTTATGCACGGCTATTTGGATTCTACCTTAGTACGATTGCACCAGATTGCACGCTTGAACGATTTGACGGCGCGGGGCTCCCATCTCGATGCTACTCGTGTACGGTGCACTGAGCTGCATCTCAGAGCGTAGTGACGTCATGTTTATATTTGTTATTGTTTGCATACATTACATTGTGGCGACGCGACCCTTGTATCCATGCGGTCGAGCGCGGCGTGTCATGTCATCGATGGCATGTGTCATTATGTGCGATATTTCAGGCATGCAAGTACACGAGGCACGGTTTCTCATGGTGGTGCGACGTCATACACAACACTTTTACATTGTTGATTGTATGGACATCAATCTTAATTTTTTAATAATAGTAAATCTGTAGGAAACATTTCATTACCGACAGTAACCAGTTCAACACCAGCACTTTTCTAATAAACTCACGTTTAGAGTTAGCTGGTAAGAAATAGCAAAAGGTAAAACTCATAACATCAAAGTAATATACGTATATATTACTCGTACCTAGAAGCACAAAGAAAGGTGTGGCGGAGGAGTATTTCTCATGTTATGTTCCTTCATTTCTGTTGACGCCACTAAGGAAATGGTAATTTGAAAATATTACCATCTCCATGTATATACATTTATGAAATTAGCATATACGTAAAAAATAATCCTCTATTGTAGAGAAAATTTAGCGACGTAGAAACTAGCCGATCTCGGCACAGAGATAACTTTGTCTTCCTTTAATAAGACTAGAACTATTTAAAAGAAATGTATATTGCATGTGTATTAGAATATATATAATCATTTACCAAATAACTTAAAACTCTGCCATTGACATTATTTAAAAATAAACTCTTCAACTTACTACTAAATAAAACATACTATTGCCTTAAAGATTTTCTAGAAGATAAGAATATTACAATTGAATTTTAATGATGAATTTTATATCTAATTCTAACTTGACTCTTTCCAATTTAATTTATGGTATAGGTACTGTATTCATCATTTAGCCTCTCGTTGTCCACTGCTGGACATAGGCCTCTCTCAATGTGCGCCACAACACCCGGTCCTGCGCCTTCCGCATCCAGTCCCCTCCAGCGACCTTCTTCAGGTCATCAGTCCACCAGGCAGGGGGGCGTCCCACCTTACGGTTGCCGAATCGCGGTCTCCATTCCAGGACTCGTTTGTTTCAACGGCTGTCGGTCCTTCGGCAAACGTGACCAGCCCATTGCCACTTCAACGAGCTTATTTTGCGAGCTATGTCGGTTTCTTTGGTTCTTTGTAGGATGACCTGATTACGAACTTTATCCTTCAAAGAAACTCCGAGCATAGCTCGCTCCATAGCCCGCTGCGCGACTTTAAATTTGTGGCCTAGTACAACCGTTAATGTTCATGTCTCGGCACCGTAGGTCATAACAGGTAGGACGCACTGGTTGTAGACTTTCGTCTTCAGGCACTGCGGTAAAGGCAAAGAGAAGACTTGAAGAAGTTTGCTAATTGCTGCCCAACCCAACTGGATCCTTCTATCGACTTCTCGCTCGAAGTTGTTTCTACCAAGCTTAATGACCTTCCCTTGGTAGATATATAGGTATTCTTGAACAACTTCGAGCATCGATCCGTCGACAAATATTGGTCTCGGCATGACATGCTCATTGAGCAAGATTTTGGTTTTATCCAAATTCATGCCGAGACCAACACGTCGTGAAGATCCATCTAGGCTGTACAGCATTTCGCTCAGCTGTTCCAGCGACTCCGCTTCTATGACGATATCATCGGCAAACCGAAGGTGCGAGATGTACTCACCGTTCACGTTTATATCCCGTCCAGTCCAGTCCAGAGTCTTGAAGACATCCTCGAGAGCGTTGGTGAACAGTTTCGGGGATATGACATCCCCCTGTCTCACCCCCCCGACGCAGCTCGATATGGTTTGTCTTTTGGTTCTGGATCTGGACGGTCATGGTGGCGGTCTCATACAAGCATCTCAGCAGCTCGATGTATCGCCAGTCGATACGGCATCGTTGCAGAGCATCCAGAACCGCCCAAGTTTCGATGAAGTTGAAGGCTTTCTCGTAGTCCACAAAAGCCAGACTCAGCGGCTGATTGTACTCTTCAGTTTTCTGTACAATCTGCCGGTTATAGGTACTGTATTATCTTAATTGAATTTATAATTATAGTATGAGTTGCTTTTATGTAATAAATTAAATTATTAATGTAAATATAATCCAATATAATTAAGATTGCAGGGAAATAAATTAAGGTTGAGAATATTTTAACTATAAGAACAAAATGATTACTAGCCATAAGGACAAATTATTGTGATGGATTCAAAAATATTTGCACGCCGTATATGGCAATATATGTGTATTATTATGAACATCTAATGTATCATATTTTGAGCAAATAATATAAATTGATTGATTGATTAAGGATGCCACTGGGTAGGTCCCATGTGAGGGTGAGCCTGCAATGAGTATGATTAACTGACAAATCCCAAATGACACGTAAGCCCGACCCGCGAATAAGCTTCATATCAATGATAAACTATCCTTTTGACAAGAAAAACTAAAATGAAACTACTTTATAGTAACTTTTACTTTTCTTACCATGAACATGTTCTTCACAAGTATGGAGTTGTTGCATCATTTCCGGACACTCAATTTCACTTCTACGTGCTTTCGTGGCGCGTGCGAGGTGGTCGTGCAGCATATCAATAATGTGCTTATTAAATTCTAAAACTATCCATAATACTCATCAGAAATTATATTAGTTATCTCTTTAACATCTTTAATTCTTCCTAGATATAAGAAACTTCATGTTAATTTTGTTAAAAAATATTGACCACGAACTTTTCTTGTGGCAAATCAGAAAATGGAACGATGTTTAAATCTTCTACTGTCATAATAAGTAGGTAGCGGTAAGTACTTTTACAAAACACGCGTGTACTACCCAGCAGGGTGTGGCAGAGGTGTATTACACCCACGTTTCACTGTTATATTCAGGTAACATGTGATAGGAGGTGAGCCAATTGCCATCCACCGGCCTGCTATTGAGAATTAATTACCTGACAGTAAAATCCCAAATAACACTTTCGCCCGACCCGGGCATCGAACCCGAGACCTCGCGGTGAGCAGCCGCATACGCTAACTACTAGACCAACTACTGTTAAAAGCAGTTTAATAACTTGAGAAATATTTAAGAATGTTTGGCAAAAATAAAACTCACCTAAATATTTTATAATCTTGGCAGTAAGTCAACAGAGTTACTTTCCAATGTTGGGTTTGTGGAAATGAACAAAACGGCTCTAACAGATAGTGGATTAGAGTAGAGAAGAAAGAGCCTTTTATGTACAGTCCTGCAGATGACTCCAAGGTAACCTTAGGTCTTGGGTGTACCTTCCGAATTCAGTTGTATGTATCTGCGCACCGCGTCGTGGTCGTGGACGGGGGCATTATTACTCGTGTAAGCGTGATATGTGATTTGGTGTGAATGCGTGATGATCGGCGTCTAAAAATAGTCGATGTGACGGGCACTCTGCACGCGCCCGCCCGCGCCTTGCGGTGCCGCGGTGTGACCGCGCGCGGCCGCGGTGAAGGGCGTCCCGAACTCCCGGCCGAGGCGCGGGTCACAATATGGACAAATACTCGCTAAACGTAACATACCACGTTACGCAGTCTATTGTGGGGATGTAGAGTATTCAACAAAAGTTGCCGGACACTTTAAAAGTTTTAAACTTCCATACAACTACGTAATACATACGATTTTAAGAAATAAGTGATTATGCAAAAACTTTTTTCATATGTAGCTACTTCTGTTGCTGACAGTATCATAAATATAAGTATGTGTAACATATTATTGAACACAAAAAGTAATCTTTACCGGCATTTTCTCAAAATAAATAGTGTTATCCTGCAGTGCGCATTGATGACCCGACCGACGTGTGCAGTGAGGTGAAACGCACACAATATAAAAGGTTCTATTGCGTGTGTGATGTGCCTGTAAGAGAGTTCTTCACAAGTATGAAGAAGTTTCTTGGCATTTTTTTCTAATAATGGTTATTAATATTATTGAAGAACTTAAAAAGGGTTTGACGCATTTGGTGCACTTCTCAACTTGTACACCATGCTCAAATGGTGCACTTAGCAACTGGTGCACTTCTCATATGGTACACTTCGCAACTGGTGCACTTCTCATATGGTGCACAACGCAATTGGTGCATTTCTCAATCGGTGCACTTCGCAAAAGGAGCACTTTTTTAGATGACTGGAGATTATCTTAAAATGAAAGAATCTTTGGTTTTACGCAGGTATAATCAACAACTAACATCCTTTCAAGTAGGTACACACACTTACTTAAACTTAAATAATTTTCAATATTAATATAAAAAAGTCACTCAAAAGTAATAACAATATGAATAACAAACAAATAACAAATATGACAGAAAGATTTCCTTAATTCAAAATAATTATAATAATGACAAAGTGATTATGCTATATTAAACAAACATACAATTTTCAAGTACTTTTATTAGGTGTTTTTATTTTGTAGAACGGTAACCCAATATGCATGCGATATAAAAATAAATGAGGGTAGTTAGAACAAAAACACAACTGTCAAGACTACGGCAGCAAGAAATTTAGTTAACCGATGGTTTTATTCAGTGTGTTGTTTTGTGTTTTATTAAACATTTAAGTTGAAATTATATGCACATATTTTTATTGTATAATCAATACGAGTTTTAGTGTTCATGATGGATGAAGAGGACGTTCGATTTGATACAAATCAAAGGGGTAATATTACTCTTATATGCGGTGAACATATACACAATAAAAAGAAGACCAATAAAAGGACTACTTTGTGGACATGTGCAAACAGGAAACATTGCAATGGTTCAGTTACCTATGATGTAACAAGGAAAATTGTTATAAGAAAATCTGCACATACTTGTGATGGTCTTCTTTTTATTGTGTATATGTTCACCGCATATAAGAGTAATATTACCCCTTTGATTTGTATCAAATCGAACGTCCTCTTCATCCATCATGAACACTAAAACTCGTATTGATTATACAATAAAAATATGTGCATATAATTTCAACTTAAATGTTTAATAAAACACAAAACAACACACTGAATAAAACCATCGGTTAACTAAATTTCTTGCTGCCGTAGTCTTGACAGTTGTGTTTTTGTTCTAACTACCCTCATTTATTTTTATATCGCATGCATATTGGGTTACCGTTCTACAAAATAAAAACACCTAATAAAAGTACTTGAAAATTGTATGTTTGTTTAATATAGCATAATCACTTTGTCATTATTATAATTATTTTGAATTAAGGAAATCTTTCTGTCATATTTGTTATTTGTTTGTTATTCATATTGTTATTACTTTTGAGTGACTTTTTTATATTAATATTGAAAATTATTTAAGTTTAAGTAAGTGTGTGAAAGGATGTTAGTTGTTGATTATACCTGCGTAAAACCAAAGATTCTTTCGTTTTAAGATAATCTCCAGTCATCTAAAAAAGTGCTCCTTTTGCGAAGTGCACCGATTGAGAAATGCACCAATTGCGAAGTACACCATATGAGAAGTGCACCAGTTGCGAAGTGTACCATATGAGAAGTGCACCAGTTGCTAAGTGCACCATTTGAGCATGGTGTACAAGTTGAGAAGTGCACCAATTGCGTCAAACCCCTTAAAAAATATACTTATCTACTTAAGTGTAAAATCTTTCCATTTTCATAATTTTGTGTATCTGCCGTGGCATGACAAAAATGAAGCCTATTGATAGACAGTCGATCAATAGGCTTCATTTGTCATGCCACGGCGTTATTAATATGGAAACAGCCTGGGTTATGTTTCAGGTAGTCTCAGGTAGCTTAGGGCGGAAAACACACAGTTTAATACATTCACTGAACGTTCATAAATCATTCACAATGAAGACAAAATACATTAAATTAATAAAGTTAAGATGTACAGTTTTGTTTTATCTCATATTGAGTCATGCTTTCTAGTACAAACTTCTAATAAGTTACATAATGCTTGATAACTATTATTATCTGGATGTAGAGTTGATTGCGTCGCGTCATTAGTTGTAGAGTCACTTAACTGTTGTAATTATAGCTATTCGTAGGAGCTGTGAAACACTTTAGATAGTTAATGTGGCTCGAGGTTGATAATTAACTCATTTCTTATTTTGTTTAGTAAATTATTGCAGTAATTTCTGCATACTTATATAAATATCTGCATAACGATCGTATTTTTAAAAGGGAGGGGCATTCAGTTTAGTCATAAACAACATTAATATTATTGTTATTATGAACAACACGGACGTAAAGTGTATCCACATATCATTATTCATTTTATAGCTTGCCGGCCTGTCTAATTTCGGCATTCTTAATATAATATAATATACTGTACCTATTATATTTAGTGTGTTTTAAATAGATTTAATGATATAAAATAGATAGACAAAACGCTGAATAACAATGAAAGAATGCATGAATTACGTGAGTCTACAAACAAGAATCGGTGGTATCGATCGTTGTCGCTATCTACCTACTCTTTGTGTTAGAAAAAAAACAATGAATATGTTATTGTGCTCTTTGCATATCCTTTATTATGACGATATCGTTTCGTAAACAAGAGCATAGGTACCTAATACTGGTAGGTAATAACACGAACAATAATATTCACATGTAATACGAAATAAAATAAAGCAATACTTTGAACTTTGCACAGGTCCGCAGCTAAACAATGTAGTTACCACAAAGATCATTGACTGTTACCGAAAGACGACTAATTATAGTAATTATATTACTGATTAAAGCTATACACTGCGATAAATAAGTTAAAGATTTCTTTAAAATATTTTTGAGGTCTACTTGAAGTCAAAACTAGGAAATATCAAATGTCTTCTATCATATGGGATATAAGTAACAATTTTCAAAAGAAAATGCCGCTTAATCGGAAAATTTTAATCTTCATCGGCAGGTTTGCACATATATGGGGATAGTTTAGTGTAATAATAATAATGTGTTATACCGTAGTCAGTCCGAAAATTTACAAACGTTCCTCGCAAAATTATGGAATTTTGAAAAGTTTTTTTTTAATTTCCTATTTTGGACCTCATCAAAATTATGTACTGAATCACTGGTAAGCAAGCAGCTTATTAGTCATGCCATTTATACCGTGTATATTACGCCTTCTTATGTAACTTACAATTTGCCTCACAGTGGATTGACGTACCTAGACAGGCATAATATATGGTTCGCATAATTCAATAACAGAGTTTAGCTAAAGGTCGAAGTAATTTTCGCATACAACTATCGGAAACATGACCAGCACTGTAGTAATGAACGGTTAGCATGTTGTCGTGCAATTATGCTATTTGCAAGTTATGTGATAGATGCCTGTCTTTAATCTCATTTCCTTCGAACTCCAAAACTGACTTACATAACTCTTTTACACACCGAGAACTCAGTATTGGGAACAGAGTCCGCTAAAGCTTGGAAGAGCTCATTACCACCCTTGAGAGGGCTGTGGCAAGTTTAAGTCTACGGTATGATTATTATTATGATCTAAGTTCTAATGCGCTGCGCCTTCTCTGCTTGTCCCTTTTTATGGAGTGAATGTAACAGTTATCATTAAGATAGTTTTGCCGCACATTGTAGTTGGAGCCGGGCGGCAAGAAAGAGGTCCTGGGCGTGGCGGTGGGCGCCAACCCCCTGGGGCAGCTGATCTTCTCCCCCCTCCTGGGCTTGTGGGCGAACCGCTCCGGGTCGGTACGCGCGCCGCTGCTCGCCACGCTCGCGCTGTTCGTGGTGGCCAGCGCGCTGTACGCACAGCTGCACCTCACGAGACCCCACGCCAAGTACTGGATGGTGTTCGCGAGGTTCCTCGTTGGAGTCAGCTCAGGTCAGCTGTTCATTTTAAAACTAATACAGTTTAAAACAAGACACATGACAGATTTAGTGCAAGAACTTTTTACTTTGATTTAAATCATTTTCTGAAAATACAGTTTCTTCTGAATTAAGGTAAAAAAAAAAATTAAGGTGTGAATGTTTATTTTTAAGTAAAGTATAATTTGTGTTTTATTTTGTTTTGAGCATTGACTCGCAGTTACTCCAAAGTTTTGCTATTTAATTACGTTATATGTACCTAATAAAACGTAACGTTTCAGCAAACGTGGTAGTGGCGCGCTCATACCTGTCATCAGCGACGCTGGTGTCAGAGCGCACGCGTGCCGTGGCCATCGTGTCTTTGGCGCAGGTGCTGGGCTTCGTGGTGGGTCCCGCGCTGCAAGCCGCTGCCGCGCCCTTGGGCCCCGGCGCCCCTTACCCGCCTCCCGGCGATTACTCCATCCCCTTCCGTTTGGACATGTTCACGGCGGCCGGATGGATCAACGCAGTGCTCGGACTCGTCAACTTCCTGCTGTTCCTACCCTGGTGCTTCAAGGAGAGGAAGATTGCTGCCAGAGAGGCGATGATCGCGCAGGGAACTGATTCAGGTGCGGGTTGAAACATTAGGTTTCATCATAATTGTTGGCAAACTGTAATATGACTATTTTTACCCGACTGCGTCAGAAGGAGGGTTATGTTTTTATGAAAACTGACGTGAGTTTGTAACATTATTCAAATTATGAAATATCCACAAATATTTAGTCCACCGCGATCGACTAAATAGACCAACATAACGTGAGTAACACCCGTATTTCTTAATCACTACATAGTATAAAACAAAGTCGCCTTTTCTGTCCCTATGTGCGCTTAAATCTTTAAAACTACGCAACGGATTTTGATGCGGTTTTTTCCAATAGATAGAGGGATTCAAGAGGAAGGTTTTTATGTATAATACATGCATAGAAAGGGGGGAATTGTTTTACTCCAAATTTAACGCGTGCGGGCCACGGGCAGTAATGAATAAATCAAACTACTGGATCGATTTTAATCATTTTTTCAGTGAGTGACATAGGCTATATATTATATACCCGTGCGAATCCGGAGCGGGCCGCTGTGTTTTTATATACAACGTTCACAGTTTTTCTGTAGTGTATTTAGTATCAGCATTGTACCCGTGCGAAGCCGGGGCGGGTCGCTAGTTTGAATAATAAGACTTATCTACCGCATCACATGATTTAATTTCTTTTGTTTCTGTGATGTTTCTAAGATACATATATGTATATAATGATGATTAGATTGATTAAATAAACAGCCTCTTGAAAAGGCACGTTTATCTAGTCATGAATCAAGTATAATTTATATTATAAATTAAATTATAGAACATTAAAAGGACATAAGTAAGGACAATAATAAAACAATATATTGAATAATCTATTAAAGAAAATATCTTACTAAAAATATCAAATTCTAGAAAAAGAAGCACTGAAAGCTTTGAAGCCCGATATAATAAGCAGCTGGACGCTGGTGCTGGCATTCTTCGTCCTGGTGTTCAACTTCGTGCTGCTGGAGACGCTGGCCACGCCGCTGACCATGGACCAGTTCGGGTGGAACAAGCGGCAGGCGCTCGAGTACATGGGCGCGCTCATGAGCGCCGGCGCCGTCGTCGCATGCGTCACCTTCGCCATGATCGGACCACTCACCAAGCTGTTTGAGGAGCGGTAAGTCCGGGAGCCTGATATGATCATTCATACGACAATGATAGTCGACGAAGAGTGAACAAGTTGGCTACAAAAAGAAAATATAAAATTTGGCAATTTTCATTTTTTAACTAAGGCACTGTCTCCACGAGCGAGTGAATCGCGGCGATATTATCGTCGTGCCACGTATTTCTATACACTCTCTATGGAGCTATCTCCACACGGCGATATTATCGCCGCAATGCGACGAGTGGCAACGAGCGTGCGAAACGTCATTACATCGTCGCTAGCCCGTCGCTACTCGCAGCGGGCTCGCGTAACTGAATTCTTTCTTTTACACCGCGTCGTTAAGGAAACGCGGCGATACCGTTACGAGTCGCCGCGGAAACGCTGCGATTCCGTTACGACTCGCGACGATACGCGGCGGAATTATCGCTCGTTCGTGGAGATTCTCCGACGATATAAGGGCGGACTCGTCGCGATTCTCTCGCTCGTGGAGACAGCGCCTAACAATCAAAGACAATTAAAAAATACTGACTGATGTGATACGAAAATTTATTCGCCGAAAAAAGATCAAACGCCCCTTAAGAACTAGATGGCGCTACTGCCGCGAGGTGGAATAGCCTGCAACATTATTTTTTTGGCTCTTAATAACGACTAAACCTTTGCCATTTTCTACCCGATCGTTTATAAAATAAGATAAAATTATTTTTAACGTCGATTAGTTAGAAGATGGCAAAAGCTTATTCGTTATTCAGAGGCACAAAAAAAGTATGCATGCTATTTTATTGCATTTTATTTTATTCATTTTATTTCATTACCTTTTTATTTTATATTTTGATTAATATGGATATTTCTTTTATTTGTATTTGTGTCGGACATCGCTAATTATTTTTTTATTAATTTAATTATGATTCAGATATTATATTTGTATGCTGGCAAACAAAATTTATGTATTAAGAACTTCTGTTACCCATAATTTACAAATAAAAGTATTGATAAATATCTGTCAGCGCTCCGTTGCAAAAATAAACATAAAAATATGTTTTGTGTTTTTCAGAGCTCTGCTCCTCTGGGGTGGTTTCCTACTGACGGGCATGGCTTCCATCCTCTGCATTCCATGGGGGCCCGGGCCGCCGCCCCTCGCGGCGCTCAACGCCACGGAGGCCGAGGGCGGGTGCGCGCAGGCCACGCAGCCGTGGTGCGCGGCCTCGCGGGGCCTCGGCCTCCTGCAGTTCCTGCTGGGCTACGCCTGCGTGTCCGTGGGGTACTCGCTCGGAGTCACGCTGATACAGACTATCTTCTCCAAGGTCCTGGGGCCACGACCGCAGGTCAGTTTTAAGTTAATTTCGATAATCTTTGATTCTTTCTATACCTCTAAAACAATTGATTGATGTCATGTATGTTTTGTGCTTAGACAAGTTATAGTAGTTCAGTACTTTCACTTTACTTAGTCTTGCCATAAATATTGTGACACGGAAAAATAATTTTTTTTCTGTTGTAAATAAAATATATTACTTTTACAATGTGTAAGTTTAATACATACATTTAAAACAATTTAAAAAATAAAAAGCTTATTCGAAATGGTCTCCATTGGCTGCAATACAGTCCTTTAAACGTTGAGGCCAGTTATCGATAGAAGCACGCACTCTCTCCATGGGAAAATTCTTTACTGCCAATCGAATGGATTGTTTTACGGACTCCAAATTAGCATGGCGTTTAGAGCAAGCCGTACTCTCTAAAACTGACCATAAATCACAATCCAGCGGATTAAGATCAGGACTAGACGATGGTCAGTCTTCAGCTCTGATGAAGTCGGAAATGTTCGTTTCCAACCAAGACTACGTGGACCGAGCTTTATGACCCGGCGCCGAGTCTTGCTGGAAGGACCATTCTTGGTTATCAAACATGGTCTTTTGTTAAGGGGCTTAACTACCTTCTCAAGAATGGTATCTTGATACACTTAAGCCGATGTTTTGATGCCTTTTTCACAAAAGTATGGCTCAGTCACTCCTTTATAACTGACACCCCACCAAACCATCACGGAAGTCGGATAATGCCCACGTTGCACTCTGTCGACTAATTGTGAAGCTTCCTTAGAGCTTTGAGCATAAATACGGTCATTTTGTTTGTTAAAATGTTGCTCAATTGTAAAATTTTTTCATCCGTGAACAAAATTTTTCTGTGACCTCCCTTTGCGTCCCGCTTCAGTAGTTGTTTCGATTTTGCCACCCTATTCTTTTTTAAATTGTCAGTCAAGAAATGACCAGTGCGTCTCTTATACGCAGCAAGTCCTAAGTCATCTTTTAAAATACGCGACATGGTCCTAGGTGCTATTTTCATCTCCCGAGATACAATCTTTTGCTTTCGGACAGGATTTCTTCGAATTCTTTCCCTCACTGCTTTGACCACCTTTTTCGTACGAACACTACGTGGACGGCCAGATCTTTTTCTGTCACAAACAGTGGAGTGGAGGTCTCATTGTACCTATGAATAGCCCGGTACACAAACATTTGACTGATACCAAGCGTATGGAGAGTTTTAAAAATTGCAGTTGGCTCCATACCTACTTTGTGTAATGCAATCACAGCGATTCGGTTCTCTTTATCACCCCACTCCATTTTAATATCGCAAATATTGAACAATGTATTAGCGCCAAAATAAGAAAAGACAATGAAAAATCATATCAAAATGACAGATTCCAAATTCAAATGTAATAATTTCTTTATTTTTAATTTTAACAGTATTTATGGCCAGACTAAGTATTTGTTTCTATTTAAAATGCTGTCTATTTATTAATAGCCCAGTGCCGTTAATTTTAAAGACCAAAAAAATTAATAGTAGGATGAAACCCATTAGAAAAGGAGGATTATATATTAATAGATTTTTACGATCTTTGTTTTGCATTTTCTGTGAAGATTTACTATAGTAACATATATATATTTTTTCACCATCAGAAAGAAGACATTTCAACGAACAAAAAACATACCAATTTTTTGAAAAAACTGATATTTTGACGGGTGAATTTTCAATCAAAAATAAGGGTAAAAAATCGATATTATTTCAAAAAAAAGGTGAAAAAATAAATATTTCTAATCAAATAAATTACAGCGTATTTGTGACATAAAAAGGTAAGTTTTCACCAAATTTCGTGATAAAAAATTTTTGATTGTGAAAGATAAAAATAAAAAACCAAAAACTTGGTTTTTTTAATTTTTCACATAAATTTTGAGGTTATATGAAAAAAGTGTAAAAACAAAAGTTTTAGATCTTTTTATTACCAACAACTTTGCCATTCGACTTTTTTCCATAGGACTTTTAGTTTTGCCGGAAATCGAGAAAATACGTTTTTTACCCTTAAAATCCCCCCCCCTCCCCCTCTTCCCGACCTCAGATCGCCCGTAAATTATTTTTCCTTAAATTTTTATAATATTCTCCTCCTTTTCTAATGGGTTTCATCCTACTATTATTTTTTTGACTTTTTATCATTTTTTAAGGGATCTACCCTGGGCAACAGTTTTGTGAAACTAGTATTTCTCTTTTATCTGAGACAAGATACGATTAAGGAAATAAGGGAACTAACTAATGAGAATTTCATATACTGCAAAGACAATTTTATTTTGAATGGCGAGTGAGCCCTGCGTATTAACAACGATTAGATAAGAGTGGTAATATTTGCTATCAAATGTTTAACCGCAATATTGAGAAATTTGATAAAACTTAAACCAGCGCCTAAACTAAAAAAACAATTTGTAAAATGTCACGGGGGCGCTAGCGAGTGATAGACTCCTCTCTTTACTAACTAAATGTAATTAGTTCATGCTTTTTCGATTTGTTCGACGTTTGAATTTCCACATAAAAAAGATCATGGTATAAGAATACTACAAGTATGCTAAGCTCCGACTAATTCCACCATGGATGTGGCAGGTTTTATGATAATGTGACATTCCCGGCTCACGATACTCGACTGTCATCGTAAGAAGCAGACAGTATTCGTTATCGATCTTGGAACATATGTCATGCGGAGCAGAGATAACAAATGTCAAGATGTAATATCACAGAATAAGAATACAAGTATTATGAAGAAAATTTACGGTTATACTTTTGCAACAATTGGACAGCAAAGATTTTTTTTTTCTGAACATAATTTACTTACTGTATTCGTATTTAAATGATACAAAATTAAGTATTTGTTTCTTCACACGATTGTTGAGTTTATGCTTTTCAAGGAAACAACAATTTTCTGAAAGTCGATATTACTTTTTATTTCAGATTTTATGGTGTCGGTTTAATTCTTTCTTTGTATTTTGTATGATTGTCTTGTAGAATTCGATGGTGTCCTTTTAATTTATTTTTGTTATTTTCCAGGGTATTTGGATGGGCATCCTGACAGGAGCGGGCTGTCTGTCGCGTGCACTGGGTCCAATCTTCGTGTCATCGGTGTACACGCGGCGAGGGCCGGACGCGACGTTCGGCAGCACGGCAGCGCTGACGTTGGTGGCCCTGGTGGCGCTGCGCATGGTGTACGGCAGGCTGCGGGCCCCCGCCCTCGCGCCCGCGCCGCACCCCCCCTCGGCCCCGCAGGAGCTGCGGCCGCTCAAAGCCGAGGAGGCCACGTGACCGTAGCGCCGCGGCCGCATGACTGCGGTCGCGATGCCTCGGGAGGTGCTCTAATACTTACTGCTGTCTGTGTTCAGGTGTGGGGTATTTAAAAATCTGTTGATGATGTAGTGACTAAGATGTGATACTGAAATAAGGAGGACCATAGCTGGACAACAGCTAAGGTAATGAAGAGGTTACCTAAATAAATACCACTATACCCTTGCAGTATTCAGTGGCAGTTGATCGACATTAGACAAATTATGCATCTTGTAACCAGATATGTTTAAACTGCAAGTATTCGCAGTCCCTAAATATTTAAAGAAAATAAAATGGAATATGCAACGATATAGCAACAATCGAAGCGCTTGGTAACTCGTAATCAATGGATGAATCCCATAGAAATCTTAATAACTAGTTATTAAGATTTCTATGATGAATCCTCTGCCGCGTGATAGTGACTAGCGTTCATTTACGGCATTGTGATAAGTGTGGAACAGTGGCGCTATCAGTGATAAGACTGAGTTTAGACATCGCTTAGTCACGACACACAGGTACAAGAAGTCGAATCGCACACCTCTCCTTATTTCCTTAGAATTTGTTTTTTCCATGATACGTGTTAGATTCATTAATAAAATCAATGATCATAGATGGTATACGATTTAAGAAGACATCGCAAGAAAGCTTCTTATCTGTTTGTAATCTGATTGCCAGATTACAAACTTTCGCATAGATTGTGATGTAATTTGCCACCAATGATTTTTCGAGGTTTTAAAGAATTCAATCATTTACTTTCATAGGCCCCAGAGGGCGCCTTGCCTAGATTAACAAATACGCTACTTTTTATCGACGTACCAAAATAAGTACTCAATAATGTTCTCGACGGTATGTAAAGTAAAGTCTATTAGCACTTGCCTAGCAAGGACTATGCTGTTGTCAGTTTGTATGTATGTGTGTGTTGTGTCTAAGTAGTCATTTGTATTTAATACAGTGCATACAGGGTGTATAGCTTTTATATAATTTGTTATAGATACGACTATAAGACATTCACAGCGCTCACTCGGCGCGGGCGTTCATATATTATCGTATTGTTTGCACGTTTGCTTTGCAGTCTCTGCTTGTTCTACTTACTTTATATTCTGTTTGAACATCATTGAGATGATGACCTATTTATCTACATTACATAGTGTTTAAATTAGACTATCTATTCATTACGCTGATAGTTTGTGGCACATTGTATACCTTCCTTAGTAGTGTTATTACTGCTGGTTCCCTCTCTTCAGTTCATCCTTAGAGCTCCTTTATTCCTCTTTTTTAGCCTCTGAATAGTGTTCGGAAGTTGTAACTCAGAATCTTCACTATAAAGGGCAAATACCTTAGAAATCATTGCGCAAATTGTTAGCCACATATTGTAAGCCATGAGGCAATATTGCCTTATTTTAAAACAATGTTCAATAAAATTCTACACATTATTTGCTATGAACTGATAAATGTAAATAATAAGTTAATTATACTATTAACAATATATTAATTAACTATAAAATATTTTGTATATTTTTGATATGTATATTTTTAGTCTTCCATGAATAAAATTTTATTAAATGTTTCATTTAGTTTCACTTTGACTTTGTTGTTTCGGATACGAAATAACAACTATAGTATGTTGTTCAGTGAAATAATCACGAAAACAATAATTTAATCAAAATATTTTAATAAGAATCATGTTTCTAATACACGTTTGACCAGTAAGTACTTAATTATCACAGTTGTATGACATAAACACACTAGAAATAGCACAAAACCCGTTTGCCAAAATGCTCTGTCGCACTCATCGATATATCGTCATCATCCTTTACTTTTCCTCACTTGATAAAGATTTGTAGTACTGTGTCATGGCAGCTATACCTACTATAAGGAGATTGGTCCTGAAGCTGAGCAATGACTTAGTTTGCGGAAGCATGACCGTGCTGAGCTATAGAGGGTCCACGTGGCCAAAATAACTCTCCAGTTTTACCCCTTTAAAGAGTGGTCTGTAGAAATAATCTAATAACAGTTTGCCGTAGTCATCCTTTTTCTAGAATATATAGAATATGACTGCAGCCATCGACACATCTGTTCTCATAGTTTCTGTCTATAATGATGACCACAAGAACAACTTATGCAAAATTGATATCATTGAGAAAATTTGGATTATATTTCTGATGAAGGTACTCTACTACTATTTAGCTCGTTCAATACACGTTTTTAGTCTTTTGCTTCGTTTGCTCTGTGCCATTGGCTTTCCTAATTTTCTACTCATCTTTGGCTGTCTTTTTTACCATCAGTCTCTGCGGGTAAAGTCACGTAAGTACAACTTTAGAGCATGTGTCAGACCATGAATCCAGAATGGCCGTAAAAACCTAGATGATCCACGACTATTAGACATACATAGCCATTGAACATCGAGACTTTCAACATGAATAAATAAATCATGGTATATCCAAGTCGAATTAAGTTCGCAAATCACGGCTTCGCTGCGGATCTCGTCTCTAACAACTGTTGCAGTTCAGCGACAGGGTTGACACTCTTTGCCGGAGAGCACGGGCGTCAGTCACGAGTCGGCGGAGATGCAGCGGCGCGGCGGCGCGGGCGGCGGGCGCGCGAAGGCGTCGCGCAGGCGCTCGGCGTCGCTGCGCAGGCGCTCGGCGTCGCGCACGCGCTGCGGCAGGCGCGCGCGCCGCGTCTCCGGCGTCAGCAGCACGGCCAGCGCCGCGCTGCCGCTGCACGCGCCGTACAGAGCCGCCTGCACGTACGTGTTCTGGCAACAGACATTGCAGATGCTATACCCTTGCTTGTTTCAAACTCCATTCAGTAGCTTCAATTTGTGCATTCAATTCGGAGATGTACCCATCCAATACATACCAGCAGTGGAGTTTGCGGCGCGAGCACGGAGCCGAGCCGACCGACGAGTGAGCAGGCGGCGAGCGCAGAGCTGCGCGCGTGCGTGGGATACAGCTCTGCCGTGTACACGTATAGAGAGTTGAACGCGAACGTGATGGCCAGCTTGCCCACGAAATACAGCCCCAGCGATGTGCCCCCGTGAGCTGGAATAAAACCATGCAGCTGCGTCAGTTCTTATCTACCTACGCCTAAATTAAAACTCAACAGATCTTACGTTTTATGCTTTTGTGATATAGGAAAATTAAGGAGAAAGAAGATTTTAGGTATACGGAAGAGAAAGAGAAGGTACTTACACACAAAGAATGGCGACACGCACGCAACGCCACACAGCAAGAAAGCGAGGAAAATACAGATCTTGCGTCCGATGCGTTCCAGCGCCATCATGATGAAGACCGAGGCGGCGATCTCCATGGACATGTTGAGCGCGAAGTTGACGTATTTGTCTCCGGACAGCAACACGGAGTTGATGGTGAGTCCGTAGTAGACGAAGGCTGCGACCGCCCAGCACCAGCAGCACACCGCGAACCGCACCATGAGCACACGCGACCGGATCAGACTTCGCCACGGATTTTCTTTGACGGCCTCGCCTTCATTCTTCACGTCATCCCTTAACCGGTCCATCAGCTCTTCGTCTACCACCACCTGAAATCGGTATTTTTTCTCACTTCAAATTGCTGTATGATGGATATTATAGTAAATTCAATGATTGTGATAATTATTGTGTGGTTTGGATGGCAAAATCTTTCACATTCTTTTTTGCAAAGCATTAAAGTGGATGATTTTACGCCTAACCCGCCTTAGATCTTTCGAGTATATAAGTTAAGTCAAATAGTGTTATTGGTACTACGGAAGAGGCTGAATCACCAGTAACAGTAGCTTTCTGTATCATGTCAATGCTCATCGATACAGCTGGGATCAGTACTTAACACTGCATCATGATGATAGATTAAACTTGCCTTACGAATATAAGATAACATACCTTGTTCCAAGCCGCAGCTTTTCTAATAACAGCGTCAGTTTTCGTGACGTCTCCCTTGGCATGCAGCCACCGCGGGCTCTCGTCCAGCAGCATGTAGTAGAGCGGCAGCAGCAGCGCCAGCGAGTGGATGGTCCACAGCAGATGCCGCCAGTACGGCACGCCGTACGCCACCCACGCGAACAGCACGCCGCCCACGCCGTACGCCACGCCCGTGGCGCACGCGAACACCGCGCGGAGCGATGGGTGCGCCATCTCTACCACTGCAAATAATAAAAGACATTGCACGGTGTTTTGCAAAGCCATTCTCTTGCCTTCTCTGTCTTTTTAAACGCATTACGGTAGATTCAGTTTAAAATGGTTTGTTAAATGTAGGGACACAGGGCAACCGGCGCATATGTATTTAAGTGGATACACTGGATACTTAAGTTTAGTCGCCCGGTTCGCCAGTCGCCTTCCCGTATCGCTAGAGATAGGTCGTAGTTAAGATAGAATAATGTAGTCGATAAGTTTATTATATAATATGTTCCTGGTACCAGTAAATATAAAACATTTAGAATAGTGACCTATCGTTTCTCTCAAATCTCTTCAACATCATTATATACAACCATGAAGCACCCCCAAATTGGTGACCCTCGACAAAGAACACGCAACTTTCTACACCGTGGCGTTCCTGCTTAATCAAGTGACATCATGGGAGACGACTCGCCCTTCTCGACGCGCGCATCTAGAAGGACTCCTACGACGACCTAGCCAAACTACACTGGAACGCACGGAAAATACAATGAAGATATCATATATATATAATCAAAGGAAGATCTACTGCTAAGCGATTTCTCCGACGTGGTCAAGTATGTGAAGACACGTGGTTGCCATGCATAGCGAAATCAAGTAGCGACCACGGCAGACCACACAATTTTGGGTGATGACCTTTTGGATTTCCGGACGACGAGCACGACGGTTTATTCTAATACGTGGTACATTAGTCGCGTATTTAGACGTATTATATACCCTGCGGTTGCGTTGGCACCAGGATGAGAATGCTTACTACAGGATTTCCGGACTATACGGCATCGTAACAATATATTTAGAGGCGAGTAGGTACAAATACCGCTTCAAGAAGATTAATTGTCAATTACGTCATCAATCAGAGACGTGGACTACTACAACAGGAGCAAATACATCGCTAGCAGACTATAATAGGAGCAACATACGGAATTTGCATCTTCGTACGTATCGCCGACTCACGAAGCGCCTTACGAAGAGCAACGTCAAGAAAACGTATCAAGTGTTTGTGATAAATAACGGTATTTCGTTTACAAGTTAAAGTTTTAAATTCCATGGCTATTTTTAGATGCAAAGTCTCAAATCACGTCGATAACTCATGTGTTAATTTTTATGTGAACAACGCTTTCGTTGAGTAGCAGTTTGTTTGGCTCTCACAAAGCACTTGAGATTGTGACCCTTTTTTTATAAGCATCAGTACTCGGAACCACTTGTTTATTGGAATCGTAGAATGATTATTGTTTGTGTTAACGTTATAAAATTTTTGTTTCAAATTTTTATTTTGATTATCATTTTGCAAATTATTTTTGTAAAGGGGGAAATGGTGTAGGGACACAGGGCAACCGGCGCATATGTATTTAAGTGGATACACTGGATACTTAAGTTTAGTCGCCCGGTTCGCCAGTCGCCTTCCCGTATCGCTAGAGATAGGTCGAACAAAAATTTGCTCTTTAAAGTTTATTATCTCGCAAACGGATCCCTAAATCAAAAAACTGTCTTAGCAACCCCTAAACGTTTTTAAAAGTCCTATCTAACAATACCCCACACTATGGGGTAGGCGACAAAAAAAAAAAACATCCCTACTAGTACGAGAGCCCACGACCAAAACCATGTCTCATAGCAATACGGCAAAAACCCTATAAAATCGTTAGATTGTATGATTCTGTACCCGACTAGGTGTGTAGTAACGGTCGAAAGTGTAGCAACTGCGTGGGAGGCCATTTCTGCTGTGTCAAAAAAAAAAGACAGTCAGTATTATAGCAATACGTCTGATAGTGAAAATGTACGTAGATTTTATAATTGTATTACGAAAAAGTTTGTTTTCAGACATTTTGCGCGTAGCATATAGCCTGAGCGCATTTTTGAAAATGTCAACAAATTTAGCCGACCTGTATCATAGCAATACGGATAATTTTTTTTTTCAACTTTTCGTATTGCTGCCATGATTACCAAAAACCTGTTTTCAGACACTTTAAGTGTAGCATATACTCCCAAAAACGAAAATAACGTTTCGGAGTCGCCTGGCCGACGCCTCTGTTAAATGTTTTTTTAAATTTACAGCCTTTATAGATATTCAAGAATCTCCCTTGTCTATTATATGTACTTTGACAGATGACAGATGTCATTACTTATTTCTTTTGTAAAAGTTACTCAAGTGTGCTTTAAATAAAACCAAAACTATCAAATCAATCAGTATTTAATTTCAACAGCCTCATTGTAATTTGTAACTTTGAATAAACCGTTTTTTTTTCAACTTCATCGCAGTTTCCTTTTGTGCGATTTATTTCAGTCCTTCAACTTCAATGTTACGGTTTCGGGTAAATTCTTTGTTAATTATCATCTAATAAATTTAGGGTCGCAACGTATTCATTGGTTTGTAACAGAAAATTCAAGATGCCTCAATACGATTTTTAAATGATATCTGAGTATCGAAAAGTTGTCTGATAGAGAAGGTGCTACACTTAATTTGTCTGATATAATTTTTTTGCACATGTGGACAACTTATTTTATCATGTCCAACAATTTTCAGACATATTGCTATGATACCGATCGGTAAAATTTGTTAACATTTTCAAAACGGTCTCAAAATTTAATGCGTTCACATTTCCGTCTGAAAATTGTTTTGTTCGCATCAAATAACCAAAATTTACTAATTATAAAGATTTTCAGACGTATTGCTATGAGACATTTTTTTTGTCTCATTTTTATTTTTTTTAAGTGATTTTACGGGTTTGCGCTACACCACTAACGTCTGAAAAATATGTTTCCGGTATCTCAGAACTATCATTCAACTACAGTCTGCAAATCAGACATATTGCTATGATGCAGTTCGGTAAAATTCTTTGACAATTTTGAAAATTCGATCAGATCAAACGCTACGCGGAAAATGTCTGATATTGGTATTTTCGAGTTCAGGATAATCGTATCTATCGATTTGATGCGGTTTTGGCCGTATTGCTATGAGACAAAAATTTTGGTCGTGGGCTCTCGTACTATACTTTACATGTAGGGGAGCTACCTGAAAAAAAAATATTTTTCCAAATTTTACTCTACGACTTTCTTAGTTTAGTTAACATACATGTTTGTGCAAAATTTCAGTTTTCTAGCACCAACGGTTTCGTCGCTATGCCGTGGACAGACAGACAGACATGGCGAAACTATAAGGGTTCCTTGTAGGTACTACGGAACCCTAAAAAATGAACACATAAACATACCAACAAAATTACATCAAAAACATCGAGTTTTTCAACTTTGATACATCTACTGTTGATGTCACGTTTTGATATGAAGTCGGTTAAAAACCCCGATACATTTAGTTCGAATTTGCAGCAAGGATACGGGATTTTATCTTTATAATATTAGTGGATTATATTACGGGCTCTTCATCGTCATAGTTTCGTCGTATTCGTTGTCATCTTCGAGAGCTGAACCCTGGAGAACATCTGCATAATGCTTGAGCATCAGGATCATCAGATATATCACAGAAATTTAGTACATTTTCAACATCTGCTTTCTTTTTTGAAGAAACCATGTTGGTTTTAGGCAACTCAGCACAGTCGAATCATAAAAAAGATTTGACGTTTTTCTTCTTAACATCAACTATCACTGGCGCAGCAGAATAAACTTCCTGAACACTAATTTCAATATTTTTTAAAGCGCGGGATCCAACTACAGTATTTTTACTATGGTATAATGTAGTATTCGGGTTTTGCTCATTTTAAATGGAAGTTTTTTACCTTTATCATATCTTTAGCCTTGGCTTTCATGTCATAACAATAATAACAGCGTTTGATGAATGGTTTACAGAAAATTCGTAAAGACCATCGTGTAGCCCTATAGAGATTGAGTACGAAACGACAAAAAAAAAACAATTTTGAGATTTTGATTGATGTATTGCTTTGTGAAAACGCTCCTCAATTATTTCATTCTAAGTTTTAACCGATTTCTAAAGAAACCTACGTAGGGTTAGTTTTGTGATGTTCAAAGACAGTCACAGAGGCATCCATGAAGACCCTGAGTGAGCAGAATTGTTGCGAAAATGTTTTATTGCTCGTGCTGATTGCTCAACGGCGGGCGGAGGCGCATGCGCATTGTCGGAATGCCTCGGACCGAAACCATATTAAGTGATTTAGTTACTATTTTTATTAGTATTGTTTTTAACTCGCAAACTAACTAACTAAACTAAACTCGCAAAGTAACATGTGCACATCGCAACAAACTTAAATAATTATACAAATACCTGTCAAAGTTGCGCCCGCCTCTTTACCAGGTATTTTTAGTTCTTGGATTGGGTATATATTCATATGTGACTGTTCATATGTAAAAAAAAACACAAACACTGCTGTGCATGTCCATTGTGCAGATAAAACAATAGTTAGTACTCACTGAGAACATATCCGGCGCTGTTGAAGCCGTAGCCGAGCGCGGCCTCGAGGAACTCCAGCACCAGGTACATGTAGTAGTTGAGAGAGAACGCCTTGACGATGCCCATCACGCCCGCGAACGCAGAGAATATGCAGAACGCCGTGCGCCGACCAAACCTGCACATGCTCGTGTTTGTGATCAGTTAATGCAAAACCTGGTGCAACTGAGCAAAGATGTGAAGAATATGATGTATTTAGTAGTCTCAAAAGTCTAAGCAAAAAATGTATTCAAAAATCATAAATGTATAAATTAAAGGCATCTTATACATTTATGAGATCCCTTGCTCACTGTTTTCAGCAATACCATAGGTGTAAGCGTCTATCATGTCATGACGTATCTACCTCCTTTACTTCATCAGCACAGCAATAATAAGAAAGTAACTTACGTGTCGGAGGTGTATCCAGTGAGTATGAGCGCGAAGGGCAGCGCGGCGTTGCGCACCGTGCCCACCATCGTGCGCATCCACTCGCGGCAGCCCAGGTCGAACTGCAGCCATACAACACAACACCCGTTTAACCTTGGAGGGATTGACTGCCTTCTGGTTTACTTCAATAATGTGTCGAGTGTGCCACCCACAAGGACTACCTTAAAGGTTTATGTGACCATTCCAATATAATTCATCGACAGACAATGTCACATCTAAATTACTCACATTTTCATTAATTAAACGACGATTAATTAAACACCTGCTTTTGACAGCTGAGCTTAAGACATATTCTTCAAGATTAAGAACAGTTTTTGAATAAAACAAGAGAAGGCAAGCGTGATAGACAGACAATACAAGGCACTTTAGCATTGTAACATTAACAATGACAATAAAAAACATAGCCAATGCAATCCATTTTTATTAACTACACAATGAGTAAAAGCTTACTTTGCCCTATAAAAGACATCAACGAGTTCATCGGGAATTAATATCCGGGGTTGTTTTTAACCGACTACAAAAAAAGGAGGAGGTTCTCAATTCGGTTGTATGTTTTTTTTTTTTTTTTTTTTTTTATGTTTGTTCGCCGATTACTCGAAGACGTCTGGACCGATTTGAGAAATTCTTTTTTTGTTTGAAAGGATATACTTCTCATGTAGTCCCATTTTTTTCCAGTCACGTTCTGATGATGGGATCCTAGAGAAATCGAGAGCAACCCTCAAATTTAAAAGGCTTCTATATTGTTTTTTGTATATTATCTAAAGCTACCCGGATATTTGCATCTAGTAATCAGCATTTTATGTTGCTGAGCTGATGCTGGAAGGTACAACTCCTCTACGGTTAGGAGTACGGGGATAATTCTTTAAATATAGGCTCCTTGGGGCCGTTTACTGTATTCTTTCAAGTTATACACAGATGAGGCGAGACGTTTAATATTACTTATGTATATTTATAATATGAGGTCATGATTTGATGATGGGATCCTAGAGAAATCATGGGTAACCCCTTAAATTTCAAAGGCTTCTATATTTTTATTCGTATATTACCTAAAACTACTTGGATATTTGCATTTTAAGTTGCTGAACTGAGTACATCGTCTCCTCATTCGAGAAACATTCTTGCTCGGTCTACCCATCACTTAAAATCGTAAAATAAAATATTTTTTAATAAAAAAAAAACCGACTTCAAAAAGTAGGTAAACTAAAAAGCAAAAAATATATTTACTTCGCACAAAATAATACGTTTTTGCATTTAGTTAAATAGACATTATTAAATGATTATTTTATAATTCTGAAGTCGGTGTCAAGTAAACAATAACTCTGTATAGATAATATCAATCTTTCTAACAACTATTTTCTGACTGAATATTAGTTCTTAATTATCCGATTTACTTGGCACCGACTTCAGAATGAATGTCCGGGGTTGTTTTGTTAGCAACGAAAGTGGGTTAGGCACATCACGCACTATTTGCTGGCGGCTGAACCATTTCTGAAAAAAAATAGTAGACCGACCTATGCCAAATGCGTTTCGGTAAAATAAATAAAATCAAAATACCGTCCAATTGAAATCCTTATTTTAATTGCAGCCAACTCATAAAATCAGAAAATGAAAGTGACAAAATCATTTGTGTGATAAAATTCCAAAGCAGCTGGTAAGTATTTATAGCCAACAAAGAGATTAGATTAAGGTAATACGGTTATGATGATTGATTGCTAGATAGGATTAGTCTATTTAATATTCATTACATACAACACAATATCGATGGCGAACGTTCGTGAGCATCGTATCACTTGGCACAAGCGTGGTCATTGATTACAGCCTATAGTCATAGGCTCATGAACTGGACATAAATCAACAGAGGGATATAAGATTGCACTGAATTAATTTAATCAACAGATATCATTACGTCAAACCAGGAAAATTGCCAATTTAAATACGACGAATATATATTTATTCGCTCCTTGTAGCAACACAGTTTATAATCCTTTTGATGTTGTTAGGCATCGATCATTCATGAACAACCACAAACTTTTTAATTGCAGTTGCATCACGCACTTCATACAGAACTACGACTTTGTGCATCCTATGCCCTTCATTTCAAGGCCTAATACTAGTATCATTGGAACATAGCAGTGCAGCAAACAGAATTAGGTATTAAATTTACATAAAAAAAACCTATTGTTCATTTGCAATGCACGGACTTACATCTTAAGTTAGGAAACAATTCAATTAATTGTATGATGTAATACAAATGATTCACAGAGATTCTCTATCTAATTATTCGTGCCCAATCACATCAATCTAATCGTAACAATATTTTGAATATAGCTATGAGAGCAATAATAGGTAACGTAGTAATATAAACATTATATAATTGGGAAAACTAATCTCTATAATGTAGTAAAGTAGATTTCATTGTAGCTGATATCGGATTTGTGATCGAGTCTCTTCTATTTATTTACTCCTTCTAAACTCTAATTGTAGATAGCATAAAGTAATGTGCACAGACAAAACCGGCTCATCCCTTATCCTACAATACATAAGCATAACAGGTGAAATGTGAGTGAGGCGTGATGTTATGAAGAACTAAGCTATTGCTCATAAATCAAATTTATTTTTTAATTTTTTTTAATTTTTAATATCTCACAACTTACACACAACGCCATCTAGTCCCAAACTAAGCAGAGCTTGTAATATGGGTACTAGAATAACTGATACTAATAAATATACTTTTTTTTTTTGTAAATACATACTTATGATACATAGAAACACCCATATGGGATATTAGTCTTTATAATCATTGAATCACGCAAATATTAGCATATTAGGTGATACGAATGACAATCTTATATTGATATATATGACATCTTGACGAAGCCCCTTATTACCAGTGATTCATGATTTTGGCACACAGACGTGCCATAATTTTCAACGGTCACAAATTGGTAAAGCCCGTTCTTCTTACGCCATATTTAACATAATCGCAATGTGACAATAAACTTGTGAAAACACTTTTCATGAACATGATTTTAAAGCGAAAATTGAATTAAAAAAAAATCGAATTGAACAATTGAATCCAAAAGTTAACAGGGAAATTGCAAGTATATTAGGAGTAATGTTACTTTTCCATAATCAGTCACATAATTATATCAAAGATTTATGTACTGTAACCACTGGTACACGGTTTCGTCAAGATGTCATTGTGTTTACTCCAAAAAGGTAAGGTTTTCTTACCTCAGCAAAAATGGTATCTTCGTTTTGATAGACAAAGGAATGGCAGGCCATGGTGTCGTTCATGTGAAAGTGCTCCCTGTCGCACATGGCATGGTCACCCAGGGGCTGGTACCTCTTGCACTGGGTGTCTGGGAGCAGCGCCACTGCCGCCTCGTTCTCGAACACCGGCTCTCCGCGCTCGCATTCTGGCACCACGCAACTGGCATCACAAACAATCATGGTAAACACATTGTGATGGTAGGCACTTTTATAATATGCCTGACAACTAGTAAAAATAATACTAGATGTATTTGATAGACAAAGTTTTTAATCAGAATAAGTTTGTTGTATTTCTTGTCCCTGGTTTTAAAGTTGTATACTTATACTTTTGACATTGCGTTTTCTTTTCTTTTAATTGTAAGTTATTTATTCAATTATCGATACGCTAGCTTACATGATTGCTAATGATGTAATACGCATTTAATATGAATATTGCCGTAGAAGCATCGTTTGCAGCCAATTAAAGACATAACCAAAAAAATAAACTGTTCTCGATTGTGACACCTGCTTGAAGCGCAGTTATTATGTAGATAGCTAATTGCGATGCCGTCCCCATCAGCTACAGTTACCGAGGATGTCATACTATTCTACATTAAATAATAGGTAGGAACTATTTTATACTCCACACCTGGCTCTAACTGGCTCCTCTTTACTTTTTAAAGGAGTAAAATATTTAAAATGTGCTTGCGAAGGTAGAGTCCAAAAGAATCGACAACTAAGATAAGAAAACATTATGTATTCAAAAAGAGTTGTCATTCTTTCCAGATGACTAAACTCGAAGAATTTACAATTGCTGAAGATTCGATCAAGTGCTATTGTGCGGAACTACATAACTACAATAGCAGCCCACAATAACATTGATTCAATATGAACTATTGTGAGAACAGAGTTTGAACATGTGGTCAGTCATTACAAAATGTGATGCATCCCTATCGACTACCGTACATAGTCGTACTATCCATATCTACCTAGTGTGGTTCATACACGCTGCGCTGGAGGGTAGACCTCCTGCCAACTACTTGAGCCCCGCAGGTATCGACCAGCATGTACGATGTCGCTCGAACGAATTGACACACACGCTCCATTCTGTCTGCGCAGGAATACCCACGCAGGTAATCCGTAGCGTATATGGACCATATCATCGTAGAATTATGTGGTAAATTATATTATCTCTTTGAAAGAAAAGGTCATTTTGTAATGGTGTTTTAACTAAAGTGTTTAAGACATCACAATCACATATCTAGTGTTGGTTCGATGGTGGAGTTAAACATAATATCTCGACATCGTGAGCGATTAAATACGAGGTTTGATAAAACGAAAGTCGTTCTCACCACTCACCGCTTAAACAACGTCACACTTCATATTTATGCTCACGGCTTTTGTTTTATTAGAGAAAGTAAGAGGTGTTACCACTACTTCACTATCTCTGGGAGTACTTCTAGTGCCACCAAATACTAAAAATAGTGCGAGTTTTACTATCGAGGATATTCTCTATTGAGCTCTTAATAGTATAATCATCCTTACTTCCCTACCAATATTATAAATCAGAAAGTGACTTTATCTATCTTTTGGAACGAAGTTCCTTATCGCGCGTTGCGAAAGGGGGCTAGACGGAAAAAATTGGGACGAAAAGTTGTAACGACACATTTCGTAGCAATTCTCGTAGCGGCGTAGTAATTACATGCTACGTTACAGCTACGGTGCTACATCATCAGACACACAGAGTGAGTATTCGGTGAACCACATTAAGTTTTTTTTTATAACTTAGAGAAATAAAAATTTCTTTACCAATTAATCGAAAGGAACTTCGTTCCATCCCCTTGACACCTCAGTAGTTTTTTTTTTTTATATTATATTTAGTCGTATAGCTATTGGTAATTAATAAGTCCTCGAGTCATATCCAAATAGATAATGACAATATAAATAATAAATAATAAACACCACAAATAAAAATATAATAATGACGCTATCAAACGTACGTAGTAAGGCAGAGCAGAGAGGTACCCTGAACAATAGTAAGTGCACATCTGTTCAGATAACAACAATTAGCACTCATTTTAATGAATTGTGATTCAGAGGTATATTCACAAACTGGTTTGCTCTATCAGTGTAGCTTGCCTATGTAAGTGCTGGATGCAGTCATTCCTGAGATGAGCGCGGAGGAACATTACGAGTATAATAACAAGAAAGAGCCATGTTATAGATAAGCTTCAGCTATCATTTCTCGTCGGCTGCTGCAGATGTTATAGAAAAAGATAAGATGCAAAGATAAAAATGATAATACATTATGTTAAATATACAATGTATGTACAAGCAAATATTAATTATATACGTTAAAATAGCGGATTATAGCTAAATAATTATCAAAATCTGCGATTGCGAATTAAATATAAGCTAAGCTAATAGTCGTTTAGATGGAATCATATAATAAGTGTTTGTTCCTGAGTCCATCTGTCTAGATCTGACGATAGGAGGAAAACAGGATATCACACAAAAATAATATTATTAGTGGGTCTAATGTGGCACCGGTTTATGTAGATTTCAGAATAAGAAAAAGTAACTTATTTGAATTATTCTCCTTTCCCGTAGTATGAGACACGGTAAAATTAAAATATTAATGTAGTAATAAACTTAACCTATTGTCTACCTACTTCGTACCTACCTGTAACCTGATACACCTAGCACAAATACTTACGTGACAGATAAATAAGTAAATAACAATCTTTTTTATCTTAAATTTAAGCTGCAAAATGATAAATCGTCGTCAACTTCAGGTTTCACTAACACTTTCTGTTTGCAACGAGCACTGAACATTTAGAATCGAATCGCAACGTTTGCTACAAATGGCACAAGGTCTGCTGTGTTTTAAAATCCGATAACACTTTCATAACAGATGATCGTCAAACACTTGAAAACATAAGAAATGAACCTCAGCCTTCAGGAAGCAGTGGTATTGTTTTGTTTACATACCGAAATGGCACCTGATCGGCGACGAACACGTAATTGAGTGAGTACATGACGGCGAGCAAGTTGGGGATGCACAGCATTACGAGCACGTAGCCCTGATAAAATCCGAAGGGACCGAGCTGCGCCAGCGCAGCCTCCAGCGTGTCCCCGGCGTCGGCATCGCCGGGCTGCGTGCTGCGGGTGCTGCGTGCGCTGGCCACACTCGCGCGCGTCTCCGCCATGGCTGCGATCGCACTGAGCGCGTTCCGCCAGGGCGCGCGAGGCCGCGGTCGCCGTCACCACAACCTCCGTTGATAACGTTGCCGCTTCTACGTCACGCACAGGTGAGAACGTTACACGATCAAGTGGCCGTCAATAGATATTGACGAATTTTCATGGCATTGGAGAATGTGTTTGTAGTGGATTAGGTTTCATAGACAAAACATTTTCTCGTGACTGTCTCAAGCCTAAGAATTTATTAAAAAGAGTGGAACATACTCCAGTTGATAGCTGCTCCTCCGGCTATTGAGGAGAAGCCCACTTTAGAACGGCCTAAGTTACGGTCGGGCATTGATGTTTTTATTAAAAAACATCATGCCCTGAAATACAGTTAGCATTAGTTCAGGGGTCAGAGGACTCATACCCATTTATGTATTTTTTTATGTCAATCAATTTATTATGCTGTTTCATAAAATTATTTAAAAGTATTAATTTCTACATAAAATAAAAGATTGCAGTCAAGTTTGACAAACATGACTGACCTTTCGCCGTCTGGCGGATGTTGCGCACAAACCACAACGTAGTAAAGCTACCACAAAGCAACCATGAAATATCGCTGTTAGCGACACGAGCGTAAGACGTTGAGTAACACAATGTTATTGTTATTTAGCTGGACAATGAACCTGCAGGACTGGCTGCACGAATCTGATTACCATCATTGATTAAAACATCTTATCTGCCACTAACCATGGTCCAATTACTTAAAAAATCTATAGGTGTTAAAAAGAGAGCAGAGCGTCCTTGTTCTTTTAGCGTCATCAAACACATTTAGGCAGCATTATAGGTGGAATCCACCACAGTCCACTGTGAGGTGACTTAAAACTAAATAAAGAACATTCATTTCATAAAATTATTTTGTCAAAATAAACTACATGAACATCCACTAAAACGCTACATTGGAGAAACAAATCAACCGACTAAGAGACCGTGTACAGCCTTGTGAGTAGTATTTTAGTATTATTTGGTGGTTAATAAATTAATGGAAATACGGTGGCACTTGCTCTCTGGAGCAGCCGCAAAAGTAACCAATGTAGCAGTGATTCATTTTATTTCATTCATTCATAGGTTATCCCACATCGGAAAATCGATCCAGAAAAAATCATAGGTACCCAATATCAGAAAATCGTGAATTTATGATAATTAGCTGCAGTAAACACTTATCAGTGATTAAGCACATCACTGTTAAGCTCTAAGTGCGAAATATTTTAATCGGATAAATGTACTATCAATGAAAGCAGATTCTTGATCATCATTCAGCCGCTCGTAGTACACTGCTGGACATAGACCTAGATCCTAATTTGCGCCACAAAACCCGGTGAACAGTTTCGGGGATATGACATCTCCCTGTCTCATCCCCCGACGCAGCTCTATCTGGTTTGTCTTTTGGTCCTGGATCTGGACGGTCATGGTGGCGGTGTTGGCAAATGTTAACCTTATAGACTTTGACAACGTCAAAGGAAATGTTTATCAAATAGGTCATGAATCAACTTTGCTGATAGTATACCGGCAAATTCCAAAGTTGACTGAGAAATTGCAAATGTATAGGGAAAGGCTAGGCCGCTAGTGCATCGTTACTATTACCTTGTTGATCGGAAACATTGCGTAAGATAAAAACATTGTTTACGCCCAGTGTCTTCGAATCGTGATTGTACGAAATCACTTTTTAAGCGACTTTTTGCGGTTTCATTTACGCCCTGTCTAAAAAAAATGTTTAAATCTCTACTGTCGTAGCGTGACCAACACTAATCTTATCTTAATTTCGTCATTCATCTACATCACTGGTGAGTTCGTCATTCGTTACGTTCAACAACCTGTTACTAGCGGCTATTTATCTGTTTTCTAGTTTATAGTTTTATAGCACAATTAATAGTTTTTGGCTCGATTACATCAAATGCTCCGATGATTTGTGATATTGAGGTATCGCAAAAATAACTGTAGGTATATCGTGTTTGGATTATTATCTCACAATTAATCAGGCACATAGTGACCGATGTGGGTAACAGATAAAAATAAACCTGAAGTGGCAGTCGGTATTATCTTTGAAAAGATGGTATCTTCTTCTGGAAAAGGTAGCAGCATGATATCAATATCTATACTTATAATTAAACTGTTGGGGATCTAATTCAGTACATTTAAGAAAATTTTAATTGTTTTCTGAAATGGATACTGAAGCAACGTTTGTAAAAAAATGGTCTGTCTGTCTGTATTTTTACCGTCTTTAACGCCGAAAGTACTGAATGGATTTAAATGATCAGATTTAAGATTCAAGATTAAAGATTAAATTTCGCTCAGGGAGCGCTTGAACACGTCAAAACATTACAAATGATAATATAAAAATAAATTATAAGTAAAACTAAATTATACCAATGACAATGATTTGAATAACCGGGGCTTAGATTAATTTTAGTCCAATTGTTAAGAATCAGATTAATAGCAATCTAATTGTATCAACAGATTTGTATAAATCTTTTTTGTTGGATAACCCATTTTATTGATGTCGGTTATGTTATGAGCTATAAAACATTACGCTATAATAAATAGGAGCGGAGCAGCAGAGAAATATGTTGTAAATAACGGGTGACGGGGTGCGGAGCAGTATATAGCAGCTTTTGTTTGTTAGATATCTACCTATCTATCTAACAAAGGTGCCGCGCATCATAACGGGACTGCACGTGTTGCACATTTGGGGACACGCGGCGAGCGACGCCTGTACCGGTCGAACATAACGGGACTGCACGTGTTGCACATTTGGGGACACGCGGCGAGCGACGCCTGTACCGGTGGAACACGAGGCGAGCGGCGCGTGCACAGGACGGCCCTACCTATATAAGGAAGCAGAGCGGCGCCGGGGGCACTTGCCTTCACGAACTATAGTGAACATAACGTATTCGCTCCTCTAAGTTTTATACCGGGTTTTTAATTATAGTTATAACGGTGTTTTAATTTAATATACCAGTATATTTGTACAGTCCGCTTTTCATTTAAGTCCTACATAGGACTCTTAACATGGTCCTTCTGGATCGCCGTTAAATTTTTCATTCGAAAAACAATAACGTAATTTAACGTCCCGGAAAAAACGCTTCAAGTCTCGATCCTATAGCTGTGGACGGAATACAACCTACCTGCTATCTGCACGGAACGAGCTAAGAAGAAAATCAAATTGGCCGCAGGCAACGAAAACAGACCGTTGACCCGAGCAAGATCCAAATCATACGCGAAGAAACCTCAATTCACCAATGACACGTGGTTTGGTTTGGATAACAGTGAGTCGTTCCAATTTTTTTCTTCCTTCCCTTTCATAGTGTTTTTTATTTGAGTGAAGGTTTAGTCATATTTTTTATTTATCCAACGGTTACTCTACGTTGTAAATGTAAAATACAACTTTTTGTGTTAATAATTATAGTGCAAAAAATAGCAAAGCAACCGGTTACCTGCCGCTCGCGCACGTGCTTGTCCGTTAGGTAGCCAAGAGTGCCTATCCCTTATAACATTTTTTCACATGCTTGCAACTTTATAGGCTGGCTTACCAACTAAAAATATTTCTTTATATTTTTTAATTCTTGTTTAATCTTACCTACCCTTTTTCTTTTAATTACTATTGAGATTTTATTGCAATGACTGAGGATAAAGTAACGACCTCACAGCTTATTAAAAAGCGTGGCAGTTTTAAAGCTAAATTAACAATTTTCAGTAATTTTTTGTCGCTTATTAAAGACAATGAGCTTACCAACGTACAACAGTTAGAACTTAAAACGAGATTAGAAAAAATAGATGCCTTATATAGTGATTACGATAAATTACAGGAAGAAATTGAGGTGATCTCTGAGGTGGACGACTCCGCCGACCGTGAGCGGTTTGAAAGCCAGTATTTTCATCTACTAGCTGAGGGTCGCAACCTTCTTGGAACCTGTCTATCCAGTCAAGGACAGCTTCAAGGGAGTGCCGTGATAACTCAAGAAGATGTGCAGGCAAGTGCTTTCATTTCTAATTGCGTCAGATTGCCTAAAATCGAGTTACCTACCTTTAGCGGCCATTATCAGCACTGGCTAGGTTTCAGAGATACATACGTTTCCTTAATTCATTCAAGGTCAGATATTGACAACATAAATAAATTACGCTATCTCCGAGCTTCCCTTAAGGAAAGTGCTTTTTTAGTTGTAGATGCTTTAGATATCAAAGGAGACAATTATCAATCCGCATGGCAGTTACTTTGCGACAAATATGACAATAAAAGATTATTAGTTAACAATCACGTCATTGCATTATTCAATGTACCAAATATGGAAAAAGAATCATGCGCCTCTATTCGTAACATTATAGATGTAACAAATAAAAATCTTCGAGCTCTTTCAACTTTAGGTGAACCAACGGAGCATTGGGACACACTTATTATACATATTATGTCGGAAAAACTCGACATTGTTACAAACAGAGAATGGGAAGAACGTCGAAATACTTTGACGAAATCTCCCTCTTTAAACATGTTTCTTACTTTCCTTGGTAATAGAGCCGACTTTTTAGAGAGTTTAGAAGAAAGAGGTAAAGGGAACTGTAGGCAATCAACAAGTTGTAATTGTAACACAAATTTTACAAGTATTAAACAAGTTAATAACAAACAGACAGTCAAAAGTTATAATAAAAAAATATTTAGATGTCCTATATGCGACCAGACGCATTTTTTGTTTAATTGCGAAACATTTAGATCTTTCAGTATTGAAAATCGCATACAAAAGGCCAAAGAAGCTAAAGTATGCATTAATTGTCTAAGACCAGGTCACACAGAAAATAATTGCAATTCTGCTACATGTAAATATTGCAGGAAAAAACACAATACGCTATTGCATTTAGACTCTCAAGAAGTAAACGAACAACCCCCTGAGCTAGCGATATCTAATTTTGCCGGTTCAGCTAACACAAAACAGATTACTACTTCTCGAGTAATATTACTATCAACAGCAGTAGTAAAAGTCGCTGACAGCAGGGGCAACGTGCACAATGCGCGTTTGCTTCTCGACAACGGCAGCACGACCAATTTCGTGACACACACGCTATGTAGTAAGCTAGGTCTGTCACGACGTAACACGAACTCAACGGTAACGGGTATCAATAACAATATTTTTCCTAGTACTCAGTCTTGCAACCTGACAATTATGTCAAATATTCAAAGTGATTATGAATTTAAAATTGACTGTCACGTAATTCAAAAAATTACTGAGGCCATGCCATCTTATTTAATAGATGTAACCGATATACCGTTACCAATCGGGATTGCCCTTGCCGATCCATCCTTCAATGTACCTTCAGAAATAGACATTCTCGTTGGGGCAGACATATTCTGGGCGGTTCTTTGCAACAATTCAATCGATTTAGGTAAAAATTTACCAAAACTTTATGAGACAAAACTTGGTTGGCTAGTGTCTGGATATGTCGCCAGTCCTAAAACCGATTCCCCTTTACTTGTTTGTAATTTTTTAAATGAATCATCGAACCCTGACTTGTCTCGTTTTTGGGAATTGGATAGCGTAGCAGAAAAGCACTCATTATCCCCCGAAGAACGTGCTTGTGAAAATTTTTTTATGATTAATACAAAACGTAGTTCTAATGGTCGGTTTGTAGTAACAATGCCATTTAAACGAGACCCGTCGGTATTAGGAGATTCATTTCAAAGAGCAAAATGTCGTTTTTTATCTCTTGAACGTAAATTTATTAAATACCCCGATTTAAAAAAAAGGTACGTTGAATTTATGGACGAATATGAACGGCTAGGTCATATGACAGTTAATAGTAAGCCTTCTACAGACAAAACTCATGACATTAATTATTTTCTCCCTCATCACGGTATTACTCGTGATACTAGTTTTACAAGCAAGCATCGTACTGTTTTTGATGGTTCAGCGGCTACAAGCACTGGAATATCGCTTAATGATATTCAGTTAGTTGGTCCCACAGTGCAAGAAGACCTATATTCAATTTTATTACGGTTTCGTCAGCACAAATACGTAGTTACAGGTGACATTGAAAAAATGTATAGGGCCATAGAATTAAATCCAAATCAACGATCTCTACAACAAATAATATTTCGTTCTGATACAAAACAACCATTAAAAACCTACACATTAAATACTTTAACATACGGAATGTCATCGTCGCCATATTTAGCTACAAAATGTTTGGTTAGTTTGGCATCAGAAGTTTCTAACGAAGCAGTCAGGCGAGCAATTCAACGCGATTTTTATGTAGATGATTATTTAGGAGGAGGACCTGACATAGAGAAAACAATAAAAATATGTAAAGGTGTCATAAATGCTTTAAAAGGAGCTCAGTTTAATTTAAGAAAATTTCGGTCCAACTGTCACGAAATTTTAAATGCAATTTCTCCATCTATTCAGTCTGATAATATTTTAGATTTGTCAATTAACAATATAAACAAATCCACAAAAACGTTAGGCTTAAATTGGATATGTGATGCAGATGTTTTATCATTATCAATAAATATAGAATTTAAGGAAAAAGTTACCAAACGTCACATACTTTCAGTTATTAGCCAAGTTTTTGATCCGTTAGGTCTAGTAGGGCCATGCATTGTCGTCGCAAAAATGATAATGCAAAAATTATGGATGCAACAATATTCTTGGGATGATGAAGTTTCGCAAGAAATCAAAAAACTTTGGTGGGAGTTTGCAAATGCGTTACCAAATTTAAACAATTTAAAAATTCCTCGTTGGGTACTTCATATTAACAGTGATATACATGAAATTCATATATTTTCTGACGCATCTGAGCGTGCGTATGGATGTGCATTATACATTCGTTCTATAGACAGATGCGGACAAGTAAGAGTCAAACTGTTAACATCTAAAAGTCGTATATCACCCATACACCCAACTACAATTCCACGTCTTGAATTATGTGGAGCACTATTGGCTGCAAGACTGTGCACAAAGGTTTTACTTGCGTTGACAATTAACATAAGTAGGTGTAGATTCTGGTGTGACTCCACAATTGTCTTAGGGTGGCTAAAGACACCATCACTGCAACTTACAAGTTTTGTTCGAAACCGTGTCCACGAAATTCAGGAATGTACTAATAATCATACGTGGAGCTACGTGCCGTCAAAGGACAATCCGGCGGATCTTATCTCGAGGGCTTAGGGCTGACGTTATCAGCGATTGTTCTTTGTGGTGGTCAGGTCCAAAATTTCTATTTGAAAATGATATTGATTGGCCCAAAATGCCGAATGAAAATGTAAAACAGGATCTACCTGAATTGGTTAACTGTTTCCACACAAATATAATTTCAAGAATTGATACTGCTGATTCGTTAAATAACTTAATAAATAATAAATCAAGTTTCACTAATTTGCAAAGAATAGTAGCATATTTACAAAGGTTTATTTACAATTGCACACATAAAGAAAAAAAATAATGGGTATTTGTCAGTACAAGAACTAAAAAATGCACTAGTTCTAACCATTCAAAAGGCTCAGTTGGAAATGTTCCCTCAGGAATATACGATTCTTAAAACAGGCAAACCTTTACCAAAAAAGAATAGACTCATGTCACTGACCCCGTTTTTAGATAATAATGATATAATTAGAGTTGGTGGTAGGCTTGATAATTCCCCATATAGTTTTAACATTAAGCACCCTATTTTACTATGCAGTAAACATAATTTAACAAAAATAATTTTTAATCACTATCATTTCAAACACCTACATGCTGGTCCTCAACTTTTATTAGCAATAGTGAGACAAACATATTGGCCTTTGAAAGGCAAAAATCTATCTAAAGCAACTGTAAACAAATGTATGTCTTGTCATAGATATAAGGCAGAAACTGTCCAACCCATAATGGGGCAGTTGCCATTATCAAGGACTAAACTTGAATTCCCATTTTTACATTGCTCCGTTGATTACGCAGGGCCAGTGCTGATAGCTGACCGAAAGGGGAGAGGTTGCAAATTACTAAAGTCATATTTGGCAATTTTTGTGTGCAATTCAGTGAAAGCCTGTCACATCGAGCTTGTCACGGCGCTCTCTAGCGAAGCGTATATAGCAGCTTTAAATCGATTCGTATCTCGCCGGGGAAAGCCTCAGAGCATCACTTCAGACAATGGCACTAACTTCGTTGGTGCAGACAATGATATAGCAAAGTTCCTAGTTCAGTCTGACCTACAGAGTTGTATCGCCCAAGAAGGCATAGAGTTTAAATTCGTACCCGCATATAGTCCACATTTCAACGGGTTAGCCGAGGCAGGTGTTCGATCCACCAAACATCATTTAAAAAGATTGTTACACACTACTCATTTAACATACGAAGAAATGGCAACTTGCCTCACTCAAATAGAAGCAATCCTAAATTCACGTCCTCTTACTCCATTATCCTCTGACTCTAACGATTTCCTTGCTCTAACTCCTGCTCATTTCCTAATTGGACGAACACTGACATCAATACCACATCCACAAGTGTCTGAGGCGAACATTAACCGCCTTGAACGATACAAACGTATTGAGCACATAAAACAGCATTTCTGGCAAAGATTTTCCCTAGAATACGTGACTCAACTGCAGCAGAAGGTGAAATGGCAATCACATGGGAAAGAGATACAAAATGGATCACTTGTGCTAATCAAAGATAGAACTCTACCTCCTCTATTATGGTCACTTGGGCGAGTCATCAAACTCTATCCCGGGAACGACGGCGTTACACGTGTGGTGGAGCTTAAAACAAAGCGAGGTACCATACGTAGAGCCTTTACTAATGTTTGCCCGCTTCCAGATTTTTGAAGTTACACTGCTTACGCTACTTCAACCCGGGCAGCTTGTTAGATATCTACCTATCTATCTAACAAAGGTGCCGCGCATCATAACGGGACTGCACGTGTTGCACATTTGGGGACACGCGGCGAGCGACGCCTGTACCGGTCGAACATAACGGGACTGCACGTGTTGCACATTTGGGGACACGCGGCGAGCGACGCCTGTACCGGTGGAACACGAGGCGAGCGGCGCGTGCACAGGACGGCCCTACCTATATAAGGAAGCAGAGCGGCGCCGGGGGCACTTGCCTTCACGAACTATAGTGAACATAACGTATTCGCTCCTCTAAGTTTTATACCGGGTTTTTAATTATAGTTATAACGGTGTTTTAATTTAATATACCAGTATATTTGTACAGTCCGCTTTTCATTTAAGTCCTACATAGGACTCTTAACATGTTCATTATAAAGAAATTCACGCGAGGGGAGTCGCGGGAAGCAACTAGTATTAGATTATTAAAAAAATAGGTTACTGATATGACATTACAGTGGTAATTTCCGATGGATATGTACTTTGTACTCTTGCACCTTATCTTTGCTTTTTTGTACTTATCTAATATGGGGTAAAAAACGTGAATTAATTAATTAATAGATTTCAGACGTTTCTGTTACTTTGAATTTGACATGATTATAAGCGTAATAATTAGTGAATAACTTTGACACCTGAACTTTTAACGAGATTTATTTTATTTAATAAGTTTATATTATTGTTTTATTTGATTTAGTAAGGTATTTCTTTAATTCCTTTTTGACGAGTAAATTGTATTTGGGTTTCATTAAAATTAAATATGTATAATTAAACCTATTACTAAATAGACTTACGAAGAAAACTTTTCAGATAAAAAAAACATGATATAAAAATCAATGCTTAATTTACATCGTGACAAAGCCTGTTGCATTCTAAATCTCCAGACTTGGGTACCATATTTCCTAGATATTTTACCAACAGTATTGAGAAAGATTTCAAATTAAGTAGGTAAAAAAAAAGTTATTTACTTTTCAAAGAAAGAAAGAAACGTTTACTTGCCTTAAACATGGTGACAAAAAGATGGTACAATTTAATAATAAGTACACATGTTTCACCGGATAATCGGTATGCAAAATATACAATGTTATATCTCTAAGTACTTATATTATATTAAAGTTATAGTAAACACTAACTTAATTGAATAATAATAATAAAAAAAGAAATGTATATGTTAAAATATAAAGTACTAACAAATAGTTTCACTCTTTACATTATTCATTATCTCTAGAATCGAATGTCATAAATTCGGCTATTGTGTAAAAGCAATGTTCGATTAACCATTTTTTTAACTGTGCTATATATTTATGAAAGGGCAATTCTCTTATATATTTTGGTATCTTGTTATATATTTGTACACACATACAGCTACTGTTTCTTTTATACAGGGTAGTAGACATAGTATTTAACTTTAATTTAGTGCAATCTCTTGATGGAAATTTCTTATTTTTGGATGCTACTTCAAATATATAGGAGTGTTTCTTGACGAAAATTGCAATTTCAAGTATATATTTGGGGTGGGCAGCATTCGGGAAGCTTCGTAACATCTTCACGTCGCCCATACCGCAAAACCTGAAGACAAGAGTCTTCAATCAGTGCGTCCTACCCGTCATGACATACGGAGCTGAGACGTGGACACTGACAGTGGGGCTAGTCCATAAGCTTAAAGTCGCTCAGAGGGCTATGGAGAGGGCTATGCTCGGAGTTTCTCTTAGAGATCGCATCCGAAATGAGGAGATCCGCCGGAGAACCAGAGTCACTGACATAGCCCAGAGACTAAAAGCAAGCTGAAGTGGCAGTGGGCTGGCCACATTAGTCGCAGAACCGACAACCGCTTATGTAAGCGTGTTCTGGAGTGGAGACCGCGTCAAGGCAAACGTAGTGTGGGGCGCCCCCCGGCAAGATGGCGCGACGATCTGCGTAAGATTGCTGGCAGCGATTGGATGCGTAAGGCACGTACAAGACCGCGAACTCTGGCGCGCCTTGGGAGAGGCTTATGTCCAGCAGTGGACTGCCACAGGCTGATGATGATGATGATGATGATGATGAAGTATATACATTGAAGTAAGAGTTAGAAACTTTAATTTTCGAAATAAAGGCCTACATGAATCTAGCGGGGTGGCACCAGAAATGGCTCTAACGCATTTCTTTTGTGCTATAAATGCTTTATTTATATCAGTAGAGTTGCTCCATAACAAAAGGCCATATCTTAATACTGAGCTAATATATCCATGGTAAGCTAATAATGCAGATTTTTCGTTTGCCAATTTCCGAATCTTTTTTAATGCATATACGAAACGATTTATGCGAGTAGTTACCAGTTTCACGTGCGCTTTCCAATTACAATGCTTGTCAAGCATTAATCCTAGAAATTTTACTTCTTCAACTTCCTCAATTTTCTGATCTTCGTAACTTATTTCTAATTTATTTTTTACATTATTATAATTTCTGAAATAAATCATTTTGGTTTTAGATAAAATTTGCAGTCAGATTGTTTACATTTAGCCATTGGGATACAGATTCTATAGTATTATTTATTAATTGCTTATATTCTAAATTAACGTTGTTATGGGGGATAGCTACTGAGATATCATCTGCAAATAGAGTGCATTTGTGTTCTGTAACCTTCGGAATATCATTAATGTAGATTAAGAACAGTAATGGCCCCATAACACTGCCTTGTGGAACACCGAATTTATTCTCTTTGAATAACGATCTAAATGACGTGGATATATTATTCTGATCAACACGAGTTATCTCTACACATTGCTGGCGGTTACTCAAGTAGCTTTCGATCCACTGTAGAGCTTTGCCTCTGATCCCATACAATTCGCATTTGCGTAGCAATATTTGATGGTCAACAAAATCGAACACGCTTGTCATATCAAAGAAAATCGTCGAGACGTGTTTCCTTTGATCTAATGATTCCGTTACTGTTTTCATAAGAGAAAAAGCTGCTAGTGTGGTCGATTTATTTTTCTGAAACAAATGAAATATTATAAAAAAATATTAACCTACTTTTAGCTAAATTCAGTTATTTAGCTAAATTAAGGCATCCTTAACGAAAAGGATTAAGGTCGGATTGAAAACTACACTACGGATCCGATTTGCGTCAATCCGGTAAAATCCGGCTGGATTGAAATGATACCGGATTGCTATCCCAAGTCATGATGCCATTTACATCCTGTTTTAAGCGTCATTTGTGATACGCCACATGCTCAGAGGAAGTACATCTCATCAGGCCACATGTTTTATGTTGATGCATGAAGGGGAAAGCAGTGGAGAGAGTGACACTGTACAACGAGTACTTGCAGTAAGATATACCTAATGTATTTAATTGCCGAGTATATCAATGCAGCGCTAATCCTGCACTTGACAGCACTCCGGTTGTATTCTCTTGATGAGTATGAAACAATAAAGGAAACGGCACTCATGATTTCACGCACGATTCACATAAAAGATACTGTTACAGTGTGATCGCCTCCATTCAACAATCATTCTGTTTATTCGCCTCATTGGTCTAGTGTATGCGCCTCTCACCGCGAGGTCTCCGATTCTATTCCCGGGTCGGGCAAAGTGTTGTTTGTGATCGAAATGCGAGAGATTTAATACATACAATTCAAAGTAACTTAGTTTTTTGACAATTGAAACCATAAATATTTCGCAAAAGTTGTAGATACCGAGCCTATATAGCTATACCTAGCTTCATTAGAACAGTTAAATAAATGTATCTTAGTTCCAGCTAACCTTCAAACAAAAATACCTATTTTTTGTAATTGGCGATTAATTAAAGTTAAGTTCAGAAGAAAGTGGGTTTTCAATGTTCGCAAAGTAGAGCGGAGCTCTACATAGTCTTCATTACAACATGATCATTTAACATAATGTTCAAATTGAAATTGAAATCATTTATTATTGTAGGGACACAGGGCAACCGGTGCATATGTATTTAAGTGGATACACTGGATACTTAAGTTTAGTCGCCCGGTTCACCAGTCGCCTTCCCGTATCGCTAGAGATAGGTCGTAGTTAAGATAGAATAATGTAGTCGATAAGTTTATTATATAATATGAACTCTGGTACCAGTAAATATAAAACATTTAGAATAGTGAAAAAAAAAAAAAAATATAATCAAAGGAAGATCTACTGCTAAGCGATTTCTCCGACGTGGTCAAGTAAGTGAAGACACGTGGCTGCCAATGATAGCGCAATCAAGTAGCGACCACGGCAGGCCACACAATTTTGGGTGATGACCTTTTTGATTTCCGGACGACGAGCACGACGGTTTATTCTAATACGTGGTACATTCGTCGCGTATTTAGACGTATTATATACCCTGCGGTTGCGTTGGCACCAGGATGAGAATGCTTACTACAGGATTTCCGGACTATACGGCATCGTAACAATCTATTTAGAGGCGAGTAGGTACAAATACCGCTTCAAGAAGATTAATTGTCAATTACGTCATCAATCAGAGACGTGGAATACTACAACAGGAGCAAATACATCGCTAGCAGACTAAGAGCAACATACGGAATTTGCATCTTCGTACGTATCGCCGACTCATGAAGCGCCTTACGAAGAGCAACGTTAAGAAAACGTATCAAGTGTTTGTGATAAATTACGGCATTTAGTTTTAAAAGTTAAAGTTTTAAATTCCATGGCTATTTTTAGATGCAAAGTCTCAAATCACGTCGATAACTCATGTGTTAATTTTTATGTGAACAACGCTTTCGTTGAGTAGCAGTTTGTTTGGCTCTCACAAAGCACTTGAGATTGTGACCCTTTTTTTATAAGCATCAGTACTAGGAACCACTTGTAATGTATCCCTTAGTTTATTGGAATCGTAGAATGATTATTGTTTGTGTTAACGTTATGAAATTTTTGTTTCAAAGTTTTATTCTGATTATCATTTTTCAAATTATTTTTGTATAAAGGGGGAAATGGTGTAGGGACACAGGGCAACCGGCGCATATGTATTTAAGTGGATACACTGGATACTTAAGTTTAGTCGCCCGGTTCGCCAGTCGCCTTCCCGTATCGCTAGAGATAGGTCGTAGTTAAGATAGAATAATGTAGTCGATAAGATTATTATATAATATGTTCCTGGTACCAGTAAATATATATATTTAGAATAGTGACCTATCGTTTCTCTCATCTCAATCAACAATTAATATACACTCATGAAGCGACCCCACAATTATCAAAGGCCCAGGAGGCGCTTGAACTCGTCAAAACATTACGTTCACATCACATATCATAACATTACGCCTATAATATTATTACCCTGAAGGGTGCTGCACATTTCAATTAGGCACTAATACAATAATCTAGATCTAGACGCACGACAATTACATTACAATGAGGCAAAGAACCGCCGAGCGGATGGGAGATATTTACTTTATATCAGGCACCTATTGATATAAACATACGAAACAAAGAGCCAACACTGAATTTTAACTTGAAATGATTGACCTCTTTATTAATTACCTTTTACAATATTTTTTTTTACAGTTCGTATAGCAAACGAGTTATCAGTCATAAAATCCGAGAGCAAGTTATGAAAAGAACAATAAATTCAAATGTGTCGTTGGTTGCTATACTTGCTGCGCCGAAGTATTTTAGTGTAAGGAAAAATTATCAGGCGTTCAAAACTAATTAACCAATTTACAATAGTGGAACTATTACTTACAATCTCAATTGAAATAGTTTTTCTCGTTCTCATTTTAGATATCATTTTTCGTTGCAAGATTTACTGTTTATGGCCTACACAATCGATATTGAAATTTAATATAAATCATGTAAATTTCATTTTTCAATTCGGCCGGGTTCGATTATCGAGCTGAGTATAAGTTTTTTTTTAATCTAAGTATACCGTTTTAGTTTTTATTAAAATCGATATCATGGTTCCTAAGAACATATTTGTGAATATCTTGTAATTACAGAATTCCTCACACTGACCGATATAATTAGGCCACCCTGTATAGACATTAGTGTTACGACACGCTGCACAACCGCAACTAGAATATTTACCAATCATCCTAAAATGCTCGCAAAATTTAATTATACGGCATTTGAACCACGCTATAAACTGTAGCTAAAAGATAATATATCAAAAATAAAACGACCACAAACCTGAAAAACCACTCAGCATAAGCAAGTCCATAGATAAAATCAACATCTCCCATAAACAGATGCAGGCACCCGTCGTGTCGTCATGACAGCATGAGCAATCGCGACGATCTGCATACGACATTGTGTGCGGTCAGTGACTGCTTGCCTGATCCGTTTGTGATGCTGTGAGACGAGAATAGATCGCTGCCGTGGCCCACGTACTTGTACAGCACCGGTCAGGGCGACCACTACGGTACCATTACCGCAGTGGTATCATTGTGTTAATCGTCGTGGTTATGACCTGCAGTAGTTCAAGGGCTGCTGCTTTGTAAACAAGCATTTACATCCTTAATTGTCACATAGATATGTTAAGAATTTTCAATGAAACGCGATATTGTTCACATGTAGGCAGAATGCTACCTCCAGAATGGTTGCAAATTCCACAGGCTTGAGTTGTGTCGACCTCGCCACGGCCGTATCTAGAAGAGCGTTTTGGAATTGAATGTTCCTTCCACTGCTGAGTTCAGCACCTGCTCTCCTCCGCTGCCCGGGCGTTGGCTTGAACAAGTACTGCCTACAATTATTAAAGATGCGTTTATATTTTGCCTCGTTGGTCTAGTGGTAAGCGAGTGCGCCTATCATCGCAAGGATTTCCGGGTCGGGTGAAGTATAATTTGGGCTTTTTTCGTCCGGAAATTTTCAATAGCAGCACGGGGTTGGGTTTGTGCCCAGTGAATGGCGATAGGCTCGCCGCGTACCACATGACCGGTGTAGTGTGGGTGTTATACACCTCTGACACTCATAGGGTAGTGTATGCGTGATATTAAGTTAATAATGCCTACGACATTAAATAACCGGTACAAGCCATGTAATAACAATATTGCAACACATCAATTAACTATGCAATATACCATTTGGCATCCATTAGAACTTGGCTTATACTCTGACTTTGGTGAACCATCAGTTGATGATTTTCCACACAACTTCTTATTACCATTCCAATTTGATCCACAGTTGGATCAATTTGTACTAGTCCTATAATCACCGGGTTGTTTGGAAGCCGGTTTGTTATAAATGCGATGGAAAGCTGGTTTTCCTCCATAAATAAATATGTAGGTAGGCTAGTGTTTATATAATTGTGGTGGCGAAGCATTCGGGGCAGCTGCACTGTCGCCGCGACGACGGCGAATTACGACCACTTGCCGTAAGTGGTCGGGTACCGATTTACTATCTAATACAAGTTTCAACTACAGTTTAGGTGCACCAGCTTCTCGTAGATAATGTTATTTAGCTACGATCATAAATTTCACGCACATTACTAGTATATTGTGAAAGACGTTGTAATCATACCCGCTCTGTGTAACGCAGTATGCGCAGCAGAGCCCTTTCACGTGCCCGAAGGAGAGCGACTGTCGCTGTCCTATACTATTAAAAGCGTGATGATGCACGAGTTATTTTAAACGGTTACTCGTACTATACGACGGTTCGGCGAAGTTACTTTGATGAGTCTAATCGTCGTATTTATACACTTGATAGGTCAAACATAGATTGTGTGTGATCGAAAGTGTCAACAGAGCTTTGAGATAAAGATGCATGGATTTCAAAAGAACTGATTCTGCTGTGGAAGTAGAACATTCGAGTATCACTGCGTTTGTCCTCGGATTTAGCTATTTTTAACCGACTTCTAAAAAAGGAGGAGGTTCTCAATTCGATTCGTATATTATGTTGCTTTTTTTTTTTTTTTTTTATGTTTGTTCACGGATATCTCCGTCGTTTATGAACTGATTTTGATGATTCTTTTTTTGTTGGACAGGAGATGATTCCAAAAGGGTACCATCGTCAGCATGTCGTGATCTGATGATGGGATCTCAGAGAAATCGAGGGCAACCCTCGAATTTTATAGGCACATGTAATGTTTTTAGTGTGTTTTTCAAAGCTGCACCAGTATTTACGTATTTTTATGTAGATGAGCTGATGATGGAAGGTCAACTCCTCAATGGTTAGGAGTTAAAGGATAATTCTTTCACTACTGTACACATATTCAGACTGCTAGTTATGATTTCAAGTGAGCTGTTGGAACGGAGATATTTCAAAGGTGGTCCCATTGTCAGCATGTCATGATCTGATGATGGGATCCCAGAGAAATCGGGGGCAACCCTCATATTTTATTAATCGAGGCCAGGATTTACGCTTGGTCGCAATAATTTTATGTGGTTGAGCTGATGATGGAAGGTCAACTCCTCAATAGTTAGGAGTTAAAGGATAATTCTTTCACTACTGTACGCGTATTCCTGCTGCTAGTTATTGTGTCAAATGAGCTGATGATGGAAGGTCGTGACCCTCAATAGTCAGGCGAAAGGATTTAATTCTTGTCTATTATTAATAAGTTTTCCGTCTCAAGCAACCGTCGTCTCCTCATTCGAGAAACATTCTTGCTCGGTCTACCCATCACTTAAAATCGTAAAATAAAATAATTTTTAACAAAAAAAAAAACCGACTTCAAAAAGTAGGTGAACTAAAAAGCAAAAAATAAATTTACTTTGCACAAAATAATACGTTTTTTCATTTAGTTAAATAGAAATTATTAAATATTTATTTTATAATTCTGAAGTCGGTGCCAAGTAAACAATTAATAACTCTGTATAGATAATATCAATCGTTCTAACAACTTTTTTCTGACTGAATATTAGTTATATTTCTGTGGTAAGTACCAATACTGGGCGACCGCGCACTAGAACACCTACGCCTACGCCTACGCCCTTTTTGTGTGAACTGTAATTTGATATTGTAGAAAGGTTGTTTTTACTTGGCACCGACTTCAGAATTATAAAATAAATATAATTTCTATTTAACTAAATGAAAAAACGTATTATTTTGTGCGAAGTAAATTTATTTTTTGCTTTTTAGTTCACCTACTTTTTGAAGTCGGTTTTTTTTTTTTGTTAAAAATTATTTATTTTAAGGTGCTTTCACATAAAATATTGAACATCGGCGGACTTAATGCCAAAGGCATTTTCTTCCAGTCAACCTTAAGGTGATGGAGAAGAACAAAGCTATTATATTAATTTCTTATACATCGTGACAAAGCCGCTTACCAGTGCATTCGAACATGATCTTGAGATCCTGGATGCAAACAATTTGTATTGAAAATTTTCCAACATCGAAAAATAAGAATTGGAAAAAGGCACATCACATGAAAGTCGCAAACGTACGAGTATGAGAATAACCTTACAAAAACACTTTTCAGTGATCGGGCTCATGATTTTGAAGCTCGGAGTGATTTTTTAGAGGAAAATTCAATAATTCGGCATAATTTTCTTCAGAAAATGCCTAACTGTACCATGAAATTGCAAATGTATTGCTGTAAACAAACATCCTTAATCAGCCTCGAAATTCGATGACATATTTTTGCACCCAGGGTTTCAGAATCATTAGTGAATGAATCACTGGCAAGAAAGCGGCTTCGTCACGATGTCATTTACACCCTGTATGACATGTTTCGATATCAATGTCATCGTAACTTATATTGAAACCAAAGGGCATCATTTCATCGGTTATCAGAACGTGTTTTGATTAAAATAATTGCTAAATAAACAAAGAAGAGACTAGACAAAACAAATGATTAGCACAAACTAATAACTGCCTAGCTTGTATCGATATTCTTCAGTTTACACATTTTAAATGCGTGTGAGATACAAAGCTTTCATGCCATGTTTGTATCTCCATCGTAGTATTTACGCCTCTACACTAGCACTCACAACAATTAAGTTAGAATTACATTTTGAGTAAAGCTAAATCAGAACAAAAGAACCTCTAAATGATGTAACCGGCAAGAGCAACGAAGTTTAAGTTCAGAAGTGTACTAATAAATCTTTGCGCTAAACTATAAATCAATATAGATTTATTTGTTGTGAACTTTCTGAAGCAGCATTCAGACTTCTCTGTCGGTCACACTAAAGTTTGCCAAACATTCGGTACATCTTCATGCTGCTCAAACTGCAGGACCTGGCTGTGCAAGATTCGCAATAGCTCTGGCTGCGATGATTTTGGAGTACTTGTCATTTTTTTATGGTTATGTCTCGCTTAATATTCGGCGTCACCAAGAACTGTACGAAAAAAGGCTGTGGGATCCGATAATTACGTGCTCTAGTTTGATTTATATTTGGGCTAAGTGTGTGCAGCACATAGATAGTCTCATGAATAAACAAGTAATAATCTGAATACGTACTAGATTACAATACAGTTAGGACAAGCACTTAAAAACACCTGGGTAATGGTGACATTGACCGCTGACTGGCATCCGATGCCCCAATACTGACTCCTCAGCTCGTGAGCAGCGATGACGATCGATCGCGAGATAAACACAGGGTTCAGTCCTCCCCGGCGCGATGGCGCGATGGCGTGCATGCGTCCTCGCGCCCACAGATTAATTAATAGTAGCTAGCTACAGATGCGACAGTGACATTTCTGTAGAAAGTTTCCAATTGTTCCGTTTTGGCGCTGCTGTAGGCATCAGGGTTTTGACACGAGTATATAGGTAGTTATAGTTGTATGTGTAATAGTGATTGCAGGAAAAATCTTGTTATTGATAACTAGTGATGTACTATTATATCGACTTTTTTATTTATATCGATGCTTTAATGGCATCTTTAGACTTTATTTATTTTTGAAATTCAGGAAAGGATAATAAAACAAAATTTAATAATTTTTAGGTTATTTATTGGAACGAAGTACCTTATAAGGCATACGTGGGGCCGAAGCCTACAGCGCAGAGGCCCGATAAACATTTTAATCTAAATTTGAAATGGGACAAAAACCGGCGATTATCCCTGTTTACACTATAGAAATGCACCCAAGGTCAATCCCCGGTTTGAGTAGACCTATTGCAGATCAAATCAATTCAAATCATTTATTTTTATAAACCCCAAGGGGTGCTTGAACACGCCAATAAACATTATAATTACAGAGCAAGTAAAAATTAATCTAATGAATTAAATAAATTAAAATCAAAATAATATGATTTGAATTACCAAAGCTTAGATCAATTTTAATCAAGCTGTTAAGGCTCAAACTAAATTCAATCTAAGTACCAGCTCCGATGGGTATTGCATCATTGAGAAGAGCTGGTGAGAAACTCATGTGCACCATCTTTTGAATATTAAATCATACAATTTTGTTTGTTTGAAGAAAAGTTGCAGTATGCAGAAAATGGGAAAACTAAATAATATGAGCTATTGTGTTGAGGCGACAGGGCTCAACATTGTCGTGAGCAGCTTGGGGTGTTGAGCGGTGCGGCGCCGATTTCACCATCGAGGTTATTGAACTGACGCCTGCCCTGAAACACATGAATTAACATTTAATTTATTGTTATTTGTTATTTTAACAAAGAAATAAAACTGTCTTCAGAACATAACACTAGAAATAAATAACACAAAATCCATTTTGAAGTTGTTGCCAAGTTTCAGATTTCATCAAATTATCTAATCCTACGTCTTGGGACCAACTTAAAAAAATGTTTTTAATATAATAATAAGAAAAAACAATAAAGAATAAAATTATTCCTAGCCTTTAAGTGTTTTGAAGTTGATTTTTTGGGTTTTTAACTATCAATGACACAAAACAAAGTGAAATTACTTAGATGTATGCAAACCTCTTGTAAGGTTTGTCATCTTCCGAGTTGTGTTATTTAAGTTCTGTTTGATTCTAGTTGATTTATCTTTTAAACAATCTTGGCTCATCTTTTAATCAAAAATGTATTTTAAAAATACAACTGAGTGTTACAAAACCAGTTTTATGATAGCAACTTAATTTGGTTATCACTGTTTTTTTAAAATAACATTGGTTTTATTTTTCATCCATTTTTAATAAACAAGATGTGCCAGATATTTTACAATTAAAGTCGAGTAGATAGAAATGGTCATATTGTTGTTTTAGGTATAATTCTGTCAAAAATAGCGAAAACAAAATACAAAATGACCATTTATTGTAAAAATCAATACTGGAACTGTATTACAGGTATTTAGATAATAAATTAGTATAAAACTAACTTCAATTATTATAGATGCTGATATTGATAATGATATTCGCAACAACTCTGTTCTATACGTAGATAAACCTAGAATGAAAATTTAGAACATAAAAAACTCACCAGCAACACTAAGCGGAACGCCATTAGCAATTTCTTTATCAGTAAGCAGGCAGGGGTAAGAGTACCGCAGTCTTTGTCCTTCGTGATCAAACTGATGTTTATCAAAATGTTTTTCACAGACACGTTTCCTTAATAATTGCTCTTTAGTGAGTGTGGGGGGTCCAATGAGAAGGGAATTTGTTGGCACTAGGTATGAGATCCACAGATTTCTAAGTTCGTCGTTCTTGGGAAAACTAAAAAGCCGGGTCTCACTTGTTGCATTGCAACAACCTACACAGCACTTACGGGTTCCCATGACGAATAATCGTACATATAATATGCACAATCAGTATTGTCTCAAACTACAAAGGAAATTTTGCGTCCTAAGGATCTCAACTCAGTGAAATACGAGGAAATATACACAAGGGCAAGCATTCGACAGAATTTCGACTGTGAAGATTTTTGACAATGAGAAATACATGACATTACATGACACTTGACAATGACATAACAAAACCAAGATGGCGGCATGGCGCTCGCGCTGGTGGCAGCCATCTTGCTACTCCCGCGCCAAAACGGAACTTTTGGAACTAAAGCTGTCACAGCCGTGCTCGCGCCTCGTCGCAGGAACAGCACTGTGATGATGGGTCGCTGCTCTACTTGGCATCGTAACAACTAGGAATAATAACTCGAAAAAAATGAGCCTGGTAAGAGGTAAGGCATTACGATTTGAGCTGCTTGGCGGCTAAAAGCGGTCAGCTATATTCTTATTTTAGTGTTTATATCCAAGAGCGCGCGCGCACGTGGCGGTGGGTCCGCTTCCGTGAACGCTAATAGCGCAGCTTTGACTATACACCCACGGATTAAGACCTATTTTGTGTTGGCTCACGTTATCACATATTGGGTCAACTGTCACTCGCATACTGTGTCTCGGTTTAGCTTTGAGCCGCAAGCTGAAACAGGTGATCCTGATGCGGCTGGCGGGTCGCTTGGGCGCTGCGGGAGGAGCGTGCGGCGAGGGACGTAGGGCAGCGGCGGCACGCGAGCCGCGTGGGCGCTCCTCGCGGCTCACTCACTGCCACGCCGACCTTCCACCGGGAGGGCCGCGCAGCACCATCACCAGATAGTCTCGCGCCGCGATCCTGTTTCTTCACTCTCGCTCGCGAATCGTCCGGTCGCGTAGTCCGTAGCTGTTGTTGAGTGTCGGTCGGCCAGGGAGTATCTTGGACAGCCTTGGACGTCGGTGTGATGTCGGGCGTGCGCGAGGAGTGGTGCTCGGGCTGGGGCCGCTGGCAGGCGCGGCTGGCGCTGCTTTTGGCGCTGCCGGTGCTGCTGACGGGTGCATACGGCACCAACTACGTGTTCCTGGCTGCCCCCACGCCACACAGGTACCCGTAACACCTTATTTATTTACATAGCTTTGACTTCGACGATGCGCATGAAGTTCGCCCTTTAAGCCGGGTCGCTCGGCACAGCTGAACCAACAAACTTTCTGATTAAGTAAACAAACATTATCCAATGTTTCCCTCGCAATATTTATAGTATATTTATTCTGTTGCAAGAACTATTGACGATGCTTTATTTATCATAATCATAAAGGCAGAAATTTATTTATTTGCCAAGTTAGTAGTTACTTGAGAGTTAAACAAGTGAATTTTAATATATGCTGCGAATATTGTGACTAAAAAATCAATCTATTAAAGTATGTACGTATTCTTTCAATATTATTCTACGAATATTTATATTAATATAAAAATATTATTTCGTAAATAAATTGGATAAATAAAAGATGGAAATTACCAGGTGTCTAAATAAAAACATGTAAGTATACGTATTTCAAAAGTTTTCATTATCAAAATATGATAAATTAAATCAACAATGTTAATTCATTGAGTAGGAAAAATTCTACCATAGTTTAAAAAATATTAGTACAAGACCTGACTGCAGTTTGTACAATAAACGCAAAACAAGATCACAAACCGGATGCCTGGCGGATCCCCCCTGTCCCAGTCCCTGTTTAATCTACGTAGTTTTACATTATCTTTGCTGTCTAAAGCAAATATGGCGAAGAGTCTCAAGCTGTTCTGAGAAATAATGCAGCAAATTCTTCTAAGCTTTTTTTACATACATTTTATGCTCACCATTGACTATTTAACTGTCACTTTTTTTAGGGTCAACATTTTATTTATTTTAAGCATCAAAACAACACACAATCGGTAAAAATTAAAGGTTTGCAACAAAAATTATGTTTTATACAAAATATTTTAGATATTTAAATTTATATGTCATAGTCAAATTCGTTACTCTGTGGTCAAAGTCTCTTCCCGCAATGACTGTTTATCCTAGGTTTGAACAAAGCCTTCGGTCAAGCCACGAAAACAAACCCAATTTCGGCCTTTGACTAAAGTATTTTTGGTCATACCTAGAAGTTCCTTACTTTTCAGTCAAACGTCGAAAGTAAAATAATCTGTTTTGTGCTTTGCTTAGTCAGTCTTAGAAGCGACGGTCTTGTAACATGCTTATATAAATAAAATAATAAATAAAGAAAAGGCCTTGAAGCTCGGGCTATTCTAATGAAACATTAACCTGAACAAAATTGTCCGTCAATCGTGGTTGAAAATCTGTAACCATACATATACCGAGCTTCGACAGAGCCGAAGAAGAAAATCTGTAACCATACATATACCGAGCTTCGACAGAGCCGAAGAAGAAAATCTGTAACCATACATATACCGAGCTTCGACAGAGCCGAAGAAGGCGCTCGAAATGATTTAGGTATCATACAAGATAAAACAGTTCATGGTTTATACCAGTTTATACAGGGTAGGGACGAAACGCGGAACGATACACACAGTTATTTCGGAATCAAATGAAAAAAATGCAAAGAGAGGTTTCTTAATTTCAAAGATGGGCCGACGTTTAGCTGTCTCTAAGAGAAAGAATAGTTAAAATATTCTAAATTTTTTACAACAGCTTTAAAAATTGACATTTCATAAATATTTGCAACAAACAATGCAAAATAACGTAAATTAAATAAAAATACTTTAAACTTTATTTGGTTTTTATTCCCGTAATTGATTATTGCAAAATTATGATTAATGAATGGTTCATTAAACGACTAAGTCAAAAGTACTTGAATACCTAGCCTTACATTACGAACCATGTATCTAGACGGAAATAATTTTCGTAATTTTTTTTTTACATTAGATAGAACGCCAGAAGCAATTACACTATCCAATGGTCCCAATTACAAGGCCAAATACACAAATTCACTCATACAAGCATACCCAGTCTCAAAACAAATCTTTGCGAATCACACAAAGATTTGTCCCATGCGGGGATCGAACCCACAACAACAGTGTAGTGGAGAGCGGCGAGGCGACCGCTTAAACCACTACACCACACGTGCAGACAATATTCTATTGCCATAAACTTGGTAAAAAGACAACAATCAGTAATTGACGATGTAAACAATGCTTTATCAAAGATAGTGAACTGGTTTAGTGCTAATAACTTGCTTTTAAATGGTAGTAAAACAAAATATATTAGATTTTTTACAAAAAATGTTAAGCAAGTCAAAACTAGTGTGGTGATGGACAATGAGGAATTGGAAATGGTCAATAAGGTTGTCTTTCTTGGTATAACATTAGACTCTAAATTACAATGGGGCCCACATATAGAAACGTTGTCTGGTAGACTCAGCTCAGCAGCTTACGCCGTAAAAACAATTCGTCAACTGACCGATGTTGACACTGCGCGTTTAGTTTATTTTAGCTATTTTCACAGTATAATGTCATAATATGGTTTATTGCTCTGGGGTAGTGCCGCGGATATAGATTCAATATTTGTGCTCCAGAAACGAGTTATTCGAGCTATCTATATGATGAGTCCCAAGGAGACACTAAGAAATAAATTTAAAAAGATACATATTATGACGTTACATTCTCAATACATTTACGAAAATTTAATGTACGTTCACAAAAACCAAACGAAATTTAAGAAAAATAGTGATCTCCATAAATTAAATCTAAGGAACAAAAACAAACTCGCTGTGCCCTCTACTAGGCTCCATAAAATCTCTAACTCGTTTCCAGGTCAATGTATACGCTTTTACAATAAACTTCCTTTAGACGCAATAGAATTATCGATAGGTAAATTTAAAAAATATGTTAAAACTAAACTATGTCAAAAAGCTTACTATAGTATTTCAGACTACATAAATGATAATAGTATTTGGAAATGAATTGCTCTTCTTATGTGATTTTTTTATGTACTTTTATATTGTTATATTTTTCATTTTAAAAGATGGTGCACATGAGTTTCTCACCAGCTCTTCTCATAATGCAATACACATCGGAGCTGGTACTTATATTGATTTTAATTCGATTCTAAACAGTTTGATTAAAATTAATCTGAGCCCCGGTTATTCAAATCATTGTAATAAGTATAATTTAGTATTATTTATTATTTACTTTTATATCATTTTTTGTAATGTTTTGACGTGTTCAAGCGCCTCCTGGGGCCTATGAAAATAAATGATTTGAATTTGAATTTTAATTTGAATTCCTATATGAACCCAGATCAATTAGACAATAATGCATGACTGTCTGTGTGTCCTCTTTATTTCTTGTAAGTAATTAATGACCCGCTTGTTTCACTATCGCCGGTTATCATTAAGCTGTAGGTCAACAAGTCAACGAGGGTAATCCGTTGATGGACTATTGTTTTAATTGGATCGTTGATGATCTCTGATCTCAATGCAGCCATGCGTGTCAGTGATCTGAAGCCACTGACAGAACTATAAGCAGATATTTAAATAACGGTCAAATATATGATTTAGTAACAGTTACCTAGATTTGAAAATGAGAACTTAGGCAGTGAAGATAACCGTAAACTACATCAACCTATATTTGCAAATAAAAAAAAACGATTTAAATAAATAAAATGGATTAACAGTATCTTAAGATTGTCATGTACCATCCTCTATAAATAAAAGTTTATCCGTGACCGCCGAGCGCCGAAGTCGATAACGCAGAATTTGTTCGAGGCCTCTCTCAGAATAAACAACGTTCAACCACGCGGTATTCATGTGGATACCTTTACTATTAATAGGATTACTTTACTAAAGTTCAAAAACACCTCGTGGTCTGGTGGTATAATTTGTCTCGAGTTCGATACAGGCGTTCCCGGGTCGAACAACAGTTTTATTAGAGATTTTTGTTATTATGGCAAACGGCTCACTCGCTACCACGTGAGTGAGACCCAAACATTACTGCCGCTATACACCTCTGCCACTCCATATAAGCGGGATGTTATGTTATGTTCATCAAAACAACATTACAAATCCTCATCGCTTTAATTAGGGGCTCGGTAGCTAAGATAGTATTATATTGTAATGTAGATAACAATTCGAAAACATGTTGAATGCCCTTATCCCTGTTATTGACCTCATCGAATACCTAACACCTGGCCGATGGCTGACGGTGTCAGGCAGAATAATTAAATGCTATACAATCATTCAAATGTTTATTCATTTGTGGAATAGTGATCAAAGTAATTCGCTAATAAATAGCTACTACTTAAATGTATTGAACAAAGTATGATAAACAGAGCTGTTGTCAGCAATCAGCAAATAAAGTAGATAGGTACAATTGGGTTTAATTTTTATTACAACCCACTTACTGAAAATAAATTAGGCAACTGTAAGCACAGTGAGCAGTTGAGTGTAAAATTAATGAATAAATAAATAAATTAAAAACGAGTTTTTTACTTATTTTTTCTATATCAATAATAAGCATTAATAACTCAACATATTTATTTATTTATAATTATGCTCAAGATATTAAAGTTTTCCGAAATAAAAATAATACAAAACTAAAAAAGCTCATTCGTATTATCACGTAGTAATCATTCGGTAGCCGCATGTAGTGACGTGAGGGGACGTGGAGGGGGAGGGGGGGGCACGGAGGGATCACTACGCCAAATCTTTTATTTATAGGATGCGGCCTTGAGTTTTGTTAATAAAAACCATCAATTCACCATAACGCGTATGTGACCCATGCTTACGAATTGTGAATATAGCCACGCATGCGTGAGTACGTTGGTCTCTCTACATATAATATTGTTTGTAATATTTAAAGCAAATTTTAGCTTTGCTATGCATTTATTTTTATGTAATATTAAAGTTGAAAAATTAAGAATCCAGCAGGACTCGAACCTGCACCTCTTGGGTATACGCCCCAAGTGCTTTGCCAATTCAGCCATGGATTCGCATGCTGCCGGACTCGAAATTTCTCAACTCTTTTGTGCCAGCCGAAGCTAGACGAACCATTACTTGGTTTTAGCGCCATCTATGCGTTACTTATTCACATAATCGCATACAGTACGTTTGAATTAAGATCAACTCATTACTGTCGAGAGATGACGCATTTTTATCAATACTTGTAATATTTAAAGCAAATTTTAGCTTTGCTATGCATTTATTTTTATGTAATATTAAAGTTGAAAAATTAAGAATCCAGCAGGAATCGAACCTGCACCTCTTGGGTATACGCCCCAAGTGCTTTGCCAATTCAGCCATGGATTCGCATGCTGCCGGACTCGAAATTTCTCAACTCTTTTGTGCCAGCCGAAGCTAGACGAACCATTACTTGGTTTTGGCTGAATTGGCAAAGCACTTGGGGCGTATACCCAAGAGGTGCAGGTTCGAGTCCTGCTGGATTCTTAATTTTTCAACTTTAATATTACATAAAAATAAATGCATAGCAAAGCTAAAATTTGCTTTAAATATTACAAGTATTGATAAAAATGCGTCATCTCTCGACAGTAATGAGTTGATCTTAATTCAAACGTACTGTATGCGATTATGTGAATAAGTAACGCATAGATGGCGCTAAAACCAAGTAATGGTTCGTCTAGCTTCGGCTGGCACAAAAGAGTTGAGAAATTTCGAGTCCGGCAGCATGCGAATCCATGGCTGAATTGGCAAAGCACTTGGGGCGTATACCCAAGAGGTGCAGGTTCGAGTCCTGCTGGATTCTTAATTTTTCAACTTTAATATTACATAAAAATAAATGCATAGCAAAGCTAAAATTTGCTTTAAATATTACAAGTATTGATAAAAATGCGTCATCTCTCGACAGTAATGAGTTGATCTTAATTCAAACGTACTGTATGCGATTATGTGAATAAGTAACGCATAGATGGCGCTAAAACCAAGTAATGGTTCGTCTAGCTTCGGCTGGCACAAAAGAGTTGAGAAATTTCGAGTCCGGCAGCATGCGAATCCATGGCTGAATTGGCAAAGCACTTGGGGCGTATACCCAAGAGGTGCAGGTTCGAGTCCTGCTGGATTCTTAATTTTTCAACTTTAATATTACATATAATATTGTTATTTTTAAGTATGTAGGTTAGGAATGAATATACATATAATATGTTTATTTAGGTAGTAGGCTACCGAGGAATACTCGTGTTGACATCGTGCAATCTGCGAACGACACGGGTCGCATTGTAACCAGCTCAAGTTACATCACACTATAAGTATAACATAACATAACATAACATAGCATCACGCCTATATTACTTAGAAGGGTGTGGCAGAGGTGTACTATCGAAAGCAGTTCCGCATGCCCACCTTTAAGACGGTAATCGCATAGCACCGCTCACGGCGTGTATACTCGATGCTAACGTTCTGACCAATGGGGAGCGCGAACGATATTCGAGTTGTATGCGTATAAATATCTATATGTATAATTGTTACACTCACACTAAGCGAGTGTGCGCTCGGTTAATTGTAGATGATTTTTAAATAAATGTAAATCCCATCCGCGTGAGCTCCTTGTTATGAATAGTGTTATTGCCAGCGAGAAACAATTTTGAACTTATTACTATCTTAAATGTTTAGATAAAAAAAATATATTGGTATTGCCAAATATATTCAAATGATTATTTGAACTTTCTGAAACAAATTTTATTTTTGATAAGAATTAATTTATTCAACAATTTATTTTAGTTTTATCTTTTTTTATTTATTAAAAATTTCTTAGTGACTAGATTATGTTAAAAGAAATAAATTGATAACTATCCTTGGGTTATTTTTGGGCTTCAATTGAAATAATATATTTTAACAGAGGCTGCTCAAGTCTTCGAACAAGTGTTAAGTTAATCTGTGAAGAAATCTTAAATGGAATGTATAAATAAATCTCTGATAAAACTGATTCCAACGGCGCGGGCGCATTGAATATCGTAATATCATCATTGTGTTAAAAGATGAATGGATTGATATGCAAGTATTTGTAAATAGGATTTTTATATTGATGCGTTTAATGGGGGTGAAATAACTGTCTTGATTGCTTATTATTTGTTAAATAAATTAAATGTGTTAAATTATATACTAGTAAATTCATTTTAAGTTAGTTAAAAGTAGATTTTATCACGGGATATTGTCGGCGATTTTGCCAATATTAAAAACCGAGTTAACTATTGTTTTAAATCGTAAGAAGTTCAATAAAACATGCCGACAAGCATTGTTAGCGATTTTGAATCACCTTACCATAGTTGTTAAGTAGATAAGGTGCAATATTGTTTAACATGTTTTAACCATCATTTATCGGCTTCTAACACAAAAAAAATAGCTATTGTTTAAGTTCTGAGAAATTTGACTAAACAATGCACTTACAAAACGTTGCACATTTCGGCTATTGTTTATATTTTGCCCACTGCACTCACACAAATACAATTGTCTCAAAGGGGGTGGGGTAAGGAAGTGTGGCTATTGAGCTTGCACTCACACAAATAAAAAAATGCCTCTGATTCGTTGGTTCAATGTGTGCGTTACTACCTGCGCTGTCGCAGGAATATTTTCTAAAGTGGGCATGCTTATCTGCAGCCGATAGTACAACACCCACACTTCAGTTATGTTTAGGTCCCATGGGGTAAGAGGTGAGCTTATCGCCACCCACCGTACACAATTTCAACTCCATGCTGCTATTGAGAATTTCCTGACGGAATGTTCACAAATAACACTTTGTCCAACTCGGGAATCGACCTGAGACCTCGTGGTGAGAGGCGCATGTGCTTACCGCTAGAGCAACGAAGCATTTTAAGGATTTATGTTTTTAAGTTTAAAGAAAACCTCAACCACGCCTGATACAAACAATGTTCCTTATTAATAGAAAATCAATCAACTACCTACATTTACATCCTAAAATAATAACAACCAATGTAATAAGTACATACGATTAAATTATCAAAGGTTTTATATTTTGTTGATTTTTAAAACGCACGAGGACTTTTTAAGTACCTACACTGTAATTCTAATCAATAAATAATAGTTATTTATGCAACTGTTCTATAATGAGGGGTATTAAAACACGAGTGTGGGTTTATCACACGAGGCGAAGCCGAGTGTGATAATAGTATCACATGAGTGTTTTAATACCTAATTATAACAGTTGCATACAAGACTTTATCTACACCCATGATATGAATCCTCTATAAATGTTCTTGAAACAGTTAGCTAATTGCCAACATTAAAACAGCCAGTGTCATAATAACCATTATAACACCCAAACGGGTGTTATAATGTTGTACTGAAATTCATTATGCAACTCCTTTTTTACTCATCGAACAGCCACATTCTCATGGCATCTTTATGAATTTCAAAAAAAGAACATGTCATGCACGCGCGTTTCACTACCACAGCGCCGTAATTTAAATAAAAACTTATTCGAATTTTCGAATTGACGTCGTATCCCGCCATTTTTAACCGACTTCAAAAAAAAAAGAGGTTCTGTATTCGATCCGTATGTATGTATGTATGTCACCTTTTTATGTTCGCGATTTTCTCGGAAACTACTGATCCGATTTGAATGCGGTTTTCGGTATTTTAATCCTTGTGTTTCAAGGAAGGTTTTAGTATATAATTTATCAGAATCTGATGAAGATCTTTGGAGACAGGCAACGGAACTCTTCAAAAACGAATAGCTAATGAACCACGTTTTGTGCAATCGTGTATCTATGTATTGTTTTCACCACTACATAACATAACATCATGCCTGTGTATGCTTTGAATGGTAAGCAGAGACAGCCTACTTACCTACCCTTAAAGTACCGAAAGCTCTGCTTAGGTTTGGACGGGGCTTACGTTTCAGCACATTTGTTATTATCGTAGTGATAACTTATGATCATGAAGATCTCAGAAATTTTTTTTTGATTATTTTGATTGTTTCTATTGTGTTTCATGCGTAATGATGCCTTAGTATTTCTTCCTAACCCCATCGTTAAATCTAAAAAACTAAGACACTAAAAAGCTTGAAATAAAAAAATAAAATAAAAAAACTAATTAAAAAAAAAACGAATTAAAAAAAAGAATATTCTTAACTCGAGCGTATTCTAAATATTATAATTATGTACTAATTTTTTTCAAAGAAAAAGGAACCGCCTTCAAAAACTCAAAAGTAAAAAATAAAATATTCGCTAAACTTTGCTTACCTTTATATTAATTTGTTTAAAACAATAAACCCAAATAATTATGTAATACCAATTAATTATATTTTTTTGAAGTCGCCGCCAAATTACAAAATCAAATACCAATTCAATTGGTATTTGATTTTGTGATTTTTTCAACAATTATTGTTCAATAATAGTATTGAAAAAATACTTTTTAATAATTGTACGATCCAAAATGTAAATAATTATTACAATAAATAATTATATTATTACCTATACATAGTTTTTTTTGTATTAGATACTCACTAATTAAACTTTCCATGAATTTACATAGAGTTCTTACAACACTGTACAATACCCAATGGTTTCAGAACATTTATAGAGGATTCATATCATGGGTGTAGATAAAATAAATTATACGCTAAGGGAATGGTGTAATTAAATTGACCCGTCACAACGAATAGGTATCGTTGCTTGCGGTAAAATGTATTAAAAATCCTTATAACTGCGTGCTTAATTATAAAGTAAGTCTAGCTGCCATTTATATACATAATGATTATATATACCCGTGTGATATGTTTACTATTGCCCGTGGCTTATTAAATTGTATGAGCGTAAACTGCCTCGTGCACTGTATAATATACTACTATTATGAAATATCACTTTGTCAGAGGATTTAATACTGTGATTATAAGCTCGTAATTAATCAATAGCGAAGATTGTTTGTTTATAAATTAATTACAAAGTCGCATATAGTGAACTTATTGTATAACTTCATTAGTCTGCAATTAAACAACATTATTTTATTACCTAATATGTTTTTTTTTTTTTTTTTTTTAAAAAAAGCTTACTAGTAATTTGCAAATACAAATTACTAGTATTCTTGTTAACCCCCTCCAGCTAAGCTTAATTCGCTTGTGTTAGGAGGAAGTTCACGTCCGTGGTGTAATGGCCAGGATTCGAACCAACGAACTCTCGATCGTAAGACCGATGCCTTATTGCGCCACGGCCGTTTTCTGATCGATGATTCGATGTGATCGTGTATTTATTCTAGAATTGTAACAAGCAATCTATAATAACCTAGTTGAATATTTTAATACAGAGACAAGAAAGTATCATCAAAAGTATCAAGAATGGCAAAAAACGGAACCCTTATAAATTCGTCATGTCTGTCTGTCTGTCTGTCTGTCTGTCTGTCTGTCCGTCCGTCCGTATGTCACAGCTACTTTATTCCGAAACTATTAGGACTACACAAGTGAAACTACGTAGGTAGATGTATTCTGTTAACCGCTTTACGATTTTTAATAAATATTAATATTAGAGGGGGGCTCTCCATACATTGAACTGAAACAATTTAATTTTTTTTTCATTCTACCTATACGTGTGGGTGTCTATAGATAGGTCTTTAAAAATTACATTGAGGTTTCTAGAACCATTTTTTTTCAATGTCAATCGTTCCAAAAATAGACACTTTCAAAGTGCTAAAATGAGTGTCATCCCCCTCTAACTTTTAAACCACAGGAGTGACAAATCTAAAAAAAATATATATTATAGATCTTAATAAAAACTTTCAACCAAAATTGTTTTGAATGTGATACAGTCGGCAGTTTTTGAGATATAGCACTTTTTCAGCAACCGCAAATTATAACTTTGTTATTCATACAAATTGCATAAAACACTATGAAAAACAAAGTTATTTTTGCTGGCAAAAAATGTTGGTATTTTGGCTATTTGTCGGTAATCGGTACGTTTAATGTTGTTACGACTAGCTACGGAACCCTATTGCGCGTGGCCCGACACGCACTTGGCCGTTTTTTTTTATTTTGAACACCAAAAATATCAAAACCTAATTTTATAAGCCACAGAAGAAAATGTTTCTGTTGAATCTTTTCGCAATATAAAAATGATAAAATTTAAATAAATGATATTTACATAATGTTGCAAGCAGCAGGCACGAGGCAGCCCTATGTGCAGATATACCAGTTATGAGTTAACAAACACATTAGTAATGTTGTTTGTGACCCGCAGCAGTCCGCCGCAGCACCCGCATTGCCAGCCCGCGCAGAATTCCGACTGCTGTATGTAATTGTACCGATTACAAAAACATCACTAATTTATACTTATTATTGTTTTTTAAGTAACACCTATTAGCAGTAAAATATCAATCTAAGCCAAGGCAAACCATTGCGATACGATCTTTTTAATTTAATGAGCAACAAAATCTATGGTAATTATCCAACCGTAATATAATAAGAATAGTAACTATTACATTGCTAATAAATATAATCGGCACGAAGAAAAAAATATAGAAAGAATAGAATAGTCAGGCATTTTTTTCACGGGACGGCTACGAGCATGGCTACGGTACTATCACTATACCACATAATTATGTTATAGATCAAAATAAATGGCGTATCGACTTTTTCCTAATCTTATTCAAAGTCCGACCCACTTGCAAAATACAAATAAATGTTTTAGCTGAAGAGAATAGATTTACCTAAAAAATGTTCAGTTAGCCACGTGATATTCCTATGACGTATAAATATATTTTTGCGATCTTTGCACAATGGTAATAAACAAAAATACAAAGATAACAATTGATGTGCTGCAGCTATATTTATAAAATACGTTTATCTCAGTTATTTTCGTTGCACATATTTTTGTAATCATTTTTGTAATGATGAATGCAAGGATGCTTGTATTAGCATAATTAATCTATGGTATTTGTGCCAATATCAGAAATTGTTCTCAATGAAAAAATATGTTGCATTTGTATTAAAGCTAACACTAATAACATACAGGGTGGATGCGACATAGCGACATTTATTGAAACCACAGCTTCTATACATGGTAAGTATCAATTTCCACCGGATAAAAATTCTCTGGCGAAAAAAAAAAATCACGATCTCCGAACAAATTGAACATTGCGATCATGCAATTTGTTCGGAGAACGTGATTTTTTTTTTTTCGCCAGAGAATTTTTATCCGGTGGAAATTGATACTTACCATGTATAGAAGCTGTGGTTTCAATAAATGTCGCTATGTCGCATCCACCCCGTATACAGGGTGTCCCAAAACTCAACAATAATCGGACTAACTTTACTAATAAAGTCACACTAGTACTGAATACTTAGATGAAAATATAAGTGGCAATATTACTAGTAGATAGAAAAATAATAGTTTTAATTTGTTATTAATGTAACTTCGTGTTATACAATCTTTATTATTTTAATTTTGTTATTCTTGTGTAAATTTTGTAATTTGATAGTAGTTGTTAAACAAATAATATAGCGCAAAATTGTAATAAGAACCTTTAATACTTATAGATTTAAGTATGCTCTGTATCGCATGCCTTAGGGTAAAATATGGCGGTCTTTACTATTTTGTAACATCAATGTATTTGCAATAAAATATTGAAGTTTGAAGTATGATTGTACAAAAGACGAGGTGTTATGTTTTGTTGCCGAAGCTCCTTACGACGGGCTTTGCCTATTTGTGTTGAGTTTTGGGACATTCTGTATGAATATATTTTTACACTTTTACTTTTTATTTCATAAAACTTATATGCAAACATAACAACCGTCAGTTACTTCACTTTTTCACTTTAAGCTTTTTGTCAGGCGAATTGAGTTAAATCTTCTGATTGACCAATATTTAATAGCAATGAAAAGGGAAATGTTGGTGTGTTTCGCTATCGCTACTCGGAGACAGGCAGGTATAGCGTACAGCAGGCTTTCGAGGAGAGCTATAAATAGCCTGGATATGTCCAGTCGAGTGGCCGAGTGGTCTCGCCATACGGGTCGGAGCGGAGCGGCTGTACGGCTGTGCGGCTCCACGAATGCACCGCGGCTGGCGCGATGGCGGCTCGGTGAATGTCCTGTATCTGGATCACATGACCGACACTTTTTATAATTTAGGCACTGTTACAAACATAACTCGTTCGTGGATATCCTGCCTGTGGTACCACAGCGAGTGCTTGCAGCATGAATGTTCATGGTAAAACTGCCAAAACTTGTGTATCTTATTTAACCCTAACATAAACAAGCTAAAGCTTTGTTGATGGGCATCCGTTTTTTTTTCTATTAAGAATTAAATCAACAGTGCAGTCAGTGATATGGACATAGAACACGCTACTGCTTTCATTTTCACGAGAAAATTGTTTCTATTTGAAATGAACCTGTAAAAGCTTTAACTAGTTTCTATGGAAATGGACGTTTTGTACCGTGCACAATAATTACTTTATATATTCTCTTCATTGAAACATTTGTCAGTGACCACTTACCATTGGAATGCCTGGGTGTTCATTTGACGGACTATCCTAGGAGCTGATCCACTTGGACGGGGTCAGATCAGTCATGTGACTTGCAGACGAGAGTACAAACATCTCTAAATTGCATAGCCATTGATTTCAAGATATTTATCAACTGCTTCTGTATAAAAACGGGTCAAATTAATATCTGTTACATCCTTCGCATCAAAACTTGTAACTGCTTATTATAATATGAAGTGAGGCGTGTGAATCGTCAAATCTGTGCCATCGTGAGTTGATAGTAATTCGACTACATCCTAGTACTGTTACTTTAAGTCTTAAACTATCACGTGAGAGATTGTAAACCTTTCAATTCAGGACAAAACATCGCGTCACTCGAAACGACTTAGAAAGCCTGTACCAGCTATTTATAGTATTAATACCGAAGGCTTGCGATTGCGAGGACATTAAACGCGTGATGTACGACTTGTACGAGCAACCAGGGTGTGGTGACGCTTATTACCGGCCTATGGTAATACTCACGTTTGCGGGTAGGGCTGTCCTTCAAGTTTTCCTTAGTATGAAATGTTTCTGTTTATTTTTTTGGAAACCTGTTGATATTTCTTTGAAGGGATTTATGTTGTTATGCTTTGTGGGTATGGCGAAAAGATGTCACGTAAATAACCTTATTTATATTGTCGATTATTCTTAATGCTGATAACTAACTTAAAAAAAACACTTACTTAATTATTTATTTATCGCACTTATTATGCTACAATTGCTTCTATGTTGTTTTTTTATATTTTTGGGCATAAATTAACAAGAACGAGGTCGTATTTTTCCACTCTGTGTACTTATTATAAACTCGTGTACACACTGGTTTACTCCTTGTACTGTGTGGATGTGTGTTAAGTAGTTTTTTTGCCAGCAGCTAAAACATTAGTCACTAGATATAATAGTAGCCGGTAGTATCGGATATTCATGTATGCTAATGAACTCATAATATACTAATACTACTACATCTGTGGCGCCGCTCCGTCCCACTCGACGAACGTACCTAAATAATTATACCTACGTTTTTTATGTGTTATTTATTTAGTCGTCGAGGTTTATTTTCATGTACCGGTAGTTGAATCACCTCAATTCGTAGGTCCAATTGTTCCCTACGAACCCAAAACAAAATATGCATTTGTAGAAAATTAAAATTTCGTGTCTCGTGTGTAGAGGTATATACGGGGTGGATGCGACATAGCGACATTTATTGAAACCACAGCTTCTATACATGGTAAGTATCAATTTCCACCGGATAAAAATTCTCTGGCGAAAAAAAAAAAATCACGTTCTCCGAACAATTTGAACATTGCGATCGTGCAATTTGTTCGGAAGACGTGAATTGTTTTTTTCGCCAGAGAATTTTTTATACGATGGAAATTGATACTGGCCATGTATAGAAGCTGTGGTTTCAATAAATGTCGCTATGTCGCATCCACCCTGTACGTATGATAGGTATATGTGATCTTTCACCGTGAGGTGTTGCGTTCAATTTCGTGAAAAACGTGGAATAGTGCCTATCACAAAAGACCTAAACATAAAAGGCGTGGGTGTTAAACGCCTAGGCCTCTACCTTCTGGGTAAAGTAGGCGTGATGTTATGATATTTTAATATATTCCATGGCAGTTGTAGAGTGCTTTCGTAGAAGCGGCCGTTGCAAGTTTCCCGTCATAAATGCGTGTCGGTTTGTCGGGCTCTGTCTCATTTACTTACAAATTGTTCTTTAAGCACCTATAGGTACTGAAAGTTCAATGAACTACATAAGTTTATGTTTGTTGCCACCATTACATTACATATCTATTCAAATTTATCTCTTTGCGTCACAGTACATAATATTTTCGTATTGTCTTTAATACATTTAATTAATTATTCATCGCTACATTATTTATTTTTCGATAAGCCAAAAAGCGAGGAGGCAACCATTTGTAGTTTCAATACGGAATTCCATTGTTTAGGGAAAATGTCGTAATTTCAGGATATAAAAAAAATCATGTAGCTTTCACTTCGTAAACTTAGTTATCTATTTTAACGTTTATTGTTCAATGTATAGTTCTCATTTTAAATTAGAAGAAACATAATTGAGATGCAAATGAAGCAATTAAAGCATATTATTATAAAATGTCGTAGGTGGTACATTTAAATATATGTGGTCACCGTTATCTAGTCAGATAGTATTAATTAATATGAACGTTTAGCGAACGTTTCCGGTTATAAATTGTACTTTTAAGTGTTGCAGCATTTCGCGTAGGCTGTTTGTTTGGCATTTTTATTGATACGGCTCTCAGCACACCTGTTCGATTCCTTCACGGTAAATGTCTGACTCTGCATTGCATTTAAATCTATTATAGATATATATTATAGAGTAGTATGCATAGCTCTGGAATATAAGCTGCCATTAACGACACTCATCAATGTTCAATTGTCATATTTTCAGTTACGCTTTTTGTTAACCCTATGATTTGACACTAGATGAACAGAAACAACATTTTTCGCCGACATAACATTTTTAAGGAAAACGTCCAATTAATTGTGAATAGTCTTATTTGGCGACAAAATTATTTGTTCAGAAATGAGTTTTGTTCCTTATTTCCGGGAGGAACCTTTTATGAGAACTCAAGTAACTAGGTAGCTACTCACTTGAGATTTTTATTTTCTTTTATTTAAATTTTTACTTTATTTATTTAAATATTTACATTACTAACCTAACTACAATTCAATCGTTAAAACTAATTAAAGAAATAATTAAATAAACTAAAACTTTCATATTTTAATTAGGTATCTATTTATGTTTTTAACGGAAAAAAGAAACTATGATACCCCATACCCCATATCATTGTTAATTATTTGTATTAAACAATACTGTTACTTTTAAGGTTATCAAAGAATGTTGGTATCTAATCGCATCTTTATACAAAGTATCGATTTCATTACTTTTGAAGCATATAATATGCCCTTAAAGCACGCGTCGAGCATTTTTTTACGCGTGCTATAATGTAATATTAGTGTACATTGAATGTTTAACGAGTGATTATCATCACCATGCGTGCCTCAACGACCGCGACCTGTAATTGGAGTGATTAGATCACGCCAAGTATAAGTCACCAAGTACATATTCGGCCCTGTTACTTAGCATACAATCGTTACCTGATTATGCCGTCTACAAAAAAATACTTATCTCTATACAATCTAAAATATTTTTTACCAAACAAATAAAATTGTTGTTAAGTTTTTGTCGTAGTTATGTACGCCAAACCGATTCAAGTAAATATAGCATCAGCATTGTCCAACTTTTTCTGAGTAAATAATTATAGGCAATGGCAGAAAAAGTGGTCCTTGAACTTCAGTACAATTTCTCATTTGTTTTTATTTACCCCAGTATCACTAAACTTCTTGAACTATCATTTGATCTCTCCATATCGGCTATCATTATTTGAAAATTTGCTAGAAAAAATGTTATTTATTCTTATATTCTTATTTACATTCAATGTTTTAACTAGACAAAGAGATCGAAAACCGTAGCTCAGCCACAGTTTAAAGATATACCAGTATTGTGACTCCCTGCGATCCCTTTCCTTAAAATAACAAAAACAATCACTCGATACACGAAAGCAAACTTACTGTATCGATATTAATATGACTTAAAGCTTTTATCATTCCTTTTTTTTAATTGGTTTATCAAAGCGCCAAAATTTCAGTCTTTTGTTGGTATAATTATTACGTTTTATTCCAAGAAGTGACGCGTTACGACCATTTCTATAAGGATAAACTACTCAGTTTACTGGTTTAGCGTTGAGCTCGGCCGATGGAATTGGGGCTTGGTCGTTTGTAGAATTTTCTCGCGGTCCCTTCCCTTGGCCGTGACTGTGCTGTGGTATGTCGAGGCATTGTTGATTGTTGTTAATTGTTGATACAACAATAAGTTTAATGAATGTAATTGCCACAAAAAGGCGCATGCGCGTACGGCGCGGGCGTGGGAGACCACAGTTACCAACGCGATTTTATAAATACGCCGATTAAACAATAAAAGACATATAGGAGTTGTAAATATTCGTATGTAGACGAAGTAGGTATGTTACACTGAGACAAGGTTTTGTTTTGACTACTCAGATGAGTAATCGTTAGTATTTAATGTTTAGTTTTAGCTGATAATAGCTTTGTATTTTGATAAAAAGATAAAAAAAATAATTTCTACATTATTAACTCCATAATTATCAAAGATAACAAACAAAATAATCAACTGAATATTTTTTTATTATATCTTATGCCCAGTCTACACATTTTTTTATAAACAGTGTCTCACAAATCCATGTTAGCGATTAGATTGTTATCTAGTAGTATAGTTTATTGAGGAGTTCAATTTATTTCTTTAAATGGTATGTTTTCTCTGAAAATTTCGTCATTCCTTGACTGAAAGTTTGTTAGACGAACAGACGCAGACGGTTTAAGCGAAATCCCTCTAGGCGCGGTGAAAAAAAATGGGGGATACCACGCGGACGATGGCGGGCGCAAACGTTGAAGGTAGACAAACATGCGTTTGTCCAGGCTCTCACCTGATGGTAGGTGATAATGCGGCATATGGGGATTGAACAGATAACTATAATTGTGTTGCAAACAGCGCCTTTTAATTATTTGTTTTGATAAAGTAAAAAACAAGAAGCTTTTCAGTAGCGTGACGCTTTCGCTCTGCCATGCCGGCCAGTGAGTGATCGCACGCGGTAACACACATGTGCAATACATGTCAAACACACACGGCCACGGCACACACATGTGCGGCGATAAAACATGCGGTGATTTGGGTATCGTCGTAAATCGACAACCACGATGACCGAAGATCTATGGACGATTGTCCTTAAATTTATACCTACATACATACGTCATAATGTAAAATGTATGAACACGTTTTTTTAAAAAAAAAAAGCTTACTAGTAATTTGCAAGTGCATACAAATTACTAGTATACTTGTTAAACCACTCCAGCTAAGCTTGATTCGCTCGTGCCAGGAGAGGGACCTCACGTTCGTGGTGAATGGCCAGGGGTTGAACCAAAGTCCGATCCAGTGCGCAACGGCTGCTTCGAACGCTATTTGATTGGATTCAAGATCGAGTAAAGCGTGCCTTCAAGCTATTGTATGTAACATTATAATTATTTTATTTATTTAAAGGCTATTTTACAAGCTTCTTAAGGAACCACTAGAAAAAATCTAATTATTTTCTTTCTTCATTTACAAGTTATTCTAAAAACGTTCAGTCAGAAATTCAAGAAATCGGAAGAATACTTGTGGATATTCTGGTGTTATTTTGCGACAGTTCCATGTGTTGGAATCACATACGGAAGTTTATATACCTACTTTATATACACATAATAGTTACATACATATTAAAGCACATGATTCCAAGGTTGATTAAACACGTGTGGTGCCTTTAGACTTAGAGGATGTGCTTAATAAACAAAACAATTAATGAATGGAACATTGCGCTTGGGGATTGAGATTTATTAGGTCGTTGATTCAGTAGACTCATAGTATGTGGTTTGGTACCACGAGATTCGGTACAAAATGGTAGAATGTAGATTTAAGCACTAGACAACTTTTCTAGCTTTTTTTCAGTCAAGCTTTCTTTGAGCTTTTAAGACGGCTTTGGGGTAACTGCTGTCCGTTTCATTTAGGAATATACAGTTTTTACCAGAACAAGGAGGCTAAGCGAGGTATGTTAAAACCCTATAATAATAAATTCAGTTTCTGAGCATGTGATTACCACCAGAAACCAGAGGGTATAAAAGTATGACATATAGCCATAAAAGCGTCTAAGTCCACTGGCAGCAGCACAGTACAATGTTATTCACTTATCATCACGCTAGCAAGGGTATACAATCGCACACATTATGAAGGTATTGTTGTCTCTATCGGCCTATGATATAAATGTGTGTGGTGAAAATACCTATGTGTTGATGTTCAATTGTTACTGAACGGGACAATTACTTGGATCTGTTGTTTGATAAGTCGGACGATTTTCAACAAAACTTCGTTGCTATGGTAAGAATGACGAGATTTGTATTTGGAACAGGGATGTGTACTGTTCCGCAGTCAGCTGCATTATCTCAGCAGCTACCGACAAGTCGACTAAAAATTACTAAATATACATATTCTATATCTTAATGCATAATGCAGACTAAAAACTTATGACGCTGTTTTTATAGGCGGGCAGGCAATTTAAAGAGATTACAGATTTCAAGAATAATATTGTTCATTTTTATACATATCTGCATTTTGTAGGCCTGGTGGATAATTAGAGCGTTGCTACGGTAAGGCGTCTTAATTTTCGCCTATTTGCAGATTCATCTCTATTTTCGACCTCACACAGTTCAATGAGCGTCAGTTTTTTCTATAGAATAAGGATTGTTTTTGCCCGGCGCCGCGAGTGCGCGAACTACGAGACGAGGCACAAGTTAAGCCGCGAGCTTCATATTTACATTTGCGCCTCCTGGCCCGTGTGGAAATATTATAAATCAGTTATCAAATTAATTAACACTATTAAATATTCAAATTTTGTAGCTTTTTATCTGTCTACATCTATCCATGCAATTTGCCCACTTTTATGATAACGGTAACGGTACAAATTTTGTAGGAGCCTATAATGAACTCTCAAGCTTTTTAAAATCAAAGTGTAATGACATAAGTTTAAATGCAGCAGAACAGGCAATTAAATTTCAAATTCACTCCTGCCTATAGTCCATATTTCAACGGCTTAGCTGAAGGCGCAGTTAAGTCCGTTAAACACCTTCTTAAAAGAATTTTTGATGATTCGTACCGAATTCTTATGACCTGAGTATAAAGATACTCAGGTCATAACAATTCGTAACTGTAACTGTAAATGTCTACCAAAGGGTTGATTATCTCTGTAACTATAATTTTTGTTTTATATTAAACCGAAAGGATATGAATAGACCATGAAAGTACACGCACGTTACATATAACAGGAATCTAGAAGTGGACAATCAACCAATCATTCAAATCATTTTATTGCAGGCATCAAGGCCCATATACATAAATACCTTAAACTGACATATATATATTATTTTATAATTTAATTATTGTTTTGTTGTTTTGCTGTTTTTTTCTAGGCTTATAAAGTATAGTGTAGTTACAGAATCCTCTTTCGTCGGATATTTAATAACGTTTATTTGGAATTTATTCATATAAAGTAAATAAGGTAATTTGCTTGTAAACAACAAACCTATTCCACATGGAAATGAGCGCGATGAACATTGGACATCACAGATTAAAGGCTAACAAGTTACGTAACGTGCCAATAACCTTAATATACAGGTTGTTTCTAAAAGCTACTAGGTATATACCTATAATAAGTTTTGCTTACACTCCTTGAGGCTACTGGCTATATCTTAATCTAAATCGACATATTTTTGCCCTCACTAATACTGGTTACAATCTATGGTTTAGCAGTACTATTGAAAAAAAAAACGCAAATCTTTGTTCTCTTTAAAAGGTTTTTTAATTTTAATTCTTTTTTTTTCTTAATACTCAATTCGTAAATGGATTGAACAAAGTGTAATTTTTATGAATATGGCCGTAAGTGAGTCACGCGGTTTATAAGCACGCTGTATCTATGTGTATAATGGTAGGTAGGTATAGAAAGAAGGCTGATCAGAGCATGAGTCACGCGTTGTTGACATCCATGCGGCGCGGCGCGGCGGCGCGGGCGCAGCCGTGGGATGGGATCAGGTTACAAAATACCTTGTCAACAGTGATGGTCGGCTGAATTGATGGGTCAGTCATGTGAAGTAGGTATTTCATTGGTATTCAAGCCATAGTTTAGGTCATCTATGTTTTATTACCGGTTTCATTCAATTTATGCGCAATAACCTTGCCTGCAAACCGGTAGAAAAAAATAAATAAATTGAATAACTCAGTGTCCCGAGATAGGATTTTGAGACAAAAAACGTGACAAGCACAAAAACCAAAATCATACAAAAAATCTTCAAGACAAGACTTTTTCCTTAAAGAGAAGACTGGGTGATTTGGAGTAAAAAGGATATTTTCCTTGAATAGGTTCCATAAAAAATGAAGAACCCTAGAGACTTAACTAACCTTAAAAAATATTTATATTTGATTTATATCTATAGCATTTAGCCATGCTTAGCAATTAATGCTAAGAATGGGACCTTGGATGGCTGAGTGGCAAAGCGATACTTCAAATCCCGCTTCAAGTCCAAAAAATGTTTCAACTGCTCTCAAATGATGCAATACTTGAAATGAAATGAACAGCGTAAATGTGATCGGCGCACTGTGAGCTTTAACCCGGTCCAAGTAAAACAAGAAACATTAATATAAACAATGTAATAGAATATGTATAGCTATACACTTAGAACCTTGTCAGGCGTGCACCGTGAGATTGTTTTATAAGTTACAAATTGAAATGAGACGACGGTTTCTAAATTAGACCAGACAATGAAAAAACGTATACTCATTGTAATTAAACAATGATCGATGACTGATTACTTCATTAACATTCATCATTGTTTCATCTGATCAATTTAATGCGATGCAAAATTGAAGTCTAATCAATGGAAGTGAACGCAACAGCAAAAAATATACCTATCAGAGGAAAATTTTTCATCTGGCTATATTTTTTACTCTTTTTTACCTCACTCACAAGCTTATAAAAAGTGGAATGTTTACAATAATTAGTACTTCAATCAGGTATGAAATCAATGAGCCAATAAATTACATGACAATAATAATTGGCTAAATGATTGCGAGTCTATTTTACTGATCCTCGATCCTCAATTCGGGAAATGTCGTAAGTAGCGAGCCAAACAATCTGCATCAATAGATTCATCCTTTACAAAGTCCTCAATGAGATCTAAACGATTGGCTAATGGATTATTAGTCTGTTGTGGTCAGGAGTTAGGGCCATATATATCTGTCTACAAAAAAAAAATAGGGTATTCATTATCGTTTTTGTTCCACACCAATTGGTGCGTGACCAAAGTCAAGGGCAAGCGAGAGGACCATCCTTGAGATAATCATTATCGATTTATTTTATTTGTGTTTAAATAATATAATTTTCGAGTAATTCAGTAATTCATTTGATTCAAACTTAACTGAAACAAACCTTACAAAAAACGATTGAGGAAAGTCCCTCCTCCTCCTCCAATCCGGGCGGTCGCCGTGGAGGAAGTAGACCAAAACCCCCCACACAAAATATTTACACATACATGCGAGACTCAGTCTCATGGAAAGAAAAATAGATCAAACAAGTATCTCTACATCTGCAGTTTAAACGTAAGAACCTTACTAAAAGACACGAGAATCACTGAACTTATTAATGCACTTGCTAATATAAAATGGGATGTCACTGGACTTTGCGAAGTTAGAAGAAAAGATGAAGTAATCGAAGAATACGATGATTTCATTTTGTACCACTCTTCCAGCAAAAAAAGTAGAAACGGCGTTGGATTTATGGTCAAAAAATCTCTGAAAAGTTCTGTACAAAAATTTACAAGCTATTCAGATAGAGTCGCGGTCCTTGAAATTCAAATCAACCAAAAAATATGGGCTATCGTTCAAGTATATGCACCAACAGAGTGTTGCAAAGAGGAAGAAATAAATGTATTCTATCAGACTGTAAGTGAAGCTATTGATTCTATAAAAACCAAAAATCTTATCTTGATGGGCGATTTTAATGCCAAAATAGGAAAAGCCAAAAATGGTGAGGAATCAATTCTTGGCCAGTACTCCGCCGGTGAAAGGAATGAACATGGTCAAAGATTGGTAGAGTATGCGCTTGAACACCAATTTAACATAGTAAATAGTATGTTCTACAGAAAACCACACAAAAAATGGACATGGCATTCACCAAATCACAAATACCATAATGAGATAGATTATATAATGACGAATCATCCTAAACAAATTCACAACTTTGATATTATTAATAATCTCAACTTTGCTACTGACCATCGCATGATACGATGTGCGCTTAGCCTGAATATGAAGGAAAACAGAAAGTTCATTAAACAGAATACTCATTACTCTAGAAATTTGCCACTTATTACGGGCGAAAGCGCAAAATTTTGGCAAAATAAATTAATGATGGCCATAAACAAGTCTTCAGATGTTCAATGCCAATACGATGGCTTCGAGACGGAAATAAAAACTATTATAAAAGAATTACCAAAAAGCGCTATTACTAAAAAACAAATAAGCTCTACATCTCAAGAATTATTGGCGAAACGTAAAAATTTATACAATCTAAAAAGAACTAAACAAGTAAGAGAAAAAATTACAGAAATAAGTAAGAAAATAAATAAAAGTTTACGACAAGATGACAAACTGCACAGACAACGCTTTTTCGAGACTTACATACAAAAAACTGGAGCGATAAAAAAGGCTTTTAAAGATCTTAGAAACAAATCAGAGTGGGCACCTAACTTAAAGAATAAATATGGTAAACATGTCACTCAACGACCGGAAATAGTAAAAGTAGCAACAGAATTCTTCAGTACTCTATATGCATCAGAAAAATCGCAGGCTATTGAACACCAACCTATGCAATGTATAGACCATGAATCAACCTTATATACAAACATACTTCAGGCAGAGATTCGGCATGTTATAAAGTCACAAAAAATGAATAAAACACCGGGTGAAGACAATATTTCAAATGAGTTGCTGAGAGCTCTATCAGAACCGTTACAAAGCTCTCTCAAAACTTTATTTGACAACATATTGATTACTGGAACCACCCCGAAACAGTGGTCTGATTCTACCATTATACTGTTGCATAAAAAAGGTGATCGGAGCGAACTAAATAACTACCGTCCAATCAGTCTGATGTCGAACGTTTATAAAGTGTTTTCTAAATTAATTCTGAATAGAATAACAAGAACATTAGACGATAATCAGCCTAGTGAACAAGCAGGTTTTCGCAAGAACTATTCGACTTTAGATCATATACATGTGGTAACTCAAGCTATCGAAAAGGTAAAAGAATACAATAAAACGCTTTATTTATGTTTTGTGGACTACAAAAAAGCTTTTGACTCTTTGAGACATAATATTATCTGGGAAACACTTAATGTACAAGGCGTGGAATCACAGTATATTGCTGTACTGCAGAACATATATAAAGAAAGTAGTGCAAAAATTCGACTAGAGAGAGAAGGTGAAAAATTCTCAATAGGAAAAGGTGTACGACAAGGCGACCCTTTATCACCGAAAATTTTTACAGCTGTACTGGAGACAATTTTCAGAAAACTGGATTGGTCACAAAAGGGACTGCGAATAAATGGAGAGTATCTCAGCCATCTCCGTTTTGCGGATGATATAGTCGTTTTCGCAGAAAATCAATCAGATCTGTCTAGCATGATAAATGAACTAACTCAAGAAAGCAAAAAAGTCGGTTTATCTATCAATTTCACTAAAACCAAAATAATCACAAATAGTGAAGATAAAACCCCTATCGTTATTGAAAGTCAGAGCGTGGAATATGTCAACAACTACATCTACCTGGGGCAATCTGTCACATTCGAACACCACACTGAGGAAGAAGTACATCGACGAATCGCTATAGCTTGGAAAAAATACTGGGGCTTAAAAGAAATTATGAAAAACAAATCAATCAACATCAAAATCAAGAAAAAGCTCTTTGATATAGCGATCCTTCCTTGTTTGACATACGCGTGTCAGAGTTGGTCATTAAGAAAATGTGATGAAAATAAGCTAGCAATATGTCAACGTAAAATGGAAAGAAGCATGTTAGGAATACGGTTGTCGGACAGATTAACTAACCATAAACTTAGAAAAATTACCAAAGTTACAGATATTACAACACGAATAAGGTTACTTAAATGGAATTGGTCAGGGCATATATGCCGCATGGCTAACGATAGATGGACGAAGAAGATAACGGAATGGATCCCTAGAGACTATACAAGATCACAAGGACGCCAGAGAAAACGTTGGGCAGATGTCTTCCTAGACAGATTAGGACCTAATTGGATGACCAAAGCTAGAGACAGACAACACTGGAAGGAAATGGGGGAGGCCTACGCCGAGGAGGCGACTTCTACTTAATCTACTTTTTAGTTTTTATTTTATTTTATTTTTCAGACAAAACATTCATAATAAATAATATACAATGACATAATAATGCTAATGACAATAACTGAATATAATTTTGAATGATTTTTTATATTATTTATCTTAATTCTATAAATGGATTCAATGTAATTAGGCAAAATTCATTGATGTTATGTTTTATGTTTTATTGTTACTTTATTTTTAACATTGAACTACATAATATTGTAAAATTATAATGCATGATTTAACCTATTATTGTAAAAAATTAAGTAGTAGAATAAATGGCTTTTTTATTTTATTTTATTTATTTTTATTTAATATAATTGAATGCCTATAACATGGAGCAAAAAGGTGTAGTTACGATGCTAAATGGATTTTGAAGGTCGGCTTACTAACTATAAACTATACTACTAAATTGCTTATAAAACCAATAACGTGTTTGCGACCATCTTAGACGTTACCAAGTCAAATTCATAGCCTAACGTAAAAGCAAAATTGAACATTAAACAATGTTATGATTGTTAGATCCGTTGGCGATAGCGTAAATTCAGTAGGTACTATTTAAAAATAAAGGCTTTTATTTATTTAAAAAGTTCAAGTCCAAGGTTGAGTGAATTGTCCGTTGATGCAAGAACAACGACTCCTTAAGCTGACAATATATGTTTTGATTACGTTGCTATAATTACACAAGTATTCGTATTCCTTTCGGAATCGGCATTCCCTGATGGTCCGAGGGCAAACACATTGTTATGAGGCTAACCTTAAAGCGTAGCAAACTTGCAACACATTTTCTGACTTGACATTGTTGTCCTTAGATGCCACGTGCCAGAATGCGAGGAGAACTCGACAATCGGCGTGGCGGCGCCGGAGCAGTGGTCGCCTCAATGGCAGAAATGGGCCATTCCGTCGGGCGCGCAGTGCGAGCGCCGCGTGCCAAAGCACGGCGCCTGCGCACACGCCGACCACTTCGACAACTCCACCATGGCCTGTGATAACTACGTATATGAGCATGGCAGCAGTATTGTTGCTGAGGTTAGTTTTTTTAACTAAATCCAATCTTGAAAACCACTGTGAATCAGGGAATTTATGTCCAAAATGGCCAAATAGAACAGACATTTTCTATTTGGCATGAAGTTCATAACACCAACAAATCTGATGTGTTGTCTTATTGAGAATGGCAAGTATTCAAGTCCGATACAGACACAATTATTATTAATAGGTTATTTCTTTTACTTTTGCAGAAATGGCCATAAGCTCGTCTTTAAAATGAATCAGTCCGTAACATTGAAAAAAATATAAACAAAAAACAAAAACAGGTGTCCATCACATGCAACGACAAAAAGTTCAAGCACGGCAACAACAAAGCAAGATACCTGACTAGATTATAAAAATAAAAGATACCTACATAGATTCGTATGCTGTAAAAATTACCAAATTAAACAAAACGTTGACTGGTTAAAGATTTCAACCTTTGTGGAGCTACGACATCATCGAAGGTGAAATGAAACAAATAGGAAAGACGCATTGGAAAGTAATGTTTTTAAGAACAGGCATTAAATAACCAGAGTGGTTCAGAAAAGTAATTTCCATTTTAATGAATAGTATCACTCACTACAACTCTGTTCAAGTTGTGAGCCGTAATCCGTAAAATGCTGGTGTTATAGTGAAAGCTGGTTTCAGATTATAAATATTATGTAGTACAAATCGTATATGCAGATAAAAAATAAGTGCTGAAAAATGTGGCATAGCATAAGGTAATTGCTGCCTTGTCGGATTCATTGTCAACTAGGTGATGCCTGCGACTTCATCCGTGTGGACTTTGATATTTTCAACCTATTTTTAACACAATTGAGGCTCCCTCATACACTTTCAAGCCCAAATTAACCTCTTTTGGAAGAAAAATTTACCTATTTGTAGAATAACGTGAAATTCCTTCAAACTGACATACTTCACAAATAAATTTACCCTCTTAGAGAGTGGAATATATAATATAAATAGATGGCTCAATATTTTTGCCAGCAATGCTTCCAATTTGTTCAGAGCTATCTTCTTAAGACTATTCAATGTTTGTGTGTTACAGTTTGACTTGGCGTGTGCGGACTGGATGCATCGCCTGGTGGGCACGGTGCACAACGTCGGCATGCTCATCTCCCTGCCCATCATGGGATTTGTGTCAGACAGGTGACTCTTTATGCATTAAATCATGAGGTTCCTATAAGACCGTCCGTAAATGTTTGTACAAATAAGGTGAAATTGTCGTTACAGTTAACAAACATTATTCATGTATTTTTATTTTATCATAATAAATTACAGTTAAATATCATCGAAATGGAATTTTTGAACCGGTTGGTGCTCTTTACATGGTGAAAGTGGCAAGATACATAAATAAAATAAATATAAATAGTGTATCATATGCCTCACAAACTTGCTTAGTAGGTAAACAAGGTAGGTGATTCCTTTTATAGTATGCATTTTATTATTCGATGCTGTAAAGATCACTTTGATAAAAGTATATAATAGTCTAGTGAATAATCGTCTTTAAAGAAGTAAAATCCTCCCTCTTTGCAGCTTGGAACCACTTTTTCCTCATTTTCGGATCCGTCCACGTCCAGCTAAATAAAATATTGTATTTGAAACTTGTTTTAAATAAATGGACAGTAATGGACACACTGGCACAAAACATGTCGTAAATCGGCTCTTTTTCTGAACAATGGTGGTATTATTATGGTGACTTCATGTAGATGGACAGTCCATTTTTATGGTTCTTATAATATGTCATTATATCGTATCAAGAAATTATAAAACTTCAAAGCCCGCGACATTAGTGAGGTCAACGGAATGTGGAGTGTGGACCCGTTTTCGCGCCTAAATGTCAACTGTCAACACGTCTAAATATCGCGGGGCCCCGCGCGCCTGCTGCCGTCCTTCCCTTGTCTCACCCCCTTCAAAGAACAGATTTCGTAAGCTGCACCGCCTTAAGCAAATATAATTCAAGGTGTGATCACATGACATGTATAATATAATAGTCGCATGAATAAGACGACAATAATAATTGTTTTTTCCTTTTGTGAATACCTACTCTTTGTTATGGCGAACACTGGTTATCGTTTGCACAATGAATTTATAGTTTATTAGTCGTGCGTAACTATACAGGCAGACATCGTAACGAAGCCGCTTACCAGTGATTTAAATTTCCGGTGAATAATTTTTGCACCTAAGATCTCAGAATCATCCATCAATTTGGACTTCATTGAAAAGTCGCATGAATGAGCTTCCTCGCTTTCCAGTGATTATTATCATTGTGAAGCCTTAAATTGACCGGGAATTGAAAATGTATGTAGTCTAGGGTAACGTTACTGGAATTTTAATTTCTATGCTTCAAAAGTTCTGGTAATCAGAAGATTGTTGCTAATGGTAATTTTATTTTAAAGCTATTCTGTATCTACGCCGAAAGAACCTGCATTCTTGGATCTATTTTTGTGGCGATCGTAAAAAGCCACATGTTTAACACACGTGCAATATCTCCTTGAGCAACTTCAAAAACTAAAAATAGTGACCCCTATGCTTTGAACGCACTACTTATATTTATTTATTTATTTAGTCGTAATGTAATGTGCATGTATAACATTAGGCAAACATTTGGTTCTGTCTGTGCGTCTGGTCACGGTTTCAATTACTGAATCCAATATCTTTATCTATTCAATCCTATAATAAATTATAATTTCACCGATTTAATCGGATCAACAAATATAAAATCAATTTTGATGATGATCCACACAGGCAGCGTGCCCCTTATTTTACTCTAATGTCATGAAAGGGTATTGGTTTTACTCTCAGGTTTATAAACATCGTTGTTTGGGACATACAAAGACTACTATCCCGTATCTTACCATGTAATCAGTTGACCTAACTACTTCTTCTGCCTGCTCTTATCTCATTTCATTTTATTTAGGAGCAAAACGTCTTTTTCTTCCAATCTCTTCGATTATCGTCGCGCTATTACTCACTTACTTATTATACTTTCATATTATTATCTTCTTTTACGCAATCCGACCATCTTTTCTTCGGTCTGTCTCTTTTTGTCTATCCAACGACATTCTTACATGTCAATAATATATTTTAGGTACGGTCGGCGCGGCGCTCTCGTCATAAGTGGATGCGGTGCTGGCATCCTGGGGCTGGTTAAGTCGTTCGTGCCATCGTACGAGACGTACCTCCTCGCCGAGCTGCTGGAGACCGTGCTCGGTGCCAGCGTCTACCCCTGCGCCTTCGTGCTCAGTTAGTTCCTTGTTATATGAGACCCCATGTTGCGCAAGAGAACATGTTGTGAAAAGGTTGGCACAACTGGGGACGAGGGTCTTTTAACTGCTTTAAACTTAACTCTTCTCTTCTTTGCCGTGTACTGACCGCTCTTGAGTCAGCGTAGATTAAGTAAATCAAACACTAGTAAGACTAAGATTTGGGTTGGGGTGATAATGGTAATCAATAACATTATCGTTTCGAACAGAACAAACATGTTATAAATACAGAGTTCGACTTATTATTATGTACTATTATTGTATTTAGAAAAGCTAAGCCAAATGTTAAAGAGTATTGAATAATAATTTTGCATTTCCTTTTTTTTTTGCAATAAAAATATATAAACATATAATATGTATATGCAATTTGATGGGTCTATGTTTTACTATCGAAAAATAAGTTTTTTTTTATTTATCCTATTGCGATGATGCTAATTTGCCTCGTTACATTTCGTGATCTTATGGCAATTACGTGGGAATGGCGCAACATGATTTAACCTAATAATTTAAATGAAAGCTAATTAGATGTAGAAAGTAATAATAATGATTCATAATATTAAATATTCTAATCTTTTCAATCACCAACTTTTAGACATATACAGCTTCTTTATACATAAATTATTTATTTTTCAGTGATAGAATGGCTCGGCGTCGAACACCGTATTCTGGCCAGCTTGGTTCTTGGCATTCCTCTGTCAATGGGAGCGGCATCACTGGCGCTGCTGGACTACGCGACGGGGTACTGGAGGACGTGGGCAAGATGGGCATACCCCCCTTCCTTGTTGCTGCTGCTCTACCCTTGGTTACTGCCCGAGAGTGTTCGGTGGCTAGTGTCCAGAGGGAGGATGGACGAAGCGGTAGATGTGATCAAGAAGGCGGCGAAGTGTAACAAGGTGCACCTGCCCAGTGACGCGTTAGAGAAGATCATGTTGGAAAAAGAACAGTTGGCTGAAAAAGCTGAGTCAACTATAGATGAGGGACTGTTCAAGGCGTTAACCAAGTGAGTTAATAGGCGTTTTGAGTCTTATTCTATTTAATTTGTTTAACTAAATCACTAATTGAATAACGGTTGAAAATTATCTACAGACTGATCGACTTGAATGTTGAGTGAACCTACTTGTAGTTAAAATAGTTAATAAAGGTTTTACTAATAGTTTTTGTCCATTGATTGCAGGTACTCTGCGCTCCGTCGTCGACTCTGCGTGTGTTTCGTGTGGTGGATGTCAGCGGTGTTCGTGTTCTATGGGCTGGCGGTGTCAGCGCACTCGCTGGCTGGCTCCCGGCATGCCAACTACGCCCTCGTGGCTGCGGCCGAGTTGCCGGCGCTGCTGGCCAACACCCTGCTGCTCGACCGAGTCGGCAGAAGGCCGCTCTTCACTGCCGCACTGCTGATCACAGCATCGGCACTTATTGGCATTTCTTGTTTGCCGAAGGGTGAGTGGAATGTTAATTAGTTTTAAAACGCACGAAAAAATGTATCATGAATTATAATTATAAATAGTGAACCATTTCACGTCGGCAACAGCTATAATTATCAGCAAAAAAAGGTTTACAAGAAATAATTCGGCACATTCCACTCTACTTACAGGAAATGGACAGACGACTAATTAGATTGACAAATTAGATAAAACTGATTGCTAGTCAAACCAGATTATGTATCAGATGGTGTCGACGCATTTAAAGGAAACGGTTGATGACAGTTTGTTGCCAAGCCAGCAGCTGTAGGTGGCCAGATCTGGTTGACAACAACCATATTTTTTTTTGTGTCAACCAACTTTTCACTGCCCTATTTTTAACAAATAAAAATATTTATAAATTATATTTATTGATGAAGAAATAACGTAAATTACTTATCAATTGACACTAATATGGTAAATGATGTAGAAATACCTGACCTACGGGTTATCTCTCTTACTAGTTGTTTCAGGATCTCCGTCCACCGACCCATAAAGAACATTTCTAGGGTTATGTTTAATGGATCAACTTCATGTCCTTGATTTAACACTCGAGAAAATAATATTTTGGATTTGATAAATGACTACTTTAGTATTGTACCTTTTCACAAAAATGATGTGATTCTTCCAGATACTGGTGGCTGGAGTATAGCACTATTCCTGCTGGGCAAGATGGGCGCCACGATGACGCTGAACGCGCTGTACGTGTACACGGCTGAGCTGTTCCCCACCAGGGCGAGGCAGAGGCTGCTGGCGGCCTGCTCCACCCTCGGACGGGTGGGCGCCATCGTGTCACCTATGACGCCGGGACTGGTGAGTGTCTTCTTGATGTAGTCTCTATTTCCTGGTTATGAAAATCTTGAGATTTTATTAAAGAGATAAGTAATAATACAATTCTCAAATATGGAAATTCGTTGTATTATAAAGTCTGAGAACTTATATATTCCTTCCGCAAACGATCTCTCTTTCTCTAGATAGATAGACACATATAGTAGCCTCATTCAAGAATCAATTAACTCTAAATTAAGTAGTTCTAAATACACCTTTGTCTTTTATGCAGGCGACATACGCTTGGTGGTTGCCAACCACTTTGTTTGGCTTGCTGCCGCTGCTGAGCGCAGCGCTGACGCGGCTGGTGCCCGACACGCTGCACCGCCGCCTGCCAGACTCCTTCGCGGACCTCGAGACGCCCGCTGAAGTCGCCCAAGAGTCCGTATGATGGTGGAGACAGAACATGTAGTATACAGCTTTATCTCTTCCAAGTCTTGGTTGGCGGAGTGTGGCAATTTTAAGTAATTTTAACTTAGGCAGCGAATTGGTAAAACAAGCGTTTATTAAGACGAGGTAGCAAATGCACCTCGTAGTTCTCTACGGAGACATATTTGTTTGTATCCACGACAGCTGGCCAGCTTGCCATACTTTCGCATTCACAAATAATTTTCAAGGAGAGATAGAGCTAGTTGCATTCCTTTAAAATCACACATTTATCATCGTAGCGATGACACTAACATAGGATAGCTCGCTTCTAAAGCGACATTTCTTTTTTAAAGGAACTAAAACTAGGTTTAAGTAAGGGTGCATCTGATCACAGTTGGTGCGCAGAGCGTTTGGACGTTATCTGCTGTTGCCATCACGATCAACGATGGCGACCGCGTAAAGCAAGTTTCAGCGTTAATAGTCAAACTATATGAATATAACATTCTTTCTTGTTAATATCGATTACTGCTGAAGTTAAATGCCGTGAGTTTTACTGATAAGTATTGGCAGGATATTCAGTTACTCGCTTAGCTAGCCAACGGTGTTTGTCAAATAGCAGCTAACGTCCATACATCGCTGTAGTTATTGAAATAATGAGATTTGTAAAAATTTTGTGTTGTGTGCTTGTGTAGTGATTCCACATCGCAAACTCGTGCGCTTGTACTTTATGTCAGACATAAGAGTACATGCACATTGTGTTAGACTGAGATTTAACTAAAGGACAAATTTCACTTTACCTAATTGACTTATAGACTAGACTGCGTTCCCGTTGTCAAAGACAACAGAGAATACTGAAGAAATGTTAAGAGCAAAGTGTTTATTCATCACAAATTTGCTCTACTGTTTGGCAGCTTCATCTGAAACCAATTTGCCCAAAGTACATTTTGTTTATCGTTGTTCTTTAATTAAAACTGATGCTAACATTTACGACCATAGCTGTGATGTGCCGGGAATCAAACTAGCTTACGTTAGGTTAGGAATCTACCAATTGAATCTAAGAAAGAAACGAATTAAAATTAGCTTTAAGGTATATTTTTAAGTTAAAAGTATTTAAATTTTTGCATATTAAGAGACTTGAATTATTAAAAATTACATGAAGTCGTATAAGAGAATGTTCACTTTCATTTAATTTATGAAGAACTACTGTCTTGGCGGGATGTTCGTGAGGGACGGGATATGGGTGCAGCCGCAGCATTGTACCTACGTCCTACGGCGTGGGACTGACGGAAAGAAAGTGTGATACTTTCGAATCTTGGATAACAGCCTACTTTGCAATCTCAGTCAAGCTTAAACACTGTGCAGATTATTCCAATATGTTGTCGCATTGTGTAAATTTTATTACAATGCGGAACAGTACTACAACCTGGTGTGAACAACGATGGAAAATAAATTGCATTCGTGTGTTCAACGCCCTCTATTATTTGCTCCCTGTAACTATTGATTAAGAATCATAATGAACATTTTCTTAACAGTAGATTAAGTTTCAATTTAATTGAATTCCATTCTCATTTTATTTGAACACTTGAAATAACATCTAATACAATTAATAGTTGATCTCAAAGAACCTTTGTCTCAAAGACAGATCAAGTTTCAGATAGGAGTACAAACGACGGTAACGTTGAGAATGAGAAGGCATTGTATCAGTGACTTCTAATCAATAACTTATACTTAAGATTTAGCTGTAAGGTGACTGTAACCCCCTTTGTAAACAACCATAGTGCATAACATTATCTGGCCAGGTGAATTTGTTAAATTTGAATGGAACCGTTAAACTTCCTAAGGAAAAATAACAGTGCCGTCAGAGCCAGACAAGCTTGTAGCACAATATCTTGTAACTTGCTCATGAACGTGTTGTCGTATAAACATTGTCAGATTTACAATTAAGTAGCAGTTTCATCTTTGTCAGCAAGTGTTACTTGGCGCATAGACTTTCATAAACAACCTACCTATATCTATTTCCTTTTTTTATTTATTCATTTTGTTCATCTTAAATCTTATTATTCAACCCTTTTTTATTTACTTACAAATAACTATTCTGATCCAACTCAGGCTAAAATATCATCGTGCCATTTTCTAATAAAACAAATGTATTTTGCTCAGTAGTTCTAAAACTTAATTTACTTCAGCTCTCTTGACGTAGAAACAATAATAAAATAACTTGATATATTGTCGTAAGTTCATCTAAGTCCTATGAAATCTACGTGAATTATTCGATAGGATAATTTGAGGAATGAAAGTCTGAAATTTTATAATGAACAGAATGAAATTTATTATTACTACTTTATTAAATCTTTTTATTTGAAACATTAATGTCAATACAAGAAACGATAAGTACAATAATTTGTTCAATAGCATCAGACAATACACGTGCTTATGATAGTATTAATTAAATAAAACCATAGCTTATATTTTGATAATGTGTTGTTTTTATTTATTTTAGTTGAGTTACCCGAAATTGATATTATACAATGAAATAATACAAGTGAATAAACTATTTCTTGTTGCTGCGTTAACGTAACACGCAGAAACTGGTGAGAAGTATTGACAACCGAGGCGGACCATGAACGTGGACTGACACCACTTTGCAGTTCCAAGGGATGCCCTTTTTCGTCACTAAGCACATCATTTAGGAGCTCCAAAAATTTAATAGCCCAAAGCATCATCCAGCCTTGTTAACAATAAAATTAGGTCAATGTTTCTGTCCACCCCAAAAAAATATCCAAGACATTCTGGTTCTTCGATCAGATCAACACAACAACGGAAGCAATCACTGCTTTGTTCAGGTATAATAATGGTAAGAATGACCTTATAAAAATAATTGATCTGATAAAATATCAAAAACTAGGTCAATGCAGTACCTGTATTTTAGTTAATCTAAACAGATAGATACAGATAAAGATGCGGCCTTATACAAAAGGCCTATAATTAAATAAGTTATTAAGAATGCTTTTTCATTAAGCTTAAATTGTTCGAACTGCAAATATTGAAAGCTTCATTGAAATGGTTTGTACCTTATTCGGTATGCTTATTTAGTACGAGAAAAATATAAAAGTTCACCTTCCTGGATAAGTGTAAATGAACCTACAAAACAGATCTTTGGATATTTCGTAGTGAAAGCTTATTAAAACGAGGTCGAGAATTTTAGGGTATTATGCCTTGAAATTCTTGACCTCGTTTTTCTATGAGCTTATTTGTTTGTTATCTCCATTATATGTTTAGTATTTGATTATAAAACGCAAAAAGGCTATGTAATGTTCATATACCTACCTCTTTATAGTCAAATTACGTGGTTAAAGATAACTCGAAGACACCAAATTTTTTTAGCACTTTTTCCAATATTGCAACGAAAGCTCATAAGAAATCGAGATTTAGAAATCCCTATAACATATCCTAAAACCAGCTTGTTATGTTCATTTGCAAAAGTGTTATTTGGGATTTTCCGACAGGCAATTTCCATTTCAATTCCAAAAAAAAGGTTCACCCCATTGCGTAATGTTATGTTTCAACATTTATTGTTTTGTTGGTAACGGTCAGAGTTTGTTTTACTTGTTTGCCTTGTTGATTTCATTCATTTTGGTAAGCGCCTGTGCTATTACTATTTCGATTACATTATTGTTGTTGAGTTAGATAGACTTCATTTATTGACAGAAAGGTCGTTAATATCTAATAGCCATGGCTCTCTCGTGAGTTTGACATTGGCCCCAATATCGCGCCTTTTTAGGACACCATTATTATAATACGTTTTGCAAAAAGTAATTAAAATGCAATTTTAGATTGTGAATACATAATAATCACTGTCATATACCGTGTAATAAGTATACAGGGTCAATGTTCATTTCCATCGGATAATGAATACTAACTCCGTCTAGATTTTGTGGTTTTAATAAAATAATGTTGCGTCGTCACATCTACCCTGTGTATGTATTATTTGTTAAGTACGCTTTCACGGCTGAAGCACAAATTATCTGGTTCGAAAGATTTTTCTCTGATTAAAGGAGTGGAGTACCCTGGGCATTCGGTAAACCTCGGCAGGAAGTTCATTCCCTTTCTTAATAGAACGTGGGCAGAATCCCTGTGTAGCTGCACCGTACGAGAATATATTGGATCTAAAGAGTGAGGATGAGCTCGTTATTGAGGTTGCAGTACGGTTTAAATACGACAAGTTTAAGATTTGGTTCACCTAAAGTGTACCTCCACAACCTAAGTTGTTGGTTGCAAGTCAGTTTTCGTGGATAATTCTGATTTCTGTGGAGCAATTGATCTAAGTTTTGAATTTCGCAAATATCTATTGTTTGTTATATTATTTTCTTTTGTAATGGTGTGGCAATGGCAAACCATGAATTAAGTTTTAGGGTGTTGCACTGAAAGCATTTACTGAATACCCCATAAAAATATTGAAATCTACATAATAATATATTGAAAAAGAATTGTGACAAAATATCAAAGGCTTGGTTAGTGGTTAGTATCTCTTAACTGGTTTTTAGTAATCATATGCTGTCGGTACTTGATTGAAGTGATACAAATATTAGCGACAAACTTGACATTGGCAGTTACGAAATAAAAGTTAAACACAGTCAATAACATGAATGTCAAGTAAATCGTTGACGGTTAAGAGTAATTGCCTTCAAATTGCAAACACGCCACAAGAGGCTGAGCATGCTATGATGAACCGTGCAGGCGTCGGCGTCGGTGCGAGCTGCTCCATGCGCAGTGCACATTTGCGTGTAAACGTATCATTTAGTTAGGTGCTCGCATTACCTTGTTATTGCTGTCTAGCGTTATTGGTGCTTACAACCATAATAATATTGTCATCAGTAATATTTCTACGTCAAACAATGGAAAATCACGATAACATTATGGAAAATTTTCATCTGCAATTTTTTAATAGAACGTGTAGGTACCTGTTTTACTAACTTTTAAACTTACACGTTGCATGATTAAATAAAATCTAATAGGAATTAACGCGATCATGCATGTGTACCTGTTTATTGAAATATACGCGTACTTATCAGTGTAAATTACGGCAAACTTTATCCTGTTGACCTAGTAGGTAGATATCAGGTATCATGCACTTGCATTTTACCGAATTGCATACATTCTATGCAAAATGAACTCATATAAAAGGGATTGCCACGCAAATGTATGACATAACATCTAGAGGAAGAACCAATTCAACATCCTCAGTGCTCGAGTAGGCGTGCATTTGACGCGTCCAAGTATTCGCGATTTGATTGACACCGTGGAGCCTTGGCCCAGAATCGGCTTTCTAATTCATCAGCGACGTTGTTTGCGCCGGAGCTGGAAGTGACTGCTGCCTGCAGCACAGTCCTGCACTGCCAGCCGGCCACCACGCATCACGCACCCGCAGCGCACCAATAGGGTACACTTTTGCGTTGGACATTATTGGAAATTTGGGATCTTGAGTGTACCAAAATGAGTGAGGACAAGTCAAAGTCAGTGATAGTGGAGGAACAGCCTCGGGAGCTGGACACGGACAGCATCATGCAACAGTTGGGACAAGCCGGGAAGTTCCACCTTCGAGTGTATGTGCTCGTGGCACTGGTGGCCGTGCAGGTCGGGCTGCTGCACACCACATACATCTTCTTAGCTGCAAGGGTTCCTTACAGGTACGGTGATAGTTAAGTGACCGTCTTCAGTTATGAAATATTTATTTTAAAACCATATTAATGAGCTGTTTTGTCGGTTTGCCATTAAAAAGTAAACATCTAAAATATACCAAAACTTATTGAAACATTAAGTTTAATATCTGAAACTTTGAGTGACTGATGCCGAAACTTGAAAAATCCATACCTATTACAGGGAACTACTACTCTCTTAACCAAGTGAATATTAGACCACGATTAGAGACTGGTTCAATAGCGTTTAATGTAACTACAGCTTCTATCACACATGCATTAACCTATTTTATAGCTATGAATGCTCCGACAGCTACGTTACCCTTGCAACTTTCCTTGTATTATCCTGTATCATACTACTCATTTTTCTTATCTCTCCTCGTCACTTCACAGCTGCTAATTTAACTTTCTGTAGCATCACGTTGATTCTTCATCCATCTTAACTCATTTCTTATAACGTTGATTCATTCGTCGTGAGCAATCTTCTCATCGCCGTTGTATGTTTTGTGTTTGAAGTGCACTAACTACACAACGGCTAATGTCAGTAGAAATGTGCAGTTCAGTGATCGGACAAAGGGAATCCTACGCACTCAGTAATTAAGTGTTATTGTGTGTTCATTGGGAAACGACCACAATGACACTCACAACCAAGAGAGATGTACTGCTTGTATATATTACGTTTAAAAGTAATGTAGCGAGACAGTAATAGGTTTATACTGTAATAAAATGATAAATATAAAGTCATACAGAATGATAATGATAACTTTTGGACGATGCTACATATAGAAAACAGACCTAAAGAAGCAGAACGTGTCCGGTTAATGAATTATGTTTCAACTTATGCAACTAAAAACTTTTTTGGTTAATTTTGACCATAGTTTCCCATTCCAAAAAAAATTCTGTGTTCGTTGATCTATGAAACCCTTGATGATAATAGATTTATAAAAAAATAGGACCGATGCCACTGATCAGCCTCGACAATTTTTTTAGATAAGTAGAGCCATAGAAATCTTAATAACTAGTCAATAGAAATGCTATCGACTATCTTTTAACACTGGGACGCATGTCGCCGGTTTTCAAATACCACTTTTTGTATTCCTGCAAACAAAATTATTCTTTTTGGCGATGACATTAAGACGACAATTCCTCAACTCGCACTTGTGTTCGATTAGACAAATGCGCTTGTATTCCTGCAAACAAAATTATTCTTTTTGCGATGACATTAAGACGACAATTCCTCAACTCGCACTTGTGTTTGACTTGACAGATGCGCGGCGACAAGGTCACGCGTCTTTGACATTTCTATTGCCTTATTATTAAGATTTCTATGAGTAGAGCACATAAAATGTAGTTAAGGGTGATTAGGCGAAAGATCAGTACAATCAGGTGCAAATCAGATTCTTAATTCACAAGAACATGAAAGCTTGTTTGACACTGCATAATTTTCCTTTTTAATCTACCAATATTATCCTCCAAAACAAACAAAACTCCTAATAAAATATTAAGCAAAATCTGTCCGCCAAAATCAGTGTATAAAGCAGCATGGTCTAAACATTAGTTATTAAAGTTCAGATATTTTTTTATACTGATGAGTTCAGGCAATTAAAAGTAAATTGCATGCGTTGCGAAATCGAGCTGTTTATTTAATTTTGCTCGTGATGCTGCAGCCATGGCTTTTTGATTATCCAAGGTTCTCTCCACGTTTGTATTTTGTAGTATAGTTATTCAAATAATAGCTAGTTTATAAAATACAAATAAAAAGAGATAATTTGCTGCGGCTGTTGATGGAGCTTGGATTGTTTCAACCTATCGTTCCACATTTATTTGGCTGCTTTTTCTCCTTGACCTTATTCTAAACGGCGCGGGACTTATATTTCGATAGCATTCATAGTTCTTATTTTTGATCACCTATTAACATTTTATTGGACGCATAGAGCACATGTACTTTGCATAAAATCTAACTGGAATTAACGCGATCATGCATTATTTACCTTTTAGGCTTGACGTTTCGTCAGACAGATTACACTGGCCGTGGTCGCAAGCAAACATTTAATCATGCAACGCGTAACTTTAAAAGTTAATGTACAGTGCAATTAAGAGTGGTAATCTACACCTGATGATCACTTCAATTTGCTTCTCTCTGCATGTGCTTTGGTAATGAACAGATATTTATAAACCTTTAAACCAAATAGTTTGTCAGTTCTGCTAATAACATAACATCCCGCCTATATCAGTTTTGCTATTTTTTTGATAAATCTACATTACATTTTACTAGCATTCTGATTTGTTCAAAGTCAATGGGCACCAAACAAATAATGTCATGTTGTTATTTGTAATACTCCGCGTAAAATCAATCTGGTTCACTCCGTTGTGTGCCAGTCACGCTTTGTGACTTTGTGTCACAGAAGCTACCCACTACTCACTACTGCTGCTGGACCTCAATAGGCTTTAGGCATGGCCCAAGCCTTACAGAAACCTTACCAAATACATGACATAATATACAGTTAAGGTATTACTTTCACACTTCAAAGTTGCATAATTATTAAAATTACGTTGGGAATTAACACAATACGCATTATTAACTTCCGGTGCCTGTATTTCTGACCAGATTACATGATCAATGACCATAGTTAAAAGCTGAATTAAGGTTTTTTTTGTAAGGCCAAGTTGGCACCAAAGCGGAGAGGAGATGAGCGTTGAGGACCTGTCTCTTGAATAACCGATCACATTTCGTTATTTCCTCATTTCGTCTAAGCTCCACTTTAGTGGATCAACCGGAGAGCAGCGGACAAGTCTCAATTTGTGTAAAGTTCGACGCGAGACGACGGACCGTCGGCTTCACAATACACCAATAAACTATACTTGGTTAGACAAAGTGATGGGCATCCGATGGAAGGTAGACAGAGCAATTTATTGAAACATCTACTTAATTGCATATCAAACCAATTAATCAATAACTACGCATTTATTGATTATGTTATACGGGGTGGATGCGACATAGCGACATTTATTGAAACCACAGCTTCTATACATGGTAAGTATCAATTTCCACCGGATAAAAATTCTCTGGCGAAAAAAAAAAAATCACGTTCTCCGAACAATTTGAACATTGCGATCGTGCAATTTGTTCGGAAGACGTGGATTTTTTTTTTCGCCAGAGAATTTTTTATCCGGTGGAAATGCATACTGGCCATGTATAGAAGCTGTGGTTTCAATAAATGTCGCTATGTCGCATCCACCCTGTATACTTTGTGTCCTACGGACATGCTACATGGTGGGAATAATCTTAAATATGGTAGGTAGAAGATTTACTAAAAGAAAACATTAATTTTAGAAACAAATTTTAACTGCATTCAGTGGTATGTCCGTGGGACACCCTGTATAGACACTATGGAATAATACTGTTATGGCTCTTTTATTAGGGGTTTACCATCAGTTCTATGTAAGGAAAGTAGCCCCCTATATTATTAACACTTCGTTGTTCGTCCACCTGTCAAGACTCAAAATTGCTCAAATTAAATTTTGTAATTATACTGAATAATTTGTATTAATTATTATAATTATAATAATTAATACAAATTATTCAGTAAAATTACAAAATTTAATTTATTATTATCTATTTATTATTTATTAATTACAAATTATAACTATAATAATTAATACAAATTATTCAGTAAAATTACAAAATTTAATTTTAGCAATTTTGAGTCTTGTAGTAACATGGACTTTAAGATCTGCTGACCGTAAACGTATTGACGCTTTTGAGATGTGGTGCTGGAGGAAAATGCTACGAATTAAATGGACAGCATTCCGAACAAACGTATCCATACTGACCAAACTCAACATTAAAACAAGACTCTACCATCTGCCTCAAGCGTATCTCAGAGTACTTCGGACTCATTGCCAGAAAGGACGGAGACAACCTCGAAAACTGGTGGTCACTGGCAAAGTGGAAGGGAAAAGAGCGCGGGGCCGTAGCCCGATGCGTTGGTCGGACCAAATACGCACTACTCTAGACTGTCTACGATGCTCTCCGAGTGGCTGAGGACAGATTAAAATGGCGTAAAATCGTGAAATCAAGCCTTATGGATGGAGGAGGTCACGACCCTCAGACATGAGGATTACGACTGACGGAGGAGGATATATATAGTAAACAGACATGTAGGCTACCTGATAGTGACGTAACAACAGCCGTAGGAACATCAACAATAAAAAATAGTTATTTATTGTACAAGTTAGAAAAAGTTTATATTTCTGTTGTGAGTGTCAATTTTAAATCTTGAGCTAGCGAAGTAGTCTTGAATTGAATCACGAGCGTAGCGAGTTTTTCTCACGTATAACATACACAACTTTTCACCTCTTCCAGTGAGAAAATATTAAGATTTAAATAAACACGTACTCGATTGCTTAACTTGGGTAATTTCATAAAATACGAGAGTAATACCGATTTAGAATGCGTTTTAGCTTATTAAATATGTCGTACGCTTTCAAATACTTTTAACGTGATTTTTCTGGTAAAAAGCAAACTTCTGTGTTACAAGCAAGTTGTCTCAACTCTTCTGTAGTTCCACAAAGTTCTTCATCACTGGATTCACTATTTTTTTCTTAAAAAGTTCTAGTAAACAATTAAACATAAACTGCCAATAATTTATAGTTGCCCACGATGACTGAAACAGACACAGACTTTTTTTTTATGAATGCGTTTGGAAATTCGTGGCGTCACATTTATTTATAGAGTCTAATATTAAGTACTTGATTTTAGTAAATTTAATCACGAATATGAAAACATTAAAATACTAAATAAGCGTGTATTTATATAATTTAAAATAATTAAAACGTTTGGTTTGTAGTTATTTAATAAAATTTATGTCAATATTTATTACTAACCTACATAGTGCTTTGCTTTTTTTGTGTTTCGAAATTTGAATCACTTTGCCTCACTAGTGAGTAAAAACGCACTTCACTCACTAAATTCTGGCAAGGAAACGATCTTTTTGGTGCTGGTGTGGTGAAATTATCTTTATTGTTTTAAATAAAGCAGTGAAATTAAAGCAGATTGCAGATGTATTGCATCGTCTGAAAAGTTATTTTGGGGCCTGATCTCGCCACAAAACTAAAACACAGTAATGCAAGGACTACTATTTGGCGACAGGTTAGAATTGAAGCAGTGATGCTTCTGCTCTTGAGCTCGTTCACAAAGTACTCTACAACTATCAATCATAACACAGAAATGCATTCATAGTAACAAAAGTTTTAATTGCTAATAAATGTAAGTACTTTACATTTATGTAATATTAAAGTTGAAAAATTAAGAATCCAGCAGGACTCGAACCTGCACCTCTTGGGTATACGCCCCAAGTGCTTTGCCAATTCAGCTATGGATTCGCATGCTGCCGGACTCGAAATTTCTCAACTCTTTTGTGCCAGCCGAAGCTAGACGAACCATTACTTGGTTTTAGCGCCATCTATGCGTTACTTATTCACATAATCGCATACAGTACGTTTGAATTAAGATCAACTCATTACTGTCGAGAGATGACGCATTTTTATCAATACTTGTAATATTTAAAGCAAATTTTAGCTTTGCTATGCATTTATTTTTATGTAATATTAAAGTTGAAAAATTAATTTTAAATTAATTATTATGTGAATAAGTAACGCATAGATGGCGCTAAAACCAAGTAATGGTTCGTCTAGCTTCGGCTGGCACAAAAGAGTTGAGAAATTTCGAGTCCGGCAGCATGCGAATCCATAGCTGAATTGGCAAAGCACTTGGGGCGTATACCCAAGAGGTGCAGGTTCGAGTCCTGCTGGATTCTTAATTTTTCAACTTTAATATTACATAAAAATAAATGCATAGCAAAGCTAAAATTTGCTTTAAATATTACAAGTATTGATAAAAATGCGTCATCTCTCGACAGTAATGAGTTGATCTTAATTCAAACGTACTGTATGCGATTATGTGAATAAGTAACGCATAGATGGCGCTAAAACCAAGTAATGGTTCGTCTAGCTTCGGCTGGCACAAAAGAGTTGAGAAATTTCGAGTCCGGCAGCATGCGAATCCATAGCTGAATTGGCAAAGCACTTGGGGCGTATACCCAAGAGGTGCAGGTTCGAGTCCTGCTGGATTCTTAATTTTTCAACTTTAATATTACATAAAAATAAATGCATAGCAAAGCTAAAATTTGCTTTAAATATTACAAGTACTTTACATTTATTCAGAACCAGTATTAGCCGATTGGAAAATACAAAATATGGAAATTCGAAATAGCCTGCTATGCTCTATGAAAGGATAGCGAATAATGGAAGACCCGTTTCACATGTTTAGGAAGGTTAGTCATAAATAATATAAACTTGGCGGCCCTACATTGGCAAAACTAGGTTGACAGATAAATGTTTGAAGAGGAGGGAGCTCGCCTTCTTTACATCCTCTTTAATACTCTTATTGTTTAACGAGCGAAGAACGCTGCTCGCTGGTCGCTACACCAAGTACTATACCACGAATTTATCTATTACACTTTGAGTGCGGTATAGGAAGTGTCTTAACTTAAACAGTTTGTGAATAAAAATTGTGATTTTCGTGGATAAGATTGGATAGAAAGTTGCGTGGATTTGGATAGTTTGATATCAAGTGTTATAGACATCATGTCTAAGCCAAGATCATTTCATCACAATGATCTGTCAGAGCCGCCAGTTCCGAACTTCCGTGGCAGTTGTGGCGTGGACACGGACCGCCTGATGGAGGAACTGGGCGAGTTCCGGAGGTTCCACCTCATCAATGGAATCTTCGTCGCGATCTGTTCCATCGTCACCTCACTGTATTACATGAGCTATGTGTTCCTGGCTGCTGATGTGCCCTACAGGTTATTAAATATTATTTAAGACTTTTTTTTATTAGTCACATTTTTAGGTTCTTACTCATGGTCAGTCATAGTTTAGTTTTGAGCTAAATATCAAATACTGGTATTATTAATTGTAAAATACTTATGTATAACAACATGAGGCAATTACATTACTACATAGTACATAGTAGTAGCATAGTATGCTTAGATCTGTAAAACTACGCTGTGGTTTTTGATGTGGATGATCTTTTTATTTTATAAAATTTAATAAATAGAACGTTTTTTTGGAGCGAAGCCAGGGTGGGCCGCTAGTATTATTTAAAAAAAGGAAAACAGTATTGGTTACGCAACTCTACTCATTATATATAATATATTATTCTATTATTTTTATTTCAAATATAATTTATTTTATCTCAGTCTGGTGGTTTGGATTTCTGCTCTTAGGTTTTATAGCTCGAGTGTTGCCGAAAGAGGTGCAGTTTCCTGGCTGCTAGACCATAACGCCATAAAAAATCAAAATTCAAAATTACTGAAGTTTAGTGACATTGTGTCAAATATTATTATAATTTTTCGCATTTCTTCTTTGAATCATCATCCATACGCTTCCGCTATACCATTTATCTTCACCCGCTTTTTTGTTAAATAAAAAATTAAACCGCAATCGCAAGAAACCAGCTTCGGAGGATCCTGCCCTCGGAAAGGTACTTCGGGCTGTTTTACTGGTGAGTAGATTTTCCTTACCACCAGACTATAAATAATTTATTATATTTTTATCGTTAATATTATTTTCGTTTATTCATTCATCATCTTATTTTCATCGCCCGGTAGGGCAGTTTACAGCGCCCTATCATATTATGGTCCTTCAGTCGAGCAGGATAAATTGTTTCCAGCATTAAATATTAATAATTTCATGTATATTTTTGTTTTTTCGCACCTATTTATGTTTATTGCTCGTATGTTTATGTAATATTTGTTAAGTATTGCTCCTACGAACAATAGGCATTGAACTTACGTACTTTAAATAGGTATTAATATTCTTTTTACATTAAGTCTATCAAGATGGCTACCTCAGCTGACGAGATTGAAATTGTGCGTCAACTATCCATACTGTATGGAAAAAGAGATGTCATCTTTGAGAGAGTTAATCGCGCGTATAATTTAGCAGTAAATATTTCTTTCTTTGACTTGAGATCGAATGAGCAATTCATGATCGAGTCTGAAACAATAGACGACTTACGTTCTAAGTTCGAGAATATTATCGATCGGATTAATGATTTGGTCTTGACTCAGAGCCCGAATTCAGTCCCTGACTATTCTTCGTTGCTATCATTTGAGGATTTGTATGCCCGTATCAAAAGAAGCCGGAATAGGATCAGTTCAGGGTCTGATAAGGCTGCTTTTTCGCCATCGCATTCGAGTGGAAATTTTATTAAATTGCCGCCTATTGAATTACCAAGTTTTGACGGCAGTACAGAAAAATGGCCTATATTTTATGAATCTTTTAAGGCCAATATTCACAATAATGAAAATCTCTCTGACTCGCAACGTGTGCAGTATTTGATAGGTAAATTGAGTCATAACGCCTTGAAAATTACCGCTGGTATTGTGCCGACGTCTGAAACTTATTCCATTTTATGGAATAGTCTGGTAAATAAGTATCAGGACAAAAGAGCGTTAGGGATTCATTATTTAAATAATATTTTAGATCTGAAACCTTGTAACAATTCTGCTAGTAGTCTTGGCACTTTTATTGACAAATACTCTGCCTCCATTGCAGCTTTGAAACAACTTGAAATAAAAAATTTAACAGATTTTACCTTACTACACTGTGCATTACGTAAAGTTGATTCACAAACCGCTCAGGCTTTCGAGCTGTCCGTGAGAGATAAAGAAATACCTATTTCTGAAGATTTTATTGCATTTGTACGGGACCAAAGCAAGATCTTGAGTAGATGTAATTCTTCGGGACCGATTTTAAATCCTCGTGCGCAAAGTAGTGCAAATAAACAGACAACCTCGTCGGGGTCATCTTCACGAACAAACTCTACTTATAAGGCGTTCGTGGCCCAGAATGACGATGTGTCGACCGCCGTTCCAAGCACTTGCGCGTACTGTCAAAAATCGGACCATATGCAATTGTACAAATGTTTACAATTTAAAAGTCAATGCGACCCACAAAAGAGATTCGAATTTATTAAATCAAAACACGGGTGCGTAAATTGCTTAAGCACTTCCCATACCGCTTTGAATTGTAAGTCGGCTTCTCTTTGCGGGCTTTGTAAGAAACGTCACCATACTATTCTGCATTTTGATGAGAAAAAAAATAATAATTCTCATACACATGCAGCACAAATTCTTACCGCCGATTCTCAGTGTATCAATCATAATAATATCAACGAATATGATGGTGCGCAAGCCTCCGCTCATGTCTCCGCTCCGTTGCCGTTGCGCTCTATGTCGTCAGTTCCCGTACATAATTTTAGTACTAATATGCCGCCTGCTAATGCTTCCGTTTCTTTGAGCGTTAATGTGAGGCCTAATTCTAATATTTTGCTCTCTACTGCTCAAGTTTACGCGGTTGCTAATAATAATAGTAACCGTAAAGTAATAATTCGTTGTTTGATTGACAATGGTTCTCAAAATAATTTAGTTACAGTGGAATGCTGTAAATTACTTAATCTTACTATAATTCCATTAACCAATTCTTACGTAAAGGGTGTCGGTCTGAGCTCTCGACCAATACATGGTTATGTGAATATTCAAATTCAATCTCGTGTTTATCTAGAAAATAAATATAATATACAGGCACTTGTTGTTGATTGTGTCACTGATCAGATGCCTACGCATTTTATTGAAAAATCTAATATGGGATACCTGGACAGCATACCTTTAGCTGATCTGAATTGGAATATCCCAGGCAATATTGATTTAGTGTTGGGTGCTCAGCTATTTCCATACATTTATTTGGGAAATAGAGTAGAGTCGGGTAATCGTGCACCTCCCGCTTTGCTAACCGCCTTTGGTTATGTGTTGATGGGCGATTATCCACGTAAACAGACTTATTCTAGTTCTTTCTCAGCTTTGGCTCTTAATGACTTAGTCCAGAAATTTTGGGAGTTAGAGGAAATACCTTATAAAGAATTTTTAAGTCCAGAAGAAACAGAGTGTGAGAATCTTTATTCTTCATCTGTGATACGCAATGGAGATGGTCGATATACTGTGACCTTACCTTTCTGTCGAAACCCGAATGAGTTAGGCAATTCTCGTTGTAATGCTCTCCGGCGACTTATGACTTTAGAGAGAAAATTCAATCAGGTGCCTAGTTTAAGGGAAAATTATAATACTGTTATAAAGGACTATATTTCGATTGGTTGTCTTTCTGAAGTTTCGGCATCCGAAGTCACTGATGATGGATATTAAATACCTCATCATGCTGTTGTACGCCCGGACAAGCCTATGCCACGCATTGTACTGGATGCGAGTGCCAAAACTCATACTGGTCTTTCTTTGAATGATCTGTTGTATACAGGGCCTAATTTACAGACCGATTTATTTCTACTCTTACTTGACTTCAGATTATTTCCTGTAGCCATTACCGCTGATATTAAGCAAATGTATTTACAGATTGGTGTTAATAATGATCAACAAAAGTATTTGCGAATACTGTTTCGTTTTAATGAAAATGATTCAGTAAAAACATTTCAGTTCAAACGTCTTCCGTTTGGGTTGAAATCGAGTCCGTTTCTAGCTATGCGCACTGTGCGACAGCTGGCAGTGGACATGTCTCCTCAATTCCCTGAAGCCGCTAAGATTGCTAGAACTAAATTGTATATGGACGATTTGGTTCACTCATTACCTGATTCTGAAACAGCCACCCGTCTGGCTCGAGAATTGATCTCTTTATTCCAGGCTGGTGCCTTTGAATTAGTGAAATGGTCGAGCAATTGTGCGAACTTACTAGAGAGTTTACCCGTTTCACATCGTGGTTCGGTGGATTTTACTCAGGATAGTCCGATTGCATTGAAGATTTTAGGTCTCTCATGGGAACCTAGAGAGGACAATTTCTTTTTTACCGCGTCTCATGTTAGTGATAAATGTACTAAGAGAACTATATTGTCTGTGGTGGCTCGTTTATTTGATGTTTTAGGTTTAGTAGCCCCCGTAATTTTGTATGCCAAATTGTTAATCAAAGAACTTTGGTTGGCTAATATTGGCTGGGATGATACTCCGCCAGAGAGTGTGATCCGTCGTTTTACCGCTCTTATACAAGAATTGTCTTTGTTAACAACTCTTAAAATTCCGCGTCATATCGGTGTGTCAAGTGACTGCACTGTTAATATCGTAGCCTTTGCAGACGCGAGTATGAATGGTTACGGTTCAGTCGTGTATTTACACATCACTGATGCGACCGGTATAATGGTCCGACTTTTATGTGCGAAGTCTAAAGTTTCTCCAACTAAAGTGACGACGCTAGCGCGACTTGAATTGTGTGCTGCGCTTTTAATGGCTAAATTAATAAAAATTGTGCATGAAACGTATCGTGATCGTGCCCATGTAGCAGAGATTTATGCTTTCTCTGATTCGACCATAGCTCTTTCTTGGATTCATTCTTCTCCTCATCGATGGTCTGTCTTCGTGAGCAACCGCGTGGCGCAATGTCAAGAAAATCTCGCTTCACGACACTTCTATCATGTTGCTGGAATAGAAAATCCAAGTGATTGCCTTTCTCGAGGTTTACTCCCATCACAAATAGTCAGCCATAACTTGTGGTGGAATGGCCCTGATTGGATGTGTCAACCTACTTCAGAGTGGCCGGTTAAATCTTTCTCACCTACTGAAGGTTATGAAATGCCTGAACAGAAAGCCAATACTTTTACCGCTACGACAGAGCATCATGACGCTCCGGTATCGGTACTCTATAAATTATCCCAACGCTTATCTTCTTGGGATAAGCTTTTGAAAGCTGTCATGTATGTTTTTAAATTTATAAAAAGAATTTCCTCGATTAATGATATATCGGATTTGATCATTGCTGAAAAGGCGATAGTTCATTCCGTGCAAATTGTGCACTTTTCTGAAGATATTGCTCTTCTTCAAAAACATAAATTGCCCTCAAAAAAGTTGCGCAATTTATCAGCTTTTATTGATGAAGAAGGCTTACTTCGAATTGGAGGACGTCTTTCTAAATCGGATTTGCCATTCGAAGTAAAACATCCAGTTCTGCTTCCAAAACATGATCATGTTGTTGACCTTATTATCAGGCATTATCATGTTTTAAATTGTCATACTGGAGCAGGCTTATTAATGTCAATTTTGCGTCAACGTTTCTGGATATTAGATGCTAGAACTGTTGTGCGAGCAAAGGTGAGACAATGTAATTCTTGTAATATTTAAAGCAAATTTTAGCTTTGCTATGCATTTATTTTTATGTAATATTAAAGTTGAAAAATTAAGAATCCAGCAGGACTCGAACCTGCACCTCTTGGGTATACGCCCCAAGTGCTTTGCCAATTCAGCTATGGATTCGCATGCTGCCGGACTCGAAATTTCTCAACTCTTTTGTGCCAGCCGAAGCTAGACGAACCATTACTTGGTTTTAGCGCCATCTATGCGTTACTTATTCACATAATCGCATACAGTACGTTTGAATTAAGATCAACTCATTACTGTCGAGAGATGACGCATTTTTATCAATACTTGTAATATTTAAAGCAAATTTTAGCTTTGCTATGCATTTATTTTTATGTAATATTAAAGTTGAAAAATTAAGAATCCAGCAGGACTCGAACCTGCACCTCTTGGGTATACGCCCCAAGTGCTTTGCCAATTCAGCTATGGATTCGCATGCTGCCGGACTCGAAATTTCTCAACTCTTTTGTGCCAGCCGAAGCTAGACGAACCATTACTTGGTTTTAGCGCCATCTATGCGTTACTTATTCACATAATCGCATACAGTACGTTTGAATTAAGATCAACTCATTACTGTCGAGAGATGACGCATTTTTATCAATACTTGTAATATTTAAAGCAAATTTTAGCTTTGCTATGCATTTATTTTTATGTAATATTAAAGTTGAAAAATTAAGAATCCAGCAGGACTCGAACCTGCACCTCTTGGGTATACGCCCCAAGTGCTTTGCCAATTCAGCTATGGATTCGCATGCTGCCGGACTCGAAATTTCTCAACTCTTTTGTGCCAGCCGAAGCTAGACGAACCATTACTTGGTTTTAGCGCCATCTATGCGTTACTTATTCACATAATCGCATACAGTACGTTTGAATTAAGATCAACTCATTACTGTCGAGAGATGACGCATTTTTATCAATACTTGTAATATTTAAAGCAAATTTTAGCTTTGCTATGCATTTATTTTTATGTAATATTAAAGTTGAAAAATTAAGAATCCAGCAGGACTCGAACCTGCACCTCTTGGGTATACGCCCCAAGTGCTTTGCCAATTCAGCTATGGATTCGCATGCTGCCGGACTCGAAATTTCTCAACTCTTTTGTGCCAGCCGAAGCTAGACGAACCATTACTTGGTTTTAGCGCCATCTATGCGTTACTTATTCACATAATCGCATACAGTACGTTTAATTTTAATGTTTTAATGTAATTCTTGTTTTCGTGTTAACCCGTCTCATCCTACGCCTAAAATGGCTGATTTTCCTCCTTATCGAATTCATGAAGCCAAAGCCTTTACTCACACCGGAGTAGATTATGCTGGTCCGCTTCGTATTACTTTGGCTCGTAGGAGAGGTCAGCATTCGCAGAAAGCTTATATTTGTCTTTTTGTATGCCTTGTCACTAAGGCCATACATATTGAATTGGTGTCTGATTTAACGTCAGATTCGTATTTAGCTGCGTTCAAACGCTTTATAGCTAGACGTGGTCCAGTATCTTGTCTATATTCAGACAACGGTACAAATTTCGTCGGAGCGAAATCTCAGCTCGACGAATTGAATAAGGTTCTAAGACCTGAACTTATCCACCATCGTATACAGTGGAAAATGATTCCACCTAGAGCTCCTCATTTTGGAGCTATGTGGGAATCAAATATAAAAAATTTGAAGACCCATCTGTATAGAGTCATTGGAAGTCAACTTCTGACTTATGAAGAGATGCTAACTGTGTTGGTGCAGATAGAGTGCGTGATGAATTCGCGACCACTAAATGTCGTATCGTCAGATCCTCACCCTGAGGTTATCACTCCTGCGCATTTCTTAATGTCTTCTCCTTTACAATATTTACCAGCTGCAAATGTAACAGACACTAGTCTTGTTCAACGCAAAAAATTACTCGATCATATGGTCCAATCTTTCTGGAAAAAGTGGCGCCTAGAATACTTGCATACATTGCAAGTCAGATTGAAATGGGCTACGCCCGATAATCCGGTTCAAGTGGGTAAGATCGTTCTTGTGGGACAAGATGATTCTCCACCTTTAAATTGGCCACTAGGAGTCATAACTGACATTTTTCCGGGGTCAGATAATATAACTCGTGTCGCGATGGTAAAGACTAGGTTCGGGACGTTCAAACGTCCTGTAGTTAAATTATACCCATTGCCTACACAATGATTTTCTCATTATGTTTTCTAGTTAATTCTTTAATTTTAATGCAATGATCTTTAATTTTTTTTAAAAATATATATAATGCAGAAATAACTTTCTCAAAGGTTTCATTTAAAGTTTCGTTCATGGCAATAAATATTTTATGAATTTATTTTGTTAGCCTGTTAAATGATATTTCCAATATGTTTTACTCTTGTTTTGCAAGATCTACAATCTTGCAAAGAGGGGAGCATGGTTACGCAACTCTACTCATTATATATAATATATTATTCTATTATTTTTATTTCAAATATAATTTATTTTATCTCAGTCTGGTGGTTTGGATTTCTGCTCTTAGGTTTTATAGCTCGAGTGTTGCCGAAAGAGGTGCAGTTTCCTGGCTGCTAGACCATAACGCCATAAAAAATCAAAATTCAAAATTACTGAAGTTTAGTGACATTGTGTCAAATATTATTATAATTTTTCGCATTTCTTCTTTGAATCATCATCCATACGCTTCCGCTATACCATTTATCTTCACCCGCTTTTTTGTTAAATAAAAAATTAAACCGCAATCGCAAGAAACCAGCTTCGGAGGATCCTGCCCTCGGAAAGGTACTTCGGGCTGTTTTACTGGTGAGTAGATTTTCCTTACCACCAGACTATAAATAATTTATTATATTTTTATCGTTAATATTATTTTCGTTTATTCATTCATCATCTTATTTTCATCGCCCGGTAGGGCAGTTTACAGCGCCCTACCAAGTATTATATATTTATGTCATTCATTTCAATATAGTACCGTGTGTGCCTTGCTGTGATCAATGTTGTAGGCGTCTGTAATTTTAATTATTTGAATCATTTTTGTTTCACTGTTTTTTTGGTTGATTAAAATATATAATTTAAATAATAATCATGGTCATTAAAAGAAGATTATGCTAGTTTATTTTTTAAAAATGGCCAGTCTTTTGCGCTCGTCAGAAAAGCTTAGCTACGCAAACGCCTATTATTAAAAGTGCAGCATAATACAAATCACAATTATTTTACTACTAATTCAATTATTTAGATAATGTATAATTATGATATACGGTGCAATGTTTTATTTTAGAGGCAACAATAGCACCATAGGAAGCAGCGAATGAACAATATTGCTTGAGGTCAAAGGTTAGTCGGTAGTGACCATACCTTCGAGCTAGTACCAGGCTGACATCAGTCTTATGACAAACCTTATTATTGAGTTCAATGACCTCATGTACGAGTTGTTGAGGCATCTGATATCGTATCCGAGATCGTTTCGTGCATTTCCTCATCCGGTATCCATCGGTAAAGAGCATTTTAATGTAATTATGTTCTTTTGAACCTGACCTCTCTGTTAAAAAAAACCGGAACTAGATCTTATTTACTGGATACTATAAAATTGTAAATATCGCACAATGTAGGCACAAAATTGTAAATTGTAACACAAAGTGTAAATGACAACAAACTGAGTGCAAATATTGGTGGAATGAGCTTTGTAAACGAGCTAGGAAAATACAATTGCAAAATAAATAATTATGTGATACCAGTTTCTATAAGACAATTTTCTCGGTGAAAATTTTACACAAATAAAAATAGTCACTTGTGAATTAAGCAGATAAGGTTCAAGAGAACTGATCGTTGTTAAATACAGCGGCAAGGGTCAAAGTAACATTTGAAATAGATAAGATGGATTTGACTTACTTTAGACAATGCGCAGCTTCTTGTACACTTCTCAACTCTAGTTGTTGCCTAGGTAAAGAACAAACCACGATTATTTGCAGCAGGTTATAAACTAGATAGAAATAGAGTGATGCAATTTCCTTACGAGTTTACAAAAGCTCTGCCAACCTTCAAAATTGCATTATTAATTACACATTAAATATTTCGTCAATAAATTCCTGCGCGTAATTTTTGCTTCGTCGATATCAATTAAAGCTCTATTGAACGTAGTTATTACTTTTGAGGCTGCAGCGAGTGTTTCATTAGGTCTATGATTATAAATAGTCAGTCAGTATGACAGACACGCAGGTATGTCCAGGGACACTGAACTCTTACTAGCTATGACCTAATTTCTCACGACCTATAGTTAAAACTTATTTTTTAATAAATTTAATGGACAAAGGAATTGCAACGAACTTTGGCATTATGATTGCCATTCATGAAAACGCTTTGGGAGATTTATTTAGATTATATATATATTTTTTGTTCTGGTCATTACTTTATATAGAGATTTTTCGATTGCCGCTTACCGTTTTTATAAATGTAAATATTACTTATGTTTTTGGAACGTATATTAATATTGCAATGTACTCCCTAAAACGCAACGAGATTGTTTGACTACAACCTGAACCAACGAAAAAGTACTTCAAAATGCCTGGCCTCTGCTTCTGCCTTTATTATCCCAACCAATTGCTGCCGGATATTTCAGGTAAAGTTAAGTTTTGCGAAATTCGATATTCTAGACAACTTATACCTAGCAGAACTAATTTTAAAGAGACATCATGGTCATTTCCAATTTTCCCTATAGAGCTATGCCCCGAATATTTATAGTAGACTGATTTTCCCGGAAGCCGGAAGCGGCTGTCATCCATTCGTAAACAGTGGACGCAAACGCAGTCCTCGGAGGTTATATGACGGCGCCGGGCGCATCTGCTTCGCCACAGCCGTGCGCGCCGCGACACTTTATGTGCTCGCTCCGCCACAATAGTTGCAGACAATCGGTGCGCGAACGCCTGCGACGAAACACTAGTAGCGTATTTAACTATGCGATTGTAACTCAGAAATTAACTCGTCGCGAGTGACTTCAAACATTAACTTTTTTTAGAGCTACATTTGAATTTTCGCAGTTCGTGTATTAGATCAGTTTGTTTATTAAATTTATAGTTTGTGTAATAACTGAGACCCATAATGTCAAAGTCCGAGGGTGCAGAAACGAAGGTGGTAGAAGCATGCGCGGGGAGTGCGGGGGTGGACACAGAGCGGCTGATGAAGGAACTGGGCCAGGCTAAGAGGTTCCACCTAACCAACTACTGCCTACTGGCCCTCACCGTGTATGTGGCCGCTATCTATGCAACCAACTACGTGTTCCTGGCCGGAGACGTGCCGCACAGGTTTATAATTCATTCATTTTTGTTCTGTTTGTTGGGGATGGACAAAAACTTAAACGAAATTTGGTTAAAATGACATAATAGAAAAGACAATTTTATCAATAGTCCTAATTAAGAATATTTACTTCGTATATTAATTACATAGTTAAATATTAATAACAAGTATTAATGTGATATTTTGTTAATTACACAGAATATTTCACAGAGGTAAATAGAAAGCTTTACGTTACAATCCTTAATGTTACTTAAATTTGTATCGGTATTAAGTTAGGAGTTAGTAACTGTCAGTTTTGGAGGATTAACCTATAGAATGAATTGAAATTTTTGAAATTTTGCGTGAATATGTAAGTTTACTATACGAACGATTTAGTAAAATAAAATTAGGAAACATATTTTATTTTGGGAACCTTCCCTACATAAAAACTGAAAAAGTTTTTTGTATCTCGTCTACCCATAGTGTGGGGTATCGTTAGATGGATTTAAAAACATTTTAGGGTTAGTTTATTGATTTAGAGATCTGTTGGTGAGATAGTTAATTTTAAAGAAGATTTTGATTCGTATGAGTAGAGCTTCACTAAGCTAAGCCGTAGACTAAATCAAGTAAACTATAGCGGTTACGTTCTTCTTCTTCTTCTTCGTCGTGTCGATGGCTGAGTCAAATTTTATTGGCCCAATAAGTGGCCACTGTTATGGCGCTTTCATCAGCGTTCATGAGAGCCTCTCTTGTGCAGGTGGTAGGGCATTTTGGACAGTCAGTAAGGTGGGCCATTGATTGTATTGCTCCACATTCGCAATTTATGTTAGTGTCAACCAGATATCCGCATCTGACAAGGTTCTCCTTGCTTCGCCCGACTTGCGTCCGGAGTCTATTTAGGGATTTCCAGACCGGTCTTGATTGTTCGTGGCCAGTAGGTAAGGCTTCGGCAATTGGGACGAAAGGTTTGGGCAAGACGCTTTCTGCCTGCCACATGTCACATCTGGCTTGGGAAATCGAGTTGGAAATGGGCGCGACACATCGGTTAAAGTTTTTCCTACTAATAAGTCGCTGTGGAACAACAGAGTAGCGGCGGCGGATGGCGGTTACGTTAACTTTATTAGTTACAGACTGTTGTAAAATGCAGTTATTTGAAATAGTTAGTACATAATACAAAAAGCTTTTTAAATAATGACTTTTATTTAATTACTTATTTAGCTAGTTTTTGGTTTAATTCATATAGTATTAAGTGCGTTTTAACTCAAATATATAATATAAGGAAAAGAACTCTTTGACGGCAAATAACTGGCGATTACTATTTATGCCGAATAAGGGACCATGGCTGGCTACGATCGAAAGTCTCTGAGCGAGTATTTTGCCGTGCAATATGAAATATGCAGTTTCTTAAGTAAAGGTCTACTGAGCGAGCTTTCTGAGCTTGTATTTTTGAGTGACTTTTTGTATAGGCGCCTATACAAAAAGTCACTCAAAAATACAAGCTCAGAAAGCTCGCTACGATTATTGCGGCTATATAAAGTTCAGTAGCGCCTGCCCAACCAAGCGCTCCGAAATTATTACTTGGAACTAAGAGTATGTCGGTTAGTCAACGATGTCATTATAACATACTGTTCTTCTCAGTCGTACACTCTTGGCAGAGTGTCGTGGTTGTGATGATGTTAGGATCAGGGAGGGTTATCCATCTTGGTTCGCAACGCCTTTTTTTACTATATTTCTTCACTTAGTTCGGTGAGCGGCGTTACGAGAGTTTGTGACCAATGATGTTTGGGTCTCTGATTTCTGATCTGGCCTTGTACTACCAGCCCAATCCCTCGTTCCTTGATATGTGGCCAAAGAAATGACGTCCAGGGACTTCTCAACAATCTTTTCCAACGCCACATTTCAATTGCATCAATCTTTTGGCGGTCTTAGATTCTTAAAAACCAGGTTTCAACACCGTAGAGAAATATTGGCAAGACAAGACGTCTCATGAGTTGAATCTTAGTGTTTTTGGTTATTTTCCTTTCCTTCCATATTTTGCTTAATGTGTAGCTCCAGTCCTTGTTATAGCACAACGCCTATTGATTCCTTTCTCGCATCCCCCTGCATTTAAGATAATAAAGCCAAGTTAGATAAAGCGCCGGACCACTTCACATTTGGCAACGCTGCTGGTATCGGTTCAATCAAGCTAGGCTCGATCAACTATCATCACATGAAAATAATGACATACTATACTACTATAATACTTATTTATTTGAGATAACAACAGTCGTTTACAAACGTATTACATAGTTATACGTTATTCAAAATGAATAAGTATGTCTAGACCTTTATTCAAACAAACAACATATTTAACATCAACGCGTTCATATCACTGTCGAACGCTTTAAGGTTTTTTGTACAGCTATCCTATATATTTCCCTGGTTAGTTGACCCTTATAATTCGCTGGTTAATATCGTATCAAAAATTGTATGGTTTCTATAGTCTATGAATGTTCAGTCCTCCATACTAGTTAGTGTAATTCTCTGCGCTAAAGTATAATAATAATAATAATAAATTTTATTTCTCTCATCACAAAGGTACACAAACAAGGCATTAACTTAAGATAAAAAGTCAAGTATTGTTCTATATCTGACTTAGATTACCGACACACCACCTTGTCATTATTATGAGACAGATATATAAGAACCTTGGAAGTGTCGCGGGACTATTTTGCCTCTACCTTTAAACGAACTTCAATGAGTGCTATCGCGTATGAATTCGCAGCCAGAGATGCTTGTGTAGTGTAAGGTCTCTGAAATGTCTACTTGCGGGTTGGTATGCGGTTACTGAGTTTATAAGTGTCTGAAGAGGCACAGGTGTGTATGACCTTCTGAAGACAAACATTTTGAGAGTGACGTAGACCGTACTTGTGCATAAGGCACGTATGAGAGTAAGAGAGACGGAGGTATTAAGAAATCCTTACCTCCTATTCCTCCTATTAATTTTTATTCATGTTTTTCATTTTCAAAATATTTGTCTTTGAAAAGCTCTTAAGAACTGTGCCCATATAAAAATGTATAAACTCAATGATTGAGATTAATCAATGTCTGTCAACAAACTTTGACAGACCTTACTCTACAGTGGCGCCACCTGGTGAGATAAAACAACGATAGCCCTTTATTTTGTACCTTGGATGAAGGTCTGTCTACGTTTTGTACTTTTGAGTAAAATGTCCCCGGCTGACACTTTACGACCGTTTGTTTTATTGATGTTTATAGAAAATAATTTTTAAATTTGAGGCATTAGTGTAATAAAATTAAGCCGTAATTTCCAAGTAATAATTTTATTTTCCTTCTCACATTCTACTCATTAATTTGATAGCTGCGATGGCACAAACAAACATACACACATACAGACTGAGATAGGTGTAATACTTACTATATCGCGTTATCACCAAAACTCAATAAAAAGTAAGTTACACAAGTGATTTGCGCAATCGAGGCCTGTTTTACTTTATTTACGGCGTTTTATTTTTGCTCTGGGTCAAGTATTATAAGATATCTCATAAATTGCATTATGACATTTTTGCATCGCTGCATCGGTTCTCAGGTTCTTACCTAAAAAAGATATGTATCTAACTCTACAAGTAAGAAATAAAATATGTCTCTTTGTCTGTTTGTTGCGATTTCACTACTACATTGATTGATAGATAGATAGATAAAATGCTTTATTCATAAATAAGTAAATACATTTTTGAACAGGCGCCACAAAATCGAATGATCGGTTTGTCTGTGGAAATACATTGCACTCGGATTAAAACCACCTAAACATTAATAAGCTATATAAACTACAACAACCTTTCACTTACACTTTAATTTACATTTTAATTCTCTTTGTAGTCTTCACTATCAACATTAAATTGATTGATGAATATTGGTATCTTAATAAATAAAATGCCCTGTGAGATAGATAGTTGCTGATAGGGTAATTTTTTACAATTGTTTTTTTAAAGTGCCTTGATGTGCATAACTATTAGTCGGTTCAGGGGTTTATGGTCTCATCCCCGGACTCACCCCGCTCGATCGCATCCCGCGAGATGAGTCTACCAAGTGGACATTTGGAATTTTTTATAGGTTAACTCATTCCGCATCGTAGTAAAAAATAACCTTAAATGTAATTTACCTACAATAATATTATTAATGAATCACTTACGTCTTATTTATAAAACTTATTATAAATCCATTATGTAGTGATTTAGAAAGGACGTGTTTTATGAATAAGTCTGAACTTTAGCAGATATTTATCGTAAATGTCGTAGATGTACAAATAATAAATATTTTCTCACTTTGCATAATATTTAACATTGACACGATCAGATACAGCAAAAAGCAATTTTATTGCTGCATTTTTAATTTTATCAACATTGTGTAGAGTTGAACTAAAATAGACAGTAACAAAACATTTTTAAAATTGAAATTTAACTAAATAATAGATTCTTTGTATTATATATTTGAAAAAGTTCCATTCATACAAACGGATCGAATACAGAATCTCTTTTTTACTGAAGTCGGTTAAAAAGAGTAACGCGATAAATTCATTCCTCCGGAGCGGATTTATCTTACGGCTTTCAGAAGGGACCGAGTGATTCATGTGAAATGTTTGGGTACATAATTTGTCAAGGATGTACCACGCCAGTGGAGCCGCGGGTGGACGCTAGTATATGATAATTCAATTATATTTTCTTCCCCCGACCCCACTCTCAATTACATTCAGGTCGGTGTAAAAATTCAATAAAATGTTTTAGCATAATGTTTAACGTCCTGAAACGTATCCTGCCTGTATAAATAATTGCAATAATAACAACAGCACGCGATAATCATGTGTCGTTGTGAAACTGGGTTGAGAAATAAATCTCAGTACGAGAGGGCGCAAAGTGGTAGACTTGTACCTACCTCACGTCTTTGCGAACTCATGTTACGTTATTATATGATTGCAAGTTACGCGGCGCGCGCGAACGCTGCTCGATATTGCTGATCGGAGTAATCGACGAACTTCAGAACGCGCGATAAGCTTTATTCGTGGATTAACTTGTGCTTCTCGTAGTCTCCGTGTTAAGTGACAATGTCCAAGGCACCAGAAAAGAATAACAACGCAGTGTTGGACCACCGCAGCAGTTGCGGCGTGGACACAGACCGGCTCATGAAGGAGCTAGGGCAGTTCAAACTGTTCCATCTGTACATCGGAGTGCTTAGTGCTTTGTGTGTCATCATTACCACTCCGTACAATGCCAACTATGTGTTCCTGGCTGCAGATGCACCATACAGGTTTATTATTATTTTCTATATACATATTATAAGAGGGATCGTATTCTGAAAGTCCTACCTAGATAAGGCAGCAAAACAATTGAATTACTAATCATCGCGGCATCGGTGCAAAGTTTGCCATGGAACATCTCGGAGTACCTGGCCTACATTTTTTTTTCCTGATGTGTGAAAAGAAAGAACTTGCTCATCATAGGTACCTCTAAGACCGGCATGCACCGGTATCGAGGGGATTCCTAAACGTAAATAGGCATTTAAAGCATTTTTACCGTAGCGGGTAAAATAACAATGTTTAAGCATAGGTATCATGTAAAATAATGTGGATGAAAAATCAACGAGAAAACTACATAATTACAAAACCATCGATGAGTCTCTACATCATAGGAGTAAAATTTTAACTTAACTTTGATCTAATGAGTAAATCGGAACACTGCGGCAATAATATTATCGGTAGATTAAAGGTGCGGCAGTGATTTCATCTCTTGAGACCAACTACTCTTTGGCGATAGAGTAGATAATAGTGGGTTATTTTTTGAGGGAGTGCATCGCCTAGCATTATCTTAAACAACCCATCGCAATCTTTTTTTATTTTGAAGGTTCTTAGGTAGTGCAAGACCGCAAGTATTCGCCTGTTATATTATCTTCGAACATTTTTAAAAAATTTTTTCGAGTAAAACAAATGTCGAATTATCGAACATTATCGCGATCTGGTGGAGTACTTTTAGATTCTATAGTTAAATAATTTCTGAACTTAATTTAATGCATGCCATTAATATTATGATTAATTAAGTATAATTTCTTATGTCAATGTGACACAGCCTTAGATCCCATAAATTTTAATCTGCAAGAAGTACCAGTTACTCGCTCGATTTTACTTGCAAAAACAGTTTGTTTTATAAATTGCACAAAAAGTAAGATTGGGCGTGTAGCTGATATATTAGGTAATTCAAAATGAATAAAAAAACAGTGAAACTCTTTTTCGTTAGAAATGAAATAACTACATGGGAAATGCAGCCACCAAAATGGGACAATTAGCATAAAGATGTCAAGTACAAACTAACGCGATTGTTCGTTTAGAAAATACAGTACGTGACATACATATAATCACGCCTTGATTTCACGGGGTTTAACATAACAAGTGGTATAACAAACCGCTACTGACTACTGACAGCAGCAGATACAAACGTAATGTTGGTTCGGGTTGAAAATTTGGCAATATTACATTTTCAAGTTGGCAGGTTGAATAGTTTGTTTCGTGTTTCTGTTAGCTTCTTGTACGGCTATTATCGCAATTCCACCCGGACGAAGTTGTGGGCAACAGCTAGTATTTTATAAATTATACTATCCCCGTACTCCCAACCGTTGAGGAGTTGTATCTTCCAGCATCATCTCAGCAACACACGCTGACTGTTAGATACAAATATCCGAGTAAGTAGATAGCTTAAGGTAGTGTACGAAAAACAATATAGAAACCTATCAAATTTAAGGATTACCCTCGACTTCTCAAAGTGCCCATCATCGAATCGTTACTAGATGACCATGACAAGTATAGCCTTTCATACAAATCAAGAATTTCTCAAATCAGTCCAATCGTCTTAAAGTAATCGCCGGGCAAACAGAAAAAAAACATACAATTAAATGAAAACCCTCCTCCTTTTAACTGTACAGGTTTTTTATTTAGGCGTTTAGTTAAAAAAAACTGTACAGCATAAATTTAGTCCATAAAAAAAACAAGAAATTACGCAATTTTTGTCTCATGTGCAGAAATTTATCGAAGGCTATAATTGAATAGTTTAATCAGTTGTTTCTAAAAATATATAAAAAAATAACTGAGGTTGTTATAAATTAGCACTGTTAATAGGTCTTTAAGCGTTTTTTTATGTAAATTGTATTATGTTATAGGTATTTATTTACTTTTAACTTAAGTTAGTAGAGATTTTAATAGATTATAGAGGTAAATGCGTTGATTCTTGTGACCTTATTAAGTTTATGTGATTTTCTGTGCGTCAAATTGAAAGTTTTGATGGTCAATGTGCAGGTCAAGCCTGTGCTCTAGTTTTGCTTATTTTCACCTTATAAAAAAGGCGAATTTTGTAATAAATTTCGTAAAAGCATAAGTGCTTGTATTATTTTTAACTCATAATCGTTTAATTCAAGTTTTAATTTTATTATGATGTAATTGCTCTCGTTGAAAGCCCCAGTTTTTCTGTTACCGCAAATAAAAAAGTTTTTTGTCGTACAATTGATAAAGACAATAGTGGATTCCCCGCAGTACCACATTTTCAATGGTGGTTCGGGTATACACAATGTTTTTATGGATGTTAGAAGCGCTGATGAGGCCAAAAATGATTAAGCAATACCTACATGAAGTAATGACCATCAGTGATCTTGATAACTATACTTTACACTTAATAGCCACATGCACTTCTATTTGTACCATTTTAAATTGGTTTCTTCATATAAAATTATCAACCTCGATGGTTACGATTATTTCCGATTTGTTGGTAGATCGTCAATTTTTATATTATTTTAGGATGTAATAAAAGCGTAAAAATATGTTATTTTATTTATTTATTACTTCGATGCAAAATGGAAAGCATTTTTTTTCTTTCCATTTTGCATCGAATCTTTTTTCTTTTTTATTTCCTTTAACTAAACTGGCCTAAGCCAAAAATGTACCTATTAACCGACTTCAAAAAAGGTGGAGGTTCTCAATTCAATTGTATGATTTTTTTTCTCTGTTTGTTCGGCGAGTACTCGAAGACGCCTAAATTGATTTGATAAATTCTTGTTTTGTTCTTACATTTTAACAAGTCTATTAAAATAATCATTTGAGTGGAGTTTTTTGAGATGCTGACTGCTAGATGCAATTATCCGAATCCGAAGAAGAAACGATATATAAGCCTTTAAAATTAGAGGGTTGCCCTCGATTTTTCTAGGATCCCATCATCAGATCGTGACCTAATAAAAATGGGACCATATGACAAGTATACAATTTCACGACAAAATGATTTTTTTTAAATCGGTCCAGGCTGTGGACCAGGCGTCTTCGAATAATCGGGGAACAAACATTAAAAAGAAAAATACATTCGAGTGGAGACTCTCCTCCTTTTTTTTGAAGTCAGTTTAAGAAGCGAATTACGGCCCTGCCGGTAGACATATAATGAGCGTTACAGCGCCATGAGCTGTCATAATGATAGGTATATAATGGTTGTCGGCGTTTTGTCACAGTTCGATGGACAGATGATCGTTCCACCTAATTTACCTACGTTACGCTCAAAAACATTGAACTTATCTGGCCTTCTATTAACGAAACGTTAATATAAATTGTCAGGTAGATTAATAATTTATAGGTAATAAAACATCCATGAAATATTTCAGCTTGTGTCAATTGGCGCGTTATTTTCAGTGTTATACTTACAAACGTATACGTTAAACAAAATAAACAAATTATTCACTACACTGAATTATTTGTTTTTAATGTTTTCCGGACACGATACGTCACGACTCATGAGAATCTTAACGCATTAAACAATGGTCACTTATGGCAAATTATGATCTTACACAATATGTTAAGTGCTATTCTGTGCCATAAGTCTTCATCTCAACGAGTCTTTTTTTTCCGCGATTTGAATAAGGAAAATGTGTAAAGTTTGTCGCCAGTTACCTTCAACATAATTTCGGTACACTTGAGATGCGCGGCGCGTCAATAGATCTTAAAATGCTTCCGTCCTCGAAGCCTATTTTTAAACAATTTAATTTTCTTCCGTATTAAGAGTTTTCCCGGAAATGTACGCGATTCGTCACCTAACTTCGGATGTCATCAAAAACATCATAACTTTTTAAAATGGGTCATGACATGATACAGAATGGTCTGTATCTATCTATATTAAATTAATGATTAGACTAAACTAAAAAAAAAGTTATTAATGTCAAAATAATTTGTTCATACAAGATATATATTTTACAGACATTTGAACAACTTAAGTAAATTTAATTTACCAGTTTGTGGAATAATACGTAAAATTATGTGTGTTCAGCTGTGGTTACTTACCCAGCTAGAAAAACACGTTTGAAAATAATAATAGAATGTTATTTATTTAATTAAACTTACCCAATTTTTAATTACGTACTGCTAGCAAAATTGGTGTTATTCGAAAACTTTGTGAGGGACGATTAGCTCCCAGACCGTGAGCATACGCTAGTGTTGTAACGAATATTTCCAGTATATGGTCTTGCATTGTATCAAATCAAATCAAATCAAATCATTTATTTCCATGGGCCCCAAGGGGCGCTTGAACACGTCAACACAAACATCAAAATACAAAAAGTATAAAATTAAAATAAAACTTAACTAATTAAATTATAATACTTATTGCAATAAAAATGATTTGACACCGGAGCTTAGATTGACTTTAGTTCAACCTAGAAATTTGAATTAAAATCAATCCAAGTACCAGCTCCGATGGGTATTGCATCATGAGAAGAGCTGGTGAGAAACTCATGTGCACCATCTTTTCAAATAATACATACAATATTTGTTTGTTTTTTGACAATAATTCTATGTGTAAGTTATAGCAACCAAAACAACATTATGGCTAAAGATGGTTATGAAGAGAAAAATACACTTCAATATTGCAATGGAATTAAATTGATACTTTATAAATAAATTAGTCCATAGTAAGTATATAAGGTTGCAATATCTTACACTTCAAGCAGAAAACAAAGGAGTAAAAGCAATGTGTGTATACTACTGTATACATAATGGTTCAAGAACAGACAAATAAAATAATTATATTTATATGCTAAGAACAAATACTATTTATACTCCAAAAAATGTACACACAGATTGCCTTAACTTAACAATATTGGAAATAACATAAAATGAGGTTATACAAATAAGATTTAATATGAAGATAAAAAAAACTATATAATTATTAATGAATTTTCATTAATCATGTAAAATAATCATTACCATTTATTATAAAAAAAAGAATAGATAAATTAATAATAATATCAGCTAATATAAGCTGCCAGTGCAATGCTAGACCAACCTTTACTGAAAATGTATAGCTTTATATGGAGCCGTGTGTACATGTCGAATAGCACATGTAGCGAAGCGACGCACTTACAATCAGTTCTTTATTTTATGATCACGGCTTTTACAGAGCTACTACTGCTGATTGCAGCAGTAGTAGCTCTGTAAAAGCCGTGATCATCGAGATTAAAGTGCAACTGATTGCAGTTGCACTTTAATCTCGATTACTCTATCAATATCATAAAAATGTTGTATCTCTAAACGTGGCTTACCACAATAGCCATTAATTCTCTTACATATATCATAAAAGGAGATAAAACAAGAGTGAATTCACAAAGGACGTGCTATGTTGGATGTAAACAGTCATCATTTACCATAAAGATAACTTATACCTGAAGTCAATACACTAAGAAGTCAAATGAAATTTGTTTTGTAGAAAATATACTTTGTTTTGTATTGTAATTATGGAGCGTTATTCGTTATTGTGTGAATTGTTAAAGATACGTAAATGCACCGTCGTCGTGTCGAATCAAAGCAAAGGCCAAAAACACTGTTATGTTCATTTTGCGAAGTATATTTTTTCATGTCTATAACATGGCAAAATATTATGAAAGACGTTGAATATTATACAGTATGCGTTGTACCTAAACGGGGTAGTTGGCCATCTGATGGTTAAGATATATACAATCAATGAACAATGAACATTGTAGATGCATCTGAGACCACATAATAATAATATTATGCCAGTAATTTCAAAGCCTAATCGGATTGGACGAGTCTACGCCTAACCCAATCTCACCTCACCTGTACAAACCAGAACACATTTAATTTTGTGCTAACATTATAGTTCTACTGTCAGAGTCAGGTGGTGAGTCTGATGTTAGTTCTTTCCCAACTTGCCGTTGCCCGCGACTTCGTCCGCGTGCTATTCGTTGAGATCCGCGATTATGCCCGCGTTAATCTTTATTGCTCTGATAATTTTATGAGATTAACTTAACTCTTAACTTTAAACCCATAGTTTCCACCCTAACAGGTAATATTTAATTCCCTATATAGGCATTCTTTCACTTTTATTCAATAGCACATTTGCTAAAATTTCGTGCTTCTGACTTCATAAATAAAGGTCTCACATACAACCGTTTAAACCGTATTTACCCCCCTAAAGGTGGATTTTCCAAGAGTCCCTTTCGTAGTGCGCCCCTACGTCATATAGGTATCCTTCATAAAAAACAATGATTCCACCCGATGTGTGCTCTATTACACATCGGGTGGAATCATTCGATACACTGCTGTGGTATTCTTATGCAAATGTCAAGAGCGCAAAGTGCGTACGTAATAGAATTAAAAGGTTCATTTTTATGGATGTTATTATTATGATGTCATGCGAGATATAATTGATATTGAAAGGCTCGAATCGTGTATCTATCTATACATAATAAATATATAATGAATCACCCGACTGACTAATTCATCGACGCAGAGCCTAAGCCACTAAGGGCTGGAATCTTATTGTTTTTTATGAAGGATACCTATATGACGTAGGGGCGCACTACGAAAGGGACTCTTGGAAAATCCACCTTTAGGGGGGTAAATACGGTTTAAACGGTTGTATGTGAGACCTTTATTTATGAAGTCAGAAGCACGAAATTTTAGCAAATGTGCTATTGAATAAAAGTGAAAGAATGCCTATATAGGGAATTAAATATTACCTGTTAGGGTGGAAACTATGGGTTTAAAGTTAAGAGTTAAGTTAATCTCATAAAATTATCAGAGCAATAAAGATTAACGCGGGCATAATCGCGGATCTCAACGAATAGCACGCGGACGAAGTCGCGGGCAACGGCAAGTTGGGAAAGAACTAACATCAGACTCACCACCTGACTCTGACAGTAGAACTATAATGTTAGCACAAAATTAAATGTGTTCTGGTTTGTACAGGTGAGGTGAGATTGGGTTAGGCGTAGACTCGTCCAATCCGATTAGGCTTTGAAATTACTGGCATAATATTATTATTATGTGGTCTCAGATGCATCTACAATGTTCATTGTTCATTGATTGTATATATCTTAACCATCAGATGGCCAACTACCCCGTTTAGGTACAACGCATACTGTATAATATTCAACGTCTTTCATAATATTTTGCCATGTTATAGACATGAAAAAATATACTTCGCAAAATGAACATAACAGTGTTTTTGGCCTTTGCTTTGATTCGACACGACGACGGTGCATTTACGTATCTTTAACAATTCACACAATAACGAATAACGCTCCATAATTACAATACAAAACAAAGTATATTTTCTACAAAACAAATTTCATTTGACTTCTTAGTGTATTGACTTCAGGTATAAGTTATCTTTATGGTAAATGATGACTGTTTACATCCAACATAGCACGTCCTTTGTGAATTCACTCTTGTTTTATCTCCTTTTATGATATATGTAAGAGAATTAATGGCTATTGTGGTAAGCCACGTTTAGAGATACAACATTTTTATGATATTGATAGAGTAATCGAGATTAAAGTGCAACTGCAATCAGTTGCACTTTAATCTCGATGATCACGGCTTTTACAGAGCTACTACTGCTGCAATCAGCAGTAGTAGCTCTGTAAAAGCCGTGATCATAAAATAAAGAACTGATTGTAAGTGCGTCGCTTCGCTACATGTAAGGCGTTGTCCTATCCTGATGGTGGGAGAGCTCTAGTGAACGAGTTTGAGGGCGGCAGCACCATCGTCTCACATTCAACCTGTCGCCAAATAGTAGTGCTTGCACTACTGTATTCCGGTTTGGTGGTGAAATCAAGCCCTGAAATTACTGGCACATGAGGCATAACATCATAGTCCACAGATGAAGCAACGCATCTTCAATCTGCTTTTGTGGAATGATGATGTCTATGGGCTATAGTTACAACCTACCTTCAGGTGGGCTATACGTCCGTTCGCTTCATAATTTACATATAAAAAAAAATAAATCGCGTCGCATCACCATAAAAATGCCCTTGTTGCCATAGCAACCATCGCGTGTTTTCGTAATGTGATTTCATTGATAAGTGCCAAGTTTTAATTAAGATACACCATTTTTGTCGATGAAATGGCTATCAGAAACGTGAGCGTAAGATATTTTGATCGGAAGAAGATAATTATTGTTATGAATCCACTTAATTCAGGCTTTGTACTACTTCTGAGAAGAGCAATGACGGTAACGATGTTACTTTAATGCTGAATAGCTGTGTGACGCATGTTGGTGGTCGTTGCGGACGCGGCGCCATTGTCGTACGGAATTATGCGAATTAACGACGTCCGGTCTATTACCAGATACTGAAATACGTAAGATTAAGGATTTTAGAACTTACTGGCCTATGCTCCGAGACAGACAAACAAACAGAATTATCGCTGCCAAAGCTATAGCTAACATCGATGCAAGAGAAATTACAAAATTATAGTTATGTCAGGAAAACGCTGAAATATATCTTAATTTACAGAATAATATACATCTTCAACTTAATCAAAAATAGTAAGACAGAAGGCCGAAAATATCAATAGAATAGATTTAAGTATTTCAAGCTACAATGGTGAGCAACAATTCGGGGTCAATGAATTCTGTAGTGCAAATCATTTCTTGATTGGAGTTCAGATCGAGGCAAAGAGTTAGGACATAGGCTAGATAATCTATCCTATTACATCGATATAATATTAAACATCTTTGTTTTTTTTTTAATGATGCTCGCGCTAATAACAACTCCTGTGTCGCGGGGTTGTTCACAAGCCTATATTTAGCACACACAGAGCACACCCAGAGTCAGAACACGAACCCGCGCGTTGAGGCGACCGCTTTAACCACTACGCCAACCGTGCACACAACATTTTATTGCAAAGCTAGCGGTTCTATCTTCTTCTCATTCAATTTTTCTTATAGCATAATGAAGTAACTTTTTAATGGCGTGTTCGTGTCATTAGTCGTGAGCGGTCGGAATCGTTTCATTATTTGATAACCTGATGGTTTGTGTCCGGTGTCCATTGACCCGCTTGTCTTCAGTCTCATTGTCCTCGTATCTCCACAGTTTCGTCTATTTAGTCTGTAAGAGGTGGAATTTCACATAGAAACGAGACATACAGCATTCAAGTTAAGTTGCACTTTTGGTCGGCTTGTAACTTCCAAAATATATTTACTGTACATTGGATAAATAGTAATTACAGTTAATTTGTAACAAGTAGAAGGTTTTTTTGTCATTAGATAGGACGCCAGAAGCAATTACACTATCCAATGGTCCCAATGACAAGGCCAAACACACACATTCACTCACTCGAGTACACCCAGTCTCAGAACAAATCTTTGCGAATCACACAAAGATTTATCCCATGAGGGGATCGAATCCACAACACCAGTGCAGTGGTCAGCGGGTATGATGAAATTATTATGATGGTACAAAAAATTAAAATCATTAAAATACATAATAGATATTGCAGATGAAGCTTATCTTTTTTTTGGATCCCGGAACTTTGCGGTTGGTTTGAGAAGTACCTCTTGTGTCAGTAAAGTGTGTTTATTAATGTTAGAGGTACTTCAACAATTGGCGCAAAAAAAGAAATGTTCACGTTTGAATCGTTTTTACGAAGATGTTCTATTTGTTAGCAACACGTGACGGTACAAATGATTCCGCCTCGTATTTACAATGAATTGTGACGTGCACAGGTTTTTGCATAGAAACCGTAGAAATACCCAAATAAATGTTGATTCGCAGATATCTGTTTATAAATCTGTGGTTAAAAAAAATACACAACAACCAACCATTTCTTATTGGGATTATAATCTAAACAAAATTAAATTAGCTCCGTAATGAATAATAAACTAACATATTACACAAACTATTACCGCATTGATGTTAATTTAAGAACTTTTGGTTCTACGTTGCTGTCCTAAGTTCGAGGGATATTTTACAAAAGGTGGCGTGATAGTTTTATAATAAAAATAAAAAATAAAAAAGCCTTTTATTTCCCAAAAACCTTAATTACATAATTATTATCTTAAAATATTTTTCACTTAAAATTACACTGTTTACTTAAAATTATCTTAAAATTATCACTATACTATTATAAAATTTGGTCTAATCTAGTTTTTTCATAAATATTTTTGATAGAATAGATATAATAATATATTTATTTTAGGAACCCCTCTTAGGTGAAGGCCTTAGGATAGTTTTATACGGGGTGTAAAATAACATCGTTGCCAGTGATCCAGTACAAGATCCCCTGGGTGCAATTAGAAGTCATCGAAGAGTTAATGACTTTTTCGAGGAATATTTGCGTTTTTCCTGACGGATAATCCAAAATAACACTTTTACCCAACCCGGGCATCGATCCATCAAATAATAACGCTAGACCACGTCATTTTTAGGTTGTGTTCACCTACAAGATACCCTTATAGTTTTGCAATGTTCGTCTGTCTGGATGTCTGTCTGTCCGAGGCATAGCTACGAAACCGTTAGTCAAGTGCTAGAAATCTAATGCTAATCTAATAAAAATCTATATGAATGTTAACTATGTCTAAAAAGTAGAAGAAAAACATCTTCTGGGTACCTCATTCCACATTACAACTATTACAAGTAGGGGACTTGTAATGTGGAATGACACTATAGGGTATCGTAAGATAGGTATTTTAAAAACACTTCGGGGTTACAAAGACGTTTTTTTATATAGAAACCGTTGGCGACGTTTTACTTTTAAAAGAAAATTCGAGTAAGGCGTGCCCTCCCTTCACATCTCTAAAAGCTAAACCGAATAAAATCGTGATGGTAGTATATGTAATGAACTTTCAATACTATAGCGGCTACGTTAACTTCAGTAGTTAAAGAGTTACACGGGCCCAAATCATAAAATGCAATTACTTGGAATAGTTCGTTCATAATACAAAAACCCTTGAAAATAATAACTTGCGTAAAGTTGTTAATTGTTTCATACAGATAGAATATGTTGGCACGATTAGCTATGGAACCCTTTTGCGCGTAGTCACGCACTTGGCCGGTTCCTTTTATTTGTGGCTGCATTTGGCAGGTTGCTCTGCATCTCACTCTACTGGCCAATTTTGCGAAATTGCACAAGACAAGTGTTTCGAAATATTAAAGCTTTTAGTTGACCGTGACATACATGGGTTTAGAGCTAAGAGTAACATACCCACTGGACTGAACATGTGCCGATTAAGTGATGACAGTTATCACGTACTGTTTCATAAACAGATTACTTTTTCAGATATACATTACTAGTTTCCGCCCGCGGCACCGCCTGTGTGGTACATATTGTGTACAAAAATTAAACAGAATCGGCCCGGTAGCTATTTCGTGAAGGAGAAACAAACATCCATCCATACTCACAAACTTTATAATATTAGTAGGATGATCAGAGTCATTACACCAGAATCGATCGGCGTCGATCGATGCATTTGTCGCTAAATAAAATAGACGGCTCCACTGACTGCGCTGTTCGACGATCGATCCATTTCGAAAAATTTTGGTGTAATAAAATCATAAAAGTAATTGGAGTTATAAAATCATAATATTTTTGAAAACGGTACGAGATAACTCTCGACATTAAATCGAAACATAATAGTCAAGCATTTAGAGCAAGTCTAAGGTGAGATGGCGGTGCTTCCTTACAAGACATTTTTGGTAACTGTGTGCATAGAACTATAACACCTAGAAACCTAAAATACGCGTGAAAATGCAGTCACTTGAACTGGGCTGTTTCAGCTTAGTACAGTAGACACGTAGGTCTGTACGCATCATATCACTGTAATTTTTACGCACACATCAATTTGTTTTTATCTTCATTTCAGACGAAGCCCTTGTACAAAGACTATCATTCTAGGCGTTATTTGTTAATAAATACTCAGCTTATCTTTAATTAATTTAGCTACGTACTGTTGCAAGAACTCATACACATGCGCAGGTTGAAAAGCTAAATTGCAAGTGGCTGAACTTGTTCGTGAATTTAATGATGCCATATTTAAATTGCTAAAAACGTCGTTTCTATTGGTAGCCCGTTGTCCTACATGAGCAATATAACGTGACAAGTGCTACGCTACGCAACGCGAGTCATACAAAACAGGCGATGGATGCTTCGTTTTTACAGCGTGATATGTTACTACTTTATTTTGTTTCTTATTTCGGGACAAAGGACCGGCATATTAACGGCATTATTTTGACTTTGTTTAATCTTTTTAGGGTTTCGTAGTATCTACAAGGAATACTTATAGTTTCGCCACGTCCTATCTGTCTGTCCGTACGTCCGTCCGTTTTCTTGGTGACAGCATATTTTTAACAATAGAATAAAAATAAATGTCGACCTTATCTCGCTGTTTTAGTTTAACTGGCATTAATTTTTATGGCACTGTCTATGAGGAAATAAGGAATCACTGTCGTCTCATTGGTGATTGACCTCGGACTAACCATGATATTTTATGGACATTATAAACATTTCATGTACTCAATAAACATTATAAGATAACGAAACATGTCTATGAAAACTCCTTCATAAGGATGTAGCTAATTATATAGACGGCTACACGGCATAAGATGGACTTGCATTGCATAGCCTTCGCAGGCAATGCAAGATCTTTTTGTACTGGAATGTATTACTTGATGCGTAGCCGTGTGTACGTAGAGTTACCTGTCGCTATTCTGCTAACCGGATCAAACCAGTTACAATTAGGATAGGAACTAACACATTTGTGGCAACTCGGACATCCTTATAATGTTTCATTTTTAGGGTTCTGTAGTTTTTACCAAAGGGTAAAAACGGAACCTAATTACTGAAACTTCGCTGTCCGTCTGAACGTCTCTCCGTCTGACACCAGGCTGTATCTTATGAACCGTTATTGCTAGTCAGTTGAAATTTTCACAGATGATGTATAACTGTTCCTAACAAAATAAAACAAATAAAGCGAATGAAATAAACATTCCATTCGCTTGGGGACTCCCATACAAGAAACGCGATTTATATATAGATAGTGATGACGTTTGAAATATTCACAAATTATTTACTTATGTATTAACTTGTCTTTAGAAAAAATAATTCTGCCCTACACCATATGTGATTTTATGCCGTTTTATAGATAATTAATAGTACGGAATCCTCGTACGCGGGTCCGACTCGAGCTAGGCCGGTTTTCTGATACACCTTGACACATATTAAATTAAGTATTAGATGTCTCGAGCTACACAAGTAGTCACGTGCTAAAGTTTATAAGCGTATAAATCTTACGGTAATTCAGTTGTTGACATTGCTTAATAACATTTGAACAGCTTATCAACCTCCTAAATGCTTAGCTAAATCTCGATACGTCCAATTAGAATAATAATTAAGTCTGTAGAAAAATGTGGTAGATAACACATACGTGGATTCATGTTGGAAGCTCTTATCTCTATCGGCCTCCTAAGCAACACCAGCGAGAGAGCAAAAATCTTTTTCAAAGCGCCTTGAGACACCACGCCTCTCACCATGCCTGCTTTGGCTTAAATGATCGGCGTCTGAGAATACACCTGCGAGTGTATTAGCCTTGTATGTACATACATTAACGAATTTAAATAATAACACCAACATTTAATTATGCGTAAAATTACATTATCTGTAAAATAAATATTCAATAATGAGGGTTACAATCTGCGTCACAATATTTATTTACCATTTGGATGATAAGGACATTCATCGGCTGTGGCAAAGTCCTTACAGTATTGATTAATAACAACAACAATGAATAAACTATCGGCGCCATTCATAAGCATACGATAACATTGTCGTAGGCACAGATATAGAAATATCGTGGAAATATTCAATTGACCCAGTTATAGCAGAAACAAAACGTGACATATTTTAAATGTTGTTATAAATTGCAGTAAATATAAAAATCACGGTCGTGGTCGTTACTTCGTCACCTTGGAATTGACAAGTTACATATGTATGTGTGTTTGTGTGTATATGTTGTTTGAACTGTTACCTAATTGCTTTTTAACGAATACAAAGAACACGAGAATATTTGTTTTTCCTTGCAGTTATAGGTGTAGTGTAGCACTAGGACCTCCTTGCCTCTGATTACCCGTAAAAACTGCCAAAGATGTTCAAAGTTTAAATGACAAGCGGGACCGACGACGCACGCGCCGAGGTTTGGTGGCAAACTCCTAACGTTAAAATGGTCACACATACAAGAAAAGGCAATACAACAAATTTCTTTCGTAGAAAAACGAACAACCTTACAAACTTTTGATCGGTCAGGTTTTTAATTACCACTGTAATTATATGTTAAATAATTCTATCTCCTCTTTATAAGTTTCACTACGCACTAATGTAAATTTTACCTCTTATCACGTGTGTTCCAAGATAAATAATGTATTTAGTGAGAGAAATGCTAAGCCTGGTTATTTTCTAGTGAACGTGTGCAGATTACAAACTCTTGCGCAGGGGATATGATTCAGTGTGATGCGTGGTGATGCTCAGTAAATCAATTGAATGATTCGATGCGCGGCCATTTGCTGATAGATGTCCTTTTCAATTGTTCAATGATCACGTCCAAATTTCCTCGCAAACTGCACTGAGCATATGCATATTAAAGTGGCTTTAAAAGTTAAATTGCTGTTTGTGTATCTAGCTGTTACACTCGAGATAAGTATTATTAGGATGTAACAAAAAAAATGCTATAGGAGTGAATTACCATCAGATTGACTCAACTAACATCCGAGTTAAGTATACCTAATTAAATTTAATAATTAGGTTGTATAAAAAAGAAAAGCTTAATTTTAGTTAATGTTATGATTAGATCGGATAAAATTAGTAAATCAGCGAACAGGCACGCTGAATAATGTTAAGTAATTTCCGTTCAGATCACCTCATTAAGATATTGAGTTATTTATATAAACGTGTCATTATTATTGCTCAATATACCGATTAGCAAATGTCAAAACAAACAGTGCGTCATTTTCTCAAATTAAATTGGATATTTCGTAATAACAAACTTCTAAGATAATTATCATTTTAGCTGCGAATAAATTAGATCTAATTTTTACATTTCCGATTTATTTTTACATGGTCAATCGAAATCGGTATCTTTTCCCTTACCTAGGACAATTTTATTTCCATAAATACTATTTTATTCATCAATTGAGTAAAGCGGGATGTTAAGCAAATAAGTTAGTATCCAGTTAACAAGTGGCTATTCCAAGATTTGCAAATAATTATTATAATAAATGGTTAAGACAGGAAATAAACGTGTACATAAACCGACCAACAGCTATTAATGTAATGAAATGTGATAAATTCAATTTACCAGGTATATCACTTTCCTGCCCTCATCCGTTTCCATGTTTCGTACTTATTATACCCGTGGATGGAAGGAAGCTTGTTACTTGTCCACGCCAAAATTATCAGGTTGATTTCATGTAATTTTGCACACATATAGCTTGTAGCGTAGTTAAACATATTTCTTGACATTCCATATAAGTGAAGCCATGGACTGTGCTAGTAAAACATAATTTTGATGCACACTATTACACGTATCTAAATCTTCTGCATTAGATTAAACATTCGGGTTGTTTTTAGTCTCATCGGATCGTTGATTGTTCACAAAAAATGTAGTATGTCATCGGTCATCACATCGCCAACAAAAATACAATGACATTGTGAAAACGCGCTCGTCCGGAACTACGAGACATCGTCAGAGTTCATAGTTATCAGTAGTTGTTATTCAGTTTACTTGTACAAATTATTTAGTTACGATGTTCAAGACAAGTGCTCCTACATAATTGTTGGAGGTTTTGTTGTTTTTTGTTTTTCTTTTTATTGTACCATGAAACAATTTATAAAAACAATACATAACACAGAATACTATAAAGGATTAACAGAATTACCATAATAATAGTAATTCTGTTATTACGGTAAATTCCGGTAAAAAGATTAATAAATAGTAACTAAAGTTACAATACATAAAGCTAAACAAATAGACATAAATATATTATTATGCTAACTATAAAATAAAATACCTATATAAAATAATTTACCTATAGACATATCTTAATACACAGTAAAATAAATATACTTAAATATAAATAAAATTCTTTGAGATGTAATAAATATTGATATAAAACTTTACCTATATCTACCTACCTGAGAGGTTCCATTATTTGTTTTTGTTTCTTCTATGCCCTATGATAATGATTAACATGGAAAGTGATGTGAAAGCCCAATCGATGTTGTTACGGCAGCTTACTGATGTGTACTGCCTGACAAAGGTTTTTTGAAATGTCAACAGTAGTCAGAAGGGTCTAATGACTAACCTGTCATCCGGATCTGTGCCATCCTGACATGCATGACAGAACACGTAAATTGGTAGTCTAGGGGTACGTTCAAAGATTGTTGTTCCGCAAATATAAAAGAACGAATAAATTAAATATTGCAAATATCTTTGGCATTGTCAATACGGTTCTTTATCACATTACAGTTACAAAACCTTCAATTATCTTGTAATAATTCTCTAGTCTGTCTTGATTAGCCTTGCAAATGAAACGCAGCACGTTACGAAATAAAACAAATGAATACAATGATCGGTCTATCAGTAATGTTTCTTTGTGTTTTAAGTTGTGAAAACTATCGGTCAGGTGCGAATTTTGCACCTCCATCATAATGTAAAAGTGAACCATCCAATGATGCATTGGCACCTAAAGGCAAATAAACAATACAAAGAATCATTGAAGGATAGTTTCCTTGAAATACCCTAAGTTTTGTCCGCCGCTACATCCGCGTTAATTGATGCGGATATAATGATCCGGATCTGCTTAATGGAACAACGTTTAAACCTTGAATTTAAAATTAAACCTCAAGCTCGTGCAAACCCCATCAAAATCCGTTTATCAGTTTTTGCGTTAATGAACAAACCGCTCAGCAAAAAACGTTAAAACAATAGTTTTGGATTTAAATGACTTATTTCTAATGTAAGTAATGACAACAGAATATAACCGAAAACACGAGGTTACACGTAATAACGGACTGTTTGCGGTATCTAGGACTAGTTTCACTAGTTCCTCATAAAGTTTCAGATAGTGCCCAAAAACATGATTTTAAAGCTCTAGGTGCGATAGGTTTTGACCGAAAAAAATTATTAATAAGGTTATTTTTTTTAAAAATTCTTGAAGGTAATAGGGAAATTAAAAAAAAAAAGGTAAACAATTTAATATTTGTTTTACGAGTATTGTCGCGTGCCATTGTTGTTCTGATCATAAAACTAGATAAACTGCAATGATGGCGCTACATTTATGGCCTGTGGTTTATGGTGTTGTGAACACGACACCATGGCGTCGTGATCGTCTGTCGTGGCTTGTATGTGCCTAACACAACGTGTTAAATGTAACACTTGACGACACATTAATTGGTTAGTTGATGAATGTGTCGTAAACTCACCCGTTGTCCTAGCTAAGCGGCTAGTGCAACACGGCGCGACGCGACGCGATCCATCCATGTCACGCGACTGCACGCGACGGTTGCTGTGGAAACATAGACTTTTGTATGGTGTCAGCTAGGACAATACCTTACTATGGATATATGAAGAGATTTGCCGCCATATACATTATCATAAACGTTGTGAACGCATTTTTCGGAAGGAACAAAATATGATCGAATATTTTGTTTACTAAGGGGCGAATGGAACACACTCAACAAGGCGGCAAAATCTTCGCTTGTTTGATTTATGTTGCTATGACCGCTGGTTCTTTGTAATAAATCATGTTTTCCGATAGATAAGCCATTTTAAAAGTATGCCCCGCGGAGCCCTGGGTTTCCACAAAGGTTCTGTAGAAAGCAACGATTCCCCCCACCCTGACCTGATCTCGCCCCCTTACGCTACCTGAGGTTTTATGTTGAATATTTAACGGGATCCTAAATTCTGCCCACCAGAATTAAGGATTCCGTCAAATATTTTTCTTATCAAAACGGTCACAAAAAACCGCTGCGATAGAGAACATAAATATAATTTGAAGAACTTTTTCATTACAGAAAATCTATTTTTACATTTATACGCGGAAACTGACGCAAAAAGCTTCCCAGTTGACGCTAAGGTGGTTAACTCTAAACCTATGTTATTTATTATTTACCGAGTATGACAATGTACCCATGGTTAACTACTGTAGTATTATCTTATGGTTTCTCGGAATATTATAATACTTAGTTTTTATTATGTGCTTCAAAATAATGTAGTTAGATTCATATTATTATATTATATTACTGTAGAGGTTCGCCGAATATGGGCTTGGCCAATTAGCCAGCGTTTGAAAAGGCGACTGGTCGGTAACGCCGACTAATCGGCGCCGCGGCGGGGCAAATTATTAGATTCCGTTAAATTGAAATGCATTTAAATGCGTTATATTTTGTATTGTTCGTTGCACCACCACATGCAGTATATTTCGAAGCGGTATAAGTTCTGTTTCATTTCCTATATTAGATAATATATCTTATATTAGTGTTATTTAATAATTTTTTGGTAAAACATAAAAATCAAGTGAAACATGCTCTTATCCTATCCGTAAAAGTTTGTTAAACTTTGCGTGTGTGTGTGTGTGTTTGTGTGTGTGTGTGTGTGTGTGCGTGTGTGTGTATTCAGCCGTAATGAAGAAATGGTTAAAATCGAATAATTATCTGGTGTGGCTTTTAATGTATATGTTTCAGGTTTTTGTTACAATCGGGTTTTTGATCAAGTGCTGTCGGATAGCAAAAATGTCAAAGAAATGTCGAATTACTTTTATCAAAAACCTAAAATAGTTCAAGTTTTTGATTAAAATACTAAAGTAAGTCCCAAGGTGGGATTCTGCAAAATTGTTGATATTGAAATTTATTTTTATTCAAGTTCGTAATAAGTTAATTTTATACGCAATTTCGTGCTTCTAACTTTCAAAATGACGGACTTTCATACAACCGTTTATCCCTTATTTTACCCCCCTTGGAATGGAATTTCCATAAGCTCTCTCTTCATATAAAATTAAGTTTCTAGCCCCAGCGGTTTAGGCTCTGCGTTTATGAATCAGACAGTAAGTTGGGCTAACATTAATATAAGTATAGATTTTCCATAGCCAATAATCTCTTTTTGTCTCCAGATGCGTGGTCCCAGAATGCGAGTCTACCAACAGCACGGTGTACTCAACCCCCTGGCTGGAAGGTGCTCTGCCCCCCCACGGGGTGGACGCAAGGTGTCGTCGCCGGGCACCGCTGGATGACCAGCTCCCGTGCAGTGAGGGTACAGCCTTCGCCGAGAAGCTGATGACTTGTGATCATTGGCTTTACCAGGCCAATAATACTATTGTCGCCGAGGTATGTGACTATTTTATACAATATAAAGGATTAAAAAAATTTGGATCTGGGTAAACGCCCCAGGTGCTTTTAAGTCATAAATTCGTATGCTGCTAGATTCGAAATTCCTCAACCAAATGCTTTTTGGTTTCAGCGCTTTCTGTATGAAAAAGAAACTTACAAAACGAATTATATTATTATGTATACAATAAATGAGTAAGAAGTCACCAATATCAGCTTATAAAATAGAAAGGAGGTACCAACTTCAACCTAAGATCTTCAAAAAAGTTTATCTCAGCTATAGCTTTATATCATAAACAACACTTAATAGTTTATTTTCCGGTAATACAAAAAAATGTAGCTTCCACGTGTTGAATATTGCGTTGCCGGAAATGGCACATTACACAAATGATGTGCTATCTATAATCATGGGGTTCAAGGTATATTTCAAAGAGTTATGATAGTTTAGCTGACGATCGCAGCAAACAAATGACAAAAAAATAATAATACGGTAGTTTTAGAAGATGCACGTGATGTAAATAAGGAAAGGATGGCGATGCATTGAGGATAAATAAACAGTAGTTTGATGACAGAGCTTATCGAGTATAAGAATAAACACGCCTCATACATAATATTCGTTTATTTATATCTTATACTACGGCCTAAATACTGTGATGATTGAGACAAAACAATCCACAGCGAACGTAAACACAGACTTCCTATCAGTAACCTATAGTTAGCAGACTAATAACTTATTGTTACGCACATGATAAAAGCAGCACGTCTTCGTGTGATATGACATGTGCACGTATTACTCGTACACGATCGGGGAAGAAGGAAAATTACTTAGAAAATTGACCAAATGGACTAGTCATACAGTCAGGCGTTCTCCGCTGCCAAACGTGGAAGAGCACCGCTTTTGCACGTCATATAAAGTAGTTCTTAAATCATAGAAGTTTTAACAGACTAATTTGCATAGATATTTGCTTTAATTTCCTCTCCATATTGGTTTAGTGTTCTTTGAAAAATTAAGATATGACGTACTCAGCATACGATATTAGTAGTCTTTGGATATTGTGTATAGTTTATGTCCAAAAAATTACTTTGTATTTTTATGTAACGAAATTCGTATTCGTAGCACTGAACTCAAAGTTCAAGGAATCAAGCAATTTACATGATATTGATATGTTCACTTGCCTCGAATAAGTGCCAAAAGCTAATTGGTCTGTTGTTGGTTGTAACAAGAATAGCAACTGAGATTAAATAGTAGGAACCACCACACCACAAGGAATGGAGAAGTTTTAACATATTTAGCTCATCATGAGCTAAATATGATGAGCGACATCTGGTGGTGGAGGCTTCAGTGATCTCGTCCATTGTTAAGCAAACCTTAGCAATGATTACTTTTTAAACTTCCATTCATAAAAAAAATTCAGCAAAAACTTAAGGATTCATTGACTATTGTGATCTTTGAATAGATCGTGTGGCCTAAAAACGATCAGCTGAATGAAAACAATACATCATTGGTTTTCCTTAAAAAAACGTGCGTTATTATTTTATGAATGAACACTTGGAATGTTTAACATCTTAATCACCGGCAGAAGGACCATTAACACTCTAGTTTTTGTGCTTGAAATACATTAAAGACGCGGATCAGAACTTTAGATTAGACGTGGCTTGTGCCTTAGCAGTGAGACTGATAAAAACACGAAGATATAAATAAAAACAGTAAAGCAAAAATAAAAATCATTATTTTCAGTTTAAAAGATCATAATTTTCTTGCATGAATCAGTAATTCACATGTTTTTCTTAGATAAGTAGTTTATTGCTTTACATAAACTTTGTGTCGTCGGAAACATAAATAATGATTAGACCCACACGAGCGCAGCCCAGTGCAGAAGTTTTAAATTAATTAGGAGACGTTAATAAAGTAAATAATAACTTAAACTTGGGTGTTGTAGGTCAGGATCTTACTTCCAAGCTCGAGGTCGATGGCACTTCGCTTATAAACACTCCAATAGATACCTATTAATTTATTTATACTTGTGTTATTATTTATTACGTATTGTTACCTTATTCATTACTATAAGACTTATTCCTACTTTATAAAGACGGTCTTATTGGTGGTATACTTATGGCTACTTAAATTTCAATTATTTAATAGGGTCATTACCTACTTTAAAGCAAAAACATACAGTCAACAGTCCATAAGGCGAGCAAAGTCGTTTATACTTAGCAATTTTTACGTACACATTGCGTCTTAACAGTAAACGGACATAGGCTTTTTACACTGTGCCGAGTATTACGGCGTAATCTACGTAATAATCGCCGAGTATCGGAGATTTGCACCCTAGAAGCATAACATTAAACATTTTCTATATTTACATAACCATCTTTAGCCATCATGTTGTTTTGGTTGCTATAACTTACACATAGAATTATTGTCAAAAAAACAAACAAATATTGTATGAATTATTTGAAAAGATGGTGCACAATGTGCACATGAGTTTCTCATCAGATTTTTATTAAAATTTCTAAGTTGATTTAAAGTCAATCTAAGCTCCGGTGTCAAATCATTTTATTGCAAGTATTATAACTTAATTAGTTCAATTTTATTTTGATGTTTGTTTTGACGTGTTCAAGCGCCCCTTGGGACTCATGGAAATAAATGATTTGATTTGATTTGATACATATTTTAAGGCCCAATATATCTAGATTATTTACCAAAACCAAACAACTGATAAATAGATAATAATATCCAGATATAAAATTGAAAAAAATATTATCGTTATAGTTAAAATGCCAAATAAAATAAATTTGACCTTCAACGTCGTCGGTTTTGGTTCGCCGAATTTTGGTTATGTAAATGTTACAGCGATTAATTTTCAATGAAACGATCGGAATGTGTGACGTCATTAACCCTCGCTCTGATTGTGCAGAAAATTGCTTGTGGTTCATGGCTACGGATCAGTGGATGCTTATTGTCAATGGATGAATTAACTGGAGTGCCTCTTCTATGGATCATGGCTAGTTGTACTAGACAAAACACACTAGTATGTCTTCTTACAGCGCTGTCGTCGCTTTTTGGTTTTATTATATATCCGTACATTATTATATTATTTATATATCCGTCTCAGAACTACGAGATGCAATTTTATTATTATTGTGAGCCAGATAATATTTGTACCTCGGTAATTTCACGGTACAATCTGTACTATTTAGACTCTAATGATGAACGTCGTCAAAATAATCAATGAGACAGTGTTATCAGTGTAATGAATGATACCGTTCATTTTAATTTTCAGTTTAACCTGGCATGTCAAGAGTGGAAGCGCACCCTGGTGGGCACAGTGCACAACATCGGCATGTTGGTCTCTCTCCCTATTCTTGGATATATTTCCGATCGGTACGTATCTAACCGTTACGTTTTGAAAATTGTAAAATAGACCTCAACGTCAATGAAGATTTGATCCTTATTCTACTTTATTCTTATTCTACATAGATTTTTTAGATGTTATACTTATTTTGTCTTTTTCTTGCAGTTGGGGTCGAAAGCGCGCTCTTATATTGAGTTGCACGTTAGTGGGCGCCATTGGTTCACTCAAGGCGTTCTCTATAAACTATGAGATGTACATCACGGTCGAGTTCTTGGAAACTATTGCTGGAGCCAGTGCCTTCCCTGCTGCTTACATTCTTAGTAAGAAAATTAACTCATCACTTTCCTATTTCAAGTCCAGAGCTGACCTTTTCCGGTAGCTTATTTGGTATTGATGATGCTCTTACCTTTTAACTTTTTCTTAGACCAGTAATATTGATTTGTATTTTTTTAGCAATCGAACTTTTGGGTCAAAACAAACGAGTTCTCACAACAGCCTTCCTCGGCATCATGTTAGTACTTGGAGGCCTCAGCTTTGCTATGTTGGCAAAGATCTTCCAGTATTGGAGGACGTTCATCCTTGTAGCGTACCCTCCATCTCTGCTCTTCTTACTCTACATCTACCTGTTACCCGAAAGTATCAGATGGCTGTTGTCCAAAGGACGTAAGGAAGAAGCTGTAGAGATAATCATGAGAGCAGCAAAAATGAACAAAGTGACACTATCGGACGAAACCATGAAACAGTTGACTGAGGAAAAGGTGAAACGAGTAGACGAGAAGAAAGAAGAAAAACAAGAAGAAGAAGGGTTGTGGATGCAAGTGCTAAGATCACCAATTATCATGAAAAGATTGGCTATTTGCTCGTGGTGGTGGATCACTTGTACCTTTGTCTTCTACGGCCTGGCCATCAACTCTGTGTCCTTGGCTGGTGACAAATACACCAACTACATGTTGGTGGTGTCCGTAGAGGTGATAGCTGTGGTGACAAACGCGTTGGTGTTGGATCGCATTGGGAGGAAAAAGACGCTATTGGTTGCGTATACTATTTGTGGTTTAGCGTGCGTTGCTATTCCGTTTGTGCCATCAAGTAAGTGTATATATGTTTAAATAGTTAAAAATAAAATATTGTTGTGATTTTCATAATCTTTAACTATTTTAAAATATATTTTTTTCTAGACTTATCGTGGCTGGCAACGGCTCTGTATCTAATCGGCAAGATCTGCATCACGCAGGCGTTCAGCGGCATCTACATGTACACGTCCGAGCTGTTCCCTACGCATGCGCGGCACTCGCTGCTCGGCGCCTGCTCCATGGTGGGCAGAATCGGCTCCATCGTGGCGCCGCAGATGCCTTTATTGGTAATTTAATTGAGAACAAAACCGAAATCATCGTCATCATACTCAGAATTATCTCTTAATTACACTTGAGCCGGCTTCTAGTCTAACTAATTTGATAGAATACCAGGATTTTACAAAGGTAAAGTAACTGTCATCAGACTATCACAAACCGGTACCAGTAGGCCACAGACGACTCTTTCTAGAATATCGGAGGGTATTATTGGTACTTATTTTTATTTCCAAAAACAACTAGTGATGGAAGCTTACCAATCGATCTCAATGTTAAATTCAATCGATTACATGATAGTTGACATTGACATCAGATGCACGCTACTTCACACATTCATTCACAATGACCCAACACGAGCGGAGCGAGTGATTCTTTGTCTATGGACCCAACCACATATCAATTGGCGTAATCGTCCGTTATTTGCAATGTTGACCTTCATTCTCTAATCTTTATATCTTAGATACTTAAATACATCGCACTGCAGCATGTTTAACAAGAATCTAGGTAATTAATTTGATTAGTATCGGAATGTGTGTCATCATTGTCTAACAATGGAGGTTCTCATGAACGAATCCTTCAGCGAGTCGTCATGTGATACAAGTAATTAGTACGAGTTCTGTATGTTACATCTTCATACAGTGATTCCCATAAGGTCCCTCAGTCTTCTTATGTATTTTAAACTTATGCACCTAGAAAATAAATCATAGCACTAATCCTCGAGATGTAGACCCACATGAAAGTGATCGAGAAATGCCAGTGCAATGAACACTACCTGAACTATTATGATAAAATCAATTACTACGTGCTACATACAATGTATGTATGTTTTTTAGAATGGTAAAAATAAACAATGTAATAATGATTAGGTCTTCATTTTGGTCCAATCTCAAAACATCATTAACTTTTTTAAGTCCCACCAGAGATTACTGGGTTTCTTTAATTACTGTTGAATACAACTCTTGTCTGTAATTATGGATCTTTTGTATACTAGTTTTTGTAATCCAATTCGTTATAAATAGGTTCGTAGAGCGGGTCTTTCAAGCGACGCACAAGCAAATAATATACAGTTTTCAGATAATTACGACCTGGCTTCAGTGCACTGACTAAGTATACTATAAGAGAAATATGCTCTATCATACAGAGGTCAAAAGCCTGGATGCCATTCAAATACTACCTCTGAAAAACACTTTGCTTTTTACATAGCCTCCCGCCTGCGGCGTGCGTCAACTGCGTGATAAGTATACACATAACATCACGCCTATATTATTACCCAGAAGGGTGTGGCAGAGGTTTACAACACCCAAACTGTAACATCCCATGGGATAGGTGGTGAGCCTATCGCCATCCACCGGACACAATTGCAACTCCGTGCTGCTATTAAGAACTTTCTGACGGAAAGTTCACAAATAACACTTTATCCATCCGACCCGGGCATCGAATATCGAACTTGTAATTTTCCCGAATCGGGAATTTTCAGAAAACTAAATATTACCACAATCCATCTCGTACTTTTTTACGCTTGTTTAACGTCCACGCATCCTAACAAACATTCAGGAAACTTGTAACAATGCAATAATCTCACAACCTCACTTGGTGTAATTTCCAGGCCATCTACGTAGAATGGCTGCCGTGCGTGCTCTTCGGGTCCACGGCCCTGATCGCCGGCGCTCTCATGCTGACCACGCCGGAGACCCTCAACACACGGCTGCCTGACACCATCAAGGAGGCGGAAGAACTCGCCTCGACGAAGCCCCCACCAGCGGTCCCAACCAAACAGAATGAGATGCAGATGAATAGCAGAGTATGATAGACATAAGTGTATTTATTCCGTCACTAAAACGTGATATAACTAAACGAAATCGAGTGAACAAACCCGATGGAAATGAAAAAATATCACGAGAAATACATTTACATTTTGTGATGAGAAATAGGAATAAGCTTTATTAACGCATCTTAAGATTAATTTTACGTCAGTCCGAAAACACTTAATTATGGATTGAACATGACGCTGACAATCGTATACTTTTATTAGTTGTTCAGTAATTCGTAGTTGCTATGATTAATCAACCAAACTAGTGTCAAAGTTTAACTTATTGTAAAGATATATTCCTAAAACAAAAGTGTTTCCGAATGCCAAATCCGCAAGATTTATTTTTAATATATATATTTATTTTTAACCCGTAGCAATGAACACCAACCAATTCGAGAAGTCCTTTATATTATATTGTCCCTGTATAAATAGTACTTGTTAAAATTGCAATCTTAATATCAGTAGATTAACTATGTGTTATTTAATGAACAACTTAAAGGTTGGTGAAAGCATGGTTTTATGAATAAAGTGTACCACAGTAAAGTGTAAGACAAGACTGACATTCATATTCATTGTGTATGGCCGTTGATCATCCAGGGAACATCACAGAATACACCGAACTTCCATTCGATCCATACAAACATTTAACAAAAATTACCAGAATACGATTATAAATGTATTATTTATATTGATGTAGATACATATTTGTATTTGTTACTCAATTAGCATAACTGCTAATTGAGTAACAAATACAATTATTCCCATTATTCAAACACTATTTAAATTATACGATTATTTAAATTATGACTTTAATGATAAATAACATAATTTGAACATACTCTTTAATGTATTTATGATGTTATATAATAGTATATTTAAAGATAATTATTACCGTGGCACTGTAAATAATTAAACGAGGTTGCTTCATATATAACGCACATTTTATTAGCCAATAATTTATTTCTATGATATTTTTAGAATGTATGGTAGATGTGTGATGATTTTACGTCATTTTTTGATGTCATTTGAGAATGTATAAAATTCTTATTGTTATATTGTGTAACTAGCAACCCGCCCTCGCTTCGTTCCAGTTACTATATGGTACTAAATTGTGCATTTGTTTTACATAAAACCCCTCCTCTTGAATCACTCTATATATTAAAAAACCGCATCTAAATCTTTTGCGTAGTTTTAAAGATAAGCTTACACAGGGACAGACAGTCAGACAGTTAAAATGAATTTGTTTTTATACTATGTAGATAGTGACATAAAATAATGCATAATTCATGCAATGCGTTTCAATAGTTTAACTACATTTCAAGAAATTATTTAATTTTATAAGAAAATAACAACTTATTTATTACTGTTAATACTAGGCGATTGGGCTTTAGATTATTATGAAAGTATTAGTTATTAAACATAATTTAAAAATAATATCCATTTATCGATTCGTGACAAGTAGATATACGTAATAATGTAATAAGTTATGAAATATTCTGTTTTTACATAACAACAATTTTCAATTGTTTCCTAAAATATTTTGTTTAAGTGCCAGTTGTATCCTTCTTGAAGTAATTTATTTATTTTGTTGTGTACACAAATATTGAAGTTTGTAACAAATCTTAACATCGCCTATTTATGAAAAATAATGCTACCTTTAAAATATAAACATTATAATTCGAACAATTGAAGCATCTGCCTGATTGTATAATTATGTATCTATTTATTGCATATTTACTTTTTATACACCTAGAGAATAATCAACGTGATATAATTGTTATTATAAGTCTTTTGTAAATAAATGCCATTTATTGAATACTTTGATGTTTCATTTCCACGAGTCAATGTTATGAGAGTTAATTTATATTAACAATGGTAGCTTCTCTGAATACAATTTTGTAGTCCGTGTTCAAATGTGTATCGCGTGAGAATATTGACATACGAGTGGTTTTATATCATATTTATTTACAGAACAGTACATATTGTAAATTTTTCATTAACGAAACCATCGCAACTTAAACTAAAATCTCAAATGAAACCTCAAACTTCATCTAATAAACCACACAGTGGTTTATGACCTAAATTATTTTGATTTTGGAGCTTAATTGTGTTGGGTTTCAATTTATTTGATTTTAATTTGCATTTATTTTAATTTATTGAATTTCATAATGTAAAATCATAAGATAAATATTTGTACTGGCAAGTTTGAATCGATTCATGTCGATTTAAAATTTAGAAAGATGACGAATTATAAAATTACTTTAATTTTATAATTTCATAATGTAAAATATATTAGTCCATTATTTTTACTACCATTCACAGCCTTCTATATCCCATTGCTGTGTATCGACCTTTCTCTTTCTATGCTATTGGTGGCTATCCTTGAAACAACTCAATTACCGTAGGCGATATGTTTAAGAGAGCTGAGTATGCCTAGGAGAATATCAAAATCTACAGAGTTAAAAGCATTGCTGAAGTCAAGTAAACAATATAGAGCAGTAAGTTGACCATTTTCCATGCCCAGCCTAATATCATCCGTAATATTTACCAAGGAAGTGCGAGACGGTGCCATGACCAGGATAGAAACCGAATTGAAAAGGATTCACGAGATTGTTTTTGATATGAATGAATTTAGTTGGTCATGGAAGAGGCGTTCCAGGACTTTAGAGAGGAATAGTAGGATTGAAATGGGACGGTATTCGGAAAAAGACGTGGGATTAGCCTTTTTTTGGCAAAGGAATAATTTGAGCATCTTTCTATGCCATAGGAAAGCCGCGACTAGATATAGAAAAGTTTAAGACATTTAAATGTTTACAACGAGCCATGAGTAGCCATTTATTTATCTTATTTTCTTTTAATCCGTAGAGCGGTTTCCCATTTTATACTTAATGCACGATATTTGGGTAATGTATGCGTGTCATTTTCTTCGCTGAACGACAATGTCTCGCAATTTAGTTGGATCGCCAACAATAATTGCAGCAACATCATTAACGGTGGGTGCATTGAATCTTCGCACATGTTCACCTGTTGGAGTACAATCCGCTCTTATGAAAAATTTGTGCGTATCCGATGGCATTCGTTCCAATGCTGTTTTGAACATATTAACCAAAGCATTATTAGCGTGAAAAAATGCTTGCAACTGTTCAATAATTCGTCTCTTTAACTGTTGTGTTCCCTGTATATTGCACCGCACATTCAGCTGATCCACCATCGACGACATGAAATATATTTGCAGATATTGATGCGGTTCATCTGGTGTTGGCACCATTGAACCATGCAAATGATATATTTGTCCTTGTATCTGTAATTGCAAACAATCATTTGTTGAAGAATACGGTGTAACTTCTGATCGTGTGATGGTGTAGTGTGTGGTGTATATGTAGTTGTTATGTGTTGCAATTCATTGTGTTGGTGTGAGTGATTGGTTATGTGTGTTGTATCTTTTACCTTGCAAGTCGGCATGAAACCGCCTTCTCGAATGATATTAGCTCCAAAGGAAGTCATGCGAAAGCAGTTATTGTATTCAAGGATGTGTTGAAGAAAATGGCTGGAATCGGGATCACTTCCATCGAACAATGATTTCAGTGGCTGTGGTGGTGTAAGTAATGGATTTAGTTTGACTTTTCCACTTGCGCAGCACAATCCTACCGTTTCTCTTTTGAACTTTAACGCATTGCAATATCGGCATATAGTCGTCATTGGTCCAATATCAAAATTTTCATCATCACTGTTTTTTTAGTTCGCAGTGGGATCATATTGGAATGCCAAGCGATTGTATGATGCCAATGATCTTCGTGTGCTCACGCGTTGTCTCAATCGGGCATTTTCTCTTATTATATTTTGTCTTTCTTCGCTTAAGTTCTGTGAATACACTTATTGCTGGCTTGCATGTCTTGTGCGGCGGCCGATGTTCGCACGTCGTCCTCTAGTCATTTTGGACTATGGACAGAGTGGTGAATTTAACCTCAAATGCACGATCCACATAATTTACACAGTTCAACTTACGACCTTAAAGACAAATGCCTGCTGTTGAAATTTAATAAAAATTTGCACAATACACGTGATTGATTTGATGGTTTCCAATTGAAATGTTAGGAAACGAATAACTTATTTTTTTTACTTTTTTTTCTCAATTTCACAGTGAACACAATACCGGTTTGTCACATAAAATTAACTGAGCAGAGAACAATGAGTAGCTGTCAAACAACGTATCACGTACCGGCGCCATCTACTTAAAATATTGGTTTGTAGTACATGCTATGTATCAGAGATGGCGCAGTATGTGAAAAAGATTTTCCCGCTTTTCTGTTGAAATTTTCCTGAATTTTCTTTGCTATAAACCTCACGGAGCCCGAGACCTTTCCAACGAATGCAAAACCGTGGAAATCGGTTCGTGCGTTCTGGAGTTATAGCGTCAGGAAGGAAAACCCGACTTACTTTTATATAGTAAACAACCACTCATTTATAATAATTAAATTACTTTTCTTTCAATTTAATAATGAACTTTGTTTACCAAATACCAACTGAGTGACGTTTAGCACAGCGCCCTCTACACCATGACATATTGTCTTAACTCAAAAAAGAATGTTCTACCTTTGAAATGAAACCAAGTAAACTGGTCTTCGTCATACTAACTTTGGTCCCTCATTTCACCAAGTTGCCGACGTAAATTTAGGATTTTCTGATTTTCTCCTATAGTTGTGCTATAAGACCTATACTCATGCTAAATTTCCAGATTCTAGATAGACGAGAAATACCCTATTAAAGGTGAATATGTCGGGCTGCTAAAACATGTATACCTACCATCTAATGTACCATATTCCTGCGAATAAATGAATCTTGAATCTTGAATTCTATAGGTTTTTGGATTTTTGCTCTTCCATACATTTGTCAGGGTTTATTGCAATTATCTTTTAAATATGTAAACTTTGAAACTTATGTTCTTTACAGCATAAAGGAACCGTTGATCAACGTATATGATATTAATTTCAGCACTGTAGCTTTACGCGTTTCGGAGTAAAAGGGTTGTGACAGACGGACAAACAAGTGATCCTATAAGGGTTCCGATTTTTCCTCTTGAGGTACGGAACCCTAAAAACGATTTGTGTTGCTGATGTCAAGCCTACATTGATGCATTAAAACGAATTATTAGTATTTGGGTGTTTAATTTATGAATAGCGTTAAATTTTGTGACGGTATAATGCCAGTAAGCATACAGTAGTTTCGGCTCGATCTATCGTGAGAGGAACAGGTGAGCTAACATTTGTTAAAAAATTGGTCTGATTGACAATTTATTGGATCAGAAAACTTAACTAAATAAAAAAAATAATGTAATATGTCGACTAAATCATCCAATGCAATCCAAACTGCTGTCCTCCTAAACTCCTGAAAACTGTATTTAATTGTGATGAAAATATGTTTCAGAATGTATTTTTTCGTGTAAACCTAAAAGTGTCAATTAAAATATTTTTAATGTTTCCTGTTCGCGCATTTGTTCAGCGGAGACAAGTTGTCATTACATAATTTGTTAACGTCCAGCTCAATTTTAGCATTCACTTCTCTATAATAAGAAACGTTAATTCTGGCTTCCAATAAAGCACGGGAATATTTTTAAGATAAAAAACAATTAAGTCTGATAGATACGGTAGACAAAATATGAGAAAAGGCGTTTCTATGTCACTTTGAGGCCAATTTTATATCATAAGAACTATATCAATCACAAAACAATGATTTTAAAAACGAAAGCAAATCTTATTTAGGAATCGATCAAAATGAGGGTAGTTAACAATATCCGCGCTTCACGCAGACGAGCTGGCTTCACCGGTCGGCTCGTGACCACTCGTGACCGCCGCGCGAGTGATGCAAGTCATTGCCAAACGTATTTATTATCCTGATAAAAATTACGCGATCGAAAAATTAGACTTTAGACTCAAATTTTTTTAAATGTTCACAAATCGTGAAAGTTTAAAAAATATATTGTATAGGAAGCTTATCTATTAGTTAAAAATATTTTTTCAGTTATTCCATCAACATTTTACGTTCGTTTACATTTTCCACAGTGAATGGTTTTATGCATAACCCAAATCCGTGGTTTTGATCGTAAAAGCTGGGATCGCGGATTCAGCGCCCGATATATCCCGCAGTCGAGCACTACGGCACGAGCGCGCGTCGCGCATTGCACGCGCACGTGGATCATAGTGTATGTGGAAGTGATTGCCTAGCGATGTGGAATTGATTTGAAGAATAGGGTCAGTCAAATTCTAAAATATCTGATTGAATGAAAAATTAAAGCGAGTGAGTGAATCATCGAATTTTCGTTATACAAATATACGAATAGATTTTAGTTCATTTTATTAAGTTTTCGCTTTATTAGTATGTGAATTATAGAAAAAATTAAAGAACAGTTAAAATGCCCAAAGAAAGTATTTATGAAAATATAACAAAGAAAAATATCATAATAAATCCTAACATGCAGAAAACTCTTCATGACTATCCATGTTTTAAATAAACTAACCCAGTCACATAAATCTAATCTTGATTCAAATTGGCCGCTTTAAGATAAATATGATAGCCGTTTCATAGACCATACGTTTTAATTAGTGACATAATCCTCTGGGGATAGGAATTTATCATTTATGAAAAGTGTAAAAAATAGTTTGACCGTAGTACAAAAGTGTGTTCAATGAATACATCACTATGTGTGATGAGATCAGTGAAGTGATAGTGCTGTGATACAATGGTGATAGTGAAGCGAGGAACTAGTGGAGTGTTGATGGTGTACCATTAACCATGTCTCGTAGGGAGGGACGTGTCGAGCGCGGGGAGTATCCCCTGCCTCCGCCGAGCAAATGTGCTAAGGTAACTTATTGAATTGGTATTTAATCGATATAACACCAAAAAAATCCTTATAACGAGCCTTTGCAAAGTTGCAAAGTGAGACAGATCCAAGTACACTTCTGCATCTTATAATATCTACAGTCGGGACATCAATGTCATCAAGTCCCCTCCGTCAGTCGTAATCCTCATGTCTGAGGGTCGTGACCTCCTCCATCCATAAGGCTTGATTGCACAATTTTACGCCATTTTAATCTGTCCTCAGCCACTGTAGAAGTACCACTTGTCATCAAGTAGAAGAGGAAATATATCAACTAGCTTTTGCGAATAGCTCCACCCGCGTTGTAGGTTTGGCAGAAAACAGTAGTCTATGTCAGGTCTTGAACTATCTCTAAGAATTGTTTAGTAGTTTAACCGTGAAAGCGTAACAGTCAGACAAAAAAAGTAACTGTTTCATTTAGTATATTTGTAAGGATTTATGGGTAACTTTGTGACCCGTCATATACCCTTACGTTTGATCACACAAATGTTATAAATTGCTTAAAGTTTCATCGCGTTGTCGTCACTCCTAACATATTTTTCTTAGCAACTCCTCTGAACGACAAACAATCAACAATCTGCATTTACGCTTATATCGACTGTGTGTAATACTTTAAGCTAATTAATTTTACATTATATAAACATTATTTTAATAAAATACCTACACTAATATCCCTCAAACAAATACGACAAAAGCTAACAGTAAGTTGCTATTTTCTTCGATATTTTTCTATCGCGATCATAAAAGATGGCGAGAACTTTATTATTCTCACCTTATCTGATCCCTACTGGTCTATTTAATTCTATTTTAGGTGGGCTATAACCCTCAAATTCCTGAGTGAACGCGAATGGCATATCGACAGATGTTCTAACACATAAAATGTAAATAGAGATGTATTTCGACGGATCGTTATTTATTTAAATCTAGGCGTTAACGTTTGATTGATGATAGGCAGAATTATTGAGTGATATCGATCTACTACTTGTTTTTTTTTGTGGCTAATATCAGTTAAATAGTTCTTCAATTTAAAAAAGGTCAATTTATGTCAATGGAAGCTTCTGGGCATCCTCAAGGTATGACTTCCCAACGAAAGAACAAGCACACATGATAATTCGGCATTCAAAAGGCAACATTTCCGATTATATATTATTGTAGAAATTCAGAGTTGACAAGAAATTAGCCGACGTGATTTTTTTTACTACAAATAGCTTATTTAGGAAAAAACCATTATTCATTAAAAAAAGGTCCCTCCCTTTTTTACCAACAAATATTTAGTTGCGTACACCAAGCTTGAGAACTTTGTTTGGCAATCACACTTATTAATAGATTCAACTTGGAGAAATTCGAACCTTTTTATTATTATTATTATATTCAGGTGTCAAAATAAGAACTAAAATTGCCATATGACTCCAATTAATTACAATAAGTATCAATCGTAATAAGGGAATGGATGTAAGTTTATTTGTTTGTTTGCAGTTTCTGTACTACACATGGAAGCTATGCTCGGTGGTGTTCTCCCACTTTGTGATGATCAGTCTGGTGGTGGCGTACTGCATCCTGGGAGCTGTGACCTTCGCCAAGCTTGAGGCGGAGCACGAGAGAGAGGTGAAGAATTAGACCCGTACTATGATATGTATTATAGAATATACTGTCAATTGCCATACATTTTGGACCGTTTGCCATAAATAACTCTCCAAATATTCCAGATTGCCTAAAAGCGGGATGTTATACAGGATGGATGCGATATAGTGACATTATTTTTTTAAATATTTTATCGAACATATTTTTTATTCGGACCAGTTATTCTTAAATAAACCGCGTTAAATCAAACTAACAAACGAACTGTTCGATATTATAATATTAGTCAGATTCCCTGAATCGCATATTATTATGCAACGGTTAGCTTATTGGCTCAAACACAATATTACTCTTTTACAAAAAACAATAAATAAAGCTTTTTGAACTCTTCAACAAAGTCTTCACATCTTATTAATATCAGACAGACTTCAAGCAAAAGACGACAATTTGTGAAGCCTCTACATATTGTTCTCTATAAATCTCCCAATCAAAGCGAGACGACTCTACTCAAAGCTCCGAGATTTACGACCGACTCTACAAGTTCGTACGCACTCTACGTGTAACGTGTACGACAAGCTGAGTGAATAAGAACGCTGCGATATAAATTACACAAAGTATTTTTACTTTAGGTAAATACCAAATAGATAATGTTAATGTTAGATGTATGAATGTGTGTAAGTAGTAATTCAAATTCAAATTCAAATTCATATCCATTTATTTCGTAAACTATTATAACATAGTATTTGAAATCGTCAATAAAAAAGTACAAACAAAACTTAACTAAATACATGTAGCTGAGAAACAATAATCTTATCTAATCCCAAGCATTATTATCTTCCATATAATCTTTAATATATAATAGCTCTTCGAACACAGTTTTCGTCTTATTATAGATTTAAATTTATTGAAACTTTGAATTTCCTGAATAAAATTGTGCTTGGGATTTTATTATAAAATCGCACACATTGACCTCTAAATGATTTTTTTATTTTCTGGAGCCTAGTGGCAGGTAAAACTAGTTTATGCTTGTTCCTTGTATTTAAATTATGTATATCACTTTTTTTTTTAAATTCTAAAATATTCTTATGTTCATAAATAAGGTTTTCATAAACATATTGACTCGCCACTGTCAAGATACCGATTTCTTTAAATTTTTCTTTTAGTGAATGTCTAGAAGGTAGATTATAAATTGCTCGAATAGCCCTCTTCTGCAGTATAAAGATAGTTTGAATATCTGCGGCACAACCCCAAAGAAGAATACCATACGACATGACACTATGGAAGTAGCTATGGTAAACTATTTTAGCTGTGTTAACATCTGTTAATAGGCGAATTTTCTTTACTGCAAATGCTGCAGAGCTGAGTCTATTCGAAAATTTATCAATATGAGGAGTAGATGTATGTATGTGTTTGGACTTATCTAGACTTGACTGATAATTGCATAAATACTATCTTAAAATATGCCCACTATCATCAGCGTCAAATATTCTCGCAGTTATGAGCCATATTGTATTGTAATTTGTAATGCATGGTGTTTGAACACCATATATTTTTAAAATTATATCAAGGGTAAAGTGTTTTTTTAGAGTATTTAATGCTTAAAATGCACGTTAGCCCGTTAGCGTATGCTTATATGCCTCTCGCAAACACTGCCATTTACACCAGACCGCCAGACAAATATAATAAACTCGCAAATAGAATGGGAGTGTACACACCTATTTTTGTATTGTTTATACAAATGTATAGTAACTGTTAGTACTTCTTACTAACAAGTTCGGTCGGTTCGATCCGTGAAATGAAGACATACAAGGGGAAGCTGAAAATTGGTATGAATGTAAATTGGTATTATACATCGCCATAGTCTTTAACAAAGAATGGCAAAACAAATATTTTCAAACGAGATATACCAGAGAGGTTGAACCAAGCTTTCAAAGATACCAGGATCTATTTCAAGGCAGAATTTTTTATCAGTATATAATGTGTAAATGGTCGATGTTATGCTTACATTTAACTGCGACTGGTGCATTGTCTGAAACGGACGTGTTTACTAACAAAAACTCAAAACGCGCATGAAAATTTTCAGAGAAAACTCAGTTTGTCCAAAGCTTATTGCAAATGCTATTTATTCTACAAAACAGAAATAAACAAAGAGTTACTAAAATGAATTAGAAGAAAATATAAAATGTTAGTGTTTGACACGGAAACGTTTTGATTCTTTATTGACATGAATTAAAAATATTAACTAGTGAATTCTCTAACACCTGCACTAGTAACAACTGCGTAGCAGGAGTAAGCGTCTTCCTCAAACTGCTGACATTTATGTAGAATAAGTAAACATTATAGAGGCAAATAATACCAAGAGCGTATAATCTGAATTTTGCCATACCATCGACAGTCAGCTCTTTTGTATTTAATGGCCATTCACAAATATTTAGCTATTTGTATTAAATTCAAATTCCTCAAACAGGTTAAAGCAAACATATCCCACATCCGCAACAACACGACGCAGAGCATCTGGACGATGACGAAGACGGTGCCGCTGCTCAACCAGACCAACTGGACGGGAGAAGTTGTGGACATGTTGAAGGTAAGATACTAATGCTCGACTCAATGGAAGTTATTGTGAAGAACATGACAGGTGTGCTCACCCAGACCGCCAAGATGTATTACGAACCTAGTACTCAAGCCTTTATACGATTTTTGTAGTGAATGGACGTCTCCTGAAGGTAGGTAGAAACTTCAGACCATGTTCATCAAATATCCACAAAAGCAGATTGTAGATGCGTTGCTTTACCTGATTACTATGTTGCTATGCCTTATGTGCCAGTAATTTTGGCCTGATCACACCACCAAAACCGGCACTCATTAATGCAAGCACTGATATTTTGTACCGATTGTAACGGTTACAAACCGTTCTCTCGATCCGCTGAATGAGTATAGTACATTTTTCAGCACTGCTTTGAGTCTGCGTAGGCACTAGATTAACAAGACATCTACTAATATTTTGCACGCCTGCCAAAATATTTACTATTAAATTTAACAAACTTCATAAAAACGTTACTAGCCAACTCTTGCATGAAATGTGATAATTTTATATTTTGAAGTACTAAGTGAAATTACTACTGCGATAAAGTCATACGGAAGATTGATACTTTCTGTCATGTATTCATACTTTTTAGCTTTTATTAATACTTTTCATTTAGTTAAAAATAAATTGCAGGGGGTAATGAGCTTAGAATTGGTCTGACAAAGGACGGTAGCTCTAACATCGCATCGCCATGAACTTTTAATATACAAAAGATTTCGCTTTTAATAAACAAAACATTTGCTTCTTATTCTATAGGTGCTTCACTGTGATAATAATTTAACTTACGTCCTTATCAAGACCTAATATTAAAAATGCTTGCTATATTCTTTCAAATTCTGTAGTCTAAATAAACTACACTTATCTTCATCGTCAAAAATCTAAATTGACCAAAATACCAAACCGTTTTTTTACATCTATTTTTTTAGTGCTTGGTTTGATTTTTAAAAATAGATATACAGGTCGTTAATTAGGTATACATTACTGTACCTTCATAACAAACTATCTCGATCTTTACAATAAATGCAAAGTTGCTATCAACACGAGAGCTGCTCTTCCTCCCACGCAACGTCCCATTGAAGAGAGTGATGGCAGTCTCGTAGACATTAATAGCTCATCGGAGGTGGACGACATCGCCAAGGGCAGCCGTAAAACTAATAAATATAACAATTTATCAAAAATACTGACAGGAAATATGAGTAATTAGGATTTTAAAGTATCTATAGACAAATATAATAAAATAAAAAGAGTATTATTTTTTTTAAACCATGTAAAAATTATAAGAACGTTTGCGATACTTCTTTATTTGCTTATAACTTAAATTTGGCATTCTCAAACAGTTGAAATTATTTTGACTTAATGTATATTCAGACATCTTAAATTAATTCTCCCAAACGGCCTCCATAACCTTATATATTTTTTTTACCTCAAGCATATGGCATGTTTCTCCTTGACTATTGAATATTTAAAATATGTTTAATCATTTTAAAAAATGTGCAGTTACCTTTTAAATTATTAAACCTAGTCGTAGTAAACTCAATACACATAATAAATTCAATGAAGTGAACGCGAACGATGCACGCGACCTAAATTTAGTGAGGCAAGTTTATACCTTTACAAATAGTATAAATCTCCAAGATTCCCACTTTTGCTGTTATTTATATCAAAGCGTTTGATCAGTTGATTGACGCTTCCGTTCATCTTATGTGCTTGCGTAATAATTCTATGTTAAACCATTTTATACAGTGAGATTGATATATGTTTGATAAATAGAGTGCAGTAGTTTTTTATAAAAATGGATATTTAGAGCAAAACAAAAACAGATTTGATGTAATCAGTGTTTATATGGCAACTGATACTGAATTTACAAAGCAATAATCTGTCTTTTTTATTTTGTTTACTTTTTTATGTGGGTTATTTGATGATTTACTAATTAATGTTGTGATGCAGGATTTCGAGAACGCCATCCTGCTGGAGATGAAGGTCCGTGGCTGGGATGGTAATGAGAGCACGGAGTCCATCCAGTGGACCTTCACGGGAGCACTGTTCTACTCTATCATTGTCATCACTACCATTGGTAAGTACACGTATGTCCACCACGTGAATACGACGCAGGCCGTGTACATTAACATATATAGTCAAAATAGTCCAGGTTATCCTTCGGAATTGCCGAGGTATGTACAAATATATTTGTATCACGATAATAACAAAATTGTATTTGGTCTGAGACAATATAAAACCATAAAGCGACTACATTGGGGGACAACCTAGAGTGTTTTGACTGTAGTGTTCAAAATTGAGACATGTCACAAAAAAACTGAACAAAGAACAACATATTATATTTGTCGACGTCTTCTCTATTGTATGCTTCTCTATCATCACTGCTAAGTAAAGAGGTCGGCTGATGTGGTTTCAGTCTACAAAAATCTTTTTATAGACAGGAGAACTAGAGCAAATAATTCCAAAGTCTGGAAATCGAGTATCGTTGGCACAACACACAACATTCATATAGTATTCATACGTATTAAATAGGTAAGGTGAAGAAATCCCACGGGTAGGTGCGCGCGCGCCGCTCACGGTGGCGCCCCGCGTTGGCAAACCGCCAAACCAATCAACAAGTAACATTCAGAAGAGCCACTCTGTAGTTATTTGAAATTAATTAAGTAGGGTGTCCCACTTTAGAATCTCAAGCCGATATCAGTCATAGTAGTATAGTCATGACAGTTATCAGAAAAATATTTAAGAAATGCCGGAATTTAAGGAATTGGTGATAATATTAGGACATGATCTTACAGTCGACGATGCAACTTAAATATTTTAAGCATATGTTCATGCCACTGTTAATAAATACACCGTTTAGCTATATAGGCATGGATTGAGTGCAAAAAGGTCGAGATTTCGGATGATCAAATTGAAATTTAAATAACCCTGTTTGTTACAGAGATTAAATCCTAATGATTGACGCTATCGATTGAAACTATAAAAGTACAGGATGTTATTTCTTCAGATTTGAGCTGATTCGATAAAATATTAGCATACAGTTTTTATTGGAATAATAAAAAATAAAATAATGCCATTTTTCAGTAGAATCTTCCATCTATCTTATTTAAGATACTTCCCCTTGATGTTGCATGTCCGTGTCCGACATGTCCGACACTCTGTATAACATTACAAGCTTAAAATAATCCGAGAAATGAATTGAAATCCCAAATTCGATTTTTTTGTTGATATGTAAAAATAATAAAAAGCGAATGGACTTTCTGCGTGTACATATTTAGCGCCTAGACTTCCTCCATTTGTAATGTTTTCTATTTCCCATAGTATGGCACGCGCGCACTGACGTTTATTTTTGTTATAATCATGTAGTATACAAATTTAATAGTAAACAAATTTCTATTACCTTAACTAAACTTTTTCAGATATCGTTCCAGTTGCAAACGTTACCAAGTATTTGGAAACAGAGTCTTATAACTCCAATTTTCAAAAGTGGTGACAAACATGACGTAAAAAATTACAGAGGTATTTCAAAATAATCTGTTATACCTAAATTGTTTGAAAAAATTGTCTATGATGTCATGTTCCCACTATTAAGACCCTCACTGATAACCCAACAACATGGATTCGTCAGTAAACGTTCAACCGAATCTAACCTTGGCGAGTTTGTTGATAGAGTTTTAAGGGCTCTTGAACAGGGATCTCAGGTGGATGTTGTGTACACCGATTACTCCAAAGCATTCGACAAAATTTCTCATTCGCTACTTATTAAAAAGCTTGAAGGTGTTGGTGTGCACGGTGACCTCTTGAGGTGGCTCGAATCTTATTTGCGAAATCGAACACAGGCAATCACAGTAAAAGGTTATAATTCCAGTTTTGTACCCATCACTTCCGGCGTGCCCCAGGGCTCTCATCTCGGTCCACTCCTCTTTAACATTTTCATTAATGACGTCACTGATTATATCCATAACTCAGAAATCTTATTATATGCTGATGGTACGAAAATTTTTAAAGTTATAGAATCTTCTTCGGATTGTATTAGTATGCAGAATTATTTATTGAATTTGGGAGAATATTGTAAAAAGAATAGTTTACATCTAAATATCGAAAAAAGCTGTGTAATTACATTTGCACGTAAAAAAAATCCTATTTTGTATAATTATAAAATGTGCGATAAAAGTTTAAAGCGTGTTCACGAGGTGAGAGACCTGGGTGTACAATTGGATTCTAAGCTGGTATTTGACAAACATATTCAAAAAATCACTGACAAGGCATACCGTATGTTAGGCTTCGTTTTCCGTCAAGCTGCTGATTTTAAACATGAGCAATGCTTTACAACTCGTTGGTTAGATCACATCTCGAGTATGCTTCGACGAGTTGGAATCCTCAGTACGAGGTGTATAATAATGCCATTGAAAATATTCAAAATAAATTTATCAAAAGATTAGCCTACAAATTCAATTCAAATAAAATCAAAATCGTACCCTTAGAAAATCGCAGAGAACAACGAGACCAGATATTTTTATATAAAATTATAAATGACCTAATTGACTCCCCTTATCTTTTAAGTAGTATCCATTTCAATTGCCCGCGTATTTATGCCCGTCACAGACTTACATTTTCACCCCTACTTGTAGAACTAACTACTGTAAAAACCGTTTTATTGCTAGAGCTTGTCTCAAGCATAACAATTTGTACAACCACATAGATATTTTTAGCAAAAAGCAAGTAACTTATATCAACTCTGTAAAAGCAATCGCATGTTCACCCCATTCATAATTTATCTAAATAGTATTTATGTAATGTTGAAACTTTAAATCTAAAATATATATATATACATATTATAACAGTTCTTGTAATATTAGTAATTATATAAAATGTTATGTTCTTTCTTTCTTTTCGATTTGTTCACACTATGTATAATGTTATTGTGAAAACTTTGTTGGCTTTCTGTTTCAATTTATGTCACTATACTATCTGTACTAATAATGCTGTATGTTTTCCTTAAAGTAAATAAATAAATAAATAAATAAATATTCATGCCACCACACCTACAATATGTTATGTGCCCGCATTCTATAGGCATGCCACCTGCCAATGTTTTACTTCAATAAAATAATCGTAGAATTATCAATTTTTTAGATGAACTCCTAGTTATTTAATAAACACACAATCAATTTATTTAGTTTTTTATTGGTTGCTGATGACACGAGCATCCTTTGCGAAGCGACCCGGATTGATCCTTCTTTCTGGAGCAGGGTCTGCCTGCAAGTGTCCACATCACATCACGTTATCGCACTATAAATAGAGTACACAAATACTACGTTTCTTTCAGCAATTAGTACTATTATAATCGAATCACTGGTTAACAATCAACAATATTATTTACATTCTACACTGGCAGTCTCAACAATTACACATCAACTAGTCTAAATATTAAATGTATTAGTCAACACGCACATATCACTAATCACAACTATTTACCGAAGAATCCTTGCGGTCCGATTAGACCTGTGGGCCCGCCGGGACCTACCAACACACCTCTTCTAGGTCCGATACTGCCTGTAGGTCCACCGGGTCCCGTGAGAATACCATTATTTGGTCTTCCGTACGGTCCAACAATACCCGTAGGTCCTCCAGGTCCTACTAAGACGCCATAACCGCCTCTTCCTCCTCTATTACCATACATAGGTCTTGCTCCTCCAGGACCAAATAAAACTGGTCGTCGGCCATACGCAGGGCCAATAATGCCGGTGGGGCCACCGGGACCAACCAAAACTCCTCGTTGAGCTGTTTCACTGCGTCTTGAATCGTCCTTGATGGCACCATTGGGTCCGATCACACCGGTAGGGCCTTCAGGTCCTACAAGTACGGGGCGATGAGATCCATCGACGCCACTATGTCTGTTTGGTCCAATAACTCCGGTGGGGCCTCCAGGTCCTACAAGTACGGGGAGATGAGATCCATCGACGCCACTATGTCTGTTTGGTCCAATAACTCCGGTGGGGCCTCCAGGTCCTACAAGTACGGGGAGATGAGAGCCACCGTTACCATTATGTCTGTTCGGTCCAATAATGCCGGTAGGGCCTCCGGGTCCTGTAAGCACGGGCAGAAGAGATCCAGTACCGCCATTATGTCTGTTTGGTCCAATAATTCCGGAAGGGCCACCGGGACCTACAAGGACGTTTTGACCTAACTGAGGGCCGATGTGTCCCGTAGGGCCTTCTGGACCGACGAGCACTCCTTGCTTATTGTCAAAGACTGCTGCATTGATGGAGTTGTCCCCTTGGGCGTGGCCGTAGGGACCAAAGAAACCGTTTGGTTCAGAGCCGGATGGCGGTGGGAACGGACGCGCGAAGTTTTCTCGCCCTGGCAACAGCATCGGACGTTCGTCTTCTAGCTCATTAAAGAATTCTGTAAAAAATGACACTAATTAAAAATTAGCTACAAAGCATAATTTTATTTATTCAGTCATGAGGTTACAGACACGTCTAACTAATAACACCTAGTCGTTTTTATGTAGAGGTTAAAAATTGAATGTCGGTAAGAAAGTCTTAATGTTTTGGACTTGACCATGGCAAAAAGTCACTCGTATAGAAAGGCTCTTATACCACGGATTTGAATTTATTCTATTTTTTTTTATATATGACCTTTTTTTTCATAATTTGGAACGTAGTATGAACTTTTTAAATATTAAGATATTTCATCGGACACTCAAGGGGACCGAATGACTACCAAAAAGTTTATACTCACACAATAAATAACATGACATGACTGTGACGTTCTCCTTTTTAGAATGATTATAATTAAAGTATTTAATAATTTAATAATAATTGAAGCAATTCACATGAGATTCGGACAGAGTTCGGTCGAAGATGTCATTGAATTCTGTCCGAATCTCATGTCAATTGTCTTGACGGATAAAAAATGGATATAATGCGTTATGCAGCTTGGCCCTTATTTGTGATGGGGTCTCTATCTTTTACTCATGAAAAATATGGTTTAAGCTGCCGCCGGACTCCCTGCCTCTGCGATCTCATTGACTGACCATTTTGGTATGTGAGTGAACGCACGTTCTGTCGGAGTTATATAATGTGAACGCTGACCGCCCACCGCCGCCGCCGGCATGGCAGTGAGGATGGGGCGGCGCGGTGCCTTTTTTGTTTCCCAAAAAACGCATCTTAGGTATTATGTTAACCCTGCACTATTTTAATGGAGAATACCGATGATTCAGGCCTAGTATGACCTTCGGCATCGTCAAACTTAAATAAACGCACGTGTCGGGCTTTATTGTAGATTATATTTAATATTAATTAGTCCATCCGTCAAAAGTGTATGTTGTATAATTTGCGCAGTTGATGCCCTAACTTACCATCAGCTAAACATGCCCAATGTTTGCCACCTGACTATAGCACGTCAAAATAATAGTTTTAACCCTATTTAAATATTTTTTTATAATTTACATCACACATCTTCCATTACATTAAAGTTGGTTTCTACTAAACAAAACAATTACTTCTTAGATATCTAAAGAGGCCGAAATGACAATTAAAAAGTTTACACTGATATAATAGTTATTTATGGTACAAGTGAGAAAAAGTTTATATTTCTGTTGTGAGTGCCAATTTTAAATCTTGAGCTTGCGAAGTAGTCGTGAATTAAATCACGAGCGTAGCGAGTGATTCTAATAAAGACTACTTCGCAAGTGAGAGATTTAAGAGGTCACGAACTGGAAATTAAATTTTTCTTACGCGTTACATACAAAACTTTTCACCTCTTCCAGTGAGAAAATATTAAGATTTAAATAAACTCGTACTCGATTGCTTAACTTTGGATAATTCTATGTAATACGACAGTAGAGAATACCGATTCAGAATGCGTTTTAGCGCCTTCTGAAAGTCGCCACTTATTAAATATGTCGTATGCTTTCAAATACTTCTCACGTGATTTTTCTTGTAAAAAGCAAACTTCTGTGTACTAGCTTCTAACTTGCTTCTACTAGCAAGTTGTTTCAACTATTCTGAAGTTGCACAAAATTCTTTATCACTTGATTCACACATTCATTTTTTGGTTAAAAAATTGCAGTCAACAATTAAACATAAACTGAAAAGAATTTAAAGTTCCCTGCGATGAAAAGAATTTATTAAATGTAATGGTTAATCACGAATATAAAAACATAAAATACTAAATAAGCGTGTATTAATATAATTTAAAATAATTAAAACGCATCGTTTGTAGTTTTTAAATAAAATTGATGTCAAACAACAAAACAGCCACCATGTAGGTTATAACCTACATGGTGACTGTTTTGTTTTTATTAGCGCCTATTCATTGGAAGGATTTAGTGTTTCGAAATTTAAATCACTTTGCCTCACTAGTGAGTAATAAGCGTTATTACTCACTGAATTCTCGCAAGCAAACGATCTTTTTCGTGCTGGTGTGGTGAAAAATCCTTTTTTTATGAAACTTCATGTCAACATCTCATTGTCACACGATTGCTCAACAAAGTTCCATTTTTGAAATCGATCGTGCCTCATAATTACTACAAACGCTTTTCCTTACAAACTTTCGTCCCACTTTTTACCCTGTTAGAGGCCGAATTTTCAAAAATCCTTTCTTATTGCACGATAAAATCTTGTAAAGAATACGCCCTCCAAATTTCAAGTCGCTACGACCTATGGTTTAGGCTGTGCGTTGATACTAAGTCAGTCAGGACAAAGCCTTTTATATATATAGATAGATGTGTTTCTTGTAGTGGAACAATGTTTATTTCTTTATATTGTTGTACCATAACACAATTTAAATATTATTGCAACCAATTGTGGAACTGTAACAACGGGTTGGTGTTGATAACTTATTTATGTGTAAATATTGGTACACTTTTCAATAATTAAAACTTATTTACAACTAGGTGCGTGCGCAAATTTAATGTTGACCATATCACTTTTTTAAAAGAGGTAAGTTACCGCCATGTATTCCGCTATGTAAATTAATCTTTTTTTCTTTTATTTACGAACAGAATTAGAAAGTCTGGGACCGTTTAAAGATAATAAATTATATGTAAAATAAACTATACCTGAGTTGTGATGAGCAATTTTATGTGATCGTAAGTGACAGCAGAGGTGTTTGCCGCCGCCGCATACAGTCTGAAAATTACAAATAAAATCAAATTAGGTATTAAATACCTCGATTTTTAAATTCACCAAGTGCATAGTACTAAATTTTTCAAGACCGGGGAGGTAGTGAAAACAGATCGATAATTCTTTTTCGTCTCGTTTGTGAGATCATCACGGTATTATAAAAAAGTAGTAGTAGGTACATGCATAGTATAAAACAAAGTCGCCTAACCTGTCTGTCCCTATGTATTCTTAGATCTATAAACTACGCAACGGATTTTGATGCGGTTTTTTTTTCAATACATAGAATGATTCATAACGAAGTTTTTTGTATAAAACTTGCTTATTTTAGTACTACATAGTACTAAAATTTAAAAGCATATTTTAATTTTACATACATAACATCACGCCTATACTACCCAAAAGGGTGTGGCATAGGTGTATGACACCCACATTTCACCTGCTATGTTTAGGTCATATGGGATAGGGGAAAAGATAATAGATAAATTATAAATGCATGTTTGTTAGCGATTTTTTTTCAAAATTATTATTTAAATTTTGTATGTAACTCTATTAAAGTAAAATACTGATATACAGCTAAATCCGTTAATGTAGAAGCCGACCCCAATGTAATTGGGGAAAAGGCTCGGCAGATATATATATATTAGTACATGTGACTCAATTAATGATGAAAACAATTTTGAAAAATGTGCACGAACAAACATGCACTTTAAGTGTGTTAAATATGATTTGTACCTAAAAATGGATAAAAACTTAATAATATTAAAGTTAAACTCATATAAAGTTAGTATTCTTATGTTAGTGAGCTTTTTGATCTTTCAATACTGATTTTGCTGTGTGCACATATGTATTATGTTACGATCCAGATCTGAACTGTACATTATCTTTATTTTAAGTTATCATGATTGTAATGTGTTTTGTGCGCCTAATAAATAAATAAAATGAAATAAAAATAAAAAGTATGAAAACACGGCGCTCGGGAGTTTGACACAATTGTTTGGCTATGTGTTTTAACTGGTCATGGTAAGCTTAGAAGACGCATAGTGTAGGAACCATACCTCAGAATTAGGTCTTGGGTTGCAGTTGGAGTTTGCCGCGCTCACACACTTGCAGTACTGCAGTGAATCCAGGGTACCGTCTTGGAAAGCTGATTGATGGTTTACACTGGAACACAAGAATGCAGCTTTTATTTAATACTGTAGGTTAATAATATTGTTATACATACGTGAACTACCAATTTATCAGAATGCTAACTCAAAAAAAAGACAAAAAATATGGAGCTTATAAATAACGCTGATTACAGAATCAATAGAATGAAAATTCATTATTGTTTGGGAATATATACACATAACTCATGTTGTTTCAATTCAATTCAATTTATTTTCTGCAAATACAGGTTCAAAAGGTTACAAATTTTGTTTTCGTTCTAGATGACCTTATCTAGAACGAAACAACAAGAGTAATGTATTTATTCACATCATTTTTTTATTGGCTTCTCACTTCAGATCGGAAGTATATTGCTTAGAATGAAGTTTTTAAATACGCAGTAAACATACTTATTATTCAACGGATAGATAGCGTTTTCATCGACCCTGTACTGCGAATTCCTGAGCCCTTCGACCCTGACAGGGTACCTCCCTGCGCCCGGAGGACGGTTATAGAAGCCGTCGGTGTCGGAAGGTTCCTGGAATGGTAACTCGTCGTTCTGGTGACTGTGGTGATTCCTACAACAGAAATATGTACATATTAGCCCTTGCTTTAATATCTCATGAACATAACATAACATCACGCCTATATTACCCAAAAAGGTACGACAGAGGTGTATAACACCCATATTGCACTTGTTATGTTAAGGTTCCATGGGATAGAGGGTGAGTATCACCATCTATCCCATGGACAATTCCAACGCCGTTCTGCTATTGCGAATTTCCTGTCGAAATGTTCACAATCAACAGTGTGCCCGACCCGGGAATAGAGTGAACGTCAAGATGGCGGGACCCCGCCAGATTTTGTGAATATCATGCGATAAGGATTTAATACACTTTTCCTACCATTTCATACTTTCATAGTAAAATTCTACACCCATAAAATTACTAAATATCCTACAAAGTGGTCCCGCTATTTTGACGTCATAATGGCGGTACCACTATTAAATTAAAGAAAAAAACATGGCGTCATCTTAAACTAACCACACCAAATTTTAATACGATATAGTACAACTACATTTGAATCATTGTCATACTTATAAAACTGCAATTTCAATAAGAAACACGTTTATTATGTTTACATTAGAAAAGCGCCTGAAGAAAAAGTATCAAAGACAATATTAACATAAGTATTATTTTATGCTCTTACAATTTGTACAGGCGTTTTGTTTGTTACGGTTTTATTTTGGAAGGGTTATTTTAAAATGCATTTATAATAGTGCCTATTATCACTGGCAAGGTGCTTTTATGAAACGAAAATAAATGTTATCAGAGCTATTGACTATAGCCAATGCCTGAAATAAAGAGTCAAATGCACATGTGTACCTATTTGTTGTACTATTAACTATAAAATTATATAATATTATTAACATCTGACTTTACGACAGACCCATTAGTATTATGAAATAGTAGAAAAAGGTTATAAAATAATTATCGCATGATATTCACAAAATCTGGCGGGGTCCCGCCATCTTGACGTTCACGGGAATAGAACCGAGGGCCTGCAGTGAGAGGTGCATACGCTAAGACTAGACCATCGGAGACAGTATTTACAATTGTATTTTTATTTACAATTATGAAATCTTTACAAATATGATATAATTGAAGAGTTTGTTTGTTTTTTCTTTTGGATCAATAACATTTCATTCATCATTTAAATAGCGACCTCCAGCAAAGCTATTGCTGTAACCTAAAAGAGTTTTCGTTTTGTATCGCAGATTTTTTCAGTTCTAGTTACCTAATTGCTTTAGGTGAAATTATGAAAGAAACAGATAAAATTGCTTAAAGAACTACACAACTTAGAACATTTCATAAGATTTATTTCACAGCAAAGCGCTGATTTGTAATACCCTGACACAGCAGATCGTCAGATCGATCCGCCATCGGATACTAAATGTAAATGTAACACTGTTACATCATGTTTAAGTTCATTTGAGTTGAAAGAGACCTTCCTAGTTATATATTTATTGCTGTAGGTGGGGCTTGTTGGGTACCAGAGCTTGTTTCACACATTACAACAACTGCGTAAAATATTATGTCGAAATTGACATAAAGACCTGTCCATTATGTTAGTCATGTCCAAAGTATTCTTGTACACTCTCCAGTAATTGTAGGAAGTGCCATAGATGACGTGTTGTTAGAGTGGTTTGATGATGTAATGTTATTAAATTATACCAGAACTAGTGTTTTGGTTAATCGAATGGAATGGACAAAACAATTAAAATTTCAATCGTAACATAATTCAATTACGAGTCATGCTTACTGTTTACGTTTTATTAAAGGCCATTGAATCCTTCAGGTATTTACTTAAATATATTATTGTCATTGTATGTTCTTAGCGTGTTAGAATTCTCTAACATTATTATATTGTATTCTGACCTAGAGTTGCAGTAAATATTACAATAATAATGATTTGTATTCTGCCAGATACCAAGTAGCTTAGAGATCTCTATCATGTTAATTGAAGTCGATTAATTAGTAAAGTAGGTAAATCAGTAATCAAGAATTATAATTTGCAACAAAAGAAGAGTTTATACCCAGATAATAAGCGAGAATTATATATTTAAGCGCTTAGTTCAGGACACCAATAAAAAGAAAAAAATTAAAAACAAACTTCTCTGCACTAAAACACAGGCTGCTGTTTTTCTACGTGATCGATTTCCAACAGATATTTTTCTTTTTTGTGTCAATGGCCATGAAGATAGTTTTTTATCATGATGTTGTATGAATCATAGCAGAATTAGTTTGATTGGTAACGATTACTGAATCTTTAACTAATATAATTATTGTAGCGTGTCGGCCTTTGGGTCTAGGTAATGATTGTTTTGATATATATGATAATTTAAGACTGTGCGTGTAACGAGTATGTCTTAAGTGTGAATAATGGCTTCCTGCGGTTTACATTTTAGGTTTTTTGTTTAAAAGGATAATTAAGTTTCGAGGATTTAAATGTTAGGATACTTGCTACATTGTTGCTTTACCATACGTATAATAATGTGAGCTTCTTGTAGTAGTAATTTATTTTCTACCTACCTATTAGCTCAGATAACAAAAATGAATTGCGTTTTTGCAAACAAGCTCGCAAGAAGATAGTTATCAACACCTCGGTAATTTTAATAATGTACTTCACCAGACCTACTTACGGCACAATAGAATTACAATCAATTGCAATGACGTATACTTGTAATACTTGCCTGAATATAAACACGATACAGCTAATTTACGTAATCATTCTATTCTTAGTACTAAAAATATCATGGATGTCGCAAATCTAGAAATTAACACTAATAATAACCGGATAGAGTTATAAAGAATTATAATTTTCCTTGCAAATCACGTCTCATTTGGGAATTTTAAAGACACGTGCGTTTGCGCATGGAGTGCCACGGTCACAATGTTGCAATTTTCATTATTTCATGTCAGAATTAATAAAACAATGAGAAAATTGCACGAATTTAAGTAATTTAAACCTCCGGTGTACCGGCTTTTTGAAATTTAGTGGCATCCCAAGTGTATAAAAAAAAAACTTGTGAGGTGTCAAGGGACACGCGGATGGAACGAAGTTCTTACCTAACTCCATCAGCAATATCCGGAACTTGTGCAGAAACACTGTCAGGATTCATTATTGTTATTTTTTTTATTATTTATTATGTAAAAAAAAACCTGTATACACTCAACAAAAATATTCGTCGCAACACCACACTGTTCAATGCGAAATAGTAAGACGAAACAAAAATAACTGGCTTGCTTTCTATGAGAGAGACAGACAGAGAAACACGCGCACGTCGCACGGCTTACAACTATAGCAAAAAATTACTGACTTGTAGTCTACCAACCTTTTTTTTTGCGTTTAAAGGGTAAGACAATAGCCCAATAATATTTTCCATGACATGAAATGGTCTACCAAGATTTCTCATGACTTTAAGAACCAGAGCTCATGATGGCCCTATTTACTGCGTTGTCATTGTAATATTCAGATGTCAAATAAGTCCAATTAAAAGTATCAGTATTGTTTAGCTTAATTAGCAGTTATGCATGTCGTAAGTGGTAAGGTAAGTCTGTGAGAACCATTGTATTTCCGATACAGTGAAGTCGGCCAAGGCGTCCAAACCCGACGGACTGGAACATTGCGATATACCTTCTATATACCTACTATATACTGGCATTTATACACATCACTGGTTATATTGGGTTGTGAGCTTTTTCCTTAAAGTGAATAAGCACGGTGAAGGCTAAGTTGAAGGCCGACGGAAGGTGCGCCCAAATTTATGTAGTACACAAACAGTAGGAAGTTTCGTATTTTTTATCCGACTGTGAAAAGAGAGTATATTTTGAAGTTGTATGACAATGTCCTAACCAATAGCACATATTTTTTATAAGTTGTCAATACTTTATTGTTTTCCATGTCATGTTTTGGACTTAATTAGATTAGATAAAATGGAATACCAACAAAATACAGATCATTTTATACTCCATCCATGTTAAGTATAAGACAATGACTTTAGCGTAGTAAAACGATGCGTGGGTGTTTTGTTATTTACAAAAATAGTAAGTTATTGTTAATTCCATTGACCTACATGACTAATTGGATGGTCTCACTGCTTGTCTGCCTTCATCGCGACCCTGGGGGATTTATCGAATCCTATAATGACCATATTGGAAAATTAAGAAGCTATTCTTATATAATATTCGAGACTTACAAGTAAATACCAATGTCGAATACTTAATAGAAATAAAATCATTTTTCTTTTGGTTTGATTAAATTTACATAGTTAAAGTTGTTAACTGTCAACATCCACACAATCATTTAAAGACTTTAAAATAGACATAGTGGCTCTTAGTTAAGGTAAGTAAGTTATATAGGTATTCCTATTTAATTTAAAATTTTAATTAGAGATTGACAGATTCCCCTGCATAAATTAAAATTGCCGTTATTGAGCCGGTTCGATTTTTTACGGCAGCAATGCCTAGTGTTTGAAACAATACCTTCACGACTAATAACAACGGTACGTGAACATCACGGTTCATATAAAGTAAGAGATTATGTTTTGGAGAAACAAACTAGCTAAAAAAATGTCGACTATTCAGTTTGTTCTATTATGCCAGAGATTTTGCCTTCCTATACAAATTTTGAAAATCGTTATAGTTACTTATCTAAACGTATCGTCTTGACTGTCATGACTCGAGGATGGTTTGGTCCTATGGACTCCTACTTCTCTGGGACCACTTGGTTTCATAATTCTATGATATTTATGTGAACATATTGATGATAAAACTGAAGTTTATGAAGGGCTATGGTACTTACTTGTCCTGTGCGTCCCTGTCGTCGAAGGCTACCTTGGTGTCGATCCTGACGGACTCGGCCGTCCTCTCCGGCCAGGCCCACTTTTCTGCTCTGCTGCAGCCCACCAGCGTTACCAGCCATACCAACACCCCTGGAACATGAACCATGAAATGTTAGGAAAATAAATATTTAGTAAATAATTGAAAGTTTTACATATTCTCTGACCATTTCCGTGTATCTTTATCAATGAAACGCAGCAGTAATATAAATTTATTTAATCATGTTATAGCAATTGTAACCAATCAGTCAATTAATTTGTCTGTTATTATCAAAACTTCAGCAAAACAAAATCATGAACGAAGAAAAACGGAAGAAATAAATATAAATATCTCACAACTTACACACAACGCCATCTAGTCCCAAACTAAGCAGAGCTTGTACTATGGGTACTAGAATAACTGATATTAATACATATATACTTGTCTTTGGTAAATACATACTTATTATACATAGAAACACCCAGACTAAGACAAACCTCCATGTTCATGCACACAAAGATTTGTCGGGAATCGAACCCGCGACCTCGGCGTCGCAGGCAGGTACTCTACCCACTCCGCCATACAGTCGTCTGCATTGCATTATGCATTATGCATAAATTATTAACCTTAAAAAAATAGGTGATGGGATCGTGGGCTCTGCTGATAGCAGAAAAATAAAATCAAAATTATATTAAAGAATGAATGATTCAATTTTTTATGTTTAAATGTTTTAGCCAAATGAGATATCATAAATCACTTTACTCATGTGCCTGATACCTATAATTACACGTTGAGTGACAGATATAGCCAACTTCGTTTAAAGTAGCATAAACTACGTCATGTGGAAGTTTACTGGGCTATAATGATTCTAATTTAGCAATTTTCTGATGAACAAGACGTTGTCAACAGCCGGAAATAAAAATGACACAGGCGATGTTATCAATGTAAATCAGGAGATTAGCTCACAATGAGTAATAGAACAATAAGTGCTGCATAATTATTGTTGATGCACCAACAATTATTAAATGACTATCCTATCGTCAGTAGTTTCATTAATGAAGTAGAAGAAGTTAAGCAATGAGACAATAGGCAGTTCATAGGTAAACCGAATGATGATTCACTACATAATTATAACAAACGCAGTCCAATAGCTTCAAGGAATAAGTTTACAAATATCGGTGGACGGAAGACGGGACTTTATTTGCAGTTTGATATTATTGCAAGTTAATATTTTGATAATATCGTCGAGGTGTAGGTAGAACCAAATAATTGGGGAATCTACTAACAAGTATGAATGAATGCAGGCTTTGGTTGAATATGGGTTTAATATAGTAATTATATATTTCAAAATGCAGATATTAACTGATGAAGCGATTTTGCATTATACAATTATGCAGTGGAAGCTTAAAAAGCTTATTTTAATATTTTTGCTAATTCCTATAGTGTAGTATTTGGAAATCTTGGTCGAAATTTTTAAAATTGAGCATTAGAGCCTCTACCGTATTCCTTTTTGGGTTATGGCTGTATTCATTGGCAATATTTTCGTAGTATGTGTGGACTGAACTAAGGTAACATACAATATATAGAACAAAATAATGTACACTGGATAAAATGCTGTATTTGGTTCACTTCAGACTATACTAATTCGGGTAGAAAATTAAGAAATTTGCGGCAATAGAACTAATTACATAGATAATGATGTAGTAGTTATTTCATAATGTAACAATGTTATTTGTAATATAAGTATTTGTAAACATATAAATGCAAAAGAGATTTCACAAATATGGTAACAAATTTATAAGACATTGAGATATAGATAAATTATGGTAAGACGGTGGGCGGGCGGTTGGTAGGGTTTCGCAAACCTCAAGGATACTCTTAGCCAACTAGATACCTTAAGGAGAACTATGAATAGCTTGTACTATGTTAGTAATACACTTTGAAGGTAAGAATTAGAGAGCTAAAAATTCTTCTTCTTCTTCTTATAGCAAGTAGTAAAAGCCTCATAATTTAGTCTATGCTTTAGTTATGGTGATTCCAAACGTTTAATAAAATGAATGAAAAATCTTTTTAAGTGATTTTCATAATAAGTTAATTTTATTGGAAAAGAATAGTTTACTTGATTGGGTATTAACGAATGGATGCAAGTATTATTTAAAGTTGGAAATTAGACAAATATAATAGGACATTTACAAAAAATGAGGAGGCTATTAATTTAAAAAAATATATATTTCTTATTGAGGCCCAATACTTAACCTACATTTTAAATTAAAACTTTTAATTAGATGATAATATTAAAAGAAACAATATTTTTTGAAACCTTACAATATATGTTTGATTTTGTATGCACCTAATTTGAAATAAATTGAATTTGAAAAAAAAAATAGAAATGTACTGTTAATTTTGATTTGCTTTTAAAAGATTCAAATTTTCAAAACTTATTTTATTGAAAAATATAAATTTTATATACGAACCTAACTTCATTTTCAGTACAAAATTTACACAATTTTCCCTCGATATTTTCGTAATTAATCTAAATTCACAATAAACAAGACTTAGATATGGAACGACCGCTCTGGTTGTCTTCTGTTATGTAACTGCGCAATGTTGTGGCGTGCGGACTGATTTCAGCTGCAGTTGCGGCCTGCGCAGGCGCCGCACACCTAAAATGCTGCATTTCTTTAACAATAGCTATTTACTCCATGACGCTAATGGTATGGTAATCATCATCAAATCATTAAATCAATGTTTTCATTTTGCATGTATATAAGATAAATAAAAATTTATTACATGTACTGAAAATATAATAACTAACTTTATTACTTATTTAAATCGCATTATATTTTTTCGCTTTTAGTTTTAGGTAAGTGTTTCTTAATAATTCACGTACTTCTTAATTTCCAAATAAAATAAATGCAACTTGTTTCATAAAAAAAATAATTTTGCTTTACTTAGATACTAGATCTAAGTAAAGCAAAATTATTTTTTTTCATGGTGCTGTTAAAAACATACAAACTATCAAAATCTCTGGAAATTGTGAATGACTAAGCTGACTAGCCATGAAACATATACTTAGTTAAGTCTCGAGAAATAATTAAATAAACCACTTTCAATTCCCATTAAAATTTAAATATGAGCAGCTTTCTTTTAGCGCCATTTTAGCGGCTCGCGTGACGTTTGATAACTATCGTAAGTTGAAGGTCGCACTCACCGCCACTATTGCCTAGTGCTCGGGGTGAGGTGCAGTGGAAGGGAGATTTATGGGGAATTCCCATAATTACTAATATTCATGATAATAATCAACGTGATTTATTGATGATAAAATAATTCTGGGGCTAAACCTCTTTGAGTCTATTTGATTATTGGAAATACCGCACATTCTATTTGATTTGTCCCGTTTTGTGTCCTTGCGGCATCAGTTATCATACTTCAGTAAAATATTTATTTACTTTTTTTTTGTTTTGACAGCTAGTTAGTGAATCATCTGACGGTCAATGATAACTACTGTATAAATTTTGGCAATGCCAGGGGCACGTTAACCGGTATTTACCTGTGAACCTTGGTAACGCCAAGGGTAAATTATATGGTATAGAAGTATAGAGGACCCCAGTAACTTCCGCACTCTCTGTTAGGTAAAAATAGTGCCTAAGCATATTAATAGTGACTACAGTCGGAGATCTCTGTTTTGGGTACATCAAGCATTCAGTTACTTTTGCTTTTAGGTAATAAGGAGGAGATGTAATCGTTGGAAATGGTAAATGAAAAAGCTTCGAGACTGCGATATTCGTTAAGGATCAATGTTTAAAGGGTTTCTGAGAATAAGTTTCAGGTTTAAAATATATCTGGTTAATGTTTTTCATATTGGTTGTAAACAAGCAAAATACGCTTAAATATGTCGATTTTGGATTGTTTATAATCAGAACCTTTCTGATTACTCAATTTTTAAAGATGCTTCCTTCAGATCAGAAGATTCAGATCGCTGACCTTCTTTGGACATGTGGCCCACCTGCCATGTTTGGTAGCGTTAAGGAAAAAACTAGTAGACGTGCCATTCGTGATATTACGAGTGCAAAGATCCAGGGGGCAAGACAACACTGAGGGGTGTACAGAAATATAGTGAAAAGTAGCGTTTTTGATGGTCACGAAGGACTGACCATTAGGAACGCTACATTTCAATAAGCAATGAAAAATGTATCATCATTCAATCATTTAGCCTCTCGTAGTCCACTGCTGGACATAGGCCTCTCTCAATGTGCGCCACAACATCCGGTCCTGCGCCTTCCGCATTCAGTCCCCTCCAGCGACCTTCTTCAGGTCGTCAGTCCACCTGGCAGGGGGGCGTCCCACCTTACGGTTGCCGAGTCGCGGTCTCCATTCCAGGACTCGTTTGCTCCAACGGCTGTCGGTCCGTCGGCAAACGTGACCAGCCCATTGCCACTTCAGCGAGCTTATTTTGCGAGCTATGTCGGTTACTTTGGTTCTTTGTCGGATGACCTCATTACGAATTTTATCCTTCAAAGAAACTCCGAGCATAGCTCGCTCCATAGCCCGCTGCGCGACTTTAAAGAAACCTCTTAAATGAAACATGTATATTTCCATAAGAATTTTCACATGAGTAATTCTTTATGGTCCCGGCACTAGGCCAGCCTGTATCGCGGCATCCCATTTCAGACTAGCAAAAGCATTACATGGCAAGATATCACTTAAAATATTTATTACAAAGAGTTAATATTTTGTCAGTTTGGTTTTTAGTTGGTGGTCTTTTTTAACAGAATAACATGGCAAAATTGTATTTGATTCCTCCTCTTTGGCGACCCTCAGCCTCGACGAAACGACCAAGAAGAAGAATCGGAACCTCAGATAAATAAATCTGAATTGCCAAGACTTTTAAGAGTCCCTGTATTTTATTCAATTTTCATGTTTGCATTTATCAAGCTCAAAACAGTATTTTGCTTTACGTTGTTATTGTTGCAAATACCTGTTTTTTTCGTTTCACCGAAATTTACCGAAAGTTCGTGTTGCATTTCATAGTTCGAGTCCGAGGCCGTTGCTGCTGGGAAAGCCCGGAGGCCGTCGAGAACTACCAAACTCCTATTGTTTTAATATTTTAGTATCAGCCCATTATTTGGGGCGATCCAGTTCATCATTCACCTGTCCAACCTTCCATTCTTTCCTATCTGACGTCATCTCAGCACTTACACCCTTTGCAGCCATATCATCGTTCATACAATCCATTTTTAGGGTTCCGTAGCCGAATAGCAAAAATCGGAACCCTTATGGATTCGTCATGTCTGTCCGTATGTCACAGCCACTTTTTTCCGTAACTATACTGTGGAAACTTGGTAAGTAGATGTATTCGGTGAACCGCATTAAGATTTTCATACAAAAATAGAAAAAAAAACAAAACTCAATTTTTTTTTCATCATACCCATACGTGGGGTATTTATGGATAGGTCTTCAAAAATGATATTGAGGTTCTAATAAGGAACGAGATCTAATAATTAGTTTTTTTTTAATACGTAATAAATCGTAAACCTTTCATTCAATCAACTACAATATAATAAAGAATAAAGAAAAACATTTATTTAGATGTATAGTGGTACGTAACCCTACGTGCGCGAGTCTGACTCACACTTGGCCGGTTTTTTACTTAAGCTTTTTAATTCAATTCAACAATTATTCTTGAATTTTATGAATAACATTACTTTCATAATTTCTCATTAAATGCTCATATCACGATGACCAATATTGTTATAGGTAAATAATGTATTTATACTTGTAATTGATTGACAAAAGACACTATTGTTATGGATACTACGGCAGTGGAATGAGATCATAATAGCTGCTCGTCAATTACTGAATTAATCAAAATTAGTAAACACAATTTGAGTGACGGCGTCTCAACTAAAAATTCTAAAAAACTCAAGACTTTAAAAGTTACTCTTAATTATTTTAACGTCAGATGTCTTCCTTTGACAGTACTTTAACATTATAACACTCGAAATACTGTTGTTTGCGTGAAATACGGAACAGCTTTTTATTTGTTAGACCTTTATTCAGTAATGACAACAGCATTATTAAACTATCGGACATGTCGAAACAGCCCTTCTAAAAAATAACCAGTATTTAGTGGTAGGTAGGTATGCAAGTGCCCATAAATTACAAAATGTTATTTTATTCATATGAGTTATATTTTAAGAAGGTGGCCTCGCTATATCCGTTTCAAATAACGACGGAAACCACTTCGATTTCACAAAAAAAAACATAATAATTGTACCTAACTATAAGTACCTGATTGGGCCCGATCGGAGATAATAACATTAATAACGTAGATCTAATAATGTTGCCGGTCACGATAATATAATTATACGTAAAATACGCTGTTGTTGCCAAAAACCTTGATTTATGCGACATTTTCCACAATACGAAATTAATTTGGTTTGGTGATGCGGTAGTGCGATGAAAGAATTTCTGTATTGCATGCCTTAGGATTATATGGCGGACTCTTATTACTCTGCACCATCAATGTTATACGCATATTTCCTATAAAATATTTAATTTTGGAGTTTAAGTATTCCAGAAGAGAAGTTAAATAGTAATAAATTTATAAAATCATTGCTGTATGATTTGTATTAAAGTGGATGAAATTGGTTTTAGATGCAGAATATCGTAGAAGTCTTAGTCTGTCTTACTTAACATTCTTCTTTAACATATCGCTCAATAATATCAAAACATACCTATGTATATTTTGATGATTTACTATTATATACCTATGTATATAATAGTTAATTTATATTTATTCTCTGCTAGGTAAATTGATTGCACGATGCGTAGGGGCGGTTCCGTTGAACAGTAAGTGCCTAGTCAAAATAACTGGTTGTGTTTAAACGAACGGAATTCCCAACTACTGCAGTTGCGTTACCTCGTAATACTTGCTTCTTATTACCACACTTTACATTGTACTTTCTTGGTTGTTACATTTTGAAACAGTTACTTAAATAAAACTAAAGCAATACTGGGATAATAAAATTACAATATAAATATAAATAATGTAACATTAAAATGGATGAATATTAAATAGCAAAAAGGTAATGCATCGGCCGGGAATCGAACCCGGGCCGCCCGCGTGGCAGGCGAGCATTCTACCACTGAACCACCGATGCTCATACAATGGAGGCAAATATAGTGAGATACTATCAACGCTTACAACGATAAGATGACGTAACAGCAGAGTACTCAATAAAGAGTGAGAGGCAGTGTGACGTCAGAGCCTCGCTATGTGAAACACTTTTGCTTTCGTTCGAGTGACCGACTGAACGGTTATCGGAATATCAAGAGTATTCACTTTATTGCGCTCGTTAGTTTTAGTGGTGTATTTCATAATATGTACTTATATGAAGAAATATTATTATAATGTATGAATATAAGTTTTTAATAGATATGCATGTCAAAATCATGTTGTACAAAGCTCAAGTAATGCAAGATTGATAAATGGTACCATTGTACATTCCAAATGTTGCCTGTAAGAAATTACTCTTTAGCGCCGCCCATTGTGGATTTAAAAATAATTTAAGGTGTATTTATTGTCAAACTGTAAATTTGGTGTATAATAAAGAATACTCTACTCTACTCTACATTTTTTTTAAATTTCTCACAAAATCATGGTCGGATTCAGTTTTAAAGAGAGGTTATTATTTCACGAATAATAGAAAATCTGGTGTTGTCTCTTCTGAGGGTCAAGGGTGAGAGGGGAGTTATGACCCTCATGACCTTCCCCCTAAAGTAAATAAAACTTACTTGCTTACTTTCCTTGGTCTGCCTCTGCTCATCATATTACCAGAATAAGGATAGTTAAGTAGCGGTTGTCATAAATATCTAATCACGAGCCTGAAGTTTAAAAAACTGGAGTAACTAAGATTATTGCCGTTGTCCTATCCAACTAAAAATTAATTGCAACACTATTGACAGCCTCATGGTCCTTCGAATCCGAATTAACTTACAGCTTATGTAGCTTCTAAAATATTTATATTTTCTTGTGCATAACATGTACATTACTACGTTTTCTATACTCCCTGCTAATCTTCATAATCTTAAAGACTTGTTATTTCCAGGATACGGGCACATAGCGCCAAAGACTCAAACAGGGAAGGTGGTGACGATATTCTACGCCATCTTAGGAATTCCTCTCATGCTGTTATGCCTCTCCAACATTGGTGACGTCATGGCTTCTTCATTCAGGTAAAAAAGTACATGCAATGGAATATAGATAAATTGTATAGGCACCTACTTATTTATTGCTAGCAATGTTACATGCACATTTAATTATCTTTGCACTCGATTGCAGTCTGATAAGTTGCAGGCGGTTTGCATATTTACTTCGTTTTTTACAAGTTTCTTGATTACTTATGGTAAATTCTTCACCCTTTAGCCTTACGTATATATCTTTTACATGTTTTTACAGGTTTTTGTATTGGCGCGTGTGTTGCTACGTTTGTACGCGACCACCAAAGCGGAGACATCGACATCATCCATCCTCGAGGTAAACTTATTTATTTTCTAAAATGTTACTAAATCCGATAAAAAGTTTCTAAATTAAATAAAACAGTACGAAAAAGAAACAGAATTTGGAGGTTACCTACCTTACTCTTTTGCATTTAATTGTGCAGCTGTATTTTTGCATCAGTAGATGGATTGCTTCAGATTTTCTATGTTCTATTTATTAAAAACCTATAATATTATGTTTGTCACAGGCGTTCAGTACGAGGCGGCAGTGTTCGGGCGTCAACGAGGCGACGACCGCGGCCTATGGAGCGCGCGCATTCCGACACCGACTGCAGGTAACCATTGATATTCACGGCAAGAGTCTATTGTTTACTATAACACCATGAAACTATGTTATAAACTCTGACTATCACTAGTCTCCCTCAACTAAGACTAATGCAATAATGGTACATTTTATCAACATAAATCGATAATGTTTTTAATTCTGAAATTGTACACCTAATGGTAAAATATGTAAAAAGAAATGTCGGTTCTTTTTTGTCAGAATAATGTATCTAAGCAAGAAAAATTACTGATGTGAAAAATCTCATGGAAATAAATATTTTTCAATTTCAGTTTTAAACAGCCAGTGGAACGGCCTAGTGCTACTTATTGCTTGCAGTATAGTCTTTGTAAACTAAAATCTTGGTTATTTTCTTTGCCAGATATCGGGATAGTGGGTACAGCAGCGGTCGAGTCCGAAGAGGTAAAATCAGCACAGCGACGGCGCACTCAGCGTCCCTGCCGCGCACCAGATCCCAGCAACCACCGCACGCCAGGCAGGAAAGACCGTACGCCGCCGGTATGTAATAGAAACTTTATCTAACGACCTTCTTAGACATACCGTGCAATTATTTATTCCTTTCCATTATACTCTAGAATACACGGTTGACACAAACAAATATGTTGAATAATTATGATATTTTTTTAGCTGCCAGAGAATTTGAGCCAGAAGAGCATTCTCCGGTGCGATATGAAAGGGGACGCGACAATCGAGACACGTACGATGAAGAAGATGGTAAGCAGGCAGCAAATATTATAACACTTCAAATGGTACATACAGTGATGGTCATATAATTAAAAACATTTATTTCTACGAACATTTTCGTACAAAAACTGAAATATGCTAGACAACTAAATAAGAACAAAAAGTTTAACAACAAAAACTTTCAATAGAAATATTTGAAAATTAGAAATATATTTATTTTTTAAATCATAAAATGTTCTTTTGGGTTTTATAAATTTTTAAATAAATTGATACCTAAACGCATACTTTTAGAATCTTATATCTTCTCGCTGGGAAAGGTGAACAATCTTATTTGCAACGTTTTTACATTAGGTACAATATAAAGTTTTGTTTTCCGAGAGAAGGTTATTCAAATCATTGTAATTAGTATAATTTAGTATTATTTATTATTTACTTTTATATCATTTTTTGTAATGTTTTGACGTGTTCAAGCGCCTCCTGGGGCCTATGAAAATAAACGATTTGAATTTGAATTTGAATGATTTGAATTTGAATTTGAATTGCAGAAGAAATATCGGGTAAATAAGAATTAAAATAATTCAAATAGTCAATAGTGAGCTGTGAAATGATATTCCATCTTACTATTTTTGTTTTTGGGAACAAGTTTTGCAATGTTAAATACACAAGATATGTTTAGGCATTTTCTTTACGTAAAATAAATTCATAGATTGTGACATGTAAACATGTTGTTTGGCCCTGCAGTGATGTTGTATTCGCTTTTCAAATTGTATTATTGCGTGTTTGGTGCAAAACATATGACATTTTAATAAATAAATAAAACATCTGCCTTTGTTGTTGTTAATTATATGGCCACCACTGTACAAGTAAATAGCGAATGATTACCCAACAGTAATTTTATAATAAAACACTAGGAAATAAAATATAACAAAGCAATATATTTTTTATTTCTGTACGTGTCAAAGTGTATTGTGTATTTTGCTGCACAAAATAACCTGCAATTGCAATATTTTTTTTCAGAGGACTTCCCTAAAATTTCTCTTCCATTACAAGACTTGGAGGCAGCGTTGAAAGATCTGGATAACCACCAAATTTCCAAACCTGAACTACGAAGTAAGTCCTTACCAAGACCAGCTAAAACCAAGCCAGATTATGGACCAAGGCAAGATTTTGACGAGCAAAGGCATTTTGATGAAGAACCAGCAGATAATATGTACGAGATGCACGACTTACATGATGTGGATTACGAAAACTATAAAGAAAGAAAAGCATTGGAGAAAGAGAGGAGAAGAGAAAGAGAAGACATGTACGGAATGCGAGACCACGGGTATGATCCGGAGGACGAAGATTTTGAATTCGACTATCCCAGGGGAAGAAGACCTAGACCTAGAGACTTAAGGTACTAATTTAACATTATAATGTGAACTTTTATCGGTTTTCCTTTTGAAATTCTTGTTCATATACTATCGCATTATAGTATTAATAGTGACTGAAGTACACTAAACTAATCTAACTAGTCCAATTAAATAGAACCTAATCTTTTTCATAACAAGGTAGCCTACTATGGGACATATTAATATTGTTTTATCATGTTTAGGACAGAACGTGGTAGATCGGAGTACTATGAGCGCGAAGAACCCTGGGAAAGGCGGCAGCGTCGAGCTCGTTCCGCCATTTACGATCATGAGCAGCGCTGGCAGGATGAACGTCCTCCACCACCACATGCTCATCATAACAGACCATTAAGGAGGCTGCAGACTGTTGATGATTCCAGACATCATAGACATGTTAGTACATACACATACTCTTACATACGTACATAAAAAGGGAGTGGGCTTTCAGCAGCTTCGTTTATAGATGTGTAAATTTTTTTTTGAGTAGAATTTGATCTTTTAATTATTTTGTTATGATACAGTCACCTTCGGAAGACAGAGATGACTGGAGTGATGAAATAGCCGTGGCTCCTCGTCGCAGCAGACCACCACAAGGTAGTTTACTTCAGCTACACTATATTTTATACAAGTTTTAGTATTTATTGCTTGTTTTCACTGCAAAGGGCAGTTTTAATTTCTGGCATATTATTATGAAGTTTAAAATGTTTTGTTTGGTTTTTAACTGTCGTTGCTTTTATTACAGCTTGGAGTTCACGGCAGTCAGATATTTATCATCCTCCATCAGACATTGTAGCAAAAGATCAGGTGTGTATAATAATATATTATTATGTGCGTATTCCAATCAAACCGAAATAGGGTTCTGGGTAGAAAGGTTGTCTTTCTTATCTAATAAGAATAGTACCTACTCCTACTATTATGGGTTCCTCTACTTTATCCTCCATAATAACTAACGGTTTGTTAATTTAATTAATGTGTTTAGATAAAGCCAGTTCCGATCTGGTTGTGCGTATTCCTGGTGGCTTCCTACATCGTGGCGGGTACGTTCCTGTTCAAGCGCTGGGAGTCGTGGTCCTATCTCGACGCTGCATACTTCTGCTTCATCACGCTCACCACCATCGGGTTTGGAGACTTCGTGCCTGCACAGGTTAGGAACAATTTCAAATTTTCTTTCTTTCGAGTAGTATTTATCTATTGTCTGTAGTGGTCTCAGCGGTCCACTCGCCGCTCTCGATTTGTCACTCTACACTATACTGGTGTTGTGAATTCGATCCTTACACGCGACAAATCTTTGTGGGATCCGCAAAGATTTGTTTCGACTCTTGGTGTGCTTAGTGTGTGTGAAATGTATCCTTGAGAAGGAAAAGGAACTTTACAGGAACAAGTAAATTAGACTTATTGTGGTGGAATTTTTAGGTACATACTTCTAAAACCGCTGTTTTGACTTCCTAGGGTCGTCGCAAAGAAGTCTCAAGTGGCCAAACAGCTAGCGAAGACGCGGCAGCGGCAGTACACTCCATAGCGCTATGCTCACTGTACCTGCTGTTCGGCATCGCGCTGCTGGCCATGTCCTTCAACCTGGTGCAGGAGGAAGTGCGCGCTAATGTCGCCGCGCTCGCTACCAAGCTCGGCATCATCAAGCAGAAGGATACGCACCAAGACTCCGATACTGACTATTAGTCATAAGGAGAAGCCCCAGAAAAGTGTGGCAGCGGTGTGTCACACCTGTTATGTTCAGGGCCCATTTGATATAGGGTGGGCAAATCGCCATCGACTGCCACCATTTTAGACTGTTATGTCTTGGTGTTTTTTTTGAATTTCCCGATTGAAAAATGTAAAATATCACTTTTGCCCGATCCGGGCATTGAAACAGCTTCTTCGAACATCTGTTCTTTTGTGGAATGCGCTCCCTCTCGAAATCAGGATGTCCACTAACCGTTTTACATTCAAAATAAAAGTTAGGAATCTCCTCCGTAATAAGTTTTCGGAATCGTCACATCATTAGGTTACCACGCTGTGTATGATTTTATATTTATCATCCAATTTTTCTATTATATATTATGTATATATGTTATATGTATTTATATATGTATATACAATAGTTAAGTTTGTTTATATAGTATTTGATTTATACTTTAGAAAGTATATTATCATTTTATATTATTTATTTTTATTTGTAAGTTTTGTTAGTTTTGTTTTTTTTTTAATATCTTTACAAGTGCACCTACCATGTTAAAGCTCTGCACCACCCTTGGTTGACTGGTAGAGAATGCCTTTGGCATTAAGTCCGCCTCTGTACAAATTGTGCATAAAGTTTTAAATAAATAAACAGAGACCTTGCGATGCCGGTATACCAACGAGGCTAGTTATAAATCGCAATGATCAATGTTAAAAGACGAAAGACGAGACGAGAGTTTGGTGACTATAGTATTAGTGCAAGCTACATTTTCTCGCAGAAGCACACACTTACAGGAGTATGACGGCGTCTATTACCTAGAGTTTATATTCATAAGGTGAAGTTTCAAAACTTTTGAGTAGTCTATTAGTTTGTATATATATATTGTAGAAGTAATTTTACACAGATTCTTGTGCTCATCGACTTTCTAAACTCAAACTATAATTATTATATAAGAAATGGTGTTAGTGTGTAAATTAAAAAATAAGTTGTTGAGTATTAACAGATTAAAATTAAAATTGCCTTAATTATCGTCAAGAATGTTGTTACATTAAATTATGACTTTTGCTAAACAGAACCAATAAAATGATGTACGAGTTGATAGTATAATTTATCATCCCGCAATTGTTGTTTTTTTACAGACCGCAAGAATGACACAAGCAACAGACGTTGGCACAGGTCGTTGGTAGAGTCCGCACGGTGTCGACCGACGCAGCGTGTGCGTTGGCCGGAACACCCCCGTGGGATTTGGATGCGGAAGTGCTCGCCGAAGTGTACAGGCGCAGGGCGGCTGCTCGGGCTGAGGGTTCTGTCCCCATGCCCGAGCAGCTGCGTGCGTGGCGGGAGGAGGCCCACCGGACGCTGATGGTCCGGTGGGGGAATCGGCTGGAGGCTCCACGTGCTGGTTTTCGCACCGTGGAGGCGCTCCGGCCGATTCTCGAGGAGTGGGCAGGGCGGCAGCATGGGACTCTCTCCTTCAGGCTAGTGCAGGTATTGACCGGGCATGGTTGCTTCGGGAAGTACCTGCACAGGCTGAAGAGGGAGGCGAGCCCCATGTGCCACCACTGCGACTGCGGTGAGGACTCGGCGCAGCACACTCTCGAGCAGTGTCCTGCTTGGGAGGTGCAGCGCCGGGATCTCACCGCGGTCATTGGGAACGACCTCTCGCTGCCGGCTGTGGTCGCGGCAATGAGCAGCGCGAGGTCGTGGGATGCGGTCGCATCCTTCTGTGAGGACGTCATCTCGCAGAAGGAGGCGGCGGAGCGGATCAGGGAGGACTCACTCCTGGCTGATCCGCTCCGTCGCCGGCGAGCTGGGCGGCGAAGGCGCACGTACGCCGCGAGCCTAATGCCGCCCTAAGCGAGGCCGCGGGCGGTGGAGGGGGATTTTCTGCCGCCCGCTGATGCCTTCCGCGACGGAGTGACGCCCTGGGTGTGCTCGGGGCGTCGCTACGAGAGGAGGACTGAAGAGAGTCGGGTGCCCGGTCGGAGGTCGGACCGGGCACGGTCGCCGCGGCGAGCCCTGTGGATATAATATCGATCCGGGGCTCGCCGACCCACCATCTTTCGGCGACGAGGGCACACCGCGGGGTTTTAGTGGGTATTCTGTGCCGTTTAACATCGTAGGCACGGGAGTCCCACATAGCCGCTCTGCCCGTCCCCCCACGGGTAGGGTGGTATGCGTAAATGCATTTCCCCGCGAAAAAAAAAAAAAAAAAAAAAAAAAAAAGGTCGTTGGTAGAGTTACAAAAAAAATATCCATTGTTTTTAAATGCGTGTGGCGCGTTATGAAACCCAGTTTTGAAACCCAGACCAATTTATTTGATAAAAATGATGTCAAAACGCATTTATTAATATGTATTTTCGAGTCTTACAGCGTTTATGTTTTCCATCTTCGATAGCATTAAAGCGTTTCTGCTCGATGGACGATACATAGTTTATTTATTTACTTTTTGTAGAAAGGTATATAATTAGGTAATGTTAGTATTAACAAAACGTTTTACCATTCTAGTCCTTTTAAAAGTTTTAATTCCCTGTCTACATTTGACCAAAGCGAAGTAGAGCCACTCACTAGGTTCAAATAAACTTTGCCCTTTTCCTTAAATAATAGAATTAGTATTATTAAGTGAACTGAATAAAATATAAATAACATTTATTATTGTATTAATTTTAAAAACCCATTTGCCTGTCTAATATTTTTTTGGGCATGGCTCACTCACGGTCTTGAATATGAAATATTCAACATACTCTGAAATGATTAAATAAAAATTTCCAAAATATACCCGTTGTATACGACCTAACAACCTATGTAGCAAACTAGCGGCGTTGCTGAATCTGTTATTCTGGTACTCAAAGTACAAGCTCTGCTTAGTTCGGGACTAGATGACGTGTGAAAGTTGTGTGATATTTATTTATTTATATTATCAGGACCTATTCTTACCACCAGACCGGAATGTAATATTTTTTTATCGTATAGCACTTCTATGGGCGGCAGGCTGGTAAAGCTGTGGTGCTTCACAAAAGCTCTACCACGAGTAAATTATAATATTAAAACGTAATATGCCCGTGTTTCCATATAATATTTACTTGCCTGGTTGAATTAATAATTTATTATCCTCAAATACGATGCTTAATCAAATCATAGTCCCAAAATTCCCATTATGATTTTCCTGCATATAAAACAGGGACAGAATGCAACGTTGCGGCACTTGCGTGAGCGGCACGCGACGTTGCCGTCCCGCCGACCGGATAGCGACCGTCCGGCGCTGGCTGCCGCTCCGCTTCGCCGCGCCGACTCCCCGACAGTATTGTGTAAACTCGCCGCCAGAATATACGCATTTTTGCAACACAAATACGCCGAAATACACCTCAAATATCACCTAAATAGTGATTTGAGACAAAAATATGTGAAATTTGTTGGTTTCGTTTTGAATTGTGTGAGAATTTTCAAGAAAAACCGCCATTTTAAAACCGGATAGCAGCAGTTTTATCGTCGAAAATGTCGGACTCGGATACAAGGTAAGTGCCCTTTATAACAATTAGAACACATCCATAGCTACCTGTAGATGCTTAGTTGTTCTTCCTATGTTGCATTCACATAATGACCCTCGCAAATGCAGTGATACCTATTATAATTTTGACTGATTGTCTTTATTATAATGTGAGCTAAGAACTTTGACAAAGACCACGGCGTCTAAAAATAGCCTCTATGCCGCTGCAATAAGGTCGATGCAGTTATAAAATGTCATTATTCTTGAAACTAGTTCAAGGTCGTCAATGTTTATGTTTAAGTATTGCATTTTTCCAACGACCTACCTTGTACCTAGCACATTGTTACTGGTAGGTATAACCTACGCTTTGTTAAGACTTGTATGAAATTAGAGAAATAGATTTGAAACACTTGATTTATTTACAAAACTAATCTAAAATGAAAGGCGAGATGTAATTAATGAAATCAAGTTCACGCGGCGTTCTTGCTACGAATAGCTCAACGTGAACTGATTTTTATTGAATATAATTGATATTCCGTGTTGCTGTGTATAAATGTATATTTGACAAATTCATTTGTTGAGTTGCACTGTACAAATCTAGAGTCACTATTTCTAACTTGTAATATAAAACAATACCTCGGATGCCTTAAAATATTTGTCAAGGTTTGATGGCTGACAATTAAATATGTCTCTACCTGAGGGTGTCCTCAAACATCCTTTCATTTATTTATGTGCTTTAATGCCTTTATTATAAGATTTGAATTCGCTCATCTTTCAGTAACATTAAACTGGCGAACTTTTCAAAAAAATCGGTGCCGACCAGCAAGCTGATCGCAATGGTGCGGGAACGACGGTGCTTGTGGGACCGTATGTTCCCCGCCTACAAGGACAAGCTGATGAAGGACAAGGCTTGGCACGAGATCTATCAGGCATTTGAACCCAGCTTCAACTCCCTTAATCAGGCTAGGAAGAACTTTGTCGGTGAGTAGAACGTCAAAATATGATTGAGATCTCTATATTCTCTTTGCTATACGTAAAACCGTGACGAGGAAGAGGGGGAGCAAATACTAAGCAGGTACAAAAATAATTATCATCACAAAACCCGTTGTGTGATGATAATTAATTAATAAGGTTCCGTAGTCAGCCGTTACAACATAATTATGGACTCTAAACAGCTTTAATATTTATATTGAACATTAAAAACTTTATACAAGTCATTCAATGGTTTTTGTATTTTTTACAAAATATTCTGAGTAACTGCATTTCACACATACCTATTTATTTTTGGCATTATTATTTTTTTCAGATTTTTGTGCAAACGGATCTCTAAATAAAATAACTGTCTTAGCAACCCCTTAATGTTTTTTGAAGACCTATCTAACGTTACGCCACACTTTAAGCTACGTGACAAAAAAAATCTAAAGAAGCGCGGTCCTTGGAACACGCTGGATGACAGAAAGAAACGTTGATTACAGTCGTTTGTTTGTAAATGTTCAAGGGCTGCTTTTATAATGATGTAAACTATTATGTCAAATTCTATTTAGTTACTTGTATTACTTACATCAAATATTAAACTGCTTATATTTTGATCTTCTAGGCAGCACCATCACAAGAAAATGGCACAATGCTCGAGACTCGTATGTGAAATCGCGCAAAGCTGGCGCCCGCAGCAAGCCCTATGTATACTCTGAAGAACTTCGATTCCTTGACGAATCGCTTATGCTTAGGAAGACCCGGAAAGGTATCAGCTTCATGAATGAAGAATGTGACGAAACTGAACAAGAAGCGTCACAAACCTGGATGAATGAAGTCTTCGTTGACATTGAAGAAAACGGAGGTGAAGAAAATGGTATTGAAGCAAAGAGACCAAGAATCGAGTACGAAGAAATTCAACAAAGTCCCAAAGAAACACCTAAAGAAGAATGTGAAGAAAATATAGTATCTGTTCTTGTTAACTTAATACAGAAAGAAGAAGACGAAGATAGAGCGTTCTTCAAATCTATCACTCCTGCAGTTAAAACTCTAAGTGAGAGGTCGAAGTTCGAGTTTAGGATACAAGTTATGAAATTTATTAACACCTTGAAGTTAAGAGACAAAAGTGGAGTCAAATATAAAAGAGAAAAGCAGACTTCAAATGAGGAATCTGATAGTGAATAGTGAAGCGTGATAATATAACAATGTAAATATTGTTAAAATTTATTAATATTAAAATTTGTTTAGGGAATCCACATTTTCTAAATTTCTTATTATAAACCATATCTCCTTTATCAAGCTTAATAATATTTAAATATTATTTTATTATAAGATATTTTTTAAAGTTTTAAAAAATTTATAAAACTGTTGGCCACCAGCAGCTGGGTACAGGGACCAAGCTGTTGGCTTCAGAGAAAGAAACCGCCTCACATCATCCGTGCCGTGTCTAATAATACTGCCTTCTGCAACTGGCCCTTGATGCAGCTGCCTATCGTGAATCTCATAAGATATTGGTCGAGGCTCCCCGTTATTAATCAGTTCACTGATGTGACTATTGACACAATGACTGCCGAGGCAACCGCCCACGTGTCGACAATCTCGTCAGCCAGATCTTGATACTATAATGTAAGTATAATAAACTATATTATTTGTAATATTTTAAAGCACATTTTAGCTTTGCTATGCCTTTTTGCATTTTATATAATATTAAAGTTGAAAAATTAAGAATCCAGCAGGACTCGAACCTGCACCCCCTGGGTATATAAATTGGCAAAGCACTTGGGGCGTATACTGCTGGATTCTTAATTTTTCAACTTTAATATTATATAAAACTATATTATTATTATAATCATATTATTTACAACGCAGTTTTCGCCCGATTATTGATTTGTTGGATTTAGACGTTTTGAAACGTTACTTGTAATATGACTTATAGAGATTATATTATTTTTCTTCTTTGTACCTTTGTCCCATGTTAACGATCAAGGTCCCCCTTTGTGGTGTGGACAGCCCCAGGACTCCTCTATACTGGTATTAATTACATTATCAATAAAAGACTGGAATTTCAGACAGACTAGATTATCGTTTTACAATCATATTTAATGGTATTGTAAATATAATCAATAGACCCCACTTATATCGCGATATTATACACGTGATGCAAGGCCAACGTTTTCGTTTTTATATAAAATCATCCATACATAAACGATTTTCGACCTTATAGCAAATACTTTTTCTTTCATTATTATTGTACATCATAAATGTATGATAAAAGCTCGAACACGTTGACAGAATTTTAATATTTCCTTCGTATTTTTATCCGTTTACTTTAATCCTTAATTACAATAATTTGATAAAATGTATTTATCTGAATAATATGGATAAAAGATATGCAAATCGCTTGTATCTTTATTGTGTACCAAGGTTGGTGACATTGCTGATTGGTTGTGGTCAAGTGATTTAGTGGAGATCGTGGCACGAGTGTTTTAAGTTATTCGAGAGGCAGGCGTGGGCCACTCGACACCAGGAGAGTATCGGCCATGATGACGGTTGAAAAGGAAGAAAAGGGGGAAGCTCCAAGTGGGGTGGATCTGGATAACATCCTCGTGGAAGAAGTGGGGCAGTTCGGGAAGTACCAGCTAGTGACGCTACTCCTTGCGGCTTTCCCGGTTATTTTTTCTGCGTTTGCTTCCGGAGAATATATATTTACGACTGCTAGGATCAATACAAGGTAAGTTTGAATTATTTATACAAAATATTGTTAGCTTTAATTATTATTTTCTTTTCAACAGTAATTTACTGACTGACCCAGTTTCTATTTTAATTTAATTGCGTAACTTGATTATTTATTTATTTTATTTTAAGTATGTATTATTATTGTAGTTTTTTTAACAGTAAAGAAAAATGATTTCATTTACGAAAGGATTTGGAAAGCGGTAACGTTAAATCCTAAGGTATTTTTGGTACAATATTTAATACTAATACTATTTAATTTGCAAAGCTCTTGACTTTGCAAGATTCAGATTTTGTACGTCATTTCAAAATCGACATGTTGGGAATGCAAGTTTTTTAATTCTTTCAGTATGCCACGTTGCTTGCTATTTCTGAACAGAAAATAAACGATATAAAGTAAAAAGTAGACACATAAAATTCTATTATAATTTCTAGTTTTAACGTACTTACAACAAAACATAGGTGACTATGCCATCCTTTATTTAAGTGGGATAAAAAATTATGTAGAAAAAAAGAAGAAGTATTTAATATAATTTAACTTGTCGTAGATTCCTTCAATTGATCTGAACTCCCCTGCACGAGCAGCCACTTGCTCTCAATGAATTTGTGTACAAATTTGCACGTGCTTCAGGTTCTGTTCCAATTACTTTCAATCATCTGTGTTGTGGGCAATCAGTGGTTATTTCGGGACAATTCGGTCAGTGCCATAACGTTAGCTTGCACTTTATTACAATTTACAAAGTGCAACTGGAGACCAAAGGTCAACCATAGCTGGGCTGAGTGGAGACCGTAGGATTGCAAAGACAAAGGTGTGTGTGACACGCACATAAATCGTGTATAGTATATGAAATATTATTTTTTTACTTTCTTGGCATTTTAATTATTAATTATGTAGGTATACTGAAATGATAAGAACATGCTGCTCCTGTCATCAAAATACCTGATTGTTGGTTTGAAAGCCTATTTAACATTTTGTCTTGTCAAGTAAAAACTGGTCAAGTAGTAAATAATTTATTGAATTTTAAATATAAATCAAATCATTGGCTAAACTCAATTTTAAAATAATTGAACATAAATTTAGTATAGCAGTGCACATAGTTAATAGTTATGTTTAAATAAGAGCAATGTTAAGTAAGATCGGCGCGGGACGTGCTGAGCGTTTCCGGTTGCCAGGCCGTCTGCGTTCGGCTCTCGCTCGGAAATGAGTCGGGAACACCCGCTGCTGTGTTCTCTAGACTATATAATATTAAATTACGTGCCTGGGTTTGCTTATACCTTAGACATATACATGAAACATAGTTAGCGTCTAAAATAGGTCTTTTTTTAAAATTTCACTATTAAATCAAAATCTTAAAAAATGGCTAACGCACTTCAAATACTTATTCGGCAAAAAAGTGCTAAGAATCATTTACGAATAATTGAATATTTTTCATACGTTGTTAATGTGTTAGAATATCAACGGAACAGAAAGTGCGATTATTTTATACGTGACCATTTCATTAATTTATCTTTTACTTCATCAGTCTAAGTGCCTTTTCGGTCGGTTTCTAGTCTCACGGATTTAGCTGAATTTCACTATTTTCGTGGTTTAGACTTATCCACGCCACTAAGTCATCGAAAAAAATCATACAATGAAAAATAAAGCTGAGCAAATGAGTCTAACTATATAAAAACGATCAATATCTACAATCTTCAGATGTCGAATCCGTGAATGTGAAGCCGGCATAGAAAGTCCGGAGTTCGCTCCATTGTGGGTGTTGAACGCGATCCCTGGCACCAGCACCACTTCCTTCGAGAGCTGCCAGCGGTATGTCAACGTCACCACCAGCCCTCCGGCCGAAGGCACCTGCCCTGCATCGCTGTTTGACCGCTCCACGACCAAGGAATGTCAGGCTGGATATGTGTATGAGAACCAGCTCAGCGTGGTCTATGATGTAAGTTTGAGCCGTAGATTTAATTAATTATTTACTTATTTCCAAATACCTGCAAATTCATAATTAATGTGAAGCAATCAAAGTATTTATTAACATTTATATTTCTAACGTATTAAAACATGGGTGACCTTTATTTAAGAAGAAAAATGAGAAGATTTAATATGATTTAACTAATTCTTCTTTTTTAAATATATTACAATTTTCATCTCGTTTTACTAAAGTCTATTAGTACTAATACAATGACAATAAACGCGATATTTATGTTATCTGTAAGCTTTGATACCTTCATCAATCATCTAATCAGCTGTAAATATGGTAGTTGGTATTACGTGGACATTAATCTAGGAAATAATTATTTATTACTAAATGCTTTATCTTGTGAAACGTCAACAAGATATTGAAAAGTACTTATACTACACCTAAGTATATAAAATAGCATGCGTAGATATCACAATATTATTATGATCACGTATCCGACTCGGCAAAATGAATTCATTTAAAATCAAAGGACTTACTTAGTTTCATACAGATGGCATTGTATTTAAGTAGACTACATACTATTTTCAATATCATAAAATGTTCTGATTGCAAGTAAATGAGGATTTTGTTTTATTACATGCAAGATAACTGTCGTGGTACCTATAATATAATGATAATTAATCAGTAAAAACTTAATATATGTAATTATTCGTTAAAATATAAAAGGTAACAAAATTATAGTTACGTGATCGTGATGGTTCCATTTTTATATAGGTATAAGTTGCAAATAGATGAAACTGAAAAAAGACATTGTGTTACTATACCTTTTGTATCTGTTACGGCTAATCGCACTTCATTAGCTGTAACATATCTAGTATTAAGCCTTTGCAACATAGTACACAAATACGACACACATACTTTTTATTAAAGAATATTCATCATGGGCCATTTACCACTTAGTATCATGAACTCACCAACTTTTAAACGAACGATTCTGTACTTTATTTTTTTCAGTTTGACATGGGGTGCGATGAATGGCGCCGCTCTCAGATCGGTTCCATCCGTACGATCGGCACTCTCCTCGTCCTGCCCATTACAGGCTACATCTCTGATCGCTGGGGACGGCGCGTGGCCCTCACTATCAACGCCTTCAACACCGGCTGGATCGGCCTCGTCAGGTCTTTCGTCAACTCCTACGAATGGTTCCTCGCGCTTGAAGTACTGGAGTCTTCTGTTGGTGCTGGTGCTTTCTCATCGTGTTATATTCTAGGTAAGCTGACACCTAAATACCATACAATATTTTTTTTTTCAATAAATAAACACATACACTGGATTATATTACAAAAACTGTTAATCTTTTTGTTTTCAGTGACGGAGTTGGTCGGTCCTAAGTACCGTGTGGCGGCTGGTGCTACAATATCTTCACTGTTCGCCGTCGGTCAAGTGATCCTTGGTTTCATTGCGTGGGGAGTTCCAGCGTGGCGTTCTCTCACCCAAGTCCTATACGCACCACAAATCCTGGTCGTTAGCTATTTCTGGATCCTCTCAGAGTCCGTCAGATGGCTCATGAGCAAAGGTCGATATGAAGAATCGGAGCTAATTCTCAAAAAAGTAGCAAGAGTTAACAACAAAGAACTCTCACAAAAGAGTTTGGAAGCATTACGCACGACCGCCGAGGCAGAGAAGAATGCGCCTAAAGTGAAAGAACCCTGGTTACCGATTCTCGTGGTGAGATCGCGAATTATTTTATCGAGATGTCTCGTGTCTCCTGTCTGGTGGATTACGAACACTCTGGTGTACTACGGCATGAACATCAATGCGGTGAACTTGGTGGGCAATGGATACCTGAACTACGTGGCCGTGGCTGCGATAGAGATCCCCGGCTACTGGACGGCAATCCTGCTGTTGGACCGAGTCGGCCGCAAGCCTGTGCTCATCTGTGGGTATTGGCTGTGTGCTGCTTGCCAATTTGCCTTCGCTTTCTTGGATGCAGGTAATTAACATATTTTATAACATTTAATGTTTGGAGGCACATGATTTGTTGAATTAATTATACTTGAAGCAGTTTTTAAATGGGTTTCAGGATGTTGCTCGCTTGGGTTTACTATTTATTTTAACATAACACAAATCCTTATCCTTACTAATATTATAAAGGCGAAAGTTTGTAAGTATGGATGTATGTATGGATGTTTGTTACTCTTTCACGCCAAAACTACCGGGTCGATTTCGATGAAATTTTGCACACATGTAGCTTATAGTCTGGATTAACATATAGGCTACTTTTAATTGACATACCACGCGGGCGGAGCCGCGGGCGGAAGCTAGTATAAATATACTTAACAATTTAATAAAATTCAATGAATTTCACAATACTTATTGTTTGCATTGCTGTAAAAATAAAAATAAATACTAGAATTTTAATTAACAAACTTCTTTTATGATGTTTCAGAGAATACTGGCATTCGCCTAGCACTGTACCTATTCGGCAAGTACTGCATTGCGACGGTGATGACGTCAGTGTACGTGTACACCGCTGAGCTTTACCCTACCAAGTACAGACACAACCTATTCGCTTTCTCCTCCATGGTGGGCAGACTGGGGTCTATCACTGCACCACTCACTCCTGCACTGGTTAGTATATTCTATCTGATTCTGGTCAGTACACTAAGAGATTGACTGCACCAAGTACAAACATAGCCTCTTTGTCTTCACCTCCTTGAGGCAACAGCACCGTTTACCCCTTTACTGCACGTAAATCTTGTTAAATTACAACAAATTTGCTGCGTTTTGCAACATTCGGAACATTGTTTATTATGTAGATGTACGTATGTTGCAAAACGCTGCAAATTTGATACACGTAACAAAACGGTAAGAACAACCGAATTCAAAATTTGCAGCGTTTTACTAATTTTTTACTCTTGTTTTTAACAAATTTCATTGTTTTTTAATAATAAGCAATGTTCCGTATGTTGCAGCAAAACGCTGCAAATTTAATACATGTTTCAAAATGGTTCGAACAACATTATTCTAAATTTGCAGCGTGTTACTAATTTTTTTTGACAATGTTATTAACAAAAAACAGTTTCAACCCTTTCCGTACACCCCAAAACGCTGTAAAATCACACGGTAAGTTATTCTACCTCCTTTAACGAAACCTCAAAATTTGAGCGAGTTACTAATTACTTACGAGGCTGTACATATCATGAACCGTGATAGTTAGAAAGTAATTTTTTACAGATGATGTATAACTGATACCCCTAAACTTTTAGGGGAGGGGGCTCCCATACAACAAAAGTGTTTTTCGTTTCAGCTGGATATTAATAACGGCAACAGGTAGAAAGAAGCTTAAATATTCACAGAATATTTAGTTATAGATTTACTTAAAGAATAAATTATAAAATTAAAATAGAAAAATATTTAAAGATAGCTCCAATACAACAGACATGATTTTTGCCGTTTTTATATAGGAACGGAACCATTTTTGCGCGAGTGCGACTTACAATTGGTCGATTTTCAAATTTAATAAATATTTTTCCAGGCGCTGGAAGTATGGGCAGCCCTTCCATCCGTGTTATTCGGCAGCTTCGCCCTTTTATCTGGAGCCCTAATCTTCACAACCCCAGAGACCCTGGGCACCAAACTCCCAGACACCTTCGAAGACGCTGAGCAGCTCGGAAAGAAGAAACAAACCTCCCCGTGATCTCACCAACTCTGTTGTATACATCGTATACATTCGTTGTAGTATTTATATTTATTTAGTAATAAAGGATTTTGTATTATAAGTGTGTTTTAAAATAGTGCGAAAACGGATATACTGCTCGCTCAAAGGTTGAAAACCCTTATTGAGACTACAATGGCGTAGAAGTTTGCGCTATATACTTATTTACTTTGTCTCCTATCTATACTGTCAGGAAACGCAGTACGACATTAACGCCTAATGTACTTAAAAAAAGTAACAATGATCATTTGCCGATTGATGTACCTACGTATGTGCTTTTTACGACGTATTTAGTGAATGCCCAATGCAGCGTGGCATGCGACTTGCCGGATTAACCTAAGCAAACTAAGTATTAGCTTTTGGCATCACATCTTAGGAGAAGGCAGTACTTGAAACAGCACCAACAATATTTGATAGCTCATGAAAGAAAGCACTGCTTCGTGAAAAGCCGCGGGTTTTATATTGCCTAAAGCGTTGACGTAACAAACAGATTATCAACACAATTATATTGCGGAGCTCCTTGATTCTTAACGGCAAAAATGTTTAGGAGCGGAGGGAGCTTCTAAGTTTTTAAAGAAACTAAGATGTCATGCCTCATTTGCCTGTAATTTCAGAGCCTATGCAACATTAAAAGGGCTGTCACCTGTCAAATTCCATTATCACAATTTTGGTTATAATTTTCGATTTTAGTTTGTCTTTTGCGCTTGACTGTGGCTTAGGAATAATATTTTGATGTATAGAGTCAATTTTTTCATAGTACCTAGTACGGTAAAAAAATATTTTTTTTGTCAAAACACTTTTGTAACTATTTTCAAACTCAAATAATTTAATTACATATCTAAAAAAGAAAATATATATATATATATATATCTTGTACAGCAGATACCGTTGCCAGAAGGCTGGCAGCATTGCCACGTTGAATAGCAATTCTTATTCGCTGGGCGGAATAAAACCCTGCCTTCTGGTCGCGAGACGCGACGATTAGGAGTTTTGCATATCTTTAAATAAAGCTCGAGCACTCGGACCATGGTCCTAAAGTTTCAACCCCAAACGGCTCAAATATATAACTACTGACTAGATTATTAAAAATAATTTAGAATTACATCATCAGACCCTGACTTTCTTGCCATGGGACCACCCTAAAGGTGTACCCTTACAAAAATCTATCAAAATCACTCAGTATTTTTTTTTTAAATTATGCGTGATCCTACATAAAAAATAATATAAACGTTGACTTAAGAGCCTCCTCCGTTTTTATGTCGATTGTAAAATACATTTATCTAAAGATAGTGAAGTCCTCATTGTCTCAGTGAACATTGAAGTCCAGTTTGCTCCAGTATTGAGTTAGTTACTGATATCTTTATATATTTATGGTATGCTATAAAATGATTAATAAATTAGTATACATATTTGTAAGTAGGTAAAGGTAATATAAGAACAGCAATTACATAATATATTATGTGGCTGCTATTATGTTGCTTATGCATGTTTTGTTAGGTGAATGCGAAATTATAATTATTTATAAGTTTTATTGGTGTGTTAGCTGCCATCTACGCCAATATTCGAGAGAAAACTGAAAGAACGGCAAATATTGACATAATTTGAAAAATGCCCATTTCATTTACGTACTAGTAGGTATTTTTATGAATAGACATGCTTTAAGTTGCTCACCAAGGAGAGAGCTAACTGGAAACTATTATATTCTTCCAGAAGGAGAGCAGGTACCAATTCTGGCAATGTTCTCATTTGGCCTCGGCAAGGGCTTTCAAGCCCAAGAGGCTAAAATAAATTGTATTGTCAATTTCCACATATCCAAACGACAATAGTGCAAATACTACAGTACAAACGACATCGTAACGAAGCTGCTCAATGATTCAGTAAATGAGTATAAGAGTCTAGAAGCAAATAATTATATTGGAAATATATAATACACAGATCAGAAAATCCGTCTTGGGAAACATTCGTCACAGATTCTTTACCAAAATGTGTTTAGTTAGTGAGCATACTGAGCATATGTTTCCGTGATGTAATACTATGACTTTGCCATTCTGTCCTATGTTGTTTACGAGAATGCTGTTCAGATCAAGTTTTGGTTTGAAATTTGCATAAAAAAGATGATATATTATTTTATTGCCTATAGTAATTATGCTACTAAGTCGTGGTTTATCTTGGTGTATGTACCTAATCTGCATAGCTGTTTCAGGACGTTTGGACCGGAAGAATTAATTATGATATCTGAAAAAGATCTTGTCTCTGCCATGATAACGATGCATTTGCACACGAAACATTGATTACTAGATAATAATAATCAACAAGTTATAAAATAAAACAATAAAAATAATTTTAGACGAAGACAACACATATTTATCAGTGACCGCTATAATATAAAACTGAATACACATAAAAAAATTACTTTAGATAGTAATAAAATATAGTCATAGAAAGTAGTGGTCGTAAATCGCTCGCACGATGAGTAATGTAGATAATAACGTAAATGATGCAGAGGCGGATACAATACCAAAAGTTGATTTGGATAGTATTCTTGTGAATGAAATTGGACAATTCGGCAAGTTTCAACTCAGGACATTAATATTGGCAGCGATTTTAGGCATCTTCGCTGCTTTTGGAGCTACTGAGTATGTGTTTACTACCGCTAGGATTCCCACCAGGTAATTATTATATCGATTCTACCTGTTACTTAGTCATGGTTAATGAATGTCTTCATTATGGTTCCTACGACCTCTGCTATGGCTAATTCTATATCACGGCGTGCTGACAAAATCTCTTGTCACTTTAGTTTACTCTTCGTGCTCAAGCACATCGATGCTATGAGATAATATGTCTTGGTTTATTTCAGGTGTGTAATACCGGAGTGTGATGGTCCCCAACCTGAGTGGTCACCGTACTGGCTGTCCAATGCTGTGCCCACAGCAGGTCAGGGGTCATTTGACAACTGTCAGCGCTTCAGAAACAGTTCTGCTCTACAACGATTGGTGGAAAGTGATACGTGTCCCAGCGACCTGTTCAACAGAGACACATTGCAGCCTTGTGACGAATACATTTATCAAAATACACATTCTGTTGCTTATGATGTAAGTAGGCATTATACTTGTTTGTTTCATTTATATTGGTATATTTATAAATTTTATCATACTTCAACTACATTTGAGTCTCATTCAATCCTTAGCTTGTGATTACAAAACATTAAAAGTATAATATACAAAGTAGTCTGAAATGTCTGTTTTCCATTTTGGCAACACCAATTTGTTTATTTAGTTCGGTTATTAATTTTGTTCTCCTTTGCTTTGAAGTTCATTAAATATTTTTTTTTTTCCATATTTCAGTTTGGACTTGCTTGTGACGAATGGCGCCGGTCTCTGATAGGTACCATTCGAACGTTGGGTACTTTCACAGCTTTGCCAATCATCGGTTATATTTCCGATCGCTGGGGACGGCGCATCGCAGTCACTGTCAGTGCATTCAACACGGGATGGTTGGGTCTTGTCAGATATTGGGCCGATACGTACATTGGCTTCATGCTTTCAGAATTTTTTGAATCCACTTTTGGGTCCGGCATATTCTCCAGTATCTATATTTTAGGTGAGCACTAAGAGCATATAGTACCAATAAAGACTATCTAATAAAACATTCACAAAATTAATTTCAAAATAAATTTATTGCAATAATATACATCTTTTTACGACACAATATAAATGCAATACATGCAATGAAATAAATAAAGAATTGTTTTGTCCTTTTACATCTGTTGTATATAGTTATGTTATTGTATTTAGACACAGTGCCAAAAATCGATAAAAAATAACAGTTTGGTTTTATAGTATTTACTTCTAATTAATTTATCTTATTAAAATTTATTGAATATTATGTATTTCTACAGTTATGGAGACAACGGGACCAAAGTATCGTGTTGCACTGGGCGCGGCCATTAACTCGAGTTTTGCGGTCGGCCAGATGGTGATGGGCCTCATTGCCTGGGGCGTGCCAAACTGGAGGCACCTAACTCTGGCATTGTACTCCCCCGTGCTTCTAACTTTATCATACTACTGGCTTATATCGGAATCCATTAGGTGGTACATGAGCAAAGGGCGCTTCGACGAATCTGAAGCATTATTGAGGAAAGTGGCAAGAGTGAATGGCAAAACGCTGTCCGAAAAATCTCTTCTAGGATTACGTAAAACTGCTGAGGAAGAACAGAAAAACCGAGCTTTAGAAGCCGCAAAAGAAAAGAGTGGAGAAGAGCCGTGGTTAATCGTTCAGGTGTTCCGTCACAAGCGGATATTTTTGCGATGCTGCGTATCACCAGTTTGGTGGATCACTACCACCTTCATTTACTACGGATTGTCGATCAACTCTGTGAACATGTCAGGCAATAGGTATCTGAATTTCATTGCTGTGGCAGCGGTGGAAATTCCTGGTTATTGGACAGCTGTGTTATTGATGGGCATTATCGGCAGAAGACCAGTATTAATCAGTGCCTTTTGGACATGTGCTGCTTGTCAAATCGCTTATATATTTCTACCTCAAGGTGAGTTAAAATATTACATTACTTCTGCAAAGAACACACACATTCTAAAATCTAAAAGAAGGTGTAATTACATGCATGATTCAAATTTCATTTAATTTTTGTAGATATGTATGCAGCGTCTCTGACTGTATACCTCATAGCGAAGTATGCCATCGCCACTGTGATGACGTCCGTGTATGTGTACACAGCAGAGTTGTACCCCACCAAGTACCGCCATAGTCTGTTCGCCTTCTCCTCAATGATGGGCAGGATTGGATCCATGCTTGCACCGCTCACTCCAGCCATCGTTAGTATTTTTATCCTTATGCGTAGATAAAGAAAGCTCGATAGTTACTTTAGGGGTTTAATATGTATAATCTGAAAATGTGTAAAATTAATCAGTATAAAAAAAACATTGTTTTTTATTAACGTAAGTTATACGTATGTCAGAAACCTTTTCTTTAAAAATTCTGAAATAATTAGTAAGATACTTAATAGTCAAGAAAATTTTATAACGGCTACCATTGTCGGTTACTAATATTTTTGATTGTTATTTTAAACAGGTGCTTACTTAAAATTGTACTTGACAAATTTCTTGATGTTTCAGGGTGCACAATGGTTTGAAGAGTTACCTTTCGTGTTGTTCGCCAGCTTCGCTCTGGTCTCGGGTGCGCTGATCTTCCTCACGCCAGAGACGCTGGGCACCAACCTTCCTGACACTTTTGAACAAGCTTCACAAATCGGACAAACTAAGTCTCGAAATAATAAGTGATTTATAACCAACGTTGTGTCCTTGTAGATCTAATATCATCTATTGTAAATAGAGATATACATAATTAATGTATAGTTAGGTTAAGTTAAGAAAAAGTTAATTATTTTAAGGGCAAACTTGTACAAAACTCAATGAGGGCTATCGCATATGAATTCACCGCTAGGGATGCTTGAGTAGCGTGATGTCTTCGAACTATCAAATGTCACTATTTACGGGTTGACAATGCGGTCAATTAGTTTATAAGAGTCTGTGCCTCAATGGCACAGTTCTTTAGGGCCGGGCGTTCTGAAGACAAACTTATTACGAGCGACAGAGAATGCACTTGTTCATAAGGCACGTATAAGAGCAAGCGAGATGAACATATTAATTTCACTTGAAATAAGATCAAAAATCCGCAAATACTATTTTTTTTTGTTTCAAAATCTTTGTCTTCAAAATGTCAAAAAGAACTGTGCCTCTATAGAAACGTATCAATTCAATGGTTGGGATAAATCAATGTCTGCCTACCAACTTTGATAGACCTTACTCTACAGTGTCGCCACCTGGTGAGACAAAAAACGATAGCCATGGATAAGTATTTTATCAAAACTATTTATTACATTATTAATATAACTTAAAACAATAAAATTATTTTATTGATAAAAATATGCAACGAAAACACCACTATTATCTGTTAACTTCTATTATCAGGATTTACACGTATGTATGTATATCTATTTATACTTATAATAAATCTGTAGAAGTAAAATTTCTGTACATTGAAAATATCAAAAAAATAAATAGCAGGGCGTGTTACTAGACCGACACTGAACCCAAAAATGTGATTAATTTTTTTTTGTCTGTCTGTCTGTTTGTTCAGGCATCACGCAAAAACTACCGGTTCAATTACGATGAAACTTGGTATAATTATTCTTTTATATCCTGGGCACCACACTGGGTACTTATTCAGTATATTATATACAATAAAAAACAAACTTAACTTTGCGGTTCGGGAGCGATCGCAAATAAGAAGTTTGTCGTAGCTTATAAATGACCTATGACAAACTTATTATTTGCAGTTCGACTTATAAAGATAAACCGAAAGGTTTATTTTTATAAGTCGTACTGTATAGATTTTAATTTTAAAGTATATGTAGTATATTTGATATTGTACGTAGTGAATGTAGGTTATTTTATAACTGTTAGGTAGGATAAGACATTTGTATAATTATGTAGATATTGGTTAATAGGGATTTTGCTTATTTATTGAGTTTAGTTATTATCAGAGATTAGTTTATTTAGGTAGGTACGTATTTTATTTTCTGTTATTGAGTTTTTTTTATTGGTACATCAATAAAAAAAACTCAATAACAGATGAAATCGCGGAAGATAGTTTGTTTGTTTGAAAGCGCTAAGTTTAACAACAACTGGGTGAATTTTGATAATTACCTTTGAGTTTGATAGTCTAAGTGTGATTTTGATATTTAACATTCTTCAAACTCTACGGGCTGTCACGGACGCACGTGTCGCAATTTCTATTATTTCGAAATTTCAAGTAGTTTCGAAGTAGGTACATGAGTTGTACCTATTTGTCTGTTTTGATTTGTTTGAATATTATTTTCCTTGAGTTTTTGTCGTATATTTGTTTTGGTCGGTTTGGTAATAGATAGGTAAGTAAGTACATGAGTTGTACCTACTATTGTTATATACCTAGACATTGTTACCTTTAGCATTTTTTGTTCATAAAAAGACATCCACGCGGACGAAATTGCGGTTAACAGCTAGTACCTAATAAATAAAAATAATAAATATTTTATCTTAACCTTTACGGTGTAAATAAATTAAAACATAAATAATACCTAATATCTAAGTCTATATACTCCTCGGAAATGTAAAAATTGAATTGAATACTTTAATTAACTCATACTTTAAATAAAAAAGTTTGGATTTATAAAATTTTGATCTTCGTTTTTAATATTTTTTTAATTGATCTATACCTATGATCACTGTACGTCTAATGCAAAATCGTACAAAAATAAAGCTTATGAATAAAGGGCCCAATAAAAGTAGCTCTAGTAGTAGACATCTCGAAACTAGCTGGAACGGACTTAATGCCGAAGGCATTTTGTACCAGTCGACCCTTAAGGTGGTGCAGAAATAATCGGTAGGTGCATAATAAATCATAATAATATTAATACTAGACTAATACTCAAATACTCAAATACTACCATTAGTTGATATCCTAAATTTAGAAAATAATAGACTACACAAGGAAGTATAGGTTTACAAAGAACGCAATAAACGTCGCACTGAAATACTATTTATTTATAGCGTCTTATCGCAAAAATCTGTTTCATTCAATAGTTTATTTGTTCTTGAGTGTTACTACGATTCATTTTATTCGTTTATATTTACTGGCGATGGTATTTGAGAATTGATTTCATGGCGGTTGATTGAAATACTGCTTCATTGGTCAAGTGTTGTACAATTTTGATTTGGACCCAAATCTATTATTAACTAATTTTAGTAATCCGAAATAACTGACTGTGTGTTATTGCATGCCTAAGCGATAGGACTAATCTTGATGAATTTTGGTAAGTAGATAGACGGGAACTTAGGGCAGGACATAGGCTATTTTTTGTCCGCAAGTAAAACCATGTGACTCAGCTAGTTGTATGTGTAATGATTTTGATAATTTATCAGCTACTTCCCGCACGTAATCATAGTTGATAGCTATTAGCTATAGTAATAATCTCTTTATTTATTATTACCTGTCAATTCATCTGTTTCCTAACTGATATTATTAGTAGAGGCAGTATGTCAAGGTAAATTATGTCTTCTGCGGGTACAGTACGTTACGATTATTAATATCTTAGATCTGCTGCACAGTAACCTTAAAACCTGTATGTCTTACATAAAAACCGATTCTGCCTTGTATGGTATATCCTTAGTTGTTATAATCTGGGACAAATACTTGATTTTTGCTCCACTTTTCAATTGTACAATGTATTGGAAAACATACTTAGAGTCGTAGATTATAGATACGGCTGAATGTAAAAAATATCGATTTGTACTGCGTAGATAAGTTGACTCAAAGACGTAAAATAAATTTGTTAGTAGACACATATATAGATCTCAATCAACTCTATCCATAGGGCTCCAAATTTTCTCCAAAAAATCATTTGAATTCTAGAATCCTACATTAATTTTAATATAGTCTTCAGTAGATAACATTGAGATGTTGATAGTCAATTTATCACTGAGTACAGATAGGTCAATATAATACCAATAAAATATCTGGTTTATTTATATCAACATTGTGGTATTGTCGTATATATCAGAAACTGTTCTAGGTATATAGGTTTGTGGTAAAACCAATTATACAAAGTCATGTGTCAGGCAGCTCAAGCTAATGCTTAATGCGAAGTAAGAATTGAAGTTTGCACACGTCTGGCCTAACATAACTAATCCAGTACATGTTATTAAATGTTATAGTATAGGTACATAGTAATCTATACATAGATGTAATCACTCTAATACATATGTTAAACGCGGAAAGTGTCTTCAATATTTATCAGGAATTAGTTGTCGAATTAGATAATTTAAAACAACAAGTTTAATCAAGTGTGGATATTGCAAACGTTAAGTGTTGATATTGCAAACGTTAGTAGTGAGAGTGTGATTTATTAAATAATGAGTAATCTTGAAGATAATACAGTGAACGAAAACGCGGAAGTTACTATCTTACCAAAAGTGGATCTGGATTATATTCTTGTCAATGAAATTGGACAGTTTGGCAAGTTTCAAGTTAAAATATTATTACTAGCAGCAATCATTGCTATATTTGGTGCATGGGGAGCCACTGAATATGCATTCACTACTGCAAGAATTAGTACAAGGTAAATAAAATATTTCTTATAAATATTCTATTATTGATTTGGTCTGCTGATTTCCATAAACAAGATACAAACAAAAGGGACCACTATTATTTTACCAAAATTATTATTTTGCCAAAACAAAACAATTCAAATGTAAACAAATATCTGCTATCGCAGCGTCAAATGAAATTGATTTAAAACAGTGATAGCAGGGGGCGTAATAGCTTACGATTGAGTAGTTTTTAACCAACATTCTATTTCTATAAAATTGTCGGATAATTTTAGTGAATCACAAATAGTGCTGTATGTGCTGTAATAGCATGATTAAATAATATTTTTAGGTGTGTGATACTTGAGTGTGATGCCCTTCAACCTGAATGGTCTCCGGCCTGGTTGTCGAATGCAGTACCAAAAACAAGTCAAGGTTCCTTTGACTACTGCCAGCGTTTTGGAAACGTCTCTGTTCTGCAACAATCAGCGGATAATGAAACCTGTCCCAGCATACTCTTCAACAGAGACACATTGGAGCCTTGCGAAAAATATGTGTATGAAAATACGCATTCAGTTGCATATGATGTGAGTTGAGATCTTTTTTTGTTGTATGCTAGACAGATCAAAAATATATAAAATAAGATTAAAATTATGCTCACAACTTGTTTGGCAACATTTTTTGTTAGTGTTACTTGTTTTTTATCAAACAATTCTATTGCTCAATAATATGTTAATAATAATTTCTTAAAAATTGTAAATGTTAGGAATTGTTTCATCTAATATCAATATTTTTGTCCGTCTCCTAGTTTGAATTAGCTTGCGACGAATGGCGCCGGACACTAATAGGTACCATACGAACATTTGGTACATTTACAGCTCTCCCAATCACTGGATATGTCTCGGACCGCTTCGGGCGTCGCGTTGCCCTCACCCTCAACGCTTTCAACACGGGGTGGATCGGCCTGGTTAGATATTGGGCTAATTCGTACGCTGGTTTCACGATATCCGAATTTGCGGAAGCGACTTTTGGTTCCGGTGGTTTTTCCAGCGTTTATATTTTGGGTAAGCGTTAATTTTATCAATGTTTTACAAATCTTGACATGAAATTACATCTGAAACCCATACAAGACCTATTTTTTTTCAGTTATGGAGCTAGTAGGTCCAAAGTACCGAGTAGCAGCTGGTGCGGCTCTAAACACGAGCTTCGCACTTGGTGAAGTAATGATGGGTCTGATTGCGTGGGGCATCCCAAACTGGCGACCCCTTACTTTGGCATTGTACGTACCTATGCTTCTAACCATTTCATATTTCTGGATAGTATCAGAATCCATCCGTTGGCTCATGAGCAAAGGACGCTTTGATGAGTCTGAAAAATTATTGAGAAAAGTTGCAAAAGTTAATGGCAAATCTCTATCTGAGAAATCAATGAAAGCATTAAGACATAATGCGGAGGAAACGGAGAAGAATAGAGTTTTAGAAGAACAACAGAGTGGGAATGAGCCGTGGCTGATTGTCCAAGTGTTCCGACACAAACGGATATTGTTACGTTGTTGTATCTCTCCTGTTTGGTGGATGACGAATACGTTCATTTACTATGGACTAGCCATCAATGCAGTGAACATGTCAGGCAATAGGTACTTGAACTTCACTGCGGTGTCTGCTGCTGAGATCCCCGGCCAATGGACGGCCGTCTATTTCATGGAAAGAATTGGGAGAAAACCAGTTTTAATTTTTGCATTCTGGTTGTGTGCTGCTTGTCAAATTGCATACATATTTTTGCCTCATGGTAAGTTTTTACATTTAATCTTGTGGTGTTCTCAGGCAAAATTCTCTTCGCCTTTTGACGTATAAGCAACTGATATACCTATTGTTTTTCTTTTTAGACATGTATACAGCATCATTGATAGTATACTTGACAGCGAAGTACGCCATAGCAATGGTGATGACATCAGTATACGTTTACACTGCGGAGTTGTATCCCACCAAGTACCGTCACAGTCTCTTCGCCTTCTCCTCAATGATGGGCAGGATTGGGTCCATGCTGGCACCGCTCACTCCAGCAATTGTAAATATTATAAAAATCTATAGTATTACTCCTCTCAATAGCAGCACGGAGTTGGAATTGTGCCCGGAGGATGGCAATAGGCTCACCCCCTATCCCATGGGATCTAAACATAATAATTAACAAAATAATATTAGTCGTACACCTCTACCATACCCTTCTGGGTAATATAGGCGTAATGTTATGTTATGTTTATGCTCTAGTATTTTCTTTAATTTTTATTTTTGTTAACAAACGGAATGAAGAAAAACGATATTGAGTTCGTTTGTGGTAGAACTTCTAATCTCACAATATTTGTAGTCGATTCATGTATTATAGAGCCGGTCCGCAGATAAAACATGTTTTAGGTTGTATCTAACTACTTCTGACTAGTTCTGACTAAATTAACATTATCATAAACTGTCCTGATCGAGTGCTGACCAGTTTGTACTAGCTATGGGCGCATCTAACCTTGCGGTTCTGCTGATGTTATAATTACTATGTACGACGTGTTGCAAATGGTTCTTGCACTACGCGATACATGCATAATGATCGTGCGTGTCATATAACTACTGAGTTGCTGAGGTGATTCCATGATGACCTGAAAAATGGTCTTTTACATTTAATCAAATAGTTTTTATTATTTTTGTCAAACCTGCAAGTCAACGAGCGGAGCGAGTGATGCTTTGTCTATGCCTGCAATGAACGACGCAAAACAGCTTACTGCGCACGTGTGTTGCGCACTTATTGGCTCTGAAAATCGTCAAATGCATCATCAACGGTCGATCAAAGTAAATGTAATACACCCTTTTGAAATTTAAATTGTTATGTTTCAGGGTGCACAATGGTTTGAAGAGCTGCCGTTCGTATTATTCGCCAGTTTAGCCTTGCTTTCTGGTGCTTTGGTGTTCCTCTCCCCCGAGACCCTGGGAACCAATCTACCGGACACTTTTGAACAAGCCTCCCAGATCGGACGAAAAGATTACAAAAACTAACAGAGTTTTTTTTAAACTTCGTTGCGAACCTCCTTTATAGGTGTTACGAGTGTATTCGTAATTGTTTGTGGTATCGTAATGCAGAAACATGGACGGTTTTTAAAAGAACTAATTCACTTGTGGTGTAGTGGTTTAAGCGGTCGCTTTGCCACTTTTCACTGCACAGGTGTTGAGGGCTCAATTGCCACATGAGACAAATCATTCTATGATCCGCAAAGATTTATTCTGAGACTAGGTGTGTTTGTGTGAGTGAATGTGTGTATTTGAACTTGTACCATTGGATACTTTAATTGCTCCTGGCGTTCTATCTAATGTAAAAATTCTAATTTAGCCATAGTTTCTGTCTTATTATGAAAAATATAATAGAAAATGTATATCACCTATACTTCGCAATTTTGTTAATCTCTTATTGTAACTACTATAATAATTATATTACAATTGTATAGTTAATTTTTAGTTTTGAAAGGTTTTAAGTATAATGAATTCAAGACAATACTAAAGTCTGTAAAATATCATGACAGATATGTATATCGTAGTAAGTACAATTTATCATGTATCATACATAATGTTAGAATCTTTTATCAGTCTGATATCACAAATAATAATTAATTGATAGGCTTAAAGTAGTCTGGTAATAATTTTGAAGATCGATAAATTGTTTATTTTTCCTGTTATTAATCAACTGATTAATTGCAATCATTAAATTATTAGAATAGTAATTTGCAGAATAATTAATAGCACATGCTATGACAAAAGGTTACTATGACTTGTTGGAATAAAATTAATCAAACTAGTTTCAACACAAGAATTATTTGTTATATTCGTTTTCCTTTCTTTCCAAGGCAGTTTTCTACATCCATTTTACGTCTGTGGCAATTTTTCATATCCATTTTTGGGTATTTTCTCATACAATTTGAAACATTTAAAACATGAGAGCGTTTTGCTTACGGATGGATTTGGTATAGATAAAATCAGAGATCTAATAGTGAAGTTGGCTGCAGATGGTTGTGCTGCATTTCATCGACCAATCAATCACAGAGACTGCGGCACCCACCCGCATCTAATTTGCTTTAAAACTGACACTGACCCCTTCAAAACCGCCAAGTTCTTTGTCACTAGAGTCCCGCCGTGTGTTGATGTATTTAAATTTAATCTTCGAATAACGATCAAAGATTTCAAATAATATAATGCGGTATCTTTATTATTATCAGTCGATTGAAAGGTATTTATTTTCTTCCGTAAATTAAATTATTGGTATGTATGTCAAGGAAGTCATTGTTTTTTAGCCTTGGCCACATAATTATCTACCTATTTGTTCAATAAAAAAATTATCTTTTCTAATTAAACCTGAAAATAGTAGGTAGTTGCTGATTTATAAATGATTTATAAAACTTGTTAGGATGTTGTTAGTCTTTCAGATCAAATGGATTTCAATGATAGCACGGGTAGTTTATATTAAATGTATATATTTATATTCGTTACCCTTCGAAGCTGAAACTTCATACGGGTGCATCGTAATGAATCAGATTACTGTAATCGTTACCGCAATGATTGAGACGATATAATTGTCATGATCGAGCATCTACGCAAGGCTACCTGATTTAAGATATTTGTACGGGCAAACCGTACACCATAAGCATTGTCAGCATTTACATGCGCGCGCGCAGTGGCCTATGTCTTTACCTAAGCATTTACGTCAGTTCGCGATCTTTCCGCATCGGCCAAAGACACGGCTCCACCAAACCGCGCGTGTAACTTTCTTTTGCCGATTATTACACGTTTAAGTACATCGATTGACCTTATCGTTAGGCTCTACAATATTAGGAGTATAGTAGTAAGTATTAGCACGGAGTTAAAATCAAAATTGTTCGTTAGTTTCGCTTTTCTGAATTTCCTGATACTTTTGAGCAATTTGGACAATTTGGGTTAACAAAAGAAATGAAGACCCTACTTAAAAAAAAACCGGCGTGCTCCGGAGTTAAAAATAAACTACAAATAATAAATACAAATAAAAAATATTATACAAATAATAAACTTAATTTTGATGTGTTATTCTTACTTTCAATGTTGCCCATTAAGCAAATAGCCCTCTATGGGCTATTTGCAACATTATTGCTTTAACAACTGCTACTATGAAAACTATGCGCCTGATACGACTTATTGAACAATCTGTATCAATATAAAATTATTTATTGATGCGGCGTTTAACACAATATAATATATAATATTTTTTGAAGGCACTGCCCACGACAAGGGCCCTAATTAATAAATATGACCACCCCACAATTTTGTAAAATTTTAATAAGGCCTCTCGCCTACGACCGATAATCGGTAAACTATTTCTTGTAGGAGAAAAAACGCACGTTCGGAAAAGTATGCACTAACGCACGCGTCGTACATACAAAGAATATCGGTCAGAAATATTATGAAAATGACAGCGTACCTACCCGATTATCGGTCCTACAAAAACTGAGTCGTAGATGAGAGCCCTTAAGAATATAACGATCTGACTGTGTGACGGATTGTCGATTGGATATCCTTTTATTGTCACGAATTGAAATTCATAACTTTAATAACCCTTCAAAAAAAAAAAAAATTTACAAAGTGACGGATAGGTTGGTAGATTATAATAATATTATTATAAATACTCTTTTCCATTTGCATATTTATTTTATTGAGTGCCAAAATAAAAAAATATCAAGTCTTTTAACATTGCTATTTGCAATAAAAGTTAATATCTACACTAACAATACAAGAATATCATACTTATTATTATAAACATTAACAAAATTAACAAAACCATATTTAATTAACACCAAAAACAGTTATTATATTGTATTTTTTTACACTTATCTTAAGTCTAATACCAGCACTTAAATTAAATGTTGAAACTAACTTCCAAAAGCGCAAGAAATCCCATATTAGAGTAAAAATATGCTCATGACAGGAGTATTTTATTCGCTTTTGCTTATCAACACTCTTCTCCTTAGAGCTTGGCATAATAGATGTATAATAAATAGTCTAGGAACGAAAACTAATTATGTCTACTAATGACGTTTCATGCAAGCATAGCTTAACTGAGCTTAACATTGATTCATCATTTCATAGTGTATATTACATTCGGTTGTGCCGAATAGTTAATTTATTTTCAGGTTACCATTCAAAGAGCACAGTGGCAGTCCTATTTATTTGTACCCTTTATTGTCAAGCTATAAATTTTCTTTTCTCTACAACAACGTAGCAGTCATGGTACGTGTAACATTTTATAAATTTTCTTTTCTCTACAACAACGTAGCAGTCATGGTACGTGTAACATTTTATAAATTTTCTTTTCTCTACAACAACGTAGCAGTCATGGTACGTGTAACATTTTATAAATTTTCTTTTCTCTACAACAACGTAGCAGTCATGGTACGTGTAACATTTTAACTCTTTTCAATATTTACAAAAACGAATATTTGAACCCATAGAATGTTTCCATTCTCAATTTTATTATTTATCAGTGCTGTTATTTTTACGAGCTACAGAATCAGCTTCCTCGAAGGTGTCTGGCAGTTTAGCGCCTAAAGTCTCTGGCGTGATGAACACGAGTGCTCCAGACAACAGTGCGAGGCTGGCGAACAACACGAACGGCAACTCTTCGAACCATTGTGCACCCTGAAACAAATATAACATAACATCACGTCTATATAACCTAGAAGAGTGTAGCGGAGGAGTATAACATTTTCCCGTTGTTTTTGGGTCGTTATTGATAATTGGTGAGCCTACCGGCATTCACCGGGCATAATTCCAATTTCGTGCTGTTATTAAGAATTTTCAAAAAAGACGCAATATGCGCGCTACTTGGGACTGGAACTAGCAATGAGAAGCAATATACGCTAACCACTAAAACAACGATGCAGTCAACATAAAAATTAAGTCCAGGATTTAAGTGTGAGGTCAAAAAAGCCTTACCTTAAACCTGCCGCAAAAATATGTATCGCATGTGTAGTTTTTGTGCATGTTAATGGGCAGTAGATATCACTTACCGCCAAGCGCGCAATAACCTTGTTCGCATAATTCATCTTAAATCAAATCTATTGTGATTAGTGTGACTAATTTGTAGATAATCTGAAAAACAAAATAACTTACAATAGCAGGAGTGAGAGGCGCCACAATCGCTCCGATCCTGCCAATGCTCGACGTGAAGTTGTACAAGGTCTGTCTCTTCACCGTGGGGTACAACTCCGCCGTGTACACGTACAACGCTACGATCTCCATCGATATGCTGAACTTGGCAATCAGGTACACCGCCAGGGAAACTTCGTTAAGTCCTGTAAGAAGGTATATAAGTTTAATCACTTCGCTTTACATAGGAGCAACTCCAAAGGATAAACTATAATATTCACGAGTTGACCTAGAAGCCTTTTTTATAAATATAAATGAACTCAAAAGTATTATATAATATATATATATATATATATACTAAATGAACTCAAAAGTATTATATAATATATGTATAATATATTATAACTACCAAGTATTTATTTATTTATTAAGATTCACCAACATTTGATTACACTGTTACATATTTTGAGGTATACATCTTATATCTAATAGCGTTAGTGTAACAAAAAGTTATTGGCAAATACAGCAAGTGTCATTGCCTGCATAGTTTTGACATAATTTAACTTGAAAATATTAATTGCAAATGTTAGTACTTAGCTAAACATATTTAATAATATAAACAATTGTAGTAAAACAAATTTAAAAAAGGTGTAGAAAATATAAGTACAGGCATATTGTTATTACTGCTACTTTGAATGTTTATCTAAATAATATTTAAGTAACACTGAACGAAACCTGCCAGGTGAGTCAGCGTAAATATCGACTAGGTCGCTACAATCATTCGTCAGCCGGCATAGCCTGGGAATCAGTGAGTTAGCACCAAAGACTGTTCGGCGAAGTGGTGGATATAAGGGAGTTATGCGATTGCGACTATGCCTGCCCGTATATTTATTTTGCTTAGTATTAGGGGACAATCAAAGGCACCGTTAATTACTTTATACATAAATGTGCAATCAATTCTATCCATACGTGCCGATAGAGAATGGATTCCGTAATGAGTCAGTTTTTTGTTGTATGATGCCTTTTTAGGGCTCTTCGGTTATTGTGTGACAGATGCCATATGAATCTTTTTTGTATACGTTCTATTCAAAGAGAGTAAACAGCAAAGTGTGGCCTCCAAACTACGCTGCAGTATTCTATTATACTTCGCACTAGGGTCATTGTATAGTAGGATTTTAGTCTTACTGTCATGAAAAACTTTCCCATTTCGCATCACAAACCCTAGCATTCTAGATGCTTTCCCAATGGTATGCTCTATGTGGGGTAGAAAGGTAAGCTTTCTATCAATAATTACTCCAAGATCTTTTATTTGTTCAACTTCCTGAATTATTTCGTGCCCAATGCAGTAATTATAGTTTATAATTTTGGCTTTTCGAGAAAATTTCATATGATAACACTTTTGTGTATTTAGCTGCATGTTATTCAGGTCACACCATCTAGCTAATTTGCATAGATCCTTTTGCAGACAATGTGCGTCTTCTAAGGTGTCAATCACTTTTCCAAACTTAACGTCATCGGCATACATAACACTCTCAGAGTACTGAAAACACGTTGGCAGATCGAATGAACAAATTAAACAATATAGGCCCAATGTGCGACTCTTTAGGCACGCCTGATGTAATAGCCCGTAGACCCGACCGGTAGCCATTGACCACAACAAAAAAGTTGCGGTTCTCGAGATAAGATTGTAACCAATTAAGCAGTATCTTCTATTGAGTTTAAGCATATTGGTTTTTAACAATGTCAAAAAAGAAGGTTATTAATGCGATATGTATGTACGTATTATTGTTATTTATTTATTTATTGTGGTACAAGAAACAAACAGTATTATAATCAAGAACAATCAATAAAGTTTCTAATAATAAAAAAAATCTAGACCTATGTGAGAAGTGGCCATTAAATTCGTGCCACTAGTTTTGTGGCGATATAGAATTTAGTAATTTCCCTTTGAACAAGAAGTGTCATAGTATTATGTTTTCTGATAGAATTTAGTTTTGTTGTTGATAAGGAACCCTAAAAATGATGACTTTAAAATTATTATACTAAATAACTATAAAGATAGAAATTAACGTATTTCTTTGATGAAGTTTTTTTAAAATACTTAAGTATGCCTTCTATTTGTTTGACTTAATTCATGTTTTATTCTATACATTTTACAAACGTTATCGTGATTGAAAAATCCCAAAAATTACCAATAATATTTTTAATTTTTAATTTCTCAAATTCAAATTTAAAATTCAAATTCAAATCATTTATTTTCATAGGCCCCAGGAGGCGCGACCACACAAAAATTACGTTTATATTATCTATCTCTTTAGATATAAAGTACAATCATTTTGATGTCGTTTAATTTTGACAATCAAAACTTATTTCCTGTGCAGTCATTAATTTCTCAAACACGCGAAAATAATAGTTATTTATGGTACAAGTGAGAAAAAGTTTATATATATATATGGTTCTATTGTGAGTGCCAATTTAAAATCTTGAGCTTGCGAAGTAGTCTTGCATTGAATTCAAATAAAGACTACTTTTTTTCTCACTAGTAACATACACATCTTTTCACCTGTTCCAGTGAGAAAATATTAAGATTTAAATAAACTCGTACTCGATTGCTTAACTTAGGATAATTCCATTAATACGGCAGTAATACCGATTCGGAATGCGTTTTAGTGCCTTTTGTAAATCGCCACTTATTAAATATGTCGTACGCTTTCAAATACTTTTTACGTGATTTTTCTAGTAAAAAGCAAACTTCTGTGTTAGAAGCAAGTTGTCTCAACTCTTCTGGAGTTCCACAAAGTTCTTCATCACTATTTTTTTTTGTTAAAAAGGTCCAGTAAACAATTAAACATAAACTGAAAAGAATTTATAGTTGCCCACGATGACTGACACACATACAGACTTTTTTTTTAAGAATGCGTTCGGAAAATTGTTCCGTAACATTTATTTATAGTCTAATATTAAGTACCTGATTTTAGTTAATTTAAAATAATTAAAACGTATCGTTTGTAGTTATTTAATAAAATGTATGTCAATGTTTATTACTAACCTGTTTGGTGGATGCTTGGTTTTTTTTTCAGCGCCTATTCATTGGAAGGATTTTGTGTTTGCCTCACTAGTGAGTAAAAACGCATTTTACACACTAAATTTTGGCAAGCAAACGAACTTTTACGTGCTGGTGTGGTGAAAATAATATTAGCAATGGTATAAATACATAGTTATTTATCAGATAAATAATAAAATAAACCAGGGATACTAAAATTACCTTCAGGAAGGAAAACATATGCCAACTGGCACGCAGCGCACATCCAAAAAGCTATAATCAACACAGTTTTTCTTCCAATTTTGCCCAACAAATAGACGGACGTAATGTGTCCAGGGATGTCTACTGCAGATACTGCAACGAAATTCAGGTACCGATTGCCAGACAAATTCACGGCGTTGACCGACAGCCCGTAGAAGATGAAGGTGCTGGTCACCCACCACACCGGGGCTATCAAACACCGCAGGAGTACTCGCTTGTGATTATACACTGTCACAATCAACCACTCTTTGTTATCTGCCTCCAAAGCTTTTTTAAGAGATGCTTCAGCGTTTTGACGTAATTCTTCCAGTGACTTATCTGAAACTTTTCTTCCATTGCTCTTTGCTGCTTTCTTGAGTAAAGCTGCAGAGTCGTCAAAGCGGCCTTTGCTCATATACCAGCGGATAGATTCGGATATCAGCCAGTAATATGTCAATACTATGAATTGTGGTATGTAGAGTGCGAGCGTCAGATGTCTCCAATAAGGAACGCCCCATGCGATCAATCCTAGTAACACATTTCCCACAGAGTTGAAGGTCAGCATTGACGCACTAGCAGCTACACGGTATTTGGGGCCAACCAGTTCCATCACTGTAAAACACATATAGCTTATTAAAACATGAAACTCATAATCATTGCCCTAATATAATACGAACGACTCAGCAAATTTACTTACACAAAATATAAGCACAGGTGAAGAAGCCAGCACCAAAGAGGGCTTCTGCGAACTCCGATACAATGAATCCGATGTAGGTGTCGGCCCAATATCTGACGACGCCGAGCCAGGCTGTGTTGAAGGCGGTGATGCAGAGGGCGGTGCGACGGCCCCAGCGGTCAGAGATGATGCCCACGATAGGCATACCGATGGCCGTACCAGCTGTGAGAATTGTTCCTATCAGCGTCCGGGACCATTCGTTGCAAGCCAGACCAAACTGAAAAATTGTTTAATAGCTTTCAAAGTTTAACTTTAAAACTTCAGTCAACTACAAACTTTTTACTTTGCGTAAATTAATAGACTATTGCTTGGTTAATTGCACAAATACGCGGATTCAAGGCAAAATTTCCATAAGTACAATTTTTTGTCATAGTTATCCTATAATCCTGGTAACACCTGTTAACTTTTCATAATCACAAGTATTATATCTTGACAATAATTATTTGATACCTACGCTTTAATTGTTTCTATGACAACATTATTTGGATGTACACTTATATAAAAAACTTGCATATACTATACCTCGTAAGTGACTGAGAATGTATTTTGATACACATATTCATCACAAGGTTGTAGGGTGTTTCTGTCGAATAGTGAACTAGGGCAGGTATCACTCTCAACGACCCGCAAAGCAGACGTGTTGCCAAAACGCTGGCAGTTGTCAAATGAGCTCGGGCTGGTGAAGGGGACTGCGTTTGGCAACCAGTACGGTGACCAAACAGGCGGGGCACCGTCACTAGCGTCACACTCCGGTACCAAGCATCTGGAGTTGAATGAAGTAGCAACAATTGAGAGTTGTAGCAAAAACCAAGTGTCTTTGTAACCCAAGACTATGGTACCCATCAGATTAGCCATGACGTTTTATATCTATTCAATAATTTTCCGGTTTAAATAGTTTGCTGGGCTGGCTCTTTTCTCCAATCTATTTATTCAAGTATCGGTACGGATAATGCAAGGCTCTCATTTTGTGTCAACTTAACATGTTTTGCTGAAGGGGAGTTAAACATAGCCAAAATTAATAAAATTATTGCCTTTATCTATATAACGTAAGTAATGTTGTAAATATAAATTTATCAGAACACATGAATTGAAATAATCTTTGGCGTAGATTGAGTGCCTGATATTGTCTTAAACTTACTAAGATATTTAGATTATTTGATAAATTAATTCTTCTTTTTCTACCTTATCTTTTTCGTGTTATGAGGGTACGGCGCTAGCTTTAATATTATAATTTCTTCTAATATAATTACTCTTATTATTTCATTTAAGTATAATGTTTGCATGCATTGTTTGCTATTAAAATATTATATTGTTCTCAAATGAGGATGTAAATACATCATACATATTTGGTTTCATATTGAGTCCAACCTGTAATTTTGTATTTTCTAATTGGCTCTGAATACTGAACCATACGGTTCAAATATCATACCTTTTCTAAACCCAGTCTGAGCATTCCAAATTTTTTCATCTTTTATTTTAACCACTCTATTAATAAAACTTTCGCATATCGCCAGGTGGACTGACGACCTGAAAAAGGTCGCTGGAGGGGACTGGATGCGGAAGGCGCAGGACCGGGTTTTGTGGCGCAAATTGAGAGAGGCCTATGTCCAGCAGTGGACTACAAAAGGCTAAATGATATAGCTTGTCAACAACACTCGAAAGACTGATGCCGCGGTATTTCTTGCATTCATGTTGTGAACCCTCACGTTCATATAGCGGTACAATAAATAGATTGAAATAATAATATTATTTTGATTACCTGGTGTTTATCCTCGCAGTAGTAAACACATACTCATTAACGCCCCAAGCATTGAATAAAGCTAAAATCATGGCTAAGACGTATGTCTTAAGTTGAAACTTGCCGAACTGTCCTATTTCTTCTACGAGGATTGTATCAAGGTCTACTTTCCTCTTTTTCTTCCCATCATTTGCTTTCTCTGCGTCCATAATGAGAGTATTTAAATTCAAAACTGTTTTTGTTTTGTCTTTAGCGTTGTTGCGAAACTATTTTGCACTAATCTAATTGTTGATTTATGATCAGTTTTAGAAGAGAGAGCTCTGAACAATTTAATATAAACGTATTAAATGCTCAGAGTATATTCTATACTAAGACATGCAAAATTTTATTCTGACGGATAACTTTGTTTTTAAATTTATCTTATTAATAACTTAAAGGATAAAATGATAAGATTAAAATTGTTACCGCGCGATTTGGTGGTTTAACGATTATGGGGGGCACAATAATAATATTGCTAGGGGCAATTTCACAAGTTCTGAATAAGTCCCTGATAACCTATTCGCAACTATTTCGATGGATGAAATGTCAAATTTGTATGAAAAATTTTAGAATTAACCAGTCGACACTTTACTAGGAAATGGATGAAATTGGGCCTTAGTCTTTTGATGTAACAACATATCATAATTTTTACCTTCAGCACCAATGTTTATACTAGCAGTTTCTTTGCATCAGGAAATACAGAAATACTGAATCAAGAATAATGTCTCTGGATGAGGTCTATAGAAAAGCGCAAGAATGTTACACTGTAGTGTATTTATAAAGCATAAATGTGTTTAATTGGCGTATAGTCGATTTTTATGGAACAGATGCAAAAATACGTAATATACTGCGCAACCAAAGAGATTGCATATGGGAATCTTCCTATCTTCTGTGCTGGACAACGCCCAAATACTTGGTGGCCGTTGACTGTATATTCAATATCTTAAACTTTGGAGATGGTGATATTAAACTAATACTATTTCTTAGTCTTTTTCAAATTTCATGGACTGTTCCTTTCAGTATTTTAAGTTACCATACATATCCATAGCCAGTAATTTTGAACCATGAAGGATTGTTGCAATAAACTTTTATTTATTCTATTTCTTAAATTTTTGTACTTTGACGCCTAATCAAATTGACATAACAATTTGACGTTGTACAGTAGATAAAATGAAACATCTAGGCGGTAGTTGTAAGTTGGCTGCAGATGGCTGTGAACTTCATCGACCAATCGACAGGCACCGCTCTCGATCGTGGCAAATCAGAGCAAGCGCGTGACCCGCGACATTTCATTTGCAGCCAACTTCACTATAGCCTAGATGTATGATTCTATCCATACCTACCATATCCTTTTGAACACTTGCATACATATTGCCTTCAACAGTAACTTCACCCAGCCGTAAACTGCTACATATTTTTAATGACATCATTTACTTTGTTTAAACTGTTTGTAATAACTGATGAACACTAGAGATACTAGCACGATTTGGATTGTACTTATTTTTTTTAGTAACTATATTTGTAATATTTTAAAGCAAATTTTAGCTTTTCTATGCCTTTTTGTATTTTATTTATTATTAAAGTTGAAAAATTAAGAATCCAGCAGGACTCTAACATTTTTCGATCAAAAATTTGCGCTTCTAAAGCTTATTTATTACATTCTTAATCACCGCAAAGTGTGCTTATGCTCATACATTAGCTATTTTATTATATAGCGTAAATCTTTTTCATGGGTGAATCTCTGATCTGTGAAAATTGACGATGAAATATATTATGGTTAATCACTAATCACTGGTTAGCGGCTACGTCACTATGTCATGTTCACTCTATTCCTAAATTTTTAACTTGTCAAGTAATTATAAGGTGAGGATATCCTTCTTTTATTTTTAGACAAATTGAATGTATACTGGTCATGTAAATTATAAGATAAGATTAAATACGATCATTCTTTATTTGCCATAAGATGTGTATGCATACTGACGCATGAATGTGATTATATTATTAATAGACAATGTCCAGACATGTTAGCTACATTTTGACGTAAAATTTTTCTTATAACCTAAAAGTAAAGTTACATTGCAAAATAGTTCTATTGTACAAACACACTAGAAAACACTAAACATACACCGTAATAGATGTCAAAGCTATAAAATAAGTAAAATTATAAATAGGATGATTCATTTCAATGGTAGGTATGTTACAGACATCAGCAGGCAATCGGAAATGTCAATAGTACCATTATCATAATACATGTATCTTCTAGATGTATATAACAAGTAATAGTTATTTGTTATACAAGAGTGCAAAGTTGCTTTTTAACCGCGTGTTCAATTTTGATGACCGAGTAAGCGAAGGAATCAAAAGAGCACGAGGTGAAAAATCTTCTCGAGTGCAACACGTAACTTTTCATTCCACCTCAGCGAGGAAATGACTAAATGCAAAAAAAAAACCTTTACAATCACAAGATAGGTACACTTTTATTTCAGTTTAGGTATTAATTACTACATTATGACAGGTAATTATTACAGAATAATCTTTAAATTATAACAAAATAATACTAAGGTATAATTAAGAAAATTTTAAAGTAACGTTGCTACAGTTATTTAAATTGAGTGTAATATTTTTGTTTGGTACTGTAATATTGGTGTTAGTCACTTGTGTACTGTTTTTCGGTAAACTATCTGTCATACTTAATAGTTGTACCGATTCATCGGATTCCCTTGGCGTGAATGTTGGAGAGAGAGGGAGATGGTTAGGTGTTTCATAACGGCTTATTTTTGATGTAGAAGGGTCAGTCCAAGGATCCGATTGAGGCTCTTTCAGTGTAATGGCTCCTACGATGCCTTCACATATTTTAGACTTATGTTGGATGGAATCCTCTATGTATCCCTCTATAACTGCATTGGACTTCCAGCCTCCGTGGCGCTTAAGGGACAGGAGATCAGCTCCGGAATCAGCCAAAAGTGTGACTGAAGTTCGTCGGAAACAATGACCCGTGTACAACAGGGGTTCTGGAAGTTCAAGAAATGTTGCTATTTCTCGTGGGATACTGCCAATTTTATTAGTACCCATAGGCTGTCTAACATACTTTCCATTGCGATACTGTAGAAAAAATCGATTGATTGGAGTGTTAGGCGGGCGTAAGGCTTGATATTTCTCAACAATCGTTACGTATTCCTTGCGAATGACGAAGATGCGGTCTCTTTTTGTCTTTGTATTAGGTAAATTAATTAATAGTAAGTCATCTGAATGTTTCTCAATGTTTTTGACATTAGGTTGTGTTAGTTCATTAGTTCGACATGCTCCGTTTATTCCAATAATAAGAACAACCTGTAACGTAAAGAGTATTGTAGTAGATAAATGAATAAAATTGATATGAACGCATAATTATGTATCAACATCTACTAAGTATACTATTTAATTGAGATTAATATACTTAAGTAGATACTGAATGTGCAACTGACTTACTTTTGCCGCCAAATATACGGAATCGGGTGCTTCGTTAAGAAACTTTTCAATATCAGATACTGTGAAAACCTTCGATTCTTTGGTTGATGACCAGATGAGGCTCTTTTTAAAAATGCCACTTATTTAGGATAGGTATCGATATGTATGTCTTTTTTCATCTTTATTGTTGCTTTTAGCATCGAATACGTACTCCATACCCAAGAAGCACAATAAGCATTTTATCTAACCAATCGTGAACTTATGCAGAACTTGAGGTCTTTCTAAGCTTTTATAAAAGTTCACACAACAGTCTAACGCTCTATATAGGCATTTCAAACCCACTATAGTACTATACACTGTATAAAGGTTTGATAATGATGAAGCAAAATGCTTTTTTAGGACCTTCAGTTTTAGGGCGGCCCACCGCAAGACCGCTGTACAGTTTTCAGCTGTTTTTAGTGCTTCAAGATTTATAAAAGCATTTTAAAGTAGTAGGTAAATGCCTCATGCTGTTTAATAGCATGAACGTTAACCAATATAATGCACTGCAAAACCGCTGTACAGCATTCAGCTGTCTGCAGTACCATTGGTTGTATAATAGCATTTTTAAGTAGTCCGTAATACCTAGTGCCACTTAATAGCATGAACTTGAACCATTATAATGCTTCAAAATCTGCTGTACGGCTTTCAACTGTTTTCAGGATCTCTGGTTGTTAAACAGCATTACAAAATGTTTATACAAGCCTTGTGCTGCTGAGCAGCATAGAATTGTGTTAATGTATTGCTTGCATTTTTAAAGATTTACTGAGTGCTGTTGTACAACCAATAGTTTTTTGATCAAATATATGTGAGGTTTTGTAATGCGTAAAGCCGCACATAAATTCACTTTGTTGTGTTTGTAAAGCCATACACAACAATTTTAATGGTAAACGGAGTTATTACCTTAATTCAACTGTGTTTTCCGTGTAACTGTAACTACAACAATAACAGTTTGATATTGATAATAAATACATTGTAAATGCAATTGAACATTTTAGGTTATCAATAAGATTTTATATTTTGTATGAAAAAATGTTGAAAAAAACGTGGAAAATTAAAGCAAGAACCGGAGGAGTAAGGCGAAAAATAACAAAGGAATATACAAGGATTATGAAGACTTCGAATGAAGACAAATTAATGCACAACAAAACGATTCTTGCAAAGTGAGTTGTAGTGATATCAGAGAAGGTTCCGTAGATACTGATAGATATACAATGTAAATTAGTATGTATGGATCATCACGAATACTTGTATTTTATACCACTATTGAATACGTTTTAATAAAAGTCAGTTATTTGAAATATTTCTCATTTTTAACCGACTTCAGAAAAGGAGGAGGTTCTCAATTCGGTTGTAATTTTTTTTTTAATGTTTGTTCGCCGATTACTCGAAGACGCCTAGACCGAATTGAGAAATTCTTCTTTTGCTTGAAAGAGTATACCTACTTTGTCATATGGTCACGATCTGATGATGGAATCCTAGAGGAATCGAGAGCAACCCTCAAATTTTATAGGCTTTTATATTGATTTTCGTATATTACCTAAAGTTAATCGGATATTTGCTTCTAGAAATCTGCATCTTATGTTGTAGAGCTGATGCTGGAAGGTACATATCCTCAACGGTTAGGAGTACGAACATAATTATTCAATTATAAGTACCTCATGTTCGTTTTATTTATTTTAAAGTTATACACGGATGTGGCAAGACGTTTAATATTACTTAAGTAGGTATATCCATTAAAGAAGTTAGAGTAACATAGAATATATTATTATCTCGTTTTTCATACCCATCTTTCTAACTGCTGGACAAGCCGTCTTTAACGAGAATGACTCATGGTAAAAATACTTCACGAAAAAGAGATAAATAAAAAAAAAATTGAAAAAAAAACCATCTTCAAAATACCTTGAAAAAGCATTAAATAACGCAAAAAGTCGAATAAATAGTTCTTGAAGTCTGTGCTGATCATTTGCGTTATTAAATACTTTTTCAAGGTATTTTGAAGATGGTTTTTTTTTGTCAAAAAGTTGTTATTTAGTTATATCGTTTTAACTAACTAACTTTGTCAAAAAGAGATTACATAAATTAAAATCAGATAGTATAAAATCAATAGTATAGTATTTTATTATAATAAGAAACAATTAAACATAATTATACAATAATTAAACACTTCTTAAAACTAATTATAATAATACCTAACTATGCACATAATAAAAGGAAAAATAAATGAAGAAAATATAACTAAGACTACTAACTATTTACTAATTACTTCGAATTATTTTGTGTTGAAACATAATGTGCAAATAATAAGCACCTCTTTGAATATTTTTTTTAAGATACTTTGAAAATCAACACAAATAGAATTCGCTCTCATCATCACTAATATTATTTAAAGGAATATTTTCTTTTCCGATGGCTTGTTCTTGATTCGAGATACTTTCTTCTTCAGCTTCTTTGGCGACAGTTTGTTCTTCAAGTTGCATATTTTCTCCTTCGGTTTCTTTGGCGATATTATCTGTTTCTTGTCCTTTCTCAGTTTTTTGCCGTTTGTTCATGCGACATCTCTAAGAAGACATTCTAATGTTTTTCATGGCTTTCCTTTGCATTGAATTTTTCGTAATAACCTTAAAAAAAAATTCAAATTTTTAAAAGAAAATGAGTTTTGTTGTTTTCTACGAGGATCCCTAAAATAGTAATGACACTTATTTAGTTCACACGAAGTCTACTGGCATATATGTGAACACATAGAAAACCACTTTAAAGCCGATGGCACTACAGTGGTTCATCTAAAGTCTTTTCTTTGGCCTTTGGCATGTTAATTGTTCATGTGTGAATATTTGTACAGCAGACGGTATTAATAAGCGCTTTTAATGGTTCACCAAGCTATTTTAAACTGGACACCATTTTGAGAATATTCCATATAACCAAAAAATATTATTGTTTCGACATAAGTAAGAATCTAAGAAACCTATAATAAAGTAGAAGCTTAATTTAATGCTGCTAAACTATTACTATTAAGATATTCATGCAAAAATGTCGTTCTATACTTAAAATACACATTTGTTATTTTTATTTCACGCACATATTAAAAAAAAATACAGCAAAACCTATATAGTGAAAGTGAAGTGAAAATTTACAATAAAACCTATATAGACATTGACAGTAAAATTCCTTTCGCAATAATATTTGAAGGCAAGAAATCTTGGATGAAGGATAGTACTGGATTAGGCATGGCTCGTAACCATAGTAACCATAGTACTTTAAAAAGAGATGGCCATATACAATATCAGTAGAAACGACAGAGAAAGCATATTATTTTTTTGTCTCTGTCACCGTACAGCTTTTTATTGTTTGACCCATTTGAATTTGCCTAACCTATATCGTGTCGGTAGTGGAAAGAAGTCGTTTTTTTCCTAGTTTAAACTAGTTACATAGCCATTTTCCGTGCCTTAAACATACCGTAGTGACTGTAGTGAACAATAAACATGGTGCAGTGTTGTATAATTGGCTGCAAAAGCCGCAGTGAGCGTAAACAGGAAAATATAACTTTTCACAAGTAAGTATCACTTCAAACCTTAGGATAGCTTGTTTTCAGTTAGTAATGCATCCCCTTAGAATCTGGTTGCCCGACAATTCTCAAATCGATACAAATAAACAGTTAATTTCAGTAATATAAGTTTTCTATAAAATCACGTTTTGTTGTATAACACTACCAAATGTAGCATGCCGTTGTGACAGTTAAAAATTTTTATTGTTAGAATAATGTCGTATTATTTGCTCCATTTTTACTGTTAAAATACAACTTCACACCAAAGAATTCGATAAAACTGTGAAATATTTACCATAAACTTATTGTTATCATAAAAACATGTGAATTTGCCATTGGTATAATTACTTTTCTGTTTGGCTGGGTTATATATTCTCTAGGGATACCTGCCCAAAAGTGGAAACTTTCCCTGGAATTTGGGAATGAGTAGAAAGTTTAATTCGTTTTTATTTTTTTTCATTGTGATAAATAATAATATTCAAGATATAGACTAGAATAATTATTAAATAACTTAATTTTTATATAGTTTTTATAATTGATTGTAAATCTTTTTTTAGATTTCCCAAAGAAGCCCACGTACGTCATAATTATGTGGATAATATCTACAGGACGACAATATTGAGAACCAACTAAGCACTCTAAAATATGTTCAAGACACTTTGAAGATAGATGTTTTAGAAAGACCCAACTAATGACCTATCTTTATGAATTTTCAGTATCGACACTTTACTTAAGTAATGTAAGTATGCTTCTTACTAGTCGTGCGTATTTTTTTTCGTGTATGATTTACTTAAGTAGGGCATTATAATTTACAGAACCTACCAACAATAGATATACCTTCTACATCAGTAGTATACTATCACACATAATGTATGTGTCGATACAAACAAATTGCATACAAATTATTTATGTATTTTTACTGTATAATTTGTTTTAGTTTCTTATCTATTGTGCAAATCTGTCCAATGGCTGATGAAGCTTTGACTACTTCTATTATTAACCCAAGTCGGGAATTGCAGTAGGGACGGTGGATATTTACTGTTTAGTTAATCATAATAAAAAAAACTTAGGTTCTGAATACTGAAGTAAATGTTACACCTGTTCTTCCTTCTGCTGGATATAGTTGTCGATCATTCAATGTAAGTATTAGTAAAATTATTACATTGTCAAGATATACTCGCATTTCTTGTCAATATAATATACTCAGTAGGACATATTAATAAGCTTATTAATCTTGTCAGTTTCAATGTTTTAACTTAAAGTAGAAAATGATGTGTAGATCAGAGTTCGAAGTGATAATTTATCATTGATATTATAAAAAGTATCTGAATGTACGCATTCATTATTGCACAAAAAAATCCAAGACAAGCAAGTAAAAATTAGAAATTTTTATACTAAGTTGATTTTGTTTAAGGGATAGTAATACAAATCATATTTAATTTGGAGTTTTATTTAACCCACTTCTTCATCATTTGACTTCACAATTAAACGCTGGTTCCAACGTCTAATGGTCTTATTTAATATATTTTTTATTATATTTGTTCTTTTTCAAGTACCTTATTTTTTATTTATGTATGAATGTTAAGAAAGCGAAAAAAAACACAGCGAACGAACGTGTAGTCCACCTGATGGTAAGTGGAGTACAGCCCATGAACATCAACAATCCACAAAAGCAGATTATAGTTGCGTCGCTGCAGCTGAGGACTACGGTGTTATGCCTCATGTGCCAGTAATTTTAGCCGCTTTAGTACTGCAAAATATAACTTCTTTGCCTAGTACATTGACAAATGGAAAAGGTCTAGCATAACAATATTATTTCGGGGAAAATTGGGTACCACTGGTAACCCCATGAAATGTCTGTACTTTCTTGCCGTCCTTTACGGGTGTACGCAACTTAAATGCTCATGTCATCTCTACCTTATACTTACTCTGAGCAAGAAATAGACAAAAGAGTAAAACACTTACCCAGAATATGTCACGAATAATAATCTCAATTTGGACTGCCTTTCGTCACCATCAGTCATAGTACTAGATTGCGAGGCGATGAGTTTATATTACGATGTTTCTTCTTTTAAAACTTCTGTACTGTGACATAAGGTTGATATTTCAATAATATAGAATTTATTTATGTTCTAACTGTGAACCCTTACAGGACTCTAATAATTCTTTTACCTGTTCATTCTAATTTTAACGCTAGTATAATGCTTTTGTAATGCTCCTAACAACTTTATTAACAATTGCAATGCTATTTTAATGCTTCTGTAATGCGATTTCAACTACTTTTACCATAATAATGCTAGTATAATGCTTCTGTAATGCGATTAATCACTTCATTGACCATAATAATGCTTGTATGATGCTTTTGTTATGCCATTAAATAACCTATTGTGAACAAATTAAGAACCTATGGTTGTTTAATTTGTGCCCAAATTAGCATTACAGTGCCTTATAAACGTTTCTAAAACCATTTAAGAACCAGTGTTAAAATGCTAAAACAACACAGAAAAGCCGTTAGTTGGCCATTATACGGCTTTACTGTGTTACTTGGGTAGAGTGCTTGCTTTCTTGTTCTCGGATAATTCTATAAAATATGCCAGCAAAACGTTTTCTGAGAAAGTTTTGGCTCCTTTTGCTAGTCGCCACGTGTTGAACATATCGTACTGTTTTAAATACTTCTCGCGTGATTGTTGAGGGAGAAAGCTCATTTGCGCATTATTAACAGTTTCAGTCAATTTTGTTGGCGTCAAACAAACTTCCTCGTTTCTAGAATCACTCATTTTAGTTTTTTCACTTGTTTTCAAGTTTCTTGTTTTTAATATAAGGTTTAACAATGACGTGAAAAAATGCCGCGTAAAGAACCGCGTACAAAGCAAATTGAAAAAAGAACACCAAAAAGGTTCCGAGTCTGAGTTTTTAACAATTTAAAAAAAAGTTGTTTGATATATTCGGCACCATAGAGGTAGCAGTAAATAGGTTTAATGTTTTTTTAATTCACAAACTTAGTGCACACGATGTTCTAAATTCAATTTACTTTATCCTCTAGAGAATAAAAACGGCTTTTCACTCAGATATTGAAGATTAAAAATACTCTTTCCGAGATGGTGGGATGAAAAAGATATTTGAGACACCTAAAAAAGATTAAATGGCATTTTCCAGAAAATTCGTGAATGTAAAATAATCAACTATACTTATAATAAGACTGTTGAAGGTCCAATTCTGTTCATTGAAGATGTTTTAGACCTTTAACTGATTGAGTTTAATTGATGTTTGAGATTGCTAAGTTTTGTTTATCTAAATCCTATCTACTACCTCTTTGGTCTAAATAGTCAATGATGTTTTCAGCGCAATAACAAGTTTTTTGGATAAGTTCACGATGTCAAAGGAAAATGAAAAATACAATCGTGATGGCGTTTTAAATTTATTGGTTATCATAAAATCTACTAAGTTTAAAATATCAACCTTTATCAAAACAATATATAGTCAATCTACAACGATGAATGTTTTTTTTTAATTGAATTCTGAGATACCTAAAGAATATAGTGTTGGTGTTGGTATTATTAACTGAGATGTTAAAAATGGTAGAGTTCGCCTTGATGACATTTTGTGTCATTTGCGCCATTTGTGCCATTTGTGCAAATTAAATATAGTGAGAGACCGGTGTTGAGTGAAATATGTGTGGTGTTTAAAATATAGTGATTACGATAAGTGCATTATGAGAGTTGTTGTACAAGTAAAAGTTTAAATGGATTTATCTGCTAAATACTTTGTATCTATTGGTAAGTTTTAAAAAGTATTGTATCACTTCGTGTATTAGTAGTCAATGACATTTACACACAGTTTTGGCTACAAACGGGACCCTACTACTAAAACTACGCTGTTATTCTGTCCGTCTGTCAACAGGCTATCTCATAAACTGTGATAGCTAAACAGTTGAAATTTTAACCCATACAGCAAACGTAACCTTATTGGTAGTTTTTGCCTAATATTGATAACGGGCACATGTAGACGATTAAAATATTTACGGAATATTAACCATACTATAACTCATTTGAGCTTTTATACCCCTATCCTTGCTAGTCATACTATAGTAATCACCTACATTGAATTCTGAATGGAATAGATACTCTTCAGTCCTAAATATTTTCCGTACCGTATTAACAAATAATAATAACGGTGTTTTGTATTTATTAAAATTTATCTTATAACATAGTCTCCTAAAAAACCAAGTTTAAATCCATTCTACTTTCTTACAGTTGATCCAAAAAATATTTTTGCTTTTCTAATATTATTATATTTTTTTGAAATATTATTAATCTTAATACCATAAATTTGCCAGACCTAATGCTGATAGTTCAGCTAGAACTAACTATTTTATAATATATTAAGTAGTTAGGTATAGACTAATATCTCATCTGACTTTTAAATTTTATTTTAATTTGTGTAATGCAGACGTGCAGATATGAATATTCCAACATATCAAATAATTCACACCGACAACACAAATCAATATTTTGTAAAAACATAAAAACAACTTTACTCAATTTTTTTTCGCAAAAATCTTGTCACAAAATTATACATTTTGAACTTCATCCACAATATTTTTAACCGATTGCCAAGAAGGGTTATGTTCTTGTATGTTTTTTTTCTTTTATTGTAGCAATGACGCCGAAAGCAAGTTGCTCTTTGTTTTTCTTGTCTATTACACACATTACCTGGCATTATAATATGTATTGTATAAAAAAGAATAAATAAATATCTCACAACTTACACACAACGCCATCTAGTCCCAAACTAAGCAGAGCTTGAACTATGGGTACTAGAATAACTGCTACTAATACATATATACGTTTCTTTTGTAAATACATACTTCTTATACATAGAAAACCTTAAGAATCATTTCATGATGGTTTTGGAGGTATTCGTTAATTAAATGGTCGTTAAATTTTAGAAGCTATTTGATTAACAGCGAATGTATTTTTTAGATGGACTCAATCGGTGATCGGTGAATCGGGCCCGGGTATTCTTACAGGGTTCTGAGCGCAAACCGTAAATATCCCAATTTAGTATTTGTCGAAATGCTCACACTATCACATAGGATAAACTAAACGTAGATGAAATGTGGTAGTTCTACAGCTCAACTACATCCTGCTGAGTATTACCGGCAAAAAGTTAAGTTATGTTGTCGCCTGATTGGCTGCCACATGGATGGCCATGTCTTGATGATGCGGTTGGTGACCACGTTTTTGCGTTGTTTCTAAAAAGGATTTATGAACAATTTTATTTGGCTTTGATAGTAGAGCTTTTGTAATCGGACTAGGAAGGTTGCCCTAGGAAGGAGCACCATCAAATTTACGAGACCTACGTAAACTAGTGCAATTACAAAACAGCTTTCAGGAGAGCGAGTTTAACTAATTTTAACTTTGACTGAGTTTGATGCTGGACCTGGTTTTCAATATCTTTATCGAATTCAATGTTTGAACGGGACTCTTATAAACTTGTGTTATTGCACATGCACTAGTATACGTAGCACCCGACGAAATATTAGTCAGTAGGTAACAATACAAGAATACAATATTCTTATTTGGTGAGCTTGATGTTATGTTAGGCCCAGAAGCATAGAGCCTTCTCATGACGCATGCGCAATTTCTAACTTACATTGGCTTTCTATCTACTTCCTTTCAGTTGGACTATAAGCTACATACTACTACGCCTATATAACCCAGAAGGGATTAGCAGAGGTGAGAAATAAAACTCACATTTCACCTCTAACTTTTAAGCCTATTGTGATAGGGGTAAGCCTATGACCATCCATTGGGCTCAATTCCAATATAGTAACATAACACGACGCCTATAATGACCCAGAAGGGTATGGCAGTAAACGCTCAAAAGTCCATGCTAAGGATTACATTGCTATGAACTGTACAAGCCCGATACAGCTAGTACACACACTAACGAAGTCGCGTGCGTGTAAAGCAGTTTACAAGATAACACACACTAATGAAATGTTGTCGCATTCGTACTAAACGCGTCTCAGTGGCGACCTGTTCTTAAAATTCGCATATATCTATCATGAGCAGGTAGCTGTATCGGGTAAACATTGGGATCACGATCAACTAAATCTGAGTTTGAAGCTTAGTTGATTTGTGGTTGTATTTTGTTTTTACAAAATCATAATAATATTTGTAATATTTTAAGCACTAACTTACTAGGTATTTATGCTTAAATAGTTACATACAATACATAAATAGTTACATATTAATATGATAACTAATAAGTTAAATAATATATGTTATTATTATTTAATTTTTTATTTTTATTTTCATTGTTGTAAGGTAGAAATAAAAAAAGTCACGCTGAATGATGATAAAAATGTTTATTCGTTTTATTTATTAATACAATTAATTAACTTTTAAGAGCATTGTGACGTCACATTCCTAACTAAATAAAAAAACGTTCCCTTGTTACCGTTTATAAGATTTTTGATTACTATAATAACTAATAAGTTAATTATGTTGTTATTATTTAACTATTTACGAATTTTTTTATTTTTATTTTCATTGTTGTAAGGTAGAAATAAAAAAAGTCATGCTGAATGATGATAAAAATGTTTATTCGTTTTATTTATTTATACAAATATCTAATAAATTTTTAAGATAATTGTGACGTCACATTCCTACCTAAACCGTTGTAACCGTTCATAAGATTTTTATCAATAATCTAAATGTTACTAAAATGATTTATCATGACAACAAGGAAAGGATGTTCTAATAACAAAAATATAATTGTTGATACCCTAAACTTAAAAAAGTTAAGAAAGCGACTTAGCGAGATTAGATCTCACGGCTCATTGCTAAACGCATTTAACTGCACGCCTTAACCGCTCGGCCATCTTGACTCACACTACTTCAGTGAAATTATGAACTACAATCATTTGTTAACAACATGTGTCTATTTCTTGGAAATAGAAGGTCGTAAGTCAAACTACACTTCAAACTATTGCCTTGTGAGATTGCCTATTTCGTCGCCACTGTACAACACCCACACTTCACCTGTTATGTTTAGGTCCCATGGGATAGGGGAACAACATATCGCCATCCACCGGGCACAATTCCAACTCCGTGCGGCATCTGTGAGTTTCCTGATGGAAAAATAAAACTCTGTCCGACCCGGGAATCGAACCCGAGCCTACCGTTACCCTTACACTAGACCGTCGAGGCAGTAGTCCAATGTAGTACTTTTAAACAATTTAAGCAAACATATGTAATATTCACACATGAAAAGCAGATATTAAATCGCACGTTGCCGGGCGGCATGCTCGTGCGCACCAGGCCGCGGCTGACAGCGAGGCGATGCGCGCGCGCCGTCGCTCACACGACACACCAACCAACGTTTATATCGATCAAAACGTTAAATTATTGTGACTTGTTCTATGTTTTAAATGTGATTTAGTTTTAGGTAAGTTTTCAGTGTCATATTTTTCATCCTTAATGTACTTCTTCATTTCTGCAGCAGCGGTTTAAATCGTGCGTATGAAATAATCTAAAATTGATTTGTTTAACCTAAAACTTCATCTTATTCAGCAATTCAAACTGATTTCCTGAAGCGCTAATTTTCACTCACGAATTTCCCGATGGAAAATATGACAGCCCAAATACATTGTGATAGCATTTTGATTTCGCAACTGCATAAGGAACCACTGAATCTAAGAGCTATTGGAATCGTTAAACTTATAATCTTTAGCTTCATAGTCGCATTTCGGCTCCCAAAGATTGTTCGCAGCAGCGCAGTTACAAATTTGTCTAATTTGGCATGAAATTAATGCATTCATTATAAAGGTGATGACATGTGAAATTTTATTTTTGATGAAACTAATGTCGCGATTGTAATGTCATCAAAATTACACCGTGTTACCATCAACTTTAAGCATGCATGTATTAAATAAAAATACCACTACTTCGATAATGTAAATAAGGCTTTACAGTTTTCGTCGTTAGGTGGTGATAGCATTTTTTTACTGTCTCCCCGTGGGTAGATCTGCCTTGAGGAGCAGTTTGTTATGCTCACCCATTTGATACAGAGTTTTTTTACGAAATTTTAGTTTTATACTTCGATTTGATTACAAAATTCACAGTTGATTTCATAATTAGTTCAGTATTCTTAATAATAATGGAGTGTTGATGTGTCTCAATGTGAGTGTGACGAATTTTTTGAGCGTGTCCACTATGTGTATGTGTATGTGTGAGATGTACCTTAAAGGTGTCAGTGGCTGTCTTGTTGGAGAGTATGGAATCTAGGTCGTAAGGGTTCAGCTGTTTAAGGTGGCAGTATTGTGTAGTCTTGTGTATTCGGGACATTGTGTGATGAGGTGTATGAATGTTTAGGTGGTTGGCACGAGTTTCATGATTGTCTCTTATTCGGAATATCTCAAAAGCAGCATTCAACAACTAGACAAGACGCCGCGCCGTCGCTCATCTCTGACGGCAATAGTTGGAATTAAATTCAAATGTCCAATAGGATAAGGACTGTCAATGTCTGACTCTAGGACACGGGACTTATACATGACAGGTGAAATGCGGATCCTTTATCTTCTATAAAAAAATATAGACAATCAGAATAATGAAATAGTAATTGCCCCCATATTACCGTCCCGTTAGTTTATGTTTTCACAATAGATTCCGCCAAGTCATCCGTTTCCGCTCGCCACCACGTTTATGTATGAATGTATATAATGTATGTATGTTTACTGAAGACAGTCGATGTTTTCAGCGATTCGTACAATCAATATCAATGCACAAGACTTGGCTTCCTCTCCTTAAAATGATATCAAACTAGTAATATTTCTTCTTACACTTCTTGTAACTCACACTGTGAGCAGTAACTACACAAACAACTGTTGACCTCGGAAGGAAGATAGAGTAGACTCTTTTTCCTTCCGACTCTTCCGAGTGACGTGAAATTTCGAAATGTGCCGGCCCGCCTATACAGGGCTATTGGCAATTCGACGTATTTTATGCAGGAAGTTATATAGGGCCTAAATGCAATAATCTGAAACCGTAAATTTTCTACCAAAATTCTACATTTGGATTTCATTAGAAAATTTTATATACAACTAATACAATTAGTAGGCAAAACAGTCACCCAAACCTCCATAAATGTTTGAAAACTCACTTGTTTTCTTTTTCCCATGCAAAAGTACCAACAACCTTTTGAAAAACATAAGATTAGAATATTATTCTAATAATTTGCACGTTTAGTCTTGTATATTATTTTTATGCTACGCCACGTTTTCTATGAACGGAAAATAAAAATCAAAAAATATTGTTTTTCATTGGTCAACATTTAATTTAAAAAAATTCAAATTAAGGTATTATCTGCAATAAAAACAGAAATCATAATGCATTAGCTGTTCAAATTACTTTAAAATTTATTTTTTATTGCTGAATCTAGGAAATTTCAGCAAAAACCTGAAATTTTAAAATCTCGTAAACTCCTAAATATCGTACAGTATTTATGTGCTCAGATTAGGCCCAATTATATCACCATGCAATACGTCGAATTACCAATAACCCTGCATTACTAGGTATTATTATTTTAAGTATTTTATGGTTTTTTGTAGTTATCGATTGTTTCTATATTTTTAGGCGTAAATTGCCTGAGTAAGTCAGAAGTAAAACATGATATGGTATTTTAAGTTTCCATCTATATATCAATACATATTTAATTACTTACTCGACTAACTAAATCGCTGGGGCTAGAATCTTGAAATTTGGAACAAAATTTCCATTAATGTCGTAGGAGCGCACCTAGAAATGATTTTTGGACATTCCATCCCTAACTTTCAGAAGGGACATTTTTTTTAATTGCGCGCTACTACTTGCAGACAATCTTCTTGGTAAATTTCATGTTTTTAACCTCACTGAATCTGATCATTATCCGTGAAGTTTAATTTTTTATGTAATAATTCGTAGATAAGTCATACTAAAATATCGAACACAGTCAAAACTTTTAAAATATTTTTTTCTATTAAACTTTAACTCGTCGCAATATTGCAGTTTGTTAAAAACTGAATCAAAGTATAAACTATATAAAATACTAAAACTACCGTCACTTATGGTAGACTACTAAGCCTTTTGGTAGTCTACGGTAGTTTTACATCTGTGGTAGCAACCGTCATAGCCAACAAGTAAACGCATATCACCGAAAAACATAATAGTCACTGAGAAACATGGACAAAACATTATTTAAAGATTCGGAACACAAGAAATACGTTTAATTTTATCTAAATTCTTAAATCAAATATTAACTTTTTTTGTTAGGAAACATTATTAACAATAAATTATTATTCCCAAGAAAATATATTTTATAATTATTGTATTGCAGTAGATAGGTATGAGTTATATTTAATTTTATATCATTTAAATACGGTAGATGGCGCTTATAGACGCGCTGAAGGGGGAAATCATCACCACATTATCTATGATCAAGCGCCAAATATGTAGATAAGAAAAATATCACGCTTATATTAAACAGAAGGGTGTGGCAGAGGTGTATTACACCCACATTTCAGCTTTTATATTTACGCATAGATATACGCGGATGAGACTCGTCATCCACCAGGCATTATTCCATCTTCGTACTGCTATTGACACGAGCTCCTCCTAGTACCTTCACTACACACGTATAATAAAAGTACCTACTTTTTGCACATGTCATTCAGGGGCACTTTATACTACATTAGCACACAAAAGAGCATATTTTCACTAATTTCCATGACTGCCGCATGTTTGCGAGCGTGCAATGTTACGATGCATTTTACAAGACATTTGCAGTTGCATAATTATATGTATAAGTAGGTGCGTCGGATAGAGCCGATAGTACTCGCTTTGATATATTACTAAACGAGTTTTACCAGTAGAGGGCGCCAGCATAACTATTTATCTATCGTTACTGAAATATTTTTTGTTTTTTATATCCATTATAAAAAACCGCAAATTATTGAGAATTAGTTCGCCAAAACAAACGTGTGTTTTTTTATCAATAAATCGGAAATACGAAATTTTATTGACTTATAGCCGGGAATGTATAGGGAAAGTCAAGATTAACAGTACTTTTTCAGTAATCAGAAGAGAGAGATCAAAAATTTAGAGAAATATAAATAATTTCCGACAAATGCATAGATTTTCCGTTGATTTTTTTTGCACCAAATGTCTTAAAATTTAATTATTATTGTACTTGTACATAGTGATGTACAAATTTGTAAACAATGATGAGTGCATCATTGTTTACAAATTTGCATATGAATTTTTAGATGTATTTTTTGCCAGGTCTTTCCTGATTTAAATTAATAAATTTTGATCAGTAGATCTAAACATTTATAATAATTTTAAGTAATGTCTATAATAATCCTATAAGTTATAAGGGAGTACGTTTAGTGCACTTACAAAATTTTCTATTGACAGACGATCAGATCAAGACCTGTTCCGTGCCTACATCGAATGTTGACTTCATACAAATAATATGAAATAATTTATACTATTTGAGGAATGTGTAATAGTAAATGAACATTAGCACTGATAAGTGTGACCTATTGAACTAGACCAATAAAAACAAATAAAATTGGGAGTAATGACTGCTCTATATTAAATTACTAGCGACCCGCCCCGGCTTCGCACGGGTACAATGCTGATGCTAAGTATACTACAGAAAAACTGTGAACGTTGTATATAAAAACACAGCGGCCCGCTCCGGATTCGCAGGGGTATAAAATATATAGCCGATGTCACTCACTGAAAAAATGATTAAAATCGATCCAGTAGTTTTTATTTATTCATTACTGCCCGTGGCCCGCACACGTAAAATTTGGAATAAAACAATCCCCTTTCCCTATACCATGAAGATTTCCTGCTATCTTTGGAATATTCATACACAACATTTTTACTTATTTACTTTTTACATTTCTCAGCTCTATATCTATCCCGAAGCTGACTGAGTCGAGCCCCACGCTCTACTGACGATTTTCTGTCCCTCTGGAAAGGCTCGCTCCCGCCGCAAACGCTACGTCCCGCAATTTTTAAATCTGTAATATCTTCGAAAATATTCATTTAAATCACATGCTGTAAAGGGCAATTTTGATCTACATGAAATGCACAACGTATTTAATGTATTTAATTGAATGAGGAATGATACTGTATCGTTTAAAATAGCTTGGTAGAAGATAAAAATGGTTACTGTGGGTTATTCTTAGGAGATAAACATACGCTGTCGCGGACTTTTTTATTCATCTTTTTAAGATATACAATTCCGTAGTACATTAATTTAATATATCTCGTAAGGTTCAGCTAGCGTTTGCAATGTAAGCGCAGAAAAATATGTTTGTTACGACTTCACATTACAAATCTTTAAATTTGTCGGCTTTTCTCTACTATAATATGCATGTATTATATCTATATGAAAACCTTCCTCTTGAATCACTCTATTCATTAAAAAAAACCGCATTAAAATCCGTTGCGTAGTTTAAAGATCTAAGCATACATAGGGACAGAGAAAGCGACTTTGTTTTATACTATGTAGTGATTTATCATTTATTTTATCTCAGTGAATAAGTGCATCATTTGCAAAAAAAAAACATTAAAATAGTGGCCAAAGAACGATACTTTTCTAAAATACAATATATATAAATAAATAAATATATATATATATAAATAAATAAATAAATATATATATATATATATATATATATACGGGGTGGATGCGACATAGCGACATTTATTGAAACCACAGCTTCTATACATGGTAAGTATCAATTTCCACCGGATAAAAATTCTCTGGCGAAAAAAAAAAAATCACGTTCTCCGAACAATTTGAACATCGCGATCGTGCAATTTGTTCGGAAGACGTGGATTTTTTTTTTCGCCAGAGAATTTTTTATCCGGTGGAAATGCATACTGGCCATGTATAGAAGCTGTGGTTTCAATAAATGTCGCTATGTCGCATCCACCCTGTATATATATATATATATTTATATATATATATATATATATATATATATATTTATTTATTATTTAAGATAAATGGAAGACTTACAGCTAAATTAACAGAATTGTATATAGTAGTAAAAGAATCTGACAGCCAATAACAAGTCTTCGCTTATATAAAACTGAATAATAACAAACGTAAACAGTAAAAGGCCAGAAGAACGTAAAGTTAAATTTGTAAGAACCAGAACAAACACTTACACACTAATGTTACCATATACTGACCAATTAGGCCTCCATTGCACCCTTAAAAAAGTCAAGACTCAAACACCTTCGCACTGTTGACACACTACTATTAAAGGGATCAATATCATGCTGCTTACACATACTATTAAAGCTTCTGCTTGCACGGATCAACAAAGAGTTTTGCCTATAGTTTCTCGTCGCAAACGGTACATATATAGGCGAATTAGAACGGGTTCTTGATGGCACATTAAACCCGAATTTACGAGTAGATAGTAATTCAGGGCTGTCGATGCTAGAATTAAAAACTTTTAGCAGTCAGAGATCTCGCGGCGCTTTGCCAGCGGTAGCAAATTATACTTTTTGCAGTAGTTATCCGAATGACCTTTTGGTGATAGCACAAGTACTTAATGAACCTTATTTGCACCTTTTTAATTCTATCGATATATTTTTGATACGTGGGGTTCCACAGCTCAGACGCGTATTCAAGATGGCTTCTGACAAAACTACAGTATAGAATTTTTAAGGTCTTGGCCTTTTCAAAGCATTTAGATAACCGCATAACGAATCCCAATGCTTTGGATGCTTTAGCGACAGTTGCATCAATGTGTTCTTCAAAGATGAGCTTTGAATTGAAACAACTGATAAATCCCTAAGAACAGCCACCAGTACGCCCCGTCCTCGTGTCTGCCCCGTAGCAACATATTCCCGATCACGGCGCCACACAACATACCGATCATCAAAAAGTTCCGAATCTGCAATTCCATCCAATAACCACGTCTCCGCAAGCAAAATCACATCGAACGAGTTATATAACATTTGGCGATAGAAGGTATCAGTCTTGGTTCGAAGCCCACGTACATTTTGGAAGTACACGTTTAATGTCCTGCCTGCGTTGTTAGCCATTAGGAATATTAGCAAAAATAGGAAACGAATCATTATAATGCAAAGCAGTTATTTCAACTGACATTAAATCAATAATGGAATGTACCAAAAAAAGTGACGAATAAACTGGATAAACGTGGATGAAGCTTGGGTCTAAATCAGGCTCTAAAATTAAGCAATAGCATTTTACATAAACGCACAAGCGAGACAGACGTATAATTATGCGTAAAGCGGCTTCTACTCCGACAAGCTTTAATGTAAACAGCGCTAAAAAACAAGTGTAATTAATGAATTGTGGTAACAATGGAGAGGTGACGAGTTCAGTAATATGGCAGTGGTAATAAACAATTTGTAAAATAATATTATTATGATATAAAAATAAAAGTAAAAGTTAACAGTTTTTCCTTTAAGAGTAGCTAGGTTGACTGGCATATAATAATGAAGCCAAATAGGGAAACATTCTATAAAATCTTGTTTAAATCTAGATCTTTCCTTATGATAATAAGTTTAGAAGATTGATTTTTAAGTAAATGAATTTTACCGTGTTTAACCCAAACAAAATGGTAGTTTTTCTCCTTGGCGACAACTTTGGCTCTGGTTAGTAGCTTCTTGTGTTCAATACTCAGTTGATCGTTGACTTATATACGCTGCGCATTTCCCTGAAATCTTATGTCCGCAGTGGACAGTTCTCGATAAGCGCGTGCAGCCGAGATAAAATCTTCTTTAACGTATCTATTCAAGAAGCTGACGATTATTAGTTTCTCATTAGAGTTGAAAATTGGCACCCTAGAGATATAGTTGATCTGAGATTTCTGACAGTTGTAATTAACTCTTCGGCCAATAGCGTCGATTAACGAAAACTGGTTCTCCCCCTTCTTAATTGGAATACCTTTAATTTCCACGTTGTTAAGGCGGGATCGCTGTTCCTGGGTTTAAAGCTCAAACTTTATTTTCTAAAAATCTGCCTGTAATAAATGTGTTTTAAAGACCAAAAAATATGATTCAGATTTTATCGAACTATTTTAATGTGGCACTGATTTGGAAGATGTTTTGAGATGTGTACTTTATTGTTTTATACTTACAAATGAGCTTCTAAACCAGTTTCTTAAAACCGGCTTGCCGGCTTAGTTGAAAATAGAATTTGGCAATCCTAACTAATATCCTATCCTAACTAATATTATAAATGCGAAAGTAACTCTGTCTGTCTGTCTGTCTGTCTGTCTGTCTGTCTGTTACGCTTTCCTGCTTAAACCTCGCGACCGATTTTGATGAAATTTGGTACAGACAATCTTTAGACCCTGAGACAGAACATAGGCTACTTTTTTTAAAAAAAAAAAGGGATGAAGGGGTTGAAATAGAGGTTGAAAGTTTGTATGGGATTTCTTAATTTTAAAAGATAAAACCATGAAACTTTATATTTAAGTATACTTGATAAGAAATCAGTCGCTTTTGAAGTTTAAATTCCTTTTAACGAATGCTCTGCATCACCACCGCTGCCGTCGGTCGTAGTCGCGTACATTCGCCGAAGTGTTGTGGCATTTGCGGCAGGCATCGTTGTCGGACGCATGCGATTAGACAAATTTGCGCTATAGAGAATTACATTTTTCGATCCAGTAAAATTATTTTATTGTTTCGTATAACTTTTTAAGTGTTTTTTATTAATTAGGTCCTGTAAATTAATTTTGTTCATTTTGTTCATACTTGATATATCTTTTAGTTTATAGTTATAAGTAGGTTAGATAGTTTCCTTTACTTTAAAAAAATCCGATTTGCTTTTATTTCCTTTTTTCCCTAATAAGGTATTTTTAATCTAATAGGTCGTAGTAGGTAATAATATACAATAAAATACAAACTTAACTTTGCGGTTTGCTCCCGAACCGCAAAATTAAGTTTGTCGTAGGTTATAAATGACCTATGACAAACTTATATTTGCGGTTCGACTTATAAAGATAAACCGAAAGGTTTATTTTTATATAAGTCGTACTGTATAGATTTTAATTTTAAAGTATTGGTATAGGTAGTATATTTGATATTGTACGTAGTGACCGTAGGTTATTTTATAATACTGTTAGGTAGGATAAGACATTCGTATAGATATTAGTTTATAGGGATTTTGCTTATTTATTGAGTTTAGATTAGTTATTATCAGAAATAGGTTTATTTGATAATTTTGTTAATTTTGATATTTAACATTACGCTAAACTCTACGGGCTGGCTCGAACGCACGTGTCGCAATTTCTATTATGTCGAAATTTGAAGTAGTTTCGAAGTAGGTACCTACATGAGTTGTTCCTATTTGTCTGTTTTGATTTGTTTGAATATTATTTTCCTTGAGTTTTTGTCGTATATTTGTTTTGGTCGGTTTGGTAATAGATAGGTTCTTCTTCTTCTTTGCGTGTCAATGGAAAACACATGGAAAAGCTCAATATTTAAATTTTGTTTGACCAAAACTTTGCTACAAGAACGGCATTATCGGTGGCGCTCCACAGGTCATCTATGGTACAGGTGGTGGGACTTATGGGGCATGTAAGAAGGTGACCCATCGTTTGGGGACTGACACCGCATTCACAATCGGCGGAGTCTGCATAACCCCACCTTAAGTGCATGAGTTGTACCTACTATTGTTATATTGACATTGTTACCTTTAGCATTTTTTGTTCATAAAACGACATCCACGCGGACGAAGTCGCGGGTAACAGCTAGTAAGGATATAAGTAAATAACTCTTAAAATTTATGCAAAAATATCGTCAAAATACGAAAATATAAACTATCTTTAGGCCGTTACTGTATTCTGTAAAGTTATACACAGATGAGGCGAAACGTTAAATATTACTTATGTAATTCTTACTTTTTAGAGCATTTTTAGGGTTCCGTAGTACCTACAAGAAACCCTTATAGTTTCGCCATGTCCGTCTGTTTGTCCACGGCATAGCGACGAAACCGTTGGTGCTAGAAAACTGAAATTTTGCATAAACATGTATGTTAACTATACAAAGAAAGTCGTAGAGTAAAATTTGGAAAAATATTTTTTTTTCAGGTAGCTCCCCTACATGTAAAGTAGGGATGTTTTTTTTTTGTCGCCTACCCCATAGTGTGGGGTATTGATAGATAGGACTTTTAAAAACGTTTAGGGGTTGCTAAGACAGTTTTTTGATTTAGGGATCCGTTTGCGAGATAATTAACTTTAAAGAGCAAATTTTTGTTCGAGTAGGGCGTCCCCCCCCCTCTAAAAGCTAAACTACTGGATCCTAAAATCTGAAAAAAATTGTGTCGGTAGTACATGTAATGAACTTTAAAGGAAAACTATAGCGGATAAGTTCACTTCATTAGTTCAAGAGGAATAGGGGTCCGAAATGTCAGATGCAGTTACTCAGAATATTTCGTTCAAAATTCTTGAAACATAAATAAACATACATAATACATTTATATAAAATCACGCCTTTATCCCACGGGGGTAGGCAGAGACGATGGAACGCCATGTGCTTCGCTCCTTACATACTTCTTTCGCTTCCTTAACATTCATACATCTCGTCATACGTGCTAGCTGGTTTCGTGTACTACAAACATTTCCTATCTGAAGGACGCTATTTATCTGGTTACTTTAACTTAATTAGTTCTAGAGTAATTGGGGTCCAAAGTGTAAAATGCAGTTACTTAGAATAATTCGTGCAAATCACAAAAACCTTTGAAAGTAATGACTTGTATGAAGATGTTACTTGTTTAATACAGATAGTAAATCCCTTTTAAGTCGAAATATGTTGTTACGACTAGCTACGGAAGCCTACTGCGCGTGGCCCGACACGCACTTGGCCGGTTTTTTGTAATTGAAGTCGGTTTTTTTTGAAAACTATTATTCATTTGTCATGTGAGGTATAGCGTGTTCGAAATATGAATGTAAAGCGATTACACAAGCATTTACCGCATTTTGGAAATAGTTATATAAATTATACATATATTTAACTTAAATATGATAATCTTTTATGATTGATGGGTCATCAAATGTTTAATTTTGTCGGTACGCGTTACAAGCTTACTATTCGTGTTGTATTGTTATATTAAATACTTGTACTTGAGTAATAGTGTAATATATGTCTTAATCAAATCAAATCAAATTATTTATTTCCACGGCCCCCAAGGGGCGCTTGAACACGTCAAAACAAACATCAAAATACAAAAAATATAAAATTAAAATATAACTTAGCTAATTAAATTACAATACTTATTGCAATAAAATGATTTGACACCAGAGCTTAGATTGACTTTAATTCAACTTAGAAATTTGAATTAAAATCGATCCAAGTACCAGGTCCGATGGGTATTGCATCATGAGAAGAGCTTAATTTTTGCAATTAACAAAAATTTTTACTACATCTCGTTCGAATTTTACCTAATGGGTAAGTTTTTGCGAAATACGGTATAAAATAATTAAACCTGCTTGATATTAAATTTCTATTGGTGGTGATAAAATTATTATTTTTCCAAATTATTCCTTTATTTTTAACTCACATAGGGGCTTTTTTACGTACAGTGCTCATAGCTTATGTAGAGCTTTCATTGGGATAATATTTATTATATAGAGCCTTTAAAACATCAGTTACGGAAAATATGTCACCTAGGTAACTGTTCGAGATAACCTAGAGATAAAACCTGCAGATCTAAGGCCGGGGAAATATAGTGATTCACGGAGAAGAGGAAACATAACGTTACAAACGATATCACTCACGCGATTTATTATACCTATGTTTGCAGCATTTTCTTTGGCAATTTTCCCATATTTGCGACCATAATAGAATTGTTTTCAAGGACGGTCACATTTATGGCAATGTACCATTGTTTAGTTAACGATTGAAAAAATCTTAAAGGATACAGGAATACCAATGTAAGGAGGCATTCATTTATTTTTATTAGGGACATTATAATATATTTTATAAAAAAATATTTATCATAATAAGTTTTGTTTTAAATATTATCAAAACAAAATGTAGTTAATTATGTCGGCATATTTTATTATATTATTCTGTACAAACATTAAAAAACGTTGGTCATCATTTGAAACTATAACTTTATTTAGCATGTGGTCGCACTGAAACGTATGGCATTTTCATTTTTATTGATATGACGTATTGTGATGTAAGTACAAATACACCTAAATAAACCAAAGCCCACAATCAACCTAAAACAATATTCAGTTATTTGAAAATGCCAATTTTAACGATAAAACAATATTTAATTTACGGCGGTTCAGTTACGAGACTGGAAGAAAATACTGTAGATAACGTAAATACATAGCATGAAATAACTTCATACCCATATTATTCAAAATCAACCTAACTAACAGCCACATTTTTCCTGTTATGTTCAGGTCCCATGGGATACGGGGTTATCCTATTGCCATCTACCGGGCACAAACATTTTTAAATAGTAATGATGGGCATAATGTTTGGAATCTGGTACTGGCTCCAATCATTATGAGTTATACACCATTGCATTGGTATTTTCCTGTAGATCAGCAAACCGTGGTGTTAATCCCAATTCATAGTTCGAAGGGAGTAATTCTTATTGAAAGTTACTAATTATGTTGAATCCAAATAAGAACACATATTGTTATTGTTTTTTTTCCATTAGGTATAGTATTATTATAATTATTATTGATATTTTTCATTTTCAAGGTAGCTAAAACAGGTTTGAAGTGAGTTTTATCACTTTTATTATTTCACGGCATACCACTAGGCAGCGTACTAGAGCCTACATTGTTCCTCATCTACATGAATTTTCTTCAGTTATTAAATCGTCTCTTGCATATAATTGTGCAACACGTTTGGGATTTGCTTCAATGGCATGATTTAACTGATAATGAACTTATTTGTATGTTTATTTTTTGATCGATAGAGCTCAAAACGGACAACTTGTACGAGTTTTTTGCTGTAGTAGTTTTTTACAGTCTTAAAGAGTTATCCAACGATGGTAAATTTATTTCTATCGGACATGAGTACCAAAACACCCATCATCCTTTATGTTGGCCTATAATTCTAAATCCACATACACTGGACTCAAACTACTTTATATACGACGTAAATAGACTAATAGCAGCACGGATAAATAAATAATAAATTGTCTTTATTCGCAAGAACATTGTATACATAGGTGGCACAAAGTCAGATATGTTGTAGGTAAATGATGTTCTGCCTAAATCGGACATGGAAACAGTTATTAGCATTTCGGTTCAAAAAAAAATATTTTCTCAAAAAAACTACATAGTTCACTTAACAGATAAAAACAAACAATTTTTGAGTAATATGTACTCTTAAAAATATTTTATAACATAACTGTGGCTTAAAACTGCTTCTTAATGTGTTCCTCCAGACGTTTTTAGGGTTCCGTAGTACCTACAAGGAACCCTTATAGTTTCGCCATGTCCGTCTGTCCGTCCGTCTGTCCGAGGCATAGCGACGAAACTGTTGGTGCTAGAAAACTGAAATTTTGCATAAACATGTATGTTAACTATACAAAGAAAGTCGTAGAATAAAATTTGGAAAAACATTTTTTTTTCGGGTAGCTCCCCTACATGTAAAGTAGGGATGTTTTTTTTTTGTCGCCTACCCCATAGTGTAGGGTATTGTTAGATAGGACTTTTAAAAACGTTCAGGGGTTGCTAAGACAGTTTTTTGATTTAGAGATCCGTTTGCGAGATAATTAACTTTAAAGAGCAAATTTTTGTTTGAGTAGAGCGTCCCCCCCCCCTCTAAAAGCTAAACTACTGGATCCTAAAATCTGAAAAAAATTGTGTCGGTAGTACATGTAATGAACTTTAAAGGAAAACTATAGCGAATAAGTTCACTTCATTAGTTCAAGAGGAATAGGGGTCCGAAATGTCAGATGCAGTTACTCAGAATATTTCGTTCAAAATTCTTGAAACATAAATAAACATACATAATACATATATAAAATCACGCCTTTATCCCACAGGGGTAGGCAGAGACGATGGAAAACCATGTGCTTCGCTCCTTACATACTTCTTTCGCTTCCTCATCATTCATACATCTCGTCATACTTGCTAGCTGGTTTCGTGTACTACAAACATTTCCTTTCTGAAGGACGCCATTTATCTGGTCCCTATATATGTCTTAGTGTGGGGTATCGTTAGATAGGTCTTTAAAAACATAATGGGGTTGCTAATACAGTTTTTTGATTTAGGGATCCGTTTGCGAGATAATTAACTTTGAAGAGCAAATTTTTGTACGAGTAGGGCGTCCCACCCCCCTCTAAAAGTTAAACCGATATCTTAAAAAATCTGAAAAAAATCACGGTGGTAGTATATGTAATAAACTTTTCATGAAAACTATAGCGGTAACTTTAACTTAATTAGTTCTAGAGTAATTGGGGTCCAAAGTGTAAATTAATTATAATTACAAAAACCTTTGAAAGTAATAACTTGTATGAAGATGTTACTTGTTTAATACAGATAGTAAATCCCTTTTAAGTCGAAATATGTTGTTACGACTAGCTACGGAACCCTACTGCGCGTGGCCCGACACGCACTTGGCTGGTTTTTTTAAATCAAGTTATTGTTTTACTGCTGGTTATCTCTTCACGTAATCTATTATATAGCTGTACCCCTTCGTATAGTATATTCTTCTTGCCGTAGTTGGTTCTGGGTTTCTGGAGTTCTAGTTTGTTACGTCGTCTAGTGTTGTATTTGTGGGTTTTTTTTTTAATTGTAGTTGTGAATGGGTATCTTCTGTCAAAATTTTTCTTACTAATATACAAGTTTTGTATATGTAAAGTTGGTCAATGTTAAGTATTTTAGTGTCCTTGTATACTGTGGCAGTTTGTGTTAAATAATCATATTTATAAAGTGTTTTAACTATTTTTTTTTGTACAATTTGTATTTCTTTGACATTTGATTTTGCCGCATCTCCCCATACCTCTATTAAATATTCGAGGTGGGGTTTTACTAGTGTATTATATATGACGGGACGTATTTTATCTGGGATACAGTGAGATACTCGGCGTAGGGCCCCTATAAGAGGATACATTTTATTTTTTATACTATTTAAGTGATTTTTCCAAGTTAATTTTGAGTCAAGTGTAAGGCCTAGATATTTTTTACAGTTATAAAGTTGAATTTGTTCGTTATTTATTTTTAGTTAAATTAGAATATTATTATTTTTTTTGTTTTTTGCTGCAAATATCATATATGAGGTTTTTTTAGTATTAATAGTTAGTAGATTAGAGAGGAACCATTTATTGAGAATGTTTAAGTCATTTTGGGCATCTTTAACAATGTCAGTTAGATTGCCGCCAAAGTAAAAGAGACAGGTGTCATCAGCATAAAGGATGATGCTGCTGGTAGCCTTGACAGTGCTTATACTGTTGATGTATAAAAGAAATAACAGTGGGCCTAGGATTGAGCCTTGTGGTATTCCGTAAGTTAATTTAGCCGGTAGACTTTCATAATTGCCATGTTTGACAATCTGCATGCGGTTACAGATGTAGGATTGGATCATTTTGTGAGCAGATCCCACTATTCCTGCTTCACTTAGCTTTTCTAAGAGTAAATTGTGACTTATTACATCAAAGGCCTTTTTTAAATCTATGAAAATTCCCAGAGCAAATTGTTTTTTATCTATAGCATTTTTTATTGTTGTCATAAGGTCAATAGTGGCATGCATTATGCATTTTATATCTTGAACACTCATACCATAAATTCCACAGCTTGTATTTGAATCTAGGTTATATTATCTATAATTTCACTTATTTCTTTTATTGTACAAGGTTCGAAAGTATCAAGTGTGTCGTCATGTGAATGTGTAGTTGGTAGTGTGTGTATGTTGTTGTGATGTATTTGATTTATTTGTTTTGCTAATACAGAACCAACTGTCGAGTTTAAACAAGTCAACCAATAACAATCACCATATTAAAATATAGTCGAATACACGGAATTGCAATTAACTTGACTTATTCAAAGCCACTATTAGACACTTAATAGAACCTTTGTTCTAGAAGCTATTTCTTTAAATGATAGCCAAACAGCTATATATGGTATTACTTTAATGTTAGTAGGAATGGTGTTGTAGATGTATCTACACATCGCAAAGCAATTATTTTTGTAAAACGTAGTTCGGGGGATTTTAGTCCGTACAATTCTGTGTGGATCACGAGTATTTCACGGATTAAAATCTGTAAATTTTAATCTGATTCTAAATAGTTGGATTAAAATTAATCTAAGCCCCGGTTATTCAAATCATTGTAATTAGTATAATTTATTTTTACTTATAATTTATTTTTATATCAGCGCCTCCTGGGGCCTATAAAAATAAATGATTTGAATTTGAATTTAAATAGCTGTTTATTAAGTTTTTTTTAATTTTGCTACTTCAAATATACACGCAGGCTAGAGTAATTAGTTAAAGTTTTTGAATAACGGTCTACATGATATCCAAGGCGCTACCCTGCAGATAGCTCTGACGATATGCTTTGTTGACGTCCGTCGAGTTGCTCCACAAAATAATACCTCAACTATGGCTTGCATTAAGTACAGTTTTATGGTTCCATATTCACCTCAGTTTCGTAAAGACAAAGACAAATCTGTTGATGCTGGTACATATTTTTTGAACTAATATTTCCAATTCATGAATTTCTCTAAGACAATATTTAGGAAAGTTGTTTGATTAACTACCTCTAATTGTATGCTTAATCATAATATTAAGATTTTTACTGTTGCTACCATAAGTTTTAAATTATACATATTTAGTACAAATTATATTTATTAACATTAAGGTTATATATCCATTTGTTTTGAATATATTGTATTATTTAGCCCTTTTCTAATTGATTTAATTGATTAATTAGTATTAAAATTGTATAGACTGGTAACTGAATTTACTGAATTTATTTCAATGTTTGAATGAATGTCTTCTTGAATGCTATTAATTTCAAAACATGGGAGATTTTCTAAAAACCACGATAGAGCAGTGCCACGGATACCGTTATCTTCTAATTTATTTATTTTTTGTTGATCGAGACCAAATCGAAGGATTTTTCTTGTCAAGATTCAGGTTTATTTATTCGCAAGGATGTGGTACAGTAGATGGTATAGATGTTTTTTAGCAGCCCGACATAATTACCTACCTTTATTTATCAAGTCCTCGCTGACTTCGAAACTTAATTTCGGCTCACACATTGAGTCGAAAGCTCAACTAGCCGCCAAAAAGCTGGGCATCCTCAACAAGGTGAGACAGTACTTTACACCGAGGCAGTTGCTCGACCTCTATCAAGCGCAAGTCCGATCGTGTGTGGAGTTCTGTTCTCATCTGTGGGACGGTTCAGGGAAATACCAGCTTGAGGCACTCGAGTCAGTCGAGAGGAGGGCCAAGAGAATCATCGGCGATAACGGTCTGACGGATGCTCGACTACAAAGTCTGGAGCACCGTCACAAGATTGCCAGCCTATCGGTCTTTTATAGGATACATTTCGAAGAGTTTGCCGAGGAACTACACTAACCTTATCTCTCCGTCCCCATTTCACCATCGGACTACCAGACAAACGGCACTCAGGCATCGCTTCACGGTAGATATTCCACCAATACGCACTAGGCGTTTCGTCTCTATATTTCTTATGCGAACTGCCAAAGAATGGAACGCCTTGCCCGAGTCTGTGTTTCCGCATGAGTACAACATGGATCTCTTCAAAGCAAAAGTTAATAGGTATCTCATAAGTAAGCGTGCTCTACCGTAGACCACATCATCACTTACCATCAGGTGAGATCGTGGTCAAACGCTTGCATATCCGTCATAAAAAAAATGCACCTTTTGGTACCTTTATATGCGTGAGAATTCTTAACTGAAAAATACAACAGTTGTCTCCATCTCATCATTCACACTATTAATGACTTTCCTTTTTTAAAACCATATTGCTCTTAGTATGTAATTTTTGCAAGAAATTAAAAAAATGCGTTTGTACATACATGGCTATTTCAAAAAAGTTGTACATACAGTTCCCAGCTTTTGTCTTTAATCATTTTGCTGATTGTGATGTTAAGAAGAGCATTCTGTCTATATCGTCTAATGCAGTGGGAAATGATCTGATTAGTCGCAACATGATTCTGCCGATCCTTGACGAAATCCTTCCCATCCTATGTCATATTCTTAATTATTCCATTTCCTCTGGGGTATTTCCTACTGCATGGAAAGATGCCCAGATTACCCCTATACCTAAAAAATCCAAGTCCTCATCCTTTGCTGATTATCGTCCCATATCAATACTTCCTTTTCTCTCTAAAGTCCTCGAACGCCTCATCCATACTCAACTTACCTCATTCCTTTGCAAAAATAGCTTGTTCAATCCCTTCCAGTCCGGATTTCGTTCAGGGCATAGTACGACCTCTGCATTGGTCCATATAACAGACGATATCAGACTTGGTATGGATTGTGGAAATCTTACAGTCTTAACACTCCTTGACTTCAGTAACGCTTTTAATACTGTAGATTTTCACATTCTGCTAGGTATACTGCGCTCAATTAACATATCTCCAACGGCAATTGATTGGTTTCACAGTTACCTGTTTGGTCGCCGGCAACGTATACGAATAGAAGATTCCGTTTCTTCGTGGTGTAACACTACGGCTGGCGTACCTCAGGGTGGCGTATTATCTCCTTTACTTTTCGCAATTTTTATAAATTCTATCTCCGAACAATTAACTTCTTCCTACCACCTCTATGCAGATGATTTGCAAATATATGCCCAGGCTCCATTTGATAAAATATCAGAAGCTATTATGACCACTAATACAGATCTAGAGCGGATTAATAAATGGAGCAATGACTATGGATTGAAAGTAAATCCTGCCAAGACGCAAGTTATTGTTGTTGGTAGCCCCAGGATGGTTTCTAAGCTCGATTGGTTCCAGCTACCTCAAGTTCTATTTAATGGTACTCCTTTGCCAATCAGCAAAAAAGTTAAAAACTTAGGTATTTATATTGATAGTACACTATCCTGGGGCCCCCAGATACAGGAAACAAGTCGTAGAATCTTTGCTTCAGCAGGATCCTTACGCAGGCTAAGAAACTTTCTTCCAACCACCACTAAAACTGCACTTGCGCAGACCCTCCTTCTTCCAATTCTCGACTATGCCGATGTCAGCTATCTAAATCTTACTGAAGCCCAACTTGATAAGCTTGAGCGACTACAAAATTTTTGTATAAGATTTATATTTGGATTACGCAAATATGATCACATTTCTGAATTTCGTCAAAGGCTCAAGTGGCTTTCGATTCGCCTTCGCCGGAATACTCACATCCTTACGTTTTTATATAACGTTTTATTTAATCCCACAACCCCAGTATATCTTAAGGAACGTTTTAAATACGTACATGACTCACATTCTAAGTTTTTGAGATCATCCGAAAATTTGAGACTTGAGATGCCAATGCATTCCACAAATTTCTATGACCAGTCTTTTACAGTGGAAGCCGTACGGTTATGGAATGCATTGCCTATAGAAATAAGACAAGCCAAATCCTTAACCACTTTTAAAAAAATGTTAAACGAGCATTATCTATCACTTAAGTAAAATTATATATATTATTATTTGATATGTATGATATTATTTTGTATTGTATTATTTTATATTTTTGTATGTAGTTATTGATTATTGAATTATATATTATTAGATAAGTTAAAAATTATATTTATTTAGGTATTAGGTATTTTCTTTACCTATCTTTACTTAAGCAAATGAAAAAATAAAAATGTTTCTAAGCTCCATACACTCTGAAACTACAACGCCTTTTCTTTTAAATCTGTCCATCCAAAGGTTGCCTGGCAGAAATTGCATCAAGCGATAAGGCCGCCCTTTGCATATTGTTATTATCTTTAAATAGTTATCTTTAGTTTGTAATTGAATGGTGTGCAAATAAAGTTGTTATCTATCTATCTATCTATCTATACATGGCTATTTCAAAAAAGTTTGGATAGTACAGGAATGAGCGATATTTTGTAGTGGTCAAGCAACGTTTTGTCTCCTGCTATTAAATAAAGGCTTTACAATTAAGATTTTCACAAAAGTGGAAAAGACCCTTCAATAAAAGACAGATTTTATAAGTACGTTAGTACAGGTACCAATTCACATGCACAAATTTTCATAATAATCATTGTGGTAATTATTATCGTACTCGTTTACTTTTGTTTTAAATATTATTTTTTTTTATATACATCGTAGAATTCATATGGTTTTAAGAAAATCCTATTGCACGAAGTTTTATCCTTCCAACCATTGTACGTATTTTGATTAAGATCGTTAATTAAAAAAATATTTAATACTTCAGCTATATCTTCTGGTTTACTCTTAATCTCACTATTACAGTTTATGCTACTCATGAGTTCATTTTGAGTTACGCAATTGGATTCTATCTTCTTCAAAACCAATGCGGCCTTGCACACATTTTTACTTTTCTTTATGAAATACTCGTTTTTAATTTTACGAGATTTGTTAATGCATTGTCTTAAAACCTTTAAGTACTGCTTATGCCTTATTTTGTTCTCTAAAGTTTTATTCTAGCAACATTTGAAACGTATATGTCTTTTTATTTTACAGCATTTTTTTATACCTTTTGGTATCCTACCTGACTTTTGACTCTTGTGTCAAAATTTAACGTCGTTCTTGGGGAAATATAGGGCCGTATTGAGGTCCGAAGTGTTATAAACCTCTTCAAATTACAGGTTGGATACACATTTCTTAAATTTTCTTTTATTATCTTAATAATAGTCTCGAAGATCTTTGTAGTGTTCTGAGTAGAAAATTATGTCCTGGCCCGGTGAATAGTTATGGTATCACATAAGACCTAAATATAATAAGGTGAAATCTGCATGTTATACACCCTTGTCACACCACACCCTTCTGGATATAAAGGCGTGCTGTTATATTATTCTCATACGCACTTAATCACATGTGACGTTATTTATGTGCAGTTGAAAACATGTATGTATAAGTTGTATAAGAAATAACACCTGTTATACGTTAAACATTTATTGCAAGCTACGAGTATATGTTAAAACATTCAAAGTCAATAAGGCTAATGCGATGCGCTTTCAGCACCACTCACCACGCGTCAAACTTGACAATAGGTAGCTTGTAATTAATTACTGCAATGTGTTTTTGCATTGACTTACAATAAGTGTTTTCTTATCATTACGCATTTTTCATGAACTCTTCTACATTACACAGAAGGGCGTATAAAACCTATCTTTCAATTGTTATTTTAGGTCCCATATAATATAGGGTGAGCATAATAACGATTTACCGGGCACAATTCTAGACTCTATGCTGCTATTAAGTATTACCTGACAGAAAATCCCGAATAATACTTTCGTGGACCCAGGAGTTTTTTAAGAAACGACACTCGCATTACGAATAACCCCTGTGTGTGTGTGTGAAGTGTACACTTCAAACACAAAACACATCCAGAGTCGTTGATATGAGATGTGGGTAATATACACCTCTGTGACAGCCTTTTGTATTACGTATGAAAGCGCGATGCTATCTACCTATGTATGTATAACAAAATTGTGATCATTATCATTTTCTTTGCTGATTTTATTTACATTTCGTAAAACATATTTTTACATAAAATTAGCAAACATTACCATTATAAATAGCCAGCACGCTTACTAAAACGGATACATTTGTTTATAATATTAATTATCATAATTAAACAACGTTGACGACCTGCCTGCGACGCTGAGATCGTGTGTTTGATTCCCGCTCAAGACAAATCTTTGTGTGCATGAACATAGAAGTTTGTCTTGAGCTGGGTGTGTCTATATAAAAGTATTGTGTATAATAAGAATGTATTTACAAAAAAAACTGTATGATGTATTATCAGTTATTCTAGTACTCATAGTACTAGCATGCACTTAGTTACAAATGTGTAAAATAAAAGTAATTAGAAGAATACAACAGTGTATTCCTGGGTAATTGAACTAAATAAGAACGACCAATTTAAGAAAAATAGTATGATATAAGTTCAAGTTAGGTCAGCTTAACATTTATTAGGTAGGTCATTTATTATTAATTACCGTGTCTCCTGTGATTGCCTTTTGGTATTTTAAGGAAAGGGATCGACTCAGAGTACTAGTTAATATTTATACTGTGGCGTATAGGTTTCAACTCAAACATTACTTTTATAATTAAATAATAGAATAAAGAAACACAATACTCTTATATAAATGATGTATTGTTTAACCTTTTGTAAAGACTGCTAATATATCATTCATACGAAAGAAAAGCTATATTTTAGCGCACGTCAGCAATTTGCACAGTATCATTGGTCATTGATCCTAAAGGTGCTCCCAGACTGCGCACTTGTAATGCTGCAATGGGCATGGTGACTGCTCTATAGATAGTGAAATATGGGATACCTTATCAAAATATAGGTAAACCAAACCAAACAAAAAGTTTTAGTACCAAATGTAAAAGAGTAAGATTATAGTATTATCTATTAACTTACTTAACTACTTTCATGGGCAAGTCCATTTTCGAAGTACGAAATTATTAAAAATATAAAATATCATTAAATTACTCACACAATTTATAGCGACTTTTGTAATAAACATTTTCGTAAACGCAAGTTTTCGTATAGCTATGCAACAAATATAAAACAAAATTATAACATCACATACAAAATACATAAATAAACGTCAGCTCACGCCTAAATAACTGTTTGGACGAGTCTATTATTAATGAGAATTTAAAATTGTTTCATCGCCGGCAGTTTACGTGTTAACAAAGTAGAGTGGTGTTTCATTTTTATAAAATAAAATCATGATTATTTAAGCCAGGAGAACCGAACATTACAGAGCGCCACCTTAAATAATACAACTCGAAACTTAAAATTCTATCCGAAACATGCTACATGTAACGTAATGCTCAAAATCGTATCTGCACGTTACAGGCGAATGTTCGCAGTCTGGAAGCACCTTTATACACACAACATAACCAAGTCAAATATATTTACTTCTGTTTATCTGTTCATGTTATTAGTTCCTTAGATTTCTTACAAATATAATATTAAAAAAGTGTATTAAAAAAAGTCATATAATTTAAAATAAATAGTTTTAAATTCCAACGGTGACATGTTTACTAATGTAATAAAATTGATTACATATCATTTTTATTTAAGTATTATTGGAAGAGATTTTTTTTATATTTCTATCTACATCAAAACGTGTTTTATTTACTTTTTATTATTAAAAATCTCCACACGTGTTTCAAATGCATGCATGTGGCATGGGCTAACTTTAAATAAATACTAATATTTATTGGTTCGATACCCGGGTATTGAACAAGAGCTTTGCAAGATTGAACTGTCAGGCAATTGTTAGAAGCGGTTCGACGAAACCCACCTTCACATGCGACCTAAACAAAACTGGTGAGATGTATGGGTATACACCTCTGCTACAACCTTCTGGGTAATAATAATTTAGGCATGATGATATGTTACTAATCTTGTTAGGATCATCTCCGAGTCAGTCTAGAACCTCACGACTCCAAATCGTGCGCCTCAGGACCGGCTGAGTTGTCGTAAACAACCACAATAATATCGGGCAATTAATATGAGCTCATCTCAATGCAATGTTGTCATACGTGATCATTATTATTGTACAACTAAAGTTCTTCTAATTGGTCAGAGGGAGATGTATATTGAAATTAAAATAAGTTAGTATCAGAATCGAAGATTAAAGAAGTGCTAAGAAGTAAAAAAAAAGCTTTAAAGGTTTAAGAGATATCTGATTTTAGAGAGATCGATACATATAATAAAATTGTAAATTTGCCATGCCTGTACATTGAAGATATTTTAGAAAAGATAATACGAGAGGTCTTTATAAGAGCTGTAGGAGCAAAACATATTTTTTATGATTTTTTGTCTGTCAGGCTGTCTTTTCTGATTTTTTGACTGTCAGACTGTAAGACTTTTTGTCTGTATGTTCGTACGCGCAACACGCAAACGTTACTGCATGGAATTTGATGCGGTTTTTTACAGTTGTGTAGCTAAAGGTTTAACTTAAAAGCCGCTTTAAATTTATCTTTGTATTTTATTCTTAAGGGGGTAAAATCAGGGTGAAAGTTAAATATAATAAACAACTAAAAGTTTAAATGGGAGTTTCGTCAATTTGAAGGAAATTGCATGAAATTCCGCACATAGGTTCTGGACTTGCACTAAATGAACAAAAAGGATTTGGAACTATCACTCCTATATGGGAAGTATGTCAATTTTGAGGAAAATTTGACGAAATTATGAATATGGGTTCCCTACTCCCTAAAAAACAAATAACAAACAACAATTTGATAGATTTTTTAGATATAAATAGGTTAAAAGTGTAATAGAAAAGGTTCCTGAAAGGCTTTTTTGCAGTAAATAGCATGGAAATATTGTATCCCATGCGGACAAATTCTAGTAATCTTATAAGAAACTGTAAGTTTTTTTAAAGCTTTTGATTTTCATGCATTCTGGCCTCTTAATGACTTGAGTCTCATCACAACTCCAGGTCCAAAGCCGCGATGCTGCAGTTAACTAAAGTGCCTTAGTTGTCCAACAAAGAAGGTATTTCTGTCAAAGACTGTATAGTATAGACTGCTTCGATGATCTAGTGGTTAGCGTTAGTAACCACTAGCACTTAATCAACGAGGCTTTCATAACATTTGCTACGTCGACAGATATTCCTGCTGTGTCAGCCAAAGGTCTCTCTTCCGCAAAACGTCATAAGTTTCATGACCAGTTACTCTTTGCCCCTTGTGCCATCATGTATGAATAAGATTGCGGTCAGATAGTCATGCAGTCATTCATTGACGCACGCGCATCAAAGAAAAGCTCTTGTCAGTTTTCCTTGTGGAACATACCTTTATTAGTCATCCAGTGATTTATGCTTTATGATGTGTATCACTATGATAGGTGAGTATTAAGAAAGAAAAAAAAATACGCATTTTGTCGAACTTTATGGTATTACTCGTTGGACTAATACCGATCATCCACACATTAAATTTGAGACATTAAATTGTCTGTTGAGCGCCACCGATAATGCCGTTCTTGTGGCAAAGTTATGGTCAAACAAAATTTAAATATCATGCATTTCCATGTGTTTTTCTATTGACACGCAAAGAAGAAGAAGATTTGAGAGAATTTTTATTTGTTTTCCATCGAGCCTCGCACGTTTAATTTACTCGTCTTGGAGTATAGGCATATTGAGTAACCCGTATGTGAGTACAAAGCTTTAGATTATATGTTAGTTAGTATTTGTAAGCTGAAATAGAACCTTTTCCTTAAGCTAAGGTTTAGTTATTTTTGTTTTTATGCAGGCTACAAGCAATAAGTTGGTCAAGCAGTGGGCAATTTTTAATTTAATGATACAAATTTGATCCCTCTCGAATCCATATTATTATTATTATACTTATAACAAAACTCAAATGTTACCACAATCAAAAATAAGACATTAGTTGTCACGTACTAATAAAGTAACATTTCTGGTAATTGATAGCCAAATAACATAAATATAAACCATTTTATATAACTAGGTATTCATTTGACTAAAAATTACTCTTGCTGACTGACAGGTCCAATTTGTTCCAAAATCCTTATTTTGGAAAAAAATGTCACATCAAATATGAGGAAAATTTATAGCTACTCTTTAATGAATCAGGATATATATTAGATTAGAAATCTGGGTTTTCATACGGAGCTTATCCAGATTGGTTGGACAAAGAGAATCATGATCTAATCTATCATCCAAGAATACCACACATATTAATCTGTCATTATAAACAAATAGTACTATGTAAATAGTATTAGAGACGAGTTGTGACTCACTCATACGTCGGCACGCACGACTGCACTGGTTCAAATATAAATTTATCTATTACAATTATGTAAGCCTTATCAAGCCCTAAAATTTATGCACCCAATATTATCCGATTTTTATAATAATATCTTTATATTATTTATAATATTAGTTTATATAATAAAAAAAAAAATATTATAAATACAAATAGCCTGTGGAAAGTTTCAGATAGTTAAGTGCCAGTACATTCTTTAAATTTCTATACAAATATGACATTTTATATGCTAAATAAATTCTGAACCGACTACCAGGAGCTTACCCTCTTTTTTTAAATTGTATCAGGATATAAGAAATTTTGTTGATGCTAAACGGCTGAGTAATGAACGGATTTTGATGAAATCAGGAGATACTACACTAGTTAGTTTATTAGTTAGTACTACCTATACCTATTATATCAACATGTAGATTATATTCGTACAGAGATGTGCCATGCGAGCGTAAGCTAACACTAATTCATACATTCCTGAATTTCAACTTGACATAATGTAGGTACATTCCAACAATTACTCTGTGAACATTATGAGAGAGAAATGAGGGCAGCTTTTAGTTTTTAGGTACGTACATACATTCCTATTTCCTCAAGCAAATCTGTTTCATTCGTTGAATGTTTTATCTAAACAAATATTTTTTCTACGAAGTTAAGGTTTTGACTTTCATGTTCTGTTTTTTTTATTTTGCTAATGATGAGTTTTGGCGAAAATAAACTTCTGTTTAAGTAAACTCTATTATATTTAACTTTCTTCAGCTGATGGCTATTTACGGGACTCTAATGCCTAAAAAGCAGTTGTCAGGGTTCCGAACCCAAAGGGTTAAACCGCCCAAGCGGGTGTCGGGCAACGCGCGATACGGTTCTATGGTCAGCCGCTACTCCATAGTTATTATGGACTTAAAACAGGTGTTATATCTATATCGAAAAATAACAATTTCATACAAGTCATTATTTTTAAAGGTTTTTGTATTTTACTGCCTCGTTGATCTGGTGTTTAGCTTCGATTCCCGGGTCGGGCAAAATGTTATTTGTGAACTTTCCGTCAGGAAATTTTCAATAGCAACACTGAGTTGGAATAGCGAAACGCTCAACCCCTATCCCATGGAACCTAAAATAACAGGTGAAATTTGGGTGTTGTTCACCACTGCTACACCCTTCTGTATTATTTATATTATATACAGAATATTTAGTTACATATTTACTTTAAAAATAAATAATTAACACAAAATAATTATGGGACATTCCCATACAACAACCCTGTTTTTTTGCGGTTATGATAGATAAACGTATGAATCTTATCGTGCGCGAGTCCGGCTCGCTCTTGGCGGATTTTTATTTAATTTAGTTATCATGTTAATTGGTAAATCATTCCGCTACTGATCAAATATTTTATTATTATTATTTTTCTCTAGTACTATGTAAATAGTATTAGAGACGAGTTGTGACTCACTCATACGTCGGCACGCACGACTGCACTGGTTCAAATTATATTATTTAATTAAATTAAAATATTAATTATATTATTATACCGAGTATTATAATACTCGGTTGAAAACCGGTGAATTTAAACAACGGATACGGGCCAAAACCAAGTAACCGCTGTTTTAATTTAAGTTGTTTGGTCGGGATTTAATAGTGTTTCGTCACTCTGCATAAACTTTCGGACTATTCGGCAAGTATTTAGGTAGCTGCTTTTGGATGTTAATACTATTATTATTATTTTTTATTATTAAACATTTATTTCAGATAAAAATCCATACAATAATATTACTTGATAGTATAATCATAAATAAGTTTTATAAAACACTCGTACTTTAAACAAAACGTTTAACCGTGATTTCACACAAGGATAGTAGTTTTATAGCAGTCTTTGAGGATAGAAAAATAACCTACATTTGCGTGTCCACTTGTGCTCTATAACATTTCTTACGCAGTTTTCTAGCCTCCATTCTGATAAACGGCTGTGATTGATCGAAGCTGAAGAATAACAAAATCAAGTGGGTGCATTTTTATATTATTTTAGCTGCTTCCCGCGGTTCCATCCCCGTGGGACATAAAACATAGCCTACTACTTATTGTCAGACTTGCTGAATATACACAGAAATAACGTTTAAGAGGAGTTCTGTAACTTACACGGTGACACGAGATTTTATAGAGGTATAGTTTGGAGACGTGAGGTTATTAAATGTAACCACAGATTCTAGACATTTTGTTAATTTCTACTGATTATAATCAAAGAAATATTTAAATAAAATATTTTATAATTTGTACGGCAAAAGTAATATTGAGAATAAAATTTATACACTAATTTTTGTTTCTAGATGATTTTACAAAATAAACTTGTTTCCTGAGCAGATAAAAGTCCTTCTAAACTAAATTTATTTAAGTTAAGTATTTATTTTAGTTAATAGGTTAGACGTATTAGCTTTGTCAATAATTTTATGCGAGCCCTTATTGCAATTGGCATTGAATTAGTGACTTAGATATTAATTGTCACATTAAACTAAAAAAATATGAGATGACTAAATAAAATGATATATCAAACTGCTAATTGCTAATAAAACAATTTTATTTTATTTAACAACCTCATTGAGGTAAGAGTCATTTTCAAAAATTTATAACGTTATTATTTATATCAACCATCCTATAGATTTCGATAAGTATATAAGTATAGTGTAATGTTTCAGAATTATTGTTTTTTGTGAAGCCGTTTTAAACAGAGTGATAGGTTGTTCTTCTAAATATGACTTATTAACATCACGCGTATAAAAAGTTATCTTCTGAAAAAAATATGTTTTAAGGGCCCATGTACTTGTTACAATAATTATTCTCGAGATTGTTTTCATATAAAATATAAAAATGTAAACATAGAGAGATATTGCTCTCAAAACAAGCGTATGTAGTTATGAGAACAGTTCTGTTGTTAATACGTGTCATTATTAATTTTATTGATTTTAATAACAACATTATTGTTTTTAGTATGAGTATAAATGTCTTACTCACACGCGATATTACTATATTTTATTAAGATTTTACATAACGACGCATCATGCCTCTAGACCCAGAAGGATAAAGCTGAGGTGTATAATACCCACTTTTCACCTGTTATGATAAGTGTTGGTGAAGTCGTGTCTTATTTCCGCTAAAAGGAGTCAATTTTATCTGACTCCTATTTTCTAAGATGTATCCCTTCCAATAACCGATCATCTTGAGTTTCTCGGTATCTCGTTGACTTTATAACTCAATTTCGACTCACACATTGAGTCGGAAGCTCAGCTAGCTGCAAACAACCAGGGCATACTCAACAAGGTGAGGCAGTACTTGACACTTAGGCAGCTGCTCGACCTTTACCAAGCACAAGGCCAGTCGTGTGGGGATTAATTGTACACAGCTGGGGTATGGTTCAGTAAAATACCAGCTTGAGGTGTTCGAGTCAGTCGAGATGAGGGCTAAGAGAATAATCAACGACCACAACCTGACAAACGCTCGACTTCAAAGTCTTGAGCATCGTCATAAGGTTGTCAGCCTATCGGTCTATTATAGGATACATTTCGGAGACTGTGCTGAGAAATTGCACAACCTTATTCATCCACACCTTCAGACTGCCAGACAAACGGCACTCCGTCATAGATTCATGGTAAATATTCCTCAAATACGCAAGCGTTTCGCTTCAACATTGATGGAATGCCCTGTCTTGTTGTCTGTGATCTATGTTTCCGCATGAATACAATCTAGGTGTCTTCAAAGCAAGAGTAAATAGGTATCTTATAAGTAAGCGTGCTCCACCGTAGTCCACATCATCACTTACCATCAGGTGAGATCGTGGTCAAACGCGGGCCTATCCATCATAAAAAATAGTCCAGTGTGATAGGGTGTGAGCCTATCACCATCTTCCGGGCACAACTCCTACTGCTGCTAAGTAATTTCTAACTAAAAATCCTAAAAAATACTTTAGCCCGACCCTCGAACCTGATACCTCACGGCGTGCAGTACGCAAATAATACCGCTAGACCACGAGACCACTTTATTAAGGTTTCAATATATTTTCCATGCTCATTCATCTACTTTCCCCGTATTACAAAAAAAGAAACTTCTCGTATACCTAAACTTTGACCACAATACCTAAACAGTTTTCCTTGATCACACAATATTATTATTATTGCATTGAGTTTCATGACGCTGGCACAAGTCTCGTTGGGTCGGTTTGCCTGTGACGTATCACTTAAATCCCCGTGTTGATTTATTTTGTGACGTCACGGTATGGTTGGGGTATTGTTATTATTATTTACTTAATCTGTGGTAACTTTGGATTGTATTCAGGGCTATTAATTAAGCACCGTCGACTATCACTGACTGTTGGTCCTCGACAACCACAAATTGTGTAGTTAATTGAAATATATACAACAAGGGTGGATACGACATTGCGATATTTATTCAATCCACAGCTTCTACACATATGAATTCGGCCAGTGTTCATTGCAATCCATATTTTTTTATCAAACTAAAATTACACGTTTTCCATACAAATTGATTGATTGCTTTGTGTGTGTGAAATGTATATTTGGGAACACCCCCGTGACACAAAAGTTATTCCTAGCGCGGAAGACGTTTATTTTTAAAAAAAGGTCCTTTTTGTCTTTATTTTAATTCTGGTAAATCAGATTCTAAGGCTAATTGCGAATATTTCACTGTCATGAAAGTTATACGTGTGCCACATTTCATTAAAATCTGTCAATATTTTTTGAAAATAAACGTAAAAGTCATTGATGCCGTTGACAGTCGGCAGTGCTCTTGTTTGGAATCTCTGAGATGCTACTGAGGTAGGAGGCAAGTGGTAAGCCCATAAATGGTAACGTCATGAGAGAGGGAAGACATCATCCATTTACCTATAGGTCATCCTGTTACTATGTCATTGTGTAACACGTTAACGTCATGACATCCGTCACACAGTTACCAATGGGTCACTGTTACTATGTCATATGTGTCGTTAAGTTCAAGGTACAATGAAGCGAGATGACATGGGTGGGTAATTAATTATTATGCCGCTGATTTTATTTCGTAAATGTTCATGTTTAACGTATATGTATATAATTATATAAAATTGGTTACATTAAACGAGCGACAGTTATGAATACTGGAGATAGAAACAAAATAAAACCCTCATGTTTAGTTACACAAAAAATAAGCACTCACTAGATTATTCTGTAGGTAATTTAAGAAAACAGTTTAAAGGGGATTAACATTTTCTAGGAAGTATCAAAGGAAAATGATAAAAATCACGATATACCTAGGCTCGTAATAAAAAGGAAAAGCTAAGAAACTACACATTAGAACACCTGTTGCAGGCTGTCTGAATGATTGCTAAGAATTACTGAGTTATACAATCGCTATTTAGTAAACATTTTCTTTGATGAATCTCCTCTTACTTTTTTAGTTTTCTATTTAGTTTCGGATGTTTTCTTCATTATACTAACTATTGCATACCATACATACATAAAATCACACCTTTATCCTAAATGAGATGTAGCAGATACAACAGAGGCTATGAAATACCATAATGGTACGATTTTTATCATATATTTTTGAAAATTTCGCATATCGTTAAATAATTGACCTACTGGCTAATATTTTTGCTCTATCCTTTCTTTTTCATAAATACTAGCAAATTAATAAATACAATTTCTTCTCCGTATAATCTCTCTCACTACAATATTATCTTCCAACACTTTATTATGCAATGTTACATCATGAACAGACTACGTCAAAAGCCGCACGAGCAAACCCGCAGATGCAATCCTGTACTTTGAGAATTTTACAATGACGCCAGTTAGTTAATGAATTCCCATATTGTATGGATTTAGTCTTCCCGTACGGCAGTAGGCATTTCAAATCAATAGACAGATGTAATAGCTATTTCAGGTTTTATGTAGACTAAGGAGTATAGTGAATAGTTATAAAAACTCTTGATGTGGTCGTATTCATTTCGAAAGGCCAAAGAAAATGACCAAATTGAAATTCTCATGTTATCTGAACAAAAAAAAATATATATCACAGATAATCGTAACTCTTACGAATACTCGTCTAGAATATGAATGCAGCCTGTGGAAATAAACATTGAACATACTATGTTCTGTCTGTATGTGGTTTCAAAAAAAAGCTTTGCTATTTCGCATATTTTGTTTTGTTTTAAAGCGAGTTCAATATTGATTTATCCTTATCATTTATACTATATCTTTCTAAATGTTTGAACGAAAAGTAATTGCTTGAAGAAAGGCCATAATTATAAAACATGTTATTGGCGTTATTTTTTACATGAATAATCTACCTCACGTGCTGTATAAATGCGAAACGTACGTCTGTCATAATATAATAGCATATAAGTCATGAAGTTTTGACTCTTTATTCTAATCGTGCTTTATTTAAGTATTGTCCCTGAGAGAATTCCTGCTATACATTTTTGTCCTGCAAGTCAATAAAACAAAAGACAATAAATCAATTACAAATGTTATTTTGATGCCGGGATTATAAATAATATTTATTTTAAGATGCATTGTGTGTAAGTTGTATTGCATTTCTTTATAGCGATATTTATGGTTAATTTTAAATTTACACGTATTATATTTAAATGAATTGACTATTGTTAAGAGCAGTTTACTACTATCATTGGTTTAGAGATGATTGTTTTCATTGGTGCGGCGCTAATGGGTCATAAAATTCATCGAGATCTTCTGTTTACTGTGTTTTTTTAGATTTATTTCATGTTTTTCTCCTTTGTTTGTGATGTTTTATCTATCTTGTATGTCAACAACAAGAAATAAAAATTCATACATGATTATATTAATAACAACCGAAATATTACAAAGAGCATTGGGTCTACGAAGCGACTGCTACGCGGCGCGTGTAGAGGCTCCGTCTAGCTACGAAAAGATGATTAATAAATAAAATTTATCACACAATAGAAGTCGACGAAGTTATTTCAAGTTAATTTTGTGATTCCATAGATAATGCTTCGTGCTAGAAATCGATAGGTCTCTGGTTTCAATCGTGGCGCTTACACCACCGACGTGTAATTTAATTTCCTCATAAATTTACTTATGCTAGCTTACCTGAAGGGACTAGCAAGAATATTAATAAATAGCTTGTATTTCAACGAGAAACATTTACATATTTTAATAAATAAATTAAAACCATGAAGGTAACTAGGTGTATATTATGATTGTAAGAGTGATTCATTTTGCAGCTACCTACGTACATGCTTTATTTTTTATTATTAAACAATGAAACAAGTGAATGAGTGACCATTAATGCATTATTCATGATTTATTATCTATTATCCGTGTTTGGTGGAAAACCAAGAACTGTCATCGTACCCAGTTGCTATGTGACAATGAATACTCGTGCTGCGTGACGCCCGCACCTGCCAGGAAACCAAGGATAAAGCATAAGCCAATAGATAAGGATAGAGGATTATGACCTGATATTGTCTGGTTGAATAAACAATGCACCAACCTCACGCCGATATTACCCAGAAAGTTGTAAAGCACCCACACTTCTCCTGTTATGTTTAGGTCCCATGGGGTAGGGTATCAGTCTAGAGCCATGCTGTTATCGAGGATTGGCTGAGGGAAAAATCCCAAAGAACAGTTTTGTGCGACCCGCGGCAATCGAACCCGAGTCCTCGCAGTGAGCGATGCACAAAACATACCGCTCGAACAACGAGCCAGTTATAAAAAATGGAAAATGTACTAATTCTGTTAAAATATTTGAATTGATATCAATTTGGTTTTCTAATAACATTCTGTCGTTTTATTATTCGTTATTTTCTCTTTCACCAAATACATTTTAATCGTAGACAAAACATTTTCGTCATTTCTTGACAAATTGATATTTTCGTATGATCTGAGTCTGAACTTGCAAATAGCGGCTTCTTCGCCCGCGGTAGTTGATTATTAACTGCCGAAAGCTATTACCTACCTACCTAAAGATGTAGAGTTTATGAAGACAGGTATTATTATGGGCTCGTCTTGAACACATTTACATAAAAAAATATATTCATTAGTGTAATTGTTTAATTTCACAAGACTGGAGAAGAATGGCCGTGGTATAAATTGAATTAATATATGGTTTAACAATAAAAGGTTTAGAGGCATGGAAGCGCAATCAGCATGTTTATTAAACAAAGCGATAGTAGCCATGCGCACGCGCACATGCCTCGCTCATTGAACTACTAACTGTGGAATTACTAAAGAAGTAACCTATTGTAAATAGTAGAAAATACAGGCCAGAAGTGAAGAGTTTAATCAATTTAAGTAAATTTACTTACATTCTTATGCGTATTTTAAATTTAACTTAACAACAAAACACTTACATTACCCTAAGAAGGGTGAGGCAGAAGTGTGTATCACCCACATTCCACCTGCCATGTTTAAATCTCATCTGATATGGAATGAGCCTATCGCGGTTTAGGGAACACAATTCCGTGCTGCTATTTGAAAATTCCCTGATGGAAAAATCCTCAATAACACGTTGTCCCTAGCCGGGAATCAAACTCGGGGCCTCGTGGTAAGAGGCGCTACGGTAACCACTACACCAATGAAGCTGTTTGTGAATTTAGGATCCGTAATATTAGTTAAGAGTGATTAAAATTATTAATTTTCTTAATAACATTTTGAATATAGAAGTGTTATAAATATTTTAGTTACACTTTTTGTATTCATGACATGCACAGCTTTCCTAAATGATGTGAAACATTAACTTATCACGTAACAGGTACACAGTGCTTTGTGTATTACAGATCAAACGTTTCGTGGCCGCGTCCTTCAAGCAATCTATTAATGTTGGTGAGTAAACCATAGACCACACACATTTGGGTTTTATCAGGAAAAGTAAAAGTAAGGAGGTCGTGGGTTCGATTCCCACTTAAGACAAATCTTTGTGTGTATGAACATGGGGGTTTGTCTTAGTTTGGGTGTTTCTATGTATAATAAGTATGTATTTACAAAAGAAGAGTATATATGTATTAGTATCAGTTATTCTAGTACCCATAGTACAAGCTCTGCTTAGTTTGGGATTAGTTGGCGTTGTATGTGAGTTGTAAAATATTTATTATTATTATTATTATTAAAGGGCAGTACCCAGTCAACCTAACGGGTGGCGCAAAAGTAAAGACCCTATTTGGTTCAGCTATAACATTTTTTCTAAATTAGAAAACTAGATTTAGATTTTTTTAAATGTATATTTGTGCCATTAAATTTCGTACCATTAGGATTTAAAGATGATGTCTTTTAAATGGTGACCTCCAGAGTTGATACACATTTGAGCCCTATTTATGACATTTTGCATAACTTGCCGTAACACTTCCTGCGATATGTTCGTTATTTCTTGACGAATGTTTTCTTTTAGAGCTGCGAGAGTCTGTGGCTTGTTCACATACACCCGAGATTTCAAAAAACCCCAAAGAAAGAAGTCTGGACTGGTCAGATCGGGTGATCTTGCAGGCCAAGGCAAATCGCCAAAACGAGAGATAACTCGGTCTGGAAAAGCGTCCCTCACTAAGTCCATAGTGTCGCGCGCTGTGTGTGCCGTAGCGCCGTCTTGTTGAAACCAGATGTGCTCCAGCCCCAATTCGTCCAAACTGGGTATCAAAAACTCACGTAACATGGTTCTGTAGCGTTCTCCAGTGACAGTTATCGCATTGCCTCCAGCGTCTTCGAAAAAATAGGGTCCGATCACTCTGTCAACACAGATGCCACACCATACAGTAACTTTTAGTGGGTGTAGAGGTGTTTCTTGAATAATGCGCGGATTATCAGTGCCCCAGAACCGAGTATTCTGCTTATTGACATGCCCTGAGAGATGGAAATGCGCTTCGTCACTCATAACCAATTTTGAAGGAAAATCATCCTCTTCAAGGTGTATCAACTCTGGAGGTCACCATTTAAAAGACATCATCTTTAAATCCTAATGGTACGAAATTTAATGGCACAAATATACATTTAAAAAAATCTAAATCTAGTTTTCTAATTTAGAAAAAATGTTATAGCTGAACCAAATAGGGTCTTTACTTTTGCGCCACCCAGTATATGCAAAGAAGATTTGTCATTGCCATTTTGGTTGTTCGCGGTTAGATCAAAATCCATTGTTTATATGTTTTATTCCAGGTAAATCCATATTCCAATGAATCACTGGATATTTTATTTTTTTAAGTGGTTTAATTTATAACTGTATTTGGTTAACAGCTATGATTAAACGTTTAATTCTATTCAATATTAATTTGTTTAAAGTTTTCCTGCTTGTTTTATACTGCAAGTGTTTTACGTAGTACTAAATATTTAGTCTGATAAATAATATTAGCGATTTACTATGATAATGTGTAATAATATCAGAATGATATATGTTTATAATGTTTTTTATATTCGATGAGAAAGAGAAGGTTCAAAAGTTAAATACTAGGTGATAATAATAATGTTCACCAAATGAACCCAGTAGACCCTTATTTACAAAATGTCACGCCTATATTACAAAGAAGGAAGAACAATATAACCTAACATTGATTTGAGAAAAAAATATTATTTTCCTACAACGTGCAAATCTATAATAAATATTAAATAAATATCACATTACATACACACAACGCTATCTAGTCCTAAAACTAATACATATATACTTTTATTTTGTAAATAAGTACTTATATAGAAACATCCAGACCAAGACAAACCTCCATCTTCATGCACACAAAGATTTGTCTTGAGCGATCGACCTCGGCCATCTGGTCGATTTTTGACTCATATAATATTCTGTTGTCTCAAATACCAGTAATTTCAGAAATAGCTTCATAAAAATTTTAATACAAAGGCTGAAACCGTTTGTTCAGTTCTAAGAAATCTTTCTCATCTATTACATCTCGTGACTCATGTTATTATTTAAACTAAGCACCATCACTAATACGAAATACATTTCATAGGCACACGCATGCCAATGCTCACAACTGAAGTTATCTCAGATTTACATTTGAACAAACTTTATTTATTATCATTTACCCCTATTGTAATGGTCACCTTTTTCATGGTGGGAGAGTTTTTGTAAACCAGCTGGCGAAACACTGAAATAACTGGTGCCTGGTGGATGGCGATAGGCTCATCCCCTATCCCATAGGACTCAAACATAACAGGTGAAGTGTAGGTGTTGTACACCTCAGACACACCCTTCTTGGTAATAAGTATAGGCGTGTTGTTTTGTTATGTTACATCATATCTAAAACACTAAAATGCATGTTATTTCGTGGCCATTTCATCAAAATTGTTATATCATTAATTGAGTTACATACAGTAATCTGAAAAACTAAAATGATAATTCTAAAAATATGGACGCTAACAATTTAGTGTTTTAGATATGATTTGTCTATAAAAATAGATACAAACTTAATAATATTTAATTAAAAGCCATAATATTACTTTTGTATGGAAAACAGCCAACCAATTCTTCCCCCTTAACTCGTCAAAACTCTTCGAAAAAAATCATATTTTAATTATGTTAAGCTTCATTGCCGCTTGAATGCCTCAATCGTACAACAATGAGCTTAGAAATACTGTAAACAAAGTGCATTCAATATTAACATTGCCTTATATGGATTTGGTTTTCGTACAAATTAATGTTATTTAATATTAAGAAATTAATATTAATAATGGAACCTAATCATGATGAAGTGTGGGTCACACCTCTGTCACAACTTTCTTGGATATAGGCGTGATGTTATCTTATCCCTTCTTATCTTATGTAAAGCTTACTTCATGAAAATTAAACTAATTATGTTGCTTTTTCTGTTAAGGGCTCGCCCACGACCGATAAATCGGTAACCGATTTATTAACGCACACTACCAACGGACTCTCTGTCATTTTCATACTATTTCTGGCCAATTTCTTGTACTCCACTTGCTGCGCTGCTGTTGTGGGTTCGATCCTCACACGGGACAAATCTTTGTGTGATTTACATTTTTTTGCCGATTTTGGGTGTGCTTTGTGTGAGTGGAATGTATGTTTGTTAACACTCCCGCGATACTGGAATTATACCTAGTGCGGGCGTCGTTTTTTTAAAAACAGAAACAAAAACAGAATAGATAAGTAATAAATAAAGGTAATGGTATGCATTGTGTAGTCTGTGCGTACGTCTGTCTCTACGGAAAACCATATGCGTTTCCTTCATGAGTAATAGGTAATTCGTGTAGTGTAGTGTAGCCGAATGATGAACAATAAATCTTTATGTAAGCACGCAGTTACGTACGTAATGTTCACTTTGTAGTATATAAACGTAGAGAAATGGTGACCGCTTTCAGTTACACTTGCTCCTTATTGTGTAATTGTTCTGCGTTAGGTCAGACAAGTTGTGTACGGTTGCGGGAGCTTTGTTTTAGCTTGTGTAAGTGTTTACAGTGCGATTGTAATGCCGATTATTGCGTGGATTTATCGGAGTGATTTTGTAATACACGTGTTTTGTGTTTGTGCAAAAAAACAAGGGTAGAAAAAAATAAAGGCCTTTTAGCCGTATTATGTTGTAATAATCCCGTTGATAGAGATCAACGGGATTATTAAACAGTTATCAACTAAATATAATTGTGAATATAAAAAAAAATATCTTTACATAAAATAATTCTATGGAGTTAGGTAATGTAGAATATTGCAACCCTTTTTTCGGCTCAGCTAGTAAATAAATAAATTAGAAACTTATTTTTTTAATATTTTGTGACAAGACGTAGTGGAGAAAGGTTACAAAACTAAAAGTATTAATAAAATAAATAAACAGCTTTAAACTAGATAAAAATATTGCTTTCTTGTATTTATCTCAAGAATGTGCAAATGTGCTTTTACACTTTTTACAAGTTATCATTACCTACCAACAGTGAAAGTTTTAAGTCGTTTGACAGTTAGACCGGCCATTTGCATATCGCAAACTTGTTTATTTTCGACTTACTAAATGTCACCTACGCTGACTTCATTATTAATTTGATTATAATAGTGAAGTCATTGTCTAATCAATCAATTCAATTTATCAATTTTAATTAAATTAAGTAACTATGATGCAAAAATACTTGCGCCTTCCGATTAACTTATGAAAGCTTAACAAACTTATAATTAACACCTACCTACAGGTACTAGATTTAAATGAATGATGAATTATAATTTATGAGTAATATTTCAAGGTGAAACGTTTCTTGGTTATTTTGATTCGGGTTGAACTCGATAGAGTCGCCTGTTAGTGCAATAGTTAAAGTGGTGATCGTTCTTTATGAATAAATACATAATATTAAAAAGTATGTAGATTTCATAGATAAAACAAGTCGATTTTGTAAGGAAGTAATATGGTCCGCTTTTAATAGATTTAACCAAAATAATATTGTGTTTAAGTACCACTTAACTATTACTCATTATAATTTTGTGGTCTGTTATAATTAAACATGTTAGTGAAGGTTTGTTTTACTTACCTGCAGACCTGATAAGTTTTCATAATTATGAGTAACTAGCACCCGAGTGCAGCTTTACCCGCGTGGTATCTTAATTAAATATTGCCTATGTTACTCGGTGAAGATGTAAGCTTAGCTTTTAACAGTGAAATATGTTTTTAAATCGTTAGAGTAGTTTTAGAATTAATTTGTAGAAAATTAAAAAAAAAATCCACTCTTTATATTATTAGTTAATATTTTTTTACCGGTGTCTTATATTTTAAATACAAATACTTAGACTTCAATTTACTATGCTTGATTTGACTTGAAATTAATAACTAAGGTTAGCTAACCTTAAGAATTCAATCTTCTTTATCAAATTACTTGCTTTTTTTAAAGACTCAATATCTTAACTTACATTAATACGGTATTTTACTGCTCACAAATCTTGGTTTCCAAAATATTTTGAAAATCGTCCATTTCAAGCATTTTTCGAGAAACACATGTCACACATTCAATTCTCAGAACTACACAAAAAGGTTGTATTACTCACATTTTTTTTCTTTTCAACGTGCATTCATTCATGTTTTTTCTTTTATGGCTTGACAATGGCCGACTGGGTTGCCAGCTGCACTGCGCTGGCTACCCAGTGAATCAGTGAACCAGTAAAAAGATTCACGATAACGCATGCCGAAATAATGGTCAGTTTAGTCTGCCAACAACAATGGTTGTATTGCGATTTCAGTTTGTGCTTTGAAACTCATCAATGAATTTTGATGATATGGATATGATTTAGTTTAAAATTGATTTTAACAACGTTACAGTTAAAGATTTTATTTGTAAGATATGAATATATTATTCTAAACGAAATGAGCTATATTTTAAATAGCTACACAGTTTAATAGTAGCCAAATACGAGTAGCAGTTAATGGCAACTACTCTTTTAATTTAGTGTCAATTTATTTAAAACAAATTACTGCTTTTAAAAATTGCTACGTGGAAATCATCATGGTTTTTTTTCATGTAATTTTAACACATTTTTGATGATGAGGAAAAATACACGTCATGATCAGTCGTTAGTAGATTTGGATAAGTGGACTAGAAATTATGTTTGATTTTCCACACCGATGCATATCATTAAGGCTCGCGCCCACTGTGCCTATTTAAAGCGACAGCAATGCTACTATCGCGCGTTTGTCACGTTTGCAACATACGACAAAAGCGAAGCGAACGCGCGGCTGTATTGATGTACTTTTCAATACACGACAGCGACAATTTTACTTTTCGCGATAGCTGCGATTCAGAATCTGGGCAAAGGTACACAGCCCGCGACAGCATCGCGTATGTGTAGCTACTAAAAGTCTAGTGGGTGCGCAGCCTTATGTGCGTTAAATATACAGCCATGTTTGATCAGAGAGTGCATTGCTCTTAGCACAATACTGTTTGTTCAGATGTACAAAAGAGTTTCTAAAGCACGTTCACTGCAATGCCTGTAAACTAACAACGTTCAAAACATAGCTATTAATCTTGTATAAGTACCTATTCACACCATGGGTATAAAGGTATTTGTTTTGTTAAAATTGAATAATCTATCCATTCATGAAAAATGTATTACCGACACTTTGTTTTAAAAAACAAATAGGTTTAGATAATATATTATGTAAAATTTATGATGATGGATAATTTATACACTTGCAAACTTTTTTCATCACTTGCTCAGTTTAAAGCCATTTTTCATGTCAAATTAAATTTTAGTTAAACATTAATCTATTAGTTTTTGGGTATGGCTAAACATTTTTACAATATCGAAAAATCTCAATTTAGTTGATAGTAAACATCGACACTGAAACATCATCAGAGTAAACTTAAAAATAGTTTTCTAATAAATTAAAGTTTATTGGCAATTTCAATTTGATTAAATCATTTAATGGCTTTCACGCGATAACATTGCGTACTAAAAATGTTAGTGCGATTAAGAGTATTTTTGTAAAATTGTTTTTTTTGTAGATTTTGTGACAACATTTGGATTAATTAAATGTTCTTTTAGTAAACTTCCAGCAGTGATTATACTATGAAGTGCTAGTCGTTCGTAAGATTAGACTTTCAAGTTTATTTTTCTACGTACAATTTTAATTAAAATCCATACAGAATAGTAAAAAAACAACAAAATTTACGGTGTTATACCCTGCTGACATCGATACTCTAAAGAAAATCAAACATTCACGAGTATTACATGCCACGCAACCCGTGAATTCATGCAAATTGACTGAAAATGCAAACACTGTCTTTTAATTGTTTGGGTATTTGTAATAAACGCTGCGATTAAATTTGTTTGATATTAATATGACTGTTTTTTGGTTACAGGTATGATGCTAATCGGTTTTGTGTAAATTGAGAAATAAATAACCGCCAAGATGGTAGCCAAGGAAACTAGTATTAAAGTAAGTTTTGATATAATTGAACTTTTAATTTTGCTGTAATTCCTTGCTGACGCTTCTTGTACATCTAGTGGTATAATGTGATTCCCGGGTCAGGCAAAATTGGATGTGATAGGCTCGATAACCTAAACCCTTCTGGATAATATAGGCGTAATGATAGGTTATAATTCCCATATTTATTTATTTATTTATTTATTTATAAAGTACAGCCACATCACATACATCAAACATCACCATACGAATTAAACTTAGAGACACAATTTCCGATGTACATAACAATTCCGGCGTACATAACATTTATAATTAGGATTGTCAGGAACAACGAATATAAATCCTCAATTCTCACCGTCTTAAGGAAAAAAAACAAAAAGTTAGGAAAAACTTTAGAAAAAAAAGCTTAAAAAGATGAGAAAATGAGAAGAATTAAAATTAATTAAACAGAATACAAACTATAAAAACAAAACAAAAAACAACAAGACTGTCATTGGTATTAATCGAGTGATTCCTCCAAGGATGAGCCCTCAAGATGCTCTCTAATTTTCATTTTAAAATTACCGAATTTGTCATGAAATACGTCCAAGTCTGGTATACTAGAGGCATAACAGTGATATTCAGCAACAATTCTATTAATTGGTGATTGTAGACCGAGATTGGTTTTAGCAACAGCTACATGGAATACATTTTTTATTATGTTACGAGGATAGTTGTGAGGTATTTTGAGAGAGATATTCTGCAGAAAGTAGGGGCATTGTATTAGACCGTTCATGGCCTTATGAAAGAAGCATAAATCCAACATTTGACGCCGTTCACGGAGACTGCACATTTTAAACCTTTTAAGTCGAATTTCGTAAGGGTTTCTATGCGAAAAACCGCTAGAGACATAAGCGAGGTGTCTGGTAAATGCTCTTTGTACGCGTTCAATACGTTGAGAATGGACAGCGTAAAAAGGACTCCACGCAGCGCTAGCATATTCAAGTTGGCTTCGTACCAAGGTATTGTAGAGCAACATCTTGGTACTTTCATTCTTAAAGCCTCTTGCATTACGCTTTAAAAATCCGAGCATCTGCGCACCTTTCGTTACAATTTTATCTACATGTGATGTAAATTTCAATTTACTGTCTATAATGACACCAAGATCCCGTATCTCGTCCACTTCTAGCAGCTTAGCGGTCTCAATTAGATAATCTGTCCTAAATGGGTTTCTTTTCATATTTCACTAACTATACATTTTGTCATTGTCAATAATAATCAATATTGAAATTTATTACATTAAATAATGAGCATTTATGTCAATCAACCACTAGCGGCAAAAAAAGGAAATTATATAATCATGTAAATTACATCAAATAGATTATCAATAAACAGGTCAAATGAGGCATTAACCGCTGAGGAAGTGAGGACCTTGACCATGCAACTTTTACTGCGAATGTTGAACTCATCCAAGCGACCTTGACAATGAGAGATTTTTTTTAACGGGATATAATCCCACCCACACGCCCACCACTGTGACTCCTGTGACGCCAGGATTCACAACGGTAACCAACTGAAAGGCACCGTGCATGGCACACGGGCAATCCCAGGGAGAGTTACAATTGTCTTGGAACCCGCAACGAATTTAATCAGAACTATATAGTTGGAGTTGGAAAGTATATATCTTTACTTCCCTCCAAAGCAAAGCGGGAGACTGAGTAATGCCAAATATAGACAAAGTGTCTATATGGAAAGAGTGTAGACTACAATACAATGAGAGATTATGTAACAAACAACATAACATAACATCACGCCTACTTTAACCAGAAGCGAGTAGCAGAGGTGTTTTACACGCACTTTTAACCTGTTATGTATTGGTCACATGTGATGGAGGTGAGCTTATCGCCATCTACCGGATACAATTCCAGACTCAGAATGCAACATTGACCACTTACCTAACTTTATAAAAAGATGCAAGTCCAGGGTCTTTTCTCCATTCAACCGACCACACTAATGTTTTTTGCAATCATAACGACTAAACTCCTCGTCTCACATTTCAGATGTCGGAAGAGTCCACCAAGTCTGGCACGGACGGGTTCAACCTGGATGGCATCCTGTCGGAGCTGGGCAGCTTCGGCAAGTACCAGCTACTGCTGCTGCTACTCCTGGCCTTCAGGGACTCCTTCCTCAATATGTGCAACTTTAACTATGTGTTCACGGCTGCTGAAGTTGATTTAAGGTACCTACATTATATTTGTTGCGTTGATTCTATAAAGTTCTACATAATCATAGCACCTGTAGTGATTTTGTGAGTAATATAAGTTATCCGTATGTTATGAATAACTAAAACTTTCATGTACCAACTTAAAAATTGTAACTTTGAATTACGTACATAATACATACATAATACATATTTGCTAAACAATTTTAGTTGTGGCCAAATGCGTATAAGTCTTTTGCGTCGAACGCGCACTGAATAAAAAACTAAACATGATAGCACATTAATAAGTGGTCTCTCTGACTTTGGAGATTGATTGCAAGACTTTAGGGTAAAACAAAGAATAAAATACAAACACTACATAAAAATAAATGTTAATCGCATTAAGAAGTTCTTCGGGAAAATAAAAGTGCGTCAGTACATGAATAAGAGATGATTGTCGTCAGCAAATATCAGCTGTGCAACCTTCAGCTATTTTATGGACACTGGCTTATCCCGGGGCAGATTGGAACGGTAGAGCACAGAGATAAAGATTATAAGCCGTGAGTCGAGGAACTTGAAGAAGATAAAATCCCTCATTTAATGTGTTTTTGCACTAGCATTAGTATACGTAGGAATGTTCGATATTGTAATATTTTATAGTGATCTTTTTTACCTTTTGAAGGTATTACATAATAGCATTGGTAACGTTGGAGGTGGGGAGTTACACCACACGTCTTACAATTAATCTACGACCTAATAGTAGTGTTAACATTTAGCTTATCAACCAGTTTAGTGGTTATATTCAAACCTAATATTATTGTCACAGAGTTCTGACGTAAGATTATTGAAAACAAATATAACCTTGATATGAATCTTTTTTTAACGAACCTCATTAAGATAACGTAACATAATTATTTTATTTCTTTTATTTCATTCTAATAAGTTATTAGTAATAATAGCCACACGGATACAGGTTTCGAAAATATTATCACTATTTAAGAAAAGTATTTTAGAATACCTTTTTTTATAACGCAATAAAAAGGTCAGGAGAGGATTCTAATAAATGAATAAAATAATCATAAAGATTCTAATAAATGAATAAAATAATCATAAAATGTCTTCAGTTTTTTTTTAAGAATTGACTTGATAAAAGTAGCAAATAAAAGGATCTACATAATCTGCTGCGTAATCAAAGTTCCGTACATACTTTTCTAATGATTTATGGGTCTTAAAACTAAGGATACTTTTTCTTAGCTTATTCAATTTGGCAAACGATGCATAAAAAACCCTGTATTTTGGATTCAATCATAAAACACACACAGAAATAAAACTAAAAATTAACCCTTTTTTTTCAAACCGACGAAAGCTTCTAGAAAATCGGATTCAACAATTTTTTGTTAAATTTTATTAATCTCCCTCTAGGCGCATTTCCGAGAATAGAATTGATTAGATGATGATTAGATTTAAATTATGTTTGACTAAATTTTAAAATGAAATTTTTGAAGGAACCAAATAGAACCAAAATAACACGTGAGATAATGGACAGCATTTGAATACATAATATTATTTGTCAAATCACGTTTGTCACAATATTTACATAATATAAAGTAAAAACTGCTGATAACAGAATATTTTACATAAATACCAACTTAATACATGTTCATAAATAAATACTCGAACATATATGGTCCCACTAAACGTTATTTATTTATTTTGGGCAGTTAATTTTAATTATGTGGCTAAATTACTTGAAAATTTAGAGACAATAAATTATTGTGATGTAATCAGTCTGTATCTTTACACCCACAAAAGTCATCAGAGTATAATCTGTTTATATGTGATATGTATCGTAATCAATCGTGTTATTGCGAATATTGCGACGGGACGGGACGGCACTTTGCCGTTAGGAAAATATAAATGTATGAAATTGTGTGCGTTTTTTAGGTGATATGAAATTTATGCAGAAAACTGCTAAAAATCGTACTAAGCTTTCCTGTATCAAAATCGTATAGATGAAGGTACCTTCATCTATACGATTTTGATACAGGAAAGCTTAGTACGATTTTAAGTACATTATACTTATTACATTATTTTACTTACATTATTTTTATACATAGTTTTTAGTTCATCAAATGATCTGTACACTTTGTTGTTTTAACAATTTAATTCCGGGACTAAGTGTTGGTTAAAGTTATTTATCTTCATATACAACAATGATGGGCCGTTTATTATACATTTATTAGAAATTGTCGAGGGTACTTATTCTGTACCCAATTCATAACATGACACACTGTGTTACGATTTACACGATGACGGAATGATCAAGTGAAAACTCAAGTGATTAAATTGTGATTTACTTTAAAGTAAATATTGTCACTGAAAATCTAATTTTCTGTTAAATTAATGTATAATAAAATCGCGGTCATTAAATTGTATTGTTTAATTGAACTTATTGGTGTCTAATCAAAAGTTTTCTAATAATTTAATTATAAACCGCTCAAACAAAATCCTAAAGTACCACATGTTTTCATCGAAGCAATAAACTGTTCATGAAAACACTTCGATCGCTGCATCGGAATTGCGCGTTTTACGACTAAGAGAATCGTCACACGGCCCTGTACTAAACATAACACGTTTAGTTTACCTTTCAGAATCAATCTTTGACGCATGACGACGCATGTTTATGATAAAGACAGGAATTAGACAGCGTTTACGTCATATTGGTGGTACATTACCTCAGACTAAAAAACCAATATGGACATGCAATTAACGCAAATGTCTTTGCAAATAATGTTGCCGAAACTCTACGCAGGTGTCAAATCATAGGATTTGACAAATAATTTTGAATGGCGTGTAAGAAGAGGCAGCAATCTTCCACAGTTGGCAATGACAGCTCCGGTTGAATTATTGCTCTGAGTACCTTACACACAAACACACCAAATACCAAATGTTAATTTTTTTAAGAATTAAACCACAAAAATAATAACGAAGTACGTAATAGATACTTTTTGGTCTTGTCATTACACTGTCAGTATCTTCTATTTCGAATATATGCATGTCGCCGGAGTCTCTCATCGCGGTGGTGAAAAAAAAGAACAACAAAATATTGGCATAATCTATTCAAGCCCGGTCATCCTGAGTCTTAGTATTTATATATTTATAAATGGAATCACACGAACATAGAATTTCTGGCAATCAAATATCGACCGGAATTTATTGGAAGTAAGGATGCACTTAATTGGCGCACCTTACAGAATCGCGCCACCGTTTCTTATTTTTAACCGATTACGATGAAGCCAAGAAGAAGGGAATGATTTTAGCAGTCTATGTATTTATAAACAACATTTAACATAAACAACTTAAGAAGTCTATTTAAGATACAAAGTTTTGGCTGTTTACATAACATTAGGAATATTATTATTTTAACACATTTCCGATCGCAATTTTGTATTTTTTTACAATTCCTACGACTTTTTTAGAATACCTAATCACATAAGCTACAGCGTAGCCAATAATAATAGTTATTTTCAACTCCTAAGTTAATAAAGTATAATGTTTAATTTATGAGTCTATACCTAGTATCATCTCACCGTATGAGAATGTAAACACTACATTTGATGTCAAATTATAGATAAGACATTCACGTTTTAATGACTTTGTTTTAATCGTTTTTATCCAATACGCGTGTCCGTAGAATTGACGTAAAATATATTGTTTTTCTTTTTATCTTGATAATAGTAATATAATTATCTTCTTAATTCATATAATCGTAATCGCTGATAAAATGAAAAAACATTAAAAATTAATTGTGTATTGAATCTTAATATTCGTATTATGAACATTCATGTTTTTTATTCAATAAGATTAGATAATTTTGTCGCATTGAAGAATGTGAAAAACTTTTCTTTAAAATGGAATTTGGTTTTTGCGTCGACTGGTGGTTAAAAGATGTAACCACTTACGGGTTCCGTTCGCGGGTCGGCCGAATGTGGCACTAGCAATTTTTCCGTTGGGCACTTCTTAATAGTTGCACGGAGTTTTGAATTATGACCAATGTAAGGCGAGAGGCTTACATCTCATCACAGGGTGCTATAAAACTCTGCTTTACCCTTCTGAGTAATATAGGCGTGATGATTTGTTATATTATGTTATGAATGGGACCTTTAATAATGATCCATCTTTTCTTTTAGTCAAAAAGAGTCGAGTGTAGACTGCATTGCTTGCTTACCACGCATGCGCATTCCACACGTTACCTGACCTTAGTATCGATAGGCTTTGTAGGTGAAGGTGCTAACGTAAACATTGTAAAATTTAATCTAATCAAAAACGTTTGGGTTTTTTGTCATTATTATTTTTATCATACTGATAAACATTATCATCTGTTGGAGAGATAGACTTTTAAAAATCTATCTATCACCTGACCACTACTTTTACACTAATACGCTTTTCGCTTCTTTTCAAGAGTGTGCTATTCTTCAAGAGACAAATTTCAATGACATACAGGGTGTAACTGACACCGTAACGGCGCCGCTTTCCAGTGGTTGTCTAGGAGCCTAGATGTAAGAATTTGCTCGTATGTATAACCATGAGAATCCGCGAAGGATGGCGAGCACTATACTAAAGGAAACAGATTGATGTCTTTTGTATCAACTTTTCAAGAAGTGTTAGACTGCCTCGTTGGCCTAGTGGTTAGCGTACGCAACCTCTTACCGCGAGCTCTAAGGTTCGATTGCCTGGTCGGACCTGGTGTTATTTGAGATTTTTCAGATCTATCTCTAATGTTTTTTAATTGTTCCGTTGGGCAGTTCTCAATAGTAGCAAGATGTCTAAAATTATGCCCGGTGGATAGCGATAGGCACCTATTACATGTGACTAAAACATAACAATGTGAAATGTGGGTAACATCGTCTCTGCCACATCCTTCTGGGTAATATAGATGTGTAAGCTCTGCTATATTTTTTAATAATGATAAAATGGGCCTCTACCAGAGAAGTCTACCACATTACTTAGCTTGCTTCCATAATTCCATTATATCATTGTAGTTTACTATTACCCAGTCTTGAGTCATACGGGGAAGTGGCAGTGGTGGTCATTATGTTATACCATAAAGTAATGGAGACATTATCTAGTGCACTCTGTAGACGGCACATAATCCATGCATTTGTTATGTATTGTTATGCGTATCACCGTTTGTGGTGAGACAAATGTGTCGTGAGCAGGAAGCATTTTAGTTGAATTGTTTGTGATTTACTATGGACAAGATATCTATAGATGATCGATATAAACAAAGCAAGCAATAGAATTGCCGCAATTCAAAGTAAACAGTGAAATTACGGCAATATTTCGGCTTTCTTTTTTTATTGCCTTTAAAAAGGTAGAGATAGCATGAGAATTGCATTGCAAAACTTACACCGTGTAAATAGGTCCTAATACGAACAATCAAATATTATTTTCAGATGCAGAGTTCCAGAATGCGAATCCCTAGACTCCACCAGTTTCAACGCGTCCTGGATATCGTACGCGATATCGAACAACACCAACACGTGCCATCGAATGACGCCCTACGAACCAGCCTGGCCGAACAGCACGGTCCATAACCCGCAAGCTATGTGCACGCCGGAGAACTTTTCGTGGAATCGGACTCAAGTGTGCGATCAAGTGATGTACGAGGACAACAACAGTATTGTAGCTGAGGTGTGTATCGAATAATTTTGGTTCTTTTTTTTAATAACAGAATTCTCTCAGGATTTAAGGTTTATTCATGAATTTAAAATATAAAAGTTCTATAGAGGCATTTAAATATTGTAGAGCAAGGTAAAATAAATTCACCAATATAATAAACAAAACAAAAATTATTGTAAACATAAGTTTCGTTAGTATTAAAACGGCAAAAGTTAGCATGAATAACGGTAGGTATTTGCACTATGAACTTGCTAACAGGTGTATTTAGTTTTCCTTGTTGCACACACCTTCGCGTGACGTCACTCGACGTCAGAACAGCTGACTGCAGTACTCATACAAGGAAATTGACCAAAACAAACAGTAGCTATATTATGTTAATTGGTCAGACCTACAATAAGTACATTTAGAAGTTTCACTCCGATCAAACGGTGTAACATAATGAAAACGAGAATTTATATACATCGGTGCTAAGCTTTCTGGACGGGTTCACAAGTAGTAGTTACCAAGTGGTCCTGCTCCATTAAATTGCTTTATTTAAATATGAGTAGCCCGTGAAATGAGGATCTTGAGAAATCTCCTATTTGAACCATCCTCATGATTCACTCTATCTATTATTGAAAATTGCATGATAATCCGCTCAGAAGTTTTCGCATTTATCAAAGCTATACAGTGCAAATAAAGTAGGTACTGCTTTACAGAATGAGTGATAATAGTAACTTCGAAAAATGAAACAGGTACTAACATTGAGATTATTAAATTTGTTCAGAAAACTATACTTTTTTGCGTTATTATTTTTTTACTTGTAGAAATAAACACTGACCATGTCGAGAGTCTGTGGTTTTAATGTATAAAAAAATATTTCATGTCCAAATCTTTTATTTTTATCAATCTTTAGCAATAAGACAATAAGAAGAAGTAACAAGAGCGATGAGGACAGTGAACAAGTCAATGGTCTTTCTGCATGTATATTATGTATGTGTGAGGTATCGTCATTGTCAAGTTCAAGGCTCCGTCACGCTCTAGGGCCCGCTAATCGCGGCTGTAGTACTAGATTACTGTGTTTAGTGCCAATACGTAAACATGACTCGTATATAGTGACATTTGAAATAGATTTATATGAAACACATGAGGAAAAAGACTTATATTTTTTTCAATAATTTTTGAATATAAAAAACTGTCCATAACAACAATTTTATTCCACGATTTACTTTGTCCAAAAATAAAAACTATTTGAATTCGTGCTCACAAAATATCAGTCCAGTAACATAATGAGCTCGGATGACATCACACTAAATACTTATTAGGACCTGTTTCGCAGTTGCCAAGGAAGTGTTCCAGGTCTGATAACTTGAAGTACAATAAAATAAATTCATCTCTTTGTTTGGTTATCAGTTATCACTAACCATTACTATAATTAATATTATATAATGTTTTAATGGAAACTTAACGTAAATTCGAAGACAATTTGATAATACCAACAACATCATATTTTATTGCAATGAATGGCGTGCTGGTCCATGTGACACCAATTTAGGAGACTGACTTGTTAGCGTTAGTATAATAATATAGTATAATGCCTTTATCTTTTGTTTGTCGTGTTGTTAGCGTTAAACGCATCCGTTTAACGCTAACAACACGACAAATAAAATTATTGTTATGGTTAAACGCCTGACTGTTTCTGTGATGATTAAATTATAGCTTTTATTTTATAGAAAGAACTCATAAGTTTTAAGATTAGGTACACTAGAATATATTTAGAGAGTGCAATCTATTTATATTGATCACTTAAATTATTTTGTTTTGAACAAAGATATAATAATCAACTAAACTATTTTTTAAGTCTGATTTTGTTGACGCTATATCAATTAAGTTTGAATTTTTATTACCGTCGTTTTTTTAATCTTTTTTAACGTATTGTAATTTTGATTACAGTTTGACTTGGGATGTCAGCCTTGGAAAAGAACGCTGGTCGGCACTATCCATAACTTGGGACTTGTGTTCTCGTTTGTCATCTCCGGTCTTATTTCTGACAAGTAAGTATAATCCATATTCACCAATACTAGATATTTTTGTTTCATGTTGTATTCCCGAAATGAGTCGCGTATTATTCAGGACGTAAATACAGGATGTTTTGAAATGTATTATGATTTTCTCTGATCTTTTCTCAACTTATAAACATATTCCTATTCTTTTATTTTTTCAGGTACGGTAGAAAGGTGGTGATTGTTTGCACTCCCCTGATGGTAGGAGTAGCAGGTTTGATCAAGTCGTTCTCAGTCAACTATTACATGTTGTTGGTGCTGGAGTTCCTTGAGACTGCGTTGGGATACGGCAATGCGTCGATGGTTCTGTGTAAGTAAATTATGAATTTGATCAGATTAGAAAACCGAAAGATGTAGAGATCTATACATGACAAATATATCTGGAAGACTTAGGTATCTGTCAATGGATATTTTTTAAATTCATTTAGTTACAATTTTGAGTTAATATTTATTTTCGCAAGGTTCAAAAAAATAAAATGTGTTAATTCAGATTTTTTTTTGCCGAGTGCTGATAAAAATATTTTTATTCGTAATGTACCGTATCGTCAGTATCACCTGTATGACATTAGATATCTCATTTAAAGTGTGCCACAAAGAGATACGTTTGTCTTTCAAAGATTAAATCAATATATAATCAATATAGTACCAATAAAACATTTAATCAGTTAGTAGTTCACAAAAACAAGCAATGTTTTAAGAGGTTCTTGATAATTTTGGAATGACTCTGTTGTAATTTATATAACATTAAATGTAAGTATTATAAAACAAGAATTATATATTTACAGCTCTGGAGCTGGTGAGCCAAAAAAGACGAGTGATGTTCTCCTGCATGTCAGACATCTTAGCCAACTTCGGAACCGCCTTCTTCGGCCTCATAGCCTGGAAGATTCCCTACTGGAGGCACATGATGCGAGCCATCTATGCACCGCTTCTGGTCGTGGTCTTTTATATATTCCTCGTCGACGAAGGAGTGAGGTGGCTACTAGCTCACAACAAGAATGACGAAGCAGTCAGGGTCTTGAACAAAGTCGCTAAGATCAACAATATCGAGCTCTCTAACAAAGCAAAGGCCATGCTTTCCAATATTACTACTGTGAAGAATAAAAATGAGGAGGTAAATTTCAATTTCTCATCAAATTAATGTGGCGTAAAAATGATACCTGAACAACAAAAATATTAATTTTAGTAGTAGTTTTAGATAACTTTAAATAAAATATAGATTTAAATCGAGTGAAATTTTTCTCTTTTGACTTGACTAAATCCTAACACGTGACTATTACTTTCAGGCGGGTCCTCAACCAGCGGAGCGTCTTCATCTTCTCTCAGTTCTCCGCTCCCGGACCATCCTTCTCCGAGTGGGCTTGATCGCCTGCTGCTTCCTTTGCAGCATCTTTGTGTTCAATGGGACCATCATTAACTCAACCAGCGTCTCCGGCAACAAATACATCAATTTCTCCGCCTTACAGCTCGTGGCTGTCCTCACCAGAATTATAACTGCCTTCACATTGACAAGGTTTGGCAGAAAGGCCCCCATTTGTGTCGCCTATGTGTTGTGTTGTGTGTTCTTTCTTGCGTCTGCTTTCGTTTCCAAAGGTGAGTTAAAGCTATTTATTATGTTAAAGTAAAACAAGTTATTTCGATGTTGCTTATAAATAGGATAATGTTTGGGCTGTGTTTCTATGTACTTGCATATCACACACATTGCTCATGTTGATATAACGCTAACAAGACCAAATGTGTGTGACATCTGTCTTTATTAAAAATCCAGTATTCAGGCTTGTTCTTTTAAAAAAGAATTGAGCTATCACTTATTTTATCGATTACTAGTCACTGGTCAGACGTCATAGATACTGATAAAAGAGACGTACTTAGTATATGGAATTACCTTCACATATTTTATTAATATTCAAAGGCATCATTTAGATTCTGTCAGGAATAATTGATATTCATTAAGATACGATCAATATTTATAGATAGAAAAAGTATCATGATCTCAATTACCAATTAATTGATACATTATCTATTTTTTCACTTATCCGATAATTTGAACAATCAAACAAAGTACAATTATTTTATTAGATTCTTTTATAATTTTTTGATGCATTTTGTCATGACGAAATACAATATATGAAGTGAGAAACATGGAGTCTTAGGAATAATTCTCCATTACATTTCACTCTTATTTTAAGCAACGTTCGCACTAGGAATTAATTTTCTCTAATTTCTTCCCTCAAACTTACTTTTTAAATCCACAAAGTGTCGCCAGAACCAGATAAGACCAAATGTTCGATCCTCTTATTTACTCAAGTACCCTTTTTTTTAGCTGTGTCGTGGGCCTCAGTCCTGTTCTACCTGGCCGGCAACATGTGCAGTAGCTACGGCATGTTCAGTATGTACGTGGTGGCCATGGAGGCGTTCCCCACCAAGTCGCGGAACTCTCTTACCAACATCGCCAATACCGTTGGGAGGATGGGCGCAGTGCTCGCTGCTCAAGCACCATTGCTGGTAAATATTGAATGTTCTGAACGAAAATATTTCCTGGCGAACATATTTAGAGTATTTGGGCAGAAATAAACCCAAAATCACTACAATACGAAGATATTTAACGTCTTGCTGCAATATAGTTGTTTTTAGCAGTATAGTATCTAGTAACTCGCTTAATTTCAAACTACCAGACGATAATAACTTCTGAAGAGGTTTTACACAGTGCAAAAGTTTATTCCATTGAAGATTCAATACTTTTAAATAAGCTTATCACATTCTATTTTTTTTCAGCACAAATACATGGCTGGTCTCCCCAGCATAGTGTTCGGTGCAGTAGCGTTAGCAGCAGCACTACTGGCACTGTTGCTACCCGACACTAGTCAAATCTCGTTGCCTGATGACATCGAAGACGCAGAAAAGATTGATAACACACCAGTGGACAATGAAGTCGAAGTGACGCGTCATAGTGTCAGCATTACTCAAGGAAAAGAATAGTGACCAGTGGACGAAAAATCGTCATGACAGTGTCTGAATATCGTATTTAAAACTGCATTTAAACCTAAACCAGAACATTTTAAGTTTTACTAAGAAACAGTTGAAAAAGATATGGGACCGGCAGGATTTGAACCTAGGAACAAATGGATAAACGTGACGTCACGAAATGACGTATCATACAGTTGAGAAATTTAGGGTGCTGGTAAGAGGCGACCGTAGCTGGATGGCAAAGAGCGGCTGCCCGGTGTGCAGTAAGGTCGCAGGTTCAAATCCTGCCGGTCCCATATCTTTTTCAACTGTTTCTTAGTATAATTTGCTAAGCATAGCTCAATGCTATAAAAATAATCAAAATTTTAAGTTTTTCTTTAAAGTCACTGGCAATATGATTGCAAAAGAAGCTTAATAATTTAGGATTTAATTTATTGCAGTCCTAATGTGGTATGACAGTTGTTACAACTGTCAAAATGGTTTCAAGTGCTATTAATTTGCGAAACGTTGCTAATCTTCTATTCAAAAATGGACACAAAGACATTTATAATGTGGATGTGAAAACTTTGTGATATTTTCATATGTAACCTCTGTGCCTCCTAGTGTTACAATAAGAACTAAAGTGGTATGTTACCGTGGACCTAATGCTCATATTTTTCGTGTGATATTCGTGTTAAGGTAAATAGTTTTAAGACAAAATGTGATGAATGTTAAAAGTGATTTTACGAATCTCTTTCTTTAACCAATTGTATTGAATAATATATATACCTTTGCTGTTAAGTAGTTCTAATAAGTTTCAATCAATAGATCAGCAGAATAACCTGAGTAGTTTTTGACAAGAGAGAGGTGCGGAATTATGAAAAAGTGAAATTGCATTTAGTGTCGAAGAGCTAAATTCTTTGGCTGAGCTATCTATTTATCTATTTGGTGATGAATACTCTGATTGTAGTCAATCAATTCATTTTATTTGAAAGATGCCATTCCCCTTTGTTGTGTTGAGCATCAATCAGTCGTTTGAATCAATCGCCGATGAGCGTGGTTCGCTAATTACTGCTCACCGTCGAGGTAGTTTCTGTACTTACGCATGTGAATCAATTTACTTATATAGATCTATGTTCACTATTAGAATTTATTGTCGATATAATTATGAGAAAAACATATTTTGTCATAAAAACGTAATAATTCTAAATTAGTCAAACGTTTAGGTTAAAATTAACCGCACTTGCGGACACTAAAATTGTTACAAACATGGCAAGCTATGACGTTAAAATGAAAACTCTAAAAAAAATATTGTCAGAAATTTGTGGACATTGTTTATTATAAAAAAAAATATTTAACAAAAACAATATTATTGTTAAAACATAACACCGTAAAGCTGTATTTAATATATCAAAAGCTTATTACACAATTCACTTATAGATATAAGTGTAATTATATTTTTTGTAATTATCACAATATTTGGACTTAATCCAAATTTTCTATCGGCTACTATTAGCACTCAGCTAATCAGATAAAACAATATTTTATTATTATTTAATTGCTCAATGCTTAATTATTTTTTAATCAGGTAATGTGATAAGTACTTTGCTATTGCAAATGAACGATAAGAAGTTACTATACACTGTTACTCATCAAGCTATACATACTTTTCTAATTGTTAATAGTTTCATGTTATATAAATGTTCCACGCACTGCAAGACCAAGCTATACTAGAAATGTTTAGCTCGACGTGTAGCTGTGAGTAAGAACAAAACTATCAAGGTCTTGTCTATTGGTGACGTCCTTCAATTTTTAATCAATATCACGAATTTTAAAAAAGTCGTTTCTGCGTGTAGTTGCAATAATTAAGCTTTTATTTGGATTGATTAATAAAAACTGAAGACTAGCACGCTTATAAAAACTAAGATTTTTGTCGAAATTGTTGAATTAGTAATTTGCTTTGAAGTTTTAAAACTTTTATCAGATATATACTGGATGTTAATGACATCTTGAAAACCCTATTTAGTATTATTATTGCGATGAAAAATACTTTGTCAAAGCTTGCCTATATGAATATTGATGGCATCTGCATTAAATATGTTATTTATAAAGAATCTCGCATTTCACGGATTAGGTAATTGTATAATAATATGTTTTTTTATAAGAATATTTTTAAAAACCAATTCGTTTTATTTATCTTCTTCCTTTTAGAATAAAAGCCACTATTATTGATTGTTGTAACTAATTTAATAAAGACGACGCTTGATTTAAGTAAATAAATAAATAAAAAAAAATTAGTAAATTTTTTTTAATCATTAAGTATTATATAGTATGGTATTTTCATAAAAATGACAATGTATTATTATTTAATTCTGTAAAGTGACATAATCATCATCACGCAAACAGAATACGTAAAAAAACCAAGCAAATAAAACACGTGTCTTCAATCAGTCATAATATTATAATAACTCTTATTACTACTTATAATACACAATAAAATAAATACAAAGACCAAGAGAGCAATAACAGTTTACCACGAATTGCACCAGTACTTTTTTTTTGTTTTTAATAGAAATAAAAGCACCACACAAAAATAACAATTAAACAGGTCGAAGCTCGCCTATGATACTTTGTTCTTAAATATACGTAAATATATCAATGTTAAAATCCATCAACATACAATGTTTGGTCTTAGCATCTTGGTTTTCCATTTAGTCCCCTCAAAATATTGTTAATACTACTTACCTAATGATAGCACTACTTCCCTATTCACATTTATACTTCAGTTTTCCATTACAATCATTGATTAAAATTAGTTGCGTACATTCAAATTAAATATTACTACTTAATATTTTTTCGTATTGATTCTGGTCGGCCTAAAGCTTCTGCTTCAGCGAGTGTGTCAGGAAGGACGGTGCCCAGAGTCTCTGGCTGCGTAAGGACTAGAATACCGGATATGAAAGCCATAGTGCCGAACATGGCTGATGGAATACCAGCCCAATATTGCATCTGAAAAAAATACAAATTTACAACAATGCGTCCATAGTACAGAAAAGTTGAGTCACAGGTGTATAACACCGACATTTCACGTCTTATCGAATCCATGTGATACAAGTTATTGGCATTGTTCATGCACAATTCCTAATTCTCAAATCTGCTGACTAAAAAATCCTACTTACAAGTACTGGCGTCAAGGGTGCAGTGATGGATCCAATTCGTCCAATCATGGAGGAGAAGGCAAGAAGCCTGTGTCGGTACTGCGTGGGGTACAACTCTGTCGTGTACATGTACAGTGACGTGAATACAACGGCTATACAGTATTTGCCCATCAAATAGATGATCAGGCGGAGTACAGTTTGATCTGCAAAGAAGACAGCATACTGTATATAGCTTATGTTGATCAAGTAAACCCATATTGAGGATTTATACAGGTAACTGAAGCCACTATAACAGAATAAGCTACATTTTTAAACAACATTCACAATACCCTTACCTGAAGGAATAAATGCAAAAGCTATATTGCAAGCAGCGCATAACAAAAATCCAGCAGATAATGTAGGTTTCCTTCCAATCCGATTCAAAAGGAGAATGGAGGTTATGCCACCAGGGATTTCAATCAAACTGGTCAGGATGTAGTTCAAGTACATAGTGTCAGAGAGACTGGTGGCGTTGATGGACAGACCGTAGTACACAAATGTGGTGGTAATCCACCAGATGGGGGTGGTGCACACTCGACGGAGGAGAACCGACGAACGGAAGATCGCAACAACTAAGTTAGGCTGTTCCTCTGTGTCCCCCTATAAACAGAAGTTAAGCACTATAATTCTTAAGAACAAATATTGTTTTTGTGTACTTTAAAAATATCGGCACAATAATTTTAATGCATCATTGCAAACTCCAATGTACTCACCTCAATCGAAGGTGGTTCAGGTGGATTCATTAATGCATTTAATGACTTCTCACTGATCTCTTTTCGGTTAACCCTAGCGACTTTCTGCAAAATTGTTTTAGCTTCATCGAACTTTTTCTTGGAGAGTAGCCACCTGACACTCTCATCCAGGAGCCAATAATAGACAATAATTAAGAAGCAAGGAATATTGAGAGTCATGATCAGGAATCGCCAGGGTTGAATCAACCAAGCTAATGCACCCAGGGTGGCTTGACCGACAGCAAACATTATTCCACAAGCAGTGCCTGACCACACACGGTAACGGGGACCCACCATCTCAGTAGCTGAAAATAATTAATTGTAATTATTTGCTCAAAAAGCCAACTAATATTTATTATATACTTAGTGCGGGGTAACCATACTAGGTCAGGCCTGTATCGTGGTACTGTACCAGTAATCTATAATTCGTCTAATATTTTGGTGGATTAAATGAATCGTGAATCACTTACCAAAGATATGGGCTGAACTGAAGGTACCAGCACCTAAAGTAGTCTGAACAATTTGGAAAACCAGGTACATGGTATAGTCCACAGAAAAAGCTCTGATCAACCCAAACAATCCCAAGTTGAACACGCTGATGATAAGGGCAATTTTTCTTCCATATTTGTCCGATACGTAACCAGTGATGGGCAAAACTAAGAGAGTGCCAACACTGTTGAGGGTACCAGCTAAAGCGCGAAGCCAATCTTGACATCCGAGATTGAACTGAAAAGAAAAATATTGCATTGGTAAAAGCAGATCCTCAGAGCGACCTCAACGATTTTACAGTGATAAAATTGATTGATAATGGAATGGTAATAGCTGTAAAGAAACAAGCAGAAACTATAAAAATACTTACATCGTAGACAACTGAATTATCTCTAGCATATACGAATTCTCCATTGCAGCCAGTCGTGCTTGTTGAGAAGAGGCTGGCGGGGCATTCATCCAGCGAGCCATTGGCGCGAGACTCAAAGCGACTGCAGCTTTGGAAGCCAGGGTTATTGTTTGATGAAGGAATAGCGTTGAGCACCCAGTCTGGGTCGAAAAAATTACTTTTGCTATCTTCGCCACACTCAGTAATTCGGCATCTGTAGAGTTAATTTATTATTAATGTATTTATTAACATTTGTTGGCAGTTTTCGTGTTTTATAATTAGGTCTGAATCTCATGGCATCGTTGAAACATGAGTTTTCAAACCATTCTATAATAAATTGAATCTGAAGCTAACCTGTAGACGACTGAGGCATCTTAAGATTACATTGCCTATTTCATACCTATGCGTGTTGGTAGAAGAATGTTCAACTTTAATTAGTTGCAAGTTATGTAAATCTACATTATTATTTGTTTTAATTGTGATGATTAAATTATATTTTTTATTTTATTCAAAGATTTTGCACATTTTAGTACTCAAGCAAAATTAGTCATCCCAGTCATCACGAGAAGCAGAGATAGAACACATAGTCGGTACTAATAGGTTTTACGGAAAATTTAAAAATAATCATAACCTATTTTTTATCTGATTCGCCCACAGAAATTAACAAAGTAGTATAAACATCGCATTTATCGAAATTGTATGCTCTAATCATCATATTATCATGTCTAATGTTAATTTTAAAAGATAGATCAATATATGCTATGACTTTTGTTTGAACCGTGGGCGGTATTTCATGGGCGTAGCCACGAGATGGTTTTTGAGGTTCAAACCAACCCCGAAGTGTTTGAGATAACTTCGGTTAGTGACCGTTTTATGAACATTCAGCGCCTGCGGCGCTCGCTGACTCAAGGACGCTTTGATGCCACGTTTTAGTTCTTAAAGATTTTTTTTTAGGAAAAGTCGGCACCTTCGACGCTTCTTAATTCTAGACGAAAAGGACGTTTCGTTGTCACTTCTTGAATTTAAAGGACATATCGTCGCTTTCGGCATTCCTTAATACTGAGAAAAAGGATACTGCGGCACCACTTCTTAGTTTAAAAAAAAAATACGTAAAATAAGTCGCAAAAAGTGTAATTTTAACTCTCCCTCCCTCCTTTCCGTAATATGAAAAAAACACGGGAATACAGTGATCAGTTTAAACAAATCGACTGCAATTTGAACTTCGACGACAAGTTGATTCTTGGCTTAGCTTAGCTACTTAAACTGATAAACATAGCTGTCAAACTTGCTAACCTCAGTGTCTAGTAACGACTGTTGACGTAAATGTTTATGTAAAAGTTAATGAATCTTTAATGCTCAATTAATATACAATATGTAAATTGTTAAATGAATATAATTGATAATTACCTGTGTGGAATAGCAGCAGCTGAAAAGATGTATTCATTCATGAAAGCTGACATGAGAATTGGACCGACTGTTACCATAAGGACACAGGTTATTTGGTAGCGACCGAACTGTCCTAGTTCATTCATTAAGACATCGTCAAGGTCCACTGGCTTGTCAAATACACTGCCTTTCCTTGCATCAGAAGGAAGCTTTTTACTACCGACACTATGCCTTGGAGGCTCACTTTCACCACTCTTTTCTTCCATTTTAATTATTTTAATATTTTTGAATTGGAACACTGGCGCTTCTGCTCAATCCATAATCAAACGAATGCTTCCAATTCAACAAAAAGAGAGATATCTGAAATAAAGTGGATTACTATATAAGCAGTGGCTCGTCAATGATAAGCTATGACTGGGAATGATAAGTTATTGAGATTGTTGATTTCTATATTAGTATTGCGCGTGGTGTTTGATAATTTTCACGAATAACTAATCCGTGAAAAGTATTCTTAAGAAAATAATGTCGCCGGTCAAAATAAATTAAATGGTGTAAGCCGTTAATATTTATGATAGATCATTTTTAGGCTACCATGATATTTATGGTCGAAATTGTACAAATTGTCATAAAGTTAGACAAACATTCTTATTAAAAAAAAACGTACGCAACTGGCGCTGGACCGACTTACACATGACTGTAGGGTTTTTGATTGTTAAAAAGATTTACAGCGACATGTCAGTCTTTCGGCCTGCATATTTATCTCGTGAATTTAATGGACTCTTATCAGTATATCCTATAGATCAAAATATCAGAATGCAATTAACTTCATTTAATAGTATTGAAGTGATTGGACCATTGGTAAATAAATTAATTTTGCCAAGTTGTAGTTTTTATTATTATTTATATAATACTAACTTCAGCGTGCGGCTGCAACTTTAGTAAAAAGTACTCTATGTCCTTTCTCAGGTCTTGAACTATATCCATACCAATTTTCATTAAGATTAGTTCAGTAGTATTGCCGTGGTAGCGTTACTTTACTATGTAACTTTCTCATTTATAAAAGTTTATAAGAATATAATAAGGATTATTACTAGATTATCTTCTAACCACCTCGTTGGTCTAGTAGTTAGCGTATGCGGCCCTCACCGCGAGGTCTCGGGCTCGATTCCTAGGTCGGTAAAAGTGTTATTTGTGAACCTCCGTCAGGAAATTCTCAATAGCAGCACGGAGTTACAATTGCGCCCGGTGGATGGCGATAGGCTCCCCCCCTATTCCATGGGACCTAAACATAACAGGTGAAGTGTGGGTGTTGTACACCTCTGCCACACCCTTCTGGGTAATATAAGCGTGCTGTCATGTTATGTGTTATCTTCTCCTAAACTTCCATGAGCTTTTCGTGGTATTTAAAGTTAATGCTTGAATTTTTTATCGTTTTTGTAAAAGTTGAACCAGGAATAATTAAAAAATAAATAAAAAGTAAAATAATAAATAATTATAAATTCATGCAGGTGAAGTTGGAAACCAAAGGTTCGTTAGAAACGTGTTATTTCGCTGACATTGCCACTTTTTTATCTTAAGTTACTAATATTGTGATTGTTACACATACAGGCACACTAATTTTCTTTATCTAATCTTATCTTTTTCTTGTATTATTACATAATTTAATTGATGGCATACGTAAACGATGTTTTCCTTTTTATTCTCACCATACAGGATGGATTGGATAATTGCAATTTTAAATATTTTTCGGAAAACGTCAAAGTTGGAAATAAATACTGACCACATGGTCAAGTATCAAATTTCACAAAAACGTAAATAAGCCACGACGTAATTTTATTTAAAAAGTCTCATGAAATTAGTTCTTAATAAATGAGAAAGTAACTTTATCTGTATTTTTGCCTGTCTACGTTTTCACGGTTAAGCTACTGAATTGATCTTGATAAAAATTGGTATGACATAGAAGCTGTGATTTCAAGAAATGACGCTATTCTGCTTCCACAATATACTATATAATTATACAATTCTGGTGTTATGTATCGAACTTCTCTGAAAAAGTTTCACCAATTATTCTGTTTTTTATTGTTTATATTTGTTACATCTGACTGTTTCTTATCAAGGTGAGCAATTTTTTACTATCCACGTAGAGTCAGCGACAAAAGTTGCTGAACACTTAAGAGCCAGCTCCAGCTAAGCTTAATTCGCATATGTTAGGAGAAAGTTCACATCAGTGTTGTAATGGTCTGGATTCAAACCCTCGACCTCTCAATCGTAAGAGCGCCATCCATCAATCCATTGCGCCACGGCCGCTAGTATGAGAAGGGATTGGTAGCGAGACGGCTGACGGGGGAAAACGGAGGAAAATAAGACTCTTTATTGAATAGGATAAGGTAAGATAGAAGAAGACTAACACAAGTCCTTGAAAAATTCCATGATTGCTAATTCCTCCTCCTTGTTTCGATTTCCTCATTTCTGAGGGTCGTGACCTCTTTTCTGGATCATCGTTTTCCGTGTGATGGTCTGCCATCTGTGCCTGTGTGTAGTGCGGTGTGGACCGTGGTCTTGAGGTGTTAGTGCGGACTTAATCAGACTAGCGTATCGGGCTACGGCCTCTGGGTCTCTTTCCTTCGTCCTTCCCAGTGACCAGCAGTCTTTCGAGGTTGTCGCCTTCTCTTCTCGCTATGTATTCAAAATACTCAATTCTGCGAAGGCACAGAGATGAAAGGCGGTCTTTTATGCCCAGTTCATTAAGAATTGAAAGATTAGTGTGGTGAGCTGTCCTAGGTATTCGGAGCATTTTTCTGCAGGACCACATCTCGAAGGCGTCAATGCGTTTGCGGTCCGCGGCTTTCAGTGTCAATGTTTCGACTCCACAAGAGATTGTACCAGTTTAATTTTTGTCCTTCTTGAGATGTTTCTGTCCTTCCATATCCTGTCCCTGTCCAGATCGGCCATGGCACTTTTTGCCATTCCACTGCCGCTCTATTTGATATAGGAAAACCACGTCAAATTTTAGTCGCTCACTGAACAGATGTTCAGTGAGCGACTAAAATGTGACGTGGTTTTCCCAGAGATAATAGATGACAAGATGTAACATAAAGACAACTTACGGTTATACTTTTGCAACAATTAGACTTTCAAATCACGTAGAAAATTTTCTCCGGGCGAGTAAAAGCTGTTAAAACCTATACATTTCTAAAAATTTTCATGCATTTAATTTGGAACGGGCAAGTGGGAATAAGGTCATTTAAAACTTATAGTACTCTCTAGTTAAATGCATGCTCTGAGTTTACAATATATTGCCAATAAACGCCTGATATTCCTGTCGTAGCTACGCGTTTTTTTTCAAATGGAAGAATTGCTAATACAGAGAGCGTCGTAAGGTTTTTTGAAGACCAATGATTGCTCTTGCATTTCACAAAGGCAGTTATAACGACTGCTGGCTTTACTTGTAGTTGAAGTGTAACATGCAAACCGCCATACCATACATGTGCGTATTTTATGAAACGTGTCAGTCTCCCAAGAGTTGACGGTGTTTTGTTTAATTAATTTGATGTAAATTTATTATGAATGACAAACGTCAGCCCAGGTGTACAGATTGAAGCCCAATCTTCTTCGTGAATTGCAAATTGCAAGATTTCTAAACTTGTTCTAAACTTCATTTTACAAAATGAGGAAAATAATAAAGAATACGACATTTTTTTATTTTAAAAACTTATTATCAATCTTTATTATAGCCATAATATAAATAATCTTATTTACATACGTTTTACTCAGAGAGCAATATAAAATAAATTAGTTTACTGAGTTTTTATAAGACGTTAATTTAGGCATACAACTTATGCAATTTTTATTTACACTGCTGGAAGTGAATGTATTTTTGTACTCTATTCGAAACTATAATTATACATAATCCCCTTGTATAAAATATGAACCAGTTAAACGAAAATCAGTTTTAAATCCTCGTCAAAATGGATAATCTTCATATAAAAAGTTTTGTTAGCCTTATCCAGCTAAGCTTAATAAATTTTTTGTATTAGAAGCCTTCCTCAATGATGAAAGATGTAATGGTCAGGATTCGATCCCACAACCTCTCTATTATTTGTCAATTGCACCATAATTACAAACATCTTTCTCTACGTTTAAGATATTTCACTTGTTTTAAAACGAATATCGTATCGTACATACACTTATACTTGCTGTAGACATCTATAGTATTAGTGTTTATACGATAGTTAATGTACTATGTTTTTGAGTATTTATTTTTTGTTGTTTCTCATAGACTCTGGTTTGCCTATAGCCTCTGCCTCCGCCAGGGTGTCGGGCAACTTGGTGCCCAGGGTCTCTGGCTGCGTCAGCACTAGGATGCCGGAGAGGATCGCCATACCACCGAACATCAATGAAGGAATGCCTGCCCAGTACTCCATCTGTAATGTAGTATAAGAAATGTTTACTTTAAACTTGAACATTAAATATTTTTACTTACACGTAGGACCGATAGCTATAATAAAAGCCGTTGGAGCAGACGAGTCCTAGAATGGAGACTGCGACTCGAATCGGCAACTGTTAGCACGTCTCTCAACGAGATAGATCGACGACCTGAAGAAGGTCGCTGGATGGGTCTGGATGCGAAAGAAACAAATTGACATAAAGTTGTGGGTAAACCGGGTGTTGTGGTGTAAAGTGGGAGACGCTGTGGACTTTGATTGACTAAATCATAAATGATGAATAGTATTCTTTTAAAAACTTTACTAACTAAAGCAGGCAGCTCATTTCACAACTTGATCGTGCGAGGGAGAAAATTCCTCGTGAATCTTACTGTGCGCGACGATATTTGCTTTAGCATGTGAGGTAGACTCGTGAGTAGCTCGCTGTCGATGGTGAGAGGTACGGTGATAGAACAAAGCCCTAGGAACCATTTCAAACAGTACTTCAGAACACAGCGTCTGGCAGCGCATTATACAGAATTATGAATGATACTTTTACCAACACAAAATGCAATGTAAAGGTGCTCTACCAAATCTTTCATTGCTGTCAGAGAAAGCTATTTCTAGGGCGTTACGGTGGCAACGTACGAATTGCGGTCCTTGTGTTGCAAGTGTCCATGGGCTATGGTAACTGCTTACCATCAGGCGGGCCGTATGCTTGTTTGTATCAAATAAAGTAAATAAGTAAAGTTTATCATTATAATGTACCGGGTTCTCTTCTGACCGATTTAAAAATAATGTCCTTTGATTTATGTTGTTGAAGGATCGTTTTAAGAGAGTAGTCCGATGAAATAAATTAGACTCACAAGCACTGGAGTTAGAGGAGCTGTGATGGATCCAATACGTCCCACCATTGAGGAGAAGGCTAGCAGGCTGTGACGGTACTGCGTGGGGTACAGCTCTGAAGTGAACAGGTACAGTGACGCAAACACTATGGAGATACCAAACTTGCCTAGCAAGTACACGACCAAACGAAGCGTGGCCAAATCTGGAAAAATAAATAAAATACATTACAGGGTATTAAAACCGCAAACTACATACGTGGTTAGTATTCATTTCCATCGATTAAAATTACTTTAAGGAAATAAAACATGAGTTCCAAACGATTGAGTTGGTTTATCTCAAACGAGAAAGACAGTCACTCAGAAAGATTATTTTCAAAGTTATAAAATCATAAGGTTCTTCATCTTTATGGTTCTTATGGCCACTTTGCGACTAAGTCATCAGATCAGCTCAATTGAATCATTGTAAATCATTGCCATCTAATTTACACAATATGTTAAATTTTAACTTTATAGAACGCAATATAATAATGGGTTAAAATAAAGAAGTATACAAACAGTGCAAATTGAAAAAAAGCGTGTATTAAGTGATTTTATCAAATGCACTTAAAATATCATCATTCATGCACGTGAGTATACATTTCGTTAATAATAATCCAAAGATCCTTGAAATTATTCAAGGATTATGATTACCAAACATCAGTTAGGTATTTACATGACGCTAATATTATGATAATAAAACTCATATCGTTAATAAGATACGTTGCCTGATATACGCAATAACTTTTATCGGTACTGATAGAATTAGCATTAAATACGTAGCTTAAAAACCATTTTTGAATCTTCTAAGTAAAATGCCAATTGCGGTATTATTGAAAACTAGATTTTCCTTGGGCTTTACCTGCGTGATACGTTGCTGTTCCACCTCCGTGAACTATAGCGTACGGTTGAATCACTTATAGTTTGTGGAAACCAACCAGTTAGACTCTTGCGTTCCAATATATTATTGTACAGTAAATCCGTTTACTTGTTTACACCTAATATGGCAAAAAAAAATACCTGATGGAATGAAAGCAAAGGCAATATTGCAGGCAGCGCTAAACAAATATCCGCCTGACAAAGTAGGCTTCCTTCCAATCCTGTCCAAGATGAGCACAGCTGTGTAGAACCCAGGGATTTCAATGACGCAGGTGAGGATGTAGTTCAGGTACATGGTGTCAGAGAGACTGGTCGCGTTGATGGAAAGGCCGTAGTACACGAATGTGGTGGTGATCCACCAGATGGGAGTGGTGCACACTCGACGGAGGAGCACGGGAGAGCGGAAGATTGCTGCAATAACGCTGGGCTGCTCTTCTTCACCTTCCTGGAAAAAAAGGAAAGTATATGTTTAATACGCTTAAAAGCTTGTTGCTCTTACTAAATTAATTTATCTACAAATTTTATAATATAAATTTTGTTTTGGGTTCGTAACACTATTTATTTAACATTAATTTATGTCGGCGCTAAGTCGAAAAATAGCTTACAAACGCACCCAGGTGCATTATTGCCGAGTTGTTTACGAAGCGCACATCTGTGCTGTGACGTCATCCTACCGCTCTATGAATCAGGCGAGGTGGGGTCAGCCGATCATCAGTGTGTATAAAAGGAAGCGCACTGCGAGCGGAGACACACTTTGGTGTAGACGCTCGTGCGGTCTACATCTCCTAATTGTGAATTTATTAACACACCTGATTTATTGTAAATAATTTGTAAATTTACACTATATTAAATCCATTATAATTATGAAAGAGTTTTTATAATAATGTCCGAAGATTATTCAAGGAAGGGTTCCTACCCAAAGAACCGTCGTTCAGGGTGACTCACCGATTCTTCAGAGTACACGGGTCCCACCCGAAATGTATAATATCTTTATAGCAAATCACTGGTCTGCTAGATTCTTTTGTACCCAAATATTCATATAAAGTAGTTGTTTTCAAAGCCATCAAAAGTCAAATAAAAAACCAATAATTATCATATATAACGAACCGGTCTTGGAGGTGGTGGCGGTGGATTCATCAAAGCATAAAGTGACTTCTCACTGATCTCCTTTCGGTTGACTTGTGCTACCTTCTTCAACACTTTCTCGGCTTCATTGAACTTCTCCTTGGAGAGCAGCCACCTGACACTCTCTTGCAAGAGCCAGTAGTAGGTCACGATGAGGAAGCAAGGAATGTGCAGTGCCATGATCATGTACCTCCAGGGTTGGATAAGCCAGGCTACACTACCGAGGATCACTTGACCAACAGCAAACATAGCCGAACAGGTAGCGCCAGTCAATACACGGTATTTTGGGCCCACGAACTCGGTAGCTGTAATGATAAATAAAAATGAATAATGTTTGCCGTTATTATTTGTGAAACAATGAAGAAAGGGCTTTTTTCATGGCAGTCGTGAGTAGTAGTAGTAGAAACGCAGTGAATTAGAACTTCGCTATAAAAAAAATTACTGGTTGCTGGGTAATTTCACGTTGTCAGTGCATAACAAAATACTTATTTATAAACAAGTCCTCATGCCAGTGTGGACTTATGGTATACAGCTCTGAGGCTGTACCAACCCAAGTAACATCCAAATAATCCAAAGGTTACAGAATAAAGTATTAAGGGGAATCGTGAATGCACCCTGGTCATCAGAAATGAGGATTTCCATCGTGACCTAAAGGTGAACCTTGTCGCCAGTATAAAATGAAGACAAAAGTATGCTGAAGCTCATGAACGACGACTTCTTCAACACGTGAATGTCGAGGCCACCAGCTCCTTGACACCACAGACACAGTTAGAAGACTTAATAGTACAAAACCTTTTGAGCTAGCTCAGTGAAATTAGTGCTTCAAGTGGTTTCGTGCTACTTTAAAAGAACACAAGAACAAAGTGTCATTTTCGATAATAGAGACAAAAAGATAGGTGTTAATGGACATAATATTCTTAGCATAAATTAATTTAGTAGTTTAGGTCAAAATTAAATTACTCATTAGTCTCTAATGTTATGTCTAGACTAGATTGTAATCTTTATGACGTATCTAATTGTTAGAAACATCATAAAAAAAAATACCATAAAATATTTACTTATGTTAATTTTTACTTATCAGGCTACGGCAGACCCAATCAATATCGTATCATATGAACGAACTGTAAAAAATACTAGCCTTTCAAAATGTAAGTATAATTTTTACTTACCAAAGATGTAAGAAGAGCTGAAAGTACCAGCGCCCAGCGTAGTCTGAAGAATTTGGAAGACCAGATACATGGTGTAGTCGACAGAGAAAGCCCTGATCAACCCGAAGAGAGCCAGATTGAACACGCTGATGACTAGAGCCACTTTTCTGCCATATTTGTCTGATACAAATCCAGTAATTGGTAGCACCAAGAGGGTACCAACACTGTTGAGTGTACCGGCCAAAGCACGAAGCCAATCTTGACATCCCAAATTAAACTGAAATTTAAAAGAAGAGATCATCTACTTATTCCGAAAACAATAACATTAAAAGATTACGAGTAATTCTGGCGTCCTTTTTGCTCACGGCCAGCATTTTAATGTTTTATTTTCATTTGTTTTTTGTCTTTATTTCCATATCAAATTACATATAAATCGATCCAGCCGCAGGAGAAATAGGGATATCGATTGGATAAATAGTTTAGAAACCTAAAAAATAATAGTCTATCAAGCCAGTATACCAGTAAAAAGTATTCACGCTATCGGGAATTGAGATGATTCACTATAAAAGTTATCACTAACATCGTAAACTACTGAATTGTCTCTAGCATAGACAAATTCATCACTGCAGTCTGTTGTAGCAGAAGTAAATAGGTTGGCTGGACAGGACTGCAGGGTACCGTTGGCACTCGACACAAATCGATTGCAGCTTTGGAAGCCAGTGTTACTGTCAGCTGATGGAATAGCATACAGAACCCAGCTAGGTTCGAAAAGGTTGTCTTGACTATCTTCACCACATTCGGAGATTCGACACCTGTAACAGAATATTACATTTTCTCAGGTTCATTCCTCATCCTTATCTCCCGAGACTATCCAAAACAGAGAAACTCGAACACCTATATCTATCATTGAGGTCAATGTTACTATGCTCTGCCTGCCAGCAATAACCAAGCAATGAGCTTCGTTGACATCGAGAGTTGGACATCAAAAACTTCTACATAAAGTTAAATATTGCAAGATACAAAATGTTTCTTGCTGCATTTACCATTTTTATCTTTATTTCTCTAAAGGCAAATTACCACTTAAAACAACTAGGTAATATTTTCTTTTTCTTGTAGATACGATTACTTGCGATAAAATAACCGCAAACAATATCAATATGAATAAAATTAATTTTGACATACCTATGAGGTATAGCGGCAGCAGAAAAGATATATTCACTCATGAATGCAGACATAATAATGGGTATTGCCACCATGAGGAGGTTGACCATTTGGAAGCGGCCGAACTGCCCCAGCTCATTGACTAGCACATCGTCGAGGTCCAGGGGTTTTTCGAACACGCTCCCTTTTCTATTGCCTGGATGGGAACCCTTTCTATCACCCACACTCTGCGTCGGAGCTTCACCACTCCCGCTTTGGTCTGCCATTATATTTTCTTATATTTTACCAAAGGGACCGTGCTCTGCCCGCACCGGACCCTGATCAAGTAAGCATTATAATTCTCAAATCGTTAGCATCACGGTATCAGCTCAATTTTGTTACAGATTATAATAAATTAACGATAAGCTGTCAAGTTTCTGATAACCAATGCCATTATTATATCAATTTGAGCCTCCCTTTTGTGCTAATGACATTTAAACAAAATTAACGTAACGTTTTTAAAGACCATAATATACTAAAATAAAATAATTTAAAACCACTTTTTACAGTATAGGTATTGTTTATATATGTGCTTGAATATTAAGAAGATATAGCGAATAAAATACCTTTAATTGATTCGTAAAAAATAAGTTAGAGATCAAAATATTGTAACCGGTTTATGTTGAGCTAAGATAATATGATCATGTCATACTGCCATTAATTTATGCCGTCTTGAACAATGAAAAGGTGAACACTATTCAATTTAAGTTTGTCAAAATATTATGTTTCATTACAAATAACAAAAATATATAACAACGAGAGAATCATGCAGAAATATCAGCTTTGTATGAACAATATGAATATTATATTTAAAATCTATTACATACCTTTTCTCTAAGAACTTGAATTACTATTTCGTGATACATTGGTATCGAGCATCAAAACTTCTAATTTTCTACGTTATTATTTAACCAGACAGAAAATAATATATTATCTACTACGCTTCTATCTGTTACTTGACTTTATGCACCTACTGCGTACAAATCCTTGTGTACGTAAGATGTACTTGCACTGTCTTGAGCGCAACTGCCATACCTAATGTATGTAGTAGAGCAATTCTTTGCCTTTTATCTTTGCCATTTTTTTTTTTTAATAATTTATTTTAAAATACAATAAACATTTAAGTAGCAGACCAAAAACCACAGCGGTTTGTCTGGACTGCACATATTGATTATAAATTACAAACACATTATACATTACAAAAACACTATACACAGATAAACAAAAAGTAGGCATAAACAAAAATATAACACAGTTCTTTCTTTGCTTGGATGAAGGATAGTACACTATTCTCTGTCTACGTTTCTTTGTAACTAGTTTGGCGTAAACAAGGTGTCGAACGCCGAGCGCTGCACATAGTGATTCAAAAACAGGTTATAAAGGTTTCCGACGCTTATCTACAAGCTGTTGACAAAATGAGTTTTCAATTTATATTTTATGTTTATTTTCGTAATGCTTTTTACAAATAATTGATCTAATTTATTCAAAATACGAGGCACTATAAAACTAGTGGTCCTCTCACCGTAGGTATTAGTTGCTCTAGTTTGAATTAGGTGTCTTTTTGTTTTTTGCCGTGTATTAATATAATGACATATTTCCTTTTGTATATATTTATTGAAAAATTGTTCTTTTAAAATACTATATGTAACCTTACTATGCACAGGAAGCACCTTACAGTGTTTAAATAAACCCGTTAAATCATCCTGTAATTTTACTTTTACATTAGGTGAAACAATCTTTTTTAAAATTCTAATTTGTAGCGTAAGTATACGATCTAGTTAGGTTTTAAAAGTTCTGCCATAACTTGTTATTCCGTAACCGATGACAGAGTCCACAAGAGCGTTCTATAGCATAAGCTTAACCTTATATGGTATTCTGTCTTATAATAGAAATATTGGACAAGAAGGCTCTAAGTTTGTCACAAGTTCGAGAAATATGTGGTACCCAGTTGAACCTACAGTCGATGATTAGACCTAAGTACATATGGCTGTTCACTCTGTCTATTGGTGGGCACTGACAAGTCGGTTTGTTGGTGTGTAGACACAGATGGTCATGTGCTACCAGACTTTCAGGATGGTGCTGTACACTGCTGTACGGTGATCGAATATGGATGAGTTTAGTTTTGGACGCGTTAAAGACAAGGTCATTGTCATGACACCATTTGTTAATGTTGTTAAGATCTTGTTGCATCTTAGACATGGCAATAGCCACATCTTGGTCTGAGACTAGTAAACAAGTATCATCGGCATATTGGTAAGAGACGCAGTGGTTTACAACGTTGTTCATATCATTGACATATGCAAGAAAGTGCAGAGGGCCAATCACTGATCCTTGAGCCGTACCGACATCAGCTATTACGGTTTTACTGAGCGAATCGTTAACACAAACGCAGTAAGATCTATTCTGGAGATAGTTCCTGCACCACTGAAGCAGAGGGCCACGAATGCCAGTGTTTTCAAGTTTCCTTGCAAGTCTTGCATGGTTTAGAGTATCGAACGCGCGTGAAAAGTCAATGAAAAGAGCCAATACATGTTTCTTAGAATTAACATCATCTGTAAATTGGGACAGGTGATTATAATTATTAGCTGTCTAGATATTTTTTCAATTTATTTTTTAACACTGTTTATGTAGGTAGCGAACACGCGTTTAGTCCACGTGTTTTTAATCAGTTATTACAGACTGTAGGGGGTCTTCTGTGTTGTTAATTGATAGAGGTTGCGTGCTAATTAAATACTTTATTCACTGGTACCAGTTATATATACTTATGTTATAAACTAATCCTAATGACCTAACGGCGTGAATGTGGAGAGACGACTGCCGAGCCGAGCAACTGCGCATTTGCGCCTAAGTACCATTTGTAGCGTCAGCAGTCGTACGCTACAATACTCCCCCCCATTCTCAAATCGTTAGCATCACGGTATCAGCTCAATTTTGTTACAGATTATAATAAATTAACGATAAGCTGTCAAGTTTCTGATAACCAATGCCATTATTATATCAATTTGAGCCTCCCTTTTGTGCTAATGACATTTAAACAAAATTAACGTAACGTTTTTAAAGACCATAATATACTAAAATAAAATAATTTAAAACCACTTTTTACAGTATAGGTATTGTTTATATATGTGCTTGAATATTAAGAAGATATAGCGAATAAAATACCTTTAATTGATTCGTAAAAAATAAGTTAGAGATCAAAATATTGTAACCGGTTTATGTTGAGCTAAGATAATATGATCATGTCATACTGCCATTAATTTATGCCGTCTTGAACAATGAAAAGGTGAACACTATTCAATTTAAGTTTGTCAAAATATTATGTTTCATTACAAATAACAAAAATATATAACAACGAGAGAATCATGCAGAAATATCAGCTTTGTATGAACAATATGAATATTATATTTAAAATCTATTACATACCTTTTCTCTAAGAACTTGAATTACTATTTCGTGATACATTGGTATCGAGCATCAAAACTTCTAATTTTCTACGTTATTATTTAACCAGACAGAAAATAATATATTATCTACTACGCTTCTATCTGTTACTTGACTTTATGCACCTACTGCGTACAAATCCTTGTGTACGTAAGATGTACTTGCACTGTCTTGAGCGCAACTGCCATACCTAATGTATGTAGTAGAGCAATTCTTTGCCTTTTATCTTTGCCATTTTTTTTTTTTAATAATTTATTTTAAAATACAATAAACATTTAAGTAGCAGACCAAAAACCACAGCGGTTTGTCTGGACTGCACATATTGATTATAAATTACAAACACATTATACATTACAAAAACACTATACACAGATAAACAAAAAGTAGGCATAAACAAAAATATAACACAGTTCTTTCTTTGCTTGGATGAAGGATAGTACACTATTCTCTGTCTACGTTTCTTTGTAACTAGTTTGGCGTAAACAAGGTGTCGAACGCCGAGCGCTGCACATAGTGATTCAAAAACAGGTTATAAAGGTTTCCGACGCTTATCTACAAGCTGTTGACAAAATGAGTTTTCAATTTATATTTTATGTTTATTTTCGTAATGCTTTTTACAAATAATTGATCTAATTTATTCAAAATACGAGGCACTATAAAACTAGTGGTCCTCTCACCGTAGGTATTAGTTGCTCTAGTTTGAATTAGGTGTCTTTTTGTTTTTTGCCGTGTATTAATATAATGACATATTTCCTTTTGTATATATTTATTGAAAAATTGTTCTTTTAAAATACTATATGTAACCTTACTATGCACAGGAAGCACCTTACAGTGTTTAAATAAACCCGTTAAATCATCCTGTAATTTTACTTTTACATTAGGTGAAACAATCTTTTTTAAAATTCTAATTTGTAGCGTAAGTATACGATCTAGTTAGGTTTTAAAAGTTCTGCCATAACTTGTTATTCCGTAACCGATGACAGAGTCCACAAGAGCGTTCTATAGCATAAGCTTAACCTTATATGGTATTCTGTCTTATAATAGAAATATTGGACAAGAAGGCTCTAAGTTTGTCACAAGTTCGAGAAATATGTGGTACCCAGTTGAACCTACAGTCGATGATTAGACCTAAGTACATATGGCTGTTCACTCTGTCTATTGGTGGGCACTGACAAGTCGGTTTGTTGGTGTGTAGACACAGATGGTCATGTGCTACCAGACTTTCAGGATGGTGCTGTACACTGCTGTACGGTGATCGAATATGGATGAGTTTAGTTTTGGACGCGTTAAAGACAAGGTCATTGTCATGACACCATTTGTTAATGTTGTTAAGATCTTGTTGCATCTTAGACATGGCAATAGCCACATCTTGGTCTGAGACTAGTAAACAAGTATCATCGGCATATTGGTAAGAGACGCAGTGGTTTACAACGTTGTTCATATCATTGACATATGCAAGAAAGTGCAGAGGGCCAATCACTGATCCTTGAGCCGTACCGACATCAGCTATTACGGTTTTACTGAGCGAATCGTTAACACAAACGCAGTAAGATCTATTCTGGAGATAGTTCCTGCACCACTGAAGCAGAGGGCCACGAATGCCAGTGTTTTCAAGTTTCCTTGCAAGTCTTGCATGGTTTAGAGTATCGAACGCGCGTGAAAAGTCAATGAAAAGAGCCAATACATGTTTCTTAGAATTAACATCATCTGTAAATTGGGACAGGTGATTATAATTATTAGCTGTCTAGATATTTTTTCAATTTATTTTTTAACACTGTTTATGTAGGTAGCGAACACGCGTTTAGTCCACGTGTTTTTAATCAGTTATTACAGACTGTAGGGGGTCTTCTGTGTTGTTAATTGATAGAGGTTGCGTGCTAATTAAATACTTTATTCACTGGTACCAGTTATATATACTTATGTTATAAACTAATCCTAATGACCTAACGGCGTGAATGTGGAGAGACGACTGCCGAGCCGAGCAACTGCGCATTTGCGCCTAAGTACCATTTGTAGCGTCAGCAGTCGTACGCTACAATACTCCCCCCCTTATTTTCGAATTTTTTATTACAAAAAAAAAAATTACTATCTTATTTTACAATAATAATTATAACAAAATTCTAATGTGTCACGGACCTAATGTTCCTTCAAGTATTTATCGATAACAATTCTACTACACTTTTGCTTACACATCAAAATGATCAAATGACTTACACAATAACAACTTCGTAACTTAACACCGTGCAGGTGTGCCTGACGCAATTTATAAGCACAAACTATAATGAGGGTTTTAACTTTTATCATCACGCTATACAATATAAAGGGTACAAACAGTTTATACATTTAACTTTCCGTATGACGCGAATTTATAGAGCTATTCGTACGAAAAACACAATTATACGCAAAATCACAAGTTTCATAAATCTACCAGTACACTACACACGAAAAATGGCCGATATCTAAAGAATGACAGGTTGCGCCATCCAACACCGATGCGGAATCTGCCTCGCCCCTGGTGTGATACGCGATTACGACGCGCGCACTGTACTTGCAGAGTGCCGCCGCCGTGTCCCATGCCATCTTGATCCTCAGGGTATGCTGCGACCTTCAGACTAATGCGGTATGTCTCCCTGCACTTAGCTCCAGTCGCCTTACGCGTCCGTCCCTGGTTGCCTCCATGTCGTTCATATACTCCGAACTCCACAGTGGACTGCTTTATTTGCTTCTTCATCGTAAGCTTAACAATGCAGCCACAAATATTCGAGTCGTTCACCGCTGGTAGTGTCTGTCCAGATGCTTCTATTATGTTTTGTTTGCCTGGTCAGTAGCCCTGTTGGTCCAAGCAAACAGGGCGAGTCGTCTCCCATTGAAATATGTGCAGGTTACCTCCATACTACTTCGTATCTTCTATCCGGAAGCTGCTCAGCCGCCGCACATGCGCTGTCCAAATCGCTGACCATGTGCACGTGCCACGATGTCCGTTCTTTCGGTATGCACGCTCCGATCCACTCCGAAAACACGATATTCTGTATCTTTTGCGAAGGTTACATATTCATTGTCAGGGGTCACCAATGTAGGGGGTCTTCTGTGTTGTTAATTGATAGAGGTTGCGTGCTAATTAAATACTTTATTCACTGGTACCAGTTATATATACTTATGTTATAAACTAATCCTAATGACCTAACGGCGTGAATGTGGAGAGACGACTGCCGAGCCGAGCAACTGCGCATTTGCGCCTAAGTACCATTTGTAGCGTCAGCAGTCGTACGCTACATACGCTACACAGACCATCCACTATATCTGGGCCTAATCTTTTTGAATAAGAAGACCCAGGAAGACCAAGTCATGTGTCAGAGCAAATTGGGTGAGACCTATGTCCTACAGTGGACTGCCAAAGACTAATTGATGGATTGAGAATCTCCATCAAAGTGGAACCACCGTACGTTAAAGGACGTACATGCGTTCTTCCTCGAGTTGTTTATAATACCGGCTCCAGACGTTTGGCAAATTTTATGTCAACAAAACAGCAAACACCGACATGAAGACGGGTGTTCGTCGATGTTTGCCTGTTTGTGTTCGTGCTCGCCAGTGATTGGGATAGGTGTCGGTTTTCTTCGCAGATCAAAGGATTCCGAGAAGATTCCGGGTGTGTGGTGTTATGAACAGTTTAATAAGATAACTTACAAATTATTATGATATTATTATTAATATCCGACTATCGTTCAATTTAATCTCTAAATTCTAAATCTTTTTTGGGGTGCATGAAAGGAGCCTCCCCGAGTGACGTACACAACGATTCCCTAAGTCCGGCGCATCCTGGGCAATTCGCGAGTTCTCCAAAGCGAATTGGCTAATCCTTTCACCACGATGGCAAGTAAAAATTTTGACTAAGCCATCGACACGACGAAGAAGAAGAAGATCTCTAAATTGGGCACGTGAACATCATAAAGACAATTCATCTTATCATAAGGATTAGGGTAATAAAAATTAATTAGTATTAACTGCATATGTATATTTAACTGCCTCGAAGGTCTAGTGGTTAGCGTATACGCCTCTCAGGTCAAGTACCGGGAAACTCACAATAGCAGCACGGAGTTGGAATTGTGCCCGGTGGATGGCGATAGGCTTACCCCCTATCCCATGGGACCTAAACATAGCAGGTTAAGTGTGAATGTTGTACACCTCTGCCACACCCTTCTGGGTAATATAGGCGTGATGTTATGTTGTGTTAAATATTAATGTTTTACTTAAAGAATGACATAATAGCTTTGTTTTGCCTGTAGCTACTTGTTTGACGTGGTGGATGAAGAAACGCACGCGTGCAACCTAAAAATGTCGCGCGCAGATCTATTTTCAGCGTTAAATTAAAAGTATAAATAATGGAGATAGAGTTCCGGGAGATTAGAGTTTTTTATTGGAAATTTCCTCTTCTTTCAGAATCTTTTTTTTAATTTCTTAAATATTAATAGTTTATGAAATATTGGCAAAAAACGAAATGCCATTTCTTGTTCATCTTTAATTGTTTATAACTTTTGCAATTTTTTATGTGCTAATACATGCTTTTGGCACATTTTTTCTAGACGTCATTCCGGATCCAATGAGCAATCGCACATAATTTAAAGAGCAGTATCTCTATTTTGTACCATTTTTAACTTGCCGACTAGACTATTAGAGCCCTCAGCTCACTTTCAAAGTTTTGAACTAGTGAATATGTTTTTAACTTAATATAATTTGCTCGTTCTGTGCTATCAAAACTTTTTTTATCGCTATGTTATAACCCTAGATGATAAAACGATATTCAATTATGATGATGTATAGCTGTTGTGTTTGTATAAAAAAAAAATCTTCTACTCTACTATCTGAAATTCGAGGAGTTCGTTATTAGTTTGATAAATATTTGTATGTCACGTTATCTTCGCCAATCATTAACAGACTTAATTTATTCTCTTAATTAAGTACGTTGAACTTTAGGCTAATAGCTTGTATTTGTGTTAAATACATTTCAGCTTACCTAAAACAATCGTTTATAGTTCGTTTGTTTGCCATCGATGGACGCCAACTTATTGATTCTAACACTGATCGACGATTGATCTATTACGTAATAACACCCTAAGACAGCCCTGGGAACTTTTTTACTATTCACAATTTTACGGCAAACAAACATGAGGTGTGTTTCGGTCATTCCATAAAGAGCCCGATGTCGTTTCATAATAAACAGGTAGGTCATCTATTAAGGATCAATTTCACTGGCTGAGGACAATGCTGAGCTACGTAATACGAAAATTAGTGTAATAGGTGCTAAAATGTACTGTGATACCGACATACACATATTAACATCATTATCGTCCTCACCCTTCTTTTTCCGACTGCTAAAATAATATCATATGCTCGCTCTTCGCTATTTGCTCAGGTCATTAGCTAATCTAGTCCAGGTGTGGATTTTAGTTTCCGCAACCAGGTCGCATAGACTTCAGATCAAGTGACCAGCCCGAAAATCAGGTGACTAGATCTCAGATCACATGAACAAATCTCATATCACGTGATCAGAACTCAAATCACGTGACCATACATCAAATCACGTCATCAGATCTTGGATCACGTGACAAGATCTCATCAGGTACAAACACCTCAATAATGTAACCAGACCTTGTCACGTGACATGACTCATCTTCAAATCACGTGACCAGATTTCAGATCACGTGACCTAACTTAACCATACATCACATGACCAGATCACTTGATCATGGCTAACCTCACATCACGTACCAGACCTGGTCTTATGTGACTAGATTTCACATCACCTCACGTGACCAGATCTCTGATCACGTTGCCAGATATAAGATCACGTGACCAGATCTCAGATCACGTGACCTTATCTCACATCAAATTGTCCCACCGACTGGACATCAATTATATATTTTTAAGAATATTTTTTTCTGGCATACAAAAACAACAATAGCGTCTAAGACTGCTTTGATCTAAGATATTATTCATATGCCAGAAATGGAACGCATATCAGCACAATACTGCAGCGCTACAAGTACGGTAGCGCATCTCATTTAAAATTAATTTATAAAAATAAAATGTTAAAAAACTATAACCAGACTACGTAAAAGGAAGGAAACAAGGGTAATCCAGAAATGCTTTGTGTTCAAAATTATCAAAGTAGAGCCGTGATCGCACCCACTGTATACCTATTACGATAATATTCCACCATTACGCACTAAGCGTTTCGCCTCTACATTTCTTATGCGAACTGCCAAAGAGTGGAACGCCTTACCCGAGTCTGTGTTTCCGCATGAGTACAACTTGGATCTCTTCAAAGCAAGAGTCAATAGGTATCTCATAGGTAAGCGTGCTCCACCGTAGACCGCATCATCACTTACCATCAGGTGAGATCGTGGTCAAACGCGTGCCTATACACCAAAAAAAAAAATGTCTGGTTATATAATTTTTAAACTTATTTTGATGTATTATTTTTCCGTTTTAAACGTTTATTTTAAGTTTAACAGAACATAACTATAAATTTATTATACATATTTGTAATGTGCTTGCCAAGACCTTTCATTTGATACCAAACGGGTCATGATTATCTCTTTTTTTTAGGTTAAAGTTAATGTCTTTACAAAAAAAAATATAATTATATAGCCTATTTCACTCGGCCCATTCTTACGAATCTATTGACACCCTATTTATTGAAATCCATTCAGTAGTGTAGGCGCTACGGTCGAACATACAAGTAGACAAACATACATATTATTATATAGACTGCCAAAATCATTACCCTATCTTTTGACTTTGCCATAAACGGGTAAAAATGTTTTTCATTAGTTTTGTTTTAAATAAAGGATTTAATAAATATTTCAGAGCAAGCTCCAAAATAATTTGTGACAAAGAAAAATTAAGATTATTCACCTAACTTTGATTGATTGGGTCCAATTAGTAGTACTCCACTATATCCAAGTACATTGACGTGTGCAAAAGATAGTAGTGGGCAAGAACTAGAATATAGAGCCGGATACTGACTGGCGAGCTCTAAATGTTATTCATCTGGTACTTGATCTTAAACTAAACTCCTTACTTAGAGTGGCCCTAATAGCATATAACAACACCATTGTACGACGCATGACCTCGTCATCGAGATATGTTGGAAAGAGAAAGGACTTTTTGAAAAATTCAAAACAACTGACTGATTTTTTTTCGTTGCGTAGTTAATGTTGTACTTTCCGTATATACTTTTTTATCATAATTATCTTGTAAAGTAATAGCCATACATTTTAATCCAAGGTTGGATCTAGGTATGCGGTATTGGTAATATTATCACAAATCTTATTAATCTCTCGGCCGATAGTCAGGTACTTCAATAACGCAAAAGAAGTAATATTATTTTTATCTTTAAACTTATCAAATTGTCCATGCGGGTGCTAGCCGTACTACGTGTGAGACTAGAAGAACATTCTGGTTTCCTTACAAATATGGAATTAAATTTAAAATCTTTATTTGATCCGACATTTTAAAAGCAGTCAAAAAATATATTATACATTTTAAATATTATACATTTTAAAAGTAATTTATTTTAAGTTAAAACCTAACAAATGTCTATTAGCCTATCCGTTTTATTATAAGATAGATTTAGGAGAATTGGCCAAGGATGTTGTTATATTATCTAATATGAACACTTATTAAAACATCTCATTGTATAAATTTAACAGTTGGTTGCTGCTTTTACTGAGGAAATACAACGAATTAAAAGTTAAAAATATGTATGTGATAAATAATAATAATAATAACTACGAGGAAACCTTAGATGTTCCACCGAGAGTGAAATCGGCGCCGCACCGCTCGACACCCCAAGCCGCTCACGGCAATGTCGCCCGTGTATGGCTTTGCCTTAGGTGACCGTTTAGGGGGCCCATATAGTGAGTTGGCGAGTCACCGTCTGCCCCTTTTTCCATGTACAACATGTGTTTCATGGCAGGCGTCAGTTTTACCTACCATAAACCAGAATACCCAGTCCATAGCACCTCAACACATTATCTCTCATCATTTAGTCTCCATTTTCTGCAATAGGTCTGCTCAAACCGGGGATTGTCCTTGGGTGCATTTTTATAATGTGAACAGGGACAATCGCCGGTTTTAGCCTCATTACATTTAGAGTAAAGTGTTTATCGGGCCTCTGTGCTGTTGGCTTTGGCCCCACACATGCCTACCAAAGTGCCGGGACTATGTAGTCCCGAGATATGGTAACATAAACCTCAAATAATAATAATAATCATAATAAATTTCTTTATTTCGGAACATCTTCCATATTAAAATAGCTTATTGTGTATCCTTAACTATCTTATATACTAACTATGTTTATTTTATTTTAACATTGTGCACCAGTGGTTAAACAATCCAAAGGTGTTAATCTGACAAATAGTTAAAATCATTAGGTTCTTACATTTAAACAAACTATCTCTAAACTTAGCTGCACGATGGCGGATCAATGCATCAAGCCCCGGCAAACTGGCCTCGGCAACAGCACCCTATAGGCGTCATTGTATTGTACCTTTAAAGACCGGTACTGCTCTTTAGAGAAGTTGATCCACAGTTGTGAGTAAATAATGGCTAAATAGGGATGATTATGTGAATAAAATAGACATAAGTATGAGATGGCAACCAGTGACCATCAAAACCTTAGCAAAATCATAAAAACAATAAAAATAAAAAGTCACCTGGTTGCTATCTGATACGAACGAATACAATCTACAACTAATCAATGACAAAATAGCCCGGTGGTTTCCAAGTTGATTAATTTATTCTTAAACACTTATTTGCTGACAAAGTAAAAGAAGCATTAATACGCCCCTTAAAAAAAAGATGACCGTAAAACTCTCATACTACAGGCCAATAGCTATATTACCCAATATCAATATCAATTCACAACATGGATTCCAGAAAGGCCAGTACCAACACTTTATTAAGTAAATATTAAACTAACGATCGAAAACAATCCTGTGTCTTCCACCTCAAAAACTACCATGCCACCCGCACCCTTCGTATAACGTGGAAAATAGTAAATGTGGAACATTGTCCTCAACCACCTGGGCGTGACACGAGATAGATCCCTACGATACGTTTCGAAATCATTGCCAAAAAACCAAGCTCATCAGATCTCAAAAAAATAAATAAACCTAAACTTAGTGAGCTTAATTATATCCCTACACAATATAACGATTAAATTATTGCAACATGTTGCGTATGTGTTTGGCAGCAAAAAACAAATGGTTATTAGTGTATACATTTAGGTTAAATGCACCTATTTGCAGTAGATTGTTCTGACAATCTACTGCAAATGCATTTAACAAAGGCAGAAAGATGATGAAGAAGATGTCCTTACCGAATATAAAAGTTACACAATTTACACTGGTAATAATGTTTATCCTACAAATAACGTGTATGTTACTTTGTTAAACTGGGCCTTGACCATACAAATTGGTAATAATCCATAGTTAGGTACAATATTAATAAAAAATTTACACACACACGTAACTTTATAGTAGTAATATAGTAATTTGTTAGTAGCGGGGTGGTATAAATATTATTGCTATCATTTATGACCAATGATAAGGGTTTCGGTTAACTAGTTTATTAAATTTTATTAATATTTCTTTTGTGCCGCCTTACACACCATTGTCTTTAATAATGGCATATTAAACTATAATAGGGTATAATAAACTTTTTAACTGAAAGCGGTTAAAGAAATTGTGATTCTTAAACCATAGTTACAAAAATAACACAATAATGGAAGACAAAGAAGGCGACAGTAATGTGCCAAGGAAGAGTGTAAGTAGTAGGAAGGCATCTCGTGCTGGCATTAGGAAAGAAAGCGTGTTTGAGAAAGCCCTGGACCTTGACGATGTGTTGGTCGCAGAGCTCGGACAGTTTGGTCTATTCCAAATGCGCAATCTTCTATTAATGGCGGCCCTGTTTCTCATGCACGCCTTCATAAGTGAATACATTTTCACCGCTGCCGCGGTTCCGCACAGGTAACTGGATTTTTATTATAATTTTGTTTTATTGATCTCCTTTCAGATAAACTTTCGTACGGACCTCGGTCAGGTTTAAAGCAGGTTAATCTTTATTATCAAAAACACTTGTCTTGAGTTTCAATCAGTTTCATTCATTCAGATCCATATTTAATTTTATGAATATTTAGTAGTACCTATTTGCACCCCCTGGGTATACGCCCCAAGTGCTTTGCCAATTCAGCTATGGATTCGTATGCTGCCGGACTCGAAATTTCTCAACTCTTTTTGTGCCAGCCGAAGCTAGACGAACCAGCTATAGCATAGCTGAATTGGCAAAGCACTTGGGGCGTATACCCAGGGGGTGCAGGTTCGAGTCCTGCTGGCTTCTTAATTTTTTCAACTTTATTATTATATAAAATACAAAAAGGCATAGCAAAGCTAAAATTTGCTTTAAATATTACAAGTACCTATTTGTTTTGAGTCACTTTGGTGTTCACGGTGCTTTTTAATTTCATCAAAAATAAAGGCCAGTATGATTTATTTCATTTTATACTACATTATTTATTTGATCTCCTACAGATGTCGTATTGCCGAGTGTGGTGAAGTCGACAAAAGTGATATATTTGAGCCCGAGTGGATCTACAACGCAATCCCGACGTCTAATAGCAATAATGACTTACAAAGCTGTAGCCGTTACGTCTCTCTTGGCAATGGCACCCAGGACTTCTGCCCTGCTAACCTTTTCTCCTCGAGCACTGCTGACTGTGGTGGTGACTTTGTGTACGCTAGGGATAACTCTGTTGTATATGATGTAAATATTCACTTTTTTATTTTGACCGATATAAAATTAATTAAATATATATATATCACTACATAGTATAAAACAAAGTCGCTTTCTCTGTCCTTATGTCCCTATGTACTCTTAGATCTTTAAAACTACGCAACGGATTTTGATGCGGATTTTTGATTCTTTTAATGAATAGAGTGATTCAAGAGGAAGGTTTACGTGTATAATATATACAAGCATATTATAGTAGAGAAAAGCCGACAAATTTAAAGATTTGTAATGTGATGTCGTAACAAACATATTTTTACATTGCAAACGCTGGCTAAACCTTACGAGATAGATCAAATTTATGTACTACGGAATTGTATATCTTAAAAAGATGAATAAAAAAGTCCGCGACAGCATATTTTTAACTCCTAAGAATAACCCACAGTAACCATTTTTATCTTTTACATATTACAAAAAAAATATGGGTTATTTACCAAGCTATTTTAAACGATACTGTATCATTCCTTATCCAATTAAATACATTAGATACGTTGTGCATTTCATGTAGATCAAAATTGCCCTCTACAGCATGTGATTTAAATGAATATTTTCGAAGATATTACAGATTTAAAAATAGCGGGCCGTCGAAAATCTTCATGGTATAGGGAAAGGGAAATTGCTTTACTCCAAATTTAACGCGTGCGGGCCACGGGCAGTAATGAATAAATCAAAACTACTGGATCGATTTTAATCATTTTTTCAGTGAGTGACATAGGCTATATATTTTATACCCGTGCGAATCCGGAGCGGGCCGCTGTGTTTTTATATACAACGTTCACAGTTTTTCTGTAGTGTATTTAGTATAAGCATTGTACCCTTGCGAAGTCGGGGCGGGTCGCTAGTATATAAAATTACAAATTACAGTTATTGTCTGCACGTCCCATGAGTCCCATCTAATTGTAACACCGACTCATTGTTTCTCTCATTTAAGTTCATGGAAAGTAAGAACGAGCTTATTACATCTGTGTATAATCTATATTTTCACGTCGTAATGAATACCAACTTCGAAGTTCGTTTGCGAATTAACCATTAATATAAAATTGCAGTTTAATCTCGGTTGTGAAGATTGGCTTCGTGCATTGATTGGTACTATGAGCAGCACCGGCACTCTCTTAGTGCTGCCCATCACAGGGTTCGTGTCAGACAGGTACGGCAGAAAGATTGCTCTCGTCGTCAGCGTGTTCAACTTCGCACTCTTGGGCATGATCCGGGCTTTCTCCGTCAACTATATCATGTACTTGATTATGAGTTTGCTTCAAACTACGTTGGGAGCTGGAATTTTCAGTGCAGCTTATATCTATTGTGAGTTTAATGATGGACATTTTTTTAAAATTATGAACTCAAATAAATCTTTTGGAAATCCTGGATGACACTTACTAATTAAATATCCTACAATATTTAATGTCTCGTTAGACTTATTTTAAAAAATGACTTCCAACTTTAACTGTGACTTTATTTTTTTACAGCTACGGAGTTTGTAGGACCAAAATATCGAGTAGTAGCCGGTACTCTTTGTTTAACCTTGTTCGCTCTCGGTCAAGCCCTCCTCGGTGGCCTAGCCTGGCTGATCCAGCCTTGGAGAACATTAATCCTGGTCTTGTACTGTCCTTGTTTCATTGTGGTATCCTACTACTGGATTATAGAAGAGAGTGTGCGGTGGCTGTTGTCCAAAGAGAAGTACAGTGAAGCCAAGGTTGTGCTGGAGAAGGTTGCGAAGACGAACCGAAAGAAGCTCAGTGAAAAGTATCTTAATGCTCTTATGAGACCGTCAACGCCAATACCAGCAGAAGTAAGTGTCGTTCTTCAACATTATATCGATGCGTGAATGCACTGTACCTATACTATTATTTTTTGAATTAACTAAAATTAATTTGAAAAAATATCTTTCATTTAAATACAGTTTGAGTAAGGCGACCACCGCCGTTAAAGGGTAACAATCAGTAGTATATTTTTCAATAATAACGTAATCTGCTTGTTATTTTAATATAAATAAGTCTATATCTATTTTATTAAATTTATTATATATTATATGTTAAACACTAAAATACATGTTTGTTAGGTATGTCGATAAAAAGTAGCTTTTGTCCTTTCCCAGGTCTTTAACTACCTCCATTTCTTCAAGGTCGGTGCAGTAGTTGAGCCGTGAAAACTTATCAAACAGACAGACAGAGAGACAAAGCTACTTTCTCGTTTATAATTTTAATAATATTAGTTAGGATCCGTTACTGATTCGTTCCTCTTTACCAATTTCTATAAATAAATGAATTGTTTTCTTATGCCATTAATAAGTAATCATGTTTCCAGGAGGAAGACAAGCCAAGTCTGTTCTCCGTAATCTTCAGCTCCCGTGTGCTCCTTCGTCGGGTGTGCACCACTCCCATCTGGTGGGTGACCACCACATTTGTGTACTACGGCCTATCTATTAACTCCACCGGCCTCTCTGACACCATGTACCTGAACTACATCCTGACCAGCCTCATTGAGATACCTGGATTCTTTACAGCTATGTTTGTCATGAGTAAATTTGGAAGGAAAATTACTTTATCCGTGGGATACTTTTTGAGTGCTGGCTGTAATATCGGGTTCGCTTTTATATCTACAGGTACATGGACATTTTTTTAAAGCTTTTTTATTTACTATATGGTGTTTTTCACAATCAACTTTCACAATACAACTTTAAAACTGTTTGATCTTTGCAGACTTGACAACGGTTCGCCTGATTATCTACCTATTGGGCAAGTTCGCCATAGCTGGTGTGTTTTCGTCATTGTATATGTACACTTCAGAACTATACCCCACGCAGTATCGTCACACTCTGCTGGCCTTCTCCTCTATGATTGGTCGTATTGGCTCCATCACTGCACCCCTTACCCCAGTCCTCGTAAGTGGAACCAATATTTTATTTCACACCTCACATTATTGCATTAAGATCAATTTTTTAAATTGCCCCTCAATTTAAGATTTCGTGTCATATTATTGAGTGATCTTTCTTTAACAGATGGAATACTGGGCTGGCATTCCCTCAATGATGTTTGGAGGAATGTCAGTTCTCTCAGGAGTGTTGGTATTGACCCAGCCTGAAACTCTGGGCACGAAGCTGCCCGATACGCTGGCGGAATCGGAGGCTCTTGGGAAACCTGAATCAAAACGGCTCGACGTGTAGATGACATTATATTATGAGTGGTTTAAGGTTATGATTATTCAAATTCATCTTAAGACTGTAAGTTACGATAGTAAAATAATAATATGTGATTCTTGTTTATTTCACAATTACCTATATTTACTAATAGCGCCTGGTCGCAGCCCGCCCGCAGTTACGTCGATCAAAAGATATAAGCGTCTTTTTATCGACGTACCACGGCTGATTCAATTACTCAAGACCCTAGGCATAATCCTAAGGTCTTGAGTTAATTTCAGTCCTGTTAATTCGAATAATATATGTTTGGGTAAAAAGAAATAAACAAACAAAAAAACCTAACTCTTTATATTATTAGTATAGAAAAAATAATACAAAAAAACTTTTAAGAGCCATCATATTACGTCATCTAAATATCATTATATACTAAGATCACGATTTTAATATAAAGGTACAGACTATTTTCTCTGAGCTAGTTTACCTGCATAAAATAGGTGACGATGATTTTAAAACATTGTAATAAACTATGTAATAAAACCTAAACTAAGTACTAATGTTATAAGTTATCGTCGGTTGGCTTGATTAAACTGTTCGATTTGTTCAATGGTGTCAAACATTGGCAGAGTCTTCGTTTCAGGGGTGAAGTTTAACAGTAAAGCAGATATTACAGCCGTTGAAGCGAATAGGATTGAAGGAAGTGCTTCCATTTCAGATATCTGAAAAGAACATTTTCAGAAGCTATTATTGCCTTAGTAGCTTGTATTCTTGCGAGTACCTACTTTTAAATGAAAAAAAAAACAGATTTCTCCTAATATCTCGACAAAATATGCACATAACTGTTTCCATGGTCTAATTATAGGTTAGCGTATACGGCTCTCACCGCGAGGTCTGGAGTTCGATTCTCGGGTCGGCCAAAGTGTTATTTGTGAACTTTTCGTCAGGAAATTCACAATAGCATCACGGAGTTAGAATTGTGCCGGGTGGATGGCGCTAAGCTCATCCCCTATCCCATTAGACCTAAACATAACGGGTGAAGTGTGGGTGTTGTTCACCTCTACCACACTCTTCTGATTAATATAGGTAAGATGTTATGTTTTGTTAAGTGATTGTTATATTCACTTGTCGCTTTTACTAAAGTATTACTAAAAACAATTAAGTCTTAGTACCAACGATGTTTTAACGAGAACTCGCATTAATTTATTTCATAGTATTTAAATCCATTAGTAGAATTGCAACAAATGATTGCAGAGGAGTTACTACAATAGGGAATGCTGACGTCATGCCTACAGTATATTGTTATTTAAACTATTTATATTCGCCACCAAACTGAACAAGCGGTAATGGAGGACCCCGCTACCAAATGTCAAAGAGCACTGCTCTGGCACGCCATGCAAAACTAATTGTTAGATCCAATAATGTGAGCTTTGCTCCCCTCGAGTTTTGGCAGGATTATTTGTATTGATATTTGTGTTTATTGCGTGTCCATATTGGTTTTTTAGCCTGAGTTCCTCTCTCACTCTCCACGAGAGTTTTACTATCTTCCTTAAAAAGGTTGCAGTGTATAACACAAAAAGTAGAACTTATCTTACCAGCAAAGGTGATAAAGGTGACAATATGCTCCCGATCCTTGCTGCGGTGTTACCACAGCCAAGTAAGGTTCCTCTCACACTGGTGGGAAACATTTCCAAACTGTATGTAAAAATTCCAGTAAAGCACATCACCACGCCAAGCTTCCCAAACATGAATAGCAGTATTTTTAGCCAGGGTAGTGCTGGAAATATACATTCTGTTAGTATGTTGTATTGAAATAAACTAGTTCTTAGGTTGAGTTTAATGACTAAATACTTACATTCAGCAGAATAGTTCTGTGCAATTATAAATACTGCTGTCCAAAAATAAGCACACTGCAAAGTTATTCTTCGTCCAAATTTATTGAAACTGAAATAGGCAATCAGCTCTCCAGGTATTGACATCATTGAAACCAAAATAAAGTTTGTATATATGTTGCCTGGTAGCAATACACAATGTACCAATAATCCGTAGTATAGAAAACTAGATGTGAAGAAACAAAACGATGTGACTGCAACACGAGTCATGATTGCCTTAGAGCCAATTATAACTCTTATGCTTTCTTTTTCTGTTTGCTTTTCTACTCCACTTAGCGATCGCAGCCTTTCATGGTCATAGTTTTCTATTTCTTTGGCAGTTATGTTTAAGATGTTCATTTTGGCTATCAACATTAAGGTTTTTCTCGCTCCCTCCATTTCCCCTCGCACCAATTGCCATCTAATACTCTCCTTTAGTACTAAGAAATAACTGACTATTAATATCAATGGTGCGTATATGAGTAATATCAGCCATTTCCAATGTTGTAGTGTCATGGCTAGGATTGCAACAATGATTTCACCAGCGTAAGCTGCGCATGAGAAAAGAATGCCCGTTATCACTCTTTTGGACCTTCCTCCTACTTCAATTACTGCAACATATTCAAATAATTAGCCTTCAATTTCACGATTTCTTGAAGATCATGGTGCTATTAGTTACTTACATAACACAATTCCAACTGTATATAGCCCGCCTCCTAGAACAGATTCCACAAATTCCAGAAATAGGTACGGGTAGTAGTCTTTCAGGAATATCTTGAATACACCGATACTAGCGCCTGCTGAACATATTATTAAAGTTGGTTTTCTTCCAAATCTAAAGAATTAATTAAGAATATTATAGGAGTCTACATTTGAAGGAAAAATAAAGAGGAAGGAACAAGGAGATCTACCAAGATGTGAATAACCCGAATTGACGCACCTATATTTTTAAAGACGGTCGCCTACAGCCAATTATATGTAAAGAGATGGTAAAGAAAAGGGAATCCTACCAAAAACATTTTCATGTTAAGTGTCGCCTAGATGAGGCCATTGCGTAAATACAGTGACAAAAAGTTATCCGATCTCAAGTAGGGCCGAGCTTCTAACTTAACATGCCCTTACTTTATAAGCACTATTTAACTTCAGAAACTCTATATCTAAGATTCCAAGCAAGAATTGATTACAAATAATAAAACTATAGTTATAAATCGTAAGTTACTAACTTGTCACTAAGCCACCCAGCGATCACCATAGACACGACCATTCCAGCATTATGTATACCACCTACTAAGTTTAACTTCCATGGCTGACACGCAACATTTAGCTGAAAATAAAACATAACATAGTATTTATATTCGTAGTAATAATAAATTTCATTGGTGGTAGAGCTCTAGTGAATGAGCTCGAGGGTGGCAGCACCACCGTCTCACCTTTAACCTGCCGCTAAATAGTAGTGCTTCCATTACTGTGTTCCGGTTTGGTGGTGAGATCAGGCCCTGAAATTACTGGCACATGAGGCATAACACCGTAGTCCTCAGCTATAGCGACGCATCTATAATCTGCTTTTGTGGATTGTTGATGTCCATGGGCTATACTCCACTTACCATCAGGTGGACTACACGTTCGTTCGCTGTGGGCGTAGTATAAAAAAAATAATAATAATAATAATCCTTACTAATATTATAAAGGTGAAAGTTTGTATGTATGGATGTATGGATGGATGTTTGTTACTCTTTCACGCCAAAACTACCGGGTCGATTTCGATGAAATTTTGCTCACATGTAGCTTATAGTCTGGATTAACATATAGGCTACTTTTAATTGACATAACACGCGGGCGGAGCCGCGGGCGGAAGCTTGTAAATAATAATAATAATAAATCTTTATTGGTACAAAAGAGGGTGAATTTTACAAAAATATATAAGCGCTGGCCACCGCGATAGTATTTACCGTGTTGCGGGTGCCAGTGTCTTCTCCAACAGGTACTGCATAACATGCCACAAGCGAAAGCGATTTAAAGTATAACATTAGAATTCATCTCAAATATCAATTACAAAATTGCATGACAATATATTAAATAATATATTATCATTAAATTTTAATAAATAATGTATATATGGATTGTAATTATCTGAAAAATAAATGTATATTCATTCATTCATTCATAGTAATCAATTAGCCAAAAAGTCTGATTTCAATTGAAACAATCATCAATTCTCGCAGTTTAAGTGATATACTCGTATAATAAGAGCATATATTTCCACTAAGGTTGACAGGGTATTTGCAGGTTTACCTTGGTAAGTCTACTTAGTGTATACAGTGGTTTATTAAATATAAATACAACACTTAGTAAATAATTCAATAGTTTTCATAATTCTTATACAGGCTCTCAGGAATTTTCACTTGTCTTCTTCAAGGCTAATCCTGAATCATCTACAATATAGTCCAAGTGTAAACAAACCTGAGAGACGATTGAGTTTTCACTTTTATAAGTCCACTCGTGGCATTTTTCTGTTGCACCACTGAAGGATGTGTTAGTGCACGTTAGGTTTGGCAAACTTCTCTCTTTTTTCAAAACCGGCTTATAGCATTTTGATTCTACATCTTTTGGCCACCATGAAGGATTTACTCCAGAGTATGGCTTCTCACATTCCGGTACTTTACACCTGTAGAAACAAACAAATACTATCTTTTTGGCTCCAATAAAGAATTTAGAGAGTATTGGTGGTATGAATAAATAACTAAATCGAAATAGTCATGTGGGTAGATGGCGTGGCTGACCGGTTTCATCATTACATGCTGCTAGGGTTGCAAGGCTATTTTAGGATACATGCTCTTTAGAAACATTCAGTATTTACTTATATATATGTTTTTTATTAGGTTGTAGCAAACCCTCCGAAAAACCTTGATCTACTCGTATTTTTGTCATTCTTATTTAATTGACCTACTAATTTATGTATCAACAATGATGTTTATTGAACTAGAACGTTTAAATTACAAGCCAAATATATTTATAAATTTAACCTAAATTAGCAAGGTCTATGATTCACTTTCTTATGATTAAAAACCGGTTAACCATGACCTATTTTTTTTTAACTCTATCGTTTTAATTTTACCGACTTAATGAAGAAAATAAAATATTAAAATTTGTCTACGAAAAATATACATTTTTTTTAATACTTTGATTGATGTTTTTAATGAAGCACACTGTAAATTCTTAAATTGATTATAAAACTACATTATAGTTTGATTGGGACTTTTATTTGTATTTCAATAATATTAAAAACACAAAAAATTAAAATCACTTTTACTTAACTTATATATAAATAACCTAACGCATTGATTTTATTAACAAGTATTCAATAAATAAATAAATAAATAATATAAAATGCAATTTATTTACCAATAAACATACACTGAGAACAACCTGAGAATGTACACTCCATTTAGCAATAGGTACAAAAAATTAGTTTACAGCAGAAGTATTCACGTGCAGTTTAGGGAGAAATGACATTGCAATTGATCAACGCTGGTTTTCAGTTCGCCCCTTTTACTACAATATAGAAAACTAACAAATATTGCGGGTCTTATAAAGCTAAATAATAATTAGTAAAATAAAAGTAGAGAAAAAAAAATAACTCTTTGTATTTTCAAATAATATAATAATTATAATAACCAGTTTAAATAAGTAAACATATGTTTGTTTTCCCTACTTATAATTATTATTATATATTATTGTATTTAAATTTTGATTGAGAATAGTCTCAATCAAAATTTACATACAATAATCATTCATCAATCAATCTTCATCGTAGTAAAAGGACGAATATTTCAAGAAAAATTAACGGAATCCCTGATACAAAATGTATGTCTACCACCAAGAAGTGTTTTGCTAATGGTATTAACTAAGTCATTAATTTTATACAAAATTAAGCTAGACATATTGTTTTGTAAGTTGCATATGGCTCTTGCTTGTGCCATAAAAATGGTTTCGAAAAGTAATCTTTGTTTCACCATAAAAAAATTCCAAAAGCAAATAAAATACCACAACATTTTTTTTCCAAAAATGTTGCGCATGATTTCATTTGCCAAATTAACTTTTCCCAAATACCTAATTGTTACCCAAACCTAATATTAGGCAAGTGAACGTTTGGACATTCACTTCCTAAACCAACGTTTAACCAAATTTCATGTGGTCAAATGTTTCAATTGGTAAAACATATAATATATCTTACGCAAAATATTAATTATAATTTGTATTTCTATTCAGTCAATTGCTAAGTCTGTGACAAATTATTTCAATCTTCTGGGTAGTTTGCATAAAATATAATATTATTATGTATAAATTAAATTACAATATGTATTACGCCAATTCTAACCAGGTTATAATGTTTTACAGTAAAAAAAAACTTAGCAAGTCTGATGAGTTTCACATTCTATTTACAAATTTGTAAAAGGTTAAATTATGTAATGCAATTTGCCGAAGTGATAATGTTATTAAATGCAAATTGTGGTAATAAAAATTTTCAGAAACGTTGGATTGGTATAATAAAAAATTACGAAAATTGGTTTGAGTAGTGGTTTAGCAAAATCCTTTTGGTTAAACGGCAAGATCTTGGTTCTGAATTTGGCTTTGACCATAAAACATGATGACATTAACAACATTATGCATGGTTGAAGCCAAATACCTAATTTAAAAAAATCTTTGATATAAATATATATACATGTATATTAATTTAGTCTCACCTGTAGTCAATATCTAGGGCAACGAACACATAATTTACATGTGCCATAGAAATCATAATAAGTGATAAAATTATCCAAAAATACTGCAGCGTTTGATACTTCCCAAAGTGTTCAAAAACATTGACATGTTCATTTTTCTCTACATCGACACTCTCAATGTTTACCGAAGACATTTTATTTAATAACACTTAAATATTTGTTCACAAAGCTAAATTTCCACTCGCGCGTTGTTGACGACGATTCAGGTAGTTAGACGCATTCACGGTATGGCTCGCTAATGACAAGTGGCTCGGCCTAACTAGTTTAAGAAACCATTGTGCCTAATCAATATTTGTATTTCGTTTTAATATGTCTATGGGTCAATTTCAACAAGTGGTGTTTTTTGTACCTTATCGGTGAACTTTTTCATTTATAGCTTTTTTGGATATTTTTTAGATTGATTGTAATCTATAGGATACTAAATGTCCCCAATTTTACGCACATGAACGTATCATTTAAGACTGAGGAGAGTTTGAGTTTGAATTTGGGTTACCACCGATACGATAAGCCAACCACCGATTAGTTTTCTGTACACCGATATGAAATGCTTGAACACCGAAATGTTAAGTTTATCCACCGAAGTGTTATGCCTATCCACCGAAAAGGTGTGTTTATCCACCGATATGGTAAATCTGACCACCTTGCACCATTGTTTCGTCAATAACTTTGTCATATTCCAGTTACATCAGAGTTTTATACCTTATTTAAAAGTTTATGAAATGTACATCTTTTTAGGGTTCCTTACCCAAAGGAAATGCAACCCTGAGACTTCGCTGTCCGTTCGTCCATCCGTACGTCCGTCTGTCACCAGGCTGTATCTCAAGAACCGTGATAGCTAGGAAGTTGAAATTTTCACAGATGATGTATAACTGTTGCCGCTAAAACAACAAATACTAAAACTAAATAAAGTAAATATTTAAGAACCCCTTACAAAACAAGTGATTTTTTTGCTCGTTTTTGCTTAATATGGTCGCAATGGTCACAAATTTAGTTAATGACCTGTCATTGAAAACTATATATTTTGATGAATTTATATATTATTATGTCATTCACTGAATGAACGTTGAAGTACAAATTGTTAGTTCATAACGGTGCATTTATATTATTGACATCACTATATATTTTTTCTTCATAATTGTTTCGTTTACTATTTTGCTCAGAGAGACTATAATATCACAATGTAAACACTAATCATAATATAAAAAAATGGCTTTGCAATCCTTTGTGTTTGTTTTTAAAGAGTTGCGTAAAATGAGTGATAAATGTAGCTCTCTACCTACTGAACCCAATTCCTATGTGCCGCAGACCCGGTGACCCACCCAACAATTGAGTCTTTTGATTCTATCACTTCGCGATCTAGGTACTAGGGTTGCACAGAATGATCGATCGACATAGGACTGATCTCTTATGGGTTATCTGTGTTTTTTAGAAAGTTGTTGACGCGATTTTTGTTGTACCGAACACAATGTGTCGAAAGTTCAATTGTGCGATGCTTTTACCATCGATGCTTTATGGATGCGATAGTATTTCGGTCTTCAAAATTTGCTAATTGTCCCTAATACAATAATTATAATATGACTTTTTTTTAAATACTATCTTTAATGTAGACAATATTTTGCATCTTTTTTAAATTTGCGTAAATTTTTGCGACAGGCGTTCTGGCTATGAAAATTACGTTATCTACTTGAACTATTCCCACACCAATTTTTATTAAGATAGGTCTAGTAAATTTGAATATTTTGGGTAGGTACAAACAAACAAAGGTATTTAACATCGTACAATTTCACTATCGACACAGTGTGTTCGGTATAGTAAAAATCACATCAGCAATTTGAGCCGTTTGGGGTCGAGACGCTAGGTCCGTGGGGTCCGAGTGCGCGCTTATTATATAAAGATCTTTCCAAACGCTTAATCGACGCTTCCCGTGACCAGAAGGCTGGCTTTTACTTAGCACAAAGAATTAGCATTGCCATACAACGTGGCAATGCTGTCAGCCTTCTGAACACGGTCCCCACAACCGAGATCGATGCGGAGGAATACTATGACGCCTAACTTAATGTAAATATTTGCCTTTTTATTTTGACCTATGTATATATTTTCAATTTATTTAATGTAACTTTATATTTCTTTAGTGTTTTTAATTAAATAAATAAATAAAAAAAAAAAAATAATAAAAAAAAAAATCAATTCAATACAATATTCTTCTTTTCAAATACGAATTTCAGCGAGGACAGAATAAAAAGTCGTTTGGGAAATCCACCACTATTTTTATAAATTCAATCAAGTTTAGTGTTTATAGTACCAGTTTTGGGAGTAAGAATCCCTTCCATAACGATTAGGTGCTTCTCTGCCGCCACGCCAATATTCGGTCATAGTTCTATGTTCCAAGTTCACTGTAATTGTATGCAGTGTCTTTGAACTCTTAGGCACCGGACACATCGCCGTCTTCGCGGCGGTCTGCTTTCAGCGTTCACAATATAGAAAAATGAATGCGAAATTTGTCACGCGCAGTACTCGAAATTCAGATCGCTGACCACTGGACCGGACATGGTGTTTGAATGTTTGCGTGATCTAGGTAAGTTAAATATGTATAATAATATGTTTTATGTATACAAACAAGAAAAATAGTAAACCAACTTCAAATAACCTTAATAAGCATTAAATAACGCAAAAAGTTTGTCTAATAGTTAGTTGTTAGAAGTCGGCGCTCATAAACTGCCATTCACAGAAATTGTCAAATAGTTGTTGAAGTCGGCGCTCATAAACTGCGATTTACAGTAATTGTCAAATAGTTGTTGAAGTCGGCGCTCATAAACTGCGATTCACAGTAATTGTCAAATAGTTGTTGAAGTCGGCGCTCATAAACTGCGATTCACAGAAATTGTCAAATAGTTGTTGAAGTCGGCGCTCATAAACTGCGATTCACAGAAATTTATCAGCACAACCTTGCTCTATTTAATGCTATTTATAAAGATTATTGTAGTAGCCTTTTTTTAAACAAAAACAGAAAGATGAATAGTTCAAACACTAGTGTTCCGATATGTAAAAAATGCCAGTAAAATTGTGTGAATGTTGTAGAATATTAATTAATTAATTTATTAATTAATATTAAGAGCTGTCTTATTAATAATTATATCTTACCACTTTTTCATGTTTTCAAGTCCAAACTCGACTCACACTATTTTATGGTCAAGAACCATTTGTAATGCACTTTTAGTATTTTATACAAAATATGAATCATAATCAATTAAATCCAGATCATTTGCATTATGGGCACGTTGCCTGGCTGCGGCATCTTAGATTAGGCATCTAGTACATAAGTTAGTTAGTTAATTTTAAATATATAATGAAGGCTAAATGGTAGAAGATCCTATTTTTTTTTTTGAAAATACAACTTAGAGGCAGACAACTAGCCATATCTCGTAAAATAAACACAGGAAGAAACAAAAATACCACGTTGATGTCTCACGTAATATTGATTGGGGCGTAGTGGGCGCTGTTCACCTGTGTAGTTAGTCGACCGAAAGGTAACTCACTAAATGAGCAGCGGCCATAATCTCTCACCGGTGGCTTCAAGTAGCTGTAACGCATGCAGCGGCCACGCCCTGGGTAACCACGTCGACTCGTTGGCTAGACCCGGTGAGGGGGACCGGTTGCATCTGCACCGGTTTTGCGGTTACCTCCCGCTTAGTGCGTAGAATCTGTCTCGGCAAAGATAGCACACCAACGCTGATAAGCAACCGGTGGTGGTAGATTTGGCGGGGAAGTAAAGTCTTGTGGAAGGCTTAGGGCGACGACAGAGGTCAAAAGTTATCGTCGGCCATTCACTGCACCCAAACCCTTCTCTAGTCGTAGCGGTTCTCCGTTCCACTGGGCATAGAAGAGAAAGGGCGAGAGAGTGCATCTGTGTTTGCGCAATCACTTACGCACTTACATATGTCACGCGCAACTGACTGCTTCCGATTACTGGATTCTGATCAAGACCTACGGCGATGGGCTGAGGTAGAGAGGTTGGGTTGTGGTGCACACCCGGCTTTGTCTGAAGCCTGCACGTAAGGCGGCCTAAGGAGAGTGGTCGTTTCTGCACTGCAATTGGGACAACAGTGTGGATTGGGCAGCACCTTGGTTGATGAAGCAGTCCTATTTAGGGAGGCACTGCTTCCCCCACTCAGCCGGGGAAGGGGCTAGAAAAGGTGCCCTAAAAATTGCTTGTCCTCACATTTTGGGGAAGTAGCAACCGCGGCTGCTTAAACACCCCACAACACGCGGTCGATGCCTCAGAAAAAATAAAATTAAATCATCTTTTATGACATTCGGCGCATGAAATGTGCGCACATTAATGGACAACGACGGAAATCTTTGCCCGGAGCGTAAAACTGCTGTCGTGGCCCGCAAACTTGGTCGCTACAATATAGACATAGCTGCTTTGGAACACGTCTACCTGACCAAGGTGAGCTCGAGAAAATTGGCGGTGGTTATACATTGTTCTGGAAAGAAAGACCACAAAGTGAACGCAGGTTAGGTGGCGTAGGATTTGCCATTAAATCTACAATAGCAAATAAGCTAGCAGAATGTCCGCAATACATCTCGGACCGCATTATCACATTGCGCCTTAACCTTCAAAACAACAACTTCTTAAATGTGAGAAGCGTATATGCACCAACAATGAATAATGAGGACAGTGTCAAAGATCAGTTTTACGAAGAACTTTGCCAATGCCTTAGCAAAATACGCCCGAATGAGCAAATACTGTTGCTAGGCGATTTTAACGCAAGGGTTGGCAGAGATTCTGTGTCGTGGCCGGGTGTGATTGGGAGTAATGGTGTAGGCAATATTAATAATATAATACATTGATTTATGTACTAACCTAGTGTAAGTTTAATCCTAGATGTACAAAATATTATTATTATATATGATTTTACAAGTATATGAAACTTATTTAAAAACTTATAGCATGTAGATAATTATAAATGGATCATTAAATTATTGCAATTGTAATTCAAATATTAAATAACATAAATATATAATTGTACAAATTCTTAAGTGATAGCAATTCGTTTATAACAATGATAATCATAAAAAATATTATGTTAAAATAATAGGCGACGGTACTTTACAAACAATAAAGCCGGTCGCCGTCATACGGTAGCAGCGAGAACGCCACAATGCGAGAACAACTCACACATGCGCGTGCAGCAAGGTGATCTAGTATCGAACTGGCAACAGATCTCATCCTCTGTACTAACAGTGGCGACAGAAATTGTAGGCCTTAAAAAACGTGTCAACGAGGATTGGTTTGACCAAAATGATAAGACCCTCACTGAGGCATTCGAACAGCATCTATTACTCATAAAGCGTAGTCAAACTAATCAGAATCCTGGCTTTTACCAATCTCCGAAAACATTTTGCCAGAAACTCAATTTGGGTTTCGTCATAATAAGGGCACCTGCGAAGCCATCTTTTCCATCCGGCAACTCCAGGAAAAAAGCCGAGAGCAAAGCCAACCTATATTTATGTGCTTTGTGGACTTGGAGAAGGCTTTTGACTGTGTACCGCGGGAAGCTCTGTGGACCTTACTGGCAAAATTAGGTTGTCCTGAGAAGTTTGTTCGAATGATACGCCTTCTTCATGACGAAATGACCTGCTGTGTGACCTAAAATGGTGAACAGTTAGAATTCTTTTCGGTCAGTTGTGGTGTTAAACAAGGTTGCGTGCTTGCACCAACACTATTTGCCCTTTATTTTTCTGTCGTTGTTAGTGAAGCTATCGAACAAACTTCTTCCGGCATCAAAATACGTTGCCGGACTGATGGAGGACTTTTCAATCTGGCCAGATTAAAAGCTACTAAACTATCACACGCACTGGTAACAGAGATAATATACGCGGATGATCTGTGTTTCGTAGCTAACTCTCCACAAGAGCTTCAGAACTTGATTGCAAATCTTCAAGACGTCTGCTGCCGTTTCGGTCTCAAAATTAGTCTGAAGAAGACTGAGGTTATGGCAATGGACTGTCATGGCGCGGCGGAACCGTTGAAGGTATACATTGGCGACACTGAACTGAAGCAGGTGGATATATTTATATACCTGGGCAGCACAATCACATCTAAGTGTGACCTTGAAGCTGAAATAAATCACCGTATAGGCGCTGCATCAGCTGTTTTCGGCAAATTACGAGCCAAAGTCCTACGGTCACACGATCTGAAGCTTTCGACAAAAATCTCCATTTACTAGGCAAAAGTTGTTCCAAATCTGCTGTATTCCTCAGAAACATGGGTTCCATATCGGAAACACATACGGACGCTGGACAGATTTCATCTGAAGTGCCTTCGAGACATCCTCAAAATCAAATGGTCGGATCGGGTTAGAAATACCGAAGTGCACCGACGCGCAAATGTCTGCGGCATAGAAGCATACCTAATGCGGCGGCAGCTCCGATGGTGTGGACACGTCTCACGAATGGACGATGATAGGGTGGCCAAACGCATCTTCTTCTCTGAACTCCAGAACGGTAAGCGGAAACAAGGCGGCCAGTTCTTACGCTTCAAAGACGTTCAGAGAAGACGGCCGCCCTGAATGGAGGCGCTTAGTAAAAGCAAAGATTAATGACTTTGAAGAGAAGAGGCAATCCGAACTGGATGCGAAACGCGATGCTCTTAAGGCTAGACCACATGCAGCCATCGTTTATAATTATGTCGGCGGTGCTCTCACGTGCAGCCAATGCTCGCGCACATTTACGAACAAGATCGGCTACTGTAGCCATCGAAAGGCACACGCGAGAGCTGGTCATCCTAGCTCCCCTGCTAATTAGTCAGTAGCAGTCACCATAGCCGAAATCGGCTGGGAAGTATATAATAATATTGACGAAAATTTCAAAAAAATTGGTTTTAAACTTGGAAATGTGAAAATCTTTTGACCTAATTTGTACTCTCCTGTAAATAAGCTGTTTTGCTCATATCATTTTTAACTTTGCATCCGTCGTTATGCTTATCCGTAGTGACTGAACAAATCACTTTAATTATTGTATGTATTATCATAACTTAGCAGGATCAAACACTGAGCTGAAGCCAAAAGTGGTGTAAAAATAAAACAAAACCTTTCATTAGAAAATAATTTACTTTGTCACTTATACATTCTATATTAAAATAAATACGTTATATTAAGTTAAATAAACCTATTCATAAATAATAATGGTCCCGTATGACGTTCTGATTTATTATTCGGGTTAGCGTAAGCGAGGTCTTGAGTCCGATTCCCGTGTCAGGCAAAAACTCTAATTTTGGCTTTATCCGGATATAAGGAAAAATTCTCACTAGCAGGTCGGAGAAGGAATTGTGTCCGTTGGACGGCATTCTAGATAATAAAGGCGTGATGTTATGTTGTCAAGTGAAATGTGGGTAATGTAAGTGGTAATGTAAGCGGTGTTATGTAAGGATAAGTTACCCAAGCGTTTAGTTTGTTATTGAATTTAAACAAAATTCTCAAAGCACCGATGACGTCTCCTAATGTCCAACTAGATTGATTTTAATAGTTTAAAAATTACGACTAAACGCCAAAAAAAAACTTTGCTATCATGTTATTCGAACTGTTTTTTACAAATATCTTCGAATATAAAAATTAAAGTCACATCCATTAAGAGTTTGAAAGGGGCATGCATGAAAGGGGCCTCCCCGAGTGACGTACACAACCATTCCCTACGTCCGGCGCACCTTGGGCAATTCGCGAGTTCTCTAAAGCGAATTGGCTAATCCTTTCAACACGATGGCAAGTCAAAGTAAAATTTGACTTAGCCATCGACACGACGAAGAAGAAGATTTTATTTATTAATTCTGCAGTGAACATTCTTTTTTTTTTGCTATCGTTATCTTTTTTAGAACTTTATTATCACTTGATTTTTTTGTTACATTCTTTTGGCACATTATTCATTCCTAAAAAAACTGTACTTAAGTTTTAAGATTAATGATTTTGCAAAATAACAAATATTTTTGCCTCGTATACTTAATATAATGTAACGACACAAATAAACAATAAGTAATACTAAAATTAACTTTAAATATTGATCAATATTATCTAAATACTAATATTATACAGATTTGTCATTTTATAAACATAACTAACGAATAACATTTTATTAAATGCTGTGACTTACACACGTATAAATACATAATAAAGCGCACACCAAAGGGGGTAGCATAACGAGAACAAGAAAGATTGTATCGCGCGTTTGTAAAATAACAGAAAACGTGACAAGTTATCAATATATATTCCCGCACTCGTTATGCTTGCTTGGCAAGTTCTAATTAACTAATTAAATTAAAGCTAAAGTTTGTACAGTATCTTGGCGTTTGTACTATTCGATGGTTTTGCCCTTCGGCTTTTGTATGTTCTCAGCCTGCTCGATGGTGTCTGGCAGTTTCATGTTAAGAGTCTCAGGAGTCAGCATCATGAGGAAACCAGAGGTGCCAGCCATTATGCCGAAGATCAGGTAAGGAAGAGCTTCCATGTATGCCATCTGGAATAATAATATGAAGGTTGTTAATTAGTATGTTTCCACAGTACGCAATAAAACATCTGAATTGGTTTGGACACATGCGAAGATGATCCACAAGAGTGATCTGAGTTGATAAGATTTCGAAAAATATACTGTTTTCTGTAAAATACCTCACTCTACTTTATGTTTAATTTTGGAAAGCCTAGTTTAATTTAGTATAGGTACTTCAAGTATTTTGAAGTCTTTTAATCTTAAGATTCGATGTAATGATTTCTAAAAAACTGGAACTGCATTCACTACTTCATTGATCTTGATTGATTAATTCTTATTAGTATTATTATATATATTTCTTATTTTTCGGTTACCTAGACTGACACTCTTTTCAAAATAAACCAAGTATGCTATTTATGCAACAAACAACAGTACAAACCAGTAACGGCGTCTGCGGTGCAATAGTAGACCCTATCCTGCCAGCCATCGAGCACAATCCCAGTAGCGACTGCCTCGCCGCTGTAGGGAACAGCTCGCCAGTGTAGATGTACACACTGCTGAAGGCCATACTGATGCATAGCTTGCCGACGAGGCTGAGGGTCGTTTGCAACCAGGCTATTGCTGGAAAAGAAATACGTTATCATCATTGCAAGTAATGTTATAGTTACAAGAATCATCTGCGAGGTTGAAAAGGAAAAATAAAAAATATAGATGAGCTTTTTAAACAATTTGCCCACTATTTGACCAATAGATTTACGATCCACCTTTATACAGTTCAGTAAGTTGGATTGGATTGGACCTGAATACTGAAAAAAACTGGCATTGCTTCAGTTCAATAATAAGATTTACCATTTTCTTAAATCGTTTTAAAATTATATAATTTATTATCACTTACAGTTTGGCACGAAGGGCAGTGCAATAAGAGACACGCCACAAATGAGGAACGCTGACATAATGGACCTCTTTCTTCCGAAGCGGTTCAGCGTCAGAGCACTCATTGCGTATCCCGGGATCTCCACCAGTGATATCAGGATATAGTTGACGTATCTATTGCCCGCCAGGTTCACTGAGTTGATGGAAAGACCGTAGTAGACGAAGGTTAAGGTGACCCACCAGAAAGCGCAGACACACAATCTAAATACAATAATCCTGGATTTAACCACTTGGAGGAACAATGATTGTTTTTTTGGGTCATTATCGGCTCTTATAGGTTTTTTCTCTTCCATTTCCACTTCTTCTGTTAGCATTTTAATCGATTCAGCGGATAATTTCTTTCTGTTGATGTCAGCAACTTTGAAGATGATTTTTGTTGCTTCCTTTTTCCTTCCTTTTATCAACAACCATCTGACGCTTTCTTCAATGAGCCAGTAGTATGAAATGAAGAGAATGGAAGGGACGTAGATCACCACGAGGTAAATTCGCCAGTAAGGGAAAGCCCAAGCCATCAGCGCAGTGACGACCTGACCCAGTGCAAATGAGCATGAGATAAGATTTCCGCCTATAACACGCTTGTCAACGCCAACCATCTCGAGAGCTGTAATAGAAACATTACAAAATAATTCAATGCATGCAACAAAGGAGTCAAATTTTTGCTTAATTTCATAGTGAAATTGTGTCTTTTGATGTTATTGTTTCGATTATTACAACCTTAGCAGCTTAGTGAATCGACTAAACATTTTGTTGGTGCTCCAATCACAGTCTATTCATTTTTGTTCCCGGTCAGATATTTCAAGTCTGAAGCGAGGTGTTATTTTAAATAATGAGAGAATTTAGAGCTTACCTAAAATAAATGCCGTACTGTAGATGCCAGCGCTAACAAGAGCTTCTACTAGCTCCAGGGAGATATACATGGCGTAGGATGTAGAAAACGCACGCAGCGTCCCCACGATAGCTGGAGATACGGCAGTAATAACAAGTGCAATACGACGACCGTAACTGAAAGCACACAAACGAAATGTGATATACAAAAAGGTATCAAAATTACAATTAGCCATTTGGCAATAAAAGGATATCTTCTTGTCCCAAATATCTTAATGTCAGCCTCCAACAAGAGGGACTTCCTCTACGTCCTAAAGGAGGGAGACCACTTACCCAGAGAACATCTCTTTAAGAACCCACAATTCTTAGAAAATTTGTATCTCACTAATGACAATCTTAGGGAATTGCATCATACTCACTTATCAGAGATGAAGGCGGTGATGACTAGAGCCCCGAACACCCCAGCGCTGTGCACGGTGCCCACCAGGGTGCGCTTCCATTCTTCGCACGCCAGGTCAAACTGGAAATTACAACATTTAAATCTTTAACGATGGAGGAAAAACGTGCAGATGCAGATGAAACCAAATCTGCTTCGATGGAAAACCGCATTATTTAAATAGGTTACAAGTTAGATTGAGGTAGGTATAATAAACGAGAAGCTTATTTCAGATAAAGATTAAGATAGGTACTATTAGTTAGTACTCTGTTTTCAATGAGGAAAACCAAACACAGACCGGTTATTAAAAACCGGCCAAGTGCGAGTCGGAATGGCGCACAAAGAGTTGCGTACCATTATGTATACCATTATCTTTAATTATGTATTTTATTTAAATTTTAATATTTACTTTTCAACTAAATATATAACTTATTATTCGGTGAGTATTTCAAGCGTCTACCTCGTGCCGTAATCAAATATAGAGCAAAAACGATCACGTTTGTTGTATGAGAGCCCCTCCTAATTATTTATTTTATTCGGTTTTTAGTGTTCGTTGTTATAGTGGCACTAGTTATACATCATCTGTAAGAATGTCAACTGTCTAGTTATCACGGTTCATGAGATACCTCCTGGTGACAGACGGACAGACGGACAGTGAAGTCTTAGTAATAGGGTTCCGTTTTTACCCTTTGGGTACGAAACCCTAAAAAAACTAAGGTTTCACTATTATTATTATTTGCATATGCCAGTCAGGGGATTACCTTATTTGTTTTTAAAATCAGGAAAAGATTAGGCGGTAATATTTATTAACACCTGTTAAAAAATGCCTGGTAGAAGAACTACTATGATCAAGACAAATAGAGAGAACAAGTTATAGGCCCTAAGGATCTCCTTCTATTTTCATTCGATCAGTTTCACAAATATTGTGCGTACTTTATAACAGTTATAATACCTTCATGCAAACACTCACATCCAAAACCACATTTTTTAAGAGGAGTGACTATAAACATGAAGGACTTATTTTAAGGGTCATTTCAGTTATTGTCTAATATCAGATATCAGTTTATTACTGTTTATATCAGGCGGTGCAATATGGCGCAAAAACAAGGGAAGTGTCACGCGTCAGTCCACTGAAGGCTGAAATAACTCTTTATCATCTCGTTATTAGAAATAATGATCAATAACTAATACCTTTATCACGCCCGTGTTACAATGTACTCCCAGAACTAGCAATAATGGTGAATGATGGGTGATTTGCGATGATATTATTATGGCTCGTGGGAGATTCGACATGATCACGTCAACAATGTCTGATAAATGTGTTTTTTTATGGGGGCTGATCACGTTTGGGCACGATATTCCTCTAGAAATGATTTGAGCGTCTTTGGAGCACGCTTACTTATAAGGTAGTTATAAAAATTCCCAAACACGTAACAGGCTAAGACAAAGAGTGGCAGTATGAAATATGGACACTAAACAATCTGGTCTTACATCATACGAATTTGTTTTTTGTAAAATCGGGGATTAACAGTTTTTTACGATAAGACGCAAGCACTGCTTGCCGGAAATGGCAGATACGATTACATAATTTTGACAGTCATTATATTTGTCAAGTTTTATGACTACCTAGTTACTAAGTTTATATTATTTTGTGTGATATAATGGTTAAAGGCAGAGAAAAAAGGATGATAAAGACCTATCCCCAATCTCTTTGGTTAAATACTTTGGGCCATTATTTAATAGAAAGAGACAAACACAACAAGATATTCATAGTTATGAGAGCAGACAGATTACCACTAGTATAGGCGGAAAATTAAGGGGCAATTTGCGTATCATTATTTCTCTATTCGTGTTCAATAATTGTTTGAGACATTATATCAATGACCATCGGAACACCATGTAGTTATGACTAATTCAAGATCAGCATCAATGTAATTATTACACTGATAATTGTATCAGCAAGGTTGGTAGTAAGTAAATACATAATTTTCTTAAATCATAATTTGAGCTGGCTCCTAAAGCAATAACCATTACTAGAAAAAAATAGACTATTTTCGTTATACCATTGCAAAATAAAAAACCGTTTGATCATCAGCATAGAAAAAGTGAATTTATCGGCTTCTTGAGTTTTATCATAAACATTTGTACGCATATTTTTGTTATTTTTTATGTACTATTGATTAAAAATAGCTTTTAACTTATTACTATTCTCAAACCTACCAAATATACAAAATATACTAAAAGAGTAGAAGAAGATTTATCCCTCGATCTTATAAATAATTAGTTTTACAACAGTAATCAATTAATTTTCAGCCCATTATTTTCTTATCTTAGCCAACCATCAAAAGATATGTTGTACTAATCAAAATCGCCTGATTTTTGTACTTTGATCTTTTTGTATGTAATCCTAATCTTTTTGTGTATTTTCATAAAAATATATTGAACTTGTCAAAATCTGAGGAGCTTGTGGCTAATTTGTCCAAATACTACTGATACGCGGTCAAATGATGACTAATGATAAAAAAGCTATTTTAGATAAAATTCTATTTCCATCATTATGGTAACACAAAATAGTCGATCATATAACTCAATAACCCAATATCAGAGAGCTAGACACTTCAAATCAATATCAAATAGACTCTCTCGAATAGCGGGCATTGAAAGATAAACGATATCTCAGGTAATAGTAGAGACAGTATTTATTGGACAGATAGTTTGCAGCATTTTGTTAAAGGTACTTCTTTTATTTAAAATCATAGTGTGGAGTGGCAAAATGAGTATGTTAGAAAGTCGCACCAGTATCAGTGAAAGGGCATTGCTTATCTTGATTTGGGAATGTGATGAGAAGGAATGAGACTAAAAGGGTTATCAGTTTAAATGTCGATGCATGTGGTGGTGATCAATAAATGGAGACGGCTGACAAAGGAGATTGGAAGAAAGATAATTATGATTTATGTCGTTCCGAATATACGGGATAAGGGTAGCGCGAAGAAGGCTTTACTCTTCTGCTAACCGAATTAAATAAAGCTCGGTAACTACAGCTTAGGCATTCCTACAAAACAGTTGTAAATTGTCTTGTTAAAAGCCATTAGAAAAATCGAAAAGAAATATAACCTTTTCTTTGTGCAACGACGAAATGAAAGGACTGTCTTGGTTCAGTTTATAATCATAAATAAACCAATAATTCATAGTTTTTGCTTAAAAATAAATAAATCTCGGTCATACGCAATAAACTTATTAGAAGTCTGCGACAAACGGTTAGCATAATGAATACAATATATAAGATGTTTTTTGCAGTCGCCGCCGCGCGCCGTACAGAATCTAACTATCAAATATGACACGTCTAATCTTTTGAGAAAAAATAAGTGATTGCTTAGTATTATATGTCATGAAAATGATTATGCATATCTTTGGCCTTTTCTAGTGTCCTAATAGATAAAATATTTTATTTTGTTGTATAACTATTGTTCTAGATAATTTAAAAAAAAAACAGACTTCAATTACATAAAATGCACTAAAAAGTAAGAAATACTTAAGTAATATTTAACGTCTCGCCTCACCTGTGTATAACTTGAAAGAATAGAGTTAACGGCCTTAAGGCATATTATTATATAATAGTTTTTTTCGATTTTTTTCGATCTTGCATTTTCTGAGAAGATTTACTATAGTAACATAATTATATTATTTTTTTTCAATTTGTCACCTCACAACGGCTATAAGAGATACTCGTGATTTAAGTATACCTCTTTCCAATAGTGTATCTGAAGCTATACTTCCCAGACGGGTTAAGACTCTAATCAAAAATAAAAATAGAATGCGTAAGCTTGCCCACATAGAATTTAACCCAGTAATTAGGAAATTTATGTTTACTGAAATTAATCGACTCCAAAGCATCATTAAAAGTGCAGTTAAAGATCACAACGACAGCCAATGGAATAAACGACTTGCTAAAGTTGACAATCCGAGCTCAGATATCTGGCGCATAGTTAAAAACATAACTCACACACAATCAACAATACCCCCTCTCAAAAAACCTGACGGTACACTGACTTCTACCCCGTCAGAACAGTGTGAACTGTTGGCTGATGCTTTTCTCGGCAACATGCACTTGACTACTCACTGGACCAGCGAAACCGACATCGAATCGAAAGTAACAACTTCTATGGACGTTATTAATAATTTTGAGACGAGTGAGCTTAAATGTCTTGTTAGGCCTAAAGAAGTCAGAATTCTACTTAACAATCTCAAAACCCGTAAATCCCCTGGGGTTGACGGATTGCAAAATGCCTTATTAAAAAATTTACCACAAAAATGCTTAGTTCTCCTAACCAAAATTTTCAATAGTTGCCTCCTTCATAATTACTTTCCATCTGCATGGAAACTAGCTAAAACTATTTCAATTAAGAAGCCTAATAAAACTGAGACTGATCCTTATAGCTATCGCCCGATAAGCCTTCTACCTGGACTTAGTAAGATTTTTGAACTAGTTATCTTAAACCGCTTGCATAAATGTACCGAACATGTGTTACTCCCTGAACAATTTGGTTTTCGTAAGAAACATTCTACCATTCAACAGCTCGCTCGCATCTGAGAGTAGCAATCATCACCGTGCCGCCTATAGACCTCTCTAACGAACAAGCGGAAGAACTCAAGGAGACCATGGACAATACGATCCTAGAGAGTGTCCTGACTCCGCAGTCTTCGGGAGCACCGGCTCCATCTTTCCGCGGACGACCCTTCCTGATGGAAGGAGTGCTAGCGATGTGGTGCGAGGATGACAATGCGCTCAAATGGCTCGAAAAAGCGGTGACAACCATGAAGTCACCCATACCTAACACAACACTAACAGTCATTAAGATGACGGAGGTGAAGAAGAAACTTAAAGCTGGGCTTCTTCTTCACACCCGCATCGTGGACTCTGCCACAATATCGAGAGTCCTTCGTGCCCAAAACCCGTGGTACAAAGTTGACTCCTGGCAGTGTCTCGACATGACTGTCGACGACAAAGAAGGCAACCCTAAGGAGAAGGTGGTACACCTAATCCTTGGGATCCCCGAGGACCAGAAACAAACGATACTGGACAGAGACCGCCGTGTGGCGCACATGGCCGGAAGCGGATACATCCGTTTCTTCCCATCAGACGAGAACGCACCGGCCGACTTGACAACCACAGCACCGTCAGAGGACATGGAGCACGACGGTACTATGATCACACCAACCAACTCAGCTCCCCAATCGGGTACGAGCGAGTTGGCAACAGGAGGACGCTTGTGTTCGTCGGAGGACTACGTCAGTGATGAAGATGGCATCCTACGTAGCCCCTAGCACCGACAACATAAACATCCTCCAAACCAACCTCCAGCACAAACAAATAGCGGCGGCCACTCTACGCAGGGTGCTGGAGACGAACAACAAGACCGTCGCTCTGATCCAGGAACCCTGGATCAGAAACAACAAGATATGCGGCCTAAGCAACATCGACGGTAAGTTACTATTAGACACATCTGTCGACAAACCAAGGACATGCATCTTTATGCCAAAGTCTATAAAAACCACTCTGCTTAACCAATTCTGTTCTAAAGACCTCACAGCCGTGACAATCCCCACAGAAACTCAATCGGTCCTTGTACTAGCTTCAGTCTACATGCCAAACGACGGTGAAATACCTCCAAGGGAGCTGACCGAGCTAGTACGATACTGCGATGACCACAAGTGGGAGCTGATTGTAGCGGCCGACTGCAATGCACATCACTCACTGTGGGGAAGTAAGGACAACAACAAAAGGGGTGAGTTACTAACCGAATACTTATTCCAAACTAACCTAAACATTATGAACATTGGCACAGAGCCCACATTTGTCAGCTCCAGGTACCAAACGATAATCGATATAACATTGGCGACTCACACGGCGGCCAATCTCATTGAGGGTTGGCACGTGTCAAACGAGCCTTCCTTCGCTGACCACCGTAGAATATGTTTCCAAATAAAATACAAGCAAACAGACCCTGTTCCATATCGAAACCCCCGCAAAACAGATATAACAAGGTTTATAGAACTATCGACAAAAACATTAAACGAAACAAATATGTGTAATGAAACATATGACACAAACAAAATAGAAACAGACGTGCAGTTCTTCACTTCAACACTTACGAAATGTTATGAACTGACGTGTCCCACCGTCACTCCGAAAAGCTCGGGCAAGAGTTCTTGGTGGGGGTTGGAACTCGAAAGATTGCGTAAAGAACTCAGGACACTTTTCAACCGAGCGAAAAACACCAGATCCGATGAGGACTGGGATAACTATAAAGAAGGACAAAAACACTACAAGAAACGAATCAGATACCGGAGTAGAGGAGGCTGGTGCAGTTTCTGCGGTAGTATAAACTCAACAAACCAAGCTGCCAGACTAAAGAAAGTTCTGTCAAAGGACAACTCAAACCTTTTGGGCTCCTTGAAAAAGAATGATGGCTCTTACACAAACACAGAGGAAGAAGCAAACGCAGTGCTACTGGAGACCCACTTTCCAGGTAGTCAACCAGCACCTGACTACAAGTGGCAACACGAGCACTACGACACACCAACAACCCAAGAATGGGACCTTGCAAAAACGATAGTAACGACGGAAAGGACTGAATGGGCTTTGAAAAGCTTTCAACCATTCAAGTCACCAGGGCTGGATGGCATCTTCCCGGCGCTACTACAATGGCAACTCAACCAGGCAGTCAGACACCTAACACCGATCTTTAGAGCCTGTCTGGCTTTTAAATACATTCCGAAACAATGGAGAGAAGCGAGAGTAGTCTTCTTACCGAAACCGGGCAAAGACGACTACACACAAGCTAAATCCTTCAGACCAATTAGTCTAACCTCCTTCCTACTAAAAACACTGGAAAGGTTGGTAGACCGACACCTTAGAGATGGAGCACTTGGCACGATCCCGCTACATCCTCAACAACATGCCTACAGGAAAGGAAGATCAACAGAGTCGGCACTACACGCGGTGGTCCACAAAATAGAGTCGGCACTCACAAACAAATGTTCAACGCTCGCAGCCTTCATAGACATAGAAGGCGCTTTCGACAAAACTATGCACAACAGCATCAACCACGCCCTAAGGAAACTCAATGTGGACCAAGTCACCAGAGGATGGATTACCGAACTGGTTGGCAAAAGGGCGGTTCAGATAGTGGGCAACACTACTACGCGTGCTAAAGTAGTTAGAGGATGTCCCCAAGGAGGAGTCCTGTCGCCACTTCTATGGAACATAGTAGTTGACAGTCTCTTAAGGAGGCTGAACGATAGAGGATACACTACTATTGGTTATGCAGATGACCTAGCAATTCTGATAAATGGAAACGCTGAAAATATACTGTGTAAAGTTATGTTTTCAGCACTTCAGATAGTGGAAAACTGGTGTGATGAACAACACCTATCAGCAAATCCAAATAAAACAGAACTTATTCTTTTTACTAACAAAAGGAAGTTACCTGAATTAAACCTACCAAAATTTTTCAAAACAAAACTCTCCCTATCAACACAAGTGAAATATCTGGGCGTACTTCTAGATAGTAAATTGAACTGGGCGAGTCACATCGAAGCAAAAACAAAGAAGGCCTGCATTGCCTTCAATCAGTGCAGAAGAATGGTTGGAAAGAGATGGGGTCTCAGTCCAAAGATCACCCTCTGGTTATACACAGCAGTGATCAGGCCCTCGATCACCTACGGGGCAGTTGTGTGGTGGCCCAGAACCCAGCTGATCACAGTGAAATCCAAGCTTCAAAGCCTACAACGCTTAGCGAGTGTGGCAACAACTGGCTGTATGAAAACAACTCCATCTGCCGCTCTAGAATATCTCTTGAATCTAAGACCAATAGATCTGGTTATTCAGGAGGAGGCAAAGGCGGCAGCCATAAGATTAAAATCCCTAGGTGTATGGAGATCAAACTTGGTAACAACACACTCCAATATTCTTCATAAGTGCATCAAGGAGAATCCGCTCCTGGAGGCGCCCATGGATAGGATATTGAGGAAACATGTCTTTGATCGAAGATACGACATCCAACTTGTAGCGGAAGAGAAGGATTACTCTGGCACCGAGGAAGTTAGGATCTACACAGATGGCTCCAAAACCAACACTGGTACCGGAGCCGGTGTCTTCTCAAATGACCTGAACATTAAAATATCAACAACACTAGACAAGCTGAATACAATCTTCCAAGCGGAATGTATTGGCATCACCAAAGCGGCACAGGCGGTTGTAGCCAGAGACATCAGGGACCTTAACATTAAGATCATCTCAGATAGTGCATCCGTGCTTCAAGCCCTCCGAAACAACACAATAAACTCAGTCCTTATAATGGAATGCCATAGCGCACTTCAGTCCATTGCAACAACCAACAAGGTAACTCTACAATGGATAAAAGGACACAGTAACTCATTGGGAAACGATGCCGCGGACGAGCTAGCCAGGAGGGGAGCAGACACAAAAGTGTACGGTCCGGAACCTCTGCTGCCCATCCCTCAGGCCCAAATTAAAGCATGGCTGCGCGAAGAAACCCAGAAAACACACCTGAAAGTGTGGACAACAAGTGAAGGATGTCGGCAAACTAAGACTGCTGTTCCAGCTCTTAATAAAAAACTTGCCCGCGACCTCACTAAACTAAATAGAGACAAGCTCCGCAAGGTCATTGGAATCTTGACTGGTCATTGTCGACTTAACAAACACCTACACACGATAGGAATAACAGACAGCCCTCTATGCAGAGGATGCATGAAGGCAGAAGAAACGCCACAGCATGTCATCATGGAATGCAGCAGCGTGGCCGAACAACGGGCACAAATTCTACAGTCCCCAACATCGCTCCCAGAAGCCTGCAGCAGCCCTCGGAGGCTGCTTTCCTTCTGGACCGATATAGGCTGGCTGGAGTAAGCGGGAAACCACTCACGTACAACGGTCCCATAGGAGGACTAAGTGCGGACACCGCCCAGGAAAACAAAACAAAACAAAACAAAGCTCGCTAGAGTATCTGAGCACATAACTGACAACCTTAACCAAGGGCAGTCGACAGGAATGATTCTTTTGGACATCGAAAAGGCTTTCGATTCCGTTTGGCACGCCGGACTAATACATAAGTTAATTACCCTAAATGTTCCATTGTCGATTGCTAAAATGATTAAGTGCTACCTCACAAATCGTTCTTTCGTAGTATATGCGTCTGGTGTGTGTTCGAACCCTAAACCAGCAACTGTAGGCGTGCCTCAAGGCCCTATTTTGGGACCATATTTATTTATTCTATATCTCAATGATATACCTAAGCAGCCACATACACACCTTGCCATTTATGCAGATGATACCGCCACGTTTACTTCTTCCAGCGACATCGATCTCATAGTGAGTCGATTATCTTTAGACTTATTGTGTAATTATTTCTCCAACTGGAAATTAAAGCTTAATTTTAATAAAACGGAAGGTATTATTTTTACTGGCAAGCGCTCTCTGCCGTCTCGATCTGTCACTATTGATGGCCATTGCGTCCCTTGGAGCAATAGCGTTAAATACCTTGGGGCCACAATGGACAATAAACTAAACTGGTCGAAAAATACAGATCAATTAATTATCAAAGGTGTTAAGGCGCTCAACGCTTAACGGCCTATCTTAAATCGCAAAACAAATTTAAGCTCTTTGACCAAACTTCGAATCTATTCCACCCTAGTCAGACCGTGCCTAACTTATGCTGCACCGGTTTGGAGTTGCATGGCTGATACACACTATAAGAAACTGCAAGTAGTACAAAATAGAGCAATAAAAACTGCTTATAAAACCCGATTTATGACTAATTTAACCAAACTTCATAATACTATTAAATTCCCGCTCATTAAGAAATTCATATTAAAATTATCTCGTAAATTTTATCTCTTCAATAATCCACAACACCATAATAATCTCATTTCTAATATAGGCAGAAGTAGACTCAACACATTATCATACTCTAAAACGTATAATCGATACCGGCTCCCACATCACTATTTCCTTAGCAATACGTCATCACGCTGATGAACTGTACCTGCGCCGGCGACGCGTTATCGCTCACCGCGCCGATGATCTTCCGTACGATTTTTGTACGGATACCGTCCGCCTATCTGTTTGTTGTAGTTTTCTAGATTGATTTTACTGTAATTACTTTACTTGTAAAGTGCCTAGTTTTATTTAATATGTGTAGTGTTAATGCCCAGGTGAGTTAAAATGTGGACATCGTAAGTCACACATTCATTTAATGTTTTTTATGATATTTTAACCAGTGTAAATTTATGTCGTTAACTACCTACTTTAATCATGTTTATATGTTAATAAAGGTGATCTAGCCTAAATAACACTTGAAATTATGTTTGAATGCAAATAGAATAAGACCTTTTTGTACTTCATTGTATTTTTATGATAAATAAAGACTTTTAAAAACTAACTATATATTTTTTTCACTATCGGAAAGTAGAGATTTCAACGAACAGAAAACATACCAACTTTTTGAAAAAAGCTGATATTTTGACGGATGAATTTTCGATCGAAAATTAGGGTGCTTTTTCGATATTAATTCAAAATAAGGTGAAAAAAATAAATATTTCTAATCAAATAAATTACAGCGTATTTGGGACATAAAAAGGTAAGTTTTCACCAAATTTCGTGAAAAAATAATTGTTTGTAAAAGATAAAAATAAAAAAACAAAAACTTGTTTTTTTGAATTTTTCACATAAATTTTGAGGTTATATGGAAAAAGTGTAAATACAAAAGTTTTAGATCTTTTTATTACCAACAACTTTGCTATTCGACTTTTTTCCATAGGACTTTTAGTTTTGCCGGAAATCGAGAAAACCGTTTTTACGCTTAAAACGAGGTTGTTATAGAACGGCTCTCTATTCTATCTAAAATAGAGAGAACAACTCATGTTTATAGCTAGAGGAAGATTTACTGCCACCCATTGCCAGCATGCTTTAAATCAAACTATTCTCTTAGTTTTAAGTATTCATACTGTAAAAAGTGTATCTTGTCTAGACTTATTATTAGGTAGCTGATAAAATATATTATTACGGGTTTCGTCACGATAAATCAATAAAGAATATTTTGCTTTTAAGTCTTATTAAAATTGTTTTTTTACTGTTGTTTATATATTTACTAGGTGTAAGTTATTTTAAAACAGTTGTTAATTTTCTTGACAAAAAGAGCATCAAACAGTCAAATCATCAGAAAAGTATTGTGACTTCACCTCACGTTTCGACAATAACTATAAAGACGCATTTACACGATTTAAGTTTTGCAACGTGATTCTCTTTCAATCTCTGTTTTTTTAATAGCTATAAACAAAAAATAAAGTCCCTCAAGCCACTTGGTATCGTTTTAACCTCTTGTATAAGCACAAACAAGGAAACTTATAGCTTTTATAAAATGACGTAAATTGGGCGGCCACTGGCTCTTAAATGCCTTAATTGATCGAGTTGATTAAGTTTCACTTACCGCTTCGACAATAGTGTTGCTATTCTCGTAGACCCAGGAGGAGCAGATTTTGGTCTGGTTCAAAAGAAAGCTTTCCGGCACACACTCCTCACCCACGGGCATCAGCCTCTCACATCGCCCCTCGGCATCAGGCAAGGCCCACGAGCCCCAGCCCCCAGGCTTGAACTCTGCAGGGTCTGATTCGCATTCTGGGACAGCACATCTGAGGAAAGGAAATAATATTGTCCTAGTATGTCTACCTTCTGTGACGATCGTGATGGATGAATGTGTTTTATAATTTTTTAGATTTGATAACTAGGTATTTTCCTAAGTAGATGTAAAACTGACTGATTGAACTTTTATTTAGTATTTTGGTTTTCAAAGTAGACCGTTAAAAGCTGGAACATTTTTTTCTTAAAAAAATACATAATTAGGAAAATTTAAAATGTTGTTTGAACAACCATTTACCTGTTACAGGAGTACATTCTCTGTTCATGTGCATTCACGTGAAAGTCATGCCTTGCAAAGCGCCGATTTTAGACGATAACGTCAAAATAAATCAAATAATCACCTCCAATGCCGTCGTTAATCATTGTACTTATCGTGATACAAGATACAACATTTTCAATACGATGAAAAAGAGTAGGTGCATTGGTCATTTTTAACAGACACCCGTGCATGCTTCACATACTTTTGTATGAGAACAAGGAGTTTTTTTTTATATTTATAAAATTTATTTTATATTATAAAATTGAAATTCAGTAAATGAAGACTATTATTTCACTGGCGATCGAAATGTAAACCATGTTTATAGTGGTTATCATAATAATGAATTGTTGATTTATTAATAACTAGCTGCCCCGCGCGGCTTCGCCCTCGATAAAATGTTGCCCTCGAAAATATTTTAAAAGTATCCTATGTCCTTCTCCCGGTTCTAAGCTACCTCCCCACCAATTTTCAGCCAAATCGGTTCAGCCGTTCTTGAGTTATAAATGGTGTAACTAACACGACTTTCTTTTATATATATAGATTCATTTCCAACAAACAATCAAATACATTAGAATAAAGAGTTTAAAAAAATATTGAACAGCTTTCGGATGCGTTAGACCCCAAATAATTACGATATTTGTGTCACGAGAGTCATGATGGTATCAGTAATTGCTGCAAGTATTGTGATAATTAAAGTATCATCTCAGCTAACCTGCGACAATGAGCATTTCAGTAATTCCGTAATAAGTAATGAAGTAACAATGCTAATCGTACCATTGTATGGTTGCCGGTTTTTCATGCGGTTAGTCCTTTGTGGTACTGTTTTTGTGGGAGCACGAGTTTGCATGCCATATGGTAATGACGTGATGCCGCACGTGCGGAAGAGGACAACTACTTCAACACCTCGTAATTATCGTTCTTTATCGGTTTTTATGATGATATAGTTTTTCTTTCTTTGTGCTGTCTAATAATGTTAAAGGAGTAAAAGACATCGCTCTCGGTCTACTACAAGCGAAATATGGTGGATTTTCTATGATAAAACAATGACATATCAGTGTGTGTCTACGATTCACAAAAAGTTTATTATTATCCTTAACTAGCTGACCCGGCGAGCTTTGTTCTACCTTAGGGACAATACATTACCAGATTTTGTATTTTTTAAGTTCAATTTTTCACTAGGACAATAAATTACTAGCGTTTTGTTATACAATTTTTAACAAATGAACGGCTAGACCGACGGCATGTCTTATCAATTTTCCGTTTTGCTGTCAGTTGCGTTTTGTTATTCCACGTCAGTGGCGTTTTGTTATCCATGTTTAACGTCACATCCCATCACGTCCCACGGGAACGGGATAAAAAGTATTCTATGTCCGTCTCCTGGTTCTAAGCTATCTCGTCACCAATTTTAAGACAAGTAGCCTTGCTTGGGTTATACACAAAGTAACCTTCATGTTAAATACCAATACAACGGCACTAAATTAAAAAAAATAAACAAAGTAGCATTTTTAATGGTTAAGGAAAAACCGTGGCTAAAATACTGTTTTGCATTTTATTATCTTCTTTTATTATCATCAGTAGTTTAAGTACCATTGTTGAATAAAATTAACAAGCTAAAAAATTTGGTTAAAAAAAAAAAGAAATAATACATTGAATTTAAAAATGAAAGAAATAAAATTGCCGTTATAATTACATTTTAGCAACCAATTACTTAGCACACCCAATCGCCTTGCTTGCTAGTGTACTTGCAAGGTTTGAGGAAATAATAATACCAATAAATAATATAAATATAAATAACAGCGAGAAGTGAGGAGACTGAGAATAATTCAGGACGCATATAATCCTCCACATTTTAATCGTAAAAATCTCTGAAAGGTTGAAATGTACCAAAAGATATTCATGCCATCGGACTATAGCATACACGCGAAGTATACTGTATGTCTTTTGAGCAGGTCTCCAACAAGTTTGAGGACCATGACCAAATTGAAGAAGGACATTACGCACAAGTGTCCACTCGAGACACCTAATCTACCATCTGTTATTGTGACACTTTCGTCAAGTCGGTCACTGGTATACCAGTCGTTGACACTTGATACTGACCCATATTACGCCAATAGGATAATAGCCTGATATTATTTCTGTCATCCCGTCTCGTCTGTCAGAGCAATATTTTGTATCGTTTTGTCTGTTTCTTGAGTTAACTAAAAAACGGCTGAACAAAGGATGCAGCATTTGGTATATTTTTCTTTAAGTATCGTTGATAGCCACCCAAAATCAGAAGACCTGTAAAGCGGGGCTCCATCTATAAAAAAATGGGTTTATATGTCTTTTCTTGATAATACGCTACTATACAAGATAATTTGTGTAATTGTATACCTTTTGTGCTCTTAATCATACCGTATCCATTGTAACAATTATAATAATAACAAAATAACATAATAAGACACTTAAAAAGTGTTTGCGGAAAAGTTTCATGATAACAGCCTCAGAACCATGTTAAGATAAGACATAATTTTAAACTGCCTCGCAGTCACCGCTCCAATAATTAGGTCAATTAATAAAATACTTGATCACGCGATGCTACTGAATACAAAATCTTTTAATGAGGATGCCAAATTGGACCATTGTGGGATTCTTAGCGGTGCAACTTTTAATTGTACTGTCATTGAAGGGTAACATGCTATTTGTAAGAACATAACATAATGCCTATATACACACATCAACTGAAATGAAAAAAATTAAATTCTGTAAATATTTTGTTAAAACAATTATATATGAAATTGAAGTTTATATTAAATATGGTTTATACTTGCAATACATAAAAAGAGATGCATCAAAGATTTTTAATTAATTTTTTTGTGATTTTATTTTTGGGTATAATTTTTACTTTGTACATAATGGATTTTATGTAGGAAATTATGAAAATGAAAGTCATATAATAACAAAAAAAATCGGTCAGGTGCGTATCGGCACCCGCATGATCTCAGTGTTCCGTACCAAATGTCCCTATTTGCACATTAAACAAATTTGATGTAACACAAAAATACATGAAGTTTTAACAATTTTGTTGTTATTTCAGGTAACTCAGAAAATTTGCCCCAGGACAAAATATAACCAAGAGAAGCACACATCCACTTAAAATGTTGAGCATTGTATATTGGTGTTTTTAAATCTAGCAATGCAAAACCAGCTTATATTGGAAATGTCTAAGTTGATCGGTAGCTGTGTGTAATCATATTTTGTGCTCTGAGCTGTGATCAGAGATCATGAATACTAATAACACATTGATTATATTGTATAGTGTCAATAGTGAATGTAGTAAAAATTCTTTTAACTATGCATTTAAATTTCATTTGTATTTTTAGTTATTTATCAACCTTACAGCTATCCCTTCAGTATGTTATACTGTATACATTTTATTCTCAGTATTATACACTGATATTCAGCTGAATCTGTAAGACTCAAAGCGGACCCCAATCTAATTGGTATTGTTTTATATTATTATTGTTTTTGCATATCCGGATATTCAATGTTATATGACTATACACATTCCGATCTATGATAATAATATACTTAACTTTTTAACCTTAATCTTTAGATAATATGTGATCACAATGATCATTGCAAAGTTGGAATAAAGTACCTATTTATATACTTAAAATCATTTTGATCTAAAATTGCTGTAATGGTATGCCCGTATCATCCATTTCCCCATTCTTTTGTTTCTTCTGCGGGTAAGCTGTACTGTAATACAACTTTTAAAGGTCTTTTATTTCTTGTGCATAAGGTGTAGAAGTTATAGAAAAGTCTGAAAATATGGAAAATGGAATTATACCCATGGCATAAAATTAACTTAATGTTGTTGTATTATACAAAAAATTGTTTTCTACTTGTAAAAAGTTTAGTAAGGGGAGAGATTCAACAAGAACTATGCAGACATTTCTTCTCTCAATAATTTCTGACATATGTACTTGGATGATGACGGATTATTTTAATATTTGCTAAATTCTGGCATTCTTCCTTTATTGACCTTTTGTTAGAAGTTGGTTATAAGTGCCCAATTTTGACTTTATATAACCTAATATAGCAGGAACTGCTGATTCATTAAGGACTTCATATCAAGTATAAAGCTATAACAAGGATAAAAATAAGAAGAACCGTATTACATAAAACGTGAGTCCGTGAGCATTGAAATTTTATCTTAAAACACCTGTTGCCCTAGAAAAAGACTTGTAAGCGGTTTCTTTTAAAAGTTTACAACTAGCAATGAGTAGCCATTTATCTTATTTTCTTTAATCCGTAGAGCGGTTCCTATTTTATACTTAATGCACGATATTTGGGTAATGTATGCGTGTCCTTTTCGTTGCATTGATATACTAAACAACCACTCATTTATAATAATTAAATAACTTTTCTTTCAATTTAATAATGAACTTTGTTTACCAAATACCAACTGAGTGACGTTTAGCACAGCGCCCTCTACACCATGACATATTTTCTAGGGTCCGAATCGCGTATTATCCGATTTCATAAGAACTGTGAGCGACTTTAGCCAAAGCAAAAGACGGTCCGAATGACTTTTAGCGCGCTAATATCGATGTTGTTAGCGATTCGGACCTTAGCAATTGTCTTAACTCAAGAAAGAATGTTTTACCTTTGAAATTAAACCAAGTAAACAGTCTTCGTCATACTAACTTCGGTCCCTCATTTCACCAAGTTGCCGACGTAAATTTAGGATTTTCAATTTTTTTTTTAAAGACAAGACCTATACTCATGCTAAATTTCAAGATTCTAGATAGACGGGAAATACCCTAAAGGTTTTTGGATTTTTGCTCTTCCATACATTTGTCAGGGTTTATTGCAATTATCTTTTGAATATGTAAACTTTATAATTTATGTTCTTTACAGCATAAAGGATCCGTTGATCAACGTATATGATATTAATTTCAGCACTGTAGCTTTACGCATTTCGGAGTAAAAGGGTTGTGACAGACAGACATACTAGTGATCCTATAAGGGTTCCGATTTTTCCTCTTGAGGTACGGAACCCTAAAAACGGCTTAAAGTTAATAATCAGTATTTCCTTCCCTAACATTAATTAGAGTTCGGCATCGATTATTCATGCTCAAAATTAAGTTATCCAAATCGAGCTGTGGTATGAGGTCCCAGGTTCTTTTCAAGTGTAGGAAAAGTTATTCTTCTGTTATCAAATTTGGAGAAAAATTAACCATAGCTCTTCGTTGTAACATGTCCCATGCGTGTTCAATGCGATTCATGTCGGGGGACTGAGCAGGCCAGTCCATAACCCTGATTTCATGTTTCCTAAGCAAAGTTGATACCAATTAACTCAGCCGTATGGGCACAGGCAATTATCGTGCATGAGTTGGAACTCCTGACCCATTTGTACCCTGTGTGGGATAATCACAGGTTCCACTACCTCATTGCGGTATTTCAGTGCATTCATGTTCCCTCTTATCCAAATGAGATCGGTTCGCGCACCGATACGAATACAAGCCCAGACCATAATAATAGTGCCGCCATGATTTGAATGGACTTCTTGTGGATGCTGGAGACGGCTTCGTCTACCAGGAACTCGCCAAACCCTTAATCTTCGTGAATCCGGATGAAATCCAAACCGAGACTCATCACAAAAAAGCACCATGGACCATTGCTCGTCACTCCATGCGAAATGTTCTCGAGCCCACAATAGTCTCCTCCCGCGATTGCCACGCCGCCCGCCGCAAAGCTGGAACCCGAAGTGGTCTGCGAGAATGAAGACCAGCTTCATGTAATCTTCTTCTTACAGTTTGGTCACTAACCAACAATTGGTGGTCAGATTGTAGTATTTGTATAGCCGTAATATTGGGTTGTCTCCTAGCGATAGGTATTTTGAAGAAAACGGTCCTGTCTAGGAGTGGTGATGCGATTTCTGCCTGAATGCCGTTCAGCGACATCGCTTGTAGCACGATATCGTGACCATAACCGGGAGATTACATTTTGGCTGGTTTGCAGAGTTTCAGCAACCACGCGTTGTATAGCGCCCGCTTCCAACATGCCTACAGCTCTAATCTGCTCTTCCCTCGTCAAATATCGACGTGACATAATAAATGTAACACACGTTGAAATTAGGATAAAGAAAATGTGTAAGCGCTTTAAATTTTTCAAAACTTCATTGTTTTACTGTAACATGAACTAACTTTTCGACCGCCAAATTCAAACAATGGATATTCTTTTGTTTAAAAATGAGTTTTTGTTTTTTATTTTTTTGAATTTCGAAAGAAGCGGTGGAGAAGAAAATATTTTATATACAAACTTTTTTTATACAGTAAATAGTTTTTAAGTTAGGAAGTCTCTCATGTAATATCCCTAGACATTGTTGATGTGTTTATATTACTCAGATGTGTGTAATCAGATTCTTAGTCTCAGATTAACACTTTTTTTTACAAAAAAGTGTCAATGGCTTATGACTTGAACTATTATAAATGGCTTTCGCCCTGTATGTGTCAACCTCGAATCTCACTTTCATAAGCCTGCATTAGGTCTCGAAGGGTACAAACTGAGAGAAGAAGCGGACAGGTGAGTAGGTTGGTCATATTTTAAAGAGGGTCATTCACATTCACACAACGAATAACGATTAATGATTATTCTGTTAGGTCATCTCCATACTAGTTTACAACACAAAGTAATAAAAAATCAAATTGAAGTTCGCATTCGCATTTATTATGGTGTATAAGTGTGTTAAGGATAACCAAGTATCGTATTAAGAGTAGTGGCTATCCTTCAGGAGCCGGTAGCAAGGTGATTGAGGTCAGTAGGGTATGCAGAAAGCATCGTAAAAACAGTCATTAACCATACTTATATGCTTGTTGTGAATAGTCATGAGGAAAATGATCATTTCTGTAGCTGTCGGACAAAGCAATTAGAAAAAGGTCGATGTAATTGAATTGCATTTGATTATGAATATCTAAGCATGCGACTTAATCCGAATCGGTAAGAAATCGCACTTGATGACTGTTTCTACTTTGTTTTAGTAATTTTAGAAATTCGCAAAACTTGCTTTGACTTAGGTAATACATAATTGCAAACCAAAGCATTGAACCCATCGTTTCTAGATTGTGTACCGCTGACAAAACAATATTACTGAAAAAGCCAAACTAAACCAACTTTTAAGCTAGCAGAGATTTTAAAAGTTGACAAATATAACTACGAGCGGAGCGGAGATGTGTTTTAAGGATACAATAGAATTCTTAAAACTTTTAATTCTTACGGCTGGTTTTTATTTGGCTCAAAGAATAAGCATTGCCATACAACGTGCAGATGCTGCCAGCCTTCTGGGCACGATGTCCGCCTTTGACATCGATGCGGAGGAATATCGTTTTATATTTTTTATGTATATTATTGTGTATAAATAGAGTAATAAGGTTGTAAGTATTTAAAATAATAAATAATATAATTATTTTGAATTAGATCCAGAGCGGTGGAAAGATAGTAGGTAGGGAGGCCTTTGCCCTGCATTACTAAGGGCTAATAATAATTATAAGTGGTCTACGAGACACCGATTTTCTAAACAACACGTGTTCCAAAGAAAATGAGGTAGCTTTTAAGTGATATCTCCATAACAATGGATTAAAACATACTAGAGTATTCATTCAAGAAGTGGATAACGCACGACTGCTAGATAAAGTTATCTATCAATTAGATACGACATCTTATCGCAAAGTAGTAGCATTAAAATTTAGCAGTGTGTAGAGTATTATTTAATTGGAGATATATCGCCTCTTTACAAGAATAACGTGATATCTTTGAAACCACAACTTTACAGGAGAGCAATTTTAAACATTTAAACTTTGATAAATTCTAAAATATTGCAAATTTTACTGTAGGAAAACAATTTAACTGTTGTGGTAATCAATATGCTTTCTGAAAATAAGCAAAAAAAAACTCAGTTCAATAAGAAAGAAGTAAAAAAACTTATTTAAAAAAACACAGACACACATGTCACGTTTATAATGAAAATATGGCACAAAATGCATGTATCATATTGATATATCACATTGAAGGTGTTAAATTTAGATGGAAGGCTGTGTGGTAAGTAAAATAAAACACAGTATCATAATAAAGATCTTGTATTTAAAAATACAAATTTACGCAAACAATGACTTACTTACACCATGAAATTATTTTAAGGCACAATAATCAACAAGAGATCAATCAATCACATAGTACTTAGTACTCGCTTTAATTAAAATTATAAGGTAACTAAAAAAATACTTTGATACAAATAAAAAAATCTTAAAGTTAACTGTACTTTAAGTAAACTTTATCTAATAGTACTTAACGTCTTATAACACAGTTATGGCACCCAGTTTTATAATAGGTACTTAAAAATTCTAAATAGGAACATTGCTATCTCCCCCTTCATAAACATAGTGTCACAAATTCTCTTATAACTAGGTGAAACGCTATCATTTTAAATATAGCAATTAAATATTTCTAAAAATACAATTTAAGAAATCTTGTACTTAATCAGTCTTATTACAATGATTCGTAAAATGGCTTGTGGTATCTTGGAATGAGGTTTTTATTTACCAAATCCATGAGATCAGCTTTTTTTCTCTCTGCTAGTCCAGGTTTATAACGATAGGCTTTTTGCAAATCTAAATTAGTGCTTTGACTATTGTGATTTCCCTTTTTTTTTACCACTATAGCTTTCTTGAATAATTCGTCAGCGTATGATTCTTTGAAAAATATGACATCAGGATCAGAGCTTTGAACTTTAATCATCTTCAGTCCAGCCAGTTTTACAGTATTATTTTGTTCATCTTTCATTATTGCAAAGTTCATTTGAGTGCATATATTTTTCCAATTAAAAAAATCATCAAAGCACATTTCATTGACATGAAATGGCTCGCTTTTTTTCCGTGCCGCCTTTATAGCCCCAATAAATGCGTCAGGTGTATACATTGGCCCTGATCTAAATTGCCTTTTAACTTCTCTCTCTATTTGAGAGTGAGCTGAATCGCCCTCGTTCTGCGTATGTCCTTTTACGAGGTATTTGTGTGTAATTGATCTTATATTTGGCAGAATTTTGACTGCGTAAGTGTACATCGAGATCATAAACTTATTTTTTTGAGTCGTCGCTGTCTGAAACGTTCAAATTTAAATTCAAATCATTTATTTTCATAGGCCCTAAGAGGCGCTTGAACACGTCAAAACATTACAAAAAATGATATAAAAATAAATCATAAATAATACTAAATTATTCTAATTACAATGATTTGAATAACCGGAGCTCAGATTAATTTTTATCAAACTGTTTAGAATTGAATTAAATTCCATCCAAGTACCAGCTTCGATGGGTATTGCATTATGATGCGTTATAAATGCAATCAATTTGTTGAAGTAGAGTGGCAGTGGATTTGGTGTGATATTGGTTTGATCAATTACCATCTAATTTTGTGAGAATAGTAGGATATAAATCAACTCACCTTGATACATTGAAGGGCCACTGCTCGAGGAACTGCTAGAACTTGAAGAGCTGCTTGAACTAGAGGAACCACTGCTACTAGTTGAATTACTACGAGGTCTTATGGAATCAACTGCGATGCCTCTGTCTAAAAAGAGGATTGAAATAATGAAATTATAGGAACATAACTAGGAAACAAAATACCAGTACAAGTAAAAAAAATACCTTCTGTTGATGACTCCAATGTATTCGATTCGGTCGAGCTTTTGACATTTTCATTCTCGCCTTGTGTTAAAAAATCTATCTGATTACTTAGTTGTACACTTAAGTTATTTTTAACACCTGTAGCTAATTGAACTAACAACCTAGAGCGTGATGCATTCTGGAACAAAATTCGTAAAAGTTACTTTATTTAGCACGTATAATGTAACATTATGGCATAATATAAACGCAAACATAAAGGTTTTCTAAAATAATGATGTAAAATAAAATAACCCATAATATTTGAAAACGATTCATCAACAACATGGTTACATACAAAGATATCACCAAGAAAACTTGTAACTTTTTCATCAATAATGTGACAATATTCATTATCTCATTCTCAATACTCACGAGTTTTACAACAAAAACGAGTTAAATAACTAATATCACATTATTCAAGTTAAAGTAAATCACAACAAGAAACATACCTTTGCACTAAAAACGTGCTATACTCGTGATGCCACGTTTTTTGTGATAAGCAGTAGCACTTTACTCGTTGCGCGTGCGGGGCATACTAACGCATCGCGTTGTCCAAGTCGTGCGCCACACCGAAAGAGACAATGTGATAACACCATTTGCCACGGTGGTGTCGTCTCTTTCACTCATAGCTTCTCATACATCCACTTTTAAATTGCCGCGTTTTTGTGAAAAATAAAATTCGACATCGCGGTTTAAATTATCAAATAATAAAAAAAAACGTTTTTATGAGATGTCACGTTGTTCTTGTAAAGAGGCGATATAGGAACGCAATCATTTACTAATAGACCAGTGTCGATAATTTTTAAAACCAAAAAAAATAATAGTAGGACGAAACCCATTAGAAAAGGTGGAGAATATTATAAAAATTAAAGGAAAAATAATTAACGGGCGATCTGAGGTCGGGAAGGGGATGGGGGGAGGGTTTTAAGGGTAAAAACGGTTTTTCTCGATTGCCGGCAAAACTAAAAGTCCTATGGAAAAAAGTCGAATAGCAAAGTTGTTGGTAATAAAAAGATCTAAAACTTTTGTATTTACACTTTTTTCATATAACCTCAAAATTTATGTGAAAAATTCAAAAAACCAAGTTATTGGTTTTTATTTTTCACAAACAATTATATTTTTTCACGAAATTTGGTGAAAACTCACTTTTTTTTGTCCCAAATACGCTGTAATTTATTTGATTAGAAATATTTATTTTTTTCACCTTATTTTGAATTAATATCGAAAAAGCACCCTAATTTTTGATCGAAAATTCACCCGTTAAAATATGAGCTTTTTTCAAAAAGTTGATACGTTTTCTGTTCGTTGAAATCTCTACTTTCCGATAATGAAAATATATATATATCTTCTTAGATATGTTACTATAGTAAATCTTCTTAGAAAATGCAAGATAAAAATCGAAAAAAACAATTAGTTCCCCTTTCTTCCACTACCCGACCTCAGATCGCCCGTAAATTATTTTTCTTTCATTTTTATAATATTCTCCTCCTTTTCTAATGGGTTTCATCCTACTATTATTTTTTTTCACTTTTTATATAACCCTGGTCTATAATAAACATGTCCTCAAAGGATCATTCATTTCATTAAGACTCCGCTGTGTCTGGGAGGGTCGCAAAGCTGTAAAAAAATCTTTAGAAGAAGAATCCTTGTTTCGATGCCCCCTGGGACTTGCAGCGGGCTTTTCCCATGAAAACATTCTTTTGAAGAAGAGTCCACGTTAGGTGCCACTTTGGGACATTTAGCGGGTTTTAACTTGAAGGAAAATCTTCAATTTGGTGTCCCTTGCTGTTTGCACCAGGATTTTTCTTATTGAAAAAAATACTTCAAATAGTCGGCGCCTGCAGCGCTCTTTTACCATTGAGACCAACTTCTGTGCTTTTTTTATTTTTATTTAAAGAAACATTTCAATAAGTCTGCACCTGTGGTGCTGCCTGACTCTTGTGGCCGATGGCACTTCAGTGCCATTTCTTATTTTTGTTAAAGGAAATATTTATAAAATTCGGCGTTGTTTGATTCGTTTTTACGGCACCTAAATTCTCAGTTATCACATAAGTTAAGTCACGTAATTAAGATCCGTTACCTATTTTGTAATTCTAATCGAAAACGTTATATTTGCGAAAGGTTTATTTGCGAAAGTTTAAGGCTATATTTGTTATGGGGCAATGAAAGATCTTGAACATTTAATTTATCTTACCGTGGCGTTTATTTGCGTAAAAAGAATCTCTGGTCTCACTGATATAATTTTAATTTTGATTTTGAATCTTCATCTTCTTCGTACTGTCGATGGCTGAGTCAAATTTTATTGTGACTTGCCATCGTGGTGAAAGGGTTAGCCAATTCACTTTGGAGAACTCGCGAATTGCCGTGTTCTGTGTACTAGGGAATCGTTGTGTACGTCACTCGGGGAGGTTCCTTTCATGCACCCCAATTTTGATTTTGAACAAGAACGTAAAACTGTTGCATTGTTAGGAAACTTTAACAAACAAGATGCTTTTGTTTTCTTATCTCCTGGTACTAGTACAATAGTATACTATGCAATAGAGCGTGTCGACCTTGATAATCGCGGGACAGACATGAATAGAGTATTGCACTATAACCTTCAGGCCTATAATAATATGTAGGTGCTGTTTTCCTTCCCTAAAGGAAGATTTAGCTGGTCCTATTGTCCTGTTCCGTATTTTGTTTCTTCCGGAATGTCTCAACTGTTGACTCATTGATATCTTACAGGCAAACCTAATATCGATGTCTAGCCGGACAAGCAACTGTGCGCCAGCTAGATTTTGTCGCGTTTTCGACATGTTTCCTCATATAAAAATACTAGCTTTTGCCCACGGCTTTGCTCGCGATTGTAAGTTGTCGTAAGTTGAGTTATCATTATAAATAAATACCAAACTAAAGTATTTCTTTGTAAACAATATTCGAAGTCTTCCCTTCAGGTGCCAACAAAACCAGATCTCGAGGCGAACTTACTCTTGAGCAGGCGACATAAAACTGGCCGTGAGAGAAGCAGTTCCCCCTCAGATCGATACCTGCTGTTTTCAGTGACTGACCCAGAGCTTTATTTATAGTCATTGCAAAATACACCTTAAAAGGGAACTGCAATCTCTTGAACTCGAAGGGATAATCAGACGGTATAAGTGGTATCCGTGGTATATACACTGATTCCCCTCGTGCACAGCCTGTAAATATAATGGCCTCTACCACCGTTTTATATAGCGCTTTCACTTGCAGTCTGGTCCCATTGCATAGTTTGGGAGGATTGAGGTTTCGCAATAACATTACCGGAGCACCCACTTTTAGGTTTAGTATGTGAGGAGGAAGACCGGGTGGATTAAGAGTGTTCAGGAACTCTTCAGGATAACTGGTAGCATTATCTGAATGTACTACAGTATCAACAGATTTGTATTGGTATTATCGTATAGACCCTTCGAATGACATTAGCAGAATATCATTAATGACGGAAGCCTGATCGTTTTTTGGTGTCAAAATCGCACGCTCATTTAGCCACTCCATTGGTTTTTTTGGTAGGTTCTGGATATCATTATATATAATAATAAAAAAAAAATATATAATATGAGCTATTAATTCGTCAACCGTTGAAACCACTATACCAAGATCCGATGGATTTTGATTCTACCTCCTGTTTACTTAAATAACCGCACGTGTCGGGCTTTACTGTAGATTATATTTAATATTAATTAGTCCATCCGTCAAAAGTGTATGTTGTATAACTTGCGCAGTTGATGCCCTAACTTACCATCAGCTAAACCTTGGGCATGTTTGCCACCTGACTATAGCACATCAAAATGATAGTTTTAACCCTATTTAAATATTTTTTTTATAATTTACATCACACATCTTACATTACATTAAAGTTGGTTTCTACTAAACAAAACAATTACTTCTTAGATATCTAAAGAGGCCGAATGACAATTAAAAAGATTACACTGACATAAAATCCTTTTTTTATGAAACTTCATGTCAACATCTCATTGTCACACGATTGCTCAACAAAGTACCATTTTTGAAATTGATCGAGCCTCATTATTACTACACACGCTTTTCCATACAAACTTTCGTCCCACTTTTCACCCTGTTAGAGGCCGAATTTTCAAAAATCCTTTCTTATTGCACGATAAAATCTTGTAAAGAATACACCCTCCAAATTTCAAGTCGCTACGACCTATGGTTAAGGCTGTGCGTTGATACTAAGTCAGTCAGGACAAAGCCTTTTATATATATAGATGTCAAAAACGTGACTAAATCTATCTCGCGCTCGTATGCTTACCCCCTAGGACGTGTAGGCAGCAATGCATTTGTTATCTTTTGTGGATTTCTGAACGTTAGGCACCGGCCCCGCCGTCTGAATTCAACTTTCACAGTATGAAACATTAATTTTGCAGTCTGAACCGCTGACAACAGTGGGGCCCTCGAGCTCGTTTTCAAGAGCTCTACCACAATTAGTAATATCCTTTGTTCAACGTAACTGAGTCGTGATGGTGGTACAGGTAAAAAAGTTCATTGTACTCGTTTAACAAACCAAACTTGTTTCTGATGATAAGCAATGAAGTATTTGCATTAGGAATATACGTAAGTACCTTTATTTTTTGGCAAAGTCAAACATTAGAATGATGAATACAAAGTTTATTGCAAAAGATCTTTACAAGAATATCACAAAATATATCTGTACAAATTTAATGCCTAAAATTAAGATATTTTTCGAAAGCTAACCCTCTGCTCGTTGGTCTAATTGGCGTATCGTTTACTGTGATATCTCGGGTTTGATTTCTGCGGCGGGAAAAGGTCTTAAGAATAAAACCATCAAACACAAAAATAATTATTCAAATAAACCAACGTAAGTAAATAAAAACCTAACCTAAATAAAAACCAACCAGTAGTTCTCGAGATTAGCGCTATAAAACAAACAAACAGGTGGAAGGTACATCAGTTCCCTATGTTTCGCGACTAGTATTCAGTTGCCCAGTTACAATTTAAAAGATTAGCTGATACAAACAGAGTGAGACAGACAGGCAGATATATTTTTTAGAAACTGTATTTAAGGCAAAGGTATCGTGCAAACAACTATACCAGCTTGAAAAAGCATTCTTGGACTACCCGCATGAGGCGAAGCCGTTTTTGAATCGACCTTTTTCACGTCTTTCGAACTCATTGAACATTGAATCAATCGGATCTGTGGTTTCAATAAATGTCGCATCCACCCTGTATGATACTAAATGTTATGTAACATGCGTTAAGAAATACGAATTTCAATGTTCATTTATAAGCTTAGCAAGGTTCTCTACAAAAGAATACCACGTTAGCAATGAATTCTATGAATAATCCGGGGTTTCCTTAAGCCATGACCTACGCTAATAATAAAACCATAAAAACCAACTCTATATTTTAATTACCTGTTCAATTTATTTAGTTGGAGGAAACCTCTTTAGTTAATATAGCTATGAGATTCAAATAATGATAAGATCCTATCTCCGTTCGCCTGATAAACTCCGACTTAAATTTTCAGAAGATTGAAGTTGATGTCTTGGTCGATTGACACTATAGGTAATGTAAGTTTGATTTACAACAAAAACAGGTCCTTCTCAAGATTTACCATCTGCGCAAGAGACGTTAAAGCTCATGATTTTGGAGAAATTACACTTAAATTATGTGAATGTATTTCCAATTCTGCGCTAAAAACCAAAAACGTCTGACTTAAAACCAATAAAGAAATTCACCTAATTTCAGTCGCAGAACATGATAATTTATGCATTATTTATATTAGAATTAGAATAGGCGTTGTAGTTTAACACACCGATAATCACTTCAAAGTATAAAATAAGTCGCTTCTAGCTGTCTGTCTGTCTGTCTACCCCTATGTATCCTTAGATCTTTAAAAGACGCAACGGATTTCGATGCGATTTATTTTAATAAAAAAAGTATCGTACTTATCGTATCGTATCGTCTTTACCCAGAGCGAAAGGTAAAGGTTGCTAGTAAGATATATTATATTCTGTAAATATCCATCGCGATAGTCATAACTTATAGATTGGTAATCAAACACAGGTAGGCAGGAGAATGACGGATTAACAAACGATTTTATCACAATAATTATGATAATATTTGTTGATAATGTCACGTAAATGATATTGATTAATTAACTTACATTAAACAACGGGTTATCTAAACAGCGCAATAATCTTGACGCGCGATTTACTAGAATAATGGTGCATAAAATTAGCATTAGTGTCATATTCCTGCCTCGTTGGTCTTGTGGCGAGCGTAGGCGAGGTCTCGGGTTTGATTCCCGGGTAGTATTGGGATTTTTTCGTCGAAAAATTTTTCAATAGCAGCATGGAGCTAGACTATTGCCCGATGGATGGCGATAGGCTCACTCCCTATCAGATGGGGCCTAAACATAACAGGTAAAATGTAGGTGTCATAGACCTCTGCTATTCTAATCTAATGTTATGTTATTACTATTTTATACGATAGTGCGTTTGCGTATTGGTTCGTTTTGTTATTTGTATTGGATCTTGAATTCTTGATGAAAAGCAATAAAATTGTAATAAAATAAAATTAGTAAAGAAAGTGGGATCGTACATTTTTATAAATTTTTCTTAGGTGCAGTGGCTGGTGACAATACAAACGTTAAAAACAAAGCAAACGAAGAGATTGATTTTTTTATAATGTTTTGACTAAGGTCGCTAATAACACGCTTCGCAAATTACGACTCCTAACACTAGATCTTCTATATCCTGTACTTATAAGTAAATTAAAATTGTCGGCAAAACTTTATAAATGTTTTAAGTGCCAAAATGCAGCATGTAGCCAAAATAACTTTCTACCTAATTAATTAATTATGACGCATGATGGTTACGAGTATTTTGAATATTAATTTATCATGGCGATAGGCTCACCCCCTATCCCATGGGAGCTACAACATAACAGGTGCAATGTTGTACACCTCTGCCACACCTTTCTGGGTAATATATGCGTCATGTAATGTTATGAGATACATCATGAAAGTAAACCGTTGTTTTAATTTTTGACAGGACATCAGGATATGGTGCATGGTGCATCATTTCGTTTTCTCTTAATTTCATGGTTATTCCCAGCGTAAGATTATTGCATTTGACATGATGCAGTTGCAAAATCACATAAAAACAATTTGACTAAACTAATTACTGTAAAGTGAGTACAACTGATTCGGCATGTTATTTTTACGTAAACGTCCGCGGGCGACCGCTAATTTCTTTTATAAAACCATAAGTGACACCATACCTCCAGTACTTGAGCTCTAACCACGATAGGGATCTACGCTCTTCCAATAATAAATTACTACTATGTCCTTTACATACTACTGGCTTCGTCAATTCTTCTTTCTTCGTACAATCTGTTCATTTGTGGAATGCGCTACCGCAAGACATCAGAATGGCAACAACCCGGTACACCTTCAAAATTAAAGTTCGCAAACTTTTGACCGAAAAATTAGCAGAATCATCATAATGTTTAATTCTTCATCCCCCTTCTCTTCATCCGTTATTTATATATATGTATATATTTATAAATATATATATATATTTGTGTATATTATTGACGTATTTAAAGTAGTATGTATGTACCATATATGTATTAATATGTATTTAATCGATTTCACAATCAGTGTATATTATTTTACTATTAGTATTATCGAAACGCACCTACCTTTGTTTCTCTGCACCACCCTAGGTTGACTGTAAGAGAATGCCACTAGGCATTAAGTCCAACTATGTACCATTTTGTGGGCAAAAAGTTAAATAAATAAATAAATAAGTTTCTGAGAAGAATATTTTGTTAGTAGAACTTTTATGGAGGGGTTCGAGGAAGTGACCTGTATTTAATCATAAGAAACAGTCGAAAAAAAATTGGGTTTGAAGCGAGCTGTGAAGCTTAAGATTCCGTCCTATCGCTCTCCCATCAGAGCTATCCAAGCAATATTCCAAATCCATGAATCTTTTGACTGTATGATGCATCTTGCTGGACGTCTCGTGTCATCTATTTAACCTACATATTCAAGTCCAAAAATCTTTCGACTGGTTCTTTGTATTCTATTGCTAATTATGGCTAAATGCTATATAAAAATCAATTAAAAAATGACCTGTAGTTGTTGCACTAATGTGTTCTAGGTTGGGTGGCTCTGAAATTACGTGAGATTTAATATCGTTGGTCCTAAAATGTAGCGACACACCTGCATTCTTTTAGGTGATGTAGATATACATGAGCTGGCTGTAGTTGCTATTTAACATTTACTAACTTTCACTCACGGTTCCGCCCGCGTGGTTAATTTCGGAATATAAGTTTGCGAAGATGATTAAACATTGTAAGGACCCATGCCATGTTTCATTAGAATACGTTCAGTACTTTTGGCGGAAAAAGAGTTCAAGGTACAGACAGACAAACTGTTTTTTTATCATATTTTGCTTCAGTGTCGTTAGTAGAACGCACTGCAATAAAAGAAAAATGTTCATGTAAGAAATGTAAAGATTGGACCTTCAATGGTCTATTTATAATTATAAGTATACATTTATATATTTTGGATTTTCCTCACAAATTGGTTTGGGGGGAATCCGGGAGACTTGACCAGGTGAGATAGTTGAGCCATCGTCCAAAATTGTATTGAAAATTTGCCTATATTTAACGCCAATGCCATAAATGGTCAATCACTAACATGCTTCCATTTTGCATCATGGTTGTTTTGTTGGGCAATTAGATCAAGATGAAATTCAAGGAGATGCTTTAATAATGTTGTATAATTTTGTTAAGGTAACATTTTCAACAATATTATCTATGTGTGAAATAAGTTTAAAACTGTTTCCAGCTAAAAATGAGTTTTGTTACCTAAAATACTCCTGAGACTATATATTTTTTTATTAAAATGCTAACAAATTTCTACGTGTAAGTTATATAAAAAAAAGCATATATGCACAAATGTACCTTATAGGGTACGGTATCTCAAATATAAATAATCGATTCCTTAAATCAAATGAACAGGCAATGTTGTCGTGTTATGTCAAAAGCGCCAAGCGGATCAAGTCTACCGGACCCACCCTACTTAATTTTCGAACAAACAGATATTGGCGTTCCATCGCCTCTGCCTACCCCCGTGGGATAAAGGCGTGACTTTAAGTATGTATGTGTGTTATATTTTTAATGACACAATTCGATGAAAGCCTCTTTTCCCCGTAAATTTTATCCACCCAATTTTAAAGCAACTGTTTATTAACTATTAATGTTAGTTAATAAACAGTTGCTTTAAAATTGGGCTTTGACTTTACACAACAAACAAAAAAAAACAAACTAACCTGTATTCAACCGCTCCGGCAGCAAAAACATATTGCGAATTATACACTGCACTAAACACAATAGTAACTAAAATAAGGCAATAGTTCCTTATCTGGTATCTCCCGAACTGTCCCAACTCGCCTAGAATGGCGTCCAAGTCTACGTGGTTCGTCATCGCGGCATGTCAGACTGTCAGGCAACACGACTGAAACGGCTCGCTGCTACACTTCTTGTGGTCGACGTCTGATAGCCTGATAGCGTCCTTTGATAGGTGGACGACGGTTAAGGTGAATGCACACTAAATATCTTGTTGAATGTACAATGCTTTTTGTCCGCGGATTTACTTACGCAGGAAACTGTTGAGACACCTTTTGTACATTTGTACTTCGAGGGTAGGTTTGAAAGATATTTTCTTACCTTTCTGTGGAATTCTGCTGCTATTGATCCCAGTGACATAAGTGTTACGGGATAGCCATACCGTAAATATTTAGTCGCAAGAGTTTAGTATGTATTAGGCATCAGACATTCGTACGTGCATACAAATAGTTATTTGTGCAACAAACTTCGTATTTTCTTCGAGTGTTAATTTTGAGTCCAAAATAAGCTAAAGATTCTCTAATACAAACTCAAAAGCATGTAACTTACATTGATCTCGCGTCGTACATATAGCTCGAAATGTCGAGCATTAAACAAAACTCAATTTGCTCCGAGCGTAAGAAAAACTCGAGGTAAATTCTAGTTTTGCTCACTGAAACGTATCGAAGCAAAATTAAGTTTTCTCACGGTTTTCATACAACAAAGAACGACTTTTCGAGCTGCTAAGCTGCATAAAATATTTTCTTTGTAATAGGTAGCAATTTGTGTAGATAATTAGATACTACGCACAGGTGTGGACTACTGATATCTAAGATAGATAACTGACAATAGTACTTAGCTACTTACTTCTAATTATTGCACACGATTTTGATTCGAGAAAACTAGCATCCACATAAGTTGCATACTGTTGTCCATCTTCATTAGTTCGGGCGGTTATATCACTGATTATCCCACGTGTTCGACGAGTAAATACAATTGGAACATAAAATGGTAGGTAGATAATATATCTTATCTCAAACATTGGTAGTCCACGCTCATGCGTAGTCTTATCACAAATATTTAAAAGAAATATTTTATTTCTGTTTGTTTGCACGTGTTAATGTCTGAAATTATAATCACGATACATTGAAATTATGCTAATCGACAAACAGTTTATCTTTTTTATACACTAATAAATAAGGTAAGCTTTTGGTTCATCACAAATTCTTTTGGTAAACCTATCTTTTTGACTCACACTTCACCTGTTACCATTAGGTTGCATATGATAGCGGGTGAAATTTAAATACTTAGGTACACTTATTACTATCATTTATTTCTCGATAAATAGGTATTTAATGCAACAATTTAAATTGAGTAATTACTCCAAAGGACTTGAATCCAGGCCAGCCACTCGAACAATAACACAGCTCTTGAGTTTACGTAATTCTCAGCATCGAATTAGCCAATTACTTTAACTGTCGCCCCACTTGACTGATGTTTACAGTACCCCGCTAAGCTAACATAACGAGCGCGAGACAGATTTTATCACGATTTTATCGTGTTTCCCATTCGAAAATATGACCAAATCTATCTCGCGCTCGTATGCTAGCCCTTCTGGCCTGCATATAAATACCAGAATGTTTGATGGTGGTAGATTTTGATTGACCCAGATCGAGGACAGAAGCACCAGTCTCTCCTGTCGACAAAAAGCAGTGCTTGCAGTGAGATTAAGCCTCCAAATTAAGCATAAAGGTAGCGACGCATATATACTATCCTCTGTGTAAGATGTTCATGGGCTGTACTTGACACTTATCCTTAGGTGGACTACACGCTCGTTTGTTATACGCCGTAATCTGACCTTACACACTATGCAGTATAAAAGGAGCACGTAGGGTTCCGTACCACTATACATCTAAATAAATGTTTTTCTTTATTCTTTATTATATTGGAGTTGATTTAATGAATGGTAAAATGCGGTTTACGATTTATTACGTATTAATGAAAAAAATAATTATTAGATCTCGTTCAAACCAATTTTAAGTGAAAGTTTGCATGGTAATGTACATCATAATATTATTTTTACATTTATCATTCCCTTATTTTATAAGTTACACACATTTTTAGGGTTCCGTAGCCGAATGGCAAAAAACAGAACCCTTATAAATTCGTCATGTCTGTCTGTCTGTCTGTCTGTCTGTCCGTCCGTCCGTATGTCACAGCCACTTTATTCCGAAACTATTAAGACTACACAATTGAAACTAAGTAGGTAGATGTATTCTGTTAACCGCTTTACGATTTTTACATAAAAAAAAAAAATATTAATATTAGAGGGGGGCTCCCTATACATTGAACTGAAACAATTTAATTTTTTTTTCATTCTACCTATACGTGTGGGGTGTCTATAGATAGGTCTTTAAAAATTACATTGAGGTTTCTAGAACCATTTTTTTTCAATGTCAATCGTTCCAAAGATAGACACTTTCAAAGTGCTAAAATGAGTGTCCCCCCCCCTCTAACTTTTAAACCACAGGAGTGAAAAATCTAAAAAAAATACTATAGATCTTAATAAAAACTTTCAACCAAAATTGTTTTGAATGAGATACAGTCTTCAGTTTTTGAGATATAGCACTTTTTCAGCAACCGCAAATTATAACTTTGTTATTGATACACATTCCATAAAACACTATGAAAACCAAAGTTGTTTTTGCTGACGAAAAAATGTTGGTATTATGGCTATTTGTCGGAAATCGGTACGTTTAATGTTGTTACGACTAGCTACGGAACCCTATTGCGCGTGGCCCGACACGCACTTGGCCGGTTTTTTCACTTTGGAAGCGTCCCTCGCGCAAACTATTCAGTTTAGAAAAAAATATATTAGGAACCTCAATATCATTTTTGAAGACCTATCCATAGATATACGTACCCACACGTATGAGTTTGATGAAAAAAAAAATGAGTTTCAGTTCTAAGTATGGGGAACCCCAAAAAATTATTGTTTTTTTTTTCTATTTTTGTATAAAATTCTTAATGCGGTTCACCGAATACATCTACTTACCAAGTTTCCACAGTATAGCTCTTATAGTTACGGCAAAAAGTGGCCGTGACATACGGACGGACAGACATGACGACTAATTAAGGGTTCCGTTTTTTGCCATTCGGCTACGGAACTCTAAAAAGAATCTCTATAATATCTGCTGCTTGCCATTATCCTGATAACTTGAGCTCCGCACAAAATATTTGACCCAAAGTAATACCGGTCTTCAAAAACTTACCCAGTGCAATGCACGGTCGCCTGGCATTTGAATCTAATATACCAACGTAAAAAAGTTGAAAATATGGTTATTAATTAAGTAGGTACGTATATTTGTTTATTCTGTCTGTCTACAAGCTGCTGAATATATAGTTAATTTATGCAGTTTATGAAGAATATTGGGTGTCATAGTTCTCATTATCATTAATTATAACTCATTTTGTAATTAAACAAACACAGTTATTTTATATATTCTACTGAGCACCAATAATATCTAGGTACATAATTCTCTTCTTAATATATTGATTCGTTTCGCAGTTAACTATTAGCGACAATGTATTCCTACCATTTACGATAAAGAAAACGCCAAAGAAATTTGACATTAAGCATAGAACTACTGATTCCGTGTCGTACAAGCACTTTTCTTAAGAATCCATGTATGCACACTGACATTTGCATTGACGCCGAGAAACATGTTTATCCCTTTCTCTCCAATTTAGGAAGATACTAAGTGAGAAGAAATAATATATATGGTAATTGTTATATTTCCTCTAGGTCAACTATCTTTCATCTGAGATAAAGACCTACCTTTTATTTTGACATTATGAAGATTGACTAGGGAAGGACCTAAAACACCACCCTGATATCACCCTCAACAATTAGTAGCTAGTTATATTAATTTAATGATTGTTTTTCATATAATGTATTCGATTACTTATAAGTATGATATGTATATATTTAAAGCCAAAAAAAATAAATAAAATAATATAAAAGTGTATAACTTCTAATAAAGATACAATTTTAGAATTTAAATATTTTGTTATAAGCACAAAGAGCTCTTTCTTACTTTTGCCGTGCCCGTCAGAGTTCATAATTGACACTGTACCTATTTATAAGCCCATTTTAACATTGTGGAGTGCAATAAAGACTTGAATACTTGATGTGCACCGGCGTACCTACTACAGAATAGCACTCTAGGTTCGCTACTTTCAACAATATGATAGCCTTATTCTTAGGACTGATGCAACAGTCAGCGAATGGTGAATGAAAACACCATAAGCAAATTCACATTTCGTCTTATCCTGGATAATGTGAGATTAAAAATTTACCCTTCCTTTATCATTTTAGACGAGTAGATTTATAATGCAGATGCGAAATAGTCTTGTTCGACAATCTCACATTAAATTATCTGGCAGTCGGGTATAATAAACTCGTACAAAGTAGAAGGTACACAAACACGTGTCAAGAAATAAAACGCCACATTATGTAACATAATAATAATTATTTTTAATATCCTTAAACGTTTTATATACACCAACATCGAATGCGTGAACAGCTACAACATATATTTAAAGTACACCAGAGCACAACAGTATATAAACATATTTATATAGTCTAGATCAAATTATATACATCTACAGACATATTGTATACTTGCATTTCTTATACTATGCAGATACGGACGTTGGACTACTAATTTAATCATTATATTATATTTTTCGTTTTATATTGTGTTGTTTTTGTATTGATAGCAGGTTTTTTTTATTGCAGTTTTTTATACTGCTACCATTGGGGTTGACATGATGATAGTAAATAAATTTTAGTAACCTAATTTGATAAAATATAGTATTATTATAGGTATTTAATGCGGATTTATTTATGAAAAATGTGCTACCATTACTCAAATTCATTTTCTGACTGCGTCTTATAGTAGGTATAGAAAAAGTAAGATTACAAATTATACAATGATGCTAAGAGTATAGTCTATTTTGATTTAAACAGGTTCTCATTTTTATAGCTAGATTTCTTAATGCTACCGAATAAAATACTGCTATTGATGCAAATATTGCCAACACGAGTGTATAGTGGGTATCACATCTAATACTATACTTTATCTCTCGGTATCGCGCTATATCGCAGTGAGCTACGTGCAACAAATCCCAAAACTATAGGCTTAGTAGAACAACGTCCTTGGTAAATAACAAGTGATACATTCACGACAGAAACATTCTGAAATATTCGTTTATTTGATGCAAATCGATAAACATCGTAAGTTTTGATAAATAGTCATATTAGGGCGCATGGAGGCTGAATTCCGAATTGATTCTGCTCTGTCATCAGTTATTTGTAATTTAAATGAATATAAAAGTGCGTTACTATACAACCACTACAGGACATGTTTAGTAGCTCAATATGACTTTTGATGTTTGGCCTGACGTTACGAGCCGCGCCAATACATTGTCTTGGCCGAGTACTCGGTCGGTACGTTATTATCAAGGCATTACTTGCTATCTGTAAAGATCGCGGCGGCTTTCTAAAATCGCTTTAAATGAAATTTTTTCAAGAATCTTACAATGTTATTCGATTTGCGTTAAATGTATATCATTTATTGAACTATGGCGACCGACAATAAATATTACATTGGTCTTTAAATTACAAGATTATAATTTACAATATTCATACGATTAGTTTATCAATGCATGCGAAAAACACAGATAGCTGTCTCTATCGCACTCACTGAAAAGTATATAAGCTATCGAACACTTAAAATTTCAAAATGATTTCGTTTCTTTCCTTCGTACAACGATAAGTGAACACTAGTAAGGGATAGAGTACAATAGAATTATCTCTTGAAATTTTGACTTTAGCAAATTATAGGCGAAAAAATAATAAGTACTTATTATTATATACTATTTATTATTATGTAAAGTTGAGTCGTATTAACGATAACGGATGCTATACTATAAAAGTGTGGTTTTAATAAATATTTTTTTCTTTAACGGAGTGCTGTAAATCAACAAATGGTATTAAATAGAATAATTGAAGTACAGATGACTACAAAAGTGCTTCATATTCGTATCGACGAGCAACTGACTGTTCGGTTTGAGCGTAATTTTATTTCGATTGTTATGCAACTATGTTACTTAATGCGTTGTAAGATAAGATATAATATTTGATTTTAGAAACATCCTTCAATGTCGCTTAAACCAAATACCTTTCACCCATCATTATTTATTGTTGCGAATGAACATGGCACATAAACTAAAGACAGTGGTATAAGTTCTCATTAAATTTAAAAAATAACAAATGTTTCGTTCGGTTAATAAATACCATGTAGGTTTTATGACAAGACCCGATAGATAGCAAATCAATCGAGGCGTCCAAGTGGACATTGAAGTTTACTTAAATGAACACTTTTGTCGTCGACTGTTCGAACCACAACCTACGCGATGACGAGCACCATAAACTTTGACCGACAATAACATACAACCAAAAATACACATGCTATTTTGGCTTTACCTGACTTCTTCTGATCGATTTTGAAGCTATGTACTTTTACACTATGATATCATAAATTGCAGAATTTTGCCTGAAACATAAAATACATTTCTTAGCCTGGTTACAATCCTAAATGTTGTTGAAAAATGAAAGAGAAAGAGCCAAGTAGCATGTGTTATTTAGGTACATATTTAATACATTACATAAAACGGAGACCGGCACAAAACAATATATTTACTTTCTGCCTATGATAATAACCACTATTACTTTTTAAGTTTTATAATTTGCGGTGGATAATTTTCTTATAAATATTTTGATACGTTTTACGGAACTTCAGTTGCAGTGCCGACCAAAGTAATCTTTTAAAATTAAAGAAATAAAACCTTTAAAGATCACTTTGAAGTCAATTAGTTTAATGCATAAATATTGTTCTAGAGAACAAATTACAATAATATTATATAAAAATAGTCAAATGACAAACAGACACGACGATATAAAATTTAACTATGATCATGTACAAACTAGGAAACATTTTGTTGCTCAACGCGATACTGCAACGATTTATCGAGATGCTTAATCTTATCTTTTGACTTAAAGCTTGGCAATAAATATGATAATTTAATGGTACCGCCATAATGCTCTTTGAATGGGTCGCACAATTATAAATCATCCAATCAGCATATCCGAATTAAAAATTCTACGGCGCGAAATGGTAAACCAATCGTGAGCTTTGCTTTTATAAAACGTCATTGCTTTGACCACTTTATCATTATGTATAAAGCGGACATAAATTAGTTCACGTGTCAAAACGATTTGCCAAACTGGATAAACTTAATTTTTCTATGTTGCAGTTGTCACGTTGCGCAACAAGTTACTGTTTCTTGGGAACGAGCGTACAACACAGAAAGACACACATTGGCACATCCAATGTTACGTTGCACGCAACGGTACAACACTAATAGTTATTCATAGAACGCGATCGCGCCACACAAATTATTGCCAGGAAAAATCACATGAGACGAACTACATTAATTTAATTATGTATGTTAAAAAAACGACTATAGCACAAACGCCGAAAGAATGCGTTTGTGATGTCTGTCAATTGATGCCAATGATGACCAATAGGATGAGACAATAGACGAAATAAGGCACATCTAAGGGCCCTCGCCCACGGCGACTTTTTACAGCGATGCTGTCGCGTGTTTAGTGAATGCGCGACAGCATCGCTATTAACGCGTGTTAGTCGCATTTGCAACGCGCTACTGCATCGCGACTGTACCGATGCAAACGCGCGACCGTGTCGGACAACATCGGGGAGAGAACGGAGTGCGGGTGGCGCGTCAGTGGAGAACCGAGCATTAGAGTAGCGTTTGCATCGCTACAGAATTTGGGTCCGTGGGCGAGGACACACAGATAACGACCGCTTCGCGATTGTATCAATGCGGACGCGCGACAGCATCGCTACAAAAAGTCGTCGTGGGCGAGGGCCCTTATTGGTCGGGTGGCAAAATCACGAGCACATACGAGTACATCATATACTTTACGTGACTTTAACAGTGTACACAATCTATCAACGTATCTTTTTGGCGTCGCGTCGGTACTATAGCCTGAACAGTCGATAGTCGAGTTTAGTCGGTAAGGGTAAGATCACACATTCGATACTCTTAAACCACCAATAAGTTAAAGTAATACGTCGTTATAACTTAATTAATTATGATATTACGATAGATGCGAATGGTTTTGTATTGTACGTATTATTCAATAATGTGAGTTATGTAATTTATGGTAATTTATCACACGTGTTTTATATTTACAATAGGTCAATATTTACATTGCTGTTTATATCAGTTTATCATAAAATAACAAATTTATTGACATTTTAATTGAACAGTTTTTTTTTTTATAACGATTCAATTAATTTTAGATTTATTATAATTATGTCAATTCATAGTAAAAGCAATGTTACTATTACAATTTAAGATTCCTGTTAGAACATGTAATATAAAACTATTCACACCGATCGTAAACTTGAGGACCTGTCCACGTCTAAAGTGAAAGCATAAAGAAAGTAGCATACTGATGCTACCGCATGCGGTACTAATGATGTAGCAACACTGATATTGACAAATATACAGAAATATAGTGAACAAGACGTATTTTGTAATTAGTTACGTACCGCATGCGATAGTGATACCTAAAAAATATATTTTTCATACATTAAGCATACAATTATGCTTAAAGTATGAAAAGATATTTTTTAACCGACTTCTAAAAAAGGAGGAGGTTGATAGTGTGTTAAACTATCAACTGAATATTGTTTAAAGTATTCACTTTCAAAGATATACCACACTTAGACGGTGGTACATTCCATATAACTAGAAACCACACACAGCGCAAAACGAACTAGCCTACCACCTCGTCACCATTCACCACATCACATATTCTAACACCAGACCACTATTCACTTTACCATCACAAAATAAATAATAATAAATTGGTACTAAATGAACATATGGTACACCACGGCATATGTATTCCGCAAATATAAAACAATTTGACAAGCAATTTAACTGACCGTATTTCAATGGGTATTAATAGTATGCACTATTTAATTTCGATATCGACCGTTTCATTTTCAGAATCGCATCATGAATTGATAGTGTTCAATGGAACGTCATGCCGTATAATAGCATGTCAGAAATAAGAGGACATGACAAAATATATGATTTTTCACATAAATTGTGTCCAATTAAATTGTGTATTAGAAATGATTGTAGTACCATTTACACAAAGCTAACATTGCAAGGACTAGCACGAAAGGGTCCCATGCCTGTCAACATACACATTGATATGATTAAATATTAAGCTAGCGCAAACATAGAAAAATGAGGAGGTTAAAAACTGTACTTTAAAGTCAAAACAGGAGCAACACCATTTGACAGAGTTTTTAAAAGATTTTTAAGAATAGAAATACTGTTGTAAACTAGGAATTTTAATTCTGTTACATTGAAGAAGGAACAATAATATTTACTAATAATCATTTAAAATATTCATAAATATTCCAACTCGCATGCCACCCAGACTCGGCTAAAATTAATAAAAATGTTGACCTATGTTATAGGATAATGGAAACCTTACCAATAAATTGCCGAAATGCTCAATACAATTTGTATTAGAACTCGGCATGCGAAATTACCCGCATAATAAATATAAAGAAGATAAAGTATAGATTGAAAATATTAAAAGATAGTTACTAAAATGATGATTTTAAAATGCCTAATTAATTTAAGATTAAATAACAGCAACATTGGAGATGTTGCTAATTAAAAGTATTAAGCTAATTTATTACAATCACTAAAATTTTTATTGCAAAAAAATATAATAATCGCTTTACTTAAATTACTTTACATACATGATGTTGAAATCATTGGACGGGAAATACAACAAGATTTCATAAATCAGTCGTAACAAAACATCCATCTTTAGTAATCTTGATAATTTTCAGTTTTATTATGAAAAAAATAATAAGGAAAACTTGTTTATCTTGTATTTTTTATGAAATTACGTTTTTAAATAACTGTTGATGTAGTACTGATTTATGTTGCCGAATATTATATTGTTATCAAACGACATACTGCACACTTTTTTAAATATCTTGACTGAAAAATTATTTGGACTAAGCGACATTGAACGAAGTATATAAAGGATATGAATTTAAATTATACTTAATACAAAGGATAAAGTAAAATTTTATAAAAATCGTAAAATGACGGTTAAACCAAATGTCCTTTCGCTCACAGATATAATAATTATGTAGATTCATCATCGAAAATTGCTTTTTTATTAATTTTAATAGACCTATGTTGACCAGCTATTTATGAAACATTCATAGAACGTTATGTTTGAAATTAAATGTAAGTGCATTGGACAACTTATATTTTTTTCATTTTACAGTGATATGCATATTTATTTAATGTTTATATGAAACTTAGGGCGCGCGGTATTTGAATTATTTATTATTCACTAAATTATTTGGTTTTATCATCCAAAATTAAATTCAATATTAAGCAAAATCATGTTTATGAGGCAAAAAAATCTTTTCTTAGTAAACAAAACAAGGATATCATGAGATTTAATGTAAATAGCAAAGCCGATAGAAGCGCCCCCTCACCAGTTGAAACGTATTTTCTAAGAAAGAAACAATACAAACAGTTTAGTATGTGCCGTAATTCTTGATAGCTAAATGATGCAGTATTGTCAAGGATTTATACTAGAAGATGAGGTATTGATGAAAAACATTTGATATAATACATCAATTAAAATGGAATTGTTATGACATAGTTTGATGGGTAGACTGCTATATATGCAAATGGTTTAAGCGCCATTACTCGATGGTTATACAAATGTAACTTAATACGTTGTATTGGGGCACAATTTATTAACATTTTAAGATGTCGCTTAAACCAAATACCTTTTCACATGTCAATTTTTTATTGTTATTTAATTATAAGTATGTATAAGTGGTTCATGATATACGGCACATACAAAAACTAACGCCTACATCAATTCCGAGGCTCGATATCTAAGTATGAAATAGTTATGTTAAGTCAGTCGCAACCGTAGTATACAATACGTGTCTACTGGAACGATATATAGAATCCTATATTTTACACTACAAATGCTGGGGTCACTTGGTCTACATTATAAACACTACTTAATATATTATTATTATGTACGGCAAATCTATCTAGCATCGCAGCTTTTAGTCGTGACGATTATCAAACAATTTATGGTTGATACGTTGAAGTGTCACTCGATTGCATGTAACTTAATACAATTTTTGTACTAATGTGATATAAAACCATTTTGCCAAAAAATGAATAAAATATTATATACCATTTCATAATGTGAACCAAGCTGTAGAATATTTTCAGAGCCTAGTTATAGCTAAGTTATTATTACTGCCAAACTTTTCGTAGGAGTACGCATTTTTATTTAGTTATATGCATTTTTGAGTACACAAATTAGATTTATTTTATTTACTGTACTTAAGAGATGTTTCATTATTATTAGTCGTGTTTTAGTCGACGTTTTTTGCGCATCGTTGTAAATTGTGACGTCGCTTTGGAATACTTTTATGTTTGTATAAATGCCATGTTAAGATAAATGTAATGTAAATTTTACTCCTTAACTTTCATAAAAGTATAAGTGACGGCTTGGTTTGGTAATAGAAATATTTTGATTTTTATGTCAAATTATTATCGAGATTAAATAGGTCTGTTCTGTGGAGAGATACCGATATTAGTTTTGACGTCACAAGTCACGTTGCGCACAAAAAACGTAATAGTTTTCGTTGTAATATACAGAGCAGATTTATTACCTAGTTTATTCATATCTTTATTATATCGACCATCTAATATTTATATCGATTGTTTACGACATTCACAACTAGATATTGTAAGTACTATGACGGCAGTATTATAGCAATTATTCATTGTCATTCACTATGACGACGCCTAAGGCTTAAGTGTGGTTATACCGTTAAATGTGTAATTATAGAATATTTTTTTTTTTAATTATTTTGCAGATTGGATTAGATACAATAATTATTGAAGAAATAAAATTACGAGTTGAAGTTTATTATAAACTGTTGATTAGTGTTATTTTCTATTATTTTCATCCTGATGTTGCCAGAAATATTAGTAGTCGCTAAAATAGTTTTCCTTAACTTGAGAGGTACGATCAAAACGGATAAATAGAAAATGGGTTAATTGTCTTTTGATAGAGATCAGTTGGATGATGTTATTTTTTTTTTTTTTTATCAAATCTGATAATTGTAAATTGTGAAGAAAATTGTACTTTAACTTCGAATCATAACGTACATTATTATTGGACGACAAATTCTTCAAAGTTTTTACGCAATTATTACAAAATATTGCACATCAATATTTCGACACGGTTTGGATATATCATAAATGTGTGGAAAGATAAGGGCACATTTACATCACGCAAGTTTTGTTTTACATTGTTTACACTTTCTACTGCATTTTGCGTGCGTTTAGATTCAAAAACCTAGATATTTTTGTCAATAACGTTTATTTTTACATTAATAGGCACGAATTAAATAAAATATCGATGAGCTAGTCTTTTTTGGTTTACGCGACATTACACACAACAGAATGTTTATAAATAACAATTGTAAAAGGCGCTTAAACCAAATAGCCTCTCACCAGTCTATAAACAAAACTTACATTCTGTAAATGTGTATCAATCATTTTTAAGTAGGTCATAATTTTGGTAATAAATGAGTAGACGCGTATGATAAAACATTCGTTCACACATTAGGTAAGTAACAGTCTAAAGTTAAACAGCACTATAGGAATACCTTGAGTCAGTGATGGCCACTCTACACACTCGCCATTGAAACTGAAATATAGTAATACTCAATTGTAAGTTATGCATCCATCCGTCAATTGATACATCGAAAATCAAGTAAAAAGATAAAGCCACATTCTCTAATCGTTTTGAGGATACGCGATAAAGAGGCATTTTTTGTAAATCGATCTTTAATGCGTTGTATACAGACATATTGGAACGAAGTTCCTTATCGTGCGTTGCGAAAGGGGGCTAGACGGAAAAAATTGGGACGAAAAGTTGTAACGACACATTTCGTAGCAATTCTCGTAGCGGCGTAGTAATTGCATGCTACGCTACAGCTACGGTGCTACATTATCAGACAAACAGAGAAAAATGCGCACGCCGCACGGCGTGCCCATTTTTCTGTGTCTGTCTCTCTCTCTCGCTTAAAGAAAAAAAAAAGATAAAATAAACTAAAAAAATAATCGAAAGGAACTTCGTTCCATCCGGGTGTCCCTTGACACCTCAGTAGTTTTTTTTTTTTAAACATGGATTAATGTCGCTTAAACCAAATAACCATGCAAGAATGAATATTACGACTGTTAAATAAAACCGATATTTTTCCTTAAAACGACACACCAACTCGCCTATAAATATTGAAATAAACTTATGAATGCATAACTTACAACTGTAGAAGTTCTACCCAGCTTCGGCAGAGTGAATAATTCCGGCAAGGCATCAGAGCGGCAGATGCAGCGCCGGTTCGTGCGGGTGCAGCGCGAGCGCGGCGGCGGCGGCGTCGGCGGCGGCCAGCGGCTCGTGCGCCGCCGCCAGCACCAGCGCCAGGCGCCGCCACGTGTCCGCGCGCCCCGGCTCCAGCGCCGCCGCTTCGCGGAGGGCTTTCTCTGCCAGACCTAGCCAGCCGAGGTTGTAGTATGCCGCGCCTGAGTTGGACAGGAAAATTTTGTTGTCAAAACCAAAAGCATTCCTCCGATGTTTGATATTTAATAGGTACAATTTAATAAATAGGCACAGTATACACACAAAACGAAAGCATAACAATAAATAGTTATCGACTCACCTAACTGCACCATACTGTCGAGATGCGTAGGATGTATGGCGAGTGCGTTTTGGAAGCATTGCCGCGCCTCGTCCCATTCTAAACTAGCCGCGTGCACCAACCCTCTCTGTGTATAGCAAACATATAATTTGTATGACGATGCGTAATGGACACTATAAAGAATGTATACATGAAAATCGTGCACACACCGTATATAACACAAGATGGCTGAAGGGCGTGAGCGTTGCTGCTTCTGAAACGCAACCCGTCGCCGAGCTCACTCGTCCTAACCTACAAAATAACAGTTAATTTATAAAAAAACGTATTAAAGTGTATTTAAGAAGATTTTTATTTCTTGACACGTCGAGAGCCTTTGACTCTGTAGATTTTATTGAACTTATTTAATTGCTGCTAATTTGTAATTACCCAAATGATACTATCAGGGTTATATTCAATGAACAGGTAGCAAGTTAATGTTTTATAGTTAAAAGAAGTAAAACAATATTTATTTTTTAACAAATTGAATTAGGTGTTCCACAAGGCTGTGTCTTAGGGCCATTATTATTGCGTGACAACATTTTTTTTGTGTGACAATATAGGTTAAATTAGAATTTAGCGATTGAAGATTGACTTCAGCCTTACCTAAGACACAAGTGCGCCAGCAGCAGCCAGGCGTGCGCGCGGCGCTCGGCCAGCGGCGCGCGCGGGCGCTGCGCGAGCGACGCCGCGCCCTCCGACAGCGCGCGCTCGAGGCGGTACACGCCCGCCGACTCCGCGCGGATGGACGCTGCACGCCAAATCAATTATATTTGTAAACACGATTCATTTACTACATTATATAAGCACCACAACAGTAAGTTCCTCAACGAGTTTAATCATAACAATCTCTTTATTATACACCATTCTCGCACCCTTTATGCTTCATTCGCGCTCTCTTGGATGCTAACCCTGACTGTGATTTGTTTGCGGATGGATGGCCAATGTGTTTACAGTGTGTTTGCGGTTTTGTGAAAGAGATGAATGAATTATTTATGTTATGTTCCTAAATTATATTGTATGATCTGAATGTTTAATTTAACTATGTTATTCTGACTTTAATTATTGTAATTGTTGTAACAACCGTTGTAAACAACTATAGGCCAATATCAATTCTACCCGTCATGTCAAAAATCTTGGAACGCCTTATGAACAAACGTCTTCTGAACTACCTTGAGTCAAATAATCATCTTTCACCAGCACAATTCGGCTTTCGGACTGGTAAGTCTACTGATGACGCCGTTCACGAACTAACACACTCTATTGTTACTAGCATGGACAAAAAAAAGAAATGTATAACGGTGTTCTTAGACTTGGCAAAGGCCTTTGATACCGTCAGTATTCCGCTCCTCTTACAGAAGCTGGAAAGAATTGGTGTCAGAGGTCTACCGCTAAAATTATTTGAAAACTATCCATGCAATAGAAAACAACGGGTCATGATTGATAACTGGACTAGTGACGAGCTAGACTTGCACTACGGTGTGCCGCAGGGCAGTGTGCTAGGGCCAAGTCTATTTCTGGTCTATATAAATATGCCTTATGTTCTCTAACTTTACATAACGGCAAAATCTTTTCTTTTGCCGATGACACAGCTCTCTTTTTTTCGGGAAATACATGGGGTGAGGTCTTTGACAGTGCGCAGAATGGGTTTGATATAGCGTGTCGTTGGCTAAATCAAAATGTTCTCACACTCAACGTAGATAAGACAAAGTATATCGCATTTGCGCCACGTCGAAATCTGCTTCCTCCACCGACCCTATCCATTACAGCTCATACATGTCAGGTCCTTGCCGGTATGATATGTTCTTGTCCACCTCTACAAAGGGCTGACACAATAAAATACCTTGGAGTTTGTATAGATCAGTCGTTAAGCTTCAAGCAGCACTTGGTCCTCCTTGTTGCCAGACTTCGTAAGCTGATCTATTTGTTCAAAATTTTGAGAAATTCCGCTGACATTCGTACTACCAAAACTGTTTACTTCGCACTCTGCCAATCGACTCTAAGTTACTGTATTGGATCGTGGGGCGGGGCAGCAAAAGTTCATCTTCTGGAAGTTGAGAGGACTCAACGGGCAATACTAAAAGTAGGCGCTGGCTTGCCCTACCGTTTTCCTACGACCGATCTCTACAAGCTCTGGGATGTTCTAAGTGTTAGACAGATCTTCATACTAGCGATAATCTCTAGAAAACATACTCACATAGAATTCGATCAAAATATCAATAAAGATAAACGTAGAAAGGGTAAGGTTTGTTCGGCCGACCCCTGTCACACCAGCCTTTCGCACAGATTTTACTGTTTCCAGGGTGCGTATTTGTACAATAAACTAAACACATGCTTGAGTATCTATCCTATGTGTAGAGCTGCCTGCAAACTGTCAGTTGCCACCTGGCTTAAAACATTAGATTACCAAACAACAGAAAAAATTATAACTTTCACTTGCTGACATTAATCTTCTCTAACATGGAACATTCACAAACACAAATTTCACACCTGTACGCGAGCACACACACACACACACACACACAAACACACCCTCACACCACACACACCCTCACTCACTCACACCGCTCACATACGCTTCTAATAAGTCAATTTTTTCACGATTAGAAGACATTTTAGCGAAAATCCTTAATTAATAACTCATACGAAGTTTCTCAGCTGAAACTAAGTATAACACACAGATTTTCGAATCAAATTCGAAATTTGAGGGTAAAAATTCTTTTTATTTTCTTTACAGTCAATTCTACCCACTTCCAGGCCATAACAAAAAGTTAGACCATCGTAGAAATTCGTTTCTGTTGCCGAAATGTATGGGAAACGTTTTTGGCGATTTCTGTCTTTTCTAGTACTGAAAGCTAAAATGGTCCCATAGAGTTTTCTGATCCCCACATGAAATAGAATCGATTGGCATAAAAAAAAAATTGAACTTTTTGCATTTTTTTTTGCTAACTGTAAGTTTTTTACAAAATCTGTGAATGCAGTTCAAAATGTCCCAAAAAGTTAGGGAAGGTCTTTTAAGAACGTTTTGCTGTAACTGCAACGGTTAAGGTACTTGCCCTTACTGCCCCGTTTCAAAAATACACCCTGTATATTAAACTATATCTTAACTACTATATTTAAACTAATTTAATCGATTTATTCTCTAAACAATATTAAATGTTATAACATTATGTTATATGTTATGTTAAAACATATTAACAACGTGCACAAACACCTACTTATTTATTATATATATGTTATCCAACTGTATGGGGGCCTAGTGACCTGTAACACAGGTGTTTATATACCTAATTCAGGCACTAGTCTCTTACAAATGTTTAATGACTTCCGAATAAGTGTATGAAATAATGTGTACTGATCCATTTGTAAAGAGAAAAATAAATAAATTATGAATGAATTAAAGTAAACATAAATAAATAAAGTATAGTAATGGTAGTAATATATATAAGCGGCGCAAGTATAGTAATCTTGTTGGAGATTACATATTTGAGCCGTTTGGGGTTGAGACGCTGGGGTCATGGGGCCCGAGTGCCCATTCTCTTTTTAAAGAGCTATCAAAACGACTGATCGACACTTCACGTGATCAGAAGGCTGGTTTTTACTTTGCTCAAAGGTTGAGCATAGCAATTCAACGCGGCAATGCCGCCAGCCTTCTGGGCACGTCACCCGCATTTGACATTGATGCGGAAGTATTTTTTGACGCATAACTTTTAAATTTTTTTAGTTCTATTTTTCTTACAGCTGTACATAGTTAGGTATTCAATTTTGTTTTTTTTAATAAGTTATTAGAATATTTAAATGTACATAATATGTTTGAAAATGAATAAACTTTATATATAAAATAAATAAATAACAATATAATACAGTAAATGCAAGATTAAACTAGTACACACTCATTTAATATGTACAATCTAAACTGAATTTAAAATCGAACGATGTAAAAACAAATGTCCAGCTCGAAGGATCACATTAGTGAACTTTAGGAATGCTGGTTTTACTATATGGGATAAACATTACAAAATACATAATATTATTATTATGCCGTATTCAAAATATGGTTATAATTTAATTTCAATTTCATTTATTCACACATTATAAGCTTACAGTTATTAACCAAGACGCTTACATGCAAGTCATACAGTAAAAAAGGAAAAAAAATGTAAATGTAACATACCTCCATCCCGAGTGCTCTGCGTATCATCGTGCTGTGAATCGGACAGCGCGTCCAGCTCCGCGTACCCGTTTTGGTCCGTTTCTAACTCCGGCTCCGAACAGTTGACTAGACTTAACAACTCTTTGCCAGTTGCTAACGCAGCCTGAAAATAACCAAATGGATGACTATTACTTATCCGGCTCGAAGGACCAAGACTTATTTCTGTCTTAAACTCTGGCTTATTTATAATTGAATGACATTTAAGTACATAAAGGTTCAGGTACATACATGGCGTTCTATTTTTATGCCAACCCCCTTGGGATAAAGGCGTGATGTATATAATTATAAGGCCGGTCCAAAATATATTTTTTCGAATTTAAATTCCTTCATTCCTTAAATATGTTCCACGTATCATAAGTAATAGCATTGTAAATCTTAAGTTGGCTAGGATGCTCAATTGAGAAACATTAAATATTTTTTGTACTGAAAAACTCAATTTTCAATTAAATATTATTCAGAAAAAATTTCAGAAAGATTGCGCTGAATTGGTAACCTAATCAATTTTATAAAAAATAATTTTTCATTATTTTCATGTACTTATTTTTTTGCAATATTATGTGTATAAATACAATTTTCACATAGAATTTATTATAACTGATTTCTTTTTTTTCAAGTTCTGTGATTTTATGGACGTTGAGCACTCCCTAAAAAGTAAGTTAGGACGCTCAAATTTCACAGACGTGATCCTGAAAATAAAGGGTCTTTCAACAAGGACGGGTCGATGTTAAAATTGAATAAAACAGGATGTGTGTGAGATATTAACGAAATTTATTTTTTATTTGAAAGGCTCATCTATGCCATTATGGATGGAATATGACATCGTTCAAATGTCCGCCGCGGCTTCGTATGGTGGCACGAATCCGAGAGGTCTAATTTAATGACTCTGCTGCATATATCCGGCTGAATCTGTGCGATAGCCTGCGTTATGTTGGCTTTCCGTGCAACGGTCCATTGTGGCTTATTGGCGTAGACCTGCGACTTCAGAAAACCCCACAAGAAAAATTTTAGCGTAGATAAATCACACGATCTTGGTGGCCAATTCACGTCATTTCTGCGAGAGATAACCCTACCCTCAAACCGTTCATGCAGAATGTCCATTGTTCACTGTGTGGCAAGTAGCGCCATCTTACGTGAACCACATGTAGTTCACGTCCATATTGTTCAATACAAGCCAAAATAAATTGTTTATCATTAATCTGTAGCGCTCGCCGTTGACGGTGTTGGCCTCGCTAAGGTCGTTTTCGAAGAAGTATGGACTAATGAAGTCGCCAGACCAAACAGTAACTTTTTGTGGATGCATTGCCACCTGGTGAACCTCATGTGGGTTGTGGTCATCTCATATACGGCAATGTTGCTTATTAACAAAACTATTCATTCAAAAATGTGCCTTGTAGATTTTTTTTGCACTAACACTTTTGCGTTTTGCACTAACGAACACTCATTTTGATAATAAAGTTTTATTTTTTGCACATGCTGCTTAACCGTGTAACATGCCATGGTGATTTGGCATCAGTGACTTAATAAGAAAAAACAGATTTGACAGATGCCGCCAAAACAAAATGGCCCCCACAGATTATTAACATCGAGCCGCTCTATTTGAAAGACTCTTTATACGTAACAAAACAGGAGGGAGTTTTTTATTTTTTTTCCATAAAAGTTTAGACCACCGTAGTATGTAAGTATGCACGCATAAGCAATCGCTGCTGACCTCCGGCGATTCCCACGTTAGCTGCAGCGCGGCCAGCGCGGCCAGCGGCCAGTCGGCGGCGGGGAAGTGGCCGCGGGCCAGGCGCGCCGCCGCCAGCGCGCGCGCCCCCCGCGCCCCCGCGCATGCGCACGACCACAGCGCCGCCGCCAGCCGCAGCCCGCCGCCGCACTCCGCGCGCGCCGCCAGGCACGAGCGCGTCGCGTCCTGCACGCAACGTTTACTTTCTATTATTCTTTATCTACACCCATGCTATAAATCCTCTTTATCTACACCCATGCTATAAATCCTCTATAAACGTTCTTGAAACAGTTAGCTAATTGCCAACATTAAAACAGCCAGTGTCATAATAACCATTATAACACCCAAACGGGTGTTATAATGTTGTACTGAAATTCATTATGCAACTCCTTTTTAGGGTTCCGTAGTACCTACAAGGAACCCTTATAGTTTCGCCATGTCTGTCTGTCTGTCCACGGCATAGCGACGAAACCGTTGGTGCTAGAAAAATGAAATTTTGCATAAACATGTATGTTAACTAAACAAAGAAAGTCGTAGAGTAAAATTTGGAAAAATATTTTTTTTTCAGGTAGCTCCCCTACATGTAAAGTAGGGATGTTTTTTTTTTTGTCGCCTACCCCATAGTGTGGGGTATTGTTAGATAGGACTTTTAAAAACGTTTAAGGGTTGCTAAGACAGTTTTTTGATTTAGGGATCCGTTTGCGAGATAATTAACTTTAAAGAGCAAATTTTTGTTCGAGTAGGGCGTCCCCCCCCCTCTAAAAGCTAAACTACTGGATCCCAAAATCTGAAAAAAATTGTGTCGGTAGTACATGTAATGAACTTTAAAGGAAAACTATAGCGGATAAGTTCACTTCATTAGTTCAAGAGGAATAGGGGTCCGAAATGTCAGATGCAGTTACTCAGAATATTTCGTTCAAAATTCTTGAAACATAAATAAACATACATAATACATATATAAAATCACGCCTTTATCCCACGGGGGTAGGCAGAGACGATGGAACGCCATGTGCTTCGCTCCTTACATACTTCTTTCGCTTCCTTAACATTCATACATCTCGTCATACGTGCTAGCTGGTTTCGTGTACTACAAACATTTCCTATCTGAAGGACGCTATTTATCTGGTTACTTTAACTTAATTAGTTCTAGAGTAATTGGGGTCCAAAGTGTAAAATGCAGTTACTTAGAATAAATTACAAAAACCTTTGAAAGTAATGACTTGTATGAAGATGTTACTTGTTTAATACAGATAGTAAATCCCTTTTTAGTCGAAATATGTTGTTACGACTAGCTACGGAAGCCTTCTGCGCGTGGCCCGACACGCACTTGGCCGGTTTTTACTCATCGAACAGCCACATTCTCATGGCATCTTTATGAATTTCAAAAAAAGAACATGTCATGCACGCGCGTTTCACTACCACAGCGCCGTAATTTAAATAAAAACTTATTCGAATTTTTGAATTGACGTCGTATCCCGCCATTTTTGTTCAATAATAGTATTGAAAAAAATATATATATTATTACCTATACATAGTTTGTTTGTATTAGATACTCACTAATTAAACTTTCCATGAATTTACATAGAGTTCTTACAACACTGTACAATACCATAGGGTTTCAGAACATTTATAGAGGATTCATATCATGGGTGTAGATAAAGTCTTGTATGCAACTGTTATAATTAGGTATTAAAACACTCATGTGATACTATTATCACACTCGGCTTCGCCTCGTGTTTTAATACCCCTCATTATAGAACAGTTCCATAAATAACTATTATACTTAGGCAACTAAACATAAAGAACGGTAAAGTGGAAGAAAATTATTATTTTATAAACTTAACAAGGTTCTAATTTCTATTTACATTTATAAGTTCTGTTTAGGAGACATTTTTTCATCGTTGTTAAATGTATACGATATGCTAAGTCACATCCAATGTCGCTTAAACCAAATATCCTTCTTCTATACGTCAGTATTACAGGTACTCACCATAGCTTCGTTTAGCATCCCGAGATGCATGTATTGCATCGCTAGGTGATAAAACGCTAGGTGATCGTTGTCGTCCAGTTGTGCCGCTCGCACTAACAGCTTAAGGGACTTCTCGTTCGCCGCGTCTTTGTCGATTCGACTGTTGGTTTTCTACAAATAAAACATTATTTACGTTACATTTTATAAATATCAAATCACAGAACTACAGAGTAACACTTTAGTACTTTACATTTTATTTAAAAAATGCTTATTAATAAATTCAAATTAAACATTTGAAAAATATTGCTATTCTAATAATTTAATCAAAAAATGTTACACATACAGCTTGGTAAAAAAGAAAAGAAATTAATATGATTGTCTCGGTGCTATATTCGTATGGCAACCTTCTTAGAAAACAACCAATCAGCACAACTCAATTTAAAACAGTGAATTTGCATTCATTAAACGTCATTATTTTGCCGGCGGACATAAATTAATTCCGTTTCTAGACTATATTGCCTTTTTTTTTTTTTTTTTTTTTTTTTTTTTTTCGCGGGGAAATGCTTTTACGCATACCACCCCACCCGTGGGGGGACGGGCAGAGTGGCTATGTGGGACTCCCGTGCCTACGATGTTAAACGGCACAGAATACCCACTAAAACCCCGCGGTGTGCCCTCGTCGCCGAAAGATGGTGGTCGGCGAGCCCCGGATCGATATTATATCCACAGGGCTCGCCGCGGCGACCGTGCCCAGTTCGACCTCTGACCGGGCACCCGACTCTACTCAGTCCTACTCTCGTAGCGACGCCCCGGGCACACCCAGGGCGTCACTCCGTCGCGGAAGGCATCAGCGGGCGGCGGAAAGCCCCCTCCACCGCCCGCGGCCTCGCTTAGGGCGGCATTAGGCTCGCGGCGTACGCGCGCCTTCGCCGCCCAGCTCGCCGGCGGCGGAGCGGATCAGCCAGGAGTGAGTCCTCCCTGATCCGCTCCGCCGCCTCCTTCTGCGAGATGACGTCCTCACAGAAGGATGCGACCGCATCCCACGACCTCGCGCTGCTCATTGCCGCGACCACAGCCGGCAGCGAGAGGTCGTTCCCAATGACCGCGGTGAGATCCCGGCGCTGCACCTCCCAAGCAGGACACTGCTCGAGAGTGTGCTGCGCCGAGTCCTCACCGCAGTCGCAGTGGTGGCACATGGGGCTCGCCTCCCTCTTCAGCCTGTGCAGGTACTTCCCGAAGCAACCATGCCCGGTCAGCACCTGCACCAGCCTGAAGGAGAGAGTCCCATGTTGCCGCCCTGCCCACTCCTCGAGAATCGGCCGGAGCGCCTCCACGGTGCGAAAACCAGCACGTGGAGCCTCCAGCCGATTCCCCCACAGACTATATTGCCTAGCTTAACTTTGATAAATAAAAACAAAATGCAAAAACAAGCAGTAAATAATTTTGCAGCGATGATTTTCACAGGCAATATTGCTAACCTGTGCTTTCATCTGGTACCCGATCCCTGTGAATAGACAACATCGCGCCAGCATCGATCCTTGCCGTTCTTCTTCTATTGATAAAGCTTCTTCCGCACTCTCAATTCCCTCTTCTATCTGTTAAATACATACAACACTTATTGGTTACTTTACCTACATATATAAGTCATTGAAATTTTGAGCCTATCAGTTTTTAAACACAATCATCGAAAAAGTCTAGTTGTAAAACGACTAAGCAGTCATTCAGGCTTAATTCCAATGTACGTATTATGAATTTAAAATGAAAATGTTACAAGACATCGTAGACGAATTTGAACCATGTAATTCTATGGGGTATAAATAACATTTATTTCCTTAATATTATCCAGGTCAGCGCTAAAAGCACCTAGTTCTGTACAAGTTTAAGTAAACAATATATTTTTATTCAACATAATAAAAACGCATAAGATTAACATTCAAAATTAAAAATTATATGGCGCTTAAACCAAATAGCCGTGATCCGCCGAAATAATAATTATGGGTCATTATACTTTAACGGTTTTCAGTTTACATGATTACTGTATGTATTCCGTGTTATAAGCTGTTTACCCATCCCATCCTATAGCAGGTATTAGCGGCTACAAGCCTAAGCGGTGCGTCGTCAGGACTCAGAGGAACCGCTCTTCTCGCTACGCCCGCCGCTCGAACACCAGCGTTCCATAAACTACTGCCTGTAGAAAACGAGTTATAATAAGTGTGTTTACTATAAAGCATAAATTATAAAAGATGTAAATTTAATGATCACGAAACCTTTTGGCAGTTATTAAAATCGTATCCTAGAAATCGGTGGTTTCAATGAAAATTATTGTGTTGTGAATCATTAGAAAGTTGTACCACTAGTTCTGTACGTGTGGTTTCGGAATCATGAACATTACAGAGTGTGACAAGTACCGGGCGCGATGTGCGTGGGCGGCGCGGGCGGGGCGGGGCGCGCGGGCGCGGCGGCGGCCGTGGCCAGCGCGCGCTGCCGCCACGTGTGCGCGCTCTTGAACGAGAACTTCATGGCGCGCTCCAGCGACTGCGGACGATAGCAACGCTACAATTCCTAAACAACTAAAGCCTGGTTTACACTTTGTTTAGTGCGAGTGCAGGTGATTAGTGCGAGTGCAGGTGTGTAGTACGAGTAGTATCCAATTTATTGCAAGTGCAGGTGATTAGTGCGAGTGCAGGTGTGTAGTGCGAGTAGTGTCCAAGTGGCTCTGTTTAAATTCAATTGGCCGTCATCTTATAGTTTGAACCACTTCATGTGTGGAATATATACGTCATCTGTGCTAGCTCCAGATTTTGTACTCTGATTATTTTTCTTAGACTCTTGCGCATATGTAGTTTCTTATTTTAGTATAAACTTCTTTACTTCCAAACACTGGTATGTTCATAGATTCACTTATATTTACAAGGGCCGCATCTCGGGCTCCCTTAATTTTGTACCGAGGGGCTTTACAGTTGTAAAGGCATTCATGTTTTAGATACTCCTGCACAAATTTATAGGTTGTGTCTTCGGTCCACTTTGCCATTTTGTACAACAAGAACAAGCGCCCGACGCTACACACTAAACGCTAAACCCAAAACACTCCTATCCAGACGTGATTAGTGACAGGCACGCTGCGAATGACCTTCCCCCTGGAAGGGAGGGCGCGCGGGACGTGGCTGCTCGCAGCCCACTCGCAAAAAAATAGAACACGCTTCTATTCACTTTACTACACAGCCGACTAATCACTTGCACTAATCAGTCGCTGTCCACACTTAGTCACTAATCACCTGCACTAATAACCTGCACTCGCACTAATCAAAGTGTAAACCAGGCTTAAGAGCGAGCGTAGAGCTCTCAAAATACGTTTACATTTTGTCAACTCAAGCACTGTTATCAGGTATCAAAAGTGAACGGAAACTGTCACATTTTGTGGCAAAACAGCCTTTAAAACACACTGCAATACATGGAAAAAAGAACTTGTGGAAATGTGAAGTAGGCGTGGTTCACGTGTCACAGTTAAGCGTGGTTACGCTTAATCAATGCCAAGTCTATGACTGGTCGTGTTCTGACAGCGCGTCAAGTTGCTAATAAATTATCGGTAAGTACTATTTCTTACAAAAAGATTTTTTTCTGTTTGTACCAAAAACATCTCGAACATTCTACAGTACAGCATTATTATACGCTACTTGATTAGTGACGTAGTAAGTAGATATAAACGCTGATTATATCAATAGACTTAAAAAGAAAAGTATTCACAATATAATATCACAAATTCGATAGTTATTCCGTCTGTCTGTTTGTAACCATTTCACATTAAAATCTGAGCTGATCTGAATTTTGACATAGAATTAGCTGCTACCCTGAGGACGTCCAGAGGTAACTTTTCATCATCAGCAGTCGTTTAAATTTTAAATTTAGAAAATCATTTATTTAGTTTTTTAAATGAAAAATGTTTTTATAGTATTTAAGTTATAAAATATAATGTTGTGTTTAAGTGTTTTGAATAATTAAATATCAAATGATTTAATTTTTCTTTCTTTATCTAGTCTGTTATGGAGTGTATGTTAAAATATTTTATTATTATACTTAGTTTATACGTTTATTTTATATTTGCATACTATATAAGTGGGGTGCATGAAAGGAGCCTCCCCGAGTGACGTACACAATGATTCCCTACGTCCGGCGCACCCTGGGCAATTCGCGAGTTCTCCAAAGCGAATTGGCTAATCCTTTCACCACGATGGCAAGTCAAAATAAAATTTGACTCATCCATCGACACGACGAAGAAGAATACTATATAAGTAAGATGGCAAATGTGCAGTGCTAAATTTAATGTTACCCTAACACCTGTGAAAACCACATTTTAACAAATAAAAGATTTTGATTTGATTTGATTTAGTACTTTGTACCACACGGGTCAAAGTTTGGGGCGAAGCTAGTATTTTATTAGAATTATCAGTGTTGTCAGGATTTCCAATGATTCAATATCATCTTAGCCATACTTGTATTGTTAGCTACTACTACCTCTGCGCGGGTGTCGAGTTTTGTGAAAGATAATTTATTCATAAACCACCCCTCCACCTTCCACTAGTGCCATCTAACTATCGGCAGAATAGCTTTGTCCGGAGAGCTAGTAAGACCCTTAATGATGCAAGCAAATTACATGATGTTGATGTATTTAATGCAAACCTGGAGTCGATGAGACGGGTGCTAAGCCGGGATTTCTTTTTTCAATATCAAGGTGTTTAGTTTTATTTTGGCAATTGTTTTGTATAAGGCTCTGTCATGATTTGTTGTAGTACATTCGCAGTTCTTAATTTTATAATATATTGTTACAATTCGTGAGGACCTGTAATTGGCTGAATGTTGCATAATATTTTAATTAATATTAATTGTTACTGCTGTTGGTCTTCCAATAAATAAATAAATAAATAAATAAATAAATAAATAAATAAATAAATAAATAAATAAATAAATAAATAAATAAATAAATAAATAAATAAAGAAATAAAGAAATAAAGAAATAAATAAATAAATAAATAAATAAATAAATAAATAAATAAATAAATAAATAAATAAATAAATAAACTAAACTCATTAAATCAAATCAAATTAAAAAAAGGGATATCTTTTGATATCGATAATGTAATTGACAATTCACTAAGCTACATCACTGGCGGAATAGTGCTAAATACCAATCGTACCTTCACCAAAAATTATGGTTAAAATTGCGTGCGGACAAATGCCATCTCTTGTCGAGTTGTGGAACTAGCTCGTCAATCAAATATGATTTTATTCAAATTACAAAAAGATGAAAGTACTTTTTGAAGTTTATCAAAACAGGTCTTACCTTATAGTGTGAGGGTATATTTTTAAATATATGATATGTTTTATATTATTTATTAGTTTTTACTGAACCAATCAAACAAATTGTTTGTGTGATGCGATGTACGATTAACGCTTTATTCCTGTGAGTTTGGTGACAGCAGTTACCATACTTATTGTGTCATATAATAAGTTCCTCAAGTTCTTTTATCCATGGATTCATGTTGTGTTTAGTTATTTAAAAAATTCAATCAAGCATCGGTGGTTCAGTGGTAGAATGCTCGCCTGCCACGCGGGCGGCCCGGGTTCGATTCCCGGCCGATGCATTTCTTTTTGTGTCTTTGTTAAATCTATACTATTAATTTATGAACAAAAAAACCATTTAGAACTCAAGAGCAAAAATATCTAGACCTGTAAAACATTCTTCAAATTTTTTTTACAACTTATTTAGCCTATGATGTCGCACTGCCGAGCAAAGGTCTCTGGAAGCTTTATTTGTTAGTTTTGATTGAAACGACTCGAGTGGCTGCGGCGACTGACCTCCATGACGAGGCACAGCTGGCCCCAGCGCGTGGCGGCCAGCGCCAGCAGGTCGCACACGGCCACGGCGTTGCGCAGCGCATGCGCCCTGGCCGCCTCGAACAGCTCGCTCTGCGACAGCACGGCGTCGCGCACGGCCATGGCCTCGCCCACCAGCAGCAGCAGCACCACCTCCTCGTACTCGTTGCGCGGCACGAACTGCAGCCATTCGTTACTACATATTACGGGTGCATTCAACTGTACGACATGCGTCTGCGACTAAGGAATATATCAGTCAAATGCATTTCAATTCGATATCAAGTTGAAAGACCGAAAATAAAAGATTAATATTATAGTACTATCATAAAAATCAATTCTCCTCCTCCTCCATCCTTCTCTCCGTTTGACGTAAGTTTCGTTTGAAGTTGTAACATATGATACGGTATTTTTTTGATTAAACTTGATATGTGACACTATTTTAAATGAAATTTTAAATTTATTGCCAAGCGAATTAAAACTAGGATGTATTAAAAAGTTATCGGAAGATTTATATTAAGGTGGATCGTGAATCTATTTATAGTACATAGTATTTGGTAGTTGCAGCTTGTACCTGATTAATAGCGGCATATTTCTTAGGTTTCCAAGGACCCTCTGACACGTATTCTTCTCTCCGCCTCGTCAACGTGCCCAGCGGAGGTACCACTGCTAACTTTTCAGGCGCTTTATACACCTGCAATATTTTAATAAGGAATATAATTAACTTTCTAGATTCAAGGGATTACCCTGACCATTACTGATTTAGTGACATTAAGAGATATATAAGGCCAATTTACTTAGTTCCTATTTCTTTTTAAGTGGTATGTAGGCATGCCGTTGACTACGATCTCACCTGATGGTAAGTGATAATGCAGTCTACGGTGGAGCACGCGCCCCTGATATAGGTACTTATTTATCCTTGCTTTGACAAATAAAGATAGATCTACCAGGTAACTTATAGAAATATAACATTTTATCCTTATTTTTTTTGTCCTGTTGGCTTATCAGGAATTATGGCTGCGTATCCACCAGCGCTGGGCGAGGACATGTTGCTGACAGCAACAGTCTTATCAGACATTGGAGAATATGACTTCTAGCCTCAGTTTGGAGGTGTGGGATGAACCTTATTTACCAATAGAGACATAATGGATAAGCATATAAGTACAAATTAATACACACATAAAAGTAACAGCTGTGTTTTTGAATGCCATTCGGCCAAATTTTCGTATGCCATTCGGCGAATCATAGAAGAACTTTTTGTAACACTGTAACATCCTTGTAACCTATGTTTTACGAAATAAATGAATTGAATTGAATTGTGTTTTTTTTAAGTTTGACTTGTGTGACTTTAATATTGGGACATTATATCTTATAGAGCGGATAAGATCTGCCTGGCACCTATGGAACTGGCCCTTATAAGTCATACAAGTTGAATTTACATAAAGGTTACCTGTCCAGTGACTCCCCGCATTAGCACTTCGGCCAGTTGTCTGGTGAGCGTCAGTCTTAAGGCCTGCGTTGACACTGATTCTACTGCGTTTAGCATTTCTCGATACCTGCAAGAAAAAAAAAGTCATTAAATTATCATCAATTCTTCACAATTTTTTATTACAACAAAAACTCGGAATATACATACAAAACAAGAAAACCGATTTTATCGAATACACACCAAAAATGTAAATTGGATAATAATATATGATTTATAAAACAAAAAATCGAATTGTTTATGAAAAATACTAACTTGCATTCTTAATTGTACAATCTTACAACAGAATTTCTAAAACTGTTAACTAAAGGTGTATGTACTACTATAAAGTAAGTTTACCTTATCAAATAAAATACATTAAACCTAACTTTATTTTGTTTTTGTTTCTTCATTTTACTGAAAAACGTGTTGGCGCCTGCATAATCAGAAAAAATCTAACATTCACTTGACATAATTACACTTATTATACTTTTGTTTGTATAAATGAAAATCACTTGGTCTAACATTAAATATGTATATATAAAAATATAATTTCACTTGGCATACTGTGAAGACGGCAAAATTTCATATGGAATATTTATTTGAAATTTTGGTCTGAAGAGTTGGTTAGGTTAGGTTAGTATTGTGATCAACTACGCACGAGCCGAGCGAACGTAGCGAGCGTGCTGCGACAGCGAACGGCGAGTGCATAAATAAAAATGCTTGCCAAGGACTGCATTGACAAAATCCAGTGAAAGAGATAAATTTCAATTTTATATCCTCATTAAGCAAATCATTTTCATCATTCAATAGAGTTTAAATATAAAGATAATTTTATTATTACTTCTACCTCATTATTGTTTCTAAACTCCTACGAATTGTTTGTACACTGAGTTACCGCTCAGTGTGCTTATGTTTGGTGCATGTTAAGTTAGCACTTGATTATTATTTTGTGCACTTAATTATATAGAGATGACCGATTAAATTGAGTTTTATTTAACGAACGATGTTCTTAAAAGATAATTAGGTGATGGTTTTTCTTTAGAAAAGATTTATTAAGTTTTTTAAACTAAGGCATTGTTAGATTAACTATTTTGATAACAGTTATTCATTCAGTAAAATAGTTCTGCAAAAATATTTTAATTTTAGTGTGCAAGTCAGAATTTTTAAATAACTTTAAAATCTTTTGTTAAAAAAAGGGAATTATACAGATATAGACTAAAATACATGCTCTAAAAATCTAATATTATGCACCTTATGGGGAGGCCTGGGCTCCATCTTTTGTAATACATATAAATGAATAATGATATTATAATGGGCCGCGTTTGTTGTGATATCAATAATTAAATTATACCTGTCAATAGCATTCTGCAGTCTCCCGGCCCGTATATGCAGTATAGGTACTCGTTGTAGGGCCGTCTCAAGCGTGGGGCCCGCTCGTGCCTGGGCCCCCGTCTTTTGTAGGTATAGTAACGTTAGGTCTGATGATAACTCGAAACTTCGGATCTGGAATCATTAACAAGTATTTATTTATGTATTCATATTCATTTATTCATTCGTGGATCATAGGTTAGTATTACAGTTCTTAAATTTAATGTTATATAGTATGCTATGTCCTACCACATGCTGCGGTGTACAAGTTTATTTATTATATTAATTAAATTAAAAAGATTATATTATATAATTGATTGATAATTTGAATTATTTACATAGCTACAATTTATTTACTTTAAATAATAATAATATTAATAAAATAAAAATTTATCATTTAAAAGTCATCAATGGCATAATATGCTTTTAGTAACAAAAGTTTATTGAGCTTAGCTTTGAAAACATTTGTACAATTTATTGCTCCTATTTCTTTAGGTACTTCATTATATATAATCGGTGCCATACAAAATATACTTGCGCGGAAAAGTTGTGTTTTAGATGCCACATGTTTTAGGGTAGCTTCACGTCTGGTACCTGAAGGGTTTGCAATTAATAAATGAGGATTACTCTTAACAAACGTTGCAACTTCGCTTATATATAAACACGGCACCGTCAGGATTCCCAATTCTATAAATTTTCCTTTACAAGATTCCTTTTTCTTAAGACCTATAATTGAGTTTTTATGTATTTATAAGTAAGTATTTACAAAAGAAATGTATATGTGTGAAAGTATGTATCACTTATTCTAGCACCCATAGTACAAGCTCTGCTTAGTTTGGGACTAGATGGTGTTGTGTGTGTGTATATTGTGTGATATTTATTTATTTATTTATTTAGTAAGACTGTACAATAATTAGGTTTCTTTAATCAAAATAATTCAAATAAGTGAGCTCTTGCAAACAAGTACCACCAGTTTAACGCCTGCCACCAAACGAATGCGACCAGTCAGGTTAGCATAGCGGGCGAGCATTTTTGCCAAGGTTCCCGATACAAAAATATGACAAAATCCTTTTCGATCAAATCACTTGCGATGCTAGGCTCTATGAATTTCATTATTCTGGTGAGCAGCTGATCGAGCCATATTCCTTATTCCTTATTCCATATCCTTATCAGTCGAACATAATAGGACATAAATAATCACACGTATTTACTTATATTCAATGCACTTCAATTCAATTCTTTATCTGCTTTAAATATGGTACAAAAAGGTGTTATTACAACCAACATGTCCATTATCATATTTTGCCATTGTATGACCTGCAAATATTATACATACACTTTTTTTTAAATAGAATAGAACATTAATGTAATAACATTAATGTTCTATTCATAAAAAGCAGTCAAAGCCACATACCGTTTCTTGTTCCCTCTCGGCCTGCTTGAATCGACTCGTGGAGCCGGGCACTGTGTTCAGTTCCAAACAAAGTCCCTTTATCGCGTACGACTCTGCTACTATGCGGAGACTCCGCCTGTAAATTGCACAAAAATACGTTGTTACGGGAATTGCTTTTATTATATTACAGTTTTGAGACCAGTTATTCGACCAGTTTCGACGACCGGGTGGCGGAGTGGGTAGTGTACGTGTACCTGCCTGCGACGCCGACGTCGTGGGTTCGATTCCCACTTAAGACAAATCTTTGTGTGCATGAACATGGGGGTTTGTCTTAGTCTGGGTGTTTATATGTATAACAAGTATGTATTTACAAAAGAAAAAGTATATATATGTATATCTATCAGTTATTCGAGTACCCATAGTACAAGCTCTGCTTAGTTTAGGACTAGATGGCGTTGTGTGTAAGTTGTGAAATATTTATATATTTAGTAATGGAATATTGATAGTTTAAATAAACGAATCAATAATAAACAGATAAACCAGATAAACAATTTTATTGGTAATGATAAATTACACGTCACAAATTATTAGCACATACAAAATCATGAATATAATTGAATCTATAATAAAAACAATAGCATCAACATAATCATTTATTATAAATAAATAATAGAATTATGTAATAATATAAATAATTTAAAAATAGTCTACTAGTCAAAAAAAAAAAACAGCTTAGCAGTTCTAATGGAACATTAGTAAAAAAATACACATTTATTTTAAAATTTAACTATTACTAATATAAGAATATCTCATCTACGGAGTAAAAGGCTTCCTGAACGAGCCAGCACTTAAGTCTATTTTTAAAAACAGTTCGTGACTTTCAGGAGGTTACATTTATTGGTAAACAATTAAATATTTTAGGCCCTATCACATGTGTAAGTTTACTCATTTTTGCGAGACGATGTGGCACAAGAGCTAATTTCTCTGCATCATGTGTGCCATATGTATGCCTGTCTCCTCGCTTTTGGTAGTCTTGCAAATGATAATAATACTATGTATACATACTAATTACAGTATTAGCAGTATGGTACAGTGAAGTGTCAATAAGTTTGGTGACATCACTTTTGAGTGAAGCACTCTATGCAAGTCCATAGAATGGAAACTCTTTTTATTTGTTTTTGGAATAATTTGCAGAAGTATTTTTTTGCAGGTATTTTTATTAACACCAAGATAATATTTTTTTTTGATCTGAAAGATATTTTATCTGTCAAAAGGAGGTTGTTTGGTCAATCTCAAAAGCTTACCACCTAACGAATGAAGGTAAGAAATAAAAGAAGACATATCATACAAAATAGATAGTAATAATAGATTATGTCGTATAGACTGTCCGTGTGAACAGTCTACGATGACGTCGCGATTACTCTAGTATGCGCGTGCGCTGACTCAATGTTAGCGATAACAGTTTGTTTAGAGTGTAGTACATATCGTAAGGTATGACACATGCGAAAAAATATGGGATGGCACGCACGCCTTAAACATTTTTATGATGTTTCTGAAGCGTACAAACATGGGAAAGCTTTTGAAAATAAGCTCGAGTGAACATTCGCTGTACTTAAACCCTAGATTGATAAACCCGCAAGATTGATAAACCCGCACACGTCCCCGCGTTTGGGTGTTAATGGCCAGTAGGCCGGTAACACTTTGGGTGGAGGAGGGCTTTCGGCTGCCCGAAAGAAGGTTGTACTTAAACCCTTTTTTCCTGTATACCATGTATGTAGTAAATGGACGTTCAGTTCACCTGATGATAAGTGGTAACTACAGCCCATCTGAGAACTACGATGTTATGCTTCATCAGCCAGTCATTTCAGAAATTAAGAATACAAATCACTTATTTCCATGGGCCCCAAAGTTGAACACGTCAAAACCAGAGCTTGATCACACTACCAAACCGGAACACAGTAATGCAACCATTTGATGGCAGGTTAAAGGTGAGACGCAGGCTTCCGCCTTCGAGCTCATTCTTCACGAGCGCACACCATCAAAACATCGTATTTATTTATTATTTTACTAATTTATGCCAACATTTAGCAGGTTTCTGATTTAACCAGAACACAGTATTCAGTAGTCAACATATTGCTTTGGTTAAACAGGAAACTGTTGTTGATATTGTAGGAAGCCATATTGAAATCATGTGATTGATAGCCGATAGGTACTTAATAAACACAGACAGGATATTTTTACGCCAGCGTTATTCGTCAGCGATAAAAAATGGTGAACAATGTGCTATCATTATATTGAAATATTGTACCGAGTGAAGCAACAACTATTCAACCATTACACTTGATGAGAATTGCACTGTTCTGCAATTGGCTTAATTACTTGATTATTTTGTGGAATATGCAATCTTAATATTACCAGCTCATTTGCAAATGTAATTGGTTGTGACAAAAGAACTGAATTTATAGTTTAAAAGGTATTAACATAATGCATATGAGTCAGGAAATGTCTGTACTGTAGTGCCTGTAGTGTGCCTTAGGTAGAATCCCAAAAAGGGCCCAAGCAAAGAGGTAAAACAATGGAGGTCAAACGCAAACAAAATTTACGAAAATAATGTTATATATAAACCTTCCTAAACACAGATTTCATGCATATTAGGATAAATAACTGTGGAAGAAATTAAATTTTATGTCAATACTTTAATGTTCAATTTAGATTGCACCAAATTCGATGACTTTAAGCATTTTGGAGCACATTCAGTTCGGACATTTTAAGTGCAGATCTGAGATCCACTAGTCTTAAGACAATTGGTACAGGAAATCAGATTTCCAACCAGATTTTCAGAGAGAGATTTCCAGGCCCTTCGTGGGATACCACCGGGGCTCTTCAAGCTGAGTGTGACCCTGCTTAGATCTAAATTTTATAAAATATGAAATAATATGTATTAACTGTTATGGGAATTTATGAATATAATGAATCCAATGGATAATCAAACTCTATAGTTTAGTAACCCTTATCAGAATAGCCAGTTGTTTAATATTCATAAATAATCTTTTCATATTTTCCTTGACTATATTAAAACATTAATAAATATTTTGAATAACCTTCCAGATAACAACACATTATAAAATTGAACTTCACCCACAAAAATTTTAATGTATTCAATTCCATCGACATTAAATAATAGCCACATCATTTAAATGTTAATGTTAATAAGTATGTGCTTTGATCACTGCAATGTCACATGAGTGTTTCTGTTTTGAAGAACATTTTAATGTTATTGAGACAAATAAAAACAAAAGGAATGACAGCAACCTACTCTATCTATCTAAGGTTTCAAATGTATATGTAATAGGTCTTTACTTACACAGGTAATTCCTTCTCTGTCAAAGAATTTAACTCAGCCAGTTTATAATGTTTCAATGCTTCATCGTAAGCCCCACAGGCATAGTTCAGCTTCCCAAGTAATAGATGGGCATCTAGTGCTACTCCGGCTCTTTTGCCTGCTTCATCTGTAGCCAAAGTCAGGTATCCTCGGGCTTCAGAGAGCTCCCGTTGAGCTCTTTCTATGTTTTCTTTTGCAGGTGGCCATTCGTCAAGATGTGCCTCGAGCTTGCCTTCTCCAATCAGGAAATCGGCAAGACTTTCTGTTGGCATGGAAAAAAAACGTGATAAGTATGTCAAAGACATGTTGCAATGCAATTTTTGCTTGCAGGGACATTCAAATATGGACTAAATTGCAGACTGTTTTGTGGCATTCATGGATGAGTACTGAATTGTGAATGAAGTCAGTTTTCTAGTCATGTGTTTGTATAAAGTTTTGATTGACTAGACTGTTGTTTAGATATATATTATAACAAACATTGTTTTCATTCAAGAGCCAATACACAAACACACAAATGCAATTGCCCAGTATTGGTATGAACATAGATTAATAGTTTTTAACAGACCTCCTTTGCCTCTGTCACTTTCATACATCTCTCCACACAAAACAATTATGTTAGTAATGGTTAACACAAAGTATTTATAGTGAAGATAATTCATTCAAGTGTTTGATAATACCTGTGAAAACATTTATGAGCTCTTCTTATCAGGTATATTACAATATTCATACAATCATAGATGCTTGTAATATATGCCTTCCATTTTCAATACATAATAATTTCAAAAGAAAGGTTTTAATTAATTTTATAATCATTAAGTATGTAACTCTTAAAACAGGATAAACAACTTTGTAACATTGATTCATGATTACTGATTAGGTAATAACCTTTTACATGACAACAATACACAGCTAGAATTATTGTTTCCACATTGGCATTAATAACTTTAACCTTAGATTAAGTTTACAATACAAGTGTCATTAAAACTTAATGTTCTCACCGCTGACATTTAGGAAACATGAATAAATTTAATTATTATCAGATTATTTACTATTGTCTGACTGTATGTTTATCTGTATTTTAATATAAAACAGGCAATTTGAGTTATGTCTTGTGTAGTCACTGATAAGTTACTAATACATAATGTTTTTAGGCTTACATGATAAGGTTTAGAACCAGGCTAAGGGAACCTTTTTGATGCACGTAAAGGTAGTATTATGACATAGACAAGACTTTACGGAATACTGACCGTGCTGAGATGATCTGGACTTTAACTGCTGAGCCAACTCAACTGCCTTTTTCCAGTTAGAATCCTCACGACTCCTCTCAATCTCTGTTTCATATCCCCGCACAGTATTCTTACTCCTCGATGTCATTTTAACACGGGAATAATTTTACACGTATGTCACACCATCGAATTAAATCACCACTTCACTCATTCATTGCAAAACCTTTGCAAAATTGCATTAAATCCCTATGATAGGATCACCAACGAGTTGAAGGCCAAATTTGACAGATGACAACATATTCGCGGAATCCTATTATGATGTCAAGGACCTATTCTGATCTCTTACCTTGTAATTGATTTTTAGTTATTTTATTACAATTTTAAGGGAATGTGAATATGTACTAAAAATAAATACGGACAGGAAAACAGAATTTTAAGATGTAAATATTAAAAATATATTTTAACTAAATATACACCAGATTTTAATATTATTTAATTAAATACCTAGCACCATCTAGTGTTAGGTAGCTAAAATTTAAGTAATCGCGTTTGTAAGGATTTGACGATAAAAAACTTTGAACTCGGTTACTTCTCATCAAAACTTAGTAGAAGTAAGTTTTGATTTATTACTTAATAATTTATTTCTTACAAATAGCAAATTGAATGAATGAAATAAATTGATTTTTGTAAAAAAAGAAATGGAAACCTTTTTACCCTTTTCAGTACAACTTGCCTTATAAACACACACAAAGAGTAAACACACATCTCTTAGTTTCGGCCAGAACGTACCAGATGGCGTTAGTCGTTCCTAAGAAGAAGAAAATAAATGTTTGCTATTCGAGAGAAATATTTTTGTTTCTTTTTATATTTTTAAATTCAGGAGTACCTATGGTGTTGCACGTGACCATAGGCTATGGTAACTGCTTTCCATTAAGGTGGGCCGGACGCTTGTCTGCTTAGTTAGCAGAAATAGGGCGCTAAGAAAAGAACCTGAGTAGTTAGCCTACTCACCGTCTCTGTTATATTTTTTCTCAACAAATCGAAAAGATATAGGCATCTACTCGGTTAATTGCAGGCACAAATAAATAAATTATATTGACTTTGCTTAGTGTAATTGTGGGATCCCTTTCTTCGCATAATATTTTTTTGTCAAGTCAAGTGAGATTATATATAAAAAAATATATGCGAAAACATAGGGTGCCTGTAATTTTGCATGATCTTACTACCCAACACGGTAACAAGACACAGTGATTACTTAGTGCAAGCCCTACTATCTCATTCACAAAGGCATACCTAGTGCATGGTGCTAATTGGTGACTCTGGGTGTGCTTTGTTGTGTGAAATGTATGTCGGTGAACACTTCGCGACACAGGAGTTATTCTTAGCGGGCGTGGAATAAAAAAAAATAAAAATAAAACATTCTTAATTTCTCATCCAGAGTGGATGCTATCTTTTTAAAGAAAGTACCGACCAACCTAGTAATGTGTGAACGTGCCTCCTAAAAAGTGGCATCGTAATCATACATTCTATTCGTGACAAAATACATAAATTATTTTCCTAATTTAGATACACATTATGCAACATGGATATTTACCTACATAACACGCAACGGCACTTTTTCCTTACCGCAGAGTCGATCTAACGTGATTACCACCGGCTTACACTTATACATGTGCTGTCGACCTCAATGCTATTAGATATAAAGGAGGTGTCGTTCATTATTGTCTATTTAATATACGTTTTTTTTTTCATAACGATATACATACATAGATTATAAAGTTCTTTTATTTATCTAACTTATTGTAGGCATCTAGTCAGTCTTCTTGCGTGATGAAATAGTTTTAGGAATGCATGTAGATTTTAGTATTTTTTATCAAACGTATTTAATTGAGTTCAACGTTAAACTCTGTTTATTTGAATACATTGAACGGAACAGAGAGATTGAAGTCCAGAAGAATTCGGGTTCAGAGTTGAACTCGGTTCTACGTATTTGGTGAAATCATAAATAAATAAACTGTAATGGTTCTAATCATAGATTAAACACCAGTTCGAATTGCTCTATCAAAAAAGAATTGCTGCAGTACTAGGCGGGCAACTAGACTGCTTCCCGCTAGATGGCGTTAACCTTCTTCTTAAGCTTTCGTGTAAAGTTTTATTATTCCTTGGACGTACCTTAATATGATGAACACAGAATACATAATTACATCACGCCTATACTACCCAGAAGGGTGGGTGTGGCAGAGGTGTAAAGCACCCATATTTCACCTGTTACGTTTAGGTCATGGGAAAGAAGGTGAGCCTATCACCATCCACCAGGCACAATTCGGACTCCGTGCTGCTATAGTGAATTTCCTGACGGCAAGTTCACAATCACCACTTGGTAAGACCCGGACATCGACCCCAAAAACTCGCGGTGAGAGGCACATGCGCTAAGCATCGAGGCAGTCTCATACAGTAATACATCATTTCAGAACTAAGTGATATATACCAACTCTGTGTTTTAGTTTGATATGAATTTATCACGTACTGATTTTAAACTTTCGCGATATGTACAGATAATTATATATTATTGTAGACACGGGTTGTTATGCCTAATACTGCTACTTCTAGGTTTTTATGCCTTTAAAAATATGAACGCGATTAAGACCCGTGTCTACAATATATTATTATTTATCACGTACTCCAACATCTTACATCTTTAAGGCCTGTAGCCACATGTAGCCTATCAACTAATTATGCTATAATTTGTTTTTCTTCTTATCATAGCATGTCGAGTATCTAAGTACATTTAAGATACAGCTAATAGTTACAAATTATCTCGACCTCTATAAAAAAATAATGAAATAATTCAGTAATTCACTATTATGACCTACATTTCTAGCACTACCCTCTAGTCTCGAAAACCTTACCTTAAATTGAGCCACAGAAATCTGTCCTAAAATTCCCAGCTCCATTTTCAAACGAGTTGCGACCTCTATAACGGCGACCATTCTCGCCTTGCGGGTACTACCTTGGGAGTAACCGTGTCGTTATCGTACCTTGGGCGCCGGGAGTAATGGCAACGTTATCGTACCTAGGCGATATCGCAATGTCTAACGGAAAATTGTCCCTATTGACCTTTGGCCTAGACGTGGTTTGATCTTAACGTATGTAGTGGGTATCGTGTGTTTGTGTATTGAGAATATTACTAAGATTAAATATTTTTGTAGCCAGGTATCCGCAGAGAGCATGCATTTTACTAGAGAGAACTTTTAGTTTAAAATTATTTTATGGCCACTGCACGAGCAGAGCTGCGCGTTCCAGATAAAATTTATTGCAACATTCGGACAGTCAAATTTAAAAGAAAATTTTCCCCGGGCCGGGTAATACATTTCTAACCTTTGACATGTATTTTACCCGGAATGGGCAGCTCTGCTCACGCAGTGGAAATATGGCATTTCAAACTTATACTTGTCTCTAGTTAAATGCATGCTCTCTGTATTCACCTTCTACCAGCTCGTGGCTTTTGACGTACTCTATGACTCGATGCCACAATATGTTGAAGGAGACGTCAAGAGGTTCCGCACCAGAATCTATCATTGGATAATAATTAAAAAAATATATTACTATAAACTTTACGTTAATTAAAACCTAATTTAAAATGACAATGACAAAACGCTCGGCTGCTTACACCTGTGCATTTACAGTGGCGGGGTATGCGGTAGGGAAAACGGGACCTGAAGTTTTGACCATATTACAGTGAACGGACAGTCCATACAAGGGATATTGTGTTAGTTACCTGGTAAAACTATACGAATAAAAAAAGAAATATGCCACGAACCTTTTTACCAAATAGGCTCATATTCTGTGTGAACGTGTCGCCCATAAATATCCAGTCGTTAATATCCATAAAACGTATAGTGGAAAGAATATAAAAGTGTTATGGCCGTTTGATTGACATTTATAACGTAAATGCTTCTGAGCCGTGGGTGTGCCGGCGACTGTTATACCAAGCTGTGTGGTTGGAACCATAGACTAATAACGCCAAGAACGATAATCTTAAAACAAGCGGGTCGTCTAAAGTAAAACCAAAAGCAAATTGATGTCTGCGTTTGCCGGCACGCACACAAACATGAGAATGTACGAGTCGTATTAAACCGAAACGGCACAATAGAGTGGCTTCACCTTTCATGTGCGGGTACTCGGCTTCTAGGTGTAATAATTCTATGATGTTAAATAGTTTTATCTATTCGATATCATGGTGTGTTGCGTGACTGTGACAACCTTTAGAACTGGCACCGAAATATTTTCAGGTAAATAAATACATTGAAAGGTATTTCATCGAATAAAACTGTCTCATTTTTCTAGTGGTTAGCGCTGTGACCTCTTACCGCAAGGTCTCGGGCTCGATGCCCGGGTCGGGTAACAGTATTAATTGGGATTTTTCCGTCTGGTAATTCTCAATAGCAACAAGGATTGAATTTGTGCCCGGTGGATGGCGATAGCGTCACGCCTGGCACACGGGACCAAAACATAACAGGTGAAGTGTGGGTGCTACAACTCTGCCACGCCTGGGATAGGGGGTGAGTCTATCACTAATTATCGGGCACAATTATAATTTCGTGCACCTTTTGAGAATTTCCTAACGGAAGAATTCCAAATAACGCTGTGCCCGACCCGGGCAACGAACCCAAGACCTTGCTATAAAAGACGCATACGCTAAAATTACACGCCAATCCTCCTTTCAAAATTATGATGATACGAAAGCTAAAAATGCACAATAATTTACACGATGTTCTAACTGTAGACTTTACAGTTGCAGATACAAATTCCACGAAAGCTAACAACTACAAAGGGCAACAAACATGCATAGGTAGCAATTTTTACAACAAACATCAAATTATTCACCATAAAGGTTGATTGCACTTCCATCTTCTAATCTTATACCACCATTTGCATTATAAGTTATGGCAATTTAACAATTGCGCAAATGTCAGGGCCGTCAACATGACGTACCTAAATATTCACCCGTCTCGAAATGTTTCACAAAGATGTTGGGTAAATAGATTCGACATTCCGAATCTGCCTCCAATTTTAACAAACTTATTAAACCGTGCTCGCCGCTGAACCTGGTTTTCAATCTCTGTCCCTCTTATTCAATGTTTTTACGAGACAGAGAGATATTAAAAGGTTTCATCTGCGTTGAAACGGTCGGTGAATTGGGCCCTTGGTGTCATTATTGTAAGTCTCTTAATAAAAATAAAGATGGACACAAAAAATGTTGCCAAAACACGCGGGGGCGTGGGGGGAGGGGTAGATTGTACCGCGCTAGTGTAAAATCATAAGATTTGACAACTAGTTTGTATAGTTTGCAAGAGCGGCGCTCATCCACACTTGGCAGCGGACAACGCCTGACAATGCTCCATGGCTTTTTGCTCAGAATTGTGAGTACGCAAGCAAAAGCGAGCGGTGACCGAAAAACTGAATAAGTTTTTGCAACATAAACACCATGCCTAGGATTATTACCCAAATGGGTATGGTGGAGGTGTATAACACCTACACTTCACCTTATGCTTAGGTTCCACATGATAAAGGTCTGTCACAATCCATCTGCTGCTATTAAACATTTTTGGACGGAAAAGTTCAAATGTTAGTTTTGTTCGACCCGAGATTCGAACCCGAGACCTCGTGGTGACAGGACGCATAGGCTAACGGTTGGGTATTTAAATCGGTTTCGGTTTGTCCGTTTAATTTCTGGTAGCAATTTCCTTTCCACCGGTGACCGATATGATTTTAAGTAAAAGTTGCTACATTTGACATTTAATATAATCCCATCTATTTACTTCTAACTTCTTTGATGCCGAAATGTTTGACTGATGTTTGTGTTGGTGTGTGGTGGGTGTGTGTGAGTGTCAGGGGTGGTGCGAGCGGGGATATCGCAGGTAAGCCCGGGGTGACACTGCGCCGGCCGCAAGGCCAGAGCAACCTTAACGACGACGCCTGAGTAGGGTTGCTGCATGCTACAAAAGGTCCATAGATCTAAACAAACCCGATATTGGTTAGAAAATTCTCTTTAAGATTGTTCAAGAAATTTAGCTCTCTTCCAGTTCACTAGATGTTATTTGTAAAGTCTCTCTTACTTATTGGTTCTACAAGTGGCGCGATATCAGTATGTCTGTACTACGATATTGTCATATACGAGTGCAAAGCGTTGGTTTTTGCTACATCGATACCGGAGAAAAGTAAAAATATATAGAACAGCTTAGTCTATTTTATATGAAACGTCATAGACTACATAAAAAAAAGCAGGACATAGTCTCTTGAAACACGTACTGAAGCACCCATAGTAAGTCACACGTACACACAGAATACACACATTGACACAATAGTAAGTCAATCGCCCGCCATTACGCTTTGGACTGTGCTGATGCTCGGATCTTCAAGAAAAATTATTAAAATGCCGTCTTGTGTTGTGTAAAGCTGCCGAAACCATAGCGCCTCGACAAAAAAAAACCAGGGGATCACTTTTCATAGGTAAGCAAGTAATATATTCAGCTTATTGCCGAAATTATATTGTTTTCGTAAAAAATTATACCAAAACTATCAGTGTTGACAGTCAATAAATATTTTCATTTACCCTGAATTTGGGTAAATATTTTTTAGTAGTATTTAGTATAAATTATTAATAAATACATTTATTAATTATTAATAAATTTATTTATTAATTATTAATAATATAGATTTAGTATAAATTATTATTCTATGTTTTATAGATTTCCTGCTGCAAACGACGCATGGAAAAAATTTTGAGTAGAAATAATAAGAAACTGCAGAAATTATAACAGTTGGTAAAATTAAATCAGCATAAGGGATAGTAACTATTGTAAGTAATTGAAAAGCACACCACTGATCATTATTATTTACTGTAAAAAAAATGGAACGACACAATTAATTTTACTGTGCTAATGTTAAAGCAATTATTGCTTGAACATTTGCACAATAAAATTAAAAATAAATGTTAGTAATAATTACAAAAAAAGATAATTATAAAAAAACATTTTTTTTTTGTCAAATTTGATTTAAATTGTCTTATTCATAAGATTAAATGTAATAGTGTCTGCTGTACGGGGAAGACGCTATCTCCTGCAACCCAGTTATTACTTGTGCAGGCGTTAGGGGATTCACAAGTTAAGGATGCTAGTTTATGTCAATAAAGATTTTTATTTTTGAAATATTCAAAAAAAGTGTTAATAAAAATGAATATTTCGTTGATTATTGTGTAAAACACATGTACGATGTGATGTAACAAATGTACGATTTCTCACATTCGCGAATACGAATGTTGACCTTCAAATCAAGGGCCCGCAGAATGTCATACGAGTTTGAGATTTCGTGGCAGCCATGTTAAAACGAAACGATAAAAGAATTTAGGTGAAATGAAGCAGGAAGTCCGTCACAGGGTGTAAATTTTCTCGATTATTTTAATTGCCAATATTTCTTTAAATATTGAAAAATCGCATGTAAGTGAATATAAGCGCCGCAATTGTTTGTTTTTTTTAACTTAGATATTTTATTTAGTTTGTACATTTTGTTGACGTTTTCAAGCACTTTCTGATAGTTTATGTAATAAAGAATTTTTGATTTTGAATTGTTTTTTATTTTTTTGCTAACTGCCATAACTTATCCTACTATCCGATTTCGGCTCCAGGTCCTAAACTGGGACACCCTGTATATCACTAAAGCATCTATACCATCTAAGAATCAGGAAGCGCCGTAGGAGTCGTAATTTTAAAATATTTTCCAAAAACTGGGTAGCTGCACTAAAGCATCTTCGCTGCCTTGCGTCAGGAGTACCCAGAGCAACGAATTTTGTACATATTCCCTTAATAAAAACAAACAACTTCCATCTGCAGGCCCGCATCGACTGCTAGAAATATAAAATCAACTTTGTTTCGAAATTCAAACATAAAGTTGTTTTATATTGTTTGGTTTTTGGCCACGGTAGTATAAAACTACCTATATCATGTTTGATGGTAAAAAGCAGCAAATAAAAAAATATAAGAACTAAACCTCTAAAATATTTATTTCAATTATTGTAAAAATGTGGGTAATATTTCTCATGGCTGGTAACCCCTAACACACGCACCCATAAACAGACCGCCGCCATTTTGGTGCTTCCATCATTTTATAGGTGACATTCTCTCCTGCTTTTTTTATGTACTCTATGTGAAACGTCAGCGTATCTCCCCTCACACATATAAATACAGAAATTACATTTTTGACTTTTGTAGGTGTATTTAAAAGTGAATTTTAAAATTCATAGGTGTAAAAATTTGAGTACGCTTTCTTGATATTTATGCCTCTCAAATTGTTAAAGAGTGCTGCTTGTACCGACTAATGATTAAGGGGTCTAGCTGTGCTTAGCATCTTAAAAGGCAATAACAGGAGGAAATATAGTGTTTTTGTTTTTCATATTGTTAAGCTCAACAAGTAAACACAACATTGAAATAACTGGCTTTTCCTGAATGGTGTGGAGAAGTGTAGCTGAAGTGCTTATTGAGATTACAACTTCGTCAATTTCTAATTTATTATTTTTATAGCATTTAGCTATGCTTAGCTTGCTTTGGTTTCGACGAACGACTGCCCAGTGTGCAGAAGGTCACAGATTTAAATCCTGCCGGTCCTACAATTTTTATAACTGTTTCTTCGTATAACTTCGTCCATAACAATTTTCATCAAGATTTGTTCAGTGGTTAAACTACTCAGATATGCTGACAACCCTGAATACCTTTCGGATCATACTTAGCTGATTAACCGTTTACAACCGATCGTCTGTCATTGCCTACATCATAGCTTATCTATTTACTATACATATATACTACTTGCTATAGATATATAATACCCGTGCCGATTGGTTCTAAGCAGTGAGCTTACGAAATAACTGAGTCGTGCAAATGTTTCTGATATGATGGTTATTGTAGTGGAAATTGATTTTAATGTTATTCAAGTATTAATATCTAACTTATTGTGATCTCAATTGTTATTATCAGTATAAGGATGTATTGTAACTGAATGATCATTAAAAATAATGATATACTCGAACTGAAATTGCATTCAATAATTCACGAAATAAAACCGTTTTTTGATTACTCAAATTGTAATATCAAGCTCTATATATTGCTATAAGAATATTTTACTGCGCTGATCCCGCACCGAGTACTCAAGCAATGACCTAAAACTTATTGTAAAAATCTCATTTGAATAGCGTCACATCATCGTCAATCACCAATTACACCATATTCATAAACAACGGTTATCGCTGACCCGGGCATTCTCTGATTCAATGTTTGAACCGGACAAAGATTTTCGAAAACCGTCGCTTAGCATTGAACTCGATCGGCAAAATTTACCTCAAGTTTTTGATGTAACGATGAAAAATTATCAAAACTGCGTTTATACTAATAAACAGTTAAATAAATATGGGGCCGGCTGGATTTGAACCTGCGACCGCTTTGAACTTTAACTTGTTCGTATTGCCACAGTCGAGGCCAAAATATTAAAGAGCCTAGTTTATTAAAATATTGAATTAAAATCGTCTAAAACAAGCATAGAACCCAGTCTTCAAATAAATACACACAATATTCTTCGCTATACACAATAATATTATTTAACAGTACCAACATTTTCAACACTTGCTCCTTGAGATATTAAACCTACTCTAATGCACATAGAATATTTGCCTACCTTAGTGTAACATTTTCTTGTATTCGGCCATTTTCTTCGAGAAAGCTATACTGAAGCCATTGCCAAGATATCAGCCTCCCAGGAACCATAGCCTTCGTAACATCTGCACTACTGCTAACGTTACTAAAGGGACTACATAAACGACTTTGAGGACTCAGCAACTTTGCGCTCAGTTTAAGTAACGCATAAAAACTTGGGTTCACATTAAGTAGATAAGAGAGACAACACACCTGGAATCTTGTGGAATACTTAACCTATATTTTCAAGGGCGCTAAGTATTTGGTTATTTATTTAAATAACTTAAAGTACATACATATTACATAATATCAGAGGGGTGTGGCAGAGGTGTGCAACACCCACATTTTACCGGTTATGTTTAGGTCCCATGGAATAGGGGGTCAGCCTATCGCTATCCACTGGGAAAGAGTGCACGGTTGGCGTAGCGGTTAAAGCGGTCGCCTCGCCGCTTTCAACTACGCTGGTGTTGTGGGTTCGATCCCCACATGGGACAAATATTTGTGTGATTCGCAATGATTTGTTCTGACTCTGGGTGTGTTTGTGTGTGTGAAATGTATGTTTGTGAACACCCCCGCGACAGAGGAGTTATTCCTAGTGCGGGCGTCGTTTTAAAAAAAAAAAAAAAAAACCAACTGCCACTCCGTGCTGCTATTGTAAATTTTCTTAATGGAAAATTCACAAATAACACTTTGCCTGACCTGGAAGCAAACCCAAGACCTCGCGGTGAAAGGCGCATACCTTAATAACTAGACCATCGAGGCAGTCATCAATCTTGGAGTTTATAAACAGGGTTCTGTTACTTTACTAAAATAACTTAATTGATTACCCAACATGGCAATTGAATTAAGAAGCCAATTAATTGTCCAGTTTGATAATCATTATATCATAGGGTTTGAGGAGACCTGTATATCTATTCAATTAGTTTGTTCAGAAATAACAAACCTACAAAATACTGGTGCCGAAATTAGTTAAAATTCTTCTCGTAGCACTTTGCTACGTCGTAGCTCGTCGTAGCCCACAAACGTAAATGAGCCGTAGAGGTTACCATTACCATCAGTACGTGCTATATAATTAACTTACAGAATATAAAACATCGTTACATATTCCTTAATGAAAGCTATCAAATAAACACTATCCAATTAAATCCCAACGTATACTGTATCATTAACCTTCATTAAACCATCCTTTAAATCATCAATTTTCTCGACCACAGATTCCAGTCCGGGCGAGTGCAATTTCCCACAAACTAGTTTGATCCGGTAACAAGCGATTGCAACGTGTACCCCTTCATGCACCCCGGGATGGACCGTAGAGGGGGAGGCAGGGGGTGTATGAATGACGCACCTGTGCAAGCGGTACGACGCAGTGCAGGTCAATGTCGGGCCGGATCCCCCCTGGGCCCGGCAATGCGGCCCGCGGGCCTGAAAAGGACGCGTACCTCTCGCTCTTGCCCCGCAAACGAAATTGGTTTACCTTTATAGCCTTATAGGCATCAAACACGAATCTAAATGTCCCGCTTTCAATTTGCTGGCTGATAAGGGACAGGCTCACGTGTCATGCGCATTCATTCTCTTGTGAATATTTTTGAGTATAGTCCCTTGTGCATAGTTTCATCCTGAGTACGAAATTGAGCATTAATATACAATATTTGAATATATTATATTACTATTTGAATGCGACATGCTTACTTATAGGATACCAAGAGACTCCTGATTGTATCTCTACTAATTATAACGAGACTAATTATGACAATTCTACTAAATATAAGTTTTTTTGTTTGTATGTACTCAAAAATCTTCAAATCTACTGGACTAATTTTAATGAAAATTAATGAGGAGATAGATCAAAAACTCAGAAATAATAAAAGCTTTTTTTAATTCACGTAGAAGACTGGTGGAGCCGCACACAGAAGCTAGTGAGTAATAGTAACAATTAATTTATTAATAACGGTGAAATTCAAGTCTTCCTAAGCAAATACACTACAGCGAAATTGATTGTATTCTGGTTAAATTTCTGCTATTTATTATCCGCTAAACTACCCTATATGGTCATAAAGATGTATTTTTTTCATAAAAATCTGTTCAGTATTACTAACTGATAAATTACTGATAAAGTTACAGTCTCGCCTTTTACATATTCATTCGTGAATATTTGAAAGAATATGTACAGATATAGAGGCAGTCTCTTTGTGTACAGTTTTATTCTAGCTGTAACAGTATCTCATGAATAGCAAATAACTGGACTAGACTTAAATGTGTTTCAAATTACGTAAATGTAAGGTAGTGGACGGTTGTAGTTGCAAACAGCAGACATTTAAACGTTTGTTAGTAAAGTTTAACGCATGTTAAATTGTCTGGCAGAAAAGTTATTTTAAAAATAAATTGAATACTTTTTATTTTTAAATAACATTAATCATATTACTGTTCACTTGTGCAATAATTAGTTTATGAGTTAACATCATGTCTTTATCTCTACTGTTTTGGTAACTATGTATTTAAAAAAAACTCTTCACACTTCACTACTATTTCCTGACAATATATTTTTGTATCGTTCAATCGAATAAACAAAACCCACAGTTTATCCGAATCACAGTAATGTAATTGAGTGGTTAAATAATGGCGTCGTTTCAGTAATAGCCAGTATAAAGGCAAGCTCTGTGACTATTAGCAGCGAATTCAAAACCTTTAGTACTTAACGATACTCTACTAAATAAATGACCATTTATTTGACTAACTACTATTATACCCTACTAACACGTGGTTGCTTCTTAAATTAGGTAACTATATACGGATTAGTGTAAACCGCGTCTCTACTCGCTTGGTACGTGAATAAAAAGTATTCCATAGTATAGTCCAGGCTATAATTACGTGTGAGTCAAATGTTTTCAAAATTCAGCCAGCTGCTTCGATGATGTAGTGGCGCCTCTCATCGCAAGGTCTAGGGTTTGATTCCCAGGTCGTGCAAATAGTAATTTGAAACTTTCCGTCATAAAAATCAAAATAGCAGCATGGAGTTGGGCTTGTACCTGTGGGCGATAGGCTCACCCCTTATTCCATGGGACCTCAACATAAAGCCAGTGCAGCAGTGAAATAAATAAATAAATAAATAAATATTTCACAACTGACATACAACGCCATCTAGTTCCAAACTAAACAGTGCTTGTAATATGGGTACTAGAATAACTGATACTAATACATATATTATATACTTTTCTTTTGTAAATACATAGTATTCTTATTATACATATAAACACCCAGACTAAGACAAACCCCCATGTTCATGCACACAAAGATTTGTCTTTAGTGGGAATCGAACCCAAAAAAAGTTAATCTACTTCCTTGAATAACTAAATACTCTCGCAGGGAATGACAGCGTTTACTCGTCATTAAATTGACACATCTCATTAACCACCGCTTGAAGCATGCTGTGTTAAACTCTTGAACTCATAACGTCATAACGTTTCTTTAAGAGAACCATTTTAACGGAACAAATACAAAGAATTTTTCCCCAACTTGTTAAGAGCCCTATTACAAAAAAATGCGTATGTGCAAGGTTTTCGCCGTCGTAATTGTATACTTTTTGCTGTTTATTACTTAAAAAAATTACATTATAAAGATAGCCCATTTCTTCGTCTTAAACATTAATACAACAGATATTATTTTTTTAATTTAATTATGCAGTAATCATCATTCTGCTGATGTATGATTCAGTAGAAGAGGGGAACAGACCTTGTTTGAGAGCTCTAATTTGTAAAAACTGGCTAACACTGCCCATCAAAATATTATTTTTTGTATTGAATGTATCCTCTACTAACATCATTATAAAATATATTTTTAATATTGACCTTTTATGAGTATAAAAAAAGGTCTGGAATTGATACAAGTTTTAATCAAAATTACCTCAAAACAAGTCAGAATATCTCTGGTATTTCGTATTATTTCAATATAAAGTTTTTACTAAAATAATATTTCACTTTTGTTTTATCCTATAAATTTTTTGTTTTATTTAAAATTGCTATAGTTATTTTGTAATAAATCAAATAAAAGTAGTACTTATTTGACTGCGCCGGGGCGATGCAATCAGATGCGCACGAGCGAGAAAGTTCTTATGAAAGAAAAATAAGAAATTTGCTCATATTTCCCATTTCTATTAAAACATACTTATACGGGGTGGATGCGACATAGCGACATTTATTGAAACCACAGCTTCTATACATGGTAAGTATCAATTTCCACCGGATAAAAATTCTCTGGCGAAAAAAAAAAATCACGTTCTCCGAACAATTTAAACATTGCGATCGTGCAATTTGTTCGGAAGACGTGAATTTTTTTTTTCGCCAGAGAATTTTTTATCCGGTGGAAATGCATACTGGCCATGTATAGAAGCTGTGGTTTCAATAAATGTCGCTATGTCGCATCCACCCTGTATATTCATAATTTATATTTTTTTATAGAAATAATAAAAAACAGAATCTGGAAAACTTTGAAGCTTCAACATCTAGCAACATCAATGAAACTAAGGACATGGTAAAATAATGAACTTTTCTTAATATGAAATACTTCGTATTGAAAATTTAATTTATTTCATGCTTTTTTTAATTTTTTAGACTTTTGACAGTGAATACGCAGACTTCGACACTAATGATAATTCAATAATTGAAGAAACAGATATAGAAGAAATATCTGTTAACTGTAACGCTGACAAGGTATATATATTATACATTGTATACCAAATAGTTTGTTAAAACTTAGGCAATCCCCATAAGTGATCTTTGTTTTACGCTACACAATGTACTTATATCTTTTTTCTAGGTAATGCTTCGTTTGGGAAAATTATTTAATATTATGTTTTTTTTTTTTAATTTTTTAGAGTGTTGACAATGAAAATCCAGGCTTCGAGACTAATGATAGTTTAATCATTGAAGAAATAGATAAAGAAGAAATATCTGTTAACCGTAATGATGAAAAGGTATGTACGCTAACTAGTTGCTTAAGACTTAGGAAATCCCTATTATAAACTAATCTTTGTCTTACGCTACACAATTTACTTATATCTCTTTGATGGGTAATGCTAATGCTTTATTTTGCCTTGTTCACAGGATAATATAGATATTCAAGGAAGACGCTTAATTGATTTTCGTTTCTTCATGAATCAGTTGGTTGCAATTGATGCGCATAGCGAAAAATTGTCATCAAGTCACTATAGTAAACGACACTTATCGACATATTATAATGTATGTATTTATTTTTGTGGATCACACCTACTTTAGCATAATGTTCACGTACTGTAATATTTACTTTATATTAAGTTTCATAATGTTATCAAAAATATACGAAATAAAATAATTTTAATGTGTTTCAATTGGCTAAATGTTGTAAAACTGATATACCTGTTATTGATAAGGAGCCAATTCTGCAAACTACTAAACTGGTAAACTGAAAAAATACTTTTTATTCTAACAACAAAGCATACTTTACGATTCGTTTACCGTGGAAGTGCCATAGGAAATCATACTACAGCGGATCAAGATTATTTAGTCACTGTTCACGCAACATGTGCATCGAGTGTCGTAACTTGCCGCGCGGTCGAAGAAACACCTAATTTGGCGCAACGTAAAAATGTAATAGGGCTCTTAATCTCTACTGTAATTTTTTTTAAGAGGAATGACTTAATTTTTTGTTCATTTCATTAAACTCGAAAACTACAGATATTTTATTTTCTTTCCTAGATTGATAGAATATATTTCATACATATATTTATATTGTCATTGCTAGACTACTAATAAAGTACCCAAGACAACAAATTTTCAATTATAAAGCAGTATTAGCCCCATATACCTCGGCATTTCGTTTTCAATTAGCGAATGGGTCATAAAAACTCTTTTAAGTATGTCTGCAAGGAGGCAGTATATGTCAGAGGAAGGAACACTCGTTATTAATGTGCTCACGCTCGCAGCGCCACCTGCCGGCTTGCCAATTGCTTCACGGGTTACTAAATCATTATAACAACTGCCTCAGGATTGCTTGGTACGAAAATATGATATTTTACTGGTGGTAGAGCTCTTGTGAATGAGCTCGAGGGCGGCAGCACCACCGTCACACCTTTAACCTGCCGCCAAATAGTAGTGCTTCCATTACTGTGTTCCGGTTCGGTGGTGAGATCAGGCCCTGAAATTACTGGCACATGAGGCATAACACCGCAGTCCTCAGCTGCAGCGACGCATCTATAATCTGCTTTTGTGGATTGTTGATGTCCATGGGCTGTACTCCACTTACCATCAGGTGGACTACACGTTCGTTCGCTGTGGCGTAGAATATAAAAAAAAACGCGCAAATAATTTATAGACCCATATATAAAAAATTCAAATAATATTTTTCCAAAATAATAAGATCGATTTATCTAATTTCAGGACCTGATTTATAGTCTGTGGTTTTTTTGTTATGTATGATACACGGTCTTCCCTAAAAAGTGTTGCCCGTCAATAAAGTACGGCATTACTATAGAATAATATTCCGAAAAAAAAAACGGTAATTCATAGGCTATCAAAAAGATAATAAACAAATGGACAATGTATAATTAGTTCCGTTAGAGTTGGATCGTCCGCCAGCAACGAGGCAGCGAGGCGGTTCCGTATCGATGTCACAATCTGACAATCGGCATAGCAACAACGCTTCACGGCCAAGGCCACTACATGCGGACTCGGCTGCGGAACTACTAAATATAAATATTCGGTTCGATTCACGCCAATTATGGATGCCGAGGCTTTGTTTGGTATTCAGGGTGACATAAAACCTGGGCATTGCAAAGGAAAAATGGAAATTCTTTATGCGGAAACATGAATGGAATGTTTTTGCGCAGGCAGGTAGCAAAATGAGACTTCGACATTTTGGGGAAAGCTTAATATTTCGATACCTAATTTAGTGATGCTATTTTTCTTAGTCATATAATTAAAAGTAGTGGTATTTATAAGTCGAATGGACAAAGTGACGATTTCACGAACGTTATAACTCAAGTTGAACGATAAGTTAGAACTTTCTATCTCTCTGCCGCGATATAACATAATAATAACATAACATGACATCACTCCTATATGACCCAGAAGGTTGTGGCAGAGGTTATAACACCCACGTTTCTCCTGTTATGTTCAAGTTCAATAGGATAGGGGGTGAACCTATCGCCATCAACCGGGCACAATTCCAACTCCGTGCTGCTATTGTGAATTGCCTGACGGAAAGTTCACAAGTAACATTTTGCCAGACCCGGGAATCGATCACGAGGCCTCGCGGTGAGACGCGCATACGCTAATGACTAGACCATCGAGGCAGACACATATTATATGTGCGATGCAAATACCCACCCGTATTAGCATCGGTTTTATTCAGCCCATTTAATAAATCCGTAGACTACAAAGTTTGGTGGAATTGGGGCTCAATAGACAATGTTTATACTTACTTACTGATATATATTTTATTTTATTGATAAAATTATGTGTCTAACACACACACCATTACTTTATTTTATGCGCCTAAAAACGACCTCACCTTAAAGTGACGATCTAGTTTCTGAAATCACGTCTTGAAAAATCATGGAACTTCCTTTCATTATTAAACCTTTTATTTTTTAATATACGTTCGTCATACCGAATAAAGAGTGCAGCTATTCATCCGATGTCGCATACATTCCTCTCAATTTGTAGCATACGATTGAAATGGTTACAATATTCTTGATAGAAAATAAATGTCGTTGGAAGTAAATTGGAATAAAAACTCATTTGCTTTTAGCTTTTACATAATGTAAAATTACAGGTGCGCTTAGGTCACATATTGTTTGAGGATCCCGTAAATATGTTTTTATAAAAGCTTACTTTTTAATTAGACTATAAAGTAATAAAACAACCCATTATTAAATATACCTACCTATTCTACATTAGTACTGTTGAAACTGGTGGCCCGTCAGCACTAAAAAGATAACGATACCATTATCTCATAGATAATAAATACCTAAGAATACAATCCGAGGTATACTTACAATTAAAGTCCACAATACAGTTCTAAACTGCTGGCTCATTATTTCAGCGAGTACAACTAATACTCTAACGGTCTATAAATTGAAGCCTACCAGCGCAGTCAAACGTTGGCTCCCAATCAAGCTTATTTACTATTATTGCACACACACGCCGTAGTTTGTAGGTTCTAATGAAGTTGATTTGAATACGATTCGGATGTAGCATCACATAGCATCATCAAAACTCATATACATGAGCTCATCAAAATCTGTTCAGTAGGTTTTGTAAAATGTGTAGCTAATATTTTTAGAAACTTTCGCATCAGTGTTGATGAAGGATGACAGTTAGATTTGGTTAAAGAAGGCCCAATATGTACTAAGCAAGATTAGAACAAGCACAGTTGTGTAAAAAGAGATCAGTGTTTTTTTTACGAATATCCAAAACAGGAATATCAAAAATAGGTTTCCGGTGTGCGTTCATCGGTGCAGTGCCAGTGAAGCCAAGGACACAGTCCTGCGATCGATACGTCACTGGATTGGAGTGGACAGCGTGGGTGCCGAATCTTTAGTACGTTATGGGTGTATCGATAGAGATTCAGTTGGTTGCTATACCAATATACCGGTTGAAATGACCCACGGATGGGTGGTTTAGCATTGTGCACGAGCTTGAGGCAATCAGTCACAATTACATTTATAACTTGATGCAGCACTAGTACTCAGTGCTTATTTTACTGTTATGGGTATACATATACAATTAATAGTGTAATTTCATTACAAACGTAATCGGTTTGTTACTTTAATATTATTAAATCTTAATCTATTTTTATAGACGAATCATTTATCTAATACATTAAAATTTTTATTTATTCGTGACCAAATTGTGAAATTTATTATTTCTATTTATCAGTTCGTATATAAATCAATTATAATTACAACAATTTTGACAAAACGGACATGCATTTTAGTATTTTACATATTCATGTAAAATTTCAGACCTATGGCTTCCTTGTAGGTACTACTACATAAGCCTAAAAAGTCTAGAATATAAACTCCATTTATCGACACACCACACGAGTAAAAGCTATTATAATAACCTAAAGCCCTATTGATATAAATCCTCATAAACTTCGCCATAAAACTAATTCCTCCTATCCAACATTCCCAATCAATTAGATACCTCAAACTAAGTGGTATACATTACTACGCCCAATTTATTGCTCATAAAGACCATAAAGTAACAGATTTAGAGGAAGGCATCAATTTGCGTTTCCGAATAATTTCCCCGTGAACGGCCATCATTTTATTACGGAAAGCCCACGTAACGAAGATTTATATCGTGAAAACATGCATATGGCCTTACACGGAAGATATAGTCGGTTTGCGATTAGGGTTTATTTGAAAATTTTAAATACTTATTAAAATGATACTCTAATACAAAATCTACGATTGGTGGTATTTGTTTAATTTAATTCATAAGAATTATCGTACACTATTTCGGTAAGTCGTTTAAATTGATTTAATTGTAATACGCTTTTGGTTTAGAATAATTTCGATTCTAAATACTCAAACATCTAACTGTCTCGATGGTCTAGTGCTTAGCGTATGCGGTAGTATATGGTGAGAAACCATGAGGTCTCGGATTCGATGCCCGGACCGGGCAAAGTGTTACTTGCGAACTTTCCGTCCTGTTGGAGCTGGAATTGTGCTTGGTGTATGGCGATAGGCTCACCCCTATCCCATGGGACCTTATCATGACAAGTAAAATGTGGATGTTGTACACCTCTGCCACACCCTTCTGGGTAATATAGGCGTGATGTTATATTATGTGTGAATATCATTAGCAATTTAATGTGCCAAACATTAACAATACTGTTGAATGAGTAGAGGGAGTAAGACTTTAATCATGTGTTAGTACTAATACAGTCCATTGGCTTACAAGTCATTACCCACGGCGAGTAGTTTACCTTAGGTAATAATTATGTAATGGCAAGAAAAACTTGCAGCTCAATGGCCGGAGTGTCGTAAAAATCTATGAGGTAGAATGTTACTGACGTAAGAAAATAATAACGAACTAACTAATAAGTAAAGCCTTGTGAAATGATTAATATTGATCGAAATCATTCAATTCTAACAGAAGATAAAAAAAAACTACTGAGGTGTCAAGGGACACCCGGATGGAACGAAGTTCCATTCGATTAATTAGTAAAGAAATTTTTATTTTTAACCGACTTCAAAAAAAGGAGGAGGTTCTCAATTCGGTTGTATGTTTTTTTTTTTTTTTTTTTTTTTTATGTTTGTTCGCCAATTACTCGAAGACACCTGGACCGATTTGAGAAATTCTTTTTTTGTTTGATAGGATATACTTGTCATGTGGTCCCATTTTTTTCAAGTCACGTTCTAATGATGGGATCCTAGAGAAATCGAGGGCAACCCTCAAATTTAAAAGGCTTCTATATTGTTTTTTATATATTATCTAAAGCTACTCGGATATCTGCATCTAGTAGTCAGCATTTTATGTTGCTGAGCTGATGCTGGAAGGTACAACTCCTCAACGATTAGGAGTACGGGGATAATTCTTTAAATATAGGCTCCTTGAAGCCGTTTACTGTATTCTTTCAAGTTATACACAGATGAGGCGAGACGTTGAATATTACTTATGTACATTCATAATATGAGGTCATGATTTGATGATGGGATCCTAGAGAAATCATGGGTAACCCTCAAATTTCAAAGGCTTCTATATTGTTTTTCGTATATTACCTAAAACTTCTTGGATATTTGCATTTTAAGTTGCTGAGCTGATGCTGGAAGGTACAACTCCTCAACGGTTAGGAGTACGGGGATTATTATTAATAAGTTTTCCGTCTCAAGTAACCGTCGTCTCCTCATTTGAGAAACATTCTGGTCTACCCATCACTTAAAATCGTAAAATAAAATAATTTTTAATAAAAAAAAAAACCGACTTCAAAAAGTAGGTAAACTAAAAAGCAAAAAATAAATTTACTTCGCACAAAATAATACGTTTTTTCATTTAGTAAAATAGAAATTATTAAATAATTATTTTATAATTCTGAAGTCGGTGCAAAGTAAACAATAACTCTGTATAGAATAATCTTTCTAGCAACTATTTTCTGACTGAATATTAGTTCTTAATTATCCGATTTACTTGGCACCGACTTCAGAATTATAAAATAATTATTTAATAATTTCTATTTTACTAAATGAAAAAACGTATTATTTTGTGCGAAGTAAATTTATTTTTTGCTTTTTAGTTTACCTACTTTTTGAAGTCGGTTTTTTTTTTTATTAAAAATTATTTTATTTTAAGTTATAAAAAAAATCTTAATGTGGTTCACCGAATACTCACTCTGTGTGTCTGATGATGTAGCACCGTAGCTGTAACGTAGCATGTAATTACTACGCCACTACGAGAATTGCTACGAAATGTGTCGTTACAACTTTTCGTCCCAATTTTTTCCGTCTAGCCCCCTTTCGCAACGCGAACTTCGTTTCAAAAATTTGAAGGAAAAATCCCAAATAACACTTTAGCCGGGGAATCGAACCCGAGATCTCACGGTGAGACATACTAACCACAACCAACAGGGCAGTCCAACATTCATTTGTCTAAATCTGCGTAACACATAATAACGACTTATCCAAACATTTCGTGTCATCGTCAGTGTACACCATGAATCATGGTATTTGCATGTGACGGCGTGTTGTATACTCCAAACTGTGGCGGCCATGGTTTTGTCAAGACACAATTTATGGTCACGCAAAGGCTGACACGCCTAAATTCTATGCTATTTTGGTAAACAGTTATGTAATAGTGAGGTATTTTTCGTGTTTGCCTTTAAACTCAAAATGTATGTGAATGTTTTGCGATGCAAATCCTTTTTCTAGTGTTTTGTATACCCAGGCACTTTTGTTAAGCATACAAGAACTTTGGCGCACTTAACAATTAGGGTACTACAATTAAAGCATAAATATACAACTACGAGCTTTTGCCCACGGCTCCACACGCGTGGTACGTTGATAAAAGCCTATATTACTTACTTATTTATTAATTTTTATTTTATTTTATTTGCCGGTCAGCGACTTAGTATCGCAATACGACGCGGCTTCCAGCTGCCAGCATTTTGGGTACTAGGCCTTCTGACTGTGACTGATTAAGATTAGATTAAGTTTTTAGATTATTATAATTTAAGAAGTTATTGTTATTGCCCTCTATAACATCGTCATCTCCACTATTGCTCTAGGTTTGCTGGAAGAGAACTCAAGTACCGAATTTAGCTCGCCTTTTGGATATTATTTTTGTATAACATTTATATGTATTGTATTGTTTGTGTACAATAACAAATAAAATAAAATAGATGTATATTTTTCTGTAAATAGTAAGTAATAGATAGTAGAGCATATATAATGTGCAAAAAAGCTATTTGGCTGAAGGTTATATTTGCTAGTGAAGTATCTGAAATAGATAAATAGATTTGTTATTCCTCAGAGATACCTCTCACTGCCGTCACGAGAATATTTGTGATACTGTCAATTGTTAGCACGTCATGTGGTATAAATAAATTCCTATAATATAATAAATATAATTTACCTTTTTTTTCTTTAAATTGCTTAAGTATTGTGAAAATCATGACTATTGCTGAATTAAATAAATGAAATGTATTGATATACATAAAGACTAATTAGTTTTGCCTGTATGTAAGCGCTTCTTTATATAACAACAGCAAGTCAGTTAAAGGTCTCCGGGTAGAATTCGTGAATTATATAGCACGGAAGTTTACACTTTATATTCCCCTATCATTATAAGCTAAATCTGTAAGGAAAAGTATGCACCCGCGTCTGTGAAAAGTAACCAATTTGCTAATGTAGGCTATAAACTACATGCTATTTTTCTCAAACGTGGCAAACTAGCATACTGTCCACACATGTCTGATGTCAAATAGTTACCATAGCGCGTACGTAGTCTATTTGTACCCACATTTTATCATAATTCATTCAGTAGTTTTTACGTGATGCAGTGACAAACATCCAAACACATCCTCAGAAGCTTTCGCATACATATTATTAGTAGAATTCGTTATTTGCGAAAGAAAACATCCTGAATAATAGTTACTTATTATTGACACGGGTCTTAATCGCGTAAATATTAACTCAGATTAAAAAATAAAGGTAGATAAAGTGCACCAAACACGCAAGTGAAGACAAATATAAATTCCATAATACAAGAAAACCAAAACAGCACAACGCCTAAGGTACTCACAAAGGATTCTTGAAGAAGAATACACAGGGGTAATTATTCATTAATCATTTACGTTATTCTGTAATTTGAGGGTATAATTAAATACCTTATTGCTCTACAATGTCGATCGCACAAACGATTATGAGTAAAAATCGCAAGTCTAAAATCATTTACTCTTGAGAAATTGTATTTCTTGTCAGCGACTTGCCTTTCTTGCTAAATTATCAGTAGAAAGGTCGGTGTTGCAGTGTTGCAGCAATGCAGCAGCGCGCGAGGCCACAGCATCCGCAGTCGTCGCCGCTCAATATTACTGTATAACTACATAATTGTTTAACAAAGACAAAATACTACTTCGAGTGGTGGTGTAAGATTACATTGGGTGAGCTTTCAGTCTAACGAAATCAGCTGAATATCAGTATTTCAAGCTACAACTAGTCGAGTACTATTTGGATTCACCATAAAACTTTTAACAATGCCTTTGGGAATTAGTTCGGACGGCGATCGTTGAAACACGAGTAGTTTTCAGTCGGTAGCATACGAGAGCGCGAGATAATTTTTGTTGCGTTTTTGAAATGTTCCACGATACAAAAATGTGGCGCATAATTGCGACAAAGTCTATCTCTCACTCGTATGTTTAGTTCCTCTGGTTATAAGCAGGTATTTTTTTACATACATAACATACATAGTCTGCACGTGTGGTGTAGTGGTTTAAGCGGTCGCCTCGCCGCTCTCCACTGCACTGGTGTTGTGGGTTCGGTCCCAACATAGGACAAATCTTTGTGTGATTTGCAATAATTTGTTCTGAGACTGGGTGTGCTTATGCAAATGAATGTGTATATTTGGCCTTGTCATTGAGACCATTGGATAGTGTAATTGCTTCTGGCGTTCTATAATGTAAAAAATCCAAAAACTATTTAAAACTATAACATCCAAAAGGCGTGGCAGAGGTGTACAACATCCACACTTTACCTGTTATGTTTAGGTCCCATGGGATAATGGGTGAGCCTATCGCCATCCAACTTACAATTCCAACTCCGTGCTGTGCAGTGCTGGTATTGTGAATTTCCAGACAGAAAGTTCACAAATAACACTCTTCCCAACCCGGGAATCGAACCCGAGACCTCGCATTGAGAGGCGCATACGCCAACCACTAGAGCAACGAGGCAGTTTTTATTTGTATTACTTTTTTTGTATCAATTCGATAATATTCACCGACTAACAGTCCATGAAGCTATAAATTACGTCTATATTACAACAAATAGTCGTTTAGATCGGTCCAGGGTCCGGTGAAATGGTCCAGAAGTTGTAATATTGAGTGCGTTCGAGTTTGGAGGTCGCTGCGGAGGCTGTGGCCTTGCTCTGTACTGCATTGCATCGCTGCCGTTACATGTACTGCAGAGGAGTGGCTTCACATTGGAACGAATTTATGAGCCAACTTTTCAACAGTAGGTACGATTGCCTGCCTATATGCTGCTGTCCAACATTTGGTTTATGTTATTAGAGCTGTATGCTACACTACGACTGGTGTAACCCGTTTTGCTGAAACATATAGCTGAAAAGTATATAATATGCATGATTCGCGTTTAAGTAAAGTAAGGTAGGTAAATAAGAATAATGTGAAAGTAAAAATAAACAAATTTGGTTAATAGTTTACTACATTCGAGCAAAACAAGCAAACTCGGCTGTAAATCGGACGGGCATACAGACAAACCTAATTAATGAATTATTTTTACTGTCGCAAGCCGCTGGCGACCTTTGTGATCCACCACCTTTAGTCTTACAAAAATATAACTTATACAAGAAGTGTACAAGAGTTATCTTTTTGCGAGACCCAAAGCTACCCAAAAACGGAACACCTCCATATCGCATAGTTTTTACACACACATACACACACACATAACATACCTGTAGCTTTACTTACCGTGACCCAGTTACTTGTAGCAAATTTCCGGTCCGTACGGGGAGTACAGCAGGATCTCTAAAGTAAATATGTGCAGACGGCAACCCATTAACCTAAACATGTCTAGTAAAAGCTGGTCTCGCATTGTATGGGAAGCTGATACAGAGTGAAACCATCTTACACTGGAAATGTATAGATTGATGTGTAGGCGTGTGCACTTTTAATCGAATTTAATGTTAGCTCATAGAGCTCTATTCCACCGAGACTTCTCTTAGCTACTGTCTATTTGCAACTAGCAGAGTAATAAAGATGTTTAGTGAGGTGCCTGTGGGATTGTGTGTGCTGTAGAAATATAGTTAGTAGATATAGGATGACGAATCCTATTGTAAGGAAGTCTGCCTCGTCGTTCTAGTGGTTAGCGTATGCGGCCTTTCAACGCTAGGTCTAGAATTCGATGCCCGGGTCGGGCAAAAGTGGTATTTGGTCTTTTTTCGTTAGGAAATTCTCAATAGCATCACGGACTGGGCTGGTGACTGGCGATAGGCTTACCCCCTATGACCGATGCTTCTCACGACAGAGAGGTCGTGGCTTTAAATCCTTGCCATTATACCACAGACGTGAATTAAGCTTAGCTGGGTGGGGTAAAACAAGAATAATAGTAATTTGTATATGCAGTTACAAGTAAGCTTATAAAAGAAGGAATTAAAATAACGATGCATGTACAATCTGCATTTGTTGATAGTAAAAAAGCTGTAGTTACTACTCACCATCAGGTGAAGAACACACAAGTTTGCTGAAATTCAGTGTATGAAAGAAAAATGTCTCTAAATGCGGCATTTTCTTCCAGTAAGGTGAAGTTTCTTAGTACAATATTATAGGAATGGCGAGTTCGTCGCGCGGTGAGGAGACGTTCCTTTGTTCAACGGCAGAGGGCGCCCGCGGTCTTCTCTGAGATATTAGCCACGAGTTTATTCAAATAAAATGATTTAATACAAGGTCTTAACCACAACGATGTTATGGCAGAAGATCTGTTACAAAATTATTTGTTTATTTATTAATTATTAGTTATTACTTATGCCTTGTTCAAACCTTGTGGCTTCTAAGTACTTCCATCCGTAAAAGGGGCCAAGTTTGGTCGCTGTTTTGTATAGGAGAGGCTTTTACGGAGATGGGAGTAATTGTATTTGCTTGTTTTAGATTTTATAAGATGCCCAAGGCGTTTTCCCATGCCCATGGGATGTTGAAAAGCGCCTTTTAAGGGAGAGGTTTACTGTCCACTTCATGTTATGAATAAAGACTAAGAAAATAAATTATTAGAATATAAAGCAAACAAATTTTCGCTTTTAAGGAAAATGAAATGAACGGTATAAAGATTTTTGGTTGGGTATTAATTAAAAATAAATTTTGGCGAGTACTCTATTTTTCAGACGTGTAGATGTAATTCTTCAAATAATTCTTTGTGAAAATTAAGTTTGTGAGAATTTGTAAAAGTCTCTTTGTATTTTCTTTAAGTAAAAATTACCGATTTTGATCTAATTTTGCACACATGTAGCTAAACTAAATTTGGATATAGCTTCCTTTGTTCGAAGTATCACGTATATTGGCTCGATTATTTTGTAACTGGGGCTCCAAACGATACATTTTTATGCGTACTGAAGCTATAAAAGAAACAAAAATTATATTATTTAGCGGAAAAGATGTTGCACATGAGTTTCTAGCCAGCTCTTCTTATGATGCAATGCCCATCTGAGCTGGTACATAGATTGATTTTAATTCGAACCTCTAAGTTTAATTTTAATTAATCTTAGCTCTGGTAGTTAAAATCATTGTATTGCAATTAGTACAAAATGTAATTTTTAAAGTATTTTTGTATTTTGATGTTGGTTTTGACGTGTTCAAGCCCATGGAAATAAATAATTTGATTTTGATATTTTTAGTTTATTTTTATACTGCTACTAGGTTTTGACCACAATTTCACCCACATGATGGAATATATCAATACATGGAATTTGTTTTTTTTTCATTGATATGCAATAGGTACATTGTCGCTGGAATAATCATACCAAATAACAAGTTTATTGTTCTTTATATAATATAACGAAATATTTAGAGAAAATGTAGAAAATTACCATCTGCCAAATGTCACACATTCTCATTTCCATACATTTCGACTCATAGAAAAATGACTTAAAGCATAGAGACCGCGTTAAAATTGTCAAATGGTCCAAACGGCTATGCTATTCTGTAAATGTGACTAATTTCCAGTCGCTTTCGAAATCGACTAATAATTTGGCAAGTAACCGGTACATCTCGGATTTAGTACATCCTTATTTCCATACAGATACGGTTGATAACTGCTTGGCAAAAAAATTGACAGCTTGCCAGTTACTATCCTCTAGCAGATTTGACAGCTTTACAGGCAAGTAACGCAATTTCTTATGTCAAAATCGGAAACTGGTCATGGAGCAGTTTCTTAGTAATTTCTTGTACTTTGGCGAGATAAAATAATGATATTTAAAAGGTTTTTTTACTTCAGATTAACGTTATACAACAAATCAATAACTGTTTAATACTATGTATGTCATAAAATACTTATTAAATACGTAATGCAATAGAATTTAGGTCATATTATTTTCAGTCATAAATCTCGAGATTTTTCATACGAAAACTAATAAATATGACAAGTAGTAGCACGAATTATGCCAGTCTGGGATATAAAAAGCACTAAATGAAAATAATGTATCTTCAAAATATTGAAACAATAATATTATGTAGCTAGGTTGTAGGCTTCCTCTTTCTCGCCAAACTAAACAAATTTTAATGAATTCTGGCACACGGGTAAGTGCTTTTTATCGACGTAGTTCAAATCTAGTTACATACTTTAATAAAAAATGAAAAACCTGATTCATTCCATTTCAAGGATCGTGGAGACCTTTGCCCAACAATGGGAAAATACAGGTTATGCACCAGATAATGTAACTGCTTACATTCTGTATTCACGTTTATTAATTTATTTGGAGTTTACATTTATAATTTCTTATGTACGTAACGTAGTGTCTATGTTTATGATAATTATGTGAGAGAAATAATAATATATTAAAGAAAAATCAGAAGTTTTGAAAATTTTATTATTTTACAGAATTTCAAGAACATTTATTTTCTTCTAATGTTCGCTAGGCTTGCACTGATGAAACTTAAGTCTTAAAAAATATTTAGCTCTGAAATCACCCGCCGCTATCATCTTTATCATAATACTATTATAATATAGGTGTGCTGTATTCGTGTATTGCACCTGAAAGACAAAAAACATTACAACACAAGTGAGAGATATTTATGTGATTTCATCGTGTCACGGAGGACTAAGTAGAAATTATAACGCATACTCACTGTTTCTAGTACATAGCAGATGCAAAGAGTGAAAATCACATTTATATATCGTTTTTATAGTTGTCTTAAAAGACTGTCTTGATCTTAGTTAGTTGTTTTGTAATAAGGATAACTTTTTTTTCCATCACATCGCGTTCCATTCTTATTTCATTTAATATTATGCACTCGTTTTACACTAAAGAGAAAATCTCTCCGAAAATACCTGTTACCATAATGACTTATATTGGGTTTGTTGTTATAATGTGTACAATTTTCTATTGATATAATCAGTTAAATAATTTGAATTTTATTGTTTGAATTTGTTGCTTTCTTAATTCAGTTTAAAGCTATTTAAATGCTTTTTGTTGTAATGAAACGTTCCAATTTTCTTTGTTCAGCCAAAGACATTAGTTGCCACAGAGTAAACATGCATTTTAGTAGGTGTCAACAAGAAGGTTTTATCAATACAAATAAATAATATTGAATTGTCTGTTTTTATTTTAATGTCACAACAACAATATTTTTAATATAATGTTATAGTTATTTGCTCGATACTTATTTATAAAATCAGTTTTAATTTATTTAGCTACCACGCAGACAAATCCGCGAGCGAAAGTCAGTTCGTTTATTTTATTGTTTTATTCTCGCGAACTACTGTATATTGAACTGATATTTGAGATTACGCTAAACGTCACGGGAATGGAGCTGTAAGGTTTAATGCGGGTCAAAGCGTGGGCGTAGCTATTACTAATTTTATAATGAATTCCACGCAAACGAGGTGGCAGGCAAAGTAGTTATATAATTAAATATATGGAGAATGTTCAAGTTAAATATTGAAAGCCCAAAAACTTAATTTATGATTTTGTGTTTATACTATTTATAGCTACATGGCGAAACCTCACGGTAAGCGGCCGCAAATTTTACCTCTAAGGTAATACTAAAAATATTTATTTTTTTTCTAAGTGGCAGGCAGCAATTTATTTTAAGGCGTCTTTTCACTTTCAAATATATTTTTAAAAATGTAGAAGTTATATTTCACTCTTTACATCAATTTCAAATGTAGTTTAAAAAGTATTATTTTATTGTTAAATAGCTTCTGCCCGTGGTTTCATCCCCGTTAAGTTCGATATTTCTGAGTTATTATATCTTTCAAAATTGAGAAACCTTCCTTATACGCTTGCAACCCATAATTTACCCCCTTTGGGAGTTAAATTGCCAAAAAATCTATCCCAAATTCATCTTCAAAATTTATTTTATTTACTTTACCTATAATTATGAACATATTTACAGACAGACAAAAATCCAAAAAATATGTTTCGGCTTCTACTGCTGTTCTAGTCTCCTCTTATTATTTTTTTCTTAAATGTCTTTAATGAACAGGCATTTATAATTTCAAATTTAATAAAAGGTTTAATGGTTCTAATAATCATAGAACCATTAAACCTTTTATTACGACTCAAGTTATTTCAACCACAGATAAAACATCATTAACTAATACAGTGCGCGCCACAACTTAGTAAAAAATTATAAAACAAAATAATTTTTACTTCTATTAAAACTATAACACAACAATAAAAGTGGATAAATTTGTACATTCTTCGTCCTATTAAATAAGAAATAATTTAATATCAGTTAATAATTTACAAATTGGTCCTTTCCATTTAGTTTTGCCTATTGTCGTAAGCCATTAGTAATAACACGCACTCTATTTTTTTTCTATTTTGAAATGAGTTTTTAAGCGTAAGTATTAATATCAGGCAAGTAACCAGGAGAGTAATCCGTGGTTTCGTTATGTCAAAAATGCATGTTTTGAGTGAAAGAATTACTAATTGACAGAAACTATTTGTTAAGAAACCAAAATCTCAATAAGCGAATAACCCCACGGGAGCTGAGGAGGGTGGAAAAGGCTAATTTTTCATACAATTTGACTTATAAAATATAAGGTAAATAAGCACAATACGTAGATAACAACTACTCACAACCTTTGAAATATCCCGCAACTCCTAACGTATCCCGCATATATATAAAGCTATCCCGTTTAGTCACTTAAAAAAATTAGAAAGAAGACGCTATATTGGGTTGATTGCATTTATAAAGAAGTTTCTGTGCTTTAAGTCCTTATTCTAGGTTACGGCCCGTCACCGGAGCGACACCTAGTGTCTGAAATTGACATTAATAGTTTTTTTTAATCAATCAATCTTTCCCATTGAAGCATTAAATTATTGTTGTTTGCTGCTGGCGTTTGCAGTTAAGTGGAATTCATAACTGCATCCATAACACCTCGTCTGCTGCTGCTGCGTCCAGCTGTCTACAGATTCTCAACTTATGCAGCAAATATAAAAATTAATATTTCAGTTGGAATTGCACCTGGTGGATGGCGATAGGCCCACCCCCTATCCCATGGTACCTAAACATAACAGGTGAAATGAGGGTGTTGTACACCACACCTCTGCCACACACTTCTGGGAACATGGGCGTGATGAAATATTTTGTTATAAGATAAGGCAGGTTTACTAAAAGGATCAAGCATTTGTACAGCGCATAGAAATCTTAATAATAAGGCAATAGAAATGTCAAATACGCGTGACCTTGTCGCCGCGCATCTGTCTAGTCAAACACAAGTGCGAGTTGAGGAATTGTCGTCTTAATGTCATCGCAAAAAGAATAATTTTGTTTGCAGGAATACAAGCGCATGAGTCTAATCGATCACAAGTGCGAGTTGAGGAATTGTCGTCTTAATGTCATCGCCAAAAAGAATAATTTTGTTTGCAGGAATACAAAAAGTGGTATTTGAAAAACGGCGACATGCGTCCCAGTGTTAAAAGATAGTCGATAGCATTTCTATTGACTAGTTATTAAGATTTCTATGGTACAGCGTCTGCCAAACCCCATGGCTTTCTTATAAAACAATGGTGTAACGCGCGTGCGCAGTGCTGACTCAACAGTCAATATAATTAATTTACAGTAATGAGCTTTATGATGATGAAATGTGGATGTAAATCATTTAGTTTTGTGTTAATGACACGTTTGGTGATTAGAGCCAATTATCACCAAGGCTAGGAGAGGTAGAAATGTATTAGAATTCAATTTCGTTATGTCCAAATTCCCTCTCTGCTTAGCTCCGGTAACGAAACCTGGTTGGTTATTCAAAACGCATCTCCTATCCTCTCCCCCCTATTTTCGTAGCGCCTATGGCGTAAAAGGGCTCGTAGCTTGTAGCCCGTAGCACGATCTACACATTATAATAATAAATTGTTCCCTGGAGAAAAAACTCATATAACTTTTCATTTAATTAGTGCTCACTTTTGGTATTATGTTTTGCGTAAATTAATACATTATTGTCTTATTTCAGTTTAAACATTATTTAATATATTTGGCAGAGATATATTGTGTTTTATATCCGAAAATAATATTCATAATTATGTTTTTAAAACCAACGTGAGGTGAAGATTATTATTATTGAGAATACGGAAAAGGATGAAAACTGAAAGGCATATCTCCGGCATTCTCAACAATATTATCCATACTTAAGATTCCAATATTTTTAAAAGTGGTTTTTAATTGTATATAGCATGCAGTTGATATTATGTATTGGATATATTTAAGTGAATTCAACAATAAACATACCTACATATATAAAATAACGCCTTTATCCCATCGTCAGAGATGCTGGAGCGCCATGTGCTTCGCGTCTTACATGTATTGCGTATTGCGTACTTGTCTCTATTTTCTGTCTTACATAACATCCAGTCAAAACATTTTCATAAAGCTTATTCTCAATTTTAAAATACCTATAAATCGTTAAAAAAAATGTTTTTGAACAGATTACTCGAAAACACCCGAGACGAATTGAATAACATTTTTTTAAAGGATTTCTCCACACTTGGTCTGAAATAAATTTTGTCAAAACCATTTAAGCGATTTTTTATATAAGCATGAACTGATACACGACGACAGCAAGATCACAGCAACTAATACACGTTATAATAGAGTGCAGTGATGGCAGCCAGCGGGTGGTTGTGAATGTTGTAATATACGGGGTCGCGGTCGGGGCAACTCGCAGCGGGGCGGGGGGGGGGGTCACATGCTGTTCAACGCTGCTGTTACAATATATTATATACTAGCTGTTGCCCGCGAATGTATCTTGAATATCTTCAATGTACAGACATGAATTTATTTAATCTAATTATAAGTATAATAAAATAAAATTAATATTAATTAATAATTTTATTATAGCTAATAGATGGCGACTGATTGAAACAATTAACTGGATGTGTTGCTTTTTATAAATTATCTACAATATGTACGAATAGACTCAAATCAAACCAAATCTATTGCACCAATCGTGGTAAAATATAGTAGAAAGATAATTGAATACCGCAGGAATAATACAAGCTACTGTTTATTAATGTAGCCAGACGCAAGTTAGTTAAATATAAAAAGTACAACTAATTTTTTACACAAATAATACAAAATCTGTGACGAAATTAAATGTTAAACATGAGAAGGTGAAAAAAAATGTGACATCAAACGTAATATGAATGATGTTTGTGTAAATCATCAAATAGACTACCTTTACAACGTTATATTTTACTACCATTTAAATGCAAACACAAACAGTCCACAAATCTGTGTATGTTACGTGTGCCATAAAAACACAAACGTTCCATCGTTACGTCACGAAACACATGAGATTTTGTTACGTGATGCTCGCGTGACACGCGTGCATGAGGTAGTATATTGATGATGGTGTAAGGATGTCTTTAATGATATGGCCTTTTTTGACTGGGTTCATGCGGTTTATTATGAGAAGGTGCGCGCCATACGAATTTATTAGTTGTTATCATAAAAAGGGACTAATAAAATCACGGTTCAATATTTATAAAAAAAAAATAATGATACACCGCTCCACCATCCGCTATATATTGAATGTAATATATATGTTATCAATTTTTCCAGCAGCGCTTTTTCCACTCGCTGAGTGCGCTTTGTATGACTTTAAAGAGGCCCAGAGATACCAAAACAAAGAAGCGGTAAAGGCAAGTAATATTTTTCAACTATTGTGTATTCATTAACCTAGGCTAGACTGGAGCGTAGATGTGTACTGTTAAGGATAAAAATATCAGCAGCAACAGATCACATTTCCATCACGATTCAAATATGATACATCTCCGCTTCTCGGCACAGAAATCTTCTCTAAAGCAGAGGAGACGAGATGTGTGATTATCGAAATTCTATTGGTTATACAAAGAGCACATCTGGGCCATAAAACCAAAAACCATACTACATACCTCCGATAAAACTCTTCAAGAAATATCAAAACATATCATTCCGTCACGTATAAATGGCCCGTTTCTTTCTTATATAAAGCTTTGAGCACCCTGTATCATACAGCTTAATATAAACAACAATGTATGTGCTTCAGTTCGTGTTTCAGTGCTCACTTCATATGAATATTGTAATAGGTAATGTATGCGAACACGGGATTGCGAACATATCAAATATTGAGAGGCGATCGCTAAATGTGACCTACTTATTTTGTGAAGACTTATTATATATCGTACTAAAGTTAACGAATAGCCATTTTATTATTTACTTACAGTAAAACAGCAAAAATGAAATAAAACGGGCATTCATCCTCATCAACATTACCGGAAGCTAAACCAAGTGTTCGTTAAGGAAAATCTGTACTGTAAAAAAGATTCTAGTGGCAATAAACAAATACTTTAAATATTCTCATGGTAACCGTTTGATAAATTCAAAGCAAACATTCTGATAAATTCCATTAGATATAGTCCACTTTCTATATCCGATCAATACAATCAAGCAAAGACGATGCCTTGCCTGATTGTATCATCTTCTTATAATATATTTCCTTTACGAATATATTATTTTTTTTTTCTTGCATCTAAGCGCTATTATCTACTAAACATCGATTAGATAATCAAAGTCTATAATATACTTACAGCAGTTAACTGCAGCCTAGCTCATTACTGTAATTGCACAATCGGAAGACTCTCGACGTACTAACGATTTAATGCGTGTAGTTACGGTGTTGTTGAATTACTGACTAGGCGTTAGGAGAATACTTAGGTGTATCACAGGTGTAATATTAGATTAAGATAATACTAAGAAAGTGGGATGCATAAACGATAGTAATATACTAAGAAACAGTTAAAGATTCTTGAGACAGACAGGCATTAAAGCTGCGACCTCGGAATACCGTTCTGTCACTTTTACCAACTAAGTTACAGTCCCGGCCTACTTGGGTCATTAATTTTCTTAACTGTATGTTATGAGAAATTGAAAGCGGTCCTTTTTTTTCCACTGTTTTTAGGTATAATTTGCTAAACATAGACTGAAATCACACAACCTTTACTCTTGGACAAGAACAATCAAATAACCATATAGTTAATTTCAAATTAGAGTCCGTTACAATATTGCATACCATGAAATTAAATATTTTTATGACCAATAACCATTTATTGTTTTAACCATTCTGCCATCATGAAATTACTCTGTCAATGCGCAGTTCTACTACACCTTACCTCAGGTTATACAAGTATTCGTCAGGAGGATCTCAATGCTAAGGACCACTTCGAACATTTATTGCGTAATTATTTACAAATCATTGCCAATGGTTGTACAGGATCACGTGTAAAGGACCATTGTAAAGTCATGTATGTACAAATACAAGGTATGGACTATAAACAGGCGAGAAGACTAGCAAGATTGTTTAAAGACTTGTCAAGAATGAGGCCGTTTGAAATTAATGAAGATGCACGAATGTATCTACAAGAGCTCAACAAGAAACCGCCGCATCGAGTGGAATTTATAAAAGCAATGAATCAAGCCTTTACCTTAAGGGAACGGGTAATATTCGAAGATTATATCTACAGATTGAGATACTATTGTAACAAATACACACACTCTGATTTGTACGGTGAAACACATCAACTTATCTACGATGGCATTTTGAATCGAATAAAACAACTCACAAAAATGGAGCAAAGGGAGTTAAATAGAAAATTAAATGATGCTGTCAAAGAGTATGATCACTTGGAAATACAAGAATTTGTTTTATCTCATCATTTGTCTACGTTACGACCGACGATACCATTTCTTAGAATGGATTTTGGATTTAAAATTGACTTATTATAAGAAAAATGTGTATTTGACTCATTCGTTAAATTCCTGATAGGCTTAAACTTTACTTAAGAACTGAAATACTTAATTAGTAGTAATACATCAAAATACGATTCACTTCTATTCAAACTAGTAATAAATAGAAGAAGTGGTGCTTAGTTTTGCTAAAAAGTGTTTAAACTGCCTCTACCTCGTGAACCTTCCGCCAGGAAATTTACAATCAGCATGGATTTGGAATACACCCCCTATTCCACGGGACCTAAACATAACAGGTGAAGTGTGGGTGGTGTATACCTATGCCAAACCCTTTTGGGTAATAAAAGAAAGAAAGAAAATACATTTATTTCACGGACAAGCAAAAGCGTGATGTTATGTTATGTCCAGTGTTACTGTTTTGTTTGTTTGTTACGATATAACACAAAACTACTCGACCGATTTTTAAAAATTCTATTATCAGTTTAACTAAAGAAAGGTACTTCTACTCCGAGTTACACAGGCAAGATAGTGTGTCATAAATACTGTGTATTGAATTAAGAAACATACATACATAGATTGTCTACCTTCATACCCTATACAACATACAAGGCAGGTCGTGCACACCTCGTAATTAACAAAGACTAACAACAAAGGAGTAGTACATGCAAACGTACACTAATTAGTTTACACAACTCTTGTATTCGGAAGGCGACGCTACTTTAAGGTGTGTTTGGATTTGTCATAATATACTGTTCTGAAGAAATTCTTCAGTATTGAGTTAAAAGAGGTTCAAGATGTTTGAAATAATAACTATACACTGCACTGCATTGATTGAGTTGTAATAGTAAGTTTATTCTCAATACTAAACAGTTGGACAAACGACAATGTTAAGTTATAAATAAGATTAATAAATAATCACGTCATAATCCAATCACAGAGAATGATCATGTCATTATAACATTTAATAATAAAATTCAACGTCTCTAATATATTTTTTTTTTTTTTGTTAAGATGCTCTCAAACCAACTGTAATGTACGTCAAATGTTAGTATCGAATACAATTCGAAATTTTGTTTTAAAAATGTTACATTACAAGCAAATGCTCACTCGGTCTAAGAGCACCTTTTATATGAACTAACAAAACTGAAACCATGCCAAAAAAAAGTAAAGGAAATTTTCACAACCAAAGTTAGAACAGCTTTTTACCAACATTCATGTATTTCAACATATCGGGTTTTCATTTTGTGAATAAAACCGCATCCAATTTGATGACAGTTTCCGCTAATCCAGGTATATATCTACTATTATGCATTTCTGCGTTTATACGTATGAATGCAGAAGTATACGTATGAATGGACGGTGAAACGCTCCGAGAATAATAGAGCTGCTCTCTGAATGTCGTGTGAATCGTGACCTGTGTGTGTAGGCTTTGGTACCTTTGCTAGCGATTTTATGCAAAAACGTAAAAAACGCTGAGTGTCATAGTTTTAGCTTATTTTATAGCTGATGATATGATTATTAACATTAATGGCATAATTGTAATTATGCCATTTACGATAGTAATAATTGTTTCGGGAGACGTGCTTCGGATATTCTGCTTAAAATTTCGGATTTCATGCTTTGGACTTCAAGCTTTGTCTTAGGTCTTTTTGTCCCGGTCTTTTTTCTTTGGGCTTAGTGCTTCCAGTAACAGAGCTTTAACTTTAGACTGTGAACTTCGGGATTTCAAAGTCAAAGTCAAAGTCAAATAAATCATTTATTTTCCTAAACCCCAAGGGTCGCTTGAACACGTCAATAAACATTATACTCGTAATTACAGAGCAAATAAAAATAATCTAAAGAATTAAACAAATTATAATTTTACTCATCAAAATAATATGATTTGAATTACCGAAGCTGTTGTACTTGAATTTGTACATAGACTTCGACTTTGCGCTTTGAAATTCTTACTTCAGACCTTAAATTCCAAACTTCCGCCTTATGTTTCGGATTTTGAGTTTTAGATATTTTGCTTCAGACTTTGTGCGTCGTACTTAGTAATCCGTACTATGAGCTTTTCCTAATACTTCAGTCATCTAGCTGCTAGCGGTTTGTAAGTTAGCGTTACTTACAAACCGCTGGCAGTGACACCGGGTATCGCAGCTAGCTAACGAGCTGGCTAATGATGAAACACGCGCTAACGCTAATGTCCCAGCACTCTAGTTATTGCTCAGTGCTTGTGTTACTTATCCTCCGGTCACACCTGCTATTAGCACCATTTAAATCATAGTGGGAATATACAAAGTACGAAATTGTTTCGCTTATAAACTAGCTTCTGCACGAGGCGCCGGTCGATATAAAGTAGCTTTTATGCTAATCCTGACTATGAGCTAGTTTTGAGTGAAAGAGTTACACATATCCTAACAAAGTTTCCCAGTTGAAAAATTAGACGGTCTGGTGATTTTCCACCAGACTATTTGAAATGAAACGAACCGATAAACTTCTCGATAACTTGGGAGATACCATCGAAAACCAATAATGAGCTAAATGTCATGGTATATTTTTATCCACTCATTCATCAATATTCGTTCGTAGGGTGAATGGAAAGTTCTCGTCCATTGTGCTTGACCACTTGACCCTCATTAGGGTTAATGTGCCAGTCGTGTGACAAGGGAAGGTGATGCGACAATGAACCCAAAATACATGGTATATATTATTATTGAGTGGTCATTTCATATTATAAATTAAAGAAAGTAGTACAAAGTGAAAGTCATGTTTGATATTAATAGCTTAAAGTGGGTCATATTGTGGGTATAGTTATCATCTACAGCCCGTTTTTGCAGCACTGTGGAGTACAGCTCCCTTTGCTAATATCACTCTTTACGGTCATTTGTTACCCGCGACCTGCGACTTTTATTATATCATTAGTTCATCGTGCTATCGAACAACCAACGCTCCATCTGCCTTCCATCAAGTGCTACTCGATGAGAGTTTGGCTCCATTTACCATCGTTTCGTTTAGCTAAGTGACCCGCCCAAGTCCATTTAACAGCACATTCCCCACGTCTCTGACAAGTGTGACTCTTTAATTTCTGTGATTCTTTAATTTCTGTGATTCTGGCTTTTGTGTTTTAAAATCCAAGTATTCTGGTTGAGAGAACAAGGAAATAACCTCATTATTTTTTAGTTATGATTTTCCGAATTTAAAAACAATGAAACAGCATTATCAAAAATAGCAGGTTCAAATGTGTCTTTAAATATACCTCTGCTACATCCTTACGAGTAATATATGCGTGATCATTTAATAATATTTTTTATTCCATTACAAATTAACTTAGAAATCGATGAGCAGCCAGCCAACCGTCATTTCACCATGAATAATGAGCGCAAACAACAAACAGCTGCACACCCACATCACAAATCAACTAATTCCATTAAAAGCTCAGTGAGTCATCTTCTCACAGTACACTTAATTAACACTGCAAATTACTTGTGTATGAAAACATCATGCCTTGTTACCCCGAAGGGTGTGGCAGTAATGTATTATACTTATGTCTAATATTCTTTAAACGTCTAATACTTCATCTGTTATGTTTAGCTCCCATGTGAGCTTATCGCCATCCATTGGGCACAATCCGCAATTCGTACTGCCTACCCGGGAATCGAATCCAAGATCTCGCATACCAAATATTCTTCCTTCATTAATTTTGAAAATCTTTGGGATAGAGCACTAGAAGTGAATTTTAAACGAGGAAAACCAAAATGTAACAGTATTGCAATACGGTGATATATAGTTTAGGGTACGAGGTGAACAATACAAAAATTACTCGAAAATGAAGCTATAGTACCATCTAACTTACATTTAAAACGCGAAAGTTTGTAAGTTGTATGTTTGTATCTCTTTCACACCTAAACTTCTAGGTATATTTTAATTATATTTTGCTAAAATGTAGCTTATAGTCTGGATTAAAATACAACAGGCAAATTTTTATAGACGTGCAAGTTCACAATAAACTAACAAAAACACGCAACCTGGCACAAACAAAGGCGGTGTTCCTTACGTAAATCATAATAACTATATTTATTATAATCGCAGGGTGTACTTGTTCGTTACCCACCTAATGCCTCTTTGCTTTTACCGTTTATTCAGCGTTGGTGTTTTTTTTAATTAGGTTAAGTATAGGTAAATGTAACAATGGTTGTAAATTCGGGTCTAATATTTTTTTTGGTGTAATTTTGTTTGCAACTAACAGTAAAAATGGTCATGGGAAGAGATGAAGTTTTAATAATAATTATGTTGTATTATTAGACAACAGTAGCCCAGAAAAACTTTGAACATTTAGTACTTCGCTACAAGTAAAAAAAATACCGATGTACCGAACAACACTACCATTAGTTCTAAATTTGGACTATGTACTTTTCTTTGTGTACAATAAAGAATTCTCTATCTATATATCTATGTATTAGCAAAAGAAGATCATATTTTAAAGTCGTAAAAATCACAATTCAACGAGTGAGTGTAGTGACAGGAGCGAAAATTCAAGTCAAGACTCTACATTTTTTTAGATGCGCATTATACTTAAAATGTTTACTTACTTAGGACGTTTTCCGGTTACTATTTAAGTGAGTGAGTCTATTTCTCGATTTTAGAAAAAAAATCCATTCGCAGTATTTTCCTATCAAAAATGTTCACATCTAATGCTTCAAACTTATGTTTCTCATCACTAGAAAGTGTTTTCGCAAGCTTATTCTCAAACATTTGCGATATTTTCAAGACCACTAAATGATTTCAAGACCGTTTATTCCATGTGTCTGGAATATCCGGTAAAAATATTTGAACCTCAGAATCATGCACTGCATTATCGGTAAGCGGCTCCGTCATAATGTCATACATCCTGCAGACATTATTATGTCTTTTCAATAATGGAATTGCTTCCAATTTAAAACTGGTATAAAGGTACAATTTACTTTTGTAAAAGTGAAAATACAATAATTAATTTAGTTAAATATAAGTTGTGTCAACGTGATTAATTGTCATAGCGCGATTACAAAACTTACTTAGTACCGATTTTAACATACTTCCTAACCCGCGGTTAACACTGAGCTGCGGTTTTAGACCTTTCTGTACCTTTCAAACATTGCACGAGAGAGAGAGAGATGCAACGACGGGTTTATTAAAATCGTAGATTATAAAGTCTGTTAAAATCGGCCATAGTAATCGCGTGATCCAGATTGCTCGCGTGAATAAGAACTTCGTAGATTTTCATAAGTTTGTATTTAACTTGCACACTTGTAAAGCAAAACATTTTTAATTTTTAATCCGTTCATCAATCATAATGAAAACTCTTTTATTTATTTATGCAATATTTTGTATAATTTCTATTTGAAATAGGTATAATGCATCCTGTACCTTTTATTGCATTAAAGGGCATTCATTTAAATACTTGCTATCAAATTCCACTGATACTTTTACTAGTTAAGTCAATTTTTTATAAAAAAAAAATAGATTCAATCTTAATAATATTAAAGTTAAACCCAAATTACGTTAGTACGAAAACATGGCGTTGAGAAGTCTTTTTTAAAATGAGATGAAACCCAAATGACTGCGAATGTAGTTCCAGTTAATCGATAGACTAAGCTCCAATTTTACCAAAATATTAAAGCAACATGTAACGCTGAGCCCCTGATTGCCTAACATTGAATGAGACATAAAGATCGAAGCCGGCTATAGCATTAACGGCGGATTAAGAAATTAGTGCAATTGAGGCTAATAAAATAACTTAATATATCATGCAACAACAAAGGTCCTTATCTATGTAGTACCCAAGCTATCAAACCCCGCACGACCCTACTGGGAGTAATTAAAGTAAACAATAGTGGTCTTAACACAGCCCTTAACTTCGTAGTCCTTTCAGGCATTAACTAAATACACCTTTTGTAAGTTATTATGTAACTGAAGTAATATGAACTCGGCCGTGTCTTTGGGTTACTGGGACCATTATGTTATCCTACTAATATTACATAACATCACGCCTCTATTATCAAGAAGGATATGGCAGAGGTGTACAACACCCACATTTTACCTTTTTATATTTAGGTCCCATGGGATAGCCTATCGTCATCCGCCGCTAACAATCACTGATATTATTATTATTATTACTGCCCAACTCGAACCCGAGAGCTCGCAATGAGAAGCGCATACGCTTACCACTAGACCATCGAGACATTTATCATGATAATTATTTGACCCAACTCAGGCAGGACTCACATTGAAATCTAGACAAGCTGTGTCTCTATTTCGAGAGCATTTGGAACACTATAATACTACCACGACGTCAGTATTGACCATGGACTACCTCGCAAAGCTTCAATCAGTATGCGCTTGCTGTCTCGTCAGTACACATTTTAGACAAACATTTAGTAAAGCTCAGCAAGGCAAGGCTTTGTCGTAGGAACGGGGGAATACGGAATCGGTTCGGTATTGGATAACTATACATACTTTGTAACATGATTTTTCTATTTATATACAGTATTCAAATGATAAAGGCACTTAAGAGCGTGTATTCCTTTTCAAAATGTAACTGTAAATTTTTGTAGTGTTTTGGGAATATTTCGTAAAAACTGAATGAAAGTATGATTTTATTCAACTCACTTTTTAGAATGCATGTTTTGAAAGGTAAATATATTATAACAATTTCATTTCGTAAATACAGCATAATTTTGTAATTTATCAACTTAACAGTTAATACTCTTTCAACTGATAAAATAGAAAAGTATGCTTTAGTTATTAAATGTAATTGTCATATTTACCTTTTAAAGCCCACATTCTAAAAAGTTAGTTGAATAAAATCATACTTTCATTCAGTTTTTACGAAATATTCCCAAAACACTACAAAAATTGACAGTTGCATTTTGAAAAGGAATACACGCTCTTAACACTAAAACATATATTGAAGTTCTCAATATTTACTAAGGGCCTGTTTCACTGTCAACGAATTGTTACTTAGGGGATAAAATATATCTCAAACAAATTGAAGAGACAGCTGTGTTCGATTTCAGGATTGATTTGTGCCACTTTTTTTACTAATTTATTTTATCTGATGACTGTTACTTCAGCATTGTGAAATAACATTTGTTCCGCTACAGTGTGAAGTGTTAAGAGTCAAGATTTGCCCTCTTATGATTGATTTTGATTGTGACTAATTCAGATTCCTGTGTCCAAATTTGTACCAAAAATTGACATATGAATCTGATGTAAGGCGGGTTCTGAATATTTACGAAGCCCATGTTTATTTTTGGATGGCACATTTACTGTCAATAGGAACCCTAAAAGCTGAGCGAGGCTCAGTATTGAGTACCGAGTTCATAATTACTTAAGTGATTAGTACCTGCAGACTGATCTCCAGGTACTAATCACTTAAGTAATTACGCATGAAATTTGATTCCAATTAGATATTTAATTATAAACAGTATAACATATATACATACATATATGTAATGTGCTTGCCAAGACCTTTCATTTGATACTAACCACGTCATGATTATTATTTAACTTGATTATATAAAATTTTGATAATAGTTATTTATGGTACAAGTGAGAAAAAGTTTATATTTCTGTTGTGAGTGCCAATTTTAAATCCTGAGCTTGCGAAGTAGCCTTAAATTGAATCACGAGCGTAGCGAGTGATTCTAATAAAGACTACTTCGCAAGCGAAAGATTTTAAGAGGTCACGAACTGGAAATTAAATTTTTCTTACGCGTTGCATACAAAACTTTTCACCTCTTCCAGTGAGAAAATATTAAGATTTAAATTAACTTGTACTCGATTGCTTAACCTAGAATAATTCCATGAAATACGACAGTAATACCAATTCAGAAAGCCTTTTAGGGCCTTTTGTAAGTCGCCACTAATTAAATATGTCGTACAATTTCAAAAACTACTCACGTGTACTTTTCACGTGATTTTTCTGGTAAAAAAGCAAACTTCTGTGTTAGAAGCAAGTTGTCGCAACACTTTTGGAGTTCCACAAAGTTCTTTATCACTGGATTCACTATTTTTTTGTTAAAAAGTTCCAGTAAACAATTAAACATAAACTGAAAAGAATTTATAGTTGCCCGCGATGACTGACACAGACAGACTTTTTTTTTAAATCGTGCGTTCGCCAATTCGTTCCGTAACATTTATTTAGAGTCTAATATTAAGTACCTGATTTTAATTAATTTAATGGTCAATCACGAATATAAAACCATTAAAATACTAAATAAGCGCGTATTTATATAATTTAAAATAATTAAAACGTATCGTATGTAATTATTTAATAAAATTTCTGTCAATGTTTATTACTAACCTACATGGTGGCTGTTTGTTTCTTTTCCAGCGCCTATTCATTGGAAGGATTTTGTGTTTCGAAATTTGAATCACTTTGCCTCACTAGTGAGTAAAAACGGTTTTTACTCACTGAATTCTGGCAAGCAAACGATCTTTTTCGTGCTGGTGTGGTGAAAAAATATTTATACAGACAAACATACACACATTCAAACATACATACATTGACTGCCAAAATCATTACGATTCACCGTAATCGAGTTAAAAGATGTCATTGCTATAATGTCACATACAGCTTTGGCTTTTAGTTAGCAAATTAGTAACAGCTCAGCAGGTCAGAAAACACTACTAAATAAATGTAAACGCGCACGCCACTTAAGTTATCGGCACAGAAGCTATGCGAGTTGCATGCATCCATGCTGTTCCTGCATGGTGTGACTGTTGCAATTAAAATGTAATGCAGCAAAACAAAGCAATGCATGCGTCACTCACTGCACTGCAGATCCATAAGTAGGATATAAAGTCAGCACAATTACTAAACTAGTTTGCTCTAGACAATAACGCTAAAAGATGAAGCCGCACGACGCGCGAAACGCAAATCTGACGTCATGTGGTAGCGATGCGATTGCGTATATTAATGTTATATATAATTATGGGCAAACTTCTTGAGCATTAGGTGACGTGGTAGGGGAAAGTCTGCGCATCGTACACTTACAATTTATGAGTTTACTGATAACAATTTGTAAGATACTGAGAGTATCTTGTAGTTTTAATTAATAAATAATTTGTATATCGGCAACTCAACAAATAACATGTTAAATATCCCGAAATAAAATGCTCAAGAAGTTTGCCCATAATTGTACCAGCTGTTACCCGTGACTTCTTTCGGTTGAAGCACGTTCGCTACTTATAGCATCGATGATTGGAGTTTCGGCGACTGTTTCTATCAAACCAATTTACAGTTTGTATAGAAATACATCGATGGCAGCATCGGAATCGCGCGTTTTAGTGTACTTTTAGTCACTAAAACGCGCGATTCCGATGCTGCCATCGATGTATTTCTATACAAATTTGGTGTAATGTAAAGGCACCCCACATTAGCTGATGGTTTCAAGCCCAGACAGGTTGATTCTATCTATAACTATATAGTTATAATCCTTAGAAAGACAAAAATCATAATGTGTGCCAACATCCCGGTTCTTGTAAACGTCGATGCCTTTATTCATACAAAACAACTTCGAAGAAAAACAAGAATTAAGAATTCAGTTCAGCGAAATAATAACTTTTCTGTACAATAATTTTAGCTTCAGCTTCGACGATGAAAATATAAAGACAAAATCAATTTCATCTCACTGTAAATATTTTTTGTCTATAATGCTGTTCAACTGCATTATTGTCTGTATTTACTATTCTGCTATTTTATAAAAATAAGTAAAAGTAAATGATGGTAATTCCGGCTAGTGACGAGATAATGACTGTTTAAAAATTTAGCTAAATTGATTCTTCTGGTCAGCGATCGATTAAAAGTATCTAATGTAAGTTTAATTTAGTGTAATGTTAAGTCGTCTCCCACATTAAACGTGCGCGATCTTCGGGTGTGTGGCCACCAATTTTGCAACATATTCATTGCTGCTTCAATCTTTTTACTCGTAGCTTGATGTTATATTTAGCCCAATGCTAATTTATTAAGTAATGGCCTACCCAATACGAGTATATCAAGATTTGTTAATACCAAATAGTAGTTATTGAGATTAGCAAGTTCAACCAAACAAACAAACCAACAAATTCTTCAGCTTTATAATAGCTATTGGTAAATAAATACGCACCCGAAATATTTGTGGAGTAATCGTGGCTATGTATATGTATGTATGTAATATAAAGTAAGAATTCAGGCTCCTCGGTTGCAGACAAAAATAAATGTGTGTATATCGTGACCCTAAGGTTTTATCTTCTTGTGTTTCACATCGTAAATAACCCGCAGTGTGCCATTTCAGGCGTATCTCCGGCTTATTCCTTCAATTCTCGCTCGGGGCCTATCTCAAAGGTTGTTGTATTTGTTACGTACGAGGGTGTACATCCGAGGGTTACAACCTTTTTGGTGAGGTATACGCGTGACCTTTGCTAGAGGAGGTATTAAATATTGATTGCGGACTTGGCACTTTTGTAAGATGCGGGATTATGGTGTGTTTGACGGCTAAGATGTTATACTTGGAAGTAAAGTCACTAATATTATAAATGCGAAAGTAACTTTCTCTGTCTGTTACGCCTTCACGGCTATGCTACTGAACCAAATTTGATGGAAATTGGGATGAAATTAGTTCAGGACCTGTGAATAGACAAAGGCTACGTTTTTTCGACAAACCAAACGAACGGAGTCGCGTTTGGCAACTTGTATCTTTATATAAGTCAAATTAAATTAAAAATGTCAGTATATAGTAAAGGTAAAGGGAGGATAAGTTTATTTTTTGTGCAACTATACTGACTTTCTCATACGTATGTAAATACGTCTTTATCCCATGGGGGCAGGTAAAGACAATAAGCTATGTGATAGAATTTATACATTAATGTACATACCTACTTCATTCGATTCTTCAACATTTATAATCTCGTCGCTGGTCGGAATTTACATAATTTAATAATAAATAACATCAGCCCTGTATCTAAAACATGTCCCTCTATTGGGCTCGAGCCTTTTCTCATCATAACAAGGGTTAGGCCATAGTCCACCACGCTGGCCAAGTGTGGATTGGTGGACTCCACACGATGTTTTCCTTCACCATTAGCGAACGATAATTTATTTAATAAATACACATATCTTTGAAAAGACGAATCTTAATGATTTATTGACAGAGGTGTGATCCGTGGATTCGAACCTTTGATTTCGCAGTGCTACAGTCTTCCACTCGGCTATCGCTACTTTTACTTATTTTAATAAAATACCAGAATAGCCAATACAGACTAGGTGCAGTTAAATAACATTATCGACGAAAAATATCTATAGTTAAAAGAAGTTGTTTTGTCTTTGTATTACTTTTCATCGTCGAAGCTGGAGCTAAAAATATTGTACAGTAAATGTTATTACTTCGCTGAACTGAATATTTAATTCTTGTTTTTCTTCGAAGTTGTTTTGTATGTATAAAGGCATCGACATTTACAAGATCCGGGATGTTGCGACCTACAATGATATTTGTATTTCTAAAGATTATGACTATTTATAAATAAAATCAAGTCTCTAGGTGGGTCGAATGTACTGCGAAAATGCGGTATCTCAGTCACATCAGACGTGAAGCGAGTGAGGGCGATAGTGACAACGCATTTTTGCCGTTCATTGGACCCGCGTCAAAACTTGAATTTATCTTTATGTACTACTTTACCCCTAGAATCCAAGTTTGTCTGAACAGCAATCGCATTCGTTAAACATGGCAGTCATCTAAATACTCATCATAATTTATTTATTTTAGATATTTCGATTAATCTGCATGATTAATTCAGCTTAAAACGCTTACCAGACGTAGTTACAAATGATTCCTGTATGTCGATGCCCGTTGTCGACTTTTTTTAAATTTGAATGAGTGCCTAAGAATATAAAGCATAATTTCGTAACTTTTTGATTAGGTACTTCGAGTTTTTGGTCTCACATAAAACAAATACACCTTAATATTTCTTTGTTTCAAACAAACTTTTTAATGGCGGAATATTTGGTTTGTTAAAAAGAAGCCACAAATTATAACTTTTTAGAATCATTTGTATTCTGACTGCTGCGCGTCTTTGTCCTTGCGGAGTTATTACCAAATATTATATATTATATTTCATAACAGAGCTGAAGGCTATGATAATACGGGGTGGTTGTGACATACAAGAATTTATTGATAACACATTGTCTAGACGTGGTCAGAGTTAATTTTCACTGGTTTTTACAAAAAAACTTAACTTTAACTTCAATAAATTCAATAACGTATGTTCAATTTGTAGGAAAAATTTTTCCTTCGCAATTTTTTTTATGCGTTGAAAATGAACACTGACCACTTTTAGAAGCTGTATTCAAAAATGCTTCTAAGTCACATCCACCCTGTTTGTCTTAATCATAACTGAAGCTACAGTGATTATGTTTTATTTGTCTGACCGTCAGACTTCATAAATAAAGCACTGAGTTGTTCTAGTTTTTGATAACTTTTGTCACCACAATCTTTGTAAGTAAGGTATTTAATTCAGTCTCATTTTTTTTTTGGAAATGCTCTCCTACAACCGTAGTCCAAAAGAGTCGTTTTAATTAAAAATATACATGCATCCTCGACACTGCACCAGCTTAAGTGTGAAATATGTTTGTAACTTCTTAACATCTGCAACGAACACCACACCTATATTACCTAAAAGAGTGTGGCAGAGGTGTAATATAACACCCACGTTATACCCGTTATGTTTAGGTCCCATGTGTAAGAGGATAAGCCTATCGCTATTCACGGGCACAATGCCAACGCCGAGCTGCTTATGAGAGTTTCCAGAATAAAACCTTCAAATCTTCAAGGCATTCTCACCTTTAATATCCAACGTCATAATACTTCGTAATCAAACTAATGACCACTGCGCATTAGCATTTGATTAGTAGCCAATTAATTAAGTGTCAGCAATTAATTGCCAAGCCTCTCCCTCCGAAGTACTCAGCAAAATGAAAAGTGGAAAACAAACGTGACACGATTACAATATCACGTAGGCTGGTGGTAGAGCTCTTTTGAATGAGCTTGATGTTGCAAGCACTACTGTCTTACCTTTAACCTGCCGCCAAATAGTAGTTAATTTAGTAGTACTTGCACTACTGTGTTCTGGTTTGGTGGTGAGATGAAGTGACGAATCTACAATCTGCTTTTGTGAATTGTTGATGTCCATAGGCTGTACTACCACTTACATACGTCCGTTGTATAAAAAAAACTATTTTACGAATATACCCAAACTAGATATTAAAATTCACGGTAAAGTTGTAAAAACTATTTGTTACCGCCAAACTTTACACATCGACTGCCGGAGTGAATTGTAATATCACGAAGATTCAATAGAACTTACCTTTAAAGATAGCATATATTTCTTATTATGATGAATATATTTAAAACGCACGCGGTTTCGCTGTCGTGGTACCTCGATATATTATATAGCCTACTAGCTTCTGCGCGCGGCTGCTCCACGTAATCGATAAAAGTAGCGTATAACCTTCCTCAGGTCTTGAACTATCTCCTTACTAATTTTCATCAATTTCAACTCAGAAGTTTAGCCGTGACAGACGTTTATAAATAAAAAGAAAACGTTCAAATACTAAATTGTTATTTATTTTCTGTTCAATGCCAATCACTCTGATTTTACTTTGATTTTATTTGATGTTTTCTAAAAATGTTGTGCTTTAAAAGATACAATAAACTTGTTTGTTTGTCATCGTGTCTCCTTCGCTTCATTGAACAACTTGATATTCACCCCCTCCGTCTCAACCCCGTACACCCCCTTTTACCCGCCGCAAGAATTTCGGTTTTTATTAAACCCCTCTGATAGTAGATACTATAAAAGTTAAATTACATTCCTTCGTACATTTTTACTGTTTGCATCTGTTTATTAAGGAGGGATTCTTTTATTGAGAGGTTTTGTTCGTAAAACATATAACTGTTTGTTTTCGTTGGGTTTTCTTTATTAATAATCTTGTGCCTTGTAAAATACTGGTACTGCGGTAGGTCCTAAGTTTTTCCTGTTATTATTTTACTTGTACAATACTTGATGGAATTACTGATCCAGTATTGACAATATTGTCTTAAAGTTATTTTTGGCAAAATTATAAATCCATAAATGTACTTTTTTTGTGAAATGAAATGAAATGAAAAATCCTCTAAAAATAGTTGCAATAGTATCGATAAACGCCACTTCTTATTGTACTTTTAAACGAGTGAAAACTGTTTCTTTTAAATTCAAAATTACCAAGAAACAGTTATACCTATTCGAAGCTTTACTCGGCTGAAAGTGTTCAAAGTATGTAAAGGTTTTACGATATAATGTTTCATTCCAACATTTTAACAATCGCTATGAAATTGTTGAAAACATAACTGTTTAATGTACTGCATGCCCAGTCAATGTAAAAACACTAAACATTTTATAGCTGGTAAAATTTCGCGGTTATTAAAATTACAATTTCTTGGTACCAACTTGGTAACTTCAGAAAATTACGCTTGGTTGATAATTCTTTTAATAACATGCTGTAAAATTACATTTCGTAAGTACCCACTAATTAATTAATCGTGAAGCATCTCTCTCTGCGATTGGACACACATGGGTGAGGATCGTGGTCATCAGTGGACGTGGATGGCTTGCACCTGGTTTCAATTATAAAGAGAGAGGAAGAATTAAACATGACGCATAATATTTTATTGATATAATTTTATTATAATTATTTTTTTTTTTTTTTTTTTATATTTAAACAAAATTATAAATTATTACTATCGATAAATTAGATTGCTGTGAAAACACAAAATCTGGTAACTATCCGAGAACGTAAATGTGATATTACTGTTTTATGTTTTGTTTTTGAATTTAACTGCCCGGGCGGCAAATAAAATTGCCACCCATATAAAATCAAATAACCAAAAAAAGAGAAAAATATCCAGTGAAAATTACTATGTTACTATAATATTTCTGCGTCGGTTAGAAATAAAAATCGTTTGCCGAAATACCATAAAATATAAAGTCAAAAATATAATTTTATTATTTTGATGCCTACCCACAAATGTTGAAGATTGTTATTATTATTTCGAGTTTATTTTTTTAACAGAAAACAACATTATTACTCTTTTTTAATTTGTTGCCTACAAATAGTGGGTGGCATTAAGAAACAAATGAATATAGTTACGTAGGCAGTTACATTCTAGCGCTCGGCAATCTGTAAAAAAAAAAGGCTTGGAAAAGGTATAGACGCTTCATTAATTAGACTGTTGCTTTTTTTAAATGGTAACCTAGCCTACATATAAGTGGCTTTTAAAAACTAAAACCAAACAAACTAAATACCAAAAAATTAATGTCTGACAAAGATTTATGAACAAAAAGCAAGATCACCTCGTCACGACCTCTCACGAGATACTACTTACAAGAAGTTGGCAGCATCTCAACAGCATCTTCACCTCAGATGGATAGCTCTCAACCCTCAACCAGCGATCGCGGCCATCGATCGTATCTCACACTTCTCGTGAATAGCTACTGAAGGTCCGTTGGGTTAAGATGACTAAGGTCTAGTACATACAAAAAAGTATGTAATAGTTATAATTTTAAATTAAAAATCGGTCGGGTAAAAATAAATGTTATTAGGATTTTTCGATAGCAGCATGGATTTGAATTTGTGCCCTGTAGATGGCGATAGGCTCACTCCCTGTTCCACGCGACCTAAACATAACAGGTGAAGTATAGGTGTTGTCACCTCTGCCACACCCTTCTGGGTGACATCTGCGTGATGTCACGTTATATGATGTTATGTTAAATACAAGTCCTTGTCGCTTAACGACGGCATCACCCGAAATAGAGATTAGATACTTAGCCCTCAGTTAATGTATAAACCCGCTGTTACGTCATTATGTGACCACATTACAGTAACAAGGAAAAAAGGTTAGCTATCAGTAACTTCGTAAGCTTTTCCTGTTACAAACATCGTCCAAAGGGTGTAAAAACTATTATTAGGGAACAAATGGTGAAACCATTTCGTAGGATTACAAGGACATAATCACCAAAGCTGTCATCAAAGAGATATAAGAATGTACTAAATGGTTGGTTTTAGTTTCGTTTCTCAGTAAATGACTGTTATAAATCGATAAACCATGTTTGGGTATTCAATTAATAAGTGTACATTTATTTGTTTAATGGTTAGGCTCTACGTTGATAAATCAAATCTAACTGTTAATAATTCTATATATTCGGCTTACTGAGTATAGTAAGACCTTATAACTTACTTAATTAAAGTATCCTTCTAATTATTTGTGAAGATGTTTGGTACACTGTTGCGCAGAAACGACAGGATGGATTAAGATAAATTTAAAACATAACCAGCGTATACTCCTAGATAAACAGACTACTAGTGATCGACAAACGGACGTAGAGCTGTGGCAATTAGTTTAATTCCTATAATTGCAAACTTTTATTTGGCGGCCACTTATAAGTACGAACGCTTCGTCACCTTAAAAAATGTGAAACCCAACCCATTAGACCGCTAAAACAAGTTGTATGTAACTTTAACCAAACAGAAGAAGACACATCCAACATCTAACCAAGACAAATCTGTGACAACAAAAACTCAATCCGTATTGTTTCACCCCCATATTTCGCCATTTGACCGGCAGGGCATAAACCGTGTGAGCCTCCTCTCATGAAACATACAAACAGACGCATATATCAGAAGAAAAGGAAATGAAACTCGTCGGCAAGTGTTTATTTTTTCAGTTATTATGCTTTCTGAAATATGCTTGTGAATATCTGAATTGTGTTGGAGTTTATTTTGTTTGAGAAAACTGGCTGAAAAAACAGGCTTTTTTCAGAAGGTTTTTTCTAAAAGACATTTAACTTTACTGTAGAGCTCAGTTCGACTTGCACATGGATGGTACAGTACGATGGTATTTAGACACTAACGATAAGTATAATTCGTTGAATTGAAAAACGTAAAGCGTTGCCTTAGTAAGCTTTATGTTCGATAAAGGTGGAAATCAGCATACCTAGGTTAAAATTTATTCTCTGTATTATTTTTTGGAGTAACAAATTTATTATAAACACTTTTAACACGAGTGTGTGAGCACCCTTTGACTAACAAAACGGCAAAAAGTTTTAATGGCAACATTTTTAATCAAACGACTGCTAATGATTTTCCCAAATTACAAACCCTTAGGGGTTGGGCTTCAAACATTTGTTATATAAAAAGGGTGGAATGGTCCAGGGTCCGGTTGCCAGGGGCCGGCCGGGTCCATCGGGAAGGCAGTTAATCATGTCACAAATCGAGGCGACAACGATTGGCGACCCTTTATCCGCCATGTTTATTTTTAGAGGCTCTGTTGCGGTTTTATCGAGCAATCTTTACGGTCATGGGTTTGTTTTTAAATCAGCGAGATTTGTTTGTAATGCTGAATTTGCTTATGTTTACGAGTTATTTGAACCCGTATTTTTATGTTGTACCGTAACAATACGTTGAAGTTTTATTCTAAGTGGGCCGTGGGGCGTAAAGACTATTTTAGAAATAAATATGTTATACTACTAATAACTGCTTATAGTCGTAGCACATCACATGTGCGGCGATTAAAAACAATTCTTACTAATATTATAAATGCGAAAGTTTGTGAGTATGGATGTATGGATGTTTGTTACTCTTTCACGCCAAAACTACCGGGTCGATTTCGATGAAATTTTGCACACATGTAGCTTATAGTCTGGATTAACATATAGGCTACTTTTAATTGACATACCACGCGGGCGGAGCCGCGGGCGGAAGCTAGTATTTTATAATTTTATTAACCATTATGTCAAGTGGTATAAAATGTAATTGAGTATTTGATTTCAGCATGACGTATGATGTTTTACGTTATAACAATAATATAAATTCTTAGTAATAATTTACATTTAATAATTCTGTTAAAAGTATAGTAATGTCTAGAGAAATTACTTTTTTTATAAATGATTGACCAAACAAAGATTACTTTTAAGTTATTCGTTTGTAATATGAAATATGAAACAATAAGTTTTACATAAAGCTTTATGGCTGACTAAGCATTTAATTGCCGAAACTATCATAAACCGGTTTTGCTTGTTGGCTGTGCCAGGCGCCATTACAATATCGAAATAATTGGGTCAAAGCTAACAAACAACGCATGCAATGGCTTTCCAATTTAATTTAAGCAAAGTCCAAATGGTAAACATTACAGTTTTATTCTTTTTGTGCACGAATACACGCTTTTTACCAAAGTAACACTCATTATTTTTGTGAATAACGCAACCGAAACAGCGCAGCTGTGTAAAAACAAAAAGAGAATATTCATGGATACATTTCAAATTACTTATACGTTCGAAACCGGAACAATATAAATGGAGGTGGACTATAAAAAAATAAAGATTTATTTAATAGGAAGAAGTAAATGACCACATGAAATTATACAACGGTAAAAAGGTAATAATGTGAAACTTAACAAGTCATCTGGTAAAATGGCAACTATTGTAATACAATCGTCAAAATAAGAATACTTTATTCGGATACAATTTCGTAATCAGTCAAGAAGACTCAGCATTAAAGATCCTTTTGCCGATACTTTTACAAAAACTAAATAAAGGAAAGTTTTTATTAAAACAAAATAAGCTCTGCGAGTCCACTAAGTCCTGTAAAGCCTTATAAGAAACGGAGTACATCGAGTCAATATTGGATTACGTAGGGCCGCGCGTTCCAGTGTAATCTTGTTTTAAAAATATACAATTTTCCTCCAAGGCCTACAATTAATGAATTTTGTCGTGACGACATAAAAAGCATTATATAAGGGGCGTCACGGCAACTTTTTTCATTATCCAGACTTCAATAGCTTTGTATAGTCGAATGAATTGTTTAGATTATATAGATTGTAGGATTATTATTTGATTATTTATATTTTATTTAATAATTTTATATTATTTTTTATTCAATGTATATATAGTTAGGTATTTATTTAATTAGTTTAAAATATTAAATTATTGTTAGGTTAGTATTGTAAATATTTATATAAAAGATATGTATAGATTAATGAGCAAATAAATAAGTTTATGATTGTAGGTATTTAGTTTACTTAGTAATATTTTCGTGTAAATTTATTTCTTCCAATAAGGAACTTCAATAGAATGGCAAATAAATAAAATATCGTATATTGTTCTCATATATATAAAAACTGCCATCGGTTTCACCCGCGTGGTACCTTCATACAATATAGCTTAATTTACTCAGAAATAATAGTACATTCTAATGATGAAGAGATTTTAGTAATCGGTCAAGTAGTTTTTGAAGAACCTGAATTCAATTGCAACAAAAATCAAATCTTTTATATTTTTACAATATTATTTCAGATTTAGATACAATTTATTGTTCTTTAAAAATAGAATACTAAAATATAGAGTGGCCTAGTAAAACGTTAGTGTATTGTATAAACAGACAAAGTACCAAAGCAAATACATAATGCAGGAGCGACACAGCTTATCTCCACAAACTTTTGTGGCTCGAATCTACTTTAGAACATTCTAAGTTGTAATGTTTGACATTGTATTCATGACATATTTTGAAGCCAAGGCATTGCAGAACACGTCAATATACTATTATATTGGTGACCGAATAATTGTGACTTCTCTTTAACCTACGGCTTCTATATACAGGGTGGATGCGACAAAGCGACATTTACTGAAACCACTGTACCCATATATGGTAGTGATATAGTTCTTCTTTGCTGCTTTGCTTTTCTCAACCCTATTTTACTTGTAATATATTTTATTTTGCGGCAGGTTAAAGGTGAGACGGTGGTGCTGCCGAACACGTTTACAGGGACTCTGACTCTACCAACATCTTTGGTCCTAAAATTACATAAGGCTTATTGTGGTCCTCAGATCTACATAGTTACGCATCTTTTGTGTTAGTAGTATAGCCAAAGGGTAAATAGTCATATAATGTGGTTAGTGTAGTCTCCTAAGATTACCCACATCATAATGTCCCATCGGAAGGACGTCACTAATTTTATTATTATTGTTTCGGAACATTATCAAGGTTAATACTTTTCATTTAATAAATACTTTTCCTTAAAGCTGAAAGTATATATCAAGGTCAATACCTTGATATATACTTTATTTTATACTTAATTCTAAGAGTGCTGATTGAGAAAACTATGATAACGTTTACTTACACTGATATTATAAAACTGAAGAGTTAATTTGTTCGGTTAAACGTGGTAATCTCAGAAACGAATTGAAAATTTATCTATGTATCAGATATCCCATTTATTGAGAAAAGCTACAGAACATCACGCTATGACTATAAAGGAGAAGCAACGAAATATGTGGCAAAAACTGGGCAAATGTATTCGCTAAACGCAACAGGAGCGAAGCAGTAAATTATATAATGAGCGGCCGTTACGCAATGGATAAGGCATCGGTCTTACGATCGAGAGGTCGTGGGTTCTAATCTGGCCTAATGAAGTTCACGTCCGTGGTGTAATCACCACGGACGTGAACTTCCTCCTAACACAAGCAAATTAAATTTAGCTCGAGGGAGTTAACAAGAATACTAGTATTTTTTTACTAGTAAGCTTTAAAAAAATGGCTGAATCTGAAATACTATGCAGAAGATGTCGAGAGAAACAGCAAGTTAGATAGCAAACCGCCTATAAGTGTAGCGTTCTAAAATACCTATCTCCAATCTCTTCGGGTGTAGCAGCAAAAGAAGCGCTTATACAATATTCATGCAATACCTACATGGCACTCGGGTGTGATCTAACCAGCCTCCTGGCTCATCTGTCTTGACTCGAATCTTAGCAGCGATTAAATGCTGTGCCTGTTTTACATTAGATGGTGAACAAACGAACAAGTGTATGAAGTCTAGGAATATTACTGTGCGTAGATGGTCCTCCACTGTCTAGATGTCTCATGTTGAATTCTGCAAATCTGCTGTGTGTCTCAGTTAACTAGCGTGTAGTTGTATATTTTGGTATAGCTCACCACGAGGTGTCGGGTTCGATTCCTGAGTCGGACCAAAGTGTTTTTTGGGATTTTTCCATCAGGCAATTCTCAATAGCAGCACGGAGTTGGAAATGTGGTGGATGGCGATAGGCTCACTCCCTATCCCATGGGACCTTAACATAGCAGGTGGAGTGTAGATGCCCATGGGCTTTACTTTACCACAGTTTTACACATTCGTTACTCATATCGTATAAAGAAATAAAATGTGTTCACTTCCCGAAAAGCGAATGAGCTATCTGTACTCATGGTGAGTATTGAGATCCCTGTAGGATTTAACCCAGAGATCTGTGCTATCATCAAAGCTTTGCTGACTCTCAACATTTGTGTAGTACTGACATCTACGGATCTAGGAATCTAGCTAAAGCGTTGTCAAGTGACGAATTGGATTGCTCTGTACATACGTACTTACATAAAGAGCAAAATGGAAGATAGAGAGACTTATTAACGTTTTTGTGTTAAAATTATGTATTTCGCAAGATAGTGATATAACATATTTTAGTAAAATAGGTTTTGTCTTTTTATGAATAAGAGGGCCTTTTTAAAACTGTGTATAAAAACAAAAGCTTATGCTAAGAAGACAGCAAATTGCACAACATGTCATTAAGAAAATACATATTTTTTTTATGAACGAAGACTTACTGATTCTAAAATTTGTCTTTTTATGTTCTTAACACTCCCAAAATGAAATAAAATTTCATGAACAAGAGCAAAACCCTCATATTTTGCATAATTTGGAGGTCTGGAATACGAGTAATAAATTGAGTAGTAAGAATTCGCGTAGGTGGCAGCGAAGGCTGCGGTACATGATGTTTATGTTAGTTTTATGCGCCACAAAAGTCATGATAATGCACGGGAACCCTCGTAAAACGCGCCTGAGGGTGTTTGAATTTGAAATTTTATGTTTTCTCTAGTGTGCGCGTAAAATTCTCGAAATAATATTATTCTACACTACCTTTCGTCCGCGGCACGACCCGTGTCGTATTTATACGCCAGTACATACAGACTCATCTTATATACAAACCTTATAATTTTTGCTGTGATTATTTTTCTCGTAAGTATTAGACGCATTTGATTCCCCCGTTTGTCTAGTGGTCGAGTTTGGGCCCGGGATGGGCAAAAGTTTTACATATTTGGGAATTCCTCCATCAGAAAATTATCAAAAGCAGTAGAAAGTTGGATTTGTGCCGATGTGACATGGGACCTAAACATAACAGGTGAAATGTGGGTATTATACACCTGTGCCGCATCCTTCTGGATAATAGAAGCGTGATGTAATATTATGTATTACTCACCGACTTTAACCCGCAACAGCTTGTGGTCTTCTCTCTCGTAAGTAATTAAGAAAATAGACACAGCCTTAAAAATGAGAAAATTGCAGCCCTGTATAATTATGAATAATGGAAATAAGGATTAAGTGGTAGGCCATAGCCCACCACGCTGGCCAAGTGCGGATTAGTAGACTTCAAACGACCTCGAGTACTTTTTAGGCAGTCTCAGGTATGCGGGTTTCTTTAACCGATGTTGATGATGTTTATATTAAATACATACATATCTACGAAAGAATAAAGCTTTACGATTTATGACAGAAGTGTGCACCATAACGTGGGTTCGAACCCGAGGACTTCGCCGTCGCAGTCCTACAGTTTCCCACTTTCCTATCACTGCTCTATATAGTATAGCCGCAATATATACCTGACACAAAAGACTGTATAGAATATATCTGCACTGCTCACATAATGCAGTACATTAGCGTCTTGTTTCATGAAGCATCCGGGGTAATGGCGCCGACGGCCGATATAGGCCAGACATTTACTTTACATGTATTTGTTAAATAAATTGCTACTTGAGGTTGAAATAGCTTCTATCTGTGGATTCACCCGCATGGTTTCTTTTATTTTAATTTGGATAGGCATGCATATGACCACGATCTCACCTGAATGATATTCAAATATATTATAGTGTGCCGGGATATAATAAATGACGGTTGAAGTTGACATCGTCAAAGAAGTGACACACTCGTCACAACTGTCAAAGGGCGCTGAATCACGATAACGAAATGTTCACAGCAAGTATACATATAAATACAACTTCCAATACGCTACAGATGGACAGCTGTCCGCCAGGCAATACCATTGAGCCTGGTCGGAGGATCATCCCTATGTGGTGGTCGAACATCACACCCCGTTCCTCTAAAATAGCATCTCCATAAAATATACTCAGTGAAGATAGTATGATAATTAACTTTCTAATTATCAAAGAATTTTATAAATCGGTTTAATAGTTTTATCTGAAACAAACCAAAATCGGTTTCAACTAGTTCTGAATAAGTCCCTGGTAGCCTATTTGTAAAGGAACTTAACTATACGAAACTTTTTAACATTATGCTGAAATTATTAGGCCTAAAATGACATTAAAATTAAAGCTCTGGATGGAAATGGAAAGAATAAACCAACCAAAAATCAATTCTTTCATTAAATGAATTAATTCCTTTGATTTTGTGAAATATGGGTTTACAATCATTTGTGTTACATGAGGTTATAAGATTCACGATATTCTACCGACGACATAGCGGCTAAGAAATTAACAGATAATTATAACTAGGATAGCAAAAACACAATCAATTATAACATATTTTGAAACGCACTTTTTAAGCATGATAATTAATTAAATTAAATATAATTTAATTTATATTAGTTTAGATTTATACAAGGTGATACTTCTTAGCGCAAGAATTTTACTTGGGGCCAGGGTGGTAAGTGGAATGTTAAACAATAGGTTGCAGGTGCATTGCTACACTGGAGGCCTACAATGTTATGTCATTTCAGCTAAACGCTCTAAACCAGTTTTTGGCAAGCACTTCCAGTACGTGTATTCCAGTTATTTGGATAAAGGCCATAGGTTTCCTAGATATTACTCGATATAAAATCGATACAAAGATAGTTATAAGTTATAACATTAATTGCAAGTTCTCGAAGGAAACCCAATAAAGAACAAAAGTACAAAGGAATGCCGACAAACCGTCGTTAATACTCGTTGTTATAACTTCTTATAACAACAAAGTGCAATATCAGAGCAAAAGTAACTAAGTATCCAAAGACATTCTTCCGTTTGATTACATAGTTACTTCAAATACCACGCGGTAAAGGTCTTACTAAACACACACACACATACACACACAGACATTCACATACACACTTACTCAAGGTTAGTAAAACGTTTTAGAGTCGACGAGACGATATCAATTCGAAAGTCAGAGTAAATGTTGATGCTCTATTCACATATCTAATTATTTTACCGTTGGAAAACTGAAATGTGATGATTCATATTCATTTAGTTTTCATTTGAAAATTTTCAGTGTTGGACCTCTACAACAAATTATTGATAGGTTAAAAGTCAGTTATGGCCTATTCTTATGTTTTGCTGAGGTTTCAAAAACGACGAGTTTCCTTTTATGAGCGTCTAACTTCGAGTAAAAATGCACAGCAGTGGGATAACTACCGTCGAACTATCCTAACGATATAGCTATAGGAACATATAAACATCCTCAAAGTCGGTATGAAGACATAACGTACCCTCATATCCACGTATAGGTGATTCCCGGGCGATAAGCGCGGGCTAATGTGCGTAGTTCCCGGCCCGGGACCGGGGTCCGGGACTCGGGGCTAATCCCGTGGGATCCGCTCTATCGCTTATCGACAAATCGAGAGTTTGCGCTGCTTCAAATACTTGTATTTATATTATGTTATTTTTCCTAGTAAATAGTGTAGGTATTTGTATAAGCAGCTCAGATATGTATGCAAAAAAGTAAATCGTGCTCTCTCTCTCGCTTGAAATGTACTCGAAGCCCGTACTTGATTATTAAAATTATCAGTAAAATTTTAATTTATTTAACTTGTTAGATTATTTTCATTTGTTCAAGCGTGTTGGAGTGCTTGGAGTTTATTAAAATAAATGATTTGACTTTGACTTTGACTTAAAATAATTTTATTGCAAAACAAGTAAGGTACAGTGGGCCAACGAGATAGGTATGCAGGGCAAAAACTTCGAAGTCATCGTAAAGACTTACTACACCAGTTATGTATAAGTAAGTTACATATCTAAATAGTGTGTATATTACGCTTCTTAAATATGTAATTCACATATGCATATCTCTTGCAGTCAGTTTTCACTATGGCATAGAAGATTTTGCCCTGCATACCTAATTGCTTGGCCCACTGTACCAGTGGGTACCGTTGTTATTTGTATTACAAAATAACAACGGTACCCACCGGTACCTGTGATATAACGCGAGCAACACAGCATTACAGATACTGCAGCAATCTCACATGACCTAAAACTCGAATGATTTTTGGTTTATGTTTAATATGATTAAGTCTCTATCTAATCTACTTTGTAAAACAAAGAAAATACTTATGCCAAACTAAAAAGCTATTTTGTATGTGTTGAATAATCTCTTGAAGATGAAAAAGTTGTTAAATTTCACTGCACATTCAGTCGAGGCGACGACAGTCGTAAGACGAAGGCTCGCCGACTGGAGCTTGGCTATTGGCTATCTAAAGGTCATAGTGTAAAGTGCTACTTCTGTGGAACGTTCACTGCAGACTCTTTTGGAGACTACTAAGCTCATATTCGAGATTGAATGATCTTGTACAAAATGTTAAATCTTTTAAATGAATTTGTTTTGATATTAGGGTTGAAATGTTAATAACGTCAAAGGGTGTGTGGCAAAAGCCTATCGCCATCCACCGGTCACAATTCCAACTCCGTGATGATAACACAACATAACATCACGCCTATATTACCCAAAAGGGTGAGGCACAGGTGTACAACCCCCACATTTCATCTGTTATGTTTATGTTCTATTGGATATTGGGTAAACCTATCGCCATCCATCCATATTGTGAATTTCCTAAAAGAAAGTTCACAAATAACACTTTGCCCGACCCGGGCATCGATCTCGTAGTGAGAAGACGCATACACTAACCACCAGAACAACGAGAAAGTTTAAGTAATGTAGTTTATTTACTCTATTTAAATTGCCTCCCATCTATCCAGAAAAACTAAATCTTTTTTTTCTAAGTAGATGCAGTTCAAACAGACATTTTGCTTCGAAAAAGTTGTATAATATCGTAGATGGTTCAGGCCCAACGCGGTTGGCCTAGGCGCATTGTCAAATACCTGCTGATGACGATTGGTCTCGGGCCGATCTTACGATCCGCCTGCTCCTCGACGTTTTGCCATTAGATATGGCTAGGGGCATCGTAAAGTGTTCCGTTTTGCACAGATCAGTAGTTCGTATGAGTGGCCGCCATCTTGTGTTATCGATCGGTCTATTCGACGTTATCGTACGATTTGCCTGGGCAAATCGTACGTCGAATAGACGTAATGTTATTCCATTTCGTGACGCTAGTAGCGCTCTCTGCGCTCAGTGAGTTCTGTTGTGTGTAAGGTTACCAAATTAGTGGGGTGTAGGGCTACCAGATGGCTGGGGTTGCCGGGATTGTCCCAGAAATTTGCGTCTTGTCACGTGTCCCCGTAATTATACTTATACTGTGATAGACAATGTTTAATTAACCTTTTTTTGGGGCACTGTAGAGGATATGTCGGACTCTCTAGTGAAGCCGGCCTACCGACTAAACCACCACGATGTCCTTCTTCCACATAATGGCAGGAACGTGGGAACGCTTGCGCACACTTCTACACAAAACCTGCCGCGGATGGTCATTGCTGACCCCTCCCGGTTTACTTTTCACTGGGACTTACAGTGAGCCGTGACCAACGCAAGGACCGCAATGGTCATCAGATACACAATGTTTAATTAACCTACGGTTAAACTACGCCCTACGACACACTCAACTAGTAAATGTTTGAATATATTTCCAAGGTTAAGCTGAGCCATGTAATCTGTACATTATTCTTATTAATTAAACACATAGTTTTTGCATTTATCGTGTGTAAAGCAATTAATTTATATATGTGAGGCGAAGGAACAGCATTTCTGTGATGTATTAATTACTTTTATTATGTTTTAATCTGAATACTGTCGAGAATTTGTTATTTTTATGTTCTAAGTGTAAGTGAAGGAATGTCGTCAAGTTTTATTTTATTGTTTCGTATATTTTACACGACAATAGTTTTATGAATGGCATTTTAATCTTTGACAATAGTTAGCTATTACAGCTGTAAACAATGTTATGTTATATGTATGTAAATATAAAACTAATTTAATCAGTTATTAGCCATATCCATCCAGTAATCAGCCTAAGTGTCCACAGAAATTTCGCGTTTTAATTTACGAAGTGTCCCGCTGTAAAGTTTAAGAAGATCATGTGTCTGTAAAACTTTTTGGAAATGTATGATTGTTATTACTAGGATTATAAATGTACACTGGTATGTAACTAATATTATTACTTATTATAGATAAAGAAATTTTAAAAATAAACAATTTAATCAGTTCCTAAAATTGAATTATTATATTTCCGGCTTTAGTAAATTTGCGGTTGAATATTTAAAGCGGCTTTTCGAGATTGACCTTTTAACCTTAACAACACATTAATATAAATCGGCTTTGAGTCAGATTTGCTAATATGAGTTAGCCCCTCTAGACAAGTGGCAATGACAGTTTAAAACGAAAAGATAACGCAACGCTGGATGCGAACGAAGGATCCTAATTCTCTCTGTCTCAAGCGGCGTAATAGTCAAGGGCTTTTGTTACTGGTGAGCGAGGGCTCGAGACTTAAAGGCGAAAACTTGGGTTATTTTAATTATTTAATAACTTATCAGAAAATTATAATTTGACACATAAAAGTCGGACTCAGAACAAAAACATAAAGGTGACATAAAAAACTATCAAAAATATTAAAAAACTAAAACCTATATAAAGGAGGCCCGTGTCGCTAACAGCTTTTTTACGTTATTTAATAAAAGCCGTAAGTGCCCTGTTTGTGCCTTGTGCTTAATATTTTGATGAATATGAACCTTATTGGAAATGTGATAGGGCTTATTTATTATTACGTTCAGGTTAACACTAGCGTGTGAGATAGAGTTAGTTTGAACCCGTCGCTTGCGCCGATTATTGCGGTCTGTACTCGTGCTAAACACTGCGATGCTGCTGCCACTTGTCTAGGGGAGTTGTGCGCACAGCTCCATTGGATTACCAATATATATTCACGGCTTAATGTCAGACTGTCATACAGAATACTTAATGTCATACAGAACTTAATGTCGTAATCCTCACCTCTAACAACACATCTGCTAACAGCTTTCTATCTCCACATATTATAAAACAAAGGTGCTCACCGCGTCTGTCTTTCTGTTCGCGATCAACTCGCCAACTACTAACTTTCCACCAATAGGTAGTGATACAGGAGGAAGGTTTAGATATAATCATTTTCAAGTGACTTACTACGCAGGCGGACCCGCGGCCGAAGTAAGTTAAGGAAAGATTTTTTGTGTTTCTTTCAATCGTTTGTTTCGACCGAGTTATTCTGAAACCCAAATTAAACAGAGTCTCTCTGAAGTAAGCAGAGTTAATATAGCGATCATCCAGTACTTTTTGAAACCATAGCTACTCTTCTTGACCTGCTTATTATCATAAATGACGAAGTTCAATTTTATTTCAAATAAAACATTTTTGACTAAAATTCAATTCAGAAAGTTAAATAAATTGCCACGTCTTGTATGAATTTCTTAGCTTGACTTATTGCATTTCCAATATAAACATGACACCATCAATATGTACATAGCATCTAAAGTTTTACTATGCATTCGTAAGCTTGGTGAGGCCCGTATTCCACCAAAGCGGAGACAAAATGAGAAGAGATGAGATTTCTAATAAAAGGCTAATAGAATTTCGTTATTTACACAAATTTTCTCCGCTCAGCTTCGGTGGTAAAGTTTGAGCAGAACGTATTTTAATGTTTTTCAAACAAAAACAACACAACTTGCACGGCGGAACGGACCGCAGCGTGGCCAAGAAGACCTTTCCTCGAGTGAAGATCCTCACCTTTGCTTTGCACGTTACGATACTAGTATCCACACATCGCTGCTCTATAAGAAACACTACTCCACCATGCCGCTCATCTCATCTTCGCTTTGCTGCAAAACGACGCTTACTCAGACGAGATCGTCGAACTGAGCTGATCTCATTAGAGACTAGCGTTGGCTCATCCGCTATGCAGATGATGGCTTTGATCCCCCCACCTCCGCGCCCACCCCCAACACTTCTTGTAACCGTCGACGGGTCAATCTAACCAACTTTAATGGCGCGCACAAACAACGGGGATTATTATTGGTTAAGGTCCAACAATTGCTTGCTTGTTTTACATACAAAAGTAAAATGGGTTTAACTTTAATCTTATTAAGTTTTATCTATTTTTATTGACAAATCATAACTAAAACACTTAAATGCATGTTTGTTGGCGCCCATTTTTTCAAATATATTATTAAAAAAATTATTTTGTATGGAACTTAATTATTGATTAATTTTGACAAAATAGGCGCCACCATACATGCATTTTAGTTTTTTACATATGATTATTGCGTTAACAATCATACATCAATAAAAGCTTATTGTAGACAGTGTTATGTCTCATGTGCCACTAAATTGTGACCGATCCATGACGCAGTAAATGTTTGCTTCAAACATATAAATATTTAAAATTATTATTGTATTACGTCAGACACAGCACTTACACGTACTTAGCCGGAACCTCCAAGTAATGTTGATACAAAGTTATACGAAGTGTATCTTTTTCCATTTAGTTAAAATCCATGGATTGCTAGATACACAGAGAGTCTATCCGTCCTAAGTAAGCAAACCCGCGAGCCTTGCTAGTCTGACATGAGTGTATCGCAAACAGTAATAAAGGAGAGCAACTCTACAAATATGGTAGCGTTTGTGTAAAGCTGATTGGTAGAGATCGATTATTGTACAATTATTGTATCCGGTTTATAAAACATAAATATAACATTACGCCTATGTTAGCCAGAAAGATGTGGCAGAAGTGATTTACAAACACTTCTCCTGTTATGAAGTATTTAGTTTACTGGCGCCACTTTTGTGAGCGAGATTATGAACAAGCTTGTTCGTAGTATTATTATGTTAATCAAAGCCCCTAATAAATACATGTCCACTACTTGGTTCAGGCTTCTTCTCATTAATTAGGCCATAATCCACCACGCTAAGCGCAGATTTGTAGATTTAACATACCATTTTAGCAGACTTCATAAATGATTACGCAATTAAGGAACTCTTAGGTATGTTTTCTCACATAATTAACCTTTATTTTCTTTATTTTTCAGCGAACGATAATACAATTCATGGTTAGTAAAAAAACATTAAAAAGAGGAATCGAAACCATTTACTGACTAGAGGTAGATTTGACGATCCGAATCCGAGAGCTTCGACTTTGCAGTCTTCGATCTCCCACTCAGCCAAAACTGCTTTATAATATGCTGCAGAGATGCAATGCAGCACGCCGCAAGGCCACAGCATCCGCAGCGACCTCCAACTTAATATTAAAGCGTATGCAAAACTTGACTAGACTCTATTTATTTACATAGAGCATCCGCGCTCGGCTTTGTCTGCGTGGTGCCTCGATAAAGTATTGCCTATATATATTCAAGAATAACATAGAATTGTGAAGGCGATTTTTTTTCTAAATCGGTCAAGTAGCTTAATTGTAATAAATAAAAAACTAATCTTTTTCTTTTTATCATATAAGTTTAGATAAGACTTAATTATACATATATCTCGAGGTAATTATATAATGTACTTAATCTATATCAATCAAAAATGATATCACCTTCAAATATATTAAGTTTTTTTTTTAGATGATGTGATACACAAACAATTACATTTACTCAGATTAATTATAGCAACTTTACTGTTATTAATTCAGTTTATCTTTAAAACGTCTGACTGCCGACAGCCACTTGATACATTAAAAGTATTATCTATAATTATTAGAAGATCCATCATTTTTGATGGATCTGTTTTGACTTAGTTAGAGCCTTGAAAGTTTGATAGAAGTTAAATATTCTTTTTACGGGAACTAGATTAAGGTACTATTAGTTGAGGACAAAGAAGAGCAAGAGCAAGTTAGGTTTTGGAGAACGAGTTGAAGGTTCATTTCTTTACCATTTATCTACTATTAAATAGTAATATTAAACAATTTTGCAGCCTTTAAATTGTTAATTTAAAGCAACTACTTCAATAACTAAAATCTATCGGGAATCAAGTCGATTATTTATCTTTTAGGTTTTACGTTCCGGCAGACAGATAACACTGGCCGTGGTCACAAGCAAACTGTACAGTCAACTACAAAAATATATATATTTGTAGATTGAAAGAATATATGTACTCATATTGTACACTCTTAAATGCAAATAAATATGTATACAGCATTATAAATGAATAATCATTAACCTTCAGGTTGAGGAGAAAAAGGAAAATTTGTTTAACAAAAGTATTTTGAAATTTTCACAAAATCGACACCTTCGTCCACTTTTTTTTTCAATGCCATGTTTATACAACTTGGATATAGTCTGTTTTTACGATCAACTCTTTAATAGATGAACTATCAAATAAATTATTACAATGATTTAATTATTTATATCACATTCGTCGTAACATATACATATTAATGACCTTGACTGTACAACTTTTGTTTCGTATAAATAAAGTTGTACAACTTGATACATACAAACTGAAAGTTTCTCACATTTGAATAAAATAAATGATAATATAGTTCTTCTGTTCCAATAAATAAATATATTTTCTTATGCCATAACTTATACCATCCAAAATTATTTTTAACGAAACTATTTTCCGTAAGATGTAGTAGCACTTAAATACCCATAGTGCAGTTCACGCTTGGCTAGTTTTTGTGATGGAGCACTAATTGGAGAGGCTTCGAGAGCTGCTTGTAGCCGAGCGATGTAACGTCCTCGATTATTTATTTAGGGCAGGATGGATACAATTATCTCATACCATGTCATCACGCCTATATTACCGAGAAGGGTGAGGTTTTAATTAAATAGTATATAAAGTGTATTTTTATGATAGCACAAAAATAAACCATAGATATTATAACATATCTAACAATAATAATATTTTGTCAGTCCAGCAAGTTTATACTGGCTAGATTGACAGAAACTGTACATACATTTTGTTAACTCAAGACAAAAATCTGTTTATAGGGATATTTTAAAATAACTATTTATTGAATTGCTGCAGGCCTTTTAACTATTTTGATAATTGTGTTGATATCCTTTTGGTAATCTTTCACAGAAAAATATGAAGAACCTTAGAGCCATAGGTGGCGCTAAAACCAAGTAAGGTTCGTCTAGCTAAGGTATATATGACGCTGGCACAAAAGAGTTCAGAAATTTCGAGTCTAACAGCATACGAATCCATAGCTGAATTGGCAAAGCACTTGGGGCGTATACCCAAGGGGTGCAGGTTCGAGTCCTGTCGGATTCTTAATTTTTAAACTTTAATATTATATAAAATACAAAAAGGCATAGCAAAGCTAAAATTTGCTTTAAAATATTACAAGAACCTTAAAGTTAAAAACGTAAACACAGATAACTTTGAAAACATATCTTAAATGTTTCGTCAAATTATTTAATTTCATTTACCCCAAGGGGCGCTTGAACGCGTCAACAACAACATTATAGATACAGAGCAAATAAAAATAATCCAACCAATAAAATAATTACCGAAGCTATAAATTTGTATTCAACTGTTTAGGTTGAAATTAAAATATATCTTAGTAATCAAATTAAAATAATCAAAGTTTATTAATACTTAACATCAAGCTTTAACTATCCATAAAAAAAATAACAAATACATAATACAAATAACACATACGTCATTATTCAATGAGCCAGCAGATGTAGAACGATATCGTAGACGTGCTACGACTTGCTACGAGCCTGCTACGAATTTATAAGACACTATTGTTTTAATAGTTTTCAACCGTAAATCTTTGTATAATAGTCTGTATATTCAAGGACCTACTAGTACATTACTTTATAGCTAAAACTTCATTGGTACACCCCATAGTCTAGGTTTGATAGTAATTGAGGTGGTAAAATAAGCAGAATGCAAAAAAATGCATCTGCACTAAATATGTTTGTCCTGTGCGCAGGATTGGGTTGTAATAATAAATATAACACACCCAATCCTGGTCACCAACGCTTCGTCCAATTTCAAGCCAAAATCCACAATGGCAAAGAGAGAGTTGGTAGTTTTTACACACTATGGAGCAAAATACGGATTCAAAAACTGCAACAAAACCATCAATTTGAAAGTGAACCAACCACATTTTCCAAGAATCAAGTAATTCAAACACAACTTCATTCGAAATCCTTGAAAGCTCATAACCAACAAACAACCCCTCAACGTGAATTACGTGTAAAAATTAAAAAGGTTTCTACCTCCCCCTCCCCCTCTCCATAAAAGAAACTCATAAATAGTAGGTAAAGGGTGAGAGGTAATGCAAGCTTGCACGTGAGCACTTTGAATAATATTATTGTGAACTGTATGCTTTTGTTGAGTTGATTTGAATATACAGAAAATAGGAACGAGGAAATAAAAGTTGTTTTCACCACACCAGCACGAAAAAGATCGTTTGCTTGCCAGAATTCAGTGAGTAAAAACCGTTTTTACTCACTAGAAAGGCAAAGTGATTCAAATTTCGAATCACAAAGTCCTTTCAATGAATAGGCGCTGAAAAAAACAAAGCAACCACTATGTAGGTTAGTAATAAATATTGACATCAATTTAACTTAAATAACTACAAACGATACGTTTTTATTATTTTAAATTATAAAATACACGCTTATTTAGTATTTTAATGTTTTTATATTCGTGATTAACCATTAAATTTATTAAAATCAGGTACTTAATATTAGACTCTATAAATAAATGTTACGGAACGAATTTCCGAATGCACGATTTCAAAAAAAAAAGTCTGTGTCTGTGTCAGTCATCGCGAGCAACTATAAATTCTTTTCAGTTTATGTTTAATTGTTTACTAGAACTTTTTGACAAAAAATATAGTGAATCCAGTGATGAAGAACTTTGTGAAACTCAAAAAGAGTTGCGACAACTTGCTTCTAACACAGAAGTTTGCTTTTTACCAGAAAAATCACGTGAAAAGTATTTGAAAGCGTACGACATATTCAATTAGTGGCGACTTACAAAAGACCCTAAAACGCATTCTGAATCAGTATTAGTGTCGTATTTCATGGAATTATTCCAGGTTAAGCAATCGAGTACGAGTTTATTTAAATCTGAATATTTTCTCACTGGAAGAGGTGAAAAGTTTTGTATGTAAGCGTGAGAAAAAAATAATTTCCAGTTCGTGACCTCTTAAATATTTAGCTTGCGAAGGAGTCTTTATAAGAATCACTCGTGATTCAATTCGAGACTGCTTCGCAAGCTCAAGAATTAAAATTGGCACTCACAACAGAAATATAAACTTTTTCTCACTTGTACCATAATTATCTATTAAACATTATCAGCTATAGATGAAGAGTAAATCGTAAAAAAATATTGTTCCTTATAATAAACGGTTGGTATAAAGGTCGTGGCAAATACAGTATACCTATACCAATATGCAAAGATAGCCAGCCGAAGAAATCTTAAATTTTGCAGCAAAGTATGATGTCACACATTCAAAAATTTAATGTTATATGGTTTTACTGTATGTATTTATATTTTAAGATTACACAAGGATTTTTATAAATTTGCATTTTATGCATACTACTTATTTCATATACAAACCATTAAGATGATAGTTCATCTCAAGCTCTATTGCTTCTATTAAAAAAAATATCAACTACAAAGTTTCACTCTCTATGTAAATGCCTGCTATCTTTAACCTAAAAATCCATTAGTGTGAGTTTACTACAAATACACAAATACAGGTACTCACAAACACGAGGCGTACAGCTGCGTATTCTCACGATACGCAAACGCTCACTGTCATTTATTATACGCTGTTATGACACTATTTATGTTTGATACACCTACTTACTATGTTTGTATATGTATTGTTTATACATAAACAAAGTCAAATATATGATACACAAAGGATAGTTTAGTCAACAATTTCATCATAATACATGTAGCAAACATAGTACGAAACTCCATTTTATCATGATACATGTGGCAAAAATAGTATGAAACTGCATGTCAATTAAAAATAACGCTCAGAATCGAAGTCAACCAAAATACTCGTTTTTATCAAACATTTTGAAGTTGAGTTTGACGTATTTTAAAAATATTTGAATTACCAAACTTACTACTTTACAACCTTTTTTGAACATTTTAATGGCTTAATAAGCACGGTTATCAATGGCGAAATATTTTGCTCATGCCTCCATATTATTTAATGTGTATCTTCAGTTGACAGTTTAACAAACAAAAAAACCGTTCACGTCCATATTTCGAATTTATTCCACCAAAAAATATACAATCATATTCAGGCTCCACGCCGCTCCGAAATTGGGTCAAATAAAAGGAGAACTGTCAAAATTTCAGGCGAGTCTCTCGTGGCCACAGGCGAGGGAGTTATTAAATGAAACGGCCGACCATGCATGATATTATGTAAGTTTGCCCCAAACTCATACAACATACAACTCAAATGTGGAATAGTAGTTATAAACAAGGAAGTTTCCCTTATAATAATGTGCACGGTAAATAAATAATGGTTGGCGCATTTCCCCCGGGAGCGACAATCGCGGGACTGCGCTTAAATCCCGGATAAAAGGATCACGATGTCCCGCTGCCCTCGGAAGGCTTTTGGCAAACTCACCGCATCGATCTTGTTTCTTAGGACGTTCTACAGATAGCAGAGTGTGTGGGTTGTGTTTGTTTGTAGACTTGGCAGAGTTTCGTGCGTATATATTACTACAGATTGTATTTCTGAGTACACTGTACAGTATATTTTACTTATTACTTATTTAAGATCATCATATTATCTATAGATGTATCTAAGAGCTCTTCGTTTAAACTAAAGATAAATAAATAGCAATTACAGCAAGAACGTCTTCTTTCCATGTAACCCTGAATTTATAAGAATTCACATAAACGAATATGAATAAACAGTAAATTTCTTAAAAAGATAAATTTCTCTTATTCACATAAATATTATATTATGCTGTTCTTTTAGAAATTAACTGTCTCCATAAATATTCTAACATCTTTATCTTACCTAGACGCTGTAAATATATTTCAAGCAATACCTAACGACAATCTATTACCATATTTATCAAATCATTCTATTCCAGAAAGATAAGTTTGCTTCAATAAAAAACTACGACGCTAGTTGTCAGACAAACCGCTTATTCAACCAAAGAAGACATATAATAAGAGTTAGAAATTACCATAGTCTCGTATTTTATCGTCCAATGCGGTCTTTGCCCTCAAACGACATGAGATAACTTATGACAATATTTGAAGACAAAAAGAAACTAGCCAAAAGTTATTTATTTTGGCCAATCATTGTTCCGTATGTAATACTGTATTAATATTTCCATAATATTATTAATGTCGGTTACAACAGTTTTGAAAGTACGATTTCTTAAAACAAAGGATTTAATCTATAAGCTGTTGCCCGCGACTTCCTCCGCGTGGAATTTGATACACACAGACAGACAAAAATTCTAAAAATATATGTTTCGGCTTCTACTGCTGTTATAAACTCCTAAGTTTAATAAAGCGGCCAACAATGTTGTAGAGATCTAGTTTTTCATTCCTATAATTCTGATACGGACCACTAAAAGACAGCGATAGTTTTCCTGATAGAAACATAAGATACAGAGAAAGTTTTGTCAAGTCCCGCCTCTAGACTTTTCTAAATCATTTCAGGTGGAACACCGCGCGTGCCGTGCCTCGGCGCATAACTGCCGTCGCGATAAACACGCGAACCAAAGCGCCGTATTCTCCTGGAAACATTACAGAGTTATAGCTACTGTTTCATTTTATGAACAACGATTTGCCCTTTATTTAGCCAGCAAGGAATAAATCCCTTTTACAAGGAGTAAACAAGCAGAGATATTAAATATGAGATAGGTACCGAGCAGAATATTGTAAGGTTGAGGCGGGAGTATTTGCGAATGTTATTTATAGTGTTTTAATGTTAACGCCTCTTTTGAAGTTCTTTTAATAGTAATCTTTTCTGTAACAAGATAGTAACGTTTTAATACCTATCTGACGAAATAAATATTGTTTTCAACAAGGGATGTTTTGAAGTAACATGGGGTAATCGATAGGGGATAAACGTCAATCGCAGAGCACCGTGGCATTGAAAACGTTTCACCGTCAAGTACAGACATGGTTATAATTGATGCGAAGTATTGTTTTTATTTAACTGCAGACAACGTTATGGCTCTGAAACTATGTACATTGAGGGTAGAGTTATCTACATAGTATTCTGACTTTCCTTAAAATAACAAAAGACAGTTGCATGGTACACGATACTTACTTTATATGAATACTTACTTTTTTTGGCTGCCCACTTACTTTATTTGAATTTCATGTAAGTACCTGACATGAGTTTCGAACGTTCTATTTAAAAATTTGTTCGTCATAGCGGCGCAACCCCGTCTGTTGTTGACGTACTTATTGTACCCTTATTTCGAGGCGTAGGCCTGTCACGCATTTTAATCTATGAAGATAGAATACTCGGCAGAATATATTTACTCTACTATATTTCTTTAAAGACTGCTACTTATGATATACGTCTTCTACTACAATTTATGCTAATGAAAGTAATTTCAATTTAAGATGTGTGATCATTATAAGGTACTGTCTCATTAGCATATACGGGTGAATTTCAACAAGCGATTTTTTTGTGTCATTTCGGTGGATTTTTTTAATTTCAATGTTATCTATATATTTTAAGTGACAAATGAAACTTTAGCCTATTTTATAACATTGTGTGTGAGTGGACATCAAATATCATCAAAACTTACATAAATATTAAAGGATGAATTTTTTAGAGTCAACTGAACTGAAAGTGTCTACCGAAATGATAAAAAATTACCACTGAAATGAAAGACTGTGCACCGTTTCTTAAAGTGTGATAAAATTTTTAAAACAATATGAACACTACTCAAGCAAATCAGTACTTACGGCGAAATTAAATACACAATTTTGAAACAAATTAAACGAATCTAGCTCGAGTTATAACAGCCACCGAAATGATCCTACTTTTGTCCCCATATCACTGAAATGATAAACTTACTTTTGTGGCGGGAAACCGCAAGACGTTGGGACTGGTGCGTTCGCGCCTAGAGCTTGAGCCGGCCTGATTTGAAGTGAGGAAAGGTGAGAAGGGCATAACAACGCAATGTTGACGTGGCTATTCTACTAAAACTTACTGTCCTCTGAAATGATAACTTTTTTCCAGACAAAAGTTGACAGTCTGTCAAATCCATGAGAAAGAACAAACAAAAACGGTTTTATTTGATCGAATATAATTATTATACTTTAATGATAAAACAACCGATTTAAATCCATATTATGAATATATTTGCAGGGGAAAGTATTTTATGAGCGGAATTGGGTTCGGGACAGGCTACCGTGATGATAAAGTGATACTTTGTTTTTTTTTTTCGGTATATTATAGGGTAGAAATCAATGATTTTTTTGCTAATTTTTTAAGAAGTACTTACTTTTTTGAGAAAAATATATAAAATAAAAAATCAGCACATTGCACTACCATTCTCAGGTTTGCCGTGTATTTTTTTTGCTTGTGCAATTCACCCATACCTTGTCTATTGGTTTATTTTCTTTTTGACAGCTCACGCCAACAAATAACCGATTTTTAAATAATATTCTACAGTAATCACGTACTTTATTGCCGAGCAACACTTTAAAGTGATGACCATGTGTCATAAGAATAAACTACAGATAAGAAATCAGGTTTTAAAATAAGATACATCGATCTTATTATTTTGAAAAAAATAAATATTTGACTTTATTGCTGTATTGTATCTGTAAATTTTATATAAATCATTATTTGGGAGAAATTAAGTCAAAATCTTGGCATTTTAAATGAAACAAATAAAAATATTACTAAACATTATTTGCGCTCGGGTTCATAACGATAAGCTTACTCACTGAGTATGTAGTAAAATGTATGTATAGAACTAATATAGATCAGTTGCGTGACTCGTAACTATAAACCAAAAATAAATAAAGTGATAAGATAGGTAAATAAAATGTATTATGATGCCACGTGTAAAGATTTTTGGTGCCTCAACATTTATTTACATTTAAATAATAATGTAGTAAAATCAGCATCTTGTTTTACAATTTTCAAAGTAGGTAAACCTTTTTCTTCCTCTTTTATTATGAATTATTGACATCACGTCAATTTTGCCATATACATAAATCATCTAGAGAAGGGTCGATACAATTTGTGAAATGGTATTGTTATTGTAGCCCTGCTTAATACAAGCACATGTATTAAACAGAACTACAACATGCTGCGGACATCTTCTTAGGATGAGAAGAATGAGGCCATAGCCCACCAAGCTATAATACTATAATGTCTGTCTGGACAAAAAAATAAAAACGTGATATATGTGAATGAATCCATCAGTCCGATCGGTCGCTCGTTATTCGATTGTCGAATTGGAAATCAATTGAGGACAGGTGGAAACAGGCTTTTATTGCTGATTGCTCTGCTAACTGCATTGTTGGTCTAGCGGTTCGATATGTTACCGCTCACCTCGAGGTCTTGGATTCCATCCCCGGGTTGGGCAATAGTGTTAATTTTTAATCAGGTAATTCTCAGCCGCAGCCCTAAGTCTAGAATAGTGCACGGTAGATGACGATAGATTCAACCTATGTCACATAATAGCTGGAATGTGGATTTAAGCCATCTGTGCCACACTCTTTTGGGTAAAATATACGTGCTGTTTTATACAAAAGCAAAAAAAAATAAATAAATATGAATATGTAGTTCATATGTTTGTCTAGGTAGGACAAAAAACCAAGATTTTTTGTATATGTTTTTAACTTTCGCGATTAGAGAATATTTAAAAAAAATAGACAACGGGTCTTAATCGGGTAAATTAATACCTATGCTCGAAGTTTTCTTGAAAGAACACATCGCAGCTGTCAAAAACCAACAAGCCTACAATTCAGCCTAGCTATAGCCGAACATTTGCTGGAGGCCGGATCCAATCACTGGATCGAACTACATCAGCCAAAAGTTTATTCACGGAACGGCGCTATTATTCAAGGATAGCACGGGAGGCGGTTGAAATCAAAAAAACATTCTAATTTTAACCGCAAAGATGGATACCGCAAGTGCAGTGCTCGGCGAACCAATGTTATGATGCAAGTCATTTCAAAACATCGAGCATAAGTATTCATTTACCTTTATAATAATTACACGATTTAGACCCGTAGTATAATTTTTTTTTTTAATATTTTTTTGTTTTGATTTTAAAATAAGTCGGTTAAGAATGAATGAATTCATTAGGAGGACGTTCGCTCGTTAATAGATTGTCAGCGTGAATAAAAGATACGAACAGGTCCCTTGAATAATATAATTAGAAATCAATCGAGGACAAGTTGGAACAGGCTTTTATTACTGATTGGTTTGTGGAAAATGCTTACTGTATTGTTGGTCCACCGAAATTATATTCGAACTCTCATCGCAAGCTCACGAGTTCAGTTCACGGGATCACCAGGATTGTTATAGTAGCGGCACGAAGTCAGGTATCGTGCCTGGAAGATGATGATAGACTCACCCACTATCACGTGGTACTTAACATAGGTAACTGGTGAAACGTTGTTATTTTATAAAGTTTTTGCCACTTCCTTAGGATCTATTAAGCGTGATGTCACAAGAAACAAAAGAGTACAAATACGATAATGTATAATTTCTACCTCTATTGACAAAAAAAATAATGGTATTCAAATAAGTCCATTACAAATGTGAATGAATCTGTTAAGTGAAATCGGTCGCTCGTTAATCGATTGTCAACGTGAATAAGAGATACGGACAGGTGCCCTGAATAATTGGAAATCAATCGAGGACAGGTGGAAACAGGCTTTTATTGCTGATTGCTTTACTGAAAAAAGGAGTACGTAATTCACTTATGAAATATGTCGTAGTTAACTTGAAGAATATTTTGATATTCAACCAGTATATCGAAATGATCAGTTATCTTACTGATATTACAAATGCAAAAAGTTTGTGTGGATTCTTGCACATGTTTCACGCAAAAATTAATGGAAGGTTTCTGTTGGCATTTGAGACGCGTGTAGCCTTATATCCTAGATTAATATACAGGTATTATTTACTCCTTTTTGTTCTGATAATTTCGTATTTTTCAAATACTTAAGTGTGAAGATTGCTATTGAGTTGAAATTTTCTCTAAAGTAATCTATTTATGAAGAAAATTGATGTTATACAAACTGCCTTACTAAGATCTTTTACAAGCAAATTGAATTTTATTTTCCCAAAATAAAATTTCGTTTTCAAGACCCTTGTTACTTTATAAAAGTCACATGATTTACTGCATGTTTTTTACTGCAAGGTTGCTTATTGTATTTTCTTTTTCTCAGTAGCAGCATGGAGTATTGAGTTAAAAGAGAAAGCAAATGAGTAGACAGCCGACATCCTCTTTACGAACATCATCTTCCTCTAGCTCACCTGAAAAGTCATCGCTCGCTGATTTTCCTGAGTCAACAGAATATCTGCCACCTGAAAGTAGCAGTAGTCTCTTAAGCACCTTTGGACGCAAGTTTGTCGCTGCAGGGTGAACCTGACCAAATGGGGTATAACACACTAATACCCCGTGCGATTGTGGATTCCCCATTAAAAAGGTGACCCATTCACCTGGTTTCATGCTCGTTGTCTCCCTCTACGTGTGCCCGTGAAGACCTAACGCAGGCTACTAGCAAGGAAGTAGAAATTGCTACCTACTAAGTAAAAATAATATTAATTAAAATTATGATATCGGCACATCATAAGAAGAATGGCGATAAACTCGCCCCCTCTCTCATAGGACCTTAACCACCCTTATAACTATAAACGTGATTTTATGTGTGGGCAATTTGTGAGATCTATTTCTTTTAGTTATAAAGACGAGGATCTTTCTCATACATACGAATGCTGTACGCGGTATACTCAAGTAATGAGATGCGAGGTGCTGCGATAAAATGAAACTAGCACATCGAGGTACTTACCGCTTACGCCAGGTTTCCTTGTACCGACGGCTACACATCAACCTGTTCATTTTCAATATAACATGGTCTCGCGTTAAATACGCTTCCCGTGCAATGCGAGTCCAGCTTATACTGGCTATGTGTAACTTTATGTGTAACCGTGTGTACTTATATATTATTATGTGTAGTTTATAATATAATATTATTATGATGTATGTATACACCACTGCTAAGTAAAGTGGGTGTGCTTTCTGTCTTTTGGGTTACTATGTTGTAAACATTATTTAGTCGTTTGTGATTTTGTTTAATGCTAAAGGTTAACGTACAATGCATGAGATAATGGTGAAAATTTAATCTATTGATGTTAGAAAAGATTTAGAAATACCTTTAGGTAAATATATCCCATACCGACAAAACCGCAAACTAAAGCTTAACATGAATAAATTACTTAACGTTTATTACTCTGTGCAAGAGTAAATTCATCACAAAAAAAATCAGAAGATTTTTTTCTGATTGTTTGTTTGTAGCGAATATACTTTACGTAGCTCCGAATATACAGGACCTATCTTGATGAAAATGGGCGTGCAGATATTTCAAGACCCCAGAACTAACATAAGCTACTTATTAATTAACGTACTACGGGGGTGAAGCCGCGGGCGGACGCTACATGGAAATGAAGAGGCAGTCTATTTATTGACTTCAGTTACAAGTTCCATGTCTATCATCGCGACGATCTACGATTGGTTAAACAAAAGAAAACCTATTAAAACCTTTACAATTTATTTCTCGTCCCCCACCGCTCATCACTGATTAATATTTAAAGTTACCCGGTTCGCCGTATTTCAATAAGCTACAAGACGGAACTTACTTAAAAATGCCCAAGAACCATCGTACCTTCGCGAACAAAGCGGAGGCTGTACTTTGTTTAAGTAAGAATAATCCCCGGCTAAGCCCTGGAGGTTTTACTTATAAATTCTATTAAAATCAGTTATACTCCCCAAGTCATAAAAGTTTGCAAGTTTCGCGACAGTTGTTCAGACCAAATAAGCGAACGTAAATACTTAAAACAAAGGCTTGCTCGTTAAAATAACATAATTGTTGTGCAGTGTATTTATGGTATCGCTAATAATTAGTTTGTGGTATTTTTTTTCGTATCACTTGGTACTAAGTATTCATTGACTTGATCAATCATCATATCAAATTTTCGATGTAACGATCAAAGAGTAACGTTTTTATAAACGATTTCAATACATTTGCAACTTTGGTCTCTCGGTAAATTCCGAAGAATTTTTAACTCATCAATAGAATATTCCAATGGAAAAACTTCATGGAATCACTGAAAAGAGTTTCCACAAGCTTATTTTCATTGCAATTTTCTTATAACGTGTAAAAAAATCCAAGCCCAGTTTTTTGGTTTTAAAAAAAACTCCAAAATAAAAAAGTTGCGTCCGTTTGGCTTCGTCACGATATCATTTGACGAGACATGACGTATTATACACCCTGTATAATACGTCATGTCCTTCCCTCTTTTTGTGTCTTGGCAAAACTTAAATGATTTACTTACTGCGTTCTGGTCGACGGTTACTACTCACCCAGAAGTAGTAACCGTGGTTAAATATAACAGAACTAACAAAACCTACCTAGACTAATCCATCCGCGTCAGCTTTACAGCCCTTCGTACCTGCTATCGACTCATTGGACGTAGTAAAGTAAGACGTTGACAGACTTTTAAGTTTAAAGACGAATTAGGAAAAAAGACATGACTTTAAACCAAACTTGTTTTCGCTGCGACTGCATGAGACGGGTACAGAAACTGTGAAAACCTACCTACCTCGTTTTCGATTTCCGGGTCGAGTAAAAGAGTTATTTATAATATTTTAGTCGAGAAATTTAATAGCAGCATGGAGTTGGAATTTTGGGCGGTGGTTGGCGATAGGCTCAATATGATAGCACCCCTGTATCTAATACATGTCCCACTGCTGGGCTCGGGCCTCTTCTCATGATGAGAAGGGTTAGGCCATAGTCCACCACGCTGGCCAAGTGCGGATTGGTAGACTTCTCACACCCTCGAGCACTTTCTAGGCACTCTCAGGCTTGCAAGTTTCCTCACGATGTTTCATTAGTGAGCGATAATTTATATGATAAATACACACATAACTTCGAAAAGACGAACTTAACGATTTATTGACAGAGGTGTGTGCCGTGGGTTCGAACCCGATACCTTTGACTTCGCAGTCCTACGGTCTCCCACTGGGCTATCGCTGCTGATAGGCTCAATATAACTGGTTAAAATATAGCTAAAATGCACCTCTGCCACACCCTATTGGGTAATATAGGCGTGATGTTATGTATAATATGTCACACACTTCTTACTATTTTACTTTAGTGTGATCTTTTTGCATACTGTGATGTATTAGTGTAGACAGCGTATAACGCACAGATATAGATCTACATAGATAACGCAAGTATCACGATTTGTATTGAAACCAAGCATGCCGATTTTTTAATACCTTTTGTGACGTCACAGCCGAAATTTAGTGACGGGAAATCAAAACCGATTCAAAGACACCGATGCCGCCGATGCCAATCCGCCCAGTACGTTCAACTGGAGCCGTCCGCTATGATTTTCTCTGACAAAAGACGCGCGTGGACTGAAGTTAGAGGCGACCAACCTCGACGCTTGATCGGGGTTGGGACACGCGAAGTACATGCGCGATCTATATCTGTGGTATAACGGTTCGCACCGGCTAACGGATATGCTCACACACACAATTGATTTCTAATTAGGGACATTATTACGAATGTGTTTAGCATATAATTAATCACTAGCTGTTGCCCGCGAGTTCGTCCGCGTGAAATTCCTTATATTAAGTAGTAGCTGCTCCCGCGCTTGAACCGCGATAAACCTTACTGTTCCGCTCCCATGGAGTTAAGCGTAATGTTAAATATCTAATATTTTCTATTTTGTTTTCACTTTAGGCAAAGCGGTTGTTTGAAGACTATCGATCTAGGCAGTATTAATCTATGTAGTATGATACGGTATAATATTACATTTTAATAACACTCCACTAGTTGTTATCTATATTGCAGGCCTTAGGGTTAAATATGGTAGACCTTATCTGCAATTAATTATTTCAGTTTAAATTTGAGTACCATATAGAGATTTTTTCAATAAAAAGAGAGCTCCACAAATTTCTTACAAACAAAAGTTATTACTCGATCCAGGAATATTTTGATGACAAAACTTATTTATAATGTAATAAAAAATGTAATAATGTAATAATAATAATTGTCTGTATAAACTATAATTTTAATTGTTAATCTGATTTTATTGTAAGCTTCTATAATATTTATTTATGACCTATGTAATCAAATTTCACACGTCTACTTATGGCAAAATAGGTTGGCCAAAATTATTTTTAAGGCCATTATGTATGTACCCTATTTCTGTGGAATAAATGAATATGAACATGAATAAGAAACACACACAAAAGCATTTTAGTATCCACAAATAACTAAAACAATATAAGCGTTTTTTGTTTCGCACTACCTTAATCGCGATAACCATTCAAACTAATAAATAGCAGTAGTAAACCATCATAAAAAGAACAAACGACAAGAAATTATCATAACATCACGCTAATGTCCTGAGGGTGCGTAGCGTGCGTCGATCGCGTGAGGCTAACAGACTATCTCTCTAGCCTTCACCCGTACAGACACGAGCTGATAGATACCTATAACACAAAATGGCTTAAACCTTGAAGACTAATTTACATTACGAAACTAATGGCACAAAATTAATGTATGCTTTGTAATAGTTGATGTTTACACATGAAATTGTTGATGAAATAAATGATGCCAAACTAAATTCATGAACAATTTCTCGTGTAAACATCAACTATTTACAAATCATGCGTTAACTTTATACCACTTGTTTCGTAATGTAAATTAGATGTAAAGTATTACGTATACAATATATACGCCACAAGTAGGGCTTGAGTGAATGTTTTGTTTGCAAATAAAACCAGATTAACGATATTCTAGTATAAAAATTAACACAGTTTTCTTACATTACATGGATTGACATCACGCCTATTATAAAGAAGGGTGTAGCAGAAGTGTATAACATCCGCATTTTACCTGTTATGTTTATGTTGTTGGCCTATCGCCATCCACGGGGCACAATTCCAACTCCGTGCTGCAATTGAAATTTTCCAGAAGGAAACATTCCACATAACATTTTTGAAACCCGGTAATTAAAACCGAGACATCGATAAAAAGCTAATATAGTCGGGTACGTAGGATCAGCAGACAATAAAGAATAGCAGAAGCAGTATCCCTAGTAATTAAGAAACGTGTAATGCCCCAAAGTACAATTCAGGACTCCATTCGCATAATAAGGCAATTTAGGAGACAGCCATTGCTCTGTGCCGACTTCTAATTACTCAAGGAACTGTTTCGGTACTTCTTTCACAACTTTTGTGTTGTTAGCGAGACTTTATTTAAATACTGTGCTAATTGCAAGTTGGGTTTAGAAACACAAAGACAATATTATCACGTCCTGTATCGGACGAGGTATTTTTTGCGAAAATCTAGCGCTACTCGTGGCAATTCGTGTAGTGTATTCTGATAATTTAAATGATTTTCACTTTGCCACAAAATGTCCATTATTATTTTTCATATTAATAATGTTTTTGTCTGCTGCAATTTATGATAATGATAGCCTTTATTAACAATCATAAAACTATTTTACATATAATTTTAATTATTTCACTTCGCATAGGCCTCTCCTAGATCCCTCCACAGTTCTCGATCGCAACATTTCTTCCTCCACATCGGATCTGCCGTCGCTTTTTGGTCGTCCTTCGACCTTCGGAATGGCAATCCTTCCTGTCTTTCTGTTGCCCACTCTAGGGTACAAATCAGCAAAAAAAATGCCCAAATTTAAAAAATTACAAATACAGATGTAAGTTCAGTTACCACTCAAGCTGCGTGAAGCATTACCCAGACGACCACATTCAACCGTGCTGAATTTCATTCATGCTCTTTTAAGATATTCCTGACAGGAAAATACATGTGAGTTAAAAGCTAAACATTTAGAGGAAAAGTTGATGTCTATAAAGTATTAATAAATATCAATGTTAATAAGGCAATAGAAGGGTCACACTCGTCGCATCCCGTTACTTAACTGGTGCCTTGGGACTCGTGCGACTCGACGGACTCAAGCGACTCGAGTCCCTTTTATAAATAGACCCGCTAACTTTTATACTTATAACATAACTTTGGGAAATGTGAAGAACTCGTTATGAAGTTGACTGGGTAATTGGTTGTTAGTTTTTCCTTTCCTAGTTAATTTTAAAGGATATTTTAGTAATAGACTTATTTCATCGTTTAATGATGAAAACACGAAAAGATGACCGGATAGCGGAGTCGGCAGTGCAACTGCCTGCTACGCAGAGGTCGCGGGTTCAATTGCCGCTCAAGACAAATCTTTGTGGCCATGAACATGGAAGTTCGTCTTGGTCTGGGTGTTTCTATGTATTATAAGTATGTATTTACAAAAGAAAAAAAATATATATAATAGTATCAGTTATTCTAGTACCCATACATGACGTTGTGTAAAAGTTTTGTTAAATTCATTTTTATTATTATATTTATAAAAAGGTGAATATAATTCATTAACAATGTATCACGTCGGTAGAGTCGCATATAAACAATGTTGGTGGAACTGTGGGAGGTAGTTAGTCTATAGATACTGGATAAACTAAAATAACAACTCCAATTTGTCGAAATCCATTAATGTTAAGTATAAACGAGGTGCTTTCGATATAGAGGAAAATATAATAAATTAAATATGCCTGTAAAAAACAGTAAAGTACTCAAAAACATACATCTTGTAAAAATACCCTTTATACACCCACATAGACTTCAAATTTATTGTATGAATCACATAAGTTTTGCGTACATCTGGCTTGGCGCTATGTTTTTCCGCCGGCGAATATGCTTGCCCGGTGTGGAGTCGCTCTGCGCACGTAAAACTGGTGGATACAGCCTTAAATGATACTTGTCGGATAATCACTGGTTGTTTAAAACCGACACCGACAAGGAAGCTGTATCCATTAGCAGGTATAGCGCCGCCTAATGTCCGCAGAGAAATCGCCAGCTCCATCGAGAAGGCTAAGCAGTAGACAGACCATAGGCATCCTTTGTTCCTACATCGGCCAGTCCCGACTCGGCTAAAGAGTCGGGACTGTAAGAGTTTCATCTCACAAACACCTGCGCTAAATGAAACTCCCCAACAAGCCAGGTTACTGCTATGGAAAGAAGTCCATCCCGTCGAACCACTGATACCTCAGAAAGAGAGTCTACCCTCGGGCAGCAATTTACCCTGGCCACAATGGAAGGCTTCAACAGGCTCCGTACCCAAGTTGGCCACTGCACCGATTGCAAATGCGGTGCCAGTCCCCAAACGATTGCTCACCTTCTTACATGCCCCTTATGTCCTACCATCTGTACCATAGACGACCTGTGGAGCGCCACCGATGATGCCGTTCTTGTGGCAAAGTTTTGGTCAAACAAAATTTAAATAGCATGCATTTATTTTATTTTTTTTGTCTTTATTTTCAAGGTACAAGGTCCCAATATCACAATTCATTTACACTAAAATCATGGCTTATAACATATTTCATTATACATAGCACAATAACCAAAAATTAAACAAAAAAATTACAATACTAATCAGAATAAATTAGGTATAAAAGTTAAAATAAATTAAGCTAAAAATAATTTAAAAGTCTCAGTCTTACAATTTATTTAAAAATATGGTAAATTTTAATAAATAACATTCAATCATATATTTTATTATAGTCCAAAATTCCTTTAAGTGACGACACAAAATAATTATAAAAAAAAAAAAAAAATATGACAAAATAAAATTAAAGAATTGGTTAAAATCCATAAAACAATTGGTTAAAATGTATAAAACAATTGGTTAAAATGTATGAACCTACCTCATGCTACTTGCGGTTCGGGCTCAGGTGGATACGCAGCCAATGACCGATTATCGGGCAACCAATGTTCCCACTGACAGTACTCAGCAAACTGTTAACTGAATTTCTTAACCTGGCCCAAAAAGACGCTATACGCGATCGCATCACAGCAAAGAAGTCAAGCACTTCCATGTGTTTTTCCATTGACACGCAAAGAAGAAGAATGTAAAAAAAAATGTGAAAAGCACAAGTTTTTTTTAACTTTTAGTACTTTTAAAGGGTAATTCAATTATACCTTATTCTGTATACATATTTTAGTATAAAAGAGATAATATTTACTAAACAGCGCTTAGTCTTCGTCAGAGAGGAACTCGGCTCTTTTTAATGCATATATTTACAAGATATTATAACTAAATGTCAAGCTACAGTACAGTACAGTAACTTGATTCCGAAGAATATTTTACAACTGAATATTGATGTAAATAACGTTGAAAGAACATTTAAATAAGAGTTATACCACGAAATCAAAATAAATTGATTATTTAATTTCCCCAAAATTTTACGAATTGTTAGCTGTAAAAACTCATACACATAGACATAGGTACTTTCAGTCAATTATTACAATTGCTTGAACTATGTAATGATGACGTAGCATTTTCTACAATTACTTAATAATAAGTTACATATTATGTATTTTGAATAGAGCATGAACATGCACTTTTGTGGCTATGACAAAACTGTATTTAATGTATTTATGTATTGCCTTTTCTAAAATTAAAGGAAAACATCGCGAGAAAACTTGCGAGTCATATGATGCCGTTTGGAATTCTTTTGACATGTGCTTGACCAGCCTAAAACGTTCAATTTAAAAAAAAACTTGTAGAAATAGAAGCATACATATTTTTAATGTTGAAAAATTTATCACATTGTGTTATAACAAAGGTAGCAATTACAAGAATTTTAAATAAAATAACGTTAAAAAAATATGCAAATACAAAGCCTTTATGATGACTAATATCATAACAATTTCGTCATATCGGCATGTAATATCGTTACAGTTTATTCACGAATCACTATTACATAATATATGTTTTTGACGCACCGAAGTCATGGTTCATTCTCTTTTATTTTACGAGCCAGCTCTAAGAAAAAGAAATGAAGCAATTATTACTGAATCACCCATTATTCAGACACGGCGGTGTACAACGCTGGTTCGATAAGCAATGATCGATAGTTCTATGGTGCACAACGAGCTATGGAACTAGTTCTTTACCAAAAATTGCAATGAAAATTCTAGCGAGTGGTAAGCGACGGGCGCCGCACGTGGCTGGAGGAGGCGATCGATACTACGTGCGACAACTGTTGCGCTAATCTTTCGTCTCGTTTTCACCCACACCGAATTGTATAGCCAAGTGAGAGAGAACGAAGGACTCCGGTACAAGCCCATAGCGCAAAACTCACGCACCACATCACCCGTTTCACGCTGTAAACGTGTGATGTGCTGGGTGGAAGGGAGAGAGGAGATGCGGCATCGCATGCTCCTAAAACGTCACAAAGGAGGTCGCCCGATGAATAACAATGCGGACTGCGGGAATGATGTCCTTATCAAGGAGAGAGCGCCGCCTGCCGCCTGCCGCGAGACTCACACAAAACCGTAAAAGTCCGTAACGTTTCCGATAATACCGGTTTATTAATAACCGTTAATTTCATTGCTTCCCGCAACGACGGCGGGTGGGACGGTTCGCTCACTGCCACTGCCACTGGCACTAAGTGGCTTTTAAATGTTTGATTCACTCCCGTTCAAATCAAATTTATTGTACTTAAAAGACTTTTACTTTCTTCAAACAACTTATTAGTTTCAGGAATAGTTTTCAATGTTATTACTAGTATACAAAAGTTCGTAAATTTAAATGACATAGGTATAAAAGGTGTGGTCTCGTCCAGCATTTATGTAATAAAAAGCCTAATAACTTAGTTTTACCCTCTATTTAAAACCATAGACTTGTTTTAACTTTTACGATATAAATAATAGACAATGTTTTTGGCCATTTCCGTTCTCAGGAGCTCATCTATAATACATTTTTGCACCATGTCGCAGACACACCTCTTGACACACCTTAAACCTATTGCGGTTATATTGTAGAACATGAACAACGAAATAATGGCTTATTTTAATTTCTGAAGGACAACTGCTACTGAACTTTAGTCGCGTTGCAGGAGCCTACTATACTATTGTTTATTATACCAATACACCAGTATTTACATACAATACTAAGAACTCAGTATCACTGTTTGGATTAATAGATAGCAATCCTTCCTTCACCGATCTCACGTAATAATTTAACACAGCATACTGTCAGTGCAACTGACATCAAGAAACCACTCCGCTTAACCTCATCCTATTTTCTCTTTAGTTTCATTTACAAAAGCTGCTAAAAGCTCATCCGAGCACAGACCATCAATCAATGATTCGCCCCAACAATAAAGGCACATTTTCCCTTGGGGATGGAGGGACTATTGGTAAATAAATACAGAGTTATTTGCTATCGTTTGTACCAAATAGGTATTTAACTGCCTTTTAAATCTCGTATTTGTAATCTTTATGTATTATTCACATCACGCATTTCTTATTAATTAATTAATATTAATTTCAAGGACAACCTGGCCAAGTGGGGATTCACAAATACATCCAACATTAGTTGCGAATGTGGATCGCCCACCCAAAATATGGCCCATTAGTTGTCCTGCCCTCATCTTCCCACCACTTGTACCATAAAAGACCTTATGCAGGCCAACCAAAAAGGCGTCACAGTCGCATCCTATTGGTCTAAAACCATATAGTCATTGACACGATAAGAAGAAGAAGAACGCATTTCTTATTGTTTTTTCGTATCAAGGGCAAAGATACATATTGACAAGTTGCCTAACATTTTATATTGCAGATTGTAAAATATAGGAAAACAATATTTTGGTACATGGTCACATTGCTCTTTTAAGAATTTTTAACCAAAAAAAGCATTAATAGCAAAGCAAAATCGTCCAGAGCATTTTAAAGATCACTAAGTCACTAATTTGCGTTTTCATTTCGGTTTTTCAGCAAATAGTTTGGGCGTGGTGTTTTTATAAAAATGTATGTTAAAACAATATCTGATATACAACTGTAACTATAGTATAAGTATTTTCGGAATAGTTCAATACAACTTTCCTTTTACATAGCTTAAACATACTAAGAATTTCTTTACAAGCTTATCTTACCAAAAAAACTAAAAGTATCATCTAACTAGACGTCTGCTCAACGGTATCAGGTGTGAATCGATCCTCCTTAATTGTACTATTTACGTGTCTCCCAGACACTTATCTTGTTGTTTTATTGTTTTTTTTTACTTATCTAGTATAAGTAAGAAAAATAAAAATTCATTACAGGTGACTAACATGTCTGTATCTCTTTTCAGTACTCCATTTTATAAATTTTACTTTATGAAAAACAAGGATACCTGTATGGTTATTCACAGTAAAGCATTTTTGATAGGTCCGTATCAAAATATAATTATAATTTATAATTATTATGTTTATATCCTAATAATAAATTAAAATAATTAATTTGAAATAATAAGTTGTTGTTTTTTACATTATTCATATATGATTTGCTGACGCCGACTTTTAATTAAAATGTAAATAAGTACTTTTCGTAATATTTCGTTTCGTAATAAAATACACACAATTGTGTCCCAGGGGGAATTACCGAACAAATTAATGAACTATTGCTATAAGTATTATTTTGTTGTGTGTATTTGTTAGCCGCTTGACCGTGAGCGATAATATCGCAATGTAAAATTCATGATCATTTTAGTTGTATCTATATCCTAGGTGATAACTATATCTATGATACATGTAAAATATTAATTGGAATAATATGTAAATGTTAATGTTTTTAGTAATAAACAGTGATTTTTTTATCATAAAGGCATAAATTCATTAATAGGAATGGAATATACACTAATTTACTTGGCAAAATATGCAAATTTATAAACTGTTATCACACCCACATTTCACCTAAACTGGTGAAGTGTGTGTGATGTACATCTCTGCTACACCATTCTGGGTAAAATAGTCAAGATGTTATGTTATGTTTTCAACTTTTTATGAGAAACAATGCAAAAAAAATAATAGTTACCAGGATAGTATATTGGTCCTTGCAATATTTCAAAAGTTCTCAACTATAATGCAGTCGAAATGGATATATTGCAGAAATAGAAAAAGATACATATTTAGACAGTAATGAAGCATTAACCATTTTTCAAAATATTCAGTGATTTTCCGCAACATTTGAAACCCGCAACAAAATGGCGTCGAAGCAGACCGAACGGGTATTTGAGCATAAATTAAATTCATTGAACGCGATTGTGTGCGAGCGAACGAGATATGAATATTCATTGAAATATTACATAAAATTTGTAAAGACTGGGTGGAAATTGGAGGTTCTAATAAGGTTTTATTCTTCTTCCTCCATAATTACTAACTTGCTATCCTTAACATACTATAAAACAAAGTCCTCTGTCATCTGTCTATCCTATGCCTATCTATTGAACAGTCAGTTTGTGATGAACTCAAAAACTACTGAATGAATTATCGTCCAGTTGCCACCAATATATAGAGTGATTCATCAAGAAATATAGGTATATGATTTGTCAAGTTTGGCAATCTCGGGCAGCTTCAAGCTACAAATATGAAGTGATTTGTTCAAACTGCATTTTAGCAGCAAAACTGCAGTGTTGCCACCCATAAAACGAAGACGTAATAAACCTCTTGATCGTTTCTCGGGACTGCGGCGTTTAACTCAGTTGCATCTTTCTCCTGCCGCCATTCGACAAAGAAAACGTTCAGCTTTTAATAGCTTACTTTATTTTATACCTTCAAAGTACTGGGTAATGACGTGGTAGATTAAACTGGGTAATCGTTATCTAGATAATTTGTTTAACAAATTGTTAATGTTCTGAAGAGAGGTTGGTTTTATATTATATATATTTTAAACCCTTGATTAAAGTTAGAAAATAGGGAGACATTAGATCTTGTGAGTAAGTCTACGATAGAACTGGAAAATGTGCAATGATGCATTAACTATCTCTTGTAATTAGAAATTAGGAGCGCTCTACGGCTAGATTGATATTTGTAGAAAACAGCCTGTAATAACTGGGCTCAGAACTACAAATACAGACTTATTCGGATACAAAAAATCCAGTTAAATAAATCATAATTACCGAACTGTCCCAAAAACTACATTTGTTTTAATGTTCAACCTTTAATGCAAAACGGTACTAATAAAACCAGCCGACCTTCGCAATTCCATGGTATTTTGACAAATTTCACGGGGAATTTGCGTAACTACCGCGTTGCGTGCCGCGCGGAATTACTTACGGAATTACATGCGGAAAGGCCGCCGGTGATGGGACAAGGGCTTGTATTGCGGACGTATTGCAGTGGAAGGGTAATAGCATGGGTGGGTTGAACGGTATTTAAACTATTATGTTTTCCATGGGTTAGGTAAATGTTGTGAGGAAATGAGAAAGACTACTTACTTTAATTGTTTCTGGTCATTAGAACATTGTGTAGCTTCATTTCACAGTTGGTCAAATATGAAAAGAATAAAAAGATATTAAATAGATTCATCTAAACATCAAGCACTAAAATATATTTCAAGTATTACGACTAGTCAATATATAAAATCAAGCATGCAAACACATTTAAAGTACTTTTATAATGTGAACTTTTCACATTCACAATCAATGACAAACACCACCTTGATAAAAACCAATACTGAATTACTAAAACAATATTTTTGCAAAATTTCAGGTTAGTGTTTTAATATGTAGCGTCGAGCCTTTGTATCAAATAACTTCGCGGTAGAGCGAGGCTCGAGCGACGCCTCGCCACTCTACGCTGCGCAATTTAACTTTGTCCAAACTTTTACTGAGGTGTCGTCACATCAAAAATTCACTAAATCAGTTAGTGTGTATCAAGAGGATAACCTAAATAATAAACTCTAATCTGTATACTAAAGGTCCATTTACACAATGTACCTCCGTCTTTGTTATCGCAATAAACAAAACAAGATGAACAAAAGATAAGCATTTTGTACAGTCCTTCTTCTTTTATTAAAACACCAATACATTTGACTTACCTTATTTAATTTAATGTACCAAAAATGTATAATTGCATATTCCTGTGTTCATCTTAATTACGGTTTCACAGTAATTTTGTAATATAAATGAATAGATGGTTGTGGATCCATTATTTTTTCACAATGTCGCGATTCCTGTTGAGGCGTCCGAGCCGCTATAGTTACCAGTTTTAGCCATACAGTTGCGGCGCTACTGTCGCACATGAAGCAAATAGACGCGATTTAAGATTGATATCAGTAACAAGATTGATAATTTTCAAAAATAACTATTTCATTTCTATATGTACTTTGATTTTTAGGCTTAATGTGGCTTAAACGAAAGAAGTGTGTATTTTTTTTAGAATTTTTCAAATATAAAATGCACCTACTTTCACTTTATACATTTGTATTTTACAATATAACACCTTAAGTACCGTGACTCATTTAAATCAAGATCTGTATCATTATTTATGTGCATACAATTAATTCTTCCAGCATCATTTGTCAGTTCATAATACGTGCATGTTTGATCTTCTACATGCGTGCATTCATGCGTCCCAGAACCGTCGAATCGTGTAACAAGGTTGCAGGGACACGATGCATAATTCAAGCATTCATTACATCTATTAATCGCATAGCACAACTCTGACTGCTTGAGGACTCATTGAATTAATGAGTAGGTAATATTAAGGTGCTCCTCGACCGCGAGTATATTTTGATCATAACGCTTGCAGTTGGAAGTAAGCGTCAGCGTCATCGCTCGCCGTATGTTAACATATTTTCATAGAAAAAAAATGCATGCGCTAAAGTGTCGTGTAGTCACGTTTGCGGTTTTCCTTCTAAACTGGTTAAAAACTTGAATCTGTAACCTTACATTACAAGAAAAGGTCTGAGAGCATCCTCAGAAATAGGTTATTACTAAAGTGCACTTAGGTAAACGTGAATATTATTATGTACCTTTTGTATGTTCTATCTGGTAAATTCCATGTATGAAGGACATTTTAATATGTTTGAGATCTTGTGCACGAGCTCGGAGGCACATATATTAACTATTGAACAGTCCGTTCCGTACAGTCAAAGGGCGAGAGACCAGGCATGCAGCACATGGTTTTTTTTTGTTTTAGAGATCCGTTTGCGAGACAATTAACTTTAAAGCGGACTTTTTTGTTCGAGTATGGCGTCCCTCTTCCTTTAAAACCTAAACCGTTTGGCTCAATAACTCAAGGCGGTAGTATATGTATATACTTTCAACTTTAGTAGGTCTAGAGTAATAGTAAGCATGGTAGTAGTAAGGTCCTAAATTGAAATTTATATAATATTATAATATTTTGGGGCAATTCTACTGATAACGATCGCGCTTTTAGAGCTCAGAAGAAATGCATAAGGTCTTTTTGCAAGCTCCAATCTACTGATAGCTGTAAGCCATATTTTAAGGAATTGAAGATACTTCCTATACCATCAATGTATATATATGAAGTAGCAGTATTTGTTAAAAGTAATATTGATATGTACGAAACTCTGAGGTCTAAACGACATCAAAATACCATATGCAATGCACTGCACAGGTCAGCTTTGTTTGATAAGAGTATCTTGGGCATAGGCCCCAAGGATCTTCAACAAACTACCGAATGATTTACGTTGTCTGAACGAGCTGCAGACATTTAAAAGAATGCTATATGTATTTTTGGTTAGTAAATGCTCTTATTCTGTAAGTGAATATTTAAATGATAAGACAAATTAAAGCATTATATTAATATTATTAATTTGGATATCTGTATTTTGAAATGTGTAATTTTGACAACTATAATGTTGACATCTATAATTTTGACATCTGTAATTTTGACAACCGTAATTTTGACATCTGTAATCTTGACATCTGTATTTTTGAGAGCTGGTAACTTTGACATTTATAATCTAGACATTAATAATTTGTAATTTTATGTTTTTTCTCTTTTGTTTAAATCTAATTTGTAAAATTTAGATATTCATTGAATGCATGTATGTTTATTATTATTATTTTGTTTGTTTTTGAATTTACAATTAATTAATTATTGGAAAATTAAAATGACATGTAATTGATGTACCTAACTATAACCTTACCCACTTTGCACGCCATACGGTTGGACATGGAAAGCATCTGTATAAATTTTTTGTAAGACCTTTTATTGTACCTGTGTTCGCAAAGTAATAAATGAATTATGAATTATGAAAAGTGCAGTTCAAGTAAGTGCACTTTTCAAGTAAACGCATAGTTCGTACATTAGTACAAAAACCTTTGAAAACAATTGTTGAATACAGAAAGTAAACACCTTTTAGAATAAAAAAAAGAAAATAATTAATAATTCTGGCATAAGAAAAGAAACATTACAAAGCGTCTAAAACTAAATATTTCTAAAATATTATTCATAATGAGTAAGTAGCAGTGCAACAAAAAAAAAATACATATTATATGTATTTCTTTGTGTCACAAACAAACAATATTTTTGAGAAACAACAAAATTACATTACTACAATTCTTGGCACAACACGCACTTATCCGATTTTTCTAGAAAGAGATAGAAACAAATCTTCGATGGCCTACATATTTTTTTATTCTTTTACTAAACTGTTATTTATATAAATGAATATATATATAATTGGAACGAAGTTCCTTATTGCGCGTTGCGAAAGGGGGCTAGGCGGAAAAAAAGGAACGAAAAGTTGTAACGACACTTTTCGTAGCAATTCTCGTAGCAGCGTAGTAATTACATGCTACGTTACAGCTACGGTGCTACATCATCAGACAAAACAGAAACGGCGTGCGCGTTTTTCTGTGTCCGTCGCTCCATCTCGCTTATAGAAAAAAAAATTAAATTAAAAAAATAATAAGAAAAAATATTACTAGAGTTGAGTTTCTGCAAAAATAGGGGCGCTGGCGCGCTCAGAAAGGTCTGCGAAGGCGTACACGATCGCTGTTCTAGTCAGATAACAGTGAATTAATAGCAAGATATCGTGCACATAACTCCTCAATTGAATCTGCAGAACATACTTAAACTCTAAATCGGTGGACCTTATATACAGGACCTTGTAACGAAACCATAGCGCGATCTAATTCGATCCCAACGCCATCTATCGCGCGACTTCGGAACTAATTGGTGCTACAGAAATATGCTGCGCATAGAGAAAGCAAGCGAAATATTTTCATTTTGTCTCTCTATGAATAATAAAGTAACTAAAAAAAATATTATCATAACTTAAAAAAAAAATACAATTCCCGCCTTTTGTTGAGTGTATACAGGTGTTTTGTACATAATAAATTATTAAAAATAGTTACAATAATGAATCCTGACAGTGTTTCTGCACAAGTTCTGGATATTGCTGATGGATTTAGGTAAGTAGAGATTTTATACACACGATAATAAATGCTTTTGTATTTTAGCAAGTACACATTATAACCTTTCTTTACTATTGTGCTAACCAAGTCATACGCGTTATAATCTCTTCATTATTGTGTGTTTAGCAAGTGTACGCGTCATAACTATATTAAATTCAAAAGCAAATTATTTTTTAATATTACCACAGAATGTTTACTAATTTTGTTATGTACATTTCATGGAATATACGATTAGAACACATCTAATTATGTCATTGGGATTGGTGATGAGATTATTGATAATGAGATCTGATATTATTATATCGCGAGTAAACTTGCGAATACAATTTAAAAGAAAGCAAGATAATCGCAGAAAAATAATGTTAAAGATAAGGTTTGTTATGTGTGGTCATAGAACTATTACTCCTAGAAACCGAGTACACGCATGAAATGTAAAGCCACTTTAATTGTGCTGTTTCAGTTCAGTGTAACTCTCTGGTATTTATCAGATTTTTGTTTAGTTTGTCTGTCCGCCAAGCGGTGCATTATAATTTTCAATCAATCTGTTTTTAGCCTTACTTTATACTTAAATTCATACAAGCAGTTTATTTATATAGGCATTATAAGTCTATGCGTGTGTTTGAATGAACCTCGCTTTTGATATTTTGAAATTCGAATCGCGCGAAAGTTTGAAGATAAGAATTATTTTAAAATTAAGTGTGTAAGGCACAGGAAATATTGTTATGTAGCCATTCAGCCTATAGGAGTATTGTGATAATATCTCCACAATGATTTTAAAAGTATCATTCGATTATTTTAAGAGAAATGATTAAAGTGATTCTGAATGATCTTGTGTACGCTAATTACGCGTACGATAATTTAATTGTCTTAATGTTTGTTTTTATTTTAATTTGGTTTAAATTTTTTTACCGTATTTAGTTTATAAATAGACTGTTTTATTTGTTTAGTGGTTAAGGTCGCATACCTTTTACTGCAATCTCGGATGCGAATCCTGATTTGTTGTTATTTGGAATTACCGAACTTCGTTCCATCCGGGTGTCCCTTGACACCTCAGTAGTTTTTTTTTCTCTATTATTAATAGTATTTTAGGACGAATTATTACAAATTCACTTATGATATTATTTATTTTCGTCATCACGTAGTTTATCTACTTATAGTTCTTAGTTTCAAGTAACGTTACTCGTAAGATTAATCCATAACACAATCAAATTAAAATGACAGTTAGATTTCATGTTTGAATAGTGTCACTTTATATTCGATCAAGTTATAATTTATAAAGGTTATCTCTTACTCAAATGTACTTGACTGCTTACAAATATACCTTCTAGCATACATAGAGTTATAAATAAAAAAATACTATTGTTCGTTCGTGTTACTGCAGGGTAATCGTGTATTCAAAGTGGTTACAAGAGTTACGTTCGAAACAATACCTTCGACTAGTTACTGTGAACTTTACCTTGTAATTTGAAAGATTTGATTAGTTAGGGGACAATGATGACTCACTGCATTCTTAACGCGAACGAACTATAGTGAAAATAAGTTCATATTTTATTATTAACTTGGTTTCTACAAGACACAAGGTCATCTGTCTAAGCCTGTAGAACTTTTGGCACAGCTTGACCTTTATTCCCATAACTTTTTACTACTAAAGTTAGATAAGTCCATATGGGTTGTAACTCTAGATGTAATAAATGAGAATGACTTCGGACAAGATAAAGACTTATAGCGTATGACATACATTGCTTGATTAAATAAGTCGAAATTGTGAGTAAAACTTATTGTTTACAAGACTTGTTATGAATAGTAATGGAGAACAAAAATATGACCCAAAAGCGAGATCAATCATCTACATATATGGTTACAGACAAAATAAACGTCTAAAAAACACTGACTATTCATTTATCTACACTTATATTTATATTGTGATTCTAACCTTAAGTAATACATCGACATGTATCCCGTGATTAGAATAATTAAAGTTAGTTGCTCAATCAGTCTGTTCTTTAGAATACTGGACGCTATGCCTCGGACCGATGGACATGGTGAAAATATAATAGTTCCTTGATAGGCACTAAATAAATATAAATAAATAAATAATAAATAAATTCTTTATTTTCAAGGTACAAGGTCCCAATATCACAATTCAGTTACACTAAAATCATGGCTTATAACATATTTCATTATACATAGCACAATAACCAGAAATAAAACAGAAAAATTACAATACTAATCAGAATAAATTAGGTATAAAAGTTAGAATAAATTAAGCTAAAATAATTTAAATGTCTCAGTCTTACAATTTATTTAAAAATATGAACTAAAGAACCCCTTTTTGCGATTAGTAGCCAGTAAAGAAAATTAATAACTAAATTAACACATACACTCACAAGACTCACCAGCTGAAAATAAAACGGAATACAACAAGTCACATACAAAAAGGCATCTACTCCGTGCCAACAGCGTCTCGCAGACAAAGGCATGGCAATTAAGAAAAAAACCGTTTGGCAAATGCGCCGCCGCTGCCTGCCAGCGCCGCGGGCCAACAGGCCTATTTGCCAGTTTGCTAGATTGCCAGACAAGCGCCACGGTACACGGCTCGCTGTTTTACTCCACACTAAGTTACGATGTTTGTTAATTCTTGGTTTTATTGTGATTATGTTTGGTTTGGGTACTTTATTTTGTTATTAAGGTTGACATTATAATTAAAGTACTGCTTTTAGGTAGGATGGGAAATTTTGTCATAGATGTGCTGAAAAAACGCCCGTATTTATTGTTGAGTTTAATAAGTGTCTTATCTTTAAAACTTAATTTAATGATAACCAGCACCAATAGCCATCGCACACGTCTGTATATATCCTACAAAAATAAAATAAAATCAATTTAATTGAACAAACATGCTGGCCTTGTGAACAAAAAATAAGAAATACCATGAAGTGCTACGAAGTCTACGAAAAGTTCGTAGGCGTCGTAGCACATGGCGTGCCGTAGCCGTAGCACTCCACTTGCGCTAAATTACTGCTTTGACTTATTACTTTGTGTTAATAATTGGCTTGAGTAGAATAATGGCCGTGTTTAGCATTCCTGCAAACCATGCTATTATGCACTTACCACAAACATTCACTACTCAGATATTAATGGTATTTGCCAAGACTTGATAACCCGCGGCATATAATATCCGTAAACCGTAAAAGTGCTCAGGTAGTATTATTATACAGGCTGGATGTGACATAGCGACATTTCTTGAAACCACAAGCTCTATACATTGTCAGTATTCATTTACCGCGGATATTTTTTTTTACAAATTGTAGAAAACAGGATTATTATTCGTATTATTTCATAGTAATATTAACCGGGGAATATTATTACTGAGCGTTATCAAAGCTTTGGTTTCATTTAATGTCACTTTGTTGCATCCACCCTGTATATTTCAGTATGCATTCAGTTTTATATATGTAAGAGTTGTCGTTTGTGACATAAATACCGTGTAAATGACGTCCTTCAGAGTTATTCGAAGAGTAATCTCCAGCACGTTCTAAATAAAGCGGACTAAAGTTAGCCGCCGGCGCAGGGGAGAGGAGGGAGGGGGGGGACGTTTCACAGGCTTCCCGGCGCGGCGGCGGCCTCTACGTGCTCGTATGCAAATCGCTGTAGTACAAATGTTATAGTGTATTCGTTCGAGTGTGTAAACTAGATACACTACGGAAACATTGAATTCCTTATTTGAAAAAGACTTAGATAATAATATATTGCTTATACTCTGTCCATTTCTTTATTTTCTTTTTGACAGATTACATTTAGGGATGCCTACACACGTTACTGATTCGATTTGAAATCATAATCGATGTTGTCTACGATGAACTTTCAATCGATTAATTACATCGAAATGGTTTTAGTTCGTTATTAATTATTCGTTTATTAGTAGTTTTTATTAGATGAAATAAATATACAAAATAATAATATAATAATAATGTCACATACTTAGTCTATGACGACTTCCTAGTTACCTTTGTTTACATTTTCATTGTTATTTCCAAGATTTCGACTTGATTTCTTGCAAATAATTATTCATGGAATCACGATACTATTATTATATTCTTTTTTTTTATAAAAATACAGACAATACACAAAAAAAGTCAAATTATTCTTTTTCATAATGATCGATTTATTTGATTTCACGATTTGATTTATAGTCTGTGGTTGTTTGTTACAAACAGTGAACTTCCCTAAAAAGTGCGGCTTGTCAATAAAGTACATTATTATTGTAGTACATTAATCTGACAAAAAAAAATGGTAATTCATAGGCGTGATCTGTCAAAAAGAAAATAAAGGAATGGACAAAGTATAATTTATACTTTAACGGCTAGTATGAATGATATTATTTTTATGAATAATAAACAACAAAAGTCATGACTGTCTTGGATATTTGGCTTATTTGGCATTGTGCCGTCAATTTGTATAGTTCTGAGTGGAAATTTCTCATATTATTCTGCCGTTTTTAATTGAGGTTAATTAATTTAACTGAGGAAACACGTTTCATATTATACACATATAAATTATAGACTTCAGTTGCTATTTAAAGATCCAGATCTTTAAATATCTTGTCATATCTTCTTGTCATAACCAACAAATAATTGCTATTTGGTCTGATTAAATAAAAAAGAAATGTGTTTGAATACAGCAGAATACTTCTGATAACAGTCAGTTTTGGGCTTCCAAGACATCCGTTTAGAGGTCATAACTACCATGTGAGTACCTTGAAGGGCTTAAGGTTGAATCGAATCGAATCAATCGATCATTAATTGGCAACAAGGTCAAGGACAATAGGCTTGTGTCTCGTGTGATTTACATGCAGTTTCAATGGCTAGCCACATATTGTAATTGAATAGGTGCCACACATAATAATACGAAACATACAACATAGAGACCTTTATTGAAATTCATAATTTGCATATTTTTCTTAGTTTTACTTAAACAAAACTTAATACTTTTGACTTTTGATGTTACGAAAATTTTGCACGCCTTTAATTGGCATGGTATGGATTGAAACTATGTTATATTTACCTTTATACAACCTACTTTGCTACCCATATTTTGCAAATAAATAATATTTAATTTTGTACTTGTTGGCACAGATAGAACATTGAGATCTTGTAATATTTAAAGCAAATTTTAGCTTTGCTATGCATTTATTTTTATGTAATATTAAAGTTGAAAAATTAAGAATCCAGCAGGACTCGAACCTGTAATGGTTCGTCTAGCTTCGGCTGGCACAAAAGAGTTGAGAAATTTCGAGTCCGGCAGCATGCGAATCCATAGCTGAATTGGCAAAGCACTTGGGGCGTATACCCAAGAGGTGCAGGTTCGAGTCCTGCTGGATTCTTAATTTTTCAACTTTAATATTACATAACATTGAGATCATTCAATTTGTTCGAAAAACCTGTATTTGCTTCGTTAAATTAAATTAACCGGTGGATATTAAATCTAGACACTAGAATCTACTCTAGAATATGTGGCTTCAATAAATGTTGCTATAGCGCATCCACTCAGAATGTATTTGTTCTCCTGAATTTGCTTTTGATTTTTTGAAGACGTGTTGTCCACCTAATAGTAAATGGTAACTTCAGCCCATCAATTCACAAAAGCAACGGTTTCGTGCAGAAATATAAAATCCCTAAAGTCGAACACTTGGGTGTACCATACTGCTACCGAGTTGAAAAGCACTATTCTATAGTGATATCATAAAATGAAAATAACCCTCTATAGCTACTCGTATGTTTCATAATTATGTTAAAGTACCTTCCCGTTAATTAAGTCTTTGGCTTACCATCAGAAAGTTTGGTTGTAATGACAAGAGTACCCTCATTTGTGGAGGACTGCGGACGCAACCCTTCAGTCCTATGGTCACCTTTAACAACCATGGGATCAAATTGATCCAAAAGTTTGAGAGCGAGAGCAACGCAGCATATTAAAAGTATTGCTTTTAGTTTTTATGCCAAAGTAGTGGTGGTTTTCGAACGCAGAAGTTACTTCCTTGATTCAGGTTTTGGAACGTAATACACTTAGGTACTATTTAATTATGTTACTGAATTGGTCTAGCTATAGGTATAGCCTATAGATCCTTAATAGGTATGTCAATCTCATTACTTATTGAACGAGCACGTATGATGCGATCAATAAGTAATGAGCTTGATATACTTTTTGATGATTTGGACAGCAGTACATTCTCTAGTGCGATTGGTAAAAAAATACAGTTGAATGTGCGAAAAGATTATTATGTAAGTTCATAGAAAATTGCACATATTTGAAATGTCTTGCAGATATAATGACGTTGCTAGGTTTGTTTAAAAGCCATGGTTGATTACAGTTTTGGATAACGTTTTGACTGAAATCTGAATATATAACCATTTTTATTATTATTTATGTTTTAGCTAGCTAGCAACCTTCAACCGAGTGTTATCTGTAACCCCTAACCTCATCACCTTCCGAAGCCCTTCAGTTACTCACTAACCTTTAACAACAGACATATAACCTATAACATACAAAACACAGAAATACCACTTTCTATAAAATTTTACAGATGTAGCCAAATTGATCTAGCTAAAGCGCCCCGCTGGCCTCACTGCTGACAGTTTACGGTCAGAGTTCTGAGTTTCGCGTTCACTGTATTTGTATTCATGTTCATTCTGTAGTTGTTTTAGAACACTTAAGAGCCAAACACATCGCCGGCGGCTGTCTGGTTTGGCGTTCACAGTTTGGAACAGTGAACGCGGAACGCTGAACGCAAGTGCCAGCAGTGGGGCCGACAGCTAAATACTTGCGTTTAGTTATTCAGTTTCAATGTGTAGATAGACTAAGATACTAAACACCCTACCTCGAGTGAACAAACGCATTTAGACACGAGTGATATATCAGATCCAATTATTATAAATTCCGGATAACAGCATGAAATAAATGTTTCATCCTTACTAATATTATAAATGCGAAAGTTTGTAAGTATGGATGTATGTATGGATGTTTGTTACTCTTTCACGCCAAAACTACCGGGTCGATTTCGATGAAATTTTGCACACATGTAGCTTATAGTCTGGATTAACATATAGGCTACTTTTAATTGACATACCACGCGGGCGGAGCCGCGGGCGGAAGCTAGTATTTCATAATTTCATATGTCATAATTTATTTATTTTGTTTGACACCTAAGAGCTCGATAGCGGACGCGCGGGGCGTTGAGCGGTGCGCTAGGCGTTTGCTTCACTTGAGGCTAATAAAATTTACAACACACACTACTCAATATTAATATAATGTACGCATAACGCTTGTCACGCTGCCCCACGCCCCGCGCGTGAAAAAACGAGTTCTTAGGTCGCAAGTTGTGTCATAGTATAAACTTATCTAGGCTATCCACAGTAAATAACTAAGCACACTAAATTAATTACTGAGTAAATAATGGTCATTACATTACGCGCTATATTCCACACAAACAGGATAACTAGCAATTTATTACTCAGAATAGTATAAGATTATTTAAATATTGAGTACAACGGTAACATACTAAAGTAGTATTCAAGTAGTAAAGTACTACGTAGAAGTGAAACTTACACATACTTTGTGCCAAAAACAAATACTACAAAGTTCCGGAGCTATTTTCCCGTTACGTTTTTCATTTCCTTTGTCTTATAAAATTGGTTGGAATCAATTTACAAGCGAGTGCACTAACAATAAGAACGTATTGAGTCCGCAGCCACATATCATATTGATTAATGGAACGATCTCTCCAAAAGTTTCACAAAGTAAAAGTTTTTATGCCTGAGACGTGTTCCAAAGAGTAACGAGTTGGTTTTCTGTTTCGACCTCTATGTGATACGTTTTTCTTTCATTATTGTTTCGATATCTTGAAAAGAAAACTTCATAGGTACGAAAACTTCGTCAACATTTTTGATATTACATACTCTCTTTAATAAAGTCAGAAATAATATATCTTGAATAAAGTAATCTTTAGTAAAATTGTCTGTACAATATTCTAAATGCCACCTGTCTCTAATCAGACTATTTAATAAAGATTTCTTAATTATCTCTCCCAGCACAGGCTCTACTTCATTAGACTTTACGAAGCACCTACATTAAATATATCTTTAGTTTCGTCTAGACTTTCATTAAGCTTTATAAATACAGCTTTACGAAAACCTTAATTTGCACGCCACCAATTTCATCTGAGAATGTTTCTATTCACAAAAATATAGCTATTCAAAAGGTTTCGTTATTTTTTTGCTTTGGACCTTTCTTACAATGTTATCTCCATACATACGCTCGTATTCATAGAAAAATGCGTGGTGGGACACGGTCCAATGCCGTCGCTCTTTGCCCTTTTTATCGAGCCCATTTTATCGTCTAGCCTATCTACTGCTAAATATATCGATAAAATAAACTCTTCAATAAAATGTACACTCACTTATTCCAAATAGCTGCAATAAAGTGATGCTATTATGCGTCAACGAGTTTTCTTGTCTTATTTTCTTTTTAACTCCGACGCGACAACAAAGGGGATGCTATACGTTTTTGCTGTCGATGCATAAAGAACGGAGGTTGATGGTTCTGTCGTATTGAAGCTTTGAAAAGATGTCTCTATTGCAAATACGATGGTTGTTTCATCAAATACGTTTTACGGATTGGATACAGCTAGAAATACGGGAATAAAACATTCTTTGAATTTATAAATTTATGAATGCGATCTATATCCAGTTGGTCAAGCACTATAAGTTAATAATTAATTATTATAAGATTATTCAAACGCATAAATCCTATTTTACCAATATTTTTGATCATATTTCACCATGTTACATCTTGAAAACATGAATGGAGCAAATCTATAAACAACAATATTGGTTCTTGGAAGTGTGTTCAAAGAATATTGGGTAAAATTGAAGATAAAGATATTAATAAATCAAATACTTACTAATATTATAACTGAGAAATTAACGAATCGTACAACAAACCGACCTTAATGAAAACTATTATGGAGATACTTTGAGAACTCAGAAAGGACAAAGTTTTTTTTATCACCAGAACTAAAACGCGGGTGGAGCTGCGTGCAGAAGCTTGTATGAAATATATAATAGAGTTGAGGAATATGTAAGAATAAATAAATATTGTTATATCTACAAAAGTCAAGCAGCAGAGCCAATATTTCTTAAAGTAATCTTTAGTGAAAAACTATGGACCTATGTTGTCTTAATAAATAAAATTATTATTATTATTATTATTATTAAACTAACAGATAAATCGACAAGGTTATATAAGAGGCTTCGAGGGGACAGCTCAAGTGGCTGAGTCGGCGAGTCATGAGTGCACCCTGCGTGAGCAGCGCGCTTGTCTTCGACTGACGATCCCTGTCTTCTACATTAAGTATCGATACTGACTTTGCCATTACTAAGTGGGTTGAATAAAGAATGAACTATACAATTGGCACAGTCTTTATATAAAACATATACATAGCAGCACAAATCATTTAGCCATCTCTATTCAACTTAACGTATCAGAATGTATTCATATATGATGGTAAATGTTGAATCGTTAATTTTTATTTGAGGACCACGACTTTATGCCTCATGTGTCAGTAACCTGAGAGCCTTTCTCACAAATCTGATTATATGCAGTCATAAGCGGCAAAGAAGTAAATATTTGTCCTGACCTCTACAACCAAACCTTTGACTCCCCCAAGGCTGCAGTTATTAGGCTTCTATCAGCGATGAGGAGTTCCATTGATGCAGCAAATAGATTACCGGATTACTCGCATCAGCGGCGAGAGGTCACGACCTTCAGAGGACGTAATTCATGTACACACACATCTAGCTATACATTGCCAGTAAAAGCTGGTCTCGAATTGCACGGTAAGCCTATACATTGCGAGACTATCTAATACTGGTATTTTAGAGCTTGCTCTGTACATACATAATTTTAGAATATTTTGCTAATGAATGCACTGAAGAGTTGGTTGCAATTAATATGTAACATTGCGGAGAATTAGGCTGACCGCCATTAATGGTTTCTTTAATAATGTTGGCTAATGCGGCTTACGAACAAATGTGTATTTACTGTAATATTTTAAAGCAAACTGTGGCCATCTTTGCTATACATGTATGTATTGTGTTTTGTGTTTTACAGCTTCAACGAATTGATTATTTATATTTTCAGATTTTTTCACACCATGCGTTTCTGCATTATCCAACCAAAAACAAAAAACATTTGTAAAAATTGGAAGCTGAAGTTGGAGTGTGACCACAATACGTTTGGTAACTCTATTTGCAGCACTTCTGATCGAGTTACCCCAAAGTTCGCACCCACTTTTCTCCGCAGAATCGTCCGCAGTAAATGAAAGAGAATCGTGGCAGTCAAATCATCGACCGAATACATAAATACCGCATTATCTCTAAGTAAGCGATGAGCAAAATGAATAGTTAATAATCCTGAACATGAGTCAGAAAAACGTAAATGGAGTTTAGTGTAATGTGCCACCCTTCACCCCCTCTCACGCATGCGCGGCGCTGCGGGGGAAGCGGCGGGGGCGGGTAGGAAGGAAGGCGATAATAAAATAAGGAGCACCCGCCGTCGCCGCTCCAGTCCCTCCCCCGCCCTACCTCACCCCTTCGCTCGCCTCGTCTCGTACCACACCCTCGTTTACTGAATCAGATACTACACGACTCACGACTTACTAATCATGGATCTTGTAAATTTAACGTTTGGGCCGAGGCTCCGCGCTCCGTCGCTATCGAGATTACCCTATTTTTTGTTGGATCATTATCTTTGTTTAGTAGCTTGGCACGATAGTACATGAAGTCGATAACCTTGAAATGGGCAGACGAGCCTACAAACTTCCTTACTCCCTCGTGTTTCGATAAACGACAGTCTTCAGACAAAACTGATGTTGTCTGTATCCGACTCTATAAACAAAGATCAGTGAAATTGGTTTGGCATGTTTCATCTCGCGAGCACAAAGAAAAGGTTGCGTTTCGTAGAATTTCTTTGATAAGAAATTGTTTGCAAATCTGCGGGCAAAGTACACGCACCCACATACACGAGATATGTCTGCTCATATTACATGTATATCTTCTTATGTGTGCGAGTGAAGTCAGTCCTCGTTGCTACCGACATAATTGGATTCAACTTAGTAATAAGTCGGTAACCTAATACCAGAAAGTTCATGGCGGCATTAAAACCAATTTTAACTAAAATAACTTTTACTTAAATGGTCGAAGAGCTCTTGTATAACAGATTACATCAGTGTCTTAAATTGGTACCTCCACCAAATATTAGTGCAATTGCTTTTCGGTTTGGTGGAAAAATTAGGCCCTGAAAGAGCTAGCTGAAATATTATCTTTGACCTCAAATATACCGACGCATATACAATAATTATTCAAATTATAAAATACGGGTGTGACTCACGTATATTACACATATTTAGTCGACCGCGGTTTCACCTATACTTTTAGGCATTTTCAAGAGAGTGCGATGCGTCGCGCCTGAGTCGCAGCCAGTCTTGCACTGACACCCGTATTTCATAATTTGAATAATGTTACAAACTCACGTTAGTTTTAATAATAATATCTACAATAATGTTTTCAGTCATTCTCAGCATGAGGCGTTTTCTGCCTATTTACTGTATCTAGTATTTTTTTTCGCCGTATTTGACTAACTCAATACTAGAACTCGTAAAAAAATTAAACGGACAGTCGAATATCTGTTTAATTGGTTCAGTCAAACAACTCCTTGAAATCAATATTTATTGTGATAACATAAAATAACATCTTGTCTTTCAAAATGTGCAAACGCATAAGTCATAACTTCTTTGAAAAGATCTTCTTTCAAAATGAGAAGCTAGTTTTCTCACAAAGTCGTCGTCGGGACAGGGTACAGTACTTAGAGTAAAGAGGTGATTAGATTCAAAATTTATACGTACCGGTACTACCGGTTAAATACAATAACTTAACTTAAAAATTTAAGAACAAGTCTTGATTTAATTTTAAGCCTCACTAAAGGCTTGGATGCGCAAAAGGGGTTTTCTGAGAATGAACGTTTTATAGATTGTAAATGTTCATGGGCCACAGTTGCAAATTACCATCAGATGGACTACACGTCTTGGTACCAAAAAAACTTGATCAAAGCAGGAACGTTCAAATGTCCCGTTAGGCTTTATACTGTCCAATTTATGAAGCACGGCGGCGCGCGCTGAAAGGAAGCATTCATTACAAATGTTTGAACCTCCTTTATCCGACGCGACTCTTTCACGAACTTTCGCTCGTAATTCTGTTTCATTGTGAAGCGAGTTTTTAATAATGCCTTTTGGACGTGACGATAATTTATATTTTGTGTAATAATAACTTAATATAAGACGTTTTTTGGAGAGATGGGCAGAGCTAGATAAGTTATATCTGAATACCAGAGATGATATTGAACGATTTGGTATTTATTTATGATGTTTAAACTTTGAATTTTCATTGTATCCACACTAATATTATATAGAGGAAAGGTTTTTTAGTTTGTATGTTTGTTTGCTTGTACCCAAATTTTAATGGACTGATCTTAATGATAATTGGTGTGGAGATAGTTCAAGACCCCAAAAATAAAATTGAGTGCACGGTTGGCGTAGCGATTAAAGCGGCCGCCTCGCCGCTTTCTACTACGCTGGTGTTGTGGGTTCGATCCCCACATGGGACAAATCTTTGTGTGATTCTCAAAGAGTGTAAAATATTTTAGACTTCGGTAACGCTTCAGTCTCAAAACTTAACGAATACCGTCGTAATCTCGACTAAAATAATGTTTTATCTATGTGACGGTTTCCTCGCTGCAATTTGAAGCATATAACGTACATAGATGCATTCGAGCCTTGATGCAATGTACTGCTTTGTAACACATAGTAAATGGAGTACATAATTTCATATAATCTTGTTTCCACAAAATCTTCAATATACAAGAAAAACTAAGACTAATTTATCCAGCAAAGTAACTCAAAGGAAAATTTAATGAAACCCGAAAAGTCGAACTAAAAGAAGCTATTACCTTCGTAACATCTAAATAGCATTCATAAACCTTAAAACACCGGCGGCTAAAATAATTTCACTTCAGTAAAAATTGAGTAAGTTAGTAGAGTAAAAAGGCTTAGTCTATTTACTAGCGGAAGTCGGTACGAGGTTATATTCCAAGGTACGATCTTACAAAGTTAGCCTTGCACATGACAAAGACACCACCAACCATAGAAACGTTACAAAACTCCATAGCCTTTTAAACAGTTTCTTCGGTTTCGAAGTGCACAGGTAACTTTGTCGGCCTATAGAACAGTTCGTGTATTAAAGAGAGCCGCGAAGGCTTGCCGACTTAAGCAGTCATTTTGAATAAATAACGCGAGTGTTCTGGTTTCGGGAGTGCATTCTTGAAGATTTGCGAAACCTGATTCCTATTCCTATTTATTCTGTACTGCTTTAGGAATTCGCATTGTTTAGTTTCAGGTTAAAGTTGTTTTAATATTATATTGTTCTTTAGTTTACTTGCAGATTTATATCCCACCAAATACATTTAATATTCATGCCTAGACGAGCCTTTATAATGGCCTAAAGTGAAAAAAAAATATCTATCACATGGGACCTAAAACATACGAGGTGAAGTGTGGGTATTGTACACCTTTGCCACACCCTTCTGTGTAATATAGGCATGACGTTATGTAACCTAATTTAAAGAAAACATACTTAAATGTATCTTCTATGTGTGTAATCTTTTCTATCTTTAACAATGATTTAAAAGATAAAACATGTTGTACAAAGAAACCTTGATGGAATATTTATGTTTATTAAAACATAATCCTATTTTATTACATGTGATATTAAACTCCTCGTTCCTTTCAGTTTATCATTTCGGGAATTTAAATATTCGCGCCGACACCACCCGACTCTGCACAAAAAGAAAATAGTAACAAAAATAAATGTTACGAATAAGCAGTTCATTTCATATTGCAAAATCTTCAAATTAGAGCAAATAGGTCAAGAAAAGCTTGTTATTTGATTTGGGAACTGTATTTTTTAGGGTTCCGTAGCCGAATGGCAAAAAACGGAACCCTTATAAATTCGTCATGTCTGTCTGTCTGTCTGTCCGTCCGTCCGTATGTCACAGCCACTTTATTCCGAAACTATTAGGACTACACAATTGAAACTAAGCAGGTAGATGTATTCTGTTAACCGCTTTACGATTTTTACACAAAAAAAAATATAAAAATATTAATATTAATATTAAAAAATATTATTTTTTTCAGTTCAATGTATAAATTCAAAATTCAAAAAAATTCAAATCATTTATTTTCATAGGCCCCAGGAGGCGCTTGAACACGTCAAAACATTACAAAAAATGATATAAAAGTAAATAATAAATAATACTAAATTATACTAATTACAATGATTTGAATAACCGGGGCTCAGATTAATTTTAATCAAACTGTTTAGAATCGAATTAAAATCAATCTAAGTACCAGCTCCGATGGGTATTGCATTATGAGAAGAGCTGGTGAGAAACTCATGTGCACCATCTTTTAAAATGAAAAAAATATAACAATATTAAAGTACATAAAAAAATCACATAAGAAGAGCAATTCATTTCCAAATACTATTATCATTTATGTAGTCTGAAATACTATAGTAAGCTTTTTGACATAGTTTAGTTTTAACATATTTTTTAAATTTACCTATCGATAATTCTATTGCGCCTAAAGGAAGTTTATTGTAAAAGCGTATACATTGACCTGGAAACGAGTTAGAGATTTTATGGAGCCTAGTAGTGGGCACAGCGAGTTTGTTTTTGTTCCTTAGATTTAATTTATGGAGATCACTATTTTTCTTAAATTTCGTTTGGTTTTTGTGAACGTACATTAAATTTTCGTAAATGTATTGAGAATGTAACGTCATAATATGTATCTCTTTAAATTTATTTCTTAATTATTATATTAAATATTAATATACATTGAACTGAAAAAAACATTTTTTTTTCATTCTACCTATACGTGTGGATAGGTCTTTAAAAATTACATTGAGGTTTCTAGAACCATTTATTTTCAATGTCAATCGTTCCAAAGATAGACACTTTCAAAGTGCTAAAATGAGTGCCCCCCCTTCCCCCACCCCTCTAACTTTAAACCACAGGATTAAAAGTATAGGAAAAATATATATTATAGATCTTAATAAAAACTTTCAACCAAAATTGTTTTGAATGAGATACAGTTGGCAGTTTTTGAGATATAGCACTTTTAAAGCAACCGCAAATTATAACTTTGTTATTAATACAAATTCCATAAAACACTATGAAAAACAAAGTTATTTTTGCTGGCAAAAAATTTTTGGTATTTTGGCTATTTGTCGGTAATCGGTACGTTTAATGTTGTTATGACTAGCTACGGAAACCGTTTTTTTAAGTACACTTATTAGAGATAAGAATATCACTAAAATCATAGTACTACATAACTTTTAAAAGAAAACCTTACGCAAACCCTAAAAGGTCTAACATATTTTAACGATTTACAAAAAGGTATAAAAAGGCAAGAAAACAAGGCTCTCTGGCCACAATAAAGTACTCTTGATTCCATTAAACCATAAAGAAATGACGTAATGCCTTAAACCGCAAACCCTTTCTTTCTAAAAGTGAGGTAATATTTTTGGGCGTCAGACGTTTACGTCCAAAATAATATCTCAACACTTTTAACTCCGCCATTACATCGTTTACCATCAAAAGCTTTACCTTTGCATTGCATTTTCTTAATTTAGATCCATTCACAAACTTTATAATACATTACTGCCTACGATAGCTTACTCAGAATTCGGTTAGTTCAAAACCATCAATGGACACGGCATTGATTTTTAGTCGTCTCCAAAATGTGGTCATAACGATATCGTGGTGCAAGTGGTGAAGTAAATAGCAAGATGACTGCAAAATCCGTATATTTAATGCTTTTACTCCAGTCGGATCAGAATTCAGAGTACGTAACGGGTAACATGAAATATGGCGGACTAAATGGTTCGTCGGATTTGGAACCGTGAAGTGAGTACTCTTGAATACTGACTACGGAGTAGGGACGAGTATTTATTTTATACTCATTTCTCTCATTGAGCCAGATAAAAGACCATTCAAGGCATCTTCTGCCATTCAATTAGAAGCACGCTTATTTCTGACTTTGCTTTCTGTATTTTTTTATAGGTAAGTAGGTAATCTATTTTTGTGTTGAAGTGTGTTTGGGATGTTTTTTAATGGTTTAGAAAAATATGTTGGATTGAAGATAAGAAGTCTTAAATTGCCTGAAGAACAATTTCGCAGATTTCAAGACAAATAATTATACATTTGTTTATGGAACGATTTAACTTTGCGGTTTAAATAATAATTACATTTTAATCACATAACTATACAGACAAAAGGTTTTTGTTTGTTTTTATTTAAAGACTAGGCTTTGAAAATACTGAACCAATCTTGATGAAGATCGGTGTAAAGTTACGCAGACGGAAGCTAATATAAAATAAAAAGGCCAAATGGTCCTTACCATTTGTTCGTTGCAACAATGAACACGTGACATTAAACACGTGAATTGCGCACGGGCTGCGACTCATCAATATTTTACATAGAAGTATATCAATTTGAACAATTAAGTGTATTTTACAGGTTCGTCGCGAATTTCGTAACATTTTAACATTAACATTACCAACCGTGCATTAGTTTTACAGTTTAAATAAGCGTTAGAATTATATACGTGTGTTAGACCTTTACAATATATAATTTATTAACATTACTCCCCGCCTTTTAAAATCTTTGCCGTCTGCACCCCCAACACCATTATAGCAACAAGTTTTGCTCATTACATTTATACTTATTAGTATGTGACAGTTACATTATCTTATTCCCCGAGAAAGTTAAAAAAAACATCACATACATTACTCCTCCGTCCACAAAACACGTTCAGCATAAATCTTTCTAAGGAAAAAGCCTACACAATGACAAATAGAGACGTACAGCGTGCAGCCTGTTCAGCCTACCGTGAGTGCTTCACTTACAACTGCGAGAACGTTCGAATTTCTTAGAAATCGTACTTACGGTCATGTACTGGTTTGATACGGAATAAATGCATACGTAAATTATTTGAGAGCTTCTCGGAATCTTATCTTAAGATTGTTTTTATTTCAATTGAAGTTTTTTTGCGATGGAATCTGTAATGTGATACGGAAATAAATATTCGATAGAAATGTATTTATTTAACTTTATCTATATTATTTATTTTATAACATCTTGTACGTATTAAATGTTCATAATATATGTATGGTATTCATGGGCATTTTATGTAGTAGCAGTACCTGTACACAGAATACCGAATGATTGAATTTTTACAACTACACGTGCACAAGACGAGATAGAAAGAATATAAGAACATAATTATATTAAATGCTTGAAGGAGAAAACGGCCGATGAAATTAAATAACCAAGTTGAGATATGAAAAGATTTTGAAAGATCATCTCAACACAAATTAAAAACATCAATAACAGAGCAAAAACAATATGGTGGACATTTTGATACAGTTGAGTGAGGTACTCGAGTAATAGAAATAGCGGTTGTAAGCTATATAATATAACACCACGCCTATAAAAGGTGTAGCATAGGTATATAACATCAACACTTCACCCCTTATGTTTAGGTCCCATATCTTCTTCTTCTTCGTCGTGTCGATGGCTGAGTCAAATTTTATTGGTCCAATAAGTGGCCACTGTTATGGTGCTCTCATTTGCGTTCATGAGCGCCTCTCTTGTGCAGGTGGTCGGGCATTTTGGACAGTAATTAAGGTGGTCAGGGTTTTGACTTGCCATCGTGGTGAAAGGATTAGCCAATTCGCTTTGGAGAACTCGCGAATTGCCCAGGGTGCGCTGGACGTAGGGAATCGTTGTGGACGTCACTCGGGGAGGCTCCTTTCATGCACAGTTAGGTTCCATATGATAGGGGATGAGCCTGGCATTACAACTATATGCTGCTATTGAGAACTTCTTAACGTAAGAATTCCAAATGCCACTATTGCCCGAACTAGGATCGAACATGAGACCACACAAAGAAACAGTTACTCAAGAATTGAAAAAAAAATGACTTCTCTACACGAACATTTTCATCATGTAATTATTCATATCTGATGCCACAATATACCACAGCACGTTTAATTGAATAAAAGCGACACGTCCCCAAAACTCATTACGTTATCTAAGTAAATGAATTATAAAACAATATTCATGCGCGTGCAATTACTCGTCACATTTACATGCACGAAACACAACATGCAAGCTTATATACTACACGACACGGGAACGACACGATCACGACACGATTTAGTTGTTGTATTAATTAGAATAAATAAATAAAACGTAATATAGAAAATACATGTATAAGGTTAGATCTAATACATTTTTTATAAGAAATAAGTTTAGAATGTAAGTTTTGCTATGTACTGCTAAGGAAATAAAAGGCTTTTTTATTTTATTTTTTATTTTATTTATTTTTATTAATTAGTCATGATTCTCTGAGCCTTTTTAAGGATATTAGGATCGGCTTCTAGTCTAACGGATTTTGCTGAATAACAGTATTTTACGTGGAGCCAGTCATCAGACCTCCACCACCCAGTACGAGCCGATACGATTGTTTGGGTTAAGACTAGCTGTCGGATTTTTTGGCCTCTGACCACTTTTCAATTATTCTGTTTTTATTATCTGAAAACTCGAACATCTTTCTTTTCGACGGATTCCGAAAAACTTAAGTCTTAAAATTTCCTAACCTGCGAGATGTATCGGTCCGCGTGGCGGCGACTCGACTCGCAAATAACACTGTTGCCTGACTCAGAAATCAAACCCGAGACCTGACAGTGAGAGCACACGTTACCACGCACCACTAGACCAACGAGGCAGTTAGTTGAGAAAGAAGAAATATGAGCATAAAGTCCCATTGCAATAGGTGTAGACAATATGATGGGACGCCATGACTTTGTCGTAATAATTATTTGCACATACTTCTTGTCTATGCCAAAGAATAGACCAAAACCATAGACAAAGCATCACTCGCTCCGCTAAACCGGTTGTCGATTGATACTCATGGGTAAGCAAACTAAAAGTACTAGTCATTGTCAGGCGTGAAATAGCTCTTACATGTATTATAAACTAGTAGACAATTCATAGATCCGCGGAACAATCTACCCTTCCACTCCCCCGCGAGTTTTGGCAGACATATTTGCATAGATTTTTGCTTTGATTTTCTCTCCATATTGATTAATTGCTCTATAACACCACAATATCATTGGACTGACCTTTCTCTAGCAATAGTGCTTACAGATGACCCAACATCTGTGCCACGAACAACAACACAACGCAATATTCTCACGTACGCTACTTTTTGTATTGCGTCCAATTTACCGAACCCTGAAAAAAAATAGAGCGTCCGCATTTATAAATCCTACCCTATTACATCATTGTATCGTTGCTAAAATTATATTTACGAATGTATCTAAATCTGTGTATTAGTCTGAGTTTCTGTTGCCTTGCTATGGCTAAACCACTGAACCGAATTTGATGATACTTGGTGGATAGAAGGATAAAGCTTATTTTGTACTGACCTCCCACGCAAAGAAAGCCGGGGAACCTATTATCACAGTCAAAATACTTAGTTCTTTAATTGTGCTATTACTAATATCTACAAAGTACTGCCTCGTCTAGTGGATTGCATATGCACACTCGGGTTAGATGCTCGGGTTGGGCAAAAATGATTTTTTAGTATTTTTGCGTCAGGAAATTTCGGCGGAGTTCGGAGTAGGAAGTGTGCCCGGTGAATGAACATAGGCTCACCCCCTATATCTATTTTTATTTATTTATTTATAAAAATTTATGCACTATTTGTACAGAGGTGAACTTAATGCCCGCTATATCATATAGGACCTAAACATTGGTTGTTAAATGTGTTTATTATCTACAAAATACCCCGAAATGTATATAATTATGGGGTCGAACCCTATAAAATATCCCTCCTCTTTGAGTACGTGACTCCTGAAAAAAAGCCTTGCAAGCTTAAAGATTAGCTGCAGTACACAATTAAGGCGGTTTATTTATGCGACTAATTACCAAAGACAAGGACAAGTGATGCTTGCAGGAAAAATTAAGTGCGAGAATAAAACGAGAAGTAAAAGCCTAAGTACTATGGGGGTGAATTTTTCTTTGTCCTTATACAGTTAAGTTATACAATTTCCGCCTGCAAATTTGCGTAGTGCCTAACACAATATAAAATTTCATTGCTATTTTTTTTTGAAACGCTACAAACATTTACACAGCCTACATTTTGATAAAAACGTATCGTCTTTTTTTGTTAAATTTTATTTTTATACAGGGTATAAATGGCAGCGTGGCGAATCCACTGGTGGGTGACAACATTTTTCACAGGATATTTCCGCTCTACGTAAAAATGGTCTTAGAAAAATTTGTGGGTGGCAAGCGCGTTGCCAGCGGTTTCAAGAATAAAATCGTTAAACCGCCGGCAACGCACTTGCCGCCCGCTCCTACTTATTAAATATCTTCTAAGATATTCCCTTTAAGGACAATTTTGAATTTATATCCAATATACAACGTATCTAATGTAGTAGTTGTGTAGTTTAAAAAAATAACTATAAGATCAAACAAGGGGACAACATCTTTTTATACTAGAAACAGAAGAAATAGCCTTACTTAGTTCCATTTTTCGCCACCATGGGCGCCGTGATCGACAACATTGCGATAAATAGTACCTTATATTAACACCAAAACTTGGTTATAACACTTAGCAATAGCCACTCAATATCATTGCCATTAAATAATCATAAAACTATCAGCAATTTAGTATCCGCTATAAAACTACAATCTAACTTAATACCTCCTAACTGTAACACTTCGTAACAAAGTTCTACTTGGACAGAATGGCTAATAAACACCACAAATATAGTACTACTTTTGCTAATTAATAATTTTAGGCGATCATTAGCTGAGGAATGCCCGCTACACACGTAACAATTTATCGGCATGATATATCGTAATGTTTCATCATGATTTATCGTAATGTTATGTTTTATATCGAAACGTGTGTAACGGGTATACGATAAATCTGTGCAGATGGATTTAAGCAGTTTTATTGGTCGTGTATATGATAAATCGTTGTCGATTATCGTTACGTGTGCAATTCGATCATGTGTATTGTACACAAGATCGAATTGCACAGTTTTATCGCTACGATATATTATGATATCTTGTAATATTTAAAGCAAATTTTAGCTTTGCTATGCATTTATTTTTATGTAATATTAAAGTTGAAAAATTAAGAATCCAGCAGGACTCGAACCTGCACCTCTTGGGTATACGCCCCAAGTGCTTTGCCAATTCAGCTATGGATTCGCATGCTGCCGGACTCGAAATTTCTCAACTCTTTTGTGCCAGCCGAAGCTAGACGAACCATTACTTGGTTTTAGCGCCATCTATGCGTTACTTATTCACATAATCGCATACAGTACGTTTGAATTAAGATCAACTCATTACTGTCGAGAGATGACGCATTTTTATCAATACTTGTAATATTTAAAGCAAATTTTAGCTTTGCTATGCATTTATTTTTATGTAATATTAAAGTTGAAAAATTAAGAATCCAGCAGGACTCGAACCTGCACCTCTTGGGTATACGCCCCAAGTGCTTTGCCAATTCAGCTATGGATTCGCATGCTGCCGGACTCGAAATTTCTCAACTCTTTTGTGCCAGCCGAAGCTAGACGAACCATTACTTGGTTTTAGCGCCATCTATGCGTTACTTATTCACATAATCGCATACAGTACGTTTGAATTAAGATCAACTCATTACTGTCGAGAGATGACGCATTTTTATCAATACTTGTAATATTTAAAGCAAATTTTAGCTTTGCTATGCATTTATTTTTATGTAATATTAAAGTATTATGATATCATAATATATCGTAGCGATAAAACTGTGCAATTCGATTTACGTGTTCGAGTTACGTGTATAGTTTAGCTAGCATTTGCGGTAACAACTGACTTCTGAAAAAATTAAATATATTGAATAATTCTACGAGGTAAGCTAAAACTGAAAAGCCCTTAATAGGTAAAAAGTTCAATTCTTCTTCTTTTTCACTCATAACTTTTTTTCTTTAATAATTCTGCCTTACATTTGGCAACCCTTCTACCTAAAGAAAACCAAATAAAATACTTTTTCGTTCATATTTTTCTTTCGCACCGAAACGAATTCGCTTTAATAAGTCATTTATAATGCAAATAAAGCGAGGGTTCCGCAGCCTTCAGGTTGACGGCCAAACAATACTTTACAATTTATATCAAGTAAGGCTCGACGAAGTCAAAAGTTGGTTTATGTTGTAGCTATACCGCACCTTATGAGACTTGCTACTTTAGCAACACAAGTAAATATCTATCTTGAACTATTTTCACACCAATTTGTCATCAAGAACGGTCCTGTAATATTGAAGCCTAATAAGTGTAAATAAACAATAAAATCTTTCCTCTATTATAATGTTTTACTAAAATACTTCTCGAATCCATTTCTTGTAAAGAATAAAGAAAATCAATCCAATATTACTAAAACCATGTACTCCTTAAAACCTACGTTCGAAGCATTTCGGGCGAATATATGATGGTCTGGCACGCGCGGAGGGTGCCATGTGCCAAGTGCCAAGCTGCCATTTGGCACTGGCACCGCCGCCAGCGTCACTTGCCAAATTAGGAGCAGATATGCGGCCCGCGGGCATCGCCTAATGACACCATAAACATCAATTTATCGGCGATCCCATAGAGAATATCGTTTGATTTCTACTATAAAGCCTCAAATATTAAACAGCTGACTCGTGATTTACATACATTTTTTTTTTAACAACGTATGTAGTAAAAGATTGTGTTTAGTACATGATAGTAAGTGAATATAATCCACAAAAGCAGATTGTAGATGCGTCGCTTCATTTGAAGACTACCGAGTTCTGCGTAACATGCAGTATTTCCTAAAAAAAAATTAGAAATACATAAATAGACAAAGATAACAAGCAAATTATGAACATATCTTTTGAAGAAGAAGTCCATACTTTTTATATCTCGCTCCGTGAGTTTTTCAGGAAAACCTCGGCAAAGTCGGCAAGAATTTCATTTACGTAACGAGCTGCCTTCATTGTAAGATTACGTAAGGAAAGTTCAGTTTATAAACATATCATATGATTGTATAATGATATGATATTTCCTATGTTGTATGCACAAATAAAGTTTTATCTATCTATCTATTATAAATATGTATGCACAAACACTAATAAAAAACCAGCCAAGTGCGTGTCGGGCCACGCACAATAGGGTTCCGTAGTCAGCCGCTACAACATAAATATGGTCTCAAAACAAGTTAAATATCTATACGACGACAGACGATGACAGACGGACGTGGCGAAACTGTAAGGGTTTCATGTACTACGGAAACCTAAAAACGCACGATAAAGTTGTGGAATGCCAAGGTTTTTCCTCAAGACTACAGCATGGGGTTATTTAAAAAGAGTGCAAATAGATTTTTGAAGGGTCGGCAACGCACGCGTGATGCCCCTGGCGTTGCAAGTGTCCATAGGCTACGGTAACTGCTTACCATCAGGCGGGCCGTATGCTTGTTTGCCACCTCAGTGGAATAAAAAAAAAAAAAAAAAAAGGCGGAGTGCATCCCACTTCAATCTAACACAGAGCGGTTTAATTAAATATTATGGCACTCCATCTACTTCTGTAGTTTGTAATTAAGTTAAAAGTTAAATATTAATTATTGAAGACACTTTCTACTAAAACATTGTACTTAATACTTAAATGATATTTACTCCATCAAGTTTATTCGCATATTAGTATTATCTCTGTTGAGTAACGCGCTATTATATTGATGTTCCAAGAGGATCCATCAAGGAGTGAGGATTATATTTGTTAAAATAAATTACAAATTTTAATAACGTTACAAAAACCACTGCTTTATTTTAAGTATCGCTCGTCATACAGTCCACCCGCTAGCTATCAGTAATATTATTATGAAAATAATCATACCAAAAGGTTGGGCTCTTTTTATACAGATCGCTGATATTGTTACAATTTTAATGAGCTACGACGGAATCCATTACTTTTACTGCAATATCACTCACATTCACATTAATCATACATTAACCCTTTCCTTAATTAAATTATTTTTCGGAACGTTCCGACAACCGCAGCTCTCTCTGTTTAATACTTTTAAACGTTCGCCATGTACGATTGTACACAGCAACCTGTATATTCCAGTATAAGCTGGTCTCGCACTACAACGCGTTGAGTGCACGGTTGGCGTAGCGGTTAAAGCGGTCGCCTTGCTGCTTTTAACTACGCTGGTGTTGTGGGTTCGATTGGATTGGATCGTTCGACACGGCAGAAATCTTTGTGTGATCTGCAAAGATTTGTTCTGACTCTGGGTGTGCTTTGTGTGTGTGAAATTTATGTTTGTGAACACCCCCGCGACACAGAAGTGATTTCTAGTGCGGGCGTTGTTGTTTTAAAAAAAAAAATTAAAAAACGCGAGGCCATGTTATATTAGGGGAATATGTATAGTTTAATGTGTAGCCGTGTATGCATATTAAGCTAATGAAATAATGATTATTGAACGGGAAGACGTTTATACGGGAGGATGGTGACACAACCATTACTTGATATAAACTGCCTTTACATCAGACTAGGTATTTGTGGGGGTAGACTAGGTACCGGTTAATCTTGCAGGTACCGATCACATAACGAGATTTCCTCCTTCCCTTAGTGAGCACGTAAAACCGTCGGTCCCGGTTGCCATTTGTGTATCTATTGCAATCGTTAGACTAGTTACGGTAGTCAGAGACCAGAAAGTCTGACAATTAGTTTAACAATATGTTATCAAGATTAACACACAGATGGAAGCTAGTTTTACAAAATACATTATCTTACATAACTTCACGCCTATATTACCCCGTGGGTGTAGCAGAGATGTAAAACATCCACTTTTCACCTGATATGCTTAAGTCCTATATGATAAGGGGTGAGCTTATCGCCATCCACTGAGCACAATTCCAACTGCATGCTGCTATTGAGAATTTCCTAATGGAAAATCCCTTTGCATAAATGTATAAGGCACCAATCCATGTATCACATATCCATGTCCTTCGCGCCAGACCTAAATCCACAAGGTCAAAGTGGGCGGATATAACACGTAATTTAAATTTCCGTCCATCAGCTATTTGCATAATTACCTACGCCGTAGCCCGTAGCCCGTAGCACCGGGCACTGGCTACGGCGTAGGCTGTAGGATTACAAATGAGGCTTCAATCAAAGTTGGCACTGATCTTTGATCAATGAGATGCCAAGTTAGGTAAGTATGAGAAGGCTATACACTTCAAATTAGTTATAAGAAACCTTAACATAACATAACCGTATTAATGTAGATCACACGAGACATCGAACGTTAACCCGAGCTCGGGTGTCGGCAATACGTCGCAATCAAGTTTTGATTCAGCAAAATTTGACACGTCGCCAGTCGCCGCTACAGGAATGACGCACTACCTGTGCCTGCGTGTCGTGTTTTACCCAAGACCGACACTCCGAAGAACATAAGCCCATCAACACCAAAACGTGCTTATGCCACAGCCGCCCGCCAATCCTCTACCCAAGGTGAGCAGCAACCAACGAGAAGTTTGGGAACAGTGCCGAAAAACTCTCAATAATTTGCAGTACCGATTTCAAACAAGAGTGACAAGGAAGGTTTCATCATTGTAAAAAAAGACGCAAGAAAAGGCCCACTTGCCGAAACGAGTGCGGTACAGTACCGACCGGCCCGAACATGCTACTGCGTCCTGCCATCCCAACGACACAGTTGTATGTCTCACGATTAATGTATTCCACAAAGGCTGAAGATATTGTCGAATACATTCAGGTCTTCTTCTTTGTCGTGTCGATGGCTGAGTCTAATTTTATTTTGACTTGCCATCGTGGTGAAAGGATTATCCAATTCGCTTTGGAGAACTCGCGAATTGCTCAGGGTGCGCCGGACGTAGGGAATCGTTGTGTACGTCACTCGGCTCCTTTTATGCACTCGGGGAGGCTACATTCGGGTGAAGACCAACTTAACGTTGAGAGTTGTTAAGCTGGAATCGCGTCACAACGTTAATTTTACTTCATTTGTGGTGCGAATCCCAACGAAACGGCTAGAAACATACACAAAAGTGGACTTTTGGCCGAGAGGTGTCGTGTTCCGGCGTTTCCGAGGAACGCTACATGACACCGCGCCGCGCGTCGCCGACTCAACGTGCAAAACATCAAAATAATAATTATGTAAATAGGCCTAAAAATAAAAAATGATTCGATTTGATTTGATTTGATAACATAAATTGATGCCCTATATTACCCGTAAAGAGCAGAGAAGTATGTAACACCCACATTTTGCCAGTTATGTTAGAGTCTTATGTGAGAGGGGATGAGCCCACTGCTATTCACCAAGCACAATTCCAACTGCGTAGGCTGTAGGAATACAAGCACATGCTTTCTAGAATTTCTTATATAAAATAACACTTATACCCGACCCGGCAATCGAACCCGAGATCCCGCGGTGAGACGGTGTATACGCTACACACTTGACCAGCGAGGCAGTCACCTTTGAACATTAAATATTCTTCATAAGAAATTAAGGGTTCTGGCAAGAAGCGACCGTAGCTGGTTGGTTAAAGTGGCTGCCCGGTGTTCAGAAGGTTGCAGGTTCAAATCCTTCCTCTCCCATATTTTTTCAACTGTTGCTTTTTCTGTTTCATTTATGTCTATCTCAATTACTGTGCTACAATCTATTAAGTGAAAGCCCGCGGGTGGACGACTTACGTCATTTTATAAAAGTTGATGGTTTAAAAGTGTTTGTGTTATTCACATTTATCTGCAATCAGTCCTTTTCGACTATAATCAGATGCGTTCAAAATTAATCCTTGTGGTGGTTTGATTTCTACAAGAAATTGTAAAAATTATAGGGGTATTGTAAAAAATAGTACCAGTCATATTAGTAGATACAACAATGGACGCATCTTATCATCAAAGAAAACTAGCTCAAGATACCATATCGACGTCACGTACTCAAGTAACTTCTTATTAACTTAAACGAACGCCTCCACAAAACTATTCAAGATACATTGCACTTTGAACGTAGCACATATTGTATGTAGTACATGGAACATGCAGCAATGTACATAAACAAGTTATATAGAATTTACGGTCGCTAGTAGCGACTGCACTCATTCCCGAGCTGTGGAATGCTCTTATTTTGTTTCATCACGACACCCGCCGCATAAACTAAATTGAGTTAGTCGTCTGAAGTTTTTTGATAAGTAATTGAATATTCTTATGTATGAAAAGTCAATTGAATTCAATTCAATTCATTTTCTGCAAATACAGGAACAGAATGTGGCAAATTTATCATAATATGATCGTAGATCGTTCTTCGCCGATAAACATGCAAATTAAATTCAGTACATGAAAAATTAATACATATAATTAAAATTTATAATACTGGATAATATTTCAATTGAAATGCTAATTTAAGTTACGTAAAAGTTTTATTCATTAGGCACTTTATGGACGTAGATGATTCAACTGACAATTGTCCAAATGTTATATAATAAGTTAATAATTGCTACGTCGTGTACATGTACTTAACTGTTTAAAACATAGTTACAAATTAATCCAATAAATAAACTTACTTGATGTTCAAAGTTTTCATAAATGAGACGTTATTAATATATCTCACCAAAAGTCTACAGTTTTATTCGTATTGTACAGAATTAGTTATTTTAAGGTGAATAGTTTTAAGAAAACATTATATTCAAACACAAGTGTATTTGTTTATGTATAAAATAAATAAAAATGAATGAAATGAAATGAGTTAACAAATAACCATTAGTATTTCATAATTTTAAAATAACCGACAAGAGTATTTATGTAATAAATGACAACATTTCACCTTTTTTGCTTTGAAGGAAATAGGCTCACCCCCCCCCCCCATAACATAGGACATGTTATGGGGGGTGAGCCTATTTCCTTCAAAAACCTAATATAGTGGACCCGCGGTAATCCGTATTATAGAGTACTGCCTTAGACCCCCTATATGATTTTTACTTACTCTGAAGTAAAAATCATACTTCATTATGTATGTCAAATTTAGTAAATTAAACAATACAATAGAGAGACATTTTATTATAAAATTAACGTTAGTAATGCTATATAACTTACAAAAAATAAGCAATAACTTTACATTAGGAAATACAAATTGTGTACAAACAAATGTACATACTAAAATAATCTTCTTCTTCTTCTTGAAGAAGAAGAAGAAGACTAAAATAATCAAAAATTATGAGTCAATCAATTTAACACGCATGAAAATATTCATAATTTTTTTTTTGTTTAACGTTGTTGAAACGCGAGATTAAAGCTCAAGCCCTCAGTCTTGTTAAAAGTAGAAGTTCGTTGTAGGATGCACCATTTGCTTTAGCCCTACGCGTAGAGCACAATCGTGGTGGTGCGTACAAGTTATAACTTGTTTAAACATGCATTAGCGAAGATTGTTAAAAAAAATATTCGATTTATAATAAATAATAGACCATGTCGGATTACAAGGGCTGGATTATCAGGGGTCCACTGTATGACGAAATAATGAAAAAAAATCTTATATCACAATAAACAGGCATACCTTATTATGTAGGTATACCTACTATTATATTCATTAAAGTAACAGTACTGTAGAGATTTTATTACACGAATAAGTAGTATTAAGGCTATAACTTTTTATAAAGCCAAAATAATTTCACCAAAGTTAGATACCTCTTTACATTCATACTCCGAAAGAAGTCTTAAAGAAACTCGCTTCAAAGTTTCAATAGAAATAATAAAAAAGACTTTTGTGCGGACGAAATTTGTTCTTACAAAGAGGACTTTAACATAATACATTTCTATAAAAGATATCATTAATAATATTGTTTAGTGTAAGCTTTTGAAATTTTGTCAACAGCAATATCCTTTCTTGAGAGATGATTGTTACTTAAAAATTATAACCTACTTGAAATTAAATGCCTGCCTTATTGAACTCTGTGTATTTTGCTACACGCTGTGAGATCCTAAGGCCAAGAACTCACGATGCGGTTTTCTCCTGCGCTTGCGGGCTGATATGTATGAAAAACCGTGCGGTCGAAAAACGCGTCGTGAGTTCTTAGCTTCAGTCAGTTATTTGGGAATTTTCCTTAGGTAAATTTTGTTAGTAGCGATGGGGTCATGCACTTTCTAATGGGATCTAATGATAGCAAGTGATAATTACGTGGGTATTTATTCAGAACTATCTGGCTAATATAGATTTAGTTTTGCTCCAATTTCACCAAACTTCTATCTTCTTTAAAAATCTACGGTTTTCGTAAACCTGTATATGCATCCTTTTCTCATTAAATATTTGTACGGGACGAAATCGAAATCGATAGCTTAGAGTTAAAAATAATGGAATTAGCTAAGTTACTTATCATGTTATAGAATTGCCTCGCTATATTAGCCGGTCCACATATGATACAGGTTTTTAATAAAACATTGTTCACAAAAGAACTGAAATATGAAAGTATGTGACAGGTACATTGTGCATCTCGGCTGAACTGGCCATTATGTCGCCTTTGTGTGACTTTTGTCAACATCTTCGCGATCGGTTTTCTGCATGGAAGACCAAGGTCTGTCAAGAACCTAAGATATTGTGGAACTACCACTTGACTATGCATGTGAACAAAATTTCAAATATAGAGACATTCATAACGAAGTTTATGGTGTTGAACTGCAATTTGCAATATGCATATATCTAGCAATCGTCAGCAATAAAAGAAAAGACAAAATGGTAAAGTTCGACTTGCATTACATTCTATGATAAGAGGTTACTGTACCCCGTAGACCTCTACAAAATATCGCTTGCTTATTGCAAGACCGACATAACGAAAAAAACATCATTTTACAGGACGGTAGTTTTAAACTTTGAATCTTTAGTATTTCAATAAAAAAACACTGTATTTGTTCAGAAGTATTTAAATCAGTCTTGAACATTAATTAACTTTCATATTAAGTAGTCAAAATGTGTTATCTTAAAAACACTGTTTTCAAAAACCAATTTAAAAAAACAAGTTCCTCACTTATGTCATTATTGTAGCAAAAAGTTACCTAGAAAAAGTATTACTCGTAATTATGTCATCCTTACAATAAAAACAATTAAGAAAACACAATTTAAATTACTTTATGTTTAATTACAATAGTGACATAACACAAAATAATCCTACATTGTAACAATATTTATTTAAAGAAAGGTACTTAACATTTGCTGCAATATAGTATTATTCCAAAATATGACGTCCTTCACGAGCAAGATGCGTGCGTTGGCCTTGAAAACTTTGGTTTAACTGAGATGGAACGATATTGAAATTACATTCGATGCGCGTCGACAGCGCGCAATTTAGACATTTATGGCCATCTGGCGAATTGGAATTGAAGTATGCTGTTGTCTTTATTGCACCAAAAAATAGATCGATAAAGCTTTGTTTTTACATACTTATCTCAAAATATCAAGATTTTGAAATATGTCGTTGTTGCAATAAGCAAGCGATATGTTAAATGTATGCTTTCGAACAACTACGGTATCATGTCTCCCATGTGTGTAATTCAGTGTCTAATCTTACCGTATATATGAACTTATTTAGTGTCGATCATACGTTTAGCGAAAACAGAAAAAAATCAGAATAAATTAAAGGCATGAGCCATACCTTTAATTTATTCTCATTTTTCTTCGAGCAACGACCATATGACTATAAAAAATAGATGTAGCTAATTATTCTCATATTTTTTATTGAATGCAGAATAATTTTAATATATTTTTGTAATGTTAATGTATTATAATATTGACTTGTAACGAACAATTACCAATAAAAATGTGTATTTTTATGGCAAATGAGGGTATTTTGTAAATACGCCCCTTCCGCATTGCGCATTTCTATATACAAAACATACATAGTTACATATTCCCAGTAGCTCAATAAGAAAACTCTATTACTTATAGCTATAACAGTATCTACGTGACACAAAACCATTTCCAACATCAAGTCTTCCCACCACACACGATCACACGACGCATCACGCACAAAACACGCGCCGCTACCGCCCCGCTCACGTGCCGCACAATAATCGCCTAAACTTTATACATCATTACTTTTATAACTCAACTTTCTCAATAATCGTTTCATAAGACGATAGGAACCTATAAAAAACAATTTTCTGGATATTAAGTTCGCCATGTTTGTACTTAAGTGGGTTTAGAAATAGATTTAAATGAATAACTCAGGTTTTATTAACTGAGAGAATGAAGTGGATATGAAATGTGAGCTTTCAAGTAATAAAGTAAAAGTAATCTGATTCAGGAGGAAATTTAATTGAGAGTTTTCTTTAACAATTATTGTAATAAATATAATGCTATAGATGAGATTTTGTTAGCTTCCACTTTTTTCCTTTGCCAGACCTTTAACTATTGAGTTTGTTACATAGAACAAAATATACACAGTTATTTAACAATTCAACATTTTATTAAGCATTTTTACTCTTCAAAGCTTTTAGATTCAAGTTAGTATATCCTTACTAATAATATTATAAATGCGAAAGTTTGTAAGTATGGATGTATGGATGTATGGATGTTTGTTACTCTTTCACGCCAAAACTACCGGGTCGATTTCGATGAAATTTTGCACACATGTAGCTTATAGTCTGGATTAACATATAGGCTACTTTTAATTGACATACCACGCGGGCGGAGCCGCGGGCGGAAGCTAGTATGTATATAAATATTCACTTTACACTCGGATTCGTTTCCATAGGAATCGGTTGCAACACCTTTATAAGCTAGGATATTTCAAAGTCAATATCTTGAAATATTCTTTCTTTGTGAATTGTAATTTCCTAAGGAAATGTTTGTGCAATATTACAGCCTAGAATCTAGCTTTTTGATAAATCAGTGATTTAGAAGTACTATTCAATCCATAGACCGTAGATATTTTCGATATAGCTCTCCTTTCGTTTACAAATAAATAAAATAAGAACTTATTTTCAGTGTGTGCAAGAACGGTTGGACTGTGTATAATTTCCTTATCTATGTAATCAATAAATCTACTACAATTGCATTACTCGTGTAATCAATGTAATCTACTTCACAAACAGAATTACATGACGAGTGCGACCATGAATTTTACCAGCAATTCTTTTATATTAGGTTTGTTTTTTTACTTTTAGACAATAAAACCAAAAAGACTAATCATTGTCAGGCGTGCCCCTCTTCTAAATGTGTCAAAACTAGTTGACAAATCATAGATACGCGTAATATACCCCCGCTCCCCCGCTAGTTTTAACAGGCTTTTATTTCCTCTCCATATTAATTAAGTACTCTTTGTTTTATTACATTGTGTGTAAAAGTTTAACTTGAAAATTTATGAGCAATCCGAAAAATAACTATTATTATTATAATATACTTATTCTTTTACATTATTTTTTTAAATTATGTTTCCTATGGAAACGTAGACATCAACCTGAAACAAATATGCACTAGTATTAAACAGATTCATTAGTTCATTAAAACTTAGCTATTAAGAACTTTAGCTGGAATTTTCAAGCACGCACATATTTAGTCAGTAATATGGGTTTTTACCAAAACACTGACTTCCTGATAACACACTTGGCATGCAATAGCACGAGTGTCGCCGCAGCGCCGCGCCGCGCCCTAACTAATTACTGTGAAAACTAATACATTTGCTATTTCACATACTTCACGTGAATTAATTAAATGGATGGCCTGATACATTACTACCTTTTTGTAAAAACATGAAAGCGATACTAGAAGTGTATGGCTCAAACGACTCGGACTCACTTACTCACGACTGGCGTTAGTAGTGCACTTCACACATACATAATTACATACATAACATCATCCTTCAATCACATGGGGGCATGGCATCTCTGCCATCTCCTTACATACTTCTTTCAGTTTACCACCAAAATAGCACACTATAGCGTACTATAACGCTATGGTGTTCTATTTTGGTGGTATTATAATTAATAGTTAGGTACTTTTATTTTAATATTTATTTTTGTATTGTTTGTTTCGACGTGTTCAAGCGCCCTCTTGGGCCCATGGCAATAAATGATTTGTATGATTATTTGGTAAATGTAGGCAAAAATTCAATCTATTTTTGCAGACATGGAACGTTCATGGGCTACACTAGAGCCACTTTCCATAACGCTACATATTGTGTCGAATGATAAAATATTAAGTAGAGGCAACGTGGAAGAGCGACCTTCACCCATCTGAAAATGAGGCATATTTAATGGAATATCATTTATTTACACGACGCCATTAATAGCTTGCCAATCGAAAAATTTACTTACATAACTATTTTACCAAATACACACACAAACACACTCTCACACACACACACACACACACACACACACACACACACACACACACACACACACACACACACACACACAAACATTCACATCACACGCGCAAACACACTCGCTCACAACATTCAGGCAACACATATAAGACACCATATTTATAGACTTAAGAGGTTTACCAAATACTACTTAAATTCTTTAATTTTAACTAAGACAATAAAAATTAGACATATTTTGTATATTGTGTTGGTATTTCTATTTGTATCTAAGTTAATTGTGAAACTGGAAGGTGCTGGTACTAATAGCACATTATATTTTGTTTATATCAAAACTTTATACTTTGATTTCTGTTGTACCTATATTCAGTGTCTTATTATGTACCTACTGTTTTTTTTGGTGCCAAATAAAGATTTATTATTTTAAATTAAATTATAAATATATTTATTTTCCCCATCTGTACTTTTTGATAATTGACTGAACGATATTATTGGATCATAATATTATATTACATTTCGTATCCAACATTATGTGTTATTTTTATTTGAAGCTGCCGTCCGTTTCTGTCGCATGCAAATTCCATTCGCGAATGAACCGTATGTTTTATTCATGGAATATTCAAAAGAAAGCGTATAACAAAAGATGTAACAAAGTTACTCGCGACTGATTCAATAACACAATGAAATATAATCAAAAGGAGTTTGAATCAACTTTGCGAATATTCCAGAAGAGTTGACTACTTTTTGAACGGATGTCGCTTGATTCGACTATTTTATTAGTTGTTACTTGTGTAGACTTAGTTTACTTTAGACTTGTTTTAGGTAACTCTAAAAAGTTAGGTGGCAAGGATTTGAGTTTGCTACATGATGTTACTTATTATACCAGGGTTTTCAAACTGCTTATTCAATCTTGTACCAGGAATTGCAAGGCTTAGGCCCGGGGCCCGAAACCCGAAAGGAGAGATGTGTTTGAATGACCAAGCAGGTTTTGCTATTGCCACATCTCCTCTCAGCTTCAGTAACGAGTTATTATTCAAACAAATCTCCTTTCCTCTCCACTTTAGTGTTAACCGGGCCTTAATCAAAGTACTACAATTCGACAGCAAGTGAAATGTCAGACGGTGGTTACTGCCATCCTCATACCTTCACAAAAGTTCTACCACTAACAATATCTCTGTCATCACAAATCATACCTTTAAGTATTTCCCTCAAAGACGGTATTGTAGCAACACGATTGATCTCGTTAAGTTTCGTGGAATTCATTCGTTTACTAACATTGCCAACATCTCGTTTCTTAGGGCTTAACCATGCTAATACTATTTTTTTCATGTAGGTGCTGTAAAATTGATAAAAATATATAAGTAACAAGTTTCACCGTGTGATTTTTCACGAGTGGCACCTAGACAATATTTTAATCAATAACTATAGTCTTATTACGTGGGCATACATTATATACATGTAGAATGGTAAAAAAGGCACCCATCTAATAATAAACTATCCAAATGAAGCTTTTTTTGTCGCATTTTATTCATATTATTTATTTCTATGCTTAACAAGAAGCTAAGCTAAGAAATGAAGTCATTAGTACATCGTGTATGAAGCCTTACTCGAAGTAATGACATTATTTGGCAATACAAGCAAGTCCGTCTGAATGGCGAGTCATTCTTTCATGTGTACACGTTGCTCTAATCTGTCGTCCTAATCATTTAATTCATTATTGCTTCATAAAATACGAACAGTTGGTTTTAAATAAAGTTATAAGGTTAGCTAAAACAATTAAATAATGCTATGGTTATGGTTTAAAAAGGTATCGACAAAAAAATACCCGTGTAATACTCGGTGTATCTTGGACAATAATTCCTAAATCACAAAGAATTGATGTTGGATCATTTAATTTATAAACACTTTAACAACATGAGATAATGGAGAATATTCTACACTATAAACCAAAGAACAATCGCTTTAAAACATTTGGTTGGGTTCGGAAGATAATAATATATAAACGAATACTGGACCCGTCAGATGACCGTGAAGATTGTACAACCGATCAATATAACTTGAGATTTGATGCTACTGCCGTGAGCAAAGGTAGCAAGAAACCTAATGTTTTATACAAACGACCCAACAGTCTCAACCTGGCAATGACTTCATTGAGATCAAGTGCAACTTCAAAAATAAAACATTTGCAAGTTCTAAGAGGAGAATGGGAACAATCGCCAAACCATACCAAGAACCATATCACCACCAGCTACCGGACTTATAGATCAACAAGTAATTTGCTATTCCTTAACTACCTCATTTTATTTATGGCAATAATACCAGAAGCACAAACTCGACCGAATATAAATGTCGTAAGATTTCGACCAAACCAAAGGCTTTACTTCGATAAGTTATCGCACATGAACATGCTGAGAGGAGAGTGGAAAGTCATCACCTACTACGACATGAAACCCTACTGGGCAGGCATTGCAGCGTTCAACAGATACAGAACATCCTTGCAACAAATATGCAACGAAATATTAATGGAAATGAACTGTGACATCATCCTAGTGCAACTCGGCGAAGGCTACACAGAGATAGAGCACTACAACCAGATACTACTTGGTCACCAATCCAACCCAAGACCCACGCGGCTCTGGCAAGGAGATGGCAAATTCGAAAACCATCATTTCGGCGTACTCGATGCGAAGTTCGCTGAACAATACGAGAAAGACATCAAACGACTCTGCGATAACCAGAAGATCCTGAGATCTAGTAACGGGTTTTCAAGCACCAAGAAGTGCGCTCCGTACTGGAAAAACCAAACGTCGATCGTGCAGTCAGATTTTAATGAAGTGCTGAAGTGGACAGAGCACAGCCACAGCAAACAACACTTGCTGGTCAATCAAATTTTGTTAAGAATGAAGATGTCTTTATATTCGCATCGAGCAAATAATGAAACTTTTAGGGATGAGTTGGCTATTATAGCTATAACTTTCAGTAATATGCTGAATAAGTTTAAATCTATACAAAGCATTTTATTAGAAACGACCATGGACATCTACCACGGCCGATTTAACTCCCATATCCTGACACCAGAACAATTACAGCGTCAACTCAAACTGATAGCGAGTCAACTACCTCATGACGTAATACTACCCGTCGACGAAAAGCAAGCTGATTTACGGAAAATTTACAAACTCCTCAAAATAAGAACTAGAATGTTGTGTAACAAAAGAAATACCAATTGTGCGTTCATGATTTTCGAGATCCAAATTCCTCTTATGAACCGAGATACCTTTGAAGTTTTTAAAGTAATTTCTATACCCAAAGTGAGAGGCGACAGCGTAGTGAGCATAAAACCAGTCTCGGAGTTTGTAGCGATCAATTTAGAGAAAGAAACGTACATAACGATGACTGATGATTCTCTAAGAACTTGTTTTATATTAGATACGTATCTTTGTCATATTCAAAAGCCCACTTATCGATTGAAGAGCGACGTAGACTTTTGTCTCTCGGATGGGGTGCATTGTCAGACCTTCATGAGTCGCTGTCGAGACATTTGGCTAGAAAGTAGTACACTAAACAATTACCTGTACATATGCTGTACTGAGTGTTCGATAAGAACTATTTGTGGTGACGATGTGACCGCACTTCAACTACGAGGAGCTGGTATCGTGGTCCTTCGAGCTGGATGCATGATCAAGACGCACCGTTTTACTGTGGTCGCTCATAAACTGCAAGCAAGTGATATACATGAAAAACAAAATAATATGTTGAAGCCCGTGATAGCGCCGATAAACAATATAATCAATATATCGATTCCGGATATTATAGGACCGAGTGATTTGGATATGGAGAGCTCTTGGAAGGAGTTGATCGCAATTGATGAAAAGATTAATGCTTTGAAGGAAAAGGCTGATGTATTGGATAAGTTTTCGTATCATGACATACACCACTACGCGGGCATATATCTGGCGTTTCTTTTGGGACTGATAGCATTAATCGTTGCCGTATGTTGTCGACGACGCAACAAAGGTTTGTCTTCAAAACGTAGAGATGCCCTGCCTAAATAATGTGCTGCGTCTACGGTGTCGGTCACTACTGTATTTCTTACAAAAATGTTATCTTCAATTTGTAATGTAGAATTCGTTTAAACGTCGTTAAGGCTATGTTTGTTTATTTACATTCTCTAGACCTTTAAGTGAAAAGTTATTGAAGTACATACTGTGAACATCTCAAAATAAGCTAGGGGTTCTGAACCTCCTGAAATGTCCGAGCATTGATCCCTTATGATATTACGGTAAAAAAATAAGGCCGTAAGAATCTTTTTATAAATAAATGTGTAATAATAACACATTTATAAAAAGATCTATTTATTAACAATAGTCGTAATTCTTGACACAAAACTCAATAAAGTGGCCTCTCTGATCTTCAGATTATTTTGTATTGAATTCTACGAATTGTGTAATATAAAAATCTATCAGAATTCATTGAATTTCCTATAAAAGGGAATAATCTTATTCGCGTATGGCCCGGACCCGGGGGATTGCCTCAAATTCTGTTCGACGACGGCATAGAAATCTTAATAACTAGTCAATAGAAATGCTATCGACTATCTTTTAATACTGGGACGCATGTCGCCGGTTTTCAAATACCACTTTTTGTATTCCTGCAAACAAAATTATTCTTTTTGGCGATGACATTAAGACGACAATTCCTCAACTCGCACTGTTGTTCGATTAGACAAATGCGCTTGTATTCCTGCAAACAAAATTATTCTTTTTGCGATGACATTAAGACGACAATTCCTCAACTCGCACTTGTGTTTGACTTGACAGATGCGCGGCGACAAGGTCACGCGTCTTTGACATTTCTATTGCCTTATTATTAAGATTTCTATGGACGACGGCGACGGCGCTCCTCCGAATTGAAAATATTTTGTATTTCAAATGCCAAATAACATTTACTGAATTGTACTAGAAAATTGTATTGATAGGTTATTTCAAGTAGATTATATTATTATATAGCAATCGAGCATTAGCCCACCTAATGGTAGGTGTGATTTGGTACTTAAAATGAAAGTCTTCGGAGATTGTGAGGTTTATAATTATTTCAGATACCATAGAGCTGAGGACCACGATATGATACCTCATATGCCTGTATTTTCATGCTCTGTTATATTCTCATCACTACTATTTGGTGGCAAGTTTAAGGTTAAAGGCACAAATGACTGACACTACCGGTATTTCTTGCGTGGGTAAAAGGTGAGGTTAAGCCATTATTGTAATGTTATGGAAAGGACCGGTGACCGTTTGTTTCTTAATGTCTTTATACGTAAAGCCTTACCTAAAAAAATATCGATAATAGAGGAAGCATGTTACATTGCTTTTTATAGCAAGTTTTAACTTTGATTATGTGTATAAAGCTGAAATTACTTGTACGAAATGAAAAACAAAATAGTAAGCTTTTAAGCTTAGAAATGTATTTATGTCAAACTCCAATGCGATCGCTTTGCAATAGAAATAGTTATTTATGTTACAAGTGAGAAAAAGTTTATATTTCTGCTGTGAGTGCCAATTTTAAATCCTGAACTTGCGAAGTAGTCTTGAATTGAATCACGAGCGTAGCGAGTGATACTAATAAAGACAACTTCGCAAGCGAAGGATTTAAGAGGTCACGAACTAGAAATTAAAATTTTACAACATACACAACTACAAAAACTGAAATACAAAATGCAGAATAAATTTGCTAGATATCTTTACTTAAGACTGCATGGTGTGTATCCCTTCTATCCACTTATGTATCCAACCCTCTTTGTTCTAGGGATGGTTGGATACTATAAGTTGGAAGTAAGGCGAGACCTAGCCTTGGCTAAATATATATTTTTAGTGTTCCGAGGTAAATTGAGAAACCCACAGGTATTGGAATCATTAAAGTTGCTTGTACCAAATACAAGACTGCGGCAGGCGCCAAGAACTAAGGTGTTTGAAGTGCCGGCATCACGCACCAATTTGCAGAAGTTTTCTCCTACGGTCAGGGCATTAACAATTTTAAATGAGGTTTCACCTCGTATCGATATTTGTTTATGTTCTTTGGCGGAGTTTGAAAAGGTGACACTCGATTACCTTAGCTATCCTAAATTGTGACAAATGTTTTATTTTGTATTGCTACATTGCTGTATTGGGTTTGTAACCTGTAATAAAAATGTGTGTGCTTGATAAATAAATAAATAAAAATAAATAAATAAATAAACTTTACACCTCTTCCTGTGAGAAAATATTAAGATTTAAATAAACTCGTACTCGATTGCTTAACCTGGAATAATTCCATGAAATACAACAGTAATACCAATTCCTAATGCGTTTTAGGGCCTTTTGTAAGTCGCCACTAATTAAATATGTCGTACGCTTTCAAATACTTTTCACGTGATTTTTCTGGTAAAAAAGCAAACTTCTGTGTTAGAAGCAAGTAACTCTTTTGGAGTTCCACAAAGTTCTTAATCACTGGATTCACTATATTTTTGTTAAAAAGTTCCAGTAAACAATTAAACATAAACTGAAAAGAATTTATAGTTCCCCGCGATGACTGGCACAGACACAGACTTTTTTGGAGACCTATATTTTTCCCCCTCATATTGTCCCCATTATCATATCCTTGGCCTCGCAAATCATCTAATTCAATATCGCATGATTTTAAGAAATCTAACAAATATGTCGCCAACCCTTGTCCGGTAGTATCAGTTACAGGTAAAAAACCTAAAAAAAATATATTTATAGAGTCTAATATTAAGTACCTGATTTTAATTAATTTAATGGTCAATCACGAATATAAAACCATTAAAATACTAAAAAAGTGCGTATTTATATAATTTAAAATAATTAAAACGTATCGTATGTAGTTATTAAATAAAATTGATGTCAATGTTTATTACTAACCTACATAGTGGCTGCTTTATTTTTTTTCAGCGCATATTCATTGAAAGGATTTTGTGTTTCGAAATTTGAATCACTTTGCCTCACTATTGAGTAAAAACGCTTTTTACTCACTGAATTCTGGCAAGCAAACGATCTTTTTCGTGCTGGTGTGGTGTAAAAAATATTATTAATGATAAAAAAAATATATAATAAAATGAAATGATGTAACAAGAAAAACGCTTTTATCCCACGGGGGGGTTGGCAAAGACAACAGAGCACCATGTGCTGCAAGTTATACACACATCTTGACACCTCCACTTTTCGAACTTTGATACTTTACTAGGTGTTGCTCGTGGTTCCGCGTGCGTGGTATGTCGACCTTTACCTAGCGGTATATAAAAAAAGTCCCCTTTTAAGAGTTACCAAATATGACATAAAAAATCATAAAAATCAGTCAAGCCGTGATAACTAACTCTGTGACATGAGATTTTTATATAATAGATTATTAAAGTTACATACAAAATAGAAATATAATAAGTTAGCTCTAAAAATATAAATTGGCATCCAATTCCAGAAATTTACAGCAGCAGCCTCGTTTTTTGTTTCGTTTAAGATGCAAATAGACACCTGAATATTTATGCGTTCGTATTAGCATACAATGCTTTTTTAGGACCTTCTCGTTGTATATTTAGATCAGCAGAGGCACTGTAATTCAGGCTTTTGGCGAGGATATTATAAATTATTCGCACACATTAACTACGATGTGTTTTGTTGGTACATACGAGATCAATCGTTATTTCACAGCACTTAGATTAGGTGCGCTTTAGGTGCGCCCCATATAGCAAGTAGCGTTATTGTTTCTTCATTATTTTTTGTTTAGTAATCTTTCTTGAAAACAATGCAATACTTGGCCATACTAACTACATAGTAAAATATACCTATTTTAAAATTACAAATTACAACATACATAACATAACATCACAACTATATTATCCAGAAGGGTGTGCCGGAGGTGTACAATGCCCACATTTCATCTGTAATTTTTAGGTCCCATGGGGTGAACCTATCGCCAGCTACCGGGCACAATTCCAACTCCGCGCTGGTATTGTGAATCGAACCCGAGACCTCACGGTGCGAGGCGCATACGCTAACCACTTTACACATCTTGCTCTTGGGGACAGAGAGAATTTCGGCGTACGTCAAACTTGAATTTGACACATTATGCATCGGTGGAATCGACAGTTTAGTCCCCAAACAGCTGTAGGTATATCGCTACATTGTTATAGTGCTGTAACCTAACTTTGCCGAGGCCAGGCAGTGGTTTGGCAATTATGAGGCTTTTCTATCACAATATTCTGCACCTGGGCTCTGGATACGTGCCCAGTAGGTCGTGCCCTTCAACAGAGTGTGTCGGTATATATTATAAAGCAGTCGACCCTTTGGCAAGATAATATTATTGTTTCATTCGGTAATAGATTTAAGAAAATAGAGACATGGACATGGATCATATTAATTATTTTTACCGAATAAGTTTTTGCAAATGAATTAAAAGGTAGGTATAAACAAACTGGTGTATTAAGGTGAACACAATGCTTTGAGGAAGTACGTCCTCGCTGAGGCAATTCGACAGTAATGTATTACATTACAAATATTGCTCAGTTTATTTCACACAACTTGTAACATTACAAGTTGGACACTCTATTGCTTTGTTTTCCTTTCAATGCTCAACTTTGTAAGGTAACATTAACTGCAAAATGCGTCATTGTTATTCTTGACAAAGAGCAAACCACACGCCCGTGGCCCGTGCTCGGAAGTCGGATATAAGTTATAACTTGTGCTTAATTGAAGGCTCATAAATACACTACTTATTATTTACACAATTTTTGGGCCAAATAGTATCTATACCTTATTTTATTACCTATTATAGATTAAATTTCCATGTGTATTCGATATCTATTACTCTGATCTTGTTAATAAATTAAATACCGCATTTCCGTGCACTGCCGTGGGACTCTCTAATAAAATTGGCTTCAGTCACTTATTGTAAATGTAACCAGTTGAGGCTGATTGCATCTTAAAAGCATGTAACATGTATTATAGCTTTTGAGTTTCCTGAATAAATAAATAAATACCACGATTACCACCATATAAATTTCACAATGGCATAGATATGAGGCATGCACTTTGGCATGCATCACGAAAACTATTTTATTAAGATGACATAAAATATATCAAGGCTCACATAACCGTCAGTTGTGGCAACACATTCTATATCTACAATAGATACGAACGAGTAGGAATGCCAATATAAGCACGAAATGCTATACACGCGCTGAACTACAGCCCCAAGGGCATTGATAAAATTATGACCCTTATGTCTTGAAGAATAGAGACGTTTATCTGCGAGTATTGTTGCGAGCTTGCCCTGTTGTTGCTGGTGTCTAATAACATCGTGTGCGTATCCTCTATTATAAAGCTAGAAAGAAGTTTTAATAATAAAAATAATTCTCAAATCATTTAGCAGATAGTTGCCTTGGGTAACTTTTGCTATCTGTTTTTTACAAGGCACTTTCATTGTGTACGAAGTTAATAAGTATTTGCTACCTAAAATTTCGTTGTGTCCTAGGTAAAACTTTAACTAGTGAAGTTTTGGTGGAAAACCTTTTGTGAATGTGTTTAATGAGCGGCCTCTGTCTAAGCTTACAGGTGCACTACTGTATTTAGTGAGAGAAGGTCCTGAAATTACTGGCATGTGAGACATATTCTCTTAATCCTGAAATATAATTGTACAGCCAGAACTAAGAAAAATTTCATTTTTGAGTCATGCATCCCGAATGCATGACTTAGTAGTGTTAGTCTCCCCAAAGTAGTGTGTAGTAGTCCTCAGTCATCTTATTATATATGAATATTAGTATGAAGATAGTTGGCCTCGTGGAATATGTAGGCTACTTTTATCGACCTTGGTATTGGTTTATCGACATGCTGATGAAAGAAATTAATAAATTATTGCAATCTATCCCGATAACGGTATGCTTTGGTCGTTTGCGATAATCCGGTATGCTATTTTCTTTTGATTATTTTATTCTCGTTCGTCGTAGACATTTACCAGCAGGTACTTTTATTTAAAGGACGGCTTTAAATAAAAGTACCTGCTGGTAAATGTCTTGGCTACAAAATATTAATCATAGCCCATATTTACAACAGAACAGGGCAAACAAAAATTTTATTTGATGCGTTGCCTAAATATTAAAATTTATATTTGAGCACTCCCAACTTGTATCCTATTCATATATCTATAATATTTCTCTTAGCTACATATGGACCTTTTATTCTATGACCTCAGTGTGCCTTGCTCACCTTAGGACCTAGGATACTTTAAGGGGCTCTATTAAAAATCTCATAGGTAATAATAATTTGGATTTTAACATTAAATAGAACGCCAGAAGCAACTACACTATCTAATGGTCCCAGTTAAAATTGACCACTTTCCTTTGGTGGTTGAATGCAATTTAAATAAGATTAATAAAAAACTCGATATTATACTTGATAATAATAATCTGAATAAGCGAATCGTTTGGGGTGAAAGACAGCCTGAACAAATAAATGAATATCATTCTACATGTCATTCTAAGCTCCGCAATATTGACTTCCCATTAGAACTCAGCCAATGTTGTGATTTTACTTGCCATAATAAAGCACACTATAATGTTATTGACAAATTATATAACAACATAATTAATACATTAACTGAGGCTGCCATACAAACCCATACTTACAAGAAATGTAAAAGAAAACGTGGTTATGTAACAGGATGGAGTGAGAATGTCGCCAGTGCTCACGGGAAGGCAAGGCTTAAATTCAAAGAGTGGGTTTTGGCGGGAAAGCCCCGTACAGGTATTATGTTCGAGGAAATGTCTGAATCACGTAAAGATTTTAAGGGTAAATTAAAATATTGTCAAAATTGACAGGAACAGATCAAAATGGATTTATTAGCTGCCAACCACTCTGCAAAACAATTTAAAAATTTCTGGAAAAATACAAATAAGCTTAATATGAAAACGAGCTTTCCCGAGAGCGTTGATGGCATCCATGAGCAAAAAATGTCTCTAAAATTATAAATAACATGCAGAGAGGCAAATCGCCTGGTCATGACGGCCTGAGCATTGAGCATTTTAAGTATGCTGGAGTTCATTTACCGCGAGTACTTGTAATGCTGTACAACTTGTGTCTATGTCACTCGTATCTGCCTGAGCCACTGATGCGCACGATTGTTGTACCTGTTATAAAAAACAAGACCGGAGATGCATCTGACAAGACTAATTATCGACCTATCTCACTTGCTACAACAGTAGCAAAGATACTTGACAGCATGCTTAATAGTAATCTAACAACACACCTAAATATACATGACAGCCAATTTGGATTCCGCGCTAATCTGTCTACGGAAAGCGCTATATTGAGCTTAAAGCATGCTGTCAGGTATTACACAGAGAGAGACACGCCGGTGTACGCGTGCTTCCTGGATCTGTCAAAAGCCTTTGACCTTGTCTCCTATGACCTTCTCTGGGACAAGCTAGGTTGTACGACGGTGCCGGTGGAATGTATCTCCCTTTTAAAGTACTGGGATTCTAATCAAAAAAATCAGGTGAGATGGGCCGGTATCTTGTCAGATGAATATATACTTGAATGTGGTGTGAGACAGGGTGGACTAAGTTCGCCACTGCTGTTTAATTTTTATATTAACCTATTAATTGAAAAACTTAGTAGCACCCACGTAGGCTGTCATATTGATGGACAGTGTTTTAACAACATCAATTATGCCGATGACCAAGTATTACTGTCACCATCAATAAAAGGACTTAGGACATTGTTATCTTTATGTGAGGATTATGCGGTGGCACATGGATTAATATATAACACCAAAAAAAGTGAGCTACTAGTTTTTAAGGCGAGCAAATATAAGCTCAGTCATGTGCCACCCGTAATGCTAAATGGTACGGCTCTTAAAGTGGTTCAAAGGTTTAAATACCTCGGTCATGTAGTGACGAGTGACCTCAGGGATAACGAGGATATAGAAAGGGAGCGTAGGGCTCTTGCGGTGAGAGGCAATATGTTAACCCGCAGGTTCGCGCGTTGCACGAATGCAGTAAAAATAACGCTATTTAAATCGTATTGCCAATCATTTTACTCAAGCGGCCTGTGGGTGAACTACACTCAAAGTGCCTACAGAGCTCTGCGCACCCAATATATATAATGTATTTAGGATGCTGTTGAGGCTGCCGTGGCGTTGCAGTGCCTCAGGTATGTTCGCGGAATCACATACCGACGGGTTTCCCCGCAGTAATGCGTAAGAAAGCAGCATCGCTACTGCAACGGCTACGTAGTGGCAACAACAGCATGCTACAAGCAATTGCAGGCCGACTTGACTGTCCCTATCAAAAACAATGGGGTGGAGACAGCAATAGGCATAGTCAAAACTTAAGTTCCTCTTGTTTATTGAATTTAAATTTTAAATTCTGATTTTTGTTTTTGATTATAATATGTTTTAATTACAATTTAATTTATTTTTTATTATTATTTTATATTTTAAATCTTATTATTAATTGATTATCTTTTGAAATAGTATTCTGTAATTCAATGATTTTATTTTAATGCCTGCCTAATGTTTTTTATTAATTTAATTATGTATGTTTTGTGTGTTTATTATTACCATATGGGTTTTACCTGAAATAAATGATTATTATTATTATTATTATTATTAAATCCCAAATGCGCACATTCACTCACACAAGCACACCTAGTCTCAAAATAAATGTTTCAAACACCAGCGCAGTACAGAGCGGCGAGGTGACCGTTTAAACCACTATGCCACAAGTGCAGACAAAGATGAAATGGGTTCCTATTGGACTTCTCGACCATATTACATTAAATTCTCTCGTTCCTCATTGGATGAAAGGTTCATTCTTTTTTAATAAAACATTTACACTTATTTTCAAAAGACCCCATCAAACATAAAAGGCTTTTTTTCTGAGACAATAATTAATCATATTAAGACTCGCTATCATTTAATACCTACGAAATTACCACGAAACCGATATAAATAATAATAAACTAGATCGATACGGGCCTATCCTTTTGTTTACGTCTATTCCACAACAGATGGCGCACATAGTATCATAATTTATCACAGTTAATTACTTATTCAAAAACGAGAACTAAAATTACATCTAATGATGCAGATGATGAAGCATTATTTAGATGTTTTGTTTTTCCTTTTTTTTTATTTTTGGTATTATTTATTTTATTGAGACAAGACAAGTAAAGATGTCGGCTCATCACTATTTTAACCCTTCTCCGGTATACATAGTGACAATCCGAGCGGCTACCGCCACTCAACCGCTAGAAAATGAATTCGCGCGGTCGCCGCTCGGATCTATTTACTTGACGTACCTGGACTCCTGGGGCGCGTTCAGTTGCACCACGGACGCCACGCTTATCGGACGGTGACAATGGATCGCTTCGGCACCGAGGTATTTATCGATGAGGTGGAAAAAAGATCTGCATTGTGGGACATCAAATGTGCAGAATATTCTAATTCGCATCCGCGTGGAATCCGCCATGTCTGAACTAGCTCTAAGGGTATAAACAGGACCGGTCCTAGAGCGGGCGGTGCAAGAGATGCGACCGCACCCAACGCCGTCACCAAAGGGGCGCCAAAATAATAAGAAATTGGTGCTTCTTGAGATACAAAATATTTTGGGCGACGTCAGTGTCAACCCGCGCACTGTTTGTCCTAGGTAAAACTGTGTTGACTGTTTTTTATGATGCTTTTCCTAGTCAAAGATAATAATATTGTAGGCCTTAATAGTCAATAAGAGGACACCAAATTATGAGAAAATGGCGCCACGATGGAAAGTCAAAAAAAGCTCATGTGCTGAAAAGGCGCTGGCGTTGATGATGGATAGTAATAGACATACAGACTGTAATTTTCTTTGCTATTCCGAGGGTAGATATTAAATTAACTAAGGATGGATATGTGTAAAAGATAATAAATGGTGGATATTAAAAACAAATAAAACTAATAATAATTCATGTTGGTATAAATGAGAGATGTTGATGTTACTTTTCTAGACGCTAAACATGGTAATATTTATTTGTTGTTGTTGTTTTTAAGGAGATTTCCGTTTATCCCAAGGGATAAACCTAATAAAATGGAAATGGGCACTATACATTTTTATCCTTTCTTATGATATACTTTTATGTAAATATAAAGAAGAATAATACTTGTTGGCGTATGCAGATAGCCTCATATCGTTTCGTAGTGCAATCTTGTTCAGAGATTAGCAGCTGCATTGGACAGTTTTAGTAGTGCAAAACGTTTGTAATGAATGATAAGAGGAGCGGAGCGGAGTGGCATCGGTGCAGGTTATCATTGTATTAGCTGAGGCAAAGCATCCTAATTGCGTCAGTAATGCGACGAGGCGGAGGCAAGTCCATAAGTTGTGCGTGCCGCACGTATGATGTGTGCAGAGGTGCCTTGGCGGGAAGCCTGCGCTCGGGCGGCGCCACCGTCCGCGTTATCTCGTTAGCACGTTCGGCGTCTGCGGGCGGGCACTGCGGCGCGCCCTCGCTGCGACCGCGAACTAGGGCATCGGGGTGATCGGGACAGCCAGCGGCCGCCGCCGACGCTGCCGCCGCCGCTCGCTCTCGTCGTCGACCGCGGCCGCCGCTAGCGCCCCGCAGTGACGCATTGCAGGTGCGCGACGGCCAATCGGCGCGCGCCGAAAGCCAGTCCACGCCGCCGCACCAGCCCGATATAAAACCGACTATCCTTTGCGGATCAAATTTAATCCTGTGTCGTGCGTCCCGAGACATGGACTTGGACGTTCGAGTGTTTAAAGTTTGAAACGAAACGTCTGTAGCGTAGTGTTAAAAACTATTCCGAGCGTCGGAAAACGGATATGAAAATACGACGAATCGAATAGTCGATTCGGAACGATTCGCGACCGAGCACGAAACGAATCGCGGTCGCGAGTTTCCCAGCGCGGCCGCTCACGCGAGTGAGGGCGGCAGTATCGTTTCAACCGTCGGTCCGTGCGGTCGCTTTTGCGGCGTAGTCTGTGATTTTTTAGTGTAGCTCCTGATAATCCAAGTTAATCTACAATGGTGAGTGATATTTCTGCTGAAAGGTGTTGGAAGTGCATTCAGGAGATCGTCCTGCATCAGTTCCGGGTTATATTTTTGGGATGTGGTGCATCGGTGTTTATAGTGATGACGGCCTCCATTATATTATTGTGATGGCCGTTTTTTACCGCATTGCGGATCGGCAACGACGTTGACGTTGCAATCAGGATATAGTATCAACTATCCGGGATATGCCTTAACATTCGCGAGTGCTAAATAATCATTAAACTAGACGAAACAGCCGTTAGAAAGACTCGAGAAACATCCGTCGCCATAGTTTCGTAGGTGCCGGCTAAATGACGTTAGTTTAGATAGAAGCCGGTCGTCGGTGATGCTTTAAAATGGCGTATAGCCGTTCGGTATAAAGAAAACAAGTGGTTTAGTGCGGTATCGGCTTCGAGAGGCCTAGTCGCGCCCTGTTGACGGTGGATCGATCGGCCGGGGCATCTGTCAAACGCCCGTTGACTCATCGCTACGCGCGCTCCTATATTTTTCATACGCAATTCGCTAAACGGGTCTTGTTTCGACGCCGGCCTGGGAGGCTGTGAAGTCAAACAATGGCAATAGTCTGAGTGGCAGTGCCCGGCGGCGCCGCTCCGGTCGCGATACTATTTACTATTCCTGGATCGAATTGTGTTGTCGCGATGGTATGTAAATATCGCCGTTGCACCTGGCACAGCTGACTACGATCCGTCTTTCCTCGTGATCGCCTTTCTTTATAATCGTAATTCGGTTTGTTCTAATAGTGATCTCGCTGAAGGTTAACCGGTTGTGCTAATAACGACCAGATTCTTATTTGGCGGTATGTGAGTCAAAAAGAATGCTTGTGGCTGATAAATTGCCTCTGCTTATACCAGTTATGGTGGACTTATTCGATTATGCAAAGGAAATGCATAGTATAGATGTGAATAATGTTTTATGACACTTATTTAGCAAGCAATTGCCATAATCAATGCATATCTGCATTGGTTAACATGAATACTGACATGCACTCAAGTTTGATTCAGTACAACCTCAAAATACCCTCTTAATTATATGAAATCTCTTTTTTTTTCTGAATGTGAGTTAGCACAACTGTTGTGATGTATATTACTAACAGTAATATAGTATATCTTAGCCTATTTCTAAAGAAATTGAATTTCAAGTTCTATTCTTTTCAATGTTTGTCTGAAGCATATGGTTGATTTTACATACCTGTGCCTAGATAGAATAAAAGAAATGAATTGTCTTTGAATCTTTGAGCTGTTTTTATTTAACATTGTTGTTTTCTATAGAAGAAGTATTCTTTAACAATAATGTAAGGTTGTAGAATAATTACGGTGTGCCTGATAAGAGCGGTTGTTATGCTATATTTTTAGTAGTGATTGTAGCAGCATGGTGATATCAGCAGGAAAAGATAGACTATTATTTTACATAAAATACATAATTAATACTAACTAGGTAGCTACCATGGGGAAAAGAAACTGATTTCCTATTATAATCAAGTATTGGTTGATTTGCTTTAAAAACAATAGCCTTTCCTGAAGTTGTTGCGATAGGTACAAGCTTTATGATTATTACAATTACAGCAGTTTTTTCTTATAAATAGGCTTATAATTTAAAGCATGTATTAATGCTAAGACCCAATATCTCCAATCTTCTTTATCTGCGGTTAAACTAAACCTGAATTTGAACGCAGCATTGATAAAACCTAAGCTTGCAAATGTTTGTTGAGCATTCAACATTGGTTTAACATGTTGATCGATTTGAGGCTATCTTGTATCCTCTTCTGTAGTGGTATCTACTGATATTAAATGTAATCGACTGATTTCTAAGATTATTGGTGTCACATAAGTATTGTTGATATTGTAGTTGTATGAGAACAATCACAGCACCAAGGACCTCTCTGGAATGCACTTCAACAACAGTTAGCTGGAGAACTTGTGTAATACCCACTTCATACAAATACTGAGTTGCTACCTAGTACCTACTTGTAATGATTGTTTTCTGTCGCCATTACTTAACGTTTACAATCAGTGTTATCAGAATAATACACATTACAATTGATAAACGCTAGCAATGCAGTATTTAGTATCAGTGTCGTAAAAGACCGCAGTGTGACGCGGCGAGGCCGACCAGTAATTATACATAATCTCCAGTGTAATCTTATCGCGCCGATAAACAGCGAATGTTCCGTCTGCCGCCTTTGTGCCTCTGACACTCGCTAACAATGGTCGTCAACACTGTACGTACCGCCTTATTAAAGGCCTTAGCCCTAGGTTCTATGAAATTTAAAAAAATCCTCAGAAATTCGAAAATTGACGCGTGTGCTTAGCATTACGTCCCAGTGTTTACGATGTTATTTTAACTCTATTTCGCAGTACATAGAGTTCAATATTGAAGCACTGAAATCTCTATACTTTTCTAGAGAATGGGTGATTTCAACATGTAATGTGTATACTGTTCATTCCAGGCGGATCAACTTACGGAAGAACAGATCGCCGAGTTCAAGGAGGCGTTCTCACTGTTCGACAAAGATGGCGACGGCACCATCACGACCAAAGAGTTGGGCACCGTGATGAGATCCTTAGGCCAGAACCCCACAGAAGCAGAGCTTCAAGACATGATCAACGAAGTTGACGCAGATGGTAAGTGCCTTTTTATTTATGCTCAAAAAAAGTGTATCCAATACCCAAAAGTCCCTGTTCCAAATATGTTTGTTGGTCTACATTGGCTACACTCCCAGGATATTATCAAAGCTGATGGGCAAAGATTGCAAATTGTCTGCCACAACATTTTGATACCAACTGGTTTAACCAAATTTAGTCACGTAATTGTCATATTTTCATATGGTGACAAGACAAAAACGCGACATAATCTATCTCGCCCGGCTGGAGTACATGGGATCCTTTACCTACATGAATAAAAATGAAATTTAAAATATGTAATAGGCTCTTCAGTAATCTGGTTTGGTTTAACTTATTGAAATAAGCTTGTTAACTGAATTGAAATGACGTAACCAGGTATTTTCCAATAAATTATCCTCTTTTGTGGTTGGACCTCATAGGTAGATAAGGTTTACCAATGCTGATTGTCATGTGACATGTAACAAACAGGAAAACCTAGCTAGTGATTGTCCATAGCTTCAAAATAACAAAGTATGAATTACTAGCAAATAAAATGTTAGAGCCAAATTAATCTGGCTAGACAAAACAATTTTGTATCATATGTAGGGCAACATTTTACCCAAGAAGTTCCTATTATAATTTAAGGGCAAGCAAAGTAAATAAACAGTAGTAAGGATTACACGCATAATTACATATATTTAGGTTCTTTTTGACTTGTTTCTGTGGATAGATTAACAGTCAACAACAGTCCATAAAATAAAATATATTTAATGGACAGCTGGCATCCTTAACTGCCTTGTTCATGGAGGTAGTAATAAGCTAGAAAATAAATACAACGGTGTTTATCTCGACCTATTGAATATACTTAACTTAATTGATTTCCCAATAGGCGTAGGTATTGTGTATTTTTTCTTGACTCCATTATGTTTAAATAAATTGACGCATGCCCATATTATGAGTACCATAGATTTTTTTGCGCATGCGACAATTTAGCACAGCCAACACAGATTTCGTTTAAGTCGATGATAGTTTTTTATTCGTTGGCAATTAATATCAGTGTTCTTTAATCAAATTGGGTCGCGGTTTAACCTTTTTAATGTGGAATTGCAGGCAACAAAGGCGTACATCCATGCGAGTGGTTATGTGACCAAATGCCATTGGAAGTGCTTATCGCCGGTTATCGGTCAGTTTCCGTCGGCAACTGAATTTTTATGATAAAGAGTAATGGCTGTATGTATTTTGTTGAACATAAAGGTAGTTTAAAACTGACATGGTCGGACGATAACTTGCCAAATAGCCCGTTTCGAGAAATGGTCTCATTGAAAAAGTCTGACCATCATTTAGCGACATTAAGAATCTTGATGCGGTGATTGCGGTAAATGAATAGTTCGAGTGAAACCATCTTCACAATTTACTTCCACGTCGAATGGGTACAAACTGTTCGCTATTTTGTTTTATAAAAGCGTGACTTGTTCCAAGAAGGATAATATGTTTGGCTCACGTTTACGGCTTTACGTTACGTGTCTGCTGCAATCAATACATTATCGTGAAGGCATTATTATGCTGATATGATACCATATCTATGAGTCAAACTATCAGGAATTTGCCAAAACAACCTTGACTGTGTCGTGATTAAAATTTGTATTCGATTAACATATCTTTAGATCAATTCGCAAGATTAGCCTCAATTTTACAGGTGTAAACCTTATTTAAAGGATAAGCATAAATAAATGAAAATGACAGCTAAGTTCTTTTTTCAAGTGTAACTTCACTTTTAAATTCGGTCAGGTTATATTTCACGGATCGGATAAAACCATAGAAATCTTAATAATAAGGCAATAGAAATGTCAAAGACGCGTGACCTTGTCGCCGCGCATCTGTCTAGTCAAACACAAGTGCGAGTTGAGGAATTGTCGTCTTAATGTCATCGCAAAAAGAATAATTTTGTTTGCAGGAATACAAGCGCATTTGTCTAATCGAACACAAGTGCGAGTTGAGGAATTGTCGTCTTAATGTCATCGCCAAAAAGAATAATTTTGTTTGCAGGAATACAAAAAGTGGTATTTGAAAACCGGCGACATGCGTCCCAGTGTTAGAAGATAGTCGATAGCATTTCTATTGACTAGTTATTAAGATTTCTATGGATAAAACCTATCCGAAAGTTCTGTGACTAGCCCTTATTTGATTTAATAAATCCACATTCTAGCATGTTGAGTTCATGCACTGTTCTTAGCTCCTTAAAGTCAGAATAACTAATAGTCTGAAATATTTTCAGTTTCCTATTCCCTCTTTATCACTCAGCATACTACTAACATCAGTATTATTAAAATCTGCGTAAGACGCGAAGCTTTCCACTTTTCCGATTACCCTAAAATCATCTTTTTTTATATTATTTTATATTATCAGTTCTTGGTATGTAGGGAATCACCCTTCCACACCAAGATTTGGTCTAAGTCTAAAGCATTTTAAACAGCCAATAAAATTGTCCGATTCAAGTGAAGCCCCGTTTTCTTAGAACCGTGTTGAAGCGGTCGCTCGTAGGTAAATGGGGTGGGGTGACATCACTCTCTACGCCTATTAACATAGCATTTACAATAGAATCTATATGCCAATAATAAGGAAAATCCATGATCGAATCCATGAATTCCATAGAGTGGTGTGCGCAGTACAGGGCACTATCGCATGTTGACGCAGACCGAGTTTACACAGCACTTTATCAGCTCAGCGCTGTTTTCCAACCGCCGTGATTAAACATTGCGTTATCACCGCAATTACAGTAGCTAAATTGGAATTAGAGTTTATGACCTTATGGATTCATGATGGTGGAAACGTCGCGAGTAAATTGTACGATAAAAGTTTAGAACTACCTCGTTACATATAAGCCAAATCAATTGTAGTATCTATATCTCTTATAAATATCTAATGTAAACTATCATCTTTTTAGTAGGTATGTAATGTAAACTATAAAAATATATATTTTCTGACATCTAAAAACTACATTTCCATTTCTTTTTAAAAGTGTCCATCTAAATAAAGGTTGCCTGGAAGAAGAGAGGTTGCGCATTTAGCGATAAGGCCGTCCTTCTACTTCATTGCACTTTCATAATTTATGTGCAAATTAAGTTTTTTCTATTCTACAATGTATTGACCGCCCCAATCCAGAAGGCGCAAACTTCCCTGTCGTCGGATTGGGTCCACGTGTCGGGCGGGGCACATTGGCCCATGGAGGAATGTAATGTTCTAATTCATTTACCTGTCTATCTAATTAACTGTTATTGTTGTTTTTATGTATATGTTGACACTTAATGTTAGATCTCGAGGAAAAATAAATCCTGTAATTACACCATTGGCTTTCACTTGTCTTAACTTTATAAATTCAATGCAGGAAAAAACCTTCATAGTTCTTTCCTCTTTACACTATTACTTCCTGTTCTTTGTGAGCCTTGTGCAGGATTTTACAAAAAGCAATCAATGCCATCGATTGTCGCCAATTTACTTTGCCATCCGTTAACGGTATTTTAAGCCTGAGATCAATAATTGAATATACCAATAATTTGAATATGTCGTATAAAACATTTAGGGTGGTCGTTCGGTTGTTTTCGGCGTTCTTCGTCATGCAATTGCTCACTTTATTCCATAAGGGTACATGGAAATTAAAATTGTAGATATCAATAATGGAAGATTGAATTTCAATCAATCTGTGTTGTTCTGTAGAATCGACAAGACAATGTTATTGATTGTTTTGTATTATTCACAAGGATAATGTGTATGATGTTGAGTTTCATCACAGTTTTGAAGAGTAACTGTTACAATATAACTGTTTCGTAAGTTCGTGTCGATTTCTTCTTTTTTATTTGTCACGAATGCTATTTAGAGTAACATAAAATATGTATTGCATACTAAAATATTTAATTTACCAAAAAAACGCAGTTAGAAAGTATCTTAATGTCAGCACGACTAAAATAAATACAAATTCGTGTGTAAATAACGTGGTATTAGGTGCGTGCAAAACCATATGATTTCATTATATATGCAGTACGCATGTATGTATGTAGACTTACTTCATTTGTATTTACTTGCTGATAAAAAAACTATCTATTTGAACACCTGATTTTACTATCTCCGATAAGAAAGAGATCTTAGCTTGAAATCAGACATTCTGATTACATCACTATTATTCTGTCTCCCGTTTCATATTTTAACACAAACATCAAAAAAACCAAAGAAATAAATCACTTTTTTTATAGAGTTGTGCTTTTTGGCAAGTGTACGAAATGTATTTTTTGTTTTAATACCGAATTGAACTGACCGTGTTAAAAGAAAATAATTTACATGTCCGTCAAAACATGCTGAGATATTGTTCAATACAATCCTTCAAGATCAATGAAGAATTATTCTATTAAAACTTAAATAAAATGCAATAATAACATCAATATTTGTTCTGTTATCGTACCACCAAAAATAGAAATAACGTAAAGAGTTCGTCGTTACACTCATCTCGTTGACGATTTAAAAGGCATTAACTGTCTGCTCCTTATTCGAATGGGTGAGCACAACGGCTGACGTCACCGTTCGAAAACAGACACCGTTCAAATAGAAACTACTCCTTTTTGTGAAAGTTTTCAAACTAATGCTTCCGAACGTACCATTGTTATTTTTAACAGTAGCTGAAATAAACTGCTATTTGGAACGTATCGTTCTTGTTATAAAATTGTTGGCCAATTAGAAACGCAAATTAATTGCAACGGATGGAATTAACGGGTTATTTGCGAAAGCTATAAATAAAAAGCAGACAATAAGTTTTTACTTTGCTTCTGGTTTTGCACGTATGGCTTTTTAAAATCCACGAAGCTTACAAACCTCCTTGCCTTTAAATGGGTCTCAGCTTAAAAGAGCTTCTGGAAATTTTCTTCATAGGTTCTTAATTATTTGAATGCTAAGCAATAAGAGAGATTGTGCACAACTGTGTTTTACCCGAAGAAACGTCTGTCTGTGACAATGATTCCCCGCTGCTTTCACAAAATTGTAACCGATAATCGGCGGATTCTCAGAGTTGGTGATGATTGATCATCTCATTGATAAGCTTGTTGTCTGGCAAAAGTAGGCGTTCCTTAAAGGTGATACGACAGAAGTACGTGTGTGGCAGCGGTGACACCGATCGGCCCTGACATTACCCGTTATCAATATGTTTGTGAGTATTAATAGATATAATGTGACGTGACGTGTCGATCACCCGCTCCACTGCATTATGCACATGCGTGCATGAAGCGAGAGGTGAAGTCAAATCGCGTCATTTTAGAAATACGACCGATAATATAATAAATGTAATAAAAACTTCGGGTCCGTGACTTCTCAGTTTTGCGCGAAATTCATGCAAGGCAACGAAGACTTGGCTTTTTCATACATTAAATACTTTTTGTGAACACACGCTTCTACAACAAGAAATTTGAAATGCATTAGAATGCCAAACAGACTAAACAAAAAATAACGGAAATTGTTTTGATCTTGACTGCGCAATAATCTGGTTGAAAGAATTAACTTGAAAGGAATATGGGTAACAAAACTGGCCACAATCTGCGTAAAATAAACGATGCAAGAAACACGCGCCGTTCGAAATTTAAATACTACATGAAAAAGATAAAAATCAGGTAGGCATGCGACGAGATTGAAAGTGACCCAGGCTTCGATTATCTTATCGATAAACATAAAAGCCCAAAACCGTTAAACCTGCCGTTCGGCAAACAAATCCTTTCATTTTTAAACCAGATGTTACGTAAGGCAGGCAGAGGCGCAACCCGTAGAGCCTGTTTTGTGCGTCGCAGTCTGAGGAGGTTTCCATGACAAAGGCGAGAGACTTATTTCCACTACAATTGCTCTTTACACTTGAAACACAATACGATGACACTGTCAAGTAATTGTTTAGCGTGTATTCATTATAGAACTACGCAGCTCAAGTGCTAAGCTTAAGTAGACAACTATGTCTAATTTATCTCGTGCTTTTGTTGACACGCAGCTATTTAAACTAGATTGTTCTAACAAATATGTTGAGGATTTTGAAATGGACAAATACACGACTTAAATGACCTAAATTACTTGGAAGAAATGACTCGCATCAACTCATGCTCATTTTTTAAATCTCTCAACAAGATTCTAAGACTTGCCATTGATAAAAAATAAACACATTTTAAAAACCTTTCATCTGATTTCGGTCTAGCGCCTGGATTCAACAAGCCAAAAAAATGCCAATTAGTTTTGAAACAGACATGAAGTGAAAGGCAAACTTGATTAAATAAGATTTTAGTAACCTTTATCTATCTTTATTTTTAATCGACAAAACGTACATCATATCAGATCAGCTTGTCATGATCATGATATCATTGTCATTCAACCAAAAGTTAATTTCAGTAAAACCTCACTGCTTGGCCAAACGTGTAGTTGGTTTTCGTCGGCAGCCTAATAATGGTCTTCAATTCTCTTGCCCTCCTCGAGATAGTTCAAGTCCAACATTATGTTTGGAAAAACCCTTACAATTAATTGGTCGTTACGTTTAGTGCGGCCAAATATTAGTGATATTTAAGGAGCCGTCTTTGATGTTCATAACGTGAGCTTCCGGATGATGGACGACCAAACGCAAATACTAGAACATCTGAAATGCCATTCTTGTAACTGGACGGTATGTGTACGAATCTAGGTCTTTCATGTGACGGCGCATGTCCCGCCTGAGACTGAACACCTGCTTTATGCATGTCTTGCTTATATCACATCACACGCCGCTATCTAGTCCCAAACTAAGCAAAGCTTGTTTGTTTCATAATCAAACATTCAAAACCATTTTCGGACGTAGTGTTTTATTCAATAAGTGCATGGTTGGCACGGTGGTTAAATCGGTCATCTGGTTCAAACCCCACAAACAAATCTTTGAGTGTGCCGCAAAGATGTGCTTTGTGTGTGTTAAATGTATGTTTGTGACCCCGCAACACAGAAGTTATTCCTAGCGCGGCCGTCGTTATTAAAAAGATATATAACTTGTCCCAATAAAGTATCTAAATTATCATTCTGGTACAATATAACTAAAATATAATTTTTCTGTTGTACAAGAACTTATCTTTTACTGAGGTACTGAGAAATATTTAAAGTCGTACTTTGAAATTCCACTGAATACTTCTTATCGCGTCACTAAGGAGGTACAATAAAATGAAGTCATGACTAGAAGAAATTGTTAATGAAATTTTCAATTTAATACACTGATAAAAACCTGATTGCAGACTGATATAATATCATTATTTAGCAGTTTATGGATATTATCAAATTACATATAGATAAAATATTATCATTTTAGCCTAAATCTTAAGCCGCTTATGTTTATGGAGTGTTTCTGTAGGTTATAGACTGTCCACGAACTATCCTTATCGTGATTATCCAAACTATTTTTACTACTACTTTATATTGAATTATGTATTTAAAAGTTTTATGTATACTATTAGATTACGTAATGCGATAAAGCCACCCTTTGCATAATAAATAATATTGTCGTTGTCTTTTAATTGTTATCTTAAATAAGTCATGAAAATGGTGCGAAAATAAAGATTTTATTTATATACCAGCATTTTTACGCGTCTGAAAAGGCAGTAAATATGTACTTATTCATTTGTACAATTAACCGTAGACCCCATAGCAAATTGGCTGATAAATGCCGAACATAAAAAAAATACTTTTCGTAAATTACATAAACTGCTCCCGTAGTGAAGTAATTAATAGGTTCTTAATAAGTGGAGGTGTTATCTATAGCATTATTGCCCATGATAATCTATTTTATTGACGGCACAAAAAAAATTGTTGACAATAGCTATGATGATAGCTTGTCACGTAAAGCAATTAAACGTGACCAATATCTTTAAACAATACAGTCATTATACTACTTTTATTGCATGTACTTACAGTATCAGTCAATAGAAACAATGTAAAGAAATAATATAATTTACAGATAAATCATCTTGGGAACTACAGACGATTATTATAGAACTTCTCCTTGGCAATATCAATCATTCACTCCCATTCGAACTGTTACTTTTCTTGAGAAGTTGACATTTCAAATGCTGTTGCGTGTTAATATTCAGTCATTTTAACCTACTACAACTTCTATTGTCATAGACGGTGGTGATGCCTGCGCTCATGATCCAAATCCATCGATCAATCTAAATGCTAAACGTCTGTCTTAAAACAATCGCTTGTTTGACTTGCACGACCACTAAATACAATTCATGGCATGGGTAAATTGTGATTAACTTTTTCGTCACTTCAAAGACCATAGCTTTGGCTTTTGGCCTTTCTACCCAAGTTGTCCTATCATAGCATTCATATTTGTTAGTTGTTCTTTAGTTACGCATCCTATTTAATAAATAAAACAGGGAATTGACTACATTACAACGACATACGACGCCAATAAGATATAATTCATAAAGGTCTGAGGCCAATGGCGTCATCATCCACATAAAGTTCCTGCTGACAATGGGAGGTCGCATCAGTGGCATCCGGCGACCCGGTGCAATGGTCGACTGGCCGCGAATTAATTGTGGACCGACGGAAGGAGTCGATAAACAGCCAGCCTTCCTGTAACATAATGCATACTTAATTTTAATGCTGTTGTTGCGAATGTTATGAAATTATAATTGAATGATATCGGTTTCGCACATAACGAACTCTTCATTTATTTAGGTAATGAATTTGTAACTCCATCTTGCTTGTTACATTTGCACGGCCAAACCCAGTTGAACAGCTATGAGTTTGAATTTTTCGGTTAATGTTTCTTAAAATTTACTATGATCTACTCTTCTTATCATAAGAAAAGAATGCGTACCTAGCTAAGGGCCGTAGAAGTACCAGGGGCTACCTAAATTATTTATGTTAATTTTAAGATAACAGTCGTCGTCTCAGTACTAAATATTTGTGTTACTTCTTACTTCAATGTTACAGAGCTACGTCTTAAGTCACTCAGTCACATCTCACAGGCGATATAAATAATTCTAATCGATAAAATTTTATTTTCACAACATCATTAGTATCATTCACTAGCAAAATCCCAAAATAAAATGTACAGCAACCGGTATGAAAGCCAAGTACAAGATATTTAAAAGTAGTATCGATAAATAACCCAAACAAACTATTCAAGGTGATTACCGTCAAACAAGCAAACTTGTAATCTAATGTAAGATGGAGAACGATAAATCTGAGATACAAATGCTAAAAAAAAAAAACAGTTTTATCTTCACTATACTAAGATCTGGATTTGGTAATGACCTCAGTTTTTGTAAGAAGCATTTGTAAGAAGTTTGTTTGTTTTATTCTTTCAAGTGGTATTTTCAAGTTTTATTATTGTACGTGTTTTTTTTTACTTTAATTCCTCCTTAATAAAATGGTTTGCCTGCAGCGTCTACGGCTCTATATCGAAAATATGATTCCTCCTCGCACTCATAGACTAGAAAAGGGTCTTGACTTATTAGTGGAAGAACTTCATCTTTGAAGCTTGTCCTTTCTATCGTGACCCACAATAAAGCAATTAAACACATTACTGATCACCTTGCGGCTAAAATCGTCTCATGATTATAAACCCCTAAATAGTTTTCCGTTTTGCTATAAATTACTTCTACTACGGAGCTAATAAGATATGATAGAGATTACAGCGGAGCAATTGCCAAAATTATTTGATGCCCTGCGCCATTACCGAACCGTTTTACTAGTTCTTGAATGGCATTCAATAGCTGCTGTCTACCGTAGGTGTTATACGCTATATCGTATAAAGTACCAGCTTAGTAGGGATCGTCAAATAAGTCGAATCTTATCAAGATTTCTAATGGCAGCTACGTATTTTAGCGTATTTTGCCGAAAACTGCCCAAATGTGAAAGAAGAAGAAGAAGACTCCAAAATATTATCCACAGAACATTTGATGTCACAATTTTTGTCAATCACACAATTTCTATTTAAGTAGTCCCATTTGATTTAGATCGATAAATATTATTTTGGGCAAGCTTCCATTGGTAATGAACGTCGTCTGCCCGTTCTGCAATAATTATTTTAATGTCCCACCGTACTAGCTGATTGTTTACAACATCAGCGCATTTGCTCTTGGCAAATCTACTCTTGTACTACTATAGAATATCGAACGACGGAACACCTTTAATATAGATCAAACTAACGTATTTTTAGACGAAGACAACAGTTAGCACGGCTACGTATGTAAACCGTTGTAACTATCCCAGAAAAAGCATCGTTCGCCGAAACGTAATAAATTTATCGGCGAATCTTGGAATATCGTAAGACCTTGCACTTGACCGCTTTAATAACAATTCAACGATTCAATGAATCATTTAAATGTGATAAAAGTGTATGAACACCAATGTCAAGTGGATAATTTGCATGCGCTCCATTATGCGTATATACAATTCTATTCATCAAGTGATGCGTGTCTTCCGTAGCACGCGAAAGCCCGTCACAGAGACAAATGCACGTCACACTATTTTACTTTAATTGTTATGTTACTAACAACAAGAGCACTAGAAACGAAATTCATTTTTCTCGTGAAAAATCACAGCGAAAACATGTTGGCGCCGCAGCACTCCTATATCCACAGAGCCATAGCTTGTAACAGGTAACAGGTTTCGTCGACCTCAGCCGCTTAGGAATGTTGAAAAGACGCTTTATGGGTTTTCGAGTGCGCTTTCATGCAGCACTGCAGATGCAGAAATGCACGTGCGACACTAAAGGCTGCGACTACCTCATTAGTACTATGGAAATACTACTCGTTTGAATATTTATAGTAAACGAAAATCCGGGAAGTCAGAGTAACAGTTTTCTAGTTGACATGGGGCGTGTGGTGATGTCATGGACGTCGCGATAAGGAGTCGTTCACTCGTCAGAAAGAGATAGCTCACCGCAGATCGCTCCCAAACCGCGCGGCTATTTGTGGAACAATGCTAGCGAGCATCAAACTCGGATCTATCCGACGCCGGCGATTCATCGACAGCTGACTGGGTTTGTTGCACGCGTCTCCCGTACGCACATTTCATAAAGTCTCTGGAAAAACCTGAGATTATCGCCGACTCCCGTGCCAATAAACATGACTGCGGTTTATGTATCCGCTCATATACTGACGGATTCCATAAACTGTGGGTACAAACAGATTTGTCTCTATAAACAAGCTATTGATATTCCAACTGAATATGAATGAGAATCGACTTTATTCTTCATGATAACTTGCCCTACTTTTTCATTGTCCTATTGGCAGCACGCAGTTTCCCTTCGTTCATTTTCGTTGCATTGATTTTTTGTCTGGTTTAATCGAACACGTATGTTTTTTAAAAAATTACTCAAGTTCGTTCAAAATACCAGGTTCAATGCCATTTCATTGTGGTCAAATAGCATTGAACTATAGACTTATAACCCCACTTAACTGGAGTGAAATGAAGATATCGAGTAGTAAATGTGTCGCTGCTCAGCTGTGTGGGTATGGGGTACGGTGGGGACTGGGGGGTGGGTGGATCAATACGAGCACGTGCGGGGGTAATTGGACGAGGCTTCACGCCGCGCCGATGGAAAATATCCCGGCGGCCGCCCTAATATCCTGTGTTTGCGCTCATGTTTGGATTATCCACGTCCATGTTTGCTTTGCATTCGCTGTGTTACCAGTGACCCGCTTCTGTAAACCGACCTAATAAAAATGCTTATGCCTTGCGATAGGCACACAAGCTCCACTCGATAGCTAAGCCATTACCGTGAAGGCGAACGACCAATTAGCTCGATTGTATTGTGTCGATACGAAACACGACGCTCGATTGACCCGATTCAACCTCTAGCACTATGAGGAGCTCTTTAATTCTATTGAATATCTGTCACCTAGATGATTAACGCGTTGAACGCGTCGTTTGGAGTAGAAAGCTCGTTTCATGGGAATTGATTTATTTACGTATGCAGTCTTCGGCAGCTTGTTAGCGACCGGTTCGATTCCAATGAAACCGGTCGATGTCGACGTACCCTACGGCACTATTTATTGGCAATCAGCGCTTTTCGCGAGTGCAGCATGACAATGACATCTGCTCCACTCCATCGCCGCCGTCTGTTGTGGTTCGCTCCTCTTTGATGTAAGCTCGTAAAAGATAAAAGAGCGCATGCGTCTGTTTACTCCTATCTCAGAACAATAAAAATAGGTTAGGGGCCGGTCAGGCAACTCTGCCATCGATCGCAGCGGAACGATCGCTTCTCACTTTTAACGTTTCGTCCATCACTGACGTGATGACTTTCTAGCGTTCTGCTGTCGCACATTTCAAAACCAACCGTTAAAAAAACTTGACGCATGTAATATCAACATTGCGTGAAAGTTACTAGGGCTAGTTTTGAACTAGCGTGGTTATAACCGTTCGGCGGTTGCCGTTTTCGGTCTTCAAACCATACGACCTTCATCGTGAATATTGTGAGCAATCATTAAGCACAATAACGTATTGTTTCTATTCACTATATTGACTCGCATTATACTAGTTCAGGAACAGAGCCACATTTGATCAAAATTAATGACGCTACCAGAAGCCGTTCAGCGAGACATTTGGCGATGATGTCACCTCCAACAAACATATTTACCGACCGCGGCTAAGCAAAGCCAGCTCGTAACCTTGATATGAGAAACCTAATCTTTTTAAATTATCTTATCTCCTGAGGAGACGAGAAATAAAACTAGCAATCTCGTTCAATAAAACAGAAATTGGAATTCCGCCCAGTGCAGCTCCAACTAGAAAAAAGCGTCGTAAAAATGTTATCTGCCGCTCGAATGACGGGCACGACGGCACGTACTGCGATAGCGGTATTATTTGCGACATGAACAATCCCGGAGATGCTATGAAAAATAGGGCTGCTTGCAGTACAAAAGCGGAGCGAATGTCGGAGGAAGAATTTATGAGGCAATACGTCAGCCGGTGACCTTTCTTGTCCCATTATTATGTATTTCGCGCCTCTCCCGTCATTTGTTGTCCTTTCCACCTACCCTCCCGGCATCATTTGCTATCCTCGTGCTTCTGCGGTTACCGTTATTTTCAGTTTACCAAATATCAGAGGTTGTATTATTCTCGATTAGTTTCCTGCTCTTATCTATCTTACAGTCGACGTGTTCCACTTACAAGGTGTACAACTGCGAAATAAATCAGACAAGATGGCGGATAACTGATGAAGGCACAAATTCTCTGCAACGTGTTTCGTTATGTTTTGGTGTCATACCGACGCGACGACTGTTGGCTCGCCTACACTCAAACATTTATGTCGTTGCACTAAGCACTTCACAGCTAGTCGCTATAAACTAACCCTGTTTATGCTTCATTGTAATTAACATAAAACCTTGGATGAACAATGGTGCAGTGTCTTAGAACAACATTGCAATTTTAATGACGAGTATGTAATTAGATAGATAGATAGATAGAGAAAACTTTATTTGCACATCAAATTTGTAACAAACATACAAAGAAATAGGTACTTAAAACTATAACGTACCTACAAAGGGCGGCCTTATCGCTTGACGCGATCCCTTCTAGGCAACCTTAGGATGGACATAATAGAATGGATATTTGCGGTAGTTTATTGCATTGGATTTGTTGTAATTATTACATGCCTCAAGTCTAGATATTATATTCTGCGACTAATCTCGGCAGCGGTCTGCCAGTGTAACAGGTATTATATTGCCAGTATTTAATAGGTAGTGTAGCATGACAAACCGCAGCGTATTGAATACGCGAAGACATTAAACACGACCGCAGCCATGTCACTAGCATGTCGGAAACCAAAGCCTCCATGACTTATTTCATTACTAATCGAAAAACACAACTCGAGATATGCGGAAGCGTTACATCAACTGATGGATTGCTATCAAAAAAACGTACAACATCACTGAAGCCTATGACACGCAGTCTCGTATATCCAAATACAATATAGTGTCATTAACATAAAAGAAAAACAGTCGCATTGTATCCGATGTCGCTATATAGCACGAGTGGTTGGTAGCGCGCCAAGCGGCGTATCGATCGCGGTGGCTCGAGCGCTTGACTGATACACCAGGAATAATACCTCCCCTACATTGTTCACATGCTGACCCACTCGTCCTAATTGCGTGCCCTTTCCGAGTCTGATTCACAGCCCGATTCGGTCGCACTATTCTGAACTAGCCTAGCTTAAAACAGACGAGCTAACGGCACGTTTATTTAAAAGAACAGTTTTGTTTGACTATTGAGTAACTAAGGAATAGTTGAGCTGCATTTTCTCTAAATATTTTGGAGTGTGCGGTTCAACGATAAACAGTGTTGACATCCTACGTATATCCACTCAAGACGTCTGGATTCGCAGCGAAATTGCAAATGAATTTGCATATTCTGTTGGCTGCTCGCCAGCGGACGGCCGGAGTCGCGTGCTCGCGCGTGTGTCGGAGCATCGCCCTAACTTGTATATTTTTTATTATTATAATACAGAGATATTGTAGTTTCGTAGGATTGTCATTCATGCAACGTAATTTTATTGGTCGTTTGCTGCATGCGTTAATCTTTTCTAAGGCTTGAGACACAATTCGTTATGTATGGGTTCCATGCATTCAAATGAATCCGGTTCCGCATACAAAAGTACTAGTCATCGTCAGCGGATAAACTAAATCCCAACAATTGTTGATCAAAGGTGCTATAGAAATCCTGGAAATATTAAAATAATCTCCCTTGGAGAACTCAACTTACGAATTACAATGAGCACCGGCAGGGGTCGAGTGAATTGGCCCGTTAACACCGTTACCCACTTCTTAACTTACGCAATTCCCATGAGCCCATAACTAGCTTCAACCGAGTGAATTGAACCACTAAGTTAAAATTGACTTCAAGCCATAAGGGTGAGTCTGTTCTTTTCTGTCAATAAGGACCGTTATTTACTACCCTGCTTGCACTGACATCATAAATACGTCTTGATAACGAGAACGCTAACCCGTGCGGCTATTTACCGCAGTTACCGGCTCCTTCCGCGTCCCCCATCCAATTCTATTGTTACACTAATATCTCGAACCGTTTACTCGCCATCGCCACACGCCATCCAGATGCGTAACACTTTTAATGACTAAATTACGCTGCTTGACATTTATATTTAAATTCTCTGGTATATAAATAGACACTTACAATGTAATAAAGCTCTCGTGTAACGATTAATCGTGTCCCGAAGCAGTTGCCCGCTGAGTTGTAATGTTGCCTGTTTTATGAACAGGAGCAGGAACACCCAATTCCCATTCACTATAGGCCTCTTCTATTGGATCAGAAGTAGTGACTGAAACTAATTATCTTTTTCTTTTGCAAGCTCACTTCGTATCAATTAATTCAATTCAGAGTCAATAAATCTAGTCGTACACTTGAAATGTGCCTGTAGAGTTGAGCGAGTCCGCTAACCATGGTGACGTCACAGTGAGTCAGCCGTCCTCGCCGCTCGGTTGTAAGGCTTCTCTATTCAGCACATTAGCAACGCCTAATTTTACTCCACACTACTTATGTAAGAATTATTGATCGGTGTACACAATACTCGCACAATCGTGGTCCACTTGTGTGAAATAGCCTGCGATTGCTGAAACTGGTTTGTTTCAAGTTGCTTAATAGGCAACTGGAATAAATGGGTTAAAGTGAGTTTTACGTTTCCAGATTGTTGTGACATTTTCAGGATGGATTCATGTCATCCTCATGTTACTTGTAAATTGGCCAACGAGGATAATCCTGATTATGTAATTCCTTCTAACACTCCATCCAAATATGCCCTAAAATAAAAAAAATATCACGAGCAATCACACTGTCGGCATTCCCAATTGCCAATCTAATCCAAGAGACTATTAAAATCAATTAACCACGTAATTCTCGATTTGTCATTATTGCAATGACTAAAACTGGCCTCTGAGACAATAGCTGACTTCACCATTCGATATAATGGTGATGATGCCCCGTACAGCACGTGGGTGGGATATGTTTATGGCCTCAGCACACCAAGCTCAGGCTGATCGAACTTTCGCCGAAACGACGGCTGTTTACCCAATCATTTTTAGCCTGGTTACTGATTGCATTCTACTCTTGAATACTACACCCGTGCTGTTATTTGTCTATCCTCGTCCCCCGCAACACCCACGGATTCCGTTGCCCCGAAGTCGCCCACGGCAAAAATATGGTATGATAATATAATAACGTCCTGCCTTTAATCTAGAGATCAAGACCACATTTTAATATTGCCAAAATCTCGTTAGGTTTCGTCTAAATAGCCGCAGCAGATTTTATTCAGGCCTGTATGCTTTATTTCTTTGTTACACAATCAGTTTAAATTCATGCAGGCCTCTATCCATTATGATGACGGACAGGCCTACCCAAGCAGTTACATCTTTCATTATCAATCATTTTACAACAAGATGACATATCTAAACGCGCCCCATCGACAGAACAGTACAAACATTCGCAAAAATACAGAGTACCTTCTCAAGTGATTTATATACTTTATCAAAGTTCCCATTGAAATGTCCTGCACGTGTTCAATCTGTTCAAATGTTAGGAGTTAGTCAATAAACACTATAATTACAGGCGGGGATAAAACGAGGTTGTTCACATCTTGTTCTTTGCTTCTATAATAATATTCATGAGCGCGGTAATATGAAAGACAAGTTTACTGTTACATACATCATGACACGTATTAAAATTTAATAATATTCGTAACGACGCATTCCGGAAATAAAATCGCCATAAACGGGTTCTTCAAGAAATGTGTATGTCGCCGTCTTATCCTTACTCAATGAATTCCGGTAATATGTAAATGAAAATGACCAAATACGCCGCATCGTTTAAAAACCTTTAAATTCTTGTATAAAGTTGTCATTATTTGAATGGTTTTATAATTACCGACAAAATTGTATTTCGTTTCTGGTTCTTAATTACTTACGGTTAAATTCAGTGCATGCTAATTAATTGATCAGTTCGATACGATATTGTAATCGATTGACAACCTCGATAAAGTACTTAAATGTTGCTGTCGCAACTCATTTTTACCGTGCATCCATTTTGTTGACATTATTTATGATAATGTCATTATCATAAATCTTAATCGCTGACAATATTATTATCATCGATTGGCTAAATTATAAAAGTGGCATTACGAATTGATGCTTTTCAAATATAACAGTGATACCCGTGGAAAGTTCTTATGTTGCCAAATAGTATCTAATATACATAACAGTAGTACATCCCATTTACATTTGGCTGGTTTTGGCTTGATGCAAATGTGTGAGGGGATGTGTGCCAAGCATAGCTGCGGGTTCCAGGGGTCGTTAAGCGTATTGATCTCGTCCGCGTCGCCTGCGGTCGGGACTGCCTCCAACCTTGATACCTACAAATGTGCGACAGTTATGCCGGCATTAGCATCCGTTAAGTCAATTCAAACAATTCCAAGTTGCGTCATTAGACCTTCAATATTCGCTAATTTGGCTATTTAAGCTAATTTGTGTTATTATTTTCGTCTGTCGGCTCATCGACGATTGTCAATGCGTCAGACAATTTAGGAATAGTGTTTTTTGTACGAATAGCTATCTCAGATGATAGTAATAAAATCGTTTTAGATGAACTTTATTGTTAGTAGATGTGTTGCTTTGCTGCGGGAGATTATACCAAATGCATAATTTATGCTTTCTGTGCCAGTAATTACGGGGGTTTGAACTTGTCATCAATCTGGAATACAGCACTGAATGATATATTTAGTTAAATTGTTTATTTGGGAATGATATAAGTTGGTATGTAGCTATATAGCATTCAACAAATATATAGTAAAACATGAGAAACACACTTAGAATATCAATTGGATGGCAATTTCCTTATGAAATAAGCACATGAATAACTCATAATGTACGAAGATCACGCAGTCATGTTGCCATCATTGAACGTGAGTGGCGTGAGTGCAAAAAAATGTTTGCATTATGTTATTTCTTCAGCCTGTGGCTTTAATGTTGATCCAGGTCTATTAAGAGTGGCGTAGCTGTTATATACGTCCCTGTATTGCTTTTACTAACCAAAGTTATACTAAATATGTAAAGAACCTACTCAAAAACTTGCAGCCTGATACTCACGAAGTTGTCTGGCATGCAATCCAAAACGTGAAGCCGAGCACATTTCTTACACATGTGTGAAATAAGGCTTATCTTATTGGAGGATATTTCTACTTCGCAAAGATCTTTCGTGTGATCCTAAGACACATTGCCTCTAGTAGGTCCGTACGCCAAGGTTTAGATGATGATGATATCGGCAGTGATTACAAGTTGACTCACAATCTCATGAGCCAATCTATTAATTACTATGCGAGAACTAGACTCGGAAACTACGCAGTTGTATGTGACCACTTGTCTAGAATGTATAGACTTCTCAGAAACTCGTAAAATATTTAATGCGCTCTTTAAATGTATGAGTGATGGGTTTCTGACGCGTTATGCCGATCATTAATTGGTCTTTGACTCGGCACTTCAGTTACCCCAATCCGGATAGCAAGCTTTTTTAAACGTGGCATCTAACAAACTTTGCTAACTTATACATTGTTATAAAATTAATTATTGTTTTTACCTCCGACTCACGTAATCTTCAAAGTCATGAGGTCATCCCAAACGGCTGACTACACGCCTGGGCGCGGTCTGCATTCCATTAAACTCAAGACATCTAACTCGTGACCTGGACCCGATAACCAGCCCACGGAAACATCACACAACTTTGAATTATTATAAAAATAACGTAAACAAAGTAACGTTGATAAATATCACTGATTTTTAAAGGCATCAATTATAAACATAGATATGGGCGCGAATACTTGCATTCTAATAGAGTAGCTTAAGCGTTGACAGATTTACTGCCTGTCTTACCATTAACTTGTGCAGGTGCTGTTCACGCCAGGACGATTGTTGACAAAAATTAACTTTTTAGCAGAAAAAGTACCTTGACGAAAATTTCTTATGCGTCAAATATTGGAAGTTGCCAGTGTTGCCACTAACTATACCAACAAGTGCATTGGTAGCAGTCGAACGAAGTTGACTGCAACTTCCTTTAAATTGGCTTCATGAAACTATAAAGAAATATGACTGCTTTGTTACAGCATTGGTTGTAAAAGTAATCGCAACGGTCGCATATATCAGCCTAATAAGAACCAGGCCTAACGGTGCGGCTGCGCTGAACACCGGGTGTGCGCTGCATTCTCGAAAGCTCAGCAGTTCATTTATTAATAGCCGCGAACCACCTCGCAAAGGTTAACCCACAATTAGACTGCCAAACTTAACTCGGTAACTTATTTTTGCGACGCCTGGACCGGACAGGCGCGCCATGCGGAAATAGAACTGCTAAATACACTTCTACCTAGCTACGTGTTACTCCTTATTTTAGGCGTCTACATTTATTACGGTTAATGAAAGATAATCCTGGATAAATAAATATTAAAGGACCTGCACTAGATTAACAAAAGACTGGCAAATGGCTAAGTAAAAGGCCAGCAGGTGGATAATTGTGGTGAGCTAGAAAGACGAAATGACATTTACATAAAATGTATTTAATTCTTCAGTTTATACTTTATATACCCATTGCTTATGTTACTTTAACTAGGAAAAAGTCGTAAGTAAATTTAACATGAAAGCAATAATAAGTTGTTGTCAATACGTTCACTGGCAAACCCGCCAGGTTGATAGGTCTAGTCATAAAATAGAATGAGTTCCTAATCGTTTGGAGATTTCCAGAATTCTGAGAATGTATTTGGTATTTTAATGAGCGTTCTGCAAATGCTCCTTGATCTGACGATAAATTATTCTGTTTTACACATTCACGCGCCCGTTTGTTGATAACGTCAAATAGTAATGGCGGACGCGTAAATATCCACGTGTTAAATTAGAAAAGCAGACAATATTTATCATTGCATAAATATTGTCTGCTTTTATACCATCACGATCATTTTTAAAAGGTACATTAAAGAGTAGTATCAAGTAGAATGAAGATTACTTGTATGCCTTTAAAGAAATATTTTGATAACTGTTAACTGAAATAAAAATGTCATTATCACCTTCCAGAGTTGGAGGACTTACAGGTACATGCGAATGTCACATTGTATGATGATGACACATTTATTAGGTGCAAATTACTTAAATATTGGCCAAGATCTTATAATACTGGCGAGCGATAGGCTGAAATATGAGATCGTTTTAAAAATTAAACAAATAAATATCATGGTTATATGATGATATGTCTTCAAGATTCTAAAATCTTGTTCTTCTATCAGCCAGTCGGTGAAAAGCCATCTATAGGTACGATTATTAAGAACTGGTGAAGCACATATTACCTACTAAGCATACATATGCCCATGGCAATAACAATGTGGTGTTTAAATAAAGCTGGTAGCGTGTGCTCGCGAAATACTGACGAATGGAATGACCTCAACCATTGTTTACTCAGCGCTCGTAGCATTCATGGGGTAAACTCATTCACTTCATTCACACGACTTACATTACTGAGTGGAAATGATGATTGGCTTGGTCCTAGATCAGATTAAAGTGGCACGAAGGAAATAACTGAAGGTTGTTTTCTTCATGATAGTAGCAACATTAATCACGGTGACTAGACACGGTCTGTTGACTGACGCATCATATATTACACACTATTTTCCCTAAGATTTGCTGTGTCATAGGTATTCACCGTTTCCCTGCTATGTTCATTTTTACCGCAAATGATCAAGTTAAATACCTATAATTCGTACATTACTTAAGCGGATGTAACTGTTTACAGTTTATAGAGATGAAGTCGAAACATCTTGACAAAAGTTACACAAACAGAAAAATATCAAACGTTTGCCCGATTGCATTGATTCATTGCTGTATTGTTTGGCAGATGTTTGCACACGTACCTACTTAAAATTATACACGAAAGTAACGTAAATATTTGCCACTTGTGTACAAAAATATCTCTGTTTGCTCTAGATAAGGCACCACGTTTTTATCGCAAACAATCACGAGGCCTAAAATAAAACCCTGTCACACTTGGTTGATACGTGCTTGGGTATTTCTATTGTATAAAGTTAATAGTAAATATTGGTATTTCTCACGCAAATGCCACGAAACAAAGAAAAATAACAAAGTAGCTGATGTGAACATTTGCGATTGTTCTCACGTCAGCGTCACGTGTCTGATCGCACTTATCGCAGATAAATTGTTTGTTTACTTGTCGTCTTCGCGGAATCGGTTACCAGTAATATCATACCAAAAACCGTGGCTGAAGAACTGTAAAAAAAAATTATAGTTTCACGGAAATACTACTACGACAAACAAAAACCATTACAAAATCTGAGCGTGTTGCACTCTTTTCGTATGGATCGATGATGGTACTAACTTGTCAACACCAATTAAATCTTGGCAATCAAAAATAATGAGTGATAGCTCCTACTAACAGCGTTTCGATTTATACTCTATCTAGATTGAATACGCCTGAGACATTAGTTGATTGCCAAACACACATATATTATAGTATATTTGACTAGTCTCACTAAGATTCATTTCGGTGTGATGCGTGCTACTACGATTAATTTGGTTTTGCCCAATTCAAATACAATATTTATGATTATGATGCAGATTTTATTGTTGTTGTTGTTTGTGTTTGTTTCTTTTCTAAATATATTTTAGTATCTGACAACCATGAGATTTATAGCCGTTATTTGCACACCAAATCGAAAATTTGACGACCTCTACACTCGTCTCTTTCTCGACCTACTAGAACTTAATATCACACCTATATTACCTAGAAATGTCATGTTTAGGTAGCATGTGACCGGAGGAAAGCATATCGCCATCTACTGGCCACAATTTGAGGCTGCTATTGAGTATTATTATCTAACGAAAAACCCAAAAAACAAGATTAATATATCGACATAGAAATAACGTAACATTTTGTGTAATTCCAGGCAACGGCACGATAGATTTCCCCGAGTTCCTCACGATGATGGCACGCAAAATGAAGGACACAGATAGCGAGGAAGAGATCCGTGAAGCCTTCCGTGTCTTCGACAAGGACGGCAACGGCTTCATATCTGCAGCTGAACTGCGCCACGTCATGACCAACCTCGGCGAGAAGCTCACCGACGAGGAAGTCGACGAAATGATCCGCGAGGCCGACATCGATGGCGACGGACAAGTCAATTATGAGGGTGAGTACTGCCTTGCATACGGTGTTTCGGTGTTGTCAAAGCTAATGGGAGGAACCTCGACACAAGTCAAAGAGAGCGCATGTTGCGCATGGGTCCGCAGTTGACTGGCATACAGTTCAAGTGAATTGTGACAAGGTTCCATCCCATTAGCTATTAGCGGGGAGCATTCACGACAGATTGCCTTGCAGATAAGTTACATGACGTCCGTGATCAGCTATTTTATTTGTTTAACTGTTGGCACTTCAAAGATTAAATAAAACTGGTTCAAACCATGCCATCGCTATCAGCTAAAATTTAAAGCTCGTTATAGTTTGTTAGAATAAAAAATGATCAAATTACACAAACACACTCAAAATTCGATAATTTAGATTCCTTTTGGCTGCAAAATGCGTTATTGAATATCTGTAAATTGTAAGATTTAAGACTAAAAAGCTAATGTTCTTAAGAAATATGACGGGATATCATGTATATTAAAATGTTGTTGTAGCTAGTTTTTACATCATTGCCATAAATTGGTAAACACGATAAAGTTGATCACGGATCTCTCGATCTAGCCAAGGCTGTCGTGTGACCGTACTCTTCAAGAAACAAGTTTTTCGCGAATCCTTAGAATACATATCTGACTCCATTCAATGTCACATATAAATTATATTTAATGGTAACCGTCCAAAACTTGTTTGTTGAATGTCAGTAGTCGTTTGCTGTATAGAATAAATCATAATTGGTCGCCCAGAGATAGTAAATTCGTTGTAACCTCATTATAAAATACCTCAGATCCACAAATGAAATGCTCGCGGAGACAGATGAATGAACTCGATGTGATTACTACCACCCTCTATGTATCGGCATTAAGGATACTTCACACGATACTCCAAGCATGTAGAAAAACTACGCCCGTCTGTAATGTCGTAGCAAAAAGGTAAACGAAGAAATGCTTTCACAGTGACATGATAAACAATTAAAGTAATTACAAATAATTCCACTTACTGAGTTAAGAAAATATTTTATATTTGGAATTTCCAGCATAAAATGGTTCAATGAGTACAAATATTACTGATGCACTCAGTCACTCGCAGTGCCTGCTTAACAGATATATTTAACATCTGTGTAATTTTATTTACCCACAATCTTTAAAATGCATCATAATAATGCGTTATTTACATAATAATATTAAGCTGCATTTAATTAAATAAATTACGCTTTATCGAGCTTTTTATTACTATTCCTTTGGACATAAAATAGCTCCATTTGGGTTAAATCGTCTTGTAATGACTACACTGTTGTTATCATTTTGCTATGACATTTTAGTTCTGGGTGTAGTATGTGTTCACACTAACAGATGGGTTCGCTTGTTTCCAGAAGGTCCACTGTATTTATAATCAGACTCACGATGAAAGTATTCCCTCATGAAATAAAATTTACTCGTGTTTATGTTAGAATTGATTTACGTACATCAGGCTTTATGTTCAATGTTATACAGAGTTATTTATTGAATTCCTGCAATGTGTATCTTAGTCGAAGTAGTTAAAAGTGCGTCGTATGTTACATGCGACGTGCATGATAATGATTGAGGCCCCGGTCAAACCCTGAGTCATGCGTATTGCCGCCGATAGAGTAGTCCTGGCTTGGTACGGTAGCTTGATGTCCGCTGCATGGTTGAGTGTTACCTGACCGGTAGAGGCGATTGCCGGGGTGGCGGGGCCACCGTGACACGAGCGACACGTGCGCCAAGCGAGGCTTTGATTCGATGTGTAAAAGAACTATTAGTTTTGCCAGCAAATACAAAAAAAAAATTCTGAGCAATAAAATATTACCTTTGGCACGCGGCAATCAAATCAAAATACTCGCACATGGAAATTCACCGACAGCAGACGTTCATTGCGACTAGATGTGGGTAGTCCTTCATCAAGTATTTTATCCGGTAGAAGTGTCGTCCCACTGTCGGTGAAGGCACGTGGCGCTCTCGCTAAGTAAGCCGTATCACCCGAGCTCGGTTCTCTCTCTTGCAGACTTCCATGCACTCGCCCAAATCATTTTCGGTCGCGGCGACGGCAGCCGCTAGCGCTCTGCCGGCCACACTTGTGATATTAGAATCGTAACTAACCATAAGAAAAGACTCTACGATAACGCTGTGATCTCGAAACGATTTCCCCTAGTAGTGTGTAGTGATGCCAAGGCCTACGTCGAGTGCGGTACGACAATAGGTATACCCAGTGTTAATCTGAATGGTTTGCTGCTCGTAATTAACTGTTCCTTCCCTTGGATTGTTAGCTGGTCCCCCTCCCCCCTCCCACTCACACTCTCATTGGGATCTCACACTTGACTATCGATTGTGTCTATTTACTCACTACTGGCGAAACGGCTCGTCTGCAATTTTGTCCCACCCTTGCACGCGGACAAAATTCCACGCGGCCGCCTCAGAGACGTGATATATTTTCCTTGACTGGTGCATGTGTCTAATATTTGTATAGTTTTTCTTAGAAATACCACCTGGTAATCCGTTGTTCGCCGAGACGTTAGTAGCTTCCCGCTTGCGAGTGTCGGTGCTTTGCTCTGTCCACACATTGCCAATTGTCATGTTTACACACACTCACACACCCTCACGTGGCTTACATACACACACAACGAGCAGCAAACGTCGCCGCGCCGCCAACCGCCGTTGAGCGATCGATAAACAACGATACCCTCGCATACACGTCGAATCGCGACACTGGAATATTGTTTGCGCAGCGTTACAGCATTTACTGTACTATATTTATTATAATGATGGATATATCCAGAGGGTGGTATTTCACATAATCCCCTTGTAGTGGCATGATGAGGTACACAATGCTCGGTTTATTTATGTTGTCCGTCGTGCGTCAAGCACACGCCTCGTCGCCGCTCGCTGGAGGCGTATGTTTGGCGAGCACTCGATATTTATGTTAATACATCTAGTGGTTATCTGTCTAATAGCGGTTACATCTTTATTATTAGTGCATCTCTATCTCTGTCGGTTACTTTCGTTGTGTTAATAATGTTTGTGTTAACATTTTATCTTAGCCATGTTCTATGCAAGGGTTAATGTGAGAGTTTGTTGTACTCCGGCTCTGGTGGACCCCACCCTAATGCTATTCGTTTTCTGTTGCAGAATTCGTCACCATGATGACGTCGAAGTGAGCCGCCGGCTAGTGTGTGTGTAAAAAGCAGAGAATTTAAATATACATTTTGTTTCATGACACACAATATTACCATCGTATTGGACCTGCATTTCTCTAGTGTTTGCGATAAATTAAATATTGTCATCGTTTCAGTTTAATGATGTACTTGTATGGTGTGGAGGGGGGGCGAGGGGCGGCCCGGCGCCACTTCTCGCCTCCGCCTCCTCTTTTTATTTTATTTAGATTTAAAGTATTCCGTTAATTTTACTATGTAAGAAAAATTTTAACTGTAGCGGTACAAAGGGAAAACGAATCGGTGTGCGTCGCAATGTGATGGTATAAGTCTCGGGTTCGTGTCGGCTCATATTTATATGTTGTGTATATTCCGTGGCTCGTATGTGTGCGTGCGTGCTCTCCGAGCGGCCCCGGCGCTGGATCGGACCGGATGTCCCCGGGTCCGGCCCCGGTCTCGGCGGCCCCGGTCCCGGTCCCCGCCGCAGCGGAGCGGTGTTAGCGTCCGCACCTTTCCGATACATTTTAATGTAAATTTTTTTCAAGTATGAGATATTTATAAAGTACGTGAGGAATAAAAATTTAAAAAATCCCAAAAAAAATGTAGTGTACCTCCGGGCCGGCCGCTCGCCGCGCCCGATCCGCTCCGTTTACAATTGTACATTATGACTCGTAATAAATGTTTAAATTTAACTGACTCAGTAAACGAATAAATTAGATTTATTGGTACTGCATTAATTGTATCTGTAAATGACTTGATAAATATTATATTTCTATTGTTGGTGAAACTAAATCTATCGAAATGGAAAGTAATCCGCTCTGTTATCTCTTACCACATTTGATTCATTCTGTTATTAAATTTTACAAAAGACATACTGAAAATAAATGTTTCTTCATTTTTAGGTCAATAAGCATCGGTGTTTTATTTAATATCCCTTTTATATTAAACAATGTTACTGGTACTCAATTGAGCCATAGTACTCCATCAGATTGATAACGATGTACTAAATCAGCTGCCTATCCTTTACTATTGCGATAGCTATTATGTTAATTGTATAGTGTCAGCTAATAGACCAAGGGCCAGTTTCTGAGGTTGCAGTAAGATAACCTTATTGGCAGGATAAGCTTATAACACACATAAATTAAAGTGACAGCTTTGTTTTTTTTTCAAGTGTAACGTGTGTCACTTCCAAATTCCGTCAAGTTATATTTGATGGGTCGGATAACATCTATCCAGAACCTCAGAAACGTGTACGTTACGCCAGCAAGAAAGTGTCACCTAGAGTGATATGAGTAGAACGTATAATTAGTGCGCAATCTGCTGTAAATGTGCGCCGCATAAAAAATTTGTGCGTCTTGTAGTTTTGAAAAAAAAACGTAAAAACGATTCCTGCTGGAGTAACGTTGTTCTAGCAAGAAAATTCTAGACGAATCATCGGAGATATAAAATACATACATGGGCAGAGAGCTTATATTTGTGCAAATTTGTGCGCCATAAATATAATTTGTGCGTCTTCAGGTTTTCGAGATATTGCGTTTCCCGCTGGAGTAACGTTTTGCGAATTCGTGTATCTCAAAGACCATTATATGTGCGTCTGTAGAATGAACATACACGAATAGCTCTTAATTTGTGCATATTTGTGACATAATTAGATGCCAGATAATATTTATAATTTTCAAGTAATCGCGCTTTATTGAAAACTTAAAAAAATATTGTAGCGCCTAAATGAGAAGACGTATAAACTCGCTAAAAACTGTATTCGTTCCATCTTGACGTTTATAATTACCATAAAAAGTTTCAAAACAGAACCTACAAGCGCTAATGAATAATATTACTAAAAGTCAAAACGACGGCATCATAACTTTGACGCCATCAAACAAGAAACTGGCTCAACCTAAGATGTGTAAATGTAAACCAAAAATTAGTGCATTTATCAAATAATATATAGTAAAAATATCCAGCTTCAACTGTTTCGTATTAAGTAAATATTAAGACTAAACCAAAACAGTTATTCGGCGCAGGTTATCCGACCAAATTCGAATGACTACAAAAAAGCGACGGATTCATACGTATCGATGACCACCTTTATTAAACGTATTACACCTAAACTGTGTTCGTACAGTCACGCTCAAATGTTCGTTGGGAATTATTATTACAATGACCTAATAAAAATATAATATAATTATATTAAATGTACTTTCTGATCATATGAAATCAAAGAGCTTGTTGGTTTAAAAAAATATTATTTTTATTATCATAATCATGATTCTTAAAGTAATTATGGCATCAAATCACAGATCAAATTTCCTACCTATAAATATTAAAACAAACATTGTTCAATTAAACTATTTGTACCTTGTATAGTCATTTGGTATTATTTAAAATCACAGATCAGTTTTTCATTTACATAAATACACAAACAATAAAATCACAGTGGCTCAGTACCATCATGGCGTGAAATTTAAATATTAAGTAGTTGTTGTTTTGGCCGAGATATAATTAAGTTTTGGGTATGATTGTATAGTACGCGAACGTAATAAATACCTATAGAGCGTTATATTTTGTTATGAGTTTATGTTTCTTAAAAAATAGCCGGATTTGAAAACTTCAACCCAAGTTTCACATATCGGGCTGCTTAGGTTTGGGTTTTCAAATTAGGCTAATTTTTAAGAAACATAAGCTGATAATAATTTTAACCGGTCTATACTACGTTCGCGTATCATACTATCATATCCAAAACTAAATTATATCTCGGCCAACAAATAGGTAACTACTTTATACTTGAATTTCCCGTTATGATGGTACTGAACCTTTATCACAGAAAATCACAGTTTTTTCGTTTTTCTACTGATATAATAAATGCAAATGGCTAAATTTATTTATGTGTAATCAAAAAAAAAATCTGAATTTATTTTAATAACTATTTCTACTGCACTGTACTCGGGCACAATACGTTTCAACCAGTTAGCGAGTAAAGTTAAGAAGGTCATCGATACGTATGAATCCGTCGCTTTTTTGTAGTCATTCGAATTTGGTCGGATAACCTGCGCCGAATAACTGTTTTGGTTTAGTCTTAATATTTACTTAATACGAAACAGTTGAAGCTGGATATTTTTACTATATATTATTTGATAAATGCACTAATTTTTGGTTTACATTTACACATCTTAGGTTGAGCCAGTTTCTTGTTTGATGGCGTCAAAGTTATGATGCCGTCGTTTTGACTTTTAGTAATATTATTCATTAGCGCTTGTAGGTTCTGTTTTGAAACTTTTTATGGTAATTATAAACGTCAAGATGGAACGAATACAGTTTTTAGCGAGTTTATACGTCTTCTCATTTAGGCGCTACAATATTTTTTTAAGTTTTCAATAAAGCGCGATTACTTGAAAATTATAAATATTATCTGGCATCTAATTATGTCACAAATATGCACAAATTAAGAGCTATTCGTGTATGTTCATTCTACAGACGCACATATAATGGTCTTTGAGATACACGAATTCGCAAAACGTTACTCCAGCGGGAAACGCAATATCTCGAAAACCTGAAGACGCACAAATTATATTTATGGCGCACAAATTTGCACAAATATAAGCTCTCTGCCCATGTATGTATTTTATATCTCCGATGATTGGTCTAGAATTTTCTTGCTAGAACAACGTTACTCCAGCAGGAATCGTTTTTACGTTTTTTTTTCAAAACTACAAGACGCACAATTTTTTTATGCGGCGCACATTTACAGCAGATTGCGCACTAATTATACGTTCTACTCATATCACTCTAGGTGACACTTTCTTGCTGGCGTAACGTACACAAAATTTTTCCTTCCGTGCACTTTCATAACTAATTTTTGTTAACTGGTTAAGAAAAACCCTTTTTTATTATTGTTTTCACAACTGGTTTTTAAACAAGTATACGAAGTGTTCATTCATAACTGACAATCACAAATAGTTAAGAAACGAATAATTATGATTATGTTTTTATAACTAGCTACAGTCAGCAATAACATTTTTCCTTTAACCCTTAAATCAAACAAACAATGTAATTTAGGTAAATTAACTTTTACTTATTATTTAAATGGGGCAATTATTTCTAAACTAAAAAAGATAAAAAAGGGTTTTTCTTAACCAGTTAACAAAAATTAGTTATGAAAGTGCACGGAAGGAAATTTTTTAATGATGATTAAATACATCAGTCTGATAAGAAAATACGTGTGTGGGTGGGTGTACTGAGGGCTCACTTTTATTTTTGCAGTTTAACTAACAATAATAGTGCTTAGTAAAAGTTGTGGCAATATTTGTAAAACAAATATTAGAGTTTGTAAAGATATAATTCAAAAGATATGTCGCCTTGAGTGGATCCCTCAGTTAACACACATAAGCTCCTAAATCTAGATATATAGTGAGTTCACCAACAAATTTTGAATAGACATTTCAGAACACTAAATCTAAATTCGCTTGTTCTATCAACAAATCAACGGCTTTGACAATTTTTAAAGAATAATAATGGGTCAAGAATAAATTTTGCTAATTACCTAATTGAGAACCTCCTCCTTTTTTTGAAGTCGGTTAAAATATAATTGTTCTGTAAATAAGTATTGAAATAGATACTAACGTGTTAACATACATTATTAAGGTTAAGCAAGAACTGTCCCAAAAGTAGCTGAACAACATAAGCGACAAAAGAATATTAACACACGGAAATATTAAAAATATACTTTGTTAACCTAATTTTGTCTTTACTGCTGTTCAGCGACATTTGGATTGATGGTGTGCAGCGACTTTAGGAATACTAGTGCCCAGGTACTTTTGAAATACTCGTGTTTAACGACTTTCGTAAATTTCTGGTGTACAGGCTATTTTGTTTGCTAGTTGCGACTATAACTTATGGCATTTTATTGTGAACAGGTGTTTTGTAAAGTTGATTCTGTTCATCGACTTTTGGGGCTGACTGTACGTAGAAGTCATAGACAATCTGAGATTAGCGTCGCGTATCGTATGCATGCTTATAAACTATGCGATGCGCGTTGCATGTACAAAAATAAAGGCGCCCTGATGCTTGACCTCGCGTCTCAGTCCTGCCACCTATTGGCAGTAATTTTAAAAAACTTTCATTAATACTTTCTTTAATCTTTTGCCAAATTAGTGCAAATATGAATTAACTCAACATTAGGTACTTTCTATAAATATTTTAATAAAACAACACTGACTGATATCAAACCATGGGTACAAAACTGTATAAACACCATAATAATATCAATAGGACGGAAAAGTGATCGATACAGAGTTATGATATTTAATGACAATGTAGGTAATTTAATTAAATGACTATCAAAATAACTTGGCAAGCCGGATTATTTCTAGCGGGCCGTCACCTCACCGTTGCAACTATTGTAACCAGAATAGCATAGTGTGTACAGTCGGCTCCTTATATATAGTCACAGACAAAATATCCAGATATAAAGGACCGCCTAAACTGATTAATGATATCAGTACAAACAGTCTTCTAATTAAATAAATCACCCATTTTGCAAAAATACCTTATATATCGGAACATGGACACTGTCAAATACATGAGTGTATTCAAAGTGTCGAAATCATAGTAACAAACACAGCGCCAATGGTTTCGAATCATACAAAGTATATAAAATATGAAGCAATAAATGAAAATGATGATGGGTGATTTATATAACACTAGCTGACCCGGCGAACTTCGTACCGCCTTAGCGTAAATTTGATGCACTACTTTATTTTGTATAACTGACCTATCTTAAATTTTTTTTACCTATTCAATTTGAACTGGAATCTATAATATCCTCCATATAAAAATGAATACTTTTTTTTTTTTTTCCGTACAATCCTTGTAGTTTCTTTTGTAGTTTCCTAATACTCTGTGTATTAGGAAACTACAAAAAAAATCAGCCAAATCGGTCAAGCCGTTTTCATGCTATGTCGTGACAACGAAAAACGGGTTTCATTTTTATATGTATAGATGAAGACTGGTTGTACTCATATCATTGATCAGTTTAGGCGGTACTATATATCTGGCTATTTTGTCTGTAACTATATATAAGGAGCCGACTGTACGTGGTGAGAGCCGTCCACGAACTGCTCGCAGACCATGTACATACTATTTTTTTAGGTTAAACTAGATGCAACTGTAACATTAACGGCTTCAGTGAGTACCCGGCTTTACGCGACCACATTTCCGTCACGAGCGTTTCGAGGCAGGTAGTTTTGCTTTCTCCGGCTGTTTCATATCCTTGGTAGAAGTGGCGATGTCCTGGAGGAAGGCGGTGAGCGTCCGCGCGGGGCGGCCGGTCATCCGCCGCGGGTCCAGGTACGGCGGCGCCGCCATGGTGGCCACCTTCCCCACGCCCGTGATGTCCATGTGCACCCAGTCACCGCACACGAAGTTCTGGCCAGATTCAATCAATTAATTAATGGTTCGGGTCACCTTATAGTATATATAAGTTTCAGGCCACTGGGGGTAGGGCTACTCTGTGGTAGGGCCACTGCCATGCGTCAGGATTTGTCCTGATATGTCCGAATTATTTTTGTCAGACTTAAATTTTTCTTATAATTTAACTAACAGCGCACATTCACATTCAAAAATAGGTTCTTAAGTGTTTTTGATTGTGACATTTTAGTACACCACCGCATTTTTTTTGTTTTTATTTTCTTTTTTTTAAAAACGACGCCCGCACTAGGAATAACTCCTGTGTCGCGGGGGTGTTCACAAACATACATTTCACATACACACAGAGCACACGCAGAGTCAGAACAAATCTTTGCAAATCACACAAAGATTTGTCCCATGTGGGGATCGAACCCACAACACCAGCGCAGTTGCAAGCGGCGAGGCGACCGCTTTAACCACCACGCCAACCGTGATATTTGACGGACGCTTTAACATGATGTCAGGACTTTTTACTAAAAATCAGGATTTTATTCAAGTACCATAAGGCAAAAAGCAGTGCTAGTCCTTCTCTAGATCTTTAGTTATTTAAAAATTAACTAACATCTTCATCGGTTAATTAGTTTAGCCGTGAATGCGTAACAGACAGGTGGCACGTGCATTACCTTCAAGAAAGCGGCGCCAAGACACGGGGTAGCGTGTCCAGAGCCCTTGTTTCTCAAATCCACGGACACGTCATCTGAAATTTACAATTCATTTTTTATTGTAAACAAATGTGTAAACAATGGGACTTAAACCAAACTTGTACATAAAAATATTTTCTTTTTAAAAGCACCGAAATCATTCTAAAATAAGTTTTTTTATCAGCTAGCAAGATGATCGCACTCAAAATAATTATAATAAAGCTGAGTACAAATGTAAGTAAATGCACATTTAACTATCTGAGACACTGTTCATTCAATGAGTAGCCGCTCTAACGCTGACGTCACGCAGGAGTCGTGCGTTGTAGTACAGAGACATATCACGCCAACATTAATCGAGTTGGTGTGAAATCCTCGTTATAAACAATACAACTACAAGTTGAGTGGAGTACACTCACTGGTGACTTGCTTATGGTAGTAGTTCCAGAGCGGGAACCTCCAGGGGCGGTCCCCGGAGAGCGCCCCCGCCCTCCGCACGGCGCCCCACGCCGCGTCGCTGTTGCTGAAGCACCCGAACGCCCCGCCGCCCGTCGCCATCAGCACGCCCTCTGCCAAACGGTCATAGCATAACGCGAGATGCACACGGACGAAACTACCGTATACACGCTTCTAAATAATTAATATACAATAATGTAAATAACAATTAACAAAGTTTCCACTTAATTCAATTACAACTTGACAAAATAGTCGAGACGCAGAATCTATTATTTGCTTTCTGGCAGCATTACTAAGTACCTAATGACGTTTTATATAAACAAAGCTCCATGATTGGGTCACAGATTCATACATTTGAAAATTGGTTTGAGCTAATTGAATGATTTGCAATAATATTGTCGTCATACGAACGGCAGTGTCGCCCCCAATACTATCTACTCATAATGCCAAGCTGTGCAACTAAACATAACTATGAAAACTAAAATAAAGGCACAAAATGGTTACTGGTAAAGGTAGCAACGTCGACCACCAAGGAAGGTCGGTACAGGATTTGTCCATATACCAGCGCGTCCGCCATCATCAGCCGACCCTCGAAGTCTGTGTTCTCGATCTAAAATCAATGACAACATCAATATTGCATGACTCGATCGCTAGTTATTTTTTTTTAAGATTCTCACATCTACCAAGTACGAAACTAGCCATATATAGTAGTATCGCATAAACGTCAAATATAATCAATAAATTCCAATATATATCCTTACTAATATTATAAAGGCGAAAGTTTGTAAGTATGGATGTATGGATGGATGTTTGTTACTCTTTCACGCCAAAACTACTGGGTCGATTTCGATGAAATTTTGCACACATGTAGCTTATAGTCTGGATTAACATATAGGCTACTTTTAATTGACATACCACGCGGGCGGAAGCTAGTATAACATAAAATAACATCACGCCTATATTGGTGTGGCGGAGGTGTACAACACCCACATTTCTGTTATGTTAAGGAAGGCCGATGGTAAAGTGTGTGAGCCTATTGTCATGGACCGGGCACAATACCAACTCTGTGCTGCTATTGAGAGTTTTCTTACGGAAAAATCACAAATTACACTTTAACACTAACCCGACGAAATTATACCGCTAGACCAACTAAAAAATAAGAGAGAGATATGTGATTTTTACGATATAATGATGAGTGACCCCAAACAACAGAATTACTATTGGTCGATAGTTTGATCAATCAATGTGAAGATGCAGGGAAGTGCGCAATCACACCAACTTCCCTTCGGAGATACTATCTTCCTAAAACCAATAAACTCTCAACCGATAGTACTGAAGTCTGCGAGGGTCCTTCAAAGATAAAACTTACTTGTATGGAGAGTCCGTTGAGCGCCTTCACGACGTCGCCCACCTTCATGCACTGACCGCTCACCATGTTCTCACAGAGCGGAATTATGGCTGCCACGTTTATTGGAGCCTGGAATAATAACAAAACATGGTATTAGTGCAAAAATAGACAGCTAGCAGTACTTCTTTTATCAATGGTTTGATATATCTCAAGGAATCACAAATACATCTCAAGGAAGCTAAACAGTTTGATTAAAATTAATCTGAGCCCCGGTTATTCAAATCATTGTAATTAGTATGATTTAGTATTATTTATTATTTACTTTTATATCATTTTTTGTAATGTTGACGTGTTCAAGCGCCTCCTGGGGCCTATGAAAATAAATGATTTGAATTTGGAATCTGATAAAACTTGAAAAACTACGCAAGTCATAGATTTGTCCCACCTACTTTAGACACGAAGTTGTTACTACTAATTTTGCAAACAGTCTATGTATGAGCATAAATTAATTCGTGACCTCGGCCAGCGCAACTTGATCGAAACGTCGAGTATTGAAAGGTAACAGCTACTTAACATATAATTATGAATCTGCGGTTTCTAATCAGGCATCTCTATGACATGTACCTTGAGTAATGCGAGGGCTTTGATGGCAGCGAGTGCGACGGCGGCGCCCGCCATGCTGCCGCGGTTCTCAGACATTGAATCGCACTTCTTCAGGCACATGCCGCCACTGCAACAAGTTAAAATAACTTGTTTATATACATCTAGTTAGCGGCTTTGATTGATTGAGAAGACAACAAATATTAATTTTAGTTCCTACGCTTAGCAAATTATACTAAAAAAAAACCGGCCAAGTGCGAGTCAGACTCGCGCACCGAGGGTTCCGTACAAACCTGTAGGTATATAAGTAAAAGTTATGGTATTTTTATTGCTAAATGAAATCCATAACATAACAATGTGGAAAGCTGACGGTACCTTGTCAATACATATATATATGAAAACATTATGTATGTTCGGAAAAATCTTCATCTCTTTAAGAAGAGAAGTGATAGACATAATTTTAATACTAGAAATAGGCACAATTTGGATCAATCTCGGTTTAGATTGGCTAAGGTACGAAATTCTTTTATGGGGAATTGTGTAAAATTGTATAATAAAATACCACTGCGGATTCTACAACTGAACGAGACAAAATTTAAAACATGCATAAAACGCACACTATGTAGACAAGCATAATTATAAATTAGAGGATTATATCCTTGATAAAAAAGCTTGGCTTAATGCTGGTCCTGCTCCACAGTCACAGCCACTTGGGTCCACTAATTAGTTTTCTTTTATTTTATATTTGGAAGAGATGCTCTCCCTTTTATTTTTATAAACATGGTTTTTTTTTTTTTTTTTTAAATCGTATTTTTTTTTTTGAGTAAATGTTTAATCTTTTTATTTTTAACTTTTGAAAAGTTATAGTATTGTATAACTTCGAAGCATTTTTTATTTATTTTGTAAATATGAGTACCACGTGTAATATAATGTAACTGTTTTTGTTTTTTTTTTTTGACATGAACGAGCATGGCAATTGAGAGTTTGTCATGCTCACTCAAATGTCTCGCTGATGGTGGCACGTGTGTTGGGTCATTCGGTTCTCTTCAATATGGTTGAGCTCCATCAGTTGAGACTGGTCATCTCTCAACTGCCACTAGCTTATTTTAATTTTATTGTTAATGTAATTTTTAATTAGCATTGTTCTCATATATTAGAAGTAATAAGACATGTAACCAGAATTTCTGTAATACATAATCATGGTTTAAAAGAGTGTCCATGGAGTTTCTTGCACGTTCTTCTCCATCGAGATCTACTCCTTGGAATGTGCAACTAGCTTCCTTTTTCTGACTGACCGACTTATTGACAATTCAAAAGTGCCTGTAAATGGTTTATTTGAAATAAATGCTTTGAGTTTGAGTTTGAGTTTGAGCTGGAGGAGCATAAAATGTAAGACAAAGGTCTCTCAGTAATCCTTTATTTTGTATTAACATATAGGTATTTATTAATATTTTTTTTTATTATTTTTTCTTTTTTTTTAATATAAATGAAATACCTAACACTAGCCTTGTAAAAATTATTTTATCAAATATAGATAAACTTTGTCTTTTACACTAAGTAATTTTGACTAATCGTTCAAAAGTTATCACGATAACATTGACTTGACGCAACACAGTAAGCCATTGTGATAACGCGAAGACTCTTGGATGAAATAGCGAGCGATACATCAACGTACCACTCCATCGATACAGTCATGTCATTCGAAGATTGTACGAGCTACCCCGTGGAGTTTCTAAACTCTTTAGAGCTATCATCCCGTATGCTGGAATTAAAAGAGGCTGGCATTAAGTCCGCCTCTGTACTTGTGTGCATGAAGTGTTAAATAAATAAATAAATAAATAAAAGTAGGTCTACCCGTTTTCACCATTGCGGCGGTAGTGCCCCTCTTTGAGGAGTGACCGTGAGTTCCGCCTGACGCAGGTCCTCACCGGACACGGGTGTTTCGGGAGGTTCCCGTTCAGGATCAGGCGGGAGGACACGCCAGGGTGTCACCACTGTGCGGATCGCCCAGAGGACACGGTGGAGCATACGGTGGAGGTCTGCCCCGCTTGGGCGGAGCATCGCCGTGTCCTCGTGGAGGCGATCGGCGGCAGCGACCTCTCGTAGGGCCGGGCCCCTGGTTCAGACCATGGTGTGGAGCGAGAGGGAATGGGAAGCAAAATTCTCGTGTCGCGGTGTTTGTTTCCAAACTCCTCCGAAATGGCTGAACCAATTTGCATGAAATTTTGTGTGCATATCGGGTAGGTCTGAGAATCGGCCAAAATCTATTTTTTTATTTTTTTTGTTAATCGCATAACAACGTTTGCTGGGTCAGCAAGTCTAATATATAAAATTCTCGTGTTGCGGTGTTTGTTTCCAAACTCCTCCGAAACGGCTGAACCGATTTGCATGAAATTTTGTGTGCATATCGGGTAGGTCTGAGAATCGGCCAACATCTGTTTTTTTTTTTAATCGCTGAACAACGTTTGCTGGGTCAGCTAGTAAGTTTATGATTATTAAAAAAAATATACTATGTGATGTAACTAAAAATTTAAGATTTTCGGAATTTTTCCTATATGTGTACTTTATAACGTTGCTTCATGCCAAATTTCAAGATTCCAGGTCGTCTGGAAGTATCCTTTAGGTTTTGATTCCCTTGCGAGTAGTTGCGAGTTTCAAAATATGCGGCTTTAATTGCTGTATCTTTTGATTGCGTTGACGTAGAAGTTTGATTTTGTTACAGCTTAAAGATATTATAGACTTGAGTATTTGTTAAGAATTTCAATATAATACCACTACGCGTTCATGAGTAAAGGGGTAATAAGTTTAAAATTATTAAAAATATTTTTATTATATTCGCTCATTTAAAACTACAACATGGCACAATGAAAAACTAGAATTTTGGGAAAACAGCTTTTAAACTTTTTTATTCTTATAACTTTTAAAGTAAGATAGCTACAAAAAAGATTTTTATGCCCATTTTAAACTTCACTAATAAACTATTAATCTCAGTGAAAATGTCATTTATTTATGCTTTTTTTTCCTCATGAAATTACAGTTTTATAAAAAAAAGCCCGACATATCACGTTCTTCCTGTAAAAATAATAAACTTACTGACTGACATAGGGGTATATCACGTTATAGGTAATAAATAAAGATATTTTAAAATGTGGTACAGAATAATAACATTGAAATAATAATAAGAGTATTTATTGAAAAAACAAACAATTAGTTGAAGTGTAACTTACAAGTTTTATAATCAGTCTCAAACAAACAAATAATACAAAAATAAGTAAGTAGCGTATTTTATACCTACATTGAAACCTTAATTATCAGTCTAAACAATCCTACGAAAATAATAAAAAATAAATAAATCTAAAATAATACTTTGAACTGGTATTATAAATTATAGAAAGATTAATTATGATTAATAATCGTATTCGACAAAATTCGTAACAAAACAAAGGTTTGAATGTAAAAGTACTGCTAAAGTATCACAAGTTATTTAGGTAACGTTAACTATTTTTATTATACTTACTTAATCATAAAACATGTTTAAAAAGGCAGCTTCAGTTTATACTAATAATTAGGTAGGTATTTACTTCTTTTACAATAAACATAATGACTTAGGTATATTGACTATTTGAGAGACAACAAATCTAGGAAATATCACAATCAATATTTTTTGAGGAACAGAACTAGGTACTAATATTAATCTCACTTCCCTTTATTACAGTATCAGTCTTAAAATTCCTATTTTAGGAAGTATTATCATAAATATTAGATAATCTTAAATTACAAAAAACAATGACGATTTTTTTTTAAAGATTAAAGTGAATCGTAAAATGGTATGTTCATAAATCTATAAGGTCACTTTTTTCAGTCAGTCAATCCTGGCTTATGAGTATAAGCTCTTTTAACTTCTATGTCTATATCCTTCTTCCTTTTTATCACAAGGGCTTTCTGAAATTCTGTTTCTTCATAGGATGGTTTGAAATAATTAGCTCGTGGTTCAGACTTTTGAACCATGATAACTTTAAGACTTGCCAATTTTACAGATTTGTTGTTTTCATCTTTGTTGATAGCCAGATTCATATGACTACAGACATTCTGCCAATCATACATCATGTCTGAATAACACATTTCTGTTACGTGATTAGGAGAGCTTTTTTTCTAGAAGCTTTTATTGCAGCTATAAAGGCATCTGGAATGTACATGGGTCCATTGACAGTTTTCTATGCCTGCACTATTTTTTTTTATTTTTTATACTACGCCCACAGCGAACGAACGTGTAGTCCACCTGATGGTAAGTGGAGTACAGCCCATGGACATCAACAATCCACAAAAGCAGATTATAGATGCGTCGCTGCAGCTGAGGACTACGGTGTTATGCCTCATGTGCCAGTTTCAGGTTCTGATCTCACCACCAAACCGGAACACAGTAATGCAAGCACTACTATTTGGCGGCAGGTTAAAGGTGAGACGGTGGTGCTGCTGCCCTCGAGCTAATTCACAAGAGCTCTACCACCAGTAAAGTATTAGGTCTTGTGACAATTCTTTAAGAGGTACTGTAGTCAGTGTTGTCAAGGTGTAAGCTTCTTCATCATCTAAACTCTCTTTGTTGACGGTGAAATTCGGGTCTCTTACGGAATCATCGCTATCTTCAATGAAGGATTCCTCACCAGAGCTTCTAGATTAGCTGGAGCTGCTAGAAGAATTACTACGCCGGCGCTTTGCTGGAGTTGCCTCATCTTGATGATAATGTGCATTCGCCATTTCTACTATTCTTCTTGATCGTGACCCCATCTTGAAAGAAAAAAAAAAGCTTTATTGGTAAAATATTATTTTAAACAATGTGACAAAACGATGCATTTCTTAATTTAATAACAATATTTCAAAGATGTACCGCAACATCCTGTTATAAACGAAGCGTGAATTTAAATAAGTAAAAAAGTTTATTGCATACAACGTGACATGCTATCACAAGCCAATTTTATTTCGTTATTTTTAAAGGAACAACGTGTTATAAAAGTGATGACCAAGTACGATCAATTAATTTTTTAATGCTAAAATGCGACATAACAAGTGTGACACATTATAAAATAAAATAAATAAGTAATAAAATTACTTACCTTTACTCAGAAAAGGTGCCATGCAGGTCGTGACACGTTGTTCTCTTAAATCGCGAGCACGTACTCTCGCGCACTGCACTGACACACTGACGTGGCGCGGTGTAGAAATAAGCTTAGCTGCCGAACGGGACAGCGCTACATTGTGTCATAATCTCTCTTTTCCTCATTCCTTTGTCGGTATTGGCTTAAAATATACCACGTTTTTGCACTAAATAGATTCGGGTACGGTGAATAAAATGGTGGTAATAACTCAAAACCGAGTTATGCCACTGTGACACGTTGTAGTTTTAAACGAGCGATATGATGTAACTAAAAATTTATGCTTTTCGCAATTTTTCCTTTATCTGTGTTATAAGACGTTGCTTCGTACCAAATTTCAAGATTCTGAGTTCACGGGAAGTACCCTGTAGGTTTTGATTCCCTTGCGAGTGTCGAAAATTTGCGGCATAAACGGGAGTATCTTTTGATCGCGTTTACTTAGAAGTTTGATTTTTTCACAGCTCCAAGAGACCATAGACTTGAGTATTTGATATGAATTTCAGCTTGATACCTCCACGCGTTCCTGAGAAAAAAGGTCTTGACAGACAGACAGACAGACAGACAGACAGACGGACAACAAAGTGATCCTATAACGGTTCCGTTTTTACCTTTTGAGGTACGGAACCCTAAAAACAGTTGAAAATATTATTGGACCGGCAGGATTTAAACTGGTGACCTCTGCATTCTGATCGGGCCGTCGCATTTGGCTTCGGTCGCTTCTTGCGTGGACCCTAAATTTCTCAACTGTATGTTACCTAGCTCAAGAAGGTTTTACTGTTTCTTAGTATCAAATGTAGTTCTTTATCAAGTTAAGTGCCGTACTTATCGTGTACAAACAAATACAGGTGTTACATAGTTCATTAGGTATACTGCAGTATACCTAATAAATAATAAATAAATATTTCACAACTTATACACAACGCCATCTAGTCCCAAACTAAGCAGAGCTTGTACAATGGGTACTAGAATAACTGATACTAATACATATATATACTTTTTTTTTTGTAAATACATAAATATTATACATACAATAGGCGCAACATATTTTAATCGAATTAAATTCTACAGATATATTTTGTGCAAATATTGCTGTGCTGTCGTCAGCAAATAATATCATATCCTGGGTTAATAATATCATAGCTTCGGGCAGATAAATAATATCATAGCTTCGGGCAGATCAATATCAATAAATATATATTATGAACAGTAGAGGGCCAATAATACTACCTTGCGGCACACCAAACTTAACAATCTTAGGATCCGATGTATATTTTTGTTCGATTTTATCACTGTTCAGTCTTGTTATTTCTGTGATTTTGATTATATTTGTTAAATATGACTGTATGAATTAAAATGCGTTTCCCCTACACCATAGATAGGTTTCTAATTTATTGATCAGTATAATATTATGATGAACATAATCGAACACCTTTGTCATGTCCATAAGAAATGCATGCAATGTGCTGCTAAACCTGTCATTATAGTATAAATCCATGCAAATTATGCAAGAAATTATAAAGAGCAGTTTTTTACATCCAAATTGTTCTTTTACAATGATGTGATTTATTTCTAAAAAGCTGCAGAGGTTACTATGAATAACTTCTGCTTAAGGCTAACGCGGGTTTCTTGCTTCGCGCCTCGAGGCTAGTGAGTCACTAAAACAAACACTTTAGAATTATCGCGACCAGCCGTTCCGGCGTTTAGCCGAATTCGTCCGTGCTGGATCATGGATATAACACTTAAGTAGCAGCCGAGGGTTACCCTTAAGTGCGTACCTGTCGAAGGTGACGCCCTTAGCGACAATAAGCACGGGCGGGGAGTCGGCGCCGCCCGCGTAGCTGACGTCGAGCACGACGGGCTCCTCGCAGCTGCCGCGCGCCACGGCCAGCGCCGCGCGCATGCGCTGCTGTGCCATCCACGCGCGGCCGTGCGCCGCCACCGCCACGCCCAGCGGGCACAGCGCGTCGATGGCCTCCTGCGGAAGCAATTCAAAGATTTATCTCTGCATCAATACCGTTTGGGTCTCCTGGAAACGAGAATCGATAGGTACAATGGCGACCAAAAGTCCATAGGCAATCTCGCAAGGCAATAGTTTGAAGTGTAGTTTGACTTTTTTTTTTTTTTTTTTTTTTTTATTGGTTCGCAAAACTGGATACATTCTTGGCTATACTAATTTATGATATATATTTAGTTGTATATAAATCTAAGAAGTATCCTACTAGTTGCAAACACAGCATGCGTGGTAATGTTGAATGCAATGTGACTTAAAAAATAAATATTAAAAAACTAAAAATAACAGCAAATTAAAAACAAAAAAGCAAAAAAATAAACTAAAAATAAAAAGAAAATTTAAACATTACAAAAACGCTATGAAATTACGAGAAATCAGTTATTTTAACTGTTTTAGTTGCCCTTTCATTGAGGCTAAAGAACTTGTTCCGAATAAGTCTATATTAGATTTGATGTCATTGGCAAATGAGCTCATCCTATAAATGGGAGAATGTTGACCAAGGTTAGTCCTAAAATGTGGCAAATGAAATGGTTTGCGGTTATTGAGACGACTACTTGCACGCGGCACTAGGAATGTTACCCGTTCTAATACTTCTGGACAATCGACAAAACCATGTATTAATTTAAACAACAGTATTATATCTGCTGACTTTCGACGCGTTTTTAGGGGCTGAACCTTATAGTGCATGAGACGTACGTCATACGATTTTAGCTGATGGCATTTATTATCTGAGAAAGTGAGGTGGTACAGGAATCGTTTCTGGATTCGTTCAATTCGATCTATGTGTACCTGATAACATGGACTCCATACAGTGCTGCAATATTCTAGAATACCTCGTACTATTGTGTTAAAGATTAAAATTGTTAAGCTTGGTTGTTTAAAAATTTTCATTTGCCTATTAATGAATCCAGCTAACCGAGAACTTCTGCTGATGATGTTATCAATGTGGTGTCTAAAACTCATTTTATTGTCAAAAATGATACCCAAATCACGAATTGTATCAACTTCAGTTAATATGACGTTATCGATAGAGTATTTAACAATAGTTGGTAATGTTTTTTTTGTAAATTTAATGTAAAAGCATTTTTCGTAGTTTAATAACATGTGATTTTTTTGACACCAGACATGTATTGAGTTCAAATCTTGCTGAAGAATTTTTACATCGTCTTGAGTTTCAATAGGCCGGTAAATTTTTAGATCATCCGCATATAATTTATGGTTTGATTTGATAACTTCTTTAATATCGTGAACCAACTTGTGGCGCCAGAAGAGAGAAGAGCGTCCGATAGAAAGAACTCGGGAGCATCATCCCTGGAAGAAGCTTATCCATTCGAAACCTAATACCATGGATCCACCACCTACACCAGCATGGCATCAAAACCATCAAAGTTCTGTCCCTACTAGTGAAGTTGATTCAACTACATGCGAGATAATAAGAATTATTACGGTTATCAAATCGATCAAAGACCAATTTCAATCATGTTCATCCATAATGGATAAAGTTTTGTTAGTTTTAAGGTATATCAATGTCTGAACTGCGGATACTTTCGTGGAATGCTGATGGCCTGCGCGGCAAACGGAGTGAGTTACTGGATCTTATGGTAAGCCACCCTTCGATCGATCTAGCTGCTATATGTGAAACGAGACTGACAAATAACATTACCATCCACTTGCCGGGTTACATGTGCTACCGTACTGATAAGCATACAAGTAGAAGAGGACAAGGGGTTGCCATATTAGTTAAGTCTAATATCCAGCATTCCCGTATCAAAATTCCCATTACTCAACATCTTGAAGTTGTAGGAATTGAAGTAACTATAGCTAATCGCAAGTACATAATCCTCTCTGTTTATCAATCTCCTAATCTTAAATTAATAGCAAATGATCTTGATATTTGTTTTTCTCTAGGACATCACGTTGCTATAATGGGCGACCTAAACGCTCGCCATCCGTTTTGGTATGGTGATTTTACGAATTTTAATGGTAAGACTCTGTTTGAGCATATGTCCGTAAGAGAATTTAACATCTATGCACCAACTGATCCTACTCTAGTTCATTACAATGATATATCGGTCCCTACTTTACCTGATCTTGTTCTAGCCAAAAATATTGTAAATATAAGTAACGTACATACAGTGCAAAAACTCTCGTCAAACCATTTCCCCGTAATGCTTAATTTGTTGGGCCCTGTTTCAACTATCCCTTTTCGTAAAACATTTAACTATGCCAGTGCTGATTGGGAGGGATTCCGGTCGTTTATGAATTCTAGCGTGTTATTGTCGTCTAGTGTTTACTCAAACGCTCATGACATAGACCTAGCTATATTAAAACTACAAGACAACATAATCCGTGCCAGGGACAGGTACATCCCTAAAATGGTTATGTCACCCGCTGGGTCACTACCACGCTCCATAAGACGCCTAATTAAACAAAAAAACAAATTACGCAGATTACATTTACATGAGTCGAATATTACTAGTAAAAAAGAATTACGCATTCAAGTGAACCAATTTCAAAAATATATCCACGATCGAATAATGCACTTTAATGACGTCAAATGGAACGATAGGCTTAAACGCGCTGATAATCCTGGTGCTGATCTATGGAAAACTGTAAGATCGCTCAAAGTCCGACCACCAGAACTAACACCTTTAAAAAGACTTGATGGTACATTTACATCTAATACCGTCGAGCAAAGCGAAGAATTTGCTCTTGCTTTTTACCGAAACATGTGCCTGACTATTAACTCTACGAGTGAGATGATTGAGCCTGTGACCGAGTCTGTTAATACAGTCCGTAGTTCTGAAACGGAGCCTCCTTATCGTTTAACAAGACCGTCGGAAGTCGGGAAGTTGATTGTAGGGCTCAAAGTTCGTAAAGCGCCGGGTAATGACGAAATTAATAACATTTTAATAAAAAACCTTCCTCATAAAGCGGTTGTAGAATTAACTAGAATCTTTAATGCATGCTTAAGACTTGCATATTTTCCAAAATGTTGGAAAATTGCTAAAGTGGTTGCTGTTAAAAAAACAGGTAAAGATCCATCAATTGCATCGAACTTTCGTCCAATAAGCCTATTACCTACCTTAGGGAAGGTTTTAGAAAAAGTTATTTATAAACAACTTATTCAATCTAGCGGCCACCATATTATTAATGAGCAGTTTGGTTTCCGCAATAGCCACTCTACGGTACAGCAATTGGCTAGGGTTGCTGAGTCCATTTCTCATAACTTAAACCTCAACAACTCAACTGGTATGTTTCTACTCGACCTAGAAAAAGCCTTCGACACTGTCTGGCACGACGGACTGATTCATAAAATCAGTAGCCTTGTACCAATGCCCCTAATCAAACTAATTGATTCGTATCTTTCCGAGCGATCGTTTAGAGTTCATATTGATCACACAGTGTCAAGTCCTCACTATATCCCCGCTGGAGTACCTCAAGGTTCCATTTTGGGGCCGTACCTGTTCCTATTATACGTTAACGACATCCTCGTTCAACCAAGAACTCAACTTGCATGTTTTGCCGATGATACTGCTTGCTTTACATCTGCGTCTGACATAGATTTAATAATTGGTAGGCTTCAACTTGCTATTGATAAACTTCAGAGCTATTTTAAATGTTGGAAACTTAAACTAAATGAAACCAAAACGGAAGCTATCATCTTTACACGGAAGCGCAAATTACCATCTAAGCGTCTCAAAATAAATGACCACTTCATTCCTTGGACGAACAAGGTCAGGTATCTGGGTGTCCTACTAGATAAAAAACTTAATTGGTCCAGCCATGTGTCATCCACTTGCTGCAAAAGCATGAAGGCTTTAAACGCCCTTAGACCAATTTTTAACCGCAGGTCAAGTTTAAGCTGCCATACAAAATTATATGTTTTCCTAACTTTTATACGTCCTGTTCTTACGTATGCTTGTCCAGTATGGAGTAGCACATGTAATACGAATTATTCTAAACTCCAGGTTGTCCAAAACAAAAGTCTTAAAATTGCGTTTAATACAAAATTTTACACTAATTTAAAAAGATTACACATTCAAATTGAACTTCCTTTTATAAAAGATTTTATTATCAAAATTACAAAGCGTTTTTATATTGAATCTAATTATAGTCATAAAAATATTCTAATTTCATCAATAGGTAAAAGTAGACGGTGCGACTTGCCGTACATCGATAATTATCGATCGTATCGATTACCCCACCACTACGTGTTGGACGAACCGCCCGACGCATGACGTCAAGCAAACCGGTAACTCACTCCGTTCGCTTGTTGTCGACCGGCGCAAGCGCATCGCGTTTTCTATGATCACCCTGTTTTACATCATAATAATTTAATAATACCTACCTGATTTAGTAATTAATATAAAAGTACGCGTAATGTACTTATTTATTTTAATAGTTTTACTCGTAAAACAATGCTATCAATAGGCAAACTAATCTAAGAAAGCCTAGTTTATTGTTGTTAACCTTTTCACTACTAAAAGTTTCACAGAAATTTTACTTTTCTATTTACGAAGTGTCCCGCTGTAAAGTTTAAGAAGATAATGTGTCTGTAAAACTAGTTGGAATTGTATGATTGTTATTACTAGGATCATAAATGTACACTGGTATGTAACTACTATTTTTACTTATATTAAATAAAGAAATTTTAAAAACAAACAAACAATATCGTGAATATATATTAAGAAAAATAGAGGTCCAATGTGTGACCCCTGAGGTACTCCTGAAGGTACTAAATTTACATTGGATTTAAAACCGCGAATATATACTAATTGAGAACGATTTCGGATATACGATTCACACCACCTTAATAATGATCCATGGATACCCCAATTCGCTAATTTATGTAAAAGACAACAGTGCCGCACTAAATCAAATGCTTTTCTGAAGTCAGTGTAAACAGCGTGTACTTCACCACCTCTATCGATTTTGTCAATAATATCACATGTGTAACTGAGTAAATTGGTACTACTGGATCGGCGTGGTAAAAAACCGTGTTGATGGGAGTCAATGAGATTATTACTTACGACCTTCTGTTTCCAAGAAATAGACACATGTTATTAACAAATGATTGTAGTTCATAAATTCACTGTCGCAGTGTGAGTCAAGATGGCCGAGCGGTTAAGGCGTGCAGTTAGATGCGTTTAGCAATGATCCGTGAGATCTAATCTCGCTAAGTCCTTTCTATACTTTTTGAAGTTTTAGGGTATCAACAATTATATTTTTGTTATTAGAACATCCTTTCCTTGTTGTCATGATGAATTATTTTAGTAACATTTATATTATTGGTGGGTAACAATAAAAAATCTTATGAACGGTTACAAAGGTTTAGGTAGGAATGTGACGTCACAATTATCTTTAAAGTTTATTAATTGTATAAATAAATAAAACGAATAAACATTTTCATCATCATTCAGCATGACTTTTTTTATTTCTACCTTACAACAATAAAAGTAAAAATTATTTTATTTTTATTTATTACTTTTACTCGATCGTCGTAGAGACCTATTGGGTTGCAAAGCTTAGATGATAAGAAGAAAAAAATTTTATACCTTTTCATCGGTAGGGGAAGCGGCTATAGATTTTTAAATATGTAAAAAAAAACTGTTGCATGGACATCCTCGAGCGCGTCAGATATTGATAGCATCAATGCCCTACGTATTTTTAATAATAAACGTATGTTAATCTGATCGTTTGCATGATGCGGGTGGTTGTATGTAAGGGTTGAAAATGAAAAAAAAAAAAATCGAGCGATTTTCTAAGGGAGTGTTAAGTGCACCAAAAAAAATCTTTCATTTACTAATCTGACGATTTCGATGGGACGCAAACTCGCGGCCATTTTCATAATGTGCAAAAAAAAATCGCCATTTTGAAATACTCAAGCGCGTCAGATTAAGATGTATATGGTTCATCTTTATGTTCTTAACGTACTGTCTCATAATCTGACGATTATCTAGAGGGATTCGCCTGATCTGACAAAAAAAAATTAGAAAAACGGTTCTCCCTAAAGGCCATCTCTGCAACTTCCCGCTAATTCCATTCCTGGGCGCTTAAAATTGTAATTATGACATTTTTGAGCTCTAAATATAATTTACGTGATATTTTGATTTTGATATTTTAAATACTGAAAGTCTCGCGGTATTTTAATTGCAGTAAATAATTTATAGCACTGTGCGTGATATAAATCATTTAATGATGATTCCATCAAAAATTCGAGGTTATCATATTTTCCTCGAGACTTTCGGATAACCGGCTTGCACCGACGATATTCCAAAATATTTACACATTTTTTTAATGTTTCTACTGTAAATTTAATTGTTTTTTGTAAGGTACTTTCACCACAAAATACACATTTTAAATTAATATCACTCATATTAAATATTTATAAACTTTAATTCACATAAATAATACTAAAATAGCAAAAAAAGCCAAAACGTTGGAAACACGTTGTAAACAGTATGCCACGAACGAGTCTTTATGATCAGCTGTGATGGCGTCATGGCAGCAGAAACCAGAGTGGGGACGGAGTGAGAAAGTAATACATAGAGAAAGAGTGAATAGAATCGCGGAGAAGGAAATGTAGGCATCACGCAGCTGGACGCATTTAACTTTATCGACGAATTTTTGTTATTTCGGCTTGCGGAAATCGTCAGATTATATATTTTTCATTATTTTTGAATTATTTCCTTCAAAATAAAAAAAAAATTAGCTACGCTCGAGAATGTCAAGATGACGTTTTTTTTTACAACTTTGCTGGCCTCCCCTTTCTTGACGACACTCTCAAATTGTCAGATTAGTGGAATATACACTTTTTAGGATGTAATTAACTCACCCTACCTTAATCTGACGCGCTCGAGAATTTCTGATGGTCAATTTTTTTTTACCAATCTGATCCTGTATCCTTCACGGGCGGCCTCATGTTTGGTGGAGGTACTTAACCGGGTACAAGGTATCCCCCTGTATATTAATCTGCCGCGCATTAGTAAATCCCGAAATCCCCGCTTGGGCTCCCATACTATTATAGTAGATTTTTAATTATTTTCACGTGATTTTCTGGTAAAAAGCAAACTTCGGTGTTAGAAGCAAGTTGTCTCAACTCTTTTGGAGTTCCACAAAGTAATTCATCACTGGATTCACTATTTTTTTGTTAAAAAGTTGCAGTAAACAATTAAACATAAACTGAAAAGAATTTATAGTTGCACGCGATGACTGACACAGATACAGACATTTTTTTTTTAAGAATGCGTTCGGCAATTCATTCCGTAACATTTATTTATAGAGTCTAATATTAAGTACCTGATTTTAGTTAATTTAATGGTCAATCACGAATATAAAAACATTAAAATACTAAATAAGCGTATATTTATATAATTTAAAATAATTAAAATGTTTGTAGTTATTTAATAAAAATGATGTCAATGTTTATTACTAACCTACATGGTGGCTGCTTTGTTTTTTTTCAGCGCCTATTCATTGGAAGGATTGTGTGTTTTGAAATTTGAATCACTTTGACTCACTAGTGAGTAAAAACTGTTTTTACTAACTGAATTCTGGCAAGCAAATGATCTTTTTCGTGCTGGTGTGGTGAAAACATTTTTATCATCATTCAGCGTAACTTTTTTTTATTTTTACCTTACAACAATGAAAATAAAAATAAAAATTACGTAAATAGTTAAATAATAATAACATATATTATTTAACTTATTAGTTATCATATTAATATGTAACTATTTATATATTGTATGTAACTATTTAAGCATAATTACTAGTTTGTGCTTCAAATATTACTGTAGTGTGTAAGGTTCTTTATAAAGTTGATACTGTTGATACATCAATATATATGCATGTGTATTACTTCTACTTTGTTGGACAATTAAACATATTCTTAACCTGAACGGACGTGTTATAATTTCTCTTCAACTCCCGAACTGTGCCTCGTACCTCGTCACACCACATGGCGACCCTGCCACTCTAGTTTGATATTTGAACTTCGCTGTCTGCTGACGCTGCTACATTTTTTTGAACAATTCCACGTGGGAACATTTGGACTACTGCTACAAGGAATAATTGGCTATGGGAAAAACACAGAGTAGAGAAGAGGTTGTGATTGCGCAAACTGCCACTGGTGACAACCATGCCCAGGCTACAGCTGAACATCTGAAGACGAACAACGTGCTGCTGTCCATCATCTGCTCATGTATGCTGTTGGCTGCACTACTCGTATTTTGCTACATGTACAAGCGGTGCCACACGGATTGGATGCAGAGACAACTCAGGAACGAGGCTCTGGAGCGCGTGATGTCCCGCGTCAGCTACCGTCGTCGCAGGGAAATTCAAAACCACGAGGATCCCGAAGCTAAGCAGTAAAACGTGAGTGAATTGTGCGTTAATCTACAGTTACGATGCGGTATACTATTATCGTGGTTTAGTTTATTTTTAGAATAATGTTAGTATAATTGGTAATCAAATGGGTTTTCTTTATTTTTTGATATTATGTATGTATGTATAACTAGAATTGTCTAGCATTTATGAAAAATTAAATCATCTCAAGGATAGCATATCTAAATTAGGTCCTCAGAGAAGGATTGGAAGTAATTTTAATGTGCATTAAAATTAGAAACAATGACCAGTGAAAAATTCAATTTTAGAACTGCGCCTTTTAACCATGTGAGCCTTTTACCAAAAATGACGGGTTACGAACGAACCTACTCAAGATTTAATCTTAAGCTTGATAATAATAAATATTGTTATAATAGGGGTCGTGGATTTCGGCATCGTAATTCGCATAATTATTTCCCAAGCAACAGGAATGTGTCGCAACCGCATCATATTTCGGCTGATGCGTCAAGAGGTACTTACCGAAGCGGGCGCGGCGGCGCACGAACACGAGGTTCATCAAGTTACAGGTCAGTCTATATCCGCGGCAATCACCAGCGTGGGAATTGCGCAAATACAAACTTGAATCATTTTACGACTACTGCGAATGCACCGGATAACAATGAGGAGGTAGAGTTTTTTCGTACCTAATCAGGTTTTAATGTGCGATAGTTTAAATTGGGTAAATTTAAGTTTAGATAATAATTTACAGTTAGAATTTTTAGTAGATACGGGGGCCTCCTTATCAGCAGTTAAATATGAATTATTAGATTTAGCTAAAGTAGAATTACATAAGTGCGATTTAAATATACATGGTATTGGTGGAAGTTTAAAATCGTTAGGCTTTGTTTATTTGTCTTTACAATACAAACATACATTTTTCATATATAAGTTTTATGTGTTTGAAAATCTACCATGTACAGCAATTGGAATATTAGGTCAGGATTTTATTAAGCGGTACTGTGGCGTCATAGATTATGAAACAGATACTTTGTCTCTAAAATGTGAAGAAAGTAGGGTAACACTACCTTTACATTACAATAACTTTTGTATGAAAATAGGACCGAGATGCGAGGTTATTAAATATATACACACGAGTATTAATTATGATTGTGTCGTTGTTCCCAAAGAGATAAAACCGGGAATTTTTTTTTAGCTAGTGTTGTAGCTATCTAGAATTATATTGACTTCAGATGAGTTTAAGAAGATGTCTAGCAATTCCTTATGCGTAATGACTAGGGCGCAAAAGAGAAAAAATGCTAATAGTCAATTATCGGATGTGACCCAAGTATCAGATACATCTAATAACAATAGGCCTGATCAACCTAAAGTTTTAGAGGTACTCAAAAAATGTGATATGGATGTGGAATTAATATTTTTACCGGAAAGGACTTTACGCAGAAAAATAATACAGAGTAACGATACTTTTTATGTCTCACAAAATAGGAATTTTGTATATGATAAGAGTGAAAATAATTTGTTTGCATGCTCATCCTCTTTATCAGTAAACTCGCGAGTCGATTTACTGAAAGAAATGGCATTATTTTGGAAGAAATTAAATATTGAAGAATTAATAATAATGAAAACACAGAAAAATAAAGTGTTTATCGAAAGTATTGTAAAAAATATTACGAAAAATAAAACGAGTGATTTACCTCGAATATGTATTGTGAGGGATGTTCAAAGAATTTATTTTGATGATGAAAAAAGGATTACAATGAATGATTTTCATTTATTACCCAGTAGTGGACACGTAGGTATTAGGAGAATGGTTAATAATATTAAAAAATATTATTATTGGCCTTCGATAGAGAAAGATGTTAGATGTTATGTTGAAAAGTGCGACAAATGTCAAAAACAAAAATACACCAAAATTCACAAAGAGCCGTTAACTATAACGAGCACGGCATCCTCATCTTTTGATAAAGTTTTCTTAGATATAGTAGGTCCGTTAGATAGAGATGATTTAGGTTACAACTATATTTTAACATTGCAATGCGAATTAAGTAAATATGTTGAAGCTTATCCCATAAAGACTAAAACAACAACAGAAGTCGCTAAAGCGTTTGCAGAAAATTTCGTTTTACGTTACGGTATTCCAAAAGAAATTGCGAGTGATAGGGGTACTGAATTCGTTTCAAATGTAATTTCAGATATGTGTAAAATTTTAAATATTACTCAAACTGTTTCTACGGCATATCATCATCAAAGCATTGGTTCATTGGAAAATTCACATAAATCGTTAGGAGCATATTTACGAATACAAACTAACAACCATCCGTCTAGCTGGAGTTCATGGTTACAATTCTGGTGTTTTTCATACAACACCACTGTGCATTCAGAAACTAAGTATACTCCTTACGAGTTAGTGTTTGGAAAAGTGTGTAGGTTGCCTAATAATCTATGTAATGACGTAGAACCATTGTATAATTTTGAAAATTATCCATTAGAATTGAAATACAGGCTACAAAAATCTCAAAAAGATGCTAAAAATAATTTGATTATAAGTAAAACCCGTAGAAAATGTAATTATGATAAATCTATTAACCCAATCATGTATAAATCAGGTGATTTTTTATTATTAAAAAATGAGACTGGAAATAAACTCGATACTTTATATCCTGGTCCATATGTTGTAATTGAAGATATTGCACCTAATGTTAAGATAAATGTGAATGGAAAAAATGTCTTAGTTCATAAGAATAGAACAAAATTATATAAGAAACCTTAGTTAAGAATAGTTTTAAGTGGGGTAAAAAATAAAATAAAAATGTATTGTAATTTTATTTTTTTTGTTCAAGGGGGGTGATGTAGTGTGTAAGGTTCTATAGAAAGTTGATACTGTTGATACATCAATATATATGTATGTGTATTACTTCTACTTTGTTGGACAATTAAACATATTCTTAACCTGAACGGACGTGTTATAATTTCTCTTCAACTCCCGAACTGTGCCTCGTACCTCGTCACACCACATTACAAATATTATTATGATTTCGTAAAAACAAAATACAACCACAAATCAACTAAGCTTCAAACTCAAATTTGAGAAACGTGATCCCCATGCTTACCCGATAGAGCTACCTGCTCATGATAGATAGATGCGAATTTAAAGAACAGGTCGCCACTGTGACGCGTTTAGTACGAATGCGACAAAATTTCATTAGTGTGTGTTATCTTAGTTTAGTTTAGTTTTCCTGGGCGGTGTCCGCACTTAGTCCTCCTATGGGACCGTTGTACTTGAGAGGTTTCCCGTTTATTCCAGCCAGCCTATATCGGTCCAGAAGGAAAGCAGCCTCCGAGGACTGCTGCAGGCTTTCGGAAGCGATGTTGGTGACTGAAGAATTTGTGCCCGTTGGTCGGCCACGCTGCTACATTCCATGATGACATGCTGTGGCGTTTCTTCTGCCTTCATGCATCCTCTGCATCGAGGGTTGTCTGTTATTCCTATCGTGTGTAGGTGTTTGTTAAGTAGACAGTGACCGGTCAAGATTCCAATGACCTTGCGGAGCCTGTCTCTATTCAGTTTGGTGAGGTCGCGGGAAAGTTTTTTATTAAGAGCTGGAACAGCATTCTTAGTTTGCCGACATCCTTCACTTGTTGTCCATACTGTCAGGTGTATTTTTGCTGGGTTTCTTCGCGCAACCATGTTTTAATTTGGGCCTGAGGGATGGGCAGCAGAGGTTCCTGACCATACACTTTTGTGTCTGCTCCCCTCCTGGCTTGCTCGTCCGCGGCGTCGTTTCCCAACGAGTTGCTGTGTCCTTTTATCCATTGCAGGGTTACCTTGTTGGTTGTTGCCTTGGAAATAATATTAATTTATCTAATGTATTTATTACAGTAATGTATTTATTATTTACAATTATTATGGTTATTATTGCCAAGTTAGACATTGTTTTATCCTATTTATAATTATGATTGATTATTTATGGTTATTTTGACATATTATATTCTATATTGAGATTTTGAGATTGAAATAATTTATTTTTGACATCATATTACTGACATAAGTTTCGACTTTTGACATTATAATGAATATCAATTGATACATTATTTTTATTATTTAATATGATTATTAATGAAAATTAATTCATAATTATATAGTTTCTTTATTAACTCAATAAATTTGATTTGTATAACCTCATTTCATGTTATTTCAAATATTGTTATGTAAAGGCAATCTGTGTGTACATTTTTTAATTTTTATATTTTTGGAGTATAAATAGTTTTTCTTATTAGTATATATTTTTTTTTTTGTCTGTTCTGAAACCCTTATATATACAGTAGTATACACACATTGTTTTTACTCCTTTATTTTCTGCTTGAAGTGTAAGATATTGCAACCTTATATACTATGGATTTATTTATAAGTATTAATTTAATTGCATTTCTATATTTAAGTTTATTTTCTCTTTATAACCATCTTTAGCTATAATGTTGTTTTGGTTGCTATAACTTACACATATAATTATTGTCAAAAAACAAACAAATATTGTATGAATTATTTGAAAAGATGGTGCACATGAGTTTCTCACCAGCTCTTCTCATGATGCAATACCCATCGGAGCTGGTACTTGGATTGATTTTAATTCAAATCTATATGTTGAATTAAAGTCAATCTAAGCGCCAGTGTCAAATCATTTTATTACAATAAGTATTATAATTTAGTTAGCTAAGTTTTATTTTAATTTTATATTTTTTGTGTTTTAATGTTTGTTTTGACGTGTTGAAGCGCCCCTTGGGGCCCATGGAAATAAATGATTTGATTTGATTTTGATTTGGTTGCAATGGACTGAAGTGCACTATGGCATTCCATTATAAGGACCGAGTTTATTGTGTTGCTGCGGAGGGCTTGAAGCACGGATGCACTATCGGAGATGATCTTAATGTTAAGGTCCCTGATGTCTCTGGCTACAACCGCCTGTGCCGCTCTGGTGATGCCAATACATTCCGCTTGGAAGATTGTGTTTAGCTTGTCTAGTGTTGTTGATATTTTAATGTTCAGGTGATTTAAGAAGACATTTGTGTTATCTTATAAACTGCTTTACACGTACGCGACTTCGTTAGTGTGTGTACTGGATGTATCGGGCTCGTACAGTTCATAGCAATGTAATCCTTAGCATGCCTATGGACTTTTGAGCGTTTACTGTACCTAAACGTGCACAGTGGGCTACTTCGACGTGTGAAATGCGAATCCATCAGCCTTGAAAAATCCAATTGATTTTCGCTTGAAATTAACTTTTCGGCGAATATCTTTCATTGCGACGAGGACTATAATTTAGGAAACATGAGATTGAGCGGTTGATAGAATAGTGTACCCATACTATTCAAATAAATACCTGAGCTAAATCACTTGGCGTCATCTTATTAGCAGGCATATCGGAGAGGTACCGCGCCCAGTTCTGTGCCCGGCCGCGGATGGAGCCCTGCTTCCAAAGCGCTTTATCCCCCTGACCGAAGGGGAGCACCTCGCATTGTGCTTTGCTGTCTGACTTGAATTTATCGAACCTGAAAAACATGTTCAATTATGTGTAAAACTAAGATTATTAGAAGAAAATACTCTTTAAAAATATTCTGAAAACTTTGATCTTCACATTATTTCTTTCTTCTAAAAACGGGCCTACTAGTTGGTGACTATAAATGACGCCGTTTCCAACTAGTCGACTAAACTGGTCATTGGATTCGGTTAAATTTATAACCGTTATGATTTTGTTTTGTTTGCCACACTACCATGCAATATATTTCAAAGCGGTATAAGTCATGTAGGACTTCATATACAATATACTTAATCTATTATTTAAATTTATAGTAAAGCGGAACTTGTCGATTTGTCGGCGTCTACCAAAGTGTCTTACTAGTCGGTACATCTCTTATTTGTTCTTCTGTCTTTATCTAATCTCGAACTTTTGTTCAGTCATCTGCCTAGTTGTGTAATTGTGCCTATGTAAGAATATTTTCCTATGTGCATGCTTAAGTTCTGCCGATCGTACCTCCAGGCAGCCAGCTCGGCGGCCTCGGCAGCAGCATCGGCAGCGCCGGCGGGGTCCGCGTCGATGGCTCCGCAGCCGCGGCGCAGCAGCCGCCGAACGCCGGCACCCACACACCAACGGACGTTCTCCTACAGACAATGCCGAATTATCCTACTATATTAACAAATTACGTTTGAAATTGTCACATTTGATGACATAGCTATTTGTTTGTTAGAGTTTGAAACATATTACTATTTCAAATCTAAATTGGAAATTAATTGCCGAACATTGACTTTAATGTTTTGAAATGTCTATGGAAAATTAGTATTAAAATGGAACATGAATGCACTATTGGTCTAATAGTACTAGTAATAGTAGTATCACAATCACAGGGGTGTCACGAATCAAACAGAGAGATTTTTCGGCGATTCTAAAATGTGTTCTATGTGAACGAAATTTTTCGAAAGGAACAGGAACGTGATCGATAATTTCGTTTTCACGCAGGCGAATGGAGTAAATTAGAAAAACGAAAAATCGGTTCTCATTTAATTACTAACTGAAATTAGCGTTACAATATTTTTTTAGCTTACCCTAGCTTCATCTAGTGATTCAAGTTCATTATAAGCAGATTCCTTGGGTCCAAGCACTGACAGAGCCACTGCTGAGTACTCAGGCATCAAGTCTGTTAGTATGAATGCCTTCCCTTGCTTCAATTCTCCAGAGAGCCTCAAAAATAACAGAAAGATTTATTTTAATGTGTTTAAATTCAAAATTCTTATTCAAAATATTTTATTTCATAGAATACAATTGATTACTTGAAAACGTCAAAATAATAATAAATAACATAACATAACATAATAATTTAAATTGGATTAAAATAATACAGAATAATGTCATAAAGCATAAAATAACAATGAATGAGCAATAAATGTCACTGCCAGGCAGTCTTGTCCTCCATAAAGTCTTTTACACTGTAGTAGGCCTTACTATACAATTTAGTTTTAATAAATGTTTTAAATTTATGCAATGATTGATCAATTACATTATTTGGCAGTGTATTATACATTTTTGTACATTGACCTGCAAAAGATTTGCTAATTTTTTGGAGCCTAAATTTGGGAATTTCTAACTTATTTTTATTTCTTAAATTTAAATTGTGACGGTCGCTATTTTTCCTAAATTTTACAATGTTTTTGTGGGTATACATGAGACTTTAGTTCAGAGTATCAGTCAGAAATGTTAAAAGAGCCAAAGTCATAGCTTCATGTAAACTTGTTTCATTTCAATATCAGTTGAATTAAAAAATAGTCTTTAAATGATTTATCACTGTATAAGTTCTTTTTAATTTAATTTAATTAAATATACTCATTGCTTATAGGTGACCAGCAGAGTACCAAAACAGTCTATATTAACTATCTATATACATATTAAAATAGCAGACTTGGGGCTTAACAGCTGGCTGTTTGGTAATAGGTGCTCTTCAGAAATACAGACACAATATTGACCAAGTTCCAACTAAGGTCATTATTAGAGATGGGTCGACTATGGGTTCGGCCGACTAGTAAGCTTTCAAATGACCGAGGAGAGGTGTGGCTGACCATTAGATTACCATCAAATTTAGTATTGTTCATTGCACCACAACACATAGTATATTATTTCAAAGCAGCATAACCAATGTAGAACTTCTTATACCCGATTATTATCATTTATAGTAAAGACGATTAGTGGGCGCAATTCGCCGACTAGTCGGCATTCGCAAAAGTGGTCCAGTAGTCAGCACATCTCCAGTAATTATTTATACTCACTGACTTAAATGTTGGCACAGCTTGCCACCACTCTTCTGGTTGACCTCCTCAGCTGCTGGGGTTAAGATGTAACCTTCTTTTGAATCATACACGCCCAGGACGAGACCTTTCTGAAATAATATTTAATTCATATGGGTGATTCTACAAAAGTTGGGTAACTTTTGAGGATATTTTGTTTACTATAGTTATTAAATCAAATTTCTACAAATTCGGTTTTATATGATGGCTAATGTAATGAATATATTGTTCCAAATCGGGCCAGTCACTTTTTGAAGTAGATTGTAAGATATTTAAAATTTTCTGAATTTGACTGCCAGGGGACTGACAAGGGTAACATAGTACTGATAAAATACACAATTTGGTAAGGATTATAATGAAATTTAATAAAAAATTAGTACAAATCTCTTAGGATTTAATAATGGCACATGTCTTTTAAGTATTTATATAACTTAGTAACAATTAAAAATAATGATTAATATGTACTGGGCGAAAATACTATCTCAGTTTTCAAAATAGCTTTTTGAAATTTTTATAATCTTAACTTTTATATTATTTTGAGGTAATTTTACTTAACAGTACGTATTTTTCTAATATATCAAGTAAATATAATAAGCTATGCCTTAAAAGCATCTAAAGATATAATGATAATTAAAATAAACTGAGATTTTTTTCTCCACAAAAAAACTAAAAATAAAGGTTCAAAATAGTGCATTTATAAAAAAAAAATATTTCCGAGAACATCTTTTTCCCTAAATTGGTAAAAAACTCTTTCCCTTTTGTAATTAAGTTTTTCCTTCTTCATGAGTCTTTAGTTTAGTGTAGTTTTCTTCCAATTGTGTTTTAATCATTTGCCCAAAAAGGGCCTTCTTCCCTAATTATTTTTTAGTTATATCTTCACTTATGTCTTCAATTCTGGTCTTTGGCGTTTTACAGCAGATTTTATTACTTTTTTATCTGTTTTTTGACTCGTTAATATTTTTGACGCTGAGTATTTGGTCTAGTTTTAAGCATTGAAACTATAGCCTTCATCTTTTGTATTTCTATATTTTCTGTCTTTCACTTCTCTTTTTAGCTTCTTTTGCTCTTTGGTCTTCATTAATAACAGGTCTGATTTCTTCATTAACAAAATTATTAGTGGTTTGTTTAAATATGTTTTCTTTATAGTTTAATTAATAATTTTTAATTTTTTTCCTAGTTATTCGTTGCTCTAGTGGTGTCATGTCTGCAACATTTTTCTCTGTCCTTTCTCTTTTTTCCTTAAGTACTGAAGATTTTGCTTTTCTTTGTATTCGCTTTTTCTCTTTTTTTTTTAGTATTTCTTCCCTCGTCTAATTGCTTTTAGCGTGCTTAATGATGTTTTAAACTGAAATATAAAATAGAAATGCTAATACAGGAAGTAGGAATTAAGATAAAAGTGCTCTTAAACAAAAAAAAACATCAGTACCATGGAAACACGTCAGTCCTCTGACGCGATACCTGACAAAGGACTGACGCCAACGGATTGATGGAAAAGACAAAATTTGAAGTTATAATCAGAACTAATGTTTTTTTTGGTAATTTCAAATATCAACAAACTACATTTTAACAAACCATAGTTAACTATGTATAAATGAAAATAAACTTTAGATTAACAATAAAGTAACGACTCACCACAGGACTGAAATTTTGACTGACTCAGCACGTGTATAGACGACAAACCTAACCCAAGCACTGGTACAGTTATAGCTGCCATCAAATTGTATGGTCCGCAACTAACTTCATTACCAACATTACAATTCTAACAGGGATTTAACGTTGAGTCGGTGATATTCGGCGCGAATTTTTAATTTAAACATCACACAACGGACTGACGAATAAAAACGAACACAAAGTTACTTATTTTTTTTTAAATCATGTGGAGAACATTGCATTATGAAAGTTGGAGTATATATTACTTTATACATCACAGATTGTAGTAAATTAGTAAGTTTTCTTAAATCAATAATAATGTTTAATAGATAGTCACTTGATTGTTGGTTTTCGGGATTGTGACATGCCAAAAGACTGACGATTTAAGCATAAATTGTGTTTTTTTATTAACTTATATTTAAAATGAAGAGCTGAAATTGGGTGACAAAATAAAGGACTTTTCATTGTTTTAAAATAAATTGTAATCTCAATAAAATATAATAAGACTTTGGATATATTGGCTGATGACATTGAGTTACCCAACTTTTGTAGAATCACCCATATATCAATATTATGGAGTCTACCCTCTGTATGCAAGTAAGATTTTTCTATATAAATATAATAAATTCATTGAAAAGTAAAAGGTCAAGCAAGGGTAGATGACTAACAATTTGAACATTATGATTAATATGTAGCAGTTTGTGCGGAAAAATAAATAACTGTAAAATGAGCCTTACCTTGTTGCTGTCCACAGCTTTCACGGAATCTGATTCCTGTTTTGGTTCTGCTTTCTTCTCGCAATAGGATCTGGTTGGAACTCTGTCATGGCCTAATCTTCTACAGGATTTTCCAATACTCGAAAATAATTTTGATAATTTCATTTTATAAAAAAACTGTAGTTAAATTAAAATACACAAAAATTGATATTAAACTGAAAGCCTACTTGAATTTGTGAAAAAAATACAGTTTTAAACATGGAATGAAATCTTTACAATTTGCTGTCTGCGATAGTTTTTATTAATTAGTATAAAGTATTTTAGTAACTACATCTAACTGGTGTAAATAAATGTTTATTGGCTAAATTAAAGTAAAACAGTTGAAAAGTTATTTGATTCATTAAAATGGATAATGCCAAGAATTTTAAATAAAACAAATCTTCATACTACTATCATTTATTTCCAATATTCAGCTTAAATGAAGTAGTCTTTGGTACATGTCTAATAGTCAGAGATATCCTAGTATTCCTTCTTATCACAGAATCTTTAACATAAGAATTAGAACACAGATTTAAATTGGCTATAGAGCTATCCAATACATCTTCACTTACTTCCTCTATACAGTGCAAATAATGGGTAAATAGTTCATCTTGTAGCACTAGTAAACTCCTTGGTTCCAATAAAAATGAAAATACATGTAAGTGGTTAGTTTGATCATCTGTGGCAGGCTCAAAGAACTTTAAAACTATATGTGACCCTGCAGATATGGTAGTTATAGTTGGATAGAACAACAAACCATCCAAATGTGGCATGATACCCTGGTTCGGCAAGTATTCATTCACTAAAACATGATTAGGTCTCTTACCATCCATTACATCAATGTTATGTATTCTCTCTAAATACTCATCCAGCCACGGTGGAATTGCCTCTGCGATCATGCCCCTGTTATGTGGTATACCACCCCAGTTTTGCAACCTTCTGTTTGTAAGTTGTGTCCATTTCGGTTTAGGCGCACCATAAATCTTTGACATTATAAGCGCTTCTTCATTTTCAGTTATATATTCTGATACATAATAAGACGTCGGCGGTACCTAAAGATAAAAGAGTAAAAACACTTTTTACTCACTGAATTCTGGCAAGCAAATTAACTTTTTCGTGCTGGTGAGGTGAAAAAAGTATTTATTTAAATTTAAGAAATACCTAGCAAAATAATTGTCAGCATGATTTCAAACGGGATATTTTATATTGCATATCAAATTAATAATCGCCTATCAATACATACTCATCATTTATATTCTTTTTTACATCAAATAATTTACTTCACTACAGATAAACTAAATGTTTAACAAAACTCAAACTGCAGATAATTCGAAATTACACATCAATATGACATTCCTTTTTTCCTCATAATGCAATACAGTTAAATTTATTTTTGTACAAAAATACTACATGCATAGCATAAATACTGACTGCACATCAAATTTACCATATTTCATAGCAAAATAACTATCCCAGTCGCATATTAACCAGTAAGTACAACAAAATCTGTTCATCATATTTGTCTTAATTTTCAAGAAGCCATGCTCGGCAAATTTAATGATTATTATAACAAAAAAATCCTTTTACATTGCATTATTTCTAAAAGCAGAACAACTTAACTGAAAAACTTCGCGCGTTTTTCCGTCACTGGAGTGCAGAGAGGCGCGAGCGAGTAAATAATATAAAACTGTGACTAATAAAATGTTGTTTGATTTAGAAAAACTGCTGTAAATATTATAAAAATAGAAGCTATATTTAAAAGAAAAAGAGTTAACATGTATAATGTGCATTAAGATTATTAGCTGTGCATTAATAAAAAAGCTTTTGCTTTAGGAAAAATTGCTGTGCGCTGTGAAAATAAATTGTAGTGTGTTTAGTGATATTTTGAGTTGAATATTTTGTTGTGCAATCAGTAATTTTGATGGGAATTCGGTATTTAATTGCATAGAAAAAGGATATTTTATGATTTGCGTTTAAATACTACCCATTTCAAACTATCTTCGACTCTCTATACCTATACCTAAGGAGAAAACTGCAATAAGTACTCACAGTCATAACTTTGAAGTTTTCTATATTAAACTTTGTTGTACACATTTTCAAATGGCAAAATGTACTTTTAAAAATAAATTTTCTTTATTTTGGAAAACTTTTAACTTATTGTTGTTAATGTATTTATTTAATATGACATAATTTACAGTGTTGCCAACTCCAAAATTGTCCAAAGTCACCAGAAAGTCGCTAGACCCCTCAATCCTGCACCTGATGAACTTTTGTTTTTAGTTCGGCGTTTTAGTTTTTACTCTCAAGTGTTAACTTTTTATGTTAAAGTTATAATCATTTTTTACTATTTACGTGACTTTTACACGTTTCAATTTTTACCTGTACCGATGAAATGAGGCAGGGCAGACTGCATTCTGTCTTTTAATATAATAATGTACATGATCAGGAAATTTTTAGGTTAATTTTCAAATAAATAATACGTTTAGGTGCAACTCAAAAGTGGCCAGAAAAGTCGCTAGATTTTGTCGCTTAAACTGCTTATTGATCTAGCAACAAAGTCGCTTAAGTGGCAGCACTGACTAATACTGACATTGATTAAAAAGTCGTAATGTTTTTGCTAGAAATTAAAAAGCGAAGATTGATTTAAAGAATAAGTCTTTCTTTGCTTTTTCATTTAAAAAGCTCAAAATAGGTAATGGATAGTATTGTTATTTGTTGTGATACTAGCACAGTATTTAATTAATTTAAGTTATAAAATAACGATTCTCTGAAAAATTTAGAAAATTAAACGCAAATATTTTATGAATGTTGCCTTTGTAAAAAAAATATGTCTGTCTTTTGCGTTTCGTTCACAATTATTTTTGATTTACTTTGCAGAAATGAAACAAACTTAATTATATTCTATTGTTATACCGTCGGTTAATAATATTAACGTTCAAGTTTGTATTTATCAATAATATGTTAACAATATTAATTGGCATTTTCTTGAAATATTACATGTAATGAACGCGTGATGTCCACGCGACCTTTCATTGCATTAACAAAACATATACAGCTAATCTTTTTTGACAGAAGCGTACTGAAGATGAAAATGTTATTTGTTAATAATTTTTATATAAATATTTGTTAAATGAGCAATTGTAGAATGTGATCATAATGGGAGGTTGCATAGGAATAACTAGAAGTGGTAGTGGACCAATAGAAGAATCTTCAGCCACGGTGTCTCGGCCTAATTCAGGTAGGGTAAGCGGTCGTCTGTCGCCGTGGAGACGTCGAGTGCGTGTTCTCATAACTCTTTGTTGTAGGGGGGCTGAGGAAGAACCAGTCACTGTGTCATGAGACTATTCGGTGGAAATCAGACGTGCCATTAACGGAAGGTCAATTGCGGAGTAAACGGGATGAATTTTGGGACACAGCGCCGGCCTTCGAAGGTCGCAAGGAGATTTGGGACGCGCTGCGGGCGGCCGCGGTTGCCGCAGAGGCCATGGATTTCCAGCTGGCGCAAGCGATACTGGACGGCGCCAGTGTATCAGTGCCCAATGGCTACCTCACTGAATGCTATGATGAATGGGGCACTAGATATCAGGTATTGCATCAATCCATTATCTATAATAACTGTTGTGTATTCACCTCCACCTGTGTCATGGCAAACTCATTATTATTTTAGCAGACAGCTGTTCACAATACAATGTTCCTGAGATTATCATGAAGTTTTTAAAATCTAAAACATGTTTGGTCCTGCATAAACAACATGGTTGGCTGTTTGCAGACAATGAATTTAGCATTATTGAATGACCCCTAATACAACTAGTTTGGACAGTGAAATAGCCAATATTATCATAAGACAAGTTTGTTTTGATTCAAGATACTGTCAACATGTTTATTGAATGGATGTCATTGATAATTAAAAAAACCTGTCTTATTCTTATTATATACATGTTTACTAAACCACATGATGACATCTGCAGAAGTTTATATGTAGCTGCATCCAAAAACTACAATTTTGTGTCTGAGAATTGTGACAGACAGCTCTGTATCATCTAGAAAAGTGTGGCTGTATATTTTTGAAACATTTTCCAGCTACAATTCCACCCCTTGTTTGTTGATTGCCAGAATATCCAGACCAAAAATCCCTATTAAAATTTCTTCTTGACCTCATTAACTTACTTCATTGGCTGTTTGGCCATTGTATGTTTTTTCAAATGTCCAATAATTTTTACCTAACCTTCGCCCAATTACTTAGGTTAGGCACAATATAGATACACAATATCCTATCAGACATCATCTTGGCACTCACACCCTTTTCAGCCATATTGTCTTTTACATAATCTAACCATATTTACTTTGGTCTTCCTCTCACCCTATATCCTTCAAAATTCACTTGTTGAGTTTTATTAATACATATTCATCCTCTAATATTCCAAACATTGAATAAAAATTTAAAAGCTATGTAGGAGTTTGTGAATGCTATAGATAGAGGTTGTATGATAATATTCTTAAGACAACACAATCAGACTCACATAAGCTGGACCACCAGAGCTGGACCTAACCCATTGGCATAGTCAATTTTATACATTTTTATCAACAACTTCCATATGGGCAGATAGCTTTATTCCACTTTTCTTTCTCACCAGGTTCCAATCTACTGTTTATCCCCACCCATAAACATGGTGAAAGAGGCAAGTGGCCGGGACTCTCCGGCAGAATGGTCAGAGCCTGTGGAAGGCGGTGCGGAGGTCAGCTTGCGACTCCGACTGTCCAACACGTGCAAGGATGTGGATCTAGCCGTGTATTCAAGGCATACAGTGGCACAGTGCAAGAACAAATTACATGTGAGTCACTTTTTTTATTATTTTGTTTTTGTATTTATATAGATAGGTCAACAAATCAACTAGCCGATTAGTCAGTGCTCAAATGGACAACAAGTTGGTGACTACAAAAGTGGTTGACTTGTTGTTGAGGATTTAAAACTTATGTATCATAATGTTGTACTATTGCACCACCACCACATGCAGCACAAGTTATGTAGCACTTTTTATCCTAGATTAAAGGCATTTATTTATATTTATTTATTTCACATATATGTATAGTCAGTGACAGCAATTGGTGGTGAATCCTCAAATCAAATACTTCGTATTACATGTAATGTGTCATATTATGTAAAAAATATTTATGCGCAAGAAATTAATACTAAATGGAATAAAAAGGTAATCCTTAGGTAACTGCAAATATTTATTGGAATTTTCTCTTGATAAAAATAATTGTGAAACTTGCAGCTGGATTAATTTTGATGCAATTTGGTATGGAGGTACTTTGGTACAGAATAGGCTACTTTTTGTCCGCAGGTGAAACCGCATGGCACAGCTAGTTTCATATAAAAAAAGATTGTTTCTCTATGCTCCTCTCACGGAAATGGCGAGTATTTAGCAATGACTTGTGAAAGGCTATTCATATTACGAGTTATTTGTTAATTTTATTACCTTGTTAGGTGGCCTTCGGTGATTAGATGCAAAGATTGCCTCTTAGAATATACACATTTGCAACTTATGATTGCGCAACCTACGAATTTAAAAATTAGACAAAAATATCTAAAAACCCTTGATTGTGTTAAAATTGAGTGAATACTGAACATCTAACGTGTTCTTATTTTCTCTTGATAAAAACCAGAATGGGCCACAATAGCTATAATACTTAAGTAGTGCATAGAAAATACAGCCTTTTTTCAGGTATTTTCAAATATTTTAATAACCCACAGCACTGTACCTAAAATTTTAATATAAGTACATTATAACACGCTATAAAGAAAGTGCATGAAAGAAGCCTCCCCGAGTGACGTACACTACGATTCCCTACGACCGGCGCACCCTGGGCAATTCGCAAGTTCTTCAAAGCGAATTAGCTAATCCTTTCACCACAATGGCAAGTCAAAATAAAATTTCACGCTATTCTAAGTTCGAAAGGGTGCCATTAGACAGCGAAATGTTTAAAAATTAAAATTTCACGCTGTTTATGTCAGTCAAAAACATAAGCGTCTTTAGAATAGGCTTCGAAAATTTCGCATAAAAATCTGACATTCACAATTTTACTTAGCTATACATCAAAACGAAACAACAAAGTGAAGTTGATCAAATTTATACAGTCCATCGTCATCCTTTGTGTATTAAAATGTGTAATTTTAAATTGGACCGGCAATACAGTCATATGTATGTTCCGTTGAGACCATTCTCGGTACACTGACTTGGCGATAACAGGCCCCGGGCGTTGGATCTATATTTACATTTTTCCTGGAAAGCATGCACATACCTAAAATCACGTCTTTTCCAATAAGACTGGCACAAACAATGGGATGCCATGTACGACATTTTTTACAGAACTTATTTTACTTCAACATTCGTTATGGTCATCATGCGCCAATTTACAGAATTACATAATATCTCTTTGGCCCTATCCAGGAGGTATGGGAAGTTTTGGCGGCTCAATCCTTTCCAAAATTTGGGAAATGGTACTAGATTTTAATAAAATCGCCACTGTTTTGCTTCTTCTGCTCTATTTGACCCCCTGTCCCTCCAGCTGATTTGACGTTATCTTGACTACGGCCCTGACATATACCTACTTGCCCTGATTAAAGTAGGCTACCTATCAGATCTATAACAAAATATTTGATTAGCTCTCAAATGTGAATAAAAATTGATTTGAATATCACTTACACACATTGGGTTCGACCTTTGAGTCACCTCGTTACTCCGTTTGAGTTTTAATTAAAAACTGGATATTATTAATGAATCATTAATAATTGTAAAAATAACATAAATATGGTCGTGACCCTGGGCTAATAAATTGGATCGATAATGTGAAACTGACTGGATAACATGTCATTAAACGTGACATCTTCCTTCTTAACATCACGCTCAGAAGGGTGTGGCAGACGACTATTAACACCCCCACTTTACCTATTATGTTTCATACCTAATTAGCGATGAGCCTATTGTCATTTATTAGTAGCAATTTCAGACTCGATGCTGCTACTGAGAATTTCCTGCCGGAAAAAGGCAAAATAACATTCTTACCCGACCCAGGTATCCAACCCGTGACTTCACGGTGAGCGGTCGCATGTCCTACCGTTAAGAAGTAATTATCTAATTATGTACTACATAATTAGCCGCTTGCAAGCCTTTTTTTAACGACACGTGAAATTGTTGATGTAATTAAAACACAATTTCACCGTTAACATCAACTACTATAAGGCATGCAATAATGCCATGCCTAGTTTCGTAATATTAAATTAGGCTTTATTAATATCAGCGGCAAAAATATAGAGAACATTGTGAGATAATTTACTTTTTCAACGGGTCGAATTGAAACTGTAAAAGCCATTATAAGTAATGAATATCGATCGTCACATTGATGAAGCTTTTATCATCATGTTTGATTGTATCTAATGGCTACCAAATTTATAGTACCACTCAGACCTACAGTACATTAATGTAATGAAAAAGTAGATAGATTTCTGCGGTTGGCATAAAATTGTTAAGGATATTTTTAAACAACACTTACAGTTTATAAAATTTGATCCCGTGACCAGTCCTAGTCTAACTATAAAATACATGAACGGTCATGTAGTGGGTCTGAATAGCTTATTTGGTACTGTGACTAAAGAAACGAAAAGGCAGTGTTTACCTTAGAGTGCCTATAAGTAGCTTGTCAAAATGATCTCATAGCAATAAATCATAGAAATCTTAATAATAAGGCAATAGAAATGTCAAAGACGCGTGACCTTGTCGCCGCGCATCTGTCAAGTCAAACACAAGTGCGAGTTGAGGAATTGTCGTCTTAATGTCATCGCAAAAAGAATAATTTTGTTTGCAGGAATACAAGCGCATTTGTCTAATCGAACATAAGTGCGAGTTGAGGAATTGTCGTCTTAATGTCATCGCCAAAAAGAATAATTTTGTTTGCAGGAATACAAAAAGTGGTATTTGAAAAACGGCGACATGCGTCCCAGTGTTAAAAGATAGTCGATAGCATTTCTATTGACTAGTTATTAAGATTTCTATGCAATAAATATACGCAGCAAAGTAAGACTTCGTTACGTATAAATGTTGTCTTAAAATCTAAATATAGATTTGTATAGTATAGAGCCTCGTACCTAAAGCAGGTCACCGGGTCTACACTCCGTTCGTTTATAACATTAATTAATCACTCCTTTCAGCGAGTCAAAACATTATGATTAGTATCAAATATCACAACTTTAGTGTGGAAACTTTTTTTCCGAAACATCCTAACTACCTACAGGTTACAGAAATCAAACAGTGAAGCCTTCCGCACTTGCTGGAACAGTCAGACAAAAAAGGGTTTATGCTTTCAAGTGCCATGTGACCATAAAAGATAAAAGAGCAATAAATAAATATATTATTGTGCCGTATCCGGAACACGGCCGCGTGACGTCATGGTACGATGCGAAATCTTGCAACAAGCGCACACCTTCTTAACTATATAAAGCAAACACCATAGGGCTGCGAAACTTTATGGTTTAAATTCTATATTTTAACCATCTATGTTTGCTGGACTAGATAGGTCTCTCCCGATTTGGATCTCAACACCCAGTCCTCCGCCCCAGTCGGTCGCATCCAGTTCCCTCCACCGACTTTCTTCAGGTCGTCAGTTCACATGGCAGGTGCGCGTCTTACAGATTCCGAGTCGCGGTATCCATTCCAGGACTTGTTTGCTCCAAAGGTTCTTAGGCTGACGTGACATTCCATTGTGACTGCATGGTTTTGCGATCTGTGTCAATCACTGGTTATTTGTGGAATAAACTCATTAGTCATAACGAATTTTATAATTCTTCCTTAGTCAAATCTGTGCCTGCGTTCATGGGTATTCGGTGATAACCAAACTTAAGAATCCGGTGGCGCGATTCTGTAAATCAAACTGTTGAAATACGGCCGATATTTGATTGAAAGAAATTCAAATTTCGTGTGATTGCATTTATAGAAAACCCATACGGATAATATACATTTATTAAATTATATGCTATGTAATAATCCATTTAATATTTTGGTGGCGCAAAATATAAAGATGCAAAAGGTCGCCTGTCGTTTCACTTTTATCAACATCCAAACATGTTGCACCAAACAATGTCAAATTCGTAAGCTTTTATTGTAATGAATGTTGTCAATAGGTATGTTATGTTAGCAGCCCTACATGTAGCTCGTGACTTTCGGCTGGCCGGGCCGCAAAGGCCGGCAGTGGCACTGCGTCACCTGTTCAATGGCTTACAATTTTGGACGACACCGTTGCAGTGGCCTACTGTACCTGCTTAATGCTCGCCATTTATGGTAGTGACCTAGGTACCATCGCGAATAGTTGGTCGCCATAGTACCTACCACTTGCATTCTTCTAAGATCACATTGTATATATTTCATCTATGCGCTATGCTGCGCACGGGCGAACTATTTTGATTTGAAACATATATAAATTTCTTTTGATTATGATTAAAATCAACCTATTGCTAATAAATGCGAAAGTCATGTTACTTAGTATGTTAGTAACCTACTCTTGCACGCAAAAACTACTGGACGAAATTTGGCACCCATGGCGTTTTAGACCTAGAAATAAAATAACATTGTAATGGACTACTTTTATCGATGACTACGCGGGTGGAGTTGCGAATAGAAGAATAGAATTTTAACTTAGGTATGTTAACTTTTCTCAAACGAAGATCTTTGATTGTGTACACAATTTTCGTCAAACATGTAAACAGTTCTCGACGTTTACGACTAGCAAACTTTACGTCATGAGAACTGATTGGTTACAAAATATGTATAAAATTGTTATTGTTTAGTGTTACACTATAACCGAATACAAAACGTATATAATCTAAAACGGGTAAACTTTAAGGCATATATACGATTTATTAGGTGTCGTGTACACTAACTAACACAATGAATACAGTGTTCCATAAATTTTTGCATGAATTTCGCCACGTAAAAGCAAAAGCCGTATCTCTTGCTACCCAAAACAACCTAATATATCAAACATTTTTGCTATAAAATCAAATCGTTAGATTCGACCGTCAGGCAGGATTGACTCATATGGTTTGCATCTCATCGCAGAAATTTCTCCGCGGCCATTAATTTCTAATTACCTATAATCATGTCTAAGCAAAATTTATATACTAAATAATTATACCATATAACTCTATTTACACCATGAAAAACTACAGAAAGAAGATAAATATTAAAATAAACAGCACAAAACGTGGTCTTATCAACTTACAACCATAGCATGGAATCTAAAAGAGAGGAGAAATTATGTCTCGTCTCTGTCTACCCCCGTGGGACAAAGGCGTGATTCTATGTGTGTATGTATGAATATAATGTAGAGAAGTTGTTTAACTCAAAGCCAACGTTCACAAGGCGCTTCTCGACGGCGATAGAGCAACAATAAAAAATTCAATGTGTTGGATAATGAGGTCGGAAATCAATCACTGCTCGTTCCTTTGCTTATCGACCGACTTTGTATATTTACTGTTTCGTATATGCCTGCTAAATTAGTTGTCGTTAAATCAATGTAGTAACAAGAGAAGTGGCACAATAAAGCATTATTAGATGCAATATCGCAGAACTACGGTTAACTTAACTAACCATCAGGTCGGCCGTAAAAATAATTATCAGATGAACGTATTACATCTACTGAAGTAAAATGTAGTTATTGTCTACACAGATGATATTAGGACTATCCACTAGTTCTTGTCAAATTTTGATACCTATTTACAGATTTTTTTAAATAAAATTTTGTTTGAAAATATCGTCGCTTATCTGACTAAGTGACGTAACTGAATTCAAGCATATTTTGCAGAACAAGCTATTTGTGGTTGAATGTTACTAATAACTGAGGGTAGCTCGTTCGATGTAAATTCTATTAGTACGAGAGCCCACGACCAAAACCATGTCTCATAGCAATACGGCAAAAACCCTATAAAATCGTTAGATTGTATGATTCTGTACCCGACTAGGTGTGTAGTAACGGTCGAAAGTGTAGCAACTGCGTGGGAGGCCATTTCTGCTGTGTCAAAAAAAAAGACAGTCGGTATTATAGCAATACGTCTGATAGTGAAAATGTACATAGATTTTATAATTGTATTACGAAAAAGTTTGTTTTCAGACATTTTGCGCGTAGCATATAGCCTGAGCGCATTTTTGAAAATGTCAACAAATTTAGCCGACCTGTATCATAGCAATACGGATAATTTTTTTTTCAACTTTTCGTATTGCTGCCATGATTACTAAAAACCTGTTTTCAGACACTTTAAGTGTAGCATACAGGGTGTATTTTTGAAACGGGGCAGTAAGGGCAAGTACCTTAACCGTTGCAGTTACAGCAAAACGTTCTTAAAAGACCTTTCCTAACTTTTTGGGACATTTTGAACTGCATTCACAGATTTTGTAAAAAACTTACAGTTAGCAAAAAAAATGCAAAAAGTTCAAATTATTTTTTTTATGCCAATCGATTCTATTTCATGTGAGGATCAAAAAACTCTATGGGACCATTTTAGCTTTCAGTACTAGAAAAGACAGAAATCGACAAAAACGTTTCCCATACATTTCGGCAACAGAAACGAATTTCTACGATGGTCTAATTTTTTGTTATGGCCTGGAAGTGGGTAGAATTGACTGTAAAGTAAATAAAAAGAATTTTTACCCTCAAATTTCGAATTTGATTCGAAAATCTGTATGTTATACTTAGTTTCAGCTGAGAAACTTCGTATGAGTTATTAATTAAGGATTTTCGCTAAAATGTCTTCTAATCGTGAAAAAATTGACTTATTAGAAGCGTATTTTGAAAGAACCCTGCAATTCCAGGTTTTTCAAAAGATTTGTAATAACCTTTCTTGTTGGCACATGCCGCAACGGATACTTATTGCGGTACCACACTAATGCAGCTCCCGCATTTCGATTATTGACAAAATACGCTTCTAATAAGTCAATTTTTTCAGGATTAGAAGACATTTTAGCGAAAATCCTTAATTAATAACTCATACGAAGTTTCTCAGCTGAAACTAAGTATAACACACAGATTTTCGAATCAAATTCGAAATTTGAGGGTAAAAATTCTTTTTATTTACTTTACAGTCAATTCTACCCACTTCCAGGCCATAACAAAAAGTTAGACCATCGTAGAAATTCGTTTCTGTTGCCGAAATGTATGGGAAACGTTTTTGGCGATTTCTGTCTTTTCTAGTACTGAAAGCTAAAATGGTCCCATAGAGTTTTTTGATCCCCACATGAAATAGAATCGATTGGCATAAATAAAATATTTTTGAACTTTGTGCATTTTTTTTGCTAACTGTAAGTTTTTTACAAAATCTGTGAATGCAGTTCAAAATTTCCCAAAAAGTTAGGGAAGGTCTTTTAAGAACGTTTTGCTGTAACTGCAACGGTTAAGGTACTTGCCCTTACTGCCCCGTTTCAAAAATACACCCTGTATACTCCCAAAAACGAAAATAACGTTTCGGAGTCGCCTGGCCGACGCCTCTGTTTAATGTTTTTTTAAATTTACAGCCTTCATAGATATTCAAGAATCTCCCTTGTTTATTATATGTACTTTGACAGATGACAGATGTCATTACTTATTTCTTTTGTAAAAGTTACTCAAGTGTGCTTTAAATAAAACCAAAACTATCAAATCAATCAGTATTTAATTTCAACAGCCTCAGCGCTTGTTACGCTCCTGCCCCTTTCTTACTATTATACAGCTCACTCGCCAGCTTCCTTTTGTGCGATTTATTTCAGTCCTTCAACTTCAATGTTACGGTTTCGTGTAAATTCTTTGTTAATTATCATCTAATAAATTCAGGGTCGCAACGTATTCATTGGTTTGTAACAGAAAATTCAAGATGCCTCAATACGATTTTTAAATGATACCTGAGTATCGAAAAGTTGTCTGATAGAGAAGGTGCTACACTTAATTTGTCTGATATAAATTTTTTGCACATGTGGACAACTTATTTTATCATGTCCAACAATTTTCAGACATATTGCTATGATACCGATCGGTAAAATTTGTTAACATTTTCAAAACGGTCTAAAAATTTAATGCGTTCACATTTCCGTCTGAAAATTGTTTTGTTCGCATCAAATAACCAAAATTTACTAATAAAAAAGATTTTCAGACGTATTGCTATGAGACATTTTTTTTGTCTCATTTTTAATTTTTTTAAGTGATTTTACGGGTTTGCGCTACACCACTAACGTCTGAAAAATATGTTTCCGGTATCTCAGAACTATCATTCAACTACAGTCTGCAAATCAGACATATTGCTATGATGCAGTTCGGTAAAATTCTTTGACAATTTTGAAAATTCGGTCAGATCAAACGCTACGCGGAAAATGTCTGATATTGGTATTTTCGAGTTCAGGATAATCGTATCTATCGATTTGATGCGTTTTTGGCCGTATTGCTATGAGACAAAAATTTTGGTCGTGGGCTCTCGTACTATATTGATTGATTGATATACAAAAATGTGTGTAGTCTTGTTAGAATTTTTTATCCTAGTATTACAAACAATGAAAATTGGTCAAATCAAGTTGAGTCGGTTTATCCCGTAATCTGATACGTCGCGTCGGTTGGTCGGATCAGCGACGATATGTCGTTTGTTAAATTAATTGCAGTTGAATTAATTGTCGCAGTTCGGATAGCTTTTTCTTGTGAAACGGTGTTTTATTTTAATATCATTTACCTTGTTCATCTCTATAACGTGAGGTTCATCGTCTCACTGACTCCTAAGCTGGCCAATAAAGAAAAGAAAACAACTTGGCATTTTCAGCGTGGTATATTCGCTCATAGAACATTCCAGTGTTGATAAAGTTTCACACACAAAAGAAACTAAAGATTCCAAATATAATCTTTACTTTACACAATATTTGTTTTGAATCTGAGTTCGTGGAAGTGGTAAAAGAATTTCTAAAAACTGCTATAGTATCAGGTCATAAATTAACATAATTATTATGTTGAACGAGATCTTAAAACAGGGGCCGAAATATTTGAATGAGCCAGTAACATAAATGGTGCTTAAGCAGAATTTGATAAAAAATACTACCTGAATATACTCTGGTCTTTTTCTTCTTCTTATGAGTCAATAGTCAAAGTTGTTACACCATCCTGGCCCAGTAGGTGGCTACATTATATTGCATTCTCTGTATAGTTCGGCTATTGTCTTATTCAGTGTATTGTATTTGCTTTGGTGGTGGGGTATATAGGAACCTCTTCTAAGCTATTTAATCTATGGTGTCATTCAGTCGTGATCTGTTGTTTGGTGTTTAATATTAAGAGCAAAGAAACCTTTCTTGCTGAATCTATTTCAGTGTATATTTAGTTTGTGTTCCTTGGTCATACGATCTGCATTATTTTCGTGAAGTAAATTAAATATATTACAAACATTTTACAACATGATTTTACGAATGGTTTGTTTGCTTTCAATATGTCATTTATTATTGACTGTGAAGTGTGAGTTTTTAAATAACAAGTAAAGTTTCAGATCTAACTATTAGTATAATTTTGGTAATTGTGTTATTTTAAGTAAGCTTAGCTTAAGTTTAAGTGTCTACAATAAGACTAAAGAAAATTATGCTTCCCTATCGATATCCATTGTATCTCAAAATCGTGATAGCTCGCCACGACCTCGGCAGTCTGAGCAAAACGAGTAACATTTCATTCATGAAACAACTTGCGATCAACCGCCGTGATAACAGGTGATAAGGCCACGGAGCGTTTGTTTTGTTTTTATTTCATGTCACATTGTATTCCACCGGCTTTGTTGATAAAATGGTTCTAAAACTAACCGTCGAAAGTGCCTCTGCTAAGAGCGGTATAGAAACTATTAATTAATGATTTATTAAACGATTGAGTCTGAATTATTAAATTAGTAACTTTTATTGATATAGAATTTAGATACGGTAAAATGGCACAAAGATTAATAGTGATAAACTTTTTTACTAACCGCTTTTTCAGTTCGAAGTTTACCCCAAACGATTTATTGACACTGAGTTGACTTTTTATTGAAACCGTTTAGAAGCCCTTAATTTTTCCACCACGTTAATGATTTCAATGCATTAAATGATTAGACTATATTATAGACAACTTCGATATTTACTATGATTGATAAAATATAAATGTTTAATTTATGACCTTAACTTTTAATACCACAACTTCTTAAAAACAAACAAACAGCGCGAAGGTTATACAAGAACAAATTTAATGTTTTAAATGCCGTTAATCACATAAAATTGCCTTGTAAATACCAAATTAAATAAGATTAAGTAGCTATATTAGTAAAGACCTTGTGGTATTAATTGATAAATAAATCAAATTAAAAAACAATATAGCGAAAGCTCCAGTTTATTTCAATTCCAGTTAAAAAAAAAATCCACTCCAATGTCAATGTGCCTATAAGCTAAAGATAGTGTTTTTAAAGCTTTGTGGTATTTCGCAAAGACAATAAACTAATATATATCAATACTCTCTTAACAAATCACAAAGATTAGCAATCTTCTAGGAAGCGGACAGATGTAGCTTGTAGACAATACTAAATAATTAGGTCTGACAAAAATGTCTTTGCCATACCCTTTTAAGACATAAGCATTACTTTATTTATTACCTGCATTATAGTGTCCAATGCTTGCCCTCATATTTATCTGCTTTTGTTTCATTGTACAGTTACGGCATTATTCTTATATGTCTTTGTAGGATAACTGAGGGTGAGTATGAGTGTTTTTAGAGAAATGCATGGAAATGATTAGATCAATGGAATATGATTGTTATGTTAGTTGGTCACCACCACAAGGCATCATCAACGCTAGTACGAATTAGGACTTCGATCCATGATGAAGATTCCAAAGAGTCATAGAGACTTGGAGCGACTGAAGAAATGGTTACAATACAACATCTGCTGACAGTTTTGTCAAGTCAAACAGTCTCCTGCGATTCCGAGCCATTTCAGTGAGAAGTATGTAACAAGGGTTTTGTGTCAGTGAGTGAATGCATCGCTTTAAAACATTTGTTACATACATCGCATTGCGGTGGCTAGCATCACAATCGGCGCCGAGTTATTACGCCGAGTATCTCCCGCAATTTAGAAAATCAACTGACAAAACGTTTTAGAAAACCAATCAATATGCTTGATTCGTGCTTCTTGTCGGAATTAACTATTGGTGTTATAAATTCTAAGGTGGAAATGTCTATAAGAATAAAATTTTAAATGAAAGCTTAGTTGTATTTCGCAAATACAATAAACTTTTATAATATATCAATACTTTATTAACCCCTCACAAAGATTAGCTATCTTCAAGGAAGCGGACAGACTTAGCTTGCATTGCAGACAATACAAAATAATAAGATCTAACAAAAAACGTCCTTGCCACACGCTTTTAACATGAGCGTTACTTTATTACCTGCAATATAGTGTCCAATGCTTGCCTTCATATTTATCTGCTGCTATCCAAGTCTGGTACCCACCACCCGACTGGAGAAACGGTTACAACATCTGCTCACAGTTTTGTCAAGCCAAACTGTGTCTCCTGCGATTCCACGCCATTTCAATGAGATGTATGTAACAAGGGTTTTGTGTCAGTGAGTGAATGCTTCGCTTTAAAACATTTGTTACATACATCGCATTGCGGTGGCTATCATCACAATCGCCGCCGAGTTATTACGAGGGCGAGTCTCCCGCAACTAGAAACAACTGACAAAACGTTTTTGGAAACCAATCAATATTCGTGCTTCTTGTCAGATTGGTGTTATAAATTCTACGGTGTAAATGTCTATAAGGATCAAATTTAAAATTGTGTTTTTAAAGCTTATTCGTATTTCGCAAATATAATAAACTAATAGGTATATATCAATATAACACTTCAAACATTAACACGGCTTTTAAGCAATTCTACGACCTATTTTTACTTTTTTATAATCTATGTTTCCCTAAATTTAACGTAAAATTACGACAAAGGAGCCAAAACACAGGATGGATAACAAAAGGTTTAAGAAAATGCTGTAAAATAAAAAGGCAGTTGCGTTTCAAATACTGCAAATATAATACTTCAGATAACAAGAGAGGATATAAGCAGTACTCAAAAGTCTTACGACAATGCATCGATAAATCTCGTAAACTTCAAAACGAAAATAAAATTAAGAATAGTAAAAATGTATGCAAGGCCTCATGGGATTTGATAAAGACAGAATCCAATGGTGTGTTACAAAAAGAAATCATAAGTAGCATAAATTGTGATGGAACTATTATAAGTAAACCAGAAGACATAGTTGAGGTATTTAATAATTTTTTTATTAACGATCTTAGTCAAAAAACTTGCAACGGGACTAAGGTAAAAACTACTTGTAATAGCATATTTTTAAAACCGTATGACTGCTATGACATTTATAAAATGATAATGTCCCTAAATAACACAAAAGCAACAGGTTACGATGACATTACAACAGAAATTATAAAAAATGTGCTAACGAATTGGTACCTGTACTAACATATCTAATAAATTTGTCCTTCATTGAGGGGTTTTTTCCAGATTTATTGAAAATTTCAATTGTAAAACCCTTACATAAAAAGGGAGACAAATCGTTACCTGCCAATTATAGACCAATTACCCTGATTCCTGTAATGTCAAAACTTTTTGAAACAGCGATGTATAAGCGTATCTCTGAATTCCTAGCTAAAAATGATATTCTAAGAAATGAGCAATATGGCTTTCAAAAAGGAAAATCAACATCTTTAGCATGTTTTAATTTAATGAATCAAGTTATTAATAGTGTGGATGATGGGAGGGACACCACTGCTGTGTTTTTTGACATGACAAAAGCATTCGATTTGGTCTCGCACAAAATACTACTAAATAAATTAGAAGATTATGGTATTCGTGGAACTGCCCTATCATGGTTGAAAACATATGTAGAAGACAGACTACAATGTGTTGAAATTAACTGCATACATAATAACAAAGAACTTAAAACTACTCGGTCGCATTATAAAACTAATAATTCTGGGGTACCACAGGGCAGCGTCCTAGGGCCGTTATTGTTCTTGCTGTACATTAACGATCTCCCTGATATAACAGGATGCCCATGCACACTATATGCAGACGATATTTCAATAATAATATCGACAAAAAGAAGCAACACTCCTGACTCTAACACCAACATTAATAAAACTAACACTGACATCCAACTCTATGTAAATGATAATTGCAATAATTCTAATAATGACATTCATATTTGCAATAGTGACATCTACTATTCTGGTATTGACATTCATAATCCTAACATTGACATTAATAATTCTAATATTGACATACACAAGAGTTCTAACAATGACATTCATATTCAGAACATTGACATCAAATCAGCTACAAGTCTACACAATCTTAATATAAAGAAATCAATTGAATCAATTTTAGAATGGCTAGATAAAAATAACCTTAATGTTAATCATATGAAAACCAAATATGTCCAATTCAAAACGTATGGTAGCAAGAGTACAGAGCTTAATGTTATGATTAATGATATCAAATTAGAGGAAGTTAGTCACACAACTTTCCTAGGCATAGTCGTAGATAAATTTATGAACTGGAAATTACAAGTTGAGAAAGTATGTAACCGAGTCAACAGATTTGTATATGTTTTGGCCAAATTGAGGCGAATATCTAACCAAAAAACTATACTTAGTGCATACCATGGTTATGTGGCATCGATACTAAATTACGGCATTATTTTGTGGGGCAACTCGACGGACTTTGGCAGGGCTTTCATTGCGCAAAAAAAGTGCATACGAGCGATCTGCGGAGTAGCGCCTTGGGTATCGTGCAGACCCCTGTTCAAAAAACTCAAATTGCTCACTCTGCCCTGCATGTACATATTTGAAGTAGCAAAGTTTGTCAGACTTAATAAACATCTGTTTACAATGGCAAAAGACTTTTATCCGCGAAACACTCGTGATCCAGACAGAATTGTATTGCATAAAAGACCTCGAACTACTTTATATAAAAAGAATTGTTATGCAATGTGTGGGCATATCTACAACACCATACCTAAAGACATAAAATCATTGCCTTATAACAAATTTGTAACTAGCTTAAAAAAATGGCTTTTAGAGCAAAGCTTCTACTCTGTGGCTGACTATTTGAATGTGAACAAGAGATGTTAGCTTTTATGTTGTGTAATTGCCAAAAATATTCATGTATCTCAATTATTATTTTTTCTGTTGTATACTATGAATAACTGTTTGCATGCCCTATTCAGGCAGAACATTCTGTACCTAATCTAACTTTACCACCTATACTACAATGTTCTTGCAAATAAATAATTTTTATTTTATTTATTTATTTAATACTCTCTGAACCCCTTACAAAGATAAGCAATCTTCAAGGAAGCGGACAGACTTCGCTTGTAGACAATACGAAATAATAAATATAGTGTCCAATGCTTGCCTTCATATTTATCTGCTTTTGTTTCATTTTACAGTTACGGCATTATTCTTATATGTCTTTGTAGTATAATTGGGGGTAGGGTTTGCGTGTTTTTCAAGGTATGGAGGAATATGTCTATGTTTGTAATGTCAGTAGGTCACCTGATCAACATCCGACTGCAGAAATGGTTACTTGAACTGCGGAGATCTATCTTCGGGTCCATTTCTCCTTGCCAAAGCCTTGTTGGATTACCCACCAGACTTGGACCGACTGGAGAAACGGTTACAACATCTGCTCACAGTTTTGTCAAGCCAAACTGTGTCTCATGCGATTCCACGCCATTTCAGTGAGATGTATGTAACAAGGGTTTTGTGTCAGTGAGTGAATGCTTCGCTTTAAAACATTTGTTACATACATCGCATTGCGGTGGCTATCATCACAATCGCCGCCGAGTTATTACGAGGGCGTGTCTCCCGCAACTAGAAACGACTGACAAAACGTTTTTGGAAACCAATCAATATTCGTGCATCTTGTCAGATTGGTGTTATAAAAATTCTACAGTGTAAATGTCTATAAGGATCAAATTTAAAATTGTGTTTTTAATGCTTATTCGTATTTCGCAAATACAATAAACTAATAGGTATACATCAATACTCTCTGAACCCCTTACAAAGATATGCAATCTTCAAGGAAGCGGACAGACTTAGCTTGTAGACAATACGTAATAATAAGGTCTAACAAAAAATGTCCTTGCCACACGCTTTTAACATGAGCGTTACTTTATTACCTGCAATATATTGCAGGTAATAAATAGAGTGTTAATAAGTAATAAGTAAGGTGAGTGCGTACAGGTAATAAGTAAAGTGTCCATGCTTGCCTTCATATTTATCTGCTTTTGTTTCATTTTACAGTTACGGCATTATTTTTATATGTGGTAGTATAAGTGGGGGTGGGGTTTGCGTGTTTTTTTTAAGGTATGAAGGCATATGTATATGTTGATGATGTCAGTTAGTCACCTGATATACATCCGTCATGATAACTGCAGAAATGATAACCAGAACTGCGGCGATCTATCTTCAGGTCCTTTTCTCCAGTCGGTCCAACCCTTGTTAGATTACCCACCATTTAATATAAAAAACGAGCATCATCAACACTAGTACAAGTCTTCGCACCATGTTAAAGATGCCAAGGAGTCAAAGAAACTTGGACCGACTGAAGAAATGGTTACAACATCTGCTGACAGTTTTGTCAAGTCAAACAGTCTCCTGCGATTCCGAGCCATTTCAGTGAGAAGTATGTAACAAGGGTTTTGTGTCAGTGAGTGAATGCATCGCTTTAAAACATTTGTTACATACATCGCATTGCGGTGGCTATCATCACAATCGCCGCCGAGTTATTACGAGGACGTGTCTCCCGCAACTAGAAACAAATGTATTGGACATTTGTTTCAAGCTGCTTGCCTTCATATTTATCCCTTTTTCCAGACGGTTCAAGCCTTGTTGGATTACCCACCATTTATCATAAGAGACGTTTATGGCATCATCAGCACTAGTACAAGTTAAGACTTCGCGTCATGTTAAAGATGCCAAAGAGTCATAAAGACTTGGACCGACTGAAGAAATGGTCACAACATCTGCTCATAGTTTTGTCGAGCCAAACTGTGTCTCCTGCGATTCCACGCCATTTCAGTGAGATGTATGTTACAAGGGTTTTGTGTCAGTGAGTGAATGCTCCACTTTAAAACTATTGTAACATATATCGCATTGCGGTGGCTAGCATCGTAATCGCCGCCGAGGACGTCTCTCCCGCAACGAGAAACAACTGACGAAACGTTTTTGAAAACCATCAATTTGCTTGATTCGTGCTTCTTTTCAGAAGCGACCATTGATGTAATAAATTCTACTTAAATGTCTTAAAATATATGATATATTTATAATACATATTTTTTTTTTAGTACGGACGTATAATAACGATTTGTATTAGAGTTAGTGTCATCTACAACGTATTCTTTCATCTTTCAGGCTCAAGAAAACATAGAACCGTGGCGCCAACGGTGGTTCTACGGCGGTAAGCTCCTCGGCGACCGTCTTTTTATCGAGGAGGCGAAGATCACGCCTGGCTACGTGGTCCAGGTCATCGTCAGCACCGACCCTCAGCCCCCCAGCTAGAAGCATCGCACTACTGCGCGCGTCTTTGTGGTATCGTGCGTTTATATTTTACTCTATTTTAATAGGGGGTAATACTGCAATGTTCTGCCGCCAGGGTGCAGCACTAGCGTAAACAGTGAACATTTTTGGGAAAGTTGTAAAGCGTAAAAAATGTTGCGATATATTGATGACTGACACGTTTTGTTTACTGTATGCGCTACTGGCGCACACAACGCAGAGTTTTGCGTAATGTTCCCTATTCCAGCTAAAATTTACATGGGCGTTTCAAAAGAAAGTTAATTGTGGCTCCATCTGTTTCGAGCGTCAGTAACGCCATCTGTTATCTGATAACTGCAAACTCGTCACATTCTGTGATATGACGCGCATTACGTTTAGCTGTTGCTTGTAGGTGTAAAGCAGCTACAAAAGTGTATGTGTAACATCGTTCTTTACATTGTTCATCATACTAGATTTTAAGTAAATGAAATATCTCTTGTTGATAGATAACTGTGATTGTTTTAGGGCGATGTCTACAAATATCTACCTTGTAGCTACTCCTTACCACTACATGCTTAATAGGAAATCGCGCCTTTTCATTTCCATGATCACAGTTCTATAATTCTTATTTATTTACAAAAAATTGTGCAATATTATTCGCTGGCCAGTAATTACCAGTAAAATACAGTAAGGTATCACAAAGACGCGCTTCGAAAGGTACTCAGCAACATAATCCATATGAAACTATTCTAAATAAAGGATACGTAGGTTATTTACTGTGTAACCGATTTGTATGGTCGTGCCCTTCACGCGAACAATCAATAATTCTACAAATATTATTTACATTGTAGTCAATGAGTAAATCTGGGTCTTTATAGATTTGAAAGGTACTGTACAGTTAAGAGGGTATTTTACCGTGAAACGTAGTTGAGTTGATTGTAGTTACAATCTGAATAAATATCAAATCTAAAAGAATATTATCTACAATAGTGTTACTCAATCATAAATAACATAATATTTTTATTAAAACTGACGTGAGTTTGTAACATTATTCTAGTCTTGCACTGTGCAAGACTGGCTGCGACTCAGCCGCGACGTGTCGCACTCTCTTGAAAATGCCTAAAAGTATAGGCGAAACCGCGGTCGACTAAATAGACCAACATTGCGTGAGTAACACCCGTATTTCATAATGTGAATAACATAATATTTGTGTATATTATTGTTCACGTAGAGGGCTTCAAAATTATAATTTATACTTGAATTTGTTGTTTGGAGTGTCCACACCTGATTTGATTATTGTGATCGCTTTCGATGGGGTTTTGCATTGTATAATATTTCATTTTTACTCGTATTTAAAGATCGACAACAAAATATGTAACATTTTTGTGGTGTTACATGTTTCTCTGTTTGACACAAATATACATTACAGTTTAATTTATCGACCTATGTGATGTGTTGATATTTGAATATTACTTTGTAATTTGTCAATATCATTCACACCCTAATAGTATAATGCTCAAAAGGAAAATTGTAATAATATGCTCAAAATTAATAATGTTCAAATTTAGAAACTTTCGGCAAATATGTTACATGTTCTGTTAGCGATTTCATTTTGCAAATACTTTGATTGTACTAGAGTCGTATAAACTTGTTTATATTTATATAAAAATGCCCCAATTGTAGTGAATAATATATGTATATTGCAGTGAGGACTGGAGCATAGATTAAGGGCAGTAAGGGCTATACAATGGTTAACACGATACAGTTTCAAGCAGATCTACACTATTATATACATATATATCATGATAAATATATAACAGTGTAATATAATATATTTGTAATTATGATGTCCTTAGTTTTTGGTATAATGATTAAATAGATGAAGTATACAGCTGGATTCAAAATGTGTTATCGGAAGTGCTTAGGCATGTCCCTAACGTACGAAAGGCAAGGCGACGTTGCGGCTCCATATAAAAGGGCGCCTCGTCCGCGCTTCACCTCTACTGTTGGCGACATCACTGACTAATTTAGTGATTTAAATATGTAACTCCATTTCAAGTGCCTATACGCACAACAAATTCATAATATTCGGCAATTAATTGTTTGTAGAGACCCACTAATTTGCGATCAAACACGTGTGAGTAAAGTTAATATTCGTGTGTGCTTTATGTTTTATACAATAAGAATTGATACTGCAAAGTTCTGCCTCCAGAGGGCAGCACTAACTTTTTACCAAGTTATTCATAGCTTGGTAAAAATTGACCATATAAAATTGATTGCAGATGTGCCAGTGGCGCCCTCTACGCCGTATTTTGCGTAATATTTCTTATTTATAAATAAAATTGTTATTCGAAGCAGTTGCAATTAACAGCGAAAATACGCTATCTCAGTCGCTCGCAGTATTTTAAGCGAATAAAAGCGACCTCGACAGCGCATTTTCGCTATTCACTTGAACCGCTCAGAGAAATAATTTTATCTGTACTGAGTTTAGCGATATACTCCACGTTCATACAGACAATAACTCTGTATCACTTCTAACGCTTAGCCAAACACATTGCGTTTGCTTTTATAACGCTTTCAACATTATCGATGTTTACTACACTACTTAAAAACGCGACTCAATTTGAGAGTATCTTTGCAGTTGCTTAGGATTGAAATAAAAATGGTCATATGTTAAGCTTCTGCTAAGCGGCTCTCTTCATTAGGACGCATTTGTAAGTAAGGGAGTTAACTTTTAGCTATACATAATATGATTTGCTTAGTTTGATAATTGACAAAATATTTATTTGTGAAGATTCGTATTTATAGTTTTTAATTAGGTTATAGTATATATTTTCTCTGTAATTTATCGAATTTTGGTATACATTTAGTAAGGGCCGTCCGTGTGCCATGGTTACAATAGAATAAATAGGAAATGGATAGTAAATATGGTATTTCCCGGGACGAACTCCCATATACACACATGTTTGTGCTGCAACCTAACATTACGATTACAATGTTACTAGTGTGCATATAACTACGGTACTTTGTAACACAGTCACGTTTTTTGAACACAAAGTATTAATTCTGCCATTACACAAAGCGACTGCCATCTATTGTGATGTTAAAAACTTTCTTTGTATGTTTACTGAATGATTGTAATTATATTGTTTATTTGAATACTTAAATCGAACGCTAGATGTTGATTTTGCATTGTATATTGTATTTGGAATACATCGTGAGGCTCTATTAAAATAAAATAAAGAAATGCTTAAAAGCGATATGACATACTACATATTATTATAAACGTGTAGGGTGGCACGTTTGCGTCTTTAATTTACTTTCAAGATTAGCTGGTATTAAAACAATTTAAAATGTATTAAATTTGGCCGATTACTGCAATTTTCTGTCACCAGAGTGCAGCACTAGCGTGAACAATAAATACATAACAGTTGTTATGCTATTATTATGACAGGATCATATTAAATTAGCACGGCGCAGGCGCGAGAGGGATTCCATTACTGTATGCGCTAGTGGCGCCCTCTGGGTAACGTTCACTATGGCTGTCTACTAGTAAAATACCTCGCACGAAATATGAAGGTATTATAAATGCTAGTTACCTTTGCCGGATTTAACTTGGTGTCATCAATAGCCTCACGATAATTCTACAAAATCTACAAAATTTATCAGATTTGTATAATATTCTTAGCTTCCTAATATTTAGTGTTTTGCACACGAGTTATATACGCAAAATTATATTGTTGTTAGTGATTTGTCGAATGTATTCTTATTACGGAAATTATTATAATAAGTTTCGGTTAAAAGTGTTTTGTTAAATCTGGGGTTGAGACCAACGTAGCTTTGTGTGTATCTCTTAAAATAATGAGATAACACATTGACACCTAAAATGTATGGTTAGAGTGGTGGACATAAGTGAACTAAACCATCAATTCACTGAAAAGAATGTGATTGGCTAACTTAAAAGTAAAGTCTACGAGGTAGCCAGTCAATGCTTGTCTTCAGGCGTCTTCATAAGTCTGCATTGAAAAGATAGAATATTGGGAATGTCAATATATTTTCCAATTTGGCTTCGATGTATCTTCGAGTTATTCACCTGGCATGTTTTGCGATTAATTTTATTAAAAGTCAATTCATGTAATGCCTTATTACTCTTTTCAAATCAACGTCAAAAAAAAAAATACTTCATATTTAGTCTCGTACCTGTTGACGATAAAATTAATCGCACCATTGTTAGTCAAGATATTATTTAGTTTTAAAATAAAAATAATTCTTTTTATAATAAAATGGCCTTAAATGATACTCAGAGGGACTTGGGATTGAAATAAGTTTTTACAAAATACATCCAATTGCGTACTTACAACTTACAACTAGTAAAATTGAGATGAATCATCATTCAAGTTGACAAAATTTTAATTTAGAAGTACACGCTTATATTTGTATACGGCAATGTTTTTCATGAATTAAATTTTACCATTGGCATTTTTCTTTGAAAATTTTGGCAACAACTGGCTGCTTTTAGCAGATATTTTAAAACACGGAATTAAAATCTCGATTTCTCTAAAAATATCCGCCAGAGGCAGCACAGGTGGCTAATGAAATATGTTAAGAGAAAAAGGATAAGGAAAGCCACCCACGTTCAAATTGTATTGTCATGCATGCCGCGCGCTTGTAGCGGCGTCCATGAAACTTGAGCTAGGATGGTTTAAATGTGCACGAATCCCATACAGTACCCTCAAGTTTACTGGATGCTGAACTGAACTTGACAATTCCACTTGAACGTGGGTGGCCTCCCTAATTCTGGCGATACTTGGCATCACATATCCTTCAATAAATTATTTGACTCTTCTTCGATAACCTTCTACTAATAAATTGATGTTTGTATATTTTGTCGATAAATGCATACAATTAGTTCTCGACGTATAAAAGGAAAAAAATAATTATCAGCATTTATGTTTATCGGAATATGTCAATCGTTATAGTTTTTTTTTAATCAAAATTATGAATATGACGATATAGAATATAAAGTTATTTAAATGTTAGCAGTTGGAATTTGACGATATCTGACAGACTGCTCATTATCATTCTCCGGATCATGCAGTTGCGACTTACCATAAGTGCTGAGCTTAGTATCAGTTTTTACAAATATGATATTGTTTTTCAGAGGTACTACGCATTTGCTCCAATATGGCCAAATCGTCGTCCCGCTTCTCCATACCTCACTTCTTGTCCTAACAGACAAAAAGGACACGGCCAAAAGGAGTTTGTAAAGTGAGGTATAATGAAGTGGGACGGGGAAAATTGTGATTGTGAAAACTTAGGTTTAACAGAAAACGTGAATATTATTGTAGAATTTTTCGTTGGAACTAGTGGAATGTATTCTGTTAATGATTCTGTACAATACCACAAAAGTTTCTCCGTGTATAAATATGGAAGTTGCGACTTTAAAATAGAATCATAGATATCTGTTAAACTTCTCGATCAAATTCCAACTGCTACCTGTATGTTATATGTATGTCTAAATTGTAATAAGAGGATTATAACGTTTTAGTACTAACTTATTAGGTTAGTTTTAGTATTTATACATAATTATTTAATAGTTAAATTGAGCAGAGGCTTGAGATATTATCTAGTTACAACAATGGCTACTCTGGAAAAATCGAGCATATCATACTATATTTTCTCATTACTAAAAATGATTTGTTTTATAATTTGGGAATTTCACAAACGCTGATGAAAATATTTTATATGTTATTAAGACTAAATATACGAGTTCTAGATTAAGTTCCAGATATTTAACTGGCAGTTAACAATTTTGACAATTGATCAGGCAGTTTTTTTTACATGACTAGCTTCCATACCAGTTATCAAGATCGGTTCAGTACTTCAGCCGTGAAAGCGAAGACAAACAGAGTTACTTTTTCATTTATAATATTAGTAATATAATATTATAATGTATGTTTCATTTAGTGCTCCAGTTGTCCCCAGCAAGTCATTAAATAAAAACCATTTTAATCAGGGTGGGTGGGTGTATGCGAAATTGATTGAAACTGTTTTCCATACATGGCCATAGGAAAACCTATATTTTTTTCAAAAAAATAAAAATAACACTTCGAACAAATGGAATGCTGCAATCATCCTATTTGCACAGGTTTGTTTCTGGGAAAATATATATTAACTGATCTGAATAATCATTATATTATTAAATGTCGCTATGTCGCATCCACCCTGTATGTAACAAACATTTTTTTTATCAAAACTAATTACGTCGTTATAACAGTTGCCATTGTGATTGTCTAAATAGGGGTGTTGACATTCTTCAAACAATTATTCGTGTAAACAAAATAATTGATTATAATGAAAATATTTTCTTTTTGTGTAAAGCTATGTCTCCTGCGACTCAAACATGTCGCAAAACCAACGATTATTGAAGGATACCATTAAATTCTGTCAAAAGTTAACAGAAAGGAGTGTTTTGATTGGCTGTCAAAAACGTTTTGTTAGATGTTTAGGTCACATGATACAGGGCTTTATTCCGCACCTTGTGTTTTATTGAGCAAAATGTATCGCGTTGTTAATTGAGGTAGCTATGGAGATTCATAACATATTGAAAGATAATAAAAATTACATATAGGTAGGATTCGAATTCACATGTAGTAGTTGAGCTATTTTTTATTTAATATACTTTCGGTCATATACAAGTCGGTTTAAACCAGTGTCAACATCTCTATTATTCCTTAAATAAAACATTTAAACCCTTACGCTAAATCCTTGTTTATTTTGACTTCGATAAGGTCTACAATCGTTTACATAGCGCAAAGGATTGAACTGCATTCATCAATTCGCTATAACATTGCTCCGCCTAATGTGCCAGCTACACTCTCCATCTTACTTGCGCAAACAGTTTCTGCAAACATTGCCGGCTACACGCTCAATCTTGCACAAGCTGTTTGCGCCGGGCCATGAAATGTAGTTCTCGTCAGTAATAAATAGACTAAAATTGTCAGGCTAAGTATGTTATCTGTGAACAATTTCCCCTGTGTTACCATTATCATCGTTAGTGTTGCCTCAATTTAGAGTTTTCATTTATTTTAGGTTACAATCGACAGTCGGCCATAGTTAGAATGTATACAATAGTCTGTAATCGGTCTAAAATGTGTTTGATTTCGGAATAAGGAACTATGTATGGTGCTACAATTTGTTTTTTCACAAAGGGATCTATTTCGTGGGTGTAAGATGTATATTGGCTATGGTAATACAAAACTATTCAAAGATAACTACTGTTTTAAATAATGGTACTAGAGTAGCCGCCACCGCTCATAACGGGTAAGCGCCGAGCTTTAGTTTGACAGCCGACCAATAGAATCAGGAATATTTTGTCTATGCCTCTTGTTATTGGTCATTTACATTTAGTCCCGACTAATTGCCGTCGGGCATAAGTCCGCCCAGTCTGGCTTTGTTAATTAATACTTTTGTATGTCCATAAGCTAGCAGTTGACCAGTGTATTGTGTATAACGAAATAGATCCGCCATTTATGATTTCTCACAACTATGTTGAACTAACAGATACGGGTAATATCCAAAATTGTAAATTACAAATGTCATACTCACATCTTACTATTTATCTCTTTTTTACTTGATTTAACTATAAGTCAGTGTACAGTCAGCAACCATCGGACATTTATTTTTGTTGGTGACTGTACCTCCTACTGAATGTACCTTAAGCAATAAAATTATTTTATTTACGCATGAGTATCGGAACAAGATTTATTTATTTTAGTGATGTACCCCTTTAAAACGTGGACATGAACTTTACGAGCTAGAAAAAAAAACAGCTCCCTGAAAATTTTCCCTTTATATTTATAGGTTAACAGTTAAATAAATAGGTGCGTATCTTATTGACACACATGTATAAGTTTGTCTGTTAAATTCATCTTAAATTTGGGTAAATGGCTATTTGGTTTAAGCGCCATTCCACGATTTTACCTACACTACCCACATTTTCTAAGCATTCTTCAATGTCGCTTAAACTAAATCTAGTTTAAGCGACATTGAAGAATGCTTATCATTCGCGTATGGCAATCGCCATACGCCTGTCGATACACAAGTAATGATAAGTGTACAATTGGACGTGGATCACCAGCTATCGCTATTTATTGGAGTTTCGATAGCCCGTTTGCGCGAGACTTACTCTGCCATGTACCACACGGACACATGCTGTTCAGTTTTACTTATTTTAACGACAAATATAAACTAATGGCATGCGTTTGTCTACACAAACTTTATAGTACGAGAGCCCACGACCAAAATTTTTGTCTCATAGCAAACCGGCCAAAACCGCATCAAATCGATAGATACGATTATCCTGAACTCGAAAATACCAATATCAGACATTTTCCGCGTAGCGTTTGATCTGACCGAATTTTCAAAATTGTCAAAGAATTTTACCGAACTGCATCATAGCAATATGTCTGATTTGCAGACTGTAGTTGAATGATAGTTCTGAGATACCGGAAACATATTTTTCAGACGTTAGTGGTGTAGCGCAAACCCGTAAAATCACTTAAAAAAATTAAAAATGAGACAAAAAAAATGTCTCATAGAAATACGTCTGAAAATCTTTTTTATTAGTAAATTTTGGTTATTTGATGCGAACAAAACAATTTTCAGACGGAAATGTGAACGCATTAAATTTTGAGACCGTTTTGAAAATGTTAACAAATTTTACCGATCGGTATCATAGCAATATGTCTGAAAATTGTTGGACATGATAAAATAAGTTGTCCACATGTGCAAAAAAATTATATCAGACAAATTAAGTGTAGCACCTTCTCTATCAGAGAACTTTTCGATACTCAGATATCATTTAAAAATCGTATTGAGGCATCTTGAATTTTCTGTTACAAACCAATGAATACGTTGCGACCCTGAATTTATTAGATGATAATTAACAAAGAATTTACCCGAAACCGTAACATTGAAGTTGAAGGACTGAAATAAATCGCACAAAAGGAAACTGGGATGAAGTTGAAAAAAAAAACAGTTTATTCAAAGTTACAAAATATTCTCGTATTCAATCGCTGTCGGATTTGGAATCGTCATCTTCGAAATCACTCGACGTCGCTCGGGAGATTTTCAACGTCCTCTTCTGTAAAATAAACATCGTTAGTGAAAATCACGAACTTATTTATGAAATTAACTGCAAAAGCCATGTAAACTGTACCTGTTGTGGATGATGATTTGTCGTCCAAAATAACGTTGCTCAACTCAGGTAGTTGGTTGCCAGAGAACCACGAAAACTGAAATCGTCCTTCGTCTTCATACCATCCGCAATCTGCAGGGTTCAGTTCGGTTGGCGTTTTGGTATGAGCGTTGCTCCAGACTTGTGCAATATATTTTGTTCGTAATAAATGTTTCTCCAATTCCGTTTTGCATGGTGGCAGATTGCAGGCGTCGTAATTGGATAACTGGAGATTCAGAGTTGTCGAAGCCTCGTCGTTTTTAATTTTATATGTCTTCGAAAAAATGTTGAGTCGAGCTAAATCGACGTTATTAATTTTTTTTTCGTTGTACAATCTGCACGTGAATTCTTCCAAAACGGAGAATACCTTGTCACTATCAGAAGTATAGCTGCCCAAATCACCGAAAGCTTCTTGATAGCGTTTCGAATTTTTCAGCATCATCAATGGTCTTTTTTTACCCTTGCGATATAACGCGGGATTATAATCGCAGCCGGTCATTGCATGGAAAGCAAGTAAAGATTTTGCCAGAATGGATCCCAATGTCTCGTATAAACGTGAAACATCAATGTAACGCCGAATTGCCAACACCAACATCCATAGAAATTAGATTAATTAGATTCTTGAATATCTATGAAGGCTGTAAATTTAAAAAAACATTTAATAGAGGCGTCGGCCAGGCGACTCCGAAACGTTATTTTCGTTTTTGGGAGTATATGCTACACTTAAAGTGTCTGAAAACAGGTTTTTGGTAATCATGGCAGCAATACGAAAAGTTGAATTTTTTTTTTATCCGTATTGCTATGATACAGGTCGGCTAAATTTGTTGACATTTTCAAAAATGCGCTCAGGCTATATTTTGCGCGTAGCATACGCGCAAAATGTCTGAAAACAAACTTTTTCGTAATACAATTATAAAATCTATGTACATTTTCACTATCAGACGTATTGCTATAATACCGACTGTCTTTTTTTTTTGACACAGCAGAAATGGCCTCCCACGCAGTTGCTACACTTTCGACCGTTACTACACACCTAGTCGGGTACAGAATCATACAATCTAACGATTTTATAGGGTTTTTGCCGTATTGCTATGAGACATGGTTTTGGTCGTGGGCTCTCGTACTATTAGTACATACAATATTTTCTATGTGTAAGCAATGCATCAAATATTATAAATAAAACAATTTGTGAATAACCCGAGTAGTTTAATGATCCTCGGTATTTTTAAAGAATAAACAAACTGTTTCGCAAGCTAGGAAATTTAAGTATCTTTCAATTTATGGACGTATTTTGAATTAGTTACATCTTGCACTAATCCAATTTGTTGGACTACATTTTGTTCAAGATCTTGAACACAATATAGTATATCCGTATGACAACAAACAAAAAATTGTAACCGCTCCCATTCTCAATATCGTAAGCAGACATCACTTTAGTTCGTTTTTGACCCTAACTGAGTTATGGATATTCCAATCCATTGTTTGAACCGGCACCCTTCTGGCTTCCATTTGGAACCTTAAACAACACGGAAGCTAGATATACTAGTTTAATAATCTTCATCTTACGTTGATGTCAAGTGATTGATAGGATTGTTCTACACAAGTTTAAAACAAATGAAGGACGAGTCTGTTAACAACTATACTTCAACTTTTAAATATCGCGTTGCATGAGTATTATTATAATTTTGACGGCAATTAACGCGAATCATGCATCTATTTACTGGACTAACTATATAGGAAAGGCTGAAGAAACATATTGCCGCTGTAAAAAACCGCCCGACCACCAAATCCGATATTGCGGCACACATCCTACAAACTGACACCAATCATTGGATTGAGTCCATCGTCCGCAAGTGCTGTCTACGGATCGCCACTATTACTCAAGAGTAGTAGTATAAGTAGTAAGGTCGCAGGTTCAAACCCTGCCGGTCCCATAATTGTTTCTTCGTATAGCCAAAAGGTAAATATATGCATGATTCGAGTTAATTCCCGTCAAAATTACAATAACAACTATACCTTGTTAGAATCCTTTCTACTAACTACTAATATTATAAGAGCCAAGTTTGTGTGGATGTGTTAATGTTTCTAGATTTACACAGGGGACTGGCCACAGATAGGGTGGCGATGGCCGGGCCGTGCGTCGCCGGTGGACAAGAAACCAGTCCCCGACCCCTTGCGGAATGCAATCGGACATAATAATAGTGAGCTATTCATATCAACATGTAGACTACACACTTATATTACTTTTACATGTCCAAAATAAACGATAATAGCTACATAAAACTTTATTGTTAGTTCTACTTTTGGTACAACTCGCTAAATAAAACTACACCAAATACACTAAATGTCCGTTTATTACGTTAAATGCTTACTTAGGTATGTACTTGAGTAGTTTGATCTCGTGCGTCAGCCATATCGCTAGCGAGAGGAGGACGAGCGAGCCGGACTGGTGCGAGGCCGCCAGCGGGGTGGGCACGAAGTGCAGCAGGGTGGCGATGCCGAGTGCTACCTGCGGGGGAAACAACATCACGCTTGTAATATTTTAAAGCAAATTTTAGCTTTGCTATGCCTTTTTGTATTTTATATAATATTAAAGTTGAAAAAATTAAGAATCCAGAATGACTCGAACCTGCACCCCTTGGGTATACGCCCCAAGTGCTTTGCCAATTCAGCTATGGATTCGTATGCTGCCGGACTCGAAATTTCTCAACTCTTTTGTGCCAATGCGCAATATGTGAATAAGTGACTTATCACTTCGCATAGATGGCGCTAAAACCAAGTAAGGTTCGTCTAGCTATGGCTGGCACATGTTTATATGTTTTTGACTATATATCCTTTGCTTTGTTCAGTCAGCGGCTAACGTCAATATCAAGAGCAAACGGCACTGTATAGTAGGGACGACGAAAGAATGCGTTTGTGGCAGGCGCTTCAGTTGTCCAAAAAGATAAGGCATATTTGTTCTATTGCGTTATCCTAACTATCATTAACTGATTGACGTCACAAATGTATTCTTTCGGCGTTCATACTGTAGTAGTATATTTAAATATTTGATTGAGGCATCATGGCCTATATGAAAAACAATAATACAATATTAATACTACACATCACAGTCTAGGGATATTTCAGAAATCATATCATAACTAAAAAACTATTTGTTCTATAGTAAAAGTTTGTATGATTCAAATAATCTCTATGGTATCAGGCTTCCAAATTTAAAATATTATTATTTAAAAAACAATGCGAAAGAATTCGAATTTGGTTTTCACAAAGTTCGTTTTCGTTACACTTAACAGAGATATACCGAAAAGTTTATATTCACAAGAATGGTAGGAACGCGTCACGTGCCTACTACTCGGCATACGTCAGATGCGCCAGCGTCGTGTGACGCGCGTTGTATAAAGAAGTGTTACCTGCAACCACGCCATGGCGCCCACGCCGTTGACGACCCTCCGCGCCATGGGGGACAGCGGCTTGCCGCGGGACAGGAGCCACAGAGCAGTCGCCAGGGCCAACGTCGTGGTGCCCAGCACTCGGTGGTCGAACTGCACTGTGGTGGGGTTCTCCGTGAAGTTGCGAAGGCTTGGAGAGAATGCGAGGATGTCGTCTGGTATCCAGTTGTCGCCCATCTTGGGGAAGGAGTTGTAGACTAGACCGGCGTCCAGGCCAGCTACGAAGGCGCCTGCAATGAAGAAATAGATCAGATAAAAAAATATAATAAATAATAATAACAGCCCGGTATCTAACTAAAACATGTCCCATTGCTGGGCTCGGGCCTCTTCTCATGATGAAAAGGGTTAGGCCATAGTCCACCACGCTGGCTAAGTGCAGATTGGTAGACTTAACAGGACCTCGAGTAGTTTTTAGGCATTCACAGATATGCAGGTTTCCTCATGATGTTTTCACCATTAGCTAGCGATAATTTATATGATAACAAATATCTTCGGAAAGACTAATCTTGAGAATTTATTGACAGAGGTGTGTGTCCGTGTGTTCGAACCCGAGACCTTTGACTTCGCAGTCCTACGGTCTTTCACTCTGGTATCGCGGTAAATATTAATTCAAGCACTAGTACTAATGCATCATGCATTACAGAAATGACACTGGTACTCCATATTAATAGTTTCTAGTAGTGGCATAGGAAGCTTCTCAACAACTTCTACTTCCAAGCACTAATAGTGTTATTACACTGAAATCCATAAAGATAATAAATAAATAAATAAATCGATCGACGTCGATCGATGTATTTGACGTTTAAAGAGCCAATAAGAGCGCACCATTGTGCTTGATCGATCTCAATCGATTTAGGTAACCCAAATGATGATATCTACAAGACAACATTTGTATAGTAAATTATTATATAATCAGAATCTTGTTCTGGCAGATCGCAGATAAAGCCAGTGTGTTATGCAGTTTTAAAATAGCCAAATCTTTTCAGTGGTTCTTGCGTAATTGAATAACATACATTTATACACCTCAATAAATTTTCACATTTAAATATTAGTAGGAAATCGAACATACCTGAAACAGCAGTCAAAAACGCCATCGCCTTAACCGAGTGCGCAAAAGCGGTCACTCCCTTCAAGTTCTTCAAACTCTGGAACGTGGTCGCCACGGGGAAAGGGCGGAGCACCCTTAGGGCGCCAGCCAGCAGCCCCGAGTACAAAATGAATGCTAGAGACAGGTGAGCAGCAAGGCGGTATTGGGAGACCCTGGGCACGTCGGAAGGTCCTTGGAAGCGATCTTCGAGACCTGATTTGACCATGTACCAGCCCATAAGACCCTGGAATATAATGTTGACGTATTTAATTTATGTGCGAATAGACTAATTACATAAGTAGCTAACGAACTTGCATGCCACCTGATGTGAAGTTGAACCTGTGGAAGTCATTTACAAAAAACCGTTGATGCATCTTTTATACAGGTAAAATTTTGAGTATTATCTTACCCTAGACACACAAGCACTGTTATTTAGAAGCTAACATTACTATAAAATAACAATATAGATAGTAGTGCTTCCTCTTTGGAATGCGTATTATTTTTACTCGTGAATAATTTTACGAGAAAATGTGATTTTCACAACTTCATAATTTTGCATACCAGCTAGCATAGGGCTAGCATAACAAGCGCGCGATAGATTTTGTCGGGTTTTCGTCATGATTCCCCATACAAAATACGACAAAATTTATCTCGCGCTTGTTATTCCAGAAATTATTATTAACTTTGATAATTAAACCTTAATCTCAACAGAGTGGTAGTGGGCAAAGTTTTTTTTTATTCAAGAGAGATAACTTTTAGAAACACAGTTTATCACATACCTGAGCAGCTACGAGCGCGCAGTACACCCCCACCCTGACCTTCATCCCCTTGTCCAGGAAGCCCCTCGCCCAGAAGAAGGCGGCGGGCAGGAACACGGCGGCGCCGATGGCTCTGCCCCACGAGCGGTGCGCGAACTCCATGTACCAGATCCATTTGAACTCATTTAATGTCATACTTTGGTTTTTGCTGAAATATGAGGTAAACATCGTCAGTTTAAGATATTAAAAAAACGTGTAAAAGACTTTAGATACCGGCTACGCGCTCAATCTTATAACTTAGGCAAATTATATTACTCATACATATGAAATTTGCACGAACTGTTTGTGCAAGTAAAATACAGCGTGTAGCTGGTTTAAAGAATCACTTTCAACCAGGTATGATGAGTTCAACGATGAGCAACGGTTTTTAATCTTTTTGTCTCGTTTGAACATTGAATGAGAGAGCCGAGACTTTTCTGGCCGAAAGCTGGGTTCAGCATTAACTGCGGTTTAAGAAAGTTTGATAAAATTAGCTATTGATTGTCTAAGTCCAAGCCGCGCGATCGATAAGGATATCAGCCGCGAAAGTCCAACAACTAGGTAGTCTAACAAAGATTATTGAATTACCCCTTCTAGGTTTAGGAGGCATGATGGCAGTCTCTAAGCTCGATGAAAGCTAAAATAGGACATACCGAAAAAGTACTAAAAGTAGCCACTTACTAAATAAACTCAGGGAACTGCTTGTATTTTTCAAACTCTTTTTCCCACTGGTCTTCAGTCGTGGGCATGTCCTCTCCCAGCAGCTTCCACGTCACCATTGATAAACCTGACTCTGTTAGGCGCGTGACTCCACCTGCATAGCATCAAGTTATGTTAGATAAAAATATACCTGCTAAGTGAAAGTACTCAACGAAATATATAAATCACCATCAGGGCCCCGTTTTCAAAAGACATTTACTCTATATAGATTAGCGATTTACTATGAGAACGTCTGATAATATTAAATTACTCTTACTATGGAAAGTGCCCCATAAAACTTACCGAACCACAATCATCCAAAAAATTATGATGTGCCCTCTGTCACACCTGTATTCAGCAGAATAAGTAGACGAGAAAGGTATTTAAAATGGCGGATTATACCTACACAAGACCTGTCGGCCAATACCATAATGCCGGCAGAGCCGAGCGAAAAAATTATTATGTAGGCCAATAAGATACAAATTTTATCAATAGATATAAATCCTCCTTATTTCATGCACTTATCTAATAATTATGGGAAAAATTCAAACAAAAATCTCTTTCAACATAACATTTATTGATTTATAAACACAACTTTATAATATTAAGTTCTAGTAATCACATTTTTAGGTACTATTTGTATAGATAGGTAGGTACAGTCATCTTTGTTTACTACAATTGATGTAATTGATATTAAAATATGTTTTTAATATCAATTATATAATTATATCTATTGAATATCCTAACATTATTTGTTCATTGACATGAAAACATACCATTATGGTAAATGACTTAAAATCTTAATAATAAAATAATACTCGCAGCTACAAACAAAAAACATATAGCGAAACAGTAAATGCGAAATATTGCGTACAAAAATAAGAAAAATAAGTAAATTTTAATTATTACTTTCATTATTTGCTTCTATTAAATATTATCTTCGTAAAACCTTGACCAAAATTAGCCAAATACTGTTTTATTCCCAAAATGATAAAAAATAATATAAATTTTTCATAAAAAGATATTAGGTACTTATTTCAATAGCTGGAGCTATATATTATATGGAACCCAAAACCTACTTTCAGTTTAGAATAGCAATTAAATCATGACAAAAACGAATGTTAGGCCCCTCCACCTAAGAGCTGAGTTAAATAGTAGTAAAGTAAGAAGAAATTATTTATTTATTTATTTAATTTTTGACATCAACCCGTATTTTTAGTTATAACCGAGGCTTAGTTCTTGGAACAAAATAAAATCCGATTATATACAAAGGACAACCGCTATTATGGTCATTGATTTTCCAAAAATCCAATGACAGTTTTAGTTGCTTAAAAAAAATATTTCTTAAAAAATAATTTTTAACAAAAAAAAAACCGACTTCAAAAAGTAGGTTATCTAAAAAGCAAAAAATAAATTTACTTCGCACAAAATAATACATTTTTTCATTTAGTTAAATAGAAATTATTAAATAATTATTTTATAATTCTGAAGTCGGTGCCAAGTAAAAGCTATAACAACCTTTCTACAGTAAAGGGAGGCGTAGTTGTGCTAGTGCGCGGTCGCCCAGTATTGGTACTTACGACAAAAATATAACTAATATTCAGTCATAAAATAGTTGTTAGAAAGATTGATTATTCTCTATACAGAGTTATTGTTTACTTGGCACCAACTTCAGAATTATAAAATAATTATTTAATAATTTCTATTTAACTAAATGAAAAAATGTATTATTTTGTGCGAAGTAAATTTATTTTTTGCTTTTTAGATAACCTACTTTTTGAAGTAGGTTTTTTTTTTGTTAAAAATTATTTTATTTTACGATTTTAAGCGATGGGTAGACCGAGCAAGAATGTTTCTTGAATGAGGAGACGACGGTTACTTGAGACGGAAAACTTATTTAAGGTGCCTATATTAAAAGAATTATCCCAAGTCGGTTAAAAAGACGTTTCTTTGAGTACTTTTCGCTCTAATCTTCATAGTTTCAGATTTGGGCATCAGGGCCCATTTGAAACAACAATCTGTATATCGGTCGTTCAGCGGGTAGATAAAGAGAGGTCACCAAATTGCAAGGTGGTAGACAGCAGCTACCTATAAGTTTCTAACCAAGTTAAAAACCCTTTTTCTTCAGTTTGTGGTACCGAAAATGAGCGCAAAATGGCGTTTTTTAATCTTAAATAAAACCGAGGATAATGGTCCCAAAGTTTTGGTGCAATCATGAAAAATGCTTAAAGGGAACCAAACATTTATACAGCATGGCGGTTGTCCTTTTAAGAAGTACAATTTGGCAATTACGATCCTACTTGCCCTTAGTGGTTTTGAGCACCAAATTAAGTACATAATACACGGTATACAATAGAATGATATAACCAGCGACCATACCTAGTACGACGGCTGTGAAGACCATGCCGGAGCACCCGAGGAGCCAGTAGCCAACGGCTTTGGAAGACTTGGCTGCTTTTGGCTTTGGAGCGGTGGTACATAGTCGGATTAGGATGCCGTTTGATTTAAATGCGTCGCTTAGCTGTGGAAGACAAATGACATAGAATTAGACCGGTTAAATTAGAGGCGTATATAAAATAACATGTGACACGTTATTGACTATGGACAAGGACAGGGAAAATAACATTAATAAAATTATGTAAAGTAATAGCAATGGAATCTTTTCCAAACAGGATAACCCAAAGCCAAGCCACAAGATGCATGACTCAGGCTACACACGCCATCTTACTGGCGCATACGGGAAGCTTTGCCAGCTACACTACTGTGAAATAGAAAAAGAAATATTCTTTATTTGTAAATGTAGGTATCATTTTACAAAAGATCTTATAATAAATTAAGTTCGCTGCATTTTACCAAAAAGGTATACATATCTTAGTTATAACTAATATAAAAGCATTTAAGTTCTTATTATATACTAGCTTACACATATTTATGACCTGTATCTCACATATTATGCTAATTGAAATTTTTATACATTTGATATTTGTACAAACTGGCTGTGCAAGTAAGATGAACTATGTAGCGGGTTTTTAATGTTTTTATATCAACAACATGTTTGTTAATCTAATAGGAAATAGATAGATGTAGCATTTAAGTTTTCAATATTAAAGCAATGACACACGTTTCCTTCAGACATCTCCTGGTACAATTTATAGCAATCCTAAATATTACCTACTTGTGTGTAACATTTACAAGAAATATAGAAAAAATAAAAATCCATCATTTCTCAATTTGTCTCGCCTTGTTTGTTTATTATAAAGTTTGATTAGTAATAATATTATGCATGTTTGTCAAAGTTTGTAATCTTAATAACTAAAGTTACAATGTAAATGCTATGCACACCTATTATTTGTAGAATTACATAATATATAATATAATGTAAGCAGATTATTGATAATATTAAGTATATCTGTAATTTTACTGTTGGTAGTGCTTATATATAATAAAAGTGTGACTGTAAGCACTGCAACCATACATTGTATTTTAAGCGGTCGCCTCGCCACTCTCCACTGCACTGGAGTTGTGGGTTCGATCCCCACATGGGACAACTCATTGTGTGATTCGCAAAGATTTGTTCTGAGACTGGGTGTGCTTATGTGAGTAAATGTGTGTATTTGGCCTTGTCATTGAGACAGTTGGATAGTGTAATCGCTTCTGGCGTACTATCTAAAGTAAAAAACTAAATTCTTTTTTATTGTAACCATATGAGTTAGATATTGAACATATTTACAAAATAAGATGAACTGTATGAAATATCTGAATCAATCCAAATTATCACATCTAAATTTATTATTAAGACTGTCTTATCTGGTAAACTTGAAAACTTTAGACCTATATCAAAAATAAGGTCAAGGATGATGATAAGTTTTTGAATGGAGACATCTGAATTATGATAAAGTTGAAAATGTTTAATTAATACTTAATTTGGCTTTCGATTTATGTACAGGCACTTTTCAGTACTGGATTGCAAAGCTAAAGTGGCAATCAGCAGGGCACATAGATCGCAGAACAGATAGCCGTTGGTCAGAAAAGTTTTCGAGTGGCGGCCAAGAACCGGCAGGCACAGCGTGGGCCGCCCCTCAGCCAGATGGACAGATGATTTGGTTAAGATTGTGGGGAGCCGTTGGCTTCAGGCGGCCCAAAACCGTGTGTTGTGGCGGCAGTTAGGTGAGGCCTATGTCCAACAGTGGACGTCGGTGACATCTTTATGTTAAGAGTTTTACATAAGATATACCAATGTGCTGAGCAGGCTGACAAATCAAATCATTTTATGAATGACATAAAATCATTTGATTTGTCAGCCAGTTAAAGTTAAGGCGCGGTCCCACCGCGGCGCATGTTGTGCACGGGCACGCGCCGCAATATAGCTGCGTGTATTAATTTGTTTGACAACGTGTTTTTACTGGAGTACACGAATCTGAGCCACGACTATGTATAGCGTCGCACGGGGCGCACGGAGAGGCTACGCACGTAAGAAAATGTATGCGATTGTGTCCACTGCAACCCACCGAGACGCTACGCATGAATTGACGACTTGCCTGACTCGTATTTAACTTTACCATCTAGGTCCTAACCTTAGAAATGGTTGTCTGTTGTTTGCCCGAAGAATATATGCCATAATATTCATATGCCCGAATTTCATTTACCCGAATTTCATTTGCCCGAATGTTTTGTTTACCATAAAAGACATTTGACATACTGTTATTTGCCCGAACATTAGATTTCATAATGATTCGAATGCCATACGTATTGTTTTCCATACTTTCAATTGCAATAATATTATTTGCCCGAACATTTGATTACATAATGATTCGAATGCCATACGTATTGTTATCCATACTTTTAATTGCAATAATATTATGCAACAGAATTTTCAAACGCCATACTAAATTAATTTCCAATCTATCTAAGGTATGTATTTGCTCATGAAGGCGCTCACAGGCGCTCTAAAATTATTTAAAAACTTAAGTAATTACAAATTAGTGGGTAGGAAAAATATTTGTAGGCGATATTTATTGACAAGCAATGATATTATAGAACTATAGATATGTTACGTTCATAGAAATTACGATTTAAATCCGTTCCGAGCTATTCCAAATTGCACACATTGACAAATGTCCGCAGCGCACGCATCCTTATCGCTCTAACGTCAAAACAATATCGCTTTCTCTTTCTTAACTTGAACATGGCGCATGGCGTCTGGCACGTGACTGCGCTCGACGCAGGCCACACGCAAACTAAACACAAGACGTCCCAATTGGGACGTATTTGAGTATTCACAGCGCGAGCGCTTATAACATATCTGCTTTTGTTTTTATATAATATCATTGTTGACAAGAGTATAACTGGATATAAATAAAGTATGATTATAGTATTAAAATTGATTTATTTCTAATACCCACTTATCACTATAATCAGTCTAAGTCGCTTCCGTACAAATTTAACCTAACGCCTTTGTCCAAAAAAGCGATTGTTTCTAACCTAACCTACCTATTAATTTTAATAATTTTTTTAAACTTTTTTACAAGCAATTTTGGTGGGAAATGATGTTATGGTATATGATAATTACGGCTTACAATGATTATACTGGCAGTTCGCCGGCCGCTGCCGCGGCACGCTCGCTTCGCTCGCTCGGCTCGTGCGTTGTCTTTCATGTTTCTAACCTAACCTACCTATTATTTTTTATAATTATTTTAACCTATTTTACAAGCAATTTTGGTCGGAAATGATGTTATGGCATATGATAATTACGGCTTATAATGATTATAACAAATTATGTTATTAAACATATTTATTTTAAGTATACCTATATATATGTTTATATAATATGTATTTAATTTGTAGGTAAATGTACCTATTAAATGTGTAAATTTATGTAAATATTAGTTATAGTGAACCTTCTATCTCATCTCTTACACCTTAAACTGCCCCATATCAGTCTAACTATCTATTTGTCCATCCAAAGGTTGCCTGTAAGATATTGCTTTTTAGCAATAAGGCCGCCCATTGTACATGTCTTAATGTTAAATTTTGTTCTTTAATGTGTCTTATTTTTTGGTGTGCAATAAAGATTATTCTATCTATCTATCTATCTATGTTATGGAAATTGATTTTATGGGAAACAATGATTATAACAAATGATGTTGACGTACCCAAGACTATAGGTGAAACCAAAGAAGATCTTAGTGATATGGTGGTAAAAGTTGCAAAAACCCTAAATGCAGATATCGATCATGCTAACATTCGAGACACGTTTAGGACACAGTCCAAGGAAAAATCAGGATCAATAATTGTGGAACTCACCACAGTCCGAGCAAAGGAAAGATTCGTTAGAAGAGTAAAAGACTTTAATAAATCTAAAAACAACAAAGATAAGCTAAACACCACTCATATTAACCCTCAGCTGCCGGTTCAACCTGTCTATATAACTGAGTCGCTCACCTATAAAACGCAGAAAATCTACGCCTTAGCGAGGAACTTCCAAAAAACACACGATTTCCGGTTTTGCTGGACTTCCCATGGAATTGTATACTTACGCAAGGAAGCAAAAGATCAAGCGATTCGCATACATTCGGAAACGGATCTAGACAAATTGACAAGAAAAATATGACTATTTTATCCCTTTTCCCTAAATTCACGATATGAAATAATTAAATTGTATAATAATATTTATATTCAAATATTCAATTGTAATAATAGTCGTCAATTCTTAACTACTAACCCTTCAAACACAGCCACACTACATACACTCGCACCACACAAATTATACCATATCTACTTAACACCATATACCAAGACTTCACTCTACGTACATAACTCTAACTCAAGCATACGTCTCGATTCAAACAAAATATCGTTATTGCACCATCACATACAAATTGATAACATTTACAACAATCCTATATGTCAACTTTTGCTTCTTATAGTCACAACATTTAGATCATCTCGTAAAATTCGATAGCTCACACATAAACTCCAATTTTATAGACACGCTCTCGGTAGCAGAGGCTTGTAATTGCGACCTAGATAGATGTATGCCAACTGATATAAATCCCTTGCACTGTCTTAAAGTAATTCATCAAAATATTAGAAGTGTCTCGAAGAACTTTTTGGGTTTTGAAACGGTACTTCAAAGAACGGAAGTAGAGTGGAGTATAGTCGTTCTTTCTGAGTGCTGGTTGCTTGGAGTAAGCAATATCCCACAATTAGATAACTATAGTGCATACGCAACGACAAAAAACACAAACCAAAACGAGGGCGTTATTGCTTACATCAACAATAATCTTGCAGTAACAGTGGAAGAACCGACACTTAGTGACGCTAACTGCCTATTGATCAGGGTTAACGATAGTACTATAATTTTGGCCATATATCGTTCTCCAGCTACTAAAAATATTACATCATATTTAAATTCTCTCAGTGATATTCTTGCTAAGTTAGATAAAATTCCGAACATTATTATCACCGGAGATATCAATATCAATATAAGTGACGATTCACGAGATCCAAACAAATCCAGCTATCTAACGCTATTAGCATCTTTCGCTCTTCTTCCAGCATTCACTCTCCCAACGCGTCAAAAAAGCTGCCTGGACCATATATTGCTAAAGTCCAAATTCATAGCCAAAGCTTGAGTCGCTAACTCTGCTTTAACGGACCACGAGACAACAATGCTTTTCCTACCGTTGAAAACACATAAAGCTAGAGCAACCTCCATTATACACAAAATAGACTATGATCAAATAGAAAGTGACTTGAAAAATACAGATTTTAGCCCTATTTATACATTATTAGATACTAACGACGCGACCGACTTTTTTATTGAAATAATTACCCAAATTATAAGTTCCAACACAAAACCCATCAAAGTTCCCAATAGAAAAAGAATTATTAAGCCCTGGATAACACAGGGTTTAATCAGATGCATGAGACAAAGAGATAATATGCACAAGAAATTAAAGTTAACGCCAAATGACGATATACTACGTATATCTTATAATAGGTATCGAAATTACTGCAACAATATTTTGAAAAAAGTACGAAGAGATTATGAGAAAAATATGTTAAATAATGCAGGTCAAAATAACAAGCTACTATGGCAGAGCATCAATAAAATAACACGTAGAGAACGCACAAGAGACAACTTTACCAACCTACTCTCACTTTCAAACACACCAGGCAGGTCTGTGGAGATAATTAATGACTATTTTGCAAACATAGGCAAAACAATTGCGGATAAGCTCCAAAAGCCTTCTTACCTCTACAATAAACCTGGACACGGCTCCGCCGCTAGCTCCATGGCATTACTACTCACGGACGAAAAAGAAATTTACACAACACTAATGTCATTGCGCAGCGGCTGTGCTGTGGGTTGGGATGAAATATCTACAGACCTGCTAAAACAAAACAAGTTCGTTATCGTCCCGCCACTAACACACATATGTAATACATCACTCTCGACAGGAGTATTCCCAAGGGCTTTTAAAAGAGCCCTAATACACCCGATCTATAAGGCTGGAGACAGAAACCAGATCTCTAACTACAGACCTATAGCAATTTTACCCTCATTGTCTAAAATACTAGAACGCATCATTAATTCTAGATTAACTAGCTATCTTGAAAAAAATAAAATTATATCTACCCACCAATACGGTTTCCGCGCTGGCAGATCCACAAGTGATGCAGTCCATGATCTTACCGACCATATTGTAAGGAATATGGACAAGGGGCAGAAGGTTTTGGGTGTCTTCTTGGACCTCGCAAAGGCCTTTGATACGGTTTCTGTCTCTATACTTATAGAAAAGCTAGAATACATTGGAATCAGAGGTATACAACAGAAGCTTTTTATAGACTTCCTCAGTGAGCGAACACAGAGCGTTAAAATAAACAACCACGTAAGCACGGAGCTACCATTAACACACGGTCTCCCACAAGGAAGCGTAATCTCTCCGACTCTATTCATCCTTTATATTAACGACCTGTGTACGCTTAATCTTCACAACGGTCAAATTTATACTTTTGCAGACGATACGGCTGTCGTATTCCACGATGAGAGTTGGGAAAAAGCCTATCAAAATGCCCAAATGGGCATAGATAAAGTGACGGAATGGCTGCAAAATAACGCACTGACACTCAACACAGATAAAACAAAATACATACCCTTCACAATGCAGCACACTAAAACGCAGATAACTACACAACTCAACATTACTGCTCACACGTGCTCCATCTCTCTACGCGCGGGATGCACATGTACACACCTTCAAAAAACATCAACCATTAGATATCTCGGAGTTACACTAGACCCTTGCTTAGACTTTCATTCACATATTGATACTTTGACAAATAGACTTCGCAAGCTAATTTATGTTTTTAAAACCCTACGACATGTGGCGGATGAAGGCCTAAGACTAAGGGTCTATTACGCCCTCTGTCAATCACTCCTAACTTACTGCATCACAACATGGGGTGGAGCACATAAATTTACTATACTGCAATTAGAAAGAGCACAGCGAGCTATCCTTAAAGTATCTTTTTTTCTACCTTTCCGATTTCCTACAACTTTAGTTTACGCCAAAAGTGAAGTTCTTTCTGTGCGACAATTATTTATACTCCACACAACACTCAAACAACATGTACTTACGACATATACACCCCTAACACATCAAAATAAGCGAAGACTTAAACCGATTGACCGCACAGGTGCTAATTTTTCCACTCGCTTTACGAACCGATTCTTCTGCTTTCTTGGTGGTTACGTATATAATAAAATTAATGCCCTACTGTTTATTTATTCTTTAACAAAATACGATTGCAAAAGAAAATTGAAGGCTTGGCTCATGTCCCTGGATTACGACAAGACTGAGCAATTTATATGTGTCCCTGCATAAGCAATTCATTATATACATACTCTCTTAACAAACATCATCTCCTCATTGCTCATACATGCATTCACACTCTTCCACCTTCATGCGATCTTGCCATCAACACACACTTTTCACATACACAAACACCCGCACCAAACACACACACACTCTCATACACAAACACCCACACACGTACTAACCCTGACATTACCACTATTACCAAATTGTATTAAACATTGAGATACGCAAATCTTGCGCCGGGGTGGAGGCCTGGTGACCTGAAATACAGATTTTATCTAGTTTGGGCACCAGTCTCCCCACAATAATCTGTGAATTAGTATAAGATAACTCATGTACAAAAATAATTATTGTGGTGAGAAATAAATACTTATTATTATTATTATTATTATTATGTTATGGCAATTAACTTTATGGCAAACAAAGTTTCTAGCACGTGACTAATATAGTAAACAATGAATATGACAAATAAAATTATGAGAAACAATAATATGTCAGGTGAGTATTATAGCAAATAAAATTCGGGCAAATGAAATTCTGGCAAACGGCGGTACACCCTTAGAAATAGATGCACAGCTGCATAACAGTATTATATCTCAAGCTTAAACAGGCTTTAACTTTCTTGTTGAACCCTAAGGTTAAGCCAAGCCAGAGCACAATACAATAATACAAAGATAATTAATTAGCAAAAGATAATAAATAATACTCTTTGCTTCCTCCAATCCTCCTTTTATACACTAAAGTTATTTCTTAAACATTAAATAAAGAATGGCATTAAAATATACCATGTGCATGCATGCTCTGATAATATGGAAGCTATAATTTACAACTCTATTACTCTATATGAGTGCTAAAAGCACAGCAATATTCTATGTCAACTGAGTAAATGTTAATCATGACAACTGCCCTCTTGAACACATGTCAATTAAATTACCCATTATATGCCTTAGCTATTCTCTGGACAATTATCTGTAATGGGCTATTATATTATAACTATAGACATAATAATAGTCAGTGCAAAATACTCTTTAACATTGTATCTGTATGTATTACTGATAAGTTCTTGCTGAATATAATATTGTTCATAGATATTGTTGTTGTCTATAGGATAAATGGAAAGAAATTCTAATTGAGATGTGAATTAAATTTTTTAACCATCTGTAATTTTCTATAAAGTATTTTTTTTACCTGGGTTTAAATCATTTTAAGGTAAAAAGTAGAAACATAACTCTTCCTAAAGTTCCTAAACAATGAGATAAAAATAAAGTATTATATATATATATATATATATATATATACCAAGTAAGAGTTTCCATTTAAGCTAATATTAAAGATTTAATATGTGACATTATAATATCAAAAAATAATTACCATTCAAGTTTTTCACCAGCTGTTGACTCAAAATCTTTCTCCTGCCCTTATCCCTATTACTTGGGGTCACACATACCTATCTATCAGACATATTTTAGGACTCACTCACTTGCCAGCAATGACATCTTTCACACAATGACCAATCTTTTGTTCGATTTTCTTCTCCCCTTATAGCTTTTAACATTAAACCATTAGATATTTCCATATAATGCGTGATTATAACTGCTGATAATACAAATAAATATAATCATAGCAAACTCACTCTAAGTCCTTTCCAGCTAGTAGATTTGTTTTGTTTAGTCTGTGTAATGAGCTGTCGGCTAACCAGCCCTGTATTGAAGCCATTTCTTGTCCCTGAGACCAGCAATTTGGACTGTGCAACCCTTACTGACTGAGTGCATCGACATAGGTGGGATACACTCCACATTGCTGAAAAATTTAGTTATTATTTGATATTCATTGTCAGTAAAAGATTAAAAAGCATGTTCTCACAATAATCAAATGTAGATAAGCTTAGACCTGAGTATGTCTGTGTGTCAATATTTCAATTAGGTTATCAAGTAAATAATTATAAAATACCTGATCATTAATCTTCATAAGTTGAATATTTCAATAATGGTCCAGTACCAACATTAGATTTATGGAAGCTACCATATATTACCATATTAATGGATTACCAAATGTGATAGTTTTGTTATGATTATAACATGAAGAACTATTAGTATATATAATATATTACAGGCAAATAGGAAAAATCCTTAATTTTTTTATATACTAATTTTTTTTTTAATTCGTTATTACACATGTAAATAAACTTAAATGTTTAAACGAAAGTATAGTTTGCATAATATTTTGCAACATTTTGTTTAATGGGCGAGCAATAGTTTAAAAACCAATAGTCTGAAGTAATAAGAGTTGTCCAGTTTAGTATTAAAATAAAGTCCAGATATCAGGCTTGATAATGATTATGTAGCCCTAATAAGCAAGGTTAATATAACGAGATAACGAAAAATATAAGAATATTTTATATCAAAATAATATTTTAAAACATACTACTTACTTGTATGTGATACGTTGAATTAAAAATAATATAATGTAGTTGAAATTTTTAGCATCAAAGGTTCGTCGTCTTTTCCTGCACCTTAACTAAGTTACAATAAATAAAATACTGATAAGATGCAAAATGCGAACGGCAGACATTTAAATGTCAACTTGACAAATCTGACAGCTCTGACCTCAGAACAAGGAAATATATGGAACTGCCTTACCTACAAAAAAAACGTGCATACCTACGGCAAGTAAAATGGCTGACTAGTGTTGTACCACAGTATATTTTACCCCTCGATTGTCGATATGACAAATGAACAAGGACGGCGGCGCATGCGTAAGCGTGACGCCACGGACGCGGACATTCGTTTCTTAGACTCGCTGCACACACGTAATAACCTAAATAAATTATTGACGATATTCAGCGGATTGTCTGGGTTATACTGATGCTTTTACAGTCAAAGCTGGAAATAATGTCAAAATGATATATATTAGGATACTCCTATTTTTGGTCCAAAATGTCCATTTTCTGGAACCTACATCAAAATCGTTGAGCCGTTTTCCAGATCGTCCGGGCATATACAGGGTGGGTTATTTAAATCGATATGTATGGGGCAGTCGGTATTTAAACCACAAAACGGTATTTTAGAGATCATGATTCATAATTACATTTCCAGTACTGACCTATATAAATAAGTCGTCCTGCATAAGAATTGCTCGTTTACTAGGATATCTGGATGTTTGGGGGGAATACAGGATTTTATAAATAAAACCAAATAAGATAGAGGAAACGTCTTTATTTTATTATAATTATATTCATGTACAGCCTGTAATTTTTTCATTCCTTGCGGAATAAAATAACGTTGTTATGATAATTTCGAAAAGACAATTTCTCTGTATTTTTTTTTTACAACATATTTGAAATGTAAATTCATATAAGTTTGCACAATACTTTTCATTAACATTAACAAATACTTCATTATGGCTTCCTCACTGTATTGCCTTTCTAAAGGTAAGCCTTTGTTTTTAGATACCTGCATTGTTCCAATGCTATACAGTTTTCATGTGTAATGGTTACACATGAAAACTGTTTGCCATCTTAAGGTCTTTAGTGATTTCTTGAAGTGTTGCCATTTTTATTTTTTGTCGACAGACAGATTCATTGAGGCATTTTTTTTTTTTTCTGGCTTGAAACTTTTCTTGTAACATAGGGACTACTTTGAGTACATACATAGCCCTAAAACAATAATATCAACCATATTATGTTTAATCAATTCTGTGAGCATTATGTTATATTCTTGCAATATTTGAATTAATTGGAAACATCACATTCCAAACTATGCTGTTTGCCTGAGGAATATTCAGCATTATTTGACGATGAAGGTTGGTGCTGATCTGAAGATTGTTCCTGAAATTATAATTATGACGAAACATTGACTAATGATAATTATTATGTTTACGAAGTAGAGAAAAACTTAACTGGATGTAATCAATAAATATCTGTTGAATGGGACCCAATGCCTTGTGTATTAGCTCTCGGATGACTTGATAATGATAGGGTAATGCTGCGTGGATTGTTAAGCATTATGTATTTGTTTTGAATTACAAAATATACTAGATAGGTACTTACTCTTTGAAACAGACATGGCACTGTATCATCTCTAAGTCTTACGATTTCAAGAGTTTTGTTAAATGCACTTTCATTAAAATGTCCAAACCAATATCTTCCCTAAAACATTTGTTCTTAAATTTTCTTGTCCTATGGCTTCCAACCAAATTCTTTTTCTATTTTCGTTTTCAGATAATCTGTGCACAACAAAATACATTTATAAGAGTATTATAAAAAAAACATCGATAAGATGTTTGATTACAACACTACATTCAAACCAATTGTCCAATTATAGCAGTCAACGACGGCAGACTAAAATGGCGGATCGACCACGCAAATAAAATGACAGACGAAATTGCAACTAAGAAGAACAGATAATCATACAGTTATCTCTCTTTAATAACATATGCTAGACAAAGATGACACTATCCTTATTAGCTCAGATTTAGACTTTTCATTTAACATTTTTTTACAGCATATCCATAGTATTCCTTCATCAGAGGCTCTGACTGACGTCTGACGTTTTATTTATTTTTTTCATAATAGGCGCAAAGAAAATATATTTCCAGGCCCTCAAAGATAAAAACCGGTATTTGAAAAAGTATTTATTTATACCATCTCCTTGGATCTTTTTTTTCCTGGTGTTACTAATTACTCACGAAAAGAGTTTCAAAGTATGGACATTATACATCAAGCATGAAAATAAATTAATATATTACAACAAATATCATGATAGACTCCAATCTATCATGGGACGTTCACATCGCAGAGATAAGTTTGCTGGAAGAGAACTTAAGCACTGAGTTAAGCTCGCCTTTTGTATATTATTACTTTAATATTATTATGTCTATTTCTTTGTAATCTTTTGTGTACAATAGAGTATTAAATAAATAAATAAATATCATTTCCTTCAAGAACCAGTAATGTCTTATCTTGATCTAACAAAAATATTAGAATATGAAAGTGATTTTAAAAATTCTGCAGATCCTTTAGATGTGTTTATGTAGAATAATTAAACACAAATAATAAGCATCAAATAATGATTTAATGTTACAATCACAAACATTTCAACGTTCTACTTCTGTATAATCGTTTGACAAGGCCTTGATATTCTGAATAGCATTTCGGAATTCTCCTTCTTCTAAGCCTTCACCAACAAAATGATGAACAAACGCACGTTTTGCATACATTAAAGAGAATTTTCTACATAATCGTTCCCATGCAACGCGTACAGCCGAGGAGTTTGATACCATCACAGCAGCTCTATCTAAAGCAGCCAGATCGCCACCAGGAACTGTTAAAGGTGGCATATAATTGATGCCAATCTACAATAAAATATAGAGACAAATAAAATATTAGAAACTGTTCTGCTGCTAACAGCGCTAATCAAATTTGACGAATGCTTTTATCACATCAAGCTATAGCACATCTAATTATATAACTGATCAATGCAATCTGTCAACATCCATAAAAATGCAAATGTCTCACTATTTAATCAGTATTATTCAAATATAATAATACTATTCTCCTCCCCGCTAGGCGGTCATTTTGAGGCGAATCTTAAATATTATTTGACTGAACCACGTTGACCATGGTAGTGCTGTCATAATCATAAGTAGTATAAAAAAACCTTATTAGATCATTAGTCATTACTGACCTTAAATCCGGTAGGAGACCACGGTACAAATCTAATGCCACGCATCGCTTTAATTTGATTAATTGCCGAGTTTATTTCATTTTGATTTACATCTCCTCTGAAGAGTAAACAACAAGACATGTATTTTCCTTGTCTGGGATCGCATTTGACCATTTGATTGCCTGGTTCAAAACACTGCATCATTAGCTGATGTGTTGAATTTGCTTCGTGATATGCCCTCGAAGCAGATGTGAAGGGGGCAAAAGTAATCAATGGATAGTGAATCCTTGGGTATGGGATTAAATTTGTCTTGAACTCTACCAGATCAACATTTAGCGCTCCCTCGAATCTCATAGATGCAGTCATACATGACACGACCTACAGAAATACACAAATTGAATATCTTTTATAACAATTTCATCAACATTCATCCGTAGTAATCTACCAGGCATCATCATAATCAAATTAATATACCTGAGCAATTAGTCGGTTTAAATTAGTGTATGTCGGACGTGGTACATCGAGTGATCTTGCCAAGATGTCATACAAAGCTTCATTATCAAAAATAAAACATACATCCTCTGTATCCATACAAGCGTGAGTAGTGAGCACCGCGTTGTATGGCTCCACTATTATTGGTGAGATTCTCGGTGCTGGATATACTGCGAATTCTAATGTTGTTAATTTACTATAATCCCTTGATAAGCCTTCAAGAAGTAGAGCAGTAAATCCAGCGCCTGTTCCTCCTCCGAATGCTCGGAAAATAATAAAACCTTGAAGGTGTTTACAATCTTCTGCAACTAATCGGATTCGATTGAGTGCTATATCAATCATTTCTCGACCAACACCAAAATAACCACGGGCAAAATTGCTGGCTGAATCTTCTGTGCCAGTAAGCAAGGTACTGGGGTGAAATAGTTGTCTATATGTACCTTTTCTTATTTCATCTGAAATAATATTGGTTATTGCACAACTATGAGTCTGTAACTATAATTTGGAGACTTCTACAATAATCACGTAAAGTTAAGTAACAACAGTCGAAAAGACGAACACTTACCAATGGGAGTTGGTTCCAAATCAATCATAACGACTCGAGGCACAACTTTTCCGGCGCCCTTTTCGCTAAAAAAGGCACTAAAGTCCTCATTATTTGAATAAGCCACTATACCATCTGGCCTAATTCCATGTTCAAGGCAGTAAAGTTCCCAGCATGCGTTCGCAATTTGCACTCCTGCTTGACCAATGTGTATATGAATTACTTCTCTCTGGAAAAATGGTAACAATACTATCCAGTAAAGTATAAAATAGTGTTCCTAAAACAAATTCTTATATTTTATTGCTCTCTTTATCCAATGAATTTGTTAATCGGTAACTTTAGGTATTTCAATAATTGAATTTTTAACTCACTGCCATTTAATTAATGTATACTATAGAATTACTGGTAATTTGGGTCTAAACGTAATTTTCAAAAAAAAATGTTATTTACATCTTAATAATTTTGTATGTATGTCTATTGTTTACTCACAGGCCACAGCGTTTGACGTGCACTTCAACAGTTGATGTCAACTTCAATAATCTATTTAGCCGAGAACTACCAAAAATTAATAAAAAAAAGATTTTACGCAGTGATATAATATATAAATGTCATTGATTTTACGTAAACCTACAAACCGAATTTTACGTAAACAAAATGCACATCCCTAACGGCTAGGGTTGCCAACTTTTTTCAGAAGAAAAAGAGTATATTTGATTTCAAAGGAGGTAAAAAAGAGTATGGACTCAAAAAAAGAGTATCATTTATGTTAAATTTTTAAAAAGGTATTTTTTTGTACTTTTTGCAGCACATAACAATTTTTCATCATTCCGAATGTGGTTGGAGGAAATTTTTTTGCCAACACAAATTAACAGTAAATAATTGATTTTTGGTTTTGATTATGGGTTTTTGCATACATACATTATATGTCAAGTAAGAATGTGTAAAAAAGAGTATTTTAGCGTACTCTATTAGTGTTATAGATTATAGAGTACGCTTACATGATATAGAGTACAATTCTCTATTTTAGAGTACGGTTGGCAACCCTACTAACGGCCAGTCCGTCAAGGTCACCGACCTTTCACCGCATTTTGATAACGTCAAAATGACAGCTTGTTTTTGTTGCTCATTAAAAAATAATCAAATTGAATTGAAATATTACTGTGTCTTGATTGGTAGCACAAGCCCATGACAAGACAGTTTGACCAATCGTTATTTGGCGTTGTCACAATAAAATGTGATGAATTAACGAGAACAAACCCATGTTATCAACTTCGTAAACAAGTTACTTAGCATTTTTTTATTTGCATCATTTTATACTCATAATTTCTTATTACATAACAACTTTATTGATAAGATAACTAAAGTATTGAGCAAGTACCCGGCATTTTAGTCTAAGAAGTCAACCTTGTAGAAGTGTAATAAACATGAATTTCGCCGGCAAAGTGGTCATCGTGACAGGCGCGAGCTCCGGCATCGGGGCTGCGACGGCGGTGTTCTTGTCTAAATTGGGTGCCAAGCTGTCCCTGACCGGCAGAAATATTGACAACTTACAGAAAGTAAGCAAAAACTGTGAGCCAAACTCTGCTACCTATTCAATACCCGCGGATTTGACGAAAGAAGCCGATATCGAGAACATTGTGAAGAAAACTGTTGAACACTACGGCCAAATCGATGTTCTAGTTAACAACGCAGGAATTATCGAGACCGGTACCATTGAAAACACGTCTTTGGCTCAATACGACCGTCTCATGAACACGAATGTACGTTCTATTTATTACCTGACTATGCAGGCAGTTCCACATTTGATTAAAACGAAGGGTAACATAGTAAATGTGTCTAGTGTGAATGGCATTCGTTCTTTCCCAGGAGTGCTCGCCTACAATGTGTCCAAGGCAGCAGTAGATCAGTTCACTAGATGTGTAGCATTAGAATTGGCTCCTAAGGGTGTAAGAGTGAACTGTGTGAACCCTGGTGTGATCCTGACAGAGTTACAGAAACGAGGTGGTATGAATGAAGAACAGTATGCAGCTTTCTTGTTGAGAACTAAGGAGACCCATGCCTTGGGCCGCCCCGGCAAGCCAGATGAGGTTGCTGCTACTATTGCCTTCTTGGCCAGTAACTTGGCAACTAACATTACTGGAGCTAGCCTGCCTGTGGATGGCGGCCGTCACGCAATGTGTCCACGATAAACAGTTCCAAAACTAACTTACTGATCCAACATGAATTTATTATAAATGAAATTTTGTCTCACATGCATATCAATAAAGCTCAAAACAAGGAATGATCCATTATTCTACAGAAATAAAAGTAAGTGAACAAGTTTTTGAAAAAAATATCAATAAAATAGATTTGCAATGGCATCAGGTCAATGAAAACATGTTATTGGACTTCTAAGGGCTGTTTACACTAGTCAAAAAATACTGAATTGGATCAATGCAGATGATGTCTCAATGGAATTGAGCCAATAATCGTCAGAGTGCCTTAAGTGTATTTTAAGAATATAGTTTTAAGTGTAATATTTTTGGTGAAAGTGTGCATTTACTGTGTGCAGTTATTGTTACAATTACTTTAATATTTAATGTTTACTTAATTTTCAATAGACACAGTCTATTCTTCGGAAACATCCTTTTGTTTTTATATTAACTTTTTGTTGAGAAATATAAGATTTAAAAAAAATATTGTTTTATTTTCTTTGGTTTTTTGAATGAATATTATATAGGAAGGAAAAGTATAAAAATATTCCGCTGCTACAAATGCAGTCTGTTTTCTCTCATTTTATGATTTATTTTGTTTATTTGTTGTTTTTGGTAATTTTTGTAAGATTTTGTGAATTTCGGTAACTTCTGTAATTTTTTGTTTATATTTCGTATCTTTTGATGTTTTTGGTAGTTTTTTTTTGTTTATGTAGTAAATAACACTAAATCTCTTGGGTTCGAAAGTACGATTTCTTTCGGGTGTATTAAGTCAATCAATACACCCGAATGAAATTGACTACTTTCATCCCTTGGTGTACAATGTATATCAATTTAATCATCAATAGATGGCGTTAGCAGTAGGTATCTGGTAAAATATATAAAAGAAAAAAATCATTCACACCAATTTATTATTAATAATTAAAAACTAATAGTCAACCTAACTAGACCTATAGTAATTATCACAATACTTCCAGAAGTACTAACTAAACCTAAACCTAAGCGCAGCCACATTAATAATGTACTTTGTGGCGGCCACGAACAATGATCAAACGTAACCCAGTAATAAAGTTATTTTGTGCAAAATTACAAAAATGTGTTCCATCATGGTGCCGATTTTGTTTGTAATCAAATTTAAGTTCATGCATATCTCTCTCCCCAACCTTATTAAAACACAGATGTCAAATAAAATAGTTTGACAAGCATAAAAATATATATATTACTATTACTCATGAATCTAGCTATTACTACTACTTTACTATTACTATTACTTTATACGTCAATGTTGACAAGACTCAAAACTCACTAAAACATATTTTTGCTCAGAGGAAATAATCTCAATCAAAGTATTTTTGCTTTTGTGTTTCAACACAAATTTACATTAAATTTACTTGTGGTTTAAAAAAATCGGCACCAATATTATATTTTTTATCTCTAAAATACTTTATTTCCGTAGCTTCAATGCTGTAATACCTCCACATAAAGAATTATTAGGTATATAATATTATTTCATTCATTAACGGTATAGGGACCTACATAATAAATTTCGCCTTCACCAATTTCACCAGTCTGCGCCGGCAGAAGGGTAATATTTTTATAGACATTTTTCGCCCGAATATTTTTATCAGCTGTTAGAGAAACACCGTTAGCAACAAACTTTTAAATTAAAATAACTATGTATTATCAGTCCTTGTTCTATTATCTCGAAAAACAAACGGGCGATATATGCGATATTACCTTTTTATAACAGGTACACGAACCCCCCACTTTTAAGTGCTAATCTAAATTAACTACCGTCATACTACAGTGGTTTGCAAAAGCTCTTGTACCTACAGATTTTTAAAATCGTCAGATCGGACACAAATCGTCTCAATTACCTTGCTAAAATTATGTTATTTCATTTATATTGCAATCCCCAAAAAGCTTGCCAATGTTTGTTTCCAAATTCGGACTACGTAATCTCGACCCATTTTAACTAATTTAGGTTCTGATATTCAATATGTAGTAGAGGTATTACTGCTCATGAAATTATATTTTGTTTTTGGTTTACGGCAGCAGGAGTTCGCTGACAGGGACGGCTGCAAAGAGTTTCTTGGATTCGTTGACGCACGCGAGGATGATTTGTTCGAAGGCCATTGGGCCAAGTTCTCTTATCACAGGTTCCCAGTTTGTGTTTATTACTGTGTCGATTGTCTCTGCTGCGAAAAGAAAAATAATTCAGATTTTTATTTTATTGTTTGGCTGTAAGTAAGTTTTTGTTAGGCAATGATGTTTGTTAAGATAATTAATTTTATGTTCATGGTAGAAGTAAAATAATTCTAAGTTGACAGATATAGCCCCGAATCCCGAAAAGTATAAGAACTTGTGGACGTTAAGAATATTTTTGTAGGTGTTATGTTGGTATTTGTAAAATGTTTATTATGTACGTTGCAAAGTATGTTAGAAGATTAAGCAAAATATTGATAGATATTTGTAGAGTTAAAGCCAAACGGTTATCCGCAGAAGCTTCTTGATAATCGACTCAATCATAAATAGAGACCCATGATGGAAGGAATTATAGCATCGGTTAAAAATTATGAGAAGCTTCCTAGTTCAGATGATGTTAGATATTTCGATGCGTGGATGATGACGATTTGTAGACTCGAACCGTTCAAGAGAGTAATAAGTCCGGCACGGGCACAGCTCCGAAGAACTGGTTGACGACATCGACGCACTTCTTGATGATCTGCTTGATGGCGGGCGGCGCGATCTCGTTCATGATGATCTCCCAGTTCTCGTTCGTGAACCTTTCTGTCGTTTGCGCTGGAAGTAACGGTGCGGTTAGGTTGTGTATAGTGCAATTAGGTTTTGTTTGTCAATTATGTTGTTGTGTAGATAAGTTTGAAATTTTTAAGTCTTGGTTTTATTCTGAATTCGTCTTTTTGGTTAGCTTGGGAAAAAAAGTATTGGTTGATTGTCTTCGCCGTTTGGAATATTTTGTAATTCGAGTAAAGTGTTTCAAGTTGTTAGTTTAAAGCAGCGATAGCTGAGTGGGAGACAATAAGACTGCGATGTCAAATGTCTCGGGTTCGAACCCTCGCCACACACATCATCTTTATCTTTAAAAAATATTAATACCTACATGAAACGGATGCAGCTACGAAGTTAGCAACGGCAAATGATCCTGTTGTTTGATACTTAGAGAGTCCATATTTTTCGAAGTTAGTAATTTTCCGCAATGATTTCTCTGCTATGACATCACCTGCCGAATCCATCGGAGGTCGAGCACCAAGCCAAGGTTTTGGCCGACGTGATTTCCCTAACAATAAATAGATAAGGAGTAGTTACCGAGTTCCTTATTCCCGTTAAACAAGTTGTTGAACTTGAACTGCGCGCGGTCCATCTTGTAGTGATCCTTGTAGCCGGTGATGACCCAGTGCCCCTTGGTCTCCTCGAAGTCGTAACGAATCACGATGTTCAGGTTTGCTGCAAAGATGTTAAATTAATAAATAAATATATAGATGAAAATCATTCAAAGCCCACGTGACGTCTAATTTCGAATTTGTGGTGACGGAATCGTGAACTGCTTGATCTAAAAAACTATGCTATGCTTGTTTATCGCGAATCTCTGATGCTTGGTTGGCTCGAGCTGCTATTGCCATCTACCGGATATTTACTGTTCTAGACCACGGATTCCTATTGGGAATTTTCTTTTGGGAAAATCCAATCATTCTTCTATCTGTGTCGCGAATGTGAGAGTTAAATAGAAAGTATCATATATTTAAAGCACTCTTAAATTTCGCTCTTACTTAACCTGTTTTCAATAATCATACTAGTTACATTGTATATTGCCGTAAATTACTCGCCCTTACTGGTTTTAGTACCCTATTACCACATCAGCCATTCACATCGCAAGGTCGCTGTTACCACCCAACCATTAACCATTAGACGTTGCTTCAAAGATGTACCCTGTACCTCCTTGTTAATTCGATCGGTATTGCAGCTTCCGCCGGCATTCGACCGACCTCTTGTGTAATTAAAAATGAAGCAGTTTGGAAGGTAGTGTATGTCGGTATTACACTGTGTACCTTATATATGTGTAGCTTGAAATTTACACACTACCAACTGTAAATGCTTGTTACTATTCATATTCATAAATAACTGGTATTGGTTTAACCAGAGCGGTCGGCGTTAAAACATGTTACTATGCTGTTACTTTAATGAAATTTAACAATCTTGTTATTTGCCTTGAAAGTTCGACAGGTTTTTATAGAAATTGAGTGTTTTGTGTCTTCTTATTACGAAAGAATAGGTTTACTCTCCTCGGACAACTAACAACGAATAAAAAACAATCCAAGATAATTCATAGTATTCTTGAAATTTAACAAAACCCTTTTCGGGTTTGTGGTTGGCACAATCCAATACCACATCTTTGTAGGGCCTTTTTTTATCAGTTTCTTGGTTGCCTAACCACCCGTAACGATTGTACCTAAAAGCAACGTCTTTACTTGCTCTTTGTTTCCATACTATGTATTGTATTGCACCTATGTAGGCGGTGTACGAAACATGTAAGCATCTATGACAAGATACAATGTATAAATGTTAAAGAAGCTAAAGAGGTGTGCAAAGAACGTAGCATATCAAAATATGAAGTTCAATTGTCTATGCCTACTCTCCCACATTGTTCCATGGTGATAAAATATGCATACCTATCTGTATCAGCATTAAAGAAATATGTAAATAATTAGATACATACTAATTTTGATCTTAGCAGGTCCATTGCCTCTGATGGGCAGGATGAGAATCTGTCCATCCATGTCATAGTTTGCTTTGAGTGTTACGTTGGCTGTGAAATCTAGCGTCGCTTTTCCCTTTTCTAGATTTATTCTGAAAGCAAACATAAATATGTTTTAGGTCGGAAGGTTAGGTATCGTAGAAAAGATTATAGATAATACTGAACTAAAACAATAATTTAAAAAATATATTTATGTCTGCCGAGCCTGTTCCCTATCACATTGGAGCCGGCTTGTAGTCTAACGGGTCAAGCTGAATTACTGCAGAAATAATAATACTTAATATTTAGATGAAAAATTACTGCTTAGAACTATTAGAATGCTGTTTTAGAATGCAGTTAATGTAATTTGGTATCAATGTGTCCAATTGGCGAAGGGGATGGAATAAATTGCGGAAGCGACAAGGTCTTTGTAGTGTGTTTTGGGTACACAGAAAGAGCGGAAATGCCGTATGCGGACAAAGTTGTAAAAGGTATTATTGTCGACCTAACTACATTGATTAATTAAGTATTCATAAAAAAAATATTTTATGTTGCTTTTGCAAACCTTTTTCAAGAAATAATGACGCGATGACGCGATACCTAGCTGTGGTCTGTGGTAGGCAGGCATATCTTCATGGGACGCCGCTCCACAGGCCGAGGTCACCTTCTAAACGCACTCGCATATCTTGATAACAAATAATGAACGTAACAAAAGTTCAAATACTTACTTAAAACTATTAAGCTTGAATCCCTTCAGCCCCGTGACGACGGTATCCATAAACGTGAGCTTCAACGACGGGTTGTCCACATACACGGTGCCCAGCTGCACGGGATCCAGTGGCGCGATGCCCAGCTCCGGTGTACCTTCAGTGAACTTCGCTCCACCGGCGACTATCACCTTCTGAACGCATTCGCTTAGTTGAGGGTCGGATTTCGAGCATGGTTTGAAATAGGATGCTGGAAAGAAGAATTCTCTCATCAAATGTTGTTGGATTGTATCTATCAAAGAAGTGCAAGTAGATACTCTATGCGATTTATTAGCACGAGAAAAGCGTGAACAAATAAAAAAAATATTTTATGTTTTATCGGCCTTCCTAATCGATAGCTTAGCTACCTTTTTAAAAATCTGTATTTTGTTCTTTTGGCAAAGCAAAGCTTGACCTTAAAAACTGCGTGTTTTAATCAATTTGTATTAAGATTGCAACTTATTTTTTTTTAAATTTTGAATGTTGATGCGTGACATTATATTTTTTAAAATAAGTTTAGCATAAGATCTAGATGTAAAGAATGTGTTCGAGATCCCAATTTTCTTTGACATAATTTTTTTCTTTATTAGACATTTTTAAAGCTGACCAAGTAGTTAATCTGATATGATGGTAAATGGTAGCCACCACTCCGTGAATGACTAAAAAATATTGAAAATGCCTATGGCCTCACCGGCAGCCCTAACAAATTCGTCTAACTTAATGCTCTCTTTATATTCTTTCCTATTATTTAAAAGATCTAGATTTGACAAAGGTATTAGTTGTTTATAAATATAACACACACGTATACGTAATCATACCACAAACAATCATGATTAGGTCGTTTTACGTCACAATGAGAACAAATCGATTAGAAAAGTCACGTAACGTAACGAGGTAACTTGTATCACATCTGTGTTACCGGTATAACTAGGTAGGTACTGAAAAGGTTAAGTGTTTACTGCGAAAGTAATCTATCCACTTCACAAAAAAAAAACGATTTATAATAAACCCCCTCACTGACAGGCGATCATTTAACTCTTAGTGGAGAACTCTTACATAAAACCATGCTAGGTTTACCGTAAAGTTTGGAAGACATTGAAGGTCACGGTCCTTCCGAGCTGGTACTCTCCGGCGAGCCGCTGTAGCGGGTCAATGTCGTGCCAGACAAGTTGTCGTAACGACAAGCCGGTTTGTTCACGTGCTGCATTTACTACATCAGTTAATTGCACGTGTAATGGAGTATGTAGTAAATAGTGCCGCTCCCTTGTTTGGTACTTAAGGATGAAGGTACTATGAGCAAATTTTCCTTCATATTATCGTTTTATGAATACATTTCTGGTTCTGTAAGTACCACATTATTTTTCTGGACAACGCTTATGATAGGCCATTCATTACACTATGAGCTTTTGCTGAAACACGATGCTTTCTTATGAATACTATAACCGTATAACTGCCGCCGCTGCTATTGCAAAAGTTCCAAGGTGCCTTGTACCATCGCAATACATGAATGTGCAACAGTGTGCGATGGCGCGGAGTGTCTACTAATCAGTTTGCCAATATTTGACATGTGATACTAAATAAGAAATTTAACATTATTACTGGCAATCACATATAAGGTTGTTAGGTGATATGCCGGTAAAAGCGTAACATTACAGTAGTAGTAGGTACTGTACAACAATTCAATAAGGTTAAATTTACTCTTCAACCTTCAGACTGCTCCACAATATTCCGGGTGCGTCACATACACACGATTTCAAGTGGTATTAGTGTTAAGCGTCAAATTCGAACCTACAGCTCTAGTTCATATTTAGTTTCTTAAATTTGTAGCAACAGTTTTCTAACTCTATTCTACCAATCAGTTACTACAAATATCTAGGTCTTGTTTACTATCACATGGCCAGTTTTCTGATGTTATAACAATGGCATCGTTACAAGTAGGATACATTATGTTATTTACAATACTAAGGGCTTAGGTGTATTGCACCTAAACAGTCAATTGTGCAGTCTAACATCTTTAAACGCCGTTTACTTTGTTCTTAAAGTAAAGGACAACATGTTGTTATGTAACGCTATAGAAGTTATTTACGAAATATAGATAAATATGGATGATGAAGGACTTGACATATTACAGACAAATAAGCTACCAAAATGGATGTATTTATGTATTGTATATATTTGCATTTTACTTTCGGTCTAGAAAATTCTTCATTTATAGTAGTTGTCCAATAACAAACCATCGTCTAACAAAATATTATCGACAGCCAATCAAATACACCTTGACCACTTGTTTTTGTGGAACGTTTTACATAGAACATTTACATAGTTATAAGTAGTGTTTATCCGTCGAAAATAAATAAATAAATTCATTAGCTCAAGCTTCAGACTACGTTGGTTTTCCACAAAAGCTTTGGTCAAGCAGTAGGTTGATTCGTACGAAGTGCCGACAGAATTGACCGATATCGTTCAATGTCAGGTTACATTTGGTCACAGGAGCTTAAGATGCAATGGATTTCATCATATCAAAGCATATATTCCAAGCATATGACCATGGAATTAGCGCCAACAACAATCACAAAGAAAGTTAAATATCAAGATCAACCGGCGCCGGCGCATATTTCGTTATAACTACCAAACACAGGGTTTCACAATTTTTGAGAACAGAGCGGATGAAGTCGTATAACCGTAGAGTATTATGGTTTTATTCAATAATCCGTCTAATGATTAATAATGTTGGTCAGATCATAAACATTACTTGATATGAGGAAGGAAGGATGGCTGAAGGAAGGTACTGTAGAACTCTACATAGGGGACCGTTGATGAAGATTTCGTGGCAATGATGTTTCTTTAGTTTCAAAGAGTGCACAAAATACTACACAATCTGATAATGATTTAAAAAGATTATAAATATTATTTATCTTATGAGGTTTGTACATTGTTTATACTTTATTGCTGCTTTAAGTCATTTAATTTTAGGTTTGTAGAAATTTTTATTTTTTTATTATTAATTACTTAAGTAAAATTTAATCTGATAGTTTAGAATTATACGATTTAACCATTGTAAAACCCGATAAAAATGCCAATTATATAGAATGGATCTGTGTATTTTTTTTTTATTTTTATTCTCTTAGACCCATTGTCTGCGTATGAAAATATCTCAAAAATAATGCCTATTAATTACACCAACCAATAAGTTATAAAAAGTTTGGCAGTTAATCTGTAAAATATACAGACAGACAGTTACTTTGGCATTTATTAATATTGGTAAAGACAGAGGTAGAGGCAGTATGTAGTACCTACACTACCCGTACAAAGTAATAGACCATACTTATAGCTCCTGGGTAATTCTAGATTATAATTTACTGATCATAATTTTATGACGTTAAACACCAGCTGATCTGACAATACAATAGAAGATTGTAGCAATGGGGTCATCCTTCATTCATTATTAAAACAATAAACAGGAAAGAAATTTAAATTATCTCATGGCTTGACTTGTGGCCTTTTAAAAGGTAGTCCACTTTAAAGATGACCATCAATTAAAAGTAGACCTCAGTTTTTTTTAAGCTATTTAGTAGTTTGCAAATACAATTTACTAGTATTCTTGTTAATCCCCTCCAACTAAGCTTAATTCGCTTGTGTTAGGAGGAAGTTCACGTCCGTGGTTTAATGGCCAGGATTCGAACCCACGACCTCTCGATCGTGTTACCGATACCTTACCCATTGCGCCACGGCCGCTTTTAATGGTAAATGGTAGAAATTTTACTGTTTAACAGGACCGCCGCGTTAGTCTAGCGGTATTGTATGCAACCGCTCACTGCAAGTCTCTGGGTTAATATCAGGGTCTGGCAAACGTGATGTTAGGGATTTTTTCGTCAGGAAAATTGTCAGTAGGAACACTTATATAATGGAGTAAGGAATTGTGTTTGGCAGATTGCAATGGGCTATCATTTGGTCGGTAGAAAGACAGTAGGATTATCGGTTGATCTTGAATGGAAACTTCTACAAACACCAATTTAAAACTTATTAATGAATTTTAATGACTGACATTTAGACATTTCTCTCTTCAAAGGTCTTAAAATTATCAATTTTCATTTCGTAATTCTAATAACAAGATGCCCTCTAATAAACGATTTCACAAGACGGGTCAATGCCTCAGCCATTTCGAAATCAAATATTCTGTTTATCAAATAAATAAGCAAGTATGTATGTACATATTTATTTATTATTGTTAGAATTTTACTCAATCTGTTGAAATTGACAATTATAGGTAAGATGATTTGATCTTGACCTCAAAAAGGCTAAACTATTGATTGATTTATATTGCAAAAATGTAAAGACACTTTATGATCAAGACATATTATCTACACGTATATTATTGTATGCCCGACATACTAAATAAATGACTGACTCTCTAATTCATAAACGCGTAGCCTTAAATGTTAGGGATACTAAGAATGCATTTTTATGCCCAAGAGTGTGAATGTAGGGTTCAAGATAGTAGCAAATTCGGCAAAAAAAAATATGGATGGCGTTGTGCATATTTTCTAACTGACGCTACAACGTAATCAGGCAGTAACGGTTGCCCCGGGTAAATCCGCATCGAGATCAGCGAATTCGCAATAACTAGTCTTCTTCTTCTTCGTCGTGTCGATGGCTGAGTCAAATTTAATTTTGACTTGCCATCGTGGTGAAAGGATTAGCCAATTCGCTTTGGAGAACTCGCGAATTGCCCAGGGTGCACCGGACGTAGGGAATCTTTTTGTACGTCACTCGGGGAGGCTCAATAACTAGTAAGTAATATACAAGTGTCTTTTCATACGGCGTGCAATAAAAAAACGTGATTTTATTTTCGATATTGTTTTTTTAACCGGTTTTAATTAACACTGACCACGTCTAAAATATGTGTTCAATAAATGTCATCTTAAAATAAACAACTTATTATTTCTCTTTTTGTGTCTAGAGTGACTCAATAACTAATAGGTCATCTTTAACATGGTGGAACAGTAGCCTTATGTTAGTCCAGTCTATTAAGTATTAGCTACATGACGTGCAATTTTATTAAAAATCATTCAGTAGGTAGTTTTTGCGCGAAAGAGTAACAATAATAATCCAGATATCGACACACCCTTACTAACGTTTGCAATTAGAATATTACAAGTATGGATAGGATTTTCAGAAAAATACACAACATGATGGATCTAAACTTAAACAAATCTAATAACAAAATGCTGGCAGCAATAACTTGTCGTATTGCGATACTATGCCGCTGACCAAAATATAAGCCAGCAAAAGAACAAATTGCAACATGACTTATAAATATTTATTGTAAGTATACCATTCAAATGTAATTAATATTAATAACAGACCGTATATCTAGTTGTCAACGACTAACACGAGCATTGACTGCTCATGAGATTACAGTAAGTGATTGCACATGCAGAAGGCGTAAAGATTCATGTCAATGTGATAAGATTATCGCGACTAGTTTAATTTAAATTAGTTGCATTCTTTAATTTACATTAATACCGGTTGCTGGCCCCTTATCTAGATAATCATCATAAAAAAACCAGTAGCCAATGTTTTTTGTCAACCTATACCGATTGAGCAAAGGTTCCTCCAATTCTTCGCGTCTCTTGCCGGAGATGTTTTTCTAGGATTTTAATCAACAATCAATTTTCCTCTTTTAGGAGGTACAGAGAAAGTCTTAAATAGTAACAATGTATCGTTAAGCCATGTGAAGTTATTAATAAAATTAGCACTGGCATGGAAACTATATTACAGTTATAATAAAATACCAAGTTCCTTTTAGAAATATATTAAAATAACATGTGTTTTTTTAGTATAGTAAGTACTCACATCTGATATTTGTATTGATTAATTGCAATGATACTTAATTAATTTTGTAAAACAAATAATACCTTATTATTTTAAGTTTTATTTTTTGATTATTTATACATTATTAAAATTATTCTTGAAACTAATAAAACATTGTATGGAAAATTGAAAACTCACGCAAACTCCCCGCGTACCCGCCAGCGACGCAGCATACAACCATAAAACACAGCACTTTCATGTTTGTTATCAGGATAATTAAATTAAAGTAAAAATAATTAAAATTAAAGTAAAATGCGTTCGCGTCGAGAGTACAAGCTTTACTGTATGGACGCTTGCTTAAATTTGCCTTTTATACGTTGCGTAAGAGTATCGGCGTCGGCATTGGTTCACTGGCTATTCAATGTATTAATTAACCATTTTTCTAGGACTTGGCTTGGATAATGTTCATGTGTTTGGGTAGGTACAAGTGGGAATCGGAAGAAGGGTAGGATCATCCAAGTTATGATGGATTTTATACACCGTAATTTGGTGGACCTGTAAAACTATTTTGAAAAATGTTTGGTCTTGTATGTAATGTGATTTCTTACAGCTAAACTATACTATTAACTAGTTATTTCTTCACTTTATTTATATATTGGTCGATTAGGTGAGAAAGAAATACAGGAGCTTCATCACAGCTCTCCAGACTGCAAAGAACATTTATCGGATGCAAATGCTTTGCTACACTGAAAAGCAATTTTTTAGTAACACAGTCCTAAACTTGCCTCGTTAATCTGGCGGTTAGAGTGTGCGACTTCACACCGCGAGATCTCGGGTTGCATTCCCGGGTCGGCAAGTGTTATTTGGGATTTTTCTTCAGCCAGCACAGTGATGGTATTGTGCCCGACGGATGGCGATAAGTGAAATGTGTGTTTTACACCTCTTCACACCTTTCTGGCTAATATAGGCGTGATGTCATAGGGTGATGTTATATTATGATGTTATATTACAGTGCCTGGAAGTGTGAACAGTCAGCTGTCGGAAATGTTTTCATCACCTGAAACACTTGTTCATGGGCGTAGTGGCTTTGCTCTTTTCAAAACAATTTTATTTTTTTAAATACAGTATTTAGGTTTAAAAATATTTTTTTGGCTAGTAGAGTTTACGTTTGCGTTATTAGTATATAAATGTTTCAGCTAAATATTATAATTTGAGTCGACATGTAGGAAACAGGCTCCCTTTTTCTCGCAGAATTTAGTTTAGAACAACACGTAATTTAGTATAATTAATTGTCTCCTGGCATACTATCTAACTTAGCATAACTATCATTTCGCATGACGCTTTTAGCATAATACTTATTACGCATGATGTATTTTCGCCTAATAATTATCATAAGAAATTTGAAATGGGTCTCATAGTGAAAAAAGAGTTTAGGGTACGGCGGGGTGGCCCTAGGGGCACCTGTAAGCCTAAGTATTTTGATGAATTAGGATATAATTAAAATAGTATGTCAGAAGACAATTATCCCAAAAATGACTATTATGCCATAAAACATTATGACTAACAATTATTATGCGTAAAGTATTTATGCTTGAAAAATATGCGTAAAAGTTATGCCAAATTAATATTATGTGTAAATATCATTATTCCAAATGTTGGACATCCTTATATCTAAGATGTCACCATTTTTACGATCGCGCATGTTATGGATCTGAGATAATCGATTTTAATTCATTGAAATTTTATTGTGATTGCTAATCTTAATTTAAAATTAGATTTGAGCCATGTATCATGTGTGTGAGACGCTCGTGGCTAAAAAGGAGCATTGATCAGCAGGTTAAGCATTGTTAACCGCAGTCAGCCGTTGGATGGGTGACCATCTTAACATAACGACCTCTTCTCTGTGCCTCGGAGAGCACATTAAACTGTCGGTTGTCACTTGAAAATCTATCCTTAGTAGTCAGAGGTCAGAAAGTCTGGCAACTCGTCTTAAATAAGTATCCCATAGCATTTTACTGGGTCGTGGCGGTCTGATGACAGCCACTCCATGTAAAGTACTGATATTCAGCTGAATCCATTAGATAGCTAACCCAATATGATTGGACGGCTCGGAGAATTATGATAAATGATGAAGTGTGTAATGACCGATTTTAGCTTGTCCTAAATGATAAATGATTGTCCTAAAAATCCGTTTAGCATAAAGACTTCAATTGAAAAGCGGAAGCCAAGTTGAATGCATAAAAACCGCTATTTAACCGACTTCAAAAAAAGGAGGAGGTTCTCAATTCGGTTGTATGTTTTTTTTTTTTTTTTGTTTTATGTTTGTTCGCCGATTACTCGAAGACCCCTGGACCGATTTGAGAAATTCTTTTTTTGTTTGATAGGATATACTTCTCATGTGGTCCCATTTTTTTTTAGTCACGTTCTGATGATGGGATCCTAGAGAAATCGAGGGCAACCCTCAAATTTAAAAGGCTTATATATTGTTTTTTGTATATTATCTAAAGCTACTCAGATATTTGCATCTAGTAGTCAGCATTTTATGTTGCTGAGCTGATGCTGGAAGGTACAACTCCTCAACAGTTAGGAGTACGGGGATAATTCTTTAAATATAGACTCTTTGAGGCCGTTTACTGTATTCTTTCAAGTTATACACAGATAAGGCGAGACGTTGAATATTACTTATGTATATTCATAATATGAGGTCATGATTTGATGATGGGATCCTAGAAAAATCATGAGTAACCCTCAAATTTCAAAGGCTTCTATATTGTTTTTCGTATATTACCTAAAACAACTTAGATATTTGCATTTTAAGTTGCTGAGCTGATGCTGGAAGGTACAACTCCTCAACGGATAGGAGTATGGGGATTATTATTAATAAGTTTTTCGTCTCAAGTAGCCGTCGTCTCCTCATCCGAGAAACATTTCTGCTCGGTGTACCCATCACTTAAAATCGTAAAATAAAATAATTTTAACAAAAAAAAAAACCGACTTCAAAAAGTAGGTAAACTAAAAAGCAAAAAATAAATTTACTTCGCACAAAATAATACGTTTTTTCATTTAGTTAAATAGAAATTATTAAATAATTATTTTATAATTCTGAAGTCGGTGCCAAGTAAACAATAACTCTGTATAGATAATATCAATCTTTGTAACAACTATTTTCTGACTGAATATTAGTTTTTAATTATCCGATTTACTTGGCACCGACTTCAGAATTATAAAATAATTATTTAATAATTTCTATTTAACTAAATGAAAAAACGTGTTATTTTGTGCGAAGTAAATTTATTTTTTGCTTTTTAGTTTACCTACTTTTTGAAGTCGGTTTTTTTAAATAACGTTAGGAAATCGAAATGTTTGCTAGTAATGATTAGCACCTAGGGTCATATTGACTAACAATAGTTTATGATCATCAAAGATACACCCATCGTTCGTGTACTTAATGCATTTCCTGTGTATCTATACAAAGAAATAGTGTTTCAACGGTTATTCATAATGCATTTTGATAGTTTCGGTCTTTATGATCTCCACCTGTAATTTTCACACTGGTATGACAATAAGCTGTTTGTCTTTGTATTTGGTCGGTCAAGTTTTAAAATGACTTCAAAAAAAGGAGGTTGTCAATTCGATTCTATATATTTTTCTTTTGTTTTATGTTTGTTCGCCGATTACTCGAAGACGTCTGCACCGATTTAAGAAATTACATTTGTCTAAAAGTATACTTGTCATGTGGTCCTTATTTCATCAGGTCACGATCTAATTATGGAATCCTTCTTTATTGTTTTCCGTATACTACCTAAAGCTACTCGGATATTTGGGTGATTCCTGAGAGAAGCGTTCCTGGCGTAAGATCCATGGCAATTTTTTTTTTCAAGTTTTGTGAAAACAAAAAATATGTAGCAAAAGAGAGCTTAAAAACAAACTTTTCTGTCCATAAGGCACTCACGTAAACATAATAGTTTCGGAAATAAAAATATGTTTGTTTTGGGTCGCCACGGATCTCACGTAAAAAACCATGGATCTTAGGTAGCATATGAAATACGAGGCAGCATAGCTTAAAAGTCGTTTATTTTAAAGAATATTAAACGAAATTGTAAATAAAACATTATTTGTCTAGTAATAATATTTTTATTCACTTAATCAGCAAAAACAAAATCAACAAAAGTTAGAAAAATTATAAAAACGTGTTTAATTTTAACAAATAATAAAGGTAAGTCAGGGATGGTGGTAGAGGAGCTCAAGAGGTGGTAAAGCCGCCATCCTACCTTAAACTACCACCAAATACGAATGCTTTCAGTACTGTGATCCAGTTCGGTGGTGAAATCAGGTCCTGAAATTACAGGTACATGAAGCAAAGCACCGTAGCCCTCAGATGAAGCGACGCATCTACAATCTGCTTTGTGGATTTTAGATATATTCATGGGCTACAGCTACATATAACATCAGGTGAACTACATGCTCGTTCGCTACATACGTCGTATAAAGTAAATATAAAAACTAGACAATTGAGGACTCTAATAATGCTGGACTACCCTTTTTTTTTTTCCCAGTGCATGGAAAAGCATAATTATAAACCGGCCAAGTGCTTGTTGGGCCAAATGCAGTGTAGGGTTCCATAATCAACCGTTAGAACATACCTAGTAATACAGATTTAAGAGGGGCTCACTGCTTGACCTACTTGTATTAAATATACTTGTATTAATTAATTTTATTAAATAAGTAACAACTTCAAACAATTCATTATTAACAAAGGGATTTTGTACGAATTATTTCAAGTAATTGCATTTTTCAATTCGGACTTAGCCGTGACAGTTTTCCTTCATTATATTATAATACTACCACAAAATCGTTGGCTACAGAAAACTAGCTCATGCATATACCTAAGTTGCTATACCTACACTCGGCGGGCACGCGGGGGTCCAGGGGCCGTACGCGTGCGAACGAAAGTAGTCTTAGAAATTGTGTCTGTGAGCGATGCCCGAGCAACGCAAACATAGAGCGCGCAACGTATGTAACATGTCTTCTCTACCGTATTCAGTAATACCACAGTAACGAATTATTCTGTATTTCTTGAGCCAATTGTTTAGCTTTTAGAGGGGGAGGGCTATTTAAACAAAAAAATACTATCCATGGTTAAAAATATTTTTAGCAGATCTCAGAGTAAAAAATTACCTTTGCATACCCTTAATGCTTTTAAAAGACCTATTTAATGATACTCTACATTAAGAGGTACGTGAAAGAAAAAAAACCCCTTTACTCTTAGCAAAAGTACCTACCCCAATTTTTTTTTCTTCTAGATTTAATTTTATCACTTTGTAGCCATAGTTATCATACATATGTTTACAAAATTTCAGCTTACCGGCACTAACAGTCTAGATGCTAGGGCCCGGACAGACAAACATAGTGAAACTATATGGCTTTCTAGTAGATAATACGGAACTCTAAAAAACACTTTCATTAATTGACATCATTAGTAAATAGATAAATAGCAAGAACAGTGTCAGTCTACTACCTTTGGCAGAACTCGCCAGCGTACAGGACAAAGATTCATGGCCGAAAACAAAGATCCGTGGCTTAAAACCCACGGATCTGCGCCCACGGATCTCACGACAATTTACATTTTAGGATATAACAATGAATCTATTAATAATATTATACATATTTTTACTTGAAAGTTTACTCAAGGATATAAGTATTCATGATCTTAAAGCATTAAGGTGAAAGTATTTTCAACTACGTAGTAAAACAAGCTATGGAATGTATCAACCCTGTAGGACCAAAACGTGTAGTAGTCAAAGAACTCACCTAACTTATTTTGCGCGAAACTGAGCGACACCACCTTTACGTCTGAGCACTGCCAGTAAACTGGCGATGTGTCGAACTAATCGCGAGATGCCTACCACGTTCGAACCGAATTTGGTTGCTATTTTACGTCGCACGATTGAAACGACGCCCGCCGCGTGACATGTTTTTGAATGACTATAGCTACTATAAGTTTTATTTTTTTATAACAGTTTGATTATAATAGGATAGCAGCACTTTCTAGGTATTCAAAAATATATGAATTAATATAAAGCTATAAGCGTAGACAAAATAAATCGTCATTACAAAGTACAGGTTACGCGTGTGACACGTAAAATTCAAGCAAAATCACCCCGTTTTTCAGTTTCAAATGTATTTTAAACCAATTTTCAGTTTTACATTGTTATTTTAATCAATAGGCCTCATTACTATACTAGTCAAGGAATCGTATGAGTGCTAATTAAGTTATGTATGTCTATTATTTTAGATAATATTTCGATGTGACCGTCAAAATCAAGCTTCCCAGGAATCACCCATTTACATCAAGCAGTCAGCATTAAATGTTGCTTAGCTGATGCTGGAAGGTACAACTTCTCAACGGTAAGGAGTTTGGGGATAATTCTTTTATAATGGCAGCTTAAGGCCGTTTACTGTATAATTTCAAGTTATAAATATTGCTCGTTTTTGCTCGGTATTGATAACGGCAACAGGCACACGCTTGAAATATTCACAGAATATACAATGTATTTGAATATTTTCTTATAAAATGGCTGGCAATAGGCTCAAATCCTCTATCCCCTATCCCATGAGACCTACAAATAACAGGTGAAATGTGAATTATACACCTCTGCCACTCCCTTGTAGGTAATAAAGGCGTGATGTCATGTTATGTTCAATAAAAAATAAATTAATCATTGTTCTCGAGAATGCAAATTGAAAAAAATAATTAAAACCAGCCAAGTGTGAGTGGGAATCGTGCACAAACGGTTCCGTATGATTATCTACAAAAACGGCAAAAAAATCATGCCTGGAGTACTCCATACAACAGGCATGATTTTCTTGCCGTTTTGCAATGATCAATGCGAAAAATGACGATGAGATTCACCCACAGTAGGCAGGTACTTCACCACGTCCAAAAAGGTTTATATCAAAACTCGTGGAATTTAATTTGACAGTCGTTATAAACAAATTTCGCATAGCGTAGCGGCTTTACTTATGTTTAACAAATGAGGATAAATGATAAATTTTAAACTTCTGTTTGAACCGTGAGAAGTAAAAGTAAGTATGTTTGTTAATCATTAAGCTTGTTTAACGACTCGCGTAAAAAAAACATATACTTTTTTAAAGGTTTTTTTTAAATAAATATATACCATAATTATGTCTTTAGATTCTAAATCTATACATGTAAATGACATAGTGACCAAGTCGCTTGCCAGTGTTGTAGTACATGATTCTGAAACGGTGAAGTGCAAAATATTTTCATCGGTCCAAACATAGCATAACTGTTTTGGAAAAAAACACAAAAAAAAGAAAAAATTATAACTATTCAAAAATCAAAAATTTTAAAATTCATGATTGACTGTTAAGCGGCTGTGTCACAATGTCATTTGCACTTTTTAATAATAATACACACCGATACCGTTAGTCAATTTATTTTTCCACGAGAATGCTGTCAAATAGGCTTGATCGACACTCGAAGTACTACTCGTATATGTGAATCACTAAAAACATCTCCTTTATAGGTTGGACCTGCTTGCGCAGTAAAATGTCCTACATTGTCATTTAATTCATCAAAACAACTTACATTTTTTTCGAAAATATTTCTGTAGAAACTTCGTGCGTCTAATAGATTTGAATGATCTTATCTGCAGTAATTATACCAATCCCATCAAAAACATAAATGTGAATTGGGAGCCAAGTTCAATTTTCGAATGTAATAGTTATCGTCTTTGCCTAGAATGCCAAGCTAAACTTTGACTTAGCTAGTTGTTATCAACAAACCTAGAAAAGTAACAGTATGCCAAGTATTTCAGATTCTAGGTAAGTTAAAAGGCTTGAATAAATTAATAGAATTTCAATTAGGTAGGTTAAATGACAGTTTCGATTATTTTATATCCATTGCAATTAAATCACAAAAAAATTAAATAAACTAACCTAAAAATAAATTTCTTTAAATACGTAGGTTTATTCGTGAAGATCTATTATTGGCTCCCTGTCTCTTATTTACGTTAAGCTATTCAAATTGTTACATGCTGTTGATCTTCCTATGAATAAATAAATAAATATAGGATTTCGAGTTTTATGGGGATCAAAATGGTTTGTGTCAGTATAAAATACACACTCCTACCGCCTCGCCAGATATTTTCTTTAATGAACTTGGCTTGCCACGCTTTTGCCTGTCTAGATTGGTAAAAAAAGTCGATATTGAGTCGATTGATAGGCAAATAATTATGGTACACGTGGAATCGATAGATTTTTCTCAGATTGTACTAGTTTTTTATCGTTTGTAGTTTTGTTTTAATTGGCGTAATTAATTAGAGTAAATACCTACCTGGTCGTTAATACCGGTCAAAGTACCATGAATTGAAATAGTTACGTAATTTCCATGGAACTAAATTATTTAATGACGACACACGATTATTTAAAAATATTATGAAGATGAAATATTTATTGTTTGTTTGTTTGTGGCCAATAGCGAACGCATCACGAGTCTACGCCTCGGAATAAGAACGCAATAAGGAGACCAACTAAAGACGGGCATGCGCTGTGACGAACGAATTAAAAAAAAGAATGATAGAAGCTCAAGTCTGGTACAGACGCATAGACGGCTACACATCAACCTATACATTTCCATTATAAGATGGCCTTGCGTATTATAGGCTTCCCGTGCAATGCGAGACCAGCATATGCTGTAAATGATATAGATTGATGCCAGCTCTATCGTGTATCGCGTGATTGTCTTTTATTATTTCAAGGAATAGAATCGAGTTAGAGTACTGGGTTATATTTATACTGTGCCAATAGCTTCCAACATTTCGTATCTCTACGTATAATTGTCATCTGTGACACGCTTAAAACATAATTTCTTGAAGATATTTTGAGTTATTTATTGATTTGTTACTCATTCAATATTCAAATTAAACAGCAAACCCTTAATAACAAAGACATAAAATGTGCAAATATTATTGGGCTGAGCGCAATCACCTTTCAATGACCCAATCGATGGAAATGCGCTAAAACAAAGACATTTGTATTCCATTTGTGTGTGATGCCTTCATTTGGAGTCAATGTCAAGGATACACTGACTTTGGCGCATTATAGGTACGTATGGGGAAGTGCGTTTAGTGACAAAAATCGCGATAGTGATCGTGAAGGTGCGGATATTTATCTACCCACCTGTCTTTCGAAATGAAATGTAATGAAAATAGCTTAATCCATCACCATATAACATCACTAAGCACTCACACAAAAAAGATGTTCTACTCTAAATTCGCGGAGCTTAAACTCACTTTCATTACATAGTAGTTCATTGAATATATTATGTACTAATATGTATTCGATTAATTTTTAAATCACTGTGTTTGTACTTTTAGTGCTATCTTACGAAACTGGGTGTGCTTTATGTAGTTTATGTGTGTAAAATGTATATTTGTGAACTCCCACGCGACACAGGAGTAGTTCCTAGTGCGGGCGTCGTTGAAAAAAAAAAACGAACCTACCTATATCTCTCAGCACCACCCTAGGTTGACTGTTATATAATGCCACTAGACATTAAGTTCGTTTGTGAACCATGTTATATGCAAAAAGTTAAATAAATAAGTAACTTGAACGTGAAAGTGCAAGTGTATTTTTCGTTCAATAGTCGTAGATTGGATAGAATAGAGGAGGCCCCCTTAATTTAACTTAATATTTAGTTTTATAATTTCTTAGTTTATAGTATATACTTTTATAGTGAAAAATTCTCAAGTAAATTTATAGTTAAATACCAACTCGTCTGTTTTCATATTTTCTTTTTAATTTTAGTTTGTAATTTTTATTTTTTATTTTTAGTTTACTATTTTGTAACAATTTCTTAAGTGGGATAATTAAAGGCTATTTTTATTTTATTTAGTGGTAAATTGTACTAGCGATTGGAGTGACACTCAAAGTTAAGTCTCTCTCCATCAGATCGAGTAGTCTGACTCCATGACAATCATGTCAGAATTAAGATTCACACCAAAAATTAGAGTACTTGAAAGATGATCCAGTGGTCAACAAGAGCTCTACCATCTTTATAAAATAAAATAAAAACTAGTAAAAGATCATGAAAAATTTGCGGACCATTTTCTCTCGATTAAATTCGAGAAAATGTTGACAATGTTATTTTTTGAAATACTCTAAGGTAATTTAAGAAATAATTAGCAAATTATATTTACCCACGGATCAGGCAACCTTTAATATCTCAATTAATATTTATTAACACGTCAACTTACAAAAAATATTTTTAGATTTGTTACGGAACCCTAACAACATGCAACGGTAGCGGTCTCCAAGCTCAACGCTGCGCGCGGCCATCGATGCATTGTCAGCGAAACTTAAAGCGTATGACGTCAATTACGCGACTGTGGGAACCTAATATATTCTGAAGTAATTCTGAGTAATCATGTTAATTAAGTTTTAATTGTAATTGCCTAATTTTAATTAAAATCATATTCTAAGTAAACTGCGTTTGGTGTTTACTGCAACCTTCGACTGTAGAAACCTTTACTGGCGCAGTCATTAGGAAGCTCGAAAAATACTACATAATATGTAGTTACGAGTACACCGAATCTACGAAGTCGTCTATAGTCGAGGTGAATCCAGAAATCGATTCGGCGAAATACCAGTGCAGATAATTATAATTATGTAAGTACTTTGAAACTTTCTCAGTCCTTGCCTTCCTAGTTCATAATCCTTTACTTTTAAATACGAAATTTAATTCATCGTGAATTATTTTCTATTTAAAAAGTTTACTATATTATGTATGTACCTATCTACGTATTTTTTTATACCTAGATACAGTGTTTCTCGATTTAATTTGTTAGTTACTAATTAACTTTACATAACTTTTTAATTAATTTTAAATTTTATACAACTCTGCCTACCCGTTGAAGGAGAGGCGTGATGTTATGCCACTAATGAAACATTAGCAGCGCATACATAAAACGGGTTCCGTTTTCATTCCTTATAAAATTATTCACTTGATTTTTTTGTAGTTTTTCGTGTTATATTTTTTTATGTGAATATATATTTTTTTTTAGTATAGTAATTTTTTTAGTGTTTCTTTTTTAATGTGTGTGCTATTTTAGGTTATTAAAATTTTCTAGAATTCTTGTGATAGAATAATTAATAGACTCAAGGTTATAGATTAACATAGGAATTTAGAAGACACTAGAATGGCTGACTCTGGACTTGATACTATTTTTAAATCGTTAAGGCTATTGCCAGATTTTGACGGGAATTCAGATGTGCTAACCCGGTTTATAAGTTTGTGTGATCAATTAGTGTTACATTATTTTAAAAATGATCCTGGATGCGAATTACATAACTCAGCCTTGATCAATGGCATATTAAATAAAATTTCGGGTTCTGCAGCTAGATTAATGAATTCAAACGGCGTGCCAGACAGTTGGCAAGGTATTAAAAGTGCATTAATTAATAATTTTGCTGACCATCGTGACGAGACTGCTTTATACAGTGATTTGTCCTTGCAAATTCAAGGTTCTAGTACTCCGCAAGAATTTTATGAACGCTGTCAAAACTTATTTAGTACAATTATGACATATATTTCTTTACACGAATCAGTTGCTACAACCATAGAAGCGAAACGCGTACTTTATAGAAAGCTTACCCTTCAGGCGTATTTGCGAGGTTTAAAAGATCCTCTCGGATACAGAATACGCTGTATGCGTCCCAAATCTATGGAGAAAGCTCTCGAATATGTACAAGAGGAACTCAATGTTCTATATTTGCAACAAAGAAGTGAAGGTGGCTCTAGTAAGAAAGACTTTCAGCAACTTATGCCCATTTATAATAATTTTAAATTACCATTGAATAATTTTACACTTAAGCCTACACCTTTTAACATGCAATTGAATAAATCTAATTTTAATGTGCCCGATCCTTCAAGGTCAAATAATTTTCAAGGTCAATCTAATCGAGTTGGTCATTTTGTACCAAAATCACTATCACCAACTGGAAGTGATTGGTGTAAATTTGGAAATCCGCCTGCCAGAAATTACTTTAATACGCGCGATGTTAACATTAATGAGTATGGCGATTCCTATATTTATGATAATTACTATTATGCTGATTATTATAACTATGATGAATATCCAGAATACTTTTGTAATTATGAGCAGCCAAATACGACTCCTCACAATGAACCAAATATGATGAACGAATCATATCAAACTTCCGACGGTCCCGAAATCAGAAAAGCCAAAATAGAGGTCAACCTTCACATTCAGAGACAATTAGGCTATATTCAACTTTTATACCCTCCACTAAAATTTTTAATTGATACTGGTGCCAATCAATCTTTCATTAGCCCTGATGCTGTCGAAAAATTCTTTAATAATATACCTTTGAATTACGATCCGATAGAAGTAACCAATATTCACGCTAGTACCAAGTGCAATTATTCTGTAACTTTACCGTGCTTCCAAGAATACAATATTCAAAATGACGTAACCTTGACCGTGTACAAGTTTCATCAATTTTTCGATGGGTTATTAGGTTTAGATTTATTAAATTCTTGGGGTGCTAACATTGATCTTAAGAATAAATTATTAAAAACTCAGTATGCACATATGCCGATACATTTTTACGATTCCAAAAATGCTAATTGGTATGAAGAAATAATACCTGCAAATTCTTCTAAGTTAGTTAAATTGCCTATCAACACTCAAGATGGTGATGTGTTAGTGGAAAATCAGGTTATATGCAACTGTTCAATTTCTGACTGTTTCACTTCAGTAATTTCTAGTCGCGGTTGGGTAGAAATTACAAATACTACATGTAACGATATAATTTTTTCCATGGACCAACCAATTAAAGCTGAAATATATAATTTAGAAAATAATAGTACACGAATCTTATCAGATCGTGCTAAAACCGTTTTATCTCGTCTACGTTCTGATCATTTAAATCCAGAAGAAACTATCAACTTACATAATCTTTGTGCAAGTTATGCCGATGTGTTTTACCTTGAGGGTGAACCTTTAACATTCAGCAATAGAATAAAACATAAAATTAAAACTGTAGATGAGACTCCAGTACATACTAAGAGCTATAGATATCCATATATACACAGACAAGATATTAATAAGCAAATCAGTAAAATGCTTGAACAAAACATTATACGACCTTCAGATTCCGCATGGAGCTCTCCTATTTGGATTGTACCCAAAAAGGCAGATGCTTCGGGAAAGGTTAAATGGCGTTTGGTAGTAGATTTCCGAAAAGTCAACGAGAAAACGCTTGATGATAAGTATCCTATTCCGAATACCACAGATATTTTAGATAAATTAGGTAAGTGCCAATATTTTACAACTTTAGATTTGGCTAGTGGATTTTACCAGGTGGAAATGGATCCAAATGACATTCACAAGACAGCATTTAACGTAGAAAATGGACATTATGAATTTATTCGAATGCCAATGGGTTTGAAGAATTCTCCATCGACGTTCCAACTAGTAATGGATAATGTTCTCAAAGACCTTCAACATCAGATATGCTTAGTCTACTTAAATAACATAATAGTATATAGTGTATCCCTTCAGGAACACATTTTAAATCTAGGAAAAGTATTCCAAAAACTGCGTGAATCTAATTTCAAAATCCAAATGGATAAATCCGAATTTTTAAAGTTAGAAACAGAATTTCTTGGTCATGTTGTTTGCAAAGATGGCATAAAACCTAACCCCAAAAAAATCCACGCTGTTCAAAATTATCCTATTCCAAAAACTGCAACTGAAATCAAACGTTTTCTCGGTCTAATTGGCTACTACAGGAAATTTATTCCTAATTTTGCACGTGTAACAAAACCATTTACACAATGCCTCAAAAAAGGTTCAAAAATTGTTCTAGATCAAAATTATAAAAATTGTTTTGCTCATTGTAAAACTCTTCTTACTAATGATCCGATATTACAGTATCCAGATTTCACAAAAGAATTTATACTGACTACTGATGCATCTAATGTAGCCATTGGTGCCGTTTTGTCTCAAGGTTCAATTGGAGCTGATAAACCCATAGCGTACGCGTCACGTACTCTTAACACTAGCGAGCTAAATTACAGCACAATAGAAAAGGAACTTTTGGCTATTGTATGGGCAACAAAATACTTTCGACCATATTTATTCGGACGAAAATTTAAAATTATTACAGACCACAAACCATTACAGTGGTTTACGAGCTTAAAAGAGCCTAATTCGCGATTAACAAGATGGCAGTTAAAGCTAAATGAATATGATTTTACAGTAATCTATAAACAGGGCAAATATAATACAAACGCTGATGCCCTTTCACGAATCGAACTTCATAATGAAGAGCTTATGTCTATAGTTGCTAATCCACCTAGCACATCACCTGCGTTAGATGGTTCTAGCACTGACACAGCCTTGGAAGTCGAAGAGATAAGATCTAACTCCAGAACAGCTACTGTACATACTGATACTGAAAATTCTATTATTGAAATGCCTATAACCGACGACCCAGAACAGAACATAGTTTATCATAGAGACAAAATGAAAACAGTATATAACAATATTCATGATTTATGTAGTTTATCTAGACAAAATATAATTGAAAGTCGTAATAAGATTCGTGAAACAGTAGTTGAACACTCTCCAGAACAACAGGTGTTCATAAGAAACCAAAAATTAGCACCTTGTTATACACCAGATGAAGTTACGGCAGACCTTCCAATCCACATTTACACTAAACGTAAACTGGGCCCAATTGCTAAGTCTAGGCTTAAGAGAGTACCTAAAAGTGCCACATTGTTACAGGCCGTTCCTGGTAATTCACCTTCTTTTGAGTCCAGTTCTGAATCATTAATAAACCAATTAGAAGATATAAGGCCCGATCTACACTCAAAAACTAACTCCTTATTTGAAAGTCATTTAAAATACTTAAAGAAATACATATATATATAGAAATACATATATAAATACAAACTTGTAAGCGTTCTACAGCAACTGCAATAATTTGAAACCGTTCGTGTAAAAGGGGTCTCGTAGATGGTCTCGGTTCAGTGATAAAAGCTATCACGGGTAACCTTGATTATACAGATTATACAGATGCACAGCACTATAACCAAGCCATAAAATCTCTGCAGGATAATGAACACAAATTAATAACTGAATATAATAATCATGTTACTTTACCTAAAAATTGGTCCACACGATATATAAAAATAATAGTATCAGAATAGCATAGCCAGGTGAGACTACGAGTTAGTTAAATACGCACATTAAGGTCAAGTTCTTTTGATTCTAACAGATAACGTAGAGTCTGTTTCTGATGAGTTAATTAAATTAGCAAATAGGTTTTATTCAAAGTTATACTGTGTATCGTGACATTTTAAATTCAGATACTATAGTTATATGATTAGTAATGTTAGTAACTTGTACGTTAATCAGAGTGTGGTAGATTTAGATATTAAAGAATACATTTTTTATACTTAAAATATGATCCTATTACGTAGGCAATCAAATAGTTGTAGTATATAAATTCCCAATAATCTTACCTCTTACGTATGATTTATATTAATTATCTATAATTCCTAACCGTAACCATGAAATTCTGATTCCGCCCTATCCAATCTTAATCCTTCATGAGAAAAAGGTCAAGTACATAGAGGCTGAATGCCCGAGGTCGAGTAAATGGTATCTTTGCCAGGACAAGCAGCGTCTTAAAATCAAAACCCACAAGACTGCATGCAGCAACTAATCGACACTCAGCAAACGAGTCCAACCATGCAAAGCCAAGCCGCCTATGTCAAACTAGAGATGTCTCTGCAACCACCAGTAAGCGCGAATGATGAAATAGATGACAGCGTGTACCATACGACAATTCTCCTTTATACAGTATTTCTCAGTGCAAGCGTTGTCGTAATCGCCCTGTTATACCGCAAGTACAGACAGAAGAAATTGAATACCTATATCAAAAGGAAATGAACTAAAAGAAATGAACACAATTTTGGATAGGATGAAACCTACTGACCATGATCAACTTACAGCTCAATTCACGACCAAAGTCTTCCATACTCGCTGTTCTATGGGTGGAGGTGTTACGGAACCCTAACAACATGCAACGGTAGCGGTCTCCAAGCTCAACGCTGCGCGCGGCCATCGATGCATTGTCAGCGAAACTTAAAGCGTATGACGTCAATTACGCGACTGTGGGAACCTAATATATTCTGAAACATTATTATTTGTTCACACTTCGAAAAGTAATCATGTTAATTAAGTTTTAATTGTAATTGCCTAATTTTAATTAAAATCATATTCTAAGTAAACTGCGTTTGGTGTTTACTGCAACCTTCGACTGTAGAAACCTTTACTGATTTGATCAATTATTTGTTTTTGAAATGGTTTCTATAGGTTATATTTTTTGTTCTATTTACTAAGTGGAACTTTAATATTGTTCAATACCTGTTTATCAATACCTATAAAAACAAAATTAAATTTGACTCAGCCATCGACACGACGAAGAAGAAGAAGAATACCTATTAAGTTATATTGGGCTGTCCAATAAATATTCAATATTTGATGAATAACAGAGGCGCGTTACCTAAATACATAATATGAAAAATCATTACATTTATCTAACAAATATAATCACATTGTAATTTGAATATTTTTATGTTTTTTTTTTCAGTTTGATGCCGACATTAAATAAATACAGGGCAAATAAATATATCACATAGACAAGATATCAACGAGTTACGTTTGGGCTATCTTTTTGTTATATAGCTAGTAGTAGTATACTAATATTTTTTTATGAAACGGGTATGCTTGCGTTTACTGTTAAGTGCGGCAACCATTTTACGTCTTGCGCACTTGAATGCACCGCAATGATACTATAGCGTTTAATTTATATAGTATATTGTTCTGCCTCGATGGTCTAGTGGTTAGTGGATGCCCCTCGCACCGCGCGATCTCAGGTTCGATTTTCGTTTCTCGCAAAGTGTTATTTGTGTAACATTCCGTCAGGAAATCACAATAGCAGCACGTTTGGAATTGTGCCAGGTGCCGATAGGCCCACCCCCTATCCCATGGGACCAAAACATAATAGGTGAAATGTGGTTGATGTACACTTTTCCACACCCTTCTGGGTAATATAGGCGTGATGTCATGTTATGTATATTGTAATTTTTAATTGATATATCGTATATCGTTGTGTATCGAAGTTAGGGACCATACGTATCCAAGTCAGCCCAAACATATTTATCCGTTCATTATTTCAGCGTGGCTGCCAAGCAACCATTTTTCAACAGTTTTACTGGTGGTAGAGCTCTTGTGAATGAGCTCGAGGGCGGCAGCACCACCGTCTCACCTTTAACCTGCCGCCAAATAGTAGTGCTTCTATTACTGTGTTCCGGTTTGATGGTGAGATCAGGCCCTGAAATTACTGGCACTTGAGGCATAACACCGTAGTCCCCAGCTGCAGCGACGCATCTATAATCTGCTTTTGTGGGTTGTTGATGTCCATGGGCTGTACTCCACTTACCATCAGGTGGACTACACGTTCATTCGCTGTGGGCGTAGTTAAAAAAAAAATATATATATAAAATAAGATTCATCACGCTGCTTTAATACTATGTAATTCTTCCTAATTTAATACGGACGTCGGACATTTAGACAATTTTTTAAATTTAGTAATAATAAGTTCGAAGACATAGCTATTGAGTAGGTAATGACCTTGCATTTGTTGCATACTTAAGTAAATCATTGAGAATGCTCACATTTTTTAAGATATATTCTATGTTATTCTATACGTTAGGTAATGTGTCATATCAATTGTTCAAGGCCATCAATCGACGCGCATCGATTGCCGTAAAAGCTTTGGCCGATCGACGGTTGCCAGGCAATTAACAATTTGCTTATCGATCACTCCCAATCGATTTAGAAACTCTCTTTGTAGAAACTCTCGATCAACGGTGCGATCTTATTGGGTCTTTTAACGTCAAATGCATCGTTGGCGGTTAATCGATTTAGATGTAACTAGTAACACTCGCGACTTCGTCCGTGTAGATTTTGATATAATGAGCAAAAACTGCATAGTTGGTCTAGTGGTAAGATTCTGGGTCGAGCAAAAGTGTGATTTGTGCTTTTTCCGTCAGATTTTTTTTTAAAAGCCTTAGGAATTGTGACCGCTGGATGACGATAGGCTCACCGCCTGTTACCTTAATATAAGTTATCAAAAGTGGGTGTTATACACCCGTCTGGCATATATAGGCGTGATGTAATATTATTTTATGAAATAAACTAACTAACTTTCGCCCGTGGTTCCGCCCGCAGTTCCGCCCGCGTGGTTAATTTCGGAATAAAAGTTTGCTAAGATGTTAAAACAAGGACTACCCATGCCAAGTTTCATTAGAATCTGTTTAGTACTTTCGGCGGAAGAAGTGATCAAGATACAGACAGAGAGACAAATATTTTTTTACATTTTATAATTTAGAATTGTTAGTAGAATCCCCTTCAATATGATTATTTCCAAAATATCTTCAATGTACAGAGTAACAAAAAGTAGTAAAAAGTTGAACCCTCAACAGTCTTGTTATAAGTAGGTATAGATAACACTCTTAGAGTGTTCCAAATCGATCGTCCGTCCATCGAAGATCTATCCTGATGATATAATTATTATGAAGATGGAACAACGATAGTTCATGCATTACGCCATTATCTTGCATTGAAACAACCAACGGAAACTGACTAAATGCCTTTTGTCTGCAGTTCGCATACAAAATATTTTTTTTATAAAATCAAAGCAAACCTGGTAAAGGAAAAATCGCTATTGATTTATGAAATGGCCATTATTGGACCACGACTAGAATGGTGATGGTTTCATTTAAGATTATACTCGTCACTCATGACGGAATTGCGTGCGTACGCGCGGGCGTTGACGACATTGTGAAGTTGTGTACGTGAAAGATAGCGTAGATAACTTACGATTAGGAAAAGTGGCATAAACGCTGCCCGAATATATAACGTAACTAACGTAACGCTGGGTGCGAGCGAAGGCTCTTTCTCCCTCCCTCTCGCACACCCTTGCATGAATATTCCCAGCCCAGAGAAGCATCTCGCGCTGGTTATACTGGACATGGTAAAGCTTGGAAAGCTAAAGTCATCATTTTAAAGAATTAAGCAACATAATTATCACCCTATGTCAATGTTGTATCTTTTCTCGATGCGGTGATCTTCCTTTAGCCATGTCCCAGATAAACTTTCGCAAACTTATGTTTGGTTAAAAAGATCATTTGTATTGCAAATCATGAGCAATTTTATTAATATTACTGACTTTTCGACCGGATTTGGACTGCGTTATTATTCTGTTTATAGCAGCTTAACCACAACATTGGTATACGATTCGACAATAAAATCACATTCTTATTGTCTGATAGCTGTAATGAATTTTCGGTCTAATCTTAAATAATGATAGTAAATTACTGAAATTAAATTAAATAGTGGATAAATTTAAGCGCTTTGGCTCTCATTTCTCAGATACAGCTTTGATTTGGATATTATTTTTATTTATTTGGTGTTTTTTATGTTCTTGAAAATTTGAATCATTTTGTGGCCGGGCAAAAACAAATGAAAAGTTGGGTTGTGTGGCGACAACTCTAGGTGGATATTTAAATAAAATCTTAATATAAAACATTACACAAATAAAGGTTAAGTGCATTTATTAAAATGTCTGAGTATTTTCGTGCAGAGAATTGCCAGATTAGTCTTGTGATCTTGAAATTGAGCATCTTCAATAAAAATGCATTTTGCAATTGCATTATTTTTAAATTTATTGCGCAGGTGGTATTAGATTAGAGCTATCCATAAAAATTTTGTGAAAATCTACAGAAATAACTCCAACTGATTTCATTAAATAATTAAAGATATTATTAGATATTCTCATAGGAAATCGCTTATATTATCAGACTAATATTATAATTAAACTGGGTTGTGTAGTAGAAATGCTTTGTAGAACTGAACTAAGGTCCCAAAAATCCAATGACCTAAGGTCTCAAAAAATACTGACATAGACAGAAAGCATAATTTATCCTTTTATATATTGACTGACTGTAAATATACAAGATACTTATAAACTATGCAAATTTAATAAGAAATTAATACACAAAAATACATAGTATTACGTATAAATAAAAAATGACACAATTTAAGCAAAATTTTAAAATAGTTTAGTTGCACAAAGGGCACGAGATTGACTCGCACTTATCCAGTTTTCAATTAATGATTAAAATCACGAAAAAGTCATCAACTAAAATAACAGGTTGTCCACTATCCGGTTTGCGTTTGGTGGAAGTAGACATTTCCTCGGCCTTGGTGCTACGAGATAAGGGTAACAGGTTTGTTTATTATTAAAACTGCTCTTTATGTGTATGGTAATCATTCAAATGATAAGTGCAGATAAATGAAATTTGGATTCAGTTATTCATTTAGACGGGTACCTTCTTGTAAATATTTTGCAAAGTTTAACACCACTGAAGCTTATGTCAGTTTCTGATCTTCTAGCGGTCCATAGGGTGCGCAGTATCGATTGTTCTTGACTAGATCATAGTCAAGCATTTGCATGAGTTAGTGTGTTTCCTTAGAATACCAATAAGCAAGCACTTTCGATTGATAACACCTACCAGCAAGCAATTAAACTTGTGGCGAATGAGCTTTTCTTTCGAGTGCCTTAACAAAAAAAGTTGAGCGCGCGCATTTTCGTATGTATCCTTCCGTATCACACCTTGGTATCTTGATCCCGAAACACCCGATGTATGTAATTTATTCAATTAGCGTGTTATATGAACCATTATTGTGCAACATCAATATATTACCTGAACAGGTCGTTAGAGACAGGTTATAAGATTATCCGGCATACGTGACAGCTCTGCCGTACAACCTATTCACCATAATTACAATATAATCATTAGATAATTTATATCATACAAATATAGTACTAGTTGCAAATACTACACATATTATTGTAGTTTTCTTAATATATTATGATTTGGATAATGATTGTTGAATCATAACGACTGCATGCCCTCACGTACACAAATACCATGGAATATTTAATGACGTGTTTATGGTATTTCTCAAGTGGCCTTCTAATTCTTTAAATATTTAAACAGATTAATGTAATGGAATTTTCTTAAATGATGGGAATTTAGCATTGATTACTGCTTTCCACGTGAGATATCATTATACTTAATTGAAAGGATTTTCTACTTTAACTGCTAAAAGTCCATTCATAATGGATTCTAGCGCAATGCATTTTATAAAGAAACATCCGCTAAACAAACTACCTATATCTTTTTTGAAACTTGAAAAAATTATAAGTTTATTAGATTTTTACAGGTGGGTCACTACATCATCGTTATCGGTGACTAAGATGTTATGTCCCTTGGGTACATAATTTTACTAGAGCTCTATCTATCTCGAAAATTGGAAGTAATTAGTTAAGAAATTCATGTCTTAAATATTCTTACTGACTCGAACATTATTGCAACACTGATTCTACTTTCTGGCTCTAGAGTACCAGTAATGCCATCTATGATATGTTTGTGGAACCTAGCAATATTGATCTTTGGATAAATGTAATTTTTGCTCTATGGTAATTTTATTATTTTCTTCTCAAACAATCTTTAAAGTTTTCAACAGATGGCATCTCAATCGCTTTTGGGTCAACTGTGTGCCGTATTCTTATTGTAATCAGTTTAATAAAGAAGTGAAATATTATCATTATTTTTTAATTTTCCTTTGATCAATCTATGAAACGTTTACATAGCGAATTGTTACCGTTTATGAGTTGTAGTAACCTGATGGTAACTACAACCCATGAACAGAAACAGAACACAATTCCGAAAAAAAAATTGTACGAGTGTCATTTTGAGTGCAAAGGAGGAAGCGCCGATCAAGAAACGCGAAGAACGGCTATGGCAAAGCACCTGTAGACCCGAAGCTAAGGGTGCGTGCCACCGCCGCGCCAAACACCCCGGTGTTTATCTTGTGCCTGCACTGCACCACCGAGGCAGAGGATATTGCGAGATATGTCAGCCAGAAGCAGAATTATGCACTGAAAGTGCAACTGTTGGAATCGCGCCGCAACGTCAACTTCAAGGCGTTCGTGGTGCGAGTACCGAACTGCTTACTGGAGAAGGTGCTTCAATCCGTCGCTTCCGCGGAACAATACCTAAAGGAGGAAGATAAAATATAATTATGTTTTTTAAGTTATCTATGGGCCTATGCAGCCTAAATTAAATGATTTATTATTCTTTTACCGCAAACTATTCTAAATATCACTGATAATAAATACTTATAATATTTTTTTGCTATATTGCATATGCATTATTTGACCTATTTTTAAATCATCGAAGTATCATGAGCCATCGGTATTAATTTAGCAAATGATGTTTCGTAGATTTACAAAATAACTTTTTGCTTTTAGCCGAAGATAGATAGATAGAGTAAACTTTATTGTACACCAATATAAACAAAGGTAATTTTGTATACAATTGCACTTAAAACATATGTTTCACAATGGGGATTTAAGTCATAAATGAAAATCATGACTGTTCCCTATTATCTTATCGTAGCCTTTTCGCATAATACCAACCACAATCATAATAATATATTCAAATGGGATCCGCAATAAAATGTTGTATCAACAAAAGACATATTTTTACCAACGTTATCCCCTCAAAATTTCAAGAAATATAACGAACCTATTCCCTGTGTCAAACAAAACATATAATTTAGTTCATTTAGCACGTATTTTATTAGTTTGTTCAGCAATTCTAGTAAAATCCTTGTCATTTAGAATCATTTAGCCACGACCGCACATTAAGCCTGTGGTTGGTTTTATAACTACAACGGTGTTGCTGAGGTGTGAAAAACACTTAAATTGTTATTTGTAGAACGACGAATGGTAAAACTATTAATAGATTAAGAGGTGGTCGAACTTTTGTGAACGAGCAAGTCTGGCTTACTATTCTTAGGGGACAGTTTCACAGTTTTGTGTTAGAGCAAACGGTCTATTGTGCCCACATCACACATTTACACACACAAGGATATTACATATTGCTGACACACTAATTTATAAAATGCCGGTGTCGGAGCATATTTATCTGTCTTTTTTATTGTTGCAGCTGCATTTATTAGCGATACAAGGACTGGACTGACTACTTATAAAATAGCACAGATTACGCTCAGCCTTACCATTACAAAGGTTCCAGCTTGTAGATATATTTTTTTTGGATAGAAACCAATAGAAAAATAATATACAATATTAGTTACACGTGTGTTACGATTAGGTAACAAATGCTCAAATAATCCGGACTTTGTGCTCATTTTACGGTTTGTAATCACAAATAATTACTACTTTTACTACCATGGGAAAATGATTCAATGAGATAAATGCTTTGTAATGATATCGTAAAGCAAATTGCTAAAATAGTAGATACCTATCATTTTCAGAAATACACTGTATTATTTTCTTCGTAGCTTTCCACCCTGCCAAAAAAAAGCTAAAAGTAACACACACAGGCTAGTTTAAGAGGTTCCAGATAGGTCTAATCCGACTCCATATCGCAATTTTTAAAAAAAAATTATAACATTTTCTTCATACTTTGTTGTTCATATCTACGGAAGTTTCGTTTGTCATACTTTTTCTATTAATATAGTCGTTACCAAGAATTGTTTTAATAATATTTGTTCTTTATATAATTTACAAGTTTTTTATCTAACACCTCTGAATCTGGGTAAAGTTAGTTAGGTTTTTTTTACATGAATCTTTAATTTTGCGTGGATCTTATAGAGCAACATGATCTTAAAAGTGCTAGAAGCCTCATATTTGCATCATAATAATATTCTGTCTTTTCAATAGATGCACCCAGTCTAATTAAAACAACCTTGTTAATATTTTGGGACCTGCGATAAACACAATGTTTCTAGTTCACTTCATCATTACCTTTAAATAAATATTAGTTTTTCCTTCTGAAAAAAAGTAAGAGGTAATGTTGTTATAATAGGTACTATCGAAGTACAAACTAGCCGATAATTACACCTGAAGGATATCATTAATAACAATTACTCGTGAATGAGTTGTTAATGACGATAAATGTCAAAGACACGTAAAGTTGAAAGTGCAAAGTACGGCCGATCATCCTGGTGGTAATTGTTGCCATTTTTAGGGTTCATTCTCCTTCTTTACCTACAATAAACAAAACTGTCTAAAAACTTTAGCCCGAGTACGTAAAAGGAAGGAAACAAGAAAATATTTCAGATAGAAATCCAGAAATGCGTTGGAATAAAAATAGTCAAGGTAGTACCATGGTCGCATACAATGTATACCTATAATAATGATTTGGGTGTCAGGAAAACCTCCATTATACATGACATAGCAGCGAATCCGACCATGGCTCTGCCTTAACCATCCCTATGCATTTCTGGATTTCTATCTCGACGCCCCCACCGAATACTATGGCAAAGTCACTTTACTGTAAAAAAATGTTATTGCATATTTGAATACTACAGACTTAGTTACATCTGATAGATTTTTTTTCATAATTTTTTCGTTGTGTTTAGCAAAGTTATTAAGAAAATATGTTTTATTCGGCGGAAGGCACACACAATTTATGTACACGAATAAACATATTATACCTCATTACCAATTACCGACATTACCTATTATCCGGTAATATGCGATAACAATAATATTCTAGTAAATATACTACGAAATGAATTCGGCAACAGCGTTTTACCATTTTATTCGTGGGTAATTTTAATTTGATATATTTTGTAAAACGGCACACAATATTTAAATTTCAGTTTTTAATATCGTAAGCGTTCTTTAGAAGAAAGTTATCAGAAACATTTACATTATAAAGAAAGGGTACGTGAAATAAAAACTACAAAATAATAAAATTTCGATATTAGTAATTCTACTGTTGCTACATTTGTCTTTTTTTTATGGTGAATAAGCACTTGTTTGACCACGATCTCACCTGATGGTAAGTGATGATGAGGAGCACGCTAACCTATGAGATATCTATTAACTCTTGCTTCAAAGAGATCCAAGTTGTCAGTCATCCACAGACTCAGGCAAGGCATTACATTATTTGGCAGTTCGCATAAGAATTGTAAAGGCGAAAGACTTTGTGCGTATAAGTGGAATACCCACTGTGGAGCGATGCTTCAGTGCCGTTTATCTTGTAGTCCGATGGTGAAGCGGGGATGGAGGGATAAGGTTGTGTAGTTTCCTGAAATGTATCCTATAAAAAACTGATAGGCTGGCAACCTAGCGACGGTGCTCCAGACTTTGTAGTCGAGTATCCGTCAGATCGATATCGCAAATGATTCTCTTGACCCTCCTCTCGACTGACTCGAGCGCCTCAAGCTGGTATTTGGCTGAACCGTCTCACAGATGAGAACTGTAGGAGTACAGTTCTCATCTGTGAGACACACGACCGGACCTACGCTTGATAGAGGTCAAGCAACTGCCCCGGTGTAAAATACTGTCTCACCTTCTTGAGGATGCCCAGCTTTTTGGCGGCTAATCGAGCTTCCGACTCAATGTGGGAGCTGAAATTAAGTTTCAAAGTTAACGAGATACCGAGGAGCTCAAGACGATCGGTTATTGGAAGGGATACATTTCAGAAAGTAGGAGTCAGGATGAATGGAACGCCTGAGTCTTACTAGCATTGAACGTTACTAAGTTGGCTATACCCCAAATAAAGACTCCCTTAGAGACACGTTCATACGTTTGACCATTTCCTCTCTGAGCGACTGTATAATTTGTACACCACTAGCTCGTGAGTTGGGTATATAGCTTGCAACAACCGTTGTGTCAAACGTACCTGGCATCAGTAGGTAGTTTATGTGAAGCAGGACAAGCGTTGCTGAGAGCACGGACCCCCGAGGGTCTCCGGCATTGATTGCCATTTGATTGGACGAGCTGCCATTAACGACAGCCTGAATCGATCAGTCCCTCAAGAAGTCTGATACCCAATCATAGAGACTAGTGGGTAGACCGAAGGACAGTAGCTTTCTAAGAAGGGCTTGCCTGACGTATGCATATGTCCGATATAGAAGTCACGCAAACTAGTGGACGAGCCAGTAATATCTAGCCGCGAAGATTCTGCGAATATAGAAGCGAATAAGTTTGCTTTCTCCTCAGCAGTGTGGGCAAGTGACCAATCAAGATTCAGCAGTGGAGGTAGTGAGGTGCGGTAGAAGTTCCATTCAACTGATTTTGCTAGGGACCAAAACGCTTTACTCCCTGTTGGGTGTGTAGCGAGTTTGTACCCAATGCGGCGAATATGTTCAAATCGAGCCTTTCGTAGAGCGTTTTTGCTGGATTTGGTTGCCCTGTTATAGGCTTTCTTATCCGGTATGTCGCTAGCTTTACGGTTTCGAGCATCAGGAAAGCCTCGTGTTTCCGTGCTTCAGCACGCCCACGCTCAGCTCCAAACCAAAGCTGTGCTATGCTAGATGTGCTTGCATCGGAAAAAGGACTAAAATGTTCCATACCTTGGCGCAGGACATCTGTTATAGCGTCCGCGCATGCTAAAGGATCACCCAAAGAAAAGCAAATGGGCAACCACGAATAGGATGCAAAAAATGAGCGCATTTCATCCCAGTCTGCTGACTTATATCGCCATAACCACCTTGTGCTTTTCGGGCTAAGGTTGGGTGGAAAATATACCGACACAGACTTCACTAGACAGTTGTCAGAGCTACCTAAAGGTGACACACAACACTGACACTGCATAGTGATCCGGGTCGGTAGTCAGCAGAAGGTCCAGGCAATTGGCTATTTGACCGTCAACATCTGGAACCCTTAGACCAGCTGAGTGAGATTAAAAGCCAAAGCGAGTTTGCGCATCTCTCTCACAGCACGGTTAGTGTGCTGGTACGGGAACAGTTACTCCTGGTGGTGGGCATTAAAGTTCCCCAGTAACACTAGTTGACGACTAAAATGTGTTTTTTTTGTATAATATTATTTTATTATATAATATAATATTATCTTATTATATATTATAATATATTTATTAAAAATAAAACCCTACCTCTCCCTACGTTAAACTTTAATTAAAGTTATTCCTAATCATCTTATAATTATTATCAATATATTTACGTTCATACGATAACATTTTAATGTAACAATTTATGTTTCTTACTTTCTTAAATGTGAATAATATCATTAAGAGATTATACATTCGATATGTGACATTAAAATATGTGAAAGGTTACACGAACAAAATGGTATCATGATGGTGCGATTACTATCCGTTAGTAAAGTATCAGCGAATATTAGTGTATACTTCTATTGCGATATCATCGATAAGAAAAATAATCACACGAATAAAATGGTAAAAGCGTTTTATGGTAAACTGCACGCAGGGTCACTATCGGCAATGTACATTTTTGTAAATAACTCTTTAAAGTTTTATATATATAAATGTATAAATAACTGGCTAGATAATAAAAAAAATAACCTTTCATTTGATATATAACACAATACCATTGTTTTTTTAATACGCGAAGTATTGAGAAAATAACGTTTTTTATTTTTCCTGTAAAGTTAGCGATTTTCGGTTACCATTTTATTCGGTGGGGGCGTCGATCTGAAATATGTTCTTGTTTCCTTCCTTTTACGTACTCGGGTTTTAAGTAAGTTAAATTAAGTAAGTTTTAGTCAGACTGGTTTTTTTAATATTTACTTTTCATTTTAAACGTATATTTTGTCTTTGCATACGTTACGTGGTGTAAATTTGCTTGCTAAGACCTTTCATTTAATACCAAACACGTCATGATTATCTTTTTTTTTAGGTTTGTTACTGACTTTTAAATTTCATTATAGAAATTTTTTAAACAGTTTTTATAGCCTATGTCACCCGGCCCATTCTTACAAACCATCCATTTTCTAGTTAGGGCGCTACGGTGGAATATTCAAACAAACATACATAGATGTTCAAAATCATTACTCTTCCTTTTGACTTTGCCGTAGTGGGGTAAGATTAAGGTGAAATGGTAAATTTATAGCCAGTTCTCATCCTTTCAAGGAAAACTATCACATCGTATTGATATGTACATATTGAAAGTCGAAAGTAAATATCCTAAGTAATATTATTATTATAGATTCTAAAGTATCACTCTTCTCTATTTAGTAGATATAGAGTTACTTTAGCATCTGTCAAGGTTTTAATTCAAAATAGTGCTCAGTGCTAATTTCCATGGTTATAATAAATTCTACACACATACGTTTCAAAAACATTTAAATGTTCTCGAAAAACGTGTTTTTTTACGTAGAATTAATTTTTTACCTGTGGAAATTAACACTAACCACGTCTAGAATCTGTGTTTTTGCTATGTTGAATCCACCCACTACCCTTAGGTTTATTTTTCCGAGAAGATACCAGCTTGAAAAAACAAATAATAAAGATTTAATCAAAATGTCGTGTTTACTCGATAACCGATACCCGGAACGCGTTATTTCTCAGTAGGTATTATTATTAATACAGATATCGAAGCGCAAAATTCTCTGTACAATGTGCACAAACTTCCTGCTCCAAAAGGTTCCAATTGTCGTCATCTGCACTTTAGGGTCCTTTTGTTTGTTTACTTGTGTTAAGGTTCCGTTCCGAAACAAAACTAGTGGCATAAAATGTATGAATGTATTGAAAAAGTTGATCTACATGTAAATTTGACATTAACTTCATCAACAACTTCACGCGTAAACATCAACTTTTATCATTCATGCATTAAGTTTATGCCTCTTTTATTTGCCTAAAATTCATAAATTAGGCTTAAATCGGAAACACACTATCGTTGCGTGCCAGAACGTGCATTTTGTATGGAACGCCACAACACGACACGGCACAATAGAGCGTTTCTGCTTATACAAAATGTTCCCATGCTACCGATTCCGCGACGACACGCCACGTCACAATAGTGTGTTTCCGACTTTGGCAGCGACAAGCGACAGTCGAATTTGAGAGCGAGCGAAAAACCTACAAATTGAATTTAAAATTCGGCGCGAGAGGGGAATACTGGGGTTGAAGCTGAAACCCACTCTCTAACTTCTGATCTTAAGTCGCCTTGAATAGAAGCCGTGGAAACGAAAGGAGTAAAACTCTTGTGAGAACCCCAGGGAATGTCCCATACAAAAGACATTCATTAATTTGTAGGCGGAAATCTACTAAGTAATTAGTAGGCCCTTCGCCTTAGTAGATTTCCTCCTATTTTTTTATATTAGAGTTGGATATCATTTATTGTTAATACTTTAGAAATAAGCGCTTCGAAACACTAATCGTTTGCACTCATTACTTGTATCTTAATCTATATAAATATAATTATACAAAAAATAAAATGGGGTTATTCGCTTATTGAGATTTTGGTTTCTTAACAAATAGTTTCTGTCAATTAGTAATTCTTTCACTCAAAACATGCATTTTTGACATAACGAAACCACGGATTACTCTCCTGGTTACTTGCCTGATATTAATACTTACGCTTAAAAACTCATTTCAAAATAGCAAAAAAATAGAGTGCGTGTTATTACTAATGGCTTACGACAATAGGCAAAACTAAATGGAAAAGACCAATTTGTAAATTAGTAACTGATATTAAATTATTTCTTATTTAATAGGACAAGGAATATACAAATTTATCCACTTTTTTTGTTGTGTTATAGTTTTAATAGAAGTAAAAATTATTTTGTTTTATAGTTTTTTACTGAGTTGTGGCGCGCACTCTATTATTAGTTAATGATGTTTTATCTGTGGTTGAAATAACTTGAGTCGTAATAAAAGGTTTAATGGTTTTATGATTATTAGCTAATCCATACATATAATAAAATTTGAAATTATAAATGCCTGTTCATTAAAAACATTTAAGAAAAATTAATAAGAGAAGACTAGAACAGCAGTAGAAGCCGAAACATATTTTTTGGATTTTTGTCTGTCTGTATATATGTTCATAATTATGCTCCTTACAAGTAAATAAAATAAATTTTGTGGATGAATTTGGGATAGATTTTTTGGAAATTTAACTCCCAAAGGGGTTAAACCCCTAAATTAGGGGTTGCAAGTGTATGAGGAAGGTTTCTCAATTTTGAAAGATATAATAACTTAGAAATATCGAACTTAACGGGGACGAAACCACGGGCAGAAGCTATTTAACAATAAAATAATAATTTTTAAACTACATTTGTAATTGATGTAAAGAGTGAAATATAACTTCTACATTTTTAAAAATATATTTGAAAGTAAAAAGACGCCTTAAAATTGCTGCCTGCCACTTAGAAAAAAAAGAAAAATATTTTTAATATTACCTCAGAGGTAAAATTTGCGGCCGCTTACCGTGAGGTTTCGCCATGTAGCTATAAAGAGTATAAACACAAAATCATAAATTAAGTTTTTGGGCTTTCAATATTTAACTTGAACATCCTCCATATATTTAATTATATAACTACTTTGCCCGCCACCTCGTTTGCGTGGAATTCATTATATTAGTAATAGCTACGCCCACGCTTTGACCCGCATTAAACCTTACAGCTCCACTCCCGTGACGTTTAGCGTAATCTCAAATATCAGTTCAATATTCAGTAGTTCGCGAGAATAAAATAATAAAATTAACGAACTGACTTTCGCTCGCGGATTTGTCTGCGTGGTAGCTAAATAAATTAAAACTGAATTTATAAATAAGTAACTATAACATTATACTAAAAATATTGTTGTTTTGACATTAAAATAAAAACAGACAATTCAATATTATTTATTTGTATTGATAAAACCTTCTTGTTGATACCTACTAAAATGCATGTTTACTCTGTGGCAACTAATGTCTTTGGCTGAAGAAAATTGGAACGTTTCATTACAACAAAAAGCATTTAAATAGCATTTTAATAGTAAGAAAGCAACAAATTCAAACAATAAAATTCAAATTATTTAACTGATTATATCAAAAGAAAATTGTACCTACACATTATAACAACAAACGCAATATAAGTCATTATGGTAAGAGGTATTTTCGGAGAGATTTTCTCTTTAGTGTAAAACGAGTGCATAAAATTAAATAAAATAAGAATGGAACGCGATGTGATGGAAAAAAAAGTTATCCTTAATACAAAACAAATATCTAAGATTTCTTCTACGTTCTTTTAAGACAACTATAAAAACGATATATAAATGTGATTTTCACTCTTTGCTACTGCTATATACTAGAAACAGTGAGTATGCGTTATAATTTCTACTTATCCTCCGTGACACGATGAAATCACATATAAATATCTCTCACTTGTGTTGTAATGTTTTTTGTCTTTCAGGTGCAATACACGAATACAGCACACCTATATTATAATAGTATTATGATAAAGATAAAGATGAGATAGCGGTGGGTGATTTCAGAGCTAAACATTTTTTAAGACTTAAGTTTCATCAGTGCAAGTTTAGCGAACATTAGAAGAAAATAAATGATCCTGAAATTCTGTGAAATAATAAAATTTTCAAAACTTCTGATTTTTCTTTAATATATTCTTATTTCTCTCACATAATTATCATAAACATAGACACTACGTTACGTACATAAGAAATTATAAATGTAAACTCCAAATAAATTCATAATCGTGAATACAGAATGTAAGCAGTTACATTATCTGGTGCATAACCTGTATTGTCCCATTGTTGGGCAAAGGTCTCCACCATCCTTGAAATGGAATGAATCAGGTTTTTCATTTTTTATTAAAGTATGTAACTAGATTTGAACTACGTCGATAAAAAGCACTTACCCGTGTGCCAGAATTCATTAAAATTTGTGTAGTTTGGCGAGAAAGAGGAAGCTTACAATCTAGCTACATAATATTATTGTTTCAATATTTTGAAGATACATTATTTTCATTTAATGCTTTTTATATCCCAGACTGGCATAATTCGTGCTACTACTAATAATATGACCTAAATTCTATTGCATTACGTATTTAATTAGTATTTTATGACATACATAGTATTAAACAGTTATTGATTTGTTGTATAACGTTAATCTGAAGTAAAAAAACCTTTTAAATATCATTATTTTATCTCGCCAAAGTACAAGAAATTACTAATAAACTGCTCCATGACCAGTTTCCGATTTTGACATAAGAAATTGCGTTACTTGCCTGTAAAGCTGTCAAATCTGCTAGAGAATAGTAACTGGCAAGCTGTCAATTTTTTTGCCAAGCAGTTATCAACCGTATTTGTATGGAAATAAGGATGTACTAAATCCGAGATGTACCGGTTACTTGCCAAATTATTAGTCGATTTCGAAATCGACTGGAAATCAGTCACATTTACAGAATAGCATAGCCGACTTCAGTTACAAAAAATGCAAGTAAGAAACACTTGTAATATTCAACGTCTCGCCTCATCTGTGTATAACCTAAAAGAATACAGTAAACGGCCTTAAGGTGCCTATATTTAAAGAATTATCCCCGTACTCCTAACCGTTAAGGGGTTGTACTTTACAGCATGAGCTCAGCAACATAAGATGCTGACTGTTAGATACAATTATCCGAATAGTAGTATAATAAAAAAAAATACAGTCGAATTGAGAATATTCTCCCTTTTTTTAAAGTCGGTTACAAAGTGTCCTTACTGACTGACTGATTGTAAAGACAATTTTTTTAAGGCGTATTCCTTATATTTTGAAGTGTTTTAATTATTATATTTAATTCGACGTATTCCTTGCAGGGTGTTATAAAAGGGTCTAAATGCAATAATCTGCCAATTTTTTTGTGATATTTACATTTTTAGGTTTAGGCTGAAATATCTCAGAGTCAGCCATTAAAAATTAATTGGAAATGTAAACTACAAACGATTATTTCAATTTCTACTTTTATTGCAGCTAATTACTAAGTTTATATATTTGAACAATTTAAAGTTCATGCATAGGACACTAATGAAATAAAATATTTTTTGTCGTTCTATTTTTACTTCATAGAAAACGCGGCACAACATAAATAAAATATACTACTCTAAACGTGAAAATAATGAAAATATATCCTCATTTTAAGTAAACATTCGGACGACGGTTTTTGCCTACTGAGTGAGTTAGTTCTAATAAGGGATTTTTGGACCAAAACCAAAAGTGCTGACCAACAAAGAAAAATATGATAATCTATTAGAACTTGACATCTTGAGCATTTTTTATTATAGTACCAAAACTGTGGAACCATTTCCCTGGGTGTTATTTAAGTTTAAAAGTATTGGTAATGTAATTCAATTAGATAATTTACCAACACATGGTACCTATTGGTAATGTAATTCAATTAGATAATTTACCAAATTCCGATGTCGTAAATATCGTATTTTCTCCGCAATATATGCATTAAAATACACTGATAGCACGTAATATGTTTTCATCGATACTCATAAATAAATGATGAGATAATACTACCTGAACCAATTGAATAATAAATAAGTCATATTATTTTCGGTGAACCGTATAAATGATTTAAAACTAGAATTCCAAATGAGCCATCAATCTTGATAATCTAATTAAAGAACTGGATAAGTGCGAGTTGAATGCATTGCAAAGGTTCCGTATTTGTTTAGTGCATCTCAAATACTAAAAATGTATCCGAGTACCTTGTCATAAAATATAAGTTTTTAATTATATAATTATATATAATACTTGTATTTATTATATTTAAAATGTATTAATGCATAAATTGTATCAAGGTATTTTTGCCTTAGGGGTGTTTTTATTGCTGTCATTTTAGTACAATCACTATTAAAAGTGCATCATCCTTTAATTTTACAATACCCAGCACTTTCAGTAGTTTTATTTAAAAAAATACCCTTAATTTACACAAAGATCTCGTCAGCGTCTGTGACGCTTAATTATTATTCAATGAGGTTTCTCCAAACAATTACAGATCCCTAAAAAAATGCCTGATCTTTCAAAAAGTCACATTTCCCGTCAACGTCAAATAATATCCGATGCAATTACGTGCTCCAATCACAGTATAAATTGCAAGTGAAGTGCAGCGCGCGCGCATTGCTTGCATATCATACTATTGTCACGTTTTACTTCTAAATGATTTCTTAAAATATTTTTTTAATCATGAAGAGCTATGCTGTGTTATTTTGTGTGGTGATGATAGGATCTGTCCAGTGTGAGGAGAAAAAAGGTATGTGCGGCGAAATAGTTTTATTTTGGATAACTGATTGAACAAAAAAAAAATTGTTCCTTAAAATTGGGATATTTTAATTTAGAAAAATGTGAAGGGAATGAAATTTAACAGATATTATATTGGTACCGAAATACCGAATCAATTATAGAAATAATAGATACAAAAAAACTTCTTAAAATAAGTAAATGAAAAGTTTAATAGGATAAAACACGGGAGCGCATTTTTAAATTCAAGGATTTTCTTGCTCACTACTCATACTCATATATAAGAAATCCAGTGGGATTCGAACCCACACCTCTGTTTCCGTATAGAAAAGCTATAGTTAAATTTTAAGCTTAAAAACAATTACAATTCTTTAAAGCCAAATAAACGGCTTTGCTTATAAAGTTAAGAGTTCGTAATAGAGGGGTTTGGATGTTGATATCAATGATACAAAAAAACATAGTAACAGAAGTACTAATAAAATTATTGTGAAGTAAAGAATCAATATACTCCCTAATTTAGTATTATCTCATTGAAAGTTATGGATATTAGTTAGAAGGTACTCCAAAAAACATAGTAGGAATCTAGTAGTAGTAATAAACATAGTAAATAGGTCTGGTGACAATCTTCAATAGCTTTAGATTTTTGCTGTTTAAGAATAGACTTCCATAATAAGGCTTTCGTAATATGGGTGTTAACTTTAATATTATTAAGTTATTATCTATTTTACAAATCATATCTAAAATGCATGTTTGCTCGTGGCTATTTAGTCGAAATTGTTTTAATCATTAATAAAGTGAAACTGAAAAACGGAAATAAGAATTTTGAAATCGGGTACCAACAAACACGCATTTTAGTTTTTTAAATATGATTTGCTTATAAAAAAAGATAAAAACTTAAAGAGATTAAATTAAAACTTTTATTACTTTAGTATGGAAAACATCCAACCAACTAGCTCTCGAGCTCAGGCCTAGTTTACTTGCCGTAAATTGTAAATATCGCTACTGCCTATTAGGTTACTCTCAAGGCTTTAAACCTGAAGATTTAAACACTGACTGGCTTTTACAGGTAAGCAAACTAAAGCGATTGGATATAATAACTGAATTTTAGGGCATTTATAGCACACATATTACTTTTACCATCGGCAATTGGTTGTTGGGCGACTGTTTCCTTCAAAACAATTATTGTTCACTGTTTTCTTCGAAATAGTTTGATCAAAATGTAGTGTTTTCGCGTTCAAGTATCGTATGCGCTAACCCTTACCTGTAGGCATTATTTAAATCGGCAGGCTAAGCCTCCATTATTAGCTTCAGAAAACACTTTTTTTTGTACCAGCTAAGCTTAATTCGCTTGTGTTAGGAGTAAATTCACGTCCGAAGTCTTATGGCCAGGATTCAAACTCACGACCTCTAGATCGTAAAGCCTATTCCTTATCCATTGAGCCACGGCCGCTTTAAATTTACTTGTAAGAAGATAAAATTTCTCACTCATTGCAAGACATTACAAAAACATGTTTTTATAAATAAGATAATAAAAAAATATTATTAACATAAACAAACTACATTCTACAAATCTATTTTAGTTAATATTATGCAAATATGTAGGTGCTGTTTTCCAAACTAGGCAAAAGCAGACAATGTTCAGTCTTGGCAGGGTAGAGATATTTACCGAGTAGTAGAGTGAAAATATACCTATATACATGATATTAAATACATACATTAATTGTGTATATTGTCTTTTTTATTTTATTAATTTATTTATTTTTACACTTCATGCAAATTTACATTGCAAAGGCGGACTTATTGGCCTTGGCATTTTCTACCAGCCAACCTTTGGCTAATGCAGAGAAAAACTATGGTAGGTGCAAAATTAACTATATGATTTAATTCAAGGAATAGGATCGAGTCGGAGTACTGAGTTATATTTAAACTATTCATGAGGTGAATGTGCAGCGTGAATGTCGTTATTTATTCTTGATTGATATTTTTTGAGATAGCTGAGAAAAAGTAAAGTTTTAATCGGTGTTTAACGATTTTAAATATTTTTTTACGATTTTTTTGATTTTTGTACATAAGTTAGAACGCCAGAAGCAATTACACTATCCAATGGTCCCAATGACAAGGCCAAATACACACATTCACTCACACAAGCACACCCAGTCACAGAACAAATCTTTGCGTATCACACAAAGATTTGTCCCATGTGGGGATCGAACCCGCAACACCAGTGTAGTGGAGAGCGGCGAGGCCATAATTATTAATTGGATGCCTTGGAGGGTTCCGTCATACTAACAATTTAAAACATTTCGCTACAAAATATCGATTAAGCTATACTTTTCATAATGATCTCAATCAACCATGATTTTGAGAGTCAGTCTTGCAATAAGTGAGCGATATGTAACTTGAATTATTGCATGTGGTAATTATATTTAATTGGTGACAAAGACAGATACTAAGTGTCAACAATTACAGACATGCAGACCATTGTTAGATGAAAGAGATACAATAAATATAGAGCAAGTACTATCAGACCAATAGATTTGTGACTCAACTGTCAAATGTTTCTTTTGAAATTGTGACTTTCGATAATGTTGATATTAGTTTGTTTAAACTTGGCATTTATCACTATTTTAATTAAATTCGAAATAAGTTGTCACATCAATTTTGACTTTAGATAGATAGATAAAAACTTTATTTGTACATAAGACATAGGAAATACATTTTGTACGAGAGTTTAAATAACAATATTATGCACAAAGGGCGACCTTATCGCTTAACGCGATTTCTTCCAGGCAACCTTTATGTTTTGAAATGTCTTCGCAAAATAAGCTTTAGGATAGATCATGAATCTATTTGTCTGATAGTACATTACTGAATATATTACTGCTAAACTAGCTTGAGCCGGCGGATTCCGGGACTTACAATCACATACTACCGCTCGCTTCGAATTGGACATTTTTTTCTGTCCTGCTTCTCCATACCTTACCCCCTATAAACCCCCTTTAGGTAAGGCCATGGAAAATATGAATTTTAGTTGTAAACTGGTCAGTCAAAAGATATAAAAGTAGGTTTATCGAGGACGATTCGTAATGATAGGAGAAACACCTAAATTACTGAGAATGCGTTATCTACCTTTTTAATGGATTGTGTCATTAAGGTGAAGTTCCGGATTAATGACCCAAAGTGATGACGAATAGGAATTACACCAGTTGCTAATGACTTAGTAATATTTTAATTATTTATTAAAAGGCTCCAATTCAGGTCTTGGCTATGGCTGGCAGCGCTGGTGGTGGAATAGGCAACCAGTCTAGAAATATGATATTACACAAGTCATTCCATATAGCTATGAAAAAACATGGATTGAACCGCCAAAATACGTTCAGCCATAGCCAAAACAACGGTATAGTCTGTACCAATTGATTTTACAAAAAATGTAAACTAAATCGATACATATTTTGTTTCTAAATCTTCAAATGATCTACAGTTATTAATAACATGCGTAATGCAATTTTATTTATTTATGTGGGCGAATTAGAACCAAATAGATTATAACTTTGTTTACATTTTTTGTAAATTTAATTGGTACCCGTAAAATACGAATTTACTGTATTACTGAAGTATGAATATATACGTACTTAAGATGTTTTGCATCGAGAAAAAAAATAGTAGATACATTTAAATATACTGTAATTTTAATAATATAACATAACACGTATTATTATCACGTTGGTACACGTTTTTAATTAAAAATTATAGATATAAAACGACGTGTTAGCATTAACATCCTATATCCAATCAATTCAGCAAATCAACTCACTTTGCATTTTTTTTAAATTTTATTACGCCCGCACTAGGAATAACTCCTTTGCCGCAGGGGGGTTTACAAACATGCATTTCACACATACAGAGCACGGCAAGAGTCAGAACAAATCATTACAAATCACACAAAGATGTGTATCATGTGTGGATTGAACCCACAACACCAGCGAAGATGAAAGCGGCGGGGCGACCGCTTTAACCACTACGCCAACCATGAAAAACCTGCAGAATGTATACTGAGCATTTTACAATATTCATGTGTAGTGTTATGGAAAATATTAATAATAATGGGTACTAGATTCCTTATTTTGTGGTACTAGTTCCTATAAAGGTGCCATTCCGTGCGTGGCAGCCGATATGCAGCCGCATGCATTTGTCTCGTGCGTCTGACACGTGTGGCTGTTGAGACAATAGACACAGCACAATGTAAGAACTTAGGTTGTTGTCATAGTGAGAAAATATAGAGCGCGTATGACAGACGCGATCCACGGAATAGCCTTTAGCGAATAGCCAAATAGGCCTTAGGATTTTTATTCATCATGCGACTTTCTTTTGATCATCAGCAGCCGATTGTGTTAACAAATCTAATTATCCTCTTAAATCTTCCAGTAGCAACCAGTAACCACAAATTAGAAATCACTCCCTGCAAGGCAGCAGACACGGAATGCCTCAAAGCATCAGCGGAAAAGCTCCTGCCTGTCCTGGCTCTAGGCGTCCCAGATTATGGCATCATGTCAATGGACCCCATGCACGTTGAACAGGTTAAGACTACTCAGGCAGGACTCAATATGGATTTCAGGAATACTACAGTGACTGGTCTAAAGCACTGCAAGGTTCTAATGCTGAAGTAAGTGAATACATGACCTAATGTCACTTTTTCTAATGAGATTCTTTCGGAATATTACTGAGCCTACTGTTATGCACAGAAAAACATCCTAACCAGTTCTCAGAGGCATGAGTCATGCGTGTAGGTAATGGGTATGTTTACTTTATCAAATAAATCTTGTTCTTACATTTACAATAATAATTAATTACGATAATAATTAATTGATGTCTCGAAGCATCAGTCATAATATTAAACTGCAGGTGACATTAAATGTATTTAACGTTTTCAAATTGTGAAATTCTGTGTTCAGTTTGAAAAATCATATTAATTTAAGTTATTCAAGTGACGTGACGTCGTAAACATTCGCGAGAAATTTAACTTTGAAGCTAAAAAATAAACCGTTTGCTAGAAAAATATATTTAATAAAAATAGTAGTCAATGAATTTTTAAGGAAAAATATAGCGACTAAGTTTACTTTGTTAGTTCAAGAGTAATAGTACCCAAATCTAATAACTTTCGCGTGCACGCACTTTGACAGTTTTTTTCTTAATTAAAATATGCATGTCGGCATTGACAACTTCTTAAGAAGGCACACTATAAACGACTTTTAATTGCATCGAACAATAAGCATGAATTTCAAATGTTTTCCTGTTATGAAATATAATTGCAACCTTTTTTGCTCGATTAATCATAATACTTAAGTATTAGTACTTGTAACATCTGTCATTTTAAAAACAAAGCTGTGTATTTATAGATGTAAACAATTAAACAACCTGGCATCTTTAATAAATAGCCGTATTACTCGTATATTATTATTTTTATCTCAGATCTTGATAACATTGCTACAGCACTTGCAGCTTTGTCGGTTAGTTTATTGAACTCATCATCAGTAGGTACCTACTGTTTCTAATGCATACAGACAAATTCCAATTCTGTTCCTCTTCGTGCTATATGATCACGAGAAGAAAAAAAAAATACGCTTTTGGATTGTATGATTTTGTAATGTCAGACAACTCACTGTAAAAACTTTGTTCTTCTCTGAGGCCAAAAACCCAGTGCGAGGTGATACGATACACTTTATTGGAAAAGCTGTCAGACTTTTTGGCTTCTCATTACCCTTAACCACTGCTATAGATCTTTAATTGGTAACCGAGCGGCCATGGTGGAAAGTAAAACTTCGTATTGAAGCAGAATGTTTACTAATTTCTATTTACCATTTTTTCAGGCGATCTGGAGATCGCATGTCCTTAGACCTGAAGTGCTCCGTGAACATGCAGGGAGACTACACCCTCGGGGGAAGACTGCTCATTATGCCCATCGAGGGCGACGGGCAATACACCATTAAGATCCGTATGTACCACATAGCATAATATCACGCCTATATAAAAAGGGTACAGCAAAGACACACCACATGTTATGTTTTTTTTTATTCATAAATTTTAAATATTTTTTACATGATTAATGAAAATTCATTAATAATTATATAGTTTTTTTTCACATTAAATTTTATTTGTATAACCTCATTTCATGTTATTTCAAATATTGTTAAATTAAAGCAATCTTTGTGTACATTTTTTTTTGGGTTATATAAATAGTATTTGTTATTAGCATAATATATATAATTATTTTCTTTGTCTGTTCTTGAACCATTAAGTATACAGTAGTATCAGACATTGCTTTTACTTCTTTCTTATCTGCTTGAAGTGTAAGATATTGCAACCTTATATTCTATGGACTAATTTATTTATAAGTATCAATTTCATTCCATTAAATAAATATTTCGTACTATTTCGGTAAGCGTACCAGAAAATGGATCACACCAACATTGATAAATGAATTGCCTACAGATTTTGAACATGGTATTAACTCAAAAGTCCAATTGAAAAAAATGTTGTTGAAGCACTACATGTCACTATGCCCGTAGCGTATGGGCCGGCCCGCATGCAACACTATAAATGCATGCGTGCCGGCACTATGAAACGGGCATGGACCAATTTATGTATTTTGATGTCCTTACTGATCCCTAAACATACCTAGGTATACGAGTTTTTATGTAAATTTTCTTTAATTAACAGACATGGTGTATTTGCTGTTTTAGAATTACTACGTCATACAAATTATATACATAAGGACTGTAGATTTGTTTATAGTTTTTGCCAATTGTATAAGTATCGACATTATGAGTACAACATTGTTATGTGCATTGTACAATCTTAGCTCTTAATTACATTTGATTTATATACTAAATAACTTGTAAACAGAAGAGAACTCTTTGCCGACAAACTGCTAAGCAGTTTGGCAGAAAAATTACAAAAAAATACAAAAAATAAAATATTCCACAACTAACACACAACGCCATCTAGTCCCAAACTAAGCAGAGCTTGTACTATGGTTACTAGAATAACTGATACTAATACATATATACTTTTCTTTTGTAAAAACATACTTATTATACATAGAAACACCCAGACTAAGACAAACCCCCATGTTCATGCACACAAAGATTTGTCTTAAGTGGGAATCGAACCCACGACCTCGGCGTCGCAGGCAGGTAGACTACCCACTCCGCCATCCGGTCGTCTTTATTGCAATATTTAAGTTTATTTTTCTCTCCATAACCATCTTTAGCCACTATGTTGTTTTGGTTGCTATAACTTACACATAAAATTATTGTCAAAAAACAAACAAATATTGTATGAATTATTTGTAAAGATGATGCACATGAGTTTCTCACCAGCTCTTCTCATGATGCAATACCCATCGGAGCTGGTACTGAATTGATTTTAATTCAAATTTCTAAGTTGAATTAAAGTCAATCTAAGCTCCGGTGTCAAATCATTTTATTGCAATAAGTATTATAATTTAATTAGTTAAGTATTATTTTAATTTTATATATTTTTTTATTTTAATGTTTGTTTTGACGTGTTTAAGCGGCCCTTGGGGGCCATGGAAATAAATGATTTGATTTGATTTGGTCCCATTTGACAGCCTATCACCTATCACTGATAGGTGGTCAGTCCATCCGTGCGAAGTCGAAACTGATAACTAATTATGTATGAAGGTGCTATAATAATTGGAGCGGGTGCTTTCGCCTGGAACGTTACGTATCAAATTCGATTTTGAGCAATAGGTAACATACTGCTTTCCAGACTGAAATTGCTTCGAATGAAATTGCAAATTTTGAACAGTATCATTACAAGCTGCGCACTGTAAAGCTCGGTTAACCTCCCACACTAGTGTAATATTAGTCTCTGTAAAATATTTGCATTAATTCATATCTTTATTTTATGTATGTGTCTTTATTGTTACGTATTTAATTTTATGACTTTGCATGCCAATATTACCCTGAAATTTGATGTTTCCCAGGTGACATCATTGTCAATATTCAGTTCCAAGTGGCCGAGAAGATGGTGGACGAGAAGGTGTACTGGACCGTGAAGAGCTGGAAACATACCACGGAGGTGCAGAAGGGAGTGCACTTCCAATTCGACAAACTCTTCAATGGCAATGAACAACTTTGTAAGATTACTAGTTCTTAACTATGGTGATATAGTAGTGTTACAGTCATCAAATACTATTGAACTGACAACCGCCTTATAGCCCGGGTACATCCTCAGTTGTGTCCACCCCCTGTTGTCAGTGTTGTCCAACTGATGGTAAGTGGTAGCTATTGCCCATGTACATCAACAATCCCCCATTGCTATACATTAAGGCTCGTCATCTAAGCGACGTCTGTTGTCTGAGTTTGAAGCTCAACCAAGAGCTACCTATTTATTTGACTTGTAACTCTGGAGCAGTTTCCATCCATTTTGGCGTTATATTCATAAAACTAGTAATAATAATAAAGCATACAATTTCCAAATTTCCAACCTGTTTCTGACGTTTTTCACCTTCTCTTCCAGCCAAAGCTGTTCACACGTTCGCGAACGAGAACTGGCGCGACATTTTCCAGGAGGTGGCTCCCCCCATCGTCAAGGCCATCGTCGCCCAGATACTCAAGGAGATCACCAAGCTCTTCGTCGCTGTGCCCATCAAAGATATGGTCATTGAATAGTATTAGATGTTGTTGAAGTATTGTTGTGATATTTTATTATTATAGTTTAGTTGATTGAGAATTTTGCTGTTTAATAGAGAATGTTACGAAGATAAATAACCCTTGTTTCGTTCTTTGATTCCTGTATAATGTACGTAACAATATTATGCACAGTATACTCACTTGATCGAGTAAAACCACCGAGATAGTCCGAGTCCAAGAGTCCGGAGAATAGCTTTATTTAGGTTCCTTTCGCCGGTCCTTCTACATATGACAAATAAATTATATGTAATTCTTATTAATACGCTTGTGCTCTCACTGGTGCCTGAAATTTGCTGTACTATATACCGATTTTAAGATTTGAAACGCCTTTCAAGTTAATTCATATTCACACAAAAGTAACTAAATTAATGAAGCTATATCTTTAAGAGTAGGCGTTTTTCATAATTTATCAGGTACCTGGCTTCCTGACGGATTTACGGGTAAATAAAAGCTTTAAAAATAAAATTATAATATTTCACTGTCAAGGTTCATCAAAATAATTGGTTCAATGATTAAGGTAATGAATGAATGATTTAGCTGTGACAGACAAATATCTTACTATATGAGATCCTTTTAAGAGAATTGTAAGAAGAAACGTAACGTTGTATGTATGTTTGTTTGTCAAAGTTTCCAGCGAAAGCAGAGAACATAAAGGCCTGGGAGATCTATGCCATTTTGTCGGTAAAACCGCAATAAGCTAATAAGTATTCAATCAGCCCTTGAAATTACTGGCATATGAGGCATAACACCGCAGTCCTCAGCTGCAGCGACGCATCTACAATCTACTTTTGTGGATTGTTGATGTCCATGGGCTATACTCCACTTACTATCAGATGGACTAAACGTTAGTTCGCTGCAGGCGTAATATAAAAAATATGTATTAGTAGGATGAAAATACGTCACAATACAGTTCTTAATATCTACTTTTTATATGAACGGCATACGGCACATGACCATGAGTCATAGGACCATAGTTTTCAGTTGAAGCGACGCATCTATAATCTGCTTATGTGGGTCTCAGGTGAAAAAAAAACAATGCTGAATGAACAACCACGATCCACATATTATTCGGTAGATTGTATATGGTTATTGCTCGGTTACGGAGTGGACTACGGTACTAATGCTTCATGTGCCAGCAATTTCGAGATCTCACCACTCAACTGGAACATAGTAGTGACAGCAAACAAGTATGTGTACTCTTCCCAAGCAGGTGTTTTTACACATTTATAAAACATAGAATCATACACAACACGATAGAGATAGATGGAAAATTCTTTATTGTACACAAAGAAGAAGTACATAATTGTGATACACAGCCTATTGAAACATGCACAATGTACAACAACAAAACGCCTGCGATCCCAAGAAGGCTGTGGCAAGGGTGAATAACAACCACCCTCACTTCACCTGTCATGTCCAGGTCCCATGTGATAATAGTGAGTCTATCCTCCTCTACCGGGCTCGAAAATCTGTGCTGCTATTGAAAATATCCTGACGGATAATCCCAAAAAACACTTTTGCTTGAACCGGGAATCGAATTCGAGGTATTTTTTTTGGAAAAACAAGCTTACCAGTAATTTGCAAATACAAATTACTAGTATTCTTGTTAACCCTCTCCAGCTAAGCTAAATTCACCTGTGTTAGGAGGAAGTTCACGTCCGTGGTGTAATGACCAGGATTCAAACCCACGAACCACTCTTGATCGTAAGACCGATATCTTATCCATTTCGCCACGGCCACTTCAACTCATGCGGTAAGTGGTGACTAGAATTTGAAACCTGCTTCGAATTCGTGATTTTTAGTTTAGTCTCTACAAAATAACAAAAAATAATACTTTTTCATCACATAAGATTGAGTAAAAAAATATACCTACCTTAAAATATGTCGCTAAACTAAAAAAAAAACAAAAAAATATACCATTTAAGAAACAAGTTTCCGTAATTAAGAATTTAATAAAATTGTAAACAATTGATCATTTGAAGTTAATCACGTCGAGTAGGTATTATTTTTACTGGCAAGCGCTCTCTGCCGGCTCGATCTGTCACTATTGATGGCCATTGCGTCCCTTGGAGCAATAGCGTTAAATACCTTGGGGCCACAATGGACAATAAACTAAACTGGTCGAAAAATACAGACCAATTAATTATCAAAGGTGTTAAGGCGCTCAACGCTTTACGGCCTATCTTAAATCGCAAAACTAATTTAAGCTCTTTGACCAAACTTCGAATCTATTCCACCCTAGTCAGACCGTGCCTAACGTATGCTGCACCGGTTTGGAGTTGCATGGCTGATACACACTATAAGAAACTGCAAGTTGTACAAAATAGAGCAATAAAAACTGCTTATAAAACCCGATTTATGACTAATTTAACCAAACTTCATAATACTATTAAATTCCCGCTCATTAAGAATTTCATATTAAAATTATCTCGTAAATTTTATCTCTTCAATAATCCACAACACCATAATAATCTCATTTCTAATATAGGCAGAAGTAGACTCAACACATTATCATACTCTAAAACGTATAATCGATACCGGCTCCCTCATCACTATTTCCTTAGCAATACGTCATCACGCTAATGAACTGTACCTGCGCCGGCGACGCGTTATCGCTCACCGCGCCGATGATCTTCCGTACGATTTTTGTACGGATACCGTCCGCCTATTTGTATGTTGTAGTTTTCTAGATTGATTTTATTGTAATTACTTTACTTGTTAAGTGCCTAGTTTTATTTAATATGTGTAGTGTTAATGCCCAGGTGAGTTAAAATGTGGACATCGTAAGTCACACATTCATTTAATGTTTTATATGATATTTTAACCAGTGTAAATTTATGTCGTTAACTACCTACTTTAATCATGTTTATATGTTAATAAAGGTGATCTAGCCTAAATAACACTTGAAATTATGTTTGAATGCAAATAGAATAAGATCTTTTTGTACTTCATTGTATTTTTATGATAAATAAAGACTTTTAAAAACTAACTAACTAACGTCGAGTAGGTACTCGTATATTATTTTTACGGACTTATAATGGGTTGCCGTTACTACCTACCTGTGTTATTTCTAGCTATAATGTATAACTACTACACATGAACATTTTACAACCCGTTGCAGGCACATTGCTACATCTTGATTGCTAGCTTTTGATTCGTTGTAAAAAACCTATTTATATATTTAATCTCTTAGCTTGATACGGTCGATCTGCAATATATTGCAGGTATTGACTATAAATAAATATGCATGGTTATATAATAATGTACGCCAAATATGGCATGTTACGCATGGGGACTTAATTTTTAGTACATAAGAACTGTATATTTAACACCTGTAACAAACAATGAATAGATAATTTGAATTTGAATTACCTAGACTACTATATTTACCAGTCACCGTTATATTGTGTACTACAGAGAGAAGTAGAAGTAGATAGAACTGCTTAGTTTTCTTTTTTATACAAAACATCAGCGTGTCTCCACCCACACGTGTAAATACAAAAATGATGTATGCATTTTTGAGTTTCGTAGGTGCATTTTGACATTAATAGGTGAATACCTCAGAACAATTCCTTCATCAGAGGTGAATACTGACATTCATGGCTACAAAAAAGGAGAACGCTTTAATATTTATGCCTCTCTAGTTTTAAAAGACAGAGATAAAAGATGTCAAATGGAACCATGGACTTAATATTACTACGTCCATGAATGGAACATGAAGAGTATTGACGGTTTATACTGTTGCAACAATTGGCTGTCAAATTTCATAAAAAATATTCCCCAGTAAAAGCTGTCAAAACCCATACATTTCTAAATTTTATCTTTAACTGTAACGCGCAGTGCGAATTTAAAACGTATAGTTTTCTTTAGTTAAATGCATGCTCTCTGGTAAAAAAAGGTATTAGAACCTCTTTGGTGTACTAGCTGTTACCCGTGACTTCGTCCACATGGATTTCGTTACAATGAACAGAAACTGCCTCGCTGGGCTAGTGCAGTGGTTAACGTGCGCCTCTCGCCGCGAATTATCGGACTCCATTTCTGCGTCGAACAAATGTGTGATTTGGGATTTTCTGTCAGGAAATTTTTAAATGGCAGCAGAGTGTTGGAATTATGCCCGCTGTATGGAAATTGGCTCACTTATCATCCATAACAGATAAAGTGTGGGTGTCATACACCTCTGCCACCCCATTTTGTATAATATAGGCGTGATATAATGTTTTCTTTTACGTTAGTGGCTCCCCACGATTTTATATAGGTAAAACCCGCGTTATAGGTAAAAACGTCGCTCGATTTTACAACTTATTTCACTGCTTCTTCGCTCCCATTTATGGTAGCGTAATATTAAATAACTTTTATCAAAATTTTGGGCTATCGAGCATAAAAATAATTACGCTAATACGACAAGTGCTTCCAAAATTAGCGTATTTGAATACGATAATCTTGGGCAGCACTTGTCTACTAAACAAACTAACTTTCACCCGCGGTTACGCCCGTGTGGTTAGTTGTAATTAATTTTAAATATCTTTAATGTACAGAATAGGACCCTCAATAGTCTTATTATAATATTATATACAATTAATTTGCTACATACGCGACATATACCTACCATACACCAATTATCAACACTAATCCGACGTAATACAATACAAACTATGTAAACAAAAAAAACCTAGCTTGTACCCAGAAACACAGTAGGTATGTCATTGAAATTGCTCAAAATATAGGGTGTTGGTTTTTTTCAAACTTCCGCAAGTTTGGTAAATTGTGAGGCTTGGCAGTAAAAAACTTTTTCCTCGAAGTAATTTAACATTAAGTAAATAATTATCGTGTTAGTAGGTGTAATGAGACATGTTCCGGTAAAGGCCACAATACACTGATTTGGCAAAAGGTAGGTTTTTGGTAGGAAATTAAGTTGCATTACAGTTGATACCATCCGCAAGATATTGCAGGTGCGTCGCTAGTAGGGTTGCCAGTTCGCCAAACCTAATAGCCGGACAAACCAGTCAGTTTGGCCCGACATTTGGGTAAAAAACCGAACACAGTACAGCCAGCAGCAGTTTAAAAGTAAAAGAGAAATGCTTTCAGTTTCCTTGGTCTAACAGTAGTAAATATGTACCTAAAAGTTAAATCTCGGATCTGACAAGTATTTTCTTTGTAGCAACACAAAGTCTGGTTTTGTGCCCGGTAGATGGCGGTAGGCATCTAACTTGGGACCTAAACATAATAGGCAAAATGTGGCTGTTATACATAATTATCTGTCGCATCATTAGACTTTTCTGGTAAATATATAATGTTTTCGCCTTAAGCTGATAAATAAAGGCTATATACTCTATTCAGAAATCTGAGGGACAAAAATCGAGCACCCAAATGTCAAATTCACAAATAACATAATTTTTTTTTTCACAACTCACACACAACGCCATCTAGTCCCAAACTAAGCAGAGCTTGTACTATGGGTACTAGAATAACTGATACTAATACATATATACTTTTCTTTTGTAAATACATACTTATTATACATAGAAACACCCAGACTAAGACAAACCCCCATGTTCGTGCGCACAAAGACAGGTACACTACCCACTCCGCCATCCGGTCGTCTAAATAATGATACCAAATAGGAGATTTTACTAAAAGAAGACTTTTTTATTTTTGGAAACTATTTAAACTACATCCATAGATTTTTGAAAATATGCTTACTGGCTAAAACTTTTGCCGCTCGATTTAAGACTCTCTGATTTTGGAACAGAGTATAGCAATACATAAACGTTTTCGCAGACGTCATAAGACATCACGGTCGATCCGTTTTATATTGACGGTGCTATAATTTATTCATTTTGACGACAACTTTGACTTGCCGCCGCGACTTTGTACGTACAATGGGCAAGGTCCTTTAACTACCTCATGACTTTATATGACATCATTTTGTTCTTTGCCATGGCAGTTAAGTAATAGCCATGTTCGCTTATTATCAAGTAAACATAGAAAATTGTAGAGTACACTAATGTAATTGTAGTTAGTACATGAACAAGTTATTAAGTATAGTTATCATTTTCTGTCAAGTTAAGTTAATATTTAAATAGCCTGTAGTTTTATTATAATGTGGCTCTAACTAAATAGCAAGTAACCCATTGTTAGCACACTACAGGCAGTGTAAAATGTAAATTTTGAAGTTGAAGGAACTCTTGGGAATATGAAACCTGCTTCCAAATAGTAATATGTATGTTAATACAGTGTTTTAGTTTTTATTTTAAAGTTAAGTAACTCTTAGCCATCAAACACTTTTTGTCTCAGGGTGATATTTCACCGAAATTTAACGACCTCGATTGATGCATCAATTGATTGGTGTAATGGATTATTAACATAACACCACGACTAAATTACCCAGAAGGGTGTGGCAGAGGTGAAACCTACACTTCACCTGTTATGTTTAGGCTCCAAAGGGTGAGCCTATCACCATCCCCCGAGCACAATATCAACTCCGTGCTGCTATTGAGTATTTCCTGACGGAAAGTTTACAAATTTGCCCGACCCAGGCATTGAACGCGAGACCTCGTGGTGAGAGGCAACGTATGCGCCTCTCACCACGAGGTTTACCACTTTACCAACGAGGCAGTAATAAATTATTTTAAAGGTTTTTTTCTAAAACAGTCTAATGTCGTCAACTCGTTGGCGATGCAATAACACCCTTAGACACAATAATACCAAACTAAGCTCTAAATTTGTTCCTATCTTAAGTAGGGTACTGTGCCTTGTGTATTGTGGCTGCCCGGTTTGTATAAGGTCGCAGGTTTAAATCCTGCCGGTCCCATATTTTTTTTAACTGTTTCTTAGTGTAATTTGCATAGCTTAATGTTATAAAATAATCAATAAGAAATACCTAAGCCTGTTTATCTATGTATTCAAGGTTTCAACCAAAATTATTTACCTGTAAGATCTTCTAAAGATATAATGTGCAAAAAGCAACGACGACGTTTATCAAATAATTAAATGTAATTTATATATATTACTAAATTACTGTGAGAATATTAAAAACGTTGCATGTTCAAGACGTTTATATAGTTTTTGTTACTGGTTAGCACATTATGCAAACATTATGTAATTACGATAATTGAAAACTATACACGGTGTAAATGACATGGTGACAGACGCTTACCAGTGATTCAGTACATGATTCTAAGACCCTAGGTGCAAAATAATTCACCGGTAATTTCCACAAATCGGCAAAACGATCCTTAAAAATAGAGAATAGAGTCCTAATTTAAGGTCATAAAAACATCGCAAATGTTTGAGAATATGCTTGCGAAAACATTTTCCAGTAAAAAGGAACATAATTTAGAAGTGAGTTGCATCATTCGTGGTCACGAGCCGACTGGTGATACTGGTTTATTTACATTTATAATAATTAAACGATTTAGACCCCTTGTCTAATTTTTGAAAATGTTCTCAAATCGCGAAACTTTTAAAACATATATTTTGGTGTTAACGGATTTTATCGGAAATTTCAGCAAATTTTCTGATGGAAAGTTTTTCTAACTTTCCATAGTTGACCGGAAAATTGCAAATGTATTGGGATAGTTTAAAGTAACGTTACTCTTCTATTATTAGTGAAAAAATTGGTTAAAACTATTTTTTTAATTTGTGGATTGTTTTTGCACCTGGTGTCTCAGAATCATAGTGCTGAATCAGTGGTAAGTGGCTCCGTTACGATGTTATTAACTCCCTGTATAATAAATGTAATAATATAAAAAAAAATAATACATAATTAGTACTCGGATGATATTATAATAATCTATAAATTTTTTTTTGCTAATTTTTACGCTAAACACACTTATTACTAGGCGAATTACAAGCTAACTCGCTGCATGAGAGGCATAAAAAAAAGTATATGAGTAAAAACATGTTTAACTTGAGTTCAATATAATAGCCTCGTTTTTATGGATTCCGTAGTACTTACAGCGAACCCTTTTAGGTTCGCCAAGTTTGTCCATCCGTCTGTCCGAGTCATAGCGACGAAACCATTACTGCTAGCTAGCTGAAATTTGCATGTAGGTATATGTATGTTAACTATGGAAAAAAATTGGTAAAAAACAATTTGTGCGTGTCCCTGCCCTACGTATAAAGTGGGATGTTTTTTTTCTGTCGCCTACACTATGATGTTGGGTATCGTTAGGCTGACCCCTCATTAGCCTGGCGTGTTACTGCCACGTGACGTGTGGGCAGCCAGTATAAAATACTTCATAGAAGACGGCTGCTTGCCAACATAATGAATTTTTCAATTATTATTGTAATTATTCAAATTCTTTGTATTTTTTAAATTTAAATTTAAATTTATTAATTCAAATTCAAATTCAAATCATTTATTTTCATAGGCCCCAGGAGGCGCTTGAACACGTCAAAATATTACAAACAAATGATATAAAACTAAATTATACTAATTACAATGATTTGAATAACCGGGGCTTAGATTAATTTTAATCCAACGGATTTAAGAATTATGAATATAATAATCATCTTGATGAGAATAAGTTTAATTATGTATGTAACATTAAATATTATTATATTAGACTTTGACCAGTATCTATGTATATACGTGCATCTCACTAAAATTCAGCGGGGCAGCCACAAACACAAGTGTTTTTGTTTGCACTAGCGAATAATTCACGTGCACTTGGACTTTCCATTGTTTTATGAAATTTGATAAAAACTGCATAATAATTTGTATGCTATTTCAGTCTTTGATTTTTAAAGAAAGGTAGTAATTCATATTACTCCTTTACTCAAGCTACTTGGTATACATACTGGGTAACGTTCAAATCATGATAAAGGCATCTTTGTATAAAACATTAAATGTGATGATTCACTCTTAAGATGGCTGTCGCGCTCATTGGCCTCTGGCTCCATGACAACATAGTCATGTATTGTGTCTCTGGCATACGCCATAATACGCCCCAAAGAATAATATATCATTTCGTTTAAATTGTACTGCCCGCACTTATCTCTATGAACTGACAGAATTTGGCAAATGATTAAGTAGTTATCTTTTTTTTAGTAATTAGTTTTTACATGATTTGAAAAAGTTAACAAGATTTGCGTTTTGTTGTTAGATGTCCAAAAAATTTATCTAGCACTCTAACATTTAAGAAATTTCTGTAATTATAAATTCATACCCGCATACTTAAGTCTATTTTATGTTTCAATTACGAGGAAAGATGCAACTTAAGTTATAGTACCCAATTAAAGCATACAATTCTAAGTAAAGTGAATTTATACGATACACGTGTTAGCATATCAAATTGATATGCCAATACGTGCTTCTTAGGAAAAGGTACATTTTTGAGAATAGGAAAAAATAACGCATAAATTTGCATAAATACTTGTGCACCATAGCTAATGGTGAAGCCAATACAATGAAAATCTTTAAATTATCTCATTACAATTAGCACAGTTAAATGGAATGAAATGAATTTTGTAAAACTCACAACCCTTCGAAAGGAATGGCTGTACAAAAGACATCAACGCGCTCGGGAGCAAGAACATTTACATGTTAAAATCGGCCAAGTGCAATTTTGATTGGTCACAATCAAACCTAACCTAACCTACTTATAGGACCAAAATTTGAAAACCAATACCTTACCTCTATGGCTCGATTGATTAATAAGACAATTATTAATAATTTTCATTTTACAAACAAGTTTTAATGAGATTAGGACAAATAGCACAGTAGAAAAAAATTAAACCAAATTTGAATCACTTGGCTGAGTCCTGGTCTGTCATTTCCAACGGACTAACTTTCAACACGTCAATTTGTTAAACGTTAAGTGATTCAAGTTTATTTAACTATATATTTAAAATTTAAGACTTATTTGGATGCTGGCGTTTAATGAGCGGCCTAGGCGTCCAAATAGCTGGCTAATTTAACTAGATGGCTGTGACATATCAACCACGTATCATAACCAAACAATACATAGCAACCCTGGCTATACTAATTTATTCAAGGACTTTATTTAATGTGTAGAGATTTCGAAGAAAAACCATTTACGTTTATAAACATAACTATGAACTTTGTAGCGAAAGAGACTGTGGAGAAGATACATTTTATTGTTCATGAGCAATTTGCGAAGCAAATAATCTACATATTTATTTAATAACGCGTTTATGATGGCATTGGTTAAGGAAACATTTAACATAACATAAATGTGAACCCCCTTATAGGTAAGTACCCGCTCGCGGCTTCCTCTGTGTGGTATGTCGATTAAATAGGGTATGCTGTTCTGTGACTTTCATTGTTATCCTAGAGAGATTATATCCATACCAATTTTCTTTAAGATAGCAGCAAAGTTGTTAGTTTTTTTTAATTGATAATCAAAACCGATAGCCTTAGTTACTGGGTTTTTTTATAATACTAGCAGCATATTTATCATTCTATTTCATGCACCAGCTTTTTTCGCGTTTCTACGCACGTAGTAAGTCCATAAAAAGGAGCATATATGTTAATTCAGACCATTAGCTATCGATCACAATTGGTCTATCGGTTCGTGCGTAAAGAAGTAACAAACATACACACTCACACACATTTCGGCTTTTTAATATAAATGGGATTTCCTAGTAAGGATGATTTTAAATGCTGAAGTCTAGTAAAAACACAGTAAAAGTACTTACTGCAAATAAGGTAAAGCTTGTCAACTTTAATAAAAGTTGAATTACTACTTTAGTACATAATTGCAGTGCCTTTAGGGCACAATTTCGCACTTTTTTCAATAAGATGAACATATAAGCGAAAGCCAAATATTTACGTTTTCAAAATTATTTGCGGAAGTGGCGGAAGTTTCCAAGAACGTTAATGTTATGCCCAAAAATTCTTATTTCTGATGTTTTTATGAATCATCCAAATTTGTTATTATTCATTTTAATCACAATATTTTTAATATTTTGATTGATTTCATTATAAACTCCAAAAATGTAACCTACATAGAGTAACCGTTAACGTAAACATGACAACGGATTTTAATAAAATTTGTAATACATATAACTAATACCTTAGATCACCATATGGTATAAAAATATAAACTTATTTTCATTAGCAAGCGGGTGAAAGCGCGGTTGCATCTAGTGCATGAAATCATCTGATATTTACTGTGTGTTGTTAAATGGTTAACGTACTCATCAAAATCAATCCTCCGGGGCTTTTCCCCGAATAATATTGGGATTGGCTTCTAGTCTAACGGATTAAGCTGAATGTCAGTATTTTACGTGGAGCGACTGCCATCGGACTTCCACAACTAAGTACAATAATACGATACTCACTGTTAGTTGACTTGCCATCGTGAGAGCCTTCCACTTGGCCACGAATTGCCAAAATCGATTTGGAAGTCACTTATTAGGCTCCGAACTCAAGTCGGTCGAAGCAAACAGAACCTGGTAAGGTGGGGTTTTCTTGATGAATCGGACCTATATTGCGAGTGTGGTGCTGACTATGGCCCACCTCATGACCTGTCCCACTTGCTCCACCACCTGCACAAAGGAGGCGTTCATGAATGCCGATGCAAGCGCCATCCGCGTGGCTACGCACTGGGCTCATAGAATATGACTGCAGCCTTCGACACGAAAGAAGAAGAAGATTGTTAGTCTCATTGTCAGAATTTCTGGCCTTTGATTACCCGTAACGACTGCCATAGATCTTCAAATGGCAACGGGGACCGACGGCCGAGGAAACCTCGTTATGTTGAGATCGTCACCCATCCATGGCCGAGCGCTGTTAGAATTACTTAACCTGCAAATGCGATTTGATTTAGCTACGAGCTCCTCCTACATTACTCATCAAAAGAGAACAATTATTGATGAACTAATTCGCACTTATATACACAGTTTAGTTAATTTGTAATTGTGAGAGCTACTTACGGGAAAACCCTCAGACAGACAACAACAAAATTATATGCTAATGGCAACCCATGTATAAGCGACCATAGTGCTTTGCGACAAAGGATAATAATTGTACCATTTTTTTATTAGCCTATAGGTGTTCGTAGTCTGGGTCTGGTTTTGTACACACAGCTACTCAGCTAGCTATACATTGCCTGTATACGATGGTCTCGCGATGGCTTCCCGTGCAATTTGAGAACAGTTTATACTGGTCATTTATAGGTTGATCGATAGCCGTGTGTACTATTTCAGAGCCCAGAAAGATTGACAACTAGTCAACAAAAAGCGTAATATGGCCATTGAGTTAAGAAATGTATATAGAGGAACAGTTATTTAGAGCGTTTTAAAGACAAACTTTTCTCGTGCGACAGAGAACGCATGCAAAAGAGACAGACATAGGGAGGCTCCAAGACCCCCACTTGGAATATAAACAAACTGTTGCTCTATATGCACTTAAAAATTAAGAGTTCGGAATAATATAAAAGCGGATTAAGAGTACTGCTCCCATCTCTGGGCAGAAAATGACTTTAATAACAAAAAATGTACTAAAAAGTAAGAAATACATGAGTAATATTCAACGTCTCACCTTATCTGTGTATAACTTGAAAGAATACAGTAAATAGTTTTAAGGTGCCTATATTTAAACAAATTATCCCCGTACTTCTAACCGTTGAGGAGTTGTACCTTCCAGCATCTACTCAGCAATATGAAATTCTGACTGCTATATGCAATTATCCGAGTAAAGTTACTCGGGCAATATACAAAAACAACAATATAGCCTTTAAAATTTGAGGGCTGCCCTCGATTTCTCTAGGATCCCGTCATAAGTTCGTGACCTGATAAAAATATGACCACATGATAAGTATATATTATTATACTCTTTCAGACTAAAAAAGTATTTCACAAATTGGTCAAAGCGTCTTCGAGTATTCAGCGAACAAACATAAATAAAAAACAATGCAATTAAGAACCTCCTCCTTTTTTTTTAAGTCGGTTAATTAATTGCTTTCAGATAATCCGATGGGTATGCAGTTATAATTGATATAATTAACAAACGTCATACACGTGATCTGGTCAGTATTATTACCGTAATTTCATTTTTCATTGTGAATAGTTTTTGTAGTTAGATCTATGTTATCATGTTTTAATAAAAAGGATTATGCGTTATCCATCTGATAGTAAACTCAAACTGGCTGACTGGCAATTCGGTTTTTAGAAGCTCGATCGATACAAAGAAATTGAACTTAGTGAACGTTACACCCTGCACAAATTCGAACGCCACCCACGATTTAGCATCTTATATGGAACAGGCATTTTATTGATTAAAACGGGAGGCAGCAACGATAAAGCCGCAAAATTGCCCATCCCCGATGCCTAAATCCCTTCCTATCGTCTGTTGCTAAAAGCATCATTAATAGTATAATTGTATTTATTTTAAAAAAGCCTTACCAATAAAGAATGAAGTGACTGGCAATAGAGCTAAATGTGAACAAGTATTACCCAGTAGTATGAGTTGATCGAACATTGAATAATTGTGTTTATACAAAGATTAAATAAATTTGACTTATGCCAATTTTTGATCCCCCGTAAGGAAAATTACAAATGTATTAATAGATTCTAAGAAACGTTAGTAAATAAAATTGACAATTTTTCTGTAAAAACGATTTGATTGACGTTTATAGTTTCCTAAAAACAAGAGGTCATACTGCTGACGTTAGAATTTGCGTCACTACCACAAATCCATTTAGATGGGAACAATAAACTCGTATTTCTTAAAAATAATAACAGTTAAAAGCTATAAAGTAGCATGCTGGACTCAATAAATAGAGTATCTAAGATAAAAATATTTTTTTAAAAGTACAAGTACTGCCTGTCCTGACATCGGAAATTAAAAATAAATGAGAATCAATGAAACAAACGAACAAATCCTTCAGCTCGATGATATTTAGTCGGCACTTAATTCAAATTATGCAATGGTCGATCTTACGAGCAAATCATCAGTATATCAAAACAGTATCAAAAATATTTGACATACTCAACCATCAATAATTAACTATTATTATATCTACTGGCCAATATAATGGTCAATCGTTTTAGTTGCCAGACAAATCCATGCAAAAACGATGGATATGAAAAACATAACCCATTTTTGATAGATATGTATTTGACGTCATAAATAAAATTAAAATGAACTTTTCAGTTTAAAAAAGGCTTCTTTATTAATGCTACAAAGTTTTTATTCTTATTGAAAAGAGCCAAGATCTTATTGTTTGAATTGAATAGTGTCAAAAAACTACTGAACTGATGTAATTATATTTTACTTATTAAAGAAATCTAGATTTAGATTAGATGGGGCCTAATGTAAGTGCAATAAAAAAATAAACCATGTAATTTTTGTTGTTTTTTTAGCGATAACTGTAATAGAACAATATCTATATGTGGTCATTGTGTGTCGGATGGCGGAATGGTGAAATAATAAAAGCATAAGCGTGAACAATGCGCCAATTACAGTACAGTTCAAATTTCAAGATCAAGGTGAAGCGGAGTGCGAGTTCGTCGAGTTGTTTTTCACACCTTAAGGGGAAGATGCGAACTTCAAAGGTATATTGGAGAATTTAAAAACCAAATAGATTAATTGTATGGTAATCATATGTATAGAGATATGTTACTAGTGATGCGATTGGGCTAGGTTTACGCGATCTTACAAATAATTGGACCTGCTTGATCCTGCTTGTCTGTAAGAGGTTGGCCTACTGTTAATAAATGCAGGCGGTCGTTGCAAGAATTACTGAGAACTTCTATATTCAAATAAAGTTGTAATCTGTATAGTATACGTCACACGCGCACCAACCTTCAACTATACTTTCATACTTTTTAATTAGTGTTAAATGGATAAAAAATCGTAATAATCCAAAATCAATTATAAAAATACATTTAAGTTTATACAAATTCTTTGCTAGTCATATTGAAATCTCTTCCCTATTCGCTATTACAGCCATTAATTGCTCCTTCCCCCTGGATTTACGCCAGAACAAGTTACGCGCAGCGAGTAGAGCACAGACGCAACTCTACCTCCTGGAGGCGAAGATCCTCTCCTTAACCCAGCCAGAACAAACGCTCATGCCTCGAAGCTGATACATGTGACGTCACAACTCCATCACATATAAGCGCGTGTCATCCTTGTTCCGTTCATACTAGCGTATTGGTTTCCGAGGTGCCGCCAGTGTGACATACAGACATGTTCAGATACCTTTGTTTTTTGGCTGTGGTGATGGGAGTGCGGTCGGCCTCCGGTGAGTCTCCGTCCCGTTTTTGGGTTTTTTTTTTTAAATTAACAAATTATTATTTCGAGTTTAATATTTTTCTGTTCACTGGCTATTAGTTTGACGATATTTTAAAAACAATGAATAAAAATCTAAGATATCATTAGTAAATAATATAAGCTGATTTAAGTTATTAAGGCTAAATTGCCGTGTGCTTTTGTTGATAACACATTGTTGCATTAAATTGGCAATTGGATGAACTAGGAATTGTTGTTAAATCTCTTTAAATAAATAAAGCTTAAATACTAAAATTCTAACTTTAAATTGATTGTATTTAAAATTAGTTTAATAACGGTAATTTCTTTTATTAAATTAAGCCTTTCCACGGTAATTGCCGCAACAAACAGGTTCACTTGCTTTCAAAAATAATAGATTTAAAAAAAAAACTAAGGACCAGGATATCTTTTTCGCAACACATCTTTTTAGACAAATAGTTAAGTTATGTCATTTAAAATAATAAAGCTGTATGATGCTAATGACTTCACAATTAAAACTACATCAATATTTCAAAAATATTGTAATTACAAAGAATAGGATTCAAGGTTTTTATGTATAATATTATAAAGAGCTAATGAGATTAATATATAACAACTAAAAATATTTAATAATCTTCTGTTAGCGCACTATACCCTTGATATTAATCCAGGCTATTAGCTACATGTGTGCCAAATTCATTTCACATCACACACATCCTCACTAACTTTTTTAAATATAAGGAGTATGTTACCAATGAGCAAATCTATGAATTGTAAATTAGGAAGTGGACCATTGGGACGCAGTATAGATAGGGACTAGTGAACGAAACATTACGTCCTACTTTGGCTTGTTGGATAATCTTGACCTGTAATACCTACTTAGCTGATATTTAAGATCTGAAGTCGAACTTTGAAAGTGACCGCAGAAACTCGTCATAGAAATAATACACAGAAGCTCTATCCTTAACCTTTTCATGTTTATTGCCAGCCCCCTTCATTACACCATGCAAGACCGGCGACACTCCTTGCGTCCTTGCGTCAGCACAAGCCGCAGTCCCGTTCCTGGCGCCAGGGATTCCCGAGCTGGGGATCAAGTCCCTGGACCCCATGCACTTTGACACCATCAAAGGAGACCAAGGGGGTCTAGGACTAGAGTTCAAGGACACCACAGTGACGGGAATGAAGAATTGCCACGTTGATGCCATCAAGTAAGTGCTAATTTTTTTATTAAAGGTGAATAATGTGATAATTGTGTAAGTTATCTGCTAAAAGCCTGTGTGTTGTCTCTGTGGTTATAAATTTATATGCTTATCGATTTTCACTTCAGTATTTTCATTTACTACATTTTGGATACCTTTAACCATCTTGGGCCACGGAACGGATATGTGTTACGAAGTGCGTCATTGACGAAGTGTGACATTTACGTAAGGCATAAATAATGTATTATTTATTTAATTGTAACTAAATGTTAGTAAATTAAAACATGTCTTTCAAACATTCGACTCCACAATTGCTTATTGAATTAACCACACTTAGCGAGTTCGATTCCCACATTAGCCCCCTTAGGACTGGATCTTAACTTAACTTGTTGCAAATTGGAGCGATTTTATAAACTAACTAAACTCGTATGTGCCTCTCATCGCAACGTCTCGAGTTCGAATCCCGGGTCGGGCAAAGTGTTATTAGTGAATCCGCCAGGAAATTGACAATAGCAGCACGGAGTTGACATTGTGCCCGGTGGATGGCGATAGGCGCACGATAGCCTATCCCATGGGACCTAAAAATGACAGGTGCGCTGCCACACCCTTCTGGGTAATATTATGTAGGCGTGATGCTATGTTATGTTATGTTATAACTAAACTAGTAGGTTTGTAAAATGCCCCGTGATACAGGATGTTTTAATAAGATGTACAACGTCTTGCCAACAATAACGTATTATGAATATTTCGTAGGTACTAAGCATAAGTAAATACTAAGAGATTTAAAAAAAAGTGGTGAACTTTGGCTAAAGTTAAATAGGCTACGCAAATGTGATAAAATTGAGCATCAGAGAAAAAATATGTATGTAAAATTATGGTAGTTTGTCCTCAAGACCATCAGCAGGGTATTCAAAATCAGAAGTTCCTCATTTGTCTGTTATCTGATGTTTTTGACTCGAACAGATTGTTCTCATCTCACGAATGTCGTTCATTCGTCAGATCAACTCTTGACAACATCGTATTTTCGCTAAAACTTTTAAACTTCTTAAAAACTTTGGAATCGTTCAGTTGTAGGAAAAAATAAAGCATGTCTTTGGGATCTGGCTAATCGTTTTATCAAGAACCGTTAAGATTTTATTTAGACTAGATATTTGAATCATTATCACTGGAGATTTAATTTATAATTTAATTCATTGATGAAGTCTTGTGTTTAATTAAAGTGCTGAGGAAGATACAATAAAATATTACAAGCTCCTTAGTTCCGGTGTAAATCTATTCAAATTAAAATATTTCAAATAGTTATCAAATCATAATCTCTTCCTAAACGACCAAGGATAATACATCGTAGGCCACAAACACAATTATGAGTCAATTTCTTCAGGTCATGGTAATTTTTAAAGCTAACGTTTTCCTGTGAACACAATAACTCATTATATGAGTAATCAAACCGGTTTTGAAGGATGTTAGATCTGTCAACGAGGAGATGAAGGAGATTACTCAGTTGTGTTGAGTATTACGTTGATAGAAAATGGCAGCACGTGAGGCTTATACAATCAGATTATTTGCTTTGCGATGAGAAAAGACAATTATTAGCATCCTGGAACTTTGTTTCTTATCGTTTATTTATAAGTCTAAGGCTTCTAGTCCGTTGGCTTCCCGCAAACCTACAATATATTTGTTGTGTTTTTGTGGTGATTTTTCTAGTCAAAGTGGATAATATTGACAATAATATTGCCAGTGTGCGGGCCCTCATTCTAAATGTATTTGCGTCTGTATGTAGCATCACCGAACAGAATGGCTATAACCAGCGAAGCAGAGGCCTAATTTTTTTCTGTCAGTATTTTCATTAAGCTGAATAACCTAAAAATTCATAGGAATATTAGGAACGTCATGCATACTCGTAACATTGGCGGAAGTGCCTTGCATTTGGTTGGCTCTTTCCATCATAAGTTTGTAGTGTGTTCATGTTTTATTTATAACAAACAACAACAGCATCAAAAACTAATATAGATCCAATTCAACGAGTTCAGAATAGACTAATAAAAATTTTATTTAATTTCAAATTTCAAACCCCTACTGAAAAGGTATATGAAGAAACAAAAATAATGAATATAAAACAAACGTACGTTTACTACACATGTATCCTAATTCGCAAAATATTAAATAAGGAAATCCACTCAAATCTAAAGTTTGTCACAAAACAACAAACACGAAAGATCAATCTAAGACGCGCTAGCTACTTAGTGACCCGTCCTCCTAGAACTAACTATGGCAAAAGAAATTTGGAGTTTGAGGGTGTCAAAATGTACAATAAATTACCATCAGAAATAAAAAAAGAAAAAAGTTATGTCCGGTACAAAAAACTACTGAAAATTCACACAGTTAATACATATAAATAAGTATATAAGTATATATACATATATAAGGCTAATAAAAAATAAACTGCAATGTATATACTAAAAAAAAAACAAAAAAAAAAAAAAAAAAAAAACTAAACAACAACAAATAAATTTAACACTTTAAATGTAACCACATAGGAATTTGGTAAAAGTTTTTAATACTATTTTCGTTATGTATTTAAAAACACTATGCCATCAATGCCACATCTAGTAAATCACTGTATACATCCAGTTTTTCTGCTTTGGTTAACCTACGATCGAGTCTCTTGCCATTTATGATACTTGTTTACCCTCATTATTTTTTACTTTTTGTTTTGTGTTCTATCTACTTTGTGCGCTCTAAATATTAATGTTAATTTTTAAATATTGTTTCTCAGTAAGTGAATTATGTATGCAATTCTTTTGAGAAATAAAGTAATTCTTAAACCTTATTTATCTAATGCAGAATCCTTGATATGAAATAACTCTAAACATTAAAAATACATTTTTTTTATCAGACAAGATAAGGTAATTTTTTGGAATAATAAACGTAACGCACTGTTATTTTTCATATTTTCTTTTTTTACTTTTATCTTTTCATACAAAATTATGACATCACTGGATCCATAATGAATCACATAATTTTATGGTCCCCAACTTTTGCGACGTTACATTGACAATTTTTGTAGGGAATAGTCAAATAAAGAATCATGAACATCGATGCAAAAATGGCCGAGTATTTCAATAATATACCCACAATAATCAGATGAAAAAAAACCAGTCGTCCTTTTGGAAGTTAGTGAGAAATAACCCCAGAGCGGATTAGTTGAACTATTTAATTTAATTTAGGATTCATTAAACTGACTTTACAAATCTTGAGCTTAAGAAACATCAACATTAAATTGGTAAATATAAAGACGATTTTCTTCGAAACTAGCAGGGTTCAGTTTTAAAAGTTTTAATTTTAAATTATTTAAGATTGCGACCATTTTTGTCGTTCCGTTCTGTTTCGCCGTAGTCGGGTAAAAAACTAATACAGACTCCAATAATTCTTGATTTTTTTATTCTCATCGGTCCATCTAGAATTTTCTGCTCAAAAGATGACTAGCTGTGAATATATATATATTTTTTAATGCTATTAATAATATTTTTTGCGAGTCAACTACTCAAAAGAAATAACAGTTGTATTCTTGGAATTATACCAACGGGTAAAATTCGCGTTTAAGGCGAATAAAACTTTTTTATTGGGCCGGCAGTTATGGTCGGTTCTTACGAAACGAGAACTATAACGCGTTTTTTTTGCCAGGTCAAGTTAAATAAAAAAATGGCTTATTTTCCATGAAACGAAAATTTACTTGAACATATAGGGTCATTCAAGTATGGCGTAATTGCAATTCTGCTTATGTTATTATAATAACGGCCCCATAGAGATACCATTATTTACGTTACGTACGAATAAAAATGTGCAAAGGTATTTTAGCATTTTTTAATTTTAATTATGTTTTTTTTTATTTTAATTTTTTTTCTAAGCAATATTTTTGAAAACTAACAAATTAATGTTATAGATTAAAGAAGGATGAACAAACATTTGTCTAACCCGGCAATCAAAACCGAGACCTTGCGGTCCGCAGTCGTATAATTTGGACACTTCACCAGTGGATCATTTATTTATAAATGCCACAGTAAATTTCCTCTGTGTCAGTAAACCAGGAACTAAAGATGCTTTTTCTCAAAACTGGTTTCAGACTCGCTTTAGCCGACTCATACAAACCAACATATGTACATACAACATGTCAACATTTATTCGGTCAACGTTTGCCTTCTTGACATCACATCGTGCATGGCTAACACTAACTAGTCATAATAATAACTTAATATAATATCTTATTTCTTAGAATTTGTATTTATTTATTTAATACACAAAACACATTACAATCAATGAGAAACAATACATTATAAAATACAATGTTATAAAATCTGGATCATAACACAAAAATATGTGCATGCAGCAGCTAAGCTACAATAACAAAATTAATCTGAAAGAGAACTCTGGAAAACATACAGAAAACTTTATACATACTGTCATTTATCAGATCAGGATGTCTTAAGCGCCTGTTAAGGGTCCTGAGGCGTCCAAACCCGAGCTGATGTGGAGGATGACTTTTAAGTTGGCAGTAAATCTGTTCATGTTGCTATTAAATATGTCGAGAAATTTATTGTTACTTGATTTCAAAATGTCATTGTATTTAATGTGCTGTTACGATAAATAGTTTTGTTCCGGTTTCGCATATAAGAAAAAAAAACATCAATTCAAACGAATGTAAGGGAAGCGGGACTCTACATTGAAGACTATACAAGATTTTGAGTTACCGGTCTCTCATCAGCTAATGGCAACGGGAACTCTATGTTAACATCAGAAGAAGATCTAACTCAAAGTGTACTAACGATAACTAAACTTGAAAAAGTTTAAATATTTAAAGCTTAGATTCTTAGGGTGTCAATTCAGAGACTTTTGCGACTTTTAACATACTTACTAAATAGTTTTAGTAGCGACTTTTTTACGACTTTTGGGGTGCTACAAAATGACTATTCATTTGAAAAATATGCAAAATTTACAGTAAATAAATGACAGTGTAGCTAAGTCGCAGTTTCGTGTCAATATTATCCACTGATAAAGCTCTTAAACATTCGTTATTTATTATTTTGGGCAAATGCTTGCCAGTAGCATACTTACATAATATCACGCCTATGTTACCAAGAACGGTGTGTCAGAGGTGTACAAGACCTACAATTTACCTGGTTTGTTTAGGTCAAATGAGATCAATGAGGGGGTGAGACAGGAGCACATTCACACCAACTCCGTTTTTATCATAACAATGATCTTCGTCACTACTGTACTCTGCCCTTTTTAATAATATTCAAGAAATGTCATAATTACTTCATTAAATTTCCGGTTAAGGTCAGCCTCCGACACGGTCATTGGCTTTTACGAAATCTACGGAAGAGCGGCTCAAGAACTGCTTTTTATCACGTAGGCCCTTTTGTGACAAAGGTACTTCCCACGTCGTGACAAAACTGACTTGCAATTTAACTATTAGCTGTATAAAGCTAAGCGGAGTCACGAAACCTAATAGTCAAATTTAGGACATGTACCTATCTTTATAATATAAATTTCTCCAGTTTTGTTGGAATGTATAAAATTTAAATATGAATGTAGAAGAAGAAGTAGAAGCTTCATAGTTTAACATTTACCTATAATTTAAAAGTCCTGCTGTCCTAAGGTCCCATCTACCCTCAGACCAAATTTCATTAAAAACTGTCCAGCCGAAGCGTGAAGCGAAACAGACAGAGCTTTTGCCGGCTTTTGTGTAAGGATCTCATCAAACTGCATTATACTTACAATTATCTCGTCTCGATAGCGTTGGTAAAACAGTTACGGAGCACACAATCATGGACGGACGGACACCGAAGTCTCTCCAAGAGTTCCTTTGTGTCCGAGGACAAAAGACAAGGAAATTATTAAGTCAAATAAGAGTTTAAGTGACTTTGAGTTTTGCAAATGTAAATAACATAAATATTCTCATGTTTATAGTTAAAACGTGGCGTTTAATGCCGCATACAAAATTAATGAAGCTTTTATAAAATTATGTGAGAACTGTAAATAAATGGTTATTTTATCGTTTAGATTTTATCGTAGCGACAGAGAGGTTTTGACGTCAACTTAGCAAATTAATTTAAAATACATATAAAAAATAAACACGAATGAATTTTTAATGTTCGTGTCTATATAGGAAAAAAAATAAGAGCCATAAAATAATGAAAATTATACTACAGGAATAAAAGTTTAAGTTCATGGTTGGCGTAGTAGTTACAGCTGTCGCCTCGCCGCTTTTAACTGCGCTGGTGTTGTGGGTGTTGGGTTCTATCCCCACACGGGACAAATCTTTGTGTGATCCGCAAAGATTTGTTCTGACTCTAGGTGTGCTCTGAGCGTGTGAAATATATGTTTGTGAACACCCCCGCGACACAGAAGTAAATCCAAGCATAAATAATATTAATTTAAGTTTCCAGTAAAAATCATCTGATTATAGTCTGGCGACTGATTGCACATTAAGACCACAAAAAAAAAAGTTTTAAGTAAATATGGTGTGATACAAACTAAACAACTTTTAATAAGATCGACTTCATCTCACAACAATTTAAATTATGGTTCATGAGATTTTCCATACCCTATATCCATATAAACAGAAATTACTCATAGTATTATGTAACTACAACAGATGTAATGAGATGAGTCTACGTACTTAAACATTGACTCTTCAAATTACGTACTTACGTTATGCTATATGTTTATTATAGGAGTTGGAATAAGTACCCGTGCTATACAATTTATAATGTAAAGGATTTGCAAGTCAGTTTCTTTATATTTTTCTATTCTCTATGGTGGTATAGCTTTTGTGAACGAGCTAGAGGGCAAAAGAACCACCGCATTACCATTAACCTGCCGCTAAATAGTAGTGTTTGCAATGTGTTCTGGTTTAATAGTACGACAAATATTTGAATATTTGAATTTTCGATTTTTTTGGGGTTTATTTACCTTTTCAGAATTCATTTCCCCGGCCATACTCAACACTGATTAGACGTTTTCAATATCTCTGTCCTGTGCAAAAGTTCAATGAGAGAGAGAAAATCAGGTTGTTGAACTCGGCATAAAAGTTTAATGAAATTGGGACTTAGCCCCAATTTCACAGGTGTTAGATAAACCTTATTGACAGGATAAGCATATAACACACGTAAATGTAAGTGACAGCTGTGTTCTTTTTCAAGTGTAACTTTTCTATTCGGTCAGGATATACTTTATTGGTTAGGATAAGATCTGTCCAGAAGCTCTGAAAATGGACCTTAGTCACGTCACGTTACAAGATAAATGTCTTTAACTCTCATAAGTTTATTTTTTTGCGTGTTTCCCTGCCATAGGCACTAGGTTCTGACTGTGATATGTTCTTAAATTTTCCACAAAATAAAAATAATAATATTATAAAGAGCACTGGTTTGGTGAAGCCGGCCAAGGCACACTACTATGAAATGATACTACAATTATGTATCATAAACTAGCTGCGTCTATTAAAATAAATAACAACATAACATCACGCCTATATTACCCAGAAGGGTGTACAACACCCACATTTCACCTGTTATGGGATAAGCCTATCGGCATCAACCCAACTTCAACACGGGCACAATTTCAACTCCGTGCTGCTATTGTGAATTTCCTGTCGGAAAATTCACAAATAACACTTTGCCCGACCCGGGAATCGAACCCGAGACCTCGCGGTGAGATGCGCATACGCTAACCACTAGACCATCGAGGCATTTATATATTTATATATTTTCTGATTTATAATAATCCCGAACACTTCCGATTTATCCTGTCCCTGGACCCCAAATTTCTATTTACACTATCTCTACTACTAAAATTAGAGATGTATGCACCTTCTTCTTCCTCGTATGCTTCATTGCTGAAGGTCGTGCCCTTGAAAGGCTTTCATTGCTCTCTTAGTTATTTTCTTCCATCTTGACCTGTTTTCGGCTTCTCTCATAGCATTTGTAACCGAGAGCCCAGTGTGAGTGGTGAATTGGTCAGCCCACCAACAGAGATACCACCCTTCCAATCTTCCAAGGCTTTCACATCATAATTTATTCACATACATCCTTGTCTCACTCCTCTTTCTGGCTTAAAAGAACCCGAGAAGATATCATTAATCTGTACCACGGACTGGCCATCTTGGTACAGGTTTGCGATCAGTGCTATAAGATGTTAAGGAACTCCCATTTCTTTGAGTATGGTCCACAGGGAATCCCATTTTACGCAGTCAAAGGCTTTTGAGTAATCAATGAAGCACATAAGAAATGGTGTGTTGAACTCTCGGCTTTGTATGCACCATGAGATCAAAAAAGCCATGCACGATTGTGTGTAGTTCTGTACCTGATTCATGTTTTACATAATATTATTCCGCAGCCGAAGTTTAAATTTGAATAAACAAGTTTTATTAGGCCATTTATAAAACCATGACCTCAGAGTTTTAGTTACATAATTATAAAGCAAGGTCTTTGTCATAACCATGATCTTCTGAAGATATTGTTGTATGACACCGATACATGTTGAAAAGGTAAACTTAAATGGAGCGCTCAAAATTAGATACGTTTTTTTGTTTGTTTCTTTGAGAAATCCTTTTTTTGTCCAAAAAGTATACTTATCCACATGGTACCATTTGGAACCACATGGTCCCATTTTCATTAAGTCACGATCTGATGATGGGATCCTAGAGAAACCGAAGGCAATTTTCTATTTTCGAACTCGAATATTTGCACCTAACAGTCAGCATTTCATGTTGCTGAGCTGATGCTGGAAGGCACAACTCCTCAACGTTTAGGAGTACGGGGATAATTTTTAAAATAAAGGGACCTAGGCCGTATTTCTTACTTTTTAGTCCATTTTTGGTAACTAAAGTCGGTTTTCTTTTTTTAAATTACTTATTTTGACGTCGGTTTAAAAATAAATCTTTGGAATATTCATGAATTTTACGGTGAATATTTTTCGAACCCAAAGAAATCATTAATGAATTACTGGTATGCGGCTTTGCCTCGCCTTTATTTTCACTCGGTATTGAGTAGGTGATACTATTCCATTGCTATTTTATGTAGCATTTCAACACTTAAGTTCATATCTACTAAAGTTATCTTTGAGTAAGTGTAACTTCTTATTACTTTTTTTTTCCTTTTCGCAACTTTTACTATTTAAGTATAGTTAGTGCCATATCTTCTCAATGATCAGTTCAGTATCTCAACCTGTCCACGGTCATTGCAGTGTGCATCCGGTATATTTAACGATTTTTACCCTTCATAACACCTACAATAATCCTTGACGACATTTCCTCTAAAATTATATTGCCTTACTTGGACAAACAAGCTCACTTATAATTTTAATATTACAGTGTTTGATGTTTTATAACTCTGATAGCTCCCAGCAAAGTCGTCTACATTCCATATAAGGCAAATAATGCTCTGACGCAGGGTTACTCACTTAGGACACGTTTTTTTGATCTACGCGCTAGTATTTGCTAGGTACCGTTTTTCACATGGGACCCAAACATACTTAACAGTTGAAGTGTAGGTGTTAAACATCCTGGTGAGATAGGCGTGATGTTATATGACTGTTGGTTTTCGTAAACGACAAGGGGTCAGGAGTAAACGTCATATTAGTTATAGTATAAGATCCCTTAAACAACGACCTTCACCAAGATGTTTATTTGATGAAACGTATTTTATATTTAATTTAATATGTCAATAGATATATTGCATATGATATGGGTTGCCTAACAAATTTCAGTCCATAATACGATTATTAATAATTGAAAAAAATATTTTTTTTAATCATTTCACCGGTTTGATAATTAGACAAATTCTATACCAATCGAAAGTCTGAAGCCTATAGAATATGCAAACGTTGGGTTGCCTATTCTTTTCCGGTCACAACTCTTGGGTAGCCAGGTATAAACAGATAAATCGATATACCATTTTGCACCGGTCTGATTATTGAATTAAAATTAATTGACAATAAAGATTATTTCATTATGAAAACGATGGTATAGGGTTGCCTGCGAAAAATCAGTCCCGAATGCCGGTTGTCGAATTTTGAAAAATGAAATATTTCTGCGAGTGAATATATTTTTTCAATTTTTTTATACTTTATGTACTAAAATGTACAAAGGCGGGCCGACTTAATACTAAAAGTATTCTCTACCTTACAACCTTTGGGTGATGCAGAGATGTAGATAGTAGGTGCAGTTTTAAACACGTGTGAGGCAGACATGTAGATAATAAAAATCTTACTAACCGTGGACCATCAGTGCTACTCTTATCAAGTTCAGGAAACTTCTGTAAAAAAAACTGAAGAAACTAATTATTAATGTCATCACGAAGAGGCAGATACAAGGATTATTTTTATGCTTCTAAAGCGAAGCCAGGCTCAAAAATTTTAATTAAAGCCTCTGATACTGACGTTTTGATTATTTTGTTAGGAAATATGCACAAACTTATTGAATCAGAATTTTAGCTTGCCAGTTCAGCAACTAGAAAGACTAATAATCAAACTGTTGATTGCATTAAATGCACTGATTTAGCGTTGAAGTTGGGAATTAAATTATGCCAAAGTCTTCCCGCCTTCCATGCGTTTACAGGTTGCGATTACACGGCAGCATTTTATAATAAAGGAAAAGTAAAACCTATTCAGCTATTTTTGGAAAATGAAAAATAACAAACAGTTTTTGCATCATTAACAGATGCTGCTGATATTTTCATTGAAAAAAAATGAAGACCGTTCAAGAATTTACGGCTAGTATGTATGATATCAAGAACTGCACCAACGTGAATGATGCAAGATATCGCATTTTTATGAAAAATTACTCTGCTAAAGAAGACAGCGAGCATTTTAAAAAAAATAAAAGGTTTTGACTCCAACTCCATACCACCCTGCTGGATATCATTAACTCAAAAAAATTTACGAACTATTTTCGTAAATTCCATGTGGGTTAATGCAACGGATCCATCATGCGTGAAACTTCAGCCTGAGAATTGCGGTTGGTTCATAGATGAATATTTAAAACCAGTAGGATTCATTGGGATCATACCTTTAAAAATAGAAGACATTGTCGAAAGAACTGAAACGGAGAGTGATGACGAAGAAGGTTCAGAAGTTGGAGATCATAGTTATATGTCCGATGACTTTTAATTATAAACTACTCCAAAATGATACACAGTATATATACAAGTCTATAGCGATCGTTTTCATTTTCAATAACAAATAGCATGCGCAATCTCTTTCTTTAAATGGGCGGGCTTTAAACAGCTGCTATCTTGTGTCCTCTTCTAAAATAACAAAAAAAAACCGACTTCAAAAAGTAGGTAAACTAAAAAGCAAAAAATAAATTTACTTCGCACAAAATAATACGTTTTTTCATTTAGTTAAATAGAAATTATTAAATATTTATTTTATAATTCTGAAGTCGGTGCCAAGTAAAAACAACCTTTCTACAATATCAAATTACAGTTCACACAAAAAGGGAGCCGTAGGTGTTCTAGTGCGCGGTCGCCCAGTATTGGTACTTACCACAGAAATATAACTAATATTTAGTCAGAAAAAAGTTGTTAGAACGATTGATATTATCTATACAGAGTTATTAATTTTATTGTTTACTTGGCACCGACTTCAGAATTATAAAATAAATATTTAATAATTTCTATTTAACTAAATGAAAAAACGTATTATTTTGTGCGAAGTAAATTTATTTTTTGCTTTTTAGTTTACCTACTTTTTGAAGTCGGTTTTTTTTTTGTTAAAAATTATTTTATTTTACGATTTAAAGTGATGGGTAGAACGAGCAAGATTGTTTCTCGAATGAGCAGACGACGGTTGCTTGAGACGGAAAACTTATTAATAATAGACAAGAATTAAATCCTTTCGCCTGACTATTGAGGGTCACGACCTTCCATCATCAGCTCATTTGACACAATAACTAGCAGCAGGGATACGCGTACAGTAGTGAAAGAATTATCCTTTAACTCCTAACAATTGAGGAGTTGACCTTCCATCATCAGCTCAACCACATAAAATTATTGCGACCAAGCGTAAATCCTGGCCTCGATTAATAAAATATGAGGGTTGCCCCCGATTTCTCTGGGATCTCATCATCAGATCATGACATGCTGACAATGGGACCACCTTTGAAATATCTCCGTTCCAACAGCTCACTTGACATCATAACTAGCAGTCTGAATATGTGTACAGTAGTGAAAGAATTATCCTTTAACTCCTAACCATTGAGGAGTTGACCTTCCATCATCAGCTCATCCACATAAAAATACGTAAATACTGGTGCAGCTTTGAAAAACACACTAAAAACATTACATGTGCCTATAAAATTTGAGGGTTGCCCTCGATTTCTCTGAGATCCCATCATCAGATCACGACATGCTGACGATGGTACCCCTTTGGAATCATCTCCTGTCCAACAAAAAAAGAATCATCAAAATCAGTTCATAAACGACGGAGATATCCGTGAACAAACATAAAAAAAAAAAAAGCAACATATATACGAATCGAATTGAGAACCTCCTCCTTTTTTAGAAGTCGGTTAAAAACAACACTCGCAGAAATATTTCACTTTTCAAAATTCGACAACCGTCATTCGGGACTGATTTTTCGCAGGCAACCCTATACCATCGTTTTCATAATGAAATAATCTTTATTGTCAATTAATTTTAATTCAATAATCAGACCGGTGCAAAATGGTATATCGATTTATCTGTTTATACCTGGCTACCCAAGAGTTGTGACCGGAAAAGAATAGGCAACCCAACGTTTGCATATTCTATAGGCTTCAGACTTTCGATTGGTATAGAATTTGTCTAATTATCAAACCGGTGAAATGATTAAAAAAAATATTTTTTTCAATTATTAATTAATCATATTATGGACTGAAATTTGTTAGGCAACCCATATGCAATATATCTATTGACATATTAAATTAAATATAAAATACGTTTCATCAAATAAACATCTCGGTGAAGGTCGTTGTTTAGGGGATCTTATACTATTAAGTTTAAAAACTATAACCCGATTATGTAAAAGAGAGACAACAAAAATATTTTAGATGAAAATCCAGAAATGCATTGGTATAAAAATGGTCAAGGTAGAGCCGTGGTCGCACCTACTGTAGACCGACCAGGCCGATACCAGGAATACCGCCGTAAACGGACATGGTAGGGAAGCATTGGGTGCGACCACGGATCTACGCACGGGTTATCTATTTCGACGAAACCGCTGCTTAATGCCGTAGCTTTAATGTGCGACGTTCTTTGCAGACACGACCTGAAGAAAGGCAAGCAGGTGGTTGTCATCAGGTGCAGCGTGGAGCTTGACGGCTTATACAAGCTATCCGGACAACTGCTCGTGTTCCCCATCAATGGCAACGGGAAATACCACATTACCATACGTTAGTACTCGATTTTTTTAAACCTAATAATTGAATGATTTATGGTAGATATCTTATGAACGAGTTTGAAGTCAGCAGCACCACTGTCACACTTTTAACCTGCTGTTCCAGTTTGGTGGTGAGATTAGGCCCTGAAATTGATAGCCAGTTCAGGGCATGAGGCATATCACAGTAGTCCTCAGGTAGAGCAACCTACAATCTGCTTTTGTGGATTGTTAATGTCCATTACCATAAGTTTTACTCGTGTGGGGATAGAACCCACAACACCAGCGCAGTTAAAAGCGGCGAGGCGACCGCTTTAACCACTACGCCCACCGTGCACTATTGAATAAGCACAAGTCAGCTGAGCTTGGAAACCTTTGTGTATTTTTTTTTTTATTATTAATGATGTTTCTAAGCAATCTAATTGCTTAGAAACATCATTAACTTGCTTGCATAAAGATTACAATCTAGTCTAGATATAACATTACAGACTAATGAGTAATTTAATTTTGACCTAAGCTACTAAATTATTTAAATTAATGTATGCTAAGAATATGTCCATTAACACCTATCTTATTGTCTCTATTATCGAAAATGACACTTTGTTCTTGTGTTCTTTTAAGGTAGCACTAAACCACTTGAATGTGTAAATCAACAAGCAAATGTATATTTTTAGATTTTTTAAACGCTCTTGTAAAAATTTTAAACTTACAATAACTAATATTGATTTTCTCTTGGGTTTACAGAGGACATAGTTATCAAGGCATCATCAGACGTATCAATAGTCGATGGCGCTGATGGCAAGAAGCACTGGCACGTTGACAGCTGGAAGTTCTCCAGCGAAACCAAGACCAGCGCTAAGTTTCAATTCGAGAACCTGTTCGGTGGAAACAAACTGTTAGGTAAGATTTATTTGATACTAGATTCTGCGCGCAGCTCCGCTCGCGAGTTGTGTCGTTAAAAAGAAGCCTAAGTCCTTTCTCTGGTCTTGAACTTTTTCCATACCAATTTTCATCGAGATCTATTCAGTAGTCTAGCCGTGAAAGCTAAAGCACAGATAGACAGACAGACAGACAGACGGAGTTACTTTCGCTATTATTATATTAGTAAGAATAGTACCCTAAGGATTATCTACCGGCGATGTGGTACGACGTCAAAAGGTAGTCTTTCCGTCTGTTTTGTTTTCTTTAATTTTATGTTTAATTTTTTTCTATTCTGTTTGTTAAGAATAATTATGTTTCTTTTATTTTCTTTTTCTTCTTATTTTACTATCTTCATACGAATTAAAGGTTTACAAAATGTTAACCGACTTTAATTTAAACTGAATCTTATTGTAATTTCAGCGGAACCCGTGGTAGCCTTCGTAAACACAAGCTGGAAAGAGGTGATGCATGAAGTGTCCCCACCCATCGTTCGAGCAATCGTTTCCAGGGTCGTTGAGGCTGTGAGAGCTTTGTATGATGCCGTGCCTGCTGAGGAACTCGAAATTGTGTGAAAAAACCATTTGAGTTCACTTTTTTAACGAGAATTTTAACCGGCACTGGGAAATATTAAGACTACGAGATCATCTAGGTCCCTCTGTTTTTTATTACAAATTCTATTTTGATTGTGCTGCTGGAGCCTATGTAATAGATAATAGTGCGACCGCACATATTCTAATTCCGAATTCTAATCGACAAAACGTTATCTGTTTAATCGATTTTGATTCGTCTATAATAAAATCTACAGCCACTTAAGTTATCCCAGTGCTTGTTAATATTTCGGTGTGTAGGTGTTTCGTAACATTGCTCAAAATACACAATAAAAATGACAAAAAGGATTTGTCTTCTACTTACAATTTTGTTTGCGTAAATTGTGATAATTTTGTGATTTAAGTTATTAAGTAAATAAATAATTAAAAATGCATTATAGGTAATTGAATTGCGGTATTTTATTTATTTATCCTATTTCTCATGGAATTTAAGCAGCTGCAAGGTCCACAAAAGTTATATTTTAAATTGGACAAGGCAGTGTGTGGTGAACATTTGTATTTTCTTTCACATCAGTGGTTAAACAAACATTAATATAAATATTATCTTTGCTATTATTTTTTTCGATTCGCCAGAATAAATAGCAATATTATTCCGTGCATCTGTAGGGATGGCTTTATTATCAGGCGCTAAGTGTTAAAATTAGGAAATATGGTTAGGCTGAAACAAAAGTAAATTCTTTAAAATAAACTTATAATATTCTCGATTGCCACGAACTACATGGTTCATCTCAAAAAGGGTAGGACTGTAGGGACTCACTGTTGACGCGACAGTTTGTGCACAAACGCAAGTGCGCAGAGTTGCCCGCTTCTACTTTCATAAGCCAGACCGTATCGATAGTTACGTGACCATGTATATGAGGAAAAGTGTGGTTTATCACACGAATTATCAATTATAAATACAATTATTTACTGGTGGTAGAGCTCTTGTGAATGAGCTCGAGGGCGGCAGCACCACCGTCTCACCTTTAACCTGCCGCCAAATAGTAGTGCTTCCATTACTGTTGTGGCGGTCATATTACCATTTCATGTAAATAATAATATTATAACAAGTAACGCCACAACGCCACAGTGTCCAATAGATAAAACTAATTTTGTAACAACCCTAACGCCACATAGTGTCCAAAAGCCGAAACCTTTTATTTATGAATGGTAAAGAATGGTAACGATGTAATGACCACAGATATTATATAACAAATAGACACACCCCTAGCGCTTATATCCAGCGGGGAATAGCAGAACTTGTAAAGTCTATTGTCTAAAGCTCCACCCACGGTACGCGCATTGTAAACCCATTGATAAATTAGAAGTTTCTAGAAAGGCAGTAATTTGTAACCGTTTTTACACTACTTCCTGTTTTGAGTAGCGTAATTATTATTATTAAATTATTTCTATATAAGCTAGTGTAAGAGCCCTTTTTAGAAGAATAGATCTCGAAGACATCTCCTGAGTTTTATTACTAATATCTAGCTACGGTACAAGGACGAAGGTCTGGCCGGCTAGGTACCCTAGGTTCCCACTGGCAACGGTACAAAGGTCTTACGACTGGGCCGGTCCATTCTCCATAACGTTCCCCGTCAGCCAGATGGCATAGATAGCTGTAGGAAGTAGTAGGCTGCAAACTATATTCCTCGGGTCAGTGGAAGCACACGCCCCTAGTCCCGACACTGTGTTCCGGTTTGGTGGTGAGATCAGGCCCTGAAATTACTGGCACATGAGGCATAACACCGTAGTCCTCAGCTGCAGCGACGCATCTATAATCTGCTTTTGTGGATTGTTAATGTCCAAGGGCTGTAATGCTGTACTCCACTTACTATCAGGTGGACTACACGTTCGTTCGCTGTGGGCGTAGTATAAAAAACAAAAATAGCTAAAATATCCTTATATTTACCGGTTATCCGGTAAGAAATCCTGTATTGTGATTATAATTTAAATCGGAAATCATTTATCGATTTACGATGACCATCCCCTCCCTAATTTATTATGTCAAAAACATTGTCATTTATGTCATCTGTCATATGCATATCTGTGTTATTCACAATTTGAGGTTATGTTTACGTATGAAATAAATCAATAAAAGCAAATTATTTCATAAGTATAGTTGTATAAATAGCTTCTTGTGTGTTAAGTTGATTAATACCATAATAGATAAAGTGACAATAACATGCTGTGCCCAGAAGTTTGGAATTTCCCGCCTCCAAAGGTTATGGAAACTAAGAGAGAAAACCAAAACCTGGAGTTTGTGAAAAACACTGTAAATAGGAATAGTTTTTATAGAAATTTGATTGTCACATGTCCTGATGAGATACAGCCACCGGATTTTATTCAAGAGATCGCTACAGAAGACAGTGATTATTACAAATTGAGTGATTGTTCTCTCACAGAGTTTATTGAACCCGTCTTTATACAAAGCTTTGTCAGGAATGGCAAAATATACAGTTTAACATCAGACAGAAATTGTATAATACACAATTGTGCTGCTATAACTCCAGATGGAATACTAACCTTGCATCTTCATGAGTATATTTTTCAAACACTAGGGTTTGAAGGCACTAAGAGACCACACAACTATTACGAAGTCAAAATTGATCTGATAAATATTAAAAACTACGAAAAGGTACGATCAGGACTGAGTAAGTTAGAGCTGTTTGATTTGTACATTATTTGGGAGCCTACAAATGAAGATATCTGTCCATCTTCTATTGCTAAATATTTTAGTGACAGAGAAGTTAATGTTTCTGTACAGGCACTGATCACAAAGAATGTTACACCAGATATAACAGAAATACCTTGTGTTAAAGATGTTGATGCAGAGGAAATTTCTGAATGGATTGGCATGTTAGCACATGAAGCAGACTTAAATCCAACAGAACCTTACATCAGTACTTACAGTCAACCTGAAAGTAAAAATGCATTACAGACTTCAAGAATATCATCATACATTGTCAAAGGATTCATACCAGCTTCATTAGTTACCAGTTTATGTGAAAAAATACATGAATATGTGAAATCAAGACAAACAGAAAACTACTGGTCGGCAATAAGTGTGCAAAGTGATGGGAATAGTCTCTGGCAGTGGAATCCCAGTAGCCCGAAAATGTTTCAAGCCCATGATTCTACATGCAATGTATTTTTGACAAAAAATAGTCATACTTTGTATTCAATTGGTCAATTAAAGTATTCATGACTGTGATTTTTTTTTAATCTGTATCTTTTACACTAATATTCACAAACCAGTGGTAGCGGTGATAATAATATGATAAATTCTTTATTTTTAATACCGGCCTACCATCTAGATTTGGAGTCAGAAGTCCAGCAAACTACATAAAATGCAAATAGTGTTGCATTTTAATATATAATGTAATCATTTTGTAAATGTATATACTTGTAAGTGATTATTACACTTACAAGTCTATGAATTTACAGTGTCATGAGGGTCATTTAAATTGAGTGATTTACATTCTACTTCAATTTTAAGAAGTAGTATTCTTTCGTATTCTGAGCGACTCTTCAATCTTCTATGGTTAGTAGTGCATGTAAGTGTTGAGAGATCATTTGGTGCATGCCTCCAGTGACTTCTTGACACCACAGTAATGAACAGCTAACAGCAACATTATCCATTTTGAGCTACTAGTGTAACAACCTCATGAGGACTCAAAGCTTCTAGTGAAGGGAAACTCCCAGCTCTAGAATTTAACAGGGTTATATTTATATAATAAGTAAGTTTATATTCACATTTTATTGAAACAAAACAAGTACAGATGACATTACACCACGCCCTGCACCTAACATTTAAAAAAATAAAAATAATCCAATCAGTTCACTGAGATATGCCAGGAATGCTATACATAAATACTTGAATATGACTAACAGCCACTTACATTCTAGCTACACATTAGGATATATGCAATGATATAATATAATATGATTGCCTATAACCCTGATACATAGATTACATTTAGACATCCAAAGATTACAATTAGGCATACATAGTTTCAAAAGTTGATTCTAAACTACATTCAATATATTATGTACTTCAATTTTAAATATGATCATAGGTGATGTGTTAGGATATATGTCCTAAAATCTAGACCACCAAACAAGTTTAGTTAGTAACGTTTTTTGACATAGCAAAGAAGAACTTTTTGAATAACTGCAAGCAAACAACAGTGCATTCTAAAACAGGTTAGAATAAGGTTTTATTTCTGTTGATAAGATGTTTAGGATTTGGCAAGTCCAATGACACCGCAGCCCAGACGGGCTCCGGCGTTGCCAGTGGTCTTGCTGAGTTCGTGTCCGCCGGTGCCCAGGTCATCGGGATCCGCGTGCACGACTAAGGTACGGCCGACGATGTTGTTGGGGCCGGGAAGCAGAGAGATCTGGGAATCTTGGATGCACACCTAGGATATATGGAAATATTCGTTAGTTAAGTCTCTACTGCATTGAAATTTGATGATATTATTATTTTGCTCTTGGATTAAAACATGATCATCCCCCATAGCTTTATAGGAGTGTCGAAAGAGGCGACTTTCAGATATCAAATCAATTAAGGAAACTAGGACCTTTAAAGGCAGCAAGCTGGAGACATGTTGAAGCATATAGATTTCGCAGCTCTGTGACAATAAGTAGCAATTATGGCATAACCTTCTATTATAGTCTAAGAGGAAGGCCTATATTTCTGGGCCACTTAACTAATCCTGTAAAGTTGTATATTCAGTGGACAATGGTCTGTAGTGGTGTTAATTTCAGGTTTTAATCTTAATGCTATAAAGATTAAACAAGAACAATAGGCAACTTTGCAAATATGTAATGTAAGAGACTGTTGTCACAGCTTATCATTAAGTAGACTGCAGCCTCGTTTAGTAAATGATAATGTTAAGTTGGTAGGTATACAAAACAGTACTTTTCTGTAATGTACAGTCTATCTTTTAACAAAACAAAGTGCATTACCACTTTCTGGGGTAGGTATAGGACCATGGTTCATCCTTTTGGATTTTAAGTAGGTCCCTATAGTTATGTTACCATGGTGATAGAACCACTAAGGCAGTATTAATGTTGCCGAATCATCCACATAGTCTGGGCCCTCATTCTCTAAATATTCAATTTATTATATAGGTCTATGCTTTTCTCTTTTAATATTTTGTACAATCAGGTCCACAATCACAACAAATGTTAAGCAAACGATTTAGTTGTTATGAACACAGCCTATTTAGAAAACATTTATAAATAATCTCGACAAATCAATCTAAATAGGTCCAAAATAAGATTGTTCCATCCTATAATCGAAAAGTTTATTTTTCAAGACTTCAAATATATGATGGTCTTGCATTGCATTGGAAGTCTATACACTAATGGACTGCGTAATGAGAGACCACTTTATACTGGAAAAATAAAGATTGATGTATGTACAAACACTCAGCAATCATTGTAAAACAATAGATCAACACTATGTAATTATAACATACAAATCTTAGTGTTGTTAACTGTACTTATCATATTTTGAGAATATCATATACATACATACATACATACACAACATCACACTTATATTACCCAAAAGTGTGTAGCAGATGTGTACAACACCCACACCTGTTATGTTTAGGTCCCATAGGATAAGGGGTGAGCCTATCGTCATTCAACAGGCACAAGTCCAATTCCTTGCTGCTATTGAGGCAGTTAAAAATCGAGATAACATATATATTGAAATTATATTTTTTGAGAAAAGCATAACATCGAGAATATTATTATATTTCGAGAGTGAGGGCGTCAGAGACCGGTGGTTCGTTTTTTCGAAAGGTAAGTGGGTCCCATATACAATAATAATTTATTTACCTTAGTGACAACGCCATCTGTAGCAGTCTCAATGTTGCCGAGATCACCTACGTGGCGCACGGTGGAGTCAGGGGCCCCGTGTTCCATCTTTTTGGGGTTGAAGTGGGCCCCCGCCGATGTGCAGCCGTTTGTGTTGTCGCCGAACTCATGCACATGGAAACCGTGTTTGCCCTGGAATGCACAAAAGATTTACTTATTTACAAGATGTAATACAGCTAAATCTTATCAAATATGCGTTATAATAATGAATAAAGATTTCTTGCAAGTAATTCCACCTCAGATTAAATAATATTTGATATATTAGACCCAACTTGCGTAATATTGAATATGAGTAACATAATACGCGATAAGTTCTTACATTATTTTCCTAGTTAATACAATTCCATCCCAAAAATTTTATTACGTCTAGCTCATCTGGAAGTGGGTTATGTTTTTGACCTATAGAGTCTAAGTCAGTCACAATATATCTGGTTTTTTATTTTTAACATTAATATTTCTATATATGGATATCAATATATTATTATAATACGTAAATTTCAAGTAGGTATATAGCCTAAATTGGCTTCGAGTTGTGAAGGGGTCAAAAGTACCGCGAAATGGTTCGTGGAAATATACACACTTTGCGTCTCTTAAACCTTGGCGGTGACACTTTAATTTCTTTTTATTACATCAGTCACTTTATAAAATACTTGATATTTTTATAAACTGATTTCTAATAATTGTATCTTTAAGTGGACCACTAATAATTGCGCGAACATTCGATCCCATGGTACGTTGGTAAAGCATGTAGTCCTCGACAATTTGAAATGATAATAATGTACGTCATAAATGTATGCACATAATTGCTGGGAGTCACACCGATTACATTACGACATATCATGACCTTGTAAGCTCTTGTACTGATAATGGTTGTCTATACAAATTTAATACCTATTGACACCAATGCCTTAAAGAATAGCAAGTCATTTTGACATTATGTAATATGATTACTTGTTTAAATGATTGAAAACAATTATATTCTACTCAGATATAGTGTTATGTTGTGTATCTGAATATTATTAAGATGATAAATGTGAAATTATGTTCCTTTGTTTTTAATAATTTAATTTAAAATCACCTAGACCACAGTATAAATATGTACAAACAGTACGGAAACTGTCTACAAACGTGCGAAACGGCACGCACACATAAACATGCACACCGACGAGACTCCTAAGCGATTGTCGCGGTGCTCTCAGTAGCGAGTGCGTACGTTTGTAGGCAGTTTCCGTACTGTTTGTACATATTATTATTTATACTGTGCCTAGACATTTTTAAAAAATGCTTTACCATTAGAATGCTAGATTATTTCTCAGTAACAGGGGGTATAAATTATCAAGGCACCACGCGGGCGAAACCGCGCGCGGACATTAGTTAGTTATATATATAGTAGCCCGCGATTGTAATATAGTACTTCTTAAAAAAATTGTCTTTTTCTTCTTTCGTGTCAATGGCTGCAGTCATATTCTATTAGTCCAGCCCAGTACGTGGCCACGCGGATAGCACTTGCATTGGCTTTCATGAGTGGAAAAAAAATGGCAATCCCTTTAGAATCTCCTTATTCCTTTCTAGTTATTCATTTGATAACTAGTAATGTAGACTTATATCTCTTAAGCAAATACTAAGAACTGGGGAATGTGAACAATGTTATTTATTATGCCACATTTTCCTTAGTATAAAACCTGCAATTCATAATGCAGAATGCTATACTTGTTACACATAATAGCGGGATAATGCAAGACATTAAACTAGTTAGAGCAAATGTTTTATAAGTTTACTTTAAACACAGAAGCTTTTAATGATGATAGAGGTTTTATTAATGCAATAAAAAAAGCTTGTTTTCTTTGGCAAATAAAATGCTGTAAATTGACAGCTTGTTTTAAGAAGAGCTGGGCTTATCTGGGACTATCACCTTGATAGGTTGAGAGACCCTTCTCATTATAATGAAGAGGCCTCTGTCTTGCATCGGGACATCTTTGAGATAATTTTAGAAAAACAAAATCTAACAAATAGGTACAACAAAAATATTGAAAAAAGATAAAATAAGTAATGAAAAATATAAAAAAAGCTTAAAATAAAAAAATAAATACCTTTTTCAGGCCTTCAACTTCACCGGATAAAATAACCGGTGACTGCTCATCCTGAAACCAGAAATAAAATCTTAAGCATGGCCGGATACTTTCAATGGGCTTACAATGTGGGCTCATCGGATTATAATTTGTTACTTATATATGATATTTATATTTTTTAGATAACATGTCCTATCTGTACCTATCTAAGTTAATTATTGTAATTGGCTCTAAGCCATTGTAATTAGCTCTTACAAATAAATAACCATTTTCTTAGGGCTAGTCCTGATCTTACATATCAATATTGCAGATACTCTTCAATATCTTGAAGTGTTTATTTGTTTGATGTAGGTATAATCAATCAGTTTATGTTTTAGTTTTCTTATCATTGACAAACATATTGTGATATCATTGTAATGAAGCTTCTGTTAAGATTGAAGTAATGCTTCATTTGATTAATATATTAAGATATCTGGTGATATATTAAGATATTTCACCAGATGAATAAAGTTGAAATAAGTATCTAATATCAGTGCATTCTATTTAAATGCAGTGTATTGTATAACTTGGTCCAATAACATATTCATGGCCAATGTGTTAGCTGGGAGCAAAGAGCTAGGATAGCAACTTGTTGCTGCCTTAATTTTAGCATCTTTTTTTTACCACTAACAATATTTGCCAAGATTTTTAGGTCTGTTATTGTCCAATTTTTTTTATGGCATTATTATAAGTCAATAGATCCCACTTAAACAATGGCTGACAATGGCAAGACTACTCAATGCCCTTTTTAAGAAACAAAGCCCATTCAAATATCGAAATTTCAGGTATGTTCCAGTGACTAGGCAACATATTCTTAATAATTGATTTGATACTAACAATTAATACTGAGTATTGAAATTGTGAAATTTGCCTAGAAAGGTCAATATTCTAGAATTAACAGGTATGGTAGGGAAGCACTTGAGATATCAAATATGAATAACTACAGTTTGAATTCAATGAGATGTTATAGTATCGAAGCAGATACTGAATTACTGAATAGATTGAACATGACATCACAATGATGATAATACCTTGCCATAGGCTATATAAAAGTGCAATCACCATTTGCCAGCATCACTTCAATAAGCAATCATCGCTAATACTTCTAGAACCAATTAGCCGGTATCCAGCGGCGTGATATTATGAATATTGTGTAACATGACCGTATAAATACTTCTTTTACAATTATGTACAAATAATACTCAAGATAACTATTAACTAGTCCCGCAAGGTCAAATAGTCACCTATAACATCGCAATAATGCAAGTAAAAAAATAAAAAAATACCTTCTGATCGAAGAAGACTGTGCCCTTGACGTCACCCGAAATAACACACACGGCTCTAGGCATTTTGATTTGCACGTAAGTGATTAAAAACTGTAGCAGAAATTAAAAAGTTATTTTATCGCTATATTTTATGCTTCGGCAATGTTTTTTCCGAAATAATTTTATAAATACGACTGAACTCGACCAAAGTAACCGGATCAAAAAGAATATAGATTAAAAAGGTAAATGAGATGACAATTTGACAATGACAAGATACATACTGTCAAGATGACATTTGTATTGATGACAAGATTAATGTTTTATGGCTTTGGAAACCACTCTTTCATGACTCTTTCATATTTACATTATGAGCATTTTTCAGTTGTTACGCAGATTTAAAATAGTAGGCAATAAGTAATTTTTTTAGGATATACAAAATATCTAAAATTTACGAATTTAATTTGATAGAAAGCGTATATAACGAGTATTCGCTCGTTTGGTATAAATCGGTCTTAGAATATAATGAAATTTTATACCTATGCGTATTGTAAACAAAAAATACATTTAGATAGAAATGGTCTCAGGATGCAGCTAAGATCATAACATCAGAAAACTCCTTAACGCTTAAGAGCATAGCTACGAAAATTAGCAAAGTTATTTATTTATACTGATAATACACTAATATGATGGTAATGGTCTGATGCTGCAGCCAGGAGTGTCTTCTCAAGAGGGAACTCCTTGTTGCTAAGGAGTTTCGATACGTATATTTGTATAGTATTCAGTTCTTGTAACAATACTCGAAACGTAGACAGAGAAACCAGTAGTCTTTGACTCGAAATATAGCACACAAACGCATGTAATACACACGCGCACACAAACGTGGAAGTTGCGGCAGGGGATGAAAAACAATATCCTCCTCCATCAGTCATATTCTTCATGTCTGAGGGTCGTGACCTCATCCATTCATAAGTCTTGATTTCACGATATTACGCCATCTTAATCTATCTTCAGTCACTCGGAGAGCATCGTAGACAGTAAGTCGGGAGTGACGCGTATTTGGTCCGACTAACGAATCGGGCTGCGGCCCACGCACGCACGCACTTTTTCCTTCAATTTTGCTAATGACCACTAGTTTTTCAAGGTTATCCCCATCATACATGCCTCAAGTGTCTCTAAAAGTACTTTTAGATACGCTTGAGGTAGATGGTTGATAGCTTTGTTTTAATGTTGAGATTAGTCAGTATGGATGCGTTAGTCCGAAATGCTGTCCATTTGATTCGTAGCATTTTCCTCCAGCACCACATCTCGAAAGCCTCAATACGTTTACGGTGAACAGATCTAAAAATTCATGTCTCAGCCCTTTTTTATTTTTTTTGTGAAAAACAATCTACTACAAAGTTAGAATTACGCACGTTACGGACTCTCCACGCACAATGGACCAAATGAGAGTCTAAGTGCGGAAAAATGAGTCCACTTTCCACTTTGATGAATAATAGAAAAAGATTCGTTGTCGCCTACAAATTCAAACAAAATTCTGTCCGTACACTTGCATGTTAATAAACGGAGAAAAATGTTTTTAAGCCGTTTATAGAACAAAGTATTTACTACTGTAGCACCTAACAAATAAAATCGCAATCCCTGTAACAATAACTTGCACTTACGATCTTTCGTAATAAAAAACTAGCCAAGAAACAAAACACGGAAAAACATAATTCGAATTTCGAATTCTATCGTTTCTGGGAACTTATTTGCATTTGGCTTCAGGAGAAATGGAGTCGCTTTTAATTTTAAATGTTAGAATTTAGGTAACATTTTAGAACTTTACTTTCTTGGTTAAGATTAGTTTTTAGTGGTTATTGTTTTGGTATTTACTTATATTTTATTTACATATTTAACTATTATATACAAAATTTTATTTACAGAAAAATTTACACAATAAATTACAATTATATCATAAATATATATATATATATATATATTACTATTATTATTACTATTATATATATTATTTTCAGTTTTTACGTGTTGTATTAATGTTTGTGTTGACCAGGTGGTCGTCGTTACATATTGATATAAATAAAAATATCACGCGTTCTTTATGATGATAACACGACTGCAATTAATAATACTTACACTAAACTTGTCGAATTCGCACAGTGAGGGTTATGTAGACAAAATTAAAACGATGAAGTTTCAAAACTCAAAAACTTTATTATTCTCATTTAATTAACATAGTTAACGTTTAAAATTGACAAAATTACACAATATAAACAAAATGAAAACATATCAAATAAAATATAGTAATAATAAAAATAATAAAATAATAATAATAATATATAATAATAATGATATATAATATAAAATATAACCGAAATCCACGCGAACGAAGTCGCGGGCAACTGCCGAAAATATTAAATAAACATAACTAATATCAAGTTCAAAGTCTACTCCATGCATCTCTACTGTTCTGTTACACATATTATCTTTGTGCTAGTATTGGCTTTATTGGCCAAACATTACAACAGTCATGGTCGTGATCGTTAAAATCTTTATTATTTATTAGTTTTCAGGTTTAAATGTAACTAATTCTACATTTCCTTACCAAAAATAGGATACTCCGTCTAAAAACTTCTTCTTTCGTTCATTATTTTTACAACATCTAAGCACGCATTGCGGCATCGTGAGACGTCTTTGCGTTGGCTGTTATTGGCCCGAACCTAAATAAAATATCCACCCACATCTGGAGTGAGCGTATATTTGCCCGGACGTTTTTAGTACTGCGACCGCTTTTCTTTTTGTATTATTTATCAAAGACTTTCCATTCCAAAGTTAGAATTAAAATATAAATTAAACACTACTTTATTATTGTACTTTAAAGCTGAAAATAAACCTTCAACCTAAAATCAATCCATAACTAAAATAAAAGCGTGTTAGATACTTCTCATGTCTTTTGTTGTCAAGCAGAATGCTTTTATTTAAGTTATGGATTGATTTATCGGTTGAAGGCTTATTTTCATCTTTATAGTACAATCGGAATAATGGTTTGTTTTTAAAAATTACATTATTAATCATGTTCTTTACTAAAAGTCAAATTATATTTTACCTACTGTCGGGTAACTTTTTTATCATAGCCACACCAAATTGCGCATTGGTTCACCGCGCCGCGGCCGCGCGCCGCCGTGCATTCATCTAGAACAAATTATTACAAGTTGTATCGTTACATTTAAATGTTATGTCAATGTAACGAAACTACTTGGGTACGGCAAATATACGATCATAGCAAATCTGACACATTAACTTAGTTGCAACTTGCAAGTCTATACTCTAAGCACTCTAAAGCCAATTCACGTTCCCTGCAGTCGAGGTCTATGCGAAAAAAATTCTATGACACCTTACCTGTAAATTTGTAAATAACGTAGGTAAATAATCATTTGTTATTTTTTATTAACATGCATAGACTACATAAAAAAAGCATATGTACTCTATGTTAACATGTATATAAATACTTTTCTTTCTTATGTATTATATGAATTAATTAGAAAATCATATTAATGTTCATTTATAAATATTCAAAGTCAATTATTATTCCCTATATAATTTTCTTGTTACTGAATTTTATTTTCTTTTAACTTAAATTTTTTACTACTTTAATTACTTTAATATTACTTTTATAGCCGTACCATACCGTTAGGTGTGTACCCACCTTTCGCTGGCAATACTGACATGCTGTCATGTAATATAATTACTGTCTCCAAAGTCCGTAATCCTTTGCCTCCAAAGTCCGTAATCCTTTGCCTCCAAAGTCCGTAATCCTTTGCCTATCATATTATCTTTTTGTTGATTTCTACTAGTTTCCCAAAATTTTTTCTACTACGACACTGGCTAAAAGTAACAACAAAATAGCCATTAAAAAAAATAAAATAAAAAAAAAATAATTACTGTCAGTTTGTACTGTGTACTGTCAAAAGTGTCATGACTGCAATTAATATAATTTTCGTCCGCATTGGTTAGATTAAATAGAAATAAGGTTATAAACTAGGGATAAAGTTGTTTTAAACGTTGTGAAACATCGTTCCAGTGTCGTTTACCCTGCGTGTCAAGATCTCCGCCTCACCGGACGATTCTGCATCGAGCAACATCAACAAATTTGCTGTGAACTTCATTCAAGTTTTGCATTACAATGGCAAGACGTTCGGTATCTTTACCTTGTAGTCCTAAACGCTGCTCCATCATAGTAAGTATTTCAGCCAAGGCTAACCGCACACACCCAATATTAACGACAATATTTCGCGTATTTATTGCTGAAGATATTTTCAATATTATTGTGATATACACTTTTCACCATTCAAAAAATACTGACAATGAAGTAGACTCACAGATTTACTGTTCATGAGGGAGGGAACATCTTGTTAGGCTTATTTTGTTCTTAATTTGATGGTAAGTTGTAGCCTGACTCATGGTACATATACACTTAAGTTTAGAGACTACCATTTATGTCAGATTTTGGTAAAAAGGACTTATTATAGTACTCTCATAATAATATGTAAATATTGTAGCTGTTTTTCTTTTAATGGTTCTACTTTGATAGTAAGGTTCTCTACAAATAATAGCAAAGTAAATCTTTGGCAAAGATGTCTGATACAAATAACTGATCAAGCAAATCTTCACACATTTATTTAATTTTAACACATATGTATTAATTTCTATTACTTACTCACACTAGATTCTGCCTGCGACCCTGCATTTGCTAAATATTGATCTTATTATATCTCTAGCAAACTTCTCAGGATCACCTTAAGAGAGAATGAGAGGAATGGATCAAATATAAAACTGGACTATAAATTACATCAAATGGCTGGCTCACTGTGCGCATTAGGCAACTGTAAGCACAGTGGGCAGCTGAGTGTAAAATAAATAAATAAATCAGTCCAGCCATTTTGAAGTACTTTTGGGATGTACACATAAATTTTTGTGTATCTATAGAAGATAAACTTTTTGACATCATCTAGAAGGAGAAAATAAAATTTTGCAGTGTTTTAAAATATTAAGTCAAAGTATAAATGCTTTAAATATTATTGTTATATATAAATAAAAATCTTAAAGTCATAAAGGTCAAATCTTTTTATAACATGCTGCTGATTAAAAATGAAGGGCAAACCCTGAATTTAAAGTATTATGATGCTAATTTTGTTGCCATACTACGAAACGTACTTGCAACTACTTAAGGAATTAACTATTGTTTAAAATTCTAAGCAATTTCCATTCAAGGTCCGTTCAGTTAGGTTCGTTAATAAGTATGTCCATTTTAGAGGGTTTCAAGTGGACGGAGCTGTGGCTAAATATGTTTATTAATATGATTTGATTTAGCAACAATCCAAATTTTTCTAAACTTTTACTTATGATCTTTTTTTAAATTCCTACCTTTCTTTCCCATTCTCCTTTCTACTTATATTATAAATGCGTAAGTTTGTGAGGATCTCTGGCTGATGTTTAAGTCACATTTTTCCTCCATTCTCCCCTGTTAGCCATCTCGCTTTCACTGTTAAAGAATATTTAGAGATTTAGAAAAAATATATTATATTCTTGAACACAATCCATCCTTCATTTCTTCGGCCTGCCTCTCCCTGTCATTCTGTCGACATTTAAGCTGAACACTCTTTTAGTCTAATGCCACTCATCACATGCCCGTATCAAGATAAATAATTTCCTTTTAGCTTTTCTGTCAATGGTGCAACTTACAGGCTTCCTCTAACATAATCATTCCTAATGTCATCTGGTCTTGTTACTCCACACATCCATCTAAGTGTAATTTCCTTTCATCCATCTTTTTTAGGGCCCAGCATTCTGATCCATACAGTATGACAGGTCTAATCACGGATTTGTAGATTTTTCTTTTTAACTTGAGGGGCTACCTGGATCATTAGTTGTTCCTGATTCCTGTCACCATTTCATCCAACATGAGTTGATCTTGCATAATATCATGGTCTAATCTCACTATCTCCTTAGACTAGTCATTTGCAAACAGCATGCACCAGGAATGAATGGCCTCCTCTTGGATGTCAGATGTAAGGGCATCCATAAAAACCAAAAACATGTAAAAAAAACATAACACAGAATAATAGTTCAAATTCTCAGATATAGCTCCGATTTTTTGATATTCTGCATAATCAGAAACATTTTGGAGCATGGAAGAGGATGAGTCACAAAAGATATTTGCTCCCCACTAGCCTGCATTATCAGGCTGCTTGTCATTGATGTATCACGCGGGCGTAGCCGCGGGCGGAAACTAGCCTTTACTAGCTATTACCTAAATCGAATATTAGTCAAACTAAATAAAATTGCAAAAGTCACAAGTTCAAATCCGTTCCATATCTTTTTAAACTGTTTCTTAGTATAATTTGCTAAACATAGTTAAATGTTATACAAATTATTAATAAGAAGTCTCAATAAAATTATTGAGTACCTGAGCGCATACAGTAATGTACACCTGATATCAAAATCGATCAGCAGCGATAGCCGAGAGGGGGGCCCGTGGGACCGCGAAGTCACAAGTCTCGGGTTCGAACCCACGGCACACACCTCTGTCAATAATCGTTAACATTCGTCTTTTCGAAGATATGTGTGTATTTATCATATAAATTATCGCTCGCGAACGGTGAAGGAAAACATCGTGAGGAAACCTGCATGCCTTAGAGTGCCTAAAGTGCTTGAAGTTGTGTGAACTCTGCCAATCCGCACTTGGCCAGCGTGGTGGACTATGGCCTAACCCTTCTCATCAAGAGACGAGGCCCCAGCCCAGCAGTGGGGCATGTATTAGATACAGGGCTGCTATTATTATCAAAATGATATAAAGATTAAATTTTGATATTAATGACAGGTAAACAGATAACTGCCTCGATGGTCTAGTGGTTAGCGTATGCGACTCTCACCGCGAGGTCTTGGGATCGATTCCCGGGTCGGGCAAAGTGTTATTTGTGATCTTTCCATCTGGAAGTTCACAATAGCAGCACGGAGTTGGAATTGTGCCCGGTGGATTGCGATAGGCTCACTCCCTATCCAATAGGACCGGAACATAACAAGTGAAGTGTGGGTGTTGAACACCTCTGTAATGGTTATGTAAACAGATGCATTTTGTCTGATTGTCTGTCATTACCTAATGGCACCTTGCCAGAAAGACTATCTCGAATCATTTGTTCTTATTATTTATAAGTGTTGAGATGTAATTTTTAAAATATGTCATTGTTTTAATGGGGAACGCAAGGTTTGCTTCATCAATTAAAACAAATGATTTGCAAAAATACTGCTCAATGTACGGTCTTCTTCTTCATCGTGTCGATGGCTGAGTCTAATTTTATTTTGACTTGCCATCGTGGTGAAAGGATTAGCCTTTGTATTTGCAGAAATATAGGGAACTAATGATTCAAGAGCAGTCTTTCCGGATATGTGCAACGTATTGTCTGTTTGTCTGTCTTTTTTTTGTCGATAATCCCTTGTATTTTTAAATTTTAAATATTCATAATTATACCCTATGTTCTTTCCTTCGATGGAAAATTATGAAATGTTATGGGCACTTAGTCACCAACATTTTAAAGCTTAAAAAAAAATAACAAAATAAAGGGATTTTCAACATACACAATTGTGGGCTGAAGCTAGATTAATTAGTTGATACTTTGTCTGTTTGGTTGACTATCAGATTTAGACACTTTTTAAAATAGTGTCTAAATCTGTTTCACGGAAATTATCAAAGTCAGATACATAGAGGAATATTATCAAAATCATGATGAATAATATAATAAAAAGAAAGTCGGAAAGACTGAGTGCGTAAGTACGACTTTCATTTTTGTTATTTTTGTGTATTTTGTCATTCCTAATATTGTTTATCTCGTTTTAGGTCCACAAGGATATGTCGGAACTTTATAAAGATAACCCCAAGGTAAGAAAACCAATTATCTTATAATCAACAACAAAGGAACAATTTAGTTTGTTACTCTTAACTGCTGTCCTAGCTAAATGACATAGCGCAACAAATTCTACGCGACGTGATTCATACACTACAAGCGATGAACACCAAATAAACGAAGCGCCCATCGCGTAAGGTCGCTCAGTTAGGAAAACGCCTTAGTGGAAGAGATTCAGCGCAACTGAAATTTAAGTAATAATGGTGCGTTACGTAGACGCGGCACTGCTGCTCAGGCATATTATAAAACTAAATACTCCGTCGCGTCTGTCTGAACGCCATAAGCTCGAAATCTACTGAACTGGTTATCGTGCGGTTTCACCATTAGATAAAGTAATTCATGAAGAAGGTAGGTTGCCAAACGTTCACGCGACACCGCAGAACGGCTATGCGTCAAACGTTCGCGCAACGCTGACGCTGAGTTAGTAACTTTAATATAACCTCGAGCTCGAGTCAGTTGCGAAAGTAGGACCGAGAGATAAATCAACGACGCGGTGAAGATTTGATAAAAGCTCGATTTCTAAGTCTGGACCATCGTCGCAAGGTTGCTAGCCTATCAGTCTTTTATAGGGCACATTTCGGCGAGTGTGCCGAGGAATCAAGGGAGGGTGTTAAGAGGGTTCAACCCCCTCCCCCCTACCGAAATGTCTTGGCTCGCTTCGACGAGGCAATGTTTGATGCAAGGTAAAACTAAAAGAAGCGTGTACGACCCATGAAATATGAATACACTAATATCATAGTGATGGACAGCTGCTATATAAATGTAAAAAATGTTATAATTTTTTCAATGCGTGTCCTAATGTAATTCATTATTAAGATGTTGAAATTAAATGTGTACTTTCTTATTATCTACATTGGGGTGGCACTACATTCAAATTGAGGATATTGGGTAGTACGATAAGTGAACACAAGGAGAATCATAATTTTTAAGTTCTTCTTCTTTTCGTGTCAATGTCTTATTTTATATTATATTATATTATATTTGACCAGGAACATAGGACATCAAATAGGCCATATTTTGGGTAGGGCATTTACATTCTTGGTCAGATGGTCTTTACAGCGACTGACCTGAGTCTAAGACCATTGCAGTTCATTCCCAAAAGGCAAGTATTCATCCTGTTCAATATAATTAGTAGGAGCAGGAAGGTTAGCCTACTATACCTCGCATCGCATTTAAGCAGGATTTGGTTAGTTGGATTCGTATGGGATACCTGTTTCCATTTTACGATTTGACACAAAATTGCGGTGAGCAAACGGTGGCGCTATTCCAGGTAGGCCATGTTAAGCGGCGTAGGTTCAAGGCAGCCAAAAATTGTACCACAAGTTTTATTTAGCACCACGTCTACTATATTACTGAGTAACAAGACTTCTTTTCCAACCACTCAGTATCATCTACAATATAACAGTTTCAATACCATGTGTATGTTAAATATAAGAGTAATTATAATCAAGAGCACTGCACTAATTAACTTGAGGAATGCCACATAACGGGGTGGTAAATTCAAGTTCCCGTTATTTTCCCAAGGGGATCTCTCGGGGGTGTCATGAGTCCGGAATGGACCTGCTCGACAGCTCGACTGTCAGCGCTAATCCCAACAGTTTGTCATTAATTTCTACTTTTGTTTGGCCAGGCTATGTATTGATTTAACCAATAATATTATTTTGTTTGTTTCATGACAGATCTGTCCCCGCTGCAATTCAAGCGTACAACTCTTTCAAATACATTTTGACGAGAAATTTTTGATGTGCGGGAATGTTGATTGCGCATGGCCCTTTGGATTTGCTAACTACCATGTCTACAAGATTGAATGCAACGAAGACTTGCCCCGAAAGAACAGCGCTTGTTCAGATACCACGGGGTCTATCGCATCTACTAGTGACTGGTCGGAATTGGACAGATTGATACTCAACGGTCCAATGAGTCCGAGGAGCGTTCCCAGCACACCCACACCGTCACTTGTAGGGGCCCACGACAGTGAAAAGATACAGAGAATTAAGGCAACCAAGCGAAAAGAAGCATTGTTACAAGACAAAGTGAAGCAAATACAAGCACTCACTAAAGAGCTATATGAAGAGCAGCCATTGGAAATAAGCAACGATAAATGGATCAAGCATATAGCTCAGATGCAAGAACGTTCTGGAGTACAATTGCTAAAAGAACATGAAATAAAAAAGGCAAAGAAAATGCTACCTAATATGTGTGGTAATAAGTTGAAAATTGATATTGATCCTTCTAAGAATATGATATCGTTGAATATCGATCTTCCTAATGAGGAATAATTCAGTATGTGTTAAGGATAGTTTGCATTTTTTGTTCGAGTTTGGGCAAGTGCTTATTTGGTTCTCTAAACTCTCAATCTTAGATGATAATTCTTGAAAAACCTCAATGATGGATGAGAAATAAATGGTTTATGCAAAACGGATCAAAGAATTATTACTCCTAGAAACCGAGAAGGTACATGTTTAATAAGAGAAGCCATAATAAAGTGCCTTTTAGGGTTAATACGATTTGTAGTACACATACATTTTTTGTTTGCGTGCGTGACTGCCAAGCGACATAGCGATGATTCGCTTTGTCAAAGAGGTTGAATGAAGACTATCGATCTAGGCGTTATAAATCTATGACCAGGGTATAGATTAGGTAGAAATGGATTGTAAATAATTTCATTTTGTGATTATGAATGACATCAGCTACTGAGTTATTATTAATCAGGCTAATAGCAATTCCTGCTATTATTTTAGCATTTTTTTAGTTAATTTCTGGTTAGTCATCCTTAAGCCGTGTCCACACAGTTCGCAGGCCACGTTTCTGCCGCGATTTAGTTAGGACGAAGCCGACGAATGTTTGCTCGGCTGTCGGGGCACGGCTTTACATTGTAGATAACATTTATGTCATTTATTAATTCAATCTCTACGTCGGCCGCGGTAAAAGTGACGGCGTATAGAAGCTTCATGTACATATGAAATATGTTTAGAAACAGTATAATTGAATTTAGGTTATAATGATTCGAGGGGAGAACCCAAACATACAAGGAAGTGTAGGTACTCCAATACGTCAATACTGAGAGAGATGATAGTCGATGTGTGTGCAAAGTGTGTGTGTTTTCCGTCTGTGGTATGGTTCAATTTCTGACGGTTAGGAGCTGGGCAATCAGAAAAGACTGAAGGGGCTAGATATACCGTCTATTCTGTTAGTCCTGCGATTACACTAGATATGAGCGAATCATTGTAACGAGAGACATATGTTAGCGCAGTTCCCGGTTGAGCGGAGCGAGGCTCATTCTTCCTCGCGCATCTCGGGTGGAATCGCCGCCTTAGTACAGAGCGTGTTTTTACTTGTCACGTAGATTAATCCTGTGCGTCTGAAGCCGCATTTTTTTGCCTCAACAGCAGCATCAATCTTCTTACTGTAAGATCAAGAATGGTATTGTTATCGTCAGGTGAATGATATGGCCTGTAGTAATAGTAAATGTGTAATAATAAAAAAAATACAATTTAATGTAATTTAAATTATTGCGAAGATTAAAAAGCCAATAAATTATAACAAGTACATTGTTGTAAACTTTTCTTTTATATACATAGACTGTTCCCCCAAGGTCGTTTACTTAAAACTCTGCGTAGAGGGCGCCACTAGTACATGCAGTAAATGAAACCTGCGCCCCGCTTTGCACAACTTCGTATTACTTTTATTAACTTCGTTCAAAATAAAGAAAGAAATATAAACATATTTAAAAAATCATCTTGTTTCACTAGAAATTTTATTTTTCAGTTTTTTAAACCTCTATGTAATATATTATTATCTACTTTATTTCGAATCAAAGATTCACATCATGTTAGTTACAAAGTTGTTTACTCGATCAGAAAAACTGATGAGATCATCAGCAGTCAGTGCAAAAAAAACATTTGGATAGTGTAAAATGTGTTAGTTACCTACATTATGTAGTAAGTTGTAAATAGTAATACATTACGTTTTCGCGCCTTGGAGTAAAACTATCGAGTGAAACACTCGATCGCGATGCCAGTCGATTGGTCGATGAAGTGCAGCATAACCACCTGCAGCTAACTTCACAAGCGCCTAGATATTTGTTTTTTTCTTATTTATCAATCATAAATAAATAACTATAACTAAGCAGCGATAGCCGAGTGGGAGACCGTAGGACTGCGAAGTTTAAGGTCTCGGGTTCGAACCCACGGCACACACCTCTCGTCTTTTCGAATATATGTGTGTATTAATCATATAAATTATCGCTCGCTAACGGTGAAGGAAAAACATCGTGAGGAAACCTGCATGCCTGAGAGTGCCTAATAAGTGCTTCAGGGAGTGTAAAGTCCACCAATCCGCACTTGGCCAGCGTGGTGGACTATGGCCTAACGGCCTAACCCTTCCCATCATAAGAAGAAGCCCGAGCCCAGCAGTGAGACATGTATTAGATACAGGGCTGCTATTATAAGCAGCAGCCCAATAAATCAGAAATATACCTAATCTAATGACCTAACTAATTGCAAACTAACCTATCATCACAAACCTATCACACACTCACTGATATAGTGGATTGAGTTGTTCAGCGCCGAGCTATTGAAACATAACGATATAATGATACAAGTGACTGATTGTATATTATCCCAGTGATCAAAATATACATTTCAATATTTTCTTTTCAGAAATACATTTTGCCCACGTCTACCCTGCACGAGAGAGTTAAAATTATCTACTAATGACGGAATAAATAAGACATACCGGAAACTTAAAAACAAAAGACCGTGATCTCATCTTAGACCTAAGGGTCTACGGAAGTAGGTCTCACTTACCTCTCCTCGTGGCAGGCAATCTGATACCTTCGTGTCACTCGACCATAGTGAAAATAATTATGTGGTTTTAATTCTGCAAATGAAGGCAGGCTTTAATTATATTATTTTAATACTTATATTATAAATGAGAAAGTAACTATGTCTGTCCGTTTGGTTTGTCTGTCTGTAACACTTTCACGGCTAAACTACCGAACCGATCTCAATAAAACATATAGAGTATAGAGGGTAGGTTAGACCAGACTATAGGTAAGCTATGAAAAATGCCGAGCTGTGATTTGTAAAGACTGATGAAATAATGAAGTATGTAACGTATTAATCTACTGCTTACTCGTTGGCTAATACAATCAGGATCCATTTTGAAAACGTTTTTGTAGCGTGTGTTCTACCGAGTGGCCATTTCAGCCAATGAGCTTGAGTATCCATAATACACAAACAAAAGGTCTTAGGTACCTACGTCGCTAAATCTGTAAGAACGATATTAAGAATAATTTATTGTCAGTAAGTATTTTTAGTTCCTAAAATCTTATTACCAAATCTAAACATTGATGCAAGCACTACTATTTGACCTCAGGTTAAAGAAATGCTCTGCCACTATAAACCAATATTATTCAATTGTCATTCACCTTGTTTCACAGCCTGATTTACCCAGTAGGTACAAGCAGGTGCGGGAATGAGGGAAATCTTCGCGTCCTCAAGTCTATGCTATCTAAGTTAGTGCTAAGTACAGGAAATTTGCGCAAACCCGTTCACCCGTTCATCTAGTATTGATGGTATGCGTCGGTAACCAGTCACTAGTGAAAGCGGATTCGTTGCCCGGCTCATGTGTCCAGAGATGGTGTTCAATGTCTTGTCCGTTTCCTTGGTTTTAATATCAAGGGTATAAGTATTAGCCTTGATTGTCGCTTTAATGCACCCTGAATAGGTATATAAATAGATTTATTTGTTTTTTAGTAGGTAAAAAAAATCGAATCTACTGGACCGATCGTAGTGAAAATTGGTGTAGAGATAATTCAACAAGACCCAAGGAATACACTTTTTATCGATATCACGCGGGCGGAGCCTTGAACAGAAGTTATACAATTAAGTTCTCCGCCGCGCCTGCTTGGTCCGTTTGCGATAATCTTTAAAACTACTGAACCGATTATCATGCGGCTTTCACCAATAGATAGTGATCCATAAAAAACTTGCCAACAAACCACGTGGGCCGAAGTTAGTCAAATATGTTCTACTTTAGTCTGACTCATCCTGCAACGACGACGATATTTTTGTTATTTTCCGGATTAGCCTGAGCAGTAATTTTTGCCATTCCACATCTTTATGTTGAAACTGAAACTCCAACAATGTCGATTACCTGCGAAGATTACACAGCAGAAAAAAAAGAGGAAGTGTTATTTATCACACAGATTGGCAGCGAAAGTGATCATCGTCAGATTCACAAACAAAATCAAATATGCGCCATTGTTACTACTTAGTTCTTACCTACCTATAACTATTTACCTACTTTACATTGCTTCCGCGATGTTGGCGCAGGCACAAGGCGCAGACCAGCTCAGAATCATAATTTTTGCGACGAATACTCCCACAGGGCGTATAACAGGGGCGAAACCAGCTTTTGAGCTAGGGGTCACATCAACACATTCTATTTATTTTTGCGTAAATAATACAAAATCTGTTTTCCAAAGTCCGGAGGGGGTCGTGACCCCCACAACCTTACATCTGGATCTGCGCCTTTGGAGCATAAAAGGCATTTTACAACACTGCTGATGAGCTTTTGTGATTAAGCTATATGTTTGTATTATAGCTAATAAGCTCCTCGAGCTTCTAAAATGTTTTACGGAAACAGATTGAAAGTTATTATCGTCACATTTTGGATTCGAACTGGAGGAAACGTTTTGATATTGTCACAACGTCTGCCTCTGTTTTAGGTCGTCTGGCATTTCCAAGTTAACTTTTGCATTATGTATTTTTATAGTTAAAATAAAAAATAAAATTGCTTTAGGGAGGCACCATCAAAAAAGTTTCCACATGCTCACTTTTCTAAATATTCTCGAGAAGTGTATCTGTGCTACAAGCACATTATATCTCGTTATGAGCAATATCACCATTATGTGGGCATGCGTGTGAAATGTATGTCTGTAAACATCCCCGCGACACAGGGTTTATACCTAGTGCGGGCATCGTTTAAAAAAAAAAAAACTAAAAAACACGCTTTTAAAGTACTTCTAACTAAAAAGTGAAAAATAATACCTAATATAAGCTGAAAAAAGCGTGGGTTGCTCGATAGACGAAAAATATGGCACAGAGCGCCATATTTTTTTTTTTTTTTTTTTTATATATTTTTAATTTTTTTTATCGAATTATTGCATTGTCATCGATCTTTGACAGGTGTGCAAAATTTGAATGAAATCTGTCCGTTTAAAGTGGGTCAAAATCGAGTCCAAAGGAGTCGGTTACTTACAAACAAACAAACAAACAAACATACAGGTGAAGCTAATATAAGCGTGTTAAAAAACAAATCTTTACATGTTAGTTTCAATTTCAAATGTTATGTTTTACATTACAATGGCATTGCGATGATCCCCGAAAAATCCCCTGCACTAGGCTAGGCCTGCACCTTAAGAGATTTTTTAACTGGGTTATAGTTTAGTAATGGCGATAACTAAAGTAAAGTAAGATAGCACATTGTGCTATTGTATTCATACAACCTTATGGATACAAACAGGTTGCAAGTAGTAGGTAGTACTTTCTTCTCAAGATCTGGTAGCTCGGGTGTATCCAGTATTATAAGTATCTTATCTACTTCTAGATATATACTTAGGTACATGAAGTGGAAGTTGTCGCGGGCGTGGCAGGACGTTAGGAGTTTGATCTTGACTTTCCCTATTGGATGCTGGACGGTGCCTGGTCACCTGCGACGAATATGGTGAAAATATTCGCTATTGTTCATTGAATAAAATACATGGATACCAATTAAAAGCAAAGCTGAAATTGGTTATACCATATTTTGGGGTTGGTTCTGGATCTTCGAACTGGGATAGAGAGTTGTAAAGCCAAGTTTCAATCGTAGTAATATGGCCTTCTTACGACAAGGCCATGGAATCGCAGCCTACTCACTTGCAGCTTTTCGGCAATGTGACTAAGTGACTATGTATATATATGCTGCTGGATTCTTAATTTTTCAACTTTAATATTATATAAAAATACAAAAGCTGTAACATGCAAAGCTGTAATTATCTTTAAAATATTACTAGTGTTAGAAACGTCTGGGTTTTCTCGCGCGTAATCGTGAAAATCTAATTTGTACATTAAAAAGAATAATATATAAAATAACATACAAAAAGAAAAGCTTTTGGATATAATCCCTATCAAAAAGCCTATCATGTTCAACTTAGACATAATTCCTTAAGTTGAAAAACATTGTTCCTATAAGTGCGATAAATCATTGTTTATCCGCCATGCTGAATTACCACAACTCAGTAAGTTTCAGTACAATAAACGATCAATGAATTTCTGCACCTTCACATTCGTCGCAGCTAGCCGGCACGTCATTCCCTGCAGTGCGAGCTTATAATAGGATGCTGAGTTACATCTCGTCTTACTTTCATTGCGCTCGTGCCCGTGAGTGCTCTGTGACTTGCTGTGCTCATGTAGTGGTTCTACTGCGAATACTGTGCTTTCAAGGTAGGTGGAGATATTTTAATTAAAATTCTTTGTGCGTGAGAAAAAATTCAGCGTTTTCAGGAAGTAATTTAATTAGGGAGATAGGTATTTTGGTATTGGATTTTTACTGAGTTTCATTTCCGGTTTGGGTTAGTAGGTAAATATAGTGACTAAGGTCCCAGGTTTTTATACATGTTGCTGCAGCCAAGTGCAGTGGTTGCACCTAAGTTAAAATACAAAAGTCACAGTTATATTTTGAATAGTTTTTACACCTTCTTAAGTTCAGTTTAGTGTGCAGCGTGTGACGTTTGTTTTAAGTTTGATTCCTGGTTGCAAGAAATATCGATTTGTGTTAATCTTTTCGACTGAACTAGTGTATTAAGTGGCCAAGTTTAGTATTATTTCTTTTCTTTTAAAATTTCGTTTAGATCTTCGCAAAATATTTTGCTTAACAAAAGGGTTCCGTCACCAAAAAAGTTTGGGCTCCCTGCTGTCACACTGCCAGTTTCTAAGATGTTAGCAGCGTAACGTTTACTTTTACTTTACTTTACTTACTATACATATTTGGATGCCAGTTCATGGCGAAACATGTTAATTAATTTCAGTTAAACACCAAAATTGTACCTATGTTTTATGCAAATAAAATATATAATAAATAAATAATTTCATTCATTAATTCATGATTCTAGTTAAAATTGCAATTTCATTCAATGGGCTTAACCTCCGCTCGTAGTAAGCATAAGGTAATATGACCGCACCTAAGTCATGGATTGTGCGAGAGTTCATATCTATGTAATGGCTTATTGAATAACCGTCAGTGAGGTTACAAATTTAGAATCCATTACCAGCCAGTTCGTGGTGCGCTGTAGTTTTTATTGGGTTATCAGAGACATAATCAAGTGATCGCTGCAATAACAAAAGGTCTTAGAGAATAAGAATTCACCCTTAACTAGCAGATACATAGATGTCACACCTTTTGTTAGGTCTTTGCACTGTAACATTATGCCGTCTGCCCGTCTGTGACGGTCTTTCATGGCCTTAACTTTCTACCACAGAGGATCTCAGGCTTTACAAGCTACTGTGTTACAGTAGGTTAAGGTGCCGGCTACACGCGCCACACAAAAGTTTGTGCAAAAAATGTATGAAAATTTCCTGCTTGAGCACGTTTCAAAAGCTCTACCAACATTAAATGTTACTATTATGACTTGTAGATGTGGTCAGCCACGTATATCCTGCTGGCGCTGATGGTCTACGGTGGCGGTGGAGTTACTAAGACATCGGGTGAGTACAATGTAACTTTTTTTACTTCAAATATTGCAAAAAGTGATGAAAAAATACATAATAGGTACAGGTTAAATGCAGCATATCGACATTTATTAAAATCACAGTTTCTAGATATGCTTAGTGGTCAGTTTCACCGGTGAAAAAAAACGTAAAATGTCGCTATGAATACATAATGCATCCAGCCTGTATGATCAGAAGAAATTTGTCAAAATGTCACCCCTAAGGGGATAAAATAAGGCAAAAAAAAATATAAATATCTCGTTGGTCAAATTGTTAGCATCGTACTACTGACCGTGCTTTTGTGTTCCATAACCAGGTTAGGCAAACGCGAAATTTTGTTTTATTTTGCAGTAAAAACACGGATTCTGAAACTGTGCCTTATAAATTGCGATAGGCATAGATAAAATAACATTTGTCGATGTTATAAGTTTCTGTCGAATCTATCTAGGACTCCAGGCGAGATTAATAAACGCTTATATTGTGTGCAACACAACCAGATGTGTGTGTACAACACCTACACTTCACCTATTATGTTTAGGTCCCATGTGATAGGGGGTGAGCCTATCGACATTCACCGTACACAATATAGACTCCATGCTGTTATTGAGCATTTTCTGATGGCAAAATCTCAAATAACAATTTTGCCGACCCCGGGAATCGAAGCCGAAATCGAAAAGGTAAACGCAAATGATATACCGCTAGACCAATGAGGCAGTCAGCATGAATAAAAAGAATACCTAGCAATCATGATAAATTACCACTGCGAACAACTAGCTACTACAGCATCAAATAGACTTTACAATATCTGACCTTATCATCAAACCGAAAACTAGATGCAATAACTAATATCTATGTCATCCACAAAACGCTTCATCACTTTTACACAAAAGAGTCAGTGATATGTTATAAGCTGAGGCAAAAAATTACGAAATTGACCAATTTTGTTGGTCATCGGAAGTGCGTGCTTACAAAACAATAAAAAAATTGCTGACGCATATAAACGCATTTTAAAGCGATTTACGAAAGATATGTGTTACCTGCTTGCTTCTGCCTGCGACTTAGCGTTAAATTCGTTATATTAACCACGGTTTTACCTCCGTTATACCTTACTGTTCTGCTCAAATTCAAATTCAAATCATTTATTTTCATAGGCCCCAGGAGGCGCTCCCGTGGTCTTTCCCTCCCCGTTTTCAACGCAACATGTTTCAATGCTGCTCCATTTCTTTTAGTCGAAGCGTAATGTTATAAAGCCGGACTATACCGCCTTACTTAATAAATAGGCTATCCAACAAAAATAGAATTATTCATTCCGGACGATTCGTTTCTGAGATTAGCGCATTCAATAAAAAATCTTTTCATCTTTATAATATTACCACAAAGTAAAAATAACCATGTGATATTAGTATGGAAGTATAGATACGCGAGGTAAATAAAAAGGCCTATATTATGGTAAACCTGGTTATAACCTAAATTATGTGCAATATTTACTCGCTGACTCGATAGTGTTGGCGTGAAAAAGTAACAAATATCCAGACATCCAGTCATCCACATATCGGTACAAACTTTTACATTATGATATAATGTTACCTACATATGCACTTTCGCGATTTCTCGTCATGCCTGTGCTGATTTGTTACTGTTTTACGACGGTGAAGATGGTATTTACTTTATGTAGCCTGACTTTCGACCGAGCAAATAGGTATAGAGCCAATTTCGACGTTTAATATATAAAGCTTAAACTGGACGCGGTTTAAATGGACGCTGTAAAGCATTCGTGTGTTAACCCACACAAAATGCGAAATTGAGTTATGAATGCAGTCTTATTCTTTGGAGCATAAGGTATACGATGGTGCAATCCATATATTTTTAAAAAAATCGTAGAATTTTCTATAAAGCAAAAATGGTTATTGCTAATCGCCTTATACCTGGATTGCATTTAGCATTTATATTTCATGTGCCTTACACTATAAATGCCAAAAGCTTCAGCGTCTTAAACAAAAAGCATTAATGTGTTATACTGCGGTTAACGCATGAAGATTGCAAAGAATTATATAGTTTTTTGGAAACTGTGCGGTCAGCTGATTTTGAATATGATGTGGACGGAATTGGAAGGGTGTTAGATTATGCAATAGAGCAAGATGAGGAATGAGAATACTGATTGTGATTCATTATGTTGATTAGAACTGATTATGATTGAAAATGACTGGGTCTCAAGTCTGCTAATCGCTTGCATTTCGCACACAAAATAATGATTCACACTTCACAAACATGATAAACAATATTATTTGACAGTTTCGACACAATCGGTTTGTTTAAATCTGTCAAAAAATAGTATTTGTGATACCTGTAAAGTGCTAGCAAACTGTGACCGAGATTCCAGCAATGTGCTAGCTAGTTAGTAGACATGGGGCCTTGATTTTACAATGGATCAAAAATAACAGAAGCAATTTCTTTTTTAATATACCTAATATATTTTTAGTAGTATACAATACGAATAAGTGATATTACCTTAGTCTTAAAAGTGATAAAAAGCAAAACGAAGAAGACTGATTGTTTAATAAGTATTAGTATTATTAAAATATGCCCTAGATAAAAAAAGAAACTAAGTGTTCATTATTAATAATTAGTTTTTTAGTAAAACATTACAATATTACACATAAGTATTAAGTTTGAATATGAGAAAGAAGACAGAGAACATAAGGAAATGAAAATCAAACAAAAAACATTTATTCTTTTTTGTATCCTTCAACATTTTTTCTCTACTTTTTTAATCTAGAGTAATTGTTTTTTGTTTGATTTTCATTTTTCTTATGTACATCTATATATATAAAAATGAAACCCGTATTCCGTTGTCACGACATAGCATGAAAACGGCTGGACCGATTTGGCTGATTTTTTTTTGTAGTTATCTAATACTCTGTACAAGGTTCTTATGGAAAAAAAATATATAAAAATGAAACCCGTTTTCCGTTGTCACGACATAGCATGAAAACGGCTTGACCGATTTGGCTGACTTTTTTTTTGTAGTTTTCTAATACTTTGTACAAGGTTCTTACGGAAAAAATATTAAGAAAATTTCTCAAAAAGATTGAAAAATATACATTTAATTTTGCATATAATCTATATATATATAAAAATGAAAACCGTTTTCCATTGTCACGACATACCATGAAAACGGCTTGACCGATTTGGCTGATTTTTTTTTGTAGTTTTCTAATACTCTGTACAAGGTTCTTACGGAAAAAAATATTAAGAAAATTTCTCAGAAAGATTGAAAAATATACATTTAATTTTGCATATTTTAAAAAAAGCGCGTTCAATTCAAAATTCAACGTCATTCAATTTAAAACAAAAAACTCTGTGGTGATCTATGACACCACAGACATAACCGCGAGCTGTGAAAATATATATTTTGTTTTTTATTTAATAAAATTAGTAAAGTCCTTCTCAGGTATGACGAGACCAGGGAAATAGGTATTCATTTTTATATGGAGGATATTATAGATTCCAGTTCGAATTGAATAGCATTAGAATTGCATACATAAGATAGGTCAGCTATACAAAATAAAGTAGTGCATCAAATTTACGCTAAGGCGGTAAGAAGTTCGCCGGGTCAGCTAGTACAAGATAAAAAAATGTTTGATAAATGCTCAAATAAAATTAAAATGTTAATTTCTTATTATTTAAGGTAAAAATGTTTGTTAAAAACATTAATAACTTTAAATTGATTTTTTATTGTAGTTCCAGTTTTTAGTTTTAAATGTTTCAAACATTAAAAAACAAAATTGTTATGTGAAAATCAATATTTGATAAAACAAGAATTACATTTCAAAAATAATATTCCTCATTTCTTTTGTTTATTTCAATATATTTTATATTATGTAGTACAGAGTTTCATTTCAAACCCAACAGATAAATATTTTGCATTTATGTGTTAACCCACATAACGCATAAATGCTAAATGTAAATTTCCCCACAGTAAATTTAGCATTAACCGTTTTTAGGCTCTAGCTATTTAAATATAAATTTATTGTACAATATTGTTTCTTAAACACAATCTATGCAATGTAACAAAACGAATGATACCACATACCCATACTTCATGCCTTAAAATAAGCTAAAATCGAAGAAAGTTCTCTAAAAACTTAAATGGCCGATAACTCAAAACTTGCTAAGTTGTTTGACACACGAATGCTTTACAGCGTCCAAATTGCGACCACTCATTGAATCTTGGGTTCAATCCCGGGTTGGGCAAATTATTATTTGGATTTTTTTTGTTACGAATTTTCAGAGAAAAAGTAATCACATAATATACGATAATTAGTTGATAAATTTATTGCAACTAAATCCTGTAGTCTTGTATGTAATAATATCAAGCAATGAAGTAATAAATACGATTGCTCTCAAAAACTAGCAACCTCCATTCACTTCGTGTACCATGAAGTACTAGAATGTATTAGATATACCTATATATAATAAAAACCTTTCTCTTGAATTACTCTATCTATTTAGTGATTAATTTTCATCCTACTACATAATTTGCATAGGTCATAAAAAGATTTCTCACTGGCAACGTATCTGTAATTCTATTTTAAGTAGGCTAAAAATAACTAAAAACCAAAAATTACATTCCCTCTAAAACAGTGTGAATAATTGAAGAGTGCTCATTCATCACATTTTTTCCTTCTCATAAAAGTAGCTGAACAAGAACTTAGTAGACAATGCATTCTGCATAAGCGTGTAAATCGCTAATTGATACCAATTTCTTTCGGGGGCTTATTAATTTCTTTAGCTGTGAGAAATCTTGCTCTAGTGAGGGGAACCGATTCTTTTATATAAGTAATAAAGATATTAAATAATATGATGGTAGCAGAGCTATAATGAACATTCATTATAACACGCCGCTAAATAGACATGATCTAGTGCCGGTTTGTGGTGAATTAAGGCCCTGAAATGAAAGTGAAAGACTAGACTCCGTCTAATAATCCGTCAACAACCTGCTTTTGTAGATTGTGTATGTTGTTGTTCCCACTTGGTTGGAATCTGGAGGTAAACATGTATATCCGCTTACGACATTAAATAAATACAATATTATTTCAGGTATCGAGCAATTTTGGACAGACGACTACAAAATATTCGACCAGGTGTACGGTAAAACATCGGACAAGGAGATATACGGAGAGACTCTGCCTGCAGCGATAACTTTCTCTCACGATAAGAAAAAAGAAGCTTCTGAAAAGAACGAACGATATCTCATAAACTACAACGATCCAGACGCTGATCAGTTTGACGCGTACAACTTCGCAGAACGGTACAAAAACCTCTTAAACAAACAGACTTTTAAACTTCTATCGAAAAAACCAGCCACTTCAGCTATCAACTTTGTCAGCTATTCCAATTTCAAGCCAATAAGCCAATCCAACGATCCAGAAACATACAACTATTTGAAACATCTTGAGGAGTTCAACAAAGAGGAAAAGTATGACTTCCCAAAAGGTGTCGTTGGAGGTTTTAAACCATATATGAGTTACGGAGTCACAAATCCTGAAGACACTGATGGATATAAGAGTATCCAGGATATTTTGGAGGCTCACGAAGGCAATAAAGGTGGGTATGAAGATGACGAGGACAATGTGAAGTATTTGAAGTATCCTAAGAATAAGAGGAAGAACCCTCCGAGGGTCTACAATGAGGTCACTAAGCCGAGGTGTTTAGGTGGAAGGTGCAGGAAGCGAGGAGCTACCTTAAGGTCGAGGAGTAGGCCGTACAGGAGACCGTCTTCTGTAAAAACTGTTGTTGTTATATAGCGTTTAGTATTCGTTTTCTTTAGTCCGTAAGTGTTGAGCGATGTTGTTGATTTTTCTTGTTGACTTTTTTTATTTAGAGGGTGTGTATTTATAAATGTTGAAACTGTTTCGGTTAAGGGTACAAAAAATGAAAATGCGATTCGCATATCGCATCGAAATCGCATCGGGTCGCGGTAGTTTTTAAATAAGATAAATTATTTAATTAAGTACTCTAAAATAATTTTGCTTTGTTTGTCTGCATAGTCACGATATTTATCGCTAGTGCGCCTGGGTTTGGATGTAAATTTTGATTTTAGTATTCAGCTGGCAGAGATCAAAATTTAAGGTGTATAAAATTTGTCCCCTCAAAATATATTCTGCGTTGATTGCTCGCATGTTCTCGAAAACCATTGTATTTTACTGTTAGACCTTTACTTTATGATCCAGTAAATAAAAGTTGCCTGAGTTTCTGCCATAAGGAATCGCGGTCGCTGACCAAATTACCGATTTGTTTCAATCCACTTTTATTTCACCGATTTCAACCGATCTTTACTTTGTTATAAAACTTAAGTTATTTATGTGCACTCTCTTTAATTGATGTACCTACTTTGTAACTTTAAGTTATTTTAGACAATAATCTATTTAAATTTTTTTTAATAAGTAGATTATCTATCTTCTTCTGTTTAAGACTGTTAAGGGTTTTTTTTATTGGAGGGCGTTCTACTAAAGACACAGATGCAAATATTGAAAAAAAAATGTCTGTCTGTCCGTGTATCTGTATTTTGAATACTTTTAACGCCGAAAGTACTGAACGGTTTCTTACTTCTTTCTAAACTTGTCATGGGCTTTACAATGTTTTGACATTTTAGCAAACTTTTATACCGAAATTATGCGGGCGGAACCGTGGGCAAAAGTTAGTTTGTGGCAGTTTTTGTTCATTATATCGAATTTCACACAGACGCAGTCACGAGAAACAGCTAGCTGTTATAATAATTGTGTATATAATAGACCTTTGTAAATCATTTCCGTTTATAAAACGATACAGCAAAATAAGGAAGTTATATAAAAGAAAGTCTCCGTTTGTTTTGACAGTATTATTATAATTCGATGTTGTAATAATTTATGTAATTTATAATAGCTTATGTAATTCGTTGCTCTCTTGTTAAAATAAGGTTTTAAGTTTACAGTTGTGTAAAATAAAATATAACTTGTTATTTAAACGTAATTTAATACTTAAAATAATACTATCATATAATAATAACGTTATACAATCCTTCCGTTACATTTTCTAAAGAAAATTACAAAAGAGATTAAATATATTTACTGCATTTTCACTCTTATTACCTCAGTTTTCATACCTTTTTTTTAGCAGGCAGAGGAACCAACATTAGAAATTGACAAAGAAATCGTCTTGTTAATAAATAGTAACAATGCGTCCTCAGTAACTATTTAAATAGAAGACGATTTAAAAAATAACAAAATAATTATATTAGACATGCACAATCATCAAATACATTATTTATATGAATGTAAAATAAAATAAAATAGTGACAATGATTTCAGAATAATTCGAATAAACAAAACGCGTTGTAGAGTCGTACGTAGTAAAGTGGTAAACTTTCATTTTGTGATTTTGTTAAATGACTAACAACCCGTTTTTGGATTAAAAATTAGATAAATGTTATAAGTAAGGTAGGTAGTGTAATATTTTAAATAACTTTTAAACTGTCGTATTACATGACCATTATTCTAGTTTCAATGATAAACGTCTTGATAAAAGTAAAATAAAACGCATGGTTTGCGTGAATTGCCATTAAAATTAGAATAAGATGTATTATCTAGAATTGAACGATGTTAGGAATTTCAATTCAGAAACCGACTGTTAGTCAAACCATTGTGATAATATTTACAAAAGTTTATTCACAAAATAGTACGACAACAATTCAATGACTCGAGAGAAGCAAAATTAAAATTTGCTTTATCGAACCATTTTTAATAAACTTGCCCTTTATTATTTCTTGTATACTTCAAAATATTAATGTTTCAGAATATATTACTCCAATTTAATTGATGATAGTATTAACAAATAAATTATTTTTCTTTTTTTGTTTGAATAAAAAACATTTCCATAGAAAAGACATCAACGCGTTCAATATATAAAGTTAGGATTGGTATCACTCTGCCTGCCGTTAGCGTTTACTGGTCCATTGATACTCCTGGACTTCATCTTGTTCTCCTGGATGCTCTGCAGCAGGAAAGGGGGGGCGGTGGTATGCTGCCGGCTCTGACGGTTGTCCAGCTCCTGCATCAGCTCTTCTACGAACTGCCCGCCCGTCTGCCTGGAGGAATAGAAGGGTTAGAACTTTTATACATTTGAGAGGTTTAGGATAGGTTAGATTGGTGCCGTGCTTTATACAAGTTCTTGGGTTCGACTGCCATGACTTAAAAATCATGGAAAACAAACAGATTACATGTTTGGATAGGTAGCTTACTCATTAATTCTTGTACGAGATAAAAAATATCAATAAAATAGTTTATTTTAATTTAGAAGTCGCCGTGGTGCAATAGATGAGGCATCGGTCTCTCGATCGAGAGGTCTTGGGTTTGAAACCTGGCCATTACACCACGGACGTGAACTTCCTCCTCACTCAAGGTTAGCTGGAAGTGGTTGACAAGAATACTAGTTGTTTGTGTATGTAAATTACAGTATCTTTGTATATTATTTTCAATTTAAAATACTAAAAGGCGTAGGTAGATACTTTGACTAAACGAAAACTATAAAATTTACATTTAATTTAGCGCTGAATATTATTGAATCTAATTTCCCTTCAATAATATAATATAAACTAGAGTAATATTTACCAACATAATGACTGAGTGGTTAACCGCAGATTTCAATTTATAGTGGACCATAAAACGAATACTAATAAACAATAATACCATCAAACACCGTTTATTGAGCAAATAATACAACTTATAAATAAATATATTGTCTTTAAAATAATAACTTGTTTAAGGCATTTGACATTATTTGAAACTCATTTCATGGCTTCATGGCAATAGCAATGGCACCCGGCCGTCAGTCACGTCAGACCGTTATGTCAAAACACGTCTCCTGCGATCTAAACACCTGACAATACGAACGACATGCGACATCGTTCAATTCTGTAGGAAGTCAACAGGTCTCAGAAGACACAGTTTTAGGCAAAGAGAATAACATCGGTACCGTTCCTGCAGAAGTAGCAGCGGCGGGACAGCACCTCGTCTGGTGAGAGGGTAGACTTACCACCAGAGTAAAGGAAAATAGACACCAATTTAGGGCGCTGGGTTTTTCAGGGGCGAGCGGGACCACAAAGTGGCGCGTTTGTAGTGATACCTTAAAAAATCGCATCCACCACAAACCTAGCTGATGTTGCTAAGGTTGTCGATGCGGTGCTTGGCTACGACAATTATTAAAAGGTAAAAAGAGAAAAATATCAGTACCGTTCCTGTGGCCTGTCTTGGATCTTAGCACCCTGGTGTCTGCCGCTCTCCACATCAGACTGGTTGTCATGTCCCATGTACATGGAGTAGCCGCGCCGGGACAGCTCTTCGTCCGGTGAGAGGGCCGGGTTGTGGAACGCGTGGTTCTTGTCCTCCATTTTTAGCTTCCTGGAAGGTCAAGTATCCTGAATTACTAATAAGTTATACAACTCCTCAATGGTTAGGAGTACGGTTAAGGCCGTTTACTGTATTCTTTCAAGTTATACACAGATGAGGCGAGACTAGGAATATCGCTTATGTATTTAAACTAATTAGTGCATTTTTATAATTGAAGTTTTTTTTTAAAATTATTCATGATGCTTTGATATAATTAATAGACTGCGGCATAATTTACGTATCATTACCGCGTAGACTTGAATTTTGCTCAGGTCAAGCAACATTGTCAGTTGGGATTTAACCGTCAGGAATAATCCCAAATAACAGTACGGAGTTGGACTTGTGCCCAGTAATGGCGATAGGCTCACCCGTATCCAATGGGACCTAAACATAACAGATGAAAAGTGGGTGATATACCTCTGTCAGTCCTCTTTGAATATAAAGGCGTTACGTTAGGTTATGTTCTTTTAGAAGGAGGCGGCGGAGCGGATCAGGGAGGACTCACTCCTGGCTGATCCGCTCCGCCGCCGGCGAGCTGGGCGGCGAAGGCGCGCGTACGCCGCGAGCCTAATGCCGCCCTAAGCGAGGCCGCGGGCGGTGGAGGGGGTTTTCCGCCGCCCGCTGATGCCTTCCGCGACGGAGTGACGCCCTGGGTGTGCCCGGGGCGTCGCTACGAGAGTAGGACTGAGAAGAGTCGGGTGCCCGGTCAGAGGTCGAACTGGGCACGGTCGCCGCGGCAAGCCCTGTGGATATAATATCGATCCGGGGCTCGCCGACCACCATCTTTCGGCGACGAGGGCACACCGCGGGGTTTTAGTGGGTATTCTGTGCCGTTTAACATCGTAGGCACGGGAGTCCCACATAGCCACTCTGCCCGTCCCCCCCACGGGTGGGGTGGTATGCGTAAAAGCATTTCCCCGCGAAAAAAAAAAAAAAAAAAAAAAAAGGTTATGTTCTATTAATGAAAAACTTACTGTACTCTAACCCGTGACGCGCTCTGCAGTTCATTGACCTTTTGCCTGAGGCCGCTGATCTGGCAGCATTGCACCATCACTACGATCAGCAGCACCAGCCAAGCGCTGCCCAGCACGCTGGCGACCACTATTATCTGGGTATCGAGTTCCTGGAAATAGGTTAAATAAAACGTTTTAATAGAGATGTTGAAAGTTATTTTACTCTTTTTGATTTTATAACGGTCTTATAAAGTATAAAGTTAAACAGTCAGTGGTAGAAGAAATATTGTTATTAAAAAAAATCTTAGGTTTCGTCGTTTATCAATAACTGAATCATATTTCTAAATAATCAACGTTTTCATCAATAATTCTTGGTACATATCTCCGATAAGATAATTATATTCATAAACATCCTAGGTTACACAAAAAAACAAATTATTATTATTATTTTGAAAATGCTTCTAAGTTTAGTTAGCTAATTCTACGTGAAGGTTGGATAAAGGCGACTAAGGGGTCTAATAACGAGCGTGAGGTAGGTATTGTCGCGTTTTTTCGGTATTTTGGTATGGAGCAAAATGAAAAAACGCCACAAAACCTATCTCGCTCTTTTTATGCTGGTCCAGTAAATACTCATAATTAGAATAATAATAGCAGCCCTGTATCTAATACATGTCCCACTGCTGGGCTCGGGCCTCTTCTCACGATGAGAAGGGTAAGGCCTTTGATTAATAAATATATTTTTTTACCATTGATCACAAACATAGGCACTTTAAACAATCCAAAACTTAACAATAACCAATTATCTTTTTTCCACCGTCACTCACAGTAAACAAACAAAGACTAATCGTTTTAGTGACATGCCGCAACACAAATTAAGTGAAACGAGGGTAGATAAACAACTGGGTGAACGGGCCGATGATAACAGGCATTAGATAGATACCCTGCTGTTATGAAATTGTATGTAACCGTGTTTTGTTTACGTTTATACGAAATTAAAAATGTTGGCGCTTTTGAAGTTGGACGCAAATAAAATATCAGGGGGTCGGGATTGGTCCGTACATTGGTCGAACAGTCATCTGCTGCCAACTTCGAAACATCAAGATCTTTGATTTATCAACTTAACATTAAAACAATACGTAATTCTATGTTGAGTACATACCATAAACCTTTAGTTAAGTTTTGGTGTTTGACATGTATCTGACTCGATATTTTCAGTGAAGTGGCTCTAATATTATTTTTGCACTGTAAATTTATGTGATCAAATGGACTTATGGACATTTTGATGTAAAAAGAACCCAATCTAAGGTAAGCCCCTGATTATTATAGTACATATTAGCGTAAGCATAAATAATTGGGTTAATAATACAAATGAACGTCATAATTAATAGATATCAATCGACTATAATAGATATCTATTTATCGTTTTAGTTACCTGTAGCTTACTTTTTAATTTAGGTTAATGATTTAGTTTTTTTATTCAGTCACATTTCAATCATAGAAGTCAGTAGCGTTATTTTAGTTTGTAGTAAGAATATTATAAGGCTTTTAAAAATCTTTATGGTATTGGAATTTCTTGGTAATTTTCTGATATTTTTGCATGACTTTTTTGTTTTTTTTATGTTTTTATCATAGGTACAAGGTGGGTGCAAGTTTTTTTATTGAAACATCATAGCAGTGCCAGATGCAGCATATGCCGGTGTATATTTAGAATGATTTACACCTTTACGAAATTTAAAATAACTTGTAATTAATTACACCTTTGGTATGTATACAAGCTCAGAGGAATAGATTAGTGCCTTCGAGTTAACAAACTTTTAAATTACACGATTACTCATAGAACAAACGCCTTATCTTTTAAATGTACAAGTAGCTTGAAGTGTGTAAACATATTTCGAGTAGGAGTCATTGTTTTGAAATAATAAAAAATAAAGAATTTTACTTGTATCCAATGTAGATTTTAGGCAGACAAGTACAGTCTGCGATTTAAGGAGCATAGGCTGGATACCGGTGCGTTCGTAAATCTGATTACCTGCAAATTAGCAGTCAGGTAAAAATTAATGTGAGTACTCTCAGACCATGTATTATCTATGTCTCAGACCGCGATCATATGCCTGTGTAACATTACAGATTTTGGACGATATCGATTTTAAGCATAAGGTTATATAATCTAATATTTTCTAATAAAATTTGACACAATTAGAAATTTGATAAATTTCGAATAGTTTGCTTTACAGGCATTATAATGCTCAGCTCCTTCCCCACACTATTCAGTCAAACCTAGATTAAACTCTGATTGAGCTTATTGTAATTTTTTTTTACAAAAAATCTACTGGGAAATTAGGCAATGTTATTCTAGACTAGATATAGATAATGCTGTAAGAAAAGATCTACGATAAAAACCACAACAGTTTCCATGATCGTCGCACGATAACACATTGCAAAGACGTCATAATCTTCGACAAGCTGATAAATAATAATATAAATTTATCACCTTATCTGTGAAACATACATTTTTGTATTGGAATTTGGAATATCCAGTAATGATAGAAGTTGGTAAATCAGTATGAGTAATTGTGTAGGTATTATATTATCTAAATAATTGCAGCTGTTTTGTTATTGTTCTGTGTCTGATTGCTATCAGAAGGATGTACTTTAATACGTTTTCACAGAAGATCCGTTTTCTATTTCACGGGGAAATCATCAAGGGTATGAATTATTGTTTTCATACTACGTAGATTACGTTTTGTGTTATATAATTATTGTAAATAGAGTGTCTAACCTTGATTAAGATAGTAATAGTATGGAGTAGCAAAAGTGAAGTGAAGTGGTTTACAAGGTTGTCATCGTGTAGTATCTATCATAATATTCTAGATTTAACTAATTTTAGACAACGCAGAACTTATTTTACTTTAGTTTTAGGTATACTTCTTGCGAGGAAATCATTTTGCTTTGAAATACAATTTTTTCCTTGTAGATTTCTGGTCTAATGAAATAATTCTGAATATATCAGTATCCATTCTTATCTACGCAGAGCAATTGTTTGCTGACCTTTGCCATAGACAACTGACAGGATTGCCAGGAACAACCATATTTGGTTTGAGAGCCCTAAAAGATACTTTGAATGAAACAGCATTGGACTATTTTCAAATGTTTGTTTTATCTATGATCAGCTACATACATTGTCGCTGATCCAATAACATCACTACAATAAATTAACCAGGGCTTTTAAAAAACATGTCTCATTAAATTAGATTCTTACGGACCTTTCAAAGTTACGATAACTTAAAAGTAATGTAATAAAAGCACAAATTTTGTGCAATTAGCAGCAGTAACAAAATTTTATATCTGTGATAATAATATCTGTGATGGAGGCCTGGTGACCCATAATCTATGACTATTATGTTATTGTCTCATTTATCGTAAATGTTAGATTGTGGTGAGTAAAATAAATGCTTTCTTATTATTATTATTGGTAATGACACAAGTGACAACAATTGGCCTTTTAAGATACTAACATTTCACTTTTATCTGGCCGTGTTCAAGTTGGGTACTATTCACTTCACTAAAATGACAAAGAATAACAGAATCGACTGTAATAACCCTAAATCCAAAGCAATCAACTTCAGCCATGGTCGATAGCTACATAGGCATAAGCGAAAATGCTTTCTTTCCGAGGCTAGTTTCAACAGTTCATGAATAGGCAGGAGGGACCTTTTCAGGAACTGGTGAAACAAGCCAACGAATTCGCCATTATCTAATCTAACATATAAAATACCAAATTCGTAATGAATTGACAGTTACCTATCTTAAACTTCATCAGAAACTTGTGAAACTGAGCCAAAATATTTGTATAACAATAAGTACATAAATAAAACTTACCATTTTCAAGTATGAGGAGGGCACATGTTGAGTTGCACGAACTTCGCCGAGCGGACTGGCTCTTATCACTCCGTATCAATTGATAAGAACTCTTATCATATTAGTACTGCTTACCTTTACATGGAGACCGGGTATTTTGTAAGGAATAAGGATAAATGGTAATTAACATTGTTAATGGTAACTTGGCACGTGGGTTGATTTTTTTAATGAAATTGAGTGCACGGTTGGCGTAGTAGTTGAAGCGGTCGCCACTTCCAACTGCTCTGATGTGGTGGGTTCGATCTCCATCCGGAAATCTTTGTGTGATCAGCAAACATTTGTTCTGACTCTGGGTGTGCCCTGTGTGTGTGTGAAATGTATGTTTGTAGACACCCCCGCGACACAGGAGTTATTCATAGCGCGGTTTAGTTTTTTTAAAGAAAGAAAATTTATGATGAATACGTGTAGTGCTTGCACTATCGTGTTCCGGTTTGGTGGTGAGATTGCGCCAAAAAATTACCGGCATATGAGGCATAATTAGTCATCTGATGAAGCGACGTACCAGCAATCTTCGTCTGTCCTGATGGTAGTTACCACTTACTATCGGGTAGAATACAAGCGTACGTTCGATAAAAAGTCGTAAAGAGAAAAATAAGATTTTATTTAATTACATAACTTACTTAACATAACGTCTATATTACCCAGAAGGGCATGGCACAGGTATAACCCACACTTCACCTGTTATGTTTAGGTCCCATGGCCAAGCCTATCGCCACCCACCGGGCCCACTCCGTGTTGTTTTTAAGAATTTCCAGTCGGAAAGGTCACAAATTACACTTACATTATTCTGAGGCGGTAGGCTGTAGGTAAATGTTGTAGGTATACCTGCAGAGTGTAACTGTGTACCACTCTATCACTAGTTTTGCAATATCAATTCGTAAGTTGACGCTTTGCTATATTTTTCACAACGGCGCTTAGTACACCAAAGCATCTGATTTGTTAAATTATGGTGATTTGCATAGGTACACACATAGATTTAAGATACTTAGATAAATAATCTTTAATACAAGCGCTTTGTCTAAAGTTAAACCAAAGACCAATTGTTCACACAGTAAAAATTATCCCTCAGCGCTTGGCTGACACGCACACTGACATAAATCTGACGTAATGACATAAATCGTACAAGGCGTATTAAGCCAAAACGGCGCAATAAATTGGCTTCACTTTTCATGCGTGTTCTCGGTTTAAAGTTGTTATATTTCTTTGGGTATAAAGGGATATTTTCTCACTATAGACTTTGCATACAAAGTGAAATAACCCTCCGTTTATAAAAAAAAAACAGTTATTACAGATAATAATAAATGTTTGAATAAATTCACAAATTATAATACCACTTTTTAACACATCGTTGTTGTAGCGGACATTATAATATAAACATCTCATAACAATCAGAAAGTGCATACTATGTAGGCATGTGTGTATCGATATATTGATAACGCATCGATTGGGTCTTGTGTAATGATGCTGATAATGAGCTGTGGGCTTGATATGTCACGCAGTTCTTCATCCATATATGAGCATAACGGTTTATGCTCATATATGGATGAAGAACTGCGTGCAGTGAAGAACAGTGCGCCTAGTGAGGATGTATCGCACGTAAATCAAGTATTAATCCATTGCAACAAAAGAGCTGATATTTTTTTTTCACGACGTATATAGCGAATGTACGTATAGTCCACCTGGTAAGTGGTAACCATGAACATCAACCATCCTCAAAAGCAGATTGTCGATGCGTCGCTTCATCTTAGGACTATGGTGTTATAGGTGCTGCCAGTAATTTCAGGTAATATTTTCAGTTATTTTCGCTAGTCTGTATGAAACTGGTATATTACATGAAGATAAGGGAATAAACTTATTTTTTGGTAAAACATTTGTAAATACATTTTAAAAAAATGAGACAACGGGTCTAAATACCTATGCTCAAAGTTTAAACACTTATTATATTTAAATACAGTTTACACAGAAGATAACGATTTTATAAACGGCCTAGAAGGTCCAGTGGTTGGCGCATGCGCTTCTCACCGTGAGGTTTCGGGATCGATTACCGTCAGGCAATTCTCATTGGCAGTATGGGGTTGGAATTGTGCCCGGTGGATGGCGATAGTTTCACCTTACATGTAAAAATGTGTCACAGGTGTTATAATATTGCCGGTGGAGGCACTTACAATTTTCACGCATGTTCTAACTATTGTACTCCCTATTGGATGTACAGTGGGCCAACGAGTTAGCTATGCAGGGCAAAAACTTCTAAGTCATAGTAAAGACTTACTACACCAGTTATAGATAAATGAGTTACATATCTAAATAGTGGGTATATTACACTTATTGAAATGAAAATGAAAATGAAATGAAAAAATATTTATTCAATAAACATGCCTTAAATAAAAAACAATAATTCCGCCAAACTGCATAGCAGTTTGTTGGCAGAAAAAGCTCCCTTTTTACATCTGCATATTTATTTTTTTCACATTTATTAATTATAACTTATTTTATATATATTCATTTATTATTATTATTTTAAAACATTTTATTTATATCCTTCAAAATTCTAATAAAATAGTATATAGTAATTCTTACTAATACTTTTCACTTATAAAAAAAATTAGTATACATTACATCAATTAAATACGCATTTCTTACACACATATTAGCTGTCGCACTGTAAATTTTTACAAACTTTCTCCAATAAAATCTTTTTTGTACCACTTCTAAACCTACCCATTGTTGTACCTTCCTTAATATATTGTGGTATTTCGTTAAATATCATTGGTACCATATGCTTTCTGGTCCTCTGTCCATAATAGTTTGTGCAAGCAGGCACCTCCAACACTTTTTCCCCGGTCCTTCTGCACACCCTAGGTTCCAAGGAAAAAGTCCTGAAGTCATTGCAGCAAAACTGATCTATTGCTAACAGTAACACCACTCTTTCATGAACTGGCAGTATTTTACATTCACAAAATAATCGTTCGTAATCGCTTACCTTACAGCGTTCTTTTGTGTTCTTATCTACCAATAATTTCATAAACCTAATTTGTAACGCTTTTATTCTATCTAAATAAGTTTTGAATGTACGACCGTAGCTTACCAAGCCATAAGAAAGAAGTGAGTCAGCTAAAGCGTAATATACTGTATACATAGTGGCCCTATCTAATATACCACTGAGATGGTAGAATTTCACAAGTACTGACCTAAGTTTGCCACACAAGATATTTATATGTTTCATCCACGAGAAGTTGTGATCTATTGTTAGTCCTAAGTACTTGTACTCTTCTACCACCTCAATGTTCGCGCATTCACACATCACCACGTTGTTGTGTAGGCACTCGTAGCTATGCCCCACTATGCGGGGTGCCCTGTTTACATTTTTATTATAAGGTGAGTGAATATGCATACATTTAGTTTTTTCTATGTTAATAATAATGCCGTTGTCATGCGCCCACTTTATAATATTACAAAAATCTTCTTGAATGTGCTTCTCTATAATATTTAAATCTTTTTCGGCATATGTCAAACAGGTATCATCGGCATAGATATACATACGACATTTATGTACTACATTACACATGCTATTCACGTGCATTATGTATCCGACGGGACCGAACACAGAACCGGTCGGCACGCCGCAGGCTACGCGATATGAGTCACCACACATATGTTACATATGTAATTCACACATACAAATCTATTGCAGTCAGTTTGCACTATGGCATAGAAGTTTTTGCCCTGCATACCTAATGCTTGCCCCACTGTACGTGATATTCTAGATCATCAGATGACCAGTGAGTTTACAAAAAAAACCTCCCTATATTTTACTCAACCGATATCCGTATTGCTTTATTACCATGATCCATTAACAACTACCATATTAAGGACCCAATTACGAGTATTTTTGACTGATTGGGACTGAAATAATGACTAACGTTATTATATTCTATTTTAGCATCTAATAACTGCAATAAATATATAAATAGTTTTTCCTAGAATTCTTTCCGCAAAAAAATCACAATGGAAACTTGATTTTTGATCTAAACTTTTTGGGTTGTCAAAAGAATTGATGCCTATTAAATATAGCCTTGGTTTATCACGAATTCGATCAAAACCTGGTTATTCTAAATAATTTGCATATTCTATGAAAATCAGCCTCTATACCTAGTGGTTAGCGGATACCTGGGGTGCATGAAAGGAGCCTCCCCAAATGACGTACACAACAATTCCCTACGTCCGGCGCACCCTGGGCAATTCGCGAGTTTTTAAAAGCGAATTGGCTAATCCTTTCACCACGATGGCAAGTCAAAACCTTGACCACTTTACTGACTGTCCAAATAGCCTACCACCTGCACAAGAGAGGCGCTCATGAACGCCTACGAGAGCGCCATAACAGTGGCCACTTATTGGACCAAAAAAATTTGACTCAGCCATCGACACGACGATGATGATGAGCGAATACCACCTCTCACCGCGAAATCTCGGTTTCAATCCGCGTGTCGGGCCAAAAAAATATTTATTTGCGATTTTTGCGTCAGGAATTTGTGGTTGGAATTTACTACACTATCACATCGTATTTAAACATAGTAGGTGAAGTGTGGGTGGGTGGAACAAATATAAACTCCTCTCACACCCCTTTCTGGCTAATATAGGCGTGATGCTATGTTATCTATCATCCATGAAAAAATGTTAATGGTTTATGAGAGCAATAAGCCCTTAATAATGATATCTATAAAATATTGTATACGTATAAATGTTTTCTACCATTAGGTTTGTGAAGTGCACATTGTAAATTATATAAAATGATTACTTTGCCAATTATCCATAATCAAGAATCTTCAATCACCCATCATTTAGTTAATCAATAGACGTCTGTAATATAATCAAATATAATCCAAGAAAATAATTGATAAGTCTATGCCGGTAACCGCACATAATAAATGATTCGGAATTAACACTTGTTCATCAAATTCATTCATATAACACCTTTGTGAACAATAATATCGATCAATTACGAATACACCTCTTTTTTAGTATGTTTTAACATTATATATTACGCCGAAGAAAAATACACTTTAATATTATTTACACAAATAGGTATTTGGAATAGAGTTCGAAATATAAAAAGGTAAATAAATGAGTCGTAAATAGAACAAACAAAAGTTTGAATCGAACCTTGAACTTCTCACGTGCAAGGGCATTTAATATCGGTTATTATTTGGGTCTGAAGAGCATTCAATTCAGCGTTAAATGTAGGTGACTGTTATTGTATGACTTGCAAGGATAGGGTATTAGAAACTCTAGTATGGTTAAATTAAGACTATTTAATTCATTATCTCATTATCTTTATCATTGTGTCCTTATCTTTTGTGAAATTATTCTAATGATATTTTATTATTCTTAATTATTACTGCATTACAATAAACTCTTTATTATACAATAAAGAGTTTATTTTTTGTTTATTTGATTGATAAATGATAATTACTTTAGGAAGCACGTAATGTACTATCGAAAGCAGTTCCGCATGCCCACCTTTAAGACGGTAATCGCATAGCACCGCTCACGGCGTGTATACTCGATGCTAACGTTCTGACCAATGGGGAGCGCGAACGATATTCGAGTTGTATGCGTATAAATATCTATATGTATAATTGTTACACTCACACTAAGCGAGTGTGCGCTCGGTTAATTGTAGATGATTTTTAAATAAATGTAAATCCCATTCGCGTGAGCTCCTTGTTATGAATAGTGTTATTGCCAGCGAGAAACAATTTTGAACTTATTACTATCTTAAATGTTTAGATAAAAAAAATATATTGGTATTGCCAAATATATTCAAATGATTATTTGAACTTTCTGAAACAAATTTTATTTTTGATAAGAATTAATTTATTCAACAATTTATTTTAGTTTTATCTTTTTTTATTTATTAAAAATTTCTTAGTGACTAGATTATGTTAAAAGAAATAAATTGATAACTATCCTTGGGTTATTTTTGGGCTTCAATTGAAATAATATATTTTAACAGAGGCTGCTCAAGTCTTCGAACAAGTGTTAAGTTAATCTGTGAAGAAATCTTAAATGGAATGTATAAATAAATCTCTGATAAAACTGATTCCAACGGCGCGGGCGCATTGAATATCGTAATATCATCATTGTGTTAAAAGATGAATGGATTGATATGCAAGTATTTGTAAATAGGATTTTTATATTGATGCGTTTAATGGGGGTGAAATAACTGTCTTGATTGCTTATTATTTGTTAAATAAATTAAATGTGTTAAATTATATACTAGTAAATTCATTTTAAGTTAGTTAAAAGTAGATTTTATCACGGGATATTGTCGGCGATTTTGCCAATATTAAAAACCGAGTTAACTATTGTTTTAAATCGTAAGAAGTTCAATAAAACATGCCGACAAGCATTGTTAGCGATTTTGAATCACCTTACCATAGTTGTTAAGTAGATAAGGTGCAATATTGTTTAACATGTTTTAACCATCATTTATCGGCTTCTAACACAAAAAAAATAGCTATTGTTTAAGTTCTGAGAAATTTGACTAAACAATGCACTTACAAAACGTTGCACATTTCGGCTATTGTTTATATTTTGCCCACTGCACTCACACAAATACAATTGTCTCAAAGGGGGTGGGGTAAGGAAGTGTGGCTATTGAGCTTGCACTCACACAAATAAAAAAATGCCTCTGATTCGTTGGTTCAATGTGTGCGTTACTACCTGCGCTGTCGCAGGAATATTTTCTAAAGTGGGCATGCTTATCTGCAGCCGATAGTACGTTTTTTTAAACTTTTTGATGTTTATGGTGAAATAAAAGGATAGCAGAAATTTATGTATTTATTTTAATCATAGATATAGATCTACATCGATAACGCAAGTATCACGATTTGTATTGAAACCAAGCGTGCCGACTTTTTAATACTTATTGTGACGTCACAGCCGAAATTTAGTGACGGGAAATCCAAACCGATTCAAAGACACCGATGCCGCCGATGCCCATCCGCCCAGTACGTTCAACTGGAGCCGTCCGCTATGATTTTCTCTGACAAAAGACGCGCGTGGACTGAAGCTAGCGGCGACCAACCTCGACGCTTGATCGGGGTTGAGACACGCGAAGTACATGCATTTGCGTTATCTATGTAGATCTATATCTGTGATTTTAATACATTATCTACACTTACATATTATATAAATGATCAAATTTATTATTTATTTATACAACCATATTTTAACCTACTTTACCCGAAACTTAGACACCATTTCAACTTCTTTTTGATTATTTTTATATAGCATTTACTAAGAATCAGTTGAAAAGTTATTGGACCAGCAGGATTTGAACCTGCGACCTCTGCATACTGGGAGCCGTTTTAACCACTAACTGTATGTTACGTCGTTAAGTGACGTCACCTTCATCCATTGTACCCATCTTAAGTAAGATGGAGGAAGAGGCTTCCGTAGCTTAGTGGTTATTCTGGCGGTCCCATAATTTCAACTGTTTCTTAGAAACCGTTAGTTCAGAATCGGTATCCAAATCCTTTCTACTAGTTTATTTCTACCAAATTAACGTTTTCCATAATAACGGAACTTTTCAAATAGCCAAAATGTATAGAAGGTGAAAATTTTTTTTCGCACAACCCGTAAATTATCAAAAAACGGTTTTCAGGTGTCTGGCAAGTTTTAATAAGGTTGTATAGGATACCTACTCCGCTATTAAACAAATAACAAAATATTCATACACTTAAAATATATATATTATCTTAAATAATATAAATTTGGATAACCGCAGGGCCAAGCAGAGGCTGGCTGACGAGCTTCTTCTGAAGAGAAAGCACATATTATTCGGTTTCCCTCACCGTTCGATAGATGGCGTTGTACCGCCTTTCTGTATCGCGATATGGTTTCGTTACATTACGTTATTTATTGTGTTGCTTTATTGTCTTGCCGTCTATTGTTACAGTTCAAAAATAGAAAATGTATTAAGAAAATTTTTGGAGTGCAATGTTTGACATTGTCCAATAAATCCTATGATAGAATATTTTATAGCTACAAAGCGTTCATCGCCTGTTTTGTATGAATTGCTTAGCGTATTAAAAGGGTATTCTAAATAATACTTATCGGGGTCTGCTTAATTTATGAAACGTTATTTCAAACCGACTTCAAAAAAAGGTGGAGATTCTTATTTCAATTGTTTTTTTTTTTTTATTCTTTTTCAGCTATTAATTTAGTCGAAGACGCCTGGACCGATTTGAGTACTATTTTTTATCTGTAAGTGTATACTTGCTATGTGGTCCCATTTTTATCAGGTCACGATTTGATTTGATGATGGGATTCCTGAGAAATCGAGGGCAACCCTAAATGTTAAAGGCTTCTATATTGTTTTTTGTACATTACCTAAAGCTAAACCTACTCGGATATTTTCATTTAGTAGTCTGCATTATTGTAGAATGTATTCTTTCAAGTTATACAAAGATGAGGCGCGACGTTGAATATAACTTATGTATTTCTTACTTTTTAGTGTATTTTTTAGGGTTCCGTAGTACCTACAAGGAACCCTTATAGTTTCGCCATGTCCGTCTGTCCGTCCGTCTGTCCAAGGCATAGCGACGAAACAATTGGTGCTAGAAAACTGAAATTTTGCATGAACATGTATGTTAACTAAACAAAGAAAGTCGTAGAATAAAATTTGGAAAAATATTTTTTTTTCAGGTAGCTCCCCTACATGTAAAGTAGGGATGTTTTTTTTTTTTTGTCGCCTACCCCATAGTGTGGGGTATTGTTAGATAGGCCTTTTAAACACGATTAGGGGTTGCTAAGACAGTTTTTTGATTTAGAGATCCGTTTGCGAGATAATTAACTTTAAAGAGCAAATTCTACTAACTAGGTACTTTCTCAACGTTAGTTTAGTAAACGAACGGTGGAAGTAAAAATATTGAGTTCTTTGTACAGCAAGTGTACGTGAAATACGATATTGCTGTCAGCAGCTGCTTTCTTGCCTCGCCAATATCGAAACGCTTGTCTTCAGATCATGAGATCTCAGTCATGCCAATCTAGGATGACCTCTCACTATCACAGATCAAACAGCTCCATATTAAACACTCTGATCACGGCTCCTGTCCATCACCTGACATCACGACCTTAGGCAGACCTTGAGGTGACAGCAGAACAATAGCGCAAATGCTGGCATTTTTGGTGAATCACGCATCGTATTGTATACAGTTTCGTTTTGAGTAGCACTTGATTAGCAGTTATCATTTTTATTATTAGCGATGGATACAGGTAGTTTATTGTGAATAAAATACCTTGTAAGTGCATAACTAAATAACATGCTAATGACTACTTATGCATTTATCCTGTGCAGAAATTACCGGCGAATGCTTCGCGAATGTTATTGTAATAGACATTTATTCATACTTTTTGACCCCTTAAGGTTACCACTGACGATACGTCCTTTAATCCGAATGGAGTAGTCGTCGTCCAAAATCGTCCCATGAATGGTAAAAAAATATTCCATTTGGATGGACGTTAGGCAGCTCTGGATTTCCAAACGGATTGAAATCCATGCGTCCAGGCCAAATGGACGTCATCCGCGGCCGTCCGTTAATGTCAGAAACGTGCGCCACGCCATATGGAAGCAGTCGGAATTGTCCGTGAATGGGCGAAACGGCGTCCATTTTTTTGAGGTTATTGTTTCAGTTTATGTTTTGATGTCGATGGTGGTGCGTGTGCTGTGTATTTGTCAAGCGTTAAAAATATTTTTTTTTTATTTTTTTTTCTTGTTTTTTTATTATTGGCGTCACAAGTCCAAGTAATTTGAAATACGTCTGTTCGTCCATTCTTAAGAAGTTTCTCCAATCAGTGGGCTCTAGAGACAATTCAGACAATAAGTTGGTATGTGTAAAAGTATTTCTTTGTTTCAACCAACCCTTCATCCACTTTCTCTTAGGTTTTTTTTGTCTTTTTAATGAAATACACACAGCTGCTGCCACCAGTAAAGTATTGTTATCCATAGTACCGTTCCGTACGATTGCAAAGTTCGAAATGACGCCATGCATCCAAATGGAAGTATTGTGAATGGTACCGTATCTGGATAAATTTTCATTTGGAGTGCATCCAAAAGGAAGTCTACTAAATGGACGTATCGTCAGTGGTAACCTTTAGTATACGAGGTTGTGTTAAAGATAAAGATACATTTGGATTTTTTCCATTAGATAGAACGCCAGAAGCAATTACACTGTCCAATGATCCCAATGACAAGGCCAAATACACACATTCACTCACACAAGCACACCCAGTCTCAGAACAAATCTTTGCGAATCACACAAAGAATTGTCCCATGTGGGAAGCGAACCCACAACATCAGTGCAGTGGAAAGCGGCGAGGCGACCGCTTAAACCTCTACAACACACGTGCAGACATACATTGCGATAACACGAATACATTCGCCCTAAAAGATCTGGGAATAAAGCATACAGAATACCGACTTGATAATAAATATATACAGACTTGAAAATGTTGTCTAGTCTACTCTTGTTAGTAATTTACAAAAACCGGCCAAGTGCGTGTCGGGCCACGCGCAGTAGGGTTCCGTAGCTAGTCGTAACAACATATTTCGACTTAAAAGGGATTTACTATCTGTATTAAACAAGTAACATCTTCATACAAGTCATTACTTTCAAAGGTTTTTGTAATTTGCACGAATTATTCTAAGTAACTACACTATGAAAACAAACAGAACAAGAATGAATTTATAAGATTGAAGCATAGAGTATTTATGTAGTCAATGGATTGAAGACATAAATGTTGATAATAAGTTGTGTTGTAATGCAGTTAAAAAACAAGTGCGCGAACGAACAAATGCCTATTAAATAGTAATTATTCAGATATATTACTTAGTAATAGAGGGCGCTGTCATACAATCAATTGTACAAGAAGTATTAAAAATAACTTTCCTTTTATACCCTAGCTCGTAACGAAACCATAGCGCGATTCAGAAAACGTGTACAACGCCATCTATCGAGTCCTTTTGTAAAATAATTTATATTTTTCACTCAACCTGTTCTAGTAGTTCGTCTTGAGATAAAAATCGTGATCTTATGTATGACCTAGATATGTAATGATTATTTTCAATTTATTTTATTTATGTTATCCTCGAAATTATTTATTTTATTATTTATTTTATCCTCGAAAGACATATAGGGAACAGATAAATGGCGTCCTTCAGAAAGGAAATGTTTGTAGTACACGAAACCAGCTAGCACGTATGACGAGATGTATGAATGTTGAGGAAGCGAAAGAAGTATGTAAGGAGCGAAGCACATGGCGTTCCATCGTCTCTGCCTACCCCCGTGGGATAAAGGCGAGATTTTATATATGTATTATGTATGTTTATTTATGTTTCAAGAATTTTGAACGAAATATTCTGAGTAACTGCATCTGACATTTCGGACCCCTATTCCTCTTGAACTAATGAAGTGAACTTATTCGCTATAGTTTTCCTTTAAAGTTCATTACATGTACTACCGACACAATTTTTTTCAGATTTTGGGATCCAGTAGTTTAGCTTTTAGAGGGGGGGGGACGCTCTACTCGAACAAAAATTTGCTCTTTAAAGTTAATTATCTCGCAAACGGATCTCTTAATCAAAAAACTGTCTTAGCAATCCCTAAACGTTTTTAAAAGTCCTATAAACAATGCTGCTAAACACATTACCCCACACTATGGGGTAGGCGACAAAAAAAAAAACATCCCTACTTTACATGTAGGGGAGCTACCAGAAAAAAAAATATTTTTCCAAATTTTATTATACGACTTTCTTTGTATAGTTAACATACATGTTTATGCAAAATTTCAGTTTTCTAGCACCAACGGTTTCGTCGCTTTGCCTCGGACAGACGGACATGGCGAAACTATAAGGGTTCCTTGTAGGTACTACGGAACCCTAAAAAAGGTTAATAATCTAGTCGTTATTTATAAGTCTTTTTAATGCCTCCTATCCACACCATAATAAACTTGGTGCAGTTTCATAATTATGAATTACTTGAGGGCATAATATCCTACTTTTGACAAGCAGTGATTAACTCAATAGATTACCATAAGTACATCACACCTCACATTAAATGGACTCGCTCGAGGCCCAGTCAGAGGTGACGGGGTTTATCTTAACAATATGTAATTAATTACATACTTTTGTACGTATTATAAATGCAAAGATATACGTTTGCTCAATACCGCTTAGGGTGCAATGGCTTAGCATTCGATTAAAAAACGATAAAAAGTTTTGTAATGTGCTTTTTATTGTTTCAAACGATTTGTAGTTATCTAAGCCCTAATGTACTAAGTTCATAATTTCTCTTTACCTAAATTTCCTCTTTCTGTGTATATAGGAGGATATGGAAGGAAAAAATAAGCGTTTCAGTAATTTATTAATACGATGAAAACTCGTCATACTATCTTCGTCAGACAAAAGCTAGCCACACACGCAATAATATTTACAATATAGAAAAAGTATCATAAGAACCAGTCAAACCTGGAAATATTGTCAATAATATTGCATGTTTGTAACAATAGATCTTTGAACAACTCGACATGTACTTTCTTTATTACATGATTATCAACGATATTTTTATTCAATAGAGTTTGTTCGCCGGTTTTCTGATTGACGTGCCATAAAAAAGCAAACGCACACATATTTTCTGCTAAACACATTACTCTCATCTTCGTCACACAGTAAAGTATAAATCTTCCGATTGCTAAAGCGATTCTGATTCCTATTTCATTTCAACTCAATTTAATAACCTGCATGCCTTTGGTGTCTAGGATTGCACCTTGAATTTGATTAAAAACGACATCTTTAAGTAATCGCATGTTTAGACACAATAGGTGCAAGGCCGCTATTTGGACTAATGTATTCTGTTGGACATCAAGTTACGTATTGTGATTTACATAATAAAACAATACATATTGGAGCAGCAGGTTTCTTGCAATGATGAAATTATGCATCGATGAGATCGTCAATCTGTTACTACATCTATACATTAAATTAAATTGTATATTTTCCATTTCTGTACATTAAAAATACTAAAGAAAAATTTATAAAATGAGATAACAGTACTAGAAGCAAATATATAGTTTTTTTGGCGTTTTGTCTGTCTGTTGGTTCGTAAGCGTTAAAAGTTAAAAGGATAATCATCCCAATTGGTCCATCCGTTCTCGAGTTTTGGGCTCAACAAACCATTTTAGTGATTCATTTTAAGTTATGTACATATTACTCAATACTGAAACATGTGAACCACATTAGATTATTCGTTTTATACTTTCAAAGATCAGCCTTCATTATCATATCCCACGTTATGAAATACCAGCTATACCTGCGGGCAAGTATGCAGTTCTAATTTATCTGCTACACTACATTTAAGTAATTTGATGGGTCAATGGCATTGAATTGATGTTTGTATAAACATTGATGAGAAGTGGTTAAAGGTTATGTAATCTTTACATATAATAAAAATTAGCCATGTCTGTACATTGAAGATTTTTAAGACAAATTAATACCTCACGTATAATTTTTTCTTATAACAGCAGTGGAAGCCAAAACATATTTTTTTTAGATTTTTGTCTGCCTGTATGTTGGTACGTTTATCACGGAAAAATACTGCATAGAATTGTATGCGGTTTTCACAGATGTGTAGCTGGAAGTCTAACTTAAGAGCTGGTGTATGTTTTATCTTTTCAGTGTTAGTTAATAAATGGTAGTTTACTCAATTTTAAAGGAAAATGCATGAAAGTCTACACATAGGTTCCTTACATGATGTTAATGAACTGTAAATATCACTCATCAAGGGGGTAAATTAGGAGTTGTAAGGTTATATAGAAAGTTAGGCAATTTTGAAGAAAATTGCACGACATTCTACAGATAGCTACACGACACACATTAACAATAAGATCGATTTTTTGGCAAGTAAGAGTTCCTCAATTTTGTAGGCAATAAAATGGAGATATCGAATTCCACGTGATTAAGTTCACGTCGTAATTTCTAATGTAAAGAAGGTGAATAACAATTCAACTACTGTGATAGGCTGACGATTTGCAGTAACACGGCTCATAGTAAGTTAAAAGTGCACCTTACACGTATACTGTCGCGCAATTTGTAACGTGTGGATTCGATATTTGAGATGCTGACATTAAAATATATAAAAAAAACCTGATTGTTTTTATCTTTATCAGATAGGCAAATAAATAAGTATTTATAATCAATCAAAATTTTAACTTTGCTCCAGTTTCTTAAAGCTTTAAAATGTGCTTAACTGCTTTTATGAATTATGCGGCAGAATAGCAATTTATTCACAGAGTAATTTGTACGTTTTTTTGTGGTTAACAAAAAGCTGGTGCTTATTTCGTAATGAGATTTCAACCATCACATTTTTATTCCGAAAATGGTAAATTTCCATTCAGATAGGTTCAATACTATAAAATATTCATAAGTATGTAACCAATCTTACTAATTAAATGTATGTTTTATGATCTTAGGTGACATGAGAAGATGAACTGATTGCCAATTTGATTGTATCAGTAATATTATCCTTATGACCCATAAAACGATAAATTGTTTCCAAATAATATTATTTACACAGTAATATTTTTAAGAACAATAAGGTTTGGATATTGCCTATTTAAGATGCGATTTCGCAGCAAGGACAGTCGGAAGTCCATTTCAAAAATACTAAATAAAGGTAACCAGAAAAAGTTAATATAAAAATATCTCAATGACGAAACAATCAATAATAATAATAATAAAAAATACCTATTAAAAGAAGTATTTTTTTACTTTTGTTATTTGTATTTTGAAATATAAAAAATAAGAATTTCAATAGTAAAAAATATACTTTCATCAAAAAGAAATATTTGGAGGCGCCGGGTATCGATCCCGGTACCTCTCGCATGCTAAGCGAGCGCTCTACCATCTGAGCTACGCCCCCATCGAATTTCCTGCGTGAAATTATTGTACAAATGACCAGACATTGCTCTTTGACGACTCTACTATTTAATTTTATTGATGGAAAGGTCGTTAGTACTTGTCATTAGTATCACAATGAAGATTATTTAAAACATTGTTTTAATGTAGCACATTTTTTTTACTCATTGCATTACTACTTGCCTAAAACGCCTGGCAGTTAGGTGCCTACTTGAAAATAACTTATGTCACGACCTATAAAATTGCCTACAATTCACAGAAGGATTAAAAAAATAATATTGTAAATGTAAACAAAGACTATAATTATAAATGTTTAATCGTCACGGAAGGGTTACATAAACCACAAAGTAATTATAAAGATATGCGGCAGGGCAGGTAAACGGTTATGTACAATCATATTAATGCTTAGGCTGAAGTGTACATCCTCGTTATTATGGTATAATTATATTATGTATGTGATGCATTTTTTGTTTATACACGACGGGAACTGCTTAAGGTGTGTCTAATGCATTCGTGTTAGGGTTAGAAACCAAAATCACGATACTCAGAAGTAGTTTTTTTACCTTATAAGGCTCTTGAAAACATCACAAACATTAAAAATAACATTGAAATTGAAAAAAAAGCAGCGATAGCCGAGTGGGAGACTGTGAAGTCAAAGGTCTCGGTTTCGAACCCACGGCACCCATCTCTGTCAATTAATCGTTAAGTTAAGATTTGTCTTTTCAAAGAAATGTGTGTATTTATCATATACATTATCGCTCGCTAACGGTGAAGGAAAACATCGTGAGGAAACCCGCATGCCTGAGAGTGCCAAAAATGTACTCAACGTCGTGTGAAATCTACCAATCCGCACTTGGCCAGCTTGCTGATGATCTAACCCTTCTTATCATAAGCCCAGCAGTGGGACGTGTATTAGATACAGGGCTGCTATTATTAAGGTCTAAAAACTATTACAATTTTCGCAGAGGGTAACTTAAAATACGATTTGCAATTAATCCAAGTGCCAGCTTTGTTGTAACTCCATTAGAACAGAGTGGTAGAAACTCGTAGGCACTCAGTTCAGTCAGAAAATAGATGATAGATTTCAGTGCAAAATGGTCATTGAGCATTTCATGTCACTTTATGGAATTGTCATCGTTCATAGTAATATTGTGTAGTGACTATTATATAATATTTATATCAATTATTGTATTGTTATGTATGTATATAGTATATAATTTATATATATTTAGGTATATATAAGTAGATATAGTATGTAATTATTCATTACATAAGTAAATTATGTATAATTTTAGTGTTAAGACACTATACGTAGTTTATTTCTGTATTCTTTATATATTTCAATTGTCATTATTATGACGTTTCATTTATCTTTAATACTTTTCTTTCACAACTGCCCGTAACTTTGCTTATTTGCTTACTTGTCCATCCTAAGGTTGCCTGTAAAAAATTGCTTATAGCGATAAGGCCACCCATTGAGCAACATATTTTTAAGTGCAAATGTTTACAAAATTACCTTTGTTAATATTGGTGTACAATAAAGTTTACTCTATTTTTCTATCTATCATCTTTTGTCTATTTTACTTAATCAGACTATAGGAACTCCTTTTTATTGATTGACGTCTATAATTACTTCTAATTATAACACAAGACCATGAAACCTTCAAACTGCATTACATGATGCCATCATCTAAGTACCCAAACCTTCACCCCGTAAACTAGACCCATCGCCATTACAGCACGGATCCTTATGCAATTAGGGTCAGTGGCCAGCCCCGCTGACTTCCGACCTTGGGCCAAGGTCACGAGCTGACGGTTACACATTATAATAACTACAAAAAAGTAATTATAGAACAATATGCACGAAGCGTCGAAGACGTCAATATTTAGTTAATTAATCGAAGAGACTGCGAAATATTTGAACTTTGGTTAATATTTTTTTAGGAAAATAATAGGTTATTTTGCTCACTACACTGATACAAGATGTTACTAAATCTGGGTAAGAACATAACATAACATAACATCATGCCTATATTACCCAGAAGGATGTGGCAGAGGTGTACAACACCCACATTTCGCCTTTTATGTTTAGGTCCCATGAGATGAGGGGTGAGTAAAAATCTAACAGGTAAAATGTATTTGATACAGTCGTCATATAGCACAATTTTGTATCTATTTTATTCCGTTCGTCGATATTTATACAGTGTTAAATTGGCAGAAGTCCAAAGCTGCCGTGACCAAACAAGTTGTAACAAAGAATTTGACGGACAAAACAAATTGTAACCTGTTGTTATATCACCAAGCGATCATCATCAGTGAGGTGATTAAACGCATTCTTTCGTATTTTAGCCAATTGCTGTCACTACAAGGTTTGGGTGTTAGGTAATGTGCTCACTGAGGCGTTACACACGGGTGCGGCAGCTGGTGTGAATGTAGGTTTAAGTTCATTAGTAACTTATTATTATGTTAATGAATGCACCGAAAGCAAATTAGATGTGTAAGTAGTTTTTTTGTACATTTTATGTATGAAATTTTGTTACCCACGAAAATGCATCGTTTATACAGTTTATTAAGTTGCAAATTTATACATTTTCGTCATGCTCTTATGCTTAAACAGGCGTCAAAGATTCATTTGCAATTTATTGATTATACGGGTTACTCACGTTATTTTAGCCGGGATATGCCGACTGAAATATAACCTGTATTCTCAATAATATAATGTCTTTTTATAATATTATGTCTAATATATCGAATTAAAAATATATATATATTGAGGTTTCATAATAAATGCACGTTCTGGCGCGACGACACGCCACGACACGTCAGAGTGTTTCCGACATAAAAAATATTTGATTATTTGTGTTAATTTTATCAATATTTAAAATGTATTCGGCACAAACTGTATTTAAACCTAATCACCTAATACCCTTAGGATATTTTCTTCAGTCCTTGAGCTTCGTTCGTGTATTAACAGTACCGCAGTTGATTGATGATTGTCTCGCTACTAATTGTGATCATTGCGGTAATTACCGTCAGTTGTTAACACCTGATGCGCAGGCTCATGATTTAATAGCTTTTAGATCCGTCTAAGATGTTACCTAGAATTATTGAATACGTATACGTCGGAAACTAGTTACACGTAATTATAAATATAATCGGACATACTTCTACAAAATAATAAAATTTTGAATAGCAATTTATGCTTTAATATCTTTAGGCACTTTATATACCAGCAGTAGAAGCCAAATGTTGTTTTTGTTTTTTTAATTTGTCGTTCTGTTTTTTACAAGTATTACACAAAACCTGCAATTGTATGCGGTTTTCACAGTTTTAAAGCAGAAAAAAATCGTTCATAAGAAATGACATATGTATTGCGATAGTCAAGGGTAATGTTATTCTTCCGTATTAGACGGATTTGCATCCAAGGTCTCAGAATCATGATGTCATTTACACCCCGTATGAGTTAATACATACCTACAATATTGCTAAACCTGACTTCAGAATGATATAAAATCGATAGGCGCTAACTACAATTAGCAAGTCAATTTGAGATTAGCAGTCATTAACAGTAAGCAAGAATAATAAAATCTCATAATCTTGTCGTTAACGCACATTATAATAAAATTAATTACGTAAGGAGAAGGAAATTGAACATGAAAATACCTACATGATGCATGTTTTTAAGACAAAGAAGATGTCCAAGGTGGCGACATTATTTTATTTTATTTTTATTTTATTTAGAAGGTACAGAAACAGATGACAGATTAAACACTTCATACATTATTATGTTTTACATGAAAACAAATTACAAATCTGACGCCCAATTATATCTGAACAAAAGGAATTTAACAACTATATTAAGTATACGATAAAATTTAAATTAAATTAAATTATGTACCTAAAGTAAATTAAAATATAACTATGAAGATTACAATCTATACATTTCCAGTATAAGATAGTCTCGCGTTGTAAAGGCTTCAGGTGCAACGCGAGACCAGCTTATGCTGGCAATGTATAGATTGATCGGTAGCCGCAATAGTGGTAATACTATAGACGACCGGGTGGTGCGGCCGTTAGTGTACCTGCCTTCGACGCTGAGGTCAGAGGTTCGATTCGACTCAAGAAAAATCTTTGTGAGCATGAATATGGAGGTCTGTCTTGGTCTGGATGTTTCTATGTTAATAAGAATGTATTTACAAAAATAATATATATATATGTATTAGTATCAGTTATTCTAGTACCCATAGTAAACAATAAAATGATAATTGAATAATAATAAATAATAAATAATAATAATAAAATAATAACAAGCTCTGCAGGTTGAGACTTGATGGCGTTTTTGTGTATGTAGTGTGATATATTTACAATCAAGCGATAATTAGTTTTTCCATTTTGTTTCTTATGACTCTTCACCTATGGCTTCAATTTGCTTGATAAGTTTAGCTATAATTACATAGATTTCTATGTTTATTAGTGCATCGCAAAATACAATGTTTTCATATAAAATAAGTGTTAATTAAATGTTAAGTAACATTTAATTTATCTATCTTATTGATGTCTCATAAAATTTTATAGTCCGATGTGTCAGCATTCGTTATCGTATTATTTAAGGTTTTACCAATAAAACCTTTATGACAGTTATTTTATTTAGGCAGACAAAAGTAATATGTATACTTTCACGGTTATGAAATCTTTAATTAACATACATACATAAAATTACGCTTTTATCCCATGGGGCAGCCAGAGACAACGAAACGTACAGTGGGCCAACGAGTTAGGTATGCAGGGCAAAAACTTTTATGTCATAGTAAAGACTTACTACACCAGTTATGGATAAGTGAGTTACATATCTAAATAGTGCGCATATTACATTTATTAAATATGTTATTCACACATGCATATCTATTGCAGTCAGTTTGCACTATAGCATAGAAGTTTTTGCCCTGCATACCTAATTGCTTGGCCCACTGTACCTACTTTTTTTTTTTTTTTTTTTTTTTTTTTTTTTTTTTTACGTGGGGAAATGCATTTACGCATACCACCCCACCCCGGGGAAGGGCAGAGTGGTTATGTGGGACTCGCCCGTGCCAAAGATGGTAAACGGCACGGGAATACCCACTAAAACCCCACGGTGCTCCCGCACTCGCCTTGATGGGAGGGTCATGGGAATCTGGCGCAGCCTTTACGTCCACGACCCTCCCGGCGATGCCCGCCGAAGCGGGCCCCTCATGGCCCCCAAAGAGGGGGCTGGCGCAAGCCACCGACCAGCGCGAGGACCGCGTGCAAAGCCATCGGACATTCCCCATGTCCGACGGCCTGGTCCTCTCGCGGCGAGACAGGTGGTCGGTCCCGCCGCCCACCACGCCGCAGTTCAACGGCTGCGGCCCCGCCGGGACCGCGGAAGGCAGGGAATGCGGGGCATCGAAAAACGACGCGCGCACCGACACTCCTACCCGCCGCGGCCCCTTAAACCACCGGGCCACAGTGCCAGCTTGCGCCAACACCGCAGCCCGGCCTTGCCCGCCGAGGCAGGCCCCTCATGGCCCCCAAAATGTGGGGGGACCGGCACCGAGGGCCGCGTGCAAAGCCGTCAGACACTTTCGTATCTGACGGCCTGGCCCTCCGCGGTGAGACAGATGTTCGTCCCACCGCCCACCACGCCGCAGTACTGACGGCTGCGGCCCCGCCGGGACCGCGGAAGGCAGGGAAAGCGGCAACGGAACACCGACAGTCCTCTCCCGCCGCGGCCCCGCAACTCCTCGGCCGCAGTGCCGACTCACGCCGACACCGCAGGCCCTCCTGTTGCAGAGCCCCCCCATAAGAGCCCTGCAACATGGGCTGCTCCCACATGGACTTCCAGCCAAAGCCCGAAGAGCAGCCCCCCTCTGGGGTCCACTTGGCTTCGCCGTGGCTCGGGGGCGCCACGGGTACTAAGCCCCACCGCGACGACAACGCGGGACCCGTTGGTGGGGACTGTACCTACTTGCCCTAACTCAATAGAAAAAACATAACGGTCGAATTGCGAACCTCCTTTTTTCATCATCGCGGTTAAAAATATTATAAAGTAAAAGTATTATAAAGTATTATATTATAAAGTTTTCCGTGTCTGGCAACACTAGGGCTAACAGCTGATCTTGTTGTTCCGCTAGATTTTATTGAAATTATTAATTTATTTTAAGTTTTCATAGCCCATTTCCATTATAATCATTTGTAATAGTGATAAGAAACAGTATAATTAACATTTATACGTATATAATTAATTTATTGTGAATTTGTGAGTGTTTAATTACAAGGTGACAGGTGGGTATAGGTTACCGGTACCGTAAGTGAATTAGTGCATATTTTGCTATTAAATAACTTTGAAGATAATAAATTTTACATGGACACAGTGCCTTTGATAATTATTTAAACCTATTATTAACAGAAAGTTGTAAATTCATAATTTAGACCACTTAAAATCAATCGTTATTAGTATCATACAACCTACCCGTTACCTTAAAAAAAAAAAAAAAATATTCGCAAATCCTTGGTCATAACTGTTATTTATTTAATTGTTTTATACTTCTAACCATCATGATGACTCGCAGAGCTTTATCACGTCAGGAGGAGTCCAAACTCCAACTGACATTGCAAGAATTGAAAGTTACCAAGGATTTGTGTGCGCAGTTACATAGTGAAAGAGATGACAATGAGAAAGAACTCATTGAAATATTAAACACTAACTCTAAATTAAAAAGTGACATGACTGCTTTACATGTAGAATTTAGTTTAATTGTTGAGGAACGGGACACTCTCAAAAACTTAGTTGATAAGTTTGATCGCTGCAGTGATGAGTACGAGCAGGCCCTTGCAAGGATCTCCACCTTGGAGCAGGAGCTCCGGGAGGCACACCTACATATCTCACAACTGCAAGAGGATGCCCACAACATCACCGTGCAGGAAAATATAAGTTTGTTTAGTGAGTTAGTAGAGAGTGCTCCGCAGTTGGTTTCTTCTACAATAACACACACTGACACCAGTTATCCAATTGTAGATTTAAGTAATGAAACCCTAAAACAAAATCAGTCAGCGTGTCTGTTAAATTGCAGCAGGAACAAACTGAAAAAATATGTAAAAATTAACAGGTATATAAAAAAAACACAGAAGTTGATTAAAAATCAAAAATTAGTATTCAAATGTGCCAAGTTAAGAAAAGGTAGAATTAATTGATGATTTAGAATTAAGTACATTAAAATTAGAAAATAGCAGGGCCATGTATGAAGCTGACACACAGGTCTTACAATTGAAAATTGATAATTTAACAGCATCATTAAAGTCAACTCAAATTAAATATGATTTATCACTTAAAGAGATTAATGAGTATTCAAAGGCCATGGATGATCTCTTGAAATTAAGTAATAAAAGAAACAACTATGTTAGATATACTCTTTTTTAATTATATAAATCGGCTATAATCGCATTAACACAAGCAAACCACTTTAATTTATTGTAAAAACCGTTGCACATCACGAAACTTAAACGTTACGTAGTAATTCACAATTAGTGTATTTTAAATATAAAATACACTGAACAATTAAATTAGAACGATACTCTCTCACTTCAATGTTTCGTGTTGACTCGACGAATTCAGTAGCAAAAGTGAGTGCCGGCCGTTACCGTTCTGTTTTATTACGATATCGAAGGATGTGACGTCACTTCCGTCTTGATTTTTACATTTTTGTAGGGAAGTCAATTGAGTGCGACAACATCCGGCCGTCCTGCTGACGCGTTCGTCCTCGAACAGCGTTTAAGTCTAATGTGGGGCTGAAAACATAACCAAAATTAAGATTTTATTTATTTAGGCTGATGACATTTGGTAACCAAAACAACAATGGTCTCAAACAGGGCTGTTCATAGGGTGCCTGCATCAAGGCAGAGTACTGTCATCCCTTCGTCGGCCGACATACTCCTCACCTGCGGCGTAAACTAGTTGATGTTCATTAAGAATCAATCTAGTCGTGTATTGCCATTTTCACTACAACAGCGTTCACCATGGATTCCTGTTATAGCGGTTTGCCAACACCCTAGGAACACCACGATGTTTTAAGCCAGAACATTAGACACCACTGCTATGATCAATAATAATGTCATCAGTTCTTTGCAAAATAAAATGTTTTAACCATTTTAAGATAATTATGTGTATATATATATATATATAGATTTACGTAAACATGAATAAATCTATATTTTTATATAAATAAAACAATATATATAAATCTATATATATATATAATATATTTTTTTTTATTATGTTTATTGTTCATTTCAAATTGCATCGGTAAAATAGACTAAAACGGTACCTGTATAATTTTAATAGCTTAAATACGGACAACATCCGGTCTTACTCATCAATCCAGGATTTATCAAAGGATCCAGGGCTTCATGTTTTCAACACATGTAACACCATCATAACGCTTTGAAGACCTTTCAGCACCTCTCCTGTCAGCTACCTGGTATCTATCATGGCCCAGGACCTTTGTTACTTGGAACGGTCCCTTATATAGTGGCATCAACTTAGTGCTTTGTTTATCGTTCGAGTGGCTTGGAATCTTAAGTACCACTAGATCCCCGACGACTAGATTCTCAACGCAGTGACGTCTACCAAGCCTTCCGTATTATCATCATCAGTGACCATATCGTTGTTCATGCGAATTCTATACCCGAAAAAATACCTCACTGGGCACAGCAGAAATAGTTTCACTAATGTACTATTTATGCCTTGTTAAACTTTTCAATGTGTTGGTCCCATTTGTTATTATCAGTATCGGCACCCATACTACATAATGCTTCCAATATAGTCTTATTATAACACTCTACTTAACCGTTTGAGCGTGGTGCAGCAGTGGCGAAAATGTGTGCTCTAATATGCCGATCCTTACAATAGCTTGTAAAAAGCTTGGATGTAAATGCGCTACCAGCATCACATACCAAACGTTTAGGGTTGCCGAATACTTTAAATATATTATTCAGTTCGTTAATAATTACCTTATGTACTTTTAGTATTTTTAACAGCAGAAATAAAAATAAACTTAGTGAATGAATCACCCAATACTAATAGATAACTATTTTGCTTTGACAAATGGACCAAGGTGATCTTCATGGAGTGTGTGGAACGGTCTAGCATATTTTGGAATAGGATAGAGCCCTCCCGGTTTTCTGTCGTGAATATTTTTGTAATAAATACAGTTTTAACATATATATTATTATATATTTTTTTTTGTATTTGCTAACCATTTCTTTAAACGTGGAAACCAGTACCTGGACATTTTTTTACAACTGTTTTGTCAACCGCAAAATGACCCACATCATCATGGTTAGCTCTTATAACATACCATACACATTGCTTTGGCACTAACCATCGCCTGCCAAATTCTGTTCTACGATACACTTTATTGCCCAATAGCTCATTCTCATTAAAAATCTGTCTATTCGTCTCGGCTTCTCCTGACTGCAATATATCGCTAATACTACACATACCCAGATGTTGCAATTGAACTGATAACAGCTAATCATAGAAATCTTAATAACAAGGCAATAGAAATGTCAAAGACGCGTGATCTTGTCGCCGCGCATTTGTCTAATCGAACCCAAGTGCGAGTTGAGGAGTTGTCGTGGTTACCAGTGTTGTTTGGGACGCGCAGAGGTAAACATGGTGCTTTGCAGCATATCCAACTGCGGAAACTCTTCCAAAAATTGTAACTTAACAAATAAAGGGATAACTTTTCATATGTAAGTACTTAATTTATGAAATAATGTAGTTTTTTATAAATATAGTCAAATCAAATATTCTCACCGCCGCTACTATGATTATCACAGAAAAAGATTTTTTTCTCAATTCAATAACCATTAATACTTATGTTTGTTCATGTCTATTATGACAAATGCTAAAAGCAGCAATGGAATTATAGCCATAGCGTAATAACCAATATCGCCGCTGACGTAAATTCAAGGAACGCATGCATGAGTTGGCCGCGAATTAGTGACGTGCCACTACTTTTTTGTATCGATAATTTATTACTTTTTAGTTTAATATCTAGTTTTGCCGAAATGGGAATGAAATATGATGTTTCGTTAAATATTAGAATTTGAGATGTATGAAATAGAATTTAACAAATATTTTTAATGTTAAAATAATGAAGTAGGTACTTATGCATATTACTATTATTATTACATATTATATTACGTATTGTAAGGATATGGATTAAGTTGGATCGGTTCGATACGTTTTTATATGCATCTGTTTACCTTCTCTAATGCTATTATTACAGGTTTCCAAAAGATCCAGATATTAAAGATTAATGGATATCTGCTACTGGAAAAAAATATTGGTTCCCGACAAACAATAGCAGAATTTATTCTGTTCATTTCACAAATGAACAATTTAACTTGTCAACAAAAAGACGGACTTTGATCAAATCAGCTGTACCGACAGTTGACATATGGAAACTCATTACGGTAAGAATAAAAATGTGTTATACCTACGGTCTATTATATTGGCTAAACAAAGTATATATAAAAAAAAAAGTGAATATATTAACCGGTACGTTTGTTATTTGACGCTGGCTTTTTTATATTCTGTTGCAATAATAAAGATGCTAAACTATTAACTCGTTGCTTACTTACAAAGAAATATGTAATATGGATGATACTAATAAAATAACTTCTGATGTAGCACTTATTATTTCCCAATTTATTTTGGCGCACAATTGTTTAAATTTCATTGTTGTACCACTATTGCTCTATTTGATTATTTGTTCATTGTTTTTTTCCCCGTTAGGTGAAGTATTGGAGCTTGGCCTTTAAGATTTTTACAACTTAATAAAAAAAAATACTAACCTTATCGACGTTTAATTATTGTATTCCTTTTCTCATAAATAAATCGTCTAAAAGCGAGGTGAGGAATGAAACACTTGCAATAAATAGTTATCTATTGTTGCGATACTCTTTGGCGATTTACGCTCAACGGAAAATTATAATTATCGATATGTGTATTTTGAACTTTGCATTGCACTATTCTTTAGAGAAAATGAGCGCCCGATATCATTCTCTGCTTTTTGCACTTGTTTATTATTGGTTGCGGAAGCCGCGCCCCTAAAGATTATTCGTTTTTAGAAAAAATTGCTGAATGTCATCGCAAAAAGAATAATTTTGTTTGCAGGAATACAAAATGTATGTGTAGGCGAAATTGTGTTTTTATTGTTTGGTTATGTAGTGGTATTTGAAAACCGGCGACATGCGTCCCAGTGTTAAAAGATAGTCGATAGCATTTCTATTGCCTTGTTATTAAGATTTCTATGCAGCTAATTGATAACAACCAATCTCCCTCAGAAATAGTGCAAACGGTTTCATTTATATATGATAATTTACCGATTTTATCAACAGGATTTCTGGGTCAATTTCAACAAGCGATTTTTTTTTTTTTTTTTGCCAAGGTAGAGAAGTACTTACTTTTTTGAAAAAAAATATATTAATAAAAAAATCAGCACATTCCACTACCATTCTCGTTTGCCGTGTATTTTTTTTATGCTTGTGCAATTCACCCTTCTGCTCAATATATCAACATGTTGCATTTGTAAGCCAGTTTTTCAAAAATTAGACAACAGGTCTAAATCGCGTCATTATTTTAAAGGTAATAAATACGTACATTTGTGAGCCAGCTCTGAATGATTTCAAAAACAAAATCTTGAGTACAGAACACATCTACTTATTCGCGGTATAATTTCTTTTTTGTTTAAAGCGTAACGTACAGCATTGCAATCTGTAGTTATTTTAAAATTTGTACCTAACAAATAATGACAATATTTCTGCAATCCAGCTACATTTGCCAAATGCTCAAGCTCGAAAGAGTGATATATTTTTTTAACGTTTTGCGACTTATTTGTGTTACCTGTTATTGTTACTTAATTACAATCATAGGCATCGGATACTTTTCGTTAACTATGATTTTATTTAATTGTCTGTAGTCAACACATAATCTTTTAGAGCCACAAGATTTATTAACTAGTAGCGCTGGACTTGCATATGGTGAATTACTGTTCTGAATAGTCCCATTCTTAAGAAGATCATCTATTCTTTCGCGTTTTGTTGCTCTTTCTGACTCAAGACGTTCTGTACGGCCGTTGAAAAATTGGTTTATTAGATGTTAATTGTATTTTTAGTTCTACACAAGAGGTTTTTCCTAAGCGTGCCATATCTTCTGAAAAAGACTGAGGATATTTCGCTAAAAGATTGCTCAATGAATGTCTATATTGACAAGGTACATTTTTAACTTCAATAATTGTACACACATTTAAACTTCGAACTGACTGAAATATTAAGCTATCTCACATACGCATATACAAATATTTCGATCATCTGAAATGTCTGCCGACTAGAATATCAGACAGATAATACATCAATGACATAAAGCGTCACAATTGATTCTACAGAATCTACTTTTAGCTAGGCTGCAATGGCCCTTGAGCAGATAATTAATTAGTAAAACCGACTAGATTAATAGGATTATTCAAAACAAAAGGTTGCAATCCGCATTGATTCACTAAATCAGTTGTTATTAATGAGCATTCACTTTTTTCGTTGCTGTCTAAAACTACCTTCTGTAAGAAATCGCGTTAAGCGATAAGTCCGCCCTTTGTGCATATATATTGTAATTGAAGCTTTCGTACAAAAGTATTTCCTATGTCTTATGCACAAATAAAGTTTTTATCTATCTATCTATTCACTACCCATGTCAAAAAAATGCATTACATTTAAAGTCGTTCACAGATTTATAAAACTTTTGTTTGGTTTAAGCATCAGAAATCAATATAATTTCTACCTCCTTCTAACCTTTAAGTTTCAGCTTAGATTTACAAGCTGATTCCAGATGACCAAATTTATTGCACGAAGACGTTTCACATTATCCCTGACAGTACAAATATTCCTCCTGTGACCCACTTCACCGCAACGATAACATGTTAACATTCGTGTTTGTTATAATATTATTATTAGCACTTAAAGAAGGTTCAAATCTGCTTTCCGGTTTATTAACAGTATATGTCTGGCTAGAATTCAATTGACGCGTAGGTTTCGGTTGTGATTGAAGCTTTAAATTATTTTCCTTTTCATTAAGAAAATAAGTTTTACCGTGTAAAAACGCAGCTAAATTGTCACAATACTAAAAACTACCTGCCTCAGCTGCTACGCTAATATTCGCGTCACCAATAGATCCTACAATAACAGAAATAATATCTTGTTCACGGAAACCTAATTGCAATCGGTTTTTTTTCGCTTTTTGTTGAAAAAAGAATTTGTATAATGACTGGTTAACTAACGGTTTAGCATTTATTAAGTCTTTGAGACAGTTAAACATTACGTTTCACTTGAAAAGTATCGAATAACATATCACGCCATTGCTTCCACTTCCAAGTAGTCCATATAGTCTTATTCCTTTGAAAAGAATCTAACCAAGTTTTTGCTGTATTTCGTAATTTTTTATGTGCCTGATATTTAGTCATATTGTCAGACCAACCGAACGCACAAGAATTAGCTTCTATTACATTAAGCCACATGTCTACATAATCGAAAAGAGGGTCGAATTCGGGTATCACTGATGATAATATTACATTTTGACTCACGGTTGGCGATCCTTTACGACGACGTTTACTTTTCTTACGCCGTCGATTGTACTCGCTGCTGGCACTGGAGCTGCTACTTGACGTGGATAATCTCAAACTGGTTAAAATTACCCGCTTACTTCGCCGCCTGCGACTCCTCCGTGGCATAATGCTGGAACGTTTGTTCAATCCCACTTCTGATAAAAGAAACAACTATGTTAGATATACTCTTTTTTAATTATATAAATCGGCTATAATCGCATTAACACAAGCAAACCACTTTAATTTATTGTAAAAACCGTTGCACATCACGAAACTTAAACGTTACGTAGTAATTCACAATTAGTGTATTTTAAATATAAAATACACTGAACAATTAAATTAGAACGATACTCTCTCACTTCAATGTTTCGTGTTGACTCGACGAATTCAGTAGCAAAAGTGAGTGCCGGCCGTTACCGTTCTGTTTTATTACGATATCGAAGGATGTGACGTCACTTCCGTCTTGATTTTTACATTTTTGTAGGGAAGTCAATTGAGTGCGACAACAGTAATGACAACACAGAGTGCTTTAATTCACTTGTTAACAACCATTCATGTCAGTGCGCTCGCTCTAGTTCACCACAGCCAGTGAGTGCTCCCTTAGTTTGCTATGACAATAGTAAGAACTTGTGTGATGGCTCACATACTATTGTTAGGACAGAGCAGTCATTAGGTGCATCAATTGATGTAACATGTTGTACACCAAGTGATGCGCAAAGTACTATTATGTTTAGTGATGGTATTGGAAAACATATGGGCTCAAAACTGAATTCTCTTGTTAAGGGACAATCAGTTGTTAACCATTGCTTACCATCTGCAACATATGATTTTATTATGAAAAGAATTTTAAGTTATAACTTCAGTAATCATAAAAATCTCATTATTTTAGTGGAAAATAGGGGTAATGTTAGCAAAAAGGATTTGGTTAATTATTTTGATAATTTATTATCTCTAGGCTTAAGTAGTATAATTTTGTTCACATTCCCCTACTGTAGGAGCCTGTCAGATGCGGAAAATAATCTTAGATATAAGTTGAACAATGTACTACACACTATAAGTACATATAATGATAGTATTCATTTGATAGATACTAACAGTTTTGTTAGCAGCAAGTTATATTTGACTAAAGGTAACTATTACCTTTCTGCTAGTTTTAAGCGACAGATAGCAATTTCGCTATCCTATTTTATTGACATTACAGCCAAGAACTTGGCTACTAACAGATCTGCTTCTATTGAGCAGACTAATGACATGCAATTATCTAATAATTATTTGAATAATCATGACATGAATTATAACTTAGCCTCTATTGAGGATACTTCTGACATTCTTCATATTAATGATATTGACATTTCTTATTCTCATATCAATTCTGAAATTTGCAATCATTTAAATTAATTCATGAGACAACAAAGGAAGCAACCTCTAGCTCTAATTTATTACATTCACAATTGATCAATTTAGCTGCAGAATCAAATAGTAATTATATGCCACTACGGCCACAAAAATGTACTAATTACAATAAAAATGATAATATTAACCTGGTGCATCAAAATATATATTGTTTAAATCTGGGTAAGCAACTAGAACTGGAATTATTCATGAACTCTGAAAATATTAGTGTTATGTGTATTACTGAACATTGGCTTAAGGGGCATCAGCTCATGTTTAATTTCAGCAACCACCAGGTTGGTAGTTCATTCTGCAGGGTCAACACAATACATGGGGGGTCCCTAATTTTACTTAATAAAAAACTAAAATTTAAAGAACGGAAAGATATTGTGTCTCTCTCTGTAGAATGTTCCGTTGAATTATCATCAAGCTCCAGAAACGAGCTGTTCGAGCTATCTATATGATGAGTCCCAAGGAGACACTAAGAAATAAATTTAAAGAGATAAATATTATGACGTTACATTCTCAATACATTTATGAAAATTTATTGTACGTCCACAAGAATCAAACAAAATTTAAGAAAAATAGTGATCTCCATAAAGTAAATCTAAGGAACAAAAACAAACTGGCTGTGCCCACTACTAGGCTCCATAAAATCTCTAACTCGTTTCCAGGTCAATGTATACGCTTCTACAATAAACTTCCATTAGACGCAGTAGAATTATCGATAGGTAAATTTAAGAAATATATTAAAATCAGATTATCTCAAAAAGCTTATTACTGTATTTTAGACTACATAAATGATAATAGTATTTGGAAATGAACTGCTCTTTTTATGTGTTGTATTTGTTATATATTATTATATATTAATATAATTGTATATTATTCATTTCATTTGAAAAGATGGTGCACATGAGTTTCTCACCAGCTCTTCTCATAATGCAATACCCATCGGAGCTGGTACTTAGTTTGATTTTAATCTGATTTTAAACAGTTGGATTAAAATTAATCTAAGCCCCGGTTATTCAAATCATTGTAATTAGTATAATTTAGTTTTACTTATAATTTATTTTTATATCATTTGTTTGTAATATTTTGACGTGTTCAAGCGCCTCCTGGGGCCTATGAAAATAAATGATTTGAATTTGAATTTGAATTTGAAAGGATAACGCTGAGCGATATCCCGTTTCTACACGGGTATTCGTGACGGATGTGACTTTAACTTTGTGATTTTATAATTTACTTTCTTTATTTAATTTCTGTTGTTTATTTTTCATGTTTTTTTGTGTTTTTAGTTTTAAGATTTATCTTGCATCTCATCTGTGCTGGAATAAAATTATTTTATTTCTTTCTTTACTGGAACTTCTGCAATTCGGAATTACTTACTACGCTACATTGCTTTCCAGCTCGTTCATAACCAAAAGCTTTATCACCTTTAAAACCAAAAAACCGTCGAAATACTCCTGAATAAAAACATCATATGGTAGGTAGACTAGGTGTTCTATTAGTCATATCATTAACTCTATTTAATAAATGTACACCTTTTGGACGGACACTATAAGTATTTTGTGCAATGAGGCCAATTATCCAAAATGCCAGCTAGAGTCACTAAAACACTGCCCAATGTCAATGAAATGTTGCTATAGAAAATAAATAAGTAAGTCTAAACGGCAATTAGTAGATGATAACATCGAACAAGAGTGTAGGTCTGTAGGCTATCCTAGTAATAATTCAGATTAATATTACTAACTTATGCCCAGCCTTAGCCGTACTAGGATAGCTAATACAATCTTAAAGTTTAGAAATAAGGATATTTGCAATGTATAATTTGTTACACATACAATTTATATTAATGTGAAGGTTGCTTTTTATTACATTGTAGTTTAAAGGTACAATTGCCCATAAAACCTGCAGTAGATCTTAGACAAATTACGACCCTTATTCTTTGTTTTATATAACAGATTTAACTAGAAATGCAGACATAACACTTATTGTTCATTAGTAAATAATAAAAACTATTTAAACTAGATATTTCAGAAGCATTACAAATGTTAAGATTCATCGAACTATTTGATACATAGTCTTTACAAATTATTAGAAATATCTCAAGATGCGGCCTTTAGACATAAACCTTGTATTCTTAACTTGTAATGTTAGTTTGTTATCTTCTAATGTATGTTAAACAGGGAATTTTTAATAATAAAATTAAATACTTGATACCTATAGTTTTTAAAGTTAGCGGCAAATAAAATGTCATGGGTTGGTATTGGCCACTCTCAAGTACGGATTTAGTCAATTGGTCGAGCAGCCACCTGGAGCTAACTGCCGAGCCCTGATTTTACCTTTCAAACCTGATCTCTTTCGGGCAGCAACGCCAGCAACTTTTGTTCTACGAATTTTTGAAGTTAAACTTTTTTTTTTCAATAAAATATTAAGATTTTGTAAAAAGATGCTCTAAAATAAATTATCTCTAAATTGCGATCGATGAATAATAACAAGATGTGGAAATAACGTAGAAACTGACAGTACAACATAAAATGAAAAAATAACAATAATATAAGTATCCAATATATGGAAAGTGAAGTAATTTTAAAATTACCTTATCTTAACCGAACATAGTTTAGAGTGCTCACGAGATTTAAACTTTAAATAAATTATATTTGCATGTGAAATCAGTACGAACAAATCAATAGTTATATACTAGGTAAATTGCACTCTACAGGTATCGTAATAAAGATTTGTTTTGTATAAAGCTTTATGTTACAAAGCGACACTAATAAGATTCTAAAATATATAGGTGCGTCTGTTTAAAGTATTTTTCAAAGATTATTCATAGCATAAATATATTTTGCACAATATTGATACAAATAGTTGCACCAAATTAAAATGGTGAGCGTATCATTTGATTTAAAATTTCGCAAAAGTGACCGAATTGGAATTATGATTAATTCATTGTCGGCTTATGTTAATGAATGAGTGGGTGACTTACGAAGTTAATACAGAAGATGTTATAGTAATCACTATCTGAGTTTTGTAATAAGCATTTAGCCAACTAAATAACTAATTAAACGGATAATATTAAAATATCCCTTGAATAGTTCGTTATACCAGAACACGCGAGTGGATCACGTGACCCAAATTCAAGGCGATGCACATGACAGATATTTTTTTGCAGATGTTGCAACTGAACATAAGATATGACCTAACGCGGCTCCACCCACGTGTTACATCCATAGAAAATAGCCTATATGTCAATCTAAATCCAAGCTATAAGCTGCTACCTGTTAACTAATATTTATCAATATCGGGTTATCCGTTTGAGCGTTTAGAAGTAATATTATATTACAAGATTTCTGGCCGCGGCTCCGCACCCGTGGTATGTCGATGAAAAGTAGACCGTGTCCTTAGGTCTTGAATCTCCACATCGACACATCGCTGGCCCCGGGCAATAAAGTGGTAATTCATCATTCAATTTCAAATTCAAATTCAAATTCAAATCATTTATTTTCATAGGCCCCAGGAGGCGCTTGAACACGTCAAAACATTACAAAAAAATGATATAAAAGTAAATAATAAATAATACTAAATTATACTAATTACAATGATTTGAATAACCGGGGCTCAGATTAATTTTAATCAAACTGTTTAGAATCGAATTAAAATCAATCTAAGTACCAGCTCCGATGGGTATTGCATTATGAGAAGAGCTGGTGAGAAACTCATGTGCACCATCTTTTAAAATGAAAAATATAACAATATAAAAGTACATAAAAAAATCACATAAGAAGAGCAATTCATTTCCAAATACTATTATCATTTATGTAGTCTGAAATACTATAGTAAGCTTTTTGACATAATTTAGTTTTAACATATTTTTTAAATTTACCTGTTGATAATTCTATTGCGTCTAAAGGAAGTTTATTGTAAGAGCGTATACATTGACCTGGAAACGAGTTAGAGATTTTATGGAGCCTAGTAGTGGGCACAGCGAGTTTGTTTTTGTTCCTTAGATTTAATTTATGGAGATCACTATTTTTCTTAAATTTCGTTTGGTTTTTGTGAACGTACATTAAATTTTCGTAAATGTATTGAGAATGAAACGTCATAATATGTATCTCTTTAAATTTATTTCTTAGTGTCTCCTTGGGACTCATCATATAGATAGCTCGAATAGCTCGTTTCTGGAGCACAAATATTGAATCTATATCCGCGGCACTACCCCAAAGCAATAAACCATATGACATTATACTGTGAAAATAGCTAAAATAAACTAAACGCGCAGTGTCAACATCGGTCAGTTGACGAATTGTTTTTACGGCGTAAGCTGCTGAGCTGAGTCTACCAGACAACGTTTCTATATGTGGGCCCCATTGTAATTTAGAGTCTAAAAATTGATTTTTACAGGAAAAATAAAACAAGCTAATTTGTTTATAGTGCAGCGTAAAGTTATCTAAAACAGGCGTTCAAAGTGTCATAAGAAAGCAATTTTATTTACCTATTTTACCTTTTTAAAAAAAAATTAATAGTATACATATTTAAAGAAATAATTGAAAAAAATATAAAACAAATGGTATACGATATTGCTTTAATTGCAACATCATTAATGACTTTATAAACACACCGAACACTGAGATTCAGGACTGTAAGAATATAATACGACGTAATTTCTGCTTTAGATCTTGAGCGTACTAGCCGATTACCACCTTTTTCAGGAAAATTTTATAGCCAAAACTTAGCTGTATCATCTATTGATCGCTATTTTGAATATATATTTTCAATGAATCATATTTTTATGTAACCATTGTAATAGACCGAATGTATAACCATTTCAGACAGTACTTTGTTGACAGTAACTTCACGACGGTGTTTCTACGACCTATTTTTTTGCTTCATTAAAGTTTATGATAATGACTTTGTTTAAAAAATCCTTTGATAGCACATTATATTTTTTATTTAATATAAAACTTTGGAAAAGAACTTAAAAAAGAGACAATACTATTCTACCTTAATTATAATAAAATCACATAATATAAAATGATCAAAACCTTAAAAAGATAAATGTATTATACTGCTTTAATAATTTAATCTTCGCATTCAATATCGATTTCTTCTTCAGAGTTCCAAACACAATGCAAATTATTATAAAATGTATGATAATGCTTCGGGATTGCTTCAGTTTTTCAGAGACTTATCAAATCATCGTAAAGTGGTTTTGGTAAGGCGATTGGCTATCTGTACAGATTTCTCAGTTCATCTCCTGAAACTACAGTCACTGGCGTCTTATTGGGTCTTCCTCTTGAAGATCTGGTGTTTGATGCAGTATTTATAGAAACATATTCATAAAAAAAAAAAAATTATCATCATTATCGACCGGTGTGGCGTATAAAATATTATGGTCCATTGTGACATCTTGGCGTACGGTTTCCAGTGTTGTGTATGGTATATTTTCTTCTTGGGGTTTAGTTTCGCACATTTCTGGTACTTGTAGTACCGATGCTGTAAGGTCTGTCGATTCACACACATTATAATATTCTATAGACCGAGTGACACGATTCTCTTTAGATCTGCGCTTCTGGTGACGAGGAAATAATAAAGTTGGAGAAGCTACAAAGTCAACATTATCGAATATAACAGACTCGTATGAAATAGTAGAAGGGGATTGCAATAAATGTGATTATAAATCGAAATTGGGTGAAAGACATTGTTAAGTTGGGCTATGAGTTTCAGTGAGGTTTACGTCTCCACACTCTTCGAAATGGTGACTTCTTTTGTTTTTTCAGTATCACCGTTACAGGAAAAAAATATGGCATCTAAAACAAAACAAAAGTGTACTTAGCTATTAAAATATCAAATCTATTATATAAAAAACATAAGTTAGTGACAACATTTTTATAATTATTTTATAAGCTTATATACTATAATTTTATTCGACTTGTGTCCGTTTTTCATCAACATTATATTACTTATTTACTTATATAACCGCCGAAGAGACCACATTGCCATTATACACTCAAGTCGAGTCTAGCAGCATACGAATCCATAGCTGAATTGGCAAAGCACTTGGGGCGTATACCCAGGGGATGCAGGTTCGAGTCCTGCTAGATTCTTAATTTTTCAACTTTAATATTATATAAAATACAAAAAGGTATAGCAAAGCTAAAATTTACTTTAAAATATTACAACTATTTAGTATAGATACTCGTAAAAAAAAAGACGTCGACGACGAGTTATTATTTGTTTTAATTGTTTACCTTAAAACATGATGCTAGAAAGTATGCGGTAATTATTTATGCGTAGGAATGAAAGGGATGGCGGTCAGCGTAACACAACAGTACGGCGCGAGGGTTACAATAAATTTTCAGGAAGAAAGGCGTAATAGCTTGAACAGAATAAAATCTCTTGTGATTACTTCGTATTAAATGTTTACAGTTTATTGATATAATTCGTTTATTGCCAAAAACGTGGTTAGATTTATTACCAGTTTTTTCTGTATGTTTTAAAGAGTAATGCAATAGTAAATTTTTAATCGTAAGATAATTTTCCATGCAATAGAGGTGTAATTGTCATATTTTCTAAAGAAATACTCATTTATAAAAATTGAAAAAAATAAGAGAGATAGACTGATACTCAGAGAAGCCAAAAATCAAATAACATTAAAAAGGACGTAACCGGCGTTTACCGCTATATTGCCCGGGGCCAGCGACATGTCTCACATCACATTCATTAAGATCGATTCAGTTGGTATTTTATACGTGAAATCGTAACAAACAGACCGTCGGACAGAGTTACTTTTGTATAAATACATACAAATTTAAATTTAAGTGTCTTTCATTATGTCAAAATAACAATATCGAATATAAGGCTATCGAACACTGAAATATTTTTTCAAATCGGACCAGTAGTTTCTGAGATTAGTGCGTTCAAGCAAACAAACGTACAAACAAACAAACTCTTCAGCTTTATGATATTAGTATAGATTAATTAGTATGAATTAAATGATGCGCCTTGTCTGAATTTGCCCTTTAGATATCTAGTCTTTGACTGCGTGCACGCACCCATTACAGATGATCACGATCACACAGATTTATATTGTTTATTCTTCCAAATTATTTAATAGTAGCCAAGCCACCATTACTAGATTGTTAGCTTTAAATTATCAATTACGCGGTTTTTCGGTTGAATTATAGCAATTTGTTTGTTCGACCTGTAATTTTATTATATGTGATAACTAAAGATTGCTCGTTACGAAATAAATGGTTTATTTGATTCAATCATAGATCTCATTATTTTTTATGTGAACATTACCATCGCAATAATTTAAATATGTGCACTTTTCAATGCTCATAATATTTTTTTGTGTGGGCTTGTTAAAAACCCATTATTTGTTCACTGCCTCGTGGTCGAGCGGTATAATTTGCGACCGCTAAGCGTGAGGTCTCGAGTTCGATCCCTTGGCTGGTTATTAAAAAAATCCTAAAGGATCCTTTAGGATTTTTATATGGTGAAAGGTTCACTCTCACATGGGACCTAAACATATTATTATCATCAGATGTAGTGTGGGAGTTCCACACGCTCTGGCTTCGATTCCTATCTTCTGGGTAAAATATACGTGTTGTTATAATAATTTTACGGCTTCTATCAACGAGATCGATGATTGACGTTTATTCATTTATGTATTTTAATTACAATATATATAGACAATCCCTAGAATTTCATAATAATCTTTAAAGTAAAACAGTTACCAAAATGTTGTTAAATGGTGTTAAACAATAACAATAATTATGTTCACTCCTGTTTAGTTTCCAAACTTGCATTGTTGTGGGCGTGAGAACTGTTGGTATGTGTGTGTGTGTGAAGTGGACAGAAGTACCAGAAGGTTTGGATTACGATATTATTTGCGTAAACATTGTTTTAGCATAGTAGTACTTGACAAGTGTTATACCAATTAAAACTACTTACTAGCAATGGTTTTAAGATGGTCTTCCTAACATCCACTGAGCAATTGTTTATTTTTTGGATAAAATGGTAATTTAAAAAGTTTTTCATTTATTAATTGCTTATTTGGCGACGAAAGAATTCGTCTAAATTGGTACCATATATCGCTTATATTGTCATTAATGGTAAAGCTCTTATGAACTTGCTCGAGGGCGGATACACCACCACCTCACCTATAATCTGCCGCCAAATAGAAGTATTTGCACTGCTGTGTTCTGGTTTGGTGGTGAGATCAGGCTCTGAAATTACTGGCACATGAGGCATATTAGTCCTCAGATGAAGCGACGCATCTGCAGTCTGCTTATGTGGATTGTTGTTGTCCATACCCAGTAGTTACTACTTCCATCAGCTGGACTATCCGCTTTTTATACTAAGAAACATTTGAAAAAAATATGGGAGCGGCAGGGTTTGAACCTGCGACGTTTGCACACATTAAGATGAACGTGACGTCACGAATCAGTTGAGAAATTCAGGGTCCTGGCAAGAGGCAACAGTAGCAGGTTGGTTAAAGTGACTACCCGGTGGGTAGAAGGTTGCAGGTTCCAATCTTGCCGGTCCCATGATGATTTAACAGTTTCTTAGTATAATTTGCTAAGCGTAGCTTAATGCTATAAAATAATCAATAAGTAGTTGAGATACACACCTATTGTCTACGTACATCGTATAAAAATATGAATCATAGAAAAACACAAAATTAGTTGAAGGCACTTTGAATTAATTACCCCATGGTGCGCGTTGTCTTGTCATGGCTTTTCTTTGGAAGCTCACCTACCATCCCCCCTTTTACCCAAACTTAATCTTGCACATACCTCCTATCTATTGCATGATCATGTAACATGGTGGTAGAGTTCTCGGTCACACAGATGTAATCTGAAGGATGTTCCCATGATGGAGTAATGATACAAAAAACCAAACGATGGTAGTTGCGATATATATTCTCGTTTAAGTAGCTATAGTTGTGGGTAAATTGGGTGTTTTTGTGCGTGAATTTAGTCGTTTTGTTGCTGAATTATTATCTGATTGAAGTCTTCTTATAGATTAGTAGATATATTTATAATGCTCGAGCTTTTATAAATGAGGTCAATGCCATGAGAATGTACACTTTTTGCTACTTATATTAACAGTTTTCTCTTCGCGCTACGAGAGCGGTACTAAACAATTATCACCATAAGGTGGGTATGCGTAAAATTCCTTGATAGTACATCCAGTTAGCACTATTCATATTACATGTTTGGTTTATCTGCACCCTAAACTTTTTTTTAAGAATGTTGGCCTAACTGATTGTACTATGCCTAATTTCAAAGGTGTTAGACAGAATATAGCCTTAAAGCATATCTATAACACACATAAATAAAAGTGACAGCTGAGTTTTCTTTTCAAATGTAATTAGTGTCACTTTTAAACTTGGTCAGGGTATATTTAATGGGTGGGATAAGTTCAATTTGAAACCTATAAGTTTTAATCAATACCGATAGGCGATATTCGGATAAAATAAATTTCGCCTAATGCATCTTACGTCAGTTTAACATTCACAAAACCGTGAGAGACTTCGTGAACATTCTTTAAATAGTTACAAACATTTACAAAATAGATTGATTACTAGAGGAAAACCTTAGGTGCTAAAACAATACCTCCCATAAATCGTTGTCCCATTCAACCTTAAGCTTAATAGTTAATACATCACAAATCACAAGAGTCATCCATTTTTATCTGCTCGAGTGATGTTGCCTTGACCGGGAATCGAACTCATTGTTGTGCATTGTTCAGTCAGGACACTTGGCTTATTTGTTTTGCCTGTCAACTTGAGCTCAAGGTGGAAATAAGTAAATGCTTTGTAATAATGTTTGTTTTTGAAATTGTACTTATTGTGTTTTTAAATTTAGATACAATGAGCTTTTAATATGGTTACAGCTATTGTGATAAAATACTTCACTTATAATTTAATGTCAAAATGAGTACTTGCACTTCTTTTCTTTTTTTATACAGAGGATTTTTGTCAAATTTCTTTCTCTTTTTAGGGTTCCGTAGTAACTGCATGGATCCCTTACAGTTACGCCATATCCGTCTGTCCATCTGTCCGAGGTTTGGTGTCGAAACCGTTAGTGCTAGAAAGCTGAAATTTTGCATAGATATGTATGTTAACTATATTAGGAAAGTGTTAAAATAAAATTGCGAAATATTTATTTGTGCAATAAGACAACAAAGTTCGTATTTTCTTCGAGTGCTAATTTTGAGTCCCGAATTAGCGTAAGATTCTAGGTTAGAATCTTGAGCCGAGTGAGGGACTCAAGAGCTAGATATGTAAATAAGTTTGATCTCGTGTGGCACACTCAACTTTTCACCTCATCAGCTTGAAATAGTACCCATAGTACAAGTTCTGCTTAATTTGGGACAAGATGAAGTGGTGTGAAAGTTATGTGATATTTAAACAATTAAAAAAAAAGGCAAACAGTGAGCAAAATTAGTAGACTCCAAGCATAATCGGGTTTTGCTCAATGTTTTAATACAACAAAGAACGACTTTTCAAGGTTTCTGGTTGGCTTTATCTCTCTTTCAATTTAAGGTTCCTCATACCTCAAATATTGATAAGGCTTTGAAATAAATAAAAAAGGTGAGACATCTATATGAAATCACTTGGATCTGAAATTACTGTTGCAGGAGCCGCTGGAGGTAAATATTTTTCTAAGATATTTAACCATTTACGACGCATCTTCAACCTTTTGCAGATGTTAATGGGTAACCAACAGATAGACGAAAAGTCATACATACAATTATTCCATGAAGTTAGGCAGAGAAAATGGTACGCCGTGTATGCAATATGGTAAACCAATAACTTTTGCGTCTTCGTCATTAATCATCATCATCAAATATATATGTCCCATAAAAAAAGCTCTTGATATCAACAAATTCTTCAAAAAGTTTAAAATGCAAAAAAATTCTTAAAGCGGCATTAAGGTTCAATTACTTTATTAACCATCTACAAATAATTTCACCACATCGAAAGCTAGACTACCTGACCATTAGCTGCCGTGTATAGCCTTGTATTAATTGAATTAGTAATAGAACAAACGTCGGATGCGGTTGCTTCAGGACATCGCCTGTAAATCAGGCGCTGGGCAGGGTCGGACGCTCGCGCTGGTCAATAAAATAGGGTGACCATGCGATGTGATTAAAAAGTATAACTTACAAATATGTAAAATAAACCGCCTCGTAGGTCTAGAGTAGTAATCATGCCTCGTAGTTAGCGTATGCAACCTTTCATGGCCTGATGTTAGGTTCAAATCCCGGGACAGGCAAAAGTTTTATTTGAGATTTTCCTTTAGGAAATTGTCAGCTCGAAGTTGGAATTGTGATAGGTACATGGTGATAGGCTCCGGGATCTACATATATACCCTTTCAGAGATAACGCAGAAAGGTGTGGTTGATACCATCACGACTATATTAATAGGTGTGATGATTAGTTATGAAATAATATATGTAAAATAAACGGATTTTGTGCACACATAAGAGCGAACTTGTTATAGTCATTACATTTAAACCGCTAAAGGTCTCGAGTTCAACTACCGTGCTGGCTACTTATTTGGCAAGGCCACGGATGTTGTCTCATTATTGTATCCGTAATTTGTTGATATAAAAAACAAAAATACACGAATAATAGAGACCACTTTGCTTCCAAAAAGAAGATATTGCACTTATTTGTGTCTAGTAGTAAGGTAGTAGAAACATTTTAGCAATCGGACACAGAATTTGACTGCAGTATTGACCATTTTACCTAATAATCATGAATATAAGATTCAAATGAGGTAATAGTAATAGCATACCCATACAACTCGTACTAGAATTATCGATATTGGCGGATTTGCTCAAATGTCAAGTGCTGGGCGCAGCTATCAGTGCGCGTGACGCTTAAAGGTGACGAATAACAGATGCCTACTCAGTACGAATTACTATTAGATTCGGTACAAATAATTGTAATACAATTTTGCAATCTATACATATAATTAAATTGTAATATTTATCTATATCTATACAATATATATAATTAAAAAAATCATTTTCCATGTCTCTAAATTGAAGATATTTAAGACAATTTTATACGAGGGGTCTTTTTAAAGTGGTAGAAGTCAAAACATATTTTTTTAGAATTATTGTTCGTCTGTCTGTCCGTCTGTTTGTTCATAAAAACTGTTATAAGTTTTATCTTTGTATTTTGTCCCTAAGGGTGTAAATTAGGCGGTGTAAGTTTATAATTTCATACGAAAATGCATGAAATTCGGCAAAATATAACAAATTTGCTGAAAAATTTCTTTTATTTTGCAGGCTTACCCGAATTTTAAATGACAAAAAACACGCGCGTGCGCATAGAATCATATTAAAATATTTGAGTATCGTCCTTTGGCCTGTCTCAGACGTAGCACAGTTCATTTTCGTTCGTAAAGTCGTATCTCCAATGTCAAGTGAAAATCAACAATTATTGTGAGAATTTTAAGCAACATAAAAACATGAAAAAACTACATTTCTGATCATAACGCCGACCTTATGGCAAGGTTTAATGTGTGAATGCAACAATATTTATTCTGTATCGCATTACATTGTTCAAGCGGGTGAGCTGCCGATTGTTTAAAACATTTAATGGGTATTGTGTGATTTTTACTGTCTGTAATTGTATATCGAGCTTGAAATGTTTTTCTGTCAGATTTACCGATAGTTTGCCGTTAATAAAATTCTCAACAAAAACCGAAACATTAAAATTACTGTTATGCTAGAAACATCCGAGAACAATTAACAAAACTTCTTATTAAAGATGCAATCTTTTGCGTAAGCACCTCTCAAAAGATTTAAATCGATGCAGGGTCACTACGGTTCATTTCAAGTCCTAGAAATAACATACACATTAAAATATATTCAATTGCATGAACGCGTTGATCTAATTTAAGTGGACATCTTTGACCTTACTACCGTCAATTGACTTCACAGGAAAATACAAACGATCTCATGAACTTTTCAAAGTAGGTCAACATAGCTAAAATTTTTATCCTGCAAAGGTCAACAGCGTGGTGTTCCTAGCGTTATTGTCAATGTTTTGCACAACACTTTAATTGTTCCATTATACGGATTCGGGCGGCCTCAAATTCGGTGCGGATGTTAAGAAACACGCCATTTGTTTTGTTCTGCAAAGATCCGTGTCCCGATAAATGATGGACACCCTATTTGCGACACCGCCCTTTGTTTCGGCAATTTAATTAGTTATGCGAGAATTTTGCTTGTTAAGGTTATTTATGGGAGCTTCGTGCTGTATTCGATCTGCTAGAGTTATTAAGAACGCAATCGGGTTAAGAACTGTTTTATAAATGTGTAATAAAAATAGTTTTATGGACGTGTGGTGAAATTGTTATTGAATTTCAGGGACAGGAAACACCGGAGGACAAAGAAAACTTCTTATTACCGTACTTAGATTATCTAAGTATTGAGATAATTAACGAATTTGGCAGTTATGTATTTAAATGAAACAATTAAAACTGTTTTAATAAAAAGCCCCCCCCACATCAGATATCATTGATAATCTGAAATAAATGACTCAAATACATAAAATATCATCATTTCGCATTTTTCGCCTTTCCTTACATGACTTGGTCTAAATTTATTAATTTATTATAATATTTACGTAATTAGCATTTATTAATTAGTTACATAATCATTTTTAGGGTTCCGTAGCCGAATGGCAAAAAACGGAACCCTTATAGTTATTATGTCACAGCCACTTTTTTCCGTAACTATAGGAGCTATACTGTGGAAACTTGGTAAGTAGATGTATTCGGTGCACCGCATTAAGATTTTCATACAGTAATAAAAAAAAAACAAGAAATTTTTGGGGTTCCCCATACTTAGAACTGAAACTCAATTTTTTTTTTATCGAACCGGTACGTGTGGGTATCTATGGATAGGTCTTCAAAAATGATATTGAGGTTTCTAATACATTTTTTTCTAAACGCGAGACGCTTCCACAGTTTTCCACTGTAAAATAAGGGAATGATAAATGTAAAAATAATATATGATGTACATTACCATGCAAACTTCCACCAAAAATTAGTTTGAACGAGATCTAATTATTAGTATTTTTTTTAATACGTTATAAATGGTAAACCGCATGTAAAGAAAACTCTTTACGCTTTATTATGATACTCTATGATTTTCTTTAATATTTGTTTGTGGTGTTTTTTTCTGTTATATGACATGTCTGTCTAGAAATTCATCTTCAGTATTTATAAAATGTTTTCTAATAATAATTCTTCAACTTACTTACTTATAGACCTCATAGCATTTGGTTTACCCAGTTATGTGGCTGATATAATTGATAGAGAAAAGTTACAAGGAACAGAAGATCTCTACAATGAAATAGGCAAACTCGAATATCTTGTAGCAAAGAAAAAATATGATAAAAAAGTAATTATAAATTCTGTTACTAACCCGAAAAAATCTGAAGATAAGAAACCATGTCGAATTTGTGTCAGTGAAGGAAAAGGTCAACGTTACCATCCGGAAGAAAAATGCTGGTTCAAAGAAAAAAAGCAAATTGTTAAAACTGTTAATAATTCAGAATTAGAAATTGAATTGAATGAGGAGAATCCAAAAAACTAGAGGTGCCACCATTAATAGAAGTAGAGTTACTCTTAAATGATATTTTGAAGGTATCTAGCATTTATGATTCAGGTTCAAACGTGTCATTAATAAATGCAAGATTATTGAATATAAGGTCACAACAAAACAAAAATAATATAAGAAGAGTAAACTTGAAAACTATTAATGGTGTGAAAAAAACGAACGGTATGGTAATCCTATCAATAAAAATTTAAAATATTGAAAAAGAAATGAATGTTTTCATTATAGATAACGAGAATTTTAAGTACGATTTTCTTATTGGTCTGGATTGCATAAAGAAATTTAAATTATTGCAAAATGAAGACTTAAAGATAATACAATGCAATAATCTAAAAGAAAATGAATTGTCTTCTACTAATAGAGACAATAAAGGAGAAAAATATGGAAATAACAAAACAAAAAATGTCAAAATTCCAGATATATATTTTTACCTTTCATTCAATCAACTCCAATATAATAAAGAATCAAGAAAACATTTATTTAGATGTATAGTGGTACGGAACCCTACGTGCGCGAGTCCGACTCGCACTAGGCCGGTTTTTCTGTTATTATTATAATAAAATATATTATGCTCATAGGAATACCAGGAAAGTAACAACAACATAAATGCCATTTAATTAATAAATTCACGCATTTATTCAGATTATTATACAAGATATGAAATGTTATGCAAAGAAGTTAATTTTACACAATCTTATAAAATTAGTTTGTATTTAAAAAAACAACAGGTATGTTACATTATAATATTAAAGTTCAATTGCAATAATACATATTTTGATCTTTTTAAAATTATTAAGATTATGGTAATATTTAATCTTATTTTCTTTTTAGAAATATTCATTTGCATATTAAAATTTGTGTGTTGAGTGAGACGTGTTTAAACATTCAAATTCAAATTCAAATCATTTATTTTCATAGGCCCCAGGAGGCGCTTGAACATTATCCTGTCCATACGGGTTCATTCTATTGTTTATTTTATCAATTTGTTAATCGCAAATCATATTCCGTTTATTAAAGCCTGGTTTTCATTAAAGTGAAGACAAAAGGAGATGTGTTTTGATAATCTCCTTACTTCAATAATGAAACCTCATTGACAATTCAAACACATCTTCTCTCGTCTCTGAAACCTGGAGAAAACCAAGGCTAACCCGTTTTAGGTATATATTTTTTTACGTATAATGATTGAGCTTTAATTTGATGTATTATAGAAGCTAGGACGCAGAAGAAGCAAGACCCGGTAAAACATTTTTATTAATTGAGTATGTTACTATAAAAATAAATTTAATGGGTCGGTATAGAAGTTTGACTATGCCATATCTTCCTTTTATAAAAAAAGTTAATTTTATGGTGTTTTTTAATGACTATCCACATAAATATCTGTTATCTGATTGTATACGTTGTGTGGACTATTCAAATATCTAGATTTATGATAGGTATTATGTGATTACTACGTGGCTAAACCAAGAAAATATTTAAGCAAAAAATGGGCATTTACACACAATAAGCAATACTTTTGTTCTCAAACTCGCAAAAAATATGGAAAATCTTCATTAAACTTAAAAAAGACACCATTAATTAGATACATCCTGTCGTTAACTTTGAAATATTGTTATCCTTAGACAGGTCGAGAGATTCTTTGCTAAGATCATCATCATTTTCTAAACATCTTTGTCAGCTATTTAAATATTTAAAGGTATGGCTATTTTGTCAAGAATTCACTGAGTTTTCCAACACACTAACCCATTGGCATAAATGTACTAAGTTGGGACGATAAGTAAATAATATTTTTTTTACACCCAGCAATAAGATCTGCTTTTTGCACTAAGTCGCAGGAATAATATATTTGATAAGAGTCATAATGATTAAGAGTATACTCTAACACAACAAAATTTGGTGAGACGATGCTGGTTCCACCTTCGAGCTGGATCCTAAAAGCAAACATTTTATTAAAATTTTGTGCGAAAATATGAATGATGAATTTATTATAACCTAGAACTTAATGTCCTTGGTACTCACCCACATAAAGGTACAATGTTTCGGACAACAATGGCGACGTAGTAAATGATTCCGTATTAAGGGAGTGTCGATTGAGTGCCCTAGCTGGTATTTAGCCTTTTATTCGTAGCCACGTAGCTCATTATATAATACAGAGCAAGCTTGAAGTTCTTTTATGACATTTGAGTTTAAGACTGTTACAACAGATAGAGTCCGTAATTACCATTGATTTACATTATATGTAATTAGTTAATTACATAATATTATAATTATTTGGAGCAGGATTTACTGATTTATAGACTACCATCGGCGATAAATTCCTGTAATAACAATAAACAGTCTGTAGAAGAAACAATTACCTTTCTACATAAGTTGTAAAAAAATCCTTGTCATCCATTTGGAACTACATCCATAAACATTTACAATTTAAGGAAACAGACACGTGTCAAATTAAGATGAACCTTGTAAGGTGGGATTTTCTAGATAAATACAACGTGATAAGTGAGTGTGGAGCTATACGATACATGCCCCGCAAATGACCTACAACCTGCTGCACCTAAGCGATACGCTGATGACAGTGCCATGGCGGACCACATATTAGGCCAATAAAGTTTGCCGTCGAAAAGAAGAAGAAGAAGAAGAAGGAGCAGACACGTTGCCTTAATAAGGTTCAACAATGTTTTATGTCTGCTAACAGTAAATTCAGGGTCTAATCTCACCTGTTATCTGGTAATTCGTATTATTTAAAAAAGGTGATTGTCCTTCCCTCTTCAAATTTTTTCACAAGATATAAACATCATGAAGGTAGAACACCTTCTTGATGTTTATATAGTAACACTGCTAACACATAGATAAGACAACGCCTTAACAAAACTATAGACGACATACCTCCACACAAAGTAAGTTCACACACATTGTTTTACATACAAATTGTTAGGTAAACGATTATTCAGCGGTCTCGGATACCTGTTACGATAATATCTTGATTGTTATCGAGTATTTCACATAGTACATAGCTGGGTTAGGCTGATGGTAAACCAGGTTTTGTGGAACTCGTTTTAGTTAGATCTAACTGGTTGTTTTCTTTGCATAAGAATTTTTTTTTGTTGATATTGTATCCGCTGGAAAATTACAGTTTGTACTAACTACTTGTATTGCTATGATAGTAATAAATAAAATATCAATAGTATCTATTTAATATCTTGAAAAGCTGAGGCTTTTTGTGATAATTACTGACACATACGGTATAATATTTTAAATAACTTATCTTTTTCACCAGTAGCAACACCAGTAACTAGGCAACCGAATGACTTCTACGTTCGATGCTTTGAAAAATATTTATTACAAAAGAATAGGAAAAAAAAGTTAATTTCCAGAAGAATTCTACATATTTTAAGTTATTTTTTGTGGCCCCCGCAATAGCCTGTATCGCGTGGTTCCATTAAGAATTACATAGCCAAATTGTACATAAACTAATCTATTAAAAATAGTGAACATTTTGTCAAGTTGGTACTAAATTGGTGATTAATTTATATACTACTTTAGCGCGCGACTCCACCCGCGTGGTAGGTCGATAAAAGGTTGCCATTGTCCTTCCTCAGGTCTGAAACTATCGGCATACCAATATTAAGTAAGATTGTTTCGGTAGTTTAGGCGTAAAAACGTAAAAGACAAATAGACATAGTTATTTTCTCATTTATAATATTATTAAGTTGTCTATATTGAAATATAGTTTAAACCATGTTAAACTTTTACTCATTTATTTATGTATTTGGCAATTAATTCTGCCGTCTAGAATCATGCCTAAGGCGACATTGATTTCTTGATGCTTGATGATAATCGCCTTTCACTACACTGAGCTTTGACTCTAAACGTTATCTTTGAAAGTTAGCTATATATTTTTCGTTCCAGTGCGTTCATTGTTATTTAAAAGGCTCATTTACGCAACACGACGGATGGCTTCAGTAAGATGACCTGACAGATTTAAAAGCAAGTCACCATATCAATCTATCATTCATATATGTTTAGAGAATTTGCAACTACGTATAACTTTTTAATTATTTAATTTTTTTTGTTCTTTCTCTTCCAGCTGTAAATAAGTTAAGTATGATTTTGTTTTTTTATTATTTAATTTTTAATGCCATAAATTAAAAAAAAAACTTATTAAGTACCTAGACTACATCACTATAACGTCTCAGATTCGATCCCCAGGTAAAGCAAAAGTGTGAAATGGGATTATTCCGCTAGGATTATCTTAGTAGCAGCACGGTCTGGCATTGTAAACAGTAGATGGTGATCAGCTTTCTCCCTATCACATAAGCCCTCAACATAACAAGTACGGGTGTGACATCTCTGCCACAGTCTTCTGGATAATATACGAATGCATGTTTGTAAACGGTGAGATGGTGATAGGCTTCCTCCCTATAACTGTTAAGGACCCATACCTTAACATAACATAATTCATAATTCATTTATTTTCATAAGATCATAGGTTGGTACAAGCATATTATATAGATGTTCTTAGGACACTAAGTTCAGCTATGTCTCGTCCTTAAGGCATAATGAGAAATACATTTTTATTGATATTAGATACAAATAGAAAAAAAAAAAAATAATAATAATAGAAATACAAAACAGAGCAAAATTGATACATTTAATTATTAATTGATGCATTATGGTTGTTGCATCATAAATTGTTAAATACATTTTTAGTAGTAGGTTACAACTACACTGTTCACAACATGACTAAAGCAGGTGACTTTTTGTGAGTGATTTATCTTCTAGAAATTCCTTTACTGAGTAATAGCAGTTATTTACTAATAAGTCGTGGAGGTTCTTTTTAAATGTTGTTAATTCTTTAATATTGCGAATATGACTCGGAATATTATTAAATATGCGCGAAGCAGTGCTAAAAATACTTTCATGCAATAGTTGAGTCTTGCTTGGAACTATGTTTATTTTATCTAGATGCCTAGTACAGTAACAGGTGAAATATGGGTGATACACCTCTGCCACTTCTGGATAATATACGTATGCATGTAAAGCTATGTTTTAGTATCTATTTATTATTGTTCTCTAAACACAGGCCTGAGGCGCCGTTGGCATAATCTGACAGTCTAGTGAGCTTAGTTAATTGATATCTAAAATGAGTGTTGCATCGCAGACAGACAAATATTTTTGTTACGTAAGGCTTGTGGTCGGTTATTAATAGTATTTTATGTCCTAACCTAGCTATCTAAAATCTTTATGTTTTTTGGTGCAGTTACAAATAAAGCATAGTTATCGAAGAGAAGGCAGGACGACGGGGTAGCGAAGTCGGTAGTGCAAGCCTGCTACGCAGAGGTTGCGGGTTCGATTCTCGCTCAAGACAAATATTTGGAGGATAACATGGAGGTTTGTCTTGGTCTGGGTGTTTCTAGTATAATAAGTATGTATTTACAAAAATATAAATATGTATGTATTAGTTTAAGTTATTCTAGTACCCATAGTACAAGCTCTGCTTAGTTTGGGACTAGATGACGATGTGTGAAAAATGTGTCATATAAATATATTTTTTTTTTAATGTAAAAGGACAGTGTCGCCTAAGTTTACTGCTTCACCTTTAATTCACCATTTAACTTAACAGCTTAAAAAATTTAGTGGTCGAGCCGTTAAATTTTACTTGTTGGTAGGTGTTCAGCTATTGTTAAGTTTCCTTATTCTGAAGATACACACGCACGGTGTCACAAAAGTCGTTACCATTTATATAGGTATGACAAGGAACTCGCAAGCTAACCGCAACTGAAAATAAATTGTGCAATCTACACAAATCTAGCATCGATCAAATATTCCAACAGCTCTTAATAAAAACATGATTGTTTGATTGTATGCGCGATTGTACAATCAGATTTGATCAAACATTGGTTTTGCAGGGTTGGCCTATTTGCGTAATACAATATTGTGTTTGGATGCATTTTGCACAGATCGTGCGTATCAACGATTTGTACGCACGAATTTAAGAAATACAAGGTTTAGTAACTATGAAGTGTCTTACTCCAGACGACACGTACCTTTATGACAACTATTGAAGATTTACCTCTCGGTATTTCAAGATTTTAAAGATGGACGAACCTATACGCCCTTTCAAACACCAACGCTACGCTAAAAAAAAATCCGGCCAAGTGCGTGTCGGGCCACGCGCAATAGGGTTCCGTAAATAAACATAAATAAATAAATAAACGTACCGATTACCGACAAATAGCCAAAATAACAACATTTTTTCGCCACCAAAATTACTTTGTTTTTCATAGTGTTTTATGGAATTTGTATCAATAACAAAGTTATAATTTGCGGTTGCTGAAAAAGTGCTATATCTCAAAAACTGCTAACTGTATCTCATTCAAAACAATTTTGGTTGAAAGTTTTTATTAAGATCTATAATATATATTTTTTTTAGATTTTCACTCCGGTGGTTTAAAAGTTAGAGGGGGGGGGGACACTCATTTTAGCACTTTGAAAGTGTCTATCTTTGGAACGATTGACATTGTAAAAAAATGGTTTTAAAAACCTCAATGTAATTTTAAAATACCTATCTATAGATACCCCACACGTATAGGTAGAATGAAAAAAAAATATTATTGTTTCAGTTCAATGTAATTCAATATATAAAAAATAATAATATTAATATTAGAGGGGGGCTGCCTCTAATATTAATATTATTATTTTTTTGTGTAAAAATCGTAAAGCGGTTAACAGAATACATCTATCTACTTAGTTTCAATTGTGTAGTCCTAATAGTTTCGGAATAAAGTGGCTGTGACATACGGACGGACGGACAGACAGACAGACAGACAGACAGACATGACGAATTTATAAGGGTTTCGCTTTTTGCCATTCGGCTACGGAACCCTAAAAATCGTATCGTTTTTCCCTCTAAAAAGAAAGCATGAAATAGTGGAAGAGCACGAGTGCGGCAGCATCACCATCTCAACTTTAACCGGCCGGCCGCCAAATAGTAGTGCCTTTGTATTACTGTTTTCCAGTTCGGTGGCGAGGTCAGGCCCTGAAATTACTAACACCTAAGAACTTTCTTTAGATGAAGCAACGCATCTTCAATCTACTTTTGTTGAATGTTGATGTTTATGGGCTATAGTAACCACTAACCATAACATGGGCTGTATGTCCGTTGCTACAAATGAAGTATAAAATCTACAAATTACCATTTAAATGTAAATACTGGGAGCCTTCTTTGTTAATTGCATAAATACCTGTCATAAAGTCCCACTTATTATTTAAGGTCACTTATAATGAATACCGCTAAATATAAGACACAAGGGACCTTTTGTTCTTATACTAACCCAATTTAAAATACTGGCATCAATGCCCGTCAAAAATCATTTAAAACAATATCATTTTAATTAATATTAGGGACTCAAGAGCCTCTCTCATACAAAAGGTCTTGATTACAAAATTCTTAAGAACCCTTAAACATAATAAGTTTGCCCTTTGGAAGCGTCAATGATTGGCCTCTTACTTATAATAACACGTGTGTGTGTGTATGGAGGCGCGTGCGCATGCGTGGGTCGCCGATGGATGACCGCCAAAGCCTTAAATGGACTTCGTGAAATACTTCGAATTGTGTGTCAGAGGTTCAATGGATATTTAATTATTTTCCTTTATATAAACGGATTAACTGCATAAGTTTATTATATGTACATTATAAAGGTAAGTACTTACAAAAGGATCATATTTTGAATACGGAAGGCGGAAGAGCCAGCAGATTAACTTAAACCTTGTTAGATTATTTTGTATGAAATTAAGGTTAATTTAGCCCTGATAAAACACATCAGGCGTGATGTTAAAGTCCTTTGATGCAGCAAGCTAATTGCTTTTTTATGTATGTTCATGGGCTACTGTTACCACTGACAAGCATTTTAATGAATATACTACCTACTATTTTAACAACAAGCCCTTTAAAACTTTTTGAATACGTGTTACTATTTGGGAGCACTTATGGAATTTATAAATATAATAATATATTTTTTTCATAACTCACACACAACGCCATCTAGTCCCAAACTAAGCAGAGCTTGTACTATGGGTACTAGAATAACTGATACTAATACATGTATACTTTTCTTTTGTAAATATATACTTATTATACATAGAAACACCCAGACTAAGACAAACCCCATGTTCGTGCACACAAAGATTTGTCTTAAGTGGGAATCTAACCCACGACCTCGGCGTCGCGTACACTACCCACTCCGCCATCCGGTCGTCATAATTATGTATAACATACATTACATAACATCACGCCTATATTACCCAGAAGGGTGTGACAGACGTGTACAACACCCAAATTTCACCTGTTTTATTTAGGTCACATGGGATGAAGGGATGAGCCTATCGCCATCCACCGGCACAGTTTTAGTTCCGTGCTGCTATTGTAAATTTCACTAATAACACTTTACCTTAAACGAGAATCGAATTCGAGACCTCGCAGTGAGAGGCGTATTCGCTAACCACTAGACCATCGTGGCAGTATATTTATAAATATTTTCTACCTAAAAAGATATTTTTCTAAGCAACAATGATTCAAAACTTGTAAATTATATTCGAAGACTACAAATGTAATGTGTCATCGACTACTAAGTAGTACTCCTATTTATGGCAGTACACGAACGCTGGACAAGGTAATGTTTAAGCGGCTTTGTTATTTGTTTATCTGTTATAAAGTCACCATGTAAGAATGGTTAGATTTATTATTTATCAATAAAAATAAATAGAATTGAGTTGTCTGTTTTTAGTGTAAAAAAAATCATCTTTCATCGGCTTTCATGAGCGCTTTCTTTGAGCAGGTGATGAGCAAGGGGCAGGCCATGAGATAGGCCATACATAGTCTGTACAGCACCACACTCGCAATGTAGGTGCAATTCGTCCACAAAATTCCTTAACAGGTAAGCATTCTGCTAGCTAACTAGTGGAAGCGCTAGTATTTGGCGGTCGATAAAAGGTGATGCCGTGTAGAGATGCCTTCTACTACTAGGTACTACAGCACACTACTGCGTATTGTCGAGATCGTCCTTGGTACGGAAGAATTTTCATTTGTTTTTCCATCGATCCTCGACGTCCACACGTACGTTAAGTTTTAATCGTCTTGCAGTCAAATAACACGAGTGAACCAGGCCAGTGTCAAAGAGTATACCTAAAGTATTGCTAAATGTCTAACATATCTTAACCTACATCTGAACGTGGGCGTCGTATGAGGACCCTATCAGTATATTTTGCAACTACAGACTTCGAAGGACAACATAGATTGACGGTGTAGCACTTACCTGTCCACCCTCTAGCTCAAGAGGACAGCTTGATGTCTTACTTGAGAATGACAGGGTGACCCGAAGGTCGGCCTTAGTCCGACAATGGCTGGTTGATTGTTTTGTTACAAAGACTTTACTTGCAGTCATTTTGATTGATAGGTACGCCTATGTGTGTAGCAACCCTATTTTGGTTAAGCTTCAAAACGGGCTATCTATGCGTTAAAGTGTGTAAGGTACGATTTTCGTCAAAGCGGAGAAGGGAGGAGATGTTTATGGAAAACCCATCGAGTTTCGGTACCAAGGTTAAGAAGACAGATGTAGTACTTCTACATCTCCTCAAGACCAGATTAGTTATCCAAACACGTCACCCCTCATCTCTATTTTGGTGGTAACCGGTCCTTGATTACGCGATTATGATCTCAAAATCTACCTCTAGTTGGTGTTTTCATAAAACGAAATTGCAAAACTGTTCTTATTCTTTCCTTTCTAGATAACTTGGTATACTAGACGAAAAATTAAACGAGATTAACAATACGTGATAATAAGACAAGATACTCGTAATAACTCTTTGTTTTCCAAAATGTAGGAGTTCCATTATAATAAATAGTTTGTCTTAAATCCAATTATTTCTAGTCTCAAATTGAGGTTAACACGCGTCTCTAACATTGCATTAAATGCAATCGCGCAATAATCCTGAAGCTAAGTGCTCTTTATGTCAAAACGCATATATTATTATGTTCCTCCCACATTACATACCAATTACTGCATAACTAAGCAGAACAACACGCCTGTTTTACCCAAAAGCGTATGGTAGAGAAATTACGATGTCATCATATAAAAGTCTATAGCAATTCACCTACTGAAAAAAAAAGAAATAACGTAACATAACATTATGCCTTTATTACTCATAAGGGTGTGGCAGAGGGACCTTTCGTCAGGAAATGTCACAATAGCAGCACGGAGTTGGATATGTGCCCGGTGGATGGCGATCGGTTCACCACCTTTCTAAGGACCTAAAAACAAAACAGGTGAAGTTGTACACCTCTGCCCCTCCCTTCTGGGTAATATAGGCGTGATCACATATTATGTTATGTCATTTCACTTTTTGTGTTTAGGTAATGTTGAGTGCTACTGCAATTTTCCCAACATTTCTAATTATTTTTCTACTTGCCCATAACCCACTTTATTTGAAGTCGCGCAAAATATGTTTTTCTCCATTCTCCTCTCCATCAACCGTCTCGCTATAACTCACTCTCTTCTCTTTTATATTTTCTTTTAATCTTTCCATCCATATTTTGTTCTGTCTTGTCTTTCTGTCCATCTATAAAAACGAAAACAAAAACAAAAAAACTAGTGTTTTACCGAGGATGATTCACTTATATGCTTTTTAAGTCATTTTAATTTTCTAAAATCCATTTTACAATATGACTAATATTATTTTGCAGAAAAACTGTTTTTGAGATAATGGTTTAACAGTCATACATAGATGATTCGTTAAACCACATGGAGTTTTGGTTAAATCATGTGATTTTTGGAAAATCCCACGAAATGATGTGTCTCAAAACTCCCTAGAAATGTCCTCATCAAACAATATCATATTAAACATATCAATTTAGCCCGGAAAACAAACAATTGTTTTTAAGACTAAAAAAAAATTCAAAGAAATAATAACTTTAAGATTATTTTTTTTAATTTCCTTGAGCCTAATCAATTATAGACTTTGGTTGTTTCACGTAAAAAATAACAATAACCTATTTTATAAACTAATTTATTTAAAATATTGGCTAGCGTTGTAGATCTAATAAATTAAGCTAAAATAGTGTAGACATAGCCAAAATTTTAAACAGAATGTTTTTATCATGATGGAAATCCATTAGTGGTCAGATGACATAACTATTGACTGTGAGTAACTCAATTATCGCCTTAAAACAAATATGAATCATTTGGTCCATTTTGGTTAATCATAATATTGCCACTGGACTAAAAGATTTAAGCTGATTTCATGTATGCTCTAAAACTACAGGCAGATAAGGTATAATACTAATAATACAGAGTGTTATTGACATCGTGACGAAGACGTTTACCAGTAACTCAGTTCATGATTATGAGACCCAAAGTACAAAAAAAATAACCGGAAAATTCATGATTTTGCCGAGGATAATTTGGAATAGGTATAAAATCATGATTTTAACTCTAAAAAGTATTTTCACAAGCATATTCTTATACTTTTACGATTTTCTTGTGGCGATTCTCCATGATTTTTTCGGTGTCTCGGAATAATTTTCTGAACGGTAAGCGATTTCTTCACAATTTCATTTACATCCTGTATAATAAAAATAATATTTGATTAACGTAGCTACTGTTTGATTAAAATGTACTTGATGCCTTATCTACATCAAAACTAATTGTTTTCTATAACTCCTACGTATCTCCATTACTTTAATAGTCAGATTAATTTTATTGGTTTCGTAGTTCCATTTGAAAATTATGTCATATTCATTCAGAAAAAAGAAACATAAAATGTGTTGTACAAATTTAAGGTCGATTACTGTCTACATGAGAAATAAATGTGTGAACTGGTTTCATACTGACTAATGCAAAAGGCTATAGATTTTTTAAATTAATGACTTTTGGCATTTATAATGTCATAGCCATATTTTTCTGTATCAAACTGACGAAGCGATGCGACGCCCCCGTATCCATCCATGTTCACATTTAAATGCAATGACTCAAAATAAAAAATGTTAAAGTATAGATAATTCAGTGTCAAAATATTCAGGTATCTCGTATGGTAAAAGCATGTGTAAGCACAATTTTAAAAGAACAAATTGACAGTTTCTTGTTAATAAGAGTCTATGATTGTGTCAAACATCAAATAAAACTTCTATGAAATGTAGAGGTCTTTTCGTTGCAAAAGTATAACCGTAAATTTTCTTCATGTTACATCTTGACATGTATTTATCGATGATTAAAACCGTCCTCTTATCATCCAAATTTAAATTCAAATCATTTATTTTCATAGGCCCCAGGAGGCGCTTGAACGCGTCAAAACATTACAAAAAATGATATAAAAATAAATAATAAATAATACTTAATTATACTAATTACAATGATTTGAATTACCGGGGCTTAGATTAATTTTAATCCTTTGGCACTTTGGCTGTTGTGATTTTAGACTTACTTACTTTAGTCCAAATAACTATTTGTTTGTGGTGTTATAAAACAAACTAAAGATATTATTTGTCAAACGACACAAACTGCTGAATTATAAATTTACCAAGCTAATTTATAATAATTAATATTTATCATCAATTCCGTCTCAGCAGGCTTCTGCTAATTCTTTTGATCTTTACTACATTAAAATGTACTAATCACTTAGTTAAAAACCGTGAGAATCTACAACTAATAAATTACACTTCCCATATCATGAATATGTATCTATCGGACTTTCGCAATATGGAAGTTCTTGAACATTCAATAAATAACATCTTACGGTGCCGACTACAAAGCCTTTCCGTACCATTAGTACGCATTGTTTTGTAAGAACTAAGTCTTGGACACTGGATCTCAAAGTTTGAGAACTCATACAAGTATAGTCATCAAACGCCGCTATGCCTTTATGAACCTGTTCAAGACAGCACAATTTTCAACTTGTCGGCATATTACAAATCTTTGTGAGCTAGATTCATGATACAATTAAGTCCGGCAAATTCTATTGCAGGTTGTATTGTCGATATAGCAATGCAACTGACTGATTTAAAAGACTGTCTTGCTAACTGTTGTTCGTATTATTTTACAATATTCTCTCTAACCAAAAATGTACGTATGTACATTATATTAAAAAAAAATGCACATTATTAATTTTATTCACATTTAAATTAAAATGTTAAAGTATATGTAATGCAGTGTCACTTTTTCTAATAAATTTTCAGGTATCTTGTATGGTAAAAGTATTTGGGCAACATTTCCAAGTTATTTTACAATATTTTCTCTAACCAAAACTGTATGTACGTATATGATATTTAAACTTTAACAAAATCACTTTATTAATTTGATTTCATGAACTGACGATGCTAATAAAGTTTAACCACATTATGGTCACCAACCAAAAAATAGTTTGAGGACCATTGGTTATAGTAATTACACAATGGTCTAAATATTATGTAAGTAGAACTAGAGATAACATCGTTTACTATCTATTCGGATCGGACTATTCTTTCGATTATCCATGGTTTTAGATTGTATCCATGGCTCGCTTTTAATTTGTGTCTTTGCCCGTGTAATTATAGTTATACTAGACGCATTCTTTTGAGAGCAAAAAATAATTATAGTCAAACACGAGCTATCGTTTTTATTAAAACTGACGTGAGTATGTAACATTATTAAAATTATGAAATACGGGTGTTACTCACGTAATGTTGGTCTATTTAGTCGACCGCGGTTTCACCTACACATTTAGGCATTTTCAAGAGAGTGCGATACGTCGCGCCGCGATAGACTAAATATACCAACATTAAGTGAGTAACACCCGTATTTAATTATTTTAATAATGATCCATCGTATTTATTTATTTTTTATGTGTTCTTTAATAATATTATTATAACAGTTTTTGCAAAAAAATGTTCAAGTACCGCAAGAGGTTACAAACATAAAAACCTAAAATGCTTATACAGGATTTGACTTAAATTCGAAAAACATGTCATTGTATTTAATTATTTAGTTTTTTTTAATTAGTGAAAATAATATAGATCACGTCTAGAGTCTGTGTTTTCTTTTAATGCCAATAACATTGCATGCCATAAATAAAATATGTTGGTAAACTAGGATTCACTAGTTTTCTCAAGGCATAACTGAAGGAAGACAAATGATAAGCAGATCTTTACAATAATTAATTACAATGTTCTACTTAGATTTATCTGCAGTTATTTTCTCAGAACTAAGTGAACTTTAGCCGGCTTCTTATTTCATCAATCTGTTTCTCAATAGGTGTTAGACTATAGCTATGTTTAAGTCCTTGGCGAGGTAGTGCAGGTTATAATAATTAATAAGAGACTTACTGAGATATCCATTGATAGTAATCGGACGTACAAAGATATTATAGTTTATATTTAGGGTTCCTTATAAATACTTGGAAGTATTGTACTCTATATTGTGATGTTTTTCAGCGTGCTTTATTTGGATTATTTAGTTTTATTCAAATGTACATGCGATAACCCTGTATGATAAGAGAAAATTTTACTACTTAACATGTAATTAAGTAAAAAATACTAAACGTAACATTTTTACAAGTAGCTAAGTAAAAAATATGAATTGATTATTTTATTAATTATTATGAATTACATAATTACTGTATATTTTTTTACGTCAATTAATTCCAAAAGTTTACATTATAATTTTATTTACTTTTTGTTGAACCTTTTTAAAACAGCGAGCAAATGTATTCGTGAAAGGCTTTTTTGTTATAGAAAGGTAAAATAGGTGTAATTTGTAAGAATCCAGAGGTCACCTCTAATCCTCCTTTCTACAAAACGTCCTACAGTGAGTCAAGGATGCTCCGCTCTCTGACGCAATCGATTGATCCAATACTGATCATGGTTCATTTACTAAAGCTAAAACCTAGTGCCTTTACGTTCTTTATGAGGTCACACTAGACAGGGCTTTAAAACTGCAATAACGTAGAAAGAACGCCAGGATCACACAAAGATTTGTCTACAACGAACCCACAATACCAGTGTAGTGGACAGCGGCGAGACGACCGCTTAAACCACTACACCACACGTGCAGACAACTTGCATGTCGAGCACCTTCAACCACCAGAAATCTGTATTGCATGCCTTAGGGTAAAATATGGTGGACTTTACTACTTTGTTACATCAATCAAAAGTTTGAAGAAAATAAACATGTTGTCCACCTGATGGTAAGTGGTAACTAACTACTTCTTACGCTTAAGGACATAATAATTTACTTTATTCAAATAATAATAATTAAAATGCGAATACAAGTGAGGAACCTACGATAATATACCTCCCCTGTCAATAATTTCAGAGCTTAATCTTAGCGCAAATCTGGAAGATAATTTACCGTCTATAATAAGAGTGCTTTCTCTGGCAAGCAATATTATTTGTCAGCACGTTAAAGGTGACAGAGAGTGGTCTTCAACAAAATCGTTCGACGTCGATCGATTGGAGTAATACCTACGTGGTTGTACGATGGCCGAAACAAGCTGGTATTATCGTAATGCTACTGCTCGACATGCGTTAACATTAACGTGAATATTAATGCGTTAGTAACGGCATTCAAATTGTGCCTTGGCTACATTGACGTTATCTTTGACCACATCTGTATTAACGTGATAATTTGCGCGTCAAGACGCTGGTGGCAGTACCATCATGATACGATTCGGTCAAGTTACCTTTAACCTTGTCATCGGCTTCGGTTAATCGGTTCGATGCGCTTGACAAGCAGATAATCTACCACGAACTGTTTTCTTAATCAAATCGTTAGCGAAATTAGAATGCATATTAATTTTAAGATTTTTAAGTTTTATTAATTGTATTATATCTTAACTTGCGTAACGTTTTATTTTGAAGAAAGGAATGGTGGCAATATAAAACTTGTTTAGTGATACGAAACAGATTATATATATATATTGTTAGAAAACTACTTATAATTCTTAACACCACGACTATAATTACCCATAAGAGTATGATAGAGGTGTATTTAATACCTACACTTCACCTGTTATGTTCCATATCTATCGCCATTTTATTTGTTTGGTTTGAGAAAATACTAGTGGCCCTGGAGCCCATATGCGGTCAACTTACGTAATTTTATAAAAGTTGAAAATTTATATATGCTTTTGTTCTCCAACACCTCTCTGATCCAAATTCGATTGGTGCTCGTTCTTATCTATATAAAATTTATTTGTGTGTCTCTCTAAGGCACACACAGATAAATTACATGGCATAGAATACTGCATATTTATTGGATATGTTATCCATGGTGATGGTAGAAACCACCTACTATTGGCAAACTCATAAAAAAACTTATAGGTTGCCTACACGACATAAATTAACAACAAGATTATTTTTTTGGAAATTTCAATTCCCAAAGGTTAAATTAAGGGTTGAAGTATTTGAAGGAAGTTCCTCAATTTCGTAGGAACTAGCATGCATTTTATCAAAATTATTATTAAAATTTTCAGTTTGTTTGTAACTGTACCGGTAATTAATGATAAAACCAATTATAACAAAATGGACACGTACAAACATGCATTTAAGTGTTCTAGATATCATATGTCTATTAAAATAGACAAAAACTCAACAATATTAAAATTAAACTCAAAGTTTTCTATAGAAAACTAACCAATTATTGTTTTCTCTTAAACTTTCAGAAATAAGGGTGTGTGTCGGCAGTAGCTGGTATAATAAGCAAGGAGACCGTTTCACGAAGCCCATCGCTCGGTCGAATTGTCTTTCTCACCGAGTTGCCATTGCCCTTGAACTCAGTTTGTTTAATTATTTAGATGCGCTTTTTATGTGTCTCGTGTTGCGTAAGTGTTTTATGATGGTGGACTTTTATTTTATCTGTATAATAATAGCAGCCCTGTATCCAATACTGCTGGGCTCGGGCCTCTTCTCATGATGAGAAGGGTTAGGCCATAATAGGCACAAACTTGTAGTCCACCAGGTAGAAGGTAAGTGTAGAACAGCCCATGGACATCAATCAACAAAAGCAGATTGTTGATGCTTCGCTGCAACTGAGGACTACAGTGCTATGGCTCATATGCCAGTAATTACAGGGCCTGATCTCACCACTAAACCGGCACACAGTAAAGCACTGCTATTTAGCGGCAGGTTAAAGGTGTGACGGAGGATCTGCCACCCTCGAGCTCGTTCTCAAGAGCTTTACCACCTGTGAAAAATTATATTGTTAATGTTTACTTCACAAATTGACGGCAAAAAAATCTTGTTTGACCACATACACGGTGGTTTCTGGTGGCAGGCTTTTGCGGTCTGCGTTGGACCAGCGTTCGTAGTCATTACTTATTAGGTCTATACGTTTGTATTTCATCTCTTTTGAAATGATCCAAAAGCGCATGAGATATTTTGGATCATTTCAAGTCTGTGTTTAAAGGCCAATCGTGATGAAGACGATCCCACATAGGAAAATATTGTATTATCTTGATCATCAACAAACAAACATGTTTACCAAGTGAATAATAACATCTTACATAACATGTCAATTAATAACATAACAGATGAATAACATAATTAATAACTAACATTACCCACCTGCGCATGCGCATGCATCCGGAACTCTCTTGATTGTCATAATACTCATAATGATGATACAAAGGCGATATTTGCTTTATAAAGGTTCGTGGGAAAAATACAAACATAGAAACGTAATATCAGACTTGCATTCAGCTTATTGGAATTTCGTTTCGAGATGATTCTTTCAGCGAATCGAACCCAGGAGTTAACGGTGAGCAGTCGCATTTATAACAAAAAAGGTAACCATTAGAGTAAAACGACTATGACGTCTTTTACCGGGCAACCCGTTAAACCCATATTACATGGCCTATAGTTTAACTTTTGTTATCTCAGATAGAGATCAACTACTGACAATCTTATCTGTCAGTTAAGCATTCCACAAATTACCAATTTCCAGCTGTCAAGGTAATAAAGAAACATCCGTTTCTTAATAATTCAGTCATTTTGTCAAATTGTTTTAATCATTAATTAAGTTACATACAAACAGAAATGTTTTAATAATAATTAAAAAAAAATGACGCCAACAATCTTTAGTTTAGTATTTTGCATATGATTTGTCAAATGACGCAGTCGGGTAAAAATAGATACAAACTTAATAATATTAAGTTAAACCCATATTACTTTCGAATGGAAAACAGCCAATCAATTATAATTATGGAATTATAGTTATGTTATAATATCATATATGCCAAAACAAATATAGGTCCTAGTCATTGTATCATAGACTAGATATAATTGTAATGAAATGTCTAGTATTCTCTTACCGGAAATTCAATTAAACGGATAAGGAAATCAATCGTGTTTATAATAGTATCACATATTGTCACGACAAGGATTTATATGTACTATAAAACTAATTTATTTGTGATCTATTTCAATTCAAATATGCGTGAAACTGGCTCAAATGTCAAAACAAACGCAATAAAGAATGCGAATTAATAGGAAACGGATGATGCGTGAACATTACCCTGACAGCTGGGAACTGTTTGATTGAAGAATATGGAAGAGTTTTTGTGAACGAAATTGTTTTAGTTTATTTTTTATTTATTTTGAAACCTCTTCGGACTTAATGCCATAGGCATTTTCTACCAGTCAACCTTAAGGTGATGCCGAGAGAACAACGGTAGGTGCATACAAAAATTAAAATGTAAAAATAATTTACTGAAAATGTGAATACATACATAGAATAATATTGTATCGACAATTTGATTACATAAATATGTAAAAAATATACTATACTATACCTACATTAATATTATATATAAAACTATACTATTAACAGTCGCTGTCGTTAAATCATTAAATAGATTAAAAGACATGCAGTCAAAGTCGTTCGAATAGTAAAACTTTCGAGTATCAATCCCGGAACTTTTAAGCATACCAAAACAAAAGGTTATTTCTGTCATTAGAAGAAATTATTAAATTGTTAAAAAAAAAATACGGTCATATAGAGAATCAAAAATTAGATATATTTTTTTTTACTGTATGTTGCTGGCCGAGTCTCAAGTTGAAAACCTAGTCAAAAATGTTGTTGAATGGAAAACTTCAAGTTCAATAAAAAATAGATTTGTCTTACGCAGTAAGCCATTGTTTGTTTGTCTATTTTTTTACCGCGAGTTCCACTCAACTCTGTTGACACTGATGACACCATTTCAGATAAAACACTTATTTATACTTAATAATATATTGGTATTGGTTATGTTACAATTTTTATTTAAACATATTTTATGTTTTATCGAATTTTAATGAAATGAGTGATCTCAGAATTTTTATAGATATAGCACCTTTCAGCTTCCTGACTTTTAAAATAGAAAAGATAATAATTTAAAAAGACGAGGAATAGAAAAACAGCCTATAAATATAAATATTTCACAACTTACACACTACGCCATCTATAACAGTGTAATAAATAATTATTGCAAATTATAATCGCTTCCATACACTTTAAAACATAATATTATTATAGTTACATATTTATTAATGAAATTATCAAATCTCCAATCAAACCAGTTGTTCCGTCGAACATAGCAGGAAGTCTAAATAAAGAGTTAATTAATATAATCCGTCAATTCAAACAGACGAGTAAATAATAAGACCACAACGAATTCATAAATCGAGAACATTGTTTACGTTCAAGGACGCACGCGGGCGGAGTAGGGAGGCATCGCTAGCTCGTGACCGGCGCCAAATGTCAAGCAGTCTTGTGATACAGACCGCGCCAAGCACGCGCGTATCCAACGAGATGCCAAATTCGAAAATCGAACAACAAACGAACATTGAATAAAAAAAATATTAATTAAGAAAAATAAAGTGAAGTTTCTAGTGCTTGACTAAATCAACTTTTTATCGATTATAGATTTATTGATTGTGCGGTTGACATTTGAATTTTATAATTACTAGGAAAGGTGAAGCTTAGTGAATGTTGCATCGCATTGTACCTTTGTAAATAGTGGGAATTATTTCTTGTCCCATTGTTTTAACTGTAATTTCCTTCAATAATTATTGTCTGCCGATTCTTATCACTGCAGCATTGACAAATATTTTGTAAGCTGGTGAAGTTATGCGAGTTTGACGTTTGACTGACTGTGACAAAAAGTGCAATCATGGGTTTTAGACCGTTTTTGTTCGTGTGTGTTCTGGTTGGTTTGTGCTATGTTGTCGCTGAGGTAAGTGAACTTTAATATTTATAGATCTACTCGCAGACCCTCATTTAGAGGTCAACAATTTGCATCGTGCATCTTTAAATGTTCGATGACCTTTCTCATTTTTTAAATATATTTTGGAACAATCCTTAGGTCAGGAGGAAGTAGGAAAAAAGGAATTGACAATTATATTTTTCAAGAATAGACTGCTTAGCGATATTAATTACCCTCGAGTCAACTGACACCCTAATTGTACATTTGAAACTTATAAATTTACCCTGAATTTTGTAGCCACTTCATAGGTGACGTAACTCTTATACTACAGGACAGAAGATCATTAGTAACCACGGGCCAAATTCCAGGACAATCCCAGAAATCCCGGCCATTTGGCAATATTAACTGGGCTCGACGGTAAGCAGGTTCTCTGGAGCGAGAGAAAGATTTCATGCTCAGTAAAATTATAGCCCTAGGTAGCTGGCTAGACAAGGTTGTCCCTTAAACCTCTTAAATCTTTATATATATTACTTAATGCCACTATTACCTAACCTTCTTTGCCTCTAGTTCTTGTGTATAAACGCCTAGGTTTTACAACTATGCAAGAACCACAGTAATTAAAGATTACTTTGTTCTCATCACCACCCATAACACGTCATAAGAGTAATTACTGTATAGCATTGAATGCGTAAGTTTAGTTGTTTTTTACAATATACATAATTATAATTAACTAATTACGTATGCACGCATACGCAACGATTGTACGCTTCCTAGCGCCGAAGTGATTCAAACATGAATTATTTAGGAAGTTCGTTACTTTGCTGCTATGAACAAATCTATATGTATAATAAAATTTTAAATTAGTCATGTCTGTACATTAAGGATATTTGAGAAAAATAATACGGGGATATAGAAGAAGAAGCCAAAACATTTTTGTTTTTAAATATTTGTCTGTCTTTTTGTTTGTCTGTCTGTCTGTCTGTATTGTTGTCGACGCATCACGTAAAAACTACTGCATGAAATGAAATTCGGTTTTGACTGTTTTTTTTCGGCTGGTGGCAAATGGTTCAACATTTAGGCTCATCATTTCAATTTCAAATTACAATTTATTGCATTACATAATGTATAATTACAGGTAATCTATGTATATAAAATCTATAAAACATTTTAATTACACCTAGTGGCAGAGCTTTCAATCTCGTCCGTAACGATTAAAATATATTAGCATATGGTAAATAGCTGTTTTAACGGTTTTAATTAATCAAATAATAAATGCACTAAAATGATAAAATTTATGCACAATTTAATTTCGCAGTCGATCAATAATTTAATTCAAATTCATATAGGAAGCCTTTTTGTATTACAGATTCAATAGTTTTAAAAGCATCCTCATTGCCTAACTTAGAACACGCGGTAAATTCAGGAAATACACAACAATACTAACCAAATGACATAACACGCTATACAAACATTATATCTTAAGATATATCACGTGGTACACGACTATTACGTGTGTGCCAGTGACCATTACTAACAAAAGGTTAATGACATTAGGACTGTACTGTATAACAAAACGTAACGTAACTATAATATTGGTATAGTTCGCGGACGTGGTTCGGTGGTCAAGGTGTTGGACTTGAAATTGAAAGGTTGTGAGTTCAAATAGGTACTAGTGCCATATGTTTTTCCATTATGCTTATGAGTAATGTTCTCGAGATCGATTTCCGGATGAGCAATAACTTAAGTTTGATTATTTCCATCGGGTTATTCTCAATATGAATATGGATTATTGTGCCCGAAAAATAGCGAAAGCCTCATATCTACTACATGGAATCTAAACATAGCAGGTAAAATATGGGTGAAGAAGACGTCTTCCATAACAGTCTTCACTCACGACTGTCTCCATCTATGTTGTTTAATAAAACACTGTCAAAATGATTCTAAAGTTCTCTCTAAAGATTGAGAATGAGATAGAGAATGATCACAGAGTCAAAATAGTCTAGGTTGTCCTGTGGCGTTTGCAAGTTACTAATATAATTATGTGTCACATTTAATGTTAAAATTATACATGTCATCGCTAAAGTAACCACGTAAGTCAGTTCGTAATAAATTTATATTTTGTTTCACCTGCAAAGTTGCCTAAACGATTTACGTGGTGATAGAACTGAAACAACAATTCGTTATTCTGAGACATATTATTATGTAATACATTAGAACGACTTTAGTGCTAGAAGGTGGCATCTTAGAGTGTTTTGACTCTTATCATTATTTAAAAAGTCAAGAGTCAAGCTCTGACATCGTTCTACATAGATAACACATAATCTTTTAAACACCAATCATAATCGGAATATTTGTTGTTTTGTCTATTAAATCATAAAATTAATCTTTTGACCTTTGTGTTTTTCATTGAATATTTTTTTGTACTCGTTACCATTGATGATAAATCATAAACTACTACAGAAGCGAATTTCAAAACACAAGAACGTACTATTAAAGACTACTATACTCGTTGCGATATATCGTAGCGATTAATCTGTGCACATTTAAGGACCGTGTGAATGATAAGTCGAAAGCGATGTTTGTTATACAGATGATAGATAAATCTGCGCAAATCGGTAAGCGCAGATTAATTGCTATGCATTTGTAGCGGCCATTTACACAAACCCCACTTGTACAGTATAGTATATATACTATGTATACCAATCGTAGAGATAAATCTGTACAGACTATTGATAATATGAATAATCGATAATGATTTATCATATACGATGACTTTTATTATTCGTAGTATACGATCGATAAATCTTCGCGCAGTTTGCACAGATCTTTCGCAACGATATTTCTCACAAATGCGACATAGCTCGCAAAATAAGCTCGCTGAAGTGGCAATGGGCTGGTCACGTTTTCTGAAAGGACCGACAGCAGTTGGAGCAAACGAGTCCTGGAATGGAGATCGCGACTCGGCAACCGTAACGTGGGACGCCCCCCTGCCAGGTGGACTGACGACCTGAAGAAGGTCGCTGGAGGGGACTGGATGCGACAGGCGCAGGACCGGGTGTTGTGGCGCACATTGAGAGAGGCCTATGTCCAGCAGTGGACTACGAGAGGTTAAATGATTATATTTCTCACACAACACTTATTCATAGTTCGGTATCAAATAAGTAGGTAGATTTATCTTATACACTTCTTTCGAGGGTAAAAGAGCAATCCTAATTTGCACAACCCAAATATTTGACCTAATAACTCAGTCTATTGCCTGAAACAACTAGACAACCTTACACCAAGGCATTTGAATAAAAGGATTATTAATTACGAAAAATATATCAACTACTACACATCACGATTCGTCAAAGTTACCTTCAGTACCCTTTTATATGTGCTTGATTTATTTGCGCTATTAACATCTAGGTTCAGTCTATGAATAGGTCTTTGATGAAGCCTAAAAGCTCTTAGCAAATACCAGAGCTGCAATAGTGATGCACTTTACCGACGTTTATATTTATAGATGTATATTATTATGTTATGAAATTGTATCAATCGCGTGCCAGTAGTGAATGGATTTTGTATTGTGTAATCGAAAACAGTGTATTACAAAGGTACGAAAAATTACTTCTGATAAAGTAATTTTTTGTGTAAAAAAGTTTTAGTGTATTACAGAGATTTAACGTTTTAATAATATATAATTTATATATAATTTTGAACATAGCTAAGCCTAGATTTAAGAAAATCTAGAAATCGCTTTAAGCGATAAGGCCGCCCTTTGTACATTTTTCTTGTATTTTTCTTTTTGTTGTTTATTCGAGTTTTCATGTTACAGAAATGATGTACAAATAAAGTATTTTCTATTTATCTATCTATAGATATTTTCTTGTTGGAAGCTCTTAGACTGCGAGTATTTGCATGTAATGTAAATTTTTTTTTACCATCTGGAGTAGTACGTTTCAAACTGCCTCCCACACTGACGAGCATTCGCCTGAATGTACCATTTGGTTTTCGGTACAATAATACTTGATGATACAAGTTGTATCAAAATATTACACATGTATCATTACAAGTTGCTCATTGTAATGCTCGGTTCGCCACCCACACTGCTGATGATACTCATGGTGTAATCATTGAACAAGATAATATTTTTGAACAAACAAAACTAGATAATATAAAACAAAAAAAAAATATTATGTGTTGTATTTTAGCTCGTTAAAATTTCTCATACAGAATTGTTTTTATTTGTAATTTAACACCTTGTGACGTCTTATTTGCGATCACATCACTACTAGATAGATGGAACACAGAAGTCGGCGGGATTTTAACACCCCCTCACCCCCGCAAATATCACGTGTTCTTTCATAGGTAAATCTAGTAACCGCACCTCTACTCTATAAGTGTAACATTCGAATTAGGAATCTTGTTAGATATCTACCTATCTATCTAACAAAGGTGCCGCGCATCATAACGGGACTGCACGTGTTGCACATTTGGGGACACGCGGCGAGCGACGCCTGTACCGGTCGAACATAACGGGACTGCACGTGTTGCACATTTGGGGACACGCGGCGAGCGACGCCTGTACCGGTCGAACACGAGGCGAGCGGCGCGTGCACAGGACGGCCCTACCTATATAAGGAAGCAGAGCGGCGCCGGGGGCACTTGCCTTCACGAACTATAGTGAACATAACGTATTCGCTCCTCTAAGTTTTATACCGGGTTTTTAATTATAGTTATAACGGTGTTTTAATTTAATATACCAGTATATTTGTACAGTCCGCTTTTCATTTAAGTCCTACATAGGACTCTTAACATGGTCCTTCTGGATCGCCGTTAAATTTTTCATTCGAAAAACAATAACGTAATTTAACGTCCCGGAAAAAACGCTTCAAGTCTCGATCCTATAGCTGTGGACGGAATACAACCTACCTGCTATCTGCACGGAACGAGCTAAGAAGAAAATCAAATTGGCCGCAGGCAACGAAAACAGACCGTTGACCCGAGCAAGATCCAAATCATACGCGAAGAAACCTCAATTCACCAATGACACGTGGTTTGGTTTGGATAACAGTGAGTCGTTCCAATTTTTTTCTTCCTTCCCTTTCATAGTGTTTTTTATTTGAGTGAAGGTTTAGTCATATTTTTTATTTATCCAACGGTTACTCTACGTTGTAAATGTAAAATACAACTTTTTGTGTTAATAATTATAGTGCAAAAAATAGCAAAGCAACCGGTTACCTGCCGCTCGCGCACGTGCTTGTCCGTTAGGTAGCCAAGAGTGCCTATCCCTTATAACATTTTTTCACATGCTTGCAACTTTATAGGCTGGCTTACCAACTAAAAATATTTCTTTATATTTTTTAATTCTTGTTTAATCTTACCTACCCTTTTTCTTTTAATTAGTATTGAGAATTTATTGCAATGACTGAGGATAAAGTAACGACCTCACAGCTTATTAAAAAGCGTGGCAGTTTTAAAGCTAAATTAACAATTTTCAGTAATTTTTTGTCGCTTATTAAAGACAATGAGCTTACCAAAGTACAACAGTTAGAACTTAAAACGAGATTAGAAAAAATAGATGCCTTATATAGTGATTACGATAAATTACAGGAAGAAATTGAGGTGATCTCTGAGGTGGACGACTCCGCCGACCGTGAGCGGTTTGAAAGCCAGTATTTTCATCTACTAGCTGAGGGTCGCAATCTTCTTGGAGCCTGTCTATCCAGTCAAGGACAGCTTCAAGGGGGTGCCGTGACAACTCAAGAAGATGTGCAGGCAAGTGCTTTCATTTCTAATTGCGTCAGATTGCCTAAAATCGAGTTACCTACCTTTAGCGGCCATTATCAGCACTGGCTAGGTTTCAGAGATACATACGTTTCCTTAATTCATTCAAGGTCAGATATTGACAACATAAATAAATTACGCTATCTCCGAGCTTCCCTTAAGGAAAGTGCTTTTTTAGTTGTGGATGCTTTAGATATCAAAGGAGACAATTATCAATCCGCATGGCAGTTACTTTGCGACAAATATGACAATAAAAGATTATTAGTTAACAATCACGTCATTGCATTATTCAATGCACCAAATATGGAAAAAGAATCATGCGCCTCTATTCGTAACATTATAGATGTAACAAATAAAAATCTTCGAGCTCTTTCAACTTTAGGTGAACCAACGGAACATTGGGACACACTTATTATACATATTATGTCGGAAAAACTCGACATTGTTACAAACAGAGAATGGGAAGAACGACGAAATACTTTGACGAAATCTCCCTCTTTAAACATGTTTCTTACTTTCCTTGGTAATAGAGCCGACTTTTTAGAGAGTTTAGAAGAAAGAGGTAAAGGGAACTGTAGGCAATCAACAAGTTGTAATTGTAACACAAATTTTACAAGTATTAAACAAGTTAATAACAAACAGACAGTCAAAAGTTATAATAAAAAAATATTTAGATGTCCTATATGCGACCAGACGCATTTTTTGTTTAATTGCGAAACATTTAGATCTTTCAGTATTGAAAATCGCATACAAAAAGCCAAAGAAGCTAAAGTATGCATTAATTGTCTAAGACCAGGTCACACAGAAAATAATTGCAATTCTGCTACATGTAAATATTGCAGGAAAAAACACAATACGCTATTGCATTTAGACTCTCAAGAAGTAAACGAACAACCCCCTGAGCTAGCGATATCTAATTTTGCCGGTTCAGCTAACACAAAACAGATTACTACTTCTCGAGTAATATTACTATCAACAGCAGTGGTAAAAGTCGCTGACAGCAGGGGTAACGTGCACAATGCGCGTTTGCTTCTCGACAACGGCAGCACGGCCAATTTCGTGACACACACGCTATGTAGTAAGCTAGGTCTGTCACGACGTAACACGAACTCAACGGTAACGGGTATCAATAACAATATTTTTCCTAGCACTCAGTCTTGCAACCTGACAATTATGTCAAATATTCAAAGTGATTATGAATTTAAAATTGACTGTCACGTAATTCAAAAAATTACTGACGCCATGCCATCTTCTTTAATAGACGTAACCGATATACCGTTACCAATCGGGATTGCCCTTGCCGATCCATCCTTCAATGTACCTTCAGAAATAGACATTCTCGTTGGGGCAGACATATTCTGGGCGGTTCTTTGCAACAATTCAATCGATTTAGGTAAAAATTTACCAAAACTTTATGAGACAAAACTTGGTTGGCTAGTGTCTGGATATGTCGCCCGTCCTAAAACCGATTCCCCTTTACTTGTTTGTAATTTTTTAAATGAATCATTGAACCCTGACTTGTCTCGTTTTTGGGAATTGGATAGCGTAGCAGAAAAGCACTCATTATCCCCCGAAGAACGTGCTTGTGAAAATTTTTTTATGATTAATACCAAACGTAGTTCTAATGGTCGGTTTGTAGTAACAATGCCATTTAAACGAGACCCGTCGGTATTAGGAGATTCATTTCAAAGAGCAAAATGTCGTTTTTTATCTCTTGAACGTAAATTTATTAAATACCCCGATTTTAAAAAAAGGTACGTTGAATTTATGGACGAATATGAACGGCTAGGTCATATGACAGTTAATAATAAGCCTTCTACAGACAAAACTCATGACATTAATTATTTTCTCCCTCATCACGGTATTACTCGTGATACTAGTTTTACAAGCAAGCATCGTACAGTTTTTGATGGTTCAGCGGCTACAAGCACTGGAATATCGCTTAATGATATTCAGTTAGTTGGTCCCACAGTGCAAGAAGACCTATATTCAATTTTATTACGGTTTCGTCAGCACAAATACGTAGTTACTGGTGACATTGAAAAAATGTATAGGGCCATAGAATTAAATCCAACTCAACGATCTCTACAACAAATAATATTTCGTTCTGATACAAAACAACCATTAAAAACCTACACATTAAATACTTTAACATACGGAATGTCATCGTCGCCATATTTAGCTACAAAATGTTTGGTTAGTTTGGCATCAGAAGTTTCTAACGAAGCAGTCAGGCGAGCAATTCAACGCGATTTTTATGTAGATGATTATTTAGGAGGAGGACCTGACATAGAGAAAACAATAAAAATATGTAAAGGTGTCATAAATGCTTTAAAAGGAGCTCAGTTTAATTTAAGAAAATTTCGGTCCAACTCTCACGAAATTTTAGATGCAATTTCTCCATCTATTCAGTCTGATAATATTTTAGATTTGTCAATTAACAATATAAACAAATCCACAAAAACGTTAGGCTTAAATTGGATATGTGATGCAGATGTTTTATCATTTTCAATAAATATAGAATTTAAGGAAAAAGTTACCAAACGTCACATACTTTCAGTTATTAGCCAAGTTTTTGATCCGTTAGGTCTAGTAGGGCCATGCATTGTCGTCGCAAAAATGATAATGCAAAAATTATGGATGCAACAATATTCTTGGGATGATGAAGTTTCGCAAGAAATCAAAAAACTTTGGTGGGAGTTTGCAAATGCGTTACCAAATTTAAACAATTTAAAAATTCCTCGTTGGGTACTTCATATTAACAGTGATATACATGAAATTCATATATTCTCTGACGCATCTGAGCGTGCGTATGGATGTGCATTATACATTCGTTCTATAGACAGATGCGGACAAGTAAGAGTCAAACTGTTAACATCTAAAAGTCGTATATCACCCATACACCCAACTACAATTCCACGTCTTGAATTATGTGGAGCACTATTGGCTGCAAGACTGTGCACAAAGGTTTTACTTGCGTTGACAATTAACATAAGTAGGTGTAGATTCTGGTGTGACTCCACAATCGTCTTAGGGTGGCTAAAGACACCATCACTGCAACTTACAAGTTTTGTTCGAAACCGTGTCCACGAAATTCAGGAATGTACTAATAATCATACGTGGAGCTACGTGCCGTCAAAGGACAATCCGGCGGACCTTATCTCTCGAGGGCTTAGGGCTGACGTTATCAGCGATTGTTCTTTGTGGTGGTCAGGTCCAAAATTTCTATTTGAAAATGATATTGATTGGCCCAAAATGCCGAATGAAAATGTAAAACAGGATCTACCTGAATTGGTTAACTGTTTCCACACAAATATAATTTCAAAAATTGATACTGCTGATTCGTTAAATAACTTAATAAATAATAAATCAAGTTTCACTAATTTGCAAAGAATAGTAGCATATTTACAAAGGTTTATTTACAATTGCACACATAAAGAAAAAAATAATGGGTATTTGTCAGTACAAGAACTAAAAAATGCACTAGTTCTAACCATTCAAAAGGCTCAGTTGGAAATGTTCGCTCAGGAATATACGATTCTTAAAACAGGCAAACCTTTACCAAAAAAGAATAGACTCATGTCACTGACCCCGTTTTTAGATAATAATGATATAATTAGAGTTGGTGGTAGGCTTGATAATTCCCCATATAGTTATAACATTAAGCACCCTATTTTACTATGCAGTAAACATAATTTAACAAAAATAATTTTTAATCACTATCATTTCAAACACCTACATGCTGGTCCTCAACTTTTATTAGCAATAGTGAGACAAACATATTGGCCTTTGAAAGGCAAAAATCTATCCAAAGCAACTGTAAACAAATGTATGTCTTGTCATAGATATAAGGCAGAAACTGTCCAACCCATAATGGGGCAGTTGCCATTATCAAGGACTAAACTTGAATTCCCATTTTTACATTGCTCCGTTGATTACGCAGGGCCAGTGCTGATAGCTGACCGAAAGGGTAGAGGTTGCAAATTACTAAAGTCATATTTGGCAATTTTTGTGTGCAATTCAGTGAAAGCCTGTCACATCGAGCTTGTCACGGCGCTCTCTAGCGAAGCGTATATAGCAGCTTTAAATCGATTCGTATCTCGCCGGGGAAAGCCTCAGAGCATCACTTCAGACAATGGCACTAACTTCGTTGGTGCAGACAATGATATAGCAAAGTTCCTAGTTCAGTCTGACCTACAGAGTTGTATCGCCCAAGAAGGCATAGAGTTTAAATTCGTACCCGCATATAGTCCACATTTCAACGGGTTAGCCGAGGCAGGTGTTCGATCCACCAAACATCATTTAAAAAGATTGTTACACACTACTCATTTAACATACGAAGAAATGGCAACTTGCCTCACTCAAATAGAAGCAATCCTAAATTCACGTCCTCTTACTCCATTATCCTCTGACTCTAACGATTTCCTTGCTCTAACTCCTGCTCATTTCCTAATTGGACGAACACTGACATCAATACCACATCCACAAGTGTCTGAGGCGAACATTAACCGCCTTGAACGATACAAACGTATTGAGCACATAAAACAGCATTTCTGGCAAAGATTTTCCCTAGAATACGTGACTCAACTGCAGCAGAAGGTGAAATGGCAATCACATGGGAAAGAGTTACAAAATGGATCACTTGTGCTAATCAAAGATAGAACTCTACCTCCTCTATTATGGTCACTTGGGCGAGTCATCAAACTCTATCCCGGGAACGACGGCGTTACACGTGTGGTGGAGCTTAAAACAAAGCGAGGTACCATACGTAGAGCCTTTACTAATGTTTGCCCGCTTCCAGATTTTTGAAGTTACACTGCTTACGCTACTTCAACCCGGGCAGCTTGTTAGATATCTACCTATCTATCTAACAAAGGTGCCGCGCATCATAACGGGACTGCACGTGTTGCACATTTGGGGACACGCGGCGAGCGACGCCTGTACCGGTCGAACATAACGGGACTGCACGTGTTGCACATTTGGGGACACGCGGCGAGCGACGCCTGTACCGGTCGAACACGAGGCGAGCGGCGCGTGCACAGGACGGCCCTACCTATATAAGGAAGCAGAGCGGCGCCGGGGGCACTTGCCTTCACGAACTATAGTGAACATAACGTATTCGCTCCTCTAAGTTTTATACCGGGTTTTTAATTATAGTTATAACGGTGTTTTAATTTAATATACCAGTATATTTGTACAGTCCGCTTTTCATTTAAGTCCTACATAGGACTCTTAACAATCTTTAATGAAACATTACAAGTAAATGCTCGTGGTCTGGGATCACCTTAATGGTAATTCAGCGTCTATTTTATCAATTTAATAGTCCAGTTTGCGATGTTCGTGACAAGACGCTATTTTACTAAAATTCATTCGTCATCTCACACTCACTTATAAAACGTAACGTTTTAAAAGATAGGCTTCTATTAAGTATTACCTAATGCTACTGCTAAATTTCTTTTGAATGTGTTCTGGCAAGACTGTTATATATAATTCAAAAACAATAGAGAAATCGTTGCCTAAGAAGCTTAAAACTAAATCTCTGAATCTTAAAAAAATATAAGATCATTTCATAATTAGAAAAGTAGGTATAATATCTAATTTCTGACTAAGGCTGTGAATCATCCAGCGCTAAGCTAAGATGCGTAGCTAAGGATTTGTAAGAAAAAAGCTCAATGCTCGCTTTTGCAAATAAAAACTTAGTTACGTATGCTCGCACAGCGCTGGAGTATTCACAGCCTTAGCTCGCTAGATTCCTAGCAAGTGAGTTTTAAGATAAACAACTGGCTGGTAATGTTATATGGTGGTAGAGCTCTAGCGAACGAGTTTGAGGACGGCAGCACCACCGCCAATAATAGTGCTTGCCCTACTGTGTTCCAGGTTGTTGGTGAGACCAGGTCCTGAAATTACTGGCACATGAGGAATACCACCATAGTCCTCAAATTAAGCGACGCAACTTCAATCTGCTTTTGTGGAATGTTGATGTCTATGGGCTATAGTTACCACTGAATAAAAAGCTGAAAAAAAAATTACAAAAAAAAATTAAAAAACTTTACCATTTTAAGCTTTAATAAAGCTTTCGTAACTGATGTCAGTAAAGCAGTAACTACTTGTTTCAAGATCACATTCTTCGATAAACAGTCTCCAAGAAAGGCTACTACAGATTACTACTATAACAAATACCTTGTAGGCATTACAATCTCTATGTGAATGTCATACCGTTTAATTTGAATGGTTATAAACATCTTAAGAAGTTTTAAGTAAAATAAATTATGTTTGAGAAGAATGTATTGAAAAAATAATGAAGAGAATGAAGACGGTAGGAATTAAATATGCAGGGAGTAAATGACATGCAAAATATTTTAACCCAAAAAAGGAACCGCCTTCAAAAACTCAAAAGTAAAAAATAAAATATTCGCTGAACTTTGCTTACCTTTATATTAATTTGTTTAAAACAATAAACCCAAATAATTATGTAATACTAATTAATTATATTTTTTTGAAGTCGGCGCCAAATCACAAAATCAAATACCAATTAAAACAGTATTTACCGAATTAATTGTTGAAAAAAGTCTCAAAATCAAATACCAATTGAATTGGTATTTGATTTTGTAATTTGGCGCCGACTTCAAAAAAATATAATTAATTAGTATTACATAATTATTTGGGTTTATTGTTTTAAACAAATTAATATAAAGGTAAGCAAAGTTCAGCGAATATTTTATTTTTTACTTTTGAGTTTTTGAAGGCGGTTCCTTTTTCTTTGAAAAAAATTAGTACATAATTATAATATTTAGAATACGCTCGAGTTAAGAATATTCTTTTTTTTAATTAGGTTTTTTTATTTAATTTTTTTTTATTTGTTTTTTTTATTTTATTTTTTTATTTCAAGCTTTTTAGTGTCTTAGTTTTTATATTTAACGATGGGGTTAGGAAGAAATACTAAGGCATCATTACGCATAAACACAATAGAAACAATCAAAATAATCAAAAAATTCTTTCTGAGATCTTCATGATCATAAGTTATCACTACGATAATAACAAATGTGCTGAAACGTAAGCCCCGTCCAAACCTTAGCAGAGCTTTCGGTACTTTAAGGGTAGGTAAGTAGGCTGTCTCTGCTTACCCTTCAAAGCATACACAGGCATGATGTTATGTTATGTAGTGGTGAAAACAATACATAGATACACGATTGCACAAAACGTGGTTCATTAGCTATTCGTTTTTGAAGAGTTCCGTTGCCTGTCTCCAAAGATCTTCATCAGATTCTGATAAATTATATACTAAAACCTTCCTTGAAACACAAGGATTAAAATACCGAAAACTGCATTCAAATCGGATCAGTAGTTTCCGAGAAAATCGCGAACATAAAAAGGTGACATACATACATACATACATACATACATACATACATACATACGGATCGAATACAGAACCTATTTTTTTTTTGAAGTCGGTTAAAAATCATGAACTTGCCGAATAAAATGTTTCATTCCGCAATTTTTGTTGACTTTGATTACAAAGTTATTTCTTTACCGACATTTTGCGGTAAACTTTGAGATTTTCAAAAAAAAAAATTCAACCTTTCAATTTTGCAATCAAAAATCATAATAATACTGAAAAGTATTTTTGCAATGTTTAAAATTTTTAAAGACTGATTTTAACGATGAAACTATTCATAATTAAAATCTGTCTTTAAAAATTTGATGCTGCACCTAAGAATATATAATATGTATATACTGTACGACAGGTAGGCTGCTTTGTCATTTCAAAATTTTAAAATTAAAATCCCTTACCTACCAATAGTTTAAATAAGATGCTTGTAGATTTCTGGTCTCTAATCAGGTGTGTCCACAGAAAAACTAAAACGTTTAATGTCTAACAATAACTAACGACAACTATTTATTTAACCTATAAGTACTTATTCCATCTGACTTGTTTTTTTTAACAATGACATAATATAATCGTGACCAAATGGACCACGACTTTATCATATTATAACATTCCTAAACTAAATAACTCAGGTCAGTTATTAAAGTAAATATCTAAAGTCCAAGTAAAATAGCTCGCAGGCTCAAATAACTTAGGTATATAACAAAATTACTTACAATATTCAACTTAACATCAATCTATACGCTTAGTAAGTAGGGGTCAGCTTCCAATTTAAGTTATTACTGGTATACCTATTACTTAGGTCTCACTAACAGTTGTTTGAACAAGTGAATTTGTTTAATGTCTTAGCTAGCTAAAGTGTAGACTCCAGAGCGCCGTGTTTTCATACTAACGTAATATGGGTTTAACTTTAATATTATTAAGTTTTATCTATTATTATAGACTTATTATATCTAAAACACTAAAATGCATGTTTGTTCGTGGCCATTTTGTCAAAATTTATTTAATCATTCATTGAGTTACATACAAACTGAAAAGTTAAAATAATAATCTTGAAATAGTGGGTGCAATATTATTATTAGGAGGCTAGTCCCTGATTGCCTAATCGCAACTTTTTTGACAGATCACATGTCAATGTAGAGATATTTATACAATTAACTATCCCAAACTTTATCAGGCACTGGTGAACCTGGAGCTAGCTAATTATTCAGTTTGTCATGATAGAATTATCTAGAATCTTTCATCTTAGTTTTAGAACTTCAATTGTGACATGGACCTAAAGATACCAGGTGAAATTTGGGTGTTATATAGTAAGATAACAATTATCTAAAATATTATTGTTAAAAAAACAATAATATTTTAGTTAATCGTGATTTTCAGATGAATGAGTTCTCCATTCAACTAATGTTTACATTTTTTAACTATACTCAATACTCAATACTCAATACTTTATTGCTTTTCACAAATAATAATAAACTACATCGTGTCTAGATTCACAATACCTACAATGTCGAAATCTATTCTTCCGAATCAATACTTTAAAATATAAATGCTTTTATTTTATAACCACGAGTTGTATTCTTTCACGATCGAATGTTTTATAGCCGATGCTATAATTTAATTCCGGCCATTAATGTTGTAGCTTGCATAATAATATCGTCCGTAATATTTCACAATAATTTTTATAATGACTGTTCGATGACAGATAAATCTAGCTTAGAATGAGTCTAGAAAGGTCGTTGTACTCTTTTACTCACGAATCGATGTAACCTTAAACAATAGGTATTTTTACTTTGTGCGATCTGGAGGTGACCTAGTGTGGGTAATTTACATAATTGCTTAGAATACCTACTGCACGATGATAGAAATGTTTTAATAGGTCTCTATGTGAATATCTGGGTGGTGTTAATTGCCGTGTATCTTACTACATAACATAACGCCTAATTTTGCAGAAGGATGCGGCAGAGGTATAGAACACCCACCGTTCACCTGTTATGTTTAGGCCCCATGTGATATGGTATTACTAAAAACATAGGTAAATTGAAGTTCTGAAACTCAAAACATGGTTATGTTCTTACTAATTATTAGATATAACGGGATATTTATCATGTATATTTTGTTGTAGCTAGTTATTTCGATATTTTTGAGTGCAATCTCTTTGTTCACGACAAAATCAAAACTTCTTCTTCTTTCGTGTCGATGGCTGCAGTCATATTCTCATGGTGTTGACTTGACCAAAACTTAAACACTATAGTCATTGCGGGTAATGTGAAAACAGTTTTATTGGCAGACTAATAACTCGCTACAAAAAATATACATGGTAGATACGAGTAAATATCTCGGTATGACTAATAATTAGTAAGAAATATACTCGCATTCTTAAAAATATGTATCAGCAAGGGTTAAATAACTGATACTCGTATAGGTTCAGTAGAGTTCAGTTTTAGACCCTATCAACTTTTTAATAAGGATCAAAAATGCCTAAATGTTAATGAACTCATACTACAACCGTTCACCTACTACTTGAGGGTATCCTATATACCTACAGATGTATCAACACTTGCTTCAACTTTGTAATAGAGTACCTATCACCGAAATGAACGAAGACCAAGTTATGTAACTCGACTATTACTTTTTAAATGTCTGTTCAATTAGTTCAAGCATATGGCACATACAGACAAAAAGTATCAATTAAATTAATTAAAACAATTCAGGCCTGTGAATGGATATTGTTCTATAATGAATACGAAGCTATTACTGAATGTATTAATTACAACTATTAAACCTTTTGAGTGTTTCTTGTAGGATGTTCAAAGAGTGACATAATACTGTGGTACTTACCATCTTATTTATTTCATCCAATGTTCACTGATGGACACATAAACTGCATCAAAGTTTTGGGTTATTTTAGAATTAATATTTTTGGTTAAATTGTATTGTTTATATTTTTTAAATTAAAGTAGTGAGGGACGCTTAATAATCATTATAAAAAAAAAAAAACCGGCCAAGTGCGAGTCAGACTCGCGCACCGAGGGTTCCGTACAAACCTGTAGGTATATAAGTAAAAGTTATGGTATTTTTATTGCTAAATGAAATCCATAACATAACAATGTGGAAAGCTGACGGTACCTTGTCAATACATATATGAAAACACCCACCACTAGTATCCGAACACCAGTCAGTCGCTATAACGGATTAGTGTTCCACTAGGGGCCCGGAATGTTGGCGACTGACTCGTAAATAGGTTTTATTATTATTTTTTATATAAAACCTTGTTTGTTAATAGTTTAGTTTATTTGTTCTTTTTATTCTTTAGTTCAAAAACTGTCATTATAATTTTTCTCTTGACATAGTAAGTTTATGATTATTAAAAAAAATATACTATGTGATGTAACTAAAAATTTAAGATTTTCGGAATTTTTCCTATATGTGTACTTTATAACGTTGCTTCATGCCAAATTTCAAGATTCCAGGTCGTCTGGAAGTATCCTTTAGGTTTTGATTCCCTTGCGAGTAGTTGCGAGTTTCAAAATATGCGGCTTTAATTGCTGTATCTTTTGATTGCGTTGACGTTGAAGTTTGATTTTGTTACAGCTTAAAGATATTATAGACTTGAGTATTTGTTAAGAATTTCAATATAATACCACTACGCGTTCATGAGTAAAGGGGTAATAAGTTTAAAATTATTAAAAATATTTTTATTATATGATGTAACTAAAAATTTATGCTTTTCGCAATTTTTCCTTTATCTGTGTTATAAGACGTTGCTTCGTACCAAATTTCAAGATTCTGAGTTCACGGGAAGTACCCTGTAGGTTTTGATTCCCTTGCGAGTGTCGAAAATTTGCGGCATAAACGGGAGTATCTTTTGATCGCGTTGACTTAGAAGTTTGATTTTTTCACAGCTCCAAGAAACCATAGACTTGAGTATTTGATATGAATTTCAGCTTGATACCTCCACGCGTTCCTGAGAAAAAAGGTCTTGACAGACAGACAGACAGACAGACAGACAGACAGACAGACGGACAACAAAGTGATCCTATAAGGGTTCCGTTTTTACCTTTTGAGGTACGGAACCCTAAAAACAAAACTTAACAATGGAACTGCAATAAAATTTATGATTATAGCCTGGAAACGAAAAGATACGCATTATCACCGATTTGCTGTTTGTACTGTTGTGTTTCACTTTGGTAATGAGATAAGACCCCAATAAACCATTTGTTATTGACTTAGTATTAAACGGTTGTATTTTGTTGCTCAAGTTTGTTTACAAAAAGCTCTTCCATCAGTAAGTCCCAGTTTCCACAACGTATGAAACGAGAGGAGATGTGTTTGAATGACTAATCAGGTTTTGTAATTTCCACATCTTCTCTCTGCTAAGCATCGGTAATAAAACCTTATTATTCAAAATTTTCAAACATAACTCCTCTGCCTCGATGGTCTAGTGGTTAGCGTATCGCCACGAGGTGTCGGGTTCGATTGCCGGGTCGGACAAACTGTTATTTGTGATCATTTTGTCAGGAAATTCACAATAGCAGCACGGAGTTGGAATTGTGCCCGATCGATGGCGATAGGCACACCCCGTATCCTATGGGACCTAAATATAACAGGTGAAGTGTGGGTGTTATACACCTCTGACACACCCTTCTGGGTAATATAGGCGTTATGTTGTGTTATAACTCCTCTCGTCTCAGCTTTGGTAGAAACCGGGCCTAAAGAATCTTCGCAGTTCGCAGTGAACGTTTCGATGACCCGTACTTTTAAATATTGGATAGTTGCACAAAGAACTTATTCTGTGTAGGATGTCCATAACTTACATAACAGCAAAGAGGTTTTGTTTTTTGATATTTTGAAAGCTCTACAATTAGTTGTCATAAGGATATTGCAAAAGAGCCAGTACAATTAGTGTGATTGTGTAGAACAAAACGGTTTTTATTATTTCGGTTATGTAATTTTAAAAGGATCACATTGTTACTTCTTTATTGAGCTGTAACTGGACAAGAAGTTTAAGAGAATATATGTCCAATAATATAAGGCTCTTGGCAGTTTAAATTGTTTTTTTAACCACAAGACGTAACACGTTTAAAGATTTTAATATATTTCCTGATCAAATTATTCTTGATCGTAAATGGCATAATAAATAAGTTACACTTTCACGACTCTTTAATAAACAAATATATGTAAATGAAGATGCATATATGTTGTAGGAAGCATCAGGTATGACGCCAACGTTGATCGTCCTAACAAGCTAGCCAAGTCGCGAGTAGAAGCTAATTAATTACAAATTTACAAAAATCTGATATTTAAACGTTTGAATTGTTAGTTTTGTACAAGAACGGGGTGTGATGTTCCTTCATCACAAAGGGAAGATTCTCCGACTAGGCTCGGTGGTAATGCTTGGCGGACAGCTGTCCAACGGTAACGCATTGGAAGTTGTATTTATGTACACTTGCTGCGAACATTTCGTTATCGCGATTCAGCGCTCTTTGACAGTTGTGACGAGTGTGTCACTTCTTGACGTTGTCAATGTATCATCCGTCATTTATAATGTGCGGATACCGCCACAGTTTTTGTTCTTTTTTTACTGGTATTGTATTAACCCTCTCCAGCTAAGCTTAATTCGCTTGTGTTAGAAGGAAGTTCACGTCCGTGGTGTAATGACCAGGATTCGAACTCACAACCTCTCGATCGTAAGACCGATGCCTTATCCATTGCGACACGGCCGCTTTGTTTAGATTAACGTTATATTTATAGTAACTAAAATATACAAATATATAAATATGATTTGCAATAGAAATATTTAATCGAGACAACAGATTAAATTGTTCATTTTGTACAGTCATTCGGATTTATTACTTAGCATCCATTACAATAATAACATGTTTTTTGATGACCGTGTACATTGCAACTTCTGTATTGTAACAAAAAGTGTACCATAAAAAGTCAACAAGTAGATAATCACTTTTTACCTTATTAGTAAGGTAATATTATTATAACTGCTTCGACTCTGGGTCAAGTGTGTGCCGCCACAAAAATCTTTCAATGAATTAACGTAGGAGCAATATCAATGAATATTTATATTAATGTAGAGACGAGTATTATGCTCGTCTGTTCATTATGTTAATTCTCATCAAATTGGATGCAACATTATTTGCATAAGTGTCGGTAGTAAATATTGGTTTTTATTATTTGTGTAGAGATAGTGGGTTTGTGCAGAGGTGTTCTAATAAGCTTTATGACCAATATAATCAGATCATCCATGTGATGCCATTAAAAACACACACAATAATGATATTAATAATGGTCACCTTGAAAACTTTATTTATTTCTTTATCAAATGGATACAAACAATTTAAAAAATAATGGCAAGTCTTATGGCATGAAATAATTAACTAATTGCTTTTTCATCATATTTAATTCAAAAATATGTGCAAATTAGCCGTAACTATCCGCTAAAGCCTGCAAAATTACTTCATTCGTTTTGTAAAGTGCAACAGAAAGAAAGGCAGGTAGCAAAAGTAACTTTCACCATTCACAAAATACTAGAATTAAGTAAGAATAAGCTTATAGCTAGCACGTGCTAAGCTGCAGGCAAATCCATAAATCACATTGAGTAATAATCTCCTACGCAAAGTAAGGCAGGAAAATCGAAAGTAATTCTTTGTTCTTTTTGTATACTTATAACTGACGTAGGAGGCTTTATCACTTCTCAATAGTATTATTTACAAAAAGGCCTAAAGACAATCAACTTATTGACTTTACTTTCTAGTAATTAATTTTGTGATTAACACACATTTTTTGTTACCAAACGTTATGACAAAGCGTTCTGAAATATTGAACACGCAGTTGAAAGTATAGAATTGTGTTTAATATATAGGCTATATCCAAAATTATTTTTTGGACTAATAAGAATAAAGTGGACTTCAAAAAAAGGATGAGGTTCTCAAAACGATTGTTTTCTTTTTATGTTAGTTTCCCGAAGACGCCTGGACTGATTTGAGTTTTTTTTTTGTAAAGAGTATTCTTGTCATGTGGTCCCATTTTCATCGAGTCACGGTCTGATGATGGAATCTTAGAGAAGTCTAGGCCTTAAATTTATGTAATAAAGCTACATGGATATTTGCATCTAGCAGACAGCATTTTATGTTTCTGAGCTGATGCTGGAAGGTACAACTCCTCAACGGTTAGGAGTACGAGGATAATTCTTTCAATATAGGCACCTTTTGCCCGTTTACTGTATTCTTTCTAGTAATTCACGAATGAGGCGAAACGTTTAATATAACTTAAGAATTTCTCTTAAGTGCATTTTTATATAATTGAAGTCGGTTTTTTTTTATTATTTTTCAATTGTTTATTATTTCATTTAAACAAATGAGTAAATAACTTTAAAAACGCTATTTCATGAGGTTTCGCGCGATAAATTCTGATACCGGTAGAATGCGGCATGACGCAATATTCTTGATCGAAGTAACTATCAGATAGAAAGAGTTAATACCATAGTAACATTCTTATCTAAAATCTTTCTTCTAAAGTAACTTGTAACTTAAGTGTGGGTGTTATACACCGCTGCTACACCCTTCTAGGTAATGAAGTGTGATGTTATGTTATGATAATAATAACGTTAAAAAGAAAATGCTACTATACATAATTCTAAACATCTATTGTTTCACCACAAGAATAATTACTCAAAGTTTTTTATTTTGTTGTACCTATTCTGTAAATCTAAGAATTGCGTGACGTTGATGTATCATCATAATTTCAAGTTAGCAAATTTCCATACTATACATATCTGAGCACAGCGTGCGCCTACTGGTGAGCCCCCAGTTTTGGTACTCATATTATTTTCTTGAAGAGATCATAAATATAAATATATATATATATATATATATATATATATATATATATATAAATTTTAACGTCGCATAATTTTTTTTTAACGTCGCACGTCGCATAAAGAAGTGCCACTATTTCTTTCAATTCTAAATTCACTCAGATAACATAACGCTCAGAGAGGTGTTGCAGAGGTATATAACCCCCACATTACATCTGTTATGATTATGGTCTCATGTGATAGTGTTGAGCCTACCGCCATCTACCGGGCATGATTCCAACTCCATGTTGCTATTAGGAATTTCCTCAAGTAAAAAATCTTAACACAACAAAAAAGGATTCGTCATTCCGTGAGAACAGGGATATAAAAACACTGCGTATAGTCCCGATTGCTTAACCTTCCAAAAATGGCTATCTCCAATAGATATTTCGCAGCACCGCGTATCCCAAAAAATAACCAATTAAAAAATAATCCGTCTAACTACTTCAACACAGTAACCGCAAAGGTACGTATTTGCAAATACTCAAAAGCTGTCAAAACACTTGCGTTAATGTCACCGTGTCATGTCACAATGCAACCACTATCACACGCTTCTGTACATTCCATTGCACAATGTATTGCGACGTGATGCATCTACAGTTACCTGCTATTTTTATTTAATTGATTTAAATTGAGCACTTGCGAATTTTGCACGTGACCCACACTTGATGGGTATATAAGATTTGGCCCCAAGAGTTACGTGGTAAAACGAAAGCGTGGAAGCGTGGAAGCTAAGGGGTCCGTGACATGCAGCCGAAAAGCTGTAAGAGTAGGATGCGATGGAATGGCCATGTAAAAATGAGGCTACCAGACTACGTTGGCAATTTAGATGCTGTGTTCATCCCCGATCAAAAATCTAGAGGCAGACCCAATCTAGGATGAAGGATAGAATGAAGATCTTGCTAAGTGAGGACGATGTCGTAGATAGAATACAATGGCGGCAAAAGACTATGTGGGATACATAGCGAAGAAGTGAGAGAGAGAGAGAGAGAGTTATGTGTGGTTTTTGGGCCTAGATGTATAAGTTATGTTAGGCGGGCGTTTCAAGTTATGAAATCAGTTAAAAATCTCAGAGTACCAAGTAATTATGTTTGTAAATTTAAATGTGCACAAATCGTCATAGCTCTAAATATTAATTGGTATGAAGATAGCTATAAACTTAAGAGCCTAGCGCGAGATAGATTTTATCGCGTTCAAGACATATTACGGAATTGGCAAACATGACAAAAACACGAAATTCCACCTCACGCTCATATGCTAGCCCGTCTGTTTCTTCTTCTTTCGTGTCGATGGCTGCAGTCATATTCTATCAGCCCAGTGCGTGGTTACGCGGATAGCACTTGCATCGGCTTTCATGAGCTCTCCCTTTGTGCAAGTGGTGGAGCAAGTGGGACAGGTCATTGTCTGTACAGCACCATACTCGCAATGTAGGTCCGATTCATTAACAAAACTCCACCTTACCAGGCCCGTCTGGTAAAGGATAAAGACAATTTATAGCGAGATACCACGCAAAAGAAGCCGCGGGCAAAAGTGTTACATAAATTATTGTGTAATAGGATAAGACCATCATCACATAAAACCGATCTATCGTTAGAAATAGTTTGTAAACGTTGTAATATTTATCACGGATATTATTTACTTTACAACACAGCCATATTCCATAAAGTTAGTTCATACACAGGAAGTTTAGCAATTAAAGTAATACACTAAGGAAATTTGATAACACATAGTATTTACTCAGATCGGCGGTAAAATAATTGATGTGCAATGTTAAAAGGTTAACTGCAAAGGTTATCTAATATTTGGTGAATGTGAACTGTTAATAAAACAGTTTCTACGTTTCTTTTGCTATGAAATTCGTGTATAATGTAATCAAATACGGTAATATTATGAATAGATCCGAATGATATTTGCCGTGAGAAAAAGAAGAACTATGTAATTTTATTGAATAAGAGCTTCTGGTAAAAAGTAGCTTATAATGTAAATATGGTTTGGATTTTTGAGTCAAGCAAAAGTAATATTTGGGATTCTGGAAATTCTCGATAGCACCACGGAGTAACACGCGGTGGATTGTAATGGACAAGGTCTCCACATGAGGGCCTACACATGACAGATACATCTCCGCCACCTCTTTTTGAGTAATATAGGCGTGATATTATAATATAGATAGACTTAAAGCTACAATTTAATCCGAGTCCATCAAGTAATTTTTTAGACTAAACACAAATTTTATCTCAAAATATAACTTCACTAAGAAGGTGAGACTCATCCTTGAAAACACACGTTCTAAAGTTGCGAAAAACACCTCCACTATTCAAATGTAAAATTCAGGCTATAAATTAAGTTAACAAAATATTTATCAAATTCATACGGACTGCCTATGTAATTGTAGAATCAGATTCAGGCTAAATATAGTTTATGAGTACCAATTTAGTGGAGCACGAGCTTAAAATATTTAATTTGATGCTCTCAAATTCTCAATAGCGATTCAAGAAAGCCCAAGGCTTCAGATTCCATTTCATTTGGGTAGTAAAAGCTATACTATGCTTTGCTATAAACATGCACCTTTGTAAGCAGTTTGTGACAGCATGAATATGATATAAGATCTAATAAAAAAAAATTCGTTAAGAAGTAGAGATATTATATATTCTTTTTTTTAATGACCTTTCAGGTTTACAACAAGGTGATCCAATCCATTATTTATTGCTATTTGTCAAGCACTAAATACTTAAATGCGATACAATATAAATGCTAAAAAGTTGTACAGGCAATTGATATAGATAATATGTAAGTGTTTTTATTTTTGCGAACAAAATAAAATAAAATAAAAAGCTACAAGAAACGAAGAATCTTCGAGCATAATACATTATTATGTAGCTAAATATAATAAATAAAAAACTTTTAATGTAACCTCAAGTTAGGTAACTTTGAACGTTTTTTTAACATCACAATGTTATTTTATTCACTACCCCTTCATATTATTTCATAAATAGTGTTCTTTTAAATTGGTTTATTTATCTAACACAGAAAATTTAAGCAAAATAGATCACAAGTACCCGAAATTTGCCCAAACACTCGTGCTTAAAGTTAAATGTGTGTTGGGGTAACTTTGAATTATATTTTCTGTGAGATGTATAATATTAGAGTATTTTAAAGTTTAGATAAAAGTGTTTGATTTAAATTTTAATTGTGTCACTTTTACATAAGTTCAAGTTAGTATTTATCTGAGGATGATACTCGCCGATTTTGTAACTTCCTTTATATTCCTTCCTTCCTTTATAACGATTCTAAATCAGAGCAAAAATCACTGCTAACAACATTACCACGGATAAGTCGGTGATTAGCAAAATTGAGATATTAATTACCACTTATTTTTTTTACTTTTCGTTTTCTACACACATATTATCAATTCATTTAACACAGTTACTATATTAATATATAAATAAGATTTTGATTAATAAATCAAGAAAAAAAGACGGCAATTCAAAGTTTTTTTTTCACGAGTTGACTGTAGCAGTTTCTTATTCAAAATTAAGAACTCACGTAATCAAATAACACTACACAAATGACTGCATTATGTGCATATTAATTATATTGTCCTAAGTTATATAAATCGTTTTAAATGTCGATTAAAATGTCAGTCAAGCATATTTTTTTAGTCTAGTATTTTTTTTTATAATAGTTCTTTAACTGTTACCATGTTAATTGTCGGTGTAATAAAATTTAAATGACTGCTTTTTGTCTTATTTTTTTATATTTGCATACAGAGATCAAATACAGAACGTTATTATTATTTCATCATTCATCATTTAGCCTTTCGTAGTCCACTGCTGGACATAGGCCTCTCTCAATTTGCGCCACAACACCCGGTCCTGCGCCTTCCGCATCCAGTCCCCTCCAGCGACCTTTTTCAGGTCATCAGTCCACCTGGCAGGGGGGCGTCCTACCTTACGGTTGCCGAGTCGCGGTCTCCATTCTAGGACTCGTTTGCTCCAGCGGCTGTCGGGCATTATTATTTAGACTCTAATAATGTTTTGAAAAGCTTTAACATACATGAATACTTAAAATCTTCTTCCTACTATATTTTAGCATAAATATTTGTCATTAAAATGTAATTTTAATAACAAACACAGCCGAGAAGGATGAATATAATAAAACATTATATTTTAGGATTGAGAGCTTTATCTCCTGCTTGGATCACTCTGGTTTTTTAAAACAATCTACTAGTAATGCGTTAAAAACAAAAACACTTTAAAAAAAATATAATATTTAAGCCACTCTGGATATCTCAAGGCCTTAATTGCTAAAGTGACAGATAGTTTCCAAAAATAACTAGCAGAAATAGAGAAATAGAGCAGCGTTCGATTTGATGTTTTTAATTGAGTTATGGTTCATCTGACAGCTGTAATGTCACATACTTAGTGTATGACGGTTTCCTAGTTACCTTTGTTTACATTTTCATTTTTACTCCCAAGATTTCGACTTAATTTCTTGCAAATAATTATTCATGGAATCATGATACTATTATTATATTCTTTTTTTTTATAAAAATATAGACAATACACAAAAAAAATCAAATTATTCTTTTTCATAATGATCGATTTATTTCATTTCACGATTTGATTTATAGTCTGCGGTTGTTTGTTACAAACAGTGAACTTCCCTAAAAAGTGCCGCTTGTCAATAAAGTACATTATTATTGTAGTACATTAATCTGTCAAAAAAAATCAGTTAATTCATAGGCGTGATCTGTCAAAAAGAAAATAAAGAAATGGATAGAGTATAGCTCTTACTTGACGATTGTAAATCATGTCCTTACACTAAACCAGAAATCAGTAATATAGCTTTTGTATATCTCTTGTTCTGGAACATAGCCTTACGATTACATTCACAAAGCAAGCATTGTGTAATTCGATAATCGGTCCAAATTGGCGCCATGATGCACTCTACAATAATACAATAAATGCTGGGTACATAACAGATGATCATGATGGAGATGCTGTAGGCGATCGTGATCTTGAAGATTTACACGATTATGGGACATTTGGTACGAGTAGGCATAAATAAACATTTCATTTAAAAATGTATAAATTATTTTATTTTATTATATTTAGACTTTTATCATTTAATAAATTCATTCATAATTGGGTTTCTTATCGCATCAACTCGCACTCGGCTCCACGTAAAATACTGATCTTTAGCTAAAATCTCGTGATCAGAAGCCGACCCCGAGAAGATGATAATGAATTTAGTTTCTTAATGCTTCATTTCTTATATGTAGTACTTGTAGCTACAAATATTTGCATACATATATTGCTTTGCCAAAAAGAGTATAAACTAATATTAATAACATTTAGAAGAGAGCTTATGATTGTGATTGTGTAATTACTATAACATGATTTACCTATAAATTACAATAATTGTTTGTACGGCATTGTGTATTTATACAGTTGGTGTGCTTATAAAATAAAATAAGTCGATATTCGAATCATGTGATTTCTGTTCATCACTAGTCTAAGTGATAGTTTCTCGCGCACAAATTATCAGTACAACTTGAAAATAAAACGCTTTAACCTTTACATTTACAAAAACACTAACGTATCATTATATTCACACCATTCGTTAAAGTAGTTTTGTGAATTTACACCCGATAATTGGCCCAACAAGTATTACGTGGAAGGCAATTTGAACTGCACTTAAAATATAAACCTGCAGCTTTAATCTGAAAATAAGCCCGTTTAATGTTTCGGAATGTTCCCTTAGCTTTTAAAAATGTTCTGGTATGTACCCTTAGCTTTTAAAAATGTTATGGTATGTACCCTTAGCTTTTAAAAAATGTTCTGGTACGTACCCTTAGCTTTAAAAAAATGTTCTGGTATGTACCCAAGGCTTTTAAAATGATCTGAATGCACCGGTAGACTGATGTGATAACAACCGTTGATGAAAACATTTAGTTTATAAAGAAGTATCTGGAACGCCTGTTAAGAAATAACATAAAATGCATAAAATTATAGTCGAGGATAGTAAAGGAGCTAGGCCGTTGGACGATCTTAGCACAACGAGATTTGCCTTGGGCAGCATGACAAGTAGGTGGTAGGTCCCGGTTGCCAATTAAAGAACTCGTGGTAGTCAGAAGCCAGAAAGACTGACAACAAGTCTAACAAAGAGTTTCGTATCACCTTGTTTTGGGGGTCTGATGGTAGCCACTCCTCGTAAACTACTGATATTCAGCTAAATCCGTTAGACTAGAAGCAGACTCACTGTCATTAAGAAAGGGCTTTAATGATGATGATGCTGATGATTTAAAATAACAGTCCCATGGAGCAGCAACAGATCAACTTTTTAGGTCAACGATTAAAGCTCACCAGAGGTTAACGATTGCGTAAATTTTACGCATTAAAGCTACCACATTACGCATAATTTTTGACTCACCGGAACAATTATTGACAAACAAACAATTACAACAAGCCAGCAATTATGTCAAAAGGTCACTGCTATTGTCAAACTTAGGAAGATAACCGAGGAGCTGCACAACCTTATTCTGCCGTCCGCATTTCAACATCGGACTACCAGACTAGGCAGATATTCGACAAATACACACGAAGCTTTTCGCTTCAACGTTCTTCATACGAGACATCTTAAATCGAATCGCGTTCGATCCTAAAAATTGTAAATCAAATTCTCGTAATCGATACGGGTCATCTCGATATTAGATTTTGTTGCATTATTGTGTTCAGGATTCCGTACCCAAAGGGTAAAAACGGAACTCTATTACCGTCTGAAATTAGGCTGTATTTCATGAACCGTAATAGCTAGATAGTTGACATTGTTATAGGTGATGTAAATGTTGCTGCTATAACAAAAATATACTAAAATTAAAATAAAATAAATATTTAAGTAGGCCCCAATACATCAGACATGATTTTTTTGCTATTTTTATAGAAAATGGTACGGAACACTTCGTCCGCGAGTCAAAGTCGCACTTGGCCACTTTTTTATCTTGTTACGTTAAAGTTCATCGAGGCTTTGTTATGTAACCTAGGTTTTGTTGTTAATGATTTGGTATGTCCTGGATTGAAGCACTGACTTTCTACGTCTTAAGGTACACCCAGACCGTGAGTTCGAAACGTAATCGATTCGAATATTACGTCAGTGTTGGAGGAGAACCGACCATTATAGTGCAAAACATTTAATGATACAATGTGTTATATTTTGATGTAGATTGTAACAATTATCGTTACACTCCAAACAAATGCTGCCGCGATGGTCTAGTGGTTAGCTTATGCGTCTCTCAAGGCCAGTCTTGGGCTCGATTTCCACAATAGCAGCACAAAGTTAGAATTGTGCCTGGTGAATGGTGAAAGGCTCATCCCCTATCCCATGGGACCTGAAAATAACAGCTAAAATGTGTGTGTTATACACTTCTGCCTTACCCTTCTGGGTAATATAGGCGTGATGTTATGTTATGCTCAAAATTAAATCTGCGACGTATCATTACAGGCAAATGCTCGCGGTCTGGAAGCACCTTTAGAGAGAGGTTCAAAGATGTCAATTTAAAAGAGTTTAATCGATGATTGATTTGATCTACTAATGGGAACACTATGACTTTCAATTTTACTCTTCCTAAATTACGTATATTAAATTATGTATTGACTTTGTAAGTAATTTATGTAATAATCGTACTACTATTGAGGAAATATTAACATTACATTTTTTTTTATAATACGCACGCGGACGGAAGTGGTTAGGTAACTACAGCCAACAGTCACAATGAACATCATCTGTCCTTAAAAGCAGATTGTAGGTGCGCGGTGTTATGCCTCAAGTGCCTGTAATTTCTGCGCCTGAATCCACCACCAAACCGGAATACAGCAGTGCAATAGCTATTCAGTGGAAGGTTAGAGGCCCTACCACCATTAAGACACTAATAACTAAGTATTAACATTATTTTGTGTTCGCGATTATTTTAACAAGACATCAAAAAAAATCTTAATTCGATTGATTTCTTTTTTTTTATGTTACTCGAAAACGTCTGGACTGATTTATAAAATAATTTTTTTAACTGTAAGATTATACTTCATGTGGTCTAATGTTTATCAGTTTACGATCTGATGATGAGATCCTAGAGAAACCGATAGCAACCCTCAAATTTCAAGAGCTTCCATATTGTTTTTCGTTTATTACCTAAGGCTACTCGGATATTTGCATCTAGCAATCAGCATTTTAGGTCGCTGAGCTGGTGCTGGAAGGTTCGACTCCTCAACGTTTAGAAGTATGGGGATAATTCTTTAAATATAGGCTTAAGGCTGTTTACTGTATTCTTTCAAGTTATACACAGACGTGGCGAGACGTTAAATATTATTAAATTATTTATTACTTTGTAGAGCATTTTTTTAATTGAAGTCGGTTTTGTTTTTGGAAAATGATTTCTTCTAAACTCAATCACAAAAGCTTTCACTGTTCTAGTTCTAGTCAGGACAGTAACGCATAGACGTTATATAACACTAGTCAAAGTCACGCATTGTCACCATCACGACGATCGCATGAAATGGGTAAGCACGCTACAAGGTCTACAATGTTCTATTGTCATGAACTATGTGTAGGGATTCGAAGGTATTGGTTATCGTGATTACACCTGTATAGGCTGACTATACATTCCATCGAATATGCTATGCCTATTTTTTAACGCCTATGTTGAAAATAAGGCTGTTAAAACTATAAGCACAGCATACAAAACGTACTGTAGTACATATTAGATATGTTGAAAAGTTATATTTTTGTATCGATATCGATATACCTCTCGATGTTAGAAATTTATATGATTAGATTTATTATATGATAGAATTAGATTTTAAGTTAACATTAGTGCATTTTCCCAAAAACGCTTCATACAATAGGCTAGCAAGAAGTGACGTTGTTGCTTGCTATATTGTATACGTTTTTTTTTGATAGCCATATTAAATTTTACCTTAACGGTTTTATAACGAAAATTGCTATATATACTAGTAAAAATATTTTGAATCTCTAATAAAACTTTGAATAGCACTCATAATTTAAAAATGAGTCGTTTGTCTTTGTAAGATGGTAAATACGAAACACGTTACCCGAATTACTATCTGACAAAGACGACATCTCATTTCAAATAATATACAACTGTAAAGAAAATAAATGGCAAATAATAACTTTAAGAATAATAATAACTCGTGGTTACTCATGTAAAATACTTAATAATATGTAAAATACTTGTCTTATTTAGTTGCCGGCGGCACTAAAAATAAACAAAATATGTTATATATTTTTTTTTGATATTTGGTAATAACATTATGATTTACCTAAGTTTAAATTATGAAAGAGTTTATTGCCTTCATTAGATTTTTAAATACATTTTAATACGTGAACCATGTTATGTTTGTTTGGTTTAAATACATTTTTAGTGCATTTTCCCGCAAATAAAGTCAAGGGCCATGTAAATACTGATCAATTATCTTTTAAGGAGCCATTCAATAATTATAAACACTACAGGGGGATAGAGCAGAGGTCTATGCTTTACTTACTGTTGTAGAATCGGGGGATAGAAATCACAACATATTTGCTGACAAGGGAAACGGCGGCGGGTCAAATAAATGTACTTGAATTAGTAGTAGTATAGTAAATTAATGTTTGAAATATCCAAGATGCATGTTAATGTAATAAGTGGCTGTTGATCGTGAAATCCTTGGTACGATATCAGTTTGGCCCGATAAACTATCTAGCTTAATTATACTAACTGTAATTTAAAGTATGTATGTCACGAGTTACAACTTAATTATGCGATTAGGTACCTTTATAGCCTATTTTGTTTTTTGATAACTTAAGATCGATAAGCTGTTATAAAATTAATAATGTTTATTAGCGATATAAAGATATAATAGTAAATCCTAGGCTATTCCTATGCGTGTAGAATTATGGATCGTTGTTACTCTTTCACGCAAACACGGTTAAATGTTCTATAAAAGGCTCTTTGTTACTTATAGCCTAAATTAGTATATTTTTTATAGACGATTCACACAGGTAACAGTTACTACAGAAAAATACATATAACTTATGTTGGAGCTTAAATTAATCCTTCTGAAACATTCTAATAACTTAATATAACTTTACACATATGTAAGCCGCTTAACATATCTCTACAAATTCCTGCTGCGATTTAAGTAAATAATCTTCAAGTTTTAGTATACCAAACCTTGATAAATACCTTTACCTTCCAAGCCCTTCACGATATATCACTCTGTCGTTCAGCCTGACGTATGAACCACGATTAACTTGTTAAACTTATTTTGTACCTTGCTTGTGTCAAATACGATCTGATAGGTCTGCAATTAACAAGTTTATGGTCGATGGCGATGGCGATGGTGGATGTAATATGTCACCAATCACCTGACTATTTTGGGTCATGATCGTTTTTAGGAATATTAGATTATCAAGAAAACCAGTATCGGTGACTGGTATTAATCATTATGTACTAATCTATACTACATATTATGTAGTATCAAATTATATAAGAAGTATTTTTTTTGTTAGTACCTAATAGACTGTAATAATACTGTACCGATCTTAATAAAAATGTTGTAGAAAGAGCGTTTAAGATCCCAGACAGAAGCTAGTCCTATACAACCTTATTTTTACTTTAGCAGAAACCTAAAAACGTTTGTTCCGAATTAGTCACCAAATCTATAACATTAGTTTTAAATAAAAAAAAATGGTACGATTGCCATACAAATTAAAATACCGAATAGTAAAAGTAAATGTATAAAATACAGGAAACTTAATAAAATTTACTTTTTAAGTTATTTCAAATAATTAGTTTTAGTGATTATATCATAGAAATCTTAATAACTAGTCAATAGAAATGCTATCGACTATCTTTTAACACTGGGACGCATGTCGCCGGTTTTCAAATACCACTACATAACCAAACAATAAAAACACAATTTCGCCTACACATACATTTTGTATTCCTGCAAACAAAATTATTCTTTTTGCGATGACATTAAGCAATATTTTCTAAAAACGAATAATCTTTAGGGGCGCGGCTTGTGCAACCAATAATAAACATGTGCAAAAAGCAGAGAATGATATCGGGCGCTCATTTTCTCTAAAGAATAGTGCAATGCAAAGTTCAAAATACACATATCGATAATTATAATTTTCCGTTGAGCGTAAATCGCCAAAGAGTATCGCAACAATAGATAACTATTTATTGCAAGTGTTTCATTCCTCACCTCGCTTTTAGACGATTTATTTATGAGAAAAGGAATACAATAATTAAACGTCGATAAGGTTAGTATTTTTTTTTATTAAGTAAATTTTTTTATTAAAAATCTTAAAGGCCAAGCTCCAATACTTCACCTTACGGGGAAAAAAACAATGAACAAATAATCAAATAGAGCAATAGTGGTACAACAATGAAGATTAAACAATTGTGCGCCAAAATAAATTGGGAAATAATAAGTGCAACATCAGAAGTTATTTTATTAGTATCATCCATATTACATATTCTATTTCATACATCTCAAATTCTAATATTTAACGAAACATCATATTTCATTCCCATTTCGGCAAAACTAGATATTAAACTAAAAAAACCGGCCAAATGCGAGTCAGACTCGCGCACCGAGGGTTCCGTACAAACCTGTAGGTATATAAGTAAAAGTTATGGTATTTTTATTGCTAAATGAAATCCATAACATAACAATGTGGAAAGCTGACGGTACCTTGTCAATACATATATGAAAACATTATGTATGTTCAGAAAAATCTTCATCTCTTAAAGAAGAGAAGTGATAGACATAATTTTAATACTAGAAATAGGCACAATTCAGCTAGTAAGTTTATGATTATTAAAAAAAAATATACTATGTGATGTAACTAAAAATTTAAGATTTTCGGAATTTTTCCTATATGTGTACTTTATAACGTTGCTTCATGCCAAATTTCAAGATTCCAGGTCGTCTGGAAGTATCCTTTAGGTTTTGATTCCCTTGCGAGTAGTTGCGAGTTTCAAAATATGCGGCTTTAATTGCTGTATCTTTTGATTGCGTTGACGTAGAAGTTTGATTTTGTTACAGCTTAAAGATATTATAGACTTGAGTATTTGTTAAGAATTTCAATATAATACCACTACGCGTTCATGAGTAAAGGGGTAATAAGTTTAAAATTATTAAAAATATTTTTATTATATGATGTAACTAAAAATTTATGCTTTTCGCAATTTTTCCTTTATCTGTGTTATAAGACGTTGCTTCGTTCTAAATTTCAAGATTCTGAGTTCACGGGAAGTACCCTGTAGGTTTTGATTCCCTTGCGAGTGTCGAAAATTTGCGGCATAAACGGGAGTATCTTTTGATCGCGTTGACTTAGAAGTTTGATTTTTTCACAGCTCCAAGAAACCATAGACTTGAGTATTTGATATGAATTTCAGCTTGATACCTCCACGCGTTCCTGAGAAAAAAGGTCTTGACAGACAGACAGACAGACGGACAACAAAGTGATCCTATAAGGGTTCCGTTTTTACCTTTTGAGGTACGGAACCCTAAAAGTAATAAATTATCGATACAAAAAAGTAGTGGCACGTCACTAATTCGCGGCCAACTCATGCAGTGCGTTCCTTGAATTTACGTCAGCGGCGATATTGGTTATTACGCTATGGCTATGATTCCATTGCTGCTTTTAGCATTTGTCATAATAGACATGAACAAACATAAGTATTAATGGTTATTGAATTGAGAAAAAAATCTTTTTTCTGTGATAATCATAGTAGCGGCGGTGAGAATATTTGATTTGACTACATTTATAAAAAACTACATTATTTCATAAATTAAGTACTTACATATGAAAAGTTATCCCTTTATTTGTTAAGTTACAATTTTTGGAAGAGTTTCCGCAGTTGGATATGCTGCAAAGCACCATGTTTACCTCTGCGCGTCCCAAACAACACTGGTAACCACGACAACTCCTCAACTCGCGCTTGGGTTCGATTAGACAAATGCGCGGCGACAAGATCACGCGTCTTTGACATTTCTATTGCCTTGTTATTAAGATTTCTATGGATTATATATTTGAGCCGTTTGGGGTCGAAACCTTGGGGTCATGGGGTCCGGGCGCCCGGCTGCTTTTTAAAGATATATCAAAAAGATTTATCGATACGACTCGTGACCAGAGGGCTGGTTTTTATTTGGCTCAAAGATTAAGCATTGCCATACAACGTGGCAATGCTGCCAGCCTTCTGGGCCCGATGTCGCCCTTTGGCATCGATGCGGAGGAGTTTTTTGATGCTCTATAAAGTTTTGTAAATGTCTTATTATAAGTTATTGTAGGTGTTGTTTTATTGTATTATGTTGGGTCATTTAATGATAAATAAATGTGTTTAACAATAAGGAGGTTCAAATTCAATATATATTATATATATTATAATTATATTATATTAATATTATTTATCGATGCGGAGGAATACTTTGACGCCTAACTTAAAGTAAATATTTGCCTTTTTATTTTACTGATCTTTAATTTAAAATTATAATATTTCTTTAGTGTTTTTAAAATAAATAAATAAATACCATAATATATATTTCAATCAAATCTTCTTCAAGGCCATTGCAACACTTATAAGACACATTGAATACTAGTACAGAATACTAATACTAGTTCTTAATAAGTGGATGCAAAACCAGTTCAATGAATACCTGCCAGTTGTCAATTAAATTGCGTAACAAACAACTCTAGTATGTGCATAATTAGATGGTCTTATATTGATTACATCTTTAATGCTTGTGTTTCCTGTATTCATTAGATGATTACTGTAAATACTATTTTTGTAGGTATGCTTTTAAATGTTATTGGATATATTATAACATATACATACCTACTTTTATAATAAAAGTACATGACACTATAACTCTCTAAAATTTGAGAAACTTCCCTCATAGAAATCTTGATTTTGCCACAACACATATAATACATACTCATACACTTCTAATCCCAAATGTGCCCCTTTAGGGATGGGATTCCAAAAAGTCTATCTTATTGTTAAATTCTGTCATCTAGGAAAACTATGTGCAGAAATTCGAAAAATTTATTTGAAAATTTTCTACCTTCAAATAAAATCTTATAATCTTTAATTCATCTACTTAAGGCGTGGTATTTCCAAAAAATCTATCTTATAGTTAATTTGCGTCATGTAAGGAACCTATGTGGCGAATTTCATGCATTGTCTTTTTAAATTGACGAACTCCCAATTTAACTTACACTCCCTAATTGATCTCCTTAGGGACAAAATACAAAGACAAAACTTCCAGCTTTTAAGTTAGCCTTTTATCAACACAACTGTAAAAGCCGCATCCAATTTCATGCAGAAGTTTTTGCGTGATGCGCGTACGAGCATACAGACAGACGTTTACGTTTTAGTATTTTACATGGAGTGACTACCACAACCCAGTGCGAAGTAATACGATTTTCTTTGTTAGACTTGTTGTCAGACTTTCTCGCTATCCGTTACGACTGCCATAGATGTCCAATGGCAACCGGGACCGACGACGGCTTAATGTGCTCTCGGAGGCACGGAGGAAAATTTGTTCTGTTAAAGCTGGTCCCACATCCGCGGTCAATATTGCTTAACTTGCAAGATCAATTGGTCCGCGCAGCTTCGTATAATTCAAAATAAATCAACAGATATACAGTTAAAAAATCTGTCATCTCGAGGAAGAATTCCACAGTTTGTAAGCATAAATTCGGCTCGTACTTGACCCATTTGATGCTGTCATTTTGACAAACAGCAGGAAAATGGTACTCTGTCGAAACACAACTTCTCAGAATTTATTGTAAGTAACCGAAACCTTTATCTCTTTACGTTTACAGCAAATATGGTCAAAGTGTTTGCTTTTCTGTTGTAACTCGGTAGAATTATCTTAAATATCCTCGTAAAGCTATTATAATATCTTCATTGCTACATACCAAACCATTGTATTTGTGAGGCAGAACCATATTTACCTCCAAGCCATGTATGGGTTAATTTAGTAAATGACTTTATCTTAAGGTGAAATTACATAACATCACGCCAATAGTACCTAGAACGGTGTGACTGTGGTACCCACACTTCACCTATTATGTTTAGGTCCCATGCGATAGGGGGTGAGCCTATCGCGATACACCGGGCACAAATCCAATCCCATGTTGTTATTGAGAATTCCCTTACAGAAATATCACTTTCACCTCTTTTCTTTGTCCTATTATTTACCTTTAAAAGTCCCTTTTTCTAAAAAAATAATTTTATGTACCCTCTACTAGTGATGCTTCGGATGATTTTTATTTTTTTTAACTACAGCTCTAAGTCTAAATTTAGTAAAAACCGCCAAAAACTAGTTAAAATTACATATAAAATAACACTAAGTTTAAAGCCGGCTTCAGACGCTGGCTGTATGTCGCAAACGTCAAACACAAACGTGTGGAGACATTGCAAACTGTGTGCCAACTATCCTTAGATTTGTGTAGAAAACCGACACCGACTCCGAACATTGGCGAACACGAATGAAACATCAACGAACACCCTTCCACATGTTAGTGTTCGCTGTTTATGATTGTTCGCCAAGCGTCTGGAGCTGGCTACATGATATCGTCACAGTGACCACGATGACCCACGCACTATTAAATCAAGAAATGTTTTCTACGAATAGATTTTCAGTAAGTTAGTTAGGCACATCCAGCTATTCCATTAGGCCCTAATGACGTAAAATCTTTACATACCTACCAAGTGTAATAACTATCATTTGGACATAGCATGGGGCAAGTAATCTTATGATGTTATATCATATGTTATGTTCATGTTGCCCATGTTACCAAGAAAGATTTGGCAGAGGTGTATATCACCCTTCCTTCACCAGTTATATTTATGTGTGCCATGTGTTCTGGAGTCAGCCATCGCCAAAAAAATTCTGCCTAATATTTTATGCTAAATTAAAATATGCCAAAAAAAATTATGCGTAAAAGAAGGATCTTGTTTGAACCCAAAACTAACACGCTGCAAGCAGTCTTATACGCTAACCAATGTGAAACAAGACAGTCTTACTTATTTACAGTCGGCAAGTTATCTTGTAGCAAATAATTGTAAACACATCGCATGAGTAAAGATGAGGCATTTCATAATTATGAATTAGTCACTTTAAACCACTCGGACTGGCCAGGTCACGTGGACCATAAATAAATACTATTAGCATTGCATAAAGGGATGTTTATTACTGCTAGAAGAGTAGGTTATTGTGACAAATTGCAATTATGTTGTTATGTGGTAGTTTACTGAGATGATTGCCCAGATAGTCCAGTCTTCCATGTATGGACGCGTGGGAAGATATGACGGCGCTTCGTGACTTCACAACTTTTGAACAGAAATCATGATGCGTTGATCACACGTACCGACTACTGAGCATCAGCCGAGTATCACTTATACGTGTGTACGCCAAGATTTGGATATTCTAATACATAAAAGCAAGTGTCTATCTTTTATATGAATCCTAAAACAAGTCCTTAGATGAGCCATGTGCTTACTACTCTATTCATTCATAAAGCATTGCATTTACGCTAAAGAAATAACGATTCATAACAAGTTGAGTCACCAGACATCATATCGAAAGTAAAATTCCATAAATACGTCATATAAAGGCTCTCATCTCAACCGGTCTGGCAAAGATTTGAATTCAAGGTTATGAATATTGAAAGTGAAAATATAAACAAACACGCGTTAGGAAGAAGGTTATGAAATTAAACATGATTCTTATAAAAGCTACAGCTGCATAAGTTTGGACAGGAAGAGTCAGATCGACAAAAAGTGGATGAATTGCGCGAATAGAAGAAATGAAAGAGAAACGAGTGAGTTAAATAAATAAATAAACAAATATCTCACAACTAACACACAAAGCCATCTAGTCCCAAACTAAGCAGAGCTTATATTATGGGTACTAGAATAACTGATACATATATACTTTTCTTTAGTAAATACATAGTTATTATACATAGACACACCCGGACTAAGACAACCCACTATTTTCATGCACACAAAGATTTGTCTTGAGCGGGAATCGAACCCGCGACCTTGCATCGCAAGCAGGTACACTACCCACTCCAAGATCCGGTCGCCAAGTTATAGCGAGATTGCTGACAGAGGATAATGCAGGAAATAGACGTTTCGCGCCAACCAAATAACTAGACCTATTCTCAGACAAACCACAATTTAAAGACAAAATCGGTCAATATACACATTTTATGTAATGAGATAAATAATAGTTAGTTAGTTACCACTTACCATCAAGTGAAGTATACGTCTGTTCGCTATATACATCGTATTTAACACATACAGTCTTAACAACCAAAAGCTCTACAATAACATGAATTGTTTTCATGTGGGTAATTAAAAAAATATTATTTCTGTCGTCGACCTAAAATCTCACAATACTTTGTTTCACGTATGTGCTCTATATTATTAAATTGATATAATCAGCTATAACATCGATTGCAACAAGAAAACGCCTTGTTCTCAGGAAAAACCGTAATTTGTGAGAGTTGAAGAACAATGGGCAACTGCGTCGTTATAAGCCCATTGGCCGTGACTGACGATTGGTCACTAGTATAGATATAAATACATTATCTTATTTTAAATCAAAACTGACAACCAACAAGCAACCTAACATGAAATTGATAAATAGCACTTAAGAATTTATGCATTTATTTCATGTTCAACCGGCTCGACGGTGTAGTGGTTAGCTTATGCCGCCCTGTCACTGCGAGTTCTCGGGTTCAATGCCTGGGTCGGGCAAAAGTGTTATTTGTGATCTTTCCGTCAGGAAATTCACAATAGTAGAAATAAATGGTTTAAAATGGTTTAGTAGCACGGAGTTCGAATTGTGCCCGGTGGATGGCGATAGGCTTACCCCCTATCCCATGGGACCTAAACATATCACGTGAAATATGGGTGTTGTATACATCTGCCACCCTTCTAGATAATAAGCGTAATGTTATGTTAAGGTATTTTAGTTGAAAGAGTTTTTAAAAACACGATGGCGCTTTTTAAAGATTTTTTAAAATTATATCAATGGTTTTGATTTAAGGCGCTTCAAGGTTTCATTAAATTGTGTGTGGGATACTTTAATGGGGAAAGTGAGGTAACATCCTCTGTACCATCTTTATGTACCCATATTCGCAAATGAATAAATAAATAAATATGAAAACTTGAGAAATAATTGCTTGACAAACTGACCGTTTTCATCTTGCATTTTCAGGCGGAAAAGTATTACTATATCGTAGTTACTTATTTAGCAGAAATAAATAGTTTCGGCACTTATAATTTAGACGATTAGACGACCGGATGGCGGAGTGGGTAGTGTATCTGCCTGCGACGCCGAGGTCACGGGTTCGATTCCCGCCTGAGACAAATCTTTGTGTGCATGATGAAGAATGTCTTAGTCTGCGTGTTTCTATGTAAAAAAAAGTATGTATTTACAAAAGAAAAGTATATATGTAATAGTATCGGTTATCCTAGTTCAAACTCTGCTTAGTTTGGGACTAGATGGCGTTGTGTGTAGGATAAGATATATTTATTTATTATTTATGATATTTAGGTTTAGTTATTAATTTTACACAAATCCTTTTATATACCATTTCGTTAAGCCTACCAAAATAGCCTCTTCTAAACCTATCCATTTTACACACAAATGCAATGTCAAGAACAATTAGATGACCCCAATTCAATAACATTTATCATCAGATCATCTTTTTAAAGACAAAAGCTTAAAAACAGCCTACCTACGATTCACTTTCCTTTTTACCTAAGCACGGCCATTAAGAACCCACTTTATTGTTTCAGACATCTTGTTATGACCAAATCGTGATGTCCTTGGGTATTTAGGCTAATACCTCGGTGGCTGTATTTGGTGGTCAAGCTTCTGGGTAATGGTCATAGAATTATGTCGTAATGAATAGAATGTAGGATATGATTCATTTATTAGATAGCACCTGCTCCCTACATATGCATTAAATGTTAATATTCCGCTCCCGCAAGTTATAACGTGATGTTAAAAAGCTTGTCTCAAGAGCTATTCTATTAAAAAGCACAAGAAACATACGAATTAGTTCTCAGATTTGAAAATAATCGACCAACACACAAAAAAAATTCTTCCCCTTTAAATAATTTGTGTAGACTAGGCTTTATGGTCATATAAATATAACGTATTTTATATAAAAACTTGATGGTAAAGCTTCATTGCCGTAAATTCGGTTCAGTAGTTGGCAGCGCGTGCCATATGTATTGTATTGTATATTTTAATACAACAAAGATGTGCACGCAACTTTTTTCTATAAAGAAACTATTCTCTTAACATAATAGCTGCTTAATAAAAGCTCTAATACCTTATATTTTCTGAAATAGAACATAAAATCTTGATCTTATTAAAAGGATTATGTAATCAAATTTATATTTGTAGGAATTAATTGATATATTTATACATTTTTATTAGAATAAAATGATGTTGGATGAAATTTAAATATTGCAAAAACTTAGACAACCAATTATTATAATCGACTTTGATTAATAGTACAAGTGTAAAATAATATGTTGCTACAACCTACATCCTTTCTGTGTAATTTTGTAGTGGGTTGGATGTAATTTATAGCTTAGTCATTTTATTAGGTAAACTACAATTAAAATCCATACCGTTATTTTACTGAACTAGACAAAGGGTGCTCAAAAGGGTGGGGTTCACAAAAATATCCCCCGAATCTCCATAATTATGCCAGACTTTATAAGCGCTAGTTTTTAATTAAACCAAACCTCAAGAAAGTTTGGTTTTTGTTCTTAGTGAGACAAACTGCCGCCGTCAAAAGTTTTTAATAGATATTGCCGTATTTCTGTTAATTTCCAAATGTAGTTCGTAGCTTCGTCATATTTTAATAGAAGACTGATATAAACACTTTATAACTGAAGTTCACACGTAAACGAAGGTTATACTTAATGAGTTTTAGCATTCATATTTTAGCAGTCCATCATTCGTCATATATGATGTAGTGTGATGTGATCATGTTATATCACACATAATCACTAATTCAGGAAGTTAATCTAACTTATAATTTATTATTCTGTTTCCAATCCAATTTGTGTAAAAAGACGCGTCGTTATAATATATTAAACTAGTTTTTGACTTTGAGATTTATGATACCATTAATGCAATTTTTTCGAGGATTAGTTATGTAAGGAAAAACAAGATCTGTTGGATATTAGTGTGACGAAAATTTTAAAAAAATATACTTCTCTTTAACTGTGTGTCTGGTTATCAGAATCAGACACAGAAATCAATTTGAAATTAGCTGTAACTCTAGAGATAAGTTCTTTCTGGCAAGGATTGCCGTATCGTATAAGGGTGATCTGAATTGGTCGATGCATTTGAAGAGCCAATAAGAGCGCACCACTGCGCTGTTTTGTGTACGTGGATCTATATATTTATTTATTTTTATTTTTTATTTAAACTTTATGCACTAAAATGTACAAAGGCGGACTTAATACTAAAAGTATTCATTTCTAAGATACAAAAATACATTAATATAATGTCACATTTTTCACATTAAAACATCCCTAATATAAAAAATAATGCAGTTATTATCAATTACTATAAGTTTGAATTCCACAAATCATTAAAAAAAATCAATTTTAAGAAACAAGTGACTTCAAAAATTTTGGTATCTTTGAAAATTGCTGATTGTACGTCAGACACTGTAAAATTTTCATAATCTATTAAAATTTAAGTTAAGAAAGGGGAACTTGGAACCTAGTGTCTGCATTGGTGAAGCGTAATTTCTACCATCACCATGAAAAAAATATCCAAAAAAGTACACTTTATACCAATTGTAGGATAGATATACTATGACGTTACTTTTTCAATGTCCCAAAGCCATCACGATCCAAATCCTGTAATTGGTGGTCGTTCTTACCTATTTCGTAGGGACACACAGGGAAACTTTCAGCTTTTATAAAATGACGTAAGTCAGCCGACCACGGGCTTTTATTCATCATGACTATTAAGGCATTCTATGCTAAGTTAGTTACACACAGTTATGACTAATATGATTATACCAGAAATATTCAAACCAATAATGACTCATTTGAAATTTCCATTATTTGGACTCTGATTCGATAAATCAGTAGCTATACTATTACAAACCTATGAGGAATTTATTCTGTAATGTAGAGGAGCTCGAGGCAAGTCGAAGCCGTGCGGGCTGATCGATCAGGTTAAGCAATACTGACCGCGGTCAGTCGTGGATGGGTGACCATCTTAACATAACGAGTTTTCCCCCGTGCCTCAAAAAGCACGTTAATCTTTGGTCCCAGTTTCTATTTAAAGATCTATGGCAGTTGTCACGGGTAGAAAGAGCATTGAAAATAGACATAAAAGAATATTCTGTAATATTTGGAAAGAGGGCAGAAAGTCTGACAACTAGTCTAGGAATGAGTACTGTATTACCTCGTAGTGGTTTGTAGAGGTCTGGTGGCAGCCACTCCACCTAAAATATTGATATTCCGCTCGGCACATTGTGTTGTGGTGTAACAACACACCAATGCCACATACATCTATTCTCTACTTCGTAGTCTTTTGTCAATCGACGGCAACTGCCACTTACCATAAAGAAAACAAGTTCCCTACAATCATTCTTCACCAGTAACATGCCTAACATAAATTCTATAATCTCCAGCAATATCTCTCTTCTGTCTATCTATATATTATCTAACACTTACTGTTTCCGCGATCTCGTCCGCGTGGAGCTCGTTATATGTATTTACTACAGTTTTACCAGCTTTATACCCTCCCTACATCGCTCCTATAGGTGATGCTACACGTGATGTTATATAACCTCCCTCAATAAATTGGCTATTGAACTAAACATAACTATTCAAATCAGACCACTAGTTCCTAAGATTAGCGCGTTCAAACAAACAAAATTCAGCATACATACATAACATCACGCCTAAATTCCACAGAAGGTTGAGGCAGAGGTGGACAACACCCACTTTTCACCTATTATGTTTTAGGTAGCATGAGATAGCTGTGAGATTATCGCCATCCACCTTGCACAATTCCAACTCCGTGCTGCTATTATGAACTTCCTGGCGGAAAGTTCACAAATAACACTTTGTCAGACACGAGAATCGAACCCAAGACCTCACAGTGAGAGGCGTATATGCTAACCACTAGACCAACGAAGCAGTAACTCTTCAGTAATATAATATTAGTATAGATATTGGTATATTCACCCATAGTTAACCCAACATAGGCCACAATGCAATAGTTTTTGTGTCACTTCGCACACATTGTCGGAAAGGCTGATAAGGCTATGTGTGAAATATCGCGAGTTCCCACAACCGGCTTTAAGCCCGATATCCCCAAACGTGTTAAACTCAAGTTCACGCTATGCTACATCATTTGATCTCTCTGTTTCGTGCAAATATTGAATGAGGGAGTGAGATACAAATACAGTTTTAAACTGTAAATAAAAAAGTTTGATAAAGTCAGCCTTTAGGCATCATGCGACTGTTCTATACAAATTTGACTTAGTATGTGTTTATATACATATGTAAGTAGTATTGAGGCCACACGTGATGCAAAAAAATGTAATGTAAAATCTTTATGTGAGAATTTTAAAGTATTTTAGATGATAATTAAAATGCTAGTTATTATTGTCACGGTAAAAAAACATGATTTTAAAAATACTTAGCCCCAATTTTACAGGTGTAAGAAATATGTTTTTAAACTTCCGCGATTTGAGAACATTTATTTATTTATTTTATTTATTGTTTATAGTTAATTAACACGGTATGATACAAATTACATTAATTAACCTAGAATTAACTTAATTACATTCAATAACAACTAACTAATTAAATTACAAACAGTTGTAGACTCTCTAGTATACATCCTCTCGCAAAACACAACATTTTTCAAAAATTTGACAATGGGTCTAAATCGCGTAATTATTATAAATGTAAATATTTACCATAAGTAAGATAAACCTTATTGGCAAGACCTTATTTTTTAACACATAAATTAAAGTGACGGGTGTGTTCTTTTTTCAAGTGTTACTTGTTTTACTTTAAAATTTGGTCAGGTTATATTTTATGGACCGGATAAGAACTAGCCGGAAACTCAGAAAATGGTTCTTAATGTTTAAGTAAAGGATAAGAAGTATTTTTTTTTTAATGTATCCTGCTAAGCCCAGCAATCTGTCATAAACATTTAGCCGTTTCTTTGTCTGAGTTATGTCTGACTTAGTTTTGTTATAATTAAAAAACATCAAGCTTTTTAGCAAGGTAAAATTAAGTAGCATCAAGCTTATATTACCCAGGTGAGAGTGGCAGAGGTATATAACATTCACATTTTACCGTAGATTTAAAGTTTGGTGGAATTGTGGCTTAGTCGTTTGATTAGTTAGCTTTAACCGACACCATAGACACTTAGCTGTGCAAAGCGTCTATGGTGTCAGTTTGGTTGTTATAGTATGTTTTCCTCCTCCTCCCTCCGTCAGTCGTATTCCTCATGTCTGAGGGTTGTGACTTCCTCCATACGGCTTGATTTTACGATTTTACGCCATTTCAATCTGTCCTCAGCCACTCGGAGAGCATTGTAGACCGTGGAGTCGAGCGTGGTGCGTATTTGGTCCGACCAACGCATCGGGCTACGGCCCCGCGCTCTTTTTCCTTCCACTCTGCCAGTAACCACCAGTTTTTCGAGGTTGTCTCCATCCTTTCTGGCAATGTGTCCGAAGTACTCTAAGACACGCTTGAGGCAGATGGTAGATAACATAACTTAAATTATCTACATTCAAATTACTTCAGAAATGTGTCAATACAATTCACACATATTAGATTCTACACATTAACCCACGATTATTTCATGTGTGTGTAAATATTTTAAACTGATTAAAGCGAGGTATTCATTAACGATTAGTAGCAAAGGTCAGGAAAGTGTAGAATCATCCTACGAAAGTTGTTAAAGGGCTTTGAGTGTGTTAATTGCAATAAACAGGTTTAAAAGCGGAAATGTTTAAAAATGGTAGTGACTTAGGAACACACTAAAGGACTTTAGTGGATAAGCTCGTCGAAATCAAAATCATTTTCTCACCTCTAACATGTCCCCAAATAGTAATGAGTTCCAGTTTGATGATCAGAGCAGTTGGTAGCTAACGCCAAGCAGACTGATCGCTCATACAGGTTAAGCAATGCTACCACGCTCGGCCCTAGATGGGTGATTTTTTTTAGAAATTTTACTCCCCAAGTGGGTATCTCGGGACTTAAAGTGTATTTTTATTTTTTATTTTATTTATTTACACTATAGGCTCGCAATAATAATAATAATAATTTATTGTGGTACAAGAAACAAACGATATTATAATTAATTAAGAACAATAACATATTTTAACTATTACACAACGGGTATTACTCACGTATTATTATGTCTACTTACAAAAAAGTTGATTACAACCCTACCACACGTATTACCTCGGGCTTGGATAGGTTTCTAAGAGCACTGTCTGATGATGATATCAGGAAGCGGTTACGGCCACTGAACCCAACAACACCAAAAATATATGGCTTACCAAAAGTCCACAAAACTGACGTGCCCTTGAGACCAATAGTAAGTCAAATAGACTCACCAACTTATAAAACTGCCCGCTTCATGGCCAATATGTTGCAACCACTTACTGGCAAGACAACGAGCTACGTAAAAGATTCTTCGCATTTTATTGGTCGGTTGGATGATGTCAGGATGCGGGATGAGGAGCTAATGGTGAGCTTTGATGTAGCATCCCTTTTCACCAATGTACCAGTGGCGGACACCATTAACATCATATCTGAACTAGCAGAAATAGCAGGTATACCTACTGTGTACATGGATGCTATATCATTTTGCTTAACCAGTGGTTTCTTTGTCTGGCGTGGTGACTACTACCTGCAGGCTGATGGAGTAGCGATGGGCTCGCCTTTGGCACCGGTTGTGGCGAACATATTTATGGAGTGGTTCGAGGAGACAGCTTTATGTACCACAGCACATAAACCCAGACGATGGTGGCGATATGTGGATGATGTCTTTGCAATCCTACACAAAGATAGTGTGATACCTCTACTCGATCATCTGAACTCGATCCATGCAAGGATATCATTCACATATGAACAAGAAAAGGATGGCACTCTCCCTTTTTTGGATGTGTTGGTAATGCGAGACCTGAACGGAAACTTGACGCACACAGTATACAGGAAACCAACACATACTGATCGTTACCTAAGGGCTGATTCACACCACCATCCGGCTCACCTGGCCTCGGTACCTCGTTCGCTAATTAATAGAGCCATACGACTGTGCGATCCGCAATATGTAGATATCGAATTGTCGCACGTGAAGAAAGTGCTGGCGGCAAATGGCTACAGCTGGAGGCATAGTTTTCGTCTGACCACTAACAGGAACGATCGACTGACAACAGTTGACAGAGCTCCCTTGTTCCTGCCCTTTGTGAGAGGGGTCACGGATAAAATAGGACACCTGATACGTCGCAAGTACAACGTCAAGACAATTTTCCGGCCCCTCACACAACTGCGACAGCTTGTGCGCTCAGTGAAGGACAGGGAACCACTAAATGTCCCTGGCGTGTACTCGGTACCTTGTAGTTGTGGCAAGAACTACGTGGGTGAGACAGGACGCAATGTGTCTACCAGGCTCACCGAACATATTAAATGCCTGAAGAAACTCGACCGAAATGGATCGGCTATTACCGAACACGCACTAGATGCAGGCTCGACACATTTCATCCGGTTTGACCAGGCTAAAGTAGTGGTTAGGGAAAAAGCCTTCGTACCGCGAAAGGTGCGTGAAGCGATCGAAATCGGCAAACACCCAAATTTCAATCGGGACATAGGTTGGTCTATACCTACAGCCTGGAAACCGGTCCTTAAAGCCCAACCGTGTGCCTCTGAAGGACTCACACAAAGTACCGATACAGTTAGTTCGTTCCATACAATAACATCCTCAATCGTGGACCCTTACGTGGACAGTGACAGTGAGAACAGTGACAACGACCTTACAAAAACGCTACCACCAACAAGTGCAGATCAATCCCCACTCTTAGCATCATTGTCGCGACGTGCGGCGCGAGCGGCGGCACGTAGTGCGAAAAGAGACGCGTCCCAGGCCGGTTCGCGTCGCTCCGTACTCATGGCCTGACGAAGCTCGTCTAAATCGAGTGAAACTGCCAGTCGCCTTAGTAGACATAATAATACGTGAGTAATACCCGTTGTGTAATAGTTAAAATGTTATCAACTCACGTCACATTCAATAATATTAACAATAACATACATAATTAACACTGTCACCAACAATGTTTCTAATAATAAAATTACACTCGATGGCTTAATTAATAGCACAGATAAATAATAAATATTACAATTTTAACAATTTAAGATAATAATATATAAAAATATATAATATTTGTATTTATAATCGCATATACCTAATATAAGATTTAACACATTTAATAGAACATTAAATATAATAAAAGTAACCTAAATAAATTAAGAGTTATTCCGCATTAGAAAATTAATAGTTGTACAATAAATTTATTTAATTTTTAATGAAAAATATCAATATCGTTAAATTTATTATTGTAATAGCTACACGCTCGTATTATGAATCTGTTTTTACCGTGTGAGGTTCTAGCGTACGGAAGATCTAAAACCACAAAATGAAAATATGAAGGAAGTGACTCAATTTAATAGTAAATAGCATGGAAATATCAATTTCCACACGGAAAAAGTCGGGGGCAAAAGCTAGTAAATACTGCAAATCTAATCAATGAATTATTTGGTCGTTGGGTGTAGAGAATATAGGTTTTCAGTACAAAAGACATCAACGCGCTCGCCTCTTAATTATGCTAATACTACCCAATACAATAATTTTCAGTTTTTATACTTTAATTCTATCTTATTTTATGATCTTTCAAAGTTTCATAGCCAAGTCCATTTTTGATGTACGAAATTATAAACGTTTATAAACACAATATTTTGTATTTGCAAACAAAAATTATAAATTCGCATACTACGTACAAATTGGTGACGTCGAGCCTTGTGTAGAGAGATCGGGTGAGTCTATTTATATTGTGAACTAGCTGACCCGGCGAACTTCGTACCGCCTTAGCGTAAATTTGATGCACTACTTTATTTTGTATAGCTGACCTATCTTATGTATGCGTACCTATTCAATTTTAACTGCAATCTATAATATTATGCTACATAGAAAAATGAATACCTATTTCGCTGATGCAAAATTAAATGAATATTTTACAATATTTCTGAGAGATTTTCTTAATATTTTTTTTGATAAGAACCTTGTACAGAGTATTAGAAAACTACAAAAAAAAATCTGCCAAATCTGTCAAGACGTTTTCATGCTATGTCGTGACAACGGAAAACGGGTTTCATTTTCTTTTTATTTTTTGCCGTAAGAACCTTGTACAGAGTATTAGAAAACTACAAAAAATAAATCAGCCAAATCTGTCAAGCCGTTTTCATGCTATGTCGTGACAACGGAAAACGGGTTTCATTTTCTTTATATTTTTCCGTAAGAACCTTGTACAGAGTATTAGAAAACTACAAAAAAAAATCTGCCAAATCTGTCAAGCCGTTTTCATGCTATGTCGTGACAACGGAAAACGGGTTTCATTTTCTTTTTATTTTTTGCCGTAAGAACCTTGTACAGAGTATTAGAAAACTACAAAAAATAAATCAGCCAAATCTGTCAAGCCGTTTTCATGCTATGTCGTGACAACGGAAAACGGGTTTCATTTTCTTTATATTTTTCCGTAAGAACCTTGTACAGAGTATTAGAAAACTACAAAAAAAAATCAGCCAAATCTGTCAAGCCGTTTTCATGCTATGTTGTGACAACGGAATACGGGTTTCATTTTCTTTATATTATTTTCCGTAACAACCTTGTACAGAGTATTAGAAAACTACAAAAAAAATCAGCCATATCTGTCAAGCCGTTTTCATGCCATGTTGTGACAACGGAAAACGGGTTTCATTTGTATATATATAGATTTAAAATTGTATTCTTTGTGATGATGACACTCAAACATAAAAAATGTCATCATGTATATAGCGTGTTCTGCTAAAAAATCTTTTTAGATTACATTAGTTAAAAACGTTATTCAGGCATTATTGCATCTTATCTTACACATCTTACTTAATCATCATATCCTACTTAAGATAGGAAACAAATGGATGAACGTGACGTCACAAAATGACGTATCATACAGTTGAGAAATTTAGGGTTCTGGTAAGAGGCGACCGTAGCTGGATGGCTAAAGCGGCTGCCTGCCGATCCCATATCTTTTTCAACTGTTTCTTAGTATTCTTGCATAAAATGTTCAATGCATTGCATGCAACCTCTGTTCATGAAATTGTTTAATACTAAGTACTTGTAAATACTACGGCGGTTTTGGGCAGGTCGTTAACGAGTTTACGATGTCTGTAGTAACTAGTAATAGAATAGTAAAGATAAGCTAATGGTATAAGGTTACAGAGAATACCTTACTTGAGCATTGATGTTGTAATTGTTATAAGGATGCTTCAAAATTTACTTTGAGTTAGGTATGTCAATGTTGTCAACTTTAAGTTGTACTAGGGCTTTTCTATACCTATTTACCTTATCTACATTGTATTTTTGTGGTGGTTAGGCACGTGTTTGACCACGATCTCACCTGAGGGTAAGTGATCATGCGGTCTTCGGGCGAGTAGGCTTATCTATGAGAAATCTATTATATCTTGTGTCGAAGAGACTCAAATTGCACTCATACGAAAACAGACTCGGGCAAGGCGTACCATTCTTTGGCAGTCCGCATAATGAATGTTGCAACGAAACGCTTGGTGCGTATTTGTGGAATATCTACTTTAAAGCGAAGCCGAAGTGTTACATTAAACTTTTGTCTGTCTGTCTGTTCATCTGTTTAGTCAAATTTATATGCAGGTAACTGACTACAAGGTGCGTAACATAAGCTTATCTTTATTGAAGTACCTACCACTCAGACGAAACTGCGGCAAAAGTTTGTTTGTTAGCGCTAATCTCGGGCATTACAAATCGGATTTTAATTCTTAATAAATAAATAATAAATTATTTTCGTGTTTGATAGTCTTACATTCCATAAGTTTTATTATATTGAACTGATTCCACGGGAGCGAATTAGTAAGGTTCAACACGGGTCAAAGTGCGGAAGCAACTACTACTAAATATAACGAATCCCATACAAACGAAGTCGCTGGCAGAAACTAGTCACCCATTAGCTTGCAACACCGACATTCGTCAAAACTCTCTTCCAAAAGCAGGTCAGTGTTGCCAAACCTAAAATCTTCCTTAAATGCTGGCTGTTGCCCAACAAAGCCGGACTAAACAGTTTTAGAAACTATAATCCGATAAGCCTGACATATACTTACTTTGTAACGATAACTGACAATAGTGTGGAGAGCTCAGCCGATTTCGATCGTCCACCCTGATACGGTTAGGGTCGACACACACCAAAAGCGCGTCGAAGCGCAGCGAATCGAAGCGCAGTTTCAGTGTTATATGAATTCCAACTCTATTCTCACAACTATAATACTCATTATCGCATGAGAAACTCTACGCTACTACTACTATGGAATTCGCCGGAATTCCCGCGGCGCCGCGGGCATCCGCGCGACTCGTTTGAGTTTCTCATGCGATAATGAGTATTATACATGTGAGAATAGAGTTGGAATTAATATGACACTGAAACTGCGCTTCGATTCGCTGCGCTTCGACGCGCTTTTGGTGTGTGTCGACCCTTAAGATCAATAGTCTAGTTAGGCGCGTGCGATAGTCGGGCGTCTGCACACACGTCACACGGAAGCAACACTCGACGCTCTATAACTAGTTTAATAAATAGTTTATTATTTGTCTAGACTAGGATGGCTCTACTAATGTTAATGAGTTTTGTAAGTGTATAATTAAATAATTTTATAAAACGATTTTATTGATCAAAATAGCTTAAACATAGATCTTATTATAATGGACCTTGATTCTGTACCAATATTTTAGAACCACTAAACCGGCAATGCATAGAGCACGCATTCGTTCGTTCGTTAGCTCGTTCTCGAAAACTCTATCAACTTGAAAATTTTATCAAGTTACGGATTCCAACGTGAATCTTGAAATGATCAGGTACACACACGATAAATAGGTTTGCCCTTTACACGGTACAATGGCGACACGAGGACGGGTCACTTCACTAATTTGACATTTGTAACTAGATTTATGGCTACATCCATCTTAAATCTAACTTATACTTGCAGCTGTGTTAGTCCATGACTCAAAGCTTATGGAAATCGCTCACTTAAGACTCCTGGACTGCTTTGAGAAATTTTTGTTTTGTTTGAAAACCCTTTCATCTAAAAATCGGCATCTCATGTTGCTGAGCAGATGCTGGAAAATACAACTCTCAAATGGTTAGGCCTATAAGGATAATTCATTAAATATAAGCACCTAAAGACCGTTTCCTGTATTCTTTAAAGTTTTTCACAGATGAGACGAGACGTCCGTGAACTGAAGGTTTTAAACGATCGGCGACGATAAGCTCGCGTGGAGCAGTGTATAGGCAGGTTTTACTCATGAATCCATCGTAAGAGAAAAAGTCGAAACACCATTCGCAATTCAACTTGATCCTTAATATTTTCACCATAATATATACACCTGTATTATGCTAAATGATCTATAAGACAAAAAAGGTCAAAGAAGGTCGTCTTATTACAAACAGAATAATTTATTATCTTCTGCCATCTTCACCTATACGTTCTAAGACCTGTCGAATATCATTTCACCATCTGCTCATAAAGCGTTTGTGGTGAGCGCTGCACTTTATTGATTAATGATGGGAAGTGATGACTTGTAATGTGCCCTATTCAAACCATTAAACATTATAAATACGATACTGATTTTATTAGCTACGCTTGTACGGAGAATGTTATGAAGAAGTCTTGATGAAATTTGGCCTTGAAATTTGGGAAGGATATTAAACAAGTAGTTATATGGAATTGCTGCGACATAGCAAATTCTTTCGAAAGCTTTTTTAACTTGCTTAGCATGTGTTTCTTTTTATTTTTTATAAAATAAAATCACGCCTTAACGAACAAATAAAACATTATTACATTAGTAAAAATAAACTACCGGTAGAATTTAATACTAACCACATCAATCTCTAGTTCAGTGACGCTATGACACATCCACCGTGTATGTTAGCCAACAAACTAACAGCTTTGAGCAAAAAAGTGTGTTAGTGCTTTTTGGCAATTGAGCAATAATCACGTGTATCTTTAATTTTTATATCGTGAATGGTATAATTCGTGATAGCGTGATATAGATTGATCCAATTGCCAAATCTAATGGGAGAGCGCACGAAAAAAGCACTGATGAAAGTGATGAAACAACTTAAATAGATCTATGGTGTTTCGAAATTAATATTATTGGAGAAGCCGATATCTTATCGATTTTTCAGACATATTTAGTTCAAATTCAAATTTCAAATTCAAATTCAAATCATTTATTTTCATAGGCCCTAGGAGGCGCTTGAACACGTCAAAACATTACAAAAAATGATATAAAAGTAAATAATAAATAATACTAAATTATACTAATTACAATGATTTGAATAACCGGGGCCCAGATTAATTTTAATCAAACTGTTTAGAATCGAATTAAAATCGAAGTTCGTCAAATTTAAAACTTTTATTTAGAAAATGAAAGTGCGGTAATATTAATTATTTATTTATTTTATTCTCAGGCCTTTGAGTGTCTTCATTCGCATTTTTATCTCGATTGATGACGTGACAATCAATAGTATATTTTCAATAGAAATGAAATCTGGTTGTAACCTTAATATAAATAAGCGTTTATTTATTTTTATATATCTAAAACGCTAAAACCTATGTTTATTCGTGCCCATTTTATTAAAATTATTATTTAAATTTTTTAGTTTGTATGTAAATCAATGAATGATTAAAACAATTTTGTCAAATGACCATGAAATGCATTTTAGTGCTTTAGATATAATAATAATGTGTGCATAAAAATAGATAAAATTTTAATAATATTAAAGATACAACCCGATTAAGAATGGACGTACAACGAGTGGTTGGGAGTCTACTCTTAAATTATAATAGCAGCCTTGTATCTAATACATATCCCACTGCTGGGCTCGGGTCTCTTCTAATGATGAGAAGGGTTAATCTACCACGCTGGCCAAGTGCGGATTGGTAGACTTCACACGACCTAGAGTACTTTTTAGGCAATCTTAAGCATGCAGGTTTCCTCACGATGTTTACTTTCACCGTTAGGAAAATTTATATGATGAATACACACATATCTTTGAAAAAACAAATCTTAACGATTTATTGTCAGAGGCGAGTCCCGTGGGTTTAAACCCGAGACCTTTGACTTCACAGTCCTACGGTCTCCCACCGGGCTATCGCTGCTTACTCTTAAAGCTAGCAGTCAATCTCCCAATCTCCCTAACGTCTAATTTGCTAATCGTCCAATTGATGGAATTATAGAGCGCGGTACAGTTACGTGGAACAGTCCTTCCTTGTTATGCAACAGCATTGTCTGTAAAAGTAAGTAGAATAAGTAGATTATACGACTCATGCTTATCTCCTATCTGACTGTACGTGCGCAGATTGCGCTTCCTTGATTATGTAGTAGTCTTGTATATAATTAAGTAAATATAGAGTCAATACGACGTAATAATTTCTTTTGTTAGGGTTTGTTGTTTATTAAAAAGCTATATGTGTCCAGCAGACACCAGTTGTGGACTATCATAGACTGATTGGCGTGAGGACAAGCCAAGGATAAAAAAAGCTGCGTTGGTTTGACGCATTCATTGTTTTCTCTATAAAATATACCACTTCGCCCAATTATTTATGTGAAATTATGTTAAAGGTAAAACTTACCTATAACATAGTTTCACATAAATAATTGATAAATAGAAGTGGTATATTTTATTACTCTGGGATCTGTTTAGATCCCAGAGTCAAACTTAGTATTTAAAAACACAAACATTTTCTTTCCATAGCAGTTCGCAGACATAGGGCTCATATTTAAAACAATAGGATGATTTTTGAAAGCTGAATTTCATCATAAACCAATCTGTTCACCATCCATGAAAAACAAAGCTATAAATTCCAAAAAAATAAGCACCATTGATACACCCTCATTGAAATGTCAATCTTTTTTTAATTAGAGCACAACTGAACCAAATAAATCAACTCTTTGCAAATACTAACATCTTGCAAAACCAAACTCTAGAAAAATTCCATTGTAGCTCGGGTAATAAAACCAAGTTAACTTTGCGCCTAACAAATCTTTCTTCGTAACATCTTTGTTCAAGTTACAATGGCAATATATACTGTCTGTGTAGCGGTAAATGTAAGTTTGTATTATACCATGAAACAATAGTATGGTAAAATACTACAATTGGATTTATCTAAAAATCTTTAACGCGTCAGAACTCGTTGAAAGAACAATGAAGCAATGTAAATGATTTGTTTGGTTGAGTTTGTTTATGATCTAATTTACAACTGCCTAGTTGGTCTAGAGGTATTTGTGTATCGCTCACCGCGAGGTCTCGGGTTCGATTCCCGGGTCGGGCCAAGAGTTATTTGTGAACTTTCCGTCTGAAAATTCTCAGTACGGAGTTGGAATTGTGCCTAGTGGATGGTGATAGATTTAGGGGGTAAACCTATCGCCATCCACTAAGCACAATTCCATTGCACCTAACCATAACAGGTGAAGTGTGGTAGTTGTACAACTCTGCAACAAACTTCTGAGTAATAAAAGCGTGATGTTATGTTATGTTATGTTATTTCTATTAAAAAGTTCAAAGTCTATGTAAGTATGTACTTTGTGTCATGTACTTTGTTATGGTCTAGTAATTCAGACGTGCAAGTAAAACAAACACATTGGTAATATTAGATCCTTTATTGCAGCTCATCGAATTATTTAAATCAGTCAAATTATGGCCTATTTTTTACCCAACAAGGCCTACTCAACTTATTAATATATATTTCCAAATACAAGACCTTTGCATCACATTGCACAATTAGTTCATAAAGCTCACAAGCAGAGATGTGATTTATCTAAGATACAAGTATCTGAAATACAGATACAAGATACGTATTTCCATCTTGTATCTAAAATACTTTTTCAAAAATCATTTTGTATCTTGTATTTAAATACATTTTGTTAGGTATCTTAGTATTTTACAAATACTTTTTCTGACAAAATACTTTTAGGAATAAGTTACCAAAAATTTTTATGAAATATAACACCTGTTTGCCGAGCTCTGCCCCTGTGGAGCGACTCTTTTCTTTTGGATTCTAAGGCCACATAGAAGAAAAATGAGTGATCAAATGTTTGAAGAACTAGTTTTACTTAAGTTCTTCAAACATTTCTTTTACATGAAAATAATATAGGAGTCATGTCATGTATGTCATCATGTCTTATATCTCTGTTCTCATATATTATGCCAATAATGACAGAAATAGAAAGGTTTTGTTCCGGTTTCAAGTGAGGACATGGTATCCACTGGGAGGGGGGGGGGATATGTCTGTATCTCTTGCTCTCATACGTGCCATAAGCAGGGGGACATGTGCGTTCTCGGTCACTCGCAATAATGTTGTCAACAGACAACCTTAGAGAACTGAACATCTTTCTATTTTTGACATGTTATTGTTGATTATGCCTCATGTCTTATGTCTCTTATCTCATGTTGTATCATGTCATGTCTTTTTGTATTATTGTCTTAGAAAAACTTCAGGGTGTTTAGAAAAAAATAAGTAACCTGATGGCCAACCAAGTAAATTGATAGCTTTTGATTGGTTTATTATTTTCCTTAAAAATATAATATTTTGTCTTGTCACATTTCAGCGATTAACATAATATATTCGTAAATAAATAACATTAATCTTTATTAAGACTATGTCAAAAATAATCTTAAATTAAATAGAACAAAATGTTGTTTTCTTACAAAAGTATTTTCATCTTGAAAAGTATTTAGAAGATACGTATCTTGTATCTAGTATTTCAAATACCATTCTCGAAAGTATTTTGTATCTGGTATCTGAAATACTTAATTTCAAAGTATCTTGGATTTAGTATTTCAGATACTTTTTAGAGGGTATTTTGTACATCTCTGCTCACAAGGATGACCTAATAATGCAGCAATAGTACGCAAAAACTTATTGAATCGTGTTTACCTGTCATAATGCAATTATTTAATTGGATATTCAATTAGGATTGAGTAAGTTATAAGTGATGCATTTGTTGGGATGATAACACAGTATTTAGCATTGAAAAATACTTATTTAAAATAAATGCTAGCATCTAAAATATAATGATTTTATTTTATAAAGTACGGATTATGAATAATATCTCGTTAATCGTGTTTGACTATTACACGTTGAACATGCAACACAAATGGAAATATTTTTAAAATGAGAACAACGATAATTTGCCTCTTGTGCCAGCAATTTCAGGGTCTAATCTTACCACCAATCCGGAATTAAGTTCAAAATAAAGATCACTACGGGTTTAAGATAAGACGATAAAGCCGTTCTTAAATCAGATAGACAAAAAAAGAGCACCCAAATGTCAAATTTACAAATAACAATAGCAGATAGGAAATGAAAGAAGACTTTATTTTATTTAAAAACACAATTTAAACTACATATATAGATTTTTGAAAATATGCTTACTCAACCGGGAGTCAAACTATGCTCGCTTGATGTTTGTCTCTCTGATTTTGGAACAGAGCATAGAGTTAAATTACAAAAGGTTGATTTAAAGTTTCCTAGGGTTCCGTTGTACCTGCAAGGAATCCTTATAGTTTCATCCGTATATAGTCTGTCTGTCTGTCCCAGGCAAGCTTTGAAACAGTGCTAGAAATTTTGCATGTAAGTTAACGTTGCCGACAAAGTGGTAAAATAAAATTTAGACAAATATTTTTTTCGGTTACTTCCGATACTTCTTTAATTAGTCACAAGCCAGTTTTAACTTACCCAGTAGTCTATAAATTTTGACAATACTTAAGTCTAAATGTTGGTAAAAATACACGATTGAAAAAATATGTTTTAATTGTCATCATCACGTGCTAGTGAATGAGAACAAGGTGTTTTCATAACTCACATTCATAACTCACGACCCATCAGTTACTTCATCATCACTCCAATAAAATATTTTGACAACAAAATTGCACACATTACGCTATCCTGCTGCCATGTTGTAAGCAAATCTCATCTCATATTATGCTAATGAATTGTTATGCTAAGCTAACTGTTTGTTGCTTTGTTTAGTAATTCATCATGAAATGCGTTGACAATGATTTTGTTTTATAAATTAAATCGTGACAGTTATAAATTTAGTTTTTAGGGTTCCGTAGTCGAATGGCAAAAAATGGAACCCTTATAGAATCGTCATGTCTGTCCGTCCGTCATTAATTTAGATGTATAGTGGTACGGAGCCCTACATGCGCGAGTCCGACTCGCACTTGGCCGGTTTTTTTTCTTTATACGACGTATGTAGCTAACGGACAAGTAGTCCACCTGAGGGTGAGCAAAACTACAGCCAATGGTCATCAGATTGTAGATGCATCACTTCATCTGATGACTACGATCGGTATTATGCCTCACGTGCCAGTAATTTTAGGGCTTGATCTCACTACCTAACTGGAACACTGTAATGCAAATACTACTGGTGTTGCCGCCCTCGATCTCGTTCACAAGGGCTCTATTACCATCAAATTTTAATGTTATTTATAAATCAAATTATGTCTGTGATAAATTTGTTTCATACGCCTTTGATTTATTAAAATTTATCGAGTAAGTACCCGCTCTATATGTATGTTAAACAAATTTTCCTTACAGAGGAACTAAATGTCATATATGCTATATTTAACTCATGCAATATGTTCGGCAGTTGCTTGTTGAACACAATTTATAACAACTTTTGTAATAAAACCATTTTCATAAACGCAATATTTCGTATAGCTATCAAATAAATATAAAACAAAATTTATATGTTCACATACAAAATACATAAACGTGACGTCATGCTTTAAAGCCGTTTGTTTGGAGCGTTTGGGCGAGTCTATTATTAATGTAAATTTAAAATTGTATTATCTCACGTAATTTATGTGTTAATAAGGTAACTATTGTAATGATGTTTCTCATATCGAGAGGTGTTTCAATTGCATTTAAAAATAAAAATCATTCATCATGCCTATTTCAATACCCTTGCGCAGGTGTAAGATTTGAATAAAAAGTATACAATTTGTATCACTTATGATCTGACTTTACTAACTAAGGTCGTATAACACTATCAAGGTTTTAACTGCAATATAACTAATTGGATGGCTACTGAACACTTACAATACTACATAACAAAACATCACGTCTATCTATATTATTCAGAAGTGTATGGTAGATGTGTATAACACCTACACCTGCTATACTCATTCCACCTGTTGTTAGGTGTACCCATGCGGTAGTGGTCGAGCCTGTCGCAATCCACCTGGTACAATGCCAATCTATTCAGAATTTTGATACGGAAAAATAGCAAATAACATTTTCTCCGATTCGGGATTCAAAACTGATACGTCGTAGAGGGTTGGATATATACGGGGTGGATGCGACATAGCGACATTTATTGAAACCACAGCTTCTATACATGGTAAGTATCAATTTCTCTGGCGAAAAAAAAAAAATCACGTTCTCCGAACAATTTGAACATTGCGATCGTGCAATTTGTTCGGCAGACGTGGATTTTTTTTTCGCCAGAGAATTTTTTATCCGGTGGAAATGCATACTGGCCATGTATAGAAGCTGTGGTTTCAATAAATGTCGCTATGTCGCATCCACCTTGTATAATATATAAGATAATAACCACTATACCAATGACTGCCACGTTGGTCTCGTGGTAAGCGTATGCAACCCATACCTTCTTGGACACTATATATTTTTTTTTTAAATAATGGTTTTTCTTTTGTTTCAGGGTGGTAAAAAGGGAAAAACATCTCCAACGAGGTTCACGTGCGTCGGCAAACCCAACGGATACTATGCTGACGTAGATACCGGCTGTCAGGTAAGTTCAAATTATAAACGAACATACAAGTTTAATATAAAAACCTAAGAGGACATTTGACCAGAAAATCTCGTAACATATATCTTGGCTAAATAGTCTAGAAACGCAAACTAATTTATGTCTACTGGCAACTTCGTTAAACTAATGACGTTTCAAGGAAAAAAAGTTGACGACTGGTTCACTATTTTTATATATTTTTAAATGAGAATGGTCTGGTTGGCTGATTTGAAAGTGGATTGCCATCCGAAAGGCGCAGTGTTGCCCTCATTATTTCCTACTCTTTTCTGCCAAGCTGTATGTTTCTTTATCAGGTATCCAGGGGAAATCTTATGGGCCCAAAGTCGATCAATGGGAAGCAAGTTATTGAATAGCGTTAATCATTAAAATTAGTCGGTAGTAAAAAGAACGAGATGATAAATTATTCAATCATTACATTTGGGTTTCGAAGTAGATCCTATTCTCTTTGATAGACCCTATGAAAAACCACAGAGTTACCTTGTCTGTGGGATGAACGATATTTTAGTCTATGGCAGGCCCTCAACGCAGAGTCGAAACAACGTTCAGAAACTTGTGTTATAATATGTATCTTAGGTATGATTTGCCCAATAATGTCAGTTAACTCTTTGATTAACAGGTAAATACTATAACATTATGATGAATTTATTTATAAAAAGATAAATACTATAACATTATGATGAATTTATTTATAAATTAAATATTATTAATCTGAAAAAGGTTTGACATAGATGCGTTTTAAATGATTTCATCGTTTAGCCAACTTTATTGTTGTTATCGAATATGAGTATTCAAACAGACCTAAAACTTAACTTTGTATTGTTTGTAAACGATAAAAATTACTCTAAATAAGTATAAAAAAGAGTGACAACAAAATTATACTGATCCTGGAATTGAAAAAGACTGTGAAGGATGCAAAGTTAAGTAATCTAAGTATGATTTTCTCACTGCTAAGGAAAAAAGTTGTACACACAAGACACGAGATCAAAGTTATTATATAATCTCGTGCTTTTAAGTCCTACACTACGCTCAAGATTCTAACCTATAATCATTCGCTACGCTCGTGATTCTACTGTAGAATCTTTCGCTTATGGACTCAAAATTAGCAGTCAAAGCAAATACATACTTTGCTCTCTTGTTGCAAAAATAACTATTGTGTGTTAGATATATTCAAACGCCCTACTCATTAGTCACATATCATTATTTCACCGTACGTCTACGAGTTGACATATAAGTTTAATTATTTGCTTTGGTCGAGACATGTTGACACACATTGTGCAAGCTAACGCATCGTAGACCGTGAGAAAATTATGAATTCTTATGATTTCTTGTGTATGAGAAATTTACAAATATTGTTAGAGCATTTGTTCACTTGATTTATGCCCAGATCAAACACTTGTCGGGAAAGCAACACGAGCGCGACATAGATTTTGTCAAGTTTTAGTCATGTCATATAAAAATATGACAAAAACGTGACAAAGTCTATCTCGTGCTTGTTATGCTAGCCCCTTTGGACTTGCATCAATAATATTCATAACCGTGTATACTCATTCATAAATGTGTACCTATATTTGATCAATCAACTAACAACGCGCCCGTGATACTATGTTGATACTGATATGTAACATAATAGAGTTAATAGTATTTTAAAAAGATTTTAGATTTGATTGATTATTTATATATTCTGCCATTGAAGTCTCGGTGTTACTGAATTTTATTGTCAGACAGATTATATTAGCTTATATCTTAGAGCTGTGTATCGTACTATGGAGGATCAAATTAATAAATATCGTTGATTGACCTTTCTTACATGGACATTCTAAACTCTCGCGATGTAGACACATAATTAATAATTAATTATTTATTGACACGGGTTTTATCGCGTAAATCGTCTTCATCAGTCAGTTTGTTACCACGATAGTTGCAACTCGGTTGAAACTAAAAGCAATGAGATACACCTGAAAATATTTGCGCAGTAAAGACCCGTGTCAAAAATAAGTAAGATTTACAGATACAGAGATACAGATGCTGTTTTTTATCTGTTTAAGATGTAAATTACTATTATGGTGACATTTATGACATTCATTTAAATCTGAACATAAACCGGTATGCCGCATTTCCTGATAAAAACTCGTTCCGCAAATCAAAACAACATAGCTAAATGTGGTTAAAACATTATTTGTAGTACAGCCTCCTCTCATCACGAGGGGGTTAAGGCCGATGCATCGTGAGTGCTTACCGTTTAACTACTCTTCTTTAGACAATCAAACCAAAAGGAGTAGTCATTGTCAGGCGTCCCCCGCTGCTAAATGTGGAAAAGCACCGCTATTGAACGTCATAACACCGAACTATCTACACTCTTCCCCGTTCCCTCGTGAGTTTTGGCAGAACTTTTGCGTAGATATTTGCTTTTATTTCCTCTCCATGTTGATTAAGTGCTATTTGTACTCTTACAACATTGTAGGAAATACTATTAACAATACTTAACATCGTAATTTTACAAGTTACTAGTCAATCGCTTTAATGAGCGATTATCTGCATAATTCTGTTAGTTATACTCATTATTTGTAATAGCTCAAGTGATTCACGCGTTTTGTTGTTATTTAATTAATTAAGTGTTAGAGTATTTGAAACTTTGTTTCTATGAAGTTTCTCAATAGCATTTCCACTGTAGACCATCTTACTCGAATGTAAGTAAAAACTAAATTAAAATATATTAACAAATAAAATATAAAATTAAATAACTAAGAGAAGATAATAAATATGGTGTATGGAGCCTTCCGGAAAAAGTTACCTTACAACCATTACAAAACTTGAAGGATTTTAGTCGTAGTGAAGTATAATGTAACAAGATTAATTGTGCCAATGAATGGACTCTTATTCAATTCTGTCATATTTTAAAATTCAATGCAGGATTTTTTATGCCATCAATGTGATGAATAAGCTAGTTTTTGTTCTTTACTACTCAATAAATACTACTTTACTCAATAAATTGCATATAATTTAACGTTAATCAAAACATAACTTCTGTCAATGGTCGCCGCCCAATCTCAAGGCAATTTAGCTTTACAAGCCTCTTCATTCATACCAACATGAATATTTATAAAGGTATAGGCGAGGAGCTCACATTTACTTGCTGCTTTTACTTCAATGAAGGCTCATCGCGCCCTGGTATGTAAGGAATTGTGACCTTCACAGGGACCTCAACATTGATGTCGTAGATAAAGTGATGCAAAAATTGGCAGAAGCCCACGAATATAGGCTTCATCATCACGTTAACGTCGAGGCCATCCAGCTCCTCGACAATACGGACATAGTGAAAAGACTTAAACGGACCAAACCATATGAGTTAGTTAGTGTTATCTCTTCGCCTAAGACCCCCGCTATCACCCACGGTGTTCAACATGAACCGTGGTTGCCATAAAAGGCGGTTCCACCGGCGTTATGACACTTTAATGTCACGTTTGCAATATGCGACTTCTTTAATTGGAAGCCGACGACCATCTGACTTTCATATGAGTCCTGACAAATTTTGAATAGGTCACGGGTGAACATTAAAATATAAATTATATTATCAAAATCCTAGTCGTAATTTTGACAGCTTTGTATTTCAAATACATAGTCAAAATATCTTTGGAATGAAAAGCAACTTTTAGGTTTGTCGTGGTCGGGATTTTCTTTTTAGTATCACGCAGTGTTTTATTAGGGTTTTCCATTATTGCACATAATAGTGCAGAAATGATTTATTATGAGAGCACACAGACAGGGCACTTGCAAAGATGGCATATAAACAGAGATAATAATGGCTGCTTGAATAGGTAGCAGTAAATTTAAATAGGTATTTCTTTTATTAGTTTGTAACTGCATTCTATACATTGACACTAAATGATATATTACATAATTATAATTAGTTATAAAAATAAAAATAATCAATTTGTTATGTTCGGCTGTCACCGGGCTTTGAATTCAGACATGATTCATTTGCTACAATGCAATGTAATATTTGCAGGTTATTCTTTCGTGCATTATTGCATTTATTTAATCTTAAGTCGTTTCTATTCATCCTTTATGTAGTGAACAAAACCTTTTGAATTGAATGGATGCAGTTACATCTGAGGTTATTTCTATAATAAATCTTATACAGCTTATATACCTACAGCTTGTCAAAGTAGTCTAGAAACGGAAACTTATTTATGTCTGCTGGCAACAAAATGACAAAATTGACAAAGTTTTGACGTTTCAAGACAGCGACGTTAACGATTCGGATACACCATTTCTCGCCTTTTCGTTAATTATTAAATTGGTTTGTACTGATTGGTTTATTTGTATTGGGTGGCCGTACGAAGAGCACAGTGGCGGTCCCGTTAATTTCTACTCTTTTTTGCCAAGCCATAATCTTTCAATATTGAGTATTATTGCGAGAATTTGTTTATTTAGATATTGCTTACAATTTTATTGTTTCAATCCTAATGTTCATTCCGTGGTGCAAAATTTTGCATAATAATATATATTATCACAATTAAAATTTCTTGATCTCGTTCGTTGAAACTTAAATAATTGTTACATTAGGTATTGCATTAGTATAATTTGTTAAGATATTATGTTCTTACGTTTTGATAGATGACTTTCTCAAGTATTCATTTTTAATATTATACCTATCTGAACATCTTGTTATTGCAACTGCACCGGCATATAATTAGCGACGCTTAATTTTTAACCTTAAAATCACATGACCGAAACTTTAAGAGATTTATTGGCATTGATAAAGAGCCTTTTGCAACGCCAAGGCTTCGTCCCTTGAAAATACTTTATTTATGAACCATAAGCGTGACATTATTTGTACTGTGATGAAATACCGGCGACTGTATGACATTTAATTCGACAGTGCAATTTCTTATTCGGTAGCCTTTGTAAATGATGAATATTATGATGTTTATTAAAATTAAGATTAGAGACGTGGTACTTAGTAAATTTTTAGTAGCGATGTGCTTACGACCGGTATGCCTGACGAGGATGGTCATAAGATTCGGTTTAAGGAGATTTACTATTTTAATATAGAATCTGGTCCCACCATGCAAAAGATACATATTATATGTTGTTGGATATCTATTTTTGAGCTAAACAAAAATAACTATGGCGCCAACTTAAAGTGTAAGTCCGTTTTGAGCAATGAATTCAGTGATGAGGTCAGCCACTCGTTAGTTTCGTCACACATGTGTATATTAGCTACTTTCCTCCGGTTGCGGCTCCATCCACGTGGTAAGTCGATAAAAAGAAGTCTAAAATGTTATGATATTACCTACATTTAGTACAAAATTTCATCGAAAATGGACTCGGTAGTTTGAGGATGAAAGAGTAACAAATATCTAGACATCCACACTATCCACAGATCCTCACAATCTTTCGAATCAAAATATATATATAAGTGAGCAATCATAACTTATTTAAGAGCTTCCGGCCAGCCGGCTCACCTCTAACTGATGCTTAAATTTAATGACCATTTCTAGGACATTGCTCCAATCCAATTTTACACAGATGTTGGAGCAAGGCCATAAGGTTGAGGCAGTCTTTGACGCATTTTGTGCATAAAAATATCCCTTTATTTAAAAGCATAAATTGTTTTTTACAAAGAAATAGTCGAAAAAAGTTTTGGTAAGATGCTCGCCCTGAACCTGCGACCTTAGGATTTCATCCTTATTTTCGATAGTTTTTTAGTATTAGATTGCTAAGCATGGCTAAATGCTAAATAAAAATCAATTAGAAATTGATTTATAGAATACTCACATCATTAATCAATTGTGTGGTTACAAAAATTATAATTTGCAACTGTAATCTAATAAGGACACACTAAAATTTATTATTGAATGCCATCATAGAGATAGATTTCTATGAATGCCATGCAATTTTAGTTATCTTTTTTCATACCTACAATAGGTACAAAATTCTTTTCCTATTATATTGAAGAACTACGAGAGTATTATTATAATAATATATTATACAGGGTGGATGCGACGTAGCGACATTTATTGAAACCACAGCTTCTATACATGGCCAGTATGCATTTCCACCGGATAAAAAATTCTCTGGCGAAAAAAAAAATCCACGTCTTCCGAACAAATTGCACGATCGCAATGTTCAAATTGTTCGGAGAACGTGATTTTTATTTTTTCGCCAGAGAATTTTTATCCGGTGGAAATTGATACTTACCATGTATAGAAGCTGTGGTTTCAATAAATGTCGCTATGTCGCATCCACCCCGTATATTATTTGTAATGCTGTATTGTGTTTAATAAACGTACTTTCTCTGATATGTATGATTATTTTTTAAGCTTCACAGTTCACACGGATCGGCTACATGCAATCGACTGCTCTTCGAGCCGGTTTGTGAAACGGACCCTAAGGCTACCCTAATACTTTTGATTATTTTTCTTATTAATAGTTCTTAGATGATTTAAAATACTATTGATAACACGCATCTCCAAGCCTGTGTTTATCAGTAATCGTTTTTAACATGGTTGTGTAACATTTAGTTAATAACATGTTACATGCAGTAATTGTATTTAGCATTTTGGAAACGAGTGGGGTCAAGGAGTAACATTATAGCTTAAAATAAGTTTAAGTAATTAAAATTATATTAAAAAATTACATCAACGGTTATTGGCCTCTAGATGGCGGTTCGTGTTATTATTAAGGTGTTCCCAGATCGACTGTAATGTGACATTACGTATAATGTATTATTATTACAGCCGCCGGTGTAAGAGGCAAACCAAACATTACGCACCGCTCTGTAGGTGCTCCCAGGCCGACTGTAATTTAACTAGCACCTATAAATAGATGAATTAAACTCAAAATATAATTAGCGAAATTAACCGAAAGGGGAGAAATCTGCCAAAATTGGAAAACTACCACAAATGGTGACATTTCAAAATATAAAAAAAATCGAATTTCAGAATTAATGAACTATTTATTCAAACATTAACCAATAATTCATATTATGCCAAAGTCTATAGAACATTTTTGAAAATAGTAGAAGTAATAGTTTTCGAAAATGTTCTATCGACCCTTTACTGCACAGATCATAATGAGCAGTCATTTATGACAGAAAAAAAATCATTTTCATGACAAAGTTGCAAACAAGAACCATGACTCATAGTCGTAATTTTTGTTCTCAAATTATTTTAGTGACATTTACTTATAGCAACTTGTAATTGAGGTATCGATTTAATTTTAACAAATGGTATAAAAGCATTTTTCGCAAGTTCTTGCTTACTAAAACTATAAATTCAAAACTCTGTCTTTCTATTATTATGATTATGCAAATTGATATTGAGATCCTCTTAAGGAAGGACATAAGAAAGGATAAAAGCTACTTTTAATCAACATTCCATGCTGGCACAGCTGCGGATAGTAGCTAGTAAAGTCAAGCCAAGTGTGTGTTGCACCACGTCAATAAAGTTTTGCAGTCAGCCGTTACAACATAATTATGGACTCAAAAGAGGTTTAATATCTATATTGAACATTAACAACTTTATGCAAGTCATTATTTCCAAAGATTTTTTTACGAAAAGTGCATTTTACACTTAGGATCCCTATTAATCTTGAAATAATTAAGCTAACGTAACATAGGTTTCCTTGAAAGTTAACTACACATAATACCACCATGATTTTTAGAGATTTTTCAAGCTAACGGTTTAGCTTTTAGAGGGGGGGAACTCTACCCTCTACTTGAACTTTTGATTAAATTATCATACAAACGGATCTCTAAATCAAAAAACTGTCTATACAACCCTGTTATGTTTTTAAAAGACCTATCTAACGATACCCCACACGATAGGGTACACGACAATAAAAAAAAACAACCCACTTGTGAGAGGTACCCGAAAAGAAAATTATTTTTCATGATTACCTTACTTTACCAATTTTTTGACACAGTTAACATACATATCCATGCAAAAATTCACACAGAGAGACAGATGGACATGGCGAAACTATGAGAGTTTCTTGAAGGTACTACGAAACCCTAAAAAACTACCGTGTTAAAATAAATCGCAGTTATTTAAATTCGATAATATATTAAATTATTTTAAATATCTTTAGATGTATTGATGACATTTATAATAAACTAGCTGCAATTTTGACCTCATTATCCTTTTAAATTTTAGCTGTATATATTTTTTTTACTAATTTATTTTGCACAGTGGATCGATCAAGATAAATTTTATAGCCAAACCTATTCTTAAACATAGCAAATGCGTCTAGAATATATCGGAATATATTAAGCTAAACAAAGATTAATTTGTATTTATCCTTGAGAATCGGCGGAAATAACTTTATTTTATAGTTTCGTCGCTTACATGTGAATTCGGATTTTATGTAAAGCTAGATGTCAGCCTAGGCCAAAGAACTCAAGTAAGCCTATAGCAGTCTAATAGACAAATGCATAAATTGAGTGAGGGTATTTGACATAAGAAATTAATGAAGATTGCTGCAACAGGAGCAGTGCAGCAACTCCTAGGCCCCATTTTACTAAACTTCTTAATCTACATAACATAACATCACGCTTATATTACCCAGACGGGTATAGCAGCGGTGTACAACACCACAATACACCTTATGTTTAGATCCCATGGGATAGGGGGTGAGCCTAGGCTATCGCCATCCACCGAGCACAATTCCAACTCCGTGCAGCTATTGTAAACTGCCTGACCAAAACTTCACAAATAACACTTTGCTCAACCCAGGAATCGAACCCGAGACCGCGCAGTGAGAGGCGCATACGCTAACCACTAGACCAACGAGGCAGCAATTTTAAATCTACGGTTTTATTATACCCATATTTGCGTAACATAGAGATCAAAAGCTGTAGTTTAGGGTTAAACTTTAGTTATAAACGTTGATGAAATCGGCATGTAGACAGTTATATTTTGTAATTACTTAGGGCCAGTTTCTGAGGTTCCAGGTAGATCTTATCCGACACATAAAATATAACCTAACCGAATTTAAAAGTGACACAAATTACACTTAAATAAAGAACACAGCTGTCACTTTGATTTACGTAAGTTATATTTTTACCATGTCAATAAAAATGATAAAGTTTATCTAACACCTGTAAAATTGGGGCTTAGTCTCTATTCTTATGCTTAACCTACCTACCTGCCAATATTAAATTTGAATCTGATATAATTAATAAGAATATAATTAAAATGCCGATAACGAGTTGATAGTCTGAAATCGGAATGTTAATGACTTATTAGATATTTGTTTCTAAATTAATAAGGTCCTGGTATTAATTATTATAATAATGAGTTTTGATAATAAGGTGACTTTTTTATAATTTATGTCAAGGCTGAATTAAGAAAGGAATCTTAACGAAAACCTATTCATGAAATAAGCGTTTTAACCATCTTAAAAAAATAATATTTTTAACGTATTTTAAACGTTGCAAGGTAACTTTAATTAAGCTTAAACTACATTCAGTGTTTTATTAGATACCTGAACACCAGATAGCTTAATTATATAATAACAATTTGTTATTAATTAAAACACACTAAGAATACAAATCAATATACGGTTATATGTACGGTAATTCAAAATATTCAAAAGGATAAAATAAAAATAAAATACGAGTATTCAAATTGGAGTAATAATATTCTAACGGTAATACCTAATAAATAAATGTTAATAATAACACATTTTGTTTTAATATAATAAAGCCTGATATTGATATTTATGCAATTCGCGATTCAGTCATGTGTCACGCATTAAAATAGTCTGCTAAGTTTAACGGAATTTTAAAATAATCATACATGGGAGTGGTGCTTGGCTGTTTGTACTCCAGTCGCCTAGGACACTTTGCTAGACAACGAGACTTCGGATCTTCCCCTGTTTCGTTTGGGTCTACCGTGTGTCGCTTCACATTGCTGTTTCTGCGGTGAAAGCGTTGATTGCCTCGGACACCATGTCAAATTTGTAGCAAAAGAGCGTAATCGTATGTCGCTACATCTGAACTTGTTACCGCTGCGCGACGATGGCAAGAGACTAGACGGTATGTCATTACGTCTATGGAAGATGGGCAGGCCAATCGTATGGGACGATACCTCCGTCGATTTCTAACGCCATCACATCTTCCAAGTACGGTATAGCGTGCGGGAGTCGCGGCAGCATCTGCTGAAAACCTCACACGGCGCAAATATAAAAATATTTGGGGTTGAAACATTGGGACCAAAGGTTCCGAGTGCACAGACTTTGTTTAAAAAGATTGTAAAACGCCTAATCGACGCCGCGCCGTTCGCGGTTTTTACTTATTATTAAACACACATACATACAAAATTATTTATTTTTGAAAAATCATGTTTGACTTACCAATTGACAAGTTTTATTCAATTAACCGGCATCTTGCAGGCATTTAAAAATAATACCTATCAATTTGCATAATTAAAATGAATTCTGAATGAGATTTAGCATTATAATAAAATACTTCCTGGATTGTTATAAAAATCTAGACTTTTTACATATTGTTATCGTTTAAATCATTTAAATACATAATCGACTATATATGGAAATGAAATTAATCACCTTTTTGTCTCTAGTCATTTAGCTATGTCCAATTTTATTAGGTTCAAAAATATAAATATTGCTATTATGATTGGATGAAGATTTAATTTATTTTAAAGTATTCTGCCGAGATATTTATTTGGCCAGCTTTAATTGAACAAGAACAAGTGTGAGTCGGACTCATGCAGCAAGGGTTCCGTACCATAATATAACCAAATATTATGTAAAGATTTCAAGCTTCTATCTGTTGCGGTTATCAATATCGAGCAAAAATTAGCAAAAAAAGCTCGTTTGTTGTATGGGAGCACCTCTTAAATATTTATAAGCCCCTCTTAAGTATTAAATAGTTAGTATTTGTTGTTAAAATGGCAGCAGTTATACATCATAATATATATGAAAATTTAAACTATCTAGCTGTCACATTTCATGCAATCAAGCAAAAACGAGCACAAAAATCACTTTTGTTGTATAGTATGCACGGTTGGCGTTGTGGTTAGCTGCTTTCAACTGCGCTGCTGTGTGTGGGTAATGCATTTTTGTGAACACCTCCGCGACACAGGAGTTATTCCTAATGCAGGAGAGGTTTTTTTTTAAAAAAATGAACACGGTTCATAAGATACAGCCTGGTGGTAGACGGATAGACGGACAGCAAAATCTTAGGGTACGGAACCCTAAAAACTGAAAAGACATTTATGAATGGCCGCGTGGTACCGTAGCGAATTGCGCAACAAGGAACATTTAACAACGCACGTTAAATGTTCCTTGTTGCGCAATTCGCTACGGTACCACGCGGCCATTCATAAATGTCTTTTCAGTTTCAGTCGGTGATACACAACGACGAGAGTGGTGCTACACAATTTCACCTTAACCTACGATACGATACAATATATAGAAACGCTCGATAAAACGTCAAAAAAATGCTTAGGTGATTCCTGGGAAGCTTGATTTTGACGGTCATATCGTAATTTTATTTATAGTAAAATTATGGATATAAATGACTAAAATAGCACTCATATGTTTTTTAACTATTATAGTAATGAGACTAATGAGGTATATTAATTAAAATCAAAATGTTTAACTGAAAATTGGTTTAAGTGCTGCTATACGATTATAAATAAACTGCTATTAAATAATCAAAAATCTGGGACCCATAACCATCCTTGGCCGTAGAATCAGTAACCGACCACGAATCTAATCTCATTTTGTTATATTTAGTTTAAGTAGAAGATGAATGCGAAGTCTAATACTTAACGAAAATAATTTATTGTATTTCAAGTTTTTTTTTTAAATAGTGTTTTATTTATAATTTCATTTATTATGCTTAATGTGACTTTGCCGCGATTCTGCCATGGGTTTCAAATGCTACGTCATATTTGTGACATGCTTGATATTATAATGATCCGTGCCTCGATGCAACAAAAATATTTTTGATTGCGAATATTTCATGTTTACTCAAGTGCGTCATGGCACAATCGTTGGTTTTTAAGCTTCCTTTAGCTAAATAATTTTAGTTTACCCAAAAAGTAGAAATATAAATTGCCATGGATCTTACGCCAGGAACGCTTTTTAACTTACAAAAACCTAATAATCACGCCGTTTTGGAGGCGATCAATAAATAGCACTGTAACACGAGATTTTTATATTATTAGATGAGATAATGCCATATTACATTATTTCATGCAATACAGCATGAGCGATGTAATAGATAACAGCATCTCACGTTAGTTAAATAAAATAAAATTACACGATTGCGTCAAAATATATTTCTTAAATAATCTTTTCAAGAAGATAACGGCTAATTGTATGTTTTTCCCTCAATAAATCCGAAATCCTTGTAAAACAAAGTCCGAATAGTAACCAACACCTATCATTAACTGCTTACATCATGAACATTTAGCATCATTTGGTAACCTTTGCAGTAATTACTTCATTGTACATACATCAGATTGTGTCGCAAATGACAAGAGACAATAGGTCGCACGCTACTGTTTCGCTACTGTTACCAGTGTCAGCCCTGACCTATACATATCTATAGTCGGGTATGATCGATGGGGCGAGGAATAACTGACAGAGCTTTAGCGCTCCATCCGGACGGAGAGCGGATGTAGTGCGTAAGCTACTTAGACAATAAAACCAAAAGGACTAGTCAATATAGCCAGACAGGCGTTCCTCGCTGCGAAATGTGGAAGATCGCCACTCTTACAAGTCGTATTGAACTATTTTATACAATATTAAGGTTGAAAAATTAAGAATCTAGCAGGATTTGCATCAGTACCCCCTGGGCCCCAGGTGCTATGCCAATTAAGCCAAGGATTCGTATGCTACTAGATTCGAAATTTCTCAACCCTTTTTAGTGCGAACTTATTATGAAATGTATCTGTTAGACAAATCTTACTTCGTTTGAACGCAACCTGTGCGATCAGTGATAGACACAATAACCAAATAAGGTTTAGATGCTGCTGAATTCTAAATTGTTCAACCTTAATATTGTATGATAAACAAAAGACATAGCAAAGCTATAATTTGCTCTAAAAGTATAACATATAGTACAAGTTATCAAATAATTGATACGTGGAACAATAACCCCCCTCCCCCCTCTCCCGTTGTATTATTCAATCTGAGCCTGATCTTAAATATCTCTGCATATTCAGTTCTGGGTTTCATTTTATAAAATAGCATTCGATAAAATCTATTTAATAAATCATTGCTTGTGTCTACAAGATATCTTAACCATCGCAATTATAATTATTGAGAAAACTATTATAGGCACGCATGAACATATCGTAATTACTAGTTGCCATTGTTATTGTGTATGACAAATGGCGTATAGCAATAATGTGAAACACAGAGGGGATTTTGCTGATATACTGTGAGGATACTGGCATATAACTGCCGCTATGGTCGAGTGGTTCGATTCCTGGGCGGGCAAAGTGCTATTTGTGAACTTCCGTCAGATAATTTACAGTCGCAGAGTTGAAATTGTGCCCGGTGGATGGCGAAAGGCCTCCCATCCCATGAGACCTAAACATAACAGGTGAAGTTTGGGTGTTGTACATCTTTGCCACACCCTATCGCTAATAGAAGCGTGATGTTACGGCTACTGGAATATCGGCAAAACCACACACCAAATAAATAAAGACTTCATGTAAACATAGACAAGTAACCATTAAATCTCACTTCATTTTTATACACTTCAGTATATTTAGTGATGTTATCTTACTTTATTATTGTATTTTACAATTGTGCCTGGTGGATGGCAATAGGCTCACCCCCTATCCATGGGATCTTAACATAACAGATGAAGTGTGGGTGTTGTACACCTCTGCCACATCCTTCTGGGTGATATAGGCGTGATGTTATGTTATGTACAGTTCGTAAAGCTTCTCGCTATTTTTGGCATCTGTCTACTTAGCAAAAATATTAACGTCAATTTGGTTACAAAACACTGTGTAGGCATACATCATTACTATTACAAAACGTATAAGATCCTTGTTTGAACAATATAGTAGGTGGGCAACTCCTAAGTAAATAGAGGAAAGTATTAGCGTAATCTTCTTATCTATGTCTATGTTAATATTTAAGTTATTTTATTCCAAGAGGCTATGTCAATATTATGTTGTACTACTAGCTTAGACCGCAGCTAAGCTACGTAGGATATTTTATTTATTTCTATTCATTCATAATGGATTATAATAAAATGCAATATCTAGGTCATAAAAGTCGAAAACGTATCGAAATTTGCTGAATACCTGCTGACTAATAGAGGCCAATAAAAGCAGAATGTTTGAATTCGGATATCATTAAATATTGTATTTCAAAATGTATTCAATTTTTTATATTTATGTACCAGTTTTTGCCTGCGATTTTGTCCGCGTGGAATGCGTTGATCCACGCGGCAAATGTTATTGCCTGTTCCCGTATGTATATATGCAAAATATGCAAAACGCCATCAATTGAAATTTCTGCAAAAAGTTACTTATAAATACTTAAATCCGTAAATTCACCCTCATGGAGATAAAATGTAGAAACACATTTAGTTTTATTCAAGATGAGCTATTTGAAATTCAGAGCTTCTTACTTAAAAAATTGCGGCTTTTTATACAACCGTTCAACCCTATACTTGCCAACTCCAACTATATACTTCTGATTAAATTCGTTGCAGGTTCCAAGACAATTTTAACTCTCCCTGGGATTGCCCGTGTGTCATGCACGGTGCCTTTCAGTTGGTTACCGCTGTAGATCCTGGCGTCACAGGAGTCACAGTGGTGGGCGTGTGGGTGGGATTATATCCCGTTAAAAAACCGTTTAATCCTTAATTTACCCTTCTAAAAATCCCTTCTGAGTGCGACCTTACTGCCCCTGCGCCATGTGAGGTGCCATCTTCATTCAAAGCCCCAGCAGTTTAGACTTTGCGTTGATGTATCAGTCGGCCGGGAGAACAATTACTTATATATATATGTATAGATAACATACCGTTAGACATAGCGATGTTTCAGTTATTTGATTAGAACGAAGGGCAATAAACCTAACATCAATAGTCGCGTTCGAGTCAAAACTATTAATCATGAATTCATCATTCATTGGCAAGAATTCCAGCACAACTATCGTAAATAATAAATTGATATTCATTTATTATTACTAGCCGCCAACTTTACTGATAGATTATCTAACGTTAGCTTTTGCATATGCGCCTTCAGAAAAGGAGGTTCTGTATTCGATCCGTATGTATTTTTTTTTTTTACATTAGATAGAACGCCAGAAGCAATTACACTATCCAATGGTCCCAATGACAAGGCCAAATACACACATTCACTCACACAAGCACACCCAGTCTAAGAACAAATATTTGCGAATCACACAAAGATTTGTCCCATGTGGGGATCGAACCCACAACACCAGTGCAGTGGAGAGCGGTGAGAAACCACTACACCACACGTGCAGACACGTTATGTATGGATGTATATTATTCTTTGTTATTTTATAGAGTGAGGAAGAAGTGTAGAAAACCCACATTTCACCTGTTATTTTTAGGTCCAATGGGATAGAGGGTGACCCTATCGCCATCAACCGGGCACAATTCCAACTCCGTCCTGCTATTGTGAATTGCCTGACGGGAAGTTTACAAATAACACATTTCCTGACCCGGGAATTGAACCTGAGAACTCGCGGTGAGAGGCGCTTATACTAAGTAATAGACCATCAAAGCAGTTTTTTTTATAATTTTTGATTATTGCAAAATACGCCTACTTTACGTCCGCGTCATAAAGATGTTGTGTAATAACTTTCACTGCCCAGTGCCATAATTCACGCCGCGCAGAGTCAGCCGATTCACCTTGACCCCTGTCTTTAATATTTAAGGTCGAGCGACACCGACGCTAATAATTATACCAGATGCTATACTAATATTATAAAAAGAAAAATAATATTGATTGTTGTTTGGTATCTATCGGATAGGCTTTGAAACTACTGAACCGTTTTTATGAAAGTTGTGTGGAGATCGTTTAAGACCCCAGTTTTGTGACGTTTTTATCACGTTTGCCAATACAAAAATATGACAAAAACGCGACAGAATCTATGTCGCGCTCGCTATACTGCCGCAGGCAATAAATAGACTACTTTTTATCGACCTACCATTCAGGCGGAACCGTGGAAGAAAACTTATATGTATATCGATACAAATAAATAAAATAAAATTGTAATATATTATGTCAAAATAGCAATTTTTTTTCAAGAAGTTATAAACTCGGCGTTAAAAATAAGTTACAAAGCCTAATAATTTTCAAATCAGTATGTTTACCCTAAACAAGGTTAATATTAATTTAAAGTACATTTAATTAGCTTTTATTAAACAACAACTTAATGAATAAATTCCTTAAACTGCCGCATGTACTGCATGTTAAAGAAAATGATATCCAAATACTCGTTACATAGACCACAACTTGCCGCACTTTCATGGGCTATCAAAAGGGCAGTAAGCATCAAAATTAGATCATTCGACATCCAGACGTTGCAGAGAACACATGAAAATACAGAACACAAGAAAACAGCCCTTTTAAAAAAATTCTCTATCTCTCTGTTTGTATCGACTAATGTAAAGTATTTTATTAGTCGGGGCGTCTTAACATTTTTATAAATTGTTACATCAGAAATCAGAAAACACTTTGGCTTTTACATTGATCAAGTGTCAATCATACAAACATTTGCTCTAAATAAATTACCTTGATCTTCACAACATCGTGAATATTAATATAGTCGAAAGGACATCCAACATGCATTGCATGATTATTAATTATACAAATATATAATATATGTCGACATTCTGTTTAAAAGAGAAAACAAAAATTTCACTATCACGAACAGTTTAAAAAAAAATTATATACCGAGGTCTCACTGTAATGTTTTTACTTTTTATAACACTTTTACATTAATGTTATTCAAAACAAAACTGTTATTACTACTTAAATTGGTTTCCTGCAATATCGTTTTAATTTCAGAATTTAAAGACTAATTAAATTTCAACGATATTGGCTCCTTATTTTGCAATATTATATTGGGTTGGTCCGTCAGGACATTCTTAGTGCAGCACGGAGTTGGAATTGTGTCTAGTGGATAGCGATATGTGCCCCCAATCACATGAGATCTAAACATAACAGGTGAAGTGTGGGTGTTGTACACCTCTGGCAAACCCTTCTGGATAATAAAGGCGTGATGTTATTTATGTTAAAAACTAAAAACCTTATTCAAGTCATATCAATAAATTACTAGATTGCAGACAAAAAAATATTATGTTAATTTTTGGAACAGCATCCTCCAAATAAGAAGTCAGTGGCATCCATAGAGTCGTGGGCGCATGCTCCACTGAACCAGTTATAACGCCTTGACCTTTCACTCGCACTACGAGTGTAGGGTACTGGCAAACACATAAGCGCAGCGATTTATAAAATAAATCAAAATAAAGGCACCAATATGAAGTAGTTGTCAAAAATATTACTGGTATAATATTTAAAAAAAATAGCAGGTGACTGACGTCAAAATCACAGTAACCACTGTTTACTTTTTAGTAGACTCAAGAGTCATAGTTATTAATTAAGAAACAAAAAAAATATAGGCTTTTCTAAATTTACTAAAATCAATAAACTACATACTTTCATCAAAAATTGTATGGATTCATCTTTTCAAAAATATCTTTGTTTTATGTGAAGAAAAACATCGTGTGGTAACCTGCATACCTGAGAGTGGCCAAAGTATTTGAGGCTGTGTTAAGTCTACCAATTCGCACTTGGCCAGCGTGGTAGACTTAGGTATGATCATTCTCTCCATGAGAATAGGTCCGTGCCCACCAGTGAGACATGTATAATCTTAAGTATACAGAGCTACCATTATTAATTTAAACAACCTAGTTGATCGCTCGGCTCGTCAATGTAAACAACAGACTGGTAGATGCGTTCAATGAAAGTGAAATCAAAATTTGGTAGATCCGTTATAAACGAGCCACGAAAGCGCGGCTTGCTTTTCATTATTATATTATAGGTGGGTAATATGCCGGTTACATATCAAATACAGAAAAACATCTAAAACTTTTATATCATTAAAAGGTTTCTTATACGAAAATAATTGGTAAATTGAAAAATTCATGAACTAAGAGTAAAGGTTACTTCGATCATATTTAGAGCCTTTAACCTATAATTTTCTCCTTGCAAAAACTTAAATACGTGATAGCAAGACAATGAATTTAATGTGACCTTTCATGGGCCCCTAGCGGCAAGTGAGTCAAGGTTCAGTCAATAGGAGTATTTGAATATTGTCACTTGTTCACTCATCACGACTGATAAACCGATTGTTATCCATATTTGGGAACATCAAGCATTTACCTTTATAATAATTACGCGAATTAGACCCGTTGCATAATTTTAAAAAATGTTCTCAAGTCGTGAAAGTTTAAAAACATAAATATAATCAAGAAAAGGAGGAGATTCTTAAATCAATTGTATTTAATGGAGTGTAGTTTTTTTATGCAGCTAACGGGAAATGTTGTAGTTTTTTGTAGTTTTGCATATAAAATTACTCACTTATTAATGTATAAGAATGAAAAATTATGCATAAAAATATACTCGTACTTAAAAGTACAAAATCAGTATAATACATTTTCTCTTAAAAATCGCCATGAGTGGGCATCGACCATAGTCAGCGTATGTATTAATCACATTGCCACTTGGAAAATAGATATTAGAAGAGAACATAGTAATCTCAGTCTTGATATTAATGAAAATAAATATTGAATGTCATCGCTGGCGGTAATAAATTTACTGGTGGTTGAGCCACAGAATATTAAGTACGTTGAGCTCTTGTGAACGAGCTCGAGGACCTAAACCTGCCGCCAAGTAGTGATGCTTGCATTACTGTGTTTCGGTTTGGTTTTAAGATCAGGCCCTGAAATTACTGGCATATTAGGCATAACAACGTAGTTGTTGAAACGACGCATCTACTATCTGCTTTTGTGGATTGTTGATGTTCATGGTCTGTACTCCGCTTATAGGAGCTTACGGAGCAGGCGTAGTATACAAAATAATATTTGACTAATTAAATGTAAAAAAATATAAATTAACTAAATATTACGATTATGTATTATATGTTCCTGAGAAACTTTCTCCTGCGTTTAATTTTTATTTATTGTTATAGGTTTAATTTATAAAAACTTACATGTTGTACAAAATTTACATAATTCTTGTTGTGCAAACTTACGTGTAGTAAAATGTACTAAATATGTCATTTAGCTAATCTAAAATAACACTTTTTTTAAAAAAACGGCAGGCTGACACAGGTTACGGGTAAAAATTTACCCGTGGCTTACCCAGGTAATAAATTAACCCCGTAATAAAAAAATTTGCCACATGTAACCAATGAAATTAAGTTTTAAACAGGACAAAAAAATCAATAGCGTATCCTGAAATTGGACACACTCATTATAAATAGGTACATAAAACGTGGATGTACTTTAAGATGATAACCAAAAAAAGTAAATTTCTATAGGTACTTTTATTGAGCATTAATATTAGCAACCCTGTACATGTCCCACTGCTGGGGTCGGGCCTCTTCTAATGATAAAAAGGGTTAGGCCATAGTCTACCACGCTGGCCAAGTGCTGATTGGTAGACTTCACATTCATTCCAGCACTTTTTAGGCACTTTAAGGCATGCAGGTTTCCACACAATGTTTCCTTCACCGTTAGCGAACCATAATTTATATGAAAAATACATATCTTCGTAAAGACGAATCTTAACGATTTATTGATAGAGGTGTGTGCTGTGGGTTCGAACCCGAGACCTTTGACTTCGCAGTCCTACGGTCCCCCACTTGGCTATCGCTGCTTCCTAATAAAGAGCATATTATGAAATCGGACACGCTCATTAAAAGTACAAAAACCACGGATGTACTTTAAGATCAAAACAAAATAAAAAACAAATTGCTATAGGTACTTTTGTTGAGCATTGTTATGCATTAATAAAATATTATTGCTCTTCCTCATGCCATCTTGTTTTATTCGACTGATGAAATAATAACGAACTTACACTATGTCTGCCTCATGGTAGAGATCTTGAGACTGGTAGTCATCTTGAAGTCTTGGGTTCTAGCCGCGAGTCGAGCAAAACGCTAGCACTAAGCAATAGCATAGCAGCTTACGAATCCATGGCTGAATTGACAAAACACCTGGGGCGTTTAACCATGAGTTGCAGGTTCGAATCCTGCTGGTTTCATGATTTTCAATCTTAATATTGTATAAAATACTAAAAGGCATTGCTAAGCTATAATTTGCTTTAAAATATAACAAGTATATGCCGATGTGGTGATTAATTTTGTGCCACCCTACACAATAATATAATCTTTTTGATCTATAAAGGTCTTAAACCTTTTTTTTTAACAACAAACAAATAACTCTTTGTTATAACAAATGTAGATTAAATCAAAGATGATGGGGTCAGGTCAGGGTCGAACCTTTGATGCTCTTCCTCATTCCAAGAGTGAGGCGAATGGCCTGTCACGAATGCGATACGGATGTCATGTGATGTTTGAATAGGGCAAACATAACATCACGCCTATATTACTCACAAGGGTGTGTCAGAGATGTATAACACCCATATTTCATCTATTATATTTAGGTTTTATGTGATAGGGGGTGAGTCTACCACCATCCGCCAGGCACACTTCCACATTAAGTGCTGTTATTAATTTTGAAGTGTTATGTGACGGAAATATTACTAATAACACATTTGGTGAACCGGGTGTTGTAGGTAGATCTATAAAAGATACATATAAGACCCGAAATTCGGAACCACGTGTTGAAGTGATATTGTTGCATTGCATGTAAATCAAATTCATTTTATATGTCTCAAGTGATCCCGCTGTAAGGCATGCAGAAATATATTATTGGTACAATCATCATTTTAATAAAATCAAAACTGGCAATGAAATAGCTATTAGTATAATATTATTGTAGTAAAGTTTATTATTAATGTACATCAACACATTAAAAAGAGGTATTTTTGTTTGTTTTGTCCCAAAAATCTTCGAATCTACTAGACCAATCTTAATTCAAATTGGCGTGGAGATAGCTCAAGACCCCAAAGATAAAACGTTTGTCCACGTACCACGCAGGCGGAACCACACACAGCAAGTACCTATTAAATAAAATAAAGTAAAATACATACGGTAACCACGAGGCAGCCCCGCAAGAAATTCTTACAAATCTTTATGTGTCAGAAAAACAATAAAACCTTGAACACTATGAACAAAAACAATCGCAGCCAATAATAGAAGAAGCATTGTTATGTCTAAAAGCGATAAGACAGTGTTATCTATTTCAATCACTTCTTGTTATACCATCCATCACGCAAGGGCCAAGGCTCAATGATAGATTATTCCTCCTTATTTGCAGCTTATTATTATCGATACTAATATTATTGAGTTCGAATGGTTGCTTTTGTTAACGGGATCATCTCTGGAACTGATCGAATTCGAATAATAGGCCACATTATAATTTATGCTGAAAAATAAGTTGATTTTACTTTTTCAATACTTCAAACAATTAGTTTTGTTATGTTTTAAAGTATTTATAATTCAATTATCATTGTTGCAAGTTAGTATCTAAGATATTGGACAACTAAAAAAATATATTTTGTGCAACACCCACACTTCACTTGTTATGTTTATGTGCCATGGGATATGAGGTGAGCCTATCGCCATCCACTGGGCACAATTCGAACTCCGTGCTACTATTGTGAATTTTCTGACGAAAAGTTCACAAATAACACTTTGCCCGACCCGGGAATCTTACCCGGGACCTCGCGGTGAGAGGCGCATACGCTAACCACTAGACCATTTAGACAGAAAACTGGGAAATAATGTTAATAGCGGTTAAAATACGAGGATCAGCTAGTTTATTATTTATTTTATACATAATAAATAACAATAAGACGTAATTATTAAGGCCTTCACTCACTAAACCATGTTTAAGTCAAACATCGTGTAGTTAAATAATATTAAGTGCGTGGCTACCGATAGTTGCAAAATTGATATCATTATATTATTCAATGATTTGCTAAATAATCCCTGGGCCTAGGAGTAGATATATTTTCAATAAACGCTTTAGCATTCTTTGTTCAAGGCTATATTAAAATAATGGAATACATATTGTAAAGCCGAGAGTAATTGCTATGTATCTCAAAGGAGTAATATTGTATCAAAATAACTTTATCATGATAAAATGATAAAATATTTGTGTTTTAGAGCTTTTTTTTTATTACGCGTTCTTTATTACATCCCAGTGTCAGTGATGTACCGCGAGCATTGGCCTGTTAGGCATGTCATTTAATAATTAAAATATCAACTAAATAAAATTTTGAGCATTACGAAACCAAATGCTTTCCAGACTGACGAACATTCGTTGGTAATGTAATTTTTGATATTACGATTGCAAATTGTTTAAGTAAAGGTTGCGCTCTGTAATGCTCGGTTCGCCTCCAAATACTAGCGGTCGTCGTTCTTTCTTTAAATGAATTTAGAGCTTTACATTTAGCCGTGTGTACATTCAAGCTTTATTGCAAATGTGTCATGCCTAGAATTCACTTAGCCTGCTTTTTAGGTTGTCGTGTAAATCGACTTCCTAAAGGCCAAATTGTTTACCGTGATAAAATCTATTGAAGTCAATTTATTACGTAATTCCAAATACACCAATTAAAGCAAAGTCGTGATGCACTATTCGAAAATTACGATCCTTGTTTGTTCACAGCTACAATAGGCATAATACAAACAAAATACATAATTATTCATGAATACATACATATTTTAAATTATTTGGTCGTGGCGCGTGAGGGCAGTAATTGTTATAATGTTCAATTATTGCATGCCACTTTACACCTCAACTAACAATCCTATCTCATAATTCTTAGAAGTTGTTGTCTTTTGAACTCCGATGCAATATATATACTTAGGTATTGTTTTTTTTTTTGAATCTTTGCCCGCACTATGAATAACTTTTGTGTCGCGGAGGTTTTCACAAACATAAATTTCACACACACGAAGCTCACCCAGAGTCAGAACAAATCTTTGCGGATCACACAAACATTTGTCCCATGTGGGAATCGAACCTACAACACCAGCGCAGTTGAAAGCGGCGAGGCGAGGCTTTAACCACTACGCTAACCGTGCACTCAATTATCAAGTAATTTTCAACCCCTAAGTGGGTGATCCATAGAGACAGTATGCTTTTTTGTACTGTTGATGTTAGGGGGCTGTACTTACCACTTACCATTGAGAGGACTACACGCCCGTTTGCTTCAGACATCGATTTGCGATAGTAATAATTTATTTTTATAGAGTGACTAGTGACCGTGGCAAATACAATAAACAGTAGCAATCCTTAATAATTTAACACTAAGTACTAACTTTCTTGATCAGAGTCGGAAGCAATACGTACATGTATTCAGATATAATTATTTAGTAAAGTGTTTTTTTTAATGTTAACAATCTTATGAACTCTTAAAACGTTTCTATCTTTTCTTTTTAAACACATTCTACCGAAAATTTTTTTTTGATGTTTGCATTCATCGTTCCATAGGAAATCCACGACCTCCGTAGTCATACAAATCACACAGCTTTTGATTTGTCGTTATTTAATTTGAATAAAGCAAACGCCCGTTTGTTTCGTTTTTATACATTCTAGTTTATTTTTCGAAAATTGAAAGATTCAAGAGGTTTGAGTCTTAAGGGTATGTGTAAAATGTACCCTGTAAAATAATAATCTGAATTGATATAAGATCTGGATTTCCTTGGTTTTTATGTAGCATGAGTAAATACTATATTGTTTGTAGATACATGTACCTATATTAGTAACTGCTAAGTGGATCTGTACCTTAATTTGGAAGTTGATAATTGATTAAATTGATGTATTTGGTTATTACACTTGTTAATAATTTTATTTTTGTTATGGTTATTTGGTGTTTGTATTTCACATTTTTTGAAGAATAAGTATTCAAATAGAGTCGGTGCTAATAGATCGCTTATGTTAATAAAAATCAGTTGCTGCTTATATATTATATAAAAGATTAATCATTTGAAATAGCTTGACTGATTTCACTTTTTCTTAAGGTAGTATTGTTTATTATAGTATGAATTTGTAAATAAGGATGTTTTCTACTTTTCTATAAAAATGCAATAAATTGTCGTTATAATTATGCCATATTTAAATTATGAAAGATTTTTTTTTCATTTGGTAAGACAATCAATAAGATAGTAAAAGTACAAATTATTATATCTCTTCCTACGCGGCTCTCCCCACGAAGTGTTAGTTTCAATTCCCAGGTTGGGCAAGAGTTTCATTGAGCATCTGCCAGCAAATTCTCAATACCAGAACGGAGTTGGTCTTCGTGACCGTTGGACGGTGATAGGGAGTCACCTATTATGTATTCATAATGGGTGAAGTGTGGTGTTATTCACCTTTGTCACACCCTTCAGGGCAATAAAGGCATGATGTTATGTTATATTATTATCTCTTCCTACCTCACATAAAAACATCTCCTTTTGTCCCCAGGTGTACCACATGTGCGACGGTCTCGGCAGGCAGTTCAGCTACAAGTGTCCCAACATGACGCTGTTCCAACAAAGAATGCTGATCTGCGATCATTGGTACATGGTCAACTGCTCCATGTCTGAGAGAGACTATGATGCGAACCTGCTTATTGGTAAGTTAAAGATCCATTAATCAGTCAAAGGTTTTTGAATAAAATAAAAGAAAACTTTTTATTCAACCTTTAACCTGTCGCCAAATGGTGATTCGTATCGTAGTTACTACTTGATTCCAAATTGGTGACGACATAAAGGCCTAAAATTATAAAATTATTAAAATTGGTACAAAGATAGCTTCGGGCTCAAGTTAATCCGAAGTACTTTACAGAATGATTCGCGGGTTGAAGCTTGTTCACAGATGTTAGGTAAACTTTATTGGCAAGATAATCATATAACACACATAAATGAAAAAGACAGCTGTGTTATTTTCTCAAGTGTAACTTGTGTCACTTTTAAATTCAATCAGGTGGTTTTTTATGGGTCGGATAAGCACTATCCAAAACTTCGGAAACTAGCCCTTAGGTATTGTAGTATAAGCAAACCGATCACGCATCTATTTTACGACCACCTTGTTAAAAACTCATGATTATAGACATAAAATTTAGTAAATACATGCGATATTTGCTCGCACAATGGCAAAGACATAATTCTAATAAGTTGACCTTGGGATACTTACATACTTAGTACTGTACTTACTATGTCTATTTGGTACTTAGAAATAGTTTCAAGTGTTAGCAGGCTATCAGCACAGCAACTCAGTACATTGTTGGTTTGATAAGTGTCCGGCAAACTGCAGGAGAAAGGTAATTTGTTTGTTTGATAGCGCTAATCTCGGGCACCACTGGTTAAATTTTAAGAACTCTTTTTGTATTAGATAGTCTAATTCTTAAGGAAATATTTAAGATTACGCAATATTCCACTGGAGCGGCGCTGTAGAGTATAACACGAGTCAAAGCGCGCAGTAGCAGCTATACTACGAATAACACGCGGACGAAGTCACGGGCAAAACAAAAGCTAATACTTAAATATTATTTATATTATAATATTTAATATTATTATAATGCATAATATTATTCATAATGTCTTATGAGTTCACTGTCATGACACTGCAGTAATTACAGCTCGTGATGAACTCCTTAAAGTGCATTTGTTTTTACATAATATATAAATTGATTTTATCGTGAGGCCATACTTAATTGGAATTTTCTGTTATAAAAACTGCCGTAAATATAGTGTTTTTGAGTTAGGGGTCAATATTATATTATACCTACGTTTTGGTGATCTTAATGCTTCTGAGTAAGCTAGGCTAGCTATAATTCATCTCGATATATTTAATGAAAAATAAACTTATTAATGTCGTGATCGTACACCTAACAATTTTCAAAGGATATAAAAGGTCAAGTATCTAAGTTTAATCGCCTAAATTATCTTGGTAGTAAGCCTAATTATTAGGTACCAGAGAAAAGTGGAGGAAGAGTGGCTTTGTTGTCTATCTTTTATGAAACGTCAGCGTCTTCCACACATCATATAAATACAGAAATGATGTATGTACGCATTTTTGACATTTATAGGTGATTTTTGACTTTCATAGATGCAAAATTTGAGTACGCTTTCTTGATATTTATGCCTCTCTAGTTGTAAAAGAGTTATTTACGACCTCTTTGGTAGGTACCTTACCTGATGAAAACTGTAAGTTATGCTTAGATAGCAAACATTTCTAGAGTCTGATGAATCTATGTGATAACAATTTGCTATTTTATGTACGAATCGTATTATTTTATGCATAGAAAAAGAATGGATTTAGAAGTTTTTATATTCATAAAAAATATTCGCTTATTTGTAGATCTATTTCGAAATAATTAATAGCTGTAACAACTTATCATTATTAAATGTGACCTTAAGACAAAATCTTTATGAAATCAGAAGCGCAATATTTGATTTGATTGATCATCTTGTAATGGCTCATAATAATTAGTTTGACTTTGTGGCGATTTAATGGTTTTAGGCTGTTATTTTGGGTATTCAATATTATAGAACAATTTTTTTTTAAAGCGATGACCGCACTAGGAATATCTCCTATGGGTTGTTCACAAACATACATTTCACACACACAGAGCACTCCCAGAGTCAGAATATAACAGAACAAATCTTTGCGATTCACACTAAGATTTGTCCTATGTGGGAATCGAACCCACAACACCAGCGCAGTTGAAAATGGCGAGGCAACCACTTTAACCACTACGCCAACCGTCAAATTATATAAAAATACCGGATCGGTGCGAGGTGAACTCATATGTAATATGACGCCTTTTTTACCCAGAAGCGTCATTGTCCACATTTCACCTGCTAGGTTTAGGTCCCATGTGGGACCGTTATATACCGGACCGTTATATACCGGACCGTTATATACCGGACCGTTATGGACCGCATAGGGTGTTAATACCCATTCACCGGCCACAATTCCTTACTTTTCATGCACACGCTACCACTAGAATCACTAGACCAACCACAAGCTAGACCAACAAGGCAATTGGTTTTGAGATGAACTTCACCCAAATTAATTATCTTCAAAGACCGACTCAGATGAGCCTTATTTTTTTCACATATGTATAGTATATGGCTCGAAACCAACTCTGATAGACCTGCTGGGTGAGTCCAATGCATCCATCGGGATTTTTCAGAAGTTGTGATATTTTGCCCTTAATAATAAATAACAATAACACCTTAAGAGGCTCGCGTTAGGCGGCTGGACCAAGAACCAGATGCAAAAGGCGGTCCTTTTGGACACGGCACGCATCGTGAGGAGGTTCCTCTCTCTGGAGCCCTAACCATCGGCAGCTTGGTCCCTGCACCTGATGTCGGTGGGACACTGTTTTTTATATTTTTAAATGTTTTTTTATATTTTTTATAAATCATATTTAAAAATATATAAAATAAGTTAACAAATAAATAAAGAGAAATAATAATAATAATAATAATTTGGATTTTTTACATTAGATAGAACGACAGAAGCAATTACACTATCCAATGGTCCCAATGACAACGCCAAATACTCACATTCACTCACACAAGCACACCCAGTCTCAGAACAAATCTTTGCGAATCACACAAATATTTGTCCCATGTGGGGATCGAACCCACAACACCAGTGCCCTTGACTGCACACTTGATAACACCGCCTGTAGTGTTACACCAGGTTGGATTCATTGACGATTAATGGTTGAAATCTGATAGAGATAGAAAAAAGGTAAGTGCATTTCTAGAGGGTTGTCACCAGCAAAAAGTTACAAAATTGTCGCCTGGGGGACAGGATCCCCGTCCCTTAAATCCGGTATTAACTTTATTAACGTTTTTAAGGGCCCTGTTTCCCCTCTAGATCCACAACTAGCGGTGGCAGTTGATTTATACAAACTCCATCTAAAGAAACATCTTATTATTTTAAAATTTGTCGCATGAAATAAAAACAAACGCGTCATTCGTACTAATTAGCTTTTTTATTGCGTATTTAATTATGAATGTCGTAGTCTTTTATTGCAGTCCCACAGCAATAATAACTATAATTAATAATAAACAGACAAAAACTGCTGTCAATGAGACTGTAAAACTCATTGTTTGTGGTTGTAGGCAGACCACAAGACCACAAGTTTCCAACAATCACGTTGCAAAGTCATTAAATTAATTTACTTGTTTGTTTTATTTCCAGTGGTGGGTTAAATTTTATTTAAATTTCTTATTTTCTAAAAATTTTAGTATCAATAAAATCTTGATATGAATATGGTTTTTTTAATAATAGAGACTCCACCATTCTACAGATCTAGAAAAATTACCTAACGAATTCATCAATTTGGTCTCATAACACCCTCAAACATATTTACTATAGCATGCATACTGAGGAATCACATGTAGAATTCAAAAGTTAAATTAAACAATCAATGATATGTAAACGCGTGCTATGAGCTAATTGCAACAAAAAATAAATCTTTGTTCCATGGTTAAAGGTTATGTAGAGTACATCAATATATTTCTGGTTATTAGTTTATTGAAGTAGGTACTTTTCAATTATGACGGTCACGTATGAATCATTCATAAATGCATTATAATATCTAATTGTATTAGTCAGTTACATAACTAAATACGTTTATGCTAATTTGGCGATCTTTAATATTTTTCAAAAATTAGATAACGGGTCTGAATCGCGTATTACACGCGATTCAGACCCGTAGTCTAATTTTTTTTAAATGTTCTCAAGATCTTTAATATGTGTGGTGATCGATATTAGCCATGACCCCTGGTGCCTGAAAAAACTGGCGCTGCCTGTTGGCTGCAACTTTTTAGGCTCTCCGACGCTTAACATTCAGTTTTCAAACTTTTTATCTATTTATATGATGAACTGACTCTAATTGAGTAAACAAAGAGTGTGGTAAATAAATTTCATTAAAAATGTGTTTTATTTTGGTTTTGTCAGAGATGGTTACTTAATCTTTTACTGTATTTTTGCTGTAAAAAAATAAATAAAGCTACTTAGATGGTAATATTAAAGAAAATAAATCAACTTATTCCAGTACTGCTATTAAAAGATAAATAAATAAATTTTGTTTTCAGATTGAGTCTTATTGTCGATAGCGCCGGCAACGCGCTTGTCGCCCGCTCCTACTTTTTAAATCTTTGTATCTTCTAAGATATTTCTTTCAATGATAAGCTGTAAAGGACAACTTTGATCTATATCGAATACACAACGTATCTAATGTATTTAATCGCATAAGAAATAAAACTTTATTGTTTAAAACAGTTTTATTATTAATGTTTTTTTTTGTAATATCTAAAAGGGGTTGTGGGTTATCCCTAGGAATAAACATATTTATATAATTCCATCCCACATTTATTTAGCGATAAAGATTTAGCCAGCGCTTGCAGTGTAAGCACACTATAATAATAAAGCGCCGAATCGCGATAACGAAATGTTTACAGCATGTATTTATAAATACTACTTCCTAGACGCTAGCGCTGGACAGATGTCCGCTAGGCAATACCACCGAGCCTGGTCAGAGGTTCATTACTTTGTGGTAGAGGAACATCACACCTCGTTCCTCTACAGCCTTTTTACCTAGTTCTATTATTGGCCACATGTCGATAAGTAGTTCCACGCACCTAGCCAGTAGTGTTTTGTAATCTTAGCCACACTAGACACCGTTTATTCATGCACTGCGAAAAAGTAATGTGGGGTACAGAGTCCATTTCACGCGTAACGGCGCTTCTATAGAAGTGGTTCCACTGCAAAAGAGCGTACAAAGCGTTTAGAAGAAGCCCTTCTGCTCTAAACTCGCCGGCAATAGAAAGCAAAATCCATTGCGAGCGGAACTCGTTTTTTCTGAGCTCTTTCGTGCTCATTACCGTTTCACAGTGGAAGGTTAAGTGATTAGTATTAATTAAGGTGTTATTTAATATGAAGGATGTTCATACAAATCTGATGGTAAGACATAACCGTGATAACTACAATACAACCGACTAGGATGTTATTAAAATTAAATGCATCCTGAGCCACTAATTACAGGATTTGGATATAAAACTGTCTAGTAAAAAGAAATGGTGGGATGTACTGTTGAGCTCCAATTCGACAGTACACAAAATTACATCCAAAATTAAATAAGTTTTTTTTAAACATGGCTTTAGTATACTAGCCCAGTGCCGTTAATTTTTAAGACCAAAAAAATTAATAGTAGGATGAAACCCATTAGAAAAGGAGGAGAATATTATAAAAATTAAAGGAAAAATAATTTACGGGCGATCTGAGGTCGGGAAGAGGGGGAGGGGGGGAGGGTTTAAGGGTAAAAAACGGATTTTCTCGATTTCCGGCAAAACTAAAAGTCCTATGGAAAAAAGTCGAATGGCAAAGTTGTTGGTAATAAAAAGATCTAAAACTTTTGTATTTACACTTTTTTCATATAACCTCAAAATTTATGTGAAAAATTCAAAGAATCAAGTTTTTGGTTTTTTATTTTTATCTTTTACAAACAATATTTTTTTTTCACGAAATTTGGTGAAAACTTACCTTTTTATGTCCCAATTACGCTGTAATTTATTTGATTAAAAATATTTATTTTTTCACCTTATTTTGAATTAATATCGATTTTTCACCCTTATTTTCGATCAAAAATTCACCCGTCAAAATATCAGCTTTTTTAAAAAAGTTGGTATGTTTTTTGTTCGTTGAAATCTCTTCTTTCTGATGGTGAAAAAATATATATATGTTACTTTAGTAAATCTTCACAGAAAATGCAAAACAAAGATCGAATAAAACTATTAATATATGGTTTTTTGAATTTTTCACATCAATTTTGAGGTTATATGAAAAAAGTGTAAATACAAAAGTTTTAGATCTTTTTATTACCAACAACTTTGCCATTCGACTTTTTTCCATAGGACTTTTAGTTTTGCCGGAAATCGAGAAAATCCGTTTTTTTCCCTTAAAACCCCCCCCTTCCCCTCTTCCCGACCTCAGATCGCCCGTAAATTATTTTTCCTTTAATTTTTATAATATTCTTCTCCTTTTCTAATGGGTTTCATCCTACTATTATTTTTTTGACTTTTTATCATTTTTTAAGGGATCTACCCTGGGCTATACAGGGTAATTTCCGTAAACTGTCGCTATGTCGCATCTACCTTGTATATGAAGAATGAACGATGATAAAGCCGTCTTGTATAAAATTCCAGGTCAACGCGACAAGCCATTCGTGACGGACGACGAGATGCGCCTGCGCACCCCGCGCCCCGACATACTGTCTGTACCACCGTACAACCCCTTCTTTGATATACTGAGGGAGGAATCTGAGGTAACTAGCTTAATATAAATTGTACTTTATTATTGAATAATTTGACAATTTTGTAGCCCAGTGTTGGAAAAAAACAAAGGAAATTTTACTTTTTTTTATGTTTTGTCCACGGAGATGATTAAAAGGTTCGAGGAATCGCACCATAGTGGGAGCTGTATATATTTTAGCTGAAAAAATACCCACTTTTTTGCAGAATCATCATTCTGCAAAAAAGTGGGTATTTTTAACAGCTGTTGCAAAAGGTTTATTGTCAATTGCGTCTTGCGTACCATATGTCCTCGACGCAGGCAGTTTTTATCAAAGCATTGGTAAATGAATACGCAAAGTCAAATGCAACGCTTTCTAGATAATTTATGGCGTAAGCGTAATACTATTCAAATTGAGATATTGGAGTTGAGCGTGTATTGTTAAACCGTTATTTCTTTGAATTTTTTGTATTATTTTCTACTCATTTGCTATAAAGAAACAAAATTAAAATTAAATTAATTAAAAAGTTGAATGCTAAAAAGGAAAAAACTATAAAAGTTTTACAATTTTAGCACATTCAAAGTGCTTTTTTAAACATGTTGTACAAATCAATAAATAATGTAGTAGGTCCCATATATTGTAACGATGTTAATGACAAATTATGTGTTCTTTTTTTTCTAATCACTTTTTTTTCCTGTATTTGAAACCTTCAAAAAATATATTTTTGAGTTCTTCAGACTTAAACTGGAGTAACTACTTGGATACAATTATACTAAAAATGTTTTATTCTCTCATTTCAGCTCCCCGACGTTGATAACGACTTAGACACCAGACAGAGCCAGAGGCACTTCAAGCCTCCCACAGCCTGGTCAACGGGTATCAACCGTCGCCACGACACCGACGCTAGCTTTGGATCCAGCGATAGACGCGACAAAGCCACCTCTAAAGACTCTGATACATCATTCAGACCAACCGTGAAGCCTAAAGCTCAGAGCAAACCAATTCCAAAAGTTTCCCCACCAACTATAGAACTAGTACCTCCAAACCCCCCAGTGACACAATCAAGCCTAGAAGACTCACAAAAAGATAGCACAAAACCCGTAGAAGATGCCGTCTTCAAGTTTATTAAACGCTTCGATCCATCATCCCCTGATACTCCCCATCAAACTGCTATGTCCAAATCAGAGATCCTCGACCTAAACGCCCATTTACCCGATGGGCAGACAAGTGCTGAAGACGACAGAACTCCAAGGAAACACAAGGACTTCGGCAAAAACGCCAATACCTTCCAAACCCATAATGACAAATCATTCACTGAAGGAACTCGGTTTGATTCTGTCAATACTAAAGCAAACCCTACTGAAGAAACAGTACCTAAATCCCAATCTGGTGTTCCAGAGCCTGCTCGAGTTCTACTGCCTCCAAAAACTGCCTACTCGAATATTCTAACAACAACCGTAGGCCCACCGATCTATTATGAATGGAGATGGGCCGTCCCAGCTTTCGGTTTAGTTCCCCCCAAACAAGGAAACGACACTAACTCGACTAATATACATCAGACAAGATCTGTTGCCAAGTTTGAAGGCAGGAATCCATTCGCTACTGTAACAAGGCCACCAGCACAGACAGAAACGCCAGAACCTATAGTATCAGAATATAATATTAGTTCATACTTCATTCCTGATTATGTCTTTCCTTTGGATAGAGAGCATCCTGGGTATGAAAGTGAGGATGCGGAAACATCATTCCATGTTAAAATAGCTAGTCCAGGAAAGGCTAACTATGGGGAGAACCCCGAATGTCCTCAATGTCATCCAGCGTACCTAAAGCCTGGAACTTGCGAACCTTGCATCGTGAAGCGGTAACGAACCAAAGCTTCTATGTTATTTAGTAATCGTTAGTCTGTCATAGAAGATAATGTTTATAATATCAGGTCTAAATCTGTTGTTACTTAAATAAGAATCGAAATGTAGTTAATAGATTTTGATAGTAATTTATTATCAATTTTGTTTGCATTTAGTTCTGTTATGTACCCTGAACATACCTTATACTTGAAAATGCTAGCCATGACTTACCGTTTTACGTTTGTGGTTTTCTTATTAGGTCACTTTCTACCTGAATCTACATTTTAAGCCAGTTTCACCCGTTGGATAGATAAGTGCCTTACAGCCTATTCGGGACTCTTGTAACTGATTAAATGTTATAGGAGAAGCACCATTTTGGTCCCACCCTCCAATAGGATATGGATAGTAATTTTTGTTAGCTTAACAAAAAATGGTTCCAAGTTGCAAATGTGACTACGTTTTGAGCTATGCGGGCCCAAAAACTAGCAACTTATATCTACGGTAAACCGTACCTAATTAATCGTAATTTTAAATATCCTAAAATCTTTTCTAAAAACATATGTTAGCGCTACAGTTATTATTGTTCAGCTCGATCGATGTTTCACATGTATTTTTTGCATGGTGGGACCAAATTCCATACAAAAATAGTGTATCTCCCTTGTATAGAAATTTAAAGAATTATCCAGCTCTTCAATTTCCGAAATCTTTTCAGCAATGATAAAATAGGGTCTCCAGATTTAAAAATGTGTTGCACTTTATTTAATATCACTTTTTTTTTCGTCGACCTTCTTTTTATAAAAAGGAGCACCGAACGCTTACTGCAATTTTGGCAAATTGTTTTCACTAAATAATTTGGTACTAGAAATAAAAATAGTTTTTGTTTTAACTTGTAGTAATTATTTCTGTTTGAAAAAATATTACTAATTGTTCCTGAATATTATTCAGGAACAATTAGTAATTTACAAGAGTAACTTACAAATCGTTATTTATTTTATTACTAACTAAGAATTACTTTTGCAAGACAAACACCAATGTTAACTATTTTAAGATATATAATCAAGTAACTTGAACAGTCTAGGAGACTGATATAAAGATAAATGTGTTTTTTTTTTATAATTTACATGAATAATGTTTATTATTTGTCTGCTGTTTAATTTTGCTTTAAAATGTGATTTTAATTATAGCCGATAGTAAATCTGTGACATAATTAATTGTAAATGCATCTATAGAAAAACCAATACCATATTGTGATGGACATGCATCTACCAATAGGTAATATCTTACTTAAAATCGTACGTACTATCGTATATATTGACGTACCTATAACATCTCGATTTTATCAAATGGTTACCATAATAAACTAGTTGTATATTATAACTATATTATGTTATGCTATAATGTATTTTAACAATCTATGTTTTTAAGTACTTGTAGACTAGACTATTTATACTTTTGTACACGTGCCTATAAATAATTAAATAAGCCAGTATTTTAATAAAATAAATTAATTAGAAAAATAATCGGTTTAATTTAAACCTATGTTTTAAAATTCTGCCTCAAATCCCCCAAGGGATTTTTTTAACGACGAAGTTCAATGCTCAGTCACGGTTTAGATCGCACTGCCGCGTTTAACCATTTAATCAGAGAGAGGAATCAAAAGCCGGGGTCAGCGTTGAGCTTAGTTTAACACGTTTGGCGAATTTGGCACAAAGCCCCAATGTCACCAACTTGTTAAAGTGAGAAATAACGCTATACGAATCTCTTCAATCTCTCTGTCTCGCTCAAATATTATATGAGAGATATCAAGTCTGGGTTAATAGTGTACTTATATTTTAAGCAGTTTGGTGAAATTGGATCTTGAGTCCCTCTCCTTGTACTTATAGTGCCGGATACGCTATAAAGCAAGAGTACCGAGACCGTAAAAATAATTACCTTACCTTCGCGTCGAGAATCTGGATGAGTTAGTGCGCTGCCTTGCCACCTCGATGTTCCAGCGTGTTGATACCTCATCGTGGCCCATGTCCGCTACTTAGCGCCCCCCACGCCAGACCACCTGACCGCAAGCGCCTGGCGCGAGACCTAGTCACGGCATCAAACACGGACACCACGTGAGGAAGAGTATGACGGTCCACTCAGGTACCCCGTCGCTCCCCTTTCCTGTATCCCTAACCTTCCCCCCTTTGACTATCACAGCGCCCCTGCACTGCCACCGTGTTTTCCCACACGCATCGCGGGAAGAGGCGCAATAAAGCGCATTAACAGCGTCCCTAGTGTCCCGTTAATGGTGTTCCCGCCTTGGTCCCTTAATGCACTTGTGCGTATGTACCCTTTCTACTTGCATCGTGCTCGGGCGTTGACAGTAGAATGTTGGTAGAATGCCGGGATAGCGTAAAGACTTTGAAATATTAAATATTAAATTCAAATATTATAATATACCAAACCTCAACACTAAGTGGTCAGTGCTGCCAGTTTGTAGACAAATTTTAATATATTATATTAAAATTTGTCTACAAACTGGCAGCACTGACAACTTAGTGTTGAGGTTTTGTGTTTCGAGAGAATCGCAAAACTATCGGTTTATTAAAAATTACATGCTAAAAACGGGTAAGTAAATCAATCGTTAGATATGAAATTTTATTCCATCATCCTTTTTCGTTTTTGGGCACAAGTTTCGTAATATCTACACAATACAGCTTAAACAGTATTTAATTACGAAATAAATTAATGGTTGTGACTTGTGACGTGTAAAACAGCATGACGCGGTGTTTAGCACTGCAGTAATTTTGTATTCGCTCTTCATTTTGTATTTGCTTTGGTAGTCTCACTCTCACTTGTGTGTTCGGTGCATTACATCTGCCTTTATTCTGTAAGCTATTAAGGTTGGGATTTGAAAACACTTGAACGAAAAAAATGTCTTTTGTGTACACCAAGCAATGAAAGTAGTCGATATCATTGAGCGTGTAGTTTGAGACCCGTAGCGAAGCTGAGTGCTATAATACACCTGAAAGAAATCGGACTTTCGCTTGAGTTAGTACAGTACATATTGCTTTACGCCACACTTATAAAGAAATAAAAGCTACCAAAAAAGCAAAATCTACCAAATATCGTAGACAGAGAAACCATATCTACCAAAAATTATAGAAACTACCAAAGTTTACCAAATATTAACAAAAACAAACAAAATTTACCAAAAACAACAAAACAACATAAAATGACTCTATTTTCGTAGCAAAAGGATTTTTTTCTTTTATTCGTCACCGACATGCGCATTTACAAAATATATAAATTTATCCGACCTTTATTACATGTAACATTAAGAGTAAGTATCAATTTAAAAATACTCAGTGCCTTCACTGCCCTCTTTTTTGAAATTGATGTTGCATATTATGACTTAATCAGATTCATGTGGCAAAATTTGTTTTTTTTTAACCGACTTCAAAAAAAAAAAGAGGTTCTGTATTCGATCCGTATGTATGTATGTATGTATGTATGTATGTATGTATGTATGTCACCTTTTTATGTTCGCGATTTTCTCGGAAACTACTGATCCGATTTGAATGCAGTTTTCGGTATTTTAATCCTTGTGTTTCAAGGAAGGTTTTAGTATATAATTTATCAGAATCTGACGAAGATCTTTGGAGACAGGCAACAGAACTCTTCAAAAACGAATAGCTAATGAACCACGTTTTGTGCAATCGTGTATCTATGTATTGTTTTCACCACTACATAACATAACATCATGCCTGTGTATGCTTTGAAGGGTAAGCAGAGACAGCCTACTTACCTACCCTTAGAGTACCGAAAGCTCTGCTTAGGTTTGGACGGGGCTTACGTTTCAGCACATTTGTTATTATCGTAGTGATAACTTATGATCATGAAGATCTCAGAAAGAATTTTTTGATTATTTTGATTGTTTCTATTGTGTTTCATGCGTAATGATGCCTTAGTATTTCTTCCTAGCCCCATCGTTAAATCTAAAAAACTAAGACAATAAAAAGCTTGAAATAAAAAAATAAAATAAAAAAAACAAATAAAAAAAAATAAAATAAAAAAAACTAATTAAAAAAAAGAATAATCTTAACTCGAGCGTATTCTAAATATTATAATTATGTACTAATTTTTTTCAAAGAAAAAGGAACCGCCTTCAAAAACTCAAAAGTAAAAAATAAAATATTCGCTAAACTTTGCTTACCTTTATATTAATTTGTTTATAACAATAAACCCAAATAATTATGTAATACCAATTAATTATATTTTTTTGAAGTCGGCGCCAAATTACAAAATCAAATACCAATTCAATTGGTATTTGATTTTGTGATTTTTTCAACAAGTAAATACGGTTTTAATTGTTATTTGATTTTATGATTTTTCAACAATTATTTCGGTAAATACGGTTTTAATTGGTATTTGATTTTGTGATTTTTTCAACAATTAATTCGGTAAATACGGTTTTAATTGGTATTTGATTTTGTTATTTGGCGCCGACTTCAAAAAAATATAATTAATTGGTATTACATAATTATTTGGGTTTATTGTTTTAAACAAATTAATCTATAGGTAAGCAAAGTTTAGCGAATATTTTATTTTTTACTTTTGAGTTTTTGAAGGCGGTTCCTTTTTCTTTGAAAAAAATTAGTACATAATTATTAGGATTAAAGTGGCCTGAGAGCATTGTCGAGATTTTTATGACAGACCTAAAATGAATGGCAAAGACCTTTACCAAGCACAGCCCAGTAGTTATTTATTAAATAGAATAAGAATTAAACAGTATTGGGACAGTATGGACCAGGAAAAAGAAAAGATAAAATGTATGCGATGATTTTATATAAATAGACGAGTTCAATGATGTCACTATTTATGTGCGTGTAAAATTTTAATTTATCTATTTTTTAAAATTCTACGAATATTTTACTAGGACAACACTGTTAACTTTTTTTTCTGTCAGACTGAGCAAGTGACTACTGACTAATAAGGTGATTTTTGTTCTAGAACTCTTAATAATTTTATTGTTAAATGCTTCATTTGAATTAGTTATTAATGCCGCGAGTGAAAACATGCACCCTATATACTCAACTATTCTTTTTTAAGTGTCTTACAAAACATAACCTATAGGACACGGTATTGTGAATTTGTTTGTGTCGCTAGTTAAGTGAGTTTCTCATACAAAATGAGTAAATCCAATCCTTTGGCTGGGTTGATCGGTAACTACGGCGATTCAGATGATGATTCTGATGAGGAAATGCGGCCTTCTGCGGCAGCCGGTGTACCAAACACTATAAACAGTGCGAGCTACCCTGTCCCTGAGACTGCAGCTCAAACCTATGCAAAATCCTCGGCCGCTATTTATCCTGCGCCGATCCCTCATTGTCGTGAGTACCTTTTAAATAACAGTAGTTATGTGTCTATTATATGTTGATAGCTATAGCTTCGTAGAAGCGTATCGATCGATAATTTTGCAGCTAGACAGCCATTTTGGTTTTGGCGATGTCGCGAAAATTTGGTTGGTCGAATCATTTGATATAGGTAAGTAGGTACTGTATTGTTTTACGCTTTACAATTTGTGTAGAATAGAAGTCATATGGGTGGTCTAGTTCTAGTTCATTAAAGGTTGGTAAAGTGTTTTGCTTTCTAACTCTCTGATTTTTGTACTGCCATGTTTGTAATACTATGGAGTCAGTTTCGTGAGGATTATCAAATCTCTTTTAGTCTGGTGTGTTGCTAAGAATTATTCATTATTAGTCTAAATATTGACTATTAGTATTCTAATATTGAAGGGACTTACTTTAACCATCATGGTCTCTTATTCTGTATAACAAAGAATTTAAAATGTTCATTGATTGATTTTTTCTGTACAAGAGATAAATTTTCACTAACACATTTTTCAAGATCTCTTTGTATTGTTGGTGACCAGAGGTCTATAGATTTGTAACTGAGGTTGAGAGTAAAGTTTTTCAATAGGCAAGGGTTTTCAAATCATTAAAATTTAATTAACTTTAATACCATAATATTTTTTGCTGTAGTTTTCCAAAAAATCAAAAACTGGGCAGGGCTCTGCCCGTTTTTGGATATATAGTATTAATTAAGATAATTGTTAGTTTTAACATCTTTAGATGTTACATGCCCAATTAATACTGCTGCCTATTCTCTATTTATAATAAGATTAAGTTGGCTGAGCTGATAAGCTAGTGCGCAGGGAGGTGAAGCCCTGCTTCCCTGCACATCACCTGCTCTGCCATAGTCTTAGTACTAATCAAATCCGCTTCAATCGGATACTCAGATTATTCCTTATTGTTGTGTTAAGTATTTAAATGACTGGTTGTTTCCTCATCATTCACATATTGAAACACAAAGAAAAATATGATCCTAAGCTAGAAAGTGATAATTGACACATTGACCTGCCATTCAAGGCTTAGATTAAAATCATAATTTGACTTTGAAGGAGTACTGAAATTGTGTTGTAATGTTTGTTGGGTTTCCTTAGGAGATCTAATTCTACCTTGAAATCAATACCATGTTGCCAGGCATTGTAATCAAATTAAATTAAATTTGTAAGCATCTGAGGTTACCTTTAAATATTGAAAGCAAAATGATTGATCAAGATGCAGGAATGGTGAATCATTGTTGTATTCTTTTAAGGCGTTTGTTAAAAACGTCATAAGATGGGTTACACACAACTGTGTTATATTCTTATATAGGTTGGATAAGAGTGTTCAAGAATTAATTTTTAGTATATTGTCATTGTCAAACCAAACTCTGCTATGTGCAGAAATCATAGTTTTGAAAAATTAACAAAAAAGGTCTCCTGTATTCAAGAGATTGTAGGTAAGAGGTTGTCAAAAAGAGGTTGTAGATCGTCATATAATGGTCATAAGCACATGATAGTTTTTTTATATGGTAGAATATAGCAGCGAACTATATGTAGAGGTTTAAAGTAAAAATTTTACAAAAGTGCACATAGCAGATTTTGGTTTGACAACAACGATATGAACTATTGCAACTGTGCAAAACAAAGCCAAGCATTTTAATCCTTTCGCAACTGCTTTTAAATATGAGTATAAAATTTTAAGCTTGCATCCATTACTACACCAAAGTCCCAAATTTCTTGTGTTGCTGGCGTGTGAACTGAATGTAATAACACTTTTCGATATTCAAGGTCCATTGAAAATTATGCATTTTCTAGAAATTAGATAAATATAAAGTACTGTAATATCCTCTTGGATATTTTTCCAAGACAGCTACACTTTTACAAATAGCCAGCCAAGAACTCTATATATATACCTCAAATTCTATGGTAGGTACTCTTCGATTTCAATGCCTTGTAACACAGTCTCAATTTTAAGGCAGAAACCATATATTACAACACTATTACAAAACTATTTCTTGGTCAAATCGTGATTTTAACTTATGTGTTTTATGGCAGGCCCTTAATTACTATTTTTGGAAAATGATATACCCTTTTTTATTTAACAATATCTCTGAAGCAAACCAAGCCAGATGGCGAGTTGTCTTTTCAAGGGAGCATTGGGAATAACATAATAATATATAAGAACTAGCTTTATAAGTAATATGTGTCAAATGTGGCTAGTTTCCTAACAATAAATGCTTTGTCCTGTGCAACTATATTTAAATGAATTTAGGAAAAGATGTTCACAAAAACATTCTATGTATATCTTTTTTATTACCATCCACAGCTTGGTCAGCATGTTACGATGAGTCCAGTGGTTTTACATACTACTGGAATCAACAAACTAATGCTGTCACTTGGGAAGCGCCTCCAGAGTATTTACTTGCATTGAAGTTGGCACAGCAGCAGTTAACAGCATCAGGTAAGATATAAATATCATATAATTTAATTTCTTGAAATAAAAATTTTTTCTTTAGTGATCTAGAAGTCTTAAAAAAACTTTGAAATTGGGCCAGTTGTTTTGAGTTTAATCATAATTACAAAATAAAAAATCTAATCTTTCTTCATTATAATATTACTTTTGATTTCAATAGTCATAGGTATCTACAGTCTGTAATGATAGTCAGTAATGTTGAAGATTCTAAATTAATTTATTTGTGTATATATATTGTAATGTAAATAAGATATCATTAATAAAGGTAAAGAAACAAATAAAGTATAAAATAATAAATTTAATAATTGATTTCTTATAAATAAAAAAAAATAATAAAAGAAATAACAAGCTATTCACCTTACATATTACCAGGTTCAGGAGAAGTTTCAGCTGAAGAATGGCAGTTATACCAGCAGGCACTGGCTGAGAAGCAAATCTCTCAAACCAAGGCCACAGCTAAGACAACTCCAAAGTCCAACAAGAAGAATGACCGGAACAGCACCGGGCATAAGGAGAAGAACAACAAGGGTAGCAAGAAACGGACTCATAGTGTTGATGAAGAAGAGTGAGTAGTCCATTTTAGGATTTTCTAAATTTAATATTTGAGACTAAACATTCATTCTTCATTCATCTCTCTAAGAATTAAATATTTTTTTAGGAAATATTAGATATCTCAGCATATTTACTGTGTATATTTGTTGTAGCGAGTTTTGTAGCGGTATATTAAGCCTCAAACTACACTACTTTTCATCTCTTGGTGTACAATGTACTTTTCTTTCCAGTATAAATGTGTCAAATAATTATCTAATACAAGGTTATCTATTTTCAGAAAAATAGAACTAATAACCTCATACCACAACTCTGACTCTGATTCTAACGATGAAGGGGACACTCCAGTCAAGGCCCCTCCCGAACCGCCTCTCCCAAAGGCTCAACCGAAACCAAACAATGTAGCGAAGAAACCAAAATTAAAGGTGCAGGAATATGGACCCGCTTTACCACCTAACCAGGACTATACCACGCCTATCGGACCTGAACTACCTCCTGAGTTGCTGAACAATGTTCCTAATTCTCCTGAGAATAAGGCAGATAATGCTGCAAAAGAGGTATGTTTTTCATTTTGGTTTTAAGATTGTATCATTCTGTTATATATTTTATTTTACTCTGGATTTGATTTGCATTTCCTTTGCCTGTTAACTAAATTAATACCAAAAATATCATGAATAGAATAGATTGACAACAAGTAGTATAATAGTTTATTTTTATAAAACTGCCTATGATGAGAAAAGCTCCTGAAAAATGCTAATGGTAACTTTTTAATTTGTTGAAATTTTACTTCATAATAGTTCACATAGGTGTCACAATCGTTTGAAATAATCGCGTTCGTAGGTGTTGATGATTACAAACGATTTTAATGTACTGTGTGTTTTTTTCATGTACTTCTGACATGTTTTGTGATGCAAAATATGTCACAAGTTTGAGTAATACTACTAATGTTTCCAAACTTATTAAAATTGTTATCAAGCTATGTGATGGGTTTAAAGTTTTCAACCTGAGGCACTTGTACAATCATGAGAATAAATTCTTAGCCATTGTTTCTTTTGTTAAATAAAGTTACATATTTTGTTCAAGGACAAGTCTACCAAAGCTAACGACGAAGATAGCCAAGATGAAAACACTCTATTAATGAAGCTAAAAGACAAAGCAAAAATTCTTGAAAAACTTGGTGGGGAAATACCCAAAGAACTACAAAGAATGATTGACGAAGAAACAGGCTCAGGCTGCGCTACTCCAAAAACTGACGACTCATCCAAATCTACTGCTATAGATGACTTATTAGACGAAATTGAAAAGAAAGAGCTACCAAAAGTCTCTCAACTAAAGAATACAGATATAATAGAAGATTCCAAATCAAATGACGCAACCAGTGCTAAGAATTCGCCAGTGAGAGATGGTACACCACCTATTGAACCAGCACCACTGTTTCCAAGTATTCAAAATATAGAGGATACTCCCTTACCGCCAGTAGTCGTAGACACTGAAAATGAAGAAAAGAAAATTGAACCAACTGAGAAAAAACCATCAAATCTGTATCTAAGTGACACAAGCGAAAGAATAGAAAATATTGGCAAGAAAAAGCTTCGAATTAGCAACTCGGTTCTACCAAAAAAAGAACCTGTGTATACTACAAAGTACTCTCAATTTATAGAAGGCTTTTCTAATGAGAGAGTTGGATTAGGTTTTAGTAAAAATGAAGAAACAGTTGAAAGTACCAAGAATGCCATAAATTATGGAAATGGCTTAATGTTCACGAAGGGTGAAACATTGAATGAAGAGAAAAAGGATGAAGATTTGGATGATTTGACTGATTTACTCGAGATGAAACTCAAATACTTGAACCAGTTACAGCCGTCTGTGTTGACACCCGTGCAGGAAATGCTGATTCAGATGCAGGTATTTAATCAATACATTACTATTTGAAAGAAAAAAATATACAAATAATAGTTATTTATGGTACAAGTGAGAAAAAGTTTATATTTCTGTTGTGAGTGCCAATCTTAAATCTTGAGCTTGCGAAGTAGTCTTAAATTGAATCACGAGCGTAGCGAGTGATTCTTATAAAGACTACTTCGCAAGCGAGAGATTTTAAGAGGTCACGAACTAGAAATTAAATTTTTCTAACGCGTTACATACAAAACTTTTCACCTCTTCCAGTGAGAAAATATTAAGATTTAAATAAACTCGTACTCGATTGCTTAACCTGGAATAATTTCATGAAATACAGTAATATAGTAATAGTAATATAGTAATACCAATTCACAATGCATTTTAGGGCCTTTTGTAGGTCGCCACTAACTAAATATGTCGTTCACTTTCAAATACTTTTCACGTGATTTTCCTGGTAAAAAGTTCTGTGATAGAAGCAAGTTGTCGCAACTCTTTTGGAGTTCCACAAAGTTCTTTATCACTGGATTCACTAATTTTTTGTTAAAAAGTTCCAGTAAACAATTTATAGTTGCCCGCGATGACTGACACAGACACAGACTTTTTTTTTTAAATCGTGCGTTCGGAAATTCGTTCCGTAACATTTATTTGTAGAGTCTAATATTAAGTACCTGATTTTAATTTATTTAATGGTCAATCACGAATGTAAAATCTTTAAAATATTAAATAAGCGCGTATTTGTATAATTTAAAATAATTAAAACGTCTCGTATGTAGTTATTTAATAAAATTGATGTCAGTATTTATTACTAACCTACATAGTGGCTGCTTTGTTTTTTTTCAGCGCCTATTCATTGGAAGGATTTTGTGTTTCGAAATTTGAATCACTTTGCCTCACTAGTGAGTAAAAACGGTTTTTACTCACTGAATTCTGGCAAGCAAACGATCTTTTTCGTGCTGGTGTGGTGAAAAGATATTTATTGTTAGTGAAATGCAAAATTTGTGTTGAATGTTGCAATATTTATTTATACCATCACCAATATGTTAGAGTCGGTTGTTTAATATTCTGTGTTATTCACTATGGTTAACTGCGAGTTGTACGGTTGCCACGACGTGTTCCATAAGAGGTAGTACTGCCCCGCAACAATAACATTCAAATGAGAGAGAGAGAGAGAACGTGTCTTGTGAAGCAAGATGTTTGTTTATTGAGCGTACCGCCTCCCGCAGACGCTGGTGTCGGCGTTCCGCGTCGGCGCGCTGTCGCTGGCGTACTGGCGGCGCTGGGCGCTGGCGGCGGCGCGCACGCTGACGGCGCACGAGCGCCGCGCCGCGCCGCTCGGCTGGAGCTGCGCCTTCCAGAGGTACGACCACCGCCGGCCCACGGCTCCCGACCTTACATTGACTGTAGTGACATGATCAGTGTAATGTGCCTCTGTGTCTATGGAAAACTTCCTTGTTTACCGCTACAGAACCCGGCCTGTTTTTATTGACTCTTAAGATTCGGTCCATTGCACTAAGACTTAGTGTAACTTAGTGAAATAGTGCGGGTCATGCAGCGTTGTACTCAAGCGTATGTCTTAACGATGAAATCAATTATTGCAAGACCTGATATCTCTACATGTTTTTTTGACATAACCATGAAATAGTAAAGATTTATCGATATAAATAATAAGTTGATTTTTCATAACTTGTTATATTTTAAATATTTATTTGATGTTACAAATAACATTTCAAAACATTTTGCTACATAAATCGATGAAGCTATACTTTTTCATAATTATCTCAATTAACCATGATTTTGAGATCTTGCAGTAATTGAGCGAACTGTTGCCCCGGCCCTGCCCTTGCACACACGATGAAGCGTAATGCGCACTCGGGCCGCGGGCTGACTTTTAATCGATACTTTAACATCGCTCGATGTTTCAAAAAAAGCATCGAGTTTTTCCAGGTATCGATGTTTATTATTGCTGTTAAACAAAAGAAATGAATGTCAGCTAAAACATCTATGCTTGTTAAAAGTATCGATGTTTGGTCAATAAGCATAATAATGTTTCAACAACAATGTTTTGTAGTATACATCAACTAAAGTTGTCGTCAGTTACTGCAGTCATGTCTTATTTTGACAAATAATTGTTAATTGACTTTCTATCGACTTACCTTTATATTATAGGATAAAATGTATACTATTTCTCAATGACTGATATTTATTTCTAGTACTTCTATAGATAAATCTAATAATATAATATAATAATAAATAATGTCTCATAATTCCAAAATTGTTAGTTAACACAAAAGCAATGATTTACTTTATATTGGTAGACATTCCAGCGTTCATTAATATAATATTTAATGAACTTTAAAATTAATTTATAGATAAATCTAATAATATAATATAATGTCTCACAATTCCAAAATTGTTAGTTAACACAAAAGCAATGATTTACTTTATATTGGTAGACATTACAGCGTTCATTAATATAATATTTAATGAACTTTAAAATTAATTCTAAATGAACATTTTCATCATTATATTTTTCTAAATCGATAGTTGCACATTATTGACATGCTCGAATTTAATATTCTTATTCGATTCAATTCAAATCGATAGTTGCATAGTTTTCGTTGCTGTGTAATATTAAAACACACCATCGCTAAAAAACCCGACCACCCAAGTTCGGCGGAAAGCAGCAACGCACTATGAAGTTACGTCGCATGTTGTTATGAGATATTATCTTATTGTTTTTAATCAAGACTTCTTAATATTTAAACTTGGTAATATTTCTCACAATGTACATCACACCGGGGTTGATTGTAGCAGCACATAGGATACATCTATTTTTTTGGTTAAGCTCTGCTTATAATTTTACGACAGCGGGTATTTTCCTGATACTGTCTCTACAGTGCTCAAGTAGCACATTCTCTGGATCCAAAAAGAGTAGAAGATTGAAAATTACCTATGTTGGGGGCAATTTACATTACATGGGTTGATCCTAACAGTGCATTGCAATCACCCATTCCTGTGGTTTGTAGTTCTCACAATTAACATCACACTGGGGTTGATTCTAACAGTGCCTTGCAATCACCCATTCCTGTGGTTTGTAGTTCTCACAATTAACATTACACGGGTTGATTCTAACAGTGCGTTGCAATCACCCATTCATGTGGTTTGTAGTTCTCACTATTTATATCACACTGGGATTGATTCTAACAGTGAGTTGCAATCACCCATTCCTGTGGTTTGTAGTTCTCACAATTAACATCACACTGGACTTGATTCTAACAGTGTGTTGCAATCACCCATTCCTGTGGTTTGTAGTTGTCACAATTAAAATCACACTGAGGTTAATTCTAACGGTGCCTTGCAATCACCCATTCCTGTGGTTTGTAGTTCTTACAATTTACATCACACTGGGGTTGATTCGAACAGTGCGTTGCAATCACCCATTCCTGTGGTTTGTAGTTTTCACTATTTATATCACGCTGGGGTTGATTCTAACAGTGCGTTACAATCACCCATTCCTGTGGTTTGTAGTTCTCACAATTAACATCACACTAGGGTTGATTCTTACGGTGCCTTGCAATCACCCATTCCTGTGGTTTGTAGTTCTCACAATTAATATCACGCTGGGGTTGATTCTAACAGTGCCTTGCAATCACCCATTCCTATGGTTTGTAGTTCTCACTATTTATATCACACTGGGATTGATTCTAACAGTGAGTTGCAATCACCCATTCCTGTGGTTTGTAGTTCTCACAATTAACATCACACTGGGGTTGATTCTAACAGTGCCTTGCAATCACCCATTCCTGTGGTTTGTAGTTCTCACAATTAACATTACACGGGTTGATTCTAACAGTGCCTTGCAATCACCCATTCCTGTGGTTTGTAGTTCTCACAATTTACATCACACTGGGGTTGATTCGAACAGTGCGTTGCAATCACCCATTCCTGTGGTTTGTAGTTTTCACTATTTATATCACGCTGGGGTTGATTCTAACAGTGCGTTACAATCACCCATTCCTGTGGTTTGTAGTTCTCACAATTAACATCACGCTGGTGTTCATTCTAACGGTGCCTTGCAATCACCCATTCCTGTGGTTCGTAGTTCTTACAATTAACATCACGCTGGGGTTGATTCTAACGGTGCCTTACAATCACCCATTCCTGTGGTTTGTAGTTCTCACAATTTATTACACTGGGGTTGATTCTCCTTGCTATCACCCATTCCTGTGGTTATATTCTTGTCAAAATATTCATCAGTTTTACTAAGTAATAAACAGTCTTCTTGTAGGAAACCCACTTTTATTACATACGTATAGTGTAAGCATTACAATGGATTTGACATGTTGTTTTCACTTCTGAAGGTAAACTAGGCATTCGACTAGTAGTCCCATTCCCAGACTGACTTTTTGAGCAATTTCTTCATGTTACCAAAACTCCTATAATCAGTACTTTAAAGATGCCCTTCAAAGCTGTGTTGAACTTATGAAGTCGTATATTAATTTCGCTTACAGACATACTTTCCTCATTAGCTAGCACAGGGCCGAATACGGACATTAAAGACGGTGCGATATTGTCAAGAAGGGTTTGCAAATGACTAACCATAGCTTGTACAGACGATCGAGATACAGAGGGATTTACATAAAGCGTTGAAATAAATTTCAAAACTTCTTTATGAATAATACTATCAGCATTATCAAGGACTTCAGGTTCACTATCAGCTTCAATGTATATGTGCTCAGTTGCTACTTCGGTAGTCTCTGTTTCACACATAGGAACTACGCAAGCCTCGTTTGAGGTGGATGGCAAATAACGAGTGTTTACTTTATTCAAATGTTTTAAGTTAACATGTTCTCTAAATTGTCTAACGTCCGTGAAATACCGGTAGCATGCGTTTTCACCACACCTTCAAATACCAGTAATATAAATTTTTTCACATTATTTCCTTATGTGGGTAATAAGTGAAGAAAACGTGGGAAAAGTCCTTTTACAACTGTGACACTTCATCTTAATTTAAGTTGTGACTCCGAGAGTAACTAATATCTCCTTCACAGATTGTGACATACGATCGTACGATGTTTTGACTTTGTAAAAACCAATTTGGATAATAAGCCAAATGTTATAGCTTTCAGTAGGATATTTAGCCGCAGTAGCATGAAATATTTTAAAAGTCACATCAACAGCCTCAGTTAGTGTTGTGAACTTGTAAAACGTATTGTCACATACTGTGAAGGAGACACCTGACTGGCGGCACCAAATTATACACTGAAAAAAAAAAATGATTGCTTTAATCAAGATATTGTTAACTGTAATCATACATCATGACTCCATATGAGCCTGTTAAGATCATGATTTCTGTGACTAAGACAAATTTGTTAAATTTCTCTTATTTTTGTTAGTCAAGTACTGTATTGCCTTTATAAAGGCTAGTTAGTTAGTTTAATTCATAAATCGTCCAGTGCGAACATGTTACATTACTGCTTTATTAAAGTTTGATTGTAAATTCAAGTAATCTCACAGTAGTATTAACTAAGATAATAGTAGCTAGCAACTAATTCATATTCAATGTGATTATTCTACATTTTTAGATCAAAGAATGTAATAGTACATTCAACCATGGCGTTTAGTTGCGTCTAACGAATTCTTTACTAGCCTTATGAATAGATTACTTCTTTCAAACAAAGCGCTACGTTACGTCTAACGAGTTCTTTACTGGCCTGGTCAAGACAACTTAGTCATCTTGATTATATCTTGTTCAATGCAAGCATGATGCCCTACTAAAACAACAGTTCTGTTATAAAATCAACTCAAGGTCCCATGCTATATCAACTAAGATAAAAGTTGACTGAGCAGTGAAAATTATTAATTTTAGATTAAATCTTGTCTAGAACAGATAATATATTCTACTTCATACAACTAAGTTCTAGGTCCATTTTGACAAAACTAATTATTGTATGTACTAAGAAAGGTTGTTGAAGTAGTCATGGTAGGTAATATATTCAAATAAGATCTTTTTTAATCCTATACTTGATTATTCGTCGTATTAACTAAGTGTAGATACCAATTCAAGTAATGTACATAGTTGCGCTAACATGTATCTATGTTAATATTTTTGTAATTCAAAATCATATTGTACATACTGCATCGTTCTTGAATGAATTACAAAATTATTCACATTTTTACCTCACGCATCGGATGCATTGATAGAACTAATGTGAATAACTTTGTAGTTAATTCAAGAACGATGCAGTACATACAATTTGATCTTGAATTACAAAAGTATCAACATATATTATAGATACATGTTGTCGCTACTACGTACAATACTTGAAATTGGTATCGACAACGACAATAATACAATTAATCATGTATATCCCTACCTAAAAATCTGCCTATCTATGTATTATCTAGGAAGGATATGCAGGTGTAAATAAAAGATAGATATGAACATTTAAACGTTTATTTTTATAAAGAACTACGCAATGTAACATATTTTTTACCATTACTAAGAATACTGATGTGACATGGAATAGGAGACACACATTTTTTGTAATATCTAACAACATTTTCTTTAGCTTCTGTTTCTGCGACTTCGTAGGCAAAATAATGTTCATCATATAACAAAGTTTGCATTAATATTCCCATAAAAATCAAATTATTTGAATCATACAAGTAGACATTTTGCAATTTAAAAAACGTAGGCAATGAATCATTAGAACTTGTATCATAGATTAGGACTGTATCTTTAACATAACGTGTAGTAGAAACAGTGGCCCAAGTAATATGTATTAGTGGCTTATTTTGACATAATTGTAAACTTGATTGTACAAATTGTTTAGAAATATCGCAAGTTACACGGACAGTAGGGCCTGTCCTAAGAGTATCAGGCAATTTACCTTTAAGAAACATTTCATTTTGCTGTAGTTGGTGTTTTAACGTTAAAGTCAGTGTAATGTTTTTTCTGTTGCATGAAACATTTGAGGCCATTTTAAAAACCCTATGTTTGGCTTCAAAACGCATAGACCACAAAGAAACAATTGGACCAAATTTTTCTAACACACTGTGATAATGAACTAAGTTATGAAATTTAGGTTTCAAGGAATCTTTAGTTAATGATAGATATAAAGTGTTAAGCTCCATCACCGCTTTCTGTAACAATTCCTCAGTTCCTTTAGCAAAAGCTGTAGACAGAGTTATTTCTAAAACAGTTCTTAATTTCTGATACAACTTCCAAACTTCATTGCCTCTAGGCACGTATTCCCCTACCAATAAACTAAAATATCGTAAAAAAGTAAGCATTTCTGATGATGATTGGCGTACATTTCCCTGAATCAAATGTTCTATGGAAAAAGTAGAAGGTTGATTTCTACAATCAGGGCCATATTCAAAAGCATGAATTTTGTTATTGAGTTGAGTTAATGTAAAAAAATTTAAATGTCTTATACAACGGATTAAAACAAATTGCATTACATACTTAGCAACTCCTTCTAATATATCGTGCATGCTATCGACACCTACTTGATTAAATAAATCAAAACCAGTTACATCAAGCCACACACATTTTTCTTTAATACCTGTTTCTGAGGGATTTCTAAGGCTTAAGTCATTCGCATAATTTTGTGAATTACGCAAAATTTCTTTGCATTCGGCGCATTGAGTTTTCATAACTTGTTTTGAGACTTTACAAACTCTGCAGGAATAATTTGCTGAAAAACTTTCTACAAAACCTGTTACAGAATGGATACCTAGATTGTCTCCCAAAATTAAGCCAAGTTCAAAATGAATGACACCTTTGAAATCGGGCAGATTAAATTCAATGCCATGTTCACTGAGATAGTTGAGCTCGTCAATCACACATCGAAATATAACTTTGTTCCCAAACAAGATTCTATCAGTTGAATGAAATAAAAGAATTAGAAATATGTTTCTGAGCGCAGAGGCACGACAAGGCGGTAAACAGGGAATAGAAGCGTATACTGCGCCTAATTTGTGTTGCCCTGCTCTAGAACCTAATGCGTTTCCGGTCTCATAGTCGTCAAAAAATATGAAAATTGGAATAATCGTTTTTCCTTGTCGTTGACACATTTTACTCCGCCAGAATGTCCCCTGTATAAAGTTTTCTATAGCAATATTTTCACCCGATCTATTTAGACTAATCATGTAGTCAAGAGTTTCAGATAGAATATTTCCGAGGGAAAAAAATGATTTTAATACTTTGCGAAGAGGTATAAAATGCTGCTCACATGTAATCGGTTGAAGGCGGGTGATACCTAATCTTTTAACTTTTTCTAATCGCTCACCTATTACCATTGCTTCCGGTTGAATTAATGTCTCTTTGTTTTTAAAGTATTCTAATCTTTTATGCTCAGTGTTTATTTGACTTAATGGATTTGTTAACAGAGGTTCAATTTCATTTATGACTGTGTTAAGATTATCTTGTGCAATAATATTTTTTGATGCTAGATTTTGAAGTTGCATTTTAATGGCTAATGTTAAAGGATTGACGATAAATTGAGTAAATCCACTGACCACACTTTGAACAACATTTCTTGGCAAAGATTGGTTGGCATACAAATTTGCTATAAACATTGAAAGTCCGTTTTCAACTATCTCATTACATGTAGAAGGCCCTGAAGGAGTTAAGGCACTAGAACAATAAGGCATCAGTTGCTGCTCGCTAACAGGATTTACAGGTGTACCGCTCGTATTCAAATCTACCATGTTAGATGAATGTAATACAACATCGTTAGTAATGTTATGCTCACGCACAATATGCCTCCTAAAAGAATTAAACAATTGAAATTGACGATTACAGCCATCTTCAATACATATATATATCCGTAATTCTTCAGGGCTATGCAACAATGTGAAATGCGACCTAAGTATTTTAATATTTGGTAACTGCAGTCTGCATAAAAAACAAGTCAACATCTCAGTAAAATTAGAAAAAAAAACAATTAGAAACAAATATTTTCAATTCCTACTGCAACATAACCACTTTGGACAAAGTAACATAGATATCAACAAACTATTCAACAATAGATTATACCTTCTCGGTCGTAGGTACCTACTAAGATCAAACCTTAAGATATTATTTATTTTTCAAACATAAAATATAAAAGATAAAAATGTAACATATAAGTACCTTGAAACTTGATATAACTATTGATATTTTTAAATTTCAAGAATTAAAAAAAAAAGCAAGTGGGTAACTAACTAATTTATATGATTATGTAGCTATCTGCACATAAAAAAAGGTTCCTAGGAAGAGAACGCTACAAATTACAATCTGTTAAGAGAGATTCTGCCGTGGTAGAGCCCCTGTCGAATTTAGAGGTCATTTTATATAGGCCTCGTTGTAAAAAGTACCACACAGCATAGGAGTCACACCCATACTCCAGATTTAACGACCAAATAGCCTTGTAGCATGTATCTATAGCTTGCAAAATATTGGTAATTTGGTACATAACTGATGCATTTACAATAACAAAAATCGTTTTGATTTCTGCCAGTGACTCACCGACTATCATCACATAAGGCTGGGGTGTGACTCCTTTAACCTTTAGCGTTTTCAGCCGAAGTTCTATTGCCTGACAAATTTCTGCATCTGATCTTACATGCTTAATAAAGGCATCACGTGTTTCTGCCTTAGATGGCTTCCAGCTGCATCCAGCTGCCTGTTTTCCTTTTTTTTTCTTCTGCTTGATTGTAGTTGTGTTTAGGAGATGTGGAATAGCCAGCAAAGCTCCAAGTATTTTTTTTTCCTCTTGAGAAGCTGAAATAGATAAAATTATTTGAAGAAAGAAATACATACCTACATACTTAAAACATACAAATTTCAAAAATTCAATGGGATATTTGACTAAAAAAATCTAATTAATCATCATAAAAATCTAATAAAATTAATAAAGAAAAATCAGTTAGAATATCAAAAAAATAATGGATACGTATTTTTTGTTTTATCAAATCAGTAAAATACGAAGATAAAACGCATCAATCAATCATCATTTATGTATTTCTGTTGCCACTATAACAAAAAATACTAAATGCAAAATAAAATAAATATTTAACGGGGGGCTCCCACAACTAACGCGATTTTATTGACCTTTTTTGCTTGATATCAATAATGGCAACAGGTAGGTAGTTGTATTTGTAATTTAATAATAAAATAAAATGGTTTAACAGCGTTGGTCAATGGTAATTTTTATCTTGGATAAGTTCAAGTTTATCATGGGAACCGCAATAAACGAATCTGCAGGCGAAGGCTAATAAAAAAATATTATTGTTCTGTATTACTATTAGTGGCACTTACATTCACAAAGGCAAATAAGTTCCTGACTAAAGCTGTCTTTCAAATTACGTTTTTGAAATATTTCCATAATCTTTATTCTTGCTAATGGAAAGAAGGCAAACAAATTGTTGGAGTGGTCTTTGTAGATTTCTTCGAAGTCAATTATCAGCTGGAAAATATAAATATAGGTATTAAATTAATGGTACAAAAGAAAATAAAAACTGAAAGATTTGAGATTTCACTCACTATGATTTTGTCTATGAATGAAATTAAAAACATATCTGCAATATTAATTATCCAAACTAACACATCCTACTTAAATTATAAATACTCAATAATTTATTGTTTCCTCTCATTACAAATAGGACACAATATATGCTCATGACTAGCCGCAGAGACTAGGAATACAATCTAGATTGATTTACATTCATTACAAACAGATATACATATAAAGTGACAGGTGATGAGCCCATCGCCGTTTTATTGATGTGTCCATAAAAAAAATCTACTTCAGGAGGTGTTGCAGGTGTCCATAGGCCACAGTAATGACTTTCCATCAGGTGGGCCATATACTTGTTTGCCAGCTTAGTGGTATAAAAAAATACTTACTAGGGTATAACCTTGCGGAGTCCTTAAAGCGGGGTATGTGTTTAAGTAAGATTCAACTGTGTGTTGATTGTCCTGATTATGATGTAGGTTAAGAATTCGTTGTTTGGCTGTCTCTTTCCATTTTTCCTCTACTAGGTTCCAAGGTAGAGTCGAATTTTTTAACCATAATAAATCTTCTTCCACATTTTTCGTTAGAAAATCGCTTGTATTAATGCTGTCAGGCAATGGTCTCGGAGAGGAAGAGGATGGCCCAGGACTTTCTTCTCTGTTTCTTTTTTTAGTGGTCAAAGTCCCTAATTGTTGCAGACGTCGCCTCTTATTCAATACTTGGTGTACAAGTTTACCTCGTGCTTGCAATATCACTCCAGATGCTGTTGTACACGCAGGGATGTAATATGTTGTTGTCCGTTCACCAGGAAAGAGTTCATTGATCCATTTTGTCCACTTGAAGTATATTTGTCCAATTATTGGTGAATTTCTGTATTCATTTAATATTTCTTTAGCAATCACGGATGCTAATAAATTACGAGTAGCATCACCATCTAAGGCACCACCCTTATATATTAAGAGTGAAGAAGTCTCGAGGGATTGTTTTAATAAGTTCTCAAGTGCCTGAAACAAAAGTTAAAACCATATTGAATACATGTATGTGATTAAAATAATCCCTTACCTACCTATCTATAGGTACATATATATCAATAAATATTTTTGTACTGTATTATTTACTAAAATTTCTTGTATTCTATTCAGAAGTTCATAACCCAAATACCAAAATAAAATTTGAAAAAAATAACATATTATAGTTTTAAAACTACAAAACACTTGAAGGTTTATATTATATTAATAAATTAATGTGAATTTTCACATCAAGTGCAATTTACATTTAAATATGACTTGCTTGAAATGGTGAAAGAAAACATCATGATGAAGCCTGTGAGTCGGAGAAGGTTTGCACCCTTCAAAGACAAATTCTTAACCCACAATTACACTACCATGGTGGACTTTGGCCTATACCCTCTTCTAAGGGTGTTCTTCCACCATAATTAAGCTGTGTAGCTGTGTTTAAGATCCACCAACCAGGAGCCTTTAATAAAAGTAGGTGAGGCCTAGACAAAATAAAGGCTAGCTTGAGAGTAGCTCTAGTTATAAAGTACCCTAAGAGGAGATCAGTGCCCAGCAGTGTGACACTTATGTGTTGATGACATGAGACAATTTATGCCCGGGATTAATAGTTGCCTATATCTGTGAAAACTTTGAATTGGCTTATTTAAATAGTTTTCCAATATTATAAAGGTGAAAGTATGTGTATGTCTATATTAATGAAATTTGGTATGAAGGTAGATTAGACCTTGGATACATACTACTTTTTTATACAAAGGATACTTTTAATCTGGGTTTATGCAGGTGAAGCAGTGGGGTGCAGCTAGTAAGTATACATATTTATAATATTTAACTTACACCACTCTGAGAATCCAAAGTTGACACTGTTTCATTGTTATTTTCGTTTCGTAGTGTTATTGGTGCATTTTGTTTGCCTATATGTGTCTCTGACCCGCAGTCCTTCAACGGTATCACAACTAGTTGGGAAGAGTCTTTGGGGTCACTTTCACAATCATTTTGCAAATCCAGATCAAACTGTACATTTGAAAAATCGAGGCCCTGAAAACAACAACACACAATATTTCATCACACTAATATTAAGTATTAATATTTTTGATATTATAAATGTCAGAATACTGAAAGAATAATTAGTAGTAGTAGAGCTATGATTATACCTTAACACTTAGACAACATTATTTCATCAAAAAAAATGCAATATGTACCTATTACACCTTTTGCCGTCATTATTATCGCAGAAAGGTACATTAGTAATGATTATAATGATCAGTGGGTATCTTTGAATGACAAAATGATAATTAAGCTTACCGATAAAGATGATATATTGTAGGTGCTCTCACTGCCTATTGGCAAAAACTCTTTCTTCCAGGTACGCCAACACCTTGTAAATAGAACCCTTGGTCCTGTTTGGGGGATTAGATCCTTCAGGTCTTCGTGTGTAAGGGCCGATAAGGCTTGGACTGTTATCTGCTGTTCTAAAATATTAAAAAAAACCTCTTGAACCCACATAATGACGGATCTCGAAGTTCCATGAGCGCATGCAACATACACGCTAAGTAGGTAAAATCTTAGTTTGTATTTTTTTTTGGTATGTAACGATGACGAGATGAACTAAAGTACAACTGATGGTAGGTGAAAAATAGCAGCGCCGATTTTTGATCTTGCGACCAAGATTTTAAACGACACTGCACTGCGATCGTCACCTTGAGATTTATGATGGTAGCTTAGTTTATTATCCTTGTAACCATGGACCTTTTTTATACGTCTGTCGTCTATGCTTGTAACAGTCTCGTTCAAACCGAAACACAGTAATGTAATGTTAGCACACAAATGCTTGATGGTAGAATATCTGCCAAAGGTGTGGTAGGTAGGGACTTCCCCAGACGGCGCGGCGGCGGCCCCCGGCACGATGCCTATTACTACTAATAAAATTAAAGTAGTATGTTGAAGACATACTTAGGTAGTTAATTTGTTTATCTCTGATCAAATAAACATTATGTATTTCATACTCACCTTCAAATACAGGTATAAGGTTGGGGAGTTCCCATGTTTTCAAAAGTTCTGCCACATCGTCCATGTCCACAAAGCACTGTTTCAAAGTAATCCGTAACTTTTTTTAAAAACAAACCAATTATATACCTAATTATACCACAACGAAATCTGCGTAAATTTATTATTTCTTATTATTATCTAGTAGCAGAATAAAAAATGGCAAGGGCTCCTACGCGCGCACGCACCCTCCGCGAGCAAGGTACAGGAAGGAAAAGGACGGGTGAGAGGTCAAGACTTGTAAAATAAAAATAGCCGTTGCGCGGGGTGGAAGGGCGCGCGGGTGGGTGTGCATGATGGGTACATAGTCACGCGAACGATCATCGTAATTCGATCAATTTGTATGCCCTATTAAATCGACTAAGAGACTTGTTTAGTACTACGTTAATTTGATTACAACAAATAGTTTAAATTGATAAAAAGAACTTTTAATGTTTGTGTATGCTATCATTATTTTCATAGAAGCAAATAATAATATAATAATATTTAGATTTAGCTTAGTTTAATGTATAATATAACGCAATCATTACTGCAACAAATATATAAATTAATTGTTTCAACTTTTAAAAAATCGTTGATGCTATCACAGAATACTGTAGATTTTACTTTTTAGCTTGTTTAATTCGGCAACTTAGCTAATTTCATGTAACGTGTCCAATGACTGATACAACATGCACCTTGTTATAATAATAAACACTTATAGCTAAGGCACACACAGATTCTTTGTAAGTCCAAATAAAATACATTAATTGATTTAACAGGGATTAAGTATAAATTCAAGGATTATGTAGTAGTTTTTATAATGACCTAATATTGAATTAACAATTTACTTATGTTGTTTTTCAAACAAATTCAGCTTGCTATTGCAACAACTTCATCTTGTTTTTAGTAATCATTAATAGCGTCGTTCCAAATATTTTGGCGCCAACTAAGAGAAAACACTACTTAGTTGGAGTTTATTTTTTTCAGTGTAAATGGTTGGAGGTTAATACCTAGGTTTTGAAGCTTTTGGCGACGCTCCTCAATTACCACTTGCACGTCTGCGTCATCATCCACGATGGTCACAAAACCATGCAATATCTCCGCTCGTGAAGCTTGCCAGTCATTTCTAGATCGACGGGCAGGAGGAATATTAAAGAGACAGCCGAGTAGCAATATCGCTGCTATTAATTTTGTCTCCGGTTGTTCATCTGGAAATAAAATAATAATAGTATATTTGACACAACATATCATCATTAACTGAGCAAATAGGGAAAAGTATCAGAACAAAATAAAATCTATCTATATAAGTAAAAATGAATTGCCGAAATGTGTGTCCGCCCGCCCGTTACTTCTGAACGACCACTGCACCATGTTAGATAATTTTACAATTCTTTTTTGTCTATATATTTTATAACGGGTTCACCGACCCAAGGAGGTCGAGCACCTAGAACTATATAACAGAATCATTTCCTTACCGTCACAAATTGCCAATGTATCAGCTATTTTTCGAGGAAGAAACGAGTCCTTTGTGGTGTTAAGCTTCTGCTGAGCAGCTTTTAGTATGTTTTCCGATGAAGCATCCAAGGCGTCGAGGCCCCCGGATTTATCAGGGAACAGTGCTTCGTAGTCATACGTCAGGAGTCGCCATCCATCACTTGACTTAGGATACTTATTGAAGTACTCCTGTAAAGTCCCTTTCTCGTAGTACAAGTACCGGCGGCGAGCTCGCACCGTATCTCGCCACAGGGCACTGACCTCCTGCCACGGACCAGCTGAAGGACTTGACAGCTGCTCTAATGCTGACGCTACGTCCTCCATTTCACCTGCACACAAAAATTAAAACGATTAACAATTAGTACAATAACAATAACGGTTCTTAGATTCAGATATTTTGTAATTTGTAATGAAAATTTATACTAATTCAGATATTTTTCTCAATAATTTTGTTCTTGATAATTTAATTCAATCTGAAAACATAAAATTTCTTGAAGAGGAGTTACCTTCTTTAAGTCCGGTTAAGTCGATTTCAGCGAGTGGAGGGGTGTCTAGCCTAGGACTGGACTTGGAGCGAGAACGTGACTTGGGCTTTTCAATAAGGCCCAACGAAACTAAATGCTGCCGTCGAGCCCTTCTGGCGGTGACTAACCAGCAAGAGATATTGCGCTTAGCCTAGTAAGCATCAGCCGGCAGGTACGGCGCGTAGTATAGGGGTGGTGACTCCTCTTTAAATAATCTGCCAATGTCGTAAGATAGAGCAAGCAGCTGCGAATCTGTCAGAAGTACCGGGTTTTCGGCCGTAATGAGCTTCTCCATAAGCAGCTTGCATAAAAGCCCACGCACGTTTGAGGGTAAGGCGCCCGTTTTCTGCCCAATTGCTATTATTTGTTTTTCCTCGACTGATGAATTCAGTATGACATTCACCTGAAACACAAATAGTATAAGTATGGCATTACAAACAAAATATGCAAGGTAAAAGTTAAAAAAAATGTCACTAAAATGTTAAAAATACAGGTTCAATACCTACCTTCCATTCAGTATAATGATCGGTTGGAGTCGGTGCCAGTCAAGGCATCATGAATTTAGTTGTTAGTTATAGCTGTCACCAACTCCAAATATATTACTGATCTTTGTGACGGTATAGCTCTTAAACGGCCGTCCGTACACACATACAGGACAGGACAGGTACAGACGTTAAACTTATCTGTTTACGCCGGGGGTTAAAAATATTGAATGTCAATTTAAATTCCTTATCAAAAGTACAGGATAATAGGCAATAACTTACTAAATTGCTCCCGGTGGACTCTTGTCTAACTGCTTCACCCACTGACGACGATGAGTCCAGTGGTATCACCAGTATGTCACCATCCTAAAATAATATTTACTTTGAGACAATGTTATTGGTATTGTTACATGTAACAAAAAGGTGTGATAATATGAGTATGTACGGTCAAATAACCTCAATAATCGTTGAAATAATCACTAAATGTGTCCGAGTGCGACCGTTAACTAACAGGTTATAGCTAGCCCTAGCCGGGGTTAACTCAAGGGAAGTGTTATATTTTTTTACTAGTAATCGGTTCAGCGTTGCAGGTGTGAACGGTCCTGCCCTCGTCCCTTGATCCGGCCCTGATAAAAACTAATCGATCAAGATCAGGACTGATCCTGGTCTCAAAGAATGTCTATACCAAATTTTGCATCGGTTCAGTGTCTTAGGTATGAAAATGTGAAAAGGTCCTGCCCCGGCCGACAGATAGACAGACAGACTTACTTTCGCATTTATAATATTAGTATGGATGTAATTACAAATTAATACATATTGCTCTTGAACCAAAAAACAGTAAGTACGAATACTTTTCTACAATTTTGCATAACTTACCAAATTTTCCTGGTTAAGTCCTGCTTTGCAGTCTTGGTTGAGGATTGAGCTTTGCAGTCCTTCACATGGTGGCAGAGGCTCTACGTTACAAGGTAGACTAGTTAACAAGTCATTCCTCAGGACCTCTTCAAAGAGTGATGAACTGTAGGAGTTATCCTGAAATTTAACAAGAAATTTAAAAAGGTAATAATAATGTACTTAGTTGGTGTACAAGACTGATAAAAAGTTAGGATTTTATTCCACTTTTTAAATAAATACTGCACCGGTTAAATTGTTAGGTATCTTAAGAAGACTTTAAATAAAAGTTAATAAGTAGGTACCTACCTACATGCAAGTAGGAGAATGTGCATTTAAGCGACGCAGGGCATGTGTAAGCAAAAAGTTTAAAACAAAATTTACTTTTTTTAAATAAAATTTTACATGAAAACAAACCATATCTTTTGGTTGGTCGCTTTTTAACATGGCCAGAGCTGCTTCAAACCGGAGTCTGTCCCCTATTTGAGGGAACATACTATGTATGTCTTGTTTACTAAGCATCTGCATTGTTGCGATATCAATTATTCTTTCAGCTGAAAAAAAGGTAAATTTAACAGCGCCCTGATTGCAGCTGTGAAATGCACTACGTCGCATCGACTTTATAAAATGTAGGTTGGTACCTATTTGTTTTTTTTTTGGGTTGCAGTTGCACATCGAATCTAGTGTATAATATAAATATGAACGTATATCTAGGTAGGTGGGTAGGTACCATACGACAACACTATTCTTGGTTGGAGTGTACAGCGGCCAAAAAAGTGTTATTTTCGCAAATCGTTTATTTTCTCGATTCTATAGTATGTAACATCTAGAAAGGCTAAAAGTGTCTTGGTGTTTTTTTGTCTCCGACCAACCGTTTGTCGTAAAAGCGATGTCGAAGGGATCCATAGGTTAGGTTATGTTAGAACTGTGACCTTGAAATTGGTCGCGAATTTTTTTTAAGTATTTTTTCATAGTGCCCCTAAGACGACACTCTGACCCTATTCTTGCTAGAAATTAGAATGTGTGAATGTAATGTGTGAGCTCATGCTAGCAACTTACTAGGTAGGTTTGTCAACTTACTTTCAAAACGATCGATGTAGCGTTCCAAATTCCACTTCTTCAAAAGATCACGCGTAGCCATATCCATTTTTGCACTGATCAAACACGTTCACTGGCACTAATGGAATTGTTATTGCTATTAATTAAACGAGTCGTGAGTCGTGACTTGCCGGCTGTAGCGGTGAAATAAAAATGGCCGACCGAAATGGCGCGGCGGCGGAATGAAGTGAGAGAGGGAGACCTCATTATATAATGCCGTCACCTTAAATTTGTAGGACATCATTCAAAATTAAAATGCTACTCATAAATGGGTCTCTGTAATAATAATTTAGTAGGATACACATAAAATAATATGACTATATTATTGAACTTTGATGCTTACTCTAAAAATATGAGATTATTTAATCGTATTATCTTAGGATTCACATAAAATAATATGACTGGAATAATAAAAAATGATGCTTACTTTAAAAATATAAGTTTAACGTATTACAATTTAATATAGTAGGGGGAGGTCATCGTATTTTTAGAGATACTTCTTCATATTAAACTATGAAATCTATTTATATTACGGTGACTGTCATTGTGTTTTTTAATTAGAATCTTATTTATAATTATCATACTAATTTATGGGACAGTGGACCATTTTCTATTACATTGTGTTATTATTTGAAGAAGACAATGTTATTTCATAATTACAAATTTTTACGATGACAAGTATCATAATATTGCATTATTTACCCAAACAATTCGATTCCGTCTTAACACATTTCAGTTCTAGAGTAATATTTACTTATTATCAACATATTATAAGACAACGCATTTATTTTAAACCAACGTCACGATATTTTAAGATTATGCCAAAATGACATTTTTCTCAGTGCACTCATATACCTACTAGTTTTATGGTACTGGCGACGATACATTTTTACATTAGAAAAGAGACCAACATTTTTAAAATTTTCTTATTCTAAAAACTACTAAAGGAGTAATAAAAGTTTCCTTATCATACGTACGAGTATTTCTGAGAGAGCATGTCTTCTAAATATGTTTATAAATTTTCCAGTTAAAAAGAATTTGGATTATTTTGGGATGACTTCTTATAAAGTAGTTTTTAAACACCCGTTTTTGAAATATTGATCAGTGGTTTTAGCAAAGAATAAACTCATACACGCACACAAGTCAGATTCGCAGCTTCTCTGTCGTGCATTTCGATTCGGATGCTTTGAAAGCTGTTCTAATAGCAAACGAAGATTTGTCGTTTTATGCCTGATGATGGTAATTATGGTAAACGATGCAATTGACTTGTAGTATTAAATTCATTCAGAGTTTTTTAGGCATAGATTTCATAGAAATCTTTTTTATAGTGACAATAATATGTGCTCGGGGAGACACAATCTTATTTGTGTCTGACAACCATCCTCCACTGAATCCAGACTTTCCACTTCACCAACTGGTTGAGTTTCAGAATTCGGGCTATAGAAACTGTCATATTGCTGAAGTTTGAATTCATTTCTTTTAAATTTGTTATATTTGTGCACTGATTCCTGTAATGACCAACCAAATGACAACTGCGCGCCATCTTTCTTTTGACAATTTTTGTCAATACATTGTATAGATTATTTTTCTTAGGTTGGCTACTTTTATTTCTATGTTTAAAAATACCAAAGGCCGCGCTGTCACTTCCGTTTACTTCCTCTTCCATGTCTAATAATCGACTTTTAATTGCATATGTTGTTAAGCGCATTCCAGAATGTTCTATGACTATAATCATTGGCGAAAACTTTTCTGTTAATCTTGCCAATAATAATGAACTAATGTCTTGAGGGATGTCATTAATGGTTCAATGGCATCTAAAATAGTATTAAGATTACAAGGTAAAATAATATCCGACGATACGTTTTCAAGGCGTTTCTTTACGGCTGAAAGTAAACAGTCCGTAACGAAATTATGAAAGCCGTTAATGATTGTTTGAATTATATTTCTTGGTAATAATTGATTGGCGTATTAGCCGGCAATAAAAATCGACAGTGCCGTTTCTACATTTACTAAATTATTTGAAGATTGTGGAATGTGTTGATGTTGAATAATATCGATGGTCCCTATTAACAATGTCGGTACTACAAAAATACAACTTTTCAGTAGAGCAGTTTAAAGTCTATTTTGACGATAAAAATATTATTAAAGAGCACAGCCTCTTCAAATTTGGACTGATTGTTTTTTATTAAGTATGTTACAATCTGAGATAGAAAAATCTGAGAATTAATGAATAGTTTGGGAAATAAGGTACTATCGCCACTTTTATTTGGACTATTTTTTGGGTAAATTGTCAGTTGTGGCACTTACTACAATTTTATTCGGACTCTTAATAATAATTTAAGTAGGATATGGCATTTGCGACATTTTCAAATGTGGGTTTAAAAATACTTTTGTCGTATGTGTTTGTTTTACTAGGGTAAATTGAAAAAATATACTGCATTTGTTTCAATCATTAAAGTCTTTATTAATCAAAATGTTTAGAATTGTTATACCAATTTGTTTACATAACATTTCTATGTACTTAATTATCATTAGATATCACTCAGTCTTAATCACAGTTTATAGAGCCTTTATTCTTAATAATCAGCATCTATACTTTAGCTAACTGACTTCGAAAGTTTAATAAAAAAAAATATAAAAAAGACTAAAAAAGAGAATTATTCCACAAAATTAAAATTCTACAAATAACTAATCAACATACCATTATAAAAATAGAACCTGGTCTGCTTATAGAATCAAAGCACCTTTGAAAGGCAGGCCTTACAGGCAGATCTTAAAGTTTAAAGTAAAGTACCTACTTATAATAAATTCAGTTTCAAGTTCAGTTTATATTTTCTACTTTAAACATCAGTCTAATTTCTCTAACTAAGCTTTAGGGTTATTATAATATTATGATAACAAAATAAATAGTATTTAATAAAGCTGCAATTTCAAATCACAATCACCTTAGGTAAACTTGTACAAAAAATAAAAAGTTTCAAAAAAAAATAACACAGCCGTCCTTTCACTGTGAAAAATAAAATATAACTTGCTTATTATAATAAAATTACAGTCTCAGTTTTCTACCTTAAAAGCTAGTCTAATTTTAGTACTTAAAAATGTTTGTACGGTAAAACAGGAACTTTAAAATCACAATAATCAAAAATTATCTCCCATCAAAAGTCTTCAGAATCACTCATTTCTCTTTCTCTTACATTACTAGATAGATGTGGCAAGTCTCTGTAGAATCTATTATACTTGTTAGGTATAACACCTGATTTACACATTTCGTTAAGGTCTTTGTATTTGCCATGTGGGAGAAGAACAGGACCATCATACGCTGGAGATATTTTAAAATCATCGGTGCGTTGGGTGTTTCTTTTCGTGGATCTTAGCACCACTAAAGTCTTAGGCTCTTCATCAAAATTATATTTAAATTCTATTCGATCAAAAATATTACTTGTAACCTTAACCTCTCTTATTTGTGTCCACTTCATTTTCTCATTAGTTACATCTTTCACCCAGTTTTTAATAGCTAACAAATCTTTAAAATTATAGAAGTCGCCTAAAGTCATTTCTGTTACATTGTACGGTATACCTTCTCTTTTGGCCCAGCGAACCAAGCAGTACCACTCATCAGGAACGTAAATCAGTCTCTGCTCACTCTCTCTTTCTATAAGCGCGTGAACACTGTCCCCTTCATTTTGGGTGTGTCCCTTCTCCATAAATCTATGCGTTATTGTTACATCAAACTCTTTAGCAGCGAGCAAATAGGAAGCGAACACAATACGGTTACGATTCTGGCCACCGCAATTATCCGACCAAAATCTAAACTCTTTCACCCCCTTTGCCGCATGCATTTTAATGAAACTGTTTAAACAGCTTGAGACTTCATTAGCCCCTCTTTTAGCAGTACCCTCATGCCACATGTAACAAACAGCAGTTTTTTTTGCAAGCTCAAACAGTGTAAAGTTGTAAGTATTTAGTTTTCTTTTATAATAAAAGATGCTTACCTCACCATGTTGAGATTGCAAAACTTTTTGAAAGTCGAATGTAGCTGAGATGATTTGAGGATTATTAAGTGCTTCTATTTTATCCGCTTCTTTAAGTAACCGAGCTTTTTTCTTTTGGGCCTGATGTTCTAGAAAGATCGTCTTTTCTTCTTCCGTGGGAAACTGGTTATTCTCAAAGATGTGGCAAACTTCACACTTGTCCTTCTTAGGCTTGTGAAACGCCAAGTTAAAATTAGCGTTTACAATGTCACGGTATTGACGTTTGTTAGCTGGATTAGTATTTACATTACGACTAGAATCATACCATTCAACATACAGTTTGTGCATCTGTGACGTACTTTTTATGTTATTTAAATACAATTTCGCGGAATCTTTACGTGCGTAGTGGGATTCCACTCTGTCTAAACAATTGACGTGGTCTTTCACACTCTGAATCATTACTTCATCAATAACTCTGGCTTTATGTTCATATTTTCCTCTTTTATCTTCTTCTACAGCCGCTATGCCATCGTACTTCTTCCAAGCCGTTGTTATAATACGTTCTCCAGACGATATTGTGCTTAAGAACATCTGCTTACAGACTCTTTTTGTTTCGTTTCTAGCTACTGGAAGATAATAAACATAGGTGTACTCGCGTTTGTGTTTGGTAATTTCAGTGGTTTTACGCCCTTTACTGATCTTTTTAGTATATTTTATAACAAATTCCCAATGTTTATTACGATCGCCGAGTTTCCAGAATGTTTTAAAGATAGACTCCCTTTGGTTTAGATCGAAGTTTTCAGTGCACTTGTAACGACATTTGCTTTCACACGGCTGTCCCAATGCTTTTTCTGCTACTTGTTTCCCTTTTTTAGTTCTGTATGCCTTTCCTTCGTTCTTATTTTGTTTTCTTTGAATAACACCCCACCGCTCTTTGTGTAAAAGTCTCTTCTTTCCTATATCCGTCTTGTAAGTTTTCTTTCTGCCTGGTTTATTAGTAGTCGGTGTTACGTTAGTAGACGTAGCTGTCAGAGTTGAAGGTGTTGGTAAATTGCAATACACTTCATCGGGTCTTATAGCACATGCTTCTACGCAGATAGAACAGAACTCATCATTACATGGGTCCTCATGAACTGGGACTGGTGAAGGTATTGGTGTTATATAATTTATTGTTATTATTGACTCAGTTTCTCTAACCTCGGCCTCTTTAGGACTGTGTGAAATTTCTTGATCATTGAATAATATACTTGAATCATTAATTAAACCTTGTAGACAATCTGCCATTTCGTCATCGTACGATGCAGGTACTGGTGAAGATTCTCGATCTATAAAAAAAGTACATTCTTAGAATAAAAGCGTGTCTGGGTATAGTTTGTGTTTGTTACTTGCATGACTGTAAAAGTTCCCCGCGGCATAAGACTTGATCTTCCTGCGGGAGTTACTTTTAGAAAGAGAGAGTTACTTTAAATGCGGGAGCTTCTAATTAGCAATTTATTTTTAATGTTTAATTATGTTACTATTAGGGTATTAGTCTGTAAGCTTCCTTTAAAACAATGAAAAAAAAATACTACACAACCAAATTACCCAACCAAAGCTTTGTGTTAGTTAAGCCTACAGAAAAACGTAGGTTTTAGTACAAAAATTAACACATCCGACAGACTCATTAGTGTATTTACATGCAATAATGTCATAAATTACACTTCCGACGAAATATCCATTCATTAGTTTCATATAACAATGTCGATAGTGACATATACGACATAATAATGTGTTAGTATGTACAAGTAATAATGTTGGAAGTAACACATTCGACATAAAGATCAGCTGTTTTGGCATAAAATAATGTCGATAGTGGTAGATCCAACAAAAATATTTGGTTGAAGTCCATTGAAAAAAGTCGTATCTACCGGATACAACTTTATTAAAGGGAATATACCTGTATTATAATAAAATAATGAAAGTGGGGTCTTATAAAAGTAATAAGTATTAAATTAGAAAAAATATTGTTTGTTGTACGTACTAATTACACAAATATTAACATAAAAGGTACTTACCATGCGCTAAAGTTGTAGGAAGATTTTCACAGTCACCTGTTGACTTAGGCTGATATATAAAATCTTGTTTTTTTGAATTTACTAAGTCTAGGATTCGTTTCGAGCGTTTCGACATTATTGAATATTAATAATAATAACTTATTGTCAACGAAATAAAAATAATAACGAAAAAAAAACGCGCGAGCGCTCCGCCCGGTGACAAAGTGCGTAGTGGCAGATACGTACGACGCTTTGCTCCCCGCGCCCCGCTAACAACGCTCGTTCCGTCACTACCTACATTATTGCTGGACGCAGCTATTACTACCTACAATGTTAATCTAGAAACTGCCTTAATAACAAGATTTTCAATAAATTAAATTAATAGGTATTAAAGAACTCTTTATTGTGATTACATTTACGTAAAAAAGTAATGTTTGGTAAAAATGTACATCCGACAATGTTAATAGAGACCATCGATATTATCGTAAGACACGGTAGGTAATATTATTTGAAGATTGTGGAATGTGTTGATGTTGAATAATATTATCGTAAGACACGGTAGGTAATACCGGAGTCAAACTACCAGTCTCTGAATCATCATGCTCTACTATAATATTTGGTTCAATTGAGTTTCCTGAAAAATGTGCCCGCACAATTAAATTAAATAATTGGAATCGACGATTACAGTTAGCCTGTCCACATGTGTATACACTAAGTTCTTTTGCGGTATGTATTAACTGAAAATGTAATTTGAGATGTTTAAATCCGGATAGTTGTTTGTGACATATGAAACATGTTATTAACATATTGTTCTAACTTTTTTAATAACAATATTTAACAGAGAAACAATTTTTACATAGCTTATTTCTTAACCATTTATGAATAATCATCAGTCACAATATTATTTGTTTATTATATTATTGACAGTGCTCTAAAATGATCACAACCAAAACAAACTAAACTTTGTTGTAACAATTTGCTTATTATGTACCTAAATAGGTATAATACTAAAGAAGAGTACCCTAGTAGTAAGAATTATAGTAAAGAGAAATTTTAACATAAACAATGTCATAAACAAAAGTTACTATATTAACATTTTTGGCAACGTTTATTAAAAAAAGAAAAATACAATAGGTATTTAAATATTGCGATCCGCGAGGAGAGACTCAGCAGCAGTTGATCCTTTATTAAATGCGGATGACATTTTATAAAACGCTTTTTCTATGAAGTACCACACAGGGTATGTGTCGATACCATACTCTGCATTTAGGGCCCATATTATTTTATAACACGTATCAACTGCGTGTATAACAGACATTCTCTCATAGACGGCTGATCTATTCGCAACTATTAGAAAAGTATTTATTTTGTCCAGCGACTCACTCACTAAAATAATATAATGTTGGGATGGCGCTCCATTTTGGAGAAGGGTTGAAAGGCGGAGTTCTATTGCTTGACGGATTTCTGCACTAGATTTTACGTGCTTTATAAAGCCTTCCCGTGCTTCAACTTTACTTGGTTTCCTGCTTTGACCTGCATCTGAACCGCGTTTCTTCTTTAGTTTAACTGCCGCAGTGTTTAATATAAACGGTATAGATAAAAATCCGGCTAAATTTGATGTATCTTCATTCGATGCTTTTTTCGATGTTGAATGGATTCTTGGACATCCACTTGTAAAGGCTTTAGTGTTTCAGTTTCTGGAGAACTCGCTTGAGGAGAAGGTATTTGCACGGTCTCTGCTAATTGAGAGATTTCTTTCTTTTTCAAAGTCGAAAAAAATTTATTCACCACAGGCTTATTGAAAGCTCGCGCTCGAGCAAAACATGTCGATTCTGGGGCACGCATCGTAATGTCTGGATGTCTACGTCTAAATCCACGAAGCCATTCAAGTCCAGCTTTTCCTTTTGCTTCAGAAAATGGATGCGGTAAATTATTTCTTTCTGCCAGTTGAAAAGCTGAGGTTAAAACATCCTGTGTGGTCAGCCCGTACATTCTAGACTCCATGTCCTTAATGTAATCTACAAGTTCCTGTTCTTGATCTAGGTTAAACACTGTTTGTTTGCTACCTAAATTTTTAGCGGAGCCTACAGCTTCTTTTTAATGCCATCACAGGGACCTTAACCTCTCAACTTGCTGTTTTGTAAGGAATACCATCTCTGACGGCATCTAATGCCTTTTGCATTTGTTCTTCAGGTCAATTTTGGCGATTAGTTTTGCGTATATAAATTCTCGGCATGATCTGTAAAAACAACAAAAACTAATGGGGTAAAATGATTCCAGGGATCATTTTAAACACAGAAAGGGATAGATAATTTCGCCCCAAACACCAAATTCCAATATATCGATCAAAACATAACCTTCAAATACCGCGTGCGAGATCGAACATTGCTTAAATATTAGCTAACTGCTATTAATACCCGCAAATAAAACAAAATTTCAATAAACACGAACATGTAAAAAGTAATGAAAGTTCAAAAACAGACTTACCTTAGATCAGAGCCACACTTTTTGATTATTTTTAATAAAATCACGCCAAGCGCTCGCACCGCCATGACACTTGGAGTGGCAACTGGCAGGGGTGTGGGAAGCATGTTTCATGCGCCTTTGGAAAGATGGCACTAGTTGTCTCTGATTTACGACGGGGGATCATTTGACCTCCAGGGATCGTATTACCTCACCTTCCCTACATAAAAAAATCAATTTATAAAATTTTTGTCTATCTGTTTGTTCCAAGAAATCTCTGTAACGGCTTGGTCGATTTTAACGGGACTTTTATTGGCTGATAGCTGATATTATAAGTAGTAACTTACGCTACTTTTATTTTACCAAATGGCTATAAAATAAAACCTTTATACAGTTTGTACTGTTATATTACATGAGCAGGTTCCCATCAAGAAACCACCTAAATGTATATAGATAATAGCTATTTCTTTCATACTTACAATTGGCAAGGGCGACCAGTTCGTGGAAACATGATTCAGTTGTTTTTTTCTTTTTTAACAGTTCCTGTTACATAAAAAAATCAATTTATAAAATTTTTGTCTATATGTTTGTTCCAAGAAATCTCTGTAACGGCTTGGTCGATTTTAACGGGACTTTTATTGGCTGATATCTAATATTATAAGTAGTAACTTACGCTACTTTTATTTTACGAAATGGCTATAAAATAAAACCTTTATACAGTTTGTACTGTTATATTACATGAGCAGGTTCCCATCAAGAAACCACCTAAATGTATATAGATAATAGCTATTTCTTTCATACTTACAATTGGCAAGGGCGACCAGTTCGTGGAAAAATGATTCAGTTGTTTTTTTCTTTTTTAACAGTTCCTGTAGCTTGATTTTCAGTAATTGAAAATTAATAAACAAATTATCTTTGTAAATACAATGTGCAGCATTAAAGTCTATATGCATCAGAAAAAATAGAATGCATACCTTTATTAAATACAATGAACAATAAGTAGACAGTCGTTTTTAATTTTCTGTCTGTAGGCTATAAGTCTGTTATATCATACAAAAACAACTGAATTAATATCAATCAATATTCCCAGCAGGCCACTCCACGGCACGAAATAAACTGGTTTTATTCTTGCGTTGCTCGCATCGCTCAATCACCTGCCGCCAAAGATAGATGCCGGCGGGTAGAGTAAGGCATAGGGAGGGGTCGATCTCTTGATCAAATCGATCAATCGAATGATTAATTCAACTAATATGAAAGTCGATTCAACGTTTTAGTTATAGTAGAATGTAACATTAAATTGTAGTTGACGTTATTATCAGATCTTAGTTACAAATTGTTAATTTTATAAACAAAAATGATTGAAACTATCATTTGATTTTGATTGCTTTTATTAGTTTATTCTAAATTTATATAAACAAACAACGTATATACGTGTTAGAATTAATGAACATAGGTACATTGTTCGTTCAATCACAAATGAACTTGTTGCTTAAATTAATCAGCTTTCGTTGAGTTGCGTAATATCATGGTGTTATATTCAATTTAACGTTAACTAAGAGAAAATCTCTCTTAGTTGGCCTCTATTTTTGTGTTTCTTCCAGAACTTCTATAAGTAAGTCGTAAAAGCTGTTGATTTCAGCCTTGTTTAGAGCTAATGCACGTGATACTGAGAGACCTTGGGCTTGTCTAATAGTTAATATAGCATTCCTTTCTAAAAAGCTCTGAAGCCAATCAGTTCCAGCCAATTTCTTGTCTGTGTTAAAAATTATGTGTTATTTTTAATTTCTCCGCAAACTCGTATGCTAAGCTGCGAACCGTTTTCCTGTCAGGGGGAAACCCGGCTTTTTCAAGCTTCTGGATATGAGCTACTAGCCGACGCTCATTTTCGTATCCAAGAATTGGCGGTTTGCTTAAAAAATTTGCAGATATTAAGTATAGTAATAAATACTGTATAAGTGCGAATATATGATAAGTAAGGGCATGCCAATTTAATCTTAGAGATACCTACCTAGCGGTATTTTTTTTTTTATTTTGTGTAGCAAATCGGCGGCGTAACGTCCTAGATGGTATTCCATGTCTTCTGGATATATCATTGACGCTAATTTGCCTATCTTGCATTTCTGCCATAGCTGCAGCTAATGTTTCCTCGGCCCAAGTAATGACACGCGGTTGGACGCCAATCTTACGCTTATATTTTCGGGGCATTTTCAATCTGAAACATATAATAAACATTAAAATATAGCAAGGGATAGACGCCCTTAGGGCCATATATCCCAAAATTTATCGGGGCACATATCCTTACTCGCAGGGATAGATAGATCCCTTCTATAAAAAGAAAGAAAAATACTATTATTTTATGGGGAATTTTTAATTGTACCTCTATTTAAAATTTAAGCAAACAACAATTATCCACTAATAATGTACCAGCATATCAAATAAATGACTCTTTATCAAATTAAATAATTGTATATCTAAATGTGTCGTATAAGAAAATGTCTAAAATATATCAAAGTTAGTGACTTTATTTTTATCTAATTTCACTACGAAAATCTTGCTAAAACCACAGATATAAGCATTCTAAAACAAAATTACTCGCCATATAACAGAAATACTGATTTGCACACTAAATTATCCAATATTACCACCGAATTACTAAAATCATTATCTTAAATTGCATAACAAAGAATGCATGTTATAGGTTATCTAATGACTACACTAATTTGCTACTTGTTGAACTAAAATCCCTTTAACCCAACTATATTTTTCTTTGTACAACTGTTTTGTTGAAAACTTATTTGGCGCGCTTTTGACCGCACTCAACGCTCGCGCTAGTCGCATCGCGCTCGCTCTTTTACAAGCACGGCGACACGAGTGTGAGAGAGAGCGAGTGATGTTATTCCGCAGTCGTACACGGCGCATGGTCGTGTGCATTTGTTATTGTTTTCGTTCATTAGATAAATATAACTTGCTTGAGTTTAAGTGGAAATTAGTTTATGAACTATATCTTTGTGCATTGTTTTAGTATATTACCTATAAAAGTACTAATAATAACTACTAATAAACTGCTGTAAATAATATAAAAATAAAAGCTATAGTTATGGCACAGGTCAATTATGGGTAAAGTAGTAGGTTAGGTTAGGTTAGAACTGCGACCATAACATAGAATCAATCTGTGTGATACTCCGACCACTTTTTGAATCCACCCATTAAATAAAATAATATTATACTACCTACCAATTTCTTATTATCATAGATCGTAACAGACGACAGTACGTGGCGCCACCTGCAGAAGCTAAAAATAAATTGTAGTGTGTTTAGTGATATTTTGAGTTGAATATTTTGTTGTGCAATCAGTAATTTTGATGGGAATTCGGTATTTAATTGCATAGAAAAAGGATATTTTATGATTTGCGTTTAAATACTACCCCAATAAAAATATATATTTTTTAATATTTTAATTAATTTGTTTGTTGTTTGTTGTGAGTAGTCTTACCGTTGTGCCTTAATTAGTGATTATGATGATAACACTTATTTGATTTTTTGAGAACAATAATTTAATAAACATGACTGATTAACTGTTGTTTTATTTAGAATAACTCATGTTCTTTCAAATGTAATAGGTGACGTATTCCAAAAAAACAGATTAAATGTTTCGTTGCACTAAAAGGATAATTAGATTTACTATAAGTTAACAGATAGTAGTTCAGTAAAATAGTTTAGCTTTAAACATCAAACAGTGTAGTATATTTGATTTATTTGATGGGCAAATTTATTGTGCAATTCAGTATTTTTGTTAGCAATTGCGAATACTTTGATAGAAAAATGTGGATTTACAGTTGTAAGATTAAATACTACCCTTATTTTATCATTAAAATGCAACTGATAACAATTTACACACCCTACTCCTTGCTTAGACAAACCAAACTTACTTGTTACCTACATCCAAAGTTATAGAGTAACGAAAATCACTCGCGAAGTAAAATCACGTCTGCTTATCGTGTCGCTGTCATTATCGATACTACGCACTACCGCACGCGCCAATGTTTTGTGGCTAGTGATGGGTAATGATAATAATCCGGTTAATATCATTTTGGATAATAATCGATTAAAAGCAGTTAATAGCCATTAATAGCCATTAACAGCCATTTCTGGATGATAACCCTGCTGTTAATGTTTTTCTAGTGATTGAAAATTTCCCTTCATGGTTTTCAGGCTTAGGACTGTCAGATTAGATTTTTATTTTCTTAAACATTCTTCTTTTGTGAATTTATGTGTAAACTAGAACTAATCTGGCCCATTTAAAAGTTTTCAATCAGCTATTTACAATGATTTTGTTAATTTGTATTTTTTTGATGTACTACGTAGTTTTTTTTTGTTTTTTCTGTTTCATTTTTTGATTCTTCGATTAACCTTCAAATTTTTTTTTTTCTTTTTTTTTTTTTTAATAAAATGGAATTGAAATAATATGGAATGCTATTAACAATCAAAAATATTATTCAGCTTGATTACTGCTAGAATCACTCTCTCCTGCAAATTCTCTTAGGTTTGGCTCCAATGGATCAATGTCTGGAGTATTTATAGGCTCTTCATTATGTTCATTGTCGCAGAATACTTCGATTTCGTTTTCTGGTGTTGGAGAGGAAGGTTCCGAATTATCCATGGGAAAATCACTTTCTGTGATCAAACTTGTTGACGACCGGTTTTCTAAATTCCAGTTGTGTGATATATAAGTTATTTTTCCTGCTCTTTCAGTTGTCAGTTTATTCCTTTTTTTTGTATGTACATCAGCTTGAGCACTAAAGGTCCTTTCAGTGGCTGCTGACGTGCAAGGAGCTGATAAAATGGCAATTGCAATTTTGTGAAGCTTAGTAGAGCTGCAAATCCCCTTCCACCAACTAAGGGCGTCGGTTTCTTCGACTTGAGACCAAATAAAGCGATTTTTCCAAAAGTAATCTTTTGCTTTATAATCAGCTAGTTCTTTCATGACGTTTATTTTTAAATGTTGGCCCAGTTCATGAATATACTGCATTGCTTTTATATCTTCTTCCGAATTTAATTCTATTCCTTGTGACGCAGGGTTGAGCAAATAAGCAGCCAAATGTATCGGTTCAATAGCCATTGCTGTCCGATTATCAATAAATCTCAAAATGGTATTTTTATTATCATCGTCAAGAACTGTAACGTCTGATAATGCAAAGTTGATTTGAGACCTTAAGGGCCTAGTCTTCTAGTGCACAATATAAGAATCGCGTGCGGCGAGTCCACGCGCCGACCGTCTGCCCCCGGGCTCCCTGCAGTCCCCGCATTCATCCTACCTAGCGTAATTATCAAACAATATTTGACACGGTCGGAAAGTTGCTCTACTAAGTATTTTTCAATATTTATTTATATTTGAATGGTACCTTGGGTCTGGGTGTTAGTTGTCCGTGTTTTTGTGTGTTCCGTAGTATCCCCGACATAGAAAATTATAGCGGGGGCAGCCAATGAGTGGAAGTGTGAAGCGTTAATTTTAAAGTTAAAAAAATACGCCATACTTTTATGTAAAGCAAGTTTATTATAATTTTTTATGAAGTATCTAGTTACTAAACACAAAATTATTGTTTCTTATTTTTCAAATTATACGTAACTCTGTGCACTGTGTAACGTTTTTATTATTTTTGACTGTTTCGCTTAGATCTTCCTGTACGAGTCGCAATAAATACTTTTTCTTTCTTTCTTTTCTTTCAGGAATTAGTTTTCCTGAACGACAGCGTCTGCGGTAGAAGACGTGGACGCGTTATTATTTTTTTTTACTTTTTCTCAATAGCTTGAATGATATATGGCGGGTCTTTTATTGGCATCGAGCGTTCAAGGCGGAAATCAACTAGCTCAGGAAGCAGACAATGCAAATAAAATTTAGACAATGGGCCTACCATTTTGTCGTGCCAGAACGTAGCGTCTCTTTTCATATAATCGACTTTCATTGAGTACTTCTCTCCAGTCCATACGGCAAATAAGCATATATCCATCTCCGTAATGTTTAATTGGCCCTGAATTTGAAAATAATAATCGTGGTTTTTGTCAATTACAATCGTATTTTTCCTAGTGTTAAATTTTCAGTTTTAATTTTGTTTTTATAGCTTCTTCAGCTTGCATATTTTTTGCAGAAAATGGGCATTTTACTTCTACCAGTCCTGTTTTTCCATCTTTGTCTTTATAAATACCATCGGGACTTGCTCCTAAATATTGGAGTGTTTTATGAATAAAAAGACCGCAGCGGGCAATTGTGACGTTTTCCTGCAGAGATAATTGGGTTAATGCTGTTTGTTCATTATCTCTACCATATGTGATCGATGGGACATTTGACAATTTTTGCGGTTTCACAATAGCTTTCACTAAAGGAGCGCAGCTAATGTTTTCCTTCCGTTTACATATTTTTCCAAACATAGATGCGGTTAATCTATTTTTTCTGTTTTCTAACCATTCTTGACTGGAACTTTGATCGTCTGTTTCTGTAGTTCGTCGCTTTGTTGGTCAGAAAGCTCCATTTGTTTAAGAAATTCATCTTTTGTCATCTGAAAATCTTCATCGGTCATATCTGGTCTTTGAGCTTTCTGTCCATAATCTGGATCGTTCATATTTCTTCGAATTTTTTTTCGAAATAATCTTTTGTAAATTTTTCTTTTCGCTTTTTGTGCCTCATATACATTTGTGTATTTGCCAGTAGGTTTATCAAATATGCATTTATGGATAGCGTTTATTGGTCGCTTGGTGTTAAAGGAAATAACTGAAGCGGAACACCTTTCCTGGTATGAATTCTTTAGTGTGTAATTAATTCGTTTCCCCCCACATATTTGGCAATCACTGAATTGAATGTCTCAGCAGGATTGCTATCAACGTCAAAAATTAGACTTTTAGCGTTTGCAGCCAAAAACAAGATAATTTGACTCATTTTCCTCCACAAAACTGTGTTCACTACCTCAAGTGCCGTGTTTCGGTCAGTTTTGTCAGTTGCTGGGCATATAGCGTCATCGCAATCAGAGTGACTACCAAAAGAATGGTGTAATGCATTCAAAATATCTGCACGAAGCTTAACCATTTTTTGACTGTCAGAAATATCTTCGTGTTTCCTCAACTTTATAGCCCTCACTGTGTATCTGCGTAACTTCATGATTTTGAAGTCAGTTAAAAGTTTCCTTAATTGAAAAGGAATATGAGTATCTTTAGTAAGTGCTCTCAATTTGTTACAGAGATTTCTTAGCAGATGGTTTCTGCACTCGATCTTCTGAACCTTGCAGTTTTTATATGGATTGCTTTCTAATATTTTTTTATGAGTACTTGAATCACCATCTGATATTAGTCTAGCATAAATTAAACCATGAGTTTCAAGAGAGTTAGCAAATCCTTCAACAAGCGACGTTGACTCCATACTGGAAGAGCTACCAGAATAGTTCTTATAGCATATATGATTTGCAGGTTCAATTTTTTTATTTTCAGCTTTTGCACATACTATGCAGTATTTATTTTTTACACCAAGATATAAAATTTTACCACTGTATGCACCGATTATTGCTGCTGCACCTGATGATGCTGAATAGTTATTACGGAAAGATCTTTTGGACCAACACCCGTCCGCTATTACATCAATCATTGGTGTACCTTCACAATCGACACTGCCAATTTCCGTCGCATGTTCTGCCTCTTCGATGCCTGCCTTGGCCATTTCTTCTACTGCCGTCTTATGGAACCATTCGTAAACTTTTTTGCTTGTTTGAGCGTATAAATTTTTTGACATGCCAGGTATATCAGTATTACCTGCCAATTCATTTAAATTTTCCAACCCACAGCCAATACTAATAATACCTGCAACTATACCGTGGTTCACATCACAAGTGTTAGACGGATCTTCAGTGCTTATGTCAAATTCGGAATTACAGAGTTCACACTTGAAATGCAGTTTTGATATAAAACCTTTACGACGTTCACCGATACATTTCAGATTTCTATACCTGCATCCAAAAGATTTTTCGTTATGATCAGCAATCTTCCCCAAAATTTCTAAAAAATATTTGATCGATACGATTCTACGCCCTTCCAGGCAAAACAGTTCGTCATTATTGGTAATTTCTGTTTCATTTTCAATTTGTAGCTGTTGGTCGTCGCTAATAATTACAGGTTGTTGACGTTTCCTTACGGAAATTCGGCGAAAAGGAAAAGCCTCCTCAAATGTTCGCTTCCGGTTCATTTTCTTATTTGAGTTTGTTACATTTTCAGTTCTGTCAATATTTTCAGTCATCACTGGTGCTTCCATAGTAGAAGAGGTAGGATTAATATTTCGAGCTTCTGAGAGGTTGCTAACATCTGAAAATGGTTGACGAGAGCCACCAGCGGACCTGTGAAAATAAATAAGCCATATTATTAATTAATTTTATTTCACGGTTAAAAGATATCCGACTTTGGTCAAATTAGCCCTAAAGTATATTAGACTAGCGACCCATACATACATAAACACACCCACAAACACACCACATACATATCCATCCACACACACCCCCACACATACATCCATCCACACACACCCTCCCACAACCCCCACACATACACACACACTCACGCCCCCACAAACACTCACGCCCTCCCCAACCACACTCTTTTACACCTTCTGACAGCATGCATGAACATTATACAGGGTGGAAGGGACATCGACGCACAAACAAATACCATGGATTCAGGACATGATTTTGGGCCCCCCCATGTTGGAATTTTTCATCGGTTTTTCCTAGTTTCCAAGTTTTCTTCAAAAGTTTATTTTTACTTTAAACAGTATAAAATCAATGTCATTGATGCACGCGCTATTGTATGTAGATAATAGGACGGCATTGACCTCATATATCAGCTGTAGCAAAACAGCTGAGCTGAAAGTACTTTAATTTTTTTTATACATATCCACCCTGTATAGTTAATTAATTCTTGTTTTATCATATTTAGACATCGATACCCATCACTTCTGCGGAGTTTCGCTATCTAATTTAATTTGACCCTGTATACGATATTATCTAAACACGAGGAAATAAAAACAATAAAGATTTGATGATTTGTTTGGGGTCAATGACCGCTAGTAGTATTGTTACTTGAGGTGTGAGTTGATAAAATCGTATACCCATCACGTCTGTGGAGTCTCGCTAGCTAATTTAATTTGACCTTGTAGTTAGACCCTAAACATGAATACTGTAAACAGTTCTACTTACTTTTGGATTCTATTTCTCTTCATCACTTCTACGTTGGAGCTCAATTATTTTTTTTTCGTACATGCATATTTTTTTTTACGTTTACGATCCATATTGAAATAAAATATTTACAAAACTATTACTAAAATACAAATATTTACAAAACACTCGAAAAATTATATACAAAAAATAATAAAGTAGAGCAACTTTAGATACACAACAGTGCGTAACCTACGTTAGAGCAGGAGCAATGTTAGAGCGAGAGGGAACTCTTAAAATTTGTCGTGGACCACACGTCCGAACGCTCCGGCCGTGCAGCGGCCACTGAGGATTTTTTCTATCAATTCTTGTTTATAAACTCGTTTTTTGGAGGTCTTTTGAAATTATTATTATTTTTAGGGTAATGTGATTTAGGTGCAATTTTTTTTAGTATTTGCTTAATGAACTCTTGGCATTAAAATAATCTAACTATTACATACATACGATGCATAGTTATTATGGAACAAACCGTTTACTAAGAGATAAAAACAGAGAATTTTGATGAAATTGTGACCTCTGAATTAAGAAAATGAAACATAATTAGAAAAAACTATTCAGCGCATTTTGAAGACGAGAATGTTTAGCTAATTATGCGCTGAACAGATTTGTAAATTAATTCTTCATTGCCATAAACTAAGAGCACAAACAGAACTCAAAATGATGTTGGGCGCGAGAGAGCTGTATTTAAAGCTTGATTTACCTAACATAATCCACCTAGATGAACTTAAAAAAAATAACTAGTTATTACTTATATTATGGTTAATTATATGCAATAAAAATATTTCATGTTATTTCATTATTTTGGTAAGAAAAACAATACAAAGTTTCGCAAATAATTCGCCGCGAGTGAATTTTGCAAGACTGCAGCCTTAAATTTTTGAATATGAGATATACTTTGTGTATTTTTGCCTTATCACCTTCTAATTCCTTTATAGCATCAGCAATCGGCTCTAGATACATGAAACCTGTTTCAAAAGGTCCCAAAACGATTCTTCTAGTAAATTGCTCTTAACATCTGATGGAAGCTGTGCAGCTTTCTCGTCAATAGCTAGTGTTTTCAATGCTGTTTTTGTGATTTGTAAACTTTTTAACAAGGCCAAATGACTACTCCATCTGGTTTTGACTGCTAGTTTTAGTGTTTCTCCGGAACCGATTCTTTTGACTATGTCGTCAAGCAATGAACTCAAAACTTGATGGTTTTTGATAGAGTTCACAACTTTCGTTGCCATGTTTATAACTTTTTGTATAATATCAATTTTAATGAAATCATGGCAAAGCAAATTTAGGATATGAGCAGAACACCCCAGCTTGGTGATGTGTGGATATTGCAATTTAACTAGCTGAAAAGCTTTTTGCATGTTCTTTGCATTGTCTCCGATTAGGACAAAGAATTTTTTATCATCAAATTGCTTCATGATTCGAATGATTTGTTCAGAAATATATTCTGCTGTATGACGTGATTGTTCAGTAGGTAAAGATTCCACAAAAACAGGTTCCGGTGTTATAAAAAATAAAATTTATAATACTTTCGTGACGGATATTACTCCATCCATCGCATTGTAAGTGCAAGTATTGGCTTAGGGTTACCTTCTCGGTTATGGACTGCTTCATTTCAGTGTAACAGTTATCAAGAAGCGTGGTAGAAAGCGTTTTTCTTGTAGGTATTTTATACGATGAGTTCAAATCATCGAAAAAACTCTGCCAAAGAAGATGGTGATGTAAAGATAAAGGACAACGAGTCACGAATACTGCCTTTGCAAATTTCATGTTTAATCTTGATTTTTTTTCTGTCGTCATGTCCATATCACATGAAAAATTAGAATTATTAATGATTTCTGCCGTTAATATCTGCTGATTTTCACTCAACATTCTTGGTTGGCTTGAATTTTGTTCTTGTTCTCGGTGTGGTGTCTGGGGAACATTTGTGGTTGAAGTACCTTCCGTTTTACCTAAATATTACTTCTTATATCAACTGGACACTTAAAACACTTAGTTATATGTTGACTCATTCTTTTTAAATAAGCATGTTTATAAACCACATCACAGTGTTTACATTTCACAGATTTATCTGCTAAACGTTCATAATTGTTCCACACGAGATTGTTTTTTGGTCTAACCATTTTATGATTATACGCGCAGCAGCGTAACAACACTCGAAAAAGGACTTCCTTATTGAAACGAATCAGAGCGGGGGCACACGATGCGTTGCGGCGCCGCACCGCAAAGATTTCACCGTGTCAGTGGGCACACGAGCGGTGCGGCGCCGTAACGTTGTTATGTCGCAGCGGCGCCGTAGCACCGTTGGACAGTCTGTTAATGAAAATGGATCGTAAAAGACGTCTATTGTTGGCCCTACTATTACGCCACCGCCGAAATCGACGTAGAAGCGTACGACGATACTGGATCTGTCCTTTTATTGCACTAAGGAACAGTGATGGACAGTTTTTTCTCCAAGAATATAAAGAGTTGCTGTTGGACGAAAAGAAGTTTTACAATTTCTTTCGAATGAGTGTGTTAAGTTTCGAATGTTTATTGAAATCTTTAGAATCACATATACGGAAACAGTACACTAACATGAGGAATCCAGTGGAGCCAATAGAAATGCTGGGCATCACTTTGAGGTAAGTAATGAAAATTTTTTTTTTGAATAATAATACTTTTTAATTTTCAAAACGATCAAAAAAGGAAATGTTAATAATCATAATCAATCTTATTAATCTTCTTAATAGTAATCTTGATAAATCTTAATTACAAATTTGCAAAATCGTACTCTACGCTGTCTTGAGATGTTTCACCTGGAGATGTCAATAAATTATAATCTGAGCTCAAGTCTGTTGGAGTGTATGTACTTCTGTAACTTCTTGTATGATACCCGTGTGATGAAGGCTGTTGAGACGTTTGTTCAAACCTAAATGATGATGATTGTTGGGACATTGAGCCATACCGCATTTCAGTGATAATTTGTAACACCTTGCTTTGGAAGGTGAGAGTTTGAAGGTCTGTGAAATCTTGAATTGATGGCAAAATACCCTTAAAAAATGACAAGTGGCGATCTTCGGGCTCCTTAAGGGCTTTTAATGCTTCCTTTTCGAAATCATCAGCTTGCATTGTTCTTTTGCGGGTGATAGGAACATAACGCGAAGACTCCGGTGCAATATCACTTGTAGAATCGGTGTTGGTTTCTCCAGCTACGTCTAAGCTACTGTCTGTCTCATTTTGTGCCACTTTTGTTAAAAATAAAAGTTGATTGTAAAAATGATATTTTTTCAGTTTTTTAGCGGCTGAGCCAGATTTAGAAGCTTCTTTTAACTTTTTTAAATATTTATAGAAGTTATCTTTGACACTTCTCCATTTCTTCACTATATCATTACCTAAAAATAAAATATTAACATTAAGAGCCCTATTACATTTTTACGTTGCGCCAAATTAGGTGTTTTTCTGCGACCGCGCGGCAAGTTACGACACTCGATGCACATGTTGCGTGAACAGTGACTAAATAATCTTGATCCGCTGTAGTATGATTTCCTATGGCACTTCCACGGTAAACGAATCGTAAAGTATGCTTTGTTGTTAGAATAAAAAGTATTTTTTCAGTTTACCAGTTTAGTAGTTTGCAGAATTGGCTCCTTATCAATAACAGGTATATCAGTTTTACAACATTTAGTCAATTGAAACACATTAAAATTATTTTATTTCGTATATTTTTGATAACATTATGAAACTTAATATAAAGTAAATATGAACATTATGCTAAAGTAGGTGTGATCCACAAAAATAAATACATACATTATAATATGTCGATAAGTGTCGTTTACTATAGTGACTTGATGACAATTTTTCGCTATGCGCATCAATTGCAACCAACTGATTCATGAAGAAACGAAAATCAATTAAGAGTCTTCCTTGAATATCTATATTATCCTGTGAACAAGGCAAAATAAAGCATTAGCATTACCCATCAAAGAGATATAAGTAAATTGTGTAGCGTAAGACAAAGATTAGTTATAATAGGGATTTCCTAAGTCTTAAGCAACTAGTTAGCGTACATACCTTTTCATCATTACGGTTAACAGATATTTCTTCTTTATCTATTTCTTCAATGATTAAACTATCATTAGTCTCGAAGCCTGGATTTTCATTGTCAACACTCTAAAAAATTAAAAAAAAAAACATAATATTAAATAATTTTCCCAAACGAAGCATTACCTAGAAAAAAGATATAAGTACATTGTGTAGCGTAATACAAAGATCACTTATGGGGATTGCCTAAGTTTTAACAAACTATTTGGTATACAATGTATAATATATATACCTTGTCAGCGTTACAGTTAGCAGATATTTCTTCTATATCTGTTTCTTCAATTTTTGAATTATCATTAGTGTCGAAGTCTGCGTATTCACTGTCAAAAGTCTAAAAAATTAAAAAAAGCATGAAATAAATTAAATTTTCAATACGAAGTATTTCATATTAAGAAAAGTTCATTATTTTACCATGTCCTTAGTTTCATTGATGTTGCTAGATGTTGAAGCTTCAAAGTTTTCCAGATTCTGTTTTTTATTATTTCTATAAAAAAATATAAATTATGAATATACAGGGTGGATGCGACATAGCGACATTTATTGAAACCACAGCTTCTATACATGGCCAGTATGCATTTCCATCGGATAAAAAATTCTCTGGCGAAAAAAAAAATTCACGTCTTCCGAACAAATTGCACGATCGCAATGTTCAAATTGTTCGGAGAACGTGTTTTTTTTTTTCGCCAGAGAATTTTTATCCGGTGGAAATTGATACTTACCATGTATAGAAGCTGTGGTAAATATAAGCAAATTTCTTATTTTTCTTTCATAAGAACTTTCTCGAACACGCCGAAAAAGTAGGTATTGAGGGGAGCGGATGTCCTTTCTATTTTTTTTTTCATTAGAACCTTCTAACAATTCATAACAAACACGACCAATTAAATAACGACGAAAAAGAAATTAAATACATACCTTGCTTCTCTAGCTTTGCTCAGGTTTTCGATGTTATGCCTTTTACGTTTCCTTAAGCATTGGTATTTACATTTACCCATATTGACTGTAGCACAACTACAATAAAATGCAATTATCTGTATAATACAAAAGAAGTAAAATAATTGTGCTACTACAACACACAATACCAAAATAATATTATACTCACAATGATCAAGAAATCGCGATCCTACTATGAGATGCTCACACGCACACACACTGACGTAGCGTTTACTTGCCTAGTTACGCACACTAGCGCACGAAATAAACTGACATAGGTCCGACCTCGACAAGCGCTCGTGCGCATCTGATTGCATCGCCCCGGCGCAGTCAAATAAGTACTACTTTTATTTGATTTATTACAAAATAACTATAGCAATTTTAAATAAAACAAAAAATTTATAGGATAAAGCAAAAGTGAAATATTATTTTAGTAAAAACTTTATATTGAAATAATACGAAATACCAGAGATATTCTGACTTGTTTTGAGGTAATTTTGATTAAAACTTGTATCAATTCCAGACCTTTTTTTATACTCATAAAAGGTCAATATTAAAAATATATTTTATAATGATGTTAGTAGAGGATACATTCAATACAAAAAATAATATTTTGATGGGCAGTGTTAGCCAGTTTTTACAAATTAGAGCTCTCAAACAAGGTCTGTTCCCCTCTTTTACTGAATCATACATCAGCAGAATGATGATTACTGCATAATTAAATTAAAAAAATAATATCTGTTGTATTAATGTTTAAGACGAAGAAATGGGCTATCTTTATAATGTAATTTTTTTAAGTAATAAACAGCAAAAAGTATACAATTACGACGGCGAAAACCTTGCACATACGCATTTTTTTGTAATAGGGCTCTTAAGATTACATGAGATTTTATTATTTAAATAAACGTTTTTGTTACAGGTATCTAGGAAGTGGAAATTCACTACAAGATTTGGAGTACAAATTCAAACGGGGCAAATCTACGATTAGATATATGATTAGGAGAGTTTGTCGTGCTATATGGAAAAATATTCTTCAAGACAACATTCCCGAACTAACAACAGAAAGACTCAAAAATATTGCATCTAGTTTCGATTTAAGGGCGAATTTTCCTCACTGCATCGGTGCCCTCGATGGGAAGCATATTCGCATGCGTAATCCTGCTAATAGTGGCTCGCTTTTTTTTAATTACAAAGCCTTTTTCTCAATAGTCCTTTTAGCTGTTGTGGACTCAAACTACAAATTTATTTTTATTGACATTGGCGCATACGGTAAAGAATGCGATTCAACTGTTTTTCAAAATTCAAAACTATATGAGAAACTCATTAACAATGACCTACCATTGCCTGATCCCCAGCCACTGTGTGGTTCCAATAGACGAACCCCGTATGTATTTGTGGGTGACGAAGCTTTTGGATTGAGCAACCACATTATGCGCCCATATGGAGGTAACAATCTCAATGTTAAACAAAAGATTTACAATTATCGTCTCAGCAGAGCCAGAAGATATGTCGAATGCGCTTTTGGGATTATGGCGAATAAATGGCGCATTTTTCACAGACCGATAGACGTGTCCTATAATTTTGCTACTGACATTGTGAAGGCATGTTGTGTCCTACACAATTTTGTCGCAGATCGGGATGGTTTTCGGCAAAAGGATACATTGGCAATAACTGATGATGAATTTCACTCATTACAACCTCAAGATGAAGAGATGACAGCAGCAAATGTCATTAGAGATGAATTTGCAAGCTATTTTATGAGCAACAGAGGGTCGCTACAATGGCAGTTACAGAAGATTTGATCATCATAAAAACATTAAATAATTACTTACCTATCTGGTTCTTTATATCAGGAGCAAAATTATCATAGTCTGGAAATAAAATTTTGGCAATTTGCTCCCATGCTTTTATTTTCATTGTTTTATTTTTAAAGTCTTCATTGGACTTATCCCAAAGGTTTTCCCGTTCTTGGACTAATGTAATTAGGTAGTCTATATCAATAACATCTAGGTTGGCACTCATTTTTTAAAACCTCAATCACAATAAACAAAAATACTTAGAAAAAATTCGAAACGAGCGAGCGTGTGTCCTTCCTTGTGACGCAAAACAACTGAGCGGTGCCGCTCCGACGTCGCAACGCATTCACCCCTCCCCGCCTCGTCTTGGTGGTTGCAAGTCCGGTGCGGCGACGGAGCGCATCGTGTGACATGCCACAGATATTTCTATGTAAGACGACGCAGCGACACCGCTCCGGCGCCGTACCGCCGCCGCAACGCATCGTGTGCCCCCGCTCTCAGGCGATAGACTGCTCGCTCCACTGCAGTACAGTTATGGTTTGACACTCCGGATAGTCCGCGGGACGCGGGGGCCGGGCGGAGTGCGCTCGGCTCGACCAATCAATAAGTCGGGTTTTGGCAGTCTACATCGAATAACGTTTGTAGCTAGAGCTCGCGCGGTTATAGCTGCTTTTTGTACCATTATTATTATAGGGTAAAGAATTGAATTTCTGATAAATATGTATTCATTTTATTATTGACATGCACATTATAGTATTTATTATGCACAATGCATAATAAAAAATAACATTATAAAGAATTGCACTGCGTAGGTACGTGCACCAAGTGTTAGTTCACACACTCAGATTTCTTTTGTTTTTGAAACGTGCTAGGAGAAAGCGCCATTAATTAGCTCAACTTCCTAAATGAAGTACTGCCTATGGAGAATATCCACGGTTTTCACTCACGTGGTTAATATGTACATACCTACCTAGTGCAAAAATTGGAATACAACAAAAACAAAACATTTATATTTCTTTAAAATACATTAATAGCAGGTTTATTTACCATTGGATACCTAATATTGGATTATCATAGCGGTTTTCACTCACGTGGTTAATATGTACACCTACATACCTATCTAGTGCAAAAATTGGAATAAAACAAAAAAAAACATTTATTTCTTTAAAATACATTAATAGCAGGGTTATCATTCATTGGATGCCTATTATTGGATAATAATAGCGGTTTTCACTCACGTGGTTAATGTGTACATACCTACCTAGTGCAAAAATTAAAATAAAACGAAAAAAAAACATTTAATTCTTTCAAATACATTAACAGCAGGGTTATCATCCATTGGATGGCTATTAATGTATGTTAATGGATTATAATGGCTAATAATCCAAACCATCCGGCTGTTTACCCATCTCTATTTGTGGCAGACTAAGTGCGTTCATATTATAGGTCAATCTCATACTCACGCATCTTAGTATTCTCGCAGTCGACTTGATGCGTCTATCCCGCTTGGGCGTATATCCCGGACTTACCCTCTAGAAAATTTAGATTTAGGAAGGTACCGATCCGTACCGAGATTGGGACGAGACTGAAGTCCCATGCCATCTATCGTATTTATAAGATGTAAAAAGGATGACACAGCATACCTACTTGGTGATGCTGATCAGCCCATCTCCCAACATAGGCAGGGTATAACAGAGCGCTATATACGACTAGGAAACAGTAAAATGACGTCTTTCAAAACGTTTCCTTGCCTTTGGGAATGTGGGCACTTGTTCTTAAACAACTTTAATTCGTTAAATATACATCACATTGGGGTAAATTCTAGAACTATTAGAACTTGACAATTACCCATTCCTGTGGTTATATTCTTGTCACAATATTCATCAGTTTTACTAAGTATTACTCGTAAGATTTGCTTAGAATTATCAGATTTTCTTTTCTTAAATCTTAATTCGTCAAATGGGAACGAGATTAATGGTTGGCAACGTCTAGTCACCTAAGAGATCACCCATTCCTTTGGTTTGTATTTTCCACTTCATACATTTGGAGCTTTACATAGCATTACGAGAGCTTGTAAAAAACCATTAAAACGAAGCCAGTTTCCCATCGCTTCTAGTTGATTCTGTCGTCTTGTAATATTTGAGGAGGGCCCATCTTTGAAAGAATGTTCATCCGTGTACATTTGTATGTTTTCACTTACTATTAGGCCTCCTAGTAGCTCTGAGCTATATTACAGTTATATTTTTCTTCGTTGTGCTCTACTTTCATATTATTCTAGTTCTTGATCCTTATCAAACTTTTTCTGAAATTAGGAGAAGAGTTGGTAAATTTACACTATTTCCCCGCAATAAGGGATAAAGAATGTAATAAGTAGATCTTTTTTTAAATATAGTGGGAAAGAAATCAGGGTTCGAGAGATTATTGTCATTGATATAATTATTAAATTCTTAATAAAGAAAGTACTCGAGAGCCATTATTCACTCTTCCAGTGTATTCCAACACAATTATCCGCTTTCGCGCGGATCCAAATGCATTACATGTAAAATTTCGCTTTCAGTGAGTATTTATCGACGTTGTTTTGTAAAATTTATAAATATGGCGAGAAATAAAGATAATATTAAGATGTATTTGGGCAGAATTTGTGTTCAGGAAATCATAAAAAGCAGTGGTCTATGGCTGAAACGTGGAAAATACGTGAGTCGCCCGAATAGACCAAATATTACGTGAATACCCGTTGTTTAACACTTTAAAGTAATAGCGTTACTTTCCGCTCGCTTATTTGCGTGACTTACATTTCATTAATACTCGTATTTACGAATAAACGGAAGGTACATTTCCCACTTCTGCGTTTGATATTAGGAGAAGCAGATTTTTCTATAACCTCATGAGAGTTTATTACAAGTTCAATGTTTGTTCATCAATATTTACTCCACAGGAGAGAAATAGCCAGATTACAAATTTTTATTTTATAATATTATGATGAGAATTTCTACTTTGTAATCTTCGTTTGTTGAACGAAGTCCAGGAAATCACACATAAAGGTTAATTTTAGTAGAGATTTGCAAACACTCATTCTTGTGGCAAGTGAGAGCTTGTACAAACCATCAATAACTTATTATAATGGGTTGTAAACGACCGTTTTTGTTATATTCTTTAAATATTCATCAGATGATTTACATAGTATTACGAGAGCCTAAGTCTTCAAAATCTTAGTTGAACAGGTGTAAATTCCTACACCTCGTTTGTAAACATTCGTCAACTTGCATGTAATGTTATTTTAAATGGTTCGGACAAAAGCTTGTCTTCTCTCAAAGAGGAAAATGAAATATAAATACTTTATAAGTCTTCAAAATCTTAGTTGAACAGGTGTAAATTCCTACACCTCGTTTGTAAACATTCGTCAACTTGCATGTAATGTTATTTTGAATGGTTCCGACAAAAGCTTGTCTTCTCTCAAAGAGGAAAATGAAATATAAATACTTTATAAGTCTTCAAAATCTTAGTTAAACAGGTGTAAATTCCTACACCTCGTTTGTAAACATTCGTCAACTTGCATGTAATGTTATGTTGAATGGTTCCGACAAAAGCTTGTCTTCTCTCAAAGAGGAAAATTAAATATAAATACTTTACAAGTCTTCAAAATCTTAGTTGAACAGGTGTAAATTCCTACACCTCGTATGTAAACATTCGTTAACTTGCATGTAATGTTATGTTGAATGGTTCCGACAAAAGCTTGTCTTCTCTCAAAGAGGATAATGAAATATAAATACTTTATAATTTTAATATTAAATAAAAAAGTATTTCAAGATTTAATTTAATATAGGTGCACGAGGTTTCAAAGGGACTTGCCTGTGCGAGGAACTTCAAAATAATCTTTCTCTATTTGGGTTTATGAAGCACATGCATGTTTACATCCTGTACAGAAAGATGATTCGCCTCAGCGATCGCTTTAGTCTGCGTCCTAGATTGAGTGTTACGGCTAAATTGATACACGACAGTTTAAAAAACCAACATCGGGATTCTTCGGACCATATCTGGTTTTTAGTCGTTCCAAAGATGCTGGGAATTGGTATTTCCTATTAACACCTCCATTGGTCTTGTTACTGTCTTCTGATATCTTCGGTTTGTATGTCACTGTGTTATATATGTCTTGAGTCCCAACTTGAAGATCATGGCATGTAGAGAAATCATACTACCTTGTCCAATCTTTTTTTTGTTGACATTTTAACATTAGCTATACCTTTACACTTTGCCGATTCGATTTGAAATAATAATCGATTTCATTTAAGAGGAACTTTATATTAATTAAAACACACAGAAATATTTTTAGTTTTATATTAATAATTCGTTTATAAGGTTTTTTAAAGAAGTCTGATGAAACATTCTAGTAAATAATATTTGACAATAATATTACTTGTTTCATTTTAAATGTCAAGATTACGACTTAAATTCTCGCAAATATTTAATTATGGAGTCATGATACTATTATTAGTTTATTTTTTTATCAAATTTACAGACACAATACAAAAATAAAGTCAAATCATGATTAAAATAAAATAATATCGATTTATCTTATTTCAAGACCTGTTTCCCGCCAATAACGTACGGCATTACTGTAGAAGATTATTTCGAATAAAAACCGGTATTTCGAATAAAAAGAAAATAAACAGTACGATAGACGACATAAGTGTATTCTTTTGAAAAGAAAATGATCTCAAATTTTAAATATTACCTAAATAGTCTGAGATCAAACCGTAAAATTTTGCAGGTACCTATACGATTTTTACATAAAAAAAAATTTGAAATGAATCTTTAAAAAATATACAATGTAGGCTGATCAAAATATATTGGTGCGTTACTTGGTAACCCAGGTTTAATCGGGTAAATTTCATATTTTCATGAATATAACACGTATTAGTGTCTAAAAACTAATTATATGTTTGAAACCATGTGTCGTCTACTACTTAACGAAACATCAGATGTTAATTTGAAGGCGTTTCAGAGAAAATCTCCTGGCATAATTTTGTTCATCAGAATGGCTGCTATTTTGTATAAGGCGTAAACTTTTCCTGAAGTTTATGGGATAAAAAACCATATCCCATACAACCTCAATAAAATCTATATATACATAGAAGTTAAGAAAACTTAAAATTATAGGAATGACTGCGAGCGGTCAGGCCTTGTTATTTGAATAAAATTGTTCTCATCATTTCTCTTTAATTGACGTATCATATATCAAAACATAAATACCTACAAAATTTTGCTGTGGGGTCTCAAGTTATCATAATAATGTACACGAATTATAGAATGAAACGGTTAATGTTTCCTGGCGATCATCTTGCAAGTGTCCTATAAGACGTAACATGAGACTCAAATTGCAATTATAAATTAGTCATTCGGAATGGCATTAATGTTCACACTTCGTAACTAAGAAAGCAGGCAGTTCTCTGTTACTATTTGATTAACAGGCTACTCAATAATGTGCAAACATCGATTTATTTTTGAAGAGTTCCTTTTAGGATCTTTCGGACCTATACTTCCAATATTGATTGTGCAATTGACGGCAACTACATTAAGCGCTAAGTTATTTGTGCCACATTTTGGAAACATAACCATATTAAGTATTTCATTGTTTTAATTCTTATAAAAAAACGGATTCTGTATTTTTATATCTATCGTGACGGACCACCGTATTGCTGGTCCGTCGAAATAGTCTCCTACTCTGATCTGATGGACTATTTCTTGCATTAGTTTTAGTTTTGACGATATCTGTGATTTGAAGGTAGTCAACATTTATTAGTATGTTCATATAATTATTTCAAAACTTATGAAATCGTGATCGAAACCAATATATTCGGCTTTGCCAAAGCTTGTGGCGCATATCAATAGATGGTGCTACTCTCCACGTCGCAAGTACTTGTGATGGGTGACTGCAGCGGAACAGCAAGCTCATTAAAAGTCAATCCTTTGATCTGATTTATATGGTAATTTTGTCCTGTTCTACTATTATTTTATGTATTAATAATTATGACTGAATTTCAAGTAAAACTGTGATATCTAAATATTAAAAATATGAAATTTGAACATCTGCGTTTCTTTAATAACACTGGTTCCCAATATTGTAAATCTAAGCTATCATCTAACTATAAGGCCATGTGCGAAGACCGAAGACCGCAGCTTCGGGTGGACAACGGCGCGACATCGACTGGTGAGATTCCAAAACTTTTAAGTGTATATTTTTAAGCTTTTCAAGATTTTACTCTTTGGTCTTTTCCAGAACGCCCTGACCGAGACCGTCGTGTAAAGGATTATGGATACTTTGTGTCCGCCATTTTGGATTTTTTTTTAATTTATTGGCGACACAAATCCGGAGCACGGGTTAAAGTATAAATATGCTTTTATATCTGACTAAAGTTGGCCCCATATTTTTAGATGGTTTATGGTGATCTTGAGTTTAATGTTACTGATGTTTTCTATACATTGTAAACAGCATCTTTTTTTTTTTTTACTCGCCTCCCTACCATTTCTGCACAAATTGTGTAATTTATCAATTAGTATTCTGTAATATAAGCGGCAAATTCCTTGATTCACATCATGTAAGAATTCGTACCACAAAACGTTCAGTGCCTGATCGTTCCCTAATTTTGGTACTCAAAATCACACTCTTGTGATATTAATTAGGTACTCAAGCTAAGGAAGAAACATGATGTCAAAGTCAAGCTTATCACTTACATTCTAAATAGCTGGTTCTACCTTCCTCAGAACTCTTTCATATAAGATATTCATTTGGGCTTTAATTAAGGCGTAACTCGCACCGACCGACTTATAAGGCAATATAGATCCTGATTAGTTATTTTTTATTATACTATAAACGTCATATTTATCTAAAAATTACGCTCCTTTTTAACCGACTTCAAAAAAGGACGGGAAAAAGGACTTCAATTCTATTTTTTGTATTTATTTTTTTATGTTTGTTATCTCATAACTTTCGTCTGGGCAAAGCGATTTTAATGGTTCTTTATGTAATTTCTTCTATAGAAGTTTAATATAATTGCAATTGAAGTTGATTTTTATTTTGGAAAATTATTTAATATTTTTTAAGTTTTTACCTATGTCAATAACCACACAGTGAAAGTTTCAGCTTGTATTAAATAATGCCAGTCGGCCGCCCATTGGCTTCTGGTTTATTGACAAATATCCCGCTGTTTATAATATATATTCCGTTGCAAATGGATCGACTCAACGCCTATCTTCGACTACATCTTTAAACATTTTTTTATTCAATATATACTGTATTTTACAAATAAAATATCATGGATGTGGGTACATACCTAAGTAGTGGGTATATTACACTTCTTAGATATGTCTCACCCTCACATGCATAACTAGTGTAGTCAGTCTTTAACTGCAACGTAGAAGTTTTAGCCCTGCATACCTATTTGCTTGGCCCGCAGTGCTTATGCACAGTTAGCTGTTGAGTTGATTTAATTGCACACACGTGTAATTGAGACATTCAAGTAGTATTAATAAAAGGAAAGATATACTAAGTATACATAATACATTTAAATTTCAATTCATACATCTTAAGGTGACCAAAACCATCTAAAACTACCGGGCGTGATGAAATCCTCTATTACAATTATTTGTACGTTTGTGTATTTGTGTATACAGGTCTGAGGGCCGCTACTGCTACCGGCGCGAGTCGGACGGACTCGTGCAATGGGAATACCCCGCGACGACGCACACGGACATGGATATAAGCACTACGCCGCCGCATCCGGGCATTGAAGTCAAGGTACGTAACACTTCACAATACACTCGCTAGGCTAGTAGAATACATGCTTACACTCGCTAGGCTAGTAGAATACATGCTTAACAGTTTTTGAGGACGAGTGGATGTTTCTACTGTTTACACCACAGATATAGATCTTCATAGATAACGCAAGTATCACGATTTGTATTGAAACCAAGCGTGCTGACTTTTTAATACCTTTTGTGACGTCACAGCCGAAATTTAGTGACGGGAAATCCAAACCGATTCAAAGACACCGATGCGATGCCGCCGATGCCAATCCGCCCAGTACGTTCAACTGTAGCCGTCCGCTATGATTTTCTCTGACAAAAGACGCGCGTGGACTGAAGTTAGAGGCGACCAACCTCGACGCTTGGTCGGGGTTGAGACACGCGAAGTACATGCATCTGCGTTATCTATGTAGATCTATATCTGTGGTTTACACTAAAACTACTGGATGGATATTAATGAAAGATGGTTATAATACTTAAGTTATTCGCGGGACTGGGTGTGTGCTTTTATAATAAAATTATTTATACTATTCATCATAATTTAGCTTTCTTTAAAATTGTAGTTATCAGCCATATTTTAAGTTTTAGGGAAAAAAGAAATCAGTTGTGTTTTATTGCCACAAAAACCAATGTATAATTCCAATATATTACGTTTCAGGAGGAAGTCCAACCGCCGCTGCCACCGTCTCCGCCCCCTCTCGCCCGCACGCCCTCGCCGCCGCCCGTGCCCTCCGTGCCCTCCGTGCAGTGGCGTGTACAAACCCCCCCGCCCCCCGCCTGGGTGGACCCCCCGCCGCCTGGCTGTGATGATCTACCGCCTTTACCCACCACTGTGAGTATCCTTGCAAAGTTTCCTAAACTGGTAATCTAACCTATTTTTGATATTGTTCTGTATTCATCTTTTGCTCCAAGTTTTTTCTTGTGATTTCCTAATGTCAAATACAAATTCAAGCACTCAAAAGTAGTTAAGGGCATCACATTGCTCGATGACCTTGAAGATCTGGCTGTTGTAACAGTGTTTAAAAATTAAGCGCCCTCTAGTTACAGAGAATCATACTATAACAAAATTTACTGATGATTGTACAAGATTACAGATGCGACTCAATACTGTATAGTATTTGCCTAATTCATTCGGTCTCTGGGAGGCATTAAGTACTTTTTCAGATGTAAAAAGTAATTTATTTGTGCCCAAACTTACATTACGTATTTTTTTTGTTTGATATGAATAAGTTGACTTCGCTTTGCCTGCTAGCTATACCTGCTGAAGGTCTATGATGACCAGATCAGTGCCCAACGGTTTTTAATATTGGAATTAGTCAGGAGAGACCAGTTTTCAAAATCTGCCTAATTGATCACGGTTGCTACTACAGAATACATGCTGAAGGTCTGATGATGACCAGGTTAGCGCCCAACGGTTCTCAATAATGGAATTAGTCAGGAGAAAACAGTTTTCAAAATCTGCCTATTTGATCGCGGTTGCTACTACAGAATGCATGCTGAAGGTCTGATGATGACCAGGTCAGCGCCCAACGGCTCTCAATAATAGAGTTAGTCAAGAGACCAGTTTTTTTAATCTGCCTAATTGATCACGGTTGCTACTACAGAATACATGCTGAATCATGTTGATTTACGTGTGTTTTGATTGAAGTCTGCATACCTTCGGAGTCCACCATCAGGTCAGTCAGTTCCTCACAGTCACCTAGGTCTAAGTGAGTTCTTTCAAATGAGTACAAACATGTTGGTTTACGTGTGTCATGTGATGATTGAAGTTTTCCATCATCACTGTGCTCAAGACATTTTTTAACATAGGATGAATACAAAACATCGTTGAAAAATGTATAAACTGTTGCGACTTATCGTCGGCGATCTGAGGTCGGGAAGAGGGGGAGGGGGAAGTTTTAAGGGTAAAAAACGGTTTTTCTCGATTTCCGGTAAAACTAAAAGTCCTATGGAAAAAACGAATGACAAAGTTGTTGGTAATAAAAAGATCTAAAACTTTTGTATTTACACTTTTTTCATATAACCTCAAAATTTAATGTGAAAAATTCAAAAAACCAAGTTTTTGGTTTTTTATTTTTATCTTTTTCAAACAATATTTTTTTTCACGAAATTTGGTGAAAACTTACCTTTTTATGTCCCAAATACGCTGTAATTTATTTGATTTCCAACCTCAGATCGCCCGTAAATTATTTTTCCTTTAATTTTTATAATATTCTCCTCCTTTTCTAATGGGCTTCATCCTACTATTATTTTTTTTGTTTTAAAAATTATCGGCACTGGGCTAATAGTAGAGATGATGAATATAACCATCAACCAAAAATATTCAATAAACCAAATTAATAATCTAAAATATATTTGAAATCAAATTCAACGTGATTTGAACTTTGATGACCTCTTGCCGCCAAATTCGCAAGTTATCTTATCGCCCATTGTGCATTTGAAAATATTTTAAAGTTGTATTTTTATTGTCAAACTGTATATTTTTGGTGTACAATAAAGAATACTCTACTCTATCTCAATTGAATTTTAAACTTTAAGTCCTAAATTATAAAGATCATTTTCGTACGTAGAGCGGCGGGCCCGACCGAACGCCGAACAAACTGCCGAGCTGCACGGCCACGCGCATGCGCGCGGCCGGCTACTCATCGGCTAGATTAGTTTTGATTTTATGCGATTATGTGCTCTATCATTATTAATATAAAGATTCAATTGCTGTAAGTGATATTTTCAACCAAAAGAAAGTAATATGAATTATACTTTGTCCATTCCTTTATTTTCTTTTTAACAGATCACGCCTATGAATTACCGTTTTTTTTTTTGTCAGATTAATGTACTACAATAATAATGTACTTTATTGACAAGCGACACTTTTTAGGGAAGTTCACTGTTTGTAACAAACAACCACAGACTATAAATCAAATCGTGAAATGAAATAAATCGATCATTATGAAAAAGAATAATTTGACTTTTTTTTGTTTGTTGTCTGTATTTTTTATAAAAAAAGAATATAATAATAGTATCATGATTCCATGAATAATTATTTGCAAGAAATTAAGTCGAAATCTTGGAATTAAAAATTAAAATGAATGAAATAAATTACAAATTGACATTATTATTATATTATTATTTTGTATATTTATTTCATCTAATAAAAACTACAAATAAACGAATAATTATTAATGAACTAAAACCATTTCGATGAAATTAATCGATTGAAAGTTCTTCTTAAACAACGTCGATTATGATTTCAAATTGAATCAGTAACGTGTGAAGGCATCCCTAAATGTAATCTGTCAAAAAGAAAATAAAGGAATGGACAGAGTATATGATCTGTTACTATTCGTAATTTGTAGTGCTACTTGTTTGTTGTGAATTATGTTGATTTTTGGTGACGAGTTTAATTAGACTTTGATGATGTTAATTGTTTGTTTATTTTGTTGAGGCGTGGTAGGTACATCGATAAAAAGTAGCCTATGTTACGCGCCTTGTAGTCAGGTACTTGCATCTAAAATTTTATCAAAATCGGTTCAGCCGTTTAGAAGATTAGCGGATACAAACAGACAGACAGACAGACAGACAAAAATTTTAAATCTTTATTTTAGGCATCGGTATCGTGCAAATAACTATATCTGCTAAAAAAACATTGATATTTTGACATTAAAAACAGACACTTCAATTTTATTTATTTGTATTGACGATTACGAAATTTAAATGCAAATCACGAAAAATGTAAATTAGGAATGTACATAAAATCAATGAACTTTTAAATACGCCTAGGCCTAGCTATTCTCCTTTTCTATATTATACTATACTAAAAGTCCTAAGCCTGTTAAAGTATGATGGAAAGTTCATTGAATTTAACCTAGCATCAAACTAATGCAACGATAGAACAAAATATTAAACGTCATTAACATCAACAATAAACCGAATCTCGTACCTGACAAAAAATATTAACTAATATTTTCAACCGTAAAAAATATCGATATTTTATTCTGACTGTTAACGTTTAACCAATATAATATTTCAACCATAATAGTCACACTGTGATATAGTCTATGATTATTTAAAAAATAAAACTTTAATAAAACTGGGTTTTATTACGCTTACAAACTTATTTACAATTTATACTAAATAAAAATAATATTTGCCTTACATTAAAACTATGAGTTCATTCAAGAATAATGAATTCAAAATATTATTTGAAAGAAAAAACGCACGTACATCCTCTCGTCGTAGGTGTCGTCAAGACACTGACAAGACAAATCCCGAGTAAGCGCCACGGGCATAGCGGGGGTGCTTGGTGGGGAGCTTTGCAAAGATTCGGGTTATATTTGATTATTACAAAATATAAAAATAATAACGTGAAAATAGAGAATACAAATTGTTAAACAGGGTTTTTTATGTAGACAATTTGATATTTAGTTTAAAAAAGACCCATGTTCTCAATTTTTTTGCCAACATTTGGACAAGTTTATAGAAAAAGTAAAGAATACAAAGTTTTTCTCATATACTCTAGTTTATTTGTATATTTTTTTATAGTAATAGCATGAAAGAATTCGTGTACAAAATTCATTTTACCGAGCGTATTTTTCGGGTTCGATCGATGCAATCCCCTTAACAAGAGGTGAGGTGAGGTATAGATAAGTGGAAAGGGAAAACTAGAAGCAAACGTATAGTAACTTTTACTAATATCATGTTTTAGGTAATTAAATAAATCATTTAAAAATGAATGATTTGAATTTCAGAAATTTGAATCATCGTGATTCTTAATAGTTTTAGTATAAAAAAACTATTGAATTTTGTGTATGCCATATTTTAGTTACTAAGTAAACTAATAAATTACTTACATTTTAATAAATATTTGTTAATAGGTACTTGTGAAATGATAACATATTAGAGATTCATTTAATTTCTATCATTGGTTCAGTTACTTGCTCTAACTGTTCGTTGCGTTGTGGTAAGGTTTTGTCCTAGGTGAGAGACAAGTACAATGCGACGCGATGTGACTCCATACAAACGCCTCAGTTTTCATAACAACCGTCGGGAGCCATCGCGTACAATATATGATTTGCGTCGCATTGATCGCTCCAAGAGACTACGGGACTTGATACGTGGCCTGAAGATTGAAGAACTATACCTACTACAATTTAGACAACCGGTCTCAAACTCTCAATCGTGTTAGTTGCTACGCGATTGAGAACCGTTGTCTATAATGTGGTATGTGCTATCTGCAGACGAAGATGTGCGGTTAGATATGGGAAGCATCTAGTTTTTATCAGTGGCGATCTAAGGCTCAAACACACGTAAACTACATAAACAGTACCAACACGGCTATCCTGCACTGACGACGCGCCATTACCGACGCGCCGAGCCATTGTTGTCTACTATGTTCCTTCGATGGTGGTGAAATGAGGACCTCACGTATAAAGCAGCTATCTGTCTATCGCAGAGATCTGGTGCCCAGGGTCTTGAAGACATGGTATCTGCCTGGAGCGTCGTGGAGTCAGGTATCTTCGATCTGCCAATGATCAAGCCGTTACTGTTTTTGTTTGCTGACGATTGAGAGACAATTTTATGGCTCCGTTGCCTGAACGGCAATCAATGAATAGAATTGTTGATCAAGCGGTTCACAAGTGCTGCTTCCTTATGGATTTTTGTATTAAAATTTTAGAAGAAAATACTAATCTGCGTATTTACGAATCTATATTTTTACTAGCTTCCAGGAATCGTATTTTTACTTATAATTTATTTGTATATTATTATTTGTAATTTTCACGTCAGTGTTCAAGCGCTCCTTGGGTACTAAGAAAATAAATGACTTCAATCTTTGAATCTTGTATTTAAAAAAATATTGTGATGTTTTTTGTAGTTAAGGAATCGATTCCTTTTTGGACAAAAGGTGTTTTTTATTCATTTCAAATACTCAGCATGGAGTACGAAGTCTGGAAAATGTACCGCTTTTACTCCCACTACCACTGCACTGTGAAACAGTACGATGTCGTGCTGCTGCGATTCGCTGCTGTGATGTGTCCTGACCCTTATTCTATTATTAACGGCAAAATTTGGGACGTTCGGACATGTATGATAGCTTTTCATTCAAAATATTACTATGCACTTAAATTTGCCTACACCCTGTTATTTTCTTTATAAAAATCTGTCTAAGATTTTAGTAAATAACATCCAAATTATATTTAATCTCACCACAGACTGCTTACAATTGGCGATACAATTACATTTATTCATCTACTTTTATGTTTAGGTCCCGCAAGAACCAAAACAAGAAATAGGCGACGAGCTAGCCTCCTTCTACAGCGACATAGCAGAGTTAGAAAAGACGCAATCCGCGCCGCACTCCGGCCCCAACTCGCCTGAACCCGAACAAAAAGATAAATATAAAGAAAAAGAACGGGAAAGGTTGAGAGAAAAGGAAAGGGAGAAGGAGAAGGAAAAAGAAAAAGACAAAGAAGGAAAAGTCAGCAAAAAAAAGACCAAGGTGAGTTAAATATTAAAAAACATCGAATAAAAGTCCAAAATTCGCAAAAGTAGATAAATGGATCGCTACGATGACAAATGCCAGTAATTTGTGGGCTCAAAACCAAACTGGATCGGTTCTGGTATATGGCGGCAGAATAAAAATGAGTTGTAACGTATTGTATAAAACAATAACTTTTTTTCTTGCAGGTAAAAATATCATCATCAGTTGGACTGAAACACAAATCCGTTTCAAGTTTAGTCGCAAAATGGCAACAAGTGGCTGAAGAAATCCATTCCGATTGATTTCCAAACAATTTTGATACTATAGAGTCATTACGCGCTTTCCAAGTCAACCGGGAAAAAGACAAATCCTTAACTTAAAAGTCATTCGGCGCTTTTAAAGCGCATGTTGACTTGTAAATAAAAATGTGTCTGAGATTAATAAAAGTGATATTGGGTGGTAATGGTAATGTTTGTTACATATCCAAAGAAAAAATATCAAAGGAGAAATTATTTCAAGAAAACCATGTTATTGTCAAATTAAAGTCATCGCATAAGGTTTTACTGAAAACTAACATCACAGCACGCCTGTTATCCAAAGAGGTTTGGCAGAAGTCAATCTACATGAAGTTCTAATTTAACTTGTCCTCCAACAATCAAGTGACAATAATTTGTGTATATATTAATACAGTTATAACTTTAGCAACAAAAATAGAACAAAATACAATAAAGTCTTAAGGAATTATTTTTGTCTGAAACTTCCGAAATGTATGGTGTTTTACAAGAGCTTGAATTGAAAGCAGGATAATTTTGTATATAAGCTCAAATTCCATTTATTTTACTTTTTATGTCTTAAATACTTTAAATAAAATAGTCCATAAATCTGTTTTCGCTACATAAATGATATTATTAGGTTTCATACAAATTCATGAGTTGAAATATTTTTGTATATTTCATATTGGTGCAATGGTATTTTTGTATCGATTTCTTTTATTATTCCGTAATGAATATTTAGTGGTAAAGTAAGATGATAGTTATGCTGAGACGCAAATATGTAAATAATTTGTGTATTTTGTAAATAAATTGGTACTATACATCTGTCTTTTAATTCTGCTGCCCATCATTATTATACTAATCATTGTGAGGAGGATCATCTCTCTGGCGCCCTAACCACTGGTAGCTTGATCCTTTATATTTTCAAATATTTTTTTTTATCATATTTAAAATTTAGTAGTTTAATGTTTTAAAATATACTTTACTTTTATAATTTATATTTATGAAAAATGAGAAAATTAATTAATGAAAGAACATAAAATACCAAATGAATGGCGTCCTACAGAAAGAACATGTACGTAGTATACGAAAACGGCGAGCATGTATGTCGAGATATATGAATGTTGAGGAAGCGAAAGAAGTATGTAAGGAGCGTAGCGCGTGGCGTTCCATCGTCTGCCTAACCCCGTGAGATAAAGGCGTGATTTTATGTATGTAAATAATAATAATAAATTTTCTTTATTAACATAAAATTACATAAATGGGGATAAATCCTCTGATTCCTGAACTAGTGTTAACTGTATTTCAGGTACCAGCGTCTTCGTCCGTAGCTATTAATACTATATTATTTGTGTAAAAGACTAGTACTAGACTAGTACTATACTATTTGATAAGTTAATATCATTAAATTTATACACAATCAATTCATAGCATGTTAATTAATTTTATTTATAACAATATTTCGAACATTATATATTAACATTCCAACTTCTTATTTATCTTTATAGCTATGGTTGAAAAAGTTAATAAAATTAATTAACCGGCAGGATTTGAAGCTGCGACCTTCTACACTGTATCCTACTTAAGATAGGAACAAATGGATGAGCGTGACGTCACGTAATGACGTAACATACAGTTTAGAAATTTAGGGTCCTGGCAAGAGGCGACCGTAGCTGGTTGGTTACCACGACTGCGCGGTGTGTAGAAGGTCCATTAAATCCTGCCAGTCCCATATTTTTTTCAACTATTCCTTAGTATAATTTACATTTAAATGATTCAAATCCATTCATGATCATAACTATAATATAATGTATAGGTACATATCGTACGTATCAAAATCAATAAAAGTTGCCAGACAGAATTGCGTCAAACGATAAGGCCGCCCTTTGCATATTGTTTTTGTCTTTCAATAGATGTTAATTTTTTTTACGGGATATAATGCCACCCACACGCCCACCACTGTGACTCCTGTGACGCCAGGATCTACAGCGGTAACCAACTGAAAGGCACCGTGCATGACACACGGGCAATCCCAGGGAGAGTTAAAATTATCTTGGAACCCGCAACGAATTTAATCAGAAGTATATAGTTGGAGTTGGAAAGTATGTACCTATCTTTACTTCCCTCCAAAGCAAAGCGGGAGACTGAGTAATGCCAAATATAGACAAAGTGTCTATATGGAAAGAGTATAGACACCACGGACAGTGACAAAACTATGGGGCCTAAATTTGATTGCTATAATAGGTATGGCAGAAACGGCTAAATGCACGGAAATTTATTCTGTTCGATACGAGATTCTCATAGTATACCACTCCAAATGTCAACTGTAAGCTATTTAACATAACATTACGTTCGTTGTGCCAAAGACTACACTCCCAGATGATATGGTGGGCGGTTTGTTCGTGCTCAGATGTAGAACATTACAGAATGGAGAATGGACTAGCTTAAACGATAAAAGAGCTCTTAAAATTGCTATGACCCGTCAGGAATTGAGCCACACAGTGATTCACCTCTAGCCATGGTTTCGCAAGTCTGTCGCGAATGGATGGAAAGAAATGATAAGATGGCGGCCCTTAGGTGATGTGTCCCAGCGTTGCTGCCATTCGTCTATGAGGTGGATTGTTAAATAGTCTTGTGATCTTTGTGCGGTCACGAGGTCCTAGAAAGCTGTTATTGAGATCATCGCGCGTAGAATAATACATTGCCGCGCGTCTCTGGATCTCGAGGTCGACCGGAAGTACCTACACCTGCCAGTACCGGTAAAGCTTCGGTGCTAACTGTCCTATAATAAGCCTTGCACAAGAATATCAACGCGAGACGTTGACTTTGAAGCATTTTGCGGCGTAGGTACAGCACCGACAGTGGCCCTGTCAGCCCATACGGGCGCACCATAACACATAGAACCAAGATAAGTAGCACTGTAAAAGGTTTTAAAGGAAAGTCCCCATGTCGCAGTCGATATCCTTGTTAAGGCGTAAAAACTATTCTTAGACTTTTCCCCTACAGCTCTAATATATGTTCTACAAACGATAAGTTTCTTTTAAGAACTATGCCTAAGTAACAAACAGAATCTTTATTTTTAATAGTTACGTTATCAAATTTAATACGAGGAGGTGTTTTTAGATTACCTTTTAAAAGTATATGAAAAGTTTTCTGTGGCGCAAAGCATAAGCGATTTCTTTCCCCTATTTCAAAATTAAATTTAGACAAGTGTTAGCTAAACGTTCAAGTCCTACTCTAGTGTTAGATTGTAACAGTAAAAGGCCGTCATCGGCATATCCCGTCAGCGAGCAGCCCGATGGTAGTGGCAAGGTAAAGATTAGATGTTAATGTTACAATGTTATGCAAATAAAGTTTTATCCATCTATCTATCTAAAGTTTCAAGTGTACTTTTAAAGGAAAACGCGAAATCTAAGTAGCAAATGAAAATAGTATCTACTACTGCAAGATTTTTCTACAGATGATGTATTATTAACGCGGAACAAGGAACCTCTGAATTAAACTCTCAGCCAAGTTGATTACTTCGTGTACTGATACAAAATATGGAATTATTTCAGTCCGATTATTTCCATAACCTTACAAAACAATTAGTGAATCATTCGCGCCCTATTTGCACACTTCATTGGGTTAGTTACATATGCCTATTGAAACTGCAACTGATCCGGCATGTACCTATATAAAACAGGTAAGACCGAAATAGCTACAATTTGTGACATTCACCTACATTGTGTTTGCTCGTGAACGGAATCCGTAATGCTTTGTTTTGTATTTCAAGACTCAAGACTAGGACGCGGCGCCTGTTCAATATTTTTTTATATTAAATGGTATAGGGTAATTCCGGGATAGGTGCCCCAATGGGATAGATGCCTCGACTTTAAATACTCTATGTTAGAAATGTCGTTGGCTAAAATCGTACTACGTAATAGGAAGCGCTCCCCCCGTAGACCTCGGTGCCACGCCAACCGCACCCAAAAGCGCACTTGTTTGTAAACATCTTTCGCCGCGAGACCATTATAAGTGCTGAAATTATAATCGTAAACTAAGTACCTACTTACTATCGAATATCTTTTTCATCTGTTATAAATTCTTATTTTTTTAAATTCATTTGTTGATATTACAGTTTAAAGTACACGAAATAATGCTATACATTATCTATAGTTTTCTTTTTAACTTCTTTTTAAAAAAAAGGCCTCTATCCCGTGCTAAAAGTATACTTCCCCCATCTGCTGTCCAGGATAGATGCTCTAAGTTAAACCTAAATGGCGATGTAAAATTATCTTTCGTTAGTTCTGAAAACTATATTGAATACGTTAATTAGATGTAGGTATAAGATGATTATTATTTCACTAATAAAAATTGCTTCGTTTGTTTACTAATTTTAGATAGACATGTAATTATAAAAGATGTCACAAATTAATGTTGACTATTGAATACAAACAGATTATTATGAAAGTAGTATGTTTTATTTCAATTAGCATCTAATATTTAAGTATTCATACTATGAGTCTTCTATTGCCGCGTTAGGCATCAATCCCTTGAAGCATTTTACTACCGAGTCTTCTATCCCTCATGTTCGGCATCTATCCTACTTTTGAGCGGGTAAAAAAGACATTATTTCCTCAAAATCTATTCAACTTGTGTAAAACAATCATAAATTAAAGATCAAAGTTACCATATGCAAAAGACGTATTGCCAATAGATTTTTATTTAATAAGTTATATGGTTTCCTATCAAAAAGTGAGGCACCTATCCTGGAGTTACCCTAGGTAAAAGCGTCGCGATACAATATAAACGGAAAGATAGGGCACGGACGAGACGCAGACTTCGATTGGGCTATCGAAAACATAGAATACATATTAAGAGGTTACGCGCAGACTAAATGCGCCAGAAAAGAGTGCGCGTGGGGTTGCTTTAAGCACGTGGCACCTAATTGGAAATGAGCTATGGATATACACAAGACCAGTGTCTCACCTGTAACCTGCTGTCTAACACGATAATATGTCTACTGAACTTCAGTTTCGTGGTGAAGATCTTTGTATTTGAAGGTAAAAACATCAAAGTACCTATATCTACTAATAAGGTACCCTGTCTAAAAAAATGTTTTCAGGTATACTTACTAAAGTACCTCTACCATTTTTAAATTTATTTGGGCCGTAAATTTACATATTTTATTTTAAGGGTAAGTAGGTACTAGATTTTAAACAATGCTCTAAAAGGTCCAGTTTCTGAGGTTCCGGATAGATCTTATCCGACCCATAAAATATAAACTGACTAAATTTAAAAGAGACGCAAGTAAGACCCAAATAAAGAACAGCTGTCATTTTCATTTATGTGTGTTCTTGACTTATATCCTACCAATATGCTTAATCTAACACCTGTGAAAAATTGTAAAACCATTCTGTTAGGTTATATTTTATGGGGCGTGTAAGAACTATCCGGCACCTCTGAAACTGCTTCCTAATCTTGTAAAGTTTGGCAACGTCGCTAACGTAGATTGATTAGTAATTCAAGTATAATTATTCTGGTTTCTTAAAGTATGCCCAGCATGATACCAAGAGATCCTTATAATTTTACTCACTGGAGAGGAAAAATCGGTATTAAACATAATTTATTCTGAGGCTTAGCAGGTCGTCAAAGTAAATGACATTATGTAGGGAACCACTTTATTTGAGGCAGGTCTATAAAAGATATTAAAGGCACAATGAAGGGTGATGATGAGGCATTTTTCTCGGCTTACCCGTGAACAGCTTTGAGTAGATTTGACATCGTATTTTATAAGGTTTCTATATTGAACATGTCAGTCCTTTCGAAGTAGATAAGTGTACCGAGTTGACAAAATGTGAGGGTACTCAGCGATTTTTGTAAAGTAGCTTTTTTTTTTTTACTATTTGCTCATAAAGTGGACTTCATTAAAGACTGGCAGTATTAGCCACCACAACAAGGCTCCGTTGCCATAAACAAAAAAGAAGAAGAAGAAGGAGTTCATTAAACACACGAAAGTGAAATATTGATAGCTGTACTGAAGGCCTGGCGTGATAATAGTAAGTATGACTTACAAAATACATTCCTGCACAAATGTTTGCGTAAAATAATACCAATTTGGTAAACTTTGACGGCCTTATTATCTTGGACGGCCTCGTGGTGAGTTTTAGCGGTATACCTTATTCAAAATCGTACACCGAGTTGAGCAAAAGAGATATTTGGGATTCTTCCGTTCACAATATTTCAATAGCAACATGTAGTATAAAATTGAGCCTCGTAAATAGAGATAGGCTCGCACCCTTTCACATGGGAATAATAAAAGATGAAATATAAGTGTTTTACACCTCTAACACTTCTTTCTGGGTAATTTAGGCGCGATATTATGAATAAAAACAAAAAAAAAATAATCCAAAACATATTTTATTGTATTCTAAGCCACAGTTGTGCTTAGCCACCGTGGCTACACAATCAGGTTGCTGTTTATACCGCATTTTACGTACAAACGGCTACCTATACATTTCCAGTGTTACCTGGTCTCGCATTATACAGGAAGCCTTTGCAGCGCGAGACCATCTTATACTGTGCCCTGTGTACTGCGGACGATAAAATCGTAGTTAACCTACTTTTTATTCGAAAGGTCGTTTTCTTTTATTTATGCATTTTATGGGACGATCACCGTATTGTGAATATTTTAAACACCGAGTCGTTTAAAGTGGATTACAGCTGGCAGTGAAGCTTGGCATCGGTATAGGTCAAAGCGATTTCCTCAATCATTGAGATTTTTAACGTACACTAGACTTAACGTCGTTCGTTTCTCATTATCGGCTCCGAAGTGCCCTCCGCACCACGGAGCGCGGGATGCACCGACTTTGCGCGTAAATCTTTTAATACACAACGGTTGCGGTGCCCGCGGGGCGAGCCAACCCTTGCAACCCCCGTTAGTCCATCACTGCTCCGGTCCCGTAAGACATGATTAGGCATCATGTCTATAAGCAATTGGTTAATTTGCTTACAGGCCAATCCAGCACTGCATACAAACTAGGCAATTCTCGGCTACACCTATGCTGTGGTTTAGATTAAAGGGTAGATAGACATCAAGCATCGACACGTCTTCGCAATATGAGTAGGATTCAGTATGTAATTTAATTTTCCAAAAAAAACCGACTTCAATTACAAATAATTTTAGTCTTATATGGTTTTCTCATAGATGCCATTGTCAGAACTAGATCAAATTGAAATTGGACCACACGGGAAGCACCAGCTTTCAAATAAAAAAAATAATCATTAAAATCGCTTCACCCAGTCAAAAGTTATAAGGTAACAAACATAAAAAAGGGAACCTCCTCCTTTTTTGAAGTCGGTTAGTAAACATTTTATTCATCATTTAAATAGGTACAAACAAATTAATAAAACACCCACACAACCCTGTCTTTATGTGCTCCAATGACATTTGAATCGCTTCCAATTACCTTGTTTCCATTAAAAAGTAAACTGAGCTTCTGCGTTTGTTTCAAGGATATTTAAAAAAAATAAAAATATTGCAATGCAGCCGAGCGCAGCTTCAGTGGATTTGCAGCCTCTGTTGTAGGTTCTAATCGGTGATTGTACTGGCCATTAAGAATAATGTTTTTGATATTTAAAATTGTATTTGTCATAAGTGTCACTCACAAATTTTCTCTTCTTGAATAAACATTTACAACAAATGGTTATGGGCAATTCCTAAAATAAAGTTAATGTTTATGTACTCATGTATAAATAGATGAAAATACAAAATATTCGTCGTGCATAAATGTATAAATAGATAAAATACAAAAATGTCGATGGGTGATAATGGTCATGCGTCTAATTCAGGTACGGGTTCCTCGGGAGCTTCATTACTTACCATTAAAAGTCTACATGGGAAGGATGGATATCCAAATTGGAAGTTTAAGATGCGTATGTACTTAATGCATGAAAATTTGTGGTCGGCTATTGTTGGCTATGACGAAAACAATAGTACACCAGTCAGCCAAAGAGAAAACAGTGATCTGAAGGCTATGACAAAAATGTGTTTAACCCTTGAAGGTGGTGCAATAACTCATGTACGTGCCTGCAGAACAGCCAAAGAGGTATGGGATACTTTATCTAATGCATACGAAGATAGAGGTATATGTAGAAGATTGGCTTTAGAACGTAAACTGTACAGATATGAGTTACAGAATTTTTCTTCTATAGAAGAATACATTAATGCTGTAACCAGTACTGCACAGGATTTAGCAGATATTGGGAGAAAGATTGATGATTTATCTATTGGTGCAATTTTACTTGGAGGTTTGACATCAGATTTTGATCCTCTTGTAATGGCTTTGGAGAATTCTAATATCGAAGTAACATCAGAATTAGTAAAACGAAAGTTATTAAACGAGAACACTAAACGTGAATCGAAGGAGTCAGCACTTGCAATGGTCAAGTCGTATAAAGCTGTAACGAAGCCTATAATTTGCTATAAGTGCAGAGAGCCTGGTCACAAGAGTCCAAATTGTCCTCAGAGAAGAGGAAAACAAGACAAGGATAAGAAAGGCAAGGATTCTCAGCAAAAATGTAAAAATGAGTCTACACTTATCTCAGCACTTGGTGTAGGAGGTACGTTAAGTCATAATGACTGGTACGTTGATTCTGGCGCCTCTACACATATGATATGCAATAAAGAATGGCTAAGTAATTTCGACACTACGTTAGAAGTTAAGGATATAACTCTGGCAAATAATAGAAAGGTCAATTCAGCTGGAATTGGAGATGTTTTGCTTAAAACTGATGAAAAATTGAAGCTCAACAGTATTAAAGAAGTCCTATTTGTCCCGGAATTAAGTACGAACTTAGTATCCGTTAGTAAGGCGGTTGATAAGGGTATAACATTTGTTTTTGATAGAAATGGTTGTTCTATGTACAATTATGATAATGTTAAGATAGTTGGTAAAGCTGTAGGTCACGCCACTCGCAACATTGGAGGCTTGTATAGGCTCGATCATGTTCCTATTCGCCCGGAATGCGTTATGATGTCTAAATCCGATGATGCATCAACTTCATCTAGTTTGTGGCATCGTAGACTTGGACATCTCTGCCGTGTCGCCTTGGAACATCTACGTCGTGGAAAAGCAACAGGTATTGATTTTATTTCTATTGGTAAAAACCCTTGTATTTCTTGTATAGAAGGTAAACAAATTAGAAAACCTTTTAAAACAATTGAGTACAAAAAAGGTACTTCTATTTTAGAAGTTATACATTCAGATGTATGTGGTCCTTTTGATGTTATGTCTTTAGAAAATAACAAATATTTACTTATTTTCGTAGACGATTTTTCTAGAATGATTTTTTCTTATTTTATACGCTCTAAGGCGGATGTTAGGAAAAAGTTCATTGAATTTGAAGCTTATGTTGAGAGAGTAACCTCGCATAAAATTCGCAACTTACGTACCGATAACGGGGGTGAGTATGTAAATGGCGAGTTTAAGGAGTATTTGGCTTCAAAAGGTATCAAACACCAGACTACTGTACCGCATTGTCCTGAATCTAATGGAGTCGCAGAAAGAACTAATCGGTCTCTAGTTGAGAAGGCAAGGTGTATGTTACAGGACAGTGGTCTACCAAAAGCTTTCTGGCAAGAAGCCATAGGTACTGCCACTTATCTTAAAAATAGATGTCTTCATAGAGCTCTAGAAAATCGCACACCCTATGAGCTTTGGTACAATAGAAAACCAAACATTGCTCATTTACGTATATTTGGTTGTCGAGCATACGTACATGTATCGTCTTGTAATCGTCAAAAATTAGATCCGAAAGCAAAACAGTACATATTCGTTGGCTATTGCGATGACAACAAATCTTATAGATTTCGAGATCCTACCAATATTAGAAAATGTATTAAAGGGCGGGATATAGTATTTTTAGAAAATTCTTTTTCGAATCCTGAAGTTAATGATGAATCGTCTGAATCATCTTCACATCAGAACGATATTATTGTCTTTTCTAATGATAACAATTTACAGGTGCAAAGTCCTCAACCTTCTTCTAGTAATAATCCTGATAATAATTTACTCCTCTCCCTGTTACTGATATTTTACCAGTCGAGGATCAGGAATTACCTGCGGAAACAGAATCAGTTCGGAGGTACAATTTAAGAGATAGAAATCCTTCAACTAATTATCGTTGTTCTGTTTGCTGTTCTGTGATGCATTCTGGTGAGTTAAATGATGAACCTATTTCTTATTCCGATGCTGTCTCACGTCCTGACAAGGCTAGATGGATAGCTGCGATGGAAGATGAGTACAAATCTTTGATGACCAACGGTACTTGGACTTTAGTAGAGAATACTGGTCAAAAAGTTATACCGTGTAAGTGGGTCTTCAAGTTAAAACGTGATTCTGAAGGTAAAATAAATAGATATAAAGCACGTTTAGTCGCAAAAGGCTTTCATCAAAGTTATGGAATAGATTATGAGGAAACATTTTCTCCAGTTGTTCGCTACTCGTCTCTGAGAATTTTAATTGCGATAGCAACTGAGCACAATTTAAAAATGCATCATTTAGATATTGATACAGCTTTTCTGTATGGGAAACTAGAAGAGAAGGTTTATATGGCACAACCTGCTGGTTTTATAGCCGAAGGTGAGGAGACTAAAGTGTGTAGATTAAATAAATCACTTTACGGTCTCAAGCAAGCTGCCAGAGCATGGAATAAGCGATTTGATGAGGTACTTTCTGATTTGGGCTATAATAGATTGAAGTCTGAACCCTGCATATATTTAAAAAAGAGTTCTAATAGTATTGCTATAGTAGCAATATATGTAGATGATGTAATATTAGCTTATGACAAAGATGCCGAGTTATCATACTTAAAAAACGGTCTTGCGAAATATTTTAGCTTAAAAGATTTAGGTGTATTAAGTTACTGCCTAGGCCAACATATTTCTGTAGGAGATAACAGCGTCAAAGTTAATCAAAAACGCTACATTGTTGAAACTTTAAACCGATTTAATATGTCGGAGTGTAAAGCAGTGTCTACTCCAATGGATGTTAGCATTGACTGGCACTCAGAGACGGAATTAGCGGGAAATGTTCCTTACCAAAATTTGATTGGTTGTCTAATGTTCTTAGCAATTAATACTAGGCCTGATATATTGTTCACTATAAGTTTTTTGAGCCAATTTAATAGGAATCCTAAGCAAGTACACTGGACTGCTGCTAAACGCGTCCTACAGTATTTAAAAGGTACGTTAGACTATTGTCTTACTTTTAAAAAGACTGGAGAGCCTTTATGTGGTTTTGTTGATGCCGACTGGGCCAATGGTGACGATAGGAGATCATACACTGGTTTTATTTTCAAATTAGCGGATGCACCTGTGTCGTGGGAGTGTAAAAAACAGCCTACAGTCGCCTTGTCATCAACAGAAGCCGAATACATGGCATTGACAAGTGCTTCAAAGGAAGCAGTATACTTACAGCGCTTAATTGCTGAAATTACAGGTGAGTTTTCAATAGTAAGTCTTTGTAATGATAATCAAAGTGCGCAGAAGTTAGCACAAAACCCCGTGCATCACAATCGGACAAAGCACATTGACGTCCTATATCATTTCATACGAGAGCTAGTTGAAAGCAACAAAATTAAGCTGTCATATTTGCCAAGCAATATGATGTTATCAGATATTCTAACTAAGGGCTTGAATCGATGCAAGCACCAACGTTGCGTGGCTGAAATAGGCTTAATTATATCCTAAGTTTTTTCATTCCTGTATGTATTTATTTATTTTCTTGTTTGTATTGTAACTTAGGTATATGTTGTGTTTTTTGTGATATCTAAATTAAATCTTAAATCTAAAACTGAAGAGGATTATATGTCCGATGAGCGTTACACTGCTTATGGAGTACCCCAGGGTAGCGTATTAGGTCCCCTTCTGTTCATCATTTATATAAATGATTTACCAAGAGCCACATCTGAACCTATGTCACTGTTTGCGGATGACAGTACTGTTACCATAGCTTGTAATGATAAAAAAGATACAATTACATACAATAATAGAATTAATAATGCTCTGTATAATATAATCAATTGGCTCAACAATAATAATTTAAAAATTAATTTAAATAAAACAAATATAATGCACTTTAGGCAACGAGAATTAAATAATCATTCACAAATAAAATTAATTTATAATGATCTTCAAATTGAAGAAGCTTCGTCTGCTAGATTTTTAGGTATTAACATTGACAGTCAACTTAGTTGGAAAAAGCATATCGATGAACTCATTAGAAAGGTCAGTAGTATGTCTTATGCACTTTTTAAATTGGCTCCCTGCGTCAACATTAGAACCTTACTAACTGCATACCATGGTCTCATTGAATCCAAGCTTAGATACGGGATTATTTTCTGGGGCAATTCAACAAATAATGATGCTGCCTTTAGAAGTCAAAAATTAAGTATTCGTTCCATGTTCGGAATGCAGAGTACAGAAAGCTGTCGACCGATGTTCATTAAACATAAAATTCTTACACTTCCGTCACTATACATCTTTGAATTAGCGTTGTTTGTTAAAACCAATCTCAATCTGTTTCCTCGGCTGTCTGATCACGTGACTCGTAACCGACGTCATAACAATGATAAACTTTGTCTACATCCAGCCAAGACTACATTGGTCCATAAAAGTATAGTGTGCATGGGTCCAAAAGTATTTAACAAAATACCTGATCAAATTAAGCATCTCAACACACAATTGTTCAAGGTTCACTTTAAGAGAATGCTAATTGATAAAGCATATTATAACATAAACGATTTTTTTAACGATAATTTTGTGTAAAATGTAAACTATGCATGTACTTTTTTTAATATTTAATTTGTAATTTTAATTTTATTCTAATTAATTATTTATTTATTTTAAATTTGTATACCCTTGAGGGTAAAACATAGTGAAACTTTTTTGTTCTGTTAAACAAGATCCTGCTATATACCTATGTTTATACAAATAAATGAAAAAAAGGCTGATGGAGTGTAGCGAACACGCAAAGTGAAGCCACAAAGCCGACGACCGAATGGCGGCGTTGGTAGTGTACACAGCTGCCTGCGACGCCGAGGTAGCGGATTCGATTTCCGCTTAAGACAAATGTTCGTGTGCATGAACCTGGGAGTTTGTCTTAGCCTGGGTGTTTCTATGTAGGTATAATAAATTTAATATGTATTATAGTTACAACAGAAAAGTATAAATGTATCAGTATCAGTTATTCTAGTACCCATAATACAAGCTCTGCTAAGTTTGGGACTAGATGGCGTTGTGTGTAAATTGTGAGATATTTATTTAATGCAAATACAAAATCCATGACACAGGCATGCTCATCACGGGGTACGGCACAACACCTACGGTACTCACAAATAAGAATGCACAAGCGTTATGTCATATCGTGTATTGGTGCACTCGATCTGCCTTTTTAGGGCTCCGGAGCACCAACAAGGAACCCTTATAGTTTCACCATGTCCTTCTGTCGGTCTATCCGAGGCATAGCGTGAAAACCGTTAGAGTTAGAAAGCTGAAATTACCACTACGAACACCATATACCGCCCCCCCCTCTCTCTTTCAAACATTTACCACGTTGGTGAAATCGGCACTTATGACTATGTTTGATGAATCGTTGTAGGGCTATTTATATACTATTCCTACTAACTAGTCACTAGAGCACAATAAATGTTAACTGGTTGAATATCATAGTCCTTGCATGAAAAATGCATATAACTACGCCCTTATCCCGTGGTAGGCAGAGACAATAGAAGCGAATAAGTATTGGCTCATGCTACATCAACATTCAAAAATCTAGACATACATGCTCGTCGGTTTTTTATTTACATACACAGAGATTGGTGTAATAATTTGTTACATAGAATTATTACGCCAATCTCTGTTTCTCAAGATTTTTGAATGTTGATGTAGCATGAGCCAATCCTTATTCGTACATAAAAAAATAACAAAGAGATGTAACAATCTTTTAAATTGACAAGAGAAAGTACCCACTTTCTCTGATACACATTTTGCGACACTCAATTTCAGTGAAGAGGGTGAAGTACCCAATTGTAGGCCGTCCATAATTGTAGCCTGCGCAGTTTTTGCTCAGACGTTTTAATTTAGCTACCCCATAAATTACATAATTAAGAAAATTACGTTTCGACATTATTAATTATCCCTTGCTATGCAAAAATATAGACCCTTAATTGGATACTTTTTGAAAAGGGCCGGTAGATTACTTTGTCAAAGTTTAAAGTTATTAGAGTGTAAAATAAGTAAGCTATAGAATTAAAAGAATAAGAAGTAAAAATAAGAAAGAAGACACTATTATCCCAGAAAATATAGATGTAGGTATATGTCGAAAAGCCTAGCATAATTAGCGAAGGATAGATGTAGTCGCTTATTTGTTATATTTCCGCAGACAAGAATATGACAAAAACATGATAAGCTCGTAACGCTATCCCCTGAGGTATGTGCACAATCTAAAAAGTAAGGCATTACGACCACTTTCACAGTTATTCTTTAAAAACAAGAATGACCAAGGAATATCAATGTATATAAGTTATAAAATCTTTTAACAACAGTTCCAAACGACCAATAATTTCCAATGCCGCCCATTTTTTGCAACACAATCAAAAACAGAAAGTGACTATTGTCTGAATCTCTTTATGTCTAGTATTAGCTGTAATCTAGTCTGGAACTAGCCTCGTCTAGACGAACAGATGGGAACAGTCTTAGCTCTTCAAATATATTTGATGTGACATTCAAGAAACGGAGCGGGAAGCGGAGCGATTAAATAACAAAATGAAACTGTGATTTTCTTTTAAAATCATGGCTGAACTTAAAATTTAATAGACTATCTTTGGAGATAATAACGTTTTGGCTGCCTCGATGGTCTTGTGGTTAGCGTAGGCGCCTCTCACCGCGAGGTCTCGGGTTCAATTCCCGGGTCGGGCAAAGTGTTATTTGTGAACTTTCCGTCTGGAAATTCACAATAGTAGCACGGAATTGGAATTGTTCTCGGTGGATGCCAATCACCCCTATACAATGGATCCTAACATGAAGTGTGGGTGTTGTACACCTCTGCTACACTCTTCTGGATAATATAGGCGTAATGTTATGTATGTATATAATTACGTTTTTATCAGCAGACATATAGATAACCTAAAAGGTTGGATAGGTTTCAAACTTATCTCTGCAGATAACAAATCAATTAATCACCAAATCCATCAGGATGTCGCTTGTTCTATTGGGTAGCCTTTGTTGGGTGCCAAGAGTGAAAGCCTAAACTTTATATGGTTAATGATGGATTGAAATAATCAAGAAGACCCAATTAATTTACAAGATGCTAGTTTTGCTTGGCAAATACATGCTTGCTTTGTTCAACGCGATTAAAAAGACAGAGATGCCAAGATTATTGTTTTGCATGACTTGCATCGTCTATCTGGGCCTTAATTGTCTATGAAACTATGTAAAATAAACTTCTTCTTTATACAAAACAGTGATAAATCGTTGTCTGCCATTCTAGCAATGTGTTTATAAATGTTTAATATTATGTTTATGCATTTTTCTACTTCTTTAGCTGTGATTCCAGACTCTTTCTTGCCATGAAGGTAAATTACATTAACGCAAGCACTAACATTTGAGGAACATAAAATGACGAAATGGATCTTGATAAATCAAAATAGTATAAAACAATGTCATGGGGTTTCAAATTTGCATAGAGTATTAGTCCACCACACTGGTCAAATGCGGATTGGTAGACCTCGCACACCCTCGAGCACTTTTAAGCAATTTCAGGCATGCTGGTTTCCTTACGATGTTTGTCTTTATCGTTAGCGAGCGATAAAATTAATATATCAAATACACACATAATTACTATTTATTACACATTTTTTGACAGAGGTCTGCTTTGGGTCCGAATCCGAGACCTTCGACTTAGCAGTACTACGATCTCCCACTAGGCTATGCTGCTTTCATGGCCTATCCTTTCTCATCATGAAAAGAGGCCCAAGCCCAGCAGTTTGACATGTTTTATATATGCTAGGGCTGCTATTATTATGAAGTGTTAAATAAACAAGTCGATATGCTACACTTATATTCTTTAGTTGTTCGGTAAATACAAGAATTATCGCTTCACGCACCGCTCCCTCGCAAACACCGCCTTACTACTTGAAAATATATAACTGCCCGTGATAAACGACCGCATTCAGACTAAGGTATATCAGAAAGCAATATTGGACTGTTTTCTTCAATTTTAAATTGTGAAAAGTGTTTGCAAAGTAACAAATATTTTGAAAGCTTTTATTTTAAAATATATAAAAAACGTGTTGCTAAACGTATGAATAAATGAAAGTTAGTTGGTTGTTTAAAAATCTGAGAAGCTTTACAGCTTTTCTTATAATATTTTGTTGAATCTTGAAATTCTAGCCTCGATGGTCTACCGTATGCGCCTTTCATCTCTCTGCGGTACGATTCCGTCAGGAAATTTTCAATAGCAGTACGGAGTTGAAATTGTGCCCGTTGGATGGCGATAGGCTCACCCCCTATCCCATGGGTCTTAAACATAACATAATAACAAATGTGGTTGTCGAGACGTTCAGAGTGACGATTTAAAGAACTAATAAAATTTAGTTTTTCACTCATCACGTCTCTACCTCTAACTAAATCATCAAGATCACCCATCATCAGATCTAGGTGATATTATACCGCAACCAATAATATGCATTTGACTTTAAAATAGCCAATAAGAGTGCACTACGGCGCTGTTCGAAGTAATAATATAAATTGTATTTAAGTGAAAAATATGAGAGAAACTGTAATTAATGCAAAAACTTACTTCATCTGCAAGGCAATAGCAATAGCGAGTTTGTTGCAAAGAAAAACTAAACTGTAGAGATGGAGGACTCTAGTTAACGAAGTCAAGTACTGCTTGTTAAAACCAATGGAACGATACTTCAAGGTACCTTCTTTCTTGTTATGTTTTTATGGTTTTTAATGTAGACCGATAGTGGATGATTTTTAATACGATTTTTAAGAAAAACCGCCTCATTGGTCTAGTGGGTTAAATTTCCGGGTAGAGTACAAGTGTTATTTGAGATTTTTTCAGTTTGATTTGTACCTCGTGGATGGTGATAGGGGCGAAATGTATTAAACGACTTTTTACAATATTTTGTGGCACACCCTTTGTGGAACACCGTCTTAGTTCTCTAATCTCCTCCCCTCCTCCTCTCCATCATCCGTTTTTTTATTAGCTGAAATAACGTACATAATTCACAATACGTGCAACTCCTAGGTATTTACATTCCACTACAAAAGTAACCTCAATATTTAATAGAACTCACATATTTCGCATTAAAATATCCTTTTTATGAAATAATGCATATATTACTGTCTATTACTATTAGTTTTAATTCATCCAATCTTTAAATAATCACCATTTTCAGCAACTTTGAAAATTTGTTTCTGTGTAGCTACATCTAAGTCTGTGGAAGCTACTTTTGATGCTGACTGTACCCAGTTTAGTCTTCTTCGTGGTTTGGATAAAAAAAAATGTGAGGACTAATAATAGTACAAGGAGTCAGTGTTACAATAAGAGAAATACATATTATTCATGATATATTATTATTTTTGTAACGATTCAACTTCTTTTTAAGGTTTTCTTTTTCTTTCTACGCCCGAGTCGTCGAGTTATCGCCGAAAAGCGGAACTGAGCCTGTTCCGCGCGGGACAATTTATTTTAACTTCAAAAGCGGGACTGTCCTGCCAAAATCAGGATGTCTGGCAACGCTGTATGTGATCCATCCTTAAGGTAGGTTTGGAAAAATAATAAAAATCTTGCGGATTCACCGTAAATTTATGTAATGATTTTCAATACGTCTATTTCACTTTAAGCTCTATAGTTGAATTGAGAACGCCAACACACAATTAAAAAACAGTTTTGAAGTTTCGCCTATTTTATTCTATTCCGGTACACGAAGAACTGTAACCAAAGCCCAAAAAATTACAACAAAATAGCCTATATCACTAAATAACCTTCCTGTTCCAGAAGTTTTAATGCCAGTTATCTTGTTACTATGTAGCTTATAGTACACATCAAGAAAAGACATACGTTTAGAAAAGGGTCTACCTTCTAAAGATAGAGTTTTATCTATAAGTAAATATGGCCGCTTCTCGTCTTTTATGCTCTCCCACGTGAGAGGAACGAGCTCAGTGGGTCCGGATGGCGTTGGATTTCTAAAACAGAAATAATAAATTACACTACAGAAATGTAGCATTCATATAGAATATCACTTTTGTCCAGTTCCTCACAGCCCCCGTGCATTACATGGAGATTTTTTACTCCAAACAAACTCAATTCACAAAATGAAATGAACTTCTTTAAAAATAAGTGTTTAAAAATTTTCAAAAACTCAAGTTAAATAATTCACTCACCCAAACTTGGCGAAATCCGTCCATAGCTTAGTCATTGCATCGATAATTCTCTGGTCGTCGGCTGTCGGCTCATCAGGAAACAAATCCATGGTCCACAAGTATCCCACATCGTCTCCATGTGTCGCTCCCTCTGATGTTAGATTTTGCCTGAATTTATTCCGGTTCCTGCCTCCTTCGTAAGCAAACACATACCAGTACACTGACTTAGCGCCTTCGTCTAAATATCTGTCGATAGATCTCTCTATTGGATATACGAAAGCCATATCAGACCCGAAGTCTAAAATTTCGTGTCTTGTATCTAAGCCCGGCTTCCTATCTCCAATATAAAAATTCCTCACATAATTTTCATCAAGAAGTTCGTCAAAAGCTTGATCTAATTCTTCACTGAATTCGTAATTTTCGTAAAATGATGGATCTACCGTAGAGTCCGGATATTTAAAAGACACCTCCCTGTAACCGATACCCATCATTATATCTAGATCTTTTACTTTAGGCTTCAGTCTAAGGGGGTGTTCCGTAATTAACGCTTTATCGCTTGGCCTTTCAACACAAGGTTTTGTTAAAGGATGCCAAACTTGATCAATAATTTTCAAATCAGTAGCTACTCTGATAACATCGGCAACGTTAGCTGTTTTAAGGAAGTTCATTGCTTGTCCAACATCACTGGATTCAAAGCCAAGTTCGTTAGCAATGTTTAAGGGTATAGTATTATTCATTTTGCCAACAATCCAAGGGGATAATGCTTGGCCACTCTGCATAAGAACTCTTTTAAATAATCCGTCGCTAACTAACATAAGAAGATCCATACTCATAGCACCAGCTGATTGTCCAAAAGCGGTTACTTCATTAGGATCGCCGCCAAAACTCTCAATGTTATCTCTAATCCATTTCAGAGCTAAAATTTGGTCTTTTAATCCTTGGTTATTATATCCTGGTATATCTAGGCAAAGGAAACCATATGGTCCTACTCTGTAGTTCGCTGTTACTATTATAACATCATGTCTAACTAGATATTTTGGGCCTAGGGCTGACCTGGACGCGCTGCCTACCATGAAGGCACCGCCTGGGAGGTAGAACATAACAGGTAGTTTGTTAGTTGGCGAGGCTGTGTTTGGGACGTAGATGTTTAAGATAAGACAGTCGAGGCCTCCTACAGATGCTCCACCAGATTGCTGCGGACATACTACTCCATCTCTCGTAGCTTGGAAGGTTGTAGTAAATCCAGGGTGTGGTTGGGCATCCTGCTTATTAAATATCAAATTTATAATATTAGTAAGAAGTACCACATACTGGGCGGGAGTGATATAAGTTTTGTTTTGTTAAAGAAGAAAAGTAATATTCTATTTCCTACTTATTTTTCTTCTTTTGAGTCAATTGGCTAAAATGTATACATGACATAATTATGATGAGACTCCGACTTAGTGCCGATTTTGCTGACATTAACATTGAGCCACGGACTTCGATCTATCTGTACTGTTCAAACATCGAATGAATGAGAGAGATGAAAATACGAGATTATGAAAACAGCAGTGTTAAAATTGGGGTTTGGTAGTCAAATCCATTGAGAATTAAAGCACTCGATGGTGTTTGCTCCTTGAAATCATTTACAAAAAATAAAAGGTATCCCGTTGACGAAAGGCTCATTCCCATGTCTCTCATATCGCATGGGACCTAAACATAACAGTTGAAGTGCGTTAAACCTCACAGCCTTTTGGGTAATATAGGCGTGATTTTATGTTACATTAACGTACCCCAAAAGGATCATCATCAATCACTCCATAAGGCACAGCCAGATACATGGCATAATCACCATCGCTTGCCTGCAGGCCCTGCACTTGGCCTAAGGGTGTGGTCACCACTGGGTCTGCCCGAGGAGTGGCTTCTAGGCATTTTATTGCTATCATAAGAAGAAGTAACGTCTTCATTGTTTATGGATTCTGTGAAATTCAAAAAAAAAAATTCACGGTCAAATTAGTACATTTATTTGGCACCTTATTTCTTTTTGGATTGTGGAGATTCTATGTTAGTCGTTCCACGTAAAATACTGATATTCAGCTGAATCTGATAGGCTAAAAGCCAAATATAATTAAGAACAGGCTCGGCAGATGAAGATGATGATGATTTTTTTCCTTTTTTATACGATATTATTATGTAGTGAACGGAGGTGTAGCCCACCTGATGGTAAGAACTACACACCCATGGACACCATCAATCCACAAAAGCCGATTGAAAATGCGTCGTTTCATCTGAGAACTACGATGTAATTATAGCTTATGAGGCAGTTAATTTAATTTCATTTGATAAAACACAAATACATTCTGCCATTACAGTCGGCAAATAGACAAGTTTTGACTTACATATTTTATTATATCACCAAAATTCGAGTTTTTTTTATATTCTGATAAAACACTTCATTCAACCATAAGACTATGTTAACTGAAGTAGTCCTCGCAAAATAAGCAGCATAAAATATTGATAACAGAGAAGATACATTATCAAAAGAAAAACAGACCATAAAATAAAATTGAAGTGTGTGTTTGTAACGAAGAGCACTTAACAGGCATGATTACTAATTTTTATTTTCGTATGTAATTGAAACACAACTTGATATGATTAGAAACCTAATAACTACTTTGATATCACGTAAGCTTCTTGAGATAATACTATTTTAAGTTCACATTAATAATAGACTCGCCCAAACGCTCCAAATAAACGGCTACAATAGCGTGACGTCATGCTTGAGTATTTTGTTTGTGAAGTTATGAATTTTGTTGTATAGCTATATGTAATATTGCGTTTATAACAATGGTTTTATAACGAAACTTACTCAAAATTGTATGGGTTATTTAAGAAAAAAAATATATTTTTATAAATTTCGTACTTTAAAATATACTTTTTCACGAAACTTTGAATGATTATAAAATAAGTTAGACTTAAAATATGGCACTAAAAAATCTTGTATTTGGTTTCTGTTTACCTTTATTTTGTTAAGGTATTCATATTTATTACTGTTGCAGTATCAGTGGTCATTCCTGTTGTCTTAGATTTGCAATGACAAACTTACAGTTTTCAAGCTGATTCAGCTTTTGTCAAGATACCTATTGAATCCAGATTTAAAAAAAATCGTCTGTTATCTCAGCTTATCTCTAGGACTGCCAGACTGATTTTGGTAAAATGGTAGAAGTAGATAGCTACTCGTAACAACAAGTCGTGTAATTTAGACTGAAAAAAAGTTTGTTTCTTTGTTTGATCACGTAATATCGGGCACTACTGGTTGGATTTGACTAATTCTATATGCGTTTGATAGTTAAATTCTTATTTTTTTATTAAGTTGAAGTTATTTAACGTCGCGCATGAAGAAGCAGAGCTGCTAGGTTTAACACAGGAGCAACCTATGAGCTAATACGTTGAATGCCCCGCGGATGAAGTTGCGAGCATCATCTAGTTTAATAATAAAAATATTATACCTAACACTTTACATACAACATTACGCTCCCGCCAGGTTTACTGATGATCTGGAAAAGGTCACTGGACAGGACCGGATGACAAAGACTGACGGATGAAAAGAGGACTGAGTTTTAACGTGGGAGAAGCCTATGTCCAGCAGACCTGTGTCCTATAAGGGGAAGATCACTTATGAGATGGACAGAGCAGATCAAAGCTGCGGTCTAGGACGAATGGCGCCGCATAACAAAGCTTGTCACTAATCCGTGACCTAAAATGATGACCACACCTTCTCTGACAAGAGTGTACCGACCAGAACAATGTCCAGCAGTGGATTGCTGAAGTTAGGCTCTGCTTAAAAAAGCTGTTGCACACGACTTCGTACGCATATAATTTGTTATATTGACCACGGTTTTATTGCGATCGCGTAGCGTTTTTTCCCACGTTATCATATTTAATTAGTTTACTTCATATTCAATCATTTCGCATCGCTGATTGATAATCTATTTAATGAGGCCATTAAGAATTAATATAAATGTCAAATTTGAATGCTTTTGTGATATAATCAAAATAATCACCAGGTGGAATACGAGTATAGGACAAATAGTCTAATAAAAGATAAAGAGAACGTCCATTGATATCCTCAATATTTTATATCTTATTATCAATTGAAGAATATCGTGTGATAAGAGAATGTTGCGGCTTTAAAGAAGATTAAAGTGACTAAGATTGAAAAAGGTATGCTCAGAAGATTCGGTAATATTTAGAAAATGAGTATTTAAGTAGATAGCGAAAGATATACAATCCTTACTCCCTTAAATTTATCAATGAAAAAGTAACTCTGCCTATCTCATACGTATGAATATCTGTATACCTATGATCTACAAATAAAGGATTTTGAATTTGAATTTAAATTTGAAGTTTTTGTTAAGAGTAAAAAAACTCAGATCTACTATTACTTAAAACTTTAATATATTCAATAATTTCGTGTTTTGCAGTATTTCTTCTCTAAAACTAAAAAGCAGGTTAATACGAAACAGCTGTGAAGTCAGATTTTTATTTGTATAATCACTCAATGCTCCAGTTTCTAGGGCGTAGCGCGATGGTATCTTTCAATACCTATATCTCAATTCCCTCGCAGATCGACTACGCTCAAATAAACAGGTATTGATAAAATATAAGTAGGTATCGATAAAAATATATCAACATCTCACTCTAATATTTTCGACTTTAAATAGATAATTCTCTCATCTATTTACGCGATAAAATCTAGATTATCAACATTATTTTCTGATAAGGGTTTGTTAACAAAAAATCGGCCAAGGGCGTGTCGGGTCACGCGCCAATTAGGATTCATTAGTGAGCCGTTTTACAATATACGTACTTCAAAGGGATTACTAGTGATACTAAATAAGGAACAGCAGTAATTATTTTCAAAGGTTTTTGTATTTAGCAAGATACTGTATTTCACAATTTGGACCCATATTATTCTTTAACTTATAGTTATAGTTTTCTTTGAAGTTTCATAAATAATATATTTAAATAATTCTACCACCACAATCTTACACTGTACTGCCACCATGTTTTTGAGGTTTCCGTACCCAAAAGGTGAAAACGGACCCTGTTACTAAGTCTTTGCTGTCCGTCTGTCCGTCTTTTATCAGGCCGTATCTCAAAAACCGTGACAGCTAAACAATTGAAATCATTTTATCAATCAATTCACAGATGCTGTTTAACTGTTGCCGCTATAACAACAAATACTAAATCCGAAGGGGGCTCCTATACAAAAAACTAGTTATTTTGCTCGTTTTACTCTATATTTGACTCATGACCCGTGATAACCAGAAAGTAAAAGCTAAAATATGCAATACAACAAAATTATTTTTTTCTCTCGTTTCAGCTTGATATTGATAACGGTAACAAGTAGACACTTGAAATATTCACAGAATATTTATTAATATATTTAGTTTAAAAATAAATAATTAAATTATAATAAGAAATATCTAAGGGGGGCTCCCAAACAACAGACATGTTTTTTTTGCCGTTTTTATTGATAATATTAGGGAACCCTACGTACGCGAATTCGAGTCGTACTTGGGCGGTTTTTACTGTTTTTTTAATGAAACGATTTAGATTACATGAGGAGATAGTAAACAGAAGGTAAGCTTAATAAAACCGCGTTCTAATAGGTACACCACTACAAGCGCGTGCGCACTATCGGCTCGGTCACGTACGGAACGAAACTGGTTTATACCGGCTCGGCTAGTGCACTGGCACAGGGCTGGCAGCATGCGCCGGTTTTGTTTTGTTTTAAGAGAGAGTTAAGTATAGCCGTGTTCTAAGTTCACAAGTAATATTTTATAGTTTATTGTATTGTGTGTATGCAAATAAAACATACCTACTCTTTTTTCATTACCTAAGATTGTATTATTTTGTAACTGTAATTAATTCTTCTACGCCAACCCTAGCATCTGTACGTTATTTAATCATGTAGTAGGGAAGGGGTAGGGGGAAGGGCACGTTTTACGGAACTCTGAAAATGTGCATAAAGATAATATTGATAAACTTATATTATACCATTATTATATGTATAGATAATAAAAAAATAAAGTACCCATTATAAAACTTTGCGTATTTGTATTACTTATTTTTTCTTGCGTGATAAATACTTTATTGAAATACTAATTTCCTCCCGATTGGTATATCGTATCTTGATTAATTATGTAGGTACATGTACTTCCTCATGAATCACTCTATCTATTGGTGAAAGCCATGATTATGAGGTTATCAAAAACAGACAAAAGCAATAGAGGACTCAGTTTTCTCAGCATCACGTCAATAATAATATAACCCAGGAATGTGTGGCAGAGGTGTATAACACTCACATTTCACCTGGTATATATCTTATGTTTAGATCCCATGCGATAGGGGGTGAGCCTATCGCTATTCACCGGTCACAAATCCAGCTCCGTGCTACTATTGAGAATCTCCTGACGTTAAAATCACAAATAACACTTTGCCCAACCCGGGAATCGATACTAAGCATTCACTGTGAGAGTTGCATCGGCTATCCACTAGAACAACAAGGCAGTTTATTTTATAATACGTAAGAATACTAAATAATTAAAAGATATAATTATAATTATAGTGTAATTGGTAGTAAGTGCGCATTATTAAGTTGTTAAAACATCTGCCTTAAGGTCCGGCTACACGCTCCACCTTACCTTGCACGAACTGTTTGCGTAGTTTGTGGAAATTTGTATATAATAATATAGCATGCATCGATCGGGCGAGTAGCCGGCACAACCAACTGTTTGCGCAAGTAAATGTAGCGTGTAGCCTGCCCATGCCGTGTAGGTAGATCTAAAAAACCTAGGGGAAAAAATACATTTTTAACCACCCTGATGTCAGTAAAAGTATGATTCCTTCATTGTATGGGGACACCTTAGGATTTTCATACATTCGTTATTGGATTAAGTTAAATATTATGAAGTCTTTATCAATTTTTATTGACATATTATAATTAAAACACTATAATGCTTGTTATTCGTGCCCATTTTATAAAATATTTAATTTTAATTCATCAGGTTGTATGTTTATCACTAAATATTATAAAAAATAATAAGTATGAAAATCTTTTAAAAAAATCAATAAAAATAATGTAACTAAATTCACGCCTCGATAAATCGCCTTTCTCGTATTAAATACATATGTACTTATTTTCACAACAATGCTACGTAATCAAAAACATGTTTATATCAGCGATAAGTAGATTTTATTGACCGATTTGCTATCTTATAAAAATGACGGCTTATCAGAATATACAAGTATATGATAAAGCTGAGGAATTTGTTTGATTTATTGATTGTTTGATTGAAAGGAATAATCTTCAAAAAAAAACTAGTGCATAACATCACGCTACGACCAATAGGAGTAGAGCAGCAATGAACAATGGGGTAAAACTACACTTATCTCCAATTAAATGTATTCACATTGTAGAGTCACAATGAAGTAGTGTGATAATATTTAAAACTTACTTGGTATTTCTACATAGGAAACTTCATAGATCATAGTTATGTCAATATTTATAAGTAGAAATAATTGTCATAAAATCTTAGGTGTGGGCATGATATAAATGATAATGTATATTGTTCTGTCTTCCTTATCTTAGAGTAATCATGTACACTTGTCTATGCTCATATTAAATGAGGCTCGAGCGTTTCGCTCATTCGAGCTGAGCTTGGCAATTCTCTCAAATAAACGCATGTGGCTGGCTTCACGCCACGCGTTTGAACTCGGGTTAGGCAAGAGTTTTAATTCAGGAAATTCTCAGTGGCAGCGCGAAGTCTAGATGTTTTATGTGCCCACTTGATGAAATAAAATTAGTAAAATTTCTAAAATGTTTAGCTTTACTACATGTTTTTGAAATTTTACATTATTCACGTTAACATTATATCATGCCTATATCGTCAATTGAAAAAAAGAGTTTGTACGTATATCTATCAGTGATTGAAGCAATTTTGACAAAATGGCCACAAATAAACATGCATTTTAGTGCTTTAAAAATATCTATAAAATGTATACGGACTTAATAATTTATTAAAGTAACAACCCGATTACAGAAATAATACTGAAAATAGCATACCGATTGTTCCCCTTACGTCTTTTCTATTTGTCATTCCAGCCCCTACAGTTAGACTCAAGCCCACTTGAATCTAAGACTCGATGACTGGACGTGACCTAGGTAGGACAAGACAAGTCTAAGATGATAGATTTCATTGATAAGTAAGTAAGATAAGAAAATCTTTAATAACCTGAATTGGAATAATTGTTGCTCGCAGTTTTACCTGCAAGAAGTAGTGTAAAACTACACTACTTCTTGCAGGTAAAACTAAATATGTGAAGTAAATAAATTTTAAAGAAATTTAAAAAATTCTGCAAGTAGGTTCCCTACATGATATAAATTAACAAAATCATCACACCTATATTATTCAGGTGGGTGTGAAAGAGTTATATAACACCCACATTTCACCTGGTATGTTTAGGGCCTATATAATAGGGTCAGCCACCCACCAGGCACAAATCCAACTCTGTGTTGCTATTAAGAATGTCCCGATGAATAAATCGATAATTACATTTTTGCTAGACTCGACCATCGAACCTTTGACCAACAAGACAGTCCGTGGTGCGATTCAGTAAGTGAAACTGTCATTTTTTTTATACTGCGTCCACAGCGAACGAACGTGTATTCCACTTGATGGTTAGTGGAGTACAGCCCATGGACATCAACAATCCACAAAAGCAGATTATAGATGCGTCGCTGCAGCTGAGAACTACGGTAGTTATGCCTCATGTGCCAGTAATTTCAGGTCCTGATCTCACCACCAAACCGGAACACAGTAATGGAAGCACTACTATTTGGCGGCAGGTTAAAGGTGAGACGGTATTGCTGCCGCCCTTGAACTCATTCACAAGAGCTCTACCACCAGTTCCGAAAATTTTGTGCCTTATCATCATATAAATACGGTCAATATTTGATTGATAGAAATTAAAATTTCGTGTGATTCCATTTACAGAACGCCATTTGTCAAATGCCTAATATCATTTAAAATAGTGCTAAATTTAAACAAACCTTACCTAAAGGGTCCATTTCAAACAAAACATATTATTTTGTCAGATAAGTCATGAAGGTTTTTATCTGATGGTACATTAATAAAGTATTTATCATCAAAGAACGAATGGAGTCGATCGGTGGTGTAATACAAGGAGCACTTAATCAATATGGAGAGGATATAAAAGCAAATATATTCAAATAAGTCTGCCAAAGGTTATCAATTTAAAATTATACTAATAAGATTTTACAAAACTGAGGCTTGTTCGATACAGGCACAGTATACATAATATCTATCTTTACTCTGGTACAGGCTACGCCCAGTTAAAAAAACCAAAGGAGAAATTAGTTATACGTTTTTTTTAAAGTAGTTTTAAGTTTGCTAAATATTTGTAAATACCGATTTACTATCAAAGTGTAAAATCTAAAATGTCAACATTTGCAGTAATATTTTAATTTTTAACTCACCTGGGAGCGGGAGGAGAGAAGATATTGTACGGCGCATCTATGATTTGACAACTAGTTTTATATAAATAAATAAATATCTCACAACTTACACATAACGCCATCTAGTCCCAAACTAAGCAGAGCTTGTACTATGGGTACTAGAATAACTGATACTAATACATATATACTTTTCTTTTGTAAATACATACTTATTATACATAGAAACACCCAGACTAAGACAAAACCCCATGTTCATGCACACAAAGATTTGTCTTAAGCGGGAATCGAACCCGTGACTTCGGCGTCTCAGGCAGGTACACTACCCACTATGCCATGCAGTTGTCATATGACCTGACAAATACCAGTCCTGCGGTAATAGTCTATGATATAATAACGCACTAACTGAGCTTAATACAATAAGAAAAAGGTACCAAGTTTCTCAAATAAATTCTGAAAAACTAAGATCCTAACTTTAAAACTTGCTAAGTAGAAAATATGGTAATCCTGTTAGTTTTGATTGGATTGGAGAAGATTAAATTAATACTAATACTATTAGAATAAAGACGATCTAAGATCTTAACCTTGTCTGAAAACTTCGAAATGGTGACAAAACACTCCATATTTATAGTTATATCCGTAGTACAAACTGATTCTGCAAATAGGACCGGAGCCTTTCTGTGGAATCTCAAAAAACCAGGCGCTTACCAATTTCTCAAGGGAAAGCTATTCGAGGATTCATCATGGCTCTGGAAACAGAGTCAAGGGATGGATCACAGCAAAAGCCTCATCGAAGGCTTCTCGAACAAATTTACTACTGAGTTGCTGGCACTGAATAGGAACAAGGTGTCCCTTGCCGTTAGATCCCTCACAAGCTAAATAGGCACTTATCCCGTATGGGCTATGCGGACGATGACTACTGCAGATTCTGTAAAGAGGAACCGGAAACACCGCTGCACCTCTTTTGCGACTGCGAGCCACTGATCCATAGACGAAGCATCATTCTGGGACGCCATATCTTGGATCCGAATGATGTCAAGTCACTCCCGATCGGCCGACTGCTCCAGTTTATGGAGGCTATTGTCCTATAGGAGAGTCTATAATGAGACTACAATCACAATAGACCCACGGAGGTCGACGTGAACACCCAAAGCCTCTTCCCAACAATAATAAATAATAGTACAAACTGCCTCGATGGTCTAGTGGTAAGCTTATGCGCCTCTCATTGCAAGGTGTCAGGTTCGATTTCTAGAGTCGGGCAAAGTGGTATTTGTGACCTTGTAGAATGTAGAGGAACGGGTTGTCCTCCACCACATAGGAAGGATCCTCCAACTAGGCTCGGTGCTATTGCCTGGCGGACAGACAGCTGTCCAACGGTAACATCTTGGTAGTAGTATTCATGTACACTTGCTGTGAACACTTCGCTATCGCGATTCAGCGCTTTTTGAAATTTTTGACGTGTGTGTCAATTCTTGTCATCCGTCATTATTATGTGCGTATACCACAACCTTTCAGCCAAGAAATGCACAAAAGCAGCACAGAGTTGAAATTTTGATTGGTGGATGGCAATAGGCTCACCCCCTACCCCATGGGGCCTAAACGTAGCATGTAAAATGTGGGTGTTGTGCACCTCAGCCACATCCTGCTTAGCGTGATGTTATGTTATGTTAAATATAGAATTGTTATGTGTTTTTGTTGTAGTTCAAGTGAACAATTTAGTGGCGAAGAAAAGTCCACCAGTGTTGATGGATTTTGTTCTTTTGGAAGAATTACTGGCAGCATCTATTGATTTAAAAAAAAAGACATTTAAGTGCTCTAAAAAATGAGACTTGTAAGCAGAAATCACATTTTTTTAAATTAGTCTATGTCAAATCGATTGACAAATAGCGAAAGAGAGATCATGAGCAATAACTACAGCGTAGTATAATATTCGCGAACTTGTACTCGTATCAACACGCAGATTCACCAAACTGCCACTTCTTAAAAAAAATAAATAACTTTATAAAATATAGCCTATGATAATCAGAAATATTTTTTTAATCGATACAGTAGATATCGAGTTATTGTAAAAAACACACTAGAAATATTTTTTTGCTTTTAATAATATTAGTTTAGGTTGTCGCCCTCGACGTGTGCCTGTGAATGAATGCGAGCCACAAGCAAGGGAGTAGAAGTTGCTACCTACTGGGAAAAAACAATATAAATAAAAAATGAGAAACCATAATGCTATTGACACGTAAGAAGAAGAAGAAGTTTAGATTAGTCGTACAAACGTTGCTACATCGATTATCTGATAATATATTTTGTGCTAGTCATTTCAGCATTTAACTATTAAATACATCTAAAACCAGTTATTAATTTGGTGGTTATACTTTCCAAGAATCCATTCCAAGCAGCGGGTAGCCGAGTAGGAGACCGTAAAACTGCAAAGTTATAGGTCTTTGTTTTGCATCAACACAGCAGACACCTTTTGTCAATAAATCGTTAAGATTCGTTTAAAAGATATGTGTATATTTATCTTATTTAAATTATCTTTATCGGCACAATAAATACAACATAATCAAAAACATTATAGAAGGAAAGATCGAGGGAAAGAGAGGAAGAGGAAGAAGGAGATTGACCTGGATGGAAAACATGCGTAATTGGACCGGACTTGACGCTGCCTCACTCAGCAAAGTAACACCTAATAGATGCGAATTTCTAAGGATAGTCGCCAACATCCAATAATGGATATGGCATCAGAAGAAGAAGAAATTATCGCTTGCTAACGGTGAAGAAAAACATTGAGAGGAAACCTGCATACCCGAGAGTGCCTAAAAATGCACGAGGGTGTGTTAAGTCTACCAATCCACACTTGGCCACCGTGGTGAACTATGGCCTTAGCCTTCCCATCATGATAAGAGGCCCAAACCTGCAGTGGGCTGTGTATAAGAGACAGGGCTGCGTAAGTAAGAATCCGTTCACTAACCGTATCTTCAATAAATGCACAGTAATATTTAACTCCTAAACCTACGCAGCCAAAGCTGAGGGTAAAACATAGCAATTCATAATATCTTTACTCAGATTAATCAAAATTGAAACACAATATTATTGTTCTGAAGCAGTCAACGTTAAAATAATAAGATTAATTGACTAATAAAAAGTGCTCGATAATCCTTACCTTTGAGCGTCGTAGCGCGGCGTAGTCCGCGTAGCCGTCAGTGGCTCTACGGAGACCGTCTGCTACGGACGTAGGCGTGCCGCTACGCGCTAGAACTCGAAATTCCGAGTTCATCCATTCGAGTTTTCCTCAGTGCTTGTGACATTATCAGTTCAGTTCTCGATTGCAGAACTATTTTTGGGAACTGATTTTCCTGTACTTTGATTTTTGTGTGTTTGGAACTTCAGTTATTTTTTGTATTGACAAGTGAACTTTTATATTGATTGGTGTCCGAGCAGTTGGGATATATGCGACCTGTAAGTACATAGATAAATATTTCAGTTAATTATGGTTTTAAATCAGATTGATTTTTAAACTTAAAAAAAAGTTAAAGCTAACAAGATGCTGAATAAATATTAAATTTACAAGAATTAATTTGATCATATCGTATATTGACCGAAATAGCCTTTTATATTCCCATGGGTAAGTTAAAAAGGTGTATCAGGTATTTGTTTATCGCGAAGGACGCCAGCTTCCTATGTGTACAGAATTTCCGTAAAAAAAACCAGTCCAAATATTAAAAAAATAGAATAGCATTAATTACTCGCTTCTGCCTGCGGTTTCGCCTGATTATTATGGCAATAAAATGTTTTTTATATCCTTTTCCAGATTATTTACTATCTTTTTTTCAATTTTTAACAAAGTTGACTCAGTAGTTAAGTCGTTAATAAGTACCAAACATACAGATGTAAATATAGTATTAGTAAGGATAAAAATATCTTAGAGTACTATACAAAATTGTTTGTAGTGTCTTTTATGAGAAAGGTGACCTGCCTAGCCCAATCACTTTATTATTCGTCCCTACAAAAAGAGACAATTTACCTTCAGTTGGCAATTGAGTCGCAGTAAGGGTTTATGGCACGCCCTATATGGGCCATAGGTCAGGTAGGACATATCATTTTGTGAGAATTTTTCCTATTACATTGGGGTTGGCTTCTAGGGTAATGGATTCGGCTGAACATCAGTATTTTACATGGAGCGGCTATTATTCAACTACCTAGTACGAAGCGATACGATAGCTTTTGTTTAGCTAGTTACTTTCTATCATATGACTACCCGTAAAGATCTTCAAACGGCAACCTGGAACGACAGCTTATCAAGCTTTCCTTTATGTTAAGATTGCCACCCATCCGAGGACCGACCGCGGATAACATTATTTAACCTTATTGGCTTTTCTTACGTTTTTAATTGACTTTTAGAAAAGGAGGATCTCAATTCGATTGTATGTTTTTTTAAGTTTGTTCTGCGATTACTTAATTGTAATAGCATAAAGAAGCCCAAATAACTCCAATACCCAAAACCCGTAATCCCTCGTCCTTCTCTGAATATCGTCCCATCTCAATTCTGCCTTTCCTTTCCAAAGTACTTGAACGACTCATTTATACACAACTCAGCCGATTTCTCTCCCAAAACCAACTCCTAAATCCTCTCCAATCTGGTTTCCGTCCCGGTCATAGTACTACCACAACCCTGATCCATATTACGGACGACATCAGGTTCGGCATGGAAGAGGGCAAGCTGACAGTGCTTGCTCTGCTTGATTTTAGTAACGCCTTCTGTACGGTAGATTTCGATATATTACTGGCCGTTTTGCGCTCTCTTAACATATCTCCAGCAGCTATTGATTGGTTTCATAGTTACCTGTTTGGTCGCCACCAACGTATCTACATAGAAGATAATGTTTCTTCTTGGTGCAATACTACGGCTGGCGTACCACAGGGCGGTGTTTTATCTCCACTTCTTTTTAGTATTTTTATTAACTCAATCACGAACCAACTTCTCTCTTCCTACCACTTGTATGCCGATGATCTCCAGATTTATTTCCAAGCTCCAATCGAACGGCTGACAGAAGCCATCAGCAATATTAATAATGATTTAAATAGGATATGCGACTGGAGTAAGGCCTATGGTATAACAATCAACCCTTTAAAAACGCAAGTCACCATAGTTGGCAGTCCAAGGATGATAGCAAAATTAAATTGTCATCAACTTCCTCCTGTGACTTGTAATGGGGTAGCCATCCCTTACAGCGACACAGTAAAAGACCTCGGCATCTTCATCGACAAGACTCTCACCTGGGGCCCGCAACTAAAAGAGTTGAGTCGTAAACTCTTTGCCGCCGCTGGATCGTTGCGAAGACTGCGTAATCTTCTACCTACTACTACGAAAACTGCACTTGCACAATCCCTTCTTCTCCCAATCCTTGATTATGCAGACGCCAGCTATCCAGATCTCACTGAGAACCAACTGAATAAACTTGAGCGCCTTCAAAATGTCTGCATAAGGTTTATATTTGGACTGCGCAAATATGACCACGTTTCCGAATATCGCACTAAACTCAAGTGGTTACCCATTCGGCTTCGCCGGAATGCACACATTCTCTCTCTTCTCTACAACATTCTTTTCAATCCTTTAACTCCCTCTTATCTAAAGAAAAGATTTAATTTCCTACATGATACGCACACGAGATATCTGAGATCGTCAGGGAATCTGAGACTAAAAATGCCGGAACACAATACCGATTTCGCTGACAAAACATTTACTGTTCAAGCAGTACGGCTCTGGAATGCGCTGCCAGTGTCGATTAGGAGCGCCAAATCTTTAACTTCCTTTAAAAACTTAGTTAAGGAACATTATCTCTGTTAAATAACATCAGAACCATCACGTTAAGTCCATAACTATTTTTTTTGTATGTATTTGTATTTATTATATAGATATATATATATATATATTATACTTATGTATTATATTATGTATCTATTTGTAGTGTATGTAATTCTAATTTAAATCTTATAACGTACCTATGTTTAGGTATTCATATTTATTTTTATTTTTCTTTATAATACTTATATTTATAAAATCTGTTCTACTTTCTCGCTAGTATACCTTTAACTTCCCATTCATCTCTCTGTCTTAATTTCCATCCAATGGTTGTCTGTAAGAGATTGCCTTGATTGCGATAAGACCGCCATTTGTACTTAGCTTATTTTATTGTCTTATACTGAATATTTCTTGGTGTACAATAAAGTTTTTTATTATTATTATTATTATTATAATGTAAATTTTTTTTGTTTGAAAGGGTTCACTTGTCATGTGGTCCCGAGCTCATTCGGTCAGGATCTGATGATGGGATACTTGAAAAATCGAGGGTTAGTTAACCCTCAAAATTTTATGTTCTTTATATTGTTTTATATATTACCTAAAACTAATCGGATATTTGCATCTAGAGATGCTAGATGGAACAACTTCTCAATGGTTAGAAGTTCGAAGATAATTCTTTAAATAGCACTTTTAGATCGTTTTTCGTATTATTTAAAGATATACACAGATGATACGAGACGTAGAATATTACTTAGGTATACCCATAAAAAAAAAAAATTGCATCGGATAAGTCGTTTTTCGCAGCCGTCTTTCTAACAGCTGGAAAAGCAGTTTTAAACAAGAATGACACATGGTAAAGAAACTTCACTAGAGAGAGAATTTTTTTTTTGAAAAAAAAAACCTTAGGTACTTCAAAATACCTTAAAAAAGCATTTAATTACGCAAAAAGTCAAATAAATAGTTCTAGAAGTCTGTGCTGATTATATTAATCCAGTTACAATTTATGAGCACCGATTTCAAGAACTATCTCAATTTATTTTAAATCGTTTTTTTTTACTTTTTGACCGACATTTTTACAGATCATAGTTGTTTGGGGCTTCAGTTATTCAGGGCGCTGTTTAGAAGCAAAAAGTTTTAATTAATTTCTCGACTTTACAGAAAAAGCGCTGCCATTTTATCTTTAAACTGCAGTCCAGTTCAGTTGTAAGATATGCCATTTCATTTAAAGGCACATAATGGTGCCAGCTTTACCTAACAATACATAATGCACAGAACTGTATGTACTGTGCATTATGTATTGTTACTCTTTTATGTCTTTTAACTTACCTTATAGGAAATAGATTATAATGAAGGCAGGAAATTGATAGATATAGCCATATCTCACACGTAGTGTAAGTTAAGAAAATCCTTAAGAAATTGAAACGGTATGTCGTACATACACCATGTATGTCGTTACTAAAAAGGTATACGACAAGTACACACTTACAAGATTCCGGTTTTTGTACAGTCAACCAAACAAGTTGCTTGTCATCGAGATCTAAAACAATATATAAATAAATTTGATTAGTCACATTATATTTATGGTTATGATACAAATGGTATTATTTAAACAATTATTGAAAATCTTTGACTACATAAACTGCGACGCAAACTACATAATTGTGGAAAACATACCAGTTTTGCATGATTGTGTGGGTTACTTATTTAAAAAATGAAATACCCGCTATTAAGTATATACATAATATGCCTCGTGTAGTAAGTCTTGACTAAAACGTAAAAGTTTTTACCCTGTATACCTAATTGCCTTGTCCTCTATACAACATATTTCGTACGTGCCACCTACCGAAACGCAGCGAAAAAGATAGTAGATAAAACACCAAAAAGCTTTCCAACAAATCCGGTAATGTGATATATATCTGCCGATGATATCGTAATACGCTATGGCAAAACATGGATTTAGTATAAGTATACGAAAACAAGGATAACCAGAAAATCGTATTACTGTATTGTATTTTGAGACAAAAAATAAATGTTAGGAGGATGTGACACCAATACGGAATGATTTAATTTATCTTTTTTAAACAAGTTACTCTATCCTGCGTGAATATGAATTGTAGTAAGAGCTGTAAGTCCATTACATGGTGTTAATTTTCTCGCTCTTTTACAAAGGCGTATAATGTTTAAAATGCGCAACTTACTTAGATTTTTACTATTTTTTCTGATAACTGTACATAATAACTTATCTTTTATCCATTTTTGGTAGAGTCTATACATAGGTTTTAAGAGTACAGCTGCAACAAACGTAGTGAAAAATATAGTAGATAAGAACACCAAAAAACTTTCCAAAAAATCCGGTAATGTGATATATCTGACGATGTTATCGTAATACGCTATAGCAAAACATGGATTTAGTATAAGTATACGAAAACAAGGATAATCGAAAAATCGTATTACTGAATTGTATTTTAAAACCAAAAATAAATGTCAGAAGGATGTGGCACTAATTTGGAATGTATTTTTTTTTTAAACATGTTACTTTATCCTGCGTGAATATGAATCGTAGTAAGAGTCGAAAGTAAGTCACATGGTGTTACTTTTCGTAATAACGGACGTTTATAATGGTGTATAATATTGAAATGCGTAACTTACTTATACATTTTACTATATTTTTCTGATAACTGTCCTTAGTTACACATATCTTTATACCCAATTTGGCTTGACGTCGACTTCTGGGACAGCCTAAATATAGGTTATAGGAGTACAGCTGCTACAAACGCAGTGAATAAAATATTAGATAAGAATATTAAAAAGTTTGCCAACAAATCTGTAAATGTGATATATCTGCAGATGTTATCGAAATATGTTATGGCAAAACATGGCTTGAATCCGTATTACTGTATTTCATTTTGAGCACAAAAATAAATATCAGGAGTACGTGACACCTACACGGATTTATCTTATCTTTTTTTTAAAAAGTTACTTAACCCTGCGTAAATATGTATGATGGTAAATTTAAGCTTGAAATAATTTACTTTGGTTCACGAAAAATATTATATTGAAAATGAAAGATCTATTCCCAACCTCGTAGGTTGACATAATTGCCTCTTTGCATTGACAAAATTTATAGTAGTTAATAACAACAGTGTTATAACGTCCTTACAATAGCATTTTCGACCATTTTTATAAAAGTTTATAACATAACGCATTGAATTTATTTTTATATCCATTATGTTAGCTCACCTGTGCATATCATGATAGATCTATTCAAAACTACTGTATGCTTACTATCATAATACCTTCACAACTTTTACTAACTACTACTGTAAAGGTTCACCATATTATTAAAACACTCAAATACTAATAATTGGTTTTATTGCATTAATGTAACAGACTTGACATAAGCAACAATCAAAAGTGCCTCGCCTCTGCCGTTTTTTTTCAATTATGATACCAGTATCCGTTTTAATTTTAAATCATGCAATCGAATACATCATATTTAAATGGATTTGGAATCAGTAGTGAAAATAATTGACCAATACATTTTACATTATGAAATTAAATAAATCAAAGTAAAACAAACTGACATTTTATAAATCGACACCTTTCTAAATTTTATATCGACATGAATCGATTCAAACTTGCCAGTACAAATAATGATCTAATGATTGTAAGTACATTATGAAATTAAATTAATTATAATTAATACAAATTAAAATCAAATAAATTAAAACCTAACAAGTGAGAAAAAATAATACAATATTTTAGATTTTAGTTAAGTTTGAAAGTGACTAGAAAAGTTGCGACGTTTGAAATGTCACATTGTCATCGCATAAGAGAACCACTAAGTAATATCATTATACTTAAATAGTAGCTTCTGAAGAAAACATAGGTCTTCGGTTTTACCAAAGCGAAGAGGAGAGAAGATGTGTTTGAACCACACAAATTTACTTATTTCCACATCTCCTCTACTCTCCGCTTTGGTAGAGCCTAACATCATTAACCAAAATAAGGTTTATAAACCAACATTAAAATGAAGACCGCCTCACCACAATACATTGAATACCTCATTTTCTAATCACGGAAAGGTAATATTTCAGGCAAATTACCACACTTGAGAGAGGCTTCATTATAAATTCACTCCCAGCAATATTTATGTACTGCAGAGCGATGAAACTACATCGTTTAACTGCTTTAAGCTTCGGAAACCACACGCTGCGGCGCTTGATTATTAAATCACGGTATCAAATAGAAATGTTAAAGACGATTGTAAATTCAAATCTTAAATTGCAACTAGTCATTTTAACTTGTAACCTTAATATGCAATAATGATGAGAAAGTTTTTTTTTTACTTTTAATAACGCTCTAAGGTTCGTTAATTCGCTTGTCGTTGTTTAACAAAATCTCAAATAGCCAAATCATACCCAGAAATCAGAAAGTGATCTCATGACCACTGTTCGTTGAGACGGTAAAGGATTAATTAGATGTTCATTAAAAACACAATATCAGGCCTATATTCTGATAGGGCTGTATAACGGGTGCGGTCTATTTGGTAGAAACTTAATGCTCCGAAACCTATTTGGGATAACTGACTTCGCAGAAACTTCTTTAGTCGATCATTTATTAGGCATAAAAAATATTTGACATAAATATTTTTAGGCATAATGTGCTTATGACCGAATTTAGAATGGCATACATTTAAGATAGTAGAATTTTTATTGGCATATTTACCTTTGGCATAGGTAAAATTTTGTATAATTTCATTTAGCATAACGTTCATTTAGAGTACAGATTATTTGGCATAATTTGACTAGGCATACTATGAAGATCATAGAATTTCAATTAGAATAATATAGATTGGGTTACTTTCTTCTTTAAAAATGCGTAGGTTAGGTTAGGTTAGAACTGTGACCTCTTATGCACGAGCCGAGCGAGCGAAGCGAGCGTGCCGCGGCAGCGGCCGGCGAGTGCCAGAAATGAACATGCTCTCATGGGCAAGGATATAAAAACCAAATAATTATCATTAAATCAACTTTTATTTATTACAATTACTAAAAAAAAAAACAATTAAATTAATCAGTAAACAAAATTAAACTAATCTTATATTAGCTCCTATTGCTTTAAGGTACCCAACTTCTGTGTAGTCCGACTGATTATTTATAATATTTTGAAGACGATTCTTGCTGTAAGCATTATGCGAAATGATGGTTCTACTTTTAAATAGTTATGGATAAGAAATATATGCCAAAAGATGAATCTGGTTTTGAACTTTCTGCGATGTGATGATTATACATTGTGATTATTATGGATATCAAAATTATGCGTACAGATGATTCTGACTTACAGAATTATGGGTTCCAATGTATGCTAAATGAGTTTATGACAAACGATATTCTGCGAAAAGAGGTTTATGCTATTAGTTGTAATGCAATATAAAATTATTACTTAAAAAGTTCTACTATAATAGGTGTACCCCTGTATAACACCTACACTTGACCTTTTGTGTCATTAGGTCTTACGTGATAAGGGGTGAGCTTATTGCCATCCACCGAACACAATTCAAACCTTTTGCTGCTAAGATTTGCCTTACGCAAAAATCCCAAATAACCATTTTGCCAGTTTCAGAAATCGAACCCGAGACTTCGCGATGAGAAGCCACATGTGCTAACCACTAGACCAACAAGGCAGCTTTCCATTAGATAATTTAAAATAAAGGTAGTTTAGAACTTCCCTTTGTTAATAGTCATCATAATATTATCAAAACGTGGGTAGATAAATTCATGTTTATGTTTATGTTTCCAAGAAACAACAATACAAACATTCTATATCCCACGCACACTACCTTTTTGGGAAATCACTCATTCACTGTCAAATTACCATATTATTTATTATACTACGATATTTTGTTACGTACTGACCAGACATATAAAATCCAGTTCAACTTTTGTTAAAAGCAATGATAAGTATTTATTTATTTAGGTGTGATTTGTGTGTGTGGAATGTATGTTTGTGAAGTTGAATACCGTCGTTTTAAAAAAAAATAAAGCATAAATATTGGGCATTCATCTACATCAGGGTAATAGCAGCACGGAGATGGAATTGTGCCCGGTAGGTAGCGATAGTCTCACCCTCTATTACGTGGGTTCTAAACATAACAAGTGAAGTGTGGGTTTTATACACCACTGACGCACCCTTCTGAATAATAAAGGCGTGATGCTATACATATTATGTTACATTATGCCAAAACATATTATGCTAAATAACTATAGTTATTCCGAGTGTCAAAGTACGCCAAAAGACTATTATGCGTAAAAATATGCGTAACGTGTTATGTTAAAGCAAATAATTTGATTTTTTTTCGTACCATAGGGATCTCATTATATTATGTCTATGTTATCTATGAATAAAAAAATATGCCATATTATATTTGAAAACATCTTATCTTACATATAGAGTGAAAATAGCATCGTGATAAAGCATCTTACCAGGGATTACATTACGTGTACATGATTCTAAGACACAAATTACCGAAAATTTCCACACATCGGAACATCGCTCTTAGAATAATTTTACGCAACATATGGTAATCGCAAATCTATGGAAATAAGCTTATGAAAACACGTTTCAATGATTGAAAGACATTTTGAAGTTGCAGGTGAGACAATTTTTTGTCGGAAAGTTCTACAAAAGGGAAAAAAAAACATCTTAATCTCCCACAGTTGACCGATTAATATTGCAAGATCGTAAAGAAAAAAATTATTTTACTCAAAAATTCATAAAATTTTATTTTAAGCCAATTGCATGAAAAACTGCGTATTTTTTGTAAATAATTGTTCCCAAGGGGTTCATTTTGGGGTTTTAAGTTTATAATTATTTGTAAATTATGAAAGCATTTCATGAAATTCTGCACATAAGTTCCGTAAACAATATAAATTAACAATAAGATTTTTTTGGAAATTTCTTTCCCCATGGGGACAAAGGTGTATGAAGGGAGTGCCTCAATTTTCTCACGCGGACGAAGTCGCGGGCAACAACTCTAGTCACAAAATTAAATATAATAAAATGACAAATAATTGTTATTGGTATAACAAACGCACGTTTAAGGCTCCCCAATGTATTGTTTGTAGAAAAGCATTACTCTTGTAGCAATTAACTTGCCTTCAAATTGTTCGTACCTTTTTGTGAGACAATGTATTCATATTTTTGGGTATGGTCCTTAGGCTAAGGTTATTTTTCGGTCAATGTAAAGACTTGATAACACTACGATGTCAATATTTATATATCTATGTTATGGATAGGCGAAGGCGATAGGCACATGTAAGAGTCAAACATAACAGATGAAGTGTGCGTGTTGTACACCCCTACCACACTCTTGTGGTTAATATTGGCGTGATGCTATATTATGTATTGCCTTAAAAATATAAATATTTACTATACTATATTTAACATCATAATGCTGCTTGGGTCATTGAGCAATTAGGAGGTACAAAACAAACAAAATTCGCAATGGAGGCTGCCATTTGTGCTCAATGGAACGAGTTACCTTTAGCTATCTCAACCAACACCATCAATATATTTTTCAAAACAGTGAGCAAATCTCGATTGTGCTACGAGACAGTGTCATTTCAGTATCGCTTGAAGCAAAGTTGAGTTTTTCTCTTTCTTGAAGCAAAGTTGCGTCTTGCTCACTGCTCACCTATTTTATAAATGTCACACAACTTTCACACCACGTCAACAACTAGTCCTTCACTAAGCAGAACTTGTTTTAGGTACCTACTATTTCGAGCTACTGACAAAATGTAATCCGATTATACCCGACAAGGCAAGAAAAATATTTACACAGAAGTTAATAAATCGTGGAATCCTTCTACATGAGTGTTCATCTATAAAACGTTTCATTAAATTAGTTATTGAAGTATGTAAGTGAACAAACCGCTATCTGAGTATCAGGGTGGCTTCATTACACTACTTTGTAATAGGAAAGGGCAAAGTTTCACTTGAGACTTTTCAGCGATAGAACCTGCATACATACCATGCTAGGAACAGACAGGCACCCACTTTCAGCAATTATGTAACTTTAATCCTTGATTTCACCAACATGTTAAACTGACGTTTTGCTGAACTGACCGACTCGTTTTTCCTCTCGAAAGGATAACCGCCGATTATAAGATTGGTGAAATCGGAACTCGGTCTGTCTAGGTGTTTATTGTTATCCAATTTTTTATTATATTCTGAAACCATATAAAATTAATTTAAGGAGTATGCCTATACAACAGACAGGATTTCATGCGCGAGTCCAACTCGCACTTGGCCGGTTTTTTACAACTTTTCTTTTTCCTAAAGCCACTGTGATCTGAATTCCATAGCCAATCGTTCTAACCTATGTTAGAGGCACACATAGGGAAACTTACAGATTTTATTTAATGACGTAAGTCCAAGCCAGCCCTCACTCTATGCGTAAGTAAACAATCTGTAATCTGAGTATCCCAGTGGCTCCATTACACTTTATAATAGAGCAGCGGCAAAGTTTCATACGAGGCTTATCGGCGATAGAACCTTCCATACCAGGAGATATTGCACAAATACACAACAGATAAAGTAACGAGGCTCTTAGGAATGGTTCAGAAGTTCAGATATTGGTTTCTTGATTGCAAACTTTATTGTGAAACAAAGGATGAACAAAAATACGGATTTCCTTTGAATTTAGATAGTACTTCTAAACTGATGGGTAATATGGCAGAACCAATAAGCTTGTATAATCAATATCAATAGAATTTTCGGTTTCTATGATACCGAAATCTTCTATTACATAACAAAACATAAAATCACGCCTATATTAGGCATTACCCACTTTTCACCTGTTATGTTTCGGTCCCATGGGATGAGGGTGAGCCTATTGCTATCCACCGGGCACAAATCCAACTCCGTGCTGCTATTGTAAATTTCCTGATGGAAAGTTCGCGAAGTTCTAAAGACCTCGCGGTGATAGGCGCACACGCTAACCGTAATCATCAAGGCAGTTTATAATTTATATACATTTTACAATACTTAGTAAATTAGATAACACTTTTGTAAAGTATAGATTAAACTACTTTAGTACAAAACGAATTCCAAAATACTCGTCTCAAAGTACTTGAGTACAACTCACTTAATTTGCAGATCTCTCTTTACTAAGCCATCTCATTCGTTGATTTTAAAGATCAAGTGGCTTGAGCTTGTCCCAGTTTTTAAGTCGGATGGTACGCAATAATGAAGATAAGGGCAGGATGGGGCGCTTAATGTTTAAGCTCTTGATTTTTAGGTGTGAAATGTCGTTTCGATAAGGAATTTGGATAATATTTAGGTCGAACTGTTTTACCATTACTTCACGCCAATTTAACTTTGAAGATTTAAACTTTCACGATTTGTACACATAAATATATATTATAAAAAAATATTATCACGTAACATACACACAGCGTCATCAAGTCCCAAACTAAGCAGAGCTTGTGTTATGGGTACAAGAATAACAAATACTAATACGTATAATTACTTTTTATATTAAATACATACTTATTATAAATAGAAACACACAGACCAAGACAAACCTCCATGTTCATGCACACAAAGATTTGTCTAGAGGGGGCATCGAACCCGCGACCTCGGCGTCGCAGGCAGGAACACTACCCACTCCGCCATCCGGTCGTCTAATTGTAGAGACCTAATCGCGTAAACATTTTTAAAGGCAACTTTTTTTGCTCGACAGTTTCGATCGAATCACACCGTACGTCACGAGCCGACGCGTGACCACCATCGCGATAAGGCCCTGTCTACAATATATAATTAACCCAGAAGAGTGTGGCAGATGTGCATAACAAAACGACCCATATTTCACCTGTTATGTTAAGGTTCCATGTGATAGGGGCAATGCCAACTCCCTGCTGCTATTCAGAATTGTCTGACGGAAAAATCCTGTATATCCTTTTGCCCGACAAGGGAATCGAAACCAAATACCTCATTGTCTGCACGTGTAGTGTAGTGGTTTAAGCGGTCGCCTCGCCGCTCTCCACTGCACTGGTGTTGTGGGTTCGATCCCCACATGGGACAAATCTTTGTGTAATTCGCAAAGATTGGTTCTGAGACTGGGTGTGCTTGAGTGAGTGAATGTGTGTATTTCGCCTTGTCATTGGGACCATTGGATAGTGTAATTGCTTCTGGCATTCTATCTAATGTAAAAAATCCAAATTTATCTTTATCTTTATCTCATGTTGAGAAGCCGCATACGGTAACATCTAGCTAGCCCAACGAGGTAGTAGCCTCAAAATTATAAAACTCTCCTTAATTCTTCATTACCGAGTATATTAGATAAAAACTATGTAAAGTATAGATTAAACTTCTTTAGAACAAAGGGGATTTCAAAATGTTCGTCTCACTCACTTAATTTGCAGATCTCTCTTTACTAAGCCATCTCATTCGTTGATTTTAAAGATCAAGTGGCTTGAGTTTGCTCCAGTTTTTAGGTCCTCTGGTACGTAATTATTAAGATGAAAACAAATGGGGAGTTAAATATTTAATCTGTTGATTTTAGGTGTTAAGGTCGTTTGGATTAGCAAATTTGGATTATTTTTACGACTGCCTTGATGGTCTAGTTGTTAGTGTGTGCGGCTCTAACCGCGAGGTCTCGGGTTCGATTCCCGGGTCAGACAAAGTGTTAATTGAGAACTTTCTGTCAGAAAATTCACAATAGCAGCACGGAGTTGGAATTGTGCCCGGTGGAAGGTGATAGGCTCATCCCCTATTCCATGGGACCTAAAAACATAAAAGGTATAAAATAAGGGTATTTTACACCTCTGCCACATCCCTATTGGTAGTATAGGTGTGATGTTATGTAAGTATGTATATATTAACGTTAAAATTGTAAGTTTATATATAGGTATACTGGTTTCGGGTTAGATCCGGCAAAGTATTATAGGAGATTTTCCGCTAGGAAATGCTAAATAGCAGTACACAAATAACTAAGAGCGTTCTGAATAAGACTTCAATCCATTAACCTTAATATTTGACCGAAGGATCAGCCTTTATCTAAAACATTAAAATCCAATTGGTGAATAGGACCCCACCGTTTCAATTTGCATGAAGTAGTATTAAGTTTGAGAGGGCATTAAATATTTACACTGGCAGACATTCCGAGTTTCGTTTATGTCCGGTTTAAGAACTTTCCACATTATGAAAGATCGGATAAAATGCGTTATTTATTCATTTATCGTTTGGACTTAGATTCGGAAGCATAGATGGTTGCTGACTGCTAACTTAAATGATATTATCGCTGTTATTCTTTATTGAAACGAACTCTCCGAAGTGTTTAGTGTGTGGGACAAAAGAACTCGCAATTAGTGCTCTCCTACACGATTGAATTAAAAAAAAATCAAATATAGGCTTACTACGGTGCAGTTAGGATCGAAGTAAGACTGGTAGTTCACGGGTAATCGAATTGCATCTTTAAATAACCGTGTGATGTGATAAGCACTAAACAAATAATTGAAATAAGTACCAATATTTTGATTACTAAGCTTTACTAAGTTGAAGTATTGACGAATAGTACACTCGAATAATACAAGGATTCGCTTGATAATTGAAAAAAACACTTTTTTTACCGGTTTTATCCATCGAGTACCAGTAAGCGTTGAATCACACTCCGATGACATTCAATTCTTCAGATAAGCAATAAGTACAAGATAAAATTTACAATAAAAGTTCAATTAAGTACATACTAGGCCGTGATTTGACCGAACTTCTAAATGTACAGTTCTATCAACCCATATTTGAATTTCTCTCTCTCGATCAATGTGTGTACGGGACAGAAAGAGCGAAAGCTGAAACTTAGCTTCAAACTTGAGTTTAACGCGTTGGTGAAATCGGCACTTCGATCGAATAACGTCAAAGTCAAAGTCAAATCATTTATTTTCATTAACTCCGTGCTTAAACACGGCAACAAACATTATAATTACAAAGCAAAATAACAATAATCTACCGAATTAAATAAGGTAAAATTTTACAAATCAAAATAATATGACTTGAATTACCGAAGCTCAGATCAATTTTAATCGAACTGTTTAGGTTCAAATTAAAATCAATCTAAGTACCAGCTCCAAAGGGCTGGTGTGAAACTCATGTGCAAATAATAAATCATCAATCAAATAATAATAATTTTGTTTGTTTTTGACGATATTTCAGGTAAGTGTAAGTTATTGCAACACCAAATCTTTATAAAAATAAAAATTATAATGTAAAATACATAACTATCGCGAAAGAATATCCATTATTTGTCAAATGAAAATAATATTAAATAACCATACCGTTCAGACACTAGAACGCCGGCCTGGCTAAACAGAGAGGGATCTTGAAATTTTATTCGCGATATTAAAAGGACCTACTCTTTGTATTGACATTGAAATGTTTGTAAGAACCTTGAGAGTCCATAGATTAATCTCTCAAGACTATTGGCTCTTCTGAAGTCTTATGAAGGCTTTGAAATTCAATCTTCTTCTTCGTCGTGTCGATGACTTAGTCAAATTTTATTTTGACTTGCCATCGTGGTGAAAGGGTTAGCCAATTCGCTTTGGAGAACTCGCGAATTGCCCAGGGTGCGCCGGACGTAGGGAATCGTGTACGTCACTCGGGGAGGCTCCTTTCATGGCCCCCAAATTCAATAACAAGTGGCAAATCAATATTATTTATTTAATGAAGCCTAACTTAATGTAAATATTTGCCTTTTTATTTTACCTATGTATATATTTTCAATTTATTTGCCTAATCTTTAATGTAACTTTATAATATTTCTTTGGTGTTTTTAAAATAAATAAATAAACTATGTTTATTTAATTAAAACTGAACTTACAATATTTTTGATTATTATCTAAACCTTAACAAAAGGTAGCCGTCTCCCTCTATTGATGTAACATATCATAACATCGCGCCTATATTACCCAGGATCGTGTGGCAGAGGTATACAACACCCACATTTCCGCTGTTATGTTTAGGTCCCACGGGGCAAACCAATCGCCATCCACCGGGCACAATTCCAACTCCGTCGGGGATGACCCGGGCATCCAACCGAACTTCGAGATGACAGGCGCATACGCCAACAATTAGACCATCAAGGCACTCTTTATGGTTGTTATATGTAATATAATCGGTTTATGGTTTTATATACGGGGTGGATGCGACATAGCGACATTTATTGAAACCACAGCTTCTATACATGGTAAGTATCAATTTCCACCGGATAAAAATTCTCTGGCGAAAAAAAAAAAATCACGTTCTCCGAACAATTTGAACATTGCGATCGTGCAATTTGTTCGGAAGACGTGGATTTTTTTTTTTCGCCAGAGAATTTTTTATCCGGTGGAAATGCATACTGGCCATGTATAGAAGCTGTGGTTTCAATAAATGTCGCTATGTCGCATCCACCCTGTATATGTCTCTGAATATCTTATACAGTTTTTATTGTAGGCTAGATATATTACTGCGTCAGCTTTACTAGCTATATTTGTGTTAGAATTCTTCCATTCTTTTTCATTAACTTAGCTTTTTTTTTCAAATTTTGAAAATTTTTAATTTGTTTCTAAGGTCTTTGAAGGCGGAACAAATTATATTAGATTGAGCCGTAAAGCCTTCTCAACAGTACCCAGATTAATCACCGGTTCAATGATTAAAAAGTAAGATGACTCTTTTCTTTGTTTTATTATTTTGGGGGCAGTCCTTAAAAAGTTATTACGTCGCAAAATATATTAAACTCTCAACAATACAATTGTGTTAAGGAAATACAATAAAACGATTAAACAATGTATTGATTACGAAGTGTATTTCGCAATAAATATTAATAATGAATATCTCACAACATTCAAACATCGTCATCTAGTTCCAAACTAAGCAGAGCTTGTAACTAGAATACCAATACATATTCTTCTACCTCGACACCGCTTTAGGAATACCTCGTGTGTCGCGGTGGTGTTCACAAACATGCATTTCACACAAAGTACACCCAGAGTCAGAACAAATCTTTGCGGATCACACAAACATTTGTCCCATGTGGGGATCAAACCCACAACACCAGCGCAGTTCAAAGCGGCGAGGCGACCGCTTTAACCACTACGCCAACCGTGCACTCAATTATATTGTAAAAAGTTGTAAAACATATATGTATTATAGATAGAAACACCCAGGCCATCACAAACCTCCATGTTCATGCACTCAAAGTATTTGTCTTGATTGAGAATCGAACCCACACCATCACTGAAGTAGGCAGTGACACAATAGACTGTACTATGCGGTCGTCAACATATTTTTAAACATTATGTAACAATGAATTTTCTTTATTATCTTTTATCATTCAGTGAATATTGTATTTATATCTCACGCGACACTGTTATGTTCCATTATTGATTAATAATGAAATCATCTTGAAATTCTTTTGTTATTAATTTGCCCTGATAATTAATTCTATGCAATTAAAACCATCTTTAAGTGATTCTTATTCTCCGACTAAATGCAATCAAATAATTGAATTTCAAGTATCAATATAAACGTCTTTTGAGCGAAAGCAATCAAGATCAAATTATAACTCAAATAAATATTGTTATCATACACTTATTGAAGTCAATTTGAAGATGAATAAATGTGCTGGCTTTTAATTAAATGAAACAAAACATAAGATGTATTTTCTTTTATAATTGTTAATGAAAGTTGTATTGAAATGTTTGAAGTAATAATCTTGTTTTCTTATTAAAATGTGCTCTATGCCATAAGTTATAATTAAAATTATTCAGTTTACAATAATATAATAAACTATCTGTTGCCCGCGACTTCGTCCACAGTTATACCCCGCCGTTATTCCTTGTTTTCGCAACCTATTAAACTGCTGATCTACTCACATAGGTCTTAGCGTGATGGTATATCCCCTGTAGCCTACCTTAGTAAATGGGCTGGGCAAAAAAAAAGTAAAATTTGGATCGGAATTCCTGAGATTAGCACGTACAAACCATCAAACAAAGTCTGTAGCTTTATAATATGGGTCGGTACAGATGAACAAGAATCTGATTTACAAGTTTATAGCGATAGGCATTAGGCCCAATCCCCATCACATTTATATCTATACCATTATATAAAGAGGTAAGGTATTTTGCTTTGTTTGTTTGTACCCTAAATCTTTGAATCTACTGGACCGATCTTAATAAAAATTGGTGAGGAAATAGTTCTAGACCCCAAAAATAATAAAGTCTTCTTTTTGTAGACATTACTCTCGGGCGTAGAAGCTAGTAGAACATAAATATTGAAGGAGCAAATTAAATGTTAGTGATAAACACCTCTAACACACTCTTCTGAATAATATATGGACCTAAAATTATTTTTATTATATAAAAAGTGATCAAATCACAATTTAGGCACTGAATACATAATTAAGTTTTCTTTCCATCGTTGATGATGTATCTATTAGAATAACAGATGAACACACGGCTCCCGATCAACCTATACATTTCTAGTATAAGATTGCCTTGTATAGGCTTTCCGTGATGTGCGAGACCAGCTACACTGGCAATAAGTTGAACGGTAGCTGTCTGTTGGCGATAGTATTCGCCCCGCTCGTACCGACCTAAAATAAAAACTTATGTTGTATGTAATTTTGTGTGTATATATGTGCATGTATGTATATACCTATCTTTTTATATTGTGTACCCCTGTGTGTGTACCTATTTACTAAATAAACCAATAAGCTGCAGAGGGTTGACGGCCGCTGCGCGCCGCGCTCGGCATGGCTTGTGTTGTGTCTCTTTCTTTTTGAGTTTAGTTGCCGACAGACTATCACGACAAGCGCATGTCGCACGCACAACCGCCGCGCCCGCGCAACCCCCGTGTCGCTTTTTATGCCCAAATTCGATTGTTTTTCTTGATTGCCTACCCCTATCGCCTACATTCAGTGGTCTTCGAACCGGATCAGTAGTCAAGAATTACCAAAACCTGTGTAGCAGGAATGTCGTTGTTCCACACGCCACGTGTAGTGAAAACGCGTGGACAATTGAAAAAGGAATTAACGGCACAGAATATGGCTAGTGAAGTGAAATCGGAAGTGCAGTGCCATAAAAAGATTGTGATAGAATCCGTAAACGCAAAGTCTGATATCTGTTTGCCGCGCACGCGGTCGCCATTAATTTCGCAAAATGGCGGCGGCGCGAGAAGAAAAAGTGTTTCGTCTTCAACAGCGCGGCGACAGCAACTGGAATATGAGGCAGCTCAGGCTAAGGCGAAAATCGAGTTAGAAGAAGCTGAAGCTCAAGCACAGATGGCCATGACCAAAGCTCGAATTGAGAAGGAATTGCTCGAGAAGAAATTGGCTGCCGATTTGGCGGACGTGGAATCGCGATGCTCATCCGCGTCGTGTAGAAGTAAAGTGGAGAACTGGTTGGATGCATCAATTGTTGAACCGGGCGTATCACACGAACGATGTAATAACGTGATAGCCGGGTACGATGATCGTCATCGTAACATCGACAGCAATTACAATCGTAAGCCAACCACCGCTCCACCCGGCAATAGCAGCACTCGAGCCATCGATGAGCTGACAGGTGCGATAAGAAATGCCATTAGCAGTGCTGCAGCAGCTGCGACTTCAAACAGCAGCAGTCAAATACTATTGTCTCGATTAGCGGTCTCGAAAGACCTACCTCTCTATTTTGGCGATCCGCTAGAATGGTTACAGTGGAAAGAAGCGTTCTACGAATCATCGCGCACGTGTAGGTATAGTGATACGGAAAATATGTGGCGATTGCGAAAAAGTTTACGTGGTGATGCGAAAGAAGCGGCATCTGCCTTACTAATGGGTTCCACTTCACCCCAGGATGTCATGGACACGCTGCAGTTGCGATTTGGACGACCCGAAATAGTTATGAGGCACGTGACATCGCAACTACGAAAGTCATCTCCGTTACCTGACGCTTACCACGCTGACATCGTTCAATTCGCCATTAAAATAAAAAACTACGTCGTTGCTATTACAACGTTAAAACAAATTGATTATTTGAGAAGTCCAGAGTTGTACTCAATAATCATTTCCAAGATACCTACCGGTCTCGTAAATAAATGGATCGAATATTTACACGAAAACCGCTCACGTAATGATTCGCCAAAATTGGAATTACTGTCTAACTTCTTGTACGAAGAAGCACATAAGGTGGCAGAGTCAGGAGTTAGCCATATTTACTATCAAAGTGACTCAAAGAATAAGTATGAGAAGAAAGAGAGAAAATCACATCATTCCGTGTTAACAGCTGTGAAGGTCAATGACCCTGACACCGCCGGCAAGTGCAATTTTTGCAAACGGAACGAACATGCGTTACCTGAATGTTCCATGTTCAAAAAAGCTATGCGTAGGGATCGCTGGCGTTATGTGAAGATGCATAAACTATGTTTTGTGTGTCTCGCCTCGCGACATCAGGAGGACACAGAGTGCACCGCTCCAGCCTGTGACGTCGAGAGCTGCGGCAGGCGTCATCATCGGTTGCTTCACTGGTTGAAGCCAGGCGCGACGCGCCAGGAATCACCTGCGTCACCCACGTTACCCGCCAACACACAGGAGGGCAATGAACTCGTTTCCCACGTTCGCGAAGCGCAGTGTTCCGAAGTGCTTAGTGTTAAAAGCTCAGTGCAAAAATCTAAATCAAAAATCGCGTTAAAAATAGTGTCGGTAACGGTTCACGGACCCAAAACCAGTGCGTCAACGTATGCGCTCCTGGACGACGGCAGCTCCGTAACACTGATAGCGGCTGACCTAGCTGATAAGGTCGGGCTCCACGGTGAGAAAATGACAATGCGCGCCTCTGGTGCATTCGACTCCGAGCTGGTATGTCAAACTGAACTAATTAAATGTGTCATTAGCAACTATAATGGTGAAAAGTTCGAACTTCGTGCTCGTAAATTGCAAGAACTAAATTTACCTCTTCAATATGTGTGTAACCTAGATTATAGTAAAAATGTATCTGTTAATAATCTGTCTTTAAATTGTATGAATGAGATTCAACCTCAAATATTAATAGGTCAAGATAATTATGACCTAATTGCACCTCTTGTATGTAAAAAGTATGGTACGAGCGGGCCGTTTATCACGCAAACATTATTAGGTCCGTGTGTGCACGGCGTTTTAAGAACAGCTGATTTCTCTGATAAGCGCGCCAGGCGCGTCCACTGCACCGCTGCCGCATCGAGCGACGTCGCGACGCTCACACTCAGTCAATCAGGTAAGCACGCATGTTACAACTTTACTGTTAACGATTCGTCGTCAGCCAGCACCGTACCTACTCCTGAAGATACTGGTAACGATTTGAGTACCTCTGATAATACGGACATAGATTTACACGATTTGATACGTCGTTCATTTTCACTCGATTCGATAGGCATAAATAACAAACCGCGTCAAAATATTGAAGAATTAAGAGCTTTAAATATTCTTAACGAGTCGGCTAAGTTAGTTAACGGTCAATGGTTAGTCAAACTTCCTTGGAAACATGATAACTTTGTTATGCCGGACTCGTACTCTATGGCGTTGAAAAGATTGAAATCTGTTGAACGGAAAATGTTAAAAGATTCGGATTATGAAACTAAATATTGTGAACGAATTCAACACCTACTTAATAATAATTACGCACGTAAATTGAATGAGGCTGAGTGTAAGATCACGTCAACTTTACGTAATGTTTGGTATATACCTCACTTGGGTATTGAAAACCCTAATAAAAACAAAATGAGATTAGTTTTTGACGCGAAATCAAAATGTAATAATAAGTCACTTAACGATTATCTTTTACAGGGACCCGACTTATTACAATCATTATATAGTATCATGTTTAGATTTCGTGAAAATCCGGTAGGGATAATAGGGGATATAAAAGATATGTTTTTAAGAATTAAAATCCACAGTGATGACCAAAACGCATTAAGGTTTTTGTGGAAGGAAAAAGGGAGCGACGTCGTAAATAAATACGCTATGACGTCACTTATATTCGGGGCGAATTGCTCGCCATTTATTGCTCAGTATATCAATCAGAATATAAACGCTTCTCGTTTTGTTGATCAGATGCCAGAGGCTGTTAACGCTATTAAAAACAATCAGTATATGGATGACTTTATTGATAGCTTCACTGATATAAATATAGCTAAAAAAATGATAAAAGATATTTCGTACATTAATAATCAAGGTGGGTTTCACATGCGTAACTGGCTGAGTAATTCACCCGAAGTACTTAGCGACATTCCGAAAGACAGCCTTAATGTGAATGCAATAAAATTTAATTTTGATAAACAACCCGAACGGGCATTAGGTATATTGTGGTACCCGGATAGCGATATGTTAACTTTGGATTTGTCATTTAAACGTGTACCTGAAGATATTTTACTTCTCAAAAGAGTACCTACCAAGCGCGAATTGTTAAGTATAGTAATGTCTATTTTTGATATTCATGGTTATTTAGCACCATTTACGATTAAAGGGAAACTTTTAATGCGTGAAACCTGGAAGAATAATCTTAACTGGGAACATCAATTAAATAATGAGCACTTTGGGTTATTTAGTAAGTGGATTATTCAAGCTAAAGAAATAAATAATATTAGAATTCCGCGTTGGTATTTTTCTAACGATAAATCGAATAATAGTTCAGCTAGCTTAGAACTTCACTTATTTTGTGATGCGTCGCCGAGCGCGTATGCCGCGGTGGCCTATTGGCGCCGAGCAAGCAGCAATGGTTGTGTAACCGTATCGTTTATCGCCAGTAAATGTAAAGTTACGCCCTTGAAACAGACATCTGTTCTTTCTGTACCTCGCTTAGAACTGCAATCAGCATTATTATCTTGTAAATTAGCCGATAGTATAAAAAAGGAACATCGTTTGCAACCTGATTCTGTGTACTATTGGACCGATTCCACTACGGTTTTACACTGGATTAGAAATCACTGTCGAACATATAAAATATTTATCGCCAATAGGCTAGGAGAGATAGACGAATTAAGTCAGACCCAAGAGTGGCATTATGTGCCCAGTGGGTTAAACGTCGCAGATCACGGCACAAAAAATAACGACTACGTGTTAAGTAGCGATTCGGAATGGTTCTTGGGGCCGACTTTCTTGTACCAACCGCGTTCATCTTGGCCGCAACAACCTAATACAAATATTATAATTAGTGACGATGTTTTAGAAAAAGTAAACACTGTGCAAGAAAATATTTTACTTTCTTGTGACTTACCTGTTCCCAATCCAAGTCGATTTTCAAATTGGTTGAAGTTGAAACGAGCTACCGCGACTGTATTATTATTTATCGAAAAGTGTAAAAAAAGTTCTATTGATAAAATTAATAAAGAATTAATGTGTAAAGCCGAGGTTTTGTTATTACGCTATTCACAAACACATTGTTTTCAAAATGAATTTAATTTGCTACTATCGAATAAAGAAGTTAAATCTGATAGTAAATTACGCTCGCTTACCCCAATAATAGATGAAAATAAATTGTTACGCGTAGGAAGTCGCATAGGCAACGCGAGGGAAATAGGCGAGTTTACTAAATACCCAATAATTTTGGATGGTAAAGATCATATAGCGCGACTTATTGTAACATACTACCACGTAAAGGCCGCTCACTCCAGTAACGAGATGGTAATCAACGAACTGCGACAGAAATATTGGGTAATGAGACTGAGGCCCACTGTTCGTTCCATAGCCAGTCGGTGTTTAGTTTGTCGCATCAACAAGGCTTTACCTCAGCCCCCGCGTCTAGGCGATCTGCCCGAATGTCGACTTATGCATCATCACAGGCCATTCACTATGTGCGGAGTGGATTTATTCGGACCGATAGAAGTAGTGGTCGGCCGACAGAGAGTGCGTAGGTATGGCGTGTTATTCACTTGCCTCACGGTTCGCGCGGTACATATTGAAGTAGTACCCACGCTCACAACTGATTCTATGATTATGGCATTGCGACGAATGGCTGCTCGTAGGGGTTGGCCTCAGATGATGTTTTCAGATAATGGGACTAATTTGAGAGGTGCCGACAATGAAATGAAAAAAGCTTATAAGGAACTTGTTGATAATCAAAACGACTTGTTAACGAAAACAGTTAACAACGGAACTTCCTGGCGATTTATCACACCGGGAAGTCCACATATGGGAGGGGCTTGGGAACGCCTAATTAGGAGCGTCAAATCTGCTCTCAAGGTCGTGCTTAAAGAGCGAGCGCCTAGGGAAGAAACTTTAACTACCCTTATGTGTGAGGTGGAAAATATGATTAATGGTCGTCCTTTGACTCATGTGTCAGTCGATCCACGGGACTCTGAATCACTTACACCTAATCATTTTTTGATAGGATCCTCATCGAATTTACCGCAGGCTGGTGTATTCGATCAAGGAGATTTATGCTTAAGAAAGCAGTGGCGTATTGCTCAACGCCTTGCTGATTTGTTTTGGTCCAGGTGGATGAAAGAGGTTTTACCTACTCTGGCACCTCGACAGAAGTGGAACCGTGAGGGCGCACAATTAAAGGTAGGTGATCTCGTAGTTGTAGTTGACCCGGCTTCCCCACGAAATGTCTGGCCGAAAGGTATCATACATCGAGTGTATCCAGGTGCTGACGGGCGGGTAAGAACCGTAGATATTAAAATAAAATCTGGAATATTAAAACGTCCAGCATCGCGTGTAGCCTTAGTTTTTGGTTTTGAGTGTCGCAATGACGACACTAGGGGGGAGGATGTTGGCGATAGTATTCGCCCCGCTCGTACCGACCTAAAATAAAAACTTATGTTGTATGTAATTTTGTGTGTATATATGTGCATGTATGTATATACCTATCTTTTTATATTGTGTACCCCTGTGTGTGTACCTATTTACTAAATAAACCAATAAGCTGCAGAGGGTTGACGGCCGCTGCGCGCCGCGCTCGGCATGGCTTGTGTTGTGTCTCTTTCTTTTTGAGTTTAGTTGCCGACAGACTATCACGACAAGCGCATGTCGCACGCACAACCGCCGCGCCCGCGCAACCCCCGTGTCGCTTTTTATGCCCAAATTCGATTGTTTTTCTTGATTGCCTACCCCTATCGCCTACACTGTCTGTACACACAGCTACCCATCAAACAATACATTTCCAGTAGAAGCTGGTCTGTCATTACAAGGTAAGCCTATAAAATACGAGACCATTTTCTACTGAAATGTATTGGTTGATCGGTAGCCTGTACATTGAAACATACTTTAATCTATGTTTCATTTAGCTATAGTTAGATATCTTGGCAGCCAGCTGGCAGCAACCATAACGATGTTCCTCAGTAATTAGTATCGATTTATTAACCACTGGGTATTAACGTGGCTTTGCTTATGTTGATTTGTTTTGAACTGAATCTTATTATGTTCGCCGAGTTGTGTTGTTCTGATGAGCTTATTATGAGGTGCGTATTATATGTACTTGATAAATATTTGATTAAACAGATAAGATAAAGAAAAAAATGGTTTATTAGTACGATGCCCGCTTAAGAAAAGATGTTCGTATTGGTATAATAATTGCATTGATTGTACTGACAGTGATTTTCCTGGTGGTAGAGCTCTTGTGACTGAGCTCGAGGGCGGCAGCACCACCATCTCGCCTTTAACCTGCCACCAAATAGTAGTACGTCCATTATTGTGTTCCGGTTTGGTGGTGAGATCAGGCCCTGAAATTACTGGCACATAAGGCATAACACCGTAGTCCTCAGCTGCAGCGACGCATCTATAATCTGCTTTTGTGGATTGTTGATGTCCATGGGCTGTACTCCACTTACCATCAGGTGGACTACACGTTCGTGCACAGCGCACGAACGTGTAGTCCACAAGGGCGTAGTATAAAAAAATAAATAAAAAAAAGCTGGTTTACAACATAATAATTTGCCACCTGCCAATATAATGTGTTTTGACTTTCTCTATTAATTTATCTTTGGACGTTCGTTTCTATGATACTGTTTAAATAATTTGCGTTGTTTGAAGGATCAGTATATAACACAAAAAAAAATGTGGACGCTGAGGTCGTTTCATATTTCAGTTGTGTCACCTTCAAATTTCGCCAAGATATAATTAATTTTGCGAACGATTTTTATTTGTGGTAAAAAATACTGTTATATTCAATTTTCTCCTTGACTTTTTGTTATATTTCATTAATTTCATATTTTCCCTTAACTCCTGAAAAATATTATTCCTGTTTTAATGATACTCAAACAGACAACCGTACAATTTTGTTCTTTTACGTTGTATAATGGACGTTCGAACATAATCATATTAGATTGGACGTTCTTGTTTTTATGCTACTTTCGTTATTATTGACAGTTATTGACATAATAAATTTATTTTGTAAAAATAACTATGCCAGCTTAAAAAAACATTATGGGAAAAAAACATAACATCACGCCTAAATAATCCAGAAGGATGTGCCAGAGGTGTATAACATTCATTTCTTGTTATGTCAGACTATTCTAAAAGTAAAAAAAAGGCTTGATTATAATTGACTCAACATACCATGTGTAAGATTAATTTTGGTATTCTATACGTAATATTATTATTTTCATAAATATGCCGATATAAGATTAGATTTATACACTTAAATTTTACCATTGTCATAAATAAGTAACTATTATTTAACTTCCTTTTACTACCGATTTGTTGTTTTCGGTTAATAAATTATTAACCGCATATATTATTATAATTGGAATAACTGTTTAATATTTGATGTAATTATCTTAAATATTTGAATTTTGTAACTATTTGTTAAATTATTAGTTGTTGAACGGTCCTTCCGGGATGACGCGCTACAAGCCACACTGGTTGACCCCACTAGCCGAGGTTAGCTGCGTGGCGCGCCATCCCTGGCGGGCATTCAGTTTTCAACGGTTGTACGATTAAGTCATAAAGTGAGAAACGGGTACTGTGTGATTGCGTACAAATATACAGTGAATAAGTGCAAAAGTGATTTTATTTCTTTTACCAATAACCTACAACAAACAAGGAAATACCAGAAGCTAACACATGGTAAACATAGGGTTGCCAGTATAATAAAATAACTAAAAGCATATAATTTACTACTTAACAACCGTACAAAGGGAATGATTATTACGATTGCAAACACCTGGTTAAAACATGCTAGTGCATGTCGTAGGATACCTTGGTCAGTCGACCAGCTTTTCAATTATTTAGACATCAGGAAATCAATAAAACCAACACTGTTTTAGACTGGGTGCTTACTTACAAACGGCACACCTGCTTTGATAAGTATAAACAGTGATATTAAACACTTGAAACTTTCGTAGTTTGTCTTATTATGAAACACAAGAGGTTCCCGCAAAAATTTAAATTAATTCGAACTCGCAACGATTTGAACTAGAATAAATTACACATTATAACAAAACATCACGCCAATATTAACCAGAAGGGCGTGGCAGACGTGTTTAACTAGTAGCACTTCAACTTATGTCCCATGTGATAGGGTAAGCCTCTAATACTGTAACCACCCGACCAAAGAAACAAAATATGTATCGTCATAATGAAAATAATGACGTAGTTTAGGCGCTACGGTGGAACATTCAAACATACATACATACATACATAGACTGCAAAAATCATTAGCCTTCCTTTTGGCTTCGCCGAATTTGGGTAAAAGGGACCAAAGGTCAAAGGCCGCGCAAGAAGTACGAAACAACAAATTATAAAACCTGACAAGTGCAAAAATACGATGTAAGGATTCGGCAATTAAAAGAAATCATACAAATGTTACCAAAAATAGTCTTTAGGTACTGACGAATTTCGGGTATTCCGTACTCTTTTTTATTTGTATTTTAAGCTATGCCTGCAGCGATCGAACGTGTAGTCCACCTGATGGTAAGTGGAGTACAGACCATGGACATCAACAATCAACAAAAGCAGATTGTAGATGCGTCGCTGCAGCTGAAGACTACGGTGTCATGACTTTTATGCCAGTAATTTTACAGTAATCAAACTAGAACACAGTAATGCAAGCGCAACTATTTGTGGCAGGTTAAAGGTGTGACAGTGGTGCTGCCACTCTCAAGCTCGTTCACAAGAGCTCTACCACCAGCAAAACTCGTGAAGAATTCTATTACAATTCTAACATTTCCAACTCTAATTGTGTAATTGGATCCTTACTACGCAGTTTGGAAAGTTCGTTGAACATCTTTTACCTTGCAAAGGCTCAATATTGGGACCTTTGCCTTATTCAGTTAAATAAAGTTATGTAATCATACCTACCCTAAAACTTAGTTCTATGGTCGATCGGCTATAAAATATTTTTCCTACCGCGGCTCCGCCCGCTGGTAAGAAATTATTTCAAAGGGTATAAATATAGCAAATAAAAACTTAGATGTAAAAGCCGCCTGTTTAACCCATCTTAACTGAACAGCCGTGAAGTTATGTTAAGTTATCAGCAGGTTAAATCAAAACAATACTCTGTTACAGCAAGTATTCACACACATTGCAGATAGAATTAGATAGAGAATTTTACTGGTGGTAGAGCTCTTGGGAATGAGCTCGAGGGCGGCAGCACCACCGTCTACCTTTAACCTTCCGCCAAATAGTAGTGTTTCCATTACTGTGTTCCGGTATGGTGGTGAGATCAGGCCCTGATATTACTGGCACATGAGGCATAACACCGTAGTCCTCAGCTGCAGCGACGCATCTATACTCTGCTTTTGTGGATTGTTGATGTTCATGGGCTGTACTCCACTTACCATCAGGTGGACTACACGTTCGTTCGCTGTAGGTGTAGTACAAAAAAAAAAAAAAGAATTCCTAAAGCTTTCAATTCTGTTAACAATAAATATTAATTAATTGATTTCATTAATTTGGATATTTGACATTAAATAAAACGCCAGAAGCAATTACACTATCCAATGGTCCCAATGACAAGGCCAAATACACACATTCACTCACAAAAGCACACCCAGTCTCAGTTCTATTCTATTCTATTCTATTCAGTCTCAGAACAAATCTTTGCGAATCACACAAAGATTTGTCCCATGTGGGGATCGAACCCACAACACCAGTGCAGTGGAGAGCGGCGAGGCGACCGCTTAAACCACTACGCCAGACGTGCACACATGATATAATATGAGCACCCCAACGCTTTCTACCTGCGTCCGCAATCTTTACAATATTTTTTTTCCTGAATTCTTTTAAAACTTAAAATAAAATCACGTCTATTATAATTTTGACGGGAATTAACGCGAAACATGCATATTATTTACCTTTTGGCTATACGTTTCGGCAACGGGTTACACCGGTCGTTTTCTATAGCGTACGTACGCTATAGAAAACGACGCACGTCTATAAAAACCAAAAGGGTGTGGTAGAAGCGCATAACACCCACACTTCACCTGTTATGTGTAGGCGCCATGTGATTGGGCCTATCGCCATCAACCGAGCACAATTTTGACTCCGTGTTGCTAATGACTCTTGACGGAAAAACCTCAAATAACACTTAACCCAAGCCGGGACTTGAACCCGGTGCCTGGAGGTCAGAGGCGCATTCGATAACTACTAGACTAACAAAGCGGTTTTAAATTTTGAAAGGAGGAACAATTGCTTGGCTTCTAATTGATTATTTTTATAGCATTTAGCTATGCTTAGCAAATTATACTAAGAAACAGTGGAAAATGATATGGGACCGGTAGGATTTGAACCTGCGACCTACTGCTATCTTTTTCAACTGTTGAAATAACGTACGCATTCATACTTTGCAACAATTGTGCTGAATGTTACTTCAACATGTTGGTTTGTATCCTACTTAAGATATGATGTAACATACATTTGAGAAATTTAAAATTCTAGCAAGAGGCGACCGTAGCTGGATGGCTAAAGCGACTGCCCGGGGTGCAGTAGGTCGCAGGTTCAAATCCTGCCGGTCCCATATCTTTTTCAACTGTTTCTTAGTATAAATTGCTTGGCTGTTTTCCGTGCAAAAGTAATATTGGTTAAACTTTAATATAATTAAGTTTCTATCCATTTTTATTAACAAATCATAGCTAAAACACTAAAACACATGTCATGATTGTCGGCGCTCATTTTTTCAAAATTCTTATTAAAATTTTTAGTTTGAATGACAAAATGGTCACGAACAAACATGCATTTTAATGTTTAAGATATGATTTGTCTTTAAAAATAGATTAATACTTAATAATATTTAAGTTCAACCCATATTACGTTAGTATGAAAACACGGCGCTCACGAGTCTACTCTTTAACAAGACATTATGAGTACAACAATGCGTTCCACCTGCGACCGCATTGTTTCCTTACAATATTCTACGTACTTAGACTTTACAATTTTATTCGCTTGAAAAAACCTACGTACATTCCCCTTATTATTTCGTTTCTACAAACTACGTAGTAATATATATATTAAGGTATATTTGTGTGTAGGCAGTGCTTGTTATTGTCAAGTGGGTACTGCTAAAGTTTTTGTAGTTGTTATGCATACTTGTACGCCGGAACATTATAATTATAACTTTTATTGGTTATGAAAACAAAAACACACCAAGCCCGTATACAGAGTGTAAATGAAATCGTGACGAAGCCACTTACCAGTAATTATTGCATCATTCATAGTCACTTGCAGCAATTTTTTTTCAACGGACATACCTATCCACCAATCAGAAAATCAGTCTTAATATTTTTACACCTTATTAGGAAATCGTAAATAATAAGCTTGCGAAAACACTTTTCAACAATTAAGAACATGATTTTTGAGCTGTAGGTGTGAGAAAAAGATCGGAAAATTCAACAAACGGTAAAAAATGTCATCGGAAAATTCCAATGTTGACCGGTGAATTGCATATTTATTGCAAAAAAAAACATGATATTTGCGGTCAAAGAAAATGCCACTTTGGGTCTTAGAATCATGTACTGAATCACTGGTAAGCGGCTTCGTCGCAATGTCATTTACACCCTGTATAAGCTAAGGCAGTGGTGACACCCACATTTTGCTTGTGCTATTCAGGTCCCATCTAATATGGGTCGAGCTTATTAAAACTCCATGCTGTTAGAAATTTGTAACGACAAAATTCCAAATAACACTATTGCCTAACCCGGGGATTGAATACGAGATCTCACACTCTGCAGCTGCATATGCAAAGTCAGTATGAATTTTTCTTATATCATGGCCAGCTTAGTCAGCTTTCATAAATTGTTTTAGTTTTTAAATTCCATACCAATATAACATTTAGGATTATACCAATATTTTACCAATATAACTTTTAAACTTTCGCATTGCATATTTACAGATATGATTTGAACGGGAATGAACGCGATTTGAGAACATTTTTCAAAAATTAGACAACAGATCTAAATCGCGTAATTATTATAAAGGTAAATGCAAGTCATTCGAGACGTCGAGCATAGGTATTTATTTACCTTTATAATAATTACGCGACTTAGACCCGTTGTCTAATTTTTGAAAAATGAACGCGATTAATTTTTACCTTTCGTTGCTTGACGTTTCGACAAGGTTGAATTTTGTCATGGTCGCAAGTAGACTATTATTTTTATTATTCCTGTTCAAATCATATCAGAAAGTATAACATTTAGGATTTAGGTTACTCTATGTCTAGAATTTGGTAGGTACGTACCTACCTACCCTATCACGTAAAGTCCTTGTGGTCGCACTCATTACTCATAAACTGTCAAGCGAACATCCACGCCGCCCAAATAATGATTGGTGATGGTCACGGCATAATTGTTCGTTTGGAGTGCCGAGCGCCCTCTGCTGTCAATATATTGAGTTACTGACGAGTGACGTCATTAGTGCCATGGAAATTTTCGGGTGTTCCACAGGTTTGTGATGTTTTGTTGTTCATGTTTTAGAAAATATTCTAACTTCCGTAATAAGCATGATACTTATGCGATTAATATTTTTTATGACTTCAAAAGCCGTGTCAAGTTAATCAGAAATTGATAAGCCTTTCCGGAAGCTTTTTATCAGATAAAATTATATTTTTAAATTGACTTATTAGTAAATCTTTATCAGAAACTGGTGGAATCGAGGCGAGGAGTAAAGAAACTAAATAGATCATCAGTTTAGTTTGTCGGTCAGAAAGAAGAGTATTATGGCGAGTGGTAACAGCTATCTATGGACTTGGAAAACTGCACATGGTGTCGCTACTTTGAAAGGCTAAAATATTATTTACTGAACACTACCTTACCTAGACAGTAGACACACGCTTATGCCATGGGACTTTAACACAACAGGTGAAGTGTGGGTGTTGTATACCTCTGCCACATCCTTCTGGGTGATATAGGCGTGGTGTTATGTACTTTACCTGATTACGTAAAAGAGAGAGGACCTCGAGATCTGTCCGAAGTTCTATAACTAAATTTTAAATAGGTTGGTTAGTTTATTAAACTATATTTATATTATTTTATTGAACTGTGTTACAAGCTGGTAAAAGTTGGATTTCTTTATAAATTTTAGTTCTAAACATGCCTCTTAAATTTTTCAATTGAATTGTATTTGACAGATTTTTTATTAATAATTCCATTTTAAAACAGACAAGGTTTTCAAAGTAGCAGGTAACTCATTTGAATAATTTACGTCCATCAAAAGCAAAAACAAATAAATAATTTATTGCTTGAAACACGGTTCGCGTAAAGTCACATAATTTATACGGCTGAATAATAAGACTGTTAGTCAAAAATATTGGAGATAAGTCTTCTGTTAGTATAGGCTCCACCCAGGTGGAACGTCGACAATAAGCAGCCTATATAACAAAAAATAGTTATATATTAGTTTTAAAAATAATAAAATGATAAAAGACATCAAGAATTAAATTTATCAAATAAATTTAAACGATGGTTATCGACGTGCCTTATGTTTTAGGAAAACGTTGGGCTTCACCATTTCACCTTTAACCAGCTGTTCCCGCCAAATGGAAGATTTTTCAAAACTGTGTTTGAGTTTGGTAATGACGTTATGACAAGAAATGACAGCAATTTTAATAATCATCCACAAAATCGTATAGTTCAACGAATTCTTATTCTGTCTATCGTCGAAGTACTCAAACAAAAAACATAACATAACATAACATCACACCTATATTCCCCAGAAGGATGTGGCACAGGTGAACAATACCCACATTAAACCTGTTATGTTTAGGGCCCATGGGATAGGTCGTGGGCCTATTGCCATTCACCGGGCACAATTCCAATTCCGTGCTGGTATTGTTAAATTCACAAATAACGCTTTGCCCGACCGGTAAAAGCTACATACGACATACGCTAACCACTATACCATCGAGGCAGTAGAAAGCCAGACAGGGACAGGCAAAATATTGTAGTTAAAATTTATAGCATTAACTTGCTTAATAAATTGAAATTCAAAACGTATTTTGCTGACAAGGAAAAGCAATTACAAGCTTTTTGTGCCATTATTGTACAAACTTCGGGCAGTTTGATGTTTCCAAGCGTAACGAGTTTTCCGAGACCATAACTTTTATTTCACTAGCTGGCGACAGACGCTGTCCTGTCTTAACTATGAATACATTAAATTATACTCTGTCCATTTCTTTATTTTCTTTTTGACAGATTACATTTAGGGATGCCTTCACACGTTACTGATTCGATTTGAAATCATAATCGATGTTGTCTACGAAGAACTTTCAATCGATTAATTACATCGAAATGGTTTTAGTTCATTATTAATTATTCGTTTATTAGTAGTTTTTATTAGATGAAATAAATATACAAAATAATAATATAATAATAATGTCACATACTTAGTCTATGACGATTTTCTAGTTACCTTTGTTTACATTTTCATTTTTAATTCCAAGATTTCGACTTGATTTCTTGCAAATAATTATTCATGGAATCATGATACTATTATTATATTCTTTTTTTTATAAAAATACAGACAATACACAAAAAAAGTCAAATGATTATTTTTCATAATGATCGATTTATTTCATTTCACGATTTGATTTATAGTCTGTGGTTGTTTGTTACAAACAGTGAACTTCCCTAAAAAGTGCCGCTTGTCAATAAAGTACATTATTATTGCAGTACATTAATCTGACAAAAAAAAACGGTAATTCATAGGCGTGATCTATCAAAAAGAAAATAAAGGAATGGACAAAGTATAGTCGATTTTTGCTAACCGCATTATGTCAATGTCAAACCACATAAGGTTACATTCAAATAGTTTATATTGTCAAAAGCGCCACATTAGGAAAATATAAAATGGTGGTTAAGTATTCTTAAATTTTCTCATTTTCCGTGAAAATATCTTCATTTTTGCTTTTATCACATGACCGTTCACGCGTGATGCCGTGACCAAGGGAAAAAGGGATTAATTTGTATATAATTAGGTATATTATTTTACTTGAAAGATTTTAAAGAGATCAAAGTAATCATTGTTTAAAGAAAATGGATTGCAATTTTTGGTGGGTTCATTAACCTAACATAAAATCACGACTTTACTACCCCGAAAGGCTGTAGCAGAGGCGTATAACACTCACGATTAACCTGTAACATTTGGGTCCCATGTGATAGGGGATGAGCCTATTGCCATCCAGCGTGCATAATTCCAACTCTGTGCTGCGAGAATTTGTAATGAAAAAGCCAAATAATACTGGCCTGATCCGGGAATCAATCTCAAGCCCTCGCGGTGAGAGGCCGTATATGCTAACCACTAGACTGACGAGGTAGACTAGGTATACCTATTATGTCAATATTGTTGTTAATTATGCTGTTTTCTTATTGTTTGGGTTTTTAAGTTTTCCATGGTGTTGCAGAAGGTATGTTTGGTTAAATAAATATTTTTTAACAACACAGTATTTTACTTCTTCATTTAATTTTGTGCGATCACTGAGATGCTTACTATTAATTATATAACGATTTGATAAGAAAATGTATCAAAAGGATTGGATATAAATATTTATCAAGAATAAGGCAGAATGTGTTACTTATCACTTATCAATTTATATAGTTTTTTTTTTGCGCTTAACAATCTTCGAGTAAGAGCAATCTACGATCATTTAGGTATATATATACACTGTACCTACAATCAATCGGCAGTAAGCACCTGAGAGCCTATTTAACAGTTAGCGTTACTCAAGGGATAATATATATCACAAACAATTGACAAATGTGTTAGATTTTATGTTTGACATGTGACACTTTTATATTCGATCTATCTGGTAGTTGGTTTAATATTTTGAATGCAAATATCCAAAAATGTCTAAATAAATTTAAAAATGAAAATCACCACATTGGCTTCGTGCCAACCCCTGCGGTCATTCACTCTATTCGCAGATAATTAGCGACTGACCCGGTCATCGTGATAACCGATGCCATTAACCAGGTTACACTTCTACTTATAGGTTAACTAGGAAGTAATCATTTTAAAGTCAATCATAATGAGTCTGACTTGAAATTTTAAAGTCCAATTTTATGTATCACCATGAAAATAAATGTTAAGCCTGAAATTGCATCAGGAATAATCGTACTTTTGGAACACTTTTTTATAAATAGAAGCGTAGATCGCAAAGCGTAGATCGCGTAGAATACAAGAATATTTTTTGTTAAGAGGAATCTTATCATGGTCAGAATAAAAGCTAATGCATTAAATCTCTGTGTACATTGAATATACAGAATACATACTAAAGCCGTGTCTCGTATGATCTAAAAAACTCAAAAGTAAAAAATAAAATATTCGCTAAACTTTGCTTACCTTTATATTAATTTGTTTAAAACAATAAACCCAAATAATTATGTAATACCAATTAATTATATTTTTTTGAAGTCGGCGCCAAATTACAAAATCAAATACCAATTAAAACCGTATTTACCGAATTAATTGTTGAAAAAATCATAAAATCAAATACCAATTAAAACCGTATTTACCGAAATAATTGTTGAAAAAATCACAAAATCAAATACCAATTGAATTGGTATTTGATTTTGTAATTTGGCGCCGACTTAAAAAAAATATAATTAATTGGTATTACATAATTATTTGGGTTTATTGTTTTAAACAAATTAATATAAAGGTAAGCAAAGTTTAGCGAATATTTTATTTTTTACTTTTGAGTTTTTGAAGGCGGTTCCTTTTTCTTTGAAAAAAATTAGTACATAATTATAATATTTAGAATACGCTCGAGTTAAGAATATTCTTTTTTTTAATTAGTTTTTTTTATTTTATTTTTTTATTTCAAGCTTTTTAGTGTCTTAGTTTTTTAGATTTAACGATGGGGTTAGGAAGAAATACTAAGGCATCATTACGCATGAAACACAATAGAAACAATCAAAATAATCAAAAAATTCTTTCTGAGATCTTCATGATCATAAGTAATCACTACGATAATAACAAATGTGCTGAAACGTAAGCCCCGTCCAAACCTAAGCAGAGCTTTCGGTACTTTAAGGGTAGGTAAGTAGGCTGTCTCTGCTTACCCTTCAAAGCATACACAGGCATGATGTTATGTTATGTAGTGGTGAAAACAATACATAGATACACGATTGCACAAAACGTGCTTCATTAGCTATTCGTTTTTGAAGAGTTCCGTTGCCTGTCTCCAAAGATCTTCATCAGATTCTGATAAATTATATACTAAAACTTTCCTTGAAACACAAGGATTAAAATACCGAAAACTGCATTCAAATCGGATCAGTAGTTTCCGAGAAAATCGCGAACATAAAAGGTGACATACATACATACGGATCGAATACAGAACCTCTTTTTTTTTTTGAAGTCGGTTAAAAACAACCTACATTTGGCAGAAACATTATTCATAGTTAATTACTCGCAATCGCTTGATTTCTGCTTGTTAACATCGTTCGTTCGTTTAATGCTTTGATAATTTTTGTCAGATCAAACAAAACTTTTATCAGGAAGGTACAACACACTGTACCAAAATCAGAGAGACAAAAATCGAGCTCTAAAATGTCAATTCCACAAATATTTACTTGTGAATTACATTTTATATTGCGATTTTTGTCTCTCTTATTTAAATACAGAGCATAGATCACTGACTTTGAATATAGTGTTATTTTTATTTATTTATTTATTTAACTTCATATACAAGATTTGTATACAAGGCGGACTTAATGCCATAGGCATTCTCTACCAGTCTACCTTTGGGTGATGCAGAGATTAACAAGGCAGGTGAAGTTATAAAATATAGCGTTTGATTTGAAATAAAAGGTCCTAACAATCAATACAATTAATTAATACATAATAATAATAATAATAATAAAAATAATAAAAACGTTTATTTCAGAATAAATATTACAAGTTGTTTTCTTATACAATACTTCTGCCAAACTGTACAACAGTTTGTTGGCAAATGTAGCTCCTTATTTACTAATTAGGTATTATTTATTCTAATTATATATTATGTTAGTATATTTTACACAACAGTATAAATGGCTGAATCTAATATTTAATAAAAAGTTAGTTGTTATATAATTCGTTAATTTTTTCCTTGATAACACTATATATATATATATACACCATATGTGTGTATATATATATATATGCATAATATTTACATAACAAAATACTTAAATATAAGTAAATATTTAATAAATAAAATATATATAAATATATGAACTAATAATAATAAATATTATGGTGGCGATTCTTTTTTGTTGAGGAGAAGATTCCGAACCTTGATTTTAAAGGCGTATCGACTGGTGGCGGTCCTAATTTCGAGAGGGAGGGCATTCCAAAGAAGAATAGATTGGACAGGGAAGAAATGGAAGTTATTGTCTTTCACTAACTTCTATCAAATTACTTGTTCTACTTTCGTAGCAAAATCAATTATCAAGTTAATTTAGTACCACAATATTGTCACGTAAACTTTTAATACGTTTGACCTTTTCACCTTGGCAGTAATTGCCACGAAGGATATAAACTCAAACGAGGCGTCAAACGAAGACGATAATTATCTTATGTCCGGGTCCCGATAAACTCAATTATCTGTACTTCAAAGACATTTGGAGATTGGCTTTGGCGTAATGGAATCAGTAGATTAAAATTGCCAAAGTACTTGGGCCACTTAGAATATACCTATAGATATGCGTTTACACTTTTAACCCCCGACGCAAAAAAAGAGATGTTAGAAGTTTGACTGCATGTCCGCCTCTATGTGTGTCTGTTTGTGTATCGGTCTGTGGCACCGTAGCTCTTTAACGGGTGACCCGATTTAATTGCATTTTTTTTCAATTGTAAACTAACTTTTGGCTTCTCTAATATGTTTTATAAAAATCGATTGACCCTTTCAAGAGTTTCTAAGACTACGTGTTTTAGTTATGGTTTACTAAATCTTATGAGTTTTATACGCTATAGTCAACAAAATCTAAATAAGGACTAAAATTAAGAATATTCTAAACATAAAAATACAGTAACCTTTATTAACTTAAATTTTGATTGAATTGCTGTTCTAATTTTTTGGTAGGAACCTAAACACCAGCATTATCAATTTGACTTTAGCTTCTATGAAAACCACAGAACTATTGATGAAAACTCAGACTAACAAACCAATATGGACACGAAATTAACTTAAATAAGCCTGGCAAAACTTGCGGAGGAGCGGGAGGTTATAGGAACCGCGCATCTATAATATGAGAACTAGCTTTATGTGACGTGCAAGAGCGGCATTCTTTGGCAGCGGAGTACACCTGACGATGACACCTCCAGTTAGCTTATTGCTTAGTAAAAAGACAATAAAGAGCAAAAATCTTTCCTAGCCATAAAAACGTAGGTACCAAAGACAAATTGACGTACTGACAGATGAGCGGAAAAGTTAATCACATTCGGAAATTACGTTTTTCCTCCCACGAATCGATCGTCAGCCTCTTATTTTCTGAATGTGCCAGTTATTTGATTTTTCCTTTAATACAGTTACGTCATGTGCTTATATGAGGTTCTTTAATAAAACAACGCGATTGCCACATAAATTGGTTGGGTAAGAGTAGGTGTGCCTGCGGTTTGGCTCGTCATTTATTGAGCTCTTGAGGCAATCATGTTATAGTTATAGATAGATTATTATAGTTAAAGTAAATTAAATATTGAATAGCTTCTGCCTGCAAGTTTGCTTGTTGTAGGTCTATGATAGTAGCCTATATATTTTTCCACGGCTTGAACTATCTCCGTCCCAATTTTTACCAAACTTCGGTTTAGTGATTTGTTGTGAAAACATAAGAAATAGAATACTAAGTATAGTCAAATTATTTTTTGGACTTAAAGCGGGATTATAGGTATAATAGATGACGTGAGACGTCCAGAAAGATGAAGCATACAGTTAAAATATTCGTGGATTGGGGCAGGGACTTGGATAGCTTAGCGGGAATGCGATAGGCTTGAATCTTATAGTCACGGTTTTAAATCCTGCTACAAGTCCATAAAGTTTTCGACTGTTATTTTTATTAGATTGCTTAATGCTGTATAAAAAGCTTAGATAAGATAGACACAGAAAATTTCATGTCATAACAGTGTGTGTGGCCTGCAGATACAAAGTACAATGTAATATGCAATGCTTAGTTTAACTGCATTGAGATTATGTAGATTTAGTTAAATTTACACAAACTTAGCCACAGTTTACTAACATGTCAACTAACAACAATGTCCTAATTGCATTTGTGGTATTTTGTGTACAAATACACTAATAGAGAGACTGAAAATATACGTACAATTCTTAGACTCACATAATAAAATTTCTGAAACACACATTTAATTCTGAAACACATAATCATGTTTCAATCAAATTTTCTTTGATAAAACAACCTTTGGAATTGCCTTATAATTTGTTTATAGAAGATGATGTTTGTTGAACGTTAATTTTATTGAAGCTTTTAAGGACAAAATTAGAGTGTTTAGATATTTATAAAGAACATAAGGAAAATTGTGTGAGTAAATGTGTTGTATAATAACGTATTTTGGTCTGAAAACATGTCTAACAAAAGGCCACAGCGAGCAAAGAGGCATCATATCGCCTTGTACTGGGTTGTGAGAGCCTGATGGCAGTCGTTCCACGTAAAATACTAATATTCAGCTGAAGCTTAAGACAAGAAACTGACTCCAATGTAATCGGAAAAAGGCTTGGAGGAAGATGAAGAGCGTGTTGTGTTGATTTTGCATGATTTTGCATTGATTATCACAGAAAATGTTAAGATTTTGTTATATTTCTGCATATTATTATTAAGATAAGGTGTGCCACTAAACAGCAGTTAATATAATGATTTTAGTGAAATATTTAAAAATACAAAAATAGGGAAAAAATATGGAGTTATCCTGTGAATATTCTGTCCGGAAATTCACGATAGCAACACAGAGTTGCAATTGTGGCCGTTGGATGGTGATAGGCTCACCCCCTATCCCATGGGACCTAAACATCACAGGTGAAATGTGGGTGCTGTACACCTCTGCCACACCCTTCTAGGTAATAAAGGCTTGATGTTATGAAGATATCTAGTTTAGAAATAAATATATCTCCGGAAGTCCAAATGCAATGTTTCTCACTGCACACTGTTTTTTACACCCATTCAATTCTATTCACAGAGCACTGGTTCCGTAATGCTCTTATCGAAGCAACGCCAACGTACAGACAAAGTTACTTTAGAATCGGCTTATGTATACATAACGCGCGCTGACTACAATTTTGTTTATGAATATTAAAAAAAAATAATTATATAAATTAAAACGTAACGTACAGCAGCGATAGCCGAGTGGTAGACATAAGGCCTCACTTTAACTCTCCATGAAAAGGTCCATGCCCAGCTGTGGGTCATGTGTATATGTATACATCTAAATGACTACATAACGTAATACTTCATACATAACGTAGGTTTAAAGATCTTTATTCTCAATAAAAACATAAGTCACTTACTTGAGAACAATGAATGTATATAAAATTAAGTTTTAAATTCGTCGTTTAGACATTTACGATTTACCCACCTAATGCATTCAAAATATATTAAATATCTGTCAGCCTTCTGAACACGGTCCCCACAACCGAGATCGATGCGGAGGAATACTATGACGCCTAACTTAATGTAAATATTTGCCTTTTTATTTTTACCTATGTATATATTTTCAATTTATTTAATGTAACTTTATATTTCTTTAGTGTTTTTAAAATAATAAATAAATAAAAAAATATCTAATTAGTTAAATATCTAAAATGTGTTGCGTTAGCTTATTTTTGAATGCATTAAATGAGTGTACCTTTTTAATGTGTTGGCATTTTGTTGTACAGTTGGGCTCCTTCAAAGGTTAGCATTGATTTTCCATAGTTGGTGCTAATTTTAGGGTATACTATAAAACTGGTTCGGCGAGTGCTACGTTAACTAACATTACGTCTTTATTACACAGAAGGATGTGGCAGAGGTGTACACCCGCACTTCACCTGTTATGTTTAGGTCCCATGGGCTAGATGAGCCTATCGCTATCCACCGGGCACAATTTTAACTCGCTTTCTATAGTAAATTTTCTGACGGCAAACTCAAAAATAACACTTTGCCCAACCCAGGAATCGAACCCGAGTCCTCTCGGTGAAAGGCGCATACGCCATACGAGGCTAGACAATTTAATTATCAAAGTTAATTTGGCTAAACAAAACATTATTCAATCAACTTCTCATTTACAATTTAGTTATATTTTTTTGCAATATAGTGAATTGGTCTTGTTGGAAAACAAATCCATCCGGCGAAGCTGTTGTCGACGGAAGCAAACACTGAACGAAACGCACGAAGAAAACATTTTATATTGATTGGAGCAAATGTTTACACTGAGTAAACAACTTTGCTTTATTTCATTCCAGGGAGTGTATAGACGGCTACAATTCAACCATTACATTTCCAGTGTAAGATAGTCTCGCGTTGTGCAGGCTTCCCGGGCAGTGAGAGACCATGTGTACGAAAGTTTATCTTTTTTAACCGACTTCAAAAAAAAAAGAGGTTCTGTATTTGATCCGTATGTATGTATGTATGTATGTATGTATGTATGTATGCATGTATGTATGTATGTATGTATGTATGTATGTATGTATGTATGTATGTCACCTTTTTATGTTCGCGATTTTCTCGGAAACTACTGATCCGATTTGAATGCAGTTTTCAGTATTTTAATCCTTGTGTTTTAAGGAAGGTTTTAGTATATAATTTATCAGAATCTAATGAAGATCTTTGGAGACAGACAACGGAACTCTTCAAAAACGAATAGCTAATGAACCACGTTTTGTGCAATCGTGTATCTATGTATTGTTTTCACCACTACATAACATAACATCATGCCTGTGTATGCTTTGAAGGGTAAGCAGAGACAGCCTACTTACCTACCCTTAAAGTACCGAAAGCTCTGCTTAGGTTTGGACGGGGCTTACGTTTCAGCATATTTGTTATTATCTTAGTGATAACTTATGATCATGAAGATCGCAGAAAGAATTTTTTGATAATATATAAGGATTTGATAATAAAAAAATAAAATAAAAAAAACTAATTAAAAAAAAGAATATTCTTAAGTCGAGCGTATTCTAAATATTATAATATGTACTAATTTTTTTCAAAGAAAAAGGAACCGCCTTCAAAAACTCAAAAGTAAAAAAACTAAGAAACTAAAAAGCTTGAAATAAAAAAATAAAATAAAAAAAACTAATTAAAAAAAAGAATATTCTTAACTCGAGCATATTCTAAATATTATAATATTTTATGTACTAATTTTTTTCAAAGAAAAAGGAACCGCCTTCAAAAACTCAAAAGTAAAAAATAAAATATTCGCTAAACTTTGCTTACCTTTATATTAATTTGTTTAAAACAATAAACCCAAATAATTATGTAATACCAATTAATTATATTTTTTTTAAGTCGGCGCCAAATTACAAAATCAAAAATACCAATTAAAACCGTATTTACCGAAATAATTGTTGAAAAAATCACAAAATTAAATACCAATTAAAACCGTATCAGCAATTATGTGATTTGGCGCCGACTTCAAAAAAATATAATTAATTGGTATTACATAATTATTTGGGTTTATTGTTTTAAACAAATTAATATAAAGGTAAGCAAAGTTTAGCGAATATTTTATTTTTTACTTTTGAGTTTTTGAAGGCGGTTCCTTTTTCTTTGAAAAAAATTAGTACATAAAAAATTATAATATTTAGAATACGCTCGAGTTAAGAATATTCTTTTTTTTAATTAGTTTTTTTTATTTTATTTTTTATGGTGTATAGTCACGCGTTTGACCGCGATCTCACCTGATGGTAAGTGATGATGCGGTCTACGTGGAGCACGCTTACCTATGAGATTCCGAAAAAATAACCTGTGGAAATTAAAACTAACTACATGTCTAGAAACTGTGGTATTAATAAATGCCACTATGTCACGTCGACCCCGTATGTATATATATTTTTAACACGCTTATATTAGCTTCACCTGTATGTATGTATGTATGTATACATGTATGTATGTATGTATGTATGTATGTATGTATGTATGTAACCGACTCCTTTGGACTTGGTTTTTACCCACTTTTAACGGACAGATTTCATTAAAATTTAGCACACCTGTCAAAGATCGATAACAAATTTAAAAAAAAAACGCTCTAATAAATAAACCAAACTAATAAGTAGAAATAAATAATAGTTTAAAAAAACTAAAAAACACGCTTTTAAAGTAGTTCTAACTAAAAAGTGAAAAATAATTCCTAATATAAGCTGAAAAAAGCGTGGGGCGCTCTGTGCCATATTTTTCGTGTATCGAGCAACCCACGCTTTTTCACAATAATACTAGTATTTTTTGTGCATTACCATTTTCAGCTTATGAATTATTATTTTTCACTTTTTAGTTAAAAGTACTTTAAAAGCGTGTTTTTAGTTTTATTAAACTATTACTTATTTTATATCCATCTTCTCAAAAGCTTATTTGTCAATTATATTTGCCTATTACCCAGAAGGGTGTGGCAAAGGTGTACTACATTTCACCTGTTATATTTAGGTCCCATGGGATAGAGGGTGAGTCTATCGGCATTCACCGGGCACAATTCTGCTATTGAGAATTTCCTGACGGAAAGTCCACAAATAACACTTTGCCCGACCCAGGAATTGATCCCGAGACCTCGCGGTAAGAGGCACATACGCTTACCACTAGACCAACGAGGCAGTTATAAAATTTAGCCAAAAATAACTGTTTCAACTCCATTGTTACTTGTTGAAAACTTACTGATCGCACTATTGTTAGACTTCTTGTACAATTTGATGTTCTGAATATAATTACTTTTAATAACCTTTCAAACCTGAAATAGACATTATAGTGTATAAGTACGATTTAAGACAATTATTGAATTTAATAGCCGATTGCCCTATGTAATTATATTATTGACATTTATTAATTATTATTATTATTTTTATTTTTTTAATTTTGATCATTTATTAATTTAGTTATTTAATTCTTTGACATTTTTATTTTATATTACTTTTGCCTGTTTGACATTCTGCATGTTCAATAGACTCCAAAATAATGTTGTACACCACTATGGTAGGACATAGCGCACTCCAATGTATTATTTTATAAAACCTTTATGTTACCTATGATCCACGAATAAATGAATTTGAATTTGAATTTGAAAATTTGAAGGTTTGCTGGCAGAAGTCTCATTTTTGAGTTAAGTTCACCTTTTGTCATCACCACTTTTGTGTAATTGTATTATTGTAATTTTTGTTTACAAAGAAGTATTAAACTAAACTAAAACTAAGTACGATTTATTTCTGCAAGTTTTATTTTCATTCATTAACCACCTGCACGTGTTATTTAAAAATAAAACGTGCATTTGTGCTGTTGAAACAAATGAAAACTTGACACTTGGTACAAGTAAAAAGTTATGTGTGGTATGTACAAGGTTGTGTATGTTTTTGACGAGCATATTTGGTTTCCTATTTTAACTGAATATTAATATAACCACATTGGTCTTTATTCATAAAGGTGGTAGGATTGCTTAGCTGTTTTTCATACGATAGTATGAAAAATATATGGGTTTAACTTTCAAATGTAACTTTTTAACAAATCATATCTGAAACACTAAAATGCATGTTTATTGGTGGCCATTTTGTAAAAAATCTATATAATAATTAAAAAAAAAGTGGATGTTAAAAAACAATCTCTTGAAACACTCAATTAATATAAAGATGATAATAGTGACTAGGATTGAGAAAGGTATGCTTAGTTAGTTCGGTCATGTTGAAAACATTAAATTTATGACAGTTGATAGTACCTGTACTGCCTGTGGCTGGTAGTACCACAGAATAAGAATGTAGTACTGGAAGAGGTCGTCGTCGAAATACATACAGGGACCAAATAAATAATGAGCATGTATGAAGAGATGTATGAATGTTATAGAAGCGAAAATAGTATGTAAGAAGCGAAGCGCATGGCGTTCCGTCGAATCTGCCTACCCCCGTGGGATAAAAGCGTGACCTAATGGATGTATGTATGTATAAAGTTTAAATATTTTTCACGTGGTATTGCAATATTTTAATGTATATTAGGTCTGCTACCATTAGTTGCTACATAACTCATATTGACCAAACTTAGTTGAAAGGATTCTGCAAACATATTCCAAACACCGTTATTCAGTTTTCAGATTCAAAACATAAAGTAAACACCGCACAAAAAACACGACACGTAGTTCTATTTTCCTTTAGAACAAGAAAACAGAAATTGCTACCAAAATTGTTTCCACTTACTTGTCTTGAAGAAAATGTAAAGAGAATGTGAGGAATTTGCACGTTGGATTTTCCCTTTGGTTATTGCATAGCCTTTTGGAGGCTTTTCTAAAATGTATTGCTTGACACTGAGCTCTAAAACGATATGGAAGACACTCCTGGGAGTTATACATATTGTATAAAGACATGCCTATGTTTTTTTTTTTAGAATACTAAGGGTCGTAACCTTGGAAAACAGAAATGATACAATCAGAAATGATTTGTTTATTAAAACAATGTGTTTGTCTTGCAAATCCAATCAGTATCTAATTAATGTTTACTCTGTCATTGTTAAACTTACTTTACTACTGGACCAGAAAAATTCCCGTAGTGAAATAGGCTCGGCCAAATGCACGGTGCTGGACATTTCACATCCGTCTAGAATATTATGGAGAATACTAAGAAACAGTCGAAAATATACTTGGACTCGAAGCGCGGTTTGAAGCCGCGATCTTAGGAATCCGTCCTATCGCTCTCCCATCTGAGCTATCCAAATCACACTCCGCATACACGAATCGTTTGACTGTATGATGCAACTGATTCCGGACGTATCGTGTCATTTATTGTACCAACATGATTGATGTAACAATCAATAAAAATGTTGTAACGATGAACACGATCGGATTATAGAGAACTCTTAAAACAGTTGATATATAGTGACTCAAAAGTTTATTGGTAGGAAGGACGCAATAACACAAACGCACAGTCTTTCAGTTATTATTTTCAAAACACAGTACCTAAATAGCACATATATAAATAACACTGCACGTTGTTCCATTTTCCTTAAGAACTAGAAAACAGAAATTGCTACCAAAAATTGTTTCCACTCACTTGTCTTGAAGAAAATGTGAGGAATTTTCACGTTGGGTTTTTCCTTTGGTTATTGCATAGCCTTTGGAGGCTTTCGTAAAATGTGTTGTTTGACACCGAACTCTTGGACGAGGTAATGGAACTCGCTGCCGGGGTTTAGGGGGTCCTTAGTTTTACACAATATCATGGTTTTAACCCTCAGTTTTTTGACTTGAAATATAACTAATTCTCCTACAAGGTCCATAAGGTCAAATATGTCAGTTTAAAAAAGTTATGGCGGTTGTTTTCGTATTATATACTTCGCTATTTAATAAGCTTATCGTAGTTATAACGGATACTGTATTTGTAGAAAATCAAAAGAGTACTCTTTGAAGTCGTACGTGGGTTCATTCACCTGTTATAAAAGTCTCCTATACACAGCAAAAGACCCTGTTTACTGCAAATAGCCATTAGAAAATGCACGGTACGGGCTGACCGGCTTTTAAATAAATGAAGTCTTTGTAGTCGAGTTTTCCGAATAAGTTTATTAGATTTATAGCCAGGTGAGGTCTCGTTTCTACGGAAAATGTTTATTTTCTGCAACAAAGTTAACTGTGGCCAACATTTTACAAAATATATGGAGTACAGCAAAACAGGTTTCTTGTTTGTGTAGTGTCACTTTGTGTTTATTTGAACGAACAATTACTGTGATAATTCTATAGACAACAGAATGAAACATTAATAATATTATTATAACCTAACATAACATCATGCCTATATTACCCAAAAGGGTGTGGCAGAGTTGTACAACACTAACACTTCACCTGTTATGTTTAGGTCCTATGGGATAGGTGGTGAGCCTATCGGCATCCACCCGGCACAATTTTAACTCCGTGCTGCCATTGTGTATTTTTTGAAATCCCGAAAGTTCACAAATTTCTCTTTGCCCGACCCGGGCATCGAACCCTAGACCTCGTGGTGGAAGGGACATACGCTTACCACTAGACAATTGAGGCAGTGCAATAATGTCGCAAAAAAGAAAAATAAAGTAAGTTTAAAAAAAAGTTGGCTAAAGTCGATAGAAATATCTTACGTATCTTATTTACTTTATTTACTTATCTATGGCAAAGATCTGCGGGCGGCGAAACCGAAAAGGTGCAAAAAAGATACACATAGCTACCTACCTTAGGCTCTTAAAGCTGCAAAGACTATTATTACGATTTTAAATCTTTATAATATGTTAATTTGTAAGCTAGTAGTAACCAGATATTTGAAATAACTCTTTAACAACTACAGAGGCAAAAATATCAAGAAATCGTTGTAAATTTTTGCACCTATTAATATCAAAAATGCACATATGAACGTCAAAAATGCATACATAATTTCTGTATTTACGTGAGTGGGTGGAGAAACACTGACGATTCATATAAAATAGACAACAAATCCATTCTATCCACTTCTACTTTTCTCTGGTTATAATCATTCTTGACTAGACAGACTTATAAACTTGCCAACAATAAAAGGTTGGTGTCAAAAATGTTACAAGTCATGTCTGTTGACTGATGATCGTGCAATTTCCTTTGAAAGGTCGCAGGTTCAAGTTCGACTGTTGCCATGAGCTATTGTATTGCTAAGCGCTTTTATTATTCAAGTGTGAATAGCTATTATAATACTCAATGAATAATTCTGTTCAACAAGTTAGGTATTCTTAACATTTAATGAAAAGTTAGTGAACTCGATACTCAGAATATTTAGTGAGGGCGTCTGAGACACAAAGTGCTATGTTCTAAAATGACTGCATAATAATTCTACTTATTTTTCATTGATTTATATATAGCATTTAGCCATGCTATCTAATACGTCAATCTAACAGTCGTGAAATTTTAGGACATGAAGCAGGATTTAACTCACGAATATAGGATCCCAGGCTTTACCATGACTTTTTCGCCTGCTTTAAGTATTAGAATTATGCATAAAAAAAAACTAAAGATTGAATAATAAATCGTCTCATGATATAAAAAAAGAAGTTTGTAAAGATGTGAAGATGTTTGTTACTTTATAACATATCACATACCTTTATTACCCAGAAGGGTGTGGCAGAGGCGTATAACACTCACATTTCACCTGTTATGTTTAGGTCCTTGTACTCAATAACAATGCCAATATTTCACGAAGCACATTTCCAACTCCTTGCTGCTATTAATGACACTTTTGCCCCACGCAGGCATACAACGTGAGGCTTCGCAGTATTAGACCACATTCGATAACGAGGCAGTGTTACTTTTTTACACAAAACCCATCGGGTCGATTTTGATAACACTTTACACAAATGCAGCCTGAATTAACATGAATTAGCATGAAACCTGAATTAACATTTAACAACAAATTAAGCTATAGCTGCTTCTTTATCAAATGATAGAACCAAAAAATAAAACTAGGTTACGTTATTCACTCAGAATATAAAAGTACAGTTCTCTCATTCGTTTGAAGCGCGGGAATTTAATGGCGGCAGGCAGCCATATTTGTTTTTTTTTTTTTTGTTGCTACGTGACCAAAGTAATTCAGCAGAGATACACGAGTGGACATAATGACAGCTTAGTGATGTCCCTTTGAATGAAATTTTCTGTGTAATAAAGACATAAGTACAAAATATAGCATGTTTAATTTTGTTTGTTACTTTTGAACCCTTTGTACAATGTCTTTGAAGAATTGTAATTTGTTAGGGTACAAAGGTTACTCCTATTTTGTTCATCGATTTGGAGATGATCTTTTATTTTGTTGATTGATAAACCATAATTCATGTTGGGATAGCAAAGATAATTTACTGACAAACTTAATACAGCCTCATTGTTTTGCCGACGTGGACGTTTTCGTAAACCAATTAAAAAAAAAATACAAACACAAGGGTTGCCTGGCAGAAATCACTATTAGTAATAAGGCCGCCCATTGTACTGTAATCACTAGATATAAGTTCTAATTGTAAACTCAAGGTGTACAATAAAGAGTATATAAAAAATACACTCAACATTAAATCAAAATCTTTGCGGATTGCACAAAATTATCCCGCGAAGAGTGGTGATAAAATCGAACCCATAACATTGGTGGAAAGAACGGCGAGGTGAACAAACCAATTTGCAGGGAATATTATTAAAAAATAACACACGTTGGAAATATTATCCGTTTTGACAAGGAAAACCACCACTAAAACTAGTCAAAGAACGAAATAGTGACAATAATATTGTAGCACACCTACAATATTATTGTCACTATTTGAATCATGTAGACATAATTGAATACCTAACTATGTACAGCTGTAAGAAAAATAGAACTAAAAAAATTTAAAAGTTATGCGTCAAAAAATACTTCCGCATCAATGTCAAATGCGGGTGACGTGCCCAGAAGGCTGGCGGCATTGCCGCGTTGAATTGCTATGCTCAACCTTTGAGCAAAGTAAAAACCAGCCTTCTGATCTTGTGAAGTGTCGATCAGTCGTTTTGATATCTCTTTAAAAAGAGAATGGGCACTCGGGCCCCATGACCCCAGCGTCTCAACCCCAAACGGCTCAAATATGTAATCTCCAACAAGATTACTATACTTGCGCCGCTTGAGGGTTTCTGCAGAGGCAGCAGCAGTGCCGGCGCAGGCCGCTGTATTTGGAAGATGTGATGGCGCGAGGGTGTCGAGCTGTACATAGTTAGGTATTCAATTTTGTTTTTTTTTTTATTAAGTTATTAGAATATTTAAATGTACATAATATGTTTGAAAATGAATAAATAGTGTAGACATAATAAATCCTAGATGAAAATGAGTTTGATACACAAACTCATATAGATATATTTGTAAATAATGTAGTAGGTAACCTTTACTCAGTTCCAGATCCCTAGACTGAGATAAAGCTCATATATTAGTCTGTTTATCTTCCAATGTCTATTATTATATTTTCTTGGGAGCGAAAAGTGTTTGAGATAAGATAATGTTCACAGTTACTGTTTATGAACAAAATAATTTATACTAAATGTGCCTTTGGGAACAATCTGAATAAATGTTCTGGATTCTTAGACTTTTCTCTAAAACATTAAACAAGAGTATGTGCCTAGAATTGCTAATTTATTACTTTTGTTGGCTGTGAAAATATCGAAATATTTTTGTCGGCAAAAGTTTGTATTTTCGGTAAACGCCTACACAGTCTGTATTGAAAACATCAGATTTCAGATCATTTATTTTAATAAACCCTAAGAGCATGAACACGTCAACAAATATTATTATTACAGAGCAAATAAAAATAATCTTAAGATATTTACAGATTTTACAAATCATAATAATATGATTTGAATTAGCGAAGCTTAGATTATTTTTTATCGAATTGTTTAGGTTGATATTAAATCAATCTAAGTATCAGAGATAATAAAAAGGGAATATACTGTTGAGTACTAATTTGCGAAATTAACTTTATTAAAAAAGAATATAATAATGAGATAGAAATAAAACAATATTTGAAAGTACTTACTTTTACAGTTGATTAATAGTAATTTCTATTATAAAAAATAATATAGAATTAAATGTAAAATTCAATTCAATAGTCAGCAAGAACTGTAAGTAACTTTTTTTAGTAAAACTAATATTAATATATAATAATAAATATTACTTCCTATTTTTTTTTAATTCCTTATTTTTAAAACATGAATTTAATTTTAAATTTCATTTCTGAAAAAAATATGTATTTAACTTGTTAATTTTTTTTTATAAAATCATGTTTCTTCTTATTACTTTCTTAGTCTAGAAGTTTTGAAAAGAGTCTTTAATTTTGTATAATAATACAAACCGTATTCAATAATTTATTAAGAATTTTTAACTTGAGTTATGAAATTCATATTTTTATGTAAACACAATTAGTCAAATATAAAACGCATATTTCACATTTTTTAAACAAAAAAAACGATATACGAGTGCCAGCACTTTTAGCTTCGAATTCCTATATTTGATGTTGATACAAAATATCACAAAATATACGCGAATATTTCACTCTTTTCGTGCCACCGACTACATGAATAGATTTGTAAAGAAAAAAATATGGATGGAAAATGAATTTGAAAATTCTGCACACTAGTGCTCGTTGAAATCGTTTGAATGTAAATAAACCCCACTAAATAATTCTTTTTCTATTTATTCGTTTCGAATATATGGGTTTTTATTCATATTTATTTAGACAGTGCAAGCGGTTTTCAAAGTTGGCTATTCGAATTTCACTTCGTCATGTTGTAAATAAGCACAAATAATTTGATTCATTCATTTAGCCGAAGGGTCAACATTTCCGATATAAAGTGCTCCAAATCGCGAACATTACCTGTATTATAACATTTATAACGTTTAGTACTTATAAGATACAATTCGACATTCCACTGAATGCTCTCTGCCCGGGTAGCGCCATCAAGTTGAGACATTGACCTGAATTTGTGATTATAATAACACTTAAGCTATCAGGCTTTTAAGTATGGCAAAATTAAGCATAAACTATTTTTTTTTCTTTGTGTACTAGGATTTTTAATAACTAAACATCAAGAAGTAAACTAAGCTCAAATCAGTTACATTTTAGCTGTAGTAATACTGAGTAATTCGACTATCAAAATGTAAAAAGAATTTTAATTACTTAGACGCGTTAAACAACACACACACAAACTTGCCAGCTTTAAATTAATATTTAAAAAATTGTGAATTCCCACATTGTGTATCGCTTACCGCAAGGTTTCTGGTTTGATGCCCGGGTTGGGTGTAAGTGTTATTTCGAGTTTTTCCATCAGGGCATTCTCAATAGCAGCGAGGAGTTGGAATTGTGCCTGGTGGATGGCGATAGGCTCACCCTCTATCTCATAGGACCAAAATTAATGTGCTTGTTGTTCACCTATTATTGTTTCATTCAGTAATGTTTATACCCCAAGGGTAAATGACCCCAAGGTTGTACTTTGAACACCATTGATGAATCATATGAAAAAACGTTTTTATAATGTTGTCGGCATTCATGAGCTTAGCGAAATATACTGAAAGGTTTGAATTAATTATTCTTTGTTAACAAAAGAATTATGGAGGTGTTAAACCACACACCTACGCTTCGTTGATTGTGTACTAAATTATGAATTCACGTTTATTTTCTTTAGGAATTTTGTATCGCTGTTAAAGGTTAGACAAGTTTTGTTAAGAGTTAAACCGTCAAGGTTAATTATGTACACAGGGCAACACATCAAGCTACTCGTTTCCAGTTTAAGAATGGGGAGCCCATACAATGTGAGAACATCTCATTTCGGCAGTGTATAATTGATTTATAGCATTTAGCCATGCTTATCAATCTAATACAAAAACCACATACCTATAAGATACTATAGTCGCGGGTTCAAATCCGGCTTCAAGTCTAATATTGTTTTGACTGTTCTTAGTATTAGTGTATAGCTTGATCTGTAACCACCGAGGCTTAGCGAAACATGTTAAAATGAAAAGTAAAGAATCAAATTTCATTATTTAATTGTCATTGAAGGCTGAAATTAATAATTTGAGCACCATCGATGAATCATACTTAATCACGTTTTATAATGTTGTTGTCATTCATGAGCTTAGAGGAATACGCTGAAAGGTTTGAATTATTTATTCTTTGTTTAACAATAGAATTATGAAGGTGTTCACATCACACACCTACGCTTTGTTCGTTGTATACTTAATAAAACATTCATGTTGGTTTTTCTAAGGAATTTCGTGTGGGTGTTGAACTGTGCTGAACTATTTGTATTGATGACATACCTATATACCTATATACTAGCTTTTTTTTACTGCTGTAAGTAAACGAGACTACTTAAATATATTTAATTGATTAAAATGATTTGTTAGAATGAATTTCACCGAAAGATAGAGTGATACATAAGGAAGGTTGTTATGTGGAATATGTAAGTATGTAGATATACATAGCCTAGTTCAGTTATTTAAGTATCTTATTTATTTCTTCATCTCTCTCTTTTTCTTTTTTGTACACTTCACTCTCACGTTTTACAAGTCTCTTTATCCTCTGGCCCTTAAAGGTTTGCTGGCAGAAAACTCATTTTTGAGTTAAGATCACCTTTTGTAATCACCACTTTTTTGTAATTCTTTTAATGTAATTTATGTGTGTACAATAAAGTATTAAACTAAACTAAGGTTTGGATACGCAAATTGGTAAGGTTGACATAACACGTGAGAGGAGCCACTGGTGGAAGCTCTTCCACATAACATAACATCACGTCTTGAATAACCAGAAGGGTGTGGCAGAGGCGTACAACCAACCCACACTTCACCTGCTATGTTTAGGTCCCATGGGGGTGAGACTATCGCCATCCAACGGGCACAATTTCAACTCAATGTTATTGAGAGGTTTTTGGGTAAATCCCAAATAACACTTGCCCGATCCGGCAATCAAACCCGAAACCACGCGGTACGCGATACACAAATTATACTGCTACCCCAATGCGGAAACTCTTCTAGAGTTTAATAATTGCCGAAGCAATTAGAATAACAGAAATAAATTTAAAGTAAAATACAACGTGCAATTGCATACCAATTGTTGTTTATACAGCGTTCATACTTCTTTTTGTGAGTGTGTGTTTTATATTTTTCAACTAAAAATGAAATTGGGTCAGAGTATACGTAAACGTACTGGGGCAGTTATTGGTACGCTCTGAATCATTTGCAAAAGCTATTGAAATTTTCAAGCTTTTATACCACTACAGTATTTTAATTTGTATTTTAGTCCATTTGAGAATAATTGGCTGTTGCAAGTTTAAGTCATCCAAATGCTCAATAATCTTAATTATTTGTTCATTATATAATATGTTATTACATCACCCCTTTTTACCCGACTACGACGAAGATTTTTTTTATTAACTCGTTATGTTAATTCGTACGTGCTAAGGAGTGAGTCAATAAATTCCTTTAAAAAACGTAGTTTATTAGTCAGGAAATTCACAATAACAGCACAGCGTTGGTATTTGCCCGGTGGATGGCGATAGGCTTGCCTCCTATCCTATGGGACCTTAACATAACAGGTGAAGTGTGGGCGTTGTACATCTTTGCTGTATCCTTCTGAGGAATAAATTCGTGATGTTATGTTATGTTATGGAAGAGATAGTGTACACGAAATATAATAACAAAAAGTACTTTCACTTTCAATGCAAGCAAAGCTGTGGCCGTAAGTTTTATAAAACGAAAATACAACCTTCATTTGTTTACCTATTCAAATGTACCACAAAACCTTTTGAAAAATAAGAGGTTAAAGGCCTAAACAGTGCGTGTTCATTAGCACTTTACTCGTGTAATGGTAAGGCATAGTAGTAAATCACTTTTAATACGGATTTTCTTGTTCCAGAACGGTTATCGCGTAACAAAAAGTTACGTAAGTGTTAACTTATGCATGTAAAACGGTAAAAAAGAATACTTAAGATAATCTAATTTTGCATCCTTTTAGGTTAAAAGTAATGTCTCAGTGTTATATTTTTATTTATTATTTGGAGATTTTTTTAGTATAATGACAAAACCAGCTACGAATTAGATAAGGTAGGAGAACTGCCATCCTGCCAGGTGGACTGACGACCTGTAGAAGATCGCTCCTGAGCTGGAGGGGACTGGATGCGGAAGGCGAAAGAGCGGGTGTTGTGGCGTAAATTGAGAGAGGTCTATGTCCAGCAGTGGACTTCACATGACTATTGATCGATTGAAGCTTTAAATAAAAAATACAACTGCAGTTTAGATTTGCACTAAAATATTAGGATATCAAACACGTTTGCGTCACAATATATAGTGCGGAAAATAAAGGCACAAAGACAGGGTTATTTTCAAACGCAAAAAAATAAAAGGAAACAGATGAAAATGCAGGACTACGAATCTTTTTTTGCATTCAGTAAATCGGGATTGGAATAAACAAATAGTCAATCAATATTTTTGTTCGATACCTTGGCAAAAAAATAAGTCTTTTTACTCAATCACCTCTTCTTCCACAAGGCTACCGCGATCGCAAAGTATCGGTGACTAAGGTAGCCTGGTCGATGAAGGGGCTTTGAAAGAAATTAATTTCAAAATCGCAAACATTACATCAAAAGCACATCAAACACAAACAACGCAACTACCAAAAGTATATCTCTAAACAAAGCCAGACCTGATTACCTGAAACACCAACAACTTCCAAAAAACACCGCCAAAGCAGAAAAGTAAACTGAACTACAGTCAGATAAAGACAAAGTTCCACAGAAAGGAGCTAATAAAAAAAACTTAGTAATCGCGGTGAGCAAGTCTTCAGTGATCGCGAAGGATCATTAATTAAAAAAGTTCGCACCGCGATATTGGTGCGTGAACACGAACCAAAAGAGATTATCGGAAACACTCAGAATGGAACCTTATAGCTACGAGAGTAAGCTGAAATTTCAGTGAGTGAGTGATAATAGGGTATACAGGATGAAAGTTGTCCGTCAATTATATGGATTAAAATCTCGCTCCATCATTATAATGTTCTGGTGACAAGATGAGTTAGCTGTGGTTTGTTTGACTGCAACGTGGTTTATTGTTTGAGGAGATGCTAAATTATTTTAAAATATTCTACGTGGACTTGTAAAAATTTTACGATCCAACTACACAACTACAGAATAAGGAATGTGGGCATGGATAATATGGGCGTGATGTTATGTTCTATATTACTTACATAAAATAACTTTAGACGGTAAAAAGAACAAGACATGGCACAAATTAGACTTAGAACTGGATAAATATATAGGATATTACTAAAACGATCAAATCATGGAATGTATTTTTTTACTGGCACATTAAAGATATATTATAGAAATTAATATTGCGATAAACATTCGAATGCCTAGCAAAACTTGCTTTGTGTAAATACGCCCTTATTATATTCGATAAACCGTTAAAACAGACGATTTTCGACGGTAAATTATTCTCACTGAACCCGTCTGTTCTCAGGATAGTTTATGTTGCCGGTTTAATGGAGAGGAGGTATCTGTGTCTCACAGAACACAATTACTGCAGAGCTTGATTGATTGCATTTTGTAAAAGCGCTCACGTACTTCTTTTTATTGGCACGTCCGAAAGAATCTCTTTACGACAATGTTTGCTGTTAACGGGATTGACTGCCATGGCATTATTTATTACCAGTCCGGTACCTCGATATATCTATGTTACTCGGTGATGAAGTAGCTTTCAAATAAAAAAACAAAAATCCAATACTTCCTCTTTACAATGATAGTAAGTATATATATTAATAATGAATAACCTCATAAATTTGTAGGACATTAATGAGACTAGCACAAAATTAATCATTATTGAACTATCTTAGTTTAAAAGTATGCCGATGACGACCAATTTAAGCCGTATGGCAGTAAGATAGTAACAATTCCTTCAATATTATTGTATAATAATCACTATTAAGTAATAAATTGCCCAAAAAATGCCAACAAAAACATTATCTATCAATCTTGTTAGTAAAAACGATGGTTAGTAAATGTGGGTCGTGGCTAATTTCCCTGAAGGCCGTCGATCGACCACAAGTCTGGCGGGACACTCAATGGGACAATTTATTAGGAAATATTCTGCTGAAATGAAGTCACGCTTCGAAGGCGATGTCAAAACGGTTGAGACGTTTTTAATCAACTCGATTGACAGACTTCGTTAAGACTGAAGTTTGTTTTTAGGGTTAAACATTTAATTATTATCATCGTATACAAATAATATCTAGGTAATTCAATTTATTGAGAACAACTTCACTACTTTACCTTTGACCTCTTGGTCTCTGGTTCGATGTCCAGGTGACCGACCTGGACATCGAGATTTTGTTATCAGATTTTTTTTAATACTATCAAGGAGTTCGGAATTGTGCATGGTGAACAGCGATTGGCTTATTTACTGGTGAAATACACCTCTGACACACCTTTTTATAGCGGAGTCATCTGTTACGCAGAGGTCGCGCATTCGATTCCTGCTCAAAACAAATCTTTGTGTGCATATGTATACAAAGTATGAACTTAAAAAAGAAAAGTGTATTTTTATTTGATATTCTTGTATCCATAGTTCAAGCTACGCTTAGTTTGGGATTCAAAAAGTGACGTTTTGTGAATGTTGTGTGATATTTCTTTATTACCTAGATTATTGTCGCGTGGCGTAAAGTTAGGTCAATAACAGTCCAAAAAAGTGAGCTAAATATAAAACAAAACCAAGTTTATGTTCTATTTAAGTAATAATTTAGTTTATCGTTTCTGTACACATAACACTCATTTTCATAATTTAAAAAGGACAGGCTTTCCTAAAGCTTCATTCCACCTTTTTGAAACAAATTGTCCAGAGATGGTAGCATGTAACATCGCTAGCTTAAGCGTGCTGTTGCGACCGAGACGGTACAACCCCAATCGTGTTCAGACAAAATAAAAGTATTCTGCACACCACGCGGTACTGGTAGACATTAGTGAAGGAAATGATGGTAAATTTACTACCATTTGAAAATTGCTGGCTACCGGCAAATTATATCCTTAGGATTATATTTTTGGCACATTTTTAACTACGAGTATTAATAAGATTATTTGTTAAAAGTATTTACTCAAGACAAAAGTCTTTAAAAGCTAAAACACATTAATTTTAAGATGATTAAATATATACTTCAAACATTTATTTCTACACACCTACAATAACTTATAATATTTACAAAACTTTATTAGATCATTTAAAAACTCCTCCGTATCGATGTCAAAGGGCGACATCGTGCCCAGAAGGCTGGCAGCATTGCCAAGTTGTATGGCAATACTTATTCTTGGAGTCAAATAAAAACCAGCCTTCTGGTATAATTTCTTTTTTCAAAAATTAGACATTGGGTCTAAATCACTTAATCATTATAAAGGTAAATAAAAACCTATGCTCGACATTTCGAAATGACTTGCATCATTCGTGGTCACGGGCCAAATTAAAAACTTTTAATAAAAGCAGCCCTGTATCTAATAAATGTCCCACTGCTGGGCTCTGGCCTCTTCTCATGATGAGAAGGGTTTGGCCATTGTCCACCACGATGGCCAAGTACGGATTGGAAAACTTTTTTATTACATGTTATTCAAATAACCATAATAATAATAATCTCAAGATCTCATTTAAAAGCCACATTGACGGAATTCATCATCATTGTTTTTATTTTTGTGTATACATATTTGACAAAAATAGCTCCAATTCATTATTTTGCTAAAACAAAAACTCAACGTCTTTTATTTTTCCACCCATCCATTATCATTCATTACAAAAATACCTTCGAATATTTTTGCACAATTTTTCGGTATTTCGATATTATTTTAGTCCGTTTTTGTTGTCCGTTTTTGAAACCGATACCAATACTCGATTACAAAGAACGAAGGACGGACAAAGCGGATTCATTTGTAACACGAAAAAAAACCATTTGTTTGGAACTCCCAAATCATTTGATGAAATAAAATTTGGACCATCAACCTAAATGTGTATCCGGTTAGAATTTGAAATACAATTCATTTAAATATATGGTTTTGTTTCTAAATGCGTTAAATTCAAAACTGGGTTTATAACAAATATTTCTTTATTTCATATAAAGAAATATTTGTTTTAAACCCAGTTTTGAAATTTCTGTCGGTGAGATTTCGGTTCAATGTAAAAATCTTCTGTCACAGTGATAGTTATTGACTTTTATGTGTTTTTTTTGTATATTTTGTAAGTCTGAAAATAGGTCATTACTATTATTTAACCGCAAGGCCTACAATCCGTGGGCAAATCTAGTGAATTATTTAAACATGATTCGACGCTAAAAATATAATTCCAGACGTGGAATAAGTTTTATACAACGAGAATTAAGGAACTACAAGGACAATTAAGTTGTAAGCAGTATCAGCATCTAAAAGCACGTCTTATCCGACCTAATCTTTCTCCTTACAATATCTTTGAAGTGCGCTATTCACGGAAAGAATACAGGTCGTTTACACAAAATACATTCAATTATGCCCTTTTGTAAGGGAAACTACGGGCATTTTCCTGAACTTTGTACACACGGCTTCACATCAAGTAATACATTGCTTGCATAAGACGATCTCGCATTCTATAGGCTTCTCGTGCTATGTGGAACTAGCTTACACAGGAAATGTAAAGCTTGATGTGTGGCTGTGTGTACATTAATGAGGTTTAGTTTTATTGTGGGTGTTAATATTTAAGTTAATTAGGCACTAATTGTATTATTGATCCTTGTTTGTTGCCTCTGAGGGGTATAGTAATCTCATTAAGTGCTTTGTAGTTATATGAGATAGGTTTTTGTGCATATTAACATAAAATACCGATGTATGAACAGTTGAGTTCCAATTTGATAGGAACTGAAATAAGTGACACTTAGGCATTAAATAGTGGTTTTCAAAGCAGTCATTCAGTTTTATAGATAAAGATTGCTATATAGAGCATATCATTAAAAAAAATATCTTAGATGATTCTATCTTCTGGGGCAAAGCGGGCTGTTACACATACGCAATGCCAGCGAGCGGGGGTCGAAACTAAGCTACGAATTTTGATACGGTGTGAAGCAAAAGATATCTGAAGTAAGTATAGAGTTGTATTATCAATATAAATTATTATGCTTCTACCATATTTGATTTCTCTCTGCTTAACTAACCCACATGTGTAATCTTATCTATAGTATGGTATGGTACCCGAAGAAAAGCAAGGGTGTGTCTCTAGTCTACAACATAAAAAAAGGTTACAAACAAGATGGCCTTAATATGAGCCTTATAATAAATTTAAACTACATTGTTAATAACTGTCATTTTAAAACTTATAAAGTCTGTCATGCCGTGAATTAAACGCATCAGTGAAATTTAATGAACTTCAAAACTGCAATTAATAAAACTAATATATTAAAACTAAGTCTAGTCTTTCATTCATTAGAGCTAATTAGTTGTGTCTAGTCGTTAGTGGTTTAAATATTTTGGACAACGTTGACCTTTCATTTAACAAGTTGAGACAAGTTTTATAAATACATCGTGCAGTTATTAAAAAAAGTCGGAGCTGCGCGGATCGATCAATCTTGCAGGTTAAGCAATGCACACTGCGCCCGGCTATGAATGGGTGACCATCTTTAGCATAACGAGTTTTCTTCCGTGCCTCGAAGATTACGTTAGGCCATCTCGATTGCCATTTAAATAAAATAAATAAAAATGTTTATTTGTCACAAATAAGGTATATACATATTTTACTTATCTAGTTGTTTGACGCTATTCTTTTACTAAACTAGGCAGAAGCCTGTATTTTAGCTGACAGTGTTCAGTCGCAGGAAGTGACACTTTAAAAACATTACTTAGGCGTGAAAGTCGTTGCACAGCGAGTCATAAAGCAGGAGTAAGTAAATAATAGTAATCAACTAATCAAATACAGTTTTTACTGTATTTATACATCTATGGCAGTCGTTATGCGTAATCAGAGGCAAGAAAGTCTGACAACTAGTCTAGTAAAGAGTTTCGTATTACATGTACTGGGTTGTGGCGGTTTGATGGTAGGCGTTTCACGAAAAATACTGATATTCTGTATTCTGAAATTTATTAGACTAGAGGCCGACCCGACTTGGACATTTTTGACCTTTCATTTGACAAGTTCATTAAAGTTTTATAGATGAAAAATGAATGCAATTTATCGGTGCAGTCATTGAAAGAGCCGTGGTCTCGACGAAAACAATATGTCTTGATATGACTTCAATTTAATTGCATTATCTAGTAATTACATTTTTTGGTTATGAATATTTGATTTATAAATAAAATTACTAATAGTTAGTGTACGCAACTACCGAATTCGGGGTCTCGGGGTTGTTCCTTGGGACGAAAAAGTGTTATTTGGCCATTTTTCGTCATTAAACTATTAATAGCAGAACGGCGGCTGCACCTGATAGAAAGCGATAGGCTTACCTTTTACCACTTAAAAAAACATTAAAAATTTTATTAACCTTCTTACTTTATTACTTACTATTATTTTTAAAGCATAGTAAGTTATACTCAGCAAATTATACTAAGAAACAGTTGAAAAATTATGGGACCGGCAGAATTTAACCACTAAGCTACGGTTGTCTCTTGCCAGGACCCAAAGTTTCTCAGCCGTTGGTTACGTCATTACGTGATGTCATGTTCATGCATCTGTACTTGTACACGTATGTAACATCTTAAGTAGGATTTGATTTACCTGTTATATGTCGCTTAGATTTTATATAAAACTTAGCGGATATATTTCATTATATAGACCGTAGAATAAAATAATAAAAAGCGTAGAAGCTAACTGTAATTTTTTATTTTATTTTATTTTTATTTTATTTATTTGGGTAAACAAACAGTAACACAATACTTATAAATCTATGGTATGCTTACAAATTATTTAACAATTGTGTCACCAACACCATTCACCACAGCTTACTAATAAGAACAAATTATAAAGTAAGAGTCATGCACGAGTATGAAATATAGAAATTATATAATATTATTTTAGGAGGATGCTAATTCTATTTTTAAATTTACTGGGACGCGTTGCCATAATATCGATAGAATTAAAGTTTGTGTTGTAATTATGAACAAGACGGTACATTGGAGAGCGTATACCTGCATTAGTACGACAACCAGTTGTTGCAAATAGTTGACATGGGTTACGGCAATGCGTTCTAGTTGGTATTCTATAACTGATTTTAGTAACCAATGAAGTACAATCGTATCTATTATGACATATGTCGTATAGCAACATTGTTTCTAAGTATTTTCGTCTATTTTCTAAGGTCAACATATTGTATCTCTCTAATAATTGTTCATATCTATGGTAGTTGTGAAAGCATCTGTATTGCATAGCATACATAAACCTTTTTTGTACAGATTCAAGACTTTCCTTGTATTTAATATAGAAAGGATTCCAGATGGACACTGCATACTCAAGTTGGGATCTAATAAGAGCTTTGTAAAGATGTAGAAAGGTGGATGGTTGCATAAAGTTTTTAGTGTTTCTCATAACGAACCCATACATTTTAAATGCCTTATTTATAATATTATCGATGTGTATATCCAAGTGTAATTTTTGATCTAGTGTGACACCAAGATCTCTAATTGAGTGGACAATATCTAATTGAACATCACATAGGCTATATTTGAATTTAAGTGTGTTAATCTTTTTTGTAAAGGTTATAACTTTACATTTATTAATACTTAGGCGCAATTTATTATTGATGCAGTAGTTAGAAAAACGATCCAGATCTGATTGAAAATTATTTAAGTCATTTGAATCATCAATAGTATGATAAATTTTTAAGTCATCTGCGTACAGTAAGAAGTTACAAAATTTGAAACACTCATAAATGTCATTAATAAATATAATAAATAATAACGGACCGAGTATCGATCCCTGCGGAACCCCGGATGTTACTGGCACAAATTGAGATTCGTAACCATTTAGTACAACTCGCTGTGTGCGGTTACTTATATATGATTTGAACCAACGCCACAAGTTACCACGTATACCATTAAATGCAAGTTTATCTAAAAGTATTTTGTGATCCACGCTATCGAAGGCTTTTCGAAAATCTGTGTAAACACTGTCTATTTGTTTGTTATTGTCCATATTTTCAAATAGGTAGGTGGTGTATAATAATAAGTTAGTATTAGTGGACCTACGTTTTACAAAGCCATGTTGTTCTGGTATGATGATGCTATGAAGCGACGGATATATAACATTATGCACCAGTCTCTCGAAAAGCTTCGACAGCACGGGTAGGATCGAAATTGGACGGTAGTTTTCAACTTTGCATTTGTCCCCTCCTTTAAACACGGGTATAATACGTGCAGACTTCCAGATCAACGGAAATACACCCTCCTGTAGACATAAATTATATATATGATGTAGAGGTTGGCATATGACGTCAGCAGTCGCCTTAAGAAAAAAGGGAGATATATTATCTAAGCCAGAACCCTTGGTTACCAATAAGGCTCTTAGTCCTTTCAGCACAGCTTCTTTTGGTATGTCAATATTACTTAAAATGAGATCTGATTTAAGATTGGTATCAGGTATGTCATTGACATAGTAGTCACCCGCGACAGTGGAGGGTTCAAAGACTGATTTAAAAAAAGAAGAAAATAGATCACAGATGCCTTCCGGATTGTTAGCTGTAGAGTTATGATATGTTACTTTATTTGGAATATCAGATTTAGCTTTTAAATTATTTATATATGTCCAGAAATACTTCACATCAGTTTTTATACCGTCCTCGACCGAAGTCATGTATTTTTTAAAACATTTTTGTGACTCCGAATGAAATCTATCTCTATATGTAGAGAACGCAAGGTAATCTGATAGATTTTGGTACTTCTTCCATTTAATCCATGACTTATTCTTATCTTTAAATATGTGAATCAGGGCAGGTGAGAACCATACAGGGAACCCAGAAGACTTTATTACTTTAGTTGGTACATGTTTTTTTACAATATGATATATCTTTTCATAAAAAATGGAGATCACATCTTCGGCACTCAAACTCACGAATAGGTCGTCCCAGTTTATCTGCGACATCTCATTAATTATTGCTGTGTAATCACCTTTTTTGAAATTGTACTCAATTCTGGGTTTTGTGGTAAGAGGTATAAAGTTACTACCAATAGGTAAGAGTGTAAAAAATGCGGGGTGGTTTACGTCTGGCGGAACAAGGTGTACGGGGGCAGGTGTCGATTTACTTAAATAAACATTACTTATAAATAGATCTAATATTCTGCCATTTGAATTTGTATACTTATTTGTTTGAAAACCGTTTACAAGATTAATGAAATTAATTAAAAGTTTAACAGATGAATTGTAACCACTACATACAACGGGCTCTACGTGTGAGTCGCAGTCTCGCCACTCAATACTAGGTAAATTGTAGTCTCCCACTATTATAAACTTATCAGCCTTTACAAGTATGGAGGATAAACTATCAAAGAACACAGAATAAACCTCAGAGTTCATATTAGGTGGGATATATACGGCACTAATGAGAAAACGGCAGTTACGCATTCGCAATTCGAGGAGGACATGGTCTATCATTGGGGACAATGTCGAGAGCGCAGGCGCTGCTCGGCTGCCCGGCATAGTGGAGCTGAGGGCCGCCTGCGTACGCAGTGATCTAGCATCGAACTCACGCCGCACTGCCACAAGTACACCGCCGCCATCGCGTCTCCCACTCGCCACGCGGTCTCGATCGCAACGGAAAACGTGATATCTAGCATCAATTAATTCATTGTCACTGATATCACCATGTAACCACGTCTCCGTCAAAATAATTAGGTCATAATTATGTGCTAAAATATTCATATAAAGCGTGTTTAGCTTCGATCTCAAGCCACGGCAATTCTGATAAAATACTGATAAAATGCAGTTATCCATATTCTGGCGTAAAGCAATAAGACAGTGTTATCATAATCGAATTGATGCTCTGGCACACAAAATACACGTCGATAACTGTTATGTGTATGCACATGCCAGTCTCCATCCCCACAGAGTTGGTAGATATATAACTTTTATAACCGTAAAAACATGTATTAAAAAAAGATTTGGAATAATAATATGTCCATCTTGAAAACCTCTCATATAAAGGAGATATAAAACACGAAAATAACATGCAATAATATTGACCGATGCTTATAACTAATTGGTAACAGCAGCAAAAATGTATAAGAGCTAGTACATTGATATCATTTTTGGAGTTATCCATGATGAATAAAGTTTAAATGAAATATTATTTATAACAATAAGATGTTAATAGTATTTATCTATTAATTACTATTGTTACTTTTAATTTTGCGTACATCAATGGCGGATCTAATTGCTAGAGTAGAAGAACTTTCCGATCGTTTGACTAGGATGGTGGCATGTTTAACCCAGACAAATTTGTATTCACACTTCTTGGCCATATCTCTGGTTTCACGTAGCAACTGTTTCCTCTGGAGAGTTAAGTGTTCGTTAAGGTAAATAGACTGAGATGTTCCTGAGATACCTAACTGTGTTGAGGTCAGTCCTTTCTTCAGGCGACAAGCGCTGATGATGTTGTCTCGAAGTATACGAGTTTTGAACTTAACTACGATATTTTTCGGCCTCTCATTAGATGCTGCATGTGGCACACGGTGAATAGATGTTACTTCATCACGTGGAATTGGGCAGCTTATAATATTGCCGATTTCCTCCAGCATTGTGAAGAGATTTTCCCCTCGCCGCTCAGGTAAGTTGGTAATTTCCAAGTTGCATTGACGTGCCTGTTGCTCCAGATTCTCGATCTTTGTTTCAAGGGCCTGTATAGCACATTGCTTGACAGTACCATCCGATAGATTATCCATCTGCTTTTTGAAATCGTCGTATTGATTGGAGATGTACTCGGCAGATTTTTTCGTTTCAATTATCTCAGCAGATAATTCAGCAACTCGCTGTTTAATTGCCGTGTTTTCGGAACGAAGATGACTCATTTCCGCCTTTATCTCCTGAATAAAGGTCCCCAAATCACATTTAATGGTTTTAATACTGTCATGTATATTTGAAAAGTTGTTATCCATGCTTCTTTTGTATTCCTCGAGAGTTTTCTTAAGTTCCTCCTGCATATTGGTACAAAATGTTGCATAATCCACTTCAGGTTTTTCAGGCTGCTTACGAGATCGACTTTTTGGATTTTTCTTATCTGCCTTCGGTGTGGATGCCTTTATTATCTCACACTCAGAGGTCGCCCTCGTCAGGTTGTTGAACTGTTTTTGGTGGAGTGCGCTTCATCATAGCGCCTGACGAAAAACAAATAAATAGCAAGACGTCAACCTATGTAGCTTATTGGTAGGCGCTACGCCGTAGCAGTCCAAAGGCACGGGTGGGGGCTGTGCGACCGACGTCACGATATCCTAGAGTGCGTGCGCGCAGCGCTCGGCTATTTCGTCGCGCAGAGACTGACCTTCGTGGCGGGGCGGCAGTGTAGTCGACTTCCAATCAAACGTCGCAGGTTCGAAACCGGGTGGGACCTCCTTGTCGAAACACACGCGAAAATATATTTGTTTCCCTCTAGGACTGCCCAGTGGGTGGTAACGTTCCATACAAACACAAAAGGAGCAAGTGAGAAATGCACTTTACACCAATTAACCAATCACAAATTAGCGCGCTCTAGAATAGCAACACAGGTCTACACCGTACCGCGTTCCAAGACTCACTGGTAATAAACAAACTAAAAAGTTAGAAGGTTCGCAGCGGTCCTGTTTGTTTAGGGTTCCGTACTAAAAGGATAAGTGGACCACGTTGTTTGTATGTCAAAGGCTACGAGAGATGCGTTTTAAGTGAAGGTTTCGATGAAGTGTCATACACAATTTTAGGTATATAACTTAAAGATGCATATTATGCATAACCGGTGTCGTCAGTCTTTTCTATGACGTAGAAGTTTTTTTTATTTTATTATTTATACACCAATTTATGTAAGGTATCGTGTAGAATAACGTGAAATCGTGTTGATATTTTGATAGTTTCAGTAATTAGATGATGTCAATACTGATTATGTAAATCAGTTTAAATTTAACCGGTAATTTGTTTGGATATCCGACACAGTTTACATTGTTAATGAGGAGGAAATTAAAATATTGTAGATAAGGGCCATTTGTCAATATCGCCGCTTTAAATTAATATTTTTTAGTTTGTTGTTGCAAATAGTACGTTTTTGCTAGCAAGACAGGTATACTTAAAAATGTGACGCTTGTACTTTTATTGATTTTAGCCTTCCTTATTTTACCTAGGAGGTAACTTCTTGGGACTTAACATAATATAACATAACACACAGGTGTGGCAGATGTGTGTTACATGTTTAGATGCCATATGATAAGTGGTGATTCTATCGCCATCCACCGGGCACAAATCATTCTTGGGATTTTTTATCAATTAGACTGTACTGTGCTTCGTCGTGTCGATGGCTGAGTCAAATTTTATTGGCCCAATAAGTGGCCTGGCGCTCTCGTCGGCGTTCATGAGCGCCTCTCTTGTGCAGGTGAAAGAGCATTTTGGAGAGTCAGTAAGGTAGTCAAGGTTTTGACTTGCCATCGTGGTGAAAGGATTAGCCAATTCGCTTTAAAGAACTTGCGAATTGCCCAGGGTGCGCCGGACGTAGGGAGTCGTTGTGTTCGTCACTCGGGGAGGCTCCTTTCATGCACCCCAGACTGTAGTTATCTTTAAAGTAAAAAAAATTGCATCGTATTAGATATTTATGCTACTTTCACTAACGACACACATCAACAAACATTACTGAGCAAGTAAAAAAAACCTAAAGAAATAAATAAATTAAAATTTTACTAAGCATCATATGATTAGAATTACCGAAGCTTAGAACAATTGTAATCAAACTGTTTAGTTTAAAAAATCACACTACATACACACAACGCCATTTAGACCCAAACTAAGTAGAGCTTGTACGATGGGTACTAAAATAACTTATACTAATTCATATATACTTGCCTTTTGTAAATAAATACTTATTACACATAGAAACACCCAGACCAAAACAAACCTCCATGTTTATGCAGACAAAGATTTAACTTAAGCGGGAATCGAACCCACAACCTCTGCAACCACAGATGGCTGAGTGGGTTGTGCTCCTGCCTGCTAGGCAGGAGCACAACCCACTCAGCCATCTGGTCGTCTAAAATCAATCAAAGTACCAGCTCCAATGGGTATTGCATCCCTCCTACGTTCCGCTCATTCAATGAAAGTATTATGACTTCTGTCAGGTCAAAGTTGAGCAGGTCTCCACAGACAAGTTATCGCACGAGTAACTTTAAGAACTGCTCCTTGTCTCTTAGTTTTAGTTCGCCCGTTATGTTTTGTAAGACATACTATCGTGGGAGGACAAATAAGAAACTTGCTTGGCTTTGCTTGCAGTTTCTGGGGAGCTATTTAATTGATATACTTTCATTAATGTTTTTGTCGATGAATATAAAAATAAAAAGGTTGTGGCAGAGGTATATAATACAATCATTTCACCTGTTATGTCGAAATAGGTATAATTTATCCCATTCACTGGGGTAAATTCCAACTCTGTGCTGGTATTCCTTAATTTCCTGCCGAAAAAAAACTAAAAAAAGAGAGAAAGAGAAATCTGTGACAGACTTTTTGCTCCTGTCACTAGAGATATTTCGTACATTTAGGTTATATTTTACTTTACTTTTATAATTTATATTTAAACATATAAAAAATGAGAAAAAAGATTAAATGAGTGAATAATATGTATAACTTTGTACAAAAAAAAACATTAAAATTTCGTATTATTTTCTAACAGAAGACCCCAATTACTTGACCCGGCCGGGTCCAACCCCGGGTCCGCAGAAGTAGGGTCCGGAAGCATTGCGTCTTAACAAGGGTATCTACTCCGTAATTGACGAGGATATGAATCGAAGCAATATTGAGGCTCTTAAAGCTTCTCGACGCGGAAAGATGGAGATTTTGTGAAAATATTCATTTAATTGAACTTGTAAAGTTTTTTAAAGCTTTTTAGATAAAAGGAGGGCAAGTTTTTTAACGATGGAGAATGATCTCGAGGCAATAAGCTTCACTGTTTACATCTATTAGAGTTCCTAGACACTAATTCGGCAGGGCACAGTCAGTTCAGCCAATTGTATGTTCTATTGCTTCATTTTGAGTTAGATAGATGTCCAATGTAACATAAAATTGGCTGAATCGAATGTGCCGGACCTAATATGTGTGCGGCTGTGGTTAAACAGGAGTACATAATTTACTACTGTATTTCGGTTTGGATGCGACATTAGTCCCCAGAAATTACTGGCATATGAGACATAATATTGTAGTCCTAAGATTTAGAAACGTACCTGTCAATTTTGGTTATACATACAATACAAAAATGCTAAATGAACAAAAATAGTATAAATACAATAAAAAGTACCAAGAAACAATTATAAAAATATTATACTAAGTAAATTTTTTTCAACAATATAAAATCTAATCTTTTATCATCTGTGGAGGTGTGACCTTTATTAACGTTTCTTGGAATAAATTAATTAATTCATAGCTTTTTTCCATAATGCTATGCGTGGGACGCTCTAAAAGCTCAACTTATGATAAAAAATATGAATAGACAAAAGTTATCAAGGTATGATTAAAAAAAAAATAGATGTTTAAACCCAACTTATTAATTTATATATTTACAAGTATTGTTTGCGTTTAATAAAGATGTGTGATAAATGCTGTGAATGTCGTTGATATTTTTTTCTAGGTAAAGTTAAGCTTGTGGTACACAACAAAACATAAAACCTCTATGCCAGCAAAGCAAGGTTAACGTCAAAACAAACTTATTCCCAATTTCACTGAACTTTTTAAATGTGCAGTTAACGCTAAACGTGTCTTTTGGTCCCTTTCTTGCTTCATATATGCACAGGACATAAAGAGATCATTAAATATAGTTTAGCGTTGAACTCCGCCTGTCTCTAAACCTATTATAAATAGTACAATGATAAACTTATTTAAATTCGTTTCTAACAATTAACAAGAAAGAGAGAACGAAAGCAGAGTTTGACATTTTTTTTAAGTAAGTTTGGCATGCGTATTCCATTTATCAAATCACTTGAAAGTAAATTTTTTGTCAATCAAATATTCATATTTATTGCAGATAGAGAAAACATTTTATTTAGAAATGGTATGAAAGGTTATTTTACAGCATTGCACCACAAATATTAGGAACTGGTTAATTTGGCAAAGTCAAATCATTTATTTTCATGGGCCCCAGATGGCGCATGAATACAAAATATATAAACCAACAGTAAAGGAAATATGGTTAGGAAACCTGCATGTCTAAGTATGTCTACAAAGTGCTCGAGGGTGTGTAAAGTCTACCAATCCTTACTTGACCAGCGTAGTGGACTACAGCCTAACCCTTCTCATCATGAGAATAGGCCCGAGCCCAGAAGTGGCTACAGGGCTGCTATTATTAAGTACCAGCTCCGATGGATATTGCATCATGAAAAGAGCTGGTGAGAAACTCACGTGCACCATTTTTCCAATAATTCATTAATTTGTTTGTTTTTGAAAGTAATTCTATGTGTTAGTATGCAACCAAAACGCAATGGCTAAAGATGGTTATTGAGAGATGTTTATCTTCACTAGCAACCACAAATATCTATAGGTATTTTTAAACAGCTGTTTCATCATCAAGTAAGCAACCAAACAATTTTCGTTGTTGGCATATTTCTGTGCAGTTATCAGTATTTCAGAAGATATCGCACTTTCCGACGCGTAATGCATAAACGATTAGTCCTTGGTCGGCTCGGTGACCCGCGGACCCAGATATTCCGACCTACATACCTTTATTTATGTCTGTTTTAGGGTTGCTTGCTGTATTTTGGTGATACTAGAAGTATAAATAGAGGACCGGTATGTAATATAATAATATGAGAAGCTGTATGAATGTGGAAGAAGTAAAAGCGGTAAGTAATTGTGACACATGGTTTTGTCTCTGCCAAGCCTCTTGGGATAAACGCTTGATTTTAGGGTTTCTTTATTTTCTCATAATATTTTTTATCTACACCCATGCTATAAATCCTCTATAAACGTTCTTGAAACAGTTAGCTTATTGCCAACATTAAAATAGCCAGTGTCATAATAACCATTATAACACCCAAACGGGTGTACAAATGTTGTACTGAAATTCATTATGCAACTCCTTTTTTACTCATCGAACAGCCACATTCTCATGGCATCTTTATGAATTTCAAATAAAGAACATGTCATGCACGCGCGTTTCACTACCACAGCGCCGTAATTTAAATAAAAACTTATTCGAATTTCTGAATTGACGTCGTACCTATCCCACCATTTTTGTTCAATAATAGTATTGAAAAAATAAATATTTCGAGTACATCCTGATCTGCCAACATTCAGCAAGGTGCAAATATTCAAATACATTTTAATAATTGTACGATCCAAAATGTAAATAATTATTACAATAAATAATTATATTATTACCTATACATAGTTTGTTTGTATTAGATACTCACTAATTAAACTTTCCATGAATTTACATAGAGTTCTTACAACACTGTACAATACCCTATGGTTTCAGAACATTTATAGAGGATTCATATCATGGGTGTAGATAAAGTCTTGTATGCAACTGTTATAATTAGGTATTAAAACACTCATGTGATACTATTATCACACTCGGCTTCGCCTCGTGTGATAAACCCACACTCGTGTTTTAATACCCCTCATTATAGAACAGTTGCATAAATAACTATTAGCATAAGTTAACATGGCAGACTATCATTTGACATAATAATAGTAACGCATAATATTAATTTAGCATAACTTTTTTGGCACAATTGCCTTTTGGCATAATTTTATTTGAAAAAGTAATTTATGAAATGTTTGTGGTAACATTTAATAAAATACTTTAGATAAATAAACATGTTGGTAACTAAAAGGTGGCCCAAGGCCCGCCACAGCCGCACGCTAACCTATTGTTTGCCTAAAAAAATCATGCCTAATGAGCTATTATGCGAAAAAAAAATATGCCTAATAAGTTATTCTGCGAAAAAACATTATGCCAAATGATAGTTATGTCAAATGAAATAGTATGTCAAGTGACTATATGCCAAAATAAATTATGCTCAACGTGTTTTCCAAATTAAATTGTACCAAAAAATATTATGCGAAAAAGGGGATCCCCTTGATTATATGTGTAGTTAAATTCAATTTGTTAATGTGCAATATATACCTTACATACTGCTGTAACATCAATTATTCATTCCCAATCAAGTAGGGTTTTGTTAGAGGCATATTTATGTGATGTTATCAGTATTTTAGGAGATATCACACTTCCGACGCACAATGCATTAATGATTAGTCCAGGGTTGGCTTCGTGACCCGTTGACTGACCGACCTATGTATCTATGTTTATTTATGTGTATTTTAGGGATGATTGCTTATATTAAGTAGTGGTAGAGTAAAATACTACATGCACCACGGCACGGACAGAGTATCTAGAAAGCTTTTTACAGACTGATATATATACGAGTTGAACATGATTTTTTTAAGAGAATATTATGAATTTTCGTTCACTTTTTTCTTATACTGTTGTTATGTCATAGATGACGAAATAATATTGATAATAATATCAGCAACGTAAAGTAGTCAATATCCGAAATATTGTCAATAATATTGCGGCTAGCATTAGAACGGACAAAAATAGTCGAATAGGTATCATGAAAATAGCGCATAAAGACACACTACTTGCTCTATAAAGTTGGATCGATATTTTTCCAAATGTCACGTGTAGGCCAATGTATTTATAAGCATATTAACCTATGTCTGATGGTAGTTTGTATAATACGTAAACCATCATGTCTTCTTCTTCTTCTTCTTTCGTATCGATGACTGCAGTCATATTCTTACGGTGTTGACTTGCCATCGTGGTGAAAGGATTCGCCAGTCTGCTTGGTGGAAATTTGCAGACTGCCCAGGGTGCGCCGGACGTAGGGGTTGATTGTGTACGTCGCTCGGGGAGGCTCCTGCCTCCATGTTAAATACAGGGATGTAAAGGGGCTCCAGAACCGGAACCAAAACTATCGGATATCTGGAATATAATTTCATCTTTAACCAAACCAGATCAGATATATAAGCTCCGGATAATATCGGATAGGGGTGTAGTCTTTGAAAAGTGCAAAATTCTAATGAGGCCGAATATGACATTCAGTTAAAATGACATCTGTCAACTGTCAAATCACAAATGGTCACAAATTAAATAAAAGCAAATTATTTATCTATTTTGTTTTGTTTAATTTAAACCTTCATATCTAAAACCGGAACCGATAAAAAAATATCAATAGATCGAAACCTACGAAGAAACTTTATATCTATGACAACTAAACAGATTATTTCAATTTTAGAAATAATCACAGGCTGTTTCAAGTATTTTTTTTATTTTAAAAACAGAACTCAAGATTTTAAAACGTAATAAGATTTAAGCTGGGTCCAAATCTAACGAACGAAGGCAAACGAAGATATTTGTAGGTCCTATTTTGGATGGCCAGCAAACGCAAACGAATCCTTTGATGTTACCGCCACGCTCTGGATTGCCGGCGAACGCCAACAGCCATTCAAAGTACTCCAAACAGAAATCAACGAACGCGTTCGTTGGCCTTCGTTTGTCAGGTTTGGACCCGGCTTTGGAAAAACGTTTTCTCTGAATAAAATAATTATTTAAACAGGTAGTATAATGTACATATTTATATTTATGACAAAATTAATCTCTTGAAGGATAGTGACTTAAATTGCCGTCTGTCCAGCCTCAGGCATCGTGCTAGTAATGACAGTCAACGTTTGCTTTATAGTTTGATATTGCCTTTTATCTAGATGTGATTCTAAAGAACATCACCATCCACCTGCCCTTATCCAAATTACCTGGGGTTTGGTGCAATATGTATCCTTCCTTTTCCTTCTATACTTTTCTATCAGACGCCATCTCAGCACTTATACACTTGCCAGCCAAGTCATATTTTACAAAATCGATCCATCTTTTTTTCGGTCTTCCTCTTCCGTTATAGCCTAGAAAAACATTTTTTGAATTCTATTAATATCATTTCTTTCATCTCTTCTCATTATAATGGGCACCACCACATCTGTCACCTTAAAAAATATGCTAAAACTATAAATAATAGACACAATATTATATTTTCTATTAAAAACAAATTGGAAGCTTTGTCTTTACGATGAACATACTTAATATACTTTGGATCTACGTTACTGCAGACTTAATTGAAGGTTTTAATATGCAAGTCCAATTCACAGCTTGTACCAAACAAACAAATAAAGGCAAGTATAAAATATACAGTGCTAGCCAACGTTAGTCGTCACTTGTCTATGATCAAGCAACGTTTTCCCATACTGTGGCAGTCACAATATCTAGCACCTGTACCAAGTATTCATTAAAAATTCAAACGTATCTTCAAATTGTTTACCAAATAACAAAACACAGTCCGACTTTCCTTTATTAAATTTCCTTCGTTCTCAATAAGAATTCAGCAGAGCGCAACATTAACGTAACTCATCTGAGTCAACGGCTGGAACTAACAAATTCGCCGGCTGTCTACTTAAAACACAAAATGTAGATATGAATATTTCATATCGCTACATTATTCAGGCAGCTACGTGAAACATTGTACTGACAAATGACGACTTCCCACGGTAGTCTGGGAGTTGGGTATGTTTTTATGGTTTCATCGTCGAAATTGTCATGGATTATGTATTCATGACTAAGGTGCATAAATATTGGTAAACCACAGTGAAAAATAAGATTTATTATAGGTCAATGCATTCGATTGCACGTTAACTATTAATTTTATTAGTAAAAGAATATAGAGTTACAAAGTATTTTAGAATTTTGCCTTGCAATAAAGAAAATGATAGACAATATATTTATTTTGTTTATTATCCTTACTTACTTATACTTAATATTACAAAGAGGAAATATTTCTTTCTTTGTTTGTTTGTACCGAATAGGCTCCTAAACTAGAGAAACAATCTTAATGAAAATTGGTGTGAAGATATTTTAAGACTGCAGCAACTACTGGGTTACTTTTTATTTAAATACCACGAGAGACGCGAATGGAAGTTGGTAAAATATAAAATTCTTTATGCTTTTTTATGCTTGGCATTCAAGATCCGTGCTGGAATCGCTCGAATTGAAACATTCGAAGTCCCTTAAGTTTTTTAATCCATTCGGTTATGTTTTTTGTTGTTCAGTTATTTACCACAAATTCACACATATTATATAGCTCTCATTCTCTTTTATTTAGATGAATAACCAAAGTCTTAAAATAAAATCTTATTTTATTACTGAAGAAAAGAGTATTTAATGTGTGTGTTGGTGATAAATAACCACTAACTCCTGAACTACAAAAAAATAACCGAACGAATCGAAAAACTTGGGCGACCCGTGGCGACTGACCGTTGGAATTTGTTAGAAACTTCGTAAGTTTCAATCCTCGGGCGATTCCAGTTCGGATCTCGAATAAACCTTTTACAAAGTACGTATCCCTAATGCTAAGTATCTATTTACTGCGGACCGGTCGTGTACGACTGCTTAAACACGTTCGCTATCTATTTCTTCACTATTGTCACATCTTTATAATACATAGTATATAATAAATTCGCTCCACATGTTTGTGCGCTTATATCTTTTAAACTACTCAACCAATTTTAATGCGATCTTGACCAACAGCCATGACGACTCATGAAAAAGGTTTATATTGTTTTATATAACATAATATGTCATAATATATGACGGAGAAGGTATCTCCTTTTTAAAAAGTGTGACGTCACAATTGTTGTCTTTATGATTACTCACTCAGGGTCTTCAAAGGAAAACTTCTGAATAGAATAGAGTAGAGTAGAGAGTATTCTTTATTGTACACCAAAAATATACAGTTTGACAATAAAAATACAACTTAAAAATATTTTCAAATGCACAATGGGCGGCCTTATCGCTAAAAAGCAATTTCTTCCAGGCAACCTTTGGATGGATAAACAGATAGTTTGTGTTGCAGGCAATATATAGGGCAGTTGGTGTATAAAAATAAAAATTGAAATAAGTCTTATAGCTAATATTTACAAAAACAGAGATATCCTAATTTTAATATTTACACATATCTTACAATAGTTATATACATTATAAACAACATATAGTTAGATATAATAACATATACACAAATACTTAATAAATATATAATAATATATAAATAAATATATAATTACATATATATAAATACTATAAAAGATAGGAGAAATACAGTTTTACTCAAATTTGCTAAAAGTCTGATCAAAAAATAAATAAATAAATAAACTATGATGATGGTTTTACAGTAGAATAATAATCTTTAACGAATACTTTAAACGAGTTTAGTGACTGGGCGCACCTGATGTTTACTGGCAATGCATTCCACTGCCTTGTTGCTTGGACAACAAAAGATTTGTCATAAAAAATTGTCGAATGCATTGGCATTTGAAGTCTTAAATTTTCCGATGATCTCAAGGATCTCGAATGTGTATCATCGAATGAGAATAGAATAGAATGTCTTTATTTTGCATAGAATGTAGGTACATAAAATTAGGTGTTAGCATAATTTGGAAGCCAAGTACAATCTGCTTTAAATAAGCATGCAAAAAAATAGTACTTTTATAAGTTTCGTTTATTCAACGGGTAGCGTAATGACGTCACAGAAAGGTCAGTACTGTATGGCGGCTCGAGAGCGACTGTGTCGATCGCCTACAGTGCGGCCGTTTTTATTGGACTCAGCGCACGTGCACGAGTTTACAAGTTTGTAGGTTAAGTATTGAAATTACAATCTTAACATTAATTTTACATCGTAATCAACTCAAAAATAATCAACTGATGGCATTAACTTTAGGACAATCTTATTATTAATATTAATTATTATCGACGAACAGTCGTTATTGCGCTGATATATAATATCACGCCTATATTACACAGAAGAGTATGGCTGAGGTGTACAACACCCACACTTCAACTGTTATGTTTAGGTTCCATGGGATAGGGGGTGGACACGGCACGTATAGTGAAGATGTTTCTCTCTTTGGAGCCCTAACCACCGGGAACTTAATCCCTGCACCTGATGTCAGTGAGATACTGTTTATTACATTTCTATATGTTTTATTAATTATTTTTAAAATGTAGGACATAAGTTAATTAATATAATAATTTATTAGAATCACAATTTATAAGAACATATTACTGACATCCACAAAATTATTGTACAAATAAAGAGATATTAATTTAACTTTAGGTTAAAATACCAGGATAAAATCATGTTAATATCCTCTTTAGATAAAAGTTTCAGTACAAAATTAAAGTAAATCTCAGCGCCAATTTTGGGATTAAAACTCACTGAAAAGAACTGTCAAAGTACTCTTTTCAAAGTAATTTGAGCTTACTTACAATTTTGTTCACATATATACCGTCTTCAATGATAAATGGAATTATTTACTTTTGCTTTTTTATACAAACTGCTCTAAATAATATAAAATGTAGACACGAACTTGATGCAATTTGCACCTATAGATAAAGATAGATTAATATAGAGATTCAAGAGGAAAGTTTTTATATAAATTAAAAAGGTAATATTATAGTATATATTAAAGGTAATAAAGAAGAAATATTGTATTGTTGCACCTTGATAGTTTTTTTGGTACTTTTTAGGGTTCCGAAGTACCTACAAAAAATCCTCATAGTTTCGCCATGTCAGTCTGTCCGTCTGTTCGAGGTATAGCAACGAAAACGTTAGCGAGCGATAAATTCATGATAAATACACACATAATTATAATAGAAAGACAAGTCTTAACGATTTATTGACAGAATTGTGGGCCGTGGGTTCGAACCCGAGTTATTCGAATCAGCAGTCCTACTGTCTCCCATTCGGCTATCGCTGCTTACGCCAAAATATTATGTGACTTAAATTTCAAGCCTTAACCTCACCACCAAATAGTAATGCGCGCACTATTTTTTGTCTAAAGGTAAGAGGCGCCAGTTTTTCCTCTCTCTTGCTCATTCACAAGAGCTCTACCACCATTATCTGACCTATATTCTTTAGTAGGACACTATAATTGGAGGTTCTCGGATGACTGGCCACTTTTTGCTTGAGACCGTAAACCTTCGTGCGTTGGGGAGCATACTAATTAGTTGAATATTCCATTAATTAAATTAAGCCTCCAGTGAATGAAACGTTTTAAATTCATATCCATTTTAACTTGTTTCACAATTAATTTTGAATATAAATACGTTTAATTTGAAATTCAATAAAATTTAATTGAAAGAAAGATAAAGAAAGAAAATTATTTTTATTTTCTTACATAACTTACACATGCAAAAACAGGTATTATACAAAATATAATAAATATGTAAGAAAACAGTGGCGGTTGCTCAGCTTTAATGCTGTGGAGCCTTGCATTTCTGCAAAACTTCCACAGCGCTGATTTTCAGCAACCAACACGGTTGACAGCACAAACAGAAAACCAGGTACAGTAACATAAAAAGATGATAAGACGTAAAATTAAATTAAGCTAAATTCAAGGAAAAAACACAAAAATAGTCACAAAAAATAATAGATACATTACACGAGAGAATAATATATATAAATAATGAAGCATAAATTAGGTTATAAATAAATGCATAGAAAATTACAATTTTATATATGGTTACAAAGTAGTTACAAAAACGACAAGAAAAAAAGAAAAAAACATAAATATATCCGGATGGCGCTTGTATTGCCTTGCGCTGGCGATACAATTGCAACATTGCAACATGTTTTTTTTTTACTTGATTCACGGATATATATATTATTTTTTTAAAGGCCGCCCGCACTAATTAGAACTCTTGTTACGCGAGGGTGTTCGTAAAGCACACCCAGAGTGAAAACAAATAATTGCGGATCACTCAAAGATTTGTCCCGTGTGTGGATCGAACTCACAGCAATTAAAATCGGCTAGGCGACCGTTTTAACCAACACGCCAACCATGAACTCATCAATAAGACGTGTTATTTTACCGACTGATTACCTTGTTCGTCAGCAGTGCGGTAACATTTTCTCAAATACAGTCGGACACTAGACACAAAACAAAAAACCGAGCGCCTATCCCATGATTATCCATACCGCTTTGGCAACGGGTACTCAAGAAACGGCCTAACCGAAAAGTCGACCGAACCACACGATACTCATATTTGCCTGTATCATAATTTTCTAGTAAACAATTTTAATGAAAATGTTGCATTATATCTATATGATTATATGAAGTAGGGTTCCACTCAATCGAGGGAATCTTCGCTCACTCAGCGAAGTTTGGAAATCTTCGGTCTTTGCGGCTTGCCTCAAGAACTTGTTGAAATAAAAGAGGGGGATAAGAACTCTTATATATTAATAATGAAAAGCTATACTTGCTGAACTTTGTGTATAAAATGCAGTGTTGCTGATGATATTATGGTCGTAACCTTTAGATTGGTGCTAAATAAACGCTTTATGAATATCAAGTGGCACTTTATATTGTATGAAAATGGTTTATTATAAACTACTAGCTGACCCGGCGAACTTCGTACCGCCTTAGCGTAAATTTGATGCACCACTTTATTTTGTATAGCTGACCTATCTCATGTATGCGTACCTACCTATTCAATTTGAACTGGAATCTATAATATCCTGCATATAAAAATGAATACCTATTTCCCTGGTCTCGTCATACCTGAGAAGGGCTTTACTAATTTTATTAAATAAAAAACTAAATATATTTTCATGATAGTGTTTATTCCGTAGGGTTCAATAATATCACTTATATTTTTACAGAAATATTCACTTATATTTTTTTTTTCCCCGAAGAACGTTGTACAGAGTATTAGAAAACTACAAAAGCCGTTTTCATGCTATGTCGTGACAACGGAAAACGGGTTTCATTTTTATATATATAGATGTAATGATTTAGTGGTTGTATACATGGTGGATGTGACATGGCGATATTTATTAAAACCCAACTCCCATGCATGGTCAGTTCACATACACCGGGCAAAAATTTGATATATATAAATTAGTTGATAAAAACCAAAGTACATACCCACATTAATAATAAATAGTAGCATGACATAGTTGGGTGTAAGTGAAGTGTAAAACATCCACATTTCACCCGTTATGTTTAGGTCCCATGGTACCTATATGAGTTGAGCCTATCGCCATCCACCGGGCACAATTTCAACTCCGTGCTGCTATTGTAAAATTCGACCCGGGAATCGAACCCGATACCTCGCGATTAGAGGTGCATACGCTAACCACTAGACCAAATAGTATTCATTTAAATAGTTCATTAAGTTTTAATTTAACTTGACATTTCCAACAACGAAGTTCGTAGCGATCAGTTAACCTCAAGTGAACTTTGGAAGTTTCCAAGACTGCACTTTGAACTTAATGAGAGTACATTGGATTTAGGAGTCTCACTTACAAGATATATATCTTCCACCTACAATTCCTTGGGTGTAAGCTGTACCTACTACAAAAGTCGTTTCACTTTTAATGGTGAAAATTTATTGTTGAATTTAATTTGACAATTAGTTCGTAACAAGTATGTTTAATGGATGTTTGTTGTATGTATGTTATTAATGTATGTTAATTAGCCCCAATTTCACAGGTATTAGACAAACCTAATGGGCAGGATAAGTCAATAACTCACATAAATAAAAATGACACCAGTGTTCTTTTTTCGAGTATTACTTATGTTACTGTTACATTCGGTCAAGCTATATTTATAAGTCGGATAATAATTTTTCGGTATCTCAGAAACTGGGCCTTATTGATTTTTTAAGGTTTTTGTTAATAGTGCAATAACATTTCAGTATGTTACTTCATTACGTGAATGTAGGGTCCTGGCAAGACGTGACCTTAGCTTAGTGATTAAAGTGGCTGCTCGGTGTTCAGAGGTCGCAGGTTTAAAATCGTGCTGGTCCCATAATTTTTCAATTAATTCTTAGTAAAATTTGTTAAGCCAAATGCTATAAAAATAATCAAACTCTATACATCTATTTTAAGTTTTATAATGTAACCATAAATTAAATCATCAATCAAGCTACGTTACGTATTTGAAAAAAACTATCTACCGATTTTTTTCACGTTCAAGGCCACGTATAGCTAAGAAAGTGAATAGTGATGAGTGAGCCACGTGACCGTTTTCATCAATATTTGTGCCGCATCGATCGGTAGCCATCTTTAACTACTTTACATCAATGACCTGTGTGCTGTAGCGAAATTATGTAAAGAACCTTTTTACAACGATATAAAGTGAAAGTCTAAAACTCATGAAATTATGTCACAGAAGATTACAGCTGTAATGCAATCTATACTTATACAATAAAATTGCTCGCCCAATTGACTGATTCATCAACGCAGAGCCTAAATCACTAAGGCTAGAAATTTTTAATTTTGCATGAAGATTTATTAGGTACATGGTGTAGAGGCGCATTTAGATTGGATTTTCTGAAATTCCATCCCAAACGGCGTGAACTTGAACAAAACTACATGAATTTCTGTATCAGGGTTTTGCTTAATTTAATTTCCAAGACGGTGAATTAAACGGTTTGAGATAGTGGTTAGTTTACACAAAATTTTTAATAGATGGCGCTATGCATATTTTCCAACTCACGTTATTAAACAGGAACAGAGTTGTTTGACGTGGGTAAATTTCGATTACGACATATTTTGCGGAAATATTTATTGCTCAAACAAATCACAAAACTGCAGGATTACAGTGCGACGATTGTTTCACTTGAGTTCATAAAAGACACCAATAACGAAAATCATCAAAAACGGTACTTATCTTAAGGAGATCTTATGTCATATTATTATTAGTGCTTTGTAGTATGTATCCATGTACAATATTGTATAAAATTTTCCGATGATGTTAGTTTACTGAAATCAAAATTGAAGTCATTTTCAGTATGTGAAACTTTACCTAATATTAAATTTGTTTGTTACAGATACTGCCACTGATGCTTTTGAAGAATTCGAGGTAAGTTAAAAACAGCGTACATTAAAAAAAAAACCGTTTTACTTCCACCTTATCTAAAGAAGAAGATTTAAAATCACCATGTTATAACAAACTAGCTGCCTTTCGCGGCTCCGCCTGTGTGGTACAGTGGGCCAAGCAATTAGGTATACAGGGCAAAAACTTCTACGACGTAGTGAAAACTGACTGCAATAGATATGCATGTGTTAATTACATATTTAATAACTGAAATATAACCACTATTTAGATATGTAACTCACTTATCCAAAAATGGTGTAGTAAAGACTTACTATGACTTAGAAGTTTTTGTGCTGGATATCAAACTCGTTGGCCCACTGTACATCGATAGGTTATTTTTACGGGGTCTTGAACTAGCATCACACCAATTTTTAATAAGATTGGGGCCTATAGATTCAAAGATTTTTAGGTACAAACAAACAAATAAATATTTATTTGTTATAATATTAGTATGTTCTAAATTGATTGTGTGTATTTCGATATTTCCATGCTTTTTTCTACCAAATTGCAGAGATATACCCTTGGAAAGAGGATTTAAAAAAAAAAAACAATATTATTGTTAATTGACAAAGTGGAGAGAACTCAATTCACTTAATTATAAACATACAATCCATAATCACCCCCTTGAGAAGAAATATTTTCAAAAAAAATATTTTACAGTTCATTTGCGTCATGAAAAGCATTTTAAACTTTTTATTTAAAATTGACGAAACTCACATATAAACTTACACCTTCTAATTTACCCCCTTATAGATAAAATACAAAGATAAACCATATAACAATTCTGAAGTTAGACCTCCAACTGCACAACTGTCAAAACCGCATCCAATTTCATGAAGAAGTTTTTGGGTGATGGGAGTACGATCAAAAATACAGACAGCACAAAATGTCACAGTGCAGTCAGATAAACAGACAGCACAAAATTAAAAAAAAATGTTTTTGCTTCTACTGCTGTTATAAAGACCTCTCGTATGAATTTTCTTAAATATCTTCAATGTACAGAAAGGGCAAACTTACAACGATATTATATGTATAGGTATAGATAACTTAATAAATTTCTTATTGATTGCTTACATCTTTCGAAACAAGATACATTGCATACCACACTTCAAAGAAAATTTACTAATAGAGTCGGCGGTTCAGAATAGGTACGGTAGGTGTTATATCTCCATTAGTGATGGAATAACCGAATGAAAAATTGGAATACGGTGGATGAAAAAAAACGAATATTGATTGAAAAGTGAAATGATATTCGTTGAAAAAAAACTTTCAGTACCTTGGAGTATAACCATTAAGATACTCTTCGTTGCGCACATTTCAATTTGCCTACGTAAGATTGAGCGTGTAGCTGACAAAATAGTTTATAACACAATTATTTTTGTAAGTTGTTTTTTTTGGACCAATTGTTTGCGCAAGTAAAGTGATGGATGTGGCCGGCCTTTAGGTACTGTTCATACCGTCTCATCTTTAACCTCAAACCAAAGAGTATTTTTTGCACTTCTGTGTTCGGGTTGCTGGTAACATTAGACTAGGATTACGTAAAATTTTTAAAAATATTCGTTAAACTATTAGTATCAGTAAAATTGGTTGCTTCACTAATTTCCATACTACATACTTATACAGGATGGAACGCCAAGACGCTCGTATCACTCGCCCTTGAACTTCCCGTCAAGCTGTTTACGAAGATTGAACGACGCAAATACTTACTTATACAACGCACTCACTGTAATCAATTTGAAATTAAAGGCAGTACATTTATAGGTTTTAGGGTATCTATCATGAAAATAACAGATATAAAGGAAAATTGATTCTTGATAGAATTTCTTAAATAATAGGTTAGGATAGGGGTGAGAATCCCTATCCCAGATTCCCAGGTGACTCACGTGATGATATTGAGAATTTCCTGACGGGAAGCTAATATCTCAAAAATAGTTAAGTAGTATAATTAATAATTGAGTCTTAATTTATTTATCGCGATCATCTATAGTTAAAACTCGTTTAAATATAAAGTATATTATTATGTTCAGCCGCGGCATGATTTAATTTACCTGAAAACTTACGTCAAAGTGATAAAGTTGTTTGGAATGACCTCTTTCGCTTTATAGCTGTATTTCCAATAAGCCACGCTTTTAAATTGCTTGAAAACATTCCACAGTTACATGTTCAGGAAAATTTTAAATTAATAATATTGCCGTGAAAAACGGCTAGACCGATTTGGCTGATTTTTTTTTTGTAGTTTTCTAATACTCTGTACAAGGTTCTTACGGGAAAAAATATATAAAAATGAAACCCGTTTTCCGTTGTCACGACATAGCATGAAAACGGCTTGACCGATTTGGCTGATTTTTTTTTGTAGTTTTCTAATACTCTGTACAAGGTTCTTACGGGAAAAAATATATAAAAATGAAACCCGTTTTCCGTTGTCACGACATAGCATGAAAACGGCTTGACCGATTTGGCTGATTTTTTTTTTAGTTTTCTAATACTCTGTACAAGGTTCTTTCGGAAAAAAATATTAAGAAAATCTCTCAGAAGGATTGAAAAATATACATTTAACATAATTAAAAAAAAGCGAGTTACGAATGTCAACGTCATTCAATTTAAAACAAAAAACTCTGTGGTGATCTATGACACCACAGACAACCGCGAGCTGTGAAAATATATATATTTTGTTTTTTATTTAATAAAATTAGTAAAGTCCTTCTCAGGTATGACGAGACCAGGGAAATAGGTATTCATTTTTATATGGAGGATATTATAGATTCCAGTTCAAATTGAATAGGTACGCATACATAAGATAGGTCAGCTATACAAAATAAAGTAGTGCATCAAATTTACGCTAAGGCGGTACGAAGTTCGCCGGGTCAGCTAGTAACTGAATAAAATTTAAACTTTCGGTTCTTCTTTCTCACTAATGAACTTTATGCTCGAATTTGTAACGTTATATTACAGGTGAATGCTTGTGGCAAAAGAGCACCTATGTATAAATCTATTCAACTATTAGCTCCAATTTCACAGGTGTTCAAAGGTTTATACCTTATTGGCGGGATAAACTAATAACACACATCAATGAAAATGACAACTGTGTTCTATTATTTTATTAATTCCATCTTATATTTATTCTATCTTATTCGAATGTTACAAAGTCAAAGTCAAAGTATTTCATTTGTAAACAAAGGTTAAAAGTTCTTACAAGAATTTACATAATGTCCAGCTATGTTTGGCCTAAAGCATACGAATACAGATATTTGGATTCTTGTTACTTTTGTCATTTTATATTCGGTCAGATTACATTTCACGGGGTAGATAAGAGCTAATCGAATCTTCTGAAATTAGCCCAAAAATACTGTTAACCTAAGAAGATTTTCATTACCAGGAACCAAAGATAGGACAAAAAGATTTACCGTTTGAGTAAGTTATAATTTAAAGAAACCTTACAAAAGCTGATATTATTATGAAAGTATTAAATTATTCAATGGGAGCGTTCGTATAAAGGAACAAACGTAAAGTGCATTTATCGAGATTCTTGCACAGTAGTGCTTGCAAGGCAGTGTGTGAGGAATGATAAAATTATTTTCTACGTGTTTTTTCTTTGCCAGGTTAAAATTTCTGATATGAGCTAGCCATTTAAGGAGTTATAAATAAATAATATCTAAGAAACCAGGCAGGTTTAAAAAGATTTTTTAACTTGAGTTAAAGAAAAATATTTGTTTTGTCTATCACGCTTGCATTTCTTGAGGTAGTATAAGTACCTCAAATACCTAGGTGGGCCTCTTAATAGAGCGCTGACCTATAAGAAACAGTATGAGGTGACAAGGCAAAAAGTTAGGACGCGCAACAATCTACTGCGCCACCAGACCTCGACACACTGGGGAATAGTACCTGAGATAGTTCGTTCTAATGGTATGACACTATATTTTTCGTCGGACAAATTTGCACGCCCAGTGCGGTATCGATCAGCTCACGCCGGGCAAGTCGACAAAGCCCTGAATGATACGTGCAGTATAATAACAGGCTGCCTAAAACCAAATCCTCTCAGCAAACTCTATCCCTTGGCGGGTATTGCGCCACCGAGTGCCCGGAGAGGCGTTTGCTGTAGGCCCAGGCTCAAGAAATCGGTACAAAAATCCAACTGCCGGTACCATCGTTACAGACACCGACCAACCCCTTTCGAACGGAAAAGTCAAAATAAGTTCTAAACTCCACAAGCTCCATCCAGTAAGTAATATTATTAAATGCCAAATAATATATATTATTATGATTATTGACACGCATTGCCACAAGAATAACCATTTAAACATACCATTTTGCTTAAGATATTCAGAAGTCAATCACATTTAAGCACATTTACTAAACACATACTCGTATTTCTCTACTGAAAAAAATGTCTCTATCGTACGTCTGACATTTAATCCGTCATTAACCTGGCTGAGTACCTTACTATCAATAACATTAACGTTTTGACTTATTAAGTTATATTTTCATACAACTGGTAAAGTCTCTTTATGTAACTTTAGAGCGAATTTTCTACCAAGTTTTAAAAGAGGTATTTAATATCGTCTTTGTGTTAATAGTAAATAAACCTTTTGCTGAGTATTTTTCTTTTTTATGGTTATAATGTTTGCTTGATTGGCTGTTATTATAATATGAATAGATATATAAGTATAAATATCATCGTAATACCAACAGAAAAAATGAGTATAATATCTCAAAAAGAGTATGGTACGTTAACCTTATTGAGAGCGGGCTCATACCGCCGGTAATTATAATTTTTATTATGACGAATTACGGATCTTTTTAAATCTATCTGAAATATTAAAACTGAATGTTTGAGGAGAATGCCTAATTTGTGTGAGCCCGCTCTTAAAAATAATCAACAGTCAATTACAACGACGAAGTACATCATCAAAATAGGTAGGTACATAATAATATTTACTTGTAAAAAATAACACTATCGCACATCTGACATTTAAGCCGTGCGTTAACCCTTGCTTAGTAAATATCAACAACATTCACGCCCTGAATAACATATTGACTTTCATACAATTAGTGAATTTTGTGAGAACGGAATAAAGAATATTTTTATATCCTGTCTACGGAACTGTCACTTAATTTCATTTTCACACTAATGAAGCGCCGCGAATTTGAAGTAAAATTATTTTTAACAATAAACATATTTTCATATAATTTCATTATCTACACTACCTTAATACTCTAAACTCTAAAATGCATGTTTGTTCATGGCTATTTTGTCAAAATTAATTCAATAATTACTCGATTCACATACAAACTAAAAAAGTAATGTAACAACCCGACGTATGTAAAAAAATGACGGTCGGGAGTGTACCCTTGACATCAATTAAAATTTATTCCCGCATCGTTGGTCTCATGATTGAAGTTCACATTTTGTCTAAGGAAATTAAGTAGGTATGCGTAAAGTATGTAAAAGGAATCATAGTAAATAGTATACTTCTATTTTTTTACTGCGTACTAGTCTTTGTTTATCTTAACTAAGATCACTAGGTGTAATGGAAAAAAGGCCAGATATTAAGATACATAAATAATAAAAGATCAGACGAGTAAAAAACCTATTAGTACTTTTAAGTACAAAAAATGGAGGTATTATTTACTTCTGAGAATTTTTAAAATAACCTCTAAGTAAAATATTTATTTAAAAGTCTCGAATTTCAGTGTAATGAACTTTTGTACCCTAAGTAAATATTGTGAAAAATAATCCTTATGTGTATTTAGTAAATATTATGTGTATATACTTCATTAGTTTTTTTATCTTAAAAGACTTACTTATTAGTGTCTAGAAACTAAAACATTTAATTTTGAAAAAAAATTACGCCGACTTCACCAACATGTTCAGTTCAAATTGAATGCTACGATTAAGTTTATAATCACAATGTTCCGAACAAACATTAAATGAGAGAGAGAGATGCAAGTACACGTTTAATTAACCACATAATTAGAGGACTAATAACTTTATAACGTTGGTCTCTCATAAAATAATGTCAAACATAATCATGCAAACATAAACATAAGCAGGCATGCTCGTGTAGCTTATGTTTATGTTTACGTACTAAATAATAATAATTATGAACTGAGATTGCAGCGCGCGTGTTGTTGAAGCTTGATATTGTTAGATTCTATAGACCATGATATTGCTAAACATACAAAAGGGTATTTTTTTTTCATTTTTTAGTAGCCTTTATTACAAACTTATTTACATAAATATGAGATACATTATTTAGGTTTTTCTTTGTCTGTCTGTCCTTCCAATACAATATGCATGATGACTAAATTTTATTTTTGTATGTAATTGAAACACCTCTCGATGTTAGAATGACTTTGATATCACATAAGCTGCCTGAAATAATACTCTTTTAAATTCGTATTAATAATAAACTCGTCCAAACGCTCCAAATAAACGGCTACAATGGCGTGACGTCACGCTTTAGTATTTTGTATGTGAAGTAATGAATTATGTTTGATAGCTATATGAAAAATTGCGTTTTTGAAATTGTGTGGGTATTTAAAGAAAAAAATATTTTTAATAATTTCGGACTTTAAAAATGGACTCACATATTTATAGTATGTCACTAAAATTTTTGAATTCGGTTTATGTTTCCCTATTTTTTTATAAGGTAATATTTTACTATTATGGATCAGTCACCATGCCATGCCTAAAGTGCCTAAAATTGGATTTGGAGTCTACCAATCCGCTTATCATGAAAACAGGCCCGAGCCCAGCAGTAGGACATGTTTAAGATACATGGCTGCTATTATAAACAAACTCTTCAGCTTAATAGATTACGCATATAATTATGTCACACAGTACTTAGCGACGAGACAAAGAATCTTGAATAAAATCAAACATAAAATACAAAATGAATTAGTAAATTAATATTCAGATATTATGAACAAAAGGTCTATTAAAATGAGCAAACAAAATTTAAATGAGATCACAAGCTATCGAAACTAATTAATTAAGTTGATAAGTGATTGAATTTAAATAAATTGCTGTACTCCATTAATGAACGAATTTAATTGCTGCGGCGTCCACGTATTTTTTGGAAATTGCTGTGGTTCAATTACGTGAGTGTTGTGTTTTGATATATCCATATTATGAAAATTGTCATATTATAGCGTCGGTAGTTTTTTTTTCTGATATCTGTTTTCGACCTGTTTTACAAAGATAATGCAGTTAGCCAGCAGGAACATTTCTTAATGACTGCACGGAGTTGGAATTAAGCCCAGTGTATGGCGTTAGGCTCGTATATTATGTGGGTGAAAGGTTGTTATTTCACTGATATTGACCAAATGCATATTATGACGCATAAAGAAGCAATAGGAGCATATCACTGCGCTCCATCGACATTGATTGAAACACCCTTAAATACCTTTGTGACACGCTTCTGGGGAGTATGGGTAAGATGTTATGTTATGTTCATGTTAGATGTAATTAAATAATATATTGTAAACCTACCTAAATATATTGTAAACCATAACACATGTATTATGTATCCACAATAAAGATTGTTATGACTGTAAAGCTAGTCGAGCTATATAAGATACAAAGTACTCTGTATTTGTAAGTAGATTGTAAGTTGCCTTAAGGGAACTGTCATGGCCATGGGTGAAAAGTTCTTTAAAAATAGATTAAAAAAGAACATACTTTGTGTATTGCGTTATGCGCTGTGATCGTAATTTAAAGTATAATTTAAATTCATACAACTTTTATCTATGCAAGTTTTATTAAAAACCAATATTCAAATATTGTTCGACAAAACGTTACAAAAGCTTGCCCCAAATACCTACATACTAGTCGCAACAAAGCGTAGGTGCAAATAGCCTAAAGAAAATAAAAATTTATAGCCTTTATAGCCGTCGGGCTATAGAGATAGCCGGCTAGTTTTGTTAATGAAACGTCGTTTTCGTGGACATTCGGCTATTCCCATGGTTTTATGGTTGAGATAAGTTTGTTTAGTATGGATCATTATCGTGATCGGGTATAAGCGTTTGTTTTGGGTGTTACTCAGGGGATTATTTTCTATTAGTTCGCAATTTTCCCTTTTGAGAAGGAAAAGATTGGTGTTCTTTTGTGTGATAAGGAATAAGGGCCTTACTTTAAGACGATTTACTGTAAACACAATTGGTTGTTCAATATCACGTAAATCTGGCTTAGACTGTTACCTAAATAAAAATCCTACTATCATATTAATTGTAATTTATAAATGCGAAACTTTGTACGTATGTGTAAACGACTAGACGTTTGGAGGTAAGTTATATAACTACGCAAAATCTATTGAACATCAATCATATTGATAAATCAATCAATTCATTTTATTTGCTCATAATATGGTACATTATGCTAAGCTGACGAATATCTTTAGATTTTTTATCGTAAACATTATCTCAAGTCTTCCAAACGGAAGTTAAAGGAGAGGGTGGGAAAACACTTGATCGACACATTCTTCTAACTATATGACATATTTTACAATAAACTTCCTTTAGACGCAATAGAATTATCGATAGGTAAATTTAAAAAATATGTTAAAATTAAATTATGTCAAAAAGCTTACTATAGTATTTCAGACTACATAAATGATAATAGTATTTGGAAATGAATTGCTCTTCTTATGTGATTTTTTTATGTACTTTTATATTGTTATATTTTTCATTTTAAAAGATGGTGCACATGAGTTTCTCACCAGCTCTTCTCATAATGCAATACCCATCGGAGCTGGTACTTGGATTGATTTTAATTCGATTCTAAACAGTTTGATTAAAATTAATCTGAGCCCCGGTTATTCAAATCATTGTAATTAGTATAATTTAGTATTATTTATAATTTATTATTATATAATTTTTTGTAATGTTTGACGTGTTCAAGCGCCTCCTAGGGCCTATGAAAATAAATGATTTGAATTTGAATTAAGAATCAAGAAAGACCTTAGTACATACAAGGACGTATTAAACGTCAATAAATGTTCCGAGCCTTTTCCCAATAACAGGATCGGCTTCTAGTCTAACGGATTTATCTGAATTCAGTAGAAACTCGATTAACCGGACTAATTGTTGTCGTAAGGCATTCGGATAATCGAAAATCCGGATAATCGACTGTATGAAAAATAGCGGGTTTTATGCATATGTAGTTAGTACATAATGTTATGTGTTATTTAAAAATAACAAATAGATACATATTAACGAAAATCAATGTTTATTAAGAGATACATACTACATACATTGTACATGTACTAAAATAATTTTACGTTAATCATGAAATTTAGGTACATATGTAGTCTCTTACGCTTTGATTTTTTTTATTAATATGTAGGTAGACTTGATACGCTCGTCAGAACGGAGTAACAATTGCTATCTAACTATAACAATAACGAAACGCGTGGGCAGCGATCCCGCGCGGGGCGCGTGCGGTGCAATACCAGTACGGACACGTTCAAGCTTGCACAAATTCAACTTGTAGTTATTTAACGAATCCGTATAACTGAGGGCCGGATAATCGAGTTTTTACTGTATTATAATTTTATGTGCGATTTTATAGCAACTGCCATCAGACCTAAACAACTTAATACCCACTTTCAATACTAACGTAAAATTACGCTGGACACCTAAATTTTGCTGGTAACCTAAAGAGAAATATTGGTTAGCAACAGGCGAATGATGGAGTAGTGTTTATTGTACTCCATCCATCTTAGCCATCTTGATTGACCGCAAAGTTTGTCTAAGTTATTATACAGGTCAAGGTTTGGCAAGATGTACTTACAGTTTTGGTGAGGATATAATATAATATCTTGAAGAATAAAAAGTAACTTCGCCTTTCTTTATCCAGTGTAAAATGAGTAAACAGAGACTGTTGATCAATGTAGTATACAGTCCACATTATTTGACGACCGGATGACGGAGTGGGTAGTGTACCTGCCTGCGACGCCGAGGTCGTGGGTTCGATTCCCACTTAAGACAAATCTTTGTGTGCATGAACATGGGGGTTTGTCTTAGTCTGGGTGTTACTATGTATAATAAGTATGTATTTAAAAAAAAAAAAAAGAAAAGTATACATGTATTAGTATCAGTTATTCTAGTACCCATAGTACAAGCTCTGCTTAGTTTGGGACTAGATGGCGTTGTGTGTGAGTTGTGAAATATCTATACATATGTAAAAAAAAATAAATAAATAGATAAGATTTATAAACAATAAGATTTGAAACGGTAGATACGAGACATGAAATGAACCAAACTACTGATAAAACATATTTGTAATTTAGCACTTGAAGATTCGTTGATGTCAAAGATCCAATGATTAATTAATTTTCTACTAAATCTTATAGGGACGTCTGTCTTATACAAACAGTAATTTGTTGAAACAATCATCGATCAAGAAAGGTAGCAATTTGGCAATTTGCAGAAAATTGGGAGCAAGCTGCCCTATTGTCTAACTTTGAATTCCTAATGAAAATCCGTCAATTGATTGAACATTGTAGTGAGCCTTTGCCCGTAGGACCTTTTAGTACTTTTCATTAATCCTCGTAGTTTTGTATTCGACCTTGAATGTGAAATTGATCAAATTGAGCCTAAATCCAATAAAACATTTCAAATTTCTAGAACAATTTGTAATTAAGGTACAAATCCCTTTGATTTCCCGAGTTACTTTCCTATGTGATTGTGCCTATTTCGTAATTTTATTTCGAAATAAATTCTATGCCTCTATTCTATGAATGGGTGCACGTTATCTGCTAGTCTTCTCATTTTCTGATATACAGGCTGTCCAGTTTTCGACGTCAAGCTGAAATTGGATAGTAGAGTAAGTTACGATAGTTATCAAAAATAAAATCCAAGTATAGTATTTTATAGTTCATTGTCACATTATAAAAATTAAAAAAATGTCTTGCTATAAACGACAAGTTAATTTTTCTTTCAGTACGATCAGCCCAATTTGGGCTAAGAATTAACTTCAAATCTTTGGTTGGGTAAAAAGTGACATTAACTTCCAAGTTGTCGCTACAAACTACAAAAATTATGCCGAGAGTTTAAAAAATCAGTATTCAGGATTACATAACACGAAAAAATATATTAAGAATTAAATATCTCTAGTAATAGAACCAAAAAGAGCAATTAGGTATGCAGTGCAAAAACTTCTACGCCATAGTAAAAACTGACTGCAAAATATATGCATGTGTGAATTACTTATTTAAGATATGTGAGTTACATATCTAAATAGTGGGTATATTACCCACTATTTAGATATGTAACTCACTTATCCATAACTAGTGTAGTAAGTATTTACGATGACTTTGAAGTTTTTGCCCTGCATACCTAACTTATTGGCTCACTGTACATTCGTAAAAAAATAACTCAAAATGTTTGAAAATACGCTATTTGATTATTTTCATATTTTTATGATTACTGTCATAACTCCTACTATTCAATTCCGGATTATTGTCGTAAACGGGGACACCCTGCATAAAAATATCGTGTCATTGTGTTGGTTATCCAAAATGTATTGACCGAATCATTTAAAGCATTTTAAAAAACTAAAGGTAATAAATAGATAGCAAAAGCTGCGATTATTCACACACACCTTTGGAGGAAAACATTTTATCCTAAAAGAACATTCTTTCCAGACTTACATCACACACGATCCTCAGCATTACCAAGTAAAACATTGAGATCGCAGAATTTCATCTTAACTATCAAATTATTCATAAAAGTAGAAAGGCACGAATGTAGTTTGGAGATCAAGTCGTGCGATCGAGGCGAGCTGATTCGGGTTGGGTCGACTGAAAAACAATGAAAATAGGGATCTGGATTGTAGGTGAAAATTGTTTTTGTGATGATGGAAAATTGAATCATCTCCAATTATACTTTACTTCCATGATTGATACTGCCCCAATTATATGATATTTGTGAGATTATTTTTAGAGTAAAATAAAGACTCTGAATACTAAATATTTAAGTAGAGTGATGAATAAACGAGAATGTTAATGAGAGTAATGTTATTTTCTGATGTATAAACTACATTGTAAGTATTATTTAAAATCTTTATCTAAATAAAAATATTAGTTTTCATTACAATTTTGCCTTTCAAACACCAGATAAGAAAATGTTTTGAATTGGTTGAACTAAAATCGTCTTCGCAAATCCGCAGCTATATTGCGATGGAAAATATGAGTCAGTTAATTTATGTTAAATCATTTATACAGCCCTGATGACACGTACGAGTCTGCGTGATTGATGACGATAAAGTCGAGAAGGATGCTGTTATACTGGGCACCCCGGCTAAGTCCCATTCATCTCTAACACTGGGTTTTATTCCATGCAACCCGGAAATGACCTCTAAAAGATAATTACTCTATTATTTTCACAAAGAGACTAAAACACAACCGTTCCCAAAAACGTTTTTGAGTAATGGACTCCGCTTTGGTCTGCTAATGGCTGAGTTAATGGTGTTGAGCACTAATCAATAGTTCCTTGTGGCACGCCAGTGTCTTAATGGAAGAAAATAGTTATAAGTCGGTGGATTTAGGTAGAATTTAAATTAAGGTCAAACAACTAATCTGGACGGATAAGCCGCAAAAATAGTCAAATGGTTTGAACTATACTTTTACGTTTTATAGTAACAGTTTTTAGTTGTATAACCGAACAGACATCCAAACATTTTCCCAAACTTTCACATTTATAATATTTGTAGTATAATGTTAAAAAAGAATAAACAAATATTCTTGTATGCATAATTTATATCCACAAATTCCAGCCCCATCAATCAATCCCTTCGAAAGTTGTGTGTGTAGGTTTTTACGTAAATGATTTTGAAAAAGGTAATGCTATAAATAAGCAAGATCGAGAGTAAAATACAAGTGTACATTTCGCCGTATGTTATCGTGTGTAGTCCCGATATAAACGCTTAAACGCGGGCGAAGAGAAGTACACACGGCTACCGATCAACCTATACATTTCCTGTATAATCTGGTCTTGCATTGCACGAAAAGACTACACAACTCGAGGCCATCATATACTGGAAATATATATAGGTTAATGTGTAGCCATCTGTTCTTAACCGCGATCACATATACGTAAATGTTGTACAACTATTGATTACTTGTGTAGCGTGTTCGTTCCATTTAAATTAGATACCAGAGCTGTTCGGATCGGCTTGTAAGTGTATCCGTATCCGTTTTGTAACTACTTATGGAGTGTTGTTGAGGTTTGAAATTGTACTATGTTTTGTACATTTATATGTAATTTGTGCGAAATGATCTGTAGTGTTTTCATTATTATACTAGGATTGATAACTAACCCAGAATAAGAAACTAGAACTATGTTACGCTTCTTTATGCTAAGTTGTAAGGTGCAATGACAATAAACCTTCTTAGGTTTTATACAATATTACGGTTGAAAAATTAAGAATCCAGCAGAGTTCGAACCTGCACCCCGGGAAAACGCCACAGGTGCTATGCCAATTAAGCTAAGGATTCCTTTGCTACTAGATTCGAAATTTTACAACACTTTTTTTCAAAAATCAACGTATGAACTTGGCACAGAATTACAGAACACAGTAGCGCCATTTACGCGTATATGCACCATAGTGACAGGTAGCTCGTAAGTTAAAAATCCCTACCATCATCAGAATCCCCCAAAGGCCCAAAAATATATATAATTGTCACACATAATAGCAGCGATTCACTTACCGTAGTTATATGGCCCAACATTTGCCAAGTGAGATTACATCAAATTTAAGTAAATGGTTAATTAGTGTAAGAGTGACTTTGCTTCGTCTAATTTGTACAAATATTTGCCAAAATATGCCAAGTAAAGTGCTACTTTAACATGTTATAGTAATGGCGTATACCTCGGTCTGACGCGCGACTCTTCACGCACCAAGAATCACCGGTGTTAAGTCACCCATGAACTCGGTACTGAATTAAAGAGCACAGTGGCGCCATCTGCGTATATATGCAAATGGGTATATGCGTCAGCTTTTACACGTTGTATGTGTATTAACTGAAAATAAATAATATTTGCAGCTTAAATAAAATTCTCATCCTGTGTTTTTTTTTGCTGAGTGATAAGACAAACTGAGAGTATGTTTATAGCTAAGTTTTTTTATTTCATTAGAAAAGTAACTAGTAATTTGTAGATGCAAATTACTAGTATTCTTGTTAATCCCTCCAGCTTAATTAGCTTAGGCGGCAGTTCACTTCCGTGGTGTAATGGAACCCACGACATCTCGATCGTAAGACCGATGCCTTATCCATAGCGCCGGCAATGGATAAAATTACAAATAATAGAACTTTAGTTGAAACTCAAAAGTCTGTCTATTTCACGATGGCTAAATTTTCCCGTCCCACAAAACATGTTAAAAACTACACGGTCAAAACAGTTGATAAGAGTTTAAAGGAGGTGAGGTCAAACTATGCTTCATCTCCTTTAAGTACCCGAATTGCCCTGACACGCTCCATAGATGATCTCAGCAAGTCCACAGATAGCGCTGTTAGCGTGCCCATTTACTGGACAATATTTGAATAGTTTTGTGTACGCATCGATTCAATAAGAAAAAGAAAAAGAAGGGTTGAGGCATGGACGGAAAAAAGGGTGAAAACGAAACGAACACGTCGTAGTAAATAGACATGATTAAAATATTGTGTCAAAGTATTCTCCGAATCGCTTACGACACAAAAGAGTCAATAATTTCTCATCAATTTGCAAAAAACAAATCAATTGCCACAACATTGTTACCGGCTCAAGCGTGAGGTTTTCCAATAATTTTTCATCTCCTCATTTAAAGGAATCAATTTCCGGCCACATCCAACCTCAGCCGCGGTCTTTGTAACATCGGGACAGTTTGATCTTATATTTGCTTTTACCTTTACGAGTAAAACCAACGTTAATGCTGATCGAACCTTTTCCATATAATTGTCTCGTTTGAACCTGGAATGGGAGAGAGAAAACAAGAGAGACGGATCGAAGTTTGGTGAAATTGGGCCTATATCTACTTAATAGAACCCTGTACGAAAGGCTAACATCCAAAAAACAATAATAAGGGCCAGTTTCTGAGATTCCAGATAGACCTTATCCGAGCTATAAAAATATAACCTGACCAAATTTAAAAGAACATAGCTGACCTAACACTTGAAAAAATAACACAGCTGCCACTATCATTTATATGTGTTATATGTTTATCCTGCCAATTAAGTTTATTCAACACATGTGAAATTGGGGCTTAGTTGCAACCCTATCTAACCGTTTCAGCAAGAAACAGTCAACAAAACGATCTTGGTTCAAACAGCGATACAAACACACAAACCAATAGGACTAGTTAATTCACCCGACCATCACCGGTGAGAACGGTACATCAAAGTAATGCCGTTTTTATTGCGCTCCCACTCGCCCATTTGTCTAACTTGGCTAACAGATCGCTCGCTCGCAAACCAATATTTATGGACTACCGTGTTTGCTCTAGCCGCCTCTGGCTGTATTGAGGAGTTTTAAAAGTCTAGTATATTGTTATTTTCAGTTCCAGCCCAAATCAGCGTAAATCCTCATTTTTTATATTAAAGATTTTGTAACCACCCTGTTCCATCACTGTCAAAATAGAATTTTAGAACTTTACATTAAGAGCAAATTAACCCACTTTAGAGATTTCATAATAAGTTTCATTTCTCAACTATTTCTCAATGTTCACTACGCAACAACGAATTCTTACCTCTCATATTTGAATAAACAACGTAAATACGTAAAATGTGGAGAGAACAAACATGTCCCGGAAATCTCGTAGTCAATGTTTGTAGTTGTTCATACATTTCGTATAAATTTATGTTGACTTTTCGCAGTGGTAAGGCTTATTTCTTGTGTTTACTTGCAAGAAACTATCGCTTGTTGTGTTTGGAGAAATCTATATAACATTTTACAATACTACACTTTTAGAAACAAGTTTTTACTCGATCTAGTAATAACTACAATGAGCGATCGCCTTGCCGCTTTCAACTGCGCAGTTGTTGTGGGTTTGGTTTCACACAGGACAAAATATATTTGTGTAATCCGCAAAAAAATGTTCCGACTCTGGGTGTGCTTTATTTGTGTGAAATATATGTTCGTGACACCCCTACGACACAGGAGTATTCAAAACGGATCGTCGTTTTAGAAAAAAACAGGAGAATGTATCGAGAAACTACATAATAACCTTAGGCGTTATTCCTAGTGCAGGTTTCGTTTTTCAAAAAAAACTATCTATAGTAAGGCCAACCAGACGAGATTAAAAATTTAAACAAATGTTCAGGGGTTCAAAACATTTTTATTTGAATAAATTATTATTGTTGTGGATTGGGTTGAGGTAAAGAAACCAGGCGAAAAGGAAATAAATTATATTAAGAAAATAGGAAATAAACTAAAGAAACACTAGATAACTAAAAGACTGACAAGGAACTTATATTGTCAAAAACATAAAAAATATAACATAAATATATTAAAACTAAGTAATAACAGCAAAAATCAAAATTAAACTAACAGAAACGGAATAATAACAACAAAAAACCAAGCAAATACGGAGACGAAAAAATATGTATCACTTCCAACGCAATCCAAACAGGAATGAACTTGATCACAAAATAGCGGACCAAATGTTGACAACTGCGGTACTGACTGCTTTCCTGTACCACGAAACACACAACGACAGCGCTGTTGTCAATCAATTGACGTCAACTGCGCGTACGAATGATAAGGACAGAGATAATAATCCCTCGCTATCGCAATGTAACTCAGTAACGGTCCGTTTGTTTACATTCTTTATCTCGTCTCGTTGGCTTTGCTATACACGTCCTCTGTAAACACTTAGGTATGTAATGAATGCAATGAAAGATTGCTAAAATGTTTTGTTTTCTGGACTGAAATGAATATTATTCTATTATTCTATTCTATTCTATAAAAATAAAACGGACCTTAGCATGAGGACAATCCGTGGTAATGATTCAGCCCTCTTTTATTATTTTCTCATTCGAACACATTCTTTCTTCTAAATTGAAACAAACTCAGACACCACACCAAGAATAACATTGAAATTTAACACATTCCAAGGAGGATTTATTGCCTTTAGAGGGAAGCTTGCGGAATTCAATATGAAGCCCCAGATTCAGAGGTGTTAAATAAACCTTATTGGCAGCTACCATAAAATATAACCTGACCGAGTTTTTTTTTTTAAATAAATAAATATTTCACAACTCACACACAACGCCATCTAGTCCCAAACTAAGCAGAGCTTGTACTATGGGTACTAGAATAACTGATACTAATACATATATACTTTTCTTTTGTAAATACATACTTATGATACATAGAAACACCCAGACTAAGACAAACCCCCATGTTCATGCACACAAAGATTTGTCTTAAGCGGGAATCGAACCCGCGACCTCGGCGTCGCAGGCAGGTCCACTACCCACTCCGCCATCCGGTCATCAAAAAAGTCAAAAGTCACACAAGTAACACTCGAATAAAGAACGCAGCTGTAATTTTCATTTATGTGTATTCTTGACTTATCCTGCCAATAAAGTTTGTCTTATAAAATGTTATGGTCTTATTATGTATTTTTAACCAGCAGTTTGTCACATGCAATTTTTTGTGAAAGTGATAATTTATAAATTGCAGCTATCTGTTACAGTTTTCTCTCTACCTTTAATTAACGACAAATATTAACCAAACCACTGTTTTTATTTTTATATAAGTCTAATTTTGCGTTTCACTCTGAGAGCAGCAAACATTGACTTCACGTCTTTGCTCTTAAACTAATTAAAGTATTTAAATAAATTAACTTATAAACTTTAATTGCCAATACACATAAGCCAAGTTGCACGACGGTGTTCGTGAAACTTGCCTCGATGGTCTAGTGGTTAGCGAATGCGTCAGACAAAGTGTTATTTGTGAACTTTTCGTCAGGAAATTCACAATAGCAGCATGGAGTTGAAATTGTGCCTGGTGGATGGCGATTGGCTCACCCTCTATTCCATGAGACCTTAACATTAGAGGTATGGCATATCCTTCTGGGAAATAAAGGCGTGATGTTATGTTATTTTTTAAATGTCTAATTAATTATTTCTAAACTGTCACATGTCACATCTCGATTCTCAACCACAAATAATTCGAATTCATTAAATATATACAAGCTTCGCTATTATTTCAGCGTCTAATTAAGCGAGTAGTATATTGCAGACTAATCTTGTTTAGTAATCCAATCTAGAATAGCTAAGGCGGGTATTATCCACCTTTGGATAGGATAAGGTGAAACCGCAGCAGCGCTTTTCAATTCAGTAGTTGGTTTCAACTGAGCGATGAATAATATTCTGCTTGCGATGGATAACTTATTATTTAAACAGTAGTGTTGGTACAGATTGAAGCAGTATTTTCTCCACATAATGACTTATTTGGTATACAAGTAAAATTTCTTGACCATAAATGAAACGTATTGTACTCGCTAACGGCGAAGGTAAAATATCGTGAGGAAACCTGCATGCCTGAGAGTGCCTAAAAAGTGCTCGAGGGTGTGTGAAGTCTACCAATCCACACTTGGCCAGCGTGGTAGACTATGGCCTTACCCTTCTGATCATGAGAAAAGGCCGGCAGTCAGCAGTGGTACATATATATTAGATACAGGGTTGCTATTATTATTATAAGAGGTAATTATGTCTATTATAAAATCATACACAGTTAAAAATCTTGCACACATACATAGTAAATTTATCATAAGACATAGAATCGAAGTTATATATTATGCTATGTAAATAGGTTAGATTCTGTCTTATGTCCTTAGCATGATGAGCCCTATGCCTTATCCGTACGAGTGTGGGTGGGACATGTCTGACAGGTCACAATATTAGGAGATTAGATGTAAGACGTAAAGCTTTAATACTAGGTATTTGTGTAGCTACTTGTTTGATTGTACTGTCAGCAAAATTGATTCATAACCCATTTGACAAATATTGTCCTTGAAATTGTCAAGTCAATAAGGTTGACATTTGTTGATAGAACAATAGAATTTAGACTTTAGTTTTTTGGAAATGTCAATACAAAAATAGTACTATGGAGAATTATGAATGTGTTTTGTCGATAGTATATAATATTTGATTTACCAAAAAAAAAAATACTATGAAAAGAAAAAAGCTTTTTTCTTGATTTAAAGATTTTAAAAATGTTTTATATCAAGCCCTTTTTTATTTAAAACGGCAATAAAAGAAAACGACCTTCGAAAGTTTACAACAGACTATAAACCACTCTATTTTTTACATTTCAAAGCACTTAAATCTCAACATGCTTAATGGCATTGCCTATCGCCTCATTAAGCAATACAGATAAATAAAATCAAATAAATTTAAACTAAATATTTAAAGAGAGTAGCTGTATTTTTTTGTGAATCGAAAATGGCCGCATCAATTAGTTTTCAAACCCTATTTTCCGAGCTACTGAGCCCGTCAGTGAGGTCTGCGGGATTTAAAATGCGGAATAGATTGGATTTACCCACGAATGTAGTTCTATATTCTATTCAATAATGTTGTTTTTTTTCTACCCGGATAATTTTTGCAGTCAAATTCAAATTCAAATTCAAATCATTTATTTTCATAGGCATGCATATCAAAACATTACAAAAAATGATATAAAAGTAAATAATAAATAATACTAAATTATACTAATTACAATGATTTGAATAACCGGGGCTCAGATTAATTTTAATCAAACTGTTTAGAATCTAATTAAAATCAATCCAAGTACCAGCTCCGATGGGTATTGCATTATGAGAAGAGCTGGTGAGAAACTCATGTGCACCATCTTTTAAAATGAAAAATATAACAATATAAAAGTACATAAAAAAAAACCGGCCAAGTGCGAGTCAGACTCGCGCACCGAGGGTTCCGTACAAACCTGTAGGTATATAAGTAAAAGTTATGGTATTTTTATTGCTAAATGAAATCCATAACATAACAATGTGGAAAGCTGACGGTACCTTGTCAATACATATATGAAAACATTATCAAAATTCTCGTGTCGCGGTGTTTGTTTCCAAACTCCTCCGAAATGGCTGAACCAATTTGCATGAAATTTTGTGTGCATATCGGGTAGGTCTGAGAATCGGCCAAAATCTATTTTTTTATTTTTTTTTGTTAATCGCATAACAACGTTTGCTGGGTCAGCAAGTCTAATATATAAAATTCTCGTGTTGCGGTGTTTGTTTCCAAACTCCTCCGAAACGGCTGAACCGATTTGCATGAAATTTTGTGTGCATATCGGGTAGGTCTGAGAATCGGCCAACATCTGTTTTTTTTTTTTAATCGCTGGACAACGTTTGCTGGGTCAGCTAGTAAGTTTATGATTATTAAAAAAAATATACTATGTGATGTAACTAAAAATTTAAGATTTTCGGAATTTTTCCTATATGTGTACTTTATAACGTTGCTTCATGCCAAATTTCAAGATTCCAGGTCGTCTGGAAGTATCCTTTAGGTTTTGATTCCCTTGCGAGTAGTTGCGAGTTTCAAAATATGCGGCTTTAATTGCTGTATCTTTTGATTGCGTTGACGTAGAAGTTTGATTTTGTTACAGCTTAAAGATATTATAGACTTGAGTATTTGTTAAGAATTTCAATATAATACCACTACGCGTTCATGAGTAAAGGGGTAATAAGTTTAAAATTATTAAAAATATTTTTAATAAATGATGTAACTAAAAATTTATGCTTTTCGCAATTTTTCCTTTATCTGTGTTATAAGACGTTGCTTCGTACCAAATTTCAAGATTCTGAGTTCACGGGAAGTACCCTGTAGGTTTTGATTCCCTTGCGAGTGTCGAAAATTTGCGGCATAAACGGGAGTATCTTTTGATCGCGTTGACTTAGAAGTTTGATTTTTTCACAGCTCCAAGAGACCATAGACTTGAGTATTTGATATGAATTTCAGCTTGATACCTCCACGCGTTCCTGAGAAAAAAGGTCTTGACAGACAGACAGACAGACAGACAGACAGACAGACAGACGGACAACAAAGTGATCCTATAAGGGTTCCGTTTTTACCTTTTGAGGTACGGAACCCTAAAAATCACATAAGAAGAGCAATTCATTTCCAAATACTATTATCATTTATGTAGTCTGAAATACTATAGTGAGCTTTTTGACATAATTTAGTTTTAACATATTTTTTAAATTTACCTATTGATAATTCTATTGCGTCTAAAGGAAGTTTATTGTAAAAGCGTATACATTGACCTGGAAACGAGTTAGAGATTTTATGGAGCCTAGTAGTGGGCACAGCGAGTTTGTTTTTGTTCCTTAGATTTAATTTATGGAGATCACTATTTTTCTTAAATTTCGTTTGGTTTTTGTGAACGTACATTAAATTTTCGTAAATGTATTGAGAATGTAACGTCATAATATGTATCTCTTTAAATTTATTTCTTAGTGTCTGCCAGTAAATGAAAGAATTAGCTTGACAAAAAAGGTAGAAATGTGGCATTTATGTAGAAAACTTGCTCATCGTAATGCAAACCAATAACGAATCAACTTATCAGCATAACCCAATTTAAACATCTATAACTTGGCGCAAAATTGTAAACCAATTGTGAAATTGCCTTTCGCGAAACTACATTGATAACTTTATCACTATTGCCAGCAGAAATAAGTTAGTTGCCTTTGTTTTAATTTTGAGTACATATGGCAATCTTCACGGAGCGGAATAGTAAACCTTTGTGTAGCAGTTTGACGGACGTCATTAACGTCCAGAAAACAGACAGTGGTAGGCCACGTAATATACAGAGTGTAAATGACATCTTGACGAAGCCAGTTAAAGCAAGCTGACCAGTGACTCAGTTCATGATTTTGAGACCCCGGGTGCATAACATTTTCAACGTAGAATTATGAATGAGTAACGTTACCCAAGACTAACCAAAAAAATTAAAAATTGAATCCTATGAAATTTGGGGCTTTCCCATAAAACATTTTCTGATTTATAGAATTTTAGATTCAAAATCATGATCTTAATCATTAGAAAGTGTTTAGACAAGCTTATTCTCATACATTTGCGATTTTATTACGACGCGCAAATACGACCAATTTTTCTAGTTGTGCAAATGTGCAAAATGTTATATACCATAACATTTTTGCACCTTGGGTCAAAATCATGTACTAAATCACTGGTAACAGCTTCGTCATGTCATTTACAGTTTGTATTATGTAAATCATGAGTGTGTGTCAAAATTTCATGTTCAATATAAAGTAAGCCTATAATGATATTGGTCATACAGAAAATAGTACATACAGATATTGTTATTCATAGGTATACATCCGACCTCAGCATCCAATCTGAAAATCTGTAGACCCCTGGATATACACATGTAGGCCCGGAACTACCAAAAGGCTTCTCAACTTTAAGCCTTTACCGCATATAAGAGGACCTCCTGGGACCAATGAAATGTAGCTAGTATAGAAGCGTTTTTGCTCTTCTAATTACAATGCCAAAATTAATCTTATAATAATTTAGTGAAGTACAATGTGACTAAAGTTTAGTACATTAAGAGTAGACTCCCGAGTCTCGTGTTTTCATTCTAACGTAATATGGGTTTAACTTGAATATTATTAAGTTTTTATCTATTTTTATAGACACTAAAATACATGTTTGTTGGTGGCCATTTCTTCAAAACTGTTATAATCATTAATTAAGTTACATACAATTCAATTCAATTTCATTTATTCATAACCAAATTTTACATTGGTGTTTAAAAATAATATTTTACTTAAATATAACATAAAATACAAACATTAACACACATTAACACGATTAATACAACTAAATTTACACAAGAGAAAATTACACAAAATTCACCTACACAGTTCATATAAATAAAATAATATTTTTAGGCCTACTGAAAATAAATAAGTCATACTTAAAATCGAAAAGAAGTCAAAGAAATTAGAAATAGTATGAGAAAATCTAAATTAAAATTATTATTGCATATTACAAGAGAGAGAGATAGCAATGTCATGAATAAATAAATTTTATAAACTTAAATAATACAATCACAAATTAATTCAATAAAATAATAATAACAAATTTAATTACTTATGTCATGTAGTAAGAGATTATGTCATGAATTTAATTTATTTGTGTCATTTAAGAACTCGTCCAAGCAGTAATAGCACTTCTTTAAAAGAAACGATTTTAATTTTGATTTAAAGATGTTTGGATCTTGAATTTTTTTAAAACTAATTGGTAATTTATTAAAAATGTGCACTCCCTGCACCCTCGAACTGTGCTGTACGACATTAAGCTTAGGTTGTATATTTTTTGTTAAATCTTTTCTTCGAGTTTGCAGCCTAATTTCCCTGTCTTGATCCGTTTCATATTTATGTAAATTTTTTATTAAATGAGTTAATAATACTAAAATGTAAAGGCTGGGAACCGTTAGTATCTTTAGGCGAATAAAGTGAGGTCTGCAAGACTCTGTTTGTTTTATACCTAAGATCGTTCGTATGGCTCTCTTTTGGGCTACGAATGCAGAGCTGGTATTGTATTCGTAACTGTTCCCCCACAACTGAATGCTGTATCTGAGTCGGGACTCTACTAAGGCGAAGTAGACAGTTCTGAGGTGTGCCACACTAACCTCGTCACGAAGACTTCGAATGGCATAACATGCTGAGCTTATAGAGGCTGTGACAGACGCTAACTCTCGTTTCCAATTCAATAGCGCATCAATTTCGACTCCAAGAAATTTCACACTCTTTACTACTTCCACTTTTAAACCACCAGATGTGACCTGAATGGTTTCGCAATTTCTACTGGTGGATTTAAATAATAAACACTTGGTTTTGTTTGCATTTAGAATTAAATTATTAGTACCAAACCATTTCTCAAAAGTGTCAAATAGTCTGCAGATCTTAAGTTCTAAATCTCTCGTTGAATCTGCTGCCACTATGGTATTAGTATCATCTGCAAAAATCACGAGTTTTGTGTCTGGTATGTGATTTTTTATGAATTCTGCTAGGTCATTTAAGAATAATATAAAGAAAATAGGACCGACCATCGAACCTTGAGGGACACCGCGTGTAACTGATGTGTGATTGGATTTATAAACATTTTCATGCCCCTCCGTGACGGCTCTAATTTCTACGTACTGTTTTCTGTTTGTCAGATAGGATTGAAACAGTTTTAAAACATTTCCACGCATTCCATAGTATTCCATTTTTGTTAGGAGAATGTTATGATCCACGGTATCAAAAGCTGAGCTGAGATCCAGGAACAGACCCGCTACCTTCAGCTTGCCATTGATAAAAGATGTTACATCATTCACCAAGGTATCAATAGCATCCGTTGTACCAAGGCACTTTCGATAGCCGTACTGTTCGCTGCATAGAACTCCATGCGCCGACAGATGTTTTACGAGACGATCTTTCATTATTTTCTCGAATACTTTCGATAGAGCCGGTAATACTGAGATTGGCCTATAGTTACGTGAGTCGGCTCTACAACCTTTCTTGAAAATTGGCAGTTCTCGAGCAATCTTAAATTGATCCGGAAATAAACCCAACTCTATACATTGGTTGAAAAATGATGCCAATGAAATTTGACTATAGTCAAAGATATTTCATCATACCCAGTTGCTGATCTGCAGTCCATTTTAGTGATCATTTTGTATATTTCTGCAGGTGAAACAGACTCAAATTGCATAGATTCCTCAACCCTTTTCACACTATCCATTAAGTATGAAATGGCACGAGTCTGGTCACACGTATTTAACATAACAACATTTTGAAATTGTTTGGAAAATATATTAACAATCACTCGGTCTGTCGAAAACTTTATTATCAATTTTGAGAATAATGTTATTTAATTCCGTATAATTCATGACATTGCGGTGCATACCTGCCAAATCAATTTAGACGAGTTTGAAGCTACAACTAATTGTCTGTTTACATCGAGCCTTTTTGCACATTTAATTACCTTTTTATATAGTCTTAAATAATTATTTCGATAAAGCAGAATAGAACTGTGACATTTTTGTTTATTAATTGTATTTAAAAAACGTTTATTCTTACTACTAATTTTAATTCCTTTTGTTAGCCATTTAGAACGTGATATTTTACTTAAGTTATTTTTTATTGTTTTCTTTCTGAATACGTCAGAATACGTTTCTTTAATTCTTTTAATAAATGTATTAATACCGGTGTTCCATTCTTGTTCTAATAGCCTTTCTCTCTAAGAAGGGGCTCAAGGGATCATCGGTGTCCGTAAAAGAGTTCCTTACTCCACGGCGCCAAGGCGTTTTTGCAAAGGCCAGACTTCATTTCGGCCTCCGTGGGACATGGACTCAAGACGGGGTTATTATCATAAAGGCCACCGACGGGACTCGACACAGGATAACTTCTATGGATGAGTTGAAGCCGCTCTTGGTGAAGTACCCGTCGCAAGGAGCTACCTCAAAGACTGGAGGAACAACTACAAAGTCTTAGGCATTATTCAAATATTGTCATAATAACTTGTTTGTGTCCAGTTTTATTTTCAATCGCAGTTCTATGTGCCACACAGGTATGCCCACATTTATTCACTTTTTCGTAATTAGTTTACCCACTTTAATTCAATTTAAATCACAGTTAATTGCCTTCTATTTATTTTATTTAATATCACTATCTTTTTTTTTTTGTGAAGGCAGTTTGTTTTTTCTTTGTTTTTATAAAGTGACAGATTTGATTTGACTTTGACACATTGACACTATTAACGTTCCGTTCCAGCCGCTAGTCAAACGTCCTTAAACTAAGACTGTGATCACACGATCATTGTAGAATGCAAGACTTGTAAGATCATCATAATAATATTTAATGTATTAAATATTGTGTGGCAATTTGGGAGCTGTGATTGGAAACTTCCTACCTTCTTTTATACTAAATGTAACGTGTTGTGATTGTTGTTTATTTTTTTAGTGTTTGTCAGCTGGCGGGTGGGGCAGAGATGGTTACTAAACCTAACCTGTAAGGTGATCAGTTAATTTTTGCATTTTTTTTTTTTGTATATATAAATATATATAATTTTACTATTTATATTATTTATTAGAATACTATATATTTATTTAAATATGGTATCATCCGATGAAGATGCGTCATTTCATACTGCTGATAATTCTTTTTCATCTGCCGATAATAGCTTTTGTTCTGTGACCAGCACCTTAGGTGACACTTTGGGACATACATTTAATCAACAAGGTAGAGGGTTACTGAATATCTGTCACATTAACGCTCAAAGTATTCCAAGCCATTATGGTGACCTTCTTGATGCTTTTACTAATTCTAATGTTCATGTCGTCCTGGTTTCCGAGAGTTGGCTCAAACCTAACTTACCTTCCACTATGTATCCTCTTCAAGGTTTTGTTCTGATCCGTAATGATAGGACCGGTAAAAGGGCGGGTGGTGTTGCCATTTTTTTACGTAGTGAGTTCCCCTATAAAATAATTGCCTCATCACCTCAAGATTATACCGGGTCCGCGGAATATTTGTTTCTTGAAGTGTGTGTCAGGGGTATTAAACTCGTTATCGGCGTTGTTTATTGTCCTCCCACCATCGACTATTTCACTGACTTAGAGTCGGTTTTAGAATCTTTGGGGTCTGATTATGCATATCATGTGATCATGGGTGATTTTAACACCGATCTCCTTGCTCATCGTTCTCCTCGTACCCTTAAATTCCTTCAAATAATTGAGTCTACCAGTTTCCACGTATTACCTCTCCAAGCCACCCACCACAATACTGGTGATGGTGATGACACCTGGTTAGACGTAATCCTTACTTCCACTCCTTCCCTGGTTTTCCAACATGGTCAACACTCCGCTCCTGGTTTTTCCCATCATGACCTCATCTATTTATCCTACATCCTAAAACCTCCTAAATTGAAACCCAAAGTGTTACATAGACGTTGTTTTGGTCGTATGGACGTAGAAAAACTGCGTGTCGATGCCTTGGCAGTGGATTGGTCATCTATGGAGGCGACCTGCTCTGTAGATATTAAGGTTCAGGTTTTCAATGAAACCGTGACCAGACTATATGACGCCCATGCTCCTGTCCGGAAAATAAAAATAAAACGTCCACCTGCACCTTGGTTTACAGCTGGTATTCGGATGGCAATGAGGCGACGTGATCGGGCCTTCCGAAAATTCAAGAGGGATCGTTCAGATTATAATTGGGCCTTCTTCAAAACTGCCAGAAATAGGTGCAATCAAATGATACGCAACGCTAAACGCCGACATATCCTAGATAATATTTCATCGTCTTCCCCCGCCGATGTCTGGAAGTTTCTCGCTACTCTAGGCATCGGCAAACAACACTGTGCTGAACTACCTAAATCCTTGAGTCTGGATACGTTAAATTGCCATTTCGCCACCTCCAATACGTTAGATATTACAATGAAATCACAGACTATTGGCTCTTTAACTGCGTTGCCCAGACATTCTTATAGCTCCTTCAATTTCTCTTCAGTCGCGTCTGAGGACATCAAAAAAATTATCCTGTCCATCAAGTCAAAAGCGGTTGGTGTAGATAACATCAGCCGTTATATGATTATCACCATCCTCGACCAAATCCTACCTGCAATATCCCATATCATTAACTATTCCCTCTTCTCTGGTGTGTTCCCTTCCGTGTGGTGTAAAGCATATGTTCGTCCTCTACCCAAAGTCAATAATCCCTCCCTTCCTGAACATTACCGACCTATATCAATCCTTCCCTTCCTGTCAAAAGTACTTGAGGCATGTGCTCATAAACAACTGTCCAGGTTTGTTCACATGAATAATATCCTATCTCCATTCCAATCTGGGTTCAGACCTGGACATAGCACCACCTCGGCTTTACTTAAAGTGACTGGCGATGTGAGGGCGGGCGTTGAGGACACCAAGGTTACTGTATTGGCCTTGGTAGACTTTTCGAACGCCTTCAACAGTGTCAGTCATGACATTCTCCTGTGTATCCTCTCCCATCTTTTGATCTCCTCAGATGCGCTGAAATGGTTCTCTTCATATCTTCAGGGACGACAGCAGTCCGTTCGCATTGATGAGACTATGTCCGGTTGGTGTGATCTCTGCTCTGGTGTCCCTCAAGGCGGTATACTTTCTCCTCTTCTTTTCTCCTTATTTATCAATCTCATCACCAAAGAACTTCAATGTGCGTATCATTTGTATGCGGATGACCTACAGTTGTACGCGCAAGCAAGGGTAGAAGATATAAATTCAGCGATCGGGAATGTAAATAGGGATTTAGACGCTATTAAGGACTGGTCTAAAAGGTTTGGCTTATCGATTAATCCCTCTAAGACACAAGCCATCATCATTGGGAGTTCAAGAATGATGAGTAGAATCGATAAGTCATCCCTACTTCCTATTACCTTCAGCGGCACAACCATTCCGTTTAGCCCTAGTGTTAAGAACTTGGGGTTGTATCTGGACTCCATTCTTGATGGCCGAACACACGTGTTGAATGTTAGTCAACGTGTAACAGGCACTCTCCGATCTCTGTACCGTTTAAGAAACTTCCTTCCAGTTGCGACCAAGACGATGCTTGTGTACACTTTAATCTTCCCCATAATCGACTATGGTGACGTATGCATTTTCGACCTGAATGCAGATCTACTCAATAAACTTGATCGACTTCTCAACAATTGCATTCGATTCGTCTTTAACCTCCGTAAATATGATCACGTATCGGCACATCGCAGTCAGTTAAACTGGCTGCCTATACGTCAGCGCCGTAGTCTGCGTGCGTTGATATTACTTTTCTCTCTTTTGCATTCTTCCTCTGCTCCTGCATACCTAACATCTAATTTCAAATTTCTCTGTTCTACTCATGATCGAGACTTAAGATCGTCTAATAATCTTCTTCTTTTCTGTCCCTCTCACAGTTCTAGTCTTGTACATTCTTCTTTCACAGTAAGATCTATTCTCTTGTGGAATGCGCTACCTCCGGAAATCAGGATGGCATCCAGTCGTAATGTTTTTAAATACAAAGTAAAGCAGTTATATTTGAGCTATATGGCGGAATCTTCTCAGTAATTTGTTAAGTTATTATGTTTTGTATGTACTTATGTTTTTGTATTTATGTATTATTATATGTATTTATGTGTATGTATATATATATATATAGTATGTTTATTATTATAATTCATTATATAATTAAGTAATTTACTCATACTCTGATATTATGCACCTACCAATTATCTCTGCACCACCCTAAGGGTCGACTGGTAGAAAATGCCTTCGGCATTAAGTCCGCCTTTGTCACGATTTGTGCAAAAAGTTTTTAAATAAATAAAATAAATAAATAAATAGTATCTTGTTTCTCTCACTGTACATGATTTTATCGACATACTTGTATTGAAACTGCTTTTTCTGCAAGTCATCATCAACGAGAGATACAGTACCAAAAAGACCAGCATGACCATCGGCTAACCCGTTGTGATCTACATTTATGTCATGTAAATGGCTGTTAGGTATGTTCATTATAATATTGTCTATACAAGACTCAGAGCTATTGCGAACGAATGTGGTCGAGTTTATCAGGCACCTAAAATTATAACAACACAGCAGTGACAGAAAATTATTAGCCTTTTCATCATTGTTAGATATATTTACATTAAAATCACCGACTATAATACATATCTTTTTAAAGAATTGCTGTAACAGCTTTTCTAAGCTTTCGAAGAATATTTCAATATTACTGTTTACAGGAGTCCTATAGCAACAAATCACACAAAGATTGGTCTGAGTATCCTTAACACCACAGACTTCAAAACAGTCAGTTTTATATAATTGCTTACATACAGTCGTGACCAAAAGTCCATAAGCAATCTCAAAAGGCAATAGTTTGAAGTGTAGTTTGACTTACGACCTTCTATTTCCAAGAAATAGACACATGTTGTTAACAAATAATTGTTGTTCATAATTTCATCCGCAATGTAAGTGACAAGATGGCCGAGCGGTTAAGGCATGTAGTTAGATGCGTTTATCATTTCACCGCAGGTTCAAATCTCACATGGTTACTTTTATACTTTTTGAAGTTTTTACTCGATTAGAAGGAATGGGATATAGTATTCTTTATCTTGTTCACTTTGTTCACACATTTGTAAATATATAGAAAATGTATGGGGTTTGATGGTGCAAAGGTGGGAGTCACGGGATGAAAGGTGTATACAACAGTTAAAAACCCATTGCATGGAAGTGTGGGAAAACTTAAGAGGAACCAGTATATGTGCTAATATTGTAGGGTCCATGCGCAAACGTCTACTTGACTGCATTGAAAATAATGGGGGTTATACGAAATATTAATAATGTTATAATTATTTAAGATTAATGTAAGATGTTTTGGTTTTACTAATAAGACGCTGTAACTGAATATTAGCACTTCTGTAAATATTTAATGATCTTCAATGGAGGTTTAGGGTCGATTTCCCAAACGACTTTTTTTTCTGTCCTCGTTGAAATTCGTATTTGAAAAGAAGAATATTGTATTAAATTGATTTTTATAGTATTATATAGGTAGATATAGGGTGGGGGCAAAAATATTAATGGGCTAGGATGAAATTTAAGGGTAGAAAAAAATTCCTAAAGTCCAAATTTTCGCTTGTCGGTGCTGTCCCAGTACTTTTTTTACAAACAAAATGGCTTATAAGTTAATGAATATTAGTAAATTAAGGTTACAACCTACCCTATTTCATAGGATATTAGTTTCATCATTGATAAATAGCATATTCTATTATTTAACTAACCATATTTATTAATGAGAGGCACAAACGTACTTGTCCCAGAAATTCTTGGCTTTTCGGTGCCAAAAAGTAATTTAGACATAACTTTACATAGGCAAGTCCGACAGTGTCCCCTCCCTGATTATTATTTCATGTTAGTACTGCCCTAATGCGCAGTGAAGACGGACGCTTTCTACATCGCTGCATTTGCCCGCAAAAAACGTAAGTACACCATGAAAATTGCTAGGCGACAAATATTTTTTATATTGTAATATGTTGTTATTTTATATTTGTTTGATCCATACAGAGAAAGTAACTGAATTAGCTTTATTGGCTGTAGTTCAATTTGTCCTAGTTATTATAGTTCATTAGAAATTTTAAAAAAAGTGTGCAATTTATCTCGTCGCTGTACCGTTATCGGTGGAATCGGTGGTCATTTTACCCACCGATACGACAATTTTCCACCTGATCGGTGAAAAAACATTATCGGTGTATTATTTATCTGCTCAGTGTATTATTTTTTTGTGTATTAACAGTTTTAAGACATCGGTGGATTTCTTAATCGTATCGGTGGATCATTTTATCGAGTCGGTGGGTCGGTTCATCACATCGGTGGACCCTGTGTCATTTATTTTGCTTCAAAACATTTTATTGATATCAGTAATTTCGTTAGGTATAGAAAATATGAGTTTTCGAAAGTTGCGATTTTTACAATACCGATCGCACTGTGTCGATAGTGAAATTGTACGATGTTAAATACCTTTGTTTGTTTGTACCCAGAAAAATTCAAATTTTCTAGACCGATCGTGGTTCGTGGCTATGAAAATTACGCAATCTACTTTAACTATGCCCACAGTTAAAGTAGATTGCGTAATTTTCATAGCCAGAACGCCTGTCGCAAAATTATATGCAAATTTAAAATAGATGCAAAATATTGTCTACATTAAACATAGTATTAAAAAAAAAGACATTTTATAATCGAATTAGGGACAAACAGTAAATTTTGAAGACCGATATACTATTGCATCTATAAAGTATTGATGGTAAAAGCATCGCACAATTGAACTTTTGACACATTGTGTTCGGTACTCTCGATCTTAAATATTTATTTTATTTAGCTTTAAGTATTTGTTGTTATAGCGGCAATAATTATACATCATCTGTGAAAATTTCAACGTCCTCGCTATCACGGTTCTTGAGATACATCCTGGAGACAGACGGACGTTCGGACGGACAGACGGACAGCGAAGTCTCCGTAAAAGGGTTCCATTTCCTTTGGGTAAGGAACCCTAAAAACATAAAAATTTTCATAAGCTTTCAAATAAGGTATAAAACTCTGATTTAACTGGAATATAGCAAAGTTATTGACGAAACAATGGTGCAAAGGTGGTCAGATTTACCATATCGGTGGATAAGCACACCTTTTCGGTGTTCAAGCATTTCATATCGGTGTACAGAAAACTAATCGGTGGTCAGCTTATCGTATCGGTGACAACCCAAATTCAAACTCAAATTTCTCTTCAGTCTTAAATGATACGATCATGTGCGTAAAATTGGGGACATTTAGTATCATATAGATTACAATAAATCTAAAAAATATCCAAAAAAGCTATAAATAAAAAAGTTCACCGATAAGGTACAAAAAACACCACTTGTTGAAATTGACCCTTTAGTTTCCTTCTTCTTTTCGTCAAGACAAGCTGTAATCTCAATACATTTATTGTGACGTTACATTAAAAAAAACATCGTCATAAAGTGTAAATCATAATATTAGTCTTCAATAAACGCTGCTGTATACTTACCAATACCTATTATAAGTGGGTATCAACAATTATATTTTTGTTATTAGAACACCCTGTCCTTGTTGTCATTGTGAATCAATTTAGTAATATTTGTATTATCAATGTTATGAATTGACTAAGTGGGTTACAATAAAAAATCGTATAAACGGTTACAAGAGAACTTTTTTATTTAGGTAATGTGACGTCACAATTCTCTTTAAAATGTATTAATTGTATAAATAAATAAAACGAATAAACATTTTTACCATCATTCAACATAACTTTTTTATTTCTACCTTACAACAATGACAATAAAAAAAACGTAAGTAGTTTAATAATAATAACATATTTAATTTATTAGTTATTATATTAATCAAAAATCTTATAAACGGTTACAAGGGAACTTTTTTTTATTTAGGTAGGAATGTGACGTCACAATGCTCTTAAAAGTTTATTATTTGTATAAATAAATAAAACGAATAAACATTGTTATCATCATTCAGCGTGACTTTTTTTATTTCTACCTTACAACAATGAAAATAAAAATAAAAAATTACGTAAATAGTTAAATAATAATAACATATTTAACTTATTAGTTATTATATCAATATGTAACTATTTATGTATTGTATACATGTATTGTATCGCAATTTAAGCATGAATACCTAACAAGTTTGTGCTTAAAATGTTACAAATATTATTATGATTTCGTAAAAACAAAACACTACCACAAATCAACTAAGCTTCAAACTCAGATTTAGTTGATAGTGATCCCAATGTTTACCCGATATAGCTACCTGCTCATGATAGATAGATGCGAATTCAAAGAACCGGTCGCCACTGTGACGCGTTTAGTACGAATGCGACAACATTTCATTAGTGTGTGTTATCTTATAAACTGCTAAACACGCAAGCGACTTCGTTAGTGTGTGTACTGGCTGTATCGGGCTCGTACCGTTCATAGCAATGTAATCCTTAGCGTGCCTATGGACTTCTGAGCGTTTACTGTACATCAAGTTGCTCTACTTTTCTAGCATTTTGTGTTAGAATTAGAGTTCCACCTCTTTTCTTATTTGATCTTGTATTGTATGAACTTAATGTAAAATTCGGCAAGTTAAACTGATTTGCCATTTGCTCGTTGAGAAAATGTTCACTTACACATACAAAATTAACAGCTTTAGGCAGTTCACTTAAATAAATAAGAAGATCATCTTTTTTATTGTTTACACCACAAAGATTCTGATGATAAACAGTAAGGTTTACAAATTGTTTCTTTTTAATAATAATTTTCAAAACTGGGCGCCAACAAAAATGCATTTTAGTGTTTTAAATATGATTTGTCTACAAAAAAAGATAAATACTTAATAATATTAAAATTAAAGCTATATTACTTTTGTATGGAAAACAGCCTAACAGTTGTTGCCTCTAAACGACAGGGTATTTAAGTTATTAATTACACCTAAATGGATTGATGCAATTGACATCGAAAAGAGCCAATAAGAGCCAACTGCGCTGTTCGTAGATCGATTTAACGTAATAACCCACAGCGTAATTGATTGTTCAGTTCAAACAAAGTTTGTTTGTTCGCGATGGAGAAATTTACTTTATTATAATTAATAACTTACTGGGTTCGACAGGTTCGAGCTCTTGATTTACAAGGTTACCTTGAACTGGGGTTGAGAGAGTCAATTGGTGGAGCTTTATATAAACTACTAGCTTCCGTTCGTGACTCCGCTTACGTGGCATTTTGATTAAAAGTAGCCTATATTATTCTTGGGGGCTTGAACTATCTCCACACCAATCATTAAGAACGATCCCGTAGATTAAGGTTTTGGCGTACAAACAAACAAACTAAAAATCTTTATTCTTTATAATATTAGTATAGACTAATCTTCAGGCTTATGCAATGAAAAACAATACAACGATTATGTAGGGTTTCTTTATTAAATCACGAGAAAACAGGCACCATCGTCTAATCCTTATAGATAAAGACGCCAAATATATGTTTTCTAGTGAGTGGTTTTTTGTGTATCGCTCACCTTGAGGTCTCGGTTTCAATGCCTGGGTCGGAAAGTTCATTTGTGTTTTTTAACCGACTTCAAAAAAAGTCGGTACCAAGTAAACAATAACTCTGTATAGATAATATCAATATTTTTTAACAACTATTTTCTGACTGAATATTAGTTATAATTCTGTGGTAAGTACCAATACTGGGCGACTGCGCACTAGCACAACTACGCCTCCCTTTATTGTGTGTACTGTAATTTGATATTGTAGAAAGGTTGTTATAGCTTTTACTTGGCACAGACTTCAGAATTATAAAATAATTTCTATTTAACTAAATGAAAAAACGTATTATTTTGTGCGAAGTAAATTTATATTTATGATTTTTAGTTTACCTACTTTTTGAAATCGGTTTTTTTTTGTTATAAATTATTTTATTTTCCGTTAGGTAATTTTCGATAACAGCACGGATTGGGAGTTGGTAGTTGACAATAGGCTCACCCACTATCGCATGGGTAATATTACAGGGTGTTGTACAGCTCTGCCATATTCTTAAAGGTAATATAAGCGTGATGTTATGCTATGTTAGTCTTATCTCATAGAATTCCATCAAAAACAAACGCAAAGTTTAAAACCTACGTCAAGTACACAGTATCTAAGCCAAATTGATTGTTCAGTACATACAAAGTTGTTCGTTCGCGATTGCGTTATTTACTTTACAGTAATTAATAACTTATTGGGCCGACAAATACAAGCTGTTGATTTACCTTTAAGGTAACCTTGAACTCAGGTTGAAGTAATCGATTAAAGAGTGGGTGTAAAGATAGTTGTTCTACAGAGGCAAATGTTGTTCACACTAAGTACTATGAAGCCAGTAAGCTTTTAGTGACTAAAATTGAAAGAATAAAAAGCAAAATACAGCCTGGTTATCATATACAACTGTCACCGAGAGGTGTCGGATTCGATGCACGGGTTGGAATAAGTGTTATATGGGATTTTTTCGACAAGACATTCTGTGACTTGCGTTGGATTTATTTATTTATTTATTGCACAAAACACATTACAATCAATACAAAACAAGACATAACAAAATACAATATTTTGATCTGGATCATAACGTAAATACATGTACATGCAACTAATCTATAATAACAAAAAAAAAAACGAAAAAATTAAAAAATCACAGAGAACTCTGAAAAACATACAAAATACTTAAAACATGTTATTTATCACATCAGGATGTCTCAAGCGCCTGTTATGGTTCCTAAGGCATCCAGACCCGAGCTGATGTGGAGGATGTCTTTTAAGTTGGCAGTAAATCTGTTCATGTTGCCGTTAAATATGTCGAGAAATTTATAATTACTAGATTTCAAAATGTCATTGTATTGACGGGCCATTCTTGTTAGTGGATTGTAATAAGAAATGTTATTTTTAAAAATTTGAAGTGCAAATAGATTGGTGTCGTTACATTTTCGGGCACGGAATTTTATGTTAAAACTAAACTGAGAAAGCAATTCAGGTGAGTCGATAATGGAATTAATAATTTTATAAAGATACACAAGATCAAAATATGTGCGGCGCATCTGCAATGGTTCGACGTTAAATTTTCGAAGGCGACCAAGATATTTTATGTCAGATCTACCCGGGTTTTGGCGATAATTCAGTATCTTGAGAAACTTTTGCTGGATTCGCTCGATATCGTCGATGTGTGTTTTATAATTTGGTGACCATATGAGACTTCCATACTCAAGGACACTCCTTACAAGAGAAAAGTATAGGCAAAGTGTACTGCGCGGTTTCTTAAAACCTTTGGTGGATCTTAAAACGAACCCCAATAGTTGATTAGCTTTACTAATTATATGTGCATAGTGAGCTCGAAACGATAGCTTCTCATCAATTAGTATACCCAGATCCTTAGCGACTTGTGAACGATTTAGTGCTTGACCATCTACGTCATAATTCCATGTGAGTTTGTTGCGTTTATTGGTGAAAGATATTATAAAGCACTTATTGACATTTAAATACATATTATTATTTTTACACCATTCTGATACGGTATTTATGTCCTGTTGTAGGGACAAGCAATCTTCATGACTTGAAACGGTAGTAAAAATTTTTAAGTCGTCAGCGTACAGAAGACAATGACAAGACAAACGTTTAATGAGGTCATTAATAAAAAGTATAAAAAATAGGGGCCCTAAATGAGACCCTTGGGGTACACCGGAGGTTACTAAAACAGGAGATGAAGTAAAGCCTTTTAGTGCCACTAGTTGTGTTCTGCTATCAAGGTAGGAGCAGATCCATCTAAATAAGTTGCCGTGGATACCATACAGGGACAGTTTTCGACGAAGTAGCTGGTGGTTAACTTTGTCGAAGGCCTTAGAAAAATCGGTATACACCGAGTCTACCTGACCACCGGTTGCGAATGCTTGACACAAATAGTTTTTATATTCGAGTAAATTAGTGACCGTTGACCTGCTTTTAACAAAACCGTGCTGTTTTACAGAGATAATTGGTTTAAAGTGGCTATAAAGATGGTGATATACTAAAGACTCAAACACTTTAGCAAAACAGGATAGGATACTTATAGGTCTATAATTTTCACAATTAGATTTGTCACCATTTTTATAAATAGGAATAATATGTGCGGTTTTCCAACGTTTGGGAAAAATCGCACTGTTCAAGGATTTGTTGTAGATGATGCTCAAAGGAACAGATAATTCAGCAGCACAGCGTTTTATAAAAGATGGTGGTAGCAGATCAGGGCCAGCTCCCTTATTACCATCTAGAGTTTTTAAGGTACGTAAGATGTCATTGGTATCAATTTGAACGTGTGATAAGGTATTTTGAGAGTCTTCACCAAGGGAATCTGATTCCTTATAATCATTGACTGAATCACAACCAATGTTTTCAAAAACTGAACTGAAATAGTCAGAAAATAGGTCACAAATTCCTTGACCATTTGAGGCGGCAATGTCATTGAGGCTCATTGTGTTAGGAATTGAAACACTACCTTTACGGTTATTTACAAAACTCCAAAAGGATTTTGTATTACTAGTCAGGGAGTCTTCTACAGACGACAGGTATCGGTCATAACATATCTTAGTGAGCAATTTACATCTTTCACGCAGTAGTGAAAAAGTGTCGTAGTCACGCGGATTACCGAACTTTTTATATAATTTATGATATTTGTTCTTTTCTAAGTTGCATTTAATTAAAGCTTTGCTATACCAACTGGGATAAGACGAAGATTTGACAGAAACAGTAGGGGTGTGCCTTCTTATTATTTCAAATAAAGTCTTGTAAAATGTATCAGTGCAAAGGTCAATGTCATTAGAAAATAGAATTTCATGCCAGTTGTTAGAGTCAAGTTCAAGTTTAATGCTTTGGAGGTTACATTTGGAAAAATTAAGTCGTTTCGAGTTACACTGACGAAGCTCCTTAATAAACTGAATCCTATATGTAATCATAATTGCAGGGTGATGTTTTTTATCAAGCAGACTAAGTTCAGATGTTTCATTGACTGTGATTACAGAGTCGGAGTTTGAAAGAACCAGATCCAAGTAGCGGCCATTGGTGTTAGCAATATTATTGTATTGTTTTAAATTGCAGAGTAACATCAATTCATTTAAGAGATCAAGCTTCCTTTTCTGCATTGAGTGTGCCGTTGGAACCAAAAAAGCGTCAAAAGAAGCGGGTTGGTATTCAGGGGTATTAAAATCTCCAATTAATAAAAACATGTCACAGGGGGCAATATTAAGAATCAAGTTCTGGCACTGACTATAAAAACGTTCAAGATTATCGTAACTGATATCAGGAGGTAAATAGCATACACATATGTGAACGCGAGTAGAGTAGCGAGAATCAGGAATCAAAGTTACCCAGACATCCTCCATATCACTGTCCCATGATGCCTGACGGATAACCTGGTATTTCTTTTGAACAGCCAGTAGAACGCCGCCTCCTTCCACTTTAGTAGCGGAACTGTCTTTACGATCTCTTCTGAAAACATTGTACCGAGAGTCTACTACTTCACCATCAAACACACTCTTATTTAAATTGGTTTCCGTCAGACATAACAGGTCAAAGTTGGAATTTAATACATTTAAGTAGAATTGTGACAGTTTACTGCGAATACGGTTTACATTTTGGTAATAAATACTAACCATTATTTATGGAGAACAAAATGTAACATAAAAACAAAGGGAAAAATAAAAATATATAATAAAAGTACATAAGACAAATCAAAATTAGAAAACTAAGAAAGCCTTTTAAGTGACTCCATATTTTTAACTAATATAGCTGGGAATGGTATATCTTTACGAATGTAGATTTGACCGAAACGCACCCAAACAAACTTGTAATTGTTTTCTTTACAGAATTTACGTGCAGCGCTATGCAATTCCTTACTTTCAGAGGACAAATGTTCCGATAGGTATATTCTACTGCTCGAGTCGCCAATGCCAATGTGTGAGGTTGATAGCTTGTCATCAGGGTGAGCCTTATTGAACCGAGTCGTTGCAGATAACAGAACATCCCGTTGGCGCTGTGACGACAGAGTGACAAGAATGTTGCGTGGTCTCTTTGATGTAGAATTCATCTTTGCAACGCGACGACATGCTCTGATTTCGCTATCTGGTACAACGATGCTAAGACAGTCACACAGTTTTCTAAACACTGCCATTATGTCCTCAGATTTACTCTCTGGCACCTCGTGAATTTCAATGTTTACATCACGTGAAATCTTTTCTATAGTGGCCATGCGACTTTGAAGCTTAATTAAAGCATTCTGAGATTTAGAAAGCTCCGACTCCAGTAGCTTGATCCGATTACCCTTGTTCGTGATATCTACCCTGATGTCAGTTTGTTCCGCAGTGATAAAGTCCGTAGTGGTTGTAAAATCCGCCTTCACCGACTCAATAGCACGACCAACTTCGGTAGCAACCATGTCCTCCATTTCCTTACGGAGCGTAGCACGCAAGTTTGACATAAACAACGAATCTGGAGATAGTTTTTGGTCCAAAAGCTTACTAATGCCTTCCATGGTCACTGGATCATCTGTCACGGCAACGCCATGAACAGAAGTAGTCACTCGGCCCTTCCTTCTAATGGTTACATTGTGTTCAACCATTGGTCCAACAGGAGTAGAGCTATTGTCACCACCTCTCTTTATAGCGCAAGCGCATTCAGGACAAATCCAAGTGTCTGTATCATAGTTTGAGACGTTTTTACCGCCAGTACAGCTAACGTGATACATCTTGCCACAACTGTTACGCGTGCACCGTAGACTCTCTTCATCCTTATTAATTATAATACAGCAGGCTGAACACTTCATTATGTTGTATATTAGGCCAAAGCGTGCTTAGGAAAGCAGAAAAAGTAAAAGCAAGCGTCGAAAAAAACAAAAAATCAAAAACAGTTGCAAAACTTAAAAATACACAGGCCAAGCGACGTAGCAGCAATAATTAGTCGTAGCAGTTTCGTAGCGAAAGCGGTTGCGGTTGCGAGGCGCTACGCGGCACAGAAGTAGTCCACTGCAAAACACGTTTGCGTAGCAAGTAAGTAAATTAAACACTTGTAGCGCCACCTATCGCGCAACTGCTGCGCGTGCACCACACTTGCTACAGCGCGTGACCCATCGTCGACGTCAATAGTGATAGCGTAAACAGTTTATCTACAAGGGTCTGTAGCGTTATGTAGTAAATGCAACAGATGGCGTTGATTCCAACCAGTGCCAAAAGGATGATTTGCAGATTTGAGATATATAGCTGTTGATTTACACTGCACTGATTTTAAAACTTTGGCACTTTTGCATATAAATATTACAAAGTTATTTGTCTTTATGGACTGAGATAGTCAAAAACTAAGCTTATTTGCACTAAAACACTTTTGTTTATTGTTTGATGTGTAATATAATTGTAATTGTTCCGATATCACAAAAACACAACTTCCAATAGTTTGTTTACACTGCCTCCAATTGTTCGCACTAGTAATGATTATGACTCACGAATAACACACATATAACAGTATTATATGAACTAGTAGTATTTTTAAGAAAAAAATAAACACAGAGGTCTAACTTAAGCTAGTTGAGACATAAAGCGCCATCGGATGGTGATAGAATTACCGCCTATCTCATGGGACCCAGACATAACAGGTGAAATATATCTTTTTTTTTTTATGGTGGATAGGCACGCGTTTGACTACGATCTCACCTTATGGTAAGTGATGATGCGGTCTACGGTGGAGCACGCTTACCTATAAGATACCTATTAACTCTTGCTTTGAAGAGATCCAGATTGTACTCATGCAGAAACACAGACTCGGGCGTTCCATTCTTTGGCAGTTTGCATAAGAAATGTAGAGGCAAAACGCTTAGTGCGTATTAGTGGAATATCTACCGTGGAATATCTATCTAAATATAGGTGTAATGTAAAACACTCACAAAACAGGGCAACAGTATTTGGTGAATAAAACTGTTTTTTGTTAGACTAGTGGTCAGGTTTTATGAACAATGACTACCCGCAACCACTGTCAGAGATGTTCAAATGACAACCCAGATTGATTACTTAGCTCTAAGGCTTGGAAGACGAATTATTTTTTATTAAAACTGACGTGAGTTTGTAACATTATTCAAATTATGAAAAACGGGTGTTACTCACGTAATGTTGGTCTATTTAGTCGACTGCGGTTTCGCCTATACGTCTAGGCATTATCAAGAGAGTGTGATACGTCGCGCCTGAGTCGCGCGACGTATCGCACTCGTGAGTAACACCCGTATTTCATAATTTGAATAACGAATTATTTTGTTAAGATGGTCCCTCATCCAACGGCCAATCGCGGTAAACATTGTTTAAAAAGCCTCTCTAGATAAACGGCAGCAGCAGTGCAGCTTTTGGTTTGATTAGACAACGCAACGTTCAGTGCGATTCGAGGTCACTCTGTGGCGTTCGAAAGAGAGTCAGTAAGCGCCTCTTCCTCTAGCTCTATAGCGTTGCGTTATCTATTCGACCTAAGTCAAAAGTCTTCCATCTAAAAACTGATGGGTGCACGTGGCTTGGATTAACTTACGATCTCCTCAGTCACCAAATATAGTTTTTAATCCTGTTTCATGTTAAAGTTACATACTCGTAGCTAACGTGAAAGTTCCACGTTATCAACAAATAGTTGTTCATTGAACCCTTATAGCAGTAATTGTGTTACGGCATCCTTCGTCAAACTAAGTTTGTAAGTTGTTAATGCGATATTGGTTTGACATATTTTTAAGGCTAAGTTTCACAAGCGTCAAATAAATTTTATTAGTATGTTAAATATAACCACTCAAATATGCAAATATAAAATACTTTTGCCCAACAAATTAAATGATCTGAATTGGTTCGGCAAACGTGATGTGTTTTTAGTTATTTTATTTTTAACCGGTAGAAATGAACATTGACCACGTCTGACTGTCAGAGTCCACTCGGTGAACAAAAGAATGGGCATGGTGAGTAATCCATAGATAGTAAAATATAGGATACCTCATCAAAATATAGGTAAACATAACTTACAAAACTTACTTATACTTACTTACACTTTCATAACTTCATTTACAAAATACTCAAGCGTGACGTCATGCCATTGTAGCGGTTTGTTTGAAGCGCTTGGGTGAGTGAATTTAAAAAGTATTATCTCACGAAGCTGGTGTGATATCAAAGTGATTCTTTAAATGGTGTTTTTAATATCAAGAGGTGTTTCAATTACATATAAAAATAAAAAATAATTATCATGACTATAGACTAGTTTTATCATAATATAGCATATAAACACAATTATAAATTGAGCGGTATCTCACATCGTAAACTTAATAATAGCATTATTATCTGACACACCGATTTACCCTCTTCGAAAGATAATGCCAGCTATTTAGGGAACATTACATGTTCGTTTGTATGAGACCTTCGAATAATTTTGTTCATTTGAGTCTATTACTGCTACTGAACATTTATCTCTGACTCCTGAGCAGAATACTAATGCAACACGATTTATAGAAAATATACTTAATATGTAAGAGTCAAATTTAGTAAGACAGGGATGATAATAGCATCATCGATAAATATTTTTATTTTAATATGTGAAAAATGGTATTCGTAGAAATTCTTTGCTGTGTGTTCCGAAACGTTGTTGCAAAATCTTGCGTTCTTGACAGGGAGTATGCATTGAACAAAAGACAACTATATGTTTTATTAATAATAAAATTCACATTAAGGTTTAAAAATGTATGGTTTTTGATAGCTTTACTCGGCCCGGGGAAAGTAGTTGTAAAAGTATAACCGCCAATTTTCTTCATGTTAATAAAATAGAAATAATGTTTAAAATATTAAAGTTAAATCCTTACTACTTTAGTGTAGAAAACAGCCAACCAATTGTTCTCCCTTAAGGCGTGGTGCGTGCGTCCGGATTGTTGGTTCCGCGTGCGTTACTTGTCGCTATTAGCACATAATAGGTACACTTCAGCGTGTAGTGTAAGTATTAACCGTACTAATTAAATAATAATGAGTCCACAAGTACTCACTACTTTAAGATATTGAAAAAAACATTGAAAACTTTGTTAAATTTTTAAAGTAAACAATTCACATTGAGTCTATCAAATCATAAGTTAAAACAAATTCAATTTTCTAATGTTAATAATTTTTCTTCAAATATATTTCTTACAGCTCTTATAACTAACTCGATGGTCTAGGAGTAAGCGTATGTTCCTCTCACCGCGAGGTCTCGGTTGTGATTCCCGGGTTAGGCAATGTGTTAATGTGAACTATCTGTGTAGAAATTTACAAAAGCTGCACGGAGTTTCAATTTAGCCCGGTGGATGGCGATGGGCTCACACCCTATCCCCTGGGACCTAAACAAAGCAGGTGAAATGTGGGTGCTGTTCACGTCTGCCACACCGTTCTGGGTAATATAAGCGTGATGTTAAGTATGTAATATTTTTTACAAAAATCTTTAACTTAGTTTAATTCAAACTTGCCAGAGATCTTATTATCACCGACAAGGACACAACAAGACTGAAAAGATGGCAAATATTGGAACTAGACCAAAGACCCTAAAAGGGCACCATTTCGCAAAAACCCAGGGAGAGAATTTACTGAAATTCCCCTGCAAATAGAAACAGAAAACAGCCAAAACGTCTGATTATGACACTGTTGATCGCAGATAAAAGGAGAAGAAAAAAAAAAACTTAGTTTAATATACTGTAAATATACTACAAATACCCAAAATGCTGATAAGATTAATACCCAAATCATGTCTAACACAACAATAAACCTCACAGCTGTAACGTTCCTTTACACGCAAACGACTTATATTTACGATAGTGTACATTTGACAAGGGTCCGATAATTGTAGTGCCGCCCCTGAATTCCGACACTTTGACATTTGACAAATCTAATGTGTAACATAATGCGAGGACCATTTTGTGAGACAAATCGAAGTGATGTTTTAAGTGGTATTGTAATTTGGAGCAATTGAAATATAGTAATATAATATAAATATAAATATTTCACAACTCAAACACAACGCCATCTAGTCCCAAACTAAGCAGAGCTTGTACTATGGGTACTAGAAACTGATACTAATACATAAATACTTTTTTTTTGTAAATACATACATATTATACATAGAAACACCCAGACTAAGACAAACCCCCATGTTCATGCACACAAAGATTTGTCTTAAGTGGGAATCGAACCCACGACCGCGGCGTCACAGGCAGGTACATACACTAGGTCGTTAATTGTGTGAAACTACGAGACATTATTTGCTTAAAGATCGGTCGATTCGTTTTGTTGGAGATTGATAATGTAAATTGTTGTGTACTGGGCTTGATGGTAATCGTCCTTAAATAATGATATTTAACTGAATTTACTAGAATTCGATCCAAATATATTACCCAGGTGAGCACGGCGATGGTGTAACCACATTTCACCTATTATGTTTAGGTCCTATGGGATAGGGGGTGAGCCTTTCGCCATCCACCGGGCAAAATTCCAAATCCATGCAGCTATTGAGAATTTCCTGACGGATAACTCATAAGCAACACTTTTCCCGATACGGGAATCGAACCCGTTGAGAGGTGCATCGCAAACCACTAGACCATCGAGGCAGTCTCGATCCAAATATCATTCGAAAAATGCTCGGAGAATATAAACAGGCGCAATTTCTAACAAGAAATCTATAACCGCGACCCATTGACCTGCCAATAAACTAATTTGTTCAACGTTTTTAGGTCACGCAGGGCGGGAATTCATATTGGTTCAAGTAAACAAAAAACTATCAGTGACGCATTTCTTGGTAGTGACCAAATAACCGTATTCATAATTTAGTCGGTAGCAGTAGCTGTCTCTGTAGCAGTGTCGTAGGACAGCTACGGCGTAGAGCCTGTCGCTACGAGTGCTACGTTTCTCAAATAAACGCAAATCATTTCGTCCAAGAAAGGATTTACAAAAAATTCAAAATTAATTCACGACATTCTAAAAATATTTATTGTTTAATTGAAATAATGTTAATTTGACATCATTTTGTATTTTTTTGACACTTTATTATGATTCTCATTAATTTAATTTTGAATCCATCACATTAATTTAAATTTGACATTATTACTATTATTTCAATTTCAATAATCGATTTTTGTTATTTAATAAGCTGTAGGAACGTATCCGAATTTACTCGTATATAGGAATGTTTCCGAACGTACCCGAGTCCGTCCAATCACCAATCCACGCGGTCCACCAATGACAGCGTTTCGCTACCACGCGATCGGGCTACCTCCGCGCCCTCTAGACGAACGCGTCAGGGAACTAGGACCGCAGCGCCCGCGCGCCCCGACGGCAGTCGCGGCACGCGCCGATTTGAACACGCACACGTACTCCTGTAACGTATCACGTAATAAACCGTTCTCTGTTAAAATAAGTTATTTTAGAATCCGAAACGTTGTTGTGAGTTTGATGTAATAAACTTTTACTATAACCAAGTGTCCGCGTATTATTACCATCTCGCTCCCTACAAAGCTTAATTATTGCATGAATTCTTATTATTATTATTATAAAATTAAGACTATTTGCATGCTACATGGCTGAATGTGGATGAATCAAAAAACCTCTGTACTATCTGTATGTACCCATATTCGCAAATGAATAAATAAATAAATTATAAAATTTCCTTTGAAAATGGCAAACTTTTCCTTGATTTTCAAATGGTATTAAAATTATAATTAATTGCGTTGTGGTGACTTGTCTTTGGAACAAACAGATCATTTTATATCCCTTGAGTGTCATTAGAGGTTGTTCAGTGATTTAATTTAGGAGACAGATTAATTAATATTTTTGTGTTATGTCCCGCTGTTGCTATTACCAGGGCATAGTGTAAGTAAACAATTTGATAAATCTTGGAGTTAAGGTTATCCACACAATACAGTCCTCCGCCACATGCATTCAACAAAATAAAAAACCTTCTTGATGGACTAGCATGCAATGTTTTGATGTCATATAATGTATTTTTTTATTTTAATCTTAAACTTTTTATCTAATGTTTGTGTTAACAAATACAACCGAGGCCTGAGTCTCCTTTAATTGAGAGAATACACTAAAATGTTTCATTGTATTTGTTATATGTCTATAATGTGTATAGCTCTTGTTGGAGATCCATAATTAATTAAATAAATAAATATTGACGAATTGACAGAATATTGAAATATATAATATTGCAAAGATTTTACCACGTGTCAGGCTAAATATTGCCTGTGTATTGCTAGTTTATTTCGTATAAAATTAACAGTATCTTCATTTTTATTTCTTTGTATATCGAAGTAAATAAAGCTTACATTTAATTTAAGTTTAAAAGTAGACTTCCGAGCGCCTTTTTTAATACTTACGAAACATGTATTTAACTTTAATTTTATTTGGTTTTCATATATATGTTAATAGAGTTGGATACAAACTGAAAAATAATAATTTTGACAAATAGGCGCATAAAAACATGCATGATATTGTTTTAGATATGATTTGTCTGCAAAAATAGATAAAAACTTAATAATATAAAAGTTAAACTCATATTACTTTTGTATGGAAACAGCCAAGCAATTATTCTCCCTTATGTTAAATACAAATGATTTATAAAATATTAAAGTTGAAAAATTAAGAATCCAGCAGGACTCGAACCTGCACCCCCTGGGTATACGCCCCAAGTGCTTAATATTGTGCAAAATAGTGCAAAATATTACAAGTATTTGATAAAAATGCGTCATCTCTTGACTGTAACAGTGTTGATCTTAATTCAAACTTACAGTATGTGAATAGTGACTTATCAAATCACATAGATGGCGCTAAAACCAAATAAGGTTCGTCTAGCTAAAAAGCTGGCACAAAAAGAGTTGAGAAATTTCGAGTCCGGCAGCATACGAATCCATAGCTGAATTGGCAAAGCACTTGGGGCGTATGCCCAGGGGGTGCAGGTTCGAGTCCTGCTGGATTCTTAATTTTTAACTTTAATATTTTATAAATTACAAAAAGGCATAGCAAAGCTAAAATTTGCTTTAAAATATTACAAATGATTTATTTTATTCTGGATTAACTTTCTTAATACATTATTTTCATTCAGATACTTCGTTCAGAAAAAAAAAAATCTTTATCAAAGTGACTGATTTCATCCGTAATGATGTATTTAAGGGTAACGATCATTCGTTCACTCATTCGCGAGTGAATGAATGACTGATGGAGCAAATGCTTAGGTGATTTGGAAAGTTTTAACTCCCAACCAGTTCTGAATAATAACGGAGTTTTCGGCGTCCCGATTCAATCAGACGACATAAGAAACGATAATGTCGTTTCAGTAATAGAATATTTACGTACTTGTGAAATTTGTCAAGTTTGGTGAATTATGGATTCATGATTTTTATTGGTTCAAAGACTTGTTCTTATTAGATTTAAGAAGCAATCAACTACATTATTATTATAAAACGCTTTTAAAGCCTACATTATACGCCAAACATTGGATACGCTATCAAGTTATTATCAGGCAGGCCGTACGCTTGTTTGTCTTCTATAAAAATAAAACCAAAATAGTAATGCAAGCTTAAAGTGTAGCTTAGATCATAACATCACGCCTTTATTATCGTGAACGGTGGGGCAGTAGTGTATAACACCCATATTTCAACTGTTATATTTTAGGTCCCATGGGATAGAGCGTGAGCCGCCATCTACTGGGCACAACTCCAACTCCGTGCTGCTATTGAGAAGTTTCCGGACGGAAAAACCCAAATAACATTTTTGCCCGACCCGGGCATCGAACCCGAGATCTCGTGGTGAGAGGCGCATATGCTAACTACTAGACCAAAGAGGCAGTACAGTACAGTATATGTAGAATTTAAATTAATAGATGTAACATCAAACATAACAACCACACAAAACAGCAAAAGAACCGCAAATGAATAACTCATCGCAAACCAAACCTCATTTCCACCCATTTGATTAAAATGGCCATCAATACGTGTGGCGATAAAACTCATTAGCAGCACTGATAAATGGAAACATCGCGTCAAAAGTCAATTACTCGAGATGTTTTATTCTGCACCGGTGATAGCGATGCGAATGGACCGATTCAAATGCAGACCTCTCATTGGCTGACGGCGCGTCACTCAGTTCATTCCAAAATTGAAGTTTGAATCTCAAATTGTATTTTTTCTGTTGACGTTCGAAAAGTTTAAAAATGAATGCAGTTTTGTGATAAGATAGGTAAACCAGGAATTCAAAACATCTGTCAAAAAGGCAGGACATTTGTTTTAAATTGCAATCTTTTAATTACAAGTCAAGCTTTTGACAAGTACGTCAATTATAATTATTCACAGAAATATTGTGTGATCCCATAGTTTTTACTCAACATTTATCATAAATTATATTTTACTCAAATATCATCAGAACACAATATTTATACTTTAACAAGAATTTACAGACAAGAACAATGTATTTTTTTTTAGATACTACATTTTGCTAGTACAAACAAAAGTTTCATTTTCATCTACAACATCGTAAATGTATTTTTAAATCTGGCCAGCGTTTATTTGATAACAAAATCACGCTTCCATACCCAAAAAAAATAAAAATAGTGGGTCTCTTCTAAAAAAGCAAAGTAAACCAAATAAATTTATATACAGTACAAAGATAAGAAGCTCATTATTCTTTTTCAAGACAGTTCTAACTCAACATTTCTTCAGCTTAACAAAAACATTAGATAATGTAGTATTCATCATTCTACATTTAACCAACGTCCCAGCCCCAATTGTACGAAACTTCTTAAACTACGGTTTTATCAAACTTGCAACTGCCTTCCTCTCTCTTATTCTATTGCGCAATGGATAAGGCATCGGTCTTACGATCAAGTGGGTTTGAATCCTGGCCATTACACCACGGACGTGAATTTTCCCCTAACACAAGCAAATTAAGCTTAGCTGGAGGGGGTAAACAAGAATACTAGTAATTTGTATTTGCAAAATAACACTTAGCTGCAGCTTTTGATCTCTTTGTTTCGTACAAACATTGTTTTTAAAACTAACTAGTAATTTGCCAATGTTTTTAAGCGTTAAACTTCAGTTTAACACGTTGGTGAAGTCACTAAGTCCTTAGTTTTTTATCTAAAAACAATTTATCATCCTGGATTTTGTCTGAAAATGTTCTAAAGGAAGCTTTTATTTTAACTAAATTATTCTTGCTAATCTCTGGCGATTATTTTTAAATGTTTTAAGCAATTTACGTCACGGGAACAAAATAAAAATATTATAATAATCTTTTAGAAAATGTTTTTGATATTTTATATAATAGTTTAAAACCTGAAGGAATTAATGTCTCGAGAGTTATTTTCTTTTTTGTTTGCTAAGAAAGTATTTGCAGAGTAAAGATATCTACAGAGTATTCTGACTCAGCCCATTTCCTTAAAATAACAAAAAAGTTGCACGGTAAAAGATAGGTTACTAACTTTAGTTTTGAACATTATTGTTTTGAATTCAATCGTCAGCGGCGGGTATTCTGATTGCAATATTATGTGCAAGACTTAGACCCGTGACGCGTTGTGACCATTTCTTTGAAGGTTTAAAACTCGGTAGTATATTTTTACTCTGGTATTTGTTTTCAAGCAGTGGTTTATCGTTCAGACGTAAATATTGTAAAATTACACAACCTGATTGCAAAAACACAGAAATGGTATGAAATGGGTTTTCATCAATTTTACTTATAGGAACTGGCACTACAACTATTGTTTTCTTTTTCATACATATATAAGATGCGGGCGCATACGTCACGATTGCGCCCGCATCTTACATGAATGAAAAAATTGCCATGACGCTGCGCTCGGCTGCGCTCCGCTACACTCCACTCCCTCTCAACTGCGACCCTTAGACTCCTATATTAACGCTCATCATGAATATTGACTATATTGTGGAATTTGAGCTAACAGATTCCATTGCATTATGTCCGAGAATTGATACCTAATTCACAGAAATGTGGGAGCAATTTCTGAATACAGGCCGGAACTATAATAGCTACATACTAGCTTGCACTCATGGCTCCGTCTATATAAATTGCCACGTAATTAAAAAAAAAGGTCAATACAAATATTAGCTCGTTTTTGTTATTTAGTCAATTTTATAACTTAAAACTCTTAATTACCTTTTACCTCAAAACAAAATAAGTATCTGTTTATTTTTAAAAACAAGACGTTAGTTAATAAATTAGTCTAGCGCTTTGCCAGGTCAAACACTATTCAGATGTAATATTGTGTAGATGTTTGGAGTAATGCTTTATTTAAGCAACAGATTCCATTGGATTATGATGTGAAGCGTGAAGCGAAAATAGTACTCAATATTGTACATTGTGGGTATGAATAGATAAAAGCCATGTTAAACAATTCAATCCTCAGTGCCGCCCCCATAGCTTCATTAAATGACTAATTTCCTTTTCTGTGATTTGATTGGAACATAATTTAATTTTTTGAATAGGAACGAATTATATCAGGCATTGTTTTTTATAATATAGGTCAGACAAGTAGTGTTTCCTTCTTCGAATATGTATAAAAACCCCATAGCATTATTATTAAACTATGCACCTTAAACAAAATTCAGTAAATTAAATTTTCTGAACAATTTCTTAAAAAACTTACAACAAAGGAAAATAAGTATCTGTTTATTTTTACATTCGTAGCTTTTGTAGCGCAGGGCTCTACGCCGTAGCAGACTCGAAAATTGCTGTAGTAAATAAATTATTCTTACACTTTTCTAGGTCAAACGCTTCACTATTCAAATGTACGTAACAAAGTTTTGCTAAGCTTTAGACTTTTCGAATTGACTGGTAAAGTTTATAAAGTGAAGCTATGGAAGCAAAGATATACAAGTAGGTATATTCTTCTTTAATACGCTTATTAAACTGCCTCAATGGTCTCGTGGTTAGCGTACGCATCTCGCACCGCGAGGTTTCGGTTTTGATTCCCGGGACGGCCAAAGTGTTATTTGTGAACTTTCGTCAGGAAATTCACAATAGCAGCACGGAGTTGAAATTTTGCTCGGTGAATGGCGATCACCTTCTATCCCATGAGACTTAAACATTACAGGGGAAATATGTGTTTTGTACACCTCTGGCAACCCCTTCATAGTAATATAGGCGTAATGCAATGTTATATTATCACAATGATACATTTTACCTAACCTGTAATTTGGAACACGTGAATGCATGTATGTGTTTTACTTACAATAAATTAAATAATGAAAGTCTTCAAATAACAAATAAAAAAAACTGACATATACAAAAACCACTTCCATAATAAGGAAGACGAAAACCGTGCCTCGAGAGTATTGTGAATAAATCAATTGAAGATTCGCCAGAAAACGTTCTCGTATTTAATCTAAGTACATTTCCTCGCAATTGACATTCTCCGAATTGGAAAGTACATACATATTTAATACTGTTTTTGAGGTATTTGAATGTATGTAGCTTGTAAAGACGTTTTGACATAAATGTGGTTTATTTTTAGATATCGCCACCAGAGAGTTAATTTATAGGCACTTTTGCAATACAAATTGTTTAGTATGCATTGACAATAAATTTGCTTTACAAGTTGTAGCATATTTAAAACAAGGGAAAAATAACAATATACATAATATATAAATATGTGGTAAATATTATAATAATGTGGCAGATTTTTATAACACCCATATTTCACCTGTTATGTTTAGGTCCCATGCAATAGGGGGTGAGAGTATCGCCCATCCACCGGCCACAATTCCAACTCCGTGCTGATATTGTGAACTTCTTGACGGAAAGTTCACAAACAACAATGGGGAACAACTGACCTGGGAATCGAACCTGAGACCCCACGGATAGAGGCACGTACGCTTACCTCTAGACTATCGATCTGATATGAATTCTGCACATTTATTTTTCTTGCCTCTAAAGAGACGGTATTTTGTTTTTTCCTCTTCATCTTACTTTCATTCTTCCTCTTGACATTTATTATACTTCGTTCCATACTGTGTTGACAAATTCTAATTTCTTCGTATTTTCATCACAACATGCTATTCCAATAAAAAATATTTGTACAATTCAAGATTTAACTTAAATAATTGCAATTTTTAGACTACATTAAAGAAACAAATTTATTAAAAACTAAAAATAATACCTAATTTCACCATAGAGTTTTTAATCTAAATAGTTTTTAGCAAAAACAAACTAACAAAGCTACCAAAAGATCTTAGAAAATAAAATTCTTTTACCAAATCCATGAAAGTTTAACTACGAAAATCGGTTCAACGAATTCAGTTCAGTCTTTTTATTATAATTTAATCCAGTTTACCTTTCGTGGCTACAAAAATAGAAAATAATCGAGTTAACGCGAAATAAAACTAAAAGGTTTTGAGGAATCTGAAATAATCCGTTTATATTCGATGTTGGTTCAATGGTGACTTTTAATATATAGGTATACTTTATAAAGCTGTATTTTAATAGGTACTTGCGTAAAATTGGAGCAGTTCGCTTGTTGACTGGTTTAAACCAGTCAGAACTGCAATTAAAGGTTTAATAAATACATGCTACGAAGAAATGTTTCGGTTTTACAAATATTTACTGTTGGTTATTTTTACCAATTTACCTAAAGATCGTAACACATAATAATGTGTTTGTAACTTATGGGCGACTCGATTAATGGATGATTCACCTGCGCTCATTTCACCAACAGTGTCAAAAACCGAATCGGATAGATTAGATAAGGCGGGTCATGTTAGGTCTTCTTTTAGTCCACCCAATAGGAGCCCCTATACTAGTTCGTAAACCATAAGCGACGTGTTCTACGACTCGCCTCATGTTTAAAATACCTGATTATGAACATCAGGCGCGATCCGCCTAAAAATCATACTTACATAGCTAAATCAAACTTGGGTAAATTAAAAGATCGTCTATGCAACTAATACGTGTATTCGGTATACGTGTTTAAGGTAAATCGATTGTAGTTATGAACTTAGGTGAATTAATACGTAATTATATTTTCTCATCCTACAAGTAAGCATCGTAATGGTACCTACCATTATAGCATTTTATTCTTGCGTTTACATAAATCGTAGATCGAATTTGATGACGATGTACGATGGAGAACGCCAGCCTATAAAGTGTCTATTAACTGAAGCTCTGGAATGACCGAGGTTCTCATGTGAAACACAGATTCAGGCACGGATTTCTACTTCATTTGTAGGAGGTAGGTTGTGGCGGTTATAGAGTGGAGTTGCAATGCCTACCATCTAGAAGAATTTAGATTGTAGCTCAATAACCTTTTGAGTATTTTGATGGGTTTTAGTTATTATTATTACATAATATTATCATTGGGTAAACTAATCTTAACTAATATTTTAAAGAGGAAAGATTTGATTTATCTTTCGTCTGTTTTGTTTTTTCATTTAACTCTTAATAATAATGCTAGATCAATTCTTAATAACATACTGTATTTATCGATATACTACGCGAGCAAAGCCCGCGCAGATGCTAGTCCGACTACAGAGTTACATTTAGATCTCATATAATAACTCGGCAAACAGGTATGGCTCCTACATAATTACATTCTGTTCAAACAATGTACTGTCTAGTCTATTTTCGTATTCGTATTTAGACAAATACGTGGCAAATATACGGAACATTGATACCTACTCCAGTACTACATAACATCCCTTTGTCCAGCCCCCCTAAACCCCCCAATACAAGTACTCCTATTGTGTCAATTCACAAAGAGCCCACGTTACATTACCCAACCGAATACAGACAGCCACATTTCCTATACAAATTGACTTAATCACTTGTCACACTTTATTTACCATGGTAAGAACGGCAGGATTTTGCCTACTCTCTTTATTTTTCAAAGAAAATCGACCACAAGTCCTTGTAAATAAAGTTGATATTAGCATGGGTATTGTTCGCATAAGAGCTGTAAAACCTTGCTATTTTAATCTGGACTGTTAGCTTTAATTTGGCGTGTGCTAAACTTTTAATTGAATAAAAATAGTCTGTCATGGACCTGGTGAAGATAAATTGTTTTCTAATTATGTATTGGCTAAGTTAATTTTGTGTTTTCACTGTGTGGTAGCTGGCACTTGTGGCTCCCGCGTAATAAACATGTGATTTTAAAACCACTATAATTTACAAATACAAGTCATGATTTTTAAAGATTTTTGTATAACGTCGGAATTATTCGATGAAACTGCATTTTATAATTTGGGCCCCTGTAACTCTTGAACGAATAAAGTTAACATAGCCGCTATTATATAGATTTTATTTTACCACTTTTTGACATAGTTTACATACGTATTCATACAAAACTTCAGATTTCGACGCTATACCTCACACAGACAGACAGACGGACATGGTGAAATTATAAGGGTTTCTTTTAGGTACTACAAAACCCAAAAAATAAAAGTTTTTTTTTAAATTAAAAACTTTTATACATATTTTTTTATTTCAATATTTTTTCGCTAAGTCCTTTGACCCAATTAAATGTATCCTACATCTCCAGTTCCAGGATTTTTTTCAGATAAAGCGCTCTTGCATCAGAGTTACTTGGTGCAGAGCTGATTGCATTTTCTGCGAATTAATTACACTGCCTCCCTGCTATGCCTCCATATTTAAACCACCAATCTATCTCCCTTTCTCTCACTCTCGCGTGCAGTTTTTAAAGTATTTTCTAGGAAAATGAATTTACTTTTATCTCTGCAATTATTGAAGCAAAACCACTGTGATATACACAATACAAAGTTCCAACACACATTAAAACAATAATGTGTCGTTATTACCAACTACCTTCCGTCCGCGGCTCCGCCCGCTTTGTATGTCAATAAAAACTATATTTTAATTTTTTTGACACCATGAACTATTTTCACACACAATTTTATCAAGATTTAAAATAATCGTTACAAACAAAAGATAAAAAAAATAAACTTTTTATAATACTATGGCAGATAATAATAGATAATGATATTTGAGTTATTTAGTACTAATATTTGATACAGTTTTCGTTTGTCAAATTTCTTCATCTTATATTCATTAAAATAATGAAATATTTACAGTTTTTATGGACATGTTATGTTTAATTTAGCAAATTGAATCATAACATCAAGCTCGCGTCAAAACTTCTCTGATAAAAGCTTTCAAAATCGATAAGCTCAAATCGCTCAAAGAAAATTGATGGAAAAATTGGTCCGATAGTGATTGAAATCAATTTGGCAGAACATTTTGATGGCAGCCATTAAACTTCTTATTCCCTTGCTCTTTCATTTAGTGACATGACCGCGTTGCCTGCCAAGGTTTAAAGAGAACTGGCGGGATGCAGGAGTGTGGAGTGTGTATATTTACACAAACCATCTCGCAGCACTTTTGACCCCTTCATAACTCAAAAAATGCATTTCAGTGTTTAAGATATGATTTGTCTATAAAAATAGATAAATACATTATAATACTAAAGTTAAACCTATATTACGTTAGTATAAGAGCACAACGCTTTGAAGTTTACCCTTTATTCCATTAATTCCAACCACGCAGCACTTATGGCCGATTTATCATTTAAACTCGTTGTTGATGCATCAACAAAATTGAGTTGGTTACGTCTCCCGAGTACTGAAAATGGCGGGTGAAAAATTAAATCCATTTTAAAATTATTTTCACATTTTCAATGGCGGCTTTTGATTGAGTTTTAAATAACTCTGTACGTTAATGTTTAGATTTTTCATTTTGCGATACAAGTGAAATTTTAGCATATTTCTTGTAAGGATGCAGTCTACGGTGAAGCACGTTTACGTTGCTTTGAAGAGACATTAATTATACTATTACGCCTACCATTAAAAAGTAAGCAAACTAAAATAAATTACATTCCAAATTTTGACCCAATTAACACTAATATCATTACCAAACATCGAGCCAAAATGACTTGCCCATTTCAATTATCGGATCGTTACAGAGGGTGAAACAAAAACCATCTCATTTGCCAGTTTTTGTTGTCCCCCAAAAGCCCATTGTTTCCTAGAATTAATAAACCTTTCCCGATAATGTTTTTACCGCTACCATTTAGATATTTGTCTTCTCGGAAAAGGACCACATGTAATTTGTATGTATTCCAACATTCATTATCGGTTTGAATGTTAGTTTTTCGTGTTTTATTTTTATTTTTTTTGAAGGGACTTGTTCAATAGAAAGTCCAATAGAAAAGGTTTCCGAGTTTATTTCCAAAAATATTGCTGACGCACGAATGCTGTAAAACGACCAACGGTATAGTAAGTGGGTAAATACAGCTCGTATACATAATAACTATAATGTACCATAAATTATGGCTCCAGTGTCAGTAACTTTAAATGGTCTAATATGATTATTGGTATTTTCTCAAAATAGGCAAATACTAAGCAGTGATTCTTAAATTATTGGAGCTTAACAAACTAACAAACGTCGCTACAAAAAAAAAGATTTTTTTTTAATCACACCGAACTACACGTGTATACAACTACGTGTGTCAAATAAGCTTCTTAGGTGCTTTTAAAACATTCTTTATGTTGGAATTTTCTGTTACTCATGTTTCATGAAAAGGATATAAATAGAAAGGAAAAGGATGTAGGTGTTGTATTATAAAAAGTTAGAATTCACTTGACATTTTTGTGTTTTGAAAAACATATTTTTAAAATTATGCTTATCATGGACAATCGTACGTGTGTACTTTGATTACATTATTTTAACTTATAACTATCTACAGCTGGTCGTGGGCCCTATCACCAAGAATTATTTACAGTGAGCGATTTTTGCCAACCTCTGCCAGACCACCCGCAATCTTTTTTAGATCGTACGCTCATCTGGCTGACATCCATCGTACACTTCTTCTTCTTTCCAGTACGTGACTGCCACTCTTAGACTTGCTCTTGATGATTTTTGATCTGAACGGTCATCGGTCCTGCAACCTAGTGTCATCTGTCCGTTGCCACTTCAGCTGTGCGGAGGCCATACACCACCACTGTGCAGATGTTTTGTAAATTTTGCCATTAAACTGTATCGTTTTTGTTAGACACATGATCCAATATCACACAGTTTAAAATGGTACAGTATTTTCGTAACAAATTACATACTTATTTTCATGTAAAGTATCCAATGGATATATATTTAAATTAATTCAATTTCATTCGAAGATCAGTCTTCTCATTGAATAATAACTTGATGTAATGAAAGCAATATTATTCAACGTCTTTGTTTATATTCTGTTCTTGTTCTACGCAATATCGTTGTTATGACTAAGCTCATATCGATTTGAATTGATTTCATTAGCGGAAATTGGAAATTATATTGCTACCAGCTTCCGCGCGCGGCTCCCATGGTATGTTATGGATAAGGATTAGGTTAATAGTATACTTGGTATACTATTAACCTAATCCTGTTCCAAGAATACTAACTATCTTTTAGTAAAAACCGTACACAAACCCGTTCAGTAGATTTTGAGAAAATCGTTTATAATATGTAAAGTTATCAGGCTGTTTTGATGTTGAGGTATAATGCCACATTCTGACAGTGTAAATGTATAGGTAAGTATATTGTAAGCTATGTGCCAAACTTTAAAATCTGAATAGAACTTAGGTTAAATATATATAAAAGTCACATTTCTAATCTTGTTTTATCAAACACAAATGTCTCGCATAGGTAATAAATTACTAAAATATTTTTTCGTTTGTAGCCAAGTCTGGCTATTATTTGTAACCAAAAAAATTCAAATAGCGCTGATAAAATACTTTGGCTATTTTTTCTTGCACACCAAAGAATCGACCCATCTCTGTGGTCATGTGGAAAGAGGACTCTTATCACTCACCCGCACAGTCCCACCACGCCCACACTTTCCCCACCACTATGCCCTCTGCTGATTGGAAGGACCCCCGGCAGGTCGCCATGCCAGAATTCACCACGAGATGATCATGACTTTGGAAGAACACAATCTCCCGGCCCAGGGAGCACCGTCTCTTCAACTGCCTTTATCCACCAGCAGTCAAAGGGCACGTGTGGAGGTTTCTGGCGCGCAACCTACTTTGACTGTTAGCTGTAGTTATTACAATACGTAACAACTAATCATTCAATAAAAGAGAGAAATCATGGATCTATTTTTAATTTTAATATAAATACCCACGTCAGCTTACAATAACACTATACCTAAATATGACAAAATCTACCCGTAAAATAATACTTATACTAAAATGATAATTCATTATACGTCATTTCGAAATAAGTCAGAGAATCTGAGAAAACCATTATACAAAGTAATTACCGCTAATGTGACAATTACGTCTGACGTCGGTGGAACTCCCACATAATGTAATCATATTATCATGAATGAAAATGGTGCGGGCTACGATGTTATTTATTGAAAAAGTCTAATAAGCTGGTGAAATACGACGATCATCAGAATATTTTATGAAATACAATCATGATTATGTCCACTAGTACTGATATTTTTATGGTAGGTTTTGTGGAAAACTTGAGTGAGGAAACAAACACTCAATAATAATCGAGAACATAGCATCACGCCTATATTACCCAGAATGGTAAGACAAGGGTATAATATCACCCACATTACACCCATTATGTTTAGGTCCCACGTGATAGGGGCTGAGCCTATCACCATCCACCGGGCATAACTCCGTGCTGCTATCGAGAATTTCCTGACGGATAATTAACCTTTTTGTCTGACCTGGGAATTTAACCCGTGATCTCCTCATCAGCAATCGCATATGCTTACTACTAAACCAACCATCTAAATTCTACTAAAATCTAACTTTCTTAATAAATCTTAATTGTCTTTCTAATATTAATTAGTGTCTCACCACAGAATGGACATTTCCAGCTGCCATCAAAGTTCAAACACTTCGGCTAATTTTGGATAACTTCGGCAAATTCCGGTCCCTTAAATTTTTGTCGCTATTTCTCTTAAGAAATAATTAATTTTATCTTTATATTTATGAACGTTAAACTCATTAGCAGACATTAAAGGGCCGGAGCTAAGACATTGAGATTATAGAAAACATTTTATCCCAAAACGTAGTAACTCTTTGACAATATAATGAAAGTAACGTACAAACAAGTCGTATTGTTTGAAAAGCTAAACACTGTTTGTTTTCTATAAATAAATATAAATAATACTCAGAAGTATGTGGCAGGCGTGTATAACACCCGCATTCCAACTGGTTTGTTTTAAGGTGCTTATCCCAACTTCGTGTTATTAAGAATTTCATACCAAAAAATCCCACACAACATTTTTGTACGACCCAGGAATCAAAGCCGAGGCCTCGTGGTGAGAATTCGCATACGCTAACCACTGGATCAACGAGGCATTACTATAAATAAAAACAAAAGTTGTTTATAGTTAATAGAATAAAGTACTTTAAATTATCCAAGGAACCACTCTTAAGTCAACACAGCCAAATAAGAATATTTAATGTTTAATTGTTTATTTTGTCTAGACACGTGCTCTACTTGTCATTGTATGTGTTTAGTCTGGCTTACAAAAATATTTTTCAGGACTTTCAATATCATATACCAGTTGTTGCCCGCAACTTCGTCCGTGTGGAATTCCTTAAATTAACCACAGTTTTACCATACTACTCTGCATCCGTGGTGTTTTTTATTCGTTTCCACATCATGATTTTACTGCTGCCCCGCTCCCATTATATCCAACTAAACAAAATCAATTTAGTAAATTTTTCCCGAAATAAACGCGTTCTACCAAACAAACAAACTTCAGCTTTATAATATTAGTGCATATAGATTGACACTGCAATGATAGCCGCCAAGGGAGACCGTAGGATTGCAAATAAGTCTTGGGTTCGAACCCACGGCACACACCTCTCCATAGAAATCTTAATAACTAGTCAATAGAAATGCTATCGACTATCTTTTAACACTGGGACGCATGTCGCCGTTTTTCAAATACTACTTTTTGTATTCCTGCAAACAAAATTATTCTTTTTGGCGATGACATTAAGACGACAATTCCTCAACTCGCACTTATGTTCGATTAGACAAATGCGCTTGTATTCCTGCAAACAAAATTATTCTTTTTGCGATGACATTAAGACGACAATTCCTCAACTCGCACTTGTGTTTGACTTGACAGATGCGCGGCGACAAGGTCACGCGTCTTTGACATTTCTATTGCCTTATTATTAAGATTTCTATGCACCTCTCTCAATAAATCGTTAAGAATTGTCTCGCTAACGGTGAAGAAAAACATCGTGAGGAAACCTGCATGCCTGAGAGCGTGGTAGACTATGGCCTAGCCTCTCTCATCATGAGAAGAGGCCCGAGCCCAGCATTATTATTATTATAGATTAGCTGTTTTCAAAATCTTCATTTCCACTTATCAAAACGATCATTATTTACTTAGACTGTAACTTATGATATGACATACTTAACTATGTGTTTAATAAATGGTAACATGTCATGCGACATTAAATCAGGTTGACATAAATCGCGCTGTCACGTTAAATGGAATAAGGTGATATATTATTAAGTCGTCTCGAACATTATTTGTTTTGATTATAATATTGATTTTACATTCGAGGGTTATTGTTGACATAATATTATCAGTAACCTGAACAGTATCTTATCAAAACATGACACTAAGAGTCTCAGCTACACAACTTTGGAAAATTTCCTGATAACCTATTTTGTTTTTTCTAATATTGCTACCAAATCGTTATAATGCCTTTGGTAAGTAATATTTATTCTAAGCTATGTATTAGGATATCAGATATAAATAAATCTTTGGTCACCGAAGCGTAAAACTACTAAGTGTTTTTACGATCAAAGTACCCGTTACAGGGATTTTTCAGGGAGCTGATCAGATGTATTAACGAGAAAGTAATTTGTAGGAAGTTTAGAATAAATCACTTCTTTATCTTGACTGGGTAGACATATTATAGATCTCGGACCGATTGCCACCAAGAAAGAGAGGAGAGGATATGTGTTTATAATGACCATGACGTTTTGTTATTTTCACATCTCCTCTTAGCTTAGCTTCAATGTAAATGAATCAAACGGAGAGAAGAGAACAAGTCTATTTTCTTTATAGAATTTAGTGGCGCGAACGTACAAGCGGCGGCGCAGCAGAGCGTAGATGTGTGTAATCGGATTGCCGGGCGAGCGCGCTCAAGCTCTCGCTTTCCGGTGCCTTGCATATCCAAATGCAGCACACATCACATCTCATCTCCGCTTTGACAAAAATAATCTGCTAGCATCGCAGCACATCTCCTCTTTTTGCGAAGTTGAACCACATCTCTTCGCGATGCACGATTTCGTTACTTTTTATCGTCGTGCCAAGTGGACAGAGTCACGGGCAGAAGCTAATATTTTCAAAATAAAGCGTGAATCAACATTACCTAAAGCTTTTATAAACTTACCAACCGATTGTTTTGGCTATTCTTAGGCTAAAACACAAAATTCTTACGTGGGAGGTATTGTCCCCTGTCCACAATGTATCTAGTACACAACACTTTACATAACGACTTCACCAAAATCTTCGCAATTATCCTTGTAAGACTTGTAAGACTTTCTGTCTGACTGTTCATTTAGACCTTGAAATGACAGGGCTGATGGTTAAAAATATTATGTTCTTAGAGGCACGGAGGAAAACTCGTCATAATATATAATGATGGTTACCCATCCCACAGCAGACCGCAATTAACCTGATGATCGATTGGTACTTGCTATGACTTAGTCTAATGATAAGAGTATCATAACAATCATAAAACAAGCAAGTACCATGATGGTTTTTTAATAAAAGGTCCAAAATTTATGTAATTTATTTTTCAGTTACACACAGATATGGATTTAAAATGAGAAAAACCGAATGATTTAGCTACTCTTTGGCTAAACCACTTTACATACGTGGGAGGTATTGTCTACTGCCCACACTGGTAAAGTATTTACATAAAGACAGGCCTCGACAAAATCTGGCTAAAAGTTAATGTCGTGTTCGAATTAAACAGGTTTTTGTATTTATGTTTGTACCAAATACGTATCAAGAAGTGAATCTAGCACGTAATATACTAGTAAGAGGCATTCATATCAACTATCATAACATCATGCTTATTATTAACTAGACAAGTGTGGCTCAGGTGTATAATTCTCGTTCACTAGTCGTGATATGGATAAGGTCTCGTGTGATAGGCACCTTCAATTGCCACCTACCGGGCCCACACACCATGCTGGAACTGAATAATTTTCAATAAAAAAAAATTGCCCGACCCAAGAATCAAACCCAAAACCTCTACCTCAACATTCGCATATTACGCTAACCACTACACCAACGAGAAAATCATCTCACTTCATTTTAGTAGTATGTTAAAACAACACAAGCAAATTGAAATTATTTTTTTATACTTTTACTTTGTAACTTTTATTGGTTCTGATGAGTTATGATTTACTTTATAAAAACGTTTATAAAACACCCTTAGGATCTTGTACCAGTTATAATATTACGCAGCCTAATCTATGGTTAACCTAAAACTGTGAGCACCATGAAATCTATTTAGGCTCGGATTTAATCTACGGAGCTGATTGCATCTATCTGACAGTAAATACCAAAGACGTTGTACATAACAAAATAAAAAAAGACTAGAAAGCAAAGTAAAATATTTGCAGTTAGTTATTAATGTCAAGAATTTAATGTTGAAATATCTAATTTAAAATTAATGTCGTATAACATAACTTATCCCAGAGTTACACAATTTAAACCATTTATTTTACCTCAGGTAAATTAAAATCACTGGAGACTGTAACTCAATTAATTTTTAAAGGACCATCTACCATAATTTTATTCCAAAATTTATCCGAAGCTGAAAAGTATTTCATTATAAGATTTATTTTCCAAGCAACAATGTTGAAATTTAAATGTTTTATTTTAATGTTAAAGTAAGGGATTATTGTCTTTTTACAAATACTTAGTATAAAGTCTTACTTTGTGTTTTGGAAATAAATTATTTGTTTCCCAGTTGTTGGAGAATTTTAATAAAATCATTTCTAAATTGGAACGAATACCTTTCCATTTATATTTTACGTTCTAAAATATTATTGCTAGATTAAATTGTATTCCTCCGGTAGTTGATTGATTTTAGAACGTCACCGCTTTCAAATTTTATTTGTGAAATGTTTTATCCAAATTTCTAAATATCCATTTTATTTATTTTCGATGGAAGATCGAGTACAAGAAATACATAATATGTCGTTATTCCAATTCACACCAAAAGCTTCTCAACCGCACCTAAACCAAGGAAATAAAAAAAGCTGTCTTTGCACGACCTGTGTTCAGTTCAGCCATTTTAGAGGGTATTGACTTGACACAGAATATAGTACAGAATGCAAGCTACATTGTGCGCTCAATCAACGCACACATAGACAACGCTTATAGACACGATTTCTAAGACCACTTAGACATCTTTCGTTTGCGCGAGTACTGCCCGCGGCCTCCGTGCAGGTCCGCCAAGCGTTGGTATAAAACTAAAATGAACAATGTAATGAGTATCTAACTATTTTGTGGTATTGATACACGAAATCCATTTAGAATATAAATATCAGTATGTATAAAAGTTGATAGCAAAAGCCTAGTACGGACTACACGTTCCAAAGTACTGGTGGTCTGTAATACCAAATGTCAAACTTCTTGGCGGCTAGCGAGTTTTTTTTTATACTACGCCCACAGCCAACGAACGTGTAGTCCACCTGATGGTAAGTTGAGTACAACCCATGGACATCAACAATCCACAAAAGCAGATTATAGATTCGTCGCTGCAGCTGAGGACTACGGTGGTATGTCTCATGTGCCAGATTTACGTAAAGATTACATACACGTTGGAATACATAGACCGTATAAGGCTAAATATTGCTAGATGAAAACTTGTATGTACTCGAATCATCGATCTCAAAGAAAAATAAGGAATAGTTTAAGTGTACGGCTATTAGTAGTATTGGGACAAAAATCGTTATTTAATGTATGCATGTGTGTATTTTCTTAAGTAGTACTTTTAAAAATGTATATATTTTAGAATGCTTAATATATTTTTCTTGACCGACTTCAAAAGGATGTGGTTAACGATTATTCAGTGATTTTTTAATTATAAATTTAGCTAATTCTAATATTGCGTTTACTTGCACATTTAAAATAAAATACAGTATGTTTGGAAATTAATATCCAAAATTAAATCTATAGCTTTAATTTCTTACTATACATTATTATATAAATTGCCAATTTTCAATCCGTAATAAATATTAAACCAATAATTTTAATTGGATATCGGATTTAGAATGGATTTTAGTTGTAATTAAACAACGTGATTATAAGATTCTGTTTCTAAACTTGGTAGTTATTTACAATATTTGTATTAAAACAAGTATGAAGATCTAAAAATAAAACAATTATTATGTTTAGTGTTTTCGTTTCTAAACAAATTAAACATTGCGGTCATCAAATTTGTTCGCAAACGTGAAATAATTTTTCTTACATACATAATATACATTCAAACACACATGAGAGCTAAGTCGTGCTCGTGGCTAAGACGGTCGGCCGTGGAAGGATGACCATCTCAACACACAGTTTTCCTCCGTGCTTCGGAGAGCACGTTAAGCCGTCGGTCCCGGTTACCATTTAATGATTTATGGCATTCGTTACTGGTAGTCAGAGGCCAGAAGGTTTGACAAATAGTCTAACAAAGAGTATCGTATTACTTCGTACTGGGAAAATTGTCATACATACAAGCCTTGATCCCATGGGGGTAGGCATTCTCGTACAAAAAACTAACCTGTGGTTTCAATAAATGACACTATTTCGCATAAAACAGTCTTACGTAAACAATATTGTTATCCAAGCATATCACCTTTCTAACAAATATAAAATGTATAACGTCGTTCCATTAAACATGACAGAAATTTTTATGTCAACCTGACTATGTCACACTGTCATGACATGTCATGTCGCTATTAAAGACATACTTAAGTATGTTATGTTATAAGCTAAGTCTAAGTAAACAGTAATTTTGGATGCGATTGCCAGAGTAGGCAGAAACTTATTTTGGTGTCATAAAAATGGCTTGGAAAGCTTCAACACATAAAATTCTGATAGTTAGTATTCTATAAATAAATACTTCACTGTAAGTTGATTGAAACACCAGTCATGTTGGTTGCTACCTACTAATATGTAGGTACAATAGATGATGCGAGACGGTCTGGAATGACGATGCATACAGTCAAAAGATTCGTTGATTTGGAGTAGGGCTTGGATAGCTGAGTGGTAAAACGATAGGCTGGAATCCTATAGCTACGAGATCAAATCCCGCTTAAAGTCAGAAAAAAAAACGATCATTCTTTGTATTAGATTGCTAAACTTTGATGATAAATCAATTAGAAATACTTAAAGGAACATACTTGTCTCGTGAATGTATTTGTGAGTAATTATATATTCTGCTCTGGTTAATTTATACTTCAGATTGCTTATTTTTGAAAGATTTTAGTTAATACTCGTACTTTGTACCAAAATCAGAGAGACAAAAATTGAGCGCCAAAATGTAATTCACAAATTGACATTTTGGTACAAAGTAAAGTCTCTATATTAAAACGCCAGTTATTTCATATTACTTGTCAAATGTTTTCCATAAGCTCAATTTCTCAACCTCAGCCCTTTCTCGTCTGCTAAAGAGTTTAACGTCCCTAAATATCAAGTGCGGCAACGCATAAATTTTCCAGTTTTAATTAATAAAATTAATTATTTCCTGCGAGAAATTGTGATCAAAAGGGACCGGCATTTGCCGAAGTCATCCGAAATTGGCCGCAGTGGTTGTGCTTTGACGGCAGATGGAAATCACCGACGTCCGTTCTGTGGTGAGATACTAATTAAAAATTAGAAAGACAATTTTAATGGAGAATTTGAGATAAGGAAATGGAATATTTAGAGCTTATTTTGAGTATTACTACTATGAAGCGTCATTACATTTTGATAAGTTAAAAAAATTATTAACAAATATATGTAGTGCTTTTTATTAAAACTGACGTGAGTTAGTAACATTACTCAAATGATAAAATACGAGTGTTATAAACCTTGAGCCGTTGCCCACAGTGCAAAACTAGCTGCGACTAAGGCGCGACGTGTCACACTCCCTTGAAAATGCATATATATGCATATATTGTATAGGTGAAACCGCGGTCGACTAAATAGGCGATAATATACCAACATTACGTGAGTTAAACCCGTATTGTATTTATATTGTATTAATTCTAACTTTATCACTAGCTTATAATTTCTAAAAAGTATTATTTAGTCATTTTGTTATTTTAATTAGTTTGTAATTTAAAAAAGTATTTAATTAGACTTCTGTGTTCTCATTGGTCGCGCGCCATTAAGCTAGCCAATGAGATCACAGTAGTAAAATCGCGGTAAAGTGAGTTAGGAAGGTATAGTGCGGTAGCGAGGGTCATTCGCTGCCTGGATGTCAAAAAGTAAGGACGCTTAAAAGTGATAAGTGTGTTTAGTATAATATAAGAACTGCAAGAAGTCAACACGTGTTAAAGTGATAAGAGCATTAAGTGTAATTTATGGAATAAAAGGTGATTTTCATAAAGTTACATTGTTTCGTACCTGACTTCTGAGGTAATTGGCAAGGTATTGCCACAGAAGGATAATTTTATCAGTTTATTTTATAACATAATATTCCATAATCCTTATCATTTTCATCCTATTCATATTACGTTGTGGGAGTTTTAGTGACGTCAAACATAATTCACACAGATTATCTGACTTTTACAGGGATTAGGTAATGGATTATGAGATAGAGGTATTAATATTATCGGTTACACGTTCATAATCGTTAGGTAGTGTTTATTGTTGAGAATTAATATCTAAGTGAAGCCGTAGTAATGAGACATCATTACTCAAGTACTGATTTAAAATTTATAAGGCAATGTATATTTTTAGAGGCGAATAATGCTTTTCAAAATATGTTACTTTCAATAGCAACCTTCATTTTTAAAAACCATATATTTTATTGTTTAGCGATGATTTTATATTTGTTTCTTTTATATGATGATTTATTTACTTATTTAAGATAAAGAAAACTTACAGCTACATATTATAATGTACAGTAGTGACAGAATAATGGCAGTAAGCCAATTACAAGTTTTAACTAATAGCTTAAATATTGACAAAAAATACAATAAAATAACCAATGTCTCGTGCACCTCAACAAACTTGTACTAAAATAACGATAAGAAAATGTTTATATAAATTAAATAAATGATTAGTAAGACATTTACGCACTGATGAAACGCTGCGATTGAATAGATCTACTTGTATGTCGTATTTTTTACATACTCTATCTCCCCTGCTTGAGATTGGATTGAAACGCACTGCTTTATTTGATACATTAAAGTACTATCATTTTCATTCATCAGGCTGAATTATATTTATTCTTACGTTTATAAAACATATTTTAATTCAATATCAATACCACCTACGATGCCTTATTTACATATTCCCAAACAAATTCCGCTAATAAAATTTATTCATACCGATACCCACTCAGTCATAACAACGACATTACGTAAACAAGAACATAATATAAACATCAACGTTGAATAATTTAGCTTTGATTATACCGGCCAATAATGTAAAAGTACAGGAGCACCTACCCTCTGGATCTTGTCTGCATTGGCCTGGATGGCAGTCATTTTAATCGGCTCCTATCCCAGGTGACCTACCTGCTGCAGGTATAATTTGGCAAAATGGAGCATAATTTCCAACTGATCAGAACCAGTGTAATTGTGGCGCAGCTCAACAAACAATGTATTATTTGCTTCAGTGCCCTAATTGCGCCTATAGCTGCTCAATACATGATCTGAATGACGCTGCAGAGAACGCAAATAACGTGGCCAAGTATTGAGCGGGCGTCATGTAACATTCTTCGTACCATCTGACGTGAAAGAAGAAAAGATTATACCGTTATTATTCAATGAGGAGATACTTGACTGGAATTAAATTAATTCGAAAATCAACAAAAACTGCGTAGCCGTACAAAAGCAAAGTTCAAAATGAATTAATTATTGTGTTTGCCTTTCTATTTAGGTTGTTAAAGGTACGTTTTGTGCCTGTATTTAAATTAAATTTTTATTTACTTTCTAGAAGTTGCGAGTGATGTTTAGAACGTTTGTATTGTATTTACTTTTAGCTTGAAGGTTATTCTTGTGCTCATGATATCAGCGTCCAATTAAGCCTTCAAAGCCAGAGTCTAATATTATGTATTACATCGATTATAACTTTATATGTCATTGAAAAGCTATATTCTTGAAATCGTCAACATAATGTACTAATTATATATCAAAATTAAATAGATAATTCGTAAATACCTTCTATTTTACAAATTTAAAAGTTAGGCGTCATATAATATACACATACATACTCCATATTCTTATTTAATTTACATAGAATTAAGTGCAAACACTACTATTCTGCGGTTATTTAAATATTGTTACCTACTGTCTTAAATACGTGAATTTTGCTCTTAAGTTAAGAACTTGCTGTTACGTAGGAACTATAATCTCACAAAAACCTATTTACTGCCGAAGGAACGATGACAACGTTACAGGGAATTTGCACTAAAGACAAATAACTTTGTTTGACGTTCAAAATGGCGGGCGCATCCGCGAGACACGATTACGCGGGCACACAACGGAAATTGCGCAACCGTGTACAGACTACAAAGCACTTTTCCTAGAGTGCAATGTCCTCGTACTTAGTTATAAGATAAGAAAATTCAGATAGGAATTTACATAAATTCACGCCTATATTACCCAGAAGGCTGTGGCAGAGTTGTTTGTATAACACCCACATTTCATCTGTTTAGGACCCATGTAAAAGCGGGTGAGCCTATTGCCATCCACAGGGCAGACAATATCACTAAGTATTGATAGGCATTTCCAGTTCCGCGATATTATTGAGAATTGCCAGACGTAAAGATTCTAAATTTCACTTTTGCCCAGCCCGAGAATCGCATCCGAAACCTCGCGCTCAGAGGCCGTTTACGCTAGCTCGTTTACCAAAGAGGCAGTTATTAAAAAACATGAAAAGAAAAGTTAGTAAAAGTATATTTCATGTCCGATATTAGAAAGTAGTAGGCAGGATTTTTTATATAATATGAGTATGAGTTATTTGTATATATATCGAAAATCCTGCCGTATTCTCTCGCTAGTAATACTATTTTGCTCTACAGCCAATAAACAATGGCTCATGAAATAAAACAAGATGTCTGAAATAAAATAGAAGCAATGTACAAGAACGTTTCAGTTTTATTTCTCGAGATGAAGGAGTAAAAGTCATTTGTCAAGAGATCAAGGTTAAAGAAATTAGTTATTTGACAGCTCAAGGGTTGTGCTGCAGGGATTACAAGATATATAGCTTTAGATGGATTGTATAGATGTTACTCTTATTATTGTAGTTATTAAATGTATCTGTGCTACATTGTCACTTTTTAGGGTTCCGTATCCAAAGGGTAAAAATGGAACCCTATTACTAAGATTTTGCTGTCTGTCGGTCTATCACCAGGTTGTATCTCATGAACCGTGGTAGCTACCGTGTACCTAACTGTTACTGCTGTAACAACAAATAAAAAAAACTGAATGAAATATATATTTAAAGGGGGCTCCCATACATTAAATGTGATTCTTTTGTACACGTAACACGTAACGTAGAAGCTTAATTTTTTATTTAGATTTTTAGGGAGATGGTAATAATGGTATAGAACCTTTTTTGCGCGATTTCTACTCGCACTTGGCTGTTTTTTTAAGATTTGGCGATCAGCATACGTAATTCATAGGTGGAATCACATAAAAATTCAGCAATGCAACAAAGCAATGCTTCAAATTTATATTTAGTTTCAAAATAAAACAAAATTGCACTACATAATTTCCATACTGATATTTAAACTTGTGCAAGAATTTGCAATTTCTGAATTGGAAATAAAGATAATAGCAGATAAATAATGCTTCAAAACTGCCTACAAATTACTTTCTCGTTAAAGCATCTCATCAGCTCATTTCTGGTCCATTTCATCGTCTAATGGTTTTAGTATTTGGGCCGAAAATCCCTGTAATGGGTACTTTGATCGTTAAAACACTTAGTAGTTGGTTCGATGCCTGGGTCGGGGAAAGTGTTGTTCGACAACCTTTTGGGTAATATAGGCGTGTTGTTATGTTTTGATAGCCATTTGACTTAACATTTTTTTGTGCACACGTAACGATATAAAGTGATGTGCAAAGCGATCAGCGCAGGTTAATCGTTCGTTGGGGGCAGTTTCAATTTATATACACGAATTGTTTTCATTACGAAACTAGTTATTTTCATTAATAATATTTTCACATGTATACAACAACTTTTACAATGCATTCATTAGCTTCATACCACTAGTTTGGTAATTTATGGGCCTATTTACTAAGTGCCTGTTTTGCAAGTCAATTATCTCTCTTGCTTTATTTGTCTGAATGAGAAAGACCGGGAAAAACTTACATTGTGTTAATGAGCCTTTATAAGTTTGCTTTTGTAAATGAAATTAACTAAAATGAAAATAGCTTTATTCCTAAGTCTTTACAAAGCACTTATAATCGTCAAACAAACATTATTTTAAATTTGAGAAGCTTAAACTCACTTTATCACAATACCTTCAATTTCATTGCGTAATAGAACCGTACGACAATACACGAGTAGGCTCAATAAAAGAAATCATTTGTCACTTCAAGTATATTTATCTCAAGTACGTAGGTTTTATCTTATAACTAAGTATAATAAACCCTGGCCAAAGTGCTTTGTAGTCTGTGCACGGTTGCACAATTTCCGTTGTGCTCCCGCGTAATCGTGTCTCGCGAGTGCGCCCGCCGCGCCGTTTTGAACTTTCAAGAAAGTTTGTAGTGCAAAATTCACTGAAATATTTTGACACTTACTATCGCCCAAAGCTAAAAAGGGTAAAGATAGGTTGTACTTGCTTGCAGGTAGGCAAATTTTTAACTGGGTGTGCCTGTGTGAGTGAATGTGTGTATTTGACCTTGTCATTGGGACCATTGGATAGTGTAATTGCTTTTATAATGTAAAAAATTATTATAACAAATTATTGATTTATTTATTTAATTTCACCTAACGCCTTATAATAAAACTCATACCTTATTAAATTATATACGTCTCAATTAATTTTTTCCGAGAAATAATTCCTTCATAATCCCTAGTGAATCATCATAAATAGAGAAATAAGTATTCTTTTATATTTTCTATTGCTGGATACCAAACAATTCCCTAAAGGGAGGTAAAATGGTTTATTCTTAGCGAAACTGGCCTCAGGATATTTGCTTTCATAAAAGAGTTTCTAAGGATTTATTTATACAACAAGGGACGTAGCTGTAGGCCATGCTAAAAATATACTTGAAGTTTTATTTCCAATGAAGTACTTCGATAAAAAATATGGTAGGTCTCAAACTGAAGTTAGCCAACACTATGATGTTTGACGACTGGATTACGGAGTGTGTGGTGTACCTGCCTGCGAGGCCGAGGTCGCGGTTCGATTCCCGCTTAACACAAATCTTTGTGTGTATAAACAAGGGGGTTTGTCTAAGTCTGGGTGTTTCTATGTATAATAAGTAAGTATTTACAAAAAGAAAAGTATATTTGTATTAGTATCAGTTAATCTAGTGACCATAGCACAAGCTCTGCTTGGTTTGGGGCTAGAAGGCATTGTGTGTATTGATTCATATTTGTTTATTTATTACCTGACCTTCAAACTACCACAAAAATATAGTATTGAAAAATTTTGTGTGCTATGTGTGACTGTAACGTCTAACATTTTCTAGTTGCGGTTAAAATCGTTATTATTTGGAAACTCATTTCCTGACTACTAGTTTAAGGACAGGATTAAAGTCAAGCCAAATCAAGTCTTAATTGGAACGCTTTCTTTCAAAATTCGTTACCTGACGTAAAATAAGTCGTTCAAAATAAGAAAATAATTTTATTTTATTATATAATTAATGATTTCAACTATAAAAATATCTACATAAAGTTCATTTTTCAATGCAAAGACAATTAAAAACATCTTACTTCAAAATTAATTGCAAAGGTAAGTAATCTTAATTCAATTTCAATTAACGTTTCTTATTGATAAATATTAAAATTATTTTTCTTTATCTTGGACGAGTTCTGTAGTTTGCCTTAATCAAGTTTAGGGTAGGGTAGCTACAGGTAGCATGCGGCCTATGCGGGTGATAAAATATGGCAGAAACAGACAGACAAGAGGATTGGGATATATCTGTCATACCTATGCTATTGAATTGTCTTCAGTAATATAGGGCTACACTCTTGCACGTCATATAAAACTATTTGTATATATATTGCTTAGATATTTGCTTACATTTTCCTCTCCACAATGAAATGGGACATGTCTATACAAATCATACAACTATAGGTTAAAATATATGCACAGAACTATGTAGGTCCAAATAAAATCATTCCTACATCTGCCAGTCCATTTATTTCAACGTGTTCCATCAGACCAATTGAGATACGAAATTCTTCAAAAGATTACGGAGAAGCTCTAGAACATATTACCCAGTCAACTAAAGTCTGGCTCACAAATCCAGCTATACATTTCTGTAAATCCATTACGAAAATCCAATCTAAGAGAGTACTATTTGGTAATTTGAGCAAAACAGTTCTCGACTCAGTATTCTTCCAATTGAGGCACAATAAAGCTGCCAAGACAAAGAGATTTTTTTAGGATTACTGAGCGGCATTGTGAGTGGATATGGAAGATCGCTGCAGCGTTATAAAAATATCGCTTAAAAACATTTTCCAGAAGAGCGCTTTGCAGACGTAGCAAGTTAGTTGCGACAACTATCAAATTCCGGAGGAACAAAAAGTGCCCAGTTTTAACAACTGGCAACTTTTCTTAAAAAAGTTGATATAATATTATGCTACAACCAAGTCGCGACGTCTGCAAAAGCGACTTAGTTCTTTAAGTTAGGCAATAACTTGGTTCTAAATAGAAAAAATATTCATTATGGTAGTAATTTGTCACACTGTTAATAGAGTGAGTTATTATTTGCATAGTTGCTTACACGCCATGAAACATTGCAACGACACCTTTAAAACGCAAACATTTATTATTATACCGTGTTTACTTTAAGCCAGTGGTTCCCAATTAGTTTTTTCTACGTACCCCTTTAAGAAAGACCTCCAATTTGCGTACCCCTTCATAGACCAGGGTCGATTATTTTTAAACCAAAAAAATAATAAATAGTAGCATGAAACTCATTAGAAAAGAAGGAGAATATTATAAAAATGAAAGGAAAAATAATTTACGGGTGATCTGAGGTCGGGAAGCGGGGGGGGGGGTAAAGGGTAAAAACGGTTTATATTCTATTTCCGGCAAAACTAAAAGTACTATGGAAAAAGGTCGAACGGCAAAGTTGTTGGTAATAAAAAGATATAAAACTTTTTTATTTACTTTTTCATATCACCTCAAATTTTATGTAAAAAATTCAAAAAACCAAGTTTTTGGTTTTTTATTTTTATCTTTCACAAGCAATTTTTTTCACGAAGTTTGGTGATTGGTGAACTTACTTTTTTATTTCCCAAATACGCTGTAATTTATTTGATTAGAAATATTTATTTTTTTCACCTTATTTTGAATTAATATCGAAAAAGCACCCTCATTTATGATCGAAAATTTCTTCTTTCCGATGGTGAAAAAAAAATACATATATTACTGTAGTAAATCTTCACAGAAAATGCATAACAAAAATCGAAAAAAAAATATTAATATGTACAATTTTGTAGCTTTTAAAGTAGAGATTTCAATTCATTTTCACAAGCACAGCGACACGCTCACGCGACATAAGTCGAACTGAATGATTGACAATGACGAGCAAATTAACCGCTTATTTAAGAATGGCACCAATTAGGTAATGGCAGCGACAATTATTTAGAAAATATATTTTATACTTTAAATTATTACTTAAATTATTAAATCAAATTATTATTATTAATTTTAATGTTTAATTTTCATGGAATGCTATCTGTTAATGACTACTTATTTATTTCAACTATACATCTCAATTTTTATTTCTATTTCTACTTTCAATAACGATTAACTTACCGGCTACTGCCGTTTAATTAAATAGAATATTTTTTTGGCAATATTAGAAATATAAATTGAGATTCTTTATTTGTCAATGTATGAAGTATATTGAATTATTGATTTTTAAGGATTTTAGTTTAGAGATTGCTGCGCGTACCCCTTGATGCAGTCTCGCGTACCCCTGGGGGTACGCGTACCACTAATTGGGAACCACTGCTTTAAGCCATACACTAACATTGTAGTAATACATTGTTTTATACTTTGCTACTTTGGATCTTTTTTCTCCCTTACTTGCATTATCTCATTTTTAGGGTTCCGTAGCCGAATGGCAAAAAACGGAACCCTTATAAATTCGTCATGTCTGTCTGTCTGTCTGTCTGTCTGTCCGTCCGTCCGTATGTCACAGCCACTTTATTCCGAAACTATTAGGACTACACAATTGAAACTAAATAAATAGATGTATTCTGTTAACCGCTTTACGATTTTTACACAAAAAAATAATAATATTAATATTAGAGGGGGGCTCCCCATACATTGAACTGAAACAATAATATTTTTTTTTCATTCTACCTATACGTATGGGGTATCTATAGATAGGTCTTTTAAAATTACATTGAGGTTTCTAGAACCATTTTTTTTCAATATCAATTGTTCCAAAGATAGACACTTTCAAAGTGCTAAAATGAGTGTCCCCTCTAACTTTTAAACCACCGGAGTGAAAAATCTAAAAAAAATATATATTATAGATCTTAATAAAAACTTTCAACCAAAATTGTTTTAAATGAGATACAGTCAGCAGTTTTTGAGATATAGCACTTTTTCAGCAACCGCAAATTATAACTTTGTTATTGATACAAATTCCATAAAACACTATGAAAAACAAAGTTTTTTTTGCTGGCGAAAAAATGTTGTTATTTTGGCTATTTGTCGGTAATCGGTACGTTTATTTATTTATTTATGTTTATTTACGGAACCCTATTGCGCGTGGCCCGACACGCACTTGGCCGGTTTTTTTTTATGGTAGGCGCCGTCGTAAAACCTTATTTTAATTTAATCTCCTCTGTCAATTGTTTCACATACATTCACTCCTTACTCTTATCATACCTTCTCCAATCTTTTACCCTTTGAATCGAAGCCTTATAAGTACACTTTGGGAGCGTTCAAACAACTTTGGAGCCCGTGTTTCAATGTAGAAAAACTGAAAAACGAGGACTTCGCAAATACTCGATGCGGGCGAGGTTTTATTTTATATAAGTGATCACATTGTGTTATTGTGAGCGAGGTTTAATCTGTGAATTTAATTTAAAGGGAAGTTTTACTTCACAACTGAAAAAAGGATTTGTATAATTAAATGTTCTATCTTAGTACTAAAATAAGTGAAAAGTGGGTAGTGTGTATGTTTGGATTTTTGTATCTAATTAAAGCAAAAACTACCTTGTTAATATGTTATAAATTTACATGTTTATATTATCTATAATTTAAATGTAAATTTTGCATGTAGGTCATAGTCTGGCTAAACATTTTTTTTCTACTTCTTATCAATGTACCACGAGTATAAAACATCGGTAAGAAATATAATGATAACTACCCATAAAAATAAAATATTTCAAATTTTTTTGGTAATATTTTCACCAAAATTTAAACGAAACGCAAAAACAAAAAATAATTAGAGTCCCATTGTATGACGGGCAACATTTTGCCCGACCCCTCGGGCACATGACAAATTACAGGGGATTATGCTGTTGAGCTCAATTTACTTAAACACCTTTAAGATTCACGGCCCGAGACGGTAAACAAAGAACTTTAAATTGCGGCTTTACAATCGGATTATGAACTTTAACCTGTAGAATACTTAATGTCTAAAGGCTTTGCAATTCTAAAGTATGTTTTTGTTTACAGATAATGGAGCGGCTGCAAATTTCGGAAAGAAAACTATAGGACGAAGCTGCTTAGTTCAAAATGTTACACCGAACTTCATCGTCTCGGCGGCGGCGTGCCTCACGAAGCGCTGCCACGTCTCCTCAAGCAAGGTCTCCAAGAGCATCAGCTCAGACATCTAGGAGAGCGTCCTTAGCTGCAACAGAAACAGATGAAGAAATGGAACCAACTGCTCCTCCTCCTCAAAGAAGTCCACGAGCAAGCCTAGCACCCGATGCTGCATTAGACACTTACCATCGCAGCCCTCGTCATTCATTAGTGCCAGAACCACGATCAGCCAGAAACTCCATCTCAGTAGAAACAGCTCCACCTCTACATAGAAATAGTTTGGCTCCCTCTAGAAACAATTTAGCAGTCGATATGGCATACGGGTCTAGACTAAGTTTAAATCCTCAAGACTTTAATCGAAGTGCGCGAAACAGTATTGCACCTGATGCGACTGCTAGAAGTCCAAGGCGAAGTTTAGTTCCTGAAGGAACTTCATGGAATCAGCCGAGGAATTCATTGGTTCCTGATGTGGGGAGGAGTCCACGTCATTCCGTAGCCAGTATTCAGTTAGATCCAGCAAGGACTCAAAAAGACTTAGGACCAAGTCCGAGGACTAGTCCAAGAGGGAGTATAGCTCCAGAGCAAACCTTGAAAAAAGATTTTCATGACAGTTTGAGAAGTCCCAGAGGGTCTTTAATTCCTGATTCACAAAGAAGTCCGAGGGGTAGTATTGCACCATCAGAAAGAAGTGCAAGAGGAAGTCTTGTGGCTGGAATAGACGAAACAACAAGAGTCAGTCCAAGGGGAAGCTTAACGTTAACCTTTCAAGAACCTTTGGTTTCAAGAGAAAGGCGACCAAGTGAAGATAGCCAAACTGCAGGTAAAATTTTTGATCATTAATGTTATTTGATATATTTTTCTGAAAATCTGACTTAACGATTCTGATGGTATGTATACTTCATAGTTAATTCAGACCAAAAATATCCAAAAATGCACGACTTGTTTTGGTACGGCTACGGTATCAAACTTTCCGTGTAATTTTTGTGCAGGTACCCGGGGCAGAAGTATGTCACCGTACAGAGCGTCACTCGCTGGTCGTCAGAGCGGTACTGGTGGGTTATCAGACCCTGGCTCCCGACGGGCTTCCAGCTCGGTCAGTCAGGTAACAGATTTTGCTTAACACTTGATTTGCCTTAGAGCGGGACTTGACTGAGATTTGTAAAGAGCACTTGAAATTAGCTCAGAGATCTTTATACGTTACTCTTAGTTAATTAAAGATAGAAATTGTAGCCACATCGATCTTAGTAAGCCTGCTTGCGCTTTACAAATTTTAGTCTAACACAGTAGACAAGACAAATTTCAGCTAACTCCGATATTAGCTACAACATTTGAACAACAAATAAAATTCTATCAAAATTACAGTATTTATGACATTGAGAAGTAATATTGTCTTTGTATGAAACTGTATCAGTCCCGCATGTTTTAGATATAGATCCCTAATTTTTAGGCTTTGTAGGTCCTAGAAAAGTTAAATTACTCTCTTTTGACGACCGGATGGCGGAGTGGGTAGTGTACCTGCCTGCGACGCCGAGGTCGCGGGTTTGATTCCCGCTTAAGACAAATCTTTGTGTGCATGAACATGAGGGTGTGTCTTAGTCTGGGTGTTTCTATGTATAATAAGTATATATTTACAAAAGAAAAGTATATATATGTATAAGTATCAGTTATTCTAGTACCCATATTACAAGCTCTGCTTAGTTTGGAACTAGATGACGTTGTTTGTAAGTGGTGAAATATTTATTATTATTATTAAAGTTGTAAAGAGGCTCTAGGCAATATTTAATAAATATGGCATTTTTATCGTACTTAGACAACTCTATGGACGGATTAATTTAAATACTGTTAGAGCGTAATAGTAGATTATGCTAGCTACTTTTATTACTAAATAGCAATGACATTCACAAGATATTATAGTCACTTTTGCTTTATCTTAGCTTTGTTATTTATTAAAAGGCAACAGCTATGATTCTTAAAAACCATTTCAATAATCTATAATATATTTTGTTATTTTTTGTATGCATTTTAAATTAAAAGTACTTCAACGCCAACATCCTTGCAAAATAATTTCAGGTAAAATATTTTACGAAACTAGTATTTAAAGCACCAAATAAAAACGTTATTTAGACCAGACGTAATGATAGCACTGAAAGCGTTTTATCTCTTTCATTTCATCACGATTGAAATAGCTATTTCATTTTGGTCATCAAATTGAGCGGGCTATATTTCTACACTGACGTTTTGTTATTTCAATTATACTTATAATTGGATACTTTATGAGAAAAGTTTCTTATTCTATTTAGTGAGTCTTCATTTTTGACGGAAGAAAACATGGATTGATGGTTTGTAAGATGACATGGCTGCACGGTTGGCGTAGCGGTTAAAGCGGTCGCCTCGCCGCTTTCAACTACGCTGGTGTTGTGGGTTCGATCCCCACATGGGACAAATCTTTGTGTGATTCGCAAAGATTTGTTCTGACTCTGGGTGTGCTTTGTGTGTGTAAAATGTATGTTTGTGAATACTCCCGCGACACAGGAGTTATTATTCCTAATGCGGGCGTCGTTTTAAAAAAGAAAAAAAAAAAAAAAAAAAATACTAACTCAAACTGCGCATTATTTAAGCCGTATTATTCAGCTGGAAGCTTACAACGTTGTTCAAATAAATGTTATGCACTTCGCTTTATGTTACAACAACGTGTCGATAAGCTTTTAATGGTTCTTAAGCCGTGAAAACATAATGTGCAAAGCTTCTATTACGTGAGTTTAATTTCACTATTTACTATTTAATTATTTGCTATTTACTGCCTCGTTGTTTTAGTAATTAGTAGATGCAGTTTCACATTGCGATGTCTTAAGTTCGGTTCTCGGGTCTGGCAAAAGTGTAATACGGATGTTTTCGCCAGGAAATCCTCAATAGCAGAACAGAGCTTGAATTGTGCCCGGTGAATGGCAATAGGCTTAGGATATTAACATAACAGGTGAAATATGGGTGTTATACCTCTGCCACACCCTTCTTGGTAATATAGGCGAGATGTTATGGTATGTAAAAATGTGTTTTGACTCAGCACATTATATTACGTCGATAAGTTAAATGGAGTGTACGACTGCAAATCCGAAGGTCTCGGGCTGAAATCCAGGGCACGCACCTCTATCAAATTCGATAAGACTCGTAATGCTGATCTTCTTTAGAGTTATTGGAGATATAAATAATTATTTAAATTATGAAATACGGGTGTTACTCACGTAATGTTGGTCTATTTAGTCGAGCGTGGTTTCGCCTATACGTCTAGGCATTATCAAGACTGCAGGCTCAGTGCAAGACTGGCTGCGACTCAGGCGCGACGTATCGCACTCTCTTGATAATGCCTAGAAGTATAGGCGAAACCGCGCTCGACTAAATAGACCAACATTACGTGAGTAACACCCGTATTTCATAATTTGAATAATATTACAAACTCACGTCAGTTTTAATAAAAATATAAATAATTGAATTCAATACAAATGCTAATATATCTTGACACCGCAATTTCATCAAATTACATAGCAGTCATAAGTACACCATCACTCTTGAAGTATCCAGTTATAATAGAAATAATAAATCGTCAGTGTAGAAAATATAGCCAGCTCCATTTGATGACCAAAATGAAATAGCTATTACAATCGCGATGAAATGGAAGAGATAAAAAGCTTTCAGTGCTATCACTGCGTCTGGTCTAATTTACGTTTTCGTATTTAGTGTTTTAGATATCTAGTTTAGTAAAATATTTGATGAGGAATTATTTGGAAAGGGTTCTTAGAGATTATTTTACGTCTACGGTAAGTAGCATTTGTGCATAGAAAAAAACATTTATAATGCAGTGTGTAAATGACATCGTGACTAAGCCGTGAAAGCACGTTTGGCGTAGTGGTTAAAACGGGTGCGTCGCTACGGGAGTAGGACTAAGAAGGATCGGGTGCCCGGTCAATGGTCGGACTGGGCACGGTCGCCGCGGCGAGCCCCGTGGATATAATATCGATCCGGGGCTCGCCGACCCACCATCTTTCGGCGACGAGGGCACACCGCGGGGTTTTAGTGGGTATTCTGTGCCGTTTAACATCGTAGGCACGGGAGTCCCACATAGCCACTCTGCCCGTCCCCCCACGGGTGGGGTTGGTATGCGTGAATGCATTTCCCCGCGAAAAAAAAAAAAAAAAAAAAGTGGTTAAAACGGGTGCCTGTGGGTTCGATCCCCACACGGGACAAATCTTTTTGTGGTCCGCAAATATTTGTTCTGACGCTGGGTGTACTTTGTGTGCGTGAAATGTAATTACTATGTTTGTGAACACCCCCACACAACGTGACACAGAAGTTATTCCTAAAACGGGCTTCGTGTACAAAAAAAAGTAAAAGAAAAATAATAATATATTGAGAACCTGAATTTACCGAGGAAAATTTTAGTATTTTGTTTTCTTCCTGACAGAAAAGTTACGTTATCCTAATTCAATACATTTTCATTGTCCCGGTCAGCATTAAAACTTTCCGATGATACGATCATAAATGTTTCCACCTGTAGCTTCAAAGTCATGAACTCAATCACTGAGAAGTAATGCCACATATATTTGGGATTTTATTTATTTGTGTTTAAATTTTGCCTAAATGGTCTAGTGGTTAGCGTATGCGCCTCTCACCGCGAGGTCTCGGGTTCGATGCCCGGGTCGGGCAAAGTGGTATTTGTGAACTTACCGTCAGAAAATTCGGATTTGGAATTGTGCCCGATGGATGGCGATACCCCCAATCCCAAAGGACCTATACATAAAGGTGAAGTGTGGCCGTTGTACACTTCTGGCACACTCTTCTGGGTAATATAGGCGTGATTTTATGTATGTGTAAAATTTTCTCAAGACCGCTCTTGCAAAGTGTGGCAATTCCCGTTTTTAGGGTTCCGTACCTCAAAAGGTAAAAACGGAACCCTTATAGGATCACTTTGTTGTCCGTCTGTCTGTCTGTCTGTCTGTCTGTCTGTCTGTCTGTCAAGACCTTTTTTCTCAGGAACGCGTGGAGGTATCAAGCTGAAATTTATATCAAATACTCAAGTCTATGGTCTCTTGGAGCTGTGAAATAACCAAACTTCTAAGTCAACGCGATCAAAAGATACTCCCGTTTATGCCGCAAATTTTCGACACTCGCAAGGGAATCAAAACCTACAGGGTACTTCCCGTGAACTCAGAATCTTGAAATTTGGTACGAAGCAACGTCTTATAACACAGATAAAGGAAAAATTGCGAAAAGCATAAATTTTTAGTTACATCATATAATAAAAATATTTTTAATAATTTTAAACTTATTACCCCTTTACTCATGAACGCGTAGTGGTATTATATTGAAATTCTTAACAAATACTCAAGTCTATAATATCTTTAAGCTGGTTTCCGTTAATAAACACTAGCACTACACGAAGTAGTACAACTATAATAGATAACGTTTTTTCGAACTTCAATGTTCAATGTGGTACTATTCATACCTTTTTCAGTCACCATTTACAGATCTGGTTCAAATTTAATACTTAATTATTAGTATTTTTGAACTAGATTTCTAAATAGTGACTAAAAAACTTTATAAATAAATAACTTTGATAAAATAATTTTTACAAGGCTAGTGTTAGGTATTTCATTTATATTAAAAAAAAAGAAAAAATAATAAAAAAAATTATTAATAAATACCTATATGTTAATACAAAATAAAGGATTACTGAGAGATCTTTGTCTTACATTTTATGCTCCTCCAGCTCAAACTCAAACTCAAACTCAAAGCATTTATTTCAAATAAACCATTTACAGGCACTTTTGAATTGTCAATAAGTCGGTCAGTCAGAAAAAGGAAGCTAGTTGCACATTCCAAGGAGTAGATCTCGATGGAGAAGAACGTGCAAGAAACTCCATGGACACTCTTTTAAACCATGATTATGTATTACAGAAATTCTGGTTACATGTCTTATTACTTCTAATATATGAGAACAATGCTAATTAAAAATTAGATTAACAATAAAATTAAAATAAGCTAGTGGCAGTTGAGAGATGACCAGTCTCAACTGATGGCGCCCGTTCACGAACATGACGCGTGGATCAGCACTACTCAGCTCAACCATATTGAAAGGAACCGAATGACCCAACACACGTGCCACCATCAGCGAGACATTTGAGTGAGCATGACAAACTCTCAATTGCCATGCTCGTTCATGTCAAAAAAAAAAAAACAAAAACAGTTACATTATATTACACGTGGTACTCATATTTACAAAATAAATAAAAAATGCTTCGAAGTTATACAATACTATAACTTTTCAAAAGTTAAAAATAAAAAGATTGAACATTTACTCCAAAAAAAAAAAAATACGATTTAAAAAAAAAAAAAAAAAAACCATGTTTATAAAAATAAAAGGGAGAGCATCTCTTCCAAATATAAAATAAAAGAAAACTAATTAGTGGACCCAAGTGGCTGCGACTGTGGAGCAGGACCAGCATTAAGCCAAGCTTTTTTATCAAGGATATAATCCTCTAATTTATAATATGCTTGTCTACATGGTGTGCGTTTTATGCATGTTTTAAATTTTGTCTCGTTCAGTTGTAGAATCCGCAGTGGTATTTTATTATAAAATTTTACACAATTCCCCATAAAAGAATTTCGTACCTTAGCCAATCTAAACCGAGATTGATCCAAATTGTGTCTATTTCTAGTATTAAAATTATGTCTATCACTTCTCTTCTTAAAGAGATGAAGATTTTTCCGAACATACATAATGTTTTCATATATGTATTGACAAGGTACCGTCAGCTTTCCACATTGTTATGTTATGGATTTCATTTAGCAATAAAAATACCATAACTTTTACTTATATACCTACAGGTTTGTACGGAACCCTCGGTGCGCGAGTCTGACTCGCACTTGGCCGGTTTTTTTTTTGTTGTACCCACAGTTTCAGAATCATGTACTGGTAAGTTTAATATTTAAATACTAAGCGTTATTTCGATGCAATTTACACCCTGTTTAAATATTGCATAATTTCGCAGTCATTTTATTTTCAATAATAATATTATTATGCAATCGCACTCGTAGTTTTAAAAATTTACGGTGGCAATAAGCTCACGCTACCTCAGGCAATAAATCGTCGCCGTCAAAATAATGATTGCTGACACGATCGCGTAACATGCTACATTGTTTACTTAATTAGAAGTACTGAAGAACCTAATTTATTCAGATTGCATGCTAAATGCATTATTACTCTCATGCTCACGCGATAATTGAGCTTTACAACGAAAACAGGGTATTGTATTCAGATAAACACGGTGAATTATCATCGAATACCCACACGATCAAAGAATGGTTTCCCAAATATAAGTTACTAGCGACCCGCTCCGGCTTCGCACGGGTACCATGCTGATACTAAATACACTACAGAAAAACTGTGAACGTTGTATATAAACACAGCGGCCCGCTCCGGATTCGCACGGGTATATAATAATAATATATTATAGCCTATGTCACTCACTGAAAAAATGATTAAAATCGATCCAGTAGTTTTGATTTATTCATTACTACCCGTGGCCCGCAAGCGTTAAATTAGGAGTAAAACAATTCCCCTTTCCCTATACCATGAAGATTTCCTGCTATCTTTGGAATATTCATACACAATATTTTTACTTATTTACTTTTTACATTTCTCAGCTCTATTTTTATCCCGAAGCTGACTGAGTCGAGCCTCACGCTCTATTGACGATTCTCTGTCACTCTGAACAGGCTCGCTCCCGCGCCGCCCCGACCGGCCGATACCGCCGCAAACTCTACGTCCTGCAATTTTTAAATCTGTAATATCTTCGAAAATATTCATTTAAATCACATGCTGTAAACGGCAATTTTGATCTACATGAAATGCACAACGTATCTAATGTATTTTATTGGCTAAGTAATGATACTGTATCGTTTAAAATAGCTTGGTAAATAACCCATATTTTTTTTTGTAATATGTAAAAGATAAAAATGGTTACTGTGGGTTATCTTTAGGAGATAAACATATGCTGTCGCGGACTTTTTTATTCATCTTTTTAAGAAATACAATTACGTAGTACATAAATTTGATCTATCTCGTAAGGTTTAGCCAGCGTTTGCAATGTAAGCGCAGAAAAATATGTTTGTTACGACATCACATTTCAAATCTTTAAATTTCTCGGCTTTTCTCTACTATAATATGCATGTTTTATACATAAAAACCTTTCTCTTGAATTACTCTATTCATTAAAAAAAACCGCATCAAAATCCGTTGCGTAGTTTTAAAGATTTAAGCGCACATAGGGATATAGGGACAGAAAAGGCGACTTTGTTTTATATTATGTAGTGATACATAAAAACCTTCCTCTTGAATCACTCTATTCATTAAAAAAAACCGCATCAAAATCCGTTGCGTAGTTTTAAAGATTTAAGCGCACATAGGGACAGAAAAGGCGACTTTGTTTTATACTATGTAGTGATACAGCAAAGACTTACCTTGATCGTTCCCAGGACAGCTTACAACTTAATGCTAACACCATAACACAAATATAGTCCACAAAATGTTCGAATTATTTCACATTTACACGAGCGATTTAGAAAAGTCGCACGCGCCGGCTCGGCGCGGCGGCGCGTCGGCGGATTTCAACAGGTTGACGTTTTGATGACATTTGACATAGACAAATGGTTTCGAATAGAGGTGGGACACGCGCGTCGATAGATCGGTATGTGTTTCATCTTTAGTCTATGACCTAACATTAGGCAAGTAATTGCTGTTTACATATAAAAATATGTAGATAAATTAATTCGAAAAAACAGCCAATAAATCGTGTGAGAACAAAAGGCGACGTTAGGTTTATTGATAACAATACAAGTAATTTACAGCCATTGTACGTTAATTTCCAACATTTTTCAAGATATTTAATATACTTAGATATGTAATATTTTACTATTAAATAAATATAACTATTATAATTATTCAATATATACTACTAAAGTATTTGTGGGTTTTTTAGGCGTTTGTTAAAACTATGGATAATAGTTAAACTCTGCAGTGCACTGGTGCGAATAGTCGTATTAGTGACTAATGAATAGAGTGGCGAATGTTGTGGAGATAGCTTAACAATTCCAATTCAGCATCCAATGTAGCGAAAATTATTTTAATTATTACCATGTTAAATGTACAGTCTAAGTCTCAGTAAGTCTGTCTATAAAGTCGTGACATTAATGTTTGAGGAACTAACATTAATCATGTGTCTGGCAACACCAAACATAAGTAAATCAGCTGTCATCGAGTTTGAGTTGTGGAACAGTTTTTCTTTTGTATTTTTATTGTTTTGGTTAAACTGCAATTAATTAACACGTAACTACGCAGAAAGGATTAAAAATGAATAAAGTAAACCGGAGTGGCACGCGGGAAGTGATTTTTAAAGTTTTCTAGCGATATTTCGCGGAGTACCAAGCTGGACGAATTTTGTGCGATTTGGATGATATTTATGGGCGGACAGCATAATCTATGACGGGTATGTAATCGTGTTATTGTTTGTTTTTAATCTGCCCGAAGTTACAAATTTACTATTTGGAGACCAAAAAAGGCATTGTTTACATTGCACATTTTTAGGTTAGATTGACATTGTGAGTAGGTCATATTATAGTATGACCATATTTTTTGATACATTATGATGGTACAACTAAATCCATTCAGGTTTTATACCAGTTTTGAATTTGAATTAATTGCTTCATGTCAATAAGTTATTGTTGCCATTCCAGTACAATTTTTTTACTTTTTCAGGAAAATCAGTGAGTACAGTTAGGCGGATAGTCAACGAAGGTTTTAAAAATGATGGAAAGTTAAAGGTCTACGCTCAGGAAGCGAAATTTACTGCGTTTGGTGAAAATAAACAAACCTCGCCCCATCTATGCCACTGATGAACTTTTAGGAGAATACGGGCACACAGTGTTACGGCTTCCGCCGTATCACTGTGATTTGAATCCCTTTGAGCTCATTTGGGCTAACCTAAAACAAAAAGTAGCAGCACAAAATGTTGGGTCACGCGATGTGAAGCAACTTGCTGAAGACGCCTTCAACAGCATTACACCTGAAACATGGAAAACTGCTGCCATCACGTGGAGACGTCTGAAAAAGAGTACTACGAGCGAGGACGTCATCTGTATCGAGACATGTCTATGTCTCGATACAGAGTTGATTATTCGCTTAGGCGATGATAGCAGCAGTTGTGACAGCAGCTGTAAAGATGACAGCGCTGCTGATGAAAGTGGCAACGTAACGTTTCTTGATTTTGAATATTTCGAATCCGATGATGAGTGAGAGTGATCAATCATAGTTTTTTTTTTAACTATGTGTAATAATTTTATTCTGGTTCAATTAAAAATGCTTATATTATAAAAAAATTATAAAGATCTTACCTTATTTACCGTTTAAACCTACTGTAAATAAAAACAGTTACAAAATATGACTGTATAATGTGTCTTATTTATTTACCCTTTACTTGAACAAACTGCTAGTATCAAAATCATTTTAGTCACACTATTAAGGGTTGCTACATGCATGTCAGCAGCGCCATCATTTGTCACGACTGTCACGACTTTATAGACAGACTGTATGTGTGTGTTTACCTCTGGTTTTTTAGAGATTAGATAGGAAAATCAATATAGAAAGTAAGAATTTTTATCAAATTTATTTCCTTATATCATTTAACGGTCTTACTTTAAAAAATAAAATTTTATTAAGGTTGACAGGTGCAAGAAAACAGTGGCGGTTGCTCAACTTTAATGCTGTGGAGTCTTACATTTCTGCAAGTCTTTATAAATTGTTCTTTCACAACCAGGTATCCGCAGACTGTATGTGTGTGTTTACCTCTGGTTTTTTAGAGATTAGATAGGAAAATCAATATAGAAAGGAAGAATTTTTATCAAATTTATTTCCTTATATCATTTAACGGTCTTACTTTAAAAAATAAAATTTTATTAAGGTTGACAGGTGCAAGAAAACAGTGGCGGTTGCTCAACTTTAATGCTGTGGAGTCTTACATTTCTGCAAGTCTTTATTAATTGTTCTTTCACAACCAGGTGTCCGGAGACGAGCAACGTCGTCTTTGCGGCGAGCAGGCCAAGTACACCGACAGCCGCGGCCTAGGCCTCGGAATGGGCCTCACGACCTACGGCTCTGTGGCTTATCAGCTCAAGGATGCAAATATGGAGGCGTCGGGGACAGTCGATTTCGTGTGCAGGGCCGCCAAGATTATGAATAGGACAAGTAAGTTTTGTGTATAATTCCGTGAAAGATTACTGTTTATCGATTACTAAAATTGCTTCCATCCAATACCTAAAATATTACATTATAATTTCTATAAAATTTTAAAAATGTTGAAACATATTATAATGGTACGAAGCGCAAAAATTTACTTACCACTTTTCCAATTTTGATGAATTATCAAAGCTAAAAAATTTCAAGTTTAGCCCGATCTATAAAATTTTGTCTATTTTACGATTTATCTAAAGCCAGGTAGTTTAGGTGTCATTAATCCCTTTAATTTCCGTTTCATAGGCCCTTAAATAAAATTAAATAGAGAATATAATAATATTAAACATTTTCTTGACACAATATTTGATATTGTTTCAGTTTTGATGACCGTCTTTCTTGCCTGCCTTTCAACATTGCCTGTCGTGATGCTCATTATGGGTAAGTCGTTTTTAATTATATTTTTTGTCATCCATATTATTAAAATGATGCACATTTTATTAAAATGTACCTATTTTTGTACAAAATTAACTTTATAGTGTTTCTAACAATGTTCAAATATATTTCGAGTTTTTCATAATTTTTAAATGTCGATATCGTTACATTTTACCTGAAATTATTACAATTATTATTTTTATTACATTATTACTTATTATTATTATTTTAAAGTACGAGACTTTAAAATGGTGGAGCGACCACAAGACAACAACAATTAATCTATTGAAAATAATTATGCCAACTAATAGTTTGCTATTTGTACAACGTCACTTGTGTGGTCGGTCCTCATCTAATATTTACAGGGAGGGACAGCCTCCGACCACAACTCTAACGACCTGACTTGTATGTGGTTTGTCAACAATCAGTATGACTTATGAGTAGTCCTGTGGTGTGTGGGCTGATATAATTTAATGACTTGATGCTAATAATAAAGTGGTCCTTAGTCTAGGGTTACCGAACGCGCCTCTCAGCGTGAGGACTTGGGTTCGATCTCCGGGTCGGAGAAATTGTATTTGGGTTTTCTGGAGTTTGGAATTGTATCCGGGAGATGGCGATAGGCTCATCCCCTAACACGTGGACCTAAGGCAACATTTTTTAAACTAATAAAGACATGTTGTTATGTTATGTAACTTCAATCTTAAGACTGTGACATTATTTTGGATATTTAATTTAAAGAATTATATTCGAACTATTACTTAACTAATTGTTCCTAGTGACTTGTGTGGTCGGTCCTCATCTAATATTAACAGATAAGCACAGCTGCCGACCACAACTCTAACGATCTGACTTGTATGTGGTTTGTCGTCAGTATGACTTATGGAATAGTCCGAGTTTTAACAGCCCACAGGATATTATGTCATTGTGTCCCCTGTACCTCCGAACGTAGTAAAATGTAAGGACTTTAAAATATCGCGATGAATACAAATAAAAAAACTTATAAAAACGGGTCTTATCCGTCTAAATATTTTATACTTTCAAACCCAAATTTATCGCCTGCCTTCATCATCAGCCTGTAGCAGTCCACTGCTGGACATAGGCCTGCCTTGGGGCGAGGAATTTTCAAAAAGTCTATCTATTTGTTAATTTATGTCGTATAAGGAACCAATGTGCGGCATTTTCCTTTAAAATTTACGAATAATACGATAAATACAAATATGAAACATATACCAGTTTTTAAGTAAGACCTTCAGCTAGCAGCGTGATGCGCGTACGAACATACAGACAGATAGACAGACAGACATAAATTCTAAGAAAATATGTTTTGTCTTCTACCCCTCGCATATATTTTTATCTTCAATGTACAGACATGGCAACTACAATTTATTATAAGTTTAGTATACTATAAATATTTTGCAACAATAAAAAAATAAATGTTCCTTAAGAGGTGGAGCACAGTTGTATGAAATACTGCTATTTTTGAAGTAAAAAGATTTTTATTACTTGAATTCCACGCGGGTTGTTAACAGCTAAGTTATATTACTTAAATTGTAAATAACTAAAAAATATTAAGATGACTTGAGCAAGACAAGTGTCCAATCTAATAATAATATTCAATACAAATTTACATAAATATAATAATTTTACAGCAACATGGCACCGCTACTAAAAGCGTTTCATTTAACTGAAGACATATTGTACAATCGCGCAGAGAAGTTCAATCAACTGGATATATTAATTAATTTGAATATTCATGAGCGACGCTGTAAGAAACATCGATCGTACTCTGTACCGTAGTTTTCATATAACTTATTGGGTTTCTACAATGATATTGAATATTCAGTATAATTAATTCAAGTTTTAATTACCAGAGAGCTATTGTAATAGTTATCTCTGTTACAGAATAAACAGGGTGGCTCATTTTTATCGGTTAGTATAGGGAAGTCTGTAATTATAAGACATACGCTAATTTGTTCTTAGGAACCATGACATCCATTTTAGGAAAAACAAAAAGTCATACTAAGATTTAAGAAGAGTATCAGCTCGGGAATCGAACCAGGTCGAATTAAAAACAATATTAAGAATATCAAGATTTACTGGTTTTGACCCACACGGTCGATATCCAAATAAGATAAAACATTTTTGTTTATTCAACCATGTACGATTCCCGAGTTGAGTACAATAATTATCTTAAATCTTACTTAGTGTTTTTGGTTTTACTAAAAATCGAAAGCATGGCTTAAAATTACAGATTTCCCCATACTGGCCGATATAAACGCGCTACTCTATATATTACTACGAGTTCACTTAGAGTTGGGCAAATTTTCCCGTTCCGCTTTTCTATACCTTACCTCTTAAGAAACCCTCTTGACTGTATTGACCGTGTCATTTTTGACATGTTAAAAGTATACAAGAGGTGAGTCTGGTATGGAGTAGCAGGACGGAAAAAATTGGCCATCTTGAAGAAAACAGGTAGTATATTAAGGTAATTTTTTTATCATTATGCTAATTACGATTACAGAAGAGAAAAAATATAGGCTATTGATATACCGCATTTTTTTATTGTATTTCCATAGAAGGGTATATACTTAAAAGGTATATAATAAAAGGTTACGGTGAATGTGATAAATTGAAAATTATTAATAAATACCGAAAGACGTGGTGAAAGTAAACAATTAATCACATTTATGGTGCATTTTATCGGTGATTATAACATTTAACCACAGTAGATAGATAAATACTCGTAGAATAAGCTTTATTGCACACCAAAAAATAAGACACAAAATAGAACATAATTAAACATTAAGACATGTACAATGGGCGGCCTTATCGCTAAAAAGCAATATCTTACAGGCAACCTTTGGATGGACAGATAGAAAGTTAGACTGATATGGGGCAGTTTAAGGTGTTATAGATGAGATAGAAGGTTCACTATAACTAATATTTACATAAATTTACAGTACCGAAATTATGTTATTTATTTTTAAAAATAACGTAAACTAAACGTCTTCTTGATTAATCGAGAAATAGAGCACCATATTTCAAGCAAATAAATCATGATTGATTGATTGATAGAGGAAAGGAAGGGGCTTTTAAGTTTTGGTCCAATATGTATATGACATTTTTTTTTAAAAAAAGGCTTACTAGCAATTTGCAAATACATTACGTTAGGTTAGGTTTGACTGTGGCCAACAACGCCTGAATGCCCGAATTAATATGCTTGCCAAGGTTTACATTGACAAAATAAACTACCGAATTTAAAAAAAGAAACAATATTATAATCACTTTTAGCAAATTATGTGATAATATTTACCTACGGTCAGTACAACTTTAATCCAAAATATTAACTCGCGCGTACTCTCGGATAAATAAAGCTGAAGGCAAACTTGACATAAATCTGATAAGTCCAGCTGAGAGGCGGTAATGAAATAACAGGCTGACTGTCACTGGCGAGTGAAAAATACGACGGAAAAAGAAAAGTAAAAATGTTTATTGGTAGAAAGCCAGGCTAAGAGCTCGCTCAAGATGACTTATTGTAGCAGTACGGAAGCGACGCTGCCGTGGGCTGAATGCCTTCGTCGCTATTCTGAATCGCTACTATCGCGATGCTGCCGCGCTTGAGTCGCTATGAAAACGCGTCTTGGAACGCTACAGTTACAAAAATGCATCTATACAGACGCGATGCTGTCGTTCGGCTGCATCGATACATTTGTTTCAATAAGTAGTAGTACAGATTAGTTAGTACAGATTATTTGAATTACTTATGTCGCGGGTTGCAAGTGCGACTTACAAGCGATAGTAGTGATGCTCTCGCGTCTTTTCTCAACAAGCGTCAACGTCGCTTCAAGCTAACGTGACCTCACAGATAGCTCAATAGTTTGACTTGGCTTCTATCCTTTTACAGAACAACTAATAGTCGCGCGGTACACCATAGGGCTGGTCATCTACAGTATTTTAATTAATTATCTTATTATTCCTGTCGCTGAGGTGTTCACAAAAATAAATTACAAACACACAAAAATAACAACACAAAGTACACCCATATACAGAAAAAATCTTTGTGATATATTTCATCTTCCTGACTTCAGTTTCTAACACAATTTTTTGGGTTCCGTAGTAAATACTAACTTGCACGTAGGTAATCTTGAAGATAAAGCAGAAAGCAAACTTGAGATAAATCTGATAAGCCCAGCTGACGGGCAGTAATGAAATCACTGGCTGACTGTCACTGGCGAGTGAAAAATACGACGGAAAAAGTTTGCAAAAACGTTTATTGTTAAAAAGCCAGCCTTGACAGCTTAGTTCCTTGATGAAAATATTCTTAGTGTTTTTGAAAATATTGTTTGATATTTGTGTTTGATGGTAAGATCAGTTTCTGTTATTACTGGCACATGAGGCATAACACCCTTGTTCTCAAACGAAGTATATAGGTATCTACAATCTGCTTTTACGTGGGTACATGGGTTGTAGTTACCATTACGTTATAAGATCTTTGTCAGTAACAAGGGGTGCCAAGACCAGATAAAAGTTTATATCTTCTTCGTCGTGTCGATGGCTGAGTCAAATTTTATTTTGACTTGCCATCGTGGTGAAAGGATTAGCCAATTCGCTTTGAAGAACTCGCGATTTGCCCAGGGTGCGCCGGACGTAGGGAATCGATGTGTACGTCACTCGGGGAGGCTCCTTTTATGCACCCCTAAACCAAAGTTTATATAACATAACATTACGCCTATTTTACCCAGAAGGGTGCGGCAGAGGTGTACAATACCCACATTTCCGTCTGTCCCGTTTTTATTCAGGTGCCATGGAATAGGGGGTAATTCCAACTCCGTGGTGCTATTGTGAATTCCCCGACGGAAAGTTCACAAATAATACTTTGCCCGACCCGGGAATCAAACCCAAGACCTCGCGGTGAGAGGTGCATACGCTAACCATATCTTACTACAAAAATAGGTGAAAAAGTGTGAATTGTTCCATAAAACATAAATAGAAGCTGCAGCTGTCCAATAAGTGACCAAGCTAAAATTTATCGCAAAAAAACTTGATTTATAGTGAAAATTGTCCGTAAATCATCATGCTGGGAGAAAGTTCTTACGTTTTCAACATAGACGTTGGTTTTAAGCAAAATCGTTACACTATATAAATTTGAAAGTTTTGTGAGGGTGTTTGAACATATTTGTAACTTACTCATGCTCTAACCGCGGAACAGATTTTTACACAATTTAAATTAAAGATAGGTAACTTAGACTAACATGATAATATTTGAGGATCTTTTAATTGAGGAGTGAGGCCACTGTCAGGAGCAAGTATATTTTTTAAATGATTGTCTTATGTTACTTGCTTCAGTCTATTTATATCTTTTGTTTTGTTTTTTGTTGTTTATTTTTCTATTATTTCTGCCCACTATTCTATGTATCTACTGGTTTATGTATCTGCTGTATATTTTGTTTGTTTGATGTATTTTATTATTGAAAATCAGCGTCAGACCTGAGTCTGACAATATGCTGAATCAAGACCTATTTGGTGCAACCATGGGGCATAACTCAAAATGTTGTGTATTTATATAATCTGTATATTGTTTACTTTCTGTGTCCCATTTGTTGGAATTAAATAAATTTATTTTCTTTCTTCTTTCTTTCTTTCTATATTATTAAAATCAAAATCCTTTGTACTAACGCCCGTTTTGTGTGAGTTCTACCATTAAATACGAATACAAGTACCAGCTGCCCCAAACGTGACCAAGTGAAGCCTGAATGTTGAAATATGACCGCAAAAATCTTTTGATTTATAGCGCAAACCCTCCGTAAAATACCGTGTTGGAAGAAGGTTCTCATATTTTCAACAAAAACATAGGCTTTTGAGCAAATAAACACGAACGTCTTTTTTATTCTTTCTATCAGTTTAGCAGTGCAGAAAAATATTACAAAACCGCGACTAATAAATACACTTTTAACTGTAACTTTCAGTATTTTGGTCACTTGCGAAAAGTGTGTAAACTTATTTCTTCTTGTAATATTGACAAAACAAACGTTATAAAGGAAAATATACATCTAACTAGCGTCCACGCAGGGCTCTGTCCGCGTCGACTGTCAATAAAAGTTTGTCCATTCTCAGGACTTAAACGTAACAATGAAGATACCATACAAAATTCAGGTAGTTCGTTAATTGAGCCGTGAAAGCGTAACAGACCGACAGATACACAGAGTTACTTTCGTATTTATAATATTAAGAAAGGATACACACATATTTAAGTCTACATCTATTTGCTTAATTAATTATTCAATTAAATACTTTTACTTATTAAATGGATATTCATTAATTACTACAATTTATTTTAATTATTTTAAGAATATAAAAATAATGATTATAAATGTAATTTAATGTTTAAAATATCTGCACGCTCTCAATTAAAGGGCAAAACATGCTGTACCTACCCGATATAATTATAACAACATATCGATTGATTCTTCATTCTTGATTCTTGATTGTACGGAGTTCCGCCGCCCACGCTATTTTACGAAAAAGGTTTGCGCGCCATTTTGCGCGTTGACGTCCACTTTCACTGAGTATGCTGCTAAGCAAATATTCGACTGAATTATAGATAAGATATTCTGTTACCACACACGCTGCTTTTAGCATCAGCGATTGGCGACTGAGCGACAGTTGCCATCCAAACATTTGACTCCTTTTAACCGAATTAAAGAAAAAAGGAGGAGGTTCTCAATTCGATAGCATATTTTGTTTCTTTTTTTTTTGTTCTCCGATAATTCGAGGAGGACTGGTCCGACCTGAGATGTTTTTTTTTCTGAAAGCGTATACTTGTCATGTAGTCCCGTGCTTAAAAAGTCACGATCTGCTGATGGAATCCTAGAGAAATCGAGGGCCACCCCTTAAACTTTAAAGGCTCCTATATTGATTTTCGTATATAACCTAAAGCTACTCGGATATTTATTTATTTATTCATTTATTTTATTTTATTTTAAAATTTAATGTACAATATCGCACATAGGCGGACTTAATGCCATAGGCATTCTCTACCAGTCAACCTTTGAGTGATGCTGAGAGTAGGGTAGTAGGTGCAAAAGTTAAAGTTTTAATTAAAAGAAGAGTAGAATAATAAAATAATTATGAGTACACATACATATAGATATAATTACACAAATAACCAAATATACAATATATAAAAATATAAATGATACATAAACATAAACAATATACATATATAATATACTTATACATATTACATAATTATAATACTAACATCGATGAGATAATTCCTTAAATTCGTCTAATAAGTTATGCGAGCACGGACCCTAACCTTGAACGCATAACGGTTTGTGGACATCCTGATTTCAAGAGGGCGCATTCCATAAAAGGGCAGACTGGACAAAGAAAGAAGAGTTGAGAAATCCAGAAGTGTGAGAGGGACAGAGAAGGAGAAGATTGTTTGAAGAACGTAAGTTTCTGTCATGGTTGGAGCAGAGATATTGGAAATATGGTGTCAGGTAAGAAGGGGGTGATGGGGAATTTAAAATAGAGAAAAGTGTTGTTAGTGCACGCTGGTTACGACGTTGTCGTATAGGCAACCAATTTAATTTTAATCGATATGATGACACATGATCATATTTTCGAATTATTCCCAGTAGTCCCCTCTAGCCCTGTCCCCCGGGGTGACAACTGGGAATTGTCTTCCCAGTTGTCACGGGGGTGACAATTTGTGCCGACTGTTCCCTTTGAAAGCTGACTAGAGGGGACAAATGGGAAGTTTGTTTCTCAGTTGTCACCGCGGGGGTGACAATTGCTACGATTTCTTCTCAGAAAAAAATGTAATTATCATAGATTTCAGCATTTTTATTGGTTGTGCTACAAATAATGAAATATAAAAATTAACACAATGTCAACACACAACATTAGAACAATATTAACTATTAAGTAAATAAAAATGTCAAAAAAGTTATATAAAACCATAAAAAAAATTAACATTACGGTTCCTTTAATAGGTACAATCATAGATTATTAACACCAATCTTTTTTTAATTTTATATAATTTTTACATATTACGGAATTTATTTTGTACGGCAACACCGAGGTTAGAATTTTTTTTCAAAATGTAGTTTTTTAAACTGACGATATATTTCCTACCATAAACTTCGTTAGTTTCGCCCGTTGTGTTACTCACTGTTGTTTTAAATACTACAAAATAATGTCTGGGAATAGTGCATGTTCTAGTTCGAGTGATTCGACTTTTGTGATAATACAAAGAGGAGTTGGAAACATTCTGCTTCGAGCAGGCCATCAATTTTATAAGAAAAAACAGTACAATACTGGTCTTTCAATATAGGAATGTAGTCAGAGAAGGAAAATGTGTAAAGGGCGTATCAGGATAAAAGTGAGTATTTAAGTATAGATTTCTTTAATTACTTACTATACACATGACATGGCACATGAAATATATACTCAAGGATGAATTCATACAAGAAATGCAGATGGAATTTCTGCATGGGAATATGTCTGTTGGACATTTTTTGGAAACACTTAGACATTAAGTTTATGTCTATAGTATAGTACATAATTAGGAGATATATATTTTTTAGTGTTTCAAAAAACGTAAATATGTATTAGGATAAAGTTACACGTGCTAATTTAATCGCATGCTTGTTTGTAAACTTGCTCATTGATTTTGTGCCTTGCGCTGCAGGTAGCATGAGACAAAAGTTTACAAACAAGCATGCTATTAAATTAGCACGTGTAACTTTACCCTTAGTGATTATCTGTGATTATACGATTAGTATTAATTAAAATAAATAATCTGTGATTGTACCTATTAAAGGAACCGTAATGTTAATTTTTTTATGATTTTATATAACTTTTTGACATTTTTATTTACTTAATAGTTAATATTGTTCTAATGTTGTGTGTTGACATTGTGTTAATTTTTATATTTCATTATTTGTAGCACAACAAATAAAAATGCTGAAATCTATGGTAATTACATTTTTTTTCTGAGAAGAAATCGTAGCAATTGTCACCCCCGCGGTGACAACTGAGAAACAAACTTCCCATTTGTCCCCTCTAGTCAGCTTTCAAAGGGAACAGTCGGCACAAATTGTCACCCCCGTGACAACTGGGAAGACAATTCCCAGTTGTCACCCCGGGGGACAGGGCTAGAGGGGACTACTGGGAATAATTATTTTCTAAGGTTAAAAATGAATCGAATGCAGTTATTGAGAAGTCGGTCATATTTGTTGAGGAAATCTGCATTCAGGTCAAAATAGCACACATCACCATAGTCGATTGTGGGAAAGATAAGAGTTTGCACGAGCATTACCTTAGTATTAGAAGGGAGAAAATTCTTCAGACGATAAAGAGCGCGAAGAGATCCCGTAACTCTTTGGCTAACGTTAGTGACGTGATCTTGCCAATTAAGTGTGGAATCGATGTGCAGGCCAAGGTTTTTAACAGTAGGGCAGAAAGGGATGGCAGATTTGCATCTAGCATTCAGCATTTCTTGTTGCTGAGCTAATGCTGCAAGGAACAACTCCTCAACGGTTAGGAGTACGGGAATTGTTCTTTAAATATAGGCATCAAAACGCCGTTCATTATATTCATGTTATACATAAATGAGGCGAGACGTTGTATAGTATTTTCTACTTTTTAGTATTTTTTTTTAAATGAAGCCTCTTTTTTTTGCAAATTTATTATCGGAACAGTTCAGTCGCGGCATCAGAATTGCGAGTTTTAGCGACTTCAAGTATCATGTGGGCTATAATATAGCCTACACATTTTAAATCGACACGCGAGTACATCTAAACGCAAAAGCACACAGATCACTAGCAACAACCGATAGCGGCGTCAGATAATTCACGTGACCTAATTTCAGTGCCCGATAGCATCGAACCGGATTACAACTAGAGGTGTTAATATGTGTGTGTGGTAAAAAATATCTATAGATTTTTTTTATCGATACCCTTTATATGTTGTACAATTAGAAAACAATAAGTAACTACAATAGTAGCAAAAAAATTGAATATGTGATTGTAAAGTAGTGTGCTTAGTAAATTCTTACGAAAAAGCTAGCTTCCGTTCGCGGCTCCACCCGCGTGGTAGGTCAATAAAATGTAGCATATATTATTTTTGGGCTTTTGAACTATCCTCACACCAATTTTTATTAAGATGGGTCGAGGAGATTCGAAAATTTTTGGGTACAAATAAACAATAAATAATTTCCTTTTATAATTAGTATGTATGGTACAATTAGTATCGCTGGCCACAAATAAAAAACATACAGGATGGATGCGACATAGCGGCATTTATTGAAACCTCAGTATCCACATGGTCAGTATTTACATCCACCGATTACATTCTTCTTTACGAAAAATAAATTTAATCTTTACTTGTTCGGCAAACGAGATTTTTTTGTCAACAAAATAAATCTTACTATGTATGGAAACAGACTGTGGTTTCAATAAATGTCGTATTCACCCTGTATATCAAGGGTATTAAGGGTATTATTTTATTATTAAAATAAAACACTAAAAGATGCATTGTATACAGTAGACCTAAAAAACATAATTCGTTTAACTCCACTCGCTTTAAACCAACCAAAATACATTTCAAAAAAAAGTTGCTGTATGTAGTCACAATGATATCGATGTTTACAAAATAGCGATAATTCAAGAATAGGTACTGATCGTGCCCACCTCTAGTTACAGGCGTTCCTTCCTACGCACCGGATTACCGGTCGACACGTTGATTAAACTTCGCCTGCGCTACAAATATTTACCACCGCCGATCAATTACAGGCCAAGGCTTACTTTTTTTCGATTTATTGGTACAACTCCAAATTGAGTTAACGTGTTGGTACAAAATATTGGTATCGACTGCGGGAGTGAAAAACGACTCTATTGGAAAGTCTGTTAAATAAACAATAAAATTTTATCACTGAACATTTTATTTTGCGGGTAATTCTATGATGTTTTCATTATGTTGTCCCTAAAATCGATCAATTTTTGCAAGGTAATTTAAGACAGGTACCTACAGTATACCTTGGGATGCCAAATCATAACAAAGATAATCATTACTTGAACTTTTCCTCACAGGTGTCCACTACATCCGCGACTGTCCAGCAGAACCCAGGATCCCCGTCTACATGGTAGTGGGAGGGGCAGCTGGCAGCTTCGGTATATGCTGGCTGCTGTGGGCACAGCTCGCCAGCAGGAGCTCTAATTCCTCAGCCAGTGTACCTGAGAGGATCCTGGCGTATTTACTAACTGGGTTTCTCTTATCCTGGTAAGTGTGATTATTTGCAAATATAATATAAATTACGTTTTGTCAATATAGCTTAAGAGCCAGTAACCGCCCGACTTATTTCATTATATAAAAGCTGAAAATTCCCCTGTTTTTGCTTCTAATAGAGGTTAAAACGATCACCAAATATGTAATTTGGATCGTGGTAGCTTTGGAAGATAATAGAAAAATAGTTTGAAAAAAGTATCGTCTATGACGTTACTTTTTTTAAACTATAAACTATATTATAAAGCGTAAATTGTGGATATGTTGACCTTGATGATGGTAAAAATCATCGCCAACCATTGGCAGACACTTATCATGGTTTCAACCATAGACAAACCCCTAAACTTTAAGATGCTTAAGGCTTTTATGATAACAAAGTGGCTCCTATACCTCACAAACTGGTCATGCAATGTTTCACCTTTGCATTAAACAAGCTGCAGATGCAAATATTCGGATCTTTAACATTTTCAGAATATATGCATATGTGGCTAGTTTAAGAAATAAAGTAGTTGCACCAACAATCTTAGGTCGGGCAAAAGTCAAAAGTGTTATTTGTGAATTTCCTGAGGCAATTCTCAATAGCAGCACGGAGTTGGAATTGTGTCCGGTGAATAGCCCTCTTCCCTAGATGGTAGATGACCAGGGAATCAATTCCGATCCCGCAGTTTTAACTGTTTCTTTGTATTCAATTACTAAGCGTAGCTAATTGCTATAAAAAAAACAATTTAAAAAAATAACGCTATTACAAAGACAACTTTTCATACTTCTAAGCTACAACTTCAGATGGCTTAGGCAAGATCCCTTTAAAGTTCTTTTGCACTTAATAACTTGGATTAAGGTGGGTTACGCGGAATCTACCAGGTTAGAGAGTTTAAGACCCGGCTGATGGTTACGGTCTGGAGAGACACCGTATAACAACCAGTATTAATTAGACAGAGAGGAAGAGAAAAAGCCAACTTATCGTTTTATTGGAATTCAGTAAGAATCTGAAAACCTTTAAATTTAATGAACCAATGTTGCTTCACGAACATAGTTCATTAGTTTAACTAATTAAATATTATATTATACTGACAGAACTCTTAAACTCTATACTAAAAGGCCACAACAAGAAGGCAATGTTTCCAAATGCTGGCAAATGTGCTACATTGGATTGGATGACAATGATTATTTTCTTACTTTCTTACTTATAATAAGCAGCATTTTGGAATCGTGTGGTCCCAAGTCCTACGGCCCAAGCATCTCAACCCCAAAAAAAAACAAATCTACAAACTCTAAACAAAGATAATTTTCAAAAAAAATTTTTTTGTTGCCATCGATTTCTTTAGGATCCCATCACAGATCGTGACCAGATAAAAATGGGACTTTATGACGGGGATACTCTTTCAGACAAAAAAAATATTTTAATCGGTCCAGGCGTCTTCGAGTAATCGGAAAAAAAAACAATCGCATTGAGAACCTCCTTCTTTTTTGATGTCGGCTAAAAACGTTACACTCGTTGCCGGCAGTTTAAATCAAAAGATTTACACACTTGTTAATTCTAAAGCAGCAGTAAAAGTAAGTACACTTGAATAAAACATCATGCAGTAAAACTTTCAAGTAGTTGGTGCACATGTTTAAAGCCTTTGAATTAACGTACCGTTTCAAACAGTCAAGGTGTCTAGAGTATTAGCATCAAACATACATAACATAACATCATGCCAATTATGTAAGTCGCAGCTGGAGGGGTGCAAGAAGAAACTAGAATGACTTAAAATGAAATTTATTATACTTATTTAATCTAACTAGCCTAAAGATGAATGAGTCCGATGTGAGGAACTACATTCTATCTATCTAACCTAAAGATGAATGAGTCCGATGTGAGGAGCTACATTCTATCTATCTAACCTAAAGATGAATGAGTCCGATGTGAGGAACTACATTCTATCTTACAACTATTCTACGTAATTTTATCCCGTCTTCTGTCTTCAGATGCCTTTTTATACTACTCCAAAGTGGGGTCGAATAAGTGGGGTTAATTGCAACCAGTCGATGACTCTAGTGCTGATTCGGCGTCTAGTGCTTGAGTTGGTAACGATTGCGAAACAAGCCTCGTGGAGTGATTGAGGTCACGGGTCGATGGCACATGTTAGCACCGATATGTAACATCTCCACCCTCAGAACAGCAACTATTTGAAGACAAAGTTGAGAATAGTGCTGAACTATGCAATAGGTATTTCATAATTCGTTCGCTTGCGGTGGAAAATGACGCACGGCGAACCTCACGTTACGGCTTGTCATCAGTTTTGCAGGTGTGCATCGGGAACGGCTCGATAGCAGTTTTGTATGCGCGTGGCTTGCTGGTTTCTATGTGTCGCAATAAGGCCTTTGCATATTTGTAGTTTCTTTGCAAATTCTTGGTATAACAGATCAGCAATCATTTTAATTGAAAAAATATTGCTGACTGTGTCTTTGGGGCTGGTACACATATATCGATGCCACTTATTACTTGCTGCCCTGGATGAAGTGGAACTGGAAGATCTGAACATCCCGGATGAGGCGGAAGGAGCTGCTGCAGGATAATGCCCAAAAATATCCTTGCCAAAAATTTAGAATAATTTCGTTTGGTATGTACTAAGGGGTTATAAATGGATTGTAATTTGCATCGCATCTCGTCGAGTTATTCAAAAGCTTCTTCTTTCAGGTTTTATTGGTGATGAGTTTGGACGATGTTGCGCTGTGGCTTGATGACTCGAAGTTATCTTCTTAATTATCTTCATGAAGACCATCGATCCATTACATCTCTGATGCATTGCAGGGATACCATAAATTTTATTTCAGACTTTCTGTCTCTATGTACTTAGAATATAGTTCATGAATTGCTATGTGGAGTGAGGATAGGCAAAAGGAATAGGTTAATTCTATTAGGTATTGTGGATAATTTATGTTAGATATAGGTTTCTAGGTAAGGCTATCTGCGACATTATAACTACTGCTACTTATGTTATACTACAGTTATCACCTAAAACATCAAATCTCAGAGTTTAAAATGAGTGATATAGAAAGGCGTTACCTACTTATGAAATGGATAGAAAAATTTATTAAGCATTAGCAAAATTATTTCAAAACTACGTCACCGTCGGTCACAGAAAGAAAATACAGAAGTATTTTAAATAATATAAAATATATTTTTATAATTTATAAATTTCATATTAATTTTAAGTACATACATATTATATTATACATAAAATTTATTTTTTTAATCACTTCCTATTACAATATTATTAAAATTTTATTTCAATGAATAAAACAGAAAATAATTATATGCTGTAATTTGATTTTTTTTTTCTTTTTGAGACTTTATTGAATGTAATAGTTATTGAACAAACAGCCGATTTAATTTAGGAAATGCCGCCCATTCCCGGCTTTGTGACATATATATGTTTTAATTCTATTATCTAATATATTTATTCCAGTTTAACCAAACTGCACTATATATAACAATTTTTAATACTATTGATATAATTATAGAAAGCCAAATTTTTAAATTAATCTCCCTTCTCTATATTTATTTTAATTTCAATTTAACTAATAATCAGTAGATATAAAAGCCAATTTAAATGTAAGATATATATATTACATCCCTTTTTTTTTTTTGATAAATTCATAATATGAATAGCTCACTTCTATTTCAAAAATGATTTCAGTGATAAATATAATATATAATTATATATTTTTTTTTATTTAGTGAAATCAGTTATTTTTGCTTGGGGAAAAAAAATATTTTTCTTTTTTTTTTTATAAAATACCTACTACGTTTTAGCAATCACTGTTTTTGAAATAAGTTTCATTTCTTAATTATTTTAATAAATCAAATAAATATTATCATGCAATGGATATCAATGACAATCCAACATTTAAATAAAATACAAAAAATCAATTCACTATGTCGGCAATCGATGTGCGTCATCGGCACACCTGCACTTTTGCTGCATCGGCGAATGCTTCATGTACGGACGTTTTTGCACATGGTGCTATATCGGCACTGCTATTCTAGTTAATTATAATTCATAGTGAATTCATACATTGCTATGTCGTTGATATTCATTAGGGATCCGTACTGAACATGCACTATAATTTTAATTTTTATGTTAATTTGACTCATTTATTAAAGCCTTATCAAATTTTACAACTTTGGACTATTTCAAAGTGTAACCTTCTATGTTTCAATTATTTTCTTCTCGATTGAAGATTTTAATAGAAATTCTACAATTAATTATTAATATACATTTTTCCTAATTTTATTCGAATAAAAAGAAATGTAAGAATTAATATAATCTTATTTATATTGTATTGCAGGGGTTTTTTTTTTCATAAATTTCTTATTTGTTGGATTGTATTAATAAGTGATAAAGAAAAGGGTATACTTAATAAATTCGATATAAAATCAATCTAAATAGTCGTACAAATATATTTAAGGTATTATTATTTCTTTTATCTTTTAAAATGAACTAAATGATATTTAAAAAATATTATATATTTCAAATAAATTTAAATGTATTCTGTAGGCATGAAGAAATAAATCTTAATTAAGTTTAGTAAAGTTAGTTTAGTGATAATGAAATAAACTGTTTTAAATAAACTTGATATACAAAAAAAATATCTGACATATTAATTTATTCAATAAAAATGAATTTAAAGTTATTAGCTTATTACCTATACATAATACAATATAATAATATATTATATTTTATTTAATTTTGTAATTACTTCATTTTACTCTACGTCACTGTAAGGTAGGTAATGAGTAATTTATTTAAATAGTTTTCTAATAGGTGGATTTAACTTATTCTTTTGAAGATTATCATATTTTATTGCGTTTTATGACGCTATTGTAACTTATAGCATTAGATATGCCAAAAATGATTGTAATTGAACTAATTGCAAGTTAATTTAATCTAAGCCATAGACTAAAGCTTTCAGGGCGGTAAGAGTCGAATATAATAGTTATAGTTTAATTATAAGTTTTATTTAATGTACTAATTAACTATACTAAATAAGAATTTTAAAATAGATTTTATTATAACATTAAATTGATATTTTGGAAAGATTATTTTAAATGATGTAATTAAATTCTGAGCTATAAAAGGGTATTAATATAATCCATCTTAAGGGGCTAGATGATATTGCCTACTGCTTACTTTTGGCATGCATTATAATGAGCTAGGGTTTAAGCAAACTATAACAGTAAGATGGCATTCATTATATTCATGATGGTTTGAGTAACACAGCTAAGCTTCAATACTATTATAGTCGTGATGATAGTGGTCGACGAAACCTGATTCGAACAAAATACAATGAAATGTTTAGGGTTGTCAAAACTATTACAATTAAAACAATTCTGTATTAAATTCTGTAAAAACGACTCGACCTATTAATTAATTATTATTACAATTGATTCAGTACACTTCTTTACTTCATAGGCAGGACAGTTAAGTTCATGTAAAATCATTTACTGCCTATCATGGATTCTGAAATCAGCATTAAACTATCGATCTAATTCTTAAAAAGATAAATAAATTGTATATCTAATATTATTTATTCTGATTTTAGAAAAAAGATTACCTATTACATTACAACTTTAAAATCACTGTTAATAATTAATTATGTCAAAACTAAATAAATCAAAACTAACATTGTGTCAACCCTACTTGCAACAATGCTTCTTTCTAAAACTGCAACGTATGTTAAATGTAACTTGAGTAAAGTAAGTATTCACAAGTAGTACCTACAATATAACGTCTGATGAATTGCACTTTTTTATTTTAAATTCACAGTAATGAGTTTTTATCATCGAGCTGCGGGACAGTAATTATTTTGTATGAAATGAACTGTCTATATAATGTAAAAACTGAGTATGTTACTAGAAAAATATAAAAGAAAAGTATAGGTTGCTAACGAGGTCGGTTACAAGATGGAAGCCTTCAGATAAACTATTTCTATGTATATTAACTATTTCTATGGATGTTATTATTCACTATTCTACTTTGCTAATTATTATAATTCTACATTATCAGTATCTTTGTCCTGAATTTAGGAATACCTAGTCTAGAGGGTGTACCAGAATTCCTTGAATGGAACATTTTGGTGGAAATTAAGGATAACTTAAGGATAACTTAGGGATAAAAAGGAAGCAACCATAGAACGATTCTAAGGTACTTACAATCTAGTTGGCTTCTGTGCGGTATCAATGTTCGGATACTCCCTCGCTGCGGCTTCATGTAGATTCTGGATACTCGAAGCGGCGACTTGGAAGTCCCCCGGGTTGTAGTGCTGCCATTGATGTATCTTCTTTACAATAAAGAAATGACCACGAAAGCTAGCTAACCCGCGAGTATCGTACCGACTGCGCCAATTATGTAAGTCGCAGCTGGAGGGGTGCAAGAAGAAACTAGAATGACTTAAAATGAAATTTATTATACTTATTTAATCTAACTAGCCTAAAGATGAATGAGTCCGATGTGAGGAACTACATTCTATCTATCTAACCTAAAGATGAATGAGTCCGATGTGAGGAGCTACATTCTATCTATCTAACCTAAAGATGAATGAGTCCGATGTGAGGAACTACATTCTATCTTACAACTATTCTACGTAATTTTATCCCGTCTTCTGTCTTCAGATGCCTTTTTATACTACTCCAAAGTGGGGTCGAATAAGTGGGGTTAATTGCAACCAGTCGATGACTCTAGTGCTGATTCGGCGTCTAGTGCTTGAGTTGGTAACGATTGCGAAACAAGCCTCGTGGAGTGATTGAGGTCACGGGTCGATGGCACATGTTAGCACCGATATGTAACATGCCTTTACTACCCAGAGGAGTGTGGCAGAGGTGTACAACACTAACATTGGTCCCATGGGATAGGGGGCGAGCCTATGGTTATCCAGCGGGCACAATTCCACTAGTAAATGTCCTGACGGAAAGTTCACAAATAACACTTTACCCGACCCGAGAATCTAACCCTCGTGGTGAGCGGCGCATACGCTAAGCACTAGACCATCGGGACAGTCTATCTATCAATCTATCTATCAAAAGGGTATCTACTTGAACCAATAAAGTTACGAAAAGAAAAAAAAATTCAGAACTAAAATATTTCATCCCTTGAGACGCAATCAGATATTACATAGTCTTAAGACATATTTGATAGGCGTCCAAAAGTAAAAAAAGGTAAAATGACAAAAGATGTTTAAAAAAATGTTAAAGCATTGAAGAATGAATATCGACAAACTGTCTTACCCTGCTCAAATATTTGACAACACAATTTTTGCGCCAATGAACTAAAAATGAACATAACATAAGCATCATGTCTGTTTTCCAGAAAGAAAATAGATAGGCTTAAGACTCTGGCCATTTTACTAGTTAACCGTAACAAATAAAAAGTTTGGTGCAATGTGTTAAAAGGTTCACCAATCTCCATACTGAGAATTCTCTGGCGAATACATGTCAATAAAACGTTTACCTTAACTGAAAATCAAATTTAAAACCTCACGGTATGCTGTTGCGCACACTACTGCTAAACCGATAAGGCATTAAAAAATACAATCGAGTCAAGAACCTCCTCCTTTTTTTTAGTCGATTTAAAATCAAACGTAAAAAGCTGAAAAATTTATATTTATTGAATTAAAACTCAGAGAGCTTGGTTTAATTAATTTGTTAGTTCTTGGTCAGTTTTCATTAGAAAGGCTATACATTCACGAGTCAGACTGCAATGACACCCATAAAATTTAGTTGGGTCAGCAAGACAGATACCTACACACCTAGTGTTGTGAAATTCTAAAGTATTTGATTACCATCAGGCAGATCAAAAGCTTGTACACCACATTATTCGGCGTTATTAATTATTTGATATCATGATGATCGTAAGATACTAAAAATGATGCTTTTAGATTTGTTTTGACTACTAGAATACGAATTTTATTATCTTCGTCGTCTATCAAAAAACAGAATTATAAGACAGTAGCGAAAACAATGAACGTGATGCCATATGAGCAAGATATGTTTTGAAGTTGATAGTTTAGAAATGTTGGCAGGATTAACGACGAGACACGACCAGAGATTTACGTGTGTACCCGTCTTTAAAACATTTTTAGTTTTACTGAAAATACAACTTTGTTATTTTGTTAGTATTTTATTTCCTCACTAAGTCCTTGGTCACTTCACTGTAACAAATATCAAGCATTAAAATCATTATAATCAAGCATTGAAATCAAAGTAAGTGAAATTTAAGTGAAATATCGCGATAAAATCCGTAAAATTGAAGTGTTAGTCATTAAAATCATTAATTTATAATTTGGCATTTGTTAAACAAAGTTAAGTCATTCGAATCCATCAAAACATTGTAATAGCATTTTGAAAGTTACTGTTAAGACAACAAAATAATATTTTCAACTTGAATGTTTAAGTCATTAATAATAACTATACAATAAGCGTTTATAACTAATTTGCGGTAAAAACTATGAGAATTTATACTAGTATTACATAGAGGAAATATTTGTTTGGTTGCACCCAAAATTTTCGAGTCTACTGGATCGATTTTAATGAAAATTGGTGTAGAAATAGTCCAAGTCTTTTTATCGACGGACCACGTGGAGCCATGACCGGAAACTAGTGTCTAATAATGTAAGATTTTTCTATGAAATAGACCCTTGGAAATATTTTGGCACGGTACGACAGCAACACTACTTTAAATGTATCACGTAAACAAGCAAACTGTTGCGATCGTCAACAATCCAACTTTACGAGCTCATCCATCACTGATACACCCTCGCGTCGGTACTTAAACTAATAAGTTAGCAAAAAAATATTTAGTGCCACTAAACACTAAAGGCGTTTACGTTTAAACACATAAAGCATAGAAATAATGAAAATAAGAATACTTTATTTATTGACTTTCGTTCAGTGAGCGTATCATTTAGATAAACTTCTAAAATTGAAAACGAGGTTTGGCTTTTCAGCTCTCTTATTATTAAGCTCTATGCGCTTACGTCACAACTTGTGTTGTGGACGCTTTTATTTATCGCTACAAGTGCCTTAGTGTGCGTTTGCGCTCATAGCTTGAATTATATTCAACAGTGCAAAAAAACGAATGCAATTTGTTAGAAAAATTGCTTTTCTCTAACTTTGATTGAGTAAATCGAGAGGGCAAATAGGGTTTTGTTTGGCTTTATCCACTTAAGTTTGGCTGGAAGAAATGATTTCGTTTGTTTCAAGATTAGTTGTGACGGCTAGAAAATTAATACCTTGAAATTAAATTTCAACGGAAACTACTTTATGCAATCATAATAATATAATCAGCTTTGGCAGCTAATAGTGAAGATAAACTATAACTGGTAGTGCGTACCTACTCAGAAACAATCATCCAGGTAAAAGTCAAATTCACCTTCAAGGTCATCAGCATAATGCAACTTCTGATACAAATTTACGGGATTAAGGGCTAGTTTTACCAGTTTTTTACAAAGCTTACGATACAAAGTGGCCTTAACTATATAGATACCTTAACTAGATATATAGATAAATAGGCTTTCAGGGACATTTTCAAAAACAAGAGAATCTGACTCTGAAAGTAATATTTTTTTCTACAGGTTTGCGTTCGGGAACTACTGGACTATCGGCATCATGTGGCCAGATTACGCTCCAACTCTCTTCGAACCGAATCAATGGTGTCATCGAACGCTTTACGTCTTTGCACTAACACAGCTGGGAGTGGTGTGGGGACTGCTTTCTCTCCTGCTGCTGCTGTCATTGTCCCTTGTTGTGTGTCAGGTTTGTATGTTATACTGTTTGTAACACTACAAACCAAATCAGTGGTAGCATGAGTTTTTAATGACACAACTGAAGTGTGCGGACTGATTTTACTCCTTTTTGTTGCTTATTATTGTGAGTCAAGTTTGTATGTTACAGTATTGTTAACTGATTTATCAAATCAGTAAAGTAATCTTTTTTCTTTTTTATATTTTCGAGATAACTCTATTTCACTGTGATTTTAAGTAGCTATATTTTTAACGAAGGTAAATCTGCTATGTAATACATAATATAATATAATTGCGATATAAAACACCAAACATTATATTTTATATAATTTTTGATACTAAACATGGTTATCTTTTACTAAATATTAGATTTCACAAGATATTTACCATGTATATTATCGTGAACAAAGAGATTGCAACATATAATATGATCCATAAATATACGTATGCATAGAATATCATCGGCAAATAGAATGGGTAGAGTGATATCTTTATTTAATATTATTGGAAGGTCTTTGATATATATTAAGAACAAAATACATCCCATTAAACTTAACCCTATTACCCAATTCCAACTTGACGTCCTAAACTGGGACGCCCTCACTTCGAATCAACCAACGAGTCTCATAGCCGACTGAGACTCGTTGGTTGATTCGAAGTGAGACCATAATATATTTATGCGAGTAATTCGTTGATTCGTTGATTCTAATTTTCATTGTGAATCAACGGCAACCTAATATCATTGCATAGGAATTATTTTTTAAATCAATTAATAAATTTTAAAAGTCAAAACAGTCAAAACTCAAATCATTTATTTTCACAAACCGTGCAGTGGTTACAGTGCAATAAAAATAATCTAAATAATTTAATAAATTAAAGTTATTCTTATCAAAATAATACGATTTTCATAACCAAACTATTTAAGTTAACAGTTTTATTCAAGGGAAACTATGTGTAGTAAAAGTAAATAAAAAATAAAATAAAAAAACACATACCTATTTACAAATTTACAGGTAAGGTGTTATAGATTACTCCTCATCGACCTCGTTAGTACCAGTTTCAATGGGTATTGCATCATTGAGAAGACCTGGTGAAAACTCATGTGCACCATCTTTTTAAATAATTAATTATACAGTTTTGTTTTTGGTTTTGATAATATTCAGGTAAGTGTTTAAATATAGCAACACCAAATCTTAATACAGAGAAAAATAGCATAAAAAAAATATTTATAATATTGTGAAGGAATAAACATTATTTGTCAAGTGAAAATTATATTAAATAACCAAGTTATTATGGGCTGCAAGATTTTACACTTCAAGCGAGAGAGGGGAAGAAAAAGAGTAGAGGCTATAATATATGTGAATACATTTTGGCACGATACGAAATGTAGTACATATTAAGGCTTTTTAACTTAATGCAACGAACAAATACTATAAAATACTAATAATTACTTGTTACTCACCTTCACAATATTGAAAATTAAATGAGTGTATTGTTTCCTAGGTGTTCGGTTGTGGCTGGTTGGGGCCGCCTAGGTACAAGTAGCAACGGCGCAGCGTCGTGCTAGAGCTATGGCACAGGAATATCAACAATACCATGGATGTAGCCGGCGCCCTCCTACCCTTCACCCAGGTCGTCCGCCCTGAGCTTACCATCCATGTCCAAGAGGTGCTCACACAGGCAAACAAGGACGCAGATGGCACGCAAAAGTCCAAAAACCCTATCCCTGAAATAAACGAACCAAGTGACAGTGATGAAATAAAAAGTCCTGTAAGTAATTTTTTTGACAACCCTCAAAACGGTACTAACGCTTACAAAAGTGGTGACGCAAATAGAAGTGGGAAAAAAAGTGAAGTGAAAAATTTTGATATGGTAAAGATGAGGTATGAGAAAAAAGGCAACCCAGCCTGATGGTTGTGGGTCGTGCTGCCAACGCACGGCAAAAAGCATGTACATTTCGAAGCAACGGATAAAGTGTATTACTTCTGAATTTCTACGAACTTTTATACCGCTGCCGGGCGAAATATCGAATGAAATTAATATTGTTTAATAATTATACTCACGATTGCGTAAACATAATATTCTATTTTAAAACAAATACATTGCTTAAATCATAATAACAAATGAAATAAAACATTAACTCACGCTAAGCTTTAGACCCACGTTCTAAAATGTATATGGCAACGTCGAACTGACAACAAAATACGAAAATCCATGTAAGCGACATTTCAGCGGGCTTGTACTTAGAGGATAAAACTCAAGGATTTACGGTCGCTTAGCCGTCGAGGATTCCAAGTTAAATAAACTTTTAGTTTTAGGGTCTTTCGATGTTTGCGCTCGCCAGTACCGGTTGCTTGATTGTCACTGCTTTTCGACTACACCGTGCTCAATGCTATCTACTGTATATTTTAGGGGTAGGAAATTCAATAATATATTGTGTGACATAATTATAATAATATTATTTTTTAAATCCTATAATTTAGATTACTTGGAAATAAACTAGTATAACAATATTATTATGCAAAGATAATGTATTTTTTTAATAAATGTTTTTTTTAATTTACTAGCTATTTTGGTTGTTTCCTTAAATGAAAAAACACTAAAGAAATATAAAGTTACATTAAATAAATTGAAAATATATACAAAGGTAAAAATAAAAAGGCAAATATTTACATTAAGTTATTTACATTCCTTAAATTAATAAATTTTAAATTATTTCTCATGTGAAGATTCAAAAAAACACTATTATGTCATGTGATATGTTTATTGATAACCACTTGTATGCTTAAAATATTATCATAGTATATGTGATAGTAGTTATAATTTCGTAGTGATTTGTTCTGAGATATAGTATATTATTATGCGCTCTTTCATTAAAATTAAGATACAACGAATATTTATTAGATATTATAGTGCTTTTTATATATTTGTAAATAATGAGGTATATTATCTTTATGTACTAGTAGACATTGTATCATATCAGATGACATATTGTAGAGTACGCGTTATTAGATATATTATAATCTTATTGTACTATCTGAAACTGATCTTGACCCTTTTGATAAACATTTTTGTTTAAAATTGTTACAGTCAATAAGCTAGCTATCGTTTGTTGACATTGACATTTACCATCATTATTATACTCTGTCCATTTCTTTATTTTCTTTTTGACAGATTACATTTAGGGATGCCTACACACGTTACTGATTCGATTTGAAATCATAATCGATGTTGTCTACGAAGAACTTTCAATCGATTAATTACATCGAAATGGCTTTAGTTCATAATTAATTATTCGTTTATTAGTAGTTTTTATTAGATGAAATAAATATACAAAATAATAATATAATAATAATGTCACATACTTAGTCTATGACGACTTCCTAGTTACCTTTGTTTACATTTTCATTTTTATTTCCAAGATTTCGACTTGATTTCTTGCAAATAATTATTCATGGAATCACGATACTATTATTATATTCTTTTTTTTTATAAAAATACAGACAATACACAAAAAAAAAGTCAAATTATTATTTTTCATAATGATCGATATATTTGATTTCACGATTTGATTTATAGTCTGTGGTTGTTTGTTACAAACAGTGAACTTCCCTAAAAAGTGCCGCTTGTCAATAAAGTACATTATTATTGTAGTCCATTAATCTGACGAAAAAAAAAGGTAATTCATAGGCGTGATCTGTCAAAAAGAAAATAAAGGAATGGACAAAGTATAATGTATTTTAATAATGGTTTCCAAAGTATGAAGTGGTATGTCGATTGAACTAAGGACTTTGATGTTTTTGCATGACTATGCAAGACAAGATTATAGTGCATCTTGAATCTAATGGTCTGATAGTATTATTAGTATTAAAAAATATGGATGATCAGAATGGGATACTAAAATAATATTATATGTAACTGTAATAACTGCCAACACAGAAAAATAACATTTACAGTAACTTTAACCTAATAATTAAAGCAGAAAATAAAGCTTCAAAATCTAGGTTAAATATAAAAAAAAGAGAGTTTTAGGTTATATATATAATGTGCTTTATATATTGTGGTATACTAAATGTCAAACTTCTTGGTGGCTCGCGAGAGCGAATGCGAGATATACGTAAAGCGTAAACCTTACACGAGTAACTGAGACAGTGCATTTTACGTACAATCAAGATCTTTGAATTTACCTATAAAAGTTAAAGATCCAAATATATCGGATTTTATTTATTTAACTGAACCAAAAGTCAGTATTAACAGTATTATCGTTAAAATTTAGGTAATAAGAATAAAGTATAGCCGAAATTTATAAAGATATAAAAGCTACGCTAGATTTTATTTACTCAAAGTATTTATACTCCTTGAAAAACTTTGCAATGCCATTTTAGTTTGAGAATAAAATATGAGCTAATTCTAGAAAATTCTTTACATTTTACCATGGAAACAAATTGTATTTTAGCTTTTAGATGCCGAAAGATTTTTGCAGAAATATTTTTCTAGAGATTCTTTAGGAAACCGTTTTTACTTCAAAGAAACAAGCTACTTCACTAGGATACCATGAAAGCGTCGCAAACTACGCATCATACCGCAAATCGGTCAAAAAGCATGGCATTGATATAAATACTCAAATTTATCTTGGTTCGTGCGGCTTTCATTGCGCCCTGCAAATAAAACTCTAAGTTATTATATTTATAATGTGTATAGCACACATAGAACCGCACGCCAAGGTAAGTGCGAGTTTCTATACAAATTGCCTGGCTAGCGATACAGTCATAGTGTCCCGGTAATAGAGGGTGTTACTGAATAATCTGCGTCCAAAGTTTTACCCAACGTCCCATTCTGATATATGTCTTATGAGAAATAATAAGTGAAGCTTCAAAATTTATACTTTATCGTCAAAATTACTAACTCAGCCACGGGTTAGGTTAGGTTAGGTTGCTGACTTAGTAATTTAGAAGGCAACATACATTTTTGGGGGCGAATAATGGTATTAAAAAGAAGCCTGTTTAAATAGCACCCATGTCTTATAATCTGAATGTATACTGATTAACAACATTTTGTATTGAATAGATATTTCATGTGCACCTAAATTGATATTTTTAAAATTGTATATTAATGTCGTCAGACGTAAGTGATTGGAGTGTTCATTCTTGAGATGTTGTTTTAAAAACGAGTTAAAATTTGCCATGTACATATTTAAACTTATATTTGTCGCATGAGAGTTTACGAAAAATAAGTGGTATTTTGTTTTCTGCAATAAGAAGCGATAATAATAATATTTTCGAGTATTTCATACATATCAAATCTTTGATGTATTTCTACTTTGATAATGTTGTATTTAACAGCTATTTTTCTTCTTTCTTGTTTTACGCGAAATATCATTCAGTAGGTATAGTTCGTGACAATCGGTTGTCCCAGATTTCATTACATGTAAATCGACGATTTATTGAAGATTTTATTCGCGATTTAGACGCTTTAATATTACAAATTCAAATTCATATGAAATCAAACGGTTTATTGTTAATGTATTCCATGACAACAGCATTCAATACCGAAAAGATATATTTTTTTAAAACAAGGTTTTGAACAGTTTATGAGTATTTGATATGAATAGAACCAAAATTAAGTTATTTTTTTTTCTGAAATAAATGACATCTCAAGAATCAACACAGACTGAGCACAAAACTGCATGGAACAGGCTTTAATAGAGATTTTATGTGAAAATCATATTTTTGTAGGAAAGAAAATATGAAAGAAAACTGTATAATAATATAATATTCGTATATTAATGTGCTTTTAGGTAAAACGAAATCGTATTAAGGTTTTGGCGAAGGTTTTGACATTAAAAGGATTTTTCTTTACAATCGTAACCTCTATATATATATTTATGTAGGTAAATAAAATTATTGTAGCCCGGGCTAATGTATGTTTTCAAATAAGATCACTTAGTAAACGCTTTGAAAAATGTTTGACATTTTAAGTAATTGCCCACACATTTGATGGTTAAATAAGATATTATTTACTGTATTTCAAAAGAAATATTTCATATCAAATTTATACTTTGTTATGATTGGCTGAATGTATTCAATGCATATCTATACATATTTAGATACATAGTGATGCGAATAGTATTATTTAGATATTTGTAAATAAATATAATAAAGAAATACCATTGGTTAAAAGCTAAGCGGAATAAAATATAAACGCAGTAGTAAACTATCATATCTGCTGTATGTTAATTGAGCCCATGATTTGTTGTCCAAGAAACAACTCAAAAGAGGTGCGATAAGCTCCAATCTGCGACGGCAAAGTAGTATCAACTTTGTACAATTCTTGAAAGCAACTATCAGTGGTCGCACTATTCGTCACACAAACGCAATTTCATATTGGAACTTCTTTGTCAAACGTTTAAAAATGAATAAAGTATCTCTGTCACTATCACTGTAATCATTCTATGGTTCTATATTATTATGTGTCTCAGGATATCGCAATGCAATTTTATGATTTTAGTGAGACAAATATACCTAGCCTACCTTGCTTGCATTGACTTTAGCATCTGGGTGACAGTAAAATGTCAACCCGGTAATTTTGTATAGAATATTTGACAGTGACACCGGCTAAATACAGCTTAGTGGACAGCTAACCTCGAATCTTCTGCTACGTGAAATCGTCCTTCTTGTAAGTAATCGTCCCTTTCATAGACCAATTTTGATCCAACAACGCTTTTCTAGCATTTTTGAAACATTTTGCTTAACAAATGTTGCTGAAATTATAAGGGTATTTTTTTCTGGCGGTGCTTTGGTATAAACTACTTAAAATTGATAAAATATTGTAAAAATCAGCAATGCAAATAGAATTGATTTTTTCTAGTGGTTAGTAAAGTTAACCACAAAATATGTAAAGGTTACCTGTAAGCGTCTAATTATAATATTATAATAAACATTTATACTATATCAAAATAACATTATATACATATTATCTGCAAAATATCATTTAAAATGATATCTACTTTAGCGTGTTGCGGTCAAACTGTATCGTAAGCCTATCATTAGAATTTAAAACTACTAGGAATTTATAGTACTGGATTTGGGAACATAGATGAATTTGTAGCTATTTTTGTATAGAAAAGATGTATTAACATTTAAATCACACCCTTTTAATCTCAAGTATATCTTACCTATATAATGAATGAAACTTTTTAAATATTCCTATTTAGATTTATATATTATGACTACTTACTATATAAACTATACTATACTGTATTATAAATATAAACACTGATAATATAATTTTAATTTTTATGTCGAATGATTTATTGAAACTAAATAATGTGTGTTATCTTTGTATTTAACTGTAAGAATATACAAATGTATTACACATAAAATATAATATACAATGTACTCAGAACTGGCGACCTTAACACTTTAACTCAAAGCGGTCTCGATAAATCTTACAAGAATTTATAGCCCTCTGTTTCTCACTCAAAAAAAAAGCTAAAGTAATCGTCTTGATTTTCAAGAGGATCGTAATTTTTTTATGTAAATGTTTTTAAATCTAAGAATCTATCAAGACTAAGTTAAAAATTACATTGATACACATATAATTTTAGAACTTGTATAAACAAGGCTTTTCAACATTTTGTTAATTATTTGGGAGAAAAATAATGATAATACTTATATTTTGTAACAAAAAAATAAATAGGAAAAGTAAAACTTAAAGTCAAAAAGATATTATATTTTTTTCAATTAATAAATATGAGAGCATGTAAGTCAATATTACGTAACTATGTTTGCGGTTGAACCCATTTAATTATGCGTTGTAATAGATAACCGCCCTTATGACTTGAACACTAAATCAAAGTACTGAATATTACAGATACACAAGTATATTTATGACCAAGATATACCCTCAAAATGTGTCTATAAATTCTTGTAATTTACCCGTGACCTTTTGCCGAGCTTCGCCTTCATTTCCATTCATATACATTTCATATGTTTTGGAAATCACCATCTCCATTGGGTTTTGGGAACATTAATATTAAAATCGAAATAGAATTTCTATCTGTCTTATCCGTATTTTTGTAACAATCCAAACTTTTTATCGACATTTCTAGATTAGTGGATAATATATAAAATTAGATTTATGATTAGTGCCTAAAACTTTAAGCTTTTCGTAACGCGTTTTCATTGTACAGATACATAAATTAATGATTTACTCAGCATGTTAAATTGTGTATTATTAAGTGAAAAAACAGAATAACTAAAATGATATCCATTATCAAGAACTTCTTTTAAGAAAAGTGAATGAAATGAATATAAAACATTATATTTACATTAGTTTATGTATACACACATTTAAATAAATTAAATTAACTATTTATTTACAAACAATGAAACGCAAAATTGACCATATTTATGTAGAATTTAGACCCCATATCAAAGTCCACTTTATATTCTATATTATATAATAACCATAGTTACATAGTAATATGGAGTGGAAAACAATTATATTAAAGACTATTAGTGGATTTTCTTTTAATATATAAATATTATATAAATCGCTGGAAGCATGAATATAGGTATTGTATCGATATATTATTATCATAGACAATGTAAAAAATGTAATGTGTGTACTTTATGTGATGAAATGAGTAAATAAATGTGTTTTATAAATGCGTTGTTTTATTAGTATTCTTTTTTTTTTACATGTTGCCGACTAACTTTTCAATAGGAATGTGGACTTGATCAAAAAATAAATTTAATACCTGAAACTATGTAAAACGTATGACTATCATTTACCGAATAATATTTAAGTTCTTTTTTTTCAATAATTATTTTTATTATTCTTTATATATACGAGACTTGATCGCAAAAAAGCGATAAGGTTCGCGTTTTCATACTAATATATAGAATGTGTTATTTTTTATTCCACTCACGTGGCAAACATGCATTCGGCCCGCCTGATGACAGCAACACCAAGGGCATTACTCGTGCGTTGCCGACCCATTAACAACCTATTTGCTAGAAAAGAATTTTTTTGAAAGAACCCAAGCTAAATTATTTTGTGAAACCTTTAGCAGGGATTTCATTCCACAACTTTATCGTGCGTGGGAGAAATGTATTTATTTTTGACATATCAATAAAAGTGCTGCACAGTCCACATTCTTCCCTTGTTGTCCCTATTCTTTGTGTTTATTTATCTTGTTGTTTAAATAACTAAATCTTAGAAAGTTGACTCTTCTATACAGATATTTTTTTAATTTCCATAACATAACCCCCTATATTACCCAGAAGGATGGGGCAGAAGTGTACAACACCCACATTGCACATTGTTATGCTTAGGTTCCATGGAATAGCGGGTGAGCCTATCGCTATCCAGCGGGCATAATTTCAACTCCGTGCTGCTATTGTGAATTACTTGACGGAAAGTTCACAAATAACACTTTGCCCGACCCGAAAATCGAACCCGAGACCTCGCGGTTAGAGGCACATATGCTAACCACTGGACCATCGAGGCAATTTATATTGCACTGTAATATAACAAAAGTAACAAAATAATTAAAATTTTCTTTACTTATACAAAATGTTACTCTCTCATTTTAAATAAAAACATAACAGTAATAATATCATTGGTAATTGGAAGCAAACCAATTCCATCTCGTTGTTTGTCAGCAATTCCCTGTTTATCTCTTGTTATCATTGTTCGTCTTACAATTCTCTGTCCAAACACAGGAAGGTCACAAGACAAATAAAAGCCGACGCTCAGGGGAGTGAGCAAGGGCAGGGGGATGCCAGGAGACTGACGACGGACACGAGAGTGACTGCGAATAAAATAACGCCTGTTGAAATTGCCTTTAATATTTTTTTTAGTTCAAATTGTTATGAGTTTATAAATAAATTATTTATTTACTTCATTGTTTTAGTTTTTTTACTAGGTATGGTTTAAAGGTTGGAATTTAAGGAATGTCAAAATCATAGCATTTTTATTTAAATTAATTAATTTTTTCATACATTTTCCATTAAGAACTTCACATATTATTTTTTAATTGATTATATTTTGGTAAATCAAATATGTTTTGTTGATATTTTACACTGTTTATAGAAGATATTTGACTTCTTACTTACAGCTTGAATACTTTCCTCATAATACATGTAAAAGTACTATGTAATTAATTTCACTTTTCTCAAGAAAACTCTAAAAATATTTAATATGCTTGTTTTAATACGTTTGCAGTTCACGTACGTATCTCTAATAAAGGATGGTCCCGTACTTATCGTGAGAGCCATAAATTCCTTTAGTTTTATTGCAGTGGCGAGCGCCGGTGTCTTATTAAAGGGAATCTAACAATTATTGGGTTAACGATAGTACTCTAATAGATGTGGGACTACAAATAAAATAGCTGTAATTCTTATTGATATTTCACTTATGTTTCATTGATTTAGGTAAGATACTCGTAACCAGGCATTTTTTTTTGTACAACTTAATTAACGAACAGACGTACAGTCTACCTGATAGTATGTGGTAACATCAACAACCCACAAAAGCAGATTGAAGATGCGTCGCTCCAACTCAGGATTATGGTGTTATGCCTCTTGTGTCAGTCATTTCAGGTCCCGATCTCACTACCAAATCGAAGCAAGGTAAGCATATTTTTCTTTAGGTCCTATGGGATAGAGAGTGAGTCTATCGCCATCTATTGGGCACAATTTCAACTCCATAGTGTTATTAGGAATTTCCTTATGGAAGAATCCTAAATAACACTGCTGCCCGACTCAGGAATCAAACCCAAGACCAACGACCGACCAACGAGGCAGTTATTACCAGAGATAATAAGTTATGACATTTTATTTTGAACATCTATAATATTCACATGACTAGTTTTTTGTACATTATCGATAAAAAGATTGTAATTGATCAAATATTTTGAAAAACAGTAAAACATTTAAAGTTCCTAGACTTCCTGAAAGTTAATGAAAAGATGCGAAAATTCTTTATACCCATACAACATCTTAAGCACGCGTAGGAGTTCTATTTCTGTACAAGCAATATACAGGGTGACGAGGCGCAAATATTCGATTAACATGAACGCGTGCCTCAGGAATTTATATCAACAGATGTTACCGATGTTACCCTAATGTATGGAAAATTTCTCCTTTTTTGACCTGTTGTAGTTTGTTTATAGATTGGTCTAAGGGTAATAAGTTTTGTTAATTTGTAGCTTACTTTTATAGTCAAAAAGTGTTGAAGAGATTATTTTATTATAATATATCGGTTATCCACATATTGTAATATAATATCACGCGTATATTACACAGTGGTGTTCAACACCCACATTTCAAAAATTTAGGTCCCATGAGATAGAGGCCGAGCCTATCGCCATCCACCGGGCACAATTCCAACTCCGTGCTGCTATTGTAGTTTCCTGATTGAAAGTTCACAAACAACACTTTGTCCGGCCCGGGAATCAAACCTCAGACCTCACGGTGAGAGGCGCATACGCTAACCACTAGACCATCGAGGCAGTTCAAGTTCAATAAAACCTAGTTTAGTTTTATTGCCAGTCAATGTCACATTTCAGACAAGAATGTTCAATTGGAGGGTAGTTGTGAATTGCTGCGGTTACAGGCTGTCAATCCAAGTGTCAAAGATAGTTTCTCGTTTCCCGCGAACAACTGACTGACAGATAATTTGCTGCATCTTGACATTTGTTATTTGTACACCAGCTAAAAGTTTTGTGTTTCACATTTTTACTACGATAGGGGTTTTATACAGTGTTAAGGTTGCAAAATTCAGAATCCAACAAGATTTGAATCTGCATTCACCCGGGTGAACGCCACAGGTGATAATATACCAATAAAGCCATGGATTCGTATGCTGACAAAAAGTCATAGCAAAGCTATAATTTGCTTTTAAATATTACAAGTACAGGATTTGACTACAAAGTTCTTTTAAAAAAACAATAAAACTATACAGTTTCTATGCGATCGATTGAAAGAACAATTGAAATAAATAAAACTATTTTAAACATTTCATGAAAATCGTTTCTTTGTCATAATTGCACATATTAAAAAGAAAATAAACGTTTTTATTTATGATCATGGCAACACGCTTATTAACAAACAATTAATGTTGGATCGGATGTAAAGGTACGATTTTCCTTATAAATTTATCGCAAATATAAAGTAAAGTCGAAAATGTTAAATTATCATTGAATATCATGACTTTCCTGTCCCAAATCTAATTTAAAATAAGTCTTCTCGCTAATTAATATAACCCTGGAAGTCACGCGTCGAAGAAGTTTGTAAGATTATTCTTATACAAAATGTACTTTATGTTTGCTCTCGAGGAGCTTAAAGCAAATATGTTAAGTTTACAAGTTAGTTGAGAAGTGGGTAAAGTAAAGAATAGCACACTGTTTAAATATTTTCAAACATCTTTTTTTTATTATTTTTATTTTTATTAAAACAGACGTGAGTTTGTAACATTATTCAAGTTATGAAATACGGGTGTTACTCACGTGCGTCGCTGCTCAAAGTGTATGAATGGCTGCGACTCAGGCGCGACGTATCGCACTCTCTTGAAAATGCCTAAAAGTATAGGTGAAACCGCGGTTGAATAAATAGACCAACATTACGTGAGTAACACCCGTATTTCATTATTTGAATAATCTTTTTTATTTATTAAATATTGTGAAATTCGGCGGACGCGTCTGCCCGTGCACTGCGGGCGTATCAGCGTGTTAAACGCACCTTGCTAAATTGGTTAGATTAAGTGATTTTGTTAGTTTTGTATTTTTTTAGATATTGGTAGTAAGATAAAGTTACACGGCCTTGGAATGACTTGCCAAGGGTCATTGGATGTAGTTAGCCATTTAAGCAGGAGATGATGTAACGTCCTAACCGAACATTAAGTGTAAATGTAGGTATGGACCCATTTATTCCAATAAAGACAGTCAACTGCTAACCACCGCCTTTCATTAACGTAACAATAACGTTATTAATATTTGATTTTAACCTATCAAACCAAAAACGACCTTGCCTCTCTTACATGATAAAGAACGATAACTAAGGTTTTTCATTTAAAGTGTCAGTTTTTCGAGTGCCTACCTTTTTCGGTAAAATCTAACTTACAGTATAATATCACCATTGTTTAAGTACTTATTCTATTTTCAGAAAACGTAATTTTCAAACGGAAGCCTTCTTAAACTTTTTTTCAATTTGAACATGTTTTTGTTGAATAAAAGTTTGATTAAGAACCGAACTTTTGTAATAAAAAAGTTCGGAAACAAGCGACATTTTAAGGCTTTTCAGACAATAATGCCAAGTTGTTCGATTGTAGGCTTGATGTCGCTATGATAACAACAGGTTGTATATTTTTGCTTCAGTAAGTATTAAGTATGTGTTTCCGCATGAGTACAACTTGGATCTCTTCAAAGCAAGAGTTAATATGTATCTCATAGATAAGCGTGCTCCACCGTAGACCGCATCATCTCTTACCATCAGGAGAGATCGTGGTCAAACGCGTGCCTATTCACCGTATAAAAAAAAATTTATTTTTCAGGTACAAGCTCTGTGCATGGCTCTACCCAGGTGTTATATATGTCGATAAAAAGTAGCTTATGTCGTTTCTTATGCCTTAAACTATCTTCAAACAAATGTTCATTAAGACCGGCTCAGTAGTTAAGCCGTAACAAACAAACAGACAGACAAAGTACTTTCACATTTAGTAATACATACATACTTAAGATTGAATTACGTCTATATTACCTAAAAGGGTGTGGCAGAGGTGTACAACACCCACACTTCACCTATTATGTTTAGGTCCCATAGGATAGGGGGTGAGCCTATCGCCATCCACCGAGCACAATTCCAACTCCGTGCTGCTATTGTGAATTACCTCACGTGATGGTTGGTGGTAACCACAACCCATGGAATTAACAAACTCCAAAAGTAGATTGTAGTCGTCACTACATCTATCATCAAAAAAAATCCAAATCAAAAATCTGAGGACTACGATGTTAGATTGCCTTATAAACTAGTAAAAATAATAGTCCTATTATCCGATTGGCCACAAAAACAATAATTATGTAGATATTGTTTCCATAAATAGAAACGTGATTATACAAACCAAAATAACAAGTGAAAGCCTTATTATATTATACTTCCTTCAATAACATTCCTGTATGTCTTTACGGTTAAACGACAAGGGAATTAGTAGTAATGGTAGTGAGCGCGAGAATTATTCAACTATGCGGTAATCTATTTTTAATTGGTTACTATTAAAATAAGAATTAGTTGTATGAGTAAGTCATGTCTATTTATTGGAAATAAATTAATACAGAATGCATGCAATGCAATTAATATTATAGCGAAATGCGAAATTTATTGGCACCACAGACCGTTTAAAAGTACACTTTTTTTGTTGACTGGATGATTTAAATAATAAATTTGTTAGCAAAACGTGTAATTTTTCATTAAAGTTTATTTAACTAGTGAAAACTAACAAGTTAATATTATTTAATATGTTAAAACAATCTAAAATTAAAATTTACAACATTGAATATTAAATAACACTTAACCAAAAACATACCTAACTGTTAACAGCTGAAAGAGAAATTGAAAAAAAATTAAAAAGTTATGCTTCAAAAAATACTACCGCATCAATGTCAAATTCGGGTGACGTGCCCAAAAGACTGGCGCGTTGGATTGCAATGCTCAACCTTTGAGTGAAGTGACGATTAGTCGTTTAGATATCTCTTTAAAAAGAGAATGTGCACTCGGGCCCCATGACCAAGGGTCTACCCATCTTTCAAGTTAATTAATTAAGCTGTACGTAATCCTGACGTAGACCGCTGCAGTTCATGATTTCGTTTAAAGTGTGTTTCAATTCTCTCTTCATAATACTGCCGGTTATTCGAAGTACATACGCCTATTACATGTCCAGTAGATGGTCTTGCATTGTTTGAGTTTCCCGAGCAATGCGAGACTATATAGCTTATACTGGAAATTACCTATATCAAACCCCCCCCCCCCCCCCCCGTGCCATAACTTTAAAATAAGCGCCGAAACACGGAGGCAAATCATCTATTTTGTAGGTGAACGTGGTAGGGATTGCAAATCAGCCATTTTATAGGTGATTCAATCCACGCGTATCTGATTAAGCACAAGCTTTTCTTTAAGCTTTCTTTTTTTTTCTTTGTTTTACTTACCGTTGCATCTAATGTAACCAAAAAAACATAATGTGTACGTGGTTTAAAACGGCTCGTCATATACTCACTGTGCTGATTTAGTTACTATAGCTGAAACAATTACGGCTCGCCGGTGAGTAGGCTTTACGTTTAATTTACTATAAAGGAAGCATAACCCACAGTTAATGGAACTTTATGAACTTTAGTCATATTAAAACTAAATTCGGTTGCAAGTGCTTCAGCAGTTCGGCACTAATTGTCCTAATCCCAGCAGTTGTACAAACGATCGTTTTGTTAGTTATATTGCTTATACCGGCTAATGTTTGTAGTACTTAGGAATTATGCCCAATAACGGAGTTTATATCTAAGTGGCTTAAAGGCTTTTAACGTATTGTGTTTATTGTCATTATACATCATTGTTCAGTGAATAGTGTGAAAAGGGGAAGTCAGCAAATTATATCGCCACATTTTTTTTTGGTCATTTATCTATTATTTATTATTATTTATCTTTAACAAAAAATAACAAAAAATTACCTTATGATACATCATTACGTATTTTTTGTTATTTTTTGTTTGACTTTGTGAGGATACAGTTAAGGTTGAGATTTAAGATAACTTAAAGGAAAATATTACTTATCGAGTGTGGGCGTGCTTTGTTTGTGTGACACATGAGCTATTTCAAGTGTTGGCGTCTTTTTATAAAAAAAACAAAACGACTTGAGTGGTGTATGGTGGACTAAACGACACTATGACACGATTAAATATATACTAATATAAGAAAGCTGGTGAGCTTAACCACAGGGGTAAAGCTAGTATTTAAGACGATGCACTTTTTTTCAAAAGATTAATAAAACTTTACTTGTCCCATTGTCCCTACATTTGTATTACAAATGTCACTAAAGCCTCTCACGTAGGCGTTGCTAGTACGCTCACGTAAACTACTGCGAAATTAGAATCGTGAGAATTCATGCCATGAAAAGATTTTAGACAAAAGGCTTGTGAATTCTGTGAATACAATTTCGTGTGGGTTGAAATTTAATATCGTTATGATGTCGTTTGTTCATTGGTGCCACGAGTTTCGCTCGTAATACAGTCAGCCTTACCTGTTGTCCTGGGTGAGCAATGAACGCAAAATTATGCGATGCGACGAACACTGCCAACGTCACGTTGCATGATTAGGCCTAAGACAAGATAAAATGACGGGCCGCCATGTTGCACGGCGGTTGTGACTCGTGGGTGTTAGCGTCTTTGCGCGAGCGATACCTGACACCCCGGAAAAGTCTTGTAGACGGAACACACTGGGTTTTAGTCCGTGCAACTTGGACATAACCACTCAGTCTGTCTGGATCAGTGGTACGCGTCATGCATTTCCCAGTATATAAAAAAGGCCTAAGTGAAAACGTTCTTATAACTTTATGATGACTGCTTTTGACATATACATATAATATGTTTCCTTACTTTTTACAATTTTATTTACACGAGAAGATTTAAGATCTCCTTTGGTGTGGGACGTAACTTGCGTAGCCTTTGCGTTGTCTCATCTTTCTGGGACTCAGGTAAGAGCTGGCGCGGCGGCTAATTCTACTGAGTGCTTCAAAAGGTGCACGCTTGATAGCTGTTATATGTCTGTGGTCGAAACATTAGTGTCGTGGGGTTGTAGCACTTATAGTTTGTACAACGAATTGTCAGTGAGTCTAACTGAGAAAAATCGACAACAGGGACAACGCAATACAACTCGGTAATGCTGCCAACATTTTGGGAACAAGGGCTACTGACAGGGACTTATTAAGTTATTAGACTAGATTAGTTTAATTTAAGATCCAATATGTATATTTTTCTTTAAATAAATATATTCTTGTTATATGAGAATCGATTTCATAACGAAGTAGAAAGCGGTGAGGTGACCACATCAACCAATACGTTTTACTTTACCTAACCTCCTAGAAGTAGCGTAATCCATTAATTTAACAAACACCATTGGCTGGGTGTAGGAAATGTTAGAATCAGTCCTGAACGTGACTGGACGCTTTTTACTCACTACATTATATTGTACTGCTGAGACGGGAAATGGACGTTCGTGTTAATCGTGATACGTGTAACATTAGTATACACAACTACACATCAAGTTATACATTTCCAGTATAAGCTGGTCTCGAATTGCACGGGTAGCAATGCGAGATCATCCTTTACTGAAAATGTATAGCAGGATATGTAGCCGTTTGAACTTGTTTTAATAGCTGATTAATTGATCCGCAGGGCCTACTAAATATAACTTGTATAAGAATGTTCTAATATTTGGCAAGAACCATTATGAAAGCGGATGTAATAAACAGACTCTTATCAGCAAATTACGCGGGTAGATCGTAAGGGCGCTCGCACTACATCCGATCTGAATACGATCCGACTCTGTCAATTTTTGACAGATCTAAGGTAGAGGTAGCTAACTAATTATTCTACAACTACTTTTGACCGAACTCGGATCAGATTCGTATAGGAAGCGCCCTTAGTACGTACTGGCTGGTGTTGTGGATGAATTCTGCCCGGTGAATACTCACCTATCACATGGGACTTGACATAACAGGTGAAGTGTGGGTGTATACACCTCTACCATGGCACAACCTTCTAGGAAATATAGGTATGGTGATAACTCTCACCTTTGAAATAATATTTTAAAAGCGTATTTTACCTATGAATTAGTCATGGGCGTTATTAAATATTTTTGGTAACCGGTATTACACCGGTATGGTGATACAAACCGGTATAGGAAACCGTTGCCGAATACCAGTATTTTAGGTACAGTTACTACAGTTATTCTAGCTATAGCGTTTACAAACGTTTTAAGCTAAGGTAGGTATTATTTGGTATTATTGTATCCAAGTTAGTTGCCACCACTAGCGAGAGCGACCGCACTCGTTCACACTTTGATTAAGCCGTAGCGCAGTTGATATAAGGTCGTCTTTGGCTTATAACAATAACCTTGAATGGTTTGCGCCGCTCTCGCCCCTTTTCTTTTATGCATACGATATTATCACTTGTAAGAGAGAGATAGATAAGTTAGTTAGTTTTGATCGGTTGCGTGGATTCATTTGGTTTTGGTTGTCAGTTGTTATTAGATATGACATCATATCTAAGGTTCGGTTTTCAAACTACATTGACGCGGGGACGCAGTGATTCGGTAGTTACTTTATAGTGTCATACCAATACCTGATAACCGTTGGTAACTATTTTAATACCGATACGGTACGTTAGAGAGATGATACCCGTTTTCAGTTACGTTTTGGTATAGCGGAGACATGACTACTACGAATATTTACTTACATTCCAATACAATATTCAAGATAGTCAAGCTCACTCAGACAATTCAATAGGTATGATGTTAACTCTCACCTTTTAAATAATATAAAAAAGCATATTTTACCTACGAATATTTACTTCCTTGACAATACAATACAAAAGATCGTCAAGGGCACTCAGACAATTCAAGGTCAAGGTCAAACGCGAGCTCTTAGCGTCCCATTACCGAATTCTATTGTTCTGGAAACTTCCACCCCACACTGTAGGTACTGATATTATTCGGTTCAGTAAAACATTGTTATTGTACAACGAAATGTCCTTTGTAAATGCTATGCTAGATTATAACTTGTAATATTTCAAAATCTTAATATTTTGTCAGTTTCTTTACTGACTGTTTTGTTAAAAAATTTAAAAACGCCAATCTTTGGGTGCGGATATTTATTACTCCTTCACACCAAAAGTACTCAGATAGCTTATGGTCTTCATTATCAGATTATAATATTAAACATTTTTTTTTATGCGCGCGCATGCAGACTTAATATACTTGCTTAAAATCACGCGTCACATCCAGCTCACCTCATTAAAATCTAAAAATAAATGTACCCGACCCCTGATCATATTATAAATCCCTCAGTATTATAAATAAATTTGGTAAAAAGAAAAATATGCAAATTAATTGTTTGGGAAGGTCCACCTGACCCCTGACCTTGAATAATGGGCGGTGTGCGGTTGACTTAACGAACCCGTGTTTGATAGCATTTTTATTTGAAAACATATGGAATAATATTTTAGTATAAAAAGGAAGGAAAAAATAAAACTATAAAATAATCATTTATAAAATGTAATGTTCTTTTCGTGCCTCGTCTGGCTTTAGCAATTGACATAAAATTTTGTGTTTCGATTGGTTTATATTTAGGATATTCCAAATCGTTCACCTCTTCCTTTTTTGAATGATTAAAAAGAAGGATGTAAACTAAGTTTGGTTGCCGAAGGATATCACAAATTTTAACTACTTTATTGTATATATGCAATTAATTGGTAAGTATACGCGTAATATAGTGTATAAGCGACTATCGTTTAAAATATTGCTGACCCTGTTAAAACAGAAACATTTCTGAATAACTTCAGATTTTACGACAAATTTACTCTCTGCTGTAGCTAACTGATACGTTTTAAATCTACACTCCTATGTTTTCTTAACAAGCTTGAGTTGAGAACTTTTCCCTTATTACACCCACGTAAGTCCCTGTCATTAGTCAACCGTACCGTGGATTCGAACTCAGGTACAACCGTACACCAAAATACGGTTCACTCACCAGAATAATATTGAATATAAAGCTCTAATCGAAAATCAATTCTATGTTTACGACATACAGTTTATTTTTGAAAAAGGTTACTCACACATTCCGCTATTTAGTAATCAAACTTTTGAATGACCAAATATGTAGGTAAATGGGTTCTTAAAAGGTTTTATTCGACGTTTTCAACTTGAATATTAACTAGATTGACATATAAATTGAATCTGTTGAAATGATCAGTCAACTTATTTTCAAACCAGATCAAATATAATTTATTTAGTACATAAAAAGTACATAATAATGATATGAGAGCATAAAATATATAATAGGGTACAAAATGTTGGTACCTGCACAACCTGTGTCGTAAGTGATAAAAATAGCACTTACATGTTGTAAGTATACCAATTTAAATATTCTTAAATATATTCTAACCAATATTTGACAACGCAAAATTCAAACAAAATTTACTTCAACTGCCACGATGGTCTAGTGGTTAGCGTATACGACTCTCACCGTGAGGTATCGGGTTAGATTCCCGGGTAGGACAAGTTGTAATTTGTGTACTTTCCTACAGGAAATTCACAATAGCAATTCGGAGTTGGAATTGTGCCCAGTGGATTGCGATAGACTCACCCCCTTTTCCATGGGACCCAAACATGATAGGTGAAATCTGGGAGTTGTACACCTCTACCACGCCTTTTTGGGTAATATAGGCGTAATGTTATGATATGTAACTTAGTAAAAAATTATAGCGTGTAACGTACATAAAATACGAGTAAGTTTTACTAACAATAATACCTACTAATATACTTCAATTTCCGTTCAACGTCATTTTCAGTTAACCACTATAACTTGAAAAAAGTTTTTTCTTTCAAATTGTATGGTTTAGTATTTATTTACATTGCTATTATTGGAGGTATTTATTAATTGATATCGCTGTAAGAACATTCATCCACATACATAGACATATCATTACCTACATAGTTATGCCATTGTAAACCGGCCGACAGAGGTAGTGAGGTGAATTAAGTCTGTATGACCAATCTAGTTATGTTAAACAGATAAATTACAATATGATTGTTATTTCTGTACTCTATACTATTTTATGCCTACGACTCCACCCGTGTAGTTCACCAATAAAAATTAGCCTCATTGCTTATCAAGACTATAAGCTACATATCATAACATAACATCATGTCTATATTACCGAGAAGGGTGTGGCAGAGATGTACAACACCTGTTCAGGTCTCATGGGGTAGGGGGTGAGCCTATCACCATCCACCGGGCACAATTCTAACTCCGTGCTGCTATTGAAAATTTCCTAACGGAAAGTTCACAGATAACAGTTTTCCTGACCCGGTAATCAAACCCGAGACCTCGCGATGAGAGCATACGCTAACCACTAGACCATCGAGGCAGAATAAGCTACATCTGTGCCAAATTTCAGCAGTTTCATCCTGAAAGACCAACGACACCTAGACTGCTAAATAAACTTTTCAATTGCACACCACTTTATATCTGTGGAAATTTTCGATGAAAAATGTTTACACCAAATGTCTCAAAATCATGAACTGAATAACTAAAAAGCGGCTTCGACGCGATGTCATTTACAGCCTGTATACTGACTTGAAAATTCTTGTATGGTTATTACTTGATATCAATCAAATTAATTAGTAATAGTTATTTTCACCACACCAGCACGAAAAAGATTGTTTGCTTGCCAGAATTCAGTGAGTAAAAACCGTTTTTACTCACTAGTGAGGCAAATTTCAAAACACAAAATCCTTCCAATGAGTAGGCGCTGAAATAAACAATGCAGCCACCATGTAGGTTAGTAATAAACATTGACATCAATTTTATTAAATAACTACATACAAAACGCTTTAATTATTTTAAATTATATAAATACGCGCTTATTTAGTATTTTAATAGTTTTATGTTCGTGATTGACCATTAAATTAATTAAAATCAGATACTTAATATTAGACTCTATAAATAAATGTTACGGAACGAATTTCCGAAGGCACGATTTTAAAAAAAAAGTCTGTGTCTGTGTCAGTCTTCGCGGGGAACTATAAATTCTTTTCAGTTTATGTTTAATTGTTTACTGGAACTTATTAACAAAAAAAAATAGTGAATCCAGTGATGAAGAACTTTGTGAAACTCCAAAAGAGTTGCGACAACCTGCTTCTAACACAGAAGTTTGTTTTTTTACTAGAAAAATCACGGGAAAAGTATTTGAAAGCGTACGACATATTTAATTAGTGTCGACTTACAAAAGGCCCTAAAAGGAATTCTGAATTGGTATTATTGTCGTATTTCATGGAATTATTCCAGGTTAAGCAATCGAGTACGTGTTTATTTAAATACTAATATTTTCTCACTGGAAGAGGTGAAAAGTTTTGTATGTAACGCGTAACAAAAATTTAATTTCCAGTTCGTGACCTGTTAAAATCTTTCGCTTGCGAAGTAGTCTTTATTAAAATCACTCGCTACGCTCGTGATTCAATTGAGGACTACTTCGCAAGCTCAAGATTTAAAATTGGCACTCACAACAGAAATATAAACTTTTTCTCAATCGTACTAGTGAGAAAAGATTGATATTTTGATTGAAAGTGGATTTAAATCATGACCTTGTAAAGTAGTCTAGTATTGTAGACTACTGAGCAAGTGATTGTAAAACAACAACAATAACCTAAAATCAAATCCTTACGAGTTTTGACATATACCCCAGTAATAAAATATTTAAATTGAATTTATTTATAATAGCTTACAGTTATTAGTGAGGCAATTATAGATCTTCACGAATAATAAGAAACATAAACACAACTCACGTTTTTACTGCTCCAGCGATATATTAACTACTATAATCACTAATTCATGTTTATTTAACAAATAAAACTGTAATAATCAAATAAATAGTTTTCCGCCATTATATATGTTTATTAGTAGGCTTTTTTTCGTTCGGAATTCGTAATTAAGATATTTTCGTAAAATAAAATTAACTTAGTAGTATTCGTTTTTTTATTTATTCGAATATTAATTTACTTTTTTATATTCAGATATAAAAAAGTAATTTTTGATAAAAAATAAATGTATTTTATTTTATAAATGTAAATGTGAATAAAATACATATGTTGATAAAACCTCATTTGAAAGAAATGATTTACGTCTGAGCTTCTTCATTGGAAGGATATTCTATTTTGAAGTTTGAACACTTTGACTCACTGATATCGAACATACAAACAAACCTTTTCGTGCCGGAGAAACAACATTTTTTACTTAATATTAATGATATCTAGCCTCTTTACTTTTTCAGACTTTCCACTATCTAAGCACTAATTTAAAGCCATCGTGTAGCCTAGTCTAATTGACAATTTTATACTGAGCATAGTTACAATGACAAACATCAATTCTGCTCCAGCGTGAATATTGTCGTGATAAAACCGTCATGCCCTCCGTCACGTTCACGTCACGGAGTCGTCGCGTGACAGAGTGATTGATTAAGTCACTGGGTTTCAATGACCACCTGTAAGGCTACAAACTATGATATATGAAGCTTAAGGATTATACATTTTATATCGACAGCTAAAATTATGAAATGAAAGTCTGTCTCAGTTAACAATTAATCTTTTTAGTGAATAAATAACTGACCCCTTTTTGTTTCTAGTTGTTAACGTGCTTTATTCTTTATACGTCGTATGTAGCATACGTGTAGTCAAGCAGATGGTAAGTGGTAACTTCAGCCCATGGATATCAACAATCTAAAAAGTAGATTGTAGATGCGTCGCTTCATATGAGGTCTTCAGTGTTATTCCTAATGTGCCAATCATTTCCTTGCCTTATCTTACCACTAACTATATCAGTACCACTAACCAGTCAGTCTTAAGGTCAGGAAGTCCGCTCTCAGGCTCATTTAAACCATTAAAATGTCGAAAATGGTAACAAATTAAATAAACGAACGAATAAGTCAACTTGACACTTCCTATTCCACTTTATCACACACTAAACACATCCCAAAAGCTCATAGTACCGAAACTAAAGCGTCTCTAATCCGGGTCTCTTTCATTGCCATAAAGACTTACAACCTTTGTACTGTCGGATAAATCGTTTGTTCAAGGAAATTATGTTACAGGGTTGATGGGCGATTGGTTGTTTATGGCGATTGTGATGTAGGAATACTTGATTGTTACATGTTTGGCTCACAGGAGGATATATACCTATGGTTATTTATTTATTTTATTTATTAAAACATTACAAAGATACATTAAAAAAACTGCAGCGAATGCAAAATAAATCCGAGGGATTTTTCCACACATCCGATTCATCGCAAGGCTGTAAGCGTACATATACAAACAATTTATAACAATACCTACTCGATAACAACATAGTTGGAACATTACGGTCAGACACCCACTGAATGCATGCTTAAAATAGCAAAAATTTAAGTAAAACGAAATATAGTGTGCATAAGTGGGTATATAAAAAATTCCATATCATCGATCTATTGGTGTGGAAATAGTGTGAATGTTATTTACGTTCTCTGTGGCGCGTCCTCATCTAGTATTAGTATTTTTATTACTAGTATTTAAAAAACATAACATCACGTCTATGTAACCACGAAGGGTGTGGCAGAGGTGTACAACACCGACATTTAGTAGGTTCCATGATCGCCATCCACCGAGCACGACTACAACTCCGTGCTACTAATGTGGATTTCTTGATAGATAGTTCAAAAATAACACTTTGTCCAACCCGGGAATCGAACCCAAGACCTCGTGGTTTGAGGCGTATACGCATACTACTAGACCATCGAGATACTTATAGTACATATTTGTTTAAATAGCAAATGTGGTAATAGAATTACATTTCAAGGTTAAGAACTCGCGACGCGGTTTTTTGTCTTTACAAGCGAGAAAATACCGTCATAAATTTTAAATTTCTAATAAATAAGCACACAACATTGATTTCAGCAATTGCATAATTATGTTCATTAATTAAATATAAAAGTAATGATAAAATAGTGTAATAAACATTGATAGCAACACAATTATAATTATGCATTAGATGTCAATTAATTAATTGTTAAGACCTGATAAATTCATAAAATCAATAAAATGTCAATACTGAGAATAAAAAACGATACAATATCATGTCAAGCCAACTAAAACGAAAAAAAATAAATAAATAAAATCAAATGTCAATTATTAAACTAAAAAATAAAATGCAACTTATCAATTCTTTAACAACTAAATTTGTTAAAACCTTGGTTTGGTCGAGTCCAAGTTTTTAAAGGACATTATAATATACTATTTCTGCCCAAAATTTTGTAGGACGTGCGTGCTAGTGCATTAATTACCAATTTTTTTTTTATCCTTCAAAAATTCGGAATATAGATTTATCGACGTAGATGGACTCCAATATAAACAGCAAACTTATGTTTAGATAATAGGGCAAGTAGTAAGGCTGCGAAATAAAATTAGTTAGTAATTATTATTTTGCAGTCGTATGGTATTTTTGCTTATCCAAAAATAAAAATAAAAATAAATATATTTTATACATACACATAACAAATCCACGAAGCCTAAAACCAAATAAATAAAATTGCAAAGAAGTTGAAATAAAATAAACCCTAGTCTTTAAAATAGTGTTCGATATTGATTTTCCTCGTCGATAGATGGCGACACCGACGTTTAAAGTATCAAAGTGACGGATAGTACTGAAACGTGATAGCTGCTTCGTTCCATCAATCCACCTTTTGATTCCACTAACAATGTAAGGAAAATATTCTTCCAAATATTTTTTGAAGAACTTTCTTTACACATTTTGTAAATATACTGTCCATTTTTATGGTTATAATAGAGTTAACTTGAATATTGGTAAATGTATGGCTTCCCATTTAGATAATATAAATACAAGCTTTTTAAGTTTCATTCAAAATATAATATATATAACGACAATATAAAGTCCTATTCAAGAAAATATAATATAGTTATTCCCGAACAACTGTCAAATAGTGTCTAATATGGTTTGCTGTCATTGATAAATGGCGACATCGTCGTTTTAAGTGTCAAAGTGACGGACGGCACTGAAACTCAATAGCTGCTTTGTTCTATCTTTATCCACCCTTTGATTCTACTGGCAGTGTAAGGAAAACATTTTATGAAATATTATTTTTGATTTAAAAGGTAAAAAGGTAAAAACGGATCTTGAGAGAGATTAAGATCCTTTAAAGGTTAGGTTTGTGTCTATTTTCTGTAAACTTTCACGTCGGTGTAATGATAAACTTGCTAGATATTTTTGGTTGAAATGCAAACAGTTATTTGGTTTTGTTTTAAAATGATTATCCTTTATTTAAACGAAATTTTTAATTTTAATTTTACAAAACAAACACATTTAAATTATTAAGATGGAAATATCACAAATAAATCTTTTTCCTGACCTGAGCATCCAGTCCGAAACCTAGCCGCATGCGATTACAACATTACTACCAGACAGACCAGACAATAATTTTCTAATATAGTGCCGAAATTAACAAAACAGCTTACCTAACTATTATAATCTTGAGCAAATCGGCATTATCATACCTTTGAGCATACCTTGCATACCTAACTACACATTATGAATATCGTGTTTGTATGAATACAGTCAAGCTCAAAATAAGCATTTGAATAAACAAGTATTATTGTGGGCAATGTACATTCTTCTTCTTCGTCATGTCGATGGCTAAGTTAAATTTTATTTTGACTTGCAATCGTGGTGAAAGGATTAGCCAATTCGCTTTGGAGAACTCGCGAATTGTCCAGGGTGCGCCGGACGTAGGGGATCGTTGTGTATGTCACTCGGGGAGGCTCCTTTCACGCACCCCAATGGACGTGCTTATCATGAGTTAAATTTGCGTCGATTTAGTGATTAATAAAAAAAACTACTACGTTATATAATTACATCAGTTATAGTCCACATAGCATTACATCACGCCTCAAAAGCGAATTGGCTAATCTTTTCACCACGATGGCAAGTCAAAATTAAATTTGACTCAGCCATCGACACGACGAAGAAGAAGAAGAAGACGCCTATATTACCCAGAATAATACGTCAAAGGTGTATAACCCACCTTTCACCTGTTATGTTTAGGTCCTATGTTATTGAGGGTGAGCCTATCGCCATACAGCGGGCACAAACCTAACTGTCTCATTGGTCCAGCTAGTGGCGCGTACGCAGCGCACCGCTACGTCTTGGGATCGATTTTCAGTTCGGATAAAAGTGTTAAATGAGATTTTTTCGTCTGGAAATTTCCAATATCAGCACGAAGTGTGCTCTTAATCCAATAACAATATGATTTAAAATGACGTAAGCATCAATATGATTAAATACCTTACAAATAATATTCATCGCATAAGGGACGATGGAATCAATCATTGAATCGCATCTTCGCTGAAACGTTGATCTAATCTCGACAGCTGTGATCCTCGAAGCAACTGATGTGTGCTGGGTATACCAAGACGTTATTATGTTATGACATGTGTTGAAATAAAATATATTTTTCTTTTACAAGCTGATTTACGTTATGCCCGTACACTGGATCAAATTATACGAATTTCAGCGCTGGTTTGTCATTTATAACATTTTGACATTTATCACATAAGAACGTATTCTGTGCGTAGTCTATGATGTGAAGAAACACATGAATAAAATTGACGGTTTTACTTTTGCAGTAACTGGACTGTGTTTCATAGAACATTTGCCCGGGCCGCGTAAAACCTGTCAAAGCCCACACATTTCTAAAACTTTAAATTTTGATGTGAATTTTATACTTAACTTATAGTTCTCTCAAATTAAATGCTCTATGGTCTATGCTGATCAAACGTAACGAACGTTCACTGTTGATCGCGGGTATAGGACTTGTACACAAAACTGCTAATAGGTAGGATGCAAATTTTTACCGCAAAAAACTAGACGAAAAGTGCCGCAATGCGATTTCATGCGGCAAAAGTGACCGAACTGAATGAAGAATTGACGAAGCGAATTTGTGCAAATAAATTTGCAAGTTGTTGCGATGCGTTGCAAAAGCTCGCAGATTTTTACGATGTGACGTCACATCTCAGTTTTGTGTACAAGCTCCAAAGATACATCACATACACACAAAGCACATACAGAGTCGCTTACGCGAATTTATTCTGTCTAAGTATAGTAATAACCACATTGCTCGTCTATGGTTCTGGAGTTAGCTATGAAAATGCGCTATCCTAGTCGTTTGTTTAAGATTTATGCTTTTTGCTCTCGCTTTCGTAAGCCACCTAGAAATTCGACGTCAAATAAACAAACAAAATGTTGTTAAAAGTAAGAATATAATGTGAATGAAGTCATAAAATAAATAGAAATACTGTTATCATGAGCAAACAGACTCTGAGCTTTGATTACGTGCAAAATATTTAAAAATGGATTTTTGTTTTTATAAAAAAAATTACAATGCGACAATATTTTTTTATTAACTGAAACTTCACAGTAGAAATTATTGACGAATAAAAGTATTATATTCACAATTTTATCATGTTTCATTTTATAATATATATAATACTGACATACCCTATATACTTATAATACTTACTATAATTACACATTTTCTATTTAAAGCAAATCGCATTAATTACAACCTTTATTTTAAAAGTTAAAATTTCCTGCCTCGATGGTCTAGTGGTTAGCGTATGCGCCTCTCGCCGCGAAGTCTCGGGTTCAATTCCCGGGTCGGGTAAAGTGTTATTTGGGAATATTCTATCAGGAACTTTCACAATAGCAGCACAGAGTTGGAATTGTGCCCGGTGGATGGCAATAGGCTCACCCCCTATCCCATGGGACCGAAACATGATAGGTGAAAAGTGGGTGTTGTACACCTCTGCCACACCCTTCTGGGTAATATAGGGGTGATGTTATGTTGTGTTATGTCAAAATTACCTTTGATGTCAATATCTACAAGGACCAAAAACTCTTTACCTCAAACAGACCCGAGATACCTCAAACGCATTATATTTTCTTTCCTTATGAATAAATACGTATGAAGAAAATCTGTATTACCACCCTGATCATGAATAATGTACAAATACATTTTTTAAAAGAAGTATTGATCGCCGTTCAAAAAACGGTGTATTTATTTTTTCTCATTTTATGGCTACGGAGTTTCGTAATTCATCTACGAAATGCTACGAAAGTGCTACGAGAATGCTACAGCACTATATTTATTTCATTTGATTGCTGGTAATTTATTTGATTGCTGCTACTCAGCTCTTAACGTTTTTTAAGACTTATTTTAACAAACATTTATGATAATAAAAGGGAATAATTCACATTTATAACTGTCTCATATTTTTATACTTTGTGCGCAAACTGCCATAGCACATAGTATAAAAATGTATAGCACCGATGCGCGCGACAGACGATCTGTGTTGCGATCAGTCAAAATCAACCAACTTCCACTTTAAAAAGGTTTTTTGTTTCTTTCTCACTCTGAAAACATTAACTCTCTCAAAAAAACCTGCACTGGCATATTAATGAGCTCACTTTAAAACTTGCACGGAATAAAAACTCTGTGAGAGCAATTTGTAGAATAGTTGTAGAACTCAAATACTTCATAAGTTCCGACAAGCTTACAAGGGGATGTTATAACTAACTAAATAGGAGTGTTGGTGTTAATTTTATATTTTTTATTATTATAACTAATTTGTGTAAATCTTAAAAAGGAAGTTAAGTTTAAAAAAAATTAAATCGGCGTCCACATTTGGTATAACTCCTGTATCGCGGGAGTGTTCAAAAACATACATTTCACACACACAGAGCACACCCAGAGTCAGAACAAATCTTTGCGGATCACACAAAGATTTGTCTCGTTTTTTTTAATCTAGCAAACTCGTGTTTAGTCTATTGTAAGGCAGTTGTCCCACCAACAACGAGAAAACGACTAACTATCGGCTATTTTCTCGCTCAAGAAACGTACAATAGATATACTTTCCGTGTAAACAAAAGAGATGCATATACAAACAGTTGATCGCTGACTGTTCACACTGCCGGCGAGCACTCGCTTCACTAGTTTGTCGCTGAGCGACAAGAGTTATGAGGGATAACACTCGCTCGGCGATACTCGCCAAGCGATTAGAACTCACGCCGAGAGAGCAACCAGTGGTAATTTCTCAACAGTGCGTATCTGTATCCGCCTCACTCGCACACTCGCTTATAGCCGAGCTACACAAATATCGGAACTACGCACTCGCTCCCCGTGTCTCGCTAACTCGTTTCTAGCTCTCTAGTTCTACTCGTTACTCGTTAATCGTTGCCGGTGAGACAAGTGCCTTAGTGGCAATTGCAGCCCATGAATATGCAATCCACAAAGGAGGGTATAGGAGCGTTACCATATCTAAGAAGAACTATTTTTCGACTGAAACGCGGATAATTTATGATAGCTATCTTATTATTACATAACTTCAGACCTATATTACACCATTAGGCCCAGTTCGCACCAAAGCGCGGAGCGGAGCTGTGTCTTAAATAACCAATCAGATTTCGTTATTTCTACAATTCCTGCCATTACCTGTCAGATTGGACGTACTTCTCCTCTCTTGCGGATAATTTCAGAGTTCAGTTCTATCTTCAAATCAAATCAAATCAAATCAAATCATTTATTTCCATGGGCCCCAAGGGGCGCTTGAACACGTCAAAACAAACATCAAAACACAAAAAAAAAATATTTAATAAAACTTAGCTAACTAAATTATAATACTAATTGTAATAAAATGATTTGACACCGGAGCTTAGATTGACTTTAATTCAACTTAGAGATTTGAATTAAAATCAATCCAAGTACCAGCTCCGATGGGTATTGCATCATGAGAAGAGCTGGTGAGAAACTCATGTGCACCATCTTTTCAAATAATTCATACAATATTATTTTGTTTGTTTTTTGACAATAATTATATGTGTAAGTTATAGCAACCAAAATCACATTATAGCTAAAGATGGTTATAAAGAGAAAATAAACTTAACTATAGAAATGCAATTAAATTAATACTTATAAATAAATCCATAGTATATAAGGTTGCAATATCTTACACTTCAAGCAGAAAATAAAGGAGTAAAAACAATGTGTGTATACTACTGTATATATAATATATCTAACCACCAAACTGGATCACAATAAATATTTCACAACTCACACACAACGCCATCTAGTCCCAAACTAAGCAGGGCTTGTACTATGGGTACTAGAATAACTGATACTAATACATATATACTTTTCTTTAGTAAATTCATACTTATTATAGATAGAAAAACCCAGACTAAGACAAACCCCCATGTTCATGCACAAAAAGATTTGTCTTAAGTGGGAATCGAACCCACGACCTCGGCGTCGCAGGCAGGTACACTACCCACTCCGCCATCCGGTCGTCAAACACCACAATAAGAAAACAACACAATTTGGCAGCAGGTTAAAGTTAATAATGTGGTTCTTCCTCAATTGTTGCACAGTGGCTCTTTACGAAAGTTCTACCACCATCACCTTAAATTATAAATGCATTAGTTATCTTGTGAATAGAGTTATCTTCAAAGTTACCACAAACGAGGTACCCACTCCAACTCATCTAACCATATTAAACTAACCGCTAAGAGCCTCACACCCACAACAGTATCTTAATTTACATATGTGAAAACATAGTGATAAAAACATAACATTACATCAAGCCTATATAAACTTCTTATTGATTATTTTTATAGCATTTAGCTATGCTTAGCAATAAGAAATACTTAATGACGAAATATACAAAGAAGAGATTTAGAGTCCTGGCAAGAGGCGACCGTAGCTGAGTAGTTAAAGTGGCTGCCCGGTATGCAGAGGTCGCAGGTTCAAATCCTGCCAGTTCCATATTAACACGCTTATATTAGCTTCACCTGTATGTATGTATGTATGTAACCGACTCCTTTGGACTCGATTTTGAACCACTTTAAACGGACAGATTTCATTAAAATTTTGCACACTTGTCAAAGATCGATGACAATGCAATAATTCATTAAAAAAAATAAAAAAAAATAATAAAAAAAACGCTCTTATAAATAAACCAAACTAGAGCGTGCGGGCGCTCTGTGCCATATTTTTCGTCTATCGAGCAACCCACGCTTTTTTTTACAATATTATTAGTATTTTTTGTTCATTACCATTTTCAGCTTATATTAGGAATTATTTTTCACTTTTTAGTTAGAAGTACTTTAAAAGCGTGTTTTTTAGTTTTTTTTTACCTATTTATTTTCTACTATCTTTTCTAATTTTAGTTTGGTTTATTTATAAGAGAGTTTATTTATATTTATTAGGAATTATTTTTCAACTGTTTCATGGTATATATTACCCAGAAATGTATGTCAGAGGTGCATAACACCCACATTTCACCTGTAATGTTTAGGGCCTATGTGATAGGGGTAAGTGCATCGACATTTATATAACAGACTCTGTGCTGATGCTGAGATTATTCCACAAAAAAGCCGAGTAATTCCTGTTCCAAATTAAGGATTGAATAAATAAATCACACAACATTCACACAACGTAATCTAGTCCCAAACTAAGAAGAGTTTTTAGTATAGGTACTTGAACAACTATTACTAATTCGTATACAGGGTGTTATCGTTAAGTATGTTGAGGCGAATATTCAGTACCTACTCGTATATTGCTTATACGATATCTCTTATAGTAACGGAATATGTACTTAGACACACTGAACGATTAAATCCTGTATACTTTTATTTAGTGTATTTTACCCATAGTAGCATCCAGACTAAGACAACCTTTATGTTCATGCACACAAAAATTCGAACCCGCGACTTCTTAGTAGCAGTCAGACACCGCTATCCGATCATTATCGCATAAGTTAACACAAACGAGGTACCCACACCGCATAACAATTCCTAACCATATTAAACTAACCGCTAAGATGTTATCCGCCCACGCTACATGGAACCTTAATTTACATAAGATAGCATCTTAACATGACGCCTATATTACTCTGAACGGTATGGCAGGGATGTTTAAATACGTATAAAACATTTTACTAGTTAGTTATAGATCCCATCAGGAGGTGAGCCTGTCGCCATCTACTTGGCACAATTCCGTGGTGCGATTCTAAAGAGAACGGTCGATTTCAAAATTTTATTGCATGTTTATCTATACTTATAATTAGACAAAAGTGAAAAAAAAGTGTCTGTCCGTCTGCCGGTCTGTATTTTAAACACTTGTACCGCGAAAAGTACTGAACAGATTTGGGCCAAACTAGGCATAAACATATTTCTTACTATGATTTAACATCCTAGCAAACATTAATCCCAATGAGCCACGCGGGCGAAACAACGGTAAAAAGTTGTTCTTAAAATAAATACGGTATAATATTCGTTTAAAAGTAATTCTAATATCTTGTTATTGTATTAACGGAATGAGCACACCGAATTCCATGTAGCTAACAAGATTTTCCTCGCGGAAAACTTGTTTTCTGTGTAATAAATAAGCATGATACTGTCCTATTGGCGGTGTCACTATCTACACACACAAAACATAATTAAGCTACAATTTAACATAAAATTATACAGATGAACTCGGAAATAGTCTGATTAACTTCTGAATACATTTAAAACTTCGTGTGTTTGTACAAATGCAAATTAGTTTGTGCAAAACAATGACTGTTTAAAATCAAATTGCTATGTATAATAGTATCAAAATGTGTAGTTTGAATTGTGTTTATTTTATTCAACATAAAATAACGCCCAGAAGGTTGTTGCATAGGTGTACTAATAAAAGACGTTGGTTGGCGGTTTCAAACAGACTGTTTTATTAAGTCATTCATACACATAGACAAAAGACAGTTTCACCTCAATGTCTCATAGATGGCGCTACTTGTATTTAATTTACATTATATTTGATAATATTCTAACACCCCCACTTTATCAAAATAACAACACTTACGAAGTGTCACATACAGAGAGGTAAAGCTACAAAAAAGAAAATGCCTTTTAAACTCAACTTACAATTACAAGTACAGATTTGCCTTGGCTATTCTAAATTAACAATTCCAAAATCTTTCATGAACTTATAATGTTTAACAGCTGGCAGACCTTTGGTTAGCAAGTCAGCAGGCATGTTAGCTGTTGACAAATATCCAGCTTCAATCATATCATTTCTTAAAACTTCTCTAATAAAATGATACCTGATATCAATATGTTTGGACCGTTTGTGTGACTGATCATTATTTGCCAACTTTAATGCACTCTGACTGTCATTGTACATAACAATTTTACTATAAGAACCAATTATTTCAAACTCTAACTTCTGTAAATATATTGCTTCTCGACATGCTTCCGACAAAGCCATATATTCTGCTTCACAACTACTAAGAGCAACAGTTCTTTGTTTCTTGCTCTCCCAAGAAATTACAGCACCTGATTTAGTGAAACAGAAACCAGTATATGAGCGTCTATCAGTGGCATCACTTGCCCAATCAGCATCCACAAAACCTACAAGCTCTGCACTTCCTTTGAAATATTTTAAACAATAGGTCTTAGTCTGTGACAAATATTTCAGAATTCTTTTTGCATAATTCCAGTGCACATAAGAATAACAGTTGTTAAACTGGCTTAAATAACTGACTGAATAGGAAATATCAGGACGAGTTAGGACAGCCAAGTACATTAAACTTCCTATTAAATTTTGATAAGGTAGCTTTTGTTCACATACATCAGACTTATCAACATTCAACTTACATTCTATAGGAGTTTCTACTGCATGACATTCAGACATATCAAATTTTCTAAGTAACTGATTAATATACTGTTCTTGATCTAAAGTAATTACATTGGTGCTTTTGTTAATGTTAACTTTCATGCCCAAATAATTTCTCACTTGACCTAAATTCTTTATTTTGAATTTTTGACTCAAAATCTCTATTAAATTATCAGATTCAGACTTACAATTTCAATATACTAGAAAGTCATCGACATACAGACCAACTATAGTTTTCTTATTATCACTATGATTTTTAACAAATACACAGGGTTCTAATTTACATTTTCTAAATCCTGATTTACATAGTATCTCCTCAACCCTTTTATACCAAACTAGAGATGATTGTTTTAATACATAAACAGCTTTTCTTAACTTTAAAACTTTATTTGAATGATTAATGGGAAAACCTTCAGGTAAATGCATAAATATGCTTTCTTTTAAATGACCATTAAGGAAAGCTGTTTTCACATCCAGATGAGTGATGTCCATGCCTAACTGGACACTTATGGCAAACAACAAACGCAGGGTTGAATGTCTAATAACTGGACTAAATGTTTCTTGGTAATCAATACCAGCCTTCTGGGTAAAACCCTTGGCTACAAGCCGCGCACGATATGTCACTTTATTGTCTGAGTCAAACTTTTTTTTAAACACCCACTTACACTGCACTATATTCGCGTTGCTGGGAGTATCGACAACTTCCCATGCTTGATTGTCTTTGAATGACTGCAGCTCCTCTGCCATGGCCTGCGACCACATCAGTCGCTCTGGCTCACTGATGGCCTCTGCATATGTCAGTTCATCTTCTCCTGCAGCTGTAGTACACATGTTGACAATACCATATCTATCTGGCTTTCTCCTCTGACGCTTCTCTGTTTCTTCTGGAACTGGTGTAGTAGAATCTGCATGTGTTATATCTGAAGCTTCTTCTGTACTCTGTGGAGCTGAACTAGTCTGTTCAGTGTTTAGGTTTTCTTCTGCTTCTGACTCTAAGCTTTCTTCTTCACCATCCAAGTAAACAGATTCTGAAGAACTTGACTTGTTCAGGGGTTCAAGTTTCACCACAGATTCCTCTACAAACTCCCCCACTGAATCTGTGCTTTCTAAAGAAACAGTTACAGTCTCTAAACACTTGGGTTTTTCTTGTATTATAACATCCCTACTTGAGGTGACCTTATTCTTTACTGGGTCATATATTCGGTAACCTTTGACATTATCACTATAACCAACAAGTATATGTTTTCTTGATTTCCTGTCCCACTTAGTTCTTTTTTCTTTTGGTGTGTGCACCATCACTGGACTCCCAAATACACGTAAATGTTTTAAATCTGGTTTCCTACCAAACCACATCTCATATGGAGTTTTTTCAATACCTGAAGCTGTAAACCTGTTTTTGAGATATACTGCGGTATTTGCAGCTTCTGCCCAAAACTTTTTATCTAATTCTGCTTCAAAAAGTAAACATCTAGCTCTGTCCACAATGGTGCGATTGCTTCGTTCGCTGAGTCCATTCTGCTCTGGTGTGTAAGCATTTGATTTTTGATAAATTACCCCTTCATGTTTTAAAAAATCTCTAAAATCATTGCTACAATACTCACATCCATTGTCTGTGCGCAATATCTTTATTTTTCTGTTTTGAAAGTTCTCCACCATTGACTTTAACTCTTTAAAACAAGTCAGTGTTTCACTTTTACACTTTAAGAAATATATGAAGGTCATTCTGGTGAAGTCATCGACAAATATCAAAAAATATCTTGCACCACCAATGGATTTGCACTCCATCGGTCCACAGAATCAGATGTCTGAGTGTACAATCTGCAAGATTTCTGTAGCTCGTGTACCTGTGGTAAAAGGTAATCTTGACTGTTTACCTTCACAGCAAATTTGACAGCTAGACTTACTTGTCACAAATTTGTCTGAGTAATCCATTCCATTGACTAAACCTTGCTTCATCTTGTTCATATCTGTGCTGTTTAAGTGTCCAAGCCTTCTATGCCATGTTTGTCCATCTACTGTTGATGATGATAACAAACAAGTCTCATTTTTCAAGATCAACTTGTATACATTATTTACAAGCTCAGCTTCCGCAACTATATTGCCTAATCTATTTTTTATGAGGCATCGGTTGGGTTCAAATACAACACTATTTCCATTTCTTATCAATTCACTGACTGATAGCAGGTTAGTCGCAAGAGTCGGTACGCACAACACGTTCTTCACTGTAACCTCGTAACCGAAACTCGTCGTGACATCTACGTCGCCGGCACATAATACAGGCACTTTCATGTTGTTTGCTACTGTGATTACAGGTAAACTTGACGAATCCGTCCTATTTGTCAACCAACTTTCGTTTGTAGTCATATGTGTACTGGCTCCCGAGTGAACATACCAGTCACATTTATTAAAGTTACCGCTCAGAAAAACAACACTGAATGCATTTGTTTGCTTTTTCTTATCTGTTTTTTCATTTCTAGATGGACATTGAGACATAAAATGTCCAGATTGTTTGCATTTGTAGCATGTTATTGTTTTGTTATTTCTGTCATTTGAGTTTGACATTGACGTACTCTGTGCATAGACATTCTGAGTCGGTCCGCCATGTTTGCTATTGCTGCCAACCTTACCAAGTTTTTTTTTCTGCCACCTTTGAGCAATAAATGCTGAGTTATCATTTCCGTTCACATCAACTGAGCCGCCATTTTCCATATCTAACAATTTTGTTTTTATGGAATCTGCCGTGATCTGGATCCCGGAATGCTCGATTGCCATGATCATTGGCATAAACTTATCTGGTAAACCAGCTAGTAAAAATGACCCAACCCAATCATCGTTTATAATGAATCCAGTACCGCTTAATCGTTGCGAAGTTTCAACAATCTGCGTAACGTAACTAGTCATATTTTCACATGTTTCTAGTCTGATGGAGATTAAATGACGTAACAAAGTTATTCTTCTCGAAAATCCCGCGTCATCAAATAGAGCTTTGAGCTTTGACCATAACTCCTTTGTTGTCTTCGTCTCCTTTATGTGCACAAACAATGATGTATCAATAGTCAGGATCAATTTAGCGCGTGCTCTAGCATCTGCTACTGCTTGTGCTGCATCTGTCGCTGCTGCTTCTTGCTTGAGGTACTTGTCCGCGTCCTCAAGGACTAGCAAGTTTTGCACGGCGAACGCCCAGTCATCATAATTTTCACGACCCTTGAGCTTAGGCACACTCGCAATAAGACTTGAGTTCATCTTGATTGATGTCACACGCGTAAAATAAACTAACAAACTAACAATAACTCTTCTAAAAACACAATAACTTTAATTTTCTTTGCAAAATCTGAGTAGCCCATAACCTAATAAAAGACGTTGGTTGGCGGTTTCAAACAGACTGTTTTATTAAGTCATTCATACACATAGACAAAAGACAGTTTCACCTCAATGTCTCATAGATGGCGCTACTTGTATTTAATTTACATTATATTTGATAATATTCTAACATGTACAATACCCACACTTCACCTATTATGTTTAAGTCCCATGGGATAGGGGGTGAGCTTATCGCCACCCATCGGGTACAATACCAACTCCGTGCTGCTATTGTTAATTTCCTGACAGAAGGTAACAAATACTGTTTTGTCCGACTCGGGAATCGAAACCGAAACTTTGCGGTGCTAGACCATCGAGGTAGTTTATATTATTTGTGTATTGGATACACTAGATTGCATTAAAAATGTGAGTAGGTATGTTAAAGACCATTATAATTATTGTAGGCGTGTCATTACATAAGTTAGATGAAATTATTATTAATAGTATAATTGGTATAAAGTCTAAAAGCAGAAGAATCCCGGAGGAAAAATACTTAGGCAGAGATCTACAGAGCGTACTTAGACTTTCCTTGACAATACAATGCTTTTGTCTTTTTGTCACAAAGGCGGAGTCTATGCACACTCTATAAATCTTAGCTTTTGTATAACGTCGCATTAAGGGCTTGTACTCATAACTGCGAATCAGTGCGGGGTTTTTTAAAATTTTAATTCCAATAATGTAAAATTTTGATGTTTAAGTTAAAAGTAAGTGTACGCGAAAAAATCAATAGATGGCGTTATGTAAAAAAGCAAAATATCGTTTGACGTACAACCGCGCAGGTCATCTTATTTTCTTATATTTTGAAACTAAATCGTTAGTTTAATAATCACATCCACGAGAAAATACTTATGTATATTTTCCTAATTATTCTCAATGCAAATGCTAGACCTAAAAAATCTCACTGCTTTTGCAGTTTTAATAAGGATTTTATCACAGGATAGGACAATGAAATACTCATTAAAATTTAATGATAATTAAGCTCCGGCCGTCGGTTGTTTGGCCTTTAAAGCTCAACGCTTTTGATCCAGATCGGATTTCCTCTGCTCCTCAAAATATTCTAACCTCATCCATATGACGTGCCTCCATTTTGGCCGGTCAGTTGCGTGTTCCTCCCATTGAGGTCGATATCGCAACGCTTCATATGTCTTTTCTGAACATCGGAAATATATATATATAATAAAATTAAGTAAAGAAAAATTATTTAGTTTTGTGTCAAGAAAGCTAAAGCAAAAGCAAAATTCAAATTCAAATTCAAAATTCAAATTCAAATTCAAATTCAAATTCAAATTCAAATTCAAATCATTTATTTTCATAGGCCCCAGGAGGCGCTTGAACACGTCAAAACATTACAAAAAATGATATAAAAGTAAATAATAAATAATACTAAATTATACTAATTACAATGATTTGAATAACCGGGGCTCAGATTAATTTTAATCAAACTGTTTAGAATCGAATTAAAATCAATCTAAGTACCAGCTCCGATGGGTATTGCATTATGAGAAGAGCTGGTGAGAAACTCATGTGCACCATCTTTTAAAATGAAAAATATAACAATATAAAATTACATAAAAAAATCACATAAGAAGAGCAATTCATTTCCAAATACTATTATCATTTATGTAGTCTGAAATACTATAGTAAGCTTTTTGACATAATTTAATTTTAACATATTTTTTAAATTTACCTATCGATAATTCTATTGCGTCTAAAGGAAGTTTATTGTAAAAGCGTATACATTGACCTGGAAACGAGTTAGAGATTTTATGGAGCCTAGTAGTGGCCACAGCGAGTTTGTTTTTGTTCCTTAGATTTAATTTATGGAGATCACTATTTTTCTTAAATTTCGTTTGGTTTTTGTGAACGTACATTAAATTTTCGTAAATGTATTGAGAATGTAACGTCATAATATGTATCTCTTTAAATTTATTTCTTAGTGTCTCCTTGGGACTCATCATATAGATAGCTCGAATAGCTCGTTTCTGGAGCACAAATATTGAATCTATATCCGCGGCACTACCCCAAAGCAATAAACCATATGACATTATACTGTGAAAATAGCTAAAATAAACTAAACGCGCAGTGTCAACATCGGTCAGTTGACGAATTGTTTTTACGGCGTAAGCTGCTGAGCTGAGTCTACCAGACAACGTTTCTATATGTGGGCCCCATTGTAATTTAGAGTCTAATGTTATACCAAGAAAGACAACCTTATTGACCATTTCCAATTCCTCATTGTCCATCACCACACTAGTTTTGACTTGCTTAACATTTTTTGTAAAAAATCTTATATATTTTGTTTTACTACCATTTAAAAGCAAGTTGTTAGCACTAAACCAGTTCACTATCTTTGATAAAGCATTGTTTACATCGTCAATTACTGATTGTTGTCTTTTTACCTTAAAAACTAAAGAAGTGTCATCCGCAAACAATACTATTTCATGATTATCCTTAACAAGATGAGGTAAATCATTAATATACAAGAGAAACAGGAAAGGCCCTAAAATAGAGCCTTGTGGCACCCCCATTGCTACAGCTGATCCATGCGAACGCTTTCCATTGACATCTACTCTCTGAATCCTATCGCTTAGATATGAAGTAAGAAGATCCAGAGCGATGCCTCTTATACCGTAGTGTTGTAACTTCTTGACTAGAGTTTCATGCTGCACACAATCAAAAGCCTTAGATAAGTCACAAAACACCCCATAGGCATCCCGCGACTCCTCCCAAGCCTCAAATATGCATTCCAGTAATTTTACCCCAGCATCACATGTTGACCGTCCGCGAGTGAAACCGAATTGTTTAGTGTGCAACAGATTGTTTTCATTAAAATATTTAAGTAACTGCGCGAGAATTAATTTTTCAAAAATTTTACTAAACGTAGGTAGCACCGATATTGGTCTGAAGTTTGTGGGGTCTAATGTACTACCTGATTTAAACAAAGGAATGACTTTACTTAATTTCATTAAGTCAGGAAACACACCACAATCAATACATCTATTAAATATCACGATTAAATCAGGTGCAATAATGTCAATCAACGAATTTATAATATGTACAGAAATGCCCCATAGATCAGCCGTTTTCTTAATATTAATTGATTTAAACGCGGCTTTAAAATCAGACAAATTAACATGGTGAAAATTGAAATTATTGTAAAACTCAGGCACATTATCTTTAAGTAACGACTCGGCAACGGAGGAGGAAGAGCCTAAAGCACTAGTTAGAGAGACAGGAAAAGCAGTAAAAAATCCTTCAAAAGCACTGGCAACTTCTAAATCTGACTTGGTTACTTGACCATTGATACTTAACTTAAAGTCTGAATTTTTTGATCTAACCTTCCCAGTCTCTTCATTAATAACCTTCCATGTGGCTTTAATTTTATTACTACTGTTTTTGATTTTAGATTTAATAAATGTAGATTTGGCAATTTTACAAACGCGTTTAAAAATCTTCGAGTATGATTTGACATGTTCTTTAAACTCTTCACTGCTATTAAATTGTCTTTCATAGTATAAAATGTACAATGTTTGCCTACTCTTATGGATACCTGCGGTTGCCCAGTCACCAAAGACAGGACTACTAGTAACAGTAATCTCCTTGGAAGTAAATGTTGAGTTAAAATCGCGAAGAAATGAATCAAAAAACGAATTATACATTACATTAGGCTCTATGTCATTATCTAAGAAAGGTAAGTTATTAGCTAGGTTAACTCTCATACGTTCAAAGCGACTAGCTGTTACTGGTACAGAAGTAATTTTTTTCCTAACTACATTTTTACTTTTTATTTTAAAACTTATCATTTGCCCAGAATGATCAGAATCTAGTTTATTAATAATACTTCTGTGAGTTGGACTAATATCTGTATAAATATTGTCTAAGCATGTAGCCGTGGTGGCACTTATTCTAGTAGGCTCCATAAATAAGTTTATTAAATTATGGGATTTAAAAAGACTTAAAATTTGACATGATGCAGTTGTATTAACTAGAATATTAATATTAAAATCTCCACAGACTAAAATTGTTTTACCCAAATTATTTACTCTGCATAGGGCTTCATCCATGATTTCTAAAAATAAATTAAGGTCTGCGGAGGGAGGTTTATATACGCATATAATAATGAACTGCTCTAATTGTACACAGGAGAGTTCTAGAGCGAAGCTGAAACGAGCAAAGAAAATAAATCTAGGAGCACAGATTATTTTTTTACTCCTACTTGGTATTATTCTAAGTATAATCTATCTTGCTATTTCCTATCAACGCAAACACAGAATTAATCTAATAGAATAATATTGGCAGTTTCCAGTCAAATAATATGGCTGAACATACAATTCGTACCTCTGAAATAATACACGTTGATTGAAATAAACATTGTTTGTGACCGGCAATTATTACGAAAATGGTTCAATTGTTTTAAAAATCACAATCGTTAAAATCACCTTTAAAAACAATTTTAATTTAAGACGTTTATGAGCAAAATAATTATTTAATTATTATTTTCAGTCTCTCTAAGAAGGAGTTCCCCAACTCGTTGCAGTACGAAAGTTTTATCCACGATGACCTATTTGGATGGAGAATAGCGATATTTATTCGCTCGTATTTTATCAATAGTTGCTTCGAAGCTCGAGACCGGATGCAGGTTAAATATAGCCTCTGATACCTTATACCTTTATAAAGGAAGCTCGCTAAGGAAGTAGGTGAAAACTTTGTGTTGATGCCGCATTAAGCACTTATTTATTGTAGAACTATGTCATTAAAAAGTTGGCTATGTCCTTTTTCAGACTTTAAACTATATTTATAACAATTTTCATTAAGACTGGATCAGTAGTTTAGTGGTGAAAGCGTAACTGACGAACAGAGCTCAATCTCTGAATCTTACAAAAGTGTAATTTGTGGATTCGAACTTAAGACCGATGACTTATCCATTGCGCCACGGCCGCTTCATTTCATTCTATCAGTAGCTACTCTAAAACTCGATGTTTGTGCCCGGATGAAGGTTAAAAATAGCCTCTTTACCTTATACCTTTGTAAAGGAAGCTCGATAAGGAAGTGCGAGACAACTTTGTATTTGACGTCAGCATATTATATATATTTACCTGACAACCATTTAATAATATATTGGTGGTTGTTAGTAAGGCAATTGTTTCATTAAATTCGACGTCAACGAATTTAATAAAAAAGTTATTATAAATACATTTATACCTAGAATCACACCTTTTTCCACGGGGGTAGGCACATACGATGGAACGCCATGTGCTTCGCTCTTTACTTCTATACTTCTTTTGCTTCATACATCTCGTCATACATGCTCGCCGGTTTCGTGTACTACGTATTTATCCGTTTTGGAGGACGCCAATTATCTTTATAGAGAATTTACGACACTAAAAATAGAATTACGGTACAATCCCGTTCAATATTGTGTTATAAACAAAAACGAATTACAAGAGAAGAGATTGGTTCATCATTCGTATTCCTGGCGGCGGTTGTTTTGCATAATGGCCGGCTAAATTCACCAGAGGAAAGCCGGCCATTGGTGCCAACGTTTTATAGAAAACAACCCAAGTAAATTAGAGTGGGTGTGATTCTTTCGGCTAAAGTGATTTGAGTAGATGGGTAGGTAATAGAAAAATGGTCGAAGTAATTTGTTTAATTGTTACGTATTTAAATTAATTTGAACTTTTGCTTCATGTCTTTAGATTACAAAATTCTGTGCTTCTAAAGAGCTTGTTCCACGGTGAAAAATTAAAATTTAGCTACGAGATAACCTATTACTTGAACAAAAAAAAAACACACAAAACTGACTTCAAAATGTTTTTGTTATATAATCCTTTCAGTAATATACCCTAAACGTTATTGGTTTTCTTATTTAATTTTGTTATTTTCTCTTTTCCAATAACTGCAGTTCTGCATATTTTTTAATCGACGTTTTTAACACTTGCAGGTAAAAGCGGCAAGGCGACCGCTTAAACCACTACGCCAACTATGAAAGCGTTTCATATAAAAAATACTTCCTTAATGCCATACCAGCAAAATAATAAATGTAATAGTATGTAAGGATGTATGGATGTTTATAACTCTTTGAAAAATAAACGGGTTGATTTTGACATAATTTTGCACCCTTGAAGCTTATAAACGAGATTATTATTATAGTCTTCTGTTTATTGTCATACAAGCTAATATAGCACTTAAATATAACCATTTTCTTCTTTTTTTTTGTCTCAGTTAACTTCACAAAAGCGTCATAATTTTAAAGAATGCAATAACCTATCTTTTGTGCACTGAAGATCAGCCTTTGCTACAAATTCCCTGTTATACGATGCTGCAAGCTTGTAGCAACCAGCCAAGTGGAATGAACTGTTAATATTAGCGAGGAACACTCGGATCCACGAATGCCATTGTTGAAGTACCCCTATCTGATAAAAATGGCGCTTCTTTTCATTTCCAGTATTTATAAGTGCATTGAAATGAAACAAACTTTTTAACTGCATCAAGTCGAGTTTCTGCCATGCATGAGTCAGAACTTTGAACTTAACAATTTTATTACAAGTTAAGTTTTGAATCAAAAATGTAGTTGGAATGTCTTTAAGAAAAACTAATTGCGTCTGTCTCCTGACAACTTGAAAATGGGAGGACTACGTGCGTATTTTATAAATGGAATCAAATGAATTTGAAGTTTTGTCAAGCTATTATTGACCGTGTTTACGTCGGGTGAAGGATGCACTACAATTTCCAAATCGCCCGTTTCAATATGAAAATTGCACCACGGATTTCAAATAAACATAGCTATGATCAGTTAGCTACATTCATTTAACTTTAGGGTAATATAGGCTTGATTTAAAAGCTTACAATGATTATTTATATACGTTTTTTAGCTGTAGTGACCGTGGAAGCTCGTCTGTTTATTAAAATTTAACTTTATTAGCGTCTTGACAATCTTCACAAAACCGTTTCCACTTCCAAATATAATAGGTATTTAGAAAGAATTGTCGGTAACACGTAAAGCACTTATGACACACCCAATCTAATAAATCCGAACAGGCGCAGACGTTGACGCGTAAAGAATTTATCGTTCGGAGCACATAAAGTGGAGGCTTTTATGTCCGACGGGACGGAGACGACATTGTCACTGTATTAGTATTGGCACCATTATAAAATTTTCTTAATGATTTGCGTCATTTATTTATCTCATTTTATACTTGTAGTATTATTGTTTTACTTAACACCTGTTATGTTTATTTCGCATGTGATTCAGGGTGAGTGAGCCTATCGCCATCTACAAGACACAATCGAACACGGTGTTGTTGAAAATATCCTGAGGGAAAAATCCCAATCAACACTTACTCGAACTGGAAATTGAACTTATTTATTTATTTATTTATTTATTAGACGCAAAAAAAATATTACAATATGGTTACATTAAAACTAGATAATATACAGTTCAGATCTGGATCGTAACATTACACATATATGTACACACAGCAAAATCAATATTTAAAGATCATAAAGCTCTAACAACAAAAACTTATAAGGAACGCGGTTTCAATAGATGAATGAACATCTAAGTATGATTCTTATTATGTTTGAATGTCTCAGACGCTCGTACTGGAGGGGATAAGGCACTCAAACCAATACTTACATGGAGAATGTCTATTAAATTATGTATAAACTTATTAAAGTGTTGTTCGAAAATATATATTTTTCTGCTTTCGTTATTTTTTACTAAATCATTTTACTGCCGAGCCATTCTTGTAACGGGATTATAATACGCTAAGCTCGCCGTGAAAGGTCGCATAAAGTTAAATTATGACTACCCCAACGAGATATTTTTAAAAATCTACTTGAGTAATGCTAAAAATCAATGCTTGTCTCTAGCCAATTAAATGTTTTTTCGTCGTGTCGTCATCTATAAAATACATACAGGCATAAAAATGAATTGTTAATACGTATGTATGTTGTTATGTGCGACATCCGGTAATGTTGCCTTGTAGAAACGACTTTCGTTACTGCGTACCATTGTTACCATTGTGAATCTCATGTCGAGATAGGGAAAAAATCGGTTATATATAAACATAAATAAAGAAATGTAAAAGTTTTCAAGATGTTAAAATGCTTGTGATTCACCACTCAAGAACCACTAAGTATATGTTTTTAAACTTTCGCGATTTGAATACATTTAATTTACCTTTAAAAGGGAAAAAATCGAGCATCGGTATTTATTTACCTAAATATATTAGACGATTTAGACCCATTTTTTTTTAAAAAAAGGGTCATCATCATATTAATACAATAGAAAAGCATTATAGACTACAGTTAATTGGCGTTCGAGAAGAGTCGTGGGCAGAAGCAAGTAATATTATAAAATGGTAAAAACTTCAGAGCAACTAAAAGTAAACTCCTCTTTAGTTAACTAAATACTAACTATTATAATGTGAACTAAAGTTAATAAAAAAATACTGTGACATGAGATTTATTTAAATAAAAAAGACTATAAATATTATGCGGTACACAACCAAAGCTGCAGGTGAAGGATACATTTGATTAGCTGGCTTAATTCACTCTTATTAAAGCCAGCATCAGAAGTAATCTCCTTAATCCATTTTCAGAAATCCAATATCTCAGAACCGAATACTTTTACCTTGCGTAATATTCCATCGAGGTCATTTTGAAGAATTTTCTCGAACATTTTTTATTCATGTTCGTAAAGGCTTGGCGGACATCTATAAAATGGCGCTGAATATTGAAAGAGAATAAAAAGCCTTTGGCAGTTTCCACGTAATTAAACATCGTTTAACGCTTCGCTTGCTTTACTCTGTCATCTGAACATGGCATTAAAAATGCTATTTTTATGAAGAGTTTTGTAAACTGCCTTGTTGATCTAATGGTGCGCGTAATATGTCGTCTAATCTTGAGAACTCACGTTCAGTTACCGGGTGAAAACACTGCGCAAAATGTTTATTTGGGATTTTGCCGTTAGGAAATACTCAACAGAGCACAGGGTATGTAAATGGTAGACCACAAACTCCTCAGTTTTAGATTTAATTAAAATTTAGATTTTGGAGCCTCACACCCTTCTTGTTAATCTGAATCGATTTTTATAAAAGCATATCAAAGTTTAAGCGGTATGGTATCTCAAATGAGCACGGTTAAACTTATATCACCCCAATTTTTGCGTCGGGGGTTCAAAAATCAACTTCCAAAGCGCTGCATTAATTTAACCCAAAACTGCTGATACCCAAAGTAAGTATACACAACTACCAATCAACCTATACATTTCCAGTAAAAACTGGTCTCGCATTGCACAGAAAGTCTATACAACGCAAGAACATCTTATAATGGACACGTATAGGCTGATATGTAGCCGCCTGTGTACAATGAATAAAGACGGGTTTCAGAACCATTTCTCTCGTCTCTCGTAAGTAGGGGTATCAAGGGCTATCCATCAAGAATGAAGCATTTGCAAGGCACACGAATTTAAAGGGCGAGAGCCCGACTCAAGTGATTCTGGGTCAAAAGCGGTAATGGTGTAAAAAAACGGAGGAGGGTTGTGGTTATTGTAATTTTAAACCGACAAAAAAAACGGAGGCGGTTCTTAAGTCAACATATTTTTATTATTTTTTTTATATTAGATCACGTATAACTTTTTACCGAGTGGTCCAATTTGGATAGTTTTTCTTTATGTGAAATAGTATACTTTGAGAGTGATCCTGAAAACCTCGAATATGATTAAAACATTCAGAACATGACTTTTGTATACTCTTTTTAAGGGCATCACATTGCTCGATGACCTTGAAGATCTGGCTGTTGTAACAGTGTTTAAAAATAAAGCGCCATCTAGTTACAGAGAATCATACTATAACAAAATTTACTGATGATTGTACAAGATTACAGATGCGACGCAATACTGTATAGTATTTGCCTAATTCATTCGGTCTCTGGGAGGCAGTAAGTACTTTTTCAGATGTGAAAAGTAATTTATTTGTGCCCACACTTACATTACGTATTTCTTTTGTTTGATATGAATACGTTGACTTCGCTTTGCCTGCTAGCTATACCTGCTGAAGGTCTATGATGACCAGATCAGCGCCCAACGGTTCTCAATATTGGAATTAGTCAGGAGAGACCAGTTTTCAAAATCTGCCTAATTGATCACGGTTGCTACTACATAATACATGCTGAAGGTCTGATGATGACCAGGCTCGGTGGTATTGCCTGGCGGACAGCTGTCCAACGGTAGCGTATTGGAAGTGTTATATATATTCACTTGCTGTGAACATTTCGTTATCGCAATTCAGCACTCGTTAACATAATATGTCTCGTGATTATGTGCGGATACGGCCACAGATAAAAATAAATAACCAAAAACTTGGTTTTTTGAATTTTTCACATTAGTTTTGAGGTTATTATGAAAAAAAAGTAAATACAAAAGTTTTAGATCTTTTTATTACCAACAACTTTGCTATTCGACTGTTTTCCATAGGACTTTTAGTTTTGCCGAAAATCGAAAAGAAACCGTCCCTCCTCTTCCCCTTTCCGATCTCAGATCGCTTGTAAATTATTTTTCCTTTAATTTTTATAATATTTTCCTTCTTTTCTAATGGTTTTCATCGTACTATTATTTTTTTTTGTTTTAAAAATTATCGGCACTGGGCTAATAGTAGAGATGATGAATATAACCATCAACCAAAAATATTCAAATCAATCAAAATCAATGAACCAAATTAAGAATCTAAAATATATTTGAAATCAAATTCAACGTGATTTGAACTTTGATGACCTCTTGCCGCCAAATTCGCAAGTTATCTCAATTGAATTTTAAACTTTAACTCCTAAATTATAAAGATCATTTTCGTACGTGAAGCGGCGGACCCGACCGAACGCCGAACGAACTGCCGAGCTGCACCGGCCACGCGCATGCGCGCGCGGTCGGCTACTCATCGGCTAGAATAGTTTTGATTTTATGCGATTATGTGCTCTATCATTATAGATATAAAGATTCAATTGCTGTAAGTGATATTTTCAACCAAAAGAAAGTAATATGAATTATGATCAGTTACTATTCGTAATTTGTAGTGCTACTTGTTTGTTGTGAATTATGTTGATTTTTGGTGACGAGTTTAATTAGACTTTGATGATGTTAATTGTTTGTTTATTTTGTTGAGGCGTGGTAGGTACATCGATAAAAAGTAGCTTTAGTTACGCGCCTTGTAGTCAGGTACCTGCATCTAAAATTTTATCAAAATCGGTTCAGCCATTTAGAAGATTAGCCGATACAAACAGACAGACAGACAGACAAAATTTTAAAATCTATATTTTAGGCATAGGTATCGTGCAAATAACTATATTTGCTAAAAAAAACATTGTTATTTTGACATTAAAAACAGACACTTCAATTTTATTTATTTGTATTCACGATTACGGAATTTAAATGCAAATCACGAAAAATGTAAATTGGAATGTACATAAAATCAATGAACTTTTAAATACGCCTAGGCCTAGCTATTCTCCTTTCCTATATTATACTATTACTAGACAGTCCTATGCCTGTTAAAGTATGAAGGAAAGTTCATTGAATTTAACCTAGCATCAAACTAATGCAACGATAGAACAAAATATTAAACGTCATTAACATCAACAATAAACCGAATTTCGTACCTGACAAAAAATATTAACTAATATTTTCAACCGTAAAAAATATCGATATTCTATTCTGACTGTTAACGTTTAACCAATATAATATTTCAACCATATAGTCTATGATTATTTAAAATATAAAACTTAAATAAAACTGGGTTTTATTACGCTTACAAACTTAATTACAATGTATACTAAATAAAAAGAATATTTGCCTTACATTAATACTATGAGTTCATTCAAGAATAATGAATTCAAAAAATTATTTGAAAGAAAAAACGCACGTACATCCTCTCGTCGTAGGTGTCGTCAAGACACTGACAGACAAATCCCGAGTAAGCGCCACGGGCATAGCGGGGGTGCTTGGTGGGAGCTTTGCAAAGATTCGGGTTATATTTGATTATTACAAAATATAAAAATAAAAACGTGAAAATAGGCAACACGAATTGTTAAACAGGGTTTTTTCTTTCTTTTAGTATTAATATGATACAAAATGACCCAGCCGTTATGTAGACAATTTGATATATAGTTTAAAAAAGACCCATGTTCTCAATTTTTTTGCCAACATTTGGACAAGTTTATAGAAAAAGTAAAGAATACAAAGTTTTTTTCATATACTCTAGTTTATTTGTATATTTTTTTTATTGTTATAGCATGAAAGAATTCGTCTACAATCTGCACTTTACCAAGCGTATTTTTCGGGTTCGATCGATGCAATCCCCTTAAAGGGGTACAATTTGGAGATAAGGCACAATGAGAAGCACTAACCTGTCCCATGAGATAGGGAGTGAGCCCATCGCCACCCACCGGGCACAATTCCAACTCCGTGCTGCTATTGTGTCTAACGCAAATAGCTAAACAAATAAATAAAATATGAATTCCAGTTAGCGTCATATATATCATCGGAATAGTCATTCATTTCTCATGAATGCAATACAAATGGTATATATCACAAACGTCAATAAGTTCAAATTTATTGCTAGAAAATGCTAAATTCATGCTCTTTGTAGTCGTTGCTTCGAGAAGAAATACTTGAGGCAGTTTTTTATAAGCACGAATGCAAAAGTGCGGGTGAATGACCATAAGGCGAAGAGGTATATTTTTAAGACTTTTTGTAGTTCATCACGTTTTATTCAATCCATTAGTTTTTGTGTGAATAATTAACAAGCATAAACATAATTCTTAAGGACACTAAATTTCGTCTTGTCTCCTACTTGGCAACACAGTCTCAGCGTATATTTATAAAGACTACTTATGTGTGTGTTTACACAGTATTATTTGTTTTTTTCATGATAAAATAAAGATTTTCCTCATACATATTTACTCATACAGGAAAACGGTGAAATACAACGCGTTTGAGGTATTGCGTGGCTGTTTGAGGTAAAGGTATTTGTTATATATTATTATGTTATTGACATCAATGCTTTTTTTTTATTTGTTTATGATTAATGGTTATATGATAGGCCAAGCGTAGCCCTTGTTATCAAGATCATAGTTCTCGAATTTTTTGACGGAAAGTTCATAAATAACACTTTGCCCGACCCGGGCGACGATCCCGAGACCCCGTGGTAAGAGGCGCATACGCTAACCACTAGACCATCGAGGTTCTAATACACGAGAAATACAAACATAAATAAAAAAACAATTTAAGCAATTTTACTGGCTTAAACAATATATTGAGCCGTAAGAGCATCCATTGGCAACAATTAATATTCATGTTGTAACTTAGGAGCCCGTGGCCGACCATCTTACGAAATTTTATAAAATATGAAAATTGCCCTGTTTGCGGCTCTAATAGAAGTTAAAAAGATCACCAAATATGTAATTTGGATCGTGGTAGCTTTGAGATACAGAAAAAAGTTATATCATAGTATCAAGCGTATTTTTTGGCTATGTTGACATTGGTGATGGTAAAAATAATCTCCCTTCATTGGCAGACACTTAACTATATAAATCGGTACCTGTTTGGTATTGAAACAGCGTGAATAATATATTTGTAAAGAAAACACTATATTTTCTATAAAATTGATATTACAAAACACTAACGTGTGCCCATACACACATAGGTACAGTAGAAAGGGAAGAGACAAAATTAAGTGTTGCCACCTCAAATAACTTATTGATGTGATTATGTTAATCGACTCAACCAAATAATATATTGAAAGTCACATCAGTAAATGAATTACAAAAACTATAATATGTTCTTGGCTTGAACAGTACCAATACAGAAAAAAGGAAATCTACGACATACGGTTATCATATTATATACTCACTGAAATACTTCGCCATAAAGGTATTTACAGAATACCACTAAAGCTTTGCCATAACAGTTATTTCTAAGGTAAACCAACAATGGCAACATTTTCTCGTGGATCGTATATCATTACGGCGTATGTGCAGACATCTAAGTCGACGCGAAGGCCATGTTTTCACGCGAGCTCACCAATGATTTGTAATGGAACGTATTCTTAAGTTATAAGAGGTATATATTTTTCTTATACAACGTAAGTAGCGAACGGACTTGTAGATACGTGAGTATAAGTGGTAACTACAGCACATAGACATTATCATCATCATTCAGCCGCTCGTAGTCCACTGCTGGACATAGGCGTCTCCCAATTTGCGCCACAACACCCGGTCCTGCGGCTTCCGCATCCAGTTCCCTACAGCGACCTTCTTCGGATCGTCATTCCACCTGGCAGTGGGGCGTCCTACCTTTTGGTTGGCGAGTCGCGGTCTCCATTCTAGGACTCATTTGCTCCAACAGCTGTTGGTCCTTCGGCAGACGTGACCGAGCTTATTTTAGCATAGACATTAACAATTTACAAAAGAAGATTGTAAATGCGTCACTTTATTACGACTACGGTGCCAGTTTGAGGGCCTGATCCAACCACCAGACCAGAACAGTTATGCAAGCACTACTATTTGGTAGCAGGTTAAAGATGAGACGGTGGTTCGTTCACAAGAACTCTACAACCATAAAAAACATAATTAATATGTGCTTGACGAAAATGTGAAAACACCATTTAATTTTAATGACAGCTAATTCACTGATTCGATCTTACTGAAAATTAATTTTAGCAAGTCAAAAATGGAACATTGTTATTATTAAGCTATTTTTATCGACTTATTTGGCATGTAAAATCCTACATAAAATATTGCAAAACATTCATAACGAACTTGATACGTAATCTTTAGTAGGCCGTAGTTACTAAGCAGTAGGATGGCGTGAGGCTATTTTCTGTACAATTTGTGTCAGATTGATGTGCGGCGCGTCGCCATTTTGTTCCACTACATTATTGAACACGAGCTTTGCGTATTGTAGTCCAAGTGATCACATAACTCAAGCATTCTGTACCTGTTTATTCTGTAAATCATGCGACTTTTCACGCATAACATAACATCACGCTTATATTACACAAAAGGGTGAGGCAGAGGTATATACATATATACATTTCACCCCTTTTGATAAGGTCGAGTGTGATAGGGGTTGAGTCTTTCCATCCACCAGGCCCGAATCCAACTTTGTGCTGCTAATGAGAATTTTCAGACGGAAAATTTCCAAATAACTCTTTTGCCCAAACTGCGAATTGAACTAACCTAACCTAACCGTGTGAAGCCACTAGACCAGTAAGGCAGACCATATACAATGATATCATGTGACAGTAATGTTAGTATATAGTGCGTGAAAAAAAAAAATAGGGGAGCTTCTGCCATTGAGACTCGAGATCGTTTTAGGAACCTCTACCATTCACGTGTATGAAACAAATATCGGTGTTCTCGGTTACTATACAGGCTGGCTCATTTATATCGTTCAGTATGGGGAAGTTCGTATTTATAAAAGATATAAAAATCTGTTCCTAGGAACCATGACATCGATTTTAGGAAGAACAAATACTGCATATTTAGATTTAACAAAAACTTGTACTCAGATCGGGCATCGAACACGCTAGAATTGAAAAATACCACTTATAATTACAGCTTGCCCTATACTGACCGATATAAACGAGCCACTCTGTACATACTCATAAGTTCGTTTGTTATTTCCAGGTAGAGAATTAGCAGCTGATATTTTTGCATAGCTAAAATTAGCATCACTAAGCCACAACTCACCACATTTATTTAATAAAATAAAGCCACAATCTTGCCTCGTATATCCGGCACACATCAGTTGCTGCGAGGATTACAGATGACGAGAATACATCAACATTTCAGCAAAGATGCGATTAAATGATTGATTTCATCGTTCCTTATGCTATGAATATCATGTATTATGTTCAATCATTTGATGGATCTCTGCTTCGGTTGAAAATGGCTGTGAAATGAAGCTTAGCTAACAAAATTGAGTACTGTAATATCTGTTTTGAGTATAAATAGCTGAGATGTTATTGAGTGAGTACTATATAATTAAAATATTGATGAAACTATTTATTACTAGCTTTGCCCGCATGGTAACGTTGATATTCAGTCTAAAGACGGTAACGTAATATTATTTAACTGGTAAAAGTGTTATAAGAAACGAAGAAAGACAGAAAAATAAATGATTTTATTTCTCACCGATATGTACAAGACCTATTATAATTATTAACTAATTTATAAACGACTTAGAGACGATCAATTTACACTAAAAGCATTTTTATCATCTTTGCATAATAGTTGGTATGTAATAAAACCACAATAAAAATATTTAAGGACCGCTCTGATACAAAAAACCTATTTTTTTTGCTAGTTTTAGCTTAATATTAATAACGGTAACAGGTAGACTATTGAAATATACACAACATATTAAGTAATATATTTACTTTAAAAATAAATCATTAAATTAAAATAACATAAATATTTAAATTTAAGGCTCCTATACAACAAACATGTTTTTTTTGCCATTTTATTTAAATAATGGTATGAAACCCTTCTTACGCGAGTCCAACTCGCACTTGGCCAATTTTTTAACATTGGGTGCCAAAGCTTTAAAAACTTTTTATTCGTATAATCTTAGCATAGTTTTCCTACGTTAAAAGATTAAAAGATTACATATTTTGTTCCAACATGTGTAGGTTTTGGTGTTACATTATGGTTTTTGTTTCAACATGCTCTGTCCTTAGTAAAGGACATACAAAACTAAAAATTCATAAAATTACGTAGTAACGTTGCATTTAGAACATTATAGTATCGTTAACAGTGCAGCTCTGCGTGACAATTCTCAGTGCAATTTGCCTGAGACGAGCGACACTACTTTTATTTTCATTTCACGGTACACTTCCTTTTGAAAAATGGCGGGTGATTTGGGTTTAGATTATAAAAAACGTCTGCACGTGTGGTGTAGTGGTTTAAGCGGTCGCCTCGCCGCTCTCCACTGCACTGGTGTTGTGGGTTCGATCCCCGCATGGGACAAATCTTTGTGTAATTCGCAAATATTTGTTCTGAGACTGGGTGTGCTTGTGTGAGTGAATGTGTGTATTTGGCCTTGTCATTGGGACCATTGGATAGTGTAATTGCTTCTGGCGTTCTATCTAATGTAAAAAATCCAAATTTATCTTTAATTTATCTTTATAAAGATAAAAGCCAAATTTTTTGTTGAATCCTTTCTTCTTTTTTTTTTGGCAAGCGGCACATGATAGTATATTTTTAATGATTTACAAATACAAACTTAATTAATGGCTATAAGTTTAATTTCTATTACAAATAAGATTATTTTGACATTTTAAACAGTTTTATTATTACAAAAAACATTTTTAAAAACAATTTCATAGAATTTATATTGACTAGAAAAAATTCGATTTTATAAATGAACAAACTCTTTGTTATAATAATAACCATATTGATAAATTTAATCTTTCTAACTTTTTTATTCCTAATATTTGTAAACAACATGAAAAAATATCGTAAATTATTTTTCTTTCACTGTTATTGGAATCAAAGTGTATTAGAACAAAGCAAATATTCCTTTTCAGTGTCATCCGTCACTTTGATGCCGATAACAATGGTGCCGCCATCTATCGACGACAGCAAACAATATCAAATACAAGAATTTATTTTTTTCAGAAAAACCGTTGTATTTTACTTTCTTGATAAGCATTCATGTTATTCTAGTAATTATTATTTAAAATATTATTAACATTTCTATACAAGCAGCAAAAGTAGAACGATAAACTGTAGAACTCGGGAGGTGAAAGGAAATTATTTTTTGCCCGAAAAGAAAATGTTTAGAAAAATGACATTAATTTTTGGGGTATATTTCTACTTTGCTGTGAGTCATTTTCATTTATTTCTATAGACATAATTATAATAACGTAACCTTTAGTTTAAAAGTACATACGTAAACAAACTTTACAATCATGTAAGAGTGCTTCCGCTTTACGTACAATTATATTACTCGATTCTTATACATTAATAAATTTACAAAAAGAAAACCGACTTCAATTTATTATTGCAAAACATGCTCTAAAATTTTAAAAATAACTAGTATTCAACTTTTTGCCTCAATGTATAACTTGAAAGAATACAGTGCCTATATTTAAAGAATTATCCCCGTACTCCTAACCGTTGAATTGTTCCTTCCAGTATCAGCTCAGCAACATGAAATGCTGACTGCACCACCTGTGTTGCCACCGATTTCTCTAGGATCCCATCATCAAATCGTAACCTTATGGAATGGGACCACATGACAAGTGTATTCTTTCAGTCAAGGCATCTTCAAGTAATCGGCGAACAAACATAAAAATAAAAAAGAACAATCAAGTTAGAACCCTCCTTTTTTAAGGTAGATAAAAAGGAGTATGATTGATCAGAGTTCAGTCGACGTTTTGGCCAGCGTATACGTATAACTATTTGTGTTTTTTGACGGATAAGAATCGGACGTAGTGCGGAAGAGCTCTAACATTACGAGTACATATACTCTCGTAGCTATCGCCCCTAACCTAATTTCCTTGTTCAGCTTCAACAAACGATTTATCCGACAATACAAAGGTTGTAAGTCTTTATGGTACTGAAAGAGACCCGGATAAGAGACTCGTTTTGTTTGTTATAAGAGTTTTGTTTCGGTACTATGAGGGGATGCGTTTAGTGCGTGATAGAATAGGATTGTGACGTGTGAGGATTGATTTGAGTTTTGTGTTGCTTATTCGTGTTATTAAACCTCTTTTTTTTTTAAAGGAGTACAGTGGGTTGAAAAAGACAGGTTCATAATTTACATTACATAATTCACGCCTATATTCGCCGTCCGGAGCGGTGAGCGTGTTTCGGACTGCGCACCTATGCGTAGCGAAAATAAGCAAAAATGACGAATGTTGTTAAATGTGCATAGTGTAACCTGATAGTCAATGAGCTACTCTCATACGTGCAGAACAAAGTGTCCGTAATTGACGAAGATACGTTAGTTCGTGTATGTACGTCGGCTTTCGAGGCCAGTGAAACAAAAATCGCAAAGTCGTTGCTTTTTGAAGCTATCTCTACAGATAAGCGCAAAATAAATCGTAAAAATGCTGGCAAAGAAAAACGCGACTTGAATGACATCATCAGTCTTTTTAAGTCTACTGATCCTGACGCTATTCCTATCTTTGTAGCAAGAGACCTTGACAAACTACCCCCAATCAGCTTTGATCATTTGGATTGCTCAAAGTTACTCAAAGATATTGTGTTACTAAAAAGTGAAATCGATTGCATTAAGTCATCGTATGTAACACAAGATGAAATGAATGAGTTAAAGGAAGACATGCATCGTTTGAAGACTGACTCTTTGCCACCTACATCGGCATTTAAAGTGAACACCAAACGCGGTGCTTGGCGCGACAGTGGACCCATGGGGCTGTCGAACGATTGCCACACGTTAACATTCAACGAGTCACAAATTGAACACAACCCTGTGCCGGTTGATAACGCAATGCCCTCACTAACGTATAGAGAAATGAGGGTAGATATTTGTGAACCTGCGGCGGCGCAGCGATCATGCGAACGCCAACAGTCGGCGAGTGAGAAGGCCTGCACGGGCGATAGCGGGGATGGCGGCAGCGGCGCGAGGGGCGTGCGCCTGCCTACCGTGCAGCGCTGCGAGCCGAGCGCTGGAATAAGTTCTACGGCGAGAGGCGAGGTAGCCGCGATGACGCCACACCAGAGCCCTACGCAAGCAATAACACCAGTGCGTCATCCTGCTGATAAGGTTCGCAACACACCGGCAGCTCAGCGGCATGAGGGTGAACTAGACATAGACATAGACATAAACATATTTATTGGTAATTTTTCGTTACAAGTCAATATTACAGTATTATATATAACACATTTACATTACGAAATATAATAGTAAAAATATCTGAATTTAATAAAATAATCAGGATAATTATTTACACCCATTCTTTATAATCATATGGTCGTTGCTCGATGAGCCATGCCTTTAATTTATTATGAAATATTCTTTCTGTTTTCGCTAATCGTATGATTTCGGGAATTTTGTTGTAAGCTTTTGGCCCCATTACATGTATAAGCTTTTGGCTTTTTGTGAGATTACACTTTGCCACCACTAGCTTGTGTCTGTTGCGAGTTAGGTAGTTATGGTTATCTTCCCATTTCGCATACTTATCTAAGTTACTCCGCGCATACACCGCCGCCTGAAATATGACCATGGCGGGCAGCGTGAGAATTTTCAGAGATATAAACAGCGGTCTAGCTGAAGTACCACGTTCAGCCCGCGCGATCACTCTCACAGCACGCTTCTGCATTCTAAAAACACGCTCCCAATCGGCAGCGCGCCCCCAAAACTCGACGCCATACTGTAAGAGAGAATGTACCGTCGCAAAGTAGCATGATCTTAACATTTCAGGCGGTAGTGTCTGCGCCAAGCGTTCTAGTGCAAAACATGCTCGACCTAACTTCACACATAGGTTGTCAATATGACTTTCCCATTTCAAATTCCAGTCTATCGTAAAGCCTAAAAACATAGTGGACGCCACTTGCTGTAATCTATTGCCCGCTACCTGGACCTTTAGATCCCGGTGAGTTCTGCCTGCCATGTCAAAGTGCATGAATGAAGTTTTGCTCGTATTGAGCATCATACCGTTCGTTCGGAACCATCTATCAACATTTCTAGCCAACGTGTTTAATTTTTGTTCCATTAAGTCGAAAGATTGTGCGCTGAGCACAACCGAGACATCATCGGCGTACATGAACACTTGGCCTTCTACTATCGCATCTGGCAAATCATTCATTAACAGCAGAAACATTATATTTGATAATGATGAGCCTTGAGGTACCCCTTGTGCGACATTTATAGGGTCTGAAACTTGTCCGCCCTGCAACGCCGAGTGCCTACAGTCTCTCCTACGAATAGCGACGATGACGGTTGGCAGCCTGTACGACCAAGGAAACAACCGAAATACCGGTTTATCGGAAAATCTGGTATAGCTCGAGACTTGGGTGGTACTTTTAGGGCAGCTGACAAGAGAATCCCGATTTTTATCACGAACGTTCATCTTGATACGAATGAGTGCGACATAATTGATTATATTCGAAGGAAAACCAAGGAAGTTGTTGTTTTAGAAATAATAAATATGAAGACACAAAGAGGGCACAAAGCATATAAATTCTTAACATCTGAATGCAATGTGTCTTTATATCTAGACGAGCAACTGTGGCCCGCTGGTATAATATTCAGACGCTTTGTTAATTACAAACATAGAAAATCGAACAGTCCCCGGGCTGTTACCGGCCTTAATGAGCGACGTGATGAATAGCGGTTCTTATCGTTTTGCTAGCTACAACTGTAAGAACTTGAAACGTTCCATCGATGACGTCAGGAATCTATGCCGTACGTGCGATTTAGTGTGTTTACAAGAACATTGGTTATTGCCACATGACATAACATTAATTAGCACTATAGATAGCGGTTTTGGTTATACTGGGAAGTCAGCTGTGGATACGTCGGCGGGCATACTGCGCGGGCGCCCTTACGGCGGAGTCGCAATATTATGGCGGCAGAGTGTTTTTACGAATGTATCTATGCTGCAATGTGATAATTCGCGTATTTGCGCCGTTAAAATTATGACGAGTGATCGGGCAGTGCTAGTGATCAGTATTTATATGCCGACAAATTCCACTGATAATCTCGATTTATTTAAAGATTGTTTAAGTGAACTATGTGCTTTAATACTTGCTCACGGCATTGAGTCGGTTTTTATTTTAGGTGATTTTAATGCGGACCCACGAGGATTGTTTTTTAAAGAATTAACAAACTATTGTGAGGAACAGTATTTGACATGTATAGATGTAGATGTGTTGGGGGTAGGCTCGGACAGTTATTCGTACATTAGTCAAGTGTATGGTACATGTAGCTGGCTGGATCACTGCATAGTGACGCAAGCCGCCAGTAAATGTGTAACTAATGTGCAAATAAAATATGATTCGATGGTTTCTGATCATTTACCGCTCATAGTTGAGTGTAACTTAAATTTATTGACACCTAAAATATGTCAACCTATAGAATCTGACAAAAAGGTTATATGGGGTCATCGCAATGACGAGCAGATTGCAAAATATAGGAATGAGTGTAACAAATTGTTAAAATTGGTTGATTTACCAGTCGAATTTACTTCTTGTGCCGATTGTTACTGTAATGACTCTGGTCACGAGCGTATTCTGGATAGGCTGTACTCTGACATCGTCACTGCCCTTCGCACTGCAGCAACGGTGGAAGAGGGTCGAGGTGAGATCAGGAGGCGCGCGGGGGGCTCACGACACGTACTTGGATGGAATAAGCACGTGGCCGGGGCTCATAGGGAGGCCAGGTCGAAATTTTGTGAGTGGGTTTTGTGTGGTAGGCCTAGGTCCGGTTCTGTCTACAATGACATGTATGATAGCAGAAGGGTGTTCAAATCAAGATTAAAGTGGTGTCAAGATCACCAAGATCAGATCAGAATGGATGCCCTCGCCGAAAAACACCGTGATGGTGACTTCCGGGGCTTCTGGCAGAACACTGCTAAAATCAACATTCGACCTGGACTTCCTGCGAGCGTCGGCGGGGTGAGTGATCCTAAGTGCATTGCCAATCTTTTTAAAGAGCATTTTACCGTTAAGTCGCCACAAGGCCCAGCCGGTGAAGTGCCCAATACTGACATGAGCGGTCGTACTGTCACTGTACACTTTTAATCGAACGATCGTTCACGCGTGATAACGTGACCAAAGACTCATTCTTATTTAAAGTATGGTGAATTGTGCCTGATGGATGGCGATAAGCTCACCCACTATCCCATGGGACTGAAACATAAAAGGTGAAGTGTAGGTGTTGTACGCCTCTGCTGCATCCTTCTGAGTAATATATAAGTGATGTAATGTTAATGTTTATGTATATTTTTTTAATAAGGAAGATACTTTTCAAAATAATTTAATTAAATGAGACTGAACAAAAGCCTTCAAATATCATCCTCGCAATATTAATAACAAACGGCAAAAGATTCAATTCGGCATATTATTAACATCATGTTTTTCCTTTTAATGAAAGCTATATTTTCCAGTGTAAAATTTCTTAACGGTCACTGGAAACAATCAAAAGTGGTCTGTAATTATATTGGCTTGAATAATTTCACAAAATATTCGTGAAAATATGTTGTTGGTTTTGTTATTAGGTACAATCACTAACTACCACATTAGTAGTGGTTAGCAGTTGCAGCCTTTAACTGCGAGATTTTGTTGGAAAGTATTATTTAGGACAGTGGTTCCCAATTAGTTTTCTCTACGTACCCCTTTAAGTAAGACCTCCAACTTGCGTACCCCTTTATAGACCAGGTTCGATAATTTTTAAAACCAAAAAAAAATAGTAGGATGAAACCCATTAGAAAAGAAGGAGAATATTATAAAAATGAAAGGAAAAATAATTTACGGGCCCGCTTTGGTTTGAGGGTAAAAATCGTTTCTTTTTTTATTTCCAGCAAAACTAAAAGTCCTATGGAAAAAAGTCGAATGGCAAAGTTGTTAATAATAAAAGATCTAAAACTTTTGTATTTACACTTTTTTCATATAACCTCAAAATTTATGTGAAAAATTCAAAAAACCAAGTTTTTTGTTATTATTTTTATCTTTCACAAACAATTTTTTTTATTCATCAAATTTGGTGCAAACTTACCTTTTTATGTCCCAAATACGCTGTAATTTATTTGATTAGAAATATTTATTTTTTTCACCTTATTTTGAATTAATATCGAAAAAGCACCCTAATTTTCGATCGAAAATTCACCCGTCAAAATATCAGCTTTTTTCAAAAAGTTGGTATGTTTCCTGTTTGTTGAAATCTCTACTTTACGATGGTGATGGTGGTGTGAAAAAAATATGTTACTATAGTAAATCTTCACAGAAAATGCTAAACAAAAATAAAGTAGAGATTTTTATTATTATTTCCAATCAAATAAATTACAACGTATTTGGGACATAAAAAGGTAAGTTTTCACCAAATTTCGTGAATTGTTTGTGAAAGATAAAAATAAAAAACCAAAAACTTAGTTTTTTGAATTTTCACATACATTTTGAGGTTATATGAAAAAAGTGCAAATACAAAAGTTTTTTTTACCAATAACTTTGTCATTCGACTTTTTTCCATAGGACTTTTAGTTTTGCCGGAAATCGAGAAAAACCGTTTTTTACCCTTAAAACCGACAACACAAGCACAGCGAGACGCTCACGCGACATAAGCCGAAATGAATGATTGACAATGACGAGCAAATAGGCGGCAGCGGTAGCGGCCGCGATCGGGCTACGCGAGGCGCGGGAGTCGCGGGAAACACGGGTCAATCGCCGCCGCCGCGGGTCAAAGCGCTTGATGCATGCGATTTACTTACCGGCTACTGCCGTTTAATTAAATAGAATATTTTTTTGGCAGTTGTAGAGATTCTTTATTTGTCAATGTGGGTATATTGAATTATTTTTTTTAAGGATTTTAGTTTAGAGATTGCTGCGCGTACCCCTTGATGCAATCTCGCGTACCCCTAGGGGTACGCGTACCACTAATTGGGAACCACTGATTTAGGACAATCCGTCAGAAAATTCTTTATGACAATCTGCCAAGCTTGTTACTATTTATTTCATGATAAGGTACTCTTGTTTCCGGAGCGGGGAAACAACTTTTTAAAAACTAAATTAAATTTAAAATTAGGAGAATGAGAAATTAAAAACGTGTTGCCGATTCTGAGGCACATTTAATTCTGAAGAACTTAATCTATCGTCCGACCCACCGGCGAGACATATCCGTTGGGTCAGCTTATCTTATTTCTAGGAACAATCATAAAACTAAGACTAAGCATATCCGTTATTCTAAAGCTAATCTAAGGGCGAAGGCTGGGTGGTAACCATAACTCCTCCGACCCTAAGAGGAAAATTATCGGGCAAATCGATTTCAGATTGGTTCCGATAATTTTTCTTTAAACAAGTATATTTCAACAATTTGAGTCGAATTAGGTAAATGGAAAATATAAAAATGTTTAAAATAATTAATCCTAAAAGTACGTACACTATAGAATCACTGAAGCTACTTTCGCTTTCGTTAAAGACACTTTCTATCACTTCACTATGCTTTAGAGAATACGCCATATATTTGACTTCGTCTAAATTAATGCCTTTCATATCGAGTGCACGTGTACTGGATATCACTGTGTTCGTGCGTAACTGTGGTAGGGTAATAATTGGTATCTTTTCTGCTGTTTCCGATTCGATCCAAATTTGACGGTGGATCCGAATGCCTTGGATCTCCAAATCGCAAGGTTCGTCAATTGTAATCAGGTAGGTACCAAAGATTGGCAGTTTGCTCACGCCGTCCTTGCAATACTTTGTCAGTGTGGTTTTCATTCTACTGTAAAGAATCCAATTGTCAGTAGCAACTTGCTGGACCCTGATCATTTCAATTTGTATAGGGTACTGCTTGCAGAGACGAAGGTCATCTCCAAAATTCATAAGCTGCTCAATACAGGTAAGTTCATAGTAAGGAACTCGATTGTCTGCCGTGCACAGGAAGCGGTCACTGGCAGAGAATGGTCGGCATGGTATTACAATCGGCAAGTATGTACTTTCTTTCGCCAAAAGGTAAGGATATTTAGGAAAGATTGCTAGGGTTTTATTTTCTGGTTCATGGAAAATGGGTAAGGAATATACCTTATAATAAATATAAGTAACATTATCAGTAAGTGGAACTTCCATTATGAATACTATTTGGTTGTCTTTTACAAATGATTTTTTTTTTTTTTTTTTTTTTTTAATCTTTATTTTTAAGGACTTTTATACATTTATGTACATGTCAGTCCGATTAAATCTAACTATACTAATAGTAACATTACATAACATCAACAAAAATACTGAAAAACATAACCGCTTCTTCACTGCTAGGATTGGAAATAATATTATTTATAGCGCCTATTTGTGATGTGTTTACATTAAATAGTTTAAAAAACTCATCCCTATCCTTCTGAAACCGAACACATTCCATCAAAAGATGCTGTACGTCGTCAACTACACCACAAACTTCACAATTTGGGGACGCATTTTTTTCCATAAGGTAGGCAAATTTATTTGATGGAATATGACCGGTTCTAATTCTATGCGCTACAGTAATTAGTTTTCTACTTAATTTACTTAATATACACCAAGGTATCCGAGGTGGCTGGGATTGCACAGTTTTATACCATATCCCCTTTTCTACTGATCTTTTATTAAAATATTCCTTCCAGAGGTCCTGACATGATATTTTAAACTATGGTAACAATTCTGTGTAATATGGTTTAACTGATATCTCGCTTCCTTCTGTAATGCCAAGCTTCGCCAATCTATCAGCCTCCTCGTTACCACGAATGATTTAACACAGATTGTCTCTTCTAATTTTAACAGGTTTGATTCCATAGGGGAATATAATAAGCTTTCAGAGTCAGAGATTACTTTCAAGTGATATAAAAGTTCTGAAGAGTTTACAATTGATTGATGTAATATAGATATCCTACTTAACGCTAGTGCAGTTTCAATTTCACTTAGTCTTATAAATATGGTACGAAAACTACTCATGAATACATTGAATAACCCAATTACATATGTTAAAAATATCCAATTATTTTGTTGAGCAGATAAATCTTTAATTAATACTTCGATCTTTGTCAAACGATTGTTAAAATGAACTGTATTTTGTTCCATAGTGTCAGTGACATTTATGAAACTGTCAAACATTTTAGAGACCAGTGTTAGTTTCTTTGTTATAATAGTTTCATCTTGATTTAATTTAGAAATAATTTTATCATATTTTAATGCATCATCATGGTCTAAATTACCGGTTATAATTTTTATAATAGAACCAAGTGGATTAATGAGTCCACGCTTAGAGCGTTTAGTTGGTAATGGTATGAGTTGCTCATACTTCGCTTTAGTTATATCGCTTAGAGACTCTGTATGCAGTTTAATAGTCATAATTTCTCGAGAATATGAAGCATTCCAGTCAATTAAATCACATAATTGTTCGTAGTTTTTAGAGATATAATTTAAATTGGTATATATTTGTTCTAAACTTATAACCTTAACAATAGTCCAGTGGTCAGTTTGGATATACGCTCGACCTTGTTTCACCGGTAGTATCCCTGGATTTCCTTCAAGGTTTTGCAGATGAAGGGCCATCGATGGCATTGTCACTATCATTAGTAACAAGCCGCACCTGTGGAGGGCGTTTAATATTTTTAATAGGTATCTTAGTGTCCCTATCGCCTATTTTTATGGGTAACACATTTCTTTGCGCATCACCTGTAACTTTTGCCTTAACATATCGAGCCTTATCCTTACTTTTACGTTTATTAATATCTTTAGCAAAAATAGTTTCACCTTCTTTAATTATTGCATCGCTTTCACCACCTTTCCTATTCCTATTTTTCTCTTTTTCAGCAACCATTTTCTCGGCTAAATGTTCGTAGAGGGTTTTTATTCTCTTTGCATGATCTTTTACTAGCTTTTGGAAATAACGCTTTTCTAAATCTATACTAAATGGGCTACTTGAAAAAGTATGTCCGAAAACAACTTCAAATGGGGTAAGTTCAGTGACGGAATGAATAGTGTGGTTGTATGCTAAGACAGAATATGTCATAACCGAGGCCGCATCAGTGCATCTTTTTTCGTATTTTGCCAATCTGTATATTTCTATAATTGTGGAGTGGAATCTCTCAATAAGACCCATTGAGTTGGGATTATTGGGCGTTCCAATGTGAAGTTCAATTTTATGTAAATTTAGAAATTCTTTAATCAAATCGTTATTGAATTCAGTTCCAGGATCTGAACTTATTTTTTTAGGTGTACCATAGTAGGAAAAATATTTCATAAGTGCTCTAGTTACTTCGGGAGTTGATTTTCCTTGGGTTTCGATTGCCTGACCTAATTTACTAAATGCATCGATAATAGTTAAATAAGTTTTACCTTCTATACTAAAAATGTCTATGAATAATTCTTGAAATGGAGCGTCCTGTGTTTGTGTTAATTGTAAAATGGGTTTAATGGGTTTCCTATCATATTTCATTTTCTGGCATGCTTCACAACTATTTATAACTGCTGTTACGGTTTCTTGCATTCTGTCCCAATAATAATTTCTACGGAGTCTGACCAATGTTTCTTTAATACCGCGATGACAAGACTTCCCTTCGTGGTGTGTACTTATTAATGCTTTTTGCTCTCCTTCATCCTCTACGAAGACTACTCTTTCCGTACATTCGTGGAAATTAACTATTCCCTTTTTAAATAGTTCAATAATTATATTACTGAATAGTTTTCTGTGCTCATTTTCTTCAAAATATATAAAGTATTTTATTTTAGGTTGAATATATTGTTTTAGGAATTCTTTTACTAAATCTGGGTTGTCTTTAGGAAGGAAAACTTCTAATATTTTTTGTTTCTCCCGGGATAAATTTTTTACATGTAATTGATTTTTTAACCATGAAAATATTAAGATTTGGTTAGGTTTGGTATCAATAGCCTCGTTTAAAATAGGTATTCCTGTTGATTCCAAATCTACAGCTGAATGAATAGTTTCATCCGAAATACTGGAAGGTGGTATTGTAACATATTTTTCCAAGTTATTATCTTCCTTTTCATCAACATTTACGTTCATCGAATGGTTCTCATCATCAGAACTTAAAGCATTAACTTTTATTCTAGATAGAGCGTCAACATTTGTATTCTGTTTGCCTTTTTTATAAATTAATTCAAAATCGTAGTCTTGTAAACGTAAGCGCCAACGTGTGAGTTTGCTACTGGGGTCTTTGAGGGATCCGAGCCAAACTAAAGGTCGGTGATCCGTATAAATATAAAATTTTCGACCATATAGGTAGGGTCTGAAATGTTTGACTGCCCAAACTATTGCAAGTAATTCACGTTCAATTGTACTATAACGAGATTCTGTATCACTGAGGGTGCGACTGGCATATGCTATTGGTTTGTCACTACCAATTTGGCCTTGCGACAATACTGCACCTAAAGCAACATTGGATGCATCGGTCGTAAGTATAAATGGTTTATTATAGTCGGGATATTGCAATAGAGGGGCATGTGTCAACAGTTCTTTACATTTGTTAAATGAGTCTATATAATTTTGGTCTATAATAATTTTGTTACGTTTTTTTAAGCATGCTGTCAAGGGTTGAGTTATTTTTGCAAAGTCTTTAATGAAACGTCGGTAATAACCTACGAGTCCAAGGAAGCTTTTAATTTCGGTCGTCGTCTTGGGTATTGGGTAATTAAGTACAGCGTCAATTTTGTCGTTGTTGGGTCTAAGTCCTTCTTTTGTTATGGTGTGCCCGAGGTAAAGCACTTCCTTACGTAGGAATTCTGATTTATCTAGCTGTATTTTCATGTTAGTGACTCTAAGTCGGTCAAATACAGATCTTAATTTATTTATCATATCTTCAAGGCTATTTCCGAATATTATAATGTCATCTAAGTAGACCATACAGTGTAATCCTAATAGACCACGCAGAATATTGTCCATTGTCCTTTGGAACGTAGCAGGTGCGGTTTTAAGGCCAAATGGCATTCTGAGAAACTCGAAATGGCCATTCTGCGTTGAAAAGGCAGTTTTCTGTCTATCCTGCTCTTCTACTTCTATCTGATGATAGCCACTAGCTAAGTCCAACGTGGTAAAGTATACGCTCTTTCCTAGCTTGTCAAACAAATCTGTAATATTGGGAAGAGGGTATTTGTCGTCAATTGAAATGTCATTAAGACGTCTGTAGTCGATTACCATTCTGTATTTGATTTCACCAGAAGCGTCCGATTTTTTTGGGACTAGGTGAACTGGGGCACTCCATGGGGAATGCGACTCTTGTATAACATTATCATTTAACAATTTTTCTACCTGATTATTTATTTCATTTTGGATAAAAGGTGCCTGTCTATACGGTTTTACGTATATAGGATCTTCATTTTTAGTACGGATATTATGTTTCACCTGGTTAGTAAAAGTTAGTGGGATTTGGTCACAATAAAATATGTCTTTGTATTCTTTGCACAGTGCGTAAATTTTTTGACGTTCTTCGTGGTTAGTGTGTTCGAGTCTTAATTTATTTAAATTTTCTTCAAGTAATTTGTCGGTCTCTATACAAACATTGTTCATAGTTAAATTTATGTTACATTCAGTGACTGTATATGGCGTTACTTCAAATGGTCGTGTAATAGTAAGCTGTTTAGGATAGTCTTGACAATTTTGTATTACTGTATATGCATAGCCATTAATACAATTTACGATTGCACTAGGCATACGTAATCCATTTTGAAAATCATGAAAATCAAGAATTGCGTCACCTGAATATTGGTCGACTGGCAGTTTTACACGTAGTTCCGATCGCGATTCGACATCAATTTTATAATTTAAATTATTATTAATAATAGGAATGCAAGTGGAATTTGTTTTAAGAGTTTGTTCTTTTAAATCAATAATTGCATCCAATTGTTGTAATAAATCGTTACCTATGAGACCATCATATCGCGGATCAACGTCATAAACATAAAATTTGTGCCAATCATTACTGATGAAGGTAGGTAAAAGAGGGATTTCCATCACTTCATCATGTCTACTTGTAGCATGTGTGCTAACTACGTGAAAATTTTCTTTACGTATGTAATTGCCAAAAAATTCATAGGCTTTTCGAGGACTTATAAAAGATCTCATGCTACCTGTATCTATCATCATTTTAGCGTCTATTTCTTCTAAATAAATATACGGTAATTTTAAATTAGGGTCACAATTTATTTCTAAGACTTCTTGTCTTTCGATGCAACTTCCTGAAAATCCACTGCTTGTATTTCAGTTTCCGGCTCATTTACAACATTCGTTTCGTCACAGTAGTATAAATCATTCGCGTCAGGGTAATAGTTATTGTCACCATAGTAATATTCTTCGACATAGGGTTCATAGAATGTGTCAGATAATTCGTTCAGTTTAAACCCTTGCGGGGTATTTGTTTTAGGCTGTGCTGTCCGCATAGACACGTCGGTATTTTGTACTTGAGGTTTTTGAATAGGAGGATTTAAAGAATTTTGGGGCTTATAGCCAAACTGCTGTAATTGCGGCGGCCTATAACCAAATTGTTGACCTTGAGATGGTTTATAGCCAAATTGTTGACCAATAGGTGGTCTGTATCCAATTTGCTGACCTTGCGGTGGTCTATATCCAATCTGTTGACCTTGCGGTGGTCTATAACCAAAAGTTTGAAAAGGCTTATTGCCAAATTGTTGACCTTGAGGTGTAAAACCGAAATTTGGGCGTGGTGTAAATGCATGCGGTACTTGATCTTGAAACTGGTTTGGTCTATTTGGGGGTGTGCCGAAATTAAATTTAGAAGGTGTATTATTATTTTGTAATAACGGTTTATACCCGGCTGGTGTCATCACTGGCCTTGAATTGGCAGATTGACCATGAATACGATTTCTCGTGTTATACTGCTCTAAGAAATTAACTTCTTCGAGTACTATACTCAAGGCTGCTTCTAAATTAGCGGGTGCTTTGAGCCTAACAATACGAACCATATTTTCTGGAAGGTTGTATAAAAATACATTTAGAGCCGTATTATTATAAATAACTAATTTTGCACGCTTTAATTCGACTTCCTCGATCATATTTACTTTGGACATCAATAACGACCGTACAGTTTGGATTCTATTACAAAATTCCAAATAACTTTCACCAGTTTTAATTTTTAAAGATTCTAACTCAATGTTAATGCACGCCTCACTACGCGGGTCTCCAAAATGTTGGGTGAGTAATTCTTTAAAAGCAGACCATGTTACGATATCTTCACGTTCTGACAAGAGCGATGCCGCCTCGTCTTTTAATCTACTCGTTAAAACGTTATAGACATAAAGATCTTGTTCATGGCCGCCCTTATAACGGTCAAGGACATATTGACATTTTCGCAAATAAAGGTTTAACTGCCTCTTATCGCCACCATACAATGGTATTAATTGAATTATTTCTTTTGGTATTTGTTCGATAGTCGCCATAATCACAGAGTAATGTACGACACAGATAAAACAATTGACCTATGTATAAAATAGTACAATAATTCACACAAATAGAATATAACACACACAATTAGAATAATTATTAGGTAAAAGAAGTAAAATGTATTTCTACTTTTAATTAAAAAGTTGAAATTAATATAGTTTTAATTTTTAATTTAATTATATTTTTTTTTTATTTTAATAATTGCGTAGAATTGTATACACTTTACTTATTAAACTGTATGAGCATACACATAAGATACATTTATAAAAAAAAATTATTTAATTTAATCTCTGAGCTTTTAACTACTCTATCAGTTCTATTTATAGCACAAGATAAAAGTTAATATCATTGAACTAAGAAAACTTAAACTAATGGACACGTTATAATGAGCTAGGATTGATTTCAAAATAACGTAAATTAGGTATAGGGTAGTAGGATAGTAGTTAAGAACAAGGATTGGCGAAAAATTGCACTCACCAACCAACTGCAACACCCATACCGGCTTGTTCTGCGCTCGCACTCACGTACTCAAGAGTTATTTTGTTTGGTTCGTCGGATTTCACTCGTTTTCGCGATTTTGGCAGTCAATTTGCGACGAACTAGAATCGCGGAAAACTATCTGCGCGAAATCCTACCGGCTGCGCCACTCTTGTTTCCGGAGCGGGGAAACAACTTTTTAAAAACTAAATTAAATTTAAAATTAGGAGAATGAGAAATTAAAAACGTGTTGCCGATTCTGAGGCACATTTAATTCTGAAGAACTTAATCTATCGTCCGACCCACCGGCGAGACATATCCGTTGGGTCAGCTTATCTTATTTCTAGGAACAATCATAAAACTAAGACTAAGCATATCCGTTATTCTAAAGCTAATCTAAGGGCGAAGGCTGGGTGGTAACCATAACTAGGTAAACAATATTTTAACAATTGTTTTTATAACTAAGCCACAATATTACCAATGGTTTCAATCAAAGAGGTTGTAAATAACTCTTTTAAAACTGGGGGGAAAAAATATCAAGGCAAAAGTAAAAGTCAAAAATGCATACGTTATTTCTGTATTTTATGTGTTGGTGGAAACACGCTGACGATTCATATATAATAGACTACAAAGACGTTCTATCTACTTCTACTTTTCTCTGGGTTTTTTTATATTGTCTCCCCGAGGGCAAAACCACCCCGAGGAGCAGCTTATTGTGCTCTGCTTTTTGATACAGAGTTTTTTACAGTTTAAACCAACATTTAAAACTGAGCTGCGGTTTTCAATCTCTTTATCGCATTCAAGCATTGAATAAGAGAGAGAAAGAGAGCGAGAGAGAGAGAGAGAGAGAGAGATCAAAATTCAGGTTTAAGAAATCCACGGTTAAATAAGTTTGGTGACATTGGAGCCGAACCCTTAACTAAAAACGTTTGTCGTGTAAAAACCCTTATTCTACAATCGCAGTCCAGAAAATCAGTATGTTAGTACTTTTTGCGAGTATTGAATAACACTAAAAGTTTTATAATCCTTAAGCAGTTCACACACAGCAGCTATAATATCGATACATCGTTTTTAAATTTTTCTTTTTTACATCTCGATACATTTCGATGAGCTCGTGGCTAAGTCAAAGCCGAAGCTAACCGCGGTCAGCCGTGGATGGGTGACCATCTCTAACATAATAATAAATAAATAATAGTAGCCCTGTATCTAATACATGTCCCACTGCCGGGCTAGAGCCTCTTCTCATGATGAGAAGGGTTAGGCTATAGTCCACCACGCTGGCCAAGTGCGGGTTGGTAGACCTCACACACTCTCGAGCACTTATTAGGCACTCTAAGGTTTCCTCACGATATTTACCTTCACCGTTAGCAAGCGATAATTTATATGATAAATACACATATATCTTCAAAAAGACAAGAGGTGTGTGCCGTGGTTTCGCACCCGAGACCTTTAACTTAGCAGTCCTCCGGTCTCCCACTCAGCTATCGCTGCTTTTAACATAATGAGTTTTATTTCGGGCCTCGGCAAGCACGTTAAGCTTCGGTCCCGGTTGTCATTGAAACATGTATAGCAGTCGTTAAGAGTAGTTAGAGGTCAGAAAGACTGACAACTAGTCTAACTAAAAAGTATCGTTTTACCTCGTACCTACTATGTTGTGGAGGTTTGATGGCAGTCGCTACACGTTAAATACTGATATTCAGCTAAATCTGTAAGTTGTCTGCACGTGTGGTCTAGTGTTTTAAGCGGTCGCCTCGCTGTTCTCCACTGCACTTGTGTTGTGGGTTAGATCCCCACATGGGACAAATCTTTGTGTGATTCGCAAAGATCTGTTCTGAGACTGGTTGTGCTTTGTGTGTGTGAAATGTATGTTTGTAAACATCCCGCGACACAGGAGTTATTCCTAGTCCGGGAGTCGTTTTTTTAAAAAAGAAAAAAAAAAGAGTAGAAGCCGACTTCAATGTAATTAGGAAAAGGATCAAAAGACATTCGATACATTTCATTAAATTTTTGCAGATAAATTTGACAGCTGATAACACACGGCAGCTTAAATGTAAATATTTTTCATCTTCGTATTTTGTCAAAATAATATATTATACATTACAGCTGCCGTGTGTGAAGTGCTTTAAAAGCACAGCACTAAAGTAACGTAACAATAAATCATACTATGTCACGTTCGCGTCACGTGACGCGAATCGTAACACAAATTCTAGCGTTACGACAAAGGAAACTTACGATTTACGATTTGTTTACTGACTTTTTACTACTACATTGTTTTTTTTTAAGAAAAAAATATCTCCAAGTGGAACATATTAAATAGTTTTTGGAATGAAATATGAAGATGTTTTTTTAAATACGACGTCGGTAATAAAGAGTCGTAAAGTCCGCCTGAAGGTAAGTGGGAATCATAGCCCATGAAGATGTGTTGTTCGTTCTAACACGGACTAGCAAAAAATCTGTGCTGTGCATTGCGCGCAGGAAATACAGAGCACACACATTTTCTGTGTACTATTCGTATTTTCTATAAACTGTTTTATTTTCTTTAATTGTAAGATAATGTGTGAACAATTAATGTTTTAAATGAAACATACAAAGGATATTAGATGCCTCATGTGTTAAAACTTTAAATCATTAGTGAAGGCTCTATTTTTTGGGTAGGCTTAAGGCTTTCTTGACAAGTTTAGTACTTTCCGGTCATTAGTATAACACATAAAGCTTTTTTTCTTCTGTAATTCAAATAGTAAAAGTCATATAGCTTGCCAGTACTATAATAATTTAAACTTATCGTGATGAACTAAAAAAATATACAATTAAGTTACTGCTTAACGTGCCAAGTCATACTTCCGTGACTTATATGAGATCTAGATAAGGGCAGCATAATTAGCACAATGAAATATGTACCTAGTTATCGCCTTCGTTGGAACAATTTCATGAAGGAAAAACTATTTTTGTTGATACCTCGCGCCTGAGTCGCAGCCAGTCTTGCACTGACAGTGCCAGTGACATGCTCAACGGTAAGGAGTACGGGGATCATTTCATTCACATTCCATTAAATACAGGCACCTTAAAGCTATTTACTTTATTCTTTCAAGAAATATACGGATGAGCAAAACGAGTATTGAGTTAACTGAATGTGCTGCCATAGAATGCAATACTTCTAAGTCTTGCATATCTACAAAGCATGTGGAAAATACAAAACATATTATTTACGTTTTAACGATGCCCGGCTAGCTAGCTCCAAGGGGGTTGGAAATAAGTTCGAAAACACTTTGACAGGAGTAAATAGTATAATGATCGAACACAAGAAATTAGAGATTAAACGAACTTACCCCTAAGTGAAGTTCTATCCAAATTATACGATTTTGCTTCGTCCGAGAGATTAGTACATTTGTAGTATACGTCTAGGTATCGCCTTTGACCACTTAGTTGAAAGCAGAAAGCCTGCTTCGTAAACATTATTTTTATTTTTTCAATCTACCGCCCGTCTGCAACTCATTTAGTTAAAAGCCTGCAACTCAAAAAACCTTAATATTTCACACAAGTAGGGGGTCGTAGGGTTGGGAGGGACCTAATCTCTCGGACGAAGCAAAATCGTATAATTTGGATAGAACTTCACTTAGGGGTAAGTTCGTTTAATCTCTAATTATACTTCTATTTTGCTTCGTCCTTCGAGATTAGTACATTTGTAGATTTTGAAAGACAGTGAAATATTAAACTTATGTATTTTTGTTGTGTGAATAATAATCAAAAACAAAAATAAAATAAACAAGCTATCTAGCTAGGTAACATAAAATATCTTCCTTTTGTATGTCCACTACAACCAAAAAGTAATTATTCTATGTTTATATAAGATTACTTTTTAATTGTTACAAGTATTTAGGATTGATACGGCAAATTCATCAGATTGATCACGTGGAACATCTCGATGATAAAATTTGGCAAATACAGTTGAATTGCCACTCCATCCAGCTGTATTTCGTATTGTGTCAATATTGACACCAGCTCTATGGGCGGCTGAGGTAGCTGCATGTCTGGTGGAGTGAGCAGAGAATATGGTGGTGTCAACTCCGCTAGTTGATAGAGTATTCTTTATCCATCGACTAATAGTATCCTTGGACACTGATTTGTTCGGTTGTTTGAAACTAACAAATAAGCTATCTTCATTGTTTCTTATAGGCTTCGTCCTATCGATGTATGCTAAAAGCGCTTCTGCCGGACAAATTGCCGGTCGATCCCTATAAAACGGAATCTTCAGACAAGATTGAGCTGAGCTTGGGCGTGATGTTTTTATGAAATCATGTATTTTTATTATTATAATCTGATTATTGATTACAATGTTTTTTTTTTTTTTCTTTTTTTTTTTTTTTTTTAATTGATTTTTCTGATAGTCTGTACTCTATGTGCACTTACAAGCATAAGTAACGTGACTATCTTCTTCTCTCACACAACACTCCAAGCTCAAACTGTTGTTAGGATACCATTGAGATAAAAAATCCAAAACAACTGTTGGGTTCCAAGTTACGTTGTATTTAGGTGTGGACGAAGTCGATAAAAACCCTTGAAAAGCCTAGTAACACGATCATCTGACGCCACTCTCGATCTTAAGATCAATGACAGAGCAGAGCGATGACTGTTGAGTGATCCGTATTGAAGACCGGATTCAAATAAATCGGTTAGAGAATATATATTATCACCATAGGAGTTGACGCCAAATATATCTTAAAATAGTGTTTTTTTTTTTTTACAAAAAATACCCAGCGCCGTATGGCAACGTTGTATTGTTTGATAAAATTATCAGATAAGGAAGCTATCATAATATCTAAAGATGACGATGGTATGTATACACTCCTCTTCAGTAATGCCGTCCTGATAACTTTCCTGCAATAAACGTCAGCTTGGGGTGACTGTTAGAAATAGATAATAATACATTATCACAAGGTCTGAAATGAATCAGATCAGAACATAGAAGTTCTTGGAATAGAGGGAACCAGGGCTGTGTGGGTCAATAAGAACCACAACTATAGCCTCAGCTTGGTCTGTTATTATTTTTCTTAAGACCTTATATATTACCGCAAATGAAGGGAACGCGTAAAAGAAAATATCTTTCCAATTTATAGTAAATGCATTTACGGCGACTGCTCCGGGATCTCTATTCCATGTTATATATATTTTTTACTTTTATTAATTCTGGATGCAAATAGATCAATCTTCGGATGCCCAAAAGTTTGCCTTATTTTTACAAAAGCATTATTTCTTAATTCCCATTCATTATATGGGTGGGATCTTAGAGACTCCGCATCTGCTACTTCGTTATCCTTTGAGCTTATATATGAACATAAAACACGAATATTTCGCGTGCTTCGCACCATTGCCATAAAGATCTTGATATATCAGTAAGATGAGGAAATCTTACTCCTCCTATACGATTAATGTACGAAATAGCAGTTGTGTTGTCAATGCGCAGTAAGATTTAACACTTTGTAAATTCTTTTACGAATATCTGTAAACCTATAAACGCTGCCAGGAGTTCTAGATAGATGGTATGTTTAACTGATTCTGAAATACTCCACTGGCCACTGGCAGTCTTCCCGCCGCATGCTGCCCCCACCCTTTTTTGCTTGCATCAGAAAAGAGTTCTAGACAATAACTATCTTGCCTGATGAGGTTAACTGCATTATCATTAGATTTCAACCGCCAAGAAAAATGAACCTGCAAGTACTGTGGTAATGACATGTACGTATCGTAACTATCTGTGTTACTCAAAGCAAGGTATTTGCATCTTTCCATCTGCTTTGTGTACATCCAACCGTATTGGATAGCCGGGCAAGATGAGGTGAAGAGGCCTACCTAACGTGCAAAATCTCTCATTTTGCATCTACGTTTCACTTGAAATAATTTTAATTTCAATTTAATCGAGTGTCGTTTTTCGTTAGTCAAGCGGACGTGAAAGTCTTTGGTATCTATTATAAAGCCAAGGTATTTACAAACGGTACTTGGAATCATACAACTTTTTTTTTTTTTTTTTTTTTTTTTCATCGTTAATTATTTAATTATTATATAAACCCAAGGCTTCTAAAATGCTTTAAGTGTGTAAGATATTGTCCTGACACTCTCGGTATTTTCTAGAAATAACACATATATCATCTAAATATATAGATGAAATTATATCCTAATGACCTGAGTAAGGACATGACTGGTTTTAGCAATTTAGTAACAACAAACAACAACAAGGAGCTGTGTTGAGACCAAACGCTAGAACACTAAATTGGTACAGAATACCTTCATATTTGAATCGTAAGTATTTTCTAAAATCTGGATGTATAGATAAAAGAAAATATGCATCTTTTAAGTCCAGAGTGGCCCTGAAAGTAGTTCTCAAATCTTCAATTTTAAAGTGTTCAGTTGATATGAACATATTTAGAGATTTTAATTTTAATATAAATCGGTTTTTACCATTGGGTATTTTAACTAGAAAGTAACTAGAGAGAAACTGTCCTTGACAAGGTGTACAAGATGAGATAGCTCCGCTATTTAAGAGTTCATTAATGGCCATTCTGTATTTATCGGACTCAGATTTTGATAATACTGGCAAACTCGGTTCGCATGACTGAGAAACCAATCTAGAGAATGGTATCTCATAGCCTTCTATCCATGATAATATAACAGGGTCCTTAGTTATCAATCGCCATTGATTGTAAAAAAGTGATAATCGTCCTGCAGAACATACCGGGTCTAGCGACGGCGGGGGCCCGCTGGATGATAAGAGCGCGTTGGCTGTCGCGATTGCTGCGGCTGCCGTTGGCGCGACGTCGATGGCGTCGGCTCGAACCTCCTCGCTGCTCCCGCCTGCCTGGCTGCTGGGAGCGGAGGCTTCTGGTTGAAATACTGAAAATTATGTTTATTTTTCTGTGTTGGGGTAATTTTCTTCGCAGGCGTGATTTTTATCTCAGCGCCTGACTTTGATATTGCTTTAGCAGCCTTGAGTGTATCGGCTAGCTTTTCACCAAACAGAAAACTATCGATTTCTGTATTAGATATTTGATCCTTAATATAATATTATCTTTTTAATAGTGGAACATATAGAATTCCTTCTTGTCATAGACGTTGTGTTGCGAATCGCACATTAATCGACCAGTATTCAATCAGTAATTTTATTACTGTCTGATCTTTTTGTTCTAAGATGATCAATCTAGTGAGAGCTTCACTGATACAAGATATGCTTGCCGCAAGCTGCAATAGCTAATTTTCTAAAGCCTTATCTTTCTTTACGAGCATCTCCGATAAAGCTACTTTAATCTCCGGATTTAACTTCGGGGCGTCGATTTTTGTGGAATTCTTTGGAACAAGATGCTTCCCGAGTAGTTCCTTCTTCGAATATTTGGATAAACCCGTCGTAGCAATGTCTTTCCAACGCACAACTAGCTCACTTCAAATATCTGGTCCATATTTTTTATCCTTCGAAGGTGTTCCTAAAGGATCTTTAATTTATCATCCAGTTCCGGCTCATCAGATTGTATCTGATTGGAGGTAAAATACCTATATACAGTAGGACAATTTCCAGCAGTGGACTGGTACGGCTGATGATAATGCGTATGTTCGATGCATCTACAAGCGAACGGTTCATCCCTAATAGATGAAAGTAAACATTGTTAGGTATAAATACCTAACAATTATAACTTCAGTAATCATAAAAATCTCATTATTTTAGTGGAAAATAGGGGTAATGTTAGCAAAAAGGATTTGGTTAATTATTTTGATAATTTATTATCTCTAGGCTTAAGTAGTATAATTTTGTTCACATTCCCCTACTGTAGGAGCCTGTCAGATGCGGAAAATAATCTTAGATATAAGTTGAACAATGTACTACACACTATAAGTACATATAATGATAGTATTCATTTGATAGATACTAACAGTTTTGTTAGCAGCAAGTTATATTTGACTAAAGGTAACTATTACCTTTCTGCTAGTTTTAAGCGACAGATAGCAATTTCGCTATCCTATTTTATTGACATTACAGCCAAGAACTTGGCTACTAACAGATCTGCTTCTATTGAGCAGACTAATGACATGCAATTATCTAATAATTATTTGAATAATCATGACATGAATTATAACTTAGCCTCTATTGAGGATACTTCTGACATTCTTCATATTAATGATATTGACATTTCTTATTCTCATATCAATTCTGAAATTTGCAATCATTTAAATTAATTCATGAGACAACAGAGGAAGCAACCTCTAGCTCTAATTTATTACATTCACAATTGATCAATTTAGCTGCAGAATCAAATAGTAATTATATGCCACTACGGCCACAAAAATGTACTAATTACAATAAAAATGATAATATTAACCTGGTGCATCAAAATATATATTGTTTAAATCTGGGTAAGCAACTAGAACTGGAATTATTCATGAACTCTGAAAATATTAGTGTTATGTGTATTACTGAACATTGGCTTAAGGGGCATCAGCTCATGTTTAATTTCAGCAACCACCAGGTTGGTAGTTCATTCTGCAGGGTCAACACAATACATGGGGGGTCCCTAATTTTACTTAATAAAAAACTTAAATTTAAAGAACGGAAAGATATTGTGTCTCTCTCTGTAGAATGTTCCGTTGAATTATCCTGTGTACAATTAGAGCATTTCATTATTATATGCGTATATAAACCTCCTTCCGCAGACCTTAGTTTATTTTTAGAAATCATGGATGAAGCCCTATGCAGAGTAAATAATTTGGGTAAAACAATTTTAGTCTGTGGAGATTTTAATATTAATATTCTTGTTAATACAACTGCATCATGTAAAATTTTAAGTCTTTTTAAATCCCATAATTTAATAAACTTATTTATGGAGCCTACTAGAATAAGTGCCACCACGGCTACATGCTTAGATAATATTTATACAGATATTAAGCCAACTCACAGAAGTATTATTAATAAGCTAGATTCTGATCATTCTGGGCAAATGATAAGTTTTAAAATAAAAAGTAAAAATGTAGTTAGGAAAAAAATTACTTCTGTGCCAGTAACAGCTAGTCGCTTTGAACGTATGAGAGTAAACCTAGCTACTAACTTACCTTTCTTAGATAATAACATAGAGCCTAATGTGATGTATAATTTGTTTTTTGATGCATTTCTTCGGGACTTTAACTCAATATTTACTTCCAAGGAGATTACTGTTACTAATAGCCCCGTCTTTGGTGACTGGGCAACCGCAGGTATCCATAAGAGTAGGCAAACATTGTACATTTTATACTATGAGAGACAATTTAATAGCAGTGAAGAGTTTAAAGAACATGTCAAATCATACTCGAAGATTTTTAAACGCGTCTGTAAAATTGCCAAATCTACATTTATTAAATCTAAAATCAAAAACAGTAGTAATAAAATTAAAGCCACATGGAAAGTTATTAATGAAGAGACTGGGAAGGGTAGAACAAAAGACTCAGACTTTAAGTTAAGTATCGATGGTCAAGTAACCAAGTCAGATTTAGAAGTTGCCAATGCTTTTGAAGGATTTTTTACTGCTTTTCCTGTCTCTCTAACTAGTGCTTTAGGCTCTTCCTCCTCCGTTGCCGAGTCGTTACTTCAAGATAATGTGCCTGAGTTTTTTAATAATTTCACATTTCGTCATGTTAATGGATCTGATTTTAAAGCCGCGTTTAAATCAATTAATATTAAGAAAACGGCTGATCTATGGGGCATTTCTGTACATATTATAAAATCGTTGATTGATATTATTGCACCTGATTTAATAATGATATTTAATAGATGTATTGATTGTGGTGTGTTTCCTGACTTAATGAAATTAAGTAAAGTAATTCCATTGTTTAAATCAGGTAGTACATTAGACCCCACAAACTTCAGACCAATATCGGTGCTACCTACGTTTAGTAAAATTTTTGAAAAAATAATTCTCGCGCAGTTACTTAAATATTTTAATGAAAACAACCTGTTGCACACTAAACAATTCGGTTTCACTCGCGGACGGTCAACATGTGATGCTGGGGTTAGATTACTTGAATGTATATTCGAGGCTTGGGAGGAGTCGCGGGACGCCTATGGGGTGTTCTGTGACTTATCTAAGGCTTTTGATTGTGTGCAGCATGAAACTCTAGTCAGAAAATTACACCACTACGGTATAAGAGGCATCGCTCTGGAACTTCTTACTTCTTATCTAGGTGATAGGATTCAGAGAGTTGATGTCAATGGAAAGCGATCGCATGGATCAGCTGTAGCAATGGGGGTGCCACAAGGCTCTATTTTGGGCCCTTTCCTGTTCCTCTTGTACATTAATGATTTACCTCATCTCGTTAAGGACAATCATGAGATAGTATTGTTTGCGGATGACACTTCTTTAGTTTTTAAGGTAAATAGACAACAAACAGTAATTGACGATGTAAACAATGCTCTGTCAAAGATAGTAAACTGGTTTAGTGTTAACAACTTGCTTTTAAATGGTAATAAAACAAAATATGTTAGATTTTTTACAAAAAATGTTAAACAAGTCAAAACTAGTGTGTTGATGGACAATGAGGAATTGGAAATGGTCAATAAAGTTGTCTTTCTTGGTATAACATTAGATTCTAAATTACAATGGGGCCCACATATAGAAACGTTATCTGGTAGACTCAGCTCAGCAGCTTACGCGGTAAAAACAATCCGTCAACTGACCGATGTTGACACTGCGCGTTTAGTTTATTTTAGCTATTTTCATAGTATAATGTCATATGGTTTATTGCTTTGGGGTAGTGCCACGGATGTAGATTCAATCTTTGTGCTCCAGAAACGAGCTGTTCGAGCTATCTATATGATGAGTCCCAAGGAGACACTAAGAAATAAATTTAAAGAGATAAATATTATGACGTTACATTCTCAATACATTTATGAAAATTTATTGTACGTCCACAAGAATCAAACAAAATTTAAGAAAAATAGTGATCTCCATAAAGTAAATCTAAGGAACAAAAACAAACTGGCTGTGCCCACTACTAGGCTCCATAAAATCTCTAACTCGTTTCCAGGTCAATGTATACGCTTCTACAATAAACTTCCATTAGACGCAGTAGAATTATCGATAGGTAAATTTAAGAAATATATTAAAATCAGATTATCTCAAAAAGCTTATTACTGTATTTTAGACTACATAAATGATAATAGTATTTGGAAATGAACTGCTCTTTTTATGTGTTGTAATTGTTATATATTATTATATATTAATATAATTGTATATTATTCATTTCATTTGAAAAGATGGTGCACATGAGTTTCTCACCAGCTCTTCTCATAATGCAATACCCATCGGAGCTGGTACTTAGTTTGATTTTAATCTGATTTTAAACAGTTGGATTAAAATTAATCTAAGCCCCGGTTATTCAAATCATTGTAATTAGTATAATTTAGTTTTACTTATAATTTATTTTTATATCATTTGTTTGTAATATTTTGACGTGTTCAAGCGCCTCCTGGGGCCTATGAAAATAAATGATTTGAATTTGAATTTGAATTTGAATTTACCTAAATTAAAGTAAAGTGCGGTGATAGTCCTTATAAACTATCCACATCACAAGGTTTGTATTGTCCATTCATCGTGGATAGGTAGTGTTTACTTACTCTGTAAATGTAGTGATAAATATCATGAAATGTGAAGGTAACATTCCGTTTAAATGTACACAATCACAAAGGTACGAGTACATTTTACTTGCATTCACCATAATATACCTTGTTATCAGGTATGTACTCCGATTATTATGAAGGTAACATCCCCCTGAGATGTACACAACATAAATTAGAAAATGACATAATGTCAAGGTTTGATACGGATATAGTCCAAGATAACTATTCACGATATCATAGTTGAAAGGAAAGAGTAGTACGTATAAATAAATAACACTTTGTTACCTTCTTGTTCCGATTGTAAACGATTTTTCAATCGGTTTCTCCTTCTTGCTATTTTCCTTTCAATCTTTTGTATTTTTCGTCGTAAATAATATTCACTATCGCTATCCTCGTTTTTGTGACTTCGTTTCGTCATGTTTTTATTATTTTTTGCTAAAAAGTTAAGAAATAACGTGGTGTTCGGCGAGGCACTAAAACGCGAATGAGTTGCAGACGGGCGGTAGATTGAAAAAATAAAAATAATGTTTACGAAGCAGGCTTTCTGCTTTCAACTAAGTGGTCAAAGGCGATACCTAGACGTATACTACAAATGTACTAATCTCGAAGGACGAAGCAAAATAGAAGTATAATCAATACAATTAACAAACAACACTATAAGTCTTTTAAAACAATTAAAGTGAACACAGTAATAATAAAACCGCGCGTCGTATATCGTCCGTCGTGTCTCACTCCGTTCGGAAACGTACTGGCCGCCTTATTTCGCGCGTGGGCCGCCTGGTGGCGTTCGGCGCCAAGGACATTGCGCGCGAGCCGATAGTTTGTAAATTTGGTTCGACGGGGCGTGGTCCATTCAAATTTAGGCGGGAATCCGTTGCGCGCGTCATAACGTATAGATTCCATTTATAAGTATTATCTGAATAAATAAAAAATATCGAACATAATTATATTTAATACATAAAAGCAGAGTGGTGGTTTCCAAAACGAGGGGATTCAGTAATGTGACGTCAGGAGCTCGCGTTTGACCATGATCTTGGCTTGTATGAGTGCCCCACACGATTAGTGGTATTGTATTTTTAATTGATTATTTTTATAGCATTTAGCTATGCTTAGCAAATTATACTAAGAAACAGTTGAAAAAGATATGGGACCGGCAGGATTTGAACCTGCGACCTTACTGCACACCGGGCAGCCACTTTAGCCATCCAGCTACCGTAGCCGTAACTAAAGTGGCTGGTACCTAAATTGTATTGTCGAGGACAAGAAAGCCTTAAGCCATTTTTTTTGTAGAGTTTGTTTCATTTTTATAGATATCCCAGTATTTTACCCACTATATTTTATATTATTATATTAAATACCATTAGGGGGTGGCATGGGTGTATAGCACCAACACTTTACCTGTTTTGTATTTATTTCCCATGTGATAAGGGGTGAGCCTATCGCCATTTACCGCTCATAATTCCAACTCCATACTGCTATTGAAAATTTCCTGATGAAAAATCCAAAATAATCCTTTTGATCGACCCTAAAATCGAACTCGTTACCTAGCGGGGATAGGCTGCAAACGCTTACCACAAGACAAACGAGGTAGTTATACAACACACACAACCTTTTAAACAAGGCTGAATTAATTAATAACGTTAATACAGTGGTCTTAAACGACCAGACAATAGCATTTAATAATCCAAATACCAATTATCAACTTACCCCTGAAGCCTCTAAGAGATAAACTCAGCAATAATTCCTAAGTACTACAAACATTAGCCGCTATGCTATTCTGTAAATGTGACTGATTTCCAGTCGATTTCGATCGTAACCGGTTCATCTCGGTTTTAGTGCATCCTTATTTCCATACACATACGGTTGATAACTGCTTGGCAAAAAAATTGACAGCTTGCCAGTTACTATCCTCTTGCAGATTTGACAGCTTTACAGGCAAGTAACGCAATTTCTTATGTCAAAATCGGAAACTGGTCATGGAGCAGTTTCTTAGTGATTTCTTGTACTTTGGCGAGATAAAATAATGATATTCAAAAGGTTTTTTTACTTCAGATTAACGTTATACAACAAATCAATAACTGTCTAATACTACGTATGTCATAAAATACTAATTAAATACGTAATGCAATAGAATTTAGGTTATATTATTTTTAGTCATAGATCTCGAGATTTTTCATACGAAAACTTATAAATATGACAAGTAGTAGCACGAATTATGCCAGTCTAGGATATAAAAAGCACTAAATGAAAATAATGTATCTTCAAAATATTAAAACAATAATATTATGTAGCTAGGTTGTAGGCTTCCTCTTTCTCGCCAAACTAAACAAATTTTAATGAATTCTGGCACACGGGTAAGTGCTTTTTATCGACGTAGTTCAAATCTAGTTACATACTTTAATAAAAAATGAAAAAACTTTAATAAAAAATGAAAAACCTGATTCATTCCATTTCATGGATGGTGGAGACCTTTTCCCAACAATGGGACAATACAGGTTATGCACCAGATAATGTAACTACTTACATTCTGTATTCACGATTATTAATTTATTTGGAGTTTACATTTATAATTTCTTATGTACGTAACGTAGTGTCTATTTCTATGATAATTATGTCAGAGAAATAAGAATATATTAAAGAAAAATCAGAAGTTTGAAAATTTTTATTATTTCACAGAATTTCAGGAACATTTCTTCTAATGTTCGCTAGGCTTGCACTGATGAAACTTAAGTCTTAAAAAATGTTTAGCTGTGAAATCACCCGCCGCTATCATCTTTATCATAATACTATTATAATATAGGTGTGCTATATTTGTGTATTGCACCTGAAAGACAAAAAACATTATAACACAAGTGAGAGATATTTATATGTGATTTCATCGTGTCACGGAAGACTAAGTAGAAATTATAACGCATACTCACTGTTTCTAGTACATAGCAGTAGCTAAGAGTTAAATCACTTTTATATATCGTTTTTATAGTTGTCTTATAAGATTATCTTGATCTTTGATATTTGTTTTGTATTGAGGATAACTTTTTTTTCCATCACATCGCGTTCCATTCTTATTTTATTCAATTTTATGCACTCGTTTTACACTATAGAGAAAATCTTGCCGAAAATACCTATTACCATAATCACTTATATTGTGTTTGTTGTTATAATGTGTACAATTTTCTTTTGATATAATCAGTTAAATAATTTGAATTTTATTGTTTGAATTTGTAACTTTCTTAAATCAGTTTAAAGCTATTTATATGCTTTTTGTTGTAATGAAACGTTCCAATTTCCTTCAGTCAAAGACATTAGTTGCCACAGAGTAAAAATGCATTTTAGTAGGTGTCAACAAGAAGGTTTTATCAATACAAATAAATAAAATTGAATTGTCTGTTTTTATTTTAATGTCAAAACAACAATATTTTTAGTATAAATTATGTTATAGTTATTTGCACGATACTTATTTATAAAATCCAGTTTTAATTTATTTAGCTACCACGCAGACAAATCCGCGAGCGAAAGTCAGTTCGTTAATTTTATTATTTTAATCTCGCGAACTACTGAATATTGAACTGATATTTGAGATTACGCTAAACGTCACGGGAGTAGAGCTGTAAGGTTTAATGCGGGTCAAAACGTGGGCGTAGCTATTACTATTATAATGAATTCCACGCAAACGAGGTGGCGGGCAAAGTAGTTATATAATTAAATATATGGAGGATGTTCAAGTTAAATATTGAAAGCCCAAAAACTTAATTTATGATTTTGTGTTTATATTCGAACATGGCGAAACCTCAAGGTACGGCCGCAAATTTTACCTCTGTGGTAATACTAAAAATATTTTTCTTTTTTTTCTAAGTGGCAGTCAACAATTTAATGGCGTCTTTTCACTGCAAATATATTTAAAAAAATGTAGAAGTTATATTTCACTCTTTACATCAATTTCAAATGTAGTTTAAAAAGTATTATTTTATTGTTAAATAGCTTCTGCCCGTGGCTTCGTCCCCGTTAAGTTCGATATTTCTTATTAGAGTTATTATTTCTTTGAGAAACCTTCCTCATACACTTGCAACCCCTAATTCACCCCGTTTGGGAGTTAAATTGCCAAAAAGTCTATCCCAAATTCATCTACAAAATTTATTTTATTTACTGTAAGGAGCATAAATAAGAACATATATATACAGACAGACAAAAATCCAAAAAATATGTTTCGGCTTCTACTGCTGTTCTAGTCTCCTCTTCTTAATTTTTCTTAAATGTCTTTAATGAACAGGCATTTATAATTTTAAATTTTATTATATGTATGGATTAGCTATTATTCATAAAACCATTAAACCTTTTATTACGACTCAAGTTATTTCAACCACAGATAAAACATCATTAACTAATAGAGTGCGCGCCACAACTCAGTAAAAAACTGTAAAACAAAATAATTTTTACTTCTATTAAAACTATAACACAACAATAAAAGTGGATAAATTTGTATATTCCTCGTCCTATTAAATAAGAAATAATTTAATATCAGTTAATAATTTACAAATTGGTCATTTCCATTTAGTTTTGCCTATTGTCGTGAGCCATTAGTAATAACACGCACTCGGAATTTTTGCTATTTTGAAATGAGTTTATAAGCGTAAGTATTAATATAAGGCAAGTAACCAGGAGAGTAATCCGTGGTTTCGTTATGTCAAAAATGCATGTTTTGAGTGAAAGAATTACTAATTGACAGAAACTATTTGATAAGAAACCAAAATCTCAAATAGCGAATAACCCCACCGGTCTAAAGCAATACTATAACTAACTAAGCTATCCTTTGTACAACTGCTGGATCAAGATAATTAGTGCCGAACTGCCAAAGCACTAGAAACCGCATTAAGTCCCAATTCAAAACTGACGGCGTTTGATCCTTTTCTCTCATTCAATGTGTGAACAGGACAGAGAAATAAAAACGTGGTGAAACAGTGGCTAAAAGTTAAAGTCGGTCGGTACAATTGTCCTTTAAATAAATACGACCATAGAAATCTTAATAATTAAGATTTCTATGAATACGACTATAGTTCATGAAGTTACATTAACTGAATGTGTTTTCTTCCAGTGTCACAAGTCACAAAACTTCCCTTAAGTAGATAGGTAGTACGTTTAGTATGTACATACAATTACCTTGCAAACAAAACACACTTGATTAACTCCTAATTTATGTATGTATAGTGTAACTAAGCATCTGTAGGGATTTGTATCATATTCTACTAATATCATAAATGTGTAAGTTTGTGAGGATGCGTGGATGTTTGGTTCTCTCGTCTATCACGCAAAAACTACCATGTCAAGATTTTTTTAACCTGTAAGATCGATTGGTTCGCGCAGTTTAGCCACGAGCTTTTTATCGGCAAAAGACGCACATAGAGCCTCAAAATCATTATTCACTGAAAAGTGTTTTCGTAAGCTTATTCTCATACATATACAATTTATTTTTCCAAGATTGATTTTGTGATGAGTGGCAATTTCAGAAATATGTCAGAATAATGTACTTAATCACTGGTAACCAGCTTCGTCACGATGTAAATGTAGGCTGTCCAAAATAATAAGGCCTATTTGTTCGAACTATGCTGACATGAGAGTAGATTAAACCAAGATTAAAGGTCACAATAGCCTATTGTCATGGGCACACAAAGCCCTATAATTTATCTTAGGATTAAAATTGCTAAAGCATTTTATAAATTTACTGTAATACGTGCAATTTTGTTACAAATAAATAAGAGTCTAAAAGCTTTGGGCGCTCTGTGCCATATTTTTCGTCTATCGAGCAACCCACGCTTTTTCACAATAATACTAGTATTTTTTGTTCATTACCATTTTCAGCTTATATTAGGAATTATTTTTTACTTTTTAGTTAGAAGTACTTTAAAAGCGTGTTTTTTAGTTTTTTTAAACTATTGTTTATTTTCTACTTTTTAGTTTGGTTTATTTATAAGAGCGTTTTTTTTTTTATCGAATTATTGCATTGTCGTCGATCTTTGACAGGTGTGCAAAATTTTAATGAAATCTGTCCAATCTGTTAAAGTGGGTCAAAATCGAGTCCAAAGGAGTCGGTTACATACATACATACATACAATACATACAGGTGAAGCTAATATAAGCGTGTTAAAAAAACATGATATTATTGGGTTACATAACATTACGTAACATCAATATTACGTAGAAGGGTGTGACAAAGGTTTATAGTGCCCAAATTGCACCTGTTATGTTTGGGTTCCATGGCACAATTCCAACGCCGTGGTGCTATTAAGAATTTTCTGATGTAAAAATTCCAACTATCACTTTTACCCAACCCGGCAATTAAACCTGAGACCTCGCAATTAGAGGCCGCATTTGCTAACCACTTGACCAACGGGGTAGTTTATTACCTATTAGTTTTAGTTAGTAATAATAATTTGAAAATAGTTCAGTTGCATAACCAAACCAATAGATTATATACCCATTTAATCATTATATGGGATAATCATATAAACTACGACTAGCAATAATATAATAATATATGTCTATTTGGTCTTCATTTTGAAAAATATATCAATTAGAATTAGATTACCACATAGTTGAATAATTCTCGTGCTCACAGCCATTAACAGCCTAAGAGCCAGTGGCCGCCCAATTTACGTCATTTTATAAAATCTGAAAGATTCCCTGTTTGTGCATCTAAAAGAGGTAAAACGATCACCAAATCACCAAAATATTGAATTTGGATCGTGGTGGCTTTGGTAAACACTATTTATTTATTTTTCAGTAACTTTATTTTATGGTATAAAGCGTAATAAATACAAAAAATTTAATTGAGAATCTGTTTTTAATGTCATCACTACAAATAAAAAAAAATTAAGTGTCTGTTTTTAAAGTTAAAATTACAATATTTTTAGTTGATTATAGCTATTTGCAGGATGCCAATGCTCAAAATACAGTTTTAAAAATGTTGGCTATCAGAATCTGTCTGTCTGTTTGAATCGGCTAATCTTATTAACGGCTAGACCGATTTTAATTAAATGATAAAGGTAACTGACTATAGGGCGAAGAAAGTTAGTTTGTTTGTTTGTGAGCGCTAATCTCGGTAACTACTGATCGGATTTTTATACAGATTTTTGTGTTTGGTAGTCTAACTGTCAATAAATGTTTGCAAATATTTAACATTATTAACTCCACGGGAACAGAGCAATAAGGTTTATAGCAAGCTAAAGCGTAGGAGCAGCTACTACTTATAAAACGAATTCCACGCGAACAAAATCACGTGCAAAAGCCAGTTTTTTAATATGTTGACCTTACTAATGGAATGGTAGAAATAATATAATGGTAGAATTTGGTTCCAACTGACTGACTGTCACTCTTAAAGTTTGAAAGTTAAGGGGTGTCAGTCTGGCGTTAGAACCAAATAAAAATAATTATTTAGAATTCCATATTTGGTGATCATTGTAACTTGGTGCACAAACAGGGAAACCTTCAGCTTTTATAAAATGACGAAAGTCGGGTGGCCCCTGGCTTTTAGGCTATAATACTCTTGTCGTTTAAGTTTATTGACATAGAGAGATAATACTGAAGGAAATGTAATAAAATAGATGCCTTTGACATGTATAGTGAGTGGCAATATCTTTTTATTTTATCTTCGATTTTTGGCATTTAATAATATGGTAAATTGCCATGTCTGTACAACATTGAATGTATTTAAGAAGAATAATACGAGGGATCTTTATAACAGCAGTTGAGGTATTTTATCTCCATGTAAATTAGGATATAACTTATTAACTTATATGGGCGATTTGTCAATTTTTAAGGAAAATGTCTGTGATTCTGCACACAGGTAACTTTCATGATAAAAATGAACTGTAAGGTAGATTTTATTGAAATATCATTCCCGAAGGGGGTAAATTACAAGTTGCAATATTATATGAAAAGTTCCTCAATTTTGAAGGTAATTGCAAGAAATGCCGCGCCTAAATTTCTAGCACGGAATAAATTAACCATAAGATAAGTTTTTTTGAAAATTCCATTTCCCAAAGGGGTAAATTTGGGGTTAAAAGTGTTAGAGGGAAGTTCTTCAATTTTGTAGGAGTTAGCATGGAAAAATCGAATTCCGCACGGACAAAGTCACGGGCAACACCTTATATGAAATATCACAGACCGACAGCGATTTACCTTTTTATGTTTAAGTAGTGTATCTAGTAAATTCTCTCTTCTATCGAATAAAACGGTAGTTTACCTACGATATATTAAATACGGTGTTTTATTGTTTACCTAACCCCATTCAAAGCTTAGTATATTTAGTTATGAACTCAACATATTTGCGCGGAGTTTCTCGAGAGCGAACATAAAGTAAATTTTGCGTCGGTTGGTATAAGAAGTACCTAACAAACTTTTGAGAAGCGTGTCGGAGACTTCCAGGCTTATATTAATTAGCAAGTAGAACTTATTCATTTATAAGATTTGGGTCAACAAAGTTATGATATTCGATGAGCCTAACTTTATTTACCTAAAAGAACTTAGTACTGCCTCGTTGCTCTAGTGGTTAGCATGTGCTCCTCTAACTACGAGGTCTCGGGTTCGTTCGCTTCCTGGGTCAGGCAAAAAGTGTTATTAGGAATTTCAAAAAAGTCGCCATAACAGCACAGAGGTTGCATTCTGGATAAAATAGGCGTAATGTCATGTTATCGTGCAATTTCTATTACATATTATTAACGATCAAATGATTTAATGCTGACGTCAGCTATCTGCATGTATCTGACATATTCATCAGAATTCTCAATAAGTAATTCAAATAGCATCCAAACGTTTTAATTACTGTATGTTAATAAACAATTATATTCAATTCAATGTAATATAATAACAGATTTATCTTTATAAAAAGAGGAGCTCGTAACTAAAGCAATGCCACCAGGCGGATCGACCGATTTTCAGGTTAAGTAATGCCGACCATGCTGGCCGATAGATGGGTGACTGAGCAGGTTAAGCCGTCGTCATCGCGTTGGTTCCTGAAGTCATTTGAACATCTTTGATAGTCGCGTTACGGATAGTCCGAGGCCAGAAATTTAGGCACGATCATTACGCCATTGAGGACATTGGATATAAAGTTTACCAAAACTGACAATATTAACAATTATGGTGCCAGTGATCGACCATTCTGACACGATTGAAATAGCAGATGGCAACTGACAACTAGTCTAACAAACAGTATCAAATCAAATCAAATCTAATCAAATCATTTATTTCCATGGGCCCCAAGGGGCGCTTGAACACGTCAAAACAAACATCAAAACACAAAAAATATAAAATTAAAATAAAACTTAGCTAACTAAATTATAATACTTATTGTAATAAAATGATTTGACACCGGAGCTTAGATTGACTTTAATTCAACTTAGAGAATTGAATTAAAATCAATCCAAGTACCAGCTCCGATGGGTATTGCATCATGAGAAGAGCTGGTGAGAAACTCATGTGCACCATTTTTTCAAATAATTCATACAATATTTGTTTGTTTTTTGACAATAATTCTATGTGTAAGTTATAGCAACCAAAACAACATTATAGCTAAATATGGTTATAAAGAGAAATAAACTTAATTAGAGAAATGCAATTTAATTATAAATAAGGTTGCAATATCTTACACTTCAAGCAGAAAATAAAGGAGTAAAAACAATGTGTGTATACTACTGTATATATAAGGGTTTTAGAACAGGCCTACACATAAAAAACATTTATATACTAATAACAAAAACTATTTACACTACAAAATATAAAAATTAAAAAAAAATGTACACACAGATTGCCTTTACTTAACAATATTTGAAATAACATGAAATGAGGTTATACAAATCAAATTTAGTGAGTTAATAAAGAAACTATATAATTATGTATTAATTTTCATTAATCATCATATTAAATAATAAAAATAATGTATCAATTGATATTCATTATAATGTCAAAAGTTGAAACTTAAGTCAATAATATGATGTCAAAAATAAATGATGTCAATCTCAATATAGAATATAATATGTCAAAATAATTATAATCAATCATAATTATAAATAGGATAAAACAATGTCTAACTTGGCAATTCATTTGAAATATAATAACCATAATAATTGTAAATAATAAATACATTACTGTAATAAATACATTAGATAAATTAATATTATTTCCAAGGCGTAGTGTCGGTTAAGAAATCGTTTATTTTATAATAGCCCCTTTCCATGAGACGATTCTTAACGATACTCTTAAACTTTAGTAGGGGCAAGTTCAAGATTTCGACAGGAGTTTTGTTATAAAAACGCACTCCAAGTCCCTCAAATGAGTTGTGGACTTTGTTTAAGCGATAATATTGGCCTACCAATTTATGCTTATTCCTCGTGTTTAATGAATGAACATCGCTTTTCTTGGTATATGTTCCTATGTTTTTTCGTATAAACATAATATTAGTAAATATATATTGCGATGCTACTGTTAAAATACCTATTTCCCTAAATCGTTCTTTCAGAGAATCTCGAGCTTTGAGATTGTAAATCGCACGAATTGCCCGTTTTTGAATTACAAAAATGTTTTGAATATCAGCTGCCTTGCCCCATAGCAGAATACCGTAGGACATGACACTGTGAAAATAACTAAAATAAACTAGTCGCGCAGTTTCAATATCAGTTAACTGACGAAATTTCCAAACAGCGAATGCCGCGGAGCTGAGTTTCCCTGCTAGACACGATATATGGGCGCCCCACTGAAGCTTATGATCCAAGGTTATTCCTAAAAACATAGTTGATTCTACAAGACTAATAATTTCGTTATTTAGTATTATACTCATGTTCTGTTTCTTGACATTAGGCAAAGTGAACTTTATACATTTAGTTTTATTCGAGTTCAATAATAAATTGTTGCTAGTAAACCAGTCTTGGACTAGTGCAAGTGACCTGTTAATATCATCAATACTATCCTGATTACGATTAACTTTAAAAATAAGCGAAGTATCATCTGCAAAAAGTACTATATCACAAAAGTTTTGCACATAGAATGGTAAATCGTTAATGTACACTAAAAAGAGAAACGGACCGAGAATTGAGCCCTGTGGCACGCCCATTGAGACAGGTAATCCGGAGGACCTAATTCCATTTATATCAACTCGTTGAACTCTGTCACCAAGGTAAGAGGCAACCAGATCAAGTGCAATATCCCTGACTCCATAGTGCCTGAGTTTTCGCAAAAGCGTTTGATGTTCAACGCAGTCGAATGCTTTGGATAAGTCACAGAAAACGCCAATTGCATCTTGCGCGTTTTCCCAGGCATTAAATATATGTTTTATAAGTGTAGAACCTGCATCTATGGTTGAGCGACCCTTTGTGAAACCATACTGCTCTTTGTGAAATAAATTATTAATATTAAAATGGCTTTCTAACTGCTGCAAAATAAGCTTTTCAAAGACTTTACTAACTGCTGGCAAGATTGAGATGGGTCTAAAATTGCTAGGGTCACTCTTAGACCCACTCTTGAATAATGGTATTAACTTACTATGTTTCATCAAATTAGGAAATATACCTTTATCTACACATTGATTAAATATTACAGCTAATTGTGGTGCTATTTCAATAATTATATTTTGCAATATCTTGACAGAATCGTATTGCCTCGTGCTAAGTTGTGGCCTTTGCTTTACGAAAAATGCTGATACTCAGCCAAATTAGCTTGATTAGTAGCAGTTTACATTTTATCGACGTACCACGTAGACGAAGCCGTGGATGAAAGGTAGTATTATTTACAAAAAAGCCTTTACTTTCAAGGCATACAAAAAAAATATCTATTCGTATCTAACCGGTATAAATTTGGGATTGAATAATTAGTATACATGCTTAATTATTTTTTAAACCTATGATCTCTAATTACCATATCCAGTCCCAACTCCGGCTTTGTGGGAAAATTAGCTTCTAATTTTTACTTGAACGGAGTTATGCTAGTTTTATTGCACAATTTGAAAGACGGGATTTTATTTAATGTTATTACGATAATTATTTATTTTTAAGAGACGTTTGTTTCAACAAATTTAACTGATGTTCGTTTGTCCTGCATATAGACATAATTACCGTAACACTTTTGAAGTGGGCACCTTCAGTAGTTTTAGAACTTATCGTGAACAGACAGCCGCAATGGAGGACTTAACATCATAATATTTGTACTAAAGTCCTTAACTTTGAAAATATAACCGTGTCACACGAGCCCACATTTCACAACGAATGTTCTATTATTTTCTTTTACCTAAGAAGTTTGCTTCTGTATTTTTCTTCCACACCCACTCACTGACTTGCCTCTTTGAAAACATAAATAACAATGTTATTATGAACAGTAATTTTCCTAGAAAACTTTATGAAATAACAACAACATTGCTGTATTTGCTCCTGTTTACCACAATTTTCTTTGAATAATAATAATAATATTATTAAAACAGGCTGGACATGCCACGTGGAGGTGAAGTTTCTTAAATCTTATAGATAGAAGATTTAGATGGTAAATAGTTTTAGGACAAATATCAGCCAAAAGATAACACGGTTAGGTATTATATTATGTTGTGCTTAGAAATAACTCGTTAAACTTACAATTTTAACAACAGTGATAAGTAATTGTATTGATATGTAAGACATATAATTAGTACTCTATTAGCGATAAAAGCCACTTTAGTTCGACTAGACACATTTTTTTCCACTTAGCTTTTATTATAGTCGTGAAAGTATTATTGAAAAAAATAATTATCCATACACACGGCACTATCTGTTGATATAAATACCTGATGCACGCGTTCTGTATATTCCTTGTACAGAAATAGAACTCCTATATATTTTGAGGTGTTGTAGAATTTATTGAGATTTTTCACAACTTAAATCTTGATTTGATTTTGACTTGATTGATTTGAAAAAGTAGCGTAGATTAGATATTATTATGTGATATGTAAAAATATAAAAAATAGCGTGATTGAAATGCCAGTTCGTACCAGAAGTGATGACATAACTTTGTCGTAATATATTCAGACACTGAAAATCATTTATGTATATATTTTATAAAATCGGCATTAAATAAAACAAAAAAAAAATAAGTCAAATAATTTAAAGTGATTTAATTAAATCTGATTATGAATAACATGTGTACAAGGTTACCGCATGCTAAAATAAATTTATTGATGGGCAAAAGTCGATCAATGTAAGTCTATTGCTTATGTAAATATTACATTTATAATGTTCACAATAAATAACTAAATGTCTATTACAAGAAAATAATTTATTCGATTACAAAAGATTTGAAACGCGATATTTGTTTTGATTCTCTATGTGACCAGAAATAAATGACTAATGGGTCACCTTCTTACATGCCCCTTAAGTCCCACCACCTGTACCATAGACGACTTGTGGAGCGCCACCGATAATGCCGTTCTTGTAGCAAAGTTTTGGTCAAACAAAATTTAAATATTATGCATTTCCATGTGTTTTTCCATTGACACGCAAAAAAGAAGAATGACGAACCACCAGGATTGCTCTAGCGATGCTAATATAATTATTATTGTATGATATTTATTGTACCAATTCTATCAAATTAATAAATGTATTATAATTTTTAATTTACTTTTTTATTTTTATTGCTTAGTTGATCGATGTTATTATGTATCAGCATGTCTGACAACCGTCATTTTAATCCAGGAATATTTTTGCCCTATAATATCTGTGAAGGTTAAGAGTTGGATAAAGCAAAATTAACATTATGTTTTTGTACCGGATTTAAATTATTTGTCCTTACGTTATATTATAATCATGATCTGATAGTTGTTTAATAGTTATTTATGCAACTGTTCTATAATGAGGGGTATTAAAACACGAGTGTGGGTTTATTTAATAATATCACATGAGTGTTTTATTACCTAATTATAACAGTTGCATACAAGACTTTATCTACACCCATGATATGAATCCTCTATAAATGTTCTGAAACCATAGGGTATTAGGGTACCTACAGTGTTGTAAGAACTCTATGTAAATTCATGGAAAGTTTAATTAGTGAGTATCTAATACAAAAAAACTATGTATAGGTAATAATATAATTATATATTGTAATAATTATTTACATTTTGGATCGTACAATTATTAAAAAGTATTTTTTCAATACTATTATTGAACAAAAATGGCGGGATACGACGTCAATTCAAAAATTCGAATAAGTTATTATTTAAATTACGGCGCTGTGGTAGTGAAACGCGCGTGCATGACATGTTCTTTTTTTGAAATTCATAAAGATGCCATGAGAATGTGGCTGTTCGATGAGTAAAAAAGGAGTTGCATAATGAATTTCAGTACAACATTATAACACCCGTTTGGGTGTTATAATGGTTATTATGACACTGGCTGTTTTAATGTTGGCAATTAGCTAACTGTTTCAAGAACGTTTATAGAGGATTTATAGCATGGGTGTAGATAAAATAAAATAATATGGCCTGTAAAATGCGATATCAGCTAATACCAGAAATGTGAAGGTTGATCGGTAGCCATATGTACAGTGGGCCAAGCAGTTTGGTATGCGGGGCAAAAACTTTCACGACACAATGACGACTGTATACACTAGATAAGCATGTGTGAGTTACATATTTAAGAAGTGTAATATACCGACTATTTAGGCATGTAACTCACATATTTATAACTGGTGTAGTTAGTCTTCACTAACACGTTAAAGTTTTTGCCCTGCATACCTAATTGTTTGGCCCACTGTACATAATTAACAGTATGTGCTGTTAATAAATTTGACAAAGTTCAAAATGCCTTCAAAAACATTGTGCAAAAGCTTGTTGTATAATATAATACACATAAATACACCCGTTTAACGAGAATTGGTGAATACTATGTTTCTATCATTAACCCAATAATTGTTTGATTCGCTTTAATAAAATACCGGCGCTCGCCGCTGCAATAAAACTAAAGGAATTTATGGCACTCACTATACGGGACCATCCTTTATTAGACATTCGTGTACGTGAACTGCAGACGGTGCGTATAGCATATTAAATATGGGTACAGGTTATTTCACAAAGTCATTGGGCATTTTTTTACTATTTCATATATTAAATATAAATATAAATAAATAAATATAAATATTTCACAACCCACACACAACGTCATCTAGTCCTAAACTAAGCAGAACTTGTATTATGGGTACTAGAATAACTGATACTAATACATATTATCTTTTCTTTTGTAAATACATACTTATTAGACATAGAAATAACCAGACTAAGACAAACCCCCATGTTCATGCACACAAACATTTGTCTTAATTAAAATTAAGTTGCTTGGCGATAAGGCTCATCCACTTTCATATGGGGTCTAAACATAAAAGGTAAAGCGTGGCTGTTAAACACCTCTGCCACACCCTACTGGGTAACTCATACATTATGATTCGTTATGTTTTGTTAAGCTTCTAAGCTTATGATATTATTGCTAATTATTTCCGAATATTGAAAAAACAATTGGTGCACGAATAAAGAAAAAAAATCATTATTACATTTTAAATATTTACTCAACAAAGAGGCTAAATTTCTAAACGAGGCCTTAACTTTCAATCGAAACTCCTAACAGTCTACAACAAAACAATATTAAAACTTAATGTCAACAGGCGTTACTTATTCACAGTCTCTCCCGTGTCCGTCATCAGTCTCCTGGCATCCCTCCCCTGGCCGCAGTCCCCTGGGCGTTGGCTTTTATTTGTCTTGTGACCTTCCTGTGTTTGGACAGAGAATTGTAAGACGAACAATGATAACAAAAGATAAACAGGGAATTGCTGACAAACAACAAGATGGAATTGGGTTTGCTTCCAATTACAACTATTATTGTGATTTTGCTGTAAACCAGAAATTATTGTTTTAATTATTTGTTGGATAGTTATTGTTTATTAACATTTTAGTTTGTTTTTATTTATGACAGCGTAATATTAAAAGTTTTCTGTTGCAAAATAATATTAATTGTAAAAGTAAGATTATTTATTATTGAAATTTCAGCTTAGTAATTTTAGGTGAAAGCTGTTGAAAATTAAAATAGACAATTCTTTATTTCTTCATTATAAATTAGTATACAAAATAATTTTTATTTCGAGAACTACTTTGTAAGGGGCTATAGTACATTTTCTTATAGTGCATTTGCAAGAACGCATCGACAAAAGTGAACTGTTATTATTATTTATATAACTTTTGTGTTTTTTTTTATACCTAGACTATATGTAGTAACATAAAATGCTAATGCTAAAATTTACAATAACTTACCAAAACAATTTAAATCCTTGAATTTTAATATGTTCAAAAGTAAAGTTAAAGAAATGTTGATAAAGAAATGCCATTACAATACTAAAGACTACCTTAATGATAATTATATTTAAATTATGTAATCTACTACGTCATTACTATTCTGTTATACAATTTATTATTACTATACAATTCCTATAATATTATTCTGACATATTTTGACATTTCTATAATTTTAATTTATTACTAAATAATACTGATGCATGCTTAATATTGACAATGTGTAATTTTAATTTATATCAATTTTATATTTGTACGCCTTGCATGGCAAAACATGTTGTAACATAACCAATACCACCAATTCAACTGTTATAGAAAGTAATATTCTGAAAACCACACATGTTTAAAGCAAATAAATTATCTTTATCTTTATCTTTATAAACAATAGACTAAAATACGAAAAAGAACCTCGTGATATTTTAAATATTTGCCTTTGGAATCCAATTAAAAGTCTTTAGTGAGTTTACGGGCATTCAAGTCTCGTTCATTGTTTATTTGAAACCTAGATTTAAACATCAAAAAAATAAACTACTTAGTTTATGTTGTTAAATATCCTAATTGATATATCTTACGCCTTATCACGTTGTGCTTCGTCAGTGCCAGACCAGTACACGCGACAGCGCTCGCGTCGCCTGTTGGCAGTACCTACAGAACTGTACTGCCAAATTTACATCTACTAATCCGACAATTTCGCTTCTAAATGATCTGGATTCCAGAAATAGATTTATTCTGTACCAAACTCGAGTAATTCTTGTGCTTCCGTTTATTATTATAATTAGGTGATTAGCTATGATAATATAAGAGTTAACTTATGTACTCTGTGTGTAATTAACTATTTACTTGTATGGCTCACTGTGCGCATTAAAAAACTGTAAGTATAGTGAGCAGTTGAATGTTAAATACACAAATAAATAAATATCGATCGACGTAGATCTATTGGTGTAAAAACACCCTAAAAGAAGTCTTTTTTTCAGTATATAAATTGAAAGGAGAGACGATGATAGACAGTTTATAACACTCACCAACGCAACGTCGCATAAAAACGAAAAAAATCTATACAATAACAAAATTATGTCAATGTAATTAAATATTAAGTCAGTATTAGAACATTTTCGTCTCCGCCCTGTCGGACATAAAAGCCTCAACTTTATGTGCTCCGAACGATAAATTCTTTACGCGTCAACGTCTGCGCCTGTTCGGATTTATTTGATTGGCTGTGTTGTAAGTGCTTTACGGGTGCGTTTTGTTGCTCATACATTTTTTTGTTCATAGTATCGCTAGTCTGTATATGTTCTTTTTATTTTTTTTATCTTTATAATAATCGTTCTTCATACTTATTTTTATATTATTTATAATATTGTATTTGATAAACATCTTATCCTAATTTTGTTGTTTATATTTTTTTTCCCAATTGCTAGGTACTCCTTATAATTTTTATTCATACATTTGTTGCCTATTTTAAACCCGTGGGTAGTTATTTTTATTTGGGCCTGAGTTGATTATTTCACAACTAATGGGCAAAGCATCTGGAAGAACCGATTCGATTATATCAATAACCATAATCGATACGTTTCTCGTGCTTCAACAGGCTCAGCTTCCATGCATATCGATTACTGCCGATCATTTCAGATCTAGGAAACAGCTTTGTATTTCTGAAACCGATGCGATTTCGTGGATCTGCGTATGAATGCGTTTTACATACGAATTATATTTCGCAGTATTATGCCAACCAATTGTAACATGGTATTAGATCCTCCAATAAACGAATGCGGCACTCACCGTTGTTTAGGGGTGGCTCACAGGTAGGTAGGTAGGTCGGGTTATAAATAATACAGTAAATAGTATCTACTTAATATTATTTATTGCCTTTTCTTGTGGACTTGGTCACCGAGTTTCTATGAGTCTAGAATGGTACACTGGCCTTAGGATCCGTCTAATTTTGAAGTGTGCAAAGTCGCCACGCGGTTGCTTCTCTTCCGCAGAGGTCATGGAGGGTCACGCGTAGGTGTCGACTTCAATCGAACCACGTAGGTGCCTCGTGGAGCCGGAGTAGGTCGTGAAGTTTTAAGCCCGTTGCAGCACAGAGCAGATGCAGTCTTCAAGCAGAAGAATAAGCAGAAAGGTAATCCTGGAAGTCCAGATAAGGCCGTGTAAGCATAAGCGAACTAACTTTGCAGGCGGCATGACGGAGGTCAATGTACCGTTATCAAGAATGAAGACAGTTTACAACGCTAAGACTTTAACAGTTATTAAAGGAACACCTTACAAAATTAACTTAGGTTGTAAAACGATAGAAGCTTATAGAAATTATAGAAACTTACCCCAGCGGGATTTTAAGATAATTTAGTTGAGCACAGCCGTCGCGCTAGACGCCTTGAGTGTGACTGCCGGTGCGCGGATCGCAAATGAAAGATTTACCGTTAGGAGGCGTGGCCAATTGTTTAGAGATGCTTAGGCGAATGGTTTACTCAGCAACAACACGTATCGACAGTTCCGTACTAATAATTATATTTCTTAAGACTAAGAATACCGCGTAATTATTAATCTAATGACTAATCTAAACAAAGAAAATTCACAACGTGACAGTACCCCGCCAGAAACGCAGGATTTTGCGTGCTAGACAGCAAAATCCTCCTAACACTACTAACCGTTAAACTTAGCTATACGTTCAGACTTACTTTCATACTTCTCGCATACATTCAAATTACAATATTATCGTCAAGTCTTTACGATACGACTTGAGACACTAACAACAGAGTATAAATTATTAAGATTAATTAGATACTCATTAGCAAGTTTAAAATCTATTGAAATGATAAGACAATGCAATATATTAGGTTAAGTAATGTAGATGTTAAATAAACTTGTAGCTTTTAGGTACGTCACTAATTTATTTTAAAGATTTAAGTAGTTTAAGTTTTATAATTATTTAGTTTTATATCTTTGATATGCCAAGAACCCAGCGATTTCCCAGACATATCAATTAAGTCATATACTAAAGGTGATTTTTTTACCAATGATTTTACACTTGATAAATTTAGGAGCTAGTTTTTTATTAAAGTATTTATCCTTGTCGCTCTGATAAAATGTTCTTTTCCACACTACATCGCCTATATTAAACTCAGCTGGTTTTTTACGTAAATTATATTGTTTACAATTCCTACTGTGAGCTTGTAACAATAAAGATTGTACTTTGTCAAATATACTACTAAGTACACCTAGATTTTCCGCGTAGGAATCGCGAGGTTGAAAAATAAGCTCATCATCGTCTTTAGTATTGATATAGTGTGAACCACAGGTTACGGTTTCGCGGCCGTATACTAGAAATGAAGGAGTGTAGCCTGTTACCTCGTTTACAGAATTATTCACAGCGAACTGAATTTTAGGTACCAGTTGATCCCAAACACGTTGATCATTATTTATAAAAGTTGAAATAGCAGTCATAATAGTTTTATTGTAACGCTCAACCGTGTTTACATGAGGAGAATATTTAGCAGTAAAATGAAGTTTAGGTACTTTATATTTTTCAAGCATTTGTTTTAACGTAGCACTTACAAATTGTTTACCATTATCCATTAGGATTGTAGAAGGTATACCATGTATTAAGAATACGTGTTCCTCTAGGATTTTAGTGACAATTTCAGCAGTAGCCCTCTTGATTGGAAATAGTAAACAGTATTTACTAAAACAACAAGTGACTACTAAAATGTAACAATTTAGTTTTCTAGTTGGGGTTAGAGGTCCAACCAGGTCTACGCTTATTACTTGAAAAGGTCTAGAACATTGCTTAGGTCTACCCATTTCACCTAAAGTTGCATGGTTTTGATGTTTATGGGCAATACAAATATCGCAATTAGATATTGCCTTTACTACGTCAGCGTGCAAACCAGGCCAATAATACTTTAGACTTAGGCGTTTAAAAGTTTTAAAAATACCAAAGTGACCAGCTATTGGTTCCGAATGATTTTCAAGGATTATTTTAAGTCGAGATTCAGCTGAAACTACCTCTTTCCATTCGAATTCTTTGTTTAAGGATAATTTAACTTTCATAAATCTATATAAAATATTATTTTTCACAATATAATTTGGAAAAGACATAGGGGAATTTTGACAACCATTATATAAATTCAAATACCACAGATCTTTAGTTGTTTTAGTAGGATCTATAGAAGTGTCAATAGCTGAGACTGGGCAAGTGCGGGATAATGCGTCAGGAATAATATTATCTACACCGCGTCGATGCTTGACTTCAAAGTTAAATCCGGATAGACGGATACCCCAGCGCGCTAGACGTCCTGTAGGGTTATTAAGATTTATGAACCATTTAAGGGCTGAATGATCAGTATAAACTGTGAACTTTTTACCATTATCGAGATAGCATCTCCAATGTTCCAAAGCCACCAGAACAGCTAAGGCTTCCCTTTCGGTAATGCTGTAGTTTCTCTCAGGACCAGTTAATGTTCGACTAGTATAGGCTATAGGATGTTCAATACCATCTATAGTTTGAGTCAATAAGCCGCCTACTCCATAATTACTAGCGTCCGTATGGACTTCAAACGGTAGGTCAAAGTTTGGACAAGTGAGTATTGGAGCAGAAACTAAAAGTTCTTTTAGTTTAATAAAAGATTCGTCAGCCTCAGCAGACCAAACGAACGGATTAGACTTTTTGTTAGTCGAAGTAAGTTTATTTAAAGGACCAGCAATAGTACTAAAATTAGGTACAAATTTACGATACCAGGAAGCAATACCTAGAAATCTTTTTACTTCCTTTTTATTGGTAGGGATAGGGTAATTTAAAATTGTATTTATTTTATCTGGATCGACGTGAAGACCATTAGAATCAACGACGTAACCCAAGTATTTAAGTTTATTACGAAAAAATACAGATTTTTCAAAATTTATAGTTAGGTTAGCCATTTTCAGTTTTTGAAGTACTTTTAAGAGTAAGGAAATGTAAGTATCATAGCTGGAATTTACTATTATTATATCGTCGATATAACAGAAGACTGAATTCTCAAATTCTGGACCATAGAACAATGTATCAACCAGTCTCTGTTGAGTAGCAGGAGCATTGGTTAACCCGAAAGGCATTGTCACGAATCTGAAGGTTCCGCGATGAGGAATATAAAAAGCAGTCTTATTTCTATCAGTTTCAGCAATTTCAGTCTGCCAAAATGCTTTCGACAGGTCAATGCTACTTAGGTATTTTGCATTCTTTAGGTTATCTAAGATCTCAGAAATATAAGGCAATTTATAAGCATCTTTTTTAGTTACAGAGTTTAATTTACGACTATCTAAGCAAAATCTAAGTGAACCATCCTTTTTAGGCGTTAATAGGACAGGTGAAGACCACGGACTCTCACACTTTTCAACTACACCCAACGTTAACATCTCGTCTAATTGTTCAGAGAGTATACGTTGTTTTTCAGGAGAAATTCGGTAATATCTTTGTCTGATAGGTTGAGTATCACCGGTATCGATATGGTGAGTTATTAAGTTTGTTCTGCCTAGACCACGCTTCTCGGTAGAAATATCCTTGAATTGATCTATTATATTGTCAGCAGTAATACGCTGAGCTTCAGTTAATTCGTCGTAAGAATGTAATACAGTAATAGGTTTATTACTAACTTCAGCTACGAGTATTTCGTTTGAAGAACGAATGAGAGAAATCGAGTTTATAAATTTTGGAAATAGTTTAAATTTAGTCCAAAAGTCAATGCCTAGAATTAAATTCGATACAACAGAAGGTACAACATAAGCTTTTATAATATGAAATTGACTTTCAAAAGATACTGGTAGATTTATATAACCGATAGCTCGTAATGATTGACCACCAGCAGCAGTAAATGACTTAGTAGTATCATCCTGAAGTTCGAGACCTAATGACATTAAATTAAGATGACAATTATTACCCAATATAGTCACTGAAGAACCAGAATCCAGTAAACCACAAAGTTCCACTTCACGTACTTTAATATTTAGGTAAGGCCGAACATCATTTTTAGGTTTTTTATTGAAGATTGCTGTAATATAATAACTAGAGAAGAAAATTTTTAGTTTTGAAAGCCAAGACTTCCAATCATTTTCATCAAAATTTTTAGATTTGTTAGAAGTAATAGTACTAATGTTATTTTTATAATTAATACCAACTTTATCACAACAATCTTCAGCAATTAGTTTTTTGGTTTAGCATTATTATTATTAGACTGGCATTTAGGACATTCAGGGTATTTAACATTTTTAGTACCACATTTAAAACAAATAGGAAATCTGTCCGCCTTACATTGAGATAACGAATGTTCATTATTACGACAGCGAGGGCAATACGACTTTTTAGGTATAGGGCTTTTCGTATTGATTGCAGCAACATTAGTTTTAGTTTGATTATTAGAACTATTATTATTAGAATGTTGATTCTTATAGTAGTTTGAATTTTTATAAAAGTTATTATTATGTTTGTTATATTTATTATTAGTACTCTGTTCAGAAGGTCTAGAATATGCTAAATCAGGAGCTAATGTGTCTGCAGAAACTCTAGGAGGTTCCTTAAATTGCGAGTTGAATGACTGTATTTTTTCAAAGTTCTTACAAAGTAAACGCAATTCATTAATATCATTAACAGACGAAGAGTTACACAGCAATACGTTAGCATAACAAGGTCGAATATTATGCAGTAAAATTTCTAATTTATCTTGTTCAGATATTTTTTTTATTTAATCTAGAAAATAATTCGTTCATTTTAGCAAAGTAAATAGTAATATTTTCAGAATCACCCTGAGTCCTATTACGTATTTCAGCAATTAAGCGATAATCATGATCAGCATGAGAAAATTCATCTTTTAGTAAAATGACCAAGTCCGCCCAAGCATTCACTGAACCCAAGACACTACGATACCAAGTCAATGCATCGCCTGTGAATAATTCCGTAGCGTAAGTTAATAATTTATTAGACGAAATATTACGAACAGTACTAAACTCACTCACTCTCTGAATAAAAGCATGGACACAAGACTTGCCGTTAAATTTAAGTTTTTGTAAGTCTCCAATGTGGGTACGATCACACTGCATCGATACTTTAGGTACATCACACGAAGTTGTTTGAACACTTGCTACAGGCTCACAGTTATCAGAAATCTTAGAAGGATTTTTAATATTATTTAAATTATTTAGCAAAGATGTCAAAGTTTTAGTTAATCGTTTTACTTCTGTATCATGCTTGGAACCTGAAGTATCAATTCTCCCTATGCGATGAAACAAATGATTACCTAAAGACCTAGTACGTTCAAAAAGATTTGAATCATATTTATCTTCCAACGTTTTTACTCGAGAGGCAAACTCAGATAACGAAATACCTACACCGGAAATATCGACGTCAGGTTCGATACCCGATTCACAAATATCAGAAGAAGGTATTAAAGGTACCAGTTTATTTAACTGTTTACGAAGTTCGAGAACGGTTGTTGCTGGCTCTCCACCGCGAATAAGCACTTCATAAGTTAGTTCATTCTTGTTAAGCAAGAAAAATTTAATAGGGTAAGCTTCCATGTTCAGTAGCGGCAACTAAAGTAACTACCTATTTACGATGATTACAGAAAATACAGTACTACAATTGGTGTTCCTTACAAAAATGCAATAAAAAAACTATCTACGCTTAGGTGATAATTGAAGCAAAGCAAGGGGAACTACTAGTTTGATAGCATAAAAAAATTCAAATATGCAAGAAAATAAATCAATTAGTGCGAACTGCTACGTATTACAACGGTAAAATTTACTTTAAAATTATATTTTTTTTCAAATATTGTAGGTAGGTACAATAATTTTTTTAATTTTCAAAGTTTAGTCGTTTATAATACAGTTTGCAATATACACAGAAATCACACAGAAATATTACACAAAAATAAATGAGCACAATCTAATACAATTTAGAAAAACAAGTACGTACCAGTTCGCTGACCGCTGCAATGCACCTTCACGCTCACAATCAAAATGTCGGCGGCAGAACCTGCTGTCTTTTAGTAAAACTCGATGCCAAATCCACAAGAACCACGTTAAAAGGCGCCACTGCGGCACTCACCGTTGTTTAGGGGTGGCTCACAGGTAGGTAGGTAGGTCGGGTTATAAATAATACAGTAAATAGTATCTACTTAATATTATTTATTGCCTTTTCTTGTGGACTTGGTCACCGAGTTTCTATGAGTCTAGAATGGTACACTGGCCTTAGGATCCGTCTAATTTTGAAGTGTGCAAAGTCGCCACGCGGTTGCTTCTCTTCCGCAGAGGTCATGGAGGGTCACGCGTAGGTGTCGACTTCAACCGAACCACGTAGGTGCCTCGTGGAGCCGGAGTAGGTCGTGAAGTTTTAAGCCCGTTGCAGCACAGAGCAGATGCAGTCTTCGAGCAGAAGAATAAGCAGAAAGGTAATCCTGGAAGTCCAGATAAGGCCGTGTAAGCATAAGCGAACTAACTTTGCAGGCGGCATGACGGAGGTCAATGTACCGTTATCAAGAATGAAGACAGTTTACAACGCTAAGACTTTAACAGTTATTAAAGGAACACCTTACAAAATTAACTTAGGTTGTAAAACGATAGAAGCTTATAGAAATTATAGAAACTTACCCCAGCGGGATTTTAAGATAATTTAGTTGAGCACAGCCGTCGCGCTAGACGCCTTGAGTGTGACTGCCGGTGCGCGGATCGCAAATGAAAGATTTACCGTTAGGAGGCGTGGCCAATTGTTTAGAGATGCTTAGGCGAATGGTTTACTCAGCAACAACACGTATCGACAGTTCCGTACTAATATTTATATTTCTTAAGACTAAGAATACCGCGTAATTATTAATCTAATGACTAATCTAAACAAAGAAAATTCACAACGTGACACGAATTTTCAAGACTTAAGACAATCCTGACTTGATGCAATGAACCATATTTCATTTCAGTGGACTTGTAAATCCTCAAAGTATAACGAAGCGCCATTTTTATTAGATACGTCATGTACTTCAACATTGCCATTCGCCAAAGCAAGTGTTTCTTGTTAATATTAACAGTTCATTCCACTTGGCTGGTTGCTTCAAGCTTGCAGCATCGTATAACAGGGAATGTATTCTTTAATGTTAAATAAAATAAAAAACATTTCAAGTTTTCCAACATTAAGATCAGTCAGTTTGTTTCACAAAAGCGTTTTATTTATTTAAATTAGTACTGCTCTGGCCACGTCTAGAATTTGTAAATGTAAATAAAATGGCCATGTAACGTCCACCATGCATCATTTAAAAGATTCAATAAAATGGGCTCAAGCTTGCAATGGTTTTCGTTCATAAACTAAAGCTATTAAAGCCCGGAAAATAACAACTACGAAAGAGAAAAAACAATGAGTTTGAAATAAGAAAGTGTAATAAAAGTTTCGAACCACAGCATCAGTTCATTTTTACAATTATATTGGCGTCGGCTTCTTCTCTAACGGATTAAACTGAATATCAGCATGGAGAACCTGCCATCAGATCTTCACCACACAGGCGATAGCCTTTGTTAGACTAGTGGTCAGACTTTCAGCCTAGTCGAACCGCAGGATTAAGTACAAAAAAAACGATTTAAAACTAATTTATTAAAATACGAAACCATTAAACAAATTAACACTTGAATCACTTAATCCGAAAAAAAACACAGTCGCAGTAATTGACTTGGGTTGTTTTCTATAAAACGTTGACACAGATGGGCGGCTCTCCTCTGGTGAATTTAGCCGGCCATTATGCAAAATAACCGCCCGTGCCGCTAGGAATACAAATGAAGAACCAATCTCTTCTCTTCTAATTTGTTTTTGTTTACAACACTATTTTGTACGGGCTTGTCACGTAATTCTATTGAAGTGGCGTATTGTTTTGTGGGTCATAGTTTTTTTTAATAAGTCAGATATTACCATTTGCCAAAGGTCATTCACAATTATATTTTATAACAAGTCTATTATAGTTATATAACATTCCCTGTCTCCGCCTGCGTAGTACGTTGATAAAAATACCTATGACCTTTTTGGAGTCTTAAACTGTATCCATACCAAATTTTATCAAGATCAATGCAGTGGATTAGCGGTGAAGGCGTTACAAACAGATAGACATAACGACTTTACAATTTATATCTAATATAAGTAACGATGAATGACAAAAATCGAGAGTTATACGATAACGATAACATAAAAGGCAAAGCGTGCTTGCAAGCTTCCTTTGAAAATTTATTTTAAAAAGCTTTTGAGTTATCAGTGGCTAAATATAACCTGCATCCTGGACGCGAGTACTGCGAAACTAAATGCGAGAAAATCCTGCGAGTATCCTGTTATGAAAAAGGTCATCTGAAAGCAAAGATAGAAATAAAATAGTAATGTAAATCTATCGCCAATACCATTTTTCTTATATCTGTGTTAATATTATTATAACTCTATTAATATAATATCTATATATCTGCCTGTAAGGCTGTATCGCTATGATGGCTTAGTTACTGAATTAGTCTTGATGAAAATTGGAGTAATAGTTGGAGGCCTAGAAAAGCACAAAGGCTACTTTTATGACCTAAAGGATGAGCCAGAAGCCTACAACCCTTAGCTCTTATCCGTTGATATTTACGTCTGCATATTAACTTTGCCCGTTTAACTATTTAGTAGTACATTATATTCTTGCACAAAACAATAGACCTATATCTGCATGTGTGCCTGCACTCAGGCATTTAACGAACGTTCGCAGCCGCCATTACTACTAATTGTGCCTTACCTACATTTTACGTGTAAGGAAAGTGCATTAGGAGCTGTTAGCCTCGTGTCGTTCTAAGGAAAAGGCTGGAATATGGGTAGACTGTTATTTAGGTTTAAATATACTTTATTCTCATAATACGAATAACATAATTTACATGAAAACATTGTTGAATTACAAAACATAATTTTTACATTTGTCGTCATTAGACAAAAGTAAAAGATTAAAAGCATGTAGGTAGTGCACTAAAACTAAATCAGATTAAAATTTACCAACGATTCCACAAACTAAGCATAAACTCGTCAAAAATGTTTTCGTCCGTGGTAATTAGGTACTTACTAGATGCTAGTTTATAATTATGTCTAATAAATATTAGGCAAGTTGTTTTTTTAAATTTGACGAACTTATACTTTTAATGTTCGTGGTAGTTTGTTGTAAAGTTATTATTTACGATCTACATATAAAGAATCTAGTAAAGACAATTTTTATAGTATCCGTGTTAAAAGCTACTTACTGTTTTGCTCCCATCGTTTATGGAGTAGTAAATAACATATATAACCTTTCTCCATAGACAGGTTATTTAAAACAATAAGGTTTTTTATGTTTTTAGGGCTCTAGTACCAGAGATAAGCTTCTTCGTTCAACAAAACAAATGAATAATCCATCATTTATTTTTATTATTTCAGTAAAATAAAAACGAGAAGATGAAGAACATTTGCCTGGTGCTATTATTTAGCTTACAATTACAAAAAAAAACCCATTTATTAATTTACACACAAACTTTATGAACAGTTGGGTAAAATAATTCCAAACGAGTTTAGTGTCCATCTTTGAGTTTCTGCTAAAGCCAGTAAATATTGGCCTTTGTTATTTCATAAGTCAAATAGTATTATAGGTATTAAAAGGTCGTTATATAGCGCTTTGAGCGCTCTCTCAATAATTAATTGAAGTCTTACTTTGCATTCAATAACTAGAATGGGGACTGAATAAGTGCAATAAATTATTGATTTAATCTTTGTGTTTGCCAAGCTTTGTAATGTTAAGTGAAGTTGTCATATAGAAATTCATTTTTAATACTGTTTTTATGCAAAGCAAAGATAATTTTGATAGAAAACTTAACTAAGTTTAGTATTGTTTTATATTTGACGTCTATAGTTTAATTATCTATTAATTAGTTTTTATCAGAAAAAACAACTAAATGTGTACTTGAATAAAATGATATTTTACTGTTCATAAATTAACAAACTTTTAACGTAGGGGTAATGTAATATTATTTTTTTCTGTGAAATTAAGTCGAAATGTTGGCATTTCAAATGTAACAAGTGAAATTATTTTTAAATATTATTTATTGCAATGATTCAACAAACTCTTAATAAAAAAACTTAAAAACGACTTATTCGTATTAAAATATATTTCTGTACATCTATATCGATATAAAGTTTTTCTTTCATGAAATCGATTATTATTTAAAATCGAATCGGTAACGTGTGAAGGCGTCACTAATGTTGAAATGTCAAAAAGAAAATAAACGGTTGGACAAGGTATAACCTACTAATTCCTAGAAATGCTATAATAACTTGAAAAGTGTCTATAACCAAACGTTTTAGGTTAATTAATATACATTGACCTACGTGATGACTTACAGATAAGATTTCAATTAAGAGTCTAGATTGCAATTGTTCCGATAGATGGCGTTAAATTGATTATCCAAAGTAATACTGGATAATGTCATGCGATTTAGCTTAAGGTAACTGAGATAATCTTATTAGATTGGTCTGACTTAGTTTTAACTTCAAATTTAGTCTAATCAGTGCAAATTTTATTTTTAATTAAAACGATTGACAAATCAGAATATTTACGGCATATTAAAGGTATTGTGTTTTCAAAGTCAAAGTTGTTTATTCGCAAGAAAAGTGGTACGACTTAGGTGTTATATACATTTATAAAAGTTCTACACAATTCACCAGATCTGGCATGCAAATATAAGGGTACAAGTACAGAAACAGTAAAATAAAAATAAAATCAATTACACACAAAATAGAACAAACAGTCAAAAAAACACAATTAAAATCTAACGTCGAAAAACTCATTAATAGTGTAAAAGCAATGTTGCACCAATGCAACGTTGTTTTCAAAAAAAAAAGCAAGAAAAGCAATGTTGTTTTCTTCGTATACATATAAAGCCGATCACAAGTAGCCTACATAACATTTTGTTCTTTCTTCGACTTACAATACTAAAACTTTTATTATTGTTGTTAAAATTGGTCCAGCACAGTCTGAAAAAAAATACACGCTATCAGTATTAGTTCTAGTTTTTTTTTTGTTTTTTAGTTTTTTCCGTATTATTATTATTAATGGAGCGCAATTTCTCGATCAAATTTAATGAGTATGTTATTGTGTTACTTTTCAAGTTGATCGATTAAAATACCTACATAATAATATGTTGCAAACATAAAACATAAAGAGCGCATCTCGCCTATAAACAACTGTGTTTGGCAAGAAAAACCATCAAACTGTGTTAATGTAACTTAACATTAAATAAATAAATAGAAAAAAAATACAGTACTCTTGCGCAAGAGTATATATAATAGTAACATACAACCAAGGACATACATCATTCTGTAGATTTCAAAACATCCTTCCAAATTTCTAGTGCAGTATTCAAAATGAACTCCATTATATTTTAGAGGGATGGTTTCACAATATTAACATTTTAATGCAACATAATATTTACAGAGTAATTATTATGTTAATCAGGTGCTAAATAGCTCGTATTTGCACTGCCATGTTTGTACACCATATTTTGCATGATTCAAATATATGCTATGAAACCACGGCAACATTATTTACATTCTCACTAATTTCAACCAAATAATCCGTGCAAACTGTTCTAATTTAAAATGTATTCAAAAAGTAATGAACCCATTGCCGAGTTAGTATAATTTTATTGCAAAATTATGTTTGTGTTTAATGATTGCGATCCCACCAAATTATAACTTTACTTATTATGATATACATGTTATTAATCTTTAGTAGACACGAATAGATTCACAAATAAATTCCCAGCTATAAGGCACGCGATTGTGAAATATATTTACCAGAAGGGTGTAGCAAAGGTGTTTAATCAACACTTCATCTGTTATGGTTCCATACGAGGGAGAGAGAGTTTATTGCCATCCACCGGGTAGAAACTCCATGCTGCTATTGAGAATTGAACTCGTATTTAGTTGAATATTAAACTCAGTTAAACGACATCAGCAACAACATTTAACCATTACAAGTTTAACATAACATACATAACATAACATCACGCCTATATTACCCAGAAGAGTGTGGCAGATGTGTACAACAGCCCCATTTCACCTTTTATGATTAGATCCTATAGGATAGGGTATGAGCCTATCGCCATCCACCAGGCACAATTACAACTCCGTGCTGCTATTGTAAATTGCCTGACGAAAACTTCATAAATAACAATTTGCCTGACCCGGGAATCAATGCCAAGACGCCGCGGTGAGAGGCGCATACGCTAACCACTAGACCATCAAGGCAGCTCATTAAAAATATCAGCACGCACTGAGTTACTTAATTAATATATTCATTAAGTTGCGGCTAGAAAATATGGTGTTTCTATTCTCACATGTTAATTCTCTTCTAACAAGAAAATTCACAATTATAAATCATTTTCTAAATGAAACAATAAAAATAGTTAATTTTAATTATTTTAATAATGACTTAATAATAAAAACTGGTTAATTGTTGATACAGTACACTTCTTTTTTTCCTTATTTCGTGTCGAATGCTGTAGTCATATTTAGTGCGTCTGGTCGAGTCCACGCAGATAGAACTTCCATCGGCGTTCATGTTTACGACGTTTTTTGCAGGATAAGTCAAAGGATGAGCCGTAGTTTTAGTACTAAACTCGCAATATAAGTATTATTCGACAAAACGCCAACTAACGAGGTTCTACGAAACAAAAAAAAATTATAAAAAAATTGTTTCATACTACATTGTTATACACTACAAAGCAAATAAAATAAACGAACATTTATAATTTTATTTTTATTTCAGTTGTAAGTTTTAATGACGCAACACTATATCAGCCTGTTCGAACTTGTGAAGTATCTGAGTAGAACAACCACTCTACAGATTGCTTTTTCTGAGTTTTATTCTGTAAAAGTTTTGAAGTGCGCTCATTAATATGGAGGTGCATATTTACTTCAGGAAGTAGATGTTGGTATATATTATGTAAAGAAACCATGAATACAGTTAAAATGTATAATAGAAATCAATTTTGGCTCTCACATTCAAAAGCAAACGCTTGACGTCCTCAACAGGCAGGCAGGCAGTATTTCAGGCAGCTATTTGATCTTTACGAAGCACAATTCCGGTTGTCTGTGCAATATTAATCACATCTGTGGGATGAATCAGCAAATACCAGCTTCAAGCGTTCGAGTCAGACCTGAGAAGGGCAAAGGGAATCATCAACGACGACGATCTGACAAATGCTTGGCTTCAAAGTCTAGCATCGTCGCAAGATTGCCGTCCTATCAATGCTTTATACGATATATTTCAGTGAGTATTTAAAGGAACTGCATATAGACCCTATTCCTTCGTCCTAATTTCACCATTAAATTACTAGACAAATGAAACTTCGGCCTACATGGTAGATATTCCACGAAAATGCACAAAATGTTTCAACATTTCTTACGCGAACTGCCAAAAATGAAACATGTTTCGACATGAGTACAATCTAGGTCTTTTCGAAGCAATAGTAAAGGTACCTCATAGGGAAGTAAAAAAAATATTGAAAAGCCCCTTGTTAAATAAAATCCAACCCGTTATGTCAACCGAATAAAAGAACATAAAAGTACCATATGGACTGAATTTCAGGACCAGTGAATTTCTGAGAAACACGGTCACTGCACTTTGTCTTATAAAAGTGACCCGAAGCAAGAACGACTCTTGATGCCAAAATATGTGTACATGAATGCGTCCATTTAACGAAAATTAAAAAAAAAACAATTTGTTGTAAAAGCTTATTTACGTTTACCGACTAGTTACTGGTAGAGCTGTATCTTATTATAATTTGTTTGAATACCAAAATAAATTAAAAAAATGAAGATTATAAATAGCTAACGTTTACATCACAACTTGATTGTCATAAAGACAATGCATTGTTCAAAGCAACACTGAAATACCGTGTCGTAGCACTTTCGTAGCTCACCGTAGCAGCTCTACGAATTTCGATGGATCGATTCTGAATATGACTCGTAAAATAATTTTATCGATACAATATTACTATAGTCTTCAATTTAATTCCTTTTTATCTTAAACGAAATAATATGTTTTTATTTTAATGTATACAACTTTTATGAGATTCCTAAATAATATTACTCCTGTACAACTCTGCAAAGACTTGAATACATCTATAAAACATAACAAATATCCTTAAATTGTATAAACACTGCCAACATTTTAGGTAAGATAGGCGTGATGTTATGTAATTACATTATGCACCACTCCTAAATATCATTACTCTTTGAAAACTCCACAAATACTCAAATGGAACACTTAAAAGTATCTTTTAAAAGTATAGTACAGCATTTTATGTGGACGAGTCACTTAAAAAGAGTCGTTTCCTTTACGTGACCTACATCTCTATAAAACTACTTATCTACTGCCTTTTACTCTAAATGATAAAATAAACGACGTAGGTAGTTTAAAGCGAGCTTCACGGCAAGTCAAGGACTTTGTAGACACGAGGCATCTTCAAGTTCAACTTTAGTATGCAATTTTGAATTGCATGTAGTTACAAAGTCAGTTAACAATAAAATCTTGACTAAAATGTTAACAGAGGATGTACTTTTCTTCGTCTTGAGGCATTGCGGACAATGCCTGAAGATGAAAGTCTACAAATAGTGCGTCCTACCTGTTATGACTTATGGTGCCGAGACGTGAACATTAACGTTTGGAAAAGTCCACAAATGTAAAGTCGCGCAGCGGGCTATGGAGCAAGCTATGCTCGTTGTTTTTTTAAAGGATACAATTCGTAATACGACACATTCCGATTATTATGCCGCCAGCCTTCTGGGCACGTCACCTGCATTTGACATTGATGCGGAAGTATTTTTTGACGCATAACTTTTTTAATTTTTTTTTTAGTTCTATTTCTCTTCGTTAGGTATGATTTTGTTTTTTTTTATTATTTAAAGAACTAATTGTAGGTTAATCTTAATAATAAATAAATTGATTATTATGTAGTTTTTATAAAGGTGTCTAAACTATTTAGTTTAGACTAATTGTAGGTTAATCTTAATAATAAATAAATTGATTATTATGTAGTTTTTATAAAGGTGTTTTAGTTTAGACACCTTTATAAAAACTACATAATAATCAATTTATTTATTATTAAGATTAACCTACAATTAGTTCTTTAAATAATAAAAAAAAACAAAATCATACCTAACGAAGAGAAATAGAACTAAAAAAAAATTAAAAAAGTTATGCGTCAAAAAATACTTCCGCATCAATGTCAAATGCAGGTGACGTGCCCAGAAGGCTGGCGGCATAATAATCGGAATGTGTCGTATTACGAATTGTATCCTTTAAAAAAACAACGAGCATAGCTTGCTCCATAGCCCGCTGCGCGACTTTACATTTGTGGACTTTTCCAAACGTTAATGTTCACGTCTCGGCACCATAAGTCATAACAGGTAGGACGCACTATTTGTAGACTTTCATCTTCAGGCATTGTCCGCAATGCCTCAAGACGAAGAAAAGTACATCCTCTGTTAACATTTTAGTCAAGATTTTATTGTTAACTGACTTTGTAACTACATGCAATTCAAAATTGCATACTAAAGTTGAACTTGAAGATGCCTCGTGTCTACAAAGTCCTTGACTTGCCGTGAAGCTCGCTTTAAACTACCTACGTCGTTTATTTTATCATTTAGAGTAAAAGGCAGTAGATAAGTAGTTTTATAGAGATGTAGGTCACGTAAAGGAAACGACTCTTTTTAAGTGACTCGTCCACATAAAATGCTGTACTATACTTTTAAAAGATACTTTTAAGTGTTCCATTTGAGTATTTGTGGAGTTTTCAAAGAGTAATGATATTTAGGAGTGGTGCATAATGTAATTACATAACATCACGCCTATCTTACCTAAAATGTTGGCAGTGTTTATACAATTTAAGGATATTTGTTATGTTTTATAGATGTATTCAAGTCTTTGCAGAGTTGTACAGGAGTAATATTATTTAGGAATCTCATAAAAGTTGTATACATTAAAATAAAAACATATTATTTCGTTTAAGATAAAAAGGAATTAAATTGAAGACTATAGTAATATTGTATCGATAAAATTATTTTACGAGTCATATTCAGAATCGATCCATCGAAATTCGTAGAGCTGCTACGGTGAGCTACGAAAGTGCTACGACACGGTATTTCAGTGTTGCTTTGAACAATGCATTGTCTTTATGACAATCAAGTTGTGATGTAAACGTTAGCTATTTATAATCTTCATTTTTTTAATTTATTTTGGTATTCAAACAAATTATAATAAGATACAGCTCTACCAGTAACTAGTCGGTAAACGTAAATAAGCTTTTACAACAAATTGTTTTTTTTTTAATTTTCGTTAAATGGACGCATTCATGTACACATATTTTGGCATCAAGAGTCGTTCTTGCTTCGGGTCACTTTTATAAGACAAAGTGCAGTGACCGTGTTTCTCAGAAATTCACTGGTCCTGAAATTCAGTCCATATGGTACTTTTATGTTCTTTTATTCGGTTGACATAACGGGTTGGATTTTATTTAACAAGGGGCTTTTCAATATTTTTTTTACTTCCCTATGAGGTACCTTTACTATTGCTTCGAAAAGACCTAGATTGTACTCATGTCGAAACATGTTTCATTTTTGGCAGTTCGCGTAAGAAATGTTGAAACATTTTGTGCATTTTCGTGGAATATCTACCATGTAGGCCGAAGTTTCATTTGTCTAGTAATTTAATGGTGAAATTAGGACGAAGGAATAGGGTCTATATGCAGTTCCTTTAAATACTCACTGAAATATATCGTATAAAGCATTGATAGGACGGCAATCTTGCGACGATGCTAGACTTTGAAGCCAAGCATTTGTCAGATCGTCGTCGTTGATGATTCCCTTTGCCCTTCTCAGGTCTGACTCGAACGCTTGAAGCTGGTATTTGCTGATTCATCCCACAGATGTGATTAATATTGCACAGACAACCGGAATTGTGCTTCGTAAAGATCAAATAGCTGCCTGAAATACTGCCTGCCTGCCTGTTGAGGACGTCAAGCGTTTGCTTTTGAATGTGAGAGCCAAAATTGATTTCTATTATACATTTTAACTGTATTCATGGTTTCTTTACATAATATATACCAACATCTACTTCCTGAAGTAAATATGCACCTCCATATTAATGAGCGCACTTCAAAACTTTTACAGAATAAAACTCAGAAAAAGCAATCTGTAGAGTGGTTGTTCTACTCAGATACTTCACAAGTTCGAACAGGCTGATATAGTGTTGCGTCATTAAAACTTACAACTGAAATAAAAATAAAATTATAAATGTTCGTTTATTTTATTTGCTTTGTAGTGTATAACAATGTAGTATGAAACAATTTTTTTATAATTTTTTTTTGTTTCGTAGAACCTCGTTAGTTGGCGTTTTGTCGAATAATACTTATATTGCGAGTTTAGTACTAAAACTACGGCTCATCCTTTGACTTATCCTGCAAAAAACGTCGTAAACATGAACGCCGATGGAAGTTCTATCTGCGTGGACTCGACCAGACGCACTAAATATGACTACAGCATTCGACACGAAATAAGGAAAAAAAGAAGTGTACTGTATCAACAATTAACCAGTTTTTATTATTAAGTCATTATTAAAATAATTAAAATTAACTATTTTTATTGTTTCATTTAGAAAATGATTTATAATTGTGAATTTTCTTGTTAGAAGAGAATTAACATGTGAGAATAGAAACACCATATTTTCTAGCCGCAACTTAATGAATATATTAATTAAGTAACTCAGTGCGTGCTGATATTTTTAATGAGCTGCCTTGATGGTCTAGTGGTTAGCGTATGCGCCTCTCACCGCGGCGTCTTGGCATTGATTCCCGGGTCAGGCAAATTGTTATTTATGAAGTTTTCATCAGGCAATTTACAATAGCAGCACGGAGTTGTAATTGTGCCTGGTGGATGGCGATAGGCTCATACCCTATCCTATAGGATCTTATCATAAAAGGTGAAATGGGGCTGTTGTACACCTCTGCCACACTCTTCTGGGTAATATAGGCGTGATGTTATGTTATGTGTGTTATGTTAAACTTGTAATGGATAAATGTTGTTGCTGATGTCGTTTAACTGGGTTTAATATTCAACTAAATACGAGTTCAATTCTCAATAGCAGCATGGAGTTTCTACCCGGTGGATGGCAATAAACTCTCTCTCCCTCGTATGGAACCATAACAGGTGAAGTGTTGATTAAACACCTTTGCTACACCCTTCTGGTAAATATATTTCACAATCGCGTGCCTTATAGCTGGGAATTTATTTGTGAATCTATTCGTGTCTACTAAAAATTAATAACATGTATATCATAATAAGTAAAGTTATAATTTGGTGGGATCGCAATCATTAAACACAAACATAATTTTGCAATAAAATTATACTAACTCGGCAATGGGTTCATTACTTTTTGAATACATTTTAAATTGGAACAGCTTGTACGGATTATGTGGATGAAATTAGTGAGAATGTAAATAATGTTGCGGACAATGCCTGAAGATGAAAGTCTACAAATAGTGCGTCCTACCTGTTATGACTTATGGTGCCGAGACGTGAACATTAACGTTTGGAAAAGTCCACAAATGTAAAGTCGCGCAGCGGGCTATGGAGCAAGCTATGCTCGTTGTTTTTTTAAAGGATACTATTCGTAATACGACACATTCCGATTATTATGCCGCCAGCCTTCTGGGCACGTCACCTGCATTTGACATTGATGCGGAAGTATTTTTTGACGCATAACTTTTTTAATTTTTTTTTAGTTCTATTTCTCTTCGTTAGGTATGATTTTGTTTTTTTTTATTATTTAAAGAACTAATTGTAGGTTAATCTTAATAATAAATAAATTGATTATTATGTAGTTTTTATAAAGGTGTCTAAACTATTTAGTTTAGACACCTTTATAAAAACCTTTAAAAATACGATACAAACTTATAAAAAGAATCAACAATATTGCAGCCCACGACGCTATTCACATATTAACTATAGGATATGAATAATGAGAAACCAAGCACTAGGCTTAAAAAGAAAATAAACTTATTCTAAAAATACTCCAACCAGCCCATAAAATATTTAGTAAAAAGCAAAAATTCCAAAAAAAATCTAATTAATTTGTCACATGACATACCTACAAAAGTTAGTTTGATAGTACCGTAAGAACTAGACTCTTAAACTTATGAGGAGAACAGTTGAATACATCGATGTGTTCAAACCTGTCATTGTATGTATCCACCATTCTACGAATAGGAGCGCGTAGGCCTGAATTGGACTGGCACGATCCCACTGCAAATAATCTGCCTGCCCGGACTTGTCTCTTGTGAACGGTTCTCGGTACTGCATAACATATATCATGTTTGACTCATCGATGCAGTCAAATTTATTATTCACAATATTATAAAGAGTCACAGCCTCCAAATAAATTCGCCGATTTTCTAGAGTTGTGAGCTTGTATTTGTCGAGTAATTCGCTATAAGATAAATAATAACCGTGGCATCTATAATGCACGGTACGCAGAAATTTATATTGGACCGACTCAATCATCTCAATGTATTTTTTATAAAATGGATTCCAAACGCACACAGAATATTCCAGTTGAGATCTGACGAGAGACTTAAACAGATAAATATAAGATGATGGCTTTTTAAAGTCTATTGTCGATCTCATAACAAATCCATATAACTGGTAAGCTTTATTAACAATCTTATCAATATGTTGGTCGAGGCAGAGCTTAGCGTCAAGAACAATGCCGAGGTCACGGATTGAACTTACTTTAGTCAACGGGGCATGGCACAGTGTATATGTATAATTATGGACATTTTTATTTTTAGTAAATTTAATAGTGTTACACTTGGGTAAACTGAGTTGTAACTTATTTGTTTGTTTGGCAATACTTAGACAGTCTGTCAAGGTCCTCCTGAAATAAGAGGCAATCGTTCAAATTTGAGATAGTGCGATACACTTTTAGGTCGTCGGCATAAAGTAGAAATTTTGTATTGTAAAAGCATTGGTTTATGTCATTTATGTATAAATTGAACAAAACTGGGCCGAGAATCGATCCCTGAGGCACCCCAGATGTTACAAATGCAATATTTGAACGAAAACCGTTTACAACAACCCTTTGGCTGCGGTTAGTAATGTAAGAAACGAACCATCTAAGTAAATTGCCTCTTATGCCGTTATACGCAATTTTGTTCAATAGAATTTCGTGGTCTACCTTGTCAAAAGCCTTGCAGAAATCCGTGTACACTGCATCCACTTGAGTGCGGGTATCAACACTATTAAATAAAAAACTAGAAAACAACAAGAGATTAGTGTTTGTTGACCGCCGCTTAACAAAGCCATGTTGTTGTTGTAAAATTATGTTATGGAGCACAGGGTAGACTTCGTTGTGTACAAGACGTTCAAAGAGTTTCGACAAAGCAGACAAGATCGAAATCGGTCGATAATGCTCCACGCTGCGCTTGGAACCACTTTTGTGAATGGGCACAATATACGCATGTTTCCATAATTTGGGGAAGACACCCTCGATGAGGCATTTATTATAAATTATGTGTAGTGGCTTGCAAATAGAGGTCGCAGTGTTTTTAAGAAAAAAAGCAGAGAGTCCATCTGGCCCAGGACCTTTAGAAGCATCCAATTTTTTTAGCTGTGTCATTATTTTATCTTCGCTTAAACTTATGGTGGAAATAGAGACATCATGCATAGCCTTGTCTACCGGTGGCTTCCATTGTGGCAAGGTAGGAGCTAAGGGTTCATATACGGACATGAAAAAATCTGAGAACATGTCACATATAATTTCTGGATCATTAGACTTCGTGTTATTGAATTAGACGTATTTACGTGATACGGCAAAACGGATACGGTGATTGGATTAGGCAAGTGATGTAAATATGGACCCGGATCAAAACGTTTAATAAAAATCATAGCAAATCAGTCAGTTCCAAACCTTTAAAAGCATATCTTTATATATTTATTAAAACCTGACCAAAAAATCATAACTGGATAGGGTGGTCGTAAGCGGCTCAACTCCGCGTCAAAGCGCTGCAAATGAAAGTAAATGTAGCGTCGGGGAAGCGAACCCGCGCTCGCGCGCCGCTGCGTCACCGCGCGCACGTAATTGCATTTTGGCATGACGCTGCTAGCGTTATATGTGTAAGGCCAAGAGAAAAGCGTTTTGACTTGATTAAGGCTTAATTTTTCTGCTTTTATTTCACTACAGGAGTATCAGACAACCAGCACTTCATGGTAAATATTCCACAAATACACACGAAGCGTTTCGCTTCAACATTCCTGATGCAACTGCCAAGGATTGGAATGCCTTGCCCGGGTCTGTGTTTCCGCATAATTTAAATAGGTATCTCACAGGTAAGCGTGCTCTACCGGTAACCGCATCATCACTTACCATCAGGTGCAATCGTTGGATAATTTCCGAGAATCAAATGATTAGGCCTATACGATCGAGAGAGACTTGACATAACTTGGGTAGCTTTGCAGTGTATTAATCTTGTAAACTATATAGGCTGGAGTTAATCAAAGACCCACAATGAACTAAGCACAATAGCAAGCGTTTCTCCAGTTTAATATAGTGCCAATTGTTTAATCCACTTTAAGCAATTATTAAGTGCCAACTACAGCGACCCGGCAACGAAGAAAATTGTGATCAAAAGTGAAAAAAAGATCGTGGTCAAACGCGAGCCTGTCAACCATTAAAAAAAAAAAACAAAAAAAATAAATAAAATCTATCATTGAATAGCTATGACAAAGTTTTTACGTAATACTTATGTCAATAATTCAATGTGACACTGCACAGAAAAAGAACTCACAGTACAAAAAAAAACGTAAATTGCGGCGCTTTTCACAAACATACCTTCTACGCTCAAAACACACCCAGAGACAGATCATATTTTTGTGGATCACACAAAGGTTATTCCCGTGTAAAGGACGTGCCTGGGAAGCGCACTTTAAACTCGTACGGATGATGTAACGTGCACTAAATTTATTCAAAATGCATCCGTCCCGGATCTAGAAATAAATATGCCGCGATGCGATTCTGTAAAAGACGTGGTAAATTTTGAAATTTTAGCGCATATTTCAAATAAATACGGTCGTTATTTTTTTAACAGAAAATTAAATTTCGTGTGATTCCATTAATATAGAATACGCTTACCAAACTGATTAATTTCTACATAATAATTGCAAGTACTCTGTAAAATTCTAGACGTAGAAATCCAAAGCAGCCTGCTTAGACCGCTATATAGGCGGTTAAAATAAATTGACCCGTACACGGCTACCAAAATGTTGTTTTGAGAATATGCTTTAAGTACTTTCACCTTCCGCGTGTAGAATTTATTTGTAACATCACGAACCTCTTTTTTCTTAGCCCGCACCTAATTGCGCTTGCAGTGTGCACCTTTATCGCCGCCACTAAGTACAGCAGTGTAGCTCAAAGTAGTTTTATTGCAAGTTCGGAACTAGCGTAAATACTATTTGTTCATTTGTAGCCAATGTGAAATGTATGTGAAGAAAATGAGGGTTGTTGATAATTTGTAGGTCCCATGTTAGGTGTAAAAATTTGGTCTTCTTCTTCTTCGTCGTGTCGATGGTTAAGTTAAATTTTATTTTGACTTGCCATCGTGGTGAAAGGATTAGCCAATTCACTTTGGAGAACTCGCGAATTGCCCAGGGTGCGCCGGACGTAGGAATCGTTGTGTACGTCACACGGGGAGGCTCAAAAAAAAAATTGGTAATAAGGTTTAAAATCGGTCCAACACCGAAATTTACAAAAAGAAATATGCAGGTACTACGTAACACTAAAATTGATAAAATAAAGTTAGTAGGAGTACCTACTAACTTTATTTTATCAATTATCGATTTATTTTATACATAGTAATGTATAAAATAAATCGATAAGCCCATTTCATTGGAGTTTTTTCAGGATATAAAATTATAACAAAATTGCAAAACAAGAGCAGAAGAATATACCAATGCTACAAAAATAAATATTCTTTTGAAATCCTGGTTGTGTTCGTACGATCTAAAATTTGAGGACAGGAAATAAACCTCTTTTCATGATATTTATAGTAGTATTCGACGCCATAGGAAGCCCGATTAATGGCGCAACTGATAGCTACCTGATTATGAAAGTTTTTTTTTTACGGGATATAATCCCATCCACACGCCCACCACTGTGACTCCCGTGATGCCAGGATCTACAGCGGTAACCAACTGAAAGGAACCGTGCATGACACACGGGCAATCCCAGGGAGAGTTAAAATTGTTTTGGCTTTAAAATCTCTCGCAACGAATTCAATCAGAAGTATATAGTTTGAGTTGGAAAGTATGTATCTTTACTTCCATAGCAAAGCGGGAGACTGAGTAATGCCAAATATAAACAAAGTGTCTATATGGAAAGAGTGTAGACACCACGGACAGTGACAAAACTATGGGGTCTAAATTTGATTGCTATAATAGGTATGGCAGAAACGGCTAAATGCACGGCAATTTATTCTGTTCGATACGAGATCCTCATAGTATACCACTGCAGATGTCAATTCTGAAGGGAATATATGTAAAGGCAATATAAGTTAAAATAAATAAAAGCAGCAACAGCCTTCGGTTAACTATTGGAATAATATTTTTCAAACATGATTTAACATTACGCCTATGATTCTTCTTCGTCGTGTCGATGGCTGAGTCAAAATTTATTGGTCCAATAAGTGGCCACTGTTATGGCGCTCTCGTCGGCGTTCATGAGCGCCTCTCTTGTGCAGGTGGTAGGGCATTTTGGACAGTCAGTAAGGTGGTCAAGGTTTTGACTTGCCATCGTGGTGAAAGGATTAGCCAATTCGCTTTGGAGAACTCGCGAATTGCCCAGGGTACGCCGGACGTAGGGAATTGTTGTGTACGTCACTCGGGGAGGCTCTTTTCATGTACTCTTAATACTACTAAGAGTGTAACAGACAATCGTATTACACAGAAATATCTATTTTATTCAGAAATCTCTGGTGTATTTCAACAAAGTGTAAGGAAATAAGTATTTAACATGCTATTTTTTTTAGCTCATTTTAATTACTACATGTTACCAGTGTTACTTTCTCTTCTGCACAAACATACATGGTAGACAGTACAAGCACCATAATTAAATAACTAAATTATTTAATTAAATTTAAAAAAAAAAATGCTAAGCTTTTAAAGAGCGAGCAAAATATTAATTTATTTTGGTAGGGATGGTATAGAAGAAAACATTTCAGTTACGTAATAATAATAAAATAATCTTTGGTATGATTACGAAATGGTTAGGTATGTTTTTTCATACAAATAGTACTTGAACTTAAAACACGACTTTACTATACTTTCTTTTAAAATAAAACAAAAACGATGCATGCTGCGTGCCCTGCGCTTGTGCACTAGCCGGAACGGTATAAGACGGTATCGCTCCATACGTACCAGAGCTGCTAGTAGACGCCGTGTGCCTGTCAGAGCGCGGTTGTATTAAGCTTAGCCTCTGCATACAATCTACTCATATGGTATCGGTTTACTATGAGATGACGTTATAATCATATATTATACTCTGCAATTGACATGATAGTTTCCTGTCATTTATTATTAACTTACAAAAAAGTGCGTTTTTAATAGTGGTGCAAAACTTATTTGATAAGTATATTTAAACAACGTTATTAAAATTTATATAGCATAATAAGAAGTGGTCAATGACATGGTAATTATATCAATCTAATTAGATCAAAATGAATTAGAGCTAAGTTTGTTGGCTGGCAGAGACGAAACTTGCCTGAATGGTGGCTTCTTTTATTTTGCATAAAGAATTATGATATTCAAGTAACGAGAGGTAGCGAGCAATTTATATTTTCTTGTCATTCTTAAATTCACATTTTATCAATATGAATTTCATTCTGATGGTTTCTATGCTTTTAAATATATATATGAGAAGGTGTTAACCATGAGTGACGGAACCCTATTATAAACAAATATTTGACGGAGCCCTAAATACTGAAAGTTTGGTACCCAAAAAGAACACTTTGGGGATATAACTACCAAATTTGTACCTTTACAATACATGAAGTAAACAGTTTTAAATCTTAGTTCCAAGTTGCAAAATTCACACAATAAAACTCTTCAATTCTCAACGAAAAAAAATAAGAATATAAATATTTCCTTTTAAACCTTACACCATTAAGATATTATGAGTTAAGTAACCGCACGCGGCTTCATAATTTTAATTAAGAGAAAATCCAGAGGCGACAGGTTTTAATAACTAAGTTAAGGGACTTACGGAGTCACCGTGACAGCGCTGCGTAAAAATTACAAGTGGTCAAGAAAATGTAGTTATTTTCTTTTGGATAAAATACTTTTGTTTTTATAAGTTCACAGTTAGGTAGAGCTCTTGTAAATGACCTTTAACCTGCTGCCAAATGTATTACTATGTTCTGATTTGGTGGTAAGATCAGGCACTGAAATTACTGGCATACCACCGTAGTCCTCAGCTGCAGCGACGCATCTACAGTCATCTTGTGTATATTGTTGGTGTGCATGGGCTGTACTCGACATACCGACAAGTGCAGTACACGTTCGTACGCTGCAGGAGAAGTAAAAAATAAAAAAATACTTTTGAAATTACAAGTAGGCATTGAGGATTGCATATTAGTCTACTCGATAAGTTGTAAATGGTACAAAATAGAGATACTGGTCTTAAAATTATGTGTGATACCTCATTGGATTCGGAATGACGCCTAGAAAAATGTGCCAAAATCATGTATTAGCACATAAAAAATTGCAAAAGTTATAAACAATTAAAGATAAACAAAAAATGGCATTTTGTTTTTTGCCAATGTTTCATAAACTATTAATATTTAAGAAATTTCAAATAAGATTCTGAAAGAAGAGGAAATTTCCAACAAAAAACTTTTAACTCCCGGAACTCTATCTCCATTGTTTATAATTTTAATTTAACGCTGAAAATAGGTCTGCGCGCGACATTTTTAGGTTGCACGCGTGGCGTCAAAAGCGAGTACGGCACATTAATTAATTAGTTTGAGGTATTGAATATTCTTTTTTAAATTTGACAAAAATATGGTGTGTTCTGAACACTATAAATAATTTATTCACGTTGGAAATTTTACTTGAAGTAAATATTTCAAAAAGTTAAATAATTGTTAACTAACGAAATTTTCTCGCACTAACGTCTTAATTGTGAGTGAAAAAAATGTTTAAATAATGGTCGTAAGTAAATAATAGTTTAAAAAAACTAAAAAACACGCTTTTAAAGTACTTCTAACTAAAAAGTGAAAAATAATTCCTAATATAAGCTGAAAAAAGCGTGGGTTGCTCGATAGACGAAAAATATGGCACAGAGCGCCCCACGCTTTTTTCAGCTTATATTAGGAATTATTTTTCACTTTTTAGTTAGAAGTACTTTAAAAGCGTGTTTTTTAGTTTTTTTAAACTATTATTTATTTTCTACTTTTTAGTTTTTTTTTTTTTTTTTTTTTTTTTTATATATTTTTAATTTTTTTTATCGAATTATTGCATTGTCATCGATCTTTGACAGGTGTGCAAAATTTGAATGAAATCTGTCCGTTTAAAGTGGGTCAAAATCGAGTCCAAAGGAGTCGGTTACATACAAACAAACAAACAAACAAACAAACATACAGGTGAAGCTAATATAAGCGTGTTAAAAATGTTTGCTTCGTAGAGCCTTTTTTGCATATATACAACAAGATCGTGCCATAAAAATTCAAAAAATATTTATACTTTGCTTTTAACAATTTTTTTACTTTACCAAAAACTTAAAAATACAAGTAATGTTGTTCAAGTAGAAAAATTGTTATAAACAAAGTATAAATATTTTTTGAATTTTTATGGCACGATCTTGTTAAGTATATATGCAAAAAAGGCTCTACGAAGCAAACATTTTTTACGACCATTATTTAAACATTTTTTTCACTCACAATTAAGACGTTAGTGCGAGAAAATTTCGTTAGTTAACAATTATTTAACTTTTTGAAATATTTACTTGAAGTAAAATTTCCAACGCGAATAAATTATTTATAGTGTTCAGAACACACCATATTTTTTTCAAATTTAAAAAAGAATATTCAATACCTCAAACTAATTAATTAATGTGCCGTACTCGCTTTTGACGCCACGCGTGCAACCTAAAAATGTCGCGCGCAGACCTATTTTCAGCGTTAAATTAAAATTATAAACAATGGAGATAGAGTTCCGGGAGTTAAAAGTTTTTTGTTGGAAATTTCCTCTTCTTTCAGAATCTTATTTGAAATTTCTTAAATATTAATAGTTTATGAAACATTGGCAAAAAACAAAATGCCATTTTTTGTTTATCTTTAATTGTTTATAACTTTTGCAATTTTTTGTGTGCTAATACATGATTTTGGCACATTTTCCTAGGCGTCATTCCGAATCCAATGAGGTATCACACATAATTTTAAGACCAGTATCTCTATTTTGTACCATTTTCAACTTATCGAGTAGACTATATTATAAAAATAGTGAGACGGTTGGGGACTTACTTATATTTCATTAAATTTCATTTATTTGTACAGGAAACTTAAGCTAAGCAATAATAACAATAGCATTATGGTAAATTTAAATGTTTTAAATATTATCCATAAAGTGTTCACGAAAGCCCTACGAACATAGAAATACATCTTCATTTTACACTTAGCTTCAATGAAATGGACTTTATGAGGTAGATATTCCCTCATCTCTTGGAAGGGTATAATATACCTGCACGTATTAATGCAGCAGAGCCTTCGGAATGTCAGTTGACGACGCAAAGACTTTACGAACATATTGGAGTCCCCTGAAATTAAGATGTCATATTATTATATGTAGTATTGCGTTAGGGAGCTTGTGAAACCAAACTAACCTAAAAAGTTAGATCCTGTGTGTAAAAGGTTAGACTTACGTCATTTAGTGAAAGTTAAAAGTTTCACTGTATGTGCTTCTAACAATAAAAAAGGTTATAAAATGTTTTGTACTATTTCAATTTACAGCGTATATTTTTTACATTTTCTTAAGATAACATCACGCCTATATTACCCAGAAATGTGTGGCAGAGACGTTTAACACCCACATTTTATCTGTTATGTTTAGGTCCTGTGGTATAGAAGGTGAGCCTATCGCCATCCACCGGGCACAATTCCAACTCCGTGCTGCTATTGTGAATTTCCTGACAGAAAGGTCACTAATATGTCCATCCTAAGGTTGCCTGGAAGAGATCGCGTCAAGCGATAAGGCCGCCCTTTGTACATTATAGTTTTAAGTACCTATTTTTTTGTATGTTTTTTACAAATTTGATGTGCAAATAAAGTTTTCTCTATCTATCTATCTAATATACATTTGGCCCGACACGAGAATCGAACCGGAGACCTCGCAGTGAGAGGCACAAACGCTAACCACTAGACCATTTTTAAGATGCAAATAAAAATTAAATTGATTTGTATAGTTATTTGACAGGATTACTTTTGACACATCAAAAATGTTTACGTACTGGCAATTGAAGTAGATAATAAAAACCAAGTTTTCCAGATATAAAACAAAACATGTAATTCTCCGACCAAATTACATAAAAAGCATCCATCTCCGTGGCTGGTTAAATAAATTGAATTCTGCACTTCGCAACCACAGTACCCGGTTTGATCGCGGAAAAGTGTATTATTATGATTTCAAAGCCACTAAAATGAGGACACTTACCAGATTTTAGAGCTCCGTCAGTACTTTAGTGAGTTTGAAGTTTGTTTAAGACAAGACAAAGTATTCAGGGTGGCTCATTCATATCGTTCGGTATGGGTAAGTCTGTTATTATAAAACATACAAAAATTAGTTTTTAGGAACCATGATATCGATTTTAGTAAAAACAATAGCTGCATTTTTAGATTTAAGAAAAATTCGTACACAGCTCAAGAATCGAACCCGGTTGAAGTGACAATAAAATTTGCATTATTTCTAATAATTTGTGTATGTAATAATCAGTAAATCTTGCTATGAAACATGAAAAAAATGCATTGTAATTACAGACTTCCCTATACTGACAGATATAAATGAGCCATCCTGAAGGCTTTATTGTAAGTTTGTTTAAGACAAGACAAAGTATTTCGCTTAATTGTAATATTTTAGCTTTGCAACTTTCTCGCATGTGATACACATAAACTGTACATATACCTTGCGCTATTATATTAGGTTACTTAATAGCCGATTCTTAAGTAATCTATGACTTAGTAATAGGCTAATTTTAATTCAATTTATTTGCATATTGTCTCAAATAAACCTTCTTAAGTTCACCACAAATATATTTACGAATACTGATACTAAAACGAACTGACTTTATTTTCATTCTCACTACAGAGCTGGACAACAAACTAAGTTATACAGTGTATTACTTACACAGTGTAGTATTACTGTGTCGGTATTGTATACTAAGCTACGAAGTAACTTATTGTATTGTTAGTTATGTTCACTGTTATGTTTGAACTAGTTAGTGTTATTTATATTTATTTCTAAGAGTCTTTGTTGGCAATGCTTTTTATTAGTCTCTGTAAGAAGGTATTTGTTACATGAGATTGTGGTGCGGTAAGAAGGTTTGAAAATAAATTAGTGAATACTTCATATTTAAATTTAGTCATCATCTCTTAACCCAATAACATTGGGTCGGCTTCTAGTCTTACGAATTAAGCTGAATAGCAGTATTTTATATTGAGCGAGTGCCAAACCTTTGTACTGGGTTGTGGAGGTCGGATGGATATAACACTCTTCTTTTAAGAATAGTTGCCAAACTTTCTGGGCTCTGACCACCCGACACGTCTGCCAATAATCTTCAAATAACAACCGTGGACGACTTAATGCACTAACAGCTTAACGTGCTCTCAGCTTAACCCGGAGGAAAATTCGTTTGTTAAGATGGTTACCCATCCGACAGTTGACCACGATTTACATTGCTTAATTTGTAAGATCAATTGCTCCACGCGGCTTTAACTTAGCCACGAGCTCCACATCGTCATATTATTATTAAGTAACATCAATAATTGAACACTCCCACAAACCATATGAACTTAGACAATTAAATCTAAGCTTAGTTAATACTGTGATCTATTAAATCTAGGTTTAAACATAAACTACTATTACTTAAATCACATCAAAGATTTAGACTACAATAATTTAGCTAGATTATAATGTAAATCTTAGTTTAATAACGAGACTGAAGTTATAGTTTCATGAATAACTTTAGACCGTCAAATGGCAGCGCATCAAATTTGACAAATGAGGGAACTTAGATTTCGAGATTTGACAAAGTTTTAATGAGTTTTTAGAAGCGAATATGGCGACAAACTGGTGCGTTTATGCCTTTACAGTGGGAGAACTATAAAGTTTAATGTATGTCTGATGCAATTTGCTGCGATTCTGTACCTACGTTTCTTAGCATAATTTACTGGGTTCATTTTATATTTATCATTTGGACCAGATTCTTAAATTAGGGAGATCTACTAAACGTATCTAGTTGGGTTTGGATGCTTTTAAAAAACTAGGTGACTTCTGTAAATCTAAAACACCCCAATATCTTAAGGTTTATATCTTCAATAAATATGTTTAGGCTAAGGGAGCCCAAAAAAGGAGGCCTCTAAAATCTTGCAATATTAATAATGCTATTATGATGTAAAACAAAACAATAGCTGTAAATAATGAGGTTAGTTTTTAAGTGAAAGCAAATGTTATAAATTTAGATTGAGAAAATATTAGTATCACCTTTTGTTTAATTATTAAAATGATAAGAGAAAAGTATTTGTATTGGGTATTTATGCTGCAGAGAGAATACAAAATATAAACACACATGGCTTCCTATAATATATATACTCGTTTATAGCTTATACAGTCATATAAAACAAATTGAACAAATGTAGGTATACCTTTATCTACGTACTTTCTTTTTCACAAAAAACGGTCTAAAAATGTATATCATCATAGCTCTTGTTAGCATCTAGATATCTTATTTCTTTTAAGATATGACACCACGCTTTATGCTTCGTTTGCTCTACAAAGCATAACTGACAACCTTAGGATAAGACGTTTTATATTGAAACGTATAAAGCAAAATAAAATTGTATTGTTGACTATAGATATTTTCAATTCATAAGCTCACTTTTATACAATAATACACTTATATACACTTTTAATAAGCGCCTACATAAAATGTTTTGGCTTAGGGTAACAATTGATTTCTTTCTATGCGTTTTTGTAGAAAAAGTTGACAGTTAAGTGTAAAACACCATATTATATAATCTGATAAACAAAATTGTCAAAATACTAAAAATATGTTTGGACGTGAAACGAGATTTGAACCCGCGACTTTAAGATTCCAGTCTATCGCTTTACCATTAGCCATCAAAGCCCCGATAGAATCCTGCTTTAGGTCCAAAAAAAAATTTCTACTGTTCTTAATATTAGATTGTTAAGCATAGCTAAATGCTATATAAGAAATCAAATTCAAAGGTGTGTAAACCCCTCTAAGGCCTCGTTTTTACACGCTCGGGGCATCGGGCGGCGCGTTAAGTGTTTGCTTTACATTGAGGTTAAACAATTATCTGAGACGCACTTCTAAATATTAATGCATCAATGTACGCCAAATGCTTGTCGCGCCGCCTACGCTCGTGCCACAACGAGGCCTGACGCAATAAATATTTAGATTTTTTTGTATAGATCCTCACTCACGTAGGTAACTGAATTCTTATCTGGAGTCCCAAGATTCCCAACCCTTGACAGTATTCAATTCTAAGTATTCAAACGAATGCTGATGTAATATCGATACTGTCACATTAGATAGACATCTGACAAGCCAACTGAATCTTATATTAGATTACTCAGAGAAAAGTAGAAGTAGATTGAACGGCATAGTTGTCTATTTTATATGAAACGACAGCGTGTCTGCACCCACACATACTTATAAATATAGAAGTTATGTATGCATTTTTGACACAGGCCATTAATTTTTAATTTGTGCATAATGTGCGATATGATTAGGAAACTTCTGTTTTCAAGACATATTAAACTTTTACTGTTTTCACTATTATTTTGCAATGCAAATGTACTACAGAATGTAAAAGTTGTAGGTTCGTTTGTGTTATCTTTTACACTAGAATTTATGTAAGCACTAGTGTAGTCTTTAAAAAACCGGCCAAGTGCGTGTCGGGCCACGCGCAGTAGGGTTCCGTAGCTAGTCGTAACAACATATTTCGACTTAAAAGGGATTTACTATCTGTATTAAACAAGTAACATCTTCATACAAGTCATTACTTTCAAAGGTTTTTGTAATTTGCACGAATTATTCTAAGTAACTGCATTTTACACTTTGGACCCCAATTACTCTTGAAATAATGAAGTGAACTTATCCGCTATAGTTTTCCTTTAAAGTTCATTACATGTACTACCGACACAATTTTTTTCAGATTTTGGGATCCAGTAGTTTAGCTTTTAGAGGACGCTCTACTCGAACAAAAATTTGCTCTTTAAAGTTAATTATCTCGCAAACGGATCTCTAAATCAAAAAACTGTCTTAGCAACCCCTAAACGTTTTTAAAAGTCCTATCTAACAATACCCCACACTATGGGGTAGACGACAAAAAAAAAACATCCCTACTTGACATGTAGGGGAGCTACCCGAAAAAAAAATATTTTTCCAAATTTTATTCTACGAATTTTTTTGTATAGTTAACATACATGTTTATGCAAAATTTCAGTTTTCTAGCACCAACGGTTTCGTCGCTATGCCTTGGACAGACGGACGGACAGACGGACATGGCGAAACTATAAGGGTTCCTTGTAGGTACTACGGAACCCTAAAAACTACTACTTATTTTTATCTTTTAATTTGGATTTTTTTACACATTTATTAATATCGGCTTAGAAGTCAGTGGTCACCTAACATGCGTAATTTTATAAAAGTTAAAAGTTTCCCTTGTGATTGATTATCAAATATCAAATATGGATCGCGTTGGCTTTAGGAAAAAACGAAACAAAGTAGTTGTATAAGAGTGACGTCATTTTTTGATTATATTAGTTCATGGTGACAGTAGAAATCACCCTCCACCATAAATCTTCCTTCTCGTTAACTAAAACAAAGACTATTTTTCACCTTACACCACGTTAGCACAGTCGACGGTTTAATGAAAACAAACACGACATAAAACACGGCACATTTATAGTAAGGAAAACAGGATACCATTAAACCTTTACATATCAACGACTTCTTTCTATGATCAAAGTATTTGATACGTTCGTTTCTTTGAGGAATAAAAAGGAATGTAGGGCAAGGGCGGAGTCCCTTAAGGACACGTCAATCAAAGAGATCGATGGGAATAAGGGCTGAAGTGTAAGAGACACGGCTTTTCATGTGTTTTGGATATCAGTACGCTTGTAACTCTCAAATGAGTTTAAAAGACGTGTTTTTTTGTAACGTGTGTAGTAAACGAGATTTTCGAGAATATTTTAGAACACACAAGCAGCTATGCGGATATTGCTTACGACGTGTGTCAAGGCAGCATTGTCGGTCCCACTCTCTTTTTTTGACTTACATCAACGATCTATGCTTCCTTAAATTGTCACAAGCTAATATATTTATTTTGCAGATAATACTGCCATAAATTTCCACGCTAAGACATGGTCAGAGGTGGTTAATGTGGCTCAGGAGGAACTACTCCCAGCTGGTAAAAAAAATCTGAAAAACTAAATTCTTCATCTTAAGCATATCCAAAAGTTCTACTTCAAAGTAATCCCTAAACCTCAAACGAAACACATGTGAGATTACGCATTATACCCCATTGCAATGCCATTGTCCGACTATTGAGAAAGCTTCGTACAAAACATAACTTGGTAATTGGCATAATTATTAACGAACTATTCACTTGGAAAACACATAGATGCAGTCACAAAGTGTGGCAGGAAGCTAAAAAAAAAACATAATATTCAGGTATATTTCTGTCTCCGTCAATCCATTCTTGGCTATGGCATCGGTGCTTAGGGCGTAGCATCGAAAAAACATATTTTCCCAAGCTTGAAAGCGCTCAGCGGGCAGTATTTAAAATAGCATTTACGATAGAACATTCCACTTTTGCTTGCCAATCCTTTACTCATACTGAACCATTTTTAGGGTTCCGTTGCCGAATGGCAAAAAACGGAATCCTTAATGAGTCGTCATGTCTGTCCGTCGGTATGTCACAGCCACTTTTTTCCGTAACTATATATTTTTTTCATCAAACCCATACGTGTGCATCATATTGAGGTTTCTAATATATTTTTTTTCTAAATGTGGAAAATTTGTGTCCTCCCCCCCGTAACTTCTAAAACGCATTCTGAATTGGTATTAATGTCGTATTTCATGGAATTATTTCAGGTAAATCTTAATATTTTCTCACTGGAAGAGGTGAAAAGTTTTGTATGTAACGCGTGAGAAAAATTTAATTTTTAGTTCGTGACCTTTTAAAATCTTTCACTTGCGAAGTAGTCTTTATTAGAATTCAAGACTACTTCGCAATTTAAGACTACTTCGCAAGCTCAAGATTTAAAATTGGCACTCACAACAGAAATATAAACTTTTTCTCACTTGTACCATAAATAACTATTTATTTTAATTATTTTATTCAAACTAATTAATAATAAATTATTGGATACATTGGGGAAATGGCTCGAAAGGTTTTTGTTTAAAGTGTTGGTAGAAATCATTCCCCACAGACATATTGACAGACACGTAACTTGGTTCTAATCCAAGATAAGCACTCTTAAAGTTTGAAATTTTTGCAGTATATGTCTGGGGTTGAAACTATGCGGAGTGTCTGCTGATGGTGACGGATGGTTTTTACCATCACCTAACTTTTATACCAAAGTAACTTTTCACACGTCGTGACTGAGTCGCATAAATTGAATAATATTACAAACTCACGTCAGTTTTAATAAAAATAAAGCCATATGATTCAAATTCCATATCCGGTGATCGCTTTTAGCTATTATAGGCACTAACAGGGAAGCCACCAGTTTTTATAGAATCACGTAAGTCTAGCGGCCTCTGGCTCTTAGGTATTAAATGTAGTAGTACTTATTAGTCATGTATTAAATGATAAATAAATAAAAGTTAATCGGAAATCGGATATACTCAATCAAGCTTGTTAACAATAGTTCTATCATCTTTCTGGTTATAATAAGTTTAATTATCAGGGAAGTGTTTGTCTTGTATACCTAAAAATCTAAGCATGGTTGTCTTTAGTTTCTATACTTTTGTTCAAAATACATACATGGCCATTAAAATACCAACTGCTCCACATATTGGAGTATGCGACGATATTCATTGACCTGAATCGCGTTATTGGATATAAGCAAAGGTCAATGGCCGCTGACCTTATAAGCTCTACACCTTGAGGAGGCTTTCGAGGGCTCGGTACTTGTGAATATAGGCTTTCTAGAATGGAACAAAAATATTAAGAGCTTAGAATTATGTAATAAAATCATTTAATACGTTAGAAATCGTAAACCGTTTTTTACCTTTCATTCAATCAACTCTAATATAATAACGAATAAAGAAAACATTTATTTAGATGTATAGTGGTACGGAACCCTACGTGCGCGAGTCCGACTCGCACTTGGCCGGTTTTTTTTGTAATAAAATAATTTCTCGCAAAAATATTAGGGTCATTCGAAACAAACTGTTACACACTATATTATTATCTTTGTGGTCTGTTCAAGTAAAACACGTTTACATAAAACAAAGAGTACACACGGCGCTTCTTAACATTAAAAATTTATGTTAAAGACAGCAGAAACGTACAACTCCAGTTTTGTAACACATTTGCATTGCAAAAGACACGTTCAAAAACGGCAAGAGTTTAATATGCAATGTTGTTTTTTATTCTATTAATATTTATAATAAGTAAGTTTGTAAAAAGTGTGGATGACTCGATGTTTTTTAATAATTAATGTAAAAACTATGTACCTTTTTTGTTTTGATCTTTATATAAAGATTTGGTGTTGTAATAACTTACACTTACCTGAAATATTGTCAAAAACAAACACAATTGTATAATTTATTATTTGAAAAGACAGTGCACATGAGTTTTTCACCAGCACTACTTTATGATGCAATACCCATCGGAGCTGGTACTTAGATTTATTTTAATTAGAACCTAAACAGTATGATTAAAATTTATCCAAGCTTCGATAATTCAAATCAGGATATTTTGATTAGATTTTTTTTTTGTTTTTAATTCGTTATATTATTTTGATTTGCTCTGTAACTATAATGTTTCTTGACGTGTTCAAACATCCCTTGAGGTTTATGAAAATAAATGATTCGACTTTGACTTTGCAAGCATATAATTTCTGGTTAACTATTAGTAATGTAATTAGCTAAAAATGTTAACTAAACACTTCTGATTAAATTCTCGTAATTTCTAATCCATGTATTACCATGTACGTTAATCATGCAGGTACATGATACTAATACGACATTCTCTGCCTTTGAACAGCACAATTGAGTGATTAATTAATTTAACAATTATGTGCTTAATTAATCAATATGTCTATCAATGTTGGACACAAACAATATAGTATTCTAGACTTGTGGTTGAGTGTGTTGTAGTTGATCAGGACAGGGGTGATTAGGGCCTTTGAGTGAAGTCTTGCATGCCCCGATCGGTTAATCGATGTGTAATTGGGTAATCATCTATAGAAATAAGAAGATTTTTGTCAGTTTTTATGAACAGAAGTGAAGTGTCGTGTAATTTTTTTATGAAAGCGGTGACTTTCAAAAACCAGAAATCTGTCAAATATTTTGTTTCCACATAATATATATAATGTTTGCATCAGAAGCCAGACATCTAATAAAGACACACTATTTTTTTCAGGTTTCTCGAATTCTGGATAAAGATTTGGATCGATGTTTAGTATTATTTTTTATGGAAGCAAAAGACAGACAGAAGTGGAGCGAAATGGGGAGGCCTTCACCCGTTGAAAAGTCCATATTTAAGTATGAAAAATAATTTAAATTTATTGAATCTAATTATAAGAATTTTTTAATAATTATTGCATGTCTTAAATTTTATTAACTAATGTAAATTAAGTAACAATAATATACCTAACAATAAATTAATTATATTTATGTTTTGTCAATGAATTATGGAAATAAAGAGACTATAGATTTTTTTTTATATCGTTTCGAACAAAAACTTGCTTATTGATTATCAATATATTTATTTTTAGTAGGTTACTAGCTGACCCGGCGAACTTCGTACCGCCTTAGCGTAAATTTGATGCACTACTTTATTTTGTATAGCTGACCTATCTTATGTATGCGTACCTATTCAATTTGTATTTGTTATTTTTTTTTCCGTAAGATCCTTGTACAGAGTATTAGAAAACTACAAAAAAAAAATCAGCCAAATCGGTCAAGCCGTTTTCATGCTATGTCGTGACAACGAAAAACGGGTTTCATTTTTATATATATATAGATTGACTATCAGTATCATCACAAGTAAAGAAAAGGTAAAAAGGAAAATTCATATACTTAAATAAATATTTCTAGAATAATCAACCCCAAAATATGTATAACGCCAGGCAATCAACACTAAGTAAAGTTGCCAGCTATAACGTCATCTAAGACTTTTACTTGTTTTATCACCCGTACAAGCAATATTACGACATAGAACACTGATAACCTGAAAAAGATAACATTTTTTTTGCTCACTCCAATCTTATTCCTGTAAACAGTTTGTTCAGTTCTGAAACCAGCCTTACGTGTGTTTATTGACAGTTATTTTTATCAAATAAAAGTAAATACGAGTGCTTTAGTGCCCCAGGCGATCGCAATCCAACTTATACAATATACAATGTGTTGGAGAAAAAGGTACAAAACATGTAACAGTTTGTTTGTGAAGAGATGAAGTGTAAACATCGTTTGTCGGGCTTCGGGCTAGTTGAAGAACTATGAAACACGCGTTTTTGTTGTCACGAGTAACTTACCCGGTTAAATATTAGGTATTTTAACACGCTTATATTAGCTTCACCTGTATGTATGTATGTATGTATGTAACCGACTCCTTTGGACTCGATTTTGACCCACTTTAAACGGACAGATTTCATTAAAATTTTGCACACCTGTCAAAGATCGATGACAATGCAATAATTCGATAAAAAAAAAATAAAAAAAAAACCAAACTAGGAATTAGAAAATAAATAATAGTTTAAAAAAACTAAAAAATACGCTTTTATAGTACTTCTAACTAAAAAGTGAAAAATAATTCCTAGTATAAGCTGAAAATGGTAATAAACAAAAAATACTACTATTATTGTGAAAAAGCGTGGGGCGCTCTGTGCCATATTGTTCGTATTTCGAACAACCTTTTAAACAGCAGTTTTTTTAAACTATTATTTATTTTATTGAAAATAATATAGGTTCCAATACAGAAAATTACCTTTGATTGACAATGCAATATTGTAAGGTTTTCTGATTTGAAAAGCAGCAGTAATATTCTCTGACTAATAACTCTACAAGCTAGACTCCCTCGCGCCGTTTTTACATACTTAATCGTACGTGTAATTTTTATAGTTTATTCAATTAATTTTAACTTGTTCTTTATGCTTATCATATTTAATTGTATAGATTTATCGTTATTTTTATGTATTTTGGTAATCATAAACGTAAAGTGATACTTTGTAATGTTTTTAAAAGTAATTTTACGCTAGCAACATTTAAACTGTAACGATTGTTTATGGAAAACGACTCTGTTATAAAAATGGCAACTGTTGTAAATTTCAGCTTTTTTTTAGGTAAATCGTATTGAATAGAAGTGAAACCTTACTGTGTGAACGTTTTTAATTATAATTGGTGTTGTAAACTTTTCCTCGTATTATTTCAAAGTATTAATAAAATAAAATAGAAGTTCATAGAATCAGTGTTAGCCTACCCCGATTTACCTGATGCATTGGAGTCAAGAGTAAGTATTGTTAAATACGTAATACAGGTCTAACTAATAAATAACAACAAGTAATTAATATTATTAAGTTTTAATCTATTTATTAGACAAATCATACCTGAAAACTTTAAAATCATTAATTTATTTACATACTAACTGAAAAATTAAAATAATAATTTTATAAAAGCGGGCGCCAACAAACACGCATTTTAATGTTTTAGATTGATTTATGATTTGTCTATAATAATAAATAAAAGCTTAATAATATTAAAGTTATACCAATATTACTTTTGTATGGAAAAAGCCAAGCAATTGTTCTTCCTGAACCAGCGTGTTGGACAATTGTCCAGCTCGCATCATCTTTATCATCGTGACAAGAGGCCCTTAACCAGCTTTGAGACATGTTCTATTAATGCATGGATCTAATAAGCCTTTACCAGACTAGCTATAGATTTGTGATACATCTGGTAAGAAAATATAACATAGCTAAAACTTCCTACGATGCCTCGCTTTTTCCATGGCCACTCTTCTCCCTCGTAGCTAGAAGCTTAATGATGTTTGTTCGGGAATAATTTAAAACAATCCGGCTCTAATGAACCATCTCACTGTCGTATTGTAGGTCAGGCTAATTATTGTAAAACGAGCTTTCCAGAGACATCTTTGTAAACTACCAATGTAACTTATACCACTCTTACTGAGCAAACAATGTTTTTTCGACTTACCAACAAATGTAGAAGTCTTTGAGAATCATAAATGTTGTTTTTGTTAGAGTATCATAATATAAAAAAAGAGAAAGGAAAAGATTTTTTTTATTATCACAAAACAAAAATATAGGAAATACAGTGAAATATATCGGGATAATGCTAAGTGACTGCAATTAAATACAGACACAAGTGCCGTACGCTCAAAACTACTGAAAGAGATTTAATTAGATTAAATGTCCGTTGAATTTAAAAAAGGATACACACAAAAAAGGATGTAGAAATAAATAATAGTTGTTAACAATTTAAAAATACAAAATTATATATAAAATAAAAAATACTACGTCGACTAGTAGTAATAATACGTCGTCTACTTGATATTTTGATTTTCAGCTGAATCTGTTTGATTAGAAGCCGATTCCAAAGCAATTGAATAAAAGCTCGGTGAATGATATAAGAGGTCGTGTTTGATATTTTCCTATAATATTTTGATTTATATTAGATTTTTTTTAATTATTATAAAACATAAAAACGACAAGATAGAACCTTATTAAATGCTGATAATTTTCAAGCCAGTTTCTGCAAATGAAGATTGAAATGAATTTGTTAGTTGCCAACTGAAATGCAATTGTTTATCTGTCAGCTTTCCAACCAACTAAGTTGTGGGTGCTATTGACTGTAGTATTTTTATATAAAACTAGAAGACCACACAGTATGTAACATAATTATATATTGTAGACACGGGTCTTAAACGCATACTTTTAAAGGCATACCTTTTTTGCTCGACAGAGTCTACAATATATAATTATGTGTACAAATTGCGAAAGTTTACAATCATTAGTATGTGACATATCGATATACGTAGCTCTAGTTATTATGAAAATTTACCTCATGTCTATTTCAGTTGTATTTTTTAGCTAAAGCCAATAAACAGTGTCGCAGTTATTGTTGCACCTATCTTTTAGCACAGTTCAAATATAAAACACAGTAAAATTTTACGTTTGATCAATTTTTTGGCAGAAACTTTTACTATTCATGTTTTAAACTAAGCTCCTGTAGGTTTTCTTTAGGAAAAAATTAGGATATCCCGAAATTAGCAGCTAAAAGGTACCAGCAATTTATTTTTGGCCAAAGCATAATTTATTGTAGGCGTTTAGAAAGGATTCCATTATTTTTAAAGTTGCTGATTTTAAGAATTCGTTAAGATCTCACTACACTCTAATTTCGACCAGGATGTCTCAAGCCTGGCCTAGCCCTAGTTTGAAATATCAAGAAAAATTTATCATTACCATCCCTTTATATCTATCACAGTGTAATACTAGCTAGGAATAATCTTAATAATTATGTTAAAATGAGATCCAAACGTATTATCTGTAGACTTCTAGAAATAACTCGAAATACTACATCATACAGCAAAAGTATATTCTGCATGGCTCCAAAGATTTACAACGCCATTCCGCAATGTATCAAAAGTATTGAACAATTTAATTTATTTAGGCATAAATTAAAGGCGTTACTTATTGAAAAAGCTTATTATAATGTTCAAGATTTTTATGTGATAAGTCTTTTTGAACAATGACTGATTATTATTATTATTTTAAGTATTTAATATTATTAATGTATAGATTAAGATTAATGTTATGTTTTTTAAGGCTGTTTTAGAGTGTAAGTTTGTATTATTATTATTAGTTTTACTTTTAACCAAGTTTTTGTACATTTGACTTTTAAAAAATGACACGAAAATTTTGCATGCCTTTAATAGGCAAGATATGGATAGAAACCATGTAATATTTACATATATACCACCTTTGTTACCCATATTTTGCAAATAAAGAATTTTGATGTTGATTCTGATTTTGAAAAAAATACGAAGTCCTCAGAGCATAGTTGAAGCTGAAGTAACACAAAGAATAACGATTTTAACTTTTTAGTACCTGTTTAATTTTTTAACCTCGGCTAGCATAATTATAATAACATTATTATTCTTAATCCGTTGATAATACACTAAAAAACTGGTAAAAAGAAGACAACTTATTGATGAAACCTTGTATGTCTAAAAACCGAAAGATCCCTTGTATGTCTTCTACTAAATAATAAAGCAACGATAAAAACAGAATACCTATACAGAAAGAAGATGTCAAAAGTAAGTTTGGTGGAATCGTCGAGCAGTGCTCCCTCAGGCGTGCTTGTACAAAACTGGTTTCAACGAGATTTCACATTTATTACATTTTAGACTGTTCTGAAAATAAAAATAAAAATAAATACTTGAGTCTTGTTTTTCACGTATAAATATCAATTTATACGTGAAAAACAAGACTCAAGTATTTAGTACTGCAGAATATTGCTAGCTTATAACTAACGAACTGTTTAATTTGAAACTATTATTTTATTACTTTACTTTTTTTATTAAACATATTATGAACACTTGAAGTGTATTATTAAAGAAAGCTCTTTTTAGTTCAGACTTTGCTGAATTATTTAATACCAACTTCACCGCCGGAACTACGGTTTTTGATCTCGCTATCCCGTTCAAACATAAAATAAAAGACAGAGATCGAATAACGGGTTTATTTGTAACCACAGTAAGTTTTGTTAGATTGATTTTGATTACTAATTTTTCTGAGTTTGAGTCGCTATAGCTGTTCAAAGTGAAGTACAGCCCATAGACATAAAAAAGATTCAAAAGCTGATTGTAGATGCAACGCTGCAGCTGAAAACTACAGTGTGATACCTGATATGCCAGTAATTTTAGGCCCTGATCTCACCACAAAACCGGAAAACAGTAATGCAAGCACTGCTATTTGGTGGCAGGTTACAGAGCTCTACCACCAGAAGGTAAAGCACAGTAGGGTACGTAATACTGTATATATTTTAATGTTTGTTTCATAGGCAAGAACACTCATTAATTTGTTCATTTTCAACTTGACTCCTTTGCATAATATTTCGCAAATATCGTTAATAATTCTATTGTTTCACGGCCGGGCAGGCTCCGCGTGACAGAGTCCTGAATTATGTATGTATGTCTGAATATTGTATGTTTGTCTGAATATTGCATGTGTTACTGTTCTGTTTACCTCCAGCGTATGGCGATGGGAACACACAGTGAGTTTTGTACATACGCACTTCACTGAGAAAATACATTCGCCAAAAGATTATTTTAAATATAAATTTTAGTAAGTTTATAAGTTTAAGCCTTTAAGCATTCACAACAAATACAAAAGCGTCGCTACATTCGAAAACTTTATAACATTTAAAACACTGAAACTGTACTGAAAAACCATGTTTACACAACTTTAATATAGCATCCTGAGTAGTCATGTAAGTAATTACTAAATTTGTATAACGCCTTAACAAAAACAACAATTAGAAACGCAGTGGCAACGTGCTATATAAATTTTATCAGGCGCGTAAATCTGTTCTTGGAATAAAAATGAATGCGAACAGATTACGTTATAAATTTAGAAATTATTACAATACACATCATTTCCACAATTACACAATAATGATTTTTGTGTACCTATTAAAAAATTATGACAAACCACACAAAATATATTTTATTTTGATAGCAGACTTTGGTTAAGCACCGAATTCACTTCTTAATGAAATCGAAAACTGATGCATAACGTTAATCTAGAGTTGAACACATTATTTTGTGAAATCGGCTCTAGGAGCAGACTTTATTTTTGTTTTTATGCGATCTATATAGCGAACAGACGTATAGTCTTTATGATAAGTGGTAACTAAAGCCCATGAACATCAACAATCCACAAAAGCAATTTATAGATGCGTCAAGGACTATCGTGTGGTTAATTAGGTGAATTAGGTTCGTTTTTTAATGAGGTCATAAGATGTTAAATAATCTAATAACAAACGGATTTAGATTCATGAAAGACATAATAATCCTAGCACAATGAAAGAATTAAATAGAAAATAACAGTACCATCAAATCAAAGCTCCATTTATCCTAATCTTATAATAACTAACGCAAAAAGCACAACAATAGAGGAATTATTCGTTTCCCTAAAAACGAGTAAAATACCCAAAACGGGATTCAAACTCGGGCCATTGTGGCGCGTGACTATGATCCGATAATGACGCGTTTGCGTGACAGAATATAGGGCCTGTCAATCATTTCGTAATAAGCGTGCTGATTTGACAGTCTGGTTGTGATGGGTGAAGTGTGAGTTGAAATAAAATACGCCTGGTATTACGAGATTGCTACTAAACTTGTGAGTTTGACAGAAGTTGAACTGCAGTTAGATGATAATAATAGACAATTTTTACATTTTCACCCGAGTGTAAGGTGGGTTATGTTTTTTGAATGTTTGTATGTATGTATGTAAGTGTGTATGTATTCATAAGCACACCCTACAGGTGAAACGGCAAGATGGTTTTTTTTTATAAATGTCGTTGTATTTATAAAAACAGTGGCAGTGACATAGGCTATATTATCAATTTTTAAAATGGCGCCCTCAAATGAAAAAAAAAATAGGGCGGGGAATGGGGTTTTTTTTCTTACCTTAATAATATGGGTATCAAATAAAATGTAATAAAAAAATTAATTGCAAAAAAATATAATATCTATCATATTTATGTTACTGATTAAACATAATTTTTAAAGGAAGAACTTAATTTTTTTCTCTGCTGAGATTATTACTTTTAAGCAGTCGGGTTTTTGTTTTTATAATAACAGTTTTATTTCTTCTGTTACCGATATATGTAGCAAACGGATGTGTAGTCTTACCGGCGTTACGTGATAACATAACTAACTACAGCCCATGAACATCAATAATCCACAAAGCAGATCGAAGACGCGTCTCTTCATTTGAGCAGTACAGTGCTATGCTATGCCTCATGTGCCAGGTATTTCAAGGCCTGATCTGACCACCAACCGGAACCCAGTAATGCAGGTATTACTAGTTGGTGGCACCACCATGAACCATTTCATTACAATTATTTAAGACTTATCTCTATAAATAATACTGCAATAAACCTATAACAGTTGGAAACTAAAATCTAGCAATCGATGCTCAAAGTTTTCAGCATGAAACTGCGAGCAGCTGTCAAGAACAAACTCATAACTACTGCCGATAGTTTGCGCAGTTTGAGAACAATCACTGTGAATATTAATTTTAATGATCGTTGTTGGTTATTTGAGGTATTGATAGTACTACTAACGAAATAAATACTCGTTATCACTGCAGGTGAGATGAAGATGGTTAGTTGACGACGATAATTAAATAACTGACTTATATTCAGATTTAGTTATTAGACCGAGCTAGTTTATTTAACTTATATTGTTGTGTCGGTAACAATATTAAGTACCCTGCATGTCAATCTTATCATTTACCTACATGTGGGCTAAATGTCATAAAATCGATTCAATATTTTTGCGCAACAGAGTAACAAAAATCCAGACATACATACATCTTTAATGACTTTCACATTTAAAACAAAGATGTTTATGTAAATGTTGATAAATTCGGCTGATTAAATAAGTTAACATACCTAACTATATAGTTGGTCTTTATTAAGCCAATAAAAGCATCCCTTTACTTGACTTATTTAATATTTACATTACTCATAACATACTTCTACGAAAACGACTTAATTTGAAAAGCACACATAAGTTACAATAATAGCTTTTTGCTGAAATTTCGGCAATAAGCATTATCGTGTCATCAAAAATTCAACAGCTCCAAAAGCAAATACAAGTAGGTACTTTGAAAAACGTATTCGTAAAAAACCTTTTTGGCAAGCTCGGTGAAAAATAAATACAATGTTAGGGTACCGTACCTCAAATGGCAAAAACGGGCACATTTATAGGATCACTCGCATGTAAATTTGGCGTAAAACTTGGCGTAAAAAAATAAAGAAAACAGTTTTTTACCAACGTGTGTTTACCATTTTCATATAACCGACTAAATAAGTAAACATAACTTAACTTAACGGTAGGCTTTATTACATAGATTCTTGTAAAAAAAATTACTTGTTATTTTGTACACTGTTTTATTAACAACACTTAATTGCAAAGTTGCGTACTGAAATTAACTATTTACAACGTATTATCGAACTTAATTTAAAAATTCATAATGATTCTGTTTGGAACGCTAAATTGGCCAAGGTCGATAATCCTGGTCCTGATCTCTGGCGTATAACTAAGCAGCTCAAAAATAGGGCTACTGTAATACCTCCTCTTAAGAAAAGTGATAGCTCCATAACAGTTAATACTTATGAACAGTGCGAAACCTTAGCTGACTCTTTTTCCAATAACATGTCACTGACGACTAACTGGGATTCCAATGTAACGGAAACAGTAGTTAGTGAATCAATGAAACTGGTCTATGCTCCGTTTGTCGATCGACCGATTCCACCCGTGCGTCCAAGTGAAATACGTAAACACCTACTTAAAATCAAAGCACGTAAATGCCCAGGTGCCGACACTGTCCATAATTTATTATTAAAAAATCTGCCGCAAAAGGCTGTAGTGCTACTAACTAAGACATTTAATGCCTGCCTACGCCTTTCATATTTTCCAAAAATATGGAAAAGTGCTAAAGTTATAGCTCTAAAAAAACCGGGTAAAGACGAAAAGTTACCGTGTAGTTACAGACCCATCAGTCTCTTACCTGCATTAGGCAAGTTATTCGAGGCTGTCATTTATTCCAGACTAGCTTCTTGTTCAAGGCATTTGCTCTTAAATGAGCAATTTGGTTTTCAACCTTCATTATCGACCACCCAACAACTTGCGAGAGTCACGGAACATGTAGCTCACCATCTAAACCTAAAGCAATCTTCTGGTATGTTTCTTTTGGATATAGAGAAGGCTTTCGATTCTGTCTGGCACAGTGGTCTAATTCATAAACTACTACAATTAGACTCTGTGCCCAGATCACTTACTAGACTAATCGGGTCCTACTTGGCAAATCGAACGTTCTCAGTTCACATTGGTGACACAAAATCTTCATCGCGTCACGTGCCTGCTGGTGTCCCTCAGGGATCCCTACTTGGTCCTTACTTATTTATTCTGTACCTAAACGACATACCGATTCAAACACGAACCCACCTCGCATGCTTCGCGGATGATACGGCCTCTTACACTTCTGATGCAGATATAAATATAATAATCGGGCGACTGCAATTATCTCTTATTCTACTGCAGGAATATTTTACTAAATGGAAACTTAAACTAAACGAAAGTAAGACGGAAGCCATAATTTTTACTCGGCAAAGATCGCTACCTAAAGGCAAACTAATAATTAACGAACATCATATTCCTTGGTCCAGAAGCGTAAAATATCTTGGGGTGTGGCTTGACAGCAAAGTAAACTGGTCCCGACATGTTTCTGAACTGCGATCTAAAGGCTTGAAGGCAATGAGTGCTCTCAATCCAATTTTAAACCGCAGCAGCAATTTAAGTCCACATACAAAATTAAGCATTTACGCAACTTTAGTTAGGCCCTGCCTTACGTATGCTGCACCGGTGTGGAGCAGTACCTGCGAAACCAATTATAATAGACTACAAGTCATCCAAAATAAAGCCATAAAAATTGCCTATAATACGCCATTTAGAACAAATCTTTATAATATTCATTTAAAAATTAACTTTCCACTTCTCAAAAACTTTATATTAAAACTAACTCATAAATTCTACATTTTAAAAAATCCATATAACCCTAATAGCTTGGTTTCGTCAATCGGTCGCACGCGTCATAATAATCTACCTTATATCGACAAGTACAGAACCTACCGCTTACCACATCACTATGTGTTGCATAGTGAGTGACGTCAAGCGGCCGGATGACCGGTCGGGCGGCCGTGCACCGCTCGCGCACGTACTTAGTCGAGTGTTCATCTCAATTTACCCACTTTATGCGTGCATAATTAATGCAAATACTGTTATTATGAATTAGTTTTTAAGATAACTATTCAGTGTTAACTTTTTATGTAGCTGATAATAGTCCTAAATCTAATTGAATTGTGTATGTTAAGAAATGTTACTACAATCAATAGTGCATAGTTAAACACAATATTACTACAGGTATGTACCTACCGACTTTTTATGTATTATATTTTTAAAATAATTATAATTAATGCTAAGTTTTTTAGAGGCGATAAAGCCTGGTGGAAACAATAAGTTACATTTATTGTAATTAGCATAACAATGTTATTCTAAATTGTATACCTTGTCTTATGTTAATAAAGAATTTTTAAAACTCAAACTCAATTGCAAAGTTAATAACTTCTTATCAAGCAACAATACTACAAATAATATTACTAATAAATAGTTAAAAAAAATATGCAGTCCGCAAGGAGCTGGATTCTGCCTGTCCCATAATAATATCAAATGCTATTTACAATAGTATAAAAATATTCAATAAAATATCAAATAATATTGATTAATTTAATCCACGAAATACATATTTTTTTACATAGGTGCACTAAAAATAAAGCTTCTTCGAAATAACTACCGGTGAATATTTATTAAAAGACTTGGTACGGAATTCTGAATGAGCGAGTACCAAACACGCACTTGGCCCGTTTTTTAAAAAGATTCTATCTTGAAGGACAAAAAAATATACGTTGGAATACAATCCTTTACGTGTTCAGGTCAACAATGCAGAGTTTTTTTAAGAAAAAATGGTTCTGTGTTTGTTGAATTTAGATTTGCGAATATAATTGGTGCAATGAAAGGTCGTGTCAGATGTTGTACGTTATATGGTTGACAGGAAGTTGGTTACAACTGTTTTTGTTATATTGTTACATTCTGAATGAGTTAGCATCAGTTAGCATAAAAGCAGATATTCATTTGGTTGATTCTATAAACATTATTTCAATTTGGTTTAAAGGAATAATTTTCATTTCAGTCCAATAAATGACCAAAAGACTACGCCGCCTTGGTGGTTATCAATATTGGCGATGATGAATTTGTTTGTAGTAAGTATTTTTTCCAGTTCGACACGAATACCTAAATTACCACATGAGTACTACATTGCGCGACTTCATAGCAGCTGTTTTGTTTGGTCGCACGCTTCTAACATGTTTAGGCAGTTTTTGACTATTCCCAACAAACTTCAGGTCATATATATTAAAATCACATTCGTGGTCAGTGTTCATTTCCACCGGTAAAGAAACTAATAAAGACAAAAAATTGTTTGCTGAACGATTTCATTTTTGGTAAATGTGTTGTTTGAACTGAAATGATCGAATATAAAGCTTTGTCGTCAAACCCAAGAGAGAGTTATCCAAGATGTCTTAGATGATGAAAAAACAGAGTTTAGAAAAACCGGGGACTGATGCCATCATTAATCTGAATCTGTTCAGTTGTTGGACCATTAGTTTTCATTTTACGTCCACCATCTTGGACTTCAAGTCACTTAAGTAATGTCTGAGTGAAAATAAGATATAAATAAAACGACGCACGATAAATGCATCTGAAACCGAAAGATTTATAAAAAAATATATTTTTGTAGACGTTATGTCATAAAATAAATCTCATCTTTCAAAGATTCGAGTGTACTCAGATATTAAAAGGGAGTATGAAAAGGCTGCATATAGTGTTAAAAAAGACATATGTAACCTATAAAAGAGATATGTAACATATAATATAATATAGAGAATGATGCCATATTTTATGCGGTTAACATAATCGTAAGAGGACTATAATAATATATCTTAAAAATAATAGACGAAAAGGTTTGGTAGTACCTCTACTAAGCTCTTCTATATAACTTTACTTTCAGAAGAATTATTTAAAAAAAACTAAAAACTTCAATCACAGGATTATTCAAATCAAATCCTTATTTCTATATAACTCAATTCGGTACGACCTTTATTCGTAATCCTGCAATATTGGATTGTGAACAATAAAAAGGCAATTTAAAGCTATTTACTGACACAATTACAATTATTGGAGTCGTGTCGTAAATTCTGGGTCTTTACCATTTAGATGAACATTTGCCTGACCTTAGTCTGACTTGGGACTTTGGGGACATTCTGCAACCAGGGACAGTTTCAGCTTCATAAAATTCAGTTACGTTTTTCTTAAATCATCCTGTTGCCTCATCAGTAGAGCAATTCTGTAAATAAAACAGTACATTTTGAATTTTCGTGTATGCATGCCGATATATCGATTCTAAAACCCAAACTGAATTTTGACAAAACGTTCGTCGACATAAATCTGTTATTCGACTTAATTTTGACGGTAATTAAGTTCGAAATTAGTTAAGTCCGATGCTACTGTACTACGACAAAACGGTTCTTCGTTTGTTCAAACGATTTGACGAATTTTAGTTTTGGATTCTCCATTTTATTGTTTTTTATTCTAATAAACGCTAAGCTAAGTCCAAAGTAATTAACTGAACGATATGATTTAATTATGTTATTTTTGTTTAATAATACGTTTCTAAATTGTGCTAAATGATCCACTTAAATCATTCACGGATAATTATACCATCTGTTCATCCATCATTGGATATACTTTTCCAATAAAAATGAGTTAAATAAGAATAATAATCCATTATTCCATTAAAAATGTACATGTTGGTACTTCAATTAAACCATAAATCTAATTACTGAATCTAAAATTATTAAAAAGTCACTGTCAGAAGGCCTCGTACCCAAAACGCTGGCAGTATTACTGCGTTGTATTGCGATACTAAGTCCCTGAACAAAATATAAGCCAGCATTTTGATACCAAGTTGCCCCAGTTAGACGCGCTGATAACTCTTTCTATAAACTATAAAAATACTTACTAAATACCCTTATATAAATCAAAAGATAAATACAATCACTCTTATTACTAAACCAGTTTAAATTTAAATGTAATCCTTTCATAAAAGATTTACAAACTGTTAAGCTTAAAATAAGCTTTGCTATAAAACTGTATAACAACTGAAATGCACTTTTATCCCAATGTTTGCACAGCAATATTTCTTTATTAACGTTTATAAAATACTTGTAACAATTCAACAGATATTATCCAACAGGGGCACCCTATTGAAATTATTTTAAAATGTACCTACTAGCTTGTAACGTGGGGCTACCAAAATTGCGTTATATAAAACGCTATTCGTATGTTATACTGAATGGGGTAAATCAAAGTAAAATGTAATAAATATTAAAAAAATATAATCGTAATTAATTAATTCTACGACACCTGTAAATTTGTAAATAGGTATTTGATTATATTTTTTAATTTTTCATTATCTTGTATATTTCTTTTCTTGTTTCAATATGTATAGTTGTAAATATTAACATCTCAAGCATTAAAGTAAATATTGGAATTGAATTACCTTTTACAAATTACCTAATTAATATTTTTGTAGTGATAAAGTTTCTGCTTTTTTGTACCTGATATTAAAAGATATGAATAAATAAATGAAATCTAGTAAAGAGTTTCACAAAATACAATTGTTACAATAAATGATTACAAGAAGCCAGTTGTATCTATATTTTAATTAACTTAAATTGACTACATACTTATTTTTTTGGGCAGTAAACTTTTAAAAAATCTCAATCCTTATATACATAGCGGCACAACTATATTCCTTAATACGATAAGCAATTACAAATCGCTTTTCTCATAGCCTCAAAGAGCCAAGTGTGAGAACATCAAACAAAATATGAATTGATAGGTTAATAAATCTACGGATGCAAGCGCCGGATATTTGCACATCCCTATCGCGGATACAATGCCCTTTGGCATAGTTTTTGCAAAGATCAAATAATTCTGTTGGTTTTTGCAAAGAGATCAAATCATTTTGTTTGATTTTGAATCTTTTGTGCGTGGATGTACTCCCTTCGCTTTTTTGTTGATAACTTGTTACATAGTGGAAGCTTGCTTAAACTTTAAGTTGTTATCAGCTTTAATGTTTATAAAATAAATGTTTTAGTTGTTATCTATCGTTTTATATTTTATGAAAGCTAACAAGAATGAAAAAACATTTCTACCGTGCAGCACCTTTGAAGTTTTCAAAATTGAATATATCAGAAAGAAAATCCCTTGAATCTAAAACACAATATTGGAATATTTGAAATATTTTTCTAAACAGAATACTTGTGAGATATTTCCATCTAGTTTTCACATCCGTGAAATGAGATATTTCAAAGACAGTTACGTATTTACTGACATGGGAACAAACATTCGACGACAACATTTACTGTTATCGTTTTAAAATATACAGATACATAACATCACACCTATAATACCTAAGAGTGTGTAGCAGAGCTGTACAACACCCATATTTAAACTCTCATGCTAAGGTCCAATGTAATAGGGGTTTAGTCTATCCGTATCCGATGCTATTGGACACAACTTCAGACTTTATACTACGGAGAAATTTATTCACGAAAATATTCAAAATTTGAAAATAGGACATTTTTTGAATATTTTTCGATACTTACCCTCTGTTTTTACAAATAAACAGTGCAATAAGAAAAAAGAAAAACAATTAATTTGCTGTGGTATCTCTATACAGGGTGTATTTTTGAACCGGGCAGTAAGGGTAAGTACCTTAACCGTTGCAGTTACAGCAAAACGTTCTTAAAAGACCTTCCCTAACTTTTTGGGACATTTTGAACTGCATTCACAGATTTTGTAAAAAACTTACAGTTAGCAAAAAAATGCAAAAAGTTCAATTTTTTTTTTATGCCAATCGATTCTATTTCATGTGGGGATCAAAAAACTCTATGGGACCATTTTAGCTTTCAGTACTAGAAAAGACAGAAATCGCCAAAAACGTTTCCCATACATTTCGGCAACAGAAACGAATTTCTACGATGGTCTAACTTTTTGTTATGGCCTGGAAGTGGGTAGAATTGACTGTAAAGTAAATAAAAAGAATTTTTACCCTCAAATTTCGAATTTGATTCGAAAATCTGTGTGTTATACTTAGTTTCAGCTGAGAAACTTCGTATGAGTTATTAATTAAGGATTTTCGCTAAAATGTCTTCTAATCGTGAAAAAATTGACTTATTAGAAGCGTATTTTGAAAGAACCCTGCAATTCCAGGTTTTTCAAAAGATTTGTAATAACCTTTCTTGTTGGCACATGCCACAACGGATACTTATTGCGGTACCACACTAATGCAGCTCCCGCATTTCGATTATTGACAAAATACGCTTCTAATAAGTCAATTTTTTCACGATTAGAAGACATTTAGCGAAAATCCTTAATTAATAACTCATACGAAGTTTCTCAGCTGAAACTAAGTATAACACACAGATTTTCGAATCAAATTCGAAATTTGAGGGTAAAAATTCTTTTTATTTACTTTACAGTCAATTCTACCCACTTCCAGGCCATAACAAAAAGTTAGACCATCGTAGAAATTCGTTTCTGTTGCCGAAATGTATGGGAAACGTTTTTGGCGATTTCTGTCTTTTCTAGTACTGAAAGCTAAAATGGTTCTATAGAGTTTTTTGATCCCCACATGAAATAGAATCGATTGGCATAAAAAAAAAAATTTGAACTTTTTGCATTTTTTTTGCTAACTGTAAGTTTTTTACAAAATCTGTGAATGCAGTTCAAAATGTCCCAAAAAGTTAGGGAAGGTCTTTTAAGAACGTTTTGCTGTAACTGCAACGGTTAAGGTACTTACCCTTACTGCCCCGTTTCAAAAATACACCCTGTATAAACATTTCTCCAGTGTAAGATTAGATTCTAGAGTTCCCTCGGGCAGTTCGTCTGCACTTACACCGCCTCTAAATCTATTTGTCGCTTTTGTCAATAGATAGCTGCGGATAAACTTCATTTATTTCTTCTAAAAAGAATCACTTGGGTTTTTCCCGTCAGAAATTCTCAAAAACAGTGTTAAAAATGTGCTCGGTAGATGGTGATAGACTCATATTCTATCACATAGGGCTTTAACATATCAGATGTGAGTGTTGTAGACCTTTGCCACACCCTTTAAGTAGTAATATAAGCGTTATGTTATGTTATGTCTATAAGTTATATGTGCACAATCAGCAAAATCTTATTATCTGCAAGCTTCAGCTTTAATTTATCTGTTATTTTTTTTTTAAATTTTGCCCAAAATAAATTTTCCCTCTGCTTTTGCACACAAACAATGTTATAAAAAAACATTCAATTTGCTGTGGTATCTCGATATAAACATTTTCTCCTGTGTAAGATTAGATTTCAGAGTTCCCTTGGGCAGTTGGTCTGCACTCACGCCGCGCCGCCTCTCAATCTATTTGTCGGTTTTGTCAATAGATAGCTGCGGATAAACTTCGTTTATTTCTTCTAAGACTACTTTTTCGTCCTTTTTTGTCATGTATTTTTTATCGTACCTGCTATTTTTATCATTACTGATATAGTATTGTTCATAACTCCACATGTTGATAAATACAAATGCAAACTAAATTTTACTAATATCATTCAAATTTTGCCACGAAACGTATTTAGTGAACAGATTCGTAGTTATACTTAGAAACAGTTGAAAAAAATTATGGGACCGGCAGGATTTGAACCTGCCACCTCTCAGCCACTTAAACCACTAAGCTACAGTCGCCTCTTGCCAAAAAAATTCAGAAGTTTTTTAGTAAAATTTGCTAAACATAGCTAAATGCTTTTAAACAAATCAATAACACGATTCTTAGTTATTCTGATGAGAAGCCTTAAATTAATATTATAAAGGTGAAAGCTTGTTCATTTATAACACCTTCACGTTCGCATAAATGAACTAATCATGACGAAATATGCTACGGAATTAACTAACGCCCATTAAATAATATTATAACTTATAGTACGGGCGGAGCCGCGATCGAAAACTAGATGTAAATATAGCCCAAAATCTACAAAAAGGCTACAAAATTGGGTCTTTTATGCTACTAATTTCAAGGTTCATACTCTTGTCCCACAAAAACCTCACTTAAACCTTCATGTTTTTTCGTTTATCACAAAATATTTCGACGATCAGTACTAGCACCCGCTATACTGTAAATGTACTACACAATTTTCAGCTTCGCTAGCTGCAAGCCGGACCAAATCCTATTATGTGCTTGCAAAAATTTTCGTCGTAAGGTTTTGTGTTTTAAATCTTTTAGCGAAGAGATGAAATTAGTTTTGCACAATGTGATTACTATTACGTTCATGTTTGAGACTTAAAATATGAAAAGTTACTCTTTTATAAATTTGTCTCTGGGGTCAATATGTCCTATCGCATCTCGATCTGCTTCCACCGACTCCTGACCAGCGCATCTCTTACGACAATGTAGTTTGGATGACAACGAGACTTTAACTCAATCGGTCTATCTTGTTCTAGAACAACCGCTCGATCCTCGGCTTCGCCTTTGATTTTTCCGATGTGATGTTTGCCAAATTCTCGCTGGGGCCACCAGATATTAAATTTTATTGTGCTCTTACTCTGTTGTCGCCTGATGGGTACCTATCAGAATGTCAATGGTGTCAATTCTAACAAAAGATCCACATACAGAATTGAGTGTCACATTTTCTGACCTCTGATTATAATGAATACAACCCTCTGAGGTTGTTACCGTCTGTGGTTTCTTTTATACCTGATAATTCAGCATCGTGTTCAGTAACATGTTTTTCGTTCAATTACAAATTTTCAGTAAATATTTGTGGTTCAATGTTCGTTTTAAATTAGAATACTTGAGCTTAAGCCTAACTCCTAACTCAAAACAAACTACATAGTTGTAGACAAAACAAACTTACTTATCTAGATTAGTTGAAGGAGAAATATTAAATACTAACGAGCGATTGTTTACCAAATAATACAGGGTTATTTATAAAATATTATATAGTAATCATTTTCGGGACAGTTCCGAATAGATTTTGTGCAAGTTCTTTTAAAATACAACATTACCAAGGATTTTGTAAAGTACGCATTTTTTTGCAACACCCAGGCATTACTCGTGCGTTTGATCATTAATAAACCTAGTTATTTATCATAAGCCCATGAAAAAATGCCCGTGCCCAAGTTAATATTTTGTTGCACACTTTTTTTTTTAACTTCTTGCACATAAAATACTTTTACAAGAGAACAAAGGTGGACGCATAAGTAAATTAAAATGTATGAACATAATGTGCAGAAAATGTGATTACATACATACATAGAATAATATTATATCATCAATTCGCATACATAGAAACATACATACAATAAATAAGATAACAAATAAACTAATACATACATTAAAATAAAATATATCATATTATTTATATTTCGACTGCCCATAAAAATATGACTATGTAATATGTTTAAATATTTAAAATTACCCTGCATTTAAAATACTAATTTGTTAATTATTTGAGAAGCTCTCACAAAATTAGGATGGATTGTCGACAATTTTCGTGATAAACTAAAGTTCACGAGATAAATGATCCTAATTATTCACTCCAGTATTCGCTTTTCGTTTAGATGACGTAAATGAAACTGCTAATTGGGAGCTCTTAGTTTCAAAACTTCCAGTTAATGTTGTTTATTATGACAAGGTTAAAAAAAAATAGTGAGTCCTGCAGTAGATACCTAGTACCTAATTAGTACAAGTACATGGTATAATTTTGAAGACATTTAATAAAGATAATTTCAAGGTTCATATTTTCCTTATGTTGTCTTTAGTGTGTTAACAAAAACCAATATCAGATTGAATTCGATCTAGCGAAACCGTCAAAATCGTCCACAAATTCAGTGCGAAGGAATTTTCATTTGTTTTTCACTGTCCTCGCGTTCCACAGTTTCACTCGTCTTAAAGTAAAACTATCGAGTATAAAACCGTATTTCACCAAAAACATTTTAATGTAAAATGTTGCCAAGACAAGACCATAATTATGGCATACAATGTTAAATAGTTATCAGAACTCATGTAAAGCTTCTTACTCTACATGCCCTTACTTCACAAACTGTCCACCTTATCCTTTGGCCTCGTCTGGGCAACATTTTATGTGAAATTGTTTTTGGTGGACTTTCCCTTCTTTACGTAAGTTGTGACTCTAACGTGCTGTCGGAGTTTTTTGTTTATAACACGGATCCCTTTATCAATTTGCATAATATAATACAAACTTTACTCTAGGAATCATTAGGGTGTTGTGGGAGGTTTAGCGTTTCAAATTCGACTTTTTGTTATTTGTGTACTAATATTAACTTATACCAAATTTCAGCTTTCTTGGACTTCAGGGTGAGTGAGTCAGTGACGAAATCAGAGGTTTTTAGATATGAATCAAATCTAAAGTATAATAGCAATTCAATTGAAACTTTGTATATTTATTTAATAAATCTGGTACTGGTATTATATTTTGAGGATTTTTTTATCTGGTATTATCCAATCCAAAATTAAAAGTGCTCAAAAACTCGATGAAATACTTCGAGAAAAAGAAGGTAGTGCATCCTTCGCTTCGATGGCTCGTCTTCGCGGGGCCTCTACCGTGGCCCCAGATTTGAGTATGGGCCATAAAAAATCAATGATCTCTAGCCTTATTATAATGTTGTCCTAAACGGCTAGTCCATAATGCATAAGCAAAACATACTGAAAAGAAAAGGCAACAGTGATCAGTCTACGTCATCAGCACACTATGTGGGTTAGACTTTGATGGCCATCGAACTACATCCTGCATAGATTTCCCCAAGGAATACGCCATGATGTCCGGCTCTAACGTTATCGCATCTAGACTCCTGGGACTTTGCTAGGTCTAGGAACTAGATTGCTGTTCAATTTAGTTTTAAACTTATTTTAGTTTAGTTCTAAGGGGAAAACTAACATTGAGGTTGATGCGATTCCTACGGCAGTATGAGCTTTTTTTTTAAAGAGAGTCAGTCCTATCGCGACACCATTGATTATTCAGACACCCTAAAAGCTTGAATAAGATACATGTAATGCAATGCTATAAAAAAATAAAAGCATTGCCATATCAACAGTACCTATACGTCATGTGTACATTAATTTCAAGTCCTAATCTCATCACCAAACCAGTACACAGATGGTTAAAACCATTTAACTCTATAATTTATTATTTGGTAGCAGGCTAAAGGTTTGACATTATCCATCAAACTAGTTAATAAAATTTCTAACACGAAAATTTAAATTAATATACTATTTATTACACATAATAATATCAACCTGTACATTTCCAGTAAAAGCTGGTCTCGTCTTGCACAGACAGTCTATACAATTCAACCACCTTACTTATATACTTATTAATTCAACCCAAAATACAATTTCACTCTCCGATATCTACTATTTCTTTTTGACAAACATTTACTCTACCCACATATTTTTTGGTTCTAGGGCGTTGAGTAGGAGCTTATCGTAAGCCTTTGTAGGACGATAACCGTTTTTAGGTCCTAATAAATAGACTGCCAACCTATTCTCACAAATTGAAAATCCTTCTAGTGTGGGATCTTAGATTAACAAACCCGAAACCCAAACATATGAGATGATAAGTATCTTTTGTCGTGTATTTAGAATACTGCCAGACTAAAAAATCAATATGGACACGCAATGATCACAAATATCTATACAAATTATGCTGCCAAAACTCGAGGGAAGCTGGTGGTATATTGTACTGTGCTAGTGTCAAATATAGGAGGTCCCATGGGATATGGGGTGATCCTATCGCCATCCACCGGGCACAACTCCAACTCCGTGCTGCTATTGTGAATTGCCTAGTGAAAAGTTCATAAATAACACCTTGCCCGACCCGGTAATCGAACCCGAAACTTCGTGGTGAGTGGCACATACGCTAACCACTAGAAAATTGAGGCAGTCGTGACATAGAACAATTATAATTTGTCTTAGTTAACCACTTGTGATGTGGTGACTACGAGTGTACTCGGAATTAAAGTTCTTTCTACCGCAAAATTTATTTAGTGGTCAATGTACACAGACTGCAAATGCAGGCTGTAAGGGGACGAATGAATTTTCTATTAACCGACTTCATAAAATAAGAGAAGGTTCTAGACTCAAAAGCGTGAAGTCGTGGTTTCGAATCCGGGCCATTCCACTACGGACGTGAACTTCCTCCTGACACAAGTGAATGAAGCTTAACAAGAATATGTTTGTATTTTCTTGGTTGTATCAAACACAACTATAAATATGATCAGGCCCTGAAATTACTGGCACATGAGGCATAACACCGTAGTCCTCAGCTGCAGCGACGCATCTATAATCTACTTTTGTGGATTGTTGATGTCCATGGGCTGTACTCAACTCACCATCAGGTGGACTACACGTTCGTTCACTGTGGGCGTAGTATAAAAAAAAAAAAAACGGAAATATAAATGAAAATAAATAAATAATATTTTTTTTAATTCTAAGTGTTTAGTTGTAAATATTTAAGTTATACATTTTTCAGTTTGTATGTATCTCAATTAATTGTCAAAATAAATAAACTAAATATCAAACGGCCACAATCATGAGCAAATAAAAACTTTTATTCCAAACTTAGTATGGATAAATGTAGGTTATGCAACCACTCGCTGACGTGACGCGATCCCGTTTTAATCTGTTTAGCTGGATCAACGGGATCCCGGATTTAGCAGACAGTGTTGTGAATTTTAATAAAACACTACATTTTTATCGTGCATCGTTTTTTTTATTTTATACCATTAGTATTACAAAACTGGATACATTTTTGGTTATTACCTTATTACATAATATATTTTGATGTATATTAGTCTAAGAAGTATCCTGCTACCTTGATGGTCTAGTGGTTAGTGTATGCGCCTCTCACCGCGAGGCTCGGGTTCTTGCGTGCGAACTTGCCATCAAGAAATTCACAATAGCAGCACGATGTTGAAATTGTGCCCGGTGGATCGCGATTGGCTCACCCCTTATCCCAGGTGACCAAAACATACACCTCTGCTACACCCTTCTGAGTAATATAGGCGTGATGTTATGTTATGTCAAGTATCTTACTATATTTTGCAATAACAGCATTTTTTTTTTAAAGCATTAAGGTATGAGTGGTTTTCTTTTCATTTATTTTATCAATTACCATTAATAGTGACCACAATTTAATTGTAATGTGATATTTATTATTAATCCGCAAAGAAAAAAATAAAACAGGATTCAATATCATTAATTAATTCCTAAACTAACTGACTAATTACTTCTGCTACATTAATGAATATCCAATATAGTCCATAGTTTCATAAGCTTCATTGGATTACCATACGCTAAGCAACGGCTGGTTGGCGAGACAACGCATCCCGTTTTCGTCCGTTTAGCTGGATCAACGAGATCCCGGCTTAAGTTGACAGTGTTAAAGGGGTGTTTGTTCAAGTGACTTAGTGATTGTATTTTTTTTTCCGATGGTTTCTTTCGAAAACTGCTATCTTTTAGGAAGAATCCTTACTATAATATTATAATGCAAAAGTTTGTGAATATGGATGTGTGGCTGTACGGATCTTTGTAATTATTTCACGCAAAAACTACCGGGACGATTTTGATGAGAGCGGCGAGGCAACCGCTTAAACCACTACACCACACGTGCAGACATACACGTCCGAAGAATCGAATGCTTGATGGGTTCTCGGTCCGAAAAACGATATTTAGATTTTCAATATGCCGAAGTAACTGTTAAAATGAGGTTTCTGATTAAATTGATATAATATTCAATGACGAATTTGTATTTTTGTACGGATTTATCATTATGTCGGACTTATTTTAATATTTTTTTAAAATTTGAGAAAAGTTTTTATAAACGCTAGGAATATTGAAATTTCGAACTTACGAATTAATAATAAATCAAAGCTATTATATTAGCAATTTTGAACCATTCGGAATTATGAAAATTGTTTTTTTAAATGTTTGTGAGTATCGAAATAAAGCATTTAATACTAATCTGAACATTTATAGGTACTACAAACTTTGGGGAATATTTCATACAGTCTAGTATTGTTTTAATATACGTTATGCAACTGGATGACGTGACGAGGCATCCCGGTTTAATCCGTTTAGCTGGATCTACGAGATCCCGGGTTGAAACGAGCACTGTGTTTATTTAAAACACTATATTTTTTCATAAAACATTTTTGTTATTCAGTTTTGTTACATTGCATTGCGAAACAGCGGTTGCAATTATTTTATTTATAACGTGTTTGGAATATGGTTATATTGTGGTATGGTATTCAAAAAATATTTTCTTTTACTTGATTTTTGTAGAGTAGGTACCTATAACTTTTTTAAATCTTTTGGAAAATGGAAAAAGACTGTTAATAACATGTATTCTTCTACCAAAATCCAAAGAAAAAGGTACAATGGACTGGCAAAGGTGTAAGTCCCCCCAAATTTAACCTATTTTCATTAGATCCCATGTGATAGGCAGTGAGCTTATTGCCATCCACTGGGCACAATTCCAACCACGCCTTGCTATGTAGAATTTTTTCACGAAATCTCAAACAACACCTATGACCCTACCCGGCAATCAATCCCGAGACTTCGCAGTTAGAGGTCACATTAGTTAACCACTAAACCAGCAACGCACAACAAAACAAGCCTCAATAAATTTCCAAAGAATAGAATCATCGACATGCAATTGACAATCCTTTGATATATGATATAAAGTGGCACGCTCACTCTATGGTGTGAATGGAAACCCATTAGATGCAATACTTTATGTAATGTAAGTGTCAGAAACACTAGACGCGCGATCGTGTAGGCGGAGCGCACGTGCACATAAAGAGTACAATATTGGACACAGATAGGTCACAGCTTTGAACTAAGATCGATAAAAAGGCCGGTAAAAAGTTGTGATTTAGTTGTGTGATTAGGGCTTAAAGTTACCGTAGTACGCATTAGATGCAATACTGTGTGTAATGTAAGTGTCAGAAACACTAGACGACGTGCGATAGTGTAGGCGGGGTGCACGTGGATATCGAGAGTACAATATTGGAAACAGATAGGTTATAGCTTTCAACTATGGTCGAACCGGCCGATAAATATTTGTGAATTGTTGATGTGATTGGCGCTTTAAAATATCGACATATAAGACATATAGTAGTACCCATTAGATGCAAATTTTTGTGTAATGTAAGTGTCTGAAACATGAGACGCGCGATCGTGTAGGCGGGGCGCACGTGCATAATTATAAAGAGTATAATATTTGAAATAGATAGGTCACAGCTTTTAAATATCAACGAACTAAAGAAAAGGAAGCAACCATCTTCCCTTCAACCTGCCACTAAATAGTAGTAACAAGTTGTTGTAATTACGGCTTAAAATTACCGGCACCATAAGTCATATCGTAGTACCGATTATTATAATGAAATTCTTAACTAACTTGTAATGTATATAAGTGTCAAAAACACTAGACGGCAACACAACGTCGCACAAACATAATTATACCGAATATAATATTTCATTCAGATAGGTAATTTGTCTAAAGTCGAGCTATCTAAAACCTGATCTCGTTAAAATTATCGCTATTTAAATATCTCAGAGTGTGGTCTCGAGTGGTCAGGTACCTAAAAAAACAACTACAAAAGTGTATAACAATTATTTGAAACGCCATATCGAATAGCCTACAACCTGAATAGCACTTAACACGCAAATTCCACTCAAAAGATACTCATTCATAAAAATAACTAAAGATAGACACAAAAACAAAACCAACTTATGTCTGCAGTCGGCAAATTGCAAAACGGGTAACAATGCACAGTTATACTACAAAATCTATCTAAAACCGAACGCATTTAAAAGTTTGTGAAGCTGTAATAAATTATGTATTTGAATTTTTACCACAAACAAGGAATATAAGGCGTTGTCTTCACAAAAGATTCTTTCTCTTCATTCAATTCAAAGTGTTCAATGAATGAACGTAGAATGAATGAATGAATATCGACAGACAGTCTGGCGTCGTTTATTTAACGATTTGGAAGCAATTTTTTTCGTGCTTATTTTTTATTTATCTGGTTGATATACCGCTTTTGTTGCTAGGGAAAGTTCTGATGGTGTTCTATTTATTTATAAGTTGGACTTGTATTGATTGTTGTTTGATTAAGCAAATACTTTTGATTTTGTTTAATGGATTTTCAATTGCAAAATGATGGAGGCTTACCTTTCTGAGCGTACTAGGAACAAGGTATACTTTTATCAGGCTTTTTTATTTATTTCATTCAGCAGGTTCTTCTATTTAGTTCTCAGTATAGTAAAGCAAATTTAATACCAAAAAAAGTAGGTAAACTAAAAAGCAAAAAATAAATTTACTTCGCACAAAATAATACGTTTTTTCATTTAGTTAAATAGAAATTATTAAATAATTATTTTATAATTCTGAAGTCGGTGCCAAGTAAAAACAACCTTTCCACAATATCAAATAACAGTGCGCGGTCGCCCAGTATTAGTACTTACAACAGAAATATAACTAATATTCAGTCAGAAAAAAGTTGTTAGAACGATTGATATTATCTATACAGAGTTATTAATTGTTTACTTGGCACCGACTACAGAATTATAAAATAATTATTTAATAATTTCTATTTAACTAAATGAAAAAACGTATTATTTTGTGCGAAGTAAATTTATTTTTTGCTTTTTAGTTTACCTACTTTTTGAAGTCGGTTTTTTTTTTGTTAAAAATTATTTTATTTTACGATTTTAAGTGATGGGTAGACCGAGCAAGAATGTTTCTCGAATGAGGAGACGACGGTTACTTAAAACGGAAAACTTATTAATAATAAACAAGAATTTAATCCTTTCTCCTGACTATTGAGGGTCACGACCTTCCATCATCAGCTCATTTGACACAATAACTAGCGGTAGGAATTAATATGCGTACAGTAGTGAAAGAATTATCCTTTAACTCCTAACTATTGAGGAGTTGACCTTCCATCATCAGCTCAACCACATAAAATTATTGCGACCAAGCGTAAATCCTTGTGTAGCCTCGATTAATAAAATATGAGGGTTGCCCCCAATTTCTCTGGGATCCCATCATCAGATCATGACATGCTGACAATGGGACCACCTTTGAAAAATCTCCGTTCCAACAGCTCACTTGACATCATAACTAGCAGTCTGAATATGTGTACAGTAGTGAAAGAATTATCCTTTAACTCCTAACCATTAAGGAGTTGACCTTCCATCATCAGCTCATCCACATAAAAATACGTAAATACTGGTGTAGCTTTGAAAAACACACTAAAAACATTACATGTGCCTATAAAATTTGAGGGTTGCCCTCGATTTCTCTAAGATCCCATCATCAGATCACGACATGCTGACAATGGGACCCCTTTGGAATCATCTCCTGTCCAACAAAAAAAGAATCATCAAAATCAGTTCATAAACGACGGAGATATCCGTGAACAAACATAAAAAAAAAAAAAAAAAAAGTAACATATATACGAATCGAATTGAGAACCTCCTCCTTTTTTAGAAGTCGGTTAATAATATGTTTTATATAAATTCACTAATAAACATTCGCTCTACGCTTAATCCGGGATCTCGTTGATCCAGCTAACGGGATTAAAGCAAAATGCTTCGACACGTCAACGTGGTTGCACAACCTACATTTATCCGTCCAAAGTACGTAATAAAAGTTCTATTTTGATCAATATACACAAAAACAGTTAATTAGACGTCTACGCGTAGCTTTGGTATGATGAAGAGTCGCTTTCCCTTAGGTAATTAATTTAATAAAAAAAGAAACTAAGAACACTAATTATATATATATACTTACTTAATTATCTCTTTTAAATCGTCTAGGGCCGATACGTGGTAAGCGGTGGGACCACCCATCTATCTCGGCGTAATGAGGATCAGATCGTAAGATGTAAGGGTATCTGATGACCATTGCACTCGGTCCTCGCGTTGGTCACGGCAGAATGTGTGTCTCAGTGTGCCGTAAACCAGGAGGGTCAGCGATGACCATCCCGCAGCGGCGTGGATGAGTGCGCAAGTGTTTCTACTTACCTGGCATTATTCGGGAGCAAAGACATCCTATCCCTAGTCTCTATAGCGTCCCTAAACTTAGAAGGAATGCAAAAAGCATTTTTTCACGTCCAAGAAGGCTTCAAGACACTTGCTTCTTATCTTTATAACCGGCTTCGTATTTGTATGTATATGTATTTATTTTTTTATGTTTGTTACCTCATAACTTTCGACTAGGCCGAGCGAATTGAATGATTATTAAACGGATATTTTTTTTAAATATAGGCACCTTCAGGCCGTTTACTGTATTCTTTCAAGTTATACAGATGAGGCGAGACGTTGAATACTACTTAAGTATTTCTTCCTTTTTAGTGCATTTTTGTTTAATAAAATTATTTATTACTCATAATTTTTTCGCACAATCTGTACTGTACTAAATCTTTCCTCGTGTCAGTTAAATCAAGTGTGTAATTCTATACTCGTATAACAGGAGTAGGTATTTATCGTCACACCGTCTTCTTTTTCATGTTTCTTTGAGCCATAAAACCGCCATAACAAATATCGTTCGTCCCATCGTTATAGTCCGCAATTTTTCTCATAATATATTATCCAATGGAAAGAATAAAAAAACGTTGTTATGACGTGACAGTGATATACCAAATCGAAATTTTGATTGAAACTGCCAAAGACTCATAAAATGTAACACCGTTTTCAAATAAATAATCACCACGTCATATCAGAATCTAGGCTACCTTGTAAGATTAGATTTACATTCGGTTCTTACACTTTTGTTGTCTTGTCTTACAATCGATTTACATATTATATAAGTTAAAATACTTAACCACCATATTCAATTTTCTAATGATCTGCAAATGTACGAGTACCCTTAGCCCTTTTGACATTGTTTATTTTTTAATGTAATCTTATTTGTTGACATAACATTGAGAGAATGCGTGTTGCATAATATCGTCAAATGTATGAATGTATTTATAGTTAAGGCAGGACATCGTCTTTTGGGTCAGCTAGTTAAATATAAAATACCCAAGTTAAACATTCGATTCAGTTTACCTTAATCTATACCTACTCTTTTTTTTAGTACCTAATAGGCTCTTAGACTACGGCATTGATCATAATTTAATTTAAAGCTAATTTTTAACCACTAACCACACGAGTGGAATCACGGACTGAAGCTAGAGTAAGAGCAATAATAGTAAATCATCTATAGTAGGTACATACAAAAAGGTATCGTCTAATTTTTTCGTGTTTCTTTGAGCCATAAAACCGCCATAATAAATATCATTCGTCCCATCGTTAGTCCGTCATATTTTTCACAATATCCTATGGACAGGATCACAAACGTTGTTATGACAACAATCTACCAAACTGCCAATTTGTTTTAAGTTGTAAAATTTTATTAAAATGTAATTGAAAGTTCGTATTTTGTTTTATTTTTCAGGAATTTAAGATGAGTCTGCGTACCGATTGTATTACTCTATACATCTGCGTATTTGGTCTTGTCATACACATGACCATTGGATTGTGTAATTTCTTTTGACGTTCTATCAACGAATGTAAAAAATCCAAATTTTATTTTATTATTTGCTAAGAGAGATCCTACTAAAAACTATAAAAACTACTTAAAAATCGGCACATGCTTTTTGGCTCAAAGACGCCACAGACAGACTGACAAAGGCGGTCAACTTACATTAACCCTGCTCTTTAGTCGGCAAGTAAAACTAGTAAAGATGAAAAAAACGTCGGCAAAATCAAAAGCATGTTTGTTGACATTCGGGTAACTAATCCATCCAATCCTATAATTTTCACGCGTAATTTGCTACCGAACCTTCAATCCTACTTCACTTTTTTGCACAACAATGCTTTACCCTTGCAATTTCACAACCCGATACCGATCATGTAGGTAGAAAAAGGCTGCAACTGGCGGCAAGTACTTTTTAGGGCTCCGTAGTACCAACAAGGAACCCTTATAGTTTCGTCTGTCTGTTCATGGGCAGCGTCAAAGCCGATAGTTCAGTCGATCGTTAGATAGATCTGTTAAAAACCCTTAGGGACTGCAAAGACTTTTTTGATATAGAGACCCGTAAAATTTGGAAAAATATTTTTTTTCCAGGTAGCTACCCTACATGTAAAGTAGGGATGTTTTTTTTTTTGTCGCCTACCCCATAGTGTGGGGTATTGTTAGATAGGACTTTTAAAAACGTTTAGGGGTTGCTAAGACAGTTTTTGGATTTAGGGATCCGTTTGCGAGATAATTAACTTTAAAGAGCAAATTTTTGTTCGAGTAGGGCGTCCCCCCCCTCTAAAAGCTAAACTACTGGATCCTAAAATCTGAAAAAAATTGTGTCGGTAGTACATGTAATGAACTTTAAAGGAAAAATATAGCGGATAAGTTCACTTCATTAGTTCAAGAGGAATAGGGGTCCGAAATGTCAGATGCAGTTACTCAGAATATTTCGTTCAAAATTCTTGAAACATAAATAAACATACATAATACATATATAAAATCACGCCTTTATCCCACGGAGGTAGGCAGAGACGATGGAACGCCATGTGCTTCGCTCCTTACATACTTCTTTCGCTTCCTCAACATTCATACATCTCGTCATACGTGCTAGCTGGTTTCGTGTACTACAAACATTTCCTTTCTGAAGGACGCCATTTAGTTAAAAAGTAAAATTAAAAATATTTTTCTATGGAACCCTACTGCGCGTGGCCCGACACGCACTTGGCCGGTTTTTTATTATTATTGCCGCTTATTTTGAGTTATGTAAAGTTATTCTAGTCTACTACTATTACTATTTATGACAAAGCATCTGCCTTCGGTAACCCAATATCCAGACAAGATTTTAAGTTTTCTGTGTTGGTCTTCAGATTAACCGCCTCGTTACTAACAAATAAGGACTGAATGTCTTTGGTACAAAAGCATCAAGACATCTTGTAAGATCAACATTTTAAGAGTCTTATTATATCGACAATCAATTGATACCTTTGGTGTAACAATATTCTCTTGTTAAGTTGAAAATATAACTTGAGGGTTTGAAAAATAGTAGCAAATCGATCAAACTTACATAACTCTGTCAGATTTAACTCAGTACCTACAATACGACTTTTTAACCCAAAACGTGAACGAAACAAGTATTGAAAAGATTATTCAGATAACGTATTGCGATGATCGATTTGCGATCGAATAATTCGAGTTACTCGAGTGATATCGAGTGAGGTATTCCTTTGTCGGTTTCTGTCAGCACTTTGTCAGAACTTTGTCGGTTGGGAATAGAGTTGTATATCGAGTTATTTCTGTTGTTGTGATATTGAGTTTAGATTCATTACTGGGAGGTTGTGTTAAGTTTTGTGGTCATGTTAGTTTTCTTTGTTATTATGTAAGACTTTTAAAATACATAAATCTAGTTGAAAAATGTTGGCGCTACATATTAAACAAGTTTGAAAATGTTTCAAAATATACTAAGAATGTATTTTGATAATCGGGCATAATTTATATTATATACTATTATTATCCCCGATCAAAAAAATAATGTTAAGAAAAGAAATCAGACATCTAAGCTTCTCAAAAAAATCTCGTGTTACAAAGTATTATATTTATTTAAACATTTTAGACGTACAATAAAAAATATTATAAAGGTATAATATAACGTCATGATTCTATTTCAAAATCATTATAAGCTCTCCATAATAAAATTAGCCCGCCCACACTGACTTCAATACACACTGCTTTTAAATATACCTATATAAACGACGAATGACGTCATTACGTATAAGAACCTTTATTTTGGGAGCAATTAAAAATATCGCCATCACGCCTATTATCTTTGTAGGGTAGGTATGGAAGAAATATTATAAAATTATACGGAGGGTGTAAGCTATGCTTATATTTATGTACTTAATATTATTAAATTAATTAGCCGTAATTTCACAGGTGTTAAATAAACTTTATTGGCAGGATATGCATATTACACACATAAATGAAAGTGGTAGCTATGCTTTTTTCAGGTGTAACTTGTTGCACTTTTAAATTTGGTCTGGTTATATTTTTGGATAAGATCTATCCGGAACCTCGAAAACAAGCCCTTAAAATAATAGGGTCACAGTTGGCAGGGAGCGTTAGCAATCGCACTAATTACAATCAAACTGCCAAATTATCTATAAACCCATGTGTTGCGATGTTGCAAAACCTTAAGTTGCTGTAAACTATTACGCATACAATATTTGTTGCCAAAATCTACGTAAAATGAGCATAAAACACAAAAAACACAAGCCAGTTTAAAAAAAAAGTAAAACACTCCTATAATTGCATAAAAAGCGTCCCATTTATTTAATGCCCGTCCCTGAGTTAAACGTTTTGTTTTAACTACAACTTCTATAGAAATACCTCAGCTTCACTGCAATATACCCGATATTAAAAACTAGCACTTAAATGTCGGTGAGTGCTTGATATTGCACTCAAGTTTTAATTTCAAGTAAAAGAAGAATTTTAGTTTTACAAGTAATATTTTTGGTTGAAAACTGTAACGGTTGTTTGGTTTTTTAAAAAAGCGAGCAGTGGCAACAACGCTATTTTACCTATAATCTGAAGCAAGACGGCAAAAACTCTGAAATCAAAGCGGAAATTTAATTTTGCAAGCCATTACTAAGAACAAAGGAGTAAAACACCGCTATCTTTGCATAAAAAGTGCCCCATTTATTTAATTCCCGTCCCTCAGTTAAACGTTTAGTTCTAACTATAACTTCTTCTATAGAAATACCTCAGTTTCACTGCAATATACCCGGTAATAAAAGCTAGCACTAAAATGTAGGTGAGTGCTTGATATAGCACTGCAGTTTTAATTTCAGATGAGAAGGGAAATTCTAGGTATTTAACTTGAAGTAAATATTATATAAGGTAAAACGTTACTTTTAGATACTAGTTTTATGTATTATACAGTAAGTTATTATCATCATTCTTTAAGATCTGGGTCTAGTTTATATATTAAGCTGAAAATTAGTATTTAACATGAAGCGACAACCATCAGATTTTCACAATCCAGTACGAGTCAACACACACCTACTCTTTGTCAGACTTTTTGCCTCTAGCTACCCGTTGAATGGCAAGTTGTACTAAGTATTATATATTGTTATTACAAAATAAACACGTTTAATTTTCTTTTGAATTTATAACAATAACTTTAATTTAGTAATTACATGTCATATTCTTGCAAAATAAATTAATGCTTCACTAAATCATTCCTGCGCAATTATGAATACAAAAACTCTGATTCGACTAAAATAAACACATACGATTGAGAATTGCAGTAATAATTAACTGACTGTAAAAATAAAACCTACAGTACAAAATAAATTGCATTGTATTATATAGGGGGAGAGTTTCATTTTGTTTGGATAACAAAGGTCGTAAATCGCAATTACAGCAGGTACGGACAGGGAAGCAATTATTCGTTGGCTGTGACGAGAAATTATTCAAATTAGGGTGCGTGAGTGGTGCAATTGTAGAAAGAACTGCGTGTTTTGAGACTTATTTATTTTTCAAAAGATTTTTTTCGATTTTGCTTTGATCATTAATGAACAGGTTTTGTGATTAAGAGTAAATGACAATTTAGCGTCAAAATGGTCTTAGAATACGGTTCCTAAAAAAAAACACCATCATTTATTTAGACCTAGTGTGACCCAACCAGAGGCGTGTGCAAATAATTTTCTACCTAATCTGCCAGTAATTCAGAGCCTAATTCACCACTTAACTGGAACACATTAGTAGAAGTACAAGTATTGTTAAATGATTATTTGATTTGGTTAGTTTTAAAAACGGGGTGCTTCTTATATTGACCTTATTTGTAAAACTTATCCACAAATAACATTTCACCCCTCCCCCCTCCCCCCTAAAAGATTCATCGTTTGTTGGTAGAAATTGTATGCCAAATGAGATTTCGGCCTTAGTCAAATGGCTACTCAAATTCGTTTCTTTTCAATCGCAAGTGCATAGTTTCTTCCACGCTACTTCCTTTTACTTGTACCATAACCCATAATATCCCAAACGACATGATCAACCCTTTATTGTGTTGTTCACAACGAGTACCATAAAGAGATTTTTTTAAACCGTATTGTCATTTTGATTTCATTATTTACGTATCTTGATCATGTTACGGCCGAATCAGGATGAGTGTCCACCTACGTTATTATTATGTCTATGTTGTTTAAGGAGGTAATGTGAAGGTTATTGTTCCAGCCAATTAAGTGTGCTCCGCGAAACCCTGGAGCTTAGAAGAAGCCTTACTGAAGGCTTCTGTGGGAGCTCAGCAAGCTAAAAACCAGAGAAGTATGAATCGAACCCTCATGTCATCACTGTTCAAAACAATGCCGTGAATGATTTGGTGTGTTTTTTGATTATTTTAGAGTTCACCAAATATATTGCTTTTCGAAAGGGCTCCATCATCAAAATAGTTTGAGGATCAAGGAGAATGAATGCCAAAACGTTTAGTCAGTCTGTACATGAGACGCAGGTACAAAAATACCAAGATTTTCTAATGATTGATTGATTTCCTAACCTACGATTCCTTTCTTATTTTGTCTGTTACTATCCAATTTTCTTTGTACATTACTTATAACATAAATCGACAAAACTCAAGAAGCTATGACCTAAAATAAGCCCAAGCAATATAATACGAATGATATCATATTAAATTCGCGTCTCGTCAAATTTCCCAGCGGTATACGCCGTACACCAGGTCACTGAAGACAAATTACTTGATATTAGAATTACGTAACTTCTGAACAACCAGGAATATTCTTGGAAAAAGTATTAGGGGAAATTCATAGAGTAAATGGTCAAATTTCATATTATTATTATTTAATCCTGCTGAATCTGACTGTAATTAAGTGTATATTTGTCAAAAAAAACTACTTTTACCCAATATTTACTTGCTTATGACTATGACCCATGTTTAATGATTGCTACACCTTCGTGGGTTTTATAAACTGAAAGTAAAAATATTAATTTTTATGTATACTGTTAGTTTTTTGTAAGAATTTTAGCTTCAAAGAATTATCTAAATCCGATCACTATCAAAATTTGATTTATTTGTTGAACACAGAGTCACTAACATACTAGCGGATTGCGAGCGGATTCAAAGAGGAGCGGGCGCGCAGCGAATGCGTCGCGAACACGCAGCGGCTGCGCAGCGGAGACGTCGCGGACGCGTGGCGAATACGCTACGTTTTCGTCGCGTGTTTGTAGCGAATTTACGACGTACAATACACTCAGTAACAAAATTGATTCCGACGAGGAAACACTGCTGTTGGCTTTGTTACTTCGGAAACGCCGGCGACGAAAACGAAAGCATCGACGAATTTGGGAAGATCCATTATCAATTAATCGAATAGAAGAGAGCGACTAATTTGTGTTGTTTTGCAAACGATTAAAAAATAATCCTAAATAATTTCGTTCCTACCTACCATAAAACAAACATAAAATATTTAAGCAAGATAAAATCCCACAAGAATCCGTTATGATGCAAAATGATTTGACATTTGAAAAAAATATTTTATTAAGTTGGTTGGCTGGCGTTTGTACGAGACAGTACAAAATAGCGTCCACGCCGCGCGTTCGCAACGAATTCGCTGCGAATGCGCGGCGTGTTCGTTGCGCGCCCGCAACGAATCCGTTGCGCGCCCGCTCCGCTTTGAATCCGCTCGTAATCCGCTAGTATGATAAGGCCCTAAGAACGTAGACGACTACTAAAAGTAAAAAATACAGTAACTCATAGTTCGGATAAAAAAATGCTACGATCATCATCCACTCACATTGAGCTGACATTAAAATGAATTAAAAGATACGTTTTAACAAATCAACATCATTTTTACTGACGTCACATCTTTTACAAAAGCAGTCGTTTTGTAAACTCATGCGCATCTGCTAACCCTTCCATTGGGCGGGGCTACCGTAAACTCCTCCCTCTAATATGCATATTTTTTATATATATTATTACATATTTTATGAAGGATTGTGGACATGATTCGGGCCTTATAAAAGTAACAACATTATAATTATTAATATTAATAGGTACTACTAACATACTGACTAATATTTTAATAGTTATCACACTTACTTTTACCGAATTTGATCTTAAAATAACTATATTCCAAATTTTCACCTTTGCAACAGCATTTTGCATATTATTATTTTTAATTCCCTGTACACTGACTCTCTAACAAGGAACAAGGCTATCCAAACAGGTAGAGCCATAAAACTCAAACTCTACAAGTCAGGAGATTACGAACATAAAACGAAGCTGGAACAGCTCCTCGATCATCTCGGCTCTTCTAATCCCGGGCTTAAGGGTACTTTCCCGAGTGCCACGATTTCATACTAACACTAACGTAATATGGTTTGAAGTTTAATATTATTAAGTTTTTTTTTATAAACAATTTAAATCTAAAACATTATCTTGCATGTTTGTGCGTGGCCATTTTGACAAAATAGTTTTGATCATTAATGGTGTTACATAAAAACTGAAAAATTAAAATAATAATTTCGGAAGTATGGGCGCATGCATATTGTTGTGTTTGATGTGATTTGTTTATAAAAATTGATAAAAACTTAAAATTTTTAAAGTTAAATCCGTATTGTTTTTGTATGGAACACAGCCCAGCAATTTTCCCGCATAAGAAGACATAGTTATTCCGATCACATTGCTTTACGCTCGAGAGTAGAGACGGTACTTACATTTTTTTTTAAGTTTTTAATTTGTAAGTCTATTAAATGCTACTGTTGCAATCAAGTTTTAAGTTCGGTTATAAAGCCATAGCGCTTTCTTTAAACATAACATAACATCACGCCTATATTACCCAGAAGGGTGTGACAGAGGTGTAAAAAACCCACACTTCACCTATTATGTTAAGGTCCCATGGGATAGGGGGGGAGTCTATCACCACCCACTGGGCACAATTCCAACTCCATGATGCTATTGTAAATTTCTCGACGGAAAGTTCACAAATAACACTTTGCCCGACGCGGGAATTAAATCCGAGACCTCGCGATGAGAGCATACGCGCATTGAGGCAGTTTCTTTAAAAATTTAGCCTATTGGAATTTTAATTTGAGTAACGCATGTTTGCTGGCGCCAATTTTTTCAAAATTATATTTTTTTTTGTTTGTCAAAATGGCCAAGAATAAAAATGCATTTTAATGTTTTTGATATGATTTGTCTATAAAAATAGATAAAAACTTAACATTATTAAAGTTCAACCCTTATTACGTTGGTATGAAAACACGGCGCTCGGGATTCTACTTTTAAGACGACATTGTTATTCCGATCACATCTCTCTACGCTCGAGAGTAGAGACGGTACATGTTTTCAAGGAAATGCAGCCTGTTTTAAATCAATTAAGAGCTGTTATATATACTTTGAAGTTAGTAAAACATGTTTTCTTAACCATTTGAAAGTTAATATCTTTATTAACAGAAAAATATACATGGATCTTAAATTAAAGTAGTCTTCTTCGTCGTGTCGATGGCTGAGTCAAATTTTATTTTGACTTGCCATCGTGGTGAAAGGATTAGCCAATTCGCTTTGGAGAACTCGCGAATTGCCCAGGGTGCGCCGGACGTAGAGAATCGTTGTGTACGTCACTCGGGGAGGCTCAAATTAAAGTAGTTTAATAACTTAATCTTAACTATATAAGTCACTGTCAGAAGCCCTCGTACCCAAAATGCTGGCAGCATTACTGCGTTGTATTGCGATACTAAGTCGCTGGCCGATATATAAGCCAGCATTTCGAGAACGAGTTGATCCATTAAATATGTAAAAAGTGATTCGTTTGACGTTTCGAAGTTAATAATATAGAGTTAAATTCTATATAAGTGTTTGAGTTGTCGTATGAATGAAAATTGTTCAAATTAAGAATTGATAGATAAGATTTGGGTAAGAAGCATCATGAATAGGTAAGATCATGGTTGATGCCTCGATGGTCAAGTGGTTAGCGTATGCGCTTCCCGCAAGGTCTTAGGTTCGATTCCCGGGTTGGGCAAAAGTGTAGATAGATAGATAGATAGATAAAAATGTGTTTATTTTTTTTGTGCATAAGACATAGGAAATACATTTTATACAAAAGTTTCAATAACAATATTATGCACAAAGGGCGGCCTTATCGCTTTACGCGATTTCTTCCAGGCAACCTTTGGATGGAAATTAGTGTAAAAGATTTACAGAAAGGTAGTTTAGACAGAAATGAAGAAGGATTGTAAAAGTGCAATTTGAGATTTTGCCGTCAGAAAATTCTCAATAGCAGCACGGAGTTGCATTTGCGCCTGGTGGATGGCGAAAGGTTTATTCACTATCCCATGGGACCTAAACATAACAGTAAAATGTGGGTGTTGTACTCCTCTGCCTCACCCTTCTGGGTAAAATAGGCGTGATGTTATGTTATGTTATATTTATCTCGGTTCTACTGATCGCTGGCTTAATACGACATTGTTTTTGACGACACAGCCAAGCAACGAGTAATATTCATGGCAGCTAATGTGTTGATCTGTCCGAGCGTCCATTGGGTATATGCACTAGTTTTGCCTCAGGTCATTGAACGAGCTTAAAGGTCTCAGCACACATATGGGATCGGAAAGGGATCGTCACCGTATCGCCTCGAGCCGTTCAGAATGGTTTGTATTAAACTCCCTACTGCAACGCACATTAATCGGAATAATAACGTAATCGCCTCGCCTCGGAACAGGCTCCGAACTTGAATTCCCGCGCTTACGGCTCATCGTCCCCGCGCTTACGTTTCTCCGTCCCCGCGCTTACGTCTCTCCGTACCCGAGCTCACATCTCTTCGTCCACCCTTTCCCCTCCCGCGACTTGCCTGCTAAAGACGCCGCCATTCGCAAGGAGTATTTCATTCGTGTTGCGCGTATGTTTTATTTTAAATTTTAAGTTCGATTTTCTTGCTATTTTCTTTTTCCTCTTCATCAAGTGCTATGGCTATGATAGCCAACTCACGTATTGTAAACCAAGACATAACCGTGCGCTACACTTAACGTTTGGATTCAAACTGATCTGGTGCCAACCAGGTCAGCCAGGGGGCGGCGAGGCGTAAGCGCGGTGTCGCCTAGCCGTAGCCGAGTTGACGTACAGGCGCTGCTGATACGCTTTCGTTACGTGCATACGGTAGGTTGACGCCTGGTTGACAGCGAGGCGAAAGGCGTTACGGTTACGATCCCTTTCCGATCCCATATGTGTGCTGAGACCCTTAACCATCCATCAAGCCTCCAGCCTAACCTTTCAAATCAAAATGTTACTATGTACTGGGTTTCAATATATGAAAAGGTTACCCCGACATTACTGTCATAGTATATTAATGGAATAGCTGTTTTAAATAAGGTTGTTCATTGTCCATGCGCCTGTCCGTTTGTCCATCCATTGGAAGAATATGTGTTTTATGTGTTAAGAGTGTGTTTTATGATAAGAAACTTTAACAGAAATTAAATAAAGATTACGATTCATTTAAATTATTTTGATTTAATACGTTTTAAATGGTCATAGCATTAATAAATTACTTTATAACGATACCATATTAAGGTTGAAATTAGTGTGGAATGTTTTAAAATTCTTCTTTTATTTTGAACTTCGGATCAGAGAGCATGTATTTAACTAGAGACAATTATAAGTTTTAAATGACATTATTCTCACTGCGCGAGCCGAGCGCGTTTTAAATTAAATTCACGTCCAAGTTTAGAAATGTATGGAATTGGACAGTACAATTGTTGCAAAAGTATAACCGTATATTTTCTTAATAATTAATCATAGTCTTGACATCTATTATCTTTGCTTCGGATTGCATTGGGTTGAACTCTAAATATAATTGTAATTAAAATTTCTTAAAATATTTGCATTACAGCTTATAGTGGAACATATTTAGTTACTTTATTTCGGTTAAACACCTATAATGTACCTATGTTTCATGCAAATAAATCATTCATTCATTCATTCATAAAATGTGTACACCTACGACTGCGAAGAATCGATACCTAATGTATTAAGTATATCGTAAAATAGTTACACTACTTTTTGCATCCTAAAAAAAAAATATCTATACTTGAAAACAAAGTACCTCATACTCTCTACTTCTGAATTCCTTTTTTAAATGTATAAAAGGAAACAAAAACATCAAAATAACCGACCGGAACCTCACCCTTTAACCGAACGCTTAAAAAATATTAAATTACACCACTAACACTTCATTAAAGTACCATATTATTATATTTACATTCCTATAACTACACAATACAGGCGATAAAAATCACATTATCTTCAATCTTTATTCGATAAAGCGACAATTACGCACAAAGAGTGAAATAAGAACCTGCTATTGAACAAAATGGCGGCTTTGTAAGAAATATGAAACTACAGAAAGCTTTGAAAATGTTACTGTGATTTGTATAGGTCGTTCAGTTCAGATTCGTCTCATGGGGGTTGTGTAGACTCGGTTCAAAGTTGGTGTGTGGGTATTCGAATAAAATATGTTGTTGATGTGTCAAAAATAAATGAATTTTGTATGAAGAGTCGAAGGAATTATTGCACTCTGTGGATAGTTCTTGGTAAGGCCTAAGTCTAGCAGTGGAGTGAAGCTAGCAGGCTAATGTAAGGCTGAAAGGCTACTGAGCATCATAAATCTTCGTAATAATGTAGCTACACATTACCAATATTTTGTTTTTTAAGCTGCATCGATTTTTATTTGATCGATAATAATATTATAAAAAGACGATTCTTAATAGTAATTTTACTTTGTCCACTAAATAATTTGAATACTTCTAGTATTACAGAACAAAATAATCTCACTTGTCGGGCCTAAACGAATTTAATCGACTTCACACAAAGAACGGTATTTTATCACCCCATTTGTAATCTTAGAATGTATTACGAACAAATTATAGCTTTCATAGTAATTTTATTACTCACCAATTGAGTGAGTACATTTATGCCATTTGTAAATAATAACATGATGATAAAATTTTATAAATTGAGCTACTGAATTGCAGTTTTTGAATACTCCTATTTTTTTAACTTAACTTTTTTATGTCGTGTTCTTAAGACTTTTTTGCACCTTGAACAGATTCTGGTTTGTACAAGTTGTTTAGCTAGCGACCTTTTTGTTAAAAAACACCTAACATATTTAATTTATATAACAAATTAAATCCGTCTTTTTAATAAAGGCGGGTCTTTAAAATATGATGATGAATGATGACAATGTTTTCATGTTACGTCGATTTTAAGAACAAAAGGACTTAGTTTGAAGGGCTCACTAGTTTATTTTTTTCCTCTAAGAGAAAAGTAACTTATCTCGTGTAAGAAACGAGTGAAACATCCTTCGCAGTGCAGCATTAAATATGTTACATTAGGTTACATTTATTGCGTTCGACCCGCGCCCGAGGCTATCTGACGCGCGCCACTTCCTGTACCGATAGAAGGCAATGTTAGATTAGTTATTTTATTTTTGTGTAGGGGTGTTCTATTTTTAAAATCAAAATAGAAATATTTTGGCATTGTACTGGCAATATATGTGTGGCAAAGAATTGAGAACAATTGAGATTCTAATTTAACAAACGTACTATTACTTAAAGTAATTATTCAAAGCGCTGACTGCATCAGTCTTAGATCTATCAGGTATGTCAAAAACTTTTTATATTTTTAGCACTCTTTTGTCCATTTTATTTGACTTATCGTCAGTCGGTACCCTCTAACTAACCACTACAGAACTTAATCTTGGAGCTTCGTTGAGCGTGTTAGTCTCTGCCCCGCAGGGATTAGATGATAATGGCAATTTTAAATGTATTACGGAAATTCATGAAGTCATGTAAGTTTTTTATTAAAATATAATAAGTCTATTAGGAGTTTCTTCTATCAGGAGGAGTTGCCTATATGTTAATTTAGGCTAACGCTACATGTGTGATTTTTTTATTATAATCGCCCCAGCGGTTTTTGCGTGAAATAATAACAAATATACACACACAAACACGCTCACGGACATCTTCCGTCACTTTCGTATTTATAATATTAGTAGCCCTTTACTCATTATTTTGATGATAAAAGAAAATTATGCAATGAAAAATGTTAAAAGATAAAAAATTATTATGACAATAAGCTTTTTTTAATATTACGATAAGGAAGAATCACAAACAATGGCAGCTATCCTTTTGTTGTATAGTAAAACATCTAGAAATGCCTTCACATTTTCCTCAATTAAAAATTCCACCAAACACAAATATAAATGTTTGCTCTAAATTTTCCACTTGTTTTGTTGACCGTAGTTCATTAGCTGCAAAGGAACAAAACAAGTTGCAGGTACGCTGCTGCATCACAGAGCATTTGCAAACAAGCCTGATTGCCTGTGTGCTGGCTGGGGAATCTGCAATGGGAAAGTGTTTACGTAAACATTTCTTTATAAATTGAGATTGTATGTTTTGTTTCATTTTAAGTGTACGAAAAATGTAATATATAGTTTTTACACAAATGGTCATATTCTTTAACAAATTAATCTCAAGTTAAGTCTGCTTTGCTGTACAATAGCTTTTTGTTAACAAAAAAACAATATCAGACTCCAATTAATATACCTAATTCACACATTAGAAAAACTCTTTTTAAGGGTTTCGTAACCGAATCTTATAACTGAGACTTTGCTGTCCGTCACGGTACATCAGGATGTATCTCACAAAGCGTTATAGCTAGTTAAAATTATAGATGAAGCCCACAGAAATATCAGTAGTAAATTATGAAGACTGACTCCAGAAGTTTTCGTCTATAATACCCAATAATACGAAGTTCCAAGTTCACTTTACCACCAACTTTTAAGTAGCTATCTTTTATATCGTTATTTATCATCGACTATCCAAAAAATGTACAAAGAAGCCATCCTTTTCCTTTGACTCGTGACACGAATCGTAGCACCTGGGTATTTATAAAAGTAAAATAACCTTATAGTCACGCCCCACGCCAGGATAACGATACACGTGCACGAATTGAGAAAACATTTTTATATAAAAATTCCATACAATTTTGTAAACATCCTTGTAAATGTTACTTATTGTAAAAGTCAATTACTGAATTTCTAGCAGCAAGCAACTGCGGGTTATAAATTATCGGCGTTGAACCCTCGTTCGGCAAAGGGTTAAAAGTGTTGTTTCAGTTTTTCGCAAAAAAAAATACATTAAAAAGAAGGCTGGAAACCTGCCTGGCAAAGCAAAGGTAGTTGGCCAAATGTGAGTGATGCTAGTGGCCGTTGTTGTTGCTTTTTAAAACTCTTACTTAACTTAGTTTGGTTCATCAACTATCTATGAAAAAGTCCGTCCTTTTCCTTTGACACGTGACACGAATCGCAGCACCTGGCTATTTATAAAAGTAAAATAACCTTATAGTCACGCCCTACGCCAGGATAACGATACACGTGCACGAAGAAGTATTTGTATTTTAAATTGTAATTAAAAAGAAGAAAAAAAAATTACGATCAAAACATATTACAAGTCTGCTGACTCCATACCTCATAGTATGTTGAACATACATCATAGAATATTGTTTTTTATCGCAAATCGTTTTATTTTAAAGTATAATATTATGCTTCAAGTCATAATAGACAGAAAATGGCATAATATGCTTCAAGCCGTTTAAGGACCCTTGCCCACGACCGATGCACGGTGACCGATTAAAAAACGGAGCAGTGAGGACTGCGTAAGACCGGTAAATGTTTTCGACGGAAAAAAACCGGTGATTCACGGGTAATAGAATGAAAAAAAAACACAAATTGCCCCATTCTCCGGTTTTATACATCGATCACCTGTCAGCGTTGAATATTTGGTAAAACTGCCGTACACACTGCTCACCTCCACTTCAAAAATTGGTAAAGAATTTGGTCAAGTGTAAACGGAAAATACTCGCACACTGAAATATTGTTTACTTATAGTTATACTGGTTATAAACCTCTGTTTTCCTCTTCGGTAATTAAAATCCAACGATTTGCGATACAGAACAAATTTCAGTAACAATTTTTTTTAATAGTTCTATAAAGCGGAGCCATCGAAACCTGTGGCGTATAAAACAGATCATTTTATCAACCATCCTACCCACTCTATTCCCAACAGTAGTCAATTCTTTGACGTAGAATTTGATGAAACCGTGATGCGATTCTCCGTCGAAAGCATTTGGGATTGCCGCTGCGTTCACAAATTTGCTATAGGCTTGACGAATCCCAATGGAATCGAACTGACGCATGACATCCGAAATGGAAACGTAGTGACCGACATTTGTAATGTGTTTTCTGTATTTGAAACGACTTTCTATTTAAGGCTCGATTGGCAGAATAAGTTCTTCTAATCTAATTTGTTCCGTAGTAAGAGAACCATCTCATAAATTATAACTTGACCAAATATAAAAGAGACACAATCTATACATACTGGTGGTAGAGCTCTTGTGAATGAGCTCGAGGGCGGCAGCATCACCGTCTCACCTTTAACCTGCCGCCAAATAGTAGTGCTTCAATTACTGTGTTCCGGTTTGGTGGTGAGATCAGGCCCTGAAATTACTGGCACATTATTCCTCAGCTGCAGCGACGCATCTATAATCTGCTTTTGCGGATTGTTGATGTCCATGGTCTGTACTCCACTTACCATCAGGTAGACTACACGTTCGTTCGCTGTGTAGTATAAAAAAAAACATATTATAAAATTATAATTTTGCTCCATCGGTGACTTTTTACTTGCCGATAAAAACCTCCGTTGCATTTGGTTTTGCCAAAAAAATACTTAACAAAATTGAAAGTAATGAAATAAAAGTATTCCAAAACTTTACAACCTTTTTTTTTTACACTTTACAACCTGGCCGATCTAGTTAAAATGAAAATTGCCAATTTATTTTCATGAACACTTAAACTGATTTGCACCTCAGTCTTGAAAAGCTAAGTTTTAAATTGAAAAACTTGTAAACATTATCAATTATGGTAAGGCAGCTGCGCAAGGCCGTCGGACTGTTTAAACTTAAGTGTGAAGTGAACCTAAGAAACGTATTAGCATTCGTTTTACTTCAACTATTTAAATATTCATTGTATAATAAAATTATAAACTGCCTCGATGGTCTAGTGGTTAGCGTATGCGCCTCTCGCCGCGAGGTCTCGATCGGTCGGGCAAAGAGTTATTTGTGAACTTTCCGGTAGGAAATTTACAATAGCACCATAGAGTTGGAATTGTGCCCGGTGGATGGCGATAGGATCACCTCCTATCCCATGGGACCTAATCATTACAGGTGAAATGTAATAATAATGATAAATATTTTTTTTTATTAATACTGACGTGAGTTTGTAACATTATTCAAATTATGAATTAAGAGAGTGCGATACGTCGCGCCTGGGTCGCAGCCAGTCTTGCACTGCGGGCAGCGACGTATAGTACTCTCTTGATAATGCCTAGACGTATAGGCGAAACCGCGGTCGACTCAATAGACCAACATTACGTGAGTAACACCCGTATTTCATAATTTCAATAAATAAAATTATTTATTGACATAAAAAAATATACAAATGGGTATGAGTCCTTTGACCCCTGAACTAGTGCTAACTGTATTTCAGGGACCAGCGACTTCGTCGACACAACGTCGTATGTCAACTAGGTTATGTGTACCTAATGTGGGTATTGTGCACCTCTGCCACACCCTTCTGGGTAATAGACGTGATGTTATAATATGTTTGTATGTTTTAAAAGTTTACAGTATTTCAAACACTGTATGTCTGGTGGTACATTATTGTGATTTGTGACGTCCTTTCAGTTGAATTAAGAATTCTACAAAATCTTCTAAAATTACATTTACAGAAATGTCTAGTTACAGAAACTACAACTATATATTTTATATAATATTATAGTTGAAAAATTAAGAATCCAGCAGGACTCGAACCTGCACCCCTTGGCCCAAGTGCTTTGCCAATTCAGCTATGGATTCCTATGCTGCTAGACTCGAAATTTCTCAACTCTTTTTGTGCCAGGTTTTCCAACTTTAATATTATATAAAATACAAAAAGGCATAGCAAAGCTGAAATTTGCTTTAAAATATTACAAGTACAACTATATAGTTTCGACTTTATACGTTTTATTCTACTACTGAACATTTTGTTGGTCCATCACCACAGATTCGGCACAACGCAATCCATACTAATGCAAAAGTGCTTTGTATTCCAACGGAACCTTTGAAGTAACCATTCTGATTACGTTCAGCCCTAATTTGTTTAATTAAGTAATTATGAAACCAAGATAAAGGCACAACTTGGAATAAAAGCTTTGAGAATAACGCTTTCAAGAAATTGTTAGATTTTACATAGCATTGCTAATATAAAATAACTTTATTCCAGGACAGATACTAATCTTGAATTTAAACATACAGAAAAAAATATAATATGTTTATGTACATTATATAACATGTATATTGTATATATGTTTATTATGTATGTATGTAAGTTTATGCATCATTTATATTTATATATATCGTATGTTTGTTTATTTGTGTAATTATATCTATAATGTTTGTTTTAAGTACATAATAATATGTATACTTACAGTTATTTTATTATTCTGCTCTTCTCTTAATTAAAACGTCTACTTTTGTACCTACTACCACACTCTCAGCATCACCCAAAGGTTGACTGATACAGAATGTATATGCCATTAAGTTTGCCTATGTGCTATATCATTGTACATGAAGTTTTATATAAATAAATAAACAACAGAAATTAAATTGAAGAAAAGAAATGAAAATAAACAATAATAATAATTAACAAAGTCAAAGTTACATTCGTCACGAGTATGTGGAAGAATCGGGCTATCGCTCACCGATATGCTTTACAGCGCTTTCATTGCTGCAATAGACCGCAAAGCGCTGGTGTTTTGCGTTACCCCACACGGTGACGCCAGACGTTCATCGCAGTCATAAATAAGATATTTGCATATATAAAATCTTATTATTTCGTAACTCACGTATACATACTTTTTTTTTTTTTCATTTTTTTTTTTTAACTACTCCCGCACTAGGAATAACTCCTGTGTCGCGGGGGTGTTCATAAACATACATTTAACACACACAAAGTACACCCAGAGTTAGAACAAATCTTTGCGAATCACACAAAGATTTATCCCATGTGGGGATCGAACCCACAACACCAGCGAAGTTGAAAGCGGCGAGGCGACCGCTTTTACCGCCACGCCAACCGTGCACATGGTTGTGGCGTATACCGTATAGTACCCACATTTTATCTGTTTTTTAAGTCCCAAGTGATAAAGGGAGAGTGCTAAAGGGTACAATAATAATTTCTAAATCTGTACAGCTACTAAGAATTAATACTGGACGGAAAATTTCTATAATACTTTTTTTTTTCTAACCTGGGGTTAAAACACAAGGTTGACGTTGAGCGGTCGCTTCATAGGCTAGCTGCGCACACGCAATAATATTGACAATATTATCAGCTAGTAAAAGCTTCATTAAACCCAGTCAATGTGTGAAATATTGACATTAATATTGCATGTGTGATAGCCATATATTATTATAAGGTACATTTTCTTGCTTACGTTATTCACAAGGATTAATAATATCCGATATATTATACCCAAACTATCTTACTTCCCACGATAGATATCTCTTTGATATTACGTGATAGTGTATTCGCGTGTACAAAGCCAATATAATCAGGAGTAGGCGTGAGTCCATCTACCAATACAAAGATATAGCCGACAGGTAGCCGAGTAATAAAATATTGCTTAAAAATAACTACATTTTTATAGTGCTGGTTTTCACGCAAAGAGGTGATTAGAAAGTTTTTTATCTGAAGAGAAACCATACATATATCTTTATAATGTTTTTCTCTGGGTATAAAACAAAGCAATTAATTTGAAAAACCAATCGGACGATTGTTTTAACCTATTACGCACGGAGACTGGAAATGCAGCCGGTAGATGGCTATATGCTAGAACTAAATAATATCAAGCTACTAGCATCCGCGCGTAGCTTCAGCTGCGTTCAGCCTACGTTACTCAGGAATAATCTAGCATTTTAATAGACACAAAATTATTTAAATCGGTCTGTTCGTTTCTGATTGAATCGTAACATACAAACAAAAAAAATCTCTTTATAATATTAGTATAGTCATCTACGGGTCGAAATCTAACATGTCTATCATGGGTTTAACTTCAATATTATTAAGTTTTATATCTATTTATATACACAAATCATATCTAAAACACTAAAACGCATGTTTGTTCTTATTAAAAGGAAAACACATATTACTTTTGTATGGAAAACAGCTAAGTAATTGTTCGCCCTTAAATAGCCTTTAAGAGAATAAAGCTCCATAAAACATGTAATAACTTTTTTTTTATGAGCTTTTAAATATTTTCCGGTTGAAAAGATAAATACATTGTTCAATGTATTTATCGTGTTCAACCCGTATACTGTTCATTACCTACTGCACAGATCATTGGTCACCATGTACAGTACAATGTACAGATTGTGTGGATGTGGTTGAATGTAATCCCTGTCTTGATTACTACTGCCACAGGCTGCGTAAATTCAACCCACTGTCAAGATTGCAGGCGAGATGCTGATGAATTGGATGTGGTATTTGGAACAATATAATTATTTTAAAATTAAAATAAAAGAAATTTGAAGTATGAACACACGGCTTCTCATCGAGCGATACATTTCGAATATAAGATGTTCTTGCATTGTTTCAGCTGCCAAATTTATAGCTTGATTGTGTCTCAATTTATGTCAAAAAAGTTTCACTGTAAGTTGACTAGAATAATTACATTTTCTGTTTTCATTAAAACCGTTTACCAGCATGATTGCAAATGAATATTTCATTACAAATTTTATCTCATTAAGATATCAAATTCAGTGAAGCCTTTTAAATTACAGAGCTTGTAAAACAATTAACATCCTAAATACCAGTCCTGAGAAGTCAGGTTAAAAGGCATTTTTTTTTATCTTATTGGCCTGAACTCTAATCCAGCCAGTTTGTTGCTATAGGCTAAATTTTGTATACTTCGCACCTTTGCCATTACCTCATTGACATCTACTAGCTCCCACTCGGCATGTATGTAGTATTTTATCAAAATCGAGTAAGTAATTTTTCGTCGTTTCGTCAACAAAACAAACTGGTCATATACCAGCGAACAAACTGGTCATAAGACGACCGGATGGCGGAGTGGGTAGTGTGCCTGCCTGCGACGCCGAGGTCGTGGGTTCGATTCCCACTTAAGACAAATCTTTGTGTGCATGAACATGGGGGTTTGTCCTAGTCTGGGTGTTTCTATGTATAATAAGTATGTATTTACGAAAGAAAAGTATACATATATGTATTAGTATCAGTTATTCTAGTACCCATAGTACAAGCTGTGCTTAGTTTGGGACTAGCGTTGTGTGTGAGTTGTGAAATTATGAAATATCCATATTTAAGTTATTTTCTTAATTATTGCTCGATGTGTTGCTAAACTTTTATTTGTACAGTTATAGTGGCTCGGCCATTACGTGCTAAGGCTCGCGTTCAGTGCCGCTCCTGAATTTATCGCGAGACCATTGTCTGCTTCACTTGATTAAGTACTTGATTAAGTTGGTTACACTTAACTTTTATTGTAAGTTGTATTTGGAGAATTTATTGGTATTTGAGGTTGTTAAGCTTTTGATATTTGTAAACTAAAATACTTGTAACGTACGTGTCGTGCGACTTAATATTTTTATGGTTGCCAACTATAAGTCTGTAAGCCTGTCACGGTGAAAGTATCGTAAAATATTTTTCTGTAATATATAGCTTATTTATTTCTGGCTCTTTAAAAATAATCTCAAATGATTATGTACTAGTTAATTATTTCGCTTAATTTAAACAAATAACCAAACTTATTTCCAAATTTGAACGAATAAATACGACGTAGCGATAGCCCTAATGATAAAACCGTAAAGTCTAATCACTTCAAACACGTCACATCACTGCAATATGTTCAAGAACCCTCAAAGGTTCCTAATTATAATAATGACGTAAGCAAATCGAATCTACCATTGAACATTACATTGCCACTTAATAAATCCTCCGCCGAATAAAAGAAACAAATTAAATGTTTAATTCAAACATACCAACCAACTGGTTGAATTCGTCACACTGTGTCAAAATGGTTCGGTAATACCAAATTATTTGTCATCACTAAGACACTTATGTACGTAGCAATAAGGCTCAAATTGATTTCTATGAACTGCATTTCAAAATACGAATGCACGTTTTAGGGTGCACACAAATAAAAGAAAAACGATGCAACTGCCTTTATTTTAACGAATTTAAACTTTGGGGTAGCTACGTAAAGTTGATTTTTATTTGACGTAATTAGCATTAGGGTTGGTGATTACTTGTATTCATGATGAATTAAATACAAACAAAATTGCACCTTAAGTACTGTGAATTAGGAAAGAGTTTGCTTTGATGCTTAAAAATTGCAACAAAATCAAAAATCATTCAAAACATATGCGCAATACTTGAATGGTATAAAGTGCTTTAAAATACAAAGGTTTAATACAAATAATTGTATGTCATTGTGGTTTAAGAAAAGTACTTTTGTAATTGGGTACTAGAGTTTGTTTCATTAAACGAGTTATAACCATAAAGGTTATTATTGGAGCAACCTTATCACCCTTTATAATGGGATTATTGTTAATTATTCATAAAATGACCTTTTAGTGACGCCAATAATATTACTGGGCCCATATGAGTGTTCTTATACTTTGCCAAACATAACATTACATATCATTACGCCTATTAATATAGGCGTGATGTACGCCTTCGTGCCTTCTAGGTTACCCCTTACCTAAATTGTTTAACTTCTTTCCCTAAATTATATTCATATCGGCATTTAGCAAGTACCATTTTTAGGGTTCCGTAGTACCTACAAGGAACCCTTATAGTTTCGCCATGTCCGTCTGTCTGTCCACGGCATAGCGACGAAACTGTTGGTGCTAGAAAACTGAAATTTTGCATGAACATGTATGTTAACTAAACAAAGAAAGTCGTAGAATAAAATTAGGAAAAATATTTTTTTTTCAGGTAGCTCCCCTACATGTAAAGTAGGGATGTTTTTTTTTTTTGTCGCCTACCCCATAGTGTGGGGTATTGTTAGATAGGCCTTTTAAAAACGTTGGGGTTGCTAAGACAGTTTTTTGATTTAGAGATTTGTTTGCGAGATAATTAACTTTAAAGAGCAAATTTTTGTTCGAGTAGGGCGTCCCCCCCCCCCCACTAAAAGCTAAACTACTGGATCCCAAAATCTGAAAAAAATTGTGTCGGTAGTACATGTAATGAACTTTAAAGGAAAACTATAGCGGATAAGTTCACTTCATTAGTTCAAGAGGAATAGGGGTCCGAAATGTCAGATGCAGTTACTCAGAATATTTCGTTCAAAATTCTTGAAACATAAATAAACATACATAATACATATATAAAATCACGCCTTTATCCCATGGGAGTAGGCAGAGACGATGGAACGCCATGTGCTTCGCTCCTTACATACTTCTTTCGCTTCCTCAACATTCATACATCTCGTCATACGTGCTAGCTGGTTTCGTGTACTACAAACATTTCCTTTCTGAAGGACGCCATTTAGTTAAAAAGTAAAATTAAAAATATTTTTCTACGGAACCCTACTGCGCGTGGCCCGACACGCACTTGGCCGGTTTTTTTTATTGGTTTAAAAATACCAATAAAATTAATAAGAATAAATATTTACACGCAGGCCCTCAACTAATTTATTTATTTATTTATTTATTTATATATTAGCTATTATTCGACAAAATTAAATACTTTACGAATATTTGAAATTTGGCAAATGAAAATGCAATATCTTGCTCAACCAAATCTTAGGATAGATGAATAAGGAATAAAACGAATACAATATAATTACTACATACGAGTATAATGCCTCGTAATTGCGTCGTTGTTCTTGTTGTATAATTTGTGAGTTCGATTCCCGCGTCGGACAAAATGTTATTTGGGGTTTTTTCCTTCAGAAAAATCTCAATAGCACCACAGGGTTAAAAAAAATATTGGTAACTTTTTTTTTCGATAAGTTGTTTGATTTAATATAGTAAGTAGTGATATTTATTTATTTTTACTATAATCTCTAAATCAAAGATTTTTATAGTATTTATACTATATTCGAGCCGGTCTGAGACAATGGTGTTGGAATTGTGCCCAGTGGTTGGCGCTAAGCTCAATATTATTGCTATTGGTAATATAGACGTGATGTAATGTTAGGTTAAAACATGGTAAATTAAAAAAAAACAAACCAGTGAGCTATAAGGATAGGTACTGGTAAGAACATTGCTATAAGCATCCAATATAATAATATTATTTAAACCAACGTGAGGTGAAAACATTATTATTGAGAATACGGGTTACTCACGTTATTTTAGTGGGGATATGCCGACTAGTTTCTAATCTTGTACGTAGATTCATCAACTGGGTGATTAATCGCGTGTCGTCGCCGTTGCGAAACGTCGCGCGATTACGTGTTACGTGTTATTATTGAGAAGCCGGGTATCAATAATAACATCCAATGTAAGTTTTGAAAAACTTAAGTGCGGTCTATTGAACCCAAGTATTATTATACGAATACCTATTATTTTGCTGTTTAGCAAATATGAGTATTCGACTCATATTCACATCACTACGTTGTATGAAGGTAGAAGGTAAGTTAGCTAAAGTTATTCGATTAATCAATCATACCGAGGCTTGCTTTTGACGGCATACAGCCCTTAAATGGATTGAAAGCTCTTGAGTAACGAAAGTTAAGTGAAATTGTATGATATCATGCTTGTTTTGGTTATACTAATATAATCTTCAAAAAAATGTGTATTAAAAAAAAAGTAAAACTGTTATGATTAGAATTTATACACGCTTCTAATATTAAACACATTAGACATATTGGATTCTAGCTTTTGCTCGCGACTTTGTCTGCGTGGAATTTGTTGTATTCAGTAGTAGCTGCTCCCGCGCTTTGACCTGCATTCAACCTTACTACTCCGCTCCCGAAAAGTTTAGCGTAATATTAAATATCAAAAAACCTTATGAGAGTTAGACTAAAAAAGCCAAAAATATTATTAAAATTCAACTAGTAGTTCACTGGTGGTAGAGCTCTTGTGAATAAACTCGAGGGCGGCAGCACCACCGTCTCACCTTTAACCAGCCGCCAAATAGTAGTGCTTCCATTACTGTGTTCCGGTTTGGTGGTGAGATCAGGCCCTGAAATTACTGGCACATGAGGCATACCACCGTAGTCCTCAGCTGCAGCGACGCATCTATAATCTGCTTTTGTGGATTGTTGATGTCCATGGGCTGTACTCCACTTACCATCAGGTGGACTACACGTTCGTTCGCTGTAGGCGTAGTATAAATAAAAAATAAAAAGTTCTTGAGATTAGTGATACCAAACAAACAAACTAACTTTTGCCCGCGGTTTTGCTGCGTAGTAGGTACATCAATAAAAAGTAGCCTATGTTACGCGTCTTGTAGTCAGTTACCTGAATTTACAATTTTATTAAAATCGGTTTAGCCGCTTAGAAGATTAGTCGTTAAACACAGACGGACTGACCGACAGAAGCGCAGACAGACAACAAAAATTAAAACTGTATTTTAGGCAAATATATCGTGGAAACAACTATACCAACTTGAAAAATCATTGTTATTTTGACATTAAAAACAGACACTTTAATTTTATTTAGTTGCTGATATTTGATAATTTTCACATGCCTGCAAGATAATCCCTATAGTTATTTTTTTAAATTACGGATACTAATTTGATAGCAAGAAAAATAAATTAATGACAGCTGGACATTGTCCTTGCTGTCAAATTAGCGTTTATAGCGTTTGTTATGGTCATATTATTCTTACCATCATAATTATTTTATTAACAGCACTATGATTTAAAGGCTGAATTTTCTAGTGAGATTCTGAACGGACCCACATTTATTACAATGCAAAAAAGAAGTATTTATTTCTCATCGCCATACTGCTAAAGTATAATATACAGACCTCGTATGTTATAAGTTTTATTAAAAATTAACAGCAAATATTATCCTCCCTGATTTTCCCTAAATCCATTCCAGCTATAACAACATTATCTACAACAAACAAACTGACAAACAGTCATTACGATAATCCTAAGGGTTGAGGCCACGTGAGGCCGCGTGGCCGGCGTGAGGCCTTATTAGCCCCGGCCTCGGAGGGCAAGGGTAAGTGTTCTCTTATAACAGGCTAAAAGGATAGTTATTGAACTTAATTATGGAGTTATTATTGGGTTAAATTGTTTTAAGTATTTTTATATAATATTAAAGTTGAAAAGTAAAGAATCCAGCAGGACTCGAACCTGCACCCCTTGGGTATACATAAAGGCATATAAAGGCATAGCAAAGCTAAAATTTGCTTTAAAATATTACAAGTGTTTAAAGTATGGTTGCTGATAAAAATACACATGATTGAACACACAACGAAATTAATCAAAGTATATAGTTGTAGTTGGAAAGTATGTCTCTTTGTTTCTACTCTTGTGGTTCTTCACAACATTTAAAAAAGAGCTTAATAATATATAGAATCATCAATAACAATAAAAACAAAATTACTCTGTTATTTCATTTATTATCATTAACCACTTCAAAACATGGAACCCTAAAGAAACTTTCATTTTAACAAAATTACCTATTACGTATGTTTCCTAAAATGAAACAACTAAACTATCAATTATTTTGAGTGCCATCAAAACACTCGATCACACATCACCGCACTTTTATTACAAGGACCCATTAAAACTATAACCACCCTAACCGCAATAAAAAAAAACATTTTGGCGCTAAAACACCCCAAAGTGGGGTCGATAATCCACAATTTTACGCCAAAGAGATTGCACAAAAAAGGATGGAATCTGTCACATTTTGTCTCTGGTTATTTATTAAAGGAGGCGGGGCAAGGAATTTTATTTGACATAAAATGTGATATAAAAATGTATAATATGTGGAAAGCGTGGATATTTAATGATGCGACAAATAGAAGAATATAAAAAGGAACGGAGGAACAGATGTTCAACACGCGCGTCCCGACTGTATTTGAAAGGACTCATTGTGGACATATTACGCTATTTATTGATGATAAATTGGGAATTATTGATGGGTTATAGATAAATGTATGGCTCATTGTTGATCGGTAGTTATTATAACATTTTATTAATAAGTTACCCCTAAAGATTTTGATGCACTTAAAAGAACTTTACAAAAATACAATGCAGTGCAGTTATTTACTTTTTAAAGAATTGTCTAAGTAACAAAACCAATTCTCTGTATTTCCTAAGTATGTACATACTTAGGAAATACAGAGAATTGGTTTTGTTTCTTTTCTGTTATTTATATCCGAAACGGGTTTTTTTAAAAAGGCATAATGTTTGTACAAAAGTTACATTTTAACACTACTTCCAAATAATACTACAATCATAAGCTAAGAAGCAAAATGCAACAAAATGCCAACGGTATACAATAACTCAAAACATATCTCCAGAAAGTACAACTCGGTTGTCTGTTGTGAACACTGCGAGTTTTCTAGTATATCTCCACAACCAACAACGAAGTCACTCGGGAGAGTTGTCAAGTTTATTTACTCGCGACTGCACGAAACCACACACAAGTTTACACAAAGGTACTGGGTTGCTCGGGTTTATAGAGATTCTTTACATGATACGGTATAGACATGATTCAAAATAATTTGAATACTACAAAAAAAGAAAAGCATAATACATTTATTGAAACCAAAACTTTCTTAGACCTTGAATAAGCCCAGGAAAATATTTGTAAGCGTTTTATTAGTCATTTACCATCAGGGTTTTTCAACGGAATAAGAGAATATACATACATAAATAGATGCATAATTACATAAAAACACGTCATGATCCCACGGAGATAGGCAGACACTATGGAACACTATGAGCTCATAATGACTGTTCCATAAGAGAATATAAATTAAATAGTAAGTGTAACATTTAACAAAACTTCAACTTCGTCACCACTAAACTGAAGCAGATTTTAGGTATATAAAATAGTGCAAGCGCTGGAGATTCCTACCTTGGACTTTTGGAAAACAAAACTCTGTACCGAAATTACATCGTTTTGCTCTCATTTGATAATATGGAACAATAACTTTCGACAAAAAGCATCCGATAAATCGTACAGTATAACTGTATTCAAGCCTAAAACACGTTCGGACCGCGTTGTGTACGTAAATGATGGTTCGGTCCAAAGCCGGTACTACGTTAGTACAACAACGTCACTACGTTCGTAAAACAACTTCACTACGTTAATACGACAACGTAACTACGAGGGTTCAATTGCGTTGTACCGATATTGTACAGAAATAGGCATCGAACAAGCTTGCATTACACATTTAGAGGTTAGGACTGTTTGGATGACTTGAATATAAATATTTATCGGATTGGGTTGGAAAAACTGTTTTATCATTAAAACTGTTTACTTACAACTAAATTAACAGAATTGTATGTAGTAGTAAAGGAATCTGGCAGCCAATAGCAAGTCTTCGCTTATATAACACTAAATAAGAACAAACGTATACAGTAAAAATCAAGAACAAAATAAAGCTAAAGTTAAATTTGTAAGTATCAATGTACACTTACCACACACTAATGATATCATATACTAACCAATCAGGCCTCCATTGCACCCTTAAAAAAGTCAAGACTCAAACACCTTCGCACTGTTGACATCCTACTATTAAAAGGATCAATATCAATGGTTTGACAGAATTATTGTTTTTCGTTCTTATCCTATAATATCTACGGTAAAAAAAGTTATAATTAAAACATATTTGATCCAGATAACCCAGAAATATTTTATTTTCATAATAATTCAACAGGCGAATTCAGTGACAAAGTGTTATCAAAGGGTATATTTTCTATTCGACCTGGTATTCTTAAAACCTTAAAACGTCTGCGAACAAATTAAATTACCTCCAACATTTTATTAGGCACATTACTGAATATATAATACGAAGTATATTATTTACCAGAGAAGTAATTTATTCGGCAAACTTGTATGGCTGCGTAAAAGTACTGAGTTGGGAACTTTATGGAACTTTCTAATTTTAGCCGGCTTTCTGGTTTCGATACCTGCCTATAACTTAGGCGGCTTCTTTATTTTGATTAAATCCTTCAAATGTTGATTTTTACTTTATTCAGACTTCATTCAAAAACAAACTAATTCTTCAGTGAGTTATAATATGTGAATCTATATTAGTATTTTAGGTAAACTATATACTGACCTTGGTAAAAGAAAGTTGAAATTCAAGATTTTATCCACTGGAATATAAAAATGCAAAAAAAAACGAATTTATTTCCAAATGTATATTTTTATGCAAAGAAATATAAAATTTGATGAATATTAAATTAAACTAGTCCAATAACTTAATCTTAACTTAATAAGTCATTGCCAAAAGGCATTACCGCGTTCTACCTATTGCGATACAAAGATTTTATTTTGAAAATGTCACAAAGATTAATATGAATAAAAATCCTCAACATTCCAATAAACTTATCACAAACATAGGCGCGATCGTATAAGCGATATCGACTCCCATCACTATTTCTTACGAGAATCCTGAGTAGATTTTCTCACGATGTTTTTCCTTCACCGTTAGCGAGCAATCATTTAAAAGATCTTCGAAAAGACGAATCTTAACGATTTATTAACAGAGGTGTATGCTGTGGGTTCGAATCCGTGACCTTTGACTTCGCAGTCCTATGGTCGCCCACTCGACTATCGCTGGTGTCGCAGGGGCGCATAACCTCTAAAAAAATCAACAACACGTTATACCTACATTCATATTAGGATCGTTTGTATTTATTACTGTAATATTCCTGTCGTATTCCAAAAATCATAAAATTTTTCCCATTCTAGTTCATATTCATCAATTGTAGATTCAATGCGCATTGACCTATAATCTAAATGCCAAAGTTCAGCAATAAACTATAAACTATATTCGTTAGGCTCACAATACCTCAGCCTAAATAGAAACCCTAACAAATAAAATGACAAAACCATTCCTGAAATGTAATGAAAATCAACTGAAACGCTTTATTTTCAGCTCACGGACTGACCCCTACAAATCCTTCTCTATAACAAAGTTATCGGAACCCAGCGCCATTTCTAACTAAATTTCCTGTTTTATTATCAACCTATCACCCAACTATACGGGTTCTTGCCTTTTTCCATTCTCGTCCTGTGTCGGACCCCAAACGTATGACCTTTTAACAAAAATATCAAAGGTTTTACTCATAAAACATTCAAAGCTAAATTGAAAATTACAGATTCTATGAATAATAAAATAAGAAAGTCTAAAAATGTTGTCTTAAATAAACATTATTAGTATAATACTAATATCTCATGATTAAACCGTATAGATAAGTTTTTTTTTCTAATTTAGTAAAAGATTGCCATGAAACACTTTAGATTTAAAACTCACTGGTTTCTACATTTTAAAATAGATTCATGAGGATCAATGTCTTGCTAGTTGTACCCTAAACTAAATGAGAAACTTTATTCATATCCTATTTTATTAATCCACCTCACACCGAACGGTTTTTATCTTTTTTATCCAACTTTGTCCCGTGTCAAAACCCAAACGTATCACCTTTAACCAAACAGCTGCAAAAAGAACTAAAAGGTCATTTTGAAGTTCTGACACATTTAACGCTAAATGCCCAAATAAAAATCAGTAAATTTTAAGTTAATCGCTCACCGTAACTAATTTTAGTTCATTCATAACAAGTAGCTCTCATGTCCAATAATGGCGACAATACGTCTGCCTTGTGAGGTAGAATGGCAGAGGCATGCGTAAAATTCCTTCCTATAATACATTATAACTATAATACCATAACTTTTGTATCTGCACCTCAAAACTCACAAGCTAAAACCAACTTTGAATCAACGTCATATGATTTAAAAATGTTTTTTCGATCAGTTTTATTTGCCGAATCAAATTACAATCGGCGGCAAAGCATAGATACTTAATATCAAAGCTGTAAATTCTGCAATCGATTGTAAATTTTACAAAACATCAAAAGTTGGTTCAACAATGGCATCTTTAGAGACGATTTGTCGCCATGTCAAATAATTGCTTGAATGGACGAATAAAGGGACCTAAAGCGGCAGTTATGCAATCAATTAAAGGGGGCGGTGCTGAACCAAGATTCTGGTATCTTTTTGAAACCGAAAACTGCGTTATCGGGCCACGAAACACGAAAAGTTTCTGCCGACTTTAATAGAATTTGAGGAAGGAGTGTTGAATACCTTTATTATAATGAAGGCCTTATTTCTTAGATAATGTTAATTTAAAGAAATATTCTGAAATGTTTTAATAGAGTTAATGGAAAAGAAAATTGAGATGATTGTAAGGAGTAAAAGTGCGCTGTGAAGGGGTTAAATAGTTATATAGGTTAAAGGTATTACAGTTTTTGTAGTCTAAATAATTGTTTAGTTTGGTAAAAAAATATTTTGCATTTTATCTTTTTGAATATTTTTACAACCATCTGGTTTTATCTCTTTGAAACCTTTTTTGTACGACAGTGTAGTTCTGTGCCTATTAATTGAGTCGATTCGTTTACTTTTTTTTTTTAAGTATTATAGTTTCCATGTAAGAATACATCCAGTAGATAATCGCTCCCGCTACCTCTCCGCTCTCCGCCATTTTCCTAGCCCGATCGATTCGCACATCTTTACAATAGGGCCGGCGCACACGACTCAAAGATCCCGCTACCTAAACACGCTGACATTTTACACCCGAATTCATATCTTACAAATTCTTTCACACAAATGAATGGGCTAATGTGTTATCGCACTTACAAAATCTATGAATGGAATATTCAAGTGTCCGTGGCGAAACAGTCGGTAATAGTATTTCATATACTCGCGTTTGTGAATGAAAATCGATTTGTAATGAAAAAAATAGAATGTAATTGTCAGTGTAAATTATTGGTGTACTTTGAAACCGGCACTTAGAAGAATGTGTAAGGAATCTTTGAATTGCTCAAATTGCTGTCTGTATAAATTGATCGTTATCAAATAAAGGAATGTAAGATAGGAAATAATGAACAAAGGCTAAACAAATTACTTTAACCATTAACTAATACTAATGTTATCTATAGGCGGTCAAAATATGATAAGGACTTACTTATAAAATATCTACCACAAAAATAATATTTTGTAAATAGTTTATATGGAAAACCATTGCCTATTTAACGTCTTGCTAAAATCGATGATTACGAATGCTCATGTTTTATAAAATGGTTAACACAAAAAAAATATGCCATAAGTCTGTAGTAACTTTTGTTCAACTGAAAAATACTGTCCAACGATAATATGGCCATTAGAGGGTGGGACCAAAATTAGCATCCTCCTTTATTTTTTTTTTCTAAGCGCCATATCACACATGCTACTTTTAGCATAAGCTACTGGCGGCGATTAGGTGACTGTTTCCATTGAAACAATTGGCTGTTTTGTTTTCATTGAAACCGTTCGGTCGCGGCATCGAAATTGAGCGTTTTGGTGACTATAGCTCTAAGACGACTACTAGGTACGTTCTATATTATTTTCTATAAAAAAATACTATTGAATTAATATTATTATTCTGTAGCTGCAGTATTTGTAATTGTTTCCACTTAGTGTTGATTTTATTTTAATAAAAAGTAAATTAATTCGATATCTGTGAAACTGTATAAACGTCACATTTGTCGCGGCACATCATTAGGGTGTCCACACGTGTTTGAAACGAAAGGGTGACAAAGTCCTGTTGTACAACATTGATTAGTCTCGCTTGGGCGTGACTGGTACAATTGACAGTTTCTGGTGTCACTTTGCTTTTGAAGTTAAAGTTCTATGTAAAATCATTTGCTTTTGCATTACAAAGAGTTATAATTTAAAGTCTAGAACCGTGGACTCGTACAGTGGCAGCCCGTGATTACTGTTACTATACTGCTGATGGGGACGTTGCAAATTAAATGAATTCTTGGGATACTGTTATAAACAGTATCCCAAGAATTCATTAGAAAAACTCAAATTCGTCTCTACAGCGAAGTACGATTTTTTGTGCAAATAGTACAGTACAGTAAACATTACTGGTTATTAATTAACACTTTAAAGGTCTGCCGATTATGCTTACCTTCAAGAATTCCAGAACATACTTATTCTTTAGTAGCATTATATATCCAGTCATTCAAAATTTGCTAGATAAACACCAAAATCAATCGTACATTTTTAGAATTAGCATATTGCATTCAACTAAATTTAACTTGTATGCATAACGACCACGTCATTGTCAACATTCACCCTCAATTCAAACAGAAACTCACAACCGTATTATTAGTCGAGGAGTCGAGGGTACCAAACGTATGCTAATCGTATGCCGTATCAAATCACCGACGAGTAAATGAAATAGTCGATGTGATACGCGAAACTCGATTCGTTTCGCACACTCGTCCTGTTGCAGTTATCGCTTTGTCATTGCGCGAGGGGGTTTTATTAGTTTTGAAACAGGACTTGTCCGTGAATTTAGAAACGCATGGTCATCTCAGTTCGGAATTTAATTTTGAGTGGTAATAAATAAAAGGAAACGCAATAATTTTCTGTGCTGATTGTTATTGATTTTTGATAAACTGATCAAAATAACACAGGCTATGAATGGTAAATGTATCATTATACAATTGAGGAAAAATGAGATGGCTGTACACTGTAGCATTCACAAAGATGTCTGCGTTTCCGCATGAGTACAATCTGGGTGTCTTCAAAACAAGAGTAAGTAGGTATCTCATAGGTAAGCGATGAGGTGAGATCGTGGTCAAGCCCGTGTTTATACACCAAAAATACCTTCAAGATGCCAATATACTTTGAATTTTATATTCACAATACACAAACTATCCCAAATTACCAACTGAATGTATTCATGAAAAAGTCCAGCTTTATTGCAAAAAAGAATCTATGTATTGGATACAAAAAGTCACTGGTATCCAATAGGATACAAATACAAATAAAAGGGTTAAACGGACATTGTAGTCCCTTCCGGTCGCTTCTATTGTGTGGTGGAAGGTAATCGCAGCGTAAGATGTTTGTTTTGTTAGATCGATATCCTTCGACGCGCTGCGAAGGAATTGAATGTATCTATTTACTTAAAAGGATTGTTGAGAAGGTTGAAAGTAATACGTTCTGTGAGCCTTGGTTAAGGAATGAGAATAAATTCATAAATCCAATTAAATTTGTTTCTGTGTCATGCGGGGTTGCAGCGTTAGTGGAACTTCTTTCGTTCTTATTTAAATAACATCAAAATAAAAAAACATCACGCCCGAACCGGGAATCGAACCCGAGACCTCGCGGCGAGAAGCACATTCGCAACGAGGCAGTTCATAATGCTAATACAAGCAGCCAGCGTCGAATGTGAATATGAAAACACGATCTCCCATCAAAATACATATTAAATTAAAAATCTGTTACATTTAATTTTGAAAGATGTAAACCCAAAACATTTTAATAAATGTTTAAACAACATAAGGCAACACTAATAACGGTAAAATTCGTTGCAATTTAAGCAAAGGAAACAAATGGCTTAAAGGAGGACAATTGGTTGACTATTTGCCATACAAAAATATTTTTTTTATTTTTAAAGACCAATCATATCTAAAACACTAAAATGTATGTTTGTGAGCACCCATTTTTCGAAATTATTATTTTAATTAAAGTCAATTTAAGTCAAACCCGTATTACGTTAGTATGGAAACACGGCGCTCGGGAGAATTCTCTTAAAATACCAACAAATAAATTTTAAACCAAACTGTTCATTCAACCAAAACCGCTTTCTACACCGCTACCCCAAAAATCTATCAAATATCCGTTGTTTTAATATTAAAAGTATCAAACCTCTAGAAAACCCAATAGGCCGTTAAATTTTCGAATTAATTTTAAAATACAGCGGCTAATTGAACTGCTGAGCGATTTCCGGTCGGGAACGCGTGCCGGACATATTGACGTCACTTCCGGGCTTCCGTTAGAAAAGCCGTTATGTTTAAATGGTGTTATTTGATGACGGTGGAGATGAATGGGTTTTGTGACGTCATTGAATCTGATGCTGTGCATATTTTCATCTTTGGCTCCCGTATCAGAGTTGTTATATTAACCTTATTGACAGGATAATCATATAATACACATAAATAAAAGTGACAGCTTGTTTTCTCTTCAGTGTATTTTTTTCAAGTGTACTTGTGTCATTATTGTATTCGGTCAAGTTATATTTTTATGGGTTGTATAATATCTACATGAAACATCTGAAACTGGCCCTTAGTTCGCTGTCAATAGGTCTTCTGAATAAAGGTTTTAAAGTCAAATGAGGGCTTATTACATCAAGTAAGATATAATAATGAGCAGATATATTATTATCTACCTGGTCTATGGGTTTGTGTTACATATTACGTGTGGTAGAATTTCTTCATGTAACTCCAATTCAGTAAGGGACTCTCTTAAATAATGATTTTGACAAAATGGGCACGCTCAAACATGCATTGTAGTGTTTAACATCACTTCAACTCAGTTTGTACAAAAATAATCAATAAAAATAATAAAACAAAATAATCCGATGCTATAAAAATGTGTGTTAAACCTGCAAGTACCCAAGAGAATTCTGTAAATTATAACATCTGCAAAGTCATTGAAGTTCATTTCTAATTATTTTTTTCTAGATTTAGAAGTTCAGAAATTCCCTAGTCAGTAATTTAGGTATAAGTAGACATATTTTTATGATTTATGACCTTAGTTGAACCATGTTACATAGATTTTTGTTACTCTGGGAATATGAATAGATTTACCGTTTTTGTTTCAAGCAAGAATTATTTCAATAAAATTATGTATGGTATTGAAGGTAGGTAGATATTGAAGTGGTTATTACCAAACGTTTTCAAATTTCATATAAAATTTTATGCTTATTTTGTTGGAGAGGAATAATCTTAATTCTCGTAAAATCCCAGTTGTGTTTTAGTACCGCCCAAAAGTTCTCATATTAATTTATAATGACCGTAATTTTATATCTTTATTTTTATCGACATTTTAACAATCTCGTATAGCTTTTCAAACAAAATTTTGTAATTCACAATCAGTATTCAAACAGAAATAAAATAGAGCTAGTAGTAAACTAAAGCTTAATTAACAAGTTTTTTTTTTTTTGCATTGTCAAATCAATACATCAATATAATTATATTATACATAACATACATATAAATAAAAGTGAAATGTCTATTTTTAATGTCAAAATAACAGTATTTTTTTCAGTTGAAAACTGTATTTTAAAAATTATTATAGTTTTTAAAATGTTTATTATCTGTCTGACAAATCTTCTAAACGGCTAGACCCATTTTGATAAAATTTTAGATGCAAGTAATTGACTGTAAGGCGCGAGACATAGGATACTTTATATTGATGTACCTACCACACAGACGAAACCGCAGGTAAAAGTTAGTTTGTTTGTTTGCTTGCGCTAATCTCGAGATTTTTGTGTTTGATAGTTAATAAATTAGTAAATAAATGTTTTTTTAAATATTTCAAATTACGCAGCAGTGCAGTATGGTTTAACGTGGGTCAAAGAGCGGGATCAGCTTCTTAATAATAACGAATTCCAAGCAAAGGCTAGTTCACAATAAAAGAAAATATAGGTATGTTAACTAATCCCCAAGATAGGCATAGTATTATCAAATAATACCAAGCTTCATAATTGTTATTTATGTGTAATAGACAAAATGGCGTCAACCAAGTTCAAATCACTAGACTCACGCGTCAGCTCAATAGCTGCTCGTCTGCTTCATATAATAATAATAATGAACGAGTAAACGACAAACATCTAAAGAGACTCGCGTTGGGTGGCTGTATCAAGGGTCTGATGCAGAAGGCGGTACTACTCGACACGGCACGCGTTGTGAGGAGGTTTATCTCTCTGGAGCCCTAACCGTCAGTAGTTTGGTCCCTGTATCCGATGCCGGTGGGGTACTATTTTTTATATTTTTAAATATTTTTTTGTACTTTTATTTAAAAATGTAGAATTTTATAATTTTATATTTTTAAATGTACTTTACTTTTATAATTTATATTTAAACATGTAAAAGGAATAAATGAATGAACGAGTAAAAATGTTTTACTCGACAATAGTCGACAAAGCTCGGCTATGTTATACCCGTTGACTTTTCAATATCAAAGACTTAATTTCAAACAAAATTAACATCAACAGCACTTAATTCCAAATACCCTTCTCAATTACAAACACAATAAATTACAAATCAATACTTATAAACAATACAATAAACCAACCTCTGCCAAAGAAGCATAATGTATAAACGATAAAAGTGCGCGATCAAAAGAATCAAAGGGTCCGATAGAAAAAGAAAGAATGGGAAGAAAGGGACAAAAGTAAAGAAAAGCTTATAAAAAGGTCGGTAGTTCTGTACAAAGTGAAGCAATTCGTGTTTTTGATAAAAAGTTTTGTACAATGGAGTATTTTGTGATTGCGTTTTGTGGCAAACTAGCTTTTGTGGAGTAAGTTGTAAGCTTATTGGGGAACAGCAATCGATCAACCTATTCGTTTTTCGCACAATAATAATATGATGACGTGAGACTAACTTGTACATAACATAACATACATAACATTACATACATAGCATAACATACATAACATAACATACATAACATGACATCACGCATATATTACTGAGAAGGGTGTGGCAGAGGTGAACAACACCCACACTTCATCTCACCACTTTTCCCTCCATATTGATTACGTACTCTTTGATTAGAACAGTAGATAATAAAGTTGTAAATCTCTCCTGCCTTACACCACACCCAGTACCAATACTCTACAATTTGTCAACTTCAATGGCCTCTTAGCAAAACTCTTTGTCCGTACACTGTAGTGCATTAATATGTACTTGAGAAACAAGAGACGTGAGAATTTTACTTCAAGTGTAGTAAGGCGCGTTTGAACTTAATTGTAATTGAGGACAAAATATTCGGTCTTAAGAATAATGCAAATCTATAATTGAATCGGTTTCAATGTGAACTTGTTGACGATTTGTAAGGGCTCACAGACATATTTTACTGCAGTTTTCATCAATTTACAGAGTGAATCAAGAAAATTTATGGTTCAAAAGTATGTGCATAATAAATGCACAATATTATAAAATTTATATCTTGTAGAAAAGCAGAGAATTTGGAAGATGTCCAATATTCTTCTTCATTCGAGTCGACGGCAAAGTCACATTTTGTTAGCCCAGTATGTGGCTACCTGAACAGCGCTTTCATCCGCGTTAATTAGCGCGTAGATGTCCAATGTAACTATTAGTAGCCGAATCGTAGCGAAGCGAAGACAAATCGCTAGTCGAAGAATTATATTAATTTACTATCTAATATCTATTGTGCAACTTATGGTTAAGTCGAAGCCGCGCGGACTGATCGATCTTGCAGAGAAAGCTATTCTAACCGCGGTCGGCCGTGGATGGGTGACCATCTTTAACATAATGAGATGTTTTTTTTTTATGGTGGATAGGCTCGCGTTTGACCACAATCTCACCTGATGGTAAGTGATGATGCGGTCTACGGTGGAGCACGCTTACCTATGATGAGATACCTAATTGACTCTTGCTTTGATGAGATCCAAGTTGTACTCATGCGGAAACACAGACTCGGGCAAGGCGTTCCACTCTTTGTTTTTTTCACTTACACAAGAAATGTAATCAATTGAGAGGAGTGGAGACTTGCAATGGTGTCCTGAAATACAGATGTCAATCTAGTTAAGGCACCAGTCTCACACAATATAATTATTATGTCGCAATGTGTTGAGTAGCCCTATGTATGTTTTTCATGTGTGATTTTTATATTGTGTTGGGATAAATAAACGATTTTTAATTTATTTAAAGAGTTTTCCACGCACTTTAAGCCGTTGGTCCCGGTTGTCTTGTGAACATCTATGTGAGTCCTTAGTCAGAGGCCACGTTTGACAACTAGTCCTACAAAGAGTATCGTATTTTCTCCTACTGGGTTGTGAAGGTCTGATGGCTGTCGCTCCATGTAAAATACAGATATTCAGCTAAATCCGTTAGACAAAAAGCCGACTCCAATTTAATTGGGAAAGACTCGGAAGGAGATCTTATAATATATCTATTAAACTACTACTGATGGTCTGTCAATATTTTAAGCAGATTTTATATAAAAGAAAAATAAATCTAACCGAATAAAAGTTACCCATCTGTAGCTATTAGTTAAATTTTTCTTACTAAAGATGCCAAACTTAACTAATAAACATTGAAAAGTAATTTAAAGTTTGAAACTTTAAATTAATGTTTATAGTAACATGGTAATTAAAATTGATATATTTTTTTAAATAATGCTGATATTGATATTTAAATATTAAAAGCGCACTCTGTTTTCAAAAAAAGTTTTTGGTCAATGAAGTGTATAATGCTATAACAAATTTAAAAAATAGATTGGATAGAAATGAGTTTCAATTTTTCATGTAAGTTTAATAAGCATTTTGAAAGCTTAATATAAAATATATAAATTTTCACAAAACCTTCATCCACTTCTTATGATGCCGTGTTCATAAAAATCTTGGAACTGTTTAAGTTTGCTTTTTGCATTCAACTATTGAATAGTGAACTATTCAATCTTCCATCTCATTACTGTATAATGATAAATTAAAAAAGTATAAAGCTAGAATATTTCATTTTACTTTCAAAATATTTTGTACATAAAGTTTGTACCTCTATGGTGTAAAAAAAATATGGTGACCTATATGCTCACTGCGGAATAAATATGCCAATTTTATTGTGACTCTAAAAGAGTCAATTAGTACCGTAGTTCTATTCAAAACTTGAAAATATTTTTGATTTGATTCAAGACCCGTAAATTCAATGAAAAGATTGAACGCATCTATTGGCGAAGGATGCAATTACTTTTTAAAGTGGCTGAAAAACCATTTATGTCATAAACATAAGCGTACCAATGGCGTGCCAGAGGTGTATAACACCCACATTTCACCACTTATGTTAAGGTCCCACGGCCTTTTGGGTAATCAATAAAAATATTTTAAAATGTATAATTATAATACCAAAAATATATAACCTTTAAGGGTTTAAAGTTACTCCTTTGAACGCGTTCACAAAATAGCTTCCACCTTTAAAACTAAAATACATATAAAACACTAATCTAACATCAAAACAAACTTAACTATTACTTTGTTACACTTTAACTCGATAAAACATCTGACCTTAATGTACCATAGAGAAATCAAGAGGGTTGTAATTTAAAAAAAAAAACTGAAAGTCACTATGGACGGTTCTGACATCAAAGCGCGAAATTAATGGACACGATCCAACGGGGAGAGGGGTTACTTTATATTTTAATGTAGTTATCGGAAACAATTTTAACAGCTATTTTATTTCACGATAATATCGCTTAATTTTTTTTTGTATTTGTCTTTTTTTCATTAGATCATTCTGATACATGTGCCATAATTTACCAATTTATGTATAAATTGTATAATAACTCAAATAAAATGCTTAAGTTTCCGTTAGGCCTATGTTCGAGAACTTCATGTCAAAAATGCACATATGAAAGTCAAAAATGCTTACATAATTTCTGCATTTATATGTTTGGGTGGAGACACGCTGAGGTTTCATATAAAATAGACAACAAAGCCGTTCTATCTACTTCTACTTTTATATACTTTAATATACTAAATATAATAGCAGCCCTGTATACATTATACATGCCCCACTGCTAGGCACGAGGAGTGGTAGACCCCCTCGAGTGCTTTTTAGGCACTCTCAGGTATACAAGTTTCCTCACGACGTTTTCATGTTTTCTTTTCGTGATAAATACATGCCATATCTTAGAAAAGACGAATCTTAACGATTTATTGTATATAATACATGTCCCACTGCTGCGTTTGGGCCTCTTCTCATGATGAGAATGGTTAGGCCATAGTACACCACGCTGGCCAAGTGCGGATTGGTAGACTTCACACACCCTAAAGCACTTTTTAGGCACTCTCAGGCATGCAGGTTTCCTCACGATGTTTTTCTTCACCATTAGCAAGCTATAATTTATATGATAAATACACACATATTATTATCTTCGAAAAGACGAATCTTAACGAATTATTGACAGAGGTGTGTGCCGTGGGTTCAAACTTAAGACCTTTCATTTCATCATTCATCATTACACCATTCAAAAACAAAAAAAAAAAAACATACAACCGAATTGAGAACCTCCTCCTTTTTTTGAAGTCGGTTAAAAATAAAATAAAAATCAGCGCTTATGCATTTTACTGTTACGTATTTACCCACCATTAGAGGTTAAGGTACATCTGACTGACCGTCAAATTAGACCAGCTTGACTGCGCTGGCTACCCTCGAGTCGGGCAGCGATAGCCGAGTGGGAGACCGTAGGACTGTGAAGTCAAAGGTCTCGGGTTCGAACCCACGGCACACACCTCTGTCAATAAATCGTTAATATTCGTCTTTTCGAAGATATGTGTGTATTTATCATATAAATTATAGCTTGCTAATGGTGAAGGAAAACATCGTGAGGAAACCTGCATGCCTGAGAGTGCCTAAAAAGTGCTCGAGGGTGTGTGAAGTCTACCAATCCGCACTTGGCCAGCGTGGTGTACTATGGCCTAACCATTCTCATCATGAGAAGAGGCCCAAACGCAGCAGTGGGACATGTATTAGATATAATAATAAATTTCCTGTCCATAAAATACAGAGTTACAATAATGGTGTACATTCAGTATTCAATGGTATATTATTAGGTGCAAAGATGTTATTAATGTTGCTATATCTGTATTATGTATTCATAATAATGTCCCTGACTCTTAAACTAAAATAAACTAAAAAGTGAATACTGTAATTTAAGACATTCAAGTTCGTTGGATTCATTTTATTTATTAAAATAAGCATCGAGAATGCAAGCTGCATTTAAAATACCACCCATTTTAATTTTCCAGTCGATTGAACAGACGAGCGATATTGACGTTGAATTAAAATATTTTTGCTGAAAGGAATGAATACGCTTACGTTCTACTATTTACCTTAAATTACTTAAATTGCTTACATTAGTAAAACCGGTAGATGTAGGTAGTTTATTTTCAGTAAAGGTAAATTCAAGATACAACAGAAACGAATTGCTTTGACCCCAATATCCAAAAGTAAATATTGAACAATTACTAAAGTTTTTAATTTTGTAATCTTAGCTTATAATGTGGGCATTTTTTCTATTTCTTCATCTGAGTTAGTCACACATAAACGCGCCAATACATTTTCGTGTTAAAATAATTGTAGTTGAAATAATTTTTAGCTAGCTAATATTTTAGCAGCGATAACCAAGTGGGATACCATAGGACTGCGAAGTCCTAGGTCTCAGGAACGAACCCACGGCACACACCTCTCTCAATAATTTGTATAGATTCGTCTTTCCGATGATAATTATGTATTTATCATATAAATTATCGCTCGCTATCGGTGAAGTGAAACATCGTGAGAAAACCTACATGCCTAAGAGTGCCTAAAGAGTTCTCAAGGTCGTGTGAAGTCCACCAATCCGCACTTGGCCAGCGTGGTGGACTATGGCCTAACCCTTCTCATCATGATTAGAGGCCCGAGCCCAGCAGTGGGACATGTATTCGATACAGGGCTGCTATTTCTACGATTATTTTTTTTTATTAAGAACAGTACAGTCTTAACCGTGAAAGTGTAACAGGCAGACAGAAATACTTTTGAATTTATGATATCAATAAAAAAATACTTTTGAAGCTTACTATGCGCACAAAACAGCACTCTTAACACAGTTTGCTTTATTGCATCTTGTGTACGAAACAAAGTATGAGTCGACTTGGACAGTTTTAGATTGATCACCTCCTCCAGAGCTGCTCTCCTTATCCTACGGTGAGCAGCTCTCATCAATTCTAATGTCTTGTGTTCCTGAAGTTGTTTATGCTATGGTAATTTGCATATGCTTAAGGTGTTAAGATTTTTAGAAAGCTATAATATAATGTATGATAAAAAAATCGTTTTAAACGATTGGGGCGACAACAATCAATAAAATTGGCAGATTTTGAATAACACAGTAGGGTGCTACCAGACCGCGAGCATTCGCTTGTGATATTACATTACAGATATAATAGCAGCTTTGTATCTACATGTTCCACTGCTGGGCTCGGGCCTCTTCTCATGCAATCAATGCAGGTTTCCTCACGAAGTATCCGTCACCTTAAGCAAGCGATAATTTATCTAGTAAATACACACATATCTTCGAAAAGATGAATCTTAACGATTTATTGACAGAGGTATGTGCCGTGGGTTCGAGCCCAAGACCTTTGACTTAGCTGTCCTACGGTCTCCTTCTCGGCTATCGCTGCTTACATTACAGATACTAACAGATATTACGGAGGTATAGACTTTTCCTTATACAGGCATACTCATTGCTTAAAAGGAGATTTCTATCCCCATGCATATATGTAATTTATGATTAATAATTTATTTAATTAAAATTTAATGATACTGTAGCGTACGACTGCTGACGCTACAAATGGTACGGCGCAAATGCGCAGTTGCTCGGCTCGGCAGTCGTCTCTCCACATTCACGCCGATAGGTCATTAGGATTAGTTAATAATATAAGTATATATAACTGGTACCAGTGAATAAAATATATAATTAACAATATTGAAGACCCCCTACATTGGTGACCCTTGACAATGAATATGTAACCTTCGCAAAAGATACAGAATATCGTGTTTTCGGAGTGGATCGAAGCGTGCATACCGAAAGAACGGACATCGTGGCACGTGCACATAGTCAGCGATTTGGACAGCGCATGTGCGGCGGCTGAGCAGCTTCCGGATAGAAGATACGGAGTAGTATGGAGGTAACCTGCACATATTTCAATGGGAGACGACTCGCCCTGTTTGCTTGGACCAACAGGGCTACTGACCTCGGCGAACAAAAACGTACTAGAAGCATATGGACAGACACTACCAGCGGTGAACGTAATCGACTCGAATATTTGTGGCTGCATTGTTAAGCTTACGATGAAGAAGCGACCAAAGCAGTCCACTGTGGAGTTCGGAGTATATGAACGACATGGAGGCAACCAGGGACGGACGCATAAGGCGACTGGAGCTAAGTGCAGGGAGACATACCGCATTAGTCTAAAGGTCGCAGCATACCCTGAGGATCAAGATGGCATGGGACACGGCGGCGGCACTCTGCAAGTACAGTGCGCGCGTCGTAATCGCGTATCACACCAGGGGCGAGGCAGATTCCGCATCGGTGTTGGATGGCGCAACCTGTCATTCTTCAGATATCGGCCTATTTCTCGTGTGTAGTGTACTGGTAGATTTATGAAATTTGTGATTTTGCGTATATTTGTGTTTTTCGTACGAATAGCTCTATAAATTCGCGTCATACGGAAAGTTAAATGTATAAACTGTTTGTACCCTTTATATTGTATAGCGTGATGATAAACGTTAAAACCCTTATTATAGTTTGTGCTTATAAATTGCGTCAGGCACACCTGCACGGTGTTAAGTTACGAAGTTGTTATTGTGTAAGTCATTTGATCATTTTGATGTGTAAGCAAAAGTGTAGTAGAATTGTTATCGATAAATACTTGAAGGAACATTAGGTCCGTGACACATTAGAATTTTGTTATAATTATTATTGTAAAATTAGATAGTAATTTTTTTTTGTAATAAAAAATTCGAATATAAGGGGGGGAGTATTGTAGCGTACGACTGCTGACGCTACAAATGGTACGGCGCAAATGCGCAGTTGCTCGGCTCGGCAGTCGTCTCTCCACATTCACGCCGATAGGTCATTAGGATTAGTTAATAATATAAGTATATATAACTGGTACCAGTGAATAAAATATATAATTAACAATATTGAAGACCCCCTTATTTAGTACCGATCCCAAGACAAGTATTATGTCGCAGGGCTAGACAGGACCACACGCAGTGGCAGGACGGTAAGCGTCCGATAAGGTTTTAATAACAATGTAATGATATTATTATGTGTTATGGTTCAGTGGTTAAAAGGCAACATAACTACCTAGTTGGATTATTGTGTTAAATTTTACTTTGATTTTAGGGTTATTGTGTTTTATTATTTTGATCATGTGTACCTAAGCTATAGGTTAATACCAACCTATGTTGAAATTAATTGGTGTCAATTGTAATTAATATTTTTGCAACGTAGCAGTTACGAAATCTATTGCGAGTGTGTCGCAAATATTAAAAATTGTTTACTTTTGCATAAACTTTAATTTGCATTAGAGTATATTTTTTTTGTTGTGTAATAACTGTGTAACCGTCACCATTAACACTCATTTCATTTTTAGAGTCTACATTTTACGGTTCAATTATTTTTTTTTTCTTAAAGTAAAAATGGGTTCCAGTCAAAGCAACCCTCAGCAAAATAATCTAGCCGTTTCACAAACAGTATCAAATGAAGTCATAGGACAAAGGCTTAATTGTTTGGAAATCGTATTGGTAGTGTTGGCAATAACACTAGGAATATTATTTATTATGTTCCTGAGAAGTCAGTGCCAAAAGCAAGTGCGGAACTGGTTACGCTTGGACAACCAGTCACTTGTATCATTTACTACTATCCTCCATACGAAATAGCCCGCACAATACTATATTATATAATATATTGTCATGCAATTTTGTAATTTACATTTGAGATGAATTCTAATTTTTTAATTTAAATCGCTTTCGCTTGTGGCATGTTATGCAGTACCTGTTGGAGAAGACACTGGCACCCGCAACACGGTAAATACTATCGCGGTGGCCAGCGCTTGTATATTTTTGTAAAATACCCTCATTTTGTACCAATAAAGATTTATTTATTTATTTATTATTTATTAAGGGTGTCATATCTGTTAGTATCTGTAATGTAGTATGGGTATGGAAGAAGAACCGAGCGTTACAGTGCCCAATCTGTAATTAAACAATTCACAATTAAACATTATCAGGGAGATAACTAGTAACGTAATGCTTATTCGAAACAGCAACGTTACATAACAGACGAATGCTCGCGGTCTGGGTGCACCTAAATGACGATTAATTAAGCTATCTTAGCTTTTAATTATCTTGTCTACCATTTTGGGCTCAAACATTTTGAACTTTAAACTTAAATTAATTATTTTTTAAAACAAGATTAATGAACTTTCAGTTATTTTGCATAAACATTTTATAAATTTGAATTTATTATGTTCAGAACAAGTTTAAAGAATGTCCATATATTTTGATTTTTTTTTTATTAATTGAGATTTGAAAAAGGCGGGCGAGTATTTTTGCCATTTTTATACCACTTTTATTTATTTGGCCCTTCCGACATATTTTTAAAAACAATTGGTTCTCGATATGCTTATAAATACAGCCAGCCAGCCAGTGACTTCGTATCGCAATACAACGCGGATTACCACGAAAACGCTGGCCACGAAAATGCTTTTTCGTGGTCTTATCACAGTGACTTATTAATTTGAGATGTAGTTGTTAGACTAATTTAATTTAAGATTCAATATGTATACTTTTCTGTAAATTAAGAAAAACAGCCATTTAACTTCAAAATAACTCTAATAATATAACAAAACGATGGACGCACCTCAAAGGCCTTACCAAAACACTCATACATTTTACGTCGGCTTGAGAATTTCGGGCAAAGCTACCGTAATAAATTAGTGTGAATGTATGCTTGTATCAAAACCACGCCTTTTACGCTCCTTGGAACCCACACATTAGTTAGAAAAAAATGTCGCAAACACTCGAACAGAAACGCTTTGTCGATGTAATGAACTTAAAAATGGTACAATAGTCGCGAAAAATGAGATCAATACTACAACCAATTTTTATCATAGTTACGTTTAACGTTTCAAAATGAAACGTCAAAAGAATATAGACTTTATGGTGATGAAATAAGGTGTAGTTAACAGTTGAGGAGGTGTTTAATTAAGTTTGTGGTTAATCGATACCTGTGCCACAGACTTATCGCTGAATACAAAAGGCAAGTATCACAAAGAAATCGATAGTCCATTCATTACCGTAACTAAAAACATGAATGAATGTGTATGAATGAATGAATTTATGAATGAAGTGGACAAGTGTGCCCCGTAGTGACTTCTCTCAGACGGAGAGGCGACAGTATTGTTAAACTATTTAAAAGCAATGTTCCTAGAATCCGCCATCTTGGATTTTTTGACAATGCACAGGTGGACATTAAATAACTTTTCTATGTTCATTTCCGCTGTGATTGCGTTTTAAATGAAGTGGCTATTGTCGTGTAATTTTAGAGGAATTGGTTTTGAATGGATTGTAATTTATAGTTCTATAGTTAAATTATAATAAGTGTGACTTCTGGTGTAGTTTTTAGAGGCTATTTCAATACTATTTTGAAACAGCCACTTTACCGTGTCTATATTAGGCATATTTTAAAAACTAACATTGGTATTAACTACATGCAAACATCTGACCGCAGAATCTCTCTTCATTGATTTATTGACAGCCTGTGCGTGTATTTTTAGATACTGCTTAAAAAAATAGAATTTTCTGAAATAAATCGGAGTATAAATCAAATATCCTATCCCGCTCATATTATAATATATAAATATTATAATTAATTTATTGTTTTTTCTCTCTACCTTGTTATCGTAGAGAATGCCCTAGGCATTAAGTCCGCCAATATACACGTGTGTATGAAGTTTTATAAATAAATAAATAAATATATGTACATATTTTTAAATATCAGGAGTTTAATATACAAAAGTATATTAAACTCCTCAACAAGTGCGTATTTGGAACCCAGAAATCGCATAACCTAAATTAACACAAAGACTTTTTTTATTTGTTTATGTACTAACACTACGCAGTTAACTATCTCAATGCCTAACTATCCAAAAATTGTCTTACTCGATTTTAGGTACAATTAATTTTGTCACAATATTGATTATTTACTGCCTTGATGGTCTAGTAGTTAGCGTATGCACCTCTCACCGCGGTGTCTAGGGTTTGATTCACGAGTCGGGCAAAGTGTTATTTGTAAACTTGCCGCCAGGAACGGAACCTAAACATAGCAGGTGTAATGGGGGGTGTTGTACACCTCTGCCACACCCTTCTGGGTAATAAAAATGATGTAAAATAGATCCAAAGGATAAATAATATAATTTAGCTTAAGTTATCTCAAGCTAGCTTTACTTTGTGTAAATATAACTATTACTGGCTTAATCAAGTTGCTACGGTCGGCTAATCTGCGAAATTCCCAGTACGACAAAGTTTTATTGTGTTCTACTACTGGAAATTCCTTGGTATCCCCAGTAATTGAAGTATTAAAACATTTATAAATTTACTGTTCTATAGTTTATTTAACTTATCAACCTAAATAACTTATTATTATTTTTAAAGGCACTCATATTATGTGAGACTTTTGAAAAGAAGATAGTTTCTTCACCGTCATATACAGCACTTATCTTTAGCACTAAAATCTACATTTTACATTTGAGGTTTATTGTTTCAATCTCTTTTATATAATAAGCTTAAAAAGTGACAACATATTAATTATTAATAAACTCGACAGCACCATAGGTCCAACCAAAGATTTCAACGGTAAAGATCCGTGCCCGCAACTTTACAGATGAACCTGTCAAAATAATATTTAGACGAGCTTGACAGTTCAATAATAGATGAATCAATCCCTGTTATGCTTGATTCTCATACTTAAGATGTTCATTTGTACCAAATATTATTATGAACATAAATCCCACCATTTCACATAATAGTAATGTAGTTAATAAAAACCTCCTGCAAGACAGGCTAAGCCTAGTACAGGAGATTTAGTCGATTGCACTTTTCTTTACATTTTAATAGTCCTAGATTGAATATTGGAAATAATTAATAACAATATAAATGTAAGAAATATGTACTCATTATGGAACTATTTTTTTTTTAAGAATCCACCAAGTAAAGTTTATTGCATGAAAGTATTTAATGTTCAATATTACAGAATTTGCACTATTTGGAGAGTCATCTTGGTCATCATAGTATATTACTGGTGGTTTCAAACTCGTATCTAATAAGCTATTGCTATTACCTACACAATAACCTAGATAGAAAGTACAACAGAGTCGCACAACTCCCAGTACAATACAGTCAATAACAAACAAACACACACGTATTTGATATACATGCTCTGTTAGAATTGGAGCCACTGTTCCACACTCACCTACCCAATTATATTACTACCCACATAGCAAATTTCAGTCACTACTGAAATATGCTAGGATAGGTCAGTAGGTAATAAGTAATGAAGTTATAGCTTGTAGTTGAGTTTAATAAACCACCATTTAACTGTCATTTTAAGCATTTAGGGTTTAAGGGTACAGGTACTGTATTGTGTACTAAATTTTAAAGTCAGCTGCTTAGATTTTTGACTGTGAAATACTTTTACTCTACGAAAGAATTTTAAATTGGAAAATATAAGTTATTGAAATTTTGTTACATATTGACATTATTCAATAATTATAAATGTTTTTGTCTTATGATTAGTTATTAATGTTAAACCCATATAACGTTAGTACGAAAACACGGCGCTTGGGAGTCTTCCTTACGAGGCTGATCCTCCGGATTAGTTTTATTACTTTTAATATGAACTCAAAAAATAAGTTTAATTTATTTATTTATTTAAACTTTTTGCACAAATTAAGGTACAGAGGCGGACTTAATGCCTAGTGGCATTCTCTAACAGTCAACCTTGGGTGGTGCAGAGAAAAGCAAGGGTAGGTGCAATAATGTGAGAAAAGAACTGAAGAGTTGATTTGAAAATATATATATATTTGGGAGAAGCGAGTATAAATCAAAACATAAAATACATACAAGAGGTACATAGATATACAAAATGTTATAAAATATATAATGTAATATACTTATTACTATTACATACGTTAATAAATACAATAATATAATACATAAAAATGAAATATATATAGAAGATGATAAAAGCTAAATTTATGATGATTCTGCCAATTGGTCGGTTAGTAATTTGCGCACTTTAACTTTGAAAGTGAACCGTGTTGCCGCCATCCTGATCTCCTGAGGTAGGGCATTCCAAAGAAGGACGGATTGGACAAAGAAAGAAGAATGTACAAAGCCAGTCGAGTGTGAAGGACACAAAAGAAGTCTGTTATTTGATGACCGTAGTTCCCTATCATGGTTAGAGCTCAAATACTGGAGGTAAGGTGTTAAGTAGGAGGGAGGAGTTGGAGAGTTAAGAAAGGAAAAAAGGGTAGTGAGAGCACGCAAGCTACGGCGTTGGCGAATAGGTAACCATTTGAGCTCGGAGCGATAAGCAGACACATGGTCATACTTGCGAAGATTGAACACAAATCGAATGCAGTTATTGAGAAGTCGGTCATATTTATTAAGAAAGTCTGCATTCAGGTCGAAATAGCACACATCACCATAGTCGACTATAGGGAATATCAAACTCTGCACAAGCATCGCTTTGGTCTTGGATGACAGGAAGTTTTTCAGACGGTACAGAGAACGCAGGGATAAGGTTACTCTTCGACTGACACTGGACACGTGAGCTTGCCAATTTAGAGTAGTGTCAATATAAAGTCCGAGATCTTTTACCGCAGGACTTAGCGCTATGGTTAAGCCATTGTATTTTATTGCTGGCAGGGTAGGTGACTGAATTCTAGCCATCATGCGTTGACTACCAATAATCAGTGCCTGACATTTAGAAGGATTGACAGTGATGCCAAATCTGTCAGACCAATTTTTTATTGCAACCAAGTCCTGATTTACCATGTCAATTGCATCAGACACATCATCAACGCCTGCCTGTGCATACAACTGCAAGTCATCGGCGTAAAGATGATACGAGCACTGAAGATTGAGAGTAATGAGATTAATAAAAACAGAGAAGAGTAAAGGAGAGAGTATGCCGCCTTGGGGGACGCCAGAGAAGAGATCACACCAACCTGATGAAGAATCATCACGGCGCACCGACTGCTGACGTCCAAGAAGGTAAGAGGAAAACCAATCCAGCGTTCCAGAAGAGATCATGGATTGAGATAGGATTGACAGAAGGATCTCATGATTGACGGTATTAAAAGCGTTTGAAAAGTCTACCAAAGCCAACACAGTGACTTTGGTATCCTCCATACCCGCCTTAATATCGCCAATCACTTTGAGAAGGGTAGAGGTAGTGCTGTGGCCAGGCCGGAATCCAGATTGGTAGGGGTTGAGGAGATTGTGACCGTATATGAAAGTGGATAGTTGTTTATGGACACAGGCCTCGAGCACTTTGGATAGGAAAGGAAGAATGGATATTGGTCGGAAATGATTTGGTTGAGAAGGATTGGAGATCTTTGGGAGAGGAATGACGAATGCTTTTCGCCATAGTGAAGGATAAGTACTGGACTCTAAGGAGGAATTTACTATATGGGAAATGGCAGGAAGTAGGCTGTCCAGCACAGTGACGACCATGCGACGACTGATTTAATAGTAAATCAACGAAGAAGCAATAGAATATAGTGGCTTGTTTACTCAAACAACCCATCTATAATAGGGTTCAAACCCGTCACTATCGTTGTTCGTCAAAGCCATAATAATTACACTTTGCTTTAAGCTTGTTCATATTCTGAAATATGTCGGCTTTAATAGAGATTACAGTGAGAGATATTGTGCTTCAATGGAAGTTAACGTCACAATAGTTGGTTATAATTTAGTGTAATAAAACTAGTAGTCAGACATGTCACGCATTTATGAGAACGTTTTAAATTTGAATGTTATCGTGAAGCGGCTTGCAACGGCTGTGAAATATTGAAAACCTTTACTACAAGAAAATAACGTAACACCACTCCTATATTACCCAGAAGGGTGTGGCAGAGGTGTAAAATACCCACATTTTACCTGCTATGTTTTAGGTCCAATGGAATAGGGCGTGAGCCTATCGCCATCCATCGGCGAAAAGAAAATACATGGCAAATATTCCGTAAAATAATGACCATATTTAGTCTCAAACTTTATATGTTTTAAATGTTTAAGCTATGACTAAAAACTATTCATCATAAGGCTGGTAAGGCTCTTAAGAACGAGCTCAATCGTCTCACTTTTTACCTTCCTCCAAATAATGTGAGATTACTCCCTGAAATAACTGAAATAAACAAAATGAATGCGGCGATTATTATTTATGGTGATTATTGCATTCACATGGACATTAACGGTTGCACTAGTCCACAAATTTAAAGTCGCGCAGCGGGCTATGGAGCGAGCTATGCTCGGAGTTTCTTTGAAGGATAAAATTCGTAATGAGGTCATCCGACAAAAAACCAAAGTAACCGACATAGCTCGCAAAATAAGCACGCTGAAGTGGCAGTGGGCTGGTCACGTTTGCCGACCGACAGCCGTTGGAGCAAACGAGTCCTGGAATGAAGACCGCGACTCGGCAACCGTAAGGTGGGACGCCCCCCTGCCAGGTGGACTGACGACCTGAAGAAGGTCGCTGGAGGGGACTGGATGCGGAAGGCACAGGACCGGGTGTTGTGGCGCAAATTGAGAGAGGCCTATGTCCAGCAGTGGACTACAAGAGGCTAAATGATGATTGATTGCATTCACAGATTATTTTTTCGTTACTGGTAGAAATGTACACTGACCATTAGAATCTGGGGTTACAATAAAATTCAGTATGTCGCATCCATCTTGTACGTAAGGCATACTATCTTTCCCATCAGATGTGGCGACGCATCTATATCTGATTTATCTTCGTGGGTTTAGAATATTCATAGACTGCATGTGCCATGTTATAACTACACGCCCATTTACCTCAAACATCGTAGAAAATTTGATAATAGTAGTTTGAAAATGGTGACTAAGCTCTTGTTAAAATGATGAACTTACCAGATCACGTTCAGAACGCTCCACCGTCCTTGATCTTTACTTATTCTCAGAATGCCTTTGATACGTTATCTTTGATATATATTTTCTATCTAATAGTAGAGAAATATTTTGCGTTTCTGAATATCGGTAACAACATTCTTGGTATACATGTTCTACGAAATAACATGTTATAGTATTATTTGAAGACAAACTAAGGTTGTTTAGGCGTCTCAAAGGCCTATTTTGTTTACAGACTAGATAGTATCCCTTCCAGATTGTTTTGTAAACTCGTGATTAACGTCACATTTAATCAATGAATTATCTTGCTAGCCCCTATAAAATGTACTCTAGACAAGTAATATTACGTCACACATTCGAATTTGACATTAAGCGAATGCGCGTGCGTTCTGGGGTAAATACCATCACTATATCAACAACTGAACAAATTTCGCTTACCTTGATCCTTAAAGCATACTATAATAGTAAAGTAGATATCCCAAAACAAATGGCTTCCATTCTTCCTTTGTCTAAAAAGCCGGTCAAGTGCATACTTGTACAACCAGATCAGCGTTTGCTAGGTAAGGAAAAGGTCTAACCCTAGGATTTGAGTAGTTTGCGCAAAACATAATATGGCTTGAGAGGGGTACAGAGCTGAAATTATATCCGACGGTTAGTTATAGAGAGGTCAAACAAGCTGAACCGACCCAAGTAATTGGGTACTCATCGCAATTACTTCGGTCACAATGTTCACCACAAGATATTGAACGATTCTCTTACAAATTTAACTCAGTTTATATAAGTCTAGGAGTATTATTATTTTGAAAAACCAAAACTTGTGTGTCAAACAATAATTACATACACTATTTAGTTGCCCAAATAATTTTATCACTGCGTTCGTATATTATACATCCAAAAGTAACTCCGTCTGTCTGTTACACCTTCGCGACTAAACTATTGAACCAATATTAATGAAAATTTATACAGAGATAGTTCAAGAACCCAGGAAGAAAATAGTCCCCTTTTTATCGACTTATTACGCGGGTGGAGTCACGGAAAAAAGTAGCTTGCACCCTAGTGTAAAATTAAATTTAAAAGCCCAAAAACAGACAGCCGATAACGGTGTTTAACTTTTTGTACGGTACGTAGAAGCGTTTAATTTGCCATATTTTTCTCTCGAATAAATTTCCCAAATGATCATTACTGTATCACACACCACCTGGGTACCTTGACATACACAATTAGACCCTTTTATTTGATAATAACCCTTCATACCTATCTGATTTGTGGGGGAGTTAACACCTATCAAGCGAAAATCAACCTTATATTCTTAAAAAAAACAGTGAATTTTCCTTTTTCGTCTAACTGGATACACGGTATCCAATGTTTACCCAAACATTGTTATTTTCATCCCATTGTTTGGCATTGCGATTCCGTGATCGAGTTTACTGTCGGCAGATTTTATAACAAAGAAAACTTGCAAAAAATATTTGCTGATTGTATAGGCTACCGATCAAACTATACATTTCCAGTATGAGCTGGTCCCACATTTCACGGGAAGCCCTTACGACGCAAGACCATCTTATACTGGGAATGTATAGGTTGATCGGTAGCCGTGTGTACAGACAGTGATCTATTTGAAGAATTCGCTTTGGTTATCTGTTTTACCTTTTATCAATACCCTTTGGCTACAAGTTTTGTCGCTACATCCGCAGAAATGTTTTGTTTGATGGTTAAAGACAAAAACTGGGTATTGCCGGAGGTTATTTTAATAAGTCATGATTTATTTTCGCCATGTTGTTCTTTTTGCAAAAAGGGGTATTCCTCAGAATGCTCTAGCTAAAATCATATGTAAATCTATAAAAAAAGTAACACAACAATATTAAAATAAGAAAATAGTTAGTAGATGCATGTACTCGTAATTTTTTGAATAAGAACAACCGTTAACTTAACAAATCGTCGTCGCTAAAAACATTATTTTGAAAAGGATGAAACAATAAAATTTTGTATGGCACCGATCATATATAATAAAGTACCTAAAGAAATACGAGCAATAAATTGTACAAATCTTTTCAAAGCTAAGCTCAATAAACTTTTGGTTCAAAAAGCATATTATGCCATTGATGACTTTTTAAATGATAATGATTTAATTTAATTTCAATTTAATTTAGATTTAATTTTGATCTAATTTTAATTTAATATTTATTTAATTTTGATTTAATTTTAATTTTATTTTATTTAATTTTAATTTAATTAATATTATTATTGTTTAATAAAAATAAATTGTAGCTATGTAAATAATTCAAATTATTAATCAATTATATAATATGATCTTTTAATCTAATTAATATAATAAATAAACTTGTACACCGCAGCATGTGGTAGGACATAGCGTACTATATAACATTAAATTTAAGAACTGTAATACTAACCTATGATCCACAAAGAAATAAATGAAAATGAAATGAAATAAAACTAAGCGTTAATAAATTTGTAATATTTCTTTTAAGGCTCGAAAAAAAAACTTATAAAATTTTAAATGGTAGCTTTTCTGAACTTGTGATTTATCGCGTCGTCTGTCGAGTGCCGGTATTTAAAAAATAAAGTTTCACACTACATGAAACTTAAAAAGAATGAGACATATTGAACCAGCCCTCAGCATCAGAACTAGTCCTCAACGTCTTCATCAAAAACCAGTACCCGTACAACTCAAAACACATTACCTTTCTTCCATATTTATTCCCATATTTACTCTCATCACAAACCACTTATCAACAAAAGAAATATGTTACTTTACAAATTAATTCTGACATGATAATAATGCGAATTCGACTACTATAATACTACCAAGATTGAAATAGGGTGCTTTTAATATTTCATAAACTAGTTTTGGTAAGGGCGGGGCAATTTGTGCCCTCCCCATTTTGTTAGGGTTTCTTTCGTGTACCATAAGGGTTCAATTATGGGGTTTTCATATTTAATTAATATGGTGTGCTTAGGATGATGGGATGATTTTGATCGTTGCGAAGATAAAATGGGATGTAGTTAGGATTTGATGTTAGAGCCTTGTAATTTTGGACTCTCTTTATTATGGGGGTAGGATGTCGATGATTTTATGTGAGCACTTAAAGTTGCATGTAGTTCGATTTGTTGGATTTTATTAGGGTTACTACCCATAAGAATATATACAATAAGAAAGAAAAAAATATGCATTATAAAAAAACTGCTGCATTAATATCAAATGCGATTAAAGAGGCCAAAACAAATAACATTTATTTAACTTGAAAAATAGTTATATTAAAAAAAATTAAGGAGTTTTGAGTTAATCTATTTTTAGTTATATATATTTATTTGTATTTAATTACAGTTACTCAATTTTTTTTTACAAGATATCCCAATCTATTTATTATTTAAGTACTGAATTTCCCTAAATAGTTACGGTAAAATCTATTTTTTTAAATTCTAGTTTTGTTTTTACTTAAACAAAAATACGTTTAATTATGCAACAATTTAAAAGCAAAAAAGTACAAATCTCAGCTAATAATACAAACAATCATACCTCCTTTCCCCGACATGAATAATTAAACAACAAAAAGAATCAAACTGCACACACGCATAGAAAACAGTAACCAAATTGGATTTAATGAGACAGATATTAGGGATGTTAGTCTGCCATACAAAATTATTCATTGCTACTAAAATGCTCCATTCATACTTTTTTTCTAACTAACACTGGGGTTGACGTCTCACCGACAAAAGGGGTGGGCAGGGCCAAATAATTGCCGAAACGCTTCGAGTCCTATTGTGTGTATTCACAATAGGGTGCACTAAGTGGGGGTAGTTTTGTAATTGTTACTTTTAGGAGAAACGCACCCCATAGTCAGTAGTGAACTGGAGTTCAGCCCGAGAGCTCGTCAACCCCCAAAATGTCTCGCTCGTTCTTAGTAGATACGTTGATCAGTGACGCGAAAGATTCCAAGAAAAATGACTTATCTAGTGAACCAATACACCCGTACGCGTTGATCGGACATCATCTTGATCCGCGGCCAAAGTTTTTACCTTACCCATACCATGGCAACTTGAACAATCTCCTCAATATTGGACTACACCAGCAGCGCTCACCGGATTTGTTCAGACCTTTTTTGGAGCAGCTCAACTTCCGCTATCCTTTCGTTCATCAACTACCCCGTCAGGACTTCTATGAAACCCAAGCGGAACCAAAACCATTTGAAGGATACTTGAAAGTTGAAGAACATGAGCCTATCAACTTTGTAAATAGAAGAAAGAAATCTATTTCGCCGTATTTGCATCATCCGTACAAGACAGCAACTTCACCATCAAAGAGTCAAGGTCAAAGATCTCCATCTGTCTCAAGTGAAAGCAGAAATGGAACGCCAAGCCCACCTCTAGCGCATCCTGAAGAACTTCTACCAGGATATTCCAAAGACTTGAAGCGTGTACCTTTAAAAGAAGACTCAAGCAAAAGAATCAGGACAGCATTCACGGGAACACAACTGCTGGAACTCGAAAGAGAATTTTCAATGAACATGTACCTATCAAGACTGAGAAGGATTGAGATCGCTTCGAGATTGAAGTTGTCAGAGAAGCAAGTGAAGATCTGGTTCCAGAACCGCCGTGTTAAACTGAAGAAGGAAGAGTCTCCAATGGCTTCAGTTCCTGGATCGAAGAAGTGCTGCTGTTTAAAGAGCACTTGTTCGTCAAAGGACCAAGACTCCTGTGATCAGGAACAAATCGATGTGGTCAGTGATAATGATACAAGTTATGAAGCTCAAAACCTTTCTCAATATTCTTGAGTAAAAAAACTGGACTATATTAGAGTGTATATTAAAAAGTAAGACTTTATCGCTGTTAACTTTTAAAACAATATTTAATGACTGAAATACAGAATGTTTTTAATAAAACAAAAGTGCCAATTAATGAACAAATAATTGTGATAATTAAAAATCAATTTACTGAAATTCATAGCTTTATAGAAATTTTCATATCTTTAAAATAATTACAGTTGTTTTAAACTAACACCAACCTCTACTTTATTAAATTATTGTCATTCATTTGTATTACTTAAGTGTGTTTATATTATTTATAATCTTGCTCATTAAAGTTCTTGTATTTAAAATATTCTGTGAAATAATTATCGCAGAAACTATTTTTGATCTCTCTGTATTATTACTTCATTAAGTATTTTTTCTAATTTGTGATAGAATTAGAACGCGACTAATTATATGGATAGGCAGTCTAATTGGGATTTTAAGTGACAAAAATAATGTAAATAAATTTTTAATATTGTAAATAATAATTTATAAACAATTTGATTAAAATGAACATATATTTTTGATACAAATTTACGATGTTAGTGTATAATAAAATTGTACTGAACTTAATTTTATTTCTTTCATTTTCCTTTTGATTATTTTTTAACCTTAAATTATCGAAGTAAATAATACAACTGTTACTTATAGTTCAGCATATTAATAATAAATTATAATAACAGCCCTGTATCTAATACATGTCTGCATGCTAGGCTCGGGTCTCTACTCATGATGAGAAGTCTACCAATCTGGCCAAGTGCGGATTGCGGTTAGCAAGCGACAATTTATATGATAAATATACATATATCTTAAAAAAGACGAATCTTAACGATTTATTGCCATAGAGGATTGATATAGAGGTGTGTGCCGTGGGTTTCAACCCGAGTCCTTTGTCTTCACAGTCCTGCGGTCTCACACTTGGCTATCGCTGCACTAGTTTAGCATAATATTATTTCACCAACAACATGTTTATGTAAAATCGTGCCAAGACGAGACCATTACGATTCGTACTGTCTAATTGCTATCAGATCTCATGTAGAGCCAAGTGTCTAACTCTACAAGCCCTTCACAAAATCTACATCTTGGTCAAGTAACCTTAGCTAACTAGAATATTTTCACGCTACCGATCTGATAATTATTACAGTTCTTACAGATAAAAATATCTTTATTACAATATTAATACTGCTTAATAAATGTATGATCTCCTGAACTCAGTCTTTAATATTATATTAAATTGATGTTAACCTAATAACATTAATATTCATGAATTTGTAATATTATCATAACAAAGTTCTCATGTTATTAGATCAATTTAAGCGTAGGCGAAATCATAAACTTTTGCTGTTTCCATAATATCGTTAAATTGAAATAATATATGAGCAGATGTAATTCATGCCTGTGACCTATTAAATATTTTGTCACTTTTTGACTGTCAAAGTCAAACTACAGTCGGCAATTCATATTTTTAAGAAAGAAAGAAAGAAACGTTTATTTGCCAAAAACATGGTAACAAAAAGATGGTACAATTCAATAATAATACACAACATGTTTCACCGAATAATCGGTATTCAAAATATATAATGTTATATCAAAGTACTTATATTATATTAAAGTTATAACACTAACTTAATTGAAAAAAAGAAATGTATAATCGAATGACATAAATTCGGCTATTATGTAAAAACAATGTTCTATTAACCATTTTTTTAACTGTGCTATATAATATATTTATGAAAATTAATAATTCAAAATTTGACGAAAAAACCGGAGATATTAAACCGGGATTTTAATGCTTTTACTTCACTCGAAAACTAAACCATAACGGTGTAGAAATGGCAAGGCATGTTATATAAAAAAAACATATCTCATTTTTATTTAGTTTCTAAATTACAATAAAAACGCACCAAAAACTATTTTTTTAAATTATTCTTTATAAACATGTCAGTAACTTATCTACACACAATGTCTATTTATTAAAACATACAAATTCGAAAAAGTTATAAATTAAACAAGTTTAACTTAAATATGTATTTTATTTTAACTTCGTAGTTTAACTCTTTTGTTACTTTAATAATCATACCTTAAAGGTCAAACAAAATGTTGCCAAAAATAAAAAAGTTGGTAATAAAAGCTTGTCTAATTATTCTTTTTACTAAATACATAGAACTTTCATCAAGAACTTATATCCAAAACTTTTTAATTTACTAATTTCACCACTATAATACTGTATTTTTAGCATGACGTCCGAGGGCAGCCTGGATTCATTAAGAGTAAAGAATTTCAAGAGGTTAAGAATTTAGGGAACATACAATTTATGCGTGCCTTCGTAATAAAAGCATTTTAGTGACAGCAATGTGAGGAATTTAGTGTAGTGCTGTGTGTTTTTAATTAATATTTGTTTCATTGATCGGAAAGTAAATAAAGGCAATGATTATTTAACTAGATTAAATTTTAGTTTATCTACTGGTTCATCGGTATAATTTGCTAAGCGCTCAGAGGAGAGCTTGACTTACACTTACTCAAACTTCTTTAAATAAAACTTTACGAAATTTAGAACTACTTAACTTACTCCCAGCTTTTAGAATATAATTACTGCTTTGCGTACGAGCTTACCGAAGGATTGACTACTTTTCAGCTTTTAATTAGGTACCGATGTGACATAAATTGTTGATGATTCTTAATAATTGCACTGCTAACTATACTGGATGTTAACATGTTAAGGTGACAAAGCCACCGGCTCCGTCCGCCTGGTATGTCAATAAAAAGTATATTATGGCTAAGATCTTGAACTATTTTCATTAATATTGATGCTGTAGATTCAAAGATTTTTGGGTAAAATCAAACAAAAAAAATATTTTTTCTTATATAACATAACGTAACATAATATCACGAATATATTACCCAGAAAGGTGTGTAGAGGTATACAACACTTACATTTGGGATATGGGATAGGGGGTAAGCAAATTCCTATAATAAATTTCCTGACGGAAAGTTCACAAATAACACTATGCTCGACCCTGGTATCGAACCCAAAACCTTGGTGAGACACCCATATGCTTCTCACTAGACCATCGAAGCTAGCTCTTAATAATATTAGAATAGATATTGATTTGAGGTGACAGATACAATTAATGAACATTAAAAAAATTGCAAAAGATTTAGTTTTCTGCATGTTACCGTCAGGTAAAGAACTAACCATTTCACGTCATAATGTCGTATGAACTAGTGAAGCGTTCAAGCTTGTAAATTAATACAAAGCACTTCCACGTTTAATGTTTAAAGTTGCTATATTTAACCTTTTTACAGGCGAGCTCTTTATTCAACGTAATTAATTGAATGTTCACGTAAATTACGCAAATTGGAGAGTTCACACGGCGTAATGGCGCTTCGTTATTACTCAACTTTGTACTACTTTTGCTGAGAATTCATTTTATAGTGGGCAGAGTAATTAATGGCCTGTACACGAGTATTGTGGGCGGTCAGGCGAGAAAACTAGAAAAAAAGTGTTTGTTTTTATCTAAAGCGAAGTCAAAAGGAAGTGTAATGATTTTCAGGCTATGTATGTCTGTACTGTCTTGATGGTCTTGTGGTAAGCGTATGCGCCTATCACTGCGATGTCTCGGGTTCAATTCCCGGGTGGGCAAAGTGTTATTTGTGAACTCTCCGTCAGGCAATTCACAAAAGCAGCACGGAGTTGGATTTGTGCCCAGTGGACAGTGATAGGCTTACCCTTATCCCATGGGACCTAAACATAACAGGTAAAATGTGGGCGTCGTACACCTCTGCCATAGCCTCCTGGGTAATATAGGTTTGATGTAATGTTTTGTATGTATGTATGTTCCACCTTAGCGTCTGAACTGCTAAACCAATGAATGAATGAAGTATCAATAGATTTGTAATAATGTTTTTTTTCAAGGTCACTGGGACTCGTCGTGAAAGGCTTGTGTTGGAATTGGCCTTTGCGCAGCAGTGAAATACGAAAGGTAAGATGATTTATTAATTTATATATAATATAGGTACGTTGCATTGTTTAAAATACGGTAATACGTAGACGAGGTACGTAGCTATTTCATACCAAGAGGTACGTAGCAATTACGTAGCATAAGATTCGTAGCAGCATACTATCGACTAGTGTAGACTTATTTAGGGCAAGCGAAAACAGACTAACTGGTAAGGATAGTAGTGTAACCATTTCTAAAAATAGCGCAAATTAAAGATATTTTTAAGAGCAAAGCAATAACAATTCTCAAGACTCAGGTTGCACGACAAGCTCCTCGGTCGTCAATTCGAGTTAATTCTCTGGTCGCAGTTGTGTGCCAAAAGCCATTCAAAATTAGCCGCTTTACAGAAATGTATTGCAGTATTGGAATTTCATTTATTAGGAGAGATTATTATTATATCATCATAAGACTGCCGCGTTGGTCTAGTGGTTAATGTATACAACTGATTGTATGGTCTTGGGTTCAATCACCGGTTTTATCAAAAGTGTTTACTTCGTTACGTTCGGGAACTATCTAAAGCACTACGGAGTCTAGATTTGTGCCTGGTATATAACGATTGCTAACGGTGAAGGAAAACATCGTGAGGAAACCTGCATGCCTGAGAGTGCTAAAAAAGTACTCGAGGTCGTGTGAAGTCTACCAATCCGCACTTGGCCAACGTGATGGACTATGGGCTAACCCTTCTCATCATGAGAAGAGGCCCGATCCCAGCAGTGGGACATGTATTAGATACAGGCCTGCTATTATTATTTTTATTATTATATGACGATAGGCTCACCTACTATCACATGGGACTTAAACATAGCTGGTGAAATATGGGTGTTATACACCTCTGCCGTACTCTTTCAGGCTATGGATGTGATGTTTTATTCTTAGATACTACAGTGTCCATAGCTCCTCACAGATCTTGAGGCATAACTTTGACGATAAATTTGTCAGTACATCAATTTGATACAATTTAATTCCTTGGACGCAGTTGTGTGCCAAAGCCATTCTAAGCCATCCTCCTTTCATCTGAAATATATTGGTATTGAAATGTCATTACTTACTAAAATATTATTATGACGTAATAGAAATTTAAAGACGGTTGAGATATAGTTGAAATGCGTTTGCAATTCGTAGCAATTTTATAATATGGGATTCGTAGCACCATACTATTGTCTAGAGTAAACTTGATTTAAAGCAAGCGAAAACAGACCAGCTGGTAGACTATATTCTTATGATATAACCATTCCTAAAGTAGCGCAAATTAAGGATATATCTTAAAGCAAAGCAATACTGTTTCTCAGAAACTACAATTCTCAAGACCCAAGTTTTACAACGAGCTCGTCCGGACATTAATTCTAGTCAACTCCCTAATTTTATTGCTGTTGTGTGCCAAAGACATTCTAAATCATAGACTTTACAGAAATGTATAGGAGTATTGGAATGTCATTAATAGCAGAGATATTAATGACGTCATTGTATTGAACCTGATCGCAGTTGTGTGCCAAAAACATTCTAAATTATAGACTTTACAGAAATGTATAGGAGTATTGGAATGTCATTAATAGCAGAGATATTAATGACGTCATTGCACTGAACCAGGTATTGGAAAACGGTTCAAATAAGATTATGCGTTTGAGATTCGTAGCTATTTTCGTAGAGGCGTAGTCATTACATGCTACGTTACGGCTACATGATTTTATGCATACCGAAAATAGACTTTATACAAAATATTCAGGAAAATTTACTCGTAGTTTGAATATTTCTGGAAAATACAACAATATTATTACGTAAAAATAGGCAAAGAAATGTCGAAAATATATAGTTTGTGTGGGTAAATCATAATTTTAATTATATTTATTTATGGCAACAATGAAAATATTTTCTATAATAATTAAAAAAAAAAACACTATTCTCGTAAATTTAACTGCCTACATGGTCTAGTGTTTAGCCAGGTCTTAGGTTCGATTCACAGGTCAGGCAAATTATTATTTGTAAACTTTCCGTCAGGCAACTTACAATAGCGAATTGGATGGCGATAGGCTCACCCCCTATCCCATGGAACCTAAACATAACAGGTGAAGTGTGGGTGATGTACACCTCTGCCACTGGGTCATATAACCATGATGTAATGTTTTTTTTTTATGTATCGTGAATTTTGACATTCTTTTCTTTGAGCAAAAGCGTCAATACGGCATAAACTGAAAAAAAACTGTTTCCTAGCCTAAAAATCCCGTTAAAGGTTAAGTTAAGTAAAAGTTATTTTGCAAGGTCTGCTAAACTTTTTCTATCTCACCACACCGAGGTTAAACACAGTGTCCCTTGGGACTAGACCAAATTTAACAAACTGCTCAAACTTTCCATGTGAACGCGTTCATTTATACTTTTACAAACTTAAATAAAATAGTTACTTCATTTCACGCACAACAAAACTTTTTTATACAAAAATCATTTCAAATACTATTTTGCCTCTGTTATTACCAATTTATTTTATTAGTCTGTCCCTACGCGCTTAATAAATCTCCCACGTACGGATTCCTAATGTTTGCACTACAACCATCATCCATCTAAAATCAAATAACGTAATTATTTGCCAAAAGCATTTATTATCTGTAGAGGGACGCAAGGCCGCGTGGCAGCCATACTAGTACACCACCTTTGTTTAGTAGTTTCAAAAAAAAAATTCTGCCAATCTCAATGTTAATTCAGTGTAGTAAGGTCGAATTTAATATCGTGTGTGTTCTAAAAAAGACTAAATAAAATTGTTGTTCATGACACTCATAATACCCAACAACATTAGTTTTGTACTTACAATACAGTAATACTTTTTATTAGACCTTACTTTGATACAACAGAGTTCAAAATTAAATATTTTGATTTTCGAAGCTGCAAATACAAAGTTGTACTCATAGAGTCCGCACGCGGCATCTTTTCATTGGTATCTATTTGAATTTCGAACTCTGAATTTGGAATTTGTTTTTCATCAGCCAGTTCTCGTTTACGATTGGACTGTCATCAAGTGTGTTCTCTATTGTCAATTTAGATTTATTTGTCTGTGAGATTTTTTGGCCAGAGATTAGGGTGGGAAGTCGGTTATTTGTTGATAGTATTACGTTGGTATCATTAAACTTGGTTTACTTAGTAGATAGAGGAGTAATTAATTGTTGATTTATTTTAACCACAGTTAACTTGGAAATTGAGTACGTTATTGTTTTACTATTTGAAAATACATATGAATATAAAATATCAAGTTTTGGTAAGGTATTAGACTTGTATTATTTTATTTATATAACAGTAATCAAGCGATCATTATCGAGGGCAGAATCAGTCCGTAATTTAAAAAAAAAAACAGCCAAGTTCGTGTCGGGTTACGCGCAATGTAGAGTTCCGTAGTGAGCCGTAGCGACATTCGGACTTAAAAAGGGTTCTAACAGTATTAAGTTAGTAATACCATCATACAAATCAATATTTAAACGATTTTACATTTTAGAGCTCATTTTTTTTTGAACTAACAAAGTCAACTTGGTATTAGGTTTCCTTTGAGTTTAACTACAAATACTACCGTTACTTGTCTTTCAGATTTTGTTGCCAGTGGATAAGCTTTTAAAAATTAGCTCTTTAAAGTTAATTATCTCTTACACAAATCTTTCAATAAAAAAAAAAATACCAGTTTACATGTAGGAGAAAAGGTACATACGCGAAAAAAAATAGTTATTTTTTTATTTTTTACCTCTTTATCGGCATAGTTAAGTACCATTAATACAATAGAATATTCAGCATTTAAGGTTTAGACGCTTTGCCTAGGACAAAAGAATGGACGGGACGGACATGACAAAACTATTAGGGTATTAAGTTTTGTTTAAGCATAAAAACTAGTAAAATTAAAAGGCCTATATTTATAGTGAGTATATAGGCCAGTTTCTGAGGTTCCGTATTGATCTTATCCGACCCATAAAATAAAGCCTGACCGAATCTAAAAGTGACAGCGGTGTTCTTTTTTCAAGTGTAACTTGACATTTGAAAAAAGAACACCGCTGTCATTTTCATTTATGTGTATCCTGCCAGTAAGGTTTATCCAACTAGGGACTAGGTGTATTAACTATTAAGTGTAAGTATATTTTGTTAGTTTGTACAAAGTCATGATTGCTCATAGCTTATTCGCAAGCTGCTTAGCGAATGAGATTAACTTGAAACTTTTTGTAATCAGCTTTATATTTTGTAGAACTTGCTTTATTTCAGACACGCCCGTAACTACTGGAATAGAATAATAATGAAGTAGGCACTTTCAAAACTAAGCACTTACGCTATCTCATAATAAGGTTATCAAGTCTATTAAAAATCTTACATTGTGATTTTTAAGCGAAACGCATCTAGGTCATAAGTAAAAGAATAACTAAAAAATATCTTTGTAACTAAATAATTTTGACTATGATTTGTTTTTTCATAACAAATACTCAAAATTATTTTCTTTACTTCTAAACTATTTAAAAGAGAAAAAATAAATAAAAATAAATGTAAATTCGTAAATAGTTATTAGTTATTATTTTAAACTTGTATATAAATACTTTTCTTTTTCATATATTGTATGTTATAATTATATGATTAGTAAATAAAATAATTAAAACATAAAAAGAGAGAAGAATATAGTTACATCATTAACATGATAACTTTGTATATTAAAGTTAAATTTATTAAAGTTAAACATAATACGAATTTGCGTTTGCATAGCTTACTATTATTTTATAGCTGACTATTAAATTACTGCATAAAATAATAACAAAATTATAATAATATTTCCAAATTCTAACGCGATTTGGACCCATTGTCTAATTGTCAAATAATTCATTGTAAACTTCACAAATATAATCATTCCCCTCTTCTCATTACCGTAATCGGAACAGCGTCACAGTACCAGTTTTATTTGACAAATGATCATTTAAATCTGTTTGCGAAACACTTCTGACAAATTCGTCACGGATTTGACAAACAGCTATTTGACAATAGTCTTCGTTGGATATTGTCTATGGGATAACAATAGACTTTGTAATTAGTTGTATTTGATGCTGTTTATTGTAATGCAAATCAAGATTGTGATATATTATAAAAAGTTTAAAAGTGTAATTAAGGTTTGAATCAATAAAATTATCACCATAGATAATAACAAATAAACCTTATTTTCAACTGTCTCTTAGTATAACTATAAAAATAATTAATTATTAATATTAATAAAAACATGATTTCAACATAAATGGAAAAAAAACCGGAACAGATACACTTCCGTTACGTACGTACGGCATTCTTACAAAACCCATGATATTTTTATTAACTTAAAAAGGAGATTATTTCATACAGAATTAAGTATACGCACTGACCATTAAACCGCCAATAAACTTAATAAAGTCACACTCAAACACTATTTACGCAGCTGTCATCATTACCATACTCCACCATCATTACCTTACCATAAACAAATAAGTAATTTAAAATATAAAACCTACCAATTTTCCGGTACATTGGGCGACGAATCAATTTCTTTGACCACCTGACAAATAATAGCCTACATTATGGGCTTATTGCCGCTACTTCGAAGGGCTGTAAAAGCTGAATCTTTAAGGCTTATGTTTTATATTGTGTTACAGTTTATATGCCTATAAATTTGGGGTATATTTTAAGGATTATGTTTTGTAAGAAATTTGGTGGATCAATGAAAGATGGTAAAGCATTAAACGAATAGCCTTAATTTGGTGACTCAAAATATTAACCTACAACATAAACGTTACATTACGCCTATATTATCCACAAGCGTGTGACAGAGAAGTAGGTACTTATAACATCCACACTGCAACAAAGTCAAAGTCAAAGTATTTTATTTGTCAAACATAGGTAATACATAAATGTGATCTTATACAATATATCTTAGCTCACTATGTTTTGTCTTTGTGACATACAAATATATTATAAAATTATTGTAATTAATTATAGCATTAGATTAAAAAAAAAAATATTATACATTAATAAATTGTGTCAACTACTTAGGTACTCATACTAATTTCGATAATATCTTAAATTATTGATTACATTTAACAATAAAAAAAAAAAAAAATAATTATGAATGAAATTACAATTAAATAATTAAAATGGTGGTCACAGGTGGTCGTTTATAAAATCATCTATTTTGTAGTAACACTTATCAATTAGAAGTTTAGTTAGAGATTTCTTAAGTGCTGGCTTTGACAATGATTTCATATAATCTGGCAGCTTATTAAAAATTTTAGGAGCTTAACTAAAGAAACTCTTTTGCAATAGTGCCGTGTTACATTTCGTATGACAGAGTTTATTTACGTATTGAGCGCGCAAAGGCGCTCTTCGAACTTCTGACAATTTCGGAAAGAGATGTGCATTACTTTTCACAAATAAAATAGTTTCTAATATACAGAGATGGCAATGTAAGTAATTTTAGTGTTTTGAAAAATGGTGTACAGCTATCTGTTGAGTTTATCCCAATCATAGATCTAACACATCTTTTCTGCATTTTAAATACTAACTCCCGATCAGTTGAATGGCCCCAGAAAATAACACCAAATCTGAGTATCGATGCTACCATTCCATGATAAGCAGTTAATAATGCCTCATTATTGACTTTCTTCGACAGCTGCCATAGTGCAAAAGCAGACCTACTTAAACGCTTTACACACTTGCTCTACATTAGCTTTCCAAGTAAGACTGTTATCTATGGTTAATCCCAGGAACTTAGCAACTTAACGTTATGATTTGGTGCCATGAGAAATAGAGTGAACTTATTGCCACCCACCGGCCATAATTTAAACTCCGTGCTGCTATTAAAAAATTCTTGGCAAATAACATTTTGCCCGGCCTGGGAGTTGAACCTAAGACTTCGCAGTAAGAGGTAGCAAACACTAACTACCAAAAAGGCTGAGGTATCAATTTGAAGCACTTAGTAAATACAACTTGGCAAATTATTTCTCAAGTTACAGCTCCCATTTTATAACTTAGATTTTGTTAACATGTAATTTGTCATTCAATTATTTCCAACAATGACATTTATTGACTTAATAAACGATAGGAACCATCGATTAACAGTTACTCTATTCAAAACTTACTAACTTACCTATACATCTACAAGTGGCGTCACTGTCCTGAACCATTTCAAAATAGTATCAATCTACATCGATTGTCATTTATTTTATTGATAGTTCGAACGCAAATATAAGTTTGTGTTGTACTTCATTCATTACTACCCTTGGTTCTCGATCAAATCGAAACAGCCCACAAGTACAAAGGCGGCAATTCGTCACCGGTTGACATAAATTAACCATTATTTCACCCTGTGCTAGTTTGTACTTGACAGTGGGTAGATAGGACAAATTGAAGATATATACAGGGTGCTGAAAAGTAATATAGTTGCACGGTAGGAGAGCTTTTTGGATTATTAATAAAATGCTTGGTGCCTAGTCACCTCAACAGTAACTTAATTTGTGGTAGTAAGCTTACTAGTAAAAAACACATACTTCTTGAAGTATTATGTATATTTAAAAAAGAGATATGGTGTCCAAAAAGGTTATTAGTCATAGACAAAGTAGTCACGATAGCTTGTAACTAAACATGACAGCAATTTACCGCGCATGCGCTTACTTATCAAAATGGCTGAACGCATTGACAAGTCGTATTTATTTCATAAACTATCAAATTGTGCTTGTCAACGTATATGTGTATAAATATGTGCAAATAAAATATACACGTTAACTTTAGAACCTCTTCTTTTTTTAACGTTTCAAAAAATCTTATTTATTTAATTAAAACTGAATGGTACTATTATCTATCACGCGTGTTTATTGCATTCTATCGCAAAACGAACGCACTTCAAATGTCATAATTTAAAAACAACCTGTATAAAATCCAAAATGGCGTCCATCGTAAAGATGTATGAATGAAGAGTACTCACAATCGATGATTCGTCACGTTCTTGTACTATTGTATAAGTACTGTACTATTGTGTTATTCGCACTCGTCTTTTGTGAGACGTTGTACTTTGAGTGTGTAAGATTGAGAAATTGCTCGTGAAATATGAATAGAAGTACCTTGAGAAGAAATACTTTGTAATACTTGTTATTGGAATATGATTTTTATTGTAGCTATACCATTTTGATTGTTTGCGCTGTTGTTTTTTTTATACTACGCCTGCAGTAAACGGACGTGTAAGTCCACCTGATGGTAAGTGGAGTACAGTCCATGGACATTAACAATCCACAAAAGCAGATTGTAGATGCGTCGCTGCAGCTAAGGACTACGGTGTTATCGGCATATACCTCATATGCTAGTAATTTCAGGGCCTGATCTGACCACCAATCCGGTACACATACAAACAGTAATGCAAGCACTATTATTTTGCGGTAGGTTAAGGTTGGTGACGGTAATGCTACCGTGCTCAATCTCGTTCACAAGGGCTCTACCGCCAGTAAAAAATGCATGATAGCAAATCGCATATTTTAAAAATTCGTGCTACATACAATATGTAATTTTTGTTTGATAACTACAAACTTAACTTCTGTGTGTGACTTCACCCGCATGCTAGATATGTCGTAAATTCCTGAACAATCTCCATACCAATTTTTATCAAGATCAATTTAGTAGATATGTTTTCTATAAAAAAATAAACAACATAATTTCCGTGTATCTACTACACACTTTTCCTGTACATACGTACTTACATACATTAAAAAGCCTAGGTTACTAAAGATTTGTAGGAAACCAATAAACTGCAATACAATAAATATCACAAAACACTTTCACGAGAAAATGAAAACAAAAGCATGAAATAGGTTCAGTCTCAAGAGATGTGCAAATCCGATTGGTTCCTCATTCAACTTGCATATTTATGAATCGAACAAATAAAATCGAATGCGCTTGCATTCGATTAATAACACCACATGCTATGAAGTTCATACGATAGATTCTATGCAAACGATTTTAAAATTGCAGCAGTTGATCTTGTTTGAAAAAAGAATCCGTTGTCTCATGAAGACCGTTATATTTAGAAAAAAATAAGACAACGGTTCTAAGTCGCGTAATTATTATTAAGGTAAATAAATACCTTTGCTCGATGTTTCGAAATAACTTGCATCATTCGTAGCCACGAGCCGCCTGAAAAATGTTCTCAAATCGCTAAAGTTTAAAATGTGATAAAACTTTATTTTTTTAAACGTTTTAATTTTAGGTTTTTAGTGCCAATTAAAACAATATGAATTAAATTTGATTTTTGAAATTATTTTACAGTATTTTAGAATATCGAGCTCGTGTTGTTTGAGGTGGAGTGAACGCAAAGCTGTATTAAGGTACCTCTGTATATAAATTAAGTATTGTTATTTAGGTCCATGATAATTGCAAAACAAACCCGCGAAGCAGAAGAAATTACAGAGGGCGTCGTTTTTTTTTTAAATGTTTAGAAAAAGATAAAGGCTTTTTTATACAGCTAAAGCTCAGCACCAGTTCTGAATGTGAAAGCGAATGAAACTGAGAAAAATAATCTACGAAATGAATCCCAAAAACTTCATAAAGTTAAAAGTAAGGGATTAATTATTTAATTATAAACACATATACTAAGAAAACAATCATGAACGTCAGGCAGGGATTGTACAAAATTGTCTAACATCCATTAAAGCGGGAAAAGCGATTAAAACTGACAGTCCCTACTCCGTTGTTATAGGTTAAAATCTTGTTTCGTTAACGTTTACGACTTGTTTGGAAAATTTTGGGAATTACATAATTCTAATCAAATCCAATATTTTTTTTATTGCATCAAGGCCTATTTTCTTAAATACCTTACACTAACATACATAATATTATCTAATTATTTATTTTTTTGTTGTTGTTGTTGTTGCACGTTAATTTTTTTGTTGTATACGTTCGGGATCACCGCTGTGTTGCCCCACGCAACCAATAACCTCGGGTGCACCTTCTCTTCAACTGCCGTAATCCACTAGCAGTCAAAAAGCACACGTGGAGGTTTCTGGCACGGAACCCAGCGAGATTAGGACCTGAAACTGGCAAAATCGATTAATTATCCTCATTTACAATCTTCTGCTGATTATGTAGTATCCACTTTCTAGCACTTTCTGGCACTTACCATCAGGCAGACAACACGCCTATTCGCTACACGCAATATTTATTTATTGTATCCGAATATAAAAGATTGTTTGAAAAAAAAAATGGCTATAATTTGCAAAAAAAGAATTAAAATTTTTCACTTACAAAAAAGGTAGGATTTCTTCAGCTTTACGTAAAAATTACGTTTTTGTATAATTTGGCGTTTAGGCGCCAGGTGCACGTGGCAGTCATAATAAAGGCTAAAAACAGAAGGTTAACTTAAATTAGCTTTGTACTAATGAATTTTATAAAAAAATACTAATGAATAAACATTTTCTTGATTATTATCCAATTTATTTATATGAATCTGACACACAATTAAATAACATTATTTAGAGATTCAAGATTAATTACCATAAATATATAAAATAAACTAAATACATTATTAGAATTATATCGTCTGCTGTTACGTAAATGAGAACTGATTATAATGACCTGTAACAACAAATCCCCAATTTTTTAAACATCCTACACATTTTTTAAAACAACAAATCAGTACCAAAATCCTGTTATTCTTGTTCCTTACCTAAATAATACATATTATTAAATAATGCCACAAAGATAATTGTAAGGTCTGTATCCAACAATCATTTAAATAACTTTTCGGGCCAAAACTTAACTGGACTAACTTATCTTCTTTGTACTCCAAGTCAAAAGTTTCCCTTCATATCTGAGTCGTTTGTCCAACGACTGTTTGATGTCTTTTCTCAACTTGCTGGACTTGCAAACGAGTCCAGTATTCTAACTTGCTTATTTTACGTAAAACTTGAAAGGAATATTATGTTAATAATTTGGCTCTTGAGCTTTACTTTAGTCAGAAAATGAAATAATAACAGTAACTCTAAGGACGGCCGCACACATCTGACCTTTGTATGAATTCATAATCTGAATAATCAGAATGTCCGAGAGAATGGCTAATTTGTATGCAATTCCGTGCTTCCGGATAGCGAATTATGAAATAATAATCTGAATTTCAGTACCTGTGAGGCCGGTCTAAGAGCTCATTTGAATGAATATAATAGGGAGTAGGACTTCAATCTTTTCTTTTTTATACCAATAAGGTGGTTAAATAAAATAAAGCCTTTCTGGTGGTAACAAATTACCGTATTCTATGGATACTGGTGATTTTAATTTAGGTTACAATTAAGTAACTAATTAGGGTATCGCAATGGATAAGGCAACGATCTTACAATCGTGAAGTTGTGGGTTCATTACACCACGGATGTGAACATCCTTCTAACACAAGCGAATTAAGTTTCGGTAAAGAGGGTTAGTAAAAAATATTTCAAAAATAAGAAAACCTTTTTGATTTAAAATAATTATGTAATCTATCAGTTCAAATTATGAAATACGGGTGTAAGTTACTCACGTAATGTTGGTCTATTTAGTCGAGGCAAAACCGCGGTTGCCTAAATAGACCAACGTTACGTGAGTAACACCCGTACATATTTTGAGTAATGTTACAAACACACGTCAGTTTTAATAAAAATAATCTATCAGTTGTTTTAAATTGATGATGATTTTTCATCTTAGAGTTATAATTACCGTAACATTATAATTACATTTTCATAGAAAGCTCCATTCATGAAACAAGAGACTGTAACCAAATTCCTTCAAAGAAACTCTTAAAGCCATATTACCAAGCTTTTTGGCATTAATTACATTACCCGACTTCTAAAACTCATATAATGAGTATATTATGACAAAGTTTTGGAGTTTAAACAACACATTGTAATTTCGTTGGTTTTGCGGAATACTTTGAAAAGTTATCCATTTTAGCAGCTAAAAATTTTACTTTATGACATTAATGCCTCGTTGGGCTAGTAATAAGCGTATCCCTGAGGTCTCAAATTCAAATAAAAGTGTCCCCGGTTCAAAAATGTCGCAATTTAGGGTTGTGACATCAAGTATTTCTTAGTAGCAGAACTAAATCTAGAATTCTGTCCCGTAGATAGCGATGGGCTTACCTCCAATCCCATAACGCCTTAACAAATCTGGTGAAATGTGGATATTTCACTCCTCTGCCATGTCATTCCTGGTTATAATGGCGCAATATAAAGGTAAAACCCCTCAATTTGATGACCGGATGGCGGAGTGGGTAGTACCTGCCTGCGACGCCGAGGTCGTGGGTTCGATTCCCATTTAAGACAAATCTTTGTGTGCATGAACATGGGGGTTTGTCGTAGTCTGGGAGTTTCTATGTATAATATGTATGTATTTACAAATGAAAAGTATATATGTATTAGTATCAGTTATTCTAGTACCCATATTACAAGCTCTGTTTAGTTTGAGACTACATGGCGTTGTGTGTTAGTTGTGGAAAAAAAAAAGATTAATTACAGCTCACCAAGTCACGGGGGGGTTATAACCTAATAATAACCAATTTCAAACCATCAGAAGCAATTTATTTCTACATAAAACCGAACCTTGTATAAGCTTCTGTTTTAAAAGCAACTTTATAACACTCATGAGGTATGTGAAAGATATGTGTAAAGCGTATTCGAATACTTACGCAATATTACGAATACCATAATTATTCAAGTAATGAATATCTAGCGGGGTTATCTAGTATAACTATATAAGTAATATATAATATAAAAATATTTTTACACGCACACGTTATGCGCAATTCTAGACTTTCATAGATCTGTTGATATGATTTTATAGGTCTAGTTAGGTGATCTAGACTCGTTAGCAATAACTAAAGCATGTAGGAGCTAGGTACCGTATATACAAATACTCATGTATAGCTTGATATGTTATGTAGTGGTTTCACAAAGTACGTACTACTCAATTTTAAGTGCCAGCTTAAAATAATTTACACGAAATCTTTGATTGTTGAGAGTAGATTCAAGAACATTTAATCATTAAACCCATCTATAAAATTAAATGTTTTATGCTAATGCCTGACGTCACCACGATTAGAGTTGTTAAATCAAGATAATATACCAACACTCGCGATTTTTTTTCTGCTTCCGCCGTCCTTTTTCAACGAGTACAAACATATTCGAATACGGAAATCGCCGACACGACGCAACGGCACATCACTAGCATGCGTTACAATTTCACGGTGATCGCTTCGACAGGTGAAACTGGTCACCCATAAAATACACATTAATGGAACACCATTGATATCGATATGTTTTTTGATTGAATATTTAACGTATCTTCCTAAAAACGTGAGGGATTCGGCAGTGATGAGTATTTTAAAAGTTATTAGATGGTTCCTTTTGTCGTCTTTAAAAGCAAATCATTTGATATGAACCTACAGGTGCTATTAACAGTCACCATGTATTTTTAACCGACTTCAAACAGTAGTAGATTCTCAATTCGATTGTATTTCTTTTTTTTTTTGTGTGTTCTCCGATTACTAGGATACGCCTGGACTGATTAAAAAAAAAATTGTCTGAAAGAGTAAACTTTTCATGTGATCCCATTTTGATTGCACGATCTGATGATGGGATCCTAGAGAAATTAAGGGCATCCCTCACATTTAAAAGGCTTCTATATTGTTTTTCGTATATTACCTAAAGCTACTCAGATATTTGCATCTAGCAGTTAGCATTTTATGTTGCTGAGCTGATGCTGCCAGGTTCAACTCCTTAACGTTTAGGAGTACGGGGATAATTCTTTAAATATAAGCGCATTAAGGCCGTTTACTGTATTCTTTCAAGTATACATAGATGGGGCGAGACGAGGAATAACTTAAGTATTTCTTACTTTTAAGTGCAATTTTTGTGATTGAAGTCGTATTTTTGAGAAAATTATATAACCAAACTATTTACTTTTTATCTACGATATTTCTACCTACCAATTATTTCCTCCACTGCTTGGCGAAGGTCTATATTATTAAATGCTGACATTTCAATTTTATAACTGATGTCAAATTACTCATTAGTCTCTAATTTTATACCTTGACGAGATTGTTATTTTCATGAATAGCTAATTGTTTAGTAACGTCATATAAAAATAAAACATTTACCCATACATTTAAACAATTAATTGACAGAGCAAGTGATAACATCACGCCTATATTAGGGTAAGAGTGTGGCAGAGATAAGTTAAATTAGATTTTCTTTTGATATTAAAATATAATTTATTTAGTTTTATATGATTTAATCAGTGTAGATAAAATCAGAAAAAATCTGCTTCACTAGTCAAAATTTGGCTCACACGGTCCACTTACATTTTCTGTACATGACACAACCCTCGGGCTAAGATTACTCGATAATTATAACAGTACAAACAAACTAATAACTCTATTTATGTTGATATTACTATATTTTATGGACACGTGCCGACGTCCTTCCGTAAGCGTGATGATACGAGGGGCTGCATAATTAGGGCTGGTATATCTGTTGGAGAAATAAACATATTGCTTTATTTTTAATTTTTTTTATGTAATAGTATTTATTCGTAAACGAATTTGAAGTCTACATGATTGAAAATGAGGGATAAGCGTGTTTTCACAGTCAGAAATAATTTGTTTTTTTCATTTTTAATACATAACATAATATCGTGCCTATATTCCCAGACGGGTGTGGCAGAGTTCACCCACATTTCACCTGTTATGTTTAAGTACCATGGGATAGGGGGTGAGCCCATCGCCATCCACCAGGCAAAATTCCAACGCCGTCTTGCTAATTTGAATTTCCTGACGGAAAGTTCACAAATAACACTTTGACCGACCCGGCGATCGAACCTGACACCTCGCGGTGAGAGGCGTATACGCTGACCACTAAACTATCGGGGCATTTTTAATACATGAAACCTTTAAAAAAATATGACTTTCATTCGAAGAAAAAAGTTTAAATAAGTTTGTTATTTCTAGCTCTCTGTTCATTAAATCATAATAAGTAGGTACTTACTAAAGAAAACGATTACGCAACCCACTTTTCGCGTTTCCATACAAATCTCTCTCAAATTATTTGTTAATGACATTTTGATAAAAGAACTTAATTTGACTACTTTTCAACATCATTATTGTACGTAGAGAAGAATTTGTAATATTTCAATTGCTTGGCTATTTGCCATACTAAAATAATATTGGTTTGATTTTAATATTATTAAGATATTATCTATTTTTATAGACAAATCATAGCTAAAATACTAAAACGAAAGTTTGTTCGCAACAATAAAAAAAAAAGACAGTTTGTATGGAACTCAATCAATAATTGAAACTATTTAGAAAAAATGGCCAATAACAAACATGCATTTTAGAGTTTAAGATATGATGAGTCTATAAAAATAGATAAAAAATTTAATAATATTAAAGTAAACCCATATTACGTTAGTATGAAAACCCTTTAGATATGATGTAAATAAGAAGCGTTTCTCTTACCTCAATAAATTACCCGTACACAAAAATCTAGGTAAAATATCGAGTACCAGACACTACGTTTAGAAGTAAGTACTAGGATTCAGAGTAGAGTTATGTTCCAGCTCTAGTGCTGACAACTTACATCCCGGGATTTGGAATATGAATTTGTGGGAACTATGTACTTAGACGAATAAGGGCCATGTTTTTTACCTGATGGAAAGTGGAGTACAGCCCATGGACATCTACAATCTATAGTAATTTTAGGGCCTGATCTCACCACCAAAATGGAACACAGTAATGCAAGCACTACTATTTAGCGGGCGGTTGGAGGTGAGGCAGTAAGTATTGCCACCCTCGAGCTCGTTCACAAAAGCTCTACCACTTGTTAAAGCTTAAGTTGTTTTTTTTAACCCTAGCTTTTATGATAGCATAGAGATGCTACTATCACCTTAGAAGCTTATACCTATAGTAATAGATTATTGCAAATAATTTGTTGAGCTAAAACTAGACATGGAAAGTAAATATGACTTGCAAAAATTTTAATAAAATATTTTATGTCTTTCACTCAAGGGATCTATGAATAAATTTTTGGAGAAAAGGCTTTATTATTGGTTGCTGTGACTTAAATTCTACACTACGTGCTTTGATTATTGGTCATCGTGTTATAAATTTAGCCAACATTAATTAAGCAATGAATTGAAATCAAATGTTATTTGAAATAAAACGTAATTAAAATCTAACAATAATATAAGAAATTACAAAGCAAAAAATCAAAACAATATAATTTTTGAACTGATTTTGCGCGAGTGTGGTTTCATAAAAGTTTTGATTAAGCTTCATAACAGAACAACAGACTTATGAAGACATAAAAACATAATTAAATTTGGTATTAATACCGCTAATTAGCTTTCGTTGTTAAAATTTTTAAATTACGTTTTAAATTACGAGCTACCTAGTAGCTGTATATTATTATATAACTTGAAGTCAAGACATTAGACCACATAAATAAATATTTTAGCTACAGATTATATAAAAGTCCGGGACAAAGCCCGGGATTCTTAGACCCACACTATAACATTAATTTAGCAATAATACATAAGGGTTATTAAGGTTGTTTATGCCTCTCGTGTTTGTAATGACTGATGATACAACTTAAGCCTTACGCCGTTACACATTCATTACTGAAAGGCTTTGAGAAGAACCTACTCGAATCGTGCTTGGAATGAATATTATCTACACACAACATTAGTTGTACGTTTATTTTGGTAGTTTTTGCCTGTAATGTGAAATTAAGAAACTTTATTTATTTCATTTCTTGTCGACTTAATTGCTTATTAAAAAAATAAAGATGTCTGGTTACCGCTGCTTACCATGCTTGTGTTTAAACAAATCTCGTACTTTTGTGTAAGAACTTTATTGACAAGTAAATGTAGTACGAAATTCAGTGTTCCGTTTTAATTATATTATTCAATAACTAACTAAACACATAAAATATTAACCGCGACCAAGAACACCAAATAATTACAGTATTTTTTAAGAAACACATAGTATATTTTTGAAACGAAGGTAAGTGACATCTGTGTATAATTTTAAGTACCATTTGTTTACTTGAACGGGTAATATAGAGGTGGCTTAGTAGTACGAGTAAAATCGAATAGATGGCGCTTTTTCAATATGAATTTCATTGTTGCTCGTCATGTATAGCAGATGGCGCTATTCTTTTTCCACAAACCATGTGTTCTTGTTAGTTCAAGTATTTATGTACAGGTGGCAGTACTATCGATGTTATATTAATATTTTCAATTTATTTACTTCACATATTAACAATTATCAGTATTTTGGCATAGTATTCTAATATAAAATCATATTTAAATGTATTTCATTGTTTAAACATTTAAAATACATATATTTTCTTAAGGAATCACGATATTTTGCTAAAATCCAACATCGCGATAGTAATGTTTTCTGTATAGTTAGATTGTTATTTTGTAATTCTGCTAATTAATTGTACTTGCTTCGGCAGTACATATACTAAAATTGGAACGATACAGAGAAGATTAGCATGGCCCCTGCGCAAGGATGACACGCAAAATCGTGAAGCGTTCCACATTTTTTGGACACTTTACTTTTGCGTCTCCATCGTTCATGAATATTCTACGACTCTAGTAGGGCACTCTGTCTACCTTTGTAAGTTAATTCTAATTCTAACTGGTCCACAGTAAATTTGCCTTATTTTTAACCGACGAAAAAAACGGAGAAGGTCCGTTCTCAAGTCAATGATACACTTTTTTTTTTTTAGTATTAGTCCACGCATGCAAATAAATACCGCATTAAGTCTTCTCCATTATTATTATTCTTTGGCGCCGACTCAAAATTAGTGAAATATTATAATTTATGTTGAATACCCAAGATTTTAAATGTTCACATATTTTTTACTTTTTAGTTCTTTTTTGTCGGTTTAATTTTTTGTTAAAAAAATTTCAACTTGAAGATTTAAGATAAGATAGCTTTGTCTATACGAGAACTACTTAGGAAATAGGAATCTGAAAATCCATTTATTCTTTCGATTTAAATTGGACAATATTCGACAGTTCAATCTATTGATCTTTGAACGTAGAGACGACTACAAGCTGTACATTTCTTGTATAAAATACTGTTGGTAGAGCTCTTGTGAATGAGCTCGAGGGCGGCAGCACCACCGTCTCACCTTTAAACTGCCGCCAAATAGTAGTGCTTCCATTACTGTGTTCCGGTTTGGTGGTGAGATCAGGCCCTGAAATTACTTGCACATGAGGCATACCACCGTAGTCCTCAGCTGCAGCGACGCATCTATAATCTGCTTTTGTGGATTGTTGATGTCCATGGGCTGTACTCCACTTACCATCAGGTGGACTACACGTTCGTTCACTGTGGGCGTAGTATAAAAAAAAATATATATATAAAAAAATGCGCGTTGTATTGTATTCCCGTCTCCTGTTCATTGTGAGATCAGCAGAGTGTGTACCTTATTAGTAGGTAATGCATAGCATTTTAAAAGATGTGATGTTGTAACCGTTTAGTTAATACCAGTATACCTACGTATTGTTGTCTTTTCGGGACTCGAAGAAGAGCGGAGTTCACGACAATAATACGCGAGTAACTTCCGTAGTTTGTTATTATAGTTAAAATATAATCAGTAGGTATGTTGAAATAGATTTTAAACGTGGTAAAGCTAATTACGTCATCATTATTCATATTATCTTATCATTTTATTGTTATCATTACTCATAATAAAAATAATATATCTTAGCTTGGTTGTGAACCAGGTACAGTCGAGTTATCTATAATGGATGAAGAAGAAGTAACACAGTGAACGTGTTAAATATGTTAGCAGTTTTAAGTCTTTAAGCTGCCAAAATAAATAAATATTAATGAACTTAACTATATCTTGTTAGTTTGAATATAATTATAATACGTACCTAATGTTATAAAGCGAAATAAAACGTAAGCATACAAGGTTGTTCAGTTATTGGTAGCAGTGCATTCGATATAATGTTTAGCAATAGCAATACGAGTTATGACGCTAGCGGAAATTGCATTCCGGCGCCTTCACAACCGGCGCGGCGTGTGTAATACAAACATATTTATATTTTTATATTATCTGATGTTGATTTGATTTTTTTATAAGGAATCTTAAAAGATAAAAAGGGGTTATTCATATCGATTGCGCCATGAACTTATGATATGTCATTATGAAATTCTAAATGTAGGTAATCCCCGAATACTATCTATCGTGATAATGATTTTTCATTAAACTTAATTAATAAATAAAAACAACCCTGTATATGTCCCATTGCTGGGCTGGAGCTCTCCTCATGATGAGAAGGGTAAGGCTATAGTCCACCACGCTAGCAAAGTGCGGATTGGTAGACTTCACACACCTTCGAGCACTTTTTAGGCACTATCAGGCATGCAGGCTTCCTCACGATGTTTTCTTCGCCGTTCTTTCACCGTTAGCGAGCGATAATTTATATATGATAGATACACACATATCTTCGAAAAGACGAATCTTAACGATTTATTGACAGAGATGTGTACCGTGTGTTCTGACCCCAGACCTTTGACTTCGCAGTCCTACGGTCTGGTTTCATTAATATTAAGCTCTAAGTACAGTCGGCCAACGAGTTCGCTGGGCAGGGCACACTTCTACACAAACGTGTGTGAATAACGTATAAATTGTGTAAAAAATATAGAAGTAAATTATATATGCGAAAGGAAACTTTAATGTAAACAAAGTAAAGATTATATTGCGATTCATTTTGAGTTACATGAATTGCAATGTAAAGTAATATTTATATAATTGGTTAACTAAAGAGAAATTACATTTTAACCGACTTCCAAGGAGTTTATATTAATTAATATCTTTTTATGGATATTTTGAAAAGAATCATTTAATTTGATTCAACGCGGTAATGCTGCCAGCATTTTGGGTACGGGGCCTTCTGACAGTCACTTATTAGGTTTAGATTAAATTATTAGACTAGTATAATTTAAGATCTTACATGTACTCGTATATTTATCCGTAAATAAAGATGTTATAATTTGATTCTTTACACTAAACTAACCTTTAATTACCCGACAACTCCTAAATCATAATGTAATTGGTAAAACAATTACATTATCCCATAACACCCTTCTTATACGATTGTTATTCGTAAACAAATTACAGGACCCGTATCACTCGATGTCCAGCATTGTCCAGCGTTGGACTCGCACATTAATCTTACGATTCAGGAATTTTATTTAAAGAACATCGTTAGCAGTTTTGGTGGTGTGTTCCTTTTGTAACCTGAGATTAAATGAATACTCATCAAAATGTTAATTACTGGTTCAAATATGGTGTAACGGCTTTTGATAAAGATAATTTTCACTTTTCACCTCGGCAGCTCGCAAAGTCGTTCTTTGTTGTATGAAAACAGTGAACAAATCTCGATTTTGCTTCAAGTTTTGCTCTCACTCAAAGCAATGATTAGGTTTTCACACTGCTCGCCTTTTCTTTTCTACGTCAACTAGTCCCAAGCTAAGCAGAACTTGTAGGTACTATAGTTACTATTTCAAACTGGTGAGGTGAAAAGTTGTATGTGCAACACGATATCAAAGTTATTTACATCTCGTGCCTTTGAGTCCCTCACTACGCTCAAGATTCTACACCACCTACAATCACTCGCTATGCTCGAGAATATACTATAGAATCTTTCGCTTATTCGGGACTCAAAATTAGCTCTCGAAAAAAAATACGAATTTTGCACTTTTGTTGCACAAATACCGTTCTTGAGGCAAAGTTCTGGTCGAACAAAATTTAATTATTATGCATGTGTTTTTCCATTGACACGCAAAGAAGAAGAAGAATTCGGCGTTTAACCAAGTTTTATGCTAAGCACGGTTATCAATTTAAACATTCAATGAGAGTCAGATCGGAACCCAGTTTAGGCCCGGTTTCCACCAAAGGAAAGAGGTTTACTCTCACCGCGAGGTCTCGGGTTTGATTCTCGGGTCGGGCAAAGTGTTATTTGTGATAACATTCCGTCAGGAAATTCACAATAGCAGCACTGAGTTTGTATTGTGTCCGGTGAATAGCGATAAGCTCACCCCGTATTCCATGGGACCTAGACATAACAGGTGAAGTGTGGTTGTTGTACACTTAAGCATTACCCTTCTGGGTAATATAGGCGTGATGTTATGTATGTTAAAAAAGACGGCAATATTTTCCTGGTTAAAATAAACTGACTTAGCCCCGAATTCACCAAACTTCTTTATAAACTCCCGGATTGCCGCTCTCTCTCTCTCTCTCTCTCTCTCTCTCTACCTGTCCCTTTCAAACATTGAATGAGAGATAGAGAACAAACCATTCCTTTTAACAAAACGTCGGTTTGATCGTTGGTGAAATCAGCACTAAGACTTCCTAGAAATTTTCTTCCAATAGGTAAGCTCTTTTCTGACAATATTAACCTTGGCTTTTAGATCTAAGCTAGGTTTATTGGATTGTTAACTAGAGGAGCACATCGCGTGACGCTAAACCTAATGCTTGAGCTTAAGATAATTAAAAGGAAACTGTCGGAACTACGTTTAGTCTTGCACGAAACCTCACCTAACTTTTACAAGAAAAGTATCTTTTTAAAACTAAAAAATATAAATTGTAAACCTTTTATGTTTATTTTTTATGTTGAGACGTTGGGTCCGTGGGTTCCTCGCACCTTTTCTCTTTTTAATGAATTAACTAAAAGATTAGTTGATTTTTACAGATTAAAAAAAATAAAACTTCATATTTTCAATGCTTCATAAACCGGTAAAATTTAAAGAAAACACCTTCACGTAACCAGAAGGCTAGCTTCTACTTCGACAAAGGATCAGCATTGCCATACAACGTGGCAATTCCGCCAGCCTTACCCGCCACGTTACCCGCCGTCGACATCGATGCGGACGTTTTTTTTGACAACTTTTTACGAGATCTATTTTATTTATAAGTTTATATTAATCTTTTATATGATGTATTTATAGTAAGGTATTTATTTTATTTTCACAGATATGATTAAACAACATTTATAAATAAATTGAAAAAGTAATCCATGAAAGGCGAGAATAAGCCTTCAACCGATAATTCAATCCATCTAACACGCTTTTATTTTGGTTATAGATTGAATGAAGTTCACCTTTTAAGTACTCAGTGTTAATGCACTAGTTGAAAGTGCAAGATATTAAACGGCTGAATCTTTATCTGAAATACAATAATTAATTACATTTTTAAATAAATTTCGCCACTGGGTATTAGTTTTGCCCATGGCTCCGCCGGCGTAGAACGTCGATTAAAAGTAGCCAACATTTTTGCCCAATTTTCATTAAAATCAGTCTGGTAGATACGAAATTTATTGGGTACAAACAAACCAACAAACTTAAAATATTTCCCACTTATAATAGCAAAATTAGGAGTTCTAGATTATATTAAAAAGAGAGTATTAATTTTTTTTCTAGACAAATCATATCTAAAACACTATGCATGTTTGTTTCCTCCCATATTGTCAAAATTACTATCTTAATTTATTAGTTTGTATGTAACTCAATTAATGGTTAAAACAAATTTAACAAAATGGCCACGAAAAAACATGCAATTTAGTGTTTTAGATATGTTTTGTGCACAAAATTTTAAGTATATTATAGTTAAACTCATATTACGTATATATAGTAAGTAAGTAAGTAGTATGAAAACACGGCGCTGGAGAGTCTACTTTTTAAGGACTAAAATTGTCAACAAAAAATGTTGCAAAGTGTAATTTTCCTTGTGATTTTGATGAAAAATTTCACATACAACTGTATAACAAAGTTTCACATCATCTAATTTAAAAGCTTATGCTTTCATAAGCTACAGACGCAATCATAAGTCTGCGAATCTTGACAAACTCCTCGTTTATGACTTAGTACTAACATTTTTACGGTCTATAAAACTGAGTCTAAGCCGCACAATATTTTAAAGCCAATTTTAGATAGAGCCTAGATTAAGAACAAACAATATTATCTAAACGTTTGCTTTTCTTACCAAAAAAAATGCAAATCTCAAAATTACTATTTGTTTATGTGAACATTTAAGTTTATGTGAAAAAGTTAGAAAAAAGTTAGTTACCTCAAAATATTAATTATTGGATACTACTACTGCTATTATAGAAAACTTATATTTCCGAAAATTTGATAAAAAATATGGAAGATCCAACATTTTTAAATCAGTTGTTATACCTACCAGGAAACTAAAAGACAAGTGTAATTGTGCACGGTTGGCATGGTGGTTAATGCGGCCGCCTCGCCGCTTTCAACAGCGCTAGTGTTGTGGTTCGATCTCCATACGGGACAAATGTTTGTGTGTTCCGCAAAGATTTATTCTAACTCTGGGTGTGCTTTGTGTGTGTGAAGTGTTTGTTGGTGAGCGGGGGTTTGTAACACAGGAGTTATTCCTAGTGCGGGTGTCGTTTTTTTTAAAAAAATAGAAGTTTTTTAATAAAACTCTTTTTCAGTGAATTGTTTCCATTCCCAAGTGAATTCTCGCCTTTAACCTTTTATTGGAGCATTATCTTCTTTCAGTTTTATTAGTATCATCATTGCGTGACGCCTCTTACGACCACTTTCTTAAATTAAAACTTTAATACCTACAAGCTTTGTGTTTTAGTATGTGATCCAAAATGTTAGGTTTTTCATTTTAACCTTTAACGTAGGTATTAGAAGTTTCATCTAAGTGTCTTGAAAAAATATTTTTCGCGCAAATAAAAAAACGATAAAAATTGCATCCGGGTCTAAAAATCACATTAAAATTTATAGTCAGTAGCAGAAGAAAAAAAAGAATATTTTTATGATTTGATGACTTTAAACTTAGTAATCGATAATAATATATTAGGGATGTTTTTAATGTATAAAATGTGATTTTTATGAAAATTTTAAAATTTTGAAGTGTTCAGCTACTTTTATTGCTGACTGTACCTACTAAATCACAAGTGGTTTTGTCACGAATTTTGATTGTCTTTGATTTTAAATTACAGTAAATAATTTTAAAAATGTTACTTTCTAATAACAATATTAAATGGTAATTTCAAAAATTCCTTCAAAAGTATCCACGCAAAAATATTATACCTAGTATAATATAAAAAATAACAAAAAAAGAACGATTACTTATTCATAGCCCAGCAGGACTAAGCCTGGCTTAGCGTTAATTTACATAGCACGTCAGGTACTGGTCTAGACATTCTTACTCATTATTAAAACCCACTTAAGTACTTGAAGTATGGACAACAGAGAATGGCATGGAGAAGATATTCAAATTATTTAATTTAAATCCGTGCAGGATCTACATCAAAAATATAGTTGTGCATTTTTTTATAAAGTCGATAACAGTAGCTTCTGCCACCTCTAGGTATTGAGTATAAAAACCGGCCAAGTGCGAGTCAGACTCGCGCACCGAGGGTTCCGTACAAACCTGTAGGTATATAAGTAAAAGTTATGGTATTTTTATTGCTAAATGAAATCCATAATTTAAGATTTTCGGAATTTTTCCTATATGTGTACTTTATAACGTTGCTTCATGCCAAATTTCAAGATTCCAGGTCGTCTGGAAGTATCCTTTAGGTTTTGATTCCCTTGCGAGTAGTTGCGAGTTTCAAAATATGCGGCTTTAATTGCTGTATCTTTTGATTGCGTTGACGTAGAAGTTTGATTTTGTTACAGCTTAAAGATATTATAGACTTGAGTATTTGTTAAGAATTTCAATATAATACCACTACGCGTTCATGAGTAAAGGGGTAATAAGTTTAAAATTATTAAAAATATTTTTATTATATGATGTAACTAAAAATTTATGCTTTTCGCAATTTTTCCTTTATCTGTGTTATAAGACGTTGCTTCGTACCAAATTTCAAGATTCTGAGTTCACGGGAAGTACCCTGTAGGTTTTGATTCCCTTGCGAGTGTCGAAAATTTGCGGCATAAACGGGAGTATCTTTTGATCGCGTTGACTTAGAAGTTTGATTTTTTCACAGCTCCAAGAGACCATAGACTTGAGTATTTGATATGAATTTCAGCTTGATACCTCCACGCGTTCCTGAGAAAAAAGGTCTTGACAGACAGACAGACAGACGGACAACAAAGTGATCCTATAAGGGTTCCGTTTTTACCTTTTGAGGTACGGAACCCTAAAAAGGAGGAAAGCTATCATGAAAAAGACAAAAAAACAATCGAAAGAGTCTCATTTCATTATCTTTATGCACAGAGCACCTAAGATCGTTGAAATTATAATTTTTCTACGAAAATAATATAGCAAAATTGTGTCAGGTCATCAATCAAAAATTTAGTTTTCAAGTGTAACCATTTCCTGTATTGTGGTTTCTATAAAAGTTACGTAATCGTCATAAAGCCCCATCGACACTCGTGGAACCCCGATTATGTTTTTGATGACAATGTTTATGGAAGGATTTTCCTTCGTTTTTAGCCCAATTTGTAACATAGTCTCAATGAACTCGTCATGTAGTTAACACGCTTGTTTCAATCTACAAAACCCGACCGACCAAAGAACTTAATAGTTCGTTCGCGTTAAGAATGCAGTAAATGCAGACAAAAAAAAACAGTTAACACAACTTACATACAAGCGTTGCGTTCGAAGTAATGCCTTCAACTGGTTACTGTCAACTTGACCTTGTAATTTGAAAAGATTTGATGAGTTATTGGGCGGGGCTAGGCTGGTGGACAATGATGACTCACTGCATTCGTAACGCGAACGAACTATGGTACCAATATTTTTTTTTTTTTGGTTTTTTTGTGCTTATCTGCAATCAGTCTCAAACTATAATCAGGTACCAATATAAAAAAAAAAACCTTACTTAAGTATAACGTCTCAACAGTTTCCCCTGTGCTACTCTGGTCACGTCCACCCTCGCACAGCGTCCAGGTGTCGGCTCCCTCACAACTAATACTTGATGATCAGCGGCTATGAAACATACCCTTTCACAATTTATATGTTTTATCTGTTTTTGGAGCACCTTTGCGTGTACGTGTGGTGAAGTAAAATTGCTAATTTAGGAATATTACTTTATATTTTCAGTAACGTAGAAAAAAATATAAGGAGTATATTTTTAACTGCACAAATGACTGTGGTCAACTGGGATATTATCTATTATTTAATTTTACAAAAAAAAAAAATAACTTTTTCCTTGTTAAATTCTATTTTCTCATCTTCATCCTTATAATAATAAAAATAGCAGCCCTGTATCTAATACAGAGGTGTGTGCTATGGGTTTGAACCCAAAACCTTTGACTTGGCATTCCCACGGTCTCCTACTCGTCTTTTTACGGGATATAATCCCACCCACACGCCCACCACTGTGACTCCTGTGACGCCAGGATATAAAATTGACTTGGAACCCGCAACGAATTTAATCAGAAGTATATAGTTGGAGTTGGAAAGTATATATGTATTTTTACTTCCCTCCAAAGCAAAGCGGGAGACTGAGTAATGCCAAATATAGACAAAGTGTTTATAGGTATGGAAAGAGTGTAGACACCACGGACAGTGACAAAACTATCTCCTATTCGGATATCGCTGCTTCTTCATCCTTACTCATATTATAAATGAGAAAGCAGCTCCTGAGGCAAGACATATGTTACCTTTTATTGGCATCCCTACCACGCGGGTGGACTGCTCTGCCCTGATAATTGTAAATGCAGTACTCGCAAATTGGCGGTTCCGAGATAAACGCGGTAAACGTGTTTTGTGATATCTGCACAACAAGTCTGAATTAAATAATGTTTTAAATATACCAGAAAAATAAGAAAAAAATCAAACTTTGTATTGATCAATTTTTTTCTTTACTTTATTATTTATTTTGGATAAAATGCGCATTACTGCATTTTGTTCTACCATCTAGACTTGTGAACATGACAGTATCACTAAGCCCAAAGGCAGTATTTGTGTTCATTACTGCAAAATCACCTAGCACGTGTTCAATACTGCGTTTCTATTAATTAATTGTGTCTTAATAACATGCCTGATACTAGTTGAAAGATTTATTAACCTTTTACTTCAGCTATCAGAATGATACTATATGAGAGGATATGTGACGAAATAAAACAGACCTTAATAGGAACTAGAAAAGTGGTTTATTATAATATAATAAACAACGAATACTAACTAAAGCTTAACGCAGTATTCAACATTGCTGCGTGTGAGAGTAGCAAGTATATTATAGAGCTTTTCTTGCGCCACTAAAACTTCCCGCAGTATTCGACAATGCCGCGTTTGAATTATAATTAGTAATTAAAAATAATGCCATGTTGATTGTGATATTTTATCTAGAAATATTATTTCTAGATAAAATATCACAATCAACAAGAAAAGAAGAAAAGCTCTATAATATACTTGCTACTCTCACACGCAGCAATGTTGAATACTGCGTTAAGCTTTAGTTAGTATTCGTTGCAAAGTACTAGAACGTTAAATAAAGTTGCAGTAAACATAGCAAGTACTGCATAACCTTCTAGCACATGCTGAGTACTGTATATCCTGTAAGCAAAAGTAATGGTGTAAGTGGTGCAAGTACTGCGTATCTTGTTATATAAAAAACAGGTTTATAATAAAAAAAAGCATGAAAATTATTTTTTTATGTAAAGATTATAGCCCCTTGAGGTGTCATTTTTGCAAAAAAGTGAAAATCGCAAAAATGACGATTACTGCACTTACAATTATGACGGCAGTGCTGGCGGTCAGCCTTTTCCCTATTATGTATTACTATCTTACTTGTAGACCTTGTAGTTTGATACATTTCTAGCTATAATGTATTTGCAATAATATTGTAACGCAATTTATTTCATAGCTATATTTATGTAAAATCTAAATGTGCAAGTACCTTCATACATATATCATATAAACAAGTCATCATGGTTTTATTTTCTTCATGTAAAAAAAATAAAAACAACTTACCTTATAAGAAAAAAAAAGTTATGTAAAGGCGAAGTTAGAAAAAACACTTGCCACATGTCTGTTTCGCATAATTTTGTTTTTTTTTGGATAGGTATTATGTGTCACTAATCTTTGTGAATTATTGGAAATAAAGATATTTTAAAATCAAAATCATTATTGTATTGAGATCGTCTTCTAATCTAGCGAATTTAGCTCAAAATCAGTATTTTATATCTTTCTTATCGCCTTAATTTAAAATCAAATGAAGTATTAACTTAGGTATATCGAATACTCATCAGTAACAACAAGCACCAACCAACCAATGATGCAGATGATGATGTAATATGAACCCTATCCACACTCCCTAACTTTACAAATGTCGCACTAAATCCTGAGTATGCGAAGAATACGAAATAGTGTTGAGAGTAAAACGCTAAGAGCTTCAAACATCGTTTTTCTGCGAAGAGTCCCGAGTGCCGTGCGCGAGCTGTAAAATCCACGCTGATTGCCAGAGACTGTGAGGAGACTGTACACTAAACACATACAGGGTGTATTTTTGAAACGGGGCAGTAAGGGCAAGTACCTTAACCGTTGCAGTTACAGCAAAACGTTCTTAAAAGACCTTCCCTAACTTTTTGGGACATTTTGAACTGCATTCACAGATTTTGTAAAAAACTTACAGTTAGCAAAAAGAATGCAAAAAGTTCAAATTTTTTTTTTTTATGCCAATCGATTCTATTTCATGTGGGAATCAAAAAACTTTATGGGACCATTTTAGCTTTCAGTACTAGAAAAGACAGAAATCGCCAAAAACGTTTCCCATACATTTCGTACGGAAATATGATAAATCAACTCGAAACTCATAGGTCAGGTAAAATTTTGAACTTTTTTTAAATAAAAAAAAACATTTAAACATTTAAGAAATTGGTTTATGAAATAAATTGCTCAAAATGATTTCCATTTTCACGAATACATAAGTATATCCTTTTTTGCACTGAACGAATGGCGGCTAATAATGTTCTGGGATGAATATTACGTAAAATGGTCATTAATGCATCCTTGAGCTCTTGAACACTGGCGTACGTCGTCTTATACACCTCGTTTTTCACGAAGCCCCATAAAAAAAAATCAAGTGGTGTTAGATCGGCGCTACGAGGTGGCCACTGTGTTGGACCATGTGTACCTATCCACTGTGTACCGAATAGGCGGCTCAAATTGGAACGTGAAAGGTGACTGTTATGTGGCGGAGCACCATCTTGTTGAAAATGAACTTTTCGCAATTCCGACAGGGGCCATTCGTCCATCTCGTTTTCAAGATGGTGTAAAATGACTTCATTATACATGGCAGAATTCAGTTTCCCTTCATAAAATTCCACCATTATGACTCGATTGGACATTATACCACACCAACAGTTGAATGAGAAGCGAACCTGATTATGACTTGCCGTAACTCTTAGTGGATTTTCTTTGGACCAATAGTGGTGATTTTTTCTGTTGTACATACCGTTATAGGAAAAATTCGTTTCGTCTGACCACAGTATGTAATGTAAAAATTCATGATCTCTGCTTATTTTTCCTCTTAGCCATCTGCAAAAAGTAAGCCTTCGAACATCTGCAAAAAGTAAGCCTTCGAACATCATCACCCGGATGTAACACTTGAACTATGCGCCCATATCGATAGCACTTGTAGCCGTATTTCTTCCATATCTTTATCACAAGGGAGTGGGATACACCTACTTCAAGGGCGACTTGCCTGGACGATACCTCTGGATATGCTTCGACATAAGTCAGAACCGCAATCTCCGTGTCCATGTCCACACGAGGCTGCCGCTTTCTTTTGAAAGAACCCTGCAATTCCAGGTTTTTCAAAAGATTTGTAATAACCTTTCTTGTTGGCACATGCCGCAACGGATACTTATTGCGGTACCACACTAATGCAGCTCCCGCATTTCAATTATTGACAAAATACGCTTCTAATAAGTCAATTTTTTCACGATTAGAAGACATTTTAGCGAAAATCCTTAATTAATAACTCATACGAAGTTTCTCAGCTGAAACTAAGTATAACACACAGATTTTCGAATCAAATTCGAAATTTGAGGGTAAAAATTCTTTTTATTTACTTTACAGTCAATTCTACCCACTTCCAGGCCATAACAAAAAGTTAGACCATCGTAGAAATTCGTTTCTGTTGCCGAAATGTATGGGAAACGTTTTTGGCGATTTCTGTCTTTTCTAGTACTGAAAGCTAAAATGGTCCCATAGAGTTTTTTGATCCCCACATGAAATAGAATCGATTGGCATAAAAAAAAAAATTGAACTTTTTGCATTTTTTTTGCTAACTGTAAGTTTTTTACAAAATCTGTGAATGCAGTTCAAAATGTCCCAAAAAGTTAGGGAAGGTCTTTTAAGAACGTTTTGCTGTAACTGCAACGGTTAAGGTACTTGCCCTTACTGCCCCGTTTCAAAAATACACCCTGTATAATAGTATAAACACTGGTGGTTCTCTTGTGAATGAGCTCGAGGGCGGCAGCACCACCATCTCACCTTTTACCTGCCGCCAAATAGTAGTGCTTCCATTACTGTGTTCCAGTTTGGTGGTGAGATCAGGCCCTGAAATTACTGGCACATGAGGCATAACACCGTAGTCCTCAGCTACAGCGACGCATCTAAAATCTGCTTTTGTGGATTGTTGATGTCCATGGGCTGTACTCCACTTACCATCAGGTGGTTTACACGTTCGTTCGCTGTGGGCGTAGTATAAAAAAAAAAAAATTATAATAGTAAAGAATTTGTAGTAAATGCTAAGCCGAAGGTCGCGGATTCGAATCCACGACATACAACTCTGTCAATAAATTGTTAAGGTTCGTTCTTTCGAAGATATGAGTGTGTTAATTATGAAAATTATCGCTGGTTAACTGTGAAGGGAAACATCATGAGGAAACCTGCATACCTAAAAGTGCCTAAGAGTGCTTGAGGGTGTGTGAAGTCTACTCATCCGCACTTGGACAGCGTGGTGGGCGAGTCTTTTTAGGGTTCCGTAGTACCTACAAGGAACCCTTATAGTTTCGCCATGTCCGTCTGTCCGTCCGTCTGTCCGAGGCATAGTGACGAAACCGTTGGTGCTAGAAAACTGAAATTTTGCATAAACACGTATGTTAACTATACAAAAAAAGTCGTAGAATAAAATTAGGAAAAATATTTTTTTTTCGGGTAGCTCCCCTACATGTAAAGTAGGAATGTTTTTTTTTTTGTCGCCTACCCCATAGTGTGGGGTATTGTTAGATAGGACTTTTAAAAACGTTTAGGGGTTGCTAAGACAGTTTTTTGATTTAGAGATCCGTTTGCGAGATAATTAACTTTAAAGAGCAAATTTTTGTTCGAGTAGAGCGTCCCCCCCCCTCTAAAAGCTAAACTACTGGATCCCAAAATCTGAAAAAAATGTGTCGGTAGTACATATATAATGAACTTTAAAGGAAAACTATAGCGGATAAGTTCACTTCATTAGTTCAAGAGGAATAGGAGTCCAAAGTGTAAAATGCCGTTACTTAGAATAATTCGTGCAAATTACAAAAACCTTTGAAAGTAATGACTTGTATGAAGATGTTACTTGTTTAATACAGATAGTAAATCCCTTTTAAGTCGAAATATGTTGTTACGACTAGCTACGGAACCCTACTGCGCGTGGCCCGACACGCACTTGGCCGGTTTTTTCATTATGAGAAGGTTAGGCATACTGATTGCGGTCAACCATAGATGGGTGAACATCTTAACATAACGAGTTTGCCTCCGCGCCTCGGAGAGCACGTTCAGATCTATGGCAGTCGTTATGGAAGGTCAAAGGCCAGAAAGTCTGACAACTAGTCTTATAAAGAGTATCGTATTGCCTCGTACTGGGTTGTGGAGGTCTGATGGCAGTCGTTCCCGGTAAAATACTGATATTCAGCTAATGCCGGTAGACTAGAAGCCGAATCCAATATAATTGAAAAAAAAGTCCGAGAATGATAAGCATGATTTTGTCATTATTTATACGTTTGGACAAGTCGATAAACTCAAATATTATTATCACCTTTGCTTCTTACATGAATCGGCATTGTTGATACTCGACGTCTTTAACCAACATGTGCTAATTAACTAATTATGAGGACGTCAATATATCAATTAAATAACTACCAAGACGTCAGTACGACAACATTTCGCTGCCCACGTCTCCGAAGTAAAACATAATGTAAATGACTTGGTTATAAAGCCACAAGTGATTCTGAATCCCTGGGTTCAAAAATTTTACACTTCCATCGGTAAATCGGTCTTAGAGTTTATTACACGTAATAACTTTAATAGATCGATCGGTCGAATCGAACTTAGCCATGCATATAAGCGGTAACTGTCAAATTGGCTTACGTTGTAATTTTTACAATTTATTTTATTGTTTGTTTTAAAAGCTGCTTGTTTCACAAAGAATAAATAAATAAGTTCTATAAGTAAGTAGCCTCGTATTGACTATTATTTATTAGCAAAAATCCATAACGAAAAGCTGAGAAATACAACTCAAAAACAAACCATCTTAGAACCCAGTGTGTAAGGGTCTCTAAGCCAGCCGTTAGAGGGGCGTGCCACGCCATAAGACGCGCAGTTGATTGCACCAAATGCATCGCGAGCCGCTAACGCTGCGCCATCTTATGTAAATATCTTTTATTGTCTTTTTATATTACTTTTTGCTGTTTTTCTCATAGATTTTTATGAAGAAAGTCTTATGAGCTGTCAGAATGTGTATAGAGAATAATCAAAGGTTATTGTCTAAGGGGAGATTGTAGAAAAAATTGGGGTTGGAGAAATGAAAAAAAAATATCACATCAATATATTTATTATTACAATCTGGCCGGTATTAGATGTATATTTGTAAGTAGGCATGATTATAGCTTTGACCTTAGAGCCTTTAAGTAATGCTTTGCTCAAGATAACGTTTGACAAATTATTATTATGTCTCCCTTACGCGGTGTTGTGTTTAAATCAATATTTATTTTTTTAATATAGAAAAAAATGTTCTTATTCTTATTAATTCTTTAACCCATTTATAACATGTATGATTGCTAACGGTAAGGTTGTGTTAAAGTTGGAATAAAATTTCCGTTAGCGTCTCACCAGTATTTCTTATAAACATTATTATCTAATGCACTGCTACCAATAACATTATATCATTTATATAGTTATCTTTTTTGGCATTATTTTCGTTATAATGAGCACAAACTGCCTAGTTGGTTTAATCTCACTGCGATGTCTCAGGTTTGATTCATTGGTCGAGTAAAAGTGTAGCAAAATTTTAAATAATAGCACGAAGTTGGAATTGTATCCGCTGGATGGCGATACCACAGTTAATTAGTAAAATAATAGGTATAGACGTGATACTGTTATGTAAGCTGCTCCTAACGGTTTTATCGTCGCTATATATTATATATCTACTGCTCTGCTCACGTCACCTGTGTTTGTAACTTACGTGTCTATTTTGCAGCGAAATATTTTATAGCTAGTAAACTTTATCACTATTCAACAAAAAAAGAACAATGTGAATTCAACCAGTACTGCCCGAGATAAGACAAGTGTATTCAAACAAACAGATTAACTTACGCCCGCGGTTTCACCCGTTAATTTGAAGCTTACTGAGACATAACAACATAGTAAGGACTTAACTCATGCCAAGTTTTACCTGAATCTGTTTAGTACTTCCTTGCTAAAATTGTTCAAGTTACAGACAGACAGACAGAAAAAAATAAACGAGTTCAACATATCCGAAAATTACTTATGTTTATGCTATGACGTAACTTTTAAAAAAATAACAACATATCTCACAAAGCCAAAGCAATCCCAATTCCGTATAAAATTTGGTTTTTCGTTTTAACCTCTGTTAGTGGCACAAAGAAGGTAACTTTCAGCTTTTATAAATTGACATAAGTCGTGCAGCTACTGGCTTCAAATCTTATCCGAAACTAGCATGTAGTAAAGAGCTAGATTGTAAAAAAAAAAGGTTGTGAAGAAGTCGGAACGGAATGCAATTTCCGTTCGCGTCTCACTGGTAATGTTTATTGCAACCAATTACTGAGTATCTTTGTATAATACAGCTAATATAATACAGCTAATACAGCATGTTATTTATATTTTATGTTTTTTTTATTAAAAATTTCATTTGAAACTATCTGTTGTTCAGAACTCTACCCGCGTGGTATGTCGACTTTCACCTAGCCTATAAACAAATTGTTTTATACACAGTATTTATTTATTTTGCAACAAAAGAGAAGTAGCAATTTCCATACAAAATTCACTCACGTCCGGTAGCAACATGTCCTTTCATTTAAACTTCTGATTGATTATTTTTATAGCATTTAGCATAGCAAATTATACTAAGAAACAGTTGAACAAATATAAATTTCATTTAGAATGCAAAATAACAAGTGAACTATCACAAAGCATTTCTACTATTCGAATCCGTAAACAATTCCATGCAAATCTATTTAATATGATGTAGTTACGTAGCGCAGTCCATTGTTTTGCCTCCGAGGGTCACTCAATAAAATGCAATCACTTCAGCTCTCAGCTTTATATCCACTACGGATCTATCTACATTGTGGAAAAACCGACTTGTTTTTTTTTAAGTTTGAGATAGAATATACATAAATAGTTTTTCATACTTTTCGTTTTCATTTTTATTTTTTAGACGACCAGATGGCGGAGTTGGTAATGTACCTACCTGCGACGCCTAGTTTGTGGGTTCGATTCCCGCTTAAGACAAAATGAGAGCGGAGTCTTCGCATCTAACCGTATTAAGGCCATCCCACACAAGCGCGTCAATATCGGGCGATAAAACTGAATGCTTTATTGCTATAATGCGTCTCGATTCTTTGCACACAGCCGCGGTTATATCGTCTGATAATTTGTTTTTTTTTTTGGAACTCACGAACTGTCTAATTTTATCCATGACTTTCTATTAGTACTAACGATATCGCAGTTGTCTGTGGAATCAAATGCGTCCCACCCAAGTGCAACACATTTTTTATTTAATTCTAACGCTTAATGTTCCGTCAAAATGGTTTATAATTACATGGCTTCGACTCTCACTTACGACCTCAGTTAAGTCGTAATATTTAATTAATTTATAAGAAAATTAATTGAATATTATTTAAGAACTATATATAAACGATGTATTGTTCCAAAAACGAAATAGGTAACATAAAAGTTTATTTTGATGCCACTTTGCCTTTATTCTGTTCAATTGTTTTTTTCGTATTGTTTTCTGTTTACATTTTTTTTGTGAAAAAGCATCATTCATAGTTTTCTTTACACTGGAAGCTTACAGTGTTTTCAAAAGGTTCAGAAATGCCTGGCTTTAAGATCTTATATCTGCACAGGACGGAGGAACGCAGTCGTCTTACTTCTCATGCGTCGTAATTATCACAGCAGTGTATAACCTTGTCGCCATCCTTATAACATTAGTGGGTGAATTGCACAAGCAAAAAAAAATACAGGGCAAACCTGAGAATGGTAGTGCAATGTGCTGATTTTTTATTATATATATTTTTTCTCAAATAAGTAAGTACTTCTCTACCTTGGCAAAAAAAATCATTGATTTCTAAACAATAATATACAAAAAAAAATTACTAAGTGTCATTTTAACATCACGGTGGCCTATCCCGAACCCAATTACGCTCATAAAATACCTTCCCTTGCAAATATATTCATAATATGGATTTAAATCGGTTGTTTTTTCATTAAATTATAATATAGATCAAATAAAACCAATTTTTTTTGTTTATCATCTTTCTCATGGATTTGACAGGCAGTCAACTTTTGTCCGGAAAAAAGTTATCATTTCAGAGGACAGTAAGTTTTAGTAGAATAGTCACGTCAACATTGCGTTGTTATGCCCTTCTCAGCTTTCCTCACTTCGGATCAGGCCAGCTCAAGCTCTAGGCGCGAACGCACCAGTCCCAACGTCTTGCGGTTTCCCGCCACAAAAGTAAGTTTATCATTTCAGTGATATGGGGACAAAAGAAGGTTTCATTTCGGTGGCTGTTATAACTCGAGCTAGATTCTTTTAATTTGTTTCAAAATTGTGTATTTAATTTCGCCGTAAGTACTGATTTGCTTGAGTAGTGTTCATATTGTTTTAAAATTTTTATCACACATAAAGAAACGGTGCACAGTTTATCATTTCAGTGGTAATTTTTTATCATTTCGGTAGACACTTTTCATTTCAGTTGACTCTAAAAAATTCATCCTTAAATATTTATGTAAGTTTTGATGATATTTGATGTCCACTCACACACAATGTTATAAAATAGGCAAACGTTTAATTTTTCACTGAAAATATGTAGATAGCATTGAAATTAAAAAAGTCCACCGAAATGACAAAAAAAAATCGCTTGTTGAAATTCACCCTAGTGTGCTTTAAACTATCGCAATAAAGCATCGGGTATTATCGACGATTATAACACGGATGCGTAGTAGAGGCTGTATACAGCAGCTCTTCAACTCGAGATTTGTAAGAATAATTAAGTGAAGCTCAGGGAAGGGAATGTTCTAGCTGTTTGCTCGAGAATAATGAGAAAGCGTAGTTTATTTTACAGCTTTAGTATTTTGAAATTGTTATTAATAGTACTCTGTGGATAGGGTTATAACAAAACTGTTTATTTCAAAAGTAATGTAAGATAATTAAAGATTTTTATAGCTATTATATTACAGTTAGTTAGTAGTTATTATTGCACTGAAGACACATCCAATGGTTTAATCCCGATTTCGCCACACTTTTTAAACAACGGCTCCAATTAACACGCATCTCTCTCTAATTCAGTACTTGAATGACAAAGAGAGAGAGAAATTGAAATTTGAAACGTTGAAATTAACACTTTTACAATCAATATATCTCATCCCCTATCCCATGGGACCTAAACATAACATTTGCAATTTTTATTATTTATGATTATTTTGGGCGTCTTTATTATAATTTTTTATGATTTTGGAATTAATATCTGTCTTTAATAGTGAATTGGAATTCTGTGATAATATTATTAATTAATTTTATATTACCTACTCACATGAATATATCTGTAATGACGTGTAAACCAATTACCAATAAATGAGCTTTATAAGTTTTAATGAGTTTTAACAGGTGAAATGTCGCTGCTGTACAGCTCTGCCACACCCTTCTAGGTAATATAGGTGCGATGTTATGTTATGTTCAATTCAATTGTTGTTTTTTTTAATCCCCAACACCATCTTCAAATCAAATAAGAATCCAATACATCAGCTAGGATCTCCCTTTCAGTAAGATCCTTTTGTGGCAGTTGTTCCCTTTCAATTGACTTTTACGACGAGACCGAAGATAAACGACCGGTGTTATCTGTTTCTTTCGCACAAAAAGTTATTTAGAAGATGGTGATAGTCATGTGGAGTCGAGGATTTGTTTGTTTATCTTGCTCTTATTGTTTTTTGGATATTGACTAACGAGTTTCAATTTGTTTGTCGTATATGAGTTAATCATTTAAATTATTAAATAAGTCATATCTAGTTTTAATAGATATGGCGCAACACCCATCGGAGCTGGTTACTTTCATTGATTTTAACTCAAACCTTTAAGTTGAATTGAATTGAAAAGCTCTCGAAATATTTTTTTTATGAATTTAGTATAAGTACTAATTACATAACATCACACCCATGTGTGGCAGTGGTGTACAACACCTATATTTCACCTGTTATATTTAGGTCCCATGGGATAGCGGGACCCGGGAATCGAAGCCTAGACCCGCGATGAGAAGCGCATATGCTAACCACTGGACTACTAAAGTAGTATAATATAATTAGTATAGTAATTTGATTAGTTATGTTTAATTTTATTTTCATTTTATATATATTTTTAATTTGATGTTGGTTTTGACATGTTGAAGCGCCCTTTTGGGTCCATGGAAATGAATCATAGACTAACTTGCGGGCAACATGATTTTGTAGTAGAATACAAGCAATATTCGAAGTCAGCTTCAAATGTACGTGAAAACCAACTCTATGTAATGCTATACATATACTCGTCCCCACTAGATTCGCTACAATACTTGTACCTATTTGTTACGGTAAGGCTGGTTGCACCGATTTAAACTTTAGTTAACGCTTTCAATACTAAGAAACAGTTGAAAAAAATATGGGACCGGCAGGATTTGAACTTGTGACCTCTGCATACCGGGCGGTCACTTTAACCACTAAGCTACGGTCTCTCTTATCAGGATTCTAAATTATAATTTGTCAACATTAAAAGCATTATTTTTAATGCATAGTGCATTAAAAAAATGCTTTTAATGTTAAGAGAGGATTATTTGTACAATTTATTTTTAATATTTTTTTTGTAAATTGGAATAAGATACTACCACTATGGGTGCAATAAGTAGGTAAAAAAATTGTTCACAAGATCGTTAAGAAGTAATTCGCTGTAGGCATCATCCGTTACAAAATATTTATGTAAAAACTACTATTTTCAGTTTGACTGAAAAGCTACTGCAATGCAATCTGAATACCAATTGAAACCTTTTAATCTGCAAAGATAGCTTAGAATGTATTATTTTAAGCCTCTTTACGGGAAATCAGAAGCAGAAACCAACACCTTGATAGCATAAATTGATAAATGAACTTAGATAACACAAGACGTGGGTTAAAGCAAAGAGCACTTATCAATATGGAGCGGTAAGTAAGTTTCGCGCAGCTATGATATAACAACTAGTTTTCTATGAGCGGCGCTCTTCCACAATTGGGAGACGCTTGACAATGACTAGTCCTTATGGTTTTATTATCTAAGGTATAGATTTCAAACTGTAGTCAAGCAAACAGTGTGACCGACCTCAGTGACAGTACTGTATACATAAAATGTATTGTCACCTGTGTCTACACATATTGTTTGATATTTCATACCGCTGCTGGTTGTCGCCGACAAAATCGAATGTCACAGACATTATTCGAGGAAAATACCTACTGTATCTCCTATGTACTGTATCATCTGATGTTTCTAAAAATAGAGAAGTTGTAATAGAGATTCAACTCATTCAACATTTCATTTTATTGACGAATTTAATTTGATCACGCAAAACATATATCAGCTCGTTATTTGCAATCAATCTTCCGAGCCTTTCTCGCAAAAACATTGGGGTCAGCATCTAGTGTAACAGATTTAGCTGAATATCAGTATTTTGCGTGGAGCGACTGCCATCAGACCTCTATAACCCCTGCGAGGAGATACGACTCTTTGATAGACTAGTTCCAGACATTCTGATCGCCGACTACCTGAAATGATTGCGATAATTCTTCAAATGGCAACTTGGACTGACGGCTTAACGTGTTATTTAAGGGACGCAGGCAAAACTCGATATGTTGTTACGAGTATGTTAAGATTGACCATCTTTGTACCATTCACGGTCGATCGCGGATCCATGGTTCACGCGACTTCGATATAGCCACGAGATTGTTATTAGGAATCACGCTCGCGAAACTTTTTATTTTCTCTTTATGAACAAATCAGTCAGCTTGTTCGGATTACGTGAAAACTTTTTAAGCATTAACCACGTCCAAAATCAATGTTTATTTAATGACCATATAACGGTAGATTCCTATAGTTCAATATTTTAAATTTAAAAATATAGATTTTCGATTTATTTGACAATGTTGCCAGTAAACAAATGATAGTCCATTTCTTGACTATTTTGTCAAGCTGTATATTGGTTTGAAAGTGTCCGATCCTTATTGACCAACACTAGGTATTCCTTAAGGTACCATCGACAAGTATATGTAGATGTTATGGGATTCACTCAGGGGTATCTTTATGGCAAATAGTGGTCAATGACCTAACTATTGACCGGTCGATTCCATGCCTTATTTTTATGGTACCCATGGGATGAAGTGTGACCCTCGATAGAATGGTTTTTAGTGGAATCCACTACTTGTTAACGTGAATTTTTTTCTGCATGGAGAAACCTTCATACGAATGAAGATCTTAGGTAAAAATAATTCAAAAAGACACAATTTTTTGGTGTTATTACAACTAAAATGTTAAATAAATACTGTTAAATTACTCCGCTTCTAAAAAAATCGGGTAGGTATAATATTGTTAACGCTTGTCAAATGAAATGAAAATATCTTTATTCCTTGGACTTCACAAAGCACTTAGAACTGTCATACAAAATAATTTGAATGTGATGAAGATCTCTAAATTTGCGGAGCAAATTAAAGGTATGACCAATGTACCTGATATAGCTGCTGCCAAAACTATAATAAATCAACTTCAAAATAGAACGTTATAATGTTTATTGAGATTATAAAAAAACAATTCATAATTAAACGTCTAATTAGTCTAGAATCCTATACTATACGCCGCGCATTACAAACGTGCAAACTGTAAAGAACGTCACATTATCACATTCTACGCAAGTCGTGAGCGAGAGGTCCGACAAAAAGTTTGCATATATCTAATGCGTAGATTATAGTAGGATTATTTATTGATTTCGATTGAAGTTGATAGCACAAATGACAGTAGAAATATCTTGCCATTCATTCAAGAGAATAACCTTCCAGAATAATAGAAAACGCTTCTCCAGAAATCTACTTCATTCTTGTGCTTGCTCACTGACTCAACTTTCAATTTCTTGTTTATGTTTAAGAAGTTACGGTATTTGAGATTGTAGTACGGCCAGGTGACACCCAGAGAACAATCTGGAGTAGGGTTTCTGTAAAAAGAAGAAACACTTGAGAATCAAGTATGATATACTTAGTTCATATACATAGTTAAGTATAATATACATAGTTCATGCACTTCACGAAGGAAGTTTGAATGACAGTCTTACTTAAACCTAGTTGAAGTATGCATGAACTAAGCAATAGTGTGCGTATTCGACGGAACGGGTTAGTCTCGAGCTAGTCTTTATTATTTTTGTTACATTCTTTTTGTCACGGTTTAAGTTAAATACAAATGAAACTCAACTGACTTCGTGAATTGCAAGAACTATTGCACCCGTCCTTGTATGAAAAATTAGTTGTACTACACATTCTCTTCGAGTTGACCAAATTTGTCCTTGTTGATCAGTTTATAAACTCCTTTTGAAATCTTATTCATTAATTTATGGTTAGCAAATTATACTAAGAAACAATTGAAAAAGATATATGGGACCAGCAGGATTTGAACCTGATCCCCTATCATATGGGACCTAAACATAACAGGTGAAGTGTGGGTGTTATACACCTCTGCCATACTCTGCCGGGTAATATAGGCGTGTTGTTACGTTATGTTATGATATGAATTAGGTATATTTGGTGCATGTTCATTCGATATAGTTACTACTTAGCGAGAGAATGTTATTATTTGACATAATGTTGAATGCGTTTATTGATACGTACCCTTTCTTTGCAAAATTGGTAATCAGCTTACATAACTGCACAATCATTTTATATGATGGTTTTGTCTTGTCGAGTATCAAACCGGTTGACTTCCCATCAAATATATAAAACGTATCATCCAAATGCGTAGCTTCTTCTATTCCGTACGGCACTCCAGTTTGCCCATACAGATTTCTCTCCGTGAAACAATTGAATTCATAAAAGAACGCATTTCTACCTGATTTAATCCACATTTCTAAAAACCTATGAATATCGTACCCGAAAACAAAGTAAGTATAAAATTCAATAAATTTTGTTATGTGCTTCTCACTAATTGCCTTCTTTCCAAAATAATGGTGCTGAATATAATCAGCTATAAGCAACGATCTATTTGGTGGGAGAAACGGATATATTTTTGTTGGGATAAGCATTTCCTTGTAATAGGGGTAGCTTTCAAAAATATATTCCTTTTGTGATACAACTCTTCCAGTTCCTTCCTTAGAAGTAAGACCAATCATTAATTCAATATTATTTGTTTTTCCTTTCATAAGCAGAATCTCTGGGTTTTCTAATAAGAAATGCTCGTCTCCAAAATTTGTTTCTATCACCGGCGGAAATACGTGATATTTATTGGCATTTCCATTTATTTGGTCAATAGCCAAAACGTTTGGTGTTGCCGTCATCAATTCCTCCACTGTTGCGTTCTGAAGAAATTTGTAAGCTTTAAATGGGTCTTGTTTGTGATACCCCAGTTTGTGAGCCAACAGCATACTATGTCTGTCAGGTTCGTAGCTTGTAATAAAGTCATTAAAACATGTTCCACTTAATGCTATTCCTCTCCTGAAAAGACCTGTTGCCATTGGCGAGAACGCCATTAAAGTGACTATAGATCCACCAGCACTGTGACCGAATATTGTAATGTTGTTAGGATCTCCACCAAATTGCTTGATATTCTTTTTTACCCATCGGGCTGCTGCTATAATGTCTTTCATGCCTGCGTTTCCTGAAACTTCTTTTATTTTTAGGCATAAGCCACCTAGAGGGCCTAATCTGTAATTGGAAGTAACAAGTATGACATTTTGATCAACGATAAAATCTGGTCCATAGAAATCATCATTACCAGATCCTGAAACTAAGGCACCTCCATGAACGTAAAACATGACTGGTAGATTTGCTTTCGGGTTTAGCTCTGGTTCATCATCATCATCATCACATTCATCACTATTATGTGGCACATACACGTTTAGGTAAAGGCAGTCTTCATCTCCTACACCTTCTTCGTATTCTCCAGTATTAATATTCATTTGTGGAGGCACTGGGCCATGTTCTTTAGCATCTCTTATATCTTCCCACGATGACGGAGGTTGTGGTGCCTACAATTTAGAAAAACCACGCGTCAATTTTAATAAAGCTTCAGAATATAACCTTTTGATTTTGTTTGAGTAATGATCATGAGCAGTATTTACCAAATACATGTTCTCTTTTTCCTATAGGAAATTTTCAACACATAGTCTGAGAATGTGCCTCGTAGATAGATGCGATATTAACTAAACTAAACTTGATAAAATAATATAAATATATTTTGAAATTATATTAATTTGCATAACAGCTTAGGATAGTAGTAAACTATGCATACCCGGAACCGGAGTTTTCCAACAGGGGGAGCCGCAAACGGAATCCCCTTGAAGCAGTGGACCTTACCGTTACCCGTGGACCTATCACGCAGCTCTCCATCTAGTTTACCTTGTTGTACTTCCACCACAACAAGATGTACAGTGCCACATAGCTAAAAATAAATTAAACAAAATAATGATTTATAATTTCAGGTTAACAAAATGTTGAACAGTATAGGTTTTTTTATCTTTGATTGACAGAATGAGTATTTTGATAACTTACAAATTAAAGCACAAACAAAACTAAGACTTTTAATTAGTAAAAAATTTAGTAAAAACTTTTAACAAAAGCAATTTAGCTTAACTTTAGGGAGTTAACCCCGCTGGAATACTAGTAAATTACCAGCGAAATTGTTTATTTAAATTGAATTTATTATTTTCATTTCTAAAATTCACTTATTATTTTAATTTCTCTTTTTAATGTACATTTAAAATATTGAACTATATAAAACTCCTCCTTATTTGTTTTTTACATATTTGTTTGTTACTTTTAAAACATTGTTTAAGAAAAACAAACTAAATTAACATTATTTGACTTACCAAGGTCCATAAAAACAACGTTATTACCAACATGTCGACTGAACTATGAATAATACCGTTAATAACTAGCTATATAAAAATTAAGTATAATAATAAAGGTCTAGTAAAGGGAACTGCTATTCAATTTCCTTTAGCAAATATTTGTTGCATGCAACACCTGTGCAGTCACCATGATTCATTCAGTAACAATTAAAACATCTGCTAAAAAGAAAAACAGGTATTGAAAAGATAAATAAAACAATTGTTTATTTAATGCACTTACGGCAATAACTTGGAAACACGCGTAGAGTTGTCCGGATATAGAGTGCTGTTAAAAAGGACCTGCAAACATTTTGCCGTTCAAGAGCTAGTGAATCAGTTCAGTATACTAAGACCCTGGTGCAAACATTTTTTACCCTTGAATTTTCACAAAATGGAAAATAGTACTGGAAAATCTTTACACGTCATGAGATAGCCATTTTCAGTAATTTTAAAGCTGTTCTTGCGAAAATGTTTGATCTGAAAATTCAACAACCTATCAATGAAAATTTTTATAGGAACATTACCGTAAGTTTACCGGGAAATTGCGACTATATTGAATTTTCTCAAGTTACTCTTCCAGGATCAATCCGCAAAATTGCGAAAAACTAAAATTGCCTCGGGATAACATGAATTTGCCAGAACTATTTTGGACCCGGAGTTTTAGAGTCATGTACTAAATCACTGGTCGCGATGAAATTTACACCCTGTATTCAAATACCAGTATTGTGGAGAATGCAAAAAAGGTCACTAATCATCCGTTTAGCGATAATACATAGTAAAACAAAGATTAGTAATCCTTCACCATACTGATCATAATTGACTTTATTGACTAAATTATGTTTTCCCTATGTACATGTCTTGTCAGTTCTAACGTATAATAACATTATTCTAAGAAGCACTCAACAGAAAAACGTCAGAATATGTTAAAAGGAATCCTAACTCACTCACTTAAAACAACGGCTCTCAATTTACTGCAGTCGGTCTTCACTCCTCTACAATTCACCCATTAAACCTAAATTTACTAAACTTGTCACCTTTTGTACCTGTATTTGCAGAAAATAAATGAATTGAATTGAATTGAAACCACCCTACTCACGAATTAGATTTTCCTTCCGACTTGTTGGGACAATTCACACTGAACTGAACCGGTCTTCATACCAAGCCTTTTCCCAATTATATTTGTTACTTTAAAAAACTTCTAGCCCAACGGAGTTGGCTGAATATATAAGTATTTTACGGAGAGCGATTGCCACCAGTCTTTACCACCCGGACGATACGATAATTTTTGTTGTTGAGTTCTTGAAGTGACAACCGGGACCGACTGCGATGGCTTATCGTGCTCTCCGAAGTATGGAGGAAGGCTCGTTTTGTTATGGTAACCTATCCAACATAATGCTAACGACCGACTAGCTGACGATCAATCAGTTTGCGCGCGGCTTTGACTTAGCCATAATCTACGAAGATTTTACGTGTATGAACAACCACCACTGCTTTCCTTACACCTATTTTTTTATTGTTTGTTACTTAATTTTTGTTGTATAGATCAGTAGTTGTAAGGAAAATAAAAATCGATTTTCTTTATTTTTTTCTAGATGCAAATAAATAACAAAATAGTTCGTGAGCAAAGGCCTTAAAGACCACAGTCCCTATGGAGTAAGTAGGTACTTTAAACACTGCAAGGGTCAAAGTTCTCAATGTGTTGCCTCTTAACTGATAAAGCGCTGAATAATTTAGTGATGAACTACGGGTGAATCGAGGGTGGCTAAATGGTTGATGGGTATCAATATGTAAAGTGAAGATGACAATGTGGTTGTGGTTATTTGGTAATTAATGATAAATATAGATAGTCGTGATCAAGCAGACAGATTTGGGGACTGTTTTATAATAATTTTAGAACATAACCAGGACTAACCAACACTAACGCGTTTTTAACCGACTTCAAAAAAGGAGGAGGTTCTCGATTCGGTTGTATGTTTTTTTTTTGCTTATTCGCCTATTACTCGAAGACGCCTGGACGTGGACGGCACCGACTTCAGAATTTTAAAATAATTATTTAATAATTTCTATTTAACTAAATGAAGTAAAATATTTTTTGTGCGAAATAAATTTATATTTTGCTTTTTAGATTACCTACTTTTTGAAGTCGGTTTTTTTTTGTTAAAAATTATTTTATTTATCGGTCGATAATAATACCGGGTGGATAGTAGAGCAGTGACTCAGTAGGTACATGATTCTGAGACCCTGAACATTTTTTTTACCATTGCACATAGAGGTTCATAATCATGTTCTTAATCACTTAAAAGTATTTCCGCAAGCTTATTCTCATACATTTGCGATTTTCTTAAGACGGATTAGTTTTCAAAGACCAATAATTATAGAAATGTAAAATTTTCAGAAGATTTTTTTTTGTACCCAGAGTCTTGTAATCATGCAATCAACTGTAAGCGGCTTCGTTACGATGACATTTACACCCTGTATTACCGCCTGCGTTATTGAAAACGCGATTCAGTATGACTATAAAACGCAGCAAGAGATCTGATATTATCGACAGATAAAAATGTGAGGAGAGATTTATAATCAATCTTTCAACTCCATTCAATTATGCCAAATTTTCGACCCAATCAAAAATTCAATGTATTCCGATTAGGGTGAATATTAACAAGGCAGTTTTATTTGCTTATTTTGGCTTTTCAAACCTTTGGGTGTGTCTTGAAATTCTGGCTGTTAGTTGAATTGATAAGGTTTTTACCAGTTCTTAGCTATTTACTATGCTACTGAACTAGCACATACCTATAGATTCATTCGCATTTTTTTGTAAGTGAATGTGTAAGCTCCTTAAACATAGCATAGTATTTGATAATATTTTGACGTAGTGTATGAAAGTTTCAAGAAGTATTTTTTTCTTTCTCCACTAACTTTAAAAGAGATATTAAACACGGCGACGAATCAAGCTATATATTCCCAGCATTAGCTCGTTATGTATTGCGCGGGAAGCCTATATCTACAACGCGAGAGTATCTTATACTGGAAGTTTATGTTCATGTGTACCCGTGTGTAGCTTCCAACATACTTCATAGCAAAAGCCTGGGGGTTGCTAGGATTCTCCCGTAACACAATATCTCACGTGAGTGACGTAATACTGTGAGATACGGTGAATTTCGCTTTATTTTATACTGCAGTTTATGCTTATTAAATATTTTGACGATGATCCTGTAAGTAAAATCTTTATGCGACTCAATGTGTTGTTTATGCAGTGTGTTGCTTGATATAGTTTTATGTATATTAATAAGTATACATCATTTTATGCGAAAGTATTTTTGACGCCTAAAATTTTTATCAATTTTAATTATATTTAAAATTTAAATAGGATAATACCGGTAGAGATGCCTATAAGGGATAGGTGCCTACTAAATTTAAAAAGTAAGTTATAAAGTTTGCGTGACAAGGAACGCATCCATAATACGTCATTCATATGGCAGTCGCAGTGTTGAAGTTTTTATTTCTAAATTACGGACATTTGATTAATATTTTAGTGTATATTCATAGAACAAGGTATAAATATTCTAACGTTTTAACTTACTACAAGTTAAAACGTAAGAATAATAATATTGAGATAGTTACAAATTTATGTTTAAAATTTTCTACCAAAATCAACTAACATTCTGATCTTATTTGTTGATAAGCCACCATTTTAAATCATAATTGTTTTAAGGCTACGTTCGGGGTTGATAGGCATCTCTCTATGGTGATCGGGCGAGATTCCCAATGGTATGTCTTAGTTAGATGTCCAGTAAATATGTTAGGTATTTCAATAGCTTTCAGGGTTAGATGCAGTAGATGTCGAATGAATACAAAAGGAAGCCTCATGACGCCTATAGAGCCACGTAAAGTTAAGAAATGCAATTTTATTAATTATGTGAAACAAAACACTGAATTCGACAAATTTTACTTAACTTTGCGCTGGTTGTAGTGTATTCATTGCCAAATGTGGTTTTATGAAGACTGTAGTGATGATCCGGCAGAATGCCTAACGTGTAACATCTGATAACTCGTTAATTATTGACGGGCATCTATTCCTAATATATTTAGGATACTCACTCTAACAGACGTTAGAGTGAGTATCCTAAATCTTACCCAGACGGGTAAGATTCTTATTTCTATAAATGTTGTGTAAAATTTGCTGCACCATTCTGCCAAATATAATCTATATGGTATAGATAAACATTGATATAAATAAATTACGCGTATTTATTAGTATCTTATAAATATAATTAAAAAAACTTATGTCAACTCTCCCTAACTTACCCTATTTTTTTAATTTGGTGTTGTAAAATAAGGTAATTCATTAATTGGTTTTAAGTATTGATTGTAAGTGTCAATGTTATTGCAATTTATTGTGAAATGTAGAACAAAATTTCCAATTTTTTGTTTTGATAAGATATATTTGACTTCTGGAATTTTAGCTAACTGTCGTATTAAAGTTTTGATATAATGTAATGCCAATCAAAACAACAGGCTTTTGATTACACTGTAATATAATGGAATTGCATCTTGACAGCATGACGGATCAAAGCATTACCTATATCCCTAAATATATTGCACCCACTTCCATCGATCATGATTAAGATCTCAAATTATAGTCAGAGATCCTATTGACAAGTTCCTGCCACAGTTTGAGTCAGGAACTGATTAATTATCATTTGCTAATGACTGGAACTATTGAAGCATAATCACGGCTTTGGTCAGAGGTAATTTAGGCATTGCAATTAACTGGATCTTGTAATTGCTATGCTAGCTGAATTGCCATGCATTGAAGTTTAGTAGACTATGATATTATGGGAACAGAAATTACATGTAAAATCATGTTAATATGTATGTTAAACAGTCTTTTCAAAATATATATTTTAAAATCATTCTAATTTGGTTACTCTATTGATAAATCTACGTATACATTTTAACATACTTGAAAAAAAAAGAGTAAGTTTTCAATTCGATTGTTTTTTTTTTCTTATCACGTAACGATCCGATGATGGGATGTTAGAGAAATCGAGGGCAACCCCTTAAATTGCAAAGGTTTCTTTATTGTTTTTCGTATAGTGCTTAAAGCTACTCGGATATTTTCATCTAGCTGTTAGCATTTCATGTTGCTGAGCTGATGCTGGAAGGTACAACTCCTCAACGGTTAGGAGTACGGGGATAATTATTTATATTCTTTCAAGTTATACACAGATGAGGCGAGACGTGGAATATTACTTAAGTATTTCTTTTTTTAGTGCATTTTTATAGTTGTAAACATTATTATTTTCATTTTTTGTACCGACTAGAAAAATCGCTGTTTAAAAAAGTAATAATAAACAGCTTCATAATTTATTATACTCGTAATTCGTCGTTATTCGTGGTTAATTCACTAACATCTAGTTATGGATAAAATAACAGAAATTATGCGTTAAAATTAATAAGTGTTGTGTTAACACTAATTTATTCATTTCATTTCAAAGTCCTTTATTTCATAAATTTACAGGAAACATAAAATACTTTTTTTTGCTCAGTGCCTATACAAGTTTTATTACGTAATATGCTAACACTAATTAGTTTTGCTTTTAGGTAAGTACTAATTAATTCTTATTAGCATATCGCTACTGATTGAATCTGTTGAGACATTTCACAGTTCAGGTCAGAGTCTGCGTTTAATTAACGGTATCGTATTTTAGGAATTGAGGATGCATTTGGTTGGTGGCGCTGCATTGTAATCAGAATAGCAATACTGAATCTTGTTGTAATTGCTTTGCTTACCTATTGTTATTACATTATATAAACATACATATATCATACAAGTATTTAAGTCATTCATTAACAATTTTGATCAAAATATTCAAAAGGGTATGTTCAAGGCACTTTTTACGGGATATAATCTCACCCACACGCCCACCACTGTGACTCCTGTGACGCCAGGATCTACAGCGGTAACCAACTGAAAGGCACCGTGCATGACACACGGGCAATCCCAGGGAGAGTTAAAATTGTCTTGGAACCCGCAACGAATTTAATCAGAAGTATATAGTTGGAGTTGGAAAGTATGAGTATATAGTTATAGTGTTAGAAAGTATGATGTTCAAGGGACTATGTGATTTTATTTATTGATTAATAATATCAACTTCAATAAAATCGAACTTAATCATCATTCTTAGCAAGGTTACTCAAACCCTACTAAGGTGGTCAGTCGACTAGTCTCTCTTGAGTGTGCTAACATTTTTATTTATTTCATCATCATCATAATTATGAAATAAAAAAAAAATGTTTATGTTGATCCGTAAATAAAAACTATTTTTCTGTTCATAAAACATAACTGATATGAAAGTTAAGTAACGGAACAAATATGATTAAAATCTGACGTTTACGTTGCAAAAATACGTAAAATTAAATTTTCTTTGAATCATGTTCCTAGATTTTATAATTTTTCTTTTAACAAATACCAAAATTAATACTGTCGTAATGTAAATGACATAAACATTACACCATTAAAAAAAAGTTTAAATCACAAATGATTGTGGAATGCCGTTTCTATAAGAAAATCATACTCCGCCTGACCCTTGAGTCACATAATAGTGTTAAATTTAAATAGATAAAGCCGTCATATACAAAACAAAACTAGGCAATATTTATAATCTTAAACTCGTGACACTTATCGCGTTACAGCTTTTTGTATTTCAGATTGAAAATAATTTGAAAAACATTTTTTTTCTTTAATGATATTCACCCTCGTTTAATTTTTGGTTTTAACTGTGTTGGTAAACAATTTTTTTGATACATAATTGCATAAATAATTTATAAAATGAATAAATATTTTGGACTCTCGTTAAAATAATAAATGACTTAGGCTACTTTTTATTTACGTGTAATGCGGGTGAGGCGGCGCGCATCAGCTAGTTAAAATATATTTTGACCAAAATGTACAGTGGGCCAAGCAATTAGGTATGCAGGGCAAAAATTTCTATACCATAGTGCAAACTGACTGCAATAGATATGCATGTGTGAATAACATATTAAATAAATGTAATATACCCACTATTTAGATATATAACTCACTTATCCATAACTGGTGTAGTAAATCTTTACTATGACTTAGAAGTTTTTGCCCTGCATACCTAACTCGTTGGCCCACTGTACTTGTCTTTTACTTCTAAAGCTACACAAACTCTCGCTTCGCAATAAGTCGTGTAGCAAATAGTGGTCAAGTAACTTTAATGCCGCTTGTGACAAGTTGTGCAGAATTCCGGAATGAACTGCCGCATGCCGCCGGTAATGAATGGCCGACAAAGGACTATGTACAGAGACTGGAAGAGTTAAAACTTTAAAAATTAATAGTATCACACGTGTCTGATCTCTAATTCTACACGATTTATTGTTAAAATTACTTCGATCGTAAAAAAATAGTAAGTTTTTATTGATCTTATTACAATTCATTAAATAAATAAAATAACATTTTCTTAAACTAAATAAGAGAAATAAATAAGTACAGTGGGCCAACGAGTTAGCTATGCAGGGCAAAAACTTCTAAGTCATAGTAAAGATTTACAACACCAGTCATGGATAAGTGAGTTACATATCTAAATAGTAGGTAAACTACACTTATAAAATATGTAGTTCACACATGCATAACTATTGCAGTCAGTGTTCACTATGGCGTAGAAGTTTTTTCCCTGCATACCTAATTGCTTGGCCCACTGTACATATGTACAAAAAAGATAAAAAAAAATTAAAAATAATAATTATAATGTAAGTGTCAAAAAATACCTCAGCATCTATGTCAGCCGCAGGTATGGGGCCCAGAAGGCTGGTGGCATTGCCACGTCGCTCGGATGGCAATGCTGATCCTTTGACCAAGGTAGAAGCCAGCCTTCTGGTCACGTGAAGAGTCCACTAAACGTTTGGTTAATTCTGTAAATAGTGAACGAGCGCGAGGACCGTAGTAACTACTTCTATCGTAGGTTCAGAATTAAGTGAAAAACTAGGTGAAAATTTCTTCAGGGATCTTTTTTATTTGTATAATTTATTGTAGCATAACACGTTACGCATTTCCTTTTGCATAATAGCCATTTTCTTGTGGCATATCACTTCAATTGGTATAATAATAATTATTTGGCATAATATTTTTTGGCATAATGTTTTTTCGCGTAGTAAAGATAAAAATAAATTTGAAATGGATATCATAGTGTGATATAGATTAAACAGCGGTGGGTATGGGCAAACCCTAACTTAACCCGCAACTCGTTATTATTACACACAAAAAGTATTTTGATGAATTAGACAAAAGACAATTATGCCAAATGACTATTATGTCAATAAATCATTCAGCATTGTTAGGCATAATGATTAAAAAAATGCGTGAATTTAGAGTACAATTATTTTTGTAGGAAAATTTTAAGTGTTTTGTGAAGTCTAAGGAAAATAGATATTTTCATTTCATTTTATTTTATTTCAGTTTCATTTTCGTAAGTTAAGTCTTTAAGAAGACGTTTAGTAAAATATCAAACAAATTGCACTACTTAACGAAACATTTCCTAAATAAATACTTCAAATCACGGGTAAATGACACAGCTGAAACTTTACCCGCCATTTAACAATCTCCTTTGCTCTAAACATCAGACATCAAAATTAAGTGGCACTCCCAAAAAACTATTACGATAAACAACAACAATTAAAATAAAAGTCGTTTGTATGCCGTTTCCAGTGATTGTAGGACATTTATTTCTCTTTTGTACTACAAATAGCACTTTTAGTTAATATACGAAATATAAATATTCTTTAAAGGAATTATACGTTTTGTTCTTTAGTAATAGGCAATCTATAGAAATGATTAGACTTCAACATCAGTCGTCACACACGTTTGTCAATAAAACGGTGAAAAAAACATTGTGAGGAAACCTGCTTGTTTGAGAGTTCCTTAAGAGTGCTCGAAGTTGTGAAGTCCAATCCGCACTTGGCCAGAATCAAATGGTAGACTATGGCCGCACCCTTCTCATCATGAGAAGAGGCCTGACCCTAGCAAGTGGGACATGTATTAGAGCTAATATAATTAACATATTATAAAGCTACAGGAATAAACAAAAGTATACATCTAATTTTATACATTACGGTATAATAAAATCACCGTCTTCGTGTTACAAAGTTCTAATGAACTTAAGAAAGTATTACGTCCAGGTAGCTGCTGCTATCCGTACATAAATCCCTAAAGCTGTAAACAAGATTAATTCAGTTGGCAACGGTCTCACTAAACGGGTTAAATGTACCGACAACAGATAAAATTACTTATTTATAAAGAGCTGAGCTGGTTTGAGAATTCAAGAGGATTGCTGACTTGGTACTTTTAATATTAAAGTATATAATCTCAAAATATTGTAAAGCTATGTAGTAATCAGACAATACAACTTTCTCATTGCTTATGATAAACTCGCTTGACTGTGTTTTTTCTCATTCAATATCAAATTTTGCTACCAGTGCCACTGAAGAAGTACGCACTAAGTAGAATTTTGTGAAACAACATAACATGATATCACGCCTATAATACCCTGAAGCGTGTGACAGAGTTGTATTGTACGCACACTTCACCTGTTATGTTTACATCCCTATGTGATTGGGTGAGAATATCGCCATCCACCAAACGCGATTCAAACTCCGTACTATGATTTAAAATTTTCTGACGTGAAAATCCGCAAACCAGTAGTCCAATGAGGCAGTTTTGTGAAACAAGAAATGAAATAAACAACAATTAAAGAACCAGTACTAAAATGTACAAGATACTGTTACTCCGAATAGATTACAATGTGGCCTTTTAGTTTTAACTCTTCCAGCCTCACTACATCACTCCCTTGTCGGCCATTCGTTACCGGCGGCGGCAGTTCATTCCGGAATTCTGAACAACTGGTCACAAGTGGAATTAAACTTAGTTGACCGCCATTTGCTACACTACTTATTGTATAGCGAGAGTAAGGGTCAATTCATACTACATGTAGGCGAAGTGAATTCCTACAAATAATATAGGAAACTCACCTTTATCTTAATATTGTAATGTTCATATTTCTACATTAGAATGTATGCATAAATATAATATACATTAAATGCTCGTGGCAGCTAGCATTTTTAGATCTTCTTAATTGCAATGTAAGGGTAAATTTGCAATATTAACTAATAGGAATTTGCTTCGATGTTGTATTATGAATTGACTTGTGTTGCTTTACACGCTGTTGGAAGTCAATTGGGTGGTATTTAAAAAAGCACTTGACTACAACTGTAGTGCTTCTGGCTTCGAACTCATTCTCAAGAGCTCTACCACCAGTAATCCTTTGTCCTAAAGCGTCTTTCAAACCACAGTCATATTTTCCACTTGCGTGCACACACTTATACAAATCGTTTCCTCCAGAATGTACTGTCAGGAAGCGTTTAAAGGAGATAGGGAGTCTAATTGCGTACCCCACGTCCTCACCTGCGTCATTACAGGACCAAAGGATGACGTCACAGGGTACAGGATACCGCAGGCTTCGATAGTGATGGGCTGATAAAAAGTCGATAAGCGAGACAATAGCTTGCTCATTTCTTTTCGTTCAGCTAACTGATATAATATGTAATACAAAGCCCTTGGTATTTTATTTTTTTTGTGTTGGATTAAGCTAGCCACGCGAAAGCGTGTCCAGTCAAGTTTCAAAGGAAATAATAATTTTTACAACACTCCAATGTAACGTAAAGGTTCTCATCCTTAATTATTAGCTAAATTGAAAAAAACTAAGGAATAAGTCTATTTTATAATCGCCAAGTAGTGCTATTCAACAAGTAAATTATAACATAACCGAATATAAAATCGTCAGATTTTTTAAATCGAACTGAGCTATTATATTAATATGCTTGTTTCATAATTTTATTCTGAGAATCTGAAAAAGAGAGCAGCGATAGACGAGTGGGAGACCGTAGGACTGCTAAGTCGAAGGTCTCGGGTTCGATCACACGGCACAAACCCTTTGTCAATAAATCGTTAAGATTCGTCTTATCGAAGATACGTGTGTATTTATCATATAAATTATCGCTCGCTAACGGTGAAGGAAAAAATCGTGAGGAAACCTACATGCCTGAGAGTGCCTAAAAAGTGCTTGAGGTGTTTGAAGTCTACCAATCGGCACTTGGCCAGCGTGGTGTACTATTGCCTAACCCTTCTCATCATGAGAAGAGGCCCGAGCCTAGCAGTGGGACATAAAATAGATACAGGGCTGCTATCAAATTATTTACTTTATATAATTTTATTCTGCGAATAAACTTTACTTGGCGATTGTGAAAAGGCCATTAAACTGTTATATTCATACAATTTTCTTTGTCAGGAAGAAAATACAATCCTTTTTTTTAATCATTTGCAATTATATCGATACGCTTAAGCTATCGAAACGAAACGTGATGTAACATCTCTAAATTAGTGAGGGAGTTATGTCCGGCCTGACTTATCTTCGGTCTAGACTTAGACTAGGCAAGGTATTAAGGGATTATGAACGTTTTATGTTTGTGACTATACGTGACAGTAATTCTTTGTGTACAAGTACACCGTACTTTCGCTTAGCTCTGCGGCTGGTAGCAGTAGTTTGTTACCTTGCATATAGCTGTGATAATCTATAACATCACGCCTTTATTACCCAGGAGGGTGTGGCAGAAGTGTATAACACCCATGCTCCATCTGTAAAACGGTAAAACTAAAATATGTAAAAGATTATTAATTCATTTTCCTAAGAAACAGTTGAAAAGGATATGGGACCGGCAGGATTTGGACCTGCGACTTTTCTGCACACCGGGCAGCCGCTTTAGCCATCCAGCTTCAGCCGCATCTTACAAGAACCCTAAATTTCTCAACTGTATGATACGTCATTTCATGACGTCACGTTCATCAATTTGTTCCTATCATAATTAATTTTCCGTCAGGAAGTACTTAATAACAGCGAAGTGTTCAATATTGCATACCTCATAAATAATACTAAATTATACTAATTACAATGATTTGAATAACCGGGGCTCAGATTAATTTTAATCAAACTGTTTAGAATCGAATTAAAATCAATCCAAGTACCAGCTCCGATGGGTATTGCATTATGAGAAGAGCTCGTAAGAAACTCATGTGCACTATCTTTTAAAATGAAAAATATAACAATATAAAAGTATATAAAAAGTCACATAAGAAGAGCAATTCATTTATAGTAAGCTTTCAATACTATAGTAAGCTTTTTGACATAATCTAATTTTAACATATTTTTTAAATTTACCTATCGATAATTCTATTGCGTCTGAAGGAAGTTTATTGTCAAAGCGTATACATTGACCTGGAAACGAGTTAGAGATTTTATGGAGCCTAGTAGTGGGCACAGCGAGTTTGTTTTTGTTCCTTAGAATAAATTTATGGAGATCACTATTTTTCTTAAATTTCGTTTGATTTTTGTGAACGTACATTAAATTTTCGTAAATGTGTTGAGAATGTAACGTCATAATATATGTATCTCTTTAAGTTTTTAAAGACAATACATATAACCTGTATTAATTTAATGATTAATACCTTTTAATTAAACTAAAGTTTAGTCTCACCAGTTTTATGAAAGTGGGTCATCGCTATTACGATCTCGTTAACAAAACATTTTTGCAAACTACAGTTTTAAATAATGGTAAGTATTTTCAGCGACGGCGAGGAACGTGCCTGTCACCATTTTCTGCGCATAATTTCTGTGAGCTATTATAGCCGGGAATTTTCTATTAAATTTCACTTGCACTGCTTGGGTTTAAATATGAGTATGAAGCTTGGAAAACTCAAATTGCCAAATATTGCATAATTTTAGATTTAGGTATTAAATTTTGTGATGATTAAATCTTCATATTTCTTTTTTTTCTGATTAAGAGGGAATGTATGGTGAATAGTTTTAATAATTTAATAATTGTATGTAAATTTCCACGCAATTTTTTCTTTTTTTACGTCACCCGCACTATTTATAAATTCTGAGTTGCGAGGGTGTTCACAAACATAACATTCACACACATAAAGCACACCCAGAGTCAGAACAAATCTTTGCGGATCACACAAAGATTAGTCCTGTATGGGGGTCGAACCCACAACACCAGCGCAGTTGAAAGCGGCGAGGCCACCGCTTTACCACTACGCCAACCGAGCACTCACTCTTGTTTCATCAATAACTTTGAATTAATTAGAATGGGAATATAGTGTTTCTTTTTTTAACCGACTTCAAAATAGAAGGAGGTTCTCAATTCACGTCATAACCGTTTGATTGGGCGACGCGATTTTAATGATTTTTTTTTTATTTGAAAGCTACTGCTCCTCGTGTGGTCTCATTTCAATTTGGCCACATTGTCCTTGTCATTGCCTTGACTTGACTTAACTGAAATGAGTTTTTTTTTTTTAATTATTTAGTTAGAGGTTTACAAACTACAAAGATTTGAATAACATTAAGAAGTATCTGAAACTTGAGACTATCCACAATAAGGCAATCAGCAAAAACTCATTCCACTTATAAAATCCAAAAGGAACAAATAATTCTAACAAAAAATACAAAGGCAATGTTCAGGAACTAATAAATGCTGTTGAATTCGGTTTGAACCAGTATTTATGGTCTCGGGAATAGTCGACCGCTGCACTAATACCGGCTTATTATAAGATATTATCTTCGGCAAAGGAAATTGCTTTTATAATCTGCGCTAAATTAAAAATTATAGCACGCTTGTTTATAAAGCGGACACCTCATCTCTTTAGAAAATCAAGGTATTTTGGAAATCTATTGAGCATTTTTCTTGAATGAATAAAAATTATTCTGTTATTATTTGAAATATGTTAGGACCGGCAGGACCTGAACCTGCGACCCTGGAATACCGTTCGGCAGCTTTAACTTAATTTCACTAGTTAATTTTTGAACGAAAAGAATACCACGTTTATCAAACATTTTTTTTAAACCAATTTAAATTCAAATTACTATTATACTTGTAACTTGTAACCTCCTTCAGCTAAACTTAATTCGCTTGTGTTAGGACTAGTTAGGAGAAAGCTTACGTCCGTAGTGAAATGGCCTAGGCTTCGAACCCACGACTTGTCGATCGTAAGTCCGATGCCATATCTATCCGTCGTCCATACAATTTATTTGCTAACGGTACATTTTTCTTCGTAATAACAACATCCACCATATAATATGTATACTACTTTTTGCTCGTTTGCTGACGACTTCATCCGCGGTTATATCTCTGCCTCCTTTTGCAAGGGTAAGAGCGAGAGACAAAAAGAGTAATTTAAAAGGGGGTGGCCTTGTTATGTGATAAAACGTCAAATTACTGTTGAAATTATTCTAAATTGAGCAGTCGAAGTAATTTTGTGAATTTCGCAAAATTAGTTCACAGGCAATTTAATACTTCACACACGAATGAGCAACGTTTAGTGAATTACAATAAAATGTTTATTATATTTTTGGGATGAGTTTAGACTTATTTTATAAAGTGTCCTGATTTTAATATAAAGTTAATCGTTAAAGGACACTTTGCTGAAAGTTTTTTCTAGTAATAACAAGTGACTTTTCTTGTACACATTTTGTCAAATTCGAAATTGTTATAACATTTGTTTTTAGAGGGCACGATCAATAATAATATTGTCTTTCCAGTACTTCGATAATCGGATTGTAACTTTAATATTATTAAGTTTTTATCTATTTTTATAAACAAATAAAGAATTATGAATATGAATAATGAATAATGTAAAATGTTATCTCGCGTATATTACCCAGAATGGTGTAGCAGAGGTGTACAACACCCACATATTGTTGTTATGTTGAGGTCTCTTAGGAAAGGGGGTTCGGAGCTGGTACTTGGATTGATTTTAATTCAAATTGTTCAAGTTGAATTAAAGTTAATCTAAGCTCCGGTGTCAAATCATTGTATTGCAATAAGTATTATAATTTAATTAGTTAAGTTTTACTGTAATTTAATATGTTTGTATTTTGATGTTTGTTTTGACGTGATCAAGCGCCCCTTAGGGCCCACGGAAATAAATAATTTGGTTTCTGATTTCTGATAAGAAAGAAGCATTTGTCAGATCGTCGTCGCTAATGCTGCGCTACTCGCTTGACCCCCTCTCAGCTGTCTTGAGGGCCTCAATATGGTATTTTGCTAAACCATACCACAGGATGTGAACAGTATTCCAAGCACGACCGGACTTCTGCTTGGTAAAGGTCAAGTAACTGCCTTGGTATGAAATACTGCCTTACCTTGTTCAGAAGGAGAAAAGTGACGTAGCAGAATCCAAAAACATTAACTAAACGATAACTTATTTAAGAGGAGAGAAAGCAATTTCACGGAGCTAATTGAGTGCTGATCCCCAGACGATGGACCAGTTTTGCGCTGTCGCTAAGTGGAATGCTGCTGTTTCGTTGGATGGACTTTGTTTTTACTTCTTTATTTTTGTAACGTTGGACGAAAAACTGAGTACTATCCGGTTTTATTTCAACTATGATAATTTACGGGATTAAGACATAAATCTATCTAACTACCGTAAAAAAGTAAAGGAAACTAAATACACGAATGGCATCTAAAACTCACTGGCATAATAAAGAAAATTTTCGTCCATCGTAAAATATTTGAGGATCCAAAAGTGACGTAGCAGAAAGCAATAAACATTTAACTAAACGATAACTTATTCAAGTGGAGAGAAAGACAATTTCACGGAGCTAATTGAGTGCTGATCCCCAGACGATGGACCAGTTTGCCTCGCTAAGTGGAGTGATGTTTTTAGAGGACTGATTTTGTTTTTATTTCATGCCGTTCTTTATTAGTCTGTTTTTTTACCTTGTTTTCTGGCATTTTTGATTTTATGCCCGTGTTTGTAATTACTTTTTATTACTGCAGGTAATTTTAGAAATAGTGCGGTAATAAAATCAGCTTGCAATGAAATCGAAAAATCTTTTATTTAATACTTTAAACCAACCCGAGAACTGCATTCGAAACCTCGCGGTGAAATGCCGCATCCGCTAACTATTACCCCAACGAGGAAATAAGTTTATACAAAAATATGCGATTTGTCGAAAAAGATTTTAGTTGGTAAATCTTAGAGTATTTTACTGATGGTTTTAATTACCATCAGTAAAATACTCTCCTTCTGTCAAGATTTACCAACTGAAAGTGAGCCTATTGCCATCCACGGGGCCCAATTGCAACTCTGTGCTGCTCTACAGAATTTTAGGACGAAAAATCGAAAAACGTCAAATATCCCGAAACGAAAAATTCTAATCCGAAACCTTGCCTTGCCGCATATGCTAAACACTAACGACACCAACGAGGCAGTTGTATTTGCTAATGAATGAATAGTTAAATGAGGTTCCTTGCCCGACGCTTCTCACTTTTTCACTATTCAATCCAAATACGCAGATACCAAACACAATACTGTTCCATCACTAAATTGTTACTGCAGACATCTCGTCCATCCACTGCCAAGCCCTTGAGACGTCTTTTACGATATCAAGCGGCAAGAATCTGTTTATCACAAAATCTCAGTCTACACTGCTGCAAAGCAACAAGATTTTGTTAAATTATAGCGTATTATAACGCTGATATAAAAAAAATGTGCATTTTATGGCTACAATTTTGTTAATTTTGAAGGAAATAATAATGAAAATTTTGCACGTAGGATCTTTACGTTATGGTATGAGCTACAAAAAAGGTATATAAATAAATATATATATATATATATTGCAATTTTTATACCGTAAGAGGGGAAAGAGAACCGTGTTTGGGAAGTGTTTCAATTTTGAATGATCTAAACACTTTTTTTTTAAATTGCACACCCTAGAGGGTTAATTTTGATGGGTTTTGAAGATGAACACGGAACTTTACGAGAACGGAGTAGCGGGCAACTGCTAGTGAATAATAAATTATTTTTGCTGACGATTTTCACTATTTCACTATTCAATCCACGAGAAGACTGACACTAAGTTCAACACTGATCCACCACTGAATTTTAAAGTTCCAACGACGAAACAAGTTTTTGTTTATCTTATATTTACTAAGTTTACTAAAAAGTAATATAATATTTGCAATAAATCAAACTTCAAACTTCAAACTTCAAAATTATTTATTGCGAACATGGGTGTCACAGAGTTGTTACAGAGATTATTCCGCCACATTCTACCTTAAGGCATGCAATGTATATAATAATAATAATTTACAGTATTTAAATAATTATCAAATTAGTCACATTATTACATTATCAGTCAAGTATTCATGCACAGTATAATAACATTTTTGCAATAAAATTGTTTTTATTTTCTGAAAAAAAGCCTTATTACAACTTATTTCTAGTATAGTTTTTGGTATATGATTATAAATCAAAGGCATAATATTCATTTTCTTAACTATAACTAGCTTAAGAACATTCAAAACATTTTGTTTTCACGTAATAAATAATTTGAATCTACGATCTCGATCAGTAAAAATTACTTTTATTCTTGTCCTAAATTTGAAAGAAAATTCTACTCCGCTCGGAATAATATCAATACAGCCTTACTCCGAGAAATATGAGTCGAGACACGTGATACGTAATACACGGTTGAACTAATAGAAACAGTACATTTATACTTTCTCTTTCTTCTTTGCCTGTTTACTTCCCAAAATCTCAAGACGGAACTACAACAAAACTCCACTTATAGTATGTAATGGAAGTGCGTAGAACAGTTGTAAGGGATTGGGGGAAGCCACTGAATTAACATCCACTAAGTAACTTCTTAAGGAAAACATTTAACACATACTGTGCCGTGTTTGTAAAATAAAACAATACATAAGGGGTAGCTGCAAATACTGGGTTGGCGGTGAGATTATGGGTAGACTCCCGAGCGCCGTGTTTTATATCAATTTTTTATGGACAAATCATACCATAAACTAATGTGGTAAAGTAAAGTAGTAATTTTGTCAAAATTGATTTAATCATTATTTAAGTTACATACAAACTGGAAAACAATAATTTTAAGCTAACAAACATGCACTTTAGTCTTTTTGATAAATTACTTTTGTATGGAAATAGTCAAGCAATGGTTGCCCCTTAAGCTCTGAGATTACTGGCCTTGTGTGCCAGTTACCTATATATACTATCAGATGAAAAAGAAAACTTGTTGAGTTGAGTCTACAATTGCAAAATGCAGAAACGTATTAAAACGTTTATTCCTAAGGTTGGAAGCGACCGTGGCGCAATTAATAAGGCATCGGTCTTACGATCGAGAGGTCGTGGGTTCGAATCCTGTGTGTCCTGTTAAGCGAATTAAGCTTAAGTGGAGGCGGTTAACAAGAATACTAGTAATTTGTATTTGAAAATTAAAAGTATGCTTTAAAAAAATATATCAGCAATACCTTTTTTGTGTGCAACAGTGTACCGATAAATACAATCTATCCTTTATCTACATGTTTGTCTAATTACCTACTTTCAAAATCTCAAGACGAAACTGCCACAAACCCCACTTATCTCGTCTAATGGAAGTCCGTAGAACAGTTGTAAGGGACTCTGGGGAGACCACCGAATTAACATCAACTAAGTAACTACTAAGGAAAAACAACTAACACGTACTGTGGTCGTATTTGTTTAAGAAAAAAAAGTAAGAGAGTAACGGTAATGTGAATAATAGGAATCTCTTAAATTTGAAACTATCAAAAACTGGTAAAACTCGGTCTATGAAGCAAGCACCGACGTCTCATTGCTAACCTGCCACCAAATTAAAATAAGATCTGAAATTACTGGCACATTAGGTATACCATCGTAGCCCTTGTAGTAACTTCAAACTTCATACTTATATATAATAGGTAGGTTATTTTTATACATAATTAACTAGATTTGGCGAGAAAAACATCAAAGTTTGTAAATGTAACTTACCATTGCTTAAAAAAATAAATTAAAGAAAATTGTGATGGCTCGTCACATGCCTGAGAGGCAGTTGATCCAATAGCACAGTTTAGTAGAATGATGACGTCACAACGTCGCGGTGAGACATATCAGCCGATATTAAAATACTGATGGAAGTGTCTTACGAACAATGAAAACTAGATTTGGTGTAAATTTATGTAACTTACTATGACGTATGAGCATTAGAATTTTATTAAACCAGAACAACATATTTTATTTGTTACATCAATTGACATCAAAAACTAGAATTCTTTGTCACATGTCAAATTACTGGCTCATGAGGTATATTACATAGCCCTGGTACAAACTGTTTAATAATACCGATAGCTAATTCCAGGCCTGAGAGGCCGTTGATCCAATAGCACGGTTTAGTAGAACGATGACGTCAAACCTTCGCGGTGAGGCATGCAACCTAATTGCGCATCCTATCAGCTGATATTACATTCCTGATGGAAATTTCGTACGGACGAGGAATACTAGTTTTATTAGTGTTCGATGTTAATTGATGTAACTTACTATATATGTACATTATTATTGTTGATGGGACGAGACTTTGTATGTTCACGTCACTCCGTGGATCTATTGTGATTATAACCTTATAAACTCTTCTTTAGGCCAATAGCCTCCATGAATTGGAGCAGTCGGCCGATCGGGAGTAACTTGACATCATCCGGATCCAAGATATGGCGTCCCAGTATGATGCTTCGTCTATGGATCAGTGACCCGCAATTGCAAAATAGGTGTTACGGTGTCTCCGGTTTCGATGTATGTACATAAGTATTTTATTATACAAGTATAATATATCAAGCTGGCTTAGCACAGCTGCAATTTGAATAGGTAAAATCATGTGTATTATATAGTAATGGATATATATTATAGATTTATGTATTCACTAGCTGGTGCCCATGACTTCATCTGCATGAAATTTGTTTTAACGTGGAATATGTATAATATAATCAAAGCATGTTTAGTTTATTATTGAAAATACGGGTTACTCACGTTAATTTAGCCGGGATATGCCGACTAGTTGTTTAGTTGCCACTGCATGACTTCTTACGTTTTTTGCACACTATTGTTATTGAAGAATGTATTGAACCATTGTTTGATTATTAACACCTGTATTTGTACTACATTTTTCCAAAATAAATGATTCGTATTTGTATTTAAATAATGCCATGCTTAGCAATCTTATATTAAGAACACAGTACGAAATTACGGGTTCAAATTCCACTTCAATCAATTTTCGACTGTTCTTAATAATCAATACCTTTTGAAGCTTACAATATACACAATTACACTCTTTTATGTATTTGACTATTTAGATTGAGCAAACATTTCAATAATGTAACAAAATACGTCGCAATGCATCTTGATTCAAAACGCTGATGATGCTCTATAAAACTTCTAAAAACTTCGTCTGCATAAAAGTTTGAATAAAATTTTTCAAAAGAATGTCTGGACCGGAACTTGAACTATTTTATGTCTGACATAAATTGCTGGACTATTTTTAATGAAAAGTTTAAAAACTAAAATGTAATTAATTATCTGGCAAACTTAAGTTTTTTGTCTCTGGAACAAATCTTCATATGAAATCTCCTTGGTTGCAACTTTATATGATCCTATCCAGATTTTACATTTTAACGTATTTTATTCAAATTATTGTATGTAGTAGAGTTGATTTTAATATAATTTAATATTTAGAACAGCTGCAAATCGTTCGAAAGCACTAAATCCTAAATCCTATCCGACCTAAATTTACCGACTGTTCTTGATAAACAGTGCAGTACCTAGTGAAAGTCACACACACAAAATCATAATTATACTCTTTTATGTATGTTAAACTACAATATTTTCTTTTTAATCATGATTATTTGTGCATTTTCTGTTGATGATCACGAGCTGTACCTACTTACTACTTACTCATCACCTATCAGATGTTTATACCAGGCTTTATAATTACCACATACTGCTCTCAGGAAGCAACTTGACGTTAATTCGCTGTTGGCCCACTTCCATACTTTTAAACTATTACAAAGCGCGATGCAGGACGTCAAGTGTAAACGAATTATCCATGATTGTGGGTATTAAATTGCTCTTCAATACAATTTTTAAATACTTACGTACTTAACAAGAAATAGTTGGAAATATGGGTTAAGCAGGACTTGAACCTGTGACCTCGGATAACCGTTTCTTCGCTTTGCCAACTAAGCTACGGTCCATCATGCCCAGGACGTATGGGATAACGTGACGTCACGTGGCATCTAATTCTACGTAAGTCGCGTAGGATACTTACGTATTTTATTTTTTGACTTATTATTTTGACTGTGTAAACATAACATAATACATAATATTATACTAAGAAACAGTTGAAAAAGAAATGGGACCGGCAAGATTTGAACCTGCGACCTTACTGCACACCGGGCAGCCGCTTTTGCCATCCAGCTACGGTCGCCTCTTACCAGAACCCTAAGTTTCTCAACTGTATGATACGTCATTTCGTGACGTCACGTTCATCCATTTGTTCTTCAGTATAAAAACCAACATGGCGAAGTTACATTCAGCACAATTGTTACGTACGTTATTTCAACTTCTAATTGATTATTTTTATAGCATTTAGCTATGCCGGTCCCATATCTCTTTCAACTGTTTCTTAATATAATTTGCTAAGCATAGCTAAATGCTATAAAAATAATCAATTAGAAGTTACATAATATTACACAATATTAATGCTCGATGGTCTAGTGGTTAGCGTTTGCACCTTTCACCGCGAGGTCTCGGGTTCGATTCCCGGGTCGGGCAAAGTGTTATTTGTGAACTTATCGTCAGCAAATTCATAATAGAACGACGGAGTTAGAATTGTGCCCGGTGGATGGCGATTGGCTCATCCCCTATCCTATGGGACCTACACATAACACAGGTGAAGTGTGGCTGTTTTTCACCTCTGCCACACCCTTCTGGGTAATATAAAAAAAATCTTAATGTGGTTCACCGAATACTCACTCTGTGTGTCTGATGATGTAGCACCGTAGCTGTAACGTAGCATGTAATTACTACGCCGCTACGAGAATTGCTACGAAATGTGTCGTTACAACTTTTCGTCCCATTTTTTTCCGTCTAGCCCCCTTTCGCAACGCGCGATAAGATAGGCGCGCAAGATAAGGATAACGCTTCGTTCCAATAATTGTAAGTTCTCAAGGGCTGAGAATCAACAATTATTATTATGAGTTCTTTTGCTTTCAGTGCACGGTTGGCGTAGTGCTCAAAGTGGTCACCTCGCCGGTTTCAACTGAGCTGGTGTTGTGGGTTCGATCTCGACATGAAACAAATCTTTGTGTGATCCGCAAAGATTTGTTCTGATTCTGGGTGAGCTTTGTGTGCATTAAATGCTGTTTGTTAACACCCTCGCGACACAGAAGATATACCAGTGCAGGTGTCGTTTAAATAAGACAAAAATAGCTGCTATCACGTCGACTTACAGCCTGTAATAATAATCATATAATAATTGACTTTTAAAGAAGTCTTCATTAGCTATTGGCCCACTTCCATGACAAACTATTACGAAGCCCGTTGCATGACGTCAAGCGTAAACTTATTACTTACACACGATCGTGTTATAAAATTGCTGTATTATAAAATTTGTAAATATTTACGTATTTCATTTTGAGGTTTTATTAGTTTGATGATTTGTGCAATATTTCTATTCAAATAAAATCATTATATTAAACGCATTAAAATGTAATGTAACCTACTCATAATCTTAACACGTTGGTAAATGGTAATTGTGGTAGATAGGCACACGTTTGAACATGATCTCATCTGATGGAAGGTGATACGGTAGAGTATGCTTACCTAAGATTATACTTTTTTATTTACAGTTGCTTTGAAGGGACCCTAATTGTACTCATGCGTAAATACAGACTTGGTAAGAACGTTCCACTCTTTGGCTGGTCGCATAAGGAATGTTGAAGCAAAACGCTTTGTGCGTATTTGTGGAATATCTACCATAAAGCCATACTGGAGCTCCGTCTCTTCGTTTCCTTCGAACCTACAAATCAATACCTCGAACCATTTTTTTCGCAGTACGTGCTAAGAGTCACACAAATACGTGGAAACCAAAATCTTTTGCTCAACTAAAGCAGTTTTTATGTCATAAGTAACTCAAAGTGACATAAACTTAGTTCCCCCATAAACTTCATAGATGTCCGTATAGTTAACTAACTTTATAAGTTTTCTCGACCAATGCTGCAACTCGCCTAACTTCGCCAAAGTTTCCTTCGATCGGCTCTCAATTTGCGGGGAACGGCCACAATTTAAGTTGTGCTTGCCCTTTATTCCCGTAAAAGAAAATCAGATTGTTTGTGGTGGCTTGTTTTTCCTGAAGGAAAAAGGCTTTAATTGCATTTGTCTCGTACAATTATTCTTCGAGTTGAAAAGCTTACTGGCTCTGTTTATTTAAACAAATAGCCAATTTTATTGGTGTTGCATGTAGTAGTACCTCCAGACCAATAGATGCGTGACCCATTTAACAAACGTTTCGTTTGATAAGGTAGTTATTAGGGTATTAAAACTTGTCACTGTTAACTATTGACAGTGAATTTAGACATTGATTTTTCAAATGTCTTCATAAAGTTAGTATTAAGATTGATCATGAATCTATTGATTCGATAGAAACATTTTCAAATTAAATATATGAAGGTAATAACGACGATAGGTATTAAATATAGGTGATTCTATCATCTAACACTCAATTTATGTTTTTTTGATTCGGGGCAAGTTAATAAAAACACAATATCAAATTACAAAATAAAAATGTTTTTAATGTAGCTCCACAAATTAAACAATAAAACAACATGTCCAACGAAATGTAAGGACTCTCTTAAATATAAAACATTCAAGTACTTATTGCTAGTTACGATATAATAAATGCAATATAATTTGCTATGCGCAAATCAGTTTTGGTTTCTTCGACTAGATTACAAATTAAATTAGCATTAAAAATTATTTGTCTTAGTAAAAAAATAAACATAAAAGGAAAATACATAAAATAACGAACTTCCGAAATTAAAACTTTTAGTGTGATCAGTTTACGCACTATGTCCGATCCAAGTCCGTCATCTCAATTGATATAATAATTGGACTGAATCTCTGACCATATTTTGTCAGGCATCGGTCCGAATCCCATGTTGATTATGTATTTGGAAAGATGAAGGATAAAAATCGGGAGCAGTGTGCAAACAGTCTTAATCATAAAACAAAATGATTTCAAACAAAAAAAAGTTTTTTTGCGGCAATTTCACTAAAATGGATATTTGTTTTTTTTCTATTATGGCCTTAATTTTTTTTAAATAACTAACATTATAAAAAAACATGACAAATACAAAATAAATTAAATGGCTTCCTTTGACACAGCTGACTAGAATCTGGAGATCTGACACAGTCCAAAATACACAGATATATATTGCACTGCCCGAAAGTCAGTCTTCTAAATTTTAAAGGAACCTTATATAAAATGAAACTTATTCTAAAACCTAGACTTTGGCAGCATTGGCAATTGCGAAATAACATTATTATATAATGCATGGAACTTAATATTATACGTGAATAATCAGAAAATGCTATGTTATTATACAATGCGTGTAACATAAATTTTCTTGGAATTTAAGAAATACTCAATAAATAATTAGCGACAATGCGCGACGACGATGTTGCATTTTCAAAAAAAATAATTTAGATGTAAATTTTGATACAATGTACCATCAAATCCACAGATTCATGATCCACTTTAATACTATCGACTCTAATATTGCATAGATTTTCCAAGTTTCAAACAAAACCTTTGCAAATGTGTCAAGAATCAGTTGGTCCAAAGGTACATTGTTAAAACCACACAGAATTAATTTTAAATTTCTCAAATTCCAAGCAATTTACCTATAGAGTGACAGCCAAGTGAAATCTACTACTACGAACGATTAGTTTGATTATAAAACTCTATCACCTAATGTGTTCTACCTTACACTGGCGATACATGGTACAATGACTGAAAAATATGATTTGATGATATGACGCTATATGTTGGGTTTATTCACAGATTGGTCCTTATACTCAACTAATGGGAATGGATACTTTTGTTTACATTAAAATATTACCCCTTAGTTAAAACAAATAGATTTTCTTTCAAATACATACACCGATATACTTTTCGTTTTTAGATAAGCTTGAAAATCTATTTTTGGTAAAAAATAACTGATGTTCGAACTTAGTATTTTACTTGTTTCACCAATATTAGACATTAATATGGACATGTTTATATTTCGTAGAAAAGTCAGGAGATCTATTGGAAAATGTTATAATAATTTATGATATAAATCTAATTCAGAATCCATTTCATTACAGAATTGGGGAAGTGCGTAACATCCAGCTAAATATACTATTTTCATAAATAAACCGGTACACGTATTTCTATCTATCAGTTTCCAACATCAAGAACGAAATGATTTCGAAGTTACTAATTAGGTTTTAACATTATATTTATCAACAACCCTATTGCTATCCGGCGAGTCATCCGCGAATTTAATTTCATTTGATGAATCTGAATTCTCATCTGCAAATCTTATGTCAGAAAAATCTGTTCTTTTTAACGTACCAGTATCTTTTTCTTTAGCATCGTTAATTCTTTTTAGCGTTGAAGTATCGAATTCACTTCGATGTTCCTTTCTGTGTACTCTAACAGGAGATCGTGTTAACGTTAAGTCCTTCATTTGTATCGCCACGGGACTTTCGACTTTCTTCTTCTTATTTCTTTTAGACAATTTGGGCGAGTTTTGCAAATCACTTATGCTGAAGTTTAGAGGGTGTATGATGTTCCCTTTCTCGATGACTTTGCGGAATGATTTGATGGACTCGTTGGATCTGTTGATGCGGTTGTCGGTGTTCTTTTTGAGCGAGCTTGAAGATGGCCTATCTTCTGGTGACTCTGTGTTGCTGCCGGGGTCTGGATGCAAACCTTTAGGCAAGATTTCCTGTAAAATAGAAAACATTTAATTTTTTCTTCAATATTCAATAAATAGTCAATTAAAAAAAAAACTTTTTGAAATTCGTTCTTTTGTTGTCATAATTTTTTTTTAAATTTCCAATTTTCATTTCAGACAGTCGAAATACACCGGTTTATGGAAGCTGCCCTTAAGTGTTCATATTTTTTTACAATTTTTCTGTAATTTTTTTAACTAAATAACAATAAATTAATATCAATATATTTACTTCATAGACTGGTACTGCGTCCTCATCAATTTCTTTCAGTATATCACCTTCTTCTAATGGTGGGATCCACACTAGAAAAGCCGGGTCCATGCCCAAATATGAGCCGGGAACGGAGCCTGTGACAAGAGAAAAGTTATTATTAAACAAATCTCTTCTCTCTTCTTTTGCAAAATATATCTTTATTTTTAGTATTTTCTTTTTTTACATTTCCCAAGTTTAGAACAAAACTTTTTGCTAATGGGTCATGTATCAATTAGTGCGATGGTATATGGATCCATGCTTTATATTTTTGTACTCAACATTTTTAATATTTCTTTTTAATTATTTAATTTAATTTCTTGATACGGCTTCTTAATTTTAAATAAAAGTTCCTTACCGGCATTATTGACTTCATAATCATAGTAGTCTATTTCCATTTCAGGGTGCGAGGTGAGACTGAGGTCTGACTTCAGCAAGCGTCGGTTGCAAGACTCCTTCGTGTGTTTAGGGTTGTCGCGAATCCTAGCCGCGGCTACTCCACTCAGAGCTGGCGAATACCAGCCCTAAAGAAAGACAAAACAGAGTATTATTTTTAATAATAAAGTTGAAATATTTTTCACGTGGTTAATATGCAATTGTATTATAATTGTACTCATTATCTCACTTAGTACGAAGCTTCACTTCTCATTCACTCAATAACTCACTCTCTTAACTAAATCACTCCCTTATTTAATTACTTGTTCTTTCATTTAGTTAAGCGACAGTGACTGGTCTGAGTTTACTCACTTACACATTCACTATACTCACTATAAATAATAAAACATTATTTATATGTAACTTTAAATCTTAAATATCTTCATACTGCCACTCACGTTGGTCAAAGTGGCTGCCGAAGTGGATGAAGAGGCTCGGCTCTCGGTTCTATCTTTGTCCCACATGCTGTCCCTGTCCTTCTCACTGCTGCAGGTGCTCTCCCTCTCACTCACACTGCTCACGCTCGTGCTCATATCAGCGGCGCCGGACTCACTCGCTGAAGCTGATTGCTGCGGCGGTGATATGCAGACCTGTATGCAAATGAGAGAATTTTGTAAGTACTTTATGAAGAAAATATTTTTTTAAGAAAAGTATTTACACTCATTGAACAACAGAAAAGGGTGATCTATAAGTAGTTTTCTCAGCGTTTTTCCCAGTCTTAATACACACAGAATAAATCATTGCGATTTTCAAATGATGATGGTCCTTATTTGCCCCGACTTCTTTTGGTGAACAGTGAAGCTTGGTGTTTATTTAAAGAACTACAGATTCAGTGCTACCTTAACTTGAGGCTGAGCGACATTAGAAGCAGACACAGTATAAGACCGTCGCAGTGGTGATGGTATGACAATGTTCCGGCCAACAGGCGCACTGCTCGATGACACAGTTTCAGGTGTGACCGTCGCTTGACTGGCAACACTGTCTGCGCTCGCCACGCTGGTGCTGTCAGCTACATCAGGCTCTAAGTCTGTTCCTTGGTCGTCTTCGTCTCTGAAACAATGAGGATTTTTCAATAATCTTCACTTAACTTATGCTTAACATACACTGTCGATACTAGTTCCACACCCTTAGAGCAGTAAGACCGCAACACCTGACCCATCTTAGTAATTACAACCCATGGGTATCTGCAATCCACTAAAGATTCAATTTCAATCAATTCAAATCAGCTGAGCTTTACGATATTATGTCTCAGTGAACAATAGAGAAAGCTCTACAAAAATGGCAGGTTATAGGTAAGACCACCACCATCCGTGCTTCCTTCCTCGACAACTATAATAAGTTTTAATGCTATTGTTAAGTACATGACACATTTTGTCATCACAGTGTGTTATTTGTTTAAGTTCTATGTAATAAAATGATCATGTAATTACCCTACAGCGAAACTTATTATGCTCGTGGCATCAGAGACAAAAATAATTTAATTTATGAATATTAATTATATTACCGATTAAGTAATTCTAAACGTCCTTTATATGCATTATGACATATTAATTTGGAAATGTACAAAAAATATGCTGTGCTCAAATTGAAAAAAAATATATATTTGCTATCCTAATAATGGAACTACAAAACCAGATTTCAACAAAATCAACAAACATAAATCTGATAACGTTTTAATTAAACCATAAATTGGAGCTTTTGCTTTAATGATTGTGGAGCCTAAAGCCTAAATCATTGTCAACATCAGACAATAAAATAAAACTAATGAATACGGAGGGATTGTATAATGGATACGTGTTCCAACAATGGAACGAACTCAACGAACTCAATGCACTCATTATATTTCACATAGAGAGACGAGAAAGAGTGAAGTGTTTGTTAATTAATTATTCTTTCACCTCACTTCACCGAAGGGTTCTTGCAAAGATTCGAGTGATCTATAATGAAAGGTTAGGGATTTTGGAAAGGTAAGTCAAAAAGAGAATATATTAAATTAGATGTACTTATGACCCAGGAATAAGGAGCCGATTTCAATAGATTTAAGAATTCGGATCCATTTTTGTCTTGTTGTTTTTCACTTAAGAGGACCTTTGAAGAAATTTCTGACATAGAAATAAATTACACTCCTTTGTCTCAGTCGAAAGTTTGAGCGGAGTAAGAAGTACCAATTTTTCTTCAGAGCTTTTAATATAAAAATCTTGGACTTAATTAATGGACATTACAAATTTTCATTTTTGTTTTATTCTGTTAGATGAAAGGGGAAAATTGGGTCGCTGTATTGTGTCTGCTGTTCTGTAATACTAATTTCTTTTTATACAAAGGAAACTTCTAATTTAAGAACAATGGATGGACGTATTGGTATGTAAAGCGATAGCGCTTTAATGAATTTTTTTTTTTAACAGCGTAAATTCGTTGTCTCGCTCTTAATCACCTTACGTGCTGCAAGCGACTAAGACATTGCATGTTATTTATTCCAATCACCTAGGAAAACATTTTATCTAAAACAAAGAGAAATAGAGTAGTAGTGTGTAGATTTTTTAAGTACTTATTTATTCATCCCTTAGAAAATAAATTATAAAATACTTATAAAATACAACGAAAGCCAATTGACAGTTTTCGCTTGTATCCACGGATAAATTTTAAACTTACATAATACATACATTATTGTCTCTGATTAGGGAAAAGCTCCCTTTTAGTTTCTACGTCATCAATAAACAGTTTAAAAACCAGTCATGTTAGATTTTTTATATTATGATGTTCCAGTATTTACTAACCTTTGTTCCACATTCTCAGAATGTCTATCAGAATCCCTGAGCCTCGTATGCCTGGTCTTTCCCGAAGGCAACAGCCTTCGCAAGGAGACCCCTCCACCGACCACTTCTGATAGCAATGTACTCCGAGAGCCTGACGCTGCTCCACCGAGCTCTAATGACGCTGAACATGCTGCAAAAATAACAATAACGTAACGTGACCATATTATGAACGTGTTTCCCAGGAAGGTAAGGTAGAAATTTTATAACATCGACAGTTCACCAGCTATCAGCACCTTCACCACTAGATGCCATCACTAATAAAAAAAATAGTCAGCCTGACTTACCATCACTATCGGTGAGCGATTCCTTATCTGCAGCTCGCTGGTAAGCTCTGGTGCGGTGCGCTGAATGCAGCGCAAGGCATAGAGCAGCGAGCGCTGCAGCGGCTGCGAGAGCAACGGCAGCGCCTCGAGCACCTCCCCCACTACGCCACCAGATGCCGCCACTTACTGATGCCCAAGCGGCAGATGCATTGCGGATGGGTTCTATAACATAGAAAATAATTGATTTCCTTTTCCCATGGAATAGGATCTGCAATCAGTACTTATTGCAATTGAGCACAATTCCATGGTCCATACCGAGAAATGAGATTTTTTTTTACGAAACAAAATATGAATAATATTTCAACGACATTTAACGATAACGAAGTCGAATCCATTATTTGAATAATTATGAAAATATAGGTAAATTAAATACTTATTCGTCGCTTATAAGCTTATATAAGCCTTAAGCTCTGCAAAATTACTAATGAACCAAAAAAACAGAACTGGTATACCTAGATAAAGAATCTCATCTAGTAAAATAGATACAATATTTTATAAAGAACACTCACCAACTTGCGAGGCGTGTGCCAGAAATCCACCAGCACATCTATCAGTGGTATCTCCTGATCTGAGTTCAACCAGAATGTGTGTTCCACCAGCTATTTCTATCACGCCGCTAGAGTCTGTCGAAGTTTCTGCGTCACCAACCTATTCAGGAAAAAAATATTAATTATTATTAAAATTGGTATGACTACGGCCACCATTATAAACTGTTTCTGGAACATTCTTAGCCCTAATTACAATGGTTACGGTTTAAATCTTTCTATCCTGCTCAACCATTTAATAAGTAAGAGAAACAACCGTGGCTTACTTAGTTTGGTGTAATTGGGGCTTCGAAGTATAAAATAAGACAAAAAGTTTTGTTTTGGGATATCTTAATAACATTTGAGTTAGAAAGTACTATTTATTTTTTGTGAAAGATACAACACAACTACTTTTTACTATGCCTAATTGTTAATATAGACCAGTTACCACTTAAACTCACTTCATTTTAAATCATTTAAGACTTACCACAGCTTTACTATCAGGTCCATCCCAAGAAGCAAGAAGGGGGGATCCCAAGGAATCACCGTCTCTGGCTCTCAGTGCCTGACCAGCGCAAGGCAGCTTCACTGCCTCCATCCTCAAGCGAACCACCAAACCTTCCTCGGCCTGCGACATTAAACAAAATGATTACTTACTAAATAAGCCAGTTAAATTATTTTCATTAATATAGTCAAATACTACAACATTTTTTTTGTAAGATGCTGGAAAAATAAAATTTGGGGCCAGGAGAATATAATATTACATTGTATCTTTAAACTTATTTTGTCTGTAGATACAATACAATTTAAAAGTCTTGTGTATTTTTTTCGCCTGTCAAAATAATTATAGCACTACAATTGTTTGAAAAACTTGCATGTTGCATGATGCATATTGCATTTAAATTAAATATTTTTACATTTAATTTAAATATTTTATTCAAATTATTGGTTGTTAATAATATTTTCATTTTATAGAATAACATTCTGGCTCGGTTAAATAACTGAATAATAATACCGTAAACATAACTCTATTTCATATTTTTGATTAGAAACTCAGGCATTAAGCTGGCAATTTGGCAACTATTTCTACTATTAGTGTGAAATATTGTGAAATACTGCCGTAACTTCAACTGTTGCCAACATATTTCGTGTTCTGTTTCCCTATTTTTTTAAAGCTTAGTTTTTGAAAATAACTCAGGGATGGCCTCTTATAATAATGTAGAATAATGATTCAAAATTTTATCAATTTATATTTTAAATTTTTGCTTGCTTTGCTTGAGTACCTAAAAAATGGTTAGTAGTAATGGTAGTTGCAGACAATCCGGATAGCTCTTATCCGGCCCACAAAATAAACCTAGACCAAATAAAAATGTGAGACAAGTTAACACTTTCAAAAGAACACAGGCTGTCACTTTCATTGAAATGTGTTATTTACTTATCCTGCCAATAAGGTTTATTTAACACCTCTGAAACTGTGGTAGTTACTTTTTGATGTCGATTTTTGTCTATTAATTTAATAGCTTAAATAAAATTATTTAATAGATTTTTTTGCCTAAAAGCTAATCATACAAATAAAAAGACGCTAATAATATATTTAATTTCATCAGCTACTTTATACAAGTCAAATATATTGCAATCTTTGTCCATTTAAGTAGCTATGTGAAAAACGAGACCTAGCTTCACTCAGACGAAGTAGATTTGTTGAACAGTTCTCGTTGCTCGGTCGTTTCAGTTATATTTTAATTAAAAGTTGTGTTTATTCGTTTTGATTACATTCTATATTGTGTGATTGTTACAGCTTGTACGTTTGCTTTTGATCCTAAAATTGTACGAAATTAATATTGGTTTTACAATAAATTTAATTGAAGCTGCCTATTTTAAAAACAATATTTTATAACTTGTTTTTTGTAACATAACATCAAGCCTATCCATTGGGTAATAATCCAACTCCGTGCTGTGATTAATTATTTTTTCTTTTAAATCATGGTTGTAATTAGTTAATTGGATCCTAGAAATTAGCTTTTTAGTTACAAAAATAAAGGTGCTCTCAAAACACTGCGATTTTTGTTGCTTATATTTTTTTGTAAGTGAGATAATTTTACTCTATGTATTAATTCTTGCCACCATGAGACTCTATGACACATTCGTCTACAACATAATACTCACTGTCAGAGAACATAGATGAGCGGAGCGAGTGATGCTTTGTCTATGCTCACTGTATTTCATAACGAATAAGTTTCTCATTGACGTTTCCAATAAGACCTCGTACTACCCAAACTTTGCCTGAGGCTGACTTGAACGCCAAATATTTAGCGAGATTGTCGATACCATCGAAGTTACCATAGCAAGTGTATGTGTTAACATAATAGCGGTGGTATGGATAAGTACATTTTGTGCAAGTCATTATGGCTTATGGAGATTTTAACATAATTAATATAAAGGCTTTGCTAGAATTAATTAGTTTTAATTTCGCGGTAAATGATTTTGCCTGTTAATTATAATATTCTATTGTTCTATAGGTAACATTACTACGTGCAACATTTTAATGTAATTACCATATTCTGACTCTCGTATTTATATATTTCATTAGCTCTGATCAAAACAATCCAGAAAGAGAAAATGTTTGTTTTTAAAGAATTTGATATACATAATTTGATATAATAAAATGCGCAGTTTCAGTCACTCATTAAGGATTGAAAAAAGCCTCCTTTAATCTCGCTTTTACTCACGCGGACTGATATTCAAAAGATCAAAGCACAGAAATCAGAAATCAAATCATTTATTTTAATTGACCTCAAAGGGCGCTTAAACACGTCAAAACAAACATCAAAATACAAAATATAAAATTAAATTAAATTATAATACTTATTGCATTTAAATGATTTGAATCACCGGAGCTTAGATTGACTTTGATGATAATGTTGTCGCGTTGTATAGGCTTCCCGTGCAATTCTAACCCAGCTTATACTGGCAATATAAAAAGAATAATATTTCCTTTCTAAATTGTGATTCTGTTTTGATTTTATAATTATAATGTAAATTTGCTATTTTTATTTATATTTGAACTTTTTATTTAATATTTGTAAGCTGTGGTCTCCTTTAATTGAGGGCATATACTAAAATATTTTAATGTGTTTGTTATAATTATGTCTGTAATGTGTATTGTTCTTGTTGGAGATATTTTAATTATAATTAATTAAATAAATATATTATAGATTGATCGGTAGCTGTATATACTACCACATTTTTAGATCTACTAGAGTCGGTAGATCATTTAAAATCGTACTTACTTAAAAAAGAGTTTAACCCAACGCCCAGTAAAGTTAGTGATCGAGTTAAATTGAAGAAAGTTTTTAAAACTGATTTTACAAAATGAGTTTAAGAAACGGAAACGAAGTAGCGGCTTGCAAGTTTAAGCACAATTAAGCTAAGTGAATTACATGATTCTTTTGTGCCACAAGTTGAGCAAAAAACGATGAACCCATTTTCCTAAGAAAATGAAGGTAGTTATAATTAAAAGCTTCTGTCTGTTTTATATTTCCGAATATAATAACGCTGATGCTGAATATTTGCTGTTTGAATCTCAAGAACGAGTATCGGATTTTTAACTGACTTCAAAAAAAGTAGGAGGTTCTCAATTCGATTATTTTTATTTTTTTATGATTTTCCTCGATTACGCCTGGACCGATTTGATAAATTTTTTTTTTTTGGAAAGTGTATACTTGTCATGTAATCCCATTTTCAACAGGTCACGATCTAATGATGGGATCCTACAGAAATCGAGGGCAACCCCTAAAATTTTAAAGGCTGTTTTTCGTATAGTACCTAAAACCACTTGGATATTATTTTATCTAGCAGTCAGCATTTTATGTTCCTGAGTTGATTCTAAAAGGTACAACTACTCAACGGTTGGGAGAACGAGGATAATTCTTTAAATATAGAAGGGCTCCTTAGGGTTGTTTACTGTATTCTTTTAAGTTATGAACAGATTTATTTTTTGAAATTTAAGTCGGTTTTGCTTTAATAGTCTAATTTTCGGCAAATACTATAGGTCCGTTGATCACCACAATTAACGGAAGCAAAGGAATAGTGCTTAACGCAGGTGAAACCACGGTGAGAAGCTAGCATCCGTAAAGTAAGCTAAACTAAGCATTTGGTGCAGCAAAATCCCTCGAGCCGTCTCACTCTATTTATTTTACCTACAGTGACTTTAGGTTTCGAGAAATAGACTACAAAGGGTACTGGATACAACTTGAGAGGTGCACACAGAGCCAGCCGTTCTCGGAATCAAATTAAGCAAGCGAATGTCCGTATTCAGATCAAACGCAGAACCAAAGTCTGGGTCTTTGGAAATAGTGTGTTTTGTTTATTGGGCTTAGCCAACTTGGCAAAATAAAATGGTAGTAGGTAGATGCGAAAGGACACATAGCTCGAAGGACAGATGGTCGTTGGGGCAAAAAAGTCCTAGAGTGGCGGCCACGAACTGGCAAACGCAGCGTGGGACGGCCTCCCGCTATATGGACGGATGATCTTGTCAAGATCGCGGGGAGTCGTTGGTTTCAGTCGGCCAAAAACCGCGCGCTGTGGAAATCGATTGGTGAGGCCTATGTCCTGCAGTGGACGCCGTCCCTCGGCTGATAATGATGATGATGATGAGATGCGAAAGGCAGAGGCAGAATAGTAATTATTGTTTGATGACTCAATGGTATAACGACGAATGACGGAATATGTTCATAGTGGTCCATCATTTATAGGAATTGAATTAAATGTGTCAGAACTTTAAAGAATCAACATCTCTAGAGCCATCTCTAACTGATAACAGTAGTGTAATTACGATGTTTTAGGATTCTTGACAAACTGTGGCATCAAAAGCATATCAGTACCGGGTAATTTCAGGTTTTCACAGCTTTGTTCTGTCTGGTCAGCAGAGGGCAAAATGAAAAGGCAAGATAATTGCTTGATATAATAATAATAGCAGCCCTATATCTAATACATGTCCCACTGCTGGGCTCGGGCCTCTTCTCATGATGAGAAGGTTTAGGCCATAGTCCACCACGCTAGCCAAGTGCGGATTGGTAGACTTCACACACCCTTGAGCACTTTTTAGTCACTCTTAGGGATGGATACAGGTTTCCTCACGATGTTTTCCTTCACCGTTAGCGAGCGATAATTTATATGACAAATACACACATATCTTCGAGAAGACGAATCTTAACGATTTATTGACAGAGGTGTGTGCCGTGGGTTCGAACCCGAGACCTTCGACTTAGCAGTCCTATGGTATCTCACTCGGCTATCGCTGTTTTTTTTTCTATTAGGTAATACAAAATTAATTTTAAAATCTACTAACACATTGATGAGTTAGGACTCTACAACAAAAATATTGACAAAGAAATAACTCTGTTTATATAACTACGTAAAATGGTAATACCAAAATAAAAACTAAATTTTTGTGGAAAAAGTAAAACAGTAACATTCTTTCAACACTTTTTACTTTTAGTTTTAACTTTGAAATGTTTTCTTTGATTTGCAGACTGATTTGGTTGAAAGAATTGAGTTTAAAAGTTGTTACATTTTTATCGCGATGAATAGGTTAAAACTTTTACGTTTAGGTCTTTTATAAACTCAATTTTCTGAGATAACATTATGTTTTGGAGTTTTTAGGACGAATAGAAGTATTTTGCTATTAAATCTATTACTTTTAAACACTTTAAACAGTATTTAAAGCCACATTCATCTTGAAAGTAAGGGTCGCTACACATTTTTATACAGGTTGAAAATAACATCGATACCAAGCCGCTTACCGGTGATTAAGTACACGACTATTAGGCCCATTGTGCAAAAAATATCATCGAAAATCACCACGCGCCGTAAAATTGGCCTTGGAGTTTTTAAACGTCATTAATCACAAAACACATTTCAATGAATAAGAACATGAATTTTAGATGCGAAAATTTGTATTGGTAGTCCTAACAAATGGAAAAAAAATCTTCGCAAAAGCCCCAAGTTGACCGAAAAATTGCAAGTGTATCGGGATAGTCTATGGTATTATTTTTTTATCGATATGCCAACGGGAGAAGCCGAGGCAGATAGTCAGTTCATATATATGCATTGTACTGCCAACCGTCTACCAATTTCATTGCCATTGATCTGCTTAATTAATTCATGGTCAATTCCACAACCCTATTAATCAATTAACAACCAACATTTAACTTTTAGAAAGCCAACTTATTTCATTAACCCGCAACCGCAACTTATTTCATATAATTATATGCATTGTACTGCCAACCGTCTACCAATTTCATTGTCATTGATCTACTTAATTAATTCATGGTCAATACCACAACCCTATTTATCAATTCACAACCAACATTTAACTTTTAGAAAGCCAACTAATTTCATTAACCCGCACATTGCGAGTTGCCAGTAACTTTAGCCCGTAAACTGTATTTGTAACAATATTAGTTTGTTAAAACGGGCATCGACAGCGACCTTACTTCAAATGGATAAGTTTTAATGACTCCACGGTAATACAACAACCGTGCTGCATTTGAACTGCAAGTCAACTTGCGAATTTACTAGACTGGTAAGAAGAAAATCGGAACTGATTCTCCACGTTCACAAAGGAATTTTCAGATGGCAGCAAATTAGCAAGAACCACTTCTCAAAATAGAAAGAACCAATTACTTCAACAAAACATTTCGCAACTAACGTTCCAGTTACTCTCTCCAGTACTGTTCCTAATTAAACACTCCTGCGTCTGTTAAAGCTGAATGAAATTTATAATAGCTCCGTCAACAGGTCAGCGACAACGTCTAATAATTTCCTTCCAATATGTACACAGCTTCTAGTGGACCAACAATAAAACTTTCAACTATAGTGTTTGTGTTTTAGTCAAACCTCGAAGCTCGGGCGCTCAGGTTTAAAATTTAGTCAAACTTAGGATAAACTAATTTGGTCAGGCAAACGTCGAAATTCAATGTAATCAAATCGGGGTTTGACCAGTCAATCTTCAATCAGGTAGGTATTAGAATCTCTTAGTTTGATAAAATAACGGTTTATTGACTCTCCTATCCCTTTGTACAGTATAAAAGACAAACGATTTTTAACTATCTTCGAAAGAGCAGAAGGATATTTATACGTCTTGTTTCTTTTTGTATGTTTACTCCGTCTGGACCTTTTCGTTAGGGACCGATTTCAATAAGTATTTATTTTATTTCAAATCCGATGATGGGGTCCCAGGGAAATTGGGGGGATCCCGAAAATTTAATAGTCTTGTACTTGTACCATAATTTTCGAAAAAATTCTTAAGTTATGCAAATATTTCCATCTAGCAGCCAATACTTCATGGTGCTAAGTTGATGATGGTAGGTTAAGACCTTTAACCTACTGGACAAAAAGCCTTGAATAAGAACTTTTAATGGTAAAACTACTTCACTAAAAAAGGTAAATAAAGTTATTTGTTGAAAACGCGAGTTAAAAAAAACCTAAATAATTAAATAACGCAAGTAGTCGGTTAGGTAGTTCTTGAAGTTGGTGCTAGACATTTTCCTCTGGTTTGTATTTAATGAGAATTGACTTTAAGTACTATCTTATCGATATTTTGCATTATTATAATGTTTCGTAGTTCTTTTTCTAGTCGGGTTGGATATAAATATGTAGTGTGCGTTACAAGATAAAATTGGTAGGTATTTATTTTACTTATAATCTGAAATATACAATTATAAACGACTAAACTGATAGTCATATTATTAATAAATAATAATAATAATTTAAATAAATAAAAAAAATCTGTCAAGGTTGAAATTATTAAATAAGGATTTTTATAAAATTATTTTCTTATTCTGGACTAAATGTACTTCCTATGTACAGTAAGCAGTAGAATATTTGAAGCGTAGGTATTCGTTCATAAGGATTGAGAAATTAATGTCTGGCTATCTGAATGTTTGCTAATTTTAACGCAAAAACTAAAAGCTTAAAATGACCGCTATGGGACATAAATAATAAAGTTTTGTCAGTATTACAATTAACTAAAAGTTACCTTGCAGATGCAAAACTAAGTAGTAACTACTTACTATACACAAACAGTAAGCAGTATTAAGTTTGTGGGGCATATTACTTAACTTTCTACTCAAGGGTTTTAAAACAAAAGTTAGTTGTTTGTCCATTAAACAAATCCCTTAGAGCCTGAAAGGTCAATGAATTATTACACAGCTATACAAAACCGGTTTTTTTTTTGCTTTATGGCATTTTGTAACTATTTTCGATTAATTTGGCATCACTGATTACGTATCTAGCCTAAGTTCTTGTCTATCAGTGTCTGTCAGTTGTCTTGCTTATACGGTCCTTTAAAAAAAAAGAAGAAATACAAATTAACTAAAAATATTCATTTAAAAGTAACCCAAAACTTTGATGCAGTTTATGTGTCCGCCAATGTATTTTTTATATTCATATTAGAAAAAAGTCTCTTGAATGTGTTGGAATTTATTAAAGTAGCTTTATAGTACTTTGTGAGGCTTCCACAAGTAAAATATTGATGCTGACTTCCAAAGTTATGTTTATTAGCTGGATAAAGGTCTAACTCAGTGGTTCCCAATTAGTTTTTTCTACGTACCACTTTAAGAAAGACCTCGAACTTGCGTACCCCTTTATAGACCAGGGTCGATAATTTTGGAGTGGGGGGGGGGGGGGGCGGTTAAAGGTAAAAAAACGTTTTTTTTTTTTCGATTTCCGGCAAAACTCAAAGTCCTATGGAAAAAAGTTGAATGGCAAAGTTGTTGGTAATAAAAAGATCTAAAACTTTTGTATGTAAATTTTTTTATATAACCTCAAAATTTATGAAAAAATTCAGTTTTTGGTTTTTTATTTTTATCTTTCACAACAACTACTGCCGTTAATGATTTTAAACTATCACGATTTGTACACATAATTATATATTAAAGACACGGGTCTTAATCGCGTAAATATTTTTAAGGTATAAATACCTCCTTGCTCGACTGTTTCTACCTACTAACTACTGCCGTTTAATTAAAAAGAATATTTTTTTGGCAATTGTAGAAATAGAAATAGAGATTCTTTATTTGTCAATGTAGGTATATTGAATTTTTTTTTTAAGGATTTTAGTTTAGAGATTGCTGCGCGTACCCCTTGATGCAGTCTCGCGTACCCCTGGGGGTACGCGTACCACTAATTGGGAACCACTGGTCTAACTTATTCAGTAGTAAATTTTAAAAAAGTAGCACCTTTATAACTAGCACCATAATTGAATGATTATATTGTTATTCATTCAATATCCATGATCCTGACATGCAGGTATCTAAGCTCAGGAGTATTTAATATTAAATTAGAAAAAGATGGGTTTTATGTTTTTAGCAAGTGAATGATTTGTTTTTATACAGTGGCCTAGTAGATGCAAACCAAGTAGTTACGCCCACCTGAGCAGTAGTAAAAAGTAACTACTCGCGAATTACATGAGAGTTTTCAAACAAAAGTTAGTTGAATGTTGGCCAGTGAGAATAGTCCATTAGCCCCAGCAATCCCTGAGAGTACAAAAGGAAAGTGAATATTACTGGCCCTTCTTTGTAAGTTGTTTTAGTGGCTTTCCTTGTTTCATACCTTTTTAAGCGACCAGGAGTCCACTGCTTTTGCCCTACAGATAAAATTTTACAACTACGGTTTTGCTTCGTATGTGACAGGGCCGCAAGTGCTCACGCGCACGCCTTATGATTGTGTGAGTGTACCTAACTAAGCGTGGTTGTATTAAGCTTTGTCTCTGTTCTACTCTGTGACCAGATCCCACATCACGTAATCCAAGATTACTTTACTCGTGATCCAACCACACATCACGTGTCCCAATTTCACTTTACACGTAACCTAGCCTTACAGTACAAGTGACCTAACTTCACATCACGTGACCTAAGCTTATATCACGTGATCCGGCATTTCCTAACACGTGACCTATCTTCACATCATATGACCCGAACCAGAGAACATAGATGTCAAAGAAGAAATATAAAGGCAATTTGACAGTTACACATTTGCAAAAATTTTATTGTCACTGCTATAGTGATGGCCTCCATTGTCGATGTGCCCATCGATATCGAAAGATTGCATTGCATACTATGTCAATATAATATAAGATATTTTAATATTCAGGGAATTCGTCTTCCTAAAGAAGATTGTGAAGACGCTGTTGCATTAAAAAAAACAAGAAATAGATAACATGAAATACATTTATTTATTACACAAGAAATAAGACAATACAATAATACAAATATGATCACTTATGCATTAACGTAAAATCAAATTGACCTTAAATGCCATTTCGTAGCAGAGTTGAGATCTAACATTGTGACATGAGACTTTCAGAATAAGGTTTTATTTTTATAGGTTTATCAAATTTATGCATTGAACAGTTTATCGATACTTTCACAACACTACTTAGTTCTAGTAAACTGAATATTTTTAGTTTTTAGCATATATATAACTACATTAAGCGAGGTGTTAGACCCTGTATCGTTATCGTTATACCTAACATCGCCTAAGGGTCTCACACGATGGATTGGATGGTTTTTTTTTAGAATCTAGGTATCTACGTATTTTTATATGTAGACAGCTTTGACTTGCCCTGTGGGGGGTGTTAGGTCTTCAACTTTGAAATCGAAGAATCGATTGACATGCGGATTAGTTGACGCTAGTCCCATCACTACGCGAACCACTTGTCCGTGGAATGACAAGTGACATCAAACGTCAGTCTGTATGAACTGTTAGGTGCAAGCGCCGGCTCCCGCGCTAATTAAGAATTCTCGTGACCTCTGTGAAATTGATTGAACAATCGAACTGTATTTTGTGTAATGTAGTGTGCTTACGACCTGCAAGTTATCAAAAGAAGAAATCGAGGTAAGTCTTAGCTGTGTAACCTATTTTCTGAAAGACTGTCTTTTTAGTCGTGTGGGACTCGCAGTTAGGTTCTAGCTGGGACTGCCTAAATACAACACATTATTTGGCGCCCGAACAGAAACTTTGTATTAAAATCGTTGTAATATCGAGTATCAGTAATTTAAAATCATTTTTTCATGTTAGCGTAATGGCCGCCTCACATTGTTAGCGACCATTTTTTTCATTAATCGTAAAACATCTCGTTAGTAAATTGATATTTCGATACAACAAAAGAACAACAGAAAAGCATTATTAAGCAGTTCAGTTATTTCATATTAATTTTCATCAAAATCGTATCCGCGTGGAGAAATTGCGTACATTCCAATATCGTTCATTTTTTAGGTAGATACTTAATAGCTTGTTATTTACGTGAGAAATATCATTTCGCAGTACGTGTTTCTGCATATCTGCCGGTCTGCAAAGCCTTACAGGACTCCAAATCTGCCTACTTCTTATCGCGTAATTGCATCAATTCAATTCAAAATTTGTTGGTTCGCACGGCGTTATTTTATGTAAACAAACCGATTCAAATACATTTCGTACATAAAATAATTAAGTGCAGTGTTTTATCGTCCAAACAAATTAGGGTTCATGCGACTATTTACACCGTACCTAGGTAATTACAATTGCAGTACATAAATAGGTCAATGACTCAATCGTTACTCGTAGATGCCAATTACAATTATTATTCGTTATTCGTGTAGGTTTAATCAATTCGTAATTCGAAATATAAACTATTTCGTATTTCATTTCGCATATTCGTATTAATTACTTTCGTTTTCATTTTCGTAATAATCTTTGGAGGTAAACTAAAATAAAGTTACGTCGCCGTTCCAAGGATTATTTTTCAAGTTGAGAATTAAAATCAATCTGTTTGAAGGTAGCATTTTATATCATTTGTTCACATAGGGATTGAAAAAGTGTTTTGTTTTTGATAGTTCAGTAACTTACATCGATCGTATTGAGATAAATCATTTTCATATCGAATATTTTTATTTTATTAGCGATTATTTTGCTATAGGTAAATTAAATCGTAAACATGAAACATAGCAGAAAAATGAGCAAATCGAAAGTTTTTGAAACTGTTAGCCTCACACCCGCGGATTTGCCCGTATTAAGACGTAAACGTACTTTAGCGTTAAATCGCTTAAAGAAAGCGCTGGAAATCGCTGAAATAGCGGAAACGGATACTTCTCGAGTGGGCGACTTTCTTGTGCAGTCTTCTTTAGTAAAGAAGTATGTGAATAGTTTCGAAGAAGCTCATTTGGATATTTTAAGTGTTGTTGATGAATCGGACCTCGAAGAAGAGGATGATATTCGTACCGACTTCGACGATGTTTATTTCCAAATGCTCGCGATTCAACTTAAACTCGATCCGCCAAAAGAAAATATTGCTTCGCCCCCTCTATCGACTAGTTCAGTGGTTAGGCTTCCGAAACTCGAGCTTCCTAGGTTTTCAGGCTGTATCAAGGAATTCAGTATGTTCTATGATACATTCAATTCGTTAATTCATATGAATCAATCGTTATCAAACTCTGATCGGATGCAATATCTTAGGTCAAGTTTATCAGGAGAGGCATTAGGTCTAATCCGAACATTTCCTACGACGGGTGAATATTATGAGGTTGCCTATCAGACATTGCTCAATCGTTATCGGGATAATCGTGAACTCGCCTTCACGTGTTGGCGGGAAATACTGAACATAAATTTAAAACTTAGCTCACCTACCGATTTTAGACGCGTTTTGGACCTTTTAAACGAAAACTTAATTATTCTCCAAGGTCTGAAGTTACCTACTCAGCACTGGGATTTCATTATGTGTTATCACATACTCTCAAAACTAGATTCAAATACTCGTCGCGCGTTTGAAAAGAAACATCCCAAGTGTGAACTACCGGATTTTAAGCAACTTTTAGAATTTCTTGAGTCACAATGTAGTGCACTCATTCGAGATACACACTTCACAACTAGTCGTGATTCTCAACCTACTCCTAGTGTTAATACGAATAAATCTGCTGTCAAGTCAGCTGCCAATAGCAAGAAGACAACTTCTTCACTGGTTTCTACTTCCGGTAAGACAACAAGTCAGCCAGAAGCTAACAAGCTTTCTGCATCGGGAAGGAGGGCACCGAAATGCCCTATTTGTCCAGAACATCATCCGGTTTCGCATTGCCAATCTTTTATTGACAAGTCCGTGCAAGATAGGCGTGACTTTGCTAAATCAAATCGTTTGTGTTTTAATTGTTTGAGAACTTCGCACGTAATTCGCGATTGCAAATCTTTCTTTACGTGTCGCACTTGTCATCAGAAACACCATACACTTCTTCATCAAGAGGGTGATGCGAATGCTTCTGAACAAAATCCTACCCCGGTCATTGAACCCGCTCGTGCGTTGACGAGTGTGGGTGATAATTCGATTGTTGTTTTATCTACTGCCGCTATACAAATTCGTGATTCGCGGGGCAACTACCAGTCTTTCCGCTGTATTATCGACACTGGTAGTCAAGCTCATTTCATTTCGGAGCGTGCAGTAGAACTACTCGGACTTGACAAACGTGTGACCGCACGCCGGGTTTGCGGTGTAGGTCAATCGTCAGCTTCCATTTCTGGAGCTGTTCAACTTCAGATAGGTATCCGTGGTCAGGTAGCCTTCAATATTGAAGCACTGGCAATACCTACTATTTGCGGCAATATGCCTAGCACTAAACTTGATAAATCGTCTTGGCTTCACATTCGAGGTCTCGAACTCGCCGATCCGGATTGTGACAAACCGGGTCCAATCGATCTTCTTTTAGGAGCGCAGATTTTCCCTTCTCTCATCCGACCGGGTTCGGTGAGCGGAGCACCTAATCAACCGACAGCGTTGAATTCGGTATTCGGCTGGCTTCTTATAGGAAGGGCTGATGACAGCCAGGCCAATCCTCAAGTTAATTCGTTCTTCGTTGAGGACAACCAGTTGCTCGACGAAGTTAAAAAGTTCTGGGAACTCGATCAACTTCCGTGCGTCACGCAGATGAGCGCAGCTGATGAGCGCTGTGAACGTATCTATCGTGAAACGACAACACGTGACGCCACCGGACGATATAGCGTTGCCTTGCCTTTTGCGGAGGACAAGGAACCGTCTTTCCCAGGTTCGCGAGATACAGCTCTTAGGCGTTTTTATTCGTTGGAACGTAAACTTTCTAGTAATCCGGTTCTACACGAACAATATTCTAATTTCATGCTGGAGTACCTCGACTGTGGTCACATGACTAGTGTGCCTACGGCCGAGTTACATCAGGGAAAGTATTACATTCCTCACTTTTGTATTTTGCGCCCAGAGAGCAGTAGCACTAAGCTACGAGCTGTTTTCGATGCATCAACTCGTGATGTCATTACTGGCAAATCGTTAAACGAAACATTACTTATCGGTCCAAAATTACAGGCTAACATTTTGGAAATACTACTCAGGTTTCGTATTCACTCAATCGTATATACCGCTGACGTGTGCAAGATGTACCGTCAGATTCTCGTTCATGAAGAACATCGTGATTTTCAAAGAATCTTTTGGAGATTCAATAAATCAGAACCTGTCTCAGAATATCGATTAAACACCGTGACATATGGCGTATCATCTTCTCCTTTTCAGGCGTGTCGTACCGTTCGGCAAATTGCAGATGAGGAAGGTAGTCAACTACCACTCAGCAAATCAGTTTTACTAAACGATGTGTATATCGACGATGTCGTAACAGGTTGTTCTGACCTAGATCAGGCCATTCAGTCGAAGGCAGAGGTTATTGAGCTCTTCAAGCGTGGTCACATGGAGCTCCGCAAGTGGGCGAGTAATGACCCGAGACTGCTTGCGGACCTTCCTCCGGAACTTTGTCTTACCGACAATGCATCGATGGAAATCGAAAAGTCCAGTACTCTTAAAATACTAGGGCTTAGATGGCAGCCTGGTTTAGATCAGTTTAATTTTCTCGTCACACCTCAAAATCGTTCTTGCACGAAACGTCATATTTTAAGCGAACTCGCTCGTATTTACGACCCTTGTGGTTTTTTGTCCCCGTTAACTTTCTTCGCCAAGTTTCTGGTTCAGAAACTTTGGTGTGCTAACATATCTTGGGACCAGGATCCTCCAGCAGATATCAAGCAACAATGGAGACGCTACACAGACGAACTGACCTGCATTCAACATCTTAAAATTCCGCGTCATATTAATGTTTGTGACATCAAGTCTTGCGAAATTCATGGCTTCGCAGATAGTTCTCAACGAGGTTTTGCAGGTGTAGTGTACCTTCGAGTCATCGACACGTGTGGAAACGTCAAAGTTTCTCTCGTTTTATCAAAGGCAAGAGTCGCACCTCTTCGGGTGGTTTCATTGCCTAAACTCGAGTTGTGTGGATGTGTGCTGCTGTCAGATCTGCTGAAGTTTGTTCACGATGTATACAAATCGATATTACCTATCTCGGCCATGCACGCGTGGTCAGATTCTACGGTCGCGTTGGCATGGATTCAATCGCCGTCTTCTCGATGGAAGACATTCGTTGCAAATCGTGTTAGCCATATTCAAAACGTAGTTCCCGGCGTACGGTGGCGTCACGTGAGGTCTGAAGACAATTCCGCTGACGTCGCTTCTCGCGGTCAGCTTCCGGCGGAACTAATCAATAATTCGTTATGGTGGGCGGGGCCTAGTTGGCTTTCTGAAGACGAACAGAACTGGCCTTCCACGATTTCAGATCCTAGCGAGGATGACTTGCGCGCCGAAGAGAGGGTACAAGTCCTCCTTGCTAGTGATAATTCTATTCATCCGATTGACTTTTTACTTTCTCGTTTCTCGTCTATTCGTAAAATTCAACGTATAGTCGGATTATGGCTTCGCTATATTAATAACTTGCGTTGTAAACAAAATCGCTGTTCTGATCTTCCTTTGACGCGTACAGAACTTCACAGCGCGTTATTAATAATAGTGAAACGTACTCAGTTTCTTCACTTTAGTAAAGATATCACACGTTTGAAAGAAGGCCAACTTCTTTCAAAACAAATGCGAAAACTGTCGCCGTTTATCGACAGCCTGGGTGTCCTCAGGGTGGGCGGAAGGCTTTCCCGATCGGGTCTGGAATATAGTCATAAGCATCCCGCGTTGCTTCCACAACATGCTCACCTAACTTATATGATCATAGACGCTTTCCATCGTGAAAATGTTCACCCTGGAATCAACACGTTACAATATTTAGTTAGTCAACAATTCTGGATTCTATCGGCCAAGCGTGCCATTCGACATCGCGTCTCAAAATGTTTGAAATGCTTTAAAACTAATCCGACACCGCTCGAACCTTTTATGAGTGACTTACCAGCTAGTCGGGTCAACCAAGTTAAACCGTTTAGTATTGTTGGTGTGGACTATGGAGGTCCATTTCGTATCAAGTCAGGCAGTTATCGTGGGGCTAAAATTACCAAAGCATATTTGTGCCTTTTCGTCTGCTTTGCTACCAAAGCAGTTCATTTGGAGGTTGCGGCTGACTTGACAACAGATTCGTTCGTGGCTGCACTTAGGCGTTTTGTAGGGCGTCGAGGCAGAGTCCAAACAATCTATTCAGACCAAGGTACTAATTTCATAGGCGCTAAGCGAGAGCTTTCTTCCTACATGCAAGAGGCTTCTCGTGGCGAACAGATAGAGTTTAGATTCAACCCACCCGCAAGCCCTAGCTTCGGAGGAGTGTGGGAAATCCAAATCAAAGCTGCTAAAACTGCACTTTATCGTATTGTCAATAATCAATCGTTAACGTTAGACGAACTTTTTACACTATTCGTTCAAATCGAAGCTATGTTAAACTCGAGGCCTCTCTACAGTCCGAGCACATGTCCGGATGACATGTCCGTATTAACACCCGGTCATTTCTTAACGCTAGAACCATTAACGGCAGTACCGGATACGGATCTTACTTCCGTGAACATTACTCGTTTAGGACGGTGGCAACTTATCCAACGATTCCAGCAGGACTTTTGGAAACGTTGGAAGAATGAATATTTGCATTCGTTAATGCAGAGGGCCAAATGGACTAAGCATGCGACACCATTGGAAGTCGGTTCCGTGGTTGTCCTTAAATCGGAATCGCCGCCACTTCATTGGCCCATAGCTCGTGTAGTAGAATTGTACAGCGGGCCGGATGGAGTGACACGTATTGCGAAATTACGTTTACCGAATGGCTCGTTTCTCATGCGACCATTGACAAAGGTCTGTCCTTTGCCTAATCAAACTGATTAGTTTACGTATATTTTTTCACCCGTTACGTTAAGTTAGTTTAGTTCATATCATTTAACTATATGCATAATCGTATCGAGCAGATAGACCAGTTGAGTCTTTTGCTGTTGTTCTTCTGTTACAATATAACTTTAGTTTTAATCTGATAAGGCATCTTTCTAATTAGTATTAATTCATATCGCTACATGCCTTAAGCATTTCGTTTCTCGTTTTTACTGTTCACTAGAAAATACCACTAGTGTATTTTGGTGGGCGGAAATGTATCGTTATCGTTATACCTAACATCGCCTAAGGGTCTCACACGATGGATTGGATGGTTTTTTTTTAGAATCTAGGTATCTACGTATTTTTATATGTAGACAGCTTTGACTTGCCCTGTGGGGGGTGTTAGGTCTTCAACTTTGAAATCGAAGAATCGATTGACATGCGGATTAGTTGACGCTAGTCCCATCACTACGCGAACCACTTGTCCGTGGAATGACAAGTGACATCAAACGTCAGTCTGTATGAACTGTTAGGTGCAAGCGCCGGCTCCCGCGCTAATTAAGAATTCTCGTGACCTCTGTGAAATTGATTGAACAATCGAACTGTATTTTGTGTAATGTAGTGTGCTTACGACCTGCAAGTTATCAAAAGAAGAAATCGAGGTAAGTCTTAGCTGTGTAACCTATTTTCTGAAAGACTGTCTTTTTAGTCGTGTGGGACTCGCAGTTAGGTTCTAGCTGGGACTGCCTAAATACAACACAGACCCTATGTAGACTTGGCTAAATATCCAATAATCGTCATAGAATTGTATTATTAGTAGAGTTTTGTGATTCACGGATGTTAACTGAATAATATTAGACTTACCGATGGAAAGAAACTTTAACGTTATTCGGCGTCATATCCCCCGTTTTGCTTTCGCAGCCGGGTACTGTACACCATCCCATTGTATCCTACAGGGTCTTTTACTTTTTTGAAGAGATTTTGTTGGTTTTATTTTAAAAAACACCAAGCGAAATAAGACCCGCGCCGGGTCTTTGACGATTAAGACGTCAAATTATCTGGCACGCGCAGCTTTTTACGCGCAGTAGGAATGGGTAGGACTAAAAAGTTTATGTCACGTCTAGTCAACGAGCGGAGCGAGTGATGCTTTGTCTATGACCCGAACGCATATCACATGTGTAAAATATATATTATGTTTTCTTGGAAAATTGATTGTATCATATTATTTTAGATGATTATCTTGGAAATTCTGGCAAATTCCTGAAAATAATCTTATACCGGTGGATAGCACAAAAATAACTGTAATAGTTATTTTGTAAGTAGCCAAAGAAATTTACTTTTTATGTATTATTTTCTAAATTTAATTACTAAATTTACCGAAAATAATGTTTTTTTCAGCAGATTTCGAAAAATCATATTATCTCGGCCAACTCCAATTTTTTTCCTACCTCCGAAGATTTAGGAGATAATGTTCTGTTAGAAGATCTGCAAATCACCGGGCAATTATGTAATATTGGAACCATGTAGTTAAAAGAGAAAAGAAGTAACTTACTTGCAATAACCAAAAAGATCTTGACGGACAGGCTCTCGCAGATCCCGCAAGGAGCCTAGCAACCGGTGCCAGATGAAGTACACATCCACATCGACACTTGGAGCCGACTTCTGCTACCACCATTGAAGAGTCTCCGGCCCACGGGCGAGCTGAACACTCACAGGCTGCCAGCTCCACTGCTTGACCCTTTGAAAGAATCTGACTTGTAGTAAACTTCGACAGCTATAGTCTCCACACAATTGGCATCTATTGGCCAAGACTTACGCTATAAAAGATACTTTTTTCCCATACAATTTGATGAAAAGATAAACTTATTGGCATAAACAGAGCATTACAGTGGCAGCTTTGGAACAGCAAACTGTAATCGCTTAGTTGCACATTAGGTACCAATCGTCGCCCAGTATGCGGCAACGCTCTAACCACTGTCTTTATATTATAAATGCGAAAGTTTGTGTATAATATTTGTATGTTAGTTAAATATGATCAAGGTATCTCACATAAAAAATCTTAGCCTATTTGATTTGATTTAATAGATCAAACACGGAAGGAAACAATGAAATTACTGAATTTTTATTTATTAAACACGTAACGATTAAAATAACATAAGCACCTAACATGTTTAAAGAAACTTAAAAACGTAGCATAAGAACTAGTCAAAAAATTAATCTTTAGCGGTTTTTTTTTCTTCCTCTTCTTCATCATTAGCTTTTTCAGTATCGTCATCAGCAGCCTCATCAGCTTTCTCATGTTCTTCACCAACGTGTTCATCTCTTACCTCCTCACCTTCACTTTTTTCTTCTCCTTCCACTCCTTCTACATGTACCTCCAATGGTGATAGCTCTTGTTTTGAACCCGTCATGCTTAACTTTGAATCAAATTCAACATGAGATTTTGAATGGAATGTTCCTTGTGAGATTGCTAAATCTTTCAAAATAGATTTTTGTATTTCAAGTTTGCTTATTGCTAATTGCTTTTCAATATCAGTCAAATCTTCAAAGGAGTCTTTGGGTTCGGGTTCAATTTCGATATCAGAATGAAGTGATGTCACGGTAAATGATGGAATACTTGGTATGGTTGTTATTGAGAAATCTTCTTTTATTGGCATTACTGATATGCTAGGTACAGCCTTTAAGCTACCTACTGAAGCAATCGAAGCAGGGGTTGCCGGAGAGCTGCGCTTCGTTTCAAATGTTTTCAGTGATTCAACTGTGGAAATAGATGTCTTTCTTGACTTTCTTGCAGTCAGTTTTGCTTTTGGAACAAAACCGAGATCACCTGTTTCATAAACTTGACTAAATGATATCAGAGATTCTACGGACTCAGCTCGAATTGCTTGTTGTTGTTTACTAATAACACCGAGAATACCCTTCAGTACTGATTTTCTATCTGTAATTTCAAGAGAAGAATCCATCATAACCATTTTATCAACTTTTAGAGCTGCTTGTATAGCTATAACTGTATCTTTAATAATATTTTTATACTTGTCTCGCTCTCTTATGAGCCTTTGTGTTTCTGTTACATACTTATTTTGTTCACCTTGATTTGCATGCAAATTTTGCTCAAGTATTCGTATTTTTAAAATCATACCCTCATTTTCCTTCGTTAATTTTCCAATTTTTGTTTCAAGCTTTTCAAAATCAGAGTTTTTTCTTTCTTGTAATGCTTTGGTCTTTTGTTGAGTCTGAAATGCAATAGTAAGCTGATCAATCACTTTTCTCTGTACAATACTTTTATTGATTGCTTTATCTCGTTCAGCTTCAGCTACTTCTAATGCGTTTCGTGCTGCTGTAGCGTCTTCCTTATACTTCTCATTTTGCTCAGCCACTTTAGCTTGTGTATATAATAAATTATCTAACTGATTATTCAATGCAATATTTTCACGAATCACTCTGTGCGTTGAAGCTGCAATTCTAGATTCACTAGCATCTTGAAAATCTTGGGCTAGTTGCAAAAGTTTTCCTTCCATTTCTCTTTTTAATTTATCTTTTCCAACTACAAATTTCTTTTCATTTTCGTAAATAATTCTTCTGTACTTCATTTCTTGATCTTCGTAAGCCCTTTCTTGTTTCTCAAATTTCTTTAAAAGATCTTCTCTAATTGCACGGAATTCTTCTAGGGTGTTCAATTTTCCACCTAGAAGTTTGTTTTCTGAAGTAAGTTGATCCTTCATTGTGGTAAAATTATTTTCAAGTTCAGTAACTTTTCGTTTAAATTCAGCCATTTCGATTTCTCTCAACTCTTCCATGCCTTTTACTTTATCTTTTAGTTCAGTATTTTCTTCATTTTTCAAGTTCAATGTTTTTTTCAAGTAAGCAATAATATCAGCTCTATCTTCATCTAGTTGATCGTAAGAATCTTGCAATTCCTTATTTTTTACTTGATAAGTTCCAACTTCTGTTCTCAGTCTAGCCAATTTCCGATTAAGATCGGCTATTTGTTGTTCAAACAATACTTTTTCGGTTTCAACAAAAGGCATACCGCCCCTTTGAACAGGGGGAGGCTCCTCACCTTTTTTCTTTGGTGCCATGGTTGTGAAATAATAAAGTTTTACAATAAATATAAATTAACAAAAAATACCTCTCAAAACCAGCGGCTAAATGACTTTTGACACTTTTCATTTTTATATTCTTTTTTGTTCTTTTTGGCATCGATGTTGCTTATAAACTTTCTTATGTTGAAAGGTTTGCTATTTTTTTTGCCATCCGTTTTTTTTTTAGTTAACGGGTATGAATATAATATAAAGGCCATTTTTTAATTCTCCGTGTAATAGGTATAATGTTAAATAAAATTTTTGTTTCCTAAGATAATGGTATATTTTTGGTTATATTTAGGTTTTTGGTAATGGTAAAGTTTTGGAACTGAGTTTTGGAATATTTTTGGTTTTAACCAAAAATAATAATTAAATTGGTTTAAACTTATTAAAAAATCTTACTATTGTCATCATGAGATCTTTATTTTATTCCAACAAGATTTTTAAGACATTTTAGAGCAAATACTTAATATTATTAATTTTTACTTTTTATTTAAATCGCATTAATATTTTTTTATAATACTAAGTTGATCGTTAATATAATATCTTTTTAGGTTTTTAAAAGTTTGTCCGTAAATAAAAAGGAAAGCATGTGTTATTTGAAAGTAATTCTGAATTTTGTTGAGAAAAACAACCGTAAAAATTTAAATCAGTTCAAAATTTAGAAGCAATATCAGCAATTTTTTTAACATTTTTCAAAAGTTGAATATTACGTAAGTACTTTCTCGGAATAATGTTAATTATTAAAAAGAAAATCTGGTGTGGTAAAGTGTGAGTGAGTGATAACAGTATAGCTAAGAATTAAGTACTACACGATACTACTACGCTTTAAATCTACTTCCAAAAGGAAAAAAATGGTGAGGAATATAAAAAAAACTTTAGGTAAGTTTGCAAAAAATGTTTACTACAAATAATAAAATATAAAAAAATCAACCATTCCTTTGCAGTCCGGATAAAAGTTATATTATACACTTTTGTTTTGACTGTTAAAATAATTATCTTAAATTAATATCTTAAATAATATATATGTTAAATTAATAGGGTTCAAAAACAAAAAAAAATATTAGAAAAGAGATGCACCTGATTGTATATAAAAAAATATTTTGTTTTTTTTAAGAAGTATCTTCCAATTTCTGTTTTTCTTCTTCAGATTGAGGTGAAGATTCTGGTTCCACTAGACATGTTATCTCTTCTGGTGTCTCCTTAGTTTAATCAATCTCATCCTCTTTGCTATCATCTACGAGTACATTTTGCTCTGCTGGTTCTCGTTCTTCTTGTACGTCTTGGAGAGTGGGTGAGCTTTTTTCGTCTGTTATAATGGTAACAGATTTTTTTACACTCATAGTAGAAACACTTGGCCTATCAGGCAAAACGAGTTGAGACGCTTTGTAATTGAGAGACTGAGAGTAGGCTAAATCTTTCATAATAGATTTTTGTATTTCAAGCTTGCTAGCTAATAATTGCTTTTCGATTTCAGTTTTGCCCTCCATTAGCTCTTCTTCAGTCTGTTCTTCTGAAAGTGTCGATTTGGTTGAAGTAACAAAAGATTCAATGCTTGGTTTCATTTCAAGGTCTTGTGAAGTTTCAACTCGAGGCAGTAAATGCACGCTTGGAATGGTTTGAATACTGCTGACTGAAGGAGTTGACAGGGATACAGAAGTAACACTTTTTCTAATATCAACTTTCGAGCTCTCTGATTGTTCTTGTGAGTGAGACGTTTTAGATGATTTTGATGTTCTCTTTTTTACTATAGATTTAGGAATGAAGCCAAGGTCACCTTCATCGTAAACTTTGCTGAAGGAATTAACGGTAGCCAATGACTCTGCATCCTGTATTTCACGAAATTGTGACACAATTTCAAGGAGATGTGAAAGAAGCAATTGCCTATCCATCACTTCTCGTGCTGGATCCGCTGTGGCCCATTGATCTAATTTCAAAGCAGCTTGAATTGCATAAGCAGCTTCTTTTAATATTTTACGAAGCTTATCGCGTTCTTTAGATACTTTAGAAGATTCGGCAACGGATTTGTTTTGATCACTTAACTTGGAATGCAAATTCTGTTCTAAAATACGGACTTTTAATGCTAGGTCTTCATTGTCTTTGCTCAAATTTTGTACTTTTTCTTCTAGAACTTCAAAGTCATAACTCTTCTTTTCAAATAAGCATTTCTGTTTTTTAACATCTTCAAAAGCAGATGTTAACTGATCAATAATTTTTAACTGAACAACATTTTTATTGATAGCTTTATCTCTTTCTTCTTCAGCTAATTCTTTTGCAATAGTAGCAGCTTTAATTAAATCTTTTAACGTTTCGTTTTGGGTAGATACTTTCTGCTGATTAAGTAATATACCATCTAATTCATTACTAATAGCAATATTTTCTCTAATGACTCTATGAGTAGAAGCTGCCACTCTAAGTTCTGTTGCATCTTGGAAATCTTGAGCCAATTGTAATAACCTAGCTTCCATTTCTTTTTTTAGCTTATCTTTTCCAATCACGAACTTTTTTTCAGCATCATAAATTATTCTTTTATATTTCATTTCTTGTTCCTCAAAATCTTTTTCTTGCTTCTCATACTTTTTCATTAAATCGTCTCTTATGGCCCTGAACTCTTCAAGGGTATTCAATTTACCTGCTAATAACTTATTTTCAGATGTTAGTTGATCTTTCATAACACTAAAATTTCTCTCGAGTTCTGTAACAGTTTCGTGAAATTGAGCGTTTTCAATGTCTCTTATTTCTTCTAATCCTCTAACTTTTTCTTTCATTTCAATGTACTCTTCAGTCTTGATATTGAGTGTCTTTTTTAAATAAGCGATGATGTCTGCTCTGTCTTCATCCAACTTGTCGTAAGCTGTCTGTAATTCTTCATTGCGTACCTCGTATTCTTCTAAAGCCGTCCTTAGTCTGGCAATTTTCCTGTTGCAATCGGATATCTGCAGCTCTAAGAATGTTTTTTCCACCTCGTTGAACCCTGTGGCTTTTTCTTCACCATTCTTCTTAGCTTTTTCCTTTTTAGGTGGCATCTTTTAGTATAACAATATCAAAACAAGTATAATTAATAACAAATAAACACTGCAAAAATTCTAAACCGTTCTATCAACATACAAGGTTGACTTGTATTGACAAAACATTTTTTGGTTGCTAGGCATCTCTTGTCATGGTAACAGATAACATAACAAATCCAACAAAGTAACTGGCAAACGAGGCTATACTAAAATAATAGATGGTCCTATACTTGAAAATCCGATTTAAAATTTACTTAAAATATATTACAAATTAATGTTTTATAGCGTCCGATACAAAAATTCATTTTAATATTATTGATAATGATCAATCAATAGATTTAATTGAATTAATGTAATATTGTTATCATTAAAATTAATTAAGATTTGTAACGATCGATACAAGTTTATAATTTCGTACTTAGTACCTACCTTTTATTATTCATTTAATATAATCTTAATCAAATCAATAAACATTATCGTTAATATTGAATTCTAAAAAGTACTTTTTTTTTTAACTTAGACTCGCCGAGTCGCTCACGGGCCGTCAAATTAAGTAACAATTAAAATAGCAAAAGAATATTTAAATTATTTAAACTTCATATTGATTATTTTTATAGCATTTAGCTAGGCTTAGCGAATTATACTAAGAAATAGTTAGTAGTAGTTGAAAAAAATTTGAACCACTGCATACCGGGCAGCCACTAGAACCACTAAGCCACCTATCAGGACCCTATGTTTCTCAACTGTATGTTACGTCATTACGAGACGTCACGTTCATCCATCATCTTAAGCAGGATCAAATCCTGTCGGTCCCATAATTTTTTCAACTGTTTCTTAGTCTAATAAAATTATTTGTTTAAACATTGATCGTCATGATGCCTCGTTTATTAACCATACCTAATCACTTGGTACTTTAAAGTAATATTATCGTTGTTGTAGCCTTTTCCTAATTATATTAGGATCGGCTTCAAGTCGAATTGATGCAGCTAACTATCAGTAATTTACTTGGAGTTGCTGACTGCAACCCAGGCTGTGAAGGTCCGATACCTTCACAGCCTGGGTTCAAGAGTATCGTTTCATCTCTTAATGGATCGAAGTTATACAATACTCCTTATTAGACTTTCTGGCCTCTGAGTGACTACCTGTTTCGACTGCCATTGATCTTAAAATGGCACATGAATTGACGGTTTTTAAGAACTGCCTCATGTTAACGTACCTCACAATACTTAGCACCGTACGCTGGTGGTGGAGAGTCACAGAACCGATGTCTACTGCGTGTCCGAGTCGAGCAATGTGCTGGCGCAGGACAGGCGGACCAAGCCGACCATTCACCCCAACCGCCGGCTCCACCATCTGAAGGAAGGAGATTGTTGTTTAAAGGATACTTATTTAAGAAAAATATCCTCGTATATACTCGTACTATACGAGGATATTTAATGTGTCTAGGATATTTAGCGTATTCGACTATTACGTGTGGTCGGTTCAAAGTGGAGAACGGAGTCTGGAATTGTTCCTGTAGAAACGAGGCTCATACCCAATAAATATAAAATAAAAATATATAAAATAGAAAATATAAATAAATTAATATTTTACTACATACACTCAACGCAATCTAGTCCGAAATTGAGCAGAGCTTGTACTACTAGAATAACTGATGCTTAAAAATATTTACTTTTCTTTTGTGAATACATGCTTATTATACATAGAAACACCGAGACCAAGACAAACCTCCATGTTCATGCACACAAAGATTTGTCTTGAGCGGGAATCAAACTGGCGACCTCGGCGTCACAGGCGAGTGCATTACCCACTCCGCCATCCGGTCGTCAAAATCACATGAAAACTTAACACAATTGGTAATATTAGACGTGGTTATAGTGTCCCTGGGAATTATGTTTATTTCATTCGTAAAACTCTTCGATTCTTTTGCAATAAAAAAATAAAAAAAAAATAACTTTTATTTCAGACCAAAGTATAGATCCATAGTGGGTTAGTAAACAATAATCTTAAATGTATGTTAGTATCAAACGTGGGTATTTATTGCGTAACAAGTTTATTCTGGGAGATACATCTCCTTATAATGCAATGCACTATCGGTGAATCATATCTCCCAGCTATCACCTTCAGGATGGAGTTGGAGCTCGATCGTACTCTATGGAGCAATGAGGCAGATTTTTGTCTCACGATGGCCTGGAAGCCATCAACGTGACCTTGCGCAAACATGCCAGAGGCACTACAGAAACGCGGCAAGCCCAACAGCATCCTGAAGCCGTTATTATATTGTACTCGTAAGGCGCTGATGGCCCGCTGCGTATAATTGGTCCACAAGCTGCACGTGTAGAAGACCTGACAATAGGCTTTAAAATATAGCAATAAGCTTCATAGTTCCTAAAATGTAATAAACGATTTATATTCAAAATATATGTTCGATCAAATTCAACTGTAACTTTTACTAGCTCTCAGCAAAGTTAAAACTTTACCCCTTAAATTAATTGTAATGAATACTTTATTCAAGGTTTTAGTCAAAGTCAAAAGTAAAATTAAATAATTTAGCAGTTTGACGGATTTTTCTTTGAATATCAATTCGTTTCGTAACATCTTAATTAAAATACTTTTGGGTTAGACGTTTTTCTCGTGATATTTTAGACCAAAACCAAGACATTGTATGTCTTATTGCACCTATGTATTTATACTTGAATATATATTACACATTATTCATGATGGATTTTGTTATAAACATGCTACAGCCTTCATGACTGCCTTAATGGTTTAGTGGTTAGCGTATGCATCTCTAACCGCGAGAACTCAGGTTCGATACCCGGGTCGGGCAAAATGTTATTTGTAATCTTTTCGTCAGGAAATTCACAATAGCAGCACGGAGTTAGAATTGTGCCCGGTGGATGGCGATAGGCTCACCCCCTATCCCATGAGACCTAAACATAACAGGTGGGTAATGTTATGTTATGGCCTTTATTTTAATAAATAGTACACGTTTGCGTTTTTTTTTATTATACTACCTCTTAGCGAAAGAACGTATAGTCCACCTGATGGTAAGTGGAATACAGCCCATGGACATCAACAATCCACAAAAGCAGATTATAGATGCGTCGCTGCAGCTGAGGACTACGGTGTTATGTTTCATGTGCCAGTAATTTCAGGGCCTGATCTCACCACCAAACCGGAACACAGTAATGGAAGCACTACTATTTGGCGGCAGGTTGAGGATGAGACGGTGGTGCTGCCGCCCTCGAGCTCATTCACAAGAGCTCTACCACCGGTGAATGTAATGTTGCAAAGAGTTGTTCAGGAACTACAAGCGTTGTTTTCTGTTACGTACCTGATATAGGGAGAGTAGGCAGGCAATCCATCCTGACGTCAGCGACTGCCCCGGTTACTGCCTGAGACACGTACACGAAGCAGTACTCTGGGTACCGCTCGCTGAACAACCGGCAGTCGAATGATGCCGTGTGCTGCCCTCTGTAAAGAAAAAAAATAAATATTATTGATAAGGTACCTTCCATGCGTAGCTTCCTCTATACCCACTATTTTGGCATTGCTGATCGCTATCAGCTCAATAATTTTAGATATTAATTTTGTCATGTGGGAAACTATATAACTATATCGATACCTTTGGGTAGAAAGGTCGTATAAACCATTTTGTCCAAATTGAGTTATATAAACAATTTTCTCAGATTTTTTTTTCTATCGATCTGTATATACGAAATGCAGAAATTCGCACAAAAATGGTTAATACGACCCAAAAAATTTCGGTCTTTTAACTTTTTTCATAGATATTTTTTTATAACTTTAAAAAAAAAGTTATGAATTTTTATGTAATAAAAATGTTTTTCTGCTCGCCTGAAAAGTCGGGATTATACGACCTTTCTACTAGCCTTCTTAGCCTTCCATTTGTGTCTCTTTCAAACATAGGAACGATAATCTAGAACAACGCTTCATACTTTTCACAACTTTTGCCATCGCGACACAAATTCGATATTAGGTAATCCGTTTTTTTACCGTTACACCTATCAAAAGTTCACGCTGGAAAACTGTTATGAGAATCAGATGTCATAAGGCGGCCGGTCATGAGCTCTCCTCTTGATGTAGCAATGAATCTGTAAGTTTTTTTTTGTTTTTTCATTGTACCACAAAACATTATTTTGGAATGATCTTTGTCTCGAAAACAATAGGTACATACAGTAATTAATCTCTGTCACAATGGGAGTAATCCAATCAAACCTTCATTGTACTACCTTCCAGAACAATATAAGCTAGGTTTAATGGGTAGGATCATCGGATGCCAATTATTGTGTCGTATTTATCCGTGCATTCATTATGATTAATACCAGACAATGTTAAACTGGATCACTGGAAATTAGTTACTTGGTATTGAATATGAGTATTAGATGCCATTGGATAGCTAATAGCAACGATAGCCGAGTGGGAGACCATATGACTGCGAAGTAATAGGTCTCGGGTTCGAACCCACGGCACACACCTGTGTCGATGAAGATGCCCGAGCTCAGCCGTGGGACATGTATTAGATACAGGGCTGCTATTATTATATTTCCTTGGAGTATCATTGCCCATATCAGAATATAAGTTTTTCAAAAATCTTAAGAATCAAGATTCAAAAATCAAGAACTTTATTCGCATAAAACACGGTTACAATGTCTTACACATTGTCTACATGTTTGCCCTTTTATGAGAGCGTGCAAATATTTTATATACATTAAATACTTTAAGTTACATTCACAATCATTATTTATATATTTTTAAAACAATTAAAATAATTTAAATAAAATAAAAAAAATAAAATAAATTATAATAAATTATAGTAATTAATAAATAGCAATTTAATAAGTAAAACTATGGCTTGAATAATTAATTAAGCAAATGCAAAAGTCAATAAGATTATTATAATAAATAAATTCTATAAGTCAATTGAAACAATTATTTTTTAATGTCAGTTCTTATTATTGAGATATTCATTAACACCATAAAAACATTTGTTCACCAGCCAATCAAATAATTTTCTCTTAATTAAAAGAAAATACGACAATATTGACGGTATTATTCAATATTTAATCGAAATTTATTTAAAAAAACTAAAGGACTCAGAAGGGTTAAGCCATTTTACAGGATATGTTTTAGCTTTAGTTATTGTATCAGTAACTAAAGCTGTATGTAGTATGTAGTACGTAGTATTGTATGCAGTATGTAGTATGCAGTACGTAGTATTTATAATTAATAATTTGTGGTGGAAGGGCGTGAGTTGGATAGCTTAGTGGTTAGAGTGTGTGGACTGAACCCAAAAGCCAGTTCAAATTCTGCTTTAACTGTTTGAAACACTATGTACGAACGTAAAAAAATTAAGGGCCAGTTTCACAAATACCTGATCAGGCCTTGATATTATACCTATAGAAGGCATTTTCTCACAGACGAAATGTCAAATCAAACCAAATTTGTGTAACGTTATCAGGTAGTCAACTATCTAAAACTTTATCAGAAACTGGTGAAATCAGGGCTTACCTATTGTCGTAAATCTATATTCTGCTAAAATTATGAGGGAGAATTGGCATGAGATTCGGTGAGCCCAGTTGTTATTTAGAGTGAGTCCACAAACAGCAAAACCACGGCAATTGATGCAATTGCAATTGCAAATGCTAATTCCGATGACTGTGGCGTGCTTAACGCAGTAAAATGCGTGAGTAAGCGGTGTTTTGGTACGAATTGGACACTGAAATAGGTCAGGCTATGTCATATCTTTAGTAACGGATATCATTATAGCATATCTCTAATGTTTTCCTGCACCGTTAACGAGCGATAATTTATATAATAAACGGCTGAGGAAAACATTGTGAGGAAACCTAAATGCCTGAGAGTGCCTAAAAAGTGCTCGAGGGTGTTTTAAGTCTACCAATCCGCACTTGGCCAGCGTGGTGGACCTGGCTTACCCTTCTCATCATGAGAGGCCCGAGCTCAGCAGTGGGACATGTATTAGATACAGGGCTGCTATTATTATTATATAGTTAACTAGCGACCCGCCCCGGCTTCGCACGGGTACAATGCTGATACTAAATACACTACAGAAAAACTGTGAACGTTGTATATAAAAACACATCGGCCCGCTCCGGATTCGCACGGGTATATAATATATCTATAGCCTATGTCACTCACTGAAAAAATGATTAAAATCGATCCAGTAGTTTGATTTATTCATTACTGCCCGTGGCCCGCACGCGTTAAATTTGGAGTAAAACAATTCCCCCTTTCTATGCATGTATTATACATAAAAACCTTTCTCTTGAATCACTCTATCTATTGGAAAAAACCGCATCAAAATCCGTTGCGTAGTTTTAAAGATTTAAGCGCACATAGGGACAGAAAAGGCGACTTTGTTTTATACTATGTAGTGATGATGACTCTACTGCTAGGTGAACGCACTTAGGGGAAAATAGATAATAGCCCCTACTACGTTGTGCATATTGTTACCATCTATGAAATAATATATTGAAACCATGTTCGATAAACTGTATTGCCAAACTACGTGCAATTTTCATATATAGACGTAAAAGTCGCAATGACAGTAATGTTACTGTCAATCCAACTATGTGCTGCTATTGTGAATTTTCTGACGGAAAGTTCATAAATAACACTTTGCTCGACCCGGAAATCGAACCCGAGACCTCGCAGTGAGAGGCGCATACGCTTACCATTAGGCCATCGAGGCAGTAGTTTATTTACGTTTGAAATGATCCGTGCAGAATGTCCATTGTGTGGTTCGCTGTTTGGGAGGGAAGTAGCCCCATATTGCTGGCACCACATGTCGTTCAAGTCCATATTGTTCAATACAAGCCAAAAGAAATTGTTTATCATTGATCTGTAGCGCTCGCCGTTGTCGGTGATGGCCTCGCCAAGGTCGTTTTCGAAGAAGTACGAACCAATGACACCGCTAGACCAAAATCTGCACCAAATAGTAACTTTTTGTGGATGCATTGCCACCTGGTAAACCTCATATGGGTTGTGATCATCCCAGATACGGCAATTTTGCAAATACCATTCATCCAAAAATGTGCCTCGTCGCCATTGACGTATAAAGTAAGGACACGGCTAACGCGCGATAAATGAACTGAACCTTTTTGGAGTCAATCAGACTACAAAAAGCGCGTAGTGAAATTGTCTGTGGTTGGCTGCCTCCGTGAGCGGTCAAACACGACAAAATGCCTAATTGTGCACTGAAAAGTTGTACGAACTACCAAATTAAACATAACAAAAAAGATTATGGTATTACATATCACCGGTAAGTCACAAATATCTTATTATATCCACCTCTTTACATTATTTTATCAATTTTATTTGCTAAAATTTTTCGTTCCGACGCCATATTCCTTAATCGTGAATGACTTTGGAACTGCGCAACTGCGCTTAGTTGAACTATGCCGCGGGCGTTCAAGAGAATATTTTTGGTAAAAGTATTTGTTATGAATTGTCACATGGTAGTTCAATGCAGATGGCGTTACTGATCCTGCTATTCATAATGTCAAATTTGAAGGGCAATTTGTTCGGACAAGCCATTTCTATAGTATATATTTCTATGCTCGTCGCTAAGATTATTTTTTTGCACTAACACTTTCGCGTTTTGCACTAACGAATACTCATTTTGATAATAAAGTTTTATCATTTGCACATGCTCAACCGTGTAACTTGCCATGCTGATTTTGCATCAGTGACTGAATAAGAAAAAACTGATTTGACAGATGCCGCCAAAACAAAATGGCCGCCACAGATTATTAACATCGACCCATTCGATTTGAAAGACCCTTAATAAGTATATATTAGGATATAATATGTTATTTTTTTATATTATAGTATGTTGCAGATGATGCAAAAAAGGACGACAAAAGGTAAAACTTATTTAAAATTATATTAAATTGTTGATCCAAACATTTATCTTTAATTATTTGCTCAGCGCCGATACTGTGTGAATAACTATAAAATTATTGCATTGTTTGTTTGTTTCACTTGCATTTAATGCTTTTCCATAAATTGGTGTATTGTTATGTAAATAACTGAATAATTAAATAAAATGTTTTAATTTGTTACAACTAATTGTTAATATGTAAATATTATGTGGATTCGTTGTTTCTGAATCACTTTTATGAGTTCAATTATTACTTTATTCGATATCACATTAAGCAATGGTATTTTAATAATAGGACCAGCAACTCCTACTTTTCTAAATAATCTCTTACCTGTTCTAAATGTTTAAAGTAAGTAAGTAATTAAAGTAAAGTAAAAATTATTTATGAAAACACCATCAAATTATTATTAAAAATTAAAATCAATCAAATCGGGTTTAGGAGCTAAAAATAAAAACAATATAATAATAATAATATAGAGACTTTATAGATTTGCAAGTTTAAGGTTTTTAGGTTTTTACTGTTTATGATTAATTGACGGCCCTACAACATTTACTTAATGAATGCTATATTAACAACGGAATTTTTATAATTGTTTGGTATACTTATTAAATCGAATTAATTATTTCAATCTATAATTCTCTAAAACTTGAAAATTGACACGTAAATGTACACACGACTACAAATCAAGCTGTACATTGCCTGTATAAGCTGATCTCGCATTGCATATGTGAGTCCATCTTACACAGAAAAAGTATAAGTTGATGTGGTAGCCGTGTGTACATTTCATTTGCGGTGCGGTAATCGGTTTATTTGACCGCGAGGCCATGATTTCGGTTGTAATTTGGACGGAGTAATTCAACACCAAGGATTATACTTGGTAGATGCAAGAGGATGAACTGTATACATAAGAAGTCGCCTTACGAGCGATGCGGCTAAAAATAATGAGATCAATATCACACACGCAAATTTTGCCATCAGTGCGATTATGCGACTGTGCTGGTCAGTTTGATAGTATTATTAAAATGCGTTTTAATCGATGCTGCAACACAATATCGTGAATTCCTTCATTGGGACGTTGTAATGAAATCACGCGCCTAAGCGACTTAAAGTAGCTCGTGTGTTTTAACCTCAATGTTTCGGACCATGCTAAGATCTAGACAAGACATGTGTGTGCAGACAGCGCGCCCACACACCCGACAATGTGAGGTCAGCCTTACCTAAATAAATAAAAGATCAAACCAAAAGTTCAATTTCAAATTGTGCACATTTATCTTTTTAAGTTAAATAACGGTCAAAATATAACACTCACCTACGGACTCTCCTCTCGGCCACATACTTGAGTCGATCGGCATCTCGTCCAAACACCCTGACGCGATCAGACCGGTCGAGGGCACACTCAGGATACTGGAACAGGACCCTGACTCCATCGCCACAGGGGAACACGGAGCCGCCGTGCACGTTCAACACGAACTGTTCTGACCAATCCGCCTGGAAGGAAATAAAGTGTTTAACATTACGACTATATACCATATTCCTGCGAATAAATGAATTTTTAATCTTTAATCTTTAATCTTTACCCGAGAAGATCTGGAAGAGGTGTATACCCATATTTCACATCCCACAGTATCACAGTCCCATATGATAGGGGTTGAGCCTATCGCCATCTACCTCGATCTATCGCAATTCTGCTCCAAATTTGGAACTATGTGGTGTATAATAATTTTATATGTTGACTATTGTCTACCAGCATATTGTTATTTATCTGTGTCTCTTGTTATACTAAATAAATTGTTTTTTTTTTCAAATAACAATTTTGCCTGACTTAGGAATCGAACTTTAAACTTACCTAACCTAACGGTGAGAGGTCGCATTCGCTGACCACTAGACTAGACTAACGAGTCTGTTATCTAGGTAAAAAAAAGTACATCATCATCATCATCATCATCATTTAGCCTTTCGTAGTCCACTGCTGGACATAGGCCTCTCTCAGTTTGCGACACAAAACCCATAAATAATTTTATTATGATTAATTTGTAATTGTTTAAAAAAAAGAACTACCTAATCTAAAAAAAATTAACAAACTAGAAAGAGCAATCCAAGCAATTTTATCCCCACACGGGACAAATCTTTGTGTGATCCGCAAAGATTTGTTCTAACTCTGGGTGTGCTCTGTGTGTAAAATTAATGTTTGTGAACGTGTTTTTTTTTAAATAGAAAAAGAAAGAAATTAAAGACGACAGATTTTACACATACTTTCAACAAAATTCGATTAACTGCTTTATCTAAAAATAAATCTACGTCTCTCATTTTAGAAATAAGTATGATTACTTCCTGCGTCCTACTCCTAGCGATGAATAAAGTGGTTTTCCTAATGGACACCTTATTGGTTAATGGAATGAAAATAATGGCTCACCTGATTATGGTATTATTATTGACTTGGACTTGGTTTCCAACAAAGCGGAGAGGAGATGTGTTTGAATTACCAATCAGGTCGTTGTGGCCATACCTTCTCTCTGCTTAGCTTCGGTGACTAAACCTGCATGGTGCCTGGTTATTGAAAGAGGTTTTCTCTCCCCTCCACTTCGGTGGAATCCGATATGTCAATTTTTGATTCCAATTTGACAATTGAATCTTATTTAATCATAATCAGCATCAATTGTAATAAAAGGGGCAGTCTAAACTGCCCGTTACCTGCTCTGTCTGCATGGTGCCTTAATAAAAATCTAGCTTATTATGTTAATGCCATCCCTGTGGTAAATTTTATCATAATTCATTTAGTTATTTTTGAATGAGTTACAAACAAACGTATATAATAATATACACTACACACTCGCAATTTTTCGTATTGATATTAAGAGGGAGCGTTTACTTGGCCGCTTTCCATACAAAAGTAATATATGGGATTATCTTTAATATTAATTAGTTTTATAGACCAATTAAACACGCATGTTTGTTGGAGCCCGTTTTTTCAAAATTATTAAATTACATGTTCAGTTTGCATGCTATAGTAAACGGCCAAAGTAAGCCGAAACGTTTAAAAGTATAATTCTAATAAAGATTTGTCTATTGTAAGGTTTCAATTTATTTGATTTTAATTTGGATACATTCTAATTTATTTAATTTTATAATGTAAAATCGTAAGATAAATATTTTTACAGGCAAGTTTAAATCGATTCATGTTGATATAAAATTTAGAAAGGTGTCGATTTATAAAATTTTAGTTGTTTTACTTTCATTTAATTAATTCATAATGTAAATTATGTGAGAACGGTGAACAGCTTCACTCTAACATTAAGGTAATTAAATTATGTTATTAACATTATGCAGCTTTGTTTTTACTTAAAGAAAACAATATACGCCTTACGTGAAGTCTGTTACATTGATGCAATAAAAAGAATTATTAGTATTTGAGTGTTTGAATAATAATAGTTACAGTAGTAAAATATAAAGTATAATATGAATAACATTAAATGTTGTGCTGGTATTATGATAGTAAGCATAGAGTAGTTTTGGCTAGTACTAATAATTGTGAGATGTACAAGTGAACTAACGCTATTAAATAAATAAAAACTTAATTATATTAAAGTCAAACCCATATTACGTTAGTATGAAAACACGGCACTCGGGAGTCTACACTTAATTCGAATTGATTTTATTTCAATATTTACCTCCTAAATCTATAAGACCAAAGCCGTTTCGAACTTTCAAGTTTCTAAATAAATAAACGTTTTTTAACAGACTCAAAACTGCTCATAAAAATCTTTTGCCTCATCAATATTCTTGCCTAGAGATAAAATTACCCCCGCCATAAAAACGTTGTCGACAGAATAATAGCTGGCAATACTTAAACCAGGGCCATTTATTACGCATAAACTTTTATGTACATTGCAACACTGAGTTTATGTAGCCACTGCTATAAAATATAATCTTTTCTCCTTATTCATATTTTAAAAATAAGAGCAAGTTGTAAAAAAGGGATTTAATAATTGGAATTATGTTGCTAAGAAATTTACTACAGGTACATAATTTTGCCTATCCTTACTAGTTTGTGAGTATGGATGTATAGATGTCAGGATGTATGAATGTTTGTGACTCTTTCACGCAAAAACTACTGAGACGATTTTAATGAAATTTTGCACACATGTAGCTTATAGTTTGGATTAACATAAATAAGCAATTTTTTATTGACATACCACGCGGGCAAAGCCGCGGGCGGAAGCTGGTTTATTAATATTATAAAGGTAACCTTCAAAACAAAGAGAGATCAAATATTCTTTCTAGACTTTTCCTAATTACATTGGGGTCGGCTTCGAGTCCAACGGATATAGCTGAATATCAGTATTTTACATGGATCGACTGCCATCAGACCTCCACAACCCAGTACGAGGTAATACGATACTCTTTGTTAGACTGGGTGTCAGACTTTTTGGCCTCTGACTATAACGCCTGCTATTCATCTTCAAATGGCAACAGGGACCAACGGCTTAACGAGCTCCGAGACATGGAGGAAAACTAGTTATGTTTAAGACAACTCAGAAATCCATGGCAGACTGCGGGTAGCATTGTCTAACTTGCAAATTCAATTCTTCTTCGTCGTGTCGATGGCTGAGTCAAATTTTATTGGCCCAATAAGTGGCCACTGTTACGGCGCTCTCATCGGCATTCGTAAGCGCCTCTCTTGTGCAGGTGGTAGGGCACTACGGACAGTCAGTAAGGTGAGCCATTGATTGTATTGCTCCACATTCACAATTAAGGTTAGTGTCAACCAGATACCCCCATTTGACAAGGTTCTCCTTGCTTCGCCCAACTTGCGTCCGGAGTCTATTCAAGGATTTCCAGACCGGTCTTGATAGTTCGTGGCCTTTAGGTGACGCTTGTGAAATTGGGACGAAAGGTTCGGGCAAGACGCTTTCTGCCTGCCACATGTTACATCTGGCTATTCAATCGAGGGCTTTAACTTAGTTCCAAAACAAAGAAAAGAAATAAAGAGAGACCACCATAATTTTTTCATTTTATTTCCATGTCGAATAATTCCTTTTTCAATTCTGCCCTATCAATATAATAATCCAATATTCTGAGAAAGCTTTGTGCTTCGCTTAAGTTAACTTTCCAATAAATACAGAAGTCAAAACATTATTAGTCTAAATATTTATGAGAAAAATAAATGTGAAAGTTTGCGAGGGTGAATGGACGTTTGTTAATTTTCACGAAGAAACGATTTTAATAATTTTGATATTATTTGGTACATACTTGGCAGGTATATTGCCTGACGAAAAGTTCACAAATAACACTTTGCCCGACCCGGTGATCGAACCCGTGACCTTGCGGCGTGAAGCGCATACGCTAACCACTAGACCAACGAGGCAACCCTTATGTTTCGCCGAATAAAAGGGCATATGAAAATTTGGATCCATGACTTTAATTTACCCAAAAAAATATCAGATTTATTATTTAAATGTATGTATGTACGTGAGTTTCAAAACTAGCGCGACAAAGTAGGGGCATTAAAGAAAACAAACTTCTGTTTAAAACTGTTTGTCTTTTTTCAAACATGGATGACTCTCGGTACGGCACATGGCGACCTTTAGACCTGATGTAAATATTTACAGTTGTGTTCATTTCAAAACCCAATTTACGAGTACTGAAGTCCGTCGAGGTTTCATTCTGATTACCGTGGAGAGTCGCTGAGCACTGCTGTAAAATTTAAAACGTGATACAAACAACTGCCGAATTTATACGACTTGTGTGTATAATAATAGCAGCACTGTATCTAATACATGTCCCACTGTTTGGCTCTTCTCATGATCTTCTTCGTCGTGTTGATGGCTGAGTCAAATTTAATTTTGACTTGCCATCGTGGTGAAAGGATTAGCCAATTCGCTTTGGAGAGCTCGCGAATCGTTTTGTACGTCACTCGGGGAGGCTTCTTTCATGCACCTTATCTCATTTCTCATGATGATAAGGGTTAAGCCTCCACGCTAGCCAAGTGCGGATTGGTAGACTTCACACGACCTCAAGTATCGTCGCGCACAGTGCGGTTCGCGAGGAATTTTCTCCCACGCACGATCAAGTTGTGGAATGAGCTCCCTGCCAAGGTTTTTCCAATATGATACAGCATGGAGTTCTTTAAAAAGAGTGCAAATAGGTTTTTAAAGGGTCGGCAACGCACGAGTTATGCCTCTGGCGTTGCAAGTGTCCATAGGCTACGGTAACTGCTTACCATCAGGCGGGCCGTATGCTTGTTTGCCACCTCAGTGGAATAAAAAAAAAAGTACTTTTTAGAACTTCCTCACGATGTTTTCCTTAACCGTTAGTGAGCGATCATTTATATGATAACATTGTGTGTATCGTCCACTAGTGATTGACAACTATAACACATGAACATCTAAAAGTTACTTTTACTAGTCCTGACTTTAACCTGACCTAATAAATGAGAAAGTCAAACATCTTGATGTTAAGAGATGGTTCAAGACCTAAAGAAAGGACATAGGTTACATTTATCGCCATGCCTACAACTCGGATGGAGACGCGCGCAGAACGTAGTACCTTAAATGTTGGTTATTTAAGGATCTAAATAAATTATAAACCAAACCAAAACGTCGTGTAAGTATTTATTATTATTTAGCTACAGGTTAGACGCTCCTTCCCTCAAGCTTGTTCACAAAAGCTCTAATACCATATAAATTTAGGACGTGCTACAAACAAAAGTCTTAAACAAAAATCAGGTAATTTTTCTTTTATTTCCATCCTGTCTTGAAAATTTTTAATTAACATTGCGCCACTCTAATAAAATAAAATATACTGGATAAGGAAGGTGAGAAAACAAGAATTGTGCCACAACTTAAAAGGAGCCAGGGGCTTACTTCGTTAAGCTAATTTGATGACTTTTAATAAAATTGTTTGGCAAGAAGTTAAATGTTTGAAATAATGTATTTAGGAAGGTTGGCACTAAATACTTCTTTTTATCTCGTCATTGCAGTCACTACAGAGGACGCGTAACGGTATTATTACCTTCAATTCAGTGTTGATTTCGTTGTTATTTTTCGCTAATATATAATTTTACCCAATCAGAATCTATGCCATTGCATGATTTTTGTTTTTAATCTGAGTGAGGCCCAAACGCTTTTCAGTTTATTAATAAGGAAAACTATGAGTACTAGAGGTACTCCCCCTGCTACATCCTTCTAGGTAATGAATTCGTGATGTTATGTTATCTTATGTATTTCAATGTCAAGGAAACAATAGAAGTAAGTAAAAATTGTAGCTTGGCATTCCGATCTCTTCTGCCAATCCTTTAGCATAAACCTATTTTTAAATTTTATTTTTAAAAACGTAATGATGCTCTTACCTTAACAAAAGCAGTAGCCAGATCCTGTGGTCCAGCAGCCGCAGCTGGCCTCAGTGTCAGTGCGTAGTCTCCAGCTTGACCAAAGAGTTCACAGCGGAGGGTCATTGTTCGTCGGCCGGGAAATCCATGCATCTGGCACCAATATATTCGTTAGATATAGAGAAGAGTAATGTAAAAGAGACAAATGGTTATTTTTTTTAAGAATATACTCATCAAATTCTAAGTCGTTGTGACAAATTAGTCGCAAAATTAAAATTTTGTTTCAAAATCTATTCAAAATTTTCTTCAGAATTCAAGCTTACATTAAATCTGGATAGCAATACATTACTTATAATGATTTACAGAAGAAAAATAAAATATCTAATACAAAAATAATTTTGAACAATGAAAAAACGACGTTAAAGCTACAAAAATGGAATGCACAACTGAGGTCTACTAATTAACGTCATCATACCTGTTCAGAATACAAAACATGTGCGTGAGAGCTGGTGTTCTTCCCATCACACAGCACAGCTCCTCCACTAGAATGTCCACAGTACAGCAGCTCTAGCCAGAAATCTGCACCAAAATCTGCACTGGAATCCACTGGAGTGCACACTACCCTGGGAAACTCCAGGATAGCCATCACTTGCCTCTCAGGATACGTCTGAATCGTTTCCGGAGTCACGTCTAAATTGGCTGTAGGCCACATCACATCGAATTTCCAAGATTTCACTACACTGTCACCAGTTTCTACCACACTTCCATCACTAACATCCCTTTTAGTACGCTCCACGTCACGTTTAGCTAACTCTGTCGTATTATCATAGTCTGGTAGATAAGTGTCCTTATCGGAGACTAATTCTAGGTAATAAGTCCCTCCCCTGGAAAAGTAGCCGCAGGGTAGGGTCATGCGGTTTTCGGAGTCAAGTGCCAATGGCATGGTGGCCAGGAGTGCTCTGCCATCGTCGTCTTCTCGAGCGAGGCGGACCCGCAGGCCGGTGCCCGAGGTGCCGTGTACGCGGATGTGGACGTCGCCGCCCAAGGCCACGAGGGAGGAGGGGATCTCCACCCATACTTGGTTTAGGTCGACTCTGTCTTCGCTCACGTATGGATTAACGAAGGTTGCTGCGCCTGAAAACAAAGAAAAGATTTAGATAGAGATCTTGATAAAATAAAAATGTAGGTTTAGCTAAAGTTTATATTATGAGCAGCAGCACGAGTCGGGTTGGCTCCAGTAGGTGGCGATAGGCTAACCCGTCAATCACATGGTACATAACAAAACGGGTGAAGTGAAGATTTAATATATCTAAGCAGGATAATATGGATGAATAGAAAAGTAGAACATTTTATAAAATGACATCAGATGTTATGTTATGAAATATCATTGTTTTGAATTTAAAGATAATTGAAGGGGAAGTTGGTTTGCTGTTATCCATACAAAAGTTATATGACTTTAACTTTAATATTATTAAGTTTTTGTATTTTTTTTATAAACAAATTTTAATTATATCTAAAATACTAAAATGCATGTTTGTTGGCGTCCATTTTTTCATTATTATATTTTTAATTATTCTGTTTGTATGTAATTCAATTAATGATTAAATTTTGACAAAATGGCCACGAACAAATATGCATTTTTGTGTTTTAGATATGATTTGTCTATAAAAATAGATAATAATTTAATAATATTGAAGTTTAGCCGTCGAGACACCTCGTAAGACTTAACCCAAAATAAAGATAATTCAATCAAATTAAATTGTTAGATTGCCGAAAAAGTGTTTTCTAAACAAGATTTAAACAGAATTAGATCGCATAATATAATCACATGATGCAACTTCTTATTTCAAACTGAGCTTAAAAACGTTATTTTCATCAAAGGATAAGTTTAGTGTTAGTCTAACTCTTTTAATTAATTAAAAGCCAGTCTTTACATTTAATATTTTCGTTTCAAGAAAAATATTTACAAAGTGTAATTGCTTTCGACGAGACGCGGAGGTTTTTCAACGTTTTTTTTAGTTAAGTCAGTAGCATGTCTTAAGCTGGTTTTAAAGGATTTCAGTGAAAGTAGCTGTTTGCGAAGTTTCTGTTAGCCGTTTTCATAATGCAGGCTAATCAACAACCATAAAGGTTTTGCGTCGAATAAGCACGGCGCTTGGAGGCAAGCTGCTTCTATTCACTGTTAGTGGAAAACTTCATGACGTACCTATTTTGAATTTAAAGCTGCTATTTTGCTCCATTATGTTTTATGGTGCGTTGTTTTTTAAGGTTAGGTATTTTTTTATTAAATATCTAAAGTAGATGCTATATGCTTTGTATAATAACATCACGCCTATATTAATCATAAGGGTGTGACAGAGGTGTACAACACACATTTTACCTGCTATGGTTAGGTCCCATGGAATAGGGGATGAGCCTATCGCCGTCCACCGGGCACAATTCCAACTCCATACTGCTGCTATTAAGAATTTCCTGACCGAAAAAGCCCCAACAAAACTTTTGCCCGACCCGGGAATCGAACCTGAGACCTCGCGGTGAGAGGCGCATACGCTAACCACTAGATCATCGCAGTAGATTAGTTTTGTACAAGCTTTATATTATTACATAATATAAAACTGCCTCTGATCATTAAAGAAAATATTCCAGATTCCCTGCCTTGTTTTGATTTTCATAATAAGCCCTTGAAACAAATTCCCGTTTCATTCAACTCAAAGTTTCGTTACACAATGAGAAACAACGCCAAATAATTGAGAAATGCCAGTAAGAAGTGTTTCCAACACTCAAGTTCATTACGAACGTTATTCTGTAACAAAGAGCTGTAATTAGGCTCTTGCAAACATAATACGAGACGGCTCACAGCGCATTATCCGTCATTTGCATGTGTCGACGAAATGTATGTAAATTTTGATGTATACATGATGTATCGCGAGACGAAATTTGAACGTTTAGTCCGTATTTTTAATGGGGCGGGTAAATTGATACTGTGTTATTCATGTTTTGAGAAAGTATTGCTGGAATGAGTTTATTATTTTTGTTACTAAATAATTCGATTTGAATACCCCAAATGGTACATCCAAAATTTCACATAAATATGAGTTTAAAATTAAAAGAACAAGCGTTTAAACTGTCGCCTTGCCGCTTACAACTATACTCACAACTACGTTGTGTATTCGATTCCAACACGGAACAAATCTTTGTGATCAGCAATTATTTGTTTTGACTCTGGGTAGTACACCCAGAATCAAAACTAATAATTGCATGTGAAATGTATGTATGTAAACACCTCCGCAATACATGAGTTATTAGTAGTGCGGGCATCGAAATTATTTTTGATAATTTACGTTTTAAATAATGATGTCAGAGAACTCTCTATGCATCCATAAAAACAACTTGACCTTATGCATTTCATATTAATTTAAAGTTGAACGGTATAGTTAATCTAAATAGAAGCTTTTTCAGTGGTGACTAATTCTACGATCATTATTTTACATTATATGCATTCAAAGTGGAATAAATTGTAATCAATATAATTTTACAACACAATATATAAAGTTTGATAACTTACACAGGCTGTCCCACGGACATGCTATATGGAGGGGAAGTATCTTTATTATTGTAGATAAGATTTTACTGAAAAAGACTTTATTTTATTTTTAAAAACAATTAAAACTACATTCAAAGGCTGTTGAAAAAATGCTCACTCTACCGAAAATCGAACCAGCATAAAGCCGAATAGATAGCATTCAGTATTTTTATGGCAGTCGGTGGCGACAATAATAAAAAGAAAATCTCTCTCATAAAATGATTAGTTATATTCAAAGAAAACAATGAAATCCAAAAAATCGTAAAAAAAATAAATAACTAGTCACAACGTCTATGCCATCAGTAAATGAGTTGAAAATAAGCTAAAATATCGAAGAATAAAATAAAATATTAAAAATTACTTAAAATTGATGTCTTGAAAAAAATACATTTCTAATCTAATTAAGTTACACACTACAAAAAAAAACAAAATTCATGGGTAACCTTTCATGTTTGATAGAGAGACTGAATTCTTATGATTAACGTTTACGATTGAATTTCTAAAAGTACAAGATATTACGTATACAAGCAAATTTACAAAAATCTTAGAATTATGTTTAAATTGTTTAAAAAAAATAAAATCAAACGACTTATTTCAGTAAAACATTTTATCTACCAAATTTAAGATACTTCCCCTGCATGTAGAATTTCCGTGGGACCGTGCATAACTTGAACTTCTGGACGAAAACTTTTAATTTTGATAAAGCACTTTACAATTTTAATTATTTCAGCTCTTAAATAGACTGACAACGTTGCAGCGCCGTAAATCTTTTAAATGGAAGAAAGCTTCTAAATAAAATGTAATTTTCTACAATTACCGAGCTATCCGAGGTGATTGGGGACCGAAGGAAATTGTCGAGGAAATGTCTTCCTTTTAACAGAAGTGTTTTTTGCCCCTAGACAATTCCGACAAGTATTAAAAACGTCCGGTAGATGGTAATAGAAAAGAAAGAAAGAAAGAAATTATTTTTATTTTCTTACATAACTAACATAATATACAGCAAAAACAGGTAAGTAATAAACAAAAAAATGTAAGAAAACAGTGGCGGTTGCTCAGCTTTAATGCTGTGGAGTCTTGCATTTCTGCAAAACTTTCACAGCGCTGATTTTCAGCAACCACCACGGTTGACGGCACGAACAGAAAACAGGTACAGAAACATATAAAGAGACAGTGACGTGAAATTAAATTATGCTAAGTTCGAGGAAAAACACAAAAATATACACAAAAAATAATAGGTACATTATACGAGAGAATAATAGGTATATAATAAATAATAAATCATAAATTAGGTTATAAATACATGCATAGAAAATTATAATTTTATATATGGTTACAAAGTAGTTACAAAGACGGCAAGAAAAAAAGAAAACAAAACAAATAAAAATAGTAAACTTAAAACAATTATTATCTAGATATTATTATCTGATCTAACTAAACTAATAATTTAATAAACATAAAAAATATCCGGATGGCGCTGGTATCGCCTTGCGCTGGCGACGCGACGACAGTAAGTTGGTACACTGTTTATGGCTTGCCCAATCACAGTGAATGTCAGTTCAACGCCTAATTGTATTTTCCGGTTAAAATACTTCGCATTCTTTGCAGTGTTGAAATAATATCAAAGAATTTGTAAACAAGAGAAAAAAGTGATTGTATTATGTGTATTGAGTTTTGTGCTGTAAGTAAAGAGTTGTGATGTTGTAAAATATACTTTATTGTGGTGTGATCGTCGTGTGAAAATGTTTTATTTAATTTTTCAAGCGGAGCGTCCTTTTTGTGGAGATGGAACATTTTTGTTGAACGAATAGAGGTAAGAAATTCAAATTGTGAATTGTAGAATATTAGAATTGTAGAATAAATTAGCTGAAACTCGTTTATCCTGGGGATAAATTGCCAACGTTATTTCTATATAGCATTATTTGTTTGTACCTTTTCTGTAACACAACGCCATCTTTGGTGACATTGTTAGGTGCTGTAAATAACTCAAACATAATATTTAGAGATGTGCTAGTCGACGACTTGGCGGCTACTTACGCCGAATAGTCGGCGTTACTTAAATGCCTATAATCTAGAATAAGAAGTGCTACATAACAAATGACGCTTAAATACTGCATATGTTGGTGCAACGAACGACGAAATATAACTAGGTTTTAAAGGCATTTAAATTTTACTAGACTTGTCGGTTACCATTAGTCAGCCACTTATGCAGTCGGCCATTCAATCGCCCATTAATCAGTTATCCGACTAGTCGACTAAACCGAAAGTCGGTCCATAAGTTGGCAAAATACTTAATAATGAATACTTCTTCATTTATCATTTCAATGAACGTCCACCATTGACATAAACAATACAGAAAAGCAAGAAAAATATTACTTTGGGCATCAAACAATAAAATGTTTTGACATGAGATATAATATCGACAGGAAATTATAACACAAACGCCTTTAAGTGTCTAAAATTATAATAATATAACACTCCTTTTCTGTTTCTTCTTCAGATCTTGTCTAACAAAACTTGCACTTAAATTCAGTTTCACATTCAAGATATTGTGATGATTGATGAAATTGAGTTTGAGCTCCGCGAATTTAGAGTGAATAATTTTTGTATGATGATTGTAAGTGCTATGTGAAGTCTAGGGAATAAAGATATTTTCATTTAATTTTATTTCATTTTCTTTTTACCCTTTGTCAGTATTTTGTTAAACAAATATTTATTATATTTACTACTATACTATTTGGAGAGAGATAAGAAAATTTCTACTCACATTATTTTACGTACGTGACACCGCACAATATATTTTTCTTCATTTTATTAACGAACTTTCTAACAATATTCATGGCTTATTTCCTATCTACTGCAATATGTGCCTGAATTTTCTTAATAAATTTTTGTTTGTACACGTATAACAAAGAAAACCTTGACTTTGGTGTCATCAGTATGATATTCCTGTGTGTCCAATAAAACCGCCCTGCCCGAGTCTGTGTTTCCGCATGAGTACAATCTGGATCTCTTCAAAGCAAGAGTTAATAGGTATCTTATAGGTAAGCGTGCTCCACCGTAGACCGCATCTTCACTTACCATCAAGTGAGATCGTGGTCAAACGCGTGCCTATCCACCAGAAAAAAAAAAAAAAAAAAACCTTACCTACTTTATTAACCTACCGACGAAAAAAAGAAGCGATTCTCAATTCGATTGTTTTCCATTTTTTTTTTATTCGTTGACTGAGAAATTCTTTTTTTGTCTTTATACTTGTCATTTTCATCACTTCACACGATCTGATGATAAGATTTTAAAGAAATAGAAGGCAACTCTCAAATTTTAAAGTCAAATACATTATTAATAATTTTAAAATCTAAGTTCTATATTGTTTTTCATACATTACCTAAAGCTACTCGGATATTTGCATCTAGCAGTCAGCATTTCTTGTTGCTGAGCTGATGTAGGAAGTTACAACTCCTCATTTTTTAGGAGTACGAGGATGTTTACTGTATTATTTAGTTTAAGTATTTCTTACTTTTTAGTGCAATTTTTGTAATTGAGGTCAGTATTTCTATGGAAAAAATATTTAAATTGCTTTTACTGTACCATTCATATGCAAGAACATAGTGCTTATGCTTTTTAATACTGTAAAAAAATACATTAACATTAGAAATTCAAATTTAGAGTGTCTTTTTCAACGGGCAACATGAATTTTCTTTGACGGTTTGTTTTAAGATAACTTAAGATCAAATAAATATTATGAATTCTTACCATTTTATTTTCTGATATCTAAAGTACTTATCTACATATTGCAAAGCCCATGGCTGTCTTATATCGAAATGAACCCACGTACCAGGCGGTGCTCGTAGTCAAGAAATAATTTATATGTCTGTCCCGCCCAGTCTGGGCTACTTGGTCCCCAAGACAATAATAACTATGGTTGTGAAGAAATAAGCGAACCGTGTGAATGATTATGAAATTTAACAAAAAAAATTGCTTTTGAACGAGCTTGTTAGAGGAAGCACCTACATCTCACATTTAACCTAACGCCAAATACTAAGATAAGGCTTGATGGTGCAAAAAGGCCCTTAAATTAGTACTACTTACTAATACTACCCTTAAATACTAGCTTATGGGATCATCGTAGTCCAGAGATATAGCACTACAATCTTTTGCAGACTGTTCACCTTTATTAGCCATTGTTGCTATTTACTATCAGATGGACTACATGCCTATTTACTACATACGTCACCGCGTCTTTTAAATTATTCAAAATGAAAATTTGTAACTATTTGAGAATACGGGTTACTCACGTTATTTTAGCCGGGATATGACGACTAGTTTCGAACCTTTTACGTAGATTCATCAACTGGGTGATTAATCTCGTATTCTCAATAATAACGTTTCACCTCACGTCGGTTTTAATAATATTATGGTAACTATTGCCTCAAAATACTGTATAACGTATTCAAAAACCTCGCAAAGTAACGTTTCCATTTATCTTTAATTCAATAAAACATGTAAGACTTGCAACGTAGCTAGCAGCGATGGATAATAGCTAAGCTTAGCTCAAGAAAGAATAATTCTTTACATATCTGGAATAAGAGCGGCCATAATTGATGCTGCTACCGACAGCAAATTTACTAAGATGTTTTCACGTGAATGTGCCGTCAAAAGGTAACAATTGCTTCGATGTTTTCCATACATAAGTAATATGAGTTTAATTTTAATATTATTAAGTTTTCATCTATTATTGACAAATCATATCAAAAACACTTAAATATATTTTTTAACCGACTTCAAAAAAAGGAGGAGGTTCTCAATTCGGTTGTATTTTTTTTTTTTATGTTTGTTCACCGATTACTCGAAGACGCCTGGACTGATTTGAGAAATTCTTTTTTTGTTTGAAAGGATACACTTGTCATGTGGTTCCATTTTTTTTAAGTCACGTTCTGATGATGGGATCTTAGAGAAATCGAGGGCAACCCTCAAATTTAAAAGGCTTCTATATTGTTTTTTGTATATTATCTAAAGCTACCCGAATATTTGCATCTAGTAGTCAGCATTTTTTGTTGCTGAGCTGATGCTGGAAGGTACAACTCCTCAACGGTTAGGAGTACGGGGATAATTCTTTTAATATAGGCACCTTAAATAAGTTTTCCGTCTCAAGTAACCGTCGTCTCCTCATTCAAGAAACATTCTTGCTCGGTCTACCCATCACTTAAAATCGTAAAATAAAAAAAAAATTAACAAAAAAGAAAACCGTCTTTAAAAAGTAGGTTATCTAAAAAGCAAAAAATTAATTTACTTCGCACAAAATAATACATTTTTTCATTTAGTTAAATAGAAATTATTAAATAATTATTTTATAATTCTGAAGTCGGTGCCAAGTAAACAATAACTCTGTATAGAGAATAATCAATCTTTCTAACAACTATTTTATGACTAAATATTAGTTATATTTTTGTCGTAAGTACCAATACTGGGCGACCGCGCACTAGCACAACTACGCCTCCCTTTATTGTAGAAAGGTTGTTATAGCTTTTACTTGGCACCGACACGGCGCTCGGGTGTTTACCCTTTTATAGAGATAAAAGATGAAGGTGAAGAATTCAAAAACAAATCAGAGTAGTTTTTAGGCTATTATTATGTATTTCTTCTTCAGCATAGTGAATGGATGTGTAGTCAGGACACACACTTAACATCAGGATGTTAAGTGGTAACTACAGCCCTTACACATCGAAATTCATAGAATCATTTGATGAATAAATTATGAGTGTGTATAACTTAATATTATATGGTAAATATCCCGTGATATCTAATATTTAGTAAGAAAATAACCATGTTTAGTCCCAAAACATAGAATGTAGATACGTCGCTTCATCTACCGACTACAGTGTTATGTCTCATGTGCCAGTAATTTCAGGGCCTGGTCTCACCACCAAACAGGATCATACACGACAAGCACTGTAACCAAGGTCTTAAAACTAATGTAAATGCAAATTAAAGTGAAAAATATTCCGTTAAAACCCCGCATTACGTATTCAAAAGCCTCGCAAAGCAACGTTTCCATTTATCCTTTACTTTACCTGATAAAACATGTAAGACTTGCAACGTAGCAGCGATGGATAAGAACTGAACTCAGCTCAAGAAAGGAGAATTCTTTACATTTCCGGAATAAGAGCGGCCATAATTGATGCTGCTTCCGACAGCAAATGTACTAAGATGTTTTTACGGGAAAACGCTCCTAGAATATATAATGGAGGGCGAAATTAAGGTGAAAGATGAGAAACCAAATTAGACTGTTTGTTCTTTTTTTTTGTTCTATAAAAAAACTTCGCCCGTTCTAGAAATAACTCTTGTGTCGCGGGTGTTCACAAAAATACATTTCACACACGCAAAGCCCACCCAGAGTGAGAAATATTTGCGGATCACACAAAGATTTGTCACGTGTGGGTATCGAACTCCAACACCAGTGCAGTTGAAAGTGGCGAGGCGACCGCTTTAACCACGATGCCAAACGTGCACTCTGTTCTTTATACAATCTATTCTTTAGGAGGCTATGTCACACGGAGGAAAAGTGTCTTGAATATTGTAAATACGAGTATAATGTTAAAAGAAAGAAGATGTCATTTTTATTTTGAAAACAATATTAATTGCATTCAAAGATTTTTCAACCTTTCTTACCAGGAATTAAACGAATTAAAAACCGAATTAATAGCATCTTGTAGTTTTATGGCATTAATGGTAAGAAAAATGTTAAATAAAAACATGTGGCATCGCTGTGGCCCTTTATGGCAATGTCACATGGTTTTCTGAAACACAGGGTCTCTGATTCAATTATCAAATTATTTCTTAAAAAACTTAATTGAGGAAATTGTAATTATACAGATATTCCGGCGCCCATTTGTAGAGATATCACGTAGAATTGTCAGAAGTCGTAAGTTTTAAGGCTACCTCCAGACGGAGACGGCTACCTTGACGTTATTGCTCGCGGAGTTTAAGGACATTACACTTTGCACAATTGCTACTTCAAACTTGCTGAATGCGCTAAAATTATAGTCATGATGGCTGAGCCTGATTGAATTGGATTTTTGGCTGGAAAGACGTGATAGAATTGTAAGTGTTATTTGGCAAAGATGTATTACATCCACCTGCGAACCTTCTTTGATTGTTGTTACAGATTGTAGTCTAACAGAGATTATGATATGTTTGATTGATTTTAATTTGATTCTAAACAGTTTGATTAGAATTAATCTAAGCCCCGGTTATTCAAATCATTGTAATTAGTATAATTTAGTATTATTTATGATTTATTTTTATATCATTTTTTGTAATGTTTTGACGTGTCGACGAGCGCCTCCTGCGGCCTATGAAAATAAATGATTTGAATTTGAATTTGAAATTTGAATTTGTACTTAACAAATTAATACGTCGTTGGTCTAGTAGTAGTCTAGACAACGCGCACTGTTCAGCGTGAGGTCTTTTGTTTCATCCCCGGGTCTGGTCGGGTGGAAATATTTAAAAAGCACGGAATAAGGAATTTTTCGTTACTGGTGGTAGAGCTCTTGTGAATGAGCTCGAAGGCGGCAGTACCACCGTCTCACCTTTTACCTGCCGCCAAATAGTAGTGCTTCCATTACTGTGTTCCAGTTTGGTGGTGAGATTAGGCCCTGAAATTACTGGCACATGAGGCATAACACCGTAGTCCTCAGCTGCAGCGACGGATCTATAATCTGCTTTTGTGGATTGTTGATGTCCATGGGCTGTACTCCACTTACCATCAGGTGGACTACACGTTCGTTCGCTGTGGGCGTAGTATAAAAAAAAAAAAAAAAAAAAAACTAATATGGCGATAGAATCACCTTCTATTCAATGGGACCTAAACATAACAGGTTAAATGTGGGTGTTGTACACCTCTGCCACACCCTTCGGGGTAATATAGGCGTGATGTTTTGATATGTATATAACAGTTACCTGCGATGATGATAAGCCGCAGCAGCGCGGCTAGCGGCACGCGGCGCATGCTGCGTCACCGCCCCATCAAACCGCTGTGCCACGCACCTCTTCCTCTGTAACAAACAAAAATAATACTATTGTAAAAATAATATCGTCGGAAAACACCACGAAATCCACTTTCGTGTCGCTTTTCTGGAACGCCACAACAAAACACGGCACAATAGTGTGATTCTGCCTATAGAACATGTTATGCTACCGATTGCGCCACAATATTCGAGTGCGTTTCCGACTTATGGTTTACACAACTAAGTGCTGAAGTTACGTTTTGCAGCTCTGGTACAAACTAGTGAGGCAAAAATTTGCTTTTTTTCGCATTTCTAAGTAAAATTTTGAGAGATTAATTTTTTTTGTGTTAAATAGATACTTAAATATCATGAGAAATATTTTGCAAAAGTTATTTCATATCAATGCTTTGACAGTTAGTTCCAATCATATGTAACGTTATGAAAATGCATTTTTGTATCGCAATATTATTCAAAAAATTTTAAACGCGCCGCAAAATCGTAAAACGAAATAGAATATCACATCGATGTCAGTGACGACAAACAAAAATAAATAATAGTTTAAAAAAACTAAAAAACACGCTTTTAAAGTACTTCTAACTAAAAAGTGAAAAATAATTCCTAATATAAGCTGAAAAAAGCGTGGGTTGCTCGATAGACGAAAAATATTAGTAGTTAGAAGTACTTTAAAAGCGTGTTTTTTAGTTTTTTTAAACTATTATTTATTTTCTACTTTTTAGTTTGGTTTATTTATAAGAGCGTTTTTTTTTTTTTTTTTTTTTTTATATATTTTTAATTTTTTTTATCGAATTATTGCATTGTCATCGATCTTTGACAGGTGTGTAAAATTTGAATGAAATCTGTCCGTTTAAAGTGGGTCAAAATCGAGTCCAAAGGAGTCGGTTACATACAAACAAACAAACAAACAAACAAACAAACAAACATACAGGTGAAGCTAATATAAGCGTGTTAAAAAACAAACGCACTATCACCAACTCCACAAACGCAGGCATCACGATGGTTGTAATACTGAACAGAAAATTTAGAAAATATAGCTAGTATATACGGCGCAATTACAATTGTTCGTCGATAATAATTAAGATTAATAATTTCATTGTCCGAAAATTTGTTAATAACCATCAGTTGATTATTTTTGAGTTGGTTACGATGTAAAATTAATGTTAAGATTGTAATTTCTATACTTAACTTACAAACTTGTAAACTCGTGCACGTGGCCGAGTCTTATAAAAAAATACAACCGAATTGAGAACCTCCTCCTTTTTTTGAAGTCGGTTAAAAAGGGCCGCACTGTAGGTGATCGACACAGTCCATCTCGAGTCGTCATACAGTACGGACCTCTCTGTGACGTCATTACGCTACCCGTTGAATAAACGAAGCTTATAAAAGTACTTGGAAGTTTTCCTTTGAAGACCCTGAGTGAGTAATCATGAAAACAACAATTGTGACGTCAGCAATGATGACGCCACACTTTTTAAAAACACTCTGAAGATACTTTCCCGTCATATAAAATATCGTTCAAGTGCTTATTATGGTGTGGATCTTCACATTTATAATACATTTTAATACAACTTGAAACAGAACACAGAACTGATAGACAAGCAAGGCAATACTATGAGGTCAATGTCTGCCCTAAAAACTCTCTCAAACTATACAGGTCAGTAACTACCGCGATAAGGTTTACAAAATACCGATCAAACCTTTTGCTTTAAACCATTTATTAGGCTACACTAGATTTACGCTACATTACTTTAAAGTATGTTAGCTCGAGTCCATAAATCGGGTCAATCCTTTGTAACATCGAGTTCGCTCGTTTGACCACAACAGTATTTTACTGTAGCTTAGATGTTACAGACCGGCCAATTTAATTGGAAATATTTTACAGAAGAAAATTCTTTGCGGTTCTTGTTAGGAAATAAACCGCAACGTCTTGGAAATTGTGGTATTTGTTGAAACTTTTGAAAGTTAGTGGGTAATGATACTAATGATGGTATAAAATTAAGTAGGGAAATAAATTAGATTTAGTATATTATTAGGAAATTATAAGTTTATATATAACTTCTGTGCAAGACTCCGCCCGCGTGGTACTTCAATGAAAAGTAACATAATTATGTTATTCCTGGTGTCTTAAACTATCAACACGCCAGTTTTTATAAAGAACGGTCCAGCAGTTTTTGGGCATACTACAAGGTGCAAACATACAATTTTTTTTTATTGTATATGTATATATAAGCTAAAAAATCAATGCAGAATCTATGATATACCCATTTTTGGTAAAGGCAATTAATCTCAAACCAAAAAAGTAGGGCACTAAAGTTCAAAAATATTCAAATGAAGTAATCATCAAAAATCATAAATACATATTAAAAAAAATATTTACAGGTGAAATTATCGTACCCAAATCTTTATAATCTTTTTTTTTATAATCAGAGCCTCAAAAATATTCCCAATATTTCCCTACCTTGAATGTACAAAGCGCTCGTCACTTTGATTATCCGAGTACACGTTCCTGTTTGACAAAGGAATTCCCATCGATTCCCCATTAATTCACAAAGGGATGTGATCACAACATCAAAGATGACTTCATGATTTTTGGGCCTTTGTACGATTTGTATGAGATTGTATCCACGGCTACACATCAACCTATACATTACCAGCATTTGATGGTCTCGCGTTGTATAGGCTTCCAATCCAATGCGAGACCAGCTTATACTGGTTATAAATAGGTTGATATGTAGCCATTTGTACAAGTTACGCATCGAGTCACAATCGAGATGACAAACTTTCTTTTGTGATTTTTGAAGTAGAAATATGGCATTGCGTTTGAAGTACAAAGATAAAGATCGAGTACACAAGATAACATCACGCCTACAATACCTAGAAAGCTGTGGCAGAGGTGTGTAGCTACCATATTTTACCTGCTATGTCAAGATTTTAAGTATTAGGGGTGGGCTATGACCTGATTGTGACGATGTCATTTACATCCTGTATATTTGGGTAAAGAATAACGTAAATTCTAAAATTGACGAACCTCCATTAAAACTCTATCTGCTATAAATGCAATCCTGGTAAATAACACGTGGATATTGACACTAACCATGGTCTTTATTATCACAAAGTCCACAAATACCGTCACAACACACACCTTAATAATATGACCTTAATTAACCTCCATATTTACTTACAAAACAACGTCTTTCCCCTCTTATTACAGTCTGTGCCAGTTATTACAAGATATTATTACATAAAGGCACGTACACACTTGTCACGTGCCGCGTTTATGTTCGCGTCGCCTCTCACCGGAAAAACCGGTATTTTCCGGAAAATAAACTCTCCACCGCTAGAGCTTGTTTAAAGGTAGATGCAAACTAAACTTCATGACAGCGCTGTAGTTTAAATTCTTCTTTAAATATACGTCCGTTAGCTACATATGATATGTGGTATAAAAAATAAACCAGAGTCCCAAATATCACTTTTACCTGACTCATGGTTTGATCTCAAGATCCCAGACACAGTTATTTAGGGCGTCTTGAAGGCAAAAATATTGCAAAAAAAAATGTTGAAGAGATCAGATTTTTTGTGCCAATATTTACAGTGGAAACATTAAGACGTCCATCTCTCTTGCTCTCATATACGAGCCTTATGCACAAGTGCGTTCTCCTTCGCTCGTAAAAAGTTTGTCATCAGAATGCCCTAAAGAACTATGCCTCTATATACACTTGTAAATTCAATGACCGCATAACAAACCTGCAAATTGTGACATTTGACATTTCACGCTACACAAACAACTACTCATTATGTCTAAAATTAGCAAAAACCTTTTGAATAACATAAGGTACGGATTCAGGTGGACACCATACCTGAAATATTTTTGAATTCTTACAATCATATTTTTAAAGAGGCGTTAGTATGAAAATGCACAAGAAAAAGTAGCTTGTCTGCTTAGACCTCATAAATTCACGTAGCTTTTAAATGAAAAACGTAAATGTTATCTCTCATAATACTTTTAACAGCATCCTTTCGTTATAAAAGGCACTCATTAAAAATGTGCTTATGTTTTTTTTCGATTTCTGGGATGACACAATACCTGTAGACATTTCTGTCATGGAAATAATATCATCGAGGTAAATTTACAGATATTTAGGGTCTGTTTTACAGGTTCCTAATAAGTTTTTAATAAGTCTGTTCAGGACTTTTTTAACAGATTAAGGGCCAATTTCAGAGGCTCTAATCTGCACCATAAAATATAACCTGACCGAATAAAAAAGTAGCACTAGTAACACTCGAATAAAGAACTCAGCTGTCATTTTCATTTTTGTGTTATTAGGTTATCCTGCCAATAAGCTTTATCTAACACCTGTGAAATAAGGGCTAAATGCCAAATTTGTTTTGAACACAGGCCATCTAAAATTTTATCGGAATCTGGTCAAATCGGGGCTAAGAATTTATAACACCGACATATCATTAATTATTTACGTTCCAAAGTTATACCTTTTATATTTCAGATACATCTAGGAAAAATAATTAATAATTTTCTAAAAACAAAATGAAATAACATTTACGAAACTAAACTTGTGACCAAAAGGCTGGTTTTTATTTGGCTCAAAGAATAAGCATACAACGTGGCAATGCTGCCAGCCTTCTGAGCATGCGGACGAGTTTTTTGATGCTCTATTAAGTTTTGTAAATATAATATCCTAATTATTGTAGATGTGTATATTATTGTATTATAACTGATAAGCATTTAAATAAATAAAATAAACATCTTGAAATTAATAATTAAACAATTTTGACAAAACTAATGATTTTAAACTTTTGCGATTAGTACCCATTATTATACATTGTAAGGCATAAATACATTCTTTTAAAACTGTCGACCGTGACGATTTTGATGACATTTTGCACTAATGTATACTATTTTAAGCTTTGATAAAGATTTTAAGATACTATTTTGTTTTGACGACCGGATGGCGGAGTGGGTAGTGTATCTGCCTGCGACGCCGAGGTCGCAGGTTCGAGTCCCGCTTAAGACAAATCTTTGAGTGCATGGACATGGGGGTTTGTCTTAGTCTGGGTATTTCTATGTATCATAAGTATGTATTTACAAAAGAAAAGTATATATGTATTAGTATCAGTTATTCTAGTAGGTACCCATATTACAAGCTCTACTTAGTTTGGGATTTTTAGCCTGTATTATGTATTTAGATTTAAGTAAAGGCTTCTTTTTATCGAGTACCACGCGGGCGGATTGGCTGGCGACAGCTAGTCTAATGCAAGTTATTTGTGCAGTGCAGCCTTTCTGTCATGTCACACTGAAATGTCCTGACATTGCACTGAAATGTCCCAACACTTCCTGACAGTGCCGACACTTTTTGAAAACACACTATTTATCTTTGACTGCTTTATAAAAATGTTATAAAGTCAAAGTGAAAATACATGCCAAAAAAATATTTGTTTTATTTATATAAAGTCCGAAGCGAAAGAACAGATGATAAGTGGTAGCCATAGACGTCAAATGTTCTCAAAACCAGTTGGTTAATGCGTCACTTCATGTAATGTACATGTCTCATTTTTAACAATAAGTTGACCGAATTTGTTAAAAACTGCAATCAATTGATATTATTTACGAGTTTTACAATTTATTTGCAATTTAGAATCAATGTACTTTATGTTAATAATATACTTAAATAATGAACCTAATTTTAATGCCATAATTCTATTAAGTAATTATTAAAAATATAATGAATTTGTTAATTAATAATTAACATAATCGTATAATTGTATTATGTTAATTATTTATGATAATGTTTTTTTTTACATAATTATAAATTAACGTAATGTATGTCTCTCTACATGTGTTGGAAAACTGTAAGTGTAGACTAGAAACTTTAAAAATAAATAAATTCATAAATAAATATAAAGACTACGGTGCTATGCCTCATGTGCCAGTATTTTTCTAGCCTGATCTCATCACCAAGCACTGTTATTTGATGGCAGGTTAAAGGTGAGGTGGTAGTTTTTCCACCCTTGAGTTCGTTCACAAAAGCTTTACTGCTATAAGACATCAACTTAAATACAACCCTTAAATCCATGGTCACCATGATCTTGCCACATGCCTGTTGACAAAACCCCATCACAACACAACCTCCATCACCGTGACAGAAAACAATTTATCGGACGTCAAGAATTTGGATGAAATGCGCCCGGCATTCAGCGGATTGGGTCGCAGTACATTCTAGAATCTGTAAAGTAGTTCTTGTTGCAGCAGAGTTTATATGGATTGCCACATTATAATATTATACAAGTTGTTGCCCGCGATTCCTTATAATTATTAGCCAGGAGTTTTTACGCGCTATATGTTACTGTTATGCTCCCGCCGCGTTAAAAGGTAAGCGTTTTCACTATATATTTAATCGCTGGCCCCCTCCTATTTATTTGTCGTATCGTGATGTTATAAAATTTACATAAAAGTCTTCGTCAATAAATAGCCTACCTAACCCAGTATCTGAGATAAGCGCGAACAAACAAATTCTTTAACTTTGTATAATAGGTGCAGATGAATTTACTTACCAATTTCATTTTCACAAAAAACTGTAAAATAATTTTAATAAAAAAGTATGCTTTCCATAGTTGCACTTTGCATGCATTTTATAAAATATGTGTACTATTACACGTGTTTAGAGTGCTTATCGAACGCCTGCAGTTAGCTATTCTAGAACTAGGTCTCATTAATTATGCAGCTGGTGGAAAATAAAGGCTATTAAAACGGCTAAGAACAATTAGTTTGAAGAAAATCTTTTTAATTCTTAAGTATGTTTATACACGCGAGTTATACTTGTCGATGGATCCTACGTACGTATATTGTGTAAGTGCTAAGTCATAACTTTACAGTTTAGGTTACATTTTTCAACCAGGTTTTAATTATCTCAGTCTCGTTCGAACATTGAATGATTCGGTAATATTGGCCCAAAATCATTCTCCTGTAAAATTATGTTTTTGCACTTGCACTAATACACGTAGGAGTTGTCGTTATGACATCGTCACCTCCACGGCAAGCTTACAAATCTGCAAAAAAATAATCTCTTTTTCTGGCAGTTCCGATATAAATTTGGTAAGTTTCCTATGCGTGTAATAATATAAAATGCAGATTTCCTATACTATAAACTTCAGACTTACAGTTTTCACATTATGTATAGTTTTCATCAAAACATTGATTTCTATAAAACTATAGATTCATAAATAATAAATAAATAATAAATATTTCACAACTCACACACAACGCCATCTAGTCCCAAACTAAGCAGAGCTTGTACTATGGGTACTAGAATAACTGATACTATTACATTATATACTTTTCTTTTGTAAATACATACATATTATACATAGAAACACCCAGACTAAGACAAATCCCCATGTTCATGCACACAAAGATTTGTCTTAAGTGGGAATCGAACCCACGACCTCGGCGTCGCATAAGTTTGCCGTAGTTTGGAGGAGACCACATTTTGGAATGTATTATTTTAGGTACACCTTTATGTTTACTGTAATTTACATTTTATACGATGGGGCAATCAAGACTGTAGACCATACACGCAAGGTGCCACACGACTACTTAACAATTTTTCTATTTTAAATTTTATGGAAATTGGCAATGTTTACAGTTTTATAAAACACTTTTTAATGACATTAAAACAAAATGTCCTTTTACAATCCGGTATCCTTAAACACAGTTGTAGAATACACGCCTCTGACCTACTAAGAAGAATCTTTTTACACTTCCACAACTTCAGATAAGATGATCCTCATCACTCGGACTGTACACGTGTTGACAACGAAATATTTCATTATTGTAAGCTTGGGTGTCAGGTATGGGTTAACACCTTATGCTCCCATTTCACTTCTCGTATTTGGGCAAATATTCATGTTGATTAGTCAAAGCATATTATTCATACTCTCGTAATCTTAGCAAATATTTGGCCTCGTCGTCTTCATTTGGGACAATTTTTTACGATAAAATATTGGCATAATATACATTAAAAAGAAACCTACCAGACAAAAATGCAAAGAAAATTTTTATTATTTAAAAAAAAATTACAAAAATAACCTTCTTTAATAAAGATTCTTGAAAATAATACAATATAAACTGTCGAGGTTTTATTCCAGGGTCGATGTCATTTTTAATTTTATTTGTTTCTTTTAGTCGATAAATATCTTGGTATATTTATTGTCCATTGTCACACTTCATAGTGAGTGACAGACAACGTTGATCCTGTCGGACAACGACGATAATCCACGCACGTCTCATACTATAAGATCATCTGTTACTTTAGGCTTACGGCAAGGGTTACAGTTGTATACTTACTGTAATTTGTAGTGGTGATATTTCTTGATGTAAATTTACACTGAAACTTAAATGAGTTTAACAACTACCGGGCTAGCATTACGAGCGCTTGATAGATTTTGTCGCGTTTTGTCATGTTTCGTCCTACCAAAATTTGACTTAAGTGCGACATAAATATCTCGCGCTCGTTATGCTAGCCTCTTTGACGTCTATCCACAACCACAAAAATAGAACGTCCTAACCATAAATAAATACGATATTTTTGTACAGATTTTAGCCAATTTGTTAAAGAGATTAGGCTTGTTAAAGCAAGTTTTTATTAATGGCGAACCCAGTTCTCGTAACTCCAAGAAAAATCTCTCAGACTTTAAGCGAAGCAATGTCCATTTTTTTTTACAGAATAAATACTGTGCTCAAAAATTATTTGAAAAGCAAATTAGGAGCTTGTTTTTCGAGTGATGTCGTGTAGAAAGATTCAACTTTTAGGTTTAAAAAGTAAAAAATAAAATTTGAAGGTACACATCTACTTCTAAAAGATAAAGATTAAAATATATTTTTTTTCTGCATTTAAAATATATATTTTTTTTAATTTTAACTTATAACTTCATGTTTTAGCTTTATAGAGTAGTAGCAAACCGCTTCGTAGCAAGTCTTTAGCAAAACGACTCTGTAGCAATTGTAGCGATTCGTAGCCCGTGGCAAGTCTTCAATTAAATTATTCTTGTGTCTCTTATATTTTTTTGGTTTATAAATAAACGTAAAAGGTACCAAAAATGTTAGTGTTATGATTCATATTTACCATTTCAGAACGTAAGAAAAACATTTAATATTATTCCATAAACTTTTCCTGGTATTGACGTGCTGCTTATACATGCACCCCAATCGCTTCGAGTGTTGTAAATAACACCAAAATACGAGCGTAAGGGGACAAAAGAGATCGTTTTTTCATGTTTTGAATAAATTATTTAATTGCAGACTGTTTTAATCTCATTAAATAAATTGTGGTAAAACTCTTATGAACGAGCTCAAGGAGCATCACTGAGTTACGTTTTACCTGCCCTTAAATAGTAATGCTTGCACTGCTGTGTTGTGGTTTGGGGTGAGATCAAACCCTGAAATTACTGTCACATAAGATATAACGCCGTAGTCCTTAGATGATGCGACGTTTTACAATCTGCTGTTGTTAATTGTTGATGTCCATTGGGCCATAGTAATTACTCACCATCAGACATCCATCCACACTACACATCTGTTTGCTACATGTCATTGTGTAGTATAAAAAAATGGTATGCTAACTTTTCTACTCGATTTGATCAGCGTAGAATTCAATAAATGTATGATAACGGCCCATAATACGAGCTGGTAATGTAGCTTTCTATCAATGAAATATTTTTTAACATCGGTTTAGAAGTTCTGAATGTTTTAACTATAAACAATATTATATTTCCTTCTAATTAAATGTTAGTGTATAGAATATAAGTAGTAGCAAATCGGTTCGTAGCCAATCCGTAGCAAAGTGATTTCGTAGCCATTGTAGCGATTTGTAGCTTGTAGAAAGTTAATAAAGGTAAGTGATCATAATGGAATGATTTCTCGTAGCTTTTTATCGAATGTTGTGAATTTAATTTGTTGCAAAGTATTTTACTTTGAGCGCATTAGCAATATTAATTAATTATTTATACGAAAATATTTTTATACGAACTAAAGAATGGTTTTAACGGTAAAAAATATTGGTATAAATTTCGGTTAAAATTATTTGTGTACAAAATTGTATTTTTGAATGTTGTCATAAAAAGTCCATCATCTTATGACAACATCATTCAAAAATACAAAATATTTGATGGCTTGTTTTTCTTATCCTAAATATATTTGCATACAACAGGAGGGGATTTTGAATTAGTATATATGTATTTTACTTCTTTTGAATGCTAAAGTAAATAGATACAGTCGAGTTCATGAGCATGTTTAGTATCTATAGGGTTCTATAAAGATAAGGTTAAAAACTGCCAACATATTAATGAACTCGACTGTACTTTATAGATATGTGTGCTCTAAAGCATTATTATTAAACATTTAATCGCTATTTATCAACAATTTAAAGACGCACTTTAAAGTATTTAAGAACCTTTTAAAATTGATACATCTCCAAAAATCTAAAAGCCGCAACAATATTTCAAAGGCACAGTTATTGATGTGTCAGTGATGCGCTGACTAATGGCTCAAGTTCTTCCCTAAGGCATGTACCGTGATTTGTGGATGCAATATCTCATCCAGCGGAAAGGGTGCCGTACAAAATAGACGATTTAGCGATGCTGAAAGTGTGCTTGCTAAGTACTTAGCAAATTTTCATCACGCCCCAATTGCTGATTAGTAAAAATTACAAATAGTTCGTAATAACATCTATAAATAACTACTTATATAAAAAATGAAATAACATAATTACATTTTAGTTGTAGGTTATTTGCTGTATTCGCGCAAATTATCAGTATGCGAAAATTTCGATTATACTAAACTTTACGGTCACAGTCAGACAAATATTAACTTTGAATTGGTAATCCTCTTAAATGTTACATCCACTTAAATCACTAAACGAATCAAACATCGTGTAATTCGTAAACTGATAGTGGACATAGTAACGTGAAATTAAAATATCCTTTTTACAACTTTAATTAAACCGAAATGTGATAAAAATATCGTAGCAGTATCTGAATCTTTTAAAATCTACAAAATGCTACGAATCTATCGAAATTATATCAATCAGTTTATAATTTTAAATTGAGTTATAAGTAAAGACAGTCGCTATCAGCTTATAACTTAGATCTTACTAAGATTGACCCCGAGTTATTAGTTAAGTTCGTGATAGTTATATTTGAATAATTTGCCTGCACCCAAGGATTTAGTTTCTATTATAACTGTTCTTTAGAGTTTCTTTGATAGGTCGGTTAGACTTATGGTAAACAGGGATTTGTTTACACTATAGAACTAATTGGGGAATGTATAACTTTGTCAATGGGCTAACCTTTTATCTGCTACTTATTAGTTGAGGCTACTTTACTTGGTTTCAATTTGAGTAAGTTAACATACAAAAGTATTTAGTATTATGAACGCCTTTTAATTGTATCGCCACGTTTAAAAGTGCCGTGATTTTTTAAGACGTTTCCTTCTGATAAATTCCATGAGTAATTAAAACACCTAATTGAATCTGGTCTAAATACAGAAAAAAAAGTTTATTAAGTAAAAAAACGCATTTGACTTACCTACAAACCGATATTGCAATAATATAATAAAAAAAAACAGTAACTTGTGATAAATATGCCCGTCGTCGCACCAAATACACTCTGGATGATGCCAGAGTAATGCCAAACGCTGTTTTTCAATCAGACCTTAATGACTTTAAAGCACTTTATATTTAAAAGAATAAGACACATGATGCGTTATAAACTGTATATTGATATTTAGAAGGTGTTAATTTATTAACATTATCATTATACTTAAAAACAGTTGAAAAAATATTAGACCGTCTGGATTTGAACCTCGGACCATCTGCACACCAGGTAGTCGCTTTAACCAACCAGCTACGGTCGCTTCTTGCCACGACCCTAAATTTCTTAAATACATGTTACGTCATTTCGTGACATCACGTTCATCCATTTGTTCCTATCTTAAGTAGGATACAAACATTTAAACTGTTTCTTAGTATAATTTGCTAAGCATAGCTAAATTCTATACAAATAATTATCACTAAGAGGTTGAAACATTATCATTATTAATATTGATGAATATACTCAAAAGCCTAGCAATTAGCCCTTCCATACAGGGTAAACAGAGTAATAAGGGTAAATTACGGACATTACGCAAGAGTTGAGACACTTCATTGTGCTCAAAAATTATATCGTGTTTGTACGACCTAAGCAAACACATTTGAAGTCCGTTTTGTAAATCCACACGAGAAAGGACAGGGCTGTGGAGTGTGGCATTTTCTAGTTTTATTTGAATTTGAAAAGGTAGCAGAATACCATGCTTAATTAGTAAAGAGTATGACATAATGAGAATTAAAAAAAATATAAAGAAATAATGATATACTAGTAATCGCAATATCATTTTATAATCATAAATTGTTATATTGGTAATCATATTTTTTAACAGTTCGGCTATGATTATGCACGATTTAAATTAGTGCTCACCATCAGACGGGCAAAGCACAACAATACGTTTACCATCTTAGCAATATTAAAATTTAAACGGGCATTTTAAGTCCTTGAAGGGATCATTGAAAATAATAAAACGTTTCCTAACCACGAAACTTTCATATTTTCGTCCTTTACCCACATCACTCAAAATACCTTTACCAATCCAAGAACGTCAAGGATCTCTCGTGCCAGCCCTGGCTGCTAGAGAGCACTTAACGTGACCCTAAGCCCAAGGACTTATTTACATAAACATATGAATGGTCGTTTGGAAGGAATTAGGATACAATTTTGGTGGCGGCCATAATCCGTGGAAAATACGACCGACCATTGGATGGATAGTGACGAAGTAGATTAAGTAAGTACAGATAGGCATGTTAAGTGGTACGATCATTTTCGAAGTTTAGATTAGTATTTTTTTTTTTTAAGTAAATTTGATTGTGTTAATAGCAACGCTTATTAAAGTTGTTTTTTGTTTTGCATTTTTTTTTCAAAAAACTGCTCTAAAAACTCCTGTGTTGCGGGGCGTTCACAAATATACATATCACACGCACAAAGCACTCTTAGAGTCATAAAAAATCTTTGCGAATCACACAAAGATATCCCAAGTGGGGATCGAAACCACAAGGCGACCACTTTAACCAGTACGCCAACCGTGCACTGCGTTGTGGTCGTCATTATTTTTTTAGGCCATTAACTCACTACATTAGGCTATTGGCGCTATTGGTTTTGTTTCAGTATATTAATTTCTATGAGGATATTTAACTGTACCGCCCCTGCGCGGACCAACGAGAAAACGGCCAAACTGTCTTCAAAAGGCATCAAAAACTTCGGTTCGGATAACTTCAAATTGGTTGTTATCCTTTAATTTCTCTCAAATACCCCCAAGAGGTTTTATTGGCTGTCCAAACGATATCTTTAATATTGCGATAAAATATTTCGCTATTGTCTTCACATTTCGGGTCCAGTCTATTATATACAATATTGTTTTTAGGTTAAGTTGTCTGCCCCGGCTATTTGGTCTCGACATAATTTATTCAATCGATATTATTAGGGTTCTGGAGTACCTACAAGGAACCTTTATATATATAAGGCTATTCCCTCCTTATTTATTAGGCTATTCAACATTTTGACTTAACTTGTGGTCGAAACCGAGAGCAAAAACTAGTCATTTAATTAATAGAACCAAATCTCCCATTCCTCGACTCACCTACATACTGTACAACAACACATTCCAAGCTGTCCAAGATTGGATGTAACAGAAATGCCCCAAAGAGTCGTTACCGCTGAATCTTGTACAACTCAGATAGCACTCGCTAACTCCTAACTTCTTAAATTAAACTTATATTGCACCTGTTGTATCACACCGATTCAAATTTAATGTTAATTGTTTAATTTGCGAATTTTGAAACATTAAGTAAGGAAGTAAGGTGGGCCATTTTGTGATATATTGCCTTAGGTCGCGGGTGAATTTGAGCAGTTTGATAAAAAATCTATACATTTACATAATAATAGGTGATCCTTAAAAATGTTTTAATTACCAGCTGTTTTTTTAGTATTTTTTATTACTTGTAATATAAATGAAGCTTCTTCGTCAAGTAATAGTTAAACCCCAGTTCACACTAGTCATTGATAAATCAGAATCAATATCACATTCCAAGCTGTCCAAGATTGGATGTAACAGAAATGCCCCAAAGAGTCATTACAGCTGAATCTTGTACAACTCAGATAGCACTCGCTAACTCCTAACTTCTTGAATCAAACGGCTCTATCGCACCTGTTCTCGCATTTGTAGAGCTTGGTCGAAAATCTATACTTGTCAGTTGTAAATTCAACAGCTGTTTGAAAATTGTATCAAAACAATAGACTAAAGAGTTTGTGGATCCCTACACAACATTTAAACTAGTATTAGTAAGACTTAGGTAAAGTACCTCAATAGTATCTATATATATAATATATATAGTACAAATGAAGACTTACCATGTCTGTATATTAAATATATTTAAGAAAAATGTATTCGAAGATTCTTTATAACAGTAGTAGAAGCCAAGACATATTTCTTTAGAATTTTTGTCTGTTTGTATATTCGTACGCGCAGCACGCAAAAAGTACTGCATAGAATTGATGCGGTTTTTTACTAATGTGAAACTGGAGCTCTAACTCAAAACTGGTATAAGATTTATCTTTGTATTTAATCCCTAAGGGGGTGTAAGTTTATATGGGATGTTTGTCAATTTTAAAGAAAAACGCATTAAATGCTGCACATAGGTTTCTTACATGACGTAAATTAACAATATAATACATTATTTATTGATAATTTTACTTCCCTAGGGGGTAAATTTTGTAGGAAATAGCATGGAATTATAGAAGTCCACGCGGGTAAAGTGGAAAGCAACAGTTAGTAAATTATAAAATAAAAACTGCATTTAATTTAGTCAGACTCCAGCTCTACCTTAAAAATTTACCCATAGCTGGTTATAATCCTAAAATAGCCTTGAAACCTCGGCGCTTGTTTTAATATAACTTTCAATTTCGTTGCGTTTTCCTCAAAGTTTCTACATGCCATAATACTTATATCGATAACAAGGGCTAAACACAACAGAAGCCGTCCCTTACCAGGGTAACACAAACAGCATTAAGAGTATACGGATCCGGGCGGTCCCATTTGTGTCAGTTAAACAAGGGACCCTACCGTGTGTACACTCGAGTACACATCAAGATATACCTATATTACCACTAAAAGCTGGTCTCGCTATGCACGGAAAGCTAGTATACAAGCGGAGACCATCTTATACTGGTATTGTATAGCTTGATGTGAAACCGTGTGTACAGTACAAACTATTACTACTAACAAATATTTCATGAGCTGCATATGTTCACGACCTTACGTAAATTGGATTAGTTTTGAGTTTAGAGGCTGTTGTAGACAAAGGGTAGACAAGGGGTAAGGATGTGCGCTGGATTCTTGAGCAACACTTAATTGTAAACGTTGAGAAAACTCCTTGTTTGTCTGTCGATTTGATTCTGTTTATTTAAAAGTAGACCCCCAAGCGCCGTGGTTTCATTTTGACGTATGATCTATTTTTAAACACAAAATTAATGTTTTCGTAGCTATTTTGTCAAAATTGTTTTGTTTATGAATTAAGTTACATACAAACACAAATATTTAAATAATAATTTTGAAAAATGGGCGCCAAAAGCATATATTTTAGTGTTTTAGATATGATTTGTCTACAAAAAAAGATAAAAGCTTAATAATATTAAAGATACACCCATATTATATATTTATAAATTACTTTTGTGTTAAAAACAACCACTGACCACACCGATTGTAACTTAACTATTAATTAGAAACATTAAAAGCATGGTCTTTTCAAATAATGCAACGCTTACATTATCTAGAGATTGTCATACATAATAATTATGTCATGTAGTTTGATATTACACTGACTATTTCGCCTCTATAGTATTTTTCTTCTTGGCCAATAAGAGCGGCAGACAAATAATATTTAAATGAAACTTCACGTTTACATGCTAAATTTTCCTACTTCGTTGTTATTTATGGCAAAATGCCAAAATCTTTGCGAACTGTTGTACTAAACGCCAAATAAACTTGCCAACTTGATAGATCAACATTTCAATGTCCAAATACCACAATCTTACACCTTTAGCTACTTATTACGACAGTGGGGGTTTGTCTTACTCTGGGTGTTTCTATGTATAATAAGTATGTATTTACAAAAGAAAAGTATATATGTATTAGTATCAGTTATTCTAGTACCCATAGTACAAGCTCTGCTTAGTTAGGGACTAGATGGCGTTGTGTGTGAGTTGTGAAATATTTATTTATTATTTATTTAATGATTGAATTACAGATTTGCAGGTATACTCAAAATAACTCACAGAAAATCATAACATTGTTAATTAATAATTGGATACACAAACCATCATTACATTACTATAAATAAAAAATTATCTAAACATAACAGGTGAAAATACAGGTGTTATACACCTGTGCAGCACCCTTCTGGGTAATATAGGCTTGATGGTATGTTATGATGTATGTGATGTTTTGTAAATGAAGCTTTACGAAGATCATGTTGATTAGAAGTAAAACAAATCCAAAGTCCATCATATTGAAGTACTATCTATTTGTAATCACCAAGAATTAATTTCGAAATTTCTATCCAAGAGCTAAAATATTATTCTCGTAATCCCAAACTTGAAAATATCCCCGACATTAGTCTTACAGTTCCTTAAGCGTTTTAATATCCCTTTAATATCCGGTGGATATTCGTCTATCTGGATATTCGGGTAATTAATATCCGAGAAGTACCGACGGGACAGCTGCTCCTAATACCAATATTATATTTATGAAGATATTAAAATTAATACAAATATTAGGAAGTTACCTTCCCCTGTGGATCTGGAATTAATTCCAGGATATGAATGTATTAATGACGGTTCAGGTTATTAGGAGTGGCTTCTGCCTAATGGCTTTTGAGAGCAATGCCAACAAATTACGGTAAGGAATGATAACTTAATAATAATGGGTGGTACGTATATCATTTATCATACATTATTTCAGATCAAATTATAGATTAACACTAAAAGATCACTTCTGTCTTCTACAGTCTTATAAAATATTTTTTTGTAACTTTCATAAAATTGTCTACTTGTAATCACCCAAGACTTATAATTATAATCAATCGATAAAAAGTAGCCTACTTGTCAATACAGGCTTTGAGCTAGACTTACGATATTATTAAATTAACATCCATCCAATAATTATTGGGTGTAAGAATAGCAAATATCAACGCATCCTTAATATTCAACCCTCAAGCGGCGCAAGTATAGTAATCTTGTTGGAGATTACATATTTGAGCCGTTTGGGGTTGAGACGCTGGGGTCATGGGGCCCGAGTGCCCATTCTCTTTTTAAAGAGATATCAAAACGACTGATCGACACTTCACGTGATCAGAAGGCTGGTTTTTACTTTGCTCAAAGGTTGAGCATAGCAATTCAACGCGGCAATGCCGCCAGCCTTCTGGGCACGTCACCCGCATTTGACATTGATGCGGAAGTATTTTTTGACGCATAACTTTTAAAAAATTTTAGTTCTATTTTTCTTACAGCTGTACATAGTTAGGTATTCAATTTTGTTTTTTTTTTATTAAGTTATTAGAATATTTAAATGTACAGTAAACGCTCAGAAGTCCATAGGCACACTAAGGATTACATTGCTTTGAACTGTACGAGCCCGATACAGCCAGTACACACACTAACGAAGTCGCGTGCGTGTATAGCAGTTTATAAGATAACACACACTAATGAAATGTTGTCGCATTCGTACTAAACGCGTCACAGTGTTCTTACAATTCGCATCTATCTATCATGAGCAGGTAGTAGTATCGGACTATCGGGTAAGCAATGGGATCACGATCAACTAAATTTGAGTTTGAAGCTTAGTTGATTTGTGGTTGTATTTTGTTTTTACGAAATCATAATAATATTTGTAATATTTTAAGCAGAAACTTGTTAGGTATTCATGCTTAAATAGTTACATACAATACATAAATAGTTACATATTAATATGACTAATAAGTTAAATATGTTATTATTATTTAACTATTTAAGTATTTTTTGGTTTTTTTTCATTGTTGTAAGGTAGAAATAAAAAAAGTCACGCTGAATGATGATAAAAATGTTTATTCGTTTTATTTATTTATACAATTAATAAACTTTTAAGAGCATTGTGACGTCACATTCCTACCTAAATAAAAAAAAGTTTCCTTGTAACCGTTTATAAGATTTTTGATTAATATAATAACTAATAAGTTAAATAATTATGTTATTATTATTTAACAATTTACGTATATTTTTATTTTTATTGTCATTTTTGTAACGTAGAAATAAAAAAGTCATGCTGAATGATGATAGAAATGTTTATTCGTTATATTTATCTTTTAAGATAATTGTGACGTCACATTCCTACCTAAATTAATAATATAATAGAAGTGCCCTTGTAACCGTTCATAAGATTTTTTATTGTAACCCACCAATAATATAAATGTTACTAAAATAATTCATCATGACAACAAGGACGGAAAGGATGTTCTATTAAGAAAAATATAATTATTGATACCCTAAACTTCAAAAAGTATAGAAAGGACTTAGCGAGATTAGATCTCACGGCTCATTGCTAAATGCATTTAACTGCACGCCTTAACCGCTCGGCCACCTTGACTCATTCAAAGGAAGTGAAATTATGAACTACAATTATTTGTTAACAACATGTATTGTGTCTATTTCTTGGAAATAGAAGGTCGTAAGTCAAACTACACTTCAAACTATTGCCTTTTGAGATTGCTTATGGACTTTTGGTCGTGACTGTACATAATATGTTTGAAAATGAATAAATATACAAATATTCAAGTTTGAAATGTAAAATAAATATTTTAATATTTTTTAAATATTTCACACAACTCATACACAACGCCATCTAGTCCCAAACTAAGCAGAGCTTGAAATATAGGTACTAGAATAACTGATACTAATACATATATACTTTTTTTTTGTAAATACATACATATTATACATAGAAACACCCAGACTAAGACAAACCCCCATGTTCATGCACACAAAGATTTGTCTTAAGTGGGAATCGAACCCACGACCTCGGCGTCGCAGGCAGGTACACTACCCACTCCGCTATCCGGTCGTCAATTGAATTACACAATGATATATAGCCAAAAAGTTGCTCCCTTTGAAAATATTTTTTGCGTATTATTGATATTTTTGTGTAATGATTTAGATGAAGAGAGAACGTAGGCACAGTATTAATATCAACCAGTACTCTGACTCGATCCCTCTCCTTAAAATAACAAAAGGCAATCCCGCGAAACTCGGAAAGGCTGCCAACCTACTGAATTTTAACTTCATGTTAGCTTGAGCTTCTATGATGCTTATAAATAATTTTTGTCATTTTCAATGCCACTATTAAATTTTAAACATAAAACTTGGAATTTTTTAACTATTTTTTTCTGTCATTACGTACCTACTATTACTCAATTCCGGCTTGACGTCCTACACTGGGACACAAAGGCGCGTGCCTCTATGTCAGGTGTTTTTAGATCCAAGTTTTGATATATATAGGTTTATATGATGGATAAAATCTCAAAGCATGACTCCAAAATCCAAAATAAAAAATAAATTATTAAGTAACAAATAAAAAAACATTAGTAACACGATTCAAGGATACATTTTATTCCAAAACCAAACAACATTACAATGATCAAGAATCAATCAATCTTTCTACAAAAGTCTGGCAACCATTGGATTGTAAATGAACCGTCTGAATGACCAGTTAGGATAGTAGTTTGGTGTCGGATATACTAGCCGGTAGGAGCTCTGCATTGGTAGGAGATAGGCTGACGTCAATGACAGGAATAGAGCGAAGGCCAAGATCAGGAGAATTGATTTGGTCATCTGGAATTGGATATTGTAAATTAATTAATTAAACACGTAAATAAGGAACATTCGAGTGGCAAAACCTATATATTAGATTGTATATAATGTACGGGCTGATAAAAAAGACGAGGTATGTACTATCAAAAGCATGGATTCATGATTCACCATATATTTTTACTTACAAAGACATTTTAAAATCACTGTCTAAATTAATTTGACAACGTATTCCAAATTCTATCAAATTAGGTGTCATTTAAACAAACTAATAGCTCTGATAATCTTAGAGCAATAAGCCAACCGGAGGTGTCATTGTCAGGCGTCCCCCGCTGCTAAATGTGGAAGAGCGCCGCTCTCGCACGCAATACAAAAGTGCGGCATAATTTACCCCCTACGCGAGTTTTGGCAGCATTATTTGCATAGATATTTGCGTTCATTACGTGTCCATATTGGATTTTAAGTCTTGAGCTGCAAACAACCTAATCAAAAATGACAGTTTCATACCAAACGTTTGTCAAAATAACTTACGAGAGTATAGGTATACTCAAAACCACTCGTTGCCGACGGCAATAGCCGGCACTGATCATAGATTTATTCGTTTTTGACTATAGGACTTTAAATCGCAGATATTTTACATTTCTGTTGTTTATTTTAATGAATTTTGAAAATATGAAAAAAAATGCTGGCAGCATTGCCATACAAGGTGGCAATGCTGCCAGCACTTTGGAAACATTGCCTACTAGCTGCGGTATTTTTCATTAGGTTTGTGCGTAGTTATATACAGTATAGTTGTGCGTAGTAGCTTTTAAGTTGCAGAAACATATTTTTTTAAATATATTTTTTTCATAGTAAAAGAAAAATAAATAATACCTTGTATAAAATCTCTTGAATATTTTTTTCTCACAAAACAGCGTCTTAACTCGAAAGTAATCTTAAACTGTATTCAGAGATTGACTTACAACCTTTTATACGCCTTTCTATTACGCATCTGTATTTAAATAATCATGTAGTTAATTATCTTGATGGATATTTTATTAGGTTCTTATCTCAATTATAATTGCTTTTCTTTTCAAGACGTTTGAGATCTATTGACATTGTAACATTAATTAAATATACAACATATAACACAACATAACATCACGCCTATATTACCCAGAAGGGTGTGGCAGACGTGAACAGCACCCACATTTTACCTGCTATGTTTAGGTCCCATGGGTTGGGGGATGAGTCTATCGCTATCCACCGGGCACAACTCCAACTCCGTGCAAATTTCCTAACGGAAAATTCACAAATAACACTTTGCCCGACACGGGCATCGAACCCAAGACCTTGCAGTAAGAGGCGCATACACTAAATACCTAGACCATCAAGGCAGTTATATCATAAAGTTTCAAATAGTGCATTGTAGTAAACACATCCATCAAGTCTTGCTGAAACAACATGCATCTTAACTCTAAAACTTTCCACAACACGTATAAATTGTAGCAAAACTAAAATAGCTGCTTTGAAAACTTTCCGTGTGCTTCAGAATACATTACAGTTATTCAAGGGTAAGTTTTGTGATGAAACTTGAAGGAAATGCACATGCGTCTCTGTGAAGGGCAATGGCCTTTAAAACAACGCTGTGGTGTTGGAGCCGGGTTTTCAGACTTGTAAAAGACGTGGTCAAAGTTTTGGATTACTACGTTTATTTTGGTCTTTTAGACTTAGAGGATACTCGTTGGTCTAGTGTTTTGTTTATTCAGCCTCTGACCGCGACGTCTCCGATTTGATTTCAAACCGGAACCTAATTTCTGGCGATTTAGGATATAGATACGGAGTTAGGATTTATTTGCGTTTTAAGCAAGAGTTTGTTCAGACAAATGTTGCCATTTATCTCCAAAACTTCTAATCTTATTTTGATGCGGATTTCAGTGATAAGTTCTGGTTTAATTGGTAAATTTGTAGTGTCTCATCGCTGAGAACATCACTGTTCAATTTTAATCTAATCTTCTTCTTCTAATATTTAAACATCTCGTGTCATAGTGCTAGCTATCGAACTTTTCCAAAACGGCTTGACCGTATTTAATTATTATTCCTTGCATATATTCGGTAGGTCTGAGAAGATCGAAAGCATTTTTTTATACCACTAGAGTTGAGGAAGATCGACATAACACGTGGGTGGCAGATAGTGAAAAGATGCCCCGATGGTCCAGTGGTTAGCATATGCGCCTCTGCGAGGTCTCGGGTTAGATTCCCGTGTCGGGCAAGGTGTTATTTGTGATCTTTTTGTCAGGAAATTAACAATAGACTTACCTCCTATGTCATGGGACCTAAACATAACAAGTGAAGTGTGGGTGTTGTACACCTCTGCCACACCCTTCTGAGTATTATAGGCGTGATGTTACGTTATGTTTAAGGACGTTAGTTTATCACAGTTGGTATAATATTTAGGACAGATTAAGACAACATCGCAAGATTAATTTAGTGCCGGAGGCTGACAGGCCGAGCTTTAACCGATTATGTTAGAAACACTACACTGCACTCCAAAACACAACGTATAGCTGACTCCTAGTCTGATAGTCGTCACGTATGCCAAATCATAGTGGATCTCATGAGGCAGTGTTTGTACTAGCTGCTCCAATAAACTGAATAACAATTGGAAGACAACATCATGGTCGACCATTTGCATCTTGTATCGGATGTGAATAGTCATTAGGTATAGTGGCAACTATAACAACATTTACAAAAGTATTTTTTTTAAAGCAATCAGCCACTCAGTCTTACTATTTCAGAAATACATTGGTATAGGTTTACATTCTGTAATTCTATTCGTTTTGTTTTATTATTTTGTCTCCATGCAACTTTAATGTGTTTGTTGCCTTGCCTACCTTGTGTTAATTATTTTGATGTTTCCAGTACAATTTGCATGCTATTATGCTATTTTCAATACAATTAATATTTGCATGCTAATATCATGTGTCTTGTGCCTATTATTGTACATCTGTTATGTATTTACCACATTTTTTGCAAATAAATATATCTTATCTTAAAAAAAGTATATTATCTATTATGTTGTATTAATATCATTAAAAGTTATTCTGGTACCCATTGAACAAGTTTTTTCTAATTTAGAACTTGATGGCGTTGTTTTAATATTATATAATTCGAAATTTGAATACTATTTCCTTCAAAATTGAGGGTGTTTTTCATACACTTCCAATCCTTAATTCTTAGATACTCTTGAGGAGAGAAATTTCCCAAAAATCTAAGACTATGAATTGATTTCATTTACCTAACCTATGTGCGTCTGTGGGAACCTATGTGAAGAATATTGTGAAATTTCATGCGACATCCACAAAATTGCTATTTAAACTTACAACCCTTGATTCAACCCTTTGGGGAGTGATGTCTCCAAAACACCTGTCTTACAGTTAATTTACGACATAATTATAAGAAACCTAAGTGCAGAATTTCAAACTACCTATATAAACATTAACTTTTTAATATTTATAAATATATTTAAATTTAAAAACTAGTATGTTTTTACACTAGACCTGCAGCGACACAACTGTGAAAACCATATGATCATTTTGACATATTATATTCTATATTGAGATTGACATAATTTATTTTTGACATCATTTTATCATATTATTGACTTAAGTTTCAACTTTTGACATTATAATGAATATCCATTGATACATTATTTTTATTATTTAATATGATGATTAATGAAAATTAATTCATAATTATATAGTTTCTTTATTAACTCACTAAATTTGATTTGTATAACCTCATTTCATGTTATTTCAAATATTGTTAAGTAAAGGCAATCTGTGTGTACTTTTTTTAAATTATTTATTTTTATATTTTTGTAGTATAAATAGTTTTTGTTATTAGTATATAAATATTTGTTCTGTTCTGAAACCCTTATATATACAGTAGTATACACACATTGTTTTTACTCCTTTATTTTCTGCTTGAAGTGTAAGATATTGCAACCTTATATACTATGGATTTATTTATAATAATTTAATTTCATTTCTATATTTAAGTTTATTTTCTCTTTATAACCATATTTAGCTATAATGTTTGTTTTGGTTGCTATAACTTACACATTGAATTATTGTCAAAAAACAAACAAATATTGTATGAATTATTTGAAAAGATGGTGCACATGAGTTTCTCACCAGCTCTTCTCATGATGCAATACCCATCGGAGCTGGTACTTGGATTGATTTTAATTCAATTCTCTAAGTTGAATTAAAGTCAATCTAAGCTCCGGTGTCAAATCATTTTATTACAATAAGTACATATTATAATTTAGTTAGCTAAGTTTTATTGTAATTTTATATTTTTTGTGTTTTGATGTTTGTTTTGACGTGTTCAAGCGCCCCTTGGGGCCCATGGAAATAAATGATTTGATTTGATTTGATTTGATTCATATTCATTTTCATAAAGCAGTTTAAACGTGATGCAAGTACGATTATACAGACAGACAGACATACAAAAACTCTAGAAAAATATGTTTTCTTCTGATTTTTTAAAGTCCCATCGTATTATTTCTCTTAAATATCTTCAATGAAATGAAATGAAAATATCTTTTTTCTTAAGCCCTTCCCAATGCACTTAGAATCGTAAAGTAAAGACATAGCTAATTTACAATGTTATTATAATAGTTTCATAATGTGTATTGATTTATTATATAAATTAAATAATAATAAATAAACATGCACACAACGTCATCTAGTAGGACTAGATAACCTTGTGTGAATGTTGAGCTAACTAAGCAAAGCTACTAGAATAACTATGGATACTAGAATAACTGATTCTAAGACATATATTATGACATATACTTTTCTTTTGTAAAAACATACTTAATATGCTTAGAAACACCTAGACCAAGACAGACCTTCATATTCATGCACACAAAGATTTGACTTGGGCGAGGAATCGAACAAGCAAAAAAAATAAAAATATTGATATTGGCATATTTTAGTTCTTAGATGGGAACAACAATAAAAAACCAAAATTCAAAGCAATCAAAGAAACCTTTATTTAAATTTAAGCACATTCATTTTACAGACTTGGCGGACACACTAGCGTGTACCGATTAATTCTTGGGGTAGTATCCAAACACCTTGTAGAACTGCTCCGGATTGTACGCCTTGCGCAGTATCTGGTATTGTGGGAGCCGCATGGGGATTCCTCTGCGGAAATACGACGTCAACGGTTCATTAATCGCGTAGCTCAATCCCGGCTCCGCTAACCGGACGTTAATTGGGGGGTATTTGTACGCCTGGATGGTCTCAACGGGGTAGCCACCGTATTCAGCCGTCCATTCAGTCAGCTCCCTTGCTTCAGAGGTTGCGCAGGCTACAGCCAGGACCAAAACGAGGAATTTCATCTAAAAGTAATATTTAATTAGTATTTAATGATTTGAAACATTAAACATAGTTACTAATTTATTGCGTGTTGATGCAACTCGATTAAAACTGTAGAACAGTGAGGTATTGTAATTTTTATTTTGATTAAAAAGCTTACAGGTAATTTGCAAATACAAATTACTAATATTCTTGTTAACTCCCTCCAGCTAAGCTTTATTCGCTTGTGTTAGGACGGTCACGTCCGAGGTGTAATGGCCAGGCTTCGAACCCACAACCTCTCGATCGTAAGACGAATGCCTTATCCATTGCGCCACGGCCGTGTTATTAGTAGTTAATTATTCTTTAACTTAATCTACCCAAGTAACACGCGTAGGAGACAAATATTGGTATGTCAAAAAAGGTATAGTTGTTATTCTGTCAAATATATTTTTTCTGAAATCCTTTTAATAAACGGACATTAAAAAATTGTAGGCCATAAAAATTTAAAGACAAACCTAGTTCTAGTTTCTCAATTTTTCTTTCACTTAAGTTGATACTTAAGTGAAAGAAAAATTGAGAAAAACGTAGTCAGAAAATAAGTTAAACAATTTTTGAACTCATTCAATATTAATTTACTTGCCGAACAATAATGAGTTACGAAAAAATACTAATTGTTAAAGATTTTTTTATTTCTAAATAATAATAGGAGGAACCTTACCATGATGAGTCTTTAGCTCTTCTAATAATTTGAAAAGCATCTCATACGCTTATATATTATTTGAAATTGTAGTGAATTCTGATATGCTAATTGAAATAATAATTTGATTTGATTGTTTAATTATTTGGTTCATTATTATCACCGTTAAAAGCCATTAAAAGCCGTTTAGTATCATAATTGGTTGTTTACATCCGGTGTTTTTTAATGTCTGTTTTTACCGACTTACAAAAGGAGAAGGTTCTTTATTCGATGCATATATATTTTTTAAATGTTTGTCTAGCGATTTTGCTGCCATTTGTAACCGATTTAAAAAAAAAAAAAAATTTAAGCAAGTGTAGGTACTTTCGAAATAGTCCCATGGGCACCAAGTCAGAATCTGATGATCGAACCCTATAAAAGCCAGGGCAACTCTCAAATTATATAGGTTCTTAGAGGGTTTTTAGGTTATTTTCTGAGATTATTTAGATATTTGCATCTAGAAGACATCTTATGTTGCTGAGCTGATGCTTCAACACTTCAACAGTTAGGAGATTTTAAGTTATATTCAGATAAGACTACGTTGAGATTACCCACATGGAACGAGTTTGGAGTTAAAAAAATCTTATTATAAAGGTGTTTTTCGTAACTGTTCTACAAACTGCTTGGCAAGTAGTTTTAAATGAGAACATTAATTGGTAAGAGTCACTTCACCAAAGAGAGATTAATAAATAAAAGATTATTAAAAAATAATACCGACTTCAAAAAACGTAAAAATCACAAAATAACGCCGAAAGTCGATAAAATATGATGTAATTTTTACGTTTTATGAAGTCGGTTTAATTTTTTTTTAATTCATGGCTTGTAAAAAATCAACAACTATTCAAGTGGTTCGCATCTTAATTGCCGCTATATACGCTACAAGAAATATTTACAATATATTTATCTATACAGTTCGACTACGCTGTTTTATTTTACACAGAACGAAGGCTTACGGTGGGTATGAACAACGATGACAAACAAGATCACAATACTTCTTCCTAATTCTAAATGATGTGTATTGATTATTTTTTTAATTCCAACTCCGTGCTGCTATTGTGAAATTCCGGACGGAAATTTCTCAAATACCATTTTGACCGACCCGGGAATCGAACCCGAGACTTCGCGGTACTGGCGCATAAGCTAACCACTGCCCTCGAGGCTGTGGCCCAAGTGGCCACAGCCTAGATATTTTAATTTATATAAAAAACAGATCTCGTGTTTTAACTGTTCTTAAAAAACCTTATGGATTTTTAATCCATTCCAATTAGCGTCAGTAACATTGATTTTATACCACACTAATTTATAACTTCCACTACTTGTTATTCGCTTACAGAAAGTAAAAGAAAAATTTATTTTAAAAAAATAAAAACTTTTAACGACTGCTTTTAATAGGAATGTGTATTTGCAGATTCTAAAGCAGCCTTCGAATGTGTGTGTGTGTGTGTGGCATTCAGTTGCAGTATCGATCTGCCGAAAAGCGACTGTGTCCTTTGACCCTAAAGGTTTTTGGCTTCTGAGAAACAAATAAATGGGTATTTTTAGCCTATGGGCCAGAAAACCAAAGGAAAAAGTTCTGTAGAAAAATATCGTTCTGCAGGTCTCCATCTATACATTAAAAAAAAACATAAAGATCAGTACAGCGATTTAGCAGTGGGAGTATTATAACAAACAGATACATAGTGTTACTTTCACACCTAGTGTTGAAACAAAATTTTTAGGCGACTACATTAATAGCATATTTCGTAGTTTAATGTAAGAATTCTGAAGTGTTCAGTAACTTGTTTTGCTGACTGTAAGTAAGGTGTGAATCCAAAACGAGTGACTGCACCTTTTTGCAGCCAAGTCTAAATTTGCTGAGAAGTTTGATAACTACTATAATAAAGGAAAATAAATTTAATGGTGGTGGAGCTCTTATGAATGAGCTGGAAGGTGACAGCCCTACCGCCATCACCATAAAACTGCCGCTAAATAGTAATACTTGCATTACTGTCTTCCATTGAGACAGGCCCTGAAATTATTGGTACTTATGGCCGTAACACCATAGTCCTCAGATGAAGTGACGCATCTACAATCTGCTTATGTGAATTGCAGATGTTCATGGTCACCACATTCCATCAGGTAAACTGCACGTCTGGTTGTTACATACGTCGCGTCGTATAAAGAAAAAATATCTTTACCACACAATGATAAGTATATACAAAGAAAATAGTTCAATAATTGGCTACCTATCCTACATTTTCCTCATTTTATACCGCGCTAACTAAAATCGTTTTGTTTAATACGTTCATAACATCGTTTAGTTTGGTATTACTTTAGTTAAATCCTCCGTAACTGTCGACATCTTGTATGCAAATGCCAGCAATGAAACTTTAAAACTATGTTAATTTGGTAATATGTAGGTGGGTACTATAGTAATGTATGTATATTGTTTTGGCAAGGAGCTGATTACTTTTTAATATGAATTTCCATGATATTAAAAGAAATTACGAGATATAAACAAGTTTTATGGCTACTCTGATATTACTGTGGTGAGCTGCTGGGCAAACTCAGCAGGGTGATCTTCTGATATTTTAGAGGTTGGTCAATATTTAATAATAAAGTTCCCTATTTTTTTAATCTATTGGTAATATGTTATGTGGTAAACATAATGTTTTAAAAGTTCTTAAAATGTTATATTAATGGTTCTCTATATAATCTTCTTTTTTAAGAGAAAAAATGTGAATGACAAAACTAAACGAATGTGGTAGATCTCACTGAGAATCTAGAAAAGATTAGAGCAATAAATTAAAAAAATAAAATATGAACATTATTTCGGTGATATTTGTTTTATAATGAAATTATGACTAAAATAAAGGCTTTGAATCATTTATTTGTTCGAAACTTTGATAAATATCAAAGGTTCGAAAGTTAATAATAGAAATTACCTCCTTTTTTTGAAGTCGTTAAAACGAGATCTTTGCGTGGCCTGACCATCCAGGGTCATTCCCAAATTCCTCTGGGTATATTCATATACCTGTACCTCACAGGTCCTACCTCAACAAACTTGTAAGGTGTCAAATTATCTATACAGTTCTATACAGGCATCGGGGACCAAACGGAAGCATTTTGGTAGTGGTAGTTTCATCACCTTCATGGAGAGATTTATTATTATTGTTATTATTATTGTGAGCCTATAGCCACTGCAGAACAAAGGCCTTAGAATAGAGAGACTTAGGATTACATTAATAAAAAAAAGTTTTATTGCAGCATATAATTATTTATTTCCATTCTGTAGTACAACAAATATCAAAATTAATCTGTAATTTGTTTATAATCGTAGAAGAAAGGTTTGTTGGCGCGGACCGCCACGGGAACAATGCCGCCATTAATCTCATATTCCTCTGGGAAGATATAGGGGAACTCGTACATAGGAGCTTTGAGTCCCTTTAAGACGATCCTGTATCCCGCAGGGCTAGGTATGGTCAATGGCTCAAGGTCATCGTTGACAAGCCGGTACTGCCCGGTAGTATCCCAATGCACTTCGGCACAGGCTACGGCGAGGATGCAAGCAAGCAGAAATAGTTTCATCTGTAATGTAAATAAGAGTCAGGATTGGATACCACGGCAAAATTCCAGTCTTTTAACAATAATAGAATACTTTTAAACAGGCCCTAATCCCAAATCCAAATCCCAAATCGCAAATCTTTACTACGTATTATAAAAATTATATCGTAAATTTTAATCGTAATACGAAATAATTACAAAAATTACACTTCGAATAAAATTTGACGTTATTACATTTTAAAAAAAGTTTTAAATTCAATCAACTACAGAAGCTTTATTAAAGCGATGCGTAGAAAAAAATACATTTATTTTCTAGTAAAATTTAATATGTACACTAGGCGCAAATATTTTTCCGATTTATTATAGTCAAAATACGATTTACAAACTTGAAATTCTCTCGAAAACCTTTTATTTCGAGGACATTAAGTAGTTACCTAAGTAAGTCTCGAGGAGAAAATTACTTTTTTTTTCAAGTGAGGTCTTTGGAAACCATTATAATTAAACACACACTTTGTGGGCACACCGAAGCCTTCAGCGTTTCGTCTAAATTAAAATTTAATCTCGTATTTACCTCCAATCAACTCAAAGGATTTCAAGGAAAATCGTACTCGAATATTTTTTTGGGTTCTGCAAAATACATAGAATTTTTTTTGAAGAGGGTATTTGACTTGTAAGGGGGACTTTACATGTAGGTTGATATTAACTTATGGTGATAATTTATTAGAGAGACTCCGACACTTCTTGGCTAATTATATTTACAACAGAAACTGAAAACCAAGATTTGATACCGTATTAAGAGGGAGAAGGAAAACTACCTACTATCATTAAAAAAAAAAAAACCTTTTGAAGATGCACAAAAAGAAAGGATTTGGTTATTTGTATCTCCACCAAAGGACTAAACTGCTTTCAAAGTATCTTTGGCAGTAACTTGAAGGTTTATTCTTACAATCGAACCGGGATACAGTCGAAGGTACTACAACTATTTGGCGGCAGAAAAAAGGTAACACGGTAACTTTACCTTCAAACAAGTTACAATGGCTATTTGACCTTAAAAAAGATTTGATATTATATTTCTTACCTTGGTGATCTGGTGACAGTTATCAATTGAATGATACACGAATAAAGTTAAAACTGCTTAAATACTCTTTCAAAGCCTATTAATTGACTATTCCATTATGATAAGGTCAGTACTTAGTTCAAGTATCATCATCATCTTTATACCATTACGCCTATATTACCCAGTGTATAACAACCACATTTTTACCAATTATGTTTAGGATCGATGAGATAGGGGGCCTATCGCCATCCACCGGGCACAATTCCAACTCCATGCTTCTATTGTGAATTTCCTGATAGAAAGTTTACAAATAACACTTGGCCCGACCAGGGCATCGAACCCGAGACCTCGTGGTGCGAGGAGCTTTCACTAACCACTAGACCATCGTGGCAGTAAAACAGTATATTCAAGTATTCAAGTTAAAACTCGAAATCAACGCAATAAATGTTTATTTAATATATTTCTCAATCTCTTGATTGATAAACAAATCGTTTACGATTAGAAATTTATTCAAATTAAAAGAAAAACTGTACAATTCAAAATGTTAAATGTCATACAAAACATGGTTACATTACACGTGAGGATTCGTCAGTCAGGATGGCAGTTCGTAACATGAGCTGCTCAAAATCGAATCTGCATCTTGACATTACAGGCAAGCTCTGGTCCAGGAGCACCTTTAGTAAGAAATAAAAACTGTAGCATACTCATTGCACAAATTCGCATCAGATTTAATACAACTGCAATTAAATTAAAACCTGAGCTTATAGCTCACAAAATGAGAAATAAATTGGCCCTCAATAGTTTGAAACTAAATAAAATGATATGATAAAAGGTGGGGGCGAAACCGCGGTGTTTCATATAAATCCCTCATGTTTATTCGCCCCTCACCTGCCAGGTAATTAATTGGCGCTTTTATAAACACCCCCTGTACGTCTATGTCTATCCCCCCTGTGGGAACGGGGGTGTAAGTCGTGAAAGGATAGAGATGTTTTATACAGCTTATAATTAAGAAATTAAACAGAATAAATTTATGTTGCTTATTACTTATTTTATTACATTGCTAATGCAATTTCTAAATCCTCGGAAATTACACTGAGGTTATGAACTTTGATATTTTGCTACTTGAGCTATAATTTGCTGTGTCCAAGATAAAACCAATTGAATTTATATAGAACATATTAAGTTTGTTTATTTAATAATCACCTTTGTGCAACGTGGCATTATTAAAAGACGCGCACAATATTGTACAATTGATGCAGAAAAATAGTGAATATAAAGAAATATAATGTCAAAGTCAAATAATTTATTTTCAGAAACCCCAAGGGGCGCTTGAACTCATCAAAAACATTATAATTACAGAGCAAAGTAAAAAATCTAAGGATTTTTTATATAATAACCTATAATATGATAATAAAAAACTTTATAGAGCATCAAAAATCTCCTCCCCATCGATGTCAAAGGGCGACATCACGCCCAGATGGCTGCAAGCATTGCCACGTTGTATGGCAATGCTTATTCTTTGAGCCAAATAAAACCCAGCCTTCTGGTCACGAGTGGCATCGATAAGTCTTTTTGATATTTCTATAAAAAGCAGCCGGAATTAATTAAGAATTAAATAAATAAGATTTTTTCTTATCAAAGTAATATGATTAGAAAAAATAACTTCATAAGAACTCGCTAGCCCTTACACATTGTACTACCCTCCGCAAGGATAAACTACTATAGCAAAATTGATGGTATATTGCAACAGCCATTAACTCACAACTCCTTTCTCCTCACGAGAAAATTCCTGTGCACCTGACGGTATCCACTTACATAGCTAATGTGCGGTTAAACTGACTATTTTATAATGGGTTTATAAGGTGCTAGGGTTTTGCAAGGTTTTCATCCAGGTTATATGGCGTTATTTTCTTTAATTTGCGGCAATATTTTGAAGGAAGGATGCAGAGGCATTTTTATTTTATTATGTTTTTATTATGCGGAGCCAGTGTTTTAGTTTGTTTAGAAACAGGACCAAAATATTTGTGTAATTTTAAATATAAAATAGTGGGATGGATTTCAGTTTCATTTTTTTTTTTTTTTTATATTTTGATATTTCCATTTGATTTATGTAATTGCCAAAATGTATAATTCCATTCTTCTTTTGTTTGAATCTAATGGTACTCATGAAAGATTACAAGTTACTCATAAAAATGAACAAATATTTATGTTAGAATATAATGTATATTTTTTGTTGCCCATCATTATAATTTCATCGATAAAAATAATTATGTGCAGTACGGGCATCCAAAGACCCCGAAAATTTTGTTTTTGATCTATTTGTATAATTTTTTGTAGAAAAAAAATTGATTAAATTATGTATTTATTAGGCAGAATCGTTTTATAGGTATATAAATTTAAGTACTTATATATTTTCTTTATTTTTTATTGTTTTACTCTCTTTGCACTATGACATGACTTCGCCTACTTTGTTGTCTGCACCGCCTGAAGGTAGACTGGTAGAGAATGCCGAAGGCATTAAGTCCGCCAATATACACCGTTGTATATGAAGTTTTATAAATAAATAAATAAGATGTTTATTTTTGGCATAATATTATTATGTCCTAAGTCTGTACAATATGGTAATAACTGCATCTTCAGCTGAGGTTTTTTTGCTTTTTGATCACTCCAAGAAGGCGTCAATTTCTTATAATTCAAATTAATGAATAAGAATCCCGTTCACTGTTCTACGAACATACCCTTTTAACAACATGAACACCAGTTGCACTCCATAAAAGGGAATAGGAAAAGCCGGAACACTTTTGATCTCTCAATCTGTCACGTCGCGACAACCAGCAGCGCAGTCAGCATTCGTCGGAGACTATCCCATTTATTTTATTGATATTTTTGGCACCCCTACTGGCAGGTAGGGCTGAGTCATTTCAAGGGTGTCAAATAAAGTTTTACTGTCCCTCCTTTATCTGTCTCCGATTTTTACCATAACTTCTGATACAAATCTAAATTACCCATAGCTTAGCATTTTTATGTTATTCGACTTACAACTAAAAATTTAAAAAAAGAAAATTGATATAAAACTCTTTTAACTAGACAATCATTATTCTAAGATAAAAAAAATATTTATTTTAATAAAACAATCTTAAATTAAAATTTACAAACTTAAATATTAAATAAAACTGTAACCAAAATCATACTTAATTATATCATTATTTTAATACCATAGATTGATATTAAAAATAACTTTCTATTTATGCAATAGTACCAATTATGTTAAACGCATTAACATTTTATTCAGGTATGAAATCAGATTTTAATCACAATCAAAATAGTTAACACTCTTACTGGGCATAGTCCACTCAACTAAAAACTTCGTATCCTGTGTTTTCTCTAGCGTCATAACAAGTATTTTGTGACTTGAACCCCCGTTGTGTTGATCACGCTTTGCCTGCAGGGAATATTACATTTATTTTATTGATGGTTTTGTTGCTGCGACAGCCCTGAAGGCTAGGGGTGTGTCATACACTCATGGCAATGCAAGCGTACTGATTTTAGTAGACGTACGATAGACGCATATGTTTTAGATGCCTGATATAACTAGTATTGTTAGTTACAATGATGAGATATTTTTTTTTTTTTAAGGTGGATAGGCACGCGTTTGACCATGATCTCACCTGATGGTAAGTGATGATGCGGTCTATGGTGGAGCACGCTTACCTATGAGATACCTATTAACTCTTGCTTTGAAGAGATCCAGGTTGTACTCACGCGGAAACACAGACTCGGGCAAGGCGTTGACAGTTTGACTTTGGCAGTTCACATAAGAAATGTAGATTGTATATAAATGCGTTACTATCCAACTTATCATTCTTCCTATGTATACTAATATTATATAGAGGGATAATTTTCATGGAGATAAAGGATAGCCTCCGGCACTACGTACTGATTTAAAAAATTCTTTCACCGATCTGAAGTTACAATATTCCTTAGCTACAAATAGCTGAACACTTAAAATTTTCAAACTTCTATACAACTCGCATTAAAAGAATTCATTTTATAAAATTAAGCACGTATTATCGAGTACTATTAGTTTTTAATTAATCCGATCATGGAACAATTCAATCATAAGCGACTTATAAAATTTGTTTGTGTGTAACTACTTCTGTTTCTGACTGTACCATGAGCGGATGTGCAACAAAAAGTGTAATCATACTATTTAACGGCAGATTGGAGAAATTTAGTTGTATCCAAGGTTGTTTTTAAAAACCTTACCATGATGAAAAACTGAATAAAAAAAACTGTTTAAAAGTCACATCACCTTTTACCTAAATGTAACTGAAAATGTTTTTGACCCGCCTGCAATTGTAAAAATGGAGGCTGTATTATACGTCAGGTGCGTGATGGATAGCTGAGTGGGGTAGGGAGGGGAGCATAATATTATTATTTTATTTTTGCAGTTTGTATGTAACTTAATTAATAACTAAAACAATTTTGACAAACTGGCCACAATCAAACATACATTTTAGTGTTCTAGATCGGAATTGTCTATAAAAATAGAAAAAAAATGTTAATAATATGAAAGTTATATTACGTTAAAGCTATATTACGTTAGTATAAAAACACGGCGCTCGGGAGTCTACTCTTAAATAATGAAATATAATACTTACAAATTGAAATTATTTCATTTGAACCAGTGTTTGATATTACGTTTGAATTGTGTCACATTAATATTTGATCAAATTATAATTTAATAATTTTATTTATTTTTTTATTCCTTAATAACTATCAAATTATAATTTAATATAATAATAATTTCGCCGGCTCAGTATATGGCGATAGGCCCACCCCTATCCCAAACATATCAGGTGAAGTGTGGGTGTTGTTCACCTCTACCACGCCCTTCTGGGTAATATGGGCGTGATGTAATGTTATATGATATAACATAATACCGGCTAAATTACGTGAGTACTGGTAACTCACTCTACACTACAGTGTTAACTATAACTAAACTCTTTTTAATATGACATGTACAAGTACTTAATAAAAAAACATGAGATTTTTTTTTATTTTAATATTCTGCGTAAAATATTATAGGTACAATATTGAACTCAAATAAAGCCTTACAGCTCTTGAACCTAAAATGTTTAAATAAAAGAGATTTTAATGGATCTCAAAGTAATTTCTTTTCAATCAAGGGGCCAAAAAATCAATTTTGGATATTTTCCATTATACTCTTAGGATTGGATTCGGAACCATATTAAGGGTGGGTATTTTACTTGTGAAAACAGAAAGGGGAAGATGAAACAAGCTATAAATATTCAGAGATTTTTTATATTTTTTGCGAAGCTGAGATTGATTTGTAATATTAATTTTCTACGGCATATTTTATTAAATAAAGAGTTTTACTAGTAGAAGAGATGAGAACCAGATCGGTCACATAAAATATTTAATTTATATGATATTTTTATTTTTCAAACAACATGTTCTATCTGTACCTATCTAAGTTTATTATTGTAATTGGCTCTAAGCTGTTATAATTAAATATAAATTAATAAATTAATTATTATTAAATAAATTAATTAGAACAACTTCATCAGTAGTGTATAATTGGGCTATCTGGATCACAGGAGATCCAGACAGCCCAATTTTAAGTTCTCGAGAAGTGGTTTTGAGTTTTTGAGAACTGATTTTTGTTCTCTCAATAACTTAATCTATTCATAAATTTTTATTTTTGATTTCTCTATAACTGGATCATTCAATTTTTTTTGTCTCGATCATTTTAATAATGATGAACTCGAGAAAAGATATTTGTTTCTTAAGAACTGATTTTTGGACTACTTAAAACAAACTTATTTGTATCGATCATTCAACAACTAAAAAACGACTACTGTTACTAGTTGAAAATTAAATCAAGGTTTTTGAGAACTGATTTTTGTTTCTCAATAACTTAATCTATTTATAGACTTTTAGTTTTGATTTCTCTATAACTGCAGCAATTATTTTTTTTTTGTCTCGATCATTTAATAATGATGAACTCGAGAAAAGATATTTGTTTTTTAAGGTCTGACTTATTTTTTCTTTCTTTAACTAAATCATTCTTACCTAAAGTATTAGGTACTTATGAGAGTATATATTTGAATTGTTAATAGCAGTTTTGATTTTGGTCTCGATATATTGATGTAGTTATCTGAATTATTGATAGCTGTTATGATACTGCTATTGGTATCCTGATGTAGATATATGAATTATTGATAGCAGTTATGATACTGGTCTTGGTATACTGATGTAGTTATCTGAATTATTGACAGCAGTTATGATATCCGTCTCGGTATACTGATGTAGTTATCTGAATTATTGATAGCAGTTATGATACTGGTTTCGGTATACAGATGTAGATATATGAATGTCCACAACTGAAGTATTTTACAAACGATGCAATCGGTTATTCATCAGTCTTGTGCATTTAGTTATAATGTTCGTAGGAATGTTGGCAACAGTATTACTTGTTATCTAAATAAATTTGTTCTATATAATCTCTTCCTTTCACGGAATTCAAATACAAGCATTTAGGGAAGAGTGCTGCATGTTGTCTCCATGGATCTTTATGAATTTCCCAATCTTCAATAACACCTCCACATGAAAAACACGCTGCTCGATCATTTATACCATTACCACAATAAAAGAATCCCGCATCGGCCATTTCCCACACAACTGCTGCCCTTAAATTAACTGTTGACCAATAATGCCTGAATGAATATAACCTAATTTTATATGTGTCATATATGAAATAGCGAGGATTGTAATTTTGTAACATTTTATTTTATTGGTGTTCTAGTTAGTTATTGCACTATAAAATAATCCAAATAACTAGTACAATGATGGTGTTGAGATGAGATGAGTGTTGAGGGAATACTAACAAGTATAATAAGAAAAACGTCTATTTATTTATTTAAAAGTTTATTATCAAAGCACCAATTTCTTAAACATAGAACATTTTTCAAAGCACATATTGATTTATGTTGAATACAGTTATATATATCTTCAGAATATTTGTACTGATCCCACAAACTATAAAAATTAGGACAATTCTTATCTTCTAAGTTAACAACCTTATTATTATTTAAAATATTTTTTAACCATAATACTTTTTCACTTCCCTTAGTATAAATAAATTTATCTTTTAAATATTCTAAATATTTCCAATGGTTTCTGTAAGGAATGAACCCACTATTCCAGTATATTTTTTTGTTTCGTTCGATCCATCTTACTTGTCGTTTTTCTGACTCAGTCAAATCACGGAAGGGAAATGGTGCTTCTATTAAGAACACTTGTAATTTTTTATCACACCATATAGCAATTTCTTTTAAGATAAATTCGTTTGCTTCTGTCTTAAAGCCTTGAACGTCTACAATAGCAGTCATGATAACCTGCGCACTATGTTACTTAGAGGTTTGTATTCCACAAGTCGATCGTTTATAATCAAACAATATGCTGCAGTGTTATCTGGTATTGGTTTTGACGATTCAATTTCTATTCTAACGTCTACTGGGCCTGTTTTTAAATTATCGTTTTGCCTTGAACAATCCAAGATGAACAGGGGAGCCTTTTCTTTAAAGTCTTTTAAATTAAGCAAGGGATCTGCTGGATAGTTGTAATATGACTGACGAAATTTTACATACATTTCGTATAATATACTATATTTGTTCTCAGAAAACTTCAGATTTAAAGGTTCATATGGATAGTATTGTGAATTTAAAAAAAGAGTTACGTTTGTGATATTGCAATGATCAAATAATGAGCTGTCTCTTAGTTTATTACTTTTTCTATTAGTTTGTAGACAGAGGATTACATATCTAGGCTTTTCTATTTGTGACGCTGTTTTAACTGACCATGAATGCTTTGTAGTTTGAGGCAGTAAAGGGTATTCATACAAATCCCAATTTCTAAATGCCATTTGTATAGGTTTATGATTAATAATCATTATTATATATTTCACTAGTTATCTAAAAATATTATGATTATAGGGTTATATAATATGTATTTATTTAATAATCATTATAATATATTTCACTAGTTATCTAAAAATACACAGAGTATAAAAAGAAGCGCTTTCGAGAACGGGGTAAGTGGTAAGTAATGAAATATCGAAAGAAATAACGGAGACTGTTTATTTCTATAGTAATATGAAATTAAACTAATATTGTTTACTAATATTATTATTTAAAGGTATCTTAGACTAAAAGATTATATTTACTTAACTATAAAATGTATGATTAATATGCATAGTTTTTACAGTTTTTTATAAAATTAGTTATAGGAATTAATAATAGTTGAGGGACAGTCCTTAAATTCCTTACGAATGGCACTCAAATAAGCAGATAAATGACGCCAACTTTCGGTATCAATATCCGTTCTGTTTTTTAAACTGATAATTGCTTGCCGCCATCTATTCATAGGCGACACATTTTCTATTTCATCACATTTATATATCTTTAGTTCAATGAAATGAGTGCCACTTTTTAATAAATTACTTTGTCGCGAATACCCATTCGTAACTCGTCTCATAATGTAAGAATTTAAGGGAGATATTTTTTTACCGATTTCTTTATCAGTGGGTGCAGCGTCTTCACTATCGGAGCCAAAGAGAGCTGCGGCGGTGCTCCTGCTGTCAGCCTTAGCCCTCTTAGTGCTGGAGCGAGCGCCGGCGCCGGCGCTTTCTTTTGCTGAACGAGCCCCGCTGCTCGACATCTCTGAGTGATGAGTTCTTTTCTTCTTGCTTTTTTTGTTGTCTGGTTTCTTTTCCAGTTCTTCAGAAGATGACGTCTCGTCCATGGACCGAGCGACGGCGCCTGCGCCGACACTGCTTTTCGCTGAGCGAACCCCACTGCTAGAAGGCTCTGAGTGATCAGATTTTTTCTTGACTTTCTTCTCGATTGGTTTCTTTTCCAGTTCTTCAGATGACGACGCATCGTCCGTGGAGAAAATGTTATTTCCAAGTTTCGACCTGTCCAGAAAATAAATCCATGATAATTACAGTTGTATTGCCAATATTTTTCAGATCTTAATATACCTAATAGTAGAGGTTATTAAAGGCAAGTAAAATTTATAATAATATAATTACTATTCGGAATTGTAGCTGACTTGAAAGGCTGGTGTTATCTACTTGTGTTTAAACGTGACAAAATGTACTATAGTTCATTAATACAAGACTTTGGCTTAGGCTAACCGCAATATTATCATTATTGAAAAAAACTTCACAAACGTATACAAAAAATCTAAAAATGGTATGAGAAATATTGTAAATAATAATAATTAAAAGAATACTTACATGTTGAATAAATGAATTTATGAACGAGTTATTTCACTGTGTTCCACTAGAAAACTGGTACTTGGTCTTGGTGACTTGATAAGTATATTCACGGTAGTGAATTAGAAGTTTCCACTAGCAGCTCCAAGCGAAGTAAGGAACCATAGATTATTGCTTAACCATTAAATAGCTTGCCATAGTTCATTAGTGTGAACATAATAATATTCAATCCTGTATACGTGTGAGTAAGAAAATGATTATTAAAAGAAAATGAAGTCAAGATTGACTACTTTTCTAAATGTAGGTTCCGTACAAATGAATTCTAATGATAATTGAATGAATAACTTGAGATAAATGTTTGCAGAACGAAATAATACGCTCTCGGACGGAATACTAAAAATATTGCTTATGCAGCAATAAACACTTTGGAGCATACTACTACTTTCATCTGGGTTTGTTTAACAATTAATGTATGAGAAATACACACGTCAGTCAATACATTACTATGGATTGACAAGTGGATAGCACAAAATTATTTATTAGTAGATAAGTTTGTAAACATACGCATGCTCCGATTGCATCCGACGCCTCTCAGTCGCTAGTAAGCATAAACAAACTCTAAAAAAGGAGCGGCCCGCACCAACCAAAAATCATTCCAGTGAAGACTGATCTTTTACTACACGGTAAGCCTGTACAATGCGAGGCCATCTTATATTGGTAGTGGTAAAATACAAAGAAGAGCAACAAAGACAAAAAATGTTTCAAAATTAACTTGATGGAAAGAAATAGTAATATTTAATTTATTCTGTAATCATATTTGATACGTGTAAGCTGTGTTTAAAATTTTGTGAAATGATGTTGTCGGTTAGTATTATTTCCTATATTGAATGTATGAATTAGTTAATAATTATTACTTATTTAAAAATACACAAACGTATTTATTGTATCTTTTTTAATTTTTATGTGTACATAATAATATGTACTTAAATCTAGTCCATCTGATTGTTGTACTGAAATTCTGTTTTATGCTTTGGTGAGATAATATTATACATATAATAATATGTAAACTCATTAGTTCAGATCAGACATAATTTAATTTACAATTAAAATAAGATACCTTGTAGATTTTTTAAATTTATAAATCGTAAAATTAAATATATTATTTAAATTAACAAGTAACTTGGGATAAAAATATTTAATCGTTTAAATATTAATTTCCAGGATTCAGAAGAGCCATTATTTAACTTTATACCATCGGAAGCAGTACGTCCAGAGAGAAATAATGGAAATCAATCACACCGAAAAAGACCACATTCCGAAAACTTGACTTCCTATTCATTTGTAAAAAAGCCTGCCATTGGATCCAAGGTTGTCCGCATTGAAATATACGATGCCAAAGATTTCGAGAACCAAGAGGAGACCGTTTGTAAATGTAAAGCAGAGTTGTGTGCGCAATATGTTGTAAAACGTGTGTTATTCGATGATATTTATAAATCTACAAATGATTTAATTCAAAAAATTCAAAATAATTTATAAAATAAATGCTCATTATAGATATATATTGCGTTTTATTATAAAAGGTTCAATACTAAACTTGTCTTGTTAAGTTATCTAGATTATACTACTAAAGAAGGCTTTGAATAGATTAAGATATTGAAAGAACAAAAACTAGATCTCATAATTTTAGTAGGTACTAGCTGTAATAGTTTTTTAGTTTTTGAGTAATCGAGACAATTATGTTTGTTTTAAGTGATCCAAAAATCAGTCCTAAGAAAATAATATTTATTCTTAAGTTCTTTAAGAGCCAAAAGTTTGAATTAGAGAAAACAAAACCAGTTCTGTAGATGTTGCTACAAAAAGTCTTTGAGTAGATTAAGTTATTGAGAAAACAAAAATCAGATAACTACATCAATATATCGAGACCAAAATCAAAACTGCTATTAACAATTCAAATATATACTCTCATAAGTACCTAATACTTTAGGTAAGAATGATTTAGTTAAAGAAAGAAAAAATAAGTCAGACCTTAAAAAACAAATATCTTTTCTCGAGTTCATCATTATTAAATGATCGAGACAAAAAAAAAATAATTGCTGCAGTTATAGAGAAATCAAAACTAAAAGTCTATAAATAGATTAAGTTATTGAGAAACAAAAATCAGTTCTCAAAAACCTTGATTTAATTTTCAACTAGTAACAGTAGTCGTTTTTTAGTTGTTGAATGATCGATACAAATAAGTTTGTTTTAAGTAGTCCAAAAATCAGTTCTTAAGAAACAAATATCTTTTCTCGAGTTCATCATTATTAAAATGATCGAGACAAAAAAAATTGAATGATCCAGTTATAGAGAAATCAAAAATAAAAATTTATGAATAGATTAAGTTATTGAGAGAACAAAAATCAGTTCTCAAAAACTCAAAACCACTTCTCGAGAACTTAAAATTGGGCTGTCTGGATCTCCTGTGATCCAGATAGCCCAATTATACACTACTTTCATCACAATTAGTTAACTAGTTAGACGGCTACAATGTCACAGACAGACACACACAGAAACACTGTCTCTTCAAACTTTTTTTTGGTTGAGGTTAAAAAACAACACCTTTCACAATCTGCAAATGCACACGCAAACGCCGAAAAAGGTAGCCACACCATCATTAGCATAGGAATTTACAGTAACACCCATAAAATCTCTATAGCCATCACCTGGCAGGCTACCAGAGGCCGACGATAGCATTTCGGGCAAACAAATTAAGAGTAAATTGTACCCAATGCGGTATTGCACAAAAGTACCCCATTTGTACCCCGGACTCGAACCTGGGGCTGTAGACAAGCGGCAGCAGCAGTGTAGTGTTTAGTACGAATAGATTACGCAACGCTAGGGTGCTACGTGTGAGAAAAAGAAGGCTAAGGCCTCTCACTCGCGGGTGCGAGTAGTAGAGGTAATGGGTAGAATAACGCCACGCTGGGTAGCGTGGCGTTATTCTATTCGAACTAAATCGCTACCGTTTGTGTAGAGGGACCCTCTGACTTTGGCAATTTTCTTGAGTTGCTTCGGTGATTAGGGATGCCCCGCAGACGATACCATGCTGTTACAATCAAGTGTTTTTTTATAGGAGCTTTTCTTTTTTAGAGGGCTTTCAAAAGAAAATTATGTCAAATCAAAGGACTTATTCTGCTTCTGCAATTTGACGATGTAATTCAATGCTTACTTACGAGTATGTTTAAAGTAAATAAATTGGGTATATGTAGTTCTATTACAAGGTTTGTACCATTGACTTGCAGTACAGGGTTGCACCAATTGCTATCCTATAATTACTGCCGTATGCTCTATTGCATTTTGACTGCAATCATACATTGATTGATAAAGTTCTGTAATAAGTTTAATAATAATATTTTTTTTTTTTGTTCTTTGTATTTACTCCAATCTGTCGCCTTCGTGGTACATTCAGGTGTATGTTGGTTGGTGCTGAAGCTGGCGCGCTAAGTGTGTGACCTGTGTCACATCCTCATTTTTTAGGCAGTAGTTATCTTAATTTACTACACTACACAACTGACCATGTCTATTTACTTATTTCTGTCCATCCAAAGGTTGCCTGGAAGAGATCACTTTATAGTGATAAGGCCGCCCATTGTGCATGTTTCAATTAGACTGTGTATCACAATTATGTACTTCTTCTTTGTGTACAATAAAGAATTCTCTATCTATCTATCTATCTATCTAGTTATGTTTACTGCGGTTGGATTAAGTCTTAAACTAACGATCTAATAATATTCTAACGATTAAAGCGTAGAACACCTCAAGACTTAATCCAACCGCATTAGTGTTTTTTGTGAAATTCTATTTTTTTTTTATTTTGAGTAAAAAGGTAGTTCATAATCCCGAATATGTGATTTGCATTGTGATCGCCGGTTATTTTGATTCTAAGCTAGACCAACAAATAATGAATACATTTAACCAAATTCTGTAAAGCCCAATTTTGCCTTGAGGGTTAATTTACACCCTCTGTATTTTGGCAATTTCCTCCAGTCACCCTCGTGATAGGATTTCGGCCACAGGATAAGCCTGCTGTGGCAATTTAATGTTTTGTTAGTGACAAATGTTTTAAGAAAGTTTGAATGCTACCAAGAATCACTAACACATAAGATATTTACATATCATGAGTAATAGGTAGAAGCGGCTGTGGCGCAATAGAAAAGGCATCAGTTTTTTGGGTTTGAATCCTGGCCATTACACCACGGACGTGGACTTCCTTAAGGAGGTTATCAAGAATACTAGTCATTTGTATTTTTTTTTTACAATTAGGTTTGACAAAACAAGTTAAAAAAATAAATGTGTATATATAATTATATATATATATATTATATAATTATATATATGTACTAGACTACGTAGGTATCAACATAGAAACACCAAAAGACAAAAGAAATTGACGTTTCTATGCCAATAACTAGGTCATAGTCGAATCTAAATTTCAAGAATGGCAAGCCGTGCTAAGGAGGCGTGATGAAAAATTCCAAGATCTCAGGGCCATCAGTTGTTTCTTATTATTTCGAAATAAATAACATTACAAATATCAAATTGTTCCTTTGTTTGTTTCAAAATGAGCATCGTGTGGCTTTCTGGAATCTTAAATAGTTATATCCTATTAAGTACTAAAGGCATTTTATTGCGCATAATGTAATTTATTATTTTATTTTATTTTATTTATTTATAAATTGTATGTGTGTGTTATATAGTTTTATTATTAGTCATAAGTTATTTTTAGTTATTATTTTCTGTTTTCTGTTATTAGACTAGAGTTTAATTTAATTATAAACAATTTAAGAGTACTAAAGCCCTAAAATGACCCAATCGATATTTAAACATTGACCTTGAGAATATATTCATAAATATTCTAAGTATGAAGCAGTACATTGTGCCAGTAATTTGATTGAAGCAGTAAAAGTTCTAGGGTAAGAACAATTAATTTAATTTTATTGCTTACTTAGGGGCCTTTCTAGGCAGTTTTTTAGTTCATTGCAAGAGTAAAAAATAAAATAGAATTAACTACCATAACAATTTTGTGCAACTTTATTTAAGTGAGTCTTAAAAAGATAAATAAGAAAAGATATATTAAAGAGATAGTGAGCTAAGTCTTTGATGAGTAACCGAAGGCGATGTTCATGTATCGAGCACCCTCAGCCTCGGTGCTGGGAAGTACTTACACCGTCTCGAGTGCCTGGCAAACATTCATGACGTCATCATTGAATAGGTAGACGATAAGAACAGTAATTAAACCTGCTGGAGATAGGTATGTAATGCTCTGCACTAGATTACAATAATTATAAATTTCTTGATTGCAAAATAAGTAAATAAATATCGCACAACTCACACACAATGCCATCTAGTCCCAAACTAAGCAGAGCTTGTACTATGGGTACTACAATAACTGATACTAATAATTCTTTTCTATTGTAAATACATACTTATTATTATACATAAAAACACCAAGACTAAAACAAACCCCCATGTTTATGTACACAATGATTTGTCTTAAGCTGGATTCGAACTCGTGACCTCTGTGTGGCAGGCAGGTACACTACCCATCTGGTCAAATTAATTAATTTAATTAATTACAAACGAAGAAGATGAATGAGCACTACAAACCGTAGACAGAGACAAGTGAAAAAAGGCTCGTAATAAATAATAATAAATAAATAAATAATAATTAATTACACAAAATACATTTAGCAACTCACAATAAGCCCTGATTCCCAAACTAGCGATATACAGTTAAGAACCAGTTCACAAAACATTATGATTGATTAGCCTGTACCTACCTACGTGCTTCGTCAATAAAAAATAGCCTATGCTTTTCACCAGACCTTCATTTTTATCAAGACCGATCCAGTGGTTTTTTTTTTTTTTTTTAAATGACTAGGAACAACTCCTGTGTCGCGGGGATGTTCACAAACATACATTTAACACACACAAAGTACACCCAGAGTCAGAACAAATCTTTGCGAATCACACAAAGATTTGTCCCATGTGGGGATCGAACCCACAACACCAGCGTAGTTGAAAGCGGCAAGGCGACCGCTTTAACCGCTACGCCAACCGTGCACTCGTACGGTTTAGCTGTAAAAGCGCAGCAGACAAACAGACAGATAGATAGTGTTCCGTCTCTCCGTGTTATAGCTACATCATTGGATAGCTGAGAAGAGACATAAGAGCTGTAATAAAGCGTGGCAAAGATTCGAGTCTGCTTCGTTAAATATGCAACAGGCATAGCTCTCAATGTAATTAATTAAATACTTGAGCTTTTAAGAATACTCTCAGTTCTACTCAAAGCTCAGTCTGCTTTAAATCTTTTGTGATATGTGAACCATCATAATTATTTCGCTTCATTACAAAACTAAAACGAACGAAACCTTTCGAGTTAGTGTAGTGATAAGTGACAAATAAATTAGTGCGATAAGTGTCGTTATAAAGAACTCATGAACAAAGTGACTTCCCCTTAACAAAAACTAAGAAAAGTGTTAATGGACGCATTCTTAGATCATATTTACCGTAGCAATTTAGGTTAACAAAATATTACTTATTAGCTCAAGACTAATAAGTAATATAGGCTAGATTGTAATGAAAATAAGATATCATAATTTTAATAATTGATTTCTTATAAGAAAAAAAATTGCAAAACTGTTTCCGATGTTAAACATGGGTAAAGTAAGCACATGCAATTAATAAAATTAACTGAGTTAACTAATTCTGGAATAAGGGTGTCAAATACATTAAAAATAGATTTAAATTAATTTTAAAAACAAATAGTAGATCGTCGATGAGTCTTTTCTTTTAGCCTAAGAGTCAGTGGCCACCTGTCTTATGTCATTTTAGAAAAGCTGATAGTATTTGCTGAAAGTGTTTGTGCTTCGATCACCAAATATGTAGCTTGGATCGTGGTAACTTTAGGAGATTAAAAAACATTTAAAATACGTTTATACTTGCAATATACGAGATTTAACCTAAGGATCAGTACTCACGTACTGTTTTACTCCAAGGCCAGTAAAAAATTACGTGTTCGGTTCGCATTGATCCGTCTACATAGAGTAGATAATAAATGTCCTTTACTCCAAATGTGTGGACGAAAGATTATGCCGTGATTTTTACTAGATTGAGAAAAACCGTATGTAAGCACGGAGCTTTACACAAAAGCAAATATATACTCTCTTAGCCAAAGAATAAGAAAGAAAAATTAGCAGCCAGGTTCTAAATCTACTTCCTAATCAGTTCTCGTCAATTTAATCAGATCCTTGATCAATTGTGTTCAGTCTCTCACTACATTTTGATTGGCTCGCACACCTTCGGGTAATTTGTTCATGTCAGCCCTGAGAGTCAACATTGGAAATGGAGGCTTCTAGGAAAGAGTAAAAGTAATCAATTCAAACATATTCCAAGAATTTAATTCTACGGCAAGGAGAAGAACTGAAAATAAATTTCTAAAGCGTATACATTTTTTTCACTTTAACCTATATGTGCCATAATCACATAACACAAAGAAACATAAATCGAGCAATAAAATGGCAAATTCACAGATAAGAGATTAGACTGAGAGGAAACTTTATTTTATTTTCAAAATGGAGGATGAAATTAAAATAACTACATTCATAGATAGTTGAAAATAATATAATAATATGTTTACTCAAACAGAAATCGAACAGTACTTGCTCGATTTTTCTAGCTAATTTTAAGACAGAGTATAGTCCTTAACTAACAAACGCAGACTGTAATGCGTTGCTACATGATTGTCACATATGCCAGTAATTTCTCTCACTAAATCTCATCACCAAACCGGAAAACATAAGCAAAATCATGGATAAAGCATCCGTCTTACGATCGAGAGGTCGTGGATCGAATCCTGGCCATTACACCACGGACGTGAACTTCCTCCTAACACAAGCGAATTAAGCTTAGCTGGATGGGGTTACGAATAATACTAGTAATTTGTCTTTGTAAATTACTTGTAAGCTTTATAAAAAAAAAGATATATTGGCGACAGTTCTTCCTCAGAGCTTGTTCACAAGAGCTCTACCAACACTAAATATGTGTAGCTACACTTCTTACAATTACAAATAAAAGCAGACATAACTTCAAACAAAGGAATTTCGAACTACAAATAAATTAGCAAACATATAATTTACAGAAACTTAATTTAAATCTACTCAATCAAAATTAAACCTTAACTTTTATACATAAAGTTCAAAATACCTTTGTAATTCGACCTGCTGTTGGAAGGTCAACAAACGGAAAACACTTTTGTATTCACGTGTACCGTGAATAAGATAGCGCAACATGTTTTTGTCGTGATTATACCATTTGTTACGTACGGGTGTTATCAATACAGGGTGGATTTCGGGTGGCTATGAATTTTGTAGTAGTTTAGGACTGGTACTGTGATAAAATTATTTGTTTGAATGTACGAGTTTACTGGTAGGAACCTTGACGAAATTTAGTTAATAATTTATTTAATCTGCCTTTATTTCACCGTGAAAATATGTTCATAAAATACTTTACCATTCTTATGAGGTATATAGTATGAGTATTTAGGAAGTAAAAATATGTTAATAAATAATAAATATCTCACAACTTACGCACAACGCCATCTAGCCCCAAACTAAGCAGAGCTTGTACTATGGGTACTAGAATAACTATTACTAATACATATATATTATACACTTCTTTTTTTGTAAATACATACTTATAATACAAAGAAACACCCAGACTAAAACTAACCCCCATGTTGATGCACACTAAGATTTGTCTTAAGCGGGCATCGAACCCGCGACCTCTGCGTCGCAAGCAAGTACCCTACCCACTCTGCCATCCGTTCGTCGTAATCTTAATCTTAGTTCTTAGTCGTAATCGTCGTGTTGTAATCTTTTTGTCGCCACTCAGTATTGAGCTTTTTAACACGCTTATATTAGCTTCACCTGTATGTTTGTTTGTTTGTTTGTTTGTTTGTTTGTTTGTTTGTTTGTATGTAACCGACTCCTTTGGACTCGATTTTGACCCACTTTAAACGGACAGATTTAATTCAAACTTTCTACACTTGTAAAGAATCAGCGACAATATAATAATTTCATAAATTTATCTCATTATCCTGATTAGGATCGCCAGGATTAAAAAAAAACTAAACTAAAAAGTGAAAAATAAATATAGTTTAAAAAAACTAAAAAAACACGCTTTTAAAGCACATCAAACTAAAAAGTGAAAAATAATTCTTATTATAACCTGAAAATAATAATAAACGAAAAATACTAGTACTATTGTGAAAAAAGCGTGGGTCGCTCGATAGACGAAAAATATGGCACAGAGCGCCCCACGCTTTTTTCACAATAGTACTAGTATTTTTCGTTTATTATTATTTTCAGGTTATAATAAGAATTATTTTTCACTTTTTAGTTTGATGTGCTTTAAAAGCGTGTTTTTTTAGTTTTTTTAAACTATATTTTTACATGATTGAAATTATCAGCACACAAATGATATCCTTATCCTTACTTATATTTTAAATGAGAGAGTAACTCTGTCTGTCTGTCTGTCTGTTTTTTTCACGGCTAAACCGAAAAAAACTACACCGATGTTAATGAAAATAAGCACAAAAAATGTTCAAGACCTGGGCAAGAACATTAGCTACTTTTTATCGACACCTGACAGCGCGCGTAGAAGCTAGTAACCTATAAATCACAGTGCCTATTATGCCAATAGGCAAAGTTCAAAAACGACTACATCTTCAATAATTATACGAAATAATTGACACAAACAATATAACATTTGTCACAGTAACAAAAAAGTCAAGTCGCTTTCAAACAATAACTTTCTGTTTATATTTCTGCTACTTTAATCTTGACATAACTTTTCTTTCAAACCAGATTAACGTCTAATCTTATTTTCTTATGCAAAGCTATCATTGAGAAATTTTAAATCTGTTTCTTGGTTTTGCTTTGTTTAATGTAAATTTTGCACAGCTATTTAATAAAAGCACAGAACAATATTTCGCCTAAAAATTACGGGATATAATCCCACCCACACGCCCACCACTGTGACTCCTGTGACACCAGGATCTACAGCGGTAACCAACTGAAAGGCACCGTGCATGACACACGGGCAATCCCAGGGAGAGTTAAGATTGTCTTGGAACTCGCAACGAATTTAATCAGAAGTATATAGTTGGAGTTGGAAAGTATGTATCTTTACTTCATCAATATTTACCCTGTATAGTTTTGTATCTGTAAGAACTTAGTTCTACATTAATGTACACACGACCACACATCAGCTATACTTTCCAATATAAGATAGTCTCGCATTGTTAGGGCTTCCCGTGCATCGTAGCCAACTTGGATATTTAATATTAGTTTCATTTGACGAAGAATGTTTATTTCTTCGCTATTTCTTTTTTCATTCATTTATACTCTCTATTTTTTTATATGTTTATATAAATACAAATTATAAAAGTAAAGTACATTTAAAACTATAAAATTGTACATTATTAAATACAAAATTTGTTGACTTTGACGTTACGAGACCAGCTTATACTGATGATGTATATTTTAATATGTAGCCGTATGTAGTTTTTAAGTAAGTAATTATTTTGATACCCTTCTATGGCCTTTAAACTATCCTATCTCACTTCTACATCGAAATCTAGTGAATTAAGTGATAAAATAGTATTTGTAGAGTAGAGAACTGTATAATTTTGTTAACAATAGTTAGGATACATTGTAGAATATTATAAATTCAGAACGACACTTTCAGACAACGCTTTGTAAAGAAAAAGCGCTTCATTCGCTCATTCTATACAGAATCGCGGCTATTGTTACGACTATGTTATCTAAAAGAAAAAAGAAAAGGTTTTATTCAGATAAAATACATACTTACTACAGCGGTGTACATGGCTATTATACAAAAGTATAAATAAAAAAAAAAACAGCCGTGTCCCAAATATAGTCCGTTATCAGTTCTCGTCAATTTTATCAGATCCTTCATCAATTTCGTTCAGCCTCTCACTGCGATAATAATAACGCTGTACAATGAATACTGTACCAGTATGAACACTAGGCTACACAGGGATTCAGATACCTCATTATTCCTACTATGCCGAATACTTATTGGAACCTATACCTTCGTTAGATTACTATAAATGTGAAAAAATTCAAGGATATTTGGAAGAATGATTGTCACTTTTTCACGCTAAAACTACTGAACGGATTTTAAAGAAACTTAGAAAACAGATAGCCAGTAATATTTAATAACATAATTGCTTCTTATTGACGTGACACGTATAAGTATCCGCGGGACATATAGTTTCTTTGATATTTTAATATGTTTTTTTAAAGTTGCTTCCCGCTGTCTGTCTGTCCCTTTATACATAGATATCTTAAAAATTTTAAACTACGCAGTGGATTATTCAAATTATGAAATACGGGTGTTACTCATGTAATGTTGGTCTATTTAGTCGACCGCGGTTTCACCTATACTTTTAGGCATTTTCAAGAGAGTGCGACACGTCGCGCCTGAGTCGCAGCCAGTCTTGCAAGACTGGCTAAATGTTTCAATCTCACGTCAGTTTTAATAAAAATACGCAGTGGATTTTGATTTTGCTAAAACAATAAACTTATAACGACACTTCTCGGGACACTTTCATGGCCACCATAAAATGAGTCAATGGGAAATCCACCATGAATTATTAAATGGCGATCGATGCAGTCTGCACGCTAGGCGTTACATAATTAAGCATTTTTCTGATCTTGCTATGGGGCATGGAGGTATTTTTTACGCCAGACAATGTGAGTATTTATTTTATTTAATGTATGGGATAACTGGGTTTTTACAATGGATAAATGTTAAGATTAAACCTGAAAGGCTGTCGAGAAGAATCTACTTGGCTTATTTTTAAAAATTAGACTAATTTAAATTCAAATTCAAATCATTTATTTTCATAGGCCCCAGGAGGCGCTTGAACACGTCAAAACATTACAAAAAATGATTTATAAATAAATAATACTAATTACAATGATTTGAATAACCGGGGCTCAGATTAATTTTAATCACTAGGGGTCTTAATCGCGTAATTATTATAAAGGTAAAGAATTTAAAAAAAATCTTAAATCGCGATAGTTTAAAAACATATTATTATATTCGGCTTATTAACTTGAATTTAGTTTTTTTTATAAAATATAAACTTAAAATTGTTTTGTTGAGTAATAATCGTATATGAGCATCAATTCTACAAAATAATTATATTACCAATAAGCACGTGTTATAATAAAAAGCTGGAAAATCGACCCAATCTAATAATATCTCGTTATAAATATTCACTTCAGTAGCTCAGTTAGTAAAAGGCAAATCAGCATAAAAGGACGTTCGTCAAAATCACAATATTCTGAACACCTAAATATACGGGTATATATTTTCCAGGAATGCTGAATACTGTTAAAATATTTTCAACGTAGTTCAAAATAAAGCTTAAATAAAGATCCGCCGGATGACGCAGGCCCGTAGCATTTTGACAATGTAAAATAGTTTTTTCAATTGAAAAAAGACGAATGTTCAATTAAAAAAGCTCTGACGCTTGATACAACTTTTTAATATGGCGTCATGTTTTTTTACAATATGTGCTTTGAATCGACATAAAAGTTTATAACATTTAATTTTTAATTATAGTTCACCTATGTCTATGAATAAGCATTGTTTTACAACCATTTCTTTAAACTCTTTCGTTGGTCGAGAGGTTAGTGTTTGTGCCCGCGAGCATTCAAGTCCGAAACCCAGGTCGAGCAAAGTTATATTGTGACTTTCCGTTTCCGAAACAATTCTCAATAGCAGCACGGAGTTCGAATTGTGCCCGGTGGATCGCGATAGACTCACCCTCCATCCCATGGGATCTAAACACAACAGGTGAAATGTAGGTGTTGTACACCCCTGCTATACCCTTCTGAGTAATATTGGTAATGTTATTGATTTTTTTTCTATCAACTAAACCAATGAAAAACTTTTATTCAAAGATCAATTTCTAAGTCTCACAAAGACACAAAACAAATGAGGCGAAGCAAAGAAAACAATCCATAAATTTAAAGTTTATTCTTTAGTCATTAGGGGACAAATACAAAGACTTGATCGTAATGAACAAAAGAGAATTAAGTTCGTTCAACAAAGTTAAAGCTATAGAAGAAGTTAAAGGAAAAATATTGTATTAATATTTTCTTTAAGCAGTAAATATGGGACTGTGAATACAATTTTACTGGGTTCAGCGAATGCGACCGGATCAGCCGCAAGGGTGTGTACACAATAGTGAGAAAAGGATCCCTTTTCTACGTGTGTAGCTTTCATTTACCTGGCTTACAGAATTTTATTATATCGATGTCAGGTCAATAAATGTATATATGTATAACGTCTTTAATTTTCTACTAACATAAAATATCGTAGCAAACCTGTGGCCGGTTACTGGCGATAAGCTCGTCCCTTTTACATTAGACCTGATCGTAATAGGCGAGTGCTGTACGCCTTTGCCACACATTTCTGAATAATATAAGCGTCATGCTAAGTTAATTTAGAAAATGTTTGTAGTTACTATAAAATTGACCCAGTCCACCCAAAAAATATCTTAAACTCTTGAAAAAACCTAATGTTCCATGTATCTAAAAGTTTGCCTGTAAGAAATTGCTCTTTAGCGATAAGGCCACACAAAAAAATTCGTTTCTGTATATATTGTCAAACTGTAAATTTGGTGTACAATAAAGAATATTCTGTTCTATTCTATTCTAATGTTTCAAGCTACAAAAATATCTTGAATCAGCTACCCATATACCGTTTAGTTGAATCTAAGACATCTCAAATGTAGGTTACCATTTCTATATGGATATGAACGCGTTCCCTAGACTCATCAGTCTCACAGCGTCAGCGCTCTGCAGTTCACAGCTGCACACAGATGCAATAACAACATTAAACTGTCGTTTTGACGCAATATCGTACCACATACGTGACGTCACGAGATTTGAAACATTTGGAGCGTGTTATGAGATTTATGTCAGTTTGTTCAACCGAATGGTAAGTTGTAAATATTGTGAGAGTGATGATAGGGTTTAATTTTAACTCCAAACTGAGATTTTCTATTTGGTGGCAGGTAATAAAATAGTTAGGTACAGAAGGCAAGCTCATGTGTATACTTAAGTTTCTATAGCTACACTCGGTGGGCGCGCGCGTTGCCTGTAATTTTATTAACACCTATTAAAATATTATATCATTATTGTTGTATTATATAGGTATTTTTATTTTATTATCAGTTTTAGTGATTTCTCATTTAAAGCAATTAAGTAATTGATAGTTAAATTATTTTATTTACTAAGTAATTTACAATTCAGCCAGCCAGAAATCTTGAATATACATACGTTATCGTATCACACAGAGTAGAATAGAGACAAAGCTTCTAAAGAACTAGCAAAGTACGAGCAAACCTATTTTCTTAGGGTTGGCACTTGACACAGAAGGATAAACCATGTATGTATTTTTATTTTATATTTTTTAGATAGATTTTTCTTCTGGAATGATGCGCTGTCTCAAAACGTGAAGTGCTTTAGACAGTGAATTATTCCAACCGCCTAGAATATTAATTTTATCTAGAACTAGTATACTGCATCCCACAATGACTTTAAATTTTATTATTTCAACTCACTACATACCAAGTGGAATCCCTCGGATGATCAGAAATGAGATGTTTTCATTTGTACGATTATTCTTCATACTCACAGTACAGTACAGATGGCTATTCATCATCCTTGTAATAAAGGTCTGATAGCAGTCGCTCTACGTAAAATACAGATATTCAGCAAAATTCATTAAATTAGAAGAAGACACTAATGTAATTAGGAATAGGCCCGGTGTGTGATAAAAAGACAATACTTTTTGCCTAATAATATGACTATATTTACTCAAAGAAGTCTACATGAACACACCCTAAACTGTGAATAGAAGTCAAATTGTTAAACGTGAAATAATATGCTAGAAGTTAATAAAAACTTTTCTTTTTTCGACAAAGCAGGAAAGGAAGGCGGGCTAAAAGTTTTATACGACAACAAATTGTATTGCGTCGTCTCGAAACTTTGACAATGTGACGTCACTTAGACTCGGGCATTTCCTCCAAAAGCGATAATGATGGAGTCCCTATTGTTACTTATATACAGACAGGGTGACAAAAGTTACCAAGTTTTTGGATCAATTATCTGTGTTCTGTATCAAGTGTCTGTTAAATTAATTTTACATTGATGTATTTGAAATATTAAGACAACTGTTGTGATAAAGCTAACAAATCGAATTCCATAAGCTTTTTAATTTGTGACTTGTGAATAACTACTACGATAATTTAAATGCTAGGGTATAAAGTCGAGGAAATGTATCGAAAATGTTTAGTACAATCCTTTACAACCATTTATTTTCCTTTACGTCGTACTACCCTAACCGACAGGTTCAGGTTAATAGAAAACGTGCAATGGCCTGGAAACGTGTAACAACTACTCATCTTTCAAATACGATACATTGAGTCACCCTCAGGATTTGGCAACAATGGCAACTGTCTGTTGTTTCTACATCAATAACGTTGTTTTATGTGATACAATAAGAGACCTTTAAATCGAAATAATCGAGATCATCGTTGGTCGAGTCTAGTGGTTAGCGTATGCGCCTCTATCTGCGAGTTCTTGGAATCAATTCCCGGGTTGGAAAAGTGTTATTAAGATTTTTTATAGTTGCAAGGTAGGCATTGTTCCAGATGGATGGCTATAGGCTCAGTCCCTATCACTAGGTACCTTAAACATGACAAGTGAAGTGTGGGTGTCAAACATCACATTCTTCTGGGTAATATAGCCGTGATGATTTGCTTATATTTAGTAGATCTGGAAAGTTATTTTGTACCGACGTCTCCAAATTATGATTTTTAACAACCACGAACCTATTCTAATAGATATAAAACAACATCATTATAAAATCATTCAAACCAGAGCTACAAAACGATTAAAATTCAATCAAACTAAATGGACAATGACAGTACGTTTTAATCACTGAGTGTACCTACAATTATTGCTCAATAAACTCATCAGAGGATCACCATTAAATATAAACGTCACTAATTACGAATGGTAAACTATTATTAATCATTAACATGAGAATTTGTACCATAATACGTTTTGATACGGTACGATTTTGTCTGCTTAGACTACTGTTTTGGATTGGTTTAAATTAGTCATTGATTGTTTTAACCGACTTAAGACAAAAGAGAGTTCAAAATTCAACTGTTTAATTTTTTTGTATTTTTATTTATACTTATAATAAATCTGTAGAAGTAAAATTTCTGTACATTGAAAATGGGTAGTATTTAAACGCAAATCATAAAATATCCTTTTTCTATGCAATTAAATACCGAATTCCCATCAAAATTACTGATTGCACAACAAAATATTCAACTCAAAATATCACTAAACACACTACAATTTATTTTCACAGCGCACAGCAATTTTTCCTAAAGTAAAAGCTTTTTTATCAATGCACAACTAATAATCTTAATGCACATTATACATGTTAACACTTTTTTTTTTAAATATAGCTTCTATTTTTATAATATTTACAGCAGTTTTTCTAGATCAAACAACATTTTATTAGTCACAGTCATCTTATTATTTATTAAGTATCACATAATGAGATCAGCAAAAAAAATATAAAATTAGATACAAAATTGTAATTTATTGAATTATTAAAGCGGGTCTTGCTTTCGCGGGGCGTCCACGCTTCCTTTTTTGCCCAATAGGCACATTTTTAGCTTCTGCAGGTGGCGCCACGTACTGTCGTCTGTTACGATCTATGATAATAAGAAATTGGTAGGTAGTATAATATTATTTTATTTAGTGGGTAGATTCAAAAAGGGGTCGGAGTATCACAAAGATTAGCTAGCATATGCTAGCTATGTTATGGTCGCAGTTCTAACCTAACCTAACCTACTACTTTACCCATAATTGACCTATGCCATAACTATAGCTTTTATTTTTATATTATTTACTCCAGTGACGAAAAAACGCGCGATGTTTTTCAGTTAAGTTGTTCTGCTTTTAGAAATAATGCAATGTAAAAGGATTTTTTTGTTATAATAATCATTAAATTTACCGAGCATGGCTTCATGAAAATTAAGACAAATATGATGAACAGATTTTGTTGTACTTACTGGTTAATATGCGACGGGGATAGTTATTTTGCTATGAAATATGGTAAATTTGATGTGCAGTCGGTATTTATGCTATGCATGTAGTATTTTTGTACAAAAATAAATTTAACTGTATTGCATTATGAGGAAAAAAGGAATGTCATATTGATGTGTAATTTCCAATTATCTGCAGTTTGAGTTTTGTTAAACATTTAGTTTATCTGTAGTGAAGTAAGTTATTTGATGCAAAAAAGAATATAAATGATGAGTATGTATTGATAGGCGATTATTTATTTGATATGCAATATAATATATCCCATTGAAAATATTAAAAAAATAAATAGCAGGGCGTGTTACTACACCGACACCGAACCCAAAAATGTAATTAACTTTTTTTTTGTCTGTCTGTCTGTCTGTCTGTCTGTTTGTTCAGGCATCACGCAAAAACTACCGGTTCAATTACGATGAAACTTGGTATAATTATTCTTTAGTATCCTGGGCACCACACTGGGTACTTTTTATCCCGGAAAAGTATCCAGTATATTATATACAATAAAATACAAACTTAACTTTGCGGTTTGCTCCCGAACCGCAAAGTAAAGTTTGTCGTAGGTTATAAATGACCTATGACAAACTTAACTTTGCGGTTCGACTTATGAAGATAAACCGAAAGGTTTATTTTTTATAAGTCGTACTGTATAGATTTTAATTTTAAAGTTTAGGTAGTAAATTTGATATTGTACGTAGTGACCGTAGGTTATTTTATAATACTGTTAGGTAGGATAAGTACGAATCCGTATAGATATTAGTTTATAGGGATTTTGCTTATTTATTGCTTATATATTTATTCTAATGTATTTATTACAGTAATGTATGTATTATTTACAATTATTATGGTTATTATATTTCAAATGAATTGCCAAGTTAGACATTGTTTTATCTTATTTATAATTATGATTGATTATGGTTATTTTGACATATTATATTCTATATTGAGATTGACATAATTTATTTTTGACATCATATTATTGACTTAAGTTTCGCCTTCTGACATTATAATGAATATCAATTGGATACATTATTTTTATTATTTAATATGATGATTAATGAAAATTAATTCATAATTATATAGTTTCTTTATTAACTCATTAAATTTGATTTGTATAAAACCTCATTTCATGTTATTTTAAATATTATTAAGTAAAGGCAATCTGTGTGTACATTTATTATTTTTTATATTTTTGGAGTATAAATTGTTTTTGTTATTAGAATCTATATATTTTTTTTTGTCTGTTCTGAAACCCTTATATATACAGTAGTATACACACATTGTTTTTACTCCTTTATTTTCTGCTTGAAGTGTAAGATATTGCAACCTTATATACTATGGATTTATTAACAAGTAATAATTTAATTCCATTTCTATATTTAAGTTTATTTTCTCTTTAGCTATAATGTTGTTTTGGTTGCTATAACTTACACATAGAATTATTGTCAAAGAACAAACAAAATTGTATGAATTATTTGAAAAGATGGTGCACATGAGTTTCTCACCAGCTCTTCTCATGATGCAATACCCATCGTAGCTGGTACTTGGATTGATTTTAATTCAAATCTCTAAGTTGAATTATAGTCAATCTAAGCTCCGGTGTCAAATCATTTTATTACAATAAGTATTATAATTTAGTTAGCTAAGTTTTATTTTAATTTTATATTTTTTGTGTTTTGATGTTTGTTTTGACGTGTTCATGCGCCCCTTGGTGCCCATGGAAATACATGATTTGATTTGATTTCATTTATTGAGTTTAGATTAGTTATTATCAGAAATAGGTTTATTTAGGTAGATAGGTATTTTATTTTCTGTTATTGAGTTTTTTTATTGATGTACCTACCAGACAGATGAAATCGCAGGAGATAGTTTGTTTGTTTGAAAGCGCTAAGTTTAAAAACAACTGGGTGAATTTTGATATTTGACATTACGCTAAACTCTACGGGCTGTCATGGACGCACGTGTCGCAATTTCTTATTTCAAATTTTGAATTAGTTTCGAATTAGGTACATGAGTTGTAGCTATTTATCTGTTTTGATTTGTTTGAATATTATTTTCCTTGAGTTTTTGTCGTATATTTCTTTTGGTCGGTTTGGTAATAGATAGGTAAGTAAGTACATGAGTTGTACCTACTATTGTTATATTGACATTGTTACCTTTAGCATTCTTTGTTCATAAAACGACATCCACGCGGACGAAGTCGCGGGTAACAGCTAGTGTATAATAAAGTAGGTGCCAACAAACATGCAGTTAGATATAATTTGTCTATAAAATAGATAAAAACTTCATGATATTAAAGTTAAGCCCATGTTATTTGTGTATGGAAAACAGCCAGGCAATTGTTTCGCCCTTGGAATTGACACATCAAGTAACATTTACCTCATCATATTTAAAATTTGTCAATTAAATTACTATACGACCATAATATTTAAAATCATACAAAGTACTACTCATTCGTACACGTACTGAGGTACGTGTACGAATGAGGTGAGCCTCATATAAATTCTAAAAAGTCTAAAACGAGATGATCAAATCTGTTATAAGGCTCATAGGCGAACGCTTATTACTTAATAATGATACAAGGTAAAACATATTCACGAAATCGTGAAATTCTTTCGATTGCATGAAAGAAAACAACCCATTTTCCACAAAACATGTGAAACGCGCACAAATATGCCACGTCCGGTCATCGAACCGGCACCAAAACAACTTATCTTTCCAGAACGATAAGTCCAATCAGGCGAGTGCTGTGTCATGTCGCCGCGCCTTCGCCGTTCTTGAAGAACTTTAGGATATTTTTCATGGGGAACAATCTTTCTAGTTTTTACTTTGATCATTTTTATTGCCTTTTAAAAGAGATATTAGGGGTAAATCATGTAGGTACAGTTATACTTTAGCATGTTGTGGTTGAATAAAACCGTTTAAATTTCTGTGAATGTGGTAATAAATAAATAAATATAAGAATCACGCAACATATTTATACACAACGCCACCTGGAACCAAACTAAGCAGAGCTTGTACTGTGGGTACTAGAATAACACTAATACATATATACTTTTCTTTTGTAAATACATAAATATTATATATAGAAAAACACCCAGATCAAGACAAACCTCCATGTTCATGCACACCAAGATTAGTCTTGAGCGGGAATCGAACTCGCAACCTCAGCGTCGCAAGCAGGATCACTACCCCCACCCCGCCATCCGGTCATTGTTAATTACTATGTGTTTTGCATTTGGCAACTTGCAGGGTTTTGCCAGACTTGACTTGAAATCTCCTTGGTTTTGCCTTTGCAGTCAATCTGGACATCATAGAAGAAGCACTACTGTTTGACAGTTACCAAAACATATAGAGCTGGCTAAGTCCTTTCTTCAGGCATGATTGTTTGTAGTATTATCGTTGTTTGATACACTTAGATGTTTTTACTCTGAAATTAAGCCAAGTTCTAGAATGAAGTTCATATGTTTCTCGGTACCGCAATGTATGTATTTAAGCTGTGGTACTAATATTACAGTTAGGTGAGCCCGACTAGCTATTTCAATAACTAATTACTGGCTCTCTGCCTCGATGGTCTAGTGGTTATCGTTTGTGCTTCTCACCGCGAGCTCTCGGGTTTGATTCCCGGGTCGGACAAAGTGTTATTTGTGAACCTTTCGTCAGGCAATTCACACTAGCAGCACGGAGTTGGAATTGTGCTCGGTGGATGGCGATAGGTTTACCCCTATCCTATAAGACCCAAACATAACAGGTGAAATGTGGCTGTTGTACACCTCTGCTACACCCTTCTAGGTAATATAGGCGTGATGTTATGTTATGTAATTAGTGGCCTTTAATTATGATTTACGGGTATTTCATTTTTGCTTGGTAATATTTGATTCCATAGCATTTATATAACACTGAGCACAAACATGACATAAGTGAAGCACATAATGACGGTACACGCGCTTGGCGCAGACCCAAAGCATTCCACGGTCACTGCCGATGACGTGTGTGATATACTGCTGCGTTAGAGGCAAATGACCTAACATAGTACATGGGATATCTATCACATATAATATAAAATATTTATTTATCTCTCTCTTTCATCCAAATATGTATCCCACATGAGTTCTTTATTTTTTTGAATATTTTCGGCATTATTTACCTTCGTATACTTTCATTTGGCACTGATAATTACGCATAATAATAATATGGCATATGGCATTTTCGCATAATTGTTTTAGCATATGTGTTTTACGCATTATCATTTATAGTTACATGGCATACTAATCACCTGGCAAAATTCTCTTTTGGCATAGTATTTAATTGGGTTATGCATACTTTTTTTAATTAACTTGATTCCCAAGTTTTTTTTCTCTTTATTAGGCAAAAACTCATTATTACTTTTAACTATTATGCGAAAAAAACATTATGCCTAAAAACAGTATGCAAAATGATAGCTATGCCAAGTAAAACAGTATACCAAAATACGTTAAGCCAAATGAGTATTACGCGACAATAATTAACGCGTAACGTGTTATGCTAAATAAAAAAATGCGAAAAAAAGGGACCCCTTCAAAATGGTAGTGGGTCAAATGACCTAACAATAGTAACAGTATACAAACATTATAGGGAATAATATTATAATAATTAAAAATTAAAAATAATATTATACCTACACTCGAATTTAGCTCTATTTGTCCGTTTCATCTTTACGAATAAACTATTGAGTCGACCTTAATAAAGATAGTTCAAGATTCCAAAAAGGTAGTTTTTCATCGACAAACCTTACGGGGAGAGTCGCGAGTAGGAGCTCGTAAGATATTTACATTATCTTTCTTGCTGACCTAGTGTTTAGCTGTATTATCTCAAAATTACTTTCTTTGTGATGATATTTTCGAATAAAATATAAACAAGCAACCGTTGAAATATATCCCGTCAAACTGTAACACAAAAGACAATGTGTGCCTTGCCATCTTAAACTCAATCTCAAGCTTTTCCTGCGTCTGTACCCGCCGGTTCCTTTCACAACTTTGTGTATTATTATGCTAAATATCGTGCAAACTCCACTGCGTGTCCCGCCACATATTGGTTTATGAACTATATTGTGTTATTTCATAATAAAAAGGGTAATTTTACTTTTAAATTGAATATTGTCTGCCTACAAACTGCCTCGATGGTCTAGTGGTCAGCGTATGCACCTCTTACCGCGAGGTCTCGGGTTGGATTCCCTGGTCAGGCTATTATTTGTAAACTTTTTGTCAGGAAATTCACAATTATATCACGGAGTTGGAATTGCGCCCGGTGGATGACGATAGGCTTATCCCTATCCTATGGGACCTAAATATAACAGGTGAAATGTGTGTTGTTGTACCTCTGCCACTCCCTTCTGGGTAATATAAGCGTGATATTATGTTATCTTAAATATACAATATTTAACATAACATAACTTTGATAGTGACAATGTGGAGTTGATAAACTTACCTTGTTAAATTGTTACATAATGACTTTAATGTCGTATGTTGAAGTTCAAAACTACATTATAATTATCATTTGTACATAAACCAAAATGTATTAATTGGCAATCAATGCCAATAGCTGTATTTACTGTTTACAAATGACATTTAAATTGTAATTAAACTAGTTGTAATTAAAATCTGGTTACAATCAAATAATTGTTTCAAAAAAATGTTTTGTGTGTTTATGAATAATTTAGTTCATTGAAGCATATAGTTTTGTATTAATTACCGAAAGTTCTTTAATTGGTGGTTATTATATCATTAAATTGGTTACAGAAACACAATAACACTAAGCATTTTCAAGCAAACAAATAATTTACAAAACTTGGCGCCCATTTAAATCTTAATTATTCATTATTTCTCAACATGGCTTGGGTTATTGAACTTTTCTCCCATTTTTACATTTATGTATTTGCTGCGTAATATTTATAGAATACCTTTACAGATCAATATCATTTTACCTTTTCTAATCCCAAACAAATACCTAGAATTCAACAATATTCCTCTTTCTAGATAAACTTATTGTCATTTTCTAGACAGCCAATAAATATTATTCAAATTCAAGGAATCCTTACAATTGAATGTACAAACGGCTACACATCAACATGAATATTTCTAGTATAAGATAGTCTCGTGTTAAATGTATTGGTAGCCGTATGTACAGTAAACGCTCAAAACTCCATAGGCATGCTAAAGATTACATTGCAATGAACTGTACGAGCCCGATACAGCCAGTACACACACTAACGAAGTCGCGTGCGTGTATAGCAGTTTACAAGAGAACACACACTAATGAAATGTTGTCGCATTCGTACTAAACGCGTCACAGTGGCGACCTGTTCTTTAAATTCGCATCTATCTGTCATGAGCAGGTAGCTATATCGGGTAAGCATTGGGATCACGATCAACTAAATCTGAGTTTGAAGCTTAGTTGATTTGTGGTTGTATTTTGTTTTTATGAAATCATAATAATATTTGTAATATTTTAAGCACAAACTTGTTAGGTATTTATGCTTAAATAGTTACATACAATACATAAATAGTTACATATTAATATAATAACTAATTAGTTAAATATGTTATTATTTTTTAACTATTTACGTAATTTTTTATTTTTATTTTCATTGTTGTAAGGTATATGATGATAAAAATGTTTATTCGTTTTATTTATTTATACAATTAATAAACTTTTAAAAGCATTGTGACGTCACATTTCTACCTAAATAAAAAAAAGTTCCCTTGTAACCGTTTATAAGATTTTTAATTAATATTATAACTAACAAGTTAAATATGTTATTATTATTTAACTATTAGTTTTTTTTTTATTATTTTTGTCATTGTTGTAAGGTAGAAATAAAAAAGTCATGCTGAATGATGATAAAAATGTTTATTCGTTTTATTTATTTATACAATTAATAAACTTTTAAGATAATCGTGACGTCACATTCCTACCTAAATTAATAATAGAAGTGCCCTTGTAACCGTTCATAAGATTTTTTATTGTAACCCACCAATAATATAAATGTTACTAAAATGATTCATCATGACAACAAGGAAAGGATATTCTAATAACAAAAATATAATTGTTGATACCCTAAACTTCAAAAAATATAAAAAGGACATAGCGAGATTAGATCTCACGGCTCATTGCTAAACTATCTGCACGCCATAACCGCTCGGCCATCTTGACTTACACTATGAAAGTGAAATTATGAAATAGAAGGTCGTAAGTAAAACTACACTTCAAACTATTGCCTTGTGAGATTGCCAATGGACTTTTGGTTGCCACTGTACATCTAAATGTCTGGAAATAAGTACCATCCTTCAGAAAACCTGTTACTACATGAATACTTGATTACAATTCGATACAACGAAAATACTGATTCACGAAAAAATTTATGGATTCCTTTTTAGTCCAGGATTGTTGAGAAAATATAAGGTTTTTGGCGATAGTTTTATAAAAATATGTAATTGGTTCTTAAAACAACGTTTTGTATTAGAGGAAAATCACTTATTCTTTGTTAGTTCTTTGAGTTACCGCCGATACTTACTAGTTTTTATAGTTTTACTAGCACAGAAAAAAAAACTACTGGTTACAATTAAGTTAAACCTGGTGCCATCTATCGACATCGGTTGATACCTGAATTATCTTTATATCTATTATCTAATTTATTTCCTTTCTAATTGGTTTTGTATAGTTCCGAACTTAAATAATATAATATTTGGGAAATCATTACAGATTCAATAGTTGGTTTAAATGACAAGTTTTACTATTTAACAAGGTAAGTTTCTCTACTATACATTATCATTATCAATGTTATCGTTTTCAGTAAGAAACCAAGAACAAACTTCCTATTCTGATATTAAATAGTATAGCAGCACATTCGTGGAGTGTTAGAGTACAATGTGTTTTTGGCACACCTTGAAGTTTGCAGGTCAGTACCAGACGTAGGCAAAACTATAGATCGATTTCAAAAAGCGACACACCTTTTATAAATAAATAAATAAATAATTCAATATTTTCTTGTTTTTCATTTATGACACTTTATCTTGAGGCAATATTATCAGTTGAGATGTATCATTGTGCGCTATTACTACCATATTATATTTAAGAAATACAATATTTCTTGCACACATTTACTCTCGCACCATTCAAACACACACACATACACCCACCGCCTCGAACACACACAAGTATCCGTAATTAGTATTTTTTTTTTTTTTATATTATTTGTTTATTTCTTTACTCGAAGGAGTCTAATAGATCTAATTAGACACACCGTTTGTGAAAAGACAATACATTATATAGTATTGATATTGATATATTGTGGGAATGAACCATGTGTGCCACTGTTATTCAGTCCCCAATGTTCCACACTATAACAAGGTAAGTTTATCAACTCAACAATGTCATTATTAAAGTTACAGTATTCAATAAGAAAGTGAAAGCAAACATCCTATTCTGGTATAATACAATAGTTGGAATACAATGTGTGGCGGGACACGCAGTGGAGTTTACACGACATTTAGCATAATAATATACAAAGTTTTGCTGGAACAGGCAGGCAGGAAATGCCCGAGATTGAGTTCAAGAAGACACTCCTTTAAGTTAAATGACGGGATATACCTAATTTAAAGTTTACTTCACTTTTGTACGTACGTATTAAAAAAATAACATTACGCCTATTATCAGAAGGGTATGGCAGAGGTGTAATACATACACATTTCATCTGCTATGTTTAAGTCCTATGGGATATGAGGTAAGCCTATCACCACTCATCATGCATAATTACATTTCTGTACTGCTATTGATAATTTCTTAGTGGAAAAATCCCAAATAACAATTTTTCTCGACCCAGAATTAGACCTGAGACCTCATTAAGTTTTGGCAACTGATAAGATAACCTAAGCTAAAAGAAAAGACGCTACGACGATCTACGATGAGTTGTTCAAACTTAATTTGAAACCTATATGACATGCTATTTTATAAATAGGTTAAGATAAAAAAAAAGATAAATTTGGATTTTTTACATTAGATAGAACGCCAGAAGCAATTACACTATCCTATGGTCCCAATGACAAGGCCAAATACACTTATTCACTCACTCAAGCACACCCAGTCAAATATTTGCGAATTACACAAAGATTTGTTCCATGTGGGGATCGAACCCACAACACCAGTGCAGTGGAGAGCGGCGAGGCGACCGCTTAAACCACTACACCACACGTGCAGGTTAACTCAGTTATTTCATAAGATAAAATAAAATACGTTTTTTTTAATAAAGTTGGTTTAAAAAATAAAAAAACGCTATTGACACGTAAGAAGAAGAAGCGGATGTTTTAATTTCAACTTTTTTAAATAAAGCCAAACTAAATTAAATCGAAATGACATCTCCAAAAACGACGATATAATATCTCACTGCCAATGCCATAACAAACCATAAAACTTTACAACATACGAGAACACGGAGGTTTCATTTTTATAAATATTAAAATTCTTTGTGCCCATAATATTTTGGCTTGCAGACTGAAAATATTGGTGGTGGAATATGGGACCGTTTGGCTATCGGCCAGAGTCTGAAATGTAATATGAACGTGTATTCTGCATATTTTATCACTTAATGTTTCCAGTTTTGAAGTCGCTTGTTGTTATGTGAACATCTCTGTTATTACATAAGGAGAGTATACTTCTGTTATTTGTGCGTGGATTAGTTGTGTTGTCACCTTTATTTCGACTTTTTTTATAGATATCATAATAAATTATGTTTTACTGGTTTCAAATTATAGATACCTCAATTTGAAAAGAGTAAAAAATATTTACATAAAACGTAACATAACGTCACGCCTGTATCATCCAGAAAGAATGAGTCAGTGTCTATAACGTCCACACTTCACCAGTTGTGTTAAAGTTCCATGTGATAGGTGTGAACCTAATAAAATATTATTATGGATTCACGTAATATGACTGGTGGTAGAGCTCTTGTGAATGAGCTCGAGGGCGGCAGCACCACCGTCTCACCTTTAACCTGCCGCCAAATAGTAGTTCTTCCATTACTGTGTTCCGGTTTGGTGGTGAGATCAGGCCATGAAATTACTGGGCATAACACCGTAGTCCTCAGCTGCAGCGACGCATCTATAATCTGCTTTTGTGGATTGTTGATGTCCATGGGCTGTACTCCACTTACCATCAGGTGGACTATACGTTCGTTCGCTGTGGGCGTAGAATAAAAAAAAAATACTTAACCTCATAGCTATTTAATTCAAATTCAAATTCAAATTCAAATTCAAAATCATTTATTTTCTCTTCACAAATTGCTCTTAGTGTCTAATTATATCTAATACAATTTAAGATGGTCAACTTGCGAGAGACTGGTGCCTGAAATAGGTATTAAAAATACCTGTGTTACAGGTCGCCAGGCCCCTTTCGAAATAGTGAGTAGATATTATTGTTGTTATCTAGAAGAGATATAAACGGCAGTGCTTCAAAATAAAATTAGAAAATAATAACAAAAATATAAATCGGGGCAAACATCTTGAGCAAACGACCTTGAATGCGCAGAAACGAATTTTGGGTCTCTTTGGTTACGAGGCTGAGGCGCAAGGAGCGTACCTGCGCGTGATTGGTTGATCAGTCGACCCTTGCCCCGCGCACCGCGTCTTCATTCCGCTCTCGCCCGAATACACGTGCGTGCAGTGAAGTGCTCACTTTTGTGCTCTGTTATAAATCGTTAGTTGTTGTTGTTATTTGTTGAATTAAAAGCGGATTTTATCACTGAATATTGTCGGCGACTTTGCCAATATTAAAAAACGAGTAATCTTTTGTTTTAAATTGTAAGAAGTTCAACAAAACATGCCGACAAGCATTGTTCTCGATTTAACTATTGTTTAAGTTATGAGAAATTTGACAAAACAATGCACATACAAAATGTTGCACATGTCGGCTATTGTTTATATTTTGGCTATTTAACCTAATGTCAAAAATCTGTTTTACCTCAGGATTAATTTTTTTTGTTTTAAAATTTTGAGTTTTTCATTTCACCAAAACTAGCTGTTGCATAAAATAAATATATAAATATATAATTAAATTGTTTTACTATCCCTCATTCTCTGACAAGCTTTGTCTCCGTACCTATAGTATTCCGTAACAACAATTTGACATAACAATTTGTGAGTTTACTGATAACAATTTGTAAGATACTGAGAGTATCTTGTAGTTTTAATTAATAAATAATTTGTATATCGGCAACTCAACAAATAACATGTTAAATATCCCGAAATAAACAGTAATTGTAATAAATAAATTAGTTAATTTTAAAAACTCGACGTAACTAATCATATTTATAGCAATATTTTGCTCGTAAGTGTACGATGCGCAAACTTTCCCCTACTACGTCACCTAATGCTCAAGAAGTTTGCCCATAATTGTACATACTTGTTGCGGATACGTGTGTGAGTGTGTGTGTGGGAGTGTGTGTGTGTGTGTGTGTGTGTGTGTGTGTGTGTGTGTGTGTGTGTGTGTGTGTGTGTGAGTGTGTGAGTGTGTGTGTGTGTGAGTGTGTTGTGAGTTAGTGTTATGTTTTATGTGACTATTGTTATGAGACTTTCAGTCTGCTGGTAGTCAAATGATTTAAGCCAGGTAGTAGTTAATATTTTACATTTATGTTTAGGTAGTAGATATATGGATAGTATTGTATTGGCTTTATTGTAAAGGTGGCTACCCAAGAAACAGTAAAACCTCTGGGAGAGGCTAGTGCGAAAAGAGTCACTCGAACAGACAATGCCTTTCCTCCGTTTATTAGTTGTTAAGGTAGGATCGTATATCATTTCAGAATGTTTTCTTACAATGATGGAGAGAATGAAATTTTGCCTTACTGTGAGAACATCCCACATACTGTATAAGGCAGTAGTAGGATAGCGAAAAGGCAATCCAGCTGCAAGCTTAAGAATGGCCCTTTGAGCTCTTTCTGCCTCTAATAGGTGTCCCTTGCTGGTTCCACCCCAAGATGAAATACAATAATTAATAAAAGATTGGCAGAGTGCATAATATACTTTTTTTATTGTATCACGGCCAGCTGCATGTCTTAAATTAATTAAGCGGAAGATAAAAGTTTTTTCTCTGAAAGTTTTTCCATTCACGATATTATTCATAATAATAATTATGATACTTATTGTAGTAACTAATCGCGAGACCAACAACCATAAAACCAAGTTTCTTAACGTAAAAGAGCACAAAAGCTGTATTATTGTCAAGCAAACTTTTACTTTATTACATACTTTTTTCATACCATAAAGCTCATTTTTGGATACCACGTAATGCGTAAGTTCCCTTATTGTATAAGTTTCGTCCTAATATTGATATGGAATATCCTACATAAGATTATCCAAAATAGTAAATCGTGTATGTTATGCCATTAATGTAGAATTTATTAGTACCACGGCTACCCATCAAATTATACACTTCAGAATAAGCTGGTCTCGCAATGTACGGGAAGCCTTTTTGACGCGAGTCCACCTTATACTGGAAATGTATAGGTTAACGTGTAGCGGTTTGTAAGTACATAAAACTTGTGAATTGATTCATGGGTAATTTTCTTGCTTGGGTAACCTCCATTAATCAGGGGTAAACAAAATTCCAATCATAGCTGTTCCGGGTCATGATTTTGGTGATGAAAGGATTTAAAAAATTGGCCAAAAAAATATTAATTTACAAATAAACGTCATTAAAATTATGAAATACGGGTGTTACTCACGTAATGTTGGTCTATTTAGTCGACCGCGGTTTCAGTGCAAGACTGGCTGCGACTCAGGCGCGACGTATCGCACTCTCTTTATAATGCCTAGACGTATAGGCGAAACCGCGGTCGACTAAATAGACCAACATTACGTGAGTAACACCCGTATTTCATAATTTTAATAATGTTACAAACTCACGTCAGTTTTAATAAAAATAAACGTCTCTGACTTCTCAATTGGTCTAGTGCAGTGGTTCCCAATTAGTGGTACGCGTACCCCCAGGGGTACGCGAGATTGCATCAAGGGGTACGCGCAGCAATCTCTAAACTAAAATCCTTAAAAAACAATAATTCAATATACCTACATTGACAAATAAAGAATCTCTATTTGTCTTTATCTCTCCAACCCCCCATCGCCTTCCCGACCTCAGATCGCCCGTAAATTATTTTTCCTTTCATTATTAATGGGTTTCATCCTACTATTATTTTTTTGGTTTTAAAAATTATCGACCCTGGTCTATAAAGGGGTACGCAAGTTGGAGGTCTTTCTTAAAGTGGTACGTAGAAAAAACTAATTGGGAACCACTGGTCTAGTGGTTAGCGTCTGCAGCCGATCACTGCGAGGTCTTAAGATCGATTCCCGTTCAAGATAAAGTGTTATTTGGGATATTTACGTCGAGAAATTCTAAATAGTAGCACGGAGTTGTAATCACGCTCGGTGGATACCGATAGGCTCATCTCCTATCACATGGGACCATTACATAACGGGCGTGGAAATGAGTTGTTCTACGCCTCTGCCACACCATTCTGGGTAATATAGGCGTGATGCTATAATATGTCATATAGCTTTTACCACGTTTTATTAGACATGATAAAAATAACGTATACTCTTAATATTATTATCAGCGTTTTGTAATAATCACTTCAGTAACCTAGCATTGCAAATAATCAACGCATAACTGCATTTCAATCTGCTTAAAGCACAACCTAGTACTGGCTACAACTAGTCAAACCTAAGTCACCGTATCATCCTGTATCACAGTAGATACAGACCACAAAACAAACTATACATTTTCAGTATAAGCTGGACTGGTGGTAGAGCTCTTGGGAATGAGCTCGAGGGCGGCAGCACCACCGTCTCACCTTTAACCTGCCGCCAAATAGTAGTGCTTCCATTACTGAGTTTCGGTTTGGTGGTGAGATTAGGTCCTGAAATTACTGGCACATGAGGCATAACACCATAGTCTTCAGCTGCAGCGACGCATCTTTAATCTGATTTTGTGGATTGTTGATGTCCATGGGCTGTACTCCACTTACCATCAGGTGGACTACACGTTCGTTCGATGTGGGCGTAGTATTAATAAAAAACAAAACTCACGTTGGTAAAGGCTTCCCGTGCATTGCGAAACCAGCTTATACTAGAAACGTATAGGTTGATCGGTAGCCGTGTGTACAGAAGACACAAGATGTTAATACCTTGGAGTGAACACGTGTCAATCAGTCTCTAAACCAGTATGAATATTCATCAACTGGATAAGCTTTCACCATCGGATAGATTACTACTAGCTTGTTCGACCGAGGAATCAGCAGTTCAAAGACGCTTTACTATCTATACATAACCATAGAGCTTGTCAGAGATAGACTTATACATTTATTTATAAAGTATTTTAAACTTTCGCGATTAGAATTCATTTTTCAAAAGCATAACTTAACATAACATCACGCCTATATAACCTAGACATTCAATGTGCTCGATAATTCTGGGTCTTATTTGAGAATAACTTTTCTAAAAGCCTTTTACACAGTTAACTTTTACCATTCTACGTAATTTGTTATAAACGTACGTTTGAAATATACTATTATTCAATATTAGTGGCAAAATTACGTAACTTCTATCACTTATATTTGTTTAACACAGGACGTTAAAACTTTGTAGGTCTATTGACATGCTTTTGTCGAATCAGTTTCGTCAGCAAATAATTACCAATGTTTGACAAGTGATATGCCCCTGTTTACCCACACGAATTTGATCCAAATACCTTTGACAAATACGCCAACTTTTCGTCAAATATCATTTTAGGAGTACACTGTAAATAGAAGTAATGTTCGCCAAATGTAAGGCAAATCGTTTTGTTATTTTGGTTAATGATGACCTGGGGCAGGAATCTAGCTGCTTTTGCTAAAGATTATGAGGTTTTTAGAGACTTTTTAAGACAAAAGACCACAGTTATTTTACTTCCACCTTTCACCTGTTATGTTTATCACATGGTACCTATACTTATTTATTTATTTATTTATTACAAAATGTATTAACTATTGTAAGACGAATACTATGTCATCGTTGTACTTTTTTTTCACAACCTCTAAAGACGCCTTTTGTATATAACTATTGTACTTATTGAGCTTTAATAAATAATTATTTTAAAAAAAATATTGAATTCATTATTGACTGGTTTGTATTGTGTCGCATGTCTCATGAAAGCATAGAAAAGCAAACAAAAACCTTATATTAACTTTCTAAAATATTTTTTCGCAAAATATATCTTTCAAGAATATTACGGTGATAATATTACAAAATGGCTTGTACTTCATAGAGGATAAGCTCCGGAATCCGCATTTATTTTGCCAGCGGTAACGCTGTAAATACCAGCTGTCCGGGAAATAGCACACTGTCCCAAATACCGGACAAAGTTTCCGGTTGACACTCGTTTAATTCACTAAGGAAATACCCTCACGCTTTTTATTTTATCCGACCATTCTGAGGCGATGAAGATAATATATTTTTTGGGAAGAAGAAAAATATATATAAGAAGAGTATGATATAACCGTTTTTATATGTTGTGCTATAACTTGCAGTAAAATGCATTTGTGATTATTAGTTACTAATGATCTGAGTTATGATTAGATTAGATCATTTAGAAGATTAAGGGACAACTTCACTAGTTCCGGATAAGTTATGTAGCCGATTCGGCACTTTTTTAATGGTTTAGTTGTCTTTTTATATGAAACGTCAGTGTGTCTTCACCCACACTTATAAATACATAAATTATTTTCATAGGTGCATTTTTAACATTAATAGGTGAATTTTGATATTCGTGGGTGCCACGCCATCACGCCTTTTACCCCGAAGGATGTGGCAGGGGTGTACAACACTCACATTACACCTGTTATGTTTTAGGTCCCATGGAACAGGGCGTGAGCCTACCGCGATCCACCGGGCACAATTTCAACTCCGTGCTGTCATTGTAAATTTCCTGACGGAAAGTTCACAAATAACACTTTGCCCGACCCGGGAATGGAACCCGAGACCACGCGGTAAGAGGCGCATTCGCTAACCACTAGACCGTGGAAGCAAAAGCCCAGAGAGTTCATAACAGAATTTATTTTGCTTCAAAAGCTAACCGCATGTGCTACAAATGATTATCATCCTAACTTGTTTCAGATCGTAACTTAAGGCTCGGAAGACAAATAAAACGACTGTTTTTGTATTGAATATGTTATGAGTTCACTGAGTTCAGTTTTACCTCTAACCTTGTGACCTTCAAGGCTTAAGGTTACACTCGTTCAAGTATTAACTTTTAAATACGATATTGTTTATCTTAGTACAGTGCGCCAATGAATTAGGTATGCAGGGCAAAAACTTCTACGTCATAGTGATGACTGACTACACTAGTTATGTAAATAACAATTTGTGTACTGTTACTTACCCAATTTTATCACGGCTGTCAATGGTTCTGTAACAAAAGAAAATTGTATAATTAATTATTTAAATATTTTGATTAGTACAACTAAACTAACGGGGGAACTAAACATAACGGGTGTAATATTTATTTATTTATTTATTGTGGTACAAGAAACAAACAGTATTATAATTAAGAACAATTACCAACACATACATGATTAACACTGTCACCAACAAAGTTTCTAATAATAAAATTACACTCGACGGCTTAATTAATCGCACAGATAAATAATAAATATTACAATTTTAACAATTTAAGAAGATAATATATGAATAAATATAATATTTGTATTTATATTCGCATAATATATATCTTATATAATATTTAACACATTTAATAGAACATTAAATATAATAAAAGTAAGTACTATTATAACCTAAATAATTTTTTTTAAAGTTATTCCGCATTAGAAAATAGTTGTAAAATAAACTTATTTAATTTTTCATGAAAAATATCAATATCGTTAAATTTATTATTGTAACAGCTACACGCCCGTATTATGAATCTGTTTTTACCGTGTGAGGTTCTAGCGTACGGAACATCTAAAACCACAACACTTCGTGAGGTTGGTCTCCTACAACGTAAACCTAAATTGCCCAGGAGATATGAAGAATCAATAACATTATTTAAAATTTTATATAAGAAGATTACATCTCTGTGGGAGCGGCGATCCGTTAGAGATACCAACTTGCTCGATTGAAAACCAAAGGTTGGATCGAAGTTATTACGATATTCAAGATGTTTCTTAAATCTGTTTTGAATTCGTTCTATACCATAAGAATGGTAATATGGGTATTATGCACCTTTGTCACATCCTTTTAGGCAATGTAAGCGTGATGTTATAAATATGAAAAAGAGAAATAGGTAAATAATCGCTTCAGTAATTGCAAAGTTGAAACTACCCCGCTATTGTAGCGCCTCGGGCATGGTCGCAGATGCTGGCACCGCGGACTTTTTTTGCAGTATTACGTAAGAAGTCCGTGTCGCTAATAAATCGAACGTGTGCTAATAGCAACAGCATCCTTAAGATAATTAGCGAGGATTATACCTCACCTATAAACCGCCATCTAGTAAAAAAGGTAATTGGGGCTGTTACCTGAAGTAGCTGGATTTTTAATTTAGATGTGTATGTGCTGTATTGTATTTGTTTCTCAATGTTATGTGATGTCTAATGGTATTTAATGTTGTGTTATGTGTTTAAATAATGTATATGGATTTTAATTATCTGAAATAAATGTATATTCATTCATTCATTCAAAGCATCTGAAACCATAAAAACGTTTAAAATCTGGGTGCGTTCAAAGCAAGAGTAAAAAAAGCGTGCCTATCCATCATAAAAAAATGTCCCTTGGAGATTCAGAACATTTAATTGAACATGACATAATACAGAAACAAGTAGAAGTAAGAGTTATTTACAATCTGGTTTACGTTTAGGTCGTTTGTATTAGGGTGAGCTTAAAAAATCTGAGTCGGCAGTAAATAATATTTATTAAAATTCTTCAATCTGTAATGCCCTGAATTTTCAAATATGTATCATTTGATGAAACGGCCTGAATAAACACTATACCGTGTACATAGCCTAAATATCCTACTGTACCCTCAAATTAATGTTTATTTCGGATATTTCCACAAACCAATTTAGATTACTTACAATTTTTTTTTGTTTTCTAGGAAGTGTGCTGCTAGAAAACCAAAAAGGAATTCTGTTAAAATTTGATACGTGAAAAATAACAAAGTTTCATGAAAATTCCTGAATAGTCGTTATTGACTTACCTCAATATTTTAAGTGTCTTAAAAGGTTTTCTTTCCTTCACGTGCTAATTGTTAATCATGAAGTTGTTTTCTACTGATCCGCAGTGATATTGGTCAAGAGTAATGTTAACAGAGTCTTGTGAACGAGCTGTACTTACATTTTTTTTTATACCACGCCCACAGCGAACGAACGTGTAGTCCACCTGATGGTAAGTGGAGTACAGCCCATGGACATCAACAATCTACAAAAGCAGATTATAGATGCGTCGCTGCAGCTGAGGACTACGGTGGTATGCCTCATGTGCCAGTAATGTCAGGGCCTGATCTCACCACCAAACCGGAACACAGTAATGGAAGCACTACTATTTGGCGGCAGGTTAAAGGTGAGACGGTGGTGCTGCCGCCCTCGAGCTCATTCACAAGAGCTCTACCACCTGTGTGTTACATTACTGTGTTCAAATTTGGTGACAAGATCAGGCCCTTAAATAATAATATCAAAAGGCAAAGGACGCATATAACTGTAGTGTTCAGATGAGATCCATCTACAATCTGAAGTTGTCGATGGTGATGTCTGGACTGTAGAAACTACTTAAAATCTTAATAAATTACTATCTTTCGTGCGCAACTCCGCCCGCGGTTATGTCAATAGCCTATATTATTCCTTAGGTCTTGAACTTTTTATTAAGATCAGTCAAAAGATTTGGAACTTATTAGGCACCTGATACAAACAAAATAAAATACCCATTGAAATATAATTTAACATTTTATTTAAGATTATACTAGCATATATACAAATGCTTTTTTCACCACACCAGCATGAAAAAGATCGTTTGCTTGCCATTCAGTGAGTAAAAACCGTTTTTACTCACTAGTGAGGCAAAGTGATTCAAATTTCGAAACACAAAATCCTTCTAATGAATAGGCACTGAAAAAAAAACAAAGCAGTCACCATGTAGGTTAGTAATAAACATTGATATCAATTTTATTAAATAACTACGTACGATACGTTTTTATTATTTTAAATTAAATAAATACGCGCTTATTTAGTATTTTAATGGTTTTATATTCGTGATTAACCATTAAATCAATTAAAATCAGGTACTTAATATAGACTCTATAAATAAATGTTACGGAACGAATTTCCGAACGCACGATTTAAAAAAAGAAGTCTGTGTCTGTGTCAGTCATCGCGGGCAACTATAAATTCTTTTCAGTTTATGTTTAATTGTTTAATGGAACTTTTTAACAAAAAAAATGTGAATCTAGTGCTGAAGAACTTTGTGGTACTCCAAAAGAGTTGCGACAATTTGTTTCTTACACAGAAGTTTTCTTTTTTACCAGAAAAATCACGTGAAAAGTATTTAAAAGACATATTTAATTAGTGGCGACTTACAAAAGGCCCTAAAACGCATTCTGAATTGGCATTACTGTCGTATTTCATGGAATTATTCCAGGTTAAGCAATCAAGTACGAGCTTATTTAAATCTTAATATTTTAAGAGGTAAAAAGTTTTGTATGTAACGCGTAAGAAAAATTTAATTTCCGGTTCGTGACCTCTTAAAATCTTTCGCTTGCGAAGTAGTCTATATTAGAATCACTCGCCACGCTCGTGATTCAATTTAAGACTACTTCGCAAGCTCAAGATTTAAAATTGGCACTCACAGTCACAACTGAAATATAAACTTTTTCTCACTTGTACCATAAATAACTATTATCCACTTTCATTACAACGGCTTACCCAAAATTTGGCAGTCTTCAAAGGCAAAGAAAACGCGCTGTTCCTCACTGACATTATGAAGTCTTTTGTAAGCATGCCACACATGCATGCGCTTACACTAATGTTATTGCGTCATGTTTGACGTTTGCCTTTCTCGCTGCGCCTTACGGTAAGTATACACTTGAGCATTTTATCAACAGATTACATGAAAAATTTATACAAAGGAATTCCTTTTTAGCTCTCTAATGGTGGCATTAAACATGAGAGAGGTCACTCAACTCACCTCTTCTCAGGTTCGAGTCCCGATTATTATTTGGGATTTTGCAGTCATAAATTATCAATAGCACGGAGTTGGAATTGTGCTTGGTGAATAGCGATAGGCTCATACTATATCACATGGTACCTAAACATTAGAGGTGAAATGTGGATGTTATATACCTGTGCCGCACCCTACGAGGTAATGTACTTATGTTATTTATGTTTTTTTTACAGAACGTAGTGTGGGTCGTTTGACCACACTCCAATCCTGATGCTTTTGTGCTTAATAATGTTTATGGGATGTAGTTAATACTTACCATCAGGTTGATTACACGCTCGTTCACTATACACTACACGTCATTTTAAGGCCAATCATGTATTTCCACAACCATTACAGTACATTCGGACGGCAAAGTTTACTAAAATTGACCCTAGTGTACGCGCTCCCTTACTCCTCTGAATTTAATCTAGTATGCTAGCACTCATCATGTATGCTCTTAATGAATTCGGATCTGAACCAGAGCTCAAAGCTCAGAGCTCAGCACTCCTTCACTAGTAGCGAACTTCAGAAGTATTTTCTTTAGTTCTGTCTGTATGAGGGCGGATAACTTTGAAGTGATATTTCAAAAGTTTGTGAGTTGAGTATTGATTGCGGCACAAGATAGCTAAATTTCACTAGCAGTTTGTGGAAATTCTGGCTTTAAAACATTTTCAATTAGAAATTATTTGATTTTACTTCAGACTGGTGAGTTAAGTGATTGCGAGGGTTCAATCCCAAGGAGTTCACGGTTTAGAGTGCACGGTTGGTGTAGTTGTTAAAGTGGTCGCCTCGCCATTTTCAACAGCGCTGGTGTTTTTGAGTTAGATCCTCACATGGGACAAATCTTTGCGTGATTCGCAAAGATTCGTTCTGGCTCTGGGTCTGTTTTTTGTGTGTGAATTGTATATTTGTGAACAACCCCGCGACACAGGAGTTATTTTTAGTGGGGGCGTAGTTTATGTTTAAAAAAAATGATTCCAGTTTTATTTTGGATTTTTCCGTTAAGAAATTCTTAATAGCAGTACAGAACATAGAATTATAATAGTTTACGGTAGATTATGGAATGGTTCTCCCCCCACCACGTGAATCTAGAAATATAAATCATGAAAAGTGCATCATAATCATTTCATTTCATTTATTTTATTCATAAACAAATACATTTGTGATTGAATATAAAGTTGTTGTAATACCAGGTACCTTCAAAATAACATTCTTACTGGTGGTAGAGCTTCAGTGAACGAGCTCGAGGGCGCAACACCACCGTCTCACCTTTATTTAACCTGCCGCCAAATAGTAGTGCTTCCATTACTGTGTTCCGGTTTGGTGGTGAGATCAGGCCCTGAAATTACTGGCACATAAGGCATAACACCTTAGTCCTCAGCTGCTGCGACGCATCTATAATCTGTTTTTGTGGATTGTTGATGTCCATGGGCTGTACTCCACTGACCATCAGGTGGACCTCACGTTCGTTCGCTGTGGGCGTAGTATTAAAAAAAAATTAATAGGTAGGTATTACACAAGCATTATTATAAGAGGAATACGAGTAACCAAAATTATAATACACCTCTCCTTTATCCTTCTCGATAATATAAGCGAGATGTTATTTATGTAAAGAATAAATTGATGAAGACAAACGACTGCATTTGTCAAAAGGTTATTAATAATTCCGACTGTTACTCTCCGTCACTCAGTAACTACTTGAGTAATCCATGAGATCCATTCAAAATTTATTATTTATTTGACGCTGCGTTTGACTCAACCAACTCGACTGACGAGGAGGCGAATGGACAGGCCATTTAATAAATAATTGACGCATTTACGACATAAAAATGCAGCTTTGCCGGGCTATTTATAAGGAATATTTTTATTTTTTTATATATCACATAACATACACACAATGCAATCTAGTCCCAAACTAAGCAGAGCTTGTACTATGAGTACTTGAATATTTATATACGTCTTGAGCGAGAATCGAACCCGCGAGCTCAGCGTAGTAGGCAGGTACACTACCCACTCCGCCATCCGGTCGTCTTTAATTTAGTAGGTAAATATAGGTATAGTAAGTTAACAGAAATCTACAGCATTTAGTTGATACTAAATTCTATAGATTTCTATTACATATACTTCGCTCACTAAAACCGTGAACGATTTTATCCAATCTATCAATAGTGCGAGCGAGAGGTTGGATAAAATCGTATAGTTGCGTTAGTCAACTAACGCAGCATGTGACATCCCTTTCGATTTGCACGTTTCAAATGCGCATAGTATAGTTTTTTTTTTCTTATAGACTAGAAAGAGCATCATAGTGCTTTACAAAATAATCAAAAAAGTGCAGAATTGTTTGAACTCTCGAAGACCAGAAGTCATTGAATTATGGTTGTTTTATGTAGGGATCTGATCTAATCTTTTTATTTTTAAACACTCTTTCATACAATTTACACTCAGTAAACTTGTAAATTACTAATTGTATGTCGGTTATATGCAAAATCCAGTAGCTGCATTGAAGACTTATCTTCAGTATTAATGTTGCTTGCACTGAATTTAAATGTAAATGTTTCACGTTAAAATTAAATGTTATCCCGTTGCGGTTACATGACATGCAGATTGTGCATTCTCCTTGAAAATCAACGCTTCATATTGTTGGATTACATCATGTTAATAAATATGAAATTATTTAATTCTACATAATTTCTGTTTTTTATGCATAATTATTATTATACTGACAAATCATCAGTTTACTAAAAGTCTAATGAATATCACCAATTTAATGATTTTTTTTTACTGCGAATGGATCCGATTTATCTCTCTATCTATCTATAATTATATAACTATACGCCCGCCTGACTGATTCATCAACGCAGGGACTAAACCACTGGGCCTAGAATCTTGCTTCCTTGCATGACAGAAGAAGGGCAAATTCTTTGTTATAATTTGTTAAAATTTATGTTAGCCGTCCTTTTAACTTACTCAGCAGTAAAACGTTAGTTCTATTAGAAGCTGGAGAAGATAACTGCACACGAACTAGACCGTTAATGCTTACATGTAGTTTAAAAAAAAGATAAAAGATAAAAGATATTTATTTTGTGAAAACATGTGTGTACAATACAAGTTATAAGCTTGCATGCAAGATGGTAGGTTACAGAGTTTTGTTCTACATGTCTTGCCGACTTAGGCGTACAAAAATTTTAAAGATATAGTAAATTAAATACATTTGAATTACATTAATAACAACAATAGTGATTTGTAAAAAAATAGAGTTTGTAAGTCAAATAAAGTCTAATATGTCTATTTTATAAAAAAAAGTGCCATCTTATCAAGTTCCGGTTCGTCAACCTTATCTTGTAGCTGTCTAAATATTATAATTAGTTATTACTCTCATAAACATTGTGATGCAGACTGTCGGTTTTTGTTTTTGTGAGTAAACTCAGAAATGGCCTAACCTATCTTTTAGAGACAAACAAGGTTATTTTTCATTGTACCTAATTAAGATCGTGATATGGACATGAAAGAGGCAAATAAACAAAAACTTGTAATGAAATAAAAGTAATAAAAAAATCAAAGAATATTTTACACATTAGCCAGTGAGTCTATCAAAATACTTCGTTTCAAAACGTTAGTTTAGAAACTGGAAAAGATAACTGCACAAGAGTTTAAACGTGAATGCTCACACGTAGTCTATATTATTGTTTTTAATAAAGAGGTCTTAACGTTTCCGCTTCGGCGTCAAACTCATTACTGCCCTCTTGGCTTCAACGACCTTTTTCGTACTGACGACTGTTTTGGACCGGCACGTTGTTGAGAGGTGCAAAGTGCTCCTTTATTTTAATGTAATTATGACTACTTGGATGTTGACAACGTGTATACATGTACTTGGAAAGGTAGCGAGTAATAAAATTGTAAAGGCACCTTTCAGAAATAAATTTGCACTGCTCCTGAACTATTTAGATATAAATAATTAGATTATTTAATAATTTATTAAATGATTACATTTTGCTAATACAGCTGTAGTGTTATAAAAATTATCGTTTTATTAAAACAAAATGGATAAAAAAATATTTATTGATCAGTAGACTGCAAATCAAACATTACAATCTTAATTCAGAGATATGTTATACCTCTGAAAAAGGAAACAAAAGATTTATATTTAAAGTAAGCCCCCGTATTTACGTATGCATTTATCAATATATATTTACTATTATGCGCAATCACGTCCGAATGCTCTACACGGCATCAAACTAATTCCTCACGCAAACACAATATTTAACAGGTAAATAAATATTCATGAATCGACTGTACACATATAATGTTTTTTTTATTAAACGTGCAATATTTGGTAACATATACCTAAATTGTTCTTAATACAAGAGACGCATACATATTCGACAGAGTTTTTCGTCTGTGAACTTCCATATTATCAAATTGCCACCCATATTGCCTGAACTTTTTTACTTTGTTGCTTTATAATAATCAAGCACACTATTAGATCAACTGAACAAACATTCATGATATTATAAATAAAACAGAAACTGCAAAATAAACAATCGCAAAAGCGTTCACGCTCATATTTTCCGTCGTATGTTTTCAAATAATTTGTCGTAAGAACTTGGCTAATGGTTTCCCGTCACAATGGTGGAATTGCGCGCTATGCTGTTTTATCGCCGCGAATATAATTAGTGGCGATGCTTTCAAATCACGGCGCTAAAATGAATATTATTCTTTTTGTTCGCCTTTTGTATTCAGAGTTTTCAAGTAATTTTTATTTTTTATGGAGAAATTTCACACAGAAACTGTTTTATTTGCTAGAGGTATCTGAAAATGTACGATATAATTTCTTTCGCTTGGTAATGTGACTCAAATTCATTTATTTTCATAGGAGGCGCTTGAACACGTCAAAATATAACAAACAAAGGATATAAAAATAAATTATAAGTAAAACTAAATTATACTTATTACAATGATTTGAATAACCGGGGTTTAGATTTTTAATTGTTTCGAATCAGATTAAAATCAAACCAAGTACCAGCTCCGATGGGTATTGCATTATGAGAAGAGCTCGTGAGAAATTCATGTGCACTATCTTTCCAAACGAAACGCATAAAATATAACAATTATTATACATATTGAAAGTCCCATAAAAAGAGCAGTTAATTTCCAAATACTATAATCATTTATGTAGTCTAAATTACTGTAATAAGCTTTTTGAGATAATCTGATTTTAATACATTTCTTAAATTTACCTATCGATAAATCTACTGCGTCTAATGGAAGTTTATTGTAGAAGCGTATACATTGACCTGGAAATGAGTTAAAAATTTTATGAAGCCTATAGTAGTGGGCACAGCCAGTATGTTTTTGTTCCTTAGATTTAATTTATGGAGACATGAATGCTAGTGGTAGAGCTATACTGAATATATATACTATAATACGTACAATCAATTGAAATATCCGGGCGATTACCCAGTTTGTCCTTTCTGAAAATTGTTTACTGTCCACTTGATAATAAATACAGCCATAGAGCATACCGTGGCGCCTTGTAGGAGGCGGAGTACAAGAGTTGATAAGATTTTTTGCTATAGGTACTTCGTTTTTTAACTTTCCGTAATGCTCACAAGGGACTCTTAAAGTTTCGCCATGTTCTTTAGTCCGTCCCTCTGTCCAAGGCATAGCATCGAAGCTGCTAAAAAGTAAAAAATTGTTAAGTCAATTATTATCAAAATGGAATAAAAACACTTTCTTAAAACGGTATAACGTGAACGCCAAGGTAATCCCTCCGTATGTTTTCTCGTAATCTGTCTTGAGAGCGACAACTAATGTTTTACGTCGCAATGGCGGGCGGTGGATTGCTTGCTGCTGTTTCATAAAATGTTTAGCGCCGTAGTGTTATATTGTTAAGTTTTAGCCTTTGTGTTTCGAATTATTGCTTTCCGGTCTTGAATTTTCACGTTGTTTTGCTACTGTTTTCTGACACAGTTTGTTATCTTGATTTTTAGCGTAAGTTACAAGATAGATATCAAGGTACAATTTCACCAATACCGGATAAGTCCTGCATAGCTTATTCAGAACTTTTTTGACGGATGAAATTTTGTACATAAATTGGGAACTGGTGCAATTTGGTCTAAGTACCTGTTGCAAAATCGCTTAGCTCCAATTTCACAGGTGTTAGATTAACTTTATTGGCAGGATAAACATAAAACGCGCATAAATGACAGTGACAGATGTGTTATTTTTCACGTGAAACTAGTGTCACTTTTAAATTCAGTCATGTTTAATTTTATGAGTATGATGCTATTTATCCGGAACCTCTTAAACTGGCCCGAAGTAACGTTCCTCAAAGTATAAAAAATATCTTATAAAAATCTGTGTTCGATTTAATATCTCAATGGTCTCACTTTTTAATTTAGTTAATTTTATATTTAACTAACGATTATCTTTTACTCGACGATTGTAAAACGGGCATTAAGTAATATGTTTTTCATTCATTTAAGGACTAAGCTTAAAAAGCCAATTAGAATGTAATTAGACTATTTAAAATACGTTTCTACATTTTTACTATCACACATTTTGAATAACACATTTTTTTTTTCTCAGCTGTCGCAAATTAAATAGAAGCAGTCTATTCGCATCTGTCTTATATAACTAACTGTAAGCCCTAAGTGTTCCAACAATTGTAGGTCACAATTTATAGCTCTGTTTGTACCTAGGCAATTTAGAAGAACCTAAATCTCCGAGGGACGTTTTTATGGTTTCAGTTGCTTCGTAATTAATCTTTGAAGCGTTTATTTATTTAATGTTGGGCTGTTGATATATGTACGTTGTCAGCTAAAACCGGTTTATATTATGTTTCTTTTATTAAGGTTCTGTACTGAAAGGGTAGAAAACGGAACCTTTTTACTGAGACTTCGTTGTCCGTCTGTCACCGGGCTGTATTTCATGAACCGATATAGCTAGGCAGTTTTCACAGGAGATTTTCACTGTTGCAGCTGTAACTACAAATACTAAAAACCGAATAAAATAAACATTTAGGGAGGGGGCTTCTATACAACAATTATATTGTCACTTTTACCTCAAAGCCTATAAAGTTTAGCTTGAGGTAGATATTATTGCCTTATCGACTTGACACGATCAGTCGTTAACACCGCCTAAACGAGTCGACAGGTTGTTACCGATCCCGGCTAGGCAACGATAAAAAAATCGTTTTCCCATCGAACAATCGTAATCGGATTTAGATAAAACCAGGGCTGTCGAATTTTGTAGTTTAGATGTATTTTTGAAAGAGGGGACATTTTTTTTGTTACTTTTTTATAGTAATATCTCGATTAATCCGGGGTGCTTAAAAGCTGTTGGTGACTGAATTCCACAAGAAGATCAAGGTGACGGAAAAGATTTCAAATAAGTGGGGAATAGTTCAAAAAATTATAAACGACCGGTGAGGGATTTTTTTTTCGCGGGTAGGCGCAAATAACGACAACACATGTCTTGTTTCCAAAATTTAATTAAAATTACTTAAATAGTTTTTTTTAACATTGTTTATAATAAATTATATAGTAGAACATACTGATTAGCATCTACTTACGTTGGGAACACTTAATGTAACATCTGAGATACATTCGCCACCTGCCATCTGACTTTTAATACTATCTCATTACACCCACATCACAATCTACACAATGGCACATCTAGAGGACATCCAAAAAGCACAGAACTGCCTCAGAGAAAGGTTCGATGAGAAGTTAAATGAGCTCCATGCTCAACTAAATACAGGAGGGACGGCAAAGGACACGGTTGCCAAAGTTGCCGAAGAATTCCGGACATTCAGGGAGCTTATGTATGCCATGTTGAAACTGCTGCAAAATGCGATCGACGACTGTGCAAAGTCTACCGATGTTTTGGAGACTAGGCAGCGGAGGAAGGCTCTGGTCTTCTCAGGTGTCCGTGAAGCTGAAGGTGAGAACCTGTCTGCAGTCATCTCGAACATTCTCCAAGATAAGTTGGGCGTCAAGGACATCACAGCCGGCTCCTTGAAGGTCTGTCACAGACTTGGCAGCACGAAGCAAGACCGCAATCGTCCTATACTTGTTAGGTTTGCAAGTTATGATGTCAAGGCAGCAGTCTGGAGGGCGAAGAAGGGGCTCAAGGGATCATCGGTTTCCGTAAAAGAGTTCCTTACTCCAAGGCGCCAGGGCGTTTTTGCAAAGGCCAGACTTCATTTCGGCCTCCGTGGGACATGGACTCAAGACGGGATCATAATCATAAAGGCCACCGATGGGACCCGGCACAGGATAACTTCCATGGATGAGCTGAAGCCGCTTTTGGTGAAGTATCCGTCGCAAGAAGCAACCTTGAAGACTGGAGGAACAACCACAAAGTCCTAGGCATCCCTCTAATTTTGCCACAGCAACTTTTGTTCGGTGTTGTTGTTAATCGCAGTTCTATGTACCACACAGGTATGCCCACATATATTTAATTTTTAGTACTAAGTTTACCCCCTTTATTTCAATTTATACCACAGTCAATTTCTTGATAATTATTTTATTATTTCACTATCACTTTGGTGAAGGCAGTTTGTTTTTATAAATTGACAGCTTTTATTAGACTTTGACACTTTTGACACTATCGTAACGTTCCGTTCCAGCCGCTAGTCAAACGTCAGTAAACTTAGACTGTGTTCAAACGATCATTTTTGAATGTAAAATCATCATATTATAAATATTTCATTTTTAAATAAATTATGTGTGGCAATTTGGAGCTGTGATTGGTAACTTCCTACCTACTGTAACATTAATTTAATGTGTTGTGAATATTTTTAATTTTTTTAGTGTCTGTCAGCTGGCGGGTGGGGCAGAGATGGTTACTAAACCTAACTTGTAAGGTGATCAGTTTATTTTTTGCATTTTTTTTATTTTTTATTGTATATATAAATATATATATATAATTATACTTTTATTATTATTTATTTAAATATTATATACTTATTTAAATATGGTATTATCCGATATAGATGCGTCATTTCATTCTGCCAATAATTCTTTTTCATCAGCCGATGACAGTTTTTGTTCTGTGACCAGCACCTTAGGTGACACATTGGGACATACATTCAATCAACAAGATAAAGGGTTACTGAATATTTGTCACATTAACGCTCAAAGTATTCCAAGTCATTACAGTGATCTCCTTGATGCTTTTTCTAATTCTAATGTTCATGTCGTCCTGGTTTCCGAGAGTTGGCTCAAACCTAACTTACCTTCCACTATGTATCCCCTTCAAGGTTTCGTTTTGATCCGTAATGATAGGACCGGTAAAAGGGCGGGGGGTGTAAGTATTTATTTACGTAGTGAGTTCTCCTATAAAATAATTGCTTCATCACCTCAAGATTATACTGGGTCAGCGGAATATCTGTTCCTTGAAGTGTGGATCAGGAGTATTAAACTCGTTATCGGTGTTGTTTATTGTCCTCCCTCCATCGACTATTTCACTGACTTAGAGTCGGTTTTAGAATCTTTGGCGTCTGATTATGCACATCATGTTATTATGGGCGATTTTAACACCAATCTCCTTGCTCATCGTTCTCCTCGTACCCTTAAATTCCTACAAATAATTGAGTCTACCAGTCTCCACGTATTACCACTCCAAGCCACCCACCAAAATACTGGTGATGGTGATGACACCTGGTTAGACGTAATCCTCACCTCCACTCCTTCCCTGGTTTTTCAACATGGCCAACACTCCGCTCCTGGTTTTTCCCATCATGATCTCATCTATCTATCCTACATTCTAAAACCTCCTAAACCGAAGCCTAAAGTGTTGCATAGGCGTTGTTTTGGTCGTATGGACGTAGAGAAACTGCGTGTCGATGCCTTGGCAGTTGATTGGGCACCTATGGAGTCAGCCTGCTCTGTCGATTCTAAGGTTCAGATTTTCAATGACACCGTGACCAGACTGTATGACGCTCATGCTCCTGTCCGGAAAATAAAGATAAAGCGTCCACCTGCACCTTGGATTACAACTGGAATCCGGATGGCTATGAGGCGACGTGATCGGGCGTTCCGTATATTCAAGCGGGATCGTTCTGAGTCTAATTGGGCCGCCTTCAAAACTGCCAGGAATAGGTGCAATCAAATGATACGCAACGCTAAACGCCGACATATCTTAGATAATATTTCCTCGTCTTCACCCGCTGATGTCTGGAAGTTTCTCGCTACTCTAGGCATCGGCAAACAGCGCTGTGCAGATCTACCTAAAACTTTGAGTCTGGACACGTTAAATTGCCATTTTGCTACCTCTAATACGCTAAATGTAACAACTACATCACAAACCATTGGCTATTTAACTGCGTTGCCCAGACAATCTTATAGCTCTTTTAAATTTTCTTCAGTCGCATCTGAGGATATCAAGAAAATTATCCTATCCATCAAGTCAAAAGCGGTTGGTGTAGATAACATCAGCCGCTATATGATTATTTCCATCCTCGATCAAATCCTTCCTGCAATATCTCATGTCATCAATTATTCCCTCTTTTCTGGGGTGTTCCCTTCCTTGTGGTGTAAAGCATATGTTCGTCCTCTACCTAAAGTCAGTAATCCCTCCCTTCCTGAACATTACCGACCTATATCAATCCTTCCCTTCCTGTCAAAAGTACTTGAGGCATGTGCTCATAAACAACTGTCCAGGTTTGTTCACACGAATAATATTCTATCACCATTTCAATCTGGGTTCAGACCTGGACATAGCACCACCTCGGCCTTGCTTAAAGTGACTGGCGATGTGAGGGCGGGCGTCGAGGACACCAAGGTCACTGTGTTGGCCTTGGTGGACTTTTCGAACGCCTTCAACAGTGTCAGTCATGACATTCTCCTATGTATCCTCTCCCATCTTCTGATCTCCTCTGATGCGCTGAAATGGTTCTCTTCATATCTTCAGGGACGACAGCAGTCTGTTCGCATTTATGAGACTATGTCTGGTTGGTGTGATCTCAGCTCTGGTGTCCCTCAAGGCGGTATACTTTCTCCTCTTCTTTTCTCCTTATTTATCAATCTTATCACCGAAGAACTTCAATGTGCGTATCATTTGTATGCGGATGATCTACAATTGTACGCGCAAGCTAGGGTGGAAGATTTAAGTGCAGCGATCGGGAGTGTGAATAGGGATTTAGATGCTATTAAGGACTGGTCTAAAAGGTTTGGCTTATCGATAAATCCTTCTAAGACACAAGCCATCATAATTGGGAGTTCACGTATGATGAGTAGAATCGATAAGTCATCCCTACTGCCTATTACTTTCAGCGGCACAACCATTCCTTTCAGCTCTAATGTTAAGAACTTGGGGTTGTATCTTGACTCCACTCTTGATGGCCGAACCCATGTGTTGAATATAAGTCAACGAGTAACAGGTACTCTCCGATCGCTGTATCGCTTAAGAAATTTTCTTCCAGTTACGACCAAGACGATGCTTGTGTACACTTTAATCTTTCCCATAATCGACTATGGTGACGTTTGCATTTTCGACCTGAATGCAGATCTACTCAATAAACTTGACCGACTTCTCAACAATTGCATTCGATTCGTCTTTAACCTTCGTAAATATGATCATGTATCAGCACATCGCAGTCAGTTAAACTGGCTGCCTATACGTCAGCGCCGTAGTCTGCGTGCGTTGACACTTCTCTTCACTCTTTTGCATTCTCCCTTTGCTCCTGCATACTTGACATCTAATTTCAAATTTCTCTCTTCTACTCATGATCTAAACTTAAGATCTTCTAATAATCTTCTTCTTTCCTGTCCCTCTCACACCTCTGGTCTTGTACATTCTTCCTTCACAATACGATCTGTTCTCTTGTGGAATGCGCTACCTCTAGAAATCAGGATGGCATCTAGTCGTGATGTCTTTAAATTTAAAGTAAAACAATTATACTTGAGCTATTTGGCGGAATCTTCTCAGTAGTGTTCTTTGTTATTATGTTATGTATGTATGTTATTTTAAGTATAGTATGTTATGTTATATGTTATGTAATGTATGTTATTGTATTTGTGTATTATATAGTATTCGAGTATTAGTATAGTATGTGTATTGTTTAGATTTATTATACAATAAAGTAATTACTCCTACTTTTATTATTATGCACCTACCAATTATCTCTGCACCACCCTAAGGGTCGACTGGTAGAAAATGCCTTCGGCATTAAGTCCGCCTTTGTCACAATTTTTGTGCAAGAAGTTTTTAAATAAATAAATAAATAAATAATGAACATAATATCACAAAAAAAGTTCAATTACTAAAAAATGCACTGAAAAGTGAAAAAACCTTAAGTAATATTTAACATATCGCCTCGTGTGCATGACTTGAAAGAATACAGTAAGCGTGCTTAAGGTGCTTATATTAAAAGAATTATCCCCGTACTCCTAAGCGTTTTGGCGTTGTACCTTCCAGCATCAGCTCAGCAACATGAAATGATGACTGTTAGATGCAAATATCGAATAGCTTTAGGTAATATATGAAAAGCAATATGGAAAGCTCTTAAAATATGAGGGTTGCCCTCAATTTCTCTAAGATCCCATCATCAGCTCGTGTCCTGGTGAAAATTTAACCACATGCCAAGTATACTCTTTTAGCTAAAAAATATTTCTTAAATCAGCAGAGGCGTTTGGGAGTAATCAGGCAACAGACATAAAAATAAAACTATACAATCGAATTGAGAACCTCCTCCTTTTTTTTTATTCTGTTAAAAATGGAAGATAGCAAAATTATGTATGTAATAAATAGGCAGTACTTAACTTTTTCATAATAATATATAAGGAAATTGGTTACCATGTAACTCTTAAATAAGTTTAAAGTATTCGATATTCAAAATAAAAATATAAAAAAACAACTCTTAACACTTTAAATTATCATTATTATGTATAGCAATGTGTGTATATATCACAAAAAGAAAATAATTGAAATGGGAATGATAAAATACCTACAATTGTTTCTTTTAATATTATGATTATTTTCTAATGTATCGTCGCTTCAGGGATAATACAGGGTGTATTAAATTACGCAAAAACACATGGAACCCTTTAGCAATAGTCATTATCCTTTTTCAATACGAATGTAATGGATCCTCGATTCCCATTAGGAACCGCCATTATAAAACAATTAAATAATCGCTTATGAGCCAATTATGTAAATCCCAATGAAAACCAATAATTGAAAAAGGATCTCCAGTTCACGGCACTTACAACACGTGTACAAGTAAAATATTTGTACTAATTTAGGTCCACCTCGATCGGATCACTTAAAAATATATACTAACTGCTAAAATTATATTTTTCATTTTCATTTGAAAAGATAGTGCACATGTTGTGAACAGTGTAGTTGTAACCTACTACCAAAAACATATTTAACAATTTATGATGCAAATACCTCATGATCAATTCATAATTAAATGTATCAATTTTGCTCTGTTTTGTATTTCTGTCATTGTTATTATTTTTTTATTTCTCTATTTCTATCTAATATCAATAAAAATGTATTTCTCATTATGCCTTAAGGGCGAGACAAAGCTGAACTTAGTGTCCTAAGAACATCTGTATAATGCATGCTTGTACCAACCTATGATCTTATGAAAATAAATTAATTATGAATTATGAGTTTCTCACCAGGCTCTTCTCATGATGCAATACCCATCAGAGCTGGTACTTAGATTGATTTTAATCTGATACTAAACAGTTAAATTTTAATTAATCTAAGCCCCGGTTATTTAAATCGTGTAGTTAATATAATTTTGTTGTGGTAACAAAAAAAAAAGAAATATACGTAAGTATATTTCTTTTTTTTTTGTTATTACAACAACTTTTTTTATACTTACAACGCGGTAATGAGAATTTTGGGTACAAGGCCTTCTGACAGTGACTTATTAAGTTTGATTAAGTTATTACACTATTTTAATTTAAGATCCAATATGTATATTGTTCTGTAAATAAAGTAAAAACACATTTTTTTATATTGTTGTTTGTACTGTTTTGACGTGTTCAAGCGCCCCCTGGGGCCTATGCAAATTAATTATTTGAATTTGAATTTAAATAATCTGAAAGTACGTTATTTGATAGTCAGATAAAAGTGTAACATACAGCATCGCACCTGCTTGTGGAGATCTGATGCAGTTGATCTACGTAAGATACTGATATTCAACTGAATAGATAAAGGATCAGCGAATGCTGATTAATGAAGTTGTGATTAGATCACCTACCTCCAAATGCTTAGCTCCTTAGCTATTTAAATACTTGAACATTTGCTGGAACATTTTATACTTCATTACAGCGTCTGTCTCTAGTTGAGTGACAGTTGACTCGGATGGAGGCTGCAATAGAGCATACAATTTGTAGTTGTTAATTATTCGTGCTGGCACTTAACTTACCGTTACCTATTGTTATTACCCGACTTATAAATAAAGGCCTATTCTGTCATCATTACCCTTGCGATAGGTATGTATACTATATGAGCCTTAAAATAAGAAAAAATATTTATTGCAATACATTTTCATTGCTATCGATGATTAATGTTTATGGATTTACCACTCAACACCAAAACAAATAAATATTACATCAAAAGCATCACTCTCTTTTAAAATTAATCACAAAATATACCCTGTACTTAACCTCGACATCAAAAGAGTGCCGGTTCAATGCTCTCATTGAGAATTGCGGTATTTTCGAGATTTAACGAAGGAGTAATGTGCGCATATTATCGCGTACAAAGGAGCCGCTCGCGCTGAGTAATGTGCTTACTGTCACAGGAGGGAGATGTGTTTCCTCTTGTTTATATAGACATTGAAATGTAATTGGACTACTGTTTTGTGTACGTGTAAAACAGTAAGGTAGAAAGGTATAACATTAACATTACATCAGTTCTATTTTAGTCCCAAGCTATATAGTCAACCCATCGTCATCTACCGGCAAATTACAGCAAAATACCATTTCGAGGCGCTCGAGTCAGTCGAGAGAAGGGCCAAGAGAATAAGGAACGACGACGATCTGCCAAACGGTCGACTTCAAAGTCTGAAGCATCGGCGCAAGGTTGCCAGCCTATCGGTCTTTTATAGGATTCATTTCGGAGAGAGTACACAACTTTCATCCTCCGTCTTCATTTCACCACCGGACTACCAGACAAACGGCAGGTCGGCATAGCTTCATGAAAGATATGCCTCAAATAAGCACCATGCGTTTTGCTTCAACATTCCTTATGCGAACTGCCAAAAAATGGAATGCCCAGCCCGAGTCTGTGAGTCCGCATGAGTATAATCTGGTTGTCTTTAAAGCAAGAGTAAATAGGTATCTCATAGGTAAGCGTCCCCCACCATAGACCACATCATCATAATAATATGGGGATTTGGTCAGATAACAGAAACAAATCCACACTTTTAAATATATACAGTTTATTGTTCTATTCATACTGGTATTCACTTTTTACAATCACACACACTTTGCGCATAACCTATTTCTACTCAATGTTTACACAAAAGACTGTCCGCCATATTCGCGACATCGTCCGATCACGATCCGTCACTCCATCACCGGAAATGAGTCGTGATTGGTCGATGCTTAAACTTAATCAAACAAATGTAAATGATGTCATAATAATTCAATTAAATAATAGAAAATCGCCACTAATTATATTTGTTACCAGCTACTTCCTGTATCTTTATAATTCCATTTGCTTTTTCAAACACTTAGTCCAATTCAGTATCTGTTTTCCAATAGAAATAAATTGAGTAACTATGTAAATAATGAATAACGATCTAAACTTAACAATCACTTACCTATCCATAAAAAAAAAAAAAATCTAGACTCCGTACTCGTACTGAGCATTTTCTGATGGAAAAAAACCAAATAAATTTCAAGGGCAGTGAAGACCGCGTTTATTATGTTCAGAGGAATTCATTAAAATTTTACAACATTATACACTTATTTGCAGCTCATTAGTGAAAAATAAAAGCTTTAAAAGAAAAAGAAAAGGAAAATACAAAAAAATGTATAGACTTCATATAAAAATGTTTGTACTGTATTGTAAGTAGACAACAATACACCGATGTTGTTGAATCTAATAAAGCTTCAACCTAATTTCATAATTCTGTAAACTGTAGTACGAAATTTTAACTCACACGGGCTTGGTAAATTTCAGTGAAGCTCTGAATGAACAATATTATTCAGTCGAAACCACGGGTACCTTACAGGAATACGTAATACGAATGGATGGATTACATCATTAACATTTCCCTGTATTTAGATGATAGCTTTTTCCTGTAACACATGCTTGAATCTGTTTTAAAATGTTATCATGAATCTATACAACCATAATAAACAGAAGAGATTTTTATTTAAATATACTCTCTGAAAATATCAGTAGGATTTTGTATTGGGAGGTTTTTTTTTTTGAAGATAGGTTATTTTATTTTATTAATTAACATGACGGTGAATATACGAAAGAGGAAAATTATTAGCGGGGAGCCGCTAGTTCGTTACAAACCTAGCTCATATTTTTATTTGGCTGGCTGTGAAAACTGCATGAAACCTGTGCAGAAGTGTTTATAGTACAACAAGATAATTTCAGGTACTACCTTTTAAATTCAAGGCCTATTTGCAAACGATTGACTATAAGGAGTCTCAATAATCAATTGTTTGAAAATATACCTAAGCTTAGTACTTACATATGGTTTTACTCCAAGACGAGTAAAACTTAACCTGCACCACGTCAGTCGTGAGTCACGTTTTTTGACAGGAAGCCGGCAGGAAGCTCTGAATGTCTGGACGATCTCGACGTTTAACTCGATCAAGAAAAATCGTATGCGACTGCGGGGCTTAGTAATATCAGTTTTACAATAGACAATAGATACCGATCGAGCCAGATGGTGTAATTCCCCAACAGTCGTTAAACAAGACTCCAGAACTTCAGTAAAAGTTGCACGAACCACTAAAAAGAAGATAATCTAACTAAATTTAGCAAAGGCAGAACTGAAACAAAATTGAAACTTTACACTACAGTATAACTTAAAGTCGACTTATCCCCGAGCCGTACTAAATGACATTTTAAACTTGCACTTCATAATGTTGAAGTTATAATAGTTGGTATAGTTCTGGAATATACTTGGCTGGTTTTAGAGGATCCGCACACTAGGCCACTATGGTGGCCTACTACTAATACACGAATCGCGAGCATGTGTTAGGATATGTAAAATTCAATTTTGAATTGATTTATGTATAGCATTTAGCCATGCTTAGCAATCCAATACTATGAACAGTCTAACAGATTTTTGGACTTGGCGACGAGTCGTCCGGAAAGACGATGCATACAGTAATAGGTTCTTGGATTTGAAGTGGTGCTTGGATGGCCGAGTGGTAAAGCGATGGGTTGGAATCCTGTAGCCACAGGTTCAAACCCCGCTTCAAGTCAAAAGATATTTTCGGCTGTTCTTAGTATATGTAAAATTGTTGAAGAAACAAAAGAGATATTCTAAAATCTTCATAGACATCAACCTATACTTTTCCAGCGTTGACCTCGTGTTGTATAGGCTTCCCATGCAATGCGGGAGCAGCTAATAGTAGTCGGTAGTCGTGTGTACATGGTGCTCCATTGTTTCTGCCTACTGCAAGGGCACATGGAGAGTTCAAGTAGCCGCTTGCGACGTGAGCGATCTGCTATAAATGTATTCAGTGGTTACGTCTAGTGGTTTAGTGTGCAAGCTACCTAATAATTCCTATAGTTCAGCCCTGGCTTATCCTGTCTTGGTTTTAGTGGATCGCAAGGAGTTTGAGGAGTTACCTTTATGCAAACTATTGTTGGGAGTCCTGGATTATGAGATAGATACTTATGTAAGTTTTGGGTTGTGAGTGTTGTGACCTTTCTGGAAGGAGCTTCTGCAGTCTTGTTGGACTCCCCATTTAAAAAGTTACATCGAAGGTAGTGAATTATCTTTTATTTAGGAATCAAATATTATTGTTTACCTTATCATACTGACTGTTTACCATACTAGTCCAACTAATAATATAAATAGGAACGTTTGTGATGAATGTGTGGATGCGTGGATGTGTCTCTGAGTGAATGGTTATTAGCATAGAGTAACTATTTACTTGTTTATTAGTCTTTAAATTGCGTTGCCAGTCCCCAAACGATGGCTCACCTTCTTTCATGCCCTTTATGTCGCACCACCTGTACCATAGACGACCTGAGGACCGCCACCGATAATGCCGTTCTTGTGGCAAATTTTTGGTCAAATTAAATTTAATATTTATACATTTCCATGTGTTTTCCATTGACACGGAATTTTGAAGGATTTTGATGAAAATTGGCATTTTTATCGACGTGTCAAGCCGCGGGTTGCAGCTAGTACTTTATACTTCCTTATTCAATTATTACAACTCTTATTATAGACCTAAAACTAACGTACAGAATCTTTAGTTCATGAAACTAAACCACGCGATATAAGAAACCTTTTCAGAATCTAGGCTTTCTTTTCAGCACTTCTCCTTGAGGTCCTCAAAACCCACATAAAGCAGAGAAAAGCCAAAGAGTGACACGTTTTAAAACAAAAAGGCGCACACCACCGACAGTAATGGCTTCTTTTCAGCCGCCATTAGTACCGTCAGCAAAAAAGTTTGACTAATTAAAGTTGCCAAAGTTCTGGATGAAATCGCTGACGAAATCGGTGAAGTTGATACTTTATGACGTAGATTAAGATAATTTTGTCTAACCTTTTACATTTCAGATATATTTTGCTAAGCAGTTTTGTACTTTAGTTATTTGCTGATATCAAGTCTTACTATATTTAGCTTCGAAACGCAATAATTTACTATTAGGCGGTAATATACATGTGTTTACTGATATCGTTCATAGCTTAATGTTAAATATCTCGGTATATTGATGATATCATATCATCAAAATATCGAGATACATATTGCGGAAACTGTTTCTAAATACCAGTCGGTTTGGCAATTAGTTAATTGTTTACAGCACAATTACAAAATTGAGACAGTAATAATTTGACATACACAATTATGTGGGCCTGCTTCACAATCTCTAATTAGCGTTACACATAGGATAAATCTATAACGCAAACAAATTAAAAGTGACACCTGTGTTCGATTTCATGTATTAAACATCAATCATCACTTTTGTCAAGTTATTATTTATCTCACGTTTCTCTCTTAATTATCGAATTATGAATCGTATCGTATTTTGAAACAGACCTCGGCAACTCAACTTGCCAAGCCACAAGCTAAGACGATAAACCCGTCTGCCCAGACATAACATTTGATCGGTCCAGCATGCTTCTAACTACACTGGATGTTACAGGCCGTTGGCGAATGGCCATAACCACTAATAACTAGGCAATATTGCAAAAGAAAAATTATAGTCATTATAATAATTATAATACATGCTTATTCTATTTTAATCGGCTATCTAGAAATTTAATTGTTAAGTAGAATAAAATGTTTCCAAATTTTAGTAAATTAAAAAACAAATTGGTGCTTTTGCTGACGCTACGCTTAAGAAAAGCGCAGGTTGTATGCGCGAGTGAGCGTCGTCCTTGCAACAAATTCTTCTTGCTTAAGTAAACCATTTTAATTTGTGCACCGTACATAAAGATGCAGTTTATGAGCTCAAGTCACTAATAAATTAATTTATGTAAAAAGTAAAAGGTGAGATGGTGCTTGTTGAAGAAAAAACTGATGTGCTGTTATTTATCTGTTACGAATATTAATTGTTTTGTTAAGTCTGTGTTTATTCTAAGGGTGTTATTTCACCTATCGATCGATGACAGAATGCGAGAAGAGTCAAAGTTATTCGATTGTTATGCCAGCTCCAGACGCTGCCGCTGGCTGTTTCTTACAAACGCCAAACAGCGAACAGCAAACGCCGGACACAAGCGTGTCGATACACCGGAGACATCACACCAGTTTGCCGAACATCCTTTGATTTGTGAAGAAAACCGACACCGAACCCGAAAACTGACGAACCGAACACCCATCTACATGTTGGCGTTTTTTATTTGGTGTTTGCTGATTGCCATTGTTAGCCAAACGCTTGGAGCCAGCTTTTTAGTGATGACAAAACTGTCAACTAATAATTGATAGATGCATTGATCGACGTCCATCTATTTCGATGTAATTCAAATTCAAATTCAAATTCAAATTGTGTTTGCACAGGACCATTTACTCTAAATGAATCTTTCATTAAATATATATAAATAAAAAAAAATAAAAAAAAAAAAGGTACACTACCCACTCCGCCATCCGGTCGTCATTTACCTTTTACTTTTCTTTTTTTACTACTTTTGTTTCAACATCACAAAATGTCTTCACAGATTCCCTTCGCCCGTTTACATATTTATCACTTACAGCCATATACCACTACATTCACTGTATAAACACCCCATTTATTTCAGCACCTAACTGAATTTAACTCACGAAGAAACTTGGAAGAAATTAAATGTTCTTTTTAGTGATAAATCATGAATTCAAGAAACTTAATTACCCGTGGCGTATAGAATTATGCGATGGAGAGCCGTGGTCAGAACTAACGACTTTTTTATTCAATAAGTTAGTAGCTAGGTATTAAGAAATGTTTTTTTTTTGTAGCGGTATATCTGCCGTGCTGGCGTGCTTTTAATATTATAAAGTTTATATTAAGTGCACTATCGGCGCAGTGGTTAAAAAGGTCGATTCGCCGGTTTAAACTGCGCAGTTTAAAGTGGCGAAGCGACCGCTAAGGGCCTTATCATACTAGCGGATTACGAGCGGATTCAAAGCGGAGCGGGCGCGCAACGAACACGCCGCGCATTCGCAGCGAATTCGTTGCGGACGCGCGGCGTGGACGCCATTTTGTACTGTCTCGTACAAACGCCAGCCAACCAACTTAATAAAATATTTTTTTCAAATGTCAAATCATTTTGCATCATAACGGATTCTTGCGGGATTTTATCTTGCTTAAATATTTTATGTTTGTTTTATGGTAGGTAGGAACCAGGACCAGTAGGTAGTCGATGACAACTTGAGAAAGATGGAAGATTAGATGTAATCGATTGTAAGATCGAGATGGCAAAATATTTGTTTAAATGGCTGCAGAGATTATAGATAGGAGTTAGGGTACACACACATGATAAATTGCAGCGTCCGTATGAGTCAACTTTCACTTAAATGCACTAAACATAAAACTTGTCGGTCCACCTATGTGTACAGCGACCCTTATAAAAACTAAAACTCTATCAAGCACACCTATATTAATAAAATCTACCTTTTTGGTTATTCGTTATTAGATTTGAAAACTAAAATGCAAAATACAGCAAAAATATCAAAAATGCAATTTGCGTTCATAGTGGCTGTTTATTTTTAATTACCCACAAGCTATTACGAACATTATTTTTAATGGGTAGGTAAATATTGTTGGGTCAGACCATTAAAATTTAAATAACAGACCGTTTTTCTTATTACATAATAATAATTAATATTTTACTTGAATAGATTATTTATTATTTATTTTTAAAACAACGCCCACCGTAGGAATAACTCCTGTGTCACGCACACAGACATACATATCACACACACAAAGCACACCCAGATTCAGATCAATTTTTTGCGGATCACACAAAGATTTGTCCTGTGTGTGGATTGAACCCACAACACTAAGTGCCTTATCATACTAGCGGATTGCGAGCGGATTCAAAGCGGAGCGGGCGCGCAGCGAATGCGTCGCAAACACGCAGCGGCTGCGCAGCGGAGACGTCGCGGACGCGTGGCGAATACGCTACGTTTTCGTCGCGTGTTTGTAGCGAATTTACGACGTACAATACACTCAGTAACAAAATTGATTCCGACGAGGAAACGGAGACGCCGGCGACGAAAACGAAAGCATCGATGAATTTGGGAAGATCCATTATCAATTAATCGAATGGAAGAGAGCGACTACTTTGTGTTGTTTTGCAAACGATTAAAAAATAATCCTAAACAATTTCGTTCCTACCTAATCCGTTATGATGCAAAATGATTTGACATTTGAAAAAAATATTTTATTAAGTTGGTTGGCTGGCGTTTGTACGAGACAGTACAAAATGGCGTCCACGCCGCGCGTCCGCAACGAATTCGCTGCGAAGCGACCGCTAAGGGCCTTATCATACTAGCGGATTACGAGCGGATTCAAAGCGGAGCGGGCGCGCAACGGATTCGTTGCGGGCGCGCAACGAACACGCCGCGCATTCGCAGCGAATTCGTTGCGGACGCGCGGCGTGGACGCCATTTTGTACTGTCTCGTACAAACGCCAGCCAACCAACTTAATAAAAAATTTTTTTTTCAAATGTCAAATCATTTTGCATCATAACGGATTCTTGCGGGATTTTATCTTGCTTGAATATTTTATGTTTGTTTTATGGTAGGTAGGAACGAAATTGTTTAGGATTATTTTTTAATCGTTTGCAAAACAACACAAAGTAGTCGCTCTCTTCCATTCAATTAATTGATAATGGATCTTCCCAAATTCGTCGATGCTTTCGTTTTCGTCGCCGGCGTCTCCGAAGTAACAAAGCCAACAGCAGTGTTTCCTCGTCGGAATCAATTTTGTTACTGAGTGTATTGTACGTCGTAAATTCGCTACAAACACGCGACGAAAACGTAGCGTATTCGCCACGCGTCCGCGACGTCTCCGCTGCGCAGCCGCTGCGTGTTCGCGACGCATTCGCTGCGCGCCCGCTCCGCTTTGAATCCGCTCGCAATCCGCTAGTATGATAAGGCACTTAGTGTTGTGGGTTCAATCCACACACAGGACAAATCTTTGTGTGATCCGCAAAAAATTGATCTGAATCTGGGTGTGCTTTGTGTGTGTGATATGTATGTGTGTGTGCGCGACACAGGAGTTATTCCTACGGTGGGCGTTGTTTTAAAAATAAATAATAAATAATCTATTCAAGTAAAATATTAATTATTATTATGTATTAAGAAAAACGGTCTGTTATTTAAATTTTAATGGTCTGACCCAACAATATTTACCTACCCATTAAAAATAATGTTCGTAATAGCTTGTGGGTAATTAAAAATAAACAGCCACTATGAACGCAAATTGCATTTTTGATATTTTTGCTGTATTTTGCATTTTAGTTTTCAAATCTAATAACGAATAACCAAAAAGGTAGATTTTATTAATATAGGTGTGCTTGATAGAGTTTTAGTTTTTATAAGGGTCGCTGTACACATAGGTGGACCGACAAGTTTTATGTTTAGTGCATTTAAGTGAAAGTTGACTCATACGGACGCTGCAATTTATCATGTGTGTGTACCCTAACTCCTATCTATAATCTCTGCAGCCATTTAAACAAATATTTTGCCATCTCGATCTTACAATCGATTACATCTAATCTTCCATCTTTCTCAAGTTGTCATCGACTACCTACTGGTCAGCCATTGCTTACAAATCGAATCTGCACCTCAAGAGCACTTGAAGTCCGTTTCCGTGTCCAAGTCGGTTGCGTCGAGAGTACTCCAAGCTGTCGACCGCAGAACATCACAATTTAACTTGTGACCGGCCGGTTACCTCTTCAATTGTGGTTACAAGTTTGGGTTTGAGATGACTTAAGTTTAATCAACATAATTTTACAAAAAGAAAACCGACTTCCATTACAAAAAATGCACTAGAAAGTAAGAAGTACTTTAGTAATATTCAAAGTCTCGCCTCATTTGTGTATAACTTGAAATAATACAGTAAACAACCTCTTTTTTTTTCAAAGTCGGTTAAAAACTCCAATAGCAAGCGAAATTACACAAACTGCATAGTGGTTATTTATTTAGGTTAGTTAGTTTTTAATTTATAGGTTGATTGTGTTTGTTAAGGCTCGATAAACTTCTACATACTATTTTTACAAAATTTACAATATTAAAAATGCCTCGAGATTTTTAAGTTACAATTTTTCAAACTAGAATAAGACTCCATTGAATGTAAATAGGCCATGTATGCTCAGCCAAAAGGCAATGCCCAAACTGTATCGCTACCAACCTTACCAACCTACAAAATATTTAATAAATAAAAGTGATTTTCTATTTGAACATGAAGGATATTTTTTAATACAATAATCACATCTTTTATAATATGTTTGCCAACTTTTTCATAAAACCCGTCTTACTATTAAAATATCCAGCTTACAATGAAACTTTTCTATTATTCTTAAAATAATACAATTTTTATCTTAACATAGCCACAGAATATATAGTACAGCAGCGATAAACAATCCCATAGTAAATTGTTCATAGCCCTTTCGAAAAAAAAAAGTTCATTCAGACATCAGACTAATATTTCTAAATGAACTCCAGATTGTATCAATCGACATTGAATAAAAACTTTATGGTAACCTATTTAATAAAAAAGTGCTAACTCCTTCCCGTCGACCTCCGCACAATTATATACGCCACGGGTAATTCAACTTCGATTTATTACTAAAAAGAACATTTTATTCCTCCCGAGTGTCTTCAGAGAATTAAATTCAGTTAGGTGATGAAATAAATGGGGTGTTTATGCAGTGAATGTGGTGGAATGTGGCTGTTTGTGATAAATATGTAATCAGGCGGAAGGGAATCTGTGAAGACATTTTGTGATACGGTAAAACAATGGTGTAGAAGGATCGGGAAAGATTTTATGAAGGAAATTGTGTGAGAAAATTCAGCCCATTTTTGCAAATGTATATAATAAATCAGTTGGTAGTCTTCTTAATGATACATTGGTACTTCAACAAAACCTGAATATTGAGCCCATTCGACATGAAAACTGACACTTTACTAACTCAAACCAATTAATAAACATAACATAACATCACGCCTATATTACCCAGAAGGATGTGGCGGAGGTATAACATCAACATTTCACCTGTTATGTTTAGGTCCCATGGGATAGGGATGAGCCTATCGCCATCCATCGGGCACAATTCCAACTCCGTGCTGCCATTGCGAATTTCCTGACTGAAAGTTCACAAATATCGCTTTGCCTGACCCGGCAATCGAACCCGAGAAGGCGCATACCCTAACCACTAGACCATCGAGGCCATTAATAAAATGTACTAATAAAACTATATTACGCTACAGTTGCTCTTTTTTTATCAGCGAGATCATAACAAAAAGATAAACTCACAACATGTGTAACAATTTATTCTAATAAGAAACTTACATTATACAAGTAGCGGCAACTTTGAAAGCTAAACACACTACGGAACAGTTACTATGATCGCATTCACATATTTACATTTCCTTAATCTTAAAACCCTTTGGACCCTGCACATTCAACTGCCAACTTTACTGACGAAACCTTAAAGTCGCGAACTAAATGCAAAGATTTCACTAAATCAAAATTCTCAGAGAAATTTCTACCATGTGTCAGTTGCTCCAAAGTTGAAAATTGAGTGTAGTGATTTATTATTATAATAGGCAAGTCTGAGGATATTGAGACTCCTCCGGTGACCGCTTTGCCCTTAGGATGCCGAACACGTATTAGAACCAGTATTAATCCCTGTGGTATTATGCCTATTATACAAATCCTTGCACCTCTGGGTAGCATTAACCCTGTTTAACATTTAACCGGTGGTTTGGATAGAATAAGTTAGAGTCAATTGCAGATTAGGCTGAATTCAAGGTGGAATCCAAGTTTTGGCGCAATTTTTTTTGGATGTTATCAGCGCTTAAAAGAATAAAAACCGGAGTTGTTGGCTTCAGACAAACATAGATGACTCATTTATCAAATCATGATTTAAAAAAAATATGTTTGTTTATATAATATGCTAACCACTATAAAAGACGCCGTCAAATTGTCAAACAAACCAAAAAAATTACAACAAAAATGAAAAGTTTGAATTTATAACGGGGTAGTTGAAAACAAAAGCAGAGATAGTTTATTTTATTTATTTTATTTTATTTATTGGAACATATAACAGTTATACATTAGGTACAGTGGGCCAACGAGTTAGCTATGCAGGGCAAAAACTTCTAAGTCATAGTAAAGACTTACTACACCAGTTGTAGATGAGTGAGTTACATATCTAAATAGTGGGTATATTACACTTATTACATATGTAATTCACACATGCATATCTATTGCAGTCAGTTTGCACTATGGCATAGAAGTTTTTGCCCTGCATACCTAATTGCTTGGCCCACTGTACATTGCTATTATAAATCTAAAGTATATCATAAAAAGTAAATGTATAACCCACACCTATGTCCGCAGAATAATGCGGATAATAATAATTTAAAACACATAATTTCATTTTTCCACAGCAAAAAATAAAATGAATATTATAGACAACGTAATTAAACTGAACTAACATTTCCAGGGGATTTCAATCATGATAAAACACTTAAGACGCACTAACATAAACAAAATAAATTAAACATTACAATCGCTACGCTGTATACCATACAAAGTAATATTGGTTTAACTTTAATATTATTAAGTTTTTATAAATTTTATTGGACAACTCATATCTAATACACTTAAATGCATATTTGTTGGCGTCAATTTTTCATGTTGTAGCTCAATTAATTATTAAAACAATTTTGACAAAATGGTCACGAACAAACATGCATTTTAGTATTTTAGATATGATTTTTTAATAACAACAGATAAAATCTTAATAATATTAAAGGTAAACCCATATTACATTAGTATGAAAACACGGCGCTCGGGACTCATTATCCTGTGAAGTTGACGGCTTTTAATAAAAGGCTACAAAGTAAAAAATAAAGCTGCTAGTCCCAAATCCAGGTGTCTCAAAATCAGTTTTTAGCTATAAAAACACTTTTGTAGCAAAAAAGTAACAAGCTGAGTCCTGTTGGTGTTTCCTGTTAATCTTTTTGGTCTGTTAGACAAACTGACAGCCACTGGATAGTATTTTTTAGAGGAAACTACATTAATGTCTGTTAAGATTATTTAGTGTATACTTTGTTAACAGATAAACATTCAAAAATTCTCTAAGTGCCAAATAGGTCTTTAGGGATTTTTTCACCATCGCTGCGTCGTCGAATAAGGCCCGGTTTCCACCGTGGTGAAGATATTTGGAAATAAGGAAATCTGATTGGCCATTCAAACACATCTCCTGTTTCCCTCTGTGATTACTGGCAGAGCAACACCCTTACCCGCAGATGCCTAAAATCGACGTTTTAAAATAAAGGACTGCTTTTTTTAAACGTAGTAACAATCTGTATAAATATCCTAATTATGTGGGATAAACTACCACTTTTAACAGAATAACTAGTCACTTAAAATTCGGCAAGCTAGCAGTAATTATCTTGATTGGATCTAAATCCAGTCTAGAACATTAATTTAGATTGGAAGTCATATAATACTCCTGGGGCTAGAATCCTTTTTCTCTAATAAGTAGCAAAACCATTTGCTAAAAGCTGTTGAATTTACTTGTGATGCTGATTTTTATTTGTATACAGGGTATAAATGACATCGTCAGTGATTAGGTACACGATTCTAAGGCCCTGCGCCAAACATTTTTCGTCAGAAATTGCCAGTCATCGTTAATCCACCATTACATTTTCAATCATTATAATATCTCAACGGTCAACATTCGAGAACAAATAACAAACACAATTCGATTTTTTCAAACATACAAATTGATCTTGCAAAATACATACCTATATGGGTAAATGAAACGAGGACAAATTTATCTTATTTCCATTCACCGGACAAAACATTTTCTATTACATTTTTCAATCTCCAAACCTTCGAACCCAATTTTGGAGCAACCTTCCGATAACGTCAAATAAAAGAAACATAAAATGAAATACGTCATGCATCTTCAATTGTCGATCACATCAATACTATTAGAGGATTATCCTGGCTCACAACAAATACGATCCCTTACTGAACACAGCCATTTTTGGACTTATCTTTAGAAAAACCTAGAAGCGATCTTTACGGGGTACGGAAAGGTTTTAAGTACAAGAATCTAGAACCACTAGAAACTTTGTCTACTAATATTATAATCAGAATATTGGTCAGGGTGTGTGGACTTGGATATTTGTACGGATTTTGACGAATGTTGATGAATTTTCGTACACCTATAGAGCATGGTGATCTAGATCAACCTAATAGTAGTGCTTCAATGACTGGTTGGTTTATTCTAGCGGCGAGCGCAAGCGACCTTTCACCGCAAGGTTCCAGTTTCAATTGCCGGGTTCCGCGAAACTTGTATTTGGGAATTTTCTTTTAAAAAATTCTCAGTAGCACCACGGAGTTGAAATTGGGTCCGTGTCCCTATCGCGTGGAACCTACGCGACAGGAGAAATATTTGTGTTCAATTTCATATCTTCTATTTCTTATTTCTTCTGATTCTACCGAACGAATACTTGCGGTTATGAACACACGCAATACATTTCATTCACAATTTCACTGTTGACACAATATCGTACTACCTGCAAACGTGTCTCATAAATAAACCAGTGGTGAAACCGACACTTCCAGGAAAATCTCGAAATCGTGACAAAATATATTGGAAGGGGAGGCACAAATACTTTCTTAAGGTTACAATGACTCAGTGGATGATGATCCAATGTTTAATCATGTAATACTTTTGTTTTCATATTTCGCCTGTTTGTTTATAAATATTGTATTACAAGATACTTTAGAATTAAAGCAAGAAGTATTTATTTTTTTAAGCCTGATACCATTATCAGGCTTTGGTTACGCAACTCTACTCATTATATATAATATATTATTCTATTATTTTTATTTCAAATATAATTTATTTTATCTCAGTCTGGTGGTTTGGATTTCTGCTCTTAGGTTTTATAGCTCGAGTGTTGCCGAAAGAGGTGCAGTTTCCTGGCTGCTAGACCATAACGCCATAAAAAATCAAAATTCAAAATTACTGAAGTTTAGTGACATTGTGTCAAATATTATTATAATTTTTCGCATTCTTCTTTGAATCATCATCCATACGCTTCCGCTATACCTACCATTTATCTTCACCCGCTTTTTTGTGCAATAATAATTTAAATCGCAATCGCAAGAAACCAGCTTCGGAGGATCCTGCCCTCGGAAAGGTACTTCGGGCTGTTTTGCTGGTGAGTAGATTTCCCTTACCACCAGACTATAAATAATTATATTTTTATCGTTAATATTATTTTCGTTTATTCATTCATCATCTTATTTTCATCGCCCGGTAGGGCAGTTTACAGCGCCCTTTCATATTATGGTCCTTCAGTCGAGCAGGATAAATTGTTTCCAGCATTAAATATTAATAATTTCATGTATATTTTTGTTTTTTCGCACCTATTTATGTTTATTGCTCGTATGTTTATGTAATATTTGTTAGGTATTGCTCCTACGAACAATAGGCATTGAACTTACGTACTTTAAATAGGTATTAATATTCTTTTTACATTAAATCTATCAAGATGGCTACCTCAGCTGACGAGATTGAAATTGTGCGTCAACTATCCATACTGTATGGAAAAAGAGATGTCATCTTTGAGAGAGTTAATCGCGCGTATAATTTAGCTGTAAATATTTCTTCCTTTGACTTGAGATCGAATGAGCAATTCATGATCGAGTCTGAAACAATAGACGACTTACGTTCTAAGTTCGAGAATATTATCGATCGGATTAATGATTTGGTCTTGACTCAGAGCCCGAATTCAGTCCCTGACTATTCTTCGTTGCTATCATTTGAGGATTTGTATGCCCGTATCAAAAGAAGTCGGAATAGGATCAGTTCAGGGTCTGATAAGGCTGCTTTTTCGCCATCGCATTCGAGTGGAAATTTTATTAAATTGCCGCCTATTGAATTACCAAGTTTTGACGGCAGTACAGAAAAATGGCCTATATTTTATGAATCTTTTAAGGCCAATATTCACAATAATGAAAATCTCTCTGACTCGCAACGTGTGCAGTATTTGATAGGTAAATTGACTCATAACGCCTTCAAAATTACCGCCGGTATTGTTCCGACGTCTGAAACTTATTCCATTTTATGGAATAGTCTGGTAAATAAGTATCAGGACAAAAGAGCGTTAGGGATTCATTATTTAAATAATATTTTAGATCTGAAACCTTGTAACAATTCTGCTAGTAGTCTTGGCACTTTTATTGACAAATACTCTGCCTCCATTGCAGCTTTGAAACAACTTGAAATAAAAAATTTAACAGATTTTACCTTACTACATTGTGCATTACGTAAAGTTGATTCACAAACCGCTCAGGCTTTCGAGCTGTCCGTGAGAGATAAAGAAATACCAATTTCTGAAGATTTTATTGCATTTGTACGGGACCAAAGCAAGATCTTGAGTAGATGTAATTCTTCGGGACCGATCTTAAATCCTCGTGCGCAAAGTAGTGCAAATAAACAGACAACCTCGTCAGGGTCATCTTCACGAACAAACTCTACTTATAAGGCGTTCGTGGCCCAGAATGACGATGTGTCGACCGCCGTTCCAAGCACTTGCGCGTACTGTCAAAAATCTGACCATATGCAATTGTACAAATGTGTACAATTTAAAAGTCAATGCGACCCACAAAAGAGATTCGAATTTATTAAATCTAAACACGGGTGCGTAAATTGCTTAAGCACTTCCCATACCGCTTTAAATTGTAAGTCGGCTTCTCTTTGCGGGCTTTGTAAGAAACGTCACCATACTATTCTGCATTTTGATGAGAAAAATAATAATAATTCTCATACACATGCAGCACAAATTCTTACCGCCGATTCTCAGTGTATCAATCATAATAATATCAACGAATATGATGGTGCGCAAGCCTCCGCTCATGTCTCCGCTCCGTTGCCGTTGCGCTCTATGCCGTCAGTTCCCGTACATAATTTTAGTACTAATATGCCGCCTGCTAATGCTTCCGTTTCTTTGAGCGTTAATGTGAGGCCTAATTCTAATATTTTGCTCTCTACTACTCAAGTTTACGCAGTTGCTAATAATAATAGTAACCGTAAAGTAATAATTCGTTGTTTGATTGACAATGGTTCTCAAAATAATTTAATAACAGTGGAGTGCTGTAAATTACTTAACCTCACTATAATTCCATTAACCAATTCTTACGTAAAGGGTGTCGGTCTGAGCTCTCGACCAATACATGGTTATGTGAATATTCAAATTCAATCTCGTGTTTATCTAGAAAATAAATATAATATACAGGCACTTGTTGTTGATTGTGTCACTGATCAGATGCCTACTCACTTTATCGAAAAGTCTAATATGGGATACCTGGACAGTATACCTTTAGCTGATCTGACTTGGAATATCCCAGGCAATATTGATTTAGTGTTGGGTGCTCAGCTATTTCCATACATTTATTTGGGAAATAGAGTAGAGTCGGGTAATCGTGCACCTCCCGCTTTGCTAACCGCCTTTGGTTATGTGTTGATGGGCGATTATCCACGTAAACAGACTTATTCTAGTTCTTTCTCAGCTTTGGCTCTTAATGACTTAGTCCAGAAATTTTGGGAGTTAGAGGAAATACCTTATAAAGAATTTTTAAGTCCAGAAGAAACAGAGTGTGAGAATCTTTATTCTTCATCTGTGATACGCAATGGAGATGGTCGATATACTGTGACCTTACCTTTCTGTCGAAACCCGAATGAGTTAGGCAATTCTCGTTGTAATGCTCTCCGGCGACTTATGACTTTAGAGAGAAAATTCAATCAGGTGCCTAGTTTAAGAGAAAATTATAATACTGTTATAAAGGACTATATTTCGATTGGTTGTCTTTCTGAAGTTTCGGCATCCGAAGTCACTGATGATGGATATTATATACCTCATCATGCTGTTGTACGCCCGGACAAGCCTATGCCACGCATTGTACTGGATGCGAGTGCCAAAACTCATACTGGTCTTTCTTTGAATGATCTGTTGTATACAGGGCCTAAATTACAGACCGATTTATTTCTACTCTTACTTGACTTCAGATTATTTCCTGTAGCCATTACCGCTGATATTAAGCAAATGTATTTACAGATTGGTGTTAATAATGATCAACAAAAGTATTTGCGAATACTGTTTCGTTTTAATGAAAATGATTCAGTAAAAACATTTCAGTTCAAACGTCTTCCGTTTGGGTTGAAATCGAGTCCGTTTCTAGCTATGCGCACTGTGCGACAGCTGGCAGTGGACATGTCTCCTCAATTCCCTGAAGCCGCTAAGATTGCTAGAACTAAATTGTATATGGACGATTTGGTTCACTCATTACCTGATTCTGAAACAGCCACCCGTCTGGCTCGAGAATTGATCTCTTTATTCCAGGCTGGTGCCTTTGAATTAGTGAAATGGTCGAGCAATTGTGCGAACTTACTAGAGAGTTTACCCGTTTCACATCGTGGTTCGGTGGATTTTACTCAGGATAGTCCGATTGCATTGAAGATTTTAGGTCTCTCATGGGAACCTAGAGAGGACAATTTCTTTTTTACCGCGTCTCATGTTAGTGATAAATGTACTAAGAGAACTATATTGTCTGTGGTGGCTCGTTTATTTGATGTTTTAGGTTTAGTAGCCCCCGTAATTTTGTATGCCAAATTGTTAATCAAAGAACTTTGGTTGGCTAATATTGGCTGGGATGATACTCCGCCAGAGAGTGTGATCCGTCGTTTTACCGCTCTTATACAAGAATTGTCTTTGTTAACAACTCTTAAAATTCCGCGTCATATCGGTGTGTCAAGTGACTGCACTGTTAATATCGTAGCCTTTGCAGACGCGAGTATGAATGGTTACGGTTCAGTCGTGTATTTACACATCACTGATGCGACCGGTATAATGGTCCGACTTTTATGTGCGAAGTCTAAAGTTTCTCCAACTAAAGTGACGACGCTAGCGCGACTTGAATTGTGTGCTGCGCTTTTAATGGCTAAATTAATAAAAATTGTGCATGAAACGTATCGTGATCGTGCCCATGTAGCAGAGATTTATGCTTTCTCTGATTCGACCATAGCTCTTTCTTGGATTCATTCTTCTCCTCATCGATGGTCTGTCTTCGTGAGCAACCGCGTGGCGCAATGTCAAGAAAATCTCGCTTCACGACACTTCTATCATGTTGCTGGAATAGAAAATCCAAGTGATTGCCTTTCTCGAGGTTTACTCCCATCACAAATAGTCAGCCATAACTTGTGGTGGAATGGCCCTGATTGGATGTGTCAACCTACTTCAGAGTGGCCGGTTAAATCTTTCTCACCTACTGAAGGTTATGAAATGCCTGAACAGAAAGCCAATACTTTTACCGCTACGACAGAGCATCATGACGCTCCGGTATCGGTACTCTATAAATTATCCCAACGCTTATCTTCTTGGGATAAGCTTTTGAAAGCTGTCATGTATGTTTTTAAATTTATAAAAAGAATTTCCTCGATTAATGATATATCGGATTTGATCATTGCTGAAAAGGCGATAGTTCATTCCGTGCAAATTGTGCACTTTTCTGAAGATATTGCTCTTCTTCAAAAACATAAATTGCCCTCAAAAAAGTTGCGCAATTTATCAGCTTTTATTGATGAAGAAGGCTTACTTCGAATTGGAGGACGTCTTTCTAAATCGGATTTGCCATTCGAAGTAAAACATCCAGTTCTGCTTCCAAAACATGATCATGTTGTTGACCTTATTATCAGGCATTATCATGTTTTAAATTGTCATACTGGAGCAGGCTTATTAATGTCAATTTTGCGTCAACGTTTCTGGATATTAGATGCTAGAACTGTTGTGCGAGCAAAGGTGAGACAATGTAATTCTTGTTTTCGTGTTAACCCGTCTCATCCTACGCCTAAAATGGCTGATCTTCCTCCTTATCGAATTCATGAAGCCAAAGCCTTTACTCACACCGGAGTAGATTATGCTGGTCCGCTTCGTATTACTTTGGCTCGTAGGAGAGGTCAGCATTCGCAGAAAGCTTATATTTGTCTTTTTGTATGCCTTGTCACTAAGGCCATACATATTGAATTGGTGTCTGATTTAACGTCAGATTCGTATTTAGCTGCGTTCAAACGCTTTATAGCTAGACGTGGTCCAGTATCTTGTCTATATTCAGACAACGGTACAAATTTCGTCGGAGCGAAATCTCAGCTCGACGAATTGAATAAGGTTCTAAGACCTGAACTTATCCACCATCGTATACAGTGGAAAATGATTCCACCTAGAGCTCCTCATTTTGGAGCTATGTGGGAATCAAATATAAAAAGTTTGAAGACCCATCTGTATAGAGTCATTGGAAGTCAACTTCTGACTTATGAAGAGATGCTAACTGTGTTGGTGCAGATAGAGTGCGTGATGAATTCGCGACCACTAAATGTCGTATCGTCAGATCCTCACCCTGAGGTTATCACTCCTGCGCATTTCTTAATGTCTTCTCCTTTACAATATTTACCAGCTGCAAATGTAACAGACACTAGTCTTGTTCAACGCAAAAAATTACTCGATCATATGGTCCAATCTTTCTGGAAAAAGTGGCGCCTAGAATACTTGCATACATTGCAAGTCAGATTGAAATGGGCTACGCCCGATAATCCGGTTCAAGTGGGTAAGATCGTTCTTGTGGGACAAGATGATTCTCCACCTTTAAATTGGCCACTAGGAGTCATAACTGACATTTATCCGGGGTCAGATAATATAACTCGTGTCGCGATGGTAAAGACTAGGTTCGGGACGTTCAAACGTCCTGTAGTTAAATTATACCCATTGCCTACACAATGATTTTCTCATTATGTTTTCTAGTTAATTCTTTAATTTTAATGCAATGTTCTTTAATTTTTAAAAATATATATAATGTAAATAGCTTTCTTAAAGGTTTCATTTTAAGTTTCGTTCATGGTAATAAATATTTTATGAATTTATTCTGTTAGCCTGTTAAATGATATTTCCAATGTTTTCACTCTTGTTTTGCAAGATCTACAATCTTGCAAAGAGGGGAGCATGGTTACGCAACTCTACTCATTATATATAATATATTATTCTATTATTTTTATTTCAAATATAATTTATTTTATCTCAGTCTGGTGGTTTGGATTTCTGCTCTTAGGTTTTATAGCTCGAGTGTTGCCGAAAGAGGTGCAGTTTCCTGGCTGCTAGACCATAACGCCATAAAAAATCAAAATTCAAAATTACTGAAGTTTAGTGACATTGTGTCAAATATTATTATAATTTTTCGCATTCTTCTTTGAATCATCATCCATACGCTTCCGCTATACCTACCATTTATCTTCACCCGCTTTTTTGTGCAATAATAATTTAAATCGCAATCGCAAGAAACCAGCTTCGGAGGATCCTGCCCTCGGAAAGGTACTTCGGGCTGTTTTGCTGGTGAGTAGATTTCCCTTACCACCAGACTATAAATAATTATATTTTTATCGTTAATATTATTTTCGTTTATTCATTCATCATCTTATTTTCATCGCCCGGTTGGGCAGTTTACAGCGCCCTATCAGGCTTAGAAAAAAATTACTGCATTTTTCGTTGTTTTAATATCATTATTAAAACAACGAGAAATACAATAATAATAACTAACTGGCTTTCACAATTTAAGTAATCTATTTCAACCGATCAAGTGATCAAGCGATCAAGTGAAGTAAAAATACAAAAGTACGTTATGTTAGTAGTACTCAGAAATATGTCATAAAGCGGCTAATAAAACCAAATCAAACACAGGACTAGAGATATGCCGACTATTCGGTAAGCCAGCTCGTCGTTTACTTTGGTAGTAGCCGTCTAGTCGGCTACGCTATAAGTGGCAGTAATCTTGTATAAAAAGTACTACAAAACTTGTGCCGCTTTGAAATATAATGCAAGTAGTAGTGCAACAAACAATACGACATATAAAGGTTTAAAATGCATTTAAATTTTACCGAACTTATGTAATTATGTATTTACAAAAGAAAAGCATATAATGTATTAGTATCAGTTATTCTAGTAGTTGTGTGTTAGTCAGATATTTATTTATTTATTAATTTAACCCCATGTATTTTTTCGATGTCACGTACAACGGTCCCATAGGAGGACTAAGTGCGGATACCGCCCAGGAAAACTAACTAACAGCTATGTATTTATATCAAATAAATTGGAGATGGTAGGTTCTTTTTCAACCCATGCAAAATTGCAAGATTCCGTCGTGAAAATGCCAAAGTCCGTAGTTAGTGGTACACGAACACAATAGTCATTCTGTGACTGTTACAAGTCTAAAATCTGTCTCTCGCTGTCCGTCGCCACTCCATTAGTTAGGAGCATCCGATCCGAGGTCCGACTGCTCACTAATTAAAAGATCCAATCTGTTACGGGATCGGAAGCTTGTGGATTTGTTAGCTACGGCACTTTTTTTAGTTTTTAGGTTTAGTTTTATACTACAATAGGTTTTTTATATTTGTTTTCTGCCAGCAATGTTGTATTAGATCAATAAAAAGAAGCCAATATTTTAACACATGTTTTATAGGATAAAACATCTTTACAAACTTCTATGTATCGTCGGTGCTTTGCCAAAGTTGTTATATTTATTCAAATCATTGTAATTAGTATAATCAAGTTTTACTTATATTAATAATATACGTTTATATTATTGTTTGTAATGTTTTGACGTGTTTAAGCGCTCCCTGGGGCCTTTGACAATAATGAGTTGAATTTGAATTTGAATTTGTTATCTGCTCTTTTTAGGGTTCCGTAGCCGAATGGCAAAAAACGGAACCCTTATAGATTCATTATGTCTGTCCGTCCGTATGTCACAGCCACTTTTTCCCGTAACTATGAGAGCTATACTGGGAAACTTGGTAAGTAGATGTATTCGGTGAACCGCATTAAGATTTTCATACAAAAATAGAAAAATAACTATTTTTTGTTTCATAAAACCCATACGTGTGGATCGATGGATAGGTTATTTTAATTAAATTTTAATCCTAACGCACCTATATATTCACATTTTTATACCAACGAGATACACCAAGACAATCTAACGCCTTGTACTACGATTTTTAAATATACCTTTTTGCTTTCACAGCAAAGAAAGAGTATATAAAATCTTTACCTAAAAATACAGCAAAACAAATCGTTTTAAAACTGCTATATTATTAGAAAAACAAAAATATTATGATTTTAAATGTAGTTATTCGTTATTTAAACGTGCTTTCTAAATTTAATAGTTATCATCTAAAAAAACAAGTGATATGTAGTGTGCCACATCGTTTGAATTACAGACGTAATTATTATGATTATATTTTTACGATGATTCCTTCATCCATCCTGCAACTTAAAACCAATCAGGCAAAACACCAATAAAGTGATATAAAAGTAAAATGCTAGCGCTATAAAATCAGTTTATTGTTATACACACTCGCATAATAATGTGGAACGATTCGTGGGGATCAAATGGGATCGAACGGGTACAGGGCTGCCAAGCCTGGAGGCTTCAAAATAGTTTAGTATCGAAATCTACTTGTTGCTTTAAGTTACTTTTCCATAGTTTTCGGATAGTTTTAATTGTGGTGTCCTGAAGTATGTGGGTAATTTACAATTATCGTTAATGTGTGGTGCTAAAATGGTGAAATGAAAGGCTTTCATATTTTTTTGTCCGAATAAAATTACCAACAGATTAGAATTTATAAGATGTTCCAAGAATAGAAGCAGGCAGTAAAATGACAATATTCACAATATTTTTTTTGCTCAATGAAATTAGGATCGACGAGTAATTTCATTAATTTTTATGAATTTACTATAATTAAAATAAATTATTATCTACTGTCGATTATTTTAGCTTGTGGTGCACATACAGTTATTAATTAAAATATAATAAATACCTATACCTAGCATCACATTACTTGTTATGTTAAGAATTGTACAGAACTAATTATTTATTCTTGATTTCTAAGTAATAATTTAATTCTATTGCTATATTTAAGTTTATTTTCTCTCCATATCCATCTTTAGCCGTAATGTTGTTTTGGTTGCTAAAACTTCAACATAGAATTATTGTCAAAAAAACAAACAAATATTGTATGAATTATTTAAAAAGATGGTGCGCATGAGTTACTCTCCAGCTCTTCTCATGATGCAATACCCATCGGAGCTGGTACTTGGATTGATTTTAATTCATATCTCTAAGTTGAATTAAAGTCAATCTAAGCTCCGGTGTCAAATCATTTTATTACAATAAGTATTATAATTTAGTTAGCTAAGTTTTATTTTATTTTATATTTTTTTGTATTTTGATCTTTGTTTTGACGTGTTCAAGCGCCCCTTGGGGCCCATGGAAATAAACGATTTGATTGGATTTGATTTTAAATGAATATCCATAATCTGTAAAAGATTTACGAAGGTGCATCGCCACATTTGAGGACTCTTATTTTATTGGGTCTATAACTATAATTACAGAGAATCTAAACAAAAAGCAAGTGCCACTAAAAGTGTCCCTTAAAGCTCTTATCATCACTACTACTATATGTATTTACCGGTAAACTATACAACAATAAGCGGCCAATAGCAATGAATAAGACATTGGTCTTACGAGGTCGTGGGTTCCAGTCTTGGCCATTACACCACGGATATGAAATTCCTTCTAACGCAAGCGAATTAAGCTAAGCTGGAGGGGGCTAACAAGAATATTAGTTATTTGTATCTGTAAATTAGGTACTAGTAAGCTTTTTTATTTTGACTTCTTGACAACCCTGTCCATTTCCCGGCCGGCACCATTTCTGCCGTATTGGGTTTGCAATGAAAATATTTCCCTGGCTCTTTTGACTTTCAAATTGAATCGCTCGACGCATCGAGGCGCAGAATCCCAAGCGCCTGGACTTAGGAATCAATTTCATACGTATTTGTGATCTTTCGTACTTACCTTGTTTGGGTAGGGTCAGATTACCCGCTAAATGATACGGGTAGCGTATTTATTGGGTACTTTTTATGAGAATATGGGTCAAGAAGGTTGGTCGATATTTACGGTGAAATTATTATGATATTGGAATTTTTTGTACAATGAGAAGTAGATATTATTCTAATTACAAAAGGATTATTATTATATTATATAAAGTGAGGTGCTACTTCATTGTTTAAAAGAATTGCTCAAAAATTAGATAGGGTACATAATGCTTTGTCGTTGGAAGATCAAGGACAAATGCTACGGGTAGTAGCAGGACAGGAATCAGACAACCAGTCTAACTAAAGGTATTAGGTTTTCTATCAAGTTCCGATGGCAGAATCGATTTACTTGAAATATTGATATTCTAACTCAACGGAAAAGTGCTTACATAATGAAAACTTGAATAATATTGGTTGGTAAACTTAATTCTCTGAATAGATTTTTGGATTGACACTTAAGTAACTACGTATTGATAATTGTTTTCATAACCAATCCAATTCCAACCAATCAAATAATTTATTGATACTAAGACACTTAATGCAAGATAGAAGTAATATTTGTTGTATACTACTAGTATGAAGTATTTACTAACACTTATAATGGATCTATGATCTGCAATAAAGTTATTTTTTTATTATAAATATGTAATTGTATTTTGTATAACAATGCAACGATGAGACAAAATCATTTTGGATGATTCAATGACATATATTTTTATTTTTTAGACATATACTTTTTTATTTTTACTTTTTTTTGCGAAATAAACTCATAAAATCAAATGGAAACACGTTTATTATGAGACCAGCAAAGACATAAAACAAGGAATATACTATTCAAATTATGAAATACGGGTGTTACTCACGTAACACCCGTATTTAGTCGACCGCGGTTTCGCCTATACATCTAGGCATTATCAGTGACTATACCCGAATTTCATAATTTGAATTATATTACAAACTCACGTCAGTTTTAATAAAAATAAGGAATAAGAAAAAGTTTTGAATTTTAAAATTACATGAAATACTCAATAAATGAAATATTTCAATGATGAGTATGTTTGTTAGAGCATTGGGAGCAGACGCGCGTGGCATTAATAATGATTGGAACAGAAACGTTCCGTATTTACCGACGAGAGAGAAAGTGATTCGATTGAGTCCTAATGTACCTTTACACACGTACAATTCTTGATCATTTGGTGAATTTTTGTTACATTCATCATGTGTATACTCTCTAAATGGATTACCTATAAAACGAACATGTTTACTTTACATATGAACTATGTAGTACGACCTATTTATTTTACTGGTTTTAAACATGAATTGAATGAATATAAAAAACTTTTATTTTGTTATTGCGTTTTTGAAAAGGCGTACTCACATTAAATTTAAATATTACAGAAATAGGTTTTATAAACCCCAAAGAGGTTGTAAATAACTCTTTTATAACTTGAGAAGCATAAATATCAAGAAAATTTAGTTAAATTTGAGCACCAATAAATGTCAAAAATGCACCCATTAAAGTCAAAAATGCATACATAAATTCTGTAAAAATCTATATGTGTGAGTGGAAACACGCTGACGTATCGTATAAAATAGACATCTAAGCTGTTCTATCTACTTCTACGTTTCTCTGGTTTGCCCCTTGATCCGAAGCGATATTTACATCGTAAGTACAGGGTACGTATGGACCTCTACGTCCGTACACTGGTATTATGGTAAGTACCGTTTGATATGGTAAGTTTGAAAGATTTGAATGCTTCAAGACAAGCGAAATAATGTCGTAAGCAGTAAATTTTTTAGAAAAGCAAAGTGCTGCAATACATTATTCTGCAAAGATATCATTTTCAAAGAATGTATAACTAAAAAGTATAAGAAACGAAAAGAAAGTATAAGAGTATAAACTAACATAAACATAACATAACATAACATCACGCCTATATTACCCAGAAGGGTGTGGCAGAGGTGAACAACACCGACATTTCAGCTGTTATGTTTAGGTCCCATAAGATAAGGGGTGTGAATTTCCTGACTGAAAGTATACAAATAACACTTTGCCAGACCCGGCAGTCAAACTCGAGACCTTGCGATGAGAGGCGCATACGCTAACACTACTCTAGTGTGTAGTAAGTAAATAATAAAACTTTGTACAAATGCCAGCATTTCCACCTGAATTATAAATATGACTGCGTCGTATCTAAACGAAGACTAATGGTTGTATGCTAGCGTTAGTAATTATTTTATCTGGGCAATTAGTAGCTAGTGATTTATCGTTTCTTACATTATTTATTACATTCCTTTATGGATAATCTGGGCTGGTAGGTATACAATATTCATATTAATTACAAGTCGCAATATTATTTACTAGATTCTGCCTGCGGCTCGCCTTGGTGTTAAGTTTTATCTGCTGAACAAATCATCAAAATCACATTTTTAGAAACTTTGGCATTTATGTAAAATATTTTTAGGATAGGATTAGTATTACCTATTCATAATTAACATGACTTGTGGCCTTAAAATACTACCTCTACTTCTTAATGTTACGCGAAATTGGGACGAAAAATACTTGAAGCTGCCATGCAATTTCGCATTGTAAGGTAAGTAATTTTTCACAGTTCAAATTTATATCAATTTGCGGCCCAAAAAGCGGTTTTGGTCGATTTTGTGAATTAAACTTACATTCGTTCTTACTATCAATGCGATATTTAATATTTTCAACACTAAAAAAACAATACCTTCAATATTCTCAGGACTTCATTATAAAATCTGATGTACAAAACTTTATCAAAAGTAATGTTAGTAAAATAAAATAAGATTTTTGTTTATAAAATCTGGCAACAATCGATGAAATGTAAAGAGACAAAACCAAAAATGTAAACACTCATCTAAAATCAATTCTTCTCACATCTAACGCCAATTTTTCCACCAAGGAACCTCCTAAACCCAGGAAAATGTCCTAAATATTTAAGGACATCAAAGACATTCAAACAAACAAGTGACGTCATATGACACTGTCACGTAGACGAGTGTGAGGATATGCGAGGAAGTACGTGCGGGTATCGATCAAGTACACTCGGTTATTCATCATGCTATGCAGTTCCAGTATAAACTGGTCTCGCATTGCACAGGAAGCCAACCAAAAACGAGACCAACTTCAATGGTACAGTATAGCTTAATGTGTACAGAACTTAACCTTTGAAGGAAAATCGTGATTAGGTTTCAATATTATTGATAGTTTAGGATTATTTCATTGTCATGTGGAAGGCGAAATGTGTAGTGTTTTTATTAACCTAAAACAAGCATTTTCAGGCCAAAATAAAAAAAAACTTAAAACGACTGAAGAATCTCCCAAAAACTTCTGAGTTCTACGGTCAGTTTTATAAAAAAAAATAGTCCGATAATTTTCTATGTGCATGTTATATTATAACATTTTTTATGTCCTTGGCAATTAATTTTATTTCTGACAACTAGATCTTTTTAAAGACAAATTAGACTTATATATTACTAAAAGTAACTTTTGTATGTTGTATAAGATAGCATAACATCACGCCTATTTTACCCAGGAGAATGTGGCTAGGTAGAGGTGTATAATAACCACACTTCACTTGTACTGTACCCATGATCTCTGATGTGATTTGGGTTAGCCCATCACCATCGACAAGGCACAATTTTTTTGCCCGTCTCGGTAATTGAACCCAAGACCGGGTGAAGTATATGGTAGGTCGCATACGCTAACCACTAGATCACGAGGCAGTTGTGTGTCGATTTAAAAAAAATAAAAACAATACTGATGGCTTCCGAATTGCTGACTCAAGCAAAGCTACGGGTAGAACCAGCATAGATATAAATACCTCACTTAATTGTATGTCCAATATTCTCACTACCCTTATCGTCCAAGCCCTTATGATAGGAACAACAAAATTAGTTCAAGTCAGTAGCGGCATTTTCCTGTTCATCAAAGGATAACCTGATCATAAAGATATCAGTAACACTTGCCACATAGAATTATAAGAGGAGAGGAAAATGCTCTAAGGCCCCTCGCCCACGACGACTTTTTGTAGCGATGACAGCATCGCTACTAACGCGTGTTAGTCGCATTTGCAACGCGCCACTGCATCGCTACTGTATCGATGCAAACGCGCGACCGTGTCGGACGACATCGGCGAGAGATGTACAGAACAGTATCGCGTTTGCATCGCGACTGAAGTTAGGCTCGTGGGCGAAGACACACAGATAACGACCGCTTCGCGATTGTATCAATGCCGACGCGCGACAGCATTGCTACTGCATCGCTACAAAAAGTCGTCGTGGGCGAGGGGCCTAAAAGGAATATACTTATATATAGTCAATCTTTGTTCGACATTGACATGGTCAGCAGCCAAATGAATAAGACTACATCTGCCTCGTTGGTTAGCGTAGCGGCCTTTCACCGTTATTTCTCGGGTTCAACACGGATTTTTTTTTTGGCAGGAATGGAATATAAACATTACAGGTGAATTGTCAACATAAACATAAACATCAGGGGTCACATGCAACATAAACATGACAGGTGAATTGTGGATGTTAGACACCTCTGCCACACCTCTCTGGGTAACAAAGACGGCATGTTATATTTACTATGTTAATTTAAGTATTTTTTACTACATTTCCTTAACTTTATTCAAGAGTTTTAGAGTCTGTTTATAACAAAATAAATACAAAAACAATAATAATAAAAATATTTCTCTCTAATGATATGAGATGAATTAATGATCATTATAATTTTCCACTCAAGCTCATATTTTCAGCATAATTATCAAATCCGTAAATCTAAATGAAATTTTATCTTGAACGAGATATAAATAGGATAACATAGAAGTTGTAATTAAAAGCGGCAATTTCAAATTCGCCGCTACACGAAGTTGGCCTTCAAACCAATTCTAATTTCAAACAAATGGTGAATATGTGAGCTTTTCAATTTCAGGGAACTCCATGATTTAATAGCGTGAAAACATCCTTCTTTTATTAGAAAAAGCCCGGCAAAAGTTTTATTAAAAACACGCAACAGAACAAGGTTGATTTATTAAACCCTCATGGATTCGTCATGAAATTATGGTACGAGAGCCCACGACCAAAACCATGTCTCATAGCAATACGGTAAAAACCCTATAAAATCGTTAGATTGTATGATTCTGTACCCGACTAGGTGTGTAGTAACGGTCGAAAGTGTAGCAACTGCGTGGGAGGCCATTTCTGCTGTGTCAAAAAAAAAAGACAGTCGGTATTATAGCAATACGTCTGATAGTGAAAATGTACATAGATTTTATAATTGTATTACGAAAAAGTTTGTTTTCAGACATTTTGCGCGTAGCATATAGCCTGAGCGCATTTTTGAAAATGTCAACAAATTTAGCCGACCTGTATCATAGCAACACGGATAAAAAAAATTTTCAACTTTTCGTATTGCTGCCATGATTACCAAAAACCTGTTTTCAGACACTTTAAGTGTAGCATATACTCCCAAAAACGAAAATAACGTTTCGGAGTCGCCTGGCCGACGCCTCTGTTAAATGTTTTTTTTAAATTTACAGCCTTCATAGATATTCAAGAATCTCCCTTCTCTATTATATGTACTTTGACAGATGACAGATGTCATTACTTATTTCTTTTGTAAAAGTTACTCAAGTGTGCTTTAAATAAAACCAAAACTATCAAATCAATCAGTATTTAATTTCAACAGCCTCTGCGCTTCTTACGCTCCTGCCCCTTTCTTACTATTATACAGCTCACTCGCCAGCTTCCTTTTGTGCGATTTATTTCAGTCCTTTAACTTCAGTGTTACGGTTTCGGGTAAATTCTTTGTTAATTATCATCTAATAAATTCAGGGTCACAACGTATTCATTGGTTTGTAACAGAAAATTCAAGATGCCTCAATACGATTTTTAAATGATATCTGAGTATCGAAAAGTTGTCTGATAGGGAAGGTGCTACACTTAATTTGTCTGATATAAATTTTTTGCACATGTGGACAACTTATTTTATCATGTCCAACAATTTTCAGACATATTGCTATGATACCGATCGGTAAAATTTGTTAACATTTTCAAAACGGTCTCAAAATTTAATGCGTTCACATTTCCGTCTGAAAATTGTTTTGTTCGCATCAAATAACCAAAATTTACTAATAAAAAAGATTTTCAGACGTATTGCTATGAGACATTTTTTTTGTCTCATTTTTAATTTTTTTAAGTGATTTTACGGGTTTGCGCTACACCACTAACGTCTGAAAAATATGTTTCCGGTATCTCAGAACTATCATTCAACTACAGTCTGCAAATCAGACATATTGCTATGATGCAGTTCGGTAAAATTCTTTAACAATTTTGAAAATTCGGTCAGATCAAACGCTACGCGGAAAATGTCTGATATTGGTATTTTCGAGTTCAGGATAATCGTATCTATCGATTTGATGCGGTTTTGGCCGTATTGCTATGAGACAAAAATTTTGGTCGTGGGCTCTCGTACTATTAGAATTGCCGAAACAAAAATTCAATAACGGTTGTCGAATTTGAAATTGAATTTGCGAAATCGAAAACATTTTAGTTGAATGATTTTATTGACAGCTCCAAAAAAAATTATTTAATTAAATAGTTATTAATTATTATTATTTTTTGGAGCTATGTTACATTTCATTTGGATGAAATATCATATTGGGCTAGTTTTACAGACATATATAACTCGCGTAGAAAATTCCTTTGATTGACGAATTATGTAATAATACAGATTTTTAGTATCATTATGGTTAGGAGTAATTTCAAAAGGTACCTTTGTATCGTTATAAAATAATAGAACGAATGGTACCAAGACGCGCAATGGCATTTCTCTCATAATAGCTATCATTTTCGCGCCTAATTAAACGTCATATTGCTTGGATTGCTTACGTCATGAACATTCTGATTGTGATGTGAATCAATTCAATCTATTTTGTAACTGAATCTATTTTATACACATAACGGCTTTTTTACCTAATTTTTTCACTACTACGTTCACATCGATTTTTTTCTGACGAATAAGAAACATAAAGATGTATGATACTCGTTTATGATAGACAGAAACCAGAAACCTGGTCTAACATAGAGTGTCATATCGCTGTGTGTAAAATACAAGTATTCAAGTCAATAAAACTGTTTGTTTGTTTCTAACTTTTTTATTGTACACAATATACACATACAAACCCAATATACAATGAAGGCAAACTATACTCAATTTTGAGTTTTCTTCCAGCTTACCTTTGAGCAATAAAAGGAGGAATAAAATAGAGTAGTTAAGTGATGCATAAAAGGGCAAAGTCAAGTGTATAAAACTAGACTAGAAGCCGACCGAAATGACGGCTAAGAAAAATTAATACAGGTTTGTACTAGAAATATTGAAAAGGAAACATAATAACAATACTGCACCAGTCTTTTCCCGCCGTCACGTGCCGGCGCCATCTTGTCGTAATCAAACGTCAAGCAGCCATTTTGTTTAAGCATGCATAAGGGAATCGTATCGACACGACGCGCCACCCAAATGTGTTTTCACGCCTTTTTATATTTATTCTCATGAAGGATGCCAATCGAATATTAATTCAGTTTTTGTCTGCATTGGAAATGGACGTGAGCGAGAATTTATTAAAATATTATTAAGCTTAGGTTAATATACTTATGATGGACGTAAAATACTCGAAGAAAACATATACATAAAGTTATCGATTTGGCATTCGTTTTCCGAAAAGTATCACTTTCTTTTTGTTAAAATAATTTAATTAGATTTAATATTTTTTTTACTGATATTATAGTTAATGATGGCCAAAGATAAAAAGGTAAATATTACTTCATAAACTAAATAAATTTCCCCCTTTAAGAGGAACCAGAGTGGTGATATGGCTATAACCGTTTCTTCTGCACTCCATATATAACATTTTTTTGCTACCGTAAATATAATATCTTTATGTGTAATGAGTATTCAGATGTATTGATGCATTTGCAATTTTCTGTGTGTATTCATGGACTCAATAAAATTTAACAATTGATAAGATAGATACTATAGATGTCACGTGACGTCCTGTTAGATTAATCCAGTCGGCAGTTATAAAAAACATCACTTGTGTAGACAATCCGTTTTTTTTTATGTTATTTATGACACTTACATTTTACACGTGATATTACTAAGTCTACGAAATACTGAGTTCACTGTTACAAACTACTTGGATCACACCCACATGGTACCTTGGTGTAGAGTGGATAGAATTGACCCGGAGCTACTTCTAGATTTATTGCTCATACCATCAAGATTGGGGAGTAGTCAGAGAAACCACGCAATATATCAACACTGCGAAATAACCGGCTCGAAAGTTAGGGTTTATATGCTTAATTGCAATTTTGCATTAACGCAAATTTTATTGATTTTATGATATCAATGCAAATATTGCATCTAACCAGTTGAATGAAACTCAGCCGCTACCAATCAATTTAGGGTTATAATAGTCCGTAATGACGTGTACCGTACAGATGATGAGTCCAGCGGGAGTCGGTGACACAAGGGTAAGTCCGGTGGAACGGACTCCCACAGGTATTCGCTGCAGGCAAACCTCTGTTGTTTTTAAGCAACGCATTATGATGTTACTTTTTTTTTAAGTTGGCTTTTGTATTCTTTAATAAATAAAAAATAAAAATTAGATTCTTAGTCTCTCCTGACGCCTCATTATTTCAACTTTTTCTAAGTATTTAAAGAACTAATAGCCACGCAGCAAGCATACGGTCTCGTATATCATCATAAGAATCGGTTATTTGTCGAACTGCTTCAGAAATGACTTATATTTATAAATATATCTTCAAATGTCGGAGTAGATTTACAGTTAACATGTAAAAGAGCCTAAAATAATTGAAACATTGTAATAACTAGGGTCCCATACATTGATCAACAGCAATAAAATTACGCTTGACGTCACTGACCTTACTCAAAACAATAGTGAAATGAATCACATGTACAATTTCGGGCACACAGTAGCATTGGCACTTGGCAGCTGCTACAATGCCATGAATGACCCATGGAGATGTGCACCATGCATTATGCATGGGATAATTGGACACGTTGTTTGATAGACTGATATTTGTCGAATTCCCATGAATTAGACTCCGTTTAAGTTGTACATTAATAAAAAGTAGCCTAGGTATAAATAATAATCCTGGCTATAAGCTACATTGTATCCTAAATTTTATCAAAATCTATCCAGTTACTTTACACGAACGAGTAACAAGCGTCCAGATAGCGATACATACTTTTATTAGAATAACATAAGTAAATCTAGATCTAGGTCTCCTTAATTCAATTTATTTTATTAAATTCAATTACTATCCTCCAAATTTCCACATCACGCACAACTTAATTTACGTGTTGGAAACTCATTTGGTGTAATTAAATTGTTGTGTTTACACAAAACTATTTCATTAGTCAAATTATTTAGCCTTTATTTATTCGCTAATTACTCTTGGTAAACATCACAAACCATCACATTCAATTTGAAATATAAACAGATGACATTTAATTCAGTTTTGAAAAAGCATTTCAAACAATCACTATAGACAATTTGACACAAAATGATTTCACATGCCAACAACTATCCGCTATTTACATAATAAAGACACTATGCAATTGTAACCTCTGTTTCTTCAGCACACTACAAAAATAGACTTTTGGTCGATTATTATTCCAGCCGACCAATTTGGCCACAATATACCCAAAATTCACTAATTACGAGACAAAAAGAAAGCGTTTACTCCAACATTCATGAATATTGAACAAAGTTTGTTAAGCAAAATGCTGCAGAAGTACGCAAATCACGTACGCACAATGGCAGGTCCTAATCGACGGCATTACACAAGCAATGATCCTCGCGCAGGAGGCCAATGTCACCGCCAACTCACCCAGAATATCGATTGCTGAGGAGAGATGACACATCCGGGGATCGCGGAAACTTTGAAAATGGGAAACGTATAAAAGCGACGCGTTGTTCCAACGCAGCATCATTCGTCTCTCATCAGTCGAAGAAATCAGTTCACCATGAAGACCTTCGTTTGTGTGGTTTTACTAGCAGCCGTGGTTGTAGCTGAGCCTCCATTGAGACGCAGCCAATATAGGTTCCAGCGACAGGAAATAGAAACTGAGCGTGAGAAGGAAGAAACTACGAAAGAAGAAGCTCCTTACGCACCAGCTGGTTATAAGCCTACCATAGAATTCAATCTACCAGCTCGTCAAGAAATTGCTCCTCCTTCAACTTCATACGGTGTTCCTGATGACAGTTACAGTGCTCCTGTGATAACTTACACAGTTCCTCAAGTAATCTACGGTGTTCCTCAAACGGAGTACGGCATCCCAGAAAAGAAGGAAGAAGCTGAAGAAAGAAAAGAGGTATTCGAAGAAACAGAAAATTCTGAAGTACAAGAGAAAGTTGAAGAAAAAGAAAAGGAGAATCTTGTGGAAGAGCCCAAGAAAGACGCTGAGGTGGTGAGCAACCAAGGAATCTACTACGTGCTACTGCCTGGCGCCCAGTTACAACGAGTGCAGTTCCAGACTGAAAACGACGTCAGGAACATGGCGTACACTGCTCGTCTTCAGTACAGAACTGAAGACCAAGCTCCATTGTATGTTTACACGGCAGTGCCTCAATACCAGTCCCAGGCTTACATCCAATTATACTAATCAACCTTCTTATTAGTGCTGATACCCTCAAAATAATGCAATTTAAATTAGTACGGATTATACCCGATCTAGTTCACGGAATACGGTTTCCAATCAAAGTTATTGTTCGCACGTTTACGGAATGTTTTACCGAATAGTATTCAGTACGGTGGCCGCTAATATAAGTATTTTATGTAATTTATTCGGGGCATTGTGAATAAATGTCTTTGTTTTACATAATTTGATGTGTTTTGTATTTACCGCTCTTACTATTATGCAGTTTATACGGTGAAATGGTAGGATATCCCCTATTTTTAGGGTGAAGTTAAAGTGTATGTTTGGTGCCTACTAGTAATTTTACTCTTACTGACTAGCAAATACTAAATTAGTATTCATCTTATTTAGTATTTGCTAGTCAATAAAGGGTACCATTCAAGTATATTGAGCACACAATGGATTTTAAATATTTTGAATTAGAAGTTATAGTATTTTTTGAATTTATTGCATTTGGAAAGTCATGACTCATGATCTATCCAAAGTTAAATTAATGACGTATGCCCATGTTGCTATCATTAAATGGGTTCAGGGTAGATGTTTGAGCAAAATAATGAGATTTACTGAGATATAATCAAATAAATTAACAACATTAGTCAAATAGTAATCACACAACAAAGAATAAATTTTAATAGAGTCCAAAAAGCAAACTTATTACTAGAGTCTTCCAAAACTTTCGCACAATCTCTTATGTCATGAATACATAGCACGTTCATAATGTAATCAGATACACCATGTACACCATATACACTCCTTTAAATTAACAATAGCATGACCGTGTCCAACTGTGTCACAAAGAACGCACCGTGTTTAAAACCAACAAAAATTTGACATCACTTTCAAGTTTTTACATGACAAATGATGTCCCGATTTGGCAATTACGTGGTTTTACTTTCTGCGTAAAGATTATGACATAGTTATGTCAGAAGTTATTACAAGGATGTAATGACCCTGGCTTTTGAAAATAATAAATAAAAATAAAACATAATTAACATTAAATACGACTAATTTTATATTTAAGCTATGAATGTCATGACTGTTATGAGAGAGTCAGTCTACATATTTTCTCAACTGTATGTTACGTCATTTCGTGACGAGACGTTCATTTATTTGTTCTAGTCTTAAGTAGGATACAAACCAAAATGCCAAAGTTGGATTCAGCACAAAAGTTGTAAGGAATGAACGCGTACGATATTTCAACTTCTTATTGATTATTTTTAATAGCATTTAGCTATGCTTAGCAAATTATACTAAGCTGGCTCAAATCCTGCCGGCCCCATATTTAGTTCAACTAAACGTTTAAAAAGTCATTTCACTTTATCCTCCATTTGTTTACCAGAAAATCAAGCAATATTGCCAGACGTACACTTTAAAAATTTAATCTGCCATTTAATTAGAATGCTAATTTGCCTCGTAATTGATTATGTAGTTACGTCAATTATGGTATTCCTCATTTATAACATATTTTAAATTCATGATTAAAACATTTTACATTGTAAAAAGTTATAATAAGTACCAAAAGTGTATCTACTTTTTTTATATTTAACTCATTTCTACGGAGAATAATGGCAACATTTAAATAAATTCAATCAAAGTATTACAACAACCACATATTGTGTTGTTGAGATTTTTGCTGTAGTAAAATTGGCGTTTAGTCTCATGCAGGTAGAAATTTCATGACCTACTTTCTAGTTATTATCATTTAATGTATAATAAATGTTTTACTTTATTTAGGTACATTTTACTTCATATTTTTCAAGTTTATTTAGGTATATCGGAAAAAAATAATTAAATGTGATTGAAAGTAGAATTGTTGTTGCACCGTCTCTACTAAAATCGCAATGATTTTATTAGGTGTTAGAAAGGTAATTACAATTTAATAAGCATGCAAAAAATGTGAAAAAATTGTTTTCCGCTGACACGGATTTCGGTAAACATACCGTTGATTTAACTATCAGCAATTATTTATTAGCATATTACATGTTTGTGCATTATCTACTCAGACAAAGCCTAGATAAATATAATTAACTTTACAAGCACTTACATATTTTCATCACAATGACATGCACGACATAATCATTTGAGGTAAACATCCTTAAATTTAACGGTAGTAATAAATTACTTTCTATTCTAACATTACTTGCCAGAGTTTCCATGCACCGTAGTACATAGGACACTCCCAATATTTACAGGTACAGTGAACCATCGCGTGCTTGTCACAGCTTTTATCATGATGAGAGTACTCAATCTCCGAATTATTATTGTAAACATAAAACCTTCACTGTATTGTTTGTTTACTTTGTTTTGAAGATTATTTGACGCTGACATGTCATGTAATTTAACTGATTACTTACTTGCTAACGGTGAAGGAAAACATCGTGAGGAAACCTGCATGCCTGAGAGTGCCTAAAAAGTGCTCGAGAGAGTGTGAAGTCTACTTATCTGCACTTGGCCAGCGTGGTGGACTATGGTCTAACCCTTCTCATCATAAGAAGAGGTTCAAACCCAGTAATGGGTCATGTATTAGATACAGCCATACAGGGCTTGTATTATTATTATTTATTAATGTCATTTAAAGTTTCGTTCTAGAAGCTACGCAGTCAAGTTACGCCTACTAATTGCCGAGGTACTAATATAATCTGTCTCACAATATTTTTACTGTAGCATGCATTATGAAATCAAATTTTAATATGTATATCCATATATATACACATCGTTGTCTATATTTTGAAGGACGGATATTTAGTGACTTAAAACTAGAACACTATGCTTAACTAAGTTGAGATACACACATAATAATATATTGAACCATAGAGCGACTACAGCTCTAGAAGAGGACAGCTCGGACTGCGCTGATTGCTTTATTAATTTTGGAATTGTTTGTTACTAGCTGCTATCGTACTACTCGATTTTTATATCATTGTCTAACAAACTGTTTTTATAACATAAAAAATAAAACTTTCAGTGTTAAATATGCATATTACTAGTGATTATTATAATGAAATTAAATCTACAACATGTCATCAGGACTATATTACTAACCTCTTTACAGAAATAAATTATATTATTGGTTTTATTATCAACCAAAAAAAAAATGTTAATTCGTTAAAAATATAATGCTTTTTTGTTATTATTGTGCGAAATTTATTTATATGATTGTGTAAACTTAATTAATTATGACAATATTTTTTAGATAATTAATGGCCTGTTACATAAAATAAATGGTTAAATTTCTCCTAACAGCAATCAATTGAATGTCAGCCGTCGCTTTGTGTGAGATTTAATTACCTTTGAAGAAAATTGAAAATTAAATGTCGTTTGAACATGCGCGTTGTTAGTTTTTAAATTGGTTAATAGAAAATTAAAGCGTTTGAAGCAAATTGTAAAAACTTCTAATTGATCATTTTTATTTCATCTAACTATGCTTAGTAAATTATACTAAAAAACTGGTTGGTTAAAGCGACTGCCCGGAGTGCAAAAGGTTTCTTAGTAAAATTGTAACAAATTTATTTTTTAGTTTATTAATCTTTCAATATGTAAATATCTCAATTTCAATTTAAATTTCAGTTTATTTATTCAATAAACAAGTTTTACATTGTGTTTGAATTTAACATAAAAGAAAAAATAGAACCATGAAAATAAAAATAGAATAAATTAGAACATATTAAAAAAAAAACCAGGTAAGGTTCGTCTAGCTAAGACTGGCACAAAAGAGTAGCAGCATACGAATCCATAGCTGAATTGGCAAAGCACTTGGGCGTACACCCAGGGGGTGCAGGTTCGAGTCCTGCTGGATTCTTAATTTTTCAACTTAATATTATATAAAATATTAAAAAAACAATTTCAATTCAAACAAGATACGAGTATAGGTACATGCAATTAAACAATTTATACAACATTAAATAAACTTCCTGATTTAATTTAAACATAAATTAGAATGTCTTGTTTCACATTGTACAATAAAACTTTGCTAAAACAGCTTGACCAATTTTATTTTAATAATAGTTCAAGCGATTTTAACTTGTATTAGTGTTTTCAGCTTTATTTATGTCTTTCGTAAAAAAAATTTGTTAACACCTACCTAGAAGCTCTCTACAAACTTAAAACACCCGCAGTGCTATTCCAAGACATTAACAAAAGCCGACCAGCCCTCACGTGAAGTGCACTCGACATCGCGACTCCTTGACTACTCGGCTACTTGACCTCAGACCTCGGTATTCGAACCGGGTTTATTTTAACAAGGTCAGTGCAGGGCATATTCGATCATTAAAAGTGATTGAATAATTAGGCAATAATAATTTTTAAAAAAGTATGATTAGAATATAGAATAGAATTGAATATATTTTTTGCATTGAATGTAGGTATTACAATTGAGATATTACATTTTTTCATAGGAAGCCATGTACATTCTGCCTGTAAGGCGTGCAAAACTAACATTTTATTAGAAGTAAAAAAACAAGGTTAAAACGAATTACAATTTGAACTTAAAATTACGTACCTATAAAACAGTTGTGATAATACATAAAGCTATGTTTTTATATTATAATTATGTTTATTAACAATGACTGGTCGTCTAAATAATCTGTTACTGAGTGTTATAACATTTATCAATCAATAATTTAGCAAGTTCTTTTTTAAACTTGTTCAGGGGTTGTTTTTTTATGCTATGTGGTATATTATTGTACACAGTAGGCGCCATACAGAATACACTTTTTTTCAGGAGTGTGGTTCGGTATGCACCTTTGCTTAACAAATTTTGGTATTGAGATCTCATTTTAACAGATTTCAGTAAATTTTAACATAGAAGAGGTTCTATCAGCTGTATTTAAGTTCCATGTCAATTTTAAGCCATTTCAAGACGTGTACAAATGCCGCCGACTAACCCGTACAATAAATCAAAATAGTATTTAAGCTCCATTATAAAAGAAACGAATCGATATTTTTTTAAAATATTTAATTGGCTACAATACTTGTATAAAAAAACTTTTGATACAATGATTGGTACATTTGAAAGCTACGTTCTTTATGTCCATTGTTCCATATTGTAAGGACCTAAATTCACCACCCAACTGGTGGACAGTAGCGAAAGCATTCCAATTTGGCGACAGGTTACATAACATAACTAAACATCATATCACGCCTATATAACTTAGAAGGGTGTGGCAGAGTTTAGGTCCCATGGGATAGGGGAGAGCCTATCGTCATCCACCGGACACAATTCCAACTCTGTGCTGCTATTGTGAATTTACTGACTGAAAGTTCACAAATAACACTTTGCCCGACCTGGGTGTCGAACCCGAGACCTCGTGATGAGAGGCGTATACGCTAACCACTGGACCATCGAGGCAGTTAGCAACATATTAAAGAAATCAAATATCGATTTTATTAACATCCCTACAATACTTTTAAAGCAATCCAAATGTAGATGTTGCCAGTAACCTACATTTCTTAGATGGCAACAAGGTAAAATCACAAACAACGGTGCTTCAACGTCGAGTAGTATCCAGTATTCGTGTACTCTATGAGTACACTCAATCGACCTAAACCAGCTTGTACTAACATATATTGTATCTGATTGCGTACTGTCTTGTTTCTTACCGTGCTATGTGTACAAACTCTTTTAGTATTTACACTCTCTAGTCTAGGCATTTGATTTGACATACAATTTTACTGGTAAACGCGTTGTTACCCGCGGTAAATATTACTGTTCTGCTTCCGTGGGCTACTAATAACATTGCCTATAATTTTGATTTTTAATGCAGAAAAATATATTATACAAATGTGACCAATTGTTCCAGCGAGAGTTCTATAAACACTTTAATTTTATTATTAGCATAGATTTACGTAACATAACATCAAGCCTATATAATCCAAAAGGGTGTAGCAGATGTGTAATGTAGATTTATCATTATATTATTACAAATTTTCTAGATCATTAAAATGAACTAACACTAAAATCACAATTTAGCAAACATCCCCAGCTTACTTAAGCTCTCTTACACACAACGCCACCTAGTCCTAAACTAAACAGAGCTTGTTTTATGGGTACTAGAATAACTGATACTTATAAATATATACTTTTCCTTTGCAAATACATACTTATTATACATAGTAACACCCAGACTAAGACAAACCCCCATGATCATGCACACAAAGATAAGTCTTAAGCGGGAATCGAACCCGCATACTACCCACTCCACCTTGCGGTCGTCAAATTAAATAATATAAAGGCGGGGGTCCCTTATTTGTCTATAGTAACACAACATTACACAACTAATAGCTGTAACGAAACGCCTGTAATCCGTCGGTCTCAAACAGCAAAGAAAAAAAACGCCATGGCTTCCCCGCGGTTTAATGATGCTGGGTTTATTTTTACCATCACTCATTGCACAATATCGTATTTATGGATATTTACTATACTTAGTAAAGTAAAAAAAAATCACAGCTCGGCTGATTTCCAGTCTCTTAATTATATCGACGGTATTTTGGAACTACCTCGTATATACCTGCTGATTTTAAAATTTCAGCTTCAATCTGAAATTAGACCTAACAAAATATTATTAGGTAATTATCCGATTGTGAACAATTATCTTGTAGATTGGAGTATGAAATTGTGCCTGATACATGGCAAAAGGCTCATCCTCATCATATCATCGTCTATTATTATGCACATGAGATCTCAACTAACAGGTGCGATGTTTATTAGACCTCAAGAGATAGTCATGTTAAAAATTCTTCTTCTTTTTCTGTTTAGAAAACGACGCCCGCACTATATAGAACATACATTTCACAAACACAAAGCACAACCACAGACAGAACATAATCTTTGCGAATCACACAAAGATTTGTCCCTTGTAGGGATCGAAACAACAGCACTAGCGTAGTTGAAACGACAAGGCGGCCGTTTTAATCACTACGCCAACCGTGCATTTAATAAAGGTGAATAGAAGCTTGAACACACATAGCGTAGATATCTCATGTAACAGATATAAAAATCAATAAGAAACTCCGTACTTAATAAAATCTTACAGCCTAGACATTGAGGACAACACACGTATTGATTCTACTGACACAATTCTCCTAACAATTGCAGTAGGCTTCACACATCGGGATGGAGACTGAAGTGAATATTCATGACATGTAACGAATAGTCAGTAGTCAGTTGGCTAAATAATTTGTGTAGTCAATAATTCGACTTCAAAGCTCGAACCAAAGGTGTCACTTTGGATAATAGAGTGCTGTAATAATGAACTTATTGTTGAACTACAGAAATCATTCACACATAAACACATATCGCCTACGAGTGATAAGTCCGCCATTTGTATTTATTTATTTGGTGTACTAAAAACGTTTGTAATGTTATGTTATAAACGACAAAACAAGTAGTATTTGCAAGTGTTCGTTATAAATGGTTAGAATACGAGAAGTAGAATTCCAAATAATCCACCAAAGCCATTAAAACCCATACTAATACAATCTCAAGTTTCTCTAGCACTAATCTACCCGACATAAAATAGGTGATCAAATTACTAATACAGTAATATCAAATTCTATTTCCAGTAGATTGATGTGGGGTTGTATAGAAACTTGATAGCATTTACAAGATAATATAATTTAATTAATGACTATGGGTTTCATTGTTTCTTGCATTCTTGTTGTGTTAAGTGATTGATGGTAGTAGAGCTTTAGTAAAAAAGTGGGTTAACCTGCGTCTCACCACTACTTTGTTCCAGTTTGCTGGAAATTTGGAATTACTGTCAAATGAAGCAGTAACTCTATAGTCCTCTGATATTGCAACGTGTCTTCAATTCATCATCATCATCAGCCTGTAGCAGTCCACTGCTGGACATAGGCCTCTTTCAAGGAGCGCCAGAGTTTGCGGCCTTGCCTTACGCATCCAATTGCTACCATCAAGTTTACGCAGTGGGTCAAAGTACGTGTTTTTAATCAATTTTGTGGATTATACATGTTTTGTACCATCTGGACTACAGTCATATGCACTACATACTATGTATTAAACTCATCGCTAAACATCCACATTAACCTATGAGTTTTAGTATTCATTCTTTGCATCAAACCGGCAGACACTACAAGTTTGCGGCAGGATAAATCAGTAGTGCTTAGAGCATCGGTTTCGAAAGAACCAGAAGCCCGGTTCTTGCTGAAACTTGAAAGCCACAAAACCGGTTCTCTAAATAGGACCAGTTTTCGATGCTCTAGTGGTGCTTCCTCTCTCAAGTTCGTTCACGAAAACCTAAACACTATTCACCATACGGAACTTCACAGGACTTTGAAAATAATATTGTAATCTATTTGACGAGTACAATTAAACTAATTTAGCTCGTTTGTTTTAAGCGGATCTAAGTATCTTCCAGGCTCTTAGTAGACTGAAAAGCCTGGATATACTTGTTTAGGTATAGACACCTACTTTAGTCGTATATTTCTCCGTCTACATTCACCGAGGAATGAGGAAGACATAAAACTGTCGACGGTTAATTAACTAGACGGCCATAGTCTGCACTTGGTAAGAAGAACTAAGAAACCATTAAAAATAAAGTTTTACTCCTTTTGTGAAGTTTTAGAATGGTTCTTCAGTTTGAAAAGTTACTTTATATGATGTCTTAACATGCCTTGAACGGTAATGTTTACTGTTAAACGAAATTAGTCCTTTGTGTACGATCTCAATTATGGAAACGTCACCGTGTTACCTTTAGCCTACCGCCAAATAGTAAATGAAATGAAAACAGCTTTATTCCTTGGACTTCACAAAGCTCTTAAAATCGTTTTTTTTTTCTACTTTAAAATCGCGGCGATTAAACTCACTTTTATCTCAATTATATTATCTTGAACGTGAAAATGAATGTAAGTGCCAGGTCCGTAGACAGGGTCTTCTTGAGCAGAACTGGCAAGAGAGCTTGCATGCCAAATACTATCGTATTCTGGACTGCTGCTGGGATAACATAACACAAAATCACGCTCATATTACCCAGAAGGGTGTGGTAGACGTATTTGACACCCACATTTCCCCTGTTATGTTTAGGTTCCATGTCAAAAGGGGTGACTCATCGCCACCCACCGGGCACTGAGAATTTCTGGACTGAAGCCCCAAATAACATTTTTGCCGGACCCGGGAATCAAGCTTGATACTCTGCGGTGAGAGGCCGAACACGCTAACCACTAGACCAATGAGGCAGTTGCTGGTAGGATTCAAGAACCCTGATAGCACGAATTCCATAATAGCACGAATGCGGTTGCTTCACTTAGTAGCTCACTTTTCTACTATAAAAGGTTTGATACCTTAATCTATGACAACATTAAAGTAACTATGTCACATGATGTCACACAGAACACAGAACACACACTTACTGCGAAAATCACATCTATATACATTTCACAGCTTTTCTACATATAATATCCCATAAGTACAAATGAACTTAGTGTTAATTGTGTTGATTTTGTGTATGTTGTTACGAGAACAAATTATGTTTGGCTTGGTTTTTTTATTGTTTTGAAAGGACAATAGCGTAGACAAAGAATAGTATAGACGACTGATAGCTTCGATCTCCCTCACACAAGACAAAGATAAACTTACGCCAATTTTGTGTAAAAAAACAAGACAGGTGATAAGATTTTTTGTTTCGCCATGCGTGTCGGGTTTTTGAGCAAACCTTGAGGTTTGCTCAAAACTTTATCAATCAAACTTGACATATTTGACAACGCTGGCAAAATAATTTGGTATTTTTAAATTTTAGTTAGTTTAAAGCTATAAAAGTTACGTGAAACCTGAAAAATATTAGCAATTTTTTAACAATAGTGTCTTTATTAAGCATTATTGTAGGAAATATGGTGCGGTGTAGTGTTTTAGGATCTAAAAGTGATAGTAGAAGAAAACTGCCTGAATTATCGTTCCACTCGTAAGTATAACACATTTTGGCCTTTGAATCATATGCCAGGTTGTATTTTCAATGATTTTATCTTGTGTGAACTATGTTTGTTTATAATTTGATCGACAAAATCATCTAAAATATGAAATTTTAGTATTCATAACCTACTATAAAATATTGTTAGATGTTGTCAAGACTTCCATATTTTTTTCCCCAAAATTGTGGGTAAAATTTTATGTTGCATTTCTTATGATAAATATATCATGTAGTATTTTAGTCAGTTTCAATATCTTAATTGCATAACAGTTTCCCGGAAAATATTGATTTAAATCCGAAGTGGATTGAAGCTACAGGACGAACAAATTGGGCTCCGAGTAAATTCTCTTAAGTTTGTAGCAGACATTTTGGACGACTTGAATTATTAAAAAAAGAGAGTAACTCTTTTGTTAATGAATGCTGTGCCACACAGGTAAATTAATATTTAACCTGTAGGATACATTATATACAGCGTGTATATATAATATTAATTATTATTTGAGATTTTCAGTTGAGTATTATAGGGGGCTATTTATTTATATATATTACAATATTTGGGTATAGTCAAGTTGAGATACTTTGAATTGATGCGCAACACTGAAAGGAAATCTACGTTTTTTACGGTCCTAAGGATTTAACGTGCAATATAGACTTAAATATTTGATTTCGTTTTAATAAAACTAGCTATGGTCCGTGACTTTTGCTCTGTGGGATTCGTTGATCCTCACGTTTTTACCTGTGACAGCCGTAACTGCCTGTGCCCGTGCGTGAGTTAGAAAGTATGTTAAACGCCATCTATTTAAACTTTTGCGTAAAGTTACTATTAAAAATTTTACAGTTTCAGGCAAAAGAAGCAGTGGATGAGCTAGCATAGTAATGCCGTCAACGAGTAGCCAAGAGTATGTGTCTACTAAACTCAATACTATGATGCCAGCAGTGACTGTTCAAAAACACGCAGCTGAAACGCCAGATGTGAAACTTCCAACATTGGTTGATCGACTTAAATTCAGTCATTACCTATGCAGTATTAACATAACAGTACATCACGCAATATGTTCAATAAACCGAACAATTGTTCTTTATATCTGTTTCATAAAAATAAATAAATAAATTTTTCATTTTGGAATTAGTAAATAATATATCTTAATATTTTGGCAAATTTATCCAAAAACTAGGGTAATTTAATTTGCACTGTCGCCACACTGTGCCGAGATTCTCTGTCTCGCTGTTGACCACGCCATTCCCTTATCCAGTACTATCCTTCATCCAAGGGACAATAGGGACAAATGAGAACCCCGAATTAAACCTGACTTTTTGACTTCTAGCGACATATGTCAAACCACTCAAACGCTATGGGTGCGTTCCATATTTTTCGATTTTTGAAGTTTTGTGGTGTCATTTGTTTTTATTGTCGAGTATTTTTATTATTATTTTTTTATTTGTTTTATTTTTTCTATAACTTGTCTCTTGTCATCATTAGGTAGAATGTCGCACTACCTTACTCGCAATCAGGGCGCACCAGAATACCAGCGCTGTAGTGCTGATGTGTGTACCTTTTTTGGCATATTAATTTAATTTTTATTATAAGTAGTTTTAGAAGTGTTAGTAAGCTTAAGATTTGCCAAAATAAACGTTTCTTTCTTTTCTTTTTCTTTCTTTCTTTTCTGATACGAGTTCTAGGGCGACAGCACCACCGTCTCACATTTATTCTGCCGCATAATAGTAGAGCTTTCACTACTGTTTTCCAGTTTGGCGGTGAGATCAAGCCCTAAAAGTACTGGCTCATAACACTATATATGTTTTAAAACTTTCGCGTAATTATTATAAAGGTAAATAAAACTTCACCAGTCGGCTCGTGACCACGAATGATGCAAGTCATTACATAACACTATAGTTCTTAAATGGAGCGACGCATCAACAATCTGCTTCTGTGGATTTTTAATGTTCATGGGCTATAGTTACCACTTACCATCAGAAGGACTATACGTCCGTTTGCTACATTCGTCACATAAGAAAAGAAAAAAAAGAAAAGGCTAGTTGCCATTAATCATCAAGTAGACCACACGCCAGTTCACCATATAAAATGCAACATAGAAACGACCAAACATTTTAAGCTATCAATAGTTTTTACTTTTTTTTACTTTTAATCGTCCGTCAACAAAAACCTGAAACTTCATAATGAAACTTCAAACGCCATGATTGTTTTGTCAGTTTACCTGTCAACTATAAACGAAACGTCGATCACTGGGAATAGGTTGTCAGCGTGTTATAATTTAATGAAAAGGCAAGTTTATTTTGATAAAAACTGGATAGATAAAAGAGATAATAAATAAATAAATAATAATAAATAAATATTACACAACTTACACACAACGCCACCTAGACCCAAATTAAGCAGAACTTGTACTATGGGTACTAGAATAACTGATACTAATACATATATACTTTTCTTTTGTAAATAATACTTATTATACATAGTAACACCCAGACTAAGACAAACCCCCATCTTCATGCACACAAAGATTTGTCTTAAGCGGGAATCGAACCCGCGACCTCGGCGTCGCAGGCAGGTACACTACCCACTCCGCCATCCGGTCGTCTATATAATAGCAGCTCGCTGTACCATTGATGGCCGGGTTAAGCAAAACTTACCAAGGTTGGCCATGCATGGGTGACCATCAAGTCATCGACATTCAACAAAAGTAAATGCGTCGCTTTATGTAACGATTACGGTGTGCCTCATGTGCTAGTAATTTCAGGACCTCATCTCGTCACCAAACCGGGACACGGTAATGCAAGCACTACTATTTGGAGGCAGGTTAAAAGTGAGACGGTGGTGCTTCCACTCTTGAGTTCATTCTCCTACATCATTTATCACCTACCTTCCACTAATACATTTTTTTTTCTAATTTGATTTTTGTTCATGCAGTGAATTGATGATACGGGCAAGATGGCTCTCGAAGGAGTTTCCGAAACTGACTGGAGTCAGCTGGTAAGACTATCTTACGTGATTTTCTTATCCTTTCTTTTATTTTGTTCTGTTACGATTTGACGACTAAACCTCAGAACCAATCGTGATGAAATAAGTATAGAGATGTTTCAAGGCCCAAAGAAGCACATAGACTACTTATTTTTAACGCACGACGCGGGCGGAGCCATTCTCAATAAATCCTCTGAAATTTCTGCGCCGACTTCAATATACATAACTTAACATAGCATAACATACGCCGACATTACTTAAAAAGGTATGGTAAAGGTGTATTACACCCACATACCACCAGTTATATCTTACCACGTGATAGAGGGTAAGCCTATCATCATCTACTTGGCACATTTCGAGACTCCGTGCTGCTATTGAGAATGTTTTAAGGACAAAATCCCAAATAACATTCAAGACCTCTCAGCCATCTAGATCAACCATTTTATCTTCATAATAGTTTGATCTGAAAATGTGTCACTTTAATTAATTCATAATATTTCCATTTGTATAATTTCAGGAGCGCCTCAATGCGCCCTTGGAGCCCTACAGCATCCAAAGCCTCACAAATATGGACGAGTACACGTCTATCTTGCCCAGTGATAGAAATAGTATTGCCGTCATTGGAGACATTATTTTAATGCAATGTAAGTGCTTATCCCTAGGTTTTTAAGGAATTCGGTCGCAGGATTTCAAGAACCGGTATCCCAGGATTCCGTTCCATTTTTAGGGTTGAAATCCCGGTATAAAATGTCATAGGATTAACATTAAAAAACAGAATAAGATTAAAAAAACCGGCCAAGTGCGTGTCGGGCCACGCGCAGTAGGCTTCCGTAGCTAGTCGTAACAACATATTTCGACTTAAAAGGGATTTACTATGTATCTGTATTAAACAAGTAACATCTTCATACAAGTCATTACTTTCAAAGGATTTTGTAATTTGCACGAATTATTCTAAGTAACTGCATTTTACACTTTGGACCCCAATTACTCTAGAACTAATTAAGTTAAAGTAACCACATAAATAGCGTCCTTCAGATAGGAAATGTTTGCAGTACACGAAACCAGCTAGCACGTATGACGAGATGTATGAATGTTAAGGAAGCGAAAGAAGTATGTAAGGAGCGAAGCACATGGCGTTCCATCGTCTCTGCCTACCCCCGTGGGATAAAGGCGTGATTTTATATAATATGTATTATGTATGTTTATTTATGTTTCAAGAATTTTGAACGAAATATTCTGAGTAACTGCATCTGACATTTCGGACCCCTATTCCTCTTGAACTAATGAAGTGAACTTATCCGCTATAGTTTTCCTTTAAAGTTCATTACATGTACTACCGACACAATTTTTTTCAGATTTTGGGATCCAGTAGTTTAGCTTTTAGAGGGGGGGGGACGCCCTACTCGAACAAAAATTTGCTCTTTAAAGTTAATTATCTCGCAAACGGATCCCTAAATCAAAAAACTGTCTTAGCAACCCCTAAACATTTTTAAAAGTCCTATCTAACAATACCCCACACTATGGGGTAGGCGACAAAAAAAAAAAACTTTTCATGTAGGGGAGCTACCTGAAAAAAAATTTTTTTTCCAAATTTTATTCTACGACTTTTTTTGTATAGTTAACATTCATGTTTATGCAAAATTTCAGTTTTCTAGCACCAACGGTTTCGTCGCTATGCCGTGGACAGACAGACGGACATGGCGAAACTATAAGGGTTCCTTGTAGGTACTACGGAACCCTAAAAAGAATACAACGCATCGATCTACCTGTTCGTGATAAACTCAAAAACTACTTAATGGATTATCATGCTATTTTCTCAAATAGATAGAGTATAACATACAAAAGATAAAGGTACCTATATTATTTGTCGGCATATCACGCATGCGAAGCCACGGGCGAAAGATAGTCTAAAATAAATTTCATCTTCCAGCTATTCTAGTGATGATCGGTGCAGCAAGCATTCTCCTCTGCACCTGGTCTCCAGACTCAGCCAAAATGGACTACGACAAGCTAGCCCGTGTCATGTACCTGTTTGACCCGCAAGCTTGCGGGTACCATCTCCAGATGTCCAAAAAACTCCACACTGTACGCTTCAGCAATGATTCTAAGAGTTATAATGTGAGACCCATTCTGGAGAAGCCGGCTAAGAGTATTGGTGCCACTAAGCTCAGTGAGAAAACTAGAATGTAAATAAATTTTATTATATTAATCTATACTACAGTGCGGACATCGAATAAATATGATATTTCTAAGTTGATAACAATGATGTCCGTATGAGACAATAAATAAAACATTTGCTTCACACTTCAGCTCCTCTAGGGACCTATGACCAATGGTGACCTATCACCATTATAACCACGCTCACATCCAACGTAGCGTTATCTATTTTAACGAAACCGCTACCGTTTGTCTAGGGCTTCTGGATAGCTATAAAGCCGAAGCGCCTGCCAGTTGACATAGCCTTGTAAAGTTTTGTTTCATGATGATTTAGTGTGATAAAAGTGTTAGACCCTATTTGACAGGTATATAAATCTTAGATAGATAGATAGAATAAACTTTATTGCACACCAAAAAATAAGACACATTAAAGAACATAATTTAACATTAAGACATGTACAATGGGCGGCCTTATCGCTAAAAAGCAATATCTTACAGGCAACCTTGTGTCCGTATACCCACCAGGGCCCTACGTCTATTCGGATTGAAAGCTAATGCATATCGTTCGTCGTATTCGGTACTTTCCGAAATGTTTAAGTAAAAAAATAGTACCGTAAAGGCTACAGAGAAATCTTGAATTTCTTTCAGCGTATTGCCAGCAGGGCCCTTTTCAGTTTTTAGGGTCAAGACCAATATTACTTATTATCCCGTTTAGCGGTGTTTTAGTACCGTCGAAATACCTTGGTTTTATTTAAAAATAATTATTAATTCATGAGGAATATACCTTCAAAACTTTTGTCAAGCCAGCAGGGCCCTTTTTTGTTTGTACACTTTCAGACTAAATAGTTATATTTTTTATTAGCATTTTAATAGTACTTTTCAAATAACCATACGTTTAGTTATAAAAGTTTGTATTTTAGTATATAATTTGCTTCAAAACTTATACCACGGCGGTCTCACCGTTGGTCACGAAAAATGACGCGGACTGTAGTACTGCTGTGAATGACTACACCCTTTTTTTTTTTTTTCTTTTTTTTTAAAACCCGCATTAGGAATAACTCCTGTGTCGCATCTGTCAATGTAGTACTAGAGTCCGCGCCAAAAATCATGGCCGAAGGTTAGTAAGAACTGAAAGTAAGTATTAATGACCAATAGTGTCTGAAATATTAATAAAATGGACAAATTATTCTTCATGCTATTGGCCAAAGGCCAGTTGTCAAAATAAGCACGGCGCTGATCTGCCATTATTGGTGGCAAGCACTGTGGCGCTAAAATATTATGGCTATCGTGATATACATTTTAAAGCAAATTATCTGCCAAAATAAAAACTTTTCGAACTATATGTAAAGTTATTTGAAAAGTACTATTAAAATGCAAATAAAAAATATAACTATTTGGTCTGAAAGTGTACAAACAAAAAAGGGCCCTGCTGGCTTGACAAAAGTTTTGAAGGTATATTCCTCATGAATTAATAATTATTTAAAAAAAAAAACAAGGTATTTCGATGGTACTAAAACACCGCTAAACGGGATAATAAGTAATATTGGTCTTGACCCTAAAAACTGAAAAGGGCCCTGCTGGCAATACGCTGAAAGAAATTCAAGATTTCTCTGTAGCCTTTACGGTACTATTTTTTTACTTAAACATTTCGGAAAGTACCGAATACGACGAACGATATGCATTAGCTTTCAATCGGAATAGACGTAGGGCCCTGGTGGGTATACGGACACGGCAACCTTTGGATGGACAAATAGATAGTTAGACTGATATGGGGCAGTTTAAGGTGTAAGAGATGAGAAAGAAGGTTCACTATAACTAATATTTACATAAATTTACACATTTAATAGGTACATTTACCTACAAATTAAATATATATTATATAAACATACATAGGTATACTTAAAATAAATATGTACATATCACTATTTATATATTAAATACATACATATTATTATAAATAAATATTATACATACATATAATGAAAACAGAGGAAAATAGGAAATGTATAAACAAGTTTTACACATGCATCTGAAAGGACTGGCAATGTGAATAAATAATGGTAAGATTTAAAGAGAGGATAAGTAACGATCTTTGACCATTTTTTTAAAAGAGTAAATAGTTTTGGCGTGTCGAACAGACACGGGCAATGCATTCCACAGACGTGTTGCTTGAACCACAAAGGATTTGTCGTAAAAGGTGGTAGAATGTATTGGCATATCCAATTTCAGATTTTCCGACGATCTCAAGGCTCTAGAATGCGTGTCACTGACGAACTGAAAACGTTCTTTTAAGTATGAGGGGGCAGAAGGATTGAATAAGACCTGGTAGAGTAGAGAAAGAATGTGAGTATTCCGTCGAAGGCGAATAGGAAGCCACTTGAGCTTATTGCGATACTCGGATACATGATCATATTTGCGTAACCCAAATATAAATCTTATACAGAAATTTTGAAGTCGCTCAAGTTATTGGCAGTTATTGTAAGTTATTGGCTCAATCTTATTGGCAGGATAAGCAGTGTTACAACACACATAAATTAAAGTGACAGCTGTGTTCTTTTTTCAATTATAGCTTGAGTCCCTATTTAATTCGGTCAGGTTATCTATCTGGAACCTCTAAAGCTAACCCTTACAATTCAAACGTAAAGTCGAGCACAGCAGTTAATTCAATTTGTTTGTGTTATATTTTACTTATAATTTAGTAACTTTTACTTGACGATTCTGGAACAGGCTTAAGAGCAATTACTTCACATACCTTTTTTCTTCAAGAGCGTACAAAATCTGTCACAAACGCATTCTCTCGGCGTCCGTTCCATAGGAAATATTTACATACATTTATTATGAAGCGGTAAAGCCACTTTAATGAAGTGTTTTATCCCGACTTCACCCGTAATCTGTGCCTTTTATGTAAAATTGTGTTCATCCTTTGAAAACGAGCCCGTGCGAGTAATAAAATTCATTCATTTTAAATTAGCTTGCCTGGAAGTCGAGATTAAAATACTGTCTGTAATATGAAACTTTTAGTAGAGAGAAAAATGTTTTAAATCTTAATCATAATGTATGAGGCTCTATTCTGAACATAGGCAATTATAAATGTTTCTCTATAGAAGGTTGTAGCAATCACCAAATATGGTATTTTAACTAATATTATATTTTCCTAGCTGTTGCCGCGGCTCCACCCGGGTGGCCTAGCGGTACAAAAAATAGCATATTTTCTGACCTACCAGCTATAGAAAAAAGAAAACGTAAAAATGTATAAAGTTATTTTGGCGAATTTCGATAACTACCACTGTGACACGAGATTTTTATATATAGGATAAATAGAAGGCAAGCCTGTCTGTTCATACACTTTCACAGCTAAACTTATGGGTGGTTTTCATAGTAGGACAGCAGCGGCTCCCAAACTTTTTGACGACAAAACCCTTAAAAATGGCCTTCGTATCATTTCTCACGGAGCCCAAAGCTTCGCGGACCCGCGGAGCTCACTTTTGTAATGGCTATGTAATCTACCTACCGACATTAGTTAGGCTTGATATTAAGTAAGTAAGTACAGCGTTCATGGATTTTCTACTAACATTACATTTTTTCATCAACAGGTACATAGTTATAAGCTTAAGTTTACACGTCGTATGGTTTCTGACGACAACCATAACTCGGGGCTTTTGCACAAAGAGCTCAAACGTCTTCTACCTGAAGACTGTTTTAGGAGTGTTTTTCTACAGCTGCGTTATAATGGTGATATTTGATGTCTCTATGGCTTTAGTTTACATCTCTCATATTAAGCAAAGCTTGACGAAAAATATGATACTTAGATACAGCGGCTGGAGCACCACTTTGAAGTTAAAATCCTATGACGAGTTTGCTGGATGGCTACCAATAGTAGCGTCCTGTTGCTGGATGAGAGGCGGCATAATCCTCTTTTTAAATATCTACTGCTGCAGAACTATTCACAGGATTAGGAGAAAAATAAAGAGACGTGAAATTAAAATGAAGTATGAGAATGAACGGTATACCACGATTCCGGAACCCTGGCCTATACATCGGACTGATCATGCTGTTATTTTTCGAAGAGGAGAGTAAGCAGTTAGGTAATGGCGAAAAAGGAGTTTGAATTGCGTCGCCAATTCAGTTAAATTGTTCCAGAATAAGCTTTTGATAAGCCATATTCTAAAAGCTTTATCGTCTATTTTTTATGGACACAAACATTGAATACATAAGAACAAAACTGTGAGTGTGATTTGGAAGTGATACAGTGTTTTACTTATCTGTATTCAGCAGTTTATATTATTTTATTTATTTCACTTTAGTTGTAAATATTTGAATGATATAAATTATAATGTTAAGAAAATATAATTATTCCTCATTAAAAGCTGGTTTTTAACACAATCATGACGATGTCGGGGCGCGTTTGATTCATATTTTGTTCATGAGCTGCCACCGCTGAAGATGACATTATTGTTTGACTGAATTGAAATTGGTCACGACCATTTACACCGACCGGCTCGGAGCGTAGTGGATTTTTAACTGACTTCAAAAAAAGGAGGAGGTTCTCAATTCAGTTGTATTTTTTTTTTTATGTTTTTTCACCGATTACTCGAAGACGCCTGAACCGATTTGAGAAATTCTTTTTTGTTTGAAAGGATATACTTGTCATGTGGTCCCATTTTTATCAAGTCACGTTCTGATGATGGGATCCTAGAGAAATCGAGGGCAACCCTCAAATTTAAAAGGCTTCTATATTGTTTTTTGTATATTATCTAAAGCTACTCGGATATTTGCATCTAGTAGTCAGCATTATATGTTGCTGAGCTGATGCTGGAAGGTACAACTCCTCAACGGTTAGAAGAACGGGGATAATTTTTTTTAATATAGGCACCTTAAATAAGTTTTCCGTCTCAAGTAACCGTCTTCTCCTCATTCAAGAAAAATTCTTGCTCGGTCTACCCATCACTTAAAATCGTAAAATAAAATTATTTTTAACAAAAAAAAACCGACTTCAAAAAGTTGGTAAACTAAAAAGCAAAAAATAAATTTACTTCGCACAAAATAATACATTTTTTTCATTTAGTTCAATAGAAATTATTAAATTATTATTTTATAATTCTGAAGTCGGTGCCAAGTAAACAATAACTCTGTATAGATAATAATCAATCTTTCGAATAGCTATTTTATGACTGAATATTAGTTATATTTTTGTCGTAAGTACCAAAACTGGGCCACCGCGCACTAGCACAACTACGCCTCCCTTAGTTGTGTGTTCTGTAATTTGATATTGTAGAAAGGTTGTTATAGCTTTTACTTGGCACCGACTTCAGAATTATAAAATAATTATTTAATAATTGCTATTGAACTAAATGAAAAAAAATATTATTTTGTGCGAAGTAAATTTATTTTTTTGCTTTTTAGTTTACCTACTTTTTGAAGTCGGTTTTTTTTTGTTAAAAATAATTTTTATTTATCACGTTTAAATTCTTACATTTTGGCTTTGCTGTAGTTTTGTAAAAAGAGTCTTGTAGTATTGAAATGGTTAAAACTGAGGACGTCAAATGTAAAAATCAGACTTATTCGGGTGGCGCATGACTCTTCTCTAAACTCGAAAAAAATACGCTGCGCACGAACGGACCCTTATGTACTGGGTGGCGCAAAAGTACTGGCACTAAAGAAAATACTTTTTTTTTTTTTATATGACATTTTCTGTAATTCTGTTGTTGAACATTGTGTAGTGAACAAATGTAAAATACACTGAAAATAAACATGGACCGTTTTACTCCCCAAGAACGTGGAATAATTGTGTCAATGTTCTTACGGAATAATTCATCAGTGATAAGAACACAACGTGAATTTCGTCGACGATTTCCCCACCGTCCGGCACCGATTGGTCGCACAATTCGACGCTTTGCCACACGCCTTGAAGCAACTGGCTCAACATTGGATAGACCTAAGTCTGGGAGACCAAGAACAGGCCGTTCAGCTGAAAATATCGATGCTGTGCGCGAAGATGTGGAAGAGTGTCCAGAAACATCAACGAGGCGACGTGCCACGCAATTGGGCATTTCCAGACGGACCCTGCAGCGTATTTTGGTGAAAGACTTAAAGATGTTCCCGTATAAAACTCAAATGACTCATCAGCTGCTGCCTGCTGACCACCGAGCTCGTCTAGATTACTGCCAGCGCGTCATAAACCTCAACCTTGAAGAGGATGATTTTCCTTCAAAATTGGTTATGAGTGACGAAGCGCATTTCCATCTCTCAGGGCATGTCAATAAGCAGAATACTCGGTTCTGGGGCACTGATAATCCGCGCATTATTCAAGAAACACCTCTACACCCACTAAAAGTTACTGTATGGTGTGGCATCTGTGTTGACAGAGTGATCGGACCCTATTTTTTCGAAGACGCTGGAGGCAATGCGATAACTGTCACTGGAGAACGCTACAGAACCATGTTACGTGAGTTTTTGATACCCAGTTTGGACGAATTGGGGCTGGAGCACATCTGGTTTCAACAAGACGGCGCTACGGCACACACAGCGCGCGACACTATGGACTTAGTGAGGGACGCTTTTCCAGACCGAGTTATCTCTCGTTTTGGCGATTTGCCTTGGCCTGCAAGATCACCCGATCTGACCAGTCCAGACTTCTTTCTTTGGGGTTTTTTGAAATCTCGGGTGTATGTGAACAAGCCACAGACTCTCGCAGTTCTAAAAGAAAACATTCGTCAAGAAATAACGAACATATCGCAGGAAGTGTTACGGCAAGTTATGCAAAATGTCATAAATAGGGCTCAAATGTGTATCAACTCTGGAGGTCACCATTTAAAAGACATCATCTTTAAATCCTAATGGTACGAAATTTAATGGCACAAATATACATTTAAAAAAATCTAAATCTAGTTTTCTAATTTAGAAAAAATTTTATAGCTGAACCAAATAGGGTCTTTACTTTTGCGCCACCCAGTATAAGAGCCCAAAGCCCAAATAAAAAACAGAATCCGAGTACAAGTCTCATTGGCTTAAAAGATTACCGCATTTTTTCAGAATAACATTTAAAACTGACTGCCTTTTATTATCTGGATTAGGGAACAGTGAATTTTTGGTAACTTCCTTGTTAATGAGAAATGAAATAAAGCGGTTCTGTTTCTGAAAGAATTCAATTTGAAACGTTCGTCGGAGGACGCCATTAAATTTTTCATTATCGCCTCTACGGGGGTCGAGGCCATTAATTTTCAGCTTGTAATCAAAACATGGGACGGAACAATTTTCGTGACAGTAGGTGCATGGCCGAGCTGAAATTTGTTGCCTCTCTAGATAGCCGAGGATCGTTTTGAAACGAACTTAAGGCGAGATAAAAAGGTTTATGTTATTTTATAACCGTTGCAATATTAGATGGGAATTATGAACAGTTTAGCCGTTTGGAGTGTCTTTGTGATTTCGTATCAAAGTAAGTATTATATTACCGACATTTTATAGATTAACGTTATTTAAATTACCTACTTATTTAGTCCGTTACTAAGATACGCGACGGCATGATTATTGTTGTTTAAAGTGAAGTTTAAGCCTTTATCTTCTGTATGACAACGATCAAAAGCTTCGTACCAACTTTAATTGCTCACTTCGGAACACTTACTCTTTTGAAGAAGCAAGTAAGTGTTCTAAATCCTTACAACAACTCAAGTGTTTAACATAACATAACATCACGCCTATATTACCCAGAAGGGTGTGGCTAAGGTTTACAAAACCCACATTTCATCTGGTATGCCCATGGGATAGGGGTTGAGCCTAGCGCCATCCACCGAACACAAATCCAACTCCGTGCTGCTATTGTGAACTTTGCCCGACCCGGGAATCGAGACTTCGTAGGGAGAGAGGCATACGCTACCCACTAGACCATCGAAGCAGTATTCAAGTATATGTTTACCTATAAAAACCTTTTTCCTATAATCCCAACGTACAAACATCTTGAACAGTTTTATTGTAACAGTCATCATAGTCTTTCCAAATAGCAATTTTCAGCATCGCCATCGCCTGGTCAGTCCTGGGTTGTAAGCTGTCTCCAGACCAGGACGAGCTCCAAGAAGTAACCCTGATGAAGTTTTTGTACCTGTACGACCCTCAGGCTTGTGAAAGAATCTACATTTACAACCTGACAGACTCACAATATGGGCGAAATTATAAAAATGTTGTGTGGCCCTTGAAAAATCCTATCGCAGCTAGCTTTAGAACGTGAGTTCAGTTTTCTTAATCACATATCTAAGTCTGTTTTTTATCGCATGTGCACAATCTGGGTTTCTTTAAAGCAAGTAAGCGCGTGCTCCTTAGTAGACCGTTAGATTGTGTTCAAACACGTGTCCACATTTTTTTTAAATTGAGCATTAAAATGCACAGGATCCTTTTATTACATTTAATATTAATAATTTCTTAAAGTTAACAATCCTGCTGCTGCTGATCATCTATGTACTTCCAGAAGGGTGTTGCAGTGGTATATAGTACCCACATTTTACCAAAATCATTTGGGTTTCATGTAATAAGAGGTCAACCTATCGCCAAAAACCGTTTAGAATTTTGGACCCTACGCTACCATTCTACTACGAATTTATCAAATATCCACAAAATTTGATCTTATGTCTCCCTTTCAGCAAGATCCAGGTCTGGCTGACTCTCCACCTGCTCTGGCTACTATTCGCAATTCTCAACGCGACACAAACTGAGAGGACTCTCAGTTTTTACGCGACGATCCTACCATTCACTCTGATTGGAGTGGCTATGCTCATTGTGGATATAGCGCACGCTGTTCTATTCCTGATTGATGCTAAATATACTGCCACTGAACGTAAGTTCTCTTCTCTTTATAATAAACAACATTTCCCGCATGATGGAAACATAACATTACATAAATATTACCGAGTAAGATGTGGCAGTGCTTACTAGTGCCAAATAGAACAAAATATAAAGAGACTAAGAAAGTATAGAATTATACATTTAGTGGTCAGCAAAGATCCACCTACGGTCCATTAGCCTGTAAGCCGATTATCCAGACGCTGTCAAATGTGGCCAGTCCGTACAAGGTTGTATTTATACTGAGAACATACTACTATCTCTACATTGCTTGCATAGCTCAATAAAGCCCGGTTTCCACAAAAGCAGAGACGAGCAGCGATGTGTTTTAATAACCAATCAGCTTAGCAGAGAATTAATTTTCAAGATGAGTAAATAACGAAACTTGATTGGTTATCAAACACATGTTATTGTCCTGTCGTCTCTGCTTTAATTGAAACCGGGACTTATAGTATCATATGCAACTAGGACACTAGCTTCTAGGGCTAAGAACTATTTAGCCCACAAAAAAATAAAGAGGTTGGTTGGTGAAACCGTTTTGATCGAATTCAAGGCACGTCACCAAAAAGTATAATAATTATTTTACGACGGTAAAATTCACAAAGTTCAACTCTAACATTTATCCAACGACAAAAATCATAAGAATCTCTATAAAGGGAATACTCAAAGTAGGACTGCGATACGGCCTGAGTAATTGATGCCTAGTCGCCGACGTCATCCGAGGCTTTGAATCGCAGCAAGTTCATCCATATAGCTGTAATATGTTTCGTGTTGACTCTGCTGTGCAAGTACTAGCTATGGATAGATTGGAATGAGATTTATAAGCAGATTGCCTTGAAAACTCGTAGTTCCAAATGCATTGTGTCCATTTGCTTCTGATAAAAATCGGACGTATAAATCTGAATATGAATTAACTAACGTAAACTTTCAATTATACTGAACAGGATGAACAACACGTGAGTCTCTAGAAGACCAAGGTGGTTAGCGAATACTGATTGCAATATCTCCGTTGTACGACTTGCGATCGAGAGGTCGTGGGTTCAAATGCTGATTTGATATCAATAGACTCATTGTTACAGACGCAATTATCAACTACCTAGCAATGTATGGTGAGATACGAGCCACGATCCGTCAGCCTCCAATCCCCAGGAGACGGGATCCCCACGACACATCCTGGCTAGCTGTCATGGTGGCATACCTAAGCCTTAGAGGCATTGTTCAGTGGATTTTTAACTTCTGGCTGATTAAGGACAACTATTTTGAAGGGTTACGGTTCTATCGTGAGTATTTGGATGAGTTTATTAACATTAACGTTTGATGATTAAATTATTTTGCTAACAACACGAGTCGCAATCTTGCAAGTAGATAATCGCAGATACTGCTAGATAGCGATTGGCTCTATCCAATCACGGGACGCAAACGTACAAGGTGAAACGCGTGAGTTAAACCTATACACACACAATACAGATGCTATGATATGAAAACAGTATTTGTATGCAGACCTAGAAATCAAAACATGTATTGTATAAAACACTGGCCAAAACCTACTCGGCTAGGCAAAATAATCTCTAATGAAGAGGACATTTAATGAAAAGTCCTACTTGACACTGTAATAATATAATCCTCCAGAGCACATGAACTGGAATGGTCCATTATCAGACGTTTATATGCCATAAAGGGCATAAAGCTAGTCCTAGAGTGGCCATAAGGGCCTAATGTATGTAACCCATAATTTATAAGTATTACATTCAGGGGACCGTCTTAACGGCTCAAGTTAAGGACCCAAGGTCACTTGAAGGATATTTGTTAAAGAGCATTTTTGTCTTAATTGGCCTCTGACACAAATAAGACTTAAAAAGTTGTGGAACTACAGTAGAAAAATTTAAACTCTCATAATAAATAAAATTATAGTATCTACATTGGACACTGATGACCGTCCAATGTACTATCAGAATAATTACCGCATGCTCACCTTGTGATTATCGCGTAGCGTAGCATACTCCTTGTAGTGATTATTTTAAAAAGAGACTATGCTGAACTTTTTGTTTTGTTGTGTTTAAATACCGAACAATGAAGGTTATTCAATTGAGATATTTTATTTCAGGACAACAATCGATACGTAAAGACAATCAGCAACGAGCACCCAACTAAAAAAAATATGTGTAATTTATAACTGAAGTGTGGAATAGTTTCTAGATTTACTATATCAATGTTAAATGTAATAAATGTTCTTTTATGTATATCAAATGTTTTTAATTAATCATAATGTTTTAGTTAAAACCAAATATTCTAACAGGTGTTAAATTAGCTGCAAATATACTAAGGCACGGGTCCTGCAGATGCTGCAATTGGCTACGCTCGAGCGCGGTGCCCGTCGATTGGTCGATTTATTCAGCACTGACATCAGCTCAAACTCACTTAATTCCTGCCTTAAAGTTTAATTCGATTTTCAATTTGTTTCATTAGGGTTATAACTATTTAGTGTCAATGTTTAAATAGGTATTTAAATACGTTTAGTTCAACCGAAAGTAATTTATACAGCCAACCTTAAAAAACACGAAATATCCACTCATACCCAATCAAATCAGCATATGCCACCATATTCGTAAAATGGCCGCGTCACTGACCGCCATATCGCATGCCATAAAAATCTATGATCATTGGCCACCTGTTGTCAGGCACGCTTTTATCATGAATCTCAGTACAAACGGCTACATATCCACCTATACATTGCCAGCATGAGATGGTCTTGCGTTGAATAGGCTTCCCGTGCAATGAGAGACCAGCTTATACCGGCAATGTATAGGTTGTACGGTAGCTATTTGAAGAAGGGACGGCACTAAAGTGGCAGTTTGCATGCCATAGAGTCACCGGAAGGTGTTACCAATGTGGTAGATGATGGTCATTTGCATTAAATGCGAATGGTATGTGTGGTGATTGTTAAGAAATATTTTTATTTTAAACTTGAAATAGTTAGACAAAGATATCGTGCGGATTGTTCTCGGTTACACACCAAGCTAAACATTTCTAGCAAAAGATGCTTTCTCCTGTAAACCGTTTATTGCAACGCATATGTCTATAATTAATTTAATAAACACTAAAACGCCCGTCTGTTATAATAAATATTCTATTAGCTGGTAATATTCATCATTTAATTCAGTTGACATATTTCTGAGAGTAAATTTTGGAGAATTTGAGATTCATTATTTTATTATTATATTATTCATTATTTTCAATAACACAGCGCACTGAACTGAAGTTTATCTCGGTCAATGACTTTTGTTTTATCTATTTCAATAACAATTTGTTAACAAAACGTTTAACATAACAATGCGTAGGAAAAAACTTACTCATTTCAATTTAAATATTGTGAAATTGTGTCTGTGTTTACATTTTTTTGAGTAACGAATCTTTTTTAGTATTTTTTCATTGCATTATGATAAAAAGTCTTAAAACGTCTCGTAAAAAAATGTATTAACATATAGCCTCAAGATTCTTTCTTATTCCTCTCTCTCGGCTGAAACGTAAAATCTTACAGACGTACTTATTTGGTTATTTAATATTATTTTCATTTGACAAAGCATGTTTATTCCTTCGCAATATGTTATATTATTTGTATTTTTATTTTCCTTTATAAATATAAAGATTTGGTGTTGCAATAAATTAACTTACCTGAAATATTAACAAAACAAACATAATTGTATGATTTATTATTTGAAAAGATGGCGAACATGAGTTTCTCACCAGCTGTTCTTAATGATGCAATACCTATCGGGGCTCGTACTTAAGTAATTAACTTAATTTTAATTTGATTAAAATTGATTTAAGCTTCGGTAATTCTATTCATATTTTTTATTTAAATCGTTAGATTATTTTTATTTGTTCTGTAATTGTAATATTGGTTGACGTGTTCAAGCGCTTCTTGATTTGACTTTGACTTCGACTTTGACTATACTAGGTATAGCATTAGATTTAATCATAAAATAATAATATATTTTTATGGTGAAAAGCATGCGTTTCACGATGTCACCTGATGGTAAGTGATGATGAGGTCAACGATGGAGCACTCTTGCCAATGAGATACCTATTTACTATTGCTTTGAAGATACCTATATCAATTCTCATGCAGAAACACAAACTCGGGCAAGCATTCCACTAATTTTCATTTCAAAACAAGCTTAAAATCCAAACAGCTCCAAAACACACAGAAACAAGTTAAAGAAGCAGAGTAAATGAAAACGCGGATGAATGCGGGCTGCAATTAACCCGCCAGTTATAAATGACATAATTACTAAGATTCGCAGCCGGCTATCGTTAGTGAAAGCCTCTGAGCTTCTGCTAACAGCTATTGAGGGTACATCTTTAATTTGTAAGGTTTGCAAGAGTCAGTACCTCAAAGTATGAAAGGGGTTGAATTAATGTTATGAAGACGAAAGTTTATATAATTTTATACACTGTTTAGTTATATATGAATAATTATTTTAAGGGTAATTTAAACAAACCAATTAAGGTTTAAAGTTTATTCTCATGACATTTTATAGAAAACTAAGTGGCTAAGGGTTTTGTTTTTACAACAGCGGGGATGTTTCGAGCTGGCATCATAATAGATTGCTTTTTTGCGTGTTGAAAGTAATACCTATGAAATATAAGACAAAATTAATAAAATATTTCTAGATAAATGCGACTACGACAAGTGATCATTAAGTTTATACGACGACATAATAATATTTTGACTGTTATATTTGTTTTATCTACTAACTGTTCCTTAAGGTACCAGACTGGAAACAAAAAGATCTTAGCTTAAATTAAAAACTGTAACATACATATTTAATTATGCAACGGCGGTCACGTTTAATTACAGACTCGGGCTAACTCTTTAGGTCACCGACTATCCTCCTAGACGTCCTTACCAAACCATTTTTGTTAAAACAAAGCACCATTAACTCATTATCAAAGTATAAATTAGACAGAAATATGAAGACCAGCATCATTCAACCAACCAACACCAACCATGAAGTTCTTAGTACTCTCCTGTATTATTGTCGTCGGAGTTTTGGCTGAGCCACCTCGCTTCAGATCAGCGAGGTTCAGGTTCCAGCGACAGGAATTGGCTCCGACCACCACTGATTCACCGACTGAAGCTACTACAGAAGAATCAGGACCTTACCCTGCGTCTGGATGGAAGCCAGTCGGAGAACCTTTCACGTTACCAAATGAACAACCTGCTAACCAATACGGACCTCCTGACGCTCCCTATCCACCTTCGGGATGGAAACCTCAAGGAGCAGCGTTTGAACTGCCTAAAGAACCACCAGCGGCTACTTATGGAGTTCCGGACAATACTTATGGAGTCCCAGACAGTACGGATGCCCCAAGTACTGACAATCCTTTAGCAGAAAAGCTGGCAGTTCCAGTAGATGTTCAGAAGAGTGTCGGGACATATTATGTGCTTCTTCCAAATGGCCAGCTGCAGAAGGTGGAGTTTGTGACGGAGAATGATGTACAGAATATGATGTTCACTGCCAGGCTTCAATTACGTAAACCGTTTTTAGTGGTTAGACAAAATTAAGGATTTTTTTTTTTGGTTGCCATGGAGAGCTTCAAGACGTTAAACATAGTGCATAATAATGTTATGGAATAAAGTGGAGTTTGGAAGAAAGACTTGTTTATTTTGTTATTACCGCCTGCGCACGCGTAGTATGTATCTACACAACGGTAGCTTTTTATTTTATTTTTTTTTATTTACCACGCCCACAGCGAACGAACGTGTAGTCCACCTGATGGTAAGTGGAGTACAGCCCTTGGACATCAACAATCCACAAAAGCAGATTGTATATGCGTCGCTGCAGCTGAGGACTACAGTGTTATGCCTCATGTGCCTGTAATTTCAGGGCCTGATCTCACCACCAAACCGGAACACAGTAATGGAAGCATTTGGCGGCAGGTTAAAGGTGAGACGGTGGTGCTGCCGCCCTCGAGCTCATTCACAAGAGCTCTACCACCAGTAAAAAAGCTTATGGTTGGTCTTGGATTTCTTCTCACCTGTTTAGTGGTTTAGCCGTGAAAATGTCACAGTCAGACAGAGTTACTCCCTTAATATGCCTTTTAATTTAAATAATATTAGAAAGCAGCACATAATATTGGCATTTTGAAAAAAAAAATTGTTTAAGTACTTATTTCGTTATAGTTACATAATTTTTAATCGAACAAATTTTTCAGTAGACATAGTAGTATTGTATTATAGAGTAAAAACCAAACATACAGACTGAATCTATAACTTCATTGTTGGCATTAATAAAAAGCTTTTTTCAAAACCAAACTCTTGTGTTGACAGCCGAAATTGTTTTTCTAAAAAACGTTCAATGACCACAGTTTAAGTCTGACAATGCCTACGTTACAGGCTTTCAATGAACGTTTGCAAAACTTTTAAGAACTTGTAAAAGAATATTTAAAACACAATGGCTGGTAATTAAGCTGAAATAGCAGTTTACTGCATAGTAGTCACTTTTCGAACATTCTTTGGTAATTAAAATTTGAGGCTGTTGAGTAAAATTTATTCTGTACATCAGAATAAATTTTACTCAACAGCCTCAAATTTTTGTAGTCCAGTTTATGTTTAAGTCATACCTAATATAACATCACGCCTATATTACCCATAAATGTGCGGCAGAGGTGTATAACAACTACATTTCACCTGTTGTGTTTAGGTCCCATGGGATAGGGGTGAGCCTCTCGCCATCCACCGGGCACAACTCAACTTCGCGCTGCTTTTATGAATTTCCAGACAGAAAGTTCACAAATAACACTTTGCCCGATCCAGGAATCGAACTGTGAGTGGCGCCAGCGTATGCGCTATCACTTAACCATCGTGGCAGTCTCGAAAAAGAAAAAAATATTGATTAACTGATAATTGATAACTGATCAAAATAACAGTATTTTACCAGACATTCTTCTCTTTCTACATAAACTTCACGCTTATTATTTGTCATAATGATAGTTGCGCATATTATTAATAAAATTAAGCATAAGTTATTAAGCATAAGTTATTAAGCATAAATACATAACGCATAATCATTGTTAGCCGTAATGTTTTACACCTTAGTCAAAAGTTATTGACATCACTGGCTTGTCTTGGCGGGGCAACTACAACACGTTAGCATCACGTCTAGATATTGATCCTTTTATGCATCATTTTAACTCTAAAATATATGGGAAAAGCCTACAACAGCAATATTATTACTATATTTTTTGTCAAGAATTTTCTAATGATACAACGTTTAGTAAAAAGGTCAAGGACAAAGTAATCGTTGTAAACCAGTCACGAGGAAAATCAAAGACATCGTACTTAAGAAGAGTCTCTGCTTTGCTTTTGATTTAATTACTTTCTAGCTTCTTTGTCTTTTAATATAATAATTAAACAAAAATTATAGATTAAATAAAAATAAACATTAGAATATTGTTTTACTACAGTTTCGATCGGGACATCATACAAAAAAAGAACTACGTATTTAAGTTTCAAATCACTTTTCGAGAACATTCAGTATAGTTTTAACCCAATTTATTAACGAACCAAAGCAATCATCAAGAAACATTATTGAAATTTCACGCACTCTAACAAGACACCTAAATATATTAATCTAATATTAATATTATATCTCGTAAGCTTGTGGCTGTTACACAAGTCCTCGGGCGCTCCTATTTCCCGCAAATTAGGACATTCATTTATGTAGATCCATCACCTACACGTTGCTGTTTGCCTGTTATATATTAATTGAAATTAAAAAATATATATATACAGATAATTAATGATATATTTTTTGAAACTGCCAAGCTAAACAATGCAAAGACTTTTCAATAATAATTCATAAAAAATTCATACGATTTTCAAAAACCTTATACGTTTTTACACTTTAACCAACTTGTAACAATCAGCACAACCATATTTAAATGGCGCAAAACGATCAACCAATCGATAACTCCGCTTTCATAAAATGTCATTACTTTGACAACGTTGTCATTACGATACCAGTAGATATAAATTATTTTTGGACTTTGGCGGTGGCGGCGTGGGTGAGTGCACGTTGACAGCGCGTGTTCGCCTGCGCCGCCATCGTCAGAGTCCGAGTATATCGCCCGCCATTTTGGACGCTTACAATAACTTTACTAATATTTCACACTTGACACTGGCAGAAATGGTCACCGCAAGGAGACCCAGTTGCCATTAAATAAAAGAAGAAGAAGAAGTAAATTATTTTCCGTTCCTAGAGTATATTAACAAGCTATAAACAGTAATTAATTATATTATTTTTAATCTGCCAGGCTAGAAAAGGCTATGGCTTGCTACTTATTTAATTTGAGTTAATAACTTAATACAGTTTCCGAGAATCTTTGATTTTATACTTCAATACTTTCAATACTACTACTTGCTAATTTAGCTTGGCACTTTCTTAATTTTATTGTTGTGTACACTGTACTGAAATAATCCTAGAAGAATTATAATAAAGAAATCGCACACACCAACATGACACATAATATCTTGTAAGCTTGCGGCTGAGAAACCAGTTCTCGGGCGCTCCTATTTCTCGCAAATTATGTTATTTATTTATGTAGATCTATTACCTACACGTTGCTAATTAAAATTGTAATGGATTCATGTAAACAGATCATGAATGATATTATTTTCTAACTGCCAAGCAAGGCAAGAGAAAAACGGCAACTTAAGCAATACGAATCCTTAACTCAATACAATTGCATAAGTTTTTACACTTTATACTTGACTAACTTGTCTTTGCAATTCAAGTTATGTTTGAAGCTACGTTAAAATAAACGTCACTTCGTAAACTCTTTACAGTAATAATCATAAAAGAAATATAATTGAATCTTCGCGCACTCTAACAAGATAATTAATATCTCGTTTAGCTTGGTTTGAAACAAGTCCTCGGGCTTCTATTTCCCGCAAATTAAGACATTAATTAATGTAGATCCATCGCCTACGAACAACCCTTAACCTGTTACATTCTATTACATATTAATTGAAAGCACAATAGACTTTTATGTTTCTACATGAACTATACGCGTCAGGCCTAAATCATGAAGTCTAACATTTTAAAAACTACCAGTCATACGCGTACATTATTTTTATTTTTTAGTTAAATTATTATATTTTCATAGTTTTTTTTAATTTATTAAAGTTTGGTACGAATAAGAGAAAGAAATGACAATATCTTACCGATACATAGTTATACACTTTTCAATTTTAACCATTATGATGTATGAATAACAAAATACTGTTGTGTGACTCCACTTTATTCCATAAATATAAGCACTTAATTGTATAACATAAATAAATTTCACATCCTATGGTCTGAACACCAAAAGCGGGGCGGGATTACGTAACTGAAGCCTGGAAGTGTACTTCATATTCTGTACATCATTCTCCGTCACGAACTCCACCTTCTGCAGCTGACCATTGGGAAGTAGCACAAAGTATGTTCCAACACTCTTCTGGACATCTACTGGGCCTTCTAGTTTTTCTGCCATAGGATTGTCAGTAGAAGAGGCTTCAGTACCGTCTGGGACTCCATAAGTATTGTCCGGAACTCCGTAAGTTGTCGCTGGTGGTTCTTTAGGCAGTTCAAACGCTGCTCCTTGAGGCTTCCATCCTGAAGGTGGATAGGGAGCGTCAGGAGGTCCGTATTGATTAGCAGGTTGTTCATTTGGTAACGTGAAGGGTTCTCCGGCTGGCTTCCATCCAGATGCAGGGTAAGGTCCTGATTCTTCCGTAGTAGCTTCAGTCGGTGAGTCAGTGGTAGTCGGAGCCAATTCTTGTCGCTGGAACCTGAACCTCGCTGGTCTAAAGCGAGGTGGCTCAGCCAAAACTCCGATGACGACACAGGAGAGTACTAAGAACTTCATGGTGGGTGTTGGTTGGTTGAATGATGCTGTTCGTCATATCTCGGTCTAATTTATACTATGATGATGAGTTTATGAGGCTTTGTTGTATCATAAATGGTTGGATAAGGACGTCAAGGAGGATATTCGGCGATCCGAAGTCGAGTCACGTAGGAATTGGCTGACATTGACCCGGTGTCGGTGTTTGGATTCAATGGTGATTAGTTACGTGTAATTAATTAATTAGTGTGAGATTTCATGTCGATTGGTATCAACCTCGGCAGTGAAGTGTCAATTAAAGTTTAATTATAGACACTAGAACTTAGGATTCCGATACGTTATATTAGATAAGTCAAATAAAACGTGATAGGTATAGTTAATTGGATGAATAGATAGAATTTTAACTACATAATGTCATTAAATAATTCCTTTATAGTGTAAAGAAATTAACATGAAAAAAAAGACGCAATGTATCCTGGTTCCTATGTAACTGTAGTCTTACAGTTTTCACAAATGTAAAATTTAGTTTTCGTTTGCGTGAATTTTTTTTTTTTTTTAAATTAATTGTGTGTGTTTTGATTTGACCTTTTTTGTACAGAGAATTGTAACTGACTTACATTACTATGCTTTATTAATGGCAAATAAATTGAATTACAATTTCTTATGATGGGTAGTAGGAGTTTTATCATAAACATATCTCAATTTTGGAAAATTCTTATTTGTACCATTATTATTTCTACCATTACAAAGGTTGACTAGTCGTAATAAAAAGCACTATTACATCGTAGCGTGATGTTTAACAGCCTATATATGACTTCCTCAATAAATGAACAAACAAACACAAAAGTTTATATATTGTAAAAAGGGCTCTTTATCCTTTAAAGTACTATTTATCTCTTTAATAAAATTCTGGTGGAGTAGTTTTTTTTCCATCCAACGAGGCTATGCTGCCAGCCTTCTGGGCACGTTATCCGCGGCTGACATAGATGCGGAAGTATTTTTGACGCCTAAATTATAATTATTATTTTTTACTTTTTTTTTTATTTTTTGTCCATAGTTAGGTATTTTTCTAATTTAATTTAATCAATGTAATTTTTTATTTATATAAAATATCAAATTGAAGTTTTCCTTGAATAAAATTATTTAATATCCGTATTACAAGGTAACTACGATAATTTGTGGTCACCTTTACAAGCCAACAAAGGCTTTCACTGTATGTTTGACGATAATCAAGCCGTGTACTCACAATGCATTGTACAACACGTTTGTAGTACGTGACGGGAATACAGCGACGGTTCACAGCCAACAATGTATGCTGTATACTTGCATAGTGTCCTTTGAGACTGACCCGTTAACGGGTGTAATAGTACTAGCTGAATTAAAAAGTGAAGTGGTCAAATGCATTCAGCTAAATGTCTAAAGTTGAGACTGGTCTCTAGATAGAGCAAACAGAACTATAAGATCCAAAAGAAATATTGTGTATAAAAAAGATATTTCATGGATATATTAGCAAAAAGCTTACTTTAAAAAAATAAAAATGATTCTCAAATAAAGGTTTAAAGCTCACAATAGTCTAAATTGCAAGCATTACAGTCTAAAATATCCATTTCAAGACTTGTCCAATAAAAAAAGAATAATTTTAGGCAGAACTAAGTAGAAATTCAAAGTTTACTACGCGTTATACCATCCAGAAAAAGCAAGTATAATTTTATGACATCGTGTAAATTATGAATAATTCAGGACTTTCACAAAGCGTAAAAATGAATGACAAACGAAAAGTAGGTACTCACCGCTGAAGCAGCGACCCGTCAATTTTATCTAAAAGAGAAAATTACATTTAAAATAAAATGTTTTTTATTGAGAAGCAATTTTTTCAACAGTGTAGCACTTATTTTACTGAATGGTGATACCTTTTGAATTTGACCACGGACCTGGAAATAGATAAGGGGAGTGTACGTACTTCGAGAACTAATGATTAGTCCCCTAACGCGGTTCCATTTACAAAATTTTTGCATGATGTCATGTTGTTAATTTGTTTGGTACTTATTTATCATGTACACGCTTGGTTTCTATACAGTCATAAAGACATATCATATATTTCTCTTTTAACATGTATGTGGATTTTACCATACTGAATTTAAAGGATGGAAGAGCTTTTAAAATGACAGAATAATCTGCCAGCAATTCAAGGTAAGCAGCGATAGCCGAGTGGGAGACCGTAGAATTGCGAATTCAAAGGTCTCGGGTTCGAACCCACGGCACACACCTCTGTCAATAAAATGTTAAGATTCGTCTTTTTGAAGATTTGTGTGTATTAATCATATTAATTATCGCTCGCTTACGGTGATAGAAAACATCGTGAAGAAACCTACATGCCTAAAGGTGCCTAAAAAGTGCTCGAGGGTGTGTGAAGTCTTTCAATCCGCACTTGGTCACAGAGGTACGAGACCAGCATATTAGATACAGGGCTGATATTATTATTATGATTATAATTAATCTCACGACCGTAACAAGCAAGCATTTAATGGAAATGCTCGCTTGAGTTCCGGCGGTGAAACTACACTTACTTTCATAGAAGGTATAACAATAATAATTCTCGATAACCTCCAAAAAAGTTGTGTGAACAGTTGTACTAATAAGTTCGCGCGCTGCTTCCGTTTAAAAAATTAAAAGTAAATTTAATTAATATTATAGTGAACAAGGACCAGCTGTTACCGATCATTGTATATGATTCCAGCATAAGATGATCTCACGTTGAATAGGCTTCCCGTGCAATGCGAGACCAGCTTATACTGGCGATGTAACTAAGTTGATCAGTAGCGGTGTGTACTTATCTTATTTGCTGAGCTCCAAGTATTCATGAAATAATGGGCGCCTTTCCACTAGACGGCACGGTGACGACGACGTGACGGCAAATTTACTGTTGGGAAGCATCATCATAAACTTGAGAGCGCAGTCCTTGTCGGAGAAACAACTTCCATTCATCTCTTCTCTCCATTGCTTTGTCCAGATAAGACGCCACACCCTCTCTTTTTCACTTGAGGGATGTAGCTAATCCTAAGAGACCAACAAACAACCAACAAACCAACTCCTTTTAAACTATTCTAGAAGGAAAAATAGCAGTAAGGTACTTAAGCCTTACTTATAAGCATAAATGTATAACGCGTTTTTCCACTAGTCAGCAACGGTGATAGCACGATGCGCCAACAAAACATTAGCAAATTTGCCGTCACGATGTCGTCGCCGCAGCTAAGTGTAAAATTAATAGACTATTATATAATGTTAAAATTTTATATAAAACCATTAAAAAGTAGCAAATAATAAAACAGCTGAACTAATTCATTTTTAACATCAAACGACTGAAAGATGTAGCAGAGGTGTATTACATCCACAATAAATTTCACCAGTTAGGTTTAGGTCGCATGTGATAGCGGGTAAGCCTATCACCATCCACTAGGCACATCACCAGTTTTACATGCTATTATTGTAAATTTTGTGATGGAACCAAACCCATTAACGAAACAAAATGGTTCGACCCGGCAATCAAACTCACATTTTTTTTTTATTATCCAAGGTTACTAAAAATATAAAATAAGTAATGATTAAAGTCTTTATCCTTCACCAAAATCAATGAATCAATTAACAAAGTTTGCCCTTAAACAATAAGGCTGTCCAAAAAGCAATTACAATATTATAAAACAACAACTTTTCAGCGCAAACTGAACATTTCGGGTCAGCAATCAATTAAATGAATCCAAACTCCGTAGAGACGATCAAAGCAATTAACTTGAATATTGGTTCTATCATCTCAAACTGACTTTGATCATATTTGATGAAAAATATTGCAGAAATGTTCAAGGCAGTAAATTATTTTCGACAACCCTATTGGGAAAAGCGACTTCAGTTAATCATGCCATTTAGAATTTAAAAAATATTTAACTATTTTGTATATAAGTTTTTTCATTGAGTTTATTTGATTCATTTTGTTTTGTATTTTTTATTCTTGCGATTATGCACTGTTAGACTAATAGATTCATGACCTACCTTAATACTGATACAAATTTTTCGAGGACATTCGGCAACTAATGTTGAATTTCAATTAAAATAGTGGTATAAGTTAACTATAACTAACTATCTTATTAAAGTGAAAATTTCAAACGAAACATTTTGTCAAATGGGTCATGAATTTTTTGGTCTGTTTATTTATTTATTTTAATCTTATATATAAAATTCTCGTAAGTATCACAATGTTAGTTACCTTACTCCTCCTAAACGGCTTTACTGATTTTTACCAAATTTTATATACATATTCAGTAGATCTGAGAATCGGCTACTATGTATTTTTCATATCCCTAAGTGATAAGGGTTGTTCACCCTTAACATTTTTTTTTTAATTTTTGGACAATTTTTTTTGTTTTTATTTTTCTATGATGTGGCATATGCATAGTTAAGACAGGACAACGTCTGTCGGGTCAGCTCGTAAAAGTATAAAAATATTATGATGTAACAGTACCTTGATTGTATTAACTTATTCAGTATCAATAGTTTTATGACTGACGTATGAATAGAAAAAATAATAAGGCACAAGTTTTCACTTTTAATATCCTGTCGTGATAAAATTTCGATATCTAAAGAGATTAACTAGCATAAACACTATTGTCGGATCCAATTTACACAAAGTTAAAGGTATGTTTATAACTGTGCATCGACAGCAGAAAGCGATCTTGGTGTATCTCGAAATTCAACTTTACACCAAAACCAAAAAATTATACAGCAAGATTGCTTTCGGCCGTCGGTATATTCAAGTTAAATATTGAATAGCGTTTATATTCAACACGGGGCTAGAGCAAACAGCGGCTTCACGTAATATGTCAAAATATCAAACCTTGTGGCACATGCAGCCTCCAAACTTTCAATATTCCAGCATTTTGGCAAGTAATACAATTATTAGAGCCCCTGCAGATTGCCGGTTTTCTATCGGCCGATAGTTTATTTCGACGCTTCTATCAGCTTTAAAATGTGTGCTTATTCCGAAAGTAGCGCACATTACCTCGATTTGGCAGTGGCCAATTTTTCTACATCGTCATACTGATTTGTCCTCATATACTTTATATCGCCCGATATATCAGTCAAGCTCAATTCTTTCTTTATAATAATAATAATAAATATTCTTTATTCTACACAAAATTACAAAAGAAAGATACATAAAAACAAACACTTAAAACTAGTTGTACAAGCGGCGGTGTTATTGCTTAAAGCAATATCCTCCACACAACCTGGCATGGAGAAGAATCATAGAAAACAATAAAGCTATGGTATACGTAAAAAATAAGATAGAATAATATTCTTAAGTCTCTATACTTTATCACTATGCTGATCTAGGGAATCGAACAAATGAAACAGATCCTATATCGACCGAGTTCTTCTACAATTTCCTCTTCTTCTCTTTGCTCTTCCTCGGAAGGCACTAGTCTTCAGACTTTCTATTGGACTATTATTCTTTTAATCTTAAGTCGATAAAAAATATTGTATTGATAAGATGTAATAAAAATCTAATATCAATGATGAGCTTAACCAAACTAGCCGTCAGAAATTCAGTATGCAATGTAGTCGAGAACAGGGACTTTTACTATCTCTATCGACCGACACACACTATAACTATTGGCCGATATAAACTTTGTAGTCTACAGGGGCTTTTAGTCCCTAGGTAAATAAACTGTCTGGAGCAGATCTCGTTATATCTTACGCACCCCTGAGCAGTAACGGTTAAACGGAATTGAAAATTAGTTTGAAACGTTGCTCCTTGTAATTAGTGAGCTTGTTATAATGAAGACTTGACGGACAGTGGTCAATCTCTGCGGAATTGGATTTTTAACATTAACTAACTATTATTTTTAAATACATTTCTTTTTCTTTCTATTGCCTTCGCAAATTTAAATATTTGTAAATTTATAACATTATTATGGTATAAAACCGAAAAAAAATTTACCACCTCTTTACCAAACTATTTAATTAGCCTCTTCAATCAGAATATTTAGTAAATAAATTGAAGTTTCGTCTTTAGAAAAGACCTAAAAGCCTTCTTGAAACAGTCAAAGGATTTTAATTTGATCATAATTATCATTATCTTGTTTTAATTTAGAATGGGCTCTTAAACGCAATAACCAAGAACTATTTACAAAAACATTACTTTAAATCGTGTCAATTAGTTTTGTATAATTGTGATAAATCCAACGGTTACACGCTTATTATTCAATATGTAAAGTTATAGGCGGATGGATCTATAAAATATGATAATTTTATGAGAACAAAAATATAATATATTCTTCAAAATCTGTTGCAGAAAATGAGTTTGTCAAGGCACAGACAAAAGATTATGTATTAGAACACTTCGTGAAATATTCAAGCGGCATTTTCCGCCGCGAAACAATTTCCGTTAGGTTATATTAAAATGTTTTGAATAACATACATACTCGTGGTTTTATTAGAATAACAGTAACTGTGATGTTCGATTGGTGTGAACAAACGTAATTTTTGTTGCTCATTTCAGCTTGATATTAAAAAAAAGATTGTCACATAATATTAAGCAATATATTCAATTTAAAAGTAAATAATGAAATTTAAATAAAATTAATATTTAAGACCATAAAACAGTCATGCTTTTGTGTTTTTATAGATAATGGTACCCTTGCTAACCCTTGGTGCGCGATTTCGACTCGCACAAGACCGGGTTTTTTTATTAAAATTTTGACTAGTATTGCCAAAAAATATTTGAATAGAGTAAATTTAGTAACAAATTAAATGTTTCTTTTCTTTTTCAAAATGCAGTCTATGAACTATCAAAATTAATCTTATTTTCAATATGAACATTCTAAACAGCTTTTCAACAGGTTCAACATCAGAAATTAGAAGCATATCAAAATGCATATCCATCGCTATCTACATCAAAACAATATCTGCTTTGTAAACAATGTTCCCTGAAATCTCAGATCCCATTCCGATCATTAGTCGGAACACCGCTGTAATCAAGTTGAAGAAACGTAATGTTATTACTTCAGCATCGAGGAAACTTTGAGATAATGCTAGAAAATCTACCGTTCAGTGTAGCCATTAAAATTATGTCTAATTGCTGTAGAGCCGGTCTGTACCACTTTTAAGGCATACGCTGAAGCGATTGTTTACAATCACGAATAGCTGCGATACGCTATCGGTGGCGACCACTCGCTACTTTATACTGTATCGTACAGTAGTGATACTTTTATTTCTTACATTAGATAGAACGCGAGAAGCAATTACACTATCCAATGGTCCCAATGACAAAGCCAAATACACACTTTCACTCACACAAGCACACCCAGTCTTAGAACAAATCTTTGCGAATCACACAAAGATTTGTCCCATGTGGGGATCGAAGCGACCGCTTAAACCACTACACCACACGTGCAGACTTATTGTAGCTGCTATCAACTACAATTGTTTGAGTGGTTCATAAGCACGTGGCGTTTGGCCACAGAGTAAACAGAGACTAAGCTTCATACAACCGCGCTCAGATACGTCCACTCACACAAGCATAAGACGTCTGTGTGCGTGTCCACTTGCGGCCCTATCACGTACGAGGCGAAACCGGTTTCTACCGGCTCGTAAGTGCCTTAGCGAAGGGCTCTCGCGCGCCCCACCAACGGGTCCCGCGTTGTCGTCGCGGTGGGGCTTAGTACCCGTGGCGCCCCCGAGCCACGGCGAAGCCAAGTGGACCCCAGAGGGGGGCTGCTCTTCGGGCTTTGGCTGGAAGTCCATGTGGGAGCAGCCCATGTTGCAGGGCTCTTATGGGGGGGCTCTGCAACAGGAGGGCCTGCGGTGTCGGCGTGAGTCGGCACTGCGGCCGAGGAGTTGCGGGGTCGCGGCGGGAGAGGACTGTCGGTGTTCCGTTGCCGCTTTCCCTGCCTTCCGCGGTCCCGGCGGGGCCGCAGCCGTCAGTACTGCGGCGTGGTGGGCGGTGGGACGAACATCTGTCTCACCGCGGAGGGCCAGGCCGTCAGATACGAAAGTGTCTGTCCCCCCACATTTTGGGGGCCATGAGGGGCCTGCCTCGGCGGGCAAGGCCGGGCTGCGGTGTTGGCGCAAGCTGGCACGGTGGCCCGGTGGTTTACGGGGCCGCGGCGGGTAGGAGTGTCGGTGCGCGCGTCGTTTTCGATGCCCCGCATTCCCTGCCTTCCGCGGTCCCGGCGGGGCCGCAGCCGTTGAACTGCGGCGTGGTGGGCGGCGGGACCGACCACCTGTCTCGCCGCGAGAGGACCAGGCCGTCGGACATGGGGAATGTCCGATGGCTTTGCACGCGGTCCTCGCGCTGGTCGGTGGCTTGCGCCAGCCCCCTCTTTGGGGGCCATGAGGGGCCCGCTTCGGCGGGCATCGCCGGGAGGGTCGTGGACGTAAAGGCTGCGCCAGATTCCCATGACCCTCCCATCAAGGCGAGTGCGGGAGCACCGTGGGGTTTTAGTGGGTATTCCCGTGCCGTTTACCATCTTTGGCACGGGCGAGTCCCACATAACCACTCTGCCCTTCCCCGGGGTGGGGTGGTATGCGTAAATGCATTTCCCCACGTAAAATAAAAAAAAAAAAAAGGGCTCTCGCGCGCTCTCGGTGCGGCTCGCGGACACTACCGCAGCTCACATAAATGTACCCTGTGAGTGTGCAGTGTGCAGTCTACAGTAGTCCAGCGCAGCCGCGGTGCGCGCACGCCCGTATGCTCACTCGCAAGTCTCGTCCTAAAGGGCACGACGCGCGTTATAATTTATTAATACAAAATGTACTGTAGGTACTGTTTGTAAGAACAATAATCGTCGAAATAAGAACATACCTTTTTTTTCTATCCCAAGGAATCTACTAGGTGAGTAGTAAATTGATAGTAAAAGAGTAGCTATTTCTATTATATAGGTACCTATTCAATTTATATTAGTGGGGTAGATAGATACTTCATACATAATTACATAGGTAGGTACACTACATCAATATCAAAGCAAATTTAAATCTGTGCCGTGTTTGTAATGCGATGGAACCTTGACACAATTCACAGCTAATAATATACTCCTACTTATGTATGAGTCACTAGCTTCTACGCGTGGCTCCAACCGCGTGGTACGTCGATGTTGCCTATATTATTTCTGGGGTCTTATCTTTTTATACCTATAATTGTATAGATGTATCAGAATGACAGTTCTAATGTCTTGCGCTCTTCTACCTAATACGTTAATAGGTAGGCAGGTACGTTAAAATTAAATTGTAAAAGGTTCTACTTATCACATTAGGTACCAATTTGAGAGGATTATACTTAAAGACTTTTATTACTTTTTTGACTTGTTGAAATATGTAAAAAATACCTATCTACCCTTATTATTAGCGATTGATTTATTATGATTAGGTACAGGTAATACAATAAAAAAAACCGCCGCGTCGTTAAAACACCACTATGCCGCCAGTGTAGTAATTGTACTAGTCACATGGTTTGTCCTGTTGTGCCAACACTGCCAAGTGCCAACCCTAGCAAAATAGGTAAATATCTTAGACGTTCTTTAAAAGGTTAGCCTCTGTTCGTTACTCTGTGGTTTGGCAGCGGGAGCCAATGGTGGTTGTGGTCAGTTACCTTTACACTTTTACCTTTACGGTCATTCACCTTATATAGCGCGGAGCCTTTACGAATCACCGTAACCAATTGCATTTGTTTGCATTTTATAGCATTTGTTATAATGTTTGTTTATTAAAATAAATGTTTTAAATAGGTATAACCAAATTAATTCATTGTTAACCTTATGGTTAGCTCACACCAGCCATTTCCAATGTGTGTTCTGCGAAGCCCTAGGGCACCTACAATACTTACTGTCTTTAGGAAAATGTCTATAAACACTGTCTAAACATCCTTGCTGGTATACACGTGTCAGTTATGTATAGCCATAGTAATTAAGATCTCCGTGTGCTTTTCTAGAAGCCTATCAATTTCCCGCTCCACTCATCCCTTAGACCACACGCTAGACTGACCGTTCGCTTTAGCATAGTAATGGGAACGCCCGATGTAACACCGTGCTTACCAACGTTGTTATATCCAACGCTGTTATAGTCAATGCTGTTTCCAACGTTAGTTATAACGAGGTTTCCCCACGCTTCGACGGTCCGGTTATAATTAATCGGTTCTTCGACGGGCTGCACTTCCAAATAAAGCTGTCGGTGGCCAGATTTCAGTTTGAACAAACATTTACATGGTACAGAGTAATAATTAATTCATAGCACGAGTAGGGTTTGAATAATGTGATTCGTAAAGGATGCAGCTTTGAGAACCAGTTTCAGATTCAGATAGAATGAAATGCGACACTTTGCATAACATATCATCATGCCTACATTATCCAAAAGGGTGTGGCAGAAGCATATAGCACCCACATTTCAACTGTAATGTTTAGATCTCAAGGGATAAGACACGTTCTTTTCGCCATCCATTGGCCACAATACCAACTCCTTGCTGTTTTGAGAATTTCTTGACGAAAAAATTCGATCATTTAATAGAAATAGTGTATATTCGTACGCCCATTCGACGTCAGCGTAACAGAAATGCAGCCTTGATAATGCAGGCAAAGCCACGGGTAAAAATTAGAAGGAGATAAGAAGAAGCATTTATTTATTTTGCAAACTGCTTCTTCAATATCTATCGCGCGTCGACATCATTACCCAACCATTCAAAGTTGTAACCTTTTCAACCTCAAACAGAAAGCAATAAGCACTTTTGTTTTCCTTACACCTGGGATTGGAAAAAAATAGTAAAAATGTAACAAATTGTACTGTTCTACTCTCTGCCGGCGGCTTTGCTTATTCCAGCGGTACAAAGGTAATATTTTGCTCTCCCGACGGAATCAATCGTGTTTTTCCTGAGAATTCCTCTAAAGCTTGTGATAAAAAAAGAATGTTTATGTAAATCGAACTGGAATATATTTTTTTGTGTATTTTTGTAACTGTCTGTTGGAGTAGTTGTATATTTTAGCTAGATCTTTGTCATTATTTATTTTGCATGGTATTGCTTTTAGGGTAATTAACTAGAAAATAAACTTTAGCTGAATATTATACTTATATTTCTACATGTCTGTCTATTTGTCACAGTTGACGTATTTCTAATATAAACTATGTTTATATTAGCCTGGGATTAACCCAAAGAAATGGAAAAGTAAGTTTTTATTCATATACTTTGGAAGGCGAAATAAATTCTATTTGCGTTTACATTTTAAATGATCGGTAGTGTTGTCTTGCGGGGATAAATGCCTAAACCGATAAAGCACTCCATCAGTTTGTCGCATTTCGTTGAAAGGTAAAAACACGGTCAGTCGGAAGACATCTTAAAACATCAAAGTCTTAATATGTTTAATAATGAATTTCAAATTTCAATGAAAGGTTTCAAGCTTTGATTATATATATATATATATATATAGATACCGCCTCATCAACGCTAAATTGTCCAAAAATTTAGTCCGTAAAGTACCTGATCCGACAAAAACCGCTGTCAGTGTCAATTATCACCTCAAACAATAAGGTCATTTGAGTGAATTACAAAAAATCATAATGTCGTATTGTGCTATAAAAATATGCCGGAATTATAGCAGACGTGCAAATGCTACTAACACAATCTCCTACCATCGGTAATTAATCCAAAAACAATCGTATTTTTCAAAACAAATCTAGCATATTCTGTCATTTAATCTCAAAACCCAAACGCCATTTTTTGGTGCTGCCAGTCTGAGATACTATATTTACCCGTATTTCTGTTTTTTTTATTCTTCAGTTAATAATTTAAAATTAACAGCTGGTTTCAATAGTCTGTTCGTAGATTTGCTTACTATACAGGGTGTGACAAAATTAAAGAAATTTAATTAATATTAAATTAATATATATATTATATTAATTATTATTTTATTTGATTATTATTGTGGCATTTGATTATTTAAAATAAACAAGTTTTTTAAGGATTTAATTGATTTTTATTTTATTTACAGTATAAAACTTAAATTCTCCAACAGTAGCTTGCTAATATATTTTAACTTTGCAAAGTAAAATATATATTTATCATTTTGCTTTTGCAAACACAATAATTTTATAAATTAAAGCGCCAGTAGTTTATTTTATAACTGCATTGTTGTGTATTTTTACCCCCATTTATTTTTTTCTCCCATTACATTGGGGTAAATTTTATTACTGGTAACTCTCAGATGAATGTCAAGGCATCGTAAAGCAATGGTTTCACGCACACTAGCTTGTCAACTTTCTACGTCTTTGTTGCAATGTTCACTGCACGAGACTCCCACCCTCTAGAGATTATTTCCTCTGAGGTTATACATACTTATAGCTATTGTATTAACTAACTTCAAAAAAAGAATGAGGTTCTCAATTCGATTGTATTTTTTTTATTGTTTGTTACCCGATTACTTGAAGACGCCTCGACCGATTTGAGAATTCATCTTCAATCATTCTTTTATAGGATACATTTCGGAGAGTGTGCCGAGGTACTGTATATGCCCTATCCCTCCGTCCCCGTTTCACCATCGGACTACCAGACAAACGGCACTCAGACACCGCAGATATTCCACTAATACGCAGTAACGCACTAAGCATTGCGCCTCTACATTTCTTATGCGAACTGCCAAAGAATGGAACGCCTTGCTCGAGTCTGTGTTTCCGCATGAGTACAACCTGGATCTCTTCAAAGCAAAAGACCGCATCATCACTTACCATTAGGTGAGATCGTGGTCAAACGCGTGCCTATCCAACATAAAAAAAGTATTAATTACTTTTAAGTGCACTTTTGTAATTGAAGTCGGGTTTTTTTTGGAAAATTACCCAATAAACCAAATGGCTCTAAGATGGCTATATATAGTACATGTTTGAACATCAAAATCGAACACCTATTAAACCCCTCTCCAATCTAATAAACGAACCGTGAATCATTATAAATTCCAATATACGCTATCACATAATTAATCTGGATCAAAGTTATCGACGGGCTAAAACGTAGGGCGAAATGACGTCATTATATCGATAAAACGAGCTCGGCTGAAGGTCACAGCAAAACGTTCATAACTGATATTTTGGTAAGATTCTATAATATTTTTTCAGGTAGACAAGCAAAATAATTTAAAATCCCTCAAAATATTCTTGATACCTTAAACATTAAAGCTTTACAAGTTGTCAGATTTCTTATCTGATAAACAAATATAGTATAAAATTCACAAACTGAATCTCATATAACATAACATCGTTCTCCTTCTGGGTAGGAACCATAGGAAGGTATAGGTCTCCTGGTAATAAATCTATTGCCATTTAGTAGACCCATTATTCCTATTGTGAAATTTGTCCGGCTTGGGTATAAAAGCCAGCGACTTTATGGTTAGAAGTAGGAAACGGTAACCATTAAACCAACACATCAGATGTAGTTTTATGCATCATAACAAAATATAAATCACACCGTCATATCAAATTATTACCTTAAACATTACCAACTAAACTGTAACAGCTATGAATATTAAACTTTCAGAATTAAATTCATACAAGCAATCTACAAAGCTTTGGATCAAAGCGCACTAACGTTGGCGTCGCAACGAAATTTGGTTTAACATTTTAGTACATCTAGTGAAATTCGTATCACCCTGAAATGATATTTACCCATCAGATTAAGCCAACTTGGCCAAATGTTGGTCAGTTGGCTTGACGTTCAAAGTAGCACGAGACGACCTAGCATTCATAAGTCCTGTTTCAAAATAGACATAGACAAATAACTGGAACAAGCTCTAATTAGATTTTATAAATACTAACTTTCGCCCGCCTCGTCAAATAACTAGAGATGAATAACTTAGGAATAAACTAGGTGCTGCATAACTATAATATACCGCACGTGGTGATGCGACGAAACAATCTTTAACAATATATAAAGAGTAAAGATTTCTTTGTACTAGAAATTTGCCGACTAGTAGGCCAATTGCGGTAACAAGTCGGCGTTACTATAAATGGCAATAATCTAAGTTTAGAAGTGCTACATAATGTGTGCCACTTTGTCATATTTTGCAGGTGGTGGTTCTACGAACAATACGAAATATACCCAGGATTTAAATGCATTATAATTTTTAAATTTATCGGCATTTAATGATCAGCCTTGGCAACTTTTGCAGTTGCCAACTAGTTGACCGTCGCCTGCCCATCTTTATTTTGTACCCAAAAACCTTCAAGACTATAAACTGATTTTACAGAAAATTGGTGTGCAGATATTTCAAACCCCAGGTATAGCATAGACTACTTTTTATTGACGTACTACGCGAGTGGTTGAAATACATTTTAAATTCTGTTCCATCATAGCGTTGATCTCAGTCAAGTGATAGTTGACTTAGATGGACGCTGCAATGGAATATAAAAAAATGCCCCCACATGTCCACAGCTACCGTTGACAACATGCCGCCCGTGTGATAGAGCTCTTACAGACGTTGGCTGCCAAAACCTTGGCCCAAACATTGGCGCCATGTCTCGTACATTTGGTGGCGAATAATTCAATGTTTCATCCGCTCGCACTTAGTATGGTAATGAGGGTTCAGACGCAGAGGAGCGGTGCTCACCTGAAGGAAATTATATATCATTTTGATTTACGTGCCCCCTTCCATGCTCAGATTAATTCTGCTATAAATTTACGTTATGTTATATTGAAATTGTGGGATTTCTGAAGTGAAGCTTAGCCATAATAGCTAGGGTTTTTTTGTCAATATAAGAATCAATTAATACAATTATGATATCATATTTACATTAAAATAATAGTAATGGTGATAGGGTTGTTATTAAGGAACTCTAAAGAGAAGGCACTCCAGTCTCAGCCTTCTTGTGTAGAGGTGGAGAGATTAGGCCTTTAATTACTGCCACATGAGGCATTAATCGTAGTCGTCAGAAGTAGACGCATTTGAATTCTTATGTAAATTGTGCTAGGTACTTTACCTTCAGATGAATTACCCTATTCAATTGATATAAGGCTATACTGTCCATTAACCGCAGTCGCCAGAAAAGCAAGATGACACCCAGACCATACCTCTTTGTGTTGTATGCAACGCGACAGCACCATTTATTGAATCTGACTAAAAACCTTATTTATTTATTTATTTATTATACACTTTATTGTACACCTGGAGTTTACAATATTAACTTATTTCTATAACACGCCCATTGTACTGTACAGAAACTGTAACTGAAAACAGTACAATGGGCGGCCTTATCACTAATAGTGATTTCTGCCAGGCAACCTTAGGATAGAAATAATTTTAGAATTTGGTGGTTGTTTGTGTACACGAAAAAAAAAAGTATACTATATAATATATGTTATATAGTTGTAATAAAATATATAAATGTATATAAACTAAATATATGTTTAAAATAAATACATACGGTATAAAAATATACTTAACATATTACAAAATATTAATATTGTCATAAACATAATTATAGCAACAAATAAATTTGATGACATTTTAAACAATTTAAATAAATTTGAAGAGATGAAATTGAAGTAAAACGACTAAGTTAAAGATAAAAAGTGCTCCTTGATCAATGACTTCAAAATAGGTAGTGACTTGGCACGCCTAATATCTACCGGTAACGCATTCCACAGACGTATAGCTGTGACAGTAAAGGAGTTATCATAGAACTTTGTGGAATGCGGTGGCATTCTTAACTTCAGGTTATTTTCAACTGTAGATAAAGATAAAAATGTTTGGAAGAGTTGTCGAGTATAAATATTAAGTTATTTATAGTTTCACACTACCGATGGTTGAACCCCATATTGTACAGCATATAGGCGTGATGTTAAGGTGTCATTGCAAATGCTACTTCTCGTAATCGTAAGCGTAACTCTGAAATACGTAATAACGTACAGAATGATTTACAGAGCTATACATCAAGACGACATTACGTCTTGCAGATTGGATGAAACCGTCAACACGTAAAGCTCGGTACACATTTGACTATACATTTCCAGTATATGTCTCGCGTTGTGTAGGCTTCCTGTGCAATGCGAGACCACCTTATATTGGAAATCTATTGGTAAATCGGTAGGCATCTGTAGACTATACATACAAGATGACATGTGATTCTATCTGAACTGTCGTGCAAAAAAGGTATTTAAATTATATATTATAGACACGGGTATAATCGCGTGAATTTTTGAAGGCATAAATTATTCAAGATACGGTTTAGATAAATATACCTTATTTATATATAATTTTAAACTTAGAAAGAGCAGAAAATTGACTTTTAAATTATGTACTCAGCTTGTAATAATTTTTATTTTAGGCATGGACGTTCATTCTGCATTTATAGAGTTGGTAGAGGGTCGCAAAGAAATAAAAACTACTTAAAAGTAACAAAAACTGCTATTTTTTATTTTCATGTTACAAATTAAAATGTCAAATCACTTCTAATTGCAAAAAGATATCTCTATTTACAGAAAAATATACATATTGGATCTTAAATTAAACTAATTTAATAACTTAATCTAAATTTAATAAGTCACGGACAGAAGGCCTCGTACCCAAAATGCTGGTAGCATTACCGCGTTGTATTGCGCTACTTAGTCGTTAGCCGAAAATGACATAATTAAATAAAATGTAGAACTTCAAGCACAGCGATTCACAAAATGTCTCAGAATAAATAGTACCTCGAAATGGGTACAAAGCGTAGCAGACAGTAGAAATAGCAAAAGCAGCATAATCTTTTGACCATGTCAAGAGCTTTTTCGTAATCTATGAGGCACATAAAAAGACCAGTATATCTCTACATTCCTGGACAAGGGCGTTAGTGCAACATTTCAAGTTTATTATTTTATATTATTAGGGCTATTAGAGTTCTTTTGTAAAGTGAACCAGAGAAATGTGCCGGTTGTAGGATAGGGTTAGGGCGAGTGACAATGTGGCCAGTGTTACATCTGGCCAGTAGTTTTTTTTGAAACTTGGACTGTCAAATAAAAGCCTGGAGGCATTGGAAATGTGGTTTTATCGACGTATGTTACCAGTTAGCTAAAAATATCAAGTCACTAATGCCGAGATCCTTCAACGCGTCAATAAAAGCCGGGAATTAATGGCGACCAACAAAGAAGGAAGGAGAATATCTCGCTCACGTTTTGAGACACGAGCGATACCATTCTACAATTGACCCGTTGGCAGAACGAAAACTTCCTGGCTTCACAACATTACAGATTGGACTGCCATCGCCATCGTGGAATACGGAGTTGAAAGCAACCTTCAGTAATGGAGAGGCATCGTAAAAAGAAGTAGAAATGTTGTATTGTCATGGTGCTTATAAACGTACGTAGTATAATAAGGACGAAAAAATTATCTCTTTTTTTTTGAATCAGTTATTATAATAATAATAGCAGCCCTGTATCTAATACATGTCCCACTGCTGGGCTCGGGCCTCTTCTCATGATGAGAAAAGTTAGGCCATAGTCCACCACGCTGGCCAAGTGCGGATTGGTAGACTTCACACACCCTAGAGCACTTTTAGGCACTTCCAGGCATGTAGGTTGCCTCACAATGTTTTTCTTCACCGTTGGCAAGCGATATTTTATATGATAAATGGACAGACTTCTGGGCACGTCACCCGCATTTGACATTGATGCGGAAGTATTTTATTTCTATTTCTTTTTCAGCTGTAAATATGTAGTTAGGTATGATTTTGATTTTTTATTATTTAATTTTTAATGTCTGTAAAATATTATTTTTTTTTAAATGCACACTGATCTTCGAAAAGACGAATCTTAACGATTTATTGATAGAGGTGTGTGCCGTGGGTTTGAACCCGAGACCTTTGACTTTGCAGTCCTACTCGGCTATCGCTGCCTTTAGAATCAGTTAAATAAACATAATTATGTAGGTATTTAGTACTACAGCAAGATTATTTTGCTTATATCGTACTGCGTTCAGAAAAGGCCACAAAAACTTGTCCTAAATATTGTCCACGCGTATTAATCATTCGGGATTTACGTTGTACCCTTTGCAATCATATATTTACAATATTACGTGAATGGGTCGCCAAGGGACCTCCAGCCTGTGAGTAGCCAAGGACTCTTGCTTTTGTAAAAAAGGAATAGTAATCAGAAATCCAATACAAGAAATTGATATTTGGATCTGAATTGTAATGTTGGGTTACTTTTTGAACGACAGAGTTAAAGGTCAAATAACTTTTTGTCATAGGTATAAAAATCTTTCGGATTCTGTTTTCACGTACTATTTAAATGATGACGTTTCTCTTTAACATTATTGCCGTGTGTTTTAAACCGACTCAATTTGGTAGATGAGATATATCAAATGAGGCGAGACGTTGGATATTATTAAAGTAGGAATATCCATATAAGAAGTTAAAATTAGAAAACAATATTTAAAAGATAAGTGGTTTTTTGTACCCGTCCTTCAACCTGCTGGTCAGGCATCTTAAACAAAAATGACTCATTCAAAAAAATAAAAAATAAATAATTGTATTATTAGTTTCATTAAAAATTATTCACTAAAAATAGATAAATAAAATGTTTTTTTAAAAATAGAAACAGTTTTTTTAACAAAAAATTTTTTTTATCATTATTTCATAATCTTATTTAGATAACTTGCACAATTGACCAATTTGATGAAGAAGATGAAGAAGTATTCTTTTATTTTGCAGCAATACTTCTGACTTAAAAAAAACGAACACTGAACTACAAAAAAAAATAAAAGTAAAATATTGTCATGTTCATCATCATGTTCGTTTTCTGTGTGTTACTCACAACACATGAGGAAAAAAAATATGTCGCTCGCTCAGCATTGGGCTATAAAACACTTGCACTTGAAGAAAAACTCGCAAAATTTTAAATTTTTAATTAGTTTATTTCTAGTAATTTCTTTAAGACCTTGTACGAAATTAATTTTGTCAATACAGAAAATGATAAAAACAATAACTTCATTACAAGCTGAGTAAATAATTTAAGAAGTCAATTTGAAAAGAATTGTCTGTATGAGAAGTCTATGGTAAGTTTGCGCAGTCCTGATTTTAGTATAATTATTATTATGTGCAAATTTGCATTATATTCTTGAGTGTCTTGCAAGAGTCAGGCTCTTGGCGCCTCTTGGCGCTAGGTCTGAGCTAATACTTATACCTTTTTAGATACATTCAAAGCAATGTTTATTTATTGTCCCAAAACACAGTGCCTATGGACTTTACGACCAACTAATATAAACTTTTTGATGTTGCTAAGCCTTTCTTGTTGCTTATATATTGCGTTTTTGCTTGGTTTATAGGTATATCAGTTCGTTGCTCCATTATATTCACAATTCAGGTATTTTCTATATATATATGTTTTAACAAATAGATCAAAGGTGTAGGTCAAATTAGGTGTCTTAATTGGTATTACCTATTCTCTCATCATGTACAAAATATAATTACATCCACATAGTATCTTCTTCAAAGTGTATTCCTTCTTTCCTAGGGTTACTGAGAGATAATGCATATTGCTTGTAGCTCGCAGTTAAAAAAAGCAGTTACACATAACAATCGTTTCTTGAGTGTAAACAACGCCTTGGTGAAATATCACAAAAGTTATTGCTATCATCTATTATTATATATTTATCTAACAAATATTTATTTTACTTTCAAATAAAATTACTCCAGGAGAAGTATTATTAAAATACCTTACAACAACACAAGATTGCTGTTCTTACTCAAATAAAGTCGTAATCGTAGTCATTTTATTCACGTATCTAAGTATATTGAGCCTGTAATTAAATAAGAAGGGTATGGTTATTAAAAGAGTGCTGTAATTTAAAATACTCATTGGAAATGTATGAAAAAGAATTACAAGGTGTATATAGTAGTGTCTACATCATGACTATGCAAAATGTACAGGAAGTGTTGTTTGTTCATAAGACAAGTGCAGACGTCTCGGTAAACAAATTGAAGTATTATAAAAAGCGGTTGAATTTCAAAATGTTCAGTTTTGACTTAGCTGTAGGTAAAGGAGCACTGAAACGATAGTCCTCCAACATGGCTACTATACCTGGAATCGTCATTCTGCTGTTCATGTAAGTACTTGTTTAATAACCATTACATTTTCTTTATTTGTGTTGTCATCCAAACACCGCAATTCAAATTATTATTGAAATTTTTACCCATCTTCCCAAAAAATACACATATTTTTTGGCTTTTAGTAGTAGGTACTTACAAGGAATCCTTAATAGTTTTGCCGAGGCATAGTTTTAATATTTAATATTAGTGCTGAAATTTAGCACATACCAATTATGACATGAAAGAATTCTAACTTTTTTTTTTTTAATAACAGAGCAGTGCAATATATCTCTTGCGTTGAAGTAACTATCAAGCAAGGGAAGCTGGCAGGAGAAGAGGTGACGACAGTTCTTGGTGACAAATACTTCAGCTTCAAGGGTATTCCGTATGCTAAACCTCCAGTTGGAACACTCAGATTCAAGGTAAATAATTTCATTAAACACGGCTCCAGCACACTAATACAATTCTCAATTCAGTTAAAATGAGCGACCGGTATATTATACGTGATGGATGATGGTTTGGCATAAATCGTCTGAATATATGAAACAAGTCATTTTAAGTCACTAAATAATTTAAAGTTTATAGGGTATACTGGTGAAGAAAAAGAGAGTACATAAATTTTATAACTTAATTAAAATTTCAATTTTAATTAAGTTATAAAATTGATGTACTCTCTCTTGTAATATTGAAACTTGAATACACACGTTAAGACATTAGACCTGCGCACACTCCAGTTTGCCCAATAATGCACAAGTATGGAATCGGAGTAAGAACTGTAGTGGTTAAACATACTACTATAACTTTATGGTGAGGAACTTTTTTTAATGATGGATAGGCACGCGTTTGATTTCACCAAATTGTATTTATGCATTATTTCAGGCGCCGGAAGATCCTGACTCATGGGAGGGTACCAGAAATGCCACAGCGCATGGATCTGTATGTTGTCAGCTCAATATTCTGACCAACGTATACAGTGGCACTGAAGACTGCCTGTTTCTCAATGTGTACACTCCAAATGTATCCCCTTCTGAAAAGCTACCAGTCCTCGTAAACATCCACGGTGGAGCATTTTTATTTGGATCTGGAGATGTAGACCAGTATGGTCCTGACTTCCTTGTACAAAACATGGTAGTAGTCACCTTCAATTATAGGTTAGCCACATTAGGCTTTCTCAGTCTTGGAACATGTGATGTACCCGGTAATGCAGGGTTAAAAGATCAAGTAAAAGCTCTGGAGTGGGTACAACAAAATATCGAATCTTTTGGAGGCAACCCTGAAGATGTAACCCTATTGGGAGGAACTGCAGGTGGTGCATCAATTAACTATCACATGATTTCACCAATGTCTAAGGGATTATTCCACAAGGCAATAACCATGAGTGGTTCACCTACCTGTGATTTTGATATAGCTTTCCAACCTGCAAGAAGGGCGCGGGTATTTGCAGAAACATTAGGTTTTACAGGACGAACCGATGCTGAGTTACTTGAATTTCTGCAAGCCGCAGATTCTACTAAATTAGTCAATATGCAAGTTTCTGCCGCTGCTGTAATGGCATCGGAGCTTATAACAGATGTTCCGTTTAAAAAACAGCCCTTTACAGCACCAGTAATTGAACCTAAATCCTGTTCAGGCAGGTTTATAACTCAAGATCCTCTTCAAGCGTTGAAAAGACGTAATGTTAATAACGTTGATGTAATGTTCAGTTACAACGATAAGGAGTCACTGCTGTTGATTAGCGCATATGCGGAGTCACTTATCAAACAATATAAAAGATATCCAGAAATGTTTGTTCCCAGCAAAATACTTATTGATTCTACACCAACTACAATACTGAACTTATCTGACAAAATTATCAAACACTATTTTGGAGACAGATCATCCATCAGCGTTGAAAATATTGCTGATTTCATTAATTACGCTAGTAATGCAAGTATCGTTTACGACATACACAGATTCTACAGAAAATGGCCGCAAGTTGGCAGCGTGTATTCCTTCATATTCTCTGGATTTTCAAGCAGAAGCGTCTATGGTTCTCAAGCTTCTTCATTTGGTTTACAAGGCAATTCTCATTTAGACGATCTCTTTTATATTTTCGATGCAAAATCTATGGCAATGACATTAAACACGGATAGCACTGAGTACAAAATCATCAAAAATATCGTTGGAGCAATCACCAACTTCGTCAAATATGGGTAAATATATTTTTAAATACACTTTTATCTTAAGTTTTAGTTTATTATGTTTTGTTTTACTTACAAAATTAATGTGAGAAAAAGTGTAGAAACATTTTTTTTAAATGTTAACCTCGTATATTTTTGGACTATTTAATTCACACACATCTTTTAAAGATAAAGTGGGTCCTCAGTTTGATTTCATACTTATTTTCTTTACATCTTATAATCTCGTTTTGCAGGAATCCATCTTATAAGAAGGCTTTAGGAATCAACTGGCCGCAGTATAACAAGAGAACTCAAGCTTACGTGGACTTAGGAGAAACCTTAAAGGTTGGATACCGTGCTGATGCCAGCGAGGTAGCTTTCTGGGAGAGTATTTTTAAAGAAGCTAGAATGGAGTTTTAAGGATTGACCTTGTTGCTTATCATTACTTTATATTTTGATACATAATCTGTCAGCTTTATGTAAAGTTTGTACTTTGGCTCAAGTTCTGCCCAGTTTTGAGTTATATTTTAAACCGCGTTTCAATGGCTCAAAAGATCTTTAATAATTTGTAAGATTAATAAAAAAATGTATGTAGGTACTCGACAAATACTAAGTTATTAGCAGCAAATAGAGTTATAATGAAAAGTTTATATTATTTGTTTGTTTTGTTATATTTTTATTGATGACTAATATTATGTTCTTGTTTTATGTGAATTAAATGTATGTAATGCAATAGTAAAAACACATTTATTTCCACCAAACGTATAATTGTTACATAAAGGAAAAAAAACACGCAATAAATTACAAAGAAATAGAGTCTGAGATATAAATATGTAGGACTAGCTATTGCCCGCGACTTCATCCGCGTAGATTTCGTTATAATGAACAAAAACTGCCTCGTTGGTCTGATTTTTACTGTATGCGCCTCTCCGCCTGGTCACGGGATTCATTTTTAGGTCGCACAAAGTGTTGGTGTTATACACCTCTGCACATGTATGTGAAGATTGCAGTTGGAAGCAAACGTTAGCGTCAGCGCCCGACGTCTTTTAAAATGTTATTATTTTCATCCAAAAAAGAATCGCGCAATCACCGCATCTGGGCTCCGGTACGCTCCAGTAGCTCCGGTCCCATTCAACTGCGACCTTTAAGGAGATTAGAGAGGGACACGTGACCACGTCTAAAAGTTGTCATATCAACGGACACTGAACACTGAACCTTCAAAAAAAATTCATGTGAATCCAATGAAGAATTATTAAAAATATTTATTATCTTTGTTGTGTGTGATACTCCATTGAATTGTATGGCGAGCGATATTGTATCTTAAGATAAAATATGATAGCAGCCGTGTGCAGCGCCCCTTAGTGAACTCCACTGCGGGTGACGAAACCTACTACAAACTAATTATTTGCGGTTGGTACAGTAATCGGGTCTAGGGATCGAACCTCAAAAATAAGTGTGTTTTTTATTGTATGTACTTTTCCGGGATAAAAAGTACCCATTGTAGTAGTATTCCAGGATATTAAAGAACAATTATACCAAGTTTCATTATAATTGAACCGGCAGTTTTTGCGTGATGCCTGAACAAACAGACAGACAGACAGACATACAAAAACTTTTTAATCACATTTTTGGGTTTGGTGTCGGTCTTGTAAAACCCCTTGCCATGTATTTTTTTGATATTTTCAATGTACAGAAATTTTACTTCTACAGATTTATTATAAGTATAGATAGATGTGGCAAAAGGTGAAGCCTCGGCTATTGTTTCAGTGCGCAGTAAATCGCTGATTTTCAGTATTCTATACTGCAGTGGCATGCACTGGGTTTGATCATCGGTAAGGCAATTTTTTTATTGATTTTTCCAATTTCCTTACTACGTGACGTCATAGCGAAAGATCGAAATTCCGGTCTGAATTCTAGTCAACTGAATGAAACTGCGCTCCGCGGGGGAAATGCTAGTGATACCTTATAAGAAAGAAACATAATATATTATATGAGAACTCACCAGCCACCAGTAGTTTAGCTTCCAAATTTTCAAGGTTCTGAATACCAAGATTACGTTTTTCCGACGATACAGTCTGACGCAAGATTTCGGTCACTAAGTGTTAGTTGAGAAAACTTACTTTTTTTAATGTTTAATAAACACACATTGTCAACACAAACCTCACAATCAAATAACATTTTAAAAAACAACGAATAGACTCATAAATAAATAACGATATTTAAACTAAAATTATGTTTCAAAATGAAAAAACTTGCAAGAAAACAGTAACAATTACTCGCGTTAACAAAATAATAAACAGCGCTCGTCACATGGAAAAATCAGGAGTCATAGTAGAAAAAAAACTAATATCTGAACAAATAAAACCTTCTAAACAAAAATGCATCCTTTTCTCTACGTGATTTATTAGGACATCCATAAATTCATAACTGTCCGCATTATACTTACGATTACTTCCGACTCGTTCCGAGTGCCTCCGAACCGTTATACCTAGTCGGACGCCTGCGGCATGAGTCAGGTCGCGAAATTCATGTATGTGTGCAGTTCACGGACACGTTTTAGTGTACTCAAATTACTACTACATGCGAACGTTTTTATTCGCTATATCCTGCCGCTATATCTCGCAGTAGTTGGACGTATACGTTATTTTGAAGTACCTGTCACAGCAAAGCGCGTTGTCGGTTTTATTAGCTGTGCTTGCGATTTATTGCTATTTTAAAGCGTTAGGAGTTTTCTAGTAATCGTTCCATGATTCATTAATTATACTTTAGGTACTTATTGTTTACTCTTTGATGACCGCAATTATCCGTGACTGCTAGGGAATGCAATGCTTTTTGCATTAGGTATATGGAGCGCCCGCGCCTGCTATACTGCCTATGTAGTACAAAGTTGCAGATCGGGTACTTCATTATTATGATGCAAAAGTAATAATATATAATATTTAAAGAAACGTACCAGGAGTCCGAGCTTTGCTCGGTTCTTATTATTAGGAAGCCAAATTGTCATTTTTTCAAATCTAACTTTGCTTGTCCTAAAGTTGATCATTGAGACAAATCTAATAGATCCTAACACGATGTATCTATGACCTCTATGTGAACCAGTATTAGAGAACCCCTCAGTAACTGCCGGCATCCAACATCAGACCCTCAGCGGCTAAAGTTGCTGAACACTTATAAATTTCTATATATTTTTATATGGGTGCGCCAAAGTTCACCTAAAGTTTCAACTCCGATAATCGGAAATCCGAAAATGTTCTTCCTAACATTTTTCATCCTAACAATTACAATTCCTAACTACTCTATCACTAATGTTCATAATTCGAAGCATTCAACTTCCTAATGTCGGTAGCAATAAACATCTATTGTACTTTTATTAGTTTTCCTATATTTTTTCAGCATAACCATCTTTTACACTATTATTCAAAGTCATAATCTTTACTGTCTTAATCTTTAGCTTTTATTTTGTGTAATCTGATTGTTACACAAAATAAAAGCTATAGTTATAGCATAGGTCAATTATGGGTAAAGTAGTAGGTTAGGTTAGGTTAGAACTGCGACCATAACACAGATGCTAGAATCAATCTGTTTTTAAAATAGGTGTAGTACTATTTTTACAAATTTGCAACAGTTCTTAAATAGGTGCTCACTATGAAATATGTTAGTGAACATATTTTGGTGCACATTCAGTATATTTGGTGGAACAAAGGCAAAATTAGTTAAATTATATGGGAATAAATTTAAGCACTTTTAAATACCATCCATTATGTTTAGGGATAAAAGCGTTCTGATAAAAAAAAAGTAGGAGTTTAAATGTATTTACATTAATGATATTAGTAATAACAATTTTCGGAAACATGAGTGTTATGAACAACACCGGTAGCACTACAAATAGTATGAATAAAAACTTTAGGATGAAAAATTTTAGGAAGAGTGATCATTCGGATTACAAATCGTTAGGAAGAACAATTTCGGGAAAAGAACTTTAGGTGAGCCAATATGGACCCATTTTTATATATTTGCCTCAACCACAAAATAATATTAATTTTAAGAAATAAGTGACTTTGTTGTGTTGCTTCTTCAGTTGCTGACTGTTAAAAGCTACAGGAAAACAATGGATATAGGCGTGTAGTGCACGTGATGACTTAAATGCTTTTTTTTACATTACGTTTACTTATTTCTTTATATTAAACAACTGATACCAGAGTCAAGTGACAACTTCAGGTTGACTTAAAACCAATAAGGCGAGGAATATTTTGTCTTTTTTTCTAGGTTGTTACAATAAATCTGCTTTTGATAAATTTGTATTGCTGGTGGTACTTAATTGAAGTATGCAGGAGAAAAACATCTTGGTGATTTTAATTGTTAGGTCGGCGGGCCAAGTCCGGTCAAGAAAACCGGATCTGATTATTTTAACGCCTGTTCAGGAAAAGCAATCCAAAAGAAAACGCCTACACTTTAAGTTATAGCAATCCACAATTCAAGTATCAGTTGTCTTCTGTTATCGTTACTTGTTTAATATTGTTATGGCTATTGTGTATTAATTCGGTGTTAGGGGTGCTTGTGTATGAGGGAGAGGTGTGAGACCCACACTTCACCTGTTATTTTTAGGTCCAATGTGATGGGAGGTGAGCCTATCGCCATTCAACGGTTGCAATTTAAGTCTCTAATTCAATTCGTCACGAAAAAGTTTGGCCATACGCTAACCTTGTAAATCAACATGATATTAATTCAGATACAAGCTGAGTAATTTAAAAATAAATCAACAGAAATTATTTCTTTGTAATTCTAATGATTTGCTAAATTAATTCAGACAAGCTGAATAATGTTGAAGAAGTCAATAAAAAATAATTGTCTACTTATATCATTTACTCAGCTTGTAATAAAAATATTTGACGTTTAAATAAATCTTCTAATAGAAAATATTTAATTAGTACCAACTAATGAAGACTATAGCGCGAGGTTACTGAAACTATAAAAGATTGATGGCCATTCATAACTACCTTCTGTATCCTATTAATTATATAGGCCGAGAATCAGCGTAGCGAATTACCTAGTATGCCATCGAATGTGATTTATTAAAAAGAATTAATGTGTCAAGTGTGTCATCAACATTGTCACATGTATTTTTGAAGTATGTATTGACAGCCTCTCCTGGCAAACGCTGATCAATACTTTCAAAAAAAAATGTTGTTAAAAACAGGCTGACTAGGTTGGAAGAAATTTAACGTCGCTTAACAAACCCATGTTGCTGAGTTATACAAAATTGACTAAATAGAAATGGGTATGTGTATTTGAGGCCCTACGGTGGGAACATACAAACAAACATACAAACGAACATACAAACACAAAAACAAACAAACACATATACATACATAGACTGCAAAAATCATGACCCTTCGCCGTAGTCAGGTAATAAATACCCAAGTGGCTTTTACAATAAATAAATATTGTATTTTTTTTTTGTAAATGCACGTACACTTGGCGATTTTGTCAGTCTTAGAAGCACGCTCAGTTGCTCCAAATTTTAGACATCATCGTAAAAACCACTTGTAACCACTTGTTTATGCAATGAATCCCGAGAGTTATACTGTTGGCTCGTGTACTGCACGTCACCCGCACTGTCATCCCTTAGTTTTAATGGACAACATGTAATTGATGTGCAAGATCAACAGCGTCGGTGAGAGCACGGAACCTTGGGGTACTCCCGCATTTGTGGTCTTAGTTTCGTCAGATTAGGCGCCGTCGACCATGGCTTTAATCTTCCGACCATCCAAGAAGCTGGCGATCCAACTTTGCAAGAAGGGCACAATGCCTTTTCTGAGGCCATCTTTAAATAAGGATCTTAAAAAAAATATTAAAGATGTAACGCTATAAATCCAAACCAACAGCCACGAGTAACAACTATTCTGTAATTTATAAAATTTCACGCTTTCCTTTCATGGATGACAATTAGTTCTCTTTTGTTTCGCATAATTTAAATTGACATAATTTAACTTCGTATATCTTCATTTGGCACAATGATCGTTACGCATAGTAATAATTAAACATAACTTTTTTCGCAATTTTTTTTTGCATAAATACTTTACGCATAATCATTGTTAGGCATAATGTTTTTTGGCAAAATAATTTATAGGAGTATTTTTTGGCATACTATTTTAATAATATCCTGATTCAACAAAATACTTTTCTGTTCTCTGTAAAAGAAACGAGTGGCGACTTAGGGGTGGCCCAAGTGCCACCCATTAATTTTTTTTTTTTAAAGTTTTTGGCATAAATCCATTATGCGAAATGATAGTTATGCTAAATGAATTAGTATACCACAAGACAATCCTGCCATATTACTATTATGCGATAAAAGAATGCGTAACGTGTTATGCTAAACTAAATTATGCGAAAGAAAAAGGATCCCATTACAATATATGAGAATAATTATTTTTCGTCAAAAAGCTAAAAAAATTAACATCATTATTTATTCATAAGACAAACAGAAACGCCGGTAAACAAATGAAGGTACTATAGTAGGCGGTTCAATTACAAAATGTTCAGTTGCGACTCAGCTGTAGGTAAAGGAGCACTGAAACCAAAGTCCTCCAACATGGCTGCTACACCTGCAATCGTCATTCTGCTGTTCCTGTAAGTATTTGTTTTATATCCACTATATCTTTTTTAATTTTGTTGTCATCCAAACACCGCAGTTCATTTTTTTTCCTTATTTTTACCGAGCTTCCCGGGATATATTCATTTTTTACCTTTTATGCACCTACAAGGAATCCTTATAGTTTTGCCGAGGCATAGCTTCTATATCTACTATAAGTGCTTAAATTTAGCGCATAATAACTATGCATGCGCATATTACATACTAAACAATAAATTGGCCCTTTAATGTTAATTAACTCGCAAACAGATCTTTATAGAAAAGTTAACAGTCTTAATACCCCCAATATTTTTTAAAGTTTCATCTAACGATAACTGAAATTCACGAAAAAAAACATCCCTTCTTTACATGTACGGGAGTTACCCGAAAATAAAATAGGAAATACGTTAGTGTTAACATGTAAAGTGTGTTTTTTATATCTTGTCCACCACAAAAATTGCCTATTGCACTGGGAGTGTCGGGTATCTTGCAATAGGCAATTTTTATATAGTCAAATAGTATCACCGTCTGACTACGGAACCCTACCTTGCGCATGGTTCGAAATGCACTCGGTTAGTTTTTACCTTTATAACCTTGAGACTTAAAGAAATAGTTGTAAAAATACTGGTGGACCAAATTCAGTGATAGATTTGGGACACCATCACATTTAGCGACACTGATAGTACTGAGTCAATAGTTTCTGGGTAGTGAGCTATCAGCCGAAGATGTTTTTCTAGCAGTTTTATTTTTGGCATATAATCTGACAAATTTTTACCAGACTGCGTCAGAAGGAGGGTTATGTTTTTCGAGCGTATGTATGTATGTATGTATGTATGTCTATTTCTTTGGCAAGCCCTACAGCCCAAACGGCTTGACAGATTTTGACAAATGAGGTGTCGTTGAATTCGTCGAAACAGTGATAGTGACATAGGCTATATAAATTTTCAAAATGGCGCCGGCAAATGAAAAAAAAGAGGGAGGAGGTATGGATTTTCTTTTCATCATAGTAATATGGGTATCAAATAAAAGGCCATGAAAAGACCATTTCAAAAATATATACTTCTTATCACATTTATATTACTGATTAAACACAATTTACCAATTTATATATCGGCACGCTCGCGCGCCCGAAGTGGGTGGAAGTTAGTTTGTATGTTCGCTCACGCTAATCTTGGAAACTGCCGATCGAATTTGAATAATTGTTTTTGCATTTGATAGTTTAACTCACGATTAAGGCTCATTGATCTCAAAGAGATTTGATTTCTACAAATTAATAGATATAAAAAAACATGTTGGTTAAAAGAACTAAAAAGAGTGAAATAAAAAATAATTATTAAAAAAACAAAAAACCCGACTGCTTAAAAAAAAGAACTGAAAAGATAAAAATAAGTAAACGAAGTTATAATTATAGTAGTAACAAAGTATTGTTTGTCCCCGCCTGCAACATCATAAAGAATTTAGTTGGACATATTTCATTTGTTGTTAATGAATTTAATGTAGATAATGCTATACTTATTTTTATCTTTTCAGTTCTTTTTTTTAAGCAGTCGGGTTTTTTTTTACCTCAACAACGCAATAGACTTTCCTAATTTTTATCTAGCGTCGCCAGCCAAGGTTCAAAGAGAACTGAACTGAATTATATTACAAGAACCATCCCGCCATCCCGCGGTACTTTTGACCCCTTCACAGCTCAAAACCTATTGATTCTAAATACTGAAGTCTAGCTTACCTAGGAAGTAAAATTTCATAAATTTAGCTCAAACAGTTATCGAGATTCTAACGTTAAAAAATCACATTATTTTTGACACAAATTTGACTTGGCTAGTTTTCACGTACAGATAACATTATATATTTTTTACCAGTTTAAGTCACCAGTATACTGGCAGGTCGATATAATGCCCATGTTCCTTTCTAAAATTTGTTTTTATGATAGAAACTAGCCAGTTAAATTTTCTGTTTGGCTTTACTAACACAGAACTTAGTAGCCATAGATCAATTCTTCTGTAGGCGCAAGGCTTGGCTCTCATTTCACATTTATCTTTTTCATCGGATCTTTTTTAATAACAGAGCAGTGCAAAACATATCTTGATTGAAACTGCCACTGTACTCTTCGTACTGGTAACCCAATTACAAATCAGCCAATCAGCACACCCCTATTTAAATGGCACAAAACGATCAACCAATCGACAACTCTTCTTACATAAAATGTCATTACGTTGACAACGTTGTCATTATGATGCCAGTAGATATAAATTATACTCTGTCCATTCCTTTATTTTCTTTTTGACAGATTACATTTAGGGATGCCTTCACACGTTACTGCTCGATTTGAAATCATAATCGATGTTGTCTAAGAAGAACTTTCAATCGATTAATTACATCGAAATGGTTTTAGTTCATTATTAATTATTCGTTCATTAGATGAAATAAATATACAAAATAATAATATAATAATAATGTCACATACTTAGTCTATGACGGTTTCCTAGTTACCTTTGTTTACATTTTGATATGTCATTCCGAGATTTTGACTTAATTTCTTGCAAATAATTATACATGGAATCATTATTATATTCTTTTTTTTAATAAAAAATACAGACAATACACAAAAAAAACAAATTATTCCTTTTCATAATGATCGATTTATTTCATTTCACGATTTGATTTATAGTCTGTGGTTGTTTGTTACAAACAGTGAACTTCCCTAAAAAGTGTCGCTTGTCAATAAAGTACATTATTATTGTAGTATATTACTCTGACAAAAAAAAACGGTAATTCATAGGCGTGATCTGTCAAAAAGAAAATAAAGGAATGGACAAAGTATAGTTACCGTTCCTAGACTATAATGAAAAGCTATAAACATTCATTTATAATAATATTTTTAAACTGCCAGCCTAGAAAAGGCTATGTCTTACGACTTATTTAATTTTAATGCATAATGCACAGTTTCCAAGAATCTTTCATTTTATACTTTAACTAGCTGATTGATGACTGATGAATTATAATTAAAACTTCCTTAAAATAAACTTTTTTTTGTTGACACTGTACTGAAATAATCCTAGAAGGAATATAATTAAAACATCGTGCACTTCAACATGACACATAATATCTCGTAAGCTTGCGGCGGAGAAACTAGTTCTTGGGCGCTCCATATATTAAATAAAAATATCAGAATAATCTGCCAGCAATTCAAGGTCTAATCTCATAACTGGAAATCAAGCAAGCAGGCTCAACCAAGCATTTAATGGAAATGCTTGCTTAAGTTCAGGTGGTGAAACTACACCTTGACCTTACTTTCCTGGTATAACTAATATTTTCGATAACCTCCAAAAAAGTTATGTGAACAGTTCCACTAATAAGTTCGCGCGCTGTTTCCGTTTAAAAAATTAAAGTAAATTTAATTAATATTATAGTGTACAAAGCACCAGCTGTTACCGATCATTGTATATGATTCCAGCATAAGATGATCTCACGTTGAATAGGCTTCCCGTGCAATGCGAGACCAGCTTATACTGGCGATGTAACTAAGTTGATCAGTAGCGGTGTGTACCTATCTTATTTGCTGAGCTCCAAGTATTCATTAAATAATGGGCGTCTTTCCACTAGACGGCACGGTGACGACGACGTGACGGCAAATGTACTGTTGGGAAGCATCATCATAAACTTGAGAGCTAAGTCCTTATCGGAGAAGCAACTTCCATTCATGTCTTCTCTCCATTTCTTTGAACTGATAAGACACCACACCCGCTCTTTTTAGGGTGCCGTAGTACCTACAAGGAACCCTTATAGTTTCGCCATGTCCGTCTGTCTGTCCACGGCATAGCGACGAAACCGTTGGTGCTAGAAAACTGAAATTTTGCACGAACATGTATGTTAACTAAACAAAGAAAGTCGTAGAATAAAATTTGGAAAAATATTTTTTTTTCAGGTAGCTCCCCTACATGTAAAGTAGGGATGTTTTTTTTTGTCGCCTACCCCATAGTGTGGGGTATTGTTAGATAGGCCTTTTAAAAACGTTTAGTGGTTGCTAAGACAGTTTTTTGATTTAGAGATCCGTTTGCGAGATAATTAACTTTAAAGAGCAAATTTTTGTTCGAGTAGGGCGTCCCCCCCCCTCTAAAAGCTAAACTACTGGATCCCAAAATCTGAAAAAAATTGTGTCGGTAGTAAATGTAATGAACTTTAAAGGAAAACTATAGCGGATAAGTTCACTTCATTAGTTCAAGAGGAATAGGGGTCCGAAATGTCAGATGCAGTTACTCAGAATATTTCGTTCAAAATTCTTGAAACATAAATAAACATACATAATACATATATAAAATCACGCCTTTATCCCACGGGAGTAGGCAGAGACGATGGAATGCCATGTGCTTCGCACCTTACATACTTCTTTCGCTTCCTCAACATTCATACATCTCGTCATACGTGCTAGCTGGTTTCGTGTACTACAAACATTTCCTTTCTGAAGGACGCCATTTAGTTAAAAAGTAAAAATAAAAATATTTTTCTACGGAACCCTACTGCGCGTGGCCCGACACGCATTTGGCCGGTTTTTTACTTATTGGTGTAGCTAATCTTAAGAGTACCAGCAAACAACCAGCAAACCAACTTCTTTAAAACTATTGTGGAAAAATAAAAGATGCTTTTAATTAAGACCTTAGTACCCTACTGAGGTCATGTCGGGACCAGTGACGTGTGCCACACGACATTGGTGACCCCGACGTGATACCGTAATTAAGTAGGTACCGGCGTAGAGATGTCGGGTCAGTGGAAGCACACGCCACTGGTCCCGACATTATTATTTACATTAAATAGTAATATGACCGTCACATTACCCCCCATCAAGCAAAGCGTACATTTTTCTTGACTGATCTGCCGCTGCGGGTGGTGTAGGCGTCGTGCTGTAATGATGTGCTCGGAATTGCAGAAGATGGTGTCGCTGTAGATGCTGGATTCGGAGCTCGGGATGTACTGGTGTCGTTGGTGGTATTCTCTCGTTCGGTTGATATTCGTCCTCGTCCTTCGTCTTCGTTGCTGGATAGGTGAGCTGGCTTCAGTCACCTCAGTTATACCCATCGGATATAACTGAGGTGCGATGCGGTAGCTGAATGGTGAATACTTTGTTGTTTGCGCTTCGATGAATGACTTTGTAGGGACCGTCGTATGGTGGATATAAGTCTGGTCTTGAGTAAATCGTACTTTCCGGTCTCAGGTGGGTTAAGGATGATGTCTGCGATTTGTTCTAGATCGCTACAGCCGAGTAGTGGTACTATGAGATTAAATTTTTGGTCTTGTCCTATTCTAGTGGCTGCGACGGCGGCTTCAAATTGTGCGAACCATAGTCGGGGGTTTTGTCGCCAAAATGGTGGTAATCGTGCCGGTAAAGAGATAGTGGCAACGTCAGGCTTAACTGTTCCTAATTTTAAATTGGCCTAGTTGCAAATATGAATATGAAAAAAAATAACAAGGTGTTAAAGAGTGTCTACATCATTACAATGCAATATGTAGAGAGAGCGTTATTTGTTCATAAGACAAAAGCAGACGTCTCGGTAAACAAATCGAAGTGCTATAAAAGCGGTTGAATTTCAAAATGTTCAGTATTGAAGTAGCTGCAGTTAAAGGAGCACTGCAACGAAATTACTCCAACATGGCTGCAACGCCTGCAATCATCTTTTCATTATTCTTGTAAGTATTTGTTTAACATTTACTATAGAGCAAAGCCCGTAAACCCCAGACCTTCGTTATTTCATAAAAACTGAAAACTTGTCAGCGCATGGTCCCAACACAGGTTAGAACGATGGACCATTATAAAGTTTGGGTTACCCTGGCTTCAGCAGGAAAACGGTACTTAAGGTGTGTAAAATACTGATCTAAATTCATCAAATAATAATAAAGTTTGTTTTTTTGGTATTACTTTCAGAATATTATTAAAAATTACGTCATTAATTGCCAGACACTTAGCAACCTCTTGACAGACACCCTTAATGTTCATGAAATTATAATTCTACTTACGTTATAGTATAAAAGCTGATTTTTATATATAATACTTAGGTAATATAATTAGATAATGTTTCCTCATTAGCCAGAAAAAAAAGGGGAAAATATTTTTTCATCAGTCCTGTGAATGAATTGTAACTTCCCCTGTGATAACCACTCTCTGTATATTCACGTGGAATAATGATGTTATTATAATTAAGGTTATGTTTTTACGCAATTTTAGAATTAATTCACATTTTTCAATGTCTCGTCAGAAAATAATATTATTTTGCTACTACTTTTGTTACAAATAAGTCTGTATATATTCACAGACTATAAAGTATATTCAATATAATGAGTGTAACCTTCGTGATGTGACGACCGATGGACAAGAGGACTAACCGTTTGGACTGGACCTGCAGGCGTGAGAAGGAGAGGTAGACCCGCTCACCGTTGGGAAGACGGTGTAACAAAAGTAGTGGAAAAATTGGATATCAAAAGCCAAAGATAGATATGGCCTGAAAAGTAAGGAAGAGGCCTTCACCCTCACAAGAGGGGTTCTTACATGATAATAGTAAATTAATACAATATTTATTAAATAATAAATATTGTATAACATAGATATTTAAAAAAAAGCATGTAATAAATGAAATTTATATTTACATAATAATTAAACTATCTTATCTGATAATTTTGTATAATACTTAAGTCTCTCTTGCCATTATACCAACAAAAGAAACAATGTAATGGTAACAGATATAAGTTAAATTATTAAGTTATTTAAATAAAATAATAATTAAATTAAATTGTTAATTAAATGTAATATAAAATTATTCTAAATTGATTAATGCTAATATGCATTTTATTGTATGTTTATTATAAAGGTATAGCTCTTTCACAATGTAAGATAATATGTTTATATATTATATAGTATAAATGATATTAAAGTGCTCAGGTTAAATTATGCAAATAAAGGTAATAGTCCCTTCGTGTAAAGTGGTGATGTTCTATTTCTCTCGTCCACCTCACAGTAAAGTGTATCTTTAAAAAGGTATATCAAAAACATTGAGAGGTTGCTAAAGCAGTTTTCTGATAGTCTCTATCAACTAACATATTTAACGTCTGACAACGGAACACTATATTGCGCATTATCCTTCTTTAGTCTTAATTCTTTAGGTGGTAAAAAAATAAAAAGCCGGATTTGATCTACCATCATCACATTTAGCTACACATATTGTATGAATGGCTAAATTACTAATAAGTAGCAGTATCAGCCAAAGATATGCCTATAATAGATATATGAGAATAGAGTTTTTTTAGCAGTTACATTTTTGGCACACCTATAATTTGACAAATCTTAACAGCCTATATTTAAAGAATCATCTCCATACCCGTAAATGTTGCAGTGAGGATACTATGCTCCAGCCTAACTTTTTTTTTTTTTTTTTCAATATCAGAGCAGTGCAATATATCTCTTGCGTTGAAGTAACGATCAAGCAAGGGAAGCTGGCAGGAGAAGAGGTGACGACAGTTCTTGGTGACAAATACTTCAGCTTCAAGGGTATTCCGTATGCTAAGCCCCCTGTTGGAACACTCAGATTCAAGGTAAATGAATTTCATTAAATTTTTAAACTCAGACTTGCGCTTATACCCCTTATTGCCAAGCGACCACGCACGGCTCGAGCACACTAATACAATTCTCAATTCGGATAAAATGAGCGTCCGGTAAGTTGTATATGATGGATGACGCTTTGGCATTAGTCGCCTTATATATGCAACAAGAAATTATAAGTCGCCAAAGAATTTAAAGTTTTTGTAGTAAACTGGTGAAGAAAAAGAGAGTATTTAAATTTATTAACTTAATTAAAGTGCACACATAATATAGAAACTTGAAGACTGCCACACACGTTAAAGCAAATAATAGATGTCGTATTCTAAACATTATTACATACTATATTAACTTCCAGAAACACATAAATTATATAAATAACCCAACGGCGTTTTATAGAGAGACACGACTGCTGCAATGTGTGGGCTATATTCTATACAAGTTAGCCTATATTCTATTCTGTGTGTAAACGTAATAGGCGTAATAGGTGTTGCTCTCAAGTAACTGCCAGAACAAGTCAAAGTTGTCATCGGGATGGTAATTCATAATCTTGTGCCACAAGGCTCAAGTTTTGTGAGAGCATTATTTTAATTCTTTGGAAAGTATGTACATGTAAAAAGCCAGCACATTCCAGCGGTTGCAAGTACCAGCCAGAACAGTAGAAAACATGACCTAAAGACATTAATTATGGTATATAGAAGAATTTGTTACAAATACAAATATGTCTAAAGCAATAGCAGCTTTTTTATTTATTAATCACGTTTGATTAACGATTTATTTCAGGCACCGGAAGATCCTGACTCATGGGAAGGTATCAAAAATGCCACAGCACACGGATCTGTATGTTGTCAAACCAGTATTCTGACAAAAAAAAATACCGGCTCTGAAGACTGTCTCTTCCTTAATGTGTACACTCCAAACGTATCTCCTATTAAACAACTGCCAGTCCTTGTAGTCATACCCTGTGGAGCATTCTTATTTGGGTCTGGGGATGTAGCTCTTTATGGTCCTGACTTTCTTGTAGCAAACATGGTAGTAGTCACCTTCAACTATAGGTTAGGCACATTAGGCTTCCTCAGTCTTGGAACTTGTGATGTACCCGGTAATGCTGCTCTAAAAGATCAAGTTAAAGCTCTGGAGTGGGTACAACAGAATATCGCATGTTTTGGAGGTAACCCCGAAGATGTGACTCTATATGGAGGCACTGTTGGAGGTGCATCAGTTAACTTTCACATGGTTTCACCATTGTCTAAAGGATTATTCAACAGGGCAATATCTATGAGTGGTTCTCCTACCAGTGATTTTGATATCAGTTTCCAACCTGCAAGGAGAGCGAAAGTGTTAGCTGAATCACTAGGTTATACAGGACAAACCGACGCCGAATTACTACAATTTCTCCAAGAAGTTGAACCAACTAAATTATTAAATATGAATATTGCTGACGCCGCCGTAATGGCATCAGAGCTTATAACAGATGTATTTTTCAAAAAACAGCCTTTTACAGCACCTGTTATAGAACCAAAATCGTGTCCCGGCAGATTTTTAACGCAAGATCCGCTTATATCGTTGAAAAAGGGTGCGGTAAATACCGTTGATGTGATGTTTAGTTACAACAATCAGGAAGCACTGATGTTGGCTAGCGGATTTGCGGGATCGCTTTCATCGCTCATAAGTCAATATAAAAGATATCCAGAAATGTTTGTACCCAGCAAAATTCTTATTGATTCTACACCAACTACTATACTGAAATTAGCTGATAAAATTATCAAACACTACTTTGAAGACAAAACTATCAGTATGGAAAATATTTCTGAATTCATTAATTACTCGAGTAATGCGACCGTAGTATACGATATTCACAGATTTTACAGAAAGTGGCCACGAGTTGGAAACATGTATTTCTTCATATTCTCTGGTTTTTCAAGCAGATTCTCAAGGAGTTAAATACGGCATACGTGGCAATTCTCATGTGGACGATGAGTTTTACATTTTTGATGCAAAAGCTTTTGGGATGACTCTAAGCAGGAATAGCACTGAGTACAACATTATCCAAAATATCGTCGGAGCAATAACCAACTTCGTCAAATATGGGTAAATATATTATTTAAATATATTATTTAAATATATTTATGCTTTAAGCTTTAATGTCCTAACCAATCAGAGTCAAGTTAAAGTATTGTTTTGTAGTAATAGTACATAAAGTTGTGGCGGTCGCGGGTGAACCCTTGAAGCTTCTTCAACGGTTGTTGGTTGGTAAAGATAAAAAGTAACATATATATAAGTAATTATGAAAAAACTATTATTTAGTTTTTTATTTATAACGCCCAGTTTCCATCAAAGCGGGGCGGAGTCATAAATAACGAGACAGATTTCATTATTTCCACATCGCCTCGCCAGCACTTTGGTGGAAATGTATAAAGCGAAGAGGAAACAAGAGGGGCGGCGAATTTTTATATAGAATTCTGTGCAGTCGGCGGGCCACCCGGCAACAAAGCGGAGCAGAGAGCAAATGAGATGCGTGCACGGCTATGCATCTCCTCTCCTCTCTTCTTTGGTGTAAAATGTGGGCCTTATATCAGTAAAAGATTTCCTCAATATTTTATAATATCTATCTCCATCTCCATTAAGTTATTCAGAAAAGTATAAAGCTATATTTTATACTTGGCCGGTTTTTTTAAATAGTAAAATAGATTTTACTCAGTGTTTTAATACTTTTCCTTAAGTATATCCTATTTAATTGCAGGAATCCATCTTACAAGAATGCTTTAGGCATCAACTGGCCGCAGTATAACAAGAACACCCAAGCTTACGTGGACTTAGGAGAAAACTTAAAGGTTGGATACCGTCCTGATGCCAGCGACGTAGCTTTCTGGGAAAGTATTTTTAAAGAAGCTGGAAAGGAGTTTTAAGAATAAATTGATCTTTTTGTTTATCATTACTTTATGTTTTAAAACATAGTCTGTCAGTTATATGAAGATTGTGTACTTGGTATGCACTATCACTACTCAAATTCTATACAGTTTTCTTGCGTAAAGCTCTTCGATTTTTAAAACGTTTTATTAACAATATATGAGCGTAAAATGTATTCTAATGTGAAGTACAAATAATTTTAAACAAGTAAGTAATTATGAAAATAAATAACGCGTCTTAATAATTTATTTCTTTTGGTATACTTCCATTGTTAACTAATGCTATATCCTGGTTTATATAAATTAAATGTCATGCAATTATTATTGTTTCAATACCTGATATCCTTGTATCTCTAGTTTACAGAAAACCTATGGATGCAAAGTTTTGCAAACACAATCTTGGCAATGTGAACGCGCGATCACATTGTTTTAATGCATAATATGATACCCTAAGAAAAAAAAGTAATTAGAGGCTTATTTTATTTTGAGTGAAGTATCAAAGATAGTTGAGAAACTAGTTGCCCATTGTGCATGTTTCAATTAGACTCTGTATCACAATTATATACTTCTTCTTTGTGTACAACAAATAATTTTCTATCTATCTATCTAGTTAATATTTGCCTGCTTAAATTTAAAAATAATAAAATACTCGCCGATATACAGAGTGATGTCACGACTAAGGACCACTCGCCTCATGCTGCACCGTCTCTCCACCCGCACCCCGCTTACTTCGCCTGGCATATAAATACCTAAGGCGGTGGCGACTCAGCCTTTTACCTACAGACGACGTGGCCTAAGCTATGAATTACTTTCATTTCTCCAGGAAGACCTCATCAGCCTTGTAACTCTAGAACTCAAGACCCTGAGACTATTTATATTTAAGTACCCAGTCTGTATCATAAAATAGTTCCCGAATTCTTCAAATTCAAGACTACGTTACACCATTGTGGGTTCAACTTTATTGTCAATCGGCGCCTTTCTAAGCAAGAACGTTTAATACAATATCTCGCCCAATACTTTTAAAAAACCTTGAAACTTTTTGAGATATAGCCTATAGTTATTTCAATACTAAAAAATACAATTATTTATCCCCGAAGAGGTAGTATAGTGGTGATTGGTCAAACAGCTTTCTGCAAAAACGACATGATCTTTGATTGTATACTTGGATATTTTGACATCATACACCTATATTTCGAAACTGTTATAAACAGAAAAAAGTAAATTTTACACCATAGCAAATATAAAAAAATATGTTCTTTATTCCTTAGAGTTAAAGTTCGTTAACTAAACGTTAACTTCCTAGAGTTAAATACGTTGTTATTTAAACGCATTTTTTGGGTTCGTTGAAAGATATTTATTGATAGTATGTGATGCAAAATAGTAAATAATCTTTTAATTTAATTTTTTATATTTTTAATAACACTTTTTCGTTAAGTTTTTGTGTTTTAATTATGAAATGTTAATAAATAAAGTATGTTGAGTACAAATAATAACTTAGTAGCAGCAAATAGAGTAAAGATTAAAAGTTTATATTAATTGTTTGTTTTATTATTTTTTGTTCGTTGCTTGTCATAAAATTTCTCGTTGACACAAATCTAATGAGATTACACAATGTATCTAATATAATGTCTATGTGAACTAATATAAGAGAACCCCGAGTAACTGCCGGCATCCAAAATCAGACCCTCAGCGACAAAGAGGCTACTAAACACTTAAATTTTGAAAACACACCTACAAAATATTATTATTTTTTAAGAAATAAGTGACTTTGAAATTTTGTAATGTGTTGCTTCTTCAGTTGCTGACTCTGACCTATGAAAGCTATAGGAAAACATAGGATACATGCGTGTAGTGCACATGATGATTTAAAATGTTTTTTTTTTTACATTACATTTACTCATTTCTTTACATTAATCAACTGATACCAGAGTAAAGTGACCGTCATATCTATTTACGACCGAACTTACGGCAATAAGAGGAGAAATATTTTGTCTTTTCCTTATTAATCGTTGCAATAAAAACTGCCTTTGATACATTTGTAATGCTGGTGGTACTTAATTTAAGTATGCAGGAGAATAACATTGTGGTGATTTTAGTTAGTAGTTCGGCTTGTCGGTTGTAGTCAGTAAAACCGGTTCTAATTATTTTAACGCCTATTTGTTCAAGAAAAGCAATCCAAAAGAAAACGCCTACCATTTAAGGAATAGCAATCCACAATTAAAATAACAGTTGTATTTTGTTAACGTTGCTTGTTTATTATTTATTTTACTTTCCTATGAACTAATGACAAAAGCATGAAGGTTGAGAGCTATCGCGTATGAATTCGCCGCTAATAACTAACAAGGGAGCGTATTGGGTCCGTTACTATTTCTTATTTTTATTAATGATTTGCCTGACATTACCGATAATAAATGTATTTTATTCACAGATGACATTTCAATCATATAGACATGTAATAATATAATTAATATTGATATTGACATAAATAATACAATTGGATGAGTTACTAAATTGCTTGACAAGAGTAATCTGAACGCAAATCTTTTCAAAACCAATTTTATTCAATTCCAGACAAGGCTACAGAACTGACCCAAAAAAATATCTTATAATGGCACAATAATAAAATAAACGAATTGTGGAAAATTTATAGGATTGACATTGGATGATTTTTTTTTATTTATTAAAAAGAGATATTAATTTTATAATTATTTTGTAATGCCAATAATGTAGGTATTTGAAATTGAACATAATAGTATCCTAATTTATTGTTAGACATGAAAGTGTCTAGAGTAAATTTACAAAAAAAAATCTTATAATTTTAATTTACTTAAATTATTATGCATGTTAAAATGTTCGCACGCCCACAGACTGGCAAAATGGATGAACTGTACAATATATATTTATTTTAAGCACCATTGTACAGTAACTCTCATTTCGTGTGAATAAAATGATTTTTCTTTTTTTCTTTCTATGGCGTATAAAAAAAACAAAACAAATGTATAAAACATAAAATTACGCCTTTATTATATATATAAGGGTGAGGCAGAGGTGTGTAGGTCCCATATGATGGGAGGTGAGCCTATCACCATCCACCGGGTGCAATTCAAGTCTCCATGCTGCTATTGAGAATTTCAGAAATATTTGGCCATACGCTAACCTTGTAAATCAACGTGATAGTAATTTAGATACATATATATATGTAAAGGTTTGAGAAATTCCGAGTCTAGCAGCAAAATACAACATGGGGTTCTTTAAAAAGAGTGCAAATAGGTTTTTAAAGGGTCGGCAACGCACGCGTGATGCCTCTGGCGTTGCAAGTGACCATAGGCTACGGTAACTGCTTACCGTCAGGCCGGCCGTATGCTTGTTTGCCACCTTAGTGGAATAATAAAAAAAAAATCCAAATCCATCGTTGAATTGGCAAAACACCTGGGGTGTTTACCCAGGGGGTGTAGGTTCGAGTCCTGCTGGATTCATTATATTTCAATTTTAGTATTATATAAAATACAAAAAGGCACTGCAGAGCTATAATTTGCTTTAAAATATTACAAGTATTTGATATAACTGCGTCATTTCTCGACAGTATTGTGTTGATCTAAACTCAAACGTACTGTATGTGACTAAGTGACTTATCACTCATCACATAGGTGACGCTAAAACCTAGAGCCAACGGCTTCCCGCGATCTTAACCAGATCATCCGTCCATCTGGCTGGGGGGCGATCCACGGTGCGTCTGCTTTAAAATATTATAATCATATCATGGTTGTAATGAAGTTCGTCGAATTCCACGTGCACGAAGCCGCAGGCAAAAGCTAGTCGATACATATTTGTGAAATATAACAAATATTGACTTGCTAAATTCAGACACAAGCTGAATAATGTTGAGGAATTCAATAAAAATGATTTGTCTTCCTATATCATTTACTCAGCTTGTAATAAAAATATTTGACAATATTTAATTTTTACCAACTAATGAAGACTTTAACGCGAGGTTTTTGAAACTATACCGAATTGATGGCCATTCATAAATTCTGTGTCCTAATAATTATATAGGATTAGAACCAGCGTAGCGGATTACCTTGTATGCCATCAAATGTGATTTATCAAGAAGAATTCATATGTCAAGTGTGTCATCAACCTTTTCAAGTGTCTTATTGAAGTCTGTATAGACAGCCTCTACTGACAAACGCTGATCAATACTTTCGAATAGATAGTTGGTAAAGACAGCCTCTACTGACAAACGCTGATCAATACTTTCGAATAGATAGTTGGTAAAGACAGCCTGGCTAAGTTGGAAGAAGTTGAACGTCGCTTCACAAACCCATGTTGCTGCGGTATACAAAGTTGACAAAATAGAAATGGGTCTGTGAATTTAAGGCCCTACGGTGGGAACATACAAACAAAATTACAAACAAACATACAAACAATACAACAAACATACATACATAAACTGCAAAAAATATTACCCTTCCTTTTGGCTTCGCCGTAGTCCGGTAATAAATTAATACCCGACTAAATACCCGAATAATCAATAATTAATATTCTCTATGTGCCTAAACTCAAGAACACTTTGCGATTTTGTCAGTTTTAGAAGCACTCTCAGTTGCTCCAAAACTTAGACCGCTTCGTTCAAACCACTTGCAAAGACGTTCATGCAATGAGCCCCGAGAGACATTATGTTGGCTCGTGCACTGCGTGTCACCCGTACTATTAAGGAATGCATGTTCTCAATAGACAACATGTCATTGATGTGCAGGATAAACAGCGTCGGAGAGAGCACGGAAGCTTGGGGTTGGTACTCCAGCATTTAAGGTCTAAGTTTCGGATTGGGCGCCGTCGATAATGGTTTTAATCATCCGACCATCCAAGAAGCTGGCGATCCAACTTTGCAAGAAGGGCCCGATGCCATTTTTGAGATCATCTCTGTATAACGATGTAGTTTATGTAACGCTATACATCCAAACCAACAGCCGCGAGTTACAACTATTCTGTAATTTATAAAATTTCACGCTTTCCATCCTCAATGGATGACAATTAGTTCTCTTTTGTTTCGCATAATTTAAATTGACATAATTTAACTTCGTATACCTTCATTTGGCACAATGGTAGTTACGCATAGTATTATTTTGGCATAACTTTTTTAGCATAAATACTTTACGCATAATCATTGTTAGGCATAATGTTTTTTGTCAAAATAATCATAAGGCGTAATTTTCCTAATTTCACAAACTTTTCTGTTCTCTGCAAAATAAACTAGTGGCGGCTTAGGGGTGGCCCAAATACCACCGCCGGTGCACCCGAACCTATTTTTACACTATGATACCCATTTCGAATTTCTTAATTAGGCAGAAAACCATTTTGCGATATGATAGTTACGCTAATTGAATTAATATATCACAAGACAATTCTGCCAAATTACTATTATGCGATAAAAGAATGAATAACGAGTTATGCTAAACTAAATTATGCGAAAGAAAAAAGATCCCATGACAATTAATATGAGAATAATTCTTTTTCGTCAAAAACCCAAAAAAATTAACATCAATTATTTATTCATAAGACAAACAGAAACGCCGGTAAACAAATGAAGGTACTATAATAGGCGGTTGAATTACAAAATGTTCAGTTTCGACTCAGCTGTAGGTAAAGGAGCACTGAAACCAAAGTCCTCCAACATGGCTGCTACACCTACAATCGTCATTCTGCTGTTTCTGTAAGTATTTGTTTAATATCCACTACTTTTATTTTAATTTTGTTGCCATCCAAACTTTTTTTGTTTTTTAGTAGTACCTACAAGGAATCCTTATAGTTTTTCCGAGGCATAGCTTCAATATCTACAATTAGTGCTTAAATTTAACGCATATTAAGTATGCATGCGCATATTACATATTAAAATTAACCCTTTGATGTTAATTAACTCGCAAATGGATCTTTAACATAAATTTGACTAGATTTTCTTACCAGCTTAAGTCACAAGTATACTGGCAGGTTGATATAATGTCCATGTCCATTTTTAAAATTTATCTTTTTAATAGACATACTAGCCCAGTCAAAAGTTATGTTTGGATTTACATATACAGAACTTAGTACCCATAAATCAATTCCTCAGTTGGCGCAAGGCTTGGCTCTCATTTCACATTTATGTTTTTCATGGGATCTTTTTTAATTACAGAGCAGTGCAAAACATATTTTGCGTTGAAGTGACTGTCAAACATGGGACACTGGCGGGAGAAGAGGTGACAACAGTTCTTGGCGACAAATACTACAGCTTCAAGGGTATTCCTTATGCTAAACCCCCTGTTGGAGCACTCAGATTCAAGGTAAATAAATAAAATATAATTATGATGACTTCTTTAATATTCTATAAAATACATAAAGTTATTTATATAACTCAAGTTTGCACAAATCGGAAAACGAAAATAAGAACCTTTTTTGAGATTTGTACTATTCAAAAATTTGCGCTGTTATTCCTATTCCTAAAAACTCAGACTAGCACAAGTGTACAGTTTTGTGTGTGAATAACCACGTATTATTATTGCATTGTTTCAGGCGCCAGAAGACCCTGACTCATGGGAGGGTACCAGAAATGCCACAGCGCATGGATCTGTATGTTGTCAGCTCAATATTCTGACAAATGTATACAGTGGCACTGAAGACTGCCTGTTTCTCAATGTGTACACTCCAAATGTATCCCCTTCTGAAAGCTACCAGTCCTCGTAAACATCCACGGTGGAGCATTCTTATTTGGATCTGGTGATGTAGATCAGTATGGCCCTGATTTTCTTGTACAAAATATGGTAGTAGTCGCCTTCAATTATAGGTTAGCCGCATTAGGCTTCCTCAGTCTTGAAACATGTGATGTACCCGGTAATGCAGGGTTAAAAGATCAAGTAAAAGCTTTGGAGTGGGTACAACAAAATATCGAATCTTTTGGAGGCGACCCTGAAGATGTAACCCTATTGGGAGGAACTGCTGGAGGTGCGTCAGTTAACTATCACATGATTTCACCAATGTCTAAAGGATTATTCCACAAGGCAATAACAATGAGTGGTTCACCTACCTGTGATTTTGATATAGCTTTCGAACCAGCAAGGAGAGCGCTGGTATTTGCGGAATCATTAGGTTATACAGGACAGACAGATGCTGAGTTACTTGAGTTTCTGCAAGCGGCTAATTCTACTAAATTAGTAAATATGCAAGCTACTGCCGCTGCTGTAATGGCTTCGGAGCTTATAACGGATGTCCCGTTTAAAAAACAGCCCTTTACAGCACCAGTAATTGAACCTAAATCCTGTTCAGGCAGGTTTATAACTCAAGATCCTCTTCAAGCGTTGAAAAGACGTAATGTTAATAACGTTGATGTAATGTTCAGTTACAACGATAAGGAGTCACTGCTGTTGATTAGCGCATATGCGGAGTCACTTATCAAACAATATAAAAGATATCCAGAAATGTTTGTTCCCAGCAAATACTTATTGATTCTACACCAACTACAATACTGAACTTATCTGACAAAATTATCAAACACTATTTTGGAGACAGATCATCCATCAGCGTTGAAAATATTGCTGATTTCATTAATTACGCTAGTAATGCAAGTATCGTTTACGACATACACAGATTCTACAGAAAATGGCCGCAAGTTGGCCGCGTGTATTCTTTCGTATTCTCTGGATTTTCAAGCAGAAGCGCCTATGGTTCTCAAGCTTCTTCATTTGGTTTACAAGGCAATTCTCATTTAGACGATCTCTTTTACATTTTCGATGCAAAATCTATGGGAATGACATTAAACACGGATAGCACTGAGTACAAAATCATCAAAAATATCGTTGGAGCAATCACCAACTTCGTCAAATATGGGTAAATATATTTTTAAACACACTTTTATCTTAAGTTTTAGTTTATTATGTTTAGTTTTACTTACAAAATTAATGTGAGAAAAAGTGTAGAAACATTTTTTTTAAATGTTAACCTCGTATATTTTTGGACTATTTAATTCACACACATCTTTTAAAGATAAAGTGGGTCCTCAGTTTGATTTCATACTTATTTTCTTTACATCTTATAATCTCGTTTTGCAGGAATCCATCTTATAAGAAGGCTTTAGGAATCAACTGGCCGCAGTATAACAAGAGAACTCAAGCTTACGGGGACTTAGGAGAAACCTTAAAGGTTGGATACCGTGCTGATGCCAGCGAGGTAGCTTTCTGGGAGAGTATTTTTAAAGAAGCTAGAATGGAGTTTTAAGGATTGACCTTGTTGCTCATCATTACTTTATATTTTAGTACATAATCTGTCAGTTTTATGTAAAGTTTGTATTTAGACTAAAGTTTTTCTTAGGTTTGAGATTACTATCCGCGTTTTAATGGCTCAAAAGATCATTAATGACAGTACGCCTGTTGAGTTCAAATACTAATAACTAAATAGCAGCAAATGAAGTAATGATGAAAAGTTCCTATAAATTGTTTGTTTTGATATGTTTAAATAGATAACTATTATTATGTTCTTGTTTCATGTGTATTAAATGTAAAAGTTAAGTATAAAATCATTTATTGCCACCAAACGTAAAAAGTTACAGAAAAGAAAAATACATTTAATAAATTAAAAGAAATAGAGAAATATATATGTAAGGTGTGGCAAAAGGAAAAGACTCGAGTATTGTGCATCAAGCCACATCACCAGCAACGCCGATTTTCAGTCTTCCCATTTTACACTGCCTATAAGTACAAAGTTGCGAGTACTTTAATAGACAAATAAAAAAAAATAGAAAAAATAAGATAATTATCTATACTTACAATTAGACTGGTGAGGGTCCAATTCTGTAGATTGAATTTTTTTTTTCAGTATCGATAGTGTTCTACTAGCAATCTATTGAAATAAACGAATTCAAAGCTCCGTGCTTTCAACGTTTTTCCTGTTTAACATAAACGACCTGCAGAAACAATGTACGTTCAGATATGCAGATGACACAATGTTTGTCGAAAGTTAACCCAACTCACGAGCTAGTGGAGCACGGGTACAGACGCTCAGAAAGGCAATGATCGAGCGCATAAATAGGTCCCTAAAGGCAGTCGCCGATTGGTGTGAAGCCCACTTGCTTACTTTCAATGCAAGTAAGACTCAGGCGTGTCTTATGGGATATTATTTAGCGGAGATATGACAGCCTTTCGACGCGCCATTCCATCAAAATTATAGTATTAGTATTCGGTATAGCTTTTCGGTATCGCGCTAAATTCGATACTCAACTTTGGGTCACACATAGAGTCGAAAGCTGAGCTAGCTGCAAAAAGGTGGGCATCCTCTGCACGGTGAGAATGTACTTTACACCTAGGCAGCTGCTCGACCTTTACCAAGCACAAGTCCGCTCAGGTGTGTGAAATATTGTTCACATCGGAGGGATGGTTCAACAAAATACCAGCTCGAGGCGCTCGAGTCAGTCGAGAGGAGGCTCAAGAGAATAATCAACGACGACGATGTACGTAACGACTTGAGTATTGTTGCAAGGTGGCCAGCTTATCTGTTTTTTAAGATATATTTCGGAGAGTGTGCCAAGGAATTGCACAACCTTATTCCTCCGTCCGGTCCCCGTGTCACAATCGGACTGCCAGACAAACGGCTATCGTTTTAAGGTAGATATTTCTCAAATACGCACGAAGCGTTTTGTTTTAACATTCCCTATGCAAACTGCCAAAAAATGAAATGCTCTGTCAGAGTCTGCGTTTTCGCATGAGTAAAATCTGGGTGTCTTCAAAGCATGATAATTTGTCCATTGATCGTGTACAAGTACGAGTGTTGATTATTTTAAATATTTTAGAGTATTGAGTACTAAACTGAAACAAGACATTGAACACTGATTGAGAAAATCGCTTTTCATTTACCTCTTTATCCAAAATAATGAATATTGAAAAATGAGTAAATTATTAGGCAAATACAAAATAAATTCGCTTATACTATCCAAGACTGGTGACTTTACTTACTACAGTCAAGCTATCTCTATAAACCGCCGAGCTTCAGTTTGACAGCTGACCAATAAGATGAGAAGGAACAAATAAAATTGTCTTTGATAAGTTTATTATTCTGGTGGTCCTTAATCTTAGTATGCAAGAGAAAGACATCTTGGTGATTTCGGTAGGTCGGCTTAAAAACCAGTTCTGATTGTTTTGACGCCTATTTGATTAACAGAAGAAATCCAAAAGAAAACGCCTACCATTAAAGGAATAGCAATCCACAAATAAATGACAGTTTTACTGATTTTTACCAAATTTTAAATGCATATTCAGTAGGTGTGAGAATTGGCTACTATCTATTTTTCATACCTCTAAATGATAAGGGTTGTTCATCCTTAACATTTTTGGAACGAATTTCCTTATCGCGCGTTGCGAAAGGGGGCTAGACGGAAAAAATTGGAACTAAAAGTTGTAACGACACATTTCGTAGCAATTCTCGTAGCGGCGTAGTAATTACATGCTACGTTACAGCTACGGTGCTACATCATCAGACACACAGAGAAAAATTCGCACGTTTCACGGCGTGCGCATTTTTCTGTGTCTGTCTCTCTCTCTCGCTTATAGAAAAAAAAAATGTTAAAAAGAAAATAAAATGACTAGAGTTGAGTTTCTAAAAATATAGGGGGCGCTGGCGCGCTGCGAAAGGTCCGCGCAGGCGTACACGATCGCTGTTCTAGTCAGATAACAGTGAATTAATGGCCCGGTATCGTGCACATTAATCCAAAAATAAAGTGTTACAGTACTAGAGGAAGAATTTGATTTAAGAATAAACAATAATCCAGCAGAATCAACAACAAAATATAATACTACCATTAATGCAGTTTTTTCAAGACATTTTAATAAAATAGAATCCCAAACATAAATATGTTTCCTACTTCAGTTACCACAAGCCAATTATTACTAAAATTGAGCCTACTGATTAAGTTTTTATTACATTATAATTGTTAATAATAAAAAAAATATTATTATAACTTAAAAACAGATTTTTTTTATAACTTAAAAAAATAAAAATTTCTTTACTAATTAATCGAAAGGAACTTCGTTCCATCCGGGTGTTCCTTGACACCTCAGTAGTTTTTATTTTTTATTTTTGGTAATTTTTTTTGTTTTATTTTTCTATAATGTGGCATTTAAAATACATTCAACCCTAAATTTTTACCCTTTTTATCACCAACCTCTTTTTTTCATTAATAGCCATCTTAGGTAATTTAATATTTTTTTTATCCCGCTCGATAACTGATCAATTATCGTCTTTTTTGTAAATGTTTTTCACTCTATTTAGATTAAAATTTCTCTGAGCTTATGGCAAATCTAAAATATTTTTATAAAAATAAATACTTATTTTTATTATTAAAATTTATTCCCGATAATAATATATGCTTCGTAGCTTTACCGCTTTTGACAATATGAACTTTTTGAATGTACCTTTATGGGGTTTGACATAACATTGACTTAATGCGCGCTGCAAATATCGTCACAGAGAATGTAGTTGTTATTTCTGACTTCAAAAAAAGGAGGTTATGAATTCAATACGTATGTATGTAATTTTGTAAGTTTTGCACAGTTTTCTAATGTGTTGATCTATATAAGCTTCTAAACATGACAATGTGTGTTTTTATATTTGTATGTTTGTCCACGCATATCTAAGTAAGTATAAGTCAGATTGTAAAATATTTTGTTTTGTTAAATAAGTTTAGTTCAACCTAGGGATAAATGCAAGTTTCATCAAAATCGATTTATTAAGTTTTGAGATACAGATCTAAGTGTGTTTTTTTATAAGGAAAACGTGCAAAACATTTTATGAATTAGATATAGTCTAATTTAGGGCAGAGTGCAAATTTCATTTCAATTGTGCCCGGTAGATGGCGATAGGCTCACCCCCTATCCCATGGGACCTCTAACATAGCAGGTGAAGTGTAGGTTAAACAGTGTTATGGCGCCTAAAAGGATTATTAAGTAAAATTTAAAGAAACTAAAATACTTTCAACCTCTATTTCGACGCTAACACTTAACATGGTAAAAAGTTATAATGTCATGACTTTACTCGTCAAAGGTAATAAAAAGGTAAAAAAAATATTATTGTTATTTGTGAACATTTCGTCAGGAAAAGGTGGATAACGATAGGTCCTATCCCATGGGACCTAAATATAACAGGTGAAGTGTGGGTGTTGTATACCTCTGCTACACCTTCTCGATGTTATGTTATGTTCAAGTGGCAGAAGACTTTAGAAAAAAACATCAGATAATCTATATCATACTGTTACAGAATGGTTAAAAGTAATATGGCATTATTGCTGGTCTTGCATAACTCAAAGCGTAATAACATAAATAAATAAATAAATAAACATGTAGCTTATGTGATGGGCTAACCTCTTGATAATATACATGCAACAATTAAATTAAATCTATTCAGTACCTTTTGAATTTATTCCAGACGTATGATATGTGCATTGAAGACTATAACTGTTTGGGGTATAGATGATAATCTGAATTAAAACTGCGTAGGTTTGTATAAGTGAATTTGTAATGCTGTTTCTCACAATGATGGCAATAGAAAGAATCTTTATGGAACTTAAAGCTAACATAACATCTAAGCATGCTAACGTAACTTGACGCGTGTTGCGGTGATAATTATCATAGGCGTTCTTGAACAATAACCTCAGAGTAAGTATTAGGTAGAGATGACATGAGCATTTAAGTTGCGTACACCCGTAAAGGACGGCAAGAAAGTACAGACATTTCATGGGGTTACCAGTGGTACCCAATTTTCCCCGATATAATATTGTTATGCTAGACCTTTTCCATTTGTCAATGTACTAGGCCAGTGGTTCCCAATTAGTTTTTTCTACGTACCACTTTAAGAAAGACCTCCAACTTGCGTACCCCTTTATAGACCAGGGTCGATAATTTTTAAAACCTAAAAAAATAATAGTAGGATGAAACCCATTAGAAAAGAAGGAGAATATTTTATTATTGAGAATACGGGTTACTCACGTTACTTTAGCCAGGATATTGTCAATGTAGGTATATTGAATTATTGTTTTTTAGGGATTTTAGTCTAGAGATTGCTGCGCGTACCCCTTGATGCAATCTCGCGTACCCCTGGGGGTACGCGTACCACTAATTGGGAACCACTGTACTAGGCAAAGAAGTTATATTTTGCAGTACTAAAGCGGCTAAAATTACTGGCACATGAGGCATAACACCGTAGTCCTCAGCTGCAGCGACGCAACTATAATCTGCTTTTGTGGATTGTTGATGTTCATGGGCTGTACTCCACTTAACATCAGGTGGACTACACGTTCGTTCGCTGTGTTTTTTTTCGCTTTCTCAACATTCATACATAAATAAAAAATAAGGTACTTGCAAAAGAACAAATATAATAAAAAATATATTAAATAAGACCAATAGACGTTGGAACCAGCGTTTAATTGTGAAGTCAAATGATGAAGAAGTGGGTTAAATAAAACTCAAAATTAAATATGATTTGTATTACTATCCCTTAAACAAAATCAACTTAGTATAAAAATTTCTAATTTTTACTTGCTTGTCTTGGATTTTTTTGTCCAATAATGAATGCGTACATTCAGATACTTTTTATAATATCAATGATAAATTATCACTTCGAACTCTGATCTACACATCATTTTCTACTTTAAGTTAAAACATTGAAACTGACAAGATTAATAAGCTTATTAATATGTCCTACTGAGTATATTATATTGACAAGAAATGCGAGTATATCTTGACAATGTAATAATTTTACTACTACTTACTATTGAATGATCGGCAACTATTTCCAGCAGAAGGAAGAACAGGTGTAACATTTACTTCAGTATTCAGAACCTAAGATTTTTTTTATGATCAATTGAACAGTAAATATCCACCGTCCCTACTGCAATTCCCGACTTGGGTTAGTAATAGAAGTAGTCAAAGCTTCATCAGCCATTGGACAGATTTGCACAATAGATAAGAAACTAAAACAAATTATACAGTAAAAATACATAATTAATTTGTATGCAATTTGTTTGTATCGACACATACATTATGTGTGATAGTATACCTACTGATGTAGAAGGTATATCTATTGTTGGTGGGTTCTGTAAATTATAATGCGCTACTTAAGTAAATCTAACACGAAAAAAATACGCACGACTAGTAAGAAGCATACTTACATTACATATGTAAAGTGTCGATACTGAAAATTCATAGATAGGTCATTCGTTGGGTCTTTCTAAAACATCTATTTTCAAAATGACTTGAACATATTTTAGAGTGCTTAGTTGGTTCTCAATCTTGTCGTCCTGTAGATATTATCCACATAATTATGTCGTACGTGGGCTTCTTTGGGAAATCTAAAAAAAGATTTACAATCTATTATAAAAACTATATAAAAATTAAGTTATTTAATTATTCTAGTCTTTATATTATTATTTATCACAATGAAAAAAATTATACACGAATTAAACTTTCTACTCATTCCCAAATTCCAGGGAAAGTTTCCACTTTTGGGCAGGTATCCCTAGAGAATATATAACCCAGCCAAACAGAAAAGTAACTATACCAATGGCAAATTCACATGTTTTTATGATAACAATAAGTTTATGGTAAATATTTCACAGTTTTATCGAATTCTTTGGTGTGAAGTTGTATGTTGACAGTAAAAATGGAGCAAATAATACGACATTATTCTAACGATAAAATTTTTTAACTGTCACAACGGCATACTACATTTGGTAGTGTTATACAACAAAACGTGATTTTTTAGAAAACTTATATTACTGAAATTAACTGTTTATTTGTATTGATTTGAGAATTGTCGGGCAACCAGATTCTAAGGGGATGCATTACTAACTGAAAACAAGCTATCCTAAGGTTTGAAGTGATACTTACTTGTGAAAAGTTATATTTTCCTGTTTACGCTCACTGCGGCTTTTGCAGCCAATTATACAACACTGCACCATGTTTATTGTTCACTACAGTCACTACGGTATGTTTAGGGCACGGAATATGGCTATGTAACTAGTTTAAACTAGGCAAAAAACGACTTCTTTCCACTACCGACACGATATAGGTTAGGCAAATTCAAATTGGTCAAACAATAAAAAGCCGTACGGTGACAGAGACAAAAAAATAATATTGCTTTCTCTGTCGTTTCTACTGATATTGTATATGGCCATCTCTTTTTAAAGTACTATGGTTACTATGGTTACGAGCCATGCCAAATCCAGTACTATCCTTCATCCAAGACAATAACGTACAGACCAAAAAATAAAATTCTATTAACCTCTTTTTGCTTTAGTATTTTTTGTAGAACAAGCAGCAATCATTTTAAGTTTTTCTTTTGTAAGATTTAGTTAATTAGGTTTAAAGATAAATGATGACGGATGATATACTACTTTTTGTAGGATTTCTTTTCGTTAGAAAGATGGCGTTAGGATCTACTTTGATCACTCTATGGGTTCGTTACGTATAATGTTTCAAGTTTTACCAAAATTTTGTCTAGTCCCACGATTTTAATGTATATATAGATAGATGATTACCAAGGTGTATTATGTACCCTCCTACCCAGAAAAGTAAGTTTAATTTTCAATATTATTCTACACTTTCACTTACTCTGTTCTATAAAAAAATGTCTTAAGGAAGTGGAGTGCAATAATGTTATACTATGGTCGTAGCACGATGAGTACGTAATACGTCATGTATATAACTGCACTCTTGGAAATCACTTCATTTAGTTCACATTCTAGTGACATCATTCTACCGCTACATTAGCGGCCGCAATATTCCACACCGCTTTTTTTAGGAAACCGAAGCTTAAGGGCCGCAAACGATGATAAAAAATAAGGTGTTATTTAGATACAAATTAATCAGATAACGTCAAATTTTATTAAATCTCCATCAATATTCTCCTAATGGCTTGACAAGAATTAGACCTTTCGCCACCAAACTAAGACAAAGCAATTGCTATAATGTTTTGTTAGCTAGATTTTGGCTACGGCGGCCAATCTAAACGGAGATCAGCTACGCGGGACATAATTATAGTATAGTATATAGCACTCAAACGTCTACGAAAGACACATGAGCACTCTTAATTCCCTCATTCTCATAGCGGCTATGAGAATGAGGGAATAATGAGTTCTCTAGTGTGGCTATGACATGGCTCGATGGAAAGGATCGACCTACACAACAGGAGAGATATCAGGTGCCGAACCACGAGGTAGTTGTCCGTGTTTTCCGTCAACTGACTGTCTCCAGGTAGCGCCAACCGCGCGTCCCAGAATGGGGTACAGACGCGCCGGGCAGCCTTATACAATATGTGGGGAGCGAAGCCGTGTGCGAGGCAGATTGACAACGGGGATTGATAAACCCGCACACGTCCCCGCGTTTGGGTGTTAATGGCCAGTAGGCCGGTAACACTTTGGGTGGAGGAGGGCTTTCGGCTGTCTCCAGGTAGATATTCGGCTTTCTACACAGAAAATCCAACACCTCTTCTTGTCCGACCCGAGAATTGAATCCAAGATCTCTACGCGGAAGTCGCATACGCTTGCCGCTAGACTACGGAGGCAAATGTTATTTAGTATGAGGCGGCTTGTCATTATGTGAAGCCGATTGGTTTTCGCCGGCCACAATTTTATATATAACTGGTGGTAGAGCTCTTGTGAATGAGCTCGAGGGTGGCAGCACCACCGTCTCACCTTTAACCTGCCGCTAAATAGTAGTGCTTCCATTATTGTGTTCCGGTTCGGTGGTGAGATCAGGCCATGAAATTACTGGCACATGAGGCATAACACCGTAGTCCTCAGCTGCAGCGACGCATCTATAATCTGCTTTTGTGGATTGTTGATGTCCATGGGCTGTACTCCACTTACCATCAGGTGGACTACACGTTCATTCGCTGTGGGCGTAGATATAAAAAAAATAGTAAATAAAAATAAACTAAAAATCGGACAAAGAATCGAGCAAGCTATCTGCTTGGATATTTTTTTAGGAATAATACTGGCTATAATAAGGCTGTTTGTACCACAAACAGCATTTATACATATAAAAAAAATGAAAAATTGTTTGGAAAATGCAAAATTTATTGAACAAAAGTATGATGGAGGACTTAACTATCGGTTATATCGATGAGTGCTCATGTGTCTTTCACAATTTTTGTAAGTTTGTTTGCTCTTTACTTGAAGACGCCTGGACCGATTTAAGAAATTCTTTTAGCTCTTTATTTTATTGCATATCTTCTTTCCTATAATTTAACTTTTCATACCTTTATTTGACATAATGATACTAACGCATAATATTAATTTGGCATAAGTGATTCTGCATATTTTTTTAGCATAATTACTTTACTCATAATCATTTTAGGCAAAATAGTCATTTGGTATGGGACCTTAACATAACTGGTGAAGTGTGCTTAACATAAGCCTCTGACATATCTTTTTAGGTAATATAGGCGTGATGGTATGTATATGTTCTTGGATACTTCGCCAAGCCTTCGGATCTAGCTCTATATACAGGTCTGTGGTTCCCAACTATACATAAATTAACAATAAGAAAGATTTTTTATTAATTTCTCTCCCCAAGATGGTAAATTTAGGTCGAGAGTGTATGAGGGATTGTCTTAACTTTGTAGGTAATATGTAAAATGAACATATCGAATTCCACGCAGACGAAGTCGCAGGCATCAGCTAATTATGAAATAAAACAAACTTTGCCTTGCTTAATTAATCAGACACAAGCTGAATAACGAATAATGTTAAAAAAGTCAATAGAAATTAATTGTCTTCTTATATTATTTACTCAGCTTGTAATAAAATGATTGTATCAGGCTTTGACATTTTCATAAATTTACTTATGAACAATTGAATTAGTACCAACTTATGATAACGAGACTATTAACAAATGGATATTATTAACGAATCTTTATCTTTTTGTTTATACAAATGTATGTATGAATAATAATGTAAAATGAAAAAAATACAGGCAGCGCAGAGGTTTTCCTAATGTTTTAAAATACATACCGTCACAAGGTTGCCAACTTATCGATCTTTTATAGGATACATTTCGGAGAATGTGCCGAGGCACTACACAACCTTTTCCCTCCGTCCCCGTTTCACCATCGGACTACCAGACAAACGGTATTCAGGCATCGCTTCACGGTATTCCACCAATACGCACTAAGCGTTTCGCCTCTACATTTCTTGTGCGAACTGCCAAAGAATGGAACACCTTGCCCGAGTCTGTGTTTCCGCATGAGTACAATTTGGATCTCTTCAAAGCAAGAGTTAATAGGAATCTCATAGGTAAGCGTGCTCCACCGTAGACCGCATCATCACTTACCATCAGATGAGATAGTGGTCAAACGCGTGCCTATCCAACATTAAAAAAAAACCTTGAAATGATATAGGCGTAGTTAACAGCAAGAAATATTTTATAATTTGAACACTATTGTTTTTAACTAGCTGACAAGAATGACACAAATCGGTTAAGCCATTTGCGAAATTATGCGAAACTAACGCACGGTGATTTATCTTTTTCTGAAGCAAAAATTTAAATGGCACGCAAAATAATAGAAACATCATCGTGTAGGAATCGCACGTATACCGCATTTATAAAAAAACCGGTCAAATGCTTCTTGAAAACGTTCAGTTTTAAAACCATAGTTTCAGTTGAGATAAAAATACAAAGTAGACAGTCAAAAGGGCCGACATCCATCGTATATTATTTTATACTAGCTTCCGCCCGCGGCTCCGCCCGCGTGGTATGTCAATTAAAAGTAGCCTATATGTTAATCCAGACTATAAGCTACATGTGTGCAAAATTTCATCGAAATCGACCCGGTAGTTTTGGCGTGAAATAGTAACAAACATCCATACATCCATACATCCATACTTACAAACTTTCACCTTTATAATATTAGTAAGGATTCCGCGCTGCTACTGCAAATTTCCTAACGGAAAAACCCCGAATGACTTCAACCCGGCAACTGAACCCGCAACCTGAAAATAGGCGGACCTAAATTATTCAGCTAGACCACGAGGCAGCCGATATTATATTAAAAGAATCCGTATTAATTTTGAATACTTCAAATTCGCTTCAAATACTCCTGTCCCGTTATTTAACAATAGTATAATACATTAAAACGAGCTTAAACTCGATGGGTCTATGATGTGAGCCACAGCGGAGAGCTTCTTAATAGGTACCATTCAGCAATCGTCATTTTACCTTTATCATCATTTTACCAAAATAAGTTTATTTATTTATTTATTTACTTTAAAGAAAACATACAGCATTATTAGTACAGATAGTATAGTGACATAAATTGAAACAGAAAGCCAACAAAGTTTTCACAATAACATTATACATAGTGTGAACAAATCGAAAAGAAAGAAAGAACATAATATTTTAATATATTTTAATAATATTACTATTATTACAAGAAATGTTATAATATGTTATATATATATTTTAGATTTATAGTTTCAACATCACATCACAAGTTCTGACTAAGACAAAAAAAATATATATGGCATAAAACTTAATATCACGCCTATACTATTTTTCGCTTAATTATTATAATTGTATTTATTTACCTTTATAATAATTACGCTCAATCGCGAAAGTTTAAAAACGCCTATACTATGGCGTATTACACCCCGGCAAAACTGTGCTTTTGCTGGTTATCTGATTGCCTCATTTATTTAGTGGTTAGCATATGCCACTGCTATTAATCGTGAGAACTCGGGTTCGATCCCTCGGGTTGGGCAAAACTGTTACTTATGAGTTTTCCGTTAGGAATGCTACAATAGTGGTACAGAGTCTGGAATTCTGCCCGAGAGGTCGCCCTTTAGCATGGGATCTTATATATAGACCTTAACGTGGTAAATGTAAATTTACTGAATAGAAAAATAAAAAAGTAAGAAAACATCATATTTTTCTAACAAATCATTATAAATATAAAATATGATTCTAATCCTATTTTTTTAACCTACGGATATGAAATCTGACTACATCCTGACTCTGTGTTTTCAATTAATACCCTAAAAATATAATAATAATGTCATGTCCACTCTGTATAAACTAGTTTTTGTAACGCTTTACATCGAAACCAATACGCAATAACGAGTAAAATCTGTTCTGTAATTTTATGATTTCACGCTTTCCATCAACAATGGCTGATAATTAAAATAATGTTTTTTTGCCGAAAATCCAACAAAATTAACATCACATGATTATTTATTCCTAGGACAAATACAGACGTCGGTAAACAAAGTAAACTTCCTATTATAAAAGGCAGCTGAATTTCGGACTGTTCAGTTTTGACTCAGCTGTAGATAGAGGAGCACGAAGAGAACAGTCCTCCAACATGGCTACTACACCTGCAATCGTCTGTTTACTACTCCTGTAAGTATTTGTTTAATATTATGGTGTATCCTTTCTTTTCTACTTTTTAAATTCAACGGATATTAATTATAGTTAAATTTATTTTAGTAGTTCTGAGCGTACGGCACTCGTGGGCTGCAGCTGAAAATCAGCGTTAGGTGACTGTATTTCATTGCAGTCACTTAGCATTATGCTGAGCTGCTGGCCTTTTGGTACAGACTGTATAACTGTATTTGATCGTATTTCCTGTATTGTTTATTTTAAGTTTTGTGCCAATAAAAATTTTCTTTCTTTCTTTCTTTCTTTCTTTATCTCCTGTATTTTGTTAAAGTTATTATTTGAAACTGGTAAATGGCCACTAGCATTGCCGTTTACTAGTTTAATTTGCACTAAAAGTGTTATCTAAACTCTGATTCATCATAATTATAGTCCATTTTACGTAGTACTAAGTACAAGGAATCATTATAGTTAGTCCAAGGGAAATCTATTATTAGTGCTGCAATTTTGCCCATATTAACTATGTCATCAAAGTGTTTAGATATAAAAAAGGAAAAAAAAATAAGGGTTAGCATGTAGATTGGGGATGACATTTTTTCTCTCGTCGTCGTTTAGTATCTCTGAATAAGTATTTCAAAAACCATTGGAAAGTTTCTAAGCGTGTTTTTACGTCAACATCGAGGGACGAAAAATAGCACAATGGTGCGCTCTGGATTTAGATGTATTAACACCCAAAGGCAATTTTTTGATAGCCATCATCAAAAAGTATCTAATGTCTGACTACGAACCCGACATTGTGCATGGCTCGACACGCACTCTGCCAGTTTTTTCTGAGACTTAGAGATTTGATCCACCATCACATTTAGCGACATTAGTATTACTGGCTAAATTATAACTGGGTAAATATATAATATAATATAGGTGTCATGTTATGTATGTGTGTAATAATAATATATCAGCCAGAGATGTTTCTTTTTGGCATATAATCTAAAAAATCTTTTACCTCAACAGCGGTATTATCCTTATTTTTTTTTAATAACAGGGCAGTTCATAACATATCTTGCGTTGAAGTGACTGTCAAACAAGGGAAACTGGCGGGAGAAGAGGTGACGACAGTTCTTGGCGACAAATACTACAGCTTCAAGGGTATTCCTTATGCTAAACCCCCTGTTGGAGCACTCAGATTCAAGGTAAATAAATAAAATTATAATTATGGTGATTTTTTGATTATAATATTCAAACTCTTTTTTTTTCATTTGAATTAATTTTTAATAAGAACATTTTTGACATTTGTACAAGTCATAAATTTGCGCAGTTGTAGCGTCACACACTACTTAGATATGTACTAGTCTGAGTTTGCACAATATATTGAACGTCTGTAATGTGCTTTACAGTATGCAACCGTAATAGTTATTTTTTAATTTGAAGTACTACACACCTCAAAAATATTTAAAAGATTTGCTTCAGAAGTTTAGATGATATCAAATGTTAATCATTCTTGTGTAAGACAATTATTAAATTCATTTACCTCATTATTATTGCATTGTTTCAGGCGCCAGAAGATCCTGACTCATGGGAGGGTACCAGAAATGCCTCAGCGCATGGATCTGTATGTTGTCAGCTCAATATTCTAACAAACGTGTACAGCGGCACTGAAGACTGCCTGTTTCTCAATGTGTACACTCCAAATGTATCCCCTTCTGAAAAGCTACCAGTCCTCGTAAACATCCACGGTGGAGCATTCTTATTTGGATCTGGGGATGTAGACCAGTATGGTCCTGACTTCCTTGTATCAAACATGGTAGTAGTCACATTGAATTACAGGTTAGCCGCTTTAGGCTTTCTCAGTCTTGAATCATGTGATGTACCCGGTAATGCAGGGTTAAAAGATCAAGTAAAAGCTCTGGAGTGGGTACAACAAAATATCGAATCTTTTGGAGGCAACCCCGAAAAAGTTACCATTTTGGGAGGAACTGCTGGAGGTGCCTCAGTTAACTATCACATGATTTCACCAATGTCTAAAGGATTATTCAAAAAGGCAATAACCATGAGTGGTTCACCTACTTGTGATTTTGATATAGCTTTCGAACCAGCAAGAAGGGCGCGGGTATTTGCGGAATCATTAGGTTTTACAGGACAAACAGATGCTGAGTTACTTGAGTTTCTGCAAGCAGCTGATTCTACTAAATTAGTCAATATGCAAGCTACTGCCGCTGCTGTAATGGCATCGGAACTTATAACGGATGTTCCATTTAAAAAACAGCCATTCACAGCACCAGTAATTGAACCAGAATCCTGCTCCAACAGGTTTATAACACAAGGCCCTCTTGAAGCATTGAAAAATGGCGATGTTAATACCGCTGATGTAATGTTCAGTTACAACGATCAGGAGTCACTGCTGCTAATTGGTGCATATGCGGGGGCACTTATCAATCAATATAAAAGATATCCAGAAATGTTTGTTCCCAGCAAAATACTAATTGATGCTACACCAACAACAATACTGAACTTGTCTGAAAAAATTATCAAACACTACTTTGGAGACAAAACTGTCAGTGTAGAAAATATTGCTGATTTCATTAATTACGCTAATAATGCAAGTATCGTATACGACATACACAGATTCTACAGAAAATGGCCGCAAGTTGGCCGCGTGTATTCTTTCGTATTCTCTGGTTTTTCAAGCAGAAGCTTCTATGGTTCTCAAGCTTCTTCATTTGGTTTACAAGGCAACGCTCATTTCGACGATCTCTTTTACATTTTCGATGCAAAATCTATGGGAATGACATTAAACACGGATAGCACTGAGTACAAAATCATCAAAAATATCGTTGGAGCAATCACCAACTTTGTCAAATATGGGTAAATATATTTTTACTCACTTACTTAATATCTTAAGTTTTTGTGTTTTGTGTAATCATGATCAAATCAAGCACTCAAAATCAATATATCATCGCAGAGTATTTATTTTAAAGTCAATTTTGCAATAATCACTGGATACTTGTTTGCCGAACACAATTTATTGATTGTATGATGCATCTGAATTGAGCGCCTCGTTTGATTGACCTTCTATGTTAGATAATTCATATTATTATAAAGGCTAGCATAAATATGGCTGATATAACAGTAATTCTGTTTGGCACTTGTATAATTTTAGTATATTATTATTATGTTAATTTTTAGTTACAAAGTTATTTTAAAACTAGCTTTTGCCTGCTACTTTGTCCGCGTGGGATTCGTTGTATTAGGTATACTTAGACAACGAAACGAGATAATTTTCATGATTTACAATTATAAACCCAATTCACAGGCCATAAAGTTTAATTTCTAATGCAATTGAGATTTTTTAGGACATTTTTAACAGTTTTTATGATATGAAAATCAACTTAAATCACAAAGCAATAGAATTTATATTCGTGTGATTTGTAATAATATAAATTTATCTTGTTTCGTAGGCTTTAGTATAGTAGTTATACCCGCGCTTTAACCCGCGTTCAACCTTACTGCTCCGCTACCGTGGAGTGAAGCGTAATGTTTGATATCTAAAAACTTTAATTAAGAGTTAGTCTATCAAACACAAAAATAGTTATCAAGATTCGACCAGTAGTTTCGAGTTTAGACCTATCAAACAAACAAACTTCCTTTTTCCCTGCCGCGGTTTCGTCTGCCTGTAGGTAAATTGATAAAAAGTAGCCTATGTAGTTAGTTACCTGCACTTAAAATTTTATCAAAATCGGTTTTGCCGTTTAGAAGATTAGCCGATACAAGCAAAAAGACAGACAAACAGACAAATAGACAGTCAAAAAAATTAAAAAATTGTATTTTAGAACAAGTCGCCCAAACAGCTACACTTAAAAACATTGTAATTTCAACGTTAAAAACAGACACTTTTAATTATTTGTAATGATTTGAGTAGAAAATGAGGCTGCAGCAAATATATAGTTAGTACATTATTATGCATTAATGTTTCATGCTGCTCTTGTATTGCAGGAATCCATCTTACAACAAAGCATTGGGCATTGAGTGGCCGCAGTATGATAAGACAAAACAAGCGTACGTGGACTTAGGAGAAACCCTATCGGTTGGATACGGTGCTGATGCCAACGATGTAACTTTCTGGGAGAGTATTTTTGAGGCAGCTGGAAAGGAGTTTTAAGGATTGACCTTGTTGCTCATCATTACTCTACATTTTAGTATGATCATTCAGTTTTTTTGTACATCGATAAATGAAGTTTGAATAATTAATGTGAATACAAATTTAAAAAACCAAGTAGTACCGAATGTAGTAATGATGAAGGTAACAATTTATATTATATCGTTTGTTTTGTGAGTAATTCTTCGTTAACTAATTCTTTATTCTTGTTTTTTGTGAATTAAATATCAAGCAATTTATTGATTCGTTTTTTTATACCAGAGGCTTCTTAGTTTTCTTATTATACGCCGTTTTTTATGGACTTCTTAAGTGCCCATTTTGTCAGACAATAAACTCTCCAGCTTTATAATATTAGTAAGGCGTCCCCCACTTTAGGCGTGCGCGATCGTTGGCGTGTGGGCGCGTTGGCTGCACACACGTGACACGGCGTCGCGTTGCACCCACACCCCGACAATCGCTCACGCCTAATGAGAGGTCAGCTTAAGGGTTTAAAAGTATATATTAACTTATATTTAAATACCGCCTAAAATATCAATATTAGTTGGTTGGTTTATTGTTTCATTTTCAGTATCAAAAGAAAATATTATAAATCAAATCAGGGCATTGATCCTAATTTAATTTTACTATTTCAATAGATACTTTGACACAAGTAAAAAAAACTGGTTGCTAAGTAATAAGTTATTAATAAAGTATAGCCCAGATCCACCAAATTTAATAATTTAAGGTTTTATTAACTTTTGCAATTTGCATCTCTCTGTCCCTCTCTATTATCAATGAATGTCTTTTTAAAAATAAAGCTTATTATTAATTAGCCGATACAAATAACTAGTATTCTTGTAACCCCCTCCAGCTTAATTTGCTTGTGTACAAAGGAAGTTTACGTCCCTGGAGTAATGGCCAGGATTCGAACCCACGACCTCTTACCCTTAACCACTCGAAAATATGTTAACATACGTCGAGCGTTGACGCTGACGCTTGCATCCAACTGGAACCTTAATAGGTTGCCGCGTTGGTGAAATCGGCACATCTCAGTACAAACCGGTTTGTTCTTCGGGTAAATTGAATGTTATCGTGATCGTGGTCTGACAGATACATGGCAGTATTGCTCAAGCAAACGGCCGAGTAAGTGGTCGTGATAAACATTCAGTGCAAATATTGTATTTCAATTCCATTAATTGTGCAGGTGTTTAATTATATATCAATATTAAATATAATACCTATATATTGCATCGTATATAATCAGATATAAATCTAATTTTGTATTAACTGGTAAGTACTTTGAATGAGGTGAAATAAGTTTAGATGTAAAGTATTGTTATTTAACATCACGTCTATATTACCCAGAAGGGCGTGGCAGAGGTGTACAACACCCACACTTCACCTGTTATGTTTAGGTCCCATAGGATGGGGTAAGCCTATCGCCATTCACCGGTCACAATTCCAACTCTGTGCAAAATTGTTGTTAAATTTCACCTCACAATACTTGTTGGTAAACAAACCAACCTTACTTATTATTTTGCGCAATATTTCTGTTCAAGTTTGTTCAAATGTATATTTTAAAGTCTTATATTTAATAAAATATACTTTTATATATTACTAATGTGAATTATAATCATATTATTACTATACTGCATTGTCCTCGGAGAGTATAGAATATCCATGAACTTATAAAAAAGTGGATATTAAATCCAGTTTTTGCCGACAATTTCTCCAGTGTTCTAAAGAATAATATTTCAATTCTTACTACAAGTACACATTTTGAGTCTGGGTCATTGTGTAATAACTTATTTTCATAAAGTATTATACAATAATCCAGACTGTAAATGTGTACTTTGTACAATTTATCTTGTAAATATGACTGTCCGATAAACAAACGATTATTTATCAAAATATTATCACTATAAATTTATTTATTGATAAATTTTATTTTTATGAGAGTTTAACTATTTAGATTAATTTTATTGATTTTGTGATAGCAAAATTTGATTGATCTTCTATACATTAATCATTACAAGTAAGTAAACACAAACATATTAATGAAAAACATTTTTATATCCACTTTTTTGTACATGTTCTGGTGCTCCCAGGCTGCGAGCATTTGCTTGTATTGTGTCAGAACAACTTCTAATATTAGACCGGTTAGTGAGACGAACCGAGTATTCAAAGCACCTCGTATAGTGAATAGTACAATGATTCAATTGAATTTTTAACCTACTTCAAAAAAAGAGGAGGTTCTCAGTTCAATTGTACATTTTTTTAATGTTTGTTCGCCGATTATTCAAAGACGCCTGGACTGATTTGTGTTTTTTTATTTTTTTTTAAAGAGTACACTTTTCATGTGGTCCCATTTTCATCAGGTCACGATCTGATGATGGGATCCTAGAAAAATCGAGGGCAACCCTCAAATTTTAAATATTATTTTTCGTATATTACCTAAAGTTACTAGGATATTTGCATCTAGCAGTCAGCATTTCATGTTGCTGAGCTAATGCTGGAAGGTACAACTCCTCAATGTTTAGGAGTAAACTGCGTAGGGCCGTTTACTATATTCTTTTAAGTTATACACGGAGGAGGCGAGACGTTGAATATTACTAAAGTATTTCTTACTTTTTAGTACATTTTTTTGTAATTGAAATCTGTTTTTTTTTTTTGTATAAAGAATCATACATGAGAAGCGTGTTTTATTGAGACAAATTAGTCCACATATAACAATTATTGCTATGTAACATTTAGAATTGAAATTAATTGAATTGACATTGAGACGAAGAAGTTTTTAAATTAAAAGTAATAGGTATGTAGACGTGGTCAAAAATAAATAAGATTGACATTTTTGATTTATAAAACTAAGTAAAAATAAAAGTTTCAACAGGCTTTGTTATTCTCAATAGTTTTTTTATCAGAGCAATAATAAGATACTGCCTCGATGGTAGTTAGCGTTGGTATACGCCACTCACGGAGTTCTCGGGTTCGATTCCCGGGACGGAAAAGTGTTATTTGTGAACTTTCCGTCAGGAAAAATGCAATAACAGCACGGACTTGGATGGTGATAGGCTCACCCTTTATCCCAAGGGACCTAAACATAACAGGTCAAATGTGGGTGTTGTACACCTGTGCCTATCCCTCTGGGTAATATAGGCGTGATGTTATGTTATGTAAAATTAGATATATATATATATATATATATATATATATATGAACATGTAAAAGCGATGACGCCAATATATTTGTATGTGAAATAAGATTTTACTGAGATGCAGTTAAAAAACTTGAACTTAAATATTAAGCTATGTATTGAGAAAATCAATATAATTATGATGCGTTTGTTTTTATATGATACGCGCGTCTTCTCCTCTTATGTGATGGGGATCCGTGTTCAATACGCCGCTGACGCACATTAGACTAAATGCAGTCAACACGCTTAGTTTAAGTTCATAAGGAATTATGAATTATTTCGACCGGATGGCAGGTACACTACCCGCTTCGGGTAGTGTACCTGCCTGCGACGCCGAGGTCGTGGGTTCGATTCCCACTTAAGACAAATCTTTGTGTGTATGAACATGAAGTTTGTATAAGTCTAGGTGTTTCTATGTATAATAAGTATGTATTTACAAAAGAAAAGTATATATGTATTAGTATCAGTTATTCTAGTACCCATAGTATAAGCTCTGCTTAGTTTGGGACTAGATGGCTTTGTGTGTGAGTTGTGAAATATTTATTTATTTATTTTATTATTATGTCACAAGAAGTTATAATTTATTTTAAGCTTAATTTATAACTTTTCAGTAAAACAAAAAACATGGCAAAAGTAAAAGTGCAACAAGGATGGTTGGCTGGCGAACAGCTTAACTCCGTGATCGGCGACGGACAGTACTATAGTTTCAAAGGCATTCCATATGCTGAAGCTCCGGTGGGCAAACTAAGATTTAAGGTAACATTTTGACCTATCTGTTCAGATTCAGTTAAAAGTCTAGACCCATTAGAAAGTGTACAGAAGTTTCTCATGTATAATACGTGATCTTAAAACGACATGGAATACAGCCGGACCTGTATTCCATGTCGTATTAAGATCACGTATTGCAATTGACAATCTTCAGACGCGTCGGCCTTATGCCTCCTCTACACGTCAGCAGATGCATCCGTAGACGTCGGCAGATACATCTGCAGATAGATCTCCACAAGCCGTCCACACGTCTGTTGGTCGATCAGTCTGTGTCTTTTCTCGACAGACGCAACACGTACGCACGTAAAATGAATATTGAGGCCGTAGCTGCCGCAGCTATTAATTTAGTCTTAATCTTACTAGTTAGATATTATATTACTAATTAATTAGTAGGTAGGTAAAAAAAATGAATTATTCGTTAAGTATTTACATAATTTTAATTTTTGTAGTATTTATTTTTTGGATTCCACAGGCAGTTTTCTGATTGATATAGCTCCAGTAATTTGAATGTTGCCTCAGTGCTCATATAAGTCATTTTAACGAGCAAGTAAAAAAGAAAACAAACAAAATTCGGCAATATAACGCGTACACTCTCATTCGCTTCCCGATGAACACTGATCCGTCGTCAGACGTGTGGACAGACCGCTCGCGTGCGCCGAGCGCTCGCTCTGAAATCCTTTGATCCGTGCTACAAAAACCGACAACTAATGGATTTGTGCCAGATGCATCTGGCGACGTGCGCGGACGTCAAATACCTACCACAGACGAGCAAATCACCCCCTCTACACGTCGGCGGACGCGTCCGTCGATGACATCTGCAGATGAATCTCTCTACGTGTAGAGGGGGCATTACGGATACGGTGATCGGATCGGGTCAGTGATGTAGTCACGCCTTTACATTCCTAACTAGTAATTTACAATAAGATGGTAGAAAGCGTGACTAGTTAGCTATAGGTACTTAGATAATTTGACATTGACGACATTGCATTTAACAAAAAACCGGCCAAGTGCGAGTCGGACTCGCGCACGTAGGGTTCCGTACCACTATACATCTAAATAAATGTTTTTCTTTATTCTTTATTTGGAGTTGATTGAATCTTCTTCTTCTTCGTCGTGTCGATGGCTGAGTCAAATGAATGAAAAAAGAAATTAAAAACTAATTATTAGATCTCGTTCAAACCAATTTTCGGTGGAAGTTTGCATGGTAATGTACATCATATATTATTTTTACATTTATCATTCCCTTATTTTAGAAGTTACGGGAAGGGACACATTCATCCACTTTGGTAGCGTCTCTTGCGCAAACTATTCAGTTTAGAAAAAATATATTGTAGAAACCTCAATATCATATTTGAAGACCTATTCAGGGTTTGAAGAAAAAAAATTATTTGTGTTTCAGTTGTAAGTATAGGGAACCCCAATTTTTTTTTGTTTTTTTTCTATTTTTGTATAAAAATCTTAATGCTGTTCACCTAATACATCTACTTACCAGGTTTCCACAGTATAGCTCTTATAGTTATAGAAAAAAAAAGTGGCTGTGACATACGGACGGACAGACATGACGAATCCATAAGGGTTCCGTTTTTTGCCATTTGGCTACGGAACCCTAAAAACGGTATTTATCCACAGAGCATTTTTGTAAAGTAATATATGTATAGTTCAAACACTCGAAAAAACTAATATTCTTTTAAACGAAGATTTTTTTTGCTCTTAATCGAATTCAAAATTGGAATGTTTTTATCGAAACTTTAAAAACTGGATAGCATTGAGTGGCAATAAAATGTCATGGAACACCATAAAGTTGTCAAGTAGTTGTGAAAAAAATCCTCACGAAACCAGTTTAGAGGTCTCTAAACATACTTTATTTGATTTTACTAAAAATAATTCTACATACAAATATATTTATCAGAACCTATTCAAACATGATTGTTATAATAAAACTGGTTTTAAAAATATAACAACATAATATTATTATTTTTAAAAGAAAATCACTTGCAACGACTTTCTTACTAGCCAGTAAATTTTACAAAAAAAAAATTTATACCTTTTTTTATTATTATAATACGACACAATTCTTTTTTTTTTAGTTTATATTGTAGAAATGACATACACCTCTCATAATTTTAAAAATAATGAAGAAGTAATTAAAATACAAAAATATTTACCACTTATTATGACAGAGACGGAGGGCAAGAACACCTGAAACAATTAAAGATACATTAATTACAGTAACAAAATCAGTGCAGTTTGATCGTATGGTTCAATAGATTGATGATTGATTGACAGTAATCGTAGTATATCTATAGACTAACATATTTATGTTTTATATGAACACATAGGTGACAGTGAACCATTCATAAAATATTGTAACTGTTGTGGTTTATTCTAATACCTATGTGGTAACCTAAAAACTTGCATCCCCTTTGACGACATTTGTAGCACGCATTCATCATGAACATCTTTACAATAAAATTTTCTTCACTATTAAGTGAAGAAAATTTTATTGTAAAGATGTTCATGAGTTAAAAACAATTTAATCAATCTTTAGCAACGTAATTTCATAAGACTTTGCCGATTGTGAATGCGGTGTCAGTCCCCAAACGAATGGTTCACCTTCTTACATACCCCTTATGTCCCACCACCATAGACGACCTACGGAGAGCCACTGATAATGCCGTTCTTGTGGCAAAGTTTTCGTCAAACAAAATTTTATTATCATGCATTTCCATGTTTTTTTTTCATTGACACGCAAAGAAGAAAAATGTAAATTCATAAGAGAACTGTTTAAAAAAAATGTCCTAGACAATGACAAAGAACGCTTCTTTTTCAATAAAAATGTTGAATATGTTGAATAAAATTAATATTGTTTACTTTTTGTTGCATTTGGTTTCCAAATCTCGGTCGTCAAAAAACCTAACTAACCAAACTATAAAGTGTGGCAATGGTCCAATGTTTGTTAAATTAAGTATTTTCTTTAATATTTTTCAGGCTCCTCGTCCACCTCTACCGTGGGAAGGCACAAGAGACGCCAAAGAACATGGTCCAAAATGTCCACAAATAGACATATTCACACGGCAATACATAGCAGGCAGTGAAGACTGCCTGTATCTTAACGTGTACACGCCAGACCTGAAACCTACTTCTCCATTGTCAGTCATGGTCTTCATTCACGGAGGTGGCTACAAAAGTGGTTCAGGAAATGACGACTTCTATGGACCAGACTTCCTAGTCAGCCACGGAGTGATTCTTGTTACAATCAACTATAGACTAGAAGCTTTAGGTTTCCTATGTTTAGAAACTGAAGATGTACCAGGAAACGCAGGCATGAAAGACCAAGTAGCTGCGTTAAAATGGGTTAAAGAAAATATAGTAAACTTTGGAGGAGACCCAACAAATATTACTGTTTTTGGTGAGAGTGCTGGTGGTGCTTCCACTTCGTTGCATATTTTATCTCCAATGTCTAAGGGACTTTTCAAAAGAGCGATACCAATGAGTGGAGTACCAACTTGTGATTGGTCCATCCCATTTAAACCCGTAAAGCGGGCTGTCATACTTGCCAAGCAACTTGGATTAGAAACTAATGATCCAAAAGAACTACTAGAATTCTTACAATCAGTCCCCGTTGAAAAATTAGTCGATATCAATCCAACTATACTGTCGTTCGAAGATTATAACAACACTTTATTGAAAATGTATAATTTTACGCCAGTCGTAGAAAAAGATTTTGGACAAGAATGTTTCTTGACTAAAGACCCTCTGAAAGTATTGAAAAATGGTCAAATAAACGATGTAGATGTCCTCATCGGTTACACGAGCGAGGAAACCTTAATCGGAATCCCGCACTTTGAGGAATCTTATATCAAAAACTACAACAGATACCCGGATTTAGTTGTACCAAGAAAAATACAAATCAAATGTACAGCAGAACAAATGCTTGAATTATCCGAAAAAATACACGATCATTACTTTAAAGGGAAACCAATCAGTATCGATACAATGAAGGAATATGTAAAATACTGCAACGAATCTACTTTTGTATATGATATCGACAGATTTATTTCCAATTTACCGAATGTAGATAATTCTCGGCGCTATATGTATAGATTTTCGTGCGTTTCTGACAGAAACGTGTATGGCAAACAAGGTATTAAGTATGGCATACAGGGTGCTTCACACTTAGATGATTTAATGTATTTACTTGATGCCAAGGTGCATAATCTGAAGATCGAGAAGAACACCAAAGAGTATGATCTGGTTAAGCTAGCATGCACCGTTTTCACTAATTTTGCTAAATATGGGTGAGTACAAGTAATTATGGAATTACTGATGTGACATTAAACTTTGGGCTATTAAATCAACATTTGATAATTTTAAACATTAGTATTTAGCTTTTACTATCGAAGTTGTAATTATAGTTTAGTGCAATCATGCCTAGTACAAAGATACAAGAAAATTTAATCAATATTCAGTTGTTTTTGCGTGGAACAGTAAAAACATCTTCATAAACATCCGCATAAGTAATAAGAATGTGCGAAAGTATTAAAACGATTAATACGCTAGTATTTGATTTGATATTAATGTAAAATTAACTTATTTTGCAGTAACCCAACGCCTGACGAATCACTCGGAGTAACCTGGCCAGAATATGACAACAAGACAAAAGTGCTGGTGGATATTGCAGACGCACTTACAATTTGTAGCAATCCTTGCGCAGATGTCATTGATTTCTGGAAGAGCATTTATTCTAGTGTTGGTCTAGAATATTGAAGCCCATTTAATAATTTTATTTCTCAAACTTCTTCTTCTTCTTGTTACGTATCAATGGCATTATGGTTTCTCATTTTTTATTTATATTGTTTTTGCCCAGTAGGTAGTAAATAGGTAGTAAATAAATAATTCTCAAACTAATTCCGTATCATGTAGTTTTATTGTCACTCAATTGCTATTCAAAGGGAACCATGGTGTTAGGTCGCATCATTGGATTGACTTGGCCAGAGTAATGTACAATACAACAAAAGCACTGGTGAATATAGTAGACGCGCTCACAGTTTGTAATGAAACAATCTAGACGTTATATTATTATTTAAGAGTAGGTAATAATATTATAACCGCTAATTAGACCTCATTTCAATATAAACAAGAAATTTAATCATCTCAATACTTGTAATGCGAGGAATATGGATATTCGTTCTTAACGATGATCAAAAGGTCAATGAGTTATTTTAAATTGACAGTTGCCTGTCCAATGATGACATTTTGATTAGTGTATATGAATTTCTATCCAACTAGCTAAACCTTCGGGAACGAAGTCCACTGGCAGTGTTTAACATTGGCTTATAGTTAAGTTGAAATCATATAAATTACGTAAATAAATTAATAAAATATTTATATGTTTTCAATTTATGTGTTTTTGTATGTATAACTGCTCAAGGACACGCATAAATTCTAACCTACAATAATAAGCTAATACTAATGTCTTCAAATTATGGCGTAATTTGCATATTTATGGACATATTTCCTTCATAAAATCGATTAAGAGTGAATACGAGGCAATAACAATGGTTTCTTTGTTCACGTCATTAGAAAAATGAAAATCGATTACTGTTTTTAGTGTTCCGTACTCATTTATAACTAAACAGTTGACATTTTCACAGATGATGTAAAACTGTTGCTGCTTTAACAACAAATACTAATAACCGAAAAAAAAATACATTTTAACAGCCAAATAAAAACAAAATACGGGGGGTCTCTCATAATTAGAACGTGTTTGTTTTATTAGTTTTTGCTCTATATTGGTCACCGGGCTGTAACTCATGACCCATTATAGCTAGACAGTTGAAATTTTCACAGGTGATGTATAACTGTTGCCGCTATAACAACAAATACTAATAACGTAATAAAATTAACCTTTTGGGGAGACGGCTCCAATACAACAAATGTGATTTTTTGCTGGTTTTAGTTCGATATTGATAACGGTAACAGGTCATATATTCGTGATATATTTACTTCAAAAATAAAGAATTAAATTAAAATAAAATAAATAATTTAAAATATTTAAGGGTTAATAAAATAAATTAAGGGAGGCTTCCATACAACAGACAAGATTATTTTGCCATTTTTTATAGATAACGGTACGGATCCCTTCGTGCGCGAGTTGAGGCCGGTTTTTTTATTGGTAATTTCGTTCGACGTTACTACTACGTCACAAATCGTTAACATCCTTAATTTGCATAAAAAGAGAAACTATAAGGTATTTTATTTTTATACCTACAAAACCTTAAACATTTGGTCCCTGACCACGAAAAAAATTTGACCTTAATGTACCGAACAACACTACCAACATGGAGAATGATTTTTTTTAAATATTTTCTGATAGCTGTCATAATTTACCCCATTACCTAATTCCGGTTTGACGTCCTAAACTGGGACACCCTGTTTAAACACAAACTTAATTACTTTAGAATTAACACCTTATTTTAACACAATAAGTTAATGATACTAGTTGTTTTATAATAATGTGTTTTTGTATGACATTTTTAGAGTGTTTTTTTTTGAGATACGGATCCCTAAAAATCGATTGAATTGATAGCCAGTCTCCGTTACAGGTTGTGTCCTCAGATAGCACTTAAGTGCCGGTTGAAGTGTACAGAAAGCGAACGAGCGGAGGAGAAATCTTTTCTTATGACACCATTATACAATTTAAAAAATTGAGTAGCTAATTGAATAAGATAACACCTACATTTAATATTATTTTTGTGTTAAGTAAAGTGTAAAAATGGTGAACGTAAAAATAAAACAAGCTTGGCTTTCTGGTGAAAAGCTGCATACAATCACGGGAGAAATGCAGTATTACAGCTTTAAAGGTATACCGTATGCTGAACCTGCTTTGGGGAAATTAAGGTTCAAGGTAAGATTTCACTTTTTATGCGTGTACTCGGATTCTAGGCGTAGTAACAAAACAAAATATTGCTTGCAGGTTTATAAACTGTGTCGTTCTTAAAACGGCTCCTAAGGACTTTAATGAATAGCCTAAGAGCCAGAGGCCGCCCGACTCACGTCATTTTATAAAAGTTGAAAAATTGCCCTGTTTGTGCCCTCTAATAAAGTTTAATAATTTTATTTTTACGAAAATTTGCAGGTACAAAGTTTGATCATCAGTTTTAAACAGACTCCAAAAAAAGGAAGAAGTTCTTAATTCGATTGTATTTTTTTTGTTAAAAAAGATCTACTTAAATTTAATAAATTTAAGATATAACATATTATAAATTATTAAACTTTATTAGAGGGCACAAACAGGGCAATTTTTCAACTTTTATAAAATGACGTGAGTCGGGCGGCCACTGGCTCTTAGGCTATTCATTAAAGTCCTTAGGAGCCGTTTTAAGAACGACACAGTTTATAAACCTGCAAGCAATATTTTGTTTGTAAATACAAGAATTACTATTGCTGCGAGCAAATATAACAGGATATAGCAGCTGCATTTATTTATTAAACCACAATGACAATTATTATACAGATGGCAGCGTGGGCAATTAATAGGTGCTTTGTATGCATCGAGCAAAAAAACTATGAATAGGTCAATTAGTGAGTGAATTAATGAAGAAGTCATGTTCTTCTGATTTAATAAAATTTCGTTCATTCAATACGTTCAGTGGTTTAGGTTCCGTGAAAAGTTCAAAAATTTACATCTTTCTAGTTTTTGTGCTAATCCAAAAAAAGTTAAAACTTAAACCAACTCCTTTTCTTCTCGGCAAGAAACTTGGCCTTGACACTGATTTAATAAAATTTCGTTCATTCAATACGTTCAGTGGTTTAGGTTCCGTGAAAAGTTCAAAAATTTACATCTTTCTAGTTTTTGTGCTAATCCAAAAAAAAGTTAAAACTTAAACCAACTCCTTTTCTTCTCGGCAAGAAACTTGGCCTTGACACTGATGATCCAAACATTTTGCTTAAATACTTGCAAGAGGTTTCCGTTGAAAAAATAATACGCATTAAACCAAGTGGCCCATATTTAATGGAACTTGTCAATGATAAGTATCTAATGCACAATTTCACACCTGTGGCAGAAAAAGAATGTGACCAGGAACATTTTTTGCCAGAAAATCCTAATGACGCGTTAAAGAATGGCAAAATGAATGATGTAGATATTTTTATAGGACACACAAGTGAGGAGTCGTTAATTGAAATTAGTATTTATGAAAAATCTTTAAAAAAACTGATTTATTCATACAGCCAGCATCCAGAGATATTAGTTCCAAGAAATATTCAAATGAAATGCACTGGAAGTAAAATTATGGATTTAACAAACAAAATTCACGAATTCTATTTTAAAAGCAAACCCATCGGCGTAGATGACATGAAATCGTTTATAAGATACTATAATCATGCTAAATTTGTGATTAATATTCTGAATTTCGCATTGAAATTGCCCAAAAGCAACGAATGCCGGCGGTATATGTACAGGTTTTCCTTCTTATCTAGTAGGAATGTGTATGGTAAATCTGGTACCAAGTATGGTATAATGGGGACAGCGCATTTAGACGATCTTATGTACTTAATGCACGCGAAGCGTTACAACTTGAAGTTAAAAAAGAATACAAAAGAGTATACTCTGGTACAACTCGTTTGCACTGTTTTCACCAAGTTCGCAAAATATGGGTAAGTTAAAAAACTCCATCATCTTTACATTTTAGTAGCCTATTATATAGTAGCCATGATAATAGCTAGTTTTGGATACGGTTACATTACTACATAGTAGTTTCGAGACAACAATTTTTTTTCATTTTTTTTATATTTCTTGTTAATTAACAGTTTATTTTTCTGAACCATGATATGGCCGCGAAGCAATAAAATAAAGGGGATCATGATAATTTCTAAGTGCTCAACAGTCAACCATCGGATGGGTGGTGAAATTAATCATTTTGACGATTTAAAACTCAGAAATCATGAACTCTTTTTGTGATTACACATTTGGGGTTTCAATTTCAATTTTATTAATTCAAACATTATAAGCTTACAGCAGTTTTGAACCAAAACGCTTACATGCAAGCAACATACAGTTTAACATACTGTCTTCCATTTTCTCCTGACAATGTTATTTCCATCCATGCTCATACTGCTCATTCTTAAACGTAAAAGTAATATGAAATATGTCAAAAAGTATTGGTAGACCATTTTGGGGCTCCGACAGCCCTTATATAACACCTTGCGAGGAATATGGAGGATTAGTTTAGTTTTAGTTTAGTTAAATACTTTATTGTACACATAAATTACATTTATAGAATTACATAAAAAGTGGTGATTACAAAAGGTGAACTTAACTCAAAAATGAGTTTTCTGCCAGCAAACCTTTGAGGGCCAGAGGAAAAAGAGACTTGTAAAATGTGAGAGTGAAGTGTGCAAAAAAGAAAAAAGAGAGAGATGAAAAAAAAAATAAGATACTTAAATAACTGAACTAGGCTATGTATATCTACATACTTACATTAGATTACCAGTAAAACTGTATATCTTACCTTATATTTTTATGCACCTACAGCAAACCTTATTTATCAGTTACAAATGGATATCGAATCGACAGGCATTTCAACATTGTTTCACAAAACAATATCGAACGCCTGTCTGTTGTCCACGGCTTGCAATAAACCCGTGTGAGACGTGCCACGTTTGTAGGTCTGATTAGTTCGATAAACTAATACCTTTAGCGATGTATGACAGATGGGTCAGAACAATCCAGCGCTGACCAACATACATGAAATGATTTGGTCGGTTTCAGACACAAGTATAATATGTATTATTATGTGTTATGACGATTCTAAGTGTTTTTTTTTATAGCTCATCCTTTTGTTCCTCTATCTTAAGTAGGACACAAACTAATAATTTGCTTAGCGTAGTAAGCAAATTATTAGTTTGTGTCCTACTTAAGATAGAGGAACAAAAGGATGAGCGTGACGTTACGAAATGGCGTAACATACAGTTGAGAAATTTAGGTTCCTGGTAAGAAGCGACCGTAGCTGGTTGGTTAAAGCGACTGCCCGGTGTGCAGAAGGTCGCAGGTTCAAATCCTGCCGGTTTTCCTTCCAAGCCTTTTTTCATTTCTTTTAATTTCATTCACATTACGTGCAAAACATCACACCCATATTACCTAGAAATATGTAGGTAACGGAGGTGTAGGTATAGCACCCAAACTTCACCTGTTAGGTTTACTGCCAACTTTATAACAGCTATATAGCACCCATATTTTACATGTTATGCCTATGTGTTTGCACACCGTAACAGGCACAAACAGATATCAAATCGATAGGCATTTCTATATCTAACAGATGGAGACCAGCACAGAAAAAAATACACGAAATGTTGACCTTGGTCATGGTAGAATTCATCCCTGACTGACTCTTTACTTGGTTATTAACCCAAGCTGACACCCCTCAACTTTCAAACATTACGGGTGTCAGTCAACCTCTTCTACCATCACCAATATCCAAACAAATTCTGCTTCATACTATGACGTACTTTTTTAACAACTTTTATTTAAATTTTCCAAAGCCACCACGATCCAAATTCCATATTTGGTGATCGTTTTAACCTCTATTAGAGGCACAAACAGGCAACCTTTCACTTTTATAAAATGACGTAAGTCGGGCGACTACTGGCTCTTAGGCTATAACAGAAACATGTCATGTTAATCAGAGTTTGTTATAGAAAGCTACACATGAATGTTGTTCAAACTCTGTGCAAGTGGTCCGCCATTGCAATCAGCATACATTAATTAGCCATCGACTAAAACAGACGAGTGTTACAAATTTGACGAGTGTAACTCCCGAACTCGATTCCAAATATCGCTTTGAACTGAAATGCAAGAAAATAAAATTAAAAACTTGATTCGTCGGGATGTTTCGATGGCACACGATATATCGTAATTACACAGATAATAATTGAAGATTAATCCCTGCTACCAATTAGCGCAGATTTATCAATACAAATATTTGTAGACTATTGAATGTTTTGAAGGAAATCAGTATTGGTATCTTTTTATAGCTATGGTATTTTTACCACATTAAATGGCGACTGCGACTTGTTTACTTAAATAAAACTGGTATTATATTAACTTGTATGCTTTGTTGTCTGAGTATTATACCAATGATTATGTCTAGTGGACCCGGTGAACGTCATACCATTTGAAATCTTTATTTTGCAGTCAACCATAAGGCAGGCAAATCAAAAGAAAAAAATATTATTAAAATCGGCCAAGCCATTTTATGTTTTTCAGAACATCGCACGTACCCGCAGCGCATTATTTTTACAATATCATTTTAAGATATAAAAAGAAGAATAATCTTCATTACAGTCTTCTTTATTACTTCATTATGTTTAAATACATTTTTAATATTAACGATTGTTTTATTTTTATTTGCAGAAATCCAACACCAGACTCCTCACTTGGTATATCCTGGCCAGAATACAACAATGTGACTAAATCTTTTGTGGACATAGGAGACACTCTCACCCCTGGATCCAACTCGCTAGGAGAAGCTTTCGAATTATGGAGGAGCATTTACGAAGAGGTTGGATTGGAGTATTGATGGGAATAGAAGCCGATTGGCATTTTAAATCATGAAGAAGTTATGTCAATGTGTTGTAAAAATAAATATCTGTAAATAAATATTCATTTTTTTTATTATACTTAACCTCATACAGGGTAGATTCGTCAATTTCAACATTTATTAAAAACACAGTATCTAACAATGGTCAGTCTTCATTGCCATCGGTTAATTTTATTTAAGGAAAATTAGATTTCACGTTTTGTGAACAAATAGCATGATCTCAAAATCCAATTTGTTCGAAAAGAGTATTGTTTTCCGTAAAAAAAATATCGGTTGAAATTAAAATCTAGAAACTGTGGTTTTAATAAACGTCGCAATATCTCATCTACGCTGTTTAATTGCCAACTTGTGCTATTATTAAATGGATCAAGAAAAAGGTATTGTATAGTATAAGTTACTTCATATCGATGAAATCCTATATTCGTCAACAGTACAAAAACATACAACAAATATAATATAGTACCTTAGCACAGTAAAAACACTACATCATCATATTTGAGGACGCAAATTACACGAAAAACATCAGTTACAGGAAAATCAAATATTTTTTATTGCAGGTATCAAGACTTATATACATAAATACCATAGATTAACAGACACATAGTTAGACGAAGCAGCGATAACCGAGTGGGAGACCGTAGGACTGCTAAGTCGAAGGTCTCGGGTTCGAACCCACGGCACACACCTCTTTCACTTCTTTTTCTTCACAATTCAATAAATCGTTAAGATTCATCTTTTCGAAGATATGTGTGTATTTATCAAATTAATTATCGCTTGCTAACGGTGAAGGAAAACATCGTGAGGAAACCTGCATGCCTGAGAGTGCCTAAAAGTGCTCGAGGGTGTGTGAAGTCTACCAATCCGCTCTTGGCCAGCGTGGTGGACTATGGCCTAACCCTTCTCATCATGAGAAGAGGCATGAGCCCAGCAGTGGGGCATGTATTAGATTCAGTGTTGCTATAACAGACATATTGTCTAATTATTTAAAACAATTTTCCTAAATTATCATTTCTTGTGACGTAAATTATCTTAATTAGATATAATTAGGCTGACGATAATAGAATAGGACTTACTTATCTAAGTAAGTATCTACTTAAATCAAGCGTCATATTATATACTTCAATGTCATGTACAGACAGCTGCCGATCAATCTATACATTCCTAGTATAAGCTGGTCTCGCATTACACAGGACGCCTTTACAACGCCAGACCATCATACTGGAAACTGGAAATGTATAGGTTGATCAGTAGCCACGTGTACTTAAAAATAATACTATAGGTTGACCGCTTAACTGAGACTTCGCCTGCGGGGTACAGGGGCGCGGGGGTATGGCGACAAAGGGGAACGAAACAGCTGCGGGCGGTGGGCAAATTTTTGTGATTGTTCATTACGTTCGCTACATGGGTAGCGATCGCATGTGTTATAGTTCGGCCGTTCAGAGAATGCGTTCCTGACACGTCGCGATTGAACTGACGACGTAACTTTGTAATGGCGTTGCAGTTACGATAAAAATATTATTGCTGGTTGTTTACCGTTTTAACAATTGATGAGCATTAAAACAACATTATTATATCAATAATCAATTAATGTTATAATTTTGTGCCAAACTGAGTGTCAAATAACTTGGTAAACAATATTTTTCTAAATCTAAACTGCGCTATTACAAGGTTATGTCAGCGCTTTATATTTGTAGTGCTGTGCTAACAATAACAGGCAATAATAGTATCGTAATCTGTTCTAATACAGTTATACTTTTTAAAATAATACGTTTTATTTTTCTTTTTAAGAATTTGAAAATAATGGACTATAAGCAATGATATTATATAAAAACAAAAGCAGATATGTTATAAGCGCTCGCGCTGTGAATACTCAAATACGTCCCAATTGGGACGTCTTGTGTTTAGTTTGCGTGTGGCCTGCGTCGAGCGCAGTCACGTGCGTACCACTGAAGTGCAATCATTAAAACTATAGCTATCTCTTTCATTTGCGTGCTATTTCGTATCTTTTGTTTTACTTATCAGTTACATTTGTCAATGTGTGCAATTTGGAATAGCTCGGAACGGATTTAAATCGTAATTTCTATGAACGTAACATAATTCTATAGTTCTATAATATCATTGACTATAAGATAACTTTTATTAAATATAAAAATAAAACTACGACCAAACCGAACGCGATTGAATATAATTATACATGTAGGCGAAGATGATGATGAAGACACCACCTCCTCAAGCGAATCGGAGTCTGATTAATATTCTGTACGCACATTCAATTCAATGTACTTTATTGCATAGAAATACAGATTGTAACTTTGTAACAAAAAATAAATAAAACAATTTTATTATATTAATATTACCCTTTTTTGTTTTCCACTTAAATAACTAAAATATAAATTTTAAATGATTCCGCCAATTTAAAACGAAAATAATCTTAAAAATAACGCGGCGGTTCATTTTGGAGGAACGGTAACGAACTCAGTGTTATGTTGTGCCCATCACTAGTCGTGACTGACTGATAGGTGTCAGGAACGCATTCTCTGAACGGCCGAACTATAACTGTTGCAGACACCTTGTGAGAGGTACACATGTAATGACAATCTCAAGATGAATCAAAAAATCTTCAGACATAAAGTAAACAGTCAGTGCAAGCAAATGGCTTTTAACGTATACATAAATTTTAGAAAAAAGAAACTGGACCCAAAAAAAGTTTTGACTTTCTTACGATTTAATTATATGTTTAGATAAAAAATAGTATAATAGTTTATTCTCAATTATTTTATTTACGTACATAAGTTTATTAAAATTTTGTATCTTCTTAACTATTTTTCATTTGATAAATCACTATTTCTTTTTTCCTATGATGTCACATATCTTAGGAAATATCTTGGTACATTTCATCTCCTGTATGTTTCATTAAGTGCCCCCACCGACCGCAGCTGTTTCAGTCCCCTTTGTCGCCATACCCCCGCGCCCCTGTACCCCGCAGGCGAAGTCTCAGTTAAGCGGTCAGCCTATAGTTAGTAAGTGCGATGATTAGTCTAAGCACTCTCGCACGGTCATACAGGCTGTAGTATTTCTGGGTATACTTTGTTTCTCATTCAAATCGCAAGTCCAAATTTGTTCTTCATAACATTTTTCTTCATAATGATCGCTCTTCATAATTAAATATTGTTCTTCCTAGATTTGTTTATATTCTTTTTGTCCTAAGCAAGTAAAAAACGAAGAATTGTATGAATTGCGATATGAACCCAGTATTTCAATCACTTAAACTTGTACACAGAACATAGCTGTTACTACTCCGTTCTCGTGAATGGTAGCGCTTATCTTATAGTCCTGTCCTATATAATAATGCAAAAATAACTAAATAAACGTTATTCTAGATATCAGCACGATCAAACCAACAATTTCCAAAAAACTAGGACTCTATTGTATAATTTAATTATGTTATATTTTAAATTTTATTTGACCTGATTTCAAATCGGGCGCCGTATAATTGTTATCCGTCATCACAAAGCTTGCAAACCAATATTTGCGTACAAATTCAAATTCAATATTTGCGAAGGATCAGTTTGCCTACAGGCTATGCCAAATTATGCGTCTAGAAAATCAATAGGCCGCTTCTGTTTAAACGTATGAATAGGACAAAAAGGAGATTCGCAAGATCTTAAAACGTCCACGCAGCTGGTGTTTACGATGTTTACATTATAAGAGTATACTTGGTACCAGCTATCTATCTTATTATTCCTCCGGGCCTCGGAGAACTTTGGTCTCGGTTGCCATTTGAACATATTTGGCAGTCGTCACGGGGTGTCAGAGGTCAGAAAGCATGGCAACTAATCTAGCCAATAGTATTGCCTCGTACTGGAAAGTAAAAAATCTAACGGGAATTAACGCGATCATACATGGCGCGCCGTCTCCGTTCGTCCGCACCGCTAGAACCAGTCTGCTTGCGACCACGGCCAGTGTAATCTGTCTGCCGAAACGTCAAGCCTAAAAGGTAAATAATACATGATCGCGTTAATTCCCGTTAGATTTTTTACTTAATCATGCAACGCGTAAGTTTAAAAGTTAATTTTATCTCGTACTGTGTTGTCTGATGACAGTCGCTCCACATAAAATACTGATATGTACACATACACATAAAATATGATTGTCTATGCATAATAAGTATGTATTTACAAAACAAAATGTATTAGTATCTAGTATATATGTATTAGTATCAGTTATTCTAGTACCCAAAGTACAAGCTCTGCTTAGTTTGGGACTAGATGACAGTATGAAAATTACCCTGTATTTATGTAAAGAGATACTCATTAGTATGCAGTAGGTAATGTCTTATGTTATGTCTAACTAGTTCTAAATAGGTTCTCACTCTGAGCAATAAATTAGCGTTTTACGAACAATAACTAATTCGTATTCAACCTCCCTCCCGAGACCTATTAAACCGTTATTTGTTAAACTAAATTGAGATCTAATTGAAACTTCCTTTATTCAACGAAATTGGTTCGATTAGCTTCATGCAACTTTATTAGCATTTTGCACCCTGTATAATCGATTATCCAAGTTATTTAAGGGTTATTTGAAACTTTAGCGATCTCGGAAGAAATGGCTGAGGTCTCACTCATAAGGCTTTAGTTGGAAGAATAAGAACATTTACTTGTATAGAATAATACTAGATCTGTTTATTACCAGCTGACTCCAGAGACCAGCTAAGAACTTGCTGAAAAAAAAGTAAAAAAAAAAGAAAAAAAAAATATAAACAAAATAAACATACATACATAAAAATTCTGCCGCACTATCACCCTTGTCACGCAAGGGATAGAAGTTCGAGGTTAACAACGTAAAAAAAAAAAAAATTAAGTGTATAGTTTTTTTTTAATTTCTTTATAATATTTCTTTTAAAGCTAATAGTATGTTATGAAAGTTGCGTGGTATATATTTATTCGTTTTAAATAAAATTAAATAAATTATATTTTTTTCATTTCAACATTATTTTGTTTCAACAAAATCTCTAAATAATAATAATATTATGTACTTAAATAAAACTTCCCCAGTACATTAATCATCCAAATATTATTATAACAATTCTAAAAACGACATTCCACTGCGTTATAAAATTATGGTCATGTGTAGTATTAAATATATTCCATAAAAAATAAGTTTTGAATAGACAAGATTTAAGAAGGAGTATTTGCTCGCGCGATCCGTTGTCTCTCAAGGTCATCGAAATAAGGAAAAACGTCATATGAATCAACTGAACTTCATTAAAAACATTAATGTTGCGTTAAGAGTAAACGCCAAGTCGAGTTGAAGTATTTTTCTTTTTTAAACGTCCCACATACGGATATTTGAAACATCTAGCTGGCCAAAATTATTTATCACTCTTAATCATTTTGAAATGGCTCAGTATATCATAAAACCTTAAATGCAAGTGTATAAACACTCCTAACTTTCTGTTACAGGACTAAGTGATACATTAAATATGGATAAACGGACAAAAATATGCGATCGAAAAAAAATGTTGTTGAGAAAATATATTTTATAACAAAAAATAATGTATTTAATATAATTATAGTAAACAACTATCGCAATACAAATTTAAAAACTTAAAATATTAATAATAATAGGCCTTCTACTTTTTTACCTGAGTTTAATTCTGAGAAATGTAATTTTGGCTGGCTAGATCGTGCAGACACCCGTATGTGCGACGCCAGGCGACGCGATGTGCGTAGCGAACTGACAACCGAGACCAAATCAGCGGCAACGCTATTCCATAAAATGCAGCAATGCGATTTCATATCGCGATTACGAAATACTATACTGAAATTGAGGTAGAACGCAGAGAGACTATTTTATAGTAGGTAAAAGTTCGCTGTCGGGCTGTTTGTATTAGAATTATGTATTATTAATTGTATTTTTTGTAAAAAGTATAAATAAAAAAGTTAAAAATTACTACTAAGTAATGTACTGGAGAGAGTTAATAATACTGAAAATGGTGTCTTTGTGAAGCTGAAATGTGTACGTTCGTAATTAATCCTGTTGTACGAAGTTTCAATAGTGTAAGTATTATAAAAACACTCCCAAGCCGATTGTTCACCTGCATTACATGGATCGCAAATTCTCGCATATTTATAAAAATAAAAATGTGATAATAGTTGTGTGTGATACACAACTATTATCTTCGTAATGAATGACTGAATAAACATTTGGCTTATAACACTCAATCGAGGCAGACGTTTCATTTATCGCTCCTCCCTCCGCACACAAGTACAACACGCCATACATACCATAAAAGTTGTAATCATTGGGATCAAATGAATGATGATATGATATGATATGATATTTTTTGTGATAGTACGACACGGTATATAATTATATACTGCTATATAATATTTTTAACTAACTTCTATTTTAGTATTACATAATTATAGTCGTCTTGATTAAAATAAATAGCAGGGTATTTAAATAATAGCACTATGAATATTTTCAGTCATTACAAATAAGTAGTGAGAAACATAAACTTGTCAAGTGTTCAGAGTAATATTTTGTGCTAAATATGGTGCAAGTTAAACTCAGTGAAGGACTATTGGATGGGGAAAAGCTGCAAAATGAATACGGAAGCCACTACTACAGCTTCAAGGGCATACCATACGCCCAGCCACCTATAGGAAACCTCAGGTTTAAGGTACAAATTACAAGAATATTTCTTAAATTCGAATACTTATAAAACATTTCACCTGCAAAAAATATAAGCTTATTAGTTTTAATTATAACCATTATATCATCTATAATCTGAAAGAAATGCTTAAAATGTATAAATAAAGAAGAAAGTAAATGCTATCGTATCAATGCTCTTTCAGGTTTTGAGAGGCACATGACCAACCCTTTGTGTTTATTTTATTATATTGACTAAGAATTCCTTTTATTTCAGCCCCCACATCCTTTACAACCGTGGTCAGGAGTACGCAAAGCAAATAAGTTTGGTCCTGTATGCTACCAGTACAACTTTATGTACCCGGACATGGAAAACATGGACGAAGACTGCTTGTATCTTAACGTATACACACCTGATCTAAACCATGAGAACCGTTTACCAGTCATGGTTTGGATTCATGGAGGTGGATTCCTTTGGGGAAGCGGCAACGATGACTTTTACGGACCCCAGTTTATTATCAGACATAACGTCATACTTGTCACCTTTAACTACAGACTTGAGGCACTCGGTTTCCTATGCTTGGACACAGCTGAGGTGCCTGGTAACGCAGGAATGAAAGATCAGGTAGCAGCTCTGAGATGGGTTAAAAAAAACATCAGAAGCTTTGGAGGAGACCCTGATAATATCACGATATTTGGTGAGAGTGCCGGCGCTAGTAGTGTTTCTTACCATTTGATATCACCAATGTCAAAAGGCCTCTTCAAGAGAGCCATTGTTCAAAGTGGAGCAGCCAGTTGCTGGTGGGCACTTGAGTTCCAGTCGCGTGAAACAGCTCTACTTCTTGCTAAGCAACTGGGATGTTTTTCAGAAGACGATAAAGTACTTTACCGTTTCTTTATAAATCAACCAAAAGAACTTCTTGTTAACCTAAAACTTAAGATAATCAAAGCGCGAAAGTCTTATGATGTAATTTATTTGGTAATAGCAAGCGAAAAGGATTTTGGTCAAGAAAGATTTTTCTATGGAGACGTTACCGATAAATTAAGAAACGGTATACATGAAGAGATAGATATCATAACTGGTTACACTCAAGATGAAGGCCTCATGGCGTTTACTATTGGAGATTCTTTTGAAACAATGATCACGGAAGCTAAATACTATAATGAGTTTTTTGTTCCAAATCATATCAAGATGCATTGTGCTATATCAGATCAGTTAAAAGTTGGCAGAGAAATGCGGGAATTCTATATGAAGGATAGTCATTTAACAGAGGATGCTGTGCTGAAATTTCTTAGTACAGACATGTTTGTGTATGGAGTCATGCTTTCAGGAAAATTTTATTCGATGAAAAACAAAGTATATCTTTACAAGTTCACTTGTCAATCAGAAAGAAACTTTCTAGGTCACTGCTTTGGTCTCACGGAATTGATTCAAGATAAAGCGATGGTATGTCATGCGGACGACTTGGCTTATCTTTTCCCAATTTCTGCTGTAAAAGGGAAAGTTGATGAAAAATCGGAAACATTTAAATTGATAGACAGGATGACAAAACTTTGGACGAATTTTGCTAAATTCGCTAATTCGGTGGTCATTAATTAACTTTTTGCCCGCTTCTATATTTTGGCATTTTACTGTTTTACGGTTTATGTTTGTAATGGACCGCTGAATTAATTGGACTGTAAAGATAACGGCATATTTGACGCACAAAATGATTCATTGTTTGTAACGAATTATATAACTTTAAAAGGCGAGAATGCGAGAAGCTATCATTGAGACAGGTACTTCCTGAAGATTGCGACCACAAAGGTTTTAACAATAGGAACACAAATAATATAACAATAGCATAAAAAAGATATTCAATATTTCAAGTACTTTATAAGAATTTTATTATATTCCAGCAATCCAACTCCTGAAAAAGACTTTGGATTTGAATGGAAACCATACAACCTCCAATCACAAGAATATGTGGAGCTTGGCAACAAGTTGGCGATGGGAACAGCGCCTGATAAAAAAGAATTAGAGTTTTGGGAAAGCATTTTTAAAGAATATTTACCAAATTATACAGTTTAATTAACAAGAACTAATCATAAATAATTATGCTAAGTTACTTTTGTTTGTAATAACTCTGGAAACTATTTAAGCACTTATCTCGCCAACTCAATCTCGACACCGACCTTGGAGATAGATTTGCCATTTTATTGTATTGGAAAACATAACCTATAAAAGCGACACAATCTATCACGCGTTTTTTGGTCTAGCCCGACTCATGTGGCTTTTACGAGAAAATTATTTGCCAAACAAGACTGATTGAAATCAAGCCCCAGCTATTAAATTTGTTCTTAATTACTAGACAAACAAACTAGGCTCAATACGTACGCGGCTACGCAGTACCTACAAACTTAATTAAAATAATACAATTTGTATTGTCTAGACTTTATAACGTGTTAATTAAACATAAAAGGAGATAATTATCTCCTTTGTACAATTTGTAACTAAACCCAATTCTAAATAAATATTATTTCAGAATCTAAAATAATATTATTATGATATAAACTTGATTTGAGAACAAATTTTGAGGCAGCTCAGCAGCATATACATATAAGGCAACAACTTTACGAAAATGGCGCGGCTGCAGGAATATTTATTATTTATCACAGTTTAAATTTACATTGGGCCTAAATTGATCGAATCTTGATAATAAGGAGACCATTAGTTCCAACCATCTTATTACCAAATTTCTCTTCTGATTTGTTGTGACGCCCATACATGCCATCGTTCTTCCTGCCCTCTTATTTAGAATGAATAGCGTAATACATTGTTGTGCAACTGCACGCAGATAAACGATACCAGCAGGCTAATAAGGTAACATGCAAATCTGTTTTAAAAAAATGCAATAATTGAAGTTTGTGCCATAAGTTTAATTTGGAACTACCTCGTTTGGTTCGATTCCCGGGTTAATAAATTCTTAATAGAAACACGAAGTTGAAATTTTTGTCCGGTGGATGGTGATAGGTTCACCTCATGTCCCATGGGTTCTGAACATATCAGATAAAATGTGGGTATTACCTTTGCCACACGTGTCTGGGTAACATAAGCCTGAAGTTATGTTGTTATATGTTTAATTTAGCAGCTCCTCACCATCAGCGGGGCTATTAAACTAAAATGCCGCCAGTTTATCTCGTCCCCAATACTCGTTTACGTAGTCAACAGAGTAAATTGTGCTGCCAGCCCGCGTTATTATGCCACCCTCTCTTTACGACTTGAAGATATCACCGCCGCCGCACATAAGGCTACCACATCAAGCTATACGTTTCCAGGTTTAGCTGGTCTCGCATTGCACGGGCAGCGATACAATGCGAGACCACCTTATACCGGAAATGTACAGCTTGTTGTGTAGTCATGTGAACGTGAACAAATTAATGTTGTAAACCTGCAGCTCAATAGTTGGGGCCTTTGTGCAAAGCTCCATTGTAAAAGGTATTAAATTTTACAATTTACGGTCAAGATAACTTTTTACTAACAAGGTTCATTTGCTATTTCCATTTATATATTCTACTAGCTTACGTACGCGTGGAACGTCGATAAAAAGTAGCCCTTTTGTTTTATGGGATATCGAAGTATCTACACACCAATTTTTATGAAGATAGATACTAAACAAAAAATCTTTTCTTAATTTAAATAAAAAAAAATATATATTGTGGCGGTATCCGCACATAATAAATGACGGATGACACACACGTGACATAAGACGACAAATGCTGAATCGCGATAACGAAATGTTCACAGCAAGTGATTATATATACCACTTCCAATTCGCTACCGTTGGACAGCTGTCCGCCAGGCAATACCACCGAGCCTGGTGGGAGGATCCTCCCTTTGTGGTGGAGGAACATCACACCCTGTTCCTTTACAACTGACAACAGCTAAAAGCGATCGCTTGCCGCGTAGTTTTGAGTTTTATATCGTGATCGGGCAAAAATATTATTTGGGGTTTTATGAAAGAAATCCTCAATAGCAGCATGAAGTCCAGTATTACATAAGCTCCAAACATAGCAGGTAAAGTGTGGCTTTTATACACCTCTGTCACACAATATTATAGACATGATGTTATTTCCGCTTACAAATCAATAACCAATAGGTATTTGTATCAATAAATGATAATTGCTATTCAGTATCGAATGTTTGAACGAATAGAGTTATTAAACAAGCAGATGGTGAATAAATACCATCGGTTATTTACACAACTGCATCAATATGTGTTCTCATGAACGTGTTAATTATCATTTCTGTTTATTGATAGTTAACTTTGATTTTTAAATATGTTTAACATATCGTTTATTCACTTAAATTTTCTAATTATTGGTCTAGTCTTAACTAAGGCGCGTTGCAGACGGTGTTAATTAGTTGCGGAAAGTACCAACTTTTTTAAGAAAAGGCGATGCCCCATTTACGTATGATACCACTATGCAATAAGTACATGTGATACATCTTTAGATAGTTATTTTTGAACTAAAAAAAGCTATGGCACGTTAGTCCGTTCTGAGCAATTATGCTCAAAAACCTACGTTAACCATTACTGCTTTTCTCTTGTCGGTTACCGCGTTGTTTTAAATAGCTTATAGCCTTTTCTAAGAATTTAATTATTCATTTTAAAAATGAATACTCAAATCTAATCATCGATTAACACGTTCAAACATCTCAGTTTCACAATCTCCAACAGCTACATGAAATATATCGTTGGGTAGGTACATTTTAGTAGAACGAAAGTTACTTTGACACATATGTGCCAACTATCATCAAAATATAGGCAGTAGTGTTTGCAGGCAAGACTAAACAACACCCACACATTCACACTACGTACGTACTTGAATTCCGCTTTTATAAAATAATAAAAGAGAAATAAAAGCTAAGCAGGAAATTGAACAGCGCCGCATTTCAAAAACATTTTCTAGAACATACGATGCACTTCACGAGACAAGTGCCGATGCAATGCGACATGCCATATTTCTCTCTATTCTTTATAGAATGCAGTTGACATGATAAAAATACAGATTCTTTTGCTGGTAGACAACTCTCCTCGATACTACATAGTATGTCTCTACATTATTTTGAAATACAATCAATCTCTACACATAACGTTGGACCGAAAAATTTGATCTTTGGCAAAAATGTTCCTTTTATACCGTACGGTGGGCCAAGCAGTTAGGTAAGCAGGGCAACATTTTTAACGAGTTAGTGAGGACTGACTACACCAGTTATAGGTATGTGAGTTAAATACCTAAATAGTAAATATATTTATAAACTACCTAAATATGTAACTCACAAATGCTTATCTAATGAAGTCAGTCGTCATGGTGACGTAAAAGTTTTTGTCAGGCATACCCAATTGCTTGGCCCACTGTACTTATGTGAGCAATAACAAGATATTTTTGGAATATTCATCCCTAAAAGCGTAAAATAAGGAATAAATGCCAATGAAATGTTGTATCTTCCATACATCCTTTTCATCCCTTATGTCTCTATTTTCGCTGGCAAAGCGGCAAAACCTAGTATGTAATAAAATTCTCCTGAAACCCACCTTCGCTCTAATATTATCTGCACAACACAACACGACGTCAGTTTTACACTTTTAATATCTTGGTGGTTGAACAAAAAGTGTCATGGCGGCCGTGACGTCACAGCGTGTGTTTTACGACTACCCCCGTTAGGAGCCTGGAGAGGATTCGCGGCTCACTTTATGGTTATGCAACCTCTTATTAATATACTTTGTCAGGTGCCTGGATTTTCATATTGTGGTTTTTATAAATAAAAATATTCAAATAAAGTAAAATTTAGCATATAAGATGATTGACGTTTCATTGCTGTGATATGTTAAGTCTCAAAGTAAATCAACCTTTAGTTTAATTAAAATATATAATAATATGCTTTAATAGTAAACTATAATTGAGATTACGAAAGGTAGGCAACCTTTCGTAATCTCAATGATAGTTTACTATTAATGCAATAGTAAGTCAATTAGCACAATACTTATAATTAGGTACTAAATAACTTCATGTGACCCAAACTTAAACACGACCAATTCCTGTATTTAATTTTAAATTTTTTATTCATGTATAATTTAAATATTTAAAAAAATAGAATATCATTAACAATTGTGCAACAAATTAACATTTGTGTTTTTTTGTTACACATGCACCTAACTTTTTCTAAAATCACTGGCTTAACGATCAAATTAAAAGTAAAAACTAAAACATTTTAACTTTAAACATACTTTCTGGGATGATGTTAAACTATTACTTTAATTAAGTACCTGTAAAGAGACAATAGATATTGTTAGTTAGTAATTACGTTTTTAGGGTTCCATAATTCCAATGAGGAAACCATATAGTTTCGCCAAGTCCGTCTGTCCTTCTGTCCGTCTATCCCAGGCATAGCGTCGAAACCGTTTTGTATAGATATGTATGTAAACTATGTCAAGAAAGTGGTAGAATAAAATCTTGAAAAATATATTTTTGGAGGGGAGGTATCCTACATGTAAAGTGGGGAAGGCTTTTTTCTATCGTTTTCCCCATAGTGTGGGGCATCGTTAGGTAAGTCTTTAAAAACATTAAAGGGTTGCTTAGACATTTTTTTGATTAAAAGATCCGTTTGCGAGATAATTTAAATAGTTTCAATAGTAGCAGAGTTGAATTTGTGCCTGGTGGATGGCGGTAGGCTCATCCTCCGTTATTTCAGGGTTCAATCTTACAACCAAACATGAACACGATTAAAAAGTAATTTGGCGGCAGGATGACCATTTACTGTATTGCCACTATCTCTGTACCTAAGTAAGAGTGACAAAAATCGAGCTCTAAAATAAAATTCAGAAATTATCTGTGAATTTATTATAAAGCTGCACTCGTCAGCGTTGCTATGTTTTCTGCGCGCGCAGACCTAGGTTTTTACTACAAAAGGTAAGACGCTGGTGCTTTCTCTCGAGCTTGTTAACGGAAGCTCTACCTCCATTTAAATAAATACTAAGCTAGACACTATAAAGTGCCAACAAATCTTGTTGACGCAAGTTACATGCTAAGTAGAAGCTGACCTCACTAGGGGACAACACTAGCAAAGCCATTAAAACTTCAGCCATACAGCTATGTGCAAATCACAACTTTGAGTCGGCAGTCAGGAATCACGGGAACGGCATACAAATTAATTTACGATGGTAAGGGGGCGCCGTGGTGCTACTAATAATGTAATTGATGTATATTGATATACGTGATATATGTTTATTGTAGTGTATTATGGTTTCTTTAGTGATTTATTGGTAGCTGAATTAAATTGAACAATATTGGTTTAGTGCATCTCTTGCCGATACCCTAATTAAAGGACCGAATTAATGAGTTCTAAATTAATTGAATATGATTTTAACGAAGAAAAGCAGCATCTCGGATATTTTATCAAATACGTTTTTTAATGTCAATGTGTTCTTTATTCTTCCCTGCACCTATCACATATAGTTGAAAAAACGTTAACCTTCAATTACAGAAAAAAAAACCGAAAAGGTCCAAATCCTTGGAGTTTATTCGAAGAGGAGGCCATTTAGAAATATATTTCTTAAAATTTGTGACAGTAAATCAAACCTAAATACATCTTAAAATAGGCTAACAATTATGTATTATGTAGATTTAAATTATGTGAACTGAAAAAATAAAACACACTTACGTATTATCAAAATATTTCAATATTATTCTATAGATAATATGCTTCAAAATGAAACTCAAGGCTATATTTATTTTATATTAAAATTAAGTCTCATTGAAAGGTAAAAGTTTCAGAGCGCACCCTTTTTTACATGATACCTAAACATAACATAATAATACGCCTGTGTGGGTGTTATCCACCCACACAGGCGTAATATTATAATAATAAAACAATTAAATAAAACGCTATGTTAGATTATACTCTTTTTAATTATATAAATTAGCTATAATCACATTAACCCAAAGTAAACCACTTAATTTTATTGTAAAAACCGTTGCAAATTAACAATTTGTAAATTTTAAATATACTGCACAATTAAATTGGCAGGACACTCCAACACTAATCTCACTTTATTTTTTACGTGTTGACTCGACGAATCCAGCGGCAAAAGTGAGTGCCGGCCGTTACCGTTCCTTTTTACACCGATATCGAAGAATGTGACGTCACTTCCGTCTAGATTTTTATATTTTTCGAGGGAAGTCAATTGAGTGCGACGACACAACCTAGAACACTAACGTGATTTTCGTTTAGGTATGTGTAACACCATACTTGGTCATGTAATAACCTTATATTATGCTTTTTTGATCCAAAGTTACGAACCCTAAAAAGGAGCTCAGGAAGGGAAACAAACACACATGTTGTCACATAATTTAATTCCTGATATTTGACGTCTGAATGAAACATTTTGTAGCATTTATGTTGACATCGGAATGAAAAAACAACATTGTACATTTTGTACTTTATCCTCAAAGATGTTAAATAAAACATTTCCTTTCATAAAGTTAAATACATAGATAAGACATGAAGGTTTTCTGAAATAACGCCCACTAGATGGCAGCATTAAGACGCTAGGTGCAGAAACCTGTGCAATGCCCACTACGTGCTGCCATGGTGCTGCAATTGTTAATTTCTTGTCGCAAGTAACACTTTGCCCACACTTTATCTAGGTAGATAACTAATCTGGTTCATATTCTACTAATACTAGACTACTGTACCTTTAAACGTGGAACAATTTTAACAGTACTTTAAACAACTTTGTACTTTCAAACACTCGCCAATAAAATCAACATGATACAATAACGAGCCTCTATAATTTCATATCATATCAAAATCCACTTCTCAAATTTAATACCTTATTTCGAAAAGGTTAGCAATATTCCACAGATACTACATTGCGATTAAATATAAAAAGCACCCTATGTTTCGGTCCATAGATAACGAGTAATGGACGATTTTATTTTTTATTATGGCTCTGAAACCGAGGCATTGCGCCATTCAGCCTAATGAGTTTTCAGGATAAATAACGATGTGTTGCTATTATCTGTGGTGATAGCTATTGATGTAAACATTAATTTTAATGGTCGAGTATGGGAAACGATTTAGATTATTGTTGGAACCGGTTATGCAAAAGTAATTAAGTTATTAGTTTGTACTAATTAAGTACAACTTTTATCGAGTACTTTCATAGCATTTAGCTATTCTTAGCAAATTATATTGAGAAACAGCTACAGACACAGAAACCGTTGCTGGTAGGTTAAAGCGGCTGCTCGGTGTGCAGAAGGTCGCATGTTCAAATCCTCCTGGTTCCATAATTTTACAACTGTTTCTTAGTATAATTAAGTACAGACCGACCAAAAAGTGGATGTAGTTTCAGTTTCATTTGAATTAAAATACACTTAAATATAATTACTTAATAGAAGTAGTATTCAGCCTCACTAAAAACCTCCTTAAAAACTTATAACATAACACAAACCACATAGCATAACGCTTATGTAAAGAGGTTATATATAAAATGAAATCACAATTTTATTGACATAATTATTGTCTTAGTTAAGGTGTTTTTATAGTATACATGAGTTTTTTTAATATAAATTATGAATTATTTTAATGATAAAATTATATGAATTGTTATTATTGATGGAATTATTAATTTATTATTATTATTAGGCTATTATAAATTGTGGACATTTTACTTTGACTATTACTATTTGAATTAATGAATATCTTGATCACTGTTTAGATTATTATATTAGAGCCTATTTTATAATAAAATGCATGAAATTTTTGCATGTCATAATTATGGCAAAACATTGCTGAACATTAAGACCTTATTGTACCATTGTTTTGAGCAAAATAAAACTATCTTTATCTTTATCTCTTTACACCCACACTTGTTACGTTTAGGTCCCATTGGATTGGGGGTGAGCCTATCGCCAACCACCGGGCACAATTACAACTCCGTGCTGCTATTGTGAATTTTCTGACGGAAAGATCACAAATAACACTTAGCCCGACCCGGAACCCGAGACCTCGTGGTGAGAGGCGCATACGCTATCCACTAGACCATCGAGGCAGTTAAAACTTATAAATAAAGTAATATTATTAAAATTTAAAGTCATTGCCACCCAACCAATCTTAATAAAGGTGGTAAAAGACTGTGTCCACCGTATCATGGCGTATATCGAGGGGGGCGCATACCGTGAAATATTGAGAGGGTCATCTCTCGGCGGTTCTCAAACTGTAACGGATCAAAATATGCATGCGAATACAATAAAGTGGTAGAAGTTTTCGTCATTAAGTGAGTTTTGAAGTATTTAATTTTTGTTACGAAATATTAGATATATGATATTGGGGTGCATGAAAGGAGCCTCCCCGAGCGACGTACTCAACGATTCCCTATGTCCGGCGCACCCTGGGCAATTCGCGAGTTCTCCAAAGCGAAATTGGCTAATCCTTTCACCACGATGGCAAGTCAAAATAAAATTTGACTCAACCATCGACACGACGAAGAAGAAGATATCACGGGATATTTGTAGCAAGTTTTCCGATATGTCAGGTTTATCGTGACTGCGGCCTGCAACAGCTGTGAAATATCGGCAAACTCGCGAGAACAAAAAACCATGGTAAATATCCCTTAATATTTTATATTTCGTAAGAAAATGCCAATTTTTAGTCTCAAATTTTAATTTTTGTTTTTCAAAAATAAAATTGCTCTATCATGTTAATATTTTTTTAGCGATCCTTCTGTTAGCGTATCGGTAGAATTCTATACATTTTTTAATTAATTCGCTGGCAACATTTCACTTCGCAACTTATAAGACTTCAGTTTCATTAACTGGCAGCACCACATTGCTCTTATTGGTCTATGATTCTTATTGGTTTATGTTTCGACCTATCAGAGCAAGGCACTATTTTGGCGGGAATTCGGGGTAATAACGTAAGGTACGCGTCATAGTCTCGGCATTCTATCGTGTGGTGACTTCGAGTGAACAACAAAGAAAATAGTGTATACTGTGTGATAATTCTAAGGTAATATTATTATGTATTTAATCCTTGTGTAATTTTTACTGTGATGTGAAGTGATTTCGGTCAAAGGTAATTTCTGTGAATTAAAAGTATTGTCTGAACTGTTATGGCGTTTTCTTTACACTTCGCTGCCGGACTAACCTTGCCTATTAGAAAAATCCAAGTTATTTTTAGCGGTCTAGTGTGATAATTATAATTTGTAAATATCCAAACGATGGGTGATTTACCTTTTATTTCAATATTTGTAACATACAAACGCACTCCCAAAACCGTTTACTGCATGAAAAATTGGCAATCCCTACATTTAGGCTTTGCAAAATAGGTAAATCTATTGCAGGCATATGTATAAATAATACACTGCCAAGTAATGAGCATGGTCTATCATTAAATAAATTCACAAACTTTTTATTTTTTCTTTTTTTTTTATAAAAGTAAATTGTGTTGTAAAGCCTACTACAGATTTAAAGACTTCATTGAAGACAAGGCTGCTTGGCAGTGACGTGAATTTCTCATTATTGTAATTATATATTTTTTTTATTTTTATTATTTAAATTTTAATTTATTTATTAAGAATATGATTATCATTTTAATGAGAATAAATATAATTATGTATACTATGAATTATGACATTTTCAAGTGATCAATGTATTCAATGAAACAAATATGTTTGACTTTGACTTTGAAAGAAAACACCGCCCTTTATTACTAGGCAGGGTCTATTTCGCCACATCTAAACGCCTAAAAGTATCTCGGTCAAAGCGAAACTAATTTCCCTACCTTTCCTGAATGGCCAGAAAACAAAACGACTAAACTAATATTGAACACATGACCCAAAGTTAATTTAGGCAGCTGACATCCTCGGGATAAACAAACAACCGACCAAATAAACTAGGTCTGCCGCAATCCGTTTTACATAGAAAACAACTCATTTACAGGGAAATTAGTCGTGTTCTATGATAATAGGCTTTTATTACTTTGTGTTGAGTTTGATGAAAATGAAACGCTTGTACTGATGAAAAATGTATTTTCAGTTCATGTGATTCATTTTGTTCGTTCATGTGTATGTATGTACCAACAAACTATAATTTTATAAATAAAAAACCTTCTGAAAGTTGTATTTTATAGAGACATCATTAACCAGCGCAGCATCTTAACAATCGAACAACAAAATGAAATGTTGTTTAACTTTCATGCAAAAATATGGGCAATTGGCACTAAGCTACTTCTACGTCTATCGGCGTACTACGCAAGCGGTGCCACGCGTGGAAACTAGTAATAAAACGATACCTAGCAATAGTACAATACTGCAACAATTCAATCTCGTGGAACACAGTTAATGCGTGTATGCAAGGCAAACACACCTGTGCGTTTACATACCCACTATACAGCACTGCACTGATTCAGAGTTCAGACAATAGTAACTACGTTATTCTAGTTATCAAATCTAGCTTAACTAGAACTATTCCGAAGTAAATCTGTAAAAACCAACGTTGACATCAGGACTACAAAATAAGTATTTCAAATGCCTTAAATCTAATTTATATTGATTATATTATTTTATTTGAATTAATTCTATTTTATACAGTATTTTTAAGATTATTATTTTAAGTTTGTGAATTTAGATTTTAATGTTTTTAATTATATTATTTTTTTACGTTGTTATTCTGTGAGTATAGTTTCTTTTTTTTTGTTTAACTTGTTTTATATAAAAATGATTCGTGTTACCGAAATATCATGCAAGCGGTGTTAGTCTGTAAGTAGTTGTTACACTTAAAAAACTATATATATGAGCATGTTCATTTAGAAATTGTAATGGTGTAAACAACTGTAGACTAGCCTTAAATAAATAAATAAATAAATAAATAAATAAATAATAAAGAATGTTTTTTTTTAAATTCACAATTGCATTGCAAAAGATACAATTATTCATGTAGCTCCACATTTGCTTTTATTTGCATTTAAATGTCCAATTAAAAAATAATATCTAATACCTCATGTATTTATATGAGAACAAAGTTTCAAAATCTCTAAACGAAAATATAACCTTTAGCAAAAACGAGACCGAAAACTCTTAAAAGAAGCTTAAATTACAAGCAAACAAAATTGTTTCTCTTTATTACTCATTTAATTTTCAAGTTCGTCCTTTATAACTGAAACTGTTGGAAACTTGTCACTAGCAGGCGCGCGTTGTAATTAAATTTTAATCCTCTCAAACTATTGTCTGACAAAACCAACAAAGATGCGGGAACGAAAGTTGGGAAACTATATTGAGTTCGACAGAGTTGTGAATTAGGCAAGGAAAGGACATGACGTCATATTAGTTGAAGCGAACTAAACAATAGGTAACCTAGTTGGTACGAGACACTTATCTACGGCTGTGAACACAATCGTAGTTTCAAAATGAATGGGCAAATGAAACCTCATGCCCAACTATTCTGTTCTGTAGTGAGCGGCACTGTAAAACGGAACTTTGCTTGTTATAAATGAAAATTCCAAAGCATTACACGTGGAATATACAAGAATATCCTTAGTATTTACGTATGATTTACATTATCACAGTCACCGGTACCATCACATTTTATAATATTACTATTCAGACTTCAGTATGACAGATACTTCATACAAAATTGGCCAATTTTGAAAAGTGTTAATTGGTAACGTGTTGAAAACGTACCTTGTATGTTGGTATGATTATTCTAAATAATTTTGTTCCCACAATAAAGTATGCAATTGAGACTGAGGCGAGATACTGGTAATTTCGGTTATCTAATATAATCCAAATCCCTATTATAATTGCTCTAAAATCGACGAAACACTTCGCATCTTTGCGGAGTCACTGCCGTGGCCCCAGATAACATTGATAAAAAAAACATAAATAAAGGAATATTTCGTCCCATACGACAATAAACAGATCGCAAATAAAAGCAAGTAGATCGCTCCGGATCCGGACACAATTTGGTGGAACAAGCATAATTAACCCGATTTAATGAATATTATGATGTAATCCACACACGGCGCCTCTCGTTTATTATATGAATCTACCGTTGGTCACAATCACGACTTTATCAATATAATAAATGAACCTGAATATAATTTATTCTAGATAATGTTACCTTAAAGCGAGGCGATTCCACGAAATGTATTCTTTATAACATTCAAATGCTTGCTGCTTCTTCAATATGATTGATTATTGCATGGCTTCATATCTCGCTCTCGACCTCATTTTTTGAGCAAAATCATCCCTTTTTGATTTTATTTTGGAATACTGGATAATTGATAAAAAAAATATTGATCTTTGTGTTACAACTATAAAAAACTCTCTGTATTTTTTAAATAATAATCATCTTTCGCTGATTATAATGAAATAAGAAACAATTAAGTATATAATAATGGTAATATAAAGATTTTTTTTTATACTACTATTGCGTCTCTTTGTTACTGTTATTTTTTGTGCAGCCTTCCTGGCTTTTCTTTACACTGGAAGCTCAAATTTTTGACGTATGAAGCCCCTTACCAGTCATACAGAAAAATACTCTGAGACCCGGGGTGCAAAAAAAATTACCGGGAAAATTTAATCAACATTTGATTATTCTACTGTCGCAAAACATCGTGAAGCTCAAGACTTCATTTACTCCCAGTATGTTATGAAAGTATGCAAACATGCAGTGCTTGAGGACTTATGTACTCAGTCTGTCAAAACAAACGAACAAAAGCATCATTACTACGCGAAAAAATGCAGATGCGACTACGATTTTTATAATAAAACTCAACGATATGTATGATCAATTCGATTACAAGAAACACAAAACTAAGTTACGTCGCCAATTGTGATTGGTCATCTTTCTGTAGTTTAACAAAAAGACGCCCTTAAAAAATTTCTACTTCGAAAGTTTGAGCACCACCCTGCTTATTCACCGAACGTTATTTCGTAGCCATTTTGCAATACATTGTTTGTTCAATTTATACCCCCCTGTTCTCTAGAGATGCGTTATTCCATTGTTGCACCCATCGAACTACATTTCAACCTTATTTCTATGCAAATAAAGGCGCAATTCCGCTGACACAAAGATAAATGATATTGTTGTTTCTTGTTTAGGCATCTTGAGGAAATGTTGCGTTTCCGCCACTTAGGAGTCAATGAACTTTGCATAGGGCAGCCGATACTTGAGTCAGTCAGGTTAAAGTAACTTTCTTGTTTGATGAAAAAAACTTTACGTTAACTGAAAATTTTGCAACGTAACTTATTGTCTCCGGTAATGGCGACAAATTACTTTTACAAGTTCGAATCGGTGTCGGGTGTAAACTTGAGCAAATTAGTTTAATGGTTCTTGAGAAATCTAATCATTTGTTAATAACTCAAACGAAGTTGTTGAACATTAAAAAATGTGCCAATTATATCGTTAAGCAAGGTGACCCACTCGAAAACTCATAGAGATCAAATTTGAATTTAGAATATATTTTTATAAGACTTTTTACTAAATCCATTTATTGGATTTTATGAGTTTTAAACCTTCTTTGTAGTTTAAATTTTTCTTATAGTACGAGAGCCCACGACCAAAATTTTTGTCTCATAGCAATACGGCCAAAACCGCATCAAATCGATAGATACGATTATCCTGAACTCGAAAATACCAATATCAGACATTTTCCGCGTAGCGTTTGATCTGACCGAATTTTCAAAATTGTCAAAGAATTTTACCGAACTGCATCATAGCAATATGTCTGATTTGCAGACTGTAGTTTAATGATAGTTCTGAGATACCGGAAACATATTTTTCAGACGTTAGTGGTGTAGCGCAAACCCGTAAAATCACTTAAAAAAATTAAAAATGAGACAAAAAAAATGTCTCATAGCAATACGTCTGAAAATCTTTTTTATTAGTAAATTTTGGTTATTTGATGCGAACAAAACAATTTTCAGACGGAAATGTGAACGCATTAAATTTTGAGACCGTTTTGAAAATGTTAACAAATTTTACCGATCGGTATCATAGCAATATGTCTGAAAATTGTTGGACATGATAAAATAAGTTGTCCACATGTGCAAAAAATTTATATCAGACGAATTAAGTGTAGCACCTTCTCTATCAGACAACTTTTCGATACTCAGATATCATTTAAAAATCGTATTGAGGCATCTTGAATTTTCTGTTACAAACCAATGAATACGTTGCGACCCTGAATTTATTAGATGATAATTAACAAAGAATTTACCCGAAACCGTAACATTGAAGTTGAAGGACTGAAATAAATCGCACAAAAGAAAGCTGGCGAGTGAGCTGTATAATAGTAAGAAAGGGGCAGGAGCGTAACAAGCGCTGAGGCTGTTGAAATTAAATACTGATTGATTTGATAGTTTTGGTTTTATTTAAAGCACACTTGAGTAACTTTTACAATAGAAATAAGTAATGACATCTGTCATCTGTCAAAGTACATATAATAGACAAGGGAGATTCTTGAATATCTATGAAGGCTGTAAATTTAAAAAACATTTAACAGAGGCGTCGGTCAAGCGACTCCGAAACGTTATTTTCGTTTTTGGGAGTATATGCTACACTTAAAGTGTCTGAAAACAGGTTTTTGGTAATCATGGCAGCAATACGAAAAGTTGAAAAAAAAATTATCCGTCTTGCTATGATACAGGTCGGCTAAATTTGTTGACATTTTCAAAAATGCGCTCAGGCTATATGCTACGCGCAAAATGTCTGAAAACAAACTTTTTTGTAATACAATTATAAAATCTATGTACATTTTCACTATCAGACGTATTGCTATAATACCGACTGTCTTTTTTTTTGACACAGCAGAAATGGCCTCCCACGCAGTTGCTACACTTTCAACCGTTACTACACACCTAGCCGGGTACAGAATCATACAATCTAACGATTTTATAGGGTTTTTGCCGTATTGCTATGAGACATGGTTTTGGTCGTGGGCTCTCGTACTATTAGCTTTGTCCGTAAGTATTTTAAATAACTTCAGCATAGTTGATTAAACTTTTTATTCTAATTTAAATGTTTAGAAGCATGTCAAAGTTTCTAACATTTAAATTATTCTTAAAGTTTTAAATGACAGCATTATTAAATAAAATAGATAGGATATTTTTGATATTTAAAATATCATTTATTTGTCAAAATGTAGTACAAGAAGGTGTTAACAATAATGCTTATGTTTCATACATTTTACCATTGCTGGCGTACAAATACTGACTTATTACAGTTATTACTAAAATGTAATTAAATTAACACACATACTTAAAATTTAAATAATTAATTACTTACTAAGAACTATTATAATGAGTCAACTACTTATGTAAATACTTAAACTTTAAACAAGATACAATTAACAAATTGTCCCTAAGTTAAATTCCAAAATATAATTTCTGTAGTTACGTTACTCACGCTCCGCTTTTCCTTAAAATTTAATATTTTATTTTAATAGTGATGCAGTCTGCGGTACAGGCAGTGTCGCCCCCTGGTGGGCGAAAGAAATAGCTGCTATTGTAAAATATAGCGGTTCACATGTAAATATGTTTGATACTCCCTGTGGAGCTATAGCAGGAAAACATTCGCTGAAAAATTGTGTTAAAAATGCGAAGTTTCAGTCGAACGGAACTGTTATTCCGTTGAGTTATTTGTTATTTATGATATTGAATTTTATTCTGTGCTTTTTTTGTTTACCGCATAAAAATAAAGATACATTTACAATCTTACCATTACCATTGCCATCTATTGAGAAACAATTATACTTTGTTGAGGATTTAAATTAGCTTAGCTAATTTAAATGTAAATAATTTCAAGTTTTAGTATTTTTTTGTTTAGCGTACCTACAACTTCTTATTTAGAATCCTAAATAGGTACCTAATTGTAATAAAAGTGATTACCATAACTTTATTATAATCGCAACGGCATAGTACAATCTAATATTCCAGCATAAGTCACCTACAAATTAATTCATCCCTGACGTTTTATTCACCCGTAAACACCCACAATACCTAATTCACACGACTTTATTATAATAATCACATTCGTAAAAGACATTGCTAAACAGTACCTATTTCATTTAAATTCCCTTTATTGACTGTCACCCACAAAATTTATACGCGACCAAGAACTAAAAACCTAACAAGATTAAATTTTCAGAAGCAATTCGTGCGGGTGACTAGCTTCAATGGAATTCATACAAAATTGTTTCAAAGAGAACTATTTCATACAAAATTGTTTCAGACAAGCCGGTTTTATACAAAATAGTTTTGTGCGGAGCTTGGGCACGGTTAGTTTAAATTTTTCAATGTTGGAAGTTGATGTGTTTATTGATTAATTAGATTATTCAGTGGATGAGCAGCTCAGTGCTTTTGGAATGGAATGCAATTCCGCGATTGCGAGGGAGTAATGAACCGAGTTGATCCCTGCATTTCCCGCGTCGTATTTTGCATGCTTTTATTGTTAACTAGCATTTACTCGCGACTTCACACGTGGAATTTGTTGTATTAAGTAGTAGCTGCTCCCGAACTTTGACCCGCTTTAAACCTTGCTCCCGTGGAGTTTGGCGCCATGCAAAGTACCTTAAAACCTTATTTGAGAGTTCGACTATCAAGCACAAAAAGAATTATTAAAATCCTATCAGTAGTTGCCGAGATTAGCGTTAGCAAACAATAAATAAACTATATTTTGCCCACGGTTTTGTCTGTGTGGCAGTACATGCATAAAAAGTAGCCGATGTTTGATGTCCGACCGACATTGTTGTACTATCACATAAAATTTATCAAAATCCGTCCAGCCGTTTAGAAGAAAACTGGTTTTATATTTATTTGCAGATATCACGCGGAGGGATAAAAATAAAATGGAGATGTCATTAATTTAGAATTTAATCTGTGTTCAAATTATTGTATACTATTTAATATTATAAAGATTTTAATGCCAAATAACTAAAACACATGTTTCCCTAATTCATACACCAACCTTTTCTCCCAAAACCTCTACAGAATCCAAAACCGACGATTAAGTCACCCTAATGAACCTTCCTTACAATCACCTTTTCCTTGTACACACGTGTTACCGATAAATAGTGGTGTAATACCCGCACTACCCGGTACCGGTAACTGGTAATAGTTGGTAACACAATATGCGTAAATTCCATCAGACGTCGATAGCCTGACCCGCACCCCTGTACCACGAGGTTTGACTGCTCTCACTGCTCCTGTACCACGATATATATGTGTTCTATGTATGAAATGTACAGGTGAATGGTAAAGGGTTTCAGAAAATTAGTATGTTTAATTTTATTTCAATGCGCTTTTAGTCTTTGTTGTAAGAGAAGTTTGAGAAGTTAAGACTACCTTACAGCCTATAAGACCATATACTTATTTACTTTGTAATTTAATTTACCTAACCACCGCAGCTTAGCACCTTATATAAAAAGGTGAGTAGAGGTGAGTTTTTGTTTTTAATATTTTTTTCATCTAGAACCGTCTTTTGAACTAAGTATGCAATTATTTTCTTTCTGATATGATCTATTTCAAAGTGTGACTCTTAACTCTTTTAAGCGTATCAAAATATTCTATATTTTTCAGCTTTAATTCTGTGATATCGCACTTAATCCTTGAAAAAATAATCAGGTATTTTATATTCTTACCCAGTCTTCGCCATTACCTTTAGCTCATAGCCATCTTTAGGGTTAAGTCCAGACGCTTACAATAAAACCTAATAGCAAAACCTAAAAAAAACATCCACTATGAAGAGGATATTTGTAGCTCACCCGGCTAGCTAGAAATATCGTCTAGCTTATTATAATGCGTTAGCCTTACCGCATTAAAAGCTAGCTACTAAATAAAAAAGATACACAAATAAAAGAAATAAAAATAAAACCTTTTTCCACAAACATCATAAATCTCTGCAGCGCAAATTAAAATGAAATCTAGACGCGAAAGTAATCCACTTTGTAATAGTTTTACGAATACATTGGCATCTTTCCAGTCCGCACGTACCTTGCGATTGGATTAAAAAGAGGTTTTATAGCGCATGCATGCATACACTGCAGTTCGCGGCATGCATACATAATGCATGCGATGAATCTGATGGAACCAGGTTAATGAAATGCTGAACGGGGACGTGATCATCTATCAAAATAGCTTTTAGTCTATTTGTTCATGTTTATTAATATTGCTTTTTACGTTAAAAGCTATAAAAATTGTGACGGATCAGTGCTCGTGCACATTAGAGATGCTATCGCTGTATATTTAATTTTAACACAAAGTTGAACCTTTTAAAGTGAGGCTCAATCGCTGGTAGTTCGATATGGGCGTCAGTCTTGATCCTGTATTTATAATAAATACAATAAATACTACGAACATATTTTTAAACAATTAGTTTTATTCAAGAGTGTTTAATTCTAGAACATTAAAATCTATGTCTGTAAATAAATAATGTTTTATTTATACTCTAAACTCGTATGTTAATGTTCTCTATATTATTCAGGTTAGCTTCAGGCACACATATTAAATTAAACCATGAACCCATGAATTAATTTAATATGTCTCCCTGACTGCATCACTAAAGGAATTCAAACCAACCAAACCGATATTCCAAGTCCAAGCTAAAGTAAATATAGCATTACAGCTATATCTACAAGTGCTCTCAGAAATCAAACGAACCGTAACAGAAATACTGCTACCTCGATGTAAATTTATTGGCTGCCAACTTGACCACCACATTCCTTCCCTGATTGTGATTGAAAAGAAAATATCTAGAAAATGCAGACGCGTTGTCACATTCAAATCTTGATGTAGGTAGAACTCTTGTAAACGAGTTCGAGGGCAACGCACTACCCTCACTCCTAATGTCCATCCAAAGGTTGCCTGGAAGAAATCGGGATAAGCGATAAGGCTACCCTTTGTGCGTATATTTCTATTTAAACGTTCGTACAAATGTATATATTATGTTGTATGCACAAAATACAGTTTTATCTATCTATTTATCTATCTATCTTTATCCTGCCACCACATAGTACCGTTCGCATTACTTTGCACCTGTTTAGCAGTGAGATCAAGCCCTGGAATGACAGGCACATGAGACATAAGTGACATAACACAATAATCCTCAGATGAAGCGACGCATTTACAGTGTGTTTTTGTGAGTTTGTTTATGTCAACGGGATGTTAATATCACTAACCATCAGGTGGTCTACTCGTCCATTAGCTATATTAATCGTTTGCCTCAAGAATATTATTATTTTTATATAATAGAAGAAGAAGAGTATCAAGTATCAAGTATCAAGAATATTAATAATAATATTTTTTAAGACCTAAAGTCAAAAGTGTAACGGTGGTGTTTTTTTCGTAACAAAAGGGCCTTAGCTTCAAGCCCCTTTACTACAACTTACTAAACCTAAGTCTACTATCCCAATTCGACTATAAAATATAGACACGAAACAAAACAATCTAAATAAATATCTCCCTAATACACTTTTGTTCGCGAGCAGCCTCCGTCCAGGTTTTATTTAAACTACCCTTACCAACTCCCCTTTGTGCCGGTACCGTGCTCACTGCTCAGGCACTGAATAAATACACCCACGACTATTTGACGATCATTTTCTACACAAGAATACACCGTCGGATATGTGACAAAGATAATGGGGTAAGGATAAATTCGTATTATGTATTACAAAATCATTGCCGCCTAGCGAGCGTCTAAACCACGATTCCTTCAAACTTAATATACGAAAGAAACAGTTGAAATAATCATGGGACCGCCAGCATTGGAACGTGTGACCTCTGCATGCCGTTTTAAACACTAAATGTAATGTGTAAGTTTGCTGAATGTAATTTCGCCATGTTGGTTTGTATCCTACAAATGGATGAACGTGACGTCACGTAATGACGTGGTATACAGTTAAGAAATTTAGGGTTCTGGCAAGAGGCGACCGTGGCTTAGAGGTAAAAGCGGCTGCCCGATATGCAGAGATCGCAAGTTCAAATCCGACCAGCCCTATAATTTTCTCAACTGGTTCTTAGTATAATTTGGTAAGCATAGGTAAATGCTATGAACATAATCAATAAGAAGTTAAACTCCATAGCTTTACGCGTTTCGGGATATAAGGGTTGTGACACACGGACGAACGAGTGATCATATAAGGACTTTTTCCTTTTGAGGTACGGAACGTAAATAAAATAATAATTGCGATAAAATTAGTATGTCTAATTAAAAAAATAGTTAAATAGTTCGTCGGTTTATTATTACATCTCGCTCAATTTGTGGCCGGTGGACGATTTTCGTAGCATTTTAATGAAACTGACAATTTTGGGACGAAAAGTAAACTGTGTCAGTTTTATTTTCACCTTTTGTGTTGTTAATAAGAGCACAAACCTATGAAATGCGAAATAAAAACTCTTTATTATGCGAATTTTAACTTTGTTATATTTTTTAGGTTTCTCTAATCCAATTATTTAGATCGGTTGCGTGGATTCAAAGATTTTTTGGTACAAACAAACAAAATAATGTTTTCACTTTTTTATTGGTATAAATAAATAACGACAAACTACGGAACCCTATAGCGCGTGGCCCGACACGCACTTGCCTGGTTTAGTTTTTGCTTGGACCATTACTTCAGCTTAATCGGAAAAGCTAAGGCCAATGCAAACGCTACAAGTTTTGCAAAGCAATTATCTTGCCATCTCCGTCTTTTTTATTGCGATAAACCAAGCAAGCATTAGAATTGCCTTACAAAACTTGAATCGTGTAAATGAGCTTTTATTGCACAATGAAAATGGCAAATCAATCCGTGATCTAAATATAAATGCCAATATATGAGTATTATAATTGTGGCAATATAGAGCATGTTATTTCATTTTGATGTATATTTAATTAACTGTCACAAACACTAAAATGAAAAGCCAAATGAATACGATACATATGAATGCTTTTATCAAAATTCGGGAAATCTATTCAACAATATAATATGAAAGCTGAAAATAATTTTATATGAAAAATGTTAACGGATATAAAAATAGCTTAACATTAATTTGGCGCGGCTTCATTGTTTCACTATATCAATGTAAGGTTCATGAATAAATAATTGCTGAATGAGGTTCTTTATTGGTTGGGTCAATGGCTTATCGGCTTAATTAATGAATTGGACAGACTTCAACGAGTGCATATTTTATATCATAAAGCGGTCACTCAACTCTTTCAATCTCGGCGACAGTTTTAGTAACATTTTCCCATAGAACGCACCTATTGGAAAGCTAGTCTCAAAGCCATGGCGGCTGCTTTTCAGCGAATGGTATAAGGCTGGTTTTCTATCAGAGATTTGCTGCTACTATTATTATTTATGTATTTATTATTTCAATTATCAGCTTACAGTGTTAAACCAAACGCAACAAAATGTAAAATCATTAGATAAAACATTGTAATTTATTTTTATTTTTTTATCGTTTATTTATTTATTATACAACTAAACATTTAAAATTACACTATATTTTTAAGAAAGTGAATACTAAAAATATACCTTACTATATATACATGAAATAAAAAAATATAATACAAACTTATTAAATAAAATAGATCTAATAAAAAGTTCAGGTGTCAAAAAATACGTCCGCATCATAGAAATCTTAATAATAAGGCAATAGAAATGTCAAAGACGCGTGACCTTGTCGCCGCGCATCTGTCTAGTCAAACACAAGTGCGAGTTGAGGAATTGTCGTCTTAATGTCATCGCAAAAAGAATAATTTTGTTTGCAGGAATACAAGCGCATGAGTCTAGTCGAACACAAGTGCGAGTTGAGGAATTGTCGTCTTAATGTCATCGCCAAAAAGAATAATTTTGTTTGCAGGAATACAAAAAGTGGTATTTGAAAAACGGCGACATGCGTCCCAGTGTTAAAAGATAGTCGATAGCATTTCTATTGACTAGTTATTAAGATTTCTATGGTCCGCATCAATGTCGACCGCGGGTAACGTGCGAAGAAGGCTGGCGGCATTGCCACGTTGTATGGCAATGGTCGGCCTTCTGGTCGCGTGAAGAAAAAAAAAACAAACATTATAAATTAAATGCAAATTGAATTAATAATAAAATTAAACTTTCTAAAATTAATTAATAAGCGCGTATAAATTAAATTATATGAAACAAAATTTTTAATTATATGAAAATAATAAATATTATTAAAATAACACATAAATCCAAATATATCAATTACATATTCTAATAAAGCATAATTTCAATTTAATTATATCATTATTATATATTCTACTAACTAAGGTAAACTGCTGCCAATGGATAATGTTTCAATATACCGCGCTGCTATATCAAGAAACCTGTTCTCGGAACAAGTAAAAATATCTAGGTTCTCGTCGTACGTCAAAATATCATTGATGTACCAGAGTGCTCGGGGCAGGGGGGGGGAACTAGCAATACGGATGGGACTATGGGGCGAGGATGTAAAAGTTAAGCTAGGAAACAATGTCACCGTTTTCACTGATGAACAACTACACCTACTAATATCCTGTACGTATTTAAAACACATTTCTCGAGGTAAATAATCCTTTAAGTTGACTTTTCAAGCTTACATTAAACCTAGCTAAAGTAAAAACAATTGCAAGCTCTCTCCATTCAGTAATCAGTGCATCCATTTATTTCTTCATCTACGTTTAATTGCACGACCAACTAGACTCTCTCTCTAATAAAACCTCACAGTGTACGTACGATTGTTGCAATCCGTGCGCGACTGAACAACACTGAGAGCAGGGAATGGCTCGTCCACAAATACCGCAGCAGTTCAATAGCACAGGAATTCTCCCCTGCAGTGGAGCTGGAAATTTAATGAAAAATATTTAACCTTATTTCTTATAATGAACTTTATAGTGAGTGTTTGAAGAAAGGATACGAATGGTGCGCCATGAAACCTACTTTTGTGCAAAGGCTTACTTGCTCCACTTTTTTCGTCATTTATCCAGGTTTATGTAAAGAGGCTTAATTTTTATGCCTTTTATGACCGATTTATTAAAATATTTAAAGAAAGTTTTTTTGATCTTTTAAGGTTATGATTAGATGGATTTCCCACCTCACTAACTTTACTTAATCCACCCAACATGTAACATAACATCACGCCTATATTATCCAGAAGGGTGTGGCAGAGGTGTACAACATCCACACTTCACCTGTTATGTTCAGGTCCCATAGGATAGAGGGTGAAACTATCGCCATCCACCGGGTACAATTTCACCTCCGTGCTGCTATCGTGAATTTCCCGACGGAAAATTACACTTAGCCTGAATCCGGTCATTGAACCCGAGACCTCGCGGTGAGAGGCGCATACGCTAACCACTAGACCATTGAGGAAGTCAAAATATTAAAATAATGAAAACTGACTCGATGGGCCTTAAGGTCCATGGAATGGCCGGTAAATTAAGTAACGTTACGTTGATTTAGATGTACAGTGGGCCAAGCAATTAGGTATACAGGACAAAAACTTCTACGCCATAGTAAAAACTGACTGTAATAGTTATGCATGTGTGAATTACATATTTAAGAAGTGTAATACACCTACTATTCAGATATGTAACTCACTAATCTATAACTGGTGTAGTAAGACTACTATGACTTAGAAGTGTTTGCCCTGCATACCTCGTTGGCCCACTGTACACTGCTTTGGGACATTAAATATATTCGCCTATGTAATTCAAAGATATGTAATAATAACATAGAGGCCATTGAAGCTTCAGCTAATACACACTAGTCAAAGAACTAGATAGAGTTAGTAATCTACTATCGGTAGAGTATCCAACTGCTATGAACTAGCGCGATACGTGTAATATTCACGATAAGTTCAGCTAAGAGTACTTATCAGAGTTGCGCCGCAGTCCGTTACATGTTAAATTGAGTTGGACCAACAACTTGCAAGCTACCTAACGTTTCTTTAGATTTAATTGAATTATTTATAGGTGATAGAGCTTACGTGAACCTTATTTTAGATAATCCCACGCCAAATAGTCATGCTTACCCTGCTGTGTTGTATTTATTTTAACAAATTGATAAGCGATTTCATAATTCACATCTTGAAACCATCTTAGAAGTTATTATACCTTCATCTATAAGAATGACACAAGTTATGAAATGAATGAATGATGAAGTTAAGCACACCAATGCATTCAACCACCTTCTACGACAAGTCGTTTACTGTCCAAGCCGTTCGTTTGTGGAATGCTTTACCTATACAAGTTAGACGTGCCAAATCCCTACCAGCATTCAAAAAATTAGTTATGGAGCACTATTTGTTACAAAAGTGATTTATTATAGACTCGTTATTGCGTCCTTCGTACATTCCTGCCCACTAAATATTTATTTATGTATAAGTATATTATATTATATTTATTTATGTAATATGTATATAAGTATTTTATATATATATTATTATAATATTCATGTATAAATATATTATTATAATTATGTAGGTATATTTGTACAATGTAGTACAAGTTAGTAGATTTAAGGAGTAAATATCTATTTTTATTGTTTCTCTTTCGTTCTGTATGGTATGCCATGGCTATAAATTATGTCCTATATTTTTTGTCCATTTAGTTTGTCTGGAAGAAATTGCTTTTAGCGATAAGACCGCCGATTGTGCAACATTGTCTTTGTATTTTCATAACTGTATTTTTTTAGTGGTGTACAATAAAGAATATTTATTATTATTATTATTAATGACAAGACTATTAAACGACGTTTTACTACACAAAGCACACGGGTGCTTAATGATAAAAATCAAGCACGATCTTACGAGCATAAGTCCCAACCTCTATACGGTTATACCATCCTGGTACTTTTATAGTGGAAATGATCTCCAGATCCCGTAAGTAGGTTATTACCCTGAGTCGGTTCGTTACGCCTGTGAGGCCCCGTGACGTCACGCAAACTGGCCACTACTAACGTAATGTTATCCTCTTAAGTTATGAATTCCTGGTACTTTTAGACTTATCTTGGTTCGTAAAACTGGAACACTACGAGCAAATCTCTGGCAGGTAATCGAAATTGCATTTATTGTCTTTGGGTCAGCTACAATTTGCCGTCGCAATATATTTGTAGCTAAGTTGTAGGACTTGGTTTACCAAATTAAAAAAATAATTGTGTTTGTCTGTAATATTGCATGTACTTGCTAATTGCTATAGCTTTCTCCTATTTATATTAAAACATTAAATATATAAAAAATGGGTGAGTTATTAAATAGGTTTATAAAAGTCAATGCTTCTGTTTTTTCGTGTATCTAAAACATGAAAAAGCAAAAGCCTAATCCCGTGCCAAACATAAAACAATGAAAACACCAAAAACAAAGCTACAAATATTGATAAATCGGCTTTTTTTCCATACTGAAACATGCTGAAAGTCACGTTCAAAACTCTGCACATCATTCGTAATCGAATAATACTATTCGCCTAATAGATACATTTTGAATGAAGAACCTTCCAAACGTTTTCATTCAAGTTCAAATCAACGTTCGAAAAACAAACAAAATTAAAAATAAAACCACAGACAATCGTATCATCTCATCGTATTTTTTTCGAATACAAAATGAAGTCTCCGCTTTTGTTAAAATAAAACAGTACAAAACCGCAAATTTGATTAGATTCCCGCGGTTAAGTCCGACGCGATGGACGTATTTTATTTTATTTACATACTTTTAAAAGGCCGCAAAGTTGTTTACAGGAGCTCGACCACATTTAATGCTATTAGCTGTGACATTAAATGACAAAACAAGATGATTATTAGCCGTGATTGGCTGACATTATTAATATCAATTAAGAATCAATATGGTACGTCATTTAGGCTAAAGCCGCATATGCGTGCTGCTAGCTTCGCGCCTCGAGCCTTGTGAGTCACTTTAGTTACTTAGCAAAAAAACAAACGCATTAAAATTTTCGCAAATGGCCGCACTGCGCGCTTGATTTCTATATAATAATGCAAGCCTAGTTCGTAAATCAAAACGATAAAAACGGATAATAGGATGTTTTGATTGCATTCAGTTTAATACAAAGGCAATGTTTGAAATATTCAACAGTCAATTAGACACTGGTAAATAATAACCTTGGACCGCGTCAAAATGGCCAAACTGTAGTGCACCTGAAATTTTATTATAATATTCATTTAACAATTAAATTGTGGATAGCCTTTTCGAACATCGAGTGTTTTTGTACAGCAAAGGGTGCAAAATGATATGCCCTAACGATCTTTTGTATTGCAAACTGAAATACATTTAATTTGGCTTTTGAATTTTGAAATGTATTATCATGGTACAAAACTGGTTAAATAAATAAAACTTCCTCGATGGTCTAATGGTTAGCGTATGCGCCTCTCATCGTGAGGTCTCGGGTTCAATACCAGGATCGGGCAAAGTATTATTTGTCAAAGAGTAATCAATTATTTTATTTGCTATTTCTTTTTATTTTGTAGTCCGTGATAGGGTTAAAATATCATAATAATTTAAACGTAATGCCACAACCGCTCATATTTAGTTATTGCACCAAAAACTGAAAGACTTAAGCCTCAAGTTAACGTTTCAAATTTAAAAAAAACTTTGAGTTAACTAACACTTGTTAAAATAATAAGTATTCAAACCTGGGTAAGCAGTCAACTCTTGGTTATTAAAATAAACTCTGAAACGTGCTAGTGGCTCTTGATAAACCTTCATCAATAAATATTTAACCTTATAATATTCACACGTCACTCAATCGGAACCAATCGTAACAACTGAAGGAGGAATCAGACAAAAAACCGACCATTAGTTATTCGGGAGAGTTAGCGGAATGGACGTTACAGAATTGAATGTCGATGCGATCGGATATCCACCGACGTATCCTTGTATCCGATCCGTTCTTAGCAGGAAACCAAAATGGCACCGACATTATTTACCTTCCAAAAGATAGGTATTTCCTTTTTCCAGGTTTAGCTTTAAACCATTTCTTAAAAGATTTCGGTTTAACTTATGCCTATTAAAAATTAATGTCAGTTGATTTATCTGGCAAATATGTCTACTTTTATTTTTATTATACCTTTATAATATTATTAAAATGTACGTAATAGATTCTAAGCTAGTTGGTATATCTCCAGCTAAAATAACGTGAGTAATCCGTATTCTCAATAATAAAACCAAATAAAAAAATAATAACAAAATAATCAGAAGGCTGGTTTTTACTTCGCTCAAAAGTTGAGCATTGCAATACAACGCGGCAATGCCGCCAGCCTTCTGGGCGCGTCACCCGCATTTGATATTAATTCGGTAGTATTTTTTGACGGATAACTTTTTAATTTTTTTAATAATATTAATCTTCCAGCTGTACAGTGGGCCAACGAGTTAGCTATGCAGGGCAAAAACTTCTATGTCATAGTAAAGACTTACAACACCAGTTATGGATAAGTGAGTTATTTATCTAAACAGTGGGGATATTACACTTATTAAATATGTAATTCACAGATGCATATCTATTGCAGTCAGTTTTCAGTATGGCGTAGAAGTTTTTGCCCTGCATACTCAATTGCTTGGCCCACTGTAATACATAGTTAGGTATGATTTTGTTTTGTATTATTTAATTTAAAGACTGTAAATACCTATTAGGTATTTTTTTTATTCCTTATAAATGATAGTGCTATATTATACACATATAAATATACCATAATAAACCAAATTAATGTCTTAAATATTTTTGACATAATAGTTAAGATATTAATAAGTCAACAATGTTTACAGAATAAACTAGATTATCACAAAATGTCTATTAATAGATATTCAACATGGAATCCCTTAAACACAAGGAGGAATCTTCAGATAAATTATTTACCAGCAATCCGTAAACAAAAAATACCAAAAACCGTAAAATATTCATAAATAAACAAAAGATGAAACAGCGTCAGAGCTCGGACTAATAAAGTAATCAGCGTTGTAAAATGATACGCCGTTTTATAAAACTTAAGTTTGTACCCTCTCGTGTTCTCAAGGGAGACATCACGTTGCATGGCTGGTTTAAGCATTTACTATCTCGTTCCTTGGGGATAAACAGTACATTAAGTAACCCTCGAGCTGTGTGCATAGTATTCACTATCCAAAGATCTGCAAATGCATTTTATAATATGGTTAGTTTAGTTAAAGGTATAAACAATGTTTCAGGTCTTTTTCTATTATGCATTTAATGTACCAACAAATATTGGCAAGCAAGTCTTTGATATAGACAGATATCAGCTTTACGTCTTGTTAAAATACCTAATATAAAAAAAAACAATTTTTCTGCTTCTTTAATAAGCCTTTTGGAAAACTGAAGGCTTTTTTCTCGGTTGTGAGTGTGAAAATTGAGACAGAGAGACAGACATCCATCTTTTCAACACATGTCATTTGTATGCAACAAATACTTTTACATATAATTCCACCGAAGGCGTACTTAATGCAGCAGCAATCAATTATTCGTCACAAAAACCCATCCTAATCGCCTAGGCGTTTACGAGCTATCCTTCACATGTCATCCGCAGACTCACTTACACGTCTCAACAAATGATGTCCACTTTTACAAGAAAGCTTACAATCTGCAAGAATCGTCGCCAAGAACTTGTCATGACAATAGTCCTGAAGAACTATTGTGAGTGCGATGAATGGACACATAAATTGCTTATGAACAAATATTTACATAGGTTTGGGATATCAACGAATATAATCAGTTTATTGAGAAAATCATTGGATGTTGAAATGTAGAATTTTTGTAAGAAACAGTTGAAGTAAATTTTTGGACAGATAGAATTAGCATAGCATAAAATCACGCCCATATTACCCAGGAAGGTGTGGCAGAGGTGTAAAATCCACCCACATTTCACATGCTATGTTTAGGTCTCATGTGATAGGGCGTGAGCCTATCGCTATCCACTGGGCACAAACCTAACTCCGTGCTGCTATTGATAATTTCCTGCCGAAAAAATCCCGAATAACACTTTTGCCCGACCCAAAACAAAATCGAACCCGAGACCTTGCAGTGAGAGGCACATACGCTAACCACTAGAACAACGGCAGTACTAAACCAACGAGGCAGATATAATGATGTGTAATTAAAATGCCATATGTCAAGGAAATTACCACGACTAGTAAACGTTTAATTACAAAGACATTATATTTTAACAGCCTAACCTAAGCTATCTGTAAAAGACAGTTTAGTGTTGGGTAATTACTTAATAATATCCATTCTTTATACAACTCACTTGGCATTAGGGTCGTATTTTAGTAGTATAAACCGAAATTATTATAACCGTTTACGCTTCATATTTCTCTTATTAGCTTATATACAGCAAAAACAGGTAAGTAATAAACAAAAAAAATTTAAGAAAACAGTGGCGGTTGCTCAGCTTTAATGCTGTGGAGTCTTGCATTTCTGCAAAACTTTCACAGCGCTGATTTTCAGCAACCACCACGGTTGACGGCACGAACAGAAAACAGGTACAGAAACATATCAAGAGACAGTGACGTGAAATTAAATTATGCTAAGTTCGAGGAAAAACACAAAAATATACACAAAAAATAATAGGTACATTATACGAGAGAATAATAGGTATATAATAAATAATAAATCATAAATTAGGTTATAAATACATGCATAGAAAATTATAATTTTATATATGGTTACAGAGTAGTTACAAAGACGGCAAGAAAAAAAGAAAACAAAACAAATAAAAATAGTAAACTTAAAACAATTATTATCTAGATATAATTATTAGTTTAGTTAGATCAGATAATAATCTGATCTAACTAAACTAATAATTTAATAAACATAAAAAATATCCGGATGGCGCTGGTATCGCCTTGCGCTGGCGACGCGACGACAGTAGTTGGTACACTGTTTATGGCTTGCCCAATCACAGTGAATGTCAGTTCAACGCCTAATTGTATTTTCCGGTTAAAATACTTCGCATTCTTTGCAGTGTTGAAATAATATCAACGAATTTGTAAACAAGAGAAAAATGTGATTGTATTATGTGTATTGAGTTTTGTGCTGTAAGTAAAGAGTTGTGATGTTGTAAAATATACTTTATTGTGGTGTGATCGTCGTGTGAAAATGTTTTATTTAATTTTTCAAGCGGAGCGTCCTTTTTGTGGAGATGGAACATTTTTGTTGTACGAATAGAGGTAAGAAATTCAAATTGTGTATTGTAGAATATTAGAATTGTAGAATAAATTAGCTGAAACTCGTTTATCCTGGGGATAAATTGCCAACGTTATTTCTATATAGCATTATTTGTTTGTACCTTTTCTGTAACACAACGCCATCTTTGGTGTGTTTATTCGCGTTTATTCCTGAAAATAAACTGAAAACACATCCATAATCATGAGTGACGAAGAGTTACTATTAGGTCAGTTTGATTGTATCATTTAAATTTACAGGTAATGAAAAATTAATAATTGTATCAAATTAGCTATTGTCAACCTTTGTTCCCGTTGTGTCACACCATTTTGTGTAACACTGTTACCCATTGGTAAAAAAATTACCGATTAGTAACACTGTTACTCAAAGCCACATTTTTTTTCCCTTTGAGTGACAGTGTTACTCAACAGAACGCTGTGTTCCCGTTTAGTAACACCTTTTTGTGTAAATTCATTGTTCATATACATCGTGACTTAATAATACGCGGTGGGACCACAACAATCTAGACTCAATAATTTTAGCCTGTTGTCTGCAACCTATTACGTAAATAATAGGGGTTATTTATCAAAAACAAAATGCGCCAAGGAGTTTATTGTTCAATAATGAGTCAATAAAACCATAGAAATCAAAAATATATTTTTTGATAAGTACAACCATTAAATGTAATTCAATTAATAATATATACTTTAAATTAATAGTCTAATACTACTAAACCAAATAGGTCGTCATACTTTATTATTTTATTTCTGAACAAAGCAATGTCTCGTTTAAATTACTTGATAAGTAGGTAGGTACTTACTTTTATTCTCATAAGCCCTTTGCATATCTTTCGTTTCAATTTACCTAACACAGACTGGCTTTCAACTATTGGTAACTTCCCCAATGCTCTGACATTTCAAGCTTCGACGAGTACTCATAGAAATTTGAACAATTTTATGTCTTTGCTTGGCGCTTCTCAATTCAATTTCATTAAAAATTCATGTAACCGTATTTTGGATTTAATTATAAGTAATACAGGCTGCTCAATTCATGTACCACCAAATCCTTTAGTACCTATTGACCAAATGCATCCACCTTTTTATGCCATTATTCAATACAAGTGCGTAGTTAAAACTATTAAACATGCTTATGTGATCAAATATAATTATTATAAAGCTAACTATGAGCTTATAAACGAGGACCTGAGCAGGGTTAACTGGGATGTCATTTTTTCTGAATTATCTGCTAATGAATGCGTAACGGCCTTTTACGACACTTTATTTAATTATATTAAAATGTACACTCCTAAATGTAAACAAAAAACATCGAAATTTCCCGTGTGGTTTTCTAATTCACTTATCCGTATTTTTAAAAATAAAAATAAAGCCTGGATAAAGTGGAAAACTTAAAATAACATTTCAGACTACGAGCAGTTTTCTTTCCTGCGACGTAGATTTTCCATGGAGTGTAAAGCTACTTACGCACGTTACATAATTTCCGTAGAGGATAACATCAAAAAGAATACAAAACACTTGTTTAGATATATTTCTAATCGGAAAGGTAACACAGGCGTGCCATCGACCATGACTTACAACAATCAGAAGTCTAGTAATCCAGTTCAAATATGCAATATGTTCATGGATTTTTTCCAATCAGTATATGAACCTTCCACACTTAATAGCCGTCAATGGTCGTCGACAGAAGAAATCTCAGAAAAATGCACTCTTATTAGCAACATTTCTTTTACTCCGGCTCAGGTCCTAAGGTCTTTGAGAGCTCTCGATACTTCCAAAGGTTCTGGGCCTGACGGTTTGCCTCCCTATTTCATAAAGCGGACGGCTGATAGCATTTGTATTCCATTAAATATTATTTACAATAAATGCATCTCCCAAGGCATCTTTCCTGAATTATGGCAAACTGCCCATGTGACGCCTGTTCATAAATCTGGCTCAACACAAGACGTAGAAAATTACCGCCCTATTTCTATTCTGTCCACCTTGTCGAAGCTTTTTGAGAGACTTGTACATGATGCTATACACTCGACTATTTATAAAATAATTATCGATCAACAACATGGTTTTGTTAAAAGTAAATCTACCACAACTAATTTACTTACATTTGTAGATCTATTTAAAAATATGGATCAGCAGACACAAATAGATACCGTGTATACAGACTTTCGGAAGGCGTTCGACAGGGTGGATCATGAATTACTTTTACACAAAATCGCGTACAACGGAATAAGGGGAACTTTGCTCCGCTGGTTTGCCTCGTACATTACAAACAGAACTCAGAAAGTTGTGATTAAAGGATTCCATTCTGCTACTGTAACTGTTACGTCGGGCGTGCCCCAGGGCTCGATAATAGGACCTCTGTTGTTTATTATTTTCATAAATGACATTGGAACCTGTTTTATATATTCAAAATTTTTATTATACGCAGACGATTTAAAATTTTACAGAGCTATCAAAACTCCAATAGACTGCCGTTTACTTCAAGAAGATTTAGACAGACTCGCCAAATACTGCATAGATAATAAAATTAATTTAAGTATTTCTAAGTGTGTCAGTATCTCATTCACAAAGAACAGAAATGTAATTTCAAATAGATATCATATTAATAATGTAGTTCTATCAAAATCGTCTACCGTACGTGACCTAGGAGTTTTGCTCGACGATAAGCTTCATCTAGATCAGCAATTTGAGACCATTATAAAGAAAGCTTATCGTATGTATGGGTTCGTGATGAGGTCTACACTTGAATTTAGGAACGCACATACATATATCCATTTGTATAAATCTTTGGTCAGATCACAACTGGAATATGCCGTGGCGGTGTGGAACCCTCTTTATAACATATACGTTGACAATCTGGAGATGGTTCAACGTAAATTCCTGAAATCAATGCACTTTAGATGTACTAAAAGTAACGCAACTTATGAGGACCTACTTAAAAACTATAATGTCATGTGCTTAAAGTCCAGACGATTGTTCCTAGAAATGATGCTTCTTTATGATATTTGTGGTAATAGGTATAACTGCACTGAGTTAACTAGTAGTTTAAGCTACATTGTTCCTAGAACTGTTATAAGGCGACAAGTGCGCACACGTCCATTGTTTGCTGTACCACCCTGCAGAACTAATGCTGGAGTTCGAGCACCCTTGCGACGCTTGTGTCAAAATTATAATGATAATTTTACAGATTTAGATATATTTGCCATGCGCGCTAACGTATTTAGGACTACATTAATAGAAAATATCAAGCAAATTAAGGAATAACTGGAGGTGTTCGCATTCTTGGCCTATTGTTTGCATTTCTTTTCTTCTTATTATTTAATTTTAAGTTGCAAAATTGTCACCAATTTTTCACTTATATTTTGTGGATAACGTTGTGAGTGCACATTTAATCACTGTTCAATTTGTTAAATTTTTGAATTTACTCTTAATGTTGTAACTGTTTGTTTATCCCTAATAAATAAAATAAAATAAAAATAAAATAAAACACAAACTAATGATCACTACATGAACTACTACTAGCAATTCCCGACATGGCAGATGACCGGACACGCATTAACTAAATCACATTAACTAAATCAGTATCTGTTTTCGAATTAGTGTGACAGTGACATTAAAAATACTCTTAATGGTTGTACTTATCAAAAAATATATTTTTAATTTCTATGGTTTTATTGACTCATTATTGAACAATAAACTCCTTGGCGCATTTTGTTTTCGATAAATAACCCCTATTATTTACGTAATAGGTTGCAGACAACAGGCTAAAATTATTGAGTCTAGATTGTTGTGGTCCCACCGCGTATTAAGTCACGAACAATGATTTTACACAAAAAGGTGTTACTAAACGGGAACACAGCGTTCTGTTGAGTAACACTGTCACTCAAAGTGAAAAAAATATGAGGCATTGAGTAACAGTGTTACTAATCGGTAATTTTTTTACCAATGGGTAACAGTGTTACACAAAATGGTGTGACACAACGGGAACAAAGGAAAATAAATGAGAACAGAAATAAAAAAATATTATACGAAATATATGGATTGTATGTGAAATTATATTATAATGGAATATATTTAAAAAATGGATAATAGTACTTTTGATTAAATAATTATTAAATTTATATATAATAATATTATATTAACAAATTACAAAAGTCATGCTTTCATAATCCTATGATGCTTTTCAGGTTGGTGAGCAGAAGTGAAAAAATAAAACTGAGTCTGTATGTGCAGATAGCAGCAGAAAAAACAAACTAAGTGCCATGAAACTGGAGTGTGTCACATCCCATACTAATAGTCAATAACCTGCTGGTAAGCATAATTACTTGAAGTGAATACAATTCTTCTGTGTATGGAGCAGAATCTTTTTCAAATTGAATTTAAAACTATAAATACTTTTTAGTGACTTCACTGGAGGTCGCAAATCATTCCAGCAAGATGTAGCTGCATACTTGAAGCATCCTTTAAAGGCAGTTGTTCTGTACCGTGGCATTGACAGGGGATTAGCTGTTGAGCGACTGGAGTAGCTGTAATGATCATGTCTCCAGCTGAGCTTGTTGAAGAGATATGCGGGCCTTGAGGTATTTATCACACAAAACAATAGATTGCATAGGTGTAGTTTCCTCCTAGCAGCCATCTTTAAGATGTTGTGCTGGTTCAGGAACGGGGTTACATGACTTCGCCAGGGCACCTTGAAACAGTATCTAGCACATGCATTCTGAACTCTTTGAATCAATCGCTTAGTCCTTGACAGCAAGCATGGACCATACACCGTGTCAGCATAATTAAACTTAGAGAGTACTATACTTTCTACTAATCTCTTTCTCATATCCACATTAAGGTACTCTCTAATTCTATACAAGATTTTTAGTCGATAGAAGCAACTTTTTACAACATTACTTATGTGGTTCTCAAATCGCAGCTCAGGGTCAATGATGAGTCCAAGATTGCAAGCTGTTTCAACTCTTTCTATATTTTGACCTTGTATTTTGACTATGGGATTTGCTTGTATGATGTTATCTATTTGATGCCTGCTGCCCATGACCATTAATTTAGATTTCAGGGAATTTAAAATCAGACAATTTGACTCAGACCACTCAGCTACCCTTTGGAGAGCGTCATTAATTTTAGTTTAAGGCAGATGCGGTTTCAGACGGTTTAAATGAGTACACAAGTTGGGTGTCGTCTGCGTATAGTTGATACTTGCACTCCTGAAACAGACAACCATTGGATGGAAAGTAAGAAAGGGACACGAAAGGGAAGTTAAAGGTGTACTAGAGAGAATTAAGAATGAGGAAAGAATATAAATGCATAAAGATATTAATTAAGATGAATATGTAAAACATATTAAGTAAAGTATAAGTTTCAACCATTTCACAAAAACACTAGAAATCATAGAAAACTACGCTAAAGATTTACAGCACAGATCACAAAAAATACGGTGTTATTTTATTAAAATTACATTCTAAGATTTATATAAAACGATGGCAGTAGTAACGACTAGTAAGAAATATTTTCATTTCAACTGTCTCACTCTGACCACTGATGTTTCAATTTGTGCGAACCATTCCAAAATAAAAGCAAACAAAATTGAAATCCTTTGACTAAAGTGCAATTCAGAAAAGCTACGTATTGTAAAACAGAATATCCAACCGTTACGGGCCCGGCCAAAGGGAAATCAAGTGCAAATTAGAATTGTCTTTTAACAAATTAAGTAACAGCACTTGGTTGCAAATTTAAACGCAAAAAGTTTGCAATTGGGAGGCAACAACAAGAAAGTAATTAAACTAAAACTGCAGTGGAAACAAAAAAGTAAGGTTGAACGGGACAACAGTTAGAAGAAACGTGCAAAGGGACGGAATGGACAGCTTCCGGAGAGAACACGTGCAAATTACAAACATTGTGCCGAGGCTAAAAGACTCGCGTGAACATTTTCTGCTACCCAATAAAATATGTGTTGGGTGAAGCTAACGTTTTGCATTTATTTTGGGACGTGTTCTTCTGGGATTTAGTAACACCATCTTGTTTCATAACTTGGTGTCAAGTAGCCATAAGTTAGTGTTTTTTATACAAGACTGTAAGGAATAGGTATACAAAATGTCCACAGGAATCCTATCAAATGCAAGACTACACTTTAACTACTTTATCTAAAATAATCCATAGTTTTGGCAAAAGATAGATTACATATAATATAAATATTAATTGTTATCAATTAATATTTTTTCTGGTCATTTGGTCATAAGTATAAATAGCTTCTCCTGATAGATTAACTTGAACTGATTTTCACAAAAACTGATTCTACTTGTCGACAACCCAAGCTTGCGTTAATATCGGTTCATAAGCAATTTGTGTGTCCATTCAGGAGCGACAATTGTCATGACAATTTCTTGGCGACAATTCTTGCAGATTGTAAGGTTTCTTGTAAAAGTGGACATCATTTGTTGAGATGTGTAAGTGAGTCTGCGGATGACATATTATAAAGGATAGCTCGTAAACACCTTGGCGATTAGGATGGTTTTTTGTGACGAATAATTGATTGCTGCTAGTATATATAGCATAGTTTGGAAAAAAATTGAAATCATTTGAAAAAAGTATTTGCTGATATAATCATCCCAAAGGATTTAACAAACGAGTGAGTTTCAGTACTTACAATAGCAATATTATATATTCTTCGTTGTGGTAAAGAATTTCCTTAAAAGAGAATACAAATTATATAATTTAAACATATATTTAGAACCACTTCATTACATTTTCACAAAAACTTGTTCAACTATTTGGCAATGATGAGTATTTTTTGTTTTTTTTTTTTCGTGGAGAGATTATCTAATTATTTAATATTATTACATCGGATTGCAAAGTAAGCATTTTATTTAAAAGCGAAAATTATGGCATGCCAGACTCACGATCACAATCATACAGCCTAATAAACAAACTAAAATATGGATATGCTAACAGAATCATGTCATGATTGTCAGATATAGGTCAGATCTATGGCAGTCTCGCAGACAATCTTTGCCAGACTTGTTAATTATTCGAAGCAGACCGTTATTTATGCAACATGAAATTAATCTACCATTCTGTTCAGAATATTCAATATAACCTCGATTTATAAAAAATATAAATCGAAGAAAAACCATTTGCGAAGGCTGACAATTCTCTGTTGTACTTAAAGTTCTGTAAATCTTGTTGACTGCTATTTGTATGAACCAAGTAATCTTAAATAATTATTGGCGCCTAAAATCTATTTAATCGAAATTACAACCATAAGCTTTCGAAAACGTTTCTGCACTCTAAATAAACGAACTTTATTTTCAATTAGAATCAATTGAACCAAAAACATTTAAGAAATGATTTAAAGCAAGTACGAGTAAAAGGAAATATTTCAGGATAACGACGGGGCCATTTTGGTTTCCTGCTAAGAATGGATCGGATACAAGGATACGTCGGTGGATATCCGATCGCATCGACATTCAATTCTATATCGTCCATTCCGCTAACTCACCCGAATAACTAATGGTCGGTTTCCTGTCCGACTCCTCCTTCAGTTGTTACGATTGGACGTGAAGATATCGAAATATTAATTTTATTTTTGTATTCATTTTTTATTGCTAGCTGTGTTTATTTATTAACTGTGATTCATTATACAGATGGAGAGAAATGTTTTTATGAGTGTCTGATTAATACTTAAAGTAATTATCTGCAACTTCAAAAAGCACCCCTCTGGCTACGACCATGATATTTTAAAATCAAAAGTAGCCCACCTTTGATTGAATTTGAAAGCGAGACAAAACTAATTAATTTCAATTTTCAACAAACAAAAGTTCGCTAAAGCGTATCAATTTCCGCCCTTCGCGATACAAAAGCATACGAAGTTTCGAAAAGGCTATCCACGACCGACGTTTTAATTGCTGAATATATTGCACGTGGACTACAATTCGGCCATTTTGCCACGGTCCAAGGTATATGCCCGTATCTCGTTAAAAATATCCAACACACAGTTGTTGAAAACATCCACTTTCAAAACTCCCCTTTTGTCTGATAAATGGGCATTTCGTATTTATCTTTTATGTTTGACGCTCTCTATGAATGTTTGTTTAAAAACAAACCTTGTTCGCACGGAGGAGTTCAAACCACAAAAAACTATGCTTCAGAATTTTGGTGTTGAATGCCACACAGTCCTAATTAATTTGTACCAATTGAAATTACAAATTTAGACAACGAAAAGTAAAAAAAAGAAGCTGTTAGTTATCCCCAAAACATGTCTTTGTATTTAATTGAATGTCATCAATTTTCTAAAATCGATTCTTAGCTGTGTCTAACTAACTGTTAAACCTAATCCTAATTGATTTATATGTTAGAACATCAGCCAACATCGTCTACCAATCATTTCCTTTTATTATTTACAGATTTAATTTAATGTTGTCGAGCTTCTGTAGACATTTTCCCAGCCTTGAAAGTGAAATAAAATAAAATACAGCCGTCGCGTCAGGATTAACCGCGGAAATCTAATCACATTTGCGGTTTTGTACTGTTTTATTTTAACAGAAGCGAAGACTACATTTTGTATTTGAAAAAAATACGGTGAGATGATACGATTGTCTGTGGTTTTATTTTTAATTTTGTTTGTATTTCGAACGTTGATTTGAACTTGAATGAAAAAGTTTTAAAGAAAGTGGAATCATACATTTTATGCGATCGAGAATGGTGTTGTGACGTTGAACAGTTTTGAACGTGACTTTTGGCACGTTTTCGTACAGGAAGATCTATCTGATTTTGTGGTTTATATTTACGGCTGTAGTCTGACAGCGAGATTGGTTATTTCAGTTATTTTGTATAGACCGTATGCCTCAGTTTCACCTGCCTCAAGTGCTGGTTAAAATTTGTATTGCAAATTTATGGAAAATCTATTTTCACCCTCAATAAAGTATAGCATAGCGAAGCAACACACACAAACAGTGTTCTAGTTTAATTGAAATGTATGGAACTGAACAATCGTATCTGAGCAAACGACAATAAAATGCAATTTCGATTACCTGTAACAGATTTACTCGCAGTGTTCCAGTTTTACGAGCCAAGATAAGTCTGAAAGCACCAGAAATACATAACTTAAGAGGATAACATTACGTAAGTAGTGGCCAGTTCGCGTGACGTCACAAGCGTAACGAACCAACTCGGGATAATAACCTACTTACGGGATCTGGGGAGGGTTTGTAATATGAAAGTACTAGGATGGCATAAGCGTATGGAAGTTGGGATTTATACTCGTTAGATAAAACTTCGTTTGACCGCTTGATATTTATATTGAAATATGATTCTTGGTGGTTAGAAGGATTTCAGCGACCTAACATTATAATGGACGAAATTTCAATTTCGTATAAGCCAAGATCATTTTAATAAAAACATAAACGATACACTTGCTATCCATTGTCAATCAAGAACACACCACATCTTAACCAATTCTTTTGGAGACCTTGGAGCTTCCTCTTTCTGTATCAAAAAAACTCCGCTTGAAAAATTAAATTAAATCCAAAGAAATGTTTCTTAGCTTGCAATTTTTTTTTTTTTTTTTTTACGTGGGGAAATGCATTTACGCATACCACCCCACCCCGGGGAAGGGCAGAGTGGTTATGTGGGACTCGCCCGTGCCTACGATGTTAAACGGCACGGGAATACCCACTAAAACCCCACGGTGCTCCCGCACTTGCCGTGATGGGGGGGCCATGGGAATCCGGCACAGCCTTTACGTCCACGACCCCCCCGGCGATGCCCGCCTAGGCAGGCCCCTCATGGCCCCCAAAATGTGGGGGGACCGACACCGAGGACCGCGTGCAATGGCCGTCAGACACCCCGTATCTGACGGCCCGGTCCTCCGCGGCGGAACAGATGTTCGTCCCGCCGCCCACCGCTTTTCGGTCGCAGAGGATAGGGAGAGCGGCAACGTAACACCGACACTCCTCTTCCCCTGCGACCCCACCACGCCGCAGTACTAACGGCTGCGGCCCCGCCGGGGCCGCGGAAGGCAGGGAAAGCGGCAACGAGACACCAACAGTCCTCTCCCGCCGCGGCCCCGCAACTCCTCGGCCGCAGTGCCGACTAACCTCACGCCAGCACTGCAGGCCCTCCTGTTGCAGAGCCTCCCCATTAAGGCCCTGCAACATGGGCTGCTCCTTCACTCCAAAAGCCCGAAGAGCAGCCCCCTCCTCGGGGTCCACTTGGCTTCACCGTGGCTCGGGGCGCCACGGTTACTGAGCCCCACCGCGACGACAACGCGGGACACCCGTTGGTGGGGTAGCTTGCAATTTGGTACAACTCAATTTACCATGTAAAGGACTGCGGCGCAACTCTGATAAGTACTCTTAGCTGAACTTATCGTGAATATTACACGTATCGCGCTAGTTCATAGCAGTTTGATACCTTACCGATAGTAGATATTAACTCTATCTAGTACTTTGACTAGTAGATAGCCACCAGTATGAATACCCTCGATTTCGATATGCTGTATGTTAATTTATGAGACCGCCTGGTTCGTTGTATTATCACATGCGACTGCTTGCCTCCAGGACTCGGGTTAAAACTCTAAGTGGGGCAAAAGTGCACCATTGGACTACCTAACAAACTCCGGTAACGGCAAGAGTAAACAGGTATCTCATAGGTAAGCGTGTTCCACCATAGATCACATCATCATTTGCCATCAGTTGCGATCGCGGTCAAACGCATGCATACCTATGCACCATAAAAAATGCTATTTGAGATTCTTATTTTTTTTTCTGTGCGGAGTCTATACTTTTTTAAATAATAAAAAAGTTATAGTAAGCCATAAACCTGATGAATGACGAAAAAAAGGCAAGCAAGCTAAATCTTTGCACAAAAGTAGGTTTCATAGCGAACCATTCGTATCCTTTCTTCAAATTCTCATTATAAAGTTCAGTATGAGAAATAAGAGTATATATATTTTCTTTTAATTGCCCAGCTCCACTGCAGGGGACAATTCCTATGCTATTGAACTGCTGCAGTATTTGTTAATGCTGAGCGAGGTCCGAAAGGCAAACAACTTCGGTAACTTTATTTATTTAATTTCCTAAGAGAAAATTACATTACAAAAGTCGGACTCAGAACACAAGACAGAAGACAAAACATAAGGTGTCATATATGACATAAAAAACTATCAAAATATTAAAACTAAAACATATATAGAAAGGAGGTTCGTGTCGCTAACACTCCCCACCCCAGTCAGCACTCAATCACTTAGAGATATAGGAGCGACGCGCGCGGCGGAAAGCTTCCACGTTCGTTGGTACGTATCTCCGTTCGTCTACTCGTGTGAGGTCATCTATTTCACCTAAACGATTAGCTACAAATGTCTTGTAAGTACGAGCGCTGTTTCTAATCCATTGTAAGACTACCGTGGAGTCGCACCAAAAATATCTACGTTCTGGTTCCATATTGTGCTCCTTTAAAATAGTTTCTGCCAATCGTGCAGCTAATAAAGCTGCTTGTAATTCACAGCGTGGAATAGTCTGTGGCTTTAAACCCACGACACGGCACTTGCTAGCTACAAAGGCTACGCAAATATTACTATTTTGTGTCCAACGCCAATAAGCTACAGTACACATTGCCTTTGATGACGCATCGCTAAACAAATGCAACTGCAAATTTTCAAAATGAGGCTTAGCACTTACTACGGTCGTAGCAAACGGCGTAGACGGTCTTTGTGCGTAGTGGGTATCCTCCCTCACCCCTTGCACAGATTCATTGCTAGGTCCTGCTGACATATAACATCTAGGTATTCGTAAGTGGGATACCTCTTGAAGCAGCTCCAGCCATGCGCACCATTTACTATAAATGATATCAGGTATTTCTTGGTCCCATCCGATATCTAAGCGCCACGTTTCTTGTAACATGATCCTTCCTTGAATAGTGAATGGCGCTAGAATACCAAGAACGTCAAATATAGACGCGCAAATGCGTAACATAAGACGTTTTGTCGGTCTAAATTGTTTGCTTTTATCTATAACGTCAGGCGGTATCTTCTTGAAAGACACGTCAAATGCAAGTACATCCTCCTGGGGGTACCAGATAAGGCCTAGTATCCTTTCACCTTCGTACTGAACAGCTCTTACCGCTTCAACTAAGTTTTGAATTTTAACAGCGAATGCCACGATATCTTTTTGATATTCGTTACATAATGGTGGCAGTTTCCTGATATCATTCACAATCTTGGACAAAATACAATCAGAGTTTTCGAATCGTAATTCAAGGGTAGACATAATAGTATCGGGTGACAACGCACTTATGAATAGTGCGGCAGTGGCTTCTTTAGCAGGACCTCGCAGACACTTTCGTAAGCGCCATACATTTTCTTGCGGCTTAAAATTGCACAGTTTCGTAGACTCATAGTAGGCATGTTTGAAATGAAGCCACTCTAGTGGGTCACCTGAAAATTCGGGTAAATCTTGGCGAGTACTCAGACGACTGAGCATATGTGCATCAGGTTTATTCGCTAGAGCAGTGACGGCGACCTCTTTTAGGGCACCGGCTAATATGCTCATCGCATTATCATTACTGTGAGTGTGCGTTATTGCCGGCATGTGTGGTACACCGAATGCTGGTAGTATGTCATCAATAGGTGGCGGCTGTGCGGCTGGCGCAACATGTTGCTCCTGCACTTTATCAGGTGGCGCATATTCCAGCCACTCTTCCACATTCCTTCTATTTTCTTCTGGTGGACTGTAATCATTAACTTCGCCATCTAAACTCGCTAAATCGGCGGCTAGCTCTTTGTCCAATAAATCCATTTGGATCTTAGCCTTTCACCGCTCGATTGCTAATATCATCTGTGCCTTCCGTGCGCGTTTTGAAGGCACCGTGTATAGATTGCACGATTTAACGCTTTCTTCATGACCGCGCGATGATAGTGGTCGCAGCGGTAATTTCAATTGCGGTGCACTTTTGTTCACCGCGTGCGACTCCGTAAGTTGGCTGCAGAACGCAGCCGCATCTTGGTTTGAGTCCGGTTCTCGTGGCTCGCTCAATTCCTGAACGTCGCGGACATTCTGATGTTCCTTGCGCTGCATACCCCGCGTATGAACCATCCTGTGCGGGGGCGTGTTGAACATAGATCCGGCTCGAAGGACCACTTTGTTAATGCTGAGCGAGGTACGAAAGGCAAAAAACTTCGGTAATTTTATTATTTAATTTCCTAACAGAAAATTACATTACAAAAGTCGGACTCAGAACACAAGACAGAAGACAAAACATAAGGTGTCATATATGACATAAAAAACTATCAAAATATTAAAACTAAAACATATATAGAAAGGAGGTTCGTGTCGCTAACAGTATTTGTGGAAGAACCATTCCCTACTCTCAGTTTTGTTCAGTTGCTCTCAGATTTTAACAAACGTACGGACATTATGTAGTTTTAATAGAGAGACAATCTAGTTGGCCATGCAATCAAACGTGAGTGAACGAAGATATGGATGCACTGAAGATTGGAAGCAACTTTTTAACTGCAAATTGGCCGCATGCTATCTATTTTATTGCGGAAGGTTGTTAAGATGTTTAAATTAAAAAAATAAAAAAGAAATCTGTTCTTTTCTTTTTTTATTTTAAAAATATTTGCGCAAAACTACAAGATGGATTTTGATGTTTGGTACACAATTCATGTTGGTACACATGGCCAAATTTGGTTAATCACTTGGAAGAGTAAGAACAATAAATATCGTTGATTAAGTACCAATACTTCCTATCTGTCATTTTTCTAACATTTTACTTTCAATCTTATCTTACAAACCTCCCAAAGTACAATGTTATAAACATTGCACTTGGGGATGTATTGGCACATAATCGACGATATACATATTTTATTAATAATGATCTCGAACAAGCATGAAACGAACTCGTTCATTAAGCCATTGATCGATAAGGATACTTTATCCTTTATTTATGACCCATACAAATACTTGCATTGAGAAACATCACGTACAAAATTGTTATTTATGTGAAAACAATAATCAACTACTCGATTAAATGTATAAAACTATGCGTGTATCAGTTTTAGGTACATTAAATTATTAGTTTTGTACAATTTCAGCTTTTATATTAAATTGGTAAACGGATTTCGCGATAGACTGTCTATCAATCACATGGGACTTAAACATAACAGGTGAAGTGTGGGTACTGCCACTCGGTAATATAGACGTGTAATAAAATTATACTGTCCGTTCTTTTTCATTTTACTGCAGCATTTCTGCAATACTCGATCAAGTTTGCAGTAATGACCCGAGGACAAACAAAAAGGTGAACAAAAGGAAAATTCGTAAAATAAAGAGTTTTCATTTCGCGTTTTAATGATAGGTTCATGCTCTAATTAACAACACAAAAGGTGAAAATAAAAAGTGACACAGTTTATTTTTCGTCCCAAAATTGTCTGTCTAGTTGAAAAGCTACTAGAAAATCGTCCACTGGCATTTTTATTAATGGAATGCTAACTTTGGTTCGATAAAAATAAATAATTGCTTAGTTATTTAAACAACGAAACCCAAAAGATTTAAAATAATATTGACAAAGTCAAGTTCCTAGGCGATTCGAATGAGCTTCGAAAATGCTTTGTCTCAGTCGTTTGCATTACGTTAAGCATAAGAGCGTCTAAACAGCACATTTCAGCGCAGCACCCTCCAGAACCGCCTCAAAATTTGACGTTATCTATAAAAATCACAAGGTCTCATCACTCATCACTCACAGAGTACAAGGTACGAAATATTTAACAATTTTATCTAAATAAATGCTCCGACAATACCATAATAATTTCTCGAAATTTCTTTCCTAGTACGTCAAGTCTTCATCCATCTGTGAAACTATCGCACAATACAAAGGATAACCTTTGGCGCATCCCTTGGAGCACGTAATAACCCACTTCCGAGCGTTTTCCATGCCGCTTCACTTTGACAGGCGACTGAACTAGGACTAACTTAGTACTGGGATAGAAATATTTCAGTTAAATTTAATTCTGATATGAAAATTAATCTGAGCCCCGCAATGATATTATAGAACTATAGATATGTTACGTTCATAGAAATTACGATTTAAATCCGTTCCGAGCTATTCCAAATTGCACACATTGACAAATGTAACTGATAAGTAAAACAAAAGATACGAAATAGCACGCAAATGAAAGAGATAGCTATAGTTTTAATGATTGCACTTCAGTGGTACGCACGTGACTGCGCTCGACGCAGGCCACACGCAAACTAAACACAAGACGTCCCAATTGGGACGTATTTGAGTATTCACAGCGCGAGCGCTTATAACATATCTGCTTTTGTTTTTATATAATATCATTGGAGCCCCGGTTATTCAAATCATTGTAATTAGTATAATTTAGTATTATTTATTATTTACTTTTATATCATTTTTTGTAATGTTTTGACGTGTTCAAGCGCCTCCTGGGGCCTATGAAAATAAATTATTTGAATTTGAATTTGAATTTGACTAACAGAAATGTTTATTGAGACGATCAAGATACGTACGTAGACTCATTGTTAAATAATTAGTTGTATGTATTCAAAGGTGTGATTAGATGCCAAAAGAGACCAACTGAAGATACGACCACCTTCAAATATTTTTTCAACGGTACCGTCACCTATCCTGAGTGTTCACGTATATTTGCCGCAAAAATTGGGTACAAAGGCCAACACAGAGCTATCCATGCATAGCAAATCCATGGTTTATCTCGCAGCAGAAATATTTTATCTGTACAAACAAGAAAATATATTTATACTTAGGAGTACAAGGTGACACTGACATTAACTTATTAAGTTTAGATTTAGGTAAAAGATTAGTTTATTTTAAGGTTAAGTTTTTATAAATACGAAAAAACATGATAAATCACAGAAAATATTTCAGAAAATTTCACCGAAGCGTCTGAGAAAACAAAAATGATATTTTTTTTGTTTCAAACATATATGCAAATTTACCTTTTTCACAATTGACTACGCTGCAGTCGGATTTATTACCTGTAAATCAAAAAGAAAACATTAGAATTCTAACACACTATAGCATTCTAATAACAATGGGTGCATTTTTCAATTACAGTAAATAAAAACTGTGATCCTCTCAATGCCGGGATTTAGCAAAACCTATTAAATTAACCGTAATACTTTAATTAAATACAAGTATTAGCTTTTGAGGAAGTATTACGTCTTACAGAAATAATTATATAAGTTTAATTATTTCTGTTTCGTTCAGAATGAAAGGCTTCATTCAACTGACGTAAGTTAAGAGTTGGTTCGCGTCGTGAACTAATACTATATTTAGATATATTTTTTATTTTAAACTGCTAGTACCTTAAATCACTTTGAAATGGAATAAATAAAAAACCAGTGATGGTATTTCAGACTTCTTGTAGAAGTTCTATTTATTTATGTATTTTTTGTTGAGATAGAGCCTATATGCTAATCCAGACTAAGCTACATAGCCTGGAAGAAATCGGGTGAAGCGATAAGGCCGCCCTTTGTACATAATAATATACTACAAAATATATAATCGTATGTTGTATGCACAAATATAGTTTTATCTATCTATCTGCATGTGAGCAAAATTCATCGTAATCGACTCAGTACTTTTGCGTGGAATAACAAACTTCCACACATACTCATAAATGTTCACATTTATAATATAAGTACGATTTACAATAATATTTCGAAACAAATAAAAGCAATTGTGTTTTAATGTGTGCGAAGAAGATGACAAAGAGACCAGTGCGTAGGTACTGAAGATAAAATGGGGGATATTTTATCTTCAGTACCTACTACTTTATTTTATTAAAATCAGAATAAAATCATTATGATTAGATGAGATTTTAAGCTCTGATTTTTATTCACAGTATCTTGCCACAAATAGCAGAAAATCTAAATATTCAGTAATAAATAACTACCTCGGTATGCATACTTCCTAGCCCAATAACTAACAATATTTCAAAAACGACACAAAAACAATGACAAATGACTGTCACACGAAACTCTGTCGTAACATCGCCATAACTAGACCTTTTTAGGGTTCCGTACCCGAAACGTGTAAGCCGGACCAAAATTACTGGAAAACAAAGGGAATTGGAACCTCCAAAATAGTTACATTTCCCTAAATTTACAAAGTAATTTATCAAAAACAATAAAAATATTGAAATACTGCTAACATTTAATGTTAATCTAATTTAGACATTAAGGGCCCGTTTCTGAGCTTTCGGGTAGATTTTAGCCGACTGAATTTAAAAGTAACAAAAGTAACACTTGAAAAACGAACACAGCTGTCACTTTCATTTATGTGTGTTATATGCTTATCCCGTTAATAAGGTTTATCTAAAACCTGTGAAATTGGGGTTAATTGTACTTTATGTTTATTTAAACAAAAAGCACTACCGACAAACTAAACTATGCGATCGCAGGAATATACTCTAGATGTTTTTTATTTATTTTATATTATTTATTATTACTTGACATTTAATTATTTATCATTTGACTTAAATCTTTTACATGTTATCTATAATTAAATTATTTCTAGTTGTGTACATAGTATAAGAACATAATTATCTTTTTTTAATGATAATTGTATTCATCAGTATAAGTATAAGTTATGTTTTAACAGAATAAGTTATGCTTTTCAGACACAATGTAAATTGTAATTGAAATAAATAAATTAAATAAAAAGTGGCCCTACATTTGGTACGGATCCTTTAACTGCAAGTTACGAGTCAGTATTGGCCTGTTTTTGCAAAACTGTCACATCACTACACAGTAATAAAACCCTTTAAAAATACCGCTTGAAATTTTTGAATGTAACATGAAAACGAGTCTGTACCCAAACATGATAAACGATGGGTCACTGATTAATGGTGTTCATCATTGACGCCAGAATTATATATATGTCATCTATATCTTTATAGGATGTAGGCACTAGGGATGGGCACTTCGGATATTTGAACGCGTTGTCAAAATTTTTGAGTTTAGTTTTCGGTTATATGTATATAAAGGATAGATGTGATTCTATCAATTTCATTTTATCTTTTTTGTAGGAATCAGTTTGTAATAGCAAAATATAATGTACTAATATTTTTACAAAAAAAACTGACTTTAATTTCAAAAAATGTATGTATGTTAATAGGTATGTAAAGATTAGCCCCCCCATAATGAGGAGTTGTATCTTACAGTATGAGATAAGCAACATGAAATACTAATGGTAATATACGTAAAAACAATATAGTAGCCTTTCAAATACGAGGGTTGCTCTTGATTTCTCCAGGATCCTATCATCAGATCGTGACTTGATAAAAATGGGACCACATGACAAGTATACTTATTCAGACAAAAAATCATTTCTCAAATCGGTTCAGGCGTCTTTAACAAACATAAAAAAAAATACAATTGAGATATAAAACCAGTAACTGCAAAACCTTTTTGAGTGTGATTCATCCTAGCACTCCCTGTTGCATCCGCATCGTACCCCAATTTCTAACAGGCCATCTACTCACATCTATCATTTCCTCATCACTAATCAAGTGAGCTCTTTTAAAAGTTAAAAAGAAAAAAAAACTCGATAAGCCAGCACAACTGCATTTTCCTTATTCAAATCTATTTGAATAAGGAATCTATTCAGTTATCGTGAGAGAAATAAACGCTTCGAGATAATGGGAAACAAAGCCAATTCCAAGATTTCTCTTCGCAACACCTGTAAGGATCTAGTCTAAAGCTAAGTTTAGACTAAGACAAGATTTTCCGAAAGAGGAGTCAGTCATAAATTTCTACATTGTTTACACTTGTAAAGATTTGATCCTATCTTATCCCACTTCGTACTAATATTAAAGCTTACGATATTTAATATTATAAATGTGAAAGTTATTCTGTCTGTCTCTCTATCTGTTACTCTTCGCGACTAAACTATTGAGCCAACCTTGATGAAAATTTATAAGGAGATGGTTCAAGACCAGAGGAAGTACATAGGCAAGTTTTAACTATCGTCGTACTACGCGCGCAGGCAGAAGATAGTATTATTATCAATGGGAAACTTTGTAAGAATGGATGTTTAGATGTTTATTGTACTCTTTCACGCCAAAGCTACTGTGTGGAATTTAATAAAATTTTGCAAAAATATTGCTTAAAGCCATATGTTTTGGTTGGAGGTTGAAACTTGTTTAATCACAAGACATTGATTGCAGTGTCACAATATCATTTCATTATAAGATAAACTCACGTTCATACAGAGACACTCGCTGTATACATTAATTGTCGGGTGTATAGTGTTTTTGTCTATAGTCTAACTACACCTTTATACTACGTTCTTATCCGACACGATTCCAGCGGTTACTTCTGCTCATATCCGCCAGGATTCACAGTAACATCCCTAATGCGTAGGATGGAAATTAAACGTCCGTGCCTACAACTGGAATAATGAAACGCAAACATGTGACGAGGGGTGAAAAGTTATTTTACGCAACAAATTGTTGAGCTTCGCGAATTATTTCAAAGGTAATTACTTATTTTGGAGATATAGTGAGCTACTAATTTTATAAATGCGATGTTTCTGAGGATGGATGTCTGATAGTACAGTCAGCAAGAGAAGTAGCTACACAAAACAATTTTTAAAGTCGCCCAATTCGGAAAATCGTAATTATTTCATGATTTGATGAATTAAAACTAATAGTAAACTATAATATGTACATTATTTTAAACAAGTGATATTTTTAATAAGAAAAAATCCTTAAGGGTTATTGCTTTTTTTTACACAAAAGCAACAAGTTTTTGTTGATTTTGCGTAAAAAAAAGCAATTGCTCTCAAAAAACTCTTGCATCTTAATAAAATAATATTATTATGTGCTATAACAACTTCTACAAAGCAACCTCTTCTATACTACTTCATATTATAAACGGGCAAGTTTTTTTTGTTTGTATTGAATATGCTCTTAATCTACATGACCGATGAATATTGGTGGTTGAAGACTAAAGGAACTAGACTGGATAATAATCGCGGTTGGGAGGAAGTGTTTTTAAAACATATAGAAATAGTTTTTCAAAAATTAGACAACGGGTCTAAATCGCGTAATTATTATAAAGGTAAATAAATACCTATGCTCGACGTTTTGAATTACTTGCATCATTTGAAACGTCGAATGATGCAAGTCATTCGACATTTTCAAATTTTGATTTGAAAAATGTTCTCAAATCGTGAAAGTTTTAAAACATATATTATATAAAAATAGTAAATATATTATGCATTATCGATTCTTCATTCCGGAAGACTACACTAACGTAAATCTTCTGCCAATTTAATCTACAAACACACACAACTTACCGTTTGCTTCTACATCACCAAATATTGCCGCTTCTTCATGCCTCAATACATTTAAACTCCTAGGTTGTTAAAAATAACACGGTCAATACAGTAGTCAAAAGGTGTTCATAAGGAGTGAGATATGGAGAAGACGGTCAGAAAAATTTGGTCAACTCAAAGCAAACGCGTATGCATCAACTAAATAGAACGGTATAAAAATACTGCCACTTTCTTTTTTATTTGTACAAAACATGTTTGCCAACAAAAAGTCAACTCAGCCCTGGCTCACCTGTATGAACTGTTGTCAGTTGTCAACAACACTGAGTCAATACAAACGTAACAACGAGTGCAATGACCCGTACGCACGTAAGGTCGCTAATAAATCCTTAAGCCGAAGCCTTACGACCACGTATCGATTCGCCACTAAGAACCTTAGTGTCTTCATGCAGTTAGAATCGCATAGTTTAAAGCGATAGGCCCTTAGAGTATGAACTCATGAACTCGTTGCGATACCGCACCAATAAAATTGGCGGTCGCAATCTCCACAACGCAAAAATAGACTAGGTAGGTATTGGTACATGAGAATTGAGCACTGCAATCAGGCCACTGACCATCAGACGGACTACCGTTCGCAATTACATACACCGTGGTTCTATAAAAGTTGAAAATTGCCTGTTTAGGTCTCTAATAGAATTTAAATCGATCACCAAATATGGAATTTAGATCATGGCGGCTTTGAGAGATATAAAAAAAACGTTAAAGATAAAGATAAAGATCATTTTATTCACAAAAAAAGAGATACAATAGTGCTTAAAATATATAATATACAGTCCATCTATTTTGCCAGTCTGTGGGCATGCGAACGTTGTAAATAAAGTTAAGTTATGGTATAAACTCTATAATACGTACACGAAAAAGCTGGGCTTTTATTTAATTATGTTATTGTGAGTGAAATTACAAACTTTAAGTATTATTTAAACTACTTAACTATGATTAACTTTTAAACTTACGCGTTGCATGATTAAGCAAAATCTTACGGGAATTAACACGATCATGAATTATTTACCTTTCAGTTTGCTTGCGATCATGGTCAGTGTAATCTGTCTGCCGAAACGTCAAGCCTAAAATGTAAATAATGCATGATCGCGTTAATTCCCGTTAGATTTTACTTATTATTTTTAAAACCAGAAATATCCATTAAAGCTTAGTATCGCCAAACATTATAATTATATTTTTTTTTAACCGTATAGCATCGTACTACAACAATGCCATAACAAAATCGCGTGTCATTTAAAATGTTTTGTTAGCAGTATTTACTGAGCTTGCCTTTACTTCCTGGTAATAACTTGTCGTGTGTGAGGTAAGTGCTCGTTATGAAAAACAAATGACCATGGTAAATGTGTGAGCATGCACTCAACTACTTATATGACAAAAGGTTTTTTGTTAGCGTTTCATGACCACATACTTTTGTATTTAAGTAAGGCAACTGCAGTTATATTTACGTGAACTTTTTTGATTGTTGTTACAACTTCAGTGAGAATTTTTTCGCCACTTATAATAACAGGCTCGGGCCTCTTTTCAAGATGAAAAGGATTAGGCCATATAGTCTACCGCGCTGGCCAAGTGCGGATTGGTAGACTTCACGCCCCCTCGAGCACTTTTTAGGCACTCTCAGGCATGCAGGTTTCCTCACGATGTTCCCTTCACCGTTAGCGAGCAATAATTTATATAAAAAATACACACATATCTTCGAAAAGACGAATCTTAACGATTTATTGACAGAGGTGTGTGCCGTCGCCATCGCCACTTAATCTACAGTTATCAACAGCACGTTAAGCTCAAAATCCCGTGGACAATCTATAAAAGTATGTCTGTCCACTACAAATCAAAGCCGAAAATATGCCGGCCGGTGTCCGATATCGTTTCATTACTGGGTATTCCGTACGGACGTAATAGAACGTAACTGTACGGACGTAATAGTACGTAACTGTGCGTGCATTTGTTAGCTCGACCCTCGTTCCCCTTACCTCTGAACTGCGATTACTTGACCTGGGATTATCGGCTCCCTTTCCAATTACAGAAGTCAAATGTCTGACTATTCATCAATGTGATGATAGACTACCTACAGCCGAGTTTCTAGTGCCCGCGCATACTAAGAAGAATGTGTGAAACATGACGAACATGACGATGCTGGTTAACAATTAATTAACTGAATTAGGACGGTTCATATTTATTTAATCAAAATGTGTAAAAAGTCTAAATGTGTGTAGCTTTTATTTCCATCGATACGGCATGTGTATTCTGTAAATAGAATCAAATTATTTTTTCGACGACCGTATTTATAATTATCATTTACAGAATCGCATTACCGAACTTTAGCACACTTATTTTTATAACGTAATATTATAATGTCAATAAGTGTTAATAATATAATTATTATAATAATAAATCATTTATTTCAGGCTGTATAGGCCCATAGATAAATACCTAAACCTAAAAATTCATAGTTATGTATATATATATAATAGTTCTTAGACTATGCTATGAGCAAGTAGGTATTGTACATAGAAATCTTAATAATAAGGCAATAGAAATGTCAAAGACGCGTGACCTTGTCGCCGCGCATCTGTCAAGTCAAACACAAGTGCGAGTTGAGGAATTGTCGTCTTAATGTCATCGCAAAAAGAATAATTTTGTTTGCAGGAATACAAGCGCATTTGTCTAATCGAACACAAGTGCGAGTTGAGGAATTGTCGTCTTAATGTCATCGCCAAAAAGAATAATTTTGTTTGCAGGAATACAAAAAGTGGTATTTGAAAACCGGCGACATGCGTCCCAGTGTTAAAAGATAGTCGATAGCATTTCTATTGACTAGTTATTAAGATTTCTATGGTATTGTAGCTCTCTTTGTTAGTCATCAAAATGCTTCACTTATGTAGATAAAGGTTTTTGAGACACTAAAAATGCAAAAAATTTGGACGTCAACAAGATAGTCGTGTTGTTTCACTTACACAAATACTTTTTAAGCTTACCTTCGTGCTATTTACCTAATTAATCTTTCTGACAAACGGTTGCAAGTCTTTTGCAGGCACTAAGTTTCAAGTTCTATGCGGAGAATGTTGTATCCTTTAGAAAAAAAATGAAGATATTATATGAAACAAACTTTGATACATTGAAATGTTCTTCAGTTTTTCTGAACGGACGCGAGATTATCTCACTCTTACCTTTCCACTTAACAGTAGTGACCCCACTGTGTTTTGCGTAGGTGTAAAGACACACAAATAATAATATTAGATAGTAAAGCATTTTCATTGGCTGAAGTAATCACCTGTATGTACCCGGTGAAATACAAATCCGTTGACTATGTAACATGAATGTAAAGTGTCTATACAACCCGCTACCAGATTTTAGTTCCCATAAAAGTTTGCATCGCGTGTCAGGCCAGAACTGAACGAGGTATCGTGTGTTTCTTTAAATAATTGGCACGTGGCATTCAACCATGTTTGTTTTGAAGCAGCGGAATGGCAGAGTTAAAGGAGTTTGGTCAGGCGAGATCGTGCGATGGCGGAGTTTAAGAGCATTGTAGTATTCTCTGTGAGGATGTTTGAGATTGCTGGTGTGATTGCACTGCAGTTTTCTTTTGTGATGCAGCTGTTGTGATAAAGGTTTGTCTGTTGTTTGAAATTGCAAGGTCTTAGTGTTTCTATGTCGTCTATTTATATAATAGGATAATTTTAACTTAGCATTTTACATGCGCTACTGACGTTTTCTGCTATATGGGATATGCCTTATCTGTGCCTTAATGCCTGCACATATATTCTGCGTCGTTCTTTAACCTAAGAAAACAGAGAAATATCTTTCAAAAGTTTGAGTCTAGTATAATCTTCTGCATGGCTAAGATGAAAAGATAAAGCAGTAACAACAACCTTATTTCTTTGGGCCTTACTTCACGCATTTCGATTTTAAGAATCTTTTAGTTATTGAATACAAAAGGACGCTTACCTAATCTCCCCAACTTTATTTGGTAAATAAAAAATATCGGTCCACGGCCTTTGCCCTTGCCCTTCAATTACTTGATCTTCCCCTGATGTCTCCCTGCCATAACCAGATATCTCAAGGGAACAATTAAACAATCGCACAATCTTTATGGTGTGATAAACGCTTAAAGAAACCCTATTAAAATAGGGTGGTTTTGGACCAAAATCTTTTAAATACACTCTTTTATCTACGTCTACTAACTAATGCAAAAATACTACAGTCATCTAAAAAGACAAAACTCAACATCGTACTGAAGTGTTGTTTCGAAAGGGATTTCGTTCTTTATCTATAAATAGCCAATATCCGCAAATTACATTGCCTACATCAATTTACTACATTAATATTGCCCTAGGGCCGGAAATTTCATTGGCTGATTTTAAAAACGAACACAGTAAGTAAATAAAACATTATATTATATCAGCAAATTGTCAATAAGAAGATAGTGTTTTCTTAAAGATCGTTGAAATTAACTTTACCTAACTTCAAGTTTTATTCAAACAAAATGCTATTTGATTACATTTTCAATTAACAAAACTAATATCAAACGAATGATTTATTCGTAGAATAAACAAAACAATTTTCAGTCAGACCTATTTATTGAAAATGGCGTTTGTTTTTCAAATTAACAGTCAAAGCGCTCTCTACTCGACGCTGACAAACCTCCGGGGAAACGTTTACTAATTATACTCCTACCTTCTAAAGCTCTTGTGAACTACGAGAGCCTACAATAAATAGCACGGCAACCCTCCTTGCTAACTGAAAAACCTCCATGCTCATTTGTTACGACACAACCGAGTGGCTCCTGCAAAAAACAACTAACATTTTTCAACTAATCTGAAACTACCTAAGGTAGGAGTTTCCCTTCAAACAGTTATCGCCCACATCTGAAGTTAAATGTATGATGATAATAGATGTATACTTTTTAACCGACTTCAAAAAAAAAAAGAGGTTCTGTATTCGATCCGTATGTATGTATGTATGTATGTATGTATGTATGTATGTATGTATGTATGTATGTCACCTTTTTATGTTCGCGATTTTCTCGGCAACTACTGATCCGATTTGAATGCAGTTTTCGGTATTTTAATCCTTGTGTTTCAAGGAAGGTTTTAGTATATAATTTATCAGAATCTGATGAAGATCTTTGGAGACAGGCAACGGAACTCTTCAAAAACGAATAGCTAATGAACCACGTTTTGTGCAATCGTGTATCTATGTATTGTTTTCACCACTACATAACATAACATCATGCCTGTGTATGCTTTGAAGGGTAAGCAGAGACAGCCTACTTACCTACCCTTAAAGTACCGAAAGCTCTGCTTAGGTTTGGACGGGGCTTACGTTTCAGCACATTTGTTATTATCGTAGTGATAACTTATGATCATGAAGATCTCAGAAAGAATTTTTTGATTATTTTGATTGTTTCTATTGTGTTTCATGCGTAATGATGCCTTAGTATTTCTTCCTAACCCCATCGTTAAATCTAAAAAACTAAGACACTAAAAAGCTTGAAATAAAAAAATAAAATAAAAAAAACAAATAAAATAAAAAAAACAAATAAAAAAAATAAAATAAAAAAAGCTAATTAAAAAAAAGAATATTCTTAACTCGAGCGTATTCTAAATATTATAATTATGTACTAATTTTTTTCAAAGAAAAAGGAACCGCCTTCAAAAACTCAAAAGTAAAAAATAAAATATTCGCTAAACTTTGCTTACCTTTATATTAATTTGTTTAAAACAATAAACCCAAATAATTATGTAATACCAATTAATTATATTTTTTTGAAGTCGGCGCCAAATTACAAAATCAAATACCAATTAAAACCGTATTTACCGAATTAATTGTTGAAAAAATCACAAAATCAAATACCAATTAAAACCGTATTTACCGAAATAATTGTTGAAAAAATCACAAAATCAAATACCAATTGAATTGGTATTAGATTTTGTAATTTGGCGCCGACTTCAAAAAAATATAATTAATTGGTATCACATAATTATTTGGGTTTATTGTTTTAAACAAATTAATATAAAGGTAAGCAAAGTTTAGCGAATATTTTATTTTTTACTTTTGAGTTTTTTCTGGCTCTAAATCAGCAGTATTAAACATTTATTTTGACAATTTTCAATGTGTCCAAAATTTAGGAACGTTTAAGCTAGACTAGACCTACATTTTGAATTAGCTCTTCAGACTCAAAGAGCTCTCTTCAGAGAGAACAAAGTAAATGGAGCGAAAGTCTGTCCGGGACATCTTAACACATTACGACTAGAACGATTTCAAACCTATGAAGTCGAGTCTTTGTTCGACAATTTATTGCTACATTTTCGTTACGCCTTCATTTGGAAGCGTCTGACAAAAAAACAAGAGTAAGGTAACTATGGCCGCCAGATGAATTTTTGCTCTGAATATTTATGTAGGCGTTTTTATTTTAGCGCTAAATTGTGTTGAGGAAATATGGATTCGTACTGGAAAAATGTTAGGGGAATTCATTAATACGAGAGCAATAAATATTCGCATTATTTCTCAGAGGGTGAGCAATAAATTCGTAATAAAGCTGAAGAGAATCGTCGTGATAAAGTCACCCTCTACTGCAATATAGCACATGGATTCGTAACGCCCTGATTCCTGTACGGTTATGACATCTCTTTACATAAAGATGTGGTTATAAACACGATCGGTGTGCAGACTCCGGAGATAAAAGACCCAAATATTTAATACGATGTTTACACACAACATTTTTCTCGAAAACAAGAGTTTACCTAATATAATATTCTCTGTGATCATACTCTGTTATACATATAGGTCTTTTTAATATCATCGTGAACAAACTTCACTTCTAAATCTTGAAATAATAAAGCATTTGGACACTCCTCTTATTATACAAAGAAGTACCTAAACAGGATTGGTAATTCGAGATATTCACGACATTGTCATGTTTATTTGCACTCACGTTCACCTGTCACGGCAATGAACCGCAGAATTTTACGATGTAACCGCCGAACCACCGCAGATATCAAACATTGCCATCACCATCTAACGAGAATTAAATTCCTACGTATCATATATGTTTGTGTAAACATTAGTTAAAAGGATATCATTGCATATATTTTTATTATCTAAATCTATATAAGAAAGAAAGAAAGAAATATCATTTATTCTGGCATAATAAAAATAGAATACAATAACACATCTAAAACTAAATAATTTAAAATACTACATAACTAAATAATACTATTAATAATGCCAGAAATGGTACGCATCTCAGCACAATACTGCAGCGCTAAAAGCACCGCAGCGCCCAGTAAATGAGTAAGAAATAGTGTGACAAAAGAAAAAAAAATTAAATATAATAAAAGCAATAATTACATGTACATGTTTCAATTTTGTGCCACAAACAATAAAAATAAATAAATACAATATATATTATAATATATTATACAATATATATTATATTATTTATAGTGAAACAACTAAATTACAATTTCAAATTAACAAATACAAATGACAAAAATATTGTTAAATCAAAATGGAACGCACCCATATGCTTTTGACAACCACAAACAATAATTATTGTCAACAAGAAAAAAAAATCGGGGAAAAGCGGGGTTCTCAAATCCTCCCTTGCTTAAATATGGTGTAACATGTGTACGAGGTGGAATATGGAAGCAAAAGCGTGCACATGCATTCTGTACATCACTTACACTTCCTTCACCAGCTAACTTTGTTGAGATTCAGGAGCAAGTATCCTCTGGATCTGATCCATATGGAAGTCACTGAATCGACTAAGAAGTCAAGTAGACCGCTGCAGATTCAATCTAAAAAATGGGACATCCAAACAGATCAGATCCAGTGCGACTGAGTGGTCCTCAACAAACTATGCCACATCTATTAGAGTGGTATGGTAGGGTCTTCCACGGGGTACGTCTGACAATAGTCCTTTTGGTTTAAATGTCTAAGGATTTCAGTGCTTAATTCAACTACCAAGGCAACCTGTTGGTGAGACGGTAATACTTCTCGTGCTCTCGAGCTTGGTCTAAAAAGCTTTACCACCACCAAAGACAAGGCAAGGTATGGTTAGGTGCATATCTTACTGTGGCTCTATAATGTACGCTCTTTCATTTAATAGGTTATCTGTAATTGAAATCGGTTGTGTGTTCTCAAAGCTTTGTGTACGGACATGTCTTAAACGAAATCTTTTAACATGTGGTTGAGACATGTCCATGTCGGTGCATAAAGCTTTTCTTAAGTAGGATATCCTAGAAACTTTAAATGTGAAACTTTCAACATCCCACATGGCATCGTAATGTGTACCAAGGGGAAAGAGTTGCTGTAATATTATAGTGAGTTCATGAGAAGAACCGCCACCTTTGCTGCTGTTTACAGTCACAAAAATGGCGGTCACAATGTATTTGACGTGACTGTGTAATAACATGAGTCAGGAGCATCAAGGAGCTCCCAAAAGCCATTAAACATGAACCATGTTATGACGTAGGTAAACATCAGTTATCAGGAAAACGTGGCTCACAATAAACTCCGTTTTCCGATTGAAATAAAACTCTCAAGTAGGTATTGTCAGATATAAGGTTTTTCATTTGGTATCTGTAATTGGAATCTGTCGTATGTTCTTTGAGCTATGTTAGCTGTAGGTAGGCCGGCTTGTCAGACCCCATGTGTGCCTTAAAAGCGATTTTATCGAGCATTTGAGACGCGTTGTCCTTCGATTGTATGTTACACAGGTAGTCTCTACAATCGAGGTTAAAAGAACAATTACTGGGTTTCAAGACAACAATAGCATGAAAACCTCTTAAAAAGATCTCATGTTAAATGCTAACTAAAGAACTCTATTGCGCGTGGCCCGACATGCACTTGACCGATTTTCAATAATTATAACAATTAGGAACAAATGGATGAACGTGACGTCACGAAATGACGTATCATACAGTTGAGAAATTTAGGGTGCCGGTAAGAGGCGACCGTAGCTGGATGGCTAAGAGCGACTGCCCGGTGTGCAGTAAGGTCGCAGGTTCAAATCCTGCCGGTCCCATATCTTTTTCAACTGTTTCTTAGTATAATTTGCTAAGCATAGCTAAATGCTATAAAAATAATCAAAGTTAAAATATCGTACACGTTTATTCGTTACAACATTTGTGCTGAATGTAACTTCGCCATGTTGGTTTGTCTCCTACTTAAGATAGGAACAAATGGATGAACGTGACGTCACGAAATGACGTATCATACAGTTGAGAAATTTAGGGTGCCGGTAAGAGGCGACCGTAGCTGGATGGCTAAGAGCGACTGCCCGGTGTGCAGTAAGGTCGCAGGTTCAAATCCTGCCGGTCCCATATCTTTTTCAACTGTTTCTTAGTATAATTATAACAATTAAAAAATCCATCGTTTCATACATTCGTCAATATTCTTTAGATATTAACGAAGTCTCGGAGCTGCCCCGCTTATAATGAAGTATAAAATGTTTGACAACCCTTGAAGGGACCCGAGTGTAAATTATAAAAGGCGCCGGTTTTAGGGTTGGCTACAGCAACCTAGCAGAGAATTAATTATACTGTTTATGGTACAGCTAGACCGCTAGATACATCGCGAGAAAGCGATATGGTTTTTAAATTTAGAATGAAATTCGCGATGTGTCTAGTCTAACCGCACTATTGCTAGTCATTTATTTTGTTTATTCTTTAGCAGTATTCGACAATACGACGCGATGCAAATTATTTTCAGCGGAAAGACATGAAATCTGACTCCGACATACACGATGCATATTTTCGGTTCCTTTATTTGGACTGTTCGTATGTCATTGTTTTCAACATAGAGTGTTAAATGACATTAATATAATGCGTATAATATTACAGGCGAATGCTCGCACTAAGAGCACTTTTGGGCTACGTTTGTCGCAGACAAGAGAAAAGGAAAAAAAGCTATCAACTTCCTGCACCAAACTATGTGCCCAGCATGTACAGGAATCTACTCGGCACAGTTTTGAAATTCAAATGCCTCCTTTGTAACCAGTAAAACGACGTCTCAGTTATATCGTAGAAGTTTAACAATACTTTAAAACAACAGCCAACTACGAAAACTAATACAAGAAAAGAAGAATACAAAGGAATGAAAACAAAGAAAAGTTATAAAAGTAAGTTTTAGTTAAAGTTGCCGAGATGGCGATTGGAATTGGCGACAAGAATAAGAAACTTTATATTATTTTTGTGTTGAATGTTAACTGTGAGTGTGTGCTTTAATTTATATATATAAAAATGAAACCCGTTTTCCGTTGTCACGACATAGCATGAAAACGCCTTGACCGATTTGGCAGATTTTTTTTGTAGTTTTCTAATACTCTGTACAAGGTTCTTACGGAAAAAATATTAAGAAAATCTCTCAGAAAAATTGAAAAATATTCATTTAATTTTGCATATTTTAAAAAAAGCGCGTTACGAATGTCAACGTCATTCAATTTAAAACAAAAACTCTGTGGTGATCTATGACACCACAGACATAACCGCGAGCTGTGAAAATATATATTTTGTTTTTTATTTAATCAAATTAGTAAAGTCCTTCTCAGGTATGACGAGACCAGGGAAATAGGTATTCATTTTTATATGGAGGATATTATAGATTCCAGTTCAAATTGAATAGGTACGCATACATAAGATAGGTCAGCTATACAAAATAAAGTAGTGGATCAAATTTACGCTAAGGCGGTACGAAGTTCGCCGGGTCAGCTAGTAACATTATGAAAACTATGATGCAAAGCATGTTTAAATTATAATATAACGGAGTGATAGACTGCAATCGAGTTCTACTATCAGTATCCATCTGCCCTTATCCCAATTACTTGAAGTTTATAGTTTACTAATAATGAGAACTATTGACGGCTCCCAATAAACTCATGGATTCAATTTTATTAATGTATTTACGGTAAAAACTAAGCTTCACTTTAATATCGTTATTATGACAACCGGAACTACCAGTAAACAACGATAAAGGGGCTGCTTGCACGCGACCGAAAAACATCCATCATCTGCCCAAAAGTCGTACAAGAACACACACAAAACAAATTAATCAGGGATGCATAACACGAAAAACATTAGTAAGTTACTATTATTAATGCCTGACCACATAGCACATGAAAAAATAATAATAGGCGAAGTTATCCCACATTTATGTTAGAGCACACGCCACCCAAAATTAGCTGTAATCTTGTCCGTATTAAATAAAGGCGCATTTGTCACGCGAGGCAGCCCTGCGCGCTCTGGGGCCTGGGGTCGGCGCGAGGGTGATTTTACGGATGGTTTTAGAAGTACAAGGCAATGTACAGTTTTATGAATTTGAGATATTGCACACTTTGTCAAGCTCGGGTCGGTTACCTGCTGATTTTTGCATCTATTTTTCTACAGGGTTGTTAAGGTGCCAAGCATGACAAGTTGTTTGGTTTTTTATTTGGTATTGTTGTTGCTTACAGTATTTTACGTTCGCAAAAAAATAAAGTAGCTGAGTGCTTTGTTTATACATTTAATATAATAATATTTAAAATTAAATTTTTATTATTACTAACAAGAAAATGAGCAAAATTCAGAAAAGAATTTTAGTTTCTTGCGATAAAAATCTGTAATAAAAAAAATAAAGAATACATTTGATTGCAACTGATTTTGACATAAGACGTTTTGAATGGAATTTGTATTTAATAATGAGCTTAGAGTATAGTTTAGATTGAAATAAATAAATGAAATATTTTACAAATCATATCTTATTTTGGGTGAAGTGTAGTAGCTGTTGCTGGGTGAAGCTTTTGTCAAGGGACTCATAAATTGTCAACCGTTCTACATTTTGCACAAGGATCATAAAATCTCAGCAATTGTCTTTTGTAGCTTTACGGGCTAGCTCTTTTATCATCAGCGATACTGCAAGCTCATTTCCTGAGATAAAAACCTTCTTAATATTTAGCAGACAAATTTTATTAGTCGGCCGACGAACATTTGTCAAAAAGTTTGAGGAATTTACACAATAAAAATGTCAAGAATACTTTATCCCTTGTAGACAAAAGTATACATAATTTGAATTTTGGATTTATTACCTTTATTAAAATAATTAGGGGGAATGTCAACAGCATTATCAAGCTATTTGGAATGTAGTTTTGATGTAGTTATTTTTACGCTAGGTCATTTAAATAAGTCAATTACTTTAGAACTCCTGAAAATATTTTGTTATATTTAGAGTAACCATGTCAAAATAAAGGCCGTTTTCAAAGACTTGGGCGCTTGGTTTTTGTTTGCGTATATTTTTATTAGTAAGTAAGTAGAGTAATCAAAAATGGCTTTATAGAAAGAAACATATATGCTAAGCATGAAAAGATTTATAATTACTGAAAGGATCTAACAAGTTGACACAGAAAATAAACCGGTTAAACTAAAATTTTTTTTAGAGAAAACAACCAATTGTGATATGAGTATGAGAGCTTGAACTATCAATTTCAAGGACTCAAACACAAACGCACTTTACACACACATACACCAAACACACCTTCACATACATCATATGCACCGTATACTTACAATCATATATTTTTTCTTTCTTGATCTGTATTCTATTTTGATTATTTTTACTTCTGGTTTAAAGTATAATATTGTGTTATATCAAAAAAAAATGTTTTTAGCATTGAAGTACGCGATAGATACTTTTAATATAAAACAAATTCTAAGAACGCAGATAATGTACCCTAGCATAGTAATAATATAAGGTGTCCAAAACACAGGTCTAACCTAGTTTGGAAACCATTGTTTAACGAACAAATGTATGTATCTTTTTTTTATTTAAGCCACACCTATCGCAATATCTAAATTGCCTGTTACGTTTGTTGCTTGCTGATAATAACAAAAACAAATACCACAAACGGAATTCTCGTTATCCAAACATCGATCAACCACAAACATTAAACTAACAAACTAGAACATTTCATCATAAAACAGTATTTGTCAACGTTGACCACGTTTTATTATTCACCCATACGGATCAATAGCTCACTGACCTACCGCAATCGATAAAAAAAAATTATCACACCCCTAACACAACGCTACACGTCAAGCTTTTAATTTCCAGTTAAAACTGGGCTCGCATTGCACGCGAAGCCTTTATATCGCAAGACTGTCTTATATTAGAAATGTATAGCTTTTTTTTTTTTATTCTACGCCCACAGCGAACGAACGTGTAGTCCACCTGATGGTAAGTGGAGTACGGCCCATGGACATCAACAATCCACAAAAGCAGATTATAGATGCATCGCTGCAGCTGAGGACTACGGTGTTATGCCTCATGTGCCAGTAATTTCATGGCCTGATCTCACCACCAAACCGGAACACAGTAATGGAAGCACTATTTACTATTTGGCGGCAGGTTAAAGGTGAGACGGTGGTGCTGCCGCCCTCGAGCTCATTCACAAGAGCTCTACCACCAGTAAATTAATGCGTATCTAGACATATGCAATTATTACTATTAATAAATGTGTGCATTTTTTCTGTAAGGCGTCAACCCTAAGCGTATGCAATAATATAAGACTTAACTAAGTATGTGTGTATTTCTTGCTTTTATTACTTTTATTAGTGTCAGCCCTAACGAAGTATGCAATATGCACATGCGGATGTGTGTAAGACATGAGTATGTGTGCACATTTTTTTATAATAAAATCAGCCGCCTAAGTGCGCCTATTACGACAGGGGTGTGTTATAGTTATAATGTATGCGGGGTGGTGTATGTGTGTGTGTGTGTGTGTGTGTGGTGTTGTGCAAGCGAAATGGGAGTGGCGCCAAAATGCGGTGCCGTCACGCACCGAACTTAGGGCTGGATATTGATTCATCATTTGATAAGGGTGGCATTGACCCAGCGATGGAAATTCTGCGTTTTTTAATTTGATTGTATGCATATAGCGGGCGTCATTACTTAGACTAGTCGACTGCTTACAATTTTTTGTACTTAAATTAAACCTACTCCTTATTTAAACTGGGTAAAAAGTTAAGTAACATTTTATAAATTGCTTGGTAGAGATTAATGGTGGAAATATATCGCTTGTACTATGTAACGATTTCATAGAAAGATTAAACCCATAGAAATCTTAATAATAAGGCAATAGAAATGTCAAAGACGCGTGACCTTGTCGCCGCGCATCTGTCTAGTCAAACACAAGTGCGAGTTGAGGAATTGTCGTCTTAATGTCATCGCCAAAAAGAATAATTTTGTTTGCAGGAATACAAAAAGTGGTATTTGAAAAACGGCGACATGCGTCCCAGTGTTAAAAGATAGTCGATAGCATTTCTATTGACTAGTTATTAAGATTTCTATGATTAAACCTAATGAATAACTACTATATATAACTATGATAAGTCATAATAATATTATCTGATGTGCCAGTAGATACTCGGTCAGGATTGTAAGATGTATCAAACGCATCTAAAATAAACTATCAATGTTCACAACTACAACTACCACACAATATGCTAATTAATTTGGCCAACAAACGCACACAACTGTCGTCATCACTAAACAATGACAAAAACAAACAGACAAGTCGTATAGTGAACAGCCCGCTTTACGCCACCCCTCGTTCAGCCTTGTACCTATAGCGGTCGAAACTGCACCTTATAATTTACGATCACAGCTTCGTTTCCCTGTCGATGTTAAAGGCTATGTCTTTGTCTCTCAACACAAAGATATAAATTTCGAATGAATGGCATAGGTGGGCAAATTCGTGCATTGACCGGCAACCAGAACATCTTTGAACAAGAGCAGATAAGGAATCTGAAGAGGTTTCAATTGATCAAGTAGATTAGTAGACTATTGATACTTTGGGGGCTTATCTCACATATTTGCCAGAGAGTAGTATAGTTATTAGCTCCACTAAATTATACACTGCAAATTACGGCCTTTTTATTCCTGATATATGAACAAAACTTCATGGAGAATTTTGAGTTTTACATGACATCACAGATGCTCCGGAAGCTGACTTTAAATTTCACTCATGAAAATCCCCAGTAAGCTTAAATACGTATGTGAACTGTGTAAGTAAAGTTTAACGTAAACAATACAAAATCTACCTTCAATCCCAACCATCAGGCAAACCCATCTCTAATAACATTTTACAAAGAAACGTACAAGATACGCGCGAAAAACATAACCCTTTCTTGCGCCGCGCCGTGAAAAAAATGCTTCAACCGATGCCGGCTTTAAAAATAGACTAAAGCGACGGCTCTCCGGACAAGCGTTTTATTTATTTATTTAATACTTTATTGTACACAATAGATTACAAATAAATAAACATATTACAGTAATAATAGTATACAAAAGGCGAGCTTAACTCAGTGCTTGAGTTCTCTTTCAGCAAACCTAGAGAAATAGAGGAGCGTTTTATTCTTTTGACGCGTTTTTAAGAATGAAATAATAATTTCGACATGCCACGAATGGTTGTTATTTAATTAATCATTTGTAGTTACCATGTTGCCAACCATTTAAGATGTTATTTATGTTTATTAATTATCAATTGATATTTAATCACCGGATTGACGTTTGAATCTATGTGTTTGAGTCCTCTAAACCGGCATATATCTATGAACGACATAATATAATGACAGAATATCATGAAACCCATTGAAGCGAATGGTTTCAATAATTGCAATTGCCACAACCCACAGTACGCCTGGCTGGATCCTGTGGCGGCCACATTCACTAATTAACGTTTAACTTCCAAATAACTAATGGTTATCCTGCGATTTAATCACTCTGATTTATTTGATTAATTAGGCCCATTAATATTTCGTCAGCCGTAACTTATCCTGCCTGCATTTAGACACATCTCTGTTCTAAGTATAACTAACGTGCATATTTAAATTAATTATTAAGCGGCTTTATTTAGTGTCAGGTCATCGATTTCCATTTGGTTTTAACTACCTCGAGAAGTGACTGGACATAATAAATTCGTCCATAAGTGATCATGGATGAATATAAATAAAATGCGGTTAACGATTTATAATGTATTAAAAAAAAACTAATTATTAGATCTCGTTCAAACCAATTTGCAGGTGGAAGTTTGTACATCATATATTATTTTTACATTTATCATTCCCTTATTTTTGCAGTAACGATGGGGGGGGGACATTTTTCCACTTTGGAAGCGTCTGTCGCGCGAACTATTTAGTTAAGATAAAAAATAATATTAAAACCTCAATATCATTTTTGAAGACCTATCCATAGATACCCTACACGTATGGGTTTGATGAAAAAAAAATTAAGTTTCAGTTCTAAGTATGGGGAACCCCAAAAATTTATTGATTTTTTTTCTATTTTTGTAGGAAAATCTTAATGCGGTTCACCGAATACATCTACTTACTAAGTTTCCACAGTATAGCTCTTATAGTAACGGATAAAAGTGGCTGTGACATACGGACGGACGAACAGACATGACGAATCAATAAGGGTTCCGTTTTTTGCCATTCGGCTACGGAACCCTAAAAAGCGGATAAAAAACGACTTCTACTGGGTAGGAAGAAAACTTACTCGATGGGATGCGCAGGGGTATTCCCAAATATACGTGGAATAACACGAAATTTGAATACCTGTCAATCAAATACCGTATTTTTATGTTAGTAAGGATGCACTAAATTGGCGCAACTGACAGTTTCCCTTACTGAATCGCGCCACTGAACGCTGAAATCCTGTTTTTTGGTAAAATTTAATACGATTATTAATATTGAAACAGATTTTTTACTTGTACTCAGCAGCACAAGCGATCCCCCGACGTAAAGCATAGTTAAGACTATGACATGACTCCGTTTTGAGAGTAATACAAATAAATATCGGAGCATTAAAACTATTTTTTTAAAAGGTGCATCTTTAATAAGTAGCTAACAACAAAATTGTGACAGTATTGTAAACCCGTTATAATAGCTCGTCATGATACTTTCCTAGTTATATGTATTTTTATCTCCAAATATCCAGTCCCTACAGCAATTTTTTGTGAATTACATTTGGAATTGGCCCAGTGTGCGACGAAATTGAATTTCGTTTCAATTTTAACATTGCAATTACTTGCAACCTACGGCCTTATTGTACGTTATATTATATTTATCCTTAGTCTTTGTAACTTTTACATTTTTTCATTTATTACACTTCATCGACTTATAAGTTTTTTTTTATTAATAGATCCATCGTGTATCTCTTTACTCCTCTGGTCAGTCTCTACTTGTGTATAATTCTAACTACATATATGACAATAAGGGTAACTATATCTAAGTATAATAACTAACAGTGGTAATCTGTGCTACCCTGAACAAACTTTAGGACTCAGGAAAAAGTATTGGTTTTATCAGCAAGTTTTTGTTTGGATATTTTTAACTAACGGGGAAAATTTGACCGTGTAATATATGTTTTTTCTTGTATGCAACTTATCATTATTAAGATATAGATTATTAAGTTTTTGAACGGGTTAGTTCTGACTTACCATGGGGCAAAATCCTGAAAATATCAAACCAATTTGGTACAATCTTAAAAATTCCAGTAGCCAGAAGATTGTTTTTAATACATGATATAGTGTGGGTGTTGAGATAGCGTCATCAATCTGTCTGTCTTCGATTTGATTGACAGCATCCTCGTCAAGATTAATTGTGTTTCTGGAACTTTCCGCAGTCTGAAGCGAAGTAATTTTTGCCTATCTTTTGGACGAATGGAGTATTATACTTTTCGTTTTTCGTAGTTCGGGTTTACTTATTCAGGCCGTGCAAAATGCTTGATTCTAAATAAAACAATAAATAATTTGTAACTTTAACAAGTAACCGCACTTTGAACAATAGATTTTAACTTAAGCAATATGATAAGTATACATATTTGTAATGTGCTCGCTGAAACCTTCATTTGATACCAAACACGTCATAAATGTATTTTTTTTTATTTTTTCATGTTGAAATCTGACTTATAAATTATGTGAGATAAAATTTTAATATAACTTTTATAGCCTATGTCACCCGGTCTCTTCTTACAAATCTAATGACACCTCATTCATTAAAATCTGTTCAGTAGTTTAGGCGCTATGGTCGAACATACAAATATATAAACATACATACAAAGACTGCCAAAATCATAACCCTTCCTTTTAGCTTCGCTGTGGTCGGGTAAAAAGACCAGCAGAAGCGGTCGATTGAATAAATTAAGAGTCTCAAGAAAACGCAATTATTAAAAGAACCGAATAATTATAAATTATTACGAGTCTACTTTTACTAAAATATATGAGCGGTTGCCAAACAGAATTACAATTTCTCAAATAAGTTAGTTGAACCGCATAACCTTTACAGAAAATTACCGAATAATAAACTGTTCCAAGAATTTCTTCCAATTACTTATGTGAAAATATATTACTAATTGGAAAACGAAAATAATGGAATTACGTAGAAGCGATCATTACCGAGCGTTTTAATATTTGATTATTTTTATGAATATGGCACCGCCTTTCGCCTGCACGCCTGTGTCTAATGACTTGCTTAAGAAATGAGAACGTAGTTAACTTTACAAATATTAGTATTGAACTAATAAACAGTTGAAAAAATATGGCATGGTTTGAGTCTGCAACCTCTGCGTACCGGGCAGCCGCTTTTAACCACTAAGCTACGGTCCCTATCCCATGAGACCTAAATAAACATAACAGGTGAAATGTGGGTGCTGTACAGCTCTCCCACACCCTTCTGAGTAATATAGGCGTGATGTTATGTTATGTTATCTTCAAAGAACCTTTTCGAAAACAAAACAGTAAGCTTCGACAACCTTATTTCTACCTCTTAAAGAAAAATCGAGATAAGTGGCAAAATAAATAACGATGCGTGCGTTTGGCGTGACATCGATGGAATGGTTGAGTAAGGGATATAGCAATGGGGAGAAATGCCATGATGGCTGACAAGGACCTAAAGTGAAGTGATGACGTGAAAAAAGTGCACTGACTATTGAAAATCTTAAGTTATAAATTAAAATTCGCTGCTACAACTTTACAGTATCTACTAATGATAATTTGATAGTAATGATAATTTGGATATTAACATTAGATAGACTTACACTATCCAATGGTCCCAATCACAAGGCCAAATAAACACATTCACTCACACAAGCACACCAGGTCTCAGAACAAATCTTTGCGAATCATAAAGATTTATCCCATGTGAGGATCGAACCCACAACACCAGTGTAGTGGCGAGCCGCGAAGCGACCGCGTAATCCACTACACCACACTTGCAGATGTTATTAGATTATTTAATATGTAAGTGTTAAGTGTTGACCGCTTACTTACATACTTACCGACTTATTACGCTGATGAGAAATAAGTAAAAGTAAAAAATATTTATTAGAACACCAAATCATTATTAAAAATTAAATTCAAAATAAAAAATCGAATTTAGGAACTAGATAATAAAAATAAATACAGAATAATTACAATAATACAGTGCCTTTATACTACATATACAAGTTGCAACTGAGTTCATATGTCTCAGACTTGCTATGCTATGATGGTGCCTAAAAGACCACAGCTCAACATATTGTTGCCAGAAAATTTTGGCAACGTTGATTTTCAGCTTGAACCTCAGGTGACAAGTGATATATAATAAAAAAAAAAATAACAAAAAAAAAATGATGAAGCTGCAGGATACTAGTTTTAATCTAGGATGTATATTTAATTATAGTCTCAAATCGGATTCTAAAATTCAGCCAGCAAACATTTGATAGTGAGATGAAGTGAGATCACATTCAAGTCTTTCAAACACATAGTGGGCCTGCCACTGCACACCGTAGGTACAGCACTCAGCTGACACAAAACCTTCAGTCATTTTAGCGTCACGCTATAGGACCACTAAGTCCAGTCACAGAAGTGTCGTTTTAGAATATTCCGTCGCAGACTTTTCCCTTTCCGCCTGAAAACGCCCGCCTGCGAGATAAAACCAGTTATGTCGCTTTATTAATGAAAGTAATGCAATATGGCGTCCTCTATACGGTTACTGACTAAAAGTAATAGAACGGGTTTTACGAATAGAAGGAAAAGAGTTAGTGAATTTAAAATTTTGGACCATTTTTTGTGACGTAAAAGTACTTGCAAGCCTTTACGCCTAAATGTAGTTATTATTAACCCACTTAGTAGCTAAAATTTACGTTTCTATACTTTATTAGACGGCACGTTTATTTGCGATTTAAATTAATGATATTTTCTTCTAGTACGTTTATGATTGTATGTGTTTTGTTGAGTAATGATTCCATTTGGGACTGCTTTATAGCTTGTAATTTCATGTTGGGTTAAGTTAATGTGTGTTAATTAAATTGGGTGTTTGAAGGATTGCTGTGGTATGGGCAATACGGTTGATTTTGAAATAGATTTTGATTATATCAATCAATACGCTATTTATTTTAATAATGAGATTTCGCACACTCGTAGCTATAAGCTATAGCTGTATGACATACAGTCCACTTGTTATCGACATAATACGCTTGCGATAGCTAAAATACATTTGAGTCAATTTGATGCTAAGTCAGTTATTAAAGGACCTAAATGTAATAATAAATATAATAATTAAATTATAGACCTTCTGAGTCTGTTTGACGTGTTACTATAAAAAACTCAAAAGTAAAAAATAAAATATTCACTAAACTTTGCTTACCTTTATATTAATTTGTTTAAAACAATAAACCCAAATAATTATGTAATACCAATTAATTATATTTTTTTGAAGTCGGCGCCAAATTACAAAATCAAATACCAATTAAAACCGTATTTACCGAATTAATTGTTGAAAAAATCACAAAATCAAATACCAATTAAAACCGTATTTACAGAAATAATTGTTGAAAAATCATAAAATCAAATAACAATTAAAACCGTATTTACCGAAATAATTGTTGAAAAAATCTCAAAATCAAATACCAATTGAATTGGTATTTGATTTTGTAATTTGGCGCCGACTTCAAAAAAATATAATTAATTGGTATTACATAATTATTTGGGTTTATTGTTTTAAACAAATTAATATAAAGGTAAGCAAAGTTTAGCGAATATTTTATTTTTTACTTTTGAGTTTTTGAAGGCGGTTCCTTTTTCTTTGAAAAAAATTAGTACATAATTATAATATTTAGAATACGCTCGAGTTAAGAATATTCTTTTTTTAATTAGTTTTTTTTATTTTATTTTTTTTTATTTGTTTTTTTTATTTTATTTTTTTATTTCAAGCTTTTTAGTGTCTTAGTTTTTTAGATTTAACGATGGGGTTAGGAAGAAATACTAAGGCATCATTACGCATGAAACACAATAGAAACAATCAAAATAATCAAAAAATTCTTTCTGAGATCTTCATGATCATAAGTTATCACTACGATAATAACAAATGTGCTGAAACGTAAGCCCAGTCCAAACCTAAGCAGAGCTTTCGGTACTTTAAGGGTAGGTAAGTAGGCTATCTCTGCTTACCCTTCAAAGCATACACAGGCATGATGTTATGTTATGTAGTGGTGAAAACAATACATAGATACACGATTGCACAAAACGTGGTTCATTAGCTATTCGTTTTTGAAGAGTTCCGTTGCCTGTCTCCAAAGATCTTCATCAGATTCTGATAAATTATATACTAAAACCTTCCTTGAAACACAAGGATTAAAATACCGAAAATTGCATTCAAATCGGATCAGTAGTTTCCGAGAAAATCGCGAACATAAAAAGGTGACATACATACATACATACATACATACATACATACATACATACATACATACATACATACATACATACGGATCGAATACAGAACCTCTTTTTTTTTTTGAAGTCGGTTAAAAAGAATCCCTTTTAGATTATATTGGCAGAACCAGAATGCAAACAAAATAAATTATAATATATTTATGAAAATATCAAAAAGTTCACGAATATAATATTACCAACGAAATAGCAGCCAGGCATTGATGCTGTCCAATTAAATGTTCGTTTCACAACGAACCGCTAACAAAGAGACACTTTGTCGGTTTATTTTAAAAGCGCAACAAAGTACAATCAAACAAATGAACGTACGTCAAGTTGAATGATTGGAGGCAGCGCTCGTCCACTCATTTATCACTGTGAAGCCTTTTACCCGCGATATTTCCCCGGATATTGAGTAAAAACAGAGATATTTCAGTTTCACTGAAGCCCATTATTGGCCTCATTGAAGGCTTGTTTGATGGGCCGGGAAGAAAGCGAAGCTAAGACTGCCTTTCCATCAAAGATGCGCTAGGCAAGCAGTGCGAGGATTTGTCCGAAGTTGTGAAAGTATGGCAGGATAGATGCTTGCAGATTTCTACTCGTGTCCATCCCTTTTTTTTATATTTGGTGAAATGTTCCTTACCGTATACCGCACCGTTCGGGAAGGCTGTGCGGTTATATGGGGTCACCCAGTAAACACCTACTAGCCTACTCTCGCCTTTTAGACGGGTCACCGGAACTATAACATACATCAGTGACAATCGTGTCCATCCCTAGCAAAACTTCTTGGCTTATATCTGTACCTACGTGCAAAACTTTGTTCATCTAGACTAGACCGTAACCACTGAAGCTGCTAGGTTCATGAACTGTAATTCTTAACAACACATCCCTAACTACACATCCTCGTATATTTCTGGTGTGATCACAGCTGTAACATAAAATAGACTGAATTGCCTTATTGCGATAGCCTTTCGATTGCCCATATAAAGCCGCTCTACCTATGTTTTTACGGCTGCTGTAGTAAATTTCAGTGATTGCTCAATATTTGCTTTGTGATCGGCTATGAAAATGTTCACTATTTTTTTAGGTTCGAGGTATAAAACTCTGATAGGATATTTCAACGAATTGGCAGTTAATTACATATATATTTTAATGATACTTACACAGCCTATTTATCCTTTGTATGTAGTTTACTTGAGACGTTTACGAAATAAATGAAAAAAAAATAGTTTATAAGTGTTTCGAGTACACGTTTTGTAACACAAATATGATTGGAGTTTACTTGTAGGTAGTTTATACCTATATTAGGAAACACCGCTCTTCCATAGCAACCAGTGCTATGAAGGCAAACAAAGAATTTCACTTAATTGAATTATAAGTCTGAACTAAATGATTATATCTATTACATATAATTGGACAAGGTAGATACTGTTTCATTTCGTTTCATAAGATACACCTGGTGACGTAAACAGGACTACGTAATTGTGTGTCTAGCTAGTGATGAATCAGGCCACCATTTTGTTTATGTGGTTATGAAAAACTATGATACAAGTTAAGAAAACTTTTTGTTTAATAGATTCTACAAATAAGTACTTTAATTTCTTTTCTTATTAAATACGCTTACTAGTAATTTTCAAATACAAATTACTTGCTTACTACCACGACCGTGGTGTAATGACCAGGATTCGAAGCCACGACCTCTCGATCGTAAGACCGATGCTTTAGCCATTATTTCTGCAATTAAGGTATTTCAAACTTTTCATTGATAGCTATATCCTACGTTTTAATAAAAGAGCCTGGCTTTTCCAACAAAAAATACAAGCACTTAACGTCACAAAAAAGCTCTAAAATTTTAAAATTCACTTTTCCGCTTCAAACATTTTTCCTTGTATTCGTAAAACCCATTCTATTACTTTTAGTCAGTTACCGTATATTGGACGCCATATTGAGTTACTTTCATTAATAAAGCGATATAACTGGTTTTATCTCGCAGGCGGGAGTTTTCAGGCGGAAAGGGAAAAGTCTGCGACGGAATATTGGCGGAAAATTCGATTTTGTATCGTAAAACGATACTTCTGTGACTGTGGTGGTGGTCGTCAAGCGTGACGCTAAATGATTGAAGGTTTTTGCACCAGCTGAGTGCTGTATGTGTCTGACGTGACTTGACATAGACACTGGGTTAAAAAAGTCGTTCGAATATTTGTACCTTACTTATCTCAAAGTAAGTACAAAATATCAGTTTTGTTTATATGGGAGTTATGGAACTCTATTGTAAGATAAAGTACGGTGGCGTAATTCTGTGTGGGAAACTGTCAGTTTCGAAATTTAGTGCATCCTTATGGTGATATGAATACGGTCGATATTTCATTCACAGAAATTTAAATTTGTATGAATGATGTTGTTCAATTTAATTTTTGTGTGATACCATTTAGGGAATACGCATGCGTTATGCTATGCTATGCTTATAATATATTTGAAGGGTTAAAAGTTAAAACGATCTTAATGCCAAATGAAAACTTAAGCAAAACAAAACTCTAGATTGTGCTTCTTAGTTTATTAAAGATTGAGTTTTCGTTTGGCAATTCTTATTTTAGACTGTCAATCCTTTAATTGTTCAAATTTATTTCAAAATTTGTAATTATTTAAAGATTCACTAGAATGCGTCCTAGATTAGATGGTGTACAACCTACGTTGTTATACCTATTCCATAGTTGAACTAAAACGATATAATTAAAAAAAAATCCAAACAAAGTATTGTCCATTTCACAGTGGCAGTAAAAATATAAGCAGTCCTAAAAAAGCAACCTTTTAAACACACCCAATTTAATTAACAAACATTAACTGAACCTAACATGACATTAAAAGCAATTAACCAGCCCGGAATGGCGTCATTACTCAACAAAAATAAAATCTTGACCGTACTAGAAGAAAAACTCATTATTTTATATCGCAAATAAACGTGCCGTCGAATACCTCCTTGAGTTTACCTTTATACCGTGGATTTGCCAGAATTTGACGTATAACGGATGAAATTACAACCCTTTGCCTCCCTCGGGTATTGGCAACAATATTACTGGATAAAGCTACAGGTATACAGTATTCATCGCGATGCTTTGTGATATCGTGGCAGTTTTCGCTTTTGGGATGTAAATCACGGCAAGATTATGAATGCTAAGAAGCTGCTTAAAGTTCATTTGATTTAATATTCTGGCGTCCGTGGTGAAGGTTTTAAAAGCCTTAGTCCATTGCCTGATTAATCGGTGTGGGAGCGGTACAGTTAAATATTCAACACACATGTCAAAACTCATCAAGGCACATTATAAATCAAAGTTCCCAAAAAACTGTATGTGATCGATTTTCTGCAAACCTGCTGAACGGATTTTCACAGCTTTTTGCAAAAACAAAGTGTGTTAAGGAAGGTTTAGGTTAATAGCATATAACAACAAACCACGCAGGCAGAGCCGCGCGCGGATGCTAATTGGTAAACAATAGTACATTGTACACCAAGGGATGAAAGTAGTCGATTTCATTGGGGGTGTAGTTTGCTTAATAATACATAAATCATTAAGAACAACCATAATTGGCCTTCGTACCAGAGGGAGTTATTTCTACTTTTCGTGCCTCTGCAGAGCGGGCGAAAAGTAGATAAAGACCCGCTGTTCAGGACTCGCTCAAAACCATAAAAAATTCTTTGATTGATATTCTCCGTTTAAGATACTGCAATGAGGTACTTTCTACGTAAGTTCAATATAAAATAACATGATTTAATCCAAATTCATCGATAAGCCACGAATCTCCCTCACCAGCACTCGAAGCCTACTCAGCAAGTTCATTAATTAACAGTACTGAAATGATACTAGTTGGTTCCACCACGCGAGCAGAGCTGCGGGCAGAAAGTAGAGATATTATTAATTCAATGGTGTATTAAGGCTGTTTGACTTTCACGTAATTACTGGATAGGTTTTGATCAAATATGGCACACTTGCAACTTAAGATTTTTTTTTTATATATACTACGCCCACAGCGAACGAACGTGTAATCCACCTGATGGTAAGTGGAGTACAGCCCATGGACAGCAACAATCCACAAAAACAGATTATAGATGCATCGCTGCAGCTGAGGACTACGGTGTCATGCCTCAAGTGGCAGTAATTTCAGGGCCTGATCTCACCACCAAACCGGAACACAGTAATGGAAGCACTACTATTTGGCGGCAGGGTAAAGGTGAGACGGTGGTGCTGCCGCCCTTGAGCTCATTCACAAGAGCTCTACCACCAGTCTTATTTAAAAAGCATTATCTTTGGCCCGCGACTTTGTCCGCGTGAATTTTATTATATTAAGTAGTAGCTGCTGCCGCGCTTCGACCCTCGATAAACCTAACTGCTCCGCTCCCGTGGAGTTTCTCGTAATATTAAATATTACAAATCTTTTGTTGAAAGTCAGACTATCAAACACAAAAAAAAAATTGAAATCCGATCTGCAGTTTCCGAGATTAGCAATAACAAACAAACTAACTAAGTTACTACCGCGGTTTCGTCTGCGTGGTTGGTCATCGCCTTGTAATCAGTCACCTGCATCTAAAATTTAATTCAAATTGGAGCAGCCGTTTAAAAGACTAGTCGATACAAAAAGACAGACAAACTGACATCCAGACAGACTGACAGACAGACGAAAATTAAAAAAAATATTTAAATATTAGGCGTAGGTGTCCTAAACATAACTATATCGACATTAAACACAGACATTTCAGTTTTATTAATTTGTATTGATTGGGTACCAAGCAGGCAGAGTCGCAAACAAGAGCTAGAGAACCGTAAATATTGTTATTAAAGATAGTATTCAAAGCCAGCTCAGCAAGTTTATTAATTAACGGTTCAGAAATCGATACTCGTTAGTTCCACCTAGTGCCTCTGACTAACACATTCGCGAGTATTGAGTTACAAAGATGTAAGGTTTCAATTATGTTTCGCGGAAGGCCGTAAACAAATATTGGATTGAAGTCTTACATATTTAATTTTTAAAATAAATATAAAACAAAACTAAAGTGATTTATTTTTGTAAAGTGACTTCACCGTTCAAGAATGTATTTAATAAGTATTGTTGCCAGATTGAAGACCTTTTGACCTGGCAACCAAAAAAGGATTATTTGCAAGGATTTTAAAGACAGGACAAGGCGATACAGGGGCCTGATAAGTAGCGTCCTTCAAAAAGGACAAGTACACAAAACCGACGAGCATGTATGACGAGATGAATGATGAGGAAGCAAAAGATGTAGCAAAAGTAACAATTTAAGAAAGGTAGCGATAGTAGCGAAGCAGTAGAAGGAGAAATGTAACATAGCACATGGCGTTCCTTAGTCTTTGCCTTTCCCCCTGCCTGGAATAAAAGTGCCATTTCATGTATGTATTTTTTTATTTTATTTTATTTATCTTCAGCACAAAAGTATGGCACAAGGCAGGTATTTAAAAGATATCGTGACTAAATTATCAACCGTAGTGCTCGTTGGTCTAGTGGTTAGCGTATGCGCATCTCACCGCATGGTCTCGGGTTCGATTCTCGGGTCAAGCAAAGTGTAATTTGTGAACTTTCAGGAAATTCACAATAGCAGCACGCAGTTAGGATTGTGCCCCATGGATGGCGATAGTATAAATAGACCATATCACATGATACTATCCCATGGGACCTAAAACATAACAGGAAAATGTGGTTGTAGTACACCTCTGCAATACCCTTCTAAAACAATTGTTTAAAAAAACTAAAAATCACGCTTTTAGAGTACTTTTAACTAAAAAGTGAAAAATAATCGCTTTGTGCCATATTTTTCGTGTATCGAGCAACCCACGCTTTTTCACAATAATACTAGTATTTTTTGTTCATTACCATTTTCAGCCTATATTAGGCATTATTTTTCACTTTTTAGTTAGAAGTACTTTAAAAGCGTGTGAATGCAATAATTGTGTTTGTACACACGTGTTTTTTGTAATAGATGGTCACAGATGCGATCATTTAACAAACGGGTCATTTTTACAAAATTTTCCTCGGCCCACTAAGCACTAACCCGAATGACGAATGAATCCGCGTGTGCAATTCAATTGCCCGTATTTTTAACGGCAGTAAAGCGTTTAATGACGCGGTTAAATATTTACAGATACGATTGACGTTGTAATTACAAGGCAGTCCCAAAGGTGAAACGGTCCAGAACTGACAGTGCCATTACCTGATGAGGGACATTTAAATTATACGTATTATGGTACCTGATGACGACCGGATAGCGAAGTCGGTAGAGCAACAACCTGCTACACAGAGGTCGCGGGTTCGATTCCCGTTTAATACAAATCTCTGTGTGCATGAACATGGAGTTTTGTATTGGTCTGAGTGTTTCTATTATACATAGAAACACAAACATAAGTGTGTATTTACAAAAAAAAGGTACTTATGTATAACATCAGTTAATATAGTATCCATAGTACGAGCTCTGATTAGTTTGGGACTAAAAGATGTTGTGTGAAAGTTGTGTGATATTTATTTATTTTCCTTGGTAAATAGGTACCTTGAAAATATGGTAGCTTACTTATGGTATAAAGTGACCATTTCTTAAATTCATGTAGTATTTGGAGTAATCAGAAAATAAACCGTAATGTTGATTCAATACCGTACCGTAATTCAATACTACCTCAGAACTGAAAGTACTTTCATGACATTTATAAAATGGACGTATTCTTGTACAGCAAACATTCAATCAAACGTCGATACATTAGCTAGAAATATAGGCAAATATTACGAGGTTACAAACAAATCTAAAGTACTGGGCAAAGTTCCAAATATCAAAAAAAAACTGTAACAGCTGACTTTGCTCGACCCCGTTCAGGCTTAGGATCAATAGTCGAACTTGCAACTAAACCAACTAAACGAAGACTAGGCTTACGCTAGTATCTATTTTGCAGTAAGTAGTCTATGCTAAATTGAAAAAAATAACATAATGTTAGGTTTCAATTTATTTTTATTTTCTTTATTTATTTAATTTTGTAATGTAAAATGTATAAGTCAATTATTTTTACTACCAATTCCAAATCGATTCAAATATCATGTATTCGATGACATGAATTCAAATTGAAACGGGTATTGGTATCATTATGGAAAAACAGTTGAGGAGGGTCACTTTTGATCCGGCCTTCGTGTGAACAACAAGTTAAAAAGGATATTGGTGGTTGTGTGAGAACGGTGAACAGTTTTACTGTAAAATTAAGGTAATTGAATTATGTTATTACATTATGCAGCTATGTTTTTAGAGGTTTATATAAGAAAACTATTTGTGTTGCTAATGTAAAGCCGTAATAAAACGAATTATTAGTATTTGAGTGTTTTAATAAAATAGTGAACCTGTACAGTAGTAGAATATGAATTTATGAATAACGTTAAATGTTGTGACGGTATAATGCCAATAAGTATACAGTAGTTTTGGCTAGATCTATCGTGAGAGGAACAGGTGAGCTAACATTTCAGAAGTGGGATGTAGCCCCGCTTGGCAAATTATCCATCGTGTCAGTGTAATGCAAATATAATCTTGCTTATGTAAATTAGCTTGGATAACAAAATTGTGTCATATCTCGAATTCTTGTTAATATGAATCTATTAAAGATGTTGAGTGTTTTAACCTAATTAATTGATAGTTTGCAAACACGTGATTTATTTCTTGTTTTCCTGCTCTTTTCGGGTTGCTTTATTTTCACACGTTAATCTTAATTTTTGTAGGTTATAGTTTTTGCTTTTGAAATGGACCTTTTATATGGCCTATAAAATATATTATTATTTTTATTACTTCTTTAAAATTAGTACTAACATAGGTGATAACAGAAGTTAAGCTCCTTTCGTTCGAGTTCCAGATAATGCGTCACGACAGTGGACTATCCCTCCGGCGCCAGTTGTTGATACCGTGGTAAAGTGAGTTCGTGAGAGGCTGCAGGGACCAGTCGCAGTTGCTGTGACCGCTACAGGAGTCCGAGTTTCCGGAAACGGAGCCGCAGTCACGTGCGAGACCGCAGCGTTCGTAAGTAAAGAGCCAACTGAGAGCAGCTGTGGACGCGCGCCCAGCAGCTGCAGGCGTGGGCCTAGCTTCTACCACCATGGATGTGATTGTGAGAGGAGTCGTAACCTGAGTCGAGGCTTACGTTTATGAGAACGTGAGTGTGAGCTCGACGTTCAACGTGAGCGAATTCGCGTTCTTGAAGGAGTGTTGCCAAGGAGCGCAGCCAGCTACGCTGTCGAGGCGTAGATCGCAAGAGTAGTGCGGCTCATAAAACAGGTACAAGATCACGAAGCCCCATGTTTTCTTCCAAATACATCGTATTTATTATAAATTCCGTTAAGCCCCAACCAGTAAGCACTGGCTCCTCTTTGCCTTGCACTAGTATATTAACCACAAAAATATTTTACCAGATTTTGATACGTATATTAGAGAAATCAAAGGACCGATATTTGGATCAGGAAGGTAAATGAGTGCGCCACTGTTTATGGATGGAATGAACAACTGTGCATTTTGCGATGCAAAAACTTAAGGGTATGGCTGAGGTTTGGTACGAGAGTCAATTCTATCCTATTTAATTGGCCCGAATGGCAAGAAAAACTTATAACTGCGTTTCATAGTGAGCTTGTCCTGGAAGGACATGCTTTAGAGAAAAAAGTAAACCTAACGAACGGTTAGAGATCTATTTATTGAGAAAAGTAAGCTCTTTTAAACCAATGCGGTATTGCCGGCAAACATGCAGTCGATTGTTTTATTTATGGATTAAGTGATAGGACTTTGAGATTCAGTGCTTTATTCTGCAGTCAGCCCGACCAACTTATACAATTTCTTATGAGTAACCGAGATTTGTTACAACCATCTAGATATTTTAATGTTAGGAATAAGGCTAGAAATTAATATAATAGTACTTATAGTAATACAGATTCAAACCGAAATAATGAGTCCTCATTGTTGTGTTTCAACTGCAAAGAAAAAGTTTTATTCAGCATTCTTTATGTCCAAAGCCTTTAATACAGTGCGGCTCTTGTCATCGTTATGGTCATAAAACTGAGGGTTATTCAAGAACGATTTCGTTAAAGACCAAATTAAAAAGACAATAATGTGTATTAACCTCATCCTCGAATGCAAAGCACATGAAAAATTGAACTGTCAACGGAATTCTTATAACTAGTTTTGTAGATTTTGGCAGCGAGGACTCTCTAAAATCACATTTTCTATATTGGGAACATTAAAACTCAATTTAATAACTCGTCAATACCTCTAAAGGGTTTTAGGTATCAGGTAGTGTTGAAATTGACTTATGTATTGACGGTATTAGCGTAAAGGTAGCATGTCAAGTAGTGGATGACGCTTTATTGAAAGTACCACTGTTGGTTGGCCAATCTTTTACCAAACAGCCACAATATGGTGGTTTAAAATAAAAAAAAAAACTAAATTTTACAACACTGATATGGAACCTGATATAATTAAAATTTGTCATACATACTTTGCCTATTATTTTGTATAAATGAGGGCGGGGTTCGAATGTGTGTAGACTAACGCATGCTCGATTCAAATCAAATCAACTCATTGATTCGCTATCAATATGGGTGAACAAGGTCTTATAAAATATAATTGGTACACATATCGACTATTATTGGCATGCGAAATTATATATAAGCACAGGATACTCATTAACATTTTATTTAAGGATCTAAAATATTTATAAATTCTATTATAATATTTATAATTAAAACAAAGTCATAGTAGTCATTGAGTACATTTTTTTACATAATTAAGAATTTTAGTTGATTAATTGTGTATATATATAGTAGGTGTCAAAGGTATTCGTCATTATTAAATTATGTTAAAAAAAAAACATGTTAAATATTCATACAATACGAATTGTTTACCAACCAATTGTTAATATAATAAATTAATATAAAAGTAAATCAAGATTAGAGTGTCAGTTAGAAAGAGAAAGTAAAACATCAAAAATAAATAATAATAATAGTAATGTCAGTAATCGCTATGTTTAAATCCAGTTCTTTACCGAATAAATATTTTTTCTAAAATTAACAATTTCAATTTCCTTCTGAATGAAGATATAGGCAGCGTCTGGATGTCAAGTGGCACATTATTAAAATATTGTTATACACATGTTGTAAAGTAAAGGAGCGATATCCCATGCCTGTTAATTTTTAGGCTTGGTGTGATATTTCAGGAAATGTATACAGGGTTTTGCAACTTTGTCTAATCCCATAAATAAACTCTAAAAAAAAGCGGAGTGTAAAACAGTAAAAGTGTTGTGTCGAATAAAAAATCGATTAACTTATAGGCCAATGTTGGCAATTTACAATCCAACGGCACAGACAGAACTACACACCGATGCCAGCAAAATAGGCATAGGCATATACTATTACAGAGGCTACGCGATTGTGACCCTTTCCGACGAGTAGCAGTTTTTACAATTGAAAAACGTCTCTTGACGAGAAAAACTTCCATGCTTATGAATTGGAGACGTTGGCAGTAGTATCTTCATGAAATAAATGTAGGGTGTATCTGTTAGGACAGAATTTAAAAAAAATTGTAACTGACTGTAGTGCGTTGCGATCAACGTTTAACAAAAGATACCTTCCACGAATAGAGCAATGGTGATTTATACTTTTGCAAGAATTAAATTGTATGATAAAATGTCGATGAATTGTCACGTGGCCCAGTCAGCGACAGTAAAAGTTCTGTGGAATCAGAGTCTTTTCCCTCGGCTAAACTAAATTCTTTATGATGTTGCAGGCGGTGACAAACGAAGTTATATAGTAGTAACAAAGTATTGTTTGTCCCCGCCTGCAACATCTTAAAGAATTTAGTTTGACATATTTTATTTGTTGTTAATGAATTTAATGTAGATAATGCTATACTTGTTTTTATCTTTTTAGTTCTTTTTTTAAGCAGTCGGGTTTTTTGTTTTTTTAATAATTATTTTTTATTTCACTCTTTTTAGTTCTTTTAACCGACATGTTTTTTTTATATCTATTAATTTGTAGAAATCAAATCTCTTTGAGATCAATGAGCCTTAATCGTGAGTTAAACTATCAAATTCAAAAACAATTATTCAAATTCGACCGGCAGTTTCCAAGATTAGCGTGAGCGAACATACAAACTAACTTCCACCCACTTCGGACGCGCGAGCGTGCCGATATATAAATGGGTAAATTGTGTTTAATCAGTAATATAAATGTGATAAGAAGTATATATTTTTGAAATGGTCTTTTCATGGCCTTTTATTTGATACCCATATTACTATGATGAAAAGAAAATCCATACCTCCCCCCCCTTTTTTTTTCATTTGCCGGCGCCATTTTGAAAATTTATATAGCCTATGTCACTATCACTGTTTCGACGAATTCAACGACACCTCATTTGTCAAAATCCGTCTAGCCGTTTGGGCTGTAGGGCGTGCCAAAGAAATAGACATACATACATACATACATACATACATACATACATACATACATACATACATACATACATACATACGCTCGAAAAACATAACCCTCCTTCTGACGCAGTCGGGTAAAAAGATTGGTTGTTCACACTTCAATTAGGCGATTCGATATTATGTAGAATTCATGACACGTTGGTTAGTAATCTCGATGCGGACGGATTACAATGTAAGAAGTACAATTATTGTATTAGAGATAAAAGGTTGTATCGGTGCTTAGTCGGAGATAGAACTTAACTACGCTGGTTAGCGTACTACCAAAAGAGCAAGGTGGCAAAAATTACTTGAAAATCATGGCGAAATAGGACATTTTGGGGTTGAAATGATATTAGAGCAAATTAAAAGTCTGTATTGGCTTCCAGAAATTTTCCGTTTCGAGATGAAATACGTGCAGGCGTGTATGGAGTGTGCATATGTCAAAAATAATACCACTGCGAAAGAAGATCACTTGAATCCCATTCCTAAGTTGCAAATTCTTTTCCACACACTCCATATCGACCACTAGGGCCTTTCGTGCGATTCAAACGAGGAAATCGCTATATTTCATAAAATTTGTGTGCGTCAGGGTTGTTCTAAAAACCAAGTCTCAAACATCCATTTGTACTTTTGTAGAAGTAAAAATAGAAGTGGAACTTTTGTAGAAGATATCCTATTCTACACTTTTGGAATACCGATGGTATTATAAGTGACTGTGGCATATCATTTACTTCTCATGCATTCAAAAGGTTCTGCTTGGACAAAGGCGTCAAGCATATACTGAATGTTGTAGCGAGTCCCAGGTCAATGGGCACGTTGAGCAAAATAACCGCATGATTTTGGACTCGCTAACTGCTCAATATTTAAATGATAATATGATAGACGACGATAATATGATAGAATGGGATAATAAGATAGACGACTGTTAAAACTCCATCGGATTTAATGTTAACAAGAAGTCTTAAGATTGATCTTAAGGCCTATGATGAGGTTGTATCGGAGACCATAGACAACACCGATGTCATTAATATCATATCTTGAGCAAAGTAGACAAAAATAATGGCATGATAGGAATAGGTGTCTTTTTACTACATACAGGGAAGTAGATTTAGTTAAGATGACTAAACTAAATTTTATAATAAAGTAAAAAGTTACTACCATCTTATATAGGCCCATATATGGTTTTATAAGTACTGGATGATGATCGTTACTGAGGAGCTGCTGTACCTGGGTTAACTAGCTACTTTAGAGGCTAAGAATGATAATGAGGAAGCATCCTATAGTGAAAATGATGATAATAAAATGTATACTAAATAATAGATTTTATTACAGATAGTTTTATTAAAAAAAAATGTGTATGTGTGTGGATATGCACATGTATATAATTATATCTATATGTATATATGTGTATATGAATGTATAATGAAACATATTAATATAAATGCTTAACTAGGTAAAGATGAACTGATAACTGTGTAATAAAATAAACATTAAGATAAATAAATATGATTAATGCATTATATTTATTCTATATTTATGTTAATGATTGGTTGAGAAAAATTATTATTCCTGAAAATGAATAGAATACAAGTGAATAATTTTACTGCTGTAAGAATGAAATGGTTTACAGTAGTATGATATGCTAGTGGCTGTGAGAAATGAAGGGTTCACGCCATTAGTACATAAGTATTGTTATGTTTAGTGAGAAATGAGGGTTCACGAAACATAATAATGCAATTGATGATGAAATGATAACTATATTGAAGGATACGAGTCTGTAGTGATGTTCGTGAGAAATGAAGGGTTCACGTCATCAACGCAGACATTGGACATGACTGTATTGTTGAAATATTTTGAAAATGGTATTTCATTATAGTTCAATAATATATTATTATATAGGATGTGATAGACAATAGTTATGTGATAATAATTAATTATATAATGAACGTATTGCGATTTATTGTACGTTTGTTATTTTCTGTTTATTTTTAATTTATTTTGTGAGGCTGTAAGAATGAAATGGTTTACAGTAGAATGATATGCTAGTGGCTGTGAGAAATGAAGGGTTCACGCCATTAGTACATAAGTATTGTTATGTTTAGTGAGAAATGAGGGTTCACGAAACATAATAATGCAATTGATGATGAAATGATAATTATATTGAAGGATACGAGTCTGTGGTGATGTTCGTGAGAAATGAAGGGTTCACGTCATCAACGCAGACATTGGACATGACTGTATTATTGAAATATTTTGAAGATGGTATTTCATTATAGTTCAATAATATATTATTATTTTATTATATAGGATGTGATAGATAAAATTTATGTGATAATAATTTTATGATGAATGTATTGCGATTAATTGTATTTTCTTTTTCTGTTTAATTTAATTTGTAAGGGTTGGATCAAGAAAGCAGAGTGTTAGGTTTAAATTTGTATATATATTATTGTACATGAGGACATGTACATTATCAGAATGGCCGAGTGTTAGGTTTCAATTTATTTGATTTTTATTTGTATTTAATTTAATTTCACGCTGTAAAATCATAAGATAATTATTTGTACTGGCAAGTTTAAATCGATTCATGTCGATATTAAATTAAGAAAGATGTCAATTTAAAAATGCTATTTAGTTTGACTTTATTTATTTAATTTTGTAATGTAAAATGTATAAGTCAATTATTTTTACTACCAATTCCAAATCGATTCAAATATCATGTATTCGATGACATGAATTCAAATTGAAACGGGTATTGGTATCATTATGGAAAAACAGTTGAGGAGGGTCACTTTTGATCCGGCCTTCGTGTGAACAACAAGTTAAAAAGGATATTGGTGGTTGTGTGAGAACGGTGAACAGTTTTACTGTAAAATTAAGGTAATTGAATTATGTTATTACATTATGCAGCTATGTTTTTAGAGGTTTATAAGAAAACTATTTGTGTTGCTAATGTAAAGCCGTAATAAAACGAATTATTAGTATTTGAGTGTTTTAATAAAATAGTGAACCTGTACAGTAGTAGAATATGAATTTATGAATAACGTTAAATGTTGTGACGGTATAATGCCAATAAGCATACAGTAGTTTTGGCTAGATCTATCGTGAGAGGAACAGGTGAGCTAACAATAACATCACGCCTATCTTACCCGGAAGGGTGTGGCAGAGGTGTAAAATACCCGCTTATCATGATATGTTTAGGTCCCATGGGAGAGAGGGTGAGCCTATTGCCAACCACTGGGCAAAATTCCATCTCTGTGTTGCTGTTGTAAATTTCCTGACGGAAAGTTCACAAATAACACTTTTCTGACCCGGGATTTGAACCCGCATACGCTAACCACTAGACCATCGAGGCAACTTCAGCAAAAAAAAAAAAAAAAATAATATCCGTACAGAAAACACGTTGAACTTTTATGTAGCTGGTGATAGTTAAGACCATTTTTCTTTACCTGTCGTCCAATACCGACGCGGCGACGATTTACATTAAAATATATGCCTGCAAGCGTCGCCTGGATACCAGTCCAAAGTTTCATGTCACACTAGCATCGGCCCACCTAGTGTTATCCCTACGTCTATAAAAAGTAGGCAGTGGTTAAAACGAGAAGTTTTTATACTAGGCTACTTTTTAACCGACTTCCATAAAGGAGGAGGTTGTATTTTCGACGTGTGTATTGTTTATGTTTATCCAACGATTTCTTCGTCATTTGTGAATTCTGATTGCTATTTGAAGATATATGGCAGTCGCAACGGATAGTCACAATGTCTGACAGTGTGACAATGTGAAGGTCTGATGATCTATGGCAGTGGTTCCACCTAAAATACTCAAATTCAGCTAAACCCGCTGGACTAGAAGCCGACCCCAAAGAAGTTAAGTTTAAAATATTATACTTCAAATCTGCACAAATAAATATTAGAAAAACGTAATAAAGATACATTCTAGTTTAAGAATATTGAACATAGATTTATAGAGCATCATTAGCAGAAAATAAATATATCCGTTACAGCAAAATCATGTTATACTCTACCTTAATTGACTGACAGGTACTGCCTCGGGCCTCAGATCAAAGATGCTTTGTATAGACTCATTAACTTTGAAAAGAAGTTCCTCAACTCTTCGCTTAAGAAAGCCACATAAGAAGGCTATATTTAGAACAAAACATTACGGAAGTGGCTTCTCCGCTCGATGAGATTCACACTTTGCGTCTTCTAAGTGATATTAGGGGTTGCTTTTGATCAACTTCTAATATTTTATTTCAGCAACGATGATAAAGTATTTAGATATTTTAGTTTGGTTTCTTTTTGGGTGTTAACTTCCGTAGACTAAGCATAATAGAGGAGGAGGTGTTTGACGCATGGACCATCAAAACGTTTTACAGGATTGCCTACTTTCCACCCGATTATCCCATGCCATCAGTCAATCCCAAATAAAGTAAGTTGTGAACGGTACTGAAAATTCTATCTGATCACAACTTAAGGTGCATAAATTAAGAACGTGAAAAAAATGTATACAAGAATGAAGTATATATCTACGAAAACAGGTACTTGAGTAGTGGCATTTCATAAATCTATTCTCATAATTCATATAGGTTCAGGCGAAATAAAATAAAGAGTATATGTCATAAAATATTTATATTAAGACTAATGAATTAACATTAGATACTTAACTTCAAAATATATCCTTATATATACTCAGAATATATTTTAGAATGCCCACATCGTATAAAGACACCTGGTTATATACCAGTTGCCGAGTGAAAATCCATCGGCCAACGTTTTAACTACGTTGTTATTTTAAAACATCTTTACCAATCAAATCAATCATTTAATTATTATTTACATAATATTTTATATATTACGAATATTATAGAACCACGTAATTATGTAAATAAATTCAATAGCAAATACAGATCAAGTTTAAATGTTGTTAACTTGTTTCTAATAAATATCCGACCTTACACATCTTGACACCAATATTCGCTCCACATATGTACATATTTTTGTAATAAATATATCAAACGCATGTCTGCTACCCAATGATTTGAAATATTTAGTTGCCTTTACAATAACAATTTTACAGATATTTTAAATCGTGTCTGTACCAACAATTTTGCAGCCAGCGACGCAGCATGTTTCAGCAAAGGCGAAAGTTTTGGAGCGTTCGTTGTTCCAAACTGCGATCGCGAACGGTGACGTAAGCACTTTTGTGCCGTCGAACGTCGCTTGTAGACAGGATTTAAGATTAAATGCCTTTTATTTTATTGAATGTTTATTGCCCACTAGTCCCACTTTATTTATGTCATATGCCAATAGTATATAATATGTCAATTTTTATAAAAGTTATTTAGCTTTAAAATATTTACAAACCAACAGACAGAACAACAGAGTTACTTCTGCATCTACTTTAATTACATACTACTACATCTGGTTTTAATTTTAAAAAATCAAATGGTCTTATAATATTCAGTTATACGATACAACTCAGTGTAGAATCGCCTGCTATTGATATAATCACTTTTACATGAAACTACGTCATAATTCGATTCCGAGAGATTCTACGTTGGTATATTGTTGCAAAATATTTATTAAAATTCTAATTAGTCTCGAACAAAACAGATTTCAAAGAGTATTACATAAACCCTTTCAGAATAAAGTTTCTCGCTAGAATCCAAAATATCGATACTCTGTACAATCCGTTGAAAGCAGTTTACGAATGTAAGCAGTCTATTCGATAGCGATTCTTCAAAGTATCGATTCCGATCCAATATTGCGATTCAATTTGCTCTCGAAGTGGGCATTACTTGATGGATTAATTTAGTCGAGAGCGAGATATCGGATAGTGTTGATTGTTGATTCATCGACTTCTAATCGAAACTAGTGTAAACGCTGGATCGAGTGTTGTGTTCGTTTCCACTGAGATTGGATCGCCTTTGTTACGTGAGAACCGTTTAGGGGTTCATTTCAATCGTGTGTTCGACTATGACTCGTTGAAACAACATGTTTGGTTAACTGAAGGTTTGGGTTCAGGTATTGCTCTGTCTGTAAGGGAATCTAGTGAATCTAAAATTACTATAACATGAAAATTAGGCTGCAGCATTTTTGGGCGATTCGATTATTTTCTTTGGACTAAAGATGAATGGAATGACATGAGTATTTTACATAGAGAAACTGTCATCAAACCTCCATAGCCCAGTACAGGGCATTACGTTACTCTTACAACGACAAAACAGACTGTATATCAGAAATAAATCGAATCATTTTTATTGCAGGCATCAATGCCCATATACATAAATACCTTAGACTAACATACATAATATTTAATTATTGTTTTATTGTTTTGATGTTTTGCACGTTGAGTCGGCGACACGCGGCGCGGTGTCATGTAGCGTTCCTCGGAAACGCCGGCAAGGAAATATAAAAGGTAATAAAAGGTATATCAATTTTGTAATATAAATACAAACCTAAGCTACTATTGAAAATTTCCCGTGGGATTGCTTCCATAATAATTTTGGATTAAATTGCTAACAAATGGAAATAAAAATTGATAACTTTTTGAACCCAATTTTTTTACAACATATAACGCATGTGTTGTGTAAAAAAGGAAGACTAAATATATTTCCGTGTAAAAGATTTACCATGTAAGCTTTCAGACTGCTTGATGTTAAATGCTCATGCCATGTGTTTGAAGGCTCGAGTGTTGCCACTCTGCAGGATTATGGCATTAAATCTCCATTACTTCAAAGTAAAAAGGTTTTAAAACTATGTCGAATGGTGCACACTAAATTAAACTTGCTAGAAAATGTTCAAGGTATTCTCGTAAAACAAGTTTTGTTAGTGTCGTGAAACGTCAACTATTAACCCCTCGTCCAACATAATTGTTGTAATACAACCTGGTGCTAATGCACCAGGTTGTATTAAAACTCGTATTTGCACCTCTCTCACTCGTTCAATGCTTGAACGGGACAGAAAAATCAAAAGCTTAGAGTTAAGCACGTTGGTAAACTTAAAGGCAAAGCAAATAGAATTCTTTCTCTCATCACTACTGACCTAAAAAATGTCTTAGCAACCTTCGTGAAAATTCTTTCCCGTATGAATTTATCGGCCAGATTGGATCATAAAGAAGGGCAAAGCCGCTCCCATGGGTGTATACAGGAAAACAAGGAACATCTCCAATCCTCCACGTCCCTATGGCTTGCTGTCCTCTCCGTGTAGGACACGTACTCCGATTACTAGTGAGATGGGAATTGAGGCGAACATTGGTTGTACGCATTTTTTCGTACGTGAATGTATTGAAATTAAAAATTTGAATGAAAGTCATTGAATGGAAACTAATGATATACAAGATTCTTGAAATATTGTTTGTGAACTACAGTTAATAATACTTATCTTAATCCCCTTTCCTTATTTGTAAAAAGTTATCCCATTTATTTATTTATTGGACCATCAACAAAAAATACATACATTTCTTATTGATTATTTTTATCGCATTTAGCTATGCTTATCAAATTATACTAAGAAACAGTTGAAAAAAATATGGGACTGAAAGGATTTGAACCTGCGACCTCTGCACACCGAGCAGCCGCTTTAACCACTAAGCTACGGTTGCCTCCTGCCAGGACCCTAAATTTCTTACTGTTTCTTAGTATATACATGTCCTATCAAACAAGTAGTTAAGTTTTAGGCTTACCTTTTCAACAGCCGATGGATATTTATAGAAACTCACTTCAGCCAAACTGAAAAATAAAATACTAAGTCAGTAAAAAGAAAAGTCAGTAAAATAACATAGGATCTTGAAGATGTTGAATATTATTAATTTGTCAAATGAACGGTTATTTTATTCCTACTCAAATATTAAGTATCTGAATTAAAAGGCAATGGGCAAAAAGCGTATCGCCACCAACTATGTGTCACGAATATAGGATGGTAAATAATTTCTAGTCGTGAGAGTTACGATTATTTAATAATAAGACATATCTTAAGCGGGATTAAACAAACAAAAGTGAATTTCTATTTAAACATACAGAATGAACTGGGCACTGTTAATTTTTTCACAGAATAATTACGTGATTTTATTTTTGTCCACTAACTTTTTTATGAAACCCGGCTACTAAGAATCTATAAATTAAACTGTCATATTATTATTACCCTTCATATCACAGTTTCGCAATTTAATTGCGAAACAATTTTTCGATCCGTAATAATAATTATTTATTTTTATTTACTAGATATTATTCAAATTTATTGTATGACATATCAATTATTATTATATCAAAAAATATGTGAATTATTTAGATAATGTAATTTATTTTTTGTTATTTTTGTTAATTTATTTTTAATAAGTAAGTTTCGAACTTAGCCATACATATAAGCGGAAACTATCAATTGGCTTACGCTGTTATTTCTATAAGTTATTTTATTGATTTTCCTAAAAGCTGTTTGTTTCCCAAATTAAATAAATATAAAACAGCCGTTTATATCCTAACTTAGCTACAGCAGCGATAAACAATCCCATAGTCAATGGGTCATACCCCTTTAAGTACTTATAAAGTTTTTTCGATGGAGTATAATAAATTAAAGCACATTTTCCAAACTTGTGCGTGCGTATGACCGCATTGAAATAGCTTTCGGCCTGGACTTTGGCCAGAGTTTAATCTCTGTAGGTGGGCCTGCCTAACTTTGATTAGTTAATCTAGCGATAAACGTGGAGGTCAATCTAGGCATAAATATTAGGCTAGAAAGACCTAGAAAATAATAATGCCTACATTTGCAAATTAATATCGTGTATTTGTGACGGTATTTTGGGGATATTTTTGACTCCTGTGTCGAGAGGGAGTTCACAAACATACATTTCACACACACAAAACACGCCAAGAGTCAGAACAAATCTTTACGAATCACACAAACATTTTACCTGTCTGGGGATCGAACCCACAAAACAAGCGCAAATGAAAGCGGCGCTTTTACCACTATTCCAGGTCAGGTGGAAAAGTTATTTTTCATACAAACGGCATTCCGCAATCATTTGTGATTCATGCGTATTAAATTAACTAAATACTGTTGTGTTCTTTTAGACTCTTTAAGTTAATATTAATCTGGGTAAAAAAACCATTAGAAATATCTACAAGAATCGAAGTTTAAGAGAACTCAAGTTCAAGGAGTTTTACAGCGTAAACGTCCGATTTTTATTTTATTTGTTCTGTATTGTAAACATTTATATTGGTAACATAGTTTATATTGTCTCGTTCTAATATAGATAATTGTAAGCGTGCGTGCGCCACAAATATCATATATACGTTACTGATCAGCTATCCAGGGTTGGAGCACTGGAGCCCTGTGGATGTAAGATCGATCCAGGGCTCGCCGACCCACCATCTTTCGGCGACGAAGGCACACCGCGGGGTTTTAGTGGGTATTCTGTGCCGTTTAACATCGTAGGCACGGGAGTCCCACATAGCCACTCTGCCCGTCCCCCCACGGGTGGGGTGGTATGCGTAAATGCATTTCCACGCGAAAAAAAAAAAAAAAAAAAGGGTTGGAGCACTTATAGTGTGATGTTAAATTGTTTATAGCCTATAATAAGAATTAAACTACTAAGTACAAAAAGAATTATCCGAATCTAAGATGTAGCTTCAAACATACAAGTTCATACAACACTGTCAGCTTTGTTTATGTATACATAGATGAGATATATAATAGGTGAAATGTGGATGTAGCACAACTCTGCTCAATTATGAGAACGATGTATTTTATAAATTATAACTAAACTTTTAATCCGAGGCCTTCTAAAATAAATAAATAAAAAAAATATATATAATATAAATTATATTATTATAAAATATAATATATATATATATATATATATATATATATATATATATATATATATATATATATATATATATATATATATATATATATATATATATATATATATATATATATATATATATATGCGCTACTCCGTATTTTTGCACTTACTACGAATGGTAAATACGCGAACCGTCCGCCGGACTCTAAACTAATTGTATATTATAATTATTGTACTATGTATGTTTATTCCTTTATAAACTGGGCTGCTATTTCACCTTCCTTCAAGATTTATAAATGGTTAACGGAAGAGTTTATAAAGTTTTATAACTAATTAAATTTTGTCTGGCAGTCTCAATTCAACATTCGATTTCGTGTAGTGACATGACATAATACCCAGAAGGTGTGGCAGAGGTGTATAGCAACCTATATTTTATTTTGAGGTTATATATTTTAAAAATGTTTATACTTCAGACAACGAAACGAGATAATTTTCATGTTTTACAATTATAAACCCAATTTACAGGCCATAAAGTTTAATTTCTATTGCAATTGAGATTGTTTAGGACATTTTTAACAGTTTTTATTACACGAAAATCAACTTAAATGACAAAGCAATAGAATTTATATTCGTGTGATTTGTAATAACATACATTTATCTTGTTTCGTAGGTTTTAGTATACGTAACTACCTCTTGGTCTAGCGGTATATTTGTGCTCACCTCGAGGTCTTGGGTTCGATTCCGGGTCGGGGGAAATTGTTATTTGGTATTTTCCGGCGGGAAATATCAATGACAGCATGGAATTGGAATTGTGCCCGTTAGATGGCGAAAGGCTCATCCCCTATCCCATGGAACCTAAACATAAGAGGTGAAGTATGGGTGTTAAACACCTCTACCACACCCATTTGGGTAAATATACTTAGTATATCATACTATTAATTATTATCGTGTCCGTCACCTCTCACAGAAGTACTGGAGCCTCCAATATCAGAACACGGTCCATTTCCTAGACGGTGATAAATTAGGACTGTGATTAATCACTCTTCTACCCTTTTAATGCTTCACTTCTGACAGAATGTCCTCTTATAAATAGTGGCATATACACATATATAAATGTATACATTTATATTTATATCCAATCCGTTGATATCTGCAACAATTCGTACTACTACTGTTTTTGCAATAAGTAAAGATAAAACAACCTCAATCTCGTGTCCTCCGAGTTCCCCACACTACACATAGTGATTTCAATCACAATTGTAGCATTTCGTATAAATAAAATAAAAAAGCCTTATATTTCTTACTGTACAAAAGATATACTTAACATTAAAATAAAGATAACACTTATATTATTAGAAAGAACCCCTCGTTTCGAAGGTGAAGGCCTCCTCTAGAGCTTTCCATTTCTCTCTGTCCTTTGCAGTCTCTATCCATTTTTTTCCAGCTACTTTTATGACGTCGTCTGCCCATTGGGTCGCAGGTCTACCTCTCTTCCTAATGCCTGATGTGCCTGTGCCTGTTATTCTGTGGGTCCATCGGTCGTCTGTCAGTCTGGCTATATGTCCAGCCCACCGCCATTTAAGCTTTTTGCAGTAGCATAGAGCATCGGTAACTTTAGTTTTTTGCCTAATGGTTTTGTGATTTATTTTTTGTATTTTTCTAATTTTGAGTAGACTTCTCTCCATACCTCTTTGACATGATGTGATTTTTGATTTAGTTCGACTTGTGAGCTTCCATGTTTGACTAGCATATGTTAGTGAAGGTAGTATACATGTATCCATAATTTTTTGTTTTATAATAATTGGCATATCACTCTTCATAATCTCTTTTGTGCTCCAAAATTTGTTCCATGCAATTGTTATTCGCCTGTCGATTTCTAGTTCGTTTCTCTCTTTTTTAAAGGAAATTTGTTTGCCAAGATATATGTAGTTGTCAACATATTCCAGTGCTATATTTTCTAAGTATACTGGTTGTTTTATTGAGTTCGTCATAATATTGGTTTTGTTGCGGTTAATATCCAGACCTACCTGATTGCTTGCGGCATGTAGATCGCTTAACATTGACTGGATCTCGGTGGTACTCTCCGACAACAAAACGAGATCATCAGCGAATCGTAAGTGACTTATGTAGTTATTGTTGATATTTAGACCAGTCCTTTCCCAGTTTAGTTGTCCGATGACTTGTTGTAAAACACTAATAAATATTGTAGGCGATATGACGTCTCCCTGTCTCACTCCTCTCCTGATTGGTATAGGAGGGCCTGTTGACTCTAATCTAATTCTGCTGTAACAGTTTTGGTAAATATTTTGTAATACTTTCACATACGTTGGTTCAACATTTTGCAATAGTAGAGCTTCCCATATTGAGTGATGGTAAAGAGAGTCAAAAGCCTTTTGGTAATCGACAAATATTAGGTAGAGTGGCCTATGAAATGCCTGGTAATTATCTATAACCATTTCTATTGAGTGAATATGATCTGTTGTGGAAAAACCTTTCCTGAACCCCGCCTGCTCGATAGGTTGGTGCATTTCTACGGTGACTCTAATTCTCTTTTCTAAAATTGATGAAAACAATTTGTATATTGAAGAGAGTAAGCTTATTGGTCGATAATTGCTAATATTATTCGGGTCTCCCTTCTTATACAACAAGATAATGTCAGATTCCGTCCATTGTTTCGGAATAGCTGCCGATTTGAGCACCAAGTTAAAAAGTTGTGTTAGAGGGCCCGTTAGGTAGAGACTTCCCATTTTCAGAGCTTCATTGGTTATTTGGTCAGGCCCCGGGCATTTTTCATGTTTCAATCTTGCGATCCCTGTAATTACTTCAGTTTCATCGATGCGTCGTGTTTCTGAAATTGAAAATGTTTCATTTGTTGTAGAATCAGGCGGCACGTGATGCTCATATTCATATAGTTTTTTGTAGAAATTTGTCGCAGCTTGCAGGATTTCATTCCTGTTGTTAGTAATTTTATTTGATGTTTTAATTTGTTCTATCCAGGTTTTGTGTGATCTCAGCTCTTTATTTGCTCTCTTTAGACTGCCTGACTGTAGAACATGTTTTTCAATAGTCGCTTAGTCGCTTTACGATAGACATTTCGTATATTCTGCGTTTATTCGTTGCGTTGCTACATGTTCTGTCACCAGGCAACTATTGTTTTGTTTCGTTTGCCAGTTAGTTTTGGAATAAAAATGCCTCGGACCTTTTTGTTGGGATTTTGTCGGTCCAGTTTAAAAAAACTAGTTTTATTTTATAGAAAAACGTCAGTTCGTCGTCAACGCTATAACGAGGCGAACCCTCATACAATTTTCAATGTAGGTTCGTCCTTTTACTTTACTACTTACTTTACTCGTTTTTTTAGGCGACGAGTTCAGCTATAGTTACTATTAAAATTTAAAAAATATTAGTGGAGCTATCAATCTAACGTTATTAATAAATAATTTGGATTTTTTACATTGGATAGAACGCCAGAAGCAATTACACTATCCAATGGTCCCAATGACAAGGCCAATACACACATTTACTCACACAAGCACACCAAGTCTCAGAACAAATATTTGTGGATCACACAAAGATTACGTTATGCAAGTTACACACACAGTCACACCTTCAGATCTTCATAATGTCGATCAAAAAAGTGAAAATAATGTAATAGTAGATACTGTTATATTTTGAACATTGTGATTACTTACAGTAAGCAAATAATCTTAATATAGGATATTTAATAAGTTATAGTAAAAATATATCCACGTTTATTTGCGAGTCCCAAATAAATCGATACCCCTCATTATTGAAACAGTAGCTACCACCGTTTCGTTTCTAACAACCGCTCAGTCACTGTCCGAGATTGGGATACCCCATAAGATGATGGGGTCACACCCTAACTACTGCTAACATAACACCTACAGAGGGTCCACGGGTTTGCAATACATTTGTCATGGCAAATGCTGAAGTCACATAACTGCCTTGTTACTCCGAGATACACAAGGAGTAGATAAATGGTCTTACACACATGGAACTATGCGTTGAAAGGAAGAAGTCAAAATTGTATTTCCAGTTTGCTAAAGAATATATAATATATGTAATATATTATGATAACGGCACGCAATGTGTCTTTACCACGTATGTACAGGAAAATTTCCTTTTTGAATTTGCCGAGGATTTTACACAACAAAAGCTTTAAAATTCGTGTCCGATTTCGAAAGATCAATCTCTTACATTTGCAATTTTCTTATGATGTATATTGCAAATGTAATTTTAAGACCTATTTGCCGATGATTTTGTTTTATCCAGGGTCTCAGAATCATATTATATTGAATCTCTGGTAAGTGTCTTCCTCACGATATCTTTAACACTAAGTATTATTAAACCACAAATTGGTATTGATAGTAGACACCGTAAATCACAAAGCTTTTTTCAACGGTAGTCAGCTAAAAGTCTCTGAAAACATCCTTAAAACATTTTATAATTGATCCCGTAGCTAACGGAGCAAAGTTTCCGCAGTGTCATCGTAACTATTATTCCGCCATCAGAAATCCGCGTCCATTCTTTACAGTTTTCAAACAAAGCGTTTTTACAGTCACTTGTGCGGCTGAGGATGACGTCTCATTTTATAGCTGGACCTTTAGAAAATTGGCTATTCCCACAAAAACGGGGCTTACGATCCTTCGATAGGGCTTGAGGATACGGCAACGTATGTACGCTTCGGTTTATAGGATGTAATGACATCGTAATATTGGACACAGATGGCTATTGGTGGTAAGAAGAATGGTGATTGTAATATATTATTCTAAAATACTTCTTACTCTGTTATTTTATGTAATATATTGTAGATTTTTAATAACATTGTAAGAGTTTTGTTGAATGACAAATTCAAACGCGGAAAAGATGTTATAACAAAATTTTATTGTTCATAATTTTATAGGTAAAGGCGACATAAAGGCATTGCTTAAGAACATTAGAAGTGACCAGTGTTCATTTTAACCAGTAAAACAATCACGTCCTAGCCACGTCTAAAATCAGTGCTTCCAATTGCAACACCTATGTTGCAACTACCCCGTACAAGTCTGTCCTATTTTCTATACCTTGATAAAACACTAAGCTGAGACAAATTTTTATCAAAAGAAACTCAAAACTTTGTGTAGCCGCTATTGAAGTTTCATTCATTGTACCGCAGGTAACCCAGGTTTAGCTCAGGCACTAAACGTTTACGACATAAGTTGACAAAGTTGAAAGTATTGCCGCCATTGCTAAGCTGTTACACTGAGGTTTCCGCCCAATCGACTTTTATGACTACAGTACTGTAGCACAGTAAACGGCTTCACATTAAGCTATACATTCCCAGTATAAGATGATCTCACATTGTACAGGGTCCCGTGCAATGCGAGACCAGCTTCTACCAGAAACCTGCAGGTTGATCACTAGCTGTGTGTACATCAGTAGGAATTTGTGTATCGTTTCTCTTATCATAACGGAATGGGGTCTGAGACTCTCAAATATTAAAATCCTAATCAACGTTTGACTTGTACATAAAATCACGCCTTTATCCCAAGGAGGAATACAGAGACGATAGAATGCTGCAATTTTTAAAATCAGCAGGCCCTCTGCCATTACAATACAATACAATACAATTCTGTATCGTTGTTCACAAAATAACGTCAAAAATAATAAATAACATTAGTAAAGGCACATACATAATTAATTAAATTAAAGATATAAATAATGAAGAATGAAGTACATTAGATTATAAATTAAAACCAGTATAGTATTTAATAAATAAAATTTTAAATCAACAAAGATAAAAATAATCGTCAGAATAAATGATGTAATTAATGTCAATATTAAGTCAATACATTTAAATGCATCAATAAATAAATTAAATTAAATTATTCCATTGGTAAATCATGAAATTCGTCCAGACTGTAGAAAACTTCTAAGACGGTTCTTAAACGTACCAATGGAATGAGCATTCCTAACCCTTTCTGGCAATCTGTTAAACACTGAGGGACCCATGATGTAGACAGATCTTTCGGACTTGCTTAATTTGTGCAGTGGTGTAACAAGTCGATTATGGAGCTTATCGCTACGTAACTCGCGATGAGTGTTTACTCCCCTGCGCTGGAATTGTTCTATGTTCTTATATGTGAACAGCGAGACTTGGTAAATAAGCTCACAAGGAAGTGTCAGAATCCCCTTTTAAAATACTCTCTGCATTAGACATCGTCAACCACACCCACTATCGCACGCACAGCTCGTTTTTGCAGCACAAAGGCACGTTAGACGTCAGCGGCGCGCGCCCACAACTCAGTGCCGTATGTGAGCAAGCTGTGCACCGTTGCGAAGTAGCATGTGCGCACTACGCCGCGCGTATTATTTCATTAATCTTGCCGGTTAAGGATTGCTAACCGCGGTCGGCCGTGGATGAGTGTCCATCTTACCATAGCCTTCTCTCTTCCTCCGTGCCGTAAAGAGCATTAAACTGTCGGTCCTGGTAGCCATTTGAAGATCTATGGCAGTCGTTACGGGTAGTCAGACTAGTTGAGGCCAGCAATTCTGCCAAGTAGTGCAACAGAGAGGATCGTATCTCCTCGTACTGGGTTAATTAGCCGCTCCACGTAAAAACTGATATTTAATTTAGTTAGACTAGAGTAATTGGAAAAAAGGTCGAAAGATTGATTACTGCCAATCAGAAATTGTTTTTGTTTTAATAGTAGACGTATGGCTGATAATCTTCATTTAATGAAAACGAAGTTAAATTATAATACATAGATAAAACAAGCGACCCATGACAAGCGTTAGTTATATGGTGACGAAGGAACAGTCATGCGAATTTCAGTTCCAAACCGGTAGTTTAATTTTGTATGAACAATATTTCAAGTCTACTGAACACTCCGTGGTGAGGTACTGTGAATACTTGTCAAACTGTGACATCTATGTAGCTCCTACAATACGATTATATTAACCGTTGAATGTGACATGAGAAGGTAGATGAAATTAAATAGTCGTATTTCAGTACCCGAGTCACTGCTATTTGTTGAACTAAACATATATGTACTTAAACTATACTGTACCTAAATAAAATGTACCTTTGTTTTACGACTCAATGTAATTCAAAACAAATTTTGCCTACTTTTATTACAGAATTCATTGATATACAAAAAATATGGAAAGATGTGTGTTCGAAAAGATAAATTCATCACAACAACGGAAATTGCCAACGTATTTTAATAAAAATATCACAGGTAGGCGCCGGATATTTGAAAAAAATATCATCAACTTAAACCCCTCTGAGCTCAGATGACTTTCATTAATCAAACGTCAAATTAAATATAAAATTTAAAGATTTTTTACTTCTCTTAACAAAAGTAATCTTTTTAACTGAACGACAACACTCGACTTACAGTTAATAAATTGCCGCTTTTTTATTTAATTTAACGCACAAATTATGAGAAACGGAATCCTTAAGGTGAGAAGGGTCATTCACGCGACACTTTGCCCCGAGCTATCCATTGCCTCTGTTATTCAACATACAACTCTATCCTTTTCAAAATAAGATCTAACAAACAATAACCTTTTCGGAAGCATGAACATTTGGGGATGGTATAACAACATTTTCCCTTGTCTAGCAAAACCTTGCGCTACATTCAACTAGGCCAAGCAAAGTTTAGCCACACGCGATCCTAAGTGGACCAACAGAAGCTCACACCGCAAATCCGTCCCTATTTATAAAATTGCCTACAGTATCTAAGTACCTACCATAAAATCCGCTACAATGAAAAAAATCTCATGTAAGATCATTTATCATATCCGGCACCTTCTGTAAGCGCGTCCTTAGAACCGCAGTCAAGCGAAACAAAGCCCTGAAAAGGGTCTTGAAAATAATAAAAAATAAGTGTAGAAACGTATCAAAAAAGATGAAATGACATATTGTGGTTGACAAATTTTACTTGTACGAAACAAAGTGAAATATTATTTCTTTGTAGGCGTAAAGGGCTGGTATATTATACACAAAATTACGTTAACTTTACTTGACGCACAAAAGCGTGTCTTTCACCAAAGTAAGTAAACGACAAAAGATGTATTAAAATACACACACCCACTCAGTTTCTTCATAATGATAATATTTGTATTAATTATACCTTTTATTCAGACTGTTGTTACATAGGCCTTACATTTTGTTCTCTAAATTTAATAAAGCTTTGAATACATTAATTACATCAGCGATTATTTACATACTAAGTAAAGTATGTACGTATATGTAGTTTTATGCTAAGACTTCTTCGTCAATATTAAATGCTGTCAGGCAACTCTTCTCTTTTTCTTAATAAGATTTCAACCCTACATGTATCAATTTCTGAGAAATGTGGGGTCTGTATCGCATTACCAAGTAAACTTTACTCAAAGTATAAAAAGAAACAAATTGAAGTGACAGCTGTGTGTTCGATTTTTTGTTAGAAATGTGTCGCTTTTAAATTCGGTCAAGTTGTAATTTATTTGTTGAATATCTCTTACTTGACGATCCCTAGGCTAATCATCGGTCACCTTTAAGCTTTTAGTTGGAAGTCAGCGTCAGCGTCAACGCCCGACGTATGTTAACATATTTTCATGCAAAAAGACGCGCGCACATTTTTGTATGAAAATATGCCGTCACGCTGCGCTCCGGTACATGCCGCTCCCTGCCACCTGCGATCCTTATTATGCACTAAACATTTCCCAAATTGCCAAATGCGTCTCTTATCTGAACCGCGCAGTGTCCAATTTGATTCAATTTCAATGAATCAACCCTCCCTAATTGTACAACGGACGATCTACAATCTGCAGGAGAGTGGGTCCTCATTTCACCATGAATACCATGATGCGACAGCACACAATCTAACAGTCAAATGGCTCATACGTATATGAATGCGAGATTAAATTAGTATGAGGATTTGATTTAATACTGCTCCCCACTATTGCGTACTACGCATTATTGGCGTATTGCCTCTGATCTAATCATCGTTCTTAATCTGAATATGTGCCAGTCTATTAATGACTTTAATTTGGTTTTGTAGAAAAGTATGCAAGTGACACAATCGTTCATAAGCTCATTTTATTATTAATATATGATTTAGTACTTAATGTTACCTGTTTAAAATCATGTTTTTAGTTATAGAACTAAATTGCTGATGGAAATTAATATTATAGAATCTGAATAAAATACATGGCAGACATGTCTTGAACTTTATGTATATTTATATCTTGCATGCTATTGTATTATTGTATGTACAAATGTGTTTGAGCAAATAAATAAATTATCGTAATATTGATAATAATATTTCAAGACCAATATTGCGAAAGACTTACAGAATATCGCTTCATAGAATATGTACTAATTTAATAATAAATCGTCCCCTCCGTCCTCCAAAACAGAATCCGTATTTCAATAACGTAATCTGAAAATACAACAACGTTAAATGAAGACTAAACACTGAAGCGTGAATTTGTACACAATTATGATTAAATAGTGACAAATTGCTTCTAAACAGAATATTCTGTACGTCTAATTGTTGACAAGAACAAACTGAGTTATATCATGTACTATAAGGAGCAATTAATGTACGTAAACAAACGTAATTGCGATCAGCGCGTATTAATAACGTTTTCGGCATAGTTATGCGTGAATATGGGTGAATATGCGTGAATATGCGTGAAAATTGTGTGTAAATAGGATGTGTTAGCTGGTTGATGAGATCTGTATAATGAGTATGTTGCTAAGATATTTCAATTTAATTTAAGTATATTATTTTTAGAGCTCCTTAATGTTAATTTAACTACTCGTTAGTTAGGGGTATGTGCTCGATCTTGTGGAATTTGGGCATCAGGAAAAAACTGGGCGTCAGGTCCTTCATTAGAAAATTGAGATAAAATTAGTAAATGTTTTATAGGCATAAATACCTTTCTTGCTCGACAGTTCCGAATTAATTTAATTTTTGACCAAATTATCGGTATTTTTACACACAACACTAAGGACGACTTATTAAGACCCGTGTCTTCAATATATAATTATTTGTACTTATCGAAAAAGTTTAAAATCATTGTAAATAGTAAAGTTGGGATGAGACAAACGCAGTGTTTTGTTTAAGGTAGGTAAGTCTTAATGCTTACGATCTATATATCTCATTCTAATTAAGATCTACATTTTGACTTAAATGCTATTTTCAATTCGATATTCTTCATTCTTAATTCTTTACATCATTCACAAAGGTTAGGCATGTACAAAGGTGAGCTTAATTCATAACTAAATTAAGAATATCGAATTATGCATGAATTTTATACCGTATATACCTTACTATTCTATATACCTATAATTAATACCCTAATTATATATATCTATCTTCCCGCACGATACGATATTGACGCTTATACAGAGGTAGACTACACAATATTCAGCAAAATCCCTTATAAATAATATATTATCTAGGGCAAAGACAAGAGGATTCTATCTGTGAGCAATGAACTCATAAATCGATCACAATAGTTCTGTCACCGATAGCCTATTGAGAACGCGAACCACGGAGCTAGAATATTGAGGCGGCAATATATGCCCTGTTGTGAATAAATTTCCCTGTTTATTGATTATATTACGACTGCTATCATAAAAAGCTGTTCGGTTTACGACTCAAGCTTTTGATAGCTTTCAATTAAAAAAAACAATTGAATGTTGTAACTTGCAATTCAACAACACATTGCAATAATATAATATCATTAATTTCGTAGATATTAATAACTATTTATTGAAATGAGGTCGTGCAAACAAACAATGATTTAAAGACGACTGAAATTTGATAAAAGCACCTTAACAAATCTATAAAATGTATACTTTGTTTTGCTGTGGTGGAGCTCTTATGAACGAGCTCGAGAGCAGAAGCACCACCGTCTCACCTTTAACCTAACGCCTGACCCCTAGTTGTAGTGCTTGCATTACTGTGTAAAGGTTTAATCGTGAGATCATGCCGTGAAATTACTGGCATATGAGGCATAGCACCGTAGTCCTCAGCTGCAGTGACGCATCTGCAATCTGCTTTTGTGCATTATTGATGTCCATTACCTGTACTCCACTTACCATCAGGTGGAGTACAGGTTCGTTCGATGCAAGTATTAAAAAAAATAGTTAAACCTACCTAGCAAGCCGCGCCTCTTTTCTGACCTTTTATTATTCCGACCAAATTACTGTACTGTAACTTCAGAACAGTTATTTGGTGGGGAAAAAGAATATGTTTCCATTTATACATAACAGTACAGTTGTACTATTCTGTAAAAAGGGTAACAAATTAATTAATTAGAAAGATAAACTAACTCGAGTTTTCTTTGTAAAGAATGTTTAGGTAGTCGATAAGGGGTTGCAACCACCATGGCTGTCTAGCCACCGTCTAATCTATCAATGCACCCTTTCCTAACTGATTGCGACTTGCACGCAACACTGAACAGCTGATAGCCCATAAATAAACCATAAACTACTATTGTTTTCTTTTTCTTTTTCCCCTAGACTTGTGCGATGGTTTTCTTAGGAATTAGTGTTGAGACTGCTTGTTACAAGCCTTACGTGCTGAAGGTTAATCGACACTAAGCTATAAAAATAATTCTTGTAATTTATTTCGTAGTTCGGTTCGGTTCGGTTAGTACTTTCGTAGTCCTCATACGTAGCGACGCATTTACAATCAGCTGTTGTTTTAAAACTTTTGGATGAATTTTAATTAAATTTAGCAGGGATAGTTCATGGTCTCGATTAACATATAAATTAGCACCGCCCAGGCACAGTACACAGGTCCGTGAGGAGCGCAGAAATGACTAGTCCAGCACATAACTTCGATATTTTTACCAATCCGTTTTCGAGACGGACCATTGAACAAAATAATTGAAAATATATTTATTCCTTAGACTTCACAAAGCACTTGGAATCGTAATACAAAAATAATTCTACTGGAATAAAAAAAAAATCTATTACTTCTACGCGAAGCTTAAACTCATGTAAGTGAATTTAAGCTCCTTCTGGGCCAAAAGTCAGGGTTTGTACGTTTTAGTGTGACTTCTCTGCTACTTCTTAGTCTGCGGCAAGGGCGCTAATCCACTAAAAATCAAACTCCTTCCTTTTTAGTTTTGGAAGACAAAGTCGGCGCCATCGGCACACCTAGACCGAGAAGGAAGCACCAAGTGACGACCTGGCTGAAGACCTGGCAGAGAAGAGGCACCAAATCGAACGTGTGAAATAAATAAATAAATATTTCACAACTCACACACAACGCCATCTAGTCCCAAACTAAGCAGAGCTTGTTATATGGGTACTAGAATAACTGATACTAAAACATATATACTTTTCTTTTGTAAATACATACATATTACACCCAGACTAAGACAAACCCCCATGTTCATGCATACAAAAATTTGTCTTAAATAGTTATAGTTGAGTTATAATTTAGTATATTTATAGTACTTTTATTTTATTTGAATATTGTATTAGTGTATTTAATATGGGCCTGCCTGAATCAAATAAATACATTAAATAAAAATAAATTAATCTTCTCTGCCAAAAATCACATTCACTCCTAGATTTCAGAGAAAATATTCGACTAACCACCCTGACTATCCCACGTTCTAGTTATTAAGAGAAATATCAGACAAAGAGTCGCCTTTTGAAAAAGAAGATAAAAATTTAAGGGGAAGGGCTAAAATTTAACTTTTTTCTGGGGGGCGCAGTTTTAGAAGTGCGCACAGGGCGCAAAAAAGGCTATTTACGACACTGATATCGATTACTTTTTATCGACAAACCACGCGAGCAGGGCTGCAGGTGAAAGATAGTTACCCATATCTCCCCGCATCTAACCTATAACACCCCCTTTTATTTACTACACTCATGGCTCCTATGGGAATAATGCAACAATTACCACGCCTTTTAGGCGCAGTTACACTATTTCGAAGTTATTAGAAACCCCGCCTACGACAGACATTATCACATGTTATACGAGTTTAATATGAATCCGGGATTTGTGTTAATTTGGAACGTTAGTCGTGACGCTTCAATATACTTGTACGTAAGGGTATAACTATAGAAAGCTAATGTTAATGAGGCATAAAATCAAGAAAATGGACATGTTTTAAATAGAATACTCGACCATAACTGTCATTTTGGTTGAACTTGGAACTCAAACTATTGGATACATTCATAAATACTTATATTTAATTACTCAGACTGAGACGGGCAGAAAATGGCACATACAACAATCCTCTTAGACAAATGGTTTGACAGTATTTCGAATTCCTTTAAACCCAGATTACATCTATTAAATTAGCGTATTTACTGAAGAGGTACTAATAAAGAAAACTTTATCGTTTCCATCTTAGCTAATAAAGATAAGAGTCACGTGATTGTCTTTATTTTTTAGTGCTGATTTCAAGCTTGTTATTTTTAAGCTACAACCGAGGATAGTTATGTAATGTATAACTTTAGAAGAAAGAATTATTTTCTGCTCCTAATTGTGCTGTTTAAAGCGCAGACCGATCGATCTTGCACGTTAAGCAATGCTAACCGCGGTCTGCCGTGGATGAGTGACCATCTTTAATATTACTAGTTTTCCTCCGTCCCTCCTCGTTAAGTCAGAGGCCAGAAAATCTGACAACTAGTCTAACAAAGAGTATCGTATTACTTTATACTGGGTTGTGTACGTCTGATGGTAGTCGCTCCAAGTAAAATACTGAAATTCAGCTAAATCCGTTAGACTTGAAACCGACCCCAATTTTATAAAGAAAGAAAAAGTATAATAATTCTGCTGCTTGCTCAACGCACTTTCTAATTAGTTTTTTTTCTTTTATCTCACGTCGAGATTTATCACAACAAAAGCATCGTATACATTGGAATATATTGACAAAATATGAGTGTATAAAAGAAATAAAAGATGTATATTTAGCACATTACTGTGCGAGCTTTCGCCACGCGTTTTGCCTAACAACAAAGGGATTCAGCAGACCGAGGCGCATACATATTTATAATCTGTATTGTTATTTGCTGTCTGCGATATTGCGATTGTTTCATTGATTGTTATTGAAAATGTGTGAAAAAGAACACTTTTTCATTTGTGGCAACAAAGAGAATAGAACGCAGGGATAGGGGATAAAAACAACAATATATTGCATGCAAATGATAAACTTCATCACTCCTATATCACTAGAAGGCTTTGCCAGAGGTGTTTCACACCCACACTTCACCTGGTATGTTTAGGTCCCAAGTTATAGGGGGTAGACAATCGCCATTTTTAGGGTTCCGTAGTACCTACAAGGAACCCTTATAGTTTCGCCATGTCCGTCTGTCCGTCCGTCTGTCCAAGGCATAGCGACGAAACCGTTGGTGCTAGAAAACTGAAATTTTGCATAAACATGTATGTTAACTATACAAAGAAAGTCGTAGAATAAAATTTGGAAAAATATTTTGTTTTCGGGTAGCTCCCCTACATGTAAAGTAGGGATGTTTTTTTTTTGTCGCCTACCCCATAGTGTGGGGTATTGTTAGATAGGACTTTTAAAAACTTTCAGGGGTTGCTGTGACAGTATTTTAATTTAGAGATCCGTTTGCGAGATAATTAACTTTAAAGAGCAAATTTTTGTTTGAGTAGAGCGTCCCCCCCCCCTCTAAAAGCTAAACTACTGGATCCAAAAATCTGAAAAAAATTGTGTCGATAGTACATGTAATGAACTTTAAAGGAAAACTATAGCGGATAAGTTCACTTCATTAGTTCAAGAGGAATAGGGGTCCGAAATGTCAGATGCAGTTACTCAGAATATTTCGTTCAAAATTCTTGAAACATAAATAAACATACATAATACATATATAAAATCACGCCTTTATCCCACGGGGGTAGGCAGAGACGATGGAACGCCATGTGCTTCGCTCCTTACATACTTCTTTCGCTTCCTCAACATTCATACATCTCGTTATACGTGCTAGCTGGTTTCGTGTACTACAAACATTTCCTTTCTGAAGGACGCCATTTATCTGGTCCCTATATGTCTTTCGAGGATAAAATAAATAATTTCGAGGATAACAAGTGTGGGGTATCGTTAGATAGGTCTTTAAAAACATAATGGGGTTGCTAATACAGTTTTTTGATTTAGGGATCCGTTTGCGAGATAATTAACTTTGAAGAGCAAATTTTTGTACGAGTAGGGCGTCCCACCCCCCTCTAAAAGCTAAACCGATAGCTTAAAAAATCTGATAAAATCACGTTGGTAGTATAGTAATAAACTTTTCATGAAAACTATAGCGGTTACTTTAACATAATTAGTTCTAGAGTAATTGGGGTCCAAAGTGTAAAATGCAGTTACTTAGAATAATTCGTGCAAATTACAAAAACCTTTGAAAGTAATGACTTGTATGAAGATGTTACTTGTTTAATACAGATAGTAAATCCCTTTTAAGTCGAAATATGTTGTTAAGACTAGCTACGGAACCCTACTGCGCGTGGCCCGACACGCACTTGGCTGGTTTTTTTTTTTATACTTAGCCCACAGCGAACGAACGTGTAGTCCACCTGATGGTAAGTGGAGTACAGGCCATGGACATGCACAATCCACAAAAGCAGATTAAAGATGCGTCGCTGCAGCTGAGGACTACATTGTTATGCCTCATGTGCCAGTAAATTCTGGGCCTGATCTCACCACCAAACCGGAACACAGTAATGGAAGCACTACTATTTGGCGGCAGGTTAAAGGTGAGACGGTGGTGCTGCCGCCCTCGAGCTCATTCACAAGAGCTCTAACACCAGGCACAATTCTAAATCCATGCTAAAGATTCGAGAATTTCTTCACGGAGAATCCTAAATAACACTTATAGTAGGGGAGCCCATTAAGGGATTTCGACATTATGACATTATGCCGACCCTAAAATCAAATCCGAAACCTCGCAGTGAGAGGCGTATATGCAATGCTAACGACTAGACCAAGACCAAGATGCAGATATTTTGTTTAATTAGTAATAGAATTTAAGTGGTACAACATAACGTCATGGTACGAGTTCAGGTGGCACTAAAGGCTCTCGCTAATGGAACGAAACGCAATACAGCAACTGCCTGTTCACGTCAGTGTCCTATGAAAGCTCCGTGTCAGTCGAAAGCTCCTATTTATGCAATAAAAAGCTGCACCGTGGCTCTATGGCTGTACCACTTACAAAGTTTAATTGATACAATTTATCTTCATCTTTTTGGCTTACACTTAATTTGTCTTTGGTTTTCGACGAATTAAGTCAGTTAAAAATAGTTCCTCCTTGCTGAATTTGAAATACAGTCGATATTTGATTGACAGAAATTAAAATTTTGTGTGATTCCTTTCATGGAATTTAAAACTATACTCTGCATCACCGTTCTTGGCACTAAAGACGTGACGATATGCTACATTCCAAATCCCACACCAGCTTCCAACTGCCAACTTTTAATACGTAATTCTATCAAGCACTTCAGAAAGTCAGTGCTTACCTTACTGTGACGTCACAGTCTAAAAACAATAACTGCAGTTATGGAAGGTCGAACCAATGTTATAGAAGTTCAAGGTTCGGTTACGAGTGTTGGCATCGCCTCCGCCGCACCTAGCTGATGTAGCGAAGCTAATCAATAACTGGCAGCAAGCAGTATAGACCTAAACTTACAATTATTATCACAAGCGAGTTTTCTTTGTTTTCCTACTTGGCTTCGATTCCCAGATGAATTTTCCGGGAGGAAATTCACAATAGCATCATGAACTGGGATTTGTGCCCGGTGGATGTCGATAGCACCCTCTATCCCATGGGACCTAAACATAACAGGTGAAGTGTGGGTGTTGTACATCTCTGTCATAGCCTTCTGGGTAATTTCGGCGTGATGTTATGTTATATTGTATTGGTTTTATGGTTTAACTCTAAAAGCGAAACACAAATATAGTACCTACACTCCTCTTCCATTTTAGCACAGAAGCTATAGGTAGTAAGTTTCTGCCATACCTATTATAGCAATCAAAATTAGGCCCCATAGTTTTGTCACTGTCCGTGGTGTCTACACTTTTTCCATATAGACACTTTGTCTACATTTGGCATTACTCAGTCTCCCGCTTTGTTTTGGATGGAAGTAAAGATACATACTTGCCAACTCCAACTAAATACTTCTGATTAAATTCGTTGCGGGTTCCAAGACAATTTTAACTCTCCCTGGGATTGCCCGTGTGTCATGCACGGTGCCTTTCAGTTGGTTACCGCTGTAGATCCTGGCGTCACAGGAGTCACAGTGGTGGGCGTGTGGGTGGGATTATATCCCGTTAAAAAAAAAAAGGTAGTAAGTATGTATTATGTAAGTAAGTTTAACCTTGGACTTTCTTTTACAACAATAAATTCACTCCACTTAATGCAGTGTTGTGTTGCAATGCAGAGACTTCTTTTTTAAAACTAGGTCTTGGCAACAGTAGATTCTAACATAATTAAGGTACTAGGAAAATAAAATATTTCACTCCTTAGACATTTTAAAAAGAATAATAATATGTTCAATTCTTACTGAATATGCTGCTTATGTACATCATGTAATTATTTCATAATTATTATTTTTATAGGGTTTAGCTATGCTTAGCAAATTATACTAAGAAACGACGTTAAAGCAACTGCCCGGTGTGCAGTCTGCCGGTCCATATTTTTTTATTAATATGGTAATTCATTTGTAATACGCTATTGGAGGACAACCTAGAGTATTTTTACTCTTAAGTCCGCTTAAGTCAAAAAATCAGCACCCACATTTTGACATGATGAATATATTTTATTTGAGGGACATTGACTGGCATTACATTTATTATTTACTTTCTGTCATTATTCTATCGCAGTAACAAATCAAAGACAAACCCCAAAATTTAATGAACTTAGCTTCCCAAGATTTATATCTATAGTTTGAGGCTAAGTTAGACATAGGCTAAGTTGTTTACAAGTACGATAAAGCCTAACTTAACAGGTTTATTGCAAAGCACATTGTCTGTGTACAATACCTGGGAGTATAACTCCTGAACTCTGCCTTTGAACCTCGGCTACAATTCAAGCTACACATGGCCAGTATATATGATGGTCTCCCGTTGTATAGGCTTCCAATGCAATACCAGATCAGTTTATATTGGTAATAGATAGGTTGATCGGTAGCCGTGTGTACTAAAACTTAAAGCTGTTGGATTTCGTGGACAAGTTTTTAGAAGTGCTAACGCTGGAGTTTGGCCTGGAACTGCTTTAAACTTGCATATTGACTATTCACGGGGTCGAAATTTGACGTTGGGTAGTTTTTTTATGCTTAGGGTTGTTGTTACAAAATTTTATACAAGAAACCGACTTTGAATTACAAAAAATGCACACTGTAAGAAATACATACGTCATATTCAACGTCTCGACTCATCTGTGTATTACTTGAAAGAATACAAGGCCTTAAGGTCCTTATATGAAAAGAATTATCCCAATATTCCAAACCGTTGAGGAGTTGGCTCTTGCAGCATCAGCTCAGCAACATGAAATACTGATATATAAATACTCTAGATGCAAATATTGGGTTGCCTCGATTCCTCTAGGATCCCATTATCAGATCGTGACGAACAATAAAACCGAATTGAGAACCTTCTCCTATTTTTTGAAGTCGATTGAAAGAATAGAAATATAATGATCAACTTAAATTATGAAGTTAGGTGGTAGGGACAGCTATTTTCCTGGTTTAGCTGTAAAATGACGATATCTCATGTTTCGTTCTGAGTAGTTGAACTTTTATATTTATTTGTGACGTATTATTTATGTAAAATAGAACGTTAATTATATATCAATCTCTAATAATATCAAATATGTTAAATATTAATCTAAGTTAATATTATTATAAACGTTATTATATCTCAAATACTATTTGAATATTATTATAACTGATTATTAAATTAAATTACTCCGCACGATTATTTTTATAGGCGAGGTAGAATCATAAGAAACAAAAAATATAACATCACGCCTATATTACCCAGATGGGTGTGGACAATACCCACATTTCACCTGTTATGTTTAGGTCCCATGGAATAAAGGGTGAGCCTATAGCCATCCACCGGACTCAAATCCAATCACTAGACCAACGAGGCAGATCATCTTTTAAATTAACAAGTAATAAAATGAAAAATATGTGCATAAATTAATGGGGCACAGAATTAATATTGCAAAATAAAGAGTAGAATTCCTTTGAAGTAGCGTTTACGTATAACGTCAAAACAAACAGGTCCTGCATCAATTAGTAGATTACATTTGGTTAGAATTGAGCAATCCCCGAGATTGGTTGCACAGTACAGGCCGCTACACATCAACAAATGCACATATTATCGATTACTATAAATTTTTATTCATTCTTTAAATATTAACGATTTTTAGAATAAAGCGTCTTTCAAAATTTGTTTGTGTGTAGCTACTTCTGCTGCTGTTTGTAGCCACCGCTTATTTAAAGAATGGCACCAATTAGTTAATGGCAGTGACAATTATTTAAAAAAAATCATTTTATACTTTAAATTATTACCTTAAATTATTAAATTAAATTATTATTATTATTTTAAATGTTTAATTTTATGGAATGCAATCTGTTAAATTCTATTCTAATTACTTATTTATTTCAATTATACATCTCAACTTTAATTTCTATTTCTACTTCCAAATATAATGTAATATGACATGTTCCATAAATTTTAAGTTTGTCTTTTTTTGCATGTATTATAGTATTTATTAATTTCAAATTTTATTTCTGTTCTTATAAATGTAGACGCTGTGGTCTCCTCTAATTGAGGAAACACATTATTTAAATATTGTGAATGTTATTATTAATAATGTGTTGTGTATTTCTTGTTGGAGATCCTTTAAATAAATAAATAAATAAGTACATCATGTGCAGACGGCTACCGATGAATCTATTCAATCGATCTATCTATATAACCAATACAAAGCAGTCCCTTCTAGGATACTTTTCTAATTTCTCTTTCTCTCAAATGTTACACGCCTTTATATTGGTTGATTTGATTAATTAAACGTTTTAATTTATACTTTTTATTTCTTTGTTATTTCAACAAAATGACGCTGCAGCGCTTGGGTGGAAAGAACAACATTATCCAATTAATATTTTTATTGTTAGGGTACAAACTAATCAACTTAATTACCAAAACCCGACAAATCAATGCTTGCCTCACAATTCAAACCGCAACTACGCGGCTGACGAGATATTATATATCAGAGCTTTCCAGAATTCGCCGGTTTGATGTTGATAAGTACGTAATCAAACATTGTTTACTCCAATATAACATCACGTGTTGTGTAGTGGTTAAAGCGGACGCCTCGCCGCTCTTTACTACACTAGTGTTGTGGGTTCGAACCCTACATGGGACACATCTTTGTGTGATTCATAAAGATTTGTTCTGAGACTGGGTGTGCTTGTGCGAGTGAATGTGTGTATAGGCCTAATTGCTTCTGTCGTTCTATCTAGTGTAAAAAAAAGAAACGCCTGTGGTAAGTGACAGATATGTAATGTCATAAACCAGTCATAGTTAGGTCCCATGTGAGTTAGGAGTTAGGAGCAGTCTACAGGACACATTCCAAACTCCGTATGTACCGCTGTATTAGGTAAGTTTTTTACTCGAATAAATAAGTTTCTTTCTTTCTACTGACAACATCTTCACAGAAAATTCTGAAATAACACTTTTGACAAATCCGTAGGTCCAATCCAAGACCTTACGATGAGCGTTTGTATACACTTTTACTAGACTAACGAAGAAAATTCATGATCTTTTTAAAACACAAAACTACAAATCCGCGCCAGACGAAATATAATTATCTATCGGCGCTTCCTAAATTCAGCGGTTTGAAGTTGATTAGTACGTAACCAAACATTGTTTGATCCCTTATTAAAATGGAGAATTTGAGGTAACATTGTAAGTATATCAGATAACCGCCTTTCACATAATATGGTTAAAGCTATTTTACATTTATTAATAATGTTAATTTTCTTCAAGGATCCTCCGTACCTTTTACTATGTTATTTAAGGCCTCTAGTCTTTGAAATTGAAGCTGACCAGAAAGTAATTTTGAGAAAATGTCCTTCGTAATATTATCCAATATAATAAGGGACGGGCAATTAATCCTGTGACTAACTCCCTGTATAAGGCGTCTCATACAGAAGATATTGTTTTATTTTTTAAAGCCTGTTTCACAACCGCCAAATAAGAAATAATGTCAAATAAATTATACTCTATCAGAATGGTCGAAAAAAAAGTACCACTATTCAAATATTGTATCGATTACAGCCGTCGCACCAGTATTTTCGTATTATATTTTATCACTTGAGTAATATTTACTAGTAAATTGTGAAACAGACCATGAAAATTATTTTCATTCATTATATTTTCAAGAATTTTCTTCGCTGAAAATCCACCGAAGAAAATTCTAACATCAAGACCTACCTACCTAAGGGATAAGGATGACGATATGATTCATGACAGACGGGCCCATACCCCATAGTGGGCGCCAAATTGTAATATTGGCAACAACGAACTAGTTATAATGTGTACCTAATACGTCTGATGAAAAACAATGAAAGAATTGAATATATTATTGTGCTGAGATTCAAGAATACAAGTAACTAATTAATTCGAATGAACGCCATTCAGTTCTATGGCGGGCAGAAAACTGGACCATTATAGATCTATTGCTACTAACTATTAAATTACTTATGACTTATGACTATGTTAAATATCATAAAATAGAGTAACTTCCTTTTAAACCTGCTTACATCCTGAACGAAAAGGCGTGAACATCAAATATAAATGAAGCCATTACCCGTGGCTAACGTTACGTGAAACGCATTAAGTCGCCACGGTTGATGCTCCAAGGTACTAATGCCACTCCTTGCCCAGCTTAAGACTGCCCTTTGTAGGAAATAACCCGTACTTCAGTTATTACAACTCCAGTGCCAGTGTCCTCCCTAATGAGATGGAAGACTGGGTGTTTCTATGTATAATAAGTATGTATTTACAAAAGAAAAGTATATATTATTTATATAAAAAATCTTTATGCACAAAAATGGTACATGGGTAGACTTAATGCCGTAGGCATTATCTACCAGTCAACCTTTAGGTGATGCAGAGACGACAAGTGATAGGTGCAAGAGCTGAGAGTTGGTTGGAAATAAAAACCATTACAATTACATCATAATAAACTACTACACTACAAAATACTTAAAATAAACTATTTATAATATATAAATAATATATGGATCTATATATACGATTCTAATATACACAAATACAATATTATATATGTATTAATTTTAGATATTTTGGTACCCATCGCATGTACAAGCTCTGCTTAGTTTGGGACTAGATAACGTTGTGTGATTAAAAAGATGAGATCGAAATAATCTAATAGTTCTTGCATTCCATGTAGGCAGTTCGACTGACAGTTGGCGTTACTTGTTTTTGAAATTTACGGGTACAGCACTATACTGTGCGCTTTCAATGTAACGCGTCAATCTCACAGAAGCCGACGTCTATCTTTTGAGTATTTTTTTCTCAAATATACTATGACTAGCCACCCGCCCTGGCTACACTCCGCGTTCTATTTATTTATCTATTTATTAACTTAAATTAACCATACAGAGAATACAAGGAAATCAACATTTGGAAACAATATTAAAAAATAAAAATAAACATGATAATAATATTATAACAAACATAATGAAAATTCATCCATCTCTTTCGCAAAAACTCAAACACACTGTGAACACATTTCGCCATCCATCCGCAAACAAATCATAAAATATGAAATACTATAATAATAAATCATTCTGTCTATTAAAAAAACCACACTAAAATCCGTTGCGTAGTTTTAAAGATCTAAGCATACATAGGGACAGACAATGGGAAGCGACTTTGTTTTATACTATGTAGTGATAGTGAAATACCTATACATACAGATTCAAGTTAAACTCAGTAAAACCCAACTGCCTTTTGGAGTAGCTTAAACTTTATTGTATTATAATATCCTTTCTAGAATTTCTATACAGGGACCGTACTACTTACCTACTTTCTCTTTTGCCACTCAAACACTATATAAATTCAGTCCTCTTTGTATGTCTAACTGTCTACAGTGGATAGCAGTGACTATAATTACTTGTTTCGGAATGTAGATATTACAATACTACAGGAATCTATCTCTTAAACATCTTCCAGAACAATTTTTATCATGATATATGTTTTTGGCAGTACACCTAAACCTTAAACCGGTTTACCGGTTTGATCATAAACTTAATAATTTAAAATTTAAGCTAAAACCTCTACTGTGACAGTCATTCAGGCAACGTCCCAATAAAGTTACCTACCTACATTTTGAAACATTATTCTCTGACATAAGACTTTTCTTTCTTTTCCTTATTAAAATTATTTTATTTTATTTTATTTTTCAATTAATCACTCTTAAATAGCTTCTTATACGTTAGGCAAAGGCTATTGACTTGTGTTTACACATAGATAAACAAGGATAAAAAGAAATAAGTTATACGTCCTACCTTTTACTTACAACTACCCTACTTAAGCGACCCAATTCATCCCTAATTCAATCGCCGAAGACGGCCTTCGCACAAATTGCCTGTTAGTCCTCTCACTTAAGTTTTTCACTCGAAATACACTAAAAGCAGCGATTACTCGAGGTCACAGAACCTTTAAAGGTTTAATAACGAGCCGGTAAGCGAAACCAACTATACCGGAATAATTTAAATAACGAATCGCTTTGCCATTTTCAGGTGAAGTTCAAAGCCGAAGTTACGACAATCAAGGCTAATAAAACTCAGATAAAACGCAATGCAGTGAATACTTACGTAAGTTTGCTAAATGCGGATGTCCACTATAGTCACAACACTAACCGAAAATAATTAGAAACAATACAACACTCAATAAAAAACAAAACATCAACAAATGTTAACAACCGTCAAAGTTAAAACGAAAAGGGCACAAGAGGAAATTCGAATTTAGAATATTGCACTAGTTCGCCGAAGATCGCGGTCTCGGGATCGTGGAACGCGACGCGCCGCGGGACGTACGCCGAGCGCCGGGGTCGCGGGTGGAACGCGAACTGAGCATTGTTACCACGAGGGACGCGTCAGCGGGGTGGAAAAGGGGCGAAGCGGGGGCGCGCCGGCTTGAATGGACGCGCACCGCACCACGGTTTTTCGTCCGACGATCACAGGAAGCACCCCCCGGCCTTTCGCAATGAATGTTTCTCTAATTATTACGGGTTGGTATTTTGAATGTTTTCTTCTTGCCCGACAGCGCCAACGTTAAGATAACGATAATTACTTCGAGACTAGAGAAGCGTAAAATAACAAACTTTAGGAAGACATGGGTACGTTTAATAAGATCAGACTGCGGTAAATAAGGCATACAATCTTTACGGTCTAATAGAGGCAAGTTCTTATTCCTAAAATGTTTAACTACGACCTTCTTCGTTGTGGAAGATATAATATAAATTTCCTTACGCGATTCCTTTGCGAAAGGAGAGTAAATTACATCTCGAATTGGGTTCTACACGAGGTCGCAGGACTTTTGCGAAGCTTAATTTCATCGGATGTTTTTGGGAATGTTTGGTAATGATAAATTAACTTTGAGAAGTTCGGTAATTATATTAAGGAATGTAGGCACGTGTTGGTAGCACCCATGTTAGAATGTGTAAGTCATGTGTAGTACATTAAGGTCAGGCTCAGCGCTGACAAGCTGTCGCTAATGTTTTACTAAATTCCGCTGTGTAAACGTAATACTTTAATCTACGGGAGAAGTCCCATGAAATTTATGGTAACTGAAACATTTACATAGAGCTTCGAGTCTACGAGCCACTACGAAGATGCTACGATGCCGCTACGTCGCTACGATAGCGCTGCGCTAACTAAATTAGAGGTTATTCCGTTTCTTCATTTTAATATTATAGTGTTGTAACTATTTATGTTTTTTAACCAATAGTAACACTATTAAGAACAGGTGATGAAATCTAGATTCTTGAAGAAAAAGAATCGAGTATAAAAGTGTTAGAACCGATTCCACCAGTTCCTGATAAAGTTTGAGAGTTAACCGCTTCACTCTTTTACCAACTGCACATTTTAGTAGTCCAAAAAGTTCCCAATTGATTTATCAAGATCTTATAAGGATAATGGGAAACTGGCCCTAAGAGTTGTCTAACTATTAAATCTATAACACTTCTTCTAATAGAATTTATTGTGGGTGAGGTGTTTGAATTAGTTTGTTACGCCCTCGTATTTTAGAAAACTCATTTACTCAACCGTAACCTCACTCAAAATTGCCATAAAAGAAGAAAATCTAACTTTTTTTATAATCCGGTTTTAACTCTTACAAACGATCTACGTACATTAATGTATTTTAAAAAAAAATAGACATAAAAGCATAGAAAACACAAACCTGTCAAATCGTTCGCAAAAAAATCCGTGTATATGCACATTGACATTTGCATTAAGAAACATATCTTTATCCTTTTCTCTCTGAAGAGGTAAGACCATAAGTGAAAGAAATAAGATATATGATAATTATTATGTGTCATCTAGGTTCTTCATATGAGATATTTTCGCACCAAGTGTTACCCTACCTAGGGTTACTACCCACCTTATTCATTTACAATTAGAACGTCCGAAGTAGCTTCCCCCTTTGTTAATTACGTAAGTTACTATGACCTTGAACGGAGTACACACGGCTGTACATCAAGCTATCCATTTCCAGTATAAGATGATCTCGCGTAGTATAGGGTTCTCGTACAATGGGAGACCAGCTCATACCGGTAATGTATAATTTGATGAGTAGCCGTAAGTACTAGATATTGATTTTTAAGTTATCAACGGTAAACACACGCGATTTTGTTTTGTTTTGACGTTTTAATTAAAGCGTTGTTTAAATTAGATTTTGTGAAAACCATCTATGTAATATTATTTTTAAGCTTATTGGGATTTTATAAAATCCTAATTGTTAAAAGGATTTTTAAATCCCAATTGTTAAAAAAAGAATTTTTAAATCTCAATATATGTAGTCGTAATAACGTCTATTTCTGTTTACCAGTAAAGGTGTCAAAGTAGTCTATAACCTAAGGGTAAGGTAAGAGTGCTACCAGACCGAGAGGCATTTCATAACTTATCCTGAAAATCAAATATGTAAAATTACATTTCAGGCGAATGCTTGACGTCTGGGAGCACCTTAAGATTAAATAGTAGATTGTATCATAAGGGAGCAAAATAATATTTTTAGGGCGAGGGCGCTTTTTTGAATCCAGAGCGAAGTGAGGGATTCTACGAGGGATTCTATAGTAGAATCCTGAACGTAGCGAGGGATTCAAAGTACGTCGCCCGAGCCAAAAATATATTTGCGCCCGAGTCATACACTCTACTTTTCATCACCCATATGAGAAAATAAAAGATGCCTCATATTTTCCTATAATATATTATTATTTAAAAAAAATAGAGTTACAACTAAAATTAAATGTAACTATCAAATAATTAGAGTCTATGGGCCGTCGTATTAGCAGCCAGTCATTCAAACTATATTTGCGTTCGATTCCCTCGGCGCTGAACACTAAGATGTTCCAAATTCAAAAAGTGTGCCTAAAAGTACTTTTAATCCCGCTTAACGGGGATTAAAAACTCATTATTGCCCGCTCAAAGTTCCTTACTGAAAACACCAACTTTGGTCGCATTTAAAGGCGAGGCTTTTTCGAATAGGTGGGATGAAAAAGATATTTTTTACAAGTCATCGGCAATAACAAATTAATACGTAGTCATAAACCAGCGATAGAGTATGACAAAAAGTTAAAAATGTATCAACTTGATCGATATAGTAATAAATAATATCACAATGCAGTTAAAAAGTTTTAAAGCGACTACATAGCCAACCACATCATAAATTTCACTATAAACATTGTCAGATTCAGTACACATGGCTACACCACAAGCTATACATTTCCTAGTACAAGCTGCTCTCCTATTGGACGTGAAGCCTATACAATACGAAGCCATCTTATACTGGAAGTGTACAGCTTGATGTGGAACTATGGTACAAGAAAGAGCGCTGGAGCACCTAAGAATGTAATAACATTGTGGGATTCAATCCAACCAGTAGATTCAAGGCTTTGTTTTTGAACCTAAGCAGTGTTTTTATCAAGTGTTTGCAACATTATTGTGAGTTCTTGGGTTCCATTCCCGGGTCAGCCAGAATGTTATATAGCATTTTTCGTCAAAAAATACCTAATAGCAGTTACAAGTTTAATTTTTTAATTAATTTATTTATTAAAATGTATCTTTAAATTTTTATTGCCTTTATCAAATTGGTATACTTTATTATTTTTAATTGTAACCAGATTATCCATTGTTATTTAATCTGCCTCATTTTTATAATTTTTATTTTTATTTTCATAATGTTTTTTGTTAAACCGTGCAAGTGGTGTTAGCTTTTAATTGTTTGTTACGCTTAGCATGATTCTACTGTGTTAAATTTGTTTGTAATATTACTTGTGTAAACAATCGTAAGCTAACCAAAATAAATTAATAATAAATAAACAAGTTAAGTATTGTAGATACTGTTACCCAAAGGCCTATACTGGCCTATACAGAGGCAAATTTCAATATTGAGAATTGTAGGTAAAGTGTTACTCCATCGACCTCCACGACTCCATCAAAAAGGTTTATTGTTAACTTAATTTCATTGCTAGCTCAAATTACGTTAATACTTGAAACTTCTTATGAATAAAATACAGTAACATATTTAAATCTACTCGGCTTATCATTACCGAAACTCCATGTAAGCGAACCTTATTTCGGTTCCTATTTTACTCTAGACTCACCTTCATTGCCATATTTATTCTTTATTCAAATTAAAAACAATTTATCAACCCCTTCAATTAAGCTAAAACAAAACTCAAATCCCCTAACAACCTCCTTTATAACAATAAAAAAGAACGAAAAAAACAAACATGACCTCATTCAAATACGTTCTTAAAAAATTGCTCCAAATATCCCGAGTGTTGTATACAGGGCACAAAGTGCATGCATTCGAACGAATTAAAATCGATAATGAGCACTTCACTAAATCCAGACGTCGCGTCGCGTAGGGGTGCGACGGTTTTAGTGAGGTCACGAGTGAGGCAAATTTAAATACTTATAGAAATAGATACTTGAATATCATACATAAGGCGTATTTTCAGTTTAAAAACCCGATATCCAGTATTCGATTAGTGTGTGTAGGAGTAAATCAGAGCTGGGTCGAACGGTCAACAATAGCGCAGAGAACTACATAAAATTTATAATTACTTTATCAAGCAGCACGAAGTTGGAATTGTGTCCGGTTGATGGTGATAGGCTCACCCCTACACATAAAACACTTGGGTCCAGGTGAAATTGGGTGTTATACACCTCTGCCACACCCTTCTGAGTAATATAGTCGTGATGTTATCATATATGTTATATGTAAAGTATTCGAATACCAAAAACCGCTGGCTCGTCACGTCTCTATATTATACTGTCAGATAGCAAGGGCGCAACACCCTCCTAAATTGCACCCTTACTAGATTAGGTGCTTTGTTTCACATTCTAAATACAAGTGCTGTGTATAGACAGACAGTATTTGACTACTACTTCGGAAGGTAAAGGATGTATCCTTTGTGACTATCTTATGTACCCACGTTTCACGAAGAAGTTTATTAACATGAATCCTTGTGCTATACTAGCTTCTTCCCGCGTCTGCGCTCGCGATGTACGTAGCCTATGTGCATCCTGAGGTCTGTCACTATCTCCATACCAATTTTCATCAAGATCGGTTAAGTAGTTTGGCCGTGACAGCTACATATAGATAATCTATATATATAAAAGGCTTTGTCCTGACTGACTTAGTATCAACGCACAGCCTAAACCATAGGTCGTAGCGACTTAAAATTTGGAGGGTGTATTCTTTACAAGATTTTATCGTGCAATAAGAAAGGATTTTTGAAAATTCGGCCTCTAACAGGGTGAAAAGTGGGACGAAAGTTTGTATGGAAAAGCGTTTGTAGTAATCATGAGGCTCGATCAATTTCAAAAATGGAACTTTGTTGAGCAATCGTGTGACAATGAGGTGTTGACATGAAGTTTCATAAAAAAAGGATTTTATGTTAGTGTAAACTTTTTAATTGTCATTTCGGCCTCTTTAGATATCTAAGAAGTAATTGTTTTGTTTAGTAGAAACCAACTTTAATGTAATGGAAGATGTGTGATGTAAATTATAAAAGGTAATTATATAAAAAATAGAATAAATTCAAATCCATGGTATAAGGGCCTTTTTACACGACTTTTTGGCACGATCAATTCCAAAACTTTTAGACCTTACCGACATTCCATTTTTAACCCCCTACATAAAAACGACTAGGTGTTATTAGTTAGACGTGTCTGTATGTGTGTGTGAGTCTTTCTGTGGCATCGTAACTCGCGAATGGATGAACCGTCGTGATATTTTTACTTAGAATTTATTCGTTCAGTGATAGATGTTATTGTATTTATTACATTTTTAATGTTCGCTTTAATTTTTAGCAAAAGGTTTTTTTATTTATTTTTTTATTATTTATGTACTTTTATGATATTAATGATTTACGTTTTGCATTATTTGATCTTTTTCTGATATTATTTATGTTCTAAATTTTTACGATTTTTATTAGCTGGACATTTATGTTTTTTTATGCATGTGTTTTATTAAGTAAAACATGTTTTTGATTTTATACAGTAACTTTGTTTTAAATTTAATGTTAAATTCAATTTCACGTTTTCATGTAGATATTTTTTAAAGATTTTTATAATATTTATAATGTGCCGTGTGGTCCGACCCTAAGCATGCCTGATTGTTTTGGAATTGACCGGCGCATTTTTCTGCTCGACCAAAGTTTTAGTAGAAAGTCGAGCGGTAAAAAGGTGAACTAAACACTTTTTGGTAAGAACATGCTTGGCGGAGGACTTTATAACTATGTAAAGATAGTCTGTCATCTGCTTCAGCGCCATCTTGACAGTTCGCAAAACTGTGGTCACGGTGTACAGAATAATTATTTGTTGCCAAGTGGCCATATTAATTCGAAATTCAAGTTTTAATATTTAAATGAAAAAAAAAACCTGGAATATTCTAGACCATTCTATCATTCTCTCTCTCTAGCGATTGCTCGGTTTGGATATTGTGTAATTTGTTCGGCGATCACTGTTGTTCATTGTTGTTATTTTAATTTCTGTTTGGTTTTCTTCCGTGTTGTTTGTGTACCTATATGATTTCTTTCGTTGCTTAGGTTGTATTTTGTTATTGAAATAATTGTAAATAAATAAATAATAATAATTGTAAATAATTTATGAACAATAATAATATTAGTTTTATTTGTTTTATTATAATTTCCTCAGAAGAATTACTCAATAATTTCTTTAGTTTGTTAAATTGTTTCGTTTTTGGGCTGAATTTATTTATAGAAATAATTTAATATTATTCCTAAATTGTAAATATTTTATGGACAATATTATTTGATTTCTGTTTGTTTTTTGTTGATTGTGTTATAATTTGTTTCGTTTAAGTTGTTTAGTTTCTTGGTTGCATTTATTTATAGAAAAATATAATATTGTTAACAAATTGTTATTATTTTATGAACAATATTATTTGTTTTCTAATTGATTTGTTTTTTATTGATTGTTTTTGGTTTTTGTGTTCATATTTTAACATGACAACAGAAAATATTAGCATGAACGGAATAGACATGAGTCTTACTATTGTCCCTATAGTAAGCGATGGCGCATGTCTTTTTCGTTCGCTGTCTTATTTGTTGTATGGTATACAAGAAAGGTCTATGGAAATTCGTATAGAAATTGTAGATCACGTGGTACAGAATTGGGATGAGTTTGCTGTGATGTCCCATGCCAGCAACGGTGACAATTATATGACGAAGGAAGAGTATGCTTTAGATAATATGGTAGATCCACAGAAATCGTCAATAATAGAGAATATCTCAAAGAAATTTATTATGACACAGAAGCTTTAAGGCAAATGGTTTCGCAAAGTGAGAAGTTACTCACAGATGAACAGCTTTGCATTTTTTTTTATTCTTTTTTTCGTTTATAAACAGATTATTGGGAGTATTGACAAGGCAGAAGGGCATTTTATTTTTCTGGACGTTCCTGGTGGCACAGGAAAAACCTTCCTCATTAATTTGTTATTGGCAAAAACAAGGAAAAACCATGGTATTGCTTTTAGCTGTAGCATCTTCAGGAATTGCAGCAACATTGTTGGAGGGCGGCAAAACAGCTCAAGCTGCCTTCAAGCTCCCGTTAAATCTCCTCCACGATGAAACTCCTATGTGAAACATCACAAAACAGAATAATGTAGCTCAAGTACTCCTCGATTGCAAATTGATTGTTTGGGATGAGAGTACAAAAAGGAGGTTTTGAAGCTCTAAACGGAACCCTTAAAGATATCAGGGGCAACAATAACAAGATGGGTGGAGTTACCGTCCTTTTAGCTGGAGACTTTCGTCAGACTCTGCCCGTGGTTCCGCGGGGAACTCTAAGGTGTCTTTTGCAATGACTACAAATAAAGCTCAGGGTCAGTCACTGAAAACAGCAGGATCGCAACATCGATCTGAGGGGGAACTGCTTCTCACACGGCCAGTTTTATGTCGCCTGCTCAAGAGTAAGTTCGCCTCGAGATCTGGTTTTGTTGGCACCTGAAGGGAAGACTTCGAATATTGTTTACCAAGAAATACTTTAATTGGGTATTTATTTATAATGATAACTCAACTTACGACAACTTACAATCGCGAGCAAAGCTGCGGGCTAAAGCTAGTAATATATATAGCAGTAATCGCTATAGATAGACAGGCAGATTTACTTATGGCTTATATAATGGCTAATGCAAATTTTGTGTTTTTTATGGCAATCTAGGTCCTAATCTATTTACCTACAAAATTTTATCTAAATCCGTTTAGTCGGTGTTGAGTTTAACGGAGTTGAAAGATTCTCAACATCGCACCGTTTTCGAAATATTTGCCATAAGCACAAAAGAGGAACCTTTTTTTTCTTCGTTGGCAGCCTATACAACGGCTCATCTGATATTATATGAAATCCAAAAAAAATTATCGCTGGAAACGGATTAGGATCGCCCACGATTCGAACAGCTCGCCTTGGCCACGGCAAGCGCCCTCTTGGCAGAACTAGAAGCGGCATTATCTACCGCATCTCCTCCCCGACGTTTGATCCTGTCGTTTTCTGGCATCGTTTCAGTCTGTGTATGCAGACTGTTTAAGGTGCGAAGTCTCCCTGCAGGTGTAACTGAACTAGGGACAACTCAATTCAATTCAATTCAATTTATTTATTTTGTGAAACACAGGTAGATACAGGTGTTTTTACAAATAAAATAGATACAGTCCATGTTCCGCCCATACAGGCATACAAAGTTTTCCCTCAAGGGTTCTTAAACTATTATACATTTACAGGGTGTATTTTTGAAACGGGGCAGTAAGGGCAAGTACCTTAACCGTTGCAGTTACAGCAAAACGTTCTTAAAAGACCTTCCCTAACTTTTTGGGACATTTTGAACTGCATTCACAGATTTTGTAAAAAACTTACAGTTAGCAAAAAAAATGCAAAAAGTTCAAATTTTTTTTTGTTATGCCAATCGATTCTATTTCATGTGGGGATCAAAAAACTCTATGGGACCATTTTAGCTTTCAGTACTAGAAAAGACAGAAATCGCCAAAAACGTTTCCCATACATTTCGGCAACAGAAACGAATTTCTACGATGGTCTAACTTTTTGTTATGGCCTGGAAGTGGGTAGAATTGACTGTAACGTAAATAAAAAGAATTTTTACCCTCAAATTTCGAATTTGATTCGAAAATCTGTGTGTTATACCTAGTTTCAGCTGAGAAACTTCGTATGAGTTATTAATTAAGGATTTTCGCTAAAATGTCTTCTAATCGTGAAAAAATTGACTTATTAGAAGCGTATTTTGTCAATAATCGAAATGCGGGAGCTGCATTAGTGTGGTACCGCAATAAGTATCCGTTGCGGCATGTGCCAACAAGAAAGGTTATTACAAATCTTTTGAAAAACCTGGAATTGCAGGGTTCTTTCAAAATACGCTACACAGATTTTCGAATCAAATTCGAAATTTGAGGGTAAAAATTCTTTTTATTTACTTTACAGTCAATTCTACCCACTTCCAGGCCATAACAAAAAGTTAGACTATCGTAGAAATTCGTTTCTGTTGCCGAAATGTATGGGAAACGTTTTTGGCGATTTCTGTCTTTTCTAGTACTGAAAGCTAAAATGGTCCCATAGAGTTTTTTGATCCCCACATGAAATAGAATCGATTGGCATAACAAAAAAAAATTTGAACTTTTTGCATTTTTTTTGCTAACTGTAAGTTTTTTACAAAATCTGTGAATGCAGTTCAAAATGTCCCAAAATGTTAGGGAAGGTCTTTTAAGAACGTTTTGCTGTAACTGCAACGGTTAAGGTACTTGCCCTTACTGCCCCGTTTCAAAAATACACCCTGTATATAGTAAAATCATGCAGTCATAATAATAAGGTAAATTCAAAAATAATTGTAGATAATAGTAGTAACATGTCAAAAGTGGTTTAAACAATATCCCATTAAAATGTCAATAAATTATGTGATTAAAAATAATGTCAATAAATTAGCTTAATTTAATAATATTGATCAACCAACAAATAGAATTTAAATAAATATATTAGTATGAGAATCAATTGTATTTAATTAAAATCGATCATTAAAATATTCATTGACAGAATAATAAACTTTGCTATATAATAACTGAACAAGTTTATTTTTAAATTCATTTATATTCTTGCTTACCTTTATTTGGTTGGGCAACTTATTATATACCTTTGGTGCCATCGCATAAACACTTCTGTGAGCAAAGGCAGTTTTTGTTGGTAGCAAATGCAACATTTTTGAGTGACGTTGACTTTCAATGCTTTTAAATAAATGCATGTTGGTTCTTACAAAAATACCGACCTCATAGATGTAGAGTGACGAAACGGTAAGTATCTTCAAGTTTACAAAATGTGGCCGACATGTATCTGTTTGTTTTAGCTTACATATGGCTCGTATGCATTTTTTCTGTGCCAATATGACGTCTGACACATTAACAGCATTGCCCCAAAATATAAGGCCATATCTCAATAGTGAAGCAACATGGCCATGGTAAGCTGTCAAAAGGGCTGTTTTATTTGCAACTTTACTCAGCATATAAAGAGAATAGGAGAACTGACTAAGTTTAGTACAAATTGTGTCAATTTGTGTTTTCCATGACATATCATTATCTATATGCAGACCTAGAAATTTCACTGTGTGTGTTTCAATTATTTTGCTATCTTTGTAGTCTACATGATACTGAAATTTTTCATTTTCATTTATTTATTCAGAACAAAAATACATTTGTGTTGAAAAGGTACCTACACGAGAAATAATATAAAAAAACACATAATAATAAATAACAAAATTGATTTATTTGCCTTAGCTTAAATTCCATTATAGTCGTCTTTGTGAAATTTATCTTAAGGTTATTAGTTTCTAACCAGTTGACGATTGAGGCCAAGCTTGTATTTATTATATCTTGTTAAATTTTTTTATTGTTTCCGGTGTTGTATACCACGGTGCTATCGTCAGCAAATAAGGACATTTGATGTGAGGTTGCTTCAGGAAAATCATTTATATAGCAAAGGAAAAGTAGAGGCCCCAGCACCGATCCTTGAGGAACACCACATTCTAATTGCCTGGTACTCGACGAATGCACGGTTTCTATTTTTGATTTTAAATCTATTTGACCAATCTGAATAATTTGTTTCCTATCCTTTAAATAAAATTTTATCAAATCAAGTTCATTACCCCTGATCCCATAGGTATAAAGTTTATCAAGTAAAATCTTGTGGTCAACATTATCAAATGCCCGGGTCATATCCATATACATTGCAACTACAGGTTTTCTATTGTCCATATTATGATGTATGTTTTTAAGAAAGTTATATATGGCCATGTTGATAGTTTTATTTTTCCTAAAGCCCATTTTTGTTCCTTGCATGTTTTTCTAAGTAGGTATAAAGGTGGTTATATATTACCTTTTCGAAATTTTTTGAAAATATTGGTATGAGTGCTATGGGCCTGTAATTACTCATTTGAGTTTTATCCCCCTTTTTATGCAATGGCTTTATAATTGAAACCTTTAATGATTCTGGAAATATATCGTTCTGAATGCAATCATTAATTATAACACTCAATACAGGTGCTATGATATGACCTATAGATTTGATAACCTTAGTATTTATATCATCGAATCCGGTACTGTCTGTATTTTTTAGGTCATTAACAATATTGATAATATCTTTGGGTATGGTGGGTTGCATGAAAAAAGATTTAAACGTTTTTAAATTATTTGTAATATTGTAAACCGTATTTTGATTTGCGTTTGGTTGGGCTAAATCTACAAAATAGTCATTAAAATATTGCGCTATCATTTGAGGATTTCTTATACATGTATCATTTACATTAATCTCACTAATATTACTTTTGGGAACGTTGGATTTTATTGTTTATAACTTGCCAGGTTGCTTTAGATTTATTTTTGCTTTTTTCTATAAAAACTCTCTTCTCGCTTTCTATTAAAACTTAACTCCAACCACAGACTATGATACCCTTACTCCAACCTGGTATTTAGGCGTTGGGGATAAATAGCTCCATCCACTGAATCACCGTATTGGTAACGCAATCTGGTAACACAAATCACGATCGTTACATGAAAAGCAGAGCCGCTTCCATGGGTAGGACGCATAATATTCGCGGAGGCCATCCCGATCTGCTGACTTGAAACGCCAGACTCTGCGAGACCCGGTCGCGGCAGAGCGATCTGGTCATGCAACGGAGGCTGTACTACGGACCAGGGATGTTGCAGATGCCGATATTTTCACATCCGCGGATGCGGATGCGGATGCGGAGTTTAGCAGGCTCACATCCGCGGATGCAGATGCGGATGCGGATGTATAAGATATTATGTAAATAAAGTCTATTAATGAAGAATTAAAACAATGACAACGTAATTATTAACATTTTTATTGTAATCAAACATAATTAAGTACTTATTTTTATGTTAAATATAAGTAATGTATAATGTAACAAATTTTTTAAACTTCACCTACTGTTTTTTATATCAGTAATTGAATTTAAAAATAGGAGCATTATACTTGTTGAAGAGTAGTATTGCCGCCTTTTCTGATTCAAGTCTGTTACGCAGAGGTTCGTAAATGAATCCCGCGCTACTAAATAGTTGTTCGCTAGGAACACTGCCCGGTGGAGCAGATAAAAATCTTCGTACTATCGGCGATAATACCTTAAATTCCCCTCGATGTACACTCCACCTTTCCTACAATAAAACGTATTACCGGCGTAATATAATAGAATTTACCTTGTGATCTTATGGATATTAGTCTTAAATAATATAAAGTTTTCTTGTAACTCTTCTTATTTACACACTGTATCACAACAACATTAAAAAAAATACCTATCTATCTATATGATAAGTAGTTCACTTTTACTTCACAGCGCAAACAAACACGTAATATTTATTGACTTGCAAGAAACAAATGATGCACTAGCTAGAACAAACAAACGTATCGAATCTTGTCACCAATTTCTTCGCTCCCATTGGTTATTGTCACGTGCGACCGGCACGCGTCAATCACCGGCCCCGCCCAATTTCTTTCTTGTTGCTACTTGTATAATATTCGCATCCGCATGAACATTCGCATTGATTAATGCGGATGCGGAAGCAGATGCAGATGTCCAAATCAATGCGGATGTTCCGCATTTGCGGATGCAGATGCGAATGTTCGCAACATCCCTGCTACGGACATAGCACAGTGATTAGATGACCCAAGTGGGGCGTTAACCACTATCCTATAACCATGTGGATGAGAATTAGCAGTCAGCAATAACTTTCCCCAAGGGGTTGAATTAATAAATTTTGAACATTTTTTTAAGGAAATTGCACAAAATTCTGCGCTTAGGTACACGGTATGAAATATATTAACAAGAAGATAGATTTTTTGAATGTATGTATTAAACTAGCTGCTCCCAGTAGTTTTACTCGTGTTACAATCTACCATCTATAAAACACAAAACATTGTTGGAGACAGTGTGTGTGTGTGGTCCAGACTGTACGTGTAAGATTGGCCATTATTAAAATTAAATATATATATTTACGATATTCATATATTCATAAGGGAACTAAGATTAAGTACCTAATAGATGGCATCATGCCTTGGCTGCACTTGCGACAGTAACAATTATTTCCATTAGTGTTGCCAATTTAGCAATTTTCCCCATACTTGGTTCAACTTCAAGATTAGATTTAATTTATCTATTGACGAATTCGTCAGCAAAATAAAAATAATTAATAGATTTACAATTATTCACTTTATAATACAAACTCAGTCAAAGTATAACCGTCAATTTTCTTCATGTTATATCTCAAAGCAATAATCGTCTACTTTTGCGTTTTGGTTCGTTTAAAAAAGTTACAATATTTTTACCACTTCATAATTTAGAAACAGTAATTACAATGTTTATTGAAACTGAGTTTGTATTATAAATTTATCTTAAGTTTAATCGCGTTTTGTATGCTACAAAAATATATACTCTTTTAATTAAAATATATAAAATATTAACGTTTAATGTTTTTAACTTCGTGCATGAACTAAACGCTATCTTCGTTTTGAGTTTTCTCAGCCGCTGTGTCTGGTGTTTGGTTTTTACATTAATTAGATTTTACTAATAAAAATGTTTTAAAAGTTCTTTTTTTACAGTAATAGTTTTCCAGGATACATATTTAACTATAAATAATACAATAGGTAAGATATACAGCCAATTTTACATCCGTGGGCCGACTCATGAAAACAACATTTCACCAACAATATTTTGCATAAATATTTTTAACCATCTATAATAAACATTATTTCATCTCTGTGATGTGTATTTATCTTATTCTTGCCTTTGCTCCACATTGATTTTTTTATTTCAGGTTATTATCGACCTGTCAAGAAGACATTTTTTCGTGAAGCTGTATTTGCAAAATTCGCAAAATAGGAGACGAAAACCCCTTTAGGTTTTCTAATTTCATATCGAATCTACCACCAATCGTAAGTTTGATCAATTTTGATTAAATTTGACTTATTATTGTTACTTTTGAACCCAAAGGCATTGAATTTCGTATCTGAGGTGTGAAGGTAAACATTTTACGAATTTGACCCTTGTATTGAATCGTTAGAGGAAGTAATATTGGTAGTGTTGAAGCTTTAACGGTCTTGATATCATTTACAGTTGATTGTTTTAGTTATTTAGTCAATGTTACCTGAGTATTTATATTATAACCTCTAAATACGTACAGTGTATTGAATATCATCTGTCTGTCACACCCAGCTGTTGGGACACCTAAATCTATTAAGGTTAGTTGTAAATCATTCAGAAATACAGAAATTGCCTGTTCTATGGAGAATAAAGCATGACTACTAAAGACTAGTAATGAAACAAGTTTCTGAATTGACCTTCCATGTACAAAATAGACAACAACATAGGAAACCTTTTTAATGTATTAATTAACGTAAATTATCTAATTACTCAATGATTAAAGTTCAAACAATTACATATTCTACTCAACACATTCTCCCCTACAGCATATATCTTATTCAGGGTTAACATACCAATGAAATGTAGACATTCTTAAAATATTATCATAAAGTAATTTTATAATGACCAAAGGTAAGTAAAACATGACAAGTCATTGTTATTCATAAATTCTGTACCATATTTATGTTTATAAAGTAAACAAATTTTGTTTTGCTGATAAACACAGTCTGAACCAGGCAGTAATTGCTAATGTGCTGTTTTCTGTTGTCATTCCATGTTTGATAGTGTTAGTATTTATCATTTTACTCCCTAATTAATATCAACTTGTTTTAAAAAGTAAAAAATGAAACTAGACAAAATAAAATTGATTAACATCTTCATATAGCTGACCTGACCCAGCAGTTAAAAACATAAAGCCTCTCTTATTTGCATTTTTTTTTGTTTTATTAAGACAGTAAACTGCCTGAGGCAGACAACAGTCAGTTTGAAACCAATATTTACTACATTATTCAATATTTTTATTATAACATTTCAGTCAGGAGATAAGTTGTTTGCTCTTTTAGAAACTACAAATATATTTTTTTTGTTATATTGGTCCTCTTTAGTAAACACTTTCCTTCAACCTTTGCTATATACAATTAAATCAATATTAGATTTAATTGTATAAATCAAAGAATATCTAATTTCTAAGTATATGAATGTGCGCATACATAGATGGTATTTTATTAAAACCACTGAGATCACTTATGAATACATTAACTTACATTAAATGTTAAGCATTATTCATCTTATATCCATAGTGATATTGCATATCTTGGATTCATTATCAAACATACAAGGGCATCAGAATATTTTAATATTGTTCTGTCTATGACAGTCTTTGTTATTTTCAATGTTTGTTCTGTCATACATATTTTTGTATGCTCACTGAAATCTATTATCATTTTCACCCATAATGAAGTGACTTTAACTTAAAGTATCCCTAACAATGTCAGATGTATGCAGATGAACATCCTTTAGTGCTACTATATTAATCATAGAAATCTTAATAACAAGGCAATAGAAATGTCAAAGACGCGTGACCTTGTCGCCGCGCATGTGTCTAGTCGAACACAAGTGCGAGTTGAGGAGTTGTCGTGGTTACCAGTGTTGTTTGGGACGCCTAAAGATTATTCGTTTTTAGAAAATATTGCTTAATGTCATCGCAAAAAGAATAATTTTGTTTGCAGGAGTACAAAATGTATGTGTAGGCGAAATTGTGTTTTTATTGTTTGGTTATGTAGTGGTATTTGAAAACCGGTGACATGCGTCCCAGTGTTAAAAGATAGTCGATAGCATTTCTATTGACTAGTTATTAAGATTTCTATGATATTAATGCTATTAATGGCCATAACATAGGGGTGTTTTTAATTCAATGTAAAAATCAACTTATGAGATGGGTTGGTCACTGCCAGAGGACCCCTGGTAGCCATTAAAAGAAAATCTCTGCAGAGGGCTGCAGCCATGACTGATTAAGCCCAAAAAGTCCGGAGCCTAGATTCAGCCCTTCAATTACAAATAACATAATTATTCTAGCATATTATTATTGTCTTAGTCCATAGGTGCCTAAGCTTTTTGAGTATCTATGAGCTAGCAAGGTTAACTAGCTAAGATAAGTAGGCGATAGACACCTTTTATTACTAATTTACAATGACTCATTATAATTGTACATAAAATATCATGTTGGATTGATTCATGGTTAAAATCATGGCTTTCTCCTGTCTTCTTGTGAAAGATAGGTTCAGTATTGAATCATGGATTTAAGCATTACCAACTTTATTGTAGTGTATACTATTGAATTACTATGAAATTTTTCCTAGTGGATGTCCTATCACATAGGTCCTTAACTGACAGATTAAAAGTGGCTGTTATACCCCTCTGCCACACGCTTCTGGGTAATAGGCGCGTCACTAATACTATGGCACAATAATGCTTATTGAGTTAGTCCAGTTCTAAGACTTTCTGGCTTATGTATATTCTTAACAACTGCCATAGATCTGATATGACAATGGGGACAAACACCTTGACTTTTATTCAGTTTGTTAAGGACTGTGTACAAGTTTTCCAGTTTATTTCTTTGGCATACCCCTCAAAATCCTAGACATGGTCCTCTTAGCTTTCGCCTGCATTAATGGGCCTCTTGTTCGGCTCTGGAAGCCTTAAATACAGATATACCTCCTTGAAATTAATGAGTTAATAACATTAGCAATGATTTGTAAATTAAGAAGGTTAACAAACGGATAAATCTTAATACTAGTGATATTGCAGGGTGGTGGAGCGATGCCTCGGTGCAGCAAACGCACGCGGAGCGGAGCTCCCGCCAATGGGGGCGAAGTCCTGCCGGGAGCCACCGCCATAGAGGAACACCATCACCACAAGCGATCTAGGAATAGCAGGTACCCATTTATTTGAGCTATGATCTAAAAATATAGTGTGGTACAGCAGCCTCTTATCATGCATGCTGCTTTTGACATTTAGATTCGACTAAGACATACTTATTGACTTGGAAACGTAATTTTCATTTGACTTTTGACATCAAATCTAAATCAATCCTATATGGATGGTATGTATAGATTTTAATATTGATGGTTTCTACTTCAAAATTTACTGAATAATTTGAAATGGGTAATAAATTAAAACATAATTTTAGCTGCATTAAACAACCTTGTTTCTTGTATCACTAAAACAATGGAAATGTTCAATGTTTGTTTTACTTTTCAGTTCACGTCGACATTCCAAATCAGAAGACACAAGTTTTAGTGTTAAGAAATGTTTAACTTGGTTTAAAGAATACACATCATCTACGGAACCAGATGTATTAGGTAAGATATTTTGTAATATAATCCAGCTCTTTAAGTAATTGAATGATTTTGTTAATATTTAAAAAAAAAAAGATCTAAAAATAATACATTTATTTATCAATAGAAGAGTTTTGTCCATACAACTGGGTTTGATGCCCAAGCTAAGTACAATTTTGTGTGTATTTTGTTTTGTCATTAAAAGTAATGATATTATTATGGAGCTGTTACAGACTTGGCCTAACCAAACTTAATGTAACACTGTGTATATGAAATATGTCACAACTAAATGTATGTCAAAATGATTCCAGGTCCTGAAGGCATGGAAAAGTTCTGTGAAGATTTAAGTGTGGATCCAGAGAATGTTGTCATGTTGGTAATTGCATACAAAATGGGAGCCAAACAAATGGGATATTTTACACAAGAAGAATGGTTAAAAGGTCTAACAGAACTACAATGCGACAATGTGCACAAATTGCAGAACAAATTAGAATATCTACGCACTTTACTCAATGATCCCTATATATTTAAGGCTATTTACCGATATTCTTATGATTTTGCAAGAGTAAGTACAAGTTTTTTTTAAATTGCTGTATCAGTTTTAATTCTCAGTCTCTAATAGTTTGATTTCAATATCCTCCAACTTTTTAATTCCATTTTTTTTAAATAATTACCAGTGCTGGCTTTTTCGCTTTAGATACAACATTATGGCAGTTTTGCCATCTTTTATCTTTTTGATTATAAGTAGGAATTACCTTGCAAAACTTGCATAGTGGTCTTTAGGGTAGAATGATTGGGGTGCTGGCTGTGGATCTTAACTTTGCTTGAACGATAAGAGTTAAGTCAGGCGGGCTGTGCGCTTGCAGGACAAGGACCAGCGCTCGCTGGACACGGCCACGGCGCGCGCGCTGCTGGGCGTGCTGCTGCCGCGCTGGGCGCTGCGCCCGGCGCTGGCCGACTTCCTGTGCGCCGAGCGCCGCTACCGCGTCGTCAACCGCGACCAGTGGTGCAACATCCTGGAGTTCAGCCGCACCGTGGACGCGCAGCTCAGCTCCTACGACGCCGACGGCGCCTGTGAGTACTCCACCAACCCGCTCCCCCACATGCGTTGTGGCATACTTAGGTTACATAAAGACGACTATTTCGGGCGACGAGCCCCACCTAATTAATTACATAGTGTGCGTTATTGGACTGCCCAAAAGCAATGGGTCTCCGCGATCTCGAAAAGATCGTCCATTCATCTAATAAGGACCTAACCCACGCTGTATCTGTTGGTTTGTGGCCTTCTCAACAACGTTTTTTACTCAACTCAATCTGTTCTGTAACCTAGTTGTCCGGCCCATTTCATTTAATTTTAAGATTATTGATTCGCTGAGCTTACTAAACGACACTTATGAGTACTGACAACAAATAACTGACCCTCAGGGCCAGTAATGCTGGATGAGTTCGTGGAGTGGCTGCGAGCGGGGGAATCCGCCATGTCCGCCGCCGCACACAGCTGAGGACCATAGCGTCAGCACCGCTGCTGCCCACCCACGGAGCGCTCGGGGCGGAGTGACGTAACATCACGTCAGAGGCTATTGTGAGATCTACGTCACTGTATACATAATACGTAAATCTTTCCACTAAGGGCCTGTCTCACAATCGCCAATAACATTATATTAATTAGATATAACAGCTGTGTTTGATTTTATGTTGAAATGATTGTGAAATAGGCCCTAAATGACATAGTATTATACTCGTTGTTAACATCGTACTAAAATGTGAATCTATCCTTTATTGATTTTATACGTCAATATGGTGGAATGGTGAGGTTTTTATTGAATTACATCTGATTGACATAAATTGCTAAGATTTTACTATTCATATAGTATATTGCAAAGGTTTATTGATTGTATTATTTACAATTAACTTTAGCACAATGTTAGCAATGGATCATTTCAACCTAGAAAAAGTGGTTATTTTCACAACTGCCCACTTAGCATGACTTGGCACTAAACATTTAGATTCCACTATAACATAGATATCAACATTAAAATGTCAATTTATTTTGTCTTTTGTCGTTTAGCATAGCATTGTTGAATCTGAATGTCAAGAGTAGCAAGCAATGCTAAGGGGGCTTATGACAATGAGATTTGTAAATATGGCCATTGACGGTATGTAACGTTTCTTTGAATATCCAGCAGCGGTATGTCTAAACATTCAATAAGCAAACATAAACATGATACTGATTATACTACAAAGAATAAACTATCAGAAATGGTTTTGTCTGTGCCAATTTAAGTTTCATACACATTATGTATTACTTGACCATATTTTGATCTCTATTTCTAGTAAGTAATTAATTGATTGATCCATCTGATATCGACTATGTACCCACGGCTACACATCAAGTTAAACATTTCCAGCATACCATGGTCTTGAATTATAAAGACTTCTCATGTGATGCGAAACATGCCCAAACTTGGAAATTGAAGTGTTGCTGTGTGTAGTGTGAATGGGCATATCCATGGTTATAGTTCATTACTAGTAGATTACTGAACTACATAACATAAATGAAATGTTTGACAAAATTATGTAGACTGTATAAATCCTGTCTCAATAAATATATTTCACTAAATGAAATTCTTCCGTAATGATTTCTGACTTCCCTGATTCTATAATCATGTGTAAAAAATCAGTGTCATGTCCATGTTATAGTTGTAAGCCCCTAACTGCTGTACTGTAATCTTAACAATACAAGCTCACTCGCTAATCAATTCTTTAGTATCTAATACTTGAGCCATGAATGATATAAGAAATTAGCAGTGAATAAAACAGGGACGAACTTGGGCCCAGCTTCAATAGCGTCGGATAAACCTTACTCGTAGGATAAACTTCAAACAATCATCTATTATCAAGTGTAACTTGTGCCACTTCTATTTTTGATCAGCCTATTTCTTGGCGGGTAAAATTTATTCGAAACTGGTGAAGCTGGCCCTTATTATTTGTAATATTTATCGCAGGCGATAATCGCTAAGTAATTTAAAAAACAAGCGGTTTTGGTAAATAATTTTATACGAACTCATCATGTTTTTTACGCTAGCGTTGTCTCCTGCGCACATTTACATCATTTCAGCACCATAATGTTTGTTTCTTTCTTTTTAATTTCGAGCAATGCTAGTGTAAAACGCATTCTGCCACTTATGCCAAACGCGAGAACGTTTACGTGTGTTTGTTTCGTCCGGAAATACTTGATTTAGATGTCATATCATGTGAGCTTTCTCGATGTGCGCGAGATCTCATTGATGTTGTAAACTTATTATATGTACCAATATTAAAAGATTAAAAAACAAGCAGGTATTGTTTATAAAGAATAGTAGGTTTTCTAAGTTACAAAATCTCGATTTAAATACCCTCATTTAAATATCCTTAAATATATAACTTTATTTATGCAAAGCATGCTGCACTATTTCCAATATAATTTAATAATTTCCTTTACAAATTTGTGTAAATAAATTAAAATAATATTGTATTCATTGGCCAATGGGGAGCACGACGTTTGTATGGTCAATACATTATTTTATGTATTACATATTGGTTCAATAGCCAAGTAGGTATAATTTTACGTGTATATTTTTAGCATTTATTTTAGATGTATGTATATTACGTTTTCCTGGCTCCTCTTATTAAACAAATGGCTTTATATTTGAATAAAAAAGCAATCTTGTATGTATGAAATATGTCAAAACAAATAATTATGTAAACCCACCGAACCGATGTTAAATATTCGCAATAAAAACAGTACAATAGACAGATTACTATACATGTATTTATTTTTGAACCAGTAGCCGAATGGTGGGACTAGTGTAATGTATTGCAATCAGATAAATGCTTATATTATCTGGTAACAGCTTCAGATGGCCTTACGACTGATTTTGAACACAATGCATAGGATAACTGTCATTTAATTCTGTGGTGTACATCCCTAGTATCTCTAATTATTATTTTCAAGGGAAATTTACTCATTAAGCCGTTGGATAACATTTATTTTGTTTTTGTAAGACTACACTTTAGAAGGAATACTAGGGGTGTATATGACAGTTGTGTTAATTCAAGATAGACTTAATCCGTGTATAGATTGCGTGTATAGTAATAGACGCAATCTTAGACTGGACTACTGAGGCCACTACAAATCATGTTCCAATAGACTAGGTTTGTGTCTAGTCTAAACAACTAGGCTTAGGTGTAGATATCGTTTTATATAAGACGTGTAGGTAGTATATTCAAATTCTCTGATTGTAAGTAAAATGTTTCTCTGTAAAAATACCGTGTATACAAATTTATCCACGATACGTTAGGCCCGCTGTGCCGGAGGTTATTACATGAGGAATAAATAAAAATATTTGAAAACGATGAAATGTGTTTTGTTTACCAAATCATTATTTTGATTGTAAGTTGCTCTCATTAAATAATTTAATTTCTACACAAGTTGTTTTATTTTGTAGTGTTGGAGCTCTTTAAATACTTCTATTGGCCCGCGTGTATAATGCGAAAATATAAAGTAACGCATAACCGGGCTTGAAAATTTAATCAAAATCGGTAGATCTGTTCCGAGTGATAACAAGTAACAAATAAACACACGAACGTTCTACAATGTCATACAATTGCGATTATTTCTAAACGTAGTGATAGATAACCTGTTACTCTCGTGCATTACCTTGCTTATTAAGCTTGCAGTTGGAAGCAATCGTCAGCGTCAACGCCCGACGTATGTTCACATATTTTCATACAAAAAAGATACGCTCTTTTGTATAAAAAATTGCATTCTTCGGGGCTCCGACTTGTGGGCCCGTTACCGATAACGTATCGTCTTGAGTTCTTAGTCTTATGATCGCAGCTGCACTGCTAAAACAATTGTGGTCTATAACTTCAGTGAACTTACAATATTCAAAATAAAAAAATGTTCAAAAATATAATTATTTTATTATTATTTTCATATTTTTATTTATTTACAATAGCGATCTGCTTTCATTTTACTCCTACGATCTAACAGTGTTTCATGCAAAGTGCCTTCCTTCTTTGCTTTCTTCAAATCTTTGACGCCGCCGTCGTTCAGGCGTAGCTTCTTGTCTTGGAACTTTTGGAATTTCTTGCTGAAGTGCATACAATAAAGAAATCATTTCGATAATGTTACAATGAGAGAGGTATTAGGGCAAAGTAGTGGTTGCCTAGTAGCAGACAGGGCTTTTTTTGAAATATCTTAAATGAATGCTATTAGCCTATGAGCCAGTGCCGCCCAAGTAACGTCATTTTATAAATGCTAAAAGTTTCCCTGTTTGTGTCCAATATCGGTTAAAACTCACCAAATATGGAATTTCTAAAGCGTAATTTTAATACACCTTAACTTTCATACTTTATTGGTGTCAGTAAGTCAGTTGAACCATGTTAAGTGTCTACCCAGGGGGATGATTTCTATCATCATCAAGTTCAACATATCCAAAAATTACGCTTTGTACTATGACAATGTTTTTTTTTTTTTTAATTCTCCCAATGCCACCACAATCCATATTAGGTGATAATTTTTACCTCTATTAGAGGCACAAATGGGGAAACTATCTGCTTTTATTAAACTAGTATTACTATAAGGCTACTGGCTCTTAGGTTATATTGCCAGTAACAAAACCATGACATAAAATTTGATTACAGAAATATGAAAAAAGCTTATTGGCCAAAGCTGTTTGTTGGTGAGCGTGCCAAAATAGTGCTTGCCTATGAATGCTTTATACATATATTTATTTGTTTATTTATAAAACTTCATATACAGCAGTGTATATAGGCGGACTTAATGCCTAGGGCATTCTCTACCAGTCTACCTTCAGGTGGTGCAGAGATAACAAAGTAGGTGAAGTCAAGTACTCGATAGTTCAATGAGAGTAAAACAATAAATATTATAATTAGAAATATAAATAATAACCATAAATAGATATAATGTGATAAATATACACATAAACATACATAAATACTTAAAACGATACATAAATACAAATTATACCACAGTCTGTTGTAACAATTCTGCCGTATTCTTAAGGAATAGTTCGCGAACTTTTATTTTGAATGCATAACGACTCGTAGCCGTCCTGATCTCAAGAGGGAGTGCATTCCAGAGAAGGACTGATTGGACAGGAATATATCTGCTAGAGAATAATACTTACACATAATTGACTTCTACTTGCGATAGATTAGCCTGCTCTTCATCAGGTAAGACAGCCTTGTTCTCCTCTTTCATCTTATTACTCCGAATGCTGCAGAACTCATGGTCTCCTGCTGCAGTGGATGATGCAATGACTGAGTCATCTTCTGGATTCACTGACATGAACTTGTTGAGGGTACACAGGATTGCTGTCTTACCTGAGTGGAAATTAAATATGAATCAATAATTGCTTATTCAGTCTAAAAATACCACATGATAATTAATGCTTCTTGTGTTGCTGGGTGCTTAATCTTTGACTGCAGTTGTAATCTCTCAAATTTATATATTTAACTGTTTAAAAAAAAAAGTGAATCAATTTAAAATAATAACTTTCCATCATCCAGGCATATTATTTTATTGTAGTTTCTAAAATATCACATACATTTGCAGCAGGGTTTTAAATGATTAAATAATTATTTTCTTTAATAAATCTTTCATTATGATTATCAAAGAAAATGGTCTGCTTATTTTTCTTCATTTCACACATAAACTGCTGTTATGTTTTCATGCACACTAAATCTGCCCATATTTATTATACACAAGTAAGATAAGAACACAATGTCAAAAACTCAGACGGAAAGAAAATTTGAATACAAGCAAAAACTGAGCATTGTGTTGGGATACACCATGTGGAGGGTCACTAGAAGCATTAGACTGGAGATTTTAGAGTTTATGATTATTAATGATAATTAACAGTAAACCCTGACTGGCAAGGATGGTAAACTTAATTGATGCATGTGACATTTGTTCACCATCATTGGTCTATATATAATAGTGGTGTGTATAAACTTACCATCTTGAAAAACAGGTTCCCACTGTTCCATAGGGCCCACAGCATCTGACCGACCAATGACAGTCCCATCTTTGTTAACACCCAAGTATTTTCCATAGCCAGATTTCAAAGCAAACTTATTCTCCCCTGCTGGAAATGCTGTAAAGATCTCTTCCGGAGATGGACCATCACCTTCATCGTGAGGAGCTCCTATTGTGAACAAACCATTGTCCAAGGCAGACACATAGGAACTATCTCCAAACTCTATAGATACACCACCAGTGATATCCTCTATCTTTGATATACGCCACCAACCACCGTGTTTTTCTGGATCATCATCTACTTTTGAGCCCTCAGCATTCTTTTTGTTGTTCTTATGTTTACGCTTCTTTGCTCTAAAACAAATTTAATTTGTTGTTGAATTACCTATGACCTCAGATTATAGAATAGAGTGGGCTGAGGACGGAAGTGTAACCACCAAAGCAAATAGAAATTCCATGATGACAGTAATCACTTTGCTCCGATGGCTTCACTAGCGTGTTCAGCGCACTCTATCCGTCTTTATTCTGTAATCTCAGATTACCTATCGCTATTAAATATTTGCACCAATACCTTTAATACCGTGTCAATGTGAATAAACAGTGTGATAAACATACAAAATTGAGACATTCAGTGAGGTTATGTTTACATATTCAAAATTCTCTACTCACTTCGGTTTATCTCCTTTTAGAATAAGTTTGCCACGCTTAACAGCCGCGTATTCGTCAGCCATAATATAAGACAATTAACAGTAAAAAAACTAAAAATATATCAACAATAAACTTCTTTCAATAATTTATTACACAATTTATTTTTGTTGCCTGTAACAATTTGTAAATAATAAAAAGTTTTCAACTATTTTATGGATATTTTAATATTGTTTGCCGTTAATCAATAAATTAATAGTAAATTAAATAAACCAAAATTATTTCAATCAAGAAAGAGAGAACCAGAAGTATTATTTTTATTTGATTTTGACGTTCACAGCTTTTGATTGGAAAATAGTGCTGCATAAAGTGTCAGTCAGTTACTTGAAAACATTAAATATATTTGGCAATATAAATCGATAACTTGTATTAATTCTCGCATTCACTAATTCACATGTAATACAATAGTCAATCCAAAAAAATATTTTCTTGTAGTCTACGTATCCAACGCTTGACTGAGTCAAACTTGAGTCAGATCGCTAAAACCATTTTTTGAGAAGAAGTTTCGTCCGTACACTTGCATATTAATAAACGGAGAACAACGTTTTTTAACCGTTTTTGAACAAAGTATTAGCGACCATGGCACCTAACAATTGAAATCGCAATCCCCATAACAATTACTTACACTTAATGTAACTATTATGGTGCTGATAAATATTATGCGATAAAAAAATATTTTATTAAAATTTTAAATGCAGTTAACTGACAACAAGACGCGTAACATAGGCTACTTTTTATCGATGTATGTAACCTACCATGCAGATGAAACCAAGGGTGAAAGTTAGTTTGTTTGTTTGATAGCGCTAGCTTGAGAACTATTGGTACAATGTTGGTAATTCTTTTGAATTTAATAGTCTATTCTCTATAAAAGGTCTTTAGATATTTAAAATAACGCTTAACTTCATGGGAGCGGAGGCGGAGCAGTAAGATTGAACACGGGTTAAAACACGTGAGCAGCTACTACGTACGTAATGAAACGAATTCCACGCGGATGAAGTCGCGGGCAAAAGCTAGTTTTATAATTATATTAATAAATAACTATTAAAACTTGGGGAAAATACCTCCCGATTCGATTAACCAAAATTGTAATCGACTACAGTCATTTTTTTATTGTACGGCATTGATTAGATATAATCGATATGGTTCATCTCTAATGAAACGCCATTTTGTAATTTTGAGCATGTTGACTCGGCTACAAAAATGATTTTCTATTCTCAAATAGTTTATAAAGTCGGCGTAGTTTTATAATTTAATTAGTGAACAAAAGCAAAACACCAAAATGGATATGCCGGAAGTTAAATCGTTCAACGCGGAGGTATTTATTTCACCGCGGTTTCGAATCGAGCAAAATGTTCCGTGGCATCTTACTAACAATCTTTTTCTTGCAGTTATCCGGGTTGTACGACAACAAGCCGCCTATATCGAAGGCGAAGATGAGTGCTATCACCAAAGGTGCTATAAAGGCCATAAAGTTCTATAAACATGTAGTGCACAGTGTTGAAAAATTCATACAGAAGTGCAAGCCAGAGTACAAAGTGCCTGGTCTTTACGTGATAGATTCAATAGTGAGACAGTCGCGGCACCAGTTCGGACAAGATAAGGATGTGTTTGCGCCGAGGTTCGCCAAAAACATGCAACAAACATTCGCGAACCTGTTCAGATGTCCTCCTGAAGATAAGGTTAGTTACATAAAATTACTCTTTTAGGTTATAATCTGTCCCTCTCTTATCTATGTACAGTACAAAATAATGTACAGACTGGACAAGCCATTGAATTTTGTGATAACATAGTTGAGGGGCAATCAAATCTTAAAATTGTCTTTAGTCAAGGATTTGTTTTGTTGCAAAAAAACTATGTATTGTAAACAACTAGAATTTTATTGCCTGATATGATATGATAAGCTTTTAAGAAACTGGTTAAACTTTAGAAAATATATCAGAAATAGTTTTAGTATTAAAATAAGTCATCAGAATATCCACTATTGTTTTATTAAGTTTCTGCTAACAATGCTTCACCTACTCAAATGCTCTGATGCCATTACAAATGCTATTTGTTTAATTAAAGAACATACAGAAAATATCAGTACTTTATTTACCACTTACCAAAAAACAGAGTTGTGTTAATACTGAAATATACATTCAATCTAAAGTAGATTGCAATTCCTTCTAGTGGCCAGTTATTCTAATAAAACCTTATTTTCAGCGCAACATCATCAGGGTACTGAATCTGTGGCAGAAGAATAATGTATTCAGTCCTCAGGTCATCCAGCCCTTGCTGGACATGGCTGATCCTAATCATCCATTACACCTGGAGATACAACAGCAACAAAATAATACTGCCAACGGTAAGTTTCTTACATTTAGTACTGTAATAAACAAAATGGAAAATTGATAATTGTTGTCTACTTTTAAAATCATTAAATCCTCTTGCTTGCATGATGAGCTCTATCAGTAATCACTGATATCAGTTTCTATGTAAGGTGATTTTTGAGGGGAGACCCACAAAATGAATTTTAAGTTATCTATTAAAATTACTTTGTATTTGAAAATACTCTCTAAATTTAAATTTTAACAGTATGATCATTAATAAAATTGATTTGTCTAATTTCAGGAAGCACATTGAATGTGAGCCATGCATCTGACAACAAAATGTCTCCACAGCACAGCCCAAATGCATCATCTCCTATGGGGGGTGGTGATCAGGTAAATATACTACCCAAATATTGAGATAATTGAGTAAACATACTGCTTGCTGATTGCATGGGCACTGCCGCAGATGAGTTAACACTAGAGCGGCGGTTTGATAGCGAAAGTAGCTTCTTGCCGCCAGTCAAGACTAGCACGCCGCACTTGCAGTGATCATTGAATAGGTTTCGAATATTTAAATCATAATCCAGAGAAATCAGAATTTAATTTGCTTGCAATGGCTTTCTGTAGTAGCTAAACAAAAAGTTGCTTCACTCTAAGGCTAACTAAATTGCCCCATATTGTTGAATACATTAAGTCAATATTTCTTTAAATACTGTCTATATAAATGTTTTATTTTATGTAGGTATACATAATGAAAGACTTCTCATACATCAAATTGTTATTCATATCTGCATTGATGCTACTGATAAATCAATGCATGATTGTATTATTTTTTGTTGTACTCTTCTTGTTTTACATCAATTTTTAAATTCAATAAATAAGATTTTAATATAAATCATGATTCATAAAAGTATTTTTACAATCTCAGTTCCAGGATGATCCAGACCCACAGCCAAAGTTCAACCGTAAGCTGTTGAATGACTTTGAGTATGACAGCGAGGATGACATGCCCGTGGACACGGGGGGCGGTGGGGGAGGTCAGAGCTCTCACAGCAGTCACATGCCTCACGCCAACCAACATAGTACTCAACAGAACCCCACTGATACATTAGGAAGGTGAGATCAACAATTTTTAGGGTTCCGTAGTACCTACAAGGAACCCTTATAGTTTCGCCATGTCCGTCTGTCCGTCTGTCCACGGCATAGCGACGAAACCGTTGGTGCTAGAAAACTGACTACTAAACAAAGAAAGTCGTAGAGTAAAATTTGGAAAAATATTTTTTTTTCAGGTAGCTCCCCTACATGTAAAGTAGGGATGTTTTCTTTTTTGTCGCCTACCCCAGTGTGGGGTATTGTTAGATAGGACTTTTAAAAACGTTTAGGGGTTGCTAAGACAGTTTTTTGATTTAGGGATCCGTTTGCGAGATAATTAACTTTAAAGAGCAAATTTTTGTTCGAGTAGGGCGTCCCCCCCCCTCTAAAAGCTAAACTACTGGATCCTAAAATCTGAAAAAAATTGTGTCGGTAGTACATGTAATGAACTTTAAACGAAAACTATAGTGGATAAGTTCACTTTATTAGTTCAAGAGGAATAGGGGTCCGAAATGTCAGATGCAGTTACTCAGAATATTTCGTTTAAAATTCTTGAAACATACATAATACATATATAAAATCACGCCTTTATCCCACGGAGGTAGGCAGAGACGATGGAACGCCATGTGCTTCGCTCCTTACATACTTCTTTCGCTTCCTCAACATTCATACATCTCGTCATACGTGCTAGCTGGTTTCGTGTACTACAAACATTTCCTTTCTGTAGGACGCCATTTAGTTAAAAAGTAAAATTAAAAATATTTTTCTATGGAACCCTACTGCGCGTGGCCCGACACGCACTTGGCCGGTTTTTAATATTGCGTCAAGTGGTCTATAGTAAACTGTTTGTCGACAGGGAAGGCCTGAACATTTGTTTGTCGATAGGGAAGGCATAATCATTTGTTTGTCGATAGGGAAGACGTGAACATTCACAATCAGCTACATTTAACTACATTAGAGCGAGTATTGTGGTCGATGAACCTTAGTTGCTACTCGCCTTTAGGCATGTGCGTACGTTGTCTTACGTATACAGTGTCCTAGATGAGACGATGGGATGTTTCACCCAAATACCAGCTTGAGGCACTTGAGTCAGTCAAGAGAAGGGGCAAAACAATTATCTGCAATATCGATCTGACGGATGCTCGACTACAAAGTCTGGTGCACCATCACATGGTTCAGAGAGTGTGCCGAACTACATAACCTTATCACTCCATCTTCACCATCGAACTGCCAGACAATCGGCACTCAGGCACCGTTTCACCGTAGATATTCCACCAATACTCACAAAGCGTTTCGCCTCAACATTTCTTATGCAAACTGCCAAAGAATGGAACGCCTTGCCAGAGTCAGTGTTTCCGCAAAAAAGAGTCGCTTTATATCTTCATGATCTCATTTAAAGACATTAAGAAAATCTACAATGTAAAATCTATACTAGGTTGCTAGGTAGTTAGCTAGCCATTAAGAGCATCCAAAGTGATCCCACAGTGCAAAAGATGACAAATGTGTGCGGTGCCCATACCCAAAAATACTAATAAACACTTAACTGCAAGAAACCTGCTCTAACCAAGCCTAAATGCGTTAATTGTGGCGAACCACATACCGCTAACTATAGAGGATGTATAGTCGCTAACTTGTTCGATGGTCTTGTGGTTAGCGTATTCGCCGCGAGGTTTAGGTTCGATTTCCAGGTTAGTTCAGAAATAAGACTTGTAACACCACATGCTGTTAGCTGTGAAATAAGAAACTTAGCTCAAAATAAATCGCCTGGATATGATCTGATAACTGCTAAAGTTTTTCCCAATCTACCATGAAAAGCCATAGTAAAACTAACCACACTTATCAATGCTATGTTTAGACTAAAATATATAACTGAGGCATGGAAAGTTGCTAAAGTTATAATAGTACCTAAGCCTGGTAAACCACCTCACAGAGCCACTCTATTACCAATATTGTAAAAATGATTAGAAAACTATTTCTAAAATGCTTGAAACCACTAGAAGAAAGAAATCTTATCCCTAACTATCAGTTTTGATACAGGGAAAAACACTCTACTAGATCAAGTGCACAGAATTACTAACATTATTGCAAAGGCAATAGAGATAAGCAATAATTGTACAAGGCAGAGTTGACAGCCATAGATAACACAACCAAAGTAAAAGGTTACAACAGTTTGAATACCATAAATAAGTATATAAACTGTTTAGTTTATACCATAAATCTTAACATATACATCAATTGAGAAGTTTTGTTGAGACTATAAGATAAATATTAATTGACGCATTTTAGTTTATTATACATAGCAGTTTAAGTTATAATAACATTATTTATTAGCCTTTCTGGCTAGGTTGTAATACTTTATGGTGTCCTTCCCACTTGCTGGGTGCATCAGTATTGACTCGCATCAGATCGCGTACGCATTGAGTCACCCACAGAACAGCTTCAGCTCATGTGCCAAGTCTAATCATATTTTTATCTTGATTGCAGTATTCTCACAAATCCGGAGATAATGCGGCAGCTGCAAAGTTTGCAAGCTCAAATGTCCATGATGACTGGCATGCAGATACCTGTAAGTACATCTATACTTTTATCAACAAGGAAAATTCTGCTGTATGAAATATGCCTAAGACGCTCTTTAGCCTTCTAGACATAATTGTGGGTATACTATTTACTCTACACACTCTCCACAGAACTGGTGTTGTGGGTTCGATTCCCACATGGGATAAATCTTTGTGTGGTTCGCAATGTTTTGTTCTGAGACTAGGTGTGCTTGTGTGAGTGAATGTGTGTATTTGGCCTCGTCATTGGGACCATTGGATAGAGTAATTGCTTCTGGCTTTCTATCTAATGTAAAACATCATAATCAAGATTATAATTGTAGATTGTAGAAATCAATAGGGAACAAGCTATTATTTTTAACAGTGTTGTAAAAAAACCATTAAAATTTAAATGAAAAATTATTGCCAAAAAAATTTAATTTGAAACTATCAGTATCAATTTTCCCGCCAAATAAGGCCATGACGCCACTCGAGGCTTGCTTGTATAGTTGCCCAGGTTGCTTGATTTAAGCAGAACATGCCTATTTTTTTCAGACACAGTAAAGTTTTCTCAATATTATTGCGGGAAGCCAAAAATCCTGTACTCATAATATAGATTGTTATGTGAGTGTAACACCTTTACATACCATTCTGTTAAAATGGTTGTGATGTTATTATACTATGCAATACTCATCAGAGCTGGTACTTAGATTGATTTTAATCTGAATCTAAACAGTTGCATTAAAATTAATCTAAGCTCTGGTTATTCAAATCATTGTAATTAGTATAATTTAGTTTTACTTTAAATTTATTTTTATATTATTGTTTGTAATGTTTTGACGTGTTCAAGCGCTCCTGGGGCCTATGAAAATAATTTTAATATAAATTTAAATATTTATCAGTTCGGGCAAAATATTTATATAAAACAAATTAAAAAAAAAATTGTAACAGAGAAAAGATTCGAATTTAAATATTAATTGTTTTGTTTTTGTTTTAGAATCTGATGCCCATGATGTCTGATCTTCAAATGCAACAAAATCAAAATCAAGGCCATTCATTCATGGTTGGTATCTAAACGATATCCTTATCTTTGTAATCATAATACTAATAAAGCAGTAACAAAAGGCTGGTAGATAGTGCTTCCGCTTTAATATTGTGTTATAAATTATTGATTTAACAATACTAGCTTAATCATCTTGTGACAATAATATGTATGATCGGCAATATAAGATTTTTATTTTAAAAAGCTGAAGTTTCAGGCGCTAGAAAAACAAGCGCCAGATAGATTATCGTGTCTTTGCCGTATTTCATTTATAAAACAAAATCGCGACAAAATGTGTTAGCCATTCTAATACATATAAACAATATTGAGCATAGTTTGATTTATTATTTTAACCATTGTATATATTTCACTGTGTGTGTAATGAGGGTGTTGTACACCTCTACCACACCCTTCTGGGCAATATAGGCGTGATGTTATGTTATTTATGTATATATTTTTTACAGAATGCCCAGCAAGACAGCCAAAAGCAGTCAGAAGTAAAGGATGACATGGGCAACAATGAGTCTGACATAGAATTCGTGGAGACTGGCCCGCAAGTCATAGAAATTCCTGATGCTAATGATTCTAGGTAAGTTTTATTTTTATTATATAAGACAACGCCGCCAGGTATGACCATTAAAAGTATGAAATCCTTTTCTAACAATTTTTGGTTTACCCTGGCTGTCCCGCCTTATAGTGCAATTACACAATGCTAGGCAAGTATTGCTAGGCAACTCTTGCTATCTCTGTCTTTTTAATCGAGATAAACAAAGCAAGCTATATAATAGCCGCAATTCAGGGCAAGCATTCAAGTTGCGACAATACTATTGCTTCCTTTGATTATTGCGTTTAAAAAGACAGAGATAGCTAGAGAATTGCCCAAAACTTACACCATGTATATGTCTTAGAGTCAAGTCTTAGACTCCAGTAATAGCATGAAGTTTTGTAATAGTGCAGTATAAAGGCTTGATCTCATTACCTACGTTATGTCAGTATTGTATTAACACCTTATTTGTTCCAGTCCATCCCCGAAGTCCCGGAGGCACCGTTCCCGTTCGAAGTCGCCGCGTCGCCGGCGCCGGTCGCGCTCTCGGTCGCGGTCGCCGAGGAGAAGGCGAGACAGGGATCGTGACAGAGATCGGGAGAGGTATGATATTCAAATCATGTTTCCATTCGTAAATGTCACTCGTAAATTTAGAGAAATAATTTTTCGTTGAACATTTCTAAAGAATATAATGTTAGCAGAGTAATTGATGTAACTAAGTATGTATTTTAATTAATTGTATTATTACAGAGATAGAGACAAAGATAAAGAAAAAAATTACAAAGAAAGAGAGGCAGATAGAGAAAAACAGAGAGAACGAGAGAAGAAAGGACTGCCGCCGATTAAGAAAGAAAATCTTAGTGGTTAGTATATAATTTTTAATAAGAAACTACATATTATTTTGTTAGAAAATTTTAATTCGACCACACCATTCATTTTTAAAAAAGCATTCAAGTTATCAAATGTTCTAACATTTAATAAATATAAAGAGAAGATTTATTTCTCTCACACATTTACATAATGGTTAATAAACAATACATCGGTCACCACTAAACTGCAGTAATTTTGAGAGACTGAAATCTCTAGTAGAAAAACCTGTGTCACAGATTACTAGGCTTTCGCCAGGTTCTGTTAAAGAAGTTATGTCTATTCCGTGCCTACAATGTACATTATGGTCCTTCGAGCCGGATTTTACGTACCTGCAAATAACGCATGTTTATTTATTTCCAGTATGCAGTACAACTCTATGGGTGGGCCACCTATCCAAGCTGGCGACGCCCGAGGAGCTGTCAGACCTATTCGGTGGCGTGGGAGGCGTAGCCGCCATCGACGTGGTGGCGCCCCGGGGCTGCGCCTTCGTCGTCATGGAACGAAGGAGGGACGCGGCCAAGGCACTTGCTAAACTTAACAGGCATAAACTGCATTCCAAGGAGATTACGGTGAGTTATTTACGATTATATTTCTAAACAATTAGATACTTCCTCAAGATTACAATCTAGTCTAGATATAAAATTAGAGAAAAACGAGAAATTTAATTTTTACCTATGCTACTACTAAATTAAAATTTTATTTAGTAAAACAAAATGAAATAAATAACAGTTAAGAACATTTTTGTACTAGATTTTAATACTATCTCATATACGTCATACGGATAGAATACAGAACATCATTTTTCTGAAGTCGGTTAAAAATGCTCGTATTTCGTGTCACGCTTAGCAGTAATTTACAGTGTAGAATTATCTTGCATCTTTAAATAATATCATAGAGTTTTCATTGTTGTACGAACAGGCTAATCTTTGTTCGAATACGGATGATTCTTATTGCATGTGTGATACAATGAGCTTTGTTGCGCAGGTGGCGTGGGCGCCGGGCAAGGGCGTGAAGGGGCGCGAGTGGAAGGACTACTGGGAGGCCGAGCTCGGCGTGTCGTACCTGCCGTGGCAGCAGCTGCAGCAGCGCTGGGCGCTCGGCGCGCTGTCGCTGGACGCGCTGGAGGACGGCGGCGCCGTGGACGAGGACACGCTGCCGCCCTGGCTGCCGCCGAGGGTACGCTTCTTTAATCATTTACAGTAAACGTCGAAATCCTCGCTGTTTCACGCATTATCATTGAAATTGCAATCGATTCAGAAAAATGGTCGTAGCTAGACTGGTGTCACTACTGCGCTTCTTGATACCTTAATCAAGCAATATTCAAATAATGTTATTAAATCTCAAACAGCTCTAATTCTAAAGTACACTTATTTTGCTTTCTATCTAAAATTCAAGGACACCATGTCTTATGGTAGCAGGTGCTCATGAAAAGTTGATGCTCACTTTTAGTTATTGCTAGCATGTATATATATATACATGCTTGCCGAGGAAACAATATTATAAATATTATATTAAGCAATACTTTATTTTCCATTGCAACAACTTATAACAATTTGTTCCCCCACAGATACTACCCAAATCAATGATGGAGAACATGTCAATGATGACGGGCATGCCACCGCCGCCCATCTTGCCCAACCTCCCCAACATGCCGGGCAGCCTCCCCCCCGGCAATCTTCCCCTGCCCCCTGCCAGCCTGGCGGGGGCACTGCCGCCAGTAAGCCTGGCAGCTAACCTCACAACATTGGCAGGCCCTAACCTGTCTCTACCACCGAATATGGCGACGCCTTTATCTGTCACGAGGATGCCGCCTCCGGGGTGAGTACCTATAATATATTATTTGCCGTCGCATAGAAAAATCGGAACCTTTATACTATAAGATCACTCTTTGTCAAAACGCTTTTTTTATCCGACTTCAAAAATAAAGGTCATGGTCATGGTCCGATTTTCTTTAGGTCACGATTTGATGATGGGATCCTAGAGCAATCGAGGACAATCCTCAAATTTTAAATGCAACTATTATGTTTTTTCGTATACTACTTAAAGCAACACAGATATTTGCGTCTGTAGTAGATGTTGCTTAGCTGATGCTGGAAGGACCAACTCCTCAACATTTAGGAGTATGGGGATAATTCTTTTAATACAGGCACCTTATGGCCGTTTACTGTATTTTTTCAAGTTATACATAGATGAGACGAGACGTTGAATATTATTTAGAAAAGCTATAAAATAGAAATTGTTTTACAGCATGGCGCCAGGGCTGCCTCCAGGCCTAGCTTCGGGAATGCCACCCGGCATCAGGCCTCCCAGCATATCCGCCGGAGTTCCAGGTAAAAAATGTCGTTTTAAAAATAAACATCTAAACGCTTGTGATCTGCCTCAAGTACTGTAAAAAAAACCATTCAAATCAATACTTGAAAATGCGTTAATCGCGTCCCTTATTTATGCAGGATTACAATCAGACGCAGGCCTGCCGCCGGCGCCCCTGCTCCGCTTCCCGCCGGGCATGCCGCCGCAATCTTTGCCACAGCCAGGTATGCCTTTTTAATTACTTAAGGTACCGGCATCACGAGATGCAAATTCCAAGTATATATGAACATTTAAATTGCCACTGTTGTGAGTACTTAATATGTAAGTCACATCACTATTGTAATGGAACATCACTAGGCAATAAGGCGGGCTGTCAACGTGGCTTGCGTAGCACGGTCACCACCGCATGATTAACAATGGCGCTATAATTGTAATACTTCCTCTTATAAAAAAACACTATTGAAGAACGTTCCTGAGTGATTATTTACCCACCAAAACATGGTGTCAGAATCGGGATCGTAATCTACGTGTCGAATACTACACTACAACTTGACAAGTCCAAGAGTCGTGAGAAGTCGGCGTCATGTCTGAAGAAAATCAAAAGCCCAAGAAACTTTCTGGAATGTCCAGTCCGCAGCACATGGTGATGACTGGTAACCTGGCTCAACAATGGAAAAAATGGGTACAGTCTTTTAAATTTTATCAACGTGCGTCGGGCTTGGATGAAGAAAGTGATGGCAGAAAGGTAGCTTTATTTCTACATGTAATTGGTGAAAAGGGCGTGGATGTATTCAATACATTTGGAAAAGACGAGGATAAAATTACATACGACGAGCTTATAAGGTTATTTCAAAATCACTTTGCCCCAAAAGCTAACCTCACTTATGAATGTCATAATTTTTTCACATATAAACAAAATGAAAATGAAACATTAGACGATTTTGACTGCGTTTTGAAATTAAGGTCACAAAGCTGTGAACTGGGACAGCTGCAGGAGCGCCTAGTTAAAATAATGTTCATATGTAACATGCATCAAAAATACAACTACATCAGAGAGAAATTGTTACTTGAGGATAAATTGGATCTGGATAAAGCTTTAGAGATGGCAAAGGCCATGCTTACTTCGAGACATCAAACCGATGAATTGACAGAACAAAGTACTGTCTTGTATAATAAGAGTCAGTCAAGCTCAAGATCAAAGTCTAACCCAAGGAATGTCAGTCAATATAGCCAGCAGTCAAAGCAGGAAGTTTGTACGAGATGTGGTCAAGTCCATCATTTTAAGTGTCCAGCATTAGGTGAAAAATGCAATAAATGTGAAAAAGTTGGTCATTTTGCAGTCTGTTGTCGGTCATCTCAGTCAAAGTCAATAAGATATGTACAGTCAGATAATAATGTGCCACAGGTACAGTCAGAACAAGATGGTATGTTTATATGCCATATTAAGTCATCCAAGTCATCAAGTGACTGGACAATTACTTTAACTATAGATAATTCACAAATAACTTGTATTATTGATACTGGCAGTGATGTCAATATTATGCCAAGAAGTATTTATGATTCGCTCAATACTAAAAATTTATTGAATAAAACTGATGTAAAAATTAAGTCATACACTGGAAATAGTCTAGAAGTTCTAGGTCAACAAAGCTTAGAGTGTAAATTTCAATTTAATGACCACTATATGTCAAGAAAGTGAGATTGAGCGAGCCGGTGCCAGAAGAAGGACATGTTGCATAAATTAAATCTCTCCACAGCACTGGTGTTGTGGGTTCGATCCCCACATGTGACAAATCTTTGTGATTCGCAAAGATTTGTACTGAAACTGGGTGTGCTTTTGTGAGTGAATGTACGTATTTGGCCTTGTTATGGGACCATTAGAAAGTGTAATAGCTTCTGGCGTTCTATCTAAAGTAAAAATTCTAATTTATCTTTAATTTATAAACTGTTCATGCAATAAGATTAAGCAATTAACCAATACCCATAGGTTGAATTGGTTACATCTGGTTGTACCGCTTCGAACGTTTCTATGCTATTAACGTAAGCTTGATGTCCCCAGGAATGGTGGGCGGATTCCTGGGCGGGCTGCTGGGCGTGGGCGGGCTGGTGGGCGGCGTGCCGCTGCTGCAGCACGCGCCGCTGCACGCCGCGCCGCCGGCTGCCGTGAGTATCGCCAATCATCATTATATTAAGGTGAGGTGGGACGTGACATTTCATCAAATCGACATTTTTTACACAAAATTTACGAAGTGGAATAAAATACAGGATATACAATCAGACAAATAGACTGGATTGTAACCATTGTAACACTAACGTATATTTTCTAAAACTTTGATTTTCCATTAAGAAGTTAGCCGATCCAAAGTTGACGGCATGATATTGCACTATTGTTTTTTGAACTTCATACTTAAACAATGTATGAGTTTGATTGACCTATGGTTTGTCGACTTTTAGCCTTACAGCTCACTGAGTATAATACAAATTCGGTAACAATATAGGTAGAACTAGCAGGTATAAAGATTTATAATCATGAAGAGCACTATCCAGTAATAGTGCTTGTCAATAATTTTATACCAATTGTCTTAAACTGTACCGTACCTACTTGTAAAATAAATGGCGTTTTTAAAGGTTTGAATATACAGGGTGTATTTTTGAAACGGGGCAGTAAGGGCAAGTACCTTAACCGTTGCAGTTACAGCAAAACGTTCTTAAAAGACCTTCCCTAACTTTTTGGGACATTTTGAACAGCATTCACAGATTTTGTAAAAAACTTAGCAAAAAAAATGCAAAAAGTTCAAAATTTTTTTTTTATGCCAATCGATTCTATTTCATGTGGGGATCAAAAAACTCTATGGGACCATTTTAGCTTTCAGTACTAGAAAAGACAGAAATCGCCAAAAACGTTTCCCATACATTTCGGCAACAGAAACGAATTTCTACGATGGTCTAACTTTTTGTTATGGCCTGGAAGTGGGTAGAATTGACTGTAACGTAAATAAAAAGAATTTTTACCCTCAAATTTCGAATTTGATTCGAAAATCTGTGTGTTATACCTAGTTTCAGCTGAGAAACTTCGTATGAGTTATTAATTAAGGATTTTCGCTAAAATGTCTTCTAATCGTGAAAAAATTGACTTATTAGAAGCGTATTTTGTCAATAATCGAAATGCGGGAGCTGCATTAGTGTGGTACCGCAATAAGTATCCGTTGCGGCATGTGCCAACAAGAAAGGTTATTACAAATCTTTTGAAAAACCTGGAATTGCAGGGTTCTTTCAAAATACGCTTCTAATAAGTCAATTTTTTCACGATTAGAAGACATTTTAGCGAAAATCCTTAATTAATAACTCATACGAAGTTTCTCAGCTGAAACTAAGTATAACCACAGATAATATAATACTAGTACAGATACCCAATCTCATACAAAAAATTGACGCCACCCTAAAAAATATTATTCTGGGGGCTATTTTAATTCATTTTTTATGCCAATAGATGGCCGTACTTGTAAGTAGTCTCAACCGCGCTACCTCAACGCCATCTAGCTTTTGCAAAAGGTAACATCAGGTACATGACGTCCTTGTGTGCGTGAGAATGTGTCTGTGTGCGTGCCAAAGCTGTCAATATATTATTATCTGCATGTGTGCGTGTCAGTCAGTATGTACATTAACATTACGTTTGACCTTCTACAACGCTATAACACTGCTGCATTCAAAATATCAAACGATATTTTAAAGTTTTAAAATTTAAAGTTTTTTTAATGGAATGTAATGTAATAAAATAATGATTACAGTGCAACATAAAAGAGTAGAAATTAAATATTCGGGAACTAAAAAGTTACTGTTACTGGCAACACCAAAAAAAAGTACATGAGCTATCAATCATTGTAAAAAACGTACATTGTCGCGTGTGTTTTATAATTTTTTATGTTATTTTGGGATTCTGTTCTGTAAAACAGTGTCATAATGAACAAAGTTATTCGTGGCGGTGCCCGTGGAATAATATACAAAGTTTTCATGCGGTGTATGGCCGAATACCAAGCGGGAAACCTTTTGTCAAAGCTAGACGATGTTTACAAACGTACAGCTGATTTTACTGGTAAGTGATCATATGAAATTGTTCAAATTATTGATATGAATCATTAATGTACGCTTTATAATAGATATCCTAATTATTAACTGCGAAATTTTACACTCCAACTTATTTGTTAGGTTATAACAAATTCCATATAATTATAGCGCGACCGGTGCATTTTGAGCATATTTGCTACCAATTTGCAGAATTCGTATAGAAAATAATGAATGTAGTAAAAGAAGAAAATTATTCCAGTAGGTAGTACAGTTTGTAATAATAGAATTACTTTTCATTAACATATCTATAATATTTTAATATAATGTTATTTTCTTATTGTTTTAGGCGTTTCTGAGAGTACAGTACGTCGGATAGCCAAACATGGCATCGAAAAGGGCGGCAAATTCTCTACACCGGCTAAACACAGAAAGGGCCGTCCCGCAAAGGTTTTAGATGATTTTGATACCTGTGCGATCCGGCAAAAAATTCATTATTTTTATACTGTTAAAAAAGAAGTACCGACAATTAGTAAAATATTAGCCCAACTAAAAGAAGACATTGGTTATGATGGGAGTCGTGAGCATTTGCGAAAACTTTTAAAAAAGATTGGGTTTCAATACAAAAAATGCAAGACAAACAGGCAAGCTTTATTAGAAAAACCCATCATTGCACACAAGAGAGAAATATACTTGAAGTCAATTATGGATAACAGAAATTTGCCCGAAGAGCTTCAAAAAGATATTATTTATTTGGACGAAAGCTACATTCACTCGAGCTACAAGCTTAAAAAATGTTGGCAGTCTATTGAAACTGAAGGTGTTATAACGGATATGTCTAAAGGAAAGCGATGGATTATAGTCCATGCTGGAACTGACAAAGGTTTTGTACCTAATGCACTTTTAGTCTTCAGCGGTGTAAATAAACAAGAAGATTACCATTCTGAAATGAATCAAAGTAATTTTACTAAATGGGTCACAGATAAGCTCATCCCGAACATAACAGAGCCTTCAATCATTGTGATGGACAATGCTCCTTATCACTCAGTGATAAAAAACAAAGCTCCGACATCAGCTAGTAAAGTCAATGAAATAAAGCAGTGGTTACTAGAAAATAACGTGCCGTTCGATCCTGAGTTAAGAAAACCGTCTCTTCTAGCTCTGGTAAAGAAAAATAAGCCTGAACCAGTTTATGAAATTGACGAGATTCTTGATCAACACGGTCATACAGTAGTAAGACTTCCACCTTACCACTGCGATCTAAATCCAATCGAGTTGATTTGGGCACTTGCAAAGAGAAAGGTTGCTGCCCAGAATGTTGGTGCAAAAGATATCAAGAAGTTAACTATGGATGCTTTTGCATCAATAACTGCTGATGACTGGAAAAATTGTTGCGAACATGTAAAAAAAATTGAAAAAGAATATTATGATCGTGGGAGGACACTATACAGTTCCATAGACGAATTGGTTATTCGTGTTGGTGATGATAGTACTGACGATGACTCAGAATCTGATAGTGACGAAGAAATTGCAGAGGCAAGTGCGATAAACTTAGGAGCTAGTACATCGCAAGAATCAAGCAGCCTTATGGATGGAGTGGAATATTTAGATTTCGACCAATTATAATTTAGATTTAGATACAATTATAATTACATATTGATTTGATTGAGCTTGATTCTTGCGATGTACTAGCTCCTAAGTTTATCGCACTTGCCTCTGCAATTTCTTCGTCACTATCAGATTCTGAATCATCGTCAGTACTATCATCACCAACACGAATAACCAATAATTCGTCTATGGAACTGTATAGTGTCCACCCACGATCATAATAATCTATATATTAGTAGGATTTTGAATAAATAAATGTTTTAATGAATTCGTGTTTTTATTGCATTAGAGTAATACGATTAACGATACTTAAAATCTCATGCAGGCTACTAACAGAGCAGTCGACCGACTTGGCCAAATATTGAGCCAGTCATATAATAAATGCTTCGATAAGGAGAAGGTACCAATAAATTAGATAGGTTTGATTTTGGTTAGCCAAAAAAAAATAAAAAAGTAAAAGTATCAAGATTGTTCCGTCCTACTTAACTGTGTTGCTACATGAGCGATAGTGGCGCCCTCATTTATTTTCTACTCTTTTATGTCGCACTGTACTTTCTATTGCAATTGATTTTGATTTAGACTAAACTAAAAAATATAAGGGAAGTGTCGCTAAAACGAGCAAAACAAAGGTATCGCGGTAAAGGGCGTCCTTGTCGCGCTCACTTGGCGTGAGTCACAAACCTTTTGTTCAAAACCTTGAACCTTTTTTATTTAGTCGTATTTATTTCGGAATGTTAGTACTCAATAAAACTTTTAAATCAAATTCAACTCATTTATTTCAAACGGGTACAGGCACATAGTTATAAATAGATTTTTTTTAAATAGAGAATTCAGAATCTATGTCTGTGCCACTCGAAGAACTTTAACTTTGGCTGTTTTGTCTATTTGATGGTCAAGACCTCTAATCACGGCTGCTCCTTTTTTGACGTGCTCGACACAATTTTTCCATTTTTCAGGCGTTACCTGATTGAAGGCATCATTAAATAATGTTTTAAAATCATTTAATTTAAATGTAATAGGTATTGTGTCGAGCAACGTGACTTTTAGTGTCCGCCCATCATACGAGCTCTATTGGATTGAGCACCCCTGACTCACTCTGACGTCACACTCAGCGCCGAGTATGCGGGCATATCCCAAAAAATCTTATTTTTTGTTAAGAAATTAAAAAATTCGGTTATTTTATAATTAATTGTTTACTTCTATGAAAATTAGTTACAGCTAAATAAATAAATGTAATGATGGCATGTTCTTTGATTGATACATAAGTTGAAAACTTATACAATTTATATAATTTATAATATTTATAAATTATTTATTTTTGAATTACGTAAACAATAGCAATTACATATTATTATTTCATTGTTTTAATATGTATTTTTGAACATGAAAAAAATACCACAAATTATGCCTATAATTTACGTATTTCTTACTTAATACCTTGCGATAAGAGGTGTTTGATTAACCGGTATTATGAAACTCGATCGATGCAGTAATTAGCGACAGTTTTTAATGACCGCCGATCGCTATCGTAATTTTATTGACTTTTTGGTAGAAGTCGGATCAATGACTTTTATTCTTTACTTATCTATCTGGAACTATAGAAGCGACTATAGAACATTCACAGTTCGCGCGCTGTTATAAGTTTCAATTTTGCGTGCACGTGGTCGTGGGTACCTCAGGCGAGGTGTAGGTATAATTTTAACATTTACTTGACTTACGTTTGGGAGTCAATCTTCTGTTGTTCCCAAGGACGATAATAATATAATACCTACTTAACGTTGTTACTTATTTTGCCTATACCTACTTCAAATAAAACGTCTTAAGTCAAAAAAAAAGTTGCAAAAGAAAATCTTTATTTATTTCTGGTAAAGTTTGATCGAAAAATCTAAAATCTGTTTATAAAAACGTGCAATCATGTTTGCTTAGCATTGTTCCTACAACTGTCTTCGTTCGCAAAAACGTATTTTTGTAGCAATCTTATTATCGAAATTTTTAGCTAGACTAAGATTGCTTTGAAGGAAGAAGACAAGGGAGGTTTTAGTCATATCACTCAATACAAAAAACATGTATGTAAATACCCACTAGTGTATCTAGGGGTGCGCTTTGTTTTTCATAAAAAAAAAAATCTTCATAAAATCGCAATTATTTTCCGAAGAAAAATGTTATTAATAACAAATTAATAACATTTTTTTTCATACTCATTGGCATTAATAATATTGTTTTTCATTCACATCTTTTATCCTATTATTTTCTTTTATTATAGTTTTTCTTAATGATACCGATCATTCTTTTCAACTCCTAATTATTTTTATTTATACATTTGTTTGTTCTTTTTTTTATGAATTTCTTCATTTGAGTGTTACGTTATTTACTTTATTGATATCCATAATGTCAATATAAATATATTAATTATTTATTTATTTAATTGTAAAAAGATCTGAAAAACATCTCGCATAAAATATCTACAAGAGCACACAAACAATCCGAAAACTTCTACCGAAGTGAAGGAAACACGCGCCCGTTCCTTTGTAAATAAACATTGAGTAACATTGCAGAAAAACATTTTGTTTCTGTTCGAAGTACATCACATGACAATTGATATCTATATTATTTTAGATTAATAAAAAAATAAAATACATTTGATTACTTACATTATTAAAAAAACATGTCATTGTATTTAATATATAATTAAAAAGTTCGATGATGATTTTATATCTAACTATTATTGGAAGGCAATCGTAGCCTCAGAAACTAAACGCGTCATCTTAAGTGAATGTCCATTAAATTAACATGTTAAGTGACAAAAGCGTCGAACTCTAATTTGTTTTTAACTCAATATACACTCACACACTCATACAATGTTAAAATAAAATTGAAATAAGCGCCATCTATTAGCCACAAATAACCTAACCGCATGAAATTTTTACATTTTGTGCCGTATCCAAGACGGCGACTGAAGAGTTATAGACATTGATTTCTTTTTTCTCTCAAATCACTTTGAAATAATTGAAGAATGCTTTTAACGTTTTATATATACGTGCTTTATTTTTTAAAAATCATATTTTGGTCAAAAGTTGAACAATAGCGTTTATAACAATTTATTATTTTTGCATTGCTACACATAACGCCATCTATGGAAATTTATAAGAAGTAAAAATCTAATGTTCCTAATGATACCCCATGGTATAACACACAGATTTTCGAATCAAATTCGAAATTTGAGGGTAAAAATTCTTTTTATTTACTTTACAGTCAATTCTACCCACTTCCAGGCCATAACAAAAAGTTAGACCATCGTAGAAATTCGTTTCTGTTGCCGAAATGTATGGGAAACGTTTTTGGCGATTTCTGTCTTTTCTAGTACTGAAAGCTAAAATGGTCCCATAGAGTTTTTTGATCCCCACATGAAATAGAATCGATTGGCATAAAAAAAAAAAAAATTTGAACTTTTTGCATTTTTTTTGCTAACTGTAAGTTTTTTACAAAATCTGTGAATGCAGTTCAAAATGTCCCAAAAAGTTAGGGAAGGTCTTTTAAGAACGTTTTGCTGTAACTGCAACGGTTAAGGTACTTGCCCTTACTGCCCCGTTTCAAAAATACACCCTGTATAATATGTAAAGCCAGTTGTCACGGTTGGATTTTATGTAATAAGGCTTTATGGCTAGATCATATGAAGTATAAACGGACAAGCAAATTTTTTTAACTCTTTTACTAAGCCGTATATCATCAATAACACATCTTGATTTGTCAGTTATTGATAAATGACCATGGTTAATATTTTTTTGTTAAATATTGCTGATGCCAATACACTGTGTTTTTATACACAAACCGTAACATCACGCATATATTGCCCAGAAGAGTGTGGCAGAGGTGTACAAAAAACCCACCTTTCATGTGTTACATTTAGGTCTAATGTGATAGGTGATGAGCCTATCACAATCCAACGGGTACAATCCCAACTCTGTGTTGCTCTTTAGAATTTCCTCACGAAAAATTCACAAATAACACTTTGTACATACTTATTTTACATAAAAACACAATAGATATAATTAAACTCAATTGAACTCGTCGCTTAATTAGCCACCATACGGTCTTGGTTTTGGCGATTTTATACTTCTCATATTACTTTTTTCATGCTCGAAGTTGAGTTAAAATTAGCAGCAAAAATGGAATCCTTATGGGTTCATTCGTTTTTACTAGCTAATTATTTTTATATAGTGAAACCAAACAGAAACTTTTCATGATAAACCAAAACGATATCATGTTTAACATAACTTCACGCCTATATTACCCAGAAGGGTGTGGCAGATCTGTACAACACCCACACTTCACCTGCTATGTTTAGGTCCCATAGGATAGGGGTGAGCCTATCGTCATCCACCAGGCACCATTCCAACTCCGTGTTGCTATTGAGAAATTTCGACTTTACGTCACATGGTACTTACATATGAGTAGAGCAACCAACATGACTGATGTTACAATCAATACAAATACTGTATTGATGAACACAATCGGTTTTTAATATTTTTTTGGACTGTTCTTAGTACAAGATTGCTAAGCATAGCCAAATGATTTATCATCATCATTCAGCTGCTCGTAGTCCACTGCTGGACATAGGCCTCTCCCAATTTGCGCCACAACAGTCGGTCCTGCGCCTTCCGTATCACGTCCCCTCCAGCGACTTTCTTCAGGTCGTCCGTCCACCTGGCAGGGGGCGACCTACCTTACGGTTGCCGAGTCGCGGTCTCCATTTTAGGACTTGTTTGCTGCAACGGCTGACGGTCCTTCGGCAGACGTCACCAGCAGTCCATTTCCACTTCAGCGAGTGATAATTATTTATACAAATCAATTATTATTTCTTTTAATCAAAGTTTCAAGTCATGGAAGTAAAATTGTATCAGAGTTATTTAGTAATATAATAGACATGATATACTCTTACAGCAGCAACAGCGGCCGGGAGAAGTGAATCAACTAGACGACGCCATGGATCTAGACACCGAGGAGCATACGGACGAACGGAATAATGACGATGCACCCGCCTTGTTGCCCGATCAGGTCATTATGCCAATATAACATAACATCACGCATATTCTACCCAAAAGGGTGTGGCAGAGGTGTACAACACCCTCATTGCACTTGTTTGATCATGTTGAGACCCTATGGGGATTCCCACAATTCCAACTCCTGAGTGCACGGTTATAGCGGTCGCCTCGCCGCTTTCAACTACGCTGGTGTTGTGGGTTCGATCCCCACATGGGACAAATCTTTGTGTGATTCGCAAAGATTTGTTCTGACTCTGGGTGTGCTTTGTGTGTGTGAAATGTATGTTTGTGAACACCCCCGCGACACAGGAGTTATTCTTAGTGCGGGTGTCGTTTTTAAAAGAAAAAAAAAAAAAAAAAACGTGCTGCTGTTGTGAATTTCTTGACGGAAAGTTCACAAATAACATTTTGCCCGACCCGGGTATCGAACCTCGCAGTAAGAGGCGCATACGCTAACTACTAGGCCATCGAGGCAGTCAAGCCAATATAATAATAATAATACTAAATCATTTCTTTCAGGGTGCATAGGTCCATAGATAAATACCTTAACCTAAAAATACTTATATTTTTAACACGCTTATATTAGCTTCACCTGTATGTTTGTTTGTTTGTTTGTTTGTATGTAACCGACTCCTTTGGACTCGATTTTGACCCACTTTAAACGGACAGATTTCATTCAAATTTTGCACACCTGTCAAAGATCGATGACAATGCAATAATTCGATAAAAAAAATTAAAAATATATAAAAAAAAAAAAAAAAAAAAACGCTCTTATAAATAAACCAAACTAAAAAGTAGAAAATAAATAATAGTTTAAAAAAACTAAAAAACACGCTTTTAAAGTACTTCTAACTAAAAAGTGAAAAATAATTCCTAATATAAGCTGAAAAAAGCGTGGGGCGCTCTGTGCCATATTTTTCGTCTATCGAGCAACCCACGCTTTTTTCAGCTTATATTAGGAATTATTTTTCACTTTTTAGTTAGAAGTACTTTAAAAGCGTGTTTTTTTAACCTAAAAATACTTATATTTTATAACGGGATGTTTTAGTAAATATAACTTACCCTTAGTTAGTAGCTCTTTACTTGCACTTTGTCTTTGTGCGTTCCTGGGGTTAATTCCGCGGAAGCGACGGAAAACAACATCCAACATAATATTACACTTTATCATACTTTTCCACCTACTTCCCTACTCTCAGCTTTACCCAAAGGTTGACTGGTAGAGAATGCCTATGGCATTAAGTTCGCCTATGAATGAATGCCTATGGCATTATGTGCGATATTGTACATTAATTTTTAAAATAAAAAATATTATCTACTGTACCTTAGGCGCGTCGCGGTTAAAGAATATGGAAAGGACCGGTCCGCACCACATGATTAAAGTAACAATCACAGATATAGATCTACATAGATAACGCAAGTATCACGATTTGTATTGAAACCAAGCGTGCCGACTTTTTAATACATATTGTGACGTCACAGCCGAAATTTAGTGACGGTAAATCCAAACCGATTCAAAGACACCGATGCCGCCGATGCCCATCCGCCCAGTACGATTCAAACGATTCAACTGGAGCCGTCCGCTATGATTTTCTCTAACAAAAGACGCGCGTGGACTGAAGTTAGCGGCGACCAACCTTGACGCTTGGTCGGGGTTAGGACACGCGAAGTACATGCATTTGCGTTATCTATGTAGATCTATATCTGTGGTAACAATCCTGTCTGCTGCGTTTCGTCTACACCTCGTCTTTTCTGTTTTGCGTCACGGCGCTTTTATGAATTATGTATGAAAATTTATTGATCGGACACCGTGTATCTCTTAGCAGAGATACCGAAGTGAGAGACCGTAGGACTGCGAAGTCGAAACCCCAGAATACAGTACACAGCTCTGTGAATAAATCGTAATCTTTTTATTTTATTTATTTATTTATTTTCTTTTAGAGAAGGCTTACAGACTAATTACACAAAGATATATATAGTACATATAACTTAGATGAACATATTGCTAATAACAAGCCTCCATATCATTTATGTGTAGAAATCATTGTGAGGAATCCTGTACACCTCAAAGTGCCTAAAATGCTTGACGGTATGCAAAGTCTATCAACCCGCATTTGGTCAGCATAGTGGACTATTGCCTAACCCTTTTAATCGCGAGGAAAAGCTCGCGGTACATAATATTAATTCATTATTGATTATTTTTTAATTGCTGTAATATTCTTAGTACAGTTAGTACACCTGTTTCGCCCATTCACTTCTACAATAACTAAATTTGACTATTTTTTTCGTAGATCCAAGCATTACTATCAAAACCTCCTCCAAACTTCAACGCATCGGAACCACCTCCAGGCTTCAACCTCTCGGAGCCTCCTCCGTTCAACGTGAACCAACCTCCGCCGTCCACGGACGATAAACAAGACGACGAGAGAAAAGACAGGGATCGGGACAGGAGGGATAGGGACAGAGATAGGAGGGAGAGAGAAAGAGGAGGAGACAGGAGGGATAGAGATCGCAGAGACCGGGAGCGAGGAAGAGAAAGGTAAGGTTTTGTTATTTGTGGGACTGGCCACTGTGGGCCTATTGAGTGAAAGCAGTGGTTAACAAGCAAAGAGTCTATAGGGAAATGGGAATGTAAGATTATTTAGATTTATGTTTTTGTATAAATAAATATAAATAGTATACCCTCAGCAGCTCGAAAATGCGTACTCTCTGTGTAAGAACAGTAACAAAGCTCGATTTTGCTTCGATTAATTTTTTAAAATTTAATTTGAATAATAATTTACATCTCAATGCTTTTGAGGCCCGAATAGGCGAAATATTTTAAACTTGAATTTTACATTAGAATCTTTCGCTTATTTGGGACTCAAAATTAGCACTTAAATAAAATAAGAAATTTGCCCTCTTGTAGATCAAATAACTATTGTGATGTTAAATGAGAAGGTGAAGAATAGTGGAAATTAATTAATGAATATTTTCTTTGCGGTGGTATTCATGTCGCCTTTGTAAATTTGTATTTATTTTTTGTTTAGGGGTGAAAGAGAGGATCGTCGCGACAATCGTGAAGGCAGAGAAAATCGTGACAGGGGAGATAATCGCGAAAATAATCGTGAGAATCGTGATGCCCGCGATACTCGTGACCGCGACAGAGACCGCGGCCGAGGGGACCGGAGAGACCGGGACCGCGAACGGGGCGAGCGCGGAGACAGGCCCGATCGATTCGCTAACAGACCTAATGATAATAATGGGTAAGTTACCATTGTATTGATTTATATTTACTTGATTTTATTGTCTTATTATGGCGTTTTTAAGCTGCACCGCGATGCCCCGGTACGTCATGAAAGAAAAAGAAGGTCGCCACGAAGCCCAGTTCTAATTCTTTGTGCCACAACAACAAGCAAAAACAGTAAACATTCCAAAACTTGTATCTATAATTGAAAAAGTTACAAAATTACATCTGTTATTGTCGTGTTATTAAACTCTAGTCGAGTTGTACAATGACTGTACTGATGATATTTCAATTTCTTGCAAAAATGTTATTTTATTAGTAAATATGTAACCGTCATCTCTTCCCACCAGCGACCGCAGTCGCGAGAAGTCCCCCCGCTCGGGCGCCCCCTCCGACAATCCCGAGAAGAGTCTGCAAGAGAGACTGTGGGAAATGGCCAACGGTAAACCTGCCAGGGAGGACAAGCGAGAGGAGTTCGAAGGAGAGCCCAGGGAGGAGAGGCCGCCGCTCATTGACAGAGTGCCGCCCAGGCATGACGGACCTCCGCCGGGGATGGATGGCGGTGAGTTTTTGTCTATTACTATTGTACGGTGTACGAACTTGCATACACCGCCCATATTCGCGCTCACGTTGTGCGCACTCATCAATTATATTCTAGCACGTTTAAGTAATGTCAGTCGCATCATCAACGCGTTCGGCTCATATCATTCATTTAGTGTTATAAGAATTCAGAGTAATAAATCAGCTTTTTCATTATATATCAGTTTTCTTTTAATACTAACTTTCTAAAGTGTACACACCGTACACTATTGTCAGAATATAAAATAGTAATTTGTAATATTATACAAATAACACCACCTTTTTCACTTATTCAGAACTCCTTTTATTGGAACACAACCAAAAACACATTAAAAGAAATAAAATAGCAAGTGTCATACCATTTTAGAATCCTTATTAAAAGAGTCATCTTTTAAAGTTACTAGCTTAACTCGTCTAGATTTTTTTAAGTATAGTCAGTCAAAGATGTAGCAAAGCTTGTTATATTCAAAACATGTAACTTTTTTTTCTGATAACTATGATGACTTACCCTGTTACCTGATTTCGGTCCGTTGTTAACTTCTAGGATACCCTATATTTAAATATTGTTAAGTTTCCTACGTTAAACGAGGTATCTAAGAAGCATGACGACGAAAAAAACTCCTTCTTGAGTAACACATACAACTTTTCATTGCTTCTTAGAGGCAATATTAGCTTTTCTTTGATTACCAAAGTCGCTATACAAAAATGTAATTCAAAGATACAAAAATTTCTTCAAAAATGCTCAGTAAATCTAATTTGAATTAAAATAACTCGTCTAAATTCGTTACTTTACTATTATTATTTAGATTTTGCCTTATTTGAAGTCTTTTCAGACTTCCAACACCCTTAACAAACGTTTCAATTATATTTTTTACTAACTATAAGTATATTGTACTATTACAACAGATTTAGATTTGTTTGCTTTAAGTAGTGGTCAACTTAAAAAAAACTTGTGCAACTCTTTCTTTCACTCTTTACTTAAAAATCCTACTTGTGTCTAATTCTTGCCTTTTCGTTTATTATTTGTTATACCTAATGTAAATGTCTAATTTCTTTATGTATTCCTACTAAATTATCTGTAAAAACTTTTAATTGGCCTTCATTTTTACATCATCTCTGTCTATTATATCACATTGCTGTAAGTTTTCCTAATATTGTAAAATAAAATAAAATAAACTGCCGCTTCGCCCGCGCGTTCGGTATGTTGCGATTTTCATCAAGTTCGGCTCAGTAATTAAGCCGGTAAAGACGGACAGACCGACAAATAAACAGAGTAACTTTCGTATTTATATTTTGAATAATAGTAAGGATGTATGAATAAGTGCTCGCAGTATTAATGAGCTCTGCCACCGTTGCAGAGGGCTCGCCGCGCGCCGAGGGCTGGCCGGGCGCCGCGCCACGCCTGCCGCCGCCCTTCCGCGCCGGTGAGTGCCCGCCTCTGCCTACCTCTCTTGTACTAACCCTCATCTCGAATACCTAATGTTCATGGCAATTCGGACAGTTTCACATGCTTCTCTTAAGAAATATTGCTTTGGCTTAAACGAGGTTTTTCTGAGCACTTGTGTTGTTTCAAAGAATTAATTCAGAATGTATAGCTTACTCTTAAAGCACGCACCTACTTACTATACTGGATGTAAACGACATCGGATTATCGGTTTTGGTATAATATCATGTCATAACAAAATCGCAAATGTATGTAAGTTTCATAAAACTCTTAAGACAACATTAAACTTTTCACTTATGAAGAACATGATTTTTAAGCTTTTAATCTGAAAAAAAATTCATTGGAAAGACTAAAGTTGACTGGGAAACAGCAAATGTATTGGAATAATCTAGGGCACAGTCATAATCAGATGAAATTTTCCCGACAGCTAAAAGTTACCTCAGCAAGTCATGAATTTTTTCCAAAATTGTCTGGAGAATCATTTCCGCACCTAGGATTTCAGAATCATGTACTCAATCTCTAATTGATTTCAATATAGCATTTAGCCATGTTTAGCAATCTAATACTAAGAAACAAACGATTTTTTTTTATTTTGATTGGAAGCGGAGCTTGAACCCATTACCTTAGGATTCCGTCACATTGCACTCCTATCTGAGCTATCCTCATTCCTAATTCACATTTTTGTTGACTGTATGATGCACGTCTTTTTACTTTTTACGCTTATAACAAAAGGCTAGTAGATTGTGACGTCACGTGACCTGCTTTGCTAATAATATTACTTACAATCTTGGGATCAGTCTACTCGGCTATTGACAGGGACCGAAGCGCAACGTGACGGCTAATTTTCATAAAAAAAACATTTTACAGCGCGCAGCCGCGGCGATTGCGTGCACATCTTTTTTGTATGAAAATATTTTAATAGACGAAACCGCGGCAGAAAGTGCTGGATAGGGATAGAACTAAAATAATATTATGCTTATTTTTGTGCTAGTAATACAAATTAATAAAATTGAAGAGTGTGTTTTGAAGGTCAAAATAAAATGTTTGAAACTAATCTTGTAAACGACTGGACCGATTTGAGCTTTTTTCTTACTTCTTTTTTCAATACCTTCCGAAGCCACCATTAATCTCTATTAGAGGTACAAACAGGGAAACTTTCAGCTTTTATAAAATGACGAAAGCCGAGTGGCCACTGGTTCTTAAGCTATAAATGTCATGAACGCGCACCGCCGACGCCTGACGCACCGCTCTGTAATGGCTTCAGCACTTCGCCATTTTTCAATCTTGCTATTCATATTGTTCTTGGGTATATATATGATATTCCACTCCTCTTCATTCCTCATTTCTGTCTTCTCTATACTGGTGATGGAAACAGTAGTTATTCAATCAAATATCATAAATAAAAGACCATTTCAATTTGCAGAATTGAGAATGAGAGGACCGCCTAGGCCACCCAATATGCAAGGTACGGCGCAGGGTTTATTGTATCATTACGTATATAGATTGGGTGTATTATGAGTGAAATGTAGCAGCGATAGCCGAGTGGGAGACCGTAGGACTGCTAAGTCAAAGGTCTCGGGTTCGAACCCACGGCACACACCTGTGTCAATAAATCGTTAAGATTCGTCTTTTCGAAGATATGTGTGTATTTATCATATAAATTATCGCTCGCTAACGGTGAAGGAAACATGGTGAGGAAACCTGCATGCCCGAGAGTGCCTATAAATCGCTTGAGGGTAGTGTGAAGTCTACCAATCCGCACTTGGCCAGCATGGTAGATTATGGCCTAATCCTTCTCATCATGAGAAGAGGCCCGAGCCCAGCAGTGGTTTTAGATACAGGGCTGCTATTATAATGAGTGAAATGTTTCGTAAAAATGAAATTATGAAAATAATATGAATACGCCCAGTCTGTAGTCACTGTAGATTTCTTTAGAGCGAATTTAGTTTAAACGTATTAGTTTTAATATGAATGTGAAATAAATGATAAAAAAGTAGGCAATCAAAAAGATCTGTATGAATAAGAAACATTCCTCTTGATATAAGAGAATTCGACAATGTTCCAGTTTTGCCTTGACCTAGATTAGGAGGATTACAGGCGAATGCACCTTTTCGTGATAGCCTATATCACGAAAAGGTGCATTCGCCTGCAATCCTGTAATGTTACAGTTCTTAACCCCCCCTTAAAAATAAGGAGGAGGTTCTGAATTAGATTGTAGTTTGTTGTAAATTTCCAATTGCATTCGGTACAAACATTAGGGCTGAGATGACGTTAGGTAGAAAAGTTTGGGAGGATTAAACATATTGCGCCGACTCCGTAACGTTACATTACAGTCGGTCTGGGAGCACCTAAAGTAAAACAAGATCAAAAACATTGATATAACTAGTCAACTCGTTTTCAATTCACATCATACCTTCCATTAAAATTTAAACTTATATTCGATTTTTTATATTTCAGGACCCTGGATGGATGGCCACGGGTCGGGACCGGGACCGTTCGGGCCAAGGTTCAACGGTATGGGACCTCCATTCAATCGCCCGCCCTTCGATGGGCCCCGCCCTCCATTCGACGGAGCCCCATTGTTCGAGGGCGGGCCGCGCTTCGAGCGACCGCCCTTCGCCAGAATGCCATTCGACGCCATCAATCGTCCTCCGTTCGATGGCCCCCGCCCTCCATTCGACGGACCACGACCACCGTTCGATGGACCGCGACCTCCCTTTGATGGCCTCCGACCTCCCTTCGATGGCCCCCGACCTCCCTTCGATGGCCCCCGACAGTTCGACGGTCCTCCCTTCGACGGGGACCGACCGCCGTTCGATGGACCGCCACGATTCGATGGACCGCCGGAGTTCTTTGATCGAGGGCGACGCTTCGATGATCGCGAACAGTTCCAGGATAGATGGGGGGGAGGTGACCGCGACCGTGGGGATCGGGAGTGGGGCGATCGGGAACGACGCCCTGAGTGGGACGACCGCAGAAGGGATAGGAGGGACAGGCCCGGACCCGGACCCGGACCTGGACCTGGACCTGGACCTGGACCCAGGGAACACGATGACAGGTTTAACAGGGACCGAAACACCGACCGACGGAAGCCCTTCGACGAAAACAGACCCAGGAGGCAATCTGAGAATAGGCAACCCGATACACCAACTAAATCAGACGCCTCTAAACAGGACGCATCACAGTCCGATGCTTCAAAGCAAGCTGACGCGCCAAAACAAATGGACGCTCCGAAGGCCGACCCTCCTAAAGACGAAGAAAGAAAAAGACGCGACCGCGACAGAAAGTCTAGATGGGGTGCAGCCGAAGAACCCTCTGAACCTACTGAGAGTATAGAAACAGTCGCTGCTAGTAACGAAAATGTACCAGAATCCATGGATATCGCTGAAGGCGACACTGGTAAGGTTTTGTCCGCAGGAGCTGAGGGTACTGAGCGTATGGAAGAGTCGCACGATACTCACGAGCAAGGCAGTGCTCCGCCGGTATTTAATGAATCAGCCGTGCAAGATAGTGAATCTAGAGAATCTGCCAAAGACGAACGCCACGAAGAGCGCACGAAGGCACCGGCGCCGCAAGCCGTGCCCACCGCTGATGACGATTCTTACACGGCAGACAAACAGTACGAGAGCGACTCTCATTCTCCGCCCGCTGAAGATACATACGGCGAAGAGAAGCAATTTGAAAGAGAGCCTGACGTACCGGCCGCTGTAGATACTTACTCTGAAGAGAAACAGTATGAAAGGCAGGAGGATGTCGAACAAAGCTACTCAGCTCCCGTTGAAACAGAAGCGCCGGCGCCCGTTGAGCCAGCCAGGGAGGCGTCCATGACTGATTTGTACGACGCGGGTGACGCCGTCGACACTAGCTTCTCGTTGCCCTCCCCCGAGCCTAGGGAAGCCCCGGCGCCGTCGCCCCTCGAGCCAGCACAACAATCAATAGATGAGGCTTCCAAAACCGTGGACATGTTCAGTCCGGAGAGGGAACAGAAAGAAGAGGGGGAGTCCAGCGACGCTCGCAGCAGCAGCTCGGAGAACAAGGAGGGAGCTTGACAGCGGCGCAAGTGGAAGGTGGGGTATTTCCAGTGGTCATGATTCGGGTGACTCCGCTCGCAGCGCCGCTCTGCGCTCGCTCTGCTCCGCTGGCCGCCGCCGACGGAGCGGAGCGAGGCCACGCAGCCGAACCGTTATAACGCCAAAGATATTTTTTTATACACGAAACAGAGTTGAAATATACGAGTGCCTTATTGGTTACCAAAGTGGTGTTTTGTTTTGTTCGCCGCCGCACGCATCGGGCGTAGAAGAGGAACGCGCCTGGGCACTCAAGTGGAGTGACCCGGGCCAGGTACGGTTGCTAATGATATCTCCAGTACTTGCAGTACTACGCGCGTCTAGCACAATTGCTGTTGCACTCTCACTCGTTGCAACATGCCGCGGCTCTTACTCAACCATTACTCAATGCTCAAATCCGATATCCACATGTTGCAACTCTAACTTCATTTGCATTCAGCAAACATTCACAATTGTACTAAGCGGGCGTCTATTTTTATTATTTCGTAATGTCGAAATGGAATCAAACCACACTAGCTGTAAATTGTACTTTTCAAATGATCATGTAGGCTTATTAATGTAATTTATGAATGAATGATTACCATTTCGACATATTATATCGCTAGCAATGTGTGCAAAACACCTGAACGGCGGCCGCGTCACCCGAATCATCGCCAGGAAATACTCCGAAGAAGCAGCAGCAAGAACAAACACTTCGACTGTTCGCGGACTTCGACTCGCCACTCATAAATGATTTTCGTCGTCGCGTCGTTGCGACACTTTTACTAAGTTATCTTCTTATTTTATTTTACTAATTACTTCGGTATCTCGAATTGTATTTGTGTATACTCTTCCGTTGGCAACGATATGTTGCACTATATGCTACTTAGACCACAACGTTATGTTATTACTTATACGCACTTTCTAAATCTAACTATGACTTAATCATTGTTCATTGACTCGTGTCTTTAGGTAAATTTGGTGACGGTAGGGAATGGATTTTAGAATGACTATTTAAATCTATTTGATAGATACGAACATGTTTTATAAATTTATATAGGCACTATATCTGTAGTTACTGTTTACGAATCTAGGTTTTATCTTAGGCTGATTATAAGCATATTTTATTTGAACAACATGTCGCAAACTGCGCTGTGTTCCGCTTCATAGTATCGGTGTTTATATGTAACATATTTTTATAAAATTATAATGCGAGTCTTATTATATCATTGAGATTTATCTACTCCATTAATTTAAACATTTAAATGTTAGGTTATATTTTAACTATGTAGATAAACATTATAATTACAATGCATGCTTCAATGTTTGTCATATTTGCTTGAATAAAATTTTATAAAATTCATGGGAGCAATGTTTGATTAGAATCCGTACTTTACACAGCAATAGCTTGGCTCAGCGGGTCCAGAGGCATCGTGCGGGGACAGTTTTGCACACATTGACTAGTACGTGCCTTGTTTTTGTTATCATTTCAGCCTACAGCAAGCCTCGCACGGGACAACGCTACTTTCAGATTCAGAGGACCAGAATCTTCAGACGATAAATTTTTATCCTGCCCTGCCTCATAAAAAAGAAAATTTTCAGCAAATGAATTGGATAAAAATATTTATTTGTGCCCTGATTACCTATCCAATATAATATAATAATATACAAGTTTAAAAATATTTAATATTCAGTATTAATCACAAGTCATCGGTTATTACTTATTAACCAAAATAGATTCACGGCAAATAATACGAGAATCCCAAAGAAATTAAGAACCAATCCTTAAAATTACTGAAGTATACGATAGATGGCGCTGTTAATTGAAATTGGCTGCAGATGGCTGTTCGACCAATCTCAACCCGTTAAATTTCATAGGCGGCCAACTTCAGAACCGCTAAGTTTTTTGATTTTATCAGTTTGGTGGCTTCACTTTTTGTATCCGGTACACTGCATCTGCCTTTATTCTATTATCTGAACTTGGGACTATGCAAACCAGGCCAAAATAAGTTTGTTTGGCCCTTGGTCTGCAACTTGAGTTAAAAGTCATTTCGGTAATGGAAACTTAGGCTGTTTGGCCTGTTTGTTTAGGATCTGTAACAAAATCTATCGGCGCTTTCGGCGATTCCTTCTCCCCTTCCTCCCGTGAGCACTTTCGATTGATGACTACCTCCTTACACCGCTTCTGCACTACACTATACAGGGTGGATTATTTATATCAGTCGGTATGCGGAAGTCTGTAATCAGAAGACATACTCAAACCTGTTGTTAGGAACCATGACAAATCGATTTTAGTAATAACAAAAACTGCTTACTTAGATTTAAGAAAAATCTTGTCAGCTCTGGAATCGAACCCTAAATAAATAAAAATAAAACTAATTATTTCTATCTAAATAGAAATAATTAAAGTTTTATTTTTCAATCCAACCGGGTTCGATTGTGTAGGTCATTCGCAGTAAATCTTATTATGGAACATAGTATCTAAAATAAATAAAACGCATTGTATTGCATTTTCATAAATTTACTTATTGAAGTAGATGTTTGAAATAACCATCATTTACTTCAATACAAATGTTCGATTCGTTTAGGTAACGTTTTAACTATTGCGTTATGTACCTTGATGTGTTGTATTTGTGTTCATAGACTTATAACCTTGAGGTATTCAAATGGTAAATATATTTTTAAAATATTTTACGAGTAGAGAAAATATAGGTCTGATACATTGACGTAAAGTAGTCGAATATTACAATGGTACCAATCTAGTGCACAGGAGTTAGGCGTCCCCCACATATGGCGTGCGCGATCCTCGGGCGTGCGAGCTGCACGGACATAAAAGAGCGTCGCGAGCGCGCCGCGCGCACGCTGCGCCCTTGCAGCTCGCACGCCCGAGGATCGCGCACGCCAAATGTGGGGGGGGCCTTATTTCTGTCATTTTTAAAGTAAGCTTCCAAGAAGTCTAGTTCTATTTTCAAATGAGTTCTCTGTATCCTCTTTTGATTAATAGATAATCACAAAATAATAATTATCCTATATAACCAAACTTCTGACAATAGCTTCTGGAAATTGAAATACAATGAATTTTTAATAGTAAAATTTACTGCTATTTACTGGTTTTATTTTTCAATTCGTCCGGGTTTGATTCCTGATCTGGTTACAAGAATTTTCATAAATGTAAGTACCTATGCAGTTTTTGTTTTTACCAAAATCGATGTCATGGTTCCTAAGAACAGATTTATGTATAATATTATCTTATAATTACAGACTTCCCCATACTGACCTATTTAAATGAGCCAGCATACCACATACCGTAGTAAAAATGTGAAGACCTAGAGAACACTGTCTCTACAAAAAATATGCCACATCATTAAAATAACAAATACAAAAAAATATGTCTGCCAAACACCAAACATAATACCTAATCTTATAATATGTGTAATATAAATGTCATTGATTATAACGAACCTATTCGTATCACATCCAAATCGGTTCAGGTATTTAAAAACCAAAGTGCAGAAACAACTTTGTCTGATGACAGTTTTAATGTAAAATACTGCTTGTGCAGCTGAATCTGGACTAGAAGCCGATTTCAGCAAATAGATTTGAGGACGATTAGTGGAAGAACAAAAATAATTTTGTGAATAAACGATGCATAATGCACCGTCCACATCAGGCAAATAAAGGCCTGGTTCCTGTTTGGAGGGCTACGTGGACGCTATAGATCGTTAGTTGGCGTTCGCCGGCAATCAAAGTATGACCGTAACATTAACGGATTTGTTAAGCCACAGGATCAATTAATCCGTTCGGTCTTTCAAGGTCCTCACCATCTGAGGAGTTGAGGACCTGGCTTAATTTCAAATCCCTTTTACAGGTGTAAAACTACCGCAGACTACCAAAAGGCTAAGTAGTCTACCATTATTGACGGTAGCTTACGTAGTTTATAAAATGATTCAGTTTTTAAGACCTGCTATATTGCGACGAGTTTTAGAGTTAAATAGATAAAATATTTTTAAATAAGATTCGATATTGTAGGCAAATTTTGGCAGGAGATAGGATCTCAATTTCATAGGGTTCTCTTATGGTATCTTTTTCCTCCGATCTCGTCTTATTGCAATTTTGTATTATTGAGTTTCTCTTTGTGTGTAGCACGCTGACGATGCAGCGATGCTACATCCACCTGATACAAAATTTAACGAATTGCACAATGTATGTGACTAATGGTAAGTATTCTAGAAGGATTCCAAACATCTGCATGAATCGGATCGAAAGGCTTTATCGATTATTTTCGAACTGACAGGTGACCGCACCCCATGTTACAAGATTTGGAATTATGCCATATTTAAGGGAAATTGTTCTTACGGAACATTTTTTTTATTCATATTGCCAATTTGAACACAATCTGGCGGAGCTGAATTAGTATATTATTTTAATTAAATAGCATAGTTTCCTTATTGAAAACCGTTAGTTAATGGACATTATAGCGAAGTAGAGGTTAGTTCCGTAATGACTTAAAAATCGTTTTGTTGTAAGGTTTTAAATAATATGGCTTAAATTTTATTTTCAGTAGCTTCTGAATGCTAAAACTAATCAAAAAAAGGTGATAATAACCCTCAGTTATTTTCTCCTTTTTCTAAAATAGGGTTTTAATGTCGGACACTAAGTGCAATCGATTTCTTTATTATTATATTGATAATTATATTTTATTCTTTGTGTTATTCATAATTGCAACTGAATGAAATATTATTCAAACAATTATTTAGTAAAACGTTAAAACAAAAGTTATAACCTATATTTTGTTAGCATGAAAATTGTGGCCATTACCAAACTGACACAACAAAATGTTTTGAGCTGAGCTTACATGATTGAGCTTGAACCTTATCTGACCTTATGTTCTGAAGAATAAGATTGCATTCATAACACTTTCACATTTTCTGTGTGTGCTTTATTTTTTATTTTATTTTATTTATTAGGGATAAACAAACAGTTACAACATTAAGAGTAAATTCAAAAATTTAACAAATTAAACAGTGATTAAATGTGCACTCACAACGTTATCCACAAAATATAAGTGAAAAATTGGTGACATTTTTGCAACTTAAAATTAAATAATAAGAATAAAAGAAATGCAAACAATAGGCCAAGAATGCGAACACCTCCAGTTATTCCTTAATTTGCTTGATATTTTCTATTAATGTAGTTCTAAATACGTTAGCGCGCATGGCAAATATATCTAAATCTGTAAAATTATCATTATAATTTTGACACAAGCGTCGCAAGGGTGCTCGAACTCCAGCATTAGTTCTGCAGGGTGGTACAGCAAACAATGGACGTGTGCGCACTTGTCGCCTTATAACAGTTCTAGGAACAATGTAGCTTAAACTACTAGTTAACTCAGTGCAGTTATACCTATTACCACAAATATCATAAAGAAGCATCATTTCTAGGAACAAACGTCTGGATTTTAAGCACATGACATTATAGTTTTTAAGTAGGTCCTCATAAGTTGCGTTACTTTTAGTACATCTAAAGTGCATTGATTTCAGGAATTTACGTTGAACCATCTCCAGATTGTCAACGTATATGTTATAAAGAGGGTTCCACACCGCCACGGCATATTCCAGTTGTGATCTGACCAAAGATTTATACAAATGGATATATGTATGTGCGTTCCTAAATTCAAGTGTAGACCTCATCACGAACCCATACATACGATAAGCTTTCTTTATAATGGTCTCAATGTGCTGATCTAGATGAAGCTTATCGTCGAGCAAAACTCCTAGGTCACGTACGGTAGACGATTTTGATAGAACTACATTATTAATATGATAACTATTTAAAATTACATTTCTGTTCTTTGTGAATGAGATACTGACACACTTAGAAATACTTAAATTAATTTTATTATCTATGCAGTATTTGGCGAGTCTGTCTATATCTTCTTGAAGTAAATGGCAGTCTATTGGAGTTTTGATAGCTCTGTAAAATTTTAAATCGTCTGCGTATAATAAAAATTTTGAATATTTAAAACAGGTTCCAATGTCATTTATGAATATAATAAACAACAGAGGTCCTATTATCGAGCCCTGGGGCACGCCCGACGTAACAGTCACAGTAGCAGAGTGGAATCCCTTAATCACAACTTTCTGAGTTCTGTTGGTAATGTACGAGGCAAACCAGCGGAGCAAATTTCCCCTTATTCCGTTGTACGCGATTTTGTGTAAAAGTAATTCATGATCCACCCTGTCGAACGCCTTCCGAAAGTCTGTATACACGGTATCTATTTGTGTCTGCTGATCCATATTTTTAAATAGATAATCTACAAATGTAAGTAAATTAGTTGTGGTAGATTTACTTTTAACAAAACCATGTTGTTGATCGATAATTATTTTATAAATAGTCGAGTGTATAGCATCATGTACAAGTCTCTCAAAAAGCTTCGACAAGGTGGACAGAATAGAAATAGGGCGGTAATTTTCTACGTCTTGTGTTGAGCCAGATTTATGAACAGGCGTCACATGGGCAGTTTTCCATAATTCAGGAAAGATGCCTTGGGAGATGCATTTATTGTAAATAATATTTAATGGAATACAAATGCTATCAGCCGTACGCTTTATGAAATAGGGAGGCAAACCGTCAGGCCCAGAACCTTTGGAAGTATCGAGAGCTCTCAAAGACCTTAGGACCTGAGCCGGAGTAAAAGAAATGTTGCTAATAAGAGTGCATTTGTCTGAGATATCTTCTGTCGACGACCATTGACGGCTATTAAGTGTGGAAGGTTCATATACTGAGTGGAAAAAATCCATGAACATATTGCATATTTGAACTGGATTACTAGACTTCTGATTGTTGTAAGTCATGGTCGATGGCACGCCTGTGTTACCTTTCCGATTAGAAATATATCTAAACAAGTGTTTTGTATTCTTTCTGATGTTATCCTCTACGGAAATTATGTAACGTGCGTAAGTAGCTTTACACTCCATGGAAAATCTACGTCGCAGGAAAGAAAACTGCTCGTAGTCTGAAATGTTATTATAAGTTTTCCACTTGATCCAGGCTTTATTTTTATTTTTAAAAATACGGATAAGTGAATTAGAAAACCACACGGGAAATTTCGATGTTTTTTGTTTACATTTCGGAGTGTACATTTTAATATAATTAAATAAAGTGTCGTAGAAGGCCGTTACGCATTCATCAGCTGATAATTCAGAAAAAATGACATCCCAGTTAACCCTGCTCAGCTCCTCGTTTATAAGCTCATAGTTAGCTTTATAATAATTATATTTGATCACATAAGCATGTTTAATAGTTTTAACTACGCACTTGTATTGAATAATGGCATAAAAAGGTGGATGCATTTGGTCAATAGGTACTAAAGGATTTGGTGGTACATGAATTGAGCAGCCTGTATTACTTATAATTAAATCCAAAATACGGTTACATGAATTTTTAATGAAATTGAATTGAGAAGCGCCAAGCAAAGACATAAAATTGTTCAAATTTCTATGAGTACTCGTCGAAGCTTGAAATGTCAGAGCATTGGGGAAGTTACCAATAGTTGAAAGCCAGTCTGTGTTAGGTAAATTGAAATCTCCTAGTAGTATAACTTTATTGAAGGCGTGTGCATCCATCAAATGTTGAACAGTATCAAAGTGCGAGACATATACTTCGTCTGGGCAGTTAGGAGGAATGTATACTGCACTAACCAAAAAAGGGCCCTGTGCATCACCTGGCAGCTGTATACAGACATTTTCAATTTGTTTATGACATGGGAAATGAAGAGGTACAGCCTGCGAGCGCAGATGTTTCAGTATTGCTATGAGGACACCACCTCCTTCCTTCTTACCTGAGGCCTCACGGTCCCGGTCGCAACGATAAACTTCGTAGCGCGCGTCTATAAATTCAGTATCGTGTATATGAGGGGTCAGCCAAGTCTCAGTCAAAACAATAATGTCGTAGCAATTAGAAAGTATGTTCATGTGTAGTATATTAAGCTTCGAACGCGTTCCCCTGCAATTCTGGTAGTAAACTGTTAAACTATCCATTACAGAGCCGTTTACTACATACGAGTGATATATGTATAGTAATTACCATTATTTTCATGTTATACAGGTGAATTATTATAAAAATCCAGACTAGAATTCTCGAAAATATGAAGATTGTCGCGTGGAATATTTGTAGTGCCAATAGGTATAACTGCAGTGTATTTTTATAAATAGAAAAACAAGAAATCCTTATATGCAAATACATGATAAAATTTTTGATTGTTATTTGTGTTAAGTAAATATTTTTATGAAAACGTAAGTTATTGTTTGGATTGACGATTATTAGGCTTAATTTTGGCGATATCCTTAATTGAACGTATCGCAATCGCAGGTTCCGAGTCAATCTCTCGCACAAGGATGGTAGAGTGCTTGACCCAGATGTATTTATAGTTATGTTTTCTGACCGCGTCACGTGCTTGCCGAAATAACTGCTTTTTTTTCAGTGTGAGATGTTCATGCATGAATATCGGTTCAACGGCACCAGAAAAACCCAGCTGGTTAGCATTCAACCCTTTTGCCAGTCGAAAAGAACTCAGTATATTATCCCTGAGAATGCGAGAACTTAACTTGACTATTATATTCTTCGGCATTTTATTGTCTTTATGAGCATGAGGTACTCTATGAATGGCTAATACATCTTTTTGAGTCAGAGGAAATTTAATTTGGGTGCAGATTGTATCCATGAGAATCAGGAGGTTTTCATTCCGTTTTTCGGGGACATTGCACAGCTCCAGATTACTCTGTCGGGCTTGTTCTTCCATGGAATCAATTTTGGCCTCCAGACTACTTATAGTGTTTTGCATAGTCTCTACGCAGGAATTGCTACTGCTGGTTGAGTCTAGTTTGTTCTTGAAGTCTTCCTGCTGGTCCATCGTAAACTGAACAGATTTTTGGATAGACGTTATTTCTTCTGACAGCTCATGCTGCTTAGTTTCTATTTTGCTGACACGACTATCTAGCTTATTTTGATCCAACCGCAGGATATTAATTTCGTTTTTGATATCAATTGTTACTTGAGATATTGCGGCGAGATCGGTGCGGATGCTAATAATATTTTCGGTTAATCGAGTCAACGCATTGTTCATATCACCACGCATATCCTCAATTTTATCGTTAATATTCAGAGATAATGCTTGAATAGCTTCAGTAATCTCGCATTCCGGTTGTTTACGCTTCCTTTGAGTAACATTTTCTGCAGTAGTAGTATCTGAAATATCAGGAGCAGAAGAAAACTTCGACGACGGTGTTCGCTGCATGTTTATTATTAAAATTATTCAGCAATACGTAAAGTGTAGAAATCCTTATTTGCGGTGGCCTATTTGAAGCGGCAATTCTCATGTGTCGGTGGCGCAGCGGTGTAAGCATGCAGCTCGGACGCAAAACGCAGGTGATCGATGGTTCGAACCTCAGTGGTCGGCGCAGCGTCTTTTTCCGATTTCAAATAAATATTGTGTATGTTCAATTCACAAATCTCTTCACTCACCGGGGTCCGAGCAGGATGGCGCAATACAACTTCCAATATGGCACCGGTAGTATATGGGCCTCTCCACAAGATAGTAAGAGAGGTACCGATGTCCAGACAATAGCCGAGACCACAAATCAAATAAATAGAATTTCATACAGGCAAAAATAAACTGTCACACCACTACTCTGAACGAAGTTCAACGGACGAATGCTTAGCAGCATCCAGTTCATAGCCTCCTTTTGTGAAGTTGGCTGTGTACCATGTGTTCCCACACTTCTGAGTCAGTTTCATAACATTTTACAATCATTCCTATAAGTAACGGAATAAAAATTTTACGAAACTGACGTCACATTCACAGGAAAAGTTATAAGAACTAAGTTTTCTACTCACAGTTAAAGATGTGGTATCAAGTACCAGTGTGTAGAACTACTGCTAAATGGTGATTGATTCGTCTGTTACTATCAGTTAAAAAAATATCTATTCATTTTGCTATTAAGTTCGTAATGTGTAAAAAAAAATGTGAAAATGCTCATATAGGAGGAGGTCGTACAAAAAGTGATTTATGGAAAAGGTCTTATAAGGGAAAATTAATGAAACAAGTAAGATCAAATCGCTGTACTAGCAACATTGATAACAGAATTGACAGATTTGTGGATCGAGAAGCTCTTGTTACATTTTAAATCGCAGTAAATAGCCTGCCTAATTATGGAGGGCATGCATGTAGTAACCCAAGATTTTGTTAACGTGCACATCACAAAGTCTGATAGCGAAGATGCGGCGCCCATCGAGAGGAGATTCAAGAAAGGGATCACTGTTGCTGACTTTAAGGTTAGGGTGATTCATATTATTATAGATTTTTTGTTTGTTTTGCATAATTTTATTGGTTTATCAATGATTCCTGTCCCCATGGATGGTAAATATTAACTTTCATTTCTCAGCATTTATGATAAAAGCAATTTTCAATTAGTTACCCTGATTAAAGGATATGAAAAAAAAAGGAAAATTGTTTTTTTTTTGTTGCAGTCAGTTTATAGCCAACTAAAATAGCTCTAACTAACTACAAAGGGGGAATATTACCAAATTGTTATTTCCAAGGCTAAGATATGATAGAGGAGGCGAATTATTACTAAAAGCTCTAAATTATACACACTTTATTCTATTACTACTTGTGGTTAATATTCATCAAGCTCAAACAATAATAAAATCTAGTTGTTGGAACTACATTTCATTTATTTACAGTCTAAACTGGAGCTGCTCACTGGAGGTTCAGCGATTACCATGAAACTGAAGGTCTACGACAATAAGAACACTTACATTTGTGACATAGACAAGGATGAAGCCCTGCTCGGCTCCTACCCCATAGATGATGGGATGAGGATACATGTTGTGGATAAGTTCACTCTTACTCAAGATTTCGGAGCCAGTGACAGTGCTGAGAGGTAAATTGTGATATTAATATTCAAAGACTGCAGATAAGTAGAAATTGTGTGTATACTAAAATTCAACATTGACTTGAAATACACAGATTTTCCAACAAGCTTTTAGCCTTATTATTGCATGTGCATCAGAATAGAATAGACATTAGATAGAGAACTCCAATATTTGGAATAATACAGTTTTAGTATTGAAAATTGCCAAAATTTTGGATGCCCTAGTACATACAGTGGGTATGTAACATGTAAATGATAATATTAATGCATTTTTGTAGATTCCGTCTCACAGAAGAGGAGTATGAGAAGAAGGGGGACACTTTACGCTCATTCCTGCAACGCAACAAGCTTGGCAAGTACAATGATGAGGAGATGGCCAAGATGAAAGAACAGCAGCAGAAAGAGCTGGAGGAAGAGGCAAGGTAATCATGGTGCCTTACTTTTGGCTCTTGGTATCGCTTCAAACACTGACGGCCCAGCACATTCAGGACAGCACTTTTATATTCTAGTGCAGCATTAATCTGAGACAACTGTCACTTGACTGAGATGGTACTGCAAAGGCCTTCAAATGTGTGTAGCGGACCTTTCTTTGTAGCTTGCTGGCATTTGAACCTTATGTGACCTCTTGATTATCTTGCGGTTTATTGTTATTGTATAGATTTCAAAATCGTCAGTCAAAAACACAACTCGGAAATTAAGACCTATAAAAAGTATATTCAAGCTAATGATATCATTGTTTTTATATACTTAGTATAAATGTTTGACATGACTATTGGTTCATGGCAATCATGCACCTTATGGTTGTTGAGAAGCAGTGAACTGTGACTGCATATATTAGAGATATGGTTCATAAATCTTGTTGATATGGTTGGTCACACATATAAGCTGTTGCCCGCAACTTCTTCTGCATGGATTTCGATATAATTAATGAAAACTACCCTGTTGGGCTAATGGTTAGTGTAAACAGTGAAAAGTATAACCATGTGTATTTTCTTTTTTTACGGGATATAATCCCACCCACACGGCCACCACTGTGACTCCTGTGACGCCAGGATCTACAGCGGTAACCAACTGAAAGGCACCGTGCATGACACACGGGCAAAAATGTGTATGTGTATTTTATCCTAGTTTTGGTCCAGTGGTTAGCGTATGCGACTCTCACCGCGAGGTCTCGGGTTCGATTCCCGGGTCGGGCAAAGTGTTATTTGCGAACTTTCTATCAGGAAATTCTCAATAGCAGCACGGAGTTGGAATTGTGCCTGGTGAATGGCCATAGGCTCACCCTCTTTTCCATGGTACCTAAACATAACAGCCACCCTTCTTATGTTATGTTTATATAGGACAACTGTATGTTTTGTAAATAATAAATAAATAAATATTGTCTCAATTTTTCATTATATTGTATTATGTTTATTTGTCTATAGATTAGCAGAAGCAGTGTTAGTAGGCGCTCGTTGCGAGGTTGCAGTACCGAATCAGCCCGTGCGCCGCGCCACCGTGCAATACAACGGAGCGCTTGACGGCGCCAAGGGTATATGGATTGGTGTGCAATATGATGAACCGATGGGAAAGAATGATGGATCGTGAGTATTACAATTTGAATATTCAGTCTAAACTTCTTCTAAAGACCAACATCAATCTTTGATTACTTTTGTCTTTTATTATACGAATCCAGTGGGATTTAAACCAGCATTTATTTATGCTATATACAATATAACACGACTTTTTAGTCTTGTTTCCTTGCAAGCTTGTCGTATGCCCTAGCGACTTTTCTGGCGACTTTTGGAGTGCAACAAAACATATTACTTACTTGAAAATTTAACTAAAATTTACTTTTCATATTATGGGACAAACATTATGTTTCCTTCATTCTTCTCTGTTAGCTACCTCGCTTTTACTTCTGCTCACTCCCGTCTCTTTCATATCTTCTTTTACGCAATCCATTCATATTTTCTTCGGCCTGCCTCTCCCTGTCTTTCCATCGACATTTAAACTGATCACTCACAGTCACATGCCTTTCATCCCTTCTCATCACATGCCCATACCTAGATAAATGGTTCCCTTTCAGCTTTTCTGTTCATATATTATACAAGTATAATCACAGAATACTTTCTTTTCTAGTGTAAACGGCAAGCGGTACTTCACATGTCACCAAAATTACGGAGGTTTCGTGAAGCCAGTCTACGTAACTGTTGGAGATTTCCCTGAGGAAGACTTTGACTTGGAAGACGAGATATGATTTTTGGCCCTCGACAGGCCTGAGGATGGAGAACATTGTGTCTGCCTCAGCCCTTATTGCTTTGGATTCTAAATCCGATGCAAATACTAAAAGACTGCTTTCTGAAGTGTATTTATTATATTTATCTGTCAAGCATTTAATGTTCGCGGCCATATCTAAAGCCAAGTTCTGTACCAAAAACTTAACATTTTATGATATCAGTCAATTCAAACAAATACAGGAATGAAGCAATTTGATTGATTGTCAAAAATATGAGACGTTAGGTTTTATTTGGGTAGCAGGAAACTGGGTTTTACGAAAATTAAATAGTGTTCTATGTTTCTGCATTTATTACCACTCTATATAAGTAAAGAATCACACGGCTATTTGACCCGGATCACGGTAAAAAAAATTATAGATTTTTTTACTGTTCTATACAAAAATAATTTTAACAACTTCATCGGTCCAGATAACCGTGTGGGCTTGCACAATGCACCATGCAATTTTCACATATTATTATAAAGAATATTTAATGGATAGTATCATGGAGAAATTTGCCACAAATCTGGATGTTTATGGATGTCTGTATAATTATGTATTTAATAAATAGACTGCTAATTATATAGGTATATTGGTTGGTTGTATAATGCCATGATAATAACACGCGTGCTGCAAAGGAATGTGATATGGAAAGGAGAAAAGGAAAATGAGTAAGACATGATAATTAATAATTATAATATTAGGTGTCTATTTATGAATTTGATGTATTGTCTTAATTGCCCATAACATGCTTAGCTAAAGCTTACGTAATTATGTCAAATATTTATTTGTTACACAATATTATCATGTGAAGCTTTATATCCAACAATTTGGTTGTTTTTTAGGCGGTAGTAGTCACGGTTTTATGCAAGTTATTTACTGTTTTCTGTTTCTGCATTTCTAAGCACACTTTGTGATGCAATTTTCACGTATAATAGTATATAGGGTCCTAAGGGTCGACTGGTAGAAAATGCCTTCGGCATTAAGTCCGCCTTTGTCACGTTTTGTGCAAAAAGTTTTTAAATAAATAAAATAAATAAATAAATATATTGTATGGGATAATAATATGTCATATAGGAACTTACCACAAATCTGGATGTCTGTAATATTTTAATATTCTATAGATAGACTTACTAGATATAATATGTGTCGGATTAACTTATATGCCATGATATTTACACGCGTGCTGCAAACGAATGTGATATGGAAAGGAGAGAAGGTTCTGAAGACGAAAAAGACAATCATTATAATTAAAAATGTATGTAAGATGTCTATAATATTCATATAGCCATAGTGAGTCAATCATGACGGTATATCATATGTATGTGTTATTATAAGTGTCTATAATATTCATATAGCCGTTATTTGAAATATTATTCGCTCCCATAAATTGCTTTGAATTGAAGGTCCCGTGATGACGCAAAATTAGACGTGTGGTTTTAGTTCAAACTATTGTGGGCAATTGTTCCCATAATAATTATATCCCCTTAATAGCTAGCACCCATATCTATGTGTATTTAATGTTTAGTAAATTAAACGTAATAACATGGTAAATAGGGATGATGACTGAGCTCGAAAAAGTAATAAAATAAATATCTTATCAAAATAAAGGTAAACTGAAATCAAATGCAAACATTATTTAGTTACATATTTTAAGTCAAACTCAATTTATGATTATTCAAAGTTTTATGGGCAAGTCCATTTTTAAAGTACAATATTTTTGCAACTTTCGAAATGAAACCATTTTCATATACGCAATATGTCGTATAGCTATCAAACAAAATTCACAACTACGCAAGCTACAAAACGATGACGTCACATCTATGTAGCCATTTGTTTGGGCGAGTATATTATTAATGTGAATTTAAAATTATTGCAGGCAGTTTATGTGATATCAAATAATTCTTTTAATGATGTTTCTAATATCGAGAGGTGTTTCAATTACATACGTAAATTAAATTTAGTCATTATGTCTATTATATGGGTGAATAAATGTATTAACATGGTACATTATAAAACATAAGATCAAATTCGCTTTATATGATTCATATTGTGTCAAAATTTGCAAAATGAAGCCTAAGTCACGATAACAATGTTCTCCAACATTTTAATTGATAAAATGTAGCTAATAATATAAAGCTTGCTGGCAAGCTGATTGTACACACGGTTTTAACAATTATTTTTTAATATTTACATTAATGTTTTAGTAATAAACATCAATTTTTGATCAAGAAAGAGATTTTCGGTCGGTCAGAGGCGTTTAAAATAATAATATTTGTTTAATATTCAATTATAATTTTGGTATAATATTAAATCAAGGTTCTTTACGGTTTTGAAGCAAGCTGCAAATTATCTGTCACGAGTCGGTATTCGCCACGCTCCAACTTCACTACCGCCTAGATCATTGATTTTCTCTATAATATTGAATAGTGTCGCCTGCATTGATCTCATGACGGTGCCTCGATGAGTTTGTTTTTTGAGTAATTTTGTATGATATGTATTTATAATTATGAATAACTATAAAAATTCGTAAAGGATTGTACACTCAATAAAAAAATATTAATTATTCGCAATATAACTTTTGAGTTAACATAATAATATTTATATTAATATTGTTTAAGCGCAAATTCACGATTGTTAAAAAATATAACTTGAAGGGTTTCTTCCAACAACCAATCTTAAAAAAAAATCTCCTTCCGCCTTTCGTATTTTTTTTAATTCGTTTCAAGTCAATCCTAGCATTATGTATATGAATAGTTAGTCTCACAAACTGTCCAGGCTAATAACAAAACAATTGTTATTCTGTAATTTTAATTGACCTTTTTTGTGTACATTCCAAGCGAATGAGATTTATACTCAATCATGTTAGCACATATCTTTGCTTGATTAGGTTGTAATATTCAATTATGACGTATCATATTATTAAAAATAAAAAAATAACATACTTTTCTTGTTTTTATTGTACTCTTCTAAACCGACGTAGAGGTGCTGCTGTTTCTTGTTCATCTTCTGCTACTACCGCCCGAAAAGTCTATGTATGAGTTGAGATTTAATCAATCTTGATCGTCAATGTTGTTGACCAAAGTAAAGATTGGAGTGCCCGACTATACACCTGGGGGTGTCTTTAATAATGAGTCGTCGGTAATGGATGAATTCTACTAGCGAGACTTTAGTTTACAAAAGAAAGTTATACTAAGAAGCGACTGAAAAAAATATGGGACCAGCAGGATTTGAATCTACGACCTCCAGCAAACAACCAACCAGCTACGGTCGCATCTTGCCTGGACCCCAAATTTCTCAACTGTATGTTACGTCATTTTAAGAATGATACTTATACTTTTCGACTGTTTCTTAGTATAATTTGCTAAACATAGCTAAATGCTATAAAAATAATTAATAAGTTGAAATATCTTACGCGTTCGTTCTTTACAACGATCGTGCTGAATGTAACTTCGCCATGTTGGATTGTATCCTACTTAAGATAGGAACAAATGGATGAACGTGACGTCACGAAATGAAGTAACATACAGTTAGGAAATATAAGGTCCTGGCTAGAAGCGATTGTGCTGGTTGGTTAAAGCGGCTTTACTTAAATCATTCTGCCAAAGGAGCACGATGTGATGTGTCTTGGGCCGTTGTTGGTATTAAGCCGCCCATATATTTATTAATTTCAAAGCCTTGATGGTTAGCGTATGCGCCTCTCAACGTGAGATTTCGGGTTCGATTCCAGGGTCGGGCAAAGTGTTAATTGTGAACTTTCCATGAGGATTCATAATAGCAGCCCATACTTGGAATTATGCCTAATGGATGGTGATAGGCTCACCCCCACAGATATAGATCTACATAGATAACGCAGATGCATGTACTTCGCGTGTCTCAACCCCGACCAAGCGTCGAGGTTGGTCGCAAATAACTTCAGTCCATGCGCGTCTTTTGTCAGAGAAAATCATAGCGGACGGCTCCAGTTGAACGTACTGGGCGGATTGGCATCGGCGGCATCGGTGTCTTTGAATCGGTTTGGATTTCCCGTCACTAAATTTCGGCTGTGACGTCACAAAAGGTATTAAAAAGTCGGCACGCTTGGTTTCAATACAAATCGTGATACTTGCGTTATCTATGTAGATCTATATCTGTGCTCACCCCCTATGCCATGGGACCTAATAACAGGTGAAGTGTGGGTCTTATATACCTCTGTAAGGCAGTTGTCCCACCAACGACGAGAAAACGACTAACTATCGGCTATTTTCTCGCTCAAGAAACGTACAATAGATATACTTTCCGTGTGAACAAAAGAGATGCATATACAAACAGTTGATCGCTGAACTGCCGGCGAGCACTCGCTTCACTAGTTTGTCGCTGAGCGACAAGAGCTATGAGGGATAACACTCGCTCGGCGATACTCGCCAAGACATTAGAACTCACGCCGAGAGAGCAACCAGTGGTCATTTCTCTACAGTGCGTATCCGTATCCGCCTCACTCGCACACTCGCTTATATAATAGCCGAGCTACACAAATATCGGAACTAAGCACTCGCTCCCCGTGTCTCGCTAACTCGTTTCTAGTTCTAGCTCTACTCGTTATTCGTTAATCGTTGCCGGTGAGACAAGTGCCTGAATGTCCATAAATAAAAACTTCAATTAAAATTCTTATAAACTTTATTAACTAGAACTTCCTCCTCTTCAATATATCTGGTCGCCAGTTAATGGGGTGCGATTCCTCGGAGGCGGACTCGTCCTCGCGGTAGATCTTTATGGTCTTGTCGGCCTCCGTCGTGATGAGGCGGGAGCCCGACGCGTCGAACGTCATCGAGAAGATGCCGGCTTCAGAGTCCATGGAACCTGGCTGCACTGCCGCCTGGATCAGACAAATATTATATAAGTTGGTACCTTTGCAAAATTATCTGCAGAACTGCCTGCCTGTCCTAAATTTGCCAAGTGTTTGAATGAATTTCGGTGTCGGAATAAAGGTATTAAATCCGCTATTATCAGCACCATTGAAGACTTTGATATTATTCCTGAGAAAATATTGTTTGAATTTAAATATTTAAAAGATAAAAATGAACCCAGCTGGACTCGAAGTACTAATAAAATGATATTTAATAAAAAGATATGTTACCTGTAACCTCTGGAAGTTGTACCCTGTCCTCCAGTCCCATAAATACATAGTGCCGTTATCCCCTCCACTCACTAACACCCCTTCAGGGTTCACAGCCATGCAGTTCACTATTGCGTTGTGGCCTGATAAATTCTGTAACCAAATACATCCAAAAATATACAAATATATACAGACGAGTTCTATATCCATTGTCAAAACATAATCTTTTCTATTATGAAATCAGTATGGACCATAAATTTGAGATATTTCCACCACAAAGCCCAGAATTTTACCCAATAGATGGCTTTGGGTCATTCTTTATCACATAAGATCTAAACATAACATGATAAAAATGGGTGCTAAACACCTATGCTACGCCTTTCTGGGTAATATAAGCGTGATGTGACCCAGAGCAAAGTGAAACTGCCAACACTTTAAACAACATACCTGAATGAACTTTCCTTCGGGACACTTCCACTGTTTGATGTTATCGGGCGAGGCCGATGCGAAGGTGTAGAGCGTGGGGTGCACCACGATGGAGCGCACGGACTTCTTGTGGTTGGTGAGCGTGCACAGAGACTTGCCCGCTGCCAGGTCCCACAGGCGGATCGTCGAATCGTGCGAGCCCGTTATTATCTGAAATTGCAAAATATTTAATATTAATTAAAATGAACTCATTTCTGCAACCACAGGATTCGGCTCCATCGTTCTAAAAAAACTAAGATATAGATTCCACATGCTAGGTTCACAAAATTCCTCATATATATTTCATCTTCTCATAATTAAATCAGCTATTTTAACTGCTCACTGCCATAAAGAATGGTAACCAATGAAATTCTAAATAAGCACCTGACCATCTCAAAATGAGATGGATATTATTACCAAGTAATTAGAAGAAATTAAGGAAGGAAACTAATAATAAAGTCACTTTTATGATATCTTAATTACGCAAATACAAAAATAACATAAAATTTAACGATATTCTACACAGCAATTAGCAAGATGCAAGCAATTTTAATGGCCATCAAACATGTTTTGTCAAATATAAGGTTGTTTTAGTGTCGCAGGAGACGCGGCTAAAACTTGACTTATGCTACAAACCTGTGGCTCCGCAGCCTGGCAAGCGAGCGACGCGATGGTGTCCGTGTGTCCGCTGAGCGTGTGCACGTTGGCCTTCGTCCGCATGTCCCATACCCTGGCGGTGCCGTCACGCCCCGCCGTTACGAGCACGTCGATGGTCGGGTGAAGGGAGATCGTGTACACGGCGGATAGATGGCCGTGGTAGTGACGGATTACCTGAACAAAAATCACATAAATTATTAAACAATTTATGGACTTTAACGTTTGTTATGGCGGGCAATTCCTTATTTGATTGCTGTGTAAAAAGAGTTATTTTACAGTTATACAGGGTCAATATTTCAAGTAGGAATCGGTAACCAAATCCGAAACCAGTAGGAAAAGCAAAAAGTACAGAATTAATAAAATAAAATGTTAGATTTTTAAGACATATCTTTGTGCATTCATGTCACTATCATTTGGTGGTCAGTCACTAAAAAAGAGGTGAATATAAAAAGCTTTTTTGCAAATTATTTGTCTTACCTTGTTATATTCTAAGTCCCAACATTTGACTTGTCTGTCTTCTCCACAGCTGAATAGGTATGGATGTCTCGATGATACTTCCAATCCTAAAACACAAAGTACATAAAATGTTGTAAATATCCTTCATATTTCTACAACCATTGACGGGCCAGCACATTTTATCTTCCCTTGCAGCATCCATTACCGAATGGCGGAGTGGGTAGTGTACCTGCCTGCGACGCCGAGGTCGTGGGTTCGATTCCACAAATCTTTGTGTGCATGAACATGGGGGTTTGTCTTAATCTGGGTGTTTCTATGTATAATAAGTTTGTATTTACAAAAGAAAAGTACATATATAATTATTAGTATCAGCTATTCTAGTACCCATAGTACAAGCTCTGCTTAGTTTGGGACTAGATGGCGTTGTGTGTGAGTTGTAAAATATTTATTTATTTATAACGTCCATCTTAGTCAAGGAGGAGGACACAAAAAGTCTAATAGAGTCAATTATCTCTATTAGACTTTTTGTGTAGTAACTCTAAAGAATGACGTGCATTTTACTGTAGATCTTAGTTTTCTCTGTATTCCGTTTAAATTTTATAACTCTACCTGAGAACCAAGAAAAAGATTTTTGTAAATTTTATTGTACATTTGGGTTGATTACACACATACCTCTTACTGTGCTGACGTGTCCAGTAAGTGACACCTTCAGCTTGCCACTGGCCAGGTCCCAAATTTTGATCACTCTGTCTGCAGCACCTGTGCAACAATAAAATTAATGTTAAAATATCTTCTGGTTCGACAAGCATCTACCAACTAGTTTGTATCTTTTCTTTGCAACCTTTGGCCGCATGTAATTTGTTATATTGAAATAAGCGAGCATAAAGAGTGGTGGCATGGAACTGGTGTAGAGATTCATTTACATAATAGGAAAATTAAAAACAGTTCTCAATAAAGATATTAATGCATTAAATCTCATCATCAATACAATTAGAATGCTTCGATGGTCTAGTGGTTAGCGTATACGCTCTCAACGTGCGATTTCGGGTTCGATTCCCAGGTCAGGCAGTGTCATTAGTAAACTTTACGTCGGAAATTCACAATAGTAACATGAAGTTGGAATTGCGACCAGTGGATAGCGATAGGCTCACCCCCTATCCCTTGGGACCTAAACATAACAGGTGAAGTGTGGGTGTAGTTCACCTCTGCCACACCCTTCTGGGTAATATAGGGGTGATGTTATGTTGTTACAATTAAAATGGAAAGTAAATTATAATGCTCGCTCTGTTAATAACTTAGTTACAAGTAAGATCTACTAATACCTTGAGGCTTAAATAAAATAGTTAATTTATAACACTTACCTGTAGCAAACCACTCATTGCCAGGTTCAACAGCCACACAGCGAACCCACCCCAAATGTCCTGAAATAACTCTGAACAGCTTCCAGGGTGCATGCCATTTGGGCTTGGGCATTGTGGGAGGCTTGCGTGGGATGGCTAGTGCTCCGGCAGGCGCGGGAGAGGGTGTTGGACCCGTGAAGGGGAGTAGGGCGCCTTCGGAGCCTAGGGCAGCTGATTCTGCTATTTCTGTTGGCAAATAACCACCACTTCTATGAAATACAAAGAAGATATTTTTTTTAATATTGTTAGGTAAGTTTTCTGTTCTAGCTAACTTAATGTAAACCTACACACTTTGAGGTCTTAATCACTGGGTAAGGCTTCAGTATTAATAGCGACTTTTTCGTTTAATTCTGACATCATGGAGTTGGAATTGCACCTAGTTGAAAATGTCAAGTCAAGTGTTGTGTGAGTCAAGGTTGAAATATGAGTGATGTATTTATCAACACTACACTAGATTACTTACAGTGTTTTAACTGCTACTGCTACTAATATGTTACTGTATTTAGGTGACAATAAGACAGAATAATATGTGAGTAATATCCATTGTTTAACAGTTAAATGTTAACACCTCACATCACATTCAATGACGTTGTTACAGTATACTTTGCTTTACTACATTGGTTTATGACCTGATAAACCAATTTATATCATTTAAATCCAGCAGGTGCTTTGCCAATTCAACCATGGATATGTATGCTGCTTAATATTGTATAAAATACAAAAGCAAAGCTATAATTTGCTTTAAGATATAACAACTATGGTTTGTCTTACCAATGTCATGTGGCACATCGGGCAGACTCCTGATATCATGTTGTTTGACTGCCTGAGCTTGTTGCACGGCGTCCATTACTTGACCATAGCTGTCTCTGGCTTTCACTCCCTTTAGGACTTTCTCTCTAAAAACAGTTATAATTATGTATAAACAGTATATATTATAAGTAAAAAAGGTAGTATTTATTTTGATGGACAATAGGTAGTGTTAAAAATGTTTTTCTTTTTGCATTACATCAACTCTACATACCACCGTAGGATAAAGGCATACATAATTCTCTGTTTATATGTATGTTCTTGTTTGAACCATTGGTAGTAATTGTAAAATAAATTAGAGCACCATTTACTTATTTATGATTTATACAATTAAATGTCTTATCATAGAATTCTAATAAAGGTACAAGCTCAAACCAAAAACTGGCGGCTAAATAAGATTTATTTGAAGCAATTACTGTTGTGTGCACAGGTAGTATCAGTTTTTATATTTGTGTGTTATTTCAATGAAATATTTATTTAACTGTTGTACTTACGCTTTATCATCAATTGGCGGCAACAATCCTTGGTTAGCCAGGAACATATCATGAGATCTCTTGAGCGACCTAAACACTAATGTGTGCACCGAATGTTTTATTACTTCTTCCGACATTTTGGTATTCTTAACTTATTTTTTATTATTTAAATTGTCCGTCTATTATAAAATAAGTGTTGGAAATGCTGTACTATAATATTATAACCATAGTTTTGATAAAAATACAAAACATTGCATGCGAAGCGATGCGCGTCATGTCAAATATGTCAACTGTCATCAGTCGACAGTCGTCGCTTTCAAAGTGACATATCAAGTTTTGTTCAGAAACAAAATAACGAGGTTATTTTACCGACTTAACCCATTGAATGCCGACTACGGATATAGAGTCTGGCTAACCAAAGCTGGCCCCAGAATATTGGCGGCAAATTTAAAAAATACATGCATGACAACACTAAAATTATACTATGAAAATTGGAATAACCTACTTTGATACTTGGTAATTCATTATTAAAAATATCATATATTTAGACAGTATAAGAACATTATGTTAGGGATATAAAGACACAGAATTTATCTTTTGATATGTACCAGGTTTGTAACGGGATTTAAAGGATTTATTGATCTGGTATAGGATGGATCTGTTGGTATAAAAGGTGAATATGGGTGGAATCCGAAAATAAATAGAGAAATAAAATACGATAATATTCCATACTTAATAACTTAGTTTTATTCATCATAATCAAAATCAGATTCTAACATTTCAATGCCAAAAGATTCATCACTGTCACTAGTATCGCTGTCTCCAACATTTATAATAAAACTTTCTAAATTTTCTTCTGTTATTTTATCACAATCTTTATATTTATTTTCAACATGTATTACATGATCAGTAATTTTCTTCCAATCCTGTGAACTTACGTTTTCAAATGAATCTTTAATTATTTCTTCTAATGCAGCTGTAGTAACTGCAATATTTTTGCTAGCCACTTTACGTTTTGCCAAACTCCACACAAGTTCAATCGCATTTAAATCACAATGGTAGGGTGGAAGTCTCAACACCTCATGACCACATTGATTTAAAATTTCATCAGCTTCATATATTGGATCAGGCGTATTTCGTTTTACAATACATAACAGCTCTGCTTTCGTGTGGTAGTCCTCATATTGAGTTCCATTATCACGGAGCCACTCTCTTATATTATTTTTACGTGTTTGTGTGTTAGGAACCTTATTTATAATTACCGAATGGTAACTAGCATTATCCATTATGATTACACTTGGTTCTTCCAAATTTGGTATAAGTTTTTCTTTAAGCCATTTATTAAAATTTTCAGCATTCATATCATGGTGATAATCAGCATTTTTTGATTTAGTACTAAACACTAACAAAGAGTTTGGTACTGGGCCTTTCTCTGATCCAGCATGAACTATAATGTACATTTTTCCGGTCGAAACATTTTCAATTGCACCACTAGTTGAAGGACCTTGCCATGACTTCTTAGGCTTGTAGTTTCTATGGACATAAGTCTCATCTAAATAAATGATTGGCTTGCCTTCTGCACGTTTTCCTGCTATAGTTCTTAAAAATCGATGTCTCCAAGCAGATATGTCATAGCGTTCTATTAATACAGAACGCTCATTTTTATTCTTTTTAAATTCATAGCCATTGGCTAATAACAAGCGGCGCAGAGTTTCTCTGCATCCGTTAAAAGCAATACTTTCTTTTAACTCCACCAACAGTGTCCTCAGTGTAGGAACTTGTTTTTTAACAATATAAAATTCGTTTATCTTGTTACGCATAGCATCTATGTCAAAGTTATCTAGGTTAGACACAGTAGGTTTCCGTGGGCGTTTCTTCCCCGGGGTACTCCAGACACCTTCATTTACTGCACCTTCCCTTTTTACTCTCTTTAGTGTTCTGACACTCACTTCTGCAAAGAAGAAATACAAAATATGTAATTAATTCTTGGTATTCTTACGTGAAAATCCAAAGGCTTTTTATGGCATAATTTCACAACATCATTCAAAGCATAGTAAAAACTTACCGGTCATTAAAGCTATTTCTTCTAAGTACTGATTCTGGTTTATTATCCTATCTTTCTGCTCTAATTCAGTGAGATTTCCAATAGTTCTAACTATTTCATCAACTCCTTCGACATCTTGCAGATTCTCTGTTAAAGAAAGTTAATCGTTTTAAAATTACCAACAAAATACATCATAAATTAATTATGAGTATACGTAAAACATAGGTGATGTTATTAAAATAAATACGTTGACTGATGCAATGTACGAATGAATATAATTAGTTTTATTCAATACGAAGAAGCGTAAGTAACTTATTTGCAAGGATACGTAAAATTATAAATCAAAATTTTATTATGACGACTGTATAGGTAGGTGTTCAAAGTATCAAAATAATATTGTCTACTAACCTATGAAATTCAACACCACACGTAAACAATCTTGTTTTTGTTTAAACGCGGCATCACGCTGTTGTTGTTTTTCGTTGAACTTGCCAATCATGCAAAACAACATCTTTCGTACACCACTTTTAATAGATTTGTTCATTTTAAACCGTAATTTAGAATCACAATTTTCACAAACGCATACAATTTGAAACCAGAGATACCGAACGACAACCTTGTCAAATTGACGTTGACGTTCCTACAGAGTTGCTATATAATTAAAAAAACTAAAAAAACACGCTTTTAAAGCACATCAAACTAAAAAGTGAAAAATAATTCTTATTATAGCCTGAAAATAATAATAAACGAAAAATACTAGTACTATTGTGAAAAAAAGCGTGGGGCGCTCTGTGCCATATTTTTCGTCTATCGAGCGACCCACGCTTTTTTTCACAATAGTACTAGTATTTTTCGTTTATTATTATTTTCAGGCTATAATAAGAATTATTTTTCACTTTTTAGTTTGATGTGCCTTAAAAGCGTGTTTTTTTAGTTTTTTTAAACTATATTTATTTTTCACTTTTTAGTTTGATGTTTTTAGTTTTTTTTTAATCCTGGCGATCCTAATCAGGATAATGAGATAAATTTATGAAATTATTATATTGTCGCTGATTCTTTACAAGTGTAGAAAGTTTGAATTAAATCTGTCCGTTTAAAGTGGGTCAAAATCGAGTCCAAAGGAGTCGGTTACATACAAACAAACAAACAAACAAACAAACAAACATACAGGTGAAGCTAATATAAGCGTGTTAAAAAGTTCGCAAATAATTCCAGGGACTACTTTGCTTAGCCAGACTCTATCCGTATCTATGCAGGATGCCGACTGCGGATAAATACGTAGGACTTCTATACGAGCTTCAATAGAATCTACAGTAGCTGGCCTCACCAATAAGGTATTTTTATATAGGATGGCATCTCAAATAAGACAAACTTTAATAAAAGAGTAACTTTATTGACTAAAGGTAAGAAAAAAACACATAAATTCAAAAGCTTTTTTTTTTGGAATTAAGAACCTCGATTTTTGTTCTGAAAATCAAAAAACGACTTGGCATAATTGCTGATTATTGCCGCATTCACTAAAATAAAATAAAACTTACATAATTATTTTTTCGAACAAAACGAAATCAATCTTACATTTTAGTAACTCAGAAATATTTATCATAATCGTAACTTGTAATCAGCCTTTTGTAATACTCGTAAGATATATTTTGGGATTCTTATACATAAAAAAGAACTAATAAAATCAGGCTACATAAATCTAGGATTTGTGTGATATACTTTGAAGCAATTGAGAATGCATAAGGCTGGCTTTTCGGGGCATACAGGGCAAAAGTAACAGCTTTCTTTGCGTTTTTTTTGTTTAGTGCAAACTCTGCATGGTTTACCGGGGATCTTCTTTTTTTTGGTGGGAGGTATCTTTTCCAAGTAGTGGAAATTATCTGGAGAAACTCTAGATATCTCACATGTATGTGAATAGTGATTATACGTATACGTACTTATACGTATACCGGCACCCAGGCAGCTTTTTTTTTCGCTGATGCCATATACGTATATATCCGTAAATAGACAAATGTATGGTGGCAACCAACTTTGGCCATACAGCCAATTTCGGCATTCAATGGGTTAAAAAAGGAGCAGGTGCTAATGTGTTTTGTAATTCTTAAGAGATAAAAAATAAAATTAGAATTACGCGCAGACCCTAAGCATGGATCTGTTAATTTACTACTTTACTCTGCACATTTCCCTTGTAATGCTTAAATAATGCTTAAATGCTCCAATGTAATGCTTAAATAAACGGGTCCGTGCTTAGGGTCTACGCGTTATTCTAATTTTATAATAAAGAGCTATATATTTTGACGCCGAAGTATCGAAAATGCCATGCAATACTTGGCATTCATACATGGAATAAACATTGAAAAATTTATTTTCATTTCGGCAACTAGTTCACTGAAAAATAATTTGTTCAGTACGTGAGCTGGTGGGCGCAAGTGATTTCCTCAGAAAGTTGTTTAGGGTACTTAGGGCAATAGTTAACATAGTAAAAGCCCTGGTCCTCCACGCATTCTACACCTGATTTGCGTATTTTTTTTGGGTGGAATAAACTTCCAATCACCTAAGAAATATATCGTGTGCATCCGTCCAGGCGCATTGTCTGTAAGCAGGATGCTAGTAGTATGTAAATGTAAACAGAATAGTTAACGGAAAATGAAAGTAGATGTATAAATAATATTATTTTATTGACAAGTACAAAAATCTGTCATACATACGTTTATAAAAACAACATATTTTATTGGTTTACAGATTCTAGTATAAGAGTAAAATAGACATACAAGACTATGCCACACTGTGCTACAATGACTAGAATAAGTGACTGAAGACTAGATTAGATTAGTGCTAGAGGCATATAGCATTTACATTGCACATAGAGTCTAGAAAATTAACTATTTTATGTACAGATAAAAATACTAAAATAGTATAAATAAAGCTATAAAATAAATTATTTTTTTAAAATATCCAAGTTGCAGTGCTATCGAATGTCACGAGTCCATAAAAGAGAGTTATTTGTGCAACAAGAGAGCAAAGTTTGTATTTTGTTCAAGTGCTATTTTTGAGTACCGAATTAGCGAAAGTATCTATTGTAGCGAAAGTTTCTATCTAGATTAGAATCTTGATCGTAGTGAGGGACTTAAAAGCACGAGATGTAGGTAAATAACTTTGATCTCGTGTAGCACATACAATTTTTCACCTCAGTAGCTCAAAAAGGCTTTTATTCACTGAAATGTCATTTTCATACAACAAAGAACGACTTTTCTAGCTGCTGAGGGGAAAATAATATTCCTATCTCACTTCAAAGTCGCATTCTTTTCCGTGGGCTTTGGCCCCTTTTGGCTATTTGGTGCACTTTTATCTTGATAAACAAGATAGAACAACTCACTACTTTTGTATTTTGAATCGCATACTTACCTATTACATTACACAGACTATATTATAGGACACTGATGCACTGTTTCAAGCTTCGTTCTACAATATTACGTCTATCCTTTCATCTTTATCTATATAATTTATGAATATTGCAGACGGTACCGTAGTTAACCGTAGTTTAAGTTCTATATAAAAATACAAGGTCATAGAAACAAGCTTAAGTGTCACTTTAGAACTTAAAATAATCAAAAGACATGACTAAAATCACTATAAAATTAATTAATCTCTACATTTTGCACGATAAGTATGAATGAAGTAACAAATGTTATTTATTCTATGAACATCAGAACTATTGCATTATAAAAAGCTTAAAAAGTTCAGTCAAAACATAGGTGTTAAACGTTCATACACATCAGAGAAGAGCGGCCCTCAAACGAGTCGATCGACATTCGAGTTCTCAATCGATTGCCAATCGAAATCGATATCGGCTGTATCGGCGACGGAAAAAACCGCGCCAGTTTCGGTTCAGATGGCCGATTTCTCTGGATTATTCGCATCGCTCACTCGGCGGGAGTGAGGTGCTCGTCGGAGGGTACGGGGCTGGAGATTCAAAGGCGGAAGGTTAGGGCGCTCGATCCTTGTAGGGGAGGAGACTAAAGGCCTGGTTCCACGGCGAAGGGTGTCCATTCCATTTCGGAAGTACTCCTCAGTCCTGTCGCTGTAGCTCTCGATCAGAGGCGCTGGGTCTTCATATTCTACGTTGAAGTGTCGAGTAATTGCCAAGTCTTCTGGTGGTCCCAATTTGTAAAGTGGTGGTTCTACGCATTCGTAATGATGGTCTTCAGTTTCATCATGGGGGTAGGTGTCGGCAACAAAATGCCTGGTGCCACGGGGCGTTAGGGCTGCCCATAGCACCCTGGAATCCAGAGCTGCACCTCCGTAAAGCGCGTTGGAGCCTGACGCTTTGCCGGTACCACTCTTGCATCCTCCACGAGCCCTGGATAAAAGAATCAATATCAGAATGCTGCTCGATGTTTGTCGTAATTAATTAAAGCCAGTGTGAAGGCATAGGTGTACATTTTTATTTTATCTCAATAATGTAATAGATATATTATGGGATGGCAATGTAGATTAGCATTGACCACTTATAAAACGCGTCAGTGAATTCTATTTCAAAGAGATGCCTTATTCTTGGGCCCACAATCGATCTATCTTTCCTTCGGTCATAAAAGGATAAACATACAAATAAAGGAGTGACATAACTTACATGACATAACATCACGCCAATATTACCCAGAAGAGTGTGGCAGAGGAATATAACACATACATTTCGCCAGTTACCTATGTTTACATCCCATGTGATAGGGGGTGAGGTTATCGCCAATCGACGGGTACATTTCCAGCTGTGCCTTTATTGAGAATTGCCTGACAGCAACATCCCAAATTATACTTTGGCTCGACCTGGGATCCCAACGCGAGACCTCGCAGTGAGCGATACGCAAATTATACCGCTAGATCAACGAGGAAGAGCGGGCATAAAAGTATTGACATGAAATATGAATATTTAAATGTTTCTTACTCTCTGCACTTGAGTAGGAAGAGAGCCAGCAGCGCGGCTATGCACAGCACGGCGATGCAGCAAGTGATGAGCACCAGGAACCACGTGTCGTCGTTGGCGGCCGGCTCTGAAACAAGCACTGTCTCTTACTTCATTTACAGTTCAGCTACGTTACAAAGGTTATGGTAAGGGTGGTTTCTAAGGCTTGATTTTATGAAGTAATGTATAAGGCAGGTATTGGCAGGCAGTTCTTTGTGTCACCAGGTTACCGATGCTTAATCCCTGAGCGATCTGTTTTCTGTTTACAAACCACATCTAGATGATCTACACCGCAAAAAAATCTAGGAACTAGAAGGCAGCATTTTTTCAGATGGATCTATCATATACCGGGTGCTTCAAAAAAATGTATACACACTTTGAACTTCCATAGAAAATTTATTTACCGTTCTACAAAGTTAAATTTCAGGAAAATAGAAAGCTGAAAGTCCAATGTAAATGAAACATAAATAACAAATGTTAATACTTTTCAACAAGATGGTGCTCCGCCGCACTATCACAGGGACGTACGAGCTTACCTGGATCAAAATTTGTCGGGCCAGTGGATAGGACGCAGGGGGCCAATCGAGTTTCCAGCACGCTCTCCAGACCTTACACCACTGGATTTCTTCTTGTGGGGCACAGTAAAAGATGAGGTGTACAAACGTAAACCACGTAACCTAGACATTCTTTGGAATGAGATTCAAGCAGTGTGTAGAGAAATCTCATTGGACGTTTTGATACGATGTACAGAATCTGTGGTGACTCGTACTCAGAATTGTATTGATGCTGCAGGTCACCAATTTGAACAGTATTAACATTTGTTATTTATGTTTCATTTACATTGGACTTTCAGCTTTCTATTTTCCTGAAATTTAACTTTGTAGAACGGTAAATAAATTTTCTATGGAAGTTCAAAGTGTGTATACATTTTTTTGAAGCACCCGGTATAATAATATGTTTTTCTTCCTGGTAGATATAATGTCTCACGGTATTCGATAAAAGGCATTTTTTTTAACAAAAAATGCAACGATTCTGCTACCCAAAACAACTTCATCAGACAAAACACTGCTTGCAAATTTACTGGTGTCATATAAGTCGTGTTAGGTGATTTATTGTCGCATCGCTGGAGTGATGAATTCAGTTAAGCTTTTCAGTTAATTACCTGCAATTCACAATAGTATACTACGGTTAAAATCTCACCGTGTCTAGGCAATTCATGGTACTCTACGCCCGGGAAAAGTGAGTTTTCTTCACTGCTCCTGTGGGGCGGGCACTTGGAAGCTTGGCATGGTGGCGTGAGGTTGGCAGCACTGGCCAGGAATGCCGGCAGGGGGGGCGGCGGCATGTGCAGGATGAAGTCCGGTGGGGGGCCCAGCGACAGGCATTCTGCCCCGCACGTCATTCTAAGAAGGGATAGTAAGTATAAAACTAGGGCTAGATTTAAGATTTTATTTATATATATGTAATATAATATGTATGTCATGATATTAAGATGATAGTAATATGATATTAATATCATATAACGTTGCATAAAATGTTGTGTTTAGGTAACTTTTTACATTTAAAATACTCTCGTAGTTATTTATGTGGGAATGAATAAAACAATATAATTTAATAAACATAAATAGAGATTTGTAAACAGGTGGTACTTGGATAAGCCACAGTAAGGAGCTTTCCGAGTAAAGAGCTCATTACGAAGGACAAGAGAAAGATTCTCCTGTCCTTCGTAACGAGCTCTCTACTCGAGACTTGAGACATTGAGTGTAATGAGAAGGTTTTATCTTCGGCAAGTAGGTAATACTGTATTAAATGTATTTTTATAAGCATATTTAATGTTTGTTTCAACTAATATTCACTTTAATACATATTAAAAAAAATGTATAGATAAGTAAGCTAAGTTAGAGGAGCGCAAATCGAAATTGGACCACTAAAAATTTGACGAATAGAATATTTTGTATGTATGTACGTCGTGCAAAATTTTTTATTTTTTTTAAATTTTTATTTAACCACAAGAGTTTATAAATGTGTACAAATATTGTACAAGATTTCATCACATATAAAATAATTTCTTGAAACACTTCTATATTTTAAACCGAATAGGTATAAATAATTCAATTTAATGTTAGGATGAATTTATTAATTTTGTTCTGTATGACATTTTATAAATGGTAGTTATCTCTTTTATAAAAAATCTTAAATAGATTTACCACAATAGATTCATTGAGCTTTACAAGAGATTAGATCCCCCTCGATAACGTTGGATATATTATCATCGTCAGTTTTATCTATTGGCGTGAGTCCCTTTAAAATTGTGATCGTATTATAGAACTTTAATAATAATATATAATATGCAAACAATGAGCAACGTTATTGTCATTTACTTCTGTAGAGAGTTATTGTAAGGTGTATTATTCTTTAGTATTGAGGTAGATGAGTCTCGAAATAGAGCTGCGTGTTTCGGTGTTATTGATAACATTAATATACATACAAAACAAATATAAATAACTGTTATTGATGATATTATTTTTTTCTATGTTAATATTCAGATTTAAATTTGTCGCTCATTAGTCAACATTGAAACGTAATAAATAAACTTGCCAATACTTATAAGTTGTACCACATTTTGTAGGCAAACACATGCTTAATATGTGTTTAGAAAAATGCATTTTCTTAAGTGTCATAGGTACTTTTAGGATAATATTTAAACACAACAGAACGCCTTAAAACCTTTGCAGTAACAACGAAATGAAGTTAATGACACATAATTATAAAGAAAACAGAGCATTGCACTAGTTTTGATGATCCTAACAATATATTTCATTCATTAACAACGACGCTGCGAAAGAAAATTGAAGCCAAATAATATATACCACACAAAGAAAATGCCCCCACGCGAATAATTATTGCAAATATCGTAGAATTTTCATAAAACTCGATTCTTATTTACAACATAACACAGATATGACAAACAAACTCACTTTCAGGTTTTATTTATGGAATTATCACACAAAACAGATACTCTTTGCACTTCTCCGGTTACACTTGCTAAAATGTTGGTACATCGGATGCAGGGCGCAGGCGCGACAACGTAACACGAGACTTACAAGCCACTAACTTAACGTTTTACCATACAGCGAAACTTGTTTCATTGCTGGTTATATCAGAGAAGCTTTTTTCTCGCGGCAAACTTACCCAGCGATGGTTAGTGCACAGAAAGCTTTGTCCGAGAGAGGATATAATTAAGTAGTAGCATAGTAAGGGGAGCATTATCGATTCACGCACGCGCGGGAAGGGATTCCCGACCCTTCTATGAAGGGTGTCAATGAAATAAAAAGAATAGAAACTGACATAATATGACCATCTCTTTCTGTCGTTTACGTTTTCCGTAAGAGTGAGGAGTATAAATGACACTTGAAGTATGGCAAAACGAGATTTCAAATTATGTGTTTCGTGGTTTAATTAAGGACTCATAAATTCATAGTTGACTTCATTTTAATTGACAGCTTCGTAAAAAGGGTCCCTAATTAAGCATTCCTTAACAATGTTGTTAACTTTAATCATAGTATTTAGCAAGTTGCAATGGATTCCATGACTAAGTAAATACACAATTTTGTAAAATAGCTACCTACATAACTTGTAATTATGATTAAATTGAACAAATATAAACTATGTAAATGTACCATTTAATTAAAACGTTTTCAATCTTCGGTAATACATAACATAACATCATGCCAATATTACCCAGAATGGTGTGGCAGAGGTGTACAACACCCACACTTCACCTATTATGTTAAGGCCCCTGGGATAGGGCGTGAGCCTATCGCCATACACTAGGCCCAATTCTAACTCCGTGCTGTTATTGTAAAAATTCCTGGCGGCAAATTCACAAATAACACTTTGAATCGACCAGACCTGGGAATCAAATTTAAATTCAAATTCAAATCATTTAAATCAATTTTTTCAAAAATTGATTATTTTTATAATAGTATTTAGCTATGCTTAGCAAATTATACTAAGAAACAGTTGAAAAAGATATGGGACCAACAGGATTTGAATTTTTTTTTTGGGGCTCCGGTAAGAGATCCGGTAGCTGGATGGCTAAAGCGGCTGCCCGGTGTGCAGTAAGGTCGCAGGTTCAAATCCTACCGGTCCCATATCTCAAATCATTTATTTTTGTAGGCCCCAGGAGGCACTTAAATCGAACCCGGAACTCGCGGTAAGAGGCGCATACGCTAACCATTAGCTAGACCATCGCGGCAGTCTCATCATCTTCAGTAATATTAAGACTGAATATATATTTTTTTATTATTATTAATCCCGTCTGATGGTGGGTCAGTCTTCATTTATCGGAGCTGTAATTTCCTCTTGGCCATCATATGGACGACACTCACATTTAGTACACACATACGTCGAATAAAAAAATCTAAACCATAAATGCGAAAAGTAAGGTATTAAAATATGTACAAAAAGGCGAAGGTTAAATAAAATTGGTTATGTGGGTAGTATGAACAACTGAAAGTGCATGTAATTATTAGAAAGGTCATGAGAATAATGCAGCTGGATTGCTTTCTGGGCACGTTTGTGAGAACTACTCGAGAATAGAATAGAATAAAAACGTTTATTTGCCAAAAACATGGTAACAAAAAGATGGTTCAATTAAATGAGAGGACATTACATTTCTCACCGGATAATCGTTATGCAAATGAGGTACAACATCACAGCTATACCACCCAGATGTTGTGCCAGAGGTGTAAAACACCCACACTTCACCCGTCATGTTTAGGTCACATAGGGAGGGAAGTGGGCATCATTCCAGACTCCGCGCTGCTGCTGAGACTCTGCTGAGGATAAAACCCCAAATAACACTATTGTCTGACCCGGGTACCGAACACGAGGCAAAACACAGTAAATACTATATATTATTACTATACTACTACTATATATATAACTACTTTGTAACCATATATAAATATATGTAGTAACCATAATAGTTATTACAATCTCCTCTCGCGGGTCTGCTGGAAGAAATTTCTTTAAGAAATAAGCAGTGCCTTCGTACTTGCTGTTGTTTGTATTGTGTTTGTCCTTCTAACCTTTCTTGTGTGTGTACATAAATTGTTAAATAAATAAATAAAATAATAAAATTGTAATTTTCTATGCATGTATTTATAACCTAATTTATGTTTAATTATTTTTTATATAATATTCTCTCGTGTAATGTATCTATTATTTTTTGTGTATATTTTTGTGTTTTACCTTGAACTTAGCTTAATTTAATTTTACGTCACTATCATCTTTTTATGTTACTGTACCTGTTTTCTGTTCGTGCCGTCAACCGTGGTAGTTGCTGAAAATCAGAGCTGAGGAAGTTTTGCAGAAATGCAAGACTCCACAGCATTAAAGCTGAGCAACTGCCACTGTTTTCTTACATATTTATTACATTTTTATAATACCTGTTTTTGCATATGTAAGTTATGTAACAAAATAAAAATAATTTTCTTTCTTTCTTCTTCTTTCTTTCTTAAATGTTTAGTTCAACAATATGGAAGTGCGTATAAAATGAAAACTTTAAATTAAATTTATGATGTGGGTAGTATGAAAAACTAAAAGTGCAAATTAGTAGAAAGGTCACGAGAATAAAGCCGCTGCCGCGCTGATTAGCTTTCCAGACACGTTTGTGAACTCCTACTCGACAATATAATGAGGTATAAAAGTGTACAACTAATGTACAGAACTACTTCAGAACTGTTGGGTTGTCCAATAACATTCTAGTTTATTTATGTAAGAGTTTTGTTAAGATATTCTCAAAACCTTAGTCAATTTTAAATGTAGTCTCATAACATATAATTAATGTTATGTTTAAGTCCCATATAATAGGGATTAAGCTTATAGCCATATACAGGGCGTAATTCTAAACTCAGTGCAACTACTTGGAATTTACTGACTAAAAAGTCTCAAATTACACTTTTGTTCGACCTTAGATTCAATCCTGAGAACTCACGGCGAGAGACTGCATACACTAACCACTAGACCAGCGAAGCAGAAATTTATAGTTAAAAAAAATATAAAAAGTCAAAGTTTAAATTAAATTGCTGCTGATGTGGGTAGTATAAAAAACTAAAAGTGCATGTGTGATTAGTACAAAGGTCACGAGAATAAAGCCGCTGGTTTGCTTTCCAGACACGATTGTGAGAGCTGCTCGAGAATGTAATGAGGTATAAAAGTGTATAACGATGTATAAAACAGTATAAATGTACAAACGTGAAGGTATATGACTAGAACTCTTGGATTGTCGAAACACATTCTAGTTAAGGTGGATTTTAATAGAATCTTAAAATCTCTGGCAGGCTGAAAATTTATTATTTTATTATTTACACAACATACAATGTCCTAACAGGCTAAATCCAATGCGACAATGATGGTACCAGGGCGACAAAATGTATAGTGTCACTCTCTGGAATTCCGCCCATGAACACATAAAAATAACGATGTCTACAGCTACCTTACTCATAATCCTTACAGCTCTACTACTGGGAAATATTTCAAAACGTTGGTCCTGGCTACATGAACCTCGAATGTCCTTTGTCTTCGCCTCTGCATCGTATTAGGAGCAAGCAGTTTCATTGCTTTTACCACTTGCACTTAAATAGCTGTACATGACATGTAGGGAAGCGTGCTTCATGAAAAACCGAATCATCCCTTTCCATTAGGTCAGATCGTGGTCAAGCGAATGCCTAATCACTATAAAAAAGACCTTTTCTGAACAGCTAAGCTATTAAGCGCGCGATTAGAGCGCATTTACAATTTGCTTTGGTGAATTGTGGATTAAATTATGTTTTAAACTCGTAAACCGATTGATCCAAACGGCCAGTATCTCAAATGTTGTGTTAGCCCAACGCTTAATAAAACATCATGATATTAGATAGTAATCCTACATATAACATACAGCAAATATAGTATGAAGTCATTAGGTAGACAAAATTACGTGACCTAGTCCAGACACGCAGTTCATACGACCCAGCTATTTTTAGAAACGCAATTATTGTATACCTTGCCGTACTTGACTAGCTCAAGGTAATATACAGCTCATAAGCTCTATATTGTTTTTACCTCTAACCTGTCCGCATAAGTTTGAAGAAAATTCTCCATATCTTTAGTGTGTACAATATAATTTGCTATATAATATACTTAAAAATCTGGTAAGATATGGTAAATACTTAAAAAAAAAACAATAAACGTCCCTTTTAATTACGCTTCTTAGTGGTCTTATAAATTGGCTACTGGCCACAAAACAAAACTATTTTTCTTTATAATGAATTGATCTAAACAATAACTTCCGTTACATATTTTAACCAACGTCTTTGCACGTTCAATTCTGAAGGAGGTTTTATACCGGCGAGGCGAGGAGTGGATGGGCAGGGCGTGAAATAACAACACGCTACACCATTTACACCGCGCCGTCATCCAGCTAGCGATGTGACGCATAAATAGTAAATAAATACTTTATTCTATAGCAAATAATTTTTTAGAATTTCTACCGGCTTGTTCCGGCGACGTCACGCATTAAAAACTTATATATACTCTTTTCCTTTAGCAATAAAGTACAATATTTTCCGAACATATATTTTAATTCTCACCGCGCACATCCACGCCACGCTTTAACACCAAAGAATGGCAGGGCGGGGATGGAAATTTTGCCATAAAAATTTCAATGCCCGCTCTGCTCTGACACGCCACGTCTCGCCGGTATAAAATCACCTTAGTTGTCATATTAATGTCACGTGTAACTTTTACCATCTTTAGAATCAAGGCTTACCTATAAGTGCTTCAGTTCCTATCCGTAACAATACTTTACTAATTAAGGAACTTAAAGGTAGACGCGGAGGCTCACTTGCTTAATCCATTATTTGAACGTCAACCAAACTAGTACATAAAGTATTTATATTCTTTGGACAGGACGTTCAAAAAGTTCACCGTAACATTACGCTATGGATTTGGAAACCTTACCCTGTGCAAAAAATACCACAAGATGTCTAAGCTTGAACAGGAAAAGAATAAGCTACTAAATCATAACAAAACATCATGCTTATTTAGTAAATAAAATTGGGGTGCATGAAAGGAGCCTCCCCGAGAAACGTACACAACGATTCACTACGTCCGGCGCACCCTGAGCAATTCGCGAATCCTCCAAAGCGAATTGGCTAATCCTTTTACCACGATGGCAAGTCAAAATAAAATTTGAGTCAGCCATCGACACGACGAAGAAGAAGTAAATAAAATAAATATCTCACAACCCACACACAACGCCATCTAGTCTTAAACTAAGCAGAGCTCGTACTATGGGTACTGGAATAACTGATACTAATACAAACAGACACGGCGACGAGAGCTTGCATACGGTAATCGCTAGACCAACGAGAGAGTTAACAAAATTATAATTCTAAAATATAGAATGATGGTTAAATTAAAACCAAATTAGAGGCTCATGCTACATAATATCGATGTTGTGTAGTTTTGAGAATTAAAAAAAAGGTACATAGACTTCATTGCCAAAAAAAAAGCCAATAACATGAAATTCGAAAAGTCGATACAAAGAAAGCAAAATCGCAATACCGAATGAAGCCTAATTCAATTTCAGGAAGCTTTTTGCGTATGCCTGGGTGATACTAATTCAGTTAAATGTGGAGCCTACCGAGAATACTAATTGTGGCAATGTGTTGCGGCGCTGTCGTATCGAATGCCCATTAGTGTTTTAAACATTTTGGTAAGTATATATTCATTCCATTAAAAAATAAATAACAATGTAAAAAAGAAGGCACAATAATAACTAGACGCGTCAAATAATGAATGATGAAAAATCTTATGTGGAATGTAAAAACTCGAATCATTTTTCAAAAACTGTTTTTATAAAAGCAAAAACAAATGATTGTGAAATTTTCTTTCGCATTTTGAAATGGGTTTTATTCAATTCATATTCAGGTAAATTTTATTTCCTGTAGAATACTTTATTTCTAACATCAATGCAAAAGTTGTTCCAATCAAATCAACAACGACCGCCTTTGCAGAAAATTTCAAAGAATTCTTGGAATCAGATTATGAAAAATGAAAAGGTTTCTTTGATTTTATTTCAATGGTAGGTATAATTTCATTCTACCTCGTTGGTTAAGTAGTTAGCGTTTGCGAACTCTCGCTGTTAGGTCTCGAGTTCGACGCCCAGGTGGGGCGAATGTTCTACATATTGGGATTTGTGTCAGAAGATTCTGAATAACAGCATAACAGGTGAAATGTGTGTGATGTTGTGTATACTTTCATAGACATGCGAAATACAAATATCTACAGAAATTGTCAAAATATCAGTTATTTTACATGGAAGAATAGTCACATAAGAATTTTCAGTACACCTGATGGTAAACGGTAACAACAAAATATTATCAATTTTATAATTTAGAACTAAGGCCTACGGTAGGAAGGTCCCAAGCGTCAACACAGGTAACAAGGTGTTGCTTCCGAGCTACTTAAATCAAACTCTACTTTAAACATAAAACAATAATCTATTTTCATAACGAAACAAATTACTTGTCCTACTTTTTCACAAAATAATCAAGAGCCGCAAAATTCCTTGCTTCGCTGTCAAATTACAAGATTTTTAATTAAAGTTGAAAATACCGCGCACCGGCGTTTCATAAATTGACCGAAATGAAAACAAACATTACATAAGCCGCCATGTTTTGACGTCAGCAAGATGGCGTCTCCATTGATAAACGCGATGGAAGCAAAGGTGTACTGCGCATGCCTGAAGATATACAACCATTGATACAGATAGAGCTCATTTAGGATATGCGACGAGCTTACGATATGTACGACTCATTCACTCGATTCTTTTTTAAGTTTTAAATAAGAATTAAGAATTTTACTTTCATGAATGAAGCCGTGAGTATTTATAATATAATCTGTAAAGAATGTAAAGATGCCGCTCGCTGTAAAACATTTAAAGATCTATAAATTCGAATATAAAGTATTTAAACTTTAAAAATGTGTTTACAAATAAAAATAAATAGTTGTTAACGCGAACGCACATTTGGACTGATATTCAAAGATATATTTATACAATTTTTTTTTATCGTTGTAATCTATTAACTAGTGGAAATATTCATCCCTTACGCGCTGATTTATCAAATTAGAATTCACAAAAAGTAAAGTTCAATCACTTTACTTTGTGTGAATTATAATTTGATAATATAATATAGGCTAGATGTTGTGTAGCCGTAATAGCCTTCAATCGAGTTTAAGATATGCCACTACTATACTTTCACAAAAAAACCTTATAATAAAAATTGGGCTAAATTTTTTACATTCGATTACCTAGATCCGTAGAAATAAATAGTTTTAGCGCGTAAATTCATTTAAAAATCGTCATACGGCTTTTATATGATCCGTGATAGGATCGCAACTCATAAAAGGCTTTTACAAAGTACCGAAGCAGCCTCTTTTCGATGGCGAACGATGTAGGCTGTATCAGATACCGCCCTAGCCCTCAACCGAGCGGACGACTACCGGCGCGGGAAAATACGCCGCGAACTTCATATTTGAATTTCGAACGCTTTTTGTTTTAAAAAACTTGCTTTTTATTTATCGGACTGTTTGAAAACTTTTTGGTGAAAGTTGGAGATTGTTTTTGGCGTTCGCGGTAAGGTTTTTTTTAAACAATAGATCTGTAAATTATGAACGTCAAGTTTACTTTGTTTTTATGATGTCATTGATTGTCGTTACGTTAAAAGTACATAGTTTTTCATTTGGAAGAAAATAGTATTATTTTTACAATTATTATAGAAAAAAAGTTGGTAAATAGTTTTTATCACTTTGTTTCCGTTTTAAATCATATTTTGTCGAAATAAAATATAACTTAGTTACAAAATGAAACTGTGTCTAAAAATAAACTGGATCTGCGCCATAAAAATTTTTGGAGCCAATTTTTACCGAGATTTCACGGTCTACGACGCGTAGAAAATTAGCTACGGTTAGGGTGCTACGCGCTACACCGTCATGAAGCGTGGCAAGCTTAATGTAGCAATATATTTTCGTCATCATTAAATGGGTATTTTGGCGTATATTTTTGTCACTCAATTTCGGGTTTCGGGGCTGAGGTTATAATGAAGGAATTTTAAGATGATAGCTTTTGAAAATGACTCTCAGCTACCTGTAGGCTAACTGTTTATGGTTTATCCGGTTCGACGAATAAGAAGTTTTAATTTGAAAGGTAAGATTTGTCTGAAAATAGCATTACATCGACACTGTTGTGTATATATATAGACATGTAACGGAACAAAGAAAAGAGATTTTAGCACGTTTTCAGTAAATTTAATTGATGAGATATTAAATGCGCTATTATGTTTTCAACTGCATTGGTACTCAAGTATTAATATATTATAAAATTAAATTACCAGTAATTGTTATCTGTACTACTTAGTTCAGGACCAAAGAGCATTTAATCAACATGGAGAGGAAATTAAAGCAAATATCTATGCAAATAAGTCTGGCAAAACTCGTGGACGAGCGGGGATAGAGGCGGGATGATTGTGCCGCGCATATATGATTTGATATAGCTTTTTCATGCCGTTTCAGACTTGCGCTCTTCTTTTGACAGCGGGGGACGCCTAACAGCAACTAGTCCTTTTGGTTTAATTGTCTTAGTCCAGAATGGACAATCTGTATGACGTCATAAAATCTAGACCTATTTAAAACAAACACGTGTTACATTTACCTTTCAAACAAAAAAACGTATTTTTAACGAGAAAAATAATCTTAAATTGTGTTCAAAAAGATTTTATTCTTTGATTCCTCGGAAGATCCCAGACAAACGTATTATGATGAATGATGGAGTATTAAAGGATTCTTTGTAGCGACGAATAATATCGAGATGATCGCTCGCTTTGAGTAATCGACGCCGCCATTACGAAAAGGACCTTTGAAATAAATGACTAGTGACTATAGTTATATTTTTTAAATTCTTCGAATTTTACGAACCAGCTAGGAGAAAGATGATTTCTTAACAACATATTGGTTGATAGGTTAGTAAAATTATGTTATGTTCTTTTCTCTGATAGTGGGAAAGTTATCTTGAATAGCAATGCCGTCTTTTCTAAATCGGACACAAAATGATAAATGATAATTATTATGATATAATGTAATTATTTCGAACATATTCGTTAGCTTATGTCTTACTGCCTCGATGGTGTAGCGGTTGTGAGGTCACGGGTTCAATTCCCGGGTTGGGCAAAGTGTTATTTGTGAATTTGCCGTCTGGAAAGTCTCAAAAGCAGCACGTGGTTGGAATTGTGTCTGGTGGAGGGCGATAGGCTCACCCCCTGTCCCATGGGACCTAAACATAACAGGTGAAATGTGGGTGTCGTATCTCTGCTTCATCTTATGTTTATGTCTTAAAAAATCATTCGTCTGGGTCAGTCGGATAAAAATATTTTGCTCTCCAATTCTCGCACGATCTTTGAGTAACGTATATGATGAATGATGGAGTATTAAAGGATTCGAATAATATCGAGTGATATCGAGATGATCGCTCGCCTGACGTAATCGATGCCGCCATTACTATAAGTACCGCCGGAGATAGATGACGACCTATTTCAGGGGATATTTCTGTTTATTTTCTTGGTCTTTCACGTTGGTCTAACTGTCGTAGTGACAGATTATTTTTAGTATCACTAATACAATTATTGAAAACATGATAAGTTATTAATATCTATGCAAATAATGCTGCCAAAACTCGCGGGGGGAATTGAGGGGGTAAATTGTTCCGCGCTAGTGTCATCTAGTTTTGTATGGCCTGCAAGAGTGACACTCTTCCACGACACGATTTGGCAGCGGACGACCGCGACGCCTGACAATGACACCCCGTATAAAAAATAGCTAATGCCCGGTTTACATTATTCCAGTCCAGTGATCTAGCGAGATTCCAGTCCAGTGCTGGACTGGATCTGTTACGTTTACATTATTCCAGTTATTTGAAGTGTGAACACTACAGTGACAATGATTTCAAGAAGAGATCAGTTTCGAAAATGTTTTAAACATGCTCAATCACTCTTGCTACAAGAAGTCCGCAAAAACAACCAACACGTGTGTACTTCGTCAGCACTGGAATGGCACTGGATTGGCCGTCTACATTATTCCAGTTGCACTGGATTGATCGTACTGGACTGAAAAGTAGACCGCGAATCCAGTTACTGGACTGGAATGCTTACTGGATTCAGTTCATTCCAGTGCCAGTTTACATTTTTCCAGTAAGCAATCCAGTACTGGACTGGATCGCTGGACTGGAATAATGTAAACCGGGCATAACCTCCTATTCTTGGTCAAACCGTTTTTGAGGAGTTTGATAACTATTAGTGTGTCAAGATATTTTTATATATTAGATTATTAAGCCGAAGAGTTTGTTTGGTTGAGCAAACTACTCTGACTGATAAACATGCTATATTACATTACGCTACAACCTACGGGATCCTAACAATAACGTTTATTGAGGGCATAACCACAGGGAGCAGCTATAAGTAAAATAAATCAGGTCTTTTGTATAATGACGTGGTAAATTCGTCATGGAACAGACCATCTGTCTGTAATACATAATATATGTTTTAGACACATTGAGGACGAACTCACATAATAGATAGATAGATAGAGAAAACTTTATTTGCACATCAAATTTGTAAAAAACATACAAAGAAATAGGTACTTAAAACTATAATGTACAAAGGGCGGCCTTATCGCTTGACGCGATCTCTTCCAGGCAACCTTAGGATGGACATAATAGAATGGATATTAGCGGTAGTTTATTGTATTGGATTTGTTGTTACTTTTTTCTTTTTAATTTTGCTCAATAATGTGAAGTAAATACTATTATTGTTAGCTAGATTATGTTTATTTTATTAGTAGACGATATGTGATTTATTATTTTAAGGATTTATTGAAATATTTCTGCCTCGAGTAGTTCGCGTATGCGACCTTTCACCTCGAGGTCTCGAGTTCGATAGTCGTGTCTTATTTGCGATATTACCGTCAATTTACAACAGGAGCATGGGGTTGGAATTGAGTCCAATGGATGGCGATAGGCTCACATGGACACAGGTGAAATGTTTAAATACACCTCACGTTAATGTAGGCAGGATATAATGTGAATTCTTCTACTGAAACACAGTTCCACTAGCGAGATTAGGTTTTGAAATTACTAGCACAGGCGCCACAATAGTCTTATGTCTATCTTTCAAAACAACGGCAAACTACAGCTCTTGTGGATTCATAGGATTACGATTGTTTACGATAGCACGACACTACGCTTACCTACTTTACACTTATGTTTATCACCCATATCCAGTCACAAAAGAAACCCTTTCTCGGTAGTAACAGTTTGTCGCCATAAAATGCGTGCGATATGTTTTGTATGAGGCACGGCGGGTTGCTAAGGACCCTATTTAATGTACCATTTAAGACCGGCTCGCTGTTTTCTACCACTTTATGGAAAACTAAATGGTGTTTGGGGAATCCTTTCCTTGTTTGGAATTTTATGAACGACCATGGATATAAAACAAACTTGGTTGCTGCATACGCTGTGTACAATTAAATGTAGGTATAATTTAAAGGTTTTTCAATCTCTTTGGCTTATGAATGTATTAGAATAGATACAGTGGGCCAAGCAGTAAGGTATGCAAGCCAAAAACTTTTACGTTCCAATGACGACCGACTACATTAGATAAGCATGTCTAAGTTACATATTTCGATCTTCACGATAATGTTAAACATTGTGTTATCAAAAGCCAAAACATTACGTTTTTTGTAGGATGAAACCGTAAGTTTAAACTTGTATTGAGTTGATATTTTCTGACATTTTCAAGATCTTCAATGAAAGTTGTATCAACTTAAGAAATCAATCAAACATTTGTAAGAAAGAAGAAATTAACCGTCCATCTGGCATTCCAGTTTGGTGGTGAGAACAGGACTTAAAATTTTTGGCGCATGAGGTAATCAATACAGACTTACCTAAAAGTGCCCAAACTAAGTTACCATTTCTAGATATCTTTAGATATAAACTAACCTATATGTAGTCCGGCAACATCAGCTATTCATAGCATAATCTTCGATTATCCGGCCTCATTTGTCATTACTAGTAATCAGTATAAGAGCTACTTAGCTAATGAAGTCCTTTCATAGAGATTGATATCCAAACGTTTTGACAAGCTCGTACTATATTCATTTGTGAAGGATCGAGGGCGGCTTGGATTATCATTAGTTATTTAAGATGGTACTATAAGACCGCAAATGTAGGATTTAGGTAGGATACAGAAATAAACTATACTAGTTGGTGAGCCTATTCACTAAGAATTTTATTTTTACTATATTTTTTTTTTAAAGTTCACAGCTCGCCTTCTTCTTCTTCGTCGTGTCGATGGCTGAGTCAAATTTTATTGGCCCATTAAGTAGCCACTGTTATAGCGCTCTCGTCAGTCAGTAAGGTGGTCAAGGTTTTGACTTGCCATCGTGGTGAAAGGATTAGCCAATTCGCTTTGAAGAACTCGCGAATTGCCCAGAACAGCTCGCCAACGAACGGCATTTAATTAACATATCACATAACAACATCACGCCTGTATTACCCGGAAGGGTATGGTAGAGCTGTAGAAAACCCACATTTCAGCTGTTTTGTTTAAGTCCCATGGGATAGGGGGTGAGCCTATCGCCATCCACCGGACACAATACCAACTCCGTGCTGCTATTGTGAATTTCCGGACGGAAGGTCTGGCTCAGTCACAAGATGTCATATACGCTCTGTATAATTTAATAAACTGTTGTTATCTAGATATACTTCAAAGAAATAAGGCTCTGAAATTAATATCGCCAGCAGATTATGTTCTCATGTATGTAAGGATCATCTCTACTAAATAGCGTAGGTATATTAAATTTATATGTGACACCTTCGTCTCGAAATGGGAATATTATTATCCAATTCCATCATTCCAAGAAATGAATAATAACCCTATCTATATTCCAATCTGAAGTTACCTTTCATAGAATTCAAATCACTTTTTTCTAAGAAAATATGATTGAATCAAGTTTTGAAGAGAAGGCTTTATTACAAGTTATATTTAAGTAAACTAATCGATTATAAAATTGAGTCTGAAACTTCTAAATGTTCCGTTTTAACACGATTTACGTTTTATTAGTTTTTAAACTTGTGAATACGTTTAAATAAATGTTTGGTGTTGAATTTAACATACTTTTAATGATATTTTTAACTCTAATTTTACTCTCACTCTAAGCAAAGTTAAGTATCGCTCACTGCTCGCTTTTATTCGTTTTTAATGTCACATAACTTTAACACTACGTCATCTAGTCCCAAACTAAGCAGAAATTGTACTATGGGTACTATCTGAAGCGGCTGAGGTGAAAAGTTCTATATGCGACACGAGATCAAATTTATTAACATCTCGTGCATTTGAGTCCTACACCTACGCTCGTGATTCTACTATAGAACCTTTCACTTATTCGGGACTCAAAATTAGCACTCGAAGAAAAAAGGAACTTTGCTCTCTTGTTGCACAAATTACTATTATTGTGCTTTGTCTTAAGTGCCAAGGAACGACATTTTATGTTTGTAAAATACTGGTAATATGATTTTTCTTTTAGAATACAACTACATAACAATTAGACTACCAATCCACTTTAGGTAAGTAGTAATTAGGTTATGTATTTACGATGAGATGTATGAATGTTGAGGAAGCAAAAAAACGTAAGAAGTAGCACATAGCGTTCCATCGTCTCTGCCTACCTCTGTAGGATATAGGCGTAATTTTACGTATGAATTTAATCCGAAGAGTAAGGTGGTACATGCTTTAGCCTCATTTAAAAAAGGTATTGTATTACTTGTAGCTTTTGAAAAATGCACAATTACCAGCAATTGTAACACACTTTCCATTAATTCTTCATTATTTTGTTCCATGTCCTATTTTAATTCTTATAAGTCTACATAAATATTTTAACCACGACATAGCAAGCCACGTAAGCCCTCCTGTAAAATGTATGAATGACATGGTGCTATAATTATCCGTTTTGAATACGTTGAATAATTCCCAACGCGTGAATACACTCATTCCCACACAATTTGTTTACACACGAATTATTTATGATGACGGTTCTCAAACTGGGGGTTTCTTGAATATAAAAAGCTGAGAGAAATTTGGGATGAAATGGTCTTTTGCATAGATAATTTTGTGAGAAGTAGTGACATTGTAAGAGACTGTGATTATTTTGACGTCACCAAATGACGTAACATACAGTTGAGAAATTTAGGGTCCTAGCAGATGACGACCGTAGCTTAGTGGTTAAATAAGGCTGCCCGGTATGCAGACAGGTTCAAATCTGCCAGTCCCATAATATTTTCAACTGTTTCTTAGAGTTCCCTGCTTGCTTATTTGTCTATACCTAGTTATGGATGAGCTAATTATTGATGACGCTCCGCGATGTTTCGCTTTTAGAGCAAAATGCAGAATTGTAAATTTTATAGGTACCGCATTTCTCTTTGCCATGTGGCACAAAGAAGTTTGAGAAACAATGACTTGAGCATATTTGCAATGCTAAGCAGCCGGGGTCCTGGTCGCGAGTAAAATTAATGAAGAATTTAGTTTTAATTCAATTAACTTCCCTGTTAAAACAGATTTGCCCACCGCCCGCATCTGTTTCAGTCCCCTTTGTCGTCATACCCCCGCGCCCCTGTACCGCGCAGGCGAGGACTCAGTTAAACGGTCAGCCCATAGACCAACGAAGCTTATTTTATTTTTTCAAATTTTATAAAAAATTACGAAGCAAAAAGATTGGATAGGTTTTCATTTCAGACTTAACTCTGATAAAATATAACAGAAAAATATAATAAAAGACCCTGCGCCCCTGTACCGCGCAGGCGAGGACTTAGTTAAACGGTCAGCCTATAGTAGTGAGCGTCTCACCACGTGGTCTCGGGTTAGATTGCCGAGTCGGGCAAAGTATTATTTGTGTACTTTCCATCAGGAAATTCTCAATTGCAGCACGGAGTTGTGCGCGGTGGACGGCGATAGGCTCTCCTATCTCAAGGGACCTAAACATAACAGTTGAAATGTGGGTGTTGTACACCTCTGCCATACCCTTTTGGGTAATAAAGGCGTGATGTTATATTATGTAAGTAGTTGTTTAATAATTTGGGTTTGACTTTCTCTCTCTTATATCTTTTATTATTTTTTTGTGTGTTTTCTTATAACAATTTAAAACTATCCAATCTTTTTGCTTCTTATTATCTACATCATTATATTTAATTTAAAAGTAAATTATAGAGTGCCACAGTTAATAAAATATTCGTAACAACGGAGGATTAAATCTATTTCTAGGTGGTATATGTTTTATAAATGGAATATTTAAATCCCACGTACTAAATTAAAGTTCTTCATGGAAGTCTGCCCACGAGTATTTTGTTTCATAAAGCGTTTACCTTTGTTAAAGGTCAGCCGTATTTCGTAAATAATTGTATGCATGAGTTACTTGACTGGAAATCGGTGGGTTACATGTTTTTTTCAGAAAGTGTGTAGGATGTCCGGATATTTATTACTTTCTGACACTTAAATTCCTAAGTGAATTTTAATGAAATTTGGTACAAAATATGCTTATTAATTGATTTATTAATTCTAGTGCTACATATTACCGGAAACCGTGCTTTGGAATATGATACCAGAAACTGCCTACCCCGGCTATCAAATAGATAATTTTTGATATAGATAAATACGTAGAAGTCAATATACAAAAATACACTCACATATTCGTCAAAAGGAACTATCCAGCAAATTCCAGTTTCCAAATAAAAAATAGGTTAGAACGAAATATGTATTTTTCATGAAAGATTTGAAAGTTCCATAAACGCCTTTTCCAAAGCCTCTTTGAAGTACTTCACAAAACGAGGCTCGTCGCGTCACGTCGCCGCGTCGTCGCCGTCACGTTACTAAAGAGCTCAGGCTCTCCTAGACAAGTGGCAGCAGCAATTTTTTTTTTTTTTTTTTTTTATTACTATAATACCTTTTGTTTATAATTATTATGAATAATAAATAGGCAAATCGTATATTAATTACACAAATCACAGATGTGCATTACATTCAAACTATTTCTCTTTAGGTGACTAAAACTAAAATAAATAATAAAATTAAATATTTTTCTTAATTTTGTAATTGTAAGGTTAATATAAATTTGAATTTATTTACCTAAATTAATTAAAATTATTTGTCAAGGGCCTGTGTGATGCAAATTTCATGGAAAAAACGTCAATGGAGTTGTTGTACGCGATGAATATCTCATTGTATTGCCTTTAATATAGCTAATGCAGCGTTTAGCACGAGAAAGATTGAATCACAGGGGGACCACTCGCACCCAGCGTTGCATTATCTATTCGTGCTAAACGCTGCACTACCGCTGCCGTTTATCTAGGGGGCAGGCAGGCGATGTACTGACATCCTACGTTAGGTTATTACTATCCAGTGTAATCTACATCTCAACTTTACTTCTTACGGCTTTATACTTTTACCGCTCGTTTAAATCAGAGTTTATTAGCGTTTCATGACAGAAGTATGTGAATTATATTTTTTATACACGTTTTTTAAATAGATAATTAAAATTTTATAATATTCTATTATATTTGACCCCCAGAAATATATGTAATCTGTCCCACATGGGACAAATCTTTGTGTGATTCGCAAAGATTTGTTTTGAGATTGGGTGTGCAAGTTGTGTGAGTGAATGCGTGTATTTGGTCTTGTCATTGGGACCATTGGATACTGTAACTGCTTCTGGCGTTCTATCTAATGTAAAAAATCTAAATTTAAACTTAATTTAACTTATGTCATTTTTTGTACCCGATTGCGGAAAGGAAAAAATCGTTATAAATTACTTTATTCTAAGTTTATCTCTCTCTCTCTCTCTCTCTCTTTCCTTTTAATGTTTGAAGAGGACAGTGAAGTCGAAACTTTTCTTCAGCGTTTCTCAGTCAGTGCAATTCGTCCTTACTCAAAATCTCGTTGTTAGTTTAGTATTTCAGAAGTTTACCAGTTTATTAAAACTTCACATTGCTTCTTTTAATACTTTTAAAATATAAAACAAATAAACTTCAAAATAATTTTATATTTCAAGCGAACATCAACTTATTCCAAATTTCATTCGGAAGTTTTCAATAAGAATAATATATTTTTGTTCTTAAAATAAACGATACCAGGAAAGTTTGTTCTACTAACATTTATCTCATGAAATATTAAATAGCTTCTTAGCTACATTCACAAACAAATTGTAAACTTTTGTCGACGATTACCTACATAATTCATTTTGATGGGAAATAGTTTATGTACGACGCCCCCACCGAATAAAATGGTAACCGAAAATCGCTAACTTTACAGGAAAAATAAAAAACGTTATTTTCTCAATACTTCGCGTATTAAAAAAGCAATGGTATTGTGTTATATATCAAATTAAAGGTATATTTTTATATTCTCTAGCCAGTTATTTATACATTTAAATATATTAAACTTTAAAGAGTTATTTACAAAAATGTACATTGCCGATAGTGTCCCTGCGTGCAGTTTACCATAAAACGCTTTTACCATTTTATTCGTGTGATTATTTTTCTTATCTATGATATTGCAATAGAAGTATACACTCATATTCGTTGATATTTTACTAACGGATAGTAATTGCAGCATCATGATACCATTTTGTTCGTGTAACCTTTCACATATTTTAATGTCACATATCGAATGTATAATCTCTTAATGATATTATTCACATTTAAGAAAGTAAGAAACATAAGTTGTTACATCAAAATGTTATCGTATGAACGTAAATATATTGATACTAATTATAAGATGATTAGGAGTAACTATAATTAACGTTTAATGTTCGGAGAGGTAGAGTTTTATTTATAATAAATATATTATAATATATAATAAGATAATATTATATTATAAATAATAAAATAATTTTATACAATAAAAACACATTTTAGTCGTCAACTAGTGTTACTGGGGAACTTTAATGCCCACCACCAGGAGTAACTGTTCCCGTACCAGCACACTAACCATGCTGGGAGAGAGATGCGCAAACTCGCTTTGGCTTTAAATCTCACTCAGCTGGTCTAAGGGTTGCAGATGTTGACGGCCAAATAGCCAATTGTCTGAACCCTCTGCTGACTACCGACCCGGATCACTATGCAGTGTCAGTGTCGGCACCTTTAGGCAGCTCTGACAACTGTCTAGTGAACTCTGTGGCGGTATTTTCTTCACCCAACCTTAGCCCGAAAAGCACAAGGCGGTTATGGCGATATAAGTCAGCAGACTGGGATAGGATGCGCTCATTCTTTGCATCCTATTCGTGGTTGCCCATTTGCTTTTCTTCGGGTGTTCCTTAAGCATGCGAGGACGCTATAACAGATGTTCTATGGAATATTTTAGTCCTTTTTCCGATGCAAGCACATCTAGCAAAGCACAACCTTGGTTTGGAGCTGAGCGTGGACGTGCTGAAGCACGAAAACACGAGGCTTTCCTGATGCTCCAGACCGTAAAGCTAGCGACATACAAGATAAGAAGAAAGCCTATAATATGGCAATCAAATCCAGCAAAAACGCTCTACGAAAGGCTCGATTTGACCATATTCGCCGCAATGGGTACAAACTCGCTACACATCCAACAGGGAGTAAATCGTTTTGGTCCCTAGAAAAATCAGTCGAATGGAACTTCTGCCGCATTTCTCACTACCTCCACTGCTGAATCTTGATGGGTCACTTGCCCACACTGCTGAGGAGAAAGCGAACTTATTCGCTTCTATATTTGCAGAATCTTAGCGGCTAGATATTACTGGCTCGTCCACTAGTTTGCGTGACTTCTATGTCGGACATACGCATACGTTAAACAAACCCTTCTGAGCAAGCTACTGTCCTTCGGTCTACCCACTAGTCTCTGTGATTGGGTATCAGACTTCTTGAGGGACTGATCGATTCGGGTTGTCGTTAATAGCAGCTCGTCCGATCAAATGGCAATCAATGCCGGAGTCCCTCAGGGGTCCGTGCTCTCAGCAATGCTTGTCCTGCTTCACATAAACTACCTACTGATGCCAGTTACATTTGACACAACAGTTGTTGAAAGCTATATACCAACTCACGAGCTAGTGGTGTACAAAAACAGTCGCTCAGAGAGGCAATGGTCGAACGTATGAACGTGTTTCCAAGGGAGTCTTTAATTGGGGTAAAGCCAACTTAGTAACGTTCAATGCTAGTAAGACTCAGGCGTTCCATTTATCCTGACTCCTACTTTCTGAAATGTATCCCTTCCAATAACCATTCGTCTTGAGCTCCTCGGTATCTCACTAACTTTGAAACTTAATTTCAGCTCCCACATTGAGTTGAAAGCTCGACTAGCCGCCAAAAAGCTGGGCATCCTTAAGAAGGTGAGACAGTATTTTACACCGGGGCAGTTGCTTGACCTCTATAAAGCGTAGGTCCGGTCGTGTGTGGAGTACAGTTCTTATCTCTGAGACGGTTCAGCCAAATACCAGCTTGAGGCGCTCGAGTCAGTCAAGAGGATCAAGAGAATCATTTGCGATATCGATCTGACGGATACTCGATTACAAAGTCTGGGACACCGTCGCTAGGTTGCCAGCCTATCGGTTTTTTATAGAATACATTTCGGAGAGTGTGCCGAGAAACTACACAACCTTAACCCTCCATCCCCGTTTCACCATCGGACTACAAATTAAACGGCACTCAAGCATCGCTCCACGGTGGATATTCCACTAATACGCACAAAGCCTTTCGCCTTTACATTTGTTATGCGAACTGCCAAAGAATGGAATGCCTTGCCCGAGTCTGTGGATGACTGACAACTTGGATCTCCTTAAAGAAAGAGTTAATAGGTATCTCATAGGTAAGCGTGCTCCTCATCATCACTTACCATCAGGTGAGATCGTGGTCGTACAAGTGCCTATTCACCATAAAAAAAATGACAAATATAGCAACAGTAGACTTACTAATATCGAAATTTTATTATTTTGTATTTTTTATTTCACGTACCCTTTCCTTATAATGTATATATTTCTGATAACTTTCTTCTAAAGAACGCTTACGATATTAAAAACTAAAATTTAAATATTGTGTACCGTTTTACAATATATATCAAATTAAAATTACCCACGAATAAAATGGTAAAAAGCTGTTACCGAATTCATTACGTAGTATATTTACTAGAATATTATTGCTATAGCATATTACCGGATAATAGAGGTAGTCGGTAATTGGTAATGAGGTATAATATGTTTATTCGTGTACATAAATTGTGTGTGCCTTCCGCCGAATAAAACATATTTTCTTAATAACTTTGCAATAAACAACGCAAAAATTATGAAAAAAATCTATCAGATGTAACTAAGTCTGTAGTATTCAAATATGCAATAACATTTTTTTACAGTAAAGTGACTTTACCATAGTATTCGGTGGGGGCGTCGGTATGTAGTACCTACATTTATGTGTGTACGTGTGTTAGTGTAGAATACGAATAACTACCATAGGGACTAACTGACATATAAATGTACAGAAAGTTTTTAATGTTGATATTTAGGACTCAACTTAACAGTGTGTTTTTTATTAAGTGCACATATATTATGAAAAATATTACATTGAAACATAAATTTACTAGCTATAAATTTATGTCTCAATGTAATATTTTTCATAATAGGAATTATTTTTCACTTTTTAGTTAGAAGGACTTTAAAAGCGTGTTTTTAGTTTTTAAACTATTATTTATTTTCTACTTTTTAGTTTGGTTTATATATGAGAGCGTTTATTTTTATTTTTTTATCGAATTATTGCATTGTCATCGATCTTTGACAGGTGTGCAATATTTTAATGAAATTCGTCCGTTTAAAGTGGGTCTTTTTCGCAAGAATTTCGATTAAGTTTTAGAGAGCACTTTCACAAACAGTTACTCGGATGACAACCGGAACCGGATTGTGATGTGCGATGATTGACAAAATCTATTAGTAAGAGATAAATGGCAAATAAATTATACTTAACTTGACCTAATGTAAAAATGACACGATTAAAACATAAAATCGATGCTGTTTCTTCAATTTGTTTGTGTTATATTTTAATTTCATCCTTTGAGTAACGTTTACTTGACAATTCTGGAACAGGTTTTTTTTTATACCTCTAAGGTGGAAAACAAGCATACGGCCCAACTGATGGTAAGCAGTTACAGCAGCATATGGACACTTGCAACACCAGAGGCGTCACTTGTGCGTTGCCGACACATTAAAAACCTATTTACACTCTTTTAAAAGAACCCCATGCTGTAGTCTCTTGGGTAAATTGTAGCAAGGAGCTCATTCCTCGTGTGTGGGAGAAATTTTGTTTGGAACCGTACTGTGGGTGACGATATATGTTGCAGCGTGTGAGGATGAGCTCACTGTCGATGGCGAGATGTACGGTTGTAGAACATAGCCGTAAGTATTATACCAAACAGTTCTTCACAACTCAGCTCATTACACAGGCGGTAGAACACAAACAAGGAGGCCAGTTTTACTTCTTTTTTGTAAGAGTAGTTTAGTTTAGTGAGTTTTCAGTAATCTACTCGATTATTTATTTAAAAGACATTACTTTTGTCCTTGTCAGTCACTCCGTGAGTCGTTTATCGTTTTCTCCTATTTGAATTGTAAATAAAGTCATTAATTCACTATATCTTCGCGTTCACATGGCTACTGATCAAGCTATTGATTTCCAGTATAAGCTGGTCTAGCGTTGTATAGGTTTTTTGTGCAATGCGAGACCAATTTACACTGGAAATGGATAAGTTTATGTGTACATTACAGAAAGTCCATGATAATTATCGTTGATTGATATTAATCGGTGTTCGTATTTACTTTCAGTTGTTTGTTTATTTTAATGAAGGCTCATTATTATTAATGGCCGAATATAAATTGATTTATGAATAAATCAATATCACAGAACATTCACACAACGTTGTCTCGTCCCAAATTAAGCAGAGTTTGTAATATTGGTACTAAACTATATACATCGCATCGGTGGCGCTAAAACCAAGTAGCCAGACTAACTTTTCGTCTGGCTAAGGTATGTATAATAATATATCCCTATGACGCTGGCACAAAAAGAGTCGAAAAATTTCTAGTCTAGTAGCATACGAATCCATGGCTGAATTTGCAAAACGCCTGGGGCGTTTACCCACGGGGTGCAGGTTCGAGTCCTGTTGGATTCTTAATTTTTCAACTTTAATATTATATAAAATACAAAAAGGCATAGCAAAGCTAAAATTTGCTTTAAGATATTACAAGTCTTTAAATTATATTAATTCTTATTTTCAGTATGCATAGACCCATAGATAGACCTTGAAACTAAAGTATACTTATAAATATAGTTATTTAATTGTTTTGCACGTTGAGACTGCGACGCGCGGCGCGGTGTCATGTAACGTTTTTCGAAAATGGCGGTATACGACCCTCTCAGCCAGAAGTCCACATTTGTGTATTCTAACCGCTCCGTCGGGATCCGCACCACAAACGAACTAAAGTAAACATTGTGGCGCGACTCCAGCTTCACGACTCTCAACGTAATGTTGGTCTTTATTTTAATGTATTCTACAACTTTTGTGGAATACATTAGACGTGAAACATACAACTGCGTCATAGATATGGCAGGACGCAACAGCATGTTGGGCCGGTCGGGTCGAGTTGTTTCAGCAAGTCTAAGTTATATATTTTTTTATAATGTAAGCGACATACTGGAGTTGTTAGCACACTTATGTCCTACTTAGTAACGTTTAAGATGGAATTGTCATTATTTTAGAAGTAAACTTGATGATATTTACAGACATAATAGATGTCAAGATCTAACATACAGAAAATTTTTAGTTATGCTTTTGCAACAATTCAAATGTCATAGAAAAAATTGCCGAGCCGGGAAAAGCTGTCAAAACCCATAGGTACATTAGCTTTGACGTGAATTTTATTTGGAACGCGCATCTCTGTTCGCGCAGTGGAAATAATATAATTTAAACTTTATGGTTCTCTTTAGTTAAATGCATGTTATAAATAAATAAATAAATATCACACAACATACACACCTCGCCATCTAGTCCCAAACTAAGCAGAGCTTGTACTATGGGTACTAGAATAACTGATACTAATACATATATACTTTTCTTTTGTAAATACATACTTATTATACATTGAAACACCCAGACCAAGACAAACCTCCATGTTCATGCACACAAAGATTTGTCTCGAGCTGGTATCGAACCCGCGACCTCAGCGTATAAGCAGGTACACTACCCGCTCTGCTATCCGGTCGTCAAATGTTCTCTGGTTATTTATGTTTTACATTTGACATTTTGCGCTCTTGTATCACGCTCTCACATCTTATCCTATCAGAGAGGTGTTACTTTCTAAACGAAATCTCTTCTACCAAAACGCGATATCAAGAACCTTTTACCATTCAGTTCAGATTGAAAAAAAAACGGATTGTGACTTAAAATTACATTTAAATAAAACATTGTGATGCAGATTAATCTTGTTTCAGACCTGCTTGAGTGACAGAATTCTAAAATGTAACTATATTTGGATTTTTTAAGCGATTTCAGATGACATTTTCACGGTACAATTTCTCAAATTCCTTCAAAGTAAATGAAGGTTAACTTCATACTATCATCATCATTAGCCTAGGGACGTCCACTGCAGGACATAGGCGTCACCAATCAAATTTCTACAGCGCGCGGTTTTTGGCCGACTGAAACCAACGACTCCCCGCGATCTTGACCAGATCGTCCGTCCATCTAGCGGGAGGACGTCCCACGCTGCGTTTGCCTGTTTGTGGCCGCCACTCTAGGACTTTCTTCAAACTATATTGATATAAATTATAATGACTCAAATGCATATGACCATGTTTATTGTACTAAGGAAGTTGTGACAAAGATATATAACCGAGGGTTTAAGAGGTTCCCTCGCAGCTCTCCACGAAGCTGGTGCTGTGAGTTCGATTCCCACACGAAATCTTTATGTGATCCGCAAAAATATTTTCGGGCTCTGGGCGTGCTGTGTGTGTGTAATGTCTTTATTACTTATATTATACCTATATTAGTGAAAACCTCAGCTTCCTATATTGCTGAGGTTTTCACTAATATAGGTGTAATGTTGTTTGTTATTCCAATTGCGGGCATAAACACAAGAAAAAGAACAACACCCACACTTCACTTGTTATGTTTTGGTCCCTTATGAATACGCGTCAGATGTAATGAAAACCTATATGTTAGGCGTTTCAAAGAAGTTTTCGGAACAAGGTCATGTTTGTTTGGCAAAGTTTCTTTAAGGATGTTACAAAAACTGGCACATGAAAGGACAAGAATAATATTATGTTGTTACTTCACTGTTTTATTGAAGTTTCACCTTTTCTTCGCTTAAAAAAGGCTTTATGGCGAGATCTATATTTTTGACATGAATACAATCATTTGTAGGCTAGAACCAGTGAACATAGATGTCAAGAAGAAATATTAAGGCAATTTGACAGTTACACATTTGCAAAAATTTTATTCTCACTGCTATAGTGATGGACTTCATTGTCGATGTGCCCATCGATATCGAAAGATTGCATTGCATACTATGTCAATATAATATAAGATATTTTAATATTCAGGGAATTCGTCTTTCTAAAGAAGATTGTGAAGACGCTGTTGCATTAAAAAAAACAAGAAATAGATAACATGAAATACATTTATTTATTACACAAGAAATTAGAAAACACAATAATACAAATATGATCACTTATGCATTAACGTGAAATCAAATTGACCTCAAATGCCATTTCGTAGCAGTTGAGATCTAACATTGTGACATGAGACTTTCAGAATAAGGTTTTATTTTTATAGGTTTATCAAATTTATGCATTGAACAGTTTATCGATACTTTCACAACACTACTTAGTTCTAGTAAACTGAATATTTTTAGTTTTTAGCATATAACTACATCAAGCGAGGTGTTAGACCCTATGTAGACTTGGTTAAACATCCAATAATCGTCATAGAATTGTATTATTAGTAGAATTTTGTGATTCACGGATGGAAACTGAATAATATTAAAATCTCCTTACCGATGGAAATAAACTTTAACGTTATTCGGCGTCATATCCCCCGTTTTGCTCCTCTACACCATCCCATTGTATCCTACAGGGTTTTTTACTTTTTTGAAGAGATTTTGTTGGTTTAATTTTAAAAAACACCAAGCGAAATAAGACCCGCGCCGGGTCTTTGACGTTTAAGACATCAAATTATCTGGCAAGCGCAGCTTTTTACGCGCAGTAGGAATTGGTAGGACTAAAAAGTTTATGTTACGTCTAGTCAACGAGTAATGACAACATTACATCACTCATATGATTACCCAGGAAGATGTGGCAGAAATGTATATCACCTACACTTCACCTTAGGTCCCATGTGGTAGGAGGTGAGCAAATAGATTGCAGATAGATTTTTGTCCTGGGTCCTTATTATATCTGGGCCTTACGACATTCACGGGGCTAAATTCCAACTCTGCTGTTATTAAGAATGTTGTAACGGCAAAATCCCAAATAACACTTTTTTAAATAGACATTATTAAATATTTATTTTATAATTCTGAATAATTTAATTTAATATTGTAGAAAGGTTGTTATAGCTTTTACTTGGCACCGACGTAAAAGCTATAACAACCAAATTCAAATTCAAATTCAAATCATTTATTTTCATAGGCCCCAGGAGGCGCTTGAACACGTCAAAACATTACAAAAAATGATATAAAAGTAAATAATAAATAATACTAAATTATACTAATTACAATGATTTGAATAACCGGGGCTCAGATTAATTTTAATCAAACTGTTTAGAATCGAATTAAAATCAATCTAAGTACCAGCTCCGATGGGTATTGCATTATGAGAAGAGCTGGTGAGAAACTCACGTGCACCATCTTTTAAAATGAAAAATATAACAATATAAAATTACATAAAAAAATCACATAAGAAGAGCAATTCATTTCCAAATACTATTATCATTTATGTAGTCTGAAATACTATAAGCTTTTTGACATAATTTAATTTTAACATATTTTTTAAATTTACCTATCGATAATTCCATTGCGTCTAAAGGAAGTTTATTGTAAAAGCGTATACATTGACCTGGAAACGAGTTAGAGATTTTATGGAGCCTAGTAGTGGGCACAGCGAGTTTGTTTTTGTTCCTTAGATTTAATTTATGGAGATCACTATTTTTCTTAAATTTCGTTTGGTTTTTGTGAACGTACATTAAATTTTCGTAAATGTATTGAGAATGTAACGTCATAATATGTATCTCTTTAAATTTATTTCTTAGTGTCTCCTTGGGACTCATCATATAGATAGCTCGAATAGCTCGTTTCTGGAGCACAAATATTGAATCTATATCCGCGGCACTACCCCAAAGCAATAAACCATATGACATTATACTGTGAAAATAGCTAAAATAAACTAAACGCGCAGTGTCAACATCGGTCAGTTGACGAATTGTTTTTACGGCGTAAGCTGCTGAGCTGAGTCTACCAGACAACGTTTCTATATGTGGGCCCCATTGTAATTTAGAGTCTAATGTTATACCAAGAAAGACAACCTTATTGACCATTTCCAATTCCTCATTGTCCATCACCACACTAGTTTTGACTTGCTTAACATTTTTTGTAAAAAATCTAATATATTTTGTTTTACTACCATTTAAAAGCAAGTTGTTAGCACTAAACCAGTTCACTATCTTTGATAAAGCATTGTTTACATCGTCAATTACTGATTGTTGTCTTTTTACCTTAAAAACTAAAGAAGTGTCATCCGCAAACAATACTATTTCATGATTATCCTTAACAAGATGAGGTAAATCATTAATATACAAGAGAAACAGGAAAGGCCCTAAAATAGAGCCTTGTGGCACCCCCATTGCTACAGCTGATCCATGCGAACGCTTTCCATTGACATCTACTCTCTGAATCCTATCGCTTAGATATGAAGTAAGACCTTCTAACCTTTCTACAATATCAAATTACAGAACACACAATAAAGGGAGGCGTAGTTGTGCTAGTGCGCGGTCGCCCAGTATTGGTACTTACCACAGAAATATAACTAATATTCAGTCAGAAAATAGTTGCTAGAAAGATTGATATTATCTATACAGAGTTATTGTTTACTTGGCATCGACTTCAGAATTATAAAAATAATTATTTAATAATGTCTATTTAACTAAATAAAAAAACGTATTATTTTGTGCGAAGTAAATTTATTTTTTGCTTTTTAGTTAACGTAGGTAACGTTTTGAAGTCAGTTTGTTTTTGTTATAAAATTTTTTTAATACAATCTTAACACAATATCCACAGAATAACACCGTAATAGCTGATAAATAAACGATTGAGGTCGGACACAATAGGCTTGGTAACACACGCCTATCTATCAAGCTATACATTTCCAGAATAAAATGGTCTCAGATTGTATAGCCTTCCCGTACTATGACGACCGGATGGCGGAGTGGGTAGTGTACCTGCCTGCGACGCCGAGGTTGCGGGTTCGATTCCCGCTTAAGACAAATCTTTTTGTGCGTGAACATGGGGGTTTGTCTTAGTCTGGGTGTTTCTATGTATAATAAGTATTTATTTACAAAAGACAAGTATATTATATGTATTTGTATCAGTTATTCTAGTACCCATAGTACAAGCTCTGCTTAGTTTGGGACTAGATGGCGTTGTGTGTGAGTTGTGAAATATTTATTATTTATTTATTATTATTTACTATGCGTGACCAGCTTATACTGGATATGTATAGCTTGACGTGTAGACATGTGTACACGTAAATGATTAATGGGTTAAACGAACGCGTGACGTCACACGACATACTGCTTTTCATTTCGGCTTGACCATATCCTGAATTATAAAGCAGTTATGCTTTGGTCGTTCGTGAAGGAAATATGTTATTTCAATGACGTCAGCAAGAAATATTAAATTACTTCGACAACCTTAATGTTAGTTTGTGATGAGTTCCAGAATAGTATAAGGGTGTTAAATATAACATAACATTATTCAAATTATGAAATACGGGTGTTACTCACGTAATGTTGGTCTATTTAGACGACCGCGATTTCGCCTATACGTCTAGGCATTACAGGGCAAGACTGGCTGCGACTCAGGCGCGACGTATCGCACTCTCTTGATAATGCCTAGACGTATAGGCGAAACCGCGGTCGACTAAATAGACCAACATTACGTGAGTAACACCCGTATTTCATAATATGAATAATGTTACAAACTCACGTTAGTTTTAATAAAAATATAACATACCTATAACGCCTATATCACCAGAGGCAGAGATGTACGACACCCACGAAGGTGAGCCTTATCGCCATTCTTCCACAATTTAAACTCCGTGATGCTATTCTGAATTTCCTGACAGAAAGTTCACAAATAAGACTTTTCCCAACCCAGGAATCGAACCCTAGACTTTACGGTAAGAGGCGTATACGCTAACCACCGGTAATATTTAATCATTTTCAATCACACTCACTGTAACATATACACATCTGTCAGATCCATCTTGTTAAAAGTTTATTGATATTTAACTTGCTCATCGTTCCCAATCAGCTTCAAATCTCAAAAGGCTTTCAAACCAAGGTGAAATGTTTAATCACTTACAAATGTAATTAGTGTGCGTTAGACTACTAATTCAATCAGAGGTCTCGAGAGAGAGAGCAATACATTTGTATAACGCTAATAGAGAACAATGATCTAAGACAAGCGTAGTTATAAATAAAGCAATTATATATAGAGAAATTAGGGTTTTGTTATTGAGAATACGGGTTACTTACGTTATTTTTGCCAGAGATATGCCGACTAGTTTCGAGCCTATTACGTAGATTCATCAACTAGGCAAATAATTGCGTTTCGTCGCCGTCACGTGACGTCTCGCTTCACCTCACGTCGGTTTTAATAAGAAATGAGGGTTGTTTATTTGTGGACTACAGTTAATGTAAACGTTTTGGCACCGTAGGTCATAACAGGTAGAATGCACTGGTGGTACAATTTCGTATTTAGACAGTAACTGAATTTACAAAGAGTAATATAATTTGTAAATTAAAATTCGTTAGGCAACCTGTATACCTTAGAGTGCCTAAAAGGTGCTCGATGGTGTGTGAAGTCTACCAATCTGCATTAGGTCAGCGAGGTGGACTATAGCCTAACTATTCTCATCATGAGAAGAGGCCCAAGCCTAGCAGTAGGACATGTATTAGATACAGGGCTGCTATTATCTAAATCTAAACTAATTTTCTAAATCGTGTTTACCTGAAATTTTGCTGTTATATTGCCCATATGTAATTATTTTGTGTTATCACATAAATATTACTACATTATATAAATAAATAAACAATAAATAAATAAATATCTCCCAACTTACACACAACGCCATCTAGTCGCAAACTAAGCAGAGCTTGTGCTATGGGTACTAGAATAACTGATACTAATACATATATACTTTTCTTTTGTAAATACATACTTATTATACATAGAAACACCCAGACTAAGACAAACCACCATGTTCATGCACACAAAGATTTGTCTTAAGCGGAAATCGAACCCGCGACTTCGGCGTCGCAGGCAGGTACACTACCCACTCCGCCATCCGGTCGTCAAAAAAAAAAAACCGACTTCAAAAAGTAGGTAAACTAAAAAGCATAAAATAAATTTACTTCGCACAAATAATACGTTTTTTCATTTAGTTAAATAGAAATTATTAAATAATTATTTTATAATTCTGAAGTCGTTGCCAAGTAAATCGGATAATTAAGAACTAATATTCTGTCAGAAAATAGTTGTTAGAAAGATTTATACTTATTATCTAGTTATTGGTTACTTGGCACCGACTTCAGAATTATAAAATAATTATTTAATCATTTCTATTTAACTAAATGAAAAAACGTATTATTTGTGCGAAGTAAATTTATTTTATGCTTTTTAGTTTACCTACTTTTTGAAGTCGGTTTTTTTTTTTTGTTAAAAATTATTTTATTTTACGATTTTAAGTGATGGGTAGACCGAGCAAGAGGCTACGAGCCCGTACACATGTTCACCCCTCAGATTAAAATTGCATATTCACCCCTTTTTGGAGAGCCTTTACACCCCTTTTGAAGGGGTGTATCAAGACAAAATTAATTTAATATTTTTTGACGAGCCCGTACACCCCTTACGTATAATCTATATTATTTGAATTATTTTACAAATGAAAAAGTACCGTTAGACAAAAAATGCTAAGAAATTTAAAAATAAATCTAATGTCTACTCGTGCCAATCCGGAACGGGCCGCTAGTATATATATGATTATTATGTTTATTCAATATCTACAGTAAATTATTTTATTATACTAAACCATTTAATCAATGTTAAAATGTAATAATTTTTAATGTTACTTAATATAAATTCTAAATCGCTCTTAAAAAAGTCAGCATTTAAAAAAATAGTTCTTTAATAACAATAACAGTTAGATTAAAAGTCTTTTAAATAAAATAATTACTATCTATTTCTATTAAAAAAACACAGTTTTAATACAGTAACAAAGTACTACAACTTAAAATATGAAATTGTTTTTATCTAAAAATAAGTTTTATTTAAACAATCACAGTTCAATATAACAATCACAGTTTGATTAATAATAAGTCTTGTAAATATTACTATGGTTTTACAGTAACAAAGTACGCTAAACATTAAATTTTAAATAACATTAAAAAAAAGTTTTATTACACAGTCACAGTTTGATTTTCAAAGTCTTAGTATTCGTCTTATGAATATAATATTATCTATTTGTATTTATAAAATCACAGTTGTTTCATTGGTAACACTTGTTTGTAAATAATATAAGTACTAACTAGAAAATAAAAAAATAGTCTAAAAACAATCAACAATAGTAATTATGCACAATTTAGGCTAAATCTAATTATACTAACTTTAAAATAGGGATTCGTTAAAATAAAAAAGAAATAACAGATCTAATCACAGAACAAATCACATCCATGTTATTGAAAAATCACATTTATTTACATTCATGTACTTAATAATAGTATAGGAATAAAAACCACCAACAAAAATACTACGTATATTCACATATTTTTTCCAAGCAGTGACCCAGGGTAATAGAGCCGGTTGCAAATTGTTGCAGTATAAAATTAATTCTTTCATCTCTTTCTTTGGTATATTTTCTAATATTATTAATGTTTTCACCATCATTTACTTTTTTATTTCTAATTTCGCTTATTACTGTGATTGTTTAAATAAAACTTATTTTTAGATAAAAAAAATTGGGATATATTATATTGCATATCAAATAAATAATCGCCTATCAATACATACTCATCATTTATATTCTTTTTTGCATCAAATAACTTACTTCACTACAGATAAACTAAATGTTTAACAAAACTCAAACTGCAGATAATTCGAAATTACACATCAATATGACATTCCTTTTTCCCTCATAATGCAATACAGTTAAATTTATTTTTGTACAAAAATACTACATGCATAGCATAAATACTGACTGCACATCAAATTTACCATATTTCATAGCAAAATAACTATCCCAGTCGCATATTAACCAGTAAGTACAACAAAATCTGTTCATCATATTTGTCTTAATTTTCAAGAAGCCATGCTCGGTAAATTTAATGATTATTATAACAAAAAAATCCTTTTACATTGCATTATTTCTAAAAGCAGAACAACTTAACTGAAAAACTTCGCGCGTTTTTTCGTCACTGGAGTAAATAATATAAAAATAAAAGCTATAGTTATGGCATAGGTCAATTATGGGTATAGTAGTAGGTTAGGTTAGGTTAGAACTGCGACCATAACATAGCGCGAGCCGAGCGAGCGAAGCGAGCGTGCCGCGGCAGCGGCCGGCGAGTGCTAGCTAATCTTTGTGATACTCCGACCCCTTTTTGAATCTACCCACTAAATAAAATAATATTATACTACCTACCAATTTCTTATTATCATAGATCGTAACAGACGACAGTACGTGGCGCCACCTGCATAAGCTAAAAATGTGCTTATTGGGCAAAAAAGGAAGCGTGGACGCCCCGCGAAAGCAAGACCCGCTTTAATAATTCAATAAATTACAATTTTGTATCTAATTTTATATTTTTTTTGCTGATCTCATTATGTGATAGTTAATAAATAATAAGATGACTGTGACTAATAAAATGTTGTTTGATTTAGAAAAACTGCTGTAAATATTATAAAAATAGAAGCTATATTTAAAAGAAAAAGAGTTAACATGTATAATGTGCATTAAGATTATTAGTTGTGCATTGATAAAAAAGCTTTTACTTTAGGAAAAATTGCTGAACGCTGTGAAAATAAATTGTAGTGTGTTTAGTGATATTTTGAGTTGAATATTTTGTTGTGCAATCAGTAATTTTGATGGGAATTCGGTATTTAATTGCATAGAAAAAGGATATTTTATGATTTGCGTTTAAATACTACCCAAAACAATTTCATATTTTAAGTTGTAGTACTTTGTTACTGTATTAAAACTGTGTTTTTTTAGTAGAAATAGATAATAATTATTTTATTTAAAAGACTTTTAATCTAACTGTTATTGTTATTAAAGAAATATTTTTTTAAATGCTAACAATGGTTATTTTAGAATATTTATTAGCGTAACTAATTCGTTAAATAAAACTTTTTTCGTGTACTGTTTGTTTTATTTATTTTATAATACCATTGTTCTGCTGACTGTACTTTGAATGTATCTGCATTAAGGGGTGAACGGGTACTGCTCTTTTTTCAAGGAGTGTACGGGCTCGTAGCCGGAGCAAGAATGTTTCTCGAATGAGGAGACGACGGTTACTTGGGACGGAAAACTTATTAATAATAATCCCCGTACTCCTAACCGTTGAGGAATTGTACCTTCAAGCATCAGCTCTGCAACTTAAAATGCAAATATCCAATTAGTTTTAGGTAATATACGAAACACAATATAGAAGCTTGATTGACCCATGATTTCTCTAGGATCCCATCATTAAATCATGACCTCATATTATGAATATACATAAGTAATATTCAACGTCTCGCCTCATCTGTGTATAACTTGAAAGAATACAGTAAACGGCCTCAAGGAGCCTATATTTAAAGAATTATCCCCGTACTCCTAACCGTTGAGGAGTTGTACCTTCAGCTCAGCAACATAAAATTCTGGCTACTAGATGCAAATATCCAAGTAGCTTTAGATAATATACAAAAAACAATATAGAAGCCTTTTAAATTTGAGGGTTGCCCTCGATTTCTCTAGGATCCCATCATCAGAACGTGACTGGAAAAAAATGGGACCACATGACAAGTATATCCTATCAAACAAAAAAAGAATTTCTCAAATCGGTCCAGGCGTCTTCGAGTAATCGGTGAACAAACATAAAAAAAAATAAAAAAAAATAAAAAAAAAACCGAATTGAGAACCTCCTCCTTTTTTTGAAGTCGGTTAAAAAGTAAAGTTTACTTTCAACGATAACATAATATAACATCACGCTTTTATATTACACAGAAGGGCGTGGCAGAGATGTATAACACATTTCAACTGTTAAGTAATAGGGGGTGAGTTTATTGCCATCAACCAATTTAGGTAATAATGTGTAGAAGTACAGTAAACGCTCATAAGTCCATAGGCACGCTAAGGATTACATTGCTTTGAACTGTACGAGCCCGATACAGCCAGTACACACACTAACGAAGTTGCGTGCGTGTATAGCAGTTTATAAGATAACACACACTAATGAAATGGTGTCGCATTCGTACTAAACGCGTCACAGTGGCGACCGGTTCTTAAAATTCGCATCTATCTATCATGAGCAGGTAGCTGTATCGGGCTATCGGGTAAGCATTGGGATCACGATCAACTAAATCTGAGTTTGAAGCTTAGTTGATTTGTGGTTGTATTTTGTTTTTACGAAATCATAATAATATTTGTAATATTTTAAGCACAAACTTGTTAGGTATTCATGCTTAAATAGTTACATACAATACATAAATAGTTACATATTAATATGACTATTAAGTTAAATATGTTATTATTATTTAACTACTTACGTATTTTTTTATTTTTATTTTCATTGTTGTAAGGTAGAAATAAAAAAAGTCACGCTGAATGATGATAAAAATGTTTATTCGTTTTATTTATTTATACAATTAATAAACTTTTAAGAGCATTGTGACGTCACATTCCTACCTAAATAAAAAAAAGTTCCCTTGTAACCGTTTATAAGATTTTTGATTAATATAATAACTAATAAGTTAAATATGTTATTATTATTTAACTATTTACGTAATTTTTTATTTTTATTGTCATTGTTGTAAGGTAGAAATAAAAAAGTCATGCTGAATGATGATAAAAATGTTTATTCGTTATATTTATTTATACAATTAATAAACTTTTAAGATAATTGTGACGTCACATTCCTACCTAAATTAATAATATAATAGAAGTGCTCTTGTAACCGTTCATAAGATTTTTTATTGTAACCCACCAATTATATAACAAGGAAGGAAAGGATGTTCTAATAACAAAAATATTATTATTGATACCCTTAACTTCAAAAAGTATAGAAAGGACTTGGCGAGATTAGATCTCACGGCTCATTGCTAAACGCATTTAACTACACTCCTTAACCGCTCGGCCACCTTGACTCATTCTAAGTAAGTGAAATTATGAACTACAATTATTTGTTAACAACTGTGTCTATTTCTTGGAAATAGAAGGTCGTAAGTCAAACTAAACTCAAACTATTGCCTTTTGAGATTGCCTATGGACTTTTCGTCCATAGGCAATCTCAAAAGGTCGTGACTGTACATTAAATAATGTAACCTCAAATACAAATTCTTATACTGAACAAAAAAACCGCTTTAACTTTATTTATCTCCAAACAGCCGAGTAATTCTCAAGTCACTAATGGCAATTACAACAAAAACTAATTACGCGCATTCCCTAAAGATTGGCGCGAACGCCACCAAGGCCAAGCCACTTTTTTGTCTAAGCAAACACTTTAAATTGAATGCTGGCTGATCACTTTAATTTAAATTTGGAATTCTATCACTTAGTTTTTTTTCAGTTTAAGGAGTTTATAAACAATATGGAGATCGATTTGAATAAGTATAAATCAGCAGCTTAACTTTGAATTAACAAAATTATTATAAAATTCAATGTTCAATTTGTTTATATTAAATCAGCATAGTTTCATAAGTTTTTTAAGTTGCGAGTAGATACGCGAGTGCCATAAGTTACCTTACTTTGTAGTAAAACAGACAGTAACCATTTCAGAGCTAATTCCATTAACGCGGCAACCTGTTGTACTCAAGTTTAAAAGAGATGTAAATACGGGTTTAATTAAACTTTAGATCAAGAAGTTTGGTGGAACCGGCCCTAAGAAGTAGCATAAATTATTACTCCGTAATTCGTAGACCTCTACGCAGATTACGTAGCTCGTAGCACGTAGCAAAGCGCTACGAAATACGCGTTCAGACAATTTGTTTCAATTTAAATCCGTGGAAGTTTGCCATTTTGCCAGAATAAAGTACTGTAGTGGAAATGTCGTTTGTACAAGAGTGGAGTACGTACTTCTAACATAATGATAACTTCAACTATAACTGCCGCGATGGTCTAGTGGTTAGCGTATGTGCCTCTAACCGCGAGGTCTCGGGCTCGATTCCTTGGTCGGGCAAAGTGTGGTGTAGTGGTTTAAGCGGTCGCCTCGTCGCTCTCCACTGCACTGGTGTTGTGGGTTCGATCCCCATATGGGACAAATCTTTGTGTAATTCGCAAAGATTTGTTCTGAGACTAGGTATTATGCTTGTGTGAGTGAATGTGTGTATTTGGCCTTGTCATTGGGACCATTGTATAGTGTAATTGCTTCTGGCGTTCTATCTAATGTAAAAAAATCCAAATTTATCTTTTTATCTTTATCTTAAAGTGTTAATTGTAAACTTTCCGTAGGGAATTCTTTCTTCCGTCAGCATGGAGTTAGAATTGTGCTCGGTGGATGGCGATAGGCTCACCACTTATCCCATGCGTCATAAACATAATAGGTAAAGTATTGTACAACACTTTACCTTTCATGTTTATGTATATATACCTCTGCCACACCCTTCTGGGTAATAATTATAAATACAATTTCTTTTTGTAATCTGATAGTGTCAATTGAAAAACCAAATATTAGAAAGTTGCAAGCGGCGAGGCGTCCATTTTACCCGCTACGTCAACCCTGAACTCATTAAGGTATTATAATTATTATAAAAAGAAAAATACACTTATGTTGAATAATTTACATAGATGTTTAAATTTTGAAGTGACCAATAGAGTCACGTCGAGGTAAATTACATAGCACAATTTTATTATTTTTTTGTAATATGTTGGCAAATATTACAATAATATCAATATGTAAATCAATACCTTTAGGTAATATAATTAATACCTTAGTTGATAAAAGCAATAAATATTAATATTTTTTATTTTTTTTTATATTTATAAGAAATCAATTATTAAAATTATGATATCTTATTTACATTACAATCTAGCCTATCAAGACTAATAAGTAATATTATGTTAACCTAAATTGCTACGTTATAATATAATCTAAGAATGCGTCCATTAACACTTTACTTAGTTTTTGTTAAGGGGAAGTCACTTTGTTCATGTGTTCTTTATAACGACACTTATCGCACTAATTTATTTGTCACTTATCACTACACTAACTCGAAAGGTTTCGTTCGTTTTAGTCTTTTCACTAGTTCCGTGTTATCAAGGAGCCGGATTGCCTCGATGTTGACGTGATGATGAAGTCTTCGTTCGTGAGCTTCTGCATGTTTTTGTATGACCCTGTCCACAACGTCTATTAAAAATATTAATATGAAGATTAAAATATATTTTTTTTCTTTTTATAATTTAATCTCCATTTTACTTTTCTACGTAAACAGTAACATTTGTTCTGAAATACCTATATTATTTTTAACCCTTGAATATTATATGGTGTTTGAAAGGTAGGAAGGAAAAGATTGACCTCCTAAATAATTCCTGACATGTAATATGTACGGGCTCTAGAGAATCGATGGTCGTATTCCATGAATATTCGATGACATCGTTATACTTCTAAATAAGGAGCTAAAGGTTGAAGACAACGTTTTTATTATTAATAATGTTATTGAATACTGTTCAATAAAATTTACTTTCTGATAATATATATTCTATAATATTTTACAAAAAAATTATACATCGGTAGATCAATTATACCGGAGCATAAGGAGCGAAATACATCACACGCGGTCTATGGTCAGAGTGCCGAGTTCTGCGGTCAGCGCATGCGCGTTCTATTTTAAACGGTGACCGCCATCGATGTGGGTAAATCAGATAATGCAGAACTCAGAACTCTGTGCGTGCGATGTGTTCGGCGCCTAATAGTGTACGCAGAACTATACACATGGTAACACATCGCTAGTCTACAACCTCTTAGGTAACACTTTATTGCTATGGCATTGTCCTAGCAGGGCGGCAAGTTCGACGCGACGCGTTGCGACACCATACAAACACCTTTGTTGCCATAACAACCATCGCCTGACATCACGTGAAACGTTTGGATCGCATCGCACTTGACTTTCTGCTCGGACAATGGGTCAGTAAATCCTAACGTGTTAAAATGCGTCACATATCGTTGGTAGACAACCAAAACTATTTTTTTTTAACAACGGTAAATGTACTTACTAAGCGACTCATTAGGTAAAAAAAAATACTTGATGAGGTTTATTTGTCAACCATTGATATAAGAATATAAACTCGTTCACAATTTCATTAGAATCTCAATCACTTCTCATTACAAATAACCCTGTATCCATCGTTCAGACATCGGAAGGTTCTATTTTTAGCTGAAACGTAATTTTGTATTATTAAAGCACTAATGAAGGACATTAAAGTAATGCCGGGAATTTGAATCCTTCGCAAAAACAGAAGTTTATTTTTAGCTTCATTAAGAAAACACTCTAAATTAATAATATTGTAATGGAATTCTGAAGAGAAATATATCTTGTTGGAGTCACAACGTTTTATTTTGAAGTACGTGACTGTTGTAGAGTTAGAATTTTATAATGTCGTAATTTATCGGAAGTTGTCTGTATCTTATAAGTTTATTTTAGGGAATAATAACAATTTCATTACCTGCAGAGCATCACAGTTTTTAAGCGACTACAGAATAAGAAATAGTCATTGGATAATGTAAAAGCTAGTGAATCCATCTAAAATAAAAAATGGATACTAGATCTATATTTCTCTTTATACGAATAATACGGCACGTAAAGTTGTAGACATAGACGTTATTTTTAGATCTCAATATAAATCAAATAACTATTTCACTTAATAATATCTTCCAAAGAAATACGCATTATATTAATCCAGTTTGCCGAGACGAACCTATTTACATAAATCTGTAAGCGGGAATTCTAAATGAAAAATACTATATTTTCGTCGTCTGACGCTCAAAAGAATTGGTTATGGATTTTTAAAATGTGTTAACAACGAAAAAGGTTTGTTTGACAAACAAATAAATATGGAATGTCGATAAGCAATCTCTTTTATCGAACTTCTCTGAAATAAAGGGCTTGATACTGTACGTGCTCTTTGCTTACAGACATTTAAGAAAAAATATATTCGTGTATGAAATAAAATATGACTTGGAATCACTTCAAAGTACGGGGCTTTGACACTTAATGATTGAAATAACTTTGAGCAGATGTCAACGTTCTGAGGTAATTGTTAATTGTACTGTGTTTACTTCACCTTAAGGTTAATAATGCTATCATCATTAGTCTGTGAAACAAGTGCTCGTTAGTTTAAAACATTTAATGGTTGTATCGATTTAACCAATATTTTAAGCTTGAAATTAAACCTCAGGCTTGTGGTTTATTAGCTATCATTCATAACCGTTTCGCCACACATACTACTTACAATCTACATCAAGGCTACACATTCAATCTTACTTATGGAAATTAAAATTTCTTGTAAATATAAAATTTGCACAATCTGTTTGTGCAAGTAAGACGGAGCGTGTAGCCGGTTAAGTTAAATATTTTAACTGTTTGCATATTAATATTATTAATACTATTCAATCACAGACTACCACTTTCAAGTGGAATCTCGAGTTATCTCAGTTCAATTACTATTGACCATGAAACCAAACAACTCTGTAATCTCTCTTAAATCCAGTAAGACACTAAATTCAATTCTAAAATAACTTATCGTGTTTGAAGTACTGATGGAGACAATATTCCCAGTATAGGATGGTCTTGCGTCATAAAGGATTGCTGTTCAATGCGCGACCAGTTTGTACAACAAATGTATAGGTTTATCGGTAGCCGGGTGTCCAGGGACAATCAATTGCATGAATAAAGAAACGCTTAAGGCACTTACACTTATCAAAACTCAAGGTAGCCAGTAATACGATTTAAAATTCATCTGATACATGATAATATAGATATCTTCAGATTCAGATCAAAACTTGTTAAGACATAGAAGATAACACGGGATGGTAAATTCATGAAAACTTTTTTTGTTGCGGCAGATAATTTCTGTTTTTATCGTCTTTAAAGAGATTGCAACATCGCTGAAATATCGGCAAAACACGCTACAAGTAATAATATGGTTAATAAACTTGTTCATATTAATTACTCATATAGTTTTGAAACTCTGACCAAATACATTCCGCTTTCAAAACAAAATACATACAAATATATATTTTTCGAATTTCATATTCAATAAAAAAGTTATCAGCAGACGCAATATGGAAATTGATTGAGTTTTTAATGAGATTGTGAAATCACTTCCGTTGCCCGCATACATGCGGTTAAAAAAAAAAATATTTCTGCACAGTTAGACTTTAAACTAGCAGAAATAATAATGCACGCGATAACCACAAGTAAATGAGCTTTCTAAACTTTTAGTGTGGATGACAGATCTATTATATATTTCTTTCAATTCTCAGAGGCTATACCAATGAGTTTGCAAATAGATCTAATATTTGTATAAAAACTATTTGCAAACTAAATGTATAGGTTGATCGGTAGCCGTTTATACAAAAAGCCTTCACAACGATTGAAGCAGTTCTGCGAATGCCAAATTTAGACTGAATAAATATTGTCATACAATACGATATGGTTACGACAAATGTGGTAGGCTTCATTGATTAGCCTTTTGTATTATTTGGTTTACGATGTGTGTATTCAATAAACATGCCTGCTCGCTAAATAAAAAAATAACCTACACACAATGAAATACAACGCCTCAACGTTAAGGAGTACGGGGATAATTCTTAAAATATAGGCACCTTATGTCCGTTTACTGTATTCTTTCAAGTTATACATAGATGAAGTGAGACGTTAAATATTACTTAAGTATTTCATTCTTTTTTTTGTGTTGTTTTGGGCAACTAGGTCAAATGAAGTACTTTTATAAAAACGTCAAAAACTAACTGTTTCCCTAAAATTTGCATAAAAATTCGAACAGTGACGTCATCACTTTTTCTTGATCAAGTATCGTACTTATTATGATAAAATTAACAATTAAAAGTAACAAAACTTATGTAGACTATACGGTGAATAAAAGTCACACTTTGCATAGTTTCATGTATTATATTAAGTAAAAACAAATTATTTTTGACCATGGACACATGTCTATTAAATTATTTAATTAGTTAAATTTATGTTGTAAAAACGACAAGTAATAATTGCCTATTAAGATACTATGCTGGATGCGGAAAATGCGAGTGACTTCACAATTTAATTAAAAACTCAATTAGGTCACAAACTGACGAACGCGACTGTTGTTGAAAGTACTTTTTATTTATTTTAAATCTGCGTTTAACTTTTAACGGAACTTAGATGCAGGAAATGAAGTGCAGTTTTGTGTGACTTTTTAACGACTTTAAAGAAAAGGAGGAGGTTCTCGATTCAATAGTATATTTCATTTTTTTTATGTTTGTACCCCGATTAATCGTAGACGCGTGGACCGATTTATAAAAAAATAAAACCTTTGACTACCGCCTATGTGTGTCGATACATAAAGTTAATGTAAATGAACTGTACTATCACCCCATACAAGGTTGTGCACTCATTCGAAATCACTCTGTATAATAAATGAACAGCCGTCGCCATAGCAGAAATATAGCTATATAATTTATTTTATTCTGAACGTAACGTTATTTTTAGAGTTTAATTACGTGGGTTTAATGGCTTTGGATTTGAAAAGCCAGCCAGATCACGCTCACATAACAGAGAGATTATACAGGTGGGTGATCACGAAAACGAATCACTTTTCTACTTGAAATATTAGTCCGAACAAATCTGCCATTTAATAGGAGATACAGAGTATAGATTTACGGACTCTTTGAATGAGAAAAATAAAAAATATCAGTAGCAGTAAAATAATCCTCAATCCAGAGGGGCTAGAATACACGCGCGAGATAGGCAATCACGGTTTATTTTTATATTTGTATGAGGAGATATTTATTTATTTCATACAGGTACTTCACAGCTTACAGGCAGTAGATAAATAATTTATATTGAAACAGTACGCCAATTACGAAGTACACAAAAAATACAATAACAATGTAATGCGAGAGTGAAAGTATTCACATGCAAATCTATATAATACAAAAAATATTAATGTTTAAAGATGTATAAATGTCAGTGTAGTGAACTTTCTGTGCCTGATGACATGACAAAATCTTTCTCGGGGAAGTATTATAGCATGAGTTATAAGTAAAAAAATGGTTGAGGCGTGAAACTGGCGATCATGGATATTTTTGTTTGGTTCCATATATTGCTTTAGCTGAAAAAGTTAACTAGTAGACCTATAAAACATAACCTGACCTAATTACGAAGTGACACAAGTTACACTTGAAAAAAGAACACAGCTGTCACTATAATTAATGTGTGTTATATGCTTATCCTGCCAATAAGGTTTATCTCTTTATCTAAAACCTGTAAAATTGGGGCTACGTGTAATAAGAGAGACCATTTTCAATCACTTCAGAGCATTTGACTCAAAGTTATTTTAGTCATTAAGTCTCAGAGCCCTTTTTTTAAGTGCTCAAGTTATACTTTATTTCATACACGAACACATTTTTTACTTAAATGTGTGAAAGCAAAGAGCACGTACCGATATCAAGTCATTTATTTCAGAGCTGTTCGATAAAAGAGATTGGTTATCGACATTCAATATTTATTGTTGTCAGGCAAACCTTTTTTGTTGTTTGCGCAGTTTAAAAATACATAACCAATTCTGTTGAGCTTCAGACGAGTATATGTAGTGTTTTACATTTGATATTCATCGTTATTACATATAAAGATTTATGTACATGTTTTTTACTTTACTCAATAAACTGGATGTAAATAATGGGTATTGCTTCAAATAATATTTTTACTATTTTTATTAAAACTGACGTGAGTTTTTAACATTATTCAAATTATAAAATACGGGTGTTACTCACGTAATGTAGGTCTATTTAGTCGACCGCGGTTAGGCATTTTCAAGAGAGTACGACACGTTGCGCCTAAGTCGCAGCCAGTCTTGCACTGAACAAAAAGCATGGTCGACTAAATAGACCAACATTACGTGAGTAAGACCCGTATTACATAATTTGAATAATATTTTTAGTATTTATATTAATAAATTAACGTGATATCTTATATACTTATACTAATGAGAAAACTGTGTGCTAATTTTGAGTCACGAATAAGTGAAAGAATCTTTAGTAGAATCACGAGCGTATCGAGTGATTCTAGGTTAGAATCTTGAGCGTAGTGAACAACTCATAACTATGATCTCGTGTCGCAATTACAACTTTTCACCTCAACCAGCTCGAAATAGTATCTATAGTACATACAAGTTCTGCTAAGTGTGGGACTAGATGAGGTGCTGTGAAAGTTATGTAACATAAATAATAAAAAAGACAAGCAGTGAGCAAAACTCGATTTTGCTTAGATATTTGCTCTCGCTCGTTTTCATACAAAAAAGAACGACTTTTCGAGCTGCTGAGGTTAAAATATATTATATTTGAAAATTTATAATAATATAAATTTAGAGTATTTTTTTAATGATGCTGAAAACAAACATTTCATCTGTTTTTGCGAAGGAAATCGAATAAAATAATAGACAGAGGTGTGTGCCATGGGTTCGAACCTGAGACCTTTGACGGTAGCAATCCTACGGTCTCCCAAAGTAAATTAGTAAACAGTATTAAAAAAAACACTTACCGACAATCGGTCTTCATTACCCATTAAATATGAATATTATCCAAACCTAAGTTACTTATATAGAAGTATGACGGGTCCTCAAATATTCATAGAAAACAACCATAGAGCCTCTAGGGTACATAATGCTATAGGTAAGGAATTATTTATGAGGTCAATCTTTTCCTTCATACCTTCGACTTCATCTAATATTTAGGGGCTAATATAGATATTTTAACACTAGCATGTTAGTTTACATGGAGATATCTAACTGGTCAAAGTGGAAAGCCTTTTTGTAGCTTCTCATGGTACGCTACGAAACTCTACGTCGTAGCAAATTTCGTAGAGCTACGCAATCCTGAAATACCATCACGAAAATAAATCTCGATGAATCTAGAAAGAATCAAAGTGATCCCGAAATAGTCTAAAAATAAACTTGCTTGCGTCTATGTCCCACATATTTACATACGTCACATAAGGTCAGAGCACCTAAATTTATTTATCTTACTTCAGCTAAACAAATCATATTATTTCTATTACAAATAAATCCTACCTATAAACAGTAATGACGTGCTGTGACGTGCATTGAATTGCATGTATTAGTGATATCGATCGCCGAGGTCACGGGCAACATTCAATTCTGCTTAGAACAAATGGTGGTAGAGTTTTTGCGAACTAGCTTAAAAGTGGCACCAACTATCATATCATCATGCCTGTACAACCAAGAAAGATGTGGCAGAGGTGTTTAATACCGACATTTCACCTGCTATGTTGATTGTAAGCCTATCGCCATCCACAGGGCAAAATTTCAGACTACGTGCTACTATTGAAAATTCTTATATTTAAAACTTTATCCAGAATTAAATCCAAGACCTTGCACTAGACCAACGAGGCTGTAAGATTATATTCTAGCGGTGTGAAGAGAATGTGAAATTATTCACTACTGAGAATAAAATGTAAAAGGCGAGACAAGGTCTTATAACAGTATTTACACAATATTATTGACAATATTTCGCGTTATTAAAATTATGAAATACGGGTGTTACTCACGTAATGTTGGTCTATTTAATCGACCGCGGTTTCAGTGCAAGACTGGCTGCGACTCAGGCGCGACGTATCGCACTCTCTTGATAATGCCTAGACATATAGGCGAAACCGCGGTCGACTAAATAGACCAACATTACGTGAGTAACACCCGTATTTCATAATTTTAATAATGTTACAAACTCACGTCAGTTTTAATAAAAATAATATTTTGCGTATTAACTAGTCAAAAGTACTACGTGAAATATTGTCAATAATATAGCGTATGTGTGGCTAGCCTATAGCTTCGTCGATAAATCGTAATATTTTTAATAATACACGATGAGACGTGCAATGAATCGTTTGTAGTACGAGTGTTATCGATCGCTGCAAGGTCACGAGCACTGTTCAAATAATACTTATGTACCTTTAGGCTTTAGAATCACATGGCTACCTTTCAACCTAATCATTTCCAGCATATGCTGGCCTCGAATTGCACGGAAAGCCTATACAATGCGTGACTTAGTTTACAGTGGAAATATATAGGTTGATGTGTCTGATGTGTATGATGACAGTTGTATTAAATATATAGATAGTGACAAAACCATTAAAAAGGCGTTGCTACATTATGAACCATTGAATCAATTGTAATGTTTTCAAGAACAACGAGATGTGCTAGTGATATAGTGATGTATGGTTTAACAAAACATGTTCGCCGGTTGTGTATTCAGTTAATATAAAATGTTGTGTTGTGGGTTCGATCCCCACTTGGGACAAATCTTTGTGTAAATCACAAAGATTTGTTCTGAGACTGGGTGTGCTTGAGTGAGTGAATGTGTGTATTTGGCCTTGTCATTGGGACCATTGGATAGTGTAATTGCTTCTGGCGTTCTATCTAATGTAAAAAAAATACATTTTTTTTTTCCAAAAATATAACCTAACATCACGCCTATATTACCCAGAAGGGTGTGGCAGAGGTGTACAACACCCACATTTCACCTATTATGTTTAGGTCCCATGAGATAGGGGGTGAGAGTATCGCGAACCACCGGGAACAGTTCCAACTTCATGCTGCTATTGTGAATTACCTGACGGAAAGTTCACAAATAACATTTGTCCGACCCGGGAATAGAATCCGAACCCTCGCGGGTAAAGGCGCGTACGCTAACCACTAGACCATCGAGGCACTTATAGTTGGAGTTACTACTGTATTGTACTCAGTTATTAAATACTAATTATGAACAAGCAAAAATTTGCCAGTTCAGACCACACGGTCGGAATGCGCGACCACTGACTCATACTTCGATATCTAAATTAATAATTTTCGTTCAATATAATAATCTACAGTCAAAGATACAGCCACTAAACCAGCCAAGTCCTTGTTCAATGTAAATGAGTCTCTCCCATGGCCACTGACAGGGAAGTGACGTTACACAGATTACACGTCATCCCGTATTGGTGGATTGATAAATTGGTGAGACACAAATGGAGGTGGTCTTTACTCAGATTTTTGGTGATTTCATTATTGATTGGGGATTAGGAAGCTTTAAGGTGATGTCGTTAATAGATAGTTGTTAGTTTGTTTGGAATGTTTTCTCCAAGTTGCTTGAGTATCAGTAAACAAGGATGTAAAGGTCAGCCATGATCTTTTAAAAGAAAGAATCATTTTCTTTTTTTTTTACGTTGTTTTAACCGTTTCCTGGGATGCAGATGAAAATTAGTTTACATATATTTTATTTACATTTATTTGTTACTTTTATTTTTTTACAGTATAGAGTGACCGAATGTATTTAATTGCAGTCACGTAATATTAGGCTGAGCTGTTGACCTATTGGTACTACTATGCTTCATGTATTATGTCCTATAATAAAAAAAATATATTGTCTTGTGTCATTATACATCTTCTTTATTTTATCTACGAGTGTTACTAGATATTACATGTATAAATAAGTATTATTCTCTGTTTAATGTAAACATAATTGTATATTATTATGATAATGTAAATTGTACTACTAATGTAGTTTTGATTACTAAGCGCACACGTGTTATTACATAAAAGTACGATTTACTATTTAGATTATACGACGAGCTGTAATATTATGTGATTGAATAACATTTACGAATATCTTTTTATCATTATGTATAACTTTTTTTCCGATTATAAGTTGGTATATTTTTTGTATTATTTGGACTGTTACATGGGGCATAAATATAATAGGTATAATGTGGGTCTTATACACCTCTGCTACACCTTTCTAGGCAATGTGTGCATGATGTTACGTTATTCGTAAGCATTCTTTTAAAACCACGGCCTAATTCAATGTACTTATTAATAAATATGTATACAGGGTGTCCCAAGGACATGCCATATGGTCGAGAAGCATCTTAAATATCGTAAATACTACTCAACTGGCAATCGAACTAGCATAAATCCGAATAAATAGCATCCTGTATTTTTATGGCAGCAATTGATGGCGTCAATAATTCAAAATAAATCTCATACACATGGTATATTTAATGGAAGAAAAACCATAAAATCTAATATTAGAGAAAAATATTCTACCTACCATATTTAAGATACTTTTTCTCCATATGGCATATCCGTGGGACATCCTGTACAGAAAGAAAATATAAGTCTGTTATCGACTCATCCAGGCTAAATCTATTCTAGATATATTCAAAAATATTTAAAACGTGTATTACGTGCTAAAAATTAGAGCATTTAAAAAAAAAGGAAAATTGACACTCTTTAACTGACTTTTCGCTTCAAATACTAGTGATATTTACTTTAAATAAAAACTCAAAGCAAAATCGTGGTTTCATACACCAAAGAACGACTTTTCAAGCTGCTACTGAGGTGAAAATAATATTTCTATTAATTTGCCAATTTAGTTCACGTAATTGCGAGTTTGTTCAAAGTCGTTCAAACTTAAATAAATATTATGAAAATCTAAATAGTATTTTAAAAAGTAAATATAAGTCTTTGATTGCACTTTGTTAATTCTGAATGTTACTTTGTATTAAAATAAATAGAAGACGTTTATTCTCCGAAATCACTTTGAATTCAAGAAAAGTTTCGAGTTCTATTACTTGAGTTAAGTTTTCTGTTTCTTTTCATTTAAATTTCTCGAAATGCTTATGATACAGAACAAACCGAATAAAGCTAATTATTATATTGATCTAGAAATGTTTAAAATAAATATTTATTCACAGAAAAATATATTTGTAGAAAAATATAATCTTAAATTAAACTAGTCTAATAACTTAATCTAAACTTAATAAGTCACTGTCAGAAGGCCTCGTAACCAAAATGCTGGCAGCATTACCGCGTTGTATTGCGATACTTAGTCGCTGGCCGAAATAAAAGCCAGCATTTCGAGAACAGAAATGTTTTAAATCTGGTAAGGTGATGAAGTCTTTTTTTAAAGAAGATAAATAATTTGCTGTAAGGTTGGGTTTTAATATACCATACATATTTACAAGCCAAACAAGTTTGAAATAGTCTAGAATAGTACTACAAAACTAGCATGAAAACATCGATCTAAATAACTTTGAAATAACGAAACTATCGTAGCAAATACTGAACATAGTAACTCTGTATTTATACAAGCCTTTAAGGGTAGAGTCCCGAGCGCCGTGTTTTCATAGTAACGTAATATGGGTTTAACTTTTATCAATTTTTATAGACAAATCATATCTAAACACTAAAATGTAGGTTTGTTCGTGGCCATTTTGACAAAATTAGTTTAGTCACATACAAACTAAAAAAAAAAAATGTGGACGCCAACAAACATGCATTTTAGTGTTTTAGATATGTGTTGTCTATATTAATAGATAAAAACAATAATATCAAAGTTAATCCCAAATTACATTTGTATAGAAAACAGCCAAGCAAATTGTTCCCCCTTAAACTACTAACAACTACACCTTTGTTATCTCTGCCCAGTCTTCAAGGAGGTAAGGGTGATGTTATATAAAACGATAGGCACTCCCGGCTTTTATTTGGACAATAAACTACGCAATTTAATATTCTATTGTTACCCATTAGTATCAGCCTTGTTCCTGGCGTCTACTGCGTGTATAAATAGAACCGTTTAATTATTCATAATTCAATACTGCCAGGTATTTGTACTGAAATTTTGGTAAATATTTACTTTGGAATGTTCTCGAACATTATGTTCTGACAAATATACGTATTGTGTTTCGACATTTGCTTGTGAAAAAAATGTTTAAGCTATGAAAAAGGTCACGTTAAAATAATAACTAAAAATAATCAAAAAATTCTTTCTGAGATCTTCATGATCATAAGTTATCACTACGATAATAACAAATGTGCTGAAACGTAAACCCCGTCCAAACCTAAGCAGAGCTTTCGGTACTTTAAGGGTAGGTAAGTAGGCTGTCTCTGCTTACCCTTCAAAGCATACACAGGCATGATGTTATGTTATGTAGTGGTGAAAACAATACATAGATACACGATTGCACAAAACGTGGTTCATTAGCTATTCGTTTTTGAAGAGTTCCGTTGCCTGTCTCCAAAGATCTTCATCAGATTCTGATAAATTATATACTAAAACCTTCCTTGAAACACAAGGATTAAAATACCGAAAACTGCATTCAAATCGGATCAGTAGTTTCCGAGAAAATCGCGAACATAAAAAGGTGACATACATACATACATACATACATACATACATACATACATACATACATACATACATACATACGGATCGAATACAGAACCTCTTTTTTTTTTTGAAGTCGGTTAAAAATTAATGAACATCATGTTTGAGTGCACGGTTGGCGTAGTGGTTAAAGGTGTCGCCGCGTCGCTTTCAACTGCGATGGTGTTGTGGGTTCGATCCCCATACGGGACAAATCTTTGTGCTATCCGCAAAGATTAGTTGTGACTCTGGTTGTGCTCTGTGGGTGTGAAATGTATGTTTGTGAACATCCCCGCGACACAGAAGTTATTCCGAATGCGGGCGTCGTTTTTTAAAATACAAACAAATAAAACTTTTCATTTCCAGTGTAAGCTAGACTCGTTGGAACTGGATACTGGAAATGTAAGCTTAATGATTAGTCCTGTGTACATTAATAGTACATACCAACAATGTGAGGCACTTAGTGCTGTAACTGTTAATATTAATACCTGCTTTTTTGCATTTTTCGTAAGTTACACGTGCTAACAAACATAGATGTTAAACAGTAATCAGTGTTCCGAAGCTTGTTCGGATTAAATCCGTGTCCTCGTCTGAATCTGAATCGTGATTTGATATGGCGGACCATATCAAATCTAACTTTGAGTAAAGTCATGGGATGACGGATGACATTACCATAATAATAGAAACCCTGTCGTACTACTCACGAACTGAACATTGGTAACCAAAAGTTTTGGAAGGTCAATAGCGTATTGTGGAAATGTAAACAATAAATTAATTATGTGTTTTCTACACAAATCGTGCCGTGGAACATGTTATATCCGTTAGATCAGATCTGTATTAGAAATATGGATAATGTTGAGTGTATTTATTATCACAAATATTACATAATATCACACCTATATTATATCCAGAAGGATATAGCAGGGGTGGATAACTCCAAAATCTCCCCTGCTATTACGGTCCATGTGAGCCCATCGCTATCTATCGGGCACAATTCTAAGTTCATGCTGCTAATGAGGATTTCCTAACGGAAAATATTATTTTATAAGATATGTATGCCCGAAAAAGTGTTATACTTTCTGTGAATCCAAATCTAAATAAAATTTTATAGACCTTTTGATGTAGCCGAAAAATAATAGTCAGCGATACGTATAGTATATATCCATATTATATTGTGCCTAAGAAAAAATGGTATCGACAAGCCTCAGTGAAATAAAATGTGTTGTCAGGTCGTCAAAACCTTGAAATTCATATTAATATATCGACCCACGGTCTTATAAATTACATTTTCTAACATGTAATTTAGTAAAATGTCTTTTCGCCATTTACGATTCTCGGAACCCAAGAGTCCCAGATCTTGCTGCAGAATCTTTACGTTCATAAGGTATAAATTAGTACTACAGGTATAATTAGTAGACATCGTGAAGAATGTACTTCTGCTGCGTCCAATAATTTTACAAAGCTGGCAATGCCATTTTCCGGAATCACAGACCACAGATCTATCAATCTATTTTAATTGCATATATAAAAGATAAACATTAAAAAAAAGACAAAGCTTTTTAGGTAAGATTTCTAAGAAAGTTAGCTGTATAAAATAAACTGCTTTAATTAAATTCAATTATGGCTAAGCAGCATAATAAAAATACATTTCTTGATGTCTAATTATACATAAAAATTACTTTTATTTCTATACCTTATGAACGTAATATATTCTACAGCCGGATCTCGGACTATATATATATTTAAGGTTGCCTGGAAGAGATCGCGTCAAGCGATAAGGCCGCCCTCTGTACATTATAGTTTTAAGTACCTATTTCTTTGTATGTTGTTCTTTGTATTTTACAAGTTACACACACACACTCACTCACACACACACACACACAAACAAACACACACACACACTCTCTCTAACATCGTGTATTTTCAATAGCATAATGATATTTTTAAACATTGTTACATACAGTACTTTATATAAGGGGTGGGAGCCTGGTAATCTGTGACACAGGTCTACCTACTGCAGAAACCAGTCTCTCACAAAGGAGTTTTGGATCTATGTAAGCTGTATTTTTTATATTTTGTTATTGTACTACTCTAAACGCCTTTGTGAAAGAGAAATAAACAGAATTTTTATCTTATCTTATCTTATCTATATGTTAATCCAGGGCCGTGAAAAGGTCTATTCAATATGTACTTGACCGACCCTTAGTAAGAAGAAACGCAAAGGAACTTTTTATCCTTCGAGCAAACTATGACGGACTGTCCTTTACAAGTGACATTGAATGACCTTCGGGGAGGGATATTATAGAATGTTATTACTGTTTTATGGGGTAGTACTAAAATCATGGTATTGAGACACTCGTAACGTCTGAGTGTCTGTAACAAAATCAATTTAATTTTATAATACTAGTGTAGTTCTACAGAAACATTTGGTGTCTGGCCGCGAAAAAAAAAACGCCATAGTTTTGTTTTACTACTTTGTGTTTCAAAGACTCTGTTGTGAGTCTGTGTAATGAGTTTAACAAATAAACCCGAGCGCAGTGTTTTCATACTAACGTTATATGGGTTTAACTTAAATATTATGAAGTTTTTAATAACACTAAAATGCATGTTTGCTTGTGGCCATCCTGTCAAATTTATTGTTATCATACAAATGATAATTGTGAAAAAATAGGCGCCAACAAATACGCATTTCAGTGTTTTAGATATAATATGTATCGTAGATATAGATATATGTGTATAAACAGATAAAAACTTAATGATATTCAAGTTAAACCCTTATTACTTTTGTATGGAAACAGCAAACCATTTTTTTTCCGCTTAATAGACTGAAAATAATGCACGTACTCTTAAACTTTAACTTTTTCACTTCTACAAGATATTTCCTTGAGCACATCACTCATTAACCTACAAAGAATGCAATACACAGCGGTAATATTACGTTTTCTGTGTTGTTACTTTTGAGGTCGTGTAACTTTAGGTACCTTACTTACCCTAACGAGCACTTTTTAATGTCCCCATTAAGACATACAAGTAAAGTCGTTCGTGAATCGTGTCTGTGTGGCAAACGCGATTGTCGACTATCTTATACGATCAGTGGTAGCTCCAGACATTTACAATAATTAGTGATGTATGAAAGGTCTGGATCTGTATTGCACTGTACCGATTATTTTATTTTTTATTTGTCATTGGGACCATTGGATGGTGTTATTGCTTCTGGCGTTCTATCTAATGTAAAAAAGTCCAAATTTAATTTAATTTTTAATTTAATTTATCAGTAATGATTTCTCCTAGGAGTTTAGTGATAGAAACACAACCGTTTTCAAAACGATAAAATCTAGTAAATCAAGCTTCATTAACACTGTCTTGTTAGTTGAGTAGTTAGCGTATGCAATCGTAAAGTCTTTCGGTTCAAGCTCCGAGTTCGGCATTTTTCCGTTAGGAATTTTCTAGTAGCGGCTAGTAGGCAGTAGTTTACTAAAACTGAAGGTATCTGCCGGTGTAGATGGCGATTATCTCATTGAGTAAGACCTGAATATTACTAGTGAAAAGTGGATGTTAAATAATATTATAAGTTACTTTTCTGGTTATAATTCGTATGTATTATAAACAAAATAAACCGATCAATCCTCTATACAAGCAATCAATACATGATATCATTCATTCAACAGAAACATTTTATATCTGTGGTGAAGCGATCGATGCAGTGACGTCATTCGTTCGTGCCGAGCACAGACAATACAGAATGTGTGAGCCGTTCAGAATTAATTTCCATGAAATGAGAATTTATTGTTGATATTAAACGCTTTAAACGGTAGTATGAATGTCAATTAATTTGTTTAATTAATGTGAATTGAAGTTCCATGGATTGTGGCATAGGTATTTATAAAGTTTAAAATTGTTTGTTTTAATTTCATTTGTAATATTCTTATATTATGCGGCAATTAAACAACCACATATAGAATTTATGAAAAAAATTACTTGAATTAGAATATTTGGGTAGGTATATGAATCATCATGTTTTTTTCTTGATTTTTTACATTAGATAGAACGCCAGAAGCAATTACACTTTCCAATGGTCTCAATGACAAGGCCAAATACACACATTCACTCACAAGCACACCCAGTCTCAGAACAAATCTTTGCGAATCACACAAAGATTTGTCCCATGAAGGAAAAACATAAACCAGTCGGTTAGCAAAAGTGAAAATGTTTGGCTGGCCAAAATAATTGGTTTTAGTCACAGCGTTTTTGTCTCATTGCTATAGACTAGTAGGCTCTCTATTGAACAAGCCATCACATATAGATTTCACAAATATTAATAGGTATTTATACCCGTATCGGATTGCTGAGTAAATAGTGCACCGGAATTCCGCCCGGCACGACCCACGCCACACCGCATTTAACCCTACATTACTGTACAGGAATAGACTCGGGGCTTATATAACTTTGTCATCGTTAGTATGTTGTAGGTTGTAGGTATGTCTTAACTTCATTTGATGAGACTAAGTAGGATTGCATCTGTGACGTAAAGCTCTGAAATATAGGCAAATAGGATGAATTGGAATTACTCTAGATGAAATATGTACGTAATTTATGTTGATGTATGATGTTAACTATATTAAATTCTGTCTATCGTTCGCGGCTTTGCTCGTGTGGTCTTACGTCAGTAAAAAGTAGCTTACGTGTTGGTCTTGGCTTCTAGGCGTTTTGTTTGGTTACTTAAAATTTGTCTACTTATCCGCTTGAAGCCTCGGCGCGCGCGACAAAAATCCCTCGTAGCCCAGCCGATAACGTCACCGGCCCGCGTGAAGTGTCGAGCTTACAAAAAAAATTATTACGACGCAGATTGCGGCCTGCTGTTGTTGAAGTGATGTTTTTGTTTAAGTTAAAGAGTCAAGCTTGTAAATGGTATCAGAATTTATTGCGGACGTCCTATTTGAAATATAATACTTGACTGTGAATGTAAGTAATACGTAAAAAATCATCATTTGCGACTTAAAAAATATTTATTTTGTTAAATAGAGTAATCATTCGATTACTAGGCTATTGAAATTATTCTAAAGGTATTATTAAATGGAAATAAAAATAATACTTTTACTTAATAGTAGAAAAATATTTATTTAGAGGCTTACAAAGTTTGCACAGATTTCATACAGGAAGTACTTTTTTCACCCAAACTTAAATACTTAATTTATAATAAACGCTTTTAGACAGACCAAAAATATAATTATTAATTAAAACCTAGATTCATATTGGAATTTATTAAAAAAAATCGTGGCTCTAAGTTAAATATTCCCACTAAAATATGAAAGTGATTGAAAGGTGTAGCGTTTTCAAAAAACCACACGGTAGGTTTCTCAAAAAAATTTGTTCAGCAAAATTTAGGTACATAGAATATTATATAAATAACTATTTACGTCAAAAAAATACCTTTTCAACGATATATCACACTTACTATTTGATCCCTGTTTAAAAATATTGCAAGTAAAATTAAAATCGCAAGTGTATGTATTCAGTAAACTACTCTCAAAAACCGTTTATAAAGCTGGGTACACATGTATGAAAAAATCGAATTATTTTTTTTATTAAAAGTTTTTGTTAAAATTATGAAAATTTAAACTAAAACTGTAATGAAAACTTATTTTATTATTGATAGTCTGAATCCACACACGTGGTCATCACATCAGGGTCTGATAATGAACTGGTTATATACACTGGTACTCGAATCAAGTTTAACAGGGCTAATCAGGACCTCTTTCGTACGAAGCATCGAAACACTGATGATCAAACACTATTAAACGGTCACCCATCCAAAAACTAACCTTGGTAAAAGTTGCTTAACTTCACATAATACTCTAAAGCATTATTTTACGTAATTCCATGGCATAAAAATTATTAAACACAAAAAATCAGGGTAAAAAATAACCGAAAAAGCGACAAAATAAATAAACTTAAAAATCTTTCACCTGTTTTTAAATCGGTAAAAAGTAATAAAAATAATTGGCAAACCATAACAAAAGTTATTTAAAATATTTATTGTAAAGATCAACCTTTCAGATTTCGGAGGTCACGTGAGCGATTTGATCTGTACAAAACACCACCCATGTAAATCAAGCCTTATTTGTACATCGGGCGGTCGCAGCCATTTTTTTTATTACGTTTGGGCCGGCAAGTTTGGTTATGTTTAATCTTCTCATGATGTTAACTCAAATGATGTTATTTATTTAATTTTATGTCGAACAATAGTTACTCTTTCCAAATAAATATTAATCATGACGTTTTACACAGAATTGTGAACACGGTAAGCAATTACATTTATGAGATGGTCAGTAGCACTAGACATGTATTGAAAAACTTACCAATAATAAAAAAAGTAAACACTTTACACTGCAATCCTTTTTCACAATAGCACTTTATTAACTATTCAAATGAAAAAACACACAAACTTACCAAATAAACGTATTAAATTAATTAAAACACGTATTCAAACGAAGTATACGGGGGGCATACGCGACGCTGACTATCGTAAACAAACACTGAACTTTAACTTTTTTTTTTTTATACTTCGCGTTCCCGTGTACAGCTTATTTTAAGTTTTTAAGCATGGCCAAACTATGTAGAATGAGATAAAAATATTAGAAAAAGGTGTAGTTTGAAAGAGAAAAAGATAATAATGTTTGTTTCAACGAATATCTAGCTGCGACAAAAAAGGGACAAAACAGACGTTCGGGCTTCTACTGTTGAAAGCAAAAAGGGACATTAGTCACATTTGGGCTTCAACCGGTTATAGAACTTCACCTGCCAGTTTCTGAAAACAAATCCATTTCCTTTAATTATCTATCTTCTACTCACGAAATTGCAGTATTTTATCCATACATGCATAATGTGTATTGTGTTTTTTTATCCTTGGATAATAATATGGTGAACAGTAAAACTAAATTGAGTTGCTCTGAAAAGAGAAAATTTATTTTAAATAAGTAAGTTGGAAACTAAGTTTAGCACTTTTACAAAACAAACATTAATTGATTACAATTCTTACCTGAAAAGAGAAACAACATTTAAAGCTATTGTTTCACCAGTTCTTATTAAACACTATTTTATAATATTCAAATTACAGTATAATTGCTTAATCTGATATAGCCTCCATATTTTATGATGCTGACATTCGTTCAATATGGCCGACCAAACAACACAGATAAATAATGACATAAAAGTTATTGCGCGGCAAATTCAAAAGTGTACTTAACTAAATGAAGTGTCATGCACTTTGTTTACACACGCATAATTGTGACGCCCGACTGACTGAATTATCAACGCATTGCCTAAACTACTGGGTCTAGAATCTTAAAATTATGCACAAAGGTTACTTATATGACGTAGGCACGCACATAGAAGGTATTTTTGGGAATTACCCCTAAGGTGGTAAAATAACGGTTGAATGGTATGGTACTATGGAACTAGTTATGTAAATAAAAATATCAATAGTAATCCTTACCTGATGCTTTCAGCTTTCCATCAGCAGCCTTTCCATATCTAAACACATTTGACCAAGACCGGTCCGAGTATACTGGATATAGATAAGTAGAGGATCACGAATGTTATTGACGCCATATTGAATCGACCACAGAGTAAGAAACTATATAGAACTACCATTATATGATGCAAATGATATCTCGATCGCAATTTCAAACCTAATCATCAGAAAAAAATAATAGTATTCGATAAAGATAAGTAGAGAATGACTTAATCTTATTGACGCCATATTGAATCGACAGTGGTTTGACCACAGAACAAAAAACAAGTTAGACGGTTTGAGAAGTGGCCGAGAAGGCGTCCGGACAAGCTCGTCAGAATAAGGCGGTTGTTCTGTACGCATGTTCTAGTTGAGAAATCAAAAGATGGGACATCAGAATTATGTTACATTCAACATTGTTTTAATACCGGATCCGTGTGAGATTCCCAACGTGCCAATACTACTGCCAATATCGTGATCGTATCTCGTATCGTAGTGTACCTTCTTTAATTTGAAACTTATTATATGCTGCAACTATTTGTTTACAAAGTCTACCAAAACACCATGTAAAACATACATAAGGCATGCTTTCATTGCCGTTTACAGATGCGTGATGAAATGTGTTTTCGACTGCTGTAAGCTCATTCCACCCTTGGTGTCCTATCCTGCGGTCGCGAAGTGGTGATCTCATTTGAATGTTATCTGCTCCTCCCACAACAGATTTACAGCCTTTTTTATTAACTGCGGTTGGTTTCAATTTGCCTTTTAAATTATTACTAGGAACTATTCAGTTATCGGCATTCACCTTCATCGTTAATTGTACCTATTTATATTCAGCTTTAAATAAAGTAAAATGGATAAAAACTCACATTCACCAATTTTGCACCCATCGTTGTTTTTTGATTACTAAAATAAGTTAAATCTCCGACCGGTCTCAACCACACTGACAAATAAAACAGTTAAACTCAATTTATTACAAAATCATTTCAGCAAATCAATTAATAAACAACTATTTGTAAGGAAAATTCAAGATTAATTGACTAAATACTGTTCGAAGATTCTGGAAGTTATTGTCGTAAAAACTAGGGTATTCTACAGGCAAAGGTATTTGGGCAAACAGCCTAATTTTTATTTATGGTGGAGGGTGACATGATGAATTCTGAACAAACCCCTTTAATAAAAATGATTTAAAAAAAATATGGCGGGTTCATTGACGTATAAAATAAGGACACGGCTAACGCGCGATAAATGAACTGAACCTTTTTGGAGTCAATCAGACTACAAAAAGCGCGTAGTGAAATTGTCTGTGGTTGGCTGCCTCCGTGAGCGGTCAAACACGACAAAATGCCTAATTGTGCACTGAAAAGTTGTACGAACTACCAAATTAAACATAACAAAAAAGATTATGGTATTACATATCACCGGTAAGTCACAAATATCTTATTATATCCACCTCTTTACATTATTTTATCAATTTTATTTGCTAAAATTTTTCGTTCCGACGCCATATTTCTCAATCGTGAATATCCGCGTGACATTGGAACTGCGCAACTTCAATGCAGATGGCGTTACTGATCCTGCTATTCATAATGTCAAATTTGAAGGGCAATTTGTTCGGACAAGCCATTTCTATAGTATATATTTCTATGGGCGGGTTTTATAAATAACATGTCATAGACATCCTGAAGTGGTCTTCGCGCGCTTTTTAAACATATGGATTTTTCTTTTCGTAGTTAAGTGGTTCATTGATATTAATAAATAATGTTATGTGGGTGGAAAAGGCATTATAAAGAACATAATTTCGTACTCACTGAAAGTGGATATGTAAATTTTAACAACTGAAAACGATCATTTTATGTAATATTTTTGAAAGAAGAGTAAGAAATTATGTTTTGAAAATTAACGTCAAGGAAAATATGCCACGTCATGGATTAATAACCAAAAACGTGTGAAGCGTGTGAAGTGGAGCCAAAAACAAATTGATGAATGCGTGAAATTACTCCGCGCCGCCGCGTATAGTCGCACATACGAGTTATATTGAGCTGAAACGGCAGAATTCAAGGGTCTGCCCTCGTCATACGTGAACTTGGTTTCTAGGTGAAATAAAATTATTTGTTCTACGTATGTAAAAGTAGGATCTTGATAAGAATTCTTATACTATATACATACTCATTTAGCTACTATCAAAGTTCATCGACCTACCCGTATTATAGTAAACTAGACCGCGCAAGTACCTTATAATTATAATAATGTATATGTATACCTTGGCTATTCATTTATTTATTTTTTTGCCAATGAATATACGGTTATTTTTATCGAAATAATATTCTACAGTAATGCCGTACTTTAATGACAGGCAACACTTTTTTTTTTTTTTTTTTTTTTATGGCTATTTGTTGTAACTTTTAGCCAGTGTCGTAGTAGAAAAATTTTGGGAAAACCTATCTGATCACTTTTTCCGGGCAACACTTTTTAGTGATATCGTAACAAAAAAACCACAGACTATAAATCAGGTCTTGAAATAAGATAAATCGATTATATTACTTTGAAAATTGGTCTTAATTTATGTATTGTAAATTTAATAAAAAAAAAAGCAAATAAAAACACTGATGAAAAATGACTCCATAATTAATTATCTGCGAAAGATTAAGTTGAAATCTTGGCATTTCAAATGAAACGAGTAGTTATGATTAAAATTTATTTACTACAAAGATTCCATAAAAAATAATAATTTTACTTACTGTTTTTTATTAAACTAAAAATATTGCTGTGCATTTTTGCGTAAAGTTCTTATTTATTTATTTAATACTTTATTGTACTCAAAAGATTACAAAGATATAGACATATTACAGTAATAGTATACAAAAGGCGAGCTTAACTCAGTGCTTGAGTTCTCTTCCAGCAAACCTAGAGCAATAGACAAAATTAGTTTCTTCTTAAATGAAATCGATTATTATTTAAAATCAAATCGGGAACGTGTAAAGGCATCACTTCATGTTAAAATGTCAAAAAAAAGAAGTAGATATAACGTCTTAGTTGTCTATTTTATTAATTTTATATAAAACGTCAGCGTGTCTCCACCTACACATATAAATACATTCAAAACTTATACAGTATTTTGACCTCCATAGGTGCATTTTTGAAATTCATATTATTATGTCAATTTTTACATTCATATGTATGCAAACATTTGACTACGCATTTTTGATATTTATGCCTATCTAGTTGTAAAAGAGTTATTTACAACCTCTTTGGGTTGGACAAGGTATAATATATTTCATAGCGTTAGCCCGTTGTTAGTTGCCATGGTACTAGAGTACCGGACTCGCTTCATTGAGCACTAACAGCTAGCTATAGTCGCACGAACGCTTTCTATAGACAAATCTGGGTCTGAGCCAAATATAGACAACCAATAACTATAATTTGAATAATTCAGGATAGTTAAAAAATAAATAAATAAAAAGAATAAGCTAAATCACTTATTATTTAATATTTCAAAAGTATCCTATAACGTTAAGGTTGTTTAGAAAGTAGCTTAGATGAATAATGTTCGACTCAAAAAATAAACGTAATCTTATTTTCATTCATATCACTGAATAAAACAAACTCATGTATTTATAATTTTATAAATTTCCATGAATAATCCTACAGAAATAAAAGCTTATCGCAATATTCAATTTAGTGAATCTGAAAATAGCTTTGAAGGAAAGCGCTGACAACGTTCATATTTCTCATTTCGGATTATATGATAATGTATTTTCCTCAATAACTAGACGATTATATAATATAATATATATGTTTGAACATATCAATTTACCTCCAAGTAAAATAATTTTATTCTTTGATTGTTTACGTTTCTATTTTGTTTTTATGGTAGCTGGGTGTTAGGAAATTATCGAGGAACATGAAACTATAATAGCCAGAACTGCCCAGAAGGGTGTGGCCGAGGTAGATAGGGAGTGAACCTTTCGACCTCCACTGGGGACAATTCCAACCAGGTGCTTCTATTGTTAATTACCTAACGGAAAATCCCAAGGAATAGAACAATGATTCATGTCTAAAACTATTCTATTAACAAAACTTGTTATTTAGTATTTTGAGAAGTGTCAAAATATATGTAGCTATATTTTTGCTTGCTAAACTATCTAGTACGTATTTAAGTATTTCGTAATGTTTCAATTCCCTTGATACCGACCGTTTCTTCACTTATCCGTTAAATCTTAAATTACCAGGGACGTAGCTTATCCTCCAGGGTCTAGGTTGGTAAGTAGTTCTAGTTTCGTGGACACGGACAGAGTGTCTCAGAGGATGTAAAACAATTGAAAGGCGGTTGATCGGAATAAAGTGATAAAGATATCTTTGGGAATAATGTCACTTTATGTGTTAACTTCACGAAAAACGTTTGTTAAACAATTGTTCCTATGTAATTTAAACATTTATAAATGGTATGTATGAAGAGAGATCAGACGTATAAGCAACGGTTTTACATGCATTACGAAGCACATTGCGAGCTTGCAAATAAATACATATCACTAGCATTCTGATTGATTTTGTCAGTTTTTGTCATATTTTTGTATGGCAAAACTTGTCAAAACCTGGCGGGCTTTGTTCAATTAAACAGTCCACTTTTTGGTCGAGCCAGTAATTAAACCCATCAGTACTAGATAACCGAGGCTGTCACAAAAATACAATACCTATTATGATCTAAAATGACTTGTGAGTTTTGTACACCTCTAACACCCCCCTTCTGGGCAATAAAGGCAGGACGTTATGTTATGCTATGTACTAATGAAGTAATCAGTTGGGTGCATGTTAGCCATGTTAATAAAGTGTAACTAATGACTTACAACTGGAAGAAACAACCCGAGTGTGAACAAACTTGCGGATTGTGTTTGTGTGTGCGAACCAACTTATGGGTTGTATGTGTGGGTGAACAAACTTGTGGGTTGACCGAACTGTTGACACAACCAACTAATCCTCTTACGACACACATTACAAATTAACAAAGTAATTAGTTAAGAACATAGAGCTCATAAGTCTTGGGTATTTAAATGGTTAATATAATAGTAGTACCGTCTCTGCAGTGCTGCTAAAGCTGGATTAATTTATCTTGTAGACGACGGATTATTATCTAGCTTCCAAGTTATTACTAATATTATATGTAAAAGTGAATGTGCTATATTGGTAGGTAACGAATGGGCGTGTAATCCCTCTTATGGTAAAAGGAGGTCGTTAATACGTCGCTTCTTTGCTATATCTGATTAATGACTACAATTTATGGCACTGGAATTACAAGTACATGAGAACATCCTCACGTACTTGTTATTCCAGTGCCTAATACTCGACGTTAGGCCTTGGATGGATGTACGGGCGAACAGACAAACAGACAGACATGGCGAAACAATAAGATTTCCTTGTAGGTATTACGGGAACCTAAAACCTGGATAAAATATCATTGCACAGTCAAACTTGAAAGCAGATACAAAAGACATGACATGAGTTATGAAGCAGGGTGGTAAACCAGGTAATCCGAAGGGATTTTGTACTTAGACAAAAAGTTCAGGTGTTACGCGAATATCGCCGTAAGTACAACCAAGGTTATTGCTCTTTCGTACTTTTGAAAGAAACGCTAGATTGTTTTATTTGCTTCTGAATAAAATTTACCGTCGCCTTTTTTTTTTAAACAAAGCGTCCCAGTAATTTTCAAATACAAATTACTAGTTATCTTGTTAACCCCCTCCAGCTAAGCTTAGTTTGCTTGTGTTAGGATTCGAAACCCACGTGAATGTTTTAAATTGACGGCTTCGATGGACTTAAGCACATTATAGTTTTTTATATGGTAGGATATAGCTGCGAACTATATGCAGAGGTTTAAAGTAGAAATCTTACAAAAGTGCACATAGCAGATTTTGGTTGGACAACGACGATAACCTATTCAAACACGCCTTTCTGCACTTACGATTATCTCACTATAAACCATACATACATTTAACATAATTCCTTTTAAAGCCACTTCGATGTAAAATAATACTTAAATATTGCACACTTTTAGCCAGTTATTCTGTATCATTTATTACAACCTATTACATCATTTATTACTTATAATCACAGCAACATAAGCATCGACGGCCGCCGCTAACAATCTATAACTTGTACCACACCAAACACTGGCCCAGAATGGTTGTTTGTTAGCTTCGCGCGTCCGTCGCTGTAATTGTATGCTACCCACTTAGTACTTTTTGTGAAAAATAATTTTATAATTTTATATTACAAATCTAGACTTAAGACCATTTATAAGGGGTGGAGGGTGAATAACCTGAGACACAGGAACCATCCTAGTTCATATATCTACCCGCCATAGTTAAATTTTTTATTGTTAATCTTTTTACATGCCATTTCAACCTTTATTGTATATGTACTATGGTGAGAAATAAACGCTTACTTACGGTAGGTAGTGTATTGCACTGCTTACCGTCAGTTTTAGGTTTCGATACCCGGGTCGAACAAACAGTACTTTTTGAGAATGTGCCTTCAGGAAATTTTCAGTAGCGGCACGAAGATAGATATCTTATAAGCAGAGGGAGCTAAAGTATAATTTATGGAATATGGTGTGACGTCGCAACCGCACGGCCACCGCAACCTCATCTCTGACACACCCTTTGATTAAATTATCGTGATAATATGACTGCTTTGTTGTTTTAACACAAGCATGTATATCTAATTTATTGTATTTGACATAAAACAATATGCAATAGGTCACCTAAATAAAATATACAGTTCAGAAAGCTTACCTTTAAAGGTTCCAATGACATTATTGGAATCGGGTCAGCTGAAGCTCTACGTGATAGGAAAGGCTAAGCCAGTTACCTACTGTAAGATGACTACAGAAGACAGTATTATCTGTCTTACTTAATGCCAAGGATTAGGTAGGTTAGGTCTCAAAAGATCCCAAGTTTTGATGTGGGCAAAATGCAGAAACAACTGCGCATCGAATTCATATTGCCTCTCATTCATTTACATCTAAGACTGATAGAGACAACAATACTATACTTTCTATGTACGCTGTTATATACCCTTTATCCGCACAAAATTAAAAAAAAAAAACAATGATTAATTTACCCACGAACTCGTTTTAATGTATGATTTCAAAGACAGTGCATCATTGCTCCACTTTAAAATGGCAAAGAATTATTTCAAAGAATTACTTAGCTTTTACGTGTTTGCCAACGCCAAGGCACGGGACAGGACTATAAATGGTTGCTAATTTATTAATCTAAAAAGCTAGGTATTTATATATAAACATACCTCTATTTCGTTAAACACCCGCTGTCGTCATCATTTATATTCAAAATGATATTTCTGCTAATGCAAAACAGCGTATAAATAGCCGAAACGGTCCTACGTTCGTCAACCAGCAACCAGGTCAATTAAACGTTAATCCGAATCCGGCTTTGCTAAATGCGGAGTGTTCCCTCATGGAGAATAATAAGATGACCTTTAACCTTTAAGCTTTGCGGAGAAAGGAGGTTATTCGATGCAGCCAGGGCGGCATACCGCATATAGTATTCCTCGCTCGATGAACGTGTTCGAACAAAATAGTAGTGCTTCCATTACTGTGTTCCGGTTTGGTGGTGAGATCAGGCCCTGAAATTACTGGCACATGAGGCATAACACCGTAGTCCTCAGCTGCAGCGACGCATCTATAATCTGCTTTTGTGGATTGTTGATGTCCATGGGCTGTACTCCACTTACCATCAGGCGGACTACACGTTCGTTCGCTGTGGGCGTAGAATAAAAAAAAAAAAAAAAAAAAAAATGAACTAGAATAGAAGAAATATATTTGTATCTCTATCTTGTCTCTTTGATAGATAAAGGTTAAGTGCCTGTATATTCATAAAAACCGTGTGTGTCGGGCGCAATAGGGTTTCGTACTTAGTCGTTACAATATTTGGAATCAAATGGGATTTAATAGCTGCATTAAACAAGAAACATCTTAATACAAGTCATTGCTTTCAAAGGTTTTTGTATTATGTACGAACAACTCTAAGTAACTGCAATTTACAATTGTGTATCTATTACTCTTGAACTAACAGAGTAACTTAGTCGCTATAGTTTTACCTTTGGACTTTTTTACAAATATTACCACAAAGATTTTTCAGATTATTTAATATATCACGGTTTAGCTATAAGAGGGAGAAGGAAAATATCGTATCAGATAACTTCTTTAGATAAAAAATATTGAATAAAATATTCATTGAAATTGAAGAAGTAATACTCAAAGCTATTGAACTAAAGATAATATATTTATAGACATCATTATTCACAAAACAATTTCATCCGATAAACATTTAGAGATATTGTTTCGAGCAATTTATTACGAGTCTATTTCAAATGCCAACATTATTTATTTATCCTCGATTTAATTCTATGCGTAATTTGTAATGACAAAAGATAACGCTTAGGTATGTAGTTATTCAAATATCTAAAATTACTCGTAAACAAATAATTTCATTAGCTTAAAGACTTTTCAGGGGATGATTTCTGAGTTATATTCTTTATAAACATTGGTTAATTAAAACGAGTTGAAATTGGTCAACAAACTTAATCCATGGTTATCGCTTAACCCGAATTCAATGATTTGACTGGATTCATAAGTAACGTTAAGTCAACGCTAAATAAACATTTATTCAGCGTTAACTAAACGAAACTTTTTGCCCAATCCGGGAATCGACTTCGAACCTCGAGGCAGTTAGTCTTGTAACACAAACTAACATACAACTATATTATTATAACAAAAGATCCAAATAAGCTTATTATAATTTAAAAAGGTTCAACTAAAATTGTGAATAATTTATTTTATGTAACAAAGTTTCAGAATAGAATCGCATCGCACTGCAATGTCAAAAGTTTGTAACATTGCGAGCACAGCATCGCATTAATTGTTACAACTTAGTAACATGTAACAAGCGAGTTTGCGAATTGCGACTGACAACTTCTGAGAATAACTGAATTCATCGTAGTCATCTGCAGATCACAGAACTTTCATTGCGGTAATTAAGATACTTTTGAGTGAGTTCTAGAAAAGAATAGAATAGAAAAACTTTATTTGTAACTAATTGAGAAGTAACTATGAAGTAAACACAAGAACGCGCAAAGGGCGGCCTTATCGCTAAATGCGATTACTGGCAGGCAAACTATGGATGGACATTTTTGAAAAGAAATAGAGCGGGAGTTTTTATATGTGAGGAAATATTATTTATCACAGTTTTCATTTTATGTTTTATTAAGAATTTATCCTTACTAATATTATAAAGGCGAAAGTTTGTAAGTATGGATGTATGGATGTATGGATGTTTGTTACTCTTTCACGCCAAAACTACCGGGTCGATTTCGATGAAATTTTGCACACATGTAGCTTATAGTCTGGATTAACATATAGGCTACTTTTAATTGACATACCACGCGGGCGGAGCCGCGGGCGGAAGCTTGTAAGATATACAGATACTAATACATAGATGTTAATAACGTAATGCATTAAGAAAAACAAGTTATTTATTTATATATAAAATAAAACAAATATAATTATGTATAAAATTTAAAATCACATAACTATATAATATTATGTATAAACATAATACTAATAAATATAAAAAATGTGATGTTCAGTTAGTATTCTCTTAAATATATGTAAGGACTTCGGTTGTCTAAAAAGAGTTACGTAAGTTAGGGATCTAGGTTTAACAAAGTAAGTATACTTAGGTATGTTTTGATAGTTTATTCATTATAAACTACTATTGAATAAGAATAAGAATAACCATTGACCTGATTTCAATGTTCAGTTTTAAAGAAAACTTAACTAACATGCAGTTCGTCTGCTGTAATTTTATTATGATTGTGTAAAAAGAATATAAGAATGTAAGTACATACATAATAAGCAAATTATTCAAAGATAAGAGGCATTCACTCTTGTTCAAATGGTAAATGAGTTTAGTAAGTAATATCATAAGTATGTATAAAATATAGGCTAGCTAAAAGTAAATGTAAGTTAAGACAATATTTGTCCCGACCAAAAGCTCTCCGTATAAATTACCTTAACTGGGTTATAAAATATTGTTATAAATATCGTTCAATTTGAAACACATCACATATTCAGGGTATAACAAGCTTGGAGCTGACCTGACCTGACTGCCTTTTCTAAAAGGTCAAAATTTTATTCTGGTTTGAACAACGTTAAATTTGTTAGAGTTTTCGAACGTCCCCTCACTGACAGCTTAAGATTTATTTTTAAAACAAAATGGCGCGCTTTTAGTGAGAGATTTTAATTTTAAAGGCACTGAAATATCTTTTGATCAATATTGCCTGCGACAATGTTATTTCTCACTAAATAGGTCAATTGTATTTCATTTCCGTTTTTATGGAAAATTGTTGTAGCTTTAGTTTGCCGTATAATTAAAATTTCTGCCTGAGTTTAATTTTTTTTTTCATTTTATCCATCAATAAAAATGTACCTTACCTTTTAGAAGGTAAATCTGTTGTTTGCAGATTTAGCTTTGATACAAGTAAAATCTCAGCTTTTTCTTATAATGACAATGACAATAATTATTTGTGCAACAAGAGAGCAAAGAACTTATTTGCTTCGAGTGTTAATTTTGTATATAAAATTAGTAGAATCACGGGGGTAGCTAATTATTCTAGGTTATCTTAAGCGTTGTGAAGGACTCAAAAGCACGAGATGTAAATAACTTTGATTTCATCAGCAGCTTGGAATAGTACCCATAGTACAAGTTCTACTTAAACTGCGGTGTAAAAAAAGAAGGCGAGCAGTGAGCAAAACTTAACTTTGCTTCGAGCGAGAGCAAAACTCGAAGCATAATAGAATTTTGCTCTCTGAAATAACTCGAAGCGAAATCGAGTTTAGCTCACTGTTTTTACAACAAAGAACTACTTTTGAAGCTACTGAGCTGAAAAGATATTTTACCGGAAACACCAAAATAATAAATAAAAGTCTCTAGGGTTAATAAAGGTTTCGTTATATTTGACTCAATTATAAGTTGGCAGGAAGCATAATAGTGGCGAGGCCACTTGGGAAATCAGAATGAATTCACTTCAATGTATTGTAGTGGACAGTGCATAATTTTACTGACACGAGGATCTAAATATTTGCATAAATATTTGAAATGGCATAATTCGTGGAATGTTCTAAAAAAATGAAAAAATAAAGGTAACATTTTTTTTCGTGTTCATGTGACGATGTGGTCATGTGGAACCCGCACTCACTGGACAAACCATCAAAACTATGAAATACAACAGTGACGGACGAAAAATGTCCAAAGATTAGAAAAATAGAATATTGCATTGATCAATATTTTGGTAAAACAAAAAAGGTAAAAACAAAAAATTACGATTTCAATTACAGCATCGTGTCCTCTATTTTGACTTCAAAAATAGTCCGATTACGATTTAGAGTTGCTAAGGGGTTTCTTAGAATAATTTTCCACCGAGGTTAAATAACCATCAAAATAAAGACTATATATTATAATTTTAAACTATCACGATTTGTATACATAATTATATATTATAGACACGGGTCTTAATCGCGTAAATATTTTTAAGGTATAAATAGGTTTTTTCGGCGGTAGGCGTAAAAAAAGTATAGACGTGTGGGATTTTAATAAATTGATTTAATTAAATAATTGGTGAAATTTTTACACTAAATCATCTTAAATCAGTTCAATAAGTGCAACATAATCGTAAATTTAAATAGTACTCACAAAAGAACTGCTATTTATGTAGATTTCGTCTAAAACTACATACACCACCTACCGGCCTAAACTTCTTACAAACAGAATTTTCTGGTCTTGCACTTTTTGGTCAATAATGTCTCAAGTGGAAGCCATAGAGTCAGCACAGCGTGGCGTCGAGGAGAGGCTCATGAAGAGGATGACGGAACTTGAGGCGCAGATCCAATCCGGAGGCACTGCCAAAGATACTGTGGCAAAGGTTGCTGAAGAGTTCCGGGCATTCCGGGAACTAGTCTTTTCATTGCTGGGCCTCCTCCGTCAACAAATAGCCGAGTGGGTCAAGTCTATTGACGCCATTGAGACCCGACACCGGCGAAAGGACCTGATTTTCTTGGGGATTGCCGAGCATGATAAGGAGGAGTGCACTGCTTCCATTTTGGACATCGTTACTAAGCAGCTGAACCTAAAGAACATCTCTGCTGACTCCATCTCCTACTGTCACCGTCTTGGAACTCCAAACCCTGAGCATCATCGACCCATCCGTGTGCGCTTCGTGAGTGAGAAGGATAAACTCGCAATCTGGAGAGCAAAAACTGGACTAAAGGGCACGAAGACTTCAATCCGAGAATTCCTTTCGCGATCTCGTCAAGTGGTTTTCACAAAAGCTAGACTGCATTTTGGCTTGCATTCTTGTTGGTCTCAAGATGGCAGTATAATCGTCAAAGTGGCTGATGGTACTCGCCATAAGATCACGTCATTGAGCGAACTGGCTGCCTTGATAGTAAAGCATCCCAAAGCGGTAGGAAACACCAATCCAACAAATAAAAGTGCAAAGACATTGCCACAGAGAAACTAGGTATATAACTTTTTTGTTTGTTTACGGTCTATTTAAATTTGTACATTTTGCTCACTTTAACAACTATTAGCGTCTTTCTATGTCCACCCACATTATTTTCTAATTAATTGTAGTAGTTTTTACTTATTTATTTTACAGTGGATGGTAGATTGTTTTTGTTTTTTGTATGTTCACTATAGTATTATTATGGTTGGTTTATTTGACAACCGACACTGATTGTTATTTTCTCCTTTGAAATCTGTCAAAATTGTCGAAGTCATAGATAATTTACCTCGCGTTCCACTTGCGCTTAAATTTAGTTACTTAGTTAATGTTGATAACAAGTTCATCAAAGAATTGATTTTTGTGATCGTTTAATCAAACATTGCAGTGACTGGAACGCGAGGCTACTGATTGTGTTCCATAGTACTATAATTTTCATTATTTTTTTCAAGTTTCGTTTAGTTTGACCGTAAGCATTATATTAATCGTATTTAATTTAGTTTCTATTTAAGTTTTCTGTTTGTTAATCTGATTTTCCTTTCCTTTTTTTTATTCACTGTATGAGTTGTTAGCTGGTGGGTGGTGCAGAGATGAATAATATTGCATTTAGTAGTACGCATAATAACAAGTTACCCCTTTTAACTAATATATTTTATTTAATATTATATAATATATATACATATATATAATTTTATTCATATATTTATCTTATACTTAATTATGTTATCTGATGAGGAATCTTATCATTCTGCTTTTGAATATTCTGCTTCTAGTGACAGTTATTGCTCTGCGCCTGATACCGCAGGTGACTTTGTTAGACTGAATTGCAACCATGAAGTGAAAAATTTGTTAAATGTGTGTCACATTAATGCCCAGAGTGTACCTAGTCACCATGCTGACCTCTTGGACACTTTCTCTGACGCTAACGTTCACGCCATCCTGATTTCGGAAAGTTGGCTCAAACCTCACCTTCCTTCTACTTTATATTCTCTTCCTGGTTTCATCCTTATCAGAAATGATAGGGTGGGCAAAGGGGGAGGGGGTATTGCTATCTATCTTCGTTCTGATCTCCCCTATAAAATTGTTGCTGCCTCATCTCCTAACTATTCTGCCTCAGCAGAGTATCTTTTTCTTGAGGTTTGTGTCAAGGGAGCAAAGTCCATCCTCGGTGTTGTTTACTGTCCGCCATCTGTGGATTACTTCTCCAGCATCGAAACGGTGCTGGAATCTTTAGGGTCTGAGTATACGCATGTCATCATAATGGGTGATTTCAATACCAACCTCCTTGCCCAATCCTCACCCAAAACTCAGAAATTGATCCAAATCATTGAGTCGGCCAGTCTCCATGTTATTCCTTTACAACCTACCCACCATAACACTTATGGTAATGACACCTGGCTTGACCTAATCCTCACATCTTCCCCGTCCTTAGTATCTTCTCATGGCCAATATCCTGCTCCTGGTTTTTCCCACCATGACCTTCTTTTCCTCTCCTACATACTTAAACCTCCGAAACCTTCACCTAAATTCTTGCACATTCGATGCTTTAGCCGGATGAATGATGAAAATTTAATTCAAGACGCCGCGGAAATTAACTGGGAACCTTTGAAGACAGCCACCTCAATTGATGAAAAGGTTAAAATATTCAATGAGGCTATTCTGAGGGTCTATGATATCCATGCACCGGTCAGGCGAATCAAAGTAAAACGTCCACCAGCACCATGGATGACCGCTGGCATACGCATGGCAATGCGACGAAGAGATAGAGCGTTTAGAAAATTTAGAAGAGATCGGTGTGACGAACACTGGTCCCTATACAAACTAGCGAGAAATCGGTGTAATCAGATGATACGCAACACCAAACGCCAATTTATTCTCGATAACATCAATGCTTCTTCCCCAGCCGATATCTGGAAGTTTTTAGGAACCCTGGGTATCGGCAAGAAACTTGGCCCAGAACTACCCATGACAATTAGTTTAGATGATATAAATAGTCATTTCTCCTCTACTAATCCATTAGATCGTCTAACTAAGCGTCACACTTTGGACTACCTTGCTTCTCTTCCACGAGAGGGTAATCATTTCTTCCAGTTCTCTTCAGTTTCGCCGGAGGAGATCAAAAAGATAATCCTTTCCATTAAGTCTAATGCAATGGGTTGTGACAACATTAGTAGACGGATGATTGTTACAATCCTTGACCTTCTCCTTCCTGCCATTTCCCATCTGATCAATTTTTCCTTGGAATCCAGGTCATTTCCTTCCTTATGGTGTAAAGCCTATGTCCGACCATTACCTAAAAAACCAAACCCTTCGCTTCCTAATGACTTCCGTCCTATATCCATCCTTCCTTTCCTTTCCAAGGTGCTTGAGGCTTGCGTCCACAAACAGCTATCCAGATTTGTTTTTGACCATAAGCTCCTGAGTCCGTACCAATCTGGGTTCAGGCCTGGACATAGTACAGTCTCTACGCTCCTGAAAGTGACTGGCGATGTTAGGGCGGGAATGGAGGAAACTAAAGTCACTGTATTGGCTTTGGTCGACTTCACGAACGCATTTAACACCGTCGATCATGAAATCCTCCTATCCATCCTCTCCTACCTTCAGATCTCCTCCGAAGTTCTGGAATGGTTCTCATCTTATCTTCAGGGACGCCAGCAGATAGTACGCATCGATGAATCTTCGTCGAAATGGTGCGATCTTCACTCTGGTGTCCCTCAAGGCGGTATTCTTTCCCCATTACTGTTTTCTTTATTTATCAATCTCATTACCCAAGAACTTCAGAGTGCGTATCATCTTTATGCCGATGATCTGCAAGTATACATTCAAGGGGGCGTCGAGGACATCTTAGCTGGTATAAATAGTATCAATCGGGATCTAGATGCTATAATGGAGTGGTCAAAAAGGTTTGGTATTACTGTAAACCCACAGAAATGCCAAGCAATAATATTAGGTAGTCAGCGTACTCTATGCAAAGTAGAAATTAATAAACTTACGCCGATATTATACGATGGTGCCATCGTACCATACAGTTCGGTTGTCAAAAATCTTGGACTACACATGGATAGCAACCTCAACTGGCAAGCCCAAGTGACTAGTGTTAGTCAGAGGGTCACAGCTTCTCTTCGTGCACTGTACCGCTGGAAAAACTTCTTCCCGCCTAGAACTAAAGTAATGCTTGTGCAATCCTTGATATTTCCTGTCATTGATTATGGTGATGTGTGTTACTTTGACCTGAATGCAGACCTCCTCAATAAACTTGACCGTCTTCTGAATAACTGCATTCGATTTGTTTATAATCTTCGAAAGTATGACCACGTGTCTGCTTTTCGTTCTGAACTTAGATGGTTACCTATTCGCCAACGCCGCAGTTTGCGTGCTCTCACCACTCTTTTTTCCTTTCTTAATTCTCCTACACCTCCTGTCTATCTATCTCCTTACCTTCAATACTTATGCTCTAACCATGATAGAAATCTCCGCTCTGTTAATAATCGCTTACTCTTATGTCCCGCCCATACTTCTGGTTTCGTGAATTCTTCCTTTTTCGTGCAGTCTGTTATCCTCTGGAATGCGCTCCCTCTTGAAATCAGGATGTGTAACAACCGATTCACTCTCAAAATCAAAGTTCGTGAGCTCTTGTTGAGCAAATTAGCAGAATAACTCATCTATAAGTTACGTTATTATATATTAGTAGTAGTTTATGTATATTATGTTATAGTATTTGTAATATTATATGTAAATGTATTTAATAATAATATGTATTACATTTATGTAATTCTAAATATATAATTTATGTATAATAAGTCTTTGTATATAGTAATTTTATATATATTCATTCATTATAAATCTTCCTATAATCGTTTATAAAGATAAAGTCCTAATCTAATTATTAAACTAAATATGCACCTACCACTTTTTAACTCTGCATCACCCTAGGTAGACTGTTAGACAATGCCTTTGGCATTAAGTCCGCCTTGTACATTTTTGTTGTGCTAAAGTTAAATAAATAAATAAATAAATAAATACCTCCTTGCTCGACTGTTTCGATCGAGTCACACCGATCGTGGTCACGAGCTAACTGGTGAAGGCTCAGCGTCGTCTCCGTGAAGCGAGGGTTTTGTTCACTACCCTCACTTGGTCGTCACAATTTTTCACCACGATCGGTGTGACTCGATCGAAACAGTCGAGCAAGGAGGTATTTATACCTTAAAAATATTTACGCGATTAAGACCCGTGTCTATAATATATAATTATATATATTATAATATAGTCTTTGTTGTTATAAAAGTAGCACGACGTACGGGTACGAGGACAGAAGTGTCAGTGACTAATTAACTTTAAATCAAGTTGTTATACTAGTTTAATTTAGGGTCCACGTATATATTTTCTGTAAATAATTATCAATAAGTATGTCAAAATATTGTTGCTACGTCTCGTTTAGCAATTTACAATTCGAAGAACATATCTTCCAACAATAGGTATCGCTTTTGTGAACATTATTCAGTCAAATCTGCTTGTCAGGTAGCACATAATTAATTAAGTATTCGTATAACTAAGTAATGTTAACGATCGTTACATAAAGGTTTTATAGAAGCGTCAATTAAAATGAAACGAAGCAGCGTCTTTTATTAAATCGTCTTTTTAAGGTAATAGAGTTACAGAGACACTCAATACTATGGTTCTAATCACAGATATAGATCTACATAGATAACGCAAATGCATGTACTTCGCGTGTCCGAACCCCGACCAAGCGTCAAGGTTGGTCGCCGCTAAAATCATAGCGGACGGCTCCAGTTGAATCGTTTGAATCGTACTGCATCGGCGGCATCGGTGTCTTTGAATCGGTTTGGATTTCCCGTCACTAGATTTCGGCTGTGACGTCACAAAAGGTATTAAAAAGTCGGCACGCTTGGTTTCAATAGAAATCGTGATACTTGCGTTATCTATGTAGATCTATATCTGTGGTTCTAATCCAGTACAGACAACCTTAAATTTTAAGGGTGTCTAATTAGGGTGTAACATGTAAAGTACCTTTTTTTTTTTTTTTTTTTTTTTTTTTTTTTTTTTTTTTTTTTTTTTTTTTTTTCGCGGGGAAATGCATTTACGCATACCACCCCACCCGTGGGGGGACGGGCAGAGTGGCTATGTGGGACTCCCGTGCCTACGATGTTAAACGGCACAGAATACCCACTAAAACCCCGCGGTGTGCCCTCGTCGCCGAAAGATGGTGGGTCGGCGAGCCCTGGATCGATCTTACATCCACAGGGCTCGCCGCGGCTTTGCTATGCATTTATTTTTATGTATTATTAAAGTTGAAAAATTAAGAATCCAGCAGGACTCGAACCTGCACCTCTTGGGTATACGCCCCAAGATATAAATAAAGATATTAACATATATTATCCAAACATTAATATTAGCTTTATATTTGGTGGTCGTTCTTACAGACCTATGTGTTACGGACGCCGAGCTCCGAAGAGGTCGACACACCATATTGAAACTCATAGAGGTCGACACTCGCCTCTATACACGAACGTCATAAAGTTCAAATTTTGAATAACCGAAGATGCATCGAATAATGCTCCTTCATTTGTTACTGGAAGAGAAACAAATGAAGGAGCCGACTGCCGCCATTATAAGGGGCTCCCTGCGAAAGCAAAACGAGGAGCAGTCTCGCCGTGAACTTATAATCATCGCTAACCTTATAAATATTAAACCAGTAGTGTTACTCTACCCGAGGGAGTTTTAATTCATCTAGTCGCCACGAATACCTATACCACCATAACCTACATTAAAACCTATCATACAGTCCACGACACTATGCTATAGCACACACAGGGTAACTTTCAGCTTTTCAGCAGGGCTTCTAGTCTATCAGTATTGAAACCGTACCAGTAGAGTATAATATCAGTGTACAAGTACGAATGTACCAATAGAATAGTGGAATGAAACGCAATTTATTTCTCTCTCGGATAGCTGTAGTGTACTTGGTATTCATGAATTGAGAGTAGAGAAACCATAGGTAATATATAACCCGGTATCGAGTAATATGTTTTGCTTCTGTTTTCGTTTGTATCTGTGCCCACAAATAAAAATGATAAACGCAACGGAAAATAGGACAAAGGCAACCTACAATAATTATTATCAGCTTTGACTAGAAAAAGCATCACAAATGCAAAAACCAATCAAGGTGTGAAATACTGACATTAATATTGAAACATGGAGATAGTTGCTTAGATAATTTTTCGATAAAACGATCCGTTTATTGTACCCGGTGGTAAAAACGACAGATTCACATTCAGTACTGTGTCAAGTGTCTTGGGTTCAATCCTCACACACTGCAAACATTTGTGTGGCCCACAAAATATAATTGTGCCGAGTGTAGACCAGATCTTCTTTGTGTCTGTTAATTGTATGTTGTCTATCCCACTAAAATAAATCTATATATTCTAGGTATCTATTCATTAATCACAAGTCACTACTCGCTAGTGGAAACCTTGGCGTAGTAAAAAAATTGATATTTTCATTTGTACAATTTTATTATTCATACTCTCGGGCGAGAGAGGGAACCCTTCGCTCGGGCACTTGCCGGTAGAAACCGGTTACGCTTCGTACGCGATAGGGCCCGCAAGTGCTCACACGCATAAACACTTAATGCTTTGTCTATGTTTACTCTGTGCCTACATATCGCTTCGCTACATTCGTAGTGTAATAAAAATAGGAATGGTTCTTTGAAAAGGAAAATATCTACGGTTCTGCCTACACATTTTTCACCAATTGAAACCTCACGTCAATATCCCGGAGGGATACTTTCCAAATATAGAAACATACGTGCAACCCTTCTTTTACTAATAAGGAATATTAGGTCCAGAACAAATACAAGTGGGCAAACAGAATAAATAAAGAATGTGTGCGTTGTCCAACAAGTCCACGATATTAAACCCGGCGGCCATGATGCCGGCACAGGAATCTACCGAGCAGCCACAGAAATGAATACGGATTTAAATTAAATAACATGGCTACGAGATTTTTGAGCGATGCCGCGCCTTTGTTATGTTTGGATTATATTTAATACTCTGATTTATGTTTTGTTGTCGACTAGAACAGATTTTCTTGTAAGATATTTTTGCATTTCCAAAGTGTTATGGTATTCTTTGGTTTTATTTATGAGATTTCGCCGGGGTTTTATTTGCATTAAAGACCCATTTTGTTGTAAATACATAGATTTTATCCTATCTTGCAACATGTTAAATGTAAAGAAACGTATAATTAGAAAGAGTGGCTGTTATCTTGTAAGCTACTTACATTGTTTAAGTAACGGACAGACCTATCCTTATGAAGCAAGAAGGCTTCATTCTATTTTCAGCCTGAAAACAGTTTTGAATAAGTTTCAACAAAGGTCTGAAAAAGGCTTTCAACACATATTTATGGCCTAGTATTTATTCACTGTAAAAGCTGCGAAAGGATCTTAGTATTGAATAAATAAATTACAACACAGACTCGAGCATGATGTATCCACGAAACGATCATGTGTTTTTAGGGCAAACTGACTGACTGAAATTACTGGAGTCAGGAGCTCGTTTAGTTAGTTAATTATTTTATTATTTATTCAAATTAAATTAGTCATAACAATCCAATTACATCACCAACGATCTTTGGTCTAAGCTCAAGGCTTGTGTAAAAATATAATTATATTTTCAACAAATTATTGCCTTTTTTAATGTGTAATAACTATTTATAAGACATTCCCCAGGGCTCGGATCTTACTATTATCTTACATTTGCTTAATTCTAATGGTTTGTACATGGTTACTATAATTCATTCATAAAATTGGTAGACTTTTAATTATGAAAATAAACAAAATGTAGCAGCATTAACGCGTTGTATTGCGATACTAAGTCGCTGACCGTAATATAAGCCAGCATTTCATATTATATTTTATTTTGATATTTTCATAAATTTTCTCTTTTAATTAGAAAGTTGTAAAAATTGTAATGAAACAACTTATTCCTAATTAATTATTTTGGACAAAACGACAAAGTTTTATAATTTGAATCGTACAACATTAATGGTATTTTGTTGGCTTTTTAGATTGAGTAGTGACGTCATTGAATAGAAATATTTTCTTTCATGACGACAATGTATTAAAGTTATTAAATTTATTCGTAAATATTAATGGCAATATTAAATAGTCTAATTATTACTATTGTAAACACGCGAAAACGTCGTTTTTAAACCATAGATATGCAAATAACGTGTTTCAGCCATTTATATTATGGTTCTTAGAATATTATATTGCGTATCTTAGGTCTTGCAATTTTTAGTATCGATTTTTACAGACATACTACTCGTGCGCGATTAGTTAAGACTCGCGCTCTCCACCCGTTTCGACCTTACGTACCCTACAGTTACAGCGCCACAGAGAACATTTTATAATAATGGTGCTCACGTTACAGCTTATCGCGCACGAGTAGAAATATTAGTAACATTATTGTAAAATACATATATCGTAATCAATTTATGCCGATTAACTCGTCCTTTCAAGTGTTTTATTTCCTCCGAGACAAACCGTTTTCTGCCTCGAGGGTAGAACTAGATATAAACTTAGAAATCTAGATCTAAGGCCCTGGAGGTTTAAGAAACGTTGCCGGTATTCAAGACTTAGCGGGCAAGTAGCGAAAACGGTTTGTGTTTTGGGAATATCAATTTTAACTATGTACTATTATTAAATATATTCGTGTTGGAACTTAAATTAATCTTATCTAATAACTTATTCTTAATTTAATAAATCACTGTACTTATACTGCCACCCGCGTGATTCGCTGATAAAAAGTATCCTATATATTATTCCAAGCTAAATCTGCGAAATTTTTTATTAAAATTGGGCCAAGAATTTTATCGTGAAAGACTCATGACATCCTGAGTGGATGTCTTGAGTCTTTCTACGCTTAGATCCTCACAAACATTCGCATATAACCTTCGGTAGACTAATATCGCTAAATGGATTTATTTCAAAAACAATAAAAACACAAACAAAATAAAAAGTGTAAGAATTAGAAAATATTATTTACATTACTGAATATACGTATATAACCCCGTGTTTTTTGACGCCATAACACCATTATATAGCTGATAATTTGCTCGCTGATATTACACAGAAGTGCCGCAAAATACACGGTTCCTTAGTATTGACTTTGTGAAGTTAAACCGTAATTGCCTCTCACAGTTACATTGCATCTGCTCTACCAATTGAACGAGGTTGTGATACAGGTTATTTTAGTTTTTAACTTAAAAATCGTACTCCAACATAAAGAGTTCAAATTTTTTTTGTCTTTTTTTATTTTTCACATTAAATAGAACGCCAGAAGCAATTACACTATCCAATGGTCCCAATGACAAGGCCAAATACACACATTCACTCACACAAGCACACCCAGTCTCAGAACAAATCTTTGCGAATCACACAAAGATTTGTCCCATGTGGGAATCGAACCCACAACACCAGTATAGTCGAAAGCGGCGAGGCGATCGCTTAAACCACTACAGCAATATATTATCTCTTGTGTAGAAGTGCTGCCCACCTCTTCACACCAAACTGAACAACATTATATTGTTTTAGCATATTTTCATTATTTTAAATATGTATGTGTGTATAGAATCTGCCCCTAAGAGGTTATTACTTTATTACAATGGCCTTGTAAACAGCAAACTCTATAATTAAGGGTTTGTTTTCTTATCCTTATTTATATTTTCAGCATATTTACGTATCGGCTACTTAAATCTGAATTATTTATTAATTATTTAAGCTCTAAGATTTATTGAGAAGTTTTCAAGGTACGTAATCGGTGGGACGTAGTACAGACTCCTTAATAACAGTTAAGCTCTTGAGTAAAGCACCTAGATCGATATCCAGGTGAAAAGCTCTTAGAAACCAGACGGCTTGACCTTATTGATGATTTTATTACCTACTTTATGTTTTTTTTGTATATTCTTAAATTTTAGTGGACCTGAAGGGCGATAGCAAAATTTTTTATACTACCCGTGCTCTTGAATAAAATTAGTACTTCTATTCTATAAAACAAAAGTCTGTAAATGCCAGAACATGCTATAAAAACTGTACAACGTAATAAAAGCTAAAAATGTCTTGTTTGAAAGTGCAGGCTCTCAATAATAATCTGACATAGAACCTGCTCTACCGAGATATGAACGGCCTCATTTTAAATTAACTTCTATTGATACGATGGGTAATAAAATAAAACTATTACTGATCAAACCTGAAACATTCTCTTTCATCGTTTTTTACGACCTTCAACACCTATAAAGCTTTCCAAAATGTTACAATCAACTAAATTGTTATAAACTTCATATTTGAAAATGAATTTTAGGAAGAATAAGAATAAGAATAAGAATAAGACGTACGTTTATTTGTCTTTAAAATACATAACCTTTTTTAGTTGTACATAACGATCCTTATACAATAGGGTAATGTAACTTAGAGAATAGAAATAACTTAAAGAATACGTGACACGTTTATTTTAAAAAGCATTTAAGAGATAAACATGCCTTTACACGCAATAATTTTATTTAAACCAGAATTTGCTTCAAACTTTAGAAACGACTTGCGTCGAAAGGATTTAAAAAATATATCTAATCTCATAATAATACAACAGTGGTTGTGGTGTGAACTACTTACAACTAAGTCCGAGTGTGCTCTTTTATCTAAATATAAGAGACTTTAAATTTTGATATACTGCCGAGTATATTTAGAATACTTATCGAAGAATAAACAATTTAGGATAAATTTAAGACGAAAATATTCTTTAACATTCCTTACCATCACTTTTCTTAGTCCCATGTTGGGCGCTATTTATCTTTTGAATTTGATCCCGCATAGTATCTTTTTCATAATTCACTGATATTAACTGTGGCGCGAAAATATAACTTTTTCATTCTCAAGCAAAAAGTAAGCTTTAAGTTAACTTCACTCGTAAATTGCGTTCCGTTCCACGTTAGATAAATCGGTTCAGGCTCCTGTTTGATCCTCTTAATGACATTCGTCTCGTGCAGACTTAGCTAAATTACTTTGAAGATAACACCGCAAATTCATTGTTCCATTCCATTCATCATTACAATTTTATCTCAAAATGGTGGCAAATTCGATGTAATAAATTGATTGTTTTAAAAGTGTATGTCATTTAACATATGTTATTGTACTATCAGCAAAATTAATTCATGACCCATTTCATAAATATTTCCTTTTAAAATTTTCAAAAGGTTGACATTTGTTGAATGGACAAGTGAATTAAGTGTTTTGAAAGGTCTATACCGAATTAGTATTAAGGTGGATCATTAATCTCCTTTGTTGATAGTACATAAACTGCCAACAACTACTAACCAAGAACCTTACGAAGGACTGTAGGTATTCTCCGTACACAATACACACGATTGAATCACTTTTGACAATTTAAAGTAGAAAAATGCTACAGTTCCGTCAATACTAAACAACCTTCTTCAAATTTTGACAAGGTTGTTTAAGAAATTCAATCGTGTGTATTGTGTACCTAGAATACCTACACTCCTTCATAAGATTCTTGGTTAGTAGTTATTGGCACTTTATGTACTATTAGCAAAGTTGATTTATATTTGCAAATATTTTGTTTGAATTGTCAAAGTGGATAAGGTTGACATTTGTTGATAGAACAAGCGAATTCAGACTTAAGTAATTTAAAATTACCATACAAAAATGGTATTATGGTGGATCATGAATCTGATTTGTTGATAGTACTTTTTTTTTGTCGTGTCGATGGCTAAGTCAAATTTTATTTTGACTTGCCATCGTGGTGAAAGGATTAGCCAATTCGCTTTGGAGAACTCGCGAATTGCCCAGGGTGCGCCGGGCGTAGGGAATCGTTGTGTACGTCACTCGGGAAGGCTCCTTTCATGCACCCCTGATTGGTAGTACTATACAAATATCATTAAAACAAATAAACAAATGTGAAGTTACTGAAGGTCGTTTTGTTCCATTTTAAAAGAGGCTTTAATATTTCATAGTTCACAGTAAAATTGAGCGATTTCCTTGGCAGCAAGCATGTAACGAGTAAATAGTGACAGCTGAGCGATTAGCCTTGAATAAATTATTACAAACGAACCACGGCCTCGTCCTTGAGACAGTGACGTCAATGGTGACGACACATGTTTTTTTTTAATCAGTCTGTTCACTCACTGGGACTGCTAGTCATTAAAAATCGCTTTTCTAAAGATATTACTTGTTTGTATATCTATACAGTTTGGTAAGGAATGGGCATTTGTTGCTATGCGATATAATAATAATAATAATAAAGAGGCTCGCGTTAGGTAGCTGGGTGTAGGATCTGAAGCAGAAGTCGGTGTTACTCGACACGGCACACATTCCGTCACTGGAGCCCTAACCAACGGCAGCTTGGTCCCTGCATCTGATATCGGTGGAACTCTATATTTTATATTTTAAAATGTGTTTTTAAAGTGAGTACAGAGGTGAGCTTACCGCCGTCCACCGATCACAATTCCAACTTTGTGCTGCTATTGTGAATTTCCTGACGGACAGTACACAAAATCAGACGTTGCCTGACATGGGAATCGAACCAGAGACCTCGTGAGAGGTGCATACGCCAGACCATCGCGGCAGTCAATAATTTCTTTATTGCAACAAAAAACATTCAGCAATTTAGATATAATCCCTGATGCCCCCACGCCATGCGTGAGCATGTTGAGAAGCAGTTCCTTTCCAAATATAGTTATCATAGTAATTGGTATGTTTGTTACGAACTGGTCTAATGATGTTAAGAAAATTTACTTACATTACATTTAATACAATGCAAATTATTGTCTGAAATGCGTCTTTGTCGGCGTGTGTGTATGTGAAGCAATGCTTTAAATATTAGTTATATTTTTGCAATACCGCAAGCCAATCATCGACTCACAAAAAAACCTCCTAAGACTAAACAGAACAAATCTAAGAATAATGATAGGGTCAATAACGGGTCATTGTCCCTTGAACAAACACCTATACACAATAAAGATCACTGACAGTCCTCTCTATCGAGGATGTCTTGACGCCGAAGAAACGGTCTCCCACGTAGTCCTGGAATGTAAGGCCGTTGCTTCTCAACGGGAACAAATCCTCGGAACAGTGAGGTCACTCCGCGAAGCCTGTGAAGTCCCCAGGAAACTTCTGAGCTTCTGGGCGGAGTTAGGCTGGCTATGTTAGCCAGGACTCTCCACGCACAATGGACCAAATGAGAGTCTAAGTGCGGAAAAATAAGTCCACTTTCCATTCCATTCCATTCCATTAGTTATATTTAATGATAATTAAAAATATATACCCTACAATACAATTTTTTTTTATAAAATATTGAAAGACATCAACGAAATCTGATGGCATTCATTATTATCCTTTCATGTATCCTAATTAATTGTCAATATTATGTAAAACAGTAATTTAATATAGTATATGTTCAAATAAATAATTCAAAATACAAATAAATTCCAAAGAGTAACAAAAATATATCTATAGTACAGTACCCACATAATTTTCCAACTAAAATAATTATCGCACCATGCCAGACATTTTTCAACAAGAGAAAAAATAAGGCTCGTTTATCACAAAGCTACGTAATGACAGATCCATTTCAATTATCTCAATACGAACGACAACTCTAGGTACCTGCGAGCGAGTGCGGACAACCCTTTCGAGATAAAATCGATTTCAATTTGTTAAAGAGCTTTTAAAATGGACGCAGGCCGAGAGCTGCGGCTTAAAATTCAATTTTGGAACGTTTTAAAACTTTTTGTTTTAATTTTGGTGCAGTTTTATGTTTTTGTGAATGTACTTTGGTAAATGACTTTTAAATCTCACTTTGTCAAGGACCGAGAATTGAATTGTTCGGTGATAAATTCTTATTAAATTCGATATTTTTATTGGACCTGGCTCTATTTTCACCTGTCGAGTTCACGATGATATATAATAATAATAATAATCATAGCCCTGTATCTAATACATGTCCCAATTGTCCCACTGCTGGGCTCGGGCCTCTTCTCATGATGAAAAGGGTAAGGCCATAGCCCACCACGCTGGTCAAGTGCGGCTTGATAGACTTCACACATCCTCGAGCACTTTTTGGGCACTCTCAGGCATGTAGGTTTCCTCACGATGTTTTTCTTACCGTTAGCAAGCGATATTTTATATGATAAATACACACTTCGAAAAGACGAATCTTAACGATTTATTGACAGAGCCGTAGTTTCGAACCCGAGACCTTTGACTTCGCAGTCCTACGGTCTCCAACTCGGCTATCGCTGCCTGACGATGATACTGTGGAGTTATTTACTATTGCTTTTTTGTTATAAAACGACACTCGCACTAAGAATAACTCCTGTGTCGCGGGGGTGCTCACAAACATACATTTTACACACAAAATGTACAACCAGAGACAGAACAAATCTATGCTGATCACACAAAGATTTGTTCCGTGTGGGGTCTTATCCACAACGCAAGGCGAGCACTCGAGTTATGTGAACTGACAAATTATAACTACTTGTTATTATAACGCGTCGGGTCTTGTTTTAATACAAGCCAGAGAACAGGTGTAACTCCGAGAGGCAATTACAGTATAACTCACAAAGTCAACACGAAGGGACTGTGGAAATCAAAACGCATATATTATGGAGCTTTAACGTGATACTTTCGCGAATATACATAAGTAGGTAGTTTTTTTAAGTTCTAAACAAGCGAATATTTTTTATCTATTAATTACAATGATATATTAAACTATCTCGTTGGTTTAGCGGTATAATTTGAGTATGGTCTGCGAAGTTTCAGGTTCGATGCTTCGGGGAAGAAATTATAGGTTTGGCTCGTATCCAATGGGACCTAAAGATAACAGGTAAAGTTTAGGTGTTGTACACCTCTGCCTCACTAGGTAATATAGCCGTTATGTTATGAAATATCTTAATTCTTGAAGTTTGGTCAAATGTAAAATTCAACATTAAAAAAAGGTACAATTATCATCTTATGTCATTTCAAACTTCAAACTTCAAACTTCAATATTTTTATTGCAAATATGGGTATACATTGATGTTATAAAATAGTTAAGACCACCATATTTTACCCTAAGGCATGCAATAACAGATCATACTTAAATCTATTCATCATTATTTGTTTAAAAACTATTTATATCAAATTATAAAATTTACACAAGAATAACAATAACAAAATTAAAATAATAAAGATTGTATAACAACACAAAGTAAGATAAATAACTACATAATTAAAACTATTATTTTTCTATATACTAGTAATATTGCCACTAATGTTATCATCTAAATATTCTTGAACACTATAATATGCTTTACTAATAAACATTTTTTTCAAATTAATTTTAAATTTATTTAGTGGGCTTATTTCTAATAACTTCTTTGGTAGTTTGTTATAAACTCTGGGTGCCATACAAAAGATAGTTTTGGTAAATAGTGTAGTATTGGTGGTTTTGTCTTTTACTACTATACTGAACAAATAAATTTATATTAGTTTTAACAAATATTATTATTTCATACAAATATATACAAGGCAAAGTTAAAATACCGAGATCAATGAAAAAAGGCTTACAGCTATCAGTTTGTTGTAATCTACACATGGATCGTATACACTTTTTCTGTACCTTAAATACTTTATCTTTTTCATTGCAATTGCCCCAAAACAAAATGTCATTGTTAGTTATATTTTAAATTACTTTTATTTTACTGTAATATTAGTTAAATCTTGAATTATTATATAGCTACATATTTCAATAATGTATTTACTTCCTTCACAATAGAGCAAGAACAAAGCTAAACATGAAAATATACTAAGAACTCCAATATCAATGACTGAAACAAGTAATTTGCATTTCCATCGTCTAGAAACGACATTCTCGCGTGTTCACAATAATTGGAATAATTAGACGTATTAAATATTGCCTCCGCGACATTTCCGAACGAATTTAAGCACTTTGATAAAATATCGGTTTGACAGGAAATATTTCTTCAAAATCTTATCAAAATACTGTTATTTTGAGCACTAAAATAATTAACTAAAATTATTCTTCCTCAAGACTATCTCGATGGTCTAGTGGTTAGCGTATGTCTCTCACTTAGGCCTTGGGTTTGAGTCCCGCGTCGGACAAAGTGTTATTTGTGAAATTCACAATAGCAGCACGGAATTGGAATTGTGCCCGGTGGATGGCGATAGGCTCACCCCTTATCCCATGGGGCCTAAACATAACAGGTAAAATGAGAGTGTTGTACACCCTGCACACCCTTCTGGATAATATAGGGGTGATGTTATTTTGTATGTTGTTGTTATTATTTGTAATTTATTTCTATGGGGGTAATTTATAGAACTTTAACATCAACAGTAATTGCCGAAGATACCGTGTTACAAGAACTTTTTTTTTTATACTACGCCCACAGCAAGAGTAGTCAACCTGATGGTAAGTGGAGTACAGCCCATGTACATCAACAATCCACAAAAGCTGATTAAAGATGCGTCACTGCATCTGAGGACTACGGTGTTATGCCTCATGTGCCAGTAATTTCAAAGCACTACTATATGGCGGCAGGTTAAAGGTGAGACGGTGGTGCTGCCGCCCTCGAGCTCATTCACAAGAGCTCTACCACCAGTTGAAATAAAACAAGCTTATCATATATTCACATAAAAGTCCACAAAAACAATTTTATTTTACGAGTACATGCACCTGCGTTAATCCAATTAGTATTATCACGCTATATCCATCTCACGGAAGATTAATATTAGTGACCAACCGAAGATTCTGTTACATTTTCGGTTTCGACCAAAAAATCCTGTTCCAGCCATAGTTTTGGTTTCGGCCAAAAACGGCGAAACTTATAAGTACCTTACTTAAAGTTATAAAATAACCGTACGAATTAATCTAAACTTTCTTTACATTACTTTTCATGGTTGATTAGTAACTTTATTAACCTAAGACATATAAACGAAAAGGTCCAATCATTGTCAGACGTCCGCTGCCAAATGAGGAAGAACGCCGATAAAACTAGTTGTCAAATTTTAGATGCGTCGAGCAATTTTCCAGCCCGCTTTGCTTTCATTTCTGCTCCGTATTGATAAAGTGTTCTTTGTTAATAACTAGTAATACTACTTTTTGCATTACAAACAATAAATATTATATAACACGTTGATTTAATGATACTCATGAAACTTGTGGTAGAGCTTTTGTGATCAAGCTCCAGAAGCAAACTGCCGTCGCACTTTAGATTTTTAGCTTAATGGTATAGTACTAGCACTACTGTTTTCCTATTTGAAGGTGTGATTGGACTTTGAAGTAACTTAATTTTTTTTGCAAAATAGACACAACCGTCCATTTTTTTCAATACCATGTGTATATACTGGATATCTACACGTCTTGATTTGGAATTCAACTTTTGAATAGATGATATCAATCTGATAATTATACAAAGTTTTTATTTAAAAATTACAAAACTTAGGTAAGGCTTCCGGATATAGACCTAAAAAAGATTCGGTTTTGGTTACGATTTCGGCAGAGAGTAAGGTCGGGGCCAAATATTCGGTTTCAGTTCCAGCCAGAAATTCAGTTTCGGCCGGACACTAATACCGCACAGGGTGCTCGCAATTTCGCAAACACCGATCCGATGTATATTTTAATTGAATGATGTGCCGTACTACCGGATAATCCGGACAGTTTAATATCGCTGGACATAGTATGCACTCATGCGGGGTTGAGCTGGCAACTGACGCCACAATACGTAGTATATATCGCCTCTGATAAGTGTTTTATTTATTCAATGCGTAGTGCTTTTTAGAGCTTTTCTAATAAATAAATACTAGACCTAAATTCTGCTATTTTGGAAGCATTTGTATCGATGTAAATAGGCATGGTGACTGATCCATAGATAGTAAAATATAGGACCTTATTGAAATATAGATAAATCTATGCAATAAAAATTAAAATGCAATTTTTAGTTACATATGATAAATATAACAAATTTTATGACCATTCAAAGTGTCATGGGCGAGTCCATTTTTAAAGTACGAAATTATAATAAAAAAATATCACTAAATAAACCACACAATTAAAAATAGCAGCTTTTCAATTTCAATATAGCATTCAAACAAAATTCATAACTTCACATACAAAATACATAAGCGTGACGCCTAGCTTGAGCCGTTTGAAGCGATTAGGCGAGTATATATAGCTATTATTTGAATTTAAAATTAAATTATCTTAAGTTTACGCGTTAACAAAGTAATTATTTTTCTAATATCGAGAGGTATTTCCAAAGAAGTGCATACGCTAATCACTGGAACGGAAATCATGTACCTTAATGGTGAAAGATTCCAAATTATTTCGGAGGAAAACAATCACTGGAGCAGGTTAATACGAGAATACAATGGCCGATATGCAAACAGCACCCCGCAGAGACCTCATAAATAAAACTAAGGAATACAAAGCAGCTTTGAAATGAATTTCTTGCTCGAAAATCTCGTCTAGTCCCAACAAGACATAATTCAGACTTCCAAACATAACAAAGGCGCGGCAACGGTCAAAAATCTCGCAACCATGTTTAATTTAAATCCGTTCCGTAATTCATTTCTAAGGCTGTTCGCTGGATTCCTGTGCCGGCATCATGGCCGCCGAGTTTAATATCGTGGACTTGTTGGACAACGCACACATTCCTCACTTATTCTGTTTGTGGACATGTATTTGTTCTGGACCTTTTATTCCTTATTAGCAGAAGAAGGATTTCACATACGTTTCTATATTTAAAAAGAATCTCCTTGAGATATTGATGAAAAGCTTCTCTTCATATACGGTTGATGAAACGAAATATAAAACCTATTTTTGATTATAGAAAAGAAATATGAAAGTCAAGCAACCGCAATCATATAATTATTTTCATTAAATATATGTACGGTTAACTAATATAAGGTTTTGTTAACGATAACGTACATTAATCTATTATTTTATTAGCAGCGTCAATCAAAATAAAACTAAATAGCTGCAATATTTATTTTATATTATTTAACTTTGACGCATGTTAGAAAATAGGAATACAATCGATTTTTAGAATCAGGCTTGCAAACATTATAGGATAAAATTATGATATTACAGGATGAATTTGCGGTGTTCTCTCCAAAGCAATTTAGTAAAGTCTGCACGAGACAAAATGTCATTAAGAGGATCAAACGCGAGCCTGAACCGATTTATCTAACGTGGAACGGAATGCAATTTATGAAGGAACTTAAATTAGAAGCTAGAAAATGCTTCAGATACTAGAAAATGAAGTAGTTTTATTTTGAACCATACTTAGTTTCTTTTTCAGAGAATAAAACCTGTAGAAGATAAGATTTAAAAGTTTAATCGCGTCACAACATGAGACTAAAATGGACACTTATATAAGATACTTTTTACCTTTGTAATGTTTAATAGAAGTCGATACAAACATTCGCATTTTTTTGTAGGATACACGGGCCAAGCTGCAAATTAATATTTTATGACATATCCATGAGTTATAGCTAATTACCATCAGGCACATAGCAGAATCGTTTGTTGCACCTGTTATAAAAAAAAACTAACTCATAAGAAATTCGTACCAACCTCACAGAAACTTATAAAGTAACTCGTATAAAAGTATGGTCGGCAAAGAAAGTCCAGACTCAGTGAATACCGTCGGCATAAAAGATGCAATTTCCGCTTCAACTTGAAAGCGATCGCCAACTTAAATGCATACCATTACTGCGACTTGCTTTTTCTTGCTACGGGAGAATAGAAAATCTTTTGCTAACGGCGGTGGTAGATCTTTTGACAACCAGTTCTAAGAAGGAAACAATTATGTAGGTCTAGAAAGGTAATAATTCTCTTCTTAACCATTGACCTATAAAGTTCAGGACAGGGATGACCACGCGATAAATGTATGTAATACTTTCTGGTGGCACAATGGTGCCACATCAAGCACTTAGTGATTTTGCCTGACCTGCTGCCAGAAAGTAGTGCACTAGCACTACTTTCTGTATTCTAGTTTACTGGTTGTTTAACATTAAAAATTACTAACAAATAAAGCATAATTTTGTAGTCTTCGTAGGGATAAATATGGTGAATCATAATATGAATATTATGAATTTTAGTGAAACGTTTATCAAAGACAACTTTTGAATACATAATACTTCGTTTTGAATTCTCAATTTGTCGCCACAATATTCTATTAAATTGCATGTGCAAAATTTCATGTTTATCCCAAACAGAAAAAAATATCACATTCATGTCACATATAGTTTTATTTATTTTCGAATATAAATATTATAACATTTTGTTTAAGTGTAATACAATTTTGAAAGGTTTTACGTTATGACTATTTATGAATGCTTTGAGGTGTCAAAGGCCGCAAAAAGACGATAAAATACATGAAGAAAATATAACTGTAAAATATTTTCTTGTTCAGTAATAGTTTTATTTTATTACCTATCATATTAAAACGGCCGCATAAAACTTTTTACAGTAATATTCGTTGCACTTGAATTTTAAAAAGATCATATTCATATAAGCTTTCTAACCATATGCGTCATTTAAAATTAAATTTTACTAAGTACTTGAAATGATAAAAAAAACACTATAGTGAAGAAAAGTAAACAAAGATTCATATTCAGCAAAATCGAAAACTATTGAAATACAGCAAAGAAGCTTTAGATTTCAATAATATTTACAGGTGAGCATAGAATCGATCGAACCCTTTCTTATCTGCCCTTAAATATTCCATATACGTCATCACATAAACTTCTCATTTGCAAATAACAGTAAAAAAAGTACCTGTTCTGTGCGGCATTCACTTTGTAACTATTGCCATAGTGCGAGAAAAGTGGTTCTACCCACGCAAAATACCTTTTTACTTGATATACACACGTGAATACATGAAGAACTGTTTTGTTGAATGTTTTTTTTTATACGACGTAACTTACGATCAGGCTTGTAGATAATGGTAACTACACTTAAATTCACTGGCAATTAAATTCACTTTCACATTCAAGATATTGTGATGATTGATTGGAGAATTGAATTTAGTGGAGAATTATTTTTGTATGACGATTCTAAGTGCTTTGTAAAGTCTGAATAAAGATATTTTTATTTCATTTAATTTACAGCTATTGAACATAATAAAAAAAGTAAATTCAAGGTCTAGAAAAATAGCACGTTTCATTTTCAAAAACATTTATTCTAGAAATAAGTCCCATGTGGGTGTGAAGCTCAGTAATAAGGTCGACTCATTGACATCTATTTCTGTACAAATAAATAGTTAGCTGTCTATGTTTGTAAAAGCGCTATAATAACACCCACTCAGCGTGTTAAATTGTAGCGAAATGAGTTTTCTTCTATGTGAATAATGTAATAAGATGAAAATTAATGTTTACATATAATAATAGCAGCTCAGTATCTAATACATGTCCCACTGCTGGGCTCGGGCCTCTTCTCTTCAAGGCTTAGGCCATAGTCCACCACGCTGGCCAAGTGCAAATTAGTAGATTTCACACACTCTTGAGCACTTTTTAGGTACTCTCAGGCATGCAGGCTTCCTCACAATGTTTTTTTCACCGTTAGCGAGCGATAATTAACGTGATAAATACACACATATCTTCGAAAAGACGAAACTTATCGATTTATAGGCAGTGTGTGTGCTGTGGGTTCGAACCCGAGACCTCCTACGGTCTCCCACTCGGCTAGCTGCTTCTTACGCGTTTACATACTTGAAATCAATTGACCCAATTTTATAAATACATAATTTCATTTTTTTCCGCGGCTTTTACAAAAGCGCCGGCCGCGGCCGCTTGTGTTACGATGAAAAATTTCAGCCTGTCGCAATTAATTTGGGCAGAATGTCTCGCACAATGGTACTTTGAGATAAAATCAAGAGTATAAACTTCATTCGCGAATACTTCACAGATGACTGCTACTTCAGCAGAACAAGTTGCATTACCCACAGGATTTATTTCGAAAACCATGGAGTTTGCTGATTGTCCCCTCTCACATAAAGACTTGTAATCCTCAATAATAAAAACTTTTGATGAAAAGAAAAATAGTTTTCGAAAACTTTTGCACAAACTTTTTCTTTTACAAGTTTATAAAAGCGAAGTTATGTTATTACCAAAACATTTAACGAAATAATACTTTTGGTAACCATTTATTAAATCACAGAAAACTGAAAGCTTGCATTTTGTTGTTTCGAACATTCATAACATGTCATTATTTGTTTTAGCTAAGTTAATACTAAAGCTAGACAGAGCGAAGAATCAATAATAATATTTATACATTTAGTTCACTTACAATATTTAACTGTGATTTCATATCATCATTTTCAACGGGATTATCCGCATAATTCAATTTTAATATATTATAATGAAAAAAACAAGCACGATTATAATATTATATTATACATATTATTAATTTAGATTTGACGACCGGATGGCGGAGTGGGTAGTGTACCTGTCTGCGACGCCGAGGTCGTGGGTTCGATGACAAATCTTTGTGTGCATGAACATGTGGATTATCTTCGCCTGGGTGTTACTATGTATAATAAGTATGTATTTACAAAAGAAAAGTATATATGTATTAGTATCAGTTATTCTAGTACCCATAGTACAAGCTCTGCTTAGTTTGGGACTAGATGGCGTTGTGTGTGAGTTGTGGAATATTTATTTATTTATTGTTCTTAATTTATAGTTGACTACAATTTATTTGAACAGATTTTTGTTTCACACTTTTCTCTAATAGATATATAGTTTAATAAACAATATTATAATGAAACAAACAATCTGAAACTGTAGGTATAACATTGATGAATCACAAAACGCATCCTACCTTAAGCGATTACCTCCAAACAACACATCGGTGCCGCCGGCGTAGCTTCTTGATGAAAGTGCCTGATACATAATATAGATAACGTGTCAACATTGAACCAACACGTGTTATCGCTTCATACATCATGTTACCCACAGATTGGAGCTGTATTGTGTGGGAATACAATGCAGCACAGAAATATTAGCGCGCTTCAATACACGTACACAGAGCCACACATCAAGGTTTCCAATATAAGACGGTCTCACATTGAATATGCTTCTCTTTGCCTATATAATTATGATGATGGCTTATGATTGTAATGATGTTGATAGATTATTTGATGAAATCGACCGTTTCATTTACTGAATCGCACCACCAATCAATATTATTGAAACAATCTGAATTATTATAACATTGATAGATCCACAAAACACATTCTACATTTACCGGTTACCTCAAATCAAAGCGGTGCCTTCGGCATATCTCTTTGATGAAAGTGCCTAATACATAACATTGGCAACGTGTCAACATTGAAACAGGAACACGTGTTATCGCTTCATACTTTATGCCACCCACGCCACGGATTGGAGCTGTATTGTGTGGGCACCACAGCATTATTAGCGCAGTACCAACATCCACACATTAAGGTTTACATTTTTTTAAATGAGATGTTCTCGAATGATGATGTTTGATAATAACAATTTCAAAATCAACCGTTTTATTTACAGAATCGCATCACCGATCAATTTTATTAAAACAATCTGAATAATTAAAACATTGATGAACCTCGAAATTCATCGTACATTTAGCAGTTGCCTCCCAAACATCCTTGATGGAAGTACATAATATTGATAGCGTGTCAACACTGTAGCAGGAACACGTGTTATCGCTTCATACATTATGTTGCCCACGGATTGGAGCTGTATTGTGTGGGTGTACAATGCAGCACAAAATTATAAAGACACTACCTACTATACACGTGTAATACGGCCTCAGGACAAGCTGTACATTTCCAATTCAAGATAGTTTGATGATGGTTATGATGTGTGGCCGTGTAAACCACATTATTTAATGCACGTGCAATTTGCTAAGTATTAAAAGTCTGTTTCTAATGTTTGAGGAGGAAATAGATTCTTTGACACCAAGAAACCATTGCACTAACTTATTTTCAGATTTTTTAATGAAATAGTATTTGGTAGAATATGGTAGAAGTTTACGTATGCCCTCATCGCGAGGTCTCGGGTTCGATTCCCGCATCGGGCAAAGAGTTATTTGTGAACTTTCCGTCAGGAAAGGAAACCTCTTTAGAGGCTCACTTCTTGTGTAATGTTTATTAAAACCATATAATATAAAATATAATGTGAAAAACGTTCAAAGTTACCCGAAATTTAACCTAAATTAATAATATGTATAATACAATTATAACCTAATTATCTCTTTAAATGAATTTAGCTCTACAGACATGCTCTGATTTACTTTTATAGTTCAACTGTTCTTATATGCAAACCCGTCAAGTACACCCTTCATCGCCTAATTCGTGCCAACCTTTAGTGTGTACTCATCTTTACCATCAGAAACACGAATATCTGAAGTGACGTTACCAACAGACATGTCTAACTTTAGTCAGACTCATTTTAGATACAACCTGTATACACTAATGTTCACACAAAGGTTTGTGTTTATCAGAATGAGCTTTTATGCTAAAAATAGATCGTTGTAAACTATTATGTCCGTGTTACACGAGTAACAAATAATGTTACATGATGTGTACCTACGAGTATCTCTATGTTCACTCAAACGCCTGAAACGATTTCAGTGAAATAGATTGTTTAGAACGATATACTACTCGTGTAACATTAATGCATGTTGGTTTTGTATGTTAAGTTGTTTGACAAAATAGTGGAAGGTATTACATGAACGACCTACTTGCTTGATGCATAAAATTCATATGGTTCGCGCCGCCATTAATTGCGCCGCGGCAATAACATCAATTCTCAATCAAGATCGGTCAAGTAAATTCAAAAATGTTTGAGTACAAACAAACAAACAAGCAAAAAAATATTTTCTTTTTATATATTGGTATACTTAGAGACAGATTTACAGCCAGTATAATCTGCGACCTTTATCCTAGCTATTCTAGGGACCAGTTTCTAAAGTTCCGAATAGATCTTATCCGACCCATAAAATATAACCAGACCGAATTTAAAAGTGACACAAGTTACACTTGCAAAAAGAACACAGTTTTCACTTTTATTTATGTGTGGCATATGCTTATGCTGCCAGTTTATCTATCACCTGTGAAACTGGGACTATGACTCTTTTATTATCATCAATTATATGAATTTTATGAATTGAAGGGTAGATGTTGAAGGGTACGAAAAAAGCTTTATACCACGGTATGGATTCTGGTTCCCAATAAGTAAAACAAATATTATTTGATGGCACAAAACGTGCTCATAATGAAAGTTCACAGATTACCCCATAGGAAAACGAGAAACTCAACAGATTTTCCTAAATCTGCTACGTGAGAAGAGAAAGATTAATTTTGTTAGTGATCTGTTTATTCAGAGAGGAAATGTTTCGTGTCAACAAGAATATAATTTTATAATTCTCGTAAACACCATTATCCTCTCTGAACAAATAAAGCTAAATAAGATATAATGTAGTTTGTCTACAAATTAGGACTTATCATCAAAGAGCACTGAATCAATATGGAGAGGAAATGAAAGCAAATATTTATGCGAATAAGCCTGCCAAAACTTGGAGGAGTTGATTGTTACTCGCATCTATGATTTGACAACTATTTCATATGACATGCAAGTGCGGCGCAGCGGAGACGCCTGACAATGAATAGTCCTTTTGGTTTAATTATCTAAGCTTACGATACACAAAAGTTAAACAATGTTTTTCTAATGCCGTGTTCTATGCGACCATAACAATTGACAATAAATTAAATCGCTTGATTTCTGATAACATCTGTCAGAATCGAATGATTTCATTCACATATCGTTCGTTTTGTCAGGTGTTTGGGTCGCAGGAAACACGGCGGACTAACTTTGCAAAAAACATGTAAAATTTAACAATATTAATTCATATTTGTGTCTTGCCTTGTACATGCACTGAGTAAACTTATATAGTAAATTCCAAATAGCAACACACAGTTTGAAACTGTACTCGGTAGATGGTAAAAAGTTCACTCCTTATACTGTACACTAGCTTCCATTCACGGGTCCGCCTGCGTGGTACGTCTTTATAAGTATATATTATTTCTAGGTTCTTGAACTATCACAACAATTTTCATTAAAATCGGTCCAGTAGACCGTTTTAAATGAAATCGAAGACATTTAGGTACAAAGAAACATTATAACCTTTCATCTTTATAATATTATATAGTAAGTATAGATAGAACTCAAAATGTGGGTGTAACACACCTCTGGCTACCCTTTCTGACAGACCAGTCGTATCTTAATACCAACTTAATACAAATAAATAGTTGAGTTGGTAAAAAAACTGCTCATAATAAAAGTACCAAATGAAATAAGCAAGTCTGCAAGTCCACTTAAACACTTGATCGAAATCCATCCAATAATGCAAGTTATTAAGAAACCAATTACATCCCAGACTGCAGACAGCACAGTCATCATGGAGAATAAACGACAATTATCTACTAAGCCCCGATATCACCAAACTTGTTGGTCTAACGTTTTATTTAAAAACCCTATCTACATCTCTTTCTTTCATTGAATGTTTGAACGGGACTGGCAGTTCAAAAAGCTGTAGCTGGATTTTAAATTGGTGAAATCGGTACTAAATTGCTCTGTCAGACTGCATTTTATTTGCTCCACTGTTACTAACACGACTCACGAGCAAATAAGGGTAATCCTACGATTAACTCAAACTTCTGTGTAAGCATTAGATATAACGTAGTGATGAATTGGAAATATTGGATAGAAATGCTAAATCCTTAGAATGTCATATAAATTTTAGTGTTGTTATATCTTTATATTAAAAATAAATTATTATTTTAAGTGGCCGTGGCGCAATGGATAAGGCATCGGTCTTACGATCGAGAGGTCGTGGGTTCGAATCCTGACCATTACACCACGGACGTGAACTTCTTACTAAATCTTACTACTAATTTGCAAATACAAATTACTAGTAAGATTTAAAAAAAAATAAAAAAAAATGTTCTCAAAAAATCTCAAAATTAATTCTTAGTATTCAGAACATTACGTACTGCAAGGTCTGCAAATATGGCGGAAAACTTATGTATTGAGCGTATTTTTTTGTACTAGTGAAGCTGTTACAAAAAAAATAAAAAAATGCAGATATAGTGTATTGAGCACGCAAAGTGAAGACACAAAGCAAATACAAAATCCATGAAAAAACAAACTTGGCATAAAAATAAAATTTATTTCATTACTTGATACTGGTGTCCAGAAAATGATGGTCGACAATATAGAATAATTATAATAATATCTAATCTAATAATAATTATCTATCCTCCGCAACGACTTGACCAATTCTTATTAAATTTTGTGTATATTGGGTAGGTTTGAAAATAGGAGGAGGCGTAAGCATTTTTTTTACTGTTAGGGTTAGGTCGATATACTACGCGAGCGGAGTCGCAGGTAACAGCTAGTAGTACTAGAAAAACTTTGTACTCCTCGTATCACTACAGATTAGAGCCCAATTCTCCATCGAGCCATAAACTTGCACTCGGACTCATATCACTCATAAACCAAGCAAACTAAAAACAAGTAACATTGGAATCGCAACACTTTTATTTTATTACTGCAGTAAAGGCGAGCGGAATAGAGTGTAGCTAAAACGATGGATACGTGGAACGATGGAACGTTCGATTCCAGTGGCTTTCGTCTTTGTGATCCACCTAGTAAAAATAAACACTGAAAATGGTCGATAAATGGGTATCTAAACTGCTTTTTATCGATGTTTCAGTAGGACTCGATATATCACTTAATTTCAACTTAATATACTAAGTAAAGTAGTAGTAGTGGAAGAAAATATCTAAAAATAATTAGTAAATTGGTTTATAAAAACATGATTTATATTTTAATTACCAATACATAAACTAATTCACCTTTTTAATTTTCACCGTCCATCTTTACAATTAAAAATCAATAAAATATTTGTAGTACATAACATAACATCACGCCTATATTACCCAGAAAGGTGTGGCAGAGGTGTACAACACCCACACTTCACCTGTTATGTTAAGGTCCCATGGGATAGGGGGTCAGCCTATTGCCATCCACCGGGCATATTTTTAGTTTGTAGTATTAATCTTATGTATTCTAAGACAATTAGGTCATAGTACATACTCATATAAATACCACATAAAGCTATAATAAAAAATTAAAAACCGGCCAAGTGCGTGTCGGGCCTCGCGTCATATAGTGCCGAGTTCCGTAGTTAGTCGTTACAACATATTCGGACTTAATAGGGATTCATTATCTGTATTAAACGAGTAACATCGTCAAACTACTCATTATTTTCATACGTTCTTGTATTATACACGAACTACTTCAAGTAACTGCATTTTACCTTAGCCGCTACAGTTATCCTTAAAAATGCATTACATATATTACCACCATGTTTTCTTTCAAAATGAATGAGCTGAACACGACCAAAAATTCATTCTTCAATTATTAATTTCCCACGTACGAATATGTCTCGGACAAACGTACATACATACGGACAGACGGACATGGCGAAACTATAAGGGTTACTTAGGTACTACTAAACCATCATAGTCAAACACAATAATTTTGTGTGAACCACAATCTTTCTGTACCAACTTTCATTGTACTACCTTCGATACTTTATTTCTTCAATTGTATATAGTCATTAATATGATTTCCATTATGAAAAGGCAACAAAACCGGATAAGTCCTATAAGTCTCCGTTTAAGTGAGTAATATAATAATAACTTGTTTTTAAAGACTCTGTAGGAACAATAAAGTTGAGCTAAGTGTTTGGCCGCTCAATAAGTTTTTTAGAAGTTAATAACGAGGCTTGGCGTATTATAGAATAGCTGATACAGAATAAATTAATAATGGAATTAGATAAGTACCTATGCATTGTTTTTTTACGTAGGAAATACCAAAACATTTATATGAATGAATGAATTGTTTGCATTAAACATAGGTACATTTTTAGTGTTTAACTAAAATTAAGTAACTAGCTCAACGTGTTTCACAATTAGCTGGCATGAAAATATATATAGAAATTAAAATTACAAATAAGCAAATAATATATAAAATAATCAGATTAAACATACATTAATTGAGGAGGCCTTTGTCGAAAGACAAGCCGTTAAGAGGGGAGACTATCCGAATGCCGAGAGTAAGAAGATTTAGTTTAAGTTAGATTTAGTTTTCTCTTTTATTTTATTATTAACATTGTTATAGATTTGTATAAGTTAAAAACTAACGGCAATAAAGGCTTATTTTATTTTATTTTATTTATTTATTTATTTTTTAATTGATGTCATAAAAAAATATATCAAACAAGAAGAAAGAAACATGCTCCCTTACAGTATTGTCACTTATTGTTTTTTTACAATTATTATTATAGTATTTTGTCACTCCATTACTTCATCTGCTATAAAATATCTAGCCTTATACATAGTCACTTGTATATCTGAGAGCGTTATGCGATCATGCATACTTTATATATTTTTAAATTGTTGTCTCGTCTTGTCAACAGGTTCATCATGCGTCTCGTGATGCCGGGGTGTATCAGTGATGCTCGCAGCATTCCTGCACTGCGCGTCTTCGTGCTAGCTTCAGCCATGGCACTTTACTTAACCATGGGTAAGTGTTTATAATAAAATTTTACAGGTAAAGCCGGATACTTACCGGCGAGCCGTAACCGTTGCTTCTATTGTAACCATAATTTTACATAAAAAAAGAGACTTCAATTACAAAAAATGCACTAAAATAGTAAGTAAAATTCAACGTCTCGTCTCATCTATGTATAACTTGAAAAAATATAGTAAACGGCCTTAAGGTGCCTATATTAAAATAATTATCCTCGTTCTCCTAACCATTGAGGAGTTGTACCTTCTAGCATCAGCTTCCAGCACTTTAGGAATGTCCTCGATTTCTCTAGGATCATCAAATGGGACCATTACAAACTAAGTCTTAAAAAAAAAACTCAAATCGGTCAGGAGTCTTCGAGTAATTGGTGAACAAATAAAAAATCCTCCTGCTATTTTTGAAGTCGGCTAAAAACAGCACAGTGTGGATGTAGTGAGCCACGCGCAAACCTCTCATAAACCACGTATACACTAAATTTTATGGTTACAGTTAGGGCTACGGCTACAGTGAGTACCCGGCTTATATCACAATTGTCGTTTTTACACTACGCATCGTATTACTACAGCCAGTTGAAGTTGAATATTTGCAATAATACAATATCAAAACCTGAATAGGCTCTGTCGGGTTGATATAAATCAAACAGTGGACTGTATTAAAATAGGATATATTGCCACGAATTACTAAGTACAAGATCGGTACATCAACTTGACCGTAACAAAGAAATGCCCGTGTGTTCTCGCGGTGGTAAGGCGAGACTAGTGAGCACAGACGTACTAGAGATGCTAACGCATCTAGTGAGTGAGCCGGGGCGCGGCGCGGGCGCGGCCGTAGGTTCGGTGCCCCGCGACCCGCGCCTTCCCCTATATGCTCAATGGCCATAGTGATGCGCCGACAAAACCTGTAATGTAAATTTTCCCCTTGAACTAGCGAATTACTCGCAAGAACACTAGGGAGTTAGTTATATTTTGGTCTCCCCTCTAATTCAAATCGCTTTGAACTTGAACAAATTCAGTGTTTTTGCTCGCGATGTAAATTACCTTTTTATTTCAGCTTTTTGTACTTGAAACCTTGGAATTTTAATTATATCGCTTTTTAGAAGTTTGATATAAAGTTTTGATTTTGAATTTATTTGTAACGCCTAAAGTTCGTAGGCGTCACGCTTTCTAATCTTAAAAACTGAAAGCCAGTGTTATTCCCTGAACCTTTATTATGATTAAAAGATGTTTTTAACTTATTATCAGCTTAATCCTTATTTCGTTTTCGATAACTGAAATTAACTTGATAAACACACTTGAGTTTTTTTAAAGGCAATTTTTCCATTATAAATCCTTTAGAGTGTTTGTAACAAATAGTTAAACCTTTATATCCACTCGTTTGTATAAGATATAATTAATCAGCGTTATTTATATTTAAAAAATATACTGTCATAATTGCACTACATTTTGGACTTATGTTACCTGTACATTGCGAGAGAAAACCATGATTTGTTTTCAATATAACTCTACCATCTTGTATTTTGTTTGGCAGGTGCCTCGGTATTCCAAGCAATCGAGGGTCCATTGGAGCAGGAGATGGGAGAAAGACTTGAGGAGCTCAAGATGCAGTTCCTCAAGATGAATCCTTGTGTGCCAGGTGAGTGAAGATCTTCTGTAATACTTCTGAGACTTAATAGAAAAATAAAACACTTGTCTTGCAGGCTTGCAATATATTTACACTACAAGCCGTACAGTACAACGTCTATCATACGTGAGTAATAATGTCCTGCTAACCAAATTTCGGTTAAAATTTGAAGCAACCAATTAAAAAGGAGACCGGGTATCTATAGAGGAGAAGTTATTAGACCAATCTCTGTCTTCCTCTCAATCATCGTAATTATGGTACGCCTACGCGGAACACAAGAGCAATCTCTAATACTACGGATATACCAATACAACCGGAGAGAGATCAGGCGTGGGGCCAACGGTTTCATAAGATTATTTAAATTAAATATCAAAGCATCGTTTAAGGATTCCATTCATATAAGTTGTTTACATACAAACGATAATCTTTATCACCCAGGTTATCTTATTGCAGTTTTATTGATCGTCACAGAGTAATTACTGCACTGATAATAAAGACTTCTGAACTATTACAACAGATACTGTCCGCCACAGAAATTTTCCAGTTACAGTCATATTTGATTAACTTTAGCATCAGAATTGACTGAAGGATAAGTATTCGTGTATTACTGCAGATTCTTTTCCATTTAAACATATCTCGCAAAATTGTAGTAGCTAATTAGGATGGTGATAGGTGATAGGACTTGCCTAAATGAGCTCGACCATTTATAGTTAACTATATGTAAAATCGAAAATCTGGGCGGGTAGTAAAATGCACTGTCTTGGACACTCGTGTAAGGTTCACGCTTTACGTATATCTCGCTCTCGCGAGCTGTGTTATTGTTATTATAATCTGGTTTCTGTGAGTTTATACCTAAATTATTAGGGCTGGAAGCATAATGTTTTAACCTCTAGAAAGACGCGCCAACAACATCACGCCTATATTACCCAGAAGGGTGCGGCAGAGGTGTTCAACACCCAAATGTTACCTGTTATATTAAGGTGGGATAGGAGGTGAGTCTGTCGCCATCCACCGGGCACAATTCTAACTACGTGTTGCTATTAAGAATTACCTGACGTTAAGTTAACACTTTGCCCAACACAAATCGGACCCGAAAACTCGAGGCAGTTTATTTTAATTATTGATCGTATGTTAAGTGAACACGGGGACTACGGTACTTATGCTCCTTGGTGTCCTATATCGCTGGCTACAATCCATCCATTCTAAGAAGGAAGGGCAAATAACACTTGTAAGATTCTAATGAAAGTAATTTACAGGCACGTGTAATATAAATATTATTATATCAGTTCGTGACGATTTGAATTATCTCTGTAATAATTAATCTTTAGACCTTATTACGTCCTATAGTAATATTGAGTGCACGGTTGGCGTGGTGGTTAAAGCGGTCGCCTCGCCGCGCCGCTTTCAACTGCGCTGGTTCGATCCCCACATGAGACAAATCTTTGTGTGATTCGCAAAGATTTGTTCTGATTCTGGGTGTGCTCTGTGTATGTGAAATGTATGTTTGTTGACACCCCCGCGACACAGGAGTTATTCCTAGTGCTGGTCTCGTTTTTTTATAAAAAAAAAGCATTAATATAGCACATTACTACATTTTGCTGAATTTCAATATACCTACAGTTATTTGTGATATACATTTCTTAGCGTGGTAACTAATTCACTGGGATTTGATATGTTGCAATTATGTACATAAGTTTTGAGACTAAACATGGTTATTTTTTTTACAAAATATAAGATTTCACGGGATACGAATACGAAATTAATACTGCTAATTCATCGATGCAGTTATTTAAAATTTATACTATTAGAGATAATTTTTTAATATTATCACGCTTATTGGAAATGTAATCTAACACAATGATATACAGATAAGTAAGTAAAAAATCTTACTTGTTTTACATATCAATGAAATAAATGATAACGCAGTCCTAATCTCGTATTTATTTTCAAGAATACTTTTATATCTGTATTTGACCTGTATATTTTATCAAAAATCATATCTTCTGTAGGTGGACTCTGGTTATCATTAACATTATCTTGGTACTCAACAAACAAGAAACGAGTTATAGATCAAGTAGTTACTAATTTATCGGATGCGCTCACGCATCGCTCAGTCAGTCAAAGAGCGGTAACCGACGCGCGCGCACTGCTAACGGTCGCAGGCTTCCGCCATATTACATTACAACTCGTCTTACTAAAAATGCATCAAAATGGTGATATTCAAACTTGAAAATTGTCGCCGAGATACTAATGTGACGGAAATATTCGCGTTGTTCTTCGAACCTAATCACCCTAAGAGGTTTTTCAAGTACAGTTGACATTAATCCCTCGCGTTCCGGGATTTTTGGTTTGTGTTCTGGAACTCTTTGAACTACCGACAAGCCGATAGAAAAAGACAACGATTTTCTTTTTTCGAATTTAATCTGGATCTATTTGGACTTACGATGAACTTTTGATTAAAACCTTTTAAGTAGATTCGCGCGTGAAATTTTGACAAAACTTTTTTTTAAAAATGGAGAAGCCAAAGTATGCGCGGATTCAGTCTTACGGGAGTATGAGTTCAGCAAGGAGTGACGATGATATGACTGTGCACAGCCAGTTGTTCCCTTACCACAAGAAAATGCTGGTGCCGAGAGAAATATTGTATGAGGAACAGCATCCTCCCTTCCAGCCTTTATTCGCCACAACGAGGTTGTTCGGGAAGGCGAGATTTACCTTTCTGCTGTTATTCTACGTGATGTTCTACGTGGTCTACCTGGCTTCTGGAGCTCTGGTGTTTTCGGCTTTGGAAGCACCTCAGGAGAACCAGATTAGGCTGGACGTGATCAGAGCTAAGGCGGACTTCCTGGCGCGACATCCAGATATTTTAGGTAGGTTTTAATACCTTTCTACCTTGTAACCTTAGTCCAAAATAAACATGTATACCTACTTATATTCTTGATAACATAAAGTCAATATTTCCGAAGGGTATTTAGGTAGTCGTTAGTTACAGATTTTGCATCTTAATATTATACTCAAAATGACTGGAATTCGCGAGCCAAATCCAGAGTTTCAAGATAGACATACAAACTAATTAGTAACTAGACCAACGAAGCAGTTTACATTACTAGGTAGTTTCATACAAAAGTACCCGCAAACCGGCATATTCCATATTAACGTACGCTATTGTGCAAGCTAGGTTAATATTTGAGAGCCCTGCAATACAGACGATGCAGGCGTTACCAGCATAAAAGATCGAACCAACTAATTATTGAGAGCGTCGTATGTTGTAAGGAAGCAGGCCAATTGCAAAAAAATTGTTATGTGAAGTAAAGGCGTAGAGTATTCTACACACAGCTATACATTAAGCTATTGCCAGTATGAGCACGGGGTGGTACTGTAGTAGTGCTTGTTTATAATTATGTACTAGCAATGTTTAGCTAGGTGTGTAGCCGTGTATACATGGTTTTGAGGACAATGGCTAACTACGGCTATAATGGCGACTACCAAATATTTAGACTAGTACCGATAATATTTGACACGAATAATATATAGTAGGATGAAACCTATTAGCAAACGAAGAAAATATAACAAAAAAATAAAAGAAAAATAAATTACAGGCGATCTGTGGTCGGGCAGTGAAGGGGTTGAAGGGTTTCAACCCCTCCGTACCTCCAACTATATTTTATTCGTGTCAAATATTATTAGCACTAGACTACATATTTGGTACTATAGTTAGCCATTTTCCTTTTCGCCCATGCGTAAAGGGTAAAAACTGTTCATCACAAAATGTTGAGGTTATGTGAAAAAAGTGTAAATACAAAAGTTGTAGATCTTGTTATTACCTATGACTTTGCTATTGAACTTTTATACATAGGACTGGAGATAAACCATTTTATACCACTTACTATCAATAAAAATTAGACTGCAAGTTCATTTTCTTTAACCTTCATCATAACAAATAATGTGCTGCCTCCTTGAAGCAGAATCTTTTTTGATTATTGACTAACACGTCATGATTTTACTTTCTTCGCAAATATTTACTTAATATATTATGTAGGTAGGTACATATTCAAGAGCGAGAGAGAAAGATGAATAGCAGCACAACAATAATAATAAGTTGATAGTTTCATTAACGTATAGATAACTAATGATAATGGATTCAACAAAGACGCAAATAGATAACACCAAAATACAATAATGTTAAATAATAAGACTTTCTAAAGAATAACAAATAAAACTACTTAGATATTTGTTAATTTTATCTGTCACAATCACAACAAAAATATTATTATGAGCCCCTTAAATGACTCACCCAAGAAACACTAGATAGGGGATTTTGGGATCTCTATAAAAAACACAATGACCAAGAAGTTGTTATACCTAGCTACTTCTGAGCGTTGATAATGCCGTGATCCACCACATAACTCCAAATAAACTCATAATATAATATTACAAGTTCTCACTTTGATCCACCTTACTTACGTCTTACGTGACATAAAGTTAGAAGAAAATGTAATGTAGTAAGAAGATTATGTCTTTGTTACTTTGTAAGTGAAATAAACCCAATTATAACAAAGTAATATCATATCATCTAATAGCGTATTATTTGAACTTATGGAAAATTGCAATACGCTCGCGGTATAGCGATGTTCAAAGTTTGTGACATGAGAACTGCAACGAGGAGATTACCAACTTTCATATTTCTGAGGAACTCGCGGCGGGCATCCCTTTAATACTTTTAGTTCCGCACAAATAAATAAAACATAAATTTGAAGTTTTACAGGGATTTCGAATTTTAATATGAACATAAGAAGATTCCGACGATAAGTTAAAGGGCACGTGGGAAGGTGCTCTTGAAACATATCTACGACATGAGTTTATATTTCATTTATTACAATGTAAGTTAATATCTCAATTAAAAACTACAAACCACGTATTTTCGAATAATATTTATAAAACGTAATAAACTAGTTGAAAAGTGCCATACGCTGCACAAAGTTTGAGACACTGAGAACTCTGCAGGAGTTTTCCAACTTTCATATTTCTGAGGAAATCGCGACAGGCATTCCTTTTATACTTCAAGTTTTGCTGAAATAAAACAGATAATATGACGTGAAGTTGTCGGGCATATCGGATTTTATACCAAAACAATCTTGTTCTAATGCCATTTTTTTTAATATTCACATTTATTATAGACAGATAGACATCTATGATTTGAATTTATGTAATTTACATACATCGATTACAATCATTGCCATTTTATCGTTAGTCTAAATCTTGATAGTGTTTGAATAAAACAAGAAATCAGAATTTATTATTATTTATAACTCCTAAGCCGTCAACGAAACTGCGGTTTCCTGGCCGGTTTCAAGTATCTTATTATTATATTAATAACAATATATTATGATTAAAATAGAACACATAGAAGCGATCTAGAAAACTAAAAATGGCCAATTCTTCTACCACTAATATACGACATTGCAACTTATAATTTTCTAAATAAACACTTATTATACATAGAAGCACCCAGACCAAGACAAACCTTCATGTTCATGCACACAAAGATTTGTCTTGAGCGGTAAAAACACCTGGGACCAATTTCACAAAATCGCGATCATTTTTTAAGATGATAAATCTATCAAACCAATAGGTATATTAAACTACATATCATTAACTAAACAAATTGAACGCATAGCAACAAACGTTTATCGATAAGTTGTCTAAACTCGTCACGTTCTTGACACTATTCTTTAATAGTTATCAGCAACACATATTATTAACTTAAATAATATTATATAGTGTATAGATTTGTTTTTTTGCTTGTTTGTTACAATTTAGCTCTAAAACTACTTGACCGCATAGAAAATATCTTTACCGTCAATTATGAAAGTAGTGGTCTATATTTAATTTTTATTACGGTATCAGCCACGCATTGCTAGTCCTACAAATATGCGAATCTTTGGGAGGATATTGGATGTTTGTAATCTTTCACTCTAAAATTACTCAGTCTAGTCGGCGAGCAACCATCTTTTTGGACACAATTTGAATTGCAGAGAGGATAATAATATCTAAGATATCAAAAACTAGTTATTTCTAAAAACTGGCTTTTGTACTAAGCAACAGTTGATAAAAAATGTCAACTGCTTCTTAGTAAAATTTGCTAAGCATATTTAAAGCTGGACCTTATTGTAATTGTATTGGTACCTATTATGTATGTTGTGGCAAAATAAATGGTTTTAATGGTGTAAAGTCATTATAAAAATAAACAATAAGAAACTGACTTTTAATCTAATAGCCACAGAAAGTAGTAGTGGTAATTATGTAGTAATAATAGATTTATTAGCAAGTTGGCTGTCCGAAAGAACTTGTGGTTTTCAGCCCATCATTCATATTCGGTTTGTAATATAAGAGTCGCAAAATTTTTATTTCATTTTTAATTTTGGATTCTTTACAGGTAGTAAATATATCTTAAAACAATATAAGGGCCTTTGGAATACAAATAATCTTCTTAATAAATTGATATTTTTGATTCGGATACGTACGAGTTTGTGTGAATAAGGGCTTTGAACTAATCTCTCCTTGTGGTCAATCTTGTAAGCTACATCCATTGACCTTTGGATCCCACTTAATTAGGTCTGAGGATACAAAGTGCCGTCTTAATGGGAATTGGATATGACTTGACAACAAACACCAGCTGATATGCCGCTAGTTTGTTTGTGTTGGCCTTTCTTTTGAAATTGTATAGTCCCGAAATTAAATTCACACGAAGCATAATATCGTAGTCTTCAGATATATCGACACGGACACGGAAATTTTAAAATATTCTAAGTGATAAGAGTTTTATTGTAAAACAGTTCGTAAGTGAACTTTCAAAAGTAGTATTTTTGAGAATATCATTATTATTATAATTGTGTTTTGTCAAATATTGTTATAATACCTTACGCAAACATTGTGTGATTAATTTGAGTCAATAAATGCTTTTAAACTAATGTAATACTGTTGTTCGTCTAATCTAAAACTAGTTATGTTAATAAGAACTTGGGCTATTTTTGGTCTGAATAAACCTTGTAATTCCCGTTAACCGTCAATGGTTACACAATTTATATTAGTATATCAATACCAAACGCCAAGCTTTTTGGCGGTTCACGTTAGCGAGAGCGATATAAACGTAAAGCGTGAACCCTACACGAGTGACTGAGACAGTGCATGTTACGACCCGCCAAGATTTTTGATTTTATCCAATGACATTATGATTTTATCTATAGTTAAGTACCTATGTTGCAACGACTCGAATATATTAAATCACAAATCGGTCCAGTAGACCGATTCGAATAATTATTTCACCATTTTAAAGCTATATATTTACCAACTAATACCCGACGTGCGAAACCGCGCGGAGAAGCTAGTCTAGAATAAAGCAGGTATGTAGGAAGATAGCAAATTGTTTATCTGCTTAGTAACGAGCGAGTAAGCACAGACTTGGCTCAGCTACTGCTGCATCGAACGATCCCTGCATTCCGATGCATTTGACCGAAGATCTGCTTACTTTGGTTGCTAGTGAACGCTTCTTTTATGATTCCACAGAAAAAAAAGAAACATTGTCTGATTTATTTAAATCTCGTGGAGTGTTAACAGCGGATAGATTCCAGCCACAATATTTAGATAGAAAGTACCTCCTTATTGCCAGTCACCTATCTCCATAGAAATATGCTTTTATCATTTCATCCGGTCAGATAGCGGTGTCGGTACAGCAATTACCTGCTACGCCGAGATCGTGGGTTCGATGCCCGCTTCAGACAAATCTTTTTATCAAAGTAAAGTTAATAAAGTTTATGCTATAGATACAGCTAATTTTAATTTTTAAAACTCAAGTGCAGAGGTCAGACGTTGACCCGAATTTATCGGGTTACGCGTGATATAACTTATCATATTACACGACTCATTTAACTTGATAAAAACTTAAATTATCTTTAGAAAAACGAGAATTATGTTTAGATCTTATGTAAATATTTTATAAAATTACAAACAATCTGAATAAGTCTGCAAACATTTGTGATTTATGTTGGTAGCCGGTTTTTGTTTCAAAAAAAACCTACTGGATGATTTTTAAAGTTTAGTTAATCGGTATTAAAAAAAAAACAAATCTTTTTGTCTTAGTTAATTAGATAGTAAGACGATTAATTCATCAAAATTGATTCATGATCGTACTACACATGTATTTGTTGTCAATAAAAACAATTTTATCTAAAACTTTGTTTCTTTGGCAAAGATAAACAATAGATAAGCGATTGTATTCGCCCACGTGTTACCAAAAAGTTTGTAATATAACTTGTTTGTCTATGAACTTATTAAATGTTAAGCGTCGGTTTCCTAGGAAAGCGGTGTGGAATAATGCAGCCGTAAAGATAACGGTAAAATGACCTCACTATAACGTTGTCTATGTAAAGTAAATGTATTGGTTTTTTAGAGAGCGGTGTTCGACATAACGCATTACGTACTAATCGTGCTCCTGACATAATATTACTGCCGCATTATTTAATCCACACCGCTTTCCTAAGAAACCGAAGCTTAAGACAACAATGAGATTAAATAAGCTAGTAAATAATACCTAGTATCTTTAATAAATAGGTATTACTTTTATTTAGCATTACTTTCTTCTATTTCTATTATTTTTCTTTTTTATTAAGTTCGATAGACAATCTCTCTTCATCGTGTAGGCGATATGTAGATATTGTAATTTTATTAGAGACTCGTTGTTAAGATGTCTATAATATTATAAAAAGGTCAGGCAATTTTATCTACACATACATACATACATAATCATAACATCACGCCTATATTACCCAGAAAGGTGTGAGAGAGGTCTTCTTTTTCTTCTTCTTCGTCGTGTCGATGGCTGAGTCAAATTTTATTGGCCCAATAAGTGGCCACTGTTATAGCGCTCTCGTCGGCTTTCATGAGCGCCTTTCTCGTGCAGGTGGTAGGGCATTTTGGACAGTCAGTAAGGTGGTCAAGGATTCGACTTGCCATCGTGGTGAAAGGATTAGCCAATTCGCTTATAAGAAACATCGTGGTGAAAGTGACAAAGGTATACAACACCCACACTTCACCTGTTATGTTTATAGGTCCCATGGGATTGGAGGTGAGCCCATCGCCATCCACCGGTTTTTTGTGAATTCCTGACGGAAAGTTCACAAAAACCCTTTGCCCGACCCGGGAATTGAAACCGAAACGTTGCGGTGAGAGGCACATAAGCTAACCACTAGACCATGGAGGCAGTATTTTATTGAATTTTCGCTAAAGGTATTTACTACATAATTTAGTTATATAGTGCTGTGTTTTTATCGTATCTACTTATATTTATTTTATCGGATGTCAAAAGAATTTAAAAGAGTAATAGAGAGATTACTCTTTTAAATTCTTTTGGACATTTTATCTGATAATAAAAGATCGAATACGCTAACCACTAAATCATCGAGGCAGGCCTCCATCGAATATTTAATCAAGACTTGCAAAATATCTTATAATCAAAACCGTGTCCTTCACCTCGACAAAGTTCGCATACCCATTACTTACAATGATTGGCATCCACAGAGTATAGAATTCTGAATTCCATTACTGGCTTCAAAGTGTGTCAAATTACCTTCCCTCGTCAAAGGAATTATTTCTCGGCGTTGCCAAAAGCTAAGAAATGAAAATATTGTTACTACCCTGATTTCGGCATATAATTTTCTCATGGCTCATGTAAAACCATAGCTTCACACCGTTAATGGGTGAATTTCAACAAGCGTTTTTTTTTGTCATTTCGGTGGACTTTTTTAATTTCAATGCTATCTATATATTTTAAGTGAAAAATAAAACTTTAGCCTATTTTATAACATTGTATGTGAGTGGACATCAAATATCATCTAAACTTACATAAATATTTAAGGATGAATTTTTTAGAATCCACTGAAATGAAAAGTGTCTAACTACCGAAATGATAAAAAAATACCACCGAAATGATAAACTGTGCACCGTTTCTTACTGTGTGATAAAAATTTTAAAACAATATGAACACTACTCAAGCAAATTAGTACTTACGGCGAAATTAAATACACAATTTAGAAACAAATTAAAGGAATCTAGCTCGAGTTATAACAGCCACCGAAATGATCCTACTTTTGTCCCCATATCACTGAAATGATAAACTTACTTTTGTGGCGGGAAACCGGAAGATGTTGGGACTGGTGCGTTCGCGCCTAGAGCTTGAGCCGGCCTGATCCGAAGTGAGGATAATTAAGAAGGACATAACAACGCAATGTTGACGTGGCTATTCTACTAAAACTTACTGTCCTCTGAAATGATAACTTTTTGCCAGACAAAAGTTGACTGCCTGTCAAATCCATAAGAAAGAAGATAAACAAACAAAAATGGTTTTATTTGATCGAATATATTATAATATAATGATAATACAACCGATTTACATCCATATTATGAATATATTTGCAGGGGAAGGTATTTTATGAGCGGAATTGGGTTCGGGACAGGCCACCGTGATGATAAAATGACACTTTGTAATTTTTTTTTTGTTATATTATAGGGTAGAAATCAATGATTTTTTTTGCCAAGGCAGAGAAGTACTTACTTTTTTGAGAAAAAATATATAAAATAAAAAATCAGCACAAAAAATCACCTGTCAATCCCCCCGGTGTTATATGATTCTTAGCCTGTTATGTACGCTAACAAAGTAAAAAATCTGGGTATTATCTTCGATCCAAATCCATCATGGGAGGCTCATATTACAGAGGTGAGCAGAAAGGTGTTTGGTACGTTCCATTCTCTCAAACGACTCCAAAAATTCCTGCCTTTTCCAACTAAAGTGACTCTTGCACAATCTCTTCTTCTGCCTCTTCTTGACTATGCTGATGTCTGTTTTTTGGATGCAAAGGAGGAACTCCTCAACAAACTTGAGCGTCTGCAGAATCTTGGTATCCGCTTCGTTTTCGGTCTTCGGAAGTATGACCATGTTTCTGAATTCCGAAAACAATTGAAGTGGTTACCTATTCGGCAGCGTCGAGATACCCACATTCTTTCTCTCCTCTTTTCCGTCCTTCACAACCCTAATGCTCCTTCTTATTTTCGTGAACGTTTTGAATATCTTGTGCCCAGGGGAAAATCCTGTCGTACTTCTTCCTCTCTTCTTCTTCGAACTCCTTTACACAGTTCCTCTAGGTATGATGGTTCTTTTACTATTCAGGCCGTAAGATGATGGAATAATCTTCCTAATTCGATTCGTGATAGTCCTTCATTGGATGTTTTCAGGGAAAGAGTTAAAAATATTTCCTATCTCAGACTGTTTAGGTAAAGTTTTATATCAATATTTATTACATCTCTAAGTATTTTATTTATATTTAAGTATGTTTATTTAACTGTGTATTTAGGTATATATAGGTAAATTAGTTTATTTAGGTATTGTATTTTATAGGTAGCATTATAATATATTTATGTCTATTTGTTTGTTTATGTATTGTAACTTTAGTTACTTTTTATTAATTTATTATTATTTTTTTACCATAATAATGGTAACTCCGTTTTTCCTTTGTGTTGTACACTTGTTTTTGCCCTCTTTTCGCATCCTTTTCTCCTCTATTACTCTAACGTTTGCTGGAAGAGAACTCAAATTTGAGTCAAGCTCGCCTTTATTGTATTTTGTGTCATGAATTGTTTTATAAATTGTTTCATTGTACAATAAAAAGTTTAAAAACAAAAACAAACACATTGCACTACCATTCTCAGGATTGCCGTGTATTTTTTTTGCTTGTGCAATTCACCCTAATCGAGCTAATAACTATGAGCGTTGTTGTTTAATTAATTTTGACCACAAAAGCTGCACAGACACCTCACTATTACCATTAAATCCAACCTAAGATAGCAGCAGAATAAATGCTCATAATAATAAACTTTATCAAGTCCTACTCCTACTAAGGCCCGGTTTCCATTCCAATGGACCTCTCCGTGTTCGTACGGGCGCATGGAATTGGATGCGGTTTTCATGTTTGTGTAGCTGGAGGTCTAACTCAAAACCTATATTCCAGGTTTCATCTTAGTATTTTATCCTTAAGAGGGTAAATTAGGGGTGTATGTCTAAATGAAAAGTTTATTAATTTTGAAGGAAACTGCACGAAATTCTGCGTATAGGCGAACGCACGAAGCCCTCCCCAATATTCAGGGTTCTAAGTGAACAAGGACGATTCCTCAATTTTGAATTAAACAGCGTGGAAATAATTTCGAATTACCAATCAGGTATCGTTACCGAAGCTAATCAGACATGATAAATTTACAATTTTATTACATGTATAGAAGAAGAAGATGTAAAAGTCTGTGAGAATGTTTCAATTACTTATTAAGGTATAATAATAAATAATATAAAAATAAACACCAGAAAAGGAATACTTTCTCATTCCCATTCGACATTTTTCTTAATCATAAATAGAATCACCGGCGTAAAAGCAAAAGGTAGGTAGGTTTTCAAAAGCCATTATGAAACTGTCTCGGCGTCGACACAATCAATCGGCCTGGTGTTGACATAAGAAGCCGTAAATATCGAAAAACCAATATTTAAATATATATGTCCTCGTACATTTCTACCTCATGAAATTTTCCACGATCGTTGTTTGGCGTTTACTGATATTTCATTACTGTTAGTAAACAGTACTGTTTCTGGGTATTTTATTTTCACTTTGCATACCGATTTTAACTTCCTACTTGTTTGGTTTATTTGTTTCGAATTTTTACAGTACTTTAATTAAATTTAGTTGAATTGAAGATACTTTTCGTCAATCTTACGAATGAGGTACTGAAGGGGGAACAATTGGTTGGTTGTTTGCTATACAAGAGTAATATGGGTTTAACCTTAATATTATTAAGTATTTAGCTATTTTTTTAAAAACAATGTGTCCATTTTTACAAAAATATTATCATAATTTTTCGGCTTTATAAAATAAAATTTGACTCAGCCATCGACACGACGAAGAAGAAGAAGAAGCTTATATGTAACTCAATTAATGATTAAGATAATTTTGACAAAATGGCCACGAAGAAACATGCATTTCAATGTTTTAGATATGATTTGTCTATAAAAATAGATACAATCTTAATAATATTAAGGTTAAACCCATATTACTCTTGTATGGCAAACAGCCAACCAATTGTTCCCTCTTAAGTACCTCATTCGTAAGAAAAAAGGTTTACAAGATGAGATATTTACTATTGGCGAAAAGTATCTTCAATTCAACTAATTTAAATTAAAGTACTGAAAAAAACGAAAATTTGATTATTATTAATAATAGAAAAGTTGAAGTTTGAACCCATATTTATAAAAAAAAAACAAGGCGCTCGAGAGTCTATACTCTAAAAGCTAGAATAGAACATAAGTGAGGTGAAGCAAACATGTACTTATCATGTACCAGGAAGACATAAGAGGTCAGGCGGTAACAGCGACTACACCTAAAACCAAATATATGGCGCGTATCGACTGCCTGTACTGCCACACCCCCTACTCTGACCTCAGCAGCTATCTCCTAGCTAAGCTGAGGTTTTGGTGCATAGGAGAGCGGAATTGATAGCGATAAGTATTTTTTTTTTGCTTTTTAAAAACGACGTCCTCTCTTAAAATAACTCTTGTGTCGCGGAGGTGTTCACAAGTTATACATTTCACACACACATTATCATGAATGTAAATGTTAGTTTGTTTGTTTGCTTGATAAACTTTCAGGACCAGAAAATAGATTTTAATAAAATTTATTGTAAGCCGGAGGGTTAATGGTACGTTTTATATCATTAATCCGAGTATTTCTGGTTGCCAATTAAAAAAGATCTATGCCATTCCCAATTTTTCAGTTCTGTATTCATCGTAAATATGGATTGTATTCACTTAATAACAAATCATTACAGCCTTGAAATCATGAGTGGATCAATATATCTATTAATTGTGTTGAGTTTCCATACGAGCGTGAAAAATGAAGCACAGATGGCAATAGTTTTTGTTGCTCCTCTAGTATTCGATCATTCTGAATAGTTAAGCATTTTATAAAATTATACTAACTTATATTAACTGCCGCAATGGTTTAGTGTCGCGTATGGGCCTCTTACCGCGAGGTCACGGGTTCGATTCCCGGGTCTGGCAAAGTGTTATATGTGAACTTACCGTCAAGAAATTCACGAAGTTGGAATTGTGCCCAGTGGATGGTGATAGGCTCAACCCCCATCCTATGGGACCGGAACATAATAGGTAAAGTGTCGGTGTTGTAATCCTCTTCACAGCGTTCTAGGTGATACATATAGGCGTGCTGTTATATTAAATTTGGAAAATTTCTCAAGCAAGCAAGCATGGTTTTCATAGGTTGCTACGTATCGCATACACTATGCATCGACGTCATAATGTTGATTGTACTTATCTACTTATCTGGCAAACTAACTGATTACGAGTTGTTGGATATCAATAGTAAATAAATTTGATACGGCTGATAAAATGCATGTTTTAATAGAGAAACATTCATGATAATTTCTCGACGACAATAAGATTTTTTTTTCTGAGTTATCGGCAGGTTAATCAAAGTGGATCATTTCTTTTAACTAATTTGCCATCTAGCATTCAGATAAAATCTTTTTTTCTATTTATTGACTGACTGCCTCATTGATCTAGTGGTTAGCGTATGCGCCCCTAGAGGTCTCGGATTCGATTCTCGGTTTGGGCAAAAGTGTTATACCTTCTGGAAAATATAGGTTTGATGTTATGTCATGTTATTTTTGTACGCTATATCTCCCTAATTAAACTCTAATAAAAATATAAACAGTAACATTTGTCTATGTTTCTCCGCTCTCGCTCCTCTCGTGTCTATGGCGCAGCTCACTTGACCCAGCTCGAGATCGTTAGCACAGATCGTACAGAAATGCATCGACCCCATCTTGCGCTATATCGAACCTTCGAACTCGATACAGTCGACAAGAAAAATCGTTGTTTAGCATTATGTATTTTAGCTACGGACGCCACTGATGACATTAGTTCGTATAATCTTTTAACTTCTTAGGTAAAGGTAAATACAGACAGATTAAAAATAACTAAAATATATATCTCTCAACTTACACACAACGACATCTAGATTATTTAATGAATATTTTTAGTTACGTAGGTCTGTCTGTACAACAAACATTACCTTTCACTTTAACTTCACTTTAGTATATCATCATCCCTTACCAGATCGTGGTCAAACGCGTGCCTATCCATAAAAAAAAGTTAGTTTAGCTTTTAAAAATATAAACAAAATTCCGTTTTAACCAACTGAAGAAAAAAGAGGAGATTCTCAATTTGATTTTTTTTAATGTTTGTGTGGCGATTATTCGAAGACGCCTGGACCGATTTCATTAATTAACCGACTTCAAAATACCTTGAAAAGGCATTTAATAACGCAAAAAGTTCGAATAAATAGTTTTCAAAGTCGGTGTCCATAAATTTAAATGTTATAATCAATGACTATCACAGGCTTCAAAAACTATATAACCGACTTTATACTTTAAATTACAAAAATACATTCTTTCTTCCCCGACTGTACAATTGACATATTTATTTCCGTAATAAACTGAGCAATGCCCTTAGGGCACGTGAGCAAGGTAATGAACTCGATAACTTCATTGTGAGAATTTATTACTATTTTGTAGTACAACTTCCAGGAAAGTGTAATATCTACTGTGAGATAACTTCAAAACATTCCTTTGTTATCGGGACTATAACAGTTCATACAAACGTAGACTGCATTTTACAAATGCTGCTACCCTTTTTTGTAGGTATGCTAGATATATAGATAATCATTTATTTGTCAAAATGTTATACAATGAGGTGTTAACTCTAATGCTTCCGTTTCATACATTTTACCATTGATGGCGTACAAATACTGGTACGGGTATACTGACCTATTTATTAAAGTTTATTGAATAACACACATACATAAAATTGAAATAATTAATTACTGGCTAAGAACTGTTATTTATCCAAATATTCATTTAAAGAGTAATAACATTGATTAACAGGTTGAATATATTTCTTTTAAATAACAGAACATTAAACATTAACATTTAATTATAATTTAAAAATACTAAATATAATTAATTTTATAAATACTTATAACCTTTTACGGAAAACTTTCGACGCACTATTCTGTATTGCGGTTGTATACAGAGTGGATTTCACATAGCGACATTTAACAAAACCACAGCTTTCATACATGGTCAGTATTCATTACCACCGGTTATACTTTTGTTTATGACTAGCTTTCACCCGCGACTTCGTCCGCGTGGAGTTAGTTCTATTATGTAGTAGCTGCTCCCGCGCTTCAAACTTCATTAGGTATTCATTGCAAACATGGGTAAGGTACATTGGTGGACACAATAGAACTCCACGTTTTGCTCTTAAGCATGCTACATTAACACATATTATTAAACACTTATAACAAAAAAATATATATACTAGAATAAATACAATTTAACAATTTTTTTTTTTTTATTTTTTTTAGTTCTATTTCTCTTCCAGCTGTAAATAGTTCGGTATGATTTTGTTTTTTTTATTATTTAATTTTTAATGCCTGTAAAATATTTTTTTTTGTTAAATATAAAGATCAATAATTAATATAAATATGATTAAAAGTACAAAAAAAAAATTACAATTGAACCATGATTTTAAATGATAAATAAAATTAACGCTTTTGCTTTTAACGTTATTGCCCCACTTTAATGGAGTTCAGCGTAATGTTAAATATCAAAAAACCTTAAAAGTATAACTAACTACCAAACACAAAAATAATTATTTAAATTTAACTTTCTGCCGCGGTTTCGTCTGCGTGGTAGGTACATCAATAAAAAGTAGCATGTTGTACGCGCCTTGTAGTTACCTGCTTATAAAATTTTATTAAAATCAGTTTCATCAACTGTTTAGAAGATTAGCCGACCGACACAGACAGACAGACAAAAATTATAAAACAGTTTTTTAATCCTTATGCTTAAAATACTGTTTTTAAAATTTGTTATTTTGACATTCATAGCATTGTTATTTTGACATTAAAAACGAGACACTTCAATTTATTTGTATTGAAGAAGTTCTGGTTTCAATAAATGACGATAAAACTTATCCACCCTATATAGAAGCCAGCTGACTCTAAGACGTATATAACTGGTTTTAAATTATCTTGGTTATTGCAGCCTTTGGCCTAAATTATTCATAATTCTTTCTCATAAATTAATAGATATTGCGTTGCGTTAAGCGCTTAAGACTTTTGAAATAGGTAACAACCATCGAAATATAATACTGCCTCGATGTTCTAGAGGTTAGCTTATGCGGCTCTCACCGTGATGTCTCGGGTTCGATACCCGGGTCGGGCAAAGTGTTATTTGCGAACTTTCTGTCAGGAATTTCACAATAGCAGCACGGAGTTGAAATTGTGCCTGGTGGATGGCGATTGGCTCACCCTCTATCCCATGGGACCTAAACATAACAGGTGAAATGTGGGTGTTGTACACCTCTGTCACACCCTTCTGGGTTATACCCACATATTTTAGGCTAATTATGATAAAAGCAATTTGTTGTAATCAACAATTGATTTTGAAAGTACACATCACGTGGCCAATATTCTTGATTCAATCAAACAAACCTCTCGATTTCCAACGAATTGAGTGTCCTCGAGAAATGGAGAGTAAAAGATAATAATGTGCCGTTTCAATTCACTACATTCTCCTGAAACAATCACTGTCTCACTCTCTCGTGTGTGAATATAAGAGAGGGTAGATACGATCGTAAAATGCATCAGGTGTTCCCCGTCTGTATGGGCTGTAAAACCTGATTGTTGGAAAGCTAATGTTATCTCATTAAATACGAACGTTACATTGGCTTGTAAATCTTCAAAAGGTCGGTATTAAAGCTTTTTCACCGGTATCCGGATTAAATAAATGAGTTACAATCAGATAAATGATATTTTCTTATATCAAAAGCAGCGATAGCCGAGGTCTCGGGTTCGAAACCACGGCACACACCTCTGTCAAAATTGTTAAGATTCGTCTTTTCGAAGATATGTGTGTATTTATCATATAAATTATCGCTCGCTAAAGGTGAAAACATCGTGAGGAAACCTGCATGCCTGAGAGTGCCTAAAAAGTGCTCGAGGGAATGTGAAGTCTACCAATCTGCACTTGGCCAGCGTGGTAGACTAAGGCCTAACCCTTCTCATCATGAGAAGAGGCCCGTTCAATGGCATATGTGTCGCATACATTACTTAAATTAATTCTGATAATATAACAAGTTATATTATCAGTGAATGATTGATCGTGATTATTATTAAGTAGTTGTAGTTATGAAATGGAAGATTTTATCTTTAAAAAAGAAGATAAAAAAATAGATAAATAGATCATTATTTATAATCTTAAATAAAATATGAATTTTTAATTATTAATAAAATGTTCATGACATCTATCTGCATTGTATGTATCTTTGCTTATCAAAGTAAATCATATCATATCTCTTGCAAAAATATATTAAACGCGTATTAAAGAAAGACAAAGTGATACTGAAAGATTAGGCCGGTTCTCATGTTGAGAAGGATTAGACTACTGTCCGTTCGCTATTTCAAAGTCCAATGTTTAATAATAAGATTGTTTACTTTTCCTTCTATTTCGTCATAAGAAATTACGTTATTATATCAGTTCACTAGGTTATCACACCACGGTTGATAAACAAAGCTGAATGTCAAATGTCAAACACGCAAAACGCATCCCACTTTCTCGCCGCCATGTTGTGACGTCACTGACAAATGTCATAATATTGACCGACCTCAAACTAAGTAGGTTATCATTAGTACTTAGTACCCCCAGGATCGTTGTACACTCGGCTACAAACCAAGCAGTACATTTCCAGTATTTTCCAGTATAAGCTGGTCTGGTATTGCACGGGAAACTTTTACAACGCGAGACCATCTTATTCGGGACTAGTGTTGCCCAGCAAGAGTCTTGCAAGTCTTGCAAGCCTCGAACACGAACACATGAACTTCGATTTTCGAATTTCAGAGTACAGGTGTTCCATCCAAGGAATAAAATAAGATTCAGAATGCTTAGAATGGAAACGAATACATTATACTGATAACGTAAATGTTTATTAAGAAACAGTTACTCCCGTGGAAAACGGCATATAGCTTAGTTGATAACCATGTGGCACTTGATTTTTCGACTTTCTCATTAAATCTCTAGACATTTATTAATCTGGTTGGTCTTTACTATGGCTATGTTATTTCAAGCTCAGAATGTATGAATAAAGTATTAATAAATATCAACAGTCTTATAGGTAATTGCAAGACTTGCAAGACTCTTGCTGGGCAACACTATTCGGGACATGTATGGTTTGTTGTGTAGCCGTGTGTACGGCGGAGTACTTGAATATTTATTGCAACAATTAATTATTGTAATTACTCTAAGATAGTGTAGAGGAGAATGTGCGGGGACTTTTAAATGCTATTATGGAATTTATCGATTGCTTGTCATAAGGTTGTCTTCTGTCAAAAGGTTATCTATGTTTATGTTGTAAAAACCCTTTAACTTTTGTTGGCTTGATTATATTTTTCTTTTTATTTCCTCTTTCGTAAGTTTTTTAGTTAAAGTCTGTAACGATTTTTTTTAATCAACAACTTTCTTAATTGGAATGGGAAATTGTTGATTGAACAACATTAACGATTAACAACTCTTCTCGTTAATGAAAAGTCCATAAAAATGGTCTTAAAGAAGGCGTAAGAAGGCTTCAATTCCGTAACATTCATAGCTATTCGTATCGTAGGTTCGTATTAAGTGAGAATACTATATTCGTAGCATACAAGCTACGGATGTAACCTGCAAAAAAACGTGATATTACTAATCCTTAAAACAAAACACGCGCGACTTAATAATATAAGAACACACTTTACATAACGTTTTAAATATTACAACCGCCTACTGTTACATACAAGCTTTCATAAAATTAATTAACACCAACCACAGAGTATCTCAAAGTAAAATAAAACCGTAGAGAAAATTGCTTGAATTTTTCATTCGCTACAGTGACTTTGGCACTCACCTTATTCAGCCAAAGGATAAGCGGCTTAATTAAATAATTCCATGTGAACACCTGACCTTCCTGAAGTTGGCCGTTCTGGTTCCAACTTTGTTGCCACTGTGGGACTTTTAATAAGTTGTTGTACGAGATTTTAACGTAACTGTAGGAATATAAGGATTGCGTGATAGGAGTTTTTGTTGAGTTTAATTGTTGCCAGTTGCCAGGCACCTGAAATAATTAAGAAAATTTTGCGACTGAGGCTTAGAAGGTGAGATTTATACAAGCAAAATGATATTTAGCAGAGAAAAAGTAGACGTGATGCTTCCTGTAACGTGGCTAAAATCTGTTATTGAGTGGAGATTAACGCACATTTGACCACTTTTCACACTTTTGGCACTAAATGTTTCGTAAAATTTAATAACATGAAAATTTTAATAAATTAAAAATTATAATTCAATTAATTTTAAAGAACACCATGCCGATAATAAAATCTTTAATTTTCCTCTCCGGCGTTTATAATTTTCTAATATAATTTTAAATTATGAATTTAGTGGTCGCTCGCTTGTCTTTTATAATAATAAATTAAAAGGTGATTGTATGTGTGTGTTTGTGTGTGTTATATAGTTTTAAAGGCTAGCTAATTTTAAAGTAAAATTAAGTAAGCAACATCATTAATTTTATCAGTGTCAATTTGAGTACAAATTTAAAAAATATCCAATATTCTCCAGGCATACAAAATAACAGGCATTACAGTCGGCTTTAATTTCCATCAAAGACCGGCCCCGCGCTACTGGGGACCATTGAAATGAATAATGCATGTACACAGAATGAAATACACATTTGTGGTTACTGCTAGGTAGCGTACACCCAACTGCTGCTAAATTGCTTACATTGTACAAAATATGCTTTATTAACTCCGTATAACGTAAGCTTTGATAATTTAATTAATTGAACTGCAGCAGTTTCAAGAATCATCATGAATGGCATTTATGATTTTGATTGTGGAACAATACGGAACTGCCAACAGAATCAGAAATTAAATTATGAATATTTTGTTTATGATTAGTGAACTCACGTCATCACCCATCACAAAAGGGATTCGGAATTTGAAAATACACAAACCCATGTCCACCTTCTTTTTCACATCCGATATTTGAATGTGACCGCAAGATAATTTGTTACCCACATTCAATTTGCTTTTAAATATGTTTCGAAAATGGCTCTTTCCTAATTGACATGGGTCCACGTAACGTAATTATAAAGAGCGAAAGCATTAATTTGCTATTTTGGTTTTAACCTTGAGTTCACTCGATGTTCGTAACGTACCGTACGACGTACGTGACAACGAAGCTTTTATGTAGACCCTAGAGAGATGAGCACTCGTAAATAACAACATAGTTGTTTTTGTTTGGAGATCTAATGCAAAAATATATACGTACATTTATTTTAACTTTCGAAATAAGCGTTCATTCATTTACCCGAAAAATAAAACAAAAGTGCACTTTGGTCGATGGAGAACGACTAAATTAAACTAATAATCACTTAATAAATAAATAAGTGCGTCATTTGATTTATATTCCAAGACGATGACCTGATGAAGAAGTTTATTAACGATCGCAGTAAAAAAAAGGCAAAAATAATTGATTATCTATCCTTTTTTTGCAGACGATGACCTGGAAGCTCTGCTGGATGAGGTGGTTCGTGCCAGCAACCGTGGCGTCGTGGCATCACGGAACGTCAGCGGAGGACCCAACTGGAGCTTCGGACAATCATTGTTCTTCTCATCCACCGTTGTCACTACCATCGGTAAGGTTCTCACCACTCAAATTTATACAACTAATATAATTGCATGGACAATTACAACATCATGTCCATCTTGCGTCAGGGTTGTCGAGGTCAAGATGGAAAATGTTCGGAAAATATCAATGGTGAAAAGCAGCTACCGATGCCGTTGCTATCAGTCTTTACTCATTCTAGACCTTTAACCTACTAATGTGTACAATACTCTTTTCATAAATTCTATGTTGGTATAACCAATCAGGTTTCCTTATTTCCACATCTCTCTACTTAGCTTCGGTAATAAAGCGGTCGATTCATGCTACTGCCGAATCGAAGCGCAACAAAGTACATGAATTACTTATATCAAATATTCATACGTCTATTTTTCAGGATACGGCCACGTGACTCCTCTTTCGAAGCCCGGCAAGCTGTTCTGCATGATGTACGCTCTCCTCGGGATTCCCTTGACGCTGGTACTGCTATCGGCTCTAGTGGAACGCCTACTGTTGCCAGCCACGGCGTTGCTAAGGGCCCTGAATGCCTCGCTTGGGCATTTGTACCGGCCGTTTACTATTCGACTTGTGCATTTGATGATGATAGGTGAGTGACTTCTCTAGCATTTAAAACTTTCTGAATTTGCGCTTCTCAGGATCTCGTTGATGCTACGATTACACACGCGACGGCGATGGACTAAGCATGTAAGGCCGTGCTGCCCTACTACTGAAGCATGGAATGTATGGAATCTTGCTTACTTTTCTAGAATAACCGGCACGGATTTTGAGTCAATCTATGGATTTTAGCGCTCAAGATCCATGTTAGGCGGTATGTGAGGACGCTTACAATAACATATATGATATATAATAATATGTACGTAGACTTAAAGTGGTCGGAATATCGATAGGTATTCTACTTAACCTTTATATGTTTAAAGAAAATTAATGATACACTTTCTGCGTTGTTGCGAGCATTACACAATAAATGTACTACTTAGCACCGACCTATTTTCTCACCCGGTAAAGTAGGTACATGAAATAGAAGCCGAGGCTAGCTGCCTGCCATCAAATATTCATTCCCTAAGCTCAGGTCTCGCGTCTTCCATATATTAATTACACGTTTTAGCACAAAGCTGCTCTCGCGCGATTTCTTTCATTAATGAACACACTTCATTAAAATTCTCATTTCCTATTTTCGTTGTTTGTGAAACCTCTTGGCGTTCTTGGGTAGAATTTCTTAAGATGAATAACAAAGTATTTTTGAGTTAAGTTAAATAAAAATATTTAGTACCTACCATTAAAAATATTTATAGTAACTCTGTTCAATTCCCAATATAATTATTTAATAAAGATTAGGTTACGCTACTAAAAAATAATGAGGGATCCAGATCCAGGTACCTGGCTCGTTAGATATTAACGTGATTATTAATTAATTCGCAAGGGGCTTACACAGACTGGTTTAATATCTCCTGCGGTGTTCGACAAGGCTGTGTAGCGTCACCGTGGTTGTTGAACATGTACATAGATAGCTGTTTGACGGATTTAAGAGAGAGTGAATTTGGATTTAGGATGAATGAGCGATGTGAGAAATGTTTTATGTATGCAGTTGACCAAGTGCTTCTTGCGTGGTCAACGGAAGAATCGCAAGAGATGGTAAGTATAGTAAATGAAGAATATAATATAGTGATGGTGTTTGAAAAGGATGTGAATGTGACCGAATGAAAGGTGAGCATAGAAAGTAAAGAAGTACAATATGTGAAAGAATTTGTTTATTTTGGAAGTTTGTTTACAAGAGATCGTAATATAGATGCTGATGTCGAAAGAAGAGTCAATGCGGGAAATGGATCGCTGCATACGTTTGTGGCCAGCAAAGCCATGTCAAAAAGGGCAAGGCTGGCTGTACACGATGGTGTCCTAGTTCGAAATCTTATTTAAAGAAGTGAATGCTGTAGAAATGCGTTCAAACGTGAACTTGATACACCAATAAATATATAAGCTAATATTATTTAATTTATTGTATGTATGATATAAGCACTTTTTGTAATTTTCCATTGGCTATTTACAAACGCAAATATAAATTAGAAACAAAAATTTGTCAATCGGTTACCTTAACTATTTTCATGTGAGCACATCATCAATTAGAAATAGCCATTTGGCTTGCACACCAACAAACAATTTACAACTTTAAAATCGTTTAAAAATGTGTCAATTTCCTTTTTCCACAGTAACAATACTGGTAGTTTTCTTCCTTGTGGTGCCAGCTACCATCTTCGCAACCCTGGAACCGGAGTGGGACTTCCTGGACTCGTTCTATTACTGCTTCATCTCTCTGACTACCATCGGCCTGGGAGACTACATCCCTGGTGATGCGCCCGCGCAGGCATACCGACCGCTCTACAAAGTTGCTACCACTTGTAAGTTACCATATTACTACATATCCGGATTATATAATTATAGTAATAATGATCAAAAAAGTCAACAACCCCGGTAAGAGGATGTGGGAGAAAGAAATGAATGAATTAAAGACATCAACGCGTGCGCATTGTTCGCTTTGTATGTCGAAAATGAATATTTTTGTTGAAAAGTAATCGTTGTCGTCTGTTATTCAGCGCGCGATACAATTAATGTAATTAAGATATGTTGAAAATGATTTTTCTTGTATTGTGATCTTTCTGATATCGAAACTAAAAATAATCCTATAACGTTACTTTAAAAAATAAAAGAGCAGGCCACAAATCCACTTATTTACCATCTTTTTGTAACAGTCTACCTGCTCACCGGCCTCACGTTCCTGATGCTGACTCTAACAGTCTTCTACGACATCCCACAACTGAACCTGAGCACGGTCTTCTCTTCCGTAAAACTTGACGAGGACCCTGAGAAGATGCGATTAAGTGGATCTGGAGTCATGGGCCCAGGGTATGGCATCGGAGGACTCATCATGAGGGATGACTACAACCACCATGACCAACGCCGCTCCGTCGTGCACATCCGACCTCACCTCGATGACAGCCCAAGTCCTGAGGACACCACTCCGGTACATGCAAGAGACATCCGAGTACACTAAACTCATTTCGAAACTGAAGACGTGTAATGTTGGCTTTATTGGTGCTATGGATGAAGCAATGTGGAACGAACTCTTTGTTTAAAAAAAAATTAAAAAAACATAATTTGTGATGAAAACTATTTGCACGGTCGTTCTACGTTGCCAGTGTCCGGTAAAATAGCGGCCAATGTTAAAAAAGTTTGCTCATGTCAAATTGTCGAAACGGAATTCAAAATATAAAACTGAAAAAAGGGCGCGGATACTTTATTTGCTAAGTTTCTTTCATTGTTTTAATTAATAAGTTATTGTTAAATGTCAATGTCTATTTTCTCGAAGTGTATTATTATCATTTCATAACATTCCCTTTGTCGTCTACCGTCCTTAAATGTTTTCAAAAAAGTTAAATCTGTTTGAATCTTTAGAAAAGAATGTTACAAGGAGTCTGCTGATAAAAAGCTATGATAAAAGACTGAAGTGGTTTTTCAAATTTTCAAACTTTTCTAATTCATTTTTTAGATTTTTGTACTACAACATAAAAAAGTGGCGGATAAATAGCAAAGTAATTAATGACGGAAACAATGTACTATCTAAACAGACTGACTAACAACATGTCCTTCTATATGTATACGTTTTACATTCATGTAAAAAGAATAAGAATTTTTCTATAACATCATTTCCACTCCTCCAAACATATTTAAAATGATGGGCATATCAACAAAAATACCCAAGTACCTACCTATATACAATGCTGTTTTAGCCACAACAGAAATTTACATTTAAATATTCTGAACATATTACGCTTAAAATTAAACCTAAAAATAAATCATCACAATCTTCTCACCTTGCGAAATCAGCAAAAATATTAAGAAATTATACCTACCTACATAAATTATATCATAATATACTTAATTATAATATAAAGTAAAAATTATAGAGATATATATAAAATTTACGTATCAATTATGTGTGATAGATGACCAATAACTTTGTAGATTCATTGGATTTATTAAAAATAAAGAAATATTTATAAAATATATTATCTATAAATATGTAACTCCTATTTATACATAAAATTCAACATAAAATGATTTAAAAGTAATTAAACTAATAGGATGGTAGTGCATACGTTTTCCCGTGCAAAATAAAATGAAAAAAAAATAAAGATGTCTAATATGTGTGTTTACATTTATAAGAATTTCTAGAGCAGTTGTTACAAAAATATAAAATAGTTGTTGGTAGTTCACACTTAAGACTAGATTGTTTTTTTTACTTTTTTATGAACTGTGTGGCTGTGAACTTTTTAACCATTCAAATGATATAACAAATTAAATAGCTTGGCTCATTTATAAATTATGATATTGTACTTTACAATATTTACTTTCTTTTGAATTTGCTTTAACATTTGAATCGAAACAGAATCAATGACAATATACTCAAGCTTATGAAGAGATTTTAAAAAATATAGAAATCTATAATAGAACTATTTTGTCAAACTAAATAGATTGCCCACTACATTTTTCCTATGTTGTGTATGCGAAGCATTGTGAATCAGATATTTGAAAAAAGTTTAATTTAGGCAAAATTATTTACAGGGAACATTCAATGGTTTAGGCACTACATCACACTATCTTGCAAAATGTATTGAATGTTAGAGCTATAATAAAATATTTCTAAGTATGTAATAAGCATGTTAACCTAATCTATGTTCGTAAAGTCAGTAACTAAATAATTTCTTTTAGTAAATAGTGTGTAGTGAATAGAGTTAAAACACAAAATGCCTTCAATGGATAACCGCATAAAAAACAAACTGTATGCAAATAAATCAGCTTGAAAACATAGTCGTTTTATTTTAAGAAGTATTTCAATACAAACCAGAACGGGCCTAATTGATGGGCTAAGATATTAAAAGTGATTCAAGTTACACTAGAGAAAAAAACACAGCTGTCACTTTCATATAAGCTTATCCTGCCAATAAGGTTAATCTTACACCTGTGAAATTGGGGTCAAATGTCAAATTTGTATTGCGAAATCAGGCAGTTAACACGCGCATTAAACAGAATTTCCTGGATTTTCATGAAGCTTTTACTATAGGCTGACCGTTTAACTCGCGTATCGCCCGCGCGGTGAGAAGGGGGCGGGGCGAGATGTTACCGGGTGGGTGAGAGGGGTGCGCGGTCCAAAGAGCTCACGTCAAGCGCGGCAGTGCGCTGGCAGTGCTCGCAGCGCACGGTTGGTATTCTTGTAACGGACGCTTGGACATTAACGCACAAGGTAAATGGTTTACCAAGATTAATCCCAAGATGAATCGCTCTTCCTGTTTTGCAAAAAAAATCGCCAACACGGACTTTTGGACACGGCACGCATCGTGAGGAGGTTCCTCTCTCTGGAGCCCTAACCATCGGCAGCCTGGTCTCTGCACCTGATGTCGGTGGGACACTGTTTTATATTTTTAAATGTTTTTTTTGTATTTTTTATAAATAATATTTAAAAATATATAAAATAAGTTAAGAAATAAATAAAGAAAATAATAATAATAATTGTAAAATTTTAAAAATGTTATTTTTTCTTCAATAAGTTATTTTTTTCTTAAAATGTTCATTTTTTTCTTTAAAAATACAGATACTACAATTATATTTTTTACTTTGCCTACAATGTCTATCTCGAGATAAATCTTTGGATCATGACTCCGTGTGTAGCCGTAGTAGTCCGTTACCTACCCCCGCTCACTTCTTACGTCGCAGGCGATACGCGCGTTAAACGGTCGGTCTATAGTTTAAAGTTGATAATATTGTCAATACTTATTTGGCAATGACTGATGAAATGGGCTGAGCGATGGTATTATTTCTAGGATTTGGCCAGCAAATCGACGGTTTAAAAGAAATTATTTATCATAACATGAATTATTTATAAAAATTTATAAGAATAATCTAAAATTAACGCCAAAGACTTCATGTCAACCATATGTCAACACATAATGACTTGAGTTGTGCCAGAGAGCATGCATTTTACAAAATTCACGTCAAAGTTTAGAAATGTATGGGTTTTGCCAGATTTTAGTTTTACCCAGTCCGGGGAAATTTTTATATGAAATGAAATATTTATTTTCCAAGAATATGGTACATTGAGATGGTACAATGGTACAGCCACGGAATAGGAATACCAAAGGAAATGGTATATGACACAATTAGTATGGAAACTGCTGTCGCCAAACTCACACAAATAAACCAATAATCATACTTCGCACTACACACAAAGAATTCATTTGATTGGTCGTTTTTATTTTAGTAAAAATAAGCATAAAGCACATGCTATAAATTTGAAAATATACCTTCACTGCTATTGATAAGCTTTATTTTGATAAACTGCAAAAAGTACTTACGACGTTTTGTTATCTTAGTAATGTATTACATTTGACTGACGAGATAATTCCGCTACTTGAGTAGAGATGGCAGTATTTTAGATGGACGCAATTTTAACCTTAAACACGTACGACATAAGGATGAGATTTTGTTTCATAGATTGATTTTTAGCGCTATTCACCCAGTGATGCGCAATATTGAATTTTATAATTACATTATCGATATCGATAGATACATGATTTCTTATTTGAGCTAACGAGTTTTATATGTGAAAATGTTGCATTTAGTATAATATAGTTTCCTAATATTTTTTATTAATAGACTCGACACTCGCACAATGGTACCAGTAGCTACCGCTCGCGTTTTTTACCTGAATCTTTTTGTAACAATACTTAACATGTTGTGTAGCTCATTTTAAATAATCTGGATAAAATAAGAATACCTACTTTATTTTTTAACCCCCGACGCAAAAAGAGGGGTGTTATAAGTTTGACGTCGATGTCTGTCTGTCTGTCTGTCTGTGTGTGTATCTGTCTGTAGCATCGTAGCTCTCAAACGGATGGACCGATTTCGATGCTGTTTTTTTTTTCGAGAGACAGTTTTTTTGCGGTGGTTGTTTGATATAAATCGGTTCAGCCATTTTCAAGAAATAGGGGGTTAAAAGTGGAGATGAAGAATCAAATATTTTTAAATATAGCCAAGTGGGGTATCAAATGAAAGGTAAAAATGTGTACATTACAAAACTATATTTTTCACAAAAATAAAATCAGCCGTTTACAAGAAATGGGGGGTTTAAAGTGGGGATGAACAATCAAATATTTTCAAATATATCCGAGAGGGATATCAAATGAAAGAACTAAAGGTATACATTACAAAACTTACAATTGTTAACAAAACTAAGCTAAGTTTATTTATAGTTTTTTTTCTCGGCGATGAACAATTTGAACCTGTAGCTATATCTTCAGCAGTTTCTTCATGTGTGTGTCTCTTCTTAATTGACTGTGTTTTAAAGTCACAGCTCTTCAAAACACATTTTCTTTTTAAAGGACTAGTTCTACAATCATCATTGTCTCTTTGCGGCTGGAACTGAAATGAATATAAATAAAAGAATAAATAACTTCAAAATCTAAACGATAAAAGAAATTCACAAGAAGAAAGATAAAAGAAATTCATAAGAAAAAAATGCACTTTTAAGAATTAAAATTACCCGTAAAAAGGTTTTAGTTACTTACTTCATTCACAAACTTCACGATTTTGGAACTTGGAAGTGCTGTAGGTTTCGGATATCTGTATCCTTTTTTTGATATTAAAAAATCATCGTCTAAAAAATGCTCAGAGCATATTGTACTGGTTTTTGTTGGCATCCAATCAACTCTACCTGTAGCCTCAATCCTTTTTTCTTTAATATTAGCCTCTTTTGGAAACCTTAAAATATTTGAAATAAAGTTAAGAAGCCTAACATAACAAAGAGTTATTCAACAAATGCTCATTGTAATAAAAAAATTGGTAAATTTATGTGGGTAAATACTAGCTTTGCACCAAACTTTCACCTGTGTGGTAAAATGTACTAAATCACTGCTGATGATGAGAAGTAGCTCCTGGCTGTCCTCAGGGTACCAGCTAACTCTATGTCAGATCAGATCAGATTGAATGTAAAAAGGTAACACTGTTTGTTACCTTTTTACATTAAAAGACAGAATAACTATCGAATTTGTAATATTATATTGTGATTACTTTTCTTTTTTAAGTCTATCGATAAACTCAGTATTGTACGAACTCACACATCACTAAACGAGTAGCGTTGAATCATGGTACAAAAAACTCAGATATGCTTAAGACTGACATATGCCACCATATTTGTGCCAGGTTCTATGAAAATTTGACAACACTCATACATTCCTGGCACAACATACTGAACTGTCATCGTGGTGAGGAGACCTATCTTATTATATCATGCGTAGAATATTCTTTAGAATGTTCTAGATGTTTTTAGTAAGTTAACGAAACATGATTTTTATAAGAAATCATACTTACCGATGGTATGAAACACCTCCATTCATGAGATTTTTTCTTCTACTATCACTTTTACACTCCAAAATAGCACAATACGGCATGGTTAAAGAAATATAAAATAAATACGCAAGATTAGCAACTTGACGCGCTGTCAGAACACGACTGGTCATAGACATGGATTGATTAAGCGTAGCTACGCTTAATTGTGGCACGCGAACCACGCCTACTTCACATTTCCTTTGGTATTCCTATTCCGTGGGTACAGCCATTACACAGCATGCAAATACAATGTTAAAGTAAAAATAGTTACAAACTGTAATCTTCTTATTCTAAGACACAACAAAATAACAGCAATTAAATTCAAATTAAAATAACACTTAATATAAGGACAAATATAATAAAAAAAATATTAAAAATTACCTGACCATAATTACAACAATATAATGAAATGAAACTTAAAGAGCATTTTTAAATTTGTATGATTGACAGGCATTTTTCTTTACAAACTCATCGAGCGAATAATAACATTCTTCAATAAGCCATTTCCTAATCTCATTACAGATTTTTAGAGGTCAATAAGACTTTTCGGAATTGAGTTATAAATTAGTCGAGCCATATAAAGGAAACTCCGTCGGATTATTTCAAGCCGAGGAACAGGCATTTTTAGAGGTTGAAATTTGACTGTCCAAATCGTAATTCTTTTGCATGTTACATCTTGACATCTATTATCTCTGGGTTGAGCCTCGTCACATCACCAAACATCACTATGCGTCAAGGCTGACAGCTTATCAAAGGCTCAAAGCACCTGTCAAGTCTGTCAGTCAATATTATAACCTAACTTTTTGAAACGGAATGGCCGGTTAATCTTTCAGAAAGAAGTGTCTTTCTTCAGAATATTATTTTCTCATTCTGTTGTTGATGTGTCAATATTTCACGGTTAACTTTGATCTAATGCGGATTTGCGTTAACTTCGGCAAATATCGAGGATTATCTAGGAATATAAGTTTTTTATTTAAGATTCACATGTGCTAATATTTATTTAATAAAAATGGATTCACCATTGTCTGCCTTCGCTATCTACAAAAATAAAAAATCAACAAATCAAGCAAAAAAACAAAAGAAACGGAACAAGTCGAAAAGTCAAGCAAATGTAACAAAATTATCTAATAAATTAAATGTGGATGAAATAGCTATAGAAATCGCTCAAAAAGTGAAAAGAAAACAGCAAAAAGATAAGGAATCGAAAAATATTATGAAAAAGAAGCAAAATAAAAAAAAGAAAAACAAGGCTGTGAAAGGCAAGAATGCAACAGTCAATGGTGAGAATAATAAAAAGTTGTCAAATAAAAAAGATGAAGTCCCCATCCTTGTTCATGTACCTGCATCACATAAATTCGCCCAGGATTCGGAATCTGACGTAGAAGAACTATACTCTTATTCTCATTTGAGTAATGAAGTTTCACAGATCAGTGAAGATATTTCAGAAGCGAGTGAAGGTAGCATTGAATTTGTTCCAATAGAAACAGACAGTGTAGAAGAGGGACTTAAAGTATTTAAATGGATGATCGCCCCTTACGACCCTGATGAATTCCTCAAAAGAGTGTGGGAAAAGAAACCATTGCACATTGCTAGAAAGAAACCTGAATACTACAAGGAAATAATAAACACACCCATCATAGATGATATGCTCCGTAATGAGAATATTCAATTCACAAAAAATATTGATGTTACTTCATATGAGGATGGTAAAAGGGAGACGCACAATCCTGAAGGAAGAGCACATCCACATTTAGTTTGGGACTTCTATTTAAATAGTTGCAGTGTGCGACTCCTCAATCCACAAACTTATATCCCTAAACTACACTTATTGAATGCTACAATGCAAGAGTTCTTCAATTCCTTTGTTGGTGCCAATGCTTACCTGACTCCTCCAGACAGCCAAGGTTTTGCTCCTCATTATGATGATATTGAGGCTTTCATTTTGCAAGCAGAGGGGAAAAAACACTGGCGAGTCTACAAACCACTTAATGAAAATGAAGTTCTTCCAAGAGTCTCTTCAAAGAATTATGACCAAAGTGAGATTGGTGAACCAATATTAGAGGTAACATTAGAAGCTGGGGACATGCTGTACTTTCCTCGAGGATATATCCACCAGGGAGTCACCATAGATGGTGAACATTCACTCCATGTGACAATCAGCATGTTCCAGAAGAATTCTTGGGCTGATTTGTTTGAGAAAATGATTCCAGCGGCCTTGCAAATGGCTATCAATGAAAATTTGGAATTAAGACAAGGTCTTCCATTCAACATCTATGATCATTTTGGTCTTGTCCATTCAGATGCCAATACCCCAGCACGGAAACAAATCGGCGACGTTATTTTGTCTCTATTTGATAAGATTAGAAATCACTTGCCAATTGATGAAGCAGTTGATCAGATGCACAAGAATTACCAGCATGCAGCTTTACCACCAGTCTTAAGTGATATAGAAAAAGCAGTGACAGTATATGGCGACACAGATGTAATGATAGAAAATGGACAAGTCACTAATAGAGTGGAAATGAGTCTTGACACTAAAGTCAGGTTACTCCGTAAAAATATACTGAGAATGGTATCAGAAGACAAGATACGACTTTATTATTATGTTGAAAATTCACTTGAGTATCATGGAAATGAGTTACCATTTTTAGAAATTGAAGAAGAGTTTGCTCCAGCCATTGAGACATTAATAACTACATACCCTGAATATGTTTCAGTGGAGAATTTGGATTTGTCCAATGATACTGATAAGTTGCAGATAGCTGATGCTTTGTGGAGCAGGGGCCTAATCATGACTGAGTACCCATTAGAAAATATTGATGATGATTGATTAAAAAAGATATTGAAATTTATTTGTTTAATTTGACCATTCGTTTAATTTCTGGTGTTAATAATACCTTTACCATACCTTGAATTGAATCCATTGAATTTTAAATTTGAATTGAAATGCTCATATCTATATCAAATTTAGTTGCCAGTGGAATCGCGCGTTTTTCGTTTTGCCTACTTTTCACCAATAAAAGAAATACAATTTTATGGTCTGTTTTTGATGACGTTATTTAAGCTGGAATCCAGTTTGGCCAAATAACATTGGTTATTGTTATCAATGTACAGTGGGCCAAGCAATTAGGTATGCAGGGCAAAAACTTCTACGCCACAGGGAAAAATGACTGCTATTAATAGATATGCATTTATGAATTACATATTGAATAAGTGTAATATACCCACTATTTAGATATGTATCTCACTTATCCATAGCTGGTGTAGTAAGTAAGTCTTAACTATGACTAAGAAGTTTGTGCCCTGCATACCTAACTCGTTGGCCCACTGTACCTACCACGCAGACGAAACTGGCGCGGGTGAAAGTAAGCTTATTTGAAAGATAGTCCTGATATCGGGCACTCTTGGCCGCATTTGAATAATTTTTGTTTGATATAGATTCATAAGAAAAGTTTTTAGATATTTAACATAACGCGAAAAATATATGAGCTTCATTTCATTATCTCAATAGGACTTCCTTCGTTTTAACTTCACGATAATTTTCATATTACTCGCTTTGACTTCGTATTTCGGTACAATGTGGGCATTTGAGTACATGGTGCACAATAAAAACGCTTATAAGTTTCTTAAATCATTATTATTTATTTTAAATTGCATATAAATTTGTGGACTTTCTGTTACAATAGTACTCTCGAACTGATATCTTTTTTGTATAAAACGCTAAAATTATGTTTTACAACTATTGTACCAGAGGGCCAAAACGATGTCACAAACATTCGCTCCACTCAAGTAGGTACACGTTATTAACAGAAAATACACACACAATAATTTATACTCTAAGCTTAATCCTCTCTTCAAGAAATTAACCTATTTAAAAATACCACCTAAAATTTAGGTACTTAGATTTCCTAATGTTCACACACACTCGCAGTTACTGATAACAACGTAAGGGTTATAAATGGAAAACAATTTAACAAAATATACGGGGACCTCACCGCAAATGTAGAAACAACCTTACAAATAGTCATATCATAACAAAATGTAGATGTAAGTAGTACATCCGCTTACAAGTACGCTGGAGTTCCGAAGACGTAGATTAATTCATTAACTTCGAGCCAGTAAGTACAATTCGATGTAAACCACAGAACTCAGCACGCCGACTATGAGATGGGAATTTTCTAGCTGCAGTAAATATATTTCATTTAACTAATAGATATTTCAAGTTACTTTAACAGTAGGCAGTGATAAATTTATAACATTTGGTATTTGACTGTACGAATTACAATCACAATTTTCACAGTAAAAGTTTGGTCCAGACTGCATAAATCATAGCTTCGAAGATATTTTAGAAATTTCTTCAACATTTATTACGTGACAATAATTCCCACAAACCGCGACACCACACTTATATATCTTAATCAAAAATAAACACTGATCATATCAAAATATATTTTCATGTGAAGCGAAAACGTTCAATGATAAAAACATTATCTGATAAATTTTAAATTCTTTGTACTGATATACAAGATTTCTGTCGCAATATCTAATGAATACTACGCAAACTTTAGAATTTTTAGCCTAATCTAATATAATTAAAAAATGAAATTCTTAATCTATTGCCTAATTTTTAAAGAGGTTAAAATACCTCTTTATGTCTTATCGACCGTTACTCGAAGGGATAATCTACATTTATACGCATTTATTGCTATTTAAAAAGTTGTATAATCCATGAGAGAATATCCATAATATGATTTTAATAATAAGCTATTACGTTGTAAATTGAACTGTACAGAGACTGGAGTCATAAGGTTGAAACACTTTAAACTTCGAAAACGTTAATATTTAGTAATGTCAATTGTTAAACTAATACTGCGAATAAATGTAGGTCCACCCTGAAGTGCATGGTGTCCGTGTTTCCTTACTCGCATATATTTACAATGAAGGTTTCTTACATTAGTAGTTAGTTCGCGCTAGTAAAACTATGTTAACCTGTTAATTCGCTCCCCGCGCGTCTTATCAATATACCATCAATAAATTGTGATGTTCAACTTGCACTTATTACGACAGTGTACAAACATACAGAGCTTTCATTCAGTAACTTTTGTTTGGAACGCATTTGCATCGCACGCACAGCGTACAACTCCAATAGCGGACTCGTCTAGACAAGGAATGAAAGTACTGAATGTCTATACACTGTGCTATTACGCTAGAGCCATCTTACACTACATGGCTAACCCCTCTTACACTCGATTTAATATAAAAAGTCAATATTTTAATTTGCTAAATATCCTTTCAGAGGTAGAACAGTATTCTATATCTAATCTCTCCTGCCATTTCGTAAAATATGACTACGAAGATATTGCATTTTTAACAATTCCAGAAATAACACGAATTCTCCTTCATGTAGTGTAAGGTCGCAAGTAAGTTCATTATTGCTTCACATACTGTTCACACGTCAAAAATAAAAAAAATAGACGTAATTAACCCAACATGGCAACACAAAGTGGGTCCTTGACATGGATTTTATTGGAAATATACTAGCAATATCGCTAAATATAGCGATATCGGTCGCTAGAAACAGCGACAAAATATATAGAAATCGTTCCCACGATAATTACAGATGCCGACAATTGCATTAAAATGGATCTGCTTACTAACCAGTCACATAACTTGAAAGTAAAATACACGAATTGTGCTATCGGTTATTATTACACTGTACTTTATTAGAAATATATTTAAAAGTAAAATTTACCAGATTCCGGCAAAATATAAAATTACAATTACCAATTATGCAGATAAGGTGACCCATTAATAAATATCTAATAAAAAGATACAACTTAAAAATCCAACTCGAAGTTACACTTGAGTATTGCAGCTCCATTTCATTAGAAACATTTATTAAAATACATAATTTCATTGCTTACTTGTTTAATAAAATTCATCAAGTATACACATTTATTGCTTTTTACTATGAATACTAGTGGTCCATCATTATAGTATGTATCTAACAAGACTGAATTGAACTCTATGTGACAAGATAGACACGATAAACCAAAACGACAAAGAAATATTTTTAATTGCATTTGAAGTATGACCGCATCTCTGTTGTGCACACTTATGAGGCGTAAAAAAAGTTGTTTATTTTAAGAAAAGACTAAAGTCAGCTCCAAGTAAACTGGGTACAGTAATTGATTGTCCCATCAATTGATTAACATTCCTCTTGAAATAACAAAATAACATTCCATGAACATTTAGAAGCTTCAACACCCATTTGTAAGTACCAGCGAGACGTAGTCAGTCCTTGCTCGGCCGGGGGCCATTAACGGATAAGACACTGTTCGCACACTTCGGTCACAGAGTCCTTTGACAGCTCGTGCTTGGGGGGCGAAGGCCCGCGGTGTATTATTTCTTTGAGGGCGGCTTCCGCGGCGTGCGGGTAGTCTTGCCCGTGGAGGTGGAGGGCGTCGGCACTATCGGCGAAGGTTTTGATTCTGAAAATTTTAAGGATTTATTTTTAAATAGTTAGCAATAAGGTCCGCCTTATATCACATGGGACCAAAACATAACTGGTGCAGTGTTAGAATGTAGTAATGTGTTTGGTTCGTTCAAAAAACACAATAAGTTATTCAAAGATAAATATAGACCATATTTGCTATCATTGAATAACTTATTGTGTTTTTTGACCGTGATTTATTAAGTCGCCTGTTAAACGAGTGCATACTTCCTTCATTTTACGTCGAAGATCTTTGAAACATAACACAACAAACACACTTCTACTGAACCAACAACATTGTTTGTTTAAGTTCAATCTTCTTTACACTTTGAACGACTAACGGCTGCTAAAAAAAGGTATACACAAGTCATAGTAAAAATAGATAAGTATGTTATCTTCGAACAAAGGTACATCGCGCCGTTTGTATGTACGCGTAGCGCTTGCCACGCCCCGGGTTCATGTACGTACGCACGCACACTACGCCGCTCGGCCACTCACTCGGTCACCGGTAGTGCGGGCCGTGTCATTACTGTGAGCGGTCGGTGTTTGTTTAAAAATTAGGTACGGTTACGCGCTGCACTGCAAAATGTCTTCGCGAGTCAATAGTTATTTATGGTACAAGTGAGAAAAAGTTTATATTTCTGTTGTGAGTGCCAATTTTAAATCTTGAGCTTGCGAAGTAGTCTTGAATTAAATCACGAGCGTAGCGAGTGATTCTAATAAAGACTACTTCGCAAGTGAGAGATTTAAGAGGTCACGAACTGGAAATTAAATTTTTCTTACGCGTTACATACAAAACTTTTCACCTTTTCCAGTGAGAAAATATTAAGATTTAAATAAACTTGTACTCGATTGCTTAACTTTGGATAATTCTATGTAATACGACAGTGGAGAATACCGATTCAGAATGCGTTTTAGCGCCTTCTGAAAGTCGCCACTTATTAAATATGTCGTATGCTTTCAAAAACTTCTCCCGTGATTTTTCTGGTAAAAAGCAAACTTCTGTGTACTAGCTTCTAACTTGCTTCTACTAGCAAGTTGTTTCAAATATTCTGAAGTTCCACAAAGTTCTTTACTTGATTCACTTTTTTTTTTATTAAAAATTGTAGTCAACATTTAAACATAAACTGAAAAGAATTTAAAGTTCCCTGCGATGAATGACACTGACACAGACACTCTTTTTTTAAGAATGCGTTTGGAAGACAGTTTGTTTCTTAACATTTATGTATAGAGTCTAATATTAAATACTTAATTTTTATTAAATTTAATGGTTAATCACGAATAAAAAAACATTAAAATACTAAATAAGCGTGTATTAATATAATTTAAAATAATTAAAACGTATCGTTTGTAGTTTTTAAATAAAATTGATTGAACAACAAAACAGCCACCATGTAGGTTATAACCTACATGGTGGCTGTTTTGTTTTTATTAGCGCCTATTCATTGGAAGGATTTAGTGTTTCGAAATTTAAATCACTTTGCCTCACTAGTGAGTAATAAGCGTTATTACTCACTGAATTCTCGCAAGCAAACGATCTTTTTCGTGCTGGTGTGGTGAAAAAGATATTATTGTGAAGTTTATGGTTGTTCAAACGACACTATTTCAAACCCAGAAAGGTACCCTCTGAACACGAAAGGTGAGTTAATAAAATACGTATTTGATAATAACTACTAAATACTTAATAATAATGTAGGTATGTTTTTTAAACGCCGCCGTGCCGTTGCCTCTTTGGTTTATTTATTTCACAAAATTGATGTTACATTATGAATATGATGCGCAATTTTGTGATGTGTTATTAAATTATTTTTATTTTAACCGATATAAAAAAGGAAGTTCTCATAGTGTAGTGTGTACCTATGTATGTTGGTCTGCGATTATCTCGCATTTGGCTGATTTTGATGTAGTTTTCAGAAGAGAACCTATATGTTGAGAAAATTCTCGTGGTTTTAGGTATTTTAACCGACTTCAAAAAAAGGAGGTTCTCATTTTAGTTGTAGTTAAAGTTAAAAGAGAGAAGAACATGGTAGTTGGTTTTTTTTACTTTAATGGTAGGTAAAGTATATGCATGTAACTTCCTAGTGTTTACTAATATTATAAATGCGAAAGTTTGTAAAAACTATGGATGTATGTGTGTTACTCAATGTTTTTTTTTTTCTTTTCTAGATGTTTACAATGGCTTCGTCTCATCGACCGTAAGGACTTGATAGGAAAATTAAAAATGGAAATAAATGATTTGACTTTGACTTGACATAAATAAAAATAAATGATTTGATTGACTTTGACTTGACATAAATAAATGCTTTGTTTTGTAAAAAAAAACGTTTTTTTATAATTAAAAAAATAATTTCAGTACAGGTAATTTAAAATATCAATCTGACAAGTGACAACCCTGTGCCTCGAGCAAGTTTAGGTATCGTGCGCTCCTAAACGCCGGGAGTTGGCCTACTTATCTATTTTTACTATGCACAAGTGCTGGACTCTGGCAGCAAAACATTACAGTATATAATCCTCTAATGAAATATTTATCAAAAGTTACGAAAGAGGTTTTAAGAGGTTTTGTTCACTCCAGTCAATGTCCACTTGATGGTGAGCTGTAATTATTCCAAGCAATCACAAAGAAGTACCATACCTTTAGCAGCCCTCCGTCCACGCGTGGGCGTGGCGAGGACGGGCGACTCTTTCTGTTTGGCGGGTGTCCGCTTCGGCGTGCTCTTCGCTTTGCTCTTGCTGCTCTCCGACTTCTCCAGCATCGCCGTGGCGGTCTGACGCGATACGAACGATTAGTATTCATGACTTATAAGTTGGGACATATAGCACACTGAATTTAAGAGCAAAAGATTTCTGTTTTCATGTTCTGATAAAAAATAAATGGCCTTCGTTCATGTCAAGTGTTTTGACGCTTTCCTTCGATTTACTTATCGAGGGATATAGGGAGGCTGCAAGTCTCGGTTTTTTAAGTCGACAAACCTGATGGTAAGCAATGAGACAAGGCCCCAATTTCACAGGTTTTAGATAAACGTTATTGGTGGGATAAGCATATAACACACAAAGTGAGAGCTGAAGAAATTCAGCTTATATTTTAAGGGGCGGACAAGATCTATCCGGAACCTCTGAAACTGGTCCTAGGAAACAAAAATCTTTGAATAAAATAACTGTTTCTTCTAAATCAAGTTTCTGCACAAAATTGACACACAAGAGGGTTTCTTACTATTGACATCGATTCTCACATAAATTGAACACTCAGAAATATATAAAATTCATGCAAAGAACATGCCTGATACTTGAAAACGGCAAAATATAGAAGAAAACAGCGAATTATAGAAAAAAAACAATACAATTTGTAACACAATAAGCAAGCAATGTTTATGAAATGAAGATGAATGAATATGATAGTCTAGATTTTTAGTCAGAATTGTAGTTTTTGAATCTAGATAGTACCGGAAAGTTAGTGCATGCTTTTCGGAAAGTAATGGTTCCGGTTGTTAACTAAATCCAGTTAAAAACTTACTATATTATACTTAATATTATTTAAACCGACGTGATGTGAAGACATTATTAATGAGAATATGGTTTAATCACAGTAATTATTATTATTATCTTAACAAAATAGTTCAAGGTTTAATTTTAAAATTTATAAATTACAATACGGTTTTACTTTCTTTTGTATTATTTATATACACATTCTTTTCGCTGTCAGATATTTTTATTTTAAATAACTTATCTGTTTAAAAAGTATTTTGGAAATCCTTAGGAGTGTGATGGATTTCAATCAAAGTTATTAACTAATTGACCTTTATTTTACCCGTAAAATGTCACTTCAACATTTTTTTACTTATAGAGATTAAGAGAATATAGTAAATGTTAAGCTTGGTATAGTCAACAATTCAGAACCAGATACAAAGATTTTTAGAGAGATATTAATGCATAATTATATTATAACAATAACTAATTTCTCTGCTTCCTAGTCTAGTTTTATTTAATAAGTCTTTTGGAAATAAATGCCTTTGCCATAAATATAATAATTCCTGATATATCATGCAGTCAACGTGCATCCCTTTCACCCTTCAAGATTTTATGTCCTAATAGATTTTTCAATAAATTTCTATTAGTGATACATAAATCATCTGTAGAATATAATATATATTTATAACTGAACTATTAATTTTGAATAAATTCTAGATCTACAACTTTTGTAATATTTTTAAAATAATATTTTTTTGCTAATCTATAAAATATTTGTAAGAGCTGCATTCCAGTCACGCTGACGTCGGTCGCCGACGACGGTCGATAGTGTTCGAATATACAGTTGTATGAAGCAATGCAACGCTGACGTCAGCGACATATAATTTCATAGAAATAGCGGTTATTCGTACGCTCGACCGACGTTAACGAATTGGAAATCAGCCCTAAAATTATGACTTATGTTTTACATAAGAGTAATAAATAAGTTAATATATGCGTGGAATGGCGAATGAGTAACCAAAACAAATCAATATACCTTTACCCAAAAACGCTGACTGTATACACTGGAATTTAATAACTTGCATGTAACAAATTACCAAAGCTATGGAAATATTGACAAGTATCTCAATTAGACTTTTTATTAAAATAGTAAATTAATGAAACTCAATTATTATTTGATTTCATGACCTTTATTGTATGTTGAATCAGAAATTAACAGAAAATAATAACAAAATAGCCTTCTTCGTAATTAACTTAGAGTCTTTTTGCGCCTAACCCAAATGAAATAAGATAAGGGCAGCAAGAAGAAGAAGAAAAAGATAGTAGCTTAAGGCTTCATCAGTCATATTTAATACTTCATCGGCGTCTTAGTTTTTAGGAACTTAGTTTCTATGAAATGTTTTTATGAACTTTTAAAAGGGACATAAATGTACAATTATGAACTTTACCAACGCACTTAGCAAGCGTGAATATTAACCAATACAAACATATTGGAGATTTTTGTCAATACTTCATCCATATCAAGGTAAAGTGCACATCGAGAGCATGCATAACCGATATAATAAATTCATCGATATCTCACGCTTCATTGTCATAACATCGTAACATCCAGGTCTAACTAATACAATTCACTTATGAAACTGCTGTGGCGCGTCTAACAGGGCATTTTATACTATAAAATTCAAAATAAATACATGTTTAAGTTAACGGACTACAAATTAAACCAATAACCCCTTTTCAAAGTAGGTTTATGAATACAGAATGGCTATGGTATGTTTCAGAGTACAAAAAAAGTGCAGAATTTGGATTAAGAAAAAAAATTCAAAAATAAAATGCTTATAAAAGCCAATCTTAACGAATTGCCTAGATTATCTACTCATGTTTGGGTTATAGCTCGCTAATCTATATTTTCGTTTGACTTGTATAAAAGTGACATGGACATTGAAAAATTGCTTTTTTTATGACTGCTACAAACTACAGGTATAGTTTTAACACTCACAAAGAACATAATCAAATAATATTTTTTGTAACTGATTGAGATTCATATTTAGCGCCCTCTACTACAGCTTATGGTGATCTCTTTGTAACTTTTTAGATCAAAATTTTGATTGAAGAGTATGCCTGATTTCTACTTTGATTTGACAAGAGGTAACCCAAACATGTGTATACAATACCCAAGATTTAGAAAACGAAAGCCGATCATCCGAAACATACCAGCATCTTAGCTAATTGAAAGACAACCCTGCGAGACGCTATCCATCCCTCTCATTCCCGAGGGAAGAACCACAGTTCACACACTCGTTCACTCACACATGAATGTAATGGCGGTGATGGCGGATACGTACATTTCTATATATCCGGTGTACTATGCCTACCTTGCTTGTGGTCGCCACAGTGGGCGGGGTACCTGCCGGTTTTCGTTTGTTGTTGGATTTGGGACTCTGTGGCTTTGCTTTACGAGCGCTTTTTGGACTGCGCTTTGGCATCGTCCGCGAGCGTTTTACGGGCGTCGCCGATTCCTGGAAACAAGTGCAAATATGTGGTTGAATTAAAGTCTCTTTTGAACGAAGAGTTGTTCTTTTTATAAGACCAGTAGATACAGCAGGTAATTGCTTTAACATAGTTTGGAAGGCATTTTTTTTGTTACTGTGTATATGTCTGTGATTGCTGTATGTACAGCAAACAAAAATGATTAAACAATGAATGTGTTAATTTGGCGATTTTACTCAAGGAATCAAATTAATCAATTAAAATCTTCTAGGGGCGTAAAACTACAAAGGAAAGCTCGAGGCTGAAAAGGTATGAGCTGGGACATACGACAATAACATACGCCGCAGGCCTCATTAGGAGCACCAAAGTGTCTTTTGCCTCGGGGCGCTCTCGACATTTCCCCGCCTCTGCTTGTACGTCACCAGATATCTCACCTCTGAGTCCTTGGAGGTGTCATGCTTGGCTCTGGGTGAAGACTTGGAACTGTTGCGTTTGCGCGATTTCTTCTCCAGCTGCGACTCGTCCGTGTATAGAGACAGATCCACTACACATACAAAACAATACAATTCATTTATTGAATTGAAGTGACAGACACGAAAAAGAAAAAAAAACGAAGTGTAACATACGGGATGGATGCGACAGGGGCATTTATTTAAAATTTTTGGAAAAGATGGTGCACACGAGTTTCTCACTTGCTTTTCTCGTGGTGCAATACCCATCAGAGCTGGTATTTGGATTGATTATAATTTAAATTTCCAAATTGAATTAAAGTCAATCTAAGCTCTGGTGTCAAATAATTTGATTGCAATAAGTATTATAATTTATTTTACACCACACCAGCACGTTTTTACTCACTAGTGAGGCAAAGTGATTCAAATTTCGAAACACAAAATCCTTCCAATGAATAGGCGCTGAAAAAAAAACAAAGCAGCCACCATGTAGGTTAGTAATAAACATTGACATCAATTTTATTAAATAACTACATACGATACGTTTTAATTATTTTAAATTATATAAATACGCGCTTATTTAGTATTTTAATGGTTTTATATTAGTGATTGACCATTAAATTAATTAAAATCAGGTACTTAATATTAGACTCTATAAATAAATGTTACGGAACGAATTTCCGAAGCACGATTTTAAAAAAAAGTCTGTGTCTGTGTCAGTCATCAGTTCAGTTCATGTTTAATGTTTACTGGAACTTTTAACAAAAAAAATAGTGAATCCAGTGATGAAGAACTTTGTGGAACCCCAAAAGAGTTGCGACAACTTGCTTCTAACACAGAAGTTTGCTTTTTTACCAGAAAAATCACGTGAAAACTGAAAAGTATTTGAAAGCGTACGACATATTTAATTAGTGGCGACTTACAAAAGGCCCTAAAACGCATTCTGAATTGGTATTACTGTCGTATTTCATGGAATTATTCCAGGTAAAGCAATCGAGTCCGAGTTTATTTAAATCTTAATATTTTCTCACTGGATGAGGTGAAAAGTTTTGTATGTAACGCGTGAGAAAAATTTAATTTTCAGTTCGTGACCTCTTAAAATCTTTCGCTTGCGAAGTAGTCTTTATTAGAATCACTCGTTACGCTCGTGATTCAATTTAAGTCTACTTCGCAAGCTCAAGATTTAAAATTGGCACTCACAACAGAAAATAAACTTTTTCTCACTTGTACCATAAATAACTATAGTTAAGTTTATATTTGTTTTGACGTGTGTTCCATGGGCCATAAGCGCCCCTTGGGGTCCATGATTTGATATCTTAATTTCTTAAAACATAGAAACTGGACGAGGTCTGGTTCTAGGTCAGAAAAATATTTTTTTTTATGAATACAGACCATCACTAGAATCTGCGTTTTCAATCAACGTCTCAATGTCGTATCTATCCTGTATAAGGTGGATGTCGATTTTTCATCTAAAAACAATGAAGAATTGAATGTAAGGGTTTTGCGCGATACTTATACCGGACCAAGGTTGCAACAAAGAATCCATAACGTCGACACATAATAAAAAAAACTAAAACGGCGAAACGATGCGTACAATTTAAAAAAATACAACTGGTTCTCCTGGAAAGAAGCTGAAATAAAAGGTGTGTGGGCTCTAAGTGGGTAAGACTCACATCCGTCGGGGTGCTCCTCCGTGAGCGAGGCGGCCGCGGGCTCGGCGCCCGCCTCGGCCTCCAGCGCGCGCTGCAGGATGGAGCGCGCCCGGGCCGCCTCGGCGCCCCGCAGCGCCTGCGCGCCGCCGCGCGTGCGGCTCAGCGACAGCGTCGTCAGCACGCACTCCATGTCTGCGGGTAGCCTCAGTCTCAGTCACGCACAAATCAAACCAAATTAAAAAAAAATAGTCTCCTGAATAAAATCTAAGGAACAAAAACAAACTCCAAGGCTCCATAAAATCTATAACTCGTTCCCAGGTTAATGTATACGCTTCTACAATAAACTTCCATTAGAAGCAGTAGAATAATCGATAAATAAATTTAAGAAATATTTTAAAATCTGAATAATGTCAAAAAGCATACTGTAGTATGCTTTATACTTTAGTTTATACTAGAAAACTGTAGTTTTCTAGACTACATTATCTTCTTATGTGACTTTTAATATCTAAGAGAAAATGCTGGAGCAAAAACACACTATTCCCTTTTTGTGGTGATGTAATGTTCCTGATGGTATATGACCACACTATCTGGAGAAACAGTTGATTACGTGGGCCCTGCACTACACCCATTCTCGCCTTTGGATGAACCACCAGAACTATAAAATGACCAAACAGCACTTGGCTCTATTTTTTTATAAGTGGAGTAGATTACCAAGGTACTTCTTATTTACATGATTTTGTCTGCCATTCGATTAAAAACTTACTTGGCCATTACAATTATTTTCAACCACTGGGTATACTTGAACAAAAGTAACATCAAATAACATAAGAATCAAGCTCGCTAAACATAATGAGAATCTAGTTGTACTATAGAGAAGCTCATATCTTACCTGTAGTGTCATAGAAATCAGGTTTGTATGTCTCGCCAGATGGGTCGGCAGCTTTGTCCTGTGACAGCCAGCGTATCTTGATCTTGCGAGTGTTACGGTACACGTTTTGCATCGCCTGGCAGACGTAGAAGCCGCCTTCTGCGTTGCGCACTGCTAAGTATTCGTTCCTGATGGACAAATACAATATACAATATACAAAACATGTATTGCTGGTATGTAATAGATGCTGTGATCGACGATTAGGAGGAACACTGTGCCAAAAAAATATAGTAACGTCTCTACCATATCGCTTGTAATAGTGGTAATATAAATAAAACGTCACAGGTTGGTATTGGCCACGCTCGGGTACAGTGCTCGTAGTTCAGCTAACTTCAAAACCGTAAAGAACCCTGATTTTGTTTCTGGTATAAGAAACAAAAACATACAAAGCGTCTGAAACTAAATAATTCAAAAATTGTATTCATTATGCCAGAAATGGTACGCATCTCAGCCCAATACTGCAGCGCTAAAAGCACCGCAGCCACAGAATAATAAGTACAAGTACCGCAGCGCTGATCTGATGCGTCAGGTGAGTGAGTAAGAATCTTAAGTTTGTTATAATTAGAAGCATGCGTAACTTATTAGATTTGTCGTGGATATGGAAAAACATGAGGCATTGATCTTGTAGTGATTCCGTAATCTGTTTATTGCATTCATTGCATATGCAATCAATACTTTCTAGTTCACCCTGCAGTGGCCTACTGCACTATTTTGTTTTATGCATTAAATATAAGTACCACAACGGCAACTAAGGGTAAATCGATGTAAGCATTTCAACGTTTTTATTCTGGTAAAAAAATGTGTGAATTATTTTATGTTCATGAAATTATTTCAAAATGTATTTACGTTTATCTTAGAGCCGAGATGACATTTTACATAACATAACGCTTATATTACCCAGACGAGTGAGGCAGAGGTGTACAACACCCACATTTCACCTGTTATGTTTAGGTTCCGTGGTATAGCGGGTAACCCTATCGCTATCTACCGGGCAAGATTTCAACTCCGTGCTGCCATTGTGAATTTCCTGACGGCAAGTCCACAAATAACACTTTGTTTGACCCGGGAATCGAACCCGAGACCTCACGTTGAGGGGCGCATACGCTGACTACTAGACCATCGAGGCAGTCCTAACCACTAGAACATTATAGTTTTGGGTTATTTCGTTATTTTCAGTAGTAAAATATCAGCGTCATATCGCCTATTGAATTACTTAAATATGATAGGCAAAGGAGGTAAGTATTTTATTTAATAATCTGGCAGGAAAATGTTGTAGCTTAGTTTTCAAACTTAGCCTTTTCTATTTATACTCTGTACCAAAATCAGAAGAACAAAATCGAGCTCCAAAATGAATTCAGAAATAATTATTTGTGAATTTAACATTTTGAAGAAAGACCTCAACTCCTCAACGTATAGGATAATGATTAAAATATAGGCACTTTAAGGCTGTTTACTGTATTTTCAAGTTATACAGATGAGACGAGACGTTGAATAGTACTTAAGAATTTCTTACTTTAGTGCATTTTTTGTAATTCAAGTCGGTTTTTAAATTATTCTTTATATGTATCAAAACCCTGTCATAATGGTGACCATGTACTTACTTGTAAAAGACAATCAGTTTGTCGTCAATAGGTTTGGTGGGAGTGGAGCGTCCCGCCGAAGCGGACAGCTTGGTCGCCATGGCCAGCTCAGGAGTCGGAGATTGGTACAACTGGACCTGCGGATTGCCATAGAATTAGTCAAGAAATAAAGTACTTACGAACATTTGCTTTGGAAAGAAGAATGCATTGGGTCAAGACAACGAATAATTTGACGTACAATTTACAATGAAATTATTTAATATAACTTTACATCACGCCAGGAGGATGTGAAGTATATAACACATTTCATCTGTTATGTTTAGATCCCCGTAATAGGTGAGCCTATCGCCACCCACAGGCCACAATCCTACTTCGTGCTATTAAGAATTTCCTGGCTAAAAATGACCAGAGACACTCAAACCCAAGAATTCGCGATGAGAGGCTGCATACGTTAAGCACTGCGTTTTGCAGCCTGAAAATAGTCTGAACTACTTTCCCACCCACAAATTTCAAGATCAATGCTGTTAATGTGCTGTGCTGTCTCAACTACAGTTGGGCATGATCGATATTAATATGTCGTTTATCTAGTATGTGCATTTTTTACTTATTTATTTTCTTTTTTTAATTGTAAAAATATCGTAATATTCAAAGCTTATTTAAAGTTGTTATGGGGAGTAAGTACTGAGTTCAGTTACGAGTATGAGTGTGTGGGTGTGTGTTAGGTTAATTAATAGTGTTGATTTTGTTTTTTTACTGTGTTATAAATATTAAGTACCTAAGTTGATGTCGGTGTTGTCACTTAGGTCTGATCGAAAACCAGCGTAAGACTTAATATAATGCTGAATAAGGACCTATTTGGTGCAACTGCGGGCATAATGTTAAATATTCTTTTGTTCCATTTTTTTGTTTATTGTTATTCATCTGTGTCCCGCTTGTTGTAACTAAATAAATGTATTGTCTGTTTTAATATCTCTACCTGACTCAATGTGATAACCGCGTGATTTTATACATGCATAGTGCATGTAAAATAGGGATATAGTCTAGAGGAAAGCCATAAGCTCGTCAATCTATGAAGTGCATTGATAGTTTACGTAAACATTAATACAAAGTGATACGCTATTTGTACATATTCATATGACGTAGTAAATGCAATGATGCAATATCTATTTTATAGTGAGCTGCTAAATAAGCCTACGAGAAATAAGTCAACAGGTTATCAAGATTTTTTGAGATTGGTGTTCTTTTTCTTTATTATTTCACGATTAGTTTATTTTTTTAACCGACTTGAATAAGGAGGTTCCGTTTTAGATTCATATGTATGTTTACTACGTATGTATGTAACTTTTTTTATGTTTTCAATTTTCTCGACAACTTCTGATCGGATTTGAATACGGTTTTCGGGATTTTATTTCTTGTGTCGCAAGGAAGGTTTTAGTATATCATTTATCCGGATCTGATGAAGATCTTCGGAGACTGGCAATGGAAGTCTTGAAAATCGAACAGCTAATGGACCGTGTTTTGTGCAGTCATTTGTCTGTATTAGTATCCTGTATAGCTCACCAAGAAAAAGACAAAAAAAATGAACCAACTTCCAAAACTCTAAAGCATTAAAATAACCTCAAAATAGTTTTGGATGTCGGTGCTAATCCATTTTCCCCAATTTACAATCTATACGCACTAACATCAAAAAATATTTTCGACGATCTTTTAATTAAAAAGCATAATAAAATTCCATTGTAAATAAGGAACGTAAACATGTACGGAAATCGTAATTCTTTATAGCTTATTATATCGTTAATATTAGGGTCGCTACACACTAAGGCGATCAGACAAATTTTATGCTCCATAACAGCGTCCACCTCAGTCAAGTGACAGTTGACTCACAGATGCCGCAATGGAATATAAAATGTCCCAGCCCGCCTGTGTGTAGTGAGTGAGCCTTAGACCCTAATTAGTATGAAAAATTAAACCTCCATAGACAAAATAAACTCAGTAGTTTGTACCTTCGTCGTTCTAAAACAAGTTTACTTTTTTTTCTTTCGACGACACGGCAAATAGTAAGCCCATTTCAGCATTTGAATGAGTTTTACATTTCGAACCAATCAGGTTCTTTTCTTACTGGGTTAGTGAACTTAAACACAAAATATCAACGGTTAATGGAAGTACGGGATAAGCGATATTGTAGTCGAAAATAAGTGATAAACGCCATCTTTCTTAAAATTTCCCGCTCTTTTTAACAAGCTCGATGCCGCTCTACGAAGTTCTTTTGTCGTTTATAACCAAGCAAAAAAAACTGCGTTTTTAAAAGAATAGTATTAGTGTAACCGACGATATTGTAGGCCTCCTAAACAATTTGGTTTTTGTCGCTTATTCCCTCCCTACTTGCTTTTAACCGTCGTCGAATACTATATATATACAGTATAACCACAGAAGGTCCATTTGACTTATAAGGCCCCAAGCACACGACAACATTACTAGTATATGCTGGTCTCACGATGCACGGTAAGCCTGTACAATGAGATACCATTTTACACTGGAAACGAGCTTGATGCTGCCACTGGCAATTTAGAAAAAAACTACACTAATTTTTTTTAAATATTACGAGTGATTGTTGCTAATTAATTTTTATTAATTTTATAACCAGCTTCAAAAAGGAGGTGCTTTTTAGTCCGTCACAAATACTCACAAAATATTAACCCATTTTTTAACTAAGTTATTTTTTTTAAATTTTACTATTGATGGAGCAATCGACGGACAAAAATTTTAAATTACATTTAACCCTAATATCAAAACCACATGAATTACAGCTATCGTAGACCCTATTAGCTTCCCGACTTGTATACTATACATACGCACCGAGCTTATTTAGACAGAGGCAGTTAATTGCAAGTAACCGCAGCCAAATTCAACGTCAAGCTTCACAACAAAGACGCTACGCGCCGGAAGGGTAACGGCTGCCGGGCAAGAAAAAAAACAAAGCAATCGGCAATCGCGTGTCCTTTTTACTTGCCATTTGAATAAAAAATGTCAGTTATACGATGGAGTCCTTAATATTATTGTAAAAGTGTCTGGAATGCTTTCTTGGTCAAACCACTGAACTGATTTTGGTGTAGATATGCAGATAGAAAGTTTTCAGGAAGGATTTATACATGGCTATTTTTATAGGCATACCACGAGCGATATAAGGTTTTGTGCAGTAGATTATTTCGTAGTTAGTTTGAATAGTAGCCCCCTAGCTTTGACACGACTGTCATAGTAAATTTATTATGGCAATTATGGCTGAACACTGTTTCCTAAGATACAGGTTTTTTACCTAGCATAGGAAACAGGGTATCAATTGTATGTGTAATTGTACTTTAATCTGTACTTTTTGGAAATAAAGTTATTATTATTATTGGTCAATGACGTGGTATTATAAAGTATTATAGTACGTCAAAAAAGAGTAGACATTAATAGAACAGCCGTAACTCTTCTTCTTGGTGTGATTCGCAAAGATTTGATTTTAGACTAGGTGAGCTTGTGTAAGTTAATCTGTATATTTGGCCTTGTCATTGGGACCATTGGATAGTGTTAATGCTTCTGGCGTTCTATGAAAAGTAAAAAAAATAATGCAAGTAATTTCAACCCAATTATAAATCAACCAATCAGCACAACCCAGTCAAAAATGGCGCGAAATGATAAACCAATCGTGAACTTGGCTCTCATAAATCATTGCTTAGGCAACTTTCTCAGACTACAATGACAAGCTATACAAGGAGTTACAATTTTCAGCTCAATATTATAGTTGATCTTACAAAAGATGTAAACAAAGCTTGGTTTGTAAAGTAAACAGATTTCAATAACAACGGAACGACTATCTTATCTGGATCTTACGATCATATTTATTATTGTGTGAAACAAGCGCTAAATCTCATTCTGAAAATGTCGGACAAGCATACGACTATAGACCTAAAGATCAACTTTGCCGATTGACGTCAATTTCGATATCCTTACTACAGTGGAATCTCAATAACTCGAATGTCAAGGGAAATGCAAAAAAAAACGAGTTAACGAGTTTTTGACTTAACAAGAACTTCGAGATACATATGACTTAACTGATGAAATTTCGACTTACAGAGGCGCGATTTTTAGGTGTATATTTCGATTTGTAGAGTCGAATTTGAATAATAATTCATTGCACGTGTACAAGACAAAAACAATAGATTAGAAGCCCCGAACCTGAACATTCATTTTTTATTTTATTGTTACATATTTCGGGGAATTCCAAGTAAGACGTCAATATATTTTACTAAATACGACTTACAGTCTCCTTTTTGAAATTCGAGTTATAGAGCATAAATATGTATCATCAATACTTCGTAGGGAAATAACATTTTGTTCGAGTTACCAAGTCTAAATAATTCGATTTAGGTGTTCAGCGGAAGGGAATGGCAATTTTTTTCGACTTACTGAGGATTTCGACTTAACGAGGTTCGAGTTATAGAGATTCCACTGTAATACAATTTTTGTCTGTCTGTTACGCTTTCACTACAATACTGAACCGAACCGATCTTCATGAAAATTGGTATGGAAATAGTTTAAGACCTGGAAAGGACATAGGATACTTTTATTTCTTTCTTTCTCAATTTTTTTATATATCGACTTCCGTACTAGGAATAACTGCTGTGTCGCGGGGTGTTCACAAACATACGTTTCACACACACAAAGCACACTCAGAGTCAGAACAAATCTTTGCGGATCACACAAAGATTTGTCCCATGTGGGGATCGAACCCACAACACCAGCGTAGTCTACGCCAACCGTGCACTCAAAATTTTATCGACATAGCATACGGGCGGAACCGCGCGGCGAAACTAGTAATAAATTTACTGTCACAGTGGACCTTCTGCGACAAATCGGTGTGTTTCATAAACAGTTTATTGTCTATTCACCGATAGCCCCGCACCCTTTCCACTTGTTACATTGCTACCCTAGAATCAACATGTTGTACGGTTGTAGTCTATCAAATTAAGTGGGATGCACAGGCTACACATCAAGCTATACATTCCAGTATAAGCTGGTCTTACGTTCTGCCGTGGTATAACTGAAATGCCGATATCTGCTAAAACCGCGAAAAAAATTTAAACCGATGTAACTTTTCGATGACAAAACTTATTTTATCTATGTTTTGGTATCTTTGAATCTCAAATAAGGTCATCGAAAAGTTACATCGGTTAAAATTTTTCCGCAGTTTTTATTTGTTATCCAAAAAAATGGTCATAGCAGATAACGGCATTTTAGTTATACCACGGCAGCGTTGCACGGGAAGCTATCGCGAGACCATCTCATACTGAAAGTGATTAGCTTTATGGGTAGTCGTAATGTACGCTCCATATTCATTTTGTATCCATAGTCTGTTCCTATCGATTTAGGGTCGCTACACATACGGCACATTTTATGTGCCATTGCAGCATCTGTGTGTCAAGTGACGGTTGACTCAGATGGACGCTGCAGTGGAATGTAAAATATGCCGGCCCAAACGTGTTGGCCCGCTTAATGTTTTAATTGCCTTATATTATGAATAAATAATTTACAATTTTAGAATATTTGGAGAGCACTAAGCCCCAATTTCACTAACGTGTTAAACTAACGTTTAACGTTGAACGGAAAAAAAAATTGAGCTTGCGTGTAAATATAATGAATAGCTGACTTTACCGCGGATATTAACCAGCGATATGACTTATTTTCAAACAAAGTTAATTTATCTAAATTCGACAGTAAACACCAAATATGATGATATCTCTGAAACCGTGACACTGACCTTAAATTCAGGGGTGGACGATAGCAAATGATCCCCTTTAGCCCCTATAAAATTTTTACGGTCGTAGCACCAATCACCCTGTATTTAACTAAAACTCATTGTCATTGAACAAATTTTAGATTAAAAACCGCATTGAAATCGGCGTATCCGTATAGACGCGATAAGTAAGCGTCAATAGCATATCTTCGTCAGAGGTAAAAACTATTTATTTTTTGTACGGCATCCTAATAAGTCCGGCAAATACAGACAAAAGACAGTCGTAAAAAAAGTTAGCCCGATTCTCACCCGTCGTAAACCATGGTTCACGCGAAACCCGTCTTTCGATCGCTCTCTCTCCCTCTCTATTATTCATATTTGAACGGGACACGGGGACAAAAGATCGAGCACCGTGGATCAGCATGATAGATGCAATAAACTACTGCAAATATTCATTATATTATGTCCATCCTAAGGTTGCCTGGAAGAGATCGCGTCAAGCGATAAGGCAGCCCTTTGTACGTTATAGTTTTAAGTACCTATTTCTTTGTATGTTTGTTACAAATTTGATGTGCAAAAAAGTTTTCTCTATCTATCTTTATATCAGCGCTGAATTCGGCCACTTGTTCAACCGACCGATGCGATCACTCTCACAATCAATGTTTTAATCGGACAAAGAGATCGAGAACCGAAGCTCAGCGTTAATCGCAGATTAAGAAGTGTGGTGTAATCGGCACTAAGTATAATAATATTTATCTTTTCAGAAACAATATTGAATGAGAAAGTGAGTTAAATATATCAGTTTAGGTAAGCAAATAAATTTCCTTGTCAATTTATGAATGGTATGATCAATCGTAAAAATAAAGTTAAAAGCACTTTGACGATTGATAATAAAATGCAAGAATGAAATTTTATTATTTTTTGTTCGACTCTTTGACAATTGAATGATTGCTTTTAAATCTGTTTAAATATTACTAAGTTAAGCTAAGTTTAAATACTACAAAAGATTTTTTTTTTCGTTTGTTTGTATCAAACCTACTGGACACGAACCTTAATAAAATTATCAGTATACAATATAATATAAATATAGGCAACTTTTATAAAAGCACGACGCGGGCGGAGATAGGTATGGGACACATCTAAAATTCATTTTAATTTTTCAATACTTCAAAAACACAAAGATTTTTTCTGACTCTGGATGTGTTTTGCGTGTGTGAAATTTACGCTTGTGAAAAAGCCCCCTATACAGGTCTTGTTCTCGGACTGGGATTCGTTATTAAAAGAAAAAAACATGTGGTCAGATTGGAACAAGTTAAATAATTCATAAGTTAGATATTATCATAATATTAATTAATTAATTAAATGAGCAAACAGGCTCATTACAAGAAAAGTTAGCAAATGTTTTGAACGCACTTTCAGGGTTCTGAACAATGTCAAAATTAAATTAAATGCAATTAGTAAAATTAAATAATAATATAGAACCTATCAATTTTGGGCAAATAATAATAGCAGCATGGAGCTGAAATTGTGCCCGGTGGATAGTGATAAGCTCACCTCCTTCCACATGGGATGATAACATAACAGGTGAAGTGTGGGTGATATACACCTCTGCCACACCCTTCTGGGTGATATAGTCATGATGTTATCTAAAAATTAGGGAACCCCAATAGTTTTGACTCAGCTTAATAGGTGACATAAAAAAAAGTTTTTTTGTATATAGTTCTCAAAGTAATTAACTCTATTTAGTATTTAGATCTATATTTCTGATTGCTTTTTAAGTAAATAATTAATGTTGCTAAGAGTGAACTGGATTTTTATTATATTGATTATGAGTTAGCACTAATTATATATTATTTGTTTTTTATACAATAATTAACTAATAATTAACATAATTAGACTTCTTGCATCAACCTGGTGTTTTATTGTAATTTCATGAAATTAACTTGAAAATCTATTTAAAATCTAGTGTTGTCCTAATGCAAGTCTCAAAAGACAAAGAACAAACAATGTAGAACAAAACTTAGTTTGCTCACTATAAGCCATTATATCTGATAAATAGCATACTTTACAGCATAGATAAAAACTCAAACTCTAGATTATTTCGACAAAATAGCTGCCAGTCTCAATAAATAGTGACTTTCATATACAACCATTATTATGAAGATGCCAAGAGACAAGGGTTTTATTATAATTATAATCATTTATTTTTGTGCTTAGATTGTGGTACATTTATTCTATATTATTGTAATCTTTAATGAGTATTATCCACAAAATTACCCCCATGTACTTTATACAGATTAAGGCTTAGATCTATGTTCGACATATCTGACTTACCTTGATTGAACATAAGGGTGTTATTACACTGGCATCGATCAACGTCAATCAATGGCAATGGTGTACTCTTATTAGCATCGATCGACGTTGATCGATGCCAGTGTAATAACACCCTAACACTGTTTTGTCGGCAAATACGCGCATGCGCAATTCAACAGTATATCTCCGATTTTAGGATGTTATGTTCTAAACATAGTACCTATCATAAGACATACTAAGACAAAAAACTTCATCTATATTCTTCAAAAAAAAATGTTTGAAAAATGTTCCAAAACTAACCTACATCCAATGCTCACCCAAGTTCAATGACCCCACACAAATGCTTGATAATAAAAGAATATTACAAGATAATAAATAAGTACAAACCTGAGTTCTATTCCTCTTAGTTCTTGAGTCAGGAGTAGAATCACCGTCTGGTTGTTTCTTAGCTGGAGTGGGCCCATCACTGGACTTGCTGGGAGAAGCTTGTCTCCTCTTCCTCAAAGGAGTGGTCACTGTTGCTAACTTCAAGGTGGGCTTAGGCTTAGCCTCTAGCTTAGCTACCTTAGGTTCAGGTTTCTTTTCCTCAACTTTGGCCTCTACTTTCTCAACTTTTTCAACTATGTCTGCTTTCTCTGCTGCAGGCTCTGAAGCTTCCTCTTTCTTAGGAGCCTCTGGAGGAGGAGCCTTCTCAGGCTGTTTCACCTCCTCCTTCTTCTCCTGGTCATTTTGTTGTGCTTGCGGTAGTGGTTTTTCCTCCACTTTATCCACTTTAGGCTCTTCTTTCTTTTGTTCAACTTCCACCACATTCTCAGTTTTAGCACTCTCTGCAACTGGTGGAGCATCTTCTTTTACTGGAGTTGGAGCCTTCTCTTGTAATTGACTATCATTGGCGGACTCCGGAACAGGCTTACAATCACTCTGTGTGGGTGCCACATCTGCAGGCTGAGCTGGCTTCAGCTCAGTAGGCTTAGATGGAGACTTCTCTGGAGGTTCATTTGCTGTAGCCACTTTAGGCTGAACTGGTCCTTCTGCACTAGTAGCAGGATTTGCAGAGTCTGGCTTTTGAGGTGTACTTGGTTCAGCTGGCTTTTCAGGAGGTTTTGGTGTACTTGGTGAAGTCTTAGAAATATCTTGCTTGTCATTATTAGACTCAGAGTTTGGAGGCTTCAAAGTTGAGGGAGCATTTGCTCCAGACTTGGGAGAATCAACAGTGCCATTGGCATGTCCAGTGGAATCTGGCTCATTCTTCTCAGGAGTTCTGGTTAGAGCAAGAGCTTTTTCTTGAACGAGACTGAGTGGAGTACTAGGGGTGCCTACTTTGCTGGGGCTGGCCACTAAGTTTGAGGGTCCGACGGAGTTCTGTGTAACATGCGAGAGGTTGCCATGGTGACTCATGTTCTGTGCCATTTGTGCCATGTTGGCAGACACTGGTGCCATAGGCGGCGGGCCGTGCAGGGGCGCGGGGGCCGGTGGGGCTGGCGCGTGGTGCGTCAGGTTCTGGCCGACGAGGTTGTTGCCGGCGTGGTGCAGCGAGTTTTGAGCGCCCTGCGGGTGCCCCACTGCGTGGTTCGCGTTGGCCACGTTCGCCTTCGCGGGGCTCGCCTGACCTCCCGGCTGCGGCACTCCCGGTTGAGGCAGCACCGGCTTTAAAGCAGAATTCATTTCAAACGCGTCTTATACGGCGAGTATTCGTCTCAGCCGTATACTAGCTGAAACATAAAGTAAGCTAAGTTTACGACTCTGTTTTCGTAGCAGGTTAACACACCGCGATGTCTTTGACCCACAACAATAATTCATACATAATAAATGTATAGCCAGTACGCGCGCAAGAACGCGGGGACCGCTGTGCCCGCCTTGTGAGGCCGCTTTCTACTTATGGCGCTAATGGACGTTAAAAGGGATTGGAGAGTTACCACTAGCAGTTAGAGCAACAAAGGCCCATGAAATAAGTCCTGTGTAGCGGCACTGGCGGCCCGCGGCTAAGATAGCCGCAAAAAATATGCGTTGATAGAGCCAAGAAACTTCCGCAAGATATGACCCGCCGTTGCAGGAGTCACAGTGATGTCACTGTCTTGGTCAATCACTGTAAGCGAACACTTTATCTCACTCGCGAATATGTAATTCCATGATTTATTCACACTTTTTACCACGAATTAGCATTCACTTTACTCTAGAACAAGTACATAATAGGCACAGTAGTTGCAGAGATGGCGTCGGCATAACGCGCATGCGCCATCCTCTTCCAATCTCCTCCAATGAAATCCCGTGACGAAACGAAGCCAAACGAATTTGTCCGAAATGGCTGTCCTGCTCACTCATATCACAATCGTATATTGCTACTTCACATATAGCGACGTAGCATTTGACTGCGTTCACAATTAAACTTATTTTCTATCAAACAACGATCAGTCTCAATTCTATAATTTTATTTTAAATTTTAAGATATTAATTTGATGTTGTTATAAAATTAGTTTTTTTCTGAAAATTATAAATTTATAATGAGATTTCTTTGAAATTTTGATAATTTTTGCACCATTATCTGCAATTTATTTAAAAAAACTTTATTAAAAAACGGTGAAGTTTATTTGGTTTCTGAGAATAAACTAAAAAGTAGGACTCAAATGTTCAGAGAAATAAGCGTACCCCTTGGATGAAGGATAGTACTGGATTTGGCATGGCTCGTAACCATAGTAACCATAGTACTTTAAAAAGAGATGGCCATAATACAATATCAGTAGAATAGACAGAGAAAGCAATATTATTTTTTTGTCTCTGTCACCGTACAGCTTTTTATTGTTTGCCCAATTTGAATTTGCCTAACCTATATCGTGTCGGTAGTGGAAAGAAGTCGTTTTTTTCCTAGTATAAACTAGTTACATAGCCATATTCCGTGCCCTAAACATACCGTAGTGACTGTAGTGAACAATAAACATGGTGCAGTGTTGTATAATTGGCTGCAAAAGCCGCAGTGAGCCTAAACAGGAAAATATAACTTTTCACAAGTAAGTATCACTTCAAACCTTAGGATAGCTTGTTTTCAGTTAGTAATGCATCCCCTTAGAATCTGGTTGCCCGAAAATTCTCAAATCAATACAAATAAACAGTTAATTTCAGTAATATAAGTTTTCTAAAAAATCACGTTTTGTTGTATAACACTACCAAATGTAGTATGCCGTTGTGACAGTTAAAAAATTTTATCGTTAGAATAATGTCGTATTATTTGCTCCTTTTTTACTGTCAACATACAACTTAACACCAAAGAATTCGATAAAACTGTGAAATATTTACCATAACCTTATTGTTATCATAAAAACATGTGAATTTGCCATTGGTATAGTTACTTTTCTGTTTGGCTGGGTTTTATATTCTCTAGGGATACCTGCCCAAAAGTGGAAACTTTCCCTGGAATTTGGGAATGAGTAGAAAGTTTAATTCGTGTATAATTTTTTTCATTGTGATAAATAATAATATTCAAGATATCAATAAAGACTAGAATAATTAAATAACTTAATTTTTATATAGTTTTTATAATTGATTGTAAATCTTTTTTTAGATTTCCCAAAAAAGCCCACGTACGACATAATTATGTGGATAATATCTACAGGACGACAAGATTGAGAACCAACTAAGCACTCTAAAATATGTTCAAGACATTTTGAAAATAGATGTTTTAGAAAGACCCAACGAATGACCTATCTTTATGAATTTTCAGTATCGACACTTTACATATGTAATGTAAGTATGCTTCTTACTAGTCGTGCGTATTTTTTTCGTGTTAGATTTACTTAAGTAGCGCATTATAATTTACAGAACCCACCAACAATAGATATACCTTCTACATCAGTAGGAATACTATCACACATAATGTATGTGTCGATACAAACAAATTGCATATAAATTAATTATGTATTTTTACTGTATAATTTGTTTTAGTTTCTTATCTATTGTGCAAATCTGTCCAATGGCTGATGAAGCTTTGACTACTTCTATTACTAACCCAAGTCGGGAATTGCAGTAGGGACGGTGGATATTTACTGTTTAATTGATCATAAAAAAAAATCTTAGGATCTGAATACTGAAGTAAATGTTACACCTGTTCTTCCTTCTGCTGGAAATAGTTGCCGATCATTCAATGTAAGTATTAGTAAAATTATTACATTGTCAAGATATACTCGCATTTCTTGTCAATATAATATACTCAGTAGGACATATTAATAAGCTTATTAATCTTGTCAGTTTCAATGTTTTAACTTAAAGTAGAAAATGATGTGTAGATCAGAGTTCGAAGTGATAATTTATCATTGATATTATAAAAAGTATCTGAATTACGCATTCATTATTGAAAAAAAAATCCTAGACAAGCAAGTAAAAATTAGAAATTTTTATACTAAGTTGATTTTGTTTAAGGGATAGTAATACAAATCATATTTAATTTTGAGTTTTATTTAACCCACTTCTTCATCATTTGACTTCACAATTAAACGCTGGTTCCAACGTCTATTGGTCTTATTTAATATATTTTTTATTATATTTGTTCTTTTGCAAGTACCTTATTTTTTATTTATGTATGAATGTTGAGAAAGCGAAAATAAACACAGCGAACGAACGTGTAGTCCACCTGATGGTAAGTGGAGTACAGCCCATGAACATCAACAATCCACAAAAGCAGATTATAGTTGCGTCGCTGCAGCTGAGGACTACGGTGTTATGCCTCATGTGCCAGTAATTTTAGCCGCTTTAGTACTGCAAAATATAACTTCTTTTCCTAGTGCATTGACAAATGGAAAAGGTCTAGCATAACAATATTTTTTCGGGGAAAATTGGGTACCACTGGTAACCCCATGAAATGTCTGTACTTTCTTGCCGTCCTTTACGGGTGTACGCAACTTAAATGCTCATGTCATCTCTACCTAATACTTACTCTGAGGCGTACCCATAATGTATTTGACGTAAAGAACAAATAAGAAACACAGGTACTGTAGCGCTAAGGTGCCGACGTGTTTAAATATTTTCTTTAATATCTAAGTAGTGGCGCCGAAGTTAATTAGCCATACAGAGTAAGATTAACAGTGTGCGTTTTTTTTTCAACTGACTATGACATATATATTAATAATAATAAATATGCCCATCGATAAATGTCTTAACCTAACAATACATTATTATGTTATAATAGGATATGCTAGTAACTATAACTTACACTATTTTTTTATATAAAGTAAATTGAAACGGTACCGACCATTTACATAAATTAACATAGAATCAAATTATCAATTTAAATTACAATTAATGATTAATAATTACATTATATTAGACAACAAGATAATTAATATAAATAATTGTAAACTCTCTTCTGATCTTCCCCTCGCAAAACATCAGACATTCTTAAATAATCCCCGTCCATTCGTCCGCAAACAAATCACAGTTAGGATAGGTAAGTTGAATAGCTTTATTGCGAGATATGATATCGGCAACAACGTTATCTTTTTCTTGAATATAAAAAATATCATTCGTGAACTGAAAAATAAAAGATCACTTGCTGAGCTGTAGGGAGGGGGATTTGATCTCTGCTCGCAATATAAAAAGAAGCAAATGCGAGACTACTCGTTGTTCTTTATATTATTTCTTCCTACTTCTTTGGTTTTTTCGAGTCCAAGCCAATATTTTACTTACTATAGAAGCCTGAAAATAATTCGTCAATACCTTTTTACATCTTGTACACCATTAAAATTATGAAATACGGGTGTTACTGAGTGCACTCTCTTGATAATGCCTAGACATATAGGCGAAACCGCGGTCGACTAAATAGACCAACATTACGTGAGTAACACCCGTATTTCATAATTTTAATAATGTTACAAACTCACGTCAGTTTTAATAAAAATCTTGTACACCCCCATTTTTACTTGCCAACTTCGACCCCTGACGGGTCACCCGTGGAGCACTTTGGAAATCACTGTGCTAAATACGGAATAGGAATACCAAAGGAAATGTGAAGTAGGCGTGGTTCGCGTGCCACAATTAAGCGTAGCTACGCTTAATCAATCCATGTCTATGACCAGTCGTGTTCTGACAGCGCGTCAAGTTGCTAATCTTGCGTATTTATTTTATATTTCTTTAACCATGCCGTATTGTGCTATTCTGGAGTGTAAAAATGATAGTAGAAGAAAAAATCTCATGAATGGAGGTGTTTCATACCATCGGTAAGTATGATTTCTTATAAAAATCATGTTTCGTTATCTTACTAAAAACATCTAGAACATTCTACAGAATATTCTACGCATGATATAATAAGATAGGTCTTCTCACCACGATGACAGTTCAGTATGTTGTGCCAGGAATGTATGAGTGTTGTCAAATTTTCATAGAACCTGGCACAAATATGGTGGCATATGTCAGTCTTGAGCATATCTGAGTTTTTGTACCATGATTCTACGCTACTCGTTTAGTGATGTGTGAGTTCGTACAATACCGAGTTTATCGATAGACTTAAAAAGAATAGTAATCACAATATAATATTACAAATTCGATAGTTATTCTGTCTTTTAATGTAAAAAGGTAACAAACAGTGTTACCTTTTTACATTCAATCTGATCTGATCTGACATAGAGTTAGCTGGGTTCGGTTATCGGGAGTTAAAAAATAAAGTATTCTTATTTTATCCAGATTATTTAAAATGAGCTACACAACATGTTAAGTATTGTTACAAAAAGATTCAGTTAAAAAACGCGAGCGGTAGCTACTGGTACCATTGTGCGAGTGTCGAGTCTATTAATAAAAAATAGTAAGAAACTATATTATACTAAATGCAACATTTTCACATATAAAACTCGTTAGCTCAAATAAGAAATCATGTATCTATCGATATCGATAATGTAATTATAAAATTCAATATTGCGCATCACTGGGTGAATAGCGCTATAAATCAATCTCTGAAACAAAATCTCATCCTTATGTCGTAGGTGTTTAAGGTTAAAATTGCGTCCATCTAAAATACTGCCATCTCTACTCAAGTAGCGGAATTATCTCGTCAGTCAAATGTAATACATTACTAAGATAACAAAACGTCGTAAGTACTTTTTGCAGTTTATCAAAATAAAGCTTATCAATAGCAGTGAAGGTATATTTTCAAATTTATAGCATGTGCTTTATGCTTATTTTTACTAAAATAAAAACGACCAATCAAATGAATTCTTTGTGTGTAGTGCGAAGTATGATTATTGGTTTATTTGTGTGAGTTTGGCGACAGCAGTTTCCATACTAAATGTGTCTTATACCATTTCCTTTGGTATTCCTATTCCGTGGTGCTAAGATTACTTTTTTTTCTAACTCATGATGTCCTGCTGCTGGGTAAATCCTTTTAGACATTTTAATTTGGCAAACGTTGTACCAAACACACTGTATATTTTTTTAAAAACTTCCTATCGATGTTTTGATGATGGACATTTTTGCGATTTCATAATAAAGATTGATCGTGTAATGATTATATCATCTTTAGAAAACATTTCATACAGACTAAAAAGTGCTGTTTTATTGCATACGTAAGATTGACCTTTATTAAATTGAGCAAACTAATATATTGGACTCTTTCTAATTACTTAGAATAGTGAGTGACAAAGCACCATTACATACACGGAAAACAAATATTAAATGTCAATAAAATTGGTAAATGGAAGTAATGGAACCTCAGAACAACGAATGATTCGTTCTTCTGAGAATGGAACGCACCAATAGGCATTTTCATTTTCAATTCGTCGTCCCATGTGCATTATTTATGAATTTTCTAACATTTTCAATTGCACTTTTTTAACAGAAATTGCACACTAAATACCTAACAAAATATCCCGTCATGGTAAGAATAAAAACGTTTATATATTTATATTATAAATATTGTCGAATTATCATTAAAACTTAGGTTGCGGCGAAAGCGCATGTTATGTGTTTTTTGCGATTGTGGTTGATTTTTATAGATTTAGACGCATTAGACAGTATAATCAGTTAATATGACGATTGTACCAGAACGGATGTACATTATACATATTGTACTTTACATTGTATGTGAATTGTGATGGCAATAGTGACTTATAGAAGTATATTTTAGGATGTGCTGTCGAGACCGGCGGAGGAATTCGGCAATGATGAAACGTTGGAGCGTTTGTGGGCTGCGAGGGCCATGGAGCACAGTGATATCTACTTTAATGTAAGTATGTATAATAATTGTTTAAATCAAAAAATAAAAATCTCTGGGTTAGTAACAAAACACATTGAAATTAGTAATATCATTCACATTCATACAGAATTAAATTTCAATTTAAGTCAATTACTACTCGTGCGCTTTAGGTAGAGAACTGAGCGCTGTATTCTTAGTATTAAGTGTTGCTACTGTTTGTCATGAGTAGTTATATCATATTCATAATGTCTTGGGTCAGCAAATAGGTAGCAATTTGAAGTAGCAATTTAGGTATATTATGAGTAATGACTCAGTATTGAATACTGATGCATATCAAAACAGTTTACTGCTTTAGTCTCTTTCTGCTTAGTGTTGCAGAGGTTTCAAATTACATTTAAGTGGAAATACATGTCTCATTATTGATGAATAGTAAACATTTACTTGGATTTGATGTATGTTCTACAGGCAGAGACATTGTTAGATTGTGCCGATACTTACTTGTTCCTCGAGAAGAATTCTTCTATTGCCAACAACTGCATATAAACTATTTCAAGATTGATATTATTTTTAATCCTTTAAAATTTGAGTGTTTACCTTTCTTATTAAAAGGTGAAAACACACAAGCTATCTGCCTATATATATATTATAGATGTTTTTTGCCTCCTTTATCATGAAAGATTACTAAAACATTTTTTTTTTTTTTTTTCCAGATGTTATGTTCAGTGGACACAAGATGGCTGCAGCTGACACCTCATGATGATCTGATCTACACACACCTCAAGCTAGACTTCCCAGACTTAGACGTCTCCTACATCAATGAAAACGAGATAAAGAACAGTATAAACAAAGCAAAATGGAGAATATTCTGCGAAAAGTTCAAAAACATTATTGAGGACTACAGTTTTGGAACTTTGATGAGAGCAGACACAAAAGGAGACTATTCCGAACAGAATACCATGTTAGTACCTAGAGTACAGTTCTATGCGATAGAAGTTGCGAGAAACAGAGAGAACTTGAACAACGAGGTTAAAAAACTATACAAGTGCACTGCTAAGCCTACCCTAGAGTCCCAAGAACACGCTAGTAAGATCGCCACTTAAAAAAGGGGCTCTTAGGCTAGTTTTGACAAGAAAGTTCGTTTTTAAAACAGTTAAAATGGACGATGCGGGTGTAGCTGCCACAATGACTATTATAACATTAACACCTATTCGGCTAGGAAATAAAAAACTTGTGATATTAATTGAAGTAAAATTATTTGTATATTTTTAATGATAGCAGTTAATTAGGATGTCCATGAAGACATGATATTTTCAAAAAATGGAATACTGGTATCATATTAAAATTGTATGGATAAACTATAGCAGCTCAAGTCCATTTGGAGCATTGATTTTGATGATGATTATGAACAATGTTTATAAAAGCCAATTGGCAAAGCTAAGGGTGTTGTGTGTGTGGTTGCCAACAGATTGATGGTTGATCGTCATCACGATTAATGTCGATTTGTTGGTGTATTAGCACTCACTTAGGCTGGCTCAAGACATAGGTCCTAACATTTGTAACTACATTGGACCTTGGCTGTTGTCTAACCAAATTTGCCTTTTCTGAGTGATATTCAAAGATAGCAATAAAAAGCATTGTTTACATTCTCTATAAAATCTATTTGAATGGGCCCATGTGTATAATAAATAATTTTATTTCTTGAGAACCTGTGCAAATCATAAATAAATTTATACAAAACTATTCTTGTGCAAACTAGCCAAAATTATAAAAACAAGCACTTTGAAATAAGAATCATATTACACATAGACATTAAAGTTGTATACTAAACACATACTGGTCAGCTAGTCTCATAAAAGACATGGATAACTGTTCATTGACATTGATCTTGTATTTCAATTCAGTTCATTCAAGTAAGAATAAAAAAATGTATAAAATAAACTTAAGTACATGGCAAATCTCTAGATGGTTTTCGCAGCTAACTCTAGAACTGACAACAATAATATTGCTACTACTATACTCAGTGTAAAACACATAAATTACACACCCGGTCAAGATTTGCAGTTTATATGAGTTTGAGAATAGACTGCACTGCAGTGGGATCATATCATGACACTGGGTAGATCATAAAACATGACATGTGGTGTTAAACATTATTTATCACCATAAACCTTATTAAGTTTAATTAATAAGAGTAATGAGGGATAAATTAATTCTAGTATTTGACTTAACTTCTTTTCCATTACAGGATCGAATGAGACACTAGATCAATGCAATAATTTCAATATGGGAAGTTTAACATGTGGCAGTGAATACATTTGCGTTACACTTAATTATACAAAAATTGTACATTTGAATAAGGGAATTTCTGAATTAGATCCACTATGTATGGCATGTATTTGAGAGCAAACTCTTACAAATAAAATGAATAAATCGCTACAATAATTGTGATAAAAATATTAATAGCTTAGCTGTCTGAAATGCTTATGCTTGATCAATATGTGTGCTTTTATGTTGCCATAACTACAACTTTCCAATACATTGTAAGTGTGATCAAAAATGAATTACTCATCCATCATCCATCATTATTCGAATTGTAAAATTAAATTTAAGAAGTAGAAATCATATCAAAATATTGTGTATGACTAGAAATATTCCCTTAGTATGTTCCATTCGCATTATGCTTCGCATTTATTAATATTAAACGCGCGGGTACGCGAATATATGCGCATAATGTCAGTGGTGCATATTTATTCGAATAATTCAATATTTCGTTTAGAGGATACAACTGTGGCTGAGGACCTTGAAATGGGAGGCAGGGAATTTGTTATTTTACTGCAATTATTTGGTATGCTATTGTATATACAGCACGTAATGACATACGATTTGCGATTCCTATTCTTAGAATAGGGCCTTTTGATAGTACCGTTTTGGGACAAATGAGACGGTACATACAACAGTAAAATGTTAAACTGAATGACCTATACCGGCATTAGTAAAATAAACAGCAACGCCATTCATTTCCACATGTTTTTCTCTCGAAGATTAGCTACCATCTATAGAAAGTATAATACAACATTTTGTAATCAATTCCGCTTCGATCATTGTAATGTACTATCAATAAATTAGAAATAATAGTATTTACAAAATCAGTTTTTAATATCAATAGATTTTTTATAGGATATTAAAATTTGGTTTTGTAGAAATACACCTACCGATTAGTAAGTCGCGATTGTCTTTAATTGAAAAATGAATGAGGTGCTGTATTGCTCATACATTTTTTATATTAAAATTTGTACGATAGACTTCTTGTTATTTCATTTTAAAAAAACCTGTTATAAAGAGGCCTACTATAATGGCGAATCGAGCTATATTTTTACGAAATTTCATCGATATTTTTATTTATCCTGTTGGGCGCAACTGAGTTTGTCACTTGCTTGCCGCCGCCGTCCAGTGTTTATTTCACCGAACGTGTTGGACAGTTTTCTATCACTCTTCTTTGGTTGTGTGAGTATGAAAGATAAAATCCGCCTCTACAGAGCCAAAGGGATGAGAAATTTTAAAGAAACTCGATACTGTCGAGAGATGGCATATTGGTATTTGATAAAAATGCGTCATATTATGACTTTTTGTATTTTATAAAATGCAAAAAGGCACAGTAAAGCTATAACTTTTTAACTGGTGGTAGAGCTCTTGTGAATGAGCTCGAGGGCGGCAGCACCACCGTCTCGCCTAACCTGCCCTAACGTCTCGCCTAACGGCACAGGCAACCCAGGTAGGGTTGGTGTGGTGGGAAAATAGTTGCCTGTGCCCGTTTGTTTGTGGAAATATATTTAAAATCGCAACTCCTTGAACTATAATTTAGACAATTAAACATATTTTTTGTAAAAACTGGTTTCTTTTGGCCACTAGAGATGGGTCGTACTCGTTAAAACACGTACTGAGTCTTACGAGTACGAGTACGTGTAAATACTTGTTCCAAAGACTAGCTCCACGAGTATTTAGAAGTACGCGTTCGTTGTCACCAAATAAAAACTTGTTACATTGGTTACTACTGAGTTTTCATTAGAATTATCACTATTTAGGTATTGATTTAATCGAAATGGTTAAGATTAAAGTAGGTAGGTATTTTATATTTTTTGAAAACTTCCCTTCATACTTTTACAGGCTTAGGACTGTCAGCTTTTAAATCAGAGAATATTATGATATTAGTATTTACCGATATGTTAGCAAAGAAAAAACGTTTTATTAAATTAAATATAATATTAAATATTGTAATACAAAAACAAAAAACTAAGCTAAACTCTTCACAAATATTTCCACCACCTTAGTACAAAGTTATTATTTTTGAAATTTAACACACAATCAGCTATTATTTTTATTATAGTAGGTAGTAAGATAAGACACAAATTATCATAACAATTCGCGCGCTTGTCAAACTTGATCAAGCAATTTGAATCAGAAAGAAATTCATATCCAAGCCGTAAATTGAACTTATTTTGGCATGAAAGTTAATCCATCCCGTTTTAATCAATAGAATTTATGACTGTCTATCCCTTTCTAACCTATAATGTCTAAAATTCCATTAATTCCCAGTTGCGATAAAAAGTAAACAAATCTTTGAGTAATTTATTATCGAAAACTTAAAATAAAAATATAAATTGCTGTCATATTAACGTGTTTCATAAATATAATTAGAACGTAAATATGTTTTTTAGATATTATCTATCCTAACATTTTTTTAAGACGAATAAAGTTTTAAAAAGTCAATAAAAGTTTTTTCCATCTTGTACCTAACGACAGAGAAAGAAAAATGGAACGTAATTGCATATGATAAGGTTTTTTATCATTTGGCATTGAATATACGCGTTCGGCATTCATTTGTATGAGTGAAATGATTTCACTCACACAAATGCACAACGAGCGCGTCTCGAACGCGTCTTGGACGGTTGCGAGTATTTCGAATAAAAAGTGTCTTATTACGTACAACATAAAGCTGATTTTCATTTGGCATTTGTAAGCATGTCACTCACACACGCGAACGGCGAACGCGTACTCGTCTACTCGATGTACTTCTCTTTGGTGCCTACGCGTATGGCAAGACTGCGAAAGGCGATGCGGCCATTTGGCACTTTGTTTGGTACTTCTAAATACTCGAAACGCGTTCGTACGTTGAAGACATACTAGGTCCTCATACTTCTTTGATAAAACCTGGTTTTAAAACCTGTTCCAGTATTTACGCCTCACTTCGGCCACACTAGCGATGGGTCGTCGACGGTTTTTGCGTAAACGAAACTAGACCGTTCATTTTGGTTCATCGACTAGTCGATCGACCGGTTCAAAATATAGACTATAGTTCACGGTCTCAGTTCTTGCAAACTGCTAAGGGTCGTTTATAGTTCTTATGCGTTTACATTACGGGCGACGTTGAATTCGACTGAATGATTAAACGATGCGGTTCGACTGTTAACTGCACTGCTGATTGAAATTTGAGAAAAATAATTTAAATAATAATCAAATTTTATTTGTTTATGTTACATTAAATAAATTGAAAATATATACATAGGTAAAAATAAAAAGGCAAATATTTACATTAAGTTAGGCGTCATAGTATTCCTCCGCATCGATCTCGGTTATATATTTCTTTAGTGTTTTTAAAATAATAAAATTAATGAAAAAAAAAATATTGTATAGGTTTATAATTCCAGGTTTTGTTGATCTTCCCTTCATACTTTTTCCAGGCTTAGGACTGGCTGAATAAAGCGTACCTATATGAACTTGTCTATAACTTACTATAACCATCTCACTCGCTAGCATTTCGCATTCAAACAAATATCAACGTTATCGCGTTCAAATATTGTCGTCTATTGTGTAGTTGTCTATTGAACTATGAATGAAGTACGAGAATATAAACCGTGATCGTGTCGTCTACAAAATGAACTGGTTTATCTGACAAACGTAAACGGTCGAACCGTAGACAGAGAATGAATGGACTGGTCATTCGCACACATGGACAGATGCGAGAGCGAAATGCAAGCATACCATTTAGCGGTAGAGCAAGCGAGATGCAAATAGTTATTTTTTGTTCCACTCGGCGTATGCGCTTTTGTTGGCTGCCACAAAGCTCAGTTCGTGACAAACAGTGGCTAACTGATTTCTAAAAAATTGTCTTTTGAGTGATTTATCGTGTCTCTGTGGTGTTATAAACATTATTGTAATTGTTCCGCGGTACCCGAACGTTTCCGTCATGGTGAACTGTTATGTTTTACGATGTAAAAACCGATCGGAACGGAAAGAGCAAAACATAACCTTCCATGGGTAAGTTCTTTGAATCTCTTTAATTTTTGTGATTATCACGTTGATAACTCAACTACGTTTATTATAAAACCGCAAAGCGCTCTTAACACGTACTTTTGTTTAATATTTTGAGATTTTTCTTTAAAGAAAGATTTTGTGAAACCCGTCCAAATTATGTAGCACATTGATACTAAAGACTCCTATGAATTGTCAGTGATTTTTAACTTGGCGGGGTAATAACCAATTTTAGGGATGACATATCGCATACTTTTTGATTTCCCCTAAAAATGGGTAATATTTACCACAAATGGTTATGGTTAAATATTAATATAATATCTTAATAATCATGTCTCAAGTTGAATTATAAAAGTTTTATTGATGTGGATAAGATCATAAGACAACATTTAGTTTTGGTGGAATCTAGAATCGTATTATGACGTTTTATGTGGGCTTGTAAAAGTATTAAATAACAACGAAATATTTCATTTTTTATATAGATTCCCGAAAGATCCAGTCTTGCGAAAACGTTGGATCTCTGTAACGGGTCGTAAAAACTGGAGTCCAACTAAGTATACACGGATGTGTTCCATACATTTCGATCAGAAATGCTTACGAAAAACTAAATTAAAGACTATGTTACGACCTGGTTCTGTACCGACTCTCCTCATACATGTGAGTACTTATGTGTGATCTAATTACTTGAGCCAAGTGGCAGACAGAATATTCAGTAAACAAAATGGCCACAATTAAACTGGAATGTATTTTATAAAGTGGTGTTGCTTGCTAAGAAAGAATATTATAAATCATGGATTTTTGTTTACAAGTAAGAGAGCCTCTCTTACTTGTAAATAAAAATCCGTGATTGAGTTGGCTAAAGTAATTATAATTGATTACCTCAAGATGAAACAAATTGTAATACTCATTGTATGATTTCTTTTGGAATTTCAGGAACCGACTGAAGTCATTATGGAATATGATGCTCATGTCACATCTTCAGTTCGATTAACGAATGCAGAAACTATTGAGGTATTTTTTGCGAAAATTAATCTAAACTAATTAAGAAAGTTATTCATAATATACTGAGTTCATTTTATGTTTTTTTTTTAATTACAGCGACCGACTGAAGACAATATGGATTATGATGCTGATGTTCCATCTACATCTTCAGTTCAATTAACAAAGGCAGAAACTAATGAGGTAATTTTAAAAGTAATTTATAGAAAAAAATTGAAATGTCTGCTTGTAAAATAATTGTCAAAATAACTATGCTTTTAAAGCTAATATGACTATTGATATGATACAATTGCCATTGTCTCTCTGTCTGTCACGAATATTAGACTAGCTTTCGTCCGTGGCTCCGCCCGAGAGGTACGATGATAAAAAGTACAAAATTATGTTCTTGTTGGAGCCCTGAACTATTGCCAAAACAAAATTCATCAAGATCGATCCAGAAGATTCAGAGCCTGTTTGTTACATTACAAAGAAACTAACAAAAAAATATTTGCTCCATATGATATTAGAATAGATAAATAGGGACTGTTCTATACCTATAGTACCTATCCTTGTTTTAATTGTATTCATTTTGGAAAATTTACAGAGTCCATCAAATGACCAAGTTTCAATAGAATATACGCCAAGAAAAAGAAAACTATTACAACAGCTACAAAAGCAGACAATGGTGTCGGCGGCAAGAAAGAAAAAAATGGCCATGCTACGATCCAAGAATTGGCGTTTAGAGAAGAAAAACTCTGAGCTTTCGACTGTCATTGAACAGCTTAAAACACGTATGTTTATAAACCAAGAAAATGCAGATTTATTATCTGCTATAGATCCCCTTAATAAGGATATATTGAAACGCGTCCTCGGTAGTAACAGTAAAAAAAAATACTCTCCCGAATTACGATGCTTTGCATTAACTCTACATTTCATTAGTCCACGAGCATATGTATTTGTTAGAAAAACCTTTGACTCTTGTTTACCTAATCCACGAACATTGACTCGCTGGTACCAAAGTTTGAATGGTGAACCTGGTTTTTCAAAAGAATCGTTAAAAGCTATTAATTTGTTTAGTAAAAATAAATCAGGACAACTTTTTGGCGCATTAAGTTTCGACGAGATGGCAATACGCAGATGTGTTGAATTTGATGGCAACAATTACGTTGGTTTTGTCAACTGTGGAGCTAACCTTGACAATGATCAGTTACCTGTTGCCAAGGAGGCATTAGTATTTATGCTCACGTGCGTTAATGGATCTTGGAAAATACCAGTGGGTTATTTTTTAATTGACGGTATCACGGCTGAACAAAAAGCCTCTCTTGTGAAACAAGCCCTAAGTCTGATTGAAGAAGCTGGGGTGAATGTCATTTCAGTAACGTTCGACGGGTGTCCGGCCAATTTTTCTATGGCAAAAGTATTAGGTTGTCGCCTAGATGATGATAATATGGACACGACATTTATTTTTAATGATAAAATGGTTGCTGTTTTCCCTGATCCGTCACATATGCTCAAATTAGTTAGAAACACATTAGGTGACAAAAAAAATATAACAAACGCAGAAGGGCTCATTATTTCTTGGCACTATATAACTGCATTGGTAGAACTACAACAAAAGGAAGGTTTACATTTGGCTAATAAATTAAAAAAAGCGCATGTATTTTTCAGAAGACAGATAATGAAAGTAAAGCTCGCAGCGCAGACTTTTAGTGCTTCTGTGGGAGACGCCATCGAATTTTGCAACAAAGATTTGGGTCTAGACGAATTTAAAAACTCCGAAGCAACTGTCGATTTTATCCGAAAAATAAATTCGTTATTCGATATAATGAATTCTAGGAATTTAAATGCCTACGGCTATAAAAAGCCCCTTTCTTCTAATAACTATGAAGAACATAAAACATTTCTCCAAGAAATGTATAATTACATAAAAACTTTAACATTGTTAAATACAAATATTATAAAATCAAATAGAAAAACAGGTTTTAAGGGATTTATGATTTGCATTAAAAGTTTAATATTTTTGTACGAGCGATATGTGCAAAATAATAATATCGATTTTTTATGTACCTATAAGTTAAGTCAAGATCATTTGGAATACTTCTTTAGTGCTATTCGAGCGAAAGGTGGATTCAACAATAATCCCACCGCAAGACAATTTCAATCTGCTTTTAATAGACTCCTAGTTCATGGAGAACTCAAAAATTTAACTAGTGGAAATGTTGTGCCACTATCTGATATCACAATTTTAACATACACGAGGCCAGAAATAGCTATCAATAATACGACAGATCGCAATAGACTGATGGTGCCGGATGTGGAATTAACCACACAAGAATTAGACAAACCAGTACTGCCGGACGACCACGATTATTTGGCAGACCCATCGAAATTGACAGAATTTGCAAGGCAAGTGATCATTTACATTGCTGGATTTGTCGTCAGAAAAGTGCGGACTCAAATCAAATGCCAAGAGTGTCTGTCTGTACTATGCAAAGACCAGTTTATAAGCTTACAAAGCAAAAAAGATAAAGGTGGACTACTGTACCCTTCGTCTGATGTAATTACTATTTGTGAAATTGCTGAAAAGGTTTTCAGGGCTAATAAATTGTACAATACCAAGAATCCTGTTCACCACCTAACCCAAGAATGTTTAAAAAAATGTTTACATTTAGAATTATTTTCAGCTATATCCCAACATTCTAAGGAGCAATCCTTTATAAATAATCATTACAGTTTATTAATTAAGGCAATCTGTACCAAATATGTTACTGTGCGGATTCATTACGATTCTAAAAAGATTGTTAGCACAAGTGAGAATATAAGAAATGTTTATACCAAATTAATTTTGTTCAGAGGAGAATAATAAAATCAAATGATTCATGTGTAAAACCATTTTTCATTTTTTCCAATTATTTTTTTTAATTTCTCTAAGCCACCGCGATCCTTATATTTGGGGATCGTTATAGGCTCTTAGAAGCACAAACAGGAATACTTTCAGCTTTTATAAAATGCTGCCTCTCCCTCTACGACCAAAACCTACTAGACGCAATTTAATGCCGGTTTGCAAGTGTTGCATGTAGAACATTCTTTGCCCGTCGGCATAAAATCAACGTAGTAGGACTAAATAAATACATAACGAAAGGAGAAAATTATGATTCGCTGTTAAAACAAAATTTCCAGACCACTGAATACTTCCTTAACCGAGCTTAACCGAAGAGGTGACGCGACGGCTACGACACGCACGGGGTAATTTTTTCATAAATAGTGCAACACTTAAATTACCATGTACTCTATATCCCTCTTGCTCTCGAATATGCGTATCGCTTGTCTATTCATTATCTGTCTACGGGTCGAACCGTTCATGAACCGTCAACCGGTCCATTGAACCAGTCCGTTCATTCAACGCCCACCACTAGGCCACACTACTGTTACAAACGTCAGATCAAAGTCTAGATCTGTATTGAAAAAAAATATAGTTTATAAATCTAAAAACACGCTTTTAAAGTACTTCTAACTAAAAAGTGAAAATAATTCCTAATATTATTATAAGCTAACTATATTTTTATTTATTTTCAGTTTCAGTGAGTTCAAATTAATTTTCCGTATAATACTTTCTCACATTACACCAGACCTACCGTTTACGGGTTAATATTGTATTAAATACAAAAAGTAACTATAGCAAAATATAAAAGTGTAATTTGTTGTGTAACCTTTGGTAGTTAATACAACCTATTATTACACAATGAGGCACTTTAATGTGTTCGACCGCTCAGGTGACACAGATTACATTACTAGAACAGCCAACTACGGACAAAATCACTACGCGCTTGGTTATACTAATTTAATAAATTATCTATATATTACCCATAGAAATATATACTATAGAAATGGCTTGTCCGAACACATTGCCCTTCAAATTTGACATTATGAATAGCAGGATCAGTAACGCCATCTGCATTGAACTACCATTTAAATGACTTTGCATTCACGCGATGTGAACCTTGTAAGGGCGTGATAAAATTTCGTTAGCATTTTTTTTGCCGAAGGTACAATAAAATTGTGATTCTTTCAATAGTGTAAAATATTTATTATTACAAAATTAAAAATACTCCTATTATAGTTGGTAGTTCGTACAACTTTTCAGTGCACAATTAGGCATTTTGTCGTGTTTGACCGCTCACGGAGGCAGCCAACCACAGTCAATTTCACTACGCGCTTTTTGTAGTCTGATTGACTCCAAAAAGGTTCAGTTCATTTATCGCGCGTTAGCCGTGTCCTTACTTTATACGTCAATGATATTACCTAAAGCTACTCGGATATTTGCATCTAGTAGTCAGCATATCATGTTGCTGAGCTGATGCTGGTAGGTATAACTCCTCAACGGTTAGGAGTACGGGATCATTCTTTAAATATAGGCACCTTTAGGTTGTTAATTGTATTCTTTTAAGTTATACAGAGATGAGGCGAGGCGTTGAATATTATTTATGCATTTTTTGTAATTGCAATCGGGTTTCTTGTTTTGTAAAATTATTTCAAATCCAAACAGGCATTTTGTAACTTTTACTTGTTGTGAATAATGTCTTTGGATGCTTCAGAGAAACAAAGATTCTTCTTGATACATTTATTCATTATAATCAGAGTCCGATACCATTACATCTTTTACTGACGGCCATGACAGGAGTGTGTGCGCACTAGGGTGCGTTCCAAATATAGCAACACATACATAGCATTGGGTGCATTCATATACTAGTTAATATTTCAACACCCCCCCTCGATTGATAGTTTAATTAGTTTACAAACAACTTGAAATCGCTAACATACACATACATAATTGGCCCACAAAATTGTTGATCCAAACATATTCATATTTTTTAATACTAACATAACATTATAATGTAATACTCACATGTTAAACAATACACAAAACAACACTTAAATAAAATGTTACACATTATCTTTAATAACATAATTAGTAGTCACACAAAACACAATACTATACTCATTAACAACATTTTAAATGTTACACAAATTACACATTAAAACAATTCACATATAACACTTTGAAATTACAAATAAAGTGGTTACAATTACACATAGTTTAAGAAAATTACACCTCAAAAATTACACAATATTTAGTTCTTTACAGAAAAATGAAATTTTATCATTTGATAATGATTTTGTCATCATATCTGACAAATTATGGTCTGTAGGTACATATTCTATATCAAACTCTTTCTTATTTATCAAATCCTTTAAAAAATGAATCTTTATATCAATGTGCTTAGTACGTTTACTATTCTCTAATGATTTTGAAAGTTGTATGGCACCTTTATTGTCCATGAATAATACACACTTCACTTTACAGTTCAGTCCATTAATATCTTGACAAAGTCCTTTTACATACATTAAATCACAAGCACTGGTTGCTCCAGCAACATATTCAGCTTCCACAGTAGACAATGAAACACAATTTTGTTTTCTTGACATCCATGCAACAACATTGTTGCAATGCAAAGTTACAGATTCTGACATACTTTTTCGGTCAGTTGAATTTCCAGCCCAGTCAGCATCAGAGTAAGTATGTATTGACAATTTATCATTTCTCTCATAAATTAATCCAACATCAGCTGTTTGCTTTAGATATCTTAATGTTCGCTTAGCTTGAGTCCATAAGCTCTGTGTTGGCTTATCCAAGTATTGACTCAAATATGATGTAGCATAGCAAATATCAGGTCTTGACACTGTTGCCACAAACATCAGACTACCGATCAACTGTCTATAAGGTAAGTTTATATTTATTGGTTCATTTTTGTCAATTTGAAATCCTTTGACTACTGGTGTTGAAACTCCTTTACATTCTGTCATATTATATTTTTCTAACATTTTTTGTATTTGTTTATTCTGTGTTATCTTTATCCCATTATCTAGTTTTTCTATTTCCATTCCCAAAAATGTTTTAGGAAATCCAAAATCTTTAACTTCAAATTCTTCTTTTAATCCTAGTATTATCTTATTTATATTTTCTTGAGATGTAGTAATTAAAATATCATCTACATAAATTAATATTAAAGCATTTATCTCTTTTGATAAATATAGGCAATAGTCATGTTTTGATCTTGTAAATCCTTTTGTTTCCATGTATTCATTAAATCTTTGATTCCATACTTTTGGACTTTCTCTTAATCCATATAAGCCTCTATTTAACTTCAAAACTTTGTTCTTTGCAACTTTAATTCCTTCCGGCGGTTTTAAGTAAATTTCTGATTCTAACTCTCCATTTAGAAATGCTGTAGGTACATCTAGTTGTCTGATTGGCCATTCCTTCTGTACAGCTTCTGATAGAAATGTGCGTACTGTTGACATTCTTGCTACGGGAGCATAATTCTTGCCAAATTCTTCATTTTCTTTTAACTGGTACCCACGAGCAACTAGTCTAGCCTTTTTCTGTCCATTTTCCTTTATTTTAAATATCCATTTTGCATCTATTATTTGTTTATTTTCAGGTAAGTATGTTTCAGTAAATGTATTCATCTTTCTTAATGCTTTTATTTCATTTTCTATAGTTTCTTTCCATCCAGTTTCCATTGCAGTTTTATAATTTTCAGGTTCTTCTGTATGTAACAGACAATATGCTTGGTGTAATTCATATTCATTCAGGTAAGTAGGAGTTTTGATGGCTCTTCCCGTCCTTGTCTTTACTTTCTCCTCTTCATTTCTATTTTCTTCTGTTTGTTCAATTTCTTCTGTAGGTTTTATTATTTCTTTCTGTTGTATTGTATCATTTTCTATTTCTTTATAAATAACTGCTTCTTCATTTTGTTTCACATTATTATCTTCTTTGTCTTTATTATAAACAATTTTAGTTTCATCAAAAATTACATCTGTTGAACATGTTATTTCATCATTTTCAGGATCCCACAACCTGTATCCATTCTTACTATAGCCTACCATAATCATAGGTTTTGCCCTTGCATCCAATTTGTTTGGTTTAGGTACAGTAACGCACCATGCTTTTGACCCAAATACTTTCATATTCTTAATGTTATTTATTCCATACCAAATCATAGCTGGAGTAGCATTTTGAAGTACTCTACTTGGACATCTATTCAACTCATAAGCCGAACAACATAAAGCTTCACCCCACAAATGTCTAGGTAATTTGGTTTCTGCAAATTTAGTTCTTGTTCTATCTAACAAAGTCTTGTTCATTCTCTCACTACTTCCATTTTGCATTGGTGTATAAGGTGACGTATACTGTATTACTATTCCTTTTTGTCTACAGTAATTCTTAAAATAATTTGATGTAAATTCACCACCATTGTCTAATCTCAACTTTTTAGTTTTGTATCCTAACTGTGTTTTAACTTCTTTAATGTAGTTTATCAAGTTTTCTTCAGCTTCATTCTTCTGTTTTAATAATCTTACTGTTAAGAAATGAGAATAATCATCAATAATGACTTGAAAATATTTTGCACCATTTATATCACATGGTTGAATTGGTCCGCAAATATCTGAATGAATTAAATCTCCTATCTGTCTTGAATATTTTCTTGATTCTTGAAATGTCCTTCTTGTACTTTTACCTTCTATGCATTTACCACACTTTTCATTAGAAATAGGCAACCCCAAAACTTTTAAACCTAATTTGTTAAGATGACCTAAACGTCTATGCCATAACTGTTTATCATTAATCTCATCTCCACTTAACATACACTTGTTTGATGAAATATTAAAATTAAGCACATATAAACGAGACTGTAATTTACCTTCAATTTTAGCTTGTCCTCTACATATAAAGACCATATCTTTAGAGAATTTGACAACTAAGTCCTTTGATAACAATTGCGCTACAGATAACAAATTATATGTTAGGTTCTCTACAATTAAACATTCTATTGTTATTTTCTCTTTATTCCAAGTTACATCTATTCTTCCTTTCTCTTTACTTTTCAAATATTGACCATTTGCAACATATATTTTAATCTCATCTATTTGTTGAATATTATACATGAATTTCTTAAAACATTCTTTAATTAAATTCTCAGTAGCCCCTGAGTCTACTATAAATTGAATATAACTATTTATATTACTAGTACAACTATTACTAACTTGACCATCCGCTTCTTTCATATTAAACGCTGTAAACATCCAGTAATCCTGCATACTATCTTCTTCTCTTTCTGTGACATATGCTCTGCCTCTGCCTCGACCTCGTGCTATTCCTCTCTGCATTGACCTTCCTCGTCCTCTCATAAATCTACCTTTAGTATTAGATGATGTTGTTTCACCTGGTTTGTGTTCATTTCCTTCCCTTGTTTCCTTTTTCCAACAATCATATGACTTGTGTCCTTTCTTTCCACATGAATAACATGAAAATGACTTTTCTGAGGTCTCTCTACTTGCAAACTTTATTTCTGCATCAAGCAATCTAGCTTTTATAAAATCTATGTTTAACTTACAATCTGAAGATGTTGACATTGTCTCAATAGAAGTGATTACTGCTTCGTATTCCGATGGCATCGCAGACAGAAGGTAGCACACCTTGTCCTCCTCTATAATTTGACATCCCGCCGCACTCAAGTCGGTTACTATTTTGTCAAAAGTCAAGAAAAAATCTTGTAGCTTTATCCCACTTGTACATTTCAATGTGAGAAGTTTTCTTCGTAAATGTAGCTTGTTAATGACACTTTTCCTCTCAAATAATGCTTCAAGAGACTTGATCATCTCTAAAGCTGTACTACAGTTCTTGACTGTTTCTAAGTACTTATCACTCAAACATTGCACTATGATTCCTTTCGCTTTTCTATCGCTTTTCATGAATTCTTTTTCATCTGTAGATTCTTTGCGATCTTCTAACACGTCTATTACTTCTTTTTCTTCCATCAACATTCTAAGACGGAATTTCCAGTTTGAAAATGACTCTCCTTCCCGCAGGACAGGCAACATAAGCTTCTCCATGGTTTGATTTGATCAACCACGCTCTGCTGTTGTGAATAATGTCTTTGGATGCTTCAGAGAAACAAAGATTCTTCTTGATACATTTATTCATTATAATCAGAGTCCGATACCATTACATCTTTTACTGACGGCCATGACAGGAGTGTGTGCGCACTAGGGTGCGTTCCAAATATAGCAACACATACATAGCATTGGGTGCATTCATATACTAGTTAATATTTCAACATTACTTACAATGTTTAAATGCCTTTAGTAAATAGTGCTACTCTTTGCTATAATATTATTATAAAGTGCACCGGATTATTGGATTCTAAGACATCAAGTAAAAAATAATTTTTTGGGCGATATCACTTAAAATACCCATTTTCTATCAGATAAACTAGACTAGTTGTTGCATCTGGCATTTAGCTATTTTCATCAATATTTGTGGTTTGATTTTGCTGTGAGAGCTTTGCCAATAAATAGATAATAGATATATATTTCCGGGTACATTTACCATATCGTTAGTACAGTAATTAAAATGTAATTATTTAATTTAATTTAAATTAAAATAAAAGAGAGATCAAAAATCGGGCTTAACGTTAACCGCGGTTTAAAAAGTTTGTCTTAACTGCGAATTAAATTACTTACTAAATAATTTAAATATTTTTACAATAGAATAAACAGTTTTTTTGATTAAATATCAAGGACATTTAATACATAAAAATAATAATTATGTAAATTTGCTCACAACATTCTGATAACCAAACTTGCAGACAATAATCTATTTTATCATACCAAATGTTGTAGATTTGATGGTTCACCTGTTCAGTTTATTATGATCCTTATGTCATTGAGATAAGCTCCAAAATTTAAAGACGGGTTGTTGATTGAATCATGAATCCGTAACATGTTTGTCAGCCATTATAATCATTAGTTTTGGGGCAAATATACATTCAGTTGAGCTGTAGACTCACTGAAGAGCGCACTTATAAGTAGAAATGGTACAAGTAAAAGTTAACGAGGGTCTGCTTGAAGGGGAGGTGGTGCAAAATGAATATGGAGGAACTTATTGCAGTTTTAAAGGTATTCCGTACGCACAGCCACCAGTGGGGAATCTTCGTTTTAAGGTAAGGCGCCTTTTATTGTTTTAAATCAAATCAAATCAAATTATTTTTATTTACATAAATACCTTAGTTAGAATAACATACATAACATTTTTAAGTGCGAAAGTTTTTGTGTAAAGAGGTATGACTTGTGTGCTGTGTAAATACCACAGATATAGAGATATGCCAAATCTGTGAAATACCTACAATGTATATTTATGTCTATCGTTTTATTATTTAATTTAATAAAACAACAATGAATTCGCGACAACTCGTATAGTGATTTCTCATCATTGTTTCTTTTTTGTAATTTACATGTCATTTAAGTCTGGCGTAGTGGCAAAAGTCGACAGAAAGTCGCTAGATCCCCGTTCCCTGCACCTGATGAGGTTTTTTTTAATAGTTCGGCATTCAACATTTTTAGTTTTTACTCTATACGGTTAACTTCTAATGTTAAAGATCATCCGTAACTATTAACATGAATATTAGTTTTAGATTTTAGATTTTTTGACTTATTCTCTCTAGATCTGTTAGATTAATTGACTTCAAAAAGGGATAGGTCCGGATATTCCGCCCCGCTTTTAGGGTTCCGTAGCACCCTTAGTTATAAATAGTTTCGCCATGTCCGTCTGTCAGTGGCAGGGCCCCACGTTGTTATGGTTAGTGGTTTCAACGTCGATAGCGTTGAAACCACTAACCATAACAACGTGGGGCCCTGCCACTTACGCGTTAACGAGTATGCGGCACCGCCAAGGTAATCAAAGCCGGTTATTTTGGTCGAAGGTCATTATTATTATTTTTTTTCCTGATGATTATGAACATTTTAAGTCCAAAGTTCTGGTCTATTCAGGCATCCTAAGCATACCGATAATTGAACCAAATCTATGTTCCCCTTGATGACCTTCCCCTAGATAGCTTCTAGACTTGGCAGTCTAGAAGCTATCTAGGGGAAGGTCATAAACGGTTTACTGATGGAAGAGCTTGTGTGCACGAGCTCCAGGAAGCAAGCATCACGTTTAACCTGCCACAATAATAAATAGTACCTCGTTGTATTGTACTCGTACCTACTAGTTTTGGTATGCATGGTCGGACTGGGCCCGGTTGGAAGAAAATTAAAATACATTTTAAATATTGGTCTACCTACATTAGTAAATGTCAAATTATCTACATTACACCCATGGGCGTACTTTTAGTGGACGAAAAAAACTTTTGAAAATTTTATTAAGCATTTTTTCATTTGATAGGTTTTACTATCGATATTGAAGCAAAATGTTGAAAAGATAAAAGTCCATTCTATGTTGTAACTTTTATTCCGAATCTTACGACGTGTACGCGTGTGAAAGTTACATTAAATACACTTAGCATTTACTGGATTATTGAAAAATATAAATATATTTATAATTGAAATATTACTTGTTAAAGTAATAAATATTCAGGTTAGGTATAAAAGCAATTTGTAGTCTTTTGGTACTGGCATCATGATATTTTAAGCAGGATCTAAATAATAATAGCAGCTCTGTATCTTAAAAAGTGTCACTGCTTGGCTTGGGCCTCTTCTCATTATGAGAAGAGTTAGGCCATAGTCCACCACGCCGGCCAAGTGTGGATTGGTATACCTAACACACCCTTTAACATTTCTTTAGGCATGCAGGTTTCCTCACTTTGCTAAGGGGACTCAGGGGGATCACGGACTGATTATTCCAATCACTGCTTACATAATTGCTGTCATTAGACTTGAATAAATATTATTACTAGTAATTGCTAATAAGATAAAGAAATAACAATGAGTGGTTCGACTTTGACGACGGTCGCTGAGAGTTATTATTATGTCCACAATAGGTATAAGCCTCTATCTGCAAGTGATTAGTGTGAATCACAGCGATAATTGTATCTAACTGTTATAACTTAGGTCTATTGATTTTATGATATTAATGCTTACACATTTCAAATGTAATATCGTTATACCTCTCTATCTTACATTAATGTCCGTATCCAAATATTCAGGTTCGGACTCTGTCTACGTTCGGACTAGTCATGAAAGGCCACAGAAACAGTGACATCTAGCGTTCCAAAATCATTATTGTTGAGTGAGAGAGAGAGAGATCCATGAAACGAAGAAACAAAAATAAAATGCATTTCGTTGCAGGTACCACAACCACCGAAACCATGGCAAGGAGTCCGCAGTGCAAAGGAATTCGGCTCCAAATCTTTCCAGTTCGATTTGATCACCAAAACTGGGGTAATAGGGAGTGAAGACTGCTTGTACCTAAACGTTTATACCCCCAATGTCAAACCCGATAAACCTCTGCCAGTCATGTTTTGGATTCACGGAGGAGCTTTAATTAGTGGCAGTGGAGAAGACGACCTTTACGGACCTCAGTTTCTGATCAGAGAAGATGTCGTCGTCGTCACAATAAACTACAGACTTGAGGTGCTCGGCTTCCTTTGTTTAGACACTGAAGACGTACCAGGAAACGCTGGTTTGAAAGACCAAGTGGAAGCTCTTAGATGGGTTAACAAAAACATTGCCAATTTCGGCGGTGATCCAAACAATGTGACGATATTTGGAGAAAGTGCTGGTGGTTGCAGCGTCAGCTACCATCTGATTTCACCAATGACCAAAGGTCTATTCAAGAGAGCTATTCCTCAGAGTGGTGTTACTTTCTCCAACTGGGCTCAGGCCTACCATCCCAGAGAGAGAGCCTTAGCATTAGCCAGACAGTTAGGTTGCTATTCTGAAGACGACAAGGAATTGTACCAATTCTTTAAAAAGCAACCAGTAGAAAAACTTGTTGCAACTTCTGTCCCAATAGTTTTAGCTGAGAAACTTAAAAACAAAACCGAAATGTATTTCAGTGTGGTTCAAGAAAAGAAATTTGGTAATAATGAAAGATTTTTCGCTGGCGATTTCGGCGCGATTCACGAAGGCACGGAAATTATGGTTGGGTACGTTTCAGATGAAGGTATCGTTAATCTCGGACCTACCGAAGATACCACGACTAAGTTAGAATTAGCTAGAGATTTTCCAGAAATGTTCGTGTCCAAACCTTTGGCACTCCAACTAACAATAAATCAGCAACTTGAACTTGGGAAGAAAATAAGGAACTATTACTTCAACGGCAAAATTAACTTATCGGGTGATTGGGAATCGTTGGCCAGATTCTATTCAATGGATATGTTTGTGCATCCAATAGTAGGATTTACAAAATTATGTGCGAAGAGAAACAAAGTGTTCTTTTACAAATTCAATTGTAAAACAGAAAGAAATGTTATGGCCCACGTTTTTGGACCTTCTGAATTAATTGGTACGAAAATTGTAACGTCTCACGCTGACGACGTACCATACCTTTTCAATGCCAAGATAATGCCAACTAAAGTGGATGCCCATTCAGACACATTTAAACTTATGGAGAAAGTGATTAAACTTTGGACTAATTTTGCTAAATATGGGTAAGTAACTTTCAGACACATTTAAACTTATGGAGAAAGTGATTAAACTTTGGACTAATTTTGCTAAATATGGGTAAGTAACTACGTATTAATTTAGGTTCTTATATGTGATTTAATTCTGAATCAAATTACAAGCTTTTATGTATATAGGTATGTGGGTTAAAAAAATTACAAAGCATTTTTCAACTACTCCTAGTTGGCCGATCGAGCATACTTGTGTAATTCAGATGACAATGCACTAATATGACAGGAATGGTGTGATGATGTACGCAGGCGTGTATTTTCACGAGGAAACTCCTCAACGCTTAAAAGCAGAGATATACGAAACTTTGCATAATTATTAGATTTTGGTGATGATTCACTAATATGATGTGAACGGTATGACGTATGATGCTGCGGCCAGGAGTATCTTCACGTGAGGGATCTCCTTAACGCTTCGATACGTATCTTTAGCATAATATTCAGTCAGTTTCTGTGACAATACACGAAATGTCGCACACTCACATGTATAAGTTGCGGCAGGGGATGAAAAACATAATGCTAAATAAAATAACATTAACATAATCTAGGAACATAAAAAACATAAATGACTTTCATGTCGTGAACTCATCCTGCGAACAAGAAAACAAATATCGACCTTATTGGATACCGCATTGAGCGAGCGCAGCGGCCATGTCAACGGTGCGCGCGGCCGGTATTGCTAGCAATGGCGGTCGCCGCCTTCGTAGTTCGTTCCCTGTACAGTAAACGCTCATAAGTCCATAGGCACGCTAAGGATTATATTGCTTTGAACTGTACGAGCCCGATGCAGCCAGTACACACACTAACGAAGTTGCGTGCGTGTATAGCAGTTTATAAGATAACACACACTAATGAAATGTTGTCGCATTCGTACTAAACGCGTCACAGTGGCGACCGGTTCTTACAATTCGCATCTATCTATCATGAGCAGGTAGCTGTATCGGGCTATCGGGTAAGCATTGGGATCACAATCAACTAAATCTGAGTTTGAAGCTTAGTTGATTTGTGGTTGTATTTTGTTTTTACGAAATCATAATAATATTTGTAATATTTTAAGCACAAACTTGTTAGGTTTTCATGCTTAAATAGTTACATAACTACAATACATAAATAGTTACATATTAATATTATTATTATTGAACATTTTAATATGACTAATAAGTTAAATATGTTATTATTATTTAACTATTTACGTATTTTTTTATTTTTATTTTCATTGTTGTAAGGTAGAATTAAAAAAAGTCACGCTGAATGATGATAAAAATGTTTATTCGTTTTATTTATTTATACAATTAATAAACTTTTAAGAGCATTGTGACGTCACATTCCTACCTAAATAAAAAAAAAGTTCCCTTGTAACCGTTTATAAGAATTTTGATTAATATCTATAATAACTAATAAGTTAAATATGTTATTATTATTTAACTATTTACGTATTTTTTTATTTTTATTGTCATTGTTGTAAGGTAGAAATAAAAAAGTCATGCTGAATGATGATAAAAATGTTAATTCGTTATATTTATTTATACAATTAATAAACTTTTAAGATAATTGTGACGTCACATTCCTACCAAAATAATAATATAATAGAAGTGCCCTTGTAACCGTTCATAAGATTTTTTATTGTAACCCACCAATAATATAAATGTTACTAAAATGATTCATCATGACAACAAGGAAGAAAAGGATGTTCTAAAACAAAAATATAATTATTGATACCCTAAACTTCAAAAAGTATAGAAAGGACTTAGCGAGATTAGATCTCACGGCTCATTGCTAAACGCATTTAACTGCACTCCTTAACCGCTCGGCCACCTTGACTCATTATAAGTAAGTGAAATTATGAACTACAATTATTTGTTAACAACATGTGTCTATTTCTTGGAAATAGAAGGTCGTAAGTCAAACTACACTTCAAACTATTGCCTTTTGAGATTGCTTATGGACTTTTGGTCTTGACTGTACGCGTCCGGTGCCGATAATCTTATTTCTTCCAATAAAGCTGGATTGGTTATAGTGCCACGTAACACTTTGAATTTGAATAGGTAAATTGGGAGCGCAGCTTCTCTTCTCACTTTTATCTTGTTATATCCTAACATACCCAATATAAATAAAGCAGGGTATAACAACGGGTACCTATCCTGTGTATATTCCAGTTTAAAATATAAAATTCTGAAATATTTAAAAAAAGTTATTCTTACATTGTGGTACTACACTACACACTACATCATAGAAGCTACTAATATTAGTAGATTGTTAATTACGTTGACGTAGTTTCGATGTCATTATTTATTTTCTACTAATATAGTTTCAATTTCAGGCTTTATTTAACATTATTTTGTTTTTCAGAAACCCCACTCCTGATGACTCCTTAGGGGTGAAGTGGATCCCATACACGGCGGAGAACCAGGATTACCTGGACATTGGCAATCTGTTTGTGGCTGGTAAGTCACCTGATGCTGATGAGTTGCAATTTTGGGAGACTACCCTTCAGGAATACGGATGGAAGAATTACTATTGATATTTATACTAACATGTAGGTAATGTATCAATAGAATTACAGTGAATAAATGTTTGTTAGCAAATTTGTGATATTTTATTATCTTACCCGCTAACCAGAAATTGCAGTAGTACCGTACCGAGTCTGGAATTGTGCCCAGCAGCAGATGGGTAGGAATAAACGGGCTCTTTCATATAACCTCGGACATAATTACAATAAGAGTGGGTGTGAAACACCTACCTCTTTTAGAGTAATTTTAAGGCGAAAATCTTTGTGAGGATGTATTTGATACTTCACGCTAAATTACTGGACCGATATTGATGAAATTTGACAATATAAAGCCTAGATTCACAAGGCTTTATATTGTCAAATTTTTCTTGTCAAAAGTCCCTTAAGATTTTTTTAAAACTCACATTGTGGTCGGTAATTGATAATGTTTATTAAAAGTTACCGCATGCTATGCTAAATGCGATTCTATTGAAATTTCCACTATGCAGGTATTTTATTTGGTCAATCAGGCAAGGATTTCGCTGCTGGTCACAATCAAACCTACATATAGGGCTAACATTTATAAATTTCTACAACTCTATTGCTCGATTGATCAGGAAAAAGTTTAGCTTACGTTATTTAATGAAATTACATTTTTATCAGTACTATGGTTTTTAATAATCCCTGATAAAGGCATGATAAAAAGGATTAATTTATTACTTTTACCTCACCTTTAGGTAATTTTTTAATAATTTTTGATTTACCACATTCATCATAACATTATCATCTTAAAGGTTAAGCTCGTTTATCTGTAATCTTTTGTTTACAATAAAGTGTTAAATTAATAAATAAAGGTAAAATAATAGTGCCTTACAATATTTGTAAAATAAAAGAGAGAAATGAGTTTTAGTTTTTTTATTGGTCTTATAATCTATGTTTATGAGGTCTCCATAGCGGTGGCGGTTTCCTCAGTGTACTTGCCCTTGTCCTTGCCGAGGGCTGCCAGTCTGCCCTTCGCCCTGCGGTCGAGGATGGACTTGCGGTCCTTGTTCATCTTTAGCTTGACGATCACACACTGCGTAATGAGAAATTTACATTAAATATTAAGGAATATGGTGTAGAATTGTGTGTATGGTTTGTATGATCAGAGCCATTGAAGAGTCTCAGCAGTAACTGTGTCCCTATCAAACATGCAAGCATTGTAAGACATGAAGACAGGTTAAGTTGAATGTTATCATCATGTCAAGTTTGTTCTTAAGTCAGTGTGATTTGGGCCTAGATGTATTGCTGTCTTTCATTGTTACTGTTTGGTGTAAGATATGCTGTAGTCATATTATGATATTTTTTATAGTTCAAGACATAAAAAATTAGCCATTCAATGAATGGAATGTGGAAAACACTAGAGAAATGTTAAGGCATCAGACTGCATGAAATAGATTCCTAGTAATTTTCCAGTCAGGTAATGACAAGACAGAGGGCAATATTGAAGTCCCACTGAATCACACAGTCTATTAAATAGATTCCGGTTCCGGATAAGTCCTGAATAGACTACTCAGAACTCTTGACAGATGAAATATTAAATTAAATTAGTCACCTTTTTAAAACCTGCTGAAATTAGGTCTTAATCTTGTGGTCTTATACAAAGATTAAAAAAAAAATTGAAGTACATAATAATATTGTTGATTGTAGTTCTGTGCTACCTGTGTGAAAAAATAACAGCCATCTGAGGCATAATCTTTAAGACCTCATATAAATATAGCAATGCATTGGCTATATTTAAATTTACTAGAGATTTTAATAATATAATATCGACATATATATTATAATATATATATATAAATAGAATAATATAATGTAGTAGTGATGTTATGTATTAATTAATAACTGTATACATACCTTTGAAGGGTGGATACCGACATACGCACTGGCACCATTAGCCTTTTCACGCTGGATTCTCTCAATGTAAACTACGAACTTCTTACGGTAAACCTGGACCACTTTGCCAACTTGCTGGCCTTTGTAGTGGCCACGGACAACCTGGAACAGGATGAAAATAACCAAGTGTTATTGTGATATCAGTTTGAAATGAGTTCAAGAGGCATTATTTTATATCTAGGAAATCCTATCTCCTCTATGGAGAGGGCTTAAATCTAGTTAGCTTTCAACATTATAACTAGCAAATAATCTGATGATCTGTGTATTTCTACTAATACACAAATTAAGACTTTAATGTTCAGATAAGTAAATATCAATCGTGCAATTGCATTGGGTAAGTATACACCCAACAATATAAATTAAATCAGATAACAAATAAGGATGATGAATGTTGTAAGTTCTCATCTAAGTTTTTAAGTTTGATCCTTTAGTTACTTTCTCCTAGTTAAGAGCCCTATTACAAAAAAATGCGTATGTGCAAGGTTTTCGCCGTCGTAATTGTATACTTTTTGCTGTTTATTACTTAAAAAAATTACATTATAAAGATAGCCCATTTCTTCGTCTTAAACATTAATACAACAGATATTATTTTTTTTAATTTAATTATGCAGTAATCATCATTCTGCTGATGTATGATTCAGTAAAAGAGGGGAACAGACCTCGTTTGAGAGCTCTAATTTGTAAAAACTGACTAACACTGCCCATCAAAATATTAGTTTTTGTATTGAATGTATCCTCTACTAACATCATTATAAAATATATTTTTAATATTGTCCTTTTATGAGTATAAAAAAAGGTCTGGAATTGATACAAGTTTTAATCAAAATTACCTCAAAACAAGTCAGAATATCTCTGGTATTTGGTATTATTTCAATATTAAGTTTTTACTAAAATAATATTTCACTTTTGCTTTATCCTATAAATTTTTTGTTTTATTTAAAATTGCTATAGTTATTTTGTAATAAATCAAATAAAAGTAGTACTTATTTGACTGCGCCGGGGCGATGCAATCAGATGCGCACGAGCGCTTGTCGAGGTCGGACCTATGTCAGTTTATTTCGTGCGCTAGTGTGCGTAACTAGGCAAGTAAACGCTACGTCAGTGTGTGTGCGTGTGAGCATCTTATAGTAGGATCGCGATTTCTTGATCATTGTGAGTATAATATTATTTTGGTATTGTGTGTTGTAGTAGCACAATTATTTTACTTCTTTTGTATTATACAGATAATTGCGTTTTATTGTAGTTGTGCTACAGTCAATATGGGTAAATGTAAATACCAATGCTTAAGGAAACGTAAAAGGCATAACATCGAAAACCTGAGCAAAGCTAGAGAAGCAAGGTATGTATTTAATTTCTTTTTCGTCGTTATTTAATTGGTCGTGTTTGTTATGAATTGTCAGGAGAAGGTTCTAATGAAAAAAAAAAGAAAGGACATCCGCTCCCCTCAATACCTACATTTTCGTCGTGTTCGAGAAAGTTCTTATGAAAGAAAAATAAGAAATTTGCTCATATTTCCTATTTATATTAAAACATACTTATACAGGGTGTATTTTTGAAACGGGGCAGTAAGGGCAAGTACCTTAACCGTTGCAGTTACAGCAAAACGTTCTTAAAAGACCTTCCCTAACTTTTTGGGACATTTTGAACTGCATTCACAGATTTTGTAAAAAACTTACAGTTAGCAAAAAAAATGCAAAAAGTTCAAATTTTTTTTTTTTATGCCAATCGATTCTATTTCATGTGGGGATCAAAAAACTCTATGGGACCATTTTAGCTTTCAGTACTAGAAAAGACAGAAATCGCCAAAAACGTTTCCCATACATTTCGGCAACAGAAACGAATTTCTACGATGGTCTAACTTTTTGTTATGGCCTGGACGTAGGTAGAATTGACTGTAAAGTAAATAAAAAGAATTTTTACCCTCAAATTTCGAATTTGATTCGAAAATCTGTGTGTTATACTTAGTTTCAGCTGAGAAACTTCGTATGAGTTATTAATTAAGGATTTTCGCTAAAATGTCTTCTAATCGTGAAAAAATTGACTTATTAGAAGCGTATTTTGAAAGAACCCTGCAATTCCAGGTTTTTCAAAAGATTTGTAATAACCTTTCTTGTTGGCACATGCCGCAACGGATACTTATTGCGGTACCACACTAATGCAGCTCCCGCATTTCGATTATTGACAAAATACGCTTCTAATAAGTCAATTTTTTCACGATTAGAAGACATTTTAGCGAAAATCCTTAATTAATAACTCATACGAAGTTTCTCAGCTGAAACTAAGTATAACACACAGATTTTCGAATCAAATTCGAAATTTGAGGGTAAAAATTCTTTTTATTTACTTTACAGTCAATTCTACCTACTTCCAGGCCATAACAAAAAGTTAGACCATCGTAGAAATTCGTTTCTGTTGCCGAAATGTATGGGAAACGTTTTTGGCGATTTCTGTCTTTTCTAGTACTGAAAGGTAAAATGGTCCCATAGAGTTTTTTGATCCCCACATGAAATAGAATCGATTGGCTTAAAAAAAACAAAATTGAACTTTTTGCATTTTTTTTGCTAACTGTAAGTTTTTTACAAAATCTGTGAATGCAGTTCAAAATGTCCCAAAAAGTTAGGGAAGGTCTTTTAAGAACGTTTTGCTGTAACTGCAACGGTTAAGGTACTTGCCCTTACTGCCCCGTTTCAAAAATACACCCTGTATATTCATAATTTATATTTTTTTATAGAAATAATAAAAAACAGAATCTGGAAAACTTTGAAGCTTCAACATCTAGCAACATCAATGAAACTAAGGACATGGTAAAATAATGAACTTTTCTTAATATAAAATACTTCGTATTGAAAATTTAATTTATTTCATGCTTTTTTAAATTTTTTAGACTTTTGACAGTGAATACGCAGACTTTGACACTAATGATAGTTCAATAATTGAAGAAACAGATATAGAATCGATCGACTACCTGCCGTCTACTAATTGCACACGTGTAGTCGATGAGTCACTTATCTGTAGGTACTATTGGTAGTTACCAAATAAAATGCAGTGCGTGTTCTTTTATCGCACATAAAACCCGTAAATATTGTTTGATATGAATACTTATTTACCTTATCAAAGTTTGTCATCAAGACACTATAGTAAACGACACATATCGACATATTATAATGTATTTATTTTTGTGGATCACACCTACTTTAGCATAATGTTCACGTACTGTAATATTTACTTTATATTAAGTTTCATAATGTTATCAAAAATATACGAAATAAAATAATTTTAATGTGTTTCAATTGATTAAATGTTGTAAAACTGATATACCTGTTATTGATAAGGAGCCAATTCTGCAAACTACTAAACTGGTAAACTGAAAAAATACTTTTTATTCTAACAACAAAGCATACTTTACGATTCGTTTACCGTGGAAGTGCCATAGGAAATCATACTACAGCGGATCAAGATTATTTAGTCACTGTTCACGCAACTTGTGCATCGAGTAGGTCGTAACTTGCCGCGCGGTCGCAGAAACACCTAATTTGGCGCAACGTAAAAATGTAATAGGGCTCTTAATGGGGATTTAAAGAGATCACTGTTATAGCATTAACAACTACATATACATAGTATGTATGTATGTATGTATGCCAAATTTATATAAATCTATGTAAAATGTTGAGTAGTCTTAGCCCATGCGCAATTGAAGTTTTAGTCACATTTGGTGTCAGCATTGCACGTCTCGGAGATTCATTATAAACTCCATACTAAAGTCTATATTGTCTACAGGATTGGTTTGGTTATGTCATGAAATAGTAATCAAATTCTATTAATGTAAGTTATCCACCATCTAGCCATTACTAATGGTGAGAAAGCTATGTATGTATACAATGACTTAAACATGATAATAATAATTTTAACAAATGAGGAAAGATAACATATTATGCGTTCAGGTATCTGATGAACACAGCTCCATGTGGTAGTAAGTTATTGAACCTGGAGCAGAGCAACTTATGTGCCCACTACATAACTTGCTTGCTTTCTACTGATATTATCACAAACAAAACAAATCTGGCTGTAAGCCCTGCTTACAAAGGAAGAGAAATTAATCATGTTAGTCAAATCCCTCAACTATTTAGCTAAATAAAAAACTAAAGTAGTGACTACTAAATTGTGATTTGGCATACATGGTGATTTAAACTATGCAATGTTATGCCATGAACAACAAGAGAAAAATCACACTTCAGCAAGTTATTTACATCACTGTTTTAAACATTAATAAATACCACAATATAGTTATCTTAACCAAAAAACAGCACGAGATAACCTCGCCAAAACTGAATGTATAACTTTTGATTCTAACCTATCAGTTTAATGTATGAAGTGCTAAACAATCAGAGCCATTATTGCACCAGGGCACGGACTAGCTGCCTCGCCTCGAACTTGTAAGAGAAAACCTCGGACTCGTTCTCAGCGCGACGGCGGTCGTCCGTAGTCTAAGAATGGTTTGTCTTCATCATACTGTTTCGCACAACAAACATAACCTATGATCAAACTCTAAAATATTAGAGAAAGTTTGTACCGTTCGCTCACCTGAACTTCGTCGTCCTTGCGAATGGGCATAGATTTTACATTGAACTTCTGTCTCAACTCCTTGGAAAGAGGTGCTGACATAAGTACTCGCCTGATGTGTGAAGGCGCGCTGAAATGGCGCTTCCTGTTTTTCCTCCTCGAGGATGTGACGAGCTTATTGTACTTCATTCTGTCGCTCTTTGCTGAAAAGCCAAAATACCACGTTTATTGCACGGTAGTGTGATGTTTAGGTTACGGTTTCCTGCGTGCTAACTGTCAAGTTGCGGCGACGAGTAATTCGACAAACAATAGTAACAAAACTTAAAATATCCATAGTTTCGGATACGAAATATAGTATTAATTTATAATGTAACAGTTGCAATCACAGATATATGAACAAATACAAGATTATCACGGATTTATCAACGTACCCTAAACAACTCGGGCAAAGAACCGAAATAAAAAGAAAATTATTATAGTGTTGCCATTTTAACACACATTATAACTACCAACTGTCAAAATGTTCGCATCAATCTTTGTAAAAATATTAAAACACATTGTTGAATTGTTATTTTAAGAAAAAATAACTACATTTATTGTCATCTTTTTTTTTTGCAGTATAATATACAATCAATGATCCGTTTTAAATAAATCAAAAAATATTTATTTAAGTTGCAGTAGGTACGATTTTAGGAAAGTGGCAACACAATGTTGTTGCGTTTCATTTTACGCAGATGAGTTGTTTGCACGATCAATCTAAGACTTTTGATTTTTTTTATAACTTTCGACATTATAATGCAACTGTTTAAATTTATATTATTTGATCGCAAAATTTAGACCATTTAAGTCGGGAGATAAAAAAAATTTGCATTCAATGAATTCATTTCGATATCAGTCACGGACAGTGTTGGCCTGAAACCAAATTTTCCGATGCGCAGTATAGGTAAATAAAAGGAAGGACTTAAAGAGTTGTTGCTTGACGACAAGAAAGCCTTGCTTAATTAATTGTAATAACTGCAATTATTAAAAAAAAAACAATGTTGCGAAATAGTACTTGATCTCTTGTAAAATTAATAAATAAAAAATAAAAACTTTATTACCAAGAGATACGTGTACATTATTTTTAGACAGTGGCTACCAAACTAGGTTTTCCTGTTTTTTTGGTTAGCCAGAATTGCTATTTTTTATTTTGATTAGGTATATTATAGATTATCTTATAGATTATTTAATTAGCACATTTAAAACTTATTATAAATTATTATTAATTTTAAACTTACATAGGATAGGTAGGTTATTTTAATAAATACCTTCTTCTTCTATCGTGTCAATGGCTTGTTGTTGAATGTTAAATAGTTTTTGCCCAAAAAGCAGCAACGTCTACTCCTTTTTTCGTAGCCTGCATAAGATCTTGACGCGTACACGTGGCAGGAGACAACGGGCATGATAGCAGGTGAGCCATATTTTGTGTAGGGAACCCGCACTCACAATTGATGGTATTTGTTTGAGTGAATCCCCACTTAACCAGGTTCTCCCTACAGCGGCCAACTTGTGTCCGGAGGCGGTTAAGAGACTTCCAAATTGGCCACTGTAGCCCGCTACCAGGTGGAAGATGCTCGGCTGGTTTAAGAAAGCCGGGTGGAGTTGGAAACTTAGCCTTCCATGCTTCCATTCTCACATTAGCCTGGGTTTGGTTATCTCTGTATTTGGCAATCCTCATAAAGCTCTTTCGGCTTTTTAAACGAGCTCGTGGCAGTTGGTAACCATGGAGAGGATGCCTTCTGTCATTTTCCTGGTTATGCTTTTCAGCACAGCAAGATGCTTCGCGTCGCGCAGGTGGTGGTGCTATTCCAGCTAGTGGATAAACCATACTGAGAGGCGTAGGTTTCAAACAGCCGGTTATTGTTCTAGCGGTGTCGTTAAGAGCCACATCCACCTCTTTGGCGTGGGCTGAGCGATGCCATACTGGGCACGCAAACTCACCCGCTGAAAAGCTGAGTGCCAGAGCCGTTGTTCTCAGAACGTCTGGGGCCGCTCCCCAGGTTGAACTCGTTAGTCGCCGTAGGATGTTATTTCGGGAAAATACTTTTTGCTTGGTGTTTAGGCAGTGGCTTCGGTATGTTAGGGCTCTGTCTAATGTGACGCCTAAGTAGCGAGGGTATGGGCAATGTTCAACGTTGACTCCTCTCCATGAAATTTGTAGGGCTCGATTTGCGTGATGGTTTCGCAAGTGAAAAGCGCAGACCTGGGTTTTTGTCGGATTCGGCCTTAGGGCATTTTGGTGGTAATATTTGCCTAAACCTTCCAGGGCTTCCATCAGGTTTTCTTCAGCCTCTTCAAAACTTTGCGTTTGTGCTGCTAAGGCCAAATCATCTGCATATATAAACCGTTCAGTGTTTGCAAGGCTAGGTTGGTCGTTTGTGTAAATGTTAAATAACGTGGGGGCCAAAACACTTCCCTGCGGTAGTCCATTTTTTTGGCAACGCCATCGGCTCTTACCTTCGTTGAGGTGGACTTGGAATCATCGGTTGCTCAGAATTTCCTTGAGTATTTTTACAAAACCAGCATCTTGAGTTAATTGGGAGACCTTATTCAGCAGTATTTTCTTATTGACTGTGTCGTAAGCAGCTGTAAGGTCAACAAATACTACACCAGTTAACTGAGTTAGTTTTAAAATTTGATTTGTGCAGGATTTTCCCGGTCTAAAACCGGCCTGTTCTGGTATAAGGTGATCATCTATCAAAGGTGTGAGTCGATTCAACAGCAGCCGCTCAAAAAGCTTGAAAGTGTGGCAAAGAAGAGAAATAGGCCGGTAGCTCTTAGAGTCTTTCGGGCATTTGCCAGGTTTTAGAAGGGCCATCACTTTAGCTCGTCTCCAGTATTTAGGAATCCTGGATTCGGCTAGGCAGACGTTAAAAAAATTAAGGAGCCATGACACTGCTACAGGCCCAAGGTTTTTAATTTGTTCGACGGTTAGGTTGTCGAAACCAGCCGCTTTTCCATTGCGTAGTTCTCTAATACCTATTAATATATCCGTAAGTGTGAATGGTTTACTAATATGGTATTGATTGGCAGGTGGAGCGACAGATTGTTTGATTTTTGGGAGGCTGTTCGGTGGTTTGCCATTAAGTAGGAGCTGATGAGCAACTTGGTTGGCCGTGACTTGTCCATGGTTTCTAGCCGCAGGTGGATCACCTGTCAGGTTCTTAATTGTACTCCAAGCCTTTCTACTGTTGTGGGTCATATTTATATTAGTCACCAGAGACATCCACTTTGTCTTACGGCTTTCACTAATCTGGTTCATCAGCTCCTCCCCTAGTGAGATGGTCGTCTCAGAGAAAGAATCGCAATCAAATGATTCGTAATAATTGACTAAGAGGTTAGCTGAGTCGCGTGATAGGCCTGGGATATACGAAGTACGGCAGCCTCGAGGGATAGACTGACGTGATACAGTCTGTATGATCTCCACAAAACTGTCATAGTTGTTTGGTGTTGGTTCTAAATGGAGTAACTGTGAGTCAATATCCTTGGCGAAGCGTTGCCAGTTAGCCTTTGTAAAGTTGAATCGGCGTCTGAAAGGTACGCTTTGAGGTGTTATAGCGGCTTCAATATGGCAAGCAATTGGTCTGTGTTGAGTGTTAGGGATGGGTGGCAATATTGTCTTTTTGGCGTGGGCACTGATGTTGGCGCTCACGAAAATCAGGTCCGGATTGTATCCGCGACCCCAACGGCGGCTGTTAAACGAGTATGGTAGTTTGGCATCGTGTATTAATGAAAGGTTTTCACTTTCAGCCCATTGTTCAACAGCTTCGCCGTCGCCGTTAGTGGTTGAGTATCCCCATGTAGAGCTGTGGCTGTTAAAATCACCAACTATGATTTTATTAGACCGGTATTCTAAATTATCGACCTTGCTGAATTCGAAAGGCTGATTAGGAGGTTTGTAAATAGAAGAGACGGTGCATGTACCAGTATCAAGTGTTATGACTTCAATGCAGTTTACAGAGCTGCATGATACTTTTAGGACTGACAGGTTAGGTTTTGTGAACATCGCGCTTCCATATTTAGCATGCGGGATTTCTGCAGCTAGTGTCATGCCGGGGACTACCGGTTTTACGTGGTCTTTATCCCGGTGGGTTTCTTGGATGCATAGAATGTCGCATCCTGATGTTTTGTAGAGTGATGCAAGTAGGTGACTTTTGGCATCAGAAAAACCCTCGATGTTGATTGACACTATCGTCAGAGCAGGTTTTGGCCTCTGAAAAGAGCCATTTTGAGGAGTTTTAGTTAATCGTTGGCTCTGGGAAGAGCTGTTTATAGCCATTGTGGTGATAGGATTAGTCAGCTAGACACTGCGTTACCGTGTTCTAGCTGTCCAGGGCGCGCCGCGGGGAGGCTCCTATCATGCACCCCATAAAATACCTAAAGAGGGCATATCGCCTATAAACAACTATGTTTGTGTTTGTGTTAAAATGTAACTTACCATTGCATAAATTTAAAATTTTCTTCTAAAAACCTTAAAAGCTGTATCAAAGGTCGCAATTTTCACAAAAACCTAAGAAACTTCACAACAGTGTCTCCACCGTCAAGAGCCCTGGGCGCCGACGTTATGTAAATATTTTAGTTCAATTACGAAACCACACTAGTTTGTATAAAGAGCGTGGTTACCACCGTATCAGCCTATCAAAGATACTACCAATTCTAATATAATAAATATGAAAGTTTGTGAGTATAGATGTTTATTACTCTTTTACACAAAAACAATTGCGTCGATTTTGGTGAAAGTTCAGGGTTATGTAACGAGATTGCAATTTTCACTAGATGGCCTACAATTTTACTTTTAGCTTCACTCGCTAATAGTTGAATAGTCCAGAAGGAAATAAAAATACCTGTGTGGGAGCTAGCAGTCTTTAACGGCGGCACCGGTAACTCTGATGTCATTGCAACGTTTCCGCAACCGGAGATCACCGATAAACACCGACATTCTCACAATGAGATTTATTACAAATGCTGTGGAATATCTAGAATGTCATAGAACTTTGTTGAAAGTAGGTAGTGTAAAGTAGTGTGATATTTTAATCATATTATGATCATTCTTATTTAAAGTATGGAGCTCATATTTGCGGTTACGGATCGAAAAATTCAGGATAAAATTAAATTTTCGGGTTAGTTATAAAATTTGATTTTTAGTCCGAAGTTAGAAAGTTGGTATTGATTTTCTTTTTTCTCTTTAGTCGTGTCGGTTAATTCGTCCCATTGGGCTATAGCATAATAAAAATAATAATATGGTGTGTAAGAGATAGCTGCCTTGAACGGCGACACCGGTAACTCGTCTGATGTCATTGTAACGTTGCCGCAACAGGAGATCACAGATTAACCGCGACATTCACACAATTAGATGATACCGCTGTACAATATCTGTCTACAACTCTATAATGTCATGTAACTCGGTTGACTTGGTTGACAACTGACTACTCTGGATGCTTACATAATTTTAACCGACTTCCCAAAAAGGAGGAGGTTCTCAATTGAACAATCGCAACAATCGACGACCGGATGGCGGAGTGGGTAATGCACCTACCTGCGACGCCGAGGTCGTGGGTTCGATTCCCACTTAAGACAAATCTTTGTGTGCATGAACATGGGGGGTTTGTCTTAGTCTGGGTGTTTCTATGTATAATAAGTATGTATTTACAAAAGAAAAGTATGTATGTATTAGTATCAGTTATTCTAGTACCCATACTACAAGCTCTGCTTAGTTTGGGACTAGATGGCGTTGTGTGTAAGTTGTGAGATATTTAATTCGGCCGGTATGTACATCGTTTACGTCGCGGTAAATGGACCGATTGATGGTCGCGGTAAATGGTCGATGGACTGACAGCTATTATGAACGAAAATGCATTCGTCTTAATGACTTACCTCCAAAAGTCGCACCTAATAGAAATAATCAAAATAAAATATATTTATTTCCTTAAACTATTTCACAGCATTTAGAAATATCAAACGTCAATCGTTCACTGCCGCGGGTTTCGATTCCCGGGTCGGGAAAAGTGTTGTTATCTATAGCAGCTGGGAGTTGTAATTGTGCCCGGTGGATGGCGATAGGCTCACCCCTTATCCCTTGGGATTCTTGTACACCTTTGCCACACCCTTCTGGGTAATATAGGCGTGATGTTATGAATTAAAAACGTCAAAATGTACAAATAATAGTCGCATAACGTCCTTCCATTACATTGACTTGCGTTGATATTAAATGGAAGGAAGAGTGTGCAAATTGTTTAGATATGAAACCTTCTACTATACTATTATATGCCCCAGGCAAAAGGTTCCGTGTTTGACCTTTGATGTGCGAATATTAAAACAATGTTTATGAACACCCCCGCGACACAGGTGTATTCCAAGAGCGGACGTCGATTTTTTCAAAATAATAATAAATAATTAATCATAGCTACTTCCCAGTTTCCTCCCAGCTATTTGAGCAGAGCGTGTGGATTGTATGGCAAAATATTTAACGGTGGTAGAGCTCTTGTAAACGACATCGAGGGCGAAAGCACCATGACTCACCCTCTTGAGGCATAACGCAGTAGTTCTCAGATGAAACTACGCATCTACAAACTGCTTTTTAATGACATTGCACTAGTTGAGACATGAATTATGATTATTATTTATTTATTGATATTTTTATGACTTTTTAATACTGTCTTATTTTTATTATTGTTTTGTTATTTTATTGTGTTGATTTTCTATTGCTATTTATATGTTTATTATTAAGTACTGTAATCTAAGTCTAGTACTTAGGCCAAAACTCGCGGGGAAGCGAGGAGATAGGTCGTTCCTCGCATCTATGATTTGAAAACTAGTTTTGTATTTTTATATGAAGATGCGAGAGCAGCGCTCTACTATATTTGGCAGCGGGGGACACCTTAAAATGATTTGCCCTCTTGATTTGACTGTCTAAGGACTTGCTATATTCAAGATATTACTTAGAAATTTTTTACCCACATGAAAAATGATAATAAGATGATAAACTAGTCGGCATATCCCGGCTAAAGTAACGTGAGTAACCCGTATTCTCAATAATAAGATGATGAACTAGTCGGCATATCCCGGCTAAAGTAACGTGAGTAACCCGTATTCTCAATAATAAGATGATGAACTAGTCGGCATATCCCGGCTAAAGTAACGTGAGTAACCCGTATTCTCAATAATAAGATGATGAACTAGTCGGCATATCCCGGCTAAAGTAACGTGAGTAACCCGTATTCTCAATAATAAGATGATGAACTAGTCGGCATATCCCGGCTAAAGTAACGTGAGTAATCCGTATTCTCAATAATAAGATGATGAACTAGTCGGCATATTCCGGCTAAAGTAACGTGAGTAACCCGTATTCTCAATAATAAGATGATGAACTAGTCGGCATATCCCGGCTAAAGTAACGTGAGTAACCCGTATTCTCAATAATAAGATGATGAACTAGTCGGCATATCCCGGCTAAAGTAACGTGAGTAACCCGTATTCTCAATAATAAGGTGATAATCCTTCAATACAATAACAACCACCAAAAACTACGTTGAATAAGTGTATTTACAATGTATTAATTACATGGTGTAATGTGAAATAAATAATGGTCATATAACATTATTATTTTTAATTTTTTTCGTCAGGGAATTCTCAAAAAGCAGTACGGAGTTACGGATTACGAATTGTGACCGCTGCACCCATCCCGTCCTATGCAATAGAACATGGGACTATAGCTTAACAGGTGAAGTGTGGGTGTTGTACACCTCAGGGTAATATAGGCGTGATGTTATGTTTGATATGACATTTCTTTAATTGCATTTTCTAATATTATAATAATGTCGAGATTTTAAACTACGCCTTTTTTTTCATATTCAATCTTTCTATCCTATCGAAATAATGCAATAATATTAGTACAACAAAAATCCGCGAGCAATGTCGGTTGTACCGGTAATAAGTCTGATCTCATTTGGAATGTTTCCGAAGTTACCGGAGATCTCTGATAAACACCGCCATTCCGCGGATCTGCTTCCGATAGCATTACTAACAAAATGTCGTAGAATTGCAAGCTTTTGATTGGGTCAAATAGTAGGTATAACTTGCAATCCTGGTTTCCCTTTAACATTTTTTTTTAAAAAAAGCTTACTAGTAATTTGTATTTGCAAATTACTAGTATGCTTTAAAAAAAAAAAATATATTAAAATATAATATAATTTTTAGGGGGGTTAACAAGAAATATTATATTAAATATAATATTTCTTGTTAACCCCCTTCAGCTAAGCTTAATTTGCTTGTGTTAGGAGGAAGTTCACGTCCGTGGTGTAATGGCCAGGATTCGTACCCACGACCTCTCGATCGTAAGGCCGATGCCTTATCCATTGCGCCACGGCCGCTTATTAAACCTTAATTTGAATAAACTTCTTAAACCACGGTTTTCATAAAACTTTATTCTGATCTCTCTCTCGCTTTCCTTCAATGCTTGAACAAAACGTGTTGGTAAAATTGGGACTAAGGGTCTGTGCAACGGTGGAAGTAATTTGTGGCCAGCAACAAGAAGCTTTCACGATTTTTCATACAATTTGTATGCATTCTCAACACGCTTAGCGAGTGGCGGCCACTAGCTACGCGAGCAAGAAATCTCTTTTACTAAAAACTACATGCCTATGAGTGGCGACAACACTAAAACTGTACAAAACAACAGGAGCATCTTCGTATTCGCAGTTCCAAATGACGGTTGGATCGTTCGTGACAACCACTGGTGGCTGTGGTCGGTGGCCCGTTATGCGCGATGCCTGAACCGGTGGTAGAGCTTTTGAGAAAAGCTTGAGATCCGTCTCATACCCTCGTGCCCACGTGGTATGTCAAAAAATAGAACTGAATAGCTGAACTATTTTTCAGGCTCAGAAACAGCTATCTGGTTTTACTTTTTTTATTAATATCTAAATTGTAGTTCAGCTGTCAAAGCATTTTGGCATAAATAAGGATTAACTAACAGTACAGTATGTGAAGTAGAAGTGTCTAGAAAATGTATGTGTTCTCACGTGATTACAGACAGGAAGTAGCACTTAGTCTCAAGGTTGTACATTGTGTTGTGGAAATCATCGTTCTCATCATTGCAACTATAGCGATTGTGAATAATCGTGTTCTATTAGTGTTTACTGCATGTTGTGGGTAGAAAGGAAATATCGTCTGTCTGTGGCTTAAGTAGCAAGAGAATTTGTAGTAGGTACTGATAGTGATAAGTGGTAATGTAACATGGACAGAAAGTAGTTAAGCATGAAAATGTTTATCTACAAAAACAAAAGTCAAATAACAAAAATATTACTATTCTAAAATATCCACATTAATACCAACAAGTTTTTAATAAATAACATAATAATATAACAACAGCAAAAGAAAAGCTGGAAAAATCCCTAATTAGAATTTCACATTGTACGAAAAGCGGGGCGCTACTTTGAGGCTTTATAATGCTCTTGTATAAGCTCCATAAGAATTACACGCCCTATAAAGCTTTTTGTTCCTTATTTATGATATAATAAATCAGAAAATGAGCTATCGTTACGTCAGAAGACCGGCAGATAATACCACCGAACCTTAGGAACAATACGTCCTGAAAGGGTACGAGACGTCGGAGGAAAGCTCGAAGCTGTTTCGTTTCGATCACATTCCGGGGGCGTCTATCGCAATGTTTACAGTAATTGTGTCGCTATCAATTTACCTTCGCCCTTGTGACCTCTGAGTCGGCATCGGTCCGTGGCCCATCCCGGTACGGTGCGTGGCCGACTAACAACACAGAGGGAGCCAGTAGCCACATGAACGCATGTCCGAGTTTGCGCACTGGTGGCACTTCGCCCGGGCCTTTCAGTGAATGAATGGTGTCCGCGGAGAGCGCACGCCTGTCGACCGCAGACGGCTTCGGACCCCAAAGACCCTGCTATGAGTGACGTCGAGTGCTGTGCGTAGTGCTAGTGTGATGGTACGAGTGTGAGCCCCGCTATGGCCGCGCGCTCGCACGAGCCCGGCCACTACCGACTATGTGCGGCGTCGTAGGTAAGTTACCCGGGCCTCAAGGTCACCCCGTAAACAATTCCCTGGTGACACCCCCAGTCTCCACACCATACTGAGTTCGCTGCCATTTTGATTGTTAAGTACTCCATGAGATAACCGTGGCCCTAAGGGGTTGGTAACGTCTTAATGGCAGGCGATTCTTTAGAGGCCGCGGCGCGTGCCTTCGTTCGTTGGGTGTATCTAAACGTTCTGAAAGCTACCCCTAAAGATTTGATGTTATCTTTCATTGAAAAAATATAACCACTTTTGGGTTGTTGCCCAAAATGGGGTTGAATGAACCTTGTATGTCATAAGCGATCACGGCAAACCGACCTGTACTTTTTCGAAAACCCAACTTCTAGCAAAAGCTTATATTTTTTCAACACTTTTCATTGAAAAACACACGGCATTACTCTTCAGTTTAAAAGTATGAGACACGTCGTCCCTAATTAAAGTCTCCAATAGTCCCCGGAGAGCAGAATCAATGAGCGCTGGTTCAAAAGCTCTTCGACGTGAGTGAGTAATTACTGTTCAGGGACTTAGACATTCTTGCCAAGCTTTTCATTACGTTATTAGATATTCATTAGAAAAATAGTCGTGTTTAGGAGCGAAAATGTGTATGTCTTTTTGAATTTATGGACTTTCCTTTAAAGGAGGAGAGGAGGAGGAAATCTCATTTATTCTTTATCATTTCTATTTTAAGGAAAACCCTTAATACGATTAAATCTTTGAATTTTTGATGTAAATTATGAAGACAAATATGCGTTTCAGTTTTCTAAAACATCTTAAATTTATGGGATAGTTCTTTCTCCATTTTCACAAAATTGTGAGAATTTTTGCCTAAATGGATGATGCCCGGATGATCCGGAGGTCTTTTCTCGAAGTAATAGATTATTTCACACTTAAAACTAGCTAACCAAATCAGAAAATTGTAAAATAAGTTGGTCTGTTCGACTTTAAAAGAAAATCTTTATCATTTGTCATCATCGAAATACAAAATTGACTTCGACTAAGTTTTAATATTGTCCATGTGTTCGAAATAGCATATTGACAGTTCGATGTTTGATAAAAGTTTTAAGCCCTTTTCCTCTTTTATTTGGGGTTGGCGTAAAAAATTGCTTTCCTCCATTCTTCTCTGTCAGCCGTGTCGATATCATTCACTGACTTCTTATTTATATTAATATTAATTTAAACTAAATTCTTAATTTTATTCTCCAATTTTATTTCTAATCATATTTGAATTACAATTTTAATCTTGTTTGAATTGTAAAGTAATAAAGTTTTAATTTAATTTAATTAGTCTTTAATTTAACTTATTTAGAATTTTAATGTTTTTAGTGAAATTGTGTGAAGAGCATCTTGTGCTCCTATAAGAAGCAAAACGCTTAGACTTGAGCTCACAATGTATACCTTTAATTAATATACAACTCATTGTTGAAGAGCCAAATAAATAAATAAATAAATATTTCTTTCTCCCCAATCGGTCTGTGTCTTGATTTTTACGTGGAAATAAACAGAAGACATAAAGGAAAACTTGCGTTTTAGATTTCCAAAGCATCGTTGAAATTGTGTGATATTTCTATCCGCGTTATCGCAACTGTGTGGATTGTACCCCGTGATGGATGATGCCCTAATCCATCTCGTCTTAAGAAGAGGTTCTTGCTCTGAAACAGGGTATTTCACAGTTAAAGATGAACTAGTTGAACGAATCGAAAAATACGTGATTTTTTTATTAAAAAGAGATATTAAATAATAATAATAATATCATTTGAAAAACAAAACTTACTTTTTCTTATTTTTAAAACATGCATGAAACCCTATATGACGATGTATATATTATTAATCAAGTCTATTAGTCAAGTCAATAAAATTTATTATTATTCCTCTTTATTTATCACTTAACTTATTTAATATATTTCTAAATATGATTTATAAAAAATACAAAAAACATTTAAAAATATAAAAAACAGTGTCCCACCGACATCAGGTGCAGGGACCAAGCTGCCGATGGTTAGGGCTCCAGAGAGAGGAACCTCCTCACGATGCGTGCCGTGTCCAAAAGAACCGCCTTTTTAATAATTAATTAAGAAGAAAGAAAATCATGTTATTTTAGCACATTTTATTTGAGATGCAAGAAGAAGAGAATTACACCGAAAAAAAAATTAAACAACAGCAATGAAATGTAGAAAGTGAAAAAAGAAAACAATAATCATATAATAACAAAGTCAAAGTTAGTCACGTTAACAATTTTGTTGACATTAGAATATTTATTTTGTTGACATTAGAATTATTAAACTTAAAGTTGTATTATTGCCATTGTGCACTCAAAACTATTTACTATAAAGTTTCCAAAATTTTTCTGTCAATTATATTCCATTTTACTTTCAGCAATGAGCGTAAAATGGAGCTGCGTTTTAGTTTTTCAAAATGTTTTGTATTTCTATACCCATTTTCACAATTGTGATTGTACCCTGTGATGGATGAACCTAATCCATCTCGTCTTAAGACGAGGTCCTTGCTCCGTAATAGCTTATTTCACGCTAAGGACGAAATAATTAACCGCTAAGAAAAGTGTTAGTTTTTCCTGTTTATTACGAAGAAGATGATAATTCATTAATATTCGGAGTACTCAACTAACTAGTCCTTAGTTGCAATATTTTGTCCACGAAAGAATGGATGGAGTAATAATAGTTATTAAACAAACCTTTGTTTTTTTTAAAGCTATGGGAATATTCTTGTTGGTTGTAGAGTCTTTATGAACGTGCTTGAGGTAACCGTCTTTTCCGTGGCTTTAAATCTCTATTAACTTTTTTATGATACATATTACATTCCATTTAGCAAAACCAAAGAAACAACTCAAACCATAAATTCACGTTGGTCAACACCAACTTTAAAGAGAAATATCAATGAAATTCCTCTTACAAATTACAATGAAATTAAACTCTGTGTGGTGTCAATAATTTAATAGTGTAAAGGAGAAAAATATCCTCCATAATCACGCCTTTTATATAAAATTCCATGGCAAGTGATGGTGAGGGTGACACTTTTGTTTTTGATGTTATTAAATGGACTATTTGTATTATTTTGTTTTGTTTTTTTAACAGTTTTAAATTTATGTAATATAAAGTAATATAAAGAGGAAAGATTTTTTTGTTTGATATACAAAATAATCTTCGAATCTACTGGACCGATCTTAATGAAGATTGGTTCCGCGAACGGAAGCTAGTATGGTATATACTTGGGAAATTAAATTTAAAGTCCACAAATTTCTATCCAGTATATTATTTTTGTTATACCTAACACCAGACATATAGTCAGTAAAGTTCTCATAAATCTGGAAAAAACACTACGTCTTGTCATAACTCCGGATTTATGTCTGTAAATCATGTTGTTTATCTTATCGGCTAATTTCACATGAAATTATCATACGTTTTAGTATGACATATCAGGTTATGTTTGTTTATACACACCCTGTATATTCACATTTTTAAATTAATCGATCTTTGAAATAAAATTTGTCCACTACGACCTATGTTGTAAGTATGTTTGCAGTCTACACGATGGTAAGTGGTAATTATTTAAAATATTTACAATATTTGGTCTGACCTTATTTTCTTCCAGTCCTTATCCCATTTTATTTGGAAAAATGTATTTTACCTCCATTCTCCTCTATCAGCCGTCTTGCTTTTACTTACTTCCTTCTCATTCATATCTTCTTTTACGCGATGCATCCATCTTTCCTCGATCTGCCTCTTCTAGTCATTCCATCGACATTTAAACTGACTCTCCTTTTAGTATAATACCTGTCATCTTTCATCACATGTCCATACCTAGATAAACGATTCCCAAACAGCTGTCTATCTGCTGTTTTGTCACTGGTGCAACTTTCAGGCTTCCTCTAACATCCTCATTCACAATAATTGGCTTGACCTCTGCATACTGCTATTTGGCGTTAATTGAACGTAACTGCCTCGATGAACTAGTGGTTAGCTTAAGCGGTTTCTCACCGGGTCGGTCGAAAGGTATTTTTGGGATTTTCAAAAGCAGCACGGAGTTGGAACCGAGTGGAAACCGATATGCTAGGATATCACGCGTGACCTAAACATAACAGATGAAATGTAGGTGTTGTATACCTCTACCCCTTCTGTGTAATATACACTTCGAACGACCCGACACACACCCGATACACGCAATAGAGATTCTGGCATAAGCTAGTGAATATGTGCAGTTTGTAGCATGTAATAAGTTGGCAGGCGTTCATGTTGACCGGGCATGTAGCAAAAGCGATTAGTTTAGCATATAGCTCAAATAATTTCTCAAATCTGCAGTTTCAAGCTATTGTTTTAAATCTAATAGATTCTCTGATGGTTAAGAGGAAACAATTGGTACTCTGATTTCTACAGAAACGTTACGATTGTTCCCTCATAATGATACAAAAGCAGTGGCTGCCTAAGTAATCTGAAGATTATTTTCGGTTCGGGTCAACTTATAAATGATATATTTCCAAGTGGATGGAATCAGGTTTTGTTTGTAACAAATTTCTATTTGTATTATTATAATTAAACAGCTTTTATGCTCTTATCATAATGGGTTTATATTGATGAAATTTTAAACTAGGTTTGCCTGTGACTTCGTCTGCGATTGTAATTTAGATATTTCAAAATCATGGAGACAGTTCCCTCATACACTTTCCAGCCAAATATACTCTCTTTGGGGAAACGTACGAGCAGAATTTCGTGCAATTACCCTCAAAATTGAGTAATTTCACATATAAACTTACAACCCGTAATTCAACTCCTAGGACAGTGATATCTATATATGTAAAAATGAAATCCGTTTTCCGTTGTCAGGACATAGCATGAAAACGGCTTGACCGATTTGGCTGATTTTTTTTTGTAGTTTTCTAATACTCTGTACAAGGTTTTTAGGGAAAAAAATATATATATATTAATAAATTTTCTGTAAAAATATAAGTGAAATTATTGAACCCTACGGAATAAACACTATTATGAAAATATATATTTTGTTTTTTATTTAATAAAATTAGTAAAGTCCTTCTCAGGTACGACGAGACCAGGGAAATAGGTATTCATTTTTATATGGAGGATATTTTAGATTCCAGTTCAAATTGTACTGTACGCATACATAAGATAGGTCAGCTATACAAAATAAAGTAGTGCATCAAATTTACGCTAAGGCGGTACGAAGTTCGCCGGGTCAGTTAGTTTCCAATATATCTATCCTACAGTTTATTAATGATACGTAAGGAACCTTTGTGCAGAATGTCATGCATTTTCCTTTAAAATTTACGAACCTTCCATATAAACTTACACCACCTAATTTACCCTCTAAGAGATAAAATACAAAGATAGGACATATTGTACCAGTTTTTAAGTTAGACCTCCCAGCTACACAACTCAGTAAACCGCATTAAATTCCATCTTCAATGAACAGATATGGCAAATTTTCAATTTCATTATAAATATGTATAGATTCTATGTGACCTATAATAATATAAATTCTAGAAACTGTAGCAAGACGTATTATGTACTATCAACAAAGCAGATTCATGATCCACCATAATACTATTTTTGTATAGACATTTTATAACACTAAAGTCTAAATTCACTAGTTCTATGAATAAATATCAACCTTATCAACTTTGACAATGTCAAAGGAAATGTTTGTCAAATGGGTCATGAATCAACTTTGCTGATAGTACTTGACTATTTAAACAACATCAAATTATATTCGTTTGCAAGAAAGTACAATTGCAATTAATAACTTACCAGTAATACTTGCCCGAATTCCGTTATATAATGTAATATTTTCTCCGATAAATTTACAATCTTATCGATACACACGGAGTTTTCTCCATAAATTATATTTACGTATCGAATACGGAGTCGAGGGCGCGGCCGTAAAACAAAATTTACTCGTTCGCAGACACTAAGATTCAAACTCCATGTTTTATATCGAAAGGAACTGTGTTTTATGCTAGCCTTTTAGTTTAAAAGCATTTCAAAATTAATGCTGTTTTTACCTGAATCTGAGTGAGATGTTTTTAGCTTAATCTGTAAATTAATGTATATAGTAAAACATGATAATAATAAACAACATTGATTCTAAAACCTTTTCAAATACTCACACAAACACACATTTTAACTGTTATGTTTATATCCCATGTGCGAGGGAGTGAGCCTATCATCATCCCCCAAGCACATTTCCAACACCATGTAGATATTCAGAACTTCCGGACAGCAAATAGTAAATAACACTTTTGCTCAACCCGGGAATTAAACCCGAGACCTTATCTGAGAGGTCATATACGCTAACCACAAGACCAACGAGGCGGCTACAATTTAATTAGTATAACAAATACGTATTCTCAGTGATAAAAGTTTTCCGGGAATTGCTTATCCGCATTTAAAGACATAAAGAATAGTAAGCATGTTCTGTAGATCTGGACTAGATTTGTTGTTGATTAAAGATTTGAATAATGCTCTTTGGTAGTCTATTTTTTGTTATTCACAATATCATTGTGCTTTTTAGGGTTCTGTAGTATCCACAAAAAGCCTTTGTAGTTTCGCCATGTCTGTCTGTTCGTGTGCCCGTCTTTTCGAGGCATAGGGTTGAAACTGTTAGTGCTTTCTTAGAACTTAAACATTAACACTTTCTGAAATTTTGCAATGTCAAGAAAGTGGTAGAATAAAATGTTAAAAAAAAAAATTGTATGCCTACCCTATATGTAATGTTCGGATGATTTTTTTATCAGTCGCGTACCCCATATTGCGGTTAGATAGGTCTTTTAAAAACGCTTAGAGAATGCACAGACGTTTTTTTGATATGGAGACCCATTGGCGAGAAATATAACTTTGATGAGCAAATTTTCCTCTAAAAGCTAAACCGTAAGCCCAAAAAATCTTAATAAAATCATGGTGGTAGTATATATAATAAACTTTCAAGGAAAACTATAGCAGCAACGTTTATTGTATTAGTTCAAGAGTTAAAGGGGCCCAAATTGTTGCTGTCGAATTTATTCACTCACAGATATAATATTGAGGAAGATTTCTCCAAAACGTGTCACAATGAGCTCACAAAAGCTGGTCGCTAAGGGAGGTTATGAGCCCGTGGAGTAGACGCTCCTCTCTGCATCATGCATGAGCGCATAAGTAGATGGTGTTATTTCTACGAAATATTAACTAAATGTGTAGGAAGGTAATGGAAGGGTTAAAGTGCTAGTTTTATGTCTAGTTTCAAAAATTAAGTTAAAAAGACTCCATCAAAACCATAGACTTTGTAGTCTGAGTCTGTAGAACGATATTCACATACTACAGACATAATAATAAGAATTAAATTTATTTAAAGACATAGCAAAACGCCTAATCGACGCTTCTCGCGACCAGAAGGCTGGATTTTGCTTCGCCCAGCGAATAAGCATTGCCCGAGGCAATGCTGCCAGCCTTCTGGCCACGGTATCCGCTGTGGACAGCGATGCGGAGGAATTTTATGACGCATAATGTAATTTATTATTTTATTTCATTTTATAAATTTATTGATTGTATGCGTGTGTGTTATATAGTTTTATTAGATATTAGTTGTTATTTATTTTTAGTTAGATTATTTTCCTGTAAATTCCTATAAGTTATTAAATAAAGATATTATACACATTTTTATAATAAAATTCACAGGTTGGCATATTTATTTGTCAGTATGCATTGCATTTATATATTTCATAACAAGATTTACTGATTATGACCTACACAGTAAATATCCAAATAAAAGAATAATGTAATGTTTTTTCTAATCAACTCAGTTCGATTTCCGACCTGAGTACAAGATTTTTTTAATAGATGTTTGCAGCTTTTGATTTCACTAAAATCGATATTATGGTTTCTAAGAACAGATTTATGTTTGTCTTATAATTACAGACTTCCCCATAGCGACCGATATAAATGAGCCTCTCTGTATAACCATTATAATATTTTTTCGAATAAAATACAAAAAAAGCTGAATTTAAATCACGAAATTATGATATTCTCTATCAGCACTAGTCTCGACAAAGATGCATTTAAACAAGTACAGTTTAAACTTAATATTAGAGAAATTAGGCCAAAACTAGAAACTTAATAGAACAATTAACAGTAGCCAGCAGAAACGGCGTCAAAGACCAAAGTACCCCAATTCCTGTTAACCGTCTGTTGCGAGAACACGTCGAAAATTTAATGTCTTTGAGCCCTTACACAAATTTAATTTGGAGCCTTACTTTATTATGTTAGAGATCAAAAAGATGTTCGTTGGCGTAGAAAATTGGGTCTACCGCGGAGCCTCTATGCCCTTAATCATGTTTTTTTAATGTGACGTGGTTTTGAACTGAGTGCTTGTGTGCGAAAGTGCCCTTACGTTGTTTTGATGATTTTTTATATTTGGAAAGAAACATACTGTTGAAAGGGTGTTCTTTTTTATGTGTGTGTCATAATGGTTAAGTAATAATGGAATATTTAATGAAGTCTTACATTTGTATTTTACTATTTTTTTAATTTTGTTTTATTTTTACACTTCATGCAAATTTACATTGCAAAGGCGGACTTAATTCCCTTGCATTAACCTTTGGGTGATGAAGAGAAAAACTATGGTAGGTGCAAAATTAACTACATGATTTAATAGAGATTAAATGGAATACCTATATATTTATATACAACCATAGAAAGTATTTAAATAAAAATAGATTAACAAATTATACGAGTACATATAAAATAAAATATATAAAATATCTAAATATTCTATTATAGATACATTCTGCTATAAAAAACATATTATTAAAGACATCTAGACTTCTTTTTAGACATTGAGGTAATTAGTTTTATATAATATATTTGTTAGACATTATTAGAGAGTACGCAATGAACCAGAAAATGAGGTTTTGCCACAGTGCCTCTATGGCCTTAGTCATGTTTTTTTTAATGCGATGCGGTATCGAACTTAGTGCTTGTGTACATTTATTGTTCATATTTGCGGCTAAAATTATTGGCTAATAGAATAAAGTGTACTTTGTGCCTGGAATAGTGGTGATATAGTAAAAGTATAAAAATAAATAAATAAATATTTCACAACTCACACACAACACAATCTAGTCCCAAACTAAGCAGAGCTTGTACTATGGGTACTAGAATAACTGATACTAATACATATATACTTTTTTTTATGTAAATACATACATATTATACATAAATATAATTATCACATTTGTCTGTTTACTATATATGAAGGACTTTATAAATACAAAATATCGTAATTCTTGCTCGATATTAAGCACACTACCATTATATTATGCATAAATAACATAAATACGTATAATTATTATATTTTCAAGACCCTCATGAAACATATTACAATCAATTTTGTTGAAAATATTATGTTTCATTTTCTGAAAAGTCTGGCATTTCATAATTTGAATACAAAATTTCATATTATTATTTACTGTATGTGTTATTTTCATTTAATTAATTTGTACACCACGATTAGTGGTAGAACATAGCGCACATATAATATATTATAAGACCTTTGTAAATTTCCTATGTTTCACAAATAAAGAATTATGAATTATGAATTATTATTATTAAAAATATATGAAACATAAAATGGATTTGTAATTGATGATTGAATGTAAGCCCCACTTTCACAGGTGTTAGATATCCCTTATTGTCAGGATAAGCATATGACTCACACAAATGAAAGTGACAGCTGTGTTCTTTTTTCAAGTGTATCTTGTGTCACTTCTAAAATCGGTCAGGTTATATTTGATGGGTCGGATAAGCACTATCCGGAACCATAGAAACTGATCCTAAATCATACCCCTAATCACATTAGGGTCGACCTCTAGTCTAGTTGAATATCAGTATTTTACGTGGAATGTCTGCCATCAGACCTCCAAAACCCAGTACGAGGTAATACAATACTCATTGTTAGACTAGTTGTCAGACTTTCTATAAGTACCAGTAACGACTGCCATAGATCTTCAAATGGAAACCGAAACCGACGGCTTAACGTGCTTTCCGATGCACGAAGGAAAACTCGTTGGGTTTAGATCACCACTCACTCATTGGCCCGACCGCGATTAGCATTGCTTAACCTGCAAGATCGATCGGGCCGCACAGCTTCGATTTAGCCACGAGCTTCTAATAGTTTTTGAAAATTAGGTTTAATTTTAAGTGCGAAATCTTCTTGTATATTGTTAGATAGTAAAGACCACACGTGACCCAATTCTACGTCCATAATATTGATCTTTCTACAACAGATCCCATCACGTTTTGGGGCTTCCAAAATAATTCTGTGTTCCTTCCGAATCAAACCTTTCCAAGCCTATCCAAGGAGTATTTGAGAAGAAGTTAATTATATAGCATTATTGAGTACGAAACCTAATAGTCTTGTAAATAAATGTTTAAGATTATAATTTAGCAACAAATTAAAATTAATTAATTTCACTCACCTTGTAGATTGTCACGGAGCACTTTGATATATTTAAATTTTTGCGAACGATATAATATTATTATTTATCTTGACAGATAAGCATTTTCCTAAAAATGTAACAGATAAGCATTTTCCTAAAAATCATGACGTTTTCAGTAAATTGGTGCTTTGCCTATCAAGCTTTAAAATAAAAAGTAAAATTATTTAAATTCGGGCATGTAAAACTCATATTTGGTATATCAACTTAATTTTTTTCCTATAACTTATTAATATACAGGGTGTATTTTTGAAACGGGGCAGTAAGGGCAAGTACCTTAACCGTTGCAGTTACAGCAAAACGTTCTTAAAAGACCTTCCCTAACTTTTTGGGACATTTTGAACTGCATTCACAGATTTTGTAAAAACTTACAGTTAGCAAAAAAAATGCAAAAAGTTCATTTTTTTTTTTTATGCCAATCGATTCTATTTCATGTGGGGATCAAAAAACTCTATGGGACCATTTTAGCTTTCAGTACTAGAAAAGACAGAAATCGCCAAAAACGTTTCCCATACATTTCGGCAACAGAAACGAATTTCTACGATGGTCTAGCTTTTTGTTATGGCCTGGAAGTGGGTAGAATTGACTGTAAAGTAAATAAAAAGAATTTTTACCCTCAAATTTCGAATTTGATTCGAAAATCTGTGTGTTATACTTAGTTTCAGCTGAGAAACTTCGTATGAGTTATTAATTAAGGATTTTCGCTAAAATGTCTTCTAATCGTGAAAAAAATGACTTATTAGAAGCGTATTTTGAAAGAACCCTGCAATTCCAGGTTTTCAAAAGATTTGTAATAACCTTTCTTGTTGGCACATGCCGCAACGGATACTTATTGTGGTACCACAGTAATGCAGCTCCCGCATTTCGATTATTGACAAAATACGCTTCTAATAAGTCAATTTTTTCACGATTAGAAGACATTTTAGCGAAAATCCTTAATTAATAACTCATACGAAGTTTCTCAGCTGAAACTAAGTATAACACACAGATTTTCGAATCAAATTCGAAATTTGAGGGTAAAAATTCTTTTTATTTACTTTACAGTCAATTCTACCTACTTCCAGGCCATAACAAAAAGTTAGACCATCGTAGAAATTCGTTTCTGTAGCCAAAATGTATGGGAAACGTTTTTGGCGATTTCTGTCTTTTCTAGTACTGAAAGCTAAAATGGTCCCATAGAGTTTTTTGATCCCCACATGAAATAGAATCGATTGGCATAAAAAAAAAAAATTTGAACTTTTTGCATTTTTTTTGCTTACTGTAAGTTTTTTACAAAATCTGTGAATGCAGTTCAAAATGTCCCAAAAAGTTAGGGAAGGTCTTTTAAGAACGTTTTGCTGTAACTGCAACGGTTAAGGTACTTGCCCTTACAGCCCCGTTTCAAAAATACACCCTGTATATAATGTCAAATTGAAAAATGTTCACATCATTAAATTAAAATACATTTATTTATTGTTATTATATTCATTCATAATCATTTACATTAGGATAAATATGTCACATTAAGGTGGGTACAGGTTACAGCGTTTACAGGCTTTGCAACTGATTATATTCTCCTATCTTCGAATTAGTATACCGTCCTTTGGGATTTTCTATTCTAGTTCTTGGTTCACCTACGAATCTTTCATTTAATTGCTAGCAAACTCCAAACACACACACTAGATACATTTTCATTATCCTAGTATATATCTCCTACTAGGAATATTTCTTTATTTCACGAAACACGTAGCAACTCTGAGACTCCGAGTATAAAATATGTAGTACGTTTAATAATAATTTTATTGGCACAACCTGCCGGCATTGGTATTCCTTTCGCACTCCAAGCTCATAACCTAGCCCCTCCCCACTCTCGGCTTGAAAGGAGTTCCTATTTGTTGCTCGATATCTTTGGCGTTTTGTATTTAAATTGCAAACTAGGAGCACTGAGTCACTTTTGCTGCGCATCGAAGACGCATAAAGTTTTACGCTGATAATTTTCTAAAGATTTTTATACAAAACTTTAACTTCTAATATAAATCTTATAATATATAATTACAAAAAATTGGGCGGCACAAACATGGATCTTAATTTGCTTAATAATAATAATATAATAATAATAAAATATATTTAATCAAGTGACTAATGACTCATAATGTTAGTAGAGCTTATATACTATGTTAGTAAACGATACAATTGGAAACTTATTATAAAAAAGCGAGATGAGCACACAGTTCATCGCCTCGGCGCCATCCCATGAGAAATGGCGTCGCAGCGACCCACGTACGGACAGTCTTCTCTGCTTGATATCATTTTCAGGATGCTGTTAGAGCTACCCCGCACCCTACGCACCAGGGATGCGCATCTTTTACGCATTGTACTATAAAAACAATCGACATGAGCGTCTGCAAACATCCCTGATGCGCTACAGAAGCGAGGCAGCCCCACCAGCACCCTGAAAGCATTATTAAATTGAACTCTGAGAGCGTTATAGGCCCGTTGAGTATATCTAGCCCACAGGCTGCATGTATAAAATGTGGTACAGAAGGCACGGAAGAGTGTTATTTTCACACGAAGTGAGCTGCGTGCAAACCTGCGAGCTATCATGTTCGCTCTTACCGATAACGCTCTCCGTTCACGTTCGAGATCAAAATCATCTTTGAGATTTGGAGTCAGTATATGACCTAAATATTTGAATTTATGAGCTCTTTTCAGTGGTGCTCCGTTTAGTAGAACCGGTGGTATATTGTCCAGTTGTCGACTCCCCGCCTCAAAGACCATTACTTCAGATTTATTAGTATTATAAACTAATCCTTGTTTTTCTACATAATCTTCACATATGTGGATTAATTTACGAAGACCACAGATAGACGCGCTCAGCAGCACCATGTCATCAGCATAGCTTATATTATTGACGCTTACACCATCAATGTAGCATCCGACTCTTGTGCTACTGAGCTCACCTATCAGTTCATTCATATAGAGGTTAAACAGAGTTGGTGAAGATAACCCCCCCTGCCTGACCCCACATTGCATTTTATACGGAGAAGAAAGGGCTCCTGTCCATCGTACATTGTTGATCTGATTTCCATACCAATATTTGAAAATATTAATAAGCTCTGTAGGTAAGTGAGCTTTTTCCAACTTAGTCCATAATATATCATAGGAAACCAGGTCAAACGCTTTCGACAAATCTAGAAAGCAGGCATAGACAGGAGTTTCTCGGTTAGTATAGTAGTTGACAGCATGCTTAAGACATAGTATTGCACTTTCCGTTGAAAGACTAGGTCGAAACCCAAACTGGTTATCATGGAGTTCAATATAGTGGTTTATTTGCACATTAAGCATGCTGTCAAGTACTTTCGAGATTATCGTAGCCAGTGAAATGGGCCTATAGTTATTGCTACTCGAAAGGTCGCCAGTCTTATTTTTGACTACAGGGACAATCACTGTACGCATCATTTCATCTGGCAGATAACAATGACCCAAACATAAGTTGTACAACATTTTTAACACTCTTGGTAGATGTTAAATGAGGATTATGACGATTTGATTTCTCCTGTTTTAAGCTGTACCTCTATGCTTAGTGTCAATACTGAACTATATCGTTTAGCTTTTTGAAATTTCACGTGACGAGACATTCGCTGAGAGTTTTGCAGGGAATAAAACATAATTTAAAAAAAAACCGACTTCAATTACAATAATTTTAGACTTATATAGTTTTCTCATGGGTGCCATTGTCAGAACTCGACCAAATTGAAATGGAAAGAATCATTAAAATTGCTTCGTCCAGTCGAAAGTTATGAGGTTACAAAAAAAAATACATACGAACCTCCTCCTGTTTTTAAGTCGGTTAAAAAAGGGGGTGGAGAAGTATCGAGTACGTGTTTAGTCTATTTTTTTTCTGCTTACCGTTATCTCATTTTATTTGGGGTCAGCACAAAACGTCTTTTTCCTTCTTTCTCTTCTGTCAGTCCCGGTATCATTCACCCCTTTCTCTTTCATATCTTCCTTTCACACAATCCATCCATCATTTCTTTGGTTTGCCTCTTCCGGTCCATCCATCAACATTTGAACTGATCGTGTTAGTCTAGTACATACGATTATTGTCTGTAATGTTGGTGTATGTATCACCATAACCCTTCCAAGTCAAAAAGGTGTTATATAATAGTAATTTTCTTAGATTGTGTAACATTTTTATTGGCTGGATATTCTCATAATGACTATTGCGTTTCTCTGATCGTAATGTTTTATTGAGCGTATTAGTATTAGATGGAATTGCAGGCGATAAAGCCGCCATCTTTGTTAGATTTAGGCCGCCGGTATTATAGCTAATATAGAATTGAGGAAAATATTTTGAGATTTAGACCTAGTGGAAAAGTACCTGGCAGCCTATTCAGAACTTTTTTGACAAATAAAATGTTATGTTATTTTGTGTAGCTTCCTGATAAAGTTACATAATGGTTAACTTTATATAAATTTGTCATTTAATCTATCAGATGACTTCCAAATAGGGTATCAAGAACTAGTAAGACTGGCCCGAAATAAGTTAAAGGGTTTTGCAATGCGATTCATTGGATGCAAATACCTATCTGCAATTTCTTTGATTGGAAGATTTATTCTATGTAAAAAAAGCCCTACCTAGCTACTCATTTAACAGTCTATTAATGTTTCGTCAGAAGCTCAAAAAAGGGTTCTTTGTGGTGTGATCAGGAAACGGCCTAGCACTTATTAAATTTCATAAATAACTAGCTTATACAGGTGACTCCGCCCACGTGGTAAGTCGATAAAAAATAGCCTATATTATTCCTGAAGTCTTGAACTATTTCCACACCAATTTTCTTTAAAATTTGTCATGTAGATTCGAAAAATTTTACAGGTACAAACAACACACAAACAGACAAAAAAAACTTTTCTCTTTAAAATATTAGTGTAGATAGATTTAAAACTGTTGAAAACAAGAACAAAATAATACAAATAATCCATTGAATAACATGAAAAACAAAAGTGTCATATGCCATCACATCCGTAGGAAAAATGGTGCGTAAAAGTCTATTAAATAACGTTCATAACATTTAATCTTAATTGAACACGTAATGTCTTCACGTAACTTCCTGCCGCTGAGCTGCTTCTGAGAATTTCTCGATAGAATACCTTTAACCTATGAACTTCCACCTCTCTGTATTAATAGAGAAATATTATATTTCTCTCTATAATAATTTGGTCGAGTATTCTTGTTTGTATTTTATACTAAGAATTACGATAGTCTACACTACCTCGTTGGTGTCTGTGGTTATCTTACCGTGAGGTCTCCGTTTCGATGCCCGGGTCGGGCAAATGTGTTATTTGGGATTTTGCCTGCAGGAAATTCTCCATAGCACCACAGAGTTTAGTCGTTTCCGTAGTTGGCAGGACGTGAACCTGCTTCTTCTTCTTCGTCGTGTCGATGGCTGAGTCATATTTTATTTTGACTTGCCATCGTGGTGAAAGGATTAGCCAATTCGCTTTGGAGAACTCGCGAATAGCCCAGGGTGCGCCGTACGAAGGGAATTGTTGTGTACGTCTCTCGGGGAGGCTTCTTTCATGCACCCCAGGTGAACCTGCGACGACGGAATACCGTTCCGTCTTAAAATTTTCAATTGTTTCTTATGTACGACCTTGTCAAAGTATCTAAAACATTCCTAAGCAAACTGAAAAAGACCTAAAGTAACAAATTAGGAAGGTTCAAAGTGTTCACAATCACTAAGCGTGACGTCATCAAATATGAATGGTGGGTCCGACAAGCTGAATATTGTATGCTCTATGCTCCTTGAGGGCAGGCAAGCTTGTATGATAATCATGGCTCGCTTTCAAATATTCCTTTAGATACGTGAATTCAAATGTAAACAAAAAGCAACGGTTTTAACTTCCGACGAAAAAAGAGGGTTGCAATGTTTGTCTGTCTGTGGTACCATAGCTGTTAAACGGCGTGTACTTTCCATAAATGGAATCACACAATTAGAATTTCTGTCAATCAAATATCGACCGTATTTATATAGGGATAAGGTAGCACAAAATTTTCGAAACCGACTGTTTCTCTTACAGAATTGCACCACGGGATAACCTTTTGTTGCGTTTTTTTTTGTTTGAAGTAAATTCTTAAATATGTTTCATATAGTGTACGTTAATTGTAGTTTTATCTCGTGCTTTTGATATCACTTTAAAATGTTAACGGAGTAATTACTTAAACAAATTTAACTATAAAATCATTTATTTTATAGTTAAAGTTAGTTTGTTCCATTGGAGCAGCATTGGAGCTATAAAAATTAAAATATTGACTATTTCCAGGTCTACTGCAAAGTTATTAATGCTGTTTTACTTCTAGGATAACGTTCTTTTGATATCACTTTTAAGGAATTATGATATATCTAATTGTTACGTAACGCCTGGACGACGATTAAAGATCACATTCTGTATAAATCGAAAGAGTTATTAGAAGTCTTTCCATGTATCAACCCATAAAATACTACCACAAAGACATAACTCTACCTCCCAACCGTACCGTATTTAATGATATTCCAATTTGGCAACTTATTTGACTTAATTGCTGTAATTATAAGCAATCTGAAACATTAACTCAACGCCTTAAACCCTTTTACTGCGCGGAGGGTAGACTTTGCAAGCATTTGACACCGTTGAAAGTTGACGGGATCGATAAAAGAAAGATTTAATTCATACTCGAGGCTTGGTGTCGTGAGCACCTGCGCACTCTCTATTTTATAGCTTATGTGGTTTATTTTATTACACTACTAGCTGACCCGGCGAACTTTGTAATTTCATTGTTACAAATGAACAGCTACACCGATGCAGCGATGCTTTGACTAATAAAGTTTGCGTTTTGTTATACCACCACGTTTTATTTCATGTCCCATCACGTCCCACGGTACAATATGAAAGATCATATATCCGTCTTCTGGTTCTAAGCTATCTCCCCACCAATTTTCAGCCAAATCGATTAAGCTATTCTTGAGCTATAAATCGTGTAACTAACACGACTTTCTGTATAAACAAAGATTGTTATATGTATGTATATATATATATATATATATATATATATATATATATATACACACAGTGCAAGCTTGTCAGTTTGACAGCTGCCTATATCTAACCCTTATTCATCAAATCAGAAGTCATGTGTTTTTAACACCCGCGGGCGGAATCCGTCTGCCCGCTTGCACTGAGAATACAACCTTACAGTTCTGCTTCTATATTTTGTAGCATCGGAGCCTCATCTAGCAAACTCTGACGTTTACATTTCACTATGTTGGATCATGGAGGTAAAATACTTTTATCAAAAGTAAGTACACAATATTCGTGCTTCACGCATCAAAAATAATGAATCCATTCCAAAGAAATTGCAAGCAAATATCAAAATCTATCTGCGGTACAAATATTTTGTCCGGTTTTTTAAAAACAAGTAATCCTGCAATGAAATGGTTATTTTGCTACGAACCGAAGGCCACTGTATAGATTGCACGTAATGATATTGTAATGCACTTTTGTTACCTGCATGGCAAAAGATGTTGGCGCGGGGAGAAATATTAGATTTATATTGTATCGCATTTTCTTCCATTTTTGCTAAAAACATTTGGGAGTCTGCACGTATTGTGTACGAGAAGACATTTTCAATTTAGAAAAACATCTATACTACGTCGTACATTTATACTGATATGATGGTGTCGATTGCTGTTGCTTGCGAAAGATGTGCTAAGCTAGATATTAAAAAACTAAATAGATTAATTCCTTTAATTGCTTCGATGGCCTAGTGGTAACAGTATACGCCTGTCACTGCGTGGTTTCGGATTCGATTCCCGGGTTTGGAAAGTGTTATTTGTGATGTTTCTGCCAGGAAACTTAATAGCAGCACGGAGTTGGAATTGTGCCCGGTTGATGGCGAGAGGCTCACCCTCTATCCCATGGGACTTAAACATAACAGGTGAAGTGTGGGTAATGTACAGTGGGCCAAGCAATTAGGTATGCAGGGCAAAAACTTCTATGCCATAGTGCAAACTGATTGCAATAGATGATATGCATGTGTGAATTACATATTTAATAAGTGTAATATACCCACTATTTAGATATGTAACTTACTTATCCATAACTGGTGTAGTAAGTCTTTACTATGACTTAGAAGTTTTTGCCCTGCATAGCTAACTCGTTGGCCCACTGTACACCCTTGCCTCACCCTTCTGTGTATTGTTGCTGCGTGATGTTATGTATGTATTCAAAAACTTTTTAAATGGTTTAATTCTTTTGAAATACGTTTTGAATATAAAGGTGCTCCCAGACCACGAGCACCTAAAATTTACGTTCTTTAAGAAGTAAATATCAAGTTTCAAAGGTGTTAAACGTTACATTACAAGCAAATAATCGAGGTCTGCTAACACCTTATGAAAAACTGATTTACAGCATATTGGGTATCTACTCATACGAAACTTATTCTTCCTATCTTAAATAACTTAATATCCATCCATATTTACAGAAAAAAAAACATGTTGGATCTTAAATAATTAAACTAGTCTAATAAATAGATAAAAGATAAATTTGGATTTTTACATTAGATAGAACGCCAGAAGCAATTACACTATCCAATGGTCCCAATGACAAGGCCAAACACACACATTCACTCACTCAAGCACAACCAGTCTCAGAACTAATCTTTGCGAATCACACAAAGATTAGTCCCATGTGGGGATCGAACCCACATCACCAGTGCAGTGGAGAGCGGCGAGGCGACCGCTTAAACCACTACACCACACGTGCAGACAAATAACTTAATCTAATTAATAAGTCACTGTCAAAAGGACTTGTACCCAAAGTGCATTGTATACATAAAAGGGATATTAAATCATAAATATCACAATTAACCTCGTGCGATCCGAATAATTCAAAGGTTCGTAATAACATTTCACGTTACTTCCTTAATTAACATTTTAACAAATGCGCAATCATCCCGTCCCGTATTATATGGGGGTCATAGAGCCTGAAAATAATTGCTCACAAGTTGGTGTAATATGCATCTATATTAGCAGCCCTGTATTTAATATATGTTTCACTGCTGGGCTCGGGCCTCTTCTCATGATGAGAAGGGTTACGCTATAGTCTACCACGCTGGCCAAGTGCGGATTGGTAGACTTCACACACCCTTGAGCACTTATTTTTGGCACTCTCAGGCATGCAGGTTTCCTCACGCTGTTTTCCTTCACCGTTAGCGAGCGAAAATTTATATGATAAATACACACGTATCTTTGAAAAGACGAATCTTAACGATTTATTGACAGAGGTGTGTGCGGAGGGTTCGAACCCGAGACCTTTGACTTCGCAGTCCTACGTTTTCCCACTCGGCTATCGTAGTAATATATTTGAAGGTTTTAGATGGTACTTTAACCGGATATAACATAACATCACGCCTATATCCAGATAGGTTTGGCAGCGGTGTATAGCAGCGTGACTTTACCTGTTACGTTTAAGTCTCATCGGATCCACCATCGCCATCCACCAGACATAGACTATCCGCGTCACATATAATGCGAAGGGCAATATTCATCAAAATTTAAGGTTAACACATAACATAACATCACGCCTATATTACCCAGAAGGGTGTGGTAGAGGTGTACAACACCCACACTTCACCTGTTATGTTTAAGCCCCATGGGGTAGGGGGTGAGCCTATGGCTATTCTCCGCGCACAATTCCAACTCCGTGCTGCTATTGTGAATTTCCTGACGGATATAACTTTGCCCTTTGAGAGGCGCATACGCTAACCACTGGACTAACGAGGCAATGTCGATCGAAGGTTAAGTGCACTGTATTAGAGGTTTTTTTTTATTTTTTAAGTTTAACCAAACCGTGCAAGTGGTGTTAGCTTTTAATTGATTGTTACGCTTAACATGATTCAACTGTGTTAAATTTGTTTGTAATATCACTTGTGTAAACAATCGTAAGCTAACCAAAATAAATAAATAAATAAATTAATTAATTACCCGAAATTTCAAAAAAATGCTACATTATGAATGAAAATTAAACTTTTTAAATATAATGACGACATGCGTCAGCTCTTTAATGACGTAACGTTAGTTATCCGTCCCATTTGCCCCTATCACGCTTAACGCACCGCGTATAGGTCACGTCTATTTGCGGTGAAAACTCCGTTGGCCCCCGGCCTATTCCTGGACCGTGAGGCGCTGCCTTTATAATGGTCCGGTAAATTCTGTATTTTCATTTGGCATGATTAACACGCTTATATTAGCTTCACCTGTATGTATGTATGTATGTAACCGACTCCTTTGGACTCGATTTTGACCCACTTTAAACGGACAGATTTCATTAACATTTTGCACACCTGTCAAAGATCGACAAGAAAGACAATGCAATAATTCGATAAAAAAAAATAAAAAGAAAAAGCGTGGGGCGCTTTGTGCCATATTTTTCGTCTATCGAGCAACCCACGCTTTTTTTCACAATAATTGTAGTATTTTTAGTTCATTACCATTTTCAGCTTATATTAGGAATTATTTTTCACTTTTTAGTTAGAAGTACTTTAAAAGTGTGTTTTTTAGTTTTTTTAAACTATTTATTATAATATTATGTGGGATAAAAATATGACATGCGGTAATTAAATCAATCGCCAGAGCCTTTCCTAATTACATTGGGTCAGCTTCTAGTCTAACGGATTTAGCTGAATATCAGTAGTGTACGTGGAGCGACTGCCATTACACCTCCACAACCCAGTACGAGGTAATACGATAATTATTGTTAGATTAGTTGTCATACTTTCTGGTATGACTACCCGTAACAAATGCCATAGATTTTTAAATGGTAACTGGGACCGACGGCTTACCGTGTTCCCGAGGCACCAGGGAAAACTTGTTTTGTTAATATGGTCACCAATCCACAGCCGACCGCGGTAAGCATTGCTAAAGCTGCAAGATCGATTGGTACGCGCGTCTTCGAGTTATCTTTGATTACTAGTCTTTGAATTCTGTCGTATCATGGATGTATAGTGGTCGAAATATTTAATTATTGAAACGAAGTTCCTTATCGCGCGTTGCGAAAGGGGGCTAGACGGAAAAAAATGGGACGAAAAGTTGTAACGACACTTTCGTAGCAATTATCGTAGCGGCGTAGTAATTACATGCTACGTTACAGCTACGGTGCTACATCATCAGATACACAGAGTGAGTATTCGGTGAACCACATTAAGATTTTTTTTATAACTTAGAAAAATAAAAATTTCTTTACTAATTAATCGAAAGGCACTTCGTTCCATCCGGGTGTCCCTTGACACCTCAGTAGTTTTTGTTTTGGCTGTTGAAATAGTTGGGCTTAATATATCTATTTTTACCAATATTATTTACTTTACGTTTGCTCAGTTTTTGTATGCCGTAACTGGATACAAATATTTATTTTCGCATTTTGATACACAATTATTATGACACAGTATGCAAACTCATTTTGTAATTCATTATTCCATTTTGAAAATTAAACATTTCTGAAACGATTACTCAAGAAAATTCTCAACATTAGTTCTTATACAAAATAGTCAAGACGAAGTCGTAACTGGGCTACGAATATTTTGCTGCATCTACGGGCTACGGAACTCTACGGTCTACGGCGTAGCACTATCGTAGCGGAAATATGCATTTATGATAATTGCACGGCTTTTCCACCCAGCCACGTCGAAACGACTCAGAATTGTAAAACGTGCTAACTTTAAATGAAACATAAGTATTCTGCTTTATAAACTGTACTCAGAATGTATTTTACATGTACCTAATAAGACTAATAAGCTTGTGGTCTCGGGTTCGATTCCTGAATCGTTATTTGGGATTTTTCTGTTAGGCATTTCTTAATAGCTGTACGAAGTTGGAATTGTGCCCGGTGGCTGGCGATAGGCTCACCACTATCACATGGGACCTAATCATAACAGGTGAAATGAGGGTGTAATACTCCTCTGCCAAACCCTTCTGGGTAATAAAATTGAAATGTTATATAATAAAATGTCAAAAAAAATTTAAGTTGACAATGATCTTTCCAATCAGTTTTACGATATTATATTCGATACGATCTTAAAATGCTTCCGCTAGAACACATATTATCCTTGCATATAAGTCGATTATTACCCCAACATTAACTTACTATACAAGATTATCCTCACAAAAATACACCAACAAAATACAAAAATAAGTAGCATTAACACTCGCAATACGAAAGAACCCGAGACATAATAACATAATTACATAATAATAAATATGGAAGCCTCGTACTAGTGCCAAGAGAATAACCATTAAATAATGTCCATTTGGTCGTATGGTTGTACGTTGGTCGTACGTTGGTCGTACCATGGTTCGGATAGATTTGCGAATGAGGATAACGTACGGTCGTATTTTATTTATTGTTGCAAATCTCTACGGAGCGAACGGGGTCAGTTTTACTAGCATAGGGTTGTCTCCACACGTTTATTTCTTCTATTTACATAACCTGGGCTACAAATAGTGTGTTGTGGCAATCCTTGAGCAAAACCTTTGTCCAAAAACGGGACACGGTTGGTTAAAAGAATAAATCAGCCAACTGAAAGTTTACAATCAAGTCCTTAACTTACAATCTTCTGCTAGATCATTGAGACCATCTGGTTTGTAGACAGCAGCTCATGAACATTAAATAATCCGCAGAAAAACCACCCAACAAAGTGTTGGACGAATATTTAGGGCATGTATATAGCGAATACAACGTACAGCCAAAATTCGTTTATAATTCGGGCGAGTCGTATGTTTAACATGGCAAGCCCAAGTGTTGATGAAGATTTATTTACGCATAGCAACAATCATATGAAGAAAATTTTCTCTATTTCTTGAAATGGTAACAAAATGTAATTTATGTATATGTTTATCGCCTATATTTATCTTAAATTTCTTCTCTCATTACCTACTCTGTTATCTTTTTCTATCAATTCTGTATAATATTATAATTTTAGCTGTATGTTTTCCTATAAGTATAAAATAGAATATGAGGATACTCACAGCTAAATTCAAAACAATTTGAGCTTTCTATAGGTCCGATAAATTTTATGCGTCCTCCATAATTTGGAATAAATCAGCTCCCGAAGGTGGCAACCCTAACTAACATAAAGAAGGGCTTGGCTGTATATCAAGTTTCGAAGAAAAAATGCTAACAACGCCCAGAGATTTGTATTCGTATTTCGTTGTTGATTTTGAAAAGCGCAGGTGGTTGTTATCTACATTTCATTTTCTTGTATTTTTCTTATTTTATACGTTATATTTAACGTGGATATTTGATTTAACAACCAAAAGAAAAATAATATCCAGTCAAAGAGCCTTAGAACGCAGCTCACTAAAAATAAAACTGAAAGATAGAGTCCGCCACAGGAAAATAAGAAAACAAACTGGCGTGATAGATGCCCTGGTCTTCGCACGAGGTATGAAATGGAGGTGGGCGGGTCATGTGGCCCGATACACTGACAATAGGTGGACAAAGACTGTGACTATGTGGAATGGACCCCATGGATACAGACGCAGAGGACGACCAAGAACAAGGTGTAAAGATAAGATAGAGACCTTTGGAACAAGCAATTGGCCGAACTTGGCAAAAAACCGAGAAAAGTGGCACTCTCTGGAGGAGGCTTTCACCCGATCAGGGATCCAGTTGGCAAATTCCAAATGCAAACAAAATGGTACAAGATGAGCATATCCGACTAATATTAATATTATTGTGTTATCTCAATTGTAAATTCCAAATGGAAAATAAAGGCTTTTTTATTTTTATTTTATTTATTTATTATAACGGCTGATCTACTCCTGCTAAGGCAATAGTGCTCCTCAGGATTTTTCCATTGCAAGCACTGAATATAGAATCGTGGCCAGTAAATGGCGATAGGTGCTCCTATCACATGAGACCTAAACATAAATATGATTATTATATACTTCTGCTACTACATCATTGAGGTAAGTGTTTATTTCTGTTATGTTATGCTATCTATAGCTTATACCTTTTCTATAGTTACTAAAGTTTATTTATTTATTAGAAATTTAATTGTTTATTCGTGCACCTACTACCGCCACTACTTTGGTCTCCATATACTTCTTGTCCATCCAGGTTGTCTGGAAGAGATCGCGGATAGCGATAAGACCGCCGATTGTACAGCGTATAGTTTTAGATATTTAGTTTTTAAGTTTTAAATTTATATTTTATCTGGTGTACAATAAAGTTTATTTATTATTATTATTATTATAGTTACCTTTTTTTCTATAGCTATTTAAACAACTGAGAAAACCCCTTAACCCAGTAGCAAGCATAAATTACATAAAACATAAAATAAACTCATAGTTAAACAGTAACATAAAACATAAGAAAATCAACACAAGTTACACATTGTCCCTAATCCAACACAACCTTTCAGTAATTTTATTCTATCCTTTACAACACAGAGCTCAAAGGGACCCTCCTAAGATCACACGGGGTTGTTCACGTGGATACATATCAAGCTATATATTCCAGTACTAGCTTTAGCCCGCAACTTGGTCCACGTGGAATTCGTTGTATTAACAAATAGCTGCTCCCGCGGTACACCATACTGCTCGGCACCCGTGAAGTTTAGAATCATGTTAAATATCATAAAACGTTCCTTGAGAATAAAACTATCAAACACATAAATAATAATTAAAAGCCGACCAGTAGTGCCCGAGATTAACGTGATCAAACAAACAAACTAGGTTTCTGTTCCGCGTGGCAGGAATATTAATAAAAAAACCTATGTTAGGCGCCTTAGCTTAGTGTGACTATCCATTATAAATATACAGACAGACAGACAATAATGTAACAAACAGGATTTTACTCGTAGTCATTGCGCAAATAACTATACCAGCTTAAAACCTAATTATTTTGAGATTAAAAACAGACACTCTAATTTTATTAAATTGATGATAAGCTGGTCTCGCATTGCACTAGAAGCTTATACTAAGATCATTTTTTACTGGAAATGTATATATTGATGTGTAGCCATGGGTACTTGCAAAAACAGCTCATATATATTTAAAACGTAACTCTCTTTCAGCAGTTGCGTAATAAGCACCAACGAACATGAAATTATTCTGAGGAATTGTATGAGCTTTTGTATTTTGATGAAGGTACGTCAGATAAGACATATTTTATTAATGTATATATATACTCGTATGTGTTTTTTACTCTTTTACGTTATGATAACTGGTAAGATTTTTGATGATAGTTTTACAAAGATTAGCTTTTGATAAATGCGTGTATTTGAGTAGAATATACATCGGTAGATGTTTTCCTGCATGTGTATACTCCAAATGGAAAAACAATAAAAAATGTAATCTTAATCTTTCGCGATTTGTACACATAATAAAATTCTATAGTGTAGACACAGGTCTTAACTACGCGATATAATAAGTACAAATTTGCGCAATTAAAACACGTGTCTACAATATAAAATAAAAAAATGGCGAGCAATTATTTATCGAACGTATTTATTCGGAGGTAAGGATGCAATCAAATTTCGAAATCGACCGTCTTATTTACAGAATCATGCCACGGTTTTACAGAATTTGTTAAGGTGCAATTACTGGTTCAGTTTTTTTTTGTCATGGCAATTTAACCAAAAATTGTTAACAAGAAAATATAATTTCATTTGAATACGGCATAAACTATCATAGAAAGTTCAAAAATGTTCGGAAGACCATTATAAAACAATATTAAAAACTCTTTATCGAAACCGTTCTTGGTTTCATATTTGGTTTTTCGCGTTATCAAGCGAAATGGTTATCATAAAATTATGTTAGACAACATTGTAGATACAATTATCTATAAAAACGTGTGGCGTTTCCCGTGTGCAATTCGAAAATTCGTGCAATAAAGTTATTGCTACTCGTGTTGTATAACCCACGTTTAACCTTAGCAAGAAGAAGAAGAAGTAGGGTGAAACGCGTGTTACACAACGCGAGTAGCAATTAGTAAAGAAGCAGTCCTCTCCCATGAAGTTTATCGTGATGTTAGATATCCTTCGACCTTTCTTAGTAAAAAGACTACCAAATGCAAAAAATATATTGAAATCCGACCAGTCATTCACGAGATTAGCATTTTAACAAACAAACGAAGCAACTTCCCTTCCCATAAATAGCGTGATAATATTTAGTCTATGTATTGTACTAACCTCTTGTTAATATCCATGCATCATTTGAACTCAATATTTCCACAGCTCACTCTAAAAAATATTAAAATAGTAATATAACTATTATGTCCATAATTCTTTTTATCACAGAAACTATGGCTTTAGGAAAAAATATTGTAGAAATCTACCATTTTGTCTCACATATTTTGTGAGATCGCCGCTCCACCGTCTCCGTGCATTTTTTAAAATGTAAAATTTTCACAATAGAACATTATTCTTTTACCAAAACATTAACGGAATGAACACAAACAAAACGGTTTTCCAAAATTGTAAAATAGCCTTTCGTCTAAAATTAATGAAACTGGTTTAACAGCATTGTATACCTTTGTTGTTTGTGACCTCGGCGAAACGGGAAGTTTCTCCACCGACTCCTCTATCCGGTTGTCAAAATTCGGAATATAGTCGATATATCTGGTATCCTGCAAACTGGATCACTCTAAAAGCTCTTTGGCTTGTGGTTAATCATTCGATAGTCAATTTGCTGTCGGGTAACGATGTATTGTGTTACTTCTGAGTGGTAACTATTGGGATATGTATGTATGTGTGTGTATGTGTTCGTAGAAGTATATCTGGCTGGGTAACGTTCGTATGTACTGTTTGGTGTTAGACTTCACTTGGTGGGCGACTAAAAATGCACGACGATGTTGGTTAGCATTTACATTGCAGTCACGTTAACTGCAATGTAACTGCATTTCGACTTCCAAATGAATTTCGTCGTTTGAATGAAGTCCAATTTTTTATTGAAATATATAGATAACATAGTTATTTTAATTACAATTCGATGCAATTGCATTTATAATTTGATCATACTTTGATTTATTTTCTTTGCTTACTTAACTCATCTTAAAATCTCGTCTCATCATATTTATTATTTATAAAGTTAATCCATTAAATAACACAAACTATAATATAATAAAATACATTCGATGTATAGATTGACCCTTAGATAGAAAATCGCTGAACAAAACCAATAGAGCACAAACCCGGTTTTAGAAAAAGAACAATATTTTCACATTACAAAGACGCCGTAGAAACATCACGTATTTTATTATCAGAAACGAGATATAAGGATATAGATAAAATATATCTCATAAACCACGGTGTACAAGAATAGCGAGGTACGTGCAAAACGTAACATTGTCGCTAATATCGCGTGTGAAAATCTCTTATCGCAGATACGGCGTTATTCTTGTCGTGCGTTGTTATGATTTATTTTATACGACGGATGTAAAAGAGCCTGAAGTCATTTGCAACGACAGCCTTTGCATATTTACGATATATTGTAGAGTCCAATTACCAGTAGAAATACATGAGACTATTTGGAATTAAGAGAACTGGAAAGAACTGTCAAAATTTGTACGCCTAGTTTCGACAAACAAAAATACAAGCCCTGATCTTCTTTCGTTTACCCAAACAAACGTTTATAAAGCCCTCAAATAAGCACGTTTTTATTGCATTATATTTGTACAAATGTTTCCTTGTACTTGCATTGTAACAAGCAGTTAGGGGAAGTGCTCGTAAGAGGTTTTATTACTTCATGTACGATATGAAATGCCATGTTATTTCTGTATCACATCTGTTTGGCGCTGTTATTTTTATCTCGCGTTGTCAGTTACGCCCTTATACTTGTTGTACATTATGAGTATTGTAATACTATCTTTCATACAACGCTATTAAGTTAAAATTTCTCCAGGGATTCACCTGAGCTCTGTGCCCGTACGTTAGGAGGCGTTCCTAAACTTTTTCGTTCGCGGCACACTTACATTTCTACAATTCTACGTGTGGAAGACTAAGCTCCTAGCACCCACTGATTGTTCTGAGCTAGCCGGACACCTACCTCCTGGAAGTAGGCTGCAGTGGCCGATCTGGAAGTCTCTTAACCATCTTTGGATTCAAGTTGAACGCTGCAGGGAGAATCTGGCAAAATGGGGCATCACAAACACAAATAACACCTCGTGCGATTGTGGGTTCCCCATTCAAAATATAGCTCACATGCTTTCTTGCTCGTTGTTTCCCTCTACATGTGCCCGTGAAGATCTAATGCAAGCCACAAGAACGGGAGTACTGTTGCTTCCTACTGGGCAAAAACAATATAAATAAAGAATGATTAACCATCATACCATTGACACGTAGAATAAATTATAGAGTTTTGTCACGATGCTCTTATAATATATAGCAATAACAATAGGTGCAATAACGTTAGTCGTCGCGGCAGCCTCAGGTAAAACCAATACAACAATTTTTTTTTCTTATACAACGCCCACAGCGAACGAACGTGTAGTCCACCTGATGGTAAGTGGAGTACAGCCCATGGACATCAACAATCCACAAAAGCAGATTATAGATGCGTCGCTGCAGCTGAGGACTACGGTGGTATGCCTCATGTGCCAGTAATTTCAGGGCCTGATCTCATCACCAAACTGGAACGCAGTAATGGAAGCACTACTATTTGGCGGCAGGTTAAAGGTGAGACGGAGGTGCTGCCGCCCTCGAGCTCATTCACAAGAGCTCTACCACCATAAATATTAATAATAATACTAGAAATAAGTAAGTACGTCAAATTTTGACAAGTCTATATCACCGTTGAGTGTACTAGGCTAAATGATAGACGGCATTGATTTATATATACGGTGATGTTTCGTCTCTTCTGCTCATTAAAACAAGCTCTTTCACCATCCTGATTCATCATAATATGAACAAAATAAATGAGAAACATAAGCATTTCCAAATAAAAAATAAATGAGTAACTTCCCTGCCTTGAACAACTCAGAATTTCAAATAAAGTCAAGGAAGAAATACTTTCGATGGTTGTCATTTAAAAAAGAAAAGTTTTAGAATAAATTATTGTCAATGCGAAACTCTCTCGAGTATTTACGTCGCTAATTTAGTAAGTAGACAACTTGAGGGCAACATTTAACAAAATTAAACATTTATATATTGTTTTCGTATTTCTGTTGTGATCTGATTGAAGATTTTAGGAACGTTTTGGCTAGAATATTTCTATTGTTACTTTGAATTTCAGATACTTATTAAAGTAAATTGATTCGAATTGTTTATACTACGTATTAACCATTAGAAGCAGTTTATTTACTTAAATTCTTCATTGGATTAAAGTATGACTATATTTTAAACGGCTGAATGTTGTTGAGTTGGTTGCTATAAGTCAATAATTGCGTATTTATTGTTTATGTTTTTCTGACTAGAAATTCTCAGTAAAAGTATGAAGAAAGGCTTTTAGATCTCAATAAATAACGTTCAAGAATAAATTACAATAAATTCTGTTAAGTTTTTTTTTAAATCTAATAAGGCAAAGATGTTAATAATTGATTTAAGGTTGGTTCAAAGTTCAAACTTGTTATTACAACTTCGAACCGAGGACTCGCTGTAAATGCCAAACTTTAATTATGACTTACGGAAACGCAAACTTCACTTGCTCATTTAATTAACAATTCTAAGAAAAACAAGTGCAGTACGACTTTTCTTTACATTGTAAAGTAATTTGCGGCGTCGGTGTTTTAATTGCGTTTTATTTTCCAGTTATTCAAGCAACGCTTAATTAACTTGAGAAGAGTCTAACATTTAATTAATAACTCTAGTTTACAGTGAATTTGTTGCGGTAAAATTATTTGCTCTTGCTATCTGCATATGATAATAATATACTTTGGTCATTCATATAGTTCGGTTTTTTAGCTTTGGTTGGACAAGGAAAACTGATGTTTAAAAAGTATTAAAGGTTCTAGTACTTAAAAATATGCTTTCATTGCGCTGGCTGGTTTGTGTAGACTTTTAAAGTAAACTAGTAATAGTTTGATTTTATATTTATTTGCCGAAAATCTTAAAAGCGACATGCAGCGTAAATTTTGATGCAATCGCTTTACGCTGATCTTCAAAATTTTCGGAAAACCTGTCCAAGGTTCTATAAAAAAGGGATATTTTATATTGCATATCAAATAAATAATCGCCTATCAATACATACTCATCATTTATATTCTTTTTTACATCAAATAACTTACTTCACTACAGATAAACTAAATGTTTAACAAAACTCAAACTGCAGATAATTCGAAATTACACATCAATATGACATTCCTTTTTTCCTCATAATGCAATACAGTTAAATTTATTTTTGTACAAAAATACTACATGCATAGCATAAATACTGACTGCACATCAAATTTACCATATTTCATAGCAAAATAACTATCCCAGTCGCATATGAACTATTAAGTACAACAAAATCTGTTCATCATATTTGTCTTAATTTTCAAGAAGCCATGCTCGGCAAATTTAATGATTATTATAACAAAAAAATCCTTTTACATTGCATTATTTCTAAAAGCAGAACAACTTAACTGAAAAACTTCGCGCGTTTTTTCGTCACTGGAGTAAATAATATAAAAATAAAAGCTATAGTTATGGCATAGGTCAATTATGGGTAAAGTAGTAGGTTAGGTTAGGTTAGAACTGCACCCCACCAACGGGTCCCGCGTTGTCGTCGCGGTGGGGCTTAGTACCCGTGGCGCCCCCGAGCCACGGCGAAGCCAAGTGGACCCCAGAGGGGGGCTGCTCTTCGGGCTTTGGCTGGAAGTCCATGTGGGAGCAGCCCATGTTGCAGGGCCCTTATGGGGGGGCTCTGCAACAGGAGGGCCTGCGGTGTCGGCGTGAGTCGGCACTGCGGCCGAGGAGTTGCGGGGCCGCGGCGGGAGAGGACTGTCGGTGTTCCGTTGCCGCTTTCCCTGCCTTCCGCGGTCCCGGCGGGGCCGCAGCCGTCAGTACTGCGGCGTGGTGGGCAGTGGGACGAACATCTGTCTCACCGCGGAGGGCCAGGCCGTCAGATACGAAAGTGTCTGAAGGCTTTGCACGCGGCCCTCGGTGCCGGTCCCCCCACATTTTGGGGGCCATGAGGGGCCTGCCTCGGCGGGCAAGGCCGGGCTGCGGTGTTGGCGCAAGCTGGCACTGTGGCCCGGTGGTTTACGGGGCCGCGGCGGGTAGGAGTGTCGGTGCGCGCGTCGTTTTCGATGCCCCGCATTCCCTGCCTTCCGCGGTCCCGGCGGGGCCGCAGCCGTTGAACTGCGGCGTGGTGGGCGGCGGGACCGACCACCTGTCTCGCCGCGAGAGGACCAGGCCGTCGGACATGGGGAATGTCCGATGGCTTTGCACGCGGTCCTCGCGCTGGTCGGTGGCTTGCGCCAGCCCCCTCTTTGGGGGCCATGAGGGGCCCGCTTCGGCGGGCATCGCCGGGAGGGTTGTGGACGTAAAGGCTGCGCCAGATTACCATGACCCTCCCATCAAGGCGAGTGCGGGAGCACCGTGGGGTTTTAGTGGGTATTCCCGTGCCGTTTACCATCTTTGGCACGGGCGAGTCCCACATAACCACTCTGCCCTTCCCCGGGGTGGGGTGGTATGCGTAAATGCATTTCCCCACGTAAAAAAAAAAAAAAAAAAAAAAGGTTAGAACTGCGACCATAACATAGCTAGAATCAATCTGTGTGATACTCCGACCCCTTTTTGAATCCACCCACTAAATAAAATAATATTATACTACCTACCAATTTCTTATTATCATAGATCGTAACAGACGACAGTACGTGGCGCCACCTGCAGAAGCTAAAAATGTGCCAATTGGGCAAAAAAGGAAGCGTGGACGCCCCGCGAAAGCAAGACCCGCTTTAATAATTCAATAAATTACAATTTTGTATCTAATTTTATATTTTTTTTGCTGATCTCATTATGTGATAATTAATAAATAATAAGGTGACTGTGACTAATAAAATGTTGTTTGATTTAGAAAAACTGCTGTAAATATTATAAAAATAGAAGCTATATTTAAAAGAAAAATAGTTAACATGTATAATGTGTATTAAGATTATTAGTTGTGCATTGATAAAAAAGCTTTTGCTTCAGGAAAAATTGCTGTGCGCTGTGAAAATAAATTGTAGTGTGTTTAGTGATATTTTGAGTTGAATATTTTGTTGTGCAATCAGTAATTTTGATGGGAATTCGGTATTTAATTGCTTAGAAAAAGGATATTTTATGATTTGCGTTTAAATACTACCCTATAAAAAATGTGAAATTACGTGTTTATATTACAATCTAATTTTTTTGATTTATATATATATAAATACTTAAAAATAAAACAGGAATCAAATCGAACTCCAATCAGAGATGGCTGCTACATCGTAAAGTCAGTCACCGCCACCGTTTACGAGCTCGGCAATTTATGACCTACCCAATATTGCTTACGCTTCCAAAATGGCGGCTATCTTTACGGGCTAGTAATAAGTTTTTATGATATCCATGTCCCGTGCTTAACCTGTTTAGTTCTCTTCCAATTCATTCATTTGCGTTTGTCTTTTGTACGAATAATTGACAATTTATATATATTTTTTGGAATAAATGGAAAGATCATATACAAATTTTCTAATAACGTTAAAATTTTATAATTTTGAAGCCAAAACACACTAAACATTTTGATATTTGACAGCCAAAACATTTGACGACCAGTATACGACATTAATCCTATTCGGACTTAATCGGGTTTTTCCGGATTCATTCGGAACTATTCGTTGTAGCCGTAGACAGAGAAGCTTCATCCAAGGTTGCATAGTGTAGAAAGATTCTCTAAACCGCTGAAGCAGTAAAATATATGGAAAGGTCTGATTTTCTATAGAAAAATTTACAGTTACAATGAGCCAGGTAAGTTTGCTGCACATGCGCCGAGGCCGCCGTTGACGCTATTTTAGCATAACATTAGTACTATGACTTTCTTTCTTGACACTTCGTTGTCGTGTTCGTGGCGCACATGTTGGCTTCTTTTGAATCACCTGATATGAAAATTTTATCGATTGTTAGTTATTAATAAAAAAGATATACATATACGGTGACTTCAGACCTTTCTTCATTGTTTAGATATAAAATAACAATTTTAGGGTTTATAACACTTGAAACTTTATTATGAATTTGATTAAATCCTGCACGGATTTAATCAAATTCATAATAAAGTTTCAGAATAATTAAAAAAGATGGTTCTTACATATGTCATATTTCATAATGATGACTATGAATTATGAACTTTTTTTTTTACATATTGTACGAAATGATGTAATGAAAACCAATGCTGCCCATAAGAAAGAGCGATATCTGGTGGCTTAAGCATTCAGTATTTTATTCGATTATCATATTATTTTGTCATGCTCACAAATAAAACAATATGTGCCAGTTTCAAAGGTTCCGGGTAGATCTTATCAGCCCCATAAAATATATAACCGAACTGAATACAAATGTGCAAAAAATTACACTTGAACCTTTGATTACCTTGTATCTTAGGCTTATTCTGCCAATGTCTAACACCTTTGAAACTGGGGCTTTAAATTAATAGTCACGTTCCCTTACCCTTTTGTCCTTTCAAATATCGAATTTAAATTTGATTATTTTCTATGATTCCAATCATCGCGTTCCAATTTTAAATACGAACGTGACAATTTAGAATTTTAATCTATCATCGACAATATTGTTTTCAGGTCAAATCCGTCAATAGCATGAAGCGTGTTTTTTATTGGTTGTTAAATAAAATTTTGCGGTCAACGCCCAATATCCGGACAGCGATAAAAATACAAAAGCCTTTTTGTAATATTGGCATCGATTGGGATATTTAATTAAAAATCGAGAGATGAGCCACCGTCGATTACTCCCACGTTCCGTGAGAATAAAATGGCGAGACAGGCGTGAATGCTCAACGATTAACGAGAAAATACCTAGTTTTAGGTTTCTCTTTTTAATACGAGGTGCACTGTAGTTAGCAATGCAATATAGGGGTAGATAGAGTTTGTAAGGACTTAATATTTTTACTAGAGGAAATTAAGTTTAAGATTGATATTTCTTTACGGCGACAGATGAACAGTTGTATTTCACTTTTGGTCTATGTTTCTAGGCCTTGTTCCCTTAAATATCTCGATACAAAAAAAAAATATATATAAGTAAATCGGACTACTGCGTCAACTAGGAATACAAGGCAAAAAAAAACTTGCTCACTTTTTAAACAAATAACTCTTCTGGCCAGCCCAAAACTGAGTCAAATAATCAAATGGTTGTAAAAAGTTCAACTTGAGTTATTGTTCAGCTGTTTTTCAAGCTCAACGCTTGCCTTTTCTCCCTGGCCGTTTCACCGTGTTTTCATCTGATTTCGCGTTTTTAATTTGAAATATAGGCTATGGAAATATTTTCTGAGTTGGAAACTTTTTGTTTAAATTCTTCCTGATCAAAAAGTTTCGTCCAGAAAAAATGCCTTTGCTAACGTAACTTTTTGATGTACCTACAATGTTTTTCTTTTCTTTGTTTGAGTGCTTGTGTTCAACAGGATCGATGCTAAAGAGATTTCGTTATTTTCTTTCTATTATTTAAAATTAATACTTTAAAATAAGTTTTTTTATAAACGCTCCACTTAAATTCGAATAAAACTAATAACGATGGAATAATAGAACGTTTAAAATTCGAATTCCCGAAAATTAATTACAAAAGTTTGTTCTACATTGACTACATTCGAATATCAATCTGTCCACTTTGTAATAGGCTAAATATTGTCATGATTCCTTGGTCACGATTTACGAGCGGCCGCCATTTGTAATTTATTGGGGAAGGCGGGCAAGTGACTTAACTCTGCGAATTTATTGAACAAAAAGTGGTTTATAGTTGTTGTTGTAAGAAGTATACATCAAACTGATTTGTACGATGGCTGGCGTAATTACTGAAGGAGACTGAAAGTCTGTTAGCCCCTGGATTGTAACTGATCCACAAATTGGCAAGAAAAAGTTAATAAGTGTGTAAATAATAATAATTTAGCTAATAGTAATTAGGTACTTTCTTATTAAATAATAATAGCAGCCCTGTATTTAATATATGTCCCATTACTGGTCAAATACACATATATCTTCAAAAAGACGAATCTCAACGATAAATTGACAGAGGTGTGTGCCTTGGGTTCGAACCCGATACCTTTTGACATAGCAGTCCTCCGACTCGACTATCGCTGCTTATTGAATACCTTTGACGCTACACCTTGTAGAAAAGTTTTTAGATTGTATTCCTTTGCAGACGGATTAGATGTTCATAAATATACCCAGCATGGTAAAGTATTTTAGACGACACGTTTTTAGGTGGTAGAATAACGATAAGCTAGCCATCACACGAGACTGAAACATAACTTGTGAAGTGTGAGTGTTAAAACACCTCTGATATACATCTAATCGACTCTAAAGTCATGGGCTTACCACTTTCTCGATATGACAACAAACTATCGTAAATAGTTTCTCGTATATACGCTCATATTTAATTCACATGTAACTTAATTCCGTTTGTAATTACATTGACCTACATACTAGAACGCGACGCAACGCACTCAAATAAGTGAAATACTTTCATGTAATTCAGGTAGTTTAAAACTCGTGCCCGGATAGCAAAAGGTGTGAGGAACTTTGTTTCATTAAAATTGTTAAGTAGTAACTAACCAAGCCGCAGAAAATAATGCAAACAATTACAGAAGGTCCACTGATAAAGCAAATTAAAACTAAGTAATATATAGCTTTTCTGAAAGATTTGTAAAGGTCTTTTAAAACAATTCGGTCACTTTATAGGCGGAATGCACTAACGCTATACTTATAATTAACGCATTACTTATTAGTTAGTGAATTTATGTATTTAAGTTAAGTTTGGTGGTGAAAAGGCATTATATACTTTCATGGCCCGTTCTCAATAATATTATTATATTAAATTATATACGAGGATAATTAAAATCATATCGGATGATTTATTCTACTTATATTCTTAGTAGCTGCACCCAATCTGAATTACATTTCTTTATTAATTTGTTAACATACATGTTTGAAATATCCTCATAGAATAGAATAGAATAGAATAGAAAGCATTTATTCCGATCACAAGCACAGGACAACAAAAAATAAAAACAGAGAAGTACACTTACACAATACTAGAATACCTATTAAGCGACGTACAAGATAGATACTTAAAAGCTAATAAATGTAGCATGCTGCCTCTATGCTGGAATCGGAAAGGTCCCCAACTCAGTTTTAGCTGAAATGGTGCAACACCACACAGCACTGATTTTCAGTTGGTGGCCTGACTAAGTGACGCACGGCCGGATGTCAAGCTGTTGCAGTACAAAAAGACAAAAAAATAAATAAATAATATTAATTAATTAATTAATTATTGGTTATTATCCAGTTAAGATAATAATGGAAATGTTTTAGATGTTTGGTATAATTAATAAAATAAAATAATCATCTTAAAACTGCATTTTTTTTTACCTTCTGTGTTTCCATGTTGAATGCACATGGTTGCAGGTATTTAGTTTACGCCTTCTGTTTGTGCAAAAAAGGGTGGGATATCGGATTTACAGCAATCCTTTTAGGTTTACTTGCATGGTGTTAGGAAGGTTTTAAGGTGTCTTTAATGGTGGGGCGTGTGTTTATTCGTTTATGTTACGTGAAGACTACTAAGGTAAGGCATTCAGGATTCTAAGTTAGAATTGGTTAACAGATGAAAATCGACAAAAATTTAAATACAATGATTTTAATCTTAATGATATCGTCCGTCGGGCTCTGACTACCGTCAATTGCGCGGCTGTTCTTGAACCGAATGGCCTGAGCCGTGACGATGGTAAGAGACCCGACGGAATGACTCTTGTTCCCTGGAGGTTGGGGCGGCCCTTGGTGTGGGACGCAACTTGCGTCGACACTTTGGCACCGTCGCATCTTCCAGGGACTCGGGATAGGGCTGGTGCGGCGGCAGAATCAGCCGAAAACCTCAAGAGGCGCAAATATAGCCTTTTAGATAGTGGCTATATGTTTGTGCCTTTTGGGGTAGAGACGCTCGGGCCGTGGGGTCCAGGGGCTCACGCTCTTTATAAAGACGTCGCCAAACGTTTAGTTGAGTCAACCCGTTCCCGAAGTGCTGGCATTTTTTTCGGTCAACGAATAAGCATTGCCATACAGCGTGGCAATGCTGCCAGCATTTCGGGAACGATGCCCACTGGTAGCGGTTTGCTTGATTAGTGTATATAGTTTTAGTTATTTTTATTATAGGTTTAATTATTTTATTTTTGTGATTAACAGAAATGTATTTTGGTTTAAAATAAAGATAAATTTGTTAACATAAAAAAAAAAAAAAAATGATTTTAATAAATTTATAATAATAATATAATTATAAATGAGAAAAAAGATTAAATGAGTGAATATAATTAAACAAAATTATAAATTATAAATTATATTTAAACATGTAAAATTTTATTTATACCTGTAAAAAATGAGAAAAAAGAATAAATGAGAAAATATAATTAATAATAGTAAATTTTAAATAATTTAAATTAAATTAAACTTAACAAATTTAACTGACGAACGGACACTCAATAAACAAACGATGGCATGTAATGAAGTTAATCTCAGCTCCAAACCCGAGATTAATTAATGAAAGCACATTAACAGAAGTAGTGTTCCTTTTGCACAAGGTAGCGTTTAATTATACATTCTTAGCTACTCACTGTAAGGTCCGGGTGTAAAGGATTTGTAAACAAAAGTATCGGATATATAGCAATCCTTTCAGATTGAGTTTCATGGCGTTAGCAAAGGTGTATGGGTGTTTATTTGTTCGTTTCAGTTACGTCGATCTGTGATTCTCTGTCAATATTTGTGGGGCTGATGTGTAGAGCAAACGGACGAGAATCAACGAACGGACGCCGAGACGACGCTTACTGTGTTTGGTGACGATGTCATTAGACCAAGGCTTGAAACAGAAATCATTAGCGTAATACAAGCACTACTGTTAGGCGGCAGATTAAAGATAAGATGACAAATATAAGATGGTGATGATTTATCGTGTTCTTTCCAAAAAGTCGCACAAGCTGTGTGCCTTTTATACGCGTATTTACCTGCCAAATGTCATAAAGACGTTTTGTGCATTCTTAGCTACGGTAAAATCAGGGTACAAAAGGTGTTTATTTTAAGTAAGAAATCCGATGCACAATCCTTTCAGATTGTGTTTCATGGTGTAAGCAAAGGTGTATCTATGAGTGTGTATATTTGTTCGTTTCTATTACGTGTAGACCTGTGAGGATTCTCTGTCAATATTTGTGGAGTCCATGTGTAGAGCAAACGGACGAAAATCAACGAACGGACGCTCGAACAATTTAACGGACGAATGCATTTGAAAATGTTAGCGGGTAAAATATTGTGGAATTGGATTTGTAGACAGATTTTTAGATAAAGATTAAAATATATATTTTTTAATATTAATGCTACAGTGGGAGACCGTAGGACTGCTAAGTTAAAGGTCTCGGGTTCGAACCCACGGCACACACCTCTTGTCTTTTCAAAGATATGTGTGTATTTATCATATAAATTATCGCTTGCTAACGGTGAAGGAAAATATCGTGAGGAAACCTACATGCCTTAGAGTGCCTAATAAGTGCTCGAGAGTGTGTGAAGTCTACCAACCCGCACTTGGCCAGCTTGGTGGACTATGGCCTAACCCTTCTCATCATGAGAAGAGGCCCGAGCCCAGCAGTAGAACATGTATTAGATACAGGGCTGCTATTATTATAATGCTACAGATTTAAACTAACGAGGTGTAAACACGTCTCAAAAAAATGAGTGATTTTATTTTAGGCTCGGCATTAACTTGCGGCCAACTCAACACCCGCCTAGATATTTGAAGTGATATTGTTTACACCGAGGCCATTTACATTCTTTAGGATAACTACCATAATGTTGCCACGATAAAAACATCTATTCCAAAGGCATTGAATATTAATTTGACGACCAACTTCGAAGGGAGTATAATCGTTAAATACTTCGGCATTTAAATAACGTTGCAGTAATAAAATCACCTGGACGAGCTTTTATGACGCTCGTTCGCCTTTCGGAACATTAAATAAGGTCAATGTTTGTTCTATTGACTTACCTTTTATTTCGACATTGGAAGAACAGATCAAGTTTTACAGGAGCTATCGTTTGCTTTACGAGCTTCAGGACATTAGTCTTATCTTTAATTTATCGCCATATAATTAGTTCTTTAATTCTGTGTTCAGGTTTTCTTGCGAGCGATGTATATAGTATGTATTTTTTTTAAAGTATCCTACTTCAATTACAAAAAGTGCACTAAAAGTAAGAAATACTGAAGTAATATACAAAGTATCACCTCATCTGTGTATAACTTGAAAGAATACAGTAAAAGGCCTCAAGATGCCTTTATTTAAAGAATTATTCTCATTATTATTATTATTGGGAAGAGGCTTTGGTTGTTCACGTCGACCTCCGTGGGTCTATTGTGATTATAGCCTCATTATAGACTCTCCTTTAGGCCAATAGCCTCCATAAACTGGAGCAGTCGGCCGATCGGGAGTGACTTGACATCATCCGGATCCAAGATATGGCGTCCCAGGATGATGCTCCGTCTATGGATCAGTGGCTCGCAGTCGCAAAAGAGGTGCAGCGGTGTTTCCGGTTCCTCTTTACAGAATCTGCAGTAGTCATCGTCCGCATAGCCCATACGGGATAAGTGCCTATTTAGCTTGCAGTGTCCTGTGAGGGATCTAATGGCAAGGGACACCTTGTTCCTACTAAGTGCCAGCAGCTCAGTAGCAAATTTGTTCGAGAAGCCTTCGATAAGGCTTTTGCTGTGATCCATCCCTTGACTCTGTTGCCAGAGTTGTGATGAATCCTCGAATAGCTTTCCCTTGAGGAATTGGTAAGCCTGGTTTTTTGAGATTCCACAGAAAGGCTCCGGTCCTATTTGTAGAATCTCTGTACCAGTTCTGGCCAGTTGATCGGCCTTTTCATTGCCCATAATATCTGAATGTCCGGGGACCCATCCTAGAACAACTTTGTCCTTCTCCCCTACGATATTTAGGCTGTCTACGCAATTCTTGACCAGTTTAGAATCAATTGTGTTTGATTCTAAGGCCTTGAGAGCTGCTTGGCTATCTGAGAAAATATAGATTTGTTGGTTGACGTAGTTCCTTTGTTGCAGGTGGTTCGCACATTCTATAATGGCGTAAACCTCTGCCTGGAAAATGGTGGCCAGCTTACCTAGGTTTATACTCAGATTTACACTAGGTTTTTTGGCATAGACACCACATCCCACATCATTGCCCATTTTAGAGCCATCCGTGTACCAGATGAGACTATTTGCCTTAAAGGAGTTCAGGTTTTCAGGCCATTCCTCCCTTTCTGGCAGTTCCACAGTGAAGTTCTTAGTGAAGTTCATCTGTGTGAAGAGAACATCCGTAGTCATGGAAAGGACGGGGACTTTCAAGACTGAGTCTTGCAAAGCTCTCAGCGTTTGTGAGAGCCAGGTCGTCCTCCCCACGGTGTTCATTCTGTACATACACTTTTGTGCCTCCGTTTCCATTAGGAAGTGGAGGGGCGGTAAGTTTAGTAGAGCGTTTATTATTATTATTCCCATGCTTCTAACCGTTGAGGATTTGTACCTTCCAGCATCAGCTCAGCAACATGAAATGCTGAGTACTAGATGCAAATATATTAAATTTGAGGGTTGCCCTTGATTTCTCTAGAATCTAGAATCCCATCATTAGATCATTATAGATGAAAATGAGAACAGGTAAAAAGTATATTCTTTCAGGGAAAAAGGATTTCTCAAATCCGTTCAGCCGTCCTTAAGTAATCGGGGAAAATACATTTAAAAAAAAATACAATCGAATTGACCTTTTTTGAAGTCGGTTGAAAATACATTTTATGGATGCTTGTGGGCTTAAGTTATATGAGGTCACGCCTATTTGCTACATTACTACACACAGCTATAAGCTAACTAGAACTATATGTATACGCTTCTACAACAAACTTCCTAATAGTATTCGAGTACTGTCTATAAATAAGTTTAAGACAGCTGTTAAAGTTAAACTATGTAAGAAAGCATACTATACAATCTCGGACTATTCAAATGACAAGACAGCGTGGGAGTGACTTGCTCTAGATCACAACAACAAGAAAAAATATGGACGCATCATAAAAACATAATTTAAGAATTTTGAATTGTGTCTATATGAATAAAGATTATTTAAATTTGAATTTGAACAGCATGTTGTAATACGGCATGATGAGGCTATTGACTGCTACTCAATTATATGTTCCTATGAGCTCATAGCGGGTTTAGTCGGCTGACCAAATCTATTTTCCGAACTCAAGGTTGCTCGAATCTGGACAGAGTGGACAGGCTTTAATATGCATTATATTGTTCAATTAACTAAAGTTTGTATTAAATCAACAAAGCTTGTCTTACTTAAAAATGAGCAACGGCACTTAAGGCGCAACAATTGCCTGGCGGTTTTTCACACAAAAGTAATATGGTGGTATCATTGATAATTTTTTTTTTTTTTTTTTTTTTAAAAACGACTCCCGCACTAGGAATAACTCCTGTGTCGCGGGGTGTTCACAAACATATATATTTCACACACACAAAGCACAACCAGTCTCAGAACAAATCTTTGCGAACCACACAAAGATTTGTCCCATATGGGAATCGAACCCACAACACCAGTGCAGTGGAGAGCGGCGAGGCGACCGCTTAAACCACTAGACCACACGTGCAGACAATAATAATAAGTTATATCAATTTTTATAGACAAAACATATCTAAAACACTAAAATGCATGTTTGTTGGCGCCCATTTTGTCAAAATAGTTTTTATCACTAATTGAGTGCCCTATAAACAGAAAAAAAAATAAAAATAAACTTTGAAAGAATCAGCGCCAACCAACATGTTTTTTAGTGTTTTAGATATGATTTGTGTATAAAAATAGATAACAACTTATTCATTTCACTGTTGAACCCATTAGTGATAAAAACAATTTTGATAAAATGGACGCCAACAACATGCAGTGATTTAGATATGATTTGTTAGTAAAAATAGATGAAATCTTAATAATGTTAAAGTCAAACCCATATTACGTTTGTTTGAAAACACGGCGTTCGGGAGCCTACCCTTGAGTACTGCCTTCAATACATTACCGCCTTGGGTAAATTACATTCAAGTTTGTTTGAGCTCTCTCGATGCTTTCTTGTTCATTTTTAATTGGATTAAAGCTTCGCTTAATTACTTTAATTAAGACTCGGATTCTTCTTTATACTTGTGTATTGCAAAATTATTTCTTTCTTCTTTTCTTTTTTATGACAACATTACTGTGTTTTATAAAGTCGGTCAAAATGAGCCTGGAATAATTTAATTCTATCGATATTTTTATGTTATACTTCTTATTTTGTTTCGGAAAGTTGTTGTAGGGAGATATTTATAACATAACATCACGCTTATATTATCCAAAAGGGTGATGCAGAGGAATAAAACCACATTTCACCTGTTACATGAAATATGAGTGAGTCTATCACCATCAACCGGGCACAATGCGAATTTTCTCCTGGCAAGTTCACAAATAACACTTTGCCTGTCCCAGGAATCAAACCCGACTACTCGTGGTAAGTGGCGCATATGCTTACACTAGACCATCGAGGCAGTCATTTAGGAGATATTTATGTTGTTAAGATTCTAAGCAACTACTTTTAATTTTGATATTTTGCTTTGAAGTGACCTAATTTGTATTCATGCGGAAACTCGAACTTGAACAAGGGTGAATGAATTGGGTGTTTATGTGGCATGCTACCCTTATCTCACCATGTATCTTTGTGGAATTACCACGTCTCTGGTGAGGTGGTGGTGGATGGAGAATTATATTGCTCGAGATACATTCCAAAATGTATTCAATATAGAAACGTACTATATTTTACTTTCCGTGTCAATCTAATGAAATGTTATTGAGAATTCGGGTTATTATGGAGATATGCCGACTAGTTAGTAGCCGACTAGTTTCGAAACTACTTGGCATATCTCCGGCTAAAATAACGTGAGTAACCCGTATTCTCAATAACAATGTCTTCACCTCACGTCGGTTTTAATAATATTAATTTAATAAATCATCAAAGCATTTCTCCATACGTCAAATTGTTGATTAAATTCATGTTTCATTATACAATCAGCATAAAAAAATACCTTGTATTTGTTGAAAGTCGGTGAATGATCGCGAGCGGAGAAGCAATCCACTTAGTCGTCTCTCCGGTGATTGCGTTTGTATCGAGCGACAAACCTAACGGTGTTTCATTACCACCTCCTTTGTAATCTATGCAGCCACAGCTTTTCTTCGATTTTTAAAATACAATGTTACAACATTTTTTATAGCTTTGAGGTTTTTTTTTACAATTATACAGTGCAGGAATTATATTAATTCTTTAATTAAAATTTGACAAGATTTATCGAATTTTCGAAAATTAAGAATAAATATTATATTTCCGCAATTAGTGCTAAGACTCAACTTGTACAGATGTTTAAAAATGGTTTGTTTGATATAAGATAAAGCTGTAAACAGATTCTAATGGGCAAAATAATATTTTTATTTAATATTTTACACACACAGTACAGGAATTTTTAACTAAGTTACATGAAAAAAATCACGTCTATATTGTATATTTGCAACTGAAATAGCACATACCAATGATGTAGGAGGGGTGATATACAAACACAATCATCTTCATTCCACTGAATATTTACCTAGCAAATAGAAAACTCCATACAAACAAGAAAATGAGGCAAAAAAACGTCATTTTCCAACATGTGCTTTCAAGAAATTGCCGGCGGATTTCACAAAGACTTTAATGGCGGCATAAATTCACAGAACATTGGGGAACGCCTCTATATCCAATATTGCACTCGATGGGGAGTGATTAAATTTTCAATTAAAATGCACTACCGCGCGGCGCACTTCGGGGCACATGGTTTAGCCAGTTTATGGAAGCTTTGACTCAACTATTTTATCGCGTGCATTAATTTGGGCTTATAATTTTCGGGTGGGCAAGTCAATGCATGCAGATGTAATCATCAAATAACTAGATTCTGCCTGTGGCTTGACTTACATTATAAGTAAGGTCACTTGATTTAAATAAGATTTACCATAAGAAGGATGCCTGAATTGATGATAACGTAAAATACACATTTATAAATTTATTTCATACTGGCACTTTACAACTAACAAAAAATAATTTTCATTAGAACAGTACACAAATTACAAAGTTCACTTAATACACTAACATTAGAATCTAAGAATGATAATATTCGCGTGCAAATCTATATAATACAAAAAATATGGATGTTAAAGGATGTATGTATAAATGTCTGCGTAGTGAACGGAGAAAAAACACGCAGACACAAGTCAGCGCCTAAGGCGCCGACATTTTCTATTTTTTTAGCGGTAAGGGGGCTACGGGCAGCAAGGGCTTTCACCACCAAAATTAAAAAGATACCTTCGCTTCGGCGCCCCATGACCCTTGGCGCCTGGAGCGGCCGCTCCATCCGCTGTACCCTGATTATATCGATAACAGAACGGATCAGTTATTGTTTCACCTGTAATGATTGCGTTAGGAAACTCTTATGCTATATCATATATTATAACCTCTTTAACAATTATCACGCAAAGAAGTAAAATTTAAAAACCATAACTTGATTGCCAACAACTTATTATTTAAAGCATAGCAACATATTTTTCTGGGATTAGGAGTTGAGTGAAATTTGGTTAAAACTCCACCCATATTCGATTAAATTAGTAGTGACACCATTTTAGTGTCCGTATGCGTAATAATAAAGTATTTTAATCAAATAAACACTCTCTGCCCATATTTTTTATACAAATTTCCTAGTAATGCGTTTTCTTCATAGTTATGTTTGGTGCCTGGTACTAATTCGTTGCCAATGTCCATGTAATCCTGACCTTCCAGAGTGAATGGTGTCCATTTTACACCCAGAGTATCATCTGGAGTTGGGTTCCTGTAATCATTTTATAAGGTCAATAAAACTCTAGATCGTATCTCTAGAGTTCAAGTAGTAAATTATGTTGGAGCCAATCAAGACTTTGATCAATCTCGTAAAACAAAGTAATTCTTCTTTTCAAGTAACTCTAAAATACTTATATATAAATAATACAACTGCTACTGATCTGATGGTTTATGTTGTATTTATGGAGCACAATAAGGAAAATATTGTAATACTACCTCCGCCCGCGTACATTGTCGACCTTCATCTGCAGTATAAAATAGTCTATGACCGATTATCGAATTTCCGATTAGATGATTCCAGCAAAGAATAGCTGGTAACTTACCCGAATTTTGCAAAGTTAGTCCATAGTTTGGTTACTTTATCAATAAGTTGAAATTCTTTTGAGTTTACTTCAGTTTCAGGATTCAATACTTTTGGTTCAAAGAGATACATCAGTTCATCCATGTGGTTGGTCACTTCTTTATCGCCAACAATATCTTGTATGCCAAATAAACGGCACACCATGTTTCTTTTAGATACGCAGGAAAAATTGTAAAAGTATATTTTATTCCTTTTCTTACTAGCACATAATTTAGCCCACTGCATAATATCAAAAAAGAGCATATCCATACCGAAATATTTGACCAATTTCGGCCAATCATCTGGTATCGTAATCGTATCATTAAAATAAATCTTCCTTATTCTTTTTCCTAGTTCTAACTGTTGGCTCACTGGCAAGTTGAGTGATATAGGCTTTGAAATAAAGTATTCTGGAAAGTTTCTTGCTAAATCCAAATGATTTTTAAGGAAATCATCAGATTTAATCATAATTAGTCCTTCATCAGCGGTATACCCAACCATTATATCTATTCCATTGTGAATATTATTTGAGATCGCGTTAACGATATTTCCTGAAAAAAAACTTTCCTGACCGTCAAACTTTTTTTCATTAACAACGCCAAAAAAGACAACAATTTTGTCAACGAGTGCTTGTTCTGATAATGTAATTGATCCAGAGGCTTTAACGAGAATTTCAACTGGTTGTTTCTTAAAGAAATTATATAACTCCTTATCATCTTCAGAATAAAATCCCAATTTTCTCGCAAACGCTAACGCTCTGTCACGCATTTCGAAACCTTGTGCCCAGTGATTTAAACATGTACCACTTTGAGGTATTGCTTTGTGAAACAGACCTTTTGACATCGGTGACATCAATTGGTACGTGACACTGGCACCGCCAGCGCTTTCACCGAAAATTGTAATGTTATTCGGATCACCACCAAAACTGGCGATGTTTTTATGTACCCATCTGAGGGCTTGTACTTGGTCTTTCATGCCAGCATTACCCGGTACATCTTCTGTGTTTAAGCAAAGAAAACCAAGAATTTCAAGTCTATAGTTTATGGTGACAAGGATTACTCCTTGCCTTACCAGGCATTCGGGGCCATAGAAGTCATCGTCTCCACTGCCGCTCATGTAGGCACCTCCGTGAATCCAGAACATGACGGGTAAAGGTTTGCTAGGTTTGACGTCTGGTGTGTAAACGTTGAGGTATAGACAGTCCTCGCTTCCAGAATCTTCTTTGCCCGTAAACCAGTCGAATTGGTAGCATTTTGGACCAAATTGTTTCGCAGAACGGACACCTCCCCATGGTTTTGGAGGCAGTGGGGCCTGAGAATTAAATAAACAAGATGAAATCAGTATCAACATTACCATAACTTTATATTGTATTGTTTATTTTACGATCGTATGTTTGATTTTGTTGTTAACTGCGATACCATTTCAATTGACAAAGAAAACTTCGTAAATGTTTGTGTATGACTAAGTAAATGATACGATGTATGCTAATAAATACATTTTCACCACACCACTACGAAAAACATCGTTTGCTTGCCAGAATTCAGTGAGTAAAAACCGTTTTTACTCACTTGTGAGGCAAAGTGATTCAAATTTCGAAACAAAATCCTTCCAATGAATAGGCGCTGAAAAAAAAACAAAGCAGCCACCAAGTAGGTTAGTAATAAACATTGACATCAAATTTGATTAAATAACTACAAACGATACGTTTTAATTATTTTAAATTATATAAATACTCTATTATTTAGTATTTTAATGTTTTTATATTCGTGATTGACCATTAAATTTATTAAAATCAGGTACTTAATATTAGACTCTATTAATAAATGTTACGGAACGAAATTCCGAACGCATTCTTAAAAAAAAAACTGTGTCTGTGTCAGTCATCGCGGGCAACTATAAGTTCTTTTCAGTTTATGTTTAATTGTTCACTAGAACTTTTAAACAAAAAAATAGTGAATCCAGTGATGAAGAACTTGGTGGAACTCCAAAATAGTTGCGACAACTTGCTTCTAACACAGTAGTTTGCTTTTTACTAGAAAAAATACGTGAAAAGGTATTCAAAGCGTACGACATATTTAATTAGTGGCGACTTACAAAAGGCCCTAAAACGCATTCTGAATCGGTATTACTGTCGTCTTTCATGGAATTATCCCAAGTTAAGCAATCGAGTACGAGTTTATTTAAATCTTAATATTTTCTCACCGGAAGAGGTAAAAAGGTTTGTTTGTAACGCGTGAGAAAAATTTAATTTCCAGTCCGTAACCTCTTAAAATCTTTCGCTTGCGAAGTAGTCTTTATTAGAATCACTCGCTACTCTTGTGATTCAATTCAAGGCTACTTCGCAAGCTCAAGATTTAAAATTGGCACTCACAACAGAAATATAAACTTTTTCTCACTTGTACCATAAATAACTATTAAAACTTCATTTTGTAATAGTATCTTTAGCCTGATAAGGCCACGATAAGTATTAACAGTATTATTTGAGGCAGACCATAGTATTACAAAGTTAAATTATAATTATATAATTTGATCTATAAAGTCAATTCATATATATCAATTGACTTTATAGATCATATCATGTCAAGTCATATCATATTCATAAGTACAATACCACAATTATAGATAAAACACAGATGACGAAGTTTATCAACAAAACTATCTAAAAATAACTTTAAATTTATTCACGTGACTAAAACCGGTTCAAGACGTATCCAATCATTTAGTAATTCTAGAACATTTATATTTGTAACTTTGCAAATAATGAAAAATACCTTGAATCTCAGGTCTCCAATAGGTGGTGAGGCATACGGGATGCCCTTAAAACTACAGTATGTTCCTCCATATTTATTAAGTAGCACTTCACCTTCCAACACCCCTTCATTAACACGCACTTGGACAGTCATCACTAAGTCCCGAGTCTCATGTGTGATAATATTCCTACTTACTTACTTCTTGTACAATGACATGACATTGACGTGACTGCCAAGATAATTGAGTTAAAGAGAGACAAAAATATAGATCTATTTCATTAACTCGAGCGCGCACTTTTTATCGGCGCCTTCTGTTTTAGTTATGCTAAATTGCAAATCATATTTTATTAGAACGACGTCTCTAAAGAATAATTTTACAGTAGATAATATTAAGTAACTTTCGGAAATAACTTTTCTATAAAAGGCTATAAATTTATACATAAGTATAATAGTAAATGATTTCGGGTTGAGATTGATTAATCAAGTTTCACCTAAAAGTTACTGAATTTGCCGAGGAGAATTTTCGACAGTGTTTCAGACTGACTACGTCATAATAATGTTAGAATAGCTTATTTCCAACATTTGCATTTTCCCAACTAACTTTGAAACATAACGACGATTTAAAAATTAAACCAGGCTATAGATTTAAAATTATGGTTGTGCTTTATTACTGGACAGTGTTTCCGCCAGCTTATTCTCATACATCTGCTATTGCCTATGTAGTGTAAAAAATTGCTAAGACTGGTATTCCGATAAAAATAATACACAACGAATCATCGATTTAATTTATACCCTGTAAAAGACAATCAGTTATTTTGGTAAGGTTTCTACTCCCATATAATAATATGTAAAAATAACGTGAGTAACCCGTATCCTCAATAATAATGTCTTCACCGCACGTCGGTTTTAATAATATTAAACACAATCATCTTTATTCCGCTGAATATTTGCCTAGCAAATAGGAAACTCCATACAAACAAGAAAATGAGGCACCAAAAACGACATTTTCCAACATGTGCTTTCAGGAAATTGCCGGCAGCTTTCACAAAGACTTTAATGGCGGCATAAATTTACAGAACATTGGGGAACGCCTCTATATCCAATATTGCACTCGATGGGGAGTGATTAAATTTTCAATTAAAATGCACTACCGCGCGGCGCACTTCGGGGCACATGGTTTAGCCAGTTTATGGAGGCTTTGACTCAACTATTTTATCGCGTGCATTAATTTGGGCTTGTAATTTTCGTGTATAAATAGTTATGTTGGAATAGCTCATTTCCAAACATTTGAAGTAGTATTGTTAGAATAGCTCATTTCAAAACATTAAATTTTTTCCGATCAGCTTTGAAATTTAAGACGATTTAAAAAAAAATCCAGACTATAGATTTAAAATATGGTTATGCTTAATTAATGTTTTTGCTAGCTTATACTTACAAATCTGGGATTTGCCTGTAAAGTAAAAAAAAAACTACTTTCTATCAAAAAAATTCAAAACGAGGGTTCTAGAATCATCGATTTAATTCGTCCCTGTTAAAGACAATCAGTTATATTGGCGTCTTTTTTTTCCTCGTGGTCAGTGACCAAATGTTACAAAATTACAAATAATTATTTTGTGCAACAACTTTACGTAGATATCGTATCAAAATATTAATGTATCGTTTTTAAATATGTCTATCCATATAGGGTAAGTATTAAGAGCTTTATACTTCAGACTACAAGTTTCTTGATCTCTCAGCTGCTGAATATCAGGCAAAATAGCATACACCATACCAAATAATAGGACCTCCAAAATGTAATTTATTTAAAACAAATTGATCTGTAGAAGTACAATCCAATAATTGGTTTACAAGATTCTTCTTCTTTCTAACAAAATGTCTCTTAGTCCACGACTTTCTGACCATATTCTCTAAAAAGGTTGGTCCAGAATTCTTGTTCTTCTTTTCCCGGCGCTATGCCCGTTTGCAGTATATTTCCAATGTCCATCTAATTTTGTTTCTCTTTGGTGTATTGCAGCCATTTTGCTCCCAAAGATTCATCAGGGGTAGGGTCTCTGAAAAATTATTTAATTTATTACTTATTTATCGTAGAAATATTTATTGATTTAATATTTTCTAGTTACTATTTAATAAATTTTATACATAACATTCTAAAGCCAGTTTCACTAGTTCCGAATAAGTCCCTGATAGCCTATTTGCAACTAATTATGACAGATGATAATATCAATATCAAATATCAAATCATAAATTTTGCAAATTTTGCACTTCTTATTAACCACCTTCCAAAAAAAGATTTGAGAAAGTGTACTTCAGATCGCATAGGATCTGATGATGGAATCCCATAGAAATCGAAGGCAACCTCAAGAAGGTTCTCATAGTGTTTTTTGTATATTTTCTGAAGTTTTTTAGATATTTGCATTTAGTACTCAGTATCTTATGTTACTAAGCTGATGCTGGAAAAAACAACTCCTAAACGGTTAGGAAACTGAATTAATCCTTCATTATTAAAAGTGCCATTGTGTTGTGTGTGCCAAGTGTTATTTAAAGAATTACCCCCGTACCCCTGTATTCTTATAAGTTATATCAATGAGACGGTGAATATTATTTAAGTATATTATTATACGAAGTTAAGGGTATCAAAATAATCTACACAACTACTGGTACTGCTGGATAGGCAGTCTTAAACGGGAATGATTCATAGTAGACATACTTCAATAAAAACAGTAAAATAAAGATAAATACAAAAAACATGAAAACCGACTCCAATATAACGCAAAAGGTTGGTTAAATTGATCCTGAAGTCGGTGCCCATAAATGTTTAGCATTTTTTTGCGTTACTTAATGCTTTTAGAAAGTTTTTTAAGTATTTTTTTCTCAGCAATTTTTTTTCTTGCTTTAGGTACATTGTAGTTAATATTTACCATTAGTTAGACTACAATATCATTTGCTATAAATTTACCATCAGGAGCTAAATGGAGAAGAATTGTCGTGAAATTTATATTGAAACAATGTTAAGGTAACTCACCCGTGCTTAGCAAAGTCAGTCCAAATTTTGCATTCCATATCAATAGTTTAGTAGTATAGTAGTAGACACAGAACATCATAATCATTTAGCAGTACTGCTATATTTAAAGTACTTTTCCTCCGAAAAGTATTAGAGATAACATAACATAAAAAAATCTTTATTTTCTTTTTTTATTTATTTTAATCAGACATCGGGGCCCATATCAAATTAAATAATATAATGTTAAAGATATAGTATATAATACTTTATAAATGCTATACATATAATTATGTTAACTATTGTACACCAACAAGTTTCACAAAGTACATTATTATTATTAAAAATACAAAAGTAAAAATAACAACATGCGTAGTGTAGGAAGACCATTTATATTTATACATCCCTGTCATTAAAAAATCTCTTTAAAAATACTTTAGGTCTCCTACAAAAAAGTCAGGTAGAGGCGATTTAGTAGTTAGTTAGATCTTACCATGAGTATTAGTGTTCATATAAACTTTTTGAGCGTCTAGTTCTGTATTACATTGCTCCGTTTGTCAATTAGCTGTTACTTTTAGAAATAAAAATATTATTATTATACGTAACGTTACTTTTATTTCAGAAAATTTCATAAAATACAAGGCCAGAACCATCTTGTAAATTAAGCTTAAACATACACAGATCGTTTCCTCTTGAGAATTAACAAAACAAAGCAAGCTAACTTGCCCCGGGGCTAAGCGAGGCGAATAATTTGAAAATGCGTACCTTGTTAATTTCACCATAAAGTAATATACAGGGAAGATTACGGCATTAATGACATGCTTTTGAAGACTCACCATGTATTTAGGTCAAACAAGACGAATAATTTAAAGAATTCATTGCCAGTTGACACACGTATTTAACTTGATTTTGTGATGGATGTAAATATGCTACAAATTGCATTGCATACAAATTTAACTATTGAAGCTCAACTTTATAGTCAAATTTTTACCAATATTATAAATAAAAAAAGGCATTATATTTTTGTAACGGGTAGGCTCAGTGATACTTCATTATTAATCACTCAAAATATGTCACAAAAGAAAAATATCAAGATGGTGAGGTGTTTAATAGCGGCATATCTAAAACTTCCAAATACGGAAAATATATCAGAGAACTGTACATCAGTTGCAAATTGCAATACTTGGTTTTAGCAATGCATACGGAATTGTCATGTAGAATGGACAACATGAATCATTAGAGATGTTGTTAGTAAGCCTTGATGCTAAATCAAATTGCATTGCATCTACTAATTGGCCGAACAACATCTGTTTTGTGGACATTTATGTGGTACACCTATATATATCTACTACATAACAATTATGGTTATGGGCTATGGATATACGCATAGTAATAGATAATATAATTTAAGTATGGCTAAATAGCCGCTGCAGTAAGGAATTAATATGTGAACGGGCAAGAGCGTGCCTATCAAAAAGCACAGTACTATTCCTTAAAGGTTATGAAATGTGTTTTACGAGGTCAGAGCGCATAAAAACTACCAGGCATGAGGGATGGGATTACATTTTTTTAAACGACTCTTTTTATGTGTTCTCTACAATGATTAAGTTTGAAACTGTGACCATTATTATAGCAATAAACTTGCCATTAACTGCAATTAACCAAAATAAACACCTTCCCAAGCCTTTGTCTAACACTCGTTTGTTTAGTTAGCTTTGATGCCGAATCAAACCGCATCGCATATACTAATTAATCGTCGGTTTTGTGGACATTCTGCGGTTCAGCCTCACTAAGCAATCCGCTTATGTAACTCATGTGGTATTAGCGTGGCTAAATACATGTGCACTCTGAATGTCAAATTAAACTAGCTATTTCCCGTGGCTGCATATAAGAAAGTGGCCTTTTATTCCAACGATTTTCTCACGAGATGGGTAGGTCGGCGATGCACAAGTGATGGTCCTTGTGTTACAGGTGTCCAAGACTACGGTTACTGCTTGCCATCAAACGGCCTGTATGCTTGTTTGCCATATAAGAGTCATAAGTTATTTAAAGCAATGTTTACCTAAGCCTACATCCAACACCTGTTTGTTTGGTTAGTTAGCTTTGATGCCGAATCAAATCGCATTGCATATCCTAATTAAGCATCGGTTTTGTGGACATTCCGCGGTTCAGCCTCGCTAAGTAAACCGCTTATGTAACTCATTTGGTATTAGCGACTTAATACAGGTGCACTATGAATATATATACTTGCTTATATATAAGCAAGCTTTATTCTTTCCCCGCTATACTGGCTGAAATTTAAATGGTTTTGTAAATTTAAGCAGTTTGATTAGAATCCACAATACATTTTATTTTACTAGTTTTGACAAATTGGGTTACGTAGTTGACTATAAAAAAAATTTAAAACATACAATCATTAAATTTGCCTCCCTGATATTCACTCAGATATTACCACATTTAACCTGTTTTTTTTAACCTATCGCCAAAGCCGGTAACAAATATAGACTCCTTGCTCTGAGAATTTTCTGATGGAATATGCCAAGGAATATTATTTTACAATGATAAAGAATATTTTATTCATAATCCGTTGTCTTGTTCCTTTTATCAATAATTATAATGATAAGTCATTTAAGTATGTGATATATCTTTATGATAAAAAAAGAAATATCATGCTTGCAAAGCAATGATATCATAGTATTACTCACACACGGCAAACACGATAAATGATAGTATTTAATAATGCTTATCTCTAATCTCTAAATCAAATTGATTAACTACCCAAAAATCTAATCCAGTGCACGGTTGGCGTAGTGGTTATAGCGGTCGCCTCGCCGCTTTTAACTGCGCTGATGTTCGATCCCCACACGGGACAAATCCTTGAGTAAAAGGACCCTAATATAGTCGAAGACTTGCTTTTTTTTTTCTTTTTATGAGTAAAAATAAACTACCTAAAGTAACACTATCTATTCATTGAGTAAATGATAGGAATACATTTTATTCATTTCATTTTGGAGGTGTCAACCGATATCAGCAATTAACATAAATACAAATATTGAGTAAAATGTGACTATTTAAAAAAAATTGGTCCGAATTTTACGTTGTCTTTGCATCGTCTGTCTTATAATTTTATATGCAAGCGGCAAACAAGCGTAAACCAAGCGTATGATTATTACGCTTCTATGAACCTTATGTGTCCGTAGAAAGCAAATTTTAATATAAGTAATGTCAATTTCTGTCAAACTGTCTGTAAAACTTCCAGTGTCCAGTAATTTGAGGTAGAGCTCTTGTGAACGTGCTAAATGAGTAGGCACCGCGTCTCCCCCGCCCTACTACCAAGTGTATGCTAGTTATCTAAGAGCTCGTTCTGTACTACTGTAACACTTAACCATGTTCCAGTTTTGGGGTAAAATATGATCCTGCAATTACACGATGCGTAGTATAGTACTCAGATGTGAGCCGCTTAAGTATTATTATTTACCATTAGGTGGACTACAAATTCTACGCCACCATATACACGGTAGACGTGAGGAATAAAATATGAATAATGTCAGATGTCCAACCGTCAGTAAACCAGTGTGTCCAGTACATGAACACACGACGTAGATGCAATATTGCCTCTGTGAATAACGTGGCTATGCATATTTATTGTAACGTTCATAAATTTCATAGTGCTGTGTGCATGGTCATGTTTGTGTTGGTATATATATTATAAAGTATGGGACGGTATATTTGTGAGCATTTTTAGGCCTAGATAAAGCTAGGAACAGTATATTTTATAAATTGTATTTTATGGTTCAGATGGTGGACAACACTTTTTATTGGGTTTACTATTGAGGATTTTTGTTTTATTGGATAACTCTCTACCTCAAATAGCAGAATAACTGTTAAAATATTGAGACAATGAGAAAAAATTGCCGTTGACAATACCATACTAAAACAAAAAATAATCTATGCTGTGTTACCAGCATATATATTTTTTTATAAGGTGGATCAAAGTTTGCCAGGTCAGTTAGTAAATCATGTATTTGTGTATAAATCAGAGGGTAACCATTTACCTCAGAATATTCGAAGGACCATTAAAATCTGTTTCTATATTCAAAGGTCAGATGGTCGGAAGCTGTCGGTTTTCTTCGGAACTGCGCTTTCGTGTCACGTGCGACAGCCAATCAGGGGCGAATTGTTTGAATATGGAACGCAGAATATTCTGCTGTTTAATTGCACTTTGTAACTGATGATGCTTGAATGGAACGTGACGGGCTTCTTCATTCGAATAAAGAATTGTGGTTTAATAAAGAGAAAATGGCTCGTAAGCTGTTTGAATTAATTTTAAGGCAATGTCTTCTTCTTTTACAAAATGTTGTGGTAGAACTTTTGGTATGAGCTCGTGGGAATAACTCAAGGAAAATAACATTGAGCTATTTCAACAACATCATTGTAGTTTTAGGGCAATCATGGCAATAACAGGCCACTTAACAGAAAACAATCACAATCATGTTCGTAATTTTAATAAATAGAGTAGTAGCTCTTCCAAACATTGTACGTTGATATTTGTGTTCTTTGCTTACTCCAAATGTGCAAAACACAATTTTATCACTTTTCTAAAATGTCTACAATAATGTCCATCACTGTGACAATATAATGATTTAGTTTTCTTTTCCATAATAAATGTATTTGAATAGGACAAGGCTAAATGCTAAGAATCGTCGTCTCTAATATTGAGATAACCTCGAGTCAGAATGTCATTAATGTAATATCAAAACAAAATACACTCAAACTACAAATATAAGTAGAATAAAGGATCCATAATCTAAAGAACAAGATAATCGTATCTATCGAACCATTCATATCCATAATAAAACAAACGAGCTGTTATCGTCTTGTACCTTTTAGTCATTCGATCGTTCACTAATGTACTCAAAAACAACATACCCATTTCATGTACACACATCTCTCGATCAACCTATAAATTTCCAGTATGAGCTGGTCTCGCATTGCACGGGAAGCCTTTACAACGCGAGGCCATTTTATACTGGAAATATGTAGGTTGATGAGTAGCGGTGTAATATATTTATTTGTAAATATAATAAGCCGATTTTTTTCATAAGGTTGACTTACAGGAAATTTATTAATATTATGATATTTTAAAAGGAAATGGGCAGATACTCAGGCTTTAGAACGGACTTAGACTTGGCTTAGTCTTTTCAAAAAAATTCAAAATTCAAATCATTTATTTTCATAGGCCCCAGGAGGCGCTTGAACACGTCAAAACATTACAAAAAATGATATAAAAGTAAATAATAAATAATACTAAATTATACTAATTACAATGATTTGAATAACCGGGGCTCAGATTAATTTTAATCAAACTGTACTGTCTAACTACGGTATCTATGTCTGCACATGTGGTGTTGTGGTTTAAGCGGTCGCTTCGCCACTCTCCACTGCACTGGTGTTATGGGTTCGATCCCGACGTGGAAAAATCGTTGTGTGATTTGCAAAGATTTGTGGGTGTGCTTGAGTGTGTGAATGTGTGTATTAGGCCTTGTCATTGGGACTATTTTATAGTGTTATTACTTCTGGCGGTCTATCTAATTTAAAAAACAATCTCAGCCTAAATATTTCATCAATCATCAATTTCATGGTCAATAATCGAAAACATAAACTGCCTACCATACACGTATCCAAACCATGCCGATACTGAAAATCTCTAAAAGGAAAATCTCTATCACCACAAAAACAGTCACGTCATTAAAAAATCAAAACTCTACCAACAGCTCTAAAAAACAATCTTCATCATTCAAATTTCATATCCCAAAATGCACCAAGCCCTGCGATTTTCGAGACCGTTGCAAGCCACCGAGTCTTTGTGATAGGGGTACATGTGGCTACCGGTGCGTTCAGTTGAACCTACCCTCTAGCCAGTGGGATGGCACGCGCTCTGCCGATCAAAGCACTTTTAGATGCGGCTTTATGTAAATAGCAACTGTTAAAATAAACCGGATAAAAATGGAAAGTTATTTTTTTATTTTTATTGTCGATTCTATTAAAATATTTCTCATTTAGCGTAGGGCTAGTACAGAAAAACGATGTAAATAACCGTAGGAAGTCAAAGGTCTCGGGTTCGAACCCACGGCACACACCTCTGTCAATAAATCGTTAAGATTGGTCTTTTCGAATGTGTGTATTTATCAAATCAATTATCGCTCGCTAACGGGGAAAACATCGTGAGGAAACCTGCATGCCTGAGAATGCCTAAAAAGTACTCGAGGTCCTATGAAGTCTACTAACCCGCTCTTGGCCAGCGTGGTGGACTTTGGCCTAACCCTTCTCATCATGAGAGGAGGCCCGAGCTCAGCAGTGGGACATGTATTGGATACAGGGCTGCTATTATAACTATACCTTGCTTGCATCTATTAGTTAGAAGAAGGGATAAATCCATCTACAACTATAACCAAATAACATGTGTTTATGTTGTATTTTTAAATTATTGTTGTTCTTTGTTTCGTAATTAATTATTGATTTTAATTTTCTATGGTTTAAATTTCATTGGTTTATCAAATAAATAAACATATATAAGTAATAAAAGTGCGTAATATGATGGTCTTTACGCCAGTAATCTCATTCCAAAGCCACACATATATTGAAAATAAAATTAAGGTATAATTATATCTCTCCTGTAAATCCTTTCAGGAAAAATCGGCTTATTACATTTACAGATAAATATATTGACAGAAAGCTTTATTGTTCATGAAATGTGTATGATGTTGTTTGAGTATATTAGTGAACGATCGAATGGGAGAAGGTACAATACGATAACAACTCGTTTGTTTTGTTGGGGATATCAATGGTTCAATAATATATACGATTATCTTGTTTATGAGATTATGCGTCCTTCTTTCCATTTGGTTGCTTTGTTCTTTGACTATATTATGTTTTGATAGTACATCATAATATAGTTAGTTTGGATGTGTGTCTGTGAAGACTATTCTTGGCGTTATGCCTGGTATTTGTTCAATCTATCCTATCTTTTTATCGAAAAATAACTAATAATGATCTTGCCAAATAATTCATTTCAGATGTAAGGTTACTTCTCTCACTACGTCGTTTTTCAATAATATTTTTATTCTGCTGTATTTTTGAACTTAACGTATTTTTAAGGGAGTAGTACTTTAATCAATTTGTTTTATTATCTGATTCTGCCGAAAGGTCGTATTACCTGCTACTTTATTTGTCACCATTGATAAAAATTTTGGACACGAAATCCACTAAAACATTTATTATCATCACTATCAGAAAGCTTCGAACACTAAACGTTTACCATATTATTTAATTGCCCATATTTTTATCTAAATAACTCATCATTGTCAATATGCATTTTTGTTTTCAATTAGCCATCGTTGTAGTGTGTTTCATTTTAAACTAGCGAAATAGACACTTCTGATTCGTTATGAAATCTCCAACTATCTGTTTTATCTTTGTTATAGAATGGCACAAATAATAAATACCATTAGAAATATGGTTGCAAAAATATCTGGTTACACAGTATAACCACCACATGTGTTAACTCTAACAAGTTGTGAAAATCAACCTGCGTACTCGTGTAGCACTGTCAAATGCAGTTGTCCTCTATTTTATTGTACCATACTGTTTACACCACAAGGGAATTCGGACTTTGTTGTGTTGTCCTAGAATAGAAATTCTGTTTTAGTGAAATACTCGTTAAGAGTAACACTGAGAATAGAGGATGTAGGTCCCGCAGCAACTTTGTTTGAAATGTAACTAGTGTAACGTTTTATGGTCATTTGAAGACTGCTCTGTTGTATTTTAAAATCGCCGTGTCTCGCAATGACTTTGTTTGTTTCGTAGAGGGCTCCAAAGAAGCGTATGGAAATGGATTTCGAGGACATGAGTCATAAGCAGTCTAAAACCACTGATGTCAAACAAACAAACAAACAAATACTTTATTTGTCAAAATGTGGTTTTTTACAGGTGTTATGTTACAATAATTTAGTTCTACACGTTTGCCATGTAATATTATGGCATACAAACATAAACTTACAAACTAGAAATATTTACTATACAATAAAATTATCAACATTACTTACATTCTAATTACATCTTATATTTTAAGAAGTCATCCACAGAATAAAAACATTTTTCACGTAGAAACCTAAATAATTGGCTTCTAAATTTATTTGTTGGTAAGTCGTGAAAGTCGTAGCTCCTGTGGCAGAATCTATTAAAAATCTCCTCAATTTTTGCGCAAATGTAACAGAAAACGCATTTATTCATTAGTAAGTAAGGATTATGCATCACGAAAAGTTATTCCAATTGATGTCTACTGTGTATAGCAGTAGTATGCGAGAAAATTTGGTGGTATCGACGACCATTCCAGCGCGCCCGACATCCGATATTACGAACATTCCTACCTGCCGTCGCTATTCATAATAATTAACTACGAAATTACACCTTACCCTCTTAATAACAGGCTTTATATAAGCTTATATTTTCCAGAATAAGAGTTGTTCTCAGAATAGTCGGCAAGGCGCTTGTTATTGTTGGAATCTTGCCTGCAATTTTAAGTTCAGCACCATTTATTATGTGTGCAATTGAATAGAATTTACTACTTTCATTTGTTGATATTGTTACTCTTTTGTGCAATAAAACTATTTCCTATAATAGTTTAATGTACTTTTATTTCAATTATTTTTTTTGACCTGATGACCAACTAGAGTCTAATCATTGATTTAAATGCAATTAAGCTTGACACATATTTTATTATGTTCTCAGATATGTACCCTCTTTTCATTCACTTTCTTAGTTCGTTGAGCTGACTAAATCTAATCAACTGAAAAGGGTCAGCAGCCTTATTATGATTAAACGTGATTTCAATTTAATTTGATTCATGTGTCAATTTGAACTTATTAAATCGTTTTATCGTTATAATATTTTCCTGGTGGTAGAGCTCTTGTGAACGAACTCGAGGGCGGAAGCACCATCGTCTCACCTTTAACCTGCCGCCAAATAGTAGTGCTTGCATTACTGTGTTCCAGTTTCGTGGTGAGATCAGGACCTGAAATACTGGCATATAAGGCATAACACTTTAGTCCTCAGCTGCAGCGACGCAACTACAATCTGCGTTTATGGATTTGTGATGTCCATAGGCTGTACTCTATTACCATCACGTGTAACACATTAGTTCACTGCAGGCGTAGTTAAAATAAAATAGATAATCCTGCAGGAGCGGGTATAATATCTTTACAGGCTGTTCTAGCTGAGGGGCTACAATACCACTAACTCCTTGTATTGTCTTGCACTTCGTCGATGATGCAATAATCGAAGTTATCCAGAGCAATTAGGATCCACACAGTTATTAAAATTATGAAAATACGGGTGTTACTCACGTAATGTTGGTCTATTTAGTCGACCGCGGTTTCGCCTATATGTCTAGGCATTATCAAGAGAGTGCGATACGTCGCGCCTGAGTCGCAGCCAGTCTTGCACTGCGGGCAGCGACGCGCGCCGCACGCTGTGACGTCATAGTAAGGGGCGGTGCTACACTGGTGTCTGTTGGTAGCGTTTTTGTGATGTTTTCACTGTCACTGTCACTGTTATTTTCACTGTCATCACCGTCAGTGTTGTCGTGCGTGTTCGGGGCAGTGTGGAACGAGCTCACAGTGTCGGCAGATGGCGATAGTCTGTCAAACGTACCCGATTCGCATTGAAGTACCGGTTTCCAGGCGGGAGGTATTGACCAGCCAGTATCTCGGTTGAAATTTGGATGCTTGCTGATTTCAATCGCTTCTCGTACTTTTCGAGGCACAAAGAATTTCTCTTTGACCAGTACTTTGGCCTTGTCAAAACGAATGAAGTGAGCTGAGCCAGCGTCCAGGGCATGTTCGGTAATAGCCGAGCCGTTTCGGTCCAGCTTTTTAAAGCTGTGTATGTGCTCCTTCAGCCTGGTCGACACGTTACGTCCCGTTTCACCCACATAACTCTTGCCGCAACTACACGGTACCGAGTATACACCAGGTATGTTCAGAGGTTCTCTGTCCTTGGGCGAGCGTATCAAGTGTCGTACTTGTGTTAGGGGACGGAAAATGGTCTTGATGCTGTAACTACGGCGTATAAGGTGTCCTATTTTGTCGGTGACCCCTTTCACAAACGGAAGGAATAAGGGCGCTCTGTCCACCGAAGGTTTGCGTGAACTTGCGTTTGTGCTAAGGCGAAGACTATGGCGCCAGTTATAACCGTTCGTTAAGAGCACCTTCTTAACGTGTGATATTTCAGTTGCAACATATTGTGGATCACATAGTCGTAGGGCTCTGCCTATTAATGGGTCAATTTCAACAAGTGGTGTTTTTTGTACCTTATCGGTAAACTTTTTTATTTATAGCTTTTTTGGATATTTTGTAGATTTATTGTGATCTATATGATACTAAATATCCCCAATTTTACGCACATGATCGTATCATTAAAGACTGAAGAGAAATTTGAGTTTGAATTTGGGTTGTCACCGATACGATAAGCTGACCACCGATTAGTTTTCTGTACACCGATATGAAATGCTTGAACACCGAAAAGGTGTGCTTATCCACCGATATGGTAAATCTGACCACCTTTGCACCATTGTTTCGTCAATAACTTTGTTATATTCCAGTTACATCAGAGTTTTATACCTTGTTTGAAAGCTTATGAAAATTTTTATGTTTTTAGGGTTCCTTACCCAAAGGAAATGGAACCCTTTTACGGAGACTTCGCTGTCCGTCCGTCCGTCCGTCCGAACGTCCGTCTGTCTCCAGGATGTATCTCAAGAACCGTGATAGCGAGGACGTTGAAATTTTCACAGATGATGTATAATTATTGCCGTTATAACAACAAATACTTAAAGCTAAATAAAATAAACATTTAAGATCGAGAGTACCGAACACAATGTGTCAAAAGTTCAATTGTGCGATGCTTTTACCATCGATGCTTTATAGATGCAATAGTATATCGGTCTTCAAAATTTACTGTTTGTCCCTAATTCGATTATAAATTATTATGTTATGTTATGTTATTTATTATTATTTTGACGTTTTCAAGTAATCAATTGTATTCTATGAAATAAAATATTTTGAATTTGAATTTGAATTTGAATTTATAAAATGTCTTTTTTTTAATACTATGTTTAATGTAGACAATATTTTGCATCTATTTTAAATTTGCGTATATTTTTGCGACAGGCGTTCTGGCTATGAAAACTACGCAATCTACTTTAACTATGCCCACACCACGATCGGTCTAGAAAATTTGAATTTTTCTAGGTACAAACAAAAAAAGGTATTTAACATCGTACAATTTCACTATCGACACAGTGCGTTCGGTATTGTAAAAATCGCAACTTTCGAAAACTCATATTTTCTATACCTAACGAAATTACTGATATCAATAAAATGTTTTAGAAGCAAAATAAATGACACAGGGTCCACCGATGTGATGAACCGACCCACCGACTCGATAAAATGATCCACCGATACGATTAAGAAATCCACCGATGTCTTAAAACTGTTAATACACAAAAAAATAATACACTGAGCAGATAAATTATACACCGATAATGTTTTTTCACCGATCAGGTGGAAAATTGTCGTATCGGTGGGTAAAATGACCACCGATTCCACCGATAACGGTACAGCGACGAGATAAATTGCACACTTTTTTTAAAATTTCTAATGAACTATAATAACTAGGACAAATTGAACTACAGCCAATAAAGCTAATTCAGTTACTTTCTCTGTCTGGATCAAACAAATATAAAATAACAACATATTACAATATAAAAAATCATTCTCCGATAAGATAAAATATTTGTCGCCTAGCAATTTTCATGGTGTACTTACGTTTTTTGCGGCCAAATGCAGCGATGTAGAAAGCGTCCGTCTTCACTGCCCATTAGGGCAGTACTAACATGAAATAATAATCAGGGAGGGGACACTGTCGGAGTTGCCTATGTAAAGTTATGTCTAAATTACTTTTTGGCACCGAAAAGCCAATAATTTCTGGGACAAGTACGTTTGTGCCTCTCATTAATAAATATGGTTAGTTAAATAATAGAATATGCTATTTATCAATGATGAAACTAATATCCTACGAAATAGGGTAGGTTGTAACCTTAATTTACTAATATTCAATAACTTATAAGCCATTTTGTTTGTAAAAAAAGTACTGGGACAGCACCGACAAGCGAAAATTTGGACTTTAGGAATTTTTTTCTACCCTTAAATTTCATCCTAGCCCATTAATATTTTTGCCTCCACCCTATATCTACCTATAGAATACTATAAAAATCAATTTAATACAATATTCTTTTTTTCAAATACGAATTTCAACGAGGACAGAAAAAAAAGTCGTTTGGGAAATCGACCCTAATGTTCTTGGTACCGAGGCTAACTGAGCCGGATGGTGATGTGAATCGGCCCTCAGGTATCGATCTGTATGTGTTGGTTTCCTGTATACTGTATGCGACAATCTTCCACTCAGGTCCCGTAACACCAACACATCCAGAAAGGGGAGAGATCCATCCTTCTCTTGCTCATAGGTGAATGCTATCTTTGTGTGGATCGAGTTAAGATGATCTAGTAGGGGTACTACACTATCTTTGTGCAGGATTGCAAAAACATCATCGACATATCGCCACCAGCGTCTAGGTTGGTGTGTTGTCGTACATAGGGCTGTCTCTTCAAACCACTCCATAAACATATTCGCTACCACCGGTGCCAGCGGTGAGCCCATCGCTACTCCATCGCACAGACGGTAGTAGTCACCTCGCCACACGAAAAAACCGCTCGTTAGGCAGAATGATATGACATCCATGTACACTCAGTAGGTATATCTGCGATTACCGCTAGATCGGATATAATTTCGATAGTTTCTGCCACTGGTACATTGGTAAACAGGGATGTCACATCAAAACTCACCATCAGCTCGTCATCCCGCATCCTGACGTCATCCAACAGACCGATGAAATGCGATGAGTCTTTTACATAACTCGCTGTTTTTCCTGTGAGTGGTTGTAACACATTGGCCATGAAACAAAATAGGACACCTTATACGCCGTAGTTACAGCATCAAGACCATTTTCCGTCCCCTAACACAAGTACGACACTTGATACGCTCGCCCAAGGACAGAGAACCTCTGAACATACCTGGTGTATACTCGGTACCGTGTAGTTGCGGCAAGAGTTATGTGGGTGAAACGGGACGTAACGTGTCGACCAGGCTGAAGGAGCACATACACAGCTTTAAAAAGCTGGACCGAAACGGCTCGGCTATTGCCGAACATGCCCTGGACGCTGGCTCAGCTCACTTCATTCGTTTTGACAAGGCCAAAGTACTGGTCAAAGAGAAATTCTTTGTGCCTCGAAAAGTACGAGAAGCGATTGAAATCAGCAAGCATCCAAATTTCAACCGAGATACTGGCTGGTCAATACCTCCCGCCTGGTAACCGGTACTTCAATGCGAATCGGGTACGTTTGACAGACTATCGCCATCTGCTGACACTGTGAGCTCGTTCCACACTGCCCCGAACACGCACGACAACACTGACGGTGATGACAGTGAAAATAACAGTGACAGTGACAGTGAAAACATCACAAAAACGCTACCAACAGACACCAGTGTAGCACCGCCCCTTACTATGACGTCACAGCGCGCGGCGCGCGTCGCTGCCCGCAGTGCAAGACTGGCTGCGACTCAGGCGCGACGTATCGCACTCTCTTGATAATGCCTAGACATATAGGCGAAACCGCGGTCGACTAAATAGACCAACATTACGTGAGTAACACCCGTATTTTCATAATTTTAATAATGTTACAAACTCACGTCAGTTTTAATAAAAATATCCACACAGTTCGCAAAGTATTCTGAAGTGTCGACAAACTTTGTCGTTGGCTGGCCAAGTGTCGCCTACTCGGATGTGCAATTTGCTAACGCCTAAAGAAGTCACTTCACACTCTTTCATAACACAGATGTGATTCCTCTCTTTTATACCTCCGTTTTACGAAGTCGGTTAATAGTTTTTAAACTTAATCCTTTTTGGTACTCAACACATTATAAAACGAAAAACTCATAAAAAAAGAAGAGCTGAAAGAGAGCATGCCTGAGAGTGCCTAAAAAGTACTCAAGGTCCTGTGAAGTCTTCTTAACCCGCTCTTGGCCAGCGTGGTGGAATTTGGCCTAACCCTTCTCATTATGAGAAGAGGCCCGAGCTCAGCAGTGGGACATGTATTGGATACAGGGCTGCTATTATAAATAGACCTTGCTGATCATCTATTAGTTAGAAGAAGGGGTAAATCCATCTACAACTATAACTTCAACCAAATAACATGTGTTTATGTTGTATTTTTAAATGATTGTTGTTCTTTGTTTTGTAGTTAATTATTGATTTTAATTTTCAATGGTTTAAATTTCATTGGTCTAACAAATAAATAAACATATAAAAGTAATAAAAGTGCGTAATATGATGGTTTTTACGCCAGTAATCTCATTCCAAAGCCACACATATCTTGAAAATAACATTAAGGTATAATTATATCTCTCCTGTAAATCCTTTCAGGAAAAATCGGCTTATTACATTTACAGATAAATATATTGACAGAAAACTTTATTGTTCATGAAATGTGTATGATGTTGTTTGAGTATATTAGTGAACGATCGAATGGGAGAAGGTACAATGCAATAACAACTCGTTTGTTTTGTTGGAGATATAAATGGTTCAATAATATATACGATTATCTTGTTTATGAGATTATGCGTCCTTCTTTCCATTTGGTTGCTTTGTTCTTTGACTATATTATGTTTTGATAATACATCAAAATATAGTTACTTTGGATTTGTGTCTGTTAAGACTATTCTTGGCGTTATGCCTGGTATTTGTTCAATCTATCGTATCTTTTTGTCGAAAAATAACTAATAATGATCTTGCCAAATAATAAATTTCAGATGTAAGGTTACTTCTCTCACTACGTGGTTTTTCAATTATATTTTTATTCCGCTGTATTTTTTAACTTAACGTATTTTAAGGGAGTAGTACTTACTGCTACTTTATTTGTCACCACTGATAAAAATTTTGGACACGAAATCCACTAAAACATTTATTATCATCACTATCAGAAAGCTTCGAACACTAAACGTTTACCATATTATTTAATTGCCCATATTTTTATCTAAATAACTCATCATTGTCAATATGCATTTTTGTTTTCAATTAGCCATCGTTGTAGTGTGTTTCATTTTAAACTAGCGAAATAGACACTTCTGATTCGTTATGAAATCTCCAACTATCTGTTTTATCTTTGTTATAGAATGGCACAAATAATAAATACCATTAGAAATATGGTTGCAAAAATATCTGGTTACACAGTATAACAACCACATGTGTTAACTCTAACAAGTTGTGAAAATCAACCTGCGTACTCGTGTAGCACTGTCAAATGCAGTTGTCCTCTATTTTATTGTACCATACTGTTTACACCACAAGGGAATTCGGACTTTATTGTGTTGTCCTAGAATAGAAATTCTGTTTTAGTGAAATACTCGTTAAGAGTAACACTGAGAATAGAGGATGTAGGTCCCGCAGCAACTTTGTTTGAAATGTAACTAGTGTAACGTTTTGTGGACATTTGAAGACTGCTCTGTTGTATTTTAAAATCGCCGTGTCTCGCAATGACTTTGTTTGTTTCTTACAGGGCTCCAAAGAAGCGTATGGAAATGGATTTCGAGGACATGAGTCATAAGCAGTCTAAAACCACTGATGTCAAACAAACAAACAAACAAATACTTTATTTGTCAAAATGTGGTTTTTTACAGGTGTTATGTTACAATAATTTAGTTCTACACGTTTGCCATGTAATATTATGGCATACAAACATAAACTTACAAACTAGAAATATTTACTATACAATAAAATTATCAACATTACTTACATTCTAATTACATCTTATATTTTAAGAAGTCATCCACAGAATAAAAACATTTTTCACGTAGAAACCTAAATAATTGGCTTCTAAATTTATTTGTTGGTAAGTTTCGTACATCACGGGGTAGATGGTTAAATATTTTAATAGCTATCACATAGGCGTTACGTTTACACAGCTCAGTCCTGATTGTAGTCGTAGCTCCTGTGGCAGAATCTATGAATAATCTCCTCAATTTTTGCGCAAATGTAACAGAAAACGCATTTAATCATTAGTAAGTAAGGATTATGCATCACGAAAAGTTATTCCAATTGATGTCTACTGTGTATAGCAGTAGTATGCGAGATATTTGGTGGTATTGACGACCATTCCAGCGCGCCCGACATCCGATATTACGAACATTCCTACCTGCCGTCGCTATTCATAATAATTAACTACGAAATTACACTTTACCCTCTTAATAACAGGCTTTATTTAAGCTTATATTTTCCAGAATAAGAGTTGCTCTCAGAATAGTCGGCAAGGCGCTTGTTATTGTTGGAATCTTGCCTGCAATTTTAAGTTCAGCACCATTTATTAGGTCTTCAATTGAGTAGAATTTACTACTTTCATTCATTGATATTGTTACTCTTTTGTGCACTAAAACTATTTCCTGTAATAGTTTAGTGTACTTTTATTTCAATTATTTTTTTGACCTTATGACCAACTAGAGTCTAATCATTGATTTAACTGGAATTAAGCTTGACACACATTTTAATATGTTCTCAGATATGCATCCTCTTTTCATTTACTTTCTTAGTTCGTCGAGCTGACTAAATCTAATCAACTGAAAAGGGTCAGCAGCCTTATGATGATTAAAGATAGAAGATTATTGCACTACAAAATACTTAAAATTAACTATTTAGATAATATAAATAATATATGGATATAGATATACATGATACTAATACACAAATACAATCATACCTAAATATTAATAAATATTATATATATTATAAGGAAGTAAACTATGTAAGAGATAATTTTGCCAACTCATTGAAGAGGTGATCACGCACTCTAGTTTTAAACAAATAACGGTTGTGGATCCTGATTTTTAAGTTAAATCGTTTTATCGTTATAATATTTTCCTGGTGGTAGAGCTCTTGTGAACGAACTCGAGGGCGGAAGCACCATCGTCTCACCTTTAACCTGCCGCCAAATAGTAGTGCTTGCATTACTGTGTTCCAGTTTGGTGGCAAGATCAGGACCTGAAATACTGGCATATAAGATATAAGGCATAAAACCTTAGTCCTCAGCTGCAGCGACGCAACTACAATCTGCTTTTATGGATTTGTGATGTCCATAGGCTGTACTCTATTACCATCACGTGTAACACATTAGTTCGCTGCAGGCGTAGTTAAAATAAAATAGTTAATCCTGCAGGAGCGGGTATGCTGCACTAGCTCCTTGTATTGTCTTGCACTTCGTCGATGATGCAATAATCGAAGTTATCCAGAGCAATTAGGATCTACACAGTTCGCGAAGTATTCTGAAGTGTCGACAAACTTTGTCCCGTCATCGTCGTTGGCTGGCCAAGTGTCGCCTACTCGGATGTGCAATTTGCTAACGCCTAAAAAAGTCACTTCACACTCTTTCATAACACAGATGTGATTCCTCTCTTTTATACCTCCGTTTTACGAAGTCCGGTAATAGTTTTTGAACTTAATCCTTTTTGGTACTTAACACATAATAAAACGAAACACTCATAAAAAAGAAGAGCTCTGAATTAACCGACTATTCACCATTATTTACACGTGAACCCTCGTGCTATACTATGAAATTATTGCTATTTCCCGAACTGGGTCAGCAGTGTCGCATACTCTGCCCAGCCTGTCACCACTTGATGGATCTGCATCCCTGTCCGCCTGGCAATCATTGCACTCACCTATCAAGACTTGACAAGACTTTTCCATGAAAATATACATATATTAAACACACGGAAAAACATGCCTTGAATGTCTTCAAATAGAGTTAAAAGTGAAACAACGGTATTTAAACATAAACGTTGCAATTATTCGCGATTGTTGGATAGTGTTATGATTATTTAAACTGTTTGATAAAAATCTCAATTTGCGAAACAAACAGAGATGTCGCGCAATCCGTGCGGTTAGGTCTTATTTACTGCGGTCAGCCTTGGACGATGGATCCTGTTTTCAGGATTGGATTACATCCGACGTCTCTTATGTATCCAGTTCTTTACACGCGTGATTAGAAGAATCATGTGTGCCAATATTTTTCCAATATTTAAAAATCATCAAGCCTCAATGAGCGCTTGAAAATATCAAGTAAACAAATTCTAAGTCACGGTCGGTTTGTCGTTAGTTTGTACTTAGTTAACTTGTGATTACTAAGGTGTGTGTTTGTGTGTGCAGGCGAGTGCACGCTCGGTTGGCGCGCGAGGCGGGGCGGCGCGGGGTGCGCGGGCGGTGGCTCGCCCAGTTGACAGCATGCTAAACGCGTCCAACGACACCAACCTCACCGACCTGGCGTTTGGCATCGACCTCCCTCAGAGCCCCTACAGCGTCGCACAGAAGGTTGTCATCCTCATCATCGCCGTCTGCCTCTCCCTGACCACCGTCGTCGGCAACTCCATGGTGATGATCAGCTTCAAGATCGATAAACAGCTGCAGACGATCAGTAACTACTTCCTGTTCTCTCTGGCGGTGGCGGACTTCGCCGTCGGGTTGATATCGATGCCGCTGTACGCGTTGTTCACGATCTACGGGTACTGGCCGCTGGGGCCGCATATCTGCGACACGTGGCTGGCGCTGGACTACTTGGCGTCGAACGCATCGGTGCTCAACCTGCTCATCATAAGTTTCGATAGGTACTTCAGTGTGACGCGGCCGTTGACGTACCGCGCAAAAAGGACTACACGTCGCGCGACCGTGATGATAGGTGGTGCGTGGGGGTTTAGCCTGCTGCTATGGCCACCATGGATTTACGCGTGGCCGTACATAGACGGTGAGCGGAAAGTTCCGCCGCACGAGTGCTACATTCAGTTCATAGAGACCAATCAGTTCATCACGTTTGGGACAGCTATAGCGGCGTTTTATGTGCCAGTGACTGTCATGTGTATACTGTACTATAGGATATGGCGGGAGACGAAGAAACGGCAGAAGGATCTGCCGAATCTGCAAGGAGGGAAGAAACACGACTCGTCCAAGAGATCTAATTCAAGGTGAGTTTAGTTTTATATTGAATCTGTAGCTTATATTTTGCTTCTTAATAACTACAACAAAATAATAAATGTATCTTAACTAAGGAAAAGCACGTGATAAAAATGCTCGCTAAGGCAAAAAAACCTTTAAGGAAACTTGAGAAGATTGATCAATACGACTTCCACCTTTCTTTTGTCCACTGACAAAGTTTTCCTCAAGTGCAAAAAACGTAAATTGACACCAACCTTCTTTTACGGTTATCCTCAACCCCGCTGCAATATAACAGATCATAAAAGTAAACACTGTATTTCCTTTGTTTTGGTGCCAATACTTGTAGCATTCACTATAATGTTACAAATAAACAAAAATATCAAAAATATTTTAATTAGTAAGTGATATTTTCCTACAGAAGTTTTATGAAATGTAAAAATAACAGAATACAATTTTGCTGTATGACCTTTACAAAGAGTGGATGGAACATTGGGCATTTACTGAAAAATCTGATTCCAGGCGTGGTTAGTGTTCATTTCTAACGGTAAAATAAAAATCTTCGATAATAGTAATCCTGTTGCCTGAACAAAATTAAATGATCTCAACATTAATTTTGTTCGGCGAAATATTTTGTTTGTAAGATATTTTTTTTGCCGGTGGAAATCAACACTGGTCACATCTAGAATCTTTTATTCTACTCATATAATAAAATTGTAAACTTGCCATGTTTGTGAAGGTATTATGAATGAAGATATAAATTGAAGTTATTTAAGAAAAATACTTCGAGGAGTCTTTCTAACAGCAGTAGAAGCGAAAACATATTTTTTTAGAATTGTTTACCCTCTGTCTGTCTGTATGTTCGCACGCGTATTGAATGCAATTTGAAAGTGTAAGAGGAAAGTTTCTCAATTTTGTGAGAAATAGCATGGAAATATCGAACTCCACGTGAACGAAATCACGGGCAATAGCTTTCAATAAATTAATATGATGAATTATTTCACAAATATGTCGTCTCCACCCCTTATTTATCGGGGACTTAAGATGTGGAGGAATGAGCAAACGAAATTATTATCCATTCAATTGATATAGACGGTAAATGATGCAAATTCAGACACATGTAAGGAATTAACTGCTACTTACATATGAAATTACATGAATGAAAAGTCGTATATAATTATTACCCATAACCAATATGCCCATCAACCATTGCTAGCGTAATCTCGGTGCGGGAACTTCCTTCAGATTGTACGTTTATCGCCGAGGTATAAGACGGGGTGATTTTGATTAATCGACAAGTGATATGCCCTCTCCTTTTATTGATACCGGAAATCTTCAAGATAATATACTCTTCTTAAATATTTTTTGGAGAATCATTTTTGTGTTTCACGTTTTTCCGCCGCCGATTAGAGAGGAACGTAGTGCGTCATTTTTGGAAATTTGAATGTTTATCGACAGTAACAACGGAGTTTAACTATTTTGATATATGATTATATATCGATGTATATTATTGTTCACCTGCAAACCAACCTAAGCTAAGTTCTAAGACATTGCAAAGGTATCAAAATAACTTGTGTACTAGTTTCTAAAAATAAACAAATACCCAACAAACTTTAGTAACGGAACAGGCTCACAAGTATCAATAGTACAATATTGATATTAATGGATCACAGACACACCCTGTACCTTCCAAGTAACACTGATTAACTATTTGAGCTATAAAAGCGTTCACTTATACTAAAGACAGTATATATTCGACAGTTAAACCAAAAGTTCTATTCACTGAAAGGCTCCAAATGTGGAAGAGCACCGTTCTTGCGCATCATATAAAACTAGTTGTCAAATAATACATGTACAACAATCTATCCTCCTGCTCCCTCGCTAGTTTTGGCAGACTTATTTGCTTTCATCCTCTCCATATTAATTCAGTGCTCTTTGACGTGAAAGTTGGGTGTGATTAAAATGACCCTAAATAGCAGTGCCTGAACTGTTCCCGTATATGTTAGTGAGATTAAACCTCGAAGTACAGTCACAAGAAGGATGTCTTAGATAGCGGATACACGCTTCATTTTGCTTGCATAAATAGTTTGTGCAATCAGTTAGTTTTACCGGCTGTACGCTCAATCTTGTCATTCATCAAATTGAAACTTTGGATATTCTTCTTCTTCTTTTCGTGTCAGTGACTATTGTAGTTCTGTTTAATATTTCCAGCTTATACAGCTTTAGACCAATAGGATGCTACTAGGACGCCCTTTTGGTTGGCCTGCATAAGGTCTTTTAGGGTACAAGGGGTAGGAAGTAATGGGCAGGACAACAGATGGGCCATACTTTGGGTGGGCGATCCACATTCGCAACTAGTGTTGGATGTGTCTGTGAATCCCCACTTGGCCAGGTTGTCTTTGCAGCGACCTACCTGGGTCCGTAGACGGTTTAGGGACTTCCAGATCGGCCACTGCAATTCATTGCCTGGTGGCAGATGTTCGGTTTGGATATTGCTCAAACCGTTTGTGCAAGAAACATGGAGCATGAAGCCGGTGCGTTAGTCCTTCAGGAAAACAACGTGTCTGTTATGTTTGAAGGATATTAATAATAGGTCATGACTCTCAGTTACGATCCTATGGACTACCAATATCATAGAAATCTTAATAACTAGTCAATAGAAATGCTATCGACTATCTTTTAACACTGGGACGCATGTCGCCGGTTTTCAAATACCACTTTTTGTATTCCTGCAAACAAAATTATTCTTTTTGGCGATGATATTAAGACGACAATTCCTCAACTCGCACTTGTGTTCGATTAGACAAATGCGCTTGTATTCCTGCAAACAAAATTATTCTTTTTGCGATGACATTAAGACGACAATTCCTCAACTCGCACTTGTGTTTGACTTGACAGATGCGCGGCGACAAGGTCACGCGTCTTTGACATTTCTATTGCCTTATTATTAAGATTTCTATGACCAATATTAATATTAATGAATCATGGACCTGGAACCCGATACGTACAGATCACTCTATATATTTCCAGTATACGCTAGTTTCGCATTGCATGGGCAGTCTTTACAACGCGAGTCTATCTTAAAATGGAAATGAATAGGTTGATCGGTAGCCATCGGTAGCCAGTCTTGTAAGATACAAGTAACACAGATTAACTATTTAAGCTGTAAAAGCTTTCACTTGTACTATCTACAACTACTAGACGACCGGATGGCGGAGTGGGTAGTGTACCTGCCTGCGACGCAGAGGTCGTGGGTTCGATTCCCACTTAAGACAAATCTTTGTGTGCATGAACATGGGGGTTTGTCTTAGTCTGGGTGGTGGTTATGTATAATAAGTATGTATTTACAAAAGAAAAGTATATAAATGTATTAGTATCAGTTATTCTAGTACCCATATTACAAGCTCTGCTTAGTTTGGGACTAGATGGCGTTGTGTGTGAGTTGTGAAATATTTATTTATTTATTTATCGACAGTTACTATTAATTCCTAAAACCCGTGATTAAGAGGGGTAATTTAAGTAGACGAAATAAAAATAAAATTGACTTAGTTTGAACCAATCATGATATTTATTGGAATCCATTGTTTATTACCCGAAATTTGGTATTCAACAAAGCAAACTAAGAAAAGTTTGTGCTGTTGAATACCAAATTTCTGTTTGATAATATCACAAAGTCTATATATAGATTGTTTTAGATTGCAATCATATAAAATAATTTATATATTTTAAAATTATCAGAGCCGACTCGAGTATCAATATTGCAATATTGATATTATTGAATCACAGACACATCCAGTTTCTTCCACACAGATTAACTATTTTTGCAGTGTGAGCTTCCAGTTTTATCATAGAAAATCACTCATCATTCCTAAAAGTTGGTAGTTTAGTATAAACCCGTGATTAAAGGGGGTAATATAAATAAAAATTCGGATTCACGATTGAAAAATTTAAATCATTTATTATCATAGAGGGCGCTTAAACACGCTGCTTTTCAAATCTTTCCAATGGAGAAATGTTGTTATATTATAACTGTTTACAGTGCTACCTACTGTAAATAATATCAGGTCAAAGTAATCGTTTAATACCACCTTTAAATAGATAAAAAGCGTACCAGCACCTCAGCCAAATTTAATTTCGAAATTGCTTCAAACGCTCTCAACCGATTCTTCCGAAAGAAAGAGCCAGAAATTGTCAAAGAAAGATTAAAATCCAATAAAGTTAGTGAAATACGGTCGTTACAAATCTTGAATTTACACAGCCTTTCTCTTACGGGTCTTATTCGATTTGAACACGCCCTACTTTTCGAACACCGAATATTCGACGAGAATTTCGAACCGATTTCGAGGATCGCTTGTTGCCGTGATGTTGGCACTCGCGTTTATTTCGTGAGGTTGGTAAATAGCTTGGATTCGAGAGCTGGATCTCGAAGATTCTCCTAAATATTTAAATTTTTGGAAGATGGCTTAAATGTACGAAAGCTCAGTGTTTCGAGTGGCCTTTGTTGTATTCTGTGGATGGATAGAATGATCTGCTGTCTGGAGATATCATCAAGACTTTCAGTCGATATTTTTATGTGAAGGCTATAGATATGATATAGCAATATCAATGTTAAAAAATTAAGAATGCAGTGTAGTGGAATTTGAACCTCTGGAATCTTCGTTCTCAGTGCTTTCGCCTAGTTATTATTCAATTACCACTAGATCCAAATTTTTCAACCTAATGCTGACTAACTCAGTCCAGCCTTCGCGGCCGTACAGCGTCATCTATAAGACGTTATTTTAAGATACTATATACTTACACAGTATGTATGATTCAGAGCAACACAATATCTATGGACAAATGATGGACGATATGGACACTCAGATGTAATAATTATCAATTTAAAAATTCAAAATGCTTATTTGGAACAAGCAAATGCTTAAAATTGAAATTACGAATTGAAACGATGATAGCTGCAAAAATATAAAACTTTGGCAAAAATATAAATAATCATCAACTATAACCCCTATAAATAAGAAAAACAACCATAAATAAAACACGGAACCTACTTACTCACATAAAGACGTGCCGACACAGCCATTGTCTCCTCCCCCTTTCAAATATAAAAGGATAAAAGCATCCTTTCCCATCTTTCGTCTTTCAAAGATATAAAGGTTATCCTTTATATTGCACCTCAAGCGATGCGATACAACACGATTATAACTGAACAATAACACGACATTTTCAAAGGCTTGGTTGCTTTAAAATATTTCAAGTATTTATATATTGCAGATCATAACATCACGCCTATATTACCCAGAAGGCTGTGCCAGATGTTTTTATTTTGTTTTTTATTAAATAAAATCTTCACGAGCACTCCCAGAGTCAGAACAAATCATTGCGAATCACACAAATATTTGTCTTATGTGAGGATCGAACCCACAACACCAGCGCTGTTTAACGCGGCGAGGTGACCGCTTTAATCACTACGCCAACCGTGCACTCATTTGGGACTTTCGTGGTAGGAAAAATTCTGAATAACAGAGATTTGTATTTGTGCCCGGTGGATGTCAATAGGTTCACCACCTATCACACAAGACATAAACACAACAGGTGAAATAAGGGTGTTATACACCCCTGCTTCACACTGCTATATCCTTTGAGGGAACACAGGCGAGATGTTACCTCGCCTTTTTAACCGACTTCAAAAAAAGGAGGAGGTTCTCAATTCGGTTGTTTTTTTTTTTTTTTTATGTTTGTTCGCCGATTACTCGAAGACTCCTGGACCGATTTGAGTAATTCTTTTTTTGTTTGAAAGGATATACTTGTCATGTGGTCCCATTTTTTTCAAGTCACGTTCTGATGATGGGATACTAGAGAAATCGAGGGCAACCCTCAAATTTAAAAGGCTTCTATATTGTTTTTTGTATATTATCTAAAGCTACTTGGATATTTGCATCTAGTAATCAGTATTTTATGTTGCTGAGCTGAAGCTGGAAGGTATAACTCCTCAACGGTTAGGAGTACGAGGATAATTCTTTTAATATAGGCACCTTAAATAAATTTTCCGTCCAGTAACCGTCGTCTCCTCATTCGAGAAATATTCTTGCTGGGTCTACCCATCACTTAAAATAGTATAATAAAATAATTTTTAACAAAAAAAAAACCGACTTCAAAAAGTAGATAAACTAAAAAGCAAAAAATAAATTTACTTCGCACAAAATAATACGTTTATACATTTATTTAAATAGAAATTATTAAATAATTATTTTATAATTCTGAAGTCGGTGCCAAGTAAACAATAACTCTGGTAAAACAATGGTTGTCTGTAAGAGATTGCCTTGATTGCGATAAGACCGCCATTTGTACTTAGCTTATTTTATTGTCTTATACTGAATATTTCTTGGTGTACAATAAAGTTTTTTATTATTATTATTATTATTAACTCTGTATAGATAATATCAATCTTTCTAACAACTATTTTCTGACTGAATATTAGTTATATTTCTGTGGTAAGTACCAATACTGGGCGACCGCGCACTAGCACAACTACGCCTCCCCTTATTGTGTGTACTGTAATTTGATATTGTAGAAAGGTTGTTATAGCTTTTACTTGGCACCGACTTCAGAATTATAAAATAATTATTTAATAATTTCTATTTAACTAAATGTATAAACGTATTATTTTGTGCGAAGTAAATTTATTTTTTGCTTTTTAGTTCATCTACTTTTTGAAGTCGGTTTTTTTTTTGTTATTGTGTATTCCATATAACAGCTTCCATTGTAATGATCATTTCGTTTTCGTTCAAGCCGGGGCTCAAACATCCCGGTTCCCCCAGACCAAAACCCCATTAAGGGCATCGTATATCTAAACAAACTCTCCAACTATCCCGAATAAATCAATGTATATAAATTACCCTTTTAATCACGACCCGCGCACGCTGTACCAACTTTCAGAAGTTAATAGACACTATCGCCAACTCTATAAAACTTGTAGAAGTTTTTCTATTGTTATTTTATGGCAGCTAAGCTATGAATGTTGATTTTTGAAACACTTTTTATATGAAACTAGCTAGGTTTGTTGTTTTTATGTAATATAACAAAACATCACACCTTTTTCACCCAGAACGGTGCTGCACAGGTGTATGAAACCCATACTTCACAAGTTATGATTAAGTCCCATATGATAGGAGATCAATTGCCATCTATCGGGAACTATCTAGACTCCGAGACTCCGTTCTGCTTCTGAGAACTTCTCAACAAATTATCTTTATGACATTTTTGCCTAACCCGGGCACCAATGAACAGGCAGGGCAGTCATAATAATATGTTCTAAAAGTTTTAGCAAACCTTTGGTCATTGCTCATCACTATTTGTCCTCTCGTTTTCAAATTCCGTATCAACCCTATCCGACCCAAACCTAAAGATACAAACGGCTACACATCAACCTATACATTTCCAGTATACGATGGTCCCACATTGTACAGACTTCCCGAGCATTGCGAGACCAACCTTTTCTGGCAATTTATAGGTTGATCGGTAGCCGGTACGTGAAGATAAAAATATTCTGTCCACTAAAGGTGTATTTTTATTTTCGTCGAGAGGACGGTTCATCGACTGAGGGTTAATTTTGAATATCAATAGATGCCCACCCTTTGAAGCTACGTTTATACACACTATGTAAAGAATGTAGGGGTGTTATACTTGGTTGTTTTTTGGTCAAAAATAAAATTCGATTAGGAAACTTGGTTTCAGTGAAATTTAAATAGAAATAGTGTGGATTTAAATCTGCTTAGTGCATTCTAGATTTATTTATTTACATTGCATTAGAGTATCTATGTGTTTCTTCTTCACAACTATCACAACTTTACAACATTTTTTTTTACAACTATTTATCTGTTAGGCCCTTTAGTCATTGGTCGGGCACAACGGATTTTATTTTCGTTATTCGGTGATTTAGGGGCCTTAGGAAAACAAATCGTTTGTAACGAAATTATTAACCAGTGTTTAGTAAGGCTAACACCATGAGAATATGATTGCAGCCATCGATACGAAAGATGAAGAAGTAAGGCTAAGAAAGCTTATTTGAATGACCTAAGTATAAGACGCCTTACTTATGCTCTGTCACCAATAGGTTTTTATTACACCCATTAAAAACTCTCACTACAAGTGATTACTACAAAAATTTAGTCAATTGTCTAGTGGTTAGCGTATGCGCCTTTCACCACTAGGTCCGGGTTCGATTCCCGTTTCGGGCAAAGTGTTAATTGTGAATTTTCCGACAAGCTAGCGGCACGGAGTTGGAAGTATTTCCGGTGGATGGTGATAGGCTCACCCCCTACCAAATGGGACCTAATCATAACCGGTAAAGTGCGGGTGTAGTACACCTCTGCCACACTCTTCTGTGTTCATGTAGGTACCTACGTGATGCGTAATAGTAATATTATGTACAGGAGTCTTGGAACCCTTGGGTCCTGTCATTATCAGACAGTTAAGTCAGAATAAGGAAGACGTATACTGCCAATAAATTAGCCAACCCACATTAAATCTACACCTCTAAACCCCAAAACTTTAACTACGAGGTATTCTGTAAACGGGAGCTTCCAAACTAACTGCAGGGGGCAGTTCTAACATAAATTGTATTCTCGTATGATATATTATATTGTTGTTAGAAACATAGGACTTAAGGTTGCCTTATTAAGGTTGCCTGGAAGAGATCGCGTCAAGCGATAAGGCCGCCCATTGTACATTATAGTTTTAAGTATGTACCTATTTCTTCGTATGTTTTTGACAAATTTGATGTGAAATAAAGTTTTCTCTATCTCTATCTATAGAACCTTGGGGCCGTAGCACTTATAGTCTATACAAATAGTTATCAGCGCGTCTAACTGAGGCAACTCGTTCTCGAAATGCTGGCTTATATATCGGGTAGCGACTTAATATCATAATACAACGCGGTAATGCTGCCAGCATTTTGGGTACGAGGCCTTCTGACAGTGACTTATTAAGTTTAGATTAAGTTATTAGACTAGTTTTATTTAAGATCCAACATGTATATTTTTCTGTAAATAAAGATGTTAGGTAGATAGATAGATAAAACTTTATTTGAATACCATTCCATTACCAACTAAAGACGAAAGACAATTACAATATGCAAAGGGCGGCCTTATCGCTTGACGCAATTTCTGCCAGGCAACCTTTGCTATGTTGTAAGATATACATGCGACATACTCGTAGTTATTTTAAAACCATACATTCTAGACGTAGCTTGGATTGTTTTGCACCGTGAAGTATCTTAACCGGTTAAAAAAAAGACATTGAACATGTCTAAAAACAGTGATTTCCATAAATTTCGCTGTCACCTTGTACCTATATTATGCTTGCTTCCCGTCCTCACTTACAAAATGACAGCTGTAAATTCGCATAGGGCTATAAACACCAAACTATTTCAGAGACTATAAAGTTGCAGGCTATTTCGACACTTTTACATACAGAGTGGTGGTTTATAGTGTGGGAGTCAGTGTGTAATAGTTAACTATGAAATTTAGGGGATGAAAATAGGATTTTAAAATATCCAAACAAATTTACCGTTATGAGTGTTTTTTATGAAGATCGTCTAAAACTAACAGACTAGTTTTTGCCGGTAACACTTTTTTGTTTTTAATTCTAATAAATAATATAATATAATAATAGCAGCCCTGTACGTAATACATGTCCCACTGCTGGGCTCGGGCCTCTTCTCATGGCCACGCTGGCCAAGTGTGGATTGGTAGACTTCACACTCCCTCGGGCACTTTTTAGGCACAGGCATGCAGGTTTCCTCACGATGATTTCCTTCACCGTTAGCGAGCGATAATTTATATGATAAATACACACACATCTTCGAAAAGACGAATCTTCACGATTTATTGACTGAGGTGTGTGCCGTGGGTTCGAACCCGTGACCTTTGACTTTGCAGTCCTACGGACACCCACTCGTCTATCGCTGTTTGATTTTTAATTCTAATACATATGTTTTTTGTCAAGCCTCACAAAGAGACGAATAAGTGAATTGTTAGTCGTGAGGCAGATTCGAAGTCAATTATATCACTCTTGTGATTTGGGTCGATCTAAAACTAGTGAAAATAAGTTCATTTTGATAGGGTTCGCCCTTCGAATGTAATCCCCTACACGTGACAGAGAAATCGGTCACCTAGTTTGTGAGGATTTCGTAGTTATTGATGAAACAAACATAATTGATTGGATTCAAAGCTCTTAATAGCTAATCTGCCCTAAATCTACACAGTTGGGTATGGTATAACGTATACCTACATTGAATAATAATATTGCCCACCCACCGTGGTCCCGGATTGAGCAAGAAGGTAATTTAGGATATTCCCATCAGGCAATTCTCTGTAGCAGCACGGAGTTTAAAATTGTTAATATATATATTAAGTTTGTTAGTATCTCTTTACAATTTTATATCATAACATCACGCCTATATTACCCAGCAGGGTGTGGCATAGGTGTACAACACCTACACTTCACCTGTTATGTTTAGGTCCCATGGGATAGGGGATGAGCCTATCGCCATCAACCAGACACAATTCCAACTCCGTGCTGCTAATGTGAATTTTTCTGACCCATCACATAGAAACTGAATAAACCAAGTGAAGTGTGAAGTGAAAGCTTCGGGAGTAAAATAAGGATGTTATGTCATAAATACGTAAGAAAAACGATGTAAGCATGCCTGAAGACCACAAATAGTCTATACCGGCCAATAACATCTATTTAAGATTTTAGTTGCGTTGGCACAGTTATTTACGTGACGTATGTAGCAAACGTGCTTGCTTCCATCCTGAGACAAGTACAGGTCATAAAAATCTACTAAAGAGTCCAGAGGCTACACTAAAGACATGGAATATGACGCCTTCTTTACTAGTTTCAGGTAATATACATACATACTGCTATTATAAATTAGAAAGTAATTTTAACTGTCTGTCTGGGTGTCGCCCTTTCAAGTCAATTTTGATGCAAATTGGTATAGAGATAGTAGAAAGCCTAGACGCTACTTTTTATCGACTTACCAGGTGGGTGGAGCAGAAGCTAGTATCATAATATTATTATTCTAGTAGTTGTAGCTGTAGAAAATTGAAAGGAGCAGGTTTTAACAAAAAAGCCTCGCCTGCAAGATAAAAAATGTAATCCTCAAATATCTTCATCTAAAGTACCATAAACCCTTCTTTACAAAAATAATCTCCCGAGAACTCTCGAAAAATCTTATGTGACTAAGAATCGAATCGGTATAATCTCGAGTTGTTGAGATCTTGAGGGCCGAGCTCGATCATGCATAAGCTCATTCGCCGCCAACTTTCGAGGCCACTACATCTCCAATACTCAATTCAGTTTTAAATGTATTTTAAATATCTAAAAAATGTACTGAAGGATCGAATGCTATCATGTAATTTAATTTTTTTGCACTGTCTCTACTTAGACTAAGAAATCAAAATGGATAAGACATGAACGCAAATATCTATGCAAAAAATTCTACCGAATTCGCGGGGATGCATTGTTCCGCTTGCCTGTGATTTGACAATTAGTTTGATATAAAAACGTGACATTATGCAAGAGCGGCGCTCTTTCAAAGGGACGCCTGAGAATGACTCCTTCGGTTGGGTATCTCCATTATGGCATATTTTAAGAGCACCAAAAAAACTGCAAAAGAAAAATAAACTGAAATGACACAACTGACTTAATGCATCCAACTGTAGTTGTATCTTGTCAAGACCAAAACTTGCAATTTTCATGTCAGAAAAAACCTTCTCTAATATGAAAATAGCATCCAGCACCTCGCGATAAATCTCGTGTGGCGAAGAATCGAATCGGTATAATCTCGAGTTGTCGAGATCTCGAGGGCCGTGCTCCATCATGCATCAGCTCTTTCGCAGCCAACTTTCGAGGCCACTACAACTCGGAAACGCCACACATTCGACGGTTTTAATAAAATTTTATTTTAAAGTATTTGAGATAAATGTTTGGAGGTTGTGATGAAACCAATACTATAATTTGATTGCCATCCTGTTGTGATTTATTTAAAAAGTGGTATTTTTAGGTAATAGTGTATTATTTAGGGTTTAGAGAATAATTCTATCGGTAATTATAACACTATAAGATATACATTGCCTTTTTATCACCGAGTCTGTTTTGTCTTTTGTCGTCTAAGGTTCTTTTAATTTTTTTATGCTTTACAGAGCGTAGGTCTTTGACTACGCTAGAAATTCCTATGAAGCCTCATTAAAAGTTTCAATATACCGCAGTATTGGCATTTTACAGCATCGAAAGGCTTCTTAAAGCTAAACAACTTTGTAAGAAAACGTGTCTTTTGCAGTACCTGCTTTTATGAACAGTAGCTTTACTTAGTTAATTTAAATATATATTATTTTTTTATTTACACGTATTTTCCTCATTTTTGTCTACTTGTCCCTACTTGTGGCCTTTTCTTCCCTTACTACTTACTTACTCCGTTGTCTCAGCGACCCGAAGTGTATCTTGGCCTGAGACGTGAGATCTCTCCATTTTCGGCGATCCTTGGCAGTCTTGCGCCACTCACTGGCTTCTAGTTCGCGAAGATTCCCCCCACCACGTCCATCCGTTTTCTGTCCAGCCTTCCAAAATGGTATCTTAGTCTTCATTTCATACCTGGCGCTATAAATAATATTATTTCCAATCCAATGTTGTTCAGTATTTTTGTTGAAGTTTTGTAATGTTAATATTAGTATAGTTAGATTTAATCGGACTGACATGTACATAAATGTATAAAAGTCCTTAAAAATAAAGACTGGCCTGAAATTATAGTGTGATAGTATCTCAAACTTCTGCAACATATTTAAAACAATGAAAAAAGACAAAAAGACTCACCATGCCAGTATTTCTATATAATCTTTTCCATCGCCGACAATAATATTTCAATTTCATCCTCTACAATGCCAATATCATGGTTTTCATAATACCTACAAAGAAAATCTGACGGAACCTTACGTGTTCTAAATAACACGCTCTATTGATGCAGCACAATAGAGAACTCACCTTCTCTCACCTCCGATCCACGTGAGGCAAACCATGATCCGGTAGCTGTCTAATACAGGGTGAATGCGAAATACTCACACATTGAAAACACATATTCCTAAAGTGGTTTGTGTTCATTTTCCCAGCGATTAGACAGCTAAAAACAAAATTAGGAAATACTAATCACATTTATCGGACAAATTGAACATTAAAATCATTAAATTTGTTTGGAAAACATTACACGTCTTTATAATATATGTGGAGACACTTTTTACGCAACTACAGCAAAAGTTGCTACTAGACTGAACCGTTGGTCCAGCGCTAGTGTTCTTTAGGATTCTTCTGACACGAAGTATTCATCACGGTTCACACCTATCACATGGGAATGAAATAAGAGTGTTTAACACCCACATTTTGTTTGTTATGCTTTGTTTGTTGCTTTCAAAAACAGTAGGTAATGGGCTTTGATAATCAGCTGCTAAAATAATTTGATTTCATATCAAATGAAGATACCATATTTAGTAGCTGTGTCTTGTGCTATTGTTATAACTAACAATAAGAGACAAACACGTGAGTGGTATCAGTGTGCTTGCCCACCGTGACAACGCATAACAGGTTAATTTTCCTAATAACTTAAGGTGCCTATTCACTGGGTGCATGTGGTGTTGCTAAATAAAACAGTATTAGCAATCAACACATAAATAATATAACATTACGCCTATATTACTCAGATGGGATTTAATCTTTTATGTTTAGGTCCCATAGGATAGGAAGTTAATTTATTCATCACCATTTACCGGGCAATTTCAACACTTTGCCCGTCCGGAAATCGAACCCGAGACCTAACGGTGAGAAGCACATACGATGACTAAGAGATTCGGTCACTACTAGACCATCGAGGCATTTATAGTAGTGACCGAATTTCTGGAAGGATCAGGAACAAGCTGCGAAAATACGCTGTCTCTTTTACTCATTTAGAATTCTCGTATTGCGTATGTCTCCTATGTATATTCATAGATCGGGATCGATATAACCTATGTATAACTATCTTAATAGAATGTTACACTGTTACATTACGCGCGAATGCTTCCAGTGTATAAGTGCTCTTACAATAAACACCACCAACAAACGTATATTTACATTGTCATGTTGGGTTTGTTGAATGTGGTTACAAGTAGTTACAACAACGCTTGGTGGCGAGTTTTGAGGGCTTGATGAGTTGTTTTCATGTTTCCATTCGGTTATTAGGTTATGAAATATCAACGTATAGTGAGAGCTAAGAGCTATTTAATCAATTCTCTGCACGTGTGGTGTAGTGGTTTAAGCGATCGCCTCACCGCTCGCCACTGCAGTTTGTACTGGTGTTGTGAGTTCGATCCCCACATGGAACAAATCTTTGTGTGATTCGCATTCGTCTTGTTATTGGGACCATTGGATAATGCAATTGCTTCTGGTGTTCTATCTAATGTAAAAAATGCAAATTATTATTATTATAATTTTACCAATTGTGTTTACAAATAATGGACAACATCGTTTAAACTTAATCGATCGAAGTAATAGCTGATACAACCACTGGACGGTTTCCATATGTGGTACTTAATCATTCTATAAGAACACACTCTTAATTAACAACTGTTTGAACAAAACACATAAACCACAAGCAGGCTTGCATATCCTTCGTTCCATGTTCAATAAATAAAAACAAAACGCAAAAAATTGCTAAACCATGTCACCGACAAACACGAAACAAAAATAAAAAAAACATTTGTAACATGTCACCGCAGGGTTTACATGCTCGCATGCTTTCGCGTGATAAACACTCGAAAACATTTGAAAAACACAAACATTCAAATAAAACATGTACACACGGTTACATCAAGTTATACATTCCCAGTATAAGATAAAGTTTCATTGTGAAGGCTTCCCCTGCAATGCGAGACCAGTTTATACTGGAATCGTATAGCTTGATGCGAAGCCGTATGTACAAATACATCACAACCGGGATAAACGTGTTAAAACCCAACGTAATTTCATAATGGAAATATTTGCAGTTAATTAAAAATCGACGGCTTGTGAAATGAGACGTTTATTTGCATTGGTTATTACTGAGATTATTGTTCGAATACCGTTTGCACCATTTCTTGGTATTTGTAAATTGAAATTAAGTTGATATTTCAATCAATATTTTTATCAAAATTGATTGCGTAGATCTTGTAAATTATTATAGCTAGATTTTTAGTCTAACATTGGAAAATTGGTGCAAATATTTACCATGAACGGACTATGAGTAGTATTGTATGGGACATTGGTGTCTTTTTCTCGTGGCTAGAGAACAAAAGAAAACGTCTCGGTTTTATCTTTGAGATAATGTGATATTCGAAAATAAAGAAATGTTCCTTTGGAAGTTTATTTTTGCTGCGACCTCAACTTTCTGTATATTTGTTGATTCGTTTTAAGCATTTTAATCTGTTCATCTTGTCTTTATATGTAATACCGGTATAATACACAATCATATCTAACTTCAAAGACAACATATTTAGTAGAACTCGACAACTTTCTCAACGAAAACGCTTCGACGTACGTATCTGTGTAATATACTGAAAATCCACAAGTAGGTGACCCATTTTCGTCAATATTCCTATTTTCGTTGACATGCCCTCAGCCCCTGACATAATAAACGATGATGCTTCGCTCGTGAATTAATAAAATACTTTCACTACAATGTTATAAATCAAATTCAAATTCAAATTCAAAATTCAAATCATTTATTTTCGAAGGCCCCAGGAGGCGCTTGAACACGTCAAAATATTACAAATAAATTATAAGTAAAACTAAATTATACTAATTACAAGATTACATCAGACAGTTTAAATCTGTGCAAGTAGAGGATTAAAATCGATTTTTGTTTTTAAATTTCATGAATGAGAATCGTCATGTTAATATCTGTCCTTCTGTGCTCTTGACGATGACCCATTTTATAGTTTAAAAGTTTAAAACTGAAGTGGGACATCATGACCCAAGAACAGATATTAAAAGGTTGGCTTTTTTTTTAAACAAAACGTGGATTCTTATAATGAAAATAGTTACTTTTTTATATTAACGGAGTATATATTTTTAGATATTAAACTAAGTATAAAAGGGAATCAAAAAATATAAAAAGGTAACGATTGTTTATATTTCAGTAAGTCAAAATGCATAAAACATTCCGACACCGAACACATTGAATAATATGCTCAACTGCCATTTATCGGACTCATGTCAATGTTTTTGTTTTCAAAAACCATAAAACCATGAAACATAGCAGTATTTGTTTTATTAAAATACTGACACAATTCCAGTCCAGTTGAAACGTATTACATCCGTCGCGTCGTCACATCGTTATTTTTACGAGCCGCCTCGCCAATCAATGGCCTGAAATATAGCATGTAGAACTGTAAAACTTAACGACTGATATTGTATTTAAGTAAAAAAAAATACATATAACTTACAAGTAACGATAAATATTCCACGATAAAACTTTAATTTGTCAATATCAACAAATAAATTTTCGACGAATCGAAATGTTGATAAAATTTCATGATTATTAATTGAATGCATTAATCGCTTTGTCGCAGTAATTTGCGTCGGATAATTTCATTACAACCAATTTCGGCACTTTATCAACTACGCGACGTCATAAAAAACATGCCAATATTTATTGCTTTCAATATTATCATAAAGTGCTATGCTTAAGTATAAAAGAATTACTTGTTATATTAGAAAATTTTCAAAGATGCTCAATTCTGAAAATCGTAATTATTTCATGATTGAATGAATCAAAACTAATAATAATCGATAATATGTGCATTATTTTAAAAAAGGGATATTTTTAATGCGAAAAAAGTGAGTTGTTTAAAAGTTAAAAAAAATTATATATTTTGCTATTTTTTTGCTGACTGTACTGTACAATAAGAATTAAGATCAACTAAACGCAGCCATTAAAAATATGACATTTATGAAATTGCTGGCAAAACTAAACACATACACTTAGTTATAAAATTTTCATCGTTCATTTTAGTTGCTAAGTTGCGTATGAATATCAGTTACTTTTTTTAGAAAGACTTTATTATTGACATGACTTTTATAGAAGTGTAATATGTTACAAAAAAAAACAAAAATATAGTCCTATCTGAAACCGAGTAATAGTATCAACAGTTTTAAACCAAGCACTCTGCTTGGTTTAAAACTGTGTCTTTACTTAGAGGTGTAGTATAAGTTGTTTGGTCGGCGGATTCCTTTGTTCTTCACAAACGTCTGTCGTTTAACAAGGAATGTGTGAAATCACCCATTTGTCTTTATGGCTGTCTATCTATGTGTGAGACTAGAGGTTTACACAATTTATTATCATATCTATTATAGGTATAATCTATCAATCTCTCTTAAACTAGCAGACTTTCTTATAACTCTTAAGGGTACACTACCGAAAGGCCTATTTTCATACATTCGTAATCGGGTTGTTACTTTAATATTATTAAGTCTTTATCTGTGTTTAAAGACAAATCATATTTAAAATATATACATTTAACAAATATATGTTTGTTCGTGACCATTTTTTTTAAACTGTTTCGATCATAAATTGGTTTACATACAATCTGGTAAATTCTTCAGCGGAGACTCTCAAGCGGCGTAAATACAATACTCTTATTGGAAATTATATTTTTGAGCCGTTAGGGTCGAGACGCTGGGTTCGTGGGGTCTTCGCCCCGTTCTCTTTTTAATGATAAAAGTTAAAGTCTAGATGACTCTTCACGCGACCAGAAGGCTAGTTTCTACTTTGGACAAAGGATCAGCATTGCCATGCAACGTGGCAATTCCGCCAGCCTTCTGGGCACGTGAACTGAACTTTTTATTAGATCTATTTTATTTAATAACTTTGTATTTTTTTGATGTATTTATAGTGAGGTATATATTTAGTGTTCACTTTTTTAGGGTTCCGTAGTACCTACAAGGAACCCTTATAGTTTTGCCATGTCCGTCTGTCCGTCTGTCCAAGGCATAGCGACGAAACCGTTGGTGCTAGAAAACTGAAATTTTGCATAAACATGTATGTTAACTATACAAAAAAAGTCGTAGAATAAAATTTGGAAAAATATTTTTTTTTCGGGTAGCTCCCCTACATGTAAAGTAGGGATTTTTTTTTTTGTCGCCTACCCCATAGTGTGGGATATTGTTAGATAGGACTTTTAAAAACGTTCAGGGGTTGTTTAGACAGTTTTTTGATTTAGAGATCCGTTTGCGAGATAATTAACTTTAAAGAGAAAATTTTTGTTCGAGTAGAGCGTCCCCCCCCCTCTAAAAGCTAAACTACTGGATCCCAAAATCTGAAAAAAATTGTGTCGGTAGTACATGTAATGAACTTTAAAGGAAAACTATAGCGGATAAGTTCACTTCATTAGTTCAAGAGGAATAGGGGTCCGAAATGTCAGATGCAGTTACTCAGAATATTTCGTTAAAAATTTTTGAAACATAAATAAACATACATAATACATATATAAATTCACGCCTTTATCCCACGGGGGTAGGCAGAGACGATGGAACGCCATGTGCTTCGCTCCTTACATACTTCTTTCGCTTCCTCAACATTCATACATCTCGTCATACCTGCTAGCTGGTTTCTACTACTACTAACATTTCCTTTCTGAAGGACGCCATTTATCTGGTTACTTTAACTTAATTAGTTCTAGAGTAATTGGGGTCCAAAGTGTAAAATGCAGTTACTTAGAGTAATTCGTGCAAATTACAAAAACCTTTGAAAGTAATGACTTGTATGAAGATGTTACTTGTTTAATACAGATATTAAATCCCTTTTAAGTCGAAATATGTTGTTACGACTAGCTACGGAAGCCTACTGCGCGTGGCCCGACACGCACTTGGCCGGTTTTAATAATATAGTGTAATTTTAAATGTTTAATTGTATCATAATATTATCTAGTAAATTAAAATCATGATTTTGAGCAAACATGCATTTTAGTGTTTCTACTATAAAAATATAATATAATATAATGAAGTCATAATAATATTAAATATACAAGCTGATTACGAATGTAATGAAAATACATTGATTGTTCCCTCTTAAGATACTATTTTTGTGTTTGTCGGCCTGTGCTTAGGTAAAGTTATTTTATTTTTTTACCATACCTTTCCAAATTAGATCGTAAAATGTAACAAACAAATTTTTATGCTGTAGACTTATAAGTTTATAGTTTAGACGAAAATAAGCAGATGCGAAGTAAAAAAACCTATTGGAACTTTCTATATTTAAACAGCTATAATAAAATATGCATACAAACTAGGCAGAATTCATTGCGTTCAACCCGTGCACTCATATTTTATCTCGAAGATCCAATAAAAATAGCTATCGTGTAAGAGCCTTTAAAAATTTCATCGTCCGCACACCTCTCCTACCCGTTCCCCCTATTTTGCCTCATGGGGGGCAAGAGGTGGGGGTTTCCCACCCTTTTTACGGCGGAGTGGAAGACATTACTCTTGCTACGTCTAGATTTATATGGTCTGTGACGTGCTCCACATACATGCTGACTAAAGATGTTTGGAATTAGTTTTGTTCATATAAAAGGCTACTTTTAAAGTTATGAAAGATCTTATTTTAAGCGGATATATTTGTGCAATGAAACTTTCTCAAATTTAAGGATATTGCACACCGAAATCGATCGACGTTAATCGATGCTTTTGACTTTTTAAGAGCAAAAATGCGCACCATTGCTCTGTCCGACGATCAGTTAACATCGACCAATATCAGTGAAATAACACCTTAACCTATTTTTGCTACACATAACGTAAACTAATAACTGCCTAGTTCGTCTAGCGGTGGACATCAGCTCAACGTGAGTTCAATCCTCGGTTCAGGCAAAGTTAAGTAGTAACTACTTAACTTTTTCCGGGATTTTTCAGTCAGGAGATACTTAGTAGTAGCATGGAATCTAGAATTGTGGCAAATGTTTTTGTTTTTTGAAACCAACGCCTGCACTAGGAATTACTCCTGTTTCGCGGGGGTGTTCACAAACATACATTTCACACCCAGAGTCAACAAATCTTTTCGACTCACAAAGATATGTTCCATGTTGGGACCGAACCATAGAAATCTTAATAACTAGTCAATAGAAATGCTATCGACTATCTTTTAACACTGGGACGCATGTCGCCGTTTTTCAAATACCACTTTTTGTATTCCTGCAAACAAAATTATTCTTTTTGGCGATGACATTAAGACGACAATTCCTCAACTCGCACTTGTGTTCGATTAGACTCATGCGCTTGTATTCCTGCAAACAAAATTATTCTTTTTGCGATGACATTAAGACGACAATTCCTCAACTCGCACTTGTGTTTAACTAGACAGATGCGCGGCGACAAGGTCACGCGTCTTTGACATTTCTATTGCCTTATTATTAAGATTTCTATGGACCGAACCCTCAACCAGCGCAGTTGAAAGCGCCGAGGCCCCCGCTCAACCACTACGTAAACCATGCACTATATGTTGTAACATAATGATACCTAACTATAATAGTTAAAAAGTGGCTATTATGAGCTCGAGAGCGGCAGCACCACCGTCTCACCTTTAACCTGCCACCAAATAGTAGTGCTTCTATTACTGTGTTCCGGTTTGGTAGTGAGATCAGACCCTGAAATTACTGGCATATGAGGCATAACACCGTAGTCCTCAGCTGCAGCGACGCATCTATAATCTGCTTTTGTGGATTGTTGATGTCCATGGGCTGTACTCCACTTATCATCAGGTGGACTACACGTTCGTTACTGCAACGATCTGCACTACCCTTCTGGATAATATAATATATAAAAAAGTTACCACAGAATAATAAATCAGATTCGTCAAACTCTCAGTAGGTACATAACTTTGTAATAGAGTAAAAGTTGTAACCACACAAATTATAACTCAATTTAAGTTAGCCAAAGCCTTCCAACACTTCATGAAACAAATCTTGTACAAAACCACATCAGTTTGGAATATCAAACAACTTCTAAACTTTATATTACATCATTATCTGTTTGAATTATTTGATTTTAGATATAATATAACATCACATCACGTTTATATTATCTAAAAATGTGTAACTGAGGTGTAGGTTCAACGATTCCCTACGTCCGGCGCACCCTGGGCAATTCGCGAGTCCTCCGAAGCGAATTGGCTAATCCTTTCACCACATCAGCCATCATCAGCCTTCATTTCAGTTCTTCTTCTTCGTCGTGTCGATCAGCCATCGACACGACGAAGAAGAAGAACAGGTGTAGGTATAACACTACATTTTACCAACTATGTTTAGCATGCCGTGCACAAATTTTACTTCGTGTAAAGGGGTATGACCAATTGACTATTGGATTGTTAATCGCCGCTGTGCTTTCTATTCTGTGGCTATGTGTAGACAAAAACTGCTGTATTATATGAAGAATAATATAAAAATATAATTGTTAGCCGGATATTTTAATAGTTTGCTAGGTTTCATGAAAAAAGTTCGTGAACAATTGTAAAAACACGTGTTTTTCTATGAAAAGTTTTAATTGCCCAGTTCATTCTTCATATTTAAATTGATAATCACTTTTGTTTATTAAATCCTGCAACACACAAGTTGACACAAGTTTGGTGGCGATACAGTTTTTGGGCATTGCCTTTTCCTGACGGAAAAATTCCGGTTGACACTTTTTCCCAACCCAGGAATCGAACCCGAGACTTCGCTATGCCATGGGCCCCAGACATAACAGGTGAAATGTGGGTTTTGTACACCTTTGCGACACCCTACTGACTGTATTTCTATATATAAAAAAGGTACTTTAAAATCGGAGCTCTATATAAGAATTTCAAAGTAATTGAATGTTTTTATGCATTCATTGACGCCACTAAAATAATAATAAAATAAGATATAGTGATATCATAGAATACAAAAAAAAAAATATTGACGCCACTACAGTATAGAAAGGTAAATACACTCTCCAGCTCCTTTTTCTAAACATAATCTAAACAAATGATCGCACAATTCTACTCAGCACACGACCATCTATTTTCTTTACAGAAAAAGATCTATTTCGATAAGGAACGAAAAATACACATAAAGTGCGAGAAAGGAATGTAATTTCGGGAAAGATGTATATTTTTTGTTCGAAGAATCCTCAGTGACGACGCTTTGGGTTTTTATGTACATTCGAGTTTCAATGCTTCTTGTTAAAATATATGAGAATGGAAAATAATGGTTTTGTGAGATACAGGCAAAAATTGTTATTGATTTAGTAAAGTAAAAGCTAAGTAAGTAACTGTTACCCTTTAAATAAGTTATTTCAGTAATTATTTACTAAGTAGGTAACCTGACTAGGTAAACAAATATCGTCGCGCACAGTGCGGTTCGCGAGGAATTTTCTCCCACGCACGATAAAGTTGTGGAATGAGCTCCCTGCCAAGGTTTTTCCAATAGAATACAGCATGGGGTTCTTTAAAAAGAGTGCAAATAGGTTTTTAAAGGGTCGGCAACGCACGAGTGATGACTCTGGCGTTGCAAGTGTCCATAGGCTACGGTAACTGCTTACCATCAGGCGGGCCGTATGCTTGTTTGCCACCTCAGTGGAATAATAAAAAAAATAAAAATAATAATAATACTGGATTTACATTATTCTAAGTTTTATTTATTGTTTAATAAATACATAGTAATGTATTTATGTATTACTTTCATAATAGAATATTGTACCCAGAGAGGATTATGATAACTGTACGACGAATTTAAACTATAGATTTTAATTAAGCAATGTGATTAGAATACATTTTTGAAAAGTGCTTGCCAGGGCCTTTCACTCATGATTGTGTAATTGTTTTTTTTTATGTTAGAATCTGACGTTTAAATTAAGTTAAGTAAAATTATAATACAATTTATATAGCCTATGTAACCTGGCCTGTTATTACAAATCTAATGACAACTCATTCAATAAAATCCGTTCAGTAGTTTAGGCACTGCGGTGGAACATACAAATAAACAAACATGGAGTGCCAAAATCATTACCCTTCCTTTTGGCTTCACCGTAGTCGGGTAAAAAACATGCATTGTGTAAATGGACAACCCATTAGCAAGTAATATCTATTATTATAATATAATATAATTGTAACCAGTGAATTATCTCTTAATATCCCCTAAACTTGTTTAGAAAGAGTCCATGGATCGTCTTTAGAATTGTCATCAGAATTCGTTAACTATCTATTCACATGTAAATACTCTGATTACCAGTTGTTTTATCATCACCGTTGACTTTTTCACTAACTTGCGACAAAACTGTTATTACTTTCTTTGTCAGAGCTGCTAATAATCACTTAGCACGTTGTTGAATGCAAAGAAAATACTTATTCATTTCACCCTTCTACCTCCCATATGAATCTCTTGCACGGAAATGAACGTTTTTATAGCACGTGTATATCTCAAGCTACTAAGTCCGTTTTTTTATTGCATACATATTATAGTCGGCATACAGTGGGTTCACCACGGCTCTACCTAGACCATTTTTGTCCCAATGCATTTCTGGGTTTCTATCTGAGATATTTTCTCGTTTAAAACCACTTTTTAGTAGTCGGGCTGTAGTTTTTAAACTTATTTGTTGAACTTAAGTTAGGTGATCCAATTTTGCAACTTGTCGATACATTATAATAAACCTATTCTTTAAATTCTTTGTATTTTCAATACCATCGAATCATCGTTGCATGTTTTGCCTTTACTAGCTACAAAACTGTTATTAGCTCCTTTGTAAGAGCAGCTCATAAGCACTTAGTACGTTGTTGAATGCAAAGAAAAGACTCATTCATTCCACCCTTCCACCTTCCATACCGTCTCGCTTGCATAGAAATGAACGTTTTTATAGCACGTGTATATCTCAAGCTACTAAGTCCGTTTTTTTATTGCATACATATTATAGTCGGCATACAGTGGGTTCACCACGGCTCTACCTAGACCATTTTTGTCCCAATGCATTTCTGGGTTTCTATCTGAGATATTTTCTCGTTTAAAACCACTTTTTAGTAGTCGGGCTGTAGTTTTTAAACTTATTTGTTGAACTTAAGTTAGGTGATCCAATTTTGCAACTTGTCGATACATTATAATAAACCTATTCTTTAAATTCTTTGTATTTTCAATACCATCGAATCATCGTTGCATGTTTTGCCTTTACTAGCTACAAAACTGTTATTAGCTCCTTTGTAAGAGCAGCTCATAAGCACTTAGTACGTTGTTGAATGCAAAGAAAAGACTCATTCATTCCACCCTTCCACCTTCCATACCGTCTCGCTTGCATAGAAATGAACGTTTTTATAGCACGTGTAAACCTTGCTCAAAATGTCGCCATTTTTGTTTTACGTGGTTTTCATGTATAAAATGGTAGATTATAATTATTTGTCTCTAGAGGGTTCAAAAAAATACGAGTAGAATAGGTAACCTAAATTTTAAAATGAAATGAATCTTAGAATTTATTTTATTTTATATATTTAGTTCGAATATAGAATCGTAATACAAAAATAATTCTATTCTTATTTCGCGGAGCTTAAACTCACTTTAATTATTGAAATATCATGAATAGGACAGTATACTTAAGTTCCAGTTACGTAGACAGGGTCTTTCGGCATATTTAGTACACTTTTACTAACTTAAGTCTTCAATACAAATGAGTGCAGTTTGTGGCATATCAAACACCACTAGTGATATCCTTGGTGGTGGTATTTTGCCTGCACTATGTAAACGTCTTGAGGGTTTATAATACGGCGTAGTAATTACGGTGGAGTACATGCTTAGTGTAGTGGCTAAAGCGGTCGCCTCGCCGTTTTTAATTGCGCTAGTGTTGTAGGTTCGATCCCCACACGTAACAATTTTTGTGTGATCAACAAAGATTTGTTTTGGGTGTGCTTTGTGTGAGTTAAATGTATGATTGTAAACACCCCGTGACCCAGGAGTTATTCCTAGTGTGGTCCTTGTTAAAAAAAAATACTAATATTACGAAACAATACAGTCTCAGTTATCCAACAAGATGCCACGGTATGCGACCATCTACGTTACGAATGTACCTATACTCACTCAGTACACATTAGTAAATACCTTGAATGGATTGAGAACATTGCACAAGCAATAACAATGCTCTGGATTGTTGAATTACTTTAAGCATTTCTTTGTTATGTTAACACTCTCCACCGCCAATATCATACATTCCTAATTCAAATTATTATTTTAAGTTTATTTTTATTAGTTTAAGTTTGTATTTAAATCGATGAATGATTAAAACAATTAAAACAAAATGCCCAATAACAAACATGCATTTTAGTGTTTTAGATTATAATTATGATAATATGTCTATAAAAATTGTTGTTGCCTTGCCAATAAGGTGTTAGAAAAACCTTATTGGCAAGATGAGCATATAACACTCAAAAAAAATAGTGACAGCTGTGCTCTTTTTTCGGTTGGCTTCTATGTTATGGATCGGATAAGATCTATCCGTCACCTCAGAAACTGGCCCTTCATAGTATTAAAGTTACAATCCGATCTTGGAAGTACTGGAAGAAAGGTTTTAGCATAATGCAAAAAAAAAATTGGTAGAGACAACAAGACAGTTCAATCTTAACACCTTATTTTATTCATATTCAAACATATCTCTTCAGTAAAGTTACTATTTATAATAATACCTAAAGATTTACCTACAAATGTCAAAAAGGACAGGTGTTGACATGGGTTTAGATTTGCGATTCGATACCGACCAGTTTACCATTTTCAGACGTACATACACTACATTATGTACCATATTGTATCTCCATAAAGTTTATAATAGCTTGCAAATGTTTGGGAATACAGGACAAAATATGACAGCTCTGGAATTAAAATTACGGGTGGACAGGCGGACAAGTTCGGGTTTTTGTGAATATGTTTTAATGTGAGAATGAAAAAGTAAATGTATGGCGTTATTATGTTGCCCTGTGTCAAGTATGCAGATGGAGAAGTGTTTTTGTTTTGTTATAATAAAATTCTCATTTTATGGAGAGCTACAAAAATAAGCTAAAACTGAGATGGAAGTCTCATTGTGAATAAGTTTAGAGATCTAAACGTCTTGTTTTTATGTGCCTTCAAATTGTAGAGCTTCAGCTTTTGTGTTCCGGATAAAGCGAAGCTCAACAAACTTGAGCTTACCTACAAACTTAACTTCTCAAGCTAAGATTAGAAAGTGATGTGATCCTCGAGCACACAATACTGTCTATGTATATCATATACATATTATCGCTTTTCAGTTTTGAAAGACAAATAATTATATTTTTATGTTGCTTTGTACTATTTATTGTAGATATACATGATACAAAAAAAAACTACACTATGTATGAGTTATGCTATGTAATAATATGCTTATTATTATAGGATGTTCTTTATAGTAACAACCTCTTAAGCCATAAATCGTAACCCTAAAACATTTCCATATTATTTTCCAAAATACAAACACGAGTTGAGGAATATTCACCATCTAGAATTCATATTTATCAACTAAACAAACCTTCACACGAATTCGCGATAAAGAAAAACATGTTTACTTATCCCTAACTTCGCTAACATCAAAGCTATTTGTCGCGAAGATAAATATATAACATATATTACAAGCAAAATCGGCACCAGCCAAGCGGGGAATAAGGATTCAAGAACAGCCTCCAAAGGAAATAAATCAGTGGATCGCGACACCTTAATTCAATCATATGTTGTAAATCTAATAACCGAACATCATACTAAGTTGCCAAGCAAAAATGGTACTTATACACTTTTAGTATACAGGCTACCGATAAACCTATACATTGCCAGTATAAGCTGGTCTCGCTTTGCACAAATTCAAATTCATATTCAAATTTAAATCATTTATTTTCATAGGCCCAAGGAGGCGCTTGAACACGTCAAAACATTACAAAAAATTATATAAAAATAAATAATAAATAATACTAAGTTATACTAATTACAATGATTTGAATAACCGGAGCTTAGAATAATTTTAATCAAACTGTTTAAATTCAATCCAAGTACCAGCTCCGATGGGTATTGCATTATGAGAAGAGCTAGTGAGAAACTCATGTGCACCATCTTTTAAAATGAAAACTATAACAATCAGTAGGTACATATAGTACATAATAAAAGTCACATAAGAAGAGCAATTCATTTCCAAATACTATTATCATATATGTAGTCCGAAATACTGTTGTAAGCTTTTTGACATAATCTAATTTTAACATATTTTTAAAATTTACCTATCGATAATTCTATTGCGTCTAAAGAAAGTTTATTGTAAAAGCGTATACATTGACCTGGAAACGAGTTAGAGATTTTATGGAGCCTAGTAGTGGGCACAGCGATTTTGTTTTTGTTCCTTAGATTTAATTTATGGAGATCACTATTTTTGCACGGGAAGCCTTTACAAAGCGAGACCATCTTATACTGGAATGATATAGGTTGATCGGTAGCCATGTATGCTGTAGTTTATCATGCGAATATTAGTTAAGTTTCTCCTAGTTTCGTGTTTTGAGACATTCATTAACTGACTGTCAAACTAGATAGTAATGTTTAAGGATGTATGCTCTCCGTTGGTAATAAATCTGTACCTAAACTTGTTCGGAAGTCAGCAAGAGTAGAACGATTAGTTTGGCAACCGATTGATCAATTGGTGGACCACAAATACGTATGAAAAACATGTTAATGGCGTGATGGTCGTAATTTCTTGAATTATTGCTAATAGTTCGCTAAATAAAGGTCAATACTTTTGTGTTTTTCGTAATTTTTTTTTAATTAGTGCGTTGAAGAGATAGAATGTCTGCTATGATATGCAAGCCCATAATTTTTTTTACACCTTTTCAGTTTTCATTTTATCGCAGACATTATTTCTCTACGACGCACAGATTTCAAACTATTTGCAAAAAACACAAATGTAAGACCTTTTAACCACACTCAAGCTCACCTCCCAGGCGCCAGGACTTTTACTATGTCAATTCCCCCTGAACTACTTTCTGAAGAAATAGCTTAGGGGCCAGCTCATGCATTTAACACCAGATTTTTGGCAATTTTTTGGGTGGACTATAAACAATTTTGGCCAAGTCGATGGTAAGATAAGACCAAAAATCCCAAACTGAAACAGGAGATTTAATATCTTAGACAACTGCTACGATGGGTCTACGAAAACAAAATGTGTAGACCTTTATGTGCTACATAAAGTTACGGATCATTTATTTAAAAAATAAAAAAACTAGTGGTATGGTCGTTTTTGGAGGGTGTTTTAATATGGCAGTGGTGTCAATTCCTTCAATAATGTTCAGAAAACTAACACTATCGCGTCAGAATAGTCAGATACAATATATTTCTTAATTTACTTGCATTCCTATAATATAAGTGCGTGTTTATGAAGTTGAACGAGATTTCTAGAACTGTTTCCTACCTTTTCTCATATGCCACACACTACCTTCATCTAATTAAATGACACATTCAATCTACTAGTGTGAGCTTTTCACATCATATCTCGCGTTAGCTAAATACAATAGAGATACATTCATTGACATCATCCATTCTGAACGCTTACAATTTCTCTGACAACCCTCAGATCCGATACTATCAGTTTCACCGTCCCTCGCTATGTCCATTATAGTCTCAGGAAGGACGTGTCAGTGAGTGAGACAGCATTATGCCCGTGTCTAACGATTGTAAGGGAGAGACACGTATCATTGTGTTGCGTCTCAATTGTTACAACTTTGTATGCAGAAAGGAAACTCCTTTTATGTCTGCGCGCCTAGTACACCGTGTTGGTTTTACGACATGCTATTTCATTTGGTTTTTTCTATAATACATTATTATTTATTACTTTTACTGAAAATACGTTTAGAAACAATGGCAGAATTGTATTTAAGGGCACCTGCTTCTCCTAAGATTTTTTTTATATATTTATAAGTACGTCTTTTTGGGGCTCTTTATAACTTATGCAAACATTTTTGGGTTTACCTAGAAAGGTTTATGAAATATTTTGTTATGTGAACGAAGGGAAGTGCGAGTTCACACAGAGAGTACTGAGTACATAACTAAGTTCAACTGGTAAGTCCGGTTGTTTTTAAAGCACATAGTACCTAAACTTACACGAACACAATAGGCAAATTTATTTATGAATAGCCTAAGCTAACAACGTCGACATGTTGGTTTAGGTTTGCGTAGATTTACTAAGTTACTTTTGGTAGTGCCTGGCATAGCCCTGTAAATAATGCATTTATGCTTTATTAATGCGCGGTTATTACGTATTGTATCTGGCACTTTATTATTTTGGAGAGCACGGGGTTAGCAATACACAGGTTTGACGGTAATCGTTTTAACAATGCTTACCACGGTCGGCCCGTGGATGGGTAATCACCGTAGGCTAAAATGTCTAGCAAATAACTCTTACAAAGAGTTGTAGTTGTGTCTTCGTGTATTTGTCGGTAAAAGTTATATGGAAATCGCTCTACCCTAAATACCAGTTTATCTAAATTCATTAAATTAGAAGCCGATCTCAATTCGGTAAAAATCTCTTAGAACGAAAGAGTTAGATATTATTTAAAACAGGCAACAGTGGTGCTCTTTCCTAAGCCAGGAATCTTCACAGAAACCCTGTTGCCTACCAAACACCTGCATTACTTAACCCTCCTGCATTATTCAGTCTCAGTCACGTCCACGCCTGTTCCGCGGCCTTTCCTTACACGTACAAATAAAGCCTTGGGAAACTTCGGCTTAATTTACGGACTTAAGTAACTTAAAGTTTGTTAATTGGCACCTGTGGTTGAAATGAACTGGATCGGATTGGGTGAGTTTATAATTAAATTTAGAAACAAGGTACACTGAGGGATGTGCTGGTCTTTTTGGTAGTCTTTTAGTTTTTTTAGCAGGACTACGGCAAAAAAAAAATAAGTTTCGAGAGACCAAATCCTACATTGATTGCATGCCACAAAAAGGAACTATTCTGACGATTCTGAAATTACTGGCTCATGCATAAGGTATGTTACATCTATGTCCTCAGATGTAGCGACGTGTATCATCTGCAAATATTTGCGGATTTTGAAGATTCATGTGCCAAGATGAAACCTTGAAATGACTAGATTAGAAACACACGTAGAAATTTTCGTATTTACATTTACCAAAAACTGTATCGAAGGCTTCGGAAATGTTTCCTACGATAAATAAATAACGAGAAGAATACAAACGGAACACGTACAACAGCGTCCGGCGCTAAAGGCCATTGGGAACGAACATCGTAGCTTGCGGAACTCCATGACAAACTAAGGGCGATTTGTAAAACCATTTTATTTATTTTATTCGTGCATGATGCTGTTTGTCTGAAAGAAATAAATGAATCGTGATATTGTTTTTTAGGGATGTTGTTAAAGAGGGACCTGTTGTAATAATAATAAACGGTTACTAACTTGAGATTTAGCACAGTTTTATGATGAAAAGGGTTTACGAACTTCACATAATACATGACATAACATCACGCCTATATTACCCAGAAGGGTGTGGCAGAGGTTTACAACACTCACATTTTATTTTTCATTTGTATTTATATTTAACTTTTTACACAAAAAAAAAATAGGTCAAAGGCGGACTTAATGCCTGATGGCATTCTCTTACAGTCAACCTAGGGTGGTGCAGAGATAAGCATAGGTAGGTGCAGTTCAGAAAGACGAATAATGATAGATATGCAATAATTATTATATAAAATACGTAATAAAGATACATAAAATTTAAAATATAAAATATAAATAAATAGATACATTTATAATACAATTATCTATATATATAAAAATGAAACCCGTTTTCCGTTGTCACGACATAGCATGAAAACGGCTTGACCGATTTGGCTGATTTTTTTTGTAGTTTTCTTATACTCTGTACAAGGATCTTACGAAAAAAGAAATTAAATATATATTAGATAATAAATTATCTGTTAAAATATAAGTGAAATTATTGAACCTTATTTAATAAAATTAGTAAAGTCCTTCTCAGGTAGAGACCAGGGAAATAGGTACTCATTTTTATATGGAGGATATTATAGATTCCAGTTCAAATTGAATAGGTACGCATACATAAGAAAGGTCAGCTATACAAAATAAAGTAGTGCATCAAATTTGCGCTAAGGCGGTACGAAGTTCGCCGGGTCAGCTAGTAATAATATAAACATATACAGATGAGCCTTACAAGAGGAGTTGATTATTATATAAGTTGAATAAGATATATTATGATGATTCTGCCAATTGCTTAGTCACCTGTTATGTTTAGGTTCCATGAGATTGAGAGTGAGCCTCTCGCCATCGACTGGGCACAATTACAACACTGTGCTGCTATTGTGAATTTCCTAACGAAAAGTTCACTAATAACACTTGCCCCGACCTAGGCATCGAACCGGAGACCTCGTGGTGGGACGCGCATACGCTAACCACTAGACCATCGAGGCTGTACGAACATTCTCGTTAAAATGCCTTTATTACTATATTTTGGATGGTTATATATTTTTATAGATTCAAATGAGAACGAAAGAATTCATAATATCTATAATCTAAACTTTGTCTATAATATAAATTAGACGACCGGATGGCGGAGTGAGTAGTGTACCTGCCTGCAACGCCAGGGTCGAGGGTTCGATTTCCGCTTAAGACAAATCTTTGTGTGCATGAACATGAAGGTTTGTCTTAGTCTGGGTGTTTCTATGTATAATAAGTATGTATTTACAAAAGAAAAGTATATATGTATTAGTATCAGTTTTTCTAGTACCCATAGTACAAGTTCTGCTTAGTTTGAAACTAGATGACGTTGTGTGTAAATTGGGTGATATATATTATATTAATCTGCCATTGATAGTTTTGTTTTAATATTAAATTAAGAAGCCCGGAATCACCATTTCAGAAACATACGAGTACCTGCTACAAACTTGTATATCTATCAAGTATTGCATAATTTATTTATTTATTTATTTATGGTTAACCAACAATTGTTTACACTGTGCGATTACAATATTAACAAACTTAAAATACTTACATAAGTGTAACAATTACCTAAAGGTTAACACCGCATGCACAAAACAATAAAATAGTAAAAAATAATATTCAGTAAAATTATAAAAATTATCTTAAATATGGAAGTTTAGTAATATTACAATTATATAATACACTTCCAATATTAAATTAAATTAAATCTAAAATGGAAATAAATTGATTTGTTACAAAATTTTAAAACTATTCATTTTTTTATAATAAGAGCATCAGGTGCCAATGGCCATTGGGGAAAAACATCATACCTTGTGGAACTCCAAGACAAACTATCACCATTTGCAAAACCGTTTTATTTATTTTATTTGTGCGTGCTGCGTTCGGGGATGAGGGTGAAAAATAGATGGGGATATTGTTTTTGTGGGCTGTGGTAAACGAGTGATTTTGATGGCTAGGGGCTTGATGGTTGATGGTAAGGGTGATTTACTGTTATGAAATGGGACCTACCAAAAGTTGTTGCTACCTTTTTTAACAAGAAAATTTGACTGATTATTATAGCATAATATTTTTTTTTTATATACTACGCCCACAGCGAGCTAACGTGTAGTCCACCTGATGGTAAGTGGAGTACAGCCCATGGACAACAACAATCCACAAAAACAGATTATAGATGCGTCGCTGCAGCTGAGGACTAAGGTGTTATACCTCATGTGCCAGTAATTTCAGAGCCTGATCTCACCACCAAACCGGAACACAGTAATGGAAGCAATACTATTTGGCGGCAGGTTTAACGGTGAGACGGTGGTGCTGCCGCCCTCGAGCTCATTCACAAGAGCTCTACCACCAGTAAATAGAGTATTTGCCGATCTCAAATTGATTATTAAGTTAAACACATACATAACGCCTATATTACCCAGTAGGGTGTGGCTGAGCTGTACATCACCCACATTTCACCTGTTATGTTTAGGTCCCATGGGATTGAGGGTGAGTCTATCGCCATCCACCAGACACAATTCCAACGCCGTGCTGCCATTGTGAATGTCCTGACAGAAAGTTCACAAACAACACTTTTACCCAAACCGGGAATCGAACCCGAGACCTCGCGGTAAGAGGCTATACTCTAATAATAACACCGAGACAGTTTTTAGTTTAATTGGTACAAATTGATTTAATACAAGAAATAATTTTAAGTATGCCAAATACATGGTGTAAACTGAGTATAAAATCCTACATTAAATTTAATCCTGCCATCAGACAATGAAGCCACTAAACCAATGAAGCAATAAATTCCAAGCTAAGGACATTACGCTGATCACATTAACTCCTTTCTTCCTCGCATCGCAGCTAAGTGCATAACGCAGTTACTTCATACTAGATTAGTAGTCCAGGCAGACTTAATTCATTACACTCTACTGTACAGGAAAAATCTTAATATTGAATTGAGTCGCTCGTCAACTTTATCAATTTATCTCGAAATACCGCGCCCATTATCTGGCCTCGACTGCCACATGTTACCCTTCCTCCCCCCTCTCACACCAAACCAACCCCTCTCTCACCCGGAAAATGTACAAGCTCCTACCGTACACTATTTATGACGGCGCTTTCTTTCTCAATAAGTTAACATTAACTAACCCGTCGAACCATTTCCGATTGTATTGTCATGAAGTACGTCTTGAAATCCCATAGCTGCGAGAACCACTTACTACCTTTTGGAAATATCACTCAGCCCCTGTTGTACCCTCTTTACAATCAAATATCAACTCACAGTTTACGACGAAAGATTCATAATCGCTTGGCGCACTCCGTGTAGTGTTAACGTTTCGGATCGTGCCTTTCGAGATGAATCCGCGAGAGTACTTATTACGAAACCCCTATTTTGTGAGATCGCTTCGTTTCTATTTGTACAAGGGAATTACAGTCGTATAATTTAGCCGTTGAGGATTGTTTTACCTTGTGAAGGTGAGGCGGTTGTGACAGTTTGGTTTCGCAGTAGTGTTTTTCAGAGAGCTGAAATCGTTTTTCAGATAAGACGATTCATCAAAACGTTTTTTTGCATCTTTGTTTTCCATTGTCTCGCTTGTATTGTTGAAATTCTGTAGATTGGTGACCCGTTTGTCCTTTTACTGACTAACTGTTGGACATTTGTTGAAAAGTATTCAGTTTCCCAGAAAACTTTACAATTGATTTATTATTTACAAGGTTTTTGTTAAACAAAGCGATTGTTTAAACTTTCACCTTCCATAAATTGAGATCTTAAATTCAGTCAACAGTGATGTTGGTTTATGAAGAAACTTTTTATTAAAATTGTGAAAATACGGGTGTTACTCACGTAATGTTGGTCTATTTAGTCGACCGCGGTTTCGCCTATATGTCTAGGCATTATCAAGAGAGTGCGATACGTCGCGCCTGAGTCGCAGCCAGTCTTGCACTGCGGGCAGCGACGCGCGCCGCGCGCTGTGACGTCATAGTAAGGGGCGGTGCTACACTGGTGTCTGTTGGTAGTAACACCCGTATTTTCACAATTTTAATAATGTTACAAACTCACGTCAGTTTTAATAAGAAACTTTTTAGTAAGTAGCCCTTTAATTACGGGGAAGTAATTTAGGTTGACGCTGTGTGATTTTTATTATTATATTATGTAACTCCGTTGCTACGAGCTGTATTTACCAGTGAATATATTACCTACTTCGCACTCCTGTTTTAGTACATCCAGGTGTGACCCTATTATAAAATAGGACACAGTAGTTAAAACAAATTTATGTAAATCTCTCACTAGCCTGTCATGAAACGGTTTAAATGATTCTTGCTTTTTTATCACGTTTACAGTTTATTTGCGGTAGAACTTTTGTGAGCTGACTGAGCAAGCTCCATTGTTTAAATATCTCACAACTTACACACAACGCCATCTAGTCCCAAACTAACCAGAGCTTGTACTATGGGCACTAGAATAACAGATACTAATAGATATATACTTTTTTGTTGTAAATACATACTTATTATACATAGAAACACCCAAACTAAGACAAACCCCCATGTTCATGCGCACAAAAAGCGGAAATCGAACTTGCGACCTCAACGTCGCAGGCAGGTACACTACCCACTCCGCCGGTCGTTTAATCTTCACCATGTCGCAAAAGTTGAATGGCATATTTTTTGGGTTCAAAATAATTATTTTTTGTGTTTTAATGTTAATAAAAACAGTATTTATAGAATTCACGTAAAAACAAGCTATATTAATCTACAGAATCTCTTCGACAAAACATAAAATGCGCCGGAATATCGGATTAACTTAAACCCAATAACGCCGTAAGCCAATAGCTTCTACTCAATTAAAGCGAGAGACAGTTTTACTGTTGAATGGTAAATAATTGCCGGCACAAATGAATGCACACAGGCAAAAGGCACACAGGCAATCGCACACAAAGGCAATGTGCATAAGATTTAATGCCAATTTGGACTGACTTGGAGAACTGCGCTGCTTGCTAACTGCAGTTTAAGTTAGTTAAGGTTGTTCTTGCGTGGGATAAATTTATTGGTTTAATTAGAATTTTCAAGTAAATAATGAATTGAGAAAATATACTAAAGGTATATAAAGTTCATTTAACAATCGCCTGAAAAAGCTAAAGTGTTAACGATGGTTTAATATCTTTAGTTAATACTTTAACCAAGTTAATAATTTCCATCCATCGTTTAACATTAAGAATATTTTTTTAAGAAAACATTGAACCGTTCCCTAAAAAGGTTAACCCATAAATCGAGTAATTCATGTGACCTGTACCTAACCACGAATCGCTCTTTAAATAATAATAGTTATATAGTAGATAAAACGTGCAATATTTCATACCATAAACAAAAAAACCTCCAACCTAAGCATTATCAAATATTTTTTACCATCGCCAAATCCTAACTGCTGTAATAATTCCATATTATTGTCAATGTTCATGATAATAACACTAAGAAACTTAATATCTTTAGTGGTTGATCAAATGGACGTAAATGTTGTATATCAAACATTTTCTGGCTGTCTTCCAGGGTGCAATGGCCAACAGTGTTGTCAAGTTAATGGAGAATATACGATGTGTAATTCTGTATTAGAGCATTTATAATGTCGTGTTTGGTTGTGTGTGGAGCTGCCAATAACAGGGACTGTTTTGCTGTGTTTTGTTACATAATAAATAACCTAATATAACTATCGCCTATATTATCCACAAGGATTTGCCAGATGTGTATAACATCTACACTTTACCTGTTCTATTGAGGTCCTATGTAATAGGGGCTGAGCTTGCTTATTAGTAGAAAAATGGTCATGGTGATCACGGCTATATCTTGACTATTTGCTACCAATGCATTTCTGTATTTCTATCTGAAATATTAACTTGTTCCCTCCCTTTTAGACCCTTTTCGACTACGTAAAACGTTACGTAGTCGAGATATAGTTTTGAAACTATTTCATTTTACACTGGCATTACTTTACTGAGGACACGTCGATATGATTAATATACCTACAATGTACAATCTTTACATTCAGTACACACTACACTATAAAACAAAGTTCTCCACCGCATTGTAGGTGTTGGTAAACGTAGGTGAACCCGCGGTTGATAGTTGGTTTTGTATGAGTGCATTTAAAATTGGTGGGCTTTGTGTGAAGCTACCAATAACGAGAGCTATTAGCGAATGTTTTGTTCAGTCAGCAACAGACGTAGCTACACACGAACAAATTTTCAAAGTCAATTTATTTTATTATTCTTATATTAAATTTTATTGTGATAATCGTGATTTTATAAAAGGGATATTTTTAATGCGAAAAATGTGAGTTGTTTGAAAATTTTAAGCGTTCAGCTACTTTTGTGCCGCTTTTGCGTTATTATTTATTAACTAGAGTCTATAAGAGACTCAGTGAGGTAGCTGAAATAGTTGTTATTTGTATTCTTTATTGTTACCTAAATAAAATCAGTTTATATGTGAGCTTTTGCTGCTATAGTTAGCGTGGAAGTTTTCTAATGCGTTAGAGGTGAATCAAATGCAGTCCAATCAACAGAAAAAAAAAATAACTTAGTTCATAAACTGAAATATCCACAAAAGCTTGCAAATTATCTATTGCACCGATTAGTGGACATACATTAGTTGGTTAGTAGGACTGAAACCTACTAATGTATAAACACTCATTTTAAAACATGGTTTGGATTTTTATGCCATGCCGTCTATACTCATAATGAAACCGCAACAAAAAAGTTAAAATAATGAGCATGTAGGATGCTGACTTACTAAAAATTTGTAGCCCAAAGGTTTTTCAAGAGCTTTATGATATTCAAAAGAAAAATGTTTAAACGCAGTAAAAAGTTGTACGACACGTCAACCATTCTTGGCCTGTTTCTTGATTAATTGGTGCGGGAGTGGTGCGGTCAAATATTCTCATATAAATATCAGGCGCTCGGTACCTAAAACAAAGCCTATTCTATGAAAATATTTTACTGCACCACTCTCGCACAGATCAATCAGGGAACAATCTCAAAGATGTTATTGAGGATACGGGTTACTCACGTTATTTTAGCCGTAGATATACCGGCTAGTTAATATCTCCTTGGCTAACCTGTTTTCTCGATAACAATATCTTCACCTCACTTCGGTTTTAGTAAACTAATAATAAAAAAATAAGAAACTAATCTATATAACTTAAATTCACGCCAATATCTGAAACAATTACTTCCATTAATTACTTGAAAACTCCAATCAAGCCTTATTGGCTTAACCCACACATGAGCAAACTGTAACTAAGTTAAATTACAGTTAGCTCGCAGCGCAGTTCTCCAAGTCAGTGCAAATTGGTATTAAATCTTATGCACATTGCCTTTGTGTGCGATTGCCTGTGTGCCTTTTGCCTGTGTGCCTTCATTTGTGCTGGCAATTATTTACTGTTCAACAGTAAAACTGTCTCTTGTTTTAATTGAGTAGAAGCTATCGGCTTACGGTGCTATTGGATTTTATTTTATCCAATGCTTTTAAATATTTTAAGTGGCGGTAATTAGTTATTTTGTAAAAATTTAAGAACCTTGTTGGTGATTCTATTTATTAGTAAGACAAGATAACATAACATGAGATCACACCTATATTATTCAAAAGGGTATGGCAGAGGTGTACAACACCCACAATTCACCTGTTATGTTATGGGATAGGAGGTGAACCTATCGCCATCCACCGGCCATAATTACTTCTAATATCACATTGTGCTGGGAGTTTAATGTGAATGTAGAACCACTCGACAGATTTTAAGCAAGCTTCACATAAACCATCTGCTAAATAGTCCGAATAAAGCCTACAAATTTGGATAAGTGAGCCCGTTCTTGAGTTATAAAATAACAACGAAAAGTGGCATTGATTTTTATATATATAGATAGAGAGAAGGTAGATAGATATAGATAGATAGATAGTTATAGCTACCACCACCACCATGTGTTTCGTCTTTACTAAACCATATTTTATTTTGTTTCAGTGACGAGACGCGGGAAATAGACGGACGAACGCGCTCAGAATCTGGTGACGCGGATTCCGTGTACCACGTCAGAGGAGCGCTCAACGATCCAAGGTGGAGGAATGACCAGGTAAGATTTATGATTTGTTTGATAACTATTACATCCATGGCTACTATATATTTATATTATTCTCTAGAAGCCGACTCGAATGTAATTGGGAAAAGGCTCGGCAGATTATAAATAAATATAAATATCTCATGACTTAAACACAACGCAATCTAGTCCCAAACTAAGCAGAGCTTGTACTATGGGTACTAGAATAACTGATACTAATACATATAAAATATACTTTTTTTAATGTCAATACATACTTATTATACATAGAAACACCCAGACTAAGACAAACCCCCATGTTTATGCATACAAAGATTTGTCTTAAGCGGGAATCGAACCCGCGACCTTGGCGTCGCAAGCAGGTCGATTGTTTGTTTATTAAACTAATAATCCTATGTGAAGACTTGTTACTGCCACAGAGAGAGTGTCTTATAGTTTATGCAGGTATACCTGTGTCTTGTTTGGCTATTCGCAGAGATAAAGCTATATTTATAAAACAAAAGTTTCTAGAATAATATAACAAGTATTCAAAACAAAGCGTGTTTTAATGTCGAAGACGTTTCATTATCTCTGCCTGTACGACTGTCCTCTGGAAAGCAGACGTGGTAGGTACATAATATATGTACTTATTTCATTGCATGTATTGTCCTGCTGATAAAATTGCACTAGATGGTGAATTTTTACGTGTTATTTAGAAATATTGAATATTCTTGCGCATCAATATGCATAGTTAATCACCCTTTGGTTTACTACCGCTCAAAAGCTATAACTCATACATAAACAAATTGATACGCAGTAGTTATGAATAATTACGTTTTATGACTATGCATGCATGCCTTTATGCAGATGTCATAAATTCTATTATTACCATCCCTTTGTCTTGCACGCGTATGCATTGCCGAGCAGAAGCCAATCTCTGTGTAATTCATATTATAACGTGTAGGTATATTATCTACTTAGAAGGGCAAATAGAAGTGTATCAACACCAACATAACCACCAGTTTTGGATTGGATGTGACCCTGTATATCTATCGAGTACAATACCGGACCTGTAATTACTACTGCTAATGATAATTTCCTAAATGAAATACCTCCAATATAACTGAACCAATTAATAAAGGTACAAGAATAAAATCAAGTATTATTTTTAAGTAGCAGTATAACTGCCTCGTTGGTATAGTAGTTAGCCTATGCGCCTCTCACTGCGAGGTCTCGGGTTCGATTCCCAGGTTAGTCAAAGTGTTATATGTGAACTTTCTGTCAGGAAGTTCTGTCAGGATGGCGATAGGCTCACCCCCTATCCAATGGGACCGAAACATAACAGGTGAAATGTGGGTGTTGTACACCTCTGCCACACCCTTCTGGGTAATATAGGCACGATATTATGTTATGTTAGCAGTATAATACTTATATGTTTATGTATGTATAATATTATAATTATAAATTACATTCATTCTTATTCAACATGTATTACGACAAACAAGCAAAGAACGTCTTTATTTACCATCTCCTCGGAGAAACATAACAACACATATTTAGCTTTCCTCACATCAAAACAAGAAACATTTGCGCTGAAAACTGAAATTTAATAAGCGAAACATTCAGCATGATTTGAAACTAAAATAATACGTGTACGAACGTGAAATTCACGGAATAAATTGAATTGTCGGCGATAGCACAACTTGGGAGAAATTAGCGAGCGCTGCTGCATTTTAAATGAAAACTTCTGCTTCTCACTTATAGCTCACAAATGGAAGAGAATGTAATAAATACGGTAATTTATTTGGCTGTTTGCCCGATGTACACGTAAGTACTTAGTCACTAATTAATAAATAATTTATACGGGGCTCAGCATGAAGCTTAGTACTTTTTGCTCAGTACGTACTTATGTAATATTATTTTGTGCTACTGATATACAATTGTGAGTATGGAAAGAGCCACAATTGTAGTTTCATGGCATTAAAATAACAAAGTACGATTAAAACGTACGCGTCGAACAATAAACATGTAATTTATTTGAGCAATCGGTAAACAATCGGTAAACAACGAAGAATATTCGTGCTATTAAAGCACGAATATTCTTCGTTGTTTACCGATTGTCGTACAAATTACCGGGAAATAGCATACGAAGTTTTACCATAATTAAAATAGTTTCTAGTTAAGTAGCCGAAGTAAGCGCCCGAAGTTTAACGTAATGTTAAATATTTAAAAACATTTATTGATAGTAAGACTATCGAGATTAACGCTAAAAAAAAAAACAAACTAACTTTCACCCCCGGATTTGTCTGCGTAGAAGGTACATCAATACAAAGTAGCCTATGTTACGCGCCTAATAGTAAGTTACCTGCATCTAAAACTTTATCAAAATAAATTGGTATAGAAGAGTAGCCGACCCAAACAGTCAGACAGACAGATAAAAATTTAAAAAGCTGTATTTTAGGCATTGATATCGTGACAATAACTATATCAACTGAAAAATCAAAGTTATTTTGACATTAAAACTTCAATTTTATTTATTTGTTTGTATTGATTATCATCAAATTATGAGTCCATAAGAATAAATTCTGATTGTGTATTTACTATTTAAATGAAGTGTGCGAGAATTTGAAATCTTAATTGCTTTTTCGGAAGTTACGCGTCTACTCTGTGTATAAGAAATGTTATTTTGTCAAAAAATACTACTACTTCTAGCATGAACCGATACAACCAATTGTGTGAAGCAAAATTATCTTGGTAGAACAAAAAACTGACAAATTTAGTGCAAGCATTACTGTCTTCATTGAAACACTCTTGGCCAATCTTGTGGAACATGACTGTGTAATCAGTCATGCTTGAAGACAATGACGGATCACTTCACTTGCTTCCTTTAAACCAATCAAGCTTGGCTTTCTACAACGCATCAGATGTTAATCAGTCATTGATTGAATCATTGAAATTTGTATTCTTTGATAACCTTTTTGCTGGAATTTAGGGTTTGAGTCAAGATAGGGTTGAGTGAGAAATCCAAATTTGCTTGCATTCATAAGCAATTGATCACTTAAATGAACGATGAATAAAATTATGAATGCTTACTTTGTTTATATTGCAACAAAGTAGTAGTAGTGTAGACTATATAAATATAAAAATATTTATATAATACAATAATATACCCACCTACACTAAAATATAAAATCATATTTACAAAACTTTATACAGCATCAAAAAACTCCTTAGCATCGATGTCAAAGGGCGACATCGTGCCCAGAAGGCTGGCAGCATTGCCACGTTGGCATAGGGATTATAATTCATGGATTTCCAGACAGGCCACTGCAGATTGGATACTGGTCGTCCCATTAAAATAACTAAACGTTTATTTTCTAAAAGAAATTGGTGTCGTTCAAACACGAGACCTCCTTTTCAGTGCTTCTCTTGATTACAGCGAGACAGACAATTCGTATTTAGTAATTGTGCCAAAGACTCTGTCAAAATAAACACCGGTGTTTGCCCGAGGAGTGAATACTAATGAATTACACGTTTAAGACGGACTCGTGCCGACTTCATTAAGAGAACATGAGTTTTCTTCCTTTTCTCTGCCTTTCGTAAACTTAGGGAAAGGTTTTTTTAATAATGTTGCAAATTGGTTTGAGGTGAAACTGTAGTTATCAACCGACTTAAAAAAGAACTGCCTGGTCTAGTGGTTAGCGTATGCGACTTCTTACCACGAGGTCTCAGGTTTGATGCCCGGGTCGGGTAAAAATGTTATAATGAGTTTTGCGTCCGTGAATTCTAATAGTCACCATGTTTTCTTGTTGTTTTTAATTAAACGAACGCTGGCACTACGAATATCTCCTGTGTTGCGTGTGTTCACAAACATATTTCAAACACCCAGGCTCAGAACAAATCTTTGTAGATCATACAAAGATCTAACCCACAACACCAGTGCAGTTGAAAGCGGCAAAGCGACCGCTTTAACCATTACGCCAACCATGGACTCAAAAACTTACTTGATTTAATCACACAACACCATAAATTTGTAATAGCTAGTAGTTAAATAGTTGTTAGCTGAATTCTATCCCGAATTTGTAGAATTTCAATTCGGAATAGAATTTAGCTTATAAATGAAAAGAACTTATGAACCTTTGTGCACATAAATTGGTGATAGCTAAACCCGCACCGCATTCCCATCGCTTGCAATCGGTTTTGACGCTTGCCAAGTACTCGCAGCATTGCACTTGGCATGTGCCCACCGTCATAAGCCCAAACCACATTATCTAAGCCTCTAAATATTTCAAAATGAACTCAGTGTTAAGGGCAATAAAGATGAAAATTCTGTTGTTTAGGCCGGTGCGTTATGTAATATGCCATGGTATGGGTTTAACTAAGTTTTTTTATGGAAATTCGGCTAACTTTGTGTCTACGTTTTAGAATCCTTTGTTTATATTATTAGTACAAAAGATAATCAAGATGTATGTGTATGTGTGTGGATGTTGTATCTCTATACGCAAAAACTACCGAGTTGATGTTGATGAAATTTTGCAAACATATAGTTAATAGCCTGGATCAAGGTAGATCTAGGTAGGCTACTTTTTTATCGACCTACAATGTAAAAGCTAGTGTCTTTATTATCTTGTTTTATTATTATAAAAAAAAACTTATTTGTAATTTGCAAATACAAATTACTAATATTCTTGTAACCCCCTCCAGCTAAGCTTAATTCGCTTGTGTTAGGACGAAGGAAGGAAGATTCACGTATGTGGTGTATTGGTCAGGATTAGAACCCACGACCTCTCAATCGTAAGACCGATGCCTTACCCATTGCGCAAAGCCGATTAATAGTATGAATATACATAGACCATTGCCCACAAAATGTAATTTTAGCTCCGTTGATTGTACTAATAAGCTCAATATGTATTATATTCAATTCAAATTATTTATCCCTCTTACGATTGGTCTGATATTTGATAGATAATAAATATACGAATGAAAATATTCACAAATGAGCTTGCATTTTGAGAACATCATTAAGTTTCTCTAATGAGACTGTGACTGTTCAAGACTGCATCGACATTCATTAGTGTACACTTGCTTTATAGATTCTGTGCTGATGAAGTGAAGCTATTGATACCATTGCGTCGGTAAGTAGGAGGTAAAGCTATTTTTGAAAAAAAACTCCTTTTTTTATAACAAAAATGGCTGATTTGAACAACTTTTTAGTAAGCTGCTGGAAAAAGAGACAAGTATGAGGATACCAATGAGAGATGACTAGAAAAATGGTGAATATCTTTTCCTAAAACCATGAATTACTAAAAAACGGTGTACATAAAAAGCTAAAAATCGTAGAAAAAATAAAAATAAACCCTATGGGGTAATAAACCTAATGATGGTTGCACGTTATTGCGGCGAGTAAATAAATTGCCCTAACTGACTCCAACTTAAAAGTATTTTTTCAACGTCACGAGTTCACAACACTCATTTAATATTCAGTTTTATCTTAAAGTTCAGTGATTTTGTTGCACTAAAACGGGCATAAACATCGTAAGTAATTGATGGTGGCCATTATGTGCGGTTTGGAGCGAGAGTTTGTAAAGTATTCACCGAAGCAGAAAGCGGATGTCTCGTAAATAACACACGCTATTTATCTGTTTAGAAACGTACAGTCAGACACTGTTAGTAGGGGATCTTTTAGCGTTAAAATTTTCTCAGTTAGTGGTAGGTTCATCTTCTATCGCATAATAATAATATTCATGTTTTAACATTGGCATTTCATACAAAAACTTTAATTGCACTACCATTGATTGCATATTGCAATCGGCAAAAACGACAGACCACAGAAAGACCACACTAATTATACTATTTTCATGTTTATTTTCTAAGACATTGAGTTGATTTTGTAATAATTTGAGGCTTAGATAATGTGGTTGGGGCTTATGACGTTGGGCACATGCCAAGTGCAACGCAACGAGTACTTGGCAAGCGTCAAAACTGATTGTAAGCGATGGGAATGCGGTGCGGGTTTAGCTATCAACGATTTATTTGCCCAAAGGTTTAGATTGTTATTTATCATTTGAATTCCTTTCACTGGCTGACTTTGGTATCTTGCTACTGTTAATATTGATGATATTTGAAAGTGTACGATCATTGGTTCAATTTATAGACGTGACTTAAATATATCACACGAAATATATATAAATAAAGCCATATTTTATTATCATGGTGTTTAACTGCTTGACCAGCAACTTGCAAAACTGCCGTGTAGTGAAAAACGCTCATAATCAAATCACAGAAAATCACCGCACGTTTAAATAAGAGATTTAATTTAATTTTACAAAAATAACTACGTCATAATATAATCAAAATCTTTGAATACAAAATATTTTACAGCTCACGCTTTGCCTGAAAATTTCCACTTCATTAAAAATACAATTTGTTTTTTCGCCCTAAAGATCCCGTTTCCGTCAAAATAAATTCTCTAAAACGAGAAACTTAAAACGTCGTAGACTAAGTTTAAAAAATCAAGTTAAGAACAAAGAAAGGTTTTGTGAGTGTTTGTCTTTCCTTTGTTTTACGAACGACAAAAGGGTCTAATGCTATTATTTGTTTTTCAACTCCAATTTATTTAAGCAAAATATGATTATTGTTCTTTTTTTAGTATTAGCAAAGTGCAAAATTACAATAATTCAAAGCTAAGGCTTCAAAAGAGTTGCGATCTCTTCATTTTGCACAGGGTTCTTGACCGACAGCTTTATCCTGTTATTATGTCGGAAAATTTGAAGTTAAGCACACCAATGCATTCAACCACTTTTTACGACAAGTCGTTTACTGTCCAAGCCGTTCGTTTGTGGAATGCTTTACCTATACAAGTAAGACGTGCCAAATCCCTACCAGCATTCAAAAAATTAGTTAAGGAGCACTACTTAATTACAAAAGTGATTTAGTAAGTTTGACTATAGAGTCATTATTGCGTCCTTCGTACATTCCTGCTCACTATATATTTATTTATGTATAAGTATATATTATATTATATTTATTTATGTAATGTGTATATAAGTATTTTATAAATATATTATTATATATTATATCATGTATCTATAATTATGTATATTTGTACAATGTAGTACAAGTTAGTAGATTTAAGGAGTAAATATCTATTTTTATTGTTTCTCTTTCGTTCTGTATGGTATGCCATGGCTATAAATTATGTCCTATATTTTTTGTCCATTTAGGTTGTCTGGAAGAAATTGCTATTAGCGATAAGACCGCCGATTGTGCAACATTGTCTTTTGTTATTTTCTTAACTGTATTTTTTTAGTGGTGTACAATAAAGAATATTTATTATTATTATTATTATTATGTTTGCGAAAAGCCGACCGACAACGCTGACGTGAAGTTTCATAAGATTTGAAGAATCGTTGCAGATTCTGCATTTGTTTGTTTTACGTTTTAATGTTTTGCTTCTTCTGCACAGATTACATCCTCTTGACTGTATTGTTTTAATGGTATTGATGTCAACTCGTCACAAATAAAATTTATTTTATATTGTTGCCTCAAATTTTTTAAACAGAGCTGAATGATTTAATATTTCTCAAGCAAAACGAAGGACAGCTGATAAAATGAGAATATGATTTAAAACAATGACCGGTCAATCGTAAGCGCTAACTGCTCAGACTCTAGTCAAGTACTGTTCGTGGATGTCTTGTGTTGAGCTTGACTCAGCTTCACTCAGCGCGCTTGATACCACGAGCAATCTAATGTACGCCTGACATTAATGAAGCTTCAGATAACCCCTTTTGAAGCTGGTCTAGGAGATATGTATCTTCTAGAACAGCTTTAAACGGGTTATGTATATCTACCATTATCTACTAATGTTAGTAACTAAACTTAAATAAAACAGATCATTTGCATGAAATCGTCATATCATCGTTTTGGTGGCATCAAAGAATGAATAAGATATACAAAGTGTTTGTATTAATAAAGTCTTACAGAACAGATAGCCCTGATAATAGTCGAAGTTATCAATTTCGAAGATTTAAAGAAGCTTGGCAATAATTCCTATAAAGACAAGAGACTCGCACGAGAAATAAAAATAAACAGATTTTTTAAATGATACATACACCTCTTACGTCCTGTCAAATATGGGAACGTAAAGCCATAAACTAAGTGTAGTAATTAATAAAATCTCTTTTTCCAACAGGCTATGAACGCCCGTCTTCCAAGACACGGCTGGGGTGCAGTGGTAGCTTGGTGTGTTGCGTGGTGGCACTCCGGGAGAGAAGACCTTGAGGATACGGAACCAGAAGAGGAACCTTCTGACCCGGGGTACGCAACGCCGGTGTCCGTGGAGACCCCACTTCAAAGCACCGTATCTAGGTAAGATATTCAAGATTTGTAGCAGTGTTAAAGTTTTTGACGTTCCAAAGGCGGCCGGCGTTACATGCGTGGTGGCATTCCGAGAGAGAAAACCTTAAAGATACAACGACGTAGAAACAGTTTTCAGACATAGTTACAGAACACCGTATCATGGTAAGATTATGGTTGATGGTGTAAAAATTCCACCTTGAGTCCACACCCCAAAAACGGTATAATAATAGGGCTTATTATTTAGTTCAGTTTATTAGACCTAGATTTAATCTATTTAAATAAATACGTTCACAACAAGGTACTCATCATATCTGTCGGTTCTGATTATCTTAAGCAATAATAAGTAACGCTTTATTTACACCAGGATGACTATCACGGTGAGTACTTTCAATGTGAAATTATTCTAAAGATTTCTACAACATCATATTTTTAGAGCGAGCGTTGCCGTGAGTTTTCTTGAGACGCCGCGAGCTGCTGCCCACTAATACCACAGACCACAGCCCAAACTTTTTGTGTGTCTTGAGATACGGGGTTTTGTATTTATTTAAGTATGTACTACTCGTCAAGCCGTAGCTGCCGGTCTTTCCAGTGTGAATAAAGCCTTATTTGAGAGCCTTAGAGAGCGTTTCTTGCGATTACTGTGTTGCCGCAAAGAGCTCAGTCCCAGTTAAGTATAACGGGTTTCAGAAATATGAAGGTATTGTATAAGGAGGGCTCTGTAATTTAAACACGTAGATAAAGGTCATTTGGTTTTCTCGTTTTAGTTGTTCTTAATTTGAAGTCAGATTAAAAAGAGATAACAGATATAATTTTACTTTTACGGTTATTTCAACATAATTATACCATGAAAGTGGCTTGGACTGTATTACGGGTTATGTTTATTATGATATGGGTCATTAACTAAACTTTTTCGTGCTCAGTGTCAGTCTTCAAGGTTGTCTGTTTTACCTTTTGACACAACGCCAATTCTTTTATTTTATTCATTTTTCTCTTTTTGTCTGAAACGGGAGAACCACAACGATGTATCAATGTGCAGTTACTCTTTCATCAAAGCGCAAGATCCGAGTAGAAGCAACAGATGGCGCCAGTAGCAATAGTAGTTAAAACCAATTATAAATTATTTATTTAGTTATTTATAAACTAGTTATTTTGTCACATAATGATATTTTGTTCCGTGTCATTTTTCTGCTAAAAAATATTTTTACAAATATTATATTTCTTTGACAGGTGCACATCACTAAATGTCATCAGAGATCCATACGCAAGTCGAGTTGGCTCTAGCGGCTCAGGCGGTGACGGTGGGACTTCCCCCCTTCGCCGCACCTACGATCCTCCTTCAAACATGCCTGCAGCCCGCGACAGTCGCTCCCTACCACCTAACACTAGAATCAACGCCAATACCTCGCCCGCACCCAAGTCAGCGTCAGCAGACTCGGTATACACCATACTTATTAGACTTCCAGAAGCAGACACAGAAAGACCAACAATCAAAATGATCACTGAAGAATCTCCGCCTAACAATATAACGGCAAGACCTCATTTCCGACCAACGAGGGGCGATTCAGAGTTGAATCTGCATCCCGCTGGGCATCAAGCGTTGACTAGAAGGACTTCTCACATACAAGACGTGAGAATTCCTTTAAACGCGAAGATAATCCCAAAACAGTTAGCTGGAAAAGGGATAAGCAAACCAGCGAAAAAGAAGAAAACGCAAGAGAAAAAGCAAGAGTCGAAAGCGGCCAAAACGTTGTCGGCCATTCTATTGTCTTTTATCCTTACTTGGACACCTTATAACGTCCTGGTGTTACTAAAACCTTTGACTTCTTGCACAAGATGTATCCCAGAAGAACTATGGTCGTTCTTCTACGCACTTTGTTACATTAACTCGACAATTAATCCTATGTGTTACGCTCTTTGCAACGCTACATTTAGGAAAACATACGTAAGAATACTGACTTGCAAGTGGCACAACAGGAATAGAGAAGCTATGACTAGAGGGGTTTACAACTGAATTGAGATGAGCTTTGGTATTTGAATCCTTTGTCTTCAACGGTACCAAAATGTAAATTGCCCAATTTTGGTACCCGTTTGCTTTGGATTGATATGTGAAATCTCCAGTTGGAAGAACGAGGGTAGTTAAGGGGTAACAACCTGGTTTAAATAGACCAGCAAATAGATTTGACCTAAATAACGACAAAAAGGGGAAAATAATAAAAACATTACTGAGAAATTTGTGACCAGCGGTTACACATATTAATTTGAAGCGATTGTTTAGTACCTTCATAAAAAATGAACTAAAATGGACCGATAATGAAATTGTGGTGAATCCATGTTGAGTGCAAACTTATTTAATTTGTCCATTGAAACGATTAATTGTGATAATTTGATTTTGATTAGTGAGTTGACCGTCCCGTCCATAGTTATATTATTTGTAGTTACGATAATTGGTTTTATTAATCGTTTTATTTGACTTAAATACCTTTTTGTATAGTGCGTTGCGTGTAAGTAGCGATGTGAAAAATTGATGTTAGTGATGCAGTAAAATCTTGCTGGTTTTAATCACTTTTATAAATTTTATTTAAATATTTTCTATATAATTTATTGACACGACTTAATCAATGAGTTGCGATAGATTTTAATTATTTTTAAATTTCATTTTTATGCTACTATCACAAAACGCATAACACAAAAAACGTCCCTCTTCTCCTGTTATAAGAAGAAGATTATTTATTTTTAAATCAAAACTTAAGAGCAAGAAATTAAATGCCAAGATAATTAAGAATGATTAGCTGCGGTTCTGAATAGCGGTAAAATCAGTAGTTGTCGAAAAATCTAGTCAGGAGTTGTCAGGACTACCAAAGTACGACTACACGATTGAGGATCTTTTTCAAACGTTCGGAAATTCGGTTTATCCGATGCGGTGACGAAATGAATACGCCGCTTCGGAGATTCGTGCGTTCAAATTTTGAATTCCTGTTAGTTTCGCTCAAGCCGATTGTAAACAATGACTTTGTAAAAGCAGTGGAGTGGCAAACGTAACACGAAGTTCCGTATCCCGTGTTTTCGTATCGAACCGATGTCGGTGGCGTACTCTAGTCAGATATTTCTCTACGGTGTTCTGGATAAGGTTGGAGCTTTTAGGGTTAATGTTGACGAATTTAGGAACACGGATTATTTATTTTAAATTCTATGAATATTTTTTTGATTTATGTATTTTTTTGTTGTATTACTATATCTTGTATTTGATTTTTGTAGTTAGAAAGCGCTTAAAATTATCTGAGTCTGCTAAAGATATTTATTGGTGTCTTACTCCTTGTTTTAATAAAATTATAATCGATTTATATATCGATGGAAAGTATCTATTGGGAGTACATTCCTTTAGTTTTAGGTTTCAAAGTAAGTATTTCTTACTTTTAAAGTAATAATTTTATTTGAAATGTAAAAAAAAGTGATGAGCGACTCGTAGTATTATCGAATGGTATTACTTAGAATGCGTCAGTGTTTCGTACGAAGATTTATTAAGAGAGAGTCCTGAGCCTTTCCAACTTATAGCATATTTCATCGTCTATTTCATTTAAGTAAGTTTTATAATTATAGAAATTCTAAGCAATACTCAAACTGTTACTCGAGATAATTATGGATGTCTACGTGATAAGTTAAGATTTCTAAATTGACCATTTTATAGATCTTTGTTTAATTCGCTGTGATTTTCATTCTGAATCAAAGAGTTTCATATCTCTATCATCAGATTACAGTATAAAGGACGAACCATTATTCCGTAATCTGCGTCTCTATATAACTAGTAAAATTCATACAACGATCTGTAATCATACTGACAGTATCGTTTTACCTCACTCTTCCGCCAAATTTTATGGATATTATGGAATCTATTATTCCTTTTAATGTCGTAATTACTGTCACTATTGTGATAACGTTGTGAGAATTGAATAGTGAGCTAAAATGACAATCCAATTTTAATTCATCGCTAATCTTACCACACAAATTTTAATTAATAAATAAATATGTGTCAAAGTAGATAAAGTGGAATATTATTCATTGAATTCTAAAAATATGTATGTATTTTAAATATTATATAAAATTAAAATTGTAAATAAAACGTTTCATTCGACGATATATTAAGTCTATGGCATTTGTATCGACATTATAAATTATATGAATATATAATATGTATTATACAATTAATGTGTGTGTAAGTAACATAAAGTATGTATAACTTATACATCAATCTATGAATGTCGTACAACGTTCCTTTGTTGTGAATGAGGTTTTATTAACCTATTTATTATAATATATGTATGTGTAGAAATAGAAATCTATAATATATCAAAATGCAATCTACACTAAGTCCTAAAATTTGAATAATACCAAATTTTATACAAACCAGGTGAATTACGCATTTTATTTAGGTAACATTGGGATGTAAAGCGAGCCTTAATACAGAAATTTATATCTAAATACATAGCAATATAAATCAGTCTCATAGTATAACATTTTATAGTATAATGAATGTTGCATATTATTATACGTTCAGATTATGATAAATTTTGATTATTTCGTAGTTGAATTAAGCAGAAGAAATAATACATTAGATAAGCTTAGGTAAGTACCTTTGTTTTATTGCTAGTTGTAATATATATTGTTATAATCAAACAAGTGGTTACTTTATAACTGTGTTACGAACATCCCTCAGAGATTTATGCAGCAAGGTAGAAAAATCCTTTTCTGAACTTTGTTTATCAATACCTAATTATTTTACGTTTTTAATATTGAACCATTAAAGGCAAAGAACAGACAATGTCGTAATGAATTGATTTTGAGAAAAACGTAACTAAAGGTAATTACACTAATATCTGAATAAATATTTACCGATTAGATTTAGATAATTATTTTTCATTTGTTAGTTTGTTTCTTGGAATGGATTTAAGTCGTTTAATATTACGCTACTAATGCGGCAGTAAAGTTTAAACTTATGGGAGAATCGATAAGATCTTTTCGGTCCGACATAAGCAAAAACGCTATTTCGGTATAATCTTTTTAATTTTACAAAAAAGATCATAATTGGAAACTAACATACGAAAAACAAAAATCATGCTGTCGATAAAAACTAAAAAATAACAGTGACATCGCCTGTTCATTGCCTGTACCCTTCAATTATCGAGCTCCTTGTATCTCTTCAGTAATGTAATATCTATGATATTCTTCTAAAACCTACTTTCCTTACATTGCAGAGCCAACCCGAGGTCTTAGATTGTGAGTTATATCGACTTTGGTAATTTGTATTGTGTTTAAATCCTCATATTTTTCTATTAAAACTGTTAGGACCATTTATTGAGCAGCAAACTTATCTGGCCTGGTGTCATTGTCAATTTTTCTATAACAAGCTTGAAGTTTACATTCGAAAGACAACCGCCATTTTGGTCCAAATACGAAATGCTAGGAAAAAAAATGATAACGTATTAGAACTTGATCCTTTGAGCATTTTTTATTATGGAACTAAAACTGTGGGAACATTATCTCTGGTTTAATTTAAGTATAAAAAACGCAATTTAACGTACATTTTTATACAGTCCGTGTTACCGAAAATGTACGCAAAATGGCAATTTTTAAACTTAATTAAAACCGAGGACAATGAGCCCACAGTTTTGGCACAGTATAAATATGTACAAACAGTACGGAAACTGCCTACAAACGTGCGAAACGGCACGCACACATAAACATGCACACCGACGAGACCCATAAGTGGTTGTCGCGGTGCTCTCAGTAGCGAGTGCCGCTTAGGGGTCTCGTCGGTGTGCATGTTTATGTGTGCGTGCCGTTTCGCACGTTTGTAGGCAGTTTCCGTACTGTTTGTACATATTTATACTGTGGTTTTGGTGCCATATCAAATAATACTCAAGAGGTAAAGCTCTGCTAGATAATCTATTTTTTTCTTGGCCGGCACTTTCGAATTTGGACCAAAAATTTATAGAGCGTGACGGATATCATTTGACAACTTCACCAGGCCAGAATCATGCTACGTTAGAAAAACAAAATATTTTAAATTTTGCTTTTGAGTGAAAAAGTCTGTTTTTAAATTGCAATATTATTATATTTCTCTCTGACATCGACTGTATTAGTACAAATGTGAGTTACTGCCTAAACCGGTGCGTGCCTAAATCAGTACTATCACTTTTCGTCGATTGTACCTGCCTGAAACCACTGAAATGAACTAATCATCCTTTTAGAATGCGTAATTCTACCATAATACCAGTCTAACCTAATTGAATTAAAAATGCAATTTCAGCACAATATAATTATGTTTACATCGGCTTCGACATTCAAGCGGAACGCAGAATTGTTTAATATACCGGGTGTAAATGACATCGTGACGAAGTCGTTTACCTGTGATTCAGTACATTCCGAAAAAAATGGGTGCAAAAAATGACCACCGAAAAATAATTGATATTTCCACAGATTTTTTCACATTCCCGATTTTTTTTCCGATTGATTATGGCAGAGCAAAGCAACTCTAGACTATCCCAATACATTTACAATGTCTCACTCAACTTTGCAGATTTTGCCAACCAAAAATATTTACACCGAGAGCTTCAATATATATATACTTACTCTATGGAAGATGTTTTTCAAGTTTATTCTCATACATCCACGTTTTTTCCATAACGTCGAAAAAATTCTTATCTACCGTTTTTCCAATGTGTGGAAATTACTGGTGAAATTTTATGCACCCAGAGTCCCAGAATTATGTATTGGATCAGTGGTAAGCGGCTTCATCAGAATAAAGTACACAAACAATTTTTATCATCAATATTTATTTTCTAAATTTCAAAGTACTAACCCAAATTATAAACTCGAGTACTTGTTTTGCTTTCGACAAAGCTAACACTGGATACTGCGTCGAAACTTGTCAAAATTGAATATTCCGACGGGACGGTCGTTATTTGAATAGTGTCCAATAGAATTCACATGTTTTGCTTATTTTGTCATATTGGGTCGTGACTAAACTAGCAAATCATGTACTCACTGTACGCTTTAGAAGACCACAAACAAAATTGATGAATAATCAGAGTATAAAAAATATAGTTCTTGTACTGAAATATCTTCCGTAGATTATCTGTTGAGATGCTTCGCCGTAGGAAGTTAAAATTGTGTGTGGATAGTTAAACACCATAAAAGGGGTTGAATTATTTACAAAAATAAACAAAGAAATAAATATTCTGTAACCTACTTTGAGAATTTTGTAATAACAACTTTTTTAGATTTGAATATTTTATACTTAATGTTTTCGCGTAAAAAGAGGTCGATGTATTCGTAATTATACCGTGGTAGGTAATATTTCTAATTCCTAAAAGTATTGTCAATGCGCACAGTAAAATTAGTTAAAACTTATTTTTGTGGGTGTCCCTAAACGTAGATTTCTAGACCGAATTGTTTTGTAGGATATCTAGTAGAATAACACTTTGACGTATTTAAAGAGAGCTATTTTAAAACTGTAAGCAATCAATTCTTGACACTATAATAAACTTAAAATAACATCAAATTTTTACGCAGTAAGAAACTATTGAGTAAAGTATAGTTTTAAAATGGCACTATTTTTATTTTAATCCCAATGTATATAATAATAGTTGACAGTACAAAGCTGGGCTCCTCACCGCCCTTACATTCCACCGCAATACTCTTACTATGTCTTTCATTATGAGCATTTAAGCATCCTTGTGTAGAACGAAGCATAACTGTGTAAGTGTCAGTGCCAAATTATCAACTATTTGTCATTAAATCACAATTTACTCAGGAAACTAAAATTTTAAATCGATGACGTTTAAAATGTAAAGCGCGTTATTTATACGTTCAATGTTACATCTTTTGTATTATGCCACGTCCACACCTAGCAAACAAAAGCCAACGAATGGGTTCGTTTATCCCTGTTTGGACTAGTTTGGACGGTTAAGCGAACGCCATCGAACATACGTTGGCGTTCGCCGGCTATTCAAAGCGTGGCGGTAACATCAAAGGATTCGGTGGTGTTCGCTAAGCCATCTAAAATACTACCATAAATCCGTGCCTGGGCCTTCGTTTGTTAGTTGTTGCCTTGGCTTTATACGCATAGAAATGTGAACCTACGAATAAAGCAATATTAAAAAATAGATACATTGACATTGGCGTGTGAACGCGCAACTTAAAAAAATATGCTAATATGCTCTTGTAAATGAGTACCATGTAAAATGAACGTAAATCGTGAATATAAAATACAATTGTGTGCACAATCTATTGACTTTCAAAATTACGTATGATAAAATATATCGATGGCACTTACCCAAAGCGCTTTGTTACCTTTTTAATGATATTTTAATTTATTTCATTGCATGATATTTTAATACTGCATATTCAGCTATCATAGGAGAGTCTTGAAGACTTCTTGTATATTACTAGATGTTTAAGCCTACATCTCGATGTTATTAATTTCTACATCTTATATTGTAATAGTTTAATCTTGCTTTGCAATTACCACATTATTTTAATCATAATATATAATAAACGGCTCTTTACATAGATATAATGGGGCTTTTACCTCAGTGACGCTAATATTAGTGAATACCATATTCTAAAGATTTTTGCCTGTCGTAATTTTGTAATTCAAATAAGCGCATTTTGTCGTAAATAAATAATTTAAAATCAGATGTGTATAAAAATATAGATAACGTGCTCGAGACAAAATAGTTATAATAATTATTTATGTGTGCAGCTCAAATAAAGTGACTGTAGAATTATATCGCGTAGTGGGTTTATTTAAAGTTGTGAATGGTTGCCATCCTACATTACTAAGGATAGTAAGTAAAAGGAGAGGCGCAGCGCAGACGCGGCGCGGGAGCGGCCTGCTTTTATACGGAGTTGACAGTTATAAAAACGTTATAATTCCATAAAAAATCACGACGCACCCGCGCTGCTACTGCACCGCAACTTTTCTCTTAGCGACACATCTAAAGATTAGTCAAGAGCACACAGCTAGCAAAATTCATAGTTATAATACAGAATACGTACCATCAAATAAGTACCAGAGACAAGCCTCAGTCACCGCTGTGAATACATGAATAAAACATTATTTTGTGATTACTTTATTTAAAATGCAAATGTGCCATGAAAATCGTATCTTAACGTAATTATATTCATCATAATTTTTATAATGTAAGTGGTAGGTATCTCAAATAATTTAATGCATTCATTGAATAATTATTCAAAAGTTTTCTCATAAAATAAAATAATTATTGAATAAGGTTTTAAGTGGTGTTATTAACTGTAACATTAATGTACCGTAAGCAATACAAGACGCAATCAGTGCCAAATATGATAAAAAGCCAAAAAAATATTTGAGATATCTATATTTTAACAAGATCCGGTGTTTATTATGGAAGATTTTTAGATGTCGATTTTTTAAAATCATTAAACTAATGACAAGGGAGTAAAATGAACTGAACTATTTAATTAAAACAAGTATTGACATGTATTTGTAGTTGTGTAAAATAATAAATAATGGAAACTTAACTCAGCAAATAAGTATGATAGATATTCGATGGAATTTTGCATGATGTAAGATTAGAACAGAAAAAAACAGAGGCAATGGAAGTTTTCCCAATTACTGATGAGAAAAAGTGTATTATACAATAATGTATTTGGTAATAATTTTGAATGTAAACGAATGAGAGCTTTGAAATGTTGCGTTGCAGAATAAACCGAGATTTATAAGCCACAAGATTCATTTTCCGTTTCCACAGTCGGACAAAAAAAGTTGTTTGAAGTCTGGAGGAGATATTGTCGTTTGCAAAACTCATTGAATAAATAGGGTGCTTGTTACCCTTTGAGTACCAAAGCAATGCTACCTCTCTGTTGACTTGCAACTTGCGGGATTAAAATCAACGGCTGCACAGTATTCTTTTCAGCTCTATTTTTTTCGCAGCAATATTTTTGGTTCTTATTTCAAAGAGTCACGGTGAAATTAAAATTTTTCTGTGTTTCGTTCGTCCTACTTAAAATAAAATATTAAGAATGTAACTAACTATTCCATACAAAAGTAAGTGGTGTAAAGATACCAATAAACCATTAGTCTTTCGCAACTGACTTTTAATGGTTCAAACAAAGAGCACTTAATCAATATGGAGAGGATATAAAAGCAAATATCTGCCAAAAATCGCGAGGTAGCGTAGGGGTACATTGTTCCACACTTCCATAATTTGACATTGATACCAAATGTCAAACTTCTTGGCGGCTCGCGAAAGTGAGAGCGAGATAAACGTAAAGCGTGAAACCTACACGAGTGACTAAGATGGTGCGACCCGCACTAGTCTTTGATTTTACCTGTTGTTTAATATGACTTGTATGACCGGTGATCATTCACATTTGGCAGCAGAGGGCGCCTGACAATGACCAGTCCTTTAGGTTTAACTGTCTTAGAGTTCAAAGATGTGGCGAGGTTGGCTCTTTCCTGATTACTTGGTGCATGAGCGGAACGGTATAATATTTTATAGAAATATAGGCGCTCAATTTTTATTTTGGTCAAAATAATTATTTGTATGATGTCCCTCTAAAAGAAATTAATTTTGTGCTTAAATACGGCAGAAACCTAATGATAATTTAATGTTTACGTAAATTCAAACAGTAAAACCAGTTTATTATCGAAATCCTCGTGGGATTATTTATTTTACATGCACAATGCAAATGCTTCCGCCATTACCGAAGCTTTTAGTTCGGAGCGTAAAATTTGCATTTAAATTTAACTAGACAACTTACGGATCATCGGATTTTCAATTTAAATTTTGTTTATGCAGCTCCTGAACACATTACGCTCGCTGTTGATTCTAATTGCGTCCTATTTATTGTTTGGTTTTGAACAATACACTGTGGCTCGATTTACACCTACAAACATATTATTTGCCGCGATCCCGAAATAACGTAGCTTTTTTCAAATTAATTTAGCGAATTATATGAAATATTAATTTATAAAATTAAAATATAATTTAAATGTGAGTAAAAAAATAAAAATCAATTTAAGACAAAATATAGTGATTTAAGGCGTATGCTTTATAACTTACCACAAATTATCAGACACGCATATTGTCAAATCAGCAAACTTTGTCGCTAAATGCCAGATTCATATATCGTCAAAAACTGACAGCCGTATCAATTTCATTTTTATTATTCTCATTGAACGGTTACCATAATATATATAAAAACGAATACACTGAATACTTTTCAGCCACGATCTCTTGTTTTATTCATGTTATTATTTTAACAGTTTCGAGTACAATGCACAACTAAATTGGCATCCATATTGTATTGTATTTTCAAAGCATGAATAATAAATACGGACACACATGTCAAACATAGGTTGATGATTCAAGTATTTGGCTGTTGCATCCAATTATAACGCGTTGCAACAAAAAAAGCCCCTACACACGTTACGAGAGATCTTCGCAATCTGCGGTATCTACACTTTTGTTGTTACCAATTTTTTAATTCCATAGATAAGCATAAAAAGGCAGTATTGAGTTAGGAGGCATTTTCATATCGGTGGTGTAATGGCCTGAATTAGTTACTACAACCTTTCGATTGCAAGTCCGACGCCTTATTCATTCATTCCATGTTTAACGATATGGTCTGGCTTTACTTGGGTATTTTTGGACTTACAGTTTGGTTTTCGTAATAATAAAACTGAAAACTGTGTCTAGTGTGACATTTCAAAGTTCCAAGGTTCGATTACAATAGTAACAATTCTAGGTATCAATACAGTATTATTATTTTAGTAATTTAAGTGTTATTTTATCTTTAAGACAAATTGTTTTTAAACCTGACCAAAAATACTTTAAATTTCGTTATTCGGTACGAGATCTGTGACAGATTGTGGGTGAGCTAGAAACGAAGTGTCAAATCTGTAAACATTAAACTTTAGGATTTATTATTATCAATGTACAAGTTTAGTCATTCACGATGTATTTATTAATAAAGAAATAAATAAATGTGGTTTTTTGTAAGTTATTTTAAAAATTAATCAATGTTTTTGTATAACCAAAGACAATAAAAATTTAACTAAAATGTTGTGTTCATTATTTTTTTTCATGTTCCATTTATGATTTTGAAATAAAAATAAGACTAATATTTTGAGTTGTAATTTTAAAACCTTATTTTTATTTAAAATTATTATTTCCTATTTCGAGCAACATGAGGTAAATTTGAGGTGAGTATAAGTAAAAACTGGGATCTTGACGTTTTTGAAGCTAGCCGTAATTGAAATGTCACGGGTCAGTATTGGCCATGCTCGAGTACGGTGCTCATCGATTGGTCATGTAGCTATCTGCAACAAACTCAAAGTCGGCAAGATCCCTGATTTTACCTGTAATGTAATATAAACTGAAAAAAAATCCGGCTAAGTACATGTCGGGCCGCTAGCGCACTGTAGGGTTCCGTAGTCAGCCGTTGCGGAATACGGACTTAAAAGGAGTCTATTATCAGTATTAAATAAGTAATAACATTATAGAAGTAATTATTTTTAAAGGGTTTTGTATATTGTATTAGTTATTGCCAGTCACTGCATTTTACATTTTTGACTCCTATTATTACCCTAAGTTGTCCGAGGCATGGCGAAACTATACGGATACCTTGTTGGTACTACGAAACACTAAAAAATACAACATAGACAAATAGTAATAACACCATTTATATTCGTGCGTTGTGAATTTCGAAGCATTTAAATCTGTGTCACAAAATTGCTCCGTAAAATCACAATACAGGGTGTAATCGTTAATTGTGTCCAGGCAATTATTCCGCAACTTAAAAAACTTTTGAACTGATATCAAAAGTGCGTTATTTTGTGAATAAGTATTGATGCAGTTTCACTCATTAGGTAAAGTACTAATTATATCAGTTTAAAGTTTTATGATATCTCATAAAGATACAGTAATCTACCCTACATATCGAAAATTAATAGATTCAGATCGGAGCTAATTAGCCAATTAATATGTAATTTGTAGCGAGAGCACGACAAATTAGCCAATCATACGTTTTGCCGTTTTCATATCCGGATATAATGATTACTTTACTTCCTACCGAGTACTATGGATATGAACACTGAGATGAATTCTGCCCGTGTCACCTTGTATGTTTTTAAGATACTAAAGTATATTCAAATTCAAATTCAAATTCAAATCATTTATTTTCATAGGCCCCAGGAGGCGCTTGAACACGTCAAAATATTACAAACAAATGATATAAAAATAAATTATAAGTAAAACTAAATTATACTAATTACAATGATTTGAATAACCGGGGCTTAGATTAATTTTAATCCAATACGGTACAATAATATACAAAAAAAATTACCTCAACATAATAAATATCAAGGCAAAAATACTTACTTTTTTTACTTGTTTTACTTTAATGGAAGTTAAAATAAAACAAGTAAAAAAAAATAGGAAAAATTATTTATTTATTTATTATTAAATTTAAAAAAAAAAGAAGGCAGTAGTATAATTTATATTTCCCTTATATTTTTTTGGAGATAGTAAGGTTTTTTTTCTAAATTACAAATATAAAAGAAAATATTTTTTTTTCTAAGTAACAAAGATTTTTTTTTTTTTGGTAAATTTTAGAACCCGGTTTCAAGTGGGTATTTAAAATGTAACAAATGGAATTTTAAGAATTTTACACAGAGTTGTTTTGCACGCGAATTTAGTAGTTTGATTTTAGTTAGACATTTATTTACAAAAGAAAAGTATATATTATTATGTATTAGTATCAGTTATTCTAGTATCCATAGTACAAGCTCTGCTTAGTTTGAGACTACATGGCGTTGTGAGTAAGTTGTGAAATATTTATATCTATAAAAAAAATAGTTATAATTAATTATTAATATTTTGTCGACTTTTTCCTTAGACTTTTATCAAGAGGTTAAATGACCTTGCCTATGATATTATATTCATAAATTAACAGTAATAATACTCATAGATATCTGATACTATAATACCATTAGTGTACCTTCGCAGCATAATCTTCGAAGGCACTCATGGGATTGGATACAATGGGATAATTCCGCAGCAACTGAGACATGATAATAGTATTACTACATCTTAACAATTGGAATAATTGCATCACATTACATCTACGATAAGCTGGATCTGTACTATGAGTTTTGATAACACGATAAAACTGGTAGTTTCCTCCATATTTTTCATGGTAGCACGCGTTTTGGTTCATTTTAGGACCTGAAATATTTGTATAAAATAGAGTCAGATCCAATTTCATATAACCCACAAAATTGTGTCACTTTTTAATTTGGTCAGGTTATATTTTATATGGTTGGATAAGATCTATACGGAAACTCTAAGACTGATCCTTAGTCTCATAAATAGAGAAAATTACCAAGATTTGTAGAAAGTGATTTATAGAACAACAAACACATCTGAAATAAATGGTTGCGCATAAACGGTAAAGGCTATAATAATCTTTAACCAAATATTGTAGATTTTGAGTAATGATACACCGTGTTTCTCCTCAAACCATGCTGCCAAATAGTATAAGTGTAGTGAGATTAAAACCTGAAATTAAACGTGAAAGAGACATTATCACAGTCCTTAAAACCCGATTTCCAGTAGGTATTTAGGATTTTATCAAATGGAATTTTAGGAATTTTACACTGTGTTGATTTTCACGCAAATTAGATTAAATTAAACTCACTTATTTTATAAAGCGACGCATCTGCAAACTATTAATCAAGTACACACAACAAGTTTGTGCATCAAAAGTAATCTAATTGATAAATTCAAGTAAGTTCTGACTGAAAACTGACACTCAATAGCGAAGCTGGCCGGTTAGACTTTGATATAAAAAACAAAGAAAAGACGACATTACTCTGATCTGATTAAACTTATAAAGAGTGCGTGTAGTTCAGTAGTTTCAGCCAAAAATAAAAGTGTGTGAAAATTCCATGTGCGTGTTTCTGGCAGCCCTGATCGCTGACCACCTCTCCGTGCTTTTTTTTTATCCAGGTTTTTAAGTTTTAGTTCCCGTTTATAAGATTTACATAAACGAATAGTCCTGTGGGATTTCAATCGATACAAATTAAGTTATATGTAATACACTCACACCTACACATATACACTACGCATGAAATCTCGAACTATATCTCAGTGTATACGATTACGGAATGAGTTAGCATATAAAATGTAAAGGTACAGAAGGATCATTCTGTTTTGTAAGCAACAGGATTGCCGCACACTATCTACGGCATTTATAAAGACATAACAAGACATTTTTAATTTGCTTCATACCCTCGTCCATATGGGAAGCGAACCACTGTAACCGCTTCGTAGAACAAGTGACACAATAGAAAGTGGCACTTTTTCACTATATGGGATACGGTTTTAGATAATAATTTGCCGGCCAAGTGATAAGAACTGCTTGTTACCTGACTAATAGCTAGAAAATTGCCTTAAAGTCCTAAAAGTTAACAACTTTTTTATCCCAATCTACCTTATCGGCGCCGTTGATTAATATCAGAAATCTTAGTATCGCACCATTGTCGCCGACTGGTCACCATTATTTCCACACTGATACTAACATTAATGCATGATTGTATTATTTACGTATCTGAGTGCAAAATAAAAACACTTTTTTTCTTCTTCTTCTTTCACACTTTCGACATATTATTATTTATACGAATAATGACCAAAGTTGATTTTCTGCATTTACTTTATGGTGTGTCGGAATTTCCCAGCTCTAAATTACATTTAGCATGAAAATTTAATCGATTCGTTATTGGATCGCATCGGATCGGCACACACGAGGGGAAATTATCGAGATATCGAGCATTGCTGCCACGCACGTGAGGAGTAAGTTAATTATAATATACTAGCTGACTCAGCGAACTTTGATCCGCCTTAGAAGGAAATAATTACAGGAGCGTTTTGCTGTATCATTTTTAACAAATTAAGAATTACACAGATGAATTTTTCGTTTTGCTGTCAATTGCGTTTTGTTATACCACATTTTAAGTCGCGTCTCACGGGAACGGGATAAAAGTATTCTATATCCTGTCCGTATCCTGGTAATAAACTTCCTCCCTACAATTTTTCAGGTCAATATAATAATATATACCGGCTACACACTCAATCTTACTTGCACTAACAGTTTGTTTTTGTTGTGCAAACGAATGTTTGAAAAGTTCATTTTGTAAAAGTAGATCGAGCGTGTAGCCGGTCTTTATATATATATTAGATAGCATTGCTAAAGAGAACCTATAAAAATATAAACTATAGACCAAACTTTAGTACCTATCATTTAAAATGAATAAAACCGATTTTTATAAAACATTGTAAAAAATCAATTTATAAATGAAATCAAACCGCATTTAAATCCGTTTAAGAGCTACGGTGCCAGTGTGCCACAGACAGACTTAGCGATTCTTTTGCAACGGGGGTTAAAAAAAGGTCTTGATGACACCAAAAGACAGGGAGATAAAAATCGAGCTACAAAATGTAATTCACATTTTTTTTCTTTTTGTGTCTTTATAGGTAGTGTGTACTGTGTCGTATTTCCCCAGCATTTAGCATGAAAATGTAATTGGTCCGTTATTGGATCGCGTTGGATCGCCACGCACGAGGTACCGCGGGAGGATATTATCAAGATACCGGGCATTGTGGAACGCGCGTGTATAGCAAGATAATATGGTGCAAAAGAGAGGTTTTTTTTGGGTGTGTAACGGTTGATATAATAACAAAAAATCTAACGGTCACTTGACATAATATCACTTAATATAATTTTATTTAATATAACGATCAGTTGTCATATTGATCTGTTGATATAATTTCATTTTATCTAATTTCTTTTGATATAATGAACACTTTTTATAATGCACATTTGACATAACATTCGTTTAGGGGTGATTCCTGGGAAGCTTGATTTTGACGGTCACATCGTAATATTATCTAAAATAATAGACATACATAACTTAATTAGCACTCATACGATTCCTTGACTATTATAGTAATGAGGCCTATTGATTAAAATAACAATGTAAAACTGAAAATTGGTTTAAAATCCATTTGAAACTGAAAAACGGGGTGATTTAGCTTGAATTTTACGTGTCCTGTACTTTGTAATGACGATTTATTTTGTCTACGCTTATAGCTTTATATTAATTCATATATTTTTGAATACCTAGAAAGTGCTGCTATCCTATTATAATCAAACTGTTATAAAAAAATTAAACTTATAGTAGCTATAGTCATTCAAAAACATGTCACGCGGCGGGCGTCGTTTCAACCGTGCGACGTAAAATAGCAACCAAATTCGGTTCGAACGTGGTAGGCATCTCGCGATTGGTTCGACACATCGCCAGTTTACTGGCAGTGCTCAGACGTAAAGGTGGTGTCGCTTAGTTTCGCACAAAATAAGTTAGGTGAGTTCTTTGACTACTACACGTTTAGGTCCGACAGGGTTGATACATTCCATAGCTTGTTTTACTACGTAGTTGAAAATACTTTCACCTTAATGCTTTAAGATCATGAATACTTATATACTTGAGTAAACTTTCAAGTAAAAATATGTATAATATTATTAATAGATTCATTGTTATATCCTAAAATGTAAATTGTCGTGAGATCCGTGGGCGCAGATCCGTGGGTTTTAAGCCACGGATCTTTGTTTTCAGCCATGAATCTTTGTCCTGTACGCTGGCGAGTTCTGCCAAAGGTACTACCTTGTAGACTGACACTGTTATTGCTATTTATCTATTTACTAATGATGTCAATTAATGAAAGTGTTTTTTAGAGTTCCGTATTATCTACTAGAAAGCCATATAGTTTCACTATGTTTGTCTGTCCGGGCCCTAGCATCTAGACTGTTAGTGCCGGTAAGCTGAAATTTTGTAAACATATGTATGATAACTATGGCTACAAAGTGATAAAATTAAATCTTGAAGAAAAAAAAAATGGGGTAGGTACTTTTGCTAAGAGTAAAGGGGTTTTTTTTTCTTTCACGTACCTCTTAATGTAGAGTATCATTAAATAGGTCTTTTAAAAGCATTAAGGGTATGCAAAGGTAATTTTTTACTCTGAGATCTGCTAAAAATATTTTAACCATGGATAGTATTTTTTTGTTTAAATAGCCATCCCCCTCTAAAAGCTAAACAATTGGCTCAAGAAATACAGAATAATTCGTTACTATGGTATTACTGAATACGGTACAGAAGACATGCTACAATACGTTGTGCGCTCTATGTTTGCGTTGCTCGGGTATCGCTCACAGACACAATTTCTAAGACTACTTTCGTTCGCACGCGTACGGCCCCTGGACCCCCGCGTGCCCGCCGAGTGTAGGTATAGCAACTTAGGTATATGCATGAGCTAGTTTTCTGTAGCCAACGATTTTGTGGTAGTATTATAATATAATGAAGGAAAAGTGTCACGGCTAAGTCCGAATTGAAAAATGCAATTACTTGAAATAATTCGTATAAAATCCATAACCTTTGTTAATAATGAATTGTTTGAAGTTGTTACTTATTTAATAAAATTAATTAATACAAGTATATTTAATACAAGTAGGTCAAGCAGTGAGCCCCTCTTAAATCTGTATTACTAGGTATGTTCTAACGGTTGATTATGGAACCCTACACTGCATTTGGCCCAACAAGCACTTGGCCGGTTTATAATTATGCTTTTCCATGCACTGGGAAAAAAAAAACGGTAGTCCAGCATTATTAGAGTCCTCAATTGTCTAGTTTTTATATTTACTTTATACGACGTATGTAGCGAACGAGCATGTAGTTCACCTGATGTTATATGTAGCTGTAGCCCATGAATATATCTACAATCCACAAAGCAGATTGTAGAAGCGTCGCTTCATCTGAGGGCTACGGTGGTTTGCTTCATGTACCTGTAATTTCAGGACCTGATTTCACCACCGAACTGGATCACAGTAGTGAAAGCATTCGTATTTGGTGGTAGTTTAAGGTAGGATGGCGGCTTTACCACCCCTTGAGCTCCTCTACCACCATCCCTGACTTACCTTTATTATTTGTTAAAATTAAACACGTTTTTATAATTATTCTAACTTTTGTTGATTTTGTTTTTGCTGATTAAGTGAATAAAAATATTATTACTAGACAAATGATGTTTTATTTACAATTTCGTTTAATATTCTTTAAAATAAACGACTTTTAAGCTATTCCGCCTCGTATTTCATATGCTACCTAAGATCCATGGTTTTTTACGTGAGATCCGTGGCGACCCAAAACAAACATATTTTTATTTCCGAAACTATTATGTTTACGTGAGTGCCTTATGGACAGAAAAGTTTGTTTTTAAGCTCTCTTTTGCTACATATTTTTTGTTTTCACAAAACTTGAAAAAAAAAAATGCCATGGATCTTACGCCAGGAACGCTTCTCTCAGGAATCACCCTTAGTATATTATTTATTTACTATAATATTCATAATCTCTAAGTAACTTTCCCTTCCCTTTAGTAACTTTCCCTTTATACCCTATACATCACCCAACTATTGTTACCAGGAGGATCTGGATGCAATCTGGACTTTAGGGCACCCCGACTCGGATAGGTTAGGTTAGAAGGGGATGGCGGGGTCTACGACCCCGCCATCCCCTTCGTGGTTTTTTTTTTTAACCAACCAGAAGTAGGAGCCCCGCGAAGCGGGGCTCCGTCGACCAAGTCCGACCTCGACCAGAAAATTAGGTCAAAAGAACATTAGGTTAAATGAAAGTTATATTAAAAGAATATTATGCATTTTGAAAATTATATCATATGAACTTTATACAAAATGTTATTATATCAAAGGAAGATTATATCATATAAAACATTATATCATATGAAATTAGGTTATTTGATATTATAGCATATGAAAATTATAACATATGAACGTTATTTCAAGTAAAATTAGAGCATTTGTTATTATATCAAACATTACACACCCGTTTTTTTTTAAAGTGTTTTGAAAATAAGTAAATTAATTTACTTGCCAAATATGATGAAATCATCATGAAATGTGGTATTTACACCTCTGCCACACCTTTCTGGGTAATATAGGCGTGATGTCTAGCAAAGAGGCCCATTCTAAGTTCAAAGTGGGTTTATTTTACTGGTGGTAGAGCTCTTGTGAATGAGCTCGAAGGCGGCAGCACCACCGTCTCACCTTTAACCTGCCGCCAAATAGTAGTGCTTCCATTACTGTGTTCCGGTTTGGTGGTGAGATCAGGCCCTGAAATTACTGCCACTTGAGGCATAACACCGTAGTCCTCAGCTGCAGCGACGCATCTATAATCTGCTTTTTTGGATTGTTGATGTCCACTTACCATCAGGTGGACTACACGTCCATTCGCTGCAGGCGTAGTATTAAAAAAAAACTACAATTATGGCGAGTGATTATTAAAATAAATTAAATAATAAGATAGAATATTCTTGCTATTTATTTAAAAGTCTAAGTCAGAAGAGTCAAACTAATAAAATAAAAAAAACCAATGGCTTAAAAATGTACAAAGTTGGTAGGTACAAACGTTAGTACCCGACCAACATTCATCCAAATAAATACTTTCACCCGAAACAAAATCTCATCGAGTCTACATTTTATACGATCCCAACCCCTAAATTCTAACAAACCCTTCCAAAATCCCATCTTCACATGTGAGGAAAGTTACTTTTTAAAAACTAATTTTCTCGTTCCCTGGAATAGGCCTCCCGAGTCCACCCATAAATCTGAGCAGTAGATATTTACGACACAACTTGTGCCGAACGGAGTTACCTACTGAACTTTACTGTGTCTAAGAGTTAAGGGTTCGTTCTGAGAAAAGTTATGTAAACCCGTATTTATTGTTTCATTTGCTCTTAGAACTCTGAAGTAACAGACCTGCGCGTGGCTCCACCTGCGTGGTATTTGGATAAAAGTAGTTTAAATCTTAATCAGATCTTGAACTATATCCATACAAAATTTCATCAATATCGGTAGTAGTTTAGCCGTGATGTCGTAACAAACAGAGTTACTACCTCATTTATAATATTAATAAGGATTTTGCTAAAAAATATAAGGAGCATGGGTTTTTTGTAGTGGCTTGACTTTTATAAGTTTGATTACAATTTTTCACTTCTATGCTAATTTAATTGTGAGACCTTGTAGTTACTGAAATAAGAGCCTTGTTATGAGTCATAATATCTTTAAGGTAGTGGCACCTATGGTAATATATACGAGTAGCTCTATCGTTATTATTCGTGATTTTAAAAGCGATGAAGGTTTTAATTAATAGTTATCAAAATTTTACAAGATTCATTATTTTTGCCAAATAAATTACAGCGACCAGAACCCGCCTTTAAACAACCAGACCATGTTTAAATGCATTATTCGTAGCAATCAATTCATCGTAAAGTACCCAACTTAAACCTTATACGTTATGCAATGTTGATGATATCCCTTGTGTCTAGGATTAAACTACAAAATGTACATTCTATTGAAAAGGTGTAAGAAGTAAAAAAAAATTTTTTAGTGTTGCCGGGCAAACAATGTTTGACTATTTTTAATGAAATCTAAAATTGTATGTAGTGATAAGATGGAGTAGATGTAAACATATTTAAGATACAAACATAATATTATAATTTTATACTTTTAGTGCAATTAAAATATCCGTAAATTGTTTGCCATAAATGCAAATAAACCTATAAAACTGATTTTCGGATATGTTGTAGTGGATACTTAAAAAAGCATACCCTGATCAGAGATAAATCGAATAAAAACACAATTGTAACCACTTCTTCCAATATAGTGGCGAAAGCTGATAGGAAATGGAGATCGAAAATTTCAGCGTAAGCTTTCTAGTTTAATTTGCATTTATTAGTTGTTTAATCATTTAGAAATATTTATAAATAAAATTAATAAAGGTTCTTTCATGGCATAAAATAAATTCTCGAACTAAAATAAAAAAATACATGTCAAACGTCGCGCTTGCTTCGAAATTTAAATAAAGAGCAGAACGTAGATAAAATAAACAGAGTATGAAATAAAACGCTGAATATACGGGATATTGTCATGGCGGGCGCGTTCCCACGTGTTTTTGATTTTTGAGGCTATTCACATTTTGTTAGGCTACGTTTTGAATATATCTATTGGGTGAATAAGTTTCGACTTTTATGGGTTTTATTTTTTATTGAAAGTATAAATAGATGATTAAAACACAATGTTACTTTTATGAGTAAACTCAGGTCGACAAGCTTTCGCTCACTACTCCGCCCGCGTGATACATCGAATAAGTAACTTTTATGTTAAATTCAAGCAATAATCTACATGTGTGCCAAATTAAAAAAAAACTATACCTACTGCAAATTTTGTGTGGATAATTTCACTGTAAATATAGCAAGATGTCGACATAATTTTTCAACAAAATCATGTTTACTTAATTATTCACTGCTTACTAAAATAACAAAAGTCATCCAAATCTAATTTTCTTTAAAACAATCTTCTCATCTCGGGTTAAAATGCAATTTTGGCCGAAAATAAACCTCCTTTGTCAATTTTGTCATAAGCCTGTTTGCACACTTCGAATTTCGCGCCCACATTGCCTTCCATTTTCTTTTAAAGATAATTCACTAAGGGCACTGGAAAAAGAAACTCAGCCTCTTTGCTTCAAACACCTGCTTCCGTTACGCTTTTATATCGATGACAACTTTTTTGAGAATGTTTCGTATGAGCAGTAGAGTGAAATGATATTTTTCGGAATTCGATTAGTTTGATCGTGAAAATAAGTGAAATGATTAGTTTTATGAGGTTAGACCTATGGAATAAATATTTTGTTTAAATTGTGAAATGGACGTAAGTACTGAAATTTTTGTTATTTTTTTTGTCTAAATTCTTCAGCCTCCCAAAAATATAATAAATGGTACTTGTGTTTGTTATTATAACGAAATGTTATTTGTGTTTTAATAGAAACACTGTAACAACATCGTGCCTATAATTACCCAGAAGGGTGTGGCAGAGGTTTATAACACACACGCTTCACCTGAGGTGAGCCTATCGCCATCCAGCGGCCACAAATCCAACTCCGTGCTGGTATTCAGTTTTCCTCCTTTACTTGAAGTAGATCTTCTAAATAGATTACTTCTCAACCTCTCACTAACATAGACATCGACAAAGGTTGTTAAAAAAACAAATCGAAACTTTTTTATCAATGTTCGTTGATGAAAAGTTTTAAACATTTTCTTGAGCAAAAAGTCAGTAAATACGCGGCAAACTAGGATGAAGTCGTATTTTTTTTTGCTTTACCGACCGCAATGACAGCGCCTGAATGATTTTTTCATTTGATGCTACAATTACGACCAAGTTTAAGCTGTGAAAGCGCAAAAGATGAACCGACTTACATTAGCATTCATAATATTACTAACCAAAATAAATAAAAATACCTATTATAATAAAAACATCGAATCATCTTTTTTTAGAAAAAAATCATTTAGTTAAAAATTAATTAACTAACAAACACCAGTTTAAAAAATAAAATTTCACAGTTTTAAATTTCAAATGCATTTTTTTTTAATTTTCGTTTAGTTCATAAGAGTTTGACCTACAAATATAGTATTAAAAATAAAATTTAACAGTTATTAAATGTCTTATAAATGATTTGAACTAATTTAAAACGAAAATTTCTTAAGGTTTTAGTCCAAAATTTCGCCTTAGATTTAAACAACTTAAAAATAACATAAAGAAATGAAAACAAATTTCAAACGTCGGATTCATAAGGTGTGAGACCAAATTATCGTCACCTTAGGTTTTAACGTAGCACTCAACGCCCACTTCTCGCATTTGGGTCGTAACTTAACGCGTCTTATATTTTTAATGCTGAGTGTTATTTTCTTAAACGGCTGTGTTGTCTTTGAGTCTGATTTTAATGGTACACTTAAATCTCACTCGTGCTTTTCAAATGCACTGTGGTGAAATTTTATTGCGGTTTTATTTCATAGCTTATATTAATTATGTGGAGAATAATATAGAAAGAAAAATAAACGATTTCTGAACCTGAGCCGTGAGTAAATGTTATTTTTATAAGAATAAATACTATAAATAGTTTACTTTAATCTTACTTAGAAACAAAATTAATGCCTAACTGACTTATTTTTCAGATGGTCAACTAGTCTACTATGATAACGATCCATTTTAGATGGATCGTATGAATTCGAAGTTTGAAATTTGTTTTCATTTCTTTATGTTATTTTTTAAGTTGTTTAAATCAAAGGAGGCGAAAATTTGGACTAAACCCTTATGAAATCTTCGTTTTAAATTTGTTCAAATTATTTATAAGACATTTAATAACTGTTAAATTTTATCTTTAAAACTATATTTGTTAGTCAAACTCTTTTGAACTAAACGAAAATTTAAAAAATAATAAAATTATGCATTAGAGATTTAAAAACTGTGAAACTTTATTTTTTAAACTGGTGTTTGTTAGTTAATTGATTTTTAACTAAATGAAAATTTAGAAAAAAAAGATGATTCGATGTTTTTATTATAATAGATATTTTTATTTATTTCGATCCATTTTAGCCATAGTTGAAGTTATATGCTTATCCAGCCGATAAGTTTTATCTAACACCTGTAAAATTGGGGCTAAGTCCCCTAATGCATTCATTACTTAATTGAAAAGTTTTATCGTATCTGCAGTCGACACTTTCACACTAACATTACTAAGTTATAATTAAATAACTAGTGTAATAATTAAGCAACTTGTTAAATAGTCGTTAGTGCTAAAGCGCTTGTTCCGCTTGTGCAGCTAACTTAGCTGTCAGAGTTAGAAACTTAGTAACTTATGACAAATTAGCAGTATATACGTTTACCTGTTTAGTACAGGCTGCCGTAGATAATTATACTATGACTTCGTATCTAGATCTTGGTGATTTGGTTCACTGAGACCGCTTTTATAACACAACGTAACGTATAGGCTTGTGTGTTACATACACAAAAGGTTGCAGATGTACAATAATCATACTATACTTCCTATGACTGTATTAAAAGGGCTTATTTAATCAAAGCGTCTAATTGGAACACACTAGTGGAAGCACTACTATTTGACAGTGGGTTAAAGATGAGATTCGTGGTGATTCCCACGATGTCGAGCTCGTTTCCAAATATTTTACTATCAAGATCGTCGCCAAAGCTATAGTGTACTAGGTACATAAATTAGCTTTAGTTAGGACCAAGCTTCTGAGGTGCCGGATAGATCATATCCGACCTATAAAATATAATCTGACTGAATTTAAAAGTGACACAAGTAACACTTGAAAAAAGAACACAGCTGTCACTTCCATTTAAGTGTGATACATGCTTATCCTGCCAATAAGGATTATCTGACACCTCTGAAATTGGGGCTTAATTAAATATATCAAAAATAATATATCTAATAATGTAACATTAAAGAAAAACTTACAATTGATGTATATTGATGTATATTGTTGATTACCTCGCTACGTACAAGTGTCGACGGCAATCTGGAGCAATTTGTCAGAGCACATAATTGGCGCGCACACCTTAAACTTCGAGGACGTGATTGATGTTCCAAATTTAATTTTGTTTTTTTTTCCAATCGTTTGCTTTAATCGTATTTTGATAGATATAAATTTATTCATGTTTGGCAGAGTTTCAAGAAAAGAGTTTTAATACAAAACAAATCTAAGCTGCATTGATTACATAATAATATCTTATTTTTGACGAGACTGCTATGTTGGTAATTTGTTTTGTGGTTGTTGAGTTCATTTAAAACCCGGGTAATGTATTATTACGGCTTTTTCCGTCAGTAATTTCTCAGTAACATCACGGAGTTTGGCAATTTGCCCAAAAAATAAAAATGTCTCATTCTCCATCTCATGGGATCTAATTAACATAACTGGTGAAGTGTGGCTGCTAGTACAGTTTTACTATAACCTTCTGGGTAATATTAACGTGATGATATATGATTTACAAATTAAAAACCTTTATTAATGAAATCCTTATTTAATGAAAAAACTTAAGAATAACATTGGCGCCCTAACAGGGACTCACAAGAATTCCCTAACTAGACAATCTGCAGGTGAAGTTGTAGAATTTCATTAACTGAAGGAATATGATTGGCGAATATCCCGCGGATAGTTGCCGATGTTTGGGGTAGGGGGGCGGGAGGGATTTTAATTGCTTTTTCAATTAACGCCGGCAGAGAACTCTTGGGGACCTATTCGAGAAGGCGTAATGGACTACTCAAAGATGAATGAGGTAGATACAACACTTTTTTGAACTGTAATTGCTGCGTTGGAGTTTTATGGAGTTTGTTTTGTGTTGATTTGTTTATTTTATTTCGTTGCCTCGGTTTGTTTTGTTGATAGAGTTGAGTAAAGTAGTTTGTTTTTTGTTGTTTGTAGAAGAAATAAATTGTGAATAGTTGTCCGGGATTTTGAGAAGAAAACTGAACTTTTAAAATATGATCACTTTGCAGATGCAATCAAATTATTTTGTTGATTTGCGATGAATCTGCGTTGATTTTTTAGATCTATCTTTTTCATTGTTTGTTCTTGTTAATAGGTAAGATAAGGTAAAATAACGATACTAAATTTAATGTACAGAAAAGTGTGGTAGAAGTGTATAACACCCCCATTTCACCAAAAATGTCTAGGAATGATGGTCCTATCGCCATCCGCCAGGCACATTTCCAAGTTCGCTCGTGCTGCAATTAAGATTTTCCAGACGGATAAATCGCAAATAACACGCACGGTTAGATTCCTCTGATCAAACACCGAATTTATAAGGAAGGTATACCTAAAAGGTTTCATGTGGTGAATTTTAAAATGACGAGTCTGGAAAATAAAAGATGGGTGACCGACATGTGCACTCTACATAAAATTGTGAACGGCTCACTTGATTGTGACCTTGTTAATAAGTTAAATTTTAAGATTCCAACACGATCTGTGCGTACTCCACAACTATTTAGTGTTCCATCTTGTAATAATAATGTCTCACAGAATAGTCCACTAATAAGAATGTGTAAAAATTATAATTTAGTATGCTCTCAAACAGATATTTTTCAGGATGTACTCAATAAATTCAAAACATCATTGTTTAATTTAGAATCTTCATAGTTATAAACTAGTTTACTTTAGCTACCTAATTTAATTTAATTTAAATTTCATCTTGTAATTTAGTTGTTAAATTCCTTTTGTTTTATGTATAACGTACTACCTTTCTTGTTGAAGCTATATAATTGAAGTGCTGTGTACAGATATAATTGGGCGTCAGATTTGTATTTGTTTTTCATGTAAAACATAATAATGTATGAAGTGTTTAATCTGTCATCTGTTTCTGTACCTTTTAAATAAAATAAAATAAAATGTCATATCTACTCCGTATGTAATCATGGTCATTTATGAGACAATCAGACGTCAGTAATTCCATTTGCAATCGCGGGTACATCTGACACTGTCTCTATTCTATCTACTCTAAGTACATAGTAGGTATAAAAGATTTAATGTCTCTTCTGCACCGTATGTAATCACGGTCATTCGTGAGACACTCCGGCGTCAGTCATTCCATTTGCAATCGCGAGTACGTCTGACACTTTCCATCAGCTCTAAGTATATCGTGGACTTTGTGACTGATTCTACTCGCAAAAAAAAAATACGAGACAAGAAATACGTCACATCTCATGGAATGTCTTTTAAAAATTTTGTGGTTAAACCATATGCGCAGTTTTTATGTAAAGTTTCCGTTAGGAAATTCAAAATAGCAGCATGAAGTTGAAATTGTGCCCGGTGGATGGCAATAGGCTCACTCCTTTATCCCATGGGACCTAAAGCTAACAATTGAAATGTGTATGTTTTACACCTATTGCCACACCCTTCTGGGTAATTTTATCAAAATCGGTCAAGTCTTTCAGAAGATTAGCCGATACAAACAGACAGACCGACAGATAGATAGACAGACTGACAAAAAATTTAAAAACTGTTTATTTGGCATAGGAATCGTAAAAATAACTGAAAAAGACATTGTTATTATGACATTAAAAACAGACACTTCAATTTTATTAAAATTTGTTTTTTATTTATTTTTATTTTTAAAACTTTTGGTTACCATCAATTTCACTATATCGCATCCAACCTGTATATTGATGATACACTCACTGCACATACAGCTGCAAACTAAAACCACGTGTAAGGCTATTCGTACTCCAAACACGTGCCCAAAGTTACAATGTAGGTTATCTGGCGTTACGCTTCGACTCAAACGCGATCGTACACATTACGATATCTATTAAAATCTTTGTTTGTATGGAAACCACATATACCGTCGTTTTATGGATGAGTAACTTTACTGTGATATAGTTATGCATGTAATATATAGCTAGTGGATTTTTTATATCTTTACTTACTTCATAAAGATTACAATCTAGTCTAGGTTTAAAAATTAGAGACTAATAAGTAATTTAATTTAGATCTAAGCTACTCAATTAATGTAATGCTAAGAATGTGCCATTAACACCTATCTTATTGTCCCTATTATCGAAAATGACACTTTGTTCTTGTGTTCTTTATGCATATAAATGAATTCTATTCTAATTTGCAATGATATTTCAATACACTGACACAATGATATTTCAGTCACGGTACAATTTCAGTAACGGACACGAGCAATTAGCATTCAGTTAACAAACACTATAAATCACTGATTGAACACTTTAATTACATGCAATCGATTTTGCGATGATTGCTTTGGTAACTTTGGCACCCAATTATTTCATTTGTATTCTCGCGAAATAACTTGAATCTACATATAGGCATGATGACTGGCTAAAAATAATTTATTTCTATATGCACATGAAACACCCCTCGGTATTAGAAACATCATTAAAATAATATTTTTTTAACACGTATACTTCCTGAGATAATACAATTTTAAGTTCACATCACGTAATAGACTAGCCCAAACGCCCCAAACAAACGGCTACATAAGTGTGACGTCACGTTTATGTATGTTGTATGTGATTTTTTTTTATAATTTCGTACTTTAAAATGGACATGCCCATGAAACTGAGAGTGAGCTAAATTAAAAGTATGTAACTAAAGATTCTTGCATTGGTTTATTTATATTTTGATTAGGTATCCTATATACTACTTTGTATGGATCAGTCACCATGTCCATTGACAATTTCTCAGAACAATAATATGATAATCGCTTAGGGGCTTAAAGAAATCTTTACAACTAGAATATTTTTTCGACAAAAACGCATTTTACGCTCTGACTATCTCAGCAGGTTTGCTTCGAATGGTCTAGCTAAAAACATCTCAGTTGAATGCACCTCAGAGATAGCCAGAGCTGACCCAGGACCAGAGTAGAGCTGGGGTTATAACTACTGCAAACTACCGTAAATTGGCCTCTGATGATGGGTTTGTCATGTGGAATTAAAAAGATTTTGACTTTGACTTGGGAATGTCGACCTTTAAAATTGTATCAATCTATAATAATAATGATAGCAGCCCTGTGTCTAATACATGACCCACAGCTGGGCTCGGGCCTCTTCTCATGTTGAGAAGGGTTAGGCCATAGGTTACCACTCCGGCCAAGTGTACTGGTAGACTTCACACACCTTTATGCACATAAAGGCACTCTCAGGCATATCACTACCAAAGGCAGAGAGTTACTAAATGCTATTCAGGAAACAAAATGTGAAGCTGTATCAACTGGCAAGCCAACTTACTGGCCAACAGATAAGCATAAAATTCCAGACCTAATTGACTTCTTCATATGTAAGAACATATCCAGAACATATGTAAATATTGACGAATCACACGATATGAACTCGGATCACTCACCCATAGTCTTGACATTGAGTGACCATTTTATAAATAAGATAGATAGTATGCCTACATTAGTAAATAGATATACAAATTGGGAACAATTTAGCATAGACCTAGAAAATAGTATAGAACTAAAAGTCCCTCTCAAAACGCCGGAGCAGTTGGACTTAGAAGTTAACCAATTTATTGTTAAGATTCAGCAAGCAGCATGGGCCAACACTCCTAACATTCAAAGGAGAGTTAAAGGCTTTACCTACCCTATAGATATAAGAAATCTCATTGCTGAAAAACGCAAGCAGAGAAAAATATGGCATCAAACAAGATCTCCTTTGGAAAAAACTTGTCTTAATAATCTTACAAAAAAATTAAAAAGGAAAATCCTTCAGCATAATGATTTGGTGCGAAATAATTACATACGCCAGTTAACTAATGATGTTAAAACGGACTACTCTTTGTGGAAAGCTGCTAAGAATATGAAAAAACCCACTGTACAAATTCCTCCATTACGAGAAGAAAATGGAACGTGGGCTATTAGCAACGAGCAAAAAGCAAAAAGATTTGCTGGATATCTCGAAAACATCTTTAAGCCGAACGAGGTAAATTGTTCAAACTCACAAGATATCATTGTTAATGAAATGGTGCAAGATAAGTCTGAAATCAAATCTGTGACGCCAAGAGAAGTCTCAAACCAGATTAAATACCAAGTCAATAGAAAGAAATCCCCAGGATTTGATCTAATTACTGGTGAAGTTTTGCAATATCTACAACGTAAGGCAATTGTAAAACTAACCACATTGATAAACGCAGCTTTCCGACTTAAATATGTACCTGATCTGTGGAAAGTGGCAGAAGTCATAATGATAGCTAAACCTGGCAAACCTCCACAGGAACCAACATCGTATAGACCAATTTCTCTGTTACCTATAATGTCAAAGTTGTTTGAAAAGCTTCTGCTGAAGAGATTAAAACCGATAATTGAAGACAATAATCTAGTACCTGACCACCAATTTGGCTTCAGAGAACAACATTCTACAATAGACCAAATACATAGAATAACTAATGTAATTGAAAAAACACTAGAAGAAAAGAAAGTTTGCGCTACTGTTTTCCTAGACGTGGCACAAGCTTTTGACAAAGTCTGGCATAAAGGCTTGGTACAGAAACTACGAACTATGTTACCTAAATCATACACAGATTTACTAGTTTCTTACATCTCAAATAGAGTGTTTCGGATACGTCAAGAAAACGCCTACTCAGAAATAGTAAAAATAAAAGCTGGTGTACCCCAGGGGAGTGTATTGGGTCCGGTCCTGTACCTTTTATACACCTGCGATATACCAGTACCAGAAGATAACTTCATTGCGACTTTTGCAGATGACACTGCTATTATGGCTACAGGCAACAGTCACGAGGAAGCTGTAGAGAAACTTCAAACAGCTATCAACCAAACTATACAATGGACAAAAAAATGGGGTATTAAATTGAATGAAGCTAAGTCAGTGCACATAGACTTCACAAACAAGAAGCCGCAGTATTTGCCAGTGTTCATAAACAACCAAGAGGTACCATATGCTAATACAGCTAAATACCTCGGCATGACGCTTGACGTTAAGCTACGCTGGAAAGCGCACGTCAAGAAGAAACGAGAAGAACTAGACATGCGCTACAAAAAAATGTACTGGCTTATCGGAAAGCAATCACCCCTTTCAGTACCTAACAAAGTCCTACTATACAAACAGGTTTTGATGCCTGTATGGACTTATGGCATCCAGCTGTGGGGCTGTGCCGCTCAAAGTAATCGGCAAATTATACAAAGATTCCAGAATAAAGTACTCAGGAATATCGTGAACGCGCCCTGGTATGTAAGAAATTGCGACCTCCACAGGGACCTCAACATTGATGTCGTAGATAAAGTGATGCAAAATTTGGCAGAAGCCCACGAATATAGGCTTCATCATCACGTTAACGTCGAGGCCATCCAGCTCCTCGACAATACGGACATAGTGAAAAGACTTAAACGGACAAAACCATATGAGTTAGTTAGTGTTAGTGATTAAGTGAAAAATTATAAACAAAAACAGTGATAGTTCAAAAGACAACATGAACAAAGTGTCTTCGCCTTAATAAAAACTAAGTGAAGTGTTATTGGACGCCTCTTAGATTTATGTTTACATATTAATTTAGGTTAAAATAGAATTACTCATTAGCCTTTATGGGCTAGATTGTAATAAAATAAGATATTTGTGATATCTTAGAAACCAAAAAAAAAAAAAAAAAAAACTCTCAGGCATGCAGAGATCCTTACGATGTTTTCCATCACCGTTAGCGAGCGATATTTTATAAGATAAATTCACACATAATTTCGAAAAGACGATCTTCACGATTTATTGACAGAGGTGTAAGACCATGGGTTAGAGACCTTGGACTTCGTTGTCCTACGGTCTCCCACTCGGCTATCGTTACTTTACCAATGTACTGCAATATATTATTTGTTTAATTCCTTTAAGGCGTAATTGTTGCTGAAAATGGTTTGTTAATAAGAAAGCAATAAAATAAAGAAATATTACGTGAATGCTTTTATTACTGTGCATAAGCCAATTGTAGAAGATAAATTTAGTAGAAAGGTACGAGTAATTCGTCTCACTTCGTCACATCATTTGGCTTAGCCGTAATGTTTGCCGCCGAGGCCGCCCCAGCCCCAACCGCCCCAGTTGCCAACACCAGCGCCGCTCCATCCTCCATGACCGCCCCAGCCGTATCCTCCGTGACCGCCCAAGCCGTATCCTCCGTAACTGCCCAAGCCGTATCCTCCGTGACCGAGGCCTCCCCAGCCAAGACCACCCCATCCAAGGCCGCCCCATCCTAGGCCGTAAGCGGGAACAGTGCGGAGGATCGGAGCAGTGACTACGGGGGCAACAGCGTGGGTGCGGATGACGGAGATGGGGGCAGCCTTCACGAGGTTAGCGGTGGAGACCGCAGAGCCGATCCATGGTGATCCATAGCCTGGAACGAAGAGTACAAGTTAAGCTTTGTATCGTAATTCAATATTAAGAAGAATATAGAAATGTACTGGATTTGGTGCGTTGGTTGGTTAAGAGATAATTGTATATTTATTAAACTCACCGTAAGCGCCAATAGCGCTTCCTTGGCTAAGTCCAAGGACTGCCAGCAGGCAAGCCAACTGAAAACAGACCACAAAGTTAGTAACTGTAGGTATGAACACCAAGAAATATTTTGTATCGAGTATCAGAGTATGAGTTCAACAATTTAGAGCAGCATATTTACAGCCACTTAGATTATCCCAGTTAAATGCAACTAGGCGATAGTCAAGGTCCATTAAAATATCACTTATAATATTTCAAACATCAGCATCCTATATACCTAATAAACAAATGTATCATAACTATGTCTTTTACCGTTTAAAATTATAGAGATAAATTCGATATCTAAAGAAAATATTACAAAATATAACCTAATTTAATTAACCGTGTAAAATAAACTCTATTAAATGAATAAAGCAACTCAATGCGATAAGGAAAATGTTCGTGAAAAATTCTGTTGAAAATTCTGGAATTAACAGAAAAAGGCTCTTTTTACTAAAGTTTAAACGAGAATTTATGACTACTGAAAACGATTTTAAATGAAAATAATGCAGCGATGTATTTTGTTAATCTTTATGAATGTATTTTTTGATCCTCGGCTCAGATAGTTTTAAAACAATGCTTTCTAAAATGCTGTTAAATAAATAAAACCACCAACCAAAATATCCATATGGCTGTCAATTGTCTCACTGTAAACTATAGACGAAAAAATCGCAGGTTTAATTGCAAAATTGAAATTTTGGAATTAAAACTGCCAAGGCAACAATTGCACATCATTTGGACTATTATTTTATTAATTTGACGTAAAGTGACGATCTGATAATTTGATTGTACTTTGTGCAAAAATTTTAACCTTGCACACGTCAATAATATGATCTAAAAAGTCTTGAAGAGCAGTTAATAGTATTTTCAACTATGTAATTAATTTTATTTGTCTACCCTCCCAAAGAACTACATTTTGAACCCCCTTTTGTATCAGATTGCATAAGTATATGACACTTTCAAGGAAAAACATAGCAACTGTTTTAGCAATTTTCAGGAGACTATGTAAAAGATTTAATTTTGCATTTTTTACTGCTAGAATATATAACTCAAAACTGCCAAAAAGTGAGTTACAAGCTTTTTTCCTTGGAGGAGTCGCACAGATGATGTTTAGATAATCTCCCAAAATAAAACAAAGCAAAACTTACAGTGATGTAGGTGTTCATCGTAGTTGTTAACCAGACGAAGTGTACTCACCACCTGGTTCGCTACCATTTTATAGTTGCACCTAAATCCTTACAACCGAAAAGGCCGGATGCAGTACACACGCACGTTGAAATGGACAATTGCGTTACACATTAGCATTGAGTATCCTTGCAAACTGCATTGGGTGAATACATTATCCTAGTCTTGGCTGAAAGTGGTTCAATGTTTCGTCGATCAGCTGTCTGGTCTAGATTGCGTGGTTATAAGTGAACGGCGTGTACTCATAGTGGCAGTGGCAACTACAACCCATGAACTTTCTTGATTCCAGTTTCCTTCTAGTTGTGGCCACTTATGTGTTCTGCTAGATCTAAATCAGTTTTGTTATTATGCTTTATTGCAGCTCCATCTGAGTCCATCATTTGGTTGATATGGACGCTTGTCTTCAGAGCACCCTTAAAAATCTGTACCTCTATAGACATTTATACATTCAATGAAATCATACGCGATAGCCCTCTTATGGTAACCTGCATGTTCAAAGGCTACTTACTCGCTTGCCGTTACTTTGTGGGTTTACAGGACTTACAATTTGGTTGATACCTTATTGAAAATCAGACTTCTTTTTTTTTTTTTTAAAGCCTTGTACAATACAAATTGAATACAAATTCTCTTTCTGTATCTGCAAATAAAAATTACAAGAAATTAACTATTCTTGTTAATCCCGACGAGCTAAACTTAATTTGCTTGTGTTTGGAGGAAGTTTACATTCGTGGTGTAGTGGCCAGGATTCGGACCCACGACCTCTCGACCGTAAGGCCGATGCCTTATCCATTGCGCCACGGCCGCTATGGGTGTGTGCCACTGCTGTGCAAAAGCTTCTTCTCATGACTTCCACCTCTGTCGGTCTCTGTTTAGCTCTGGCCAAGCATTCTGAAATGCGTCCAAGTCGTTCCGTCGTTATATCCGTTTGGGCCGAGATGTAATACCCAGTTAGTAGCTTAGGTAGCCAAATATTACGGCAGTATATTTAAAATTTGTCGATAGAATGAAATAGTGCCTTTAATATCTATACTCCCAATAATTGCCTTCACAAATACACAATAATTATTTCATGAATAAGCATCTAAATTATAATATTTACATATCAAAATGCGTTGCGTGTGTACAATTCGCATAATTTTGCATTAAACTAAATCCGATAACTATTATTATTGCGGTTTGTTCCTAAAATAGACAAACCAATAAATGCTTGAAATACTTTGTTTATAAGCTGTTATTTAGAACAATTATGTTATTAGCGTGTTCAGTATGAAGGCTCTAGGTTCATTAACCGTGCAGTTTGTTTACGCATTGTTTTGGTAAAGGGCAATTTTATTATGCAGGGGTGGACTGGAATCAGGGTGGCAGAATGAGCGGATCGCCTCGAGCACCAGGTTCAGGGGAGCCCTCTTGGAGATGTATCGAGATTTTCCCTTGTTTGGCCCCCCCCCCCTGAACTTTCGCATTGCTCTTTTCTTAAAAAAATCTTTAGGAAATAAAAGACGAACTGATATTTGCAGTAGGATTCTGCCTTGACAAATTCTCTAGAAGCAAAATTCTCAATGGGTTCCCCCCAGGGATTTATTGTGGGCTAGTCGCTTGAAAAATTATTAATAAGTAGCATCCTTGTAATATTTTTAAAGCAAATTTAAGCTTTGCTATGCCTTTTGTATTTTATATAATATTAAAGTTGAAAAATTAAGAATCCAGCAGGACTCAAACCTGCACCCCCTGGGTATACGCCCCAAGTGCTTTGCCAATTCAGTTATGGATTCGTATGCTGCTGGACTCGAAATTTCTCAACTCTTTTGTGACAGCCATAGCTAGACGAAGAATAAAGAAGCTAGAAAAATCGTTTCACTTTTATGACGGTCGATATTTATAGTCTAAGATACGAGAAGGCCCTGTCAGAAGTAGTAGCGAGATAAATATATTACTTTCTTGGATCATAGCGTAAGTAAATCAATCCTACCGATGACTGTACAAAGCGCGTGTAGCAACAGCCTTATCAAAGAAAATAATACAAGGAATAGTTTACACAGCAGAATTGCCGTAAAAACTCAGGTATTTTAATAACTTCTTGTTACTTTGTAAAATTTAGGCTTCATAATTGTCGGCCTGTACCTAAATGTACAATAAAAAGGAAGTTTTCAATAAATAAATGGCCGGATGATTAATCGGACGATTAGATAGCTATTTCCTTCAACGTGTATCTTCAGAATTTCTCGTGATTTAAATCAATTCACTAGCTTTATACCCGTGACTTTGTTCAACCTTGCTACTCCGCTCCTGTGGAGTTAAGCGTAATATCTAGAGACCTTAATTGATAGTTAGACTATCAAACACAAAAATCATCATCGAAATTTGACCAGTAGTTCTAGAAATTACCGATATCAAACGCACAAACTAACTTTCGCCCGTGGTTTCGTCTGCGTGGTACATCGATAAAAAGTAGCCGATGTTACGTACCTTGTATTGACTACGTGTATGTACAATTGTATTAAAATCGGTCCAGCCGTTTAGAAGATTAGCTGATACAAACAAACTGACAGACAGACAGGCAAACATTTCAAAACTGATAGGCAAAGGTATCGTGCAAACAACTATACCAGCTTGAAAAAACATTGTTACTATATCATTAAAAACAGACGCTTCAATTTCATTTATTTGTATTGATTAATATTACAGATTAATGAGAAATATAATTATTATAAATGAGAAAGTTACCCTGTCTTCTATAAAAATACTTAGTAATGTAAGTATTTTAGCTAGTACGGTGATATTGTGTTGGTGATTCACAGATTACTGATTTTTATTTTTCTTAGCCTGTTCTTAACTCTTTCATTTTTATCTGTTTTTTTGTACATTTCGATTTATGAAAATAAAAATAACAATGATTTATTATATGATTTTTTATTAGAATCACAGATGCTTATTTCTGTTGAAAGTTGATGGTAACATTTTACACTTATTGCTTCCTTTTTGAATTTTAATTGTTTGGTAACAAAATTTGAAGGATCCCGCTGATGCAATAATTAACATCGTTGCAATTTACAATTATACCACTTATTGTTTGTTTTATCACCGGACTACGGCAGTTCCTACCCAAAAGGAAGGATATGACATCGGTAGCCTATATATACAATGTATGCCAATTTATGAATCGTAATCGTAATCATTTCTTTGCCATGTCTATCGTGTGTTTGTTCCCCCATTTTTTTTAAAGCTTATAAATTATAGCTTATATTAAGTTATCTCTAGTTGAATGCATGCTCTCTGGTAGCAGCTATATCCTATGAACCCATGAATGAAATTACAGAGACGTTGTAACATCTAAAGACTACGTTAGGCCTCATGTGCCAGTAATTTTGGAGCGTCACCTCAGTAAAAAAACTGGAACATGACAGTGCAAGCACTACAATTAGTAAATTGGCGGCTAATTAAATGTAAAGCGGTGGTATTGCTTCCCTCCAGCAATGTTCACAAAAGCTGTACTTCGAGATGAAATGAAAATATCTTTATTCCTAAGACTTTACAAGGCACTTAAAATCGTCATACAAAAAAAATCTTCTCTATTAATTACTTATTACTCTAACAATCTCTTTCATTAAAATAATGACTATTGGCCACAAATCTGTACAAATATTATTATTAATAAAAATATATTATAAAGTAAAAATATTTTCTTTGTTTGTTTGTACCTTAAGCTCTAAATATACTGGACGGAACTTGATGAAAATTTGTGTAAAGATAGTCCAAGACCGCAAAAGTAATATAAGCTACTTTTTACTGACGTACCACGCGGGCGGAACCGCGCACGAAAGGCTAGTGTGTAATATAATAAGTGATGCTAATGAACAAAATAAAGGTGTAACAGACATACGCTCCTATTGTTCATTCATGCGTATAAGTAATTCGAAGTTCGCGAAATATTTACTTACCAACAGTAATTAGATAATTGCTTATTATTATGCGTATCGCTGTTTGATTATACATTTGCATATAAAACCTTTGTTTAACAACCTCTATTATCCTATTTATCATTACGTAAAGATTGTTTTTATTGAATGCAGGTGATTTGGTTTCATTTTGCACGATTATATTCCATCCTTTATTGACTTAGTTTATTTATGGGGTACTAGCTTTTACCCGCTGCTCCGCCTGCGTGATACGTCGATAAACAGTTTATATAACCTATGTCATTTCTAGGGCCTTTTAGGTTCTTAAAGCATCCAATACCAATTTTCAGCAAGATTTTTTTAAATTAAGAGAGTGAATTTTCGACTGCCTAAAAGTTACAAAATTCTCAGATTGTCACGATTTTCATTCTTATTTCATAGATTCACTGCGATGCACTTTAAACCAAATGACGTACAAACTATTAATGCGGATAGGATGGGTCTACTATCATTTTCAGCTAATGATTTAACCAAGGAGGTTATAAATTCTTAGAGAAGCATAATTATAAAGAAAATGTAGACATTTTTTGCATCTATGAATGTTAAAATACATCTATTAAGGACAACAATGCATCTATGAAAGTCAAAAATGCATAATTTCTGTATTTATATGTGGGTAGAGACACGCTTACGTTTCATATAAAATAGTCATCTAAGCCGTTATATCTACTTTTTTGTTGTTGTTCTTGTTTATTGTTATTCGTGTAAAAATACCTGCAAAAATCCAAGCGATTTGTATATTTCGTTTCTGTTGAAATAAAATATAAAAGGTATTCGATTTCGAAGTTGTCCATTTTATTTCAATAGATTCATGAAAGTTGTATGTCAGCAATGTCAGTCCAAAAACTGAATTCTCAATTTGAAAAGCTTTGATTTTTTAGTAACATGGTGTATTCGAACTAAAAATTGAGCAATTCGTGACATTTTAAAATCGTAATTGCATTGGTACATGCGGTATTTTCTAGTTTTATCTGGCTAGAGCCGGTCCGAGTCGGATTTGCTTCACTAAAACATTCAATGTTCTGCTTTTTTAGATTTTACACCATGCGAGACGATACCGACTTTGATTCCATTTTAATTGCACGTTATTGTATGTTTATACAAGTACGATAAACATAGCTACCCGACTAGTAGCTTATCAGGACTACAGTCAATTAACATTAATTAGATTGTGATTAAATGTATTGAGGTCTCGTGTAACACTTTAATTCTATCATAATTGTTAATGATCTTGTATTGTAAAATTTACTTGTACAAAATAAATATGTAAAAAAGACATCGAAATAGGAGCTATATTTTTGTTTATTTTTGTTTATTTTTGTTTGGTTAAAATTAGTAACATTTTGGAGCAGGGAAACAATTATTGTTAAGATTGGGGCTTGTTTAGATCCTAGATATCTCATTATCTGGTTAGGTTTTACTCCTACTAAGATTTCGTACCGTTCCCGCATCGAGCACCATAAAACACCTCTATGCAGCCGGCGCGCTGGTAACACGCCTTTGTTTTCTCAAATGACTTCTTCATCCGTTGCTTTTTCATTTTTATTTTTCTCACGCGCACTTTTATTTTTGTTCTACATTGTTTTTTTTTCAGCGCAGTATTAAACCCTTCTCGACACTTCGCGAAGAGTAATTACAGGCTCGTTGCGTATTCATAAAAGGCTTGAGTTTCGAGTATCTTAGGTACTGTTTTTGGCTTTGAATAAATACTCGAGATTGCCACGATTAAATACGCTGCTTAGTCTCAGTAAAAAGATAAACTTAAATATTTATATCCATGTGTCAAGACATTTTAAATTTGAAATGTTTACTATGTTCAAATTCAATTTTAAGCCAAATAAAATCTCCACCAGTGTTGTAAACCTAAAATATGTTTTGAGCTATTTTGGAGATTCGCTAACAGCTTTACATGGACATACTTCCTGGATTTAATCAACCAATGTTTTGTAAGTGGCTGTGTTCCTTCTGAATGGAAAACACAAATAATTATCCCATTGTTAAAACCAGGTAAGAACTGCAATGATTTTGATGGTTTCAGGCCTATCGCTCTGTCATCCATCCTGTTAAAATTATTTGAACACCTTATTAAAAACCGTTTGGAATGGTTGGTAGAAAACAGAGGTATTCTTCCAAAATGTCAGTTTGGTTTTTGTAAGGGTCTTAGTACTGCGGATAGCATTAGCATCCTTACTTCAGATATTAGATTGGCTTTGGGCAACAATGAGTCGGTGGTTGCGGTATTTCTTGATATTTCGTCCGCATATGACTCCGTTCTTCTTCCGATCCTCAGACAGAAATTAAATAAGCTGGAGATTCCGTCAAGAATAACACAAATCATTCTCAACATCCTGTCCTCGCGTCTTCTGGAATTGAGGTCTCCTTATGATAAATTGGGTAGAAGAATGGTATGGAAGGGCCTTCCTCAAGGCTCAGTCCTTAGCCCTCTACTATATAATCTGTACACCGCTGAGCTTCCTTCGTGTCTAAATTATAATTGCAACGTATTACAATATGCGGACGATTTAGCCCTTTACATCTGTGGGGACTCTATTGTCGATGCTGCAAGTTCTATGTGTGTTTCTTTGGCTTCATTAAATCAGTGGTTGCTGAACCACGGTCTTTCACTGTCAGTCTCGAAAAGTACGGCTATTGTTTTCACTCGGCGCCGTGTAACACCACAAATTAACATTTCTATAGAGGATCAAATAACACCTATAAAAGATTGTGTTAAGTTTCTTGGCGTCATTTTGGACCCTAAAATGTCATTTATCAATCACATAAGTTATATTCATAGAAAATGCGAACGGAACATCTCAATTTTGAAGGTATTGGCGGGAGTATGGTGGGGAGCTCACCCCTATACTTTAAAACTTGTGTACAATGCCGTTATTCGAAGTTTGCTTGACTATTGCTGTTTTGTGTTGGAGCCATGCAACAAGGTTGCATTGCATAGATTAGATGTTGTTCAATCTAAATCACTCAGAATTGTAATAGGTGCTATGAGGTATACACCTATTAATGCTCTGCAGTTGGAATGTGCTGAACCTCCTCTGTATATTAGAAGAAAATATTTGGCGGATCGCCATCTTTCCAAGACATTCACTCTCTCATCTCATCCTTTGCTTACTATTTTGGAAAGGATCAGTGCAGTATCTGACTCTTCATATTGGAATAGAAAAACTCTTCCACTTTTGGTTACTAGATATAGAGAACTTAAATCTTTTCGTTCACCTATTTATCAGCATAACAGCCTTTCTCTTTTTTCATATCCTTATGAAACTATTCATTTCTCTCCTAGTATTCTTCTGACATCTGGTATCTGTAAGAAATCTCCAACAGCTAATGCTGATTTTGATACAATGGTAAAAAGTTGCTGGGAGGGGTGGGATTATTTTTATACAGATGCTTCCAAGCTAATGTCTGAGGGGTGTGTTGGAGTGGCAGTCTACTACCAAAATTCTAAAATTGCATTTCACTTTCAATGTCCACCTGAATCGTCAGTTTTTACAGGCGAGTGTATCGCCATTCTGGAAGCTATCCTTTTTATTGACTCACATAATATAAAACAGGCTGTCATCTTTTCTGATTCGCGTAGTAGTATACAGGCTATATCCCAAAATCAGTTGTGCAGTAAGATCCGCAGTAAAATTATTATGGAAATTAGAAGTTCTTTGCTCAAATGTGTTAAAAAAGATGTGTCCATAGTTTTGTGCTGGATTCCAAGTCATTCAGGAATACTTGGTAATGAATGTGTTGACTTGGTAGCGAATGCGGCCTCAAATTACTCTGACAGGAAACATTATGGTATCCATAATTATGACTTAATTAACGAAGCTAAGTCAAACTTGCGGTCTGCATGGGCGACTGATTGGGAGATTTCGTCAAAATGTAAAGGCTCCTACTACGCCGCCATTCAACCCAATATTCCTTCAAAACCGTGGTTCTTTAAAAACAAAAAGTTACAAAAAATTCTGTTTCTACACTATGTAGATTAAGATTAGGCTTTTGTTGTACACCAGTGTTCCTTCGCGAGATTCGTGTTCGTGACAGTTCCTTGTGCGAGTGCGGCCTTGATGAGGGAACATTGGATCACATATTCTTTCATTGCCAATCAAACAATAAATCTCTGAACTTGTATAAGCACCTAGTAAAGATGAAAATTCCTCTACCCATCAACTTTCACTCTCTATTGACTCACTTTAGCCCAAAATTATGTAGAATCCTTACTAAATTTATTAATGACAATAACATAAAATTATAGAATACTTTGGGTAATTATTATATATAACATATATTTAACAATAACAGTTAGTACAACTAAAACCTTTATGTCAACTAACATTTGTCTGTCTTTCTAGTTACTAACTTACCGCAAAGTTCCGTTAAAACTTAAAGAAGAAAAATAAATTTAAAGAAGAGAGCATCCAGCAGTTCCAATATTTGAACGTATACTCCGCACCTGACTCTGGCAGTATTAATCTCTGGATAAGAAAATCGAAATGTCATAAACAAAGTTTTGAAACAAGCGTGAAATAATATTATTATTATTTTGTAAAAAAAATATCAATTGTTATAAATGGCAATGATAACGATTTGGATTGGACGAATAAGTGCATAAGAGTACGTTAACAAAAAAATAGTCTAACATTTACTTAAACTGAAAAGTCATATAAATGATACAATCTTGTAAAATACCTGCTAATCCTATAATATCAAGACAAAATGATAAATAAATATAATTATATATAAGGTTCTTTATTATAGACCGTCTAGATGTAAAGATACGTTGAATATTGTTGTTTCATTTCGAGATTAATTTGGGCAAGTCCCGGAAATTTCCAATTATGCTAGGCCTGTTTGAAACGGGGCCCTTTTTGAAATGGGCCCTTTTTCTACGCCCCGCCGATGTTTATAGCGATTCGAGAGTATTTCTGTTAATTTATTTTACATGCTGGCGTAGTATGAAATTAAGGGGTTTGTTCAAAAGATTATTTTGTAATTTATTAGATATATTGAAGGTAGAAAATCATAACAGTGTGCATAGGGGAGGCAATAAGTAGGCTGTTCTTGTAATATGTTCACTGCCAAATCAAGTTTCAGCATTTAAAATATTAGAAGGATAGAATATATCAATGAATGGGAACGTTGCCCATTGGCTGCGGTCTCTTAGATTAGGTACCTACTTAGTGCATAAGATTTGGGTTAGTTATTAGTTTTTTCTGTTCTCTGTATGTAACCTTTACAGAACCAATCAAATAATAAGTCTTCATATTTATGGTAAGTTATTTTATTAGTTATTAGTTTTCTCTTCACTTTAAATAATTAGTTTTCATATATCTAAGAATAAGAATAAATACAACAGCTTACTTAATATAGTTCTTTCAATCTGCGAAGGCAGTTGGTCTTTTCGTTGTGTGTGTGGACTTTAACCTTATAAACAACAGCATAGAACGCTTAGGATTTTGTCTCAATTTTAAGTTGGGACATAGAACGTCTGTCTCTCTTGCTCTCATACCCACCTTATGCACTGGGAACAAGTGCGTTCTCTTTAAAAAGGTTGTCTTCAAAACGCTACTAAAAACTGTGTCTCTATAAACACGTATTAACTCAATGCTTCGACTACAAAATAACAAAGATAAGTGTTTTCGTGGAATTCAAGAACTTTTAAACAATTAGATCTTCATATTTCTTATACCCAAATATAATTCTACCATACTCACATAATAACATCGTTATCCTTGTCGTAAGGACCACCATTACTGTCTTATATCCCAATACAGAGAACCACAGCGAATATTCCTGGTAAATTACTCTTACCAGGAATATACTCTTGTTACGTTGTACGAGAAAATGAAATATAAAATGGAAGTAGTTTTGTAAGGTTTCGGGTTATTTATTTGATATTTTTTTTTATCAACATATTATTCATATAAAATTCCTATTAACCTAAAAACAAATGACTACATCTAAAACTATGTACAAACTTAATCTAAAAGACCGCTACCAGTGGGCAATAAACCATTTCGGGTTTAAATCCCGGGTTAGGTAAAAGGACTATTGGGATTTTTTCTGCCAGGAAATTTTTGGTGATCGCTTAGAGACTGAAATTGTGCCCGGTAGATAGCGATAAACTCACCCCGGCCAAATAGAACTAAAGAAGAAACAATCGACATCTAATTTCCATTACTTCCTTAATTGGTATGTAACTAAAATATTATTAAGTCTTTATATATATTTATAGACATATTATCATCCAAATGCATGTTTTAATCATTAATTGATTTACATACAAACTGACTAAATTATAATTTGTACAAAAAGGGTACGAACGAACATGCACTTTTGTGTTATACATTCGAGTGTGTCTATAAAAGTAGATACAGTCTTAATTATACTAAATTCACAACCCGATTACGAATGTATGAAAATCGGCCGTATACTGTCAAGTGTACAACCCTTAAACATAACAGATAAAAGATATATAATATGATGTTTACATCCTTCTGGATACTATAAGCATGATGATTTTATTCATATTATATAATTGTTTAGTGTTTACATCAATGCTGAATTCTCGCTAAAACAGATCAGTAATAACCCCTATTCTTATAAAATTGGTATGAAGATATATTAAAACCCCAGTAAGGACATAGGATACTTTTTATTGACGGATTTTGCAGGTGGAACCAGGGGCTGAAACTAGTATTAAGTAAAAAAAAAATCCTCGCGTACAATCCTTTTTACTTAAAAATTCAGGTTCACGTAAAGTTTATCGGGGTACTCTCGCAGATAGGCAGCGAGCTAAATCGTTACGAGGATATTTATAATTCAGTTCTCTGTCTAACGTACAGCATTCAATGCCTGAAAGAGAAACACCTAAAATAGATTGTAAAATGTGTGTTTTATATTTGTTATTTTTTATTACGGAGCATAGCAGCATCATATTTCCTGTGAACATTGTTCTTTTGTACATGTCTATTAGATAAGAATTCTATGATGAAATCGGATATGCCGACTCCAGACGCTGGCTGTTGGTCACTAAGGTCAAACAGCAAATAGCAAACACTAATCACAAGCGTGTGGAGAACACATTCCAAACAATTTACCGAACATCCTTTGATTTGTTAAGTTAACGAACCTTAAAGAACACAAACAAATACAAGCAAACACCGACTTACTGTAACAGCCAATCACATTTTGGCGTTTGCTGTTTATTGTTCGCTATTTGGCAGTGTTCGCCAAGCGTGTGGATACGGCATTATGTTTTATCGTAGCCAAAATATTTGCTTCGTAGCATCGTAGCACTATTTAACTACGGCGCGGCGTAGAGATTGTAATGGTTACGAAAAGTGTCTACGCTTTTTGTGACATCCATGCCATCCAATGACGTACTTATTTATTTATATACGAACTTAAAATATATAGTAAGTATATATTTTTTATCATTTAGAATATTTAATTAAGTATGTGGTAAGTTTATTAATTAGTACCTGTACATTGGACACAGCCTTTGTGCATAAAATTGTAAACCCTGACAGAACTATCATAGGTATGTGTTATAGGGAGATACTTAGAGATCAAGTTTTTGTCGGTAAAAATATAGAAGAAATCTTAACTATTATAAAATGTCATGTTTCGAGTCAAACGTTTAACATTCAAATTAAACAAAATTTAATGCAAAAACATATTTTAATTGAAAATCACAAAAATATCACTTGATGATAAATATAATTACTGCACATAGAATACTTATACTATTATATTTTAAACTTAAACTAAAAACGTAAGTAAATGATATTGCATTTTAACGACATTTTGCATTTGAGCCCTCTTAGCATAGGTGTGTGACAAGACGACACATTTTCTCATATTTTTAGCACTAGAAAAATAAACATTGAAGATGTATATGCCATCTTTATAACGGTATATAATTCAGATTGTTTTTTTAAAACTACAGCTTTATTTAGAAAAAAAACTTAATTGCTAATGATTGTCAATTTCTACATTGATGGGTTAATATTTACATAATTATATACTTATTTTAATTTGTATTCAAAATAATATGAGCATAAGAAAGAAACATTTTGTCCTAAAGTTACAATATATGCGGTGCCTAATAAAAGACGGGTATGATACAAGTAAAAGGTAATTACTATGCTAATAAAGCGAGATTATTATATTCTTCTTCTTCTTCGTCGTGTCGATGGCTGAGTCAAATTTTATTTTGACTTGCCATCGTGGTGAAAGGATTAGCCAATTCGCTTTGGTGAACTCGCGAATTGCCTAGGGGTCTTATCACACAACCATGCTAGAGCCACCTCATCTGGCATTCAGCATTTTGCTCTCCGCATTATGCCAGCGATTTTATGCACTTTATTAGACCATCTGAACGAAATGGACCGTAAAAAGGCGATGTCTCTACTTATTATTTAAATTACTTTATGAATATTCTTATGGCTTTAAAGAGACTTGTTTCTAGGAAAATGCTTGAGCGTCAAATAAGGTCAGGCTTTTCTTCCAAGGTAGTTTCACTTTTTATTGATTATTTGTATAGCATTTAGCTATGCTTAGCAAATTATACTAAGAAACAGTTGAAAAGAAATAGGACCGGCAGGATTTGAACCTGCGACATTCTGCAAACCAGGCAGTCGCTTTATCAACCAGCTACGGTCGCCTCTTGCCAGGACCCTACGTTTCTCAACTCTCACTATGTTACGTCATTTCGTGACGTCACGTTCATCCATTTGTACCTATCTAGTAGGATTGCGCGACTGTCCGGTGTGCAGAAGTTTGCAGGTTCAAATCCTGCCGGCCATATATTTTCCAGCTGTTTTTTAGTACAATATAGTTTAATTATGGTATGAATGTTGAGCAAGCGAAAGAAAAAGCAAAGCACATTGTGTTCTATATGTGCCTATTCTTATGGTATAAAGCCGTGATGTTATGTATATGTGTATTGTTTAATTAGCAGCTCGTGGTTATACCTAGGCAGCGCGGATCGTTGGTCGGGTTGCGAGTAAGCAGTGCTGGTCGCGGTCAGCTGATGGGTGACCATCATACCATAAAAAAATCACCGTACCTTCGGCGAGCCTATGGCAGTCGTTACGAGTTGCTAGGTACCAGATAGTCTGACGAGTAGTCAATACTACAAGTATCATATCGACATCGAGCGCAATGCAGGTGCGCTCTCATTGGCTTCATAACCGTGAAATGCATCGATTGACGTCGATGGATTTCGATGTAATAATATCCCAAGGCTAGAAGCCGATATCAATGTATTTCTTATTCATATTTGCAAGAGCTAAGAGATCATTCTGTAATAAAACCAGTGCAGAAATTAAAATACTAATGTCTCTCGTTCATTCGAAGCCAAATTACAAAAAGATTATTTCAGGACGATTAACCAACCAAATGGAAATTGTAGAACCGAAACGTTTGCCAGAATATAATTATTGTATGCAAATTTTGATGCAAAAACATTTCTCAATTTATTTTTTGCTTGAATATTTTTTTCATAAATATAAGATGAAAAAGTTACAATTAATTATTTGATATTCCTAAAGTACAATTTAATGTCTAATGATCTTAAGTTACACAAGGTTTGAATTCAGAAATAATATGTTCTAGCTGTTTCAATAATTGATGACATAATTACTATAAAATACATGACATACAATCAAAAAACCTAGTGATCTACAAAATAAATGAATGAATAAGTAGTAATTGTAGTGTATAATTTTCTTATCTTTATTACAATAAAAGCTCTTTTTAGTACCGGCTACGGGTCCTATCTTGCACAAACGGTTTGCAAATGCATGTAAATGTCAATTTGCACTAGCGAGACTGTGCATGTAAACGGCAAACGACCTGTTTGCACATATCCTGTTTGTGCAAGTAAGATAGATTATGAAGCTGGTGCTTTATAAATATAGTATTTGGTAATTTTATTTTAAACAACCATAATAATATAATATTTTAATGAACCTTAGCAAAATTATTGAATGATTATTCCTCGAGAGTGCCATCACTTAATCTGCCTTTATTTTGCTATCTGAGTTTTTTTTTTATATTATTCTGCTGCGAGATTATAATGGTATATTTTCCTGATGAGTATAATAGTTAGCTAGATATGATGTTGACGATATTATGATGGATATATTTAATTTATAATTTATTTTATCAAATATTTTTATCCTCGCACACCCCAGGCTCTGGTGGGATCGTTAAAGAATTCGTCACGTGTTTCAGCTCCGGGTGTTCCTGAAAAAAAAACACAATTATTCCAATTTTTTTTTAATGCTTTCGTTTTAGTAGCAGGAAAAAATAAACTTAGAAGCAAACATAGGCCATAAATCATTAAAACAGTTTGTGCAAATTTTAAATGTTTTAAATCTTCACTTTGCGCAAATAAGATTGAGCATGTAACCGGTAAGATTTGTCATACATTTCTCACATCATAGAATATAGAGTAGGGGTGTGAAACACAGTAAAAAATGTGTCTTTTCTAAATGTCGTGCCATTGTACACACGGCTACCAATCAACCTATACATTTTCAGTATAAGCTGGTCTAGTATTGCACGGGAAGCCTCATAGAAATCTTAATAATAAGGCAATAGAAATGTCAAAGACGCGTGACCTTGTCGCCGCGCATGTGTCTAGTCAAACACAAGTGCGAGTTGAGGAATTGTCGTCTTAATGTCATCGCAAAAAGAATAATTTTGTTTGCAGGAATACAAGCGCATGTGTCTAGTCGAACACAAGTGCGAGTTGAGGCATTGTCGTCTTAATGTCATCGCAAAAAGAATAATTTTGTTTGCAGGAATACAAAATGTATGTGTAAGTGGTATTTGAAAAACGGCGACATCCGTCCCAGTGTTAAAAGATAGTCGATAGCATTTCTATTGACTAGTTATTAAGATTTCTATGGGAAGCCTATATATCGCGAGAGCATCTTATACTGGAAATTTATAAGTTAATGTGTAATTTTCTGTTGCTACATAATAATATAACAGTAGGTGTAGAGCTCAAAAAGCATCACAGCACGTAGCTTATTCTAGAATCTGCACGTGCGTGAAATAGAATTTTGAAACTTTTCCTTGAAAGTCAAGATAGTTCTCAAATAGACTTTTTTATCATGTGGGCGTCAAAATCTATTCTTGTAAACTATAACTTCTATTTTGACCAAGATAGTTTGACTTACAGTCTGATCAAGAATATCTAACTATCGCCCCGTACTTGGTTGCAAAGATCTAAGAATATATTCATTTGAAGCGATGAATAAAAAAAGGTTACAAAAATGATAAAGAATAGTGAACTATTGAGTAAGTCAGCGACATTTATGTTCAAATTATGGAACTCAATCTATTATAACCATTGGGATCATAAATATTTAGATTTCTATGATTGGGATAGATAAATCTCTCCCTTGAGTAAGCTAAAGTACTTAAAAGTTTATCAAATAAGTAGTTAAGTTAATAAATGACACTACAATTTTAGGAATTTTATATAATTCCACGGCGTTCTAAGAAGATATTAAACAATACCCCGCCAATTGGTAGATGAAATCGCATCCGTGCACTAATTACGATGAGCTCGCCCTGATCTCCCTCGGCTTAGAGTAATGAGACTAAATTAGGTTTAATTGTTCCCTGGGGGTTGCCGTTACACAATATTGCTTGCTGCTGAGATTGCAACAGAATATTATTATGAATTGCCGCCACCTGTATGCGCCTTTCATCGCGAGGTCTCGAGTTCGATGTACGGGTCGGGCAAAGTGTTATTGTAAACTTTCCGTCAGGAAATTTACAATTCCCACATCACAACACACGGAACACTTTTTCCCGACCGGGAATCGAACCCGAGACCTGGCGATGAGGTGGTAGAGTCCAAATTGTACGTCGTTATTCTGAGACCCACAGAACTATAGAGCGACTTCAGTGCTAGATGAGGACAACCTAATGTGATTTTGATTTTACACCTTTTGTAGAATGGAACAAAATTATATGTATGTTGAAATTCTAAGACAGAAATAAAGCGACTAAAGCTAGGGGATAGATATAAGGTTTATATTAGTAGATCAGGAAAATTGGGCACACTAAAGGCACACTAGTTATATTGAATAGCGTTTATACCAACATGTTCTGAGTCCAGCCTGTCCATCTCGCGCACGGACTTGACAATCTTCTGTGCTCTCTTCTGAGCCGATGCAGCTCTCGCTTGTAGAATCTGGAATCAATTACATACATAATTATTATAGAAGAAAGTATAACTTAACCATAGGAAAATACTATGATTCTATATAAAACAAGTTGTAAAAGTAATGAAAACCGTAGGTACTGCATCACATTTAAATACGTCGCTGAAGGAGAATTGGTCATCGTATCCAATTAATTAGAATGTTGGTATTTATAATATTTGTTTCAATGTTAGACATCATACCTCTATACAGGTTCCATATACTAAGTTCGATCAAATAATGTCACTTGCACAGAAGAAAGCTATGTAGACTATTAAGATGATCTATTATAAGGATCCACTTTGGGTGTGTCAGACTGAAATGAATCTACTTACAGACTGTCTCCTCTGCTCAGCTTCGGCCAGCTTGTCTTCGATGACAGGCAGGCTGATGTCAGGCTGCGGGGGCTGCAGCAACCGCTGCAGGTGCGGGGGAGGGGTGGTCGGCCGTTTATTGCCATCAAATTCTTCTAAAGGAATCTCGAATGCTACGGCTGAAAGAACATTATACCGGTTAAAAACAAGTACTAGTTTATTATAAAATGATGAGATGTAGAAATTAAAGATGGACTAACTTTACTTTAAATGACAATAATCTACTATGTGAAATCTACATAACTTTAGCCGCTTTGAAATATACTGCATGGTGTTGCAAACAAACAATAAAAAATATAGGTAACGGTTTTAAATGCATTCAATTTCACCAAATCGAATGATCGGCCTCTGCTAGCCGACTAGTCGGCAAAACCTATAGTCAACCTATTTTTTGTGGCAATCATCTTATTAACCATATTATTACCGTGAGTTCATGTTTTGTGAAATCCAAGAATATGTTTGATTAGAAGCAAATAGCCTTCTTACTAATAAAAAAAAAACTATTTAACTCTTCTTGGAACTGGGCGGGTTTTGAATCCTTGGCCTTTTAATACCATTTAGCCGCTCCATCAACTTTACGTACCTACCCTTCTAACATTTTATTATGCATAGATACATTACCTATTTATAAGAATTCAGAATCTTGTAATGCCCTTTCCGATAAGCACGTAACGAATCTATTTATATTAAGGATCAATAATGTACTATACTTTCTAAATAATATCATTTTAAATACCCGCTTCCAATACTTAGTACATTTAATGGCTGAAACACGCTTCTATGTGATGACATAACTCCAATATAATCTATTTTATATTTAGTAGCAGTAAGTATACGATAATTAATTTTGTTTAGCTAACATTGAGTTGCATTCTATGCTCAACTGTTCCGACTGCACACCAATTTACCGTCTAATATTCGAGACCTATGTATGGCTTCTTTGATCACCCAAGTTATCAGATTTTCGAGAATCTAGTTATCAATACGTTGTAAATTCAGGGCTGGATTTAAAGTCGTGGAGGCTCCGTGGCGAGGAAGCTGGGGGGGTCCCCTATTTAGAACCATAGCCGTATTAGCTGTGAGGGCTCTCCATTTTGTGGCGTCAACTGCTCTGTTTGCCCGCCAAATCTGGATTTGGTTGTAATTATCAATAGAGTTAACATAAACTTACGAGGTTTAGGTTTAGCAGGCGTATCGGGCAGTACAACGGTAGGCAGATCATCTCCATCATCATGATGATGACCATTGAGGCCAGCCCCATTGGCCGCCTTTGTAACTCCATTGGTGGCATCTTCATGTACTGCAGCTGCGGTCCCTGATGATCCGCAACCCATTTTGAACCTTAAACAAACATTTATTGTAGATTTAGTTTCCTTAGATATTAGATTTTATCAAAACATACATCAAATGATTTATTGCCATGGGCCCCAAAGGACGCTTGAATAAAATAATTATTTGTATGTATGTAATAGAGCTTTAATTATCTTGATTATCGATAAATGCAACTTAGATTTTACTTCTGATGCGTATTTTTTTATACGAGAAATAGCAAATCTTTGACATATAACATTTGAACTGAGCGAAAATTTGTCATAATGATTCGAACGATTAGAATTATATTTTGAGCATTACGTTACAAAATGCCTCCTATGCAGACGAGCATTCGCCTGTAAAGTAAAATTATTAACCGACTGCATAAAAAAGGATGTTCAATTCGATTGTATTATTTTTCGAAGTTTGTTCCCTGATTACTAGAAGATGCCTGGACCGATATGAGAAATATTTTTTTGTGACATACTTGTCATGTAGTCCTATGCTCATCAGGTCACGATTTGATGATGGAATCCAGAGAAATCGAGGGCAACCCTCAAATTGAAAAGGCTTCTAAATTGTTTGTCGTATATTTCCTAAAGCTACTCGAATATGTGCATCTAGCAGTCATAATTTCAAGTTGCTGAAGCTGATGCTGGATGCTACAACTCCTCAACGGTTCGGAATATGGGGATAATTCTTGAAAAATAGGCACTTTTAGGCCGTTTACTGTATTCTTTCAAGTTGAGAGGCAACATAGATGAGGCGAGACGTTAAATATTACTTAAGTATTTTTTATTTTTTGTGCTTTTTTTGTTATTAAAGACGGTTTTTATTTTAAATTTTTTGGACGATCACATCGAATAACATTTAAATTTTGTTTTATTTTGATAAAAGATTGCGCCCTGCAATAATTGGTTCTCCTCCCACACTGGTGTAAAATTCTAATTAGTAACGTTTTATTTTAACTATTACAAGCTTGGCCTACATATTTTCACTTGTCATCAAAATATAGCATAAGGATCAAATTCAATGACCTGCAAATGTCTCATTCTATAATTTATATTAAATGAAAACACTGCTTAGCAAAAGTTAGTCCCAGCTTAATGGAATTATCGCATTACCATATTTAATTTGCATGCCTCTAAGAACCGTCTTGACTTTCTAACGTTCCTATTAAATATCTGAGGAAGATTAAATTTCATAAAAAGGTATTAAATGAGAAAAATACGCAGAGAATATAATAAGTTAATCAATTGAAGTGGCTTACTCGAGAACGGGCCCTAAATATGATTAAGTGGATCGCAACAACGTCCGCAAACATTTTTGTTTTCGACACAATTTATCATGAATGGCGAAAAAGAAGAAAATAAATAAATTTATAAATAATTGACTAAAACGATATTTTTCTGGAGAACGAGCTCAAGGGCGGCAACTCCACGGTCTCTCCTGTAAGGTCTACCCTTAGAGCGCCGTTCTTCTTCTTTCGTATCGATGGCTGTAGTCATATTCTCATGGTGTTGAATTGCCATCGTGGTGAAAGGATTCGCCAGCGCCGTGTTCTCATACTAACGTAATATGGGTTTAACTTTAATGTTAAAATATCATTACGTTTTTATCTACTTTAATAGACAAATCTTTGATATGATTTGTCTATAGAAGTAGATAAAATCTTTATTCTTAAACACTAAATTGCATGTTTGTTTGTTGCCATTTTGTCAATATTATTTTAATAATTAAATGATTTACATACAAAATGATAAATTAAAATTTTAATCTTTAAAAATTGGGCGCTAACAAACATGTAATTTAGTGTTTTAGATATATTATGATTTGTCTATAAGAAAAGATAAAAACCTAATAATATCAAAGCTTTGGTAGAGCTCTTGTGAATGAGCTCGAGGGCGGCAGCACCACCGTCTCACCTTTAACCTGCCGCCAAATAGTAGTGCTTCCATTACTGTGTTCCGGTTTGGTGGTGAGATCAGGCCCTGAAATTACTGGCACATGAGGCATAACACCGTAGTCCTCAGCTGCAGCGACGCATCTATAATCTGCTTTTGTGGATTGTTGATGTCCATGGGCTGTACTCCACTTACCATCAGGTGGACTACACGTTCGTTCGCTGTGGGCGTAGTATAAAAAAAAAAAAACCTATATTTATTTTGTATGGAAAACAGCCAAGCAATGGTTCCGTCTAAACGCACCGCCAAATAGTAGTGGGTAGGTATTTCTGGGTTCTGGTATGCCGGCGGTGAGATCAGGCCCTGAAATGCCTGGCTGGATTAGGTTTATAGCCTACGTTCCTATGGCCGGAGCCGCGGGCAGAAGCTAGCTATATAAATACTGATCCTTATTGCGCTTGAATTCCGTTATACTGGATTTTAGGATTAATGTAAATCAGCCTTTATGTTTAATGAAACACCGATTTAAAAATCTACATCATTCGCAAATAGCTATGAGCTGGACTACAAGTTTGTTTTATAATAGATAAAGACGTTTATAAACCCGCCACGCTCACCCTTTTCGTTCTACATACGAAACTGGGTCATCGCGAAATCTATACAAAAATAATAAAATCATCACCTACCCTCATTGCTGGCATCGATTCCATTAACCTGGGGTAGTAATCAAATTACCCCGCCTCGCCCGCCCCTTCCGCGGCGTTTTTGATGCCACGTGGTCTGGTGTGGTTAAATGTAGCCATTTATCATAAACGGCTCGCTACTTAAGACCACGGCCACGACGTTGTGGAAGGTAACTTATTTTTTGGAACGAAGTTCCTTATCGCGCGTTGCGAAAGGGGGCTAGATGAAAAAAAATGGGAAGAAAAGTTGTAACGACACATTTCGTAGCAATTCTCGTAGCGGCGTAGTAATTACATGCTACGTTACAGCTACGGTGCTACATCATCAGACACACAGAGAAAAATGCGCACGCCATATGTGCCGATTCGATTGATTAATTGAATGAAATATTTGAATAATTATTGTTAGATTACGTTAACTATGCAATAAGCTAAAATAGCAACATTGATTTTATTTTAATAAAACCTACCTTTATGAGAAGCATACATTATGTCATAACTCAAGTAACGATAATATGATGACACGGCATTTTTTTTCAAATTCTGTTCTTATATTAATTAATTTAACTACCTTGACGATCTAGTGGTTAGCATATGCGCCTCTTACTGCTAGGTCTCGGGTTTGGTTCCCGGGTCGATATCCGTCAGGAAATTCACAATAGCAGCACGAAGTTGAAATTGTGCCCGATGGATGGCGATAGGCTCATCTGCAAGTCCATGGGACCGCAACATAACCAGGTGAAATGTGGATTTTGTACACTGCCACACCTTTCTTTCTTAGGCGTGATGTTATGATATATTATTTAAACGTAAAATTATTAAACATTGCTAAAGTGTGATCAGGGCTTGCGATTTGCGTTTAGAATTAAAGGATCTCATTATGCTTAAAATCGTTTGTTTTAGATTGGAAAAATTACAGTTTTTATGTTCCTAAGTAATGGCATTTTGTGGATAAATTGGACCCATTATTTGATCTTATTACGTTATTATAAAATAAATAGCTTGTTGTAGAATTATAATCAAATCATTTTTTATTGCAGGCATCAAAGGCCCATTATTATTTTAATGTTTTGCACGTTGATTCGGCGACGCGCGGCGCGGTGTCATGTAGCGTTCCTCGGAAACGAATAATAACCAGAATCCGGCATCCAAGGAGCTCGTGGCTAACTGAAAACCTCGACCAATCCATCTTGCTGGTTAAGCTATGCTTACCGCCGTCGGCCGTTGGATGGCGAGTACGTCAAGTGGTCGGTCCGTTGTCATTTGACATATTTGACAATAGTTGACTCAGAACCTTACACTTAACCTTACACTGGCGACAAGGTGAACCTTGTCGCCAGTGTAATACAACAGTATGCTGAAGCTCATGAACGACGACTTCTTCAACACGTGAATGTCGAGGCCATCCAGCTCCTTGACACCACAGACATAGTTAGAAGACTTAAAAGGACGAAACCTTTTGAGCTAGTTCAGTGAAATTAGTGATTCAAGTGGTTTAGTGCTATCTTAAAAGAACACAAGAACAAAGTGTCATTTTCGATAATAGAGACAATAAGATAGGTGTTAATGGACACATTCTTAGCATAAATTAATTTAGTAGCTTTAGTAGGTCAAAATTAAATTACTCATTAGTCTCTAATGTTATATCTAGACTAGATTGTAATCTTTATGACGTATCTAATTGATTAGAACATCATTAATAAAAAAAAAAAAAAAAAAAAAAAGTTGACTCAGAGGAATGTGGAGGTATGATGTTAGTCATTCTACGAAAATTACTGATATTCAGCCAAATCCGTTAGGTTAGAAGCTGAAGTAATGGAATTGGGGAAAAGGCTCAGAGTGTAATGATGGTGATAATCTCATGACGAGAAGGGTTAGACCATAGTCCACCACTCTGGCCAAGTGCAGATTGATAGACTTTACACCATAGAAATCTTAATAACTAGTCAATAGAAATGCTATCGACTATCTTTTAACACTGGGACGCATGTCGCCGGTTTTCAAATACCACTTTTTGTATTCCTGCAAACAAAATTATTCTTTTTGGCGATGACATTAAGACGACAATTCCTCAACTCGCACTTGTGTTCGATTAGACAAATGCGCTTGTATTCCTGCAAACAAAATTATTCTTTTTGCGATAACATTAAGACGACAATTCCTCAACTCGCACTTGTGTTTGACTTGACAGATGCGCGGCGACAAGGTCACGCGTCTTTGACATTTCTATTGCCTTATTATTAAGATTTCTATGCTTTACACCCACTCAAGCACGACACTTTTAATTTTTATATGATAAATACACACATATTTTCGAAAAAACTAATCATCATCATCAATCAAAGGATTTATTTGTGCCGTGGCTTCGAATTTATTTTATTTATTTATTTAACTTAATGCACATAAAAATAGTACATAGGCGGACTTAATGCCTTATGGCATTCTCTAACAGTCAACCTAGGGTGGTGCAGAGATAAGCATAGGTAGGTGCAGATTATACAGAGGAATAATTATTGATATGTAAATAGAAGAAGTTAATTTTATAGAAAATACGTAATAGAGATATATAATATTGAAAATAATAAATATATAATAATTTATAACATAATAAATACATACTTTTATAAATAAAATATAATAATAATATATACATAATTATACAGCCTTACAGGAGAAGTTGATAATTATATAAGATAAATAAGATATATTATGATGATTTTGCCAATTGCTCAGTCAACAGTTTACGCACGTTAAACTTAAAACTGTAACGTGTTGTTGCCATCCTCGAATCTAAGACCTTTTAATTTGCAGTTCTAATATTATGTATAGAGTTCTTTTTAAATATTGTGCGACAGATATTATATCAGTACATCAGAAATACCGCGGTTCAACCAGGACTATTTTGTCTCTAGCCCGTTAAGTGTGTATGAAATAATGAACATGTGTTCATTCTTTCTTACTAGCTAATATACCTTTTTTTTTTATTCTACGCCCACAGCGAACGAACGTGTAGTCCACCTGATGGTAAGTGGAGTACAGCCCATGGACATCAACAATCCACAAAAGCAGATTATAGATGCGTCGCTGCAGCTGAGGACTACGGTGTTATGCCTCATGTGCCAGTAATTTCATGGCCTGATCTCACCACCAAACCGGAACACAGTAATGGAAGCACTACTATTTGGCGGCAGGTTAAATGTGAGACGGTGGTGCTGCCGCCCTCGAGCTCATTCACAAGAGCTCTACCACCGACTTGATGTATTATTACTTAACCAGCTGTTAGAACGACGATTTAAAAAGAAAAAAGTCTATGGTTTACCTTGACACATCGCCCTTATCATGACAGACAATTCGCACGCGTGGCAGGTTCCCACAATTTATGGCATTCGGCATTGAAAAAAAAAGGCAAGTGTATTATTATTGCAAGTATAATCGTCTACTTCAAAGAAAGACAAGTGCTTTTATAAGGAAACTAGGTTAAAGGGAAATCAGAATTATGTCGGTGCCTATAAATAATTCTGACCTGGAAAATTCTTGCCTACAATTTTTTTTTCAAAAAAATATCATAGCCTCTCTTCTTATCCCATGAGACTTAAACATAACAGGTGAAGTGTGGGTGTTATACACCTGTGCCACACCTTTCTCGGTAATACAGACGTGATGCTTATGTTATGTTAAATAGCCCGTTTCAAGATCATCACAAGATTTGCTTTACTTCAAACAGTCTCTCTTTCGATTTATCTTACCGCATTGTGAATTCTATAATCATAAGGACGAATCCATTTATTAAAAAAAAAGCCAAGAAACACTATAGTCCGGTCAAATTAGACCAAAAAATAAGAGTAAAGTTACATAAATTCCCACCAAGCTGAAAATCGGTAATATTATTTTAAATATCATTAAAAACAAAATTTGAAAGTTTCCCATCTTTCCCCTGTAAGGAAAAAAAATAGTTTTTCGCGATTTTCAGCAAAACGGTAAGTTTTATCATAAAATATTTCAAACAAAAATTGTAGATTATCTATAAAAAATTAATAATTATCCTTTTTTTTCTACGAGCCACAGTTTTTGAGATATAACGATATATCGCCGGGGTGCCTGCCGTACTGAAAAAAAAGAGAAAAAAAACCGCGCTAAGTACACTACCTCATAGGTGGCGAGGAAACGTGCAAACCATTTTTTATTGTGAAAGCATAATACCAATTAGAAACATTCCTAAACAACCTAAAATAACAAACATTTTACTTATGACCTTATTCATCCTTCCGGTTAGCAAAAAAAAAAAACAAAACAGGGACGTTCGACTGATGCTCAGCTATTTTTCAATCTGTGTGTTCCCTTACCCCGATCTCGTAAACTCGGATGACGGGGAAATGCGATGAATTGCTGGCAATATTTCTTGATTATCCCTACCCGGTGGAGTAAAAAGGCTGTATGGCCTTTACCTTTGCGTTAAAAAAATATATGAAGGCGTTCTTTTTTTAATTTCACTTTTTCAATCTGTGGGGACTTTGTTTTGCTTTTTTCGTGACTGTGAATTATTGTTTTTTTAAATGTTGATGAATTTCGTGTTTTAGGTACAGTAGGTAATCTCTAATCGTAATTTGAGTTAATATTTTGGAATTATGTTATTTAGTGTTTGTGTGTTTGGTTCTTTTGAAGACATTAAGATTATTTTCTAACTCAAAGTGACAACTGTTTTAAAAATGTGAATTAGTGCTTATCTAATATTTCCTACTATGCGTATAATCCTATGAATCAAATAATAACATTTTTTTGCAAGTGATGGATAATTTCGTTCACGCGAATGGAAGATATTTTCATTGGATTTTCGCTGCCTTTGGTTAAGTCCAAGAACATAATAAAAACAGCCACATCAGAAAAAAAATCCATACATTTACTACTGAACAAATCCTTGTCAAACGCGGCCAATTACAGCACGGCTTAGCGAACTACGCAGGGGATTACAGTACATAGAAATGTTCATGCTAGGGTGTACGTAGTATTTAATATTTTATCAGTCATAGTCATATAACTCAATGTGTAGGTTAGGAAGGAAAGGCAAGTTGATCTAGTAGCTAGATCCAGTCCGAAGGATGAACAAAAACAAAAGATCTGTAGTATCACGGCAATTTAACGTTGGATCAGTATAGTCTACGTTCTTTTTCATGTCATAAATGCCAATTCAGTCCTGGAGTGCCTGGGTACTTAATCCAGTGTATAATGTGTATCGGCCACCCAGCTCAGTCAGGAGCCGTGCTATTCAAAGCAAGGAGGTAATAAATCTCCTAGTTTCGATTTATCTTGGTGTTCATTTCGTAACTTTTCACTGTTACTGTAACAGACTTAACGCAATACACATAAGTTATATAAATATATTTATTTATGGTATATATATTTTATTTTGTACACAAACAACTACGCCAATTTCTAAAATGTATTTCCTTCCTAAGGTTACCTGGCAGAAATCACTATTAGTGATAAGGCCGCCCATTGTACTGTAATCACTAGAAATCCTTACTAATATTATAAATGCGAAAGTTTGTGAGTATGGATGTATGGATGTTTGTTACTCTTTCACGCCAAAACTACCGGGTCGATTTCGATGAAATTTTGCACACATGTAGCTTATAGTCTGGATTAACATATAGGCTACTTTTAATTGACATACCACGCGGGCGGAGCCGCGGGCGGAAGCTAGTAAGTTATAATTGTAAACTCAAGGTGTACAAAAAAGTGTATAATAAATAAGTAACTTTTTGGCGAATCCCGAACCTTTTTAATCGCATGCACATCACATTTACAATTCAAACTGTTTGACTTGCGAAAAGTAAACAAAACTTACCCTTGTAATCCAACTTGTAAATAAAAAAAAAATCACACGAAAAAAACTACTGAGAAACAATGACCACAAAATCAATTAATCTAATGCATAACCAATGCCACTTAAATACATTCACTACACAGATACTTCATCAAACGGGAACCGAACCGGCGACCGTGCAGCCGCGACCGCATCGTAGATACAACTATCGGCCTACATTAATACTATTTTATTTTCACTATACTTTTCCAATCGTAGGTTGTTAGATACCACGACTGAATTGTTTTGATACTTTGTAAATAATAGAAATAAAATATTTTTTTTACCAGCTGTCAATATTCTTCTTATACTCTTTCTTATCACTAGCTTTTTCCCGCGGCTACGTCGATTAAAAGTAGCTAGTCTTTCCTAGCGCCTTGTAAGATAGGTACTTTCGAATTGATAGTATATTTGGTATTTTCAGCATTTCTTAATAAAACGCCGGCCAAGTGCGTGTCAGGCCACGCGCAATAGGGTTCCGTAGCTAGTCAGCCAAAATATTTGGACTTAAAAAAGGTTTTTTTTTATCTATATTAGGCAAGTAACAACTGCATACAAATCATTATTTTCAAAGGACTTTGTTATTGTTGTTGTTGTTTATTATCTACAAACTATTCCAAGTAACTGCATTTTATAGTGAACAACTCTAGAACTAATAAAGTTAACGTAGTCGCTATATAGTTTTCCTTGAAAGTTTATTACACACCATGATTTTATTTAGATAGTTCGATCCAAGGGTTTATCTTTTAAAGGAGAGGCAGCTCTCTTTCTAGCATTAATGATTTCGAAGCTATGCCTCTAACAAACACAAATAGACAGACGGACATGTCGAAAATATAAGGGTTCCTTTTGTGAGGTACTATAGAACCATCAAAATGACATTACTTAGAATACATTTCAAATGTTTGCCCACTTAACTCTCAGCTAAAAAGTAATGATTAAACTACGAGATAACTTAATAAACCCACAATTTTTTTGTTTAACCAATATTTCGTAGATAATTTTTGATAGGCCAATGTGCTCAAACCAGTGTCACTACTTTCAAATCAAAAGTAGTACTATATACGACATGTAGGTAATTATTAACAAGTATCAAAAAGCATCAGTCCGACCACAGGCAGGACTTTAACAATGCTTACATAGAAATTACCATCGCTACTACACACTGAACCCTTTGCATACTAAAGGAAACTAATGAGTGGATGTTGTACATAATAATATATGTTTATCTATCTACTAAACTTGTTTCGTAGATTCGAATATTTCTGTAAGTGGTAACTACAGCCCATTGACAACAACAATTCACAAAACAGATTGTAGACGTGCCTCTGCCATGTGCCAGTAGTTTTAAGTACCTGATTACACTACCAAACCGGAACACAGTAATGCACGCACTACTATTTAGCAGCAGGCAAAAGATGAGATGGCGGTGAATCTGCAAGAGAGCTCGTTCATTAGAGCTTTACATCCAAAGTAACCAAGAATTATTAGGTATCAAATTATTAGTTATCAAATTGTTAGTGTATTGTTGTAACGCACAAGGTTTTATCAGTATAACCTAGTTGGCACCTCTTCACCAACTTAAAACTTAGATTTTCAGAGATCTAAGTTTTAAGTAACTAATGCAGATCTTTCTCAGTTTTACAATGGATATAAAAAATAAATAAATAAATATTACAACATAATAAAAAAAAAAAACATAATAATTATAAATGTTATGTATGCCGGAATTGTTATGTAATCGGCAATTGTGTTTCTAAGTATAATTTGTATGGTGATGCTTGATGTTTGTGATGTGGCTGTACTTATAAATAAATAAACATACACACAACGCCAATCTAGTCCCAAACTAAGCAGAGCTTGTACTATAGGTACTAGAATACCTGATACTAATACATATGTTTATACTTTCAATGTCCAAATAAAATCACCACGCGTTAAGAGTGGAACAGCATCCGCCATTAACAAAATAATTAATGAAATTGATTGACATTAATATTGAACATTAATTTGTAAAATGATTGTTGCCCACTGAAATGTGTGTCATCACAGTTATTTGTGGTTTATTCGTTTTAAAATGCTGCTGCTATATTTAAGCTTTTAATGAGGATTATTTGCAATGCGATGCATAAAACCCGAACATCAATATTGAAGTAGGAAGCAACAACAATCAGTTTAATTTAAAATAACTTTTAAACTTGTTACGATAAAGGTATTTGTGAAAATTATTTTGCATGCTCATGGCGATCAATATCCATAATAGTGACTAATACTGCGTATTTAATCAAATTAACTAAACGTCTTTACGTAGCGCCTACTAAAATACTGTTAGCAATTTTTCTAATCATATATATTAAGATAATAAAGTTAGGCGCTATTAAATTTCCTTACATCTGAAACACGGCAATTTAACCAACAATCAAGCTAACTGCGGCAATTATTCCATTATTATGAGAACATTGGAAACCCAATTTCCCAAAACATTTAGCCGTAAGCTCGACTCCACCGCACCGCAGATAGCTCGTCACTCATCGGGGCGAACAATCACCAACACCTCCCATTGATTGCCGCTACATAATGCATAGACACCCCTTCTACGTCATACACCCCATGGGGGAGCCACAACCTCAAACTGAACCCAACCAATTAACAATGACCTTTCACCCTCCCAATTCCAGAACATCTCTTTATCCTTTCAGGGGTCAGGGTACGTTGGTGTTTTCATGCATGTCGATAATTTTCCAATCGATTTTAATAATTATATGGTCGACTCTGTGTCACGTTTCGGCTTATAGATATTTTTTCAGATAGCGGTCAATGGCTTACAGAAATAAACTGTGACACAATGAGATTTCGCGGTATTATTGCTGAATAATATTATTCGGTTTACTCCGCCCACGATTTTTTTAAATGGCACACCCTAGTGGTGATGCTTTTAAATTAATTTGGAATAGAATACATTTTATGGATCACCCACAAGGAAATACAAACGTCTTAAGGTATTTAACTTACCTTCTTATTACCTGGTTAAAGGGCTTAAAGAGAAAAAAAAAAACAAAAGAAACGAAAAACAGGTAGAGACAGTAGTCCAAGAATCAATTAAATATGTACGTAAATATAAACAAATAAACGCCTACCTATGAGCTAGTGATGATCAGTATAATCGTGATATGTATTTATTTACAAAGCGTTCAATACATAATAATGGAAATGCCTGATGTACCTACCTAGAATTGTTTTTTTGATATTATTATTATGTAGTAGGTAAAGTATTAAAATTTTAACAAACAATTATCATCTGTCATTGTCTGTGACAATCAAAACAGAACATTGCAAGTTATGGTAAATATTTAATTATTTTTTATTAAGACTGCATCAATCTAAAGTAAACATTGTTAAAGAAAATGAAAAAAACAATGCTATTTTTGTTTTTCTTTATACAGCGCTACCTGTTAGTTTAGTAAGGTACTACAACGCGTAGTAGATTTGCAAAAGCTTAATATTGATTCCTTAGATTCGAGTGTAGCCCGTTCATCACTAGATGTCGTTACTTGTTTCAATTTTATAATAAACTTAAGTAATTTTATTTTTATTAATAGGCTCTTTTTACTGACGTCAGATTTTTTATTTTCATTTTAATTATAACAGTGTGTATGTGAAATCAGACATTTATTGAAAACCCAGATTTTAGTCGTAGTTAGTATTTATTGCCAACGGACATAAAAATTTTAACTAAAAATATCTCACCTTAATTTAACAAATTGGAAAACGTGAAATATTTTTACGAAACTGTTTTTTCATGGTGGTAATGAACACCGACCACGTTTAGAATCTGATTCGGTTTAGACCAACAAGGTAGTAACCACATTAAAAGATCCATACTATTACATTATACCTACTTGCAATGAACACTAAAGGCTAAATGATGAGTCACCGTAAATTTCCAATACCAGAAGACCTAGATTCACACATAAAACCCTAACTCAACCTACGTCTTAAGAAATTGAACCTAGATTACTATAAAAACACCACAAATTACTAGCCTGAATTCAAGGCCTACTTACACTAAAAAACTAGATTATTGACAGGTGTAAAAGCTACCCTGAAAGCTTGAAGCGACAATGGCTGGGGTCAATGAACTGTCTGTGACCTGAACACGCGATGAGTCGAGCTTTTCCGTTAATGTATTGTAATCAATGTAATTTGGTTCACAAGTGACCTACTGAAAGAGCTTAATTTGTAGTTGAGTAGGTAGAATTAGACATGATACCTATCGCCACAAAAAAAAATGTAGACTTATCACAATAAGACTTATAAATGATTTTTTATTTTTGTGTATAATCGGAATACCACTCGATATTATAAACATCATTAAAAAAAATACTTTGTTATGACATAAACTGCCTGAGCTAATACAATTGTAAATTAACATTAATAATAGAATTGTGTCGGTAATTTAACGATATATATTTTCTGTAATAATTTCGTACTTCAAAAATGGACTTGCCCATTTAAAGACTTTTAAAGTTCATAAAATGAGTTAGATTTATAGTTATACTTATAGTATGCAACTAAAAATTCTTGCATTTGGTGTATTTACATATATTTTACGTTGACTTTGACTTTGATAAGGTATCCTAAAACCTTAAATATCGTTCGTCTCTCGCAAGCTTACAATCCTTATGTGTTTTTTTCAGTGCATGAAAACTACAATCCGAATTTACAGTGCTTAGTTTCCGTCTCAGGTTTTAGAAGAACGTACTTAACTATGATCTAAGAAGTTGGTTTCAGACTTTAAAAGCCAGTATGTTAAGTTAGTTGTTCGGCTTTGTAATGACAAGCGTGATAATTATATTTCTTATTAAAATGAATTGACCATTAGTTGTTACAACATGCAGAATTTCAGCTTGTTATCGCCATGTTTATATTTTGATAAGATAACATCACGCCTATATAACCCATCAGGGAGCGGCACAGGTTTATAACCCACATTTCACCTGATATGTGATTTGCTAATTGACAACTTCCTGTCTAAAAAATCAACATTATAGTGGGGAATTGAATCCGAGACCTAAGGGTAAGCGGTACATAAATAATACCACTAAATACCGCGAGACAGTTTTTTGATATAATTTTCCAAACCGTGTTTGTCAGTGATAGTGAGTCAGTTCCGATTGATCGTATAGCAGTATATTCTGGATTACCTACATTTAAATGGTTTCACTTAGTTTCAGCCACAGTAACCAAATTCAAATTCAAATTCAAAATTCAAATTCAAATCATTTATTTTCATAGGCCCCAGGAGGCGCTTGAACACGTCAAAACATTACAAAAAATGATATAAAAGTAAATAATAAATAATACTAAATTATACTAATTACAATGATTTGAAAAAATGAAAAACCCAATCGAAACCGGTAATCCTAAAATCGAGTCCACAATATTAGTGCGAAACCATCCCAAACCGATTCCGAAACTAAGAGCTGGATTAACTTAATCGATAGAGCTTCCGATCTAATCGATTGCGATCCAAACTCGGTTATTCGTTCCGCAAATCGGATTCGCAAAGAGCGTACCACGCGAATTCGAAAAAGGAAGCGATTGGGGTAAATCGCCCGATTGTGGGCTTTGAGAGGTCAACGCACCAATAATATGAATGTAAAACGGTGAATCGGCGACAATAATAGGGTGAATGCACGAGTGCATAGCTTTTTAAAATATTTTAAAGTGTATTTCGTTAGTATTATATTGAGAAGCTCGTAGAAAACACGCTAACTTTAGTCTCCATTTTGCAAATTCCAAAAGTTTTCCATAACGTATCGAGTTTTTCTTGTTTTATGTATACCAGAATTTAATTCTTCCTGCTGCACTTGACCTCAAATAAAATGGGATAAGGGCAGGCAGAAAGTGGATAAAAAGTAGCTTATATGCTAAATAAACCCGCAGGCGCAGGCGAAAATAACCAGGGCTGGGCAAAATACATGTATTGCTTTAATTGAAATACAAATTACAAGATACTTTCGGGCATGTATTTAAAATACCAAATACAAAATACTTTTACGTCCTGTATTTGAAATACAAAATACAAAATACAGTATATGTGCTGTTTTTATTTAAAATACAAAATACAAATTACAAAATACACACAGGTAATGTAAATAGTTCTACTAACTATTTCGCACTTGGCCAGTGTGATTATGACCTAACCTTTCTCATATCATAACAAGTACTTTAGATGATCCCAAGTTTTATAAGACTTTCAAGTTTCTTCTTTTTGTATTTAAGAGAGTGTACTTTCCAAATGGTCCCATGGCCAATAAAGCAGGATCTAATGATGGAATCCCATAGAAATCGAGGGCAACCCTCAAATTTTATTCAGGGTGTAAATGGCATCGTGACGAAGCCGAAGACTAGTGATTCTGTACATGATTCTGACACCCTGGGTGCAAAAATTTTCACCGGAAATACGGTAGTATTACATTATCTTTGGATCACAGAAGTTTATTTTGTGAACAATTTATGACATTAATCTTGATAATTTGACGTTTGAATAGAATAGAATAGAATATATTTTATTGCATTGAATGTAGGTATTACAATTAAGATATTACATTTTTCAAATGAAGCCATGTACGTTCTTGTTCTTGTACTTTTACGTTGATTTTACCGCCAATCATGTCAAATGTCAAATGTCAAATTTTGACGTTCACACGGCTACCGATCAACCTATACTTTGCCAGTAGAAGTTGGTCTCGCATTGCACGGGAAGCCTTTACAACGCGAGACCATCTTAAACTGGAATTGTATAGGTTAATGTGTAGCCGCCTGTACAGTACAAGCGCAGTGTTACCAACTCAAGATTGCCTTATTTAACAGTCGCCATATTGCCTGCGGAAGCTTTCGACCGATATTTTCAGTAAAAGCACGTTATGATCATGGTGTATTTCTTAAAATGTATTTTGAGAACATAAGTATTTAAAATACTAAATACTCCACTGACAGGTATTTGAAATACGAATTACAAATTACATTTATAGGAAGTATTTAAAATACAAATACCAAATACGTATTTGTATTTTAATTACGTATTTCAATTACAAGTATTTCAAATACTGCCCAGCCCTGAAAATAACATCATATTGATTAATTATATATAATAAATATATTGCTTTCTCAACGACGTACGAGTTTCAAAATCACACTAGTAGCCCATTACTAAAGTAATATCCAAGTACAAATATACATCATGTTGCTTGAAACATTCGCAAACAGCCCGATCCCGAACTCGGACGTCATACTCGATTATAATATTGACCGACTATTTCGAGAACAGAATATTACTAGTACTAATTAATATTTACTAGTACTAATTAATCCTATTTGTTACGGATACACTACCTATACCAGCCTACCTAATCCTGACTCCTAAAAAACTTAAGAAGGAATCGATTTTATCTATATATATAATTTATAGTGCAATTAAAAAAATATTTGTCTTATTGTTAATTTATGTAATGTCCTTCGATCTGACTAACTTTACATATAGTCTTACATTCCTTAATTCATCCACTCGAGGAGTGATATTGCCAAAAATCACTATTTTACAGATAATTTACGTCATGTACGAAACCTTTGCGCTGAATTTCATGAATTTCACCCTAAAATTAACGAACCTCCCATATAAACTTACACCCCAAATTTTTCTCCTTAGGGACAAAATACATAGGTAAAGCATACACCAGTTTTTAAATTAGACCTCCAGCTACTCAACTGTGAAACCGCATCCAATTCCATGAAATCGTTCTTGCAATATGCGCAAAATAACATACCGACAGTCAAAAGTTAAAATTAAATTAAACTATTTTGATATCTCTACAGCTATATTAAAGTCCTTCGTATTGATTTTTCTTAAATATCTTCAATGTACAGACATGGCAAATTTACAATTTTATTAAGTTTAGATTAAGACAAAGATACTTTATTTCGCAAATATGGGTGTACAGTATGATGTTATATATAGAATATTAGTTTCACCAAATTTTACCAATAGGCATGCAAACGGTTACATAACCGTTAAAATACAAGTAAGCATCAAAGACAGTATAAAATATTACAAAACTAACAAAAACAAATAAAAATAAATTTGAACAATAATATCAAACAATTAACTTAACTAATACAAATTATTAAAATTAGGTATGCAGGTTTAGTAACGATACAATTGTATTTACCTATTCGGCTATTCTATAAAATATTAATAATAAACGCACTCTATTTCAATGAACAATTAGAATACAAGGTATTCCTTGTTAGCATTGCAAACATATCTGGAATGTGAGACGTAGAGACGCCACGCCTTTTATACCAATTATACAAAACACTGGAATATACAATTATTCATACTATTAGTCAACACAAAGGTAACGTAACGTAGGTAACACACCCTTTTTTTTTTTTTTTTTTTTTTTTTTTTTTTTTTTTTTTTTTTTTTTACGTGGGGAAATGCATTTACGCATACCACCCCACCCCGGGGAAGGGCAGAGTGGTTATGTGGGACTCGCCCGTGCCTAAAGATGGTAAACGGCACGGGAATACCCACTAAAACCCCACGGTGCTCCCGCACTCGCCTTGATGGGGGGGTCATGGGAATCTGGCACAGCCTTTACGTCCACAACCCCCCCCGACGATGCCCGCCGAAGCAGGCCCCTCATGGCCCCCAAAATGTGGGGGGACCGGCGCCGAGGACCGCGTGCAAAGCCATCGGACATTCCCCATGTCCGACGGCCTGGTCCTCTCGCGGCGAGACAGGTGGTCGGTCCCGCCGCCCACCACGCCGCAGTTCAACGGCTGCGGCCCCGCCGGGACCGCGGAAGGTAGGGAAAGTGGCAACGAAACACCAACAGTCCTCTCCCGCCGCGGCCCCGTAAACCACCCAGCCACGGTGTCAGCTTGCGCCAACACCGCAGCCCGGCTCTCGCCCGCCTAGGCAGGCCCCTCATGGCCCCCAAAATGTGGGGGGACCGGCACCGAGGACCGCGTGCAAAGCCGTCAGACACTTTCGTATCTGACGGCCTGGTCCTCCGCGGTGAGACAGATGTTCGTCCCACCGCCCACCACGCCGCAGTACTAACGGCTGCGGCCCCGCCGGGACCGCGGAAGGCAGGGAAAGCGGCAACGAAACACCGACAGTCCTCTCCCGCCGCGGCCCCGCACTCCTCGGCCGCAGTGCCGACTCACGCCAACACCGCAGGCCCTGCTGTTGCAGAGCCCCCCCATAAGGGCCCTGCAACATGGGCTGCTCCACAAGGGCTTCGCTACCCAAAGTCCGAAGAGCAGCCCCCCTCTGGGGTCCACTTGGCTTCGCCGTGGTGTGGAGGCACCACGGGTACTAAGCCCCACCGCGACGACAACGCGGGACCCGTTGGTGGGGAGGTAACACACCCTGACGTAAGTTATTGGAACTTGGAAAATGTGTATCTCATGTGCATAGAATGTGATTAACTTATTGAACATATTCATCATTTTCGCCAAGAATCAATCTGCCTTTTTCAATATCGCACATTTGCGGAAAAACAAAACAATCTGAATTTTGGAAAAATATAAAGAACTTAGATTTGCAATATCACAGTTTTTTCGCAAAGCACTACATTTTTTTTATATTATTATCAATATAAAATAAATATAAAATTATATTTCCCTCACTACACACTGACTTAATCAATGATTTATTAACGTAGAGCCTTCACCACTGGGGTTATATTATAGGTTCTTTACAAGACATAATTTCGCTCTAAGAAGGGAATGGAATATACATATATAATAATATACGTATATGGAATTTTTACCCGTGAAGAAAGTTACATAAGAGACGGATATGTTCGCACGCTATGTTACATAAGTTAGAATTAGTCATACGCTTTATATTGTGAATGATAAGATAAAAAAATATGTGAAAAGAATTCATTACATTTAACGATAACTAGTAAAAGGGATCGTTCCTGAGATAGACACAAGAAAATTGAATTTGTTCCCCTTACAACGTGCGCTGAAGTTATGTGAATATATTCATAAATGTGAATTTACGTGTTACTTTTGTTTTATTTCAGAAGGGTTATTATATTACACATAAGCCTCCACCTCCATTCATCCTTGGGTACGTCTTTAATAAGTAGCCTACGTTTTCCCTGGGGTCCTTAACTATGAATTCACATATTTTAAACAAGATCAATCCAGTAGTTACAGAGTCTATTCGGTGCAATCAAACAATCTTTTCTTTTTTAAATGTTAGTAGGTATAGTTTAGGAAAGATTCATCGTGCTTGCCTCCTTAATAAATAGGATATCCAAAAAAAAATACAAAATACAACTTGGAGAAAGAATCAATCTTGTTGAACCAAACAACTGCCGAGGAACTACACAACTTCACCATCGGACTACTAGACAAACGGCACTCAGGCACCGCTACACGGTAGATATTCCACTAATACGCACTAAGCGTTTCGTCTCTACATTTCTTATGCGAACTGCCAAAGAATGGAACGCCTTGCCCGAGTCTGTGTTTCCGCATGAGTACAATCTGGATCTCTTCAAAGCAAGAGTTAATAGGTATCTCATAGGTAAGCGTGTTCCACCGTAGAGTGCATCATCACTTACCATCAGCTGAGATCGTGGTCAAACGCTTCCCTATCCACCATAAAAAAAAACTTTTCAGCTTTAAAGTTGTAGTATAGGTAATTTTATTTTTAGTAAAATTTAAACACTACCGATAACTATACGATTCACCCTATAAACTTTCATATAGACACCGTTAAAATAACCAAAACAGTACCACTATCCAGTCATTACTGATTGGACGGCCCACAATGGTCACGTATACCCTTTTTCGGTAATTTACGGTTGTTTTCTACCACGCGTGGTGAAAATCGCTTTTTTAGGGAAATTAGATTGGTGGGTAACGGTTTTTGTGTATCAGATTTCGCGATGAGATCAGATTAACTGTTGATTTTTTATTTACAAATTTTGCTGGTCTATTCTAAGATAACTCTTAGTCTAACGGACTCTGCTAAATATCAGTATTTTTTACATAGATACATAGATAGTGTAATCTTTATTGTACACGTACACCAATGAATGCACTTAAAATGTATGTTGCACAATAGGCGGCCTTATCGCTATAAGCAACTTCTTACAGGCAACCTTAGGATGGACAAGTAAGTAATGAGCAAAGTTATGGGCAGTTGTTGGTGCGTTAATTAAAGAAAAAAGAAAAATAAAGTAAAATGAAACGTCATGATAATGACAATGGAGCATAGAGCGGCTGCTGTCACATTTTCGTCTGTGTAAGACTCTCTGGTCTGTGATTACTGCTTACCCGTAATTACTTTGGAACAAATCTACAAATGATTGTCGAAATTAAATGAAATGATTACAGCTTTATTTCTTAGACTTTACAAAGCACTAAAAATCGTCATACAAAAAATTAGTTCTACTCTAAAATTGCGGAGCTTAAACTCATTTTAATTTTAATATCTTGAACGTGAAACTGAGCTCAAGTGACAGTTCCGTTGACACGGGGTAGACGGGGTCTTCCTGCAATAAACTGGCAAGAAACTCAAGGCCAACTCTTTTCAATTGTAAATTTGTGTTTACCATATATTTTTCTTAAAGCTACAGTAAGCTAAAGTAGTAAATAAGTCCTTCAATTTCACGTTTAAACATGGTGTTCGGTCGTTCAAATAATCGTTTAAAGTATAATAACCTTTTTGCATATGGTTCTGGTTTGCATGTGGTTCTTCACAGTAATCTTGAATTTATTTAGGGGCAGATTCATTACTGAAAACGAATTGTGCACTTTGTGCAATCAATGATGCGAGCCTGCGAATTTGTGAATAGTGCGTAACAACACACGCACGCACGGTATGAACTTCAGAGCTTTTAGTGTGCTTCCTAACAAACATGATTTTCCATAAATATATTGGGAGGCAACTGTTAGGATGATTTCTGTTTAGTGAAAATAGTTTCAATATCAGTTGCCTTGCCTCATAACAGAATGCCCTAAGACCTAACGCTATTGAAATAACTAAAATAAACTAATCTAACTACTTCTGTAAGCTGGCGTACCTTCCAAACTGTAAAAGCCGCTGAATTCTATAATTGTTTTTTTCTTACTTCTTCTGTTTACAGTATTTTTGTGTAGTAGCATACTTCATAGTTTTCTTTACACTAGAAGCAAAAAAACATCTGTTCTTTGACAGGTTTTAAACTGCTTGGCCTCAACTTAAAGATTGATTGGACTTTGACTTAGCCAATAGCTCTCAGGGCCATAAATAAACGTAAATTATGTATGTATCTAAACGTAGCAAACTGGACCAACCAAACATATTTAACCAAATCGTCGCAGGTGACGAACAAACAGACAAACAAGCCAAAATAGGACATAATTAGTGCTAGTGAAATTAGAGTAGAGTCTCAAAAAGGGGCGCCCTGTATATGGGGGGTACAAATTGTAGGTACAAACATGCAGCTTAATATGGTGGTCGAAATTGGCGGAGAGGTGATAAGTTGTCCGTTGACATTGTTATGTCATTTCAAGGCTTTTTCTATTGTACTAGAGGAAAAAGCCTTCATAAAGTGATGAATATCTGAGTATTCTATTGTGAAGATTTTCATGATAGTAGATATAGCTGTTTTTTGCGTTTTGGTTATACATGAAACCACTGAATTACTAAACCAATGTGTTAGGACGTTAAATTTTTAGTGCGTCATATATTATGTTATATTATCACCACCACAAATAATAATGGATTTGCCCAAGCTTTATAATACAAGCATAAGCTTTTTAGTTCACCTCATGAAAAGGGGAAAATTAAATGCATATAACATCACTCCTATATTACCCATAAGAGTGTAGCAGAGGTTTTAAACACCCTCACTTCACTTGTTATGTTTAGACCCATAGGATAGGGAGCAAGCCAATTTCAACTCTGTGCTGCGATTGTGAATTTCCGGACGGAAAGTTCACAAATAAAACTTTGCCTAACCTGGGAATTGAACCCGAGTCCTCGCGGTGAGAGGGGCATACGCTAACCATCGCCATCGAGGTAGATGCAAGAGATTACAGACCAAAGAGAATGAAAATTCTGTGAAAAGGAGAGCATTATCCAAGAACCAAGTAAGGTTCGTCTAGCTGGCACAAAAGAGTTGAGAAATTTCGAGTCCAGCAGCATACGAATCCATAGCTGAATTCGCAAAGCACTTGGGGCGTATACCCAGGGATGCAGGTTCGAGTCCTGCTGGATTCTTAATTTTTCAACTTTAATATTATATAATATTATCCAATGTGTTAAGCTACCATGGAGTTTGAGAGTGAATTTGTTGCCTTTACCAATCCAGTATTTATCTCATCTATATCTGCGATCTTGATTTTCCATATACTGTCGGTGACTTCAACTAACCATATTCTATATTACTTTCTCTCTGCTATGCCTTAGAGTAGAGGCTTAGGTTTTCCAGACATGAGTTGAAATCACTCTCATTTTTATGGAGCCAACCTTAAGTTTATTAAACATAGGTTCCCACCTATTTGCTAACGTCAAATTTTGGTATTAACAAACTTTTTGTGGTCCAAATTTTATTAAGTGTGTAGGGAGTATTTTTCTATGTTAATGTGATTATAATGACGAAGTTAAATACTGATAGAAGAATTGTATCTATATCTTAAAAGTAAAAAAAAAAAATGTTTGCGTTATATTACTAGTATTATATTATCTGTGGTTATATACACCAACAATGATAAAACAACCGTCTGACTGAAAAAAACGGGACTTTACCTATCCGTTCTAACTTTCATAATTTCAATCACTTAATGCTTATTATTTGTGAATAAACAGTACTGGACATGGATTTCATTTACGCATATGACTGCGGATGGATACTGCAACTATAGCAATAAATAGAAGCATATGAATAAATCTTTGATTATATACAGGGTGTCCCATATTTAATGGATAATCCTTTACCTGCAGATTGGGGGCATCACGCCTAATAGGAAAATGCAAAATTTGTAGAAAAAAAGTATCATGGATTTTTAAATATCGAACATTTTAGATTTTTTCACAAATTAGCCACTTTTGTCCACTCTTCTTGATGCCATGTTCGTAAATCTCAGATTTTTTCAAGTCTGTTTTTGGAATTCAATTCTTGAATAGATGTACTATCAAATTTACTATCTCATTATTGTACAATTATTTCATTTAAAAAACTACAAAGATTAATAAAAAAAAAAATTACATGACATTTTTTTTTACAAAAAGTTTGAACCCTCATGGTGTAAAAAAAATGTATGGAGACCTGTGTGCCCATCACGGAAAAAATATGCCAGTTTCATTGTGATTCTAAAATGGTATAAAATATTTTATATTTTTTTTTATTTAAAAAAATAATGTGAGAAATTATGACCAGGGTCCGATTTTTTTTAAATCACTTTCTACCAAAATGATATCCTAGTTGATAATACTAACTACTTAAGCGTATTAAACTAAACTAAATAATTACGAATCGTTCCAAATACTGTTTTTTGTAAAAGTTATGCTTGATAACTTTTACAAAAAACAGTATTTAGAACGATTGACAGCGATTATAAATCTTATAATACCTATTATGAAAGTATCGATTAAGATCAAAATACTGAAAGTAATTAAACAATATTTTTTTTAATTTTGCTCATCACTTATCTGGGTAACGAAAAAAAAACGCTGACACTCAAATGTGTTCTGTAAAAAAGGCGCGCAAAATTTTTAAATTTGCGGATGTGAAATTTTCAGTTCTCTCTAAAAGATTTTATAATATTGTGCTGTGACTTCAGACTTGTTTTTTGCTACTTGAATTTGGACTTATCAACATCGGCAAATTAACAAACGATATTGTGCTGTGACTTTGGATTTGTTTTTGCTACGAGAATTGAGACTTGTTATCTTCTTTCGTAAAATGCCGCGATATCTGTATACACCAGGAGAGTATACACAAATGCTTTGCTCTACCGAGAAAGGTTTCCGAACGTTTTTTGTTAATTTGCCGATGTTGATAAGTCCAAATTCAAGTAGCAAAAAACAAGTCTGAAGTCACAGCACAATATCATAAAATCTTTTAGAGAAAACTGAAAATTTCGCATCCGCAAATTTAAAAATTTTGCGCGCCTTTTTTACAGAACACATTTGAGTGTCAGCGTTTTTTTTTTCGTTACCCAGATAAGTGATGAGCAAAATTAAAAAAAATATTGTTTAATTACTTTCAGTATTTTGATCTTAATCGATACTTTCATAGATAGGTATTATAAGATTTATAATCGCTGTCAATCGTTCTAAATACTGTTTTTTGTAAAAGTTATCAAGCATAACTTTTACAAAAAACAGTATTTGGAACGATTCGTAATTATTTAGTTTAGTTTAATACGCTTAAGTAGTTAGTATTATCAACTAGGATATCATTTTGGTAGAAAGTGATTTAAAAAAAATCGGACCCTGGTCATAATTTCTCACATTATTTTTTTAAATAAAAAAAAATATAAAATATTTTATACCATTTTAGAATCACAATGAAACTGGCATATTTTTTCCGTGATGGGCACACAGGTCTCCATACATTTTTTTTACACCATGAGGGTTCAAACTTTTTGTAAAAAAAAATGTCATGTAATTTTTTTTTTTATTAATCTTTGTAGTTTTTTAAATGAAATAATTGTACAATAATGAGATAGTAAATTTGATAGTACATCTATTCAAGAATTGAATTCCAAAAACAGACTTGAAAAAATCTGAGATTTACGAACATGGCATCAAGAAGAGTTGACGAAAGTGGCTAATTTGTGAAAAAATCTAAAATGTTCGATATTTAAAAATCCATGATACTTTTTTTCTACAAATTTTGCATTTTCCTATCAGGCGTGATGCCCCCAATCTGCAGGTAAAGGATTATCCATTAAATATGGGACACCCTGTATATCTAGAATAAATGAATCAATGATTTATTTGCATGAAACATCGGTACAGTTTTAGTGTTTAACTCAAATTTAGTAGATTAACATGTTTCACCATAAGCTGGCTTGCAAATATTTAAAGAAATTATAATTTAAAATTATCACATAATATATGAAAAGATTTGAATAAACAGAAATAAAAACATAATCATACAAACATAGAGACCATGAAAAGAAGCTCTACCAAGTTATTGTCGACATCACAACTACCTAAATCATCTGTAAATATTTTATTGACCACTATAACATTCTCTTGGTGCAAATAGCACTACTTTATCAATCCATAAACAATACAAATCTGTTATGTTTGTAAACAAACAGCAAAGGCAACTCCAAACACAACGCATACATCTCTAAAGGAAACATTAATTGTAATAGTAAAGAGACGAATCGGGTAGGCACTCTTATTTTCGATCCTCACATGACTCAAGTAGTTGTATGAACAATGCAGAAAAGCCAGACTACTCCGTGAGACACCACGTGCAACGCCTTAGTGGTCACAGACCATAATTTTGGATCCAATCCATAACTAAGGGACTGACTTACTCCAGTTAAAGGTAGTGACGGGGAGTGTGGTCATTTGAATAGTTGGATTGAGGTGACGGCTATCGGTATCGATAAACTAGGCTTAATATAAATACAAACGCTAAAAACAACATAACGTCATACAGTCTATGTAAAGAAAAAGTGTTAAAACACCCCCACTTTACTTGTTATGATTAGGTCTCATAGTACCATGTGATAGAGGATGAGCTTATCGCCAACTAAATCTAAATCCGTGCTGCTATTCAAAATTGCCTGACGTAATAATCCCAAATAACGCTTTTGCCCGACCCGAGAATCGAACCCGAGACCTAGAAGTGAGAGTTCGCAAACGCTAACCACTAGACCAACCATGCGACCTTCAGCAATGCTGTCATAATGTCATGTCTTTCCGATGCCCAGCAAATCTGGTGTAACCAGTATTCAACTGGATAATAAATCATTATGAAAACGCTTACAGTTTCATGGTCTGGTAGATATCGCGTAAGATCACATACATTACTGGCAGAAACTAAGTAACATAACATTACATCACGTCTTATTACCCAGAAGGGTGTGGCAGACTTGTATAACACTCACATTTCACCTGAAATGTTTAGGCCCCACGGGAACGGGGCCTATCGCAAATAAAAACAAAATTTTCGGCAGTATTTTTTTGGTTGTACTGCAACCTCATTTGCTATTAAGTGTATTTTTACAAAAGTCAATTGTGCATAATTTATTGCTTATTAAAACTACAAATCTTTAATGGTGACTTTGAAAATATAATCAGAAGTTTTTATAATTGTGAAATGATTTTTCGTTTATCGTATCGACTGCGCACAACCCTACCATCTACATATTTAGCGTCGTCCATCTCAGTAAGGCAGGCTCCTAAAGAGGTGATCGGTAAAGTCTTTTTAGCACACCGGGAATTTCTTTTTGGACTGGCTTCAAAAGGGAAGTTCAATGTTATATGTTATATAACATGTGAATGAACTGAACGTTTCTTTTTGGTCTGTGTTAATTGTGAACTATGGACGGAACAAATGTAAAAGTATTTGTTTTGATGCTCAGTAAATGGGGCAGTAAAGTTTGTTGAATTGGTGTGAAGTTTACGCTGGTTTTGTGTAAATTTGGAGTGTAATTTGTTTTTGTGTGTTTGCTAGTGAGAATGAAGTTAAACATCGTTTTTGAGGTGGTATGCTGTAGACTTACGGAATATGAGCTTCTGGTTAAGAACTCTTGAAAGTAACTGATTCATTCTCGGGGTTTTTTTTTAATGGGCATGGTGACTGATCCAAATATGGACAATATTGGGTAGATAGTAAAATATATAGGATACCTTATCAAAATATAGGTAAACATAAACCAAATGCAATAATTTTTAGTTACATACAATAAATCTTACTCATTTTATAATTATTTATAGTTTTATGGGCGAGTCCATTTTTAAAGAACTAAATTATTAAAAAATAATTTTATCGTTAAATTACCCACACAATTTATAGCAACTTTTATGATGAAACCATTTTCCATTTTCAAACAAAATTCGTAACTTCACATACATAATACTCAAGCGTGACGACACGCCATTGTAGCCGCTAGTTTGGAGCGTTTGGGCGAGTCTATTATTAATGTGAATTGAAAATAGTATTAACTCAGTCTCAGTTACTTTGTGTGATGTCAAAGTATTCATTTTAATGAAGTTCTTATATAGAGAGGTGTTTCAATTAAATTTTCATTTTTTCATTTTCATTTTCATTTGATTAGTAGACTCCACGATTTAGAGTTAACCTACTTACGCAATACATTTGTTTTGTGCTTTTTAGCATAAATGTAATAATTGTTAACAACATTAGAGGTGATGTATTTGACACTTTTCATGGCTACTTATCATCCCTCAATAACAGATTCATTTGCGTTTCTAATATTCGTCGAATGGAACTTTATAAGTGTAACAGTAAGTTGCACTTTTAACTCATCTCGTCATCAGATCAGACCACCTTAGTTAATAAAACGTAATTGTGCGTGGTTTAAAATATTTTACCAAAAACGGGCTGGCGATGGCTTGGATTTTTATCAATGGTGGTAGAGCTTTTGTCCGTAGGTAGACCGTCTATCCTTTAACCTGCCACCCAAAGTAGTGCTTGCCCTATCTTGTTCCGCTCTGGTGGTGAGAAAAGATCCTGATGTACGGTGCTATGCTTCATACTGGCATATGAAGCATAGCACCGTAGTTCTCAGATAAAGCGACGCATCAATATGCGTCGCTTTATATCTTAGTAACTATCTAAATAATCTAATTATCTTTTTTTATCAATTGTTGATATCCATGGGTGGCACTGACCATCTTATCTTATCATTTTATCATTACCGCCCTATTATATGTCGTAATAAAAAGTTATTATTTATTTGAATGCAATTGGTCTACTAAATATTAAAGAGTAGGCCTAACGATGACACTAGCCGTCGCAGCGGTGACAACGCTTATATGCCGACGTATATTACGAACCTACGGATAACTAATTTAATTAAGTTGAAGTATACTGATTTTAATGAAGTTATAAAAATATTAATGAATATCATCGACGTATAAAGTAAGGACACGGCTAACGCGCGATAAATGAACTGAACCTTTTTGGAGTCAATGAGACTACAAAAAGCGCGTAGTGAAATTGACTGTGGTTGGCTGCCTCCGTGAGCGGTCAAACACGACAAAATGCCTAATTGTGCACTGAAAAGTTGTACGAACTACCAAATTAGACACAACAAAAAAGATTATGGTATTACATATCACCGGTAAGTCACAAATATCATATTATATCCACCTCTTTACATTATCTTGGATCTCTTCAAAGCAAGAGTCAATAGGTATCTCATAGGTAAGCGTGCTCCACCGTAGACCGCATCATCACTTACCATCAGGTGAGATCGTGGTCAAACGCGAGCCTATCCACCATAAAAAAAAAAAAAAAAAAAAAAAAATATTTTATCAATTTTATTTGCTAAAATTTTTCGTTCCGACGCCATATTCCTTAATCGTGAATATACGCGTGACATGACTTTGGAACTGCGCAACTGCGCTTAGTTGAACTATGCCGCGGGCGTTCAAGAGAATATTTTTGGTAATTTAAAAAAGTATTTGTTATGAATTGTCATATCATTGTGCAATGTACTGTTATTGCGTAAAATTGTTATAACGCTAGAGATAATATATGTACAGTCAGCAACAAAAGTAGCTAAACACTTAATTTTTTTAAGTAAGTACCTAATTTTAATAGTCAAGAATAGTCTATAATTTTGTTAAAGTTGATGAATTGAAAAAACTAAATAAAAGCTTGTAACAAAAGTTCAATGATCTTTTGGCCTTTCACGGATTATAGAAAATGTTCACCAAATGATTTAAGTACAAATTACATTTGTACATAAATCCTTACTAATATTATAAATGTGAAAGTTTGTAAGAATGGATGTATGGATGTTTGTTACTCTTTCACGCAAAAACTACCGGATCGATTTTGATTAAATTTTGCACACATGTAGCTTATAGCTTGGATTAACATATAGGCTACTTTTTATACAAAATAAAGTAGTGCATCAAATTTACGCTAAGGCGGTACGAAGTTCGCCGGGTCAGCTAGTCATTTATAAACATACCACGTGGGCGGAGCTACGACCAGAAGCTAGTAAAAAAATATTTCTCGAAACAAACATTTTATTTTAATCCTTAAACAAAATATGACCTACTTTTAGAATTCCCGTGATGTACTGTTCTTTTAATAATATAACTATAATAGGAGTATTTTTAATTTTGTAATAATAAATATTTTACACTATTGAAAGAATCACAATTTTATTGTACCTTCGGCAAAAAAAATGCTAACGAAATTTTATCACGCCCTTACAAGGTTCACATCGCGTGAATGCAAAGTCATTTACATGGTAGTTCAATGCAGATGGCGTTACTGATCCTGCTATTCATAATGTCAAATTTGAAGGGCAATGTGTTCGGACAAGCCATTTCTATAGTATATATTTCTATGATGAATATAAATATAATAATTTTCACTGTGTTAGTTTTAAGACATATAAATAATAATTATGGAAACAACTTTATTATGACATTAAAAAAAGGACTCTTCAATTTTATTAATTTGTATTGTATTTTTTATTATTTATTTGTATTTGTATAGAATAGAATATAATAAATTTATTCATCAAAACTGGTACAGTACACCAATATAAATATAAAATAATATACTTAATGTTATTAAAACTCATTTTAAAAGGATTATGGAATAAAATATAAATTTAAAAACCGGCCAAGTGCGAGTCAGACTCGCGCACCGAGGGTTCCGTACAAACCTGTAGGTATATAAGTAAAAGTTATGGTATTTTTATTGCTAAATGAAATCCATAACATAACAATGTGGAAAGCTGACGGTACCTTGTCAATACATATATGAAAACATTATCAAAATTCTCGTGTCGCGGTGTTTGTTTCCAAACTCCTCCGAAATGGCTGAACCAATTTGCATGAAATTTTGTGTGCATATCGGGTAGGTCTGAGAATCGGCCAAAATCTATTTTTTTATTTTTTTTTGTTAATCGCATAACAACGTTTGCTGGGTCAGCAAGTCTAATATATAAAATTCTCGTGTTGCGGTGTTTGTTTCCAAACTCCTCCGAAACGGCTGAACCGATTTGCATGAAATTTTGTGTGCATATCGGGTAGGTCTGAGAATCGGCCAACATCTGTTTTTTTTTTTAATCGCTGAACAACGTTTGCTGGGTCAGCTAGTAAGTTTATGATTATTAAAAAAAATATACTATGTGATGTAACTAAAAATTTAAGATTTTCGGAACTTTTCCTATATGTGTACTTTATAACGTTGCTTCATGCCAAATTTCAAAATTCCAGGTCGTCTGGAAGTATCCTTTAGGTTTTGATTCCCTTGCGAGTAGTTGCGAGTTTCAAAATATGCGGCTTTAATTGCTGTATCTTTTGATTGCGTTGACGTAGAAGTTTGATTTTGTTACAGCTTAAAGATATTATAGACTTGAGTATTTGTTAAGAATTTCAATATAATACCACTACGCGTTCATGAGTAAAGGGGTAATAAGTTTAAAATTATTAAAAATATTTTTATTATATGATGTAACTAAAAATTTATGCTTTTCGCAATTTTTCCTTTATCTGTGTTATAAGATGTTGCTTCGTACCAAATTTCAAGATTCTGAGTTCACGGGAAGTACCCTGTAGGTTTTGATTCCCTTGCGAGTGTCGAAAATTTGCGGCATAAACGGGAGTATCTTTTGATCGCGTTGACTTAGAAGTTTGATTTTTTCACAGCTCCAAGAGACCATAGACTTGAGTATTTGATATGAATTTCAGCTTGATACCTCCACGCGTTCCTGAGAAAAAAGGTCTTGACAGACAGACAGACAGACAGACAGACAGACAGACGGACAACAAAGTGATCCTATAAGGGTTCCGTTTTTACCTTTTGAGGTACGGAACCCTAAAAATGGACTTTGTATTCTTAAATGAAATTCAAATTTAGTTAGAGAGTTAATTAACACTTAACTGTTTTAATATGTTTTAGCAAAACTTGTATAAATATCGATCATGAATCTCTAAGACAATTAAATCCAAGAACATTTTTCATAAAATCAACCGCAACAATAACAATTTACGATTAAAAAATGATGTTTAATCACTAAAGCTTATTAAGCTGCCTCAGCCTGTTATCAATCTAATTCTTATTACCTTTTGTACAAAGATAGATAAAAAGATAAAGATATCTGAAACAAAGTAATTGCTTGTCAACTCTCGACATGAACCTTCAACATACCCAACTCCTTATACGAGCTTTAATTTTTATAGTAAACTTGCAAGACAGCTGAAGCTTTTAATATTTTCTAGTATGGGTGGCAGTTTTATTTCGCGTTAGCGTTTCCGGTGAACGACAAAATGTTCATAATTCGATACTAATTCTTATGAAATGATGTTTGCTGTGTGGTCGTAACTGACAATACCATATTTTTTAATTAGCTACATTGACATTGAGTTAACTTACATACTATTTCACAGATTATTAAAAATTTATTTTATTTTTAATTATTATTAAAAATATAAAAATAATATTTCGTATTATAATCCCCTTACAAGAATGGCTCGGCAGTATAATGATTTGGTAAAAATTAACAAAAGCCTTGATATTTTCAACAACACTTTAATAAGTTTATACATAACTTAAAAGACATCCTCCATGTAAGTATTGGTTTGGGTGCGTCAGTCCCTCCTGTAGAAGCATCTGAGGCATCCAAACAAAATAATAATCATGTTTAATTGTTAATTTATCTATTGTAACCGTTTCCTTATTATTTTTAGTAGTTAGAGCTTTTTGGTTTTCAATACTGATTTTGCTGTGTGCACATATTATGTTACGATCCAGATCTGAACTGTACATTATCTATTTTTAAAGTTTTCATGATTGTTATGTGTTTTGTGCGCCAAAAAAAAAAAAAAAAAAAAAAAAAAAAAAAAAAGATTATTGTGGTGAGACTGGTGTCCAAGGTAGATAAAATCTGTATTTCAGGTCTGCAGGCCTCCACCCAAGTGCAAGGATTGCGGATTATTTCTCAATGTTTAGACAAAATTGGTAATTGTGGTAATGTCAGTGTGTGTATGAGAGTGTGTTTGTGTGCGTGCGTTTAGTGTGGGTGTTTGTGTATGTGAAAAGCGTGTGTAGGTGGCACGAGCTAGTTAGAATCTAAACTGGCTGGCATTTTTAAATAATTTCGGTAAATAGTATTATTCAAGAAAACATGGTGTAATTGATATTTATAGGCCTGTAATACACAGATTACATTTATTTACAAAAAAAACGTTGTATATCTAATTACCTAACAATTAAATACACGCTTTATATTTCTCTGCATCATCAATAATAAATTGATACACTTGTACAGTGACTAATGAAGAAATACCGTTTCACTTATTTATAAAAAAAAGTGTTACATAGCCGTTTAATCTATTAATCAAGCCTTTGAACTGTTGCCGACATGATGACATATTAAAAATATTTCAACTACTAAGCTATCGTACTCTAATGATTATGATAGGAAATGCATTTTATCATCGATATATATGAATTGTAGATGCTTCGCTTCATTTGAGGATAACGTTTCTATACGTCGTGTGCCAGTAATTTGTACTGAGAACATACATGTACGAAAAACAAATCAGCAATTAAACATAGGAGACATGCGCATACAAATGCTAAAGTTAAGAGTGACTGAATGGTTCCTGCAGAAGGATTATGCCTTCATGGAAACATTACTAACCTACATCTCCTAATTAAACAAACGAATATACATAAACGTACGAGTGATCACCAGGCACACACGCAGAAATAGTAAAGTACCATATATGTTTATTTAAAGGTTATTTCTACCCTAAACTATAGACAACCACGACACTCCACTCTTAAACATTCATATTAAATCGATTGTACAGTACGAGAGGCCTGGTACCATAACACAAGTTTAAACTTACTTTGGGTACCAGTAGTCAACCAATTATTGTACATATTATGGTTCCATTACTCAGGTCTGTCACGTCTATTTTTCTATGTACTTCCTGTTTAGATGCAAATTAACTTTTTTAATTAAATTTATTTATTTAATTTCCAGATCGAATCTCACCACCAAACAAAGCAGTTCAAGTACTACTATTAAGCCAAAGGTGACTGAATACTTCCACCTCCTAGAACTTGTTCATTCTTATACTAAAAACAGTTGCATTTTTTTTGGATGCTTCCATATCGTTTTACCATTTGCCATCCAAGCCCCGCTGCAAATCCACGAATCTTTTGACTGTAATCGCGGGATCAAATCACGCTTCATGTTAAAAAAAATCGACTGTTGTAAGTATTTGATTGCTAAGCATGGCTAAATGCTACCACAAAAGAGTTCTTGACTACCACAAAAGATAATACCATGATGGCTCCTGACATTTATACATTTTACAATTTCTTTCATCTTTAAGTACCTCCGCCACGAAACAATGGTGCCACATAGTCTATCCTCCTGGCACAATTAGCGTGCACACCATGGCACCTCGGTGTCCTCCCTTAAGGGGAAGGCGATCAGCTTAGTTTACTTTCGTCGCGAACGTCCGCCGGATATGTACCGTTCGTCGCACGCGCCTGGTTTCGTACTGGTTTGGTATTGATGTTGTTTGGGAAAGTGAGGTCAAATGAAATTAGAATGATTCATAATTTTAACTAAACAATTAAAAAGACAAATTATCTACTATTTTCCATTTTGATTGCTAATCAATTTTACAAACCTCATCCACAGATCCACATAGCCTCGACGAGTCCCTAACTTCTGTGTACCAGCTTTTTTACCAAATTAGTCTTAAGTAGTGTTTCTTCATCAATGCTTAAATCATGTACAAAATGCCTAAATATTCCTTATCTCATATTTAACTATGATATAATATATTATGATATGATATGACATTATATGATAGTATGTCCTAATTTGAAAATAATTAAATATTTTATAGATATCCAAGGAGCTCAGTTCACTCATAGTCACACCATAAACTTTGATACATGATATTTTTTATCCAATTAATTTCAAAATAATTGATCGATAAACCACAAAATGAAGACTGAGGCCAATGTCACCAGATCCTGATAAAGTTTCGGATAGTTAAGTGCTGGTAAATTCTCTTATTTTTTATACAAAACTGACATTTTATCTGTCAAATAAACTACAAATTGATAACCAGATTGATTATTGACTTATCCAGATCTGATGAAATTGCTTTATTGCAATAAATGAACAAAGTCCCAAACACCAAAAAAGCCGAAACAAGACTCCATGACACCCGTCGCGTGCGCATTCAAGATGGCGATATTGTTATGCAATAGCCGCGAAAGTAACTGTGTACTACCTTCCTGTGCCACCGGATATTAAAATAAATAAATGTTACTTATATCAAACTGCCAAACACGTGCGCTAAACACCCACTGAATTTATGATTGATATTTAAAATATTTGGTATGAAAGTACTACTTATTATGTACAGTTTGTTGATTTGTAGGTACTCTGATATTTAAAATGGCTAATGTGTTTAAGGGTTAATAACTGTGAATCGGTGCGATGCTAAATCGCAATGCAAAAAACTAAGCCGCAAATTACTGCAATGCGATTACATGCGGCAAGAGTGACCGAACTGAATGTAGGGTATTGACGATGCGAATTTATGCGAATCAATTCGCAAAATCTTGCGATGCGTCGCGCCAGATCGCAGATTTCTACGATGCGACGTCGCATCGCAGTTTTTTGTAAAAAAACTGCCCTTAAATCTTATGAATAAGATACCTTTTGTCAAAATTAATAAGGTAGCTTACTCTTAAAACTAGTGCAAAATTTTTTTTTAAATATTTTTATAACCAATTTTTGTGTTTATAGAAATATTTAAGAGCACAAAGTAGTCATATAATTTGTTTAAATATATTTTCTGAAAACTGTCGAACTATAAGCAAAAATAAGTTTCTAGGATACTCTTAATGCTTGACATTATTACTTACCAGTAAACTATTCCCTACACCGTCGTCGGGGTAGACCTAGGAGCCGCTGGTGGGGCGACCTAAATGCCTACAACCACAACTGGTGAGAAACTGCAGGAGATAGAAAGAATTGGAAACGTTTGGGGTAGACCTTTGCCCAGTAGTAGGACAACGCAGTCAGTTATTTAGTGCCTGGATGTACTGTCTCGATGGTTTAGTGGTTAGCGTATGCATCACTCGCCGCGAGGTCTCGGTTCGATTCTCGGGTCGGGCAAAGTGTTATTTGTGAACTTGCCGTCAGGAAATTCACAATAGCAGCACGGAGTTTGAATTGTGCCCGGTAGATGATGTAAGGCTTACCCCTTATCCCATAGGACCTAAACAAGACAGATGAAGTGTGGGTGTTGTATGTTACGTTAACTTATTTTGTGCTATTATTAACCTAAATGGTAATTAATATTATTATGTACAGCTGATATTATTTGCTAAGTATACAAAATTACATGAAATATATTATACCATTTACAAGAGAACTCGTGTCTACAACAAAAATATTTCATCTCACAGAATCCATTATCAATAAGTTTCCTAATACATAGCACTCTAGTACACCTGCCATTAATTTTACAAGATAATCATAAAAATTACATTAATGCCCCAGTAATTATTCGCCATCAACTGTCAAATATAAAGAATTTCTTTTATGACAAATTAATGGTAAGTACCTGAACAACATGTCGGAATGTACAGTTTTTACTAAGTACTATTAAAGTATATAAGTTATGCTCAAGTATATAAGCAAGTATGTAGAAGGGGTGGGACCACGCAGGTGGAATGTCAACTCTAGTCCCCACCCCTTTACATTTATGGCTCGAATTAAAAAGCTGTTTTAACGACAGTTTAAAGAATTAGTTTGTTACTAAGAAGTAGATATTTATAGTTTACATGCTAAATTCATACATTTTCTGTATGGAAATGATATCATCTGCGCTTAACAAATTTAAATTAAACGGAAACATTAATTTTTAATTGTCGTATGCATAAGTATGCTATTGAAATCATATCATCTACCAAGCATATTATTATGATGAACTTAAAAGGTGTTGCATTAATTTAATTCATCATCTGCATAATGATTACAAAATTGTTTTCAAAAGTTATTTGACATGAATATGCAGTTGACTTTTATGCTTGGTTAAAACTATAAGGCACATAAAAAGCTGAAACCCCTAAAATTATTATTAACTAGCTACAGCGCGGCTCCACACTCATGACACGTCGATAAATAGTAGCCTATATTATTCCTGGGACTTTGAACTATATTCACACCAATTTTCATTAAGATCAGTCCAGTAGATTCGAATATTTTGGGGTACAAACAAACAAACAGAAATATCTCTCTTCTTTATATTTTGGTATCAATAGTAATAAAAATTTGGTAATAAAGCCCTAGTTTTTGACGAACCTCCAGCTTTGGAGCTCTATTGAATTTTCTATTACGTTTTTAGATTTCTTTGTTCTTAGCTTACAAACATCATCATTAATTACTAAACCAATCTTACTTTGAAATTTGAACATAATTGTCTGCTAGTTATGAAAACATGCTACCTATTTGGTGGCAACTTGTGAATAAATCACTGAAGACATCCGAGAAGAAAAAAATAATTACCTCCAAAATTTGTAAACACCAAAACGCTGTAAAGCAATGTCATGTAAAAAGGCGTTCAATCACCATGAAAGTTCCATAACACCAAACACAACCGCCATTAATCGCAAAGTACAAATGGGCGACATCTTAATTTCCATACATCCCAAATATTCGTCAAGGAACCTCTTACCTCACGCAATCGCACTAGAGACCGTCGCATCAAAATTCGAAACACACGCACCAACACATAGTTTTTATCCCGCACGTGGAATCCCCCGTAAATTCTTGGGAGCGCATTAAAATTGTATAGGATCGCAGTTTTTGTATGGCAGCGTATGTGAGGGTGCACAGTCGAGTACATAATTGTAATTAACATAAGATTTCCCGTAATAACAGCGCTGTGCTCGCGCGCGACGAAAATGGCCGCAGCCACTTTTTGTGCGCAAGCGTACGCTGAATATCATAAGCTACGTGTGTGGATCAGCGCTCACGGGGGCATTTTTAGGAAAATTCTTTTATCCTGAGAGCTTTTCGATGTTTAGAAGACGATAACATTATGTAACTCCCTGGGGGAGTTAAGTGAGTTACACCTAAGGTAAAATATAAATTTTTTGAGTCGTTGTTTCAGGTTTGCCAATTTACGCTTTTTCAAAGGTCCTTTGGAGACTCAAATAAGAGAATGTATCGAAAATCAATTGTAAACTGTAGTGTAGGTGTGTAATTTTATTAAATCAAAAAACGTCGAGTAGCCTCTTTCTAAAAATGATTGATTGGGCAGGGTGTTTTGTTTGGGTACAATTTTGAACAAAAGTCTATAAAGTGAGTACTATATTCTAGACTTTGTAATTGTATCTATGTGAAGACAGTTAAAATCACAATTTTACAAAAAAAATGTTTAATGTCCAGATTTATTGGTTACAGATTCTTATGATTCTAACGATCTTATTTTGTTAGAAATCTAAAAAAATCATTAATAGTGTAATTAAAACAATGTCTCCAGAGTCCTGTATAAAATCAATCACCCCGTGTGCGCCCGCGCATGTCGACGGGAGACAGAGCTTCGCCCTCTATACGACGACTGCTACTTATCGACAATTGAAAACCTCCCTTAACACATACGATACGAATTTAACTAATAAACGATCATAACTTTGCGCCTATACATCCCAGAAGGATGTGGCAGAGGTGTGTAATACCTACGTTTCACAGGTTATTTTTAGGTCAGATGTGGCAGAAAACTCCCAAATGACAGTTTTGCCTGACCTAGGGGTCGAACTTGAGACCCCACAGTGAGCGGTTACATACACTACTGATAGACTAACGCGGCAGTCTATGTATACGACATAATTAATTATCTACAACCATATTAGCTGGAAATATGTTATCATAAAATATGTTAGATATGGCTACAACAACATTTTTTTAATTTAAACAGAACATCCTTTAGCTAGTAATTTTTATGTCAAAGTATTTTTAAGATTCATAATCAATATTTAAGATATTAATTGTATATAGGTATTACCTATACAGTGTTTCTTCAGACGTTTTTACACGCTTTATTTAATTGTTACGCTAGTGTACAAAGCTTATGAGTTCTTTAAAAGATCAATAATAAAATACTGTTTTTGCACATTAAAGGCATTTTCAATAAAAATGAAGACGTGACGATTCCGATCCGACTTCGAAAAGTCTTGGGCTCTAAATCCCGTATTCCCTACAACCCGATCTTTACGCTACGATGCGTGTGTGCCCCTGAACGTTTTTGTACGTCCTCGTAACACGATCGTCCCATCTCATAATTTTAGACGTTTTTGCCCACTCCTGCGCAGCCTTATTAAGAGTGCTTGATTACGTGCGATAGGAGCTGATTGACAGTTGCTATTGCTATTTCATGGTTATCGATCCTTTGCTTTGGGTTTGTTGGAAAATGACTAATACAAATTTTGGACTGTGGTTGTATGAGAAACAAAATATAACTATAAAACCCGACTTCTTGTATTACCTTCAAAACGTTTTGGTAACATTTTAAAATATGTAGGTATATAGTATACCTGTATATAAAATGTTAAAATTAAAAACATAGCAGATATAAAAGAAGCTAGTACTTATTTTATTAAACTTACGAAACTGTTCTACCAATTTTTTTTTAGAACGGCAATAAATTGCAGTTTAAACACAAAGCAGATTAGGCTACAATTTCTATAAACCCAGTGACGTATCGTTTTTGATATATAAAAGAACTATTCCAATATTCAAATATTTGAGTTGTTTTAATGTAAAATTTAAAAAATACAACATTGATCTCATAAAATCTTTTTCATCATAGTAATATCAAACGCCACACCTAATAGCACCCTGGATAGATAACTAAACGTATTTGTTAGCGGTACTGTCCGCGTCATAACAGTCACAAGCCGTGCAGTCAACATACTACACATAGCTGCAGATATAACATAACATAGTGCACATAACAGGGATGGAGCCTAGGAATCCTAGGATACGTCCAGACGCGATTGTTTTAAACCAATTAAGTGGTCATCTTTATTTGAAAAATCTTCATGCAGTACCTTTATGCCCGCCTCTTATCTCAAAGAACGTTTCAAGTTCCTCACTGACTTACATTCTAAGTTCCTGAGGTCTGCCGAAAATTTGGGACAAAAAATGCCAGCGCACTGTACTAATTACTACGATAAATCATTTACTGTTTAAGCTATTCGTTTGTGGAATGCGCTACCAATAGCTATCAGACGAGCTCAATCTGTAACCACATTTAAAAGCATGGTTAACGAACACTATAAATCACTATAAAAATGTATATATCAAGTGCATAATATAAAATATATAATATTCATATTAAATATTTTTTTATATTTTATTAATAAAGAATTAAAAATAATTATTTTTTTACAATTTGATCCCCCTATCCCATGGGACCGACCCATAATAGGTGCAATGTGGGTGTTGTTCACTTCTAATACACGCGGGGTCTTTCCGTCAGAAATTTCACAAGAGCAGCACGGAGTTGGATTTGTGCCCAGTGGATGGCGATAGGCTCATCTCCTATCCCATGGGACCTAAACATAACAGGTGAAATGAGGGTGTACACCTCTGCCACAGCCTTCTAGGTATTACTTATAAGGATTGATGTTATGTTATGTTAAATGATTAAAAAAATGCATTAATATCATTTCATCGACTAATTTAATGGGAACGCAAAGTATTGAAACTGCGTCATACATGGCTAGAAAGAAAAAAGTATATAAAAGGGAGGCATAATTAAACGTACTGAAGTTTACTTTGTGCTCAAAGGCAGAGTTAGTGCAGGCAAAAGCTAAAACAAAATGTACAGGACTTATTGTAATTAAGTTTTTTGCCACCAAATAGGATAAAAAATACGTGGTGCACTTTGAAAAACAATATTGGTACCATATTATAAAAACTATTCGACGATATACTCGGCTAGGAAGAAAACAGAACACGAGTTGCTAGTAGTAATTACTTTGTGTTCAGCGGCAGGCTTGGTACATTTTTTAGTCCGAAACAACAATGTGACGGTCTTTAAAATAATGCAATGAACATGAAAAGAGAAAAACATTTTTTTTGGCTTTTGTCACGTAGTGAAAGTATAGAGAGTGTTCATCAATTAGCATCTCGCAGTCCACTGCTGGACATAGGCCTCTCTTAATGTGCGCCACAACACCCGGTCCTGCGCCTTCCGCATCCAGTCCCCTCCAGCGACCTTCTTCAGGTCGTCAGTCCACCTGGCAGGGGGGCGTCCCACCTTACGGTTGCCGAGTCGCGGTCTCCATTCCAGGACTCGTTTGCTCCAACGGCTGTTGGTCCGTCGGTAAACGTGACCAGCCCACTGCCACTTCAGCGAGCTTATTTTGCGAGCTATGTCGGTTACTTTGGTTCTTTGTCGGATGACCTCATTACGAATTTTATCCTTCAAAGAAACTCCGAGCATAGCTCGCTCCATAGCCCACTGCGCGACTTTAAATTTGTGGACTAGTGCAACCGCTAATGTCCATGTCTCGGCACCGTAGGTCATAACAGGCAGGACGCACTGGTTGTAGACTTTCGTCTTCAGGCACTGCGGTAAAGGCAAAGAGAAGACTTGACGAAGTTTGCTAAATCATTTTAGCTAGAGAGTGTTAGTTCGTACTTATTTGTTTCACTAACATAACTCTACACAATATCACATCCATTGACTACATAAAAATCACATCTATATTGGCCCTGAAATTACTGGCACATGAGGTATACCACCGTAGTCCTCAGCTGCAGCGACGCATCTATAATCTGCTTTTGTGGATTGATGTCCATGGGCTGTACTCCACTTACCATCAGGTGGACTACACGTTCGTTCGCTGTGAGCGTAGTATAAAAAAAAAAAATATTACTCAGAAGGGTGAGGCAGAGGTGTACAAAACCCACATTTGACTAGTGATGTTAAGGTACCAACCATGGGATCTATGGTGAACCTATCGCCATCCACCGGGCACAATTCCAAGTCCTTGCATTCCAAATAACACTTTGTCCGACCCAGGAATAAACCCTGAGACCTCGCGATGAGAGGTACATACGCTAACCACTAGACCATCGGGAGAGTCTTACTGTTTTACTATTCATAATATATCCTTCCTTATGGCCAAAAAAACCTATTAGATATGATTTGCATTATAATATTATCTTTGGATACAACATTCCAGATTTTATTAAAACTCCTTAACACATTAAAGAAAATATTATGATAAACTATTCACTAAATGGCCCAAATCATTACTACAGTGGTTTTTAAGTAAATGAACTATCCTGAAATACCCAAATAAATATTATCATAATTATTTCCGCAGTTTTCCATATTAGTCGTCATTTATATGGAAAACCAAACCAATTTAGATCCAAACAAAAACGATCTCCAAATAGTTGGATACATATCAGTGTCCCAACTAACCTGGAAAATCCTTATATCAAATTGTCAATTGTTCTTTGTTCATAAATATTTCCTCGTGAAAACCGTCCTTCACGGCGCGTGCGTGGCACCCAATATGGCGGCCGTATTCAGACCGGACGGACGATTTTGGCGGGAGCGCGTGCGCGGTCATAGCGATGACTTGTGGTGTGACCAGGTGACAAGGTTCTTTCGGATGATGTTTTTGTTTTTTCTTTTAAACTTGTATCCAACAATCATATCCATAACCATGATTCTATAAGATTTTTGATGCATTGTGGAAGAGTGCAGTTATAAGCTTTCAGATGGAGCAATTTAAGCTTTATTACCTCACTGGAGTAGTAAATATTATTTAAAAGAAATCGGTAGCACATTCTTTAAGTTTAAATTTCGAGGCACCGTGTTTTTATACTTCCGTCATTGAGTTGGCATAATTGTTACAATGATTAATTGATTTGCATTAAAACTGAAAATTAAAAAAATAATAATAAAGTTAAGTTTAATTAAACCCGATAACGTTCTAGGGAAAATACGCTATCAATTTCGTCCACTTAAGCTCTCTAGAGGCAACTTTTACATTAATTTTGAAAATATCTTGTGGGTAGCGCATGGGTAGCATATACTATTAACATTATTTAATTGTAAAAAAAACCCTACGTGATATTGATATTTAAAAGAACATTGTAGTTTCATGCAGCAATGCGAAATAGTAGAAAAATGAAATGTCGAAGATTTATTTATTTATTTACTTAAGTTATAACGGTAATTACAACAATTACTTTAATTTAAGATAGTTGTAAACTTAATTAACACAGTTAAATTAACCATGCAGAGAATACAAGACATATCTTTTAGAAAAATATTAAAAAATAATAATACTAATATACCCAAATAACATACACAAATGAAAAATCATCCATCATTTTCGCAAAAACTCAAACACACTGTTAACACATTTGGCCATACATCCGCAAACAAATCACAGTCAAGGTTGGTATCCAGGAGAGCGTTGAATGCAGAGAGGGTGCGTGGTATTGGTGATAGAGCCCATGCCACGATGCGACACGCTGGCACAGCGAACAACACATGCTTGCGATTGCGGCGAAAGTCAAAGCTACAATTATTCCTCTAAGGATTTTGCACATGACTATGAGTTGGTTTCTATGTTTTAATGATTAAATCATTAACTTTTAATAACTTCCAATTAAATTATCCTGATTCCGCAAAACCGTACAAATACAATCCATAAGCGCTTGTGGTTACCCTGCACGAAAATGACGCGCGAAACCAATTATGGGTGACATTATTAAAATAATGAGCATTAGCAAAATATTCATGTGCCAGCTACATTGTATTTTTAATTCATTGATTTTTTGTTGTCATCGGGAAATTTTCATACAATGTGTTTGTATGTGTGCGACGGAATAGTTACAGGAAAATTCTTGAGGAAAATTCAAGTGATAACATTTTTGTTTTTGACTATGACAATGTGTGCTTTCATATTTTATATGCTTATCCGCTGTTTATGGTATATCATTATGTGATATTTAACAATATTTTTTAATGTAAATTTTTGTCAGAACTCAATTGTTTTTATATTTATCAGGACTACAAAATATACATAGGCTATCTAAGTTGCCCGCTTGATTGCTCGTTTATAACAAAACAGCCCTTTTTTAAAACCTAATAAGCGTAAGTGACACAAAAATTAACAGTGTACATGACATTTCGCTGTAAATGTATGCATACGGCGCATGTTTTAAGGGAAATATCTACGATGTGAAAACCATTACAGGTCTCTTTAATAAGATTTGTATTTCATGTGATATTTGCCAGTTTAACATCTATGTTTAATTATATTTTCATAAATAATTAAAATCATCGTAATACTGTAAAATTTGCGTAAAATTAATGCTGTCAAACACAACTAACCGAGTTAACAAAGCAAATAACCAGTCTAACTTCTTTATTATTTATCGAAATTAACTTTAGTAAGTTAACCCTTCTCATTATGAAGAGAGACCTGAGCCCAGTAGTGAGACATGTAGATACAGGGCTGCTATATTTATATTATTATAAAACTTAAGTAAAATTGTAAAACTTTAAATTTTAGGTATCAACATGCACAAATATGAAAAAAGCTGAGCTTTGCATCTTATCCTGAAAGCGTTGACAAACAAAGTCGTAAAGATAGCCATAACTTAACTCACAGATTGATGTAACTTAGTAGTAAAAAGTTATTTATCCTCTATCTATACTATTTTTCATGATTACAGTAAAACGTTACCTATATTCTTCGGTCTTGAAACTGGTTTAGATCTAAAATATGCGTTAATTTTCACAATCATAGTCATGATAATTATGAATTGTAACCACTTTAGTAAAAATACACAATACTAACTTGGTTGCCTGAAAGAAATCGCGTTAAGCGATAAGACCGCCCTTTGTGCATGTATTTATTTATTTATTTATTTATTTATTTATTTATTTATTTATTTATTTATTGGAAGACCAACAGCAGTAACAATTAATATTAACAAAAATATTATGCAACATTCAGCCAATTACAGGTCCTCACGAATAAGTTACAATATATTATAAAATTAAGAATTACGAATGTACTGCAACAAATTATAACAGAGCCTTATACAAATCAATTGCTTCAATAATACTAAGCACACTTTTGATATTGAAAAAAGAAATCCCGGCTTAGCACCCGTCTCATCGACTCCAGGTTTGCATTAAATACATCAACATCATGTAATTTGCTTGCATCATTAAGGGTCTTACTAGCTCTCCGGACGAAGCTATTCTGCCGATAGTTAGATGACACTAGTGGAAGGTGGAGGGGTGAATAGTGCCGCGTATATTTCGTAGGTATACTAATACTGACTTTGGAGAGTAGTTCCGGGCTGTTCAACGACGATTGTTATTTAAACTTTCATTCAAAATGTACTCGTATATCCAATGTTGTGAGCACAAATAAAGTTTTATCTATCTATCTAACTTAACTGTCGTGGTGCATTTACACACATAACATCACCCACATATATGTGGGTGATGTTATGTGTGTAAATGCACCACGACAGTTAAGTTGGGATATATCCCATAGGGGTAGGCAGAGACGATTGAACGTAGATGAAAGAAGTATGTTATTTTTATTTCTTTATTAGATTATTATATTATATTATTAGATTAACCGAAAGTCCCTGGTCCTGAGAAAACAACTTACCGTTATTATTTACTAAAAGTTTCCACATGGCCTCTTAGAGACAAACACAATCGTAAAGTAACTTCGGTTACCACGCAATGACCTAATTCAGTAGTTAATCATGAAGCTTCTTTTCCTGTTTTCTACGACAAAAATAAATCGTCTCTGTATTGAGTTCATGGGTTCTGTCCGGAAAATCAATCTCCAGGCACTATAGAGTTGAAAATCATTTTCATAAGTAGTGAAAAATTAATTTACATTTTCCAATTTTGTGAGTTTAATGAAAATATATAATAGGAGGCGCTGGCGGGACGACCTAGATGCCTAAAGCCACAACTGGTGGCAAACTGCAGGAGATAGAGAGGACTGGAAACGTTTGGGGGAGGGCTTTACCCAGAAGCGGGACAATGCAGGCTAAAAAAAAAAAATAGTAAACACATCATTCGGTTTGATTAATTAAATAAGTTTTTTTTAAATGTTGTAAGCTCTTTACGTCATTTCAGAAATCGTACCTATAGGTAGATACTGCTCATCTCTTGACACATATTATTAAAAATAAAACTGGTGAAGTGTGGCACGTGAAATAATAGTACCTCTGTCATACCCTTGGGGTTAATATAGGTGTGATGTTGTTATGATGTTTTGTTAATATATGGTCTCGTAAAGTGTAAACAATGAATTCAGTAAGTATGTACATAATATCTTCGTGTAGCGCAAATACATAGGTGGTTTTGTAGTCACGAAGCAATATGCTCGCCAATCTGTCTACCAGGCATGTTAATGTTGCAATCAGACCATTCATTCTCTAGGAAACCCCATAAAGGCATCAACATCTATTTTACTAGAATTCAATTACCTACAATTTATAGTGTAACGACTATAGCTTGACTTCACTAAGCAAGCGCTAATATGGTCATTAAGACAAGTTTTCTGTAAGAATTATAGATTTATAATAATTTTCCGTCAACGCAGACATCTAGGAAATTATCGCTAAGGCAGGAGTTTTTTTTGTATTTGAACAAACCTTGGGCGTTTCCTTGTTGTGCTTACAATGACTTGGCACTTCAGACTTCAGCCTCTGTAGCTACATAGATTTTCATTTACCGATTTTCATTTTAGGTAAATGATAATTGCTATAAATACGTAGTGCAGGTAGGTATTGTGAATTAGCAATGAGATTTTTATGCACCATGTTCATGCAATTTATAATTAAGATTAAGCTTACCTAGGTGTAGGGTGTAGGTAAGCTTTATATTGTTAGGCTTTTGGTCAACAAAAAAAATGCTTGGTTTGGTTGTGAGGTAAGTAGCCTAGGTAAGCCTAAATTACTGGCATAGGACGTATTCCTCAGATATAACATCACAATGTTATTAAATGTTTATGTAATTATTGAACATGGGGGTTTGTCTTAGTCTGGGTGTCTATGTATAATAAGTATATATTTACAAAAGAAAAGTATATAATGTATTAGTATCAGTTATTCTAGTACCCATAGACTAGATGGCGTTGTGTGTAAGTTGTGAGATATTTATTTATTTCTTTATTGTAGTTTATTTCATATTGAGTGTCATATTTAGGATAAAAATATCATGAGACTAGCCTGATATTATAATACAAAGTGGTTGCGATATAGCGACATTCTTTGCAACCACTTTTTTATACTGGAAAATGCCTAACGCTTACCATCGACCCGCTGGTTATGTCCGAATTGCACGAACTAAAACCCTAGTTCCGTCAACGTGATAATATATAATCGGGGTGCCAGGTAAAGCTCGCGTATGGATGCTAGCACCCAGGAATCTCAGCCGCCGTGCAAAATGGAGGCCTAGTCCTCCCTCCTTATGAGAGGCGTGCCAGGAATTCATTGCAACCATAAATTCTAGACTTTCAACAAAAAATATTTGCTGCCACTGTGTAAATATCAATAATAAAGCGTGCATTTTGTTCTTTCCCGAGATTTCACTTCACTGTCAAAGATTGATAGAAATCATAAAATGTTATTTCCCTTGCTGTCGACGATTATTTAAAACGGACTTATTTGTATGTATTACATACAGAAATTAGGTTTGCAAAGCATAGTGAGTGCTGATACAAGATAGCCAAACTGGCCGACCAACGACTAGACTACCGACTAGTCGAACGACTCAGTTGTCACTAATGCATTTGTAATACAAAACTTTTACACGAGAATTGTATGCCATGTCATCCGAGATTTATGAACAAATATTGAGATTTTATGTATGGAAAAGTAACAGTGGCTGAATCACAGTCTACCGCCAAATAGTTTAGTTTTGGCATAACGTATTCTGTCCCAATTAAGTGGCGAGATTAGGTGGATTCTGAAATTACTAACACATGAAATATAATATTGTAATTCTCAGATGTTATGCATCTTATATGGCTTGTGGGTGCTGGATTACAGTACAATACAATAGAATTAAATCGAATCGAATTAATTTTAAAACTGTCTTTATGTACTATTATTAAACGGGTTGGATCCGACAAAGAATCTCTGTTTTCGTATTTAAAATAATATTAGAGAGATCGACTATGGATTCGGTCGACTAGTCGGCAAGCCGATTAGTCGGCAGTCAATTTGCCGACTAATCGGCGGGGCCGATCATTAGATTCGGTGTAGTATACAATTTTAAATGCATTTTAAACCTAGCTGTATTTCGTATTTTTCATCGCGCCACAACATGTAATTCATAACAGAGCGGGTCAAGTTATGTAGCATTTTTAATCCAAGATTATTGGCATTTATAGTTACGCCAACATCGGCACATCTCAAATTACAATGCTTCTATTACTTAACTCAGTTTAAGTCAAAGACAAAACCTAAATTACCAAACACAGGTGGCACAGTAACGTATTCTATGACATATAAATCATCTACGATATTTATTTCTTGTCACTTACTATCAAGTGAAATGAAGCCCGTTTTACTACTTTACTACATACACGTGTCGTATAAAACCTTATTTAAAAATATAGTACCATACAAAGTTCATTGTCTAGCGGCCTTTTTTATATCGCATTAAATAAACATACTATCACCATTTTTCTTTGCAAATTACTCCTTTTAAAACCGTAGTAAACCTGCAATAACAAATGAGAATGAAACTACTGAATAATTACAAGCTTAGTTCATTAGTATTTTCTTTGTTTTCTATCTACACTTAATTTAGTCGATAGACATTCCTGTCGCTGTCCAAGTTGACTAATGCTAAGACTTATTGGAGACCAGCAAATTGATGTTTTATGTTACTCTGGGTAAATAAAGGGTGACGTTACATTAATTAACTTTTAAATTAAAATACTTTGCTTCCGAAATATATTTTTGATCAAGGAATTCTGTTTTATTTCAACTCATATTTACAAATTTTAATTTTACAAATTTTACAAATTTTAATCACAGAATAAGCAAAAAGGTCTATTTAATATAAATTTGTAATTAAATTTACAAATTTTAATCACAGATTCACAGATTCTGTGATTGGTTGTTAACATTTTCAAAATTAAATATTTCGCTTAATATTGCAAACAATCTTCAAAAATAAAATTATTAATTTCATTTCTGCAACTTTATATTTTTTTATATTTATATATTGGAAGACCAACAGCATGTTATATCATTTTATGATTCTTAATACTATGTAACATAGCTAATAACAGGTCTTCACTTTATTATTATCATGGAAAATTAAATATGTTAAATCATAAAAATCATTGTTTACTAAACCCATGAAATATTGGCGACTACTTCAATAGAAAGTTTGTACATCCCAAGATATGATGCGTTGCTTCATCTTAGGATTACGGAGCCTCTTGTGCAACTATGTGTTGATAACTTTATGTCACACACATACAGTAAAAATCTTATGTATCTTTAGACATTTGAGTAAGTAGATGAATAAATAAATATTTCGCAACTCGAACACAACGCCATCTAGTACCAAACTAAGCAGAGCTTGTACTATGGGTACTAGAATAACTGATACTAATACATACATACTTTTCTTTTGTAAATACATACTTATTATACATAGAAACACCCAGACTAAGACAAACCCCCATGTTCATGCACACAAAGATTTGTCTTAAGTGGGCATCGAACCCACGACCTCGGCGTCGCAGGCAGGTATACTACCCACTCCGTCATCTGTAGATACTCGTACAGTGACATAACAGGCGGCGCCAGGCTGATTAACAAGTGTACAGCTCACGATTGCTATGCGGCCTGGCGTGGTGTACTTGAACATGTAATGCTGCCTTGTTGGGAGCTTGTCAAATGTGCACAGGGGAGGCGTGGAGCAATTGTACATAACTTTATTGGTAAATACAATGTTGCTAGAAGAGCATCGGTGATATACCGGTGCCTACCAACTGAATTGTTTTAGTCTTGATACGTTTCGTATAGCAACCCAAAATACAAACATAATTGTAGTTCCTTTAAAAATATAGCACAGGTTACAGGCTGATATTATAGCTTTCGATTGCTATCGGTTCAAATGTACGGAACCGGTTTAATACATTCCCTATGTTTAAAATTGACTCCGTAGTTTTGAGTCTTTTCATTTCAAAATATATTTAAAATATATTTAAATATATTTATATTTCAAATTAAATATCATCCTCTCTTCTAGAAGATTTTCTCTCGTCGCTGTCGCCTTCCTAAAGAAAATGTGTAAAAACATCTCAAGTTCTCAACGTTGTCCTTAAGAAGCTCGCAGTAATTTCAGTATGTTAATCATCACTAATTAAAACAAATTGATCCTATTTCTATGTATCACCGATATTAATATTCAGAGCATTAATAGCTTATTAATAACTTTTTGTATCGTGCGACTCTCCGCTTCAAAACCGGTCACTGACAATAAAATAACTTTAATAGTATTTGTTTTTGCAACTCCATGCCATTTAGTCTCGATATAGTACCTACATTCATTACGAACTATTCGCTCATTGGTTACTGATCAACCAATCAGCATCCATGCAATATGTTATTAAAAATAGAATAATAATACTGTACATAGGTATGCCAAATATCACCACCAGTCGACCAAGATCTCTTGCAATGAATGCTATTTTGTAATTGTTAAGCGATTTGTTGAAACGCGCCTGGTTCGGGGGTCACGTTGTACTGGATAGTTTTTGATACTTCGTTAGTTTTTACGACCGTTGGTTTTTACTGTATCAGTGATTAACTGTTTTTGTTGAACAATTGTTGGTCAAGCCGATTGTTTCTACATAATTCATTTTAAAATAGAGTTTGAAATGTTTGTGTCTTTTAAAAGAAATATTAAAGCCATAATCAGGCTTTAGAATATAAACTAATGAATATAAAAAAATAGAATATAAAAAATTAGGATATCTCTGTTTTTGTAAATATTAGCTATAAGACTTATTTAAATTTTTATTTTGATACACCAACTGCCCTATATATTGCCTGCAACACAAACTATCTGTTTATCCATCCAAAGGTTGCCTGGAAGAAATTGCTTTTTAGCGATAAGGCCGCCCATTGTGCATTTGAAAATATTTTTAAGTTGTATTTTATTGTCAAACTGTATATTTTTGGTGTACAATAAAGAATACTCTACTCTACTCTACTCTAATGGTTATTTTTTTCATGAATATAATAATATTGTGTGTATCTACTTACTTGTTGTGTTGTAGTGTTTTTGAGCAGTGTTCACAATATACAATTAGAATGGAATTCTCAAATCTGCTTCTTGACTCAATTAGGACTTTATACAGTCTCATTATCAATATTTTTCTCTATTATTTATCTCATAATAAAGTGTCGTGTATATGTAGCTGTAATAAATAATATATTTAGCTTGACAGATAGTCTCTACTACTCAAAATTTCTACTTTTTTACAAGCCGTAACGAATTCCGTTTATTGAGCCCTGCCTTTATCAAATTACCCGCGAAATTGCCAAATCTTTGTGTTGAATGAACTTTTCTTGAACCGCATCGGCAGAAATCTTGTGAACAAGATCTTGGGAGTAAGCATCATAACCTTATTATTCAGTCGCAGTATTTCTGCGTCATGTGTTGCGGGTTGATGCGTAAGATCATGTTATCAATATACAGTTAAAATACTTTGCTGATAAAACTATAGCTGTGCTAAATCTGAGGCAAGTAGATGCGATATGTGCCTGATGCCAGTAATGCTAGGTACTAACCACTGAAATCACTGGCAGGTTAAAAAGAATTAGACACAGTAATGCTTTCTCCCTTGAGGTCAATCACAAGAGCTCTACCACTATATTAAAAACACAGATCAGCTATAATACTGCCTTGTGGGTCTAGTGGTCAGCGTATAGCTCTTACCATGAGGTCTAGGGTTCATTCCCGGGTCGGGCAAAGTGTTATTTGTGAACTTTCCGTCAGGAAATTCACAATTGCAGCACGGGTTTGGAATTGTACCCGGTGGATGGCGATAGGTTCACCCCTATCCCACCTTGTTGCACACCTCAGCCACACCCTTCTGGGTAATATAGACGTGATGTTATGTTAGATCTAATAATTTATTTGTCTAATAATGGTTGTCTGTAAGAGATTGCCTTTGCAGCGATAAGACCGCCATTTGTACTTTTTTTATTTGCATATTCTTCTGATATTTTTTTTTCCTTGGTGTGCAATAAAGTTTTTTATTATTATATTATTATTTATTCGTGGAGGTGAGATTCACAATATTAATAAATGTTTCAATCTTCTGGTAGACATTGGTATATTATATAAAAAAGAAAACAAACAAGTATTTGTTTAATAATTTTATTATAAAAAATTGAAACAAAAGGAACATTTATTATAGTAAGAAACGTCGATACAGCGATGTAACATGTTTGCTCTATTAACATGATTTTATAGACCACAGGCTATTCTATAAAAATAATTACAATAGTCTACAATAAAATACCAACTTTGTTAAGAAAGTTTTCTTTATGATTACAGTCACAAAAACCTTTATTTAATTTTGACCTAAATCTGAGTATATTTTTCTACCATAGTTTACAACGAGAAAAAATATCTTAGCACTTTTCTGTTAAATTTAACGACGAAGAAAATAATTTAGTTTTGACAGAAAAATAAATAATCCAAATAATACTGTTTTTATTTCCAAACTTGATAACACTTACATTTGAAAAATCTATAAAATCAAAACCACACCACAAATATACAGATTTGTAAGCAACAAAAACGTGGCAAAACTAAGACATTTTTATTACATAATAATAATAATAGAATAAAATACAATTAGTCCTGTGATCTGTTTCAAACAAACTAAAATACTGACTGTTAACGAAAATAATAAATGCTTTTCAACGATAATGACGACAATTACAGTATAAGGCCGTGGTCTCACTAACAGCGGACGCATAAGTGGTAGCGGAAGCGGGTGATTCCTTCATTTAACTTTGGACTTATGATTATTTTGTGATGTACAATTTTATTTGGGATGATGATGGATTTAATTTAGTTATTATTACTATGAATAATATAAAACTAAATTAATTTCACAAACACATTAACAATACTATAAACTCCAGCAAAAGCTTTATTAAAAAAATCAACCCGCTTCCATACAAATTTAACTAAAACTAAAAATTATACAAAGTGCTCAAGAAAAAGTATAATAAAACCTAATTCGGTAAACTCACAAGAATACAAAATGCGCTTTAAACAAGTGTATTACAAACTCCCAGTATTGAGTAGAAGTATTAATGTTTGGTACAAAAATACGCATATTTGTTATTTTCCATACAAACAATATTAATATCTACTTACTTAAATACAATAAATTAAGAGTTTTGAATTTAATACAGTGTTAAATATTTTGTTTTGCATCTAGGCAAGGATATGCGTTGCGATTAAATATGCTTATTATTTATTTTAAGTCATTTCAAAATTCATTTTAGAAATGATAATTCTTTAAGACCCTTGTTATACCGAGAGCGACCTATTTGAGTTATTACTTATAATTATTTATTCATGCCTGGGTCTGTGTGTTAACATTTTGATCATCATACAGTTCAACATTATGTTTTTATTGATAAATAATAAACATGAACTATAATAATTATCTTAACAACATCTAGAACGTCTACGTTCTACCACCGTACCTCTCGCCATCGACAGCGAGCTCATCCTCACACACTAAAATTAATAACGTCGCGCACAGTGCGGTTCGCGAGGAATTCCCTCCCACGCACGATAAAGTTGTGGAATGAGCTCCCTGCCAAGGTTTTTCCTAGAGACTACAGCATGGGGTTCTTTAAAAAGAGTGCAAATAGGTTTATGAAGGGTCGGCAACGCACACGTGATGCCCCTGGCGTTGCAAGTGTCCATAGGCTACGGTAACTACTTACCATCAGGCGGGCCGTATGCTTGTTTGCCACCTCAGTGGAATAATAAAAAAAATATAGAAAAATGAGTAAAATTTGAAAATGCTTCAAAAACACTACACAAATACGACGTAATTTTTTCATCATGAAGTAAGGCGCACAGGTTTTAAACCATTCACAAGCTAAACAGAGAACACGGACGAGAAATAAAAGTGTAAATAAAAGAGCACTTAGTATATTGTTCCTTTCTGTTCGGTTCGAGACCGCTGAATATTTATAGCAGTAATATTAAAGAGTTTGCTTCGTTGGAATTGGATAAAGCGCTGTGATAATATCATTTTGAAAAGTGCTTTGAAAAGATGTCGTTATGAAAAAAAATGTAGACCATTTAAGTAGAATTACCGCGTTCCTGGTTTTCAATATTATTGTTATCAAGTGATTATTTTTAATTAATTTACAGTGAAAATGTCGGATTATCATAAGAGCGTTAAATTGGTATAATTATAGTGTTTTGCCAAGTATATAATTTTGGTATTCTATGGATATTAATATTGCAAATCGCTCTCAGTATAACTAAAACCTTACCATAGAACAAAAATTACAATTAAATGTTCACAAGTTAGACTTCCTTTATTATGTTACCTAACTACCAACAAATCTAGAAATCTCGATATTGCTACTAGTCCAAATATAAAACTTTGGTACATATTTTTTCATTTTCATATTTTTCCATAAGATTAAATATTGATTAAGGTTATTTCAACCGTTGCGCGTTGGTTCTGAAACAAAAAGTATAATATAATTTTCTGATAATCTAGCTTTAAGGTTATTTAAAGGTCTTTGAGACTGTTTTGAAGAATGTGTTAGATACATTATGTAATCGTTGTAATAGTTGAACGTTTTTAGGACCAAGCGACACTTGAAGCCGGCGACCACGGACTACTATTTCGCCAATTTGTCAACAAAGCTCTGGTAACTAATGATCCATGTGTCTAATGCATGCTACGTCTCAACGGAGCTTTGATTTCTACTGGGTGGCGCAAAAGTACTGGCACTAAAGAAAATACTTTTTTTTTTTTTATATGACATTTTCTGTCATTCTGTTGTTGAAAATTGTGTAGTGAACAAATGTAAAATACACTGAAAATAAACATGGACCGTTTTACTCCCCAAGAACGTGGAATAATTGTGTCAATGTTCTTACGGAATAATTCATCAGTGATAAGAACACAACGTGAATTTCGTCGACGATTTCCCCACCGTCCGGCACCGATTGGTCGCACAATTCGACGCTTTGCCACACGCCTTGAAGCAACTGGCTCAACATTGGATAGACCTAAGTCTGGGAGACCAAGAACAGGCCGTTCAGCTGAAAATATCGATGCTGTGCGCGAAGATGTGGAAGAGTGTCCAGAAACATCAACGAGGCGACGTGCCACGCAATTGGGCATTTCCAGACGGACCCTGCAGCGTATTTTGGTGAAAGACTTAAAGATGTTCCCGTATAAAACTCAAATGACTCATCAGCTGCTGCCTGCTGACCACCGAGCTCGTCTAGATTACTGCCAGCGCGTCATAAACCTCAACCTTGAAGAGGATGATTTTCCTTCAAAATTGGTTATGAGTGACGAAGCGCATTTCCATCTCTCAGGGCATGTCAATAAGCAGAATACTCGGTTCTGGGGCACTGATAATCCGCGCATTATTCAAGAAACACCTCTACACCCACTAAAAGTTACTGTATGGTGTGGCATCTGTGTTGACAGAGTGATCGGACCCTATTTTTTCGAAGACGCTGGAGGCAATGCGATAACTGTCACTGGAGAACGCTACAGAACCATGTTACGTGAGTTTTTGATACCCAGTTTGGACGAATTGGGGCTGGAGCACATCTGGTTTCAACAAGACGGCGCTACGGCACACACAGCGCGCGACACTATGGACTTAGTGAGGGACGCTTTTCCAGACCGAGTTATCTCTCGTTTTGGCGATTTGCCTTGGCCTGCAAGATCACCCGATCTGACCAGTCCAGACTTCTTTCTTTGGGGTTTTTTGAAATCTCGGGTGTATGTGAACAAGCCACAGACTCTCGCAGCTCTAAAAGAAAACATTCGTCAAGAAATAACGAACATATCGCAGGAAGTGTTACGGCAAGTTATGCAAAATGTCATAAATAGGGCTCAAATGTGTATCAACTCTGGAGGTCACCATTTAAAAGACATCATCTTTAAATCCTAATGGTACGAAATTTAATGGCACAAATATACATTTAAAAAAATCTAAATCTAGTTTTCTAATTTAGAAAAAATGTTATAGCTGAACCAAATAGGGTCTTTACTTTTGCGCCACCCGGTATAATTTGCTAAGTGCTTATGTTGCTGGTGGTCAAAATAAAAGAAAACTCTTTTCTAACAAACCTTCTCTCTCCTCACTTCCTGCCAGTGCTCAAGTCTTGTAGCTCGCTGCTATCATCACTGCTGGCACAGCTTACAACCCCGTTGGTGGAACTTGCAGGGCCACTTGCAGCTGCCGCCATAGCCATTGATAGAGGAATCGTGATGAATTGCGGTTGTGTTGATGATGATGCTGGTGATGAGAAAAAGTAATATTAATAGACTTATGAGTTCACCATAATGTTACATTTTGTTTATGTTTTCTGCCGAAGGCCTCTTATTCTACTTCAATTTTGTTTAATGCCAGATACAACAATAGAATAATGTCAGCATAAGAAGAAGTTCAATCAAATGGAAAAATCCTAGAGGCAAAAACGTCGACTACACCATCCTGTCCAATAGCCAGTCCAAGGGTGCCTGTGAGGATATATCATAGCTAAATTGCTGAGTCCCAATATTGTTGCTGATGCTTTTCAGATCTAACAGAACTCATGAATGGTACAGAATGGCACCTCCAGGAAGGCTCCATGGACTTTGATTATAGCACTTACATCTTCATAAAATTTGCTCACAGGGCCAAAAAAATAATAAGACACAAACACTTACCCCCATCCTGTCCTTGATTAGCCAGTCCGAGTATAAAGCTGTGAGGATATCCCATAGCGAGGTTGCCGAGTCCGATATTGTTGCCAATGCTGTCCAATCCTGCCAGTACTCCTGAATGATACAGCATGGCTCCTCCTGGGAGGTGTTCCATGGGCTTTGGTAACAGCTTCGGGAGCGACTGCGAAGGTTTGCTGCTGTCGGCTTCTTGGGTTGTTGAAGAAGTAGACGCTTGCGGCTCGGCGTGAACTTCTCTGTTAATGAAATATGGTTTGTTAGAGAATGTAATAAATATGATGATGGATTGGTTCCCAATTTGCACCAACTTCCGCAGGCAGTCCCCAGCAGCGAACTTCTTTAAGTTGTCAGTTTACTTGGCTAAACCGGTTATCCATTTTTTTTCTATATTCCGGAAGTATTATTGCTCTCTCTCGTTTAATCGTCTTGAATAATCTAGGAGTTATATAATATCCAATATGATTTTTAACCTTTTGATGTTGTCCCTGTCAATATTGTCATTCAGCAGCCAATCTTGCTTGTGGACTTGCATCAGCTTCTCACTGGGAGACTCTGGTTCACTGCCGCTTTCGTCTCCACTCTCCCCTGATGATGCTGGTTCATCCTGATGACAAAGAGAGAGGTGATTTAGTAATTTGGATTATATATTTTAAACTATTCTCTTCGTAGTTATGTTATTTGCAGTAATGATTCATTTTGCGTAAATACTGTTCCAGGTAATAATGCTTAACGTCCAATTTTGTGTCCTAAAATAAATAGGTAATTTTTTTTTTGCGTAAAGGTAATGTTTCACGCTTTAAAAATTTAATGAAGCCAGCAAATAATATATTGTGAGTAAATATTTCAATGGTCTTATTTCATTTTAATACTTCATAGGTATAGCTAATTCTAAAACATAATATTTAAAATATAGTGTCAAATGAAAAGACATACTAAGTTCAAAATACCTAAGTTTTGAAGTTATCTAACATTTTACTTTAGTAAACTTAATAAATCGATAGCTCTATAAACTCGGTGGCTTGTAGCATGAATTTCTTAGAGAGTACTTAGTATATTACTTACTACTAAAGTGCCGAGGAGGTAGAAAATTCCTGACATTTTCCTGAATTTTTGCCCACATTTGGGGTAGCACGCTCGGTCTTAAGATAGGTATAAAATTGCCAGGCTATGCCACAAACTTGAAGTAAATATTGAAGATCCTCGTTGCGATGCTTTAAATGTCAAATATGTTGTATTATTTATGTGATTATTTTGATGTATTTTGTACGGTTTAAGAATAAAGATGGGAAGGTATTGAATCCAAATTGAATCGCAAGGGATTTTTTATCAATTCTATTGAACACTTTAATTGGTTACTTTACCGGTACACTGTGTTATAGTCTACTTAGCATATGGGGCACATGGTAATTAAACATGTTTTTTGTGCCACTTTTTATTCGTCTTCTTCTTTTTTGTTAATGGCAACTGAGCTTCCTTGTGGTAGCTATTACTGCCAAAGTCAAGTCACTTTTAATTCGTTGTTGGACATTAATTTAGCAACTACAACTTTTTGGCATGCTGTGTGATCAACCTTTGAATCGTACCGCTTTCTATGTCAAATTAAGTTGTTAGACGATTAACATCAAAAATATTAGTGCCATCTTATTTCATTAAATTACCAAAAAAAGCAATTCATTCCTCCTATTTTCTCAAAGAACCACTGAATATTTAATACACTCAGCTAAGTTTTACAACTCTCAAAGCGCAGGTGTTTCTGAAAACCACTCTAGCAACGTTTTACCGCACCGACTAAAACAACACCCTGAAAATGTAAGCACTTATCGTTTTAAACTATGACTATGTTATATAATTAAATATTTTGAAATTATAATTGTAGCTTTTTATTTACGTTGTAAATTGTTACGTACGTGATCTAGCTTTTTTAGGGTTCCGTAGCCGAATGGCAAAATACGGAACCCTTATGGATTTGTCATGTCTATCCGTCTGTCCGTCCGTATGTCACAGCCACTTTTTTCCGTAACTATAAGAGTCGCATTAAGATTTTTATAAAAAAATCTAATGAAAGCAATAAATTTTTAGGGTTCCCCATACTTAGAACTGCAACTATTTTTTTTTATTACTATATTCGTAGCTTGTTTAAAAATACTTAACTCCAAAAAAAATATTGTAGAAAAAAAATAGCCATCAACATCATGGTGAAACTCTTAACATTTTTACTCCAGCTACATTTCAGTCTACACAAAAGCTTTTCGTGCTAACGGAATGAAACTCTGAATTTTTTAGAGTGCAAGTTGAAAACAAGTTTTAATTTTACTTGACTAGAATCTTTCATGCTTTTAACTTTAAGTAAAGTGCCTAGTTTCAACCTAGCTTTTTACACTTTTGAAAGTTAATGAAGTGAATAATTTTGTGTCTAAGTTACACGGATAACTTTATGATATGAAAAAATAATTATCACTTTTCTACACGACTTAAAATTGAGATACATTATTATAACGAAAGACTATGGTGAAGCTTTTTGTACTTATAATTTCAGACCCTGGCATTAAAACTGATAAATAAGATTAACATGCATTTGTTATTACCACTTGCAAAAATTCGATATATTGAAAAGATCACTTACAAAAGAAAGTCACTTTTCATTTACAAGAAGAAGGGAAGAAGTAAATTGTGCTCTACACACACGCAAACACACAGTGTGTGTGCGTGTGTGTATGACGTCACGTGGATAAATCACACAAGTAATTAGTTGGTATCGGCGCATCAAGCACACAATTGTTAATAAATACCTACAAAGGATGATTTCCAGGCAATGCGTCGATACCATCGGGTACTGTTACTATTGGATTTGTGGGGATATAACCAATAATTTATTGTTATTCTTTTTTTGACCCACAAACTTCGTATAGCTTTCAGTAAAATATAATTGGTTTAGCTAGATAAATATGTTAGCCAGGTGTAAGCCAAATCAATCTGCTCATATTATTTATTTACTTAATATATTTTTGGAAATTTAATACTCTCTCAAAATTTTAATCGTATCACAGTAAAATGTTTTAGCTAACACAAAATCGCAATAGCAAAGAGTGTTAGAGCAATAAACAACATAGTTAAAAAACAAACGGGCAGAGTAAACTAATTCAGTCAATAAATACAAGCTGAACTAAAAGACAGGGTAAGCCTACAAAATCCTCTTGAAAGAAATGGCGCAAAGAGAAACGAAGTAGATTAATGCAAATATTGCTTTCCTCGGCTCTGGATAAAGTGCAATAGGTTTAACGTAAATCATGAAATAAACTGCTCAAATGAAATTTAGTTGACGTTGCATTTTTATGCAAGGCATGCCAACCTTATTTCATTTGAAAAGTTTTCATTTTCACAAAGAGAGATGAATATGACTTATAACAATTAAAGAGCATCCATTTAACTAGAGACAACTATACGTTTTTAAATAACATTATTCCCTCTGCGCGAGCAAAGCTGCGCGTTCCAGATAAAATTGATGTCTAAGTTTGGAAACGTAAGGGTTTTGACAGCTTGTACCCAGGCCGGGGATTTATTTTTATGAAATTTGACAGTTCTAATTATTGCAATGGTATAACCTGTTAACCTAATTTATCTCTGATAACAATCAATCTATGCATATAAAAATATTTGTCAGACTGACTGATAAATTAATTAACTCAAAGCCGCTGGGCCAAGAAGTTTTCTTTCTATAAATGACGTAGGCGCGCACAATGAAGGGATCTTTGGGTATTTCACCCCTAAGGGGGTAAAATAAGGGTTGGGTGGGTCTTCTTCTTCTTCGTCGTGTCGATGGCTGAGTCAAACTTTATTTTGACTAGCCATCGTGGTGAAAGGATTAGCCAATTCGCTTTGAAGAACTCGCGAATCGCGAGTTGGGTGGGTTATTTTTATGGAGCACAGTCATTTTCACAAGGTTGAAACACGAAATTTCGTGAATTTGTTCTGTTATAAAAATAAATTTACTTCTATAACAAGGTTTTCTTAAAACAATAGCGTTTTAAAGTTAGTAGGAAGTAGTCATCAAAGCGCGATAGATGGCGTTGTAGACTTGTGATTGCGCGGGCCACGGCAATGGGCAGTAACGATTGCCACGGCTAAAACCGCGGCGATTATCAAATCCTACGCAAACGAACTCGTAGGCTACAGTAGTAGTATTATATTAAAATTAAATGCGAATTTTGATTTTTTTGACCAACCACAAATCTTAGACAATCAGGCATTCTGTTAAGTATAGGACTTTGATATTCCTTCATCATTATTAGAAATTCCATTGAAAAATAATAGCACACCAGAAAATTAAAGCCATAACGAGCTATCCAAATTAACCTGAAATTCATGAACCAAACGAACGATCAAAAGCAACATAATATATCAAAACAAAGGCGTGTCCACATTACTCTACCATCGCTAGCTCGCGTGGGCGTCGCCTTTATTCGCCGACGTACTAAATAATAATAATTGTGGCTAACTAACTACCGTTTAACGCATTCGGCTTTCTTCTGTACATCTGATAAGACCGCGCGTACCGTCGGCAGAAAACGGCAAGATTTATTTTTATTGCTATATTTTCACGGAATTTATGGCGTGAATATTGCAACCGAAAAGGATGTAACTTGAGATGATTCTTTATTAGATAGGTAAGAAACAGGATTAAATACCATAGTAAGACGGTAGCAGAACATAAACACAAAATTTGCCGAGACTGATTTATTTTAGAGCGATAATACTCATAAGTTGAGATAATATAATACTAAGGTCCTACGGACAAACTACCAAGTCAAGTTATTCGAAAATGTTGTTGATTGGTTTTATGACAATCAGTTTCACTTGTAAATTAATAATACGAACGTAGAAGAAAGCAAAGAGGTTGTATGACACATCATCACACATATCAATATTAAATGACTTGACCGCATTCAAGTGTACCTTTTTAGGGTTCCGTAGTACCTACAAGGAACCCTTATAGTTTCGCCATGTCCGTCTGTCCGTCTGTCCACGGCATAGCGACGAAACCGTTGGTGCTAGAAAACTGAAATTTTGCATAAACATGTATGTTAACTAAACAAAGAAAGTCGTACAGTAAAATTTGGAAAAATATTTTTTTTTCAGGTAGCTCCCCTACATGTAAAGTAGGGATGTTTTTTTTTTGTCGCCTACCCCATAGTGTGGGGTATTGTTAGATAGGACTTTTAAAAACGTTTAGGGGTTGCTAAGACAGTTTTTTGATTTAGGGATGCGTTTGCGAGATAATTAACTTTAAAGAGCAAATTTTTGTTCGAGTAGGGCTTTTCCCCCCCCCTCTAAAAGCTAAACTACTGGATCCTAAAATCTGAAAAAAATTGTGTCGGTAGTACATGTAATGAACTTTAAAGGAAAACTATAGCGGATAAGTTCACTTCATTAGTTCAAGAGGAATAGGGGTCCGAAATGTCAGATGCAGTTACTCAGAATATTTCGTTCAAAATTCTTGAAACATAAATAAACATACATAATACATATATAAAATCACGCCTTTATCCCACGGAGGTAGGCAGAGACGATGGAACGCCATGTGCTTCGCTCCTTACATACTTATTTCGCTTCCTCAACATTCATACATCTCGTCATACGTGCTAGCTGGTTTCGTGTACTACAAACATTTCCTTTCTGAAGGACGCCATTTAGTTAAAAAGTAAAATTAAAAATATTTTTCTATGGAACCCTACTGCGCGTGGCCCGACACGCACTTGGCCGGTTTTTATTGGTTAAATAAACCACTAAGAAAGTCGCTACACGTGTTGACTAATTGAAATTTTGGAAATCAAATATATTCCAAGTTAATGATTTAATGAGTAACAAGGCGCTTTTGTACTAAATAATTCTATTTCAGTCGTATTAATCATAAGGGTATTAAGTCATAATTAGTAAGTCAGTAATCATAATTATAATATACCTAATTGTATTACGTTACGTGATTTTTTTGAATTTCTGGCGTCAGACATCGCTTGTAAACATTTATGACTAAGCCGTGACTTTGTTAGAATTGTTTACTCATAGATTAATTTCAGGTCAAATTTTGTGATACAAGTTAATAAAATTATGATTTCCCGTACACTTTCCTTGTCATTTTCTTCAGTGGTGAGTCGGGCGTAACATTAGAACATTTTTAGACTTCGACTTAACATCATGCCAATATTACCTAGAAGGGTGTGACAGATGTGGCCACCTGTTATTTTAAAGTTCTATGGGATAGAGGATGAGTATATCACCTGGGCACAATTCCAACTCCGTGCTTGAATATTTCCTGAATAAAAATTTCAAATAACACATCTTACTAGATATTTTAACGACAAAATAATTAATCTATTTTGTCTATTTTGCTGTCGCTACCTCGTGAAGGCATTAAGTGTCCACGAGTCTACAATCGGTCGGTACTCCGTTTTTGGATGTTACAGTTTATTTTGTAGTGCAATGACGTCACAATGCTACAGTTGGCTCATTATTGCGCTAACTGTACTTAGCGGTTAGCTCGGTTGCAATTGTTTTAGTTTTGGTGTACAGTGGGTGGTGTGTTTGGTGGTATACCATTTTTGCCCTTTTTTGGTGCCATAATGGGATTGGGTAATATTGTCTGTCTAATTGATGGTTTTATAGTGTTTAGACACAAGGCAAACAATTATCTGAAAATGCACATGGATTCTAGTAATCAATTGCTTTCAGGGGTGGGACTGCTGCCAAACTAACAGGCACATTCAACATACATTAAAAATAATAGTCACCTAAAATCGCCAAAAATGTTGGTGAAAATTATATTCGGAAAACCTCAAAGAGAATTAAAAAGTAATTAAAGAAATATTCAAGCAACTTTCTATAGAAAGTGGCAATTTTTCAAGAAATGCGTCCATTGATCTGGTGGTCTATAAATCATGAAGGAATTCGGAGAGGGAGTGGAATATCCCTTTATTTTTCGCATTACCGCAATATTCGCTGTACAGGTGCGAATGCGAAAAGTATAGTCCCACTATGTGACATTTTGATTTGGGAAACGTAGGAAAAGATTATTCGAACAATTATAACGCAATTATAAAAAAATGCGCACAATACCAATACCTTTTACGAATAAGTACATTAATTTATTTTAGTAAATATTCGGCTAATTTTTAATACGGATGAAGTTTAGACCATCTGTCATTGTGTGCACACATACTATGATTGAAAACCGCCAAAATAAGGGTAGTTACGAAAACTATAATATCATAATTTTTGGAACTAGGTGTTCGTAACTTTAGAATTATTAATCCATAATAAACCTTATTTATCAGTTTGTCAGTTTAAACGCGTTAATCACCAAAAAAACAACAACTTCGAAAACGCTGGAGTTGTTCTTCTAAATTCTCGATACCCAATTTTTTAAAAGGATATTATGCTAAGACATACCATCTCTGTAAGTTAACCCAGAAGCAGAAAAATGCATTTTTTTATTCAATAACTCGACCAGAAGTGTACTATAAATGCCAAGACAGGAGCACACCGAGTAAGACAATCGGTTGATCGTATCTGACCGACTCGTGTTCGATATCGAACATCGATCGATAATACCGCAACTACGGGCATTTGTACTGCACTAATATTATAATTTACTAAGATCTTTTAAAGATTATGATCGCTCTGATCGTTATCTTTCGACACCATGTACATTACTTTTGACATACGTAAATATTGATAAAGAAATGTTTATGTACAGAAATATGTGTGACAAATCGCAATATTCTCTGCTTCACCTCAATAATGCCTAACGTAATCCCAACTTTATTAACATTACTCACTACTGCCATTAATTAATAAATTTTAATTTAATGAGATGTGCACAACCATGTAATCTCCATTTAAATCTATTGTTTTCGAGGTGTGCAACACCCACTTTCACCTGTTATGTTTAGATCCCATGGGATAGATTGTTAGCGTATCGTCGTTCACCGGGCACAATACCAACTCCGTGCTGCTATTGTGAGCTTCCTGACGAAAAGTTCACAAATAATTCTTTTCCCGACCCACGAATCGAACCCAAGACCTCGCGTTCAGAGGCGCATACGCTAACCACTGGACCATCGAGGCAGTAATAGTAAGTAATTGAAAAATTAAAAGGTGTGAATGGGGTAACATTGTTGTAAGTACCTACTATGTAATGATGATACTCACAGACTAAGTTTAGACTGCCTACGCTGCATTGTTTTCTAGACCAGTTAACACCTCGACATTCTTTATCTCAACACGAGAATTTTCATACTACAAAAACAGGACTTTCGATAAAAATCAGTTTTACAACGAAAAGCTTACCGAATACATTGTAAATCATTATTCAAGGGGTCCTATACAAATGTCGGGACATACACACAGGCTAACAACACGTGTATACTGAAGAATTCCTATTATACCACGGGGAATGCGTCTGCCTGATTTTGAATGGTCGCTTATTATGCACCCATTTACACCCGAGAAGCGGGGCCGAGGAGCTGCGACCGCTGGAATGGACTTTATTCAATGATTTATTGGTTATACAGTTGTGATGCGCGCGGAATTGCTGGTACAAGCTGCCAAGATCATGTTCTAGTATGTAACCTGCTTCATGCATGGCTATCTCTACCAAGTAAAGGAATAATTATTAAAGAAGAATGCTTATTATAAAAGTAATCAGAAGAGTAGGTCAGACTGAAGTTATATGCTTGTGAATTTAGTGTCTAAATTTTGCCAGAGAAATGTGAAACTGTGACGTTTTGCATATAGATTTAAATTTCCAATTTCCTCTATAGATTTAAAGCGCAAAGAGCAAAATCCCTCTGTAATTAAAAACACATCACTTCTCATCATAAGCTAGACATTGTTGGGCAACCACCAAACTGTTAACGATTGTTGTTTATATTTGCATATGCAATCTCTTCTAGTTAGACTGTATATCTTGCTGGATGATACGAAAACAGTAGCCCAAAGGCGTTTGATACGCATCTGGCTAGCAGTAACAAGGACCGTGTTCATGTCAATCGCGCTAATGTTGCCGCGCCGGCCCTTGCTTGCATACATGTGTGTATGTATGTGTAATTTTCGTATGTACCGTGCGTGGGTGGATTAAAGATCGAACAGTGGTTGGGTTTTGACGGCAGGTTGTGCAAGTAGATAGTGTAGCATGCTTGTGGAAATAGAAAGAAAATCTTCATGTGTAATTTTATTATCAGTAAATTACTGCAAGAAATTACGGAGTGAGGAAATTTATATCGGCGGTGAAGTGCCAATACCTTATTTGACATGTTTACAACATCAAAGGCCAGTTTCATAGATTTCTGATTATTTTGTTACATGTTCAGTTAAACGGTATCGGGACGTCGTCAATATTTTAAAGAAATGCCAGCAAGATAAATATTATTTTTCACTGCTAGACAATGTGTACAGCGATAATCGGCCGAGTACTCGGGACGTGGAATAACGGCCTAAATAAAACTTCTGCACTAACAAACTTTTTGCAAATCCAAGCAGATAAAATAGGTAATAAGATTAGCACTTTAAAACCATTTCCCTAACTCAGTTAATCCTTCTACAATTAATGTCTCTTTAATGCTTAGATATCATGGTGTTCTAACCGTCTCTATAACTACTGGAGTATCTTTGGAGAAGCAAACTGCGGCGATACAGATCTGAGGATAGAGATTTGTGCTATACGGAACCTTGGTTTAGTTCTGTGCAACATGTTTTTTATTGCGTTGGAAGTTTTATGAGTGATATTGTTTTTTATTTTTAAATTTTGCTACAGAAAAAAATATGAAATAATTATAGATTAGCTTATGTTAGCGACTCCGCCCGCGTGGTAAGTCGATAAAAACTAGCCTATACCTATTATTTCTGGGGCCTTAAACTATCCCCACAACAATTTTCATTAGGATCAGCCCAGTAAATTTGAAAATTTTTGAGTACAAACAAACAAACAAACATAAAAATATTTTCCTAAATTTTAGTATACTTTATTGGACCAAAATTTGTATTAGTTTAGAGACGTTGTGACAACTCTATTTTGTGGCAGATTATAGATCAGATACAGTCTATTATAGTCAGACTCTTGTACGCATTCACAAAAAACACTACCACCAAACCAATTTCTACATGACCAGCAATGCAAATAGTATCGCTATAAACCTAAAAGACAAATAGGAGCAAAACTCTCGATCGTGTCTGTTGACGCACGTCCATTGTGGCCCGGGTTCGAATCCCGGCGAGCAGATAACGTCTGACGCGACGCCTGAATCTTAAACGAGCTGAGGTGCCAATTACTTGCTTGATTTTTAGCCGATTTCAAAAAAGATATCAATCGGGTCTGTTTTTCAAGATGGTTATTTTTAGTGGTGTAAAATTACTATGGTTATTTTATAGTTGTGTATAATAAAGCCTCCAGCACAAATAGAATAGATGGTAAAACTTTTGAAGTATTTGATTGATATTTCTACTGCTACAAACTAACATGTGCACATTTTATATCTTGTATGTACGAGAAATTTTATAGACTGATCTCAACTCAACGCCAAACCGGAACTCAGTAGTGAAAGAAAGAAAAAATATTTTTTATATTGGCACAAAACATAAAATAAACAATACAGGAAATACAGTCAAATACAGTTAGACAGTCTGTACCAAAAGGCCAGCAGCTCAGCATAATGCTAAGTGACTGCAATGAACTACAGTCACCTAACACCCATTTTCAGCTGCAGCCCGCACTCGTGGGCTGCAGCTGAACGATCAAAAGTACTAAAAATAAATTTAACAAAATTTAACTATAATTAATATCCGTTGAATTTAAAAAGGAAAAAAAGGATACACCTTTTATAAATAAATAAAAGCTGTTTACAAATTTTAAAAATACAAAATTAATACTTAAAAAAATATAAATAATAATATATGTTTAAATCAAATAAGTAAGTAATAATTAATAAGTTTTTGAATGATTAAACTATAAAACTGCTAAACAATAGTGTAATCATTAATGTTAAATATTAAATAAACAATATAAATCATACGACGATAAAAAATAAACAAAATAATACGATGTCATATTTTTTTTATAGATTTTTGTTTTAAAATATTATTTAATATAGAAAATTAGTATTCTAAAAATAAGTGTAAAAGCAAATTGATTTATTTTAAAATATGGATTAAAAAAATTGATTTCATTAAAATATTTATTAAACTTGTTAAAAAAAAATAAGTAAAATAAAGTGCTATGAGACAAGACCCTTGATTTAAGATTTTGAAGAAACACAATAAAATAGTAAAATAGATATTATATAGCCACGGAAGTATGTCGACTATTCGTATAAACTTTCTGGTATTGCAGAATATACAATTTTAATTTACTTTTAAATGTTGTCCGGCTTGTGCAAGTTCCTATTTTACGGGGGGCGAAAGGTGGAACGGTACTTCCTCTCATGAGTTTATAATATCTACCCCAGCTACTGCTACTGTCTGTACTCACTTGAGGCTCTATTCTGAGCCTTCCGATCATACTATCATTCGCGACTTAGGCAATATTTTCAGTTAAAATTTGTATCTGCGTGTATTTTCACCATTTTCGTCAAATATATAGACGAACTCGGTGGTGGTTTACTGGTGGTAGAGCTCTTGTGAATGAGCTCGAGGGCGGCAGCACCACCGTCTCACCTTTAACCTGCCGCCAAATAGTAGTGATTCCATTACTGTGTTCGGGTTTGGTGTCCATGGGCTGTACTCCACTTACCATCAGGTGGACTGTACGTTCGTTCGCTGTGGGCATAGTATAAAAAAAATAAAAATAAGAATGTGATTTTAATTATCGCGAATGCAGAAAGTTAGCCAGAATTTTTAACCCGTGGCAATTGAACCGTGAATAAAGAGCTTTTAAAAAACGAAAGATTATGAGAGCAGAGAAATATTTCATAAAATCTTCGCAATACACAATAGTTTATTTTTTCGTTCAATCTAAATATGCCATGATCTTAATGGGACAGTCTGTGACAGTGACAGCTTTTGTGAAGGACCCGTGTCACGGAAATCACCGAATTTTGTTTTTGTTCAAAGATATAAAATAACTATAAATAAAATTGGATAACGTAACGTAAGAATAAGTTTGTTTATCTTAAAGCTGGAGTAAAAGTATCATAAACTGTTGAGACATAAAAAAAAGTTGGAAATAAAATTGTTTTTTTTTAACCGGAAATAACAGGCCAGGAATAGTTTTACAAAAAAAAAAAAATTGAAGCTCTATACCGAAGGACTACATTACGTAATACCTTCTATGCTCATAACTTTGGAGGCGAATCGCACCATTAAATCGGGATCCAGCAGCATTCATATTTATAAGGCGAAAGGAAAGACAGTGAAGCTCTATTACAATTAACAAAATTTTTTATTTTTTATTTTCTATGCATGATTTGGTAATGATAATATAATTGAACACAGCTATTACTTAAATTTGTGTGTGTTATATATTAATCATACGATAAACATTTAGGTACAGTCAGCAACTAAAGTAGCTACACACAAAAAGATTATGACAGCCACTTATTCATTAAAATCATGATTATTTAATGATTTGTGAATTATATAAGGTATGAAATTTTTAAAAATTTCATGTGTTCAGCCACTTTTGTTGCTGTCTGTACTTAAAGATTGTGAAACATGCCATTAGTAGTAAGAATTCAAAATGAAATCATGAAAGTTTACAGTGCATTAACGTCCATTTAACGTGTAGTAATAAGTTAACGAGTGGTACAAGCACAAAGGCTGTGTGCGATTGCAGTACAATGAGATGTCGTAATTTCTAATGTTAATAACATAATAACTACCGCAGCCTATTTGGGATTGAATTTGTAACAGAAAGGGAGCAGGCACTGAGCGGGGATAGTAGGATAAGTACAATTATGAAGTTTCTGAATTTGAATAAATGGATAAAACTAGGAGCAAACTCAATCAACATCATTTGGCAGTACTACAGCTTTGTTATGTGTTAAATACCCAATTCAATTTCGATTCTGTAAGCATCGATTCTACAATACTAAATATTAAGAAATGAAATAGAAAATAAAAGTTATAATGATCATCCATTATCTTTCTTCACCCCAATTCGTAATCAGCATTTATCATCATTTATTCCAACGACTTAGTTAAAACAACGATATCCAACGCTGCATTTAGTTGGAAGTGATCAGCGGAAGCTCTTTTGTGAGTGCAAAGCGCGCATTGAACGACGTTTATTTGTATTTGAGTTGGTTCAACACCTCGCTGCATTGAGCGGGTTGAATAAACTCGCTTTTAATTGATGAGCAAGGAAAAATGCTGGAAATGCAATACGAAATACTGTTGCGAATATTTTACGAGTTAAGTGCTGCAGGCGTTGAAACGTGGATGCGTGATTTTTATCGCAGGAACGATTAGTAAAGGCGTTAATGCTTTAAATAAGTTTGGGTAATCTCTCTCACTTACTTAATCTACTTGCAAGACAGCAGCACTTACAAATTAATCGTATTCTTGTTGAATATCTAAAAATCTCAATTCTTTTAAATAGCACGTTTTAAGACATTATTTAGTAAAGTAGACCAAATACTGCAAACGCCAAGACTAATATTATAAGTGGTCTAACTCTATCTATACTTATATAATTGTTCGCCTCACTGACTGATTGTGGAACATGCCATTAGTCTCCTCGAGCCTCCCCGAGTGACGTACACTACGATTTCCTACGTCCGGCGCACCCGGCAATTCGCGAGTTCTCCAAAGCGAATTGGCTAATCCTTTCACCACGATGGCAAGTCAAAATAAAATTTGACTCAACCATCGACACGACGAAGAAGAAGAAGAAGAAGACTGACTGATTCATCAACGCAGAGCCTAAACCACTAGGGCTAGTATTAAATAAAAATACTTTTATGATATGATCTTCACGTGTGTTAAATTAAATGCATCATATTAATATGATTATTTAACACGTCAATGGTTATTCTAACTGCGTCATTCATGAAATATTCGCGTATTATTGAATTACTCATTACAGATAATAGGGGATTATTTGTAAAAGTCACGTGTGATACAAAAATACAAACAGCTCAGACAATATTTATATTTGCAGAATGTCGGTTCATCATTTACATATAGCGAGCAAGATCGCCTACAATTTTTATGTCCATTTCACTGTAATTTAAAATAAATAGGATCACCTTTAATTTATAACCTAGCGAAATCAAATCACTTTATGCGATGAGAACAATATCGCATATAATAGCTTAAGCATAGAAAGGTATTAAATACCAAGATAATTATTATCTAAAGCGAATGATTAAATGGACATTGTAATTGTACATTTACCATTCTAAAATAGCCTAAATATGACAGTAAAATCCACTTCAAACCAAATTCAGTCTACACCTAAGTAACTGACGCGCATCAACACTCAGTATATTTTACTGCTTATTACCGTTATTACTCTTCGTTACCGCCCCTCCGGTTACCAGTTACCGGTATTACTTCACAGATCTACAGATTGACGTAAAAGTAACGCGGTTTACGGTCAATTTTATTAGGGTATCGTAATCTCATTTACTGATGTTTCAGGGTTATATACTTTTACGATCGGTGCGCGCTTAGCTTTGCATTTGGAGTATTTGCTTTGAGACAACATTTTGATCTGATTTATGTAATAATAAAAAAATGTTTTAAGATACTCTATAGGACTGATGTTTCTGTAATATAATAAATATGCAGCTATAATTATGTATAGTCAATAAAATTCTTTACGGTTGAACTAGGAAGGATTGTGCAGAAAGCTCATTCGAGAATTTATTTTAAGCATTTCACGTTAACCTATTTTAAACTTGCTCTACATCTTGGATAAAATCAATCCTCTCGAATTCATTTACATTATTATTTGGCTACAGAAACCAAACAACTCAAAATACGATCGTTATGAAAATACTAAATGTCTTTAATTAACAGTCTATGGTATCTGTTTTATTCTCTCTTCTCACGCAGCTGTAGCCTCTCGAATAACAGACAAACCAAATAACTAAAATCCTAACTTATCCCCTTTTCCTTCAGAGCGGGTATCTTACAAGGCACACGGAAGTCCTGGACGGTCAGGCACAATGGTCGGTGAGATGAAAGCCACTTAATATGCGTTACGTAAGCTAATGGCCGCCGACCACCATTGTGCTATGATCCCAATCGGTTATTTGCCGATATTTTTTGTTGGTTGATATTGTCACGATTGCGTCGTTTCGGTTGCAGATTTTATATTGTATTTTAAGACAATGATGCTGGAGGAGATTTTCTGGGCCCGTACCATGAACATCGTACTGCTCTTTAAATGTTATAGAATATGGATCGTTGGCCAAATAAAAACTTTCGAACGTTGAATCGTGTTATAGAGCTAAAATTTGATGAATTTTAGTTGATTTTTCTCGCGCAAACCAAGACAGTTTTGATTCACACATTCAATCACAAATAATTTTATCATTTACCTCAACATAATTTGTTCAGAACTAGACAAAAGTAACAACAAAAAATAGACGGCAAACCAAGGAAATAGTGCTGCTCTTCAGTAAGATATTAGCTAGTACATCCTTCGCGGCTGTTTCAGACGTATGATTTTGACGCCTACACTATTATACAGGGTGTGTAAAGATAAGAATCCTTTATTTTTTTTTTATCTTAACAGTATTTTTACTTTAAATCCAAACAGGCATTAATCTAAAAATACAACTAATCTTTAAAATTGCTTTATCTAGTCTCTGTTCACCTGCTGTTTTTAAGTATTGCAACAGTAGCATATTTGAATCCAATAACTTATCTTTTATAGCACTTAGGCTTAATTAATTTAGCAAATGTATCATGCATGCACTTTTGTAACTATTTACTCTTCCAATCTTAATCAAGCTATTTGCATATCACCTGTTTTGATTATGGACACCCAATACGTAATTTTAATTAACTCTATTATTTTTTTAGCCATTGAAAATGTCTTGATTATTTTTCTTGAAAGTCCTGAGATGCTTTCGTAATAATATATTTAAGCAGGCGTTATTGCAAATATAAACGCACGGACCAAGCGGTTTAAATCGATATAAAAATAGTGGACATAATAAATGTAATTAATTTTCTGTTTTCAACAAATCAGTTCAAGATGTCTATGCATTAAACTATGGACGATTCTTTATTACTTTCTTTCTTCTTTATTACTTTTTTTATTTAAGTTGTTTGAACAGAATGCAGCAAATAATATTCTTTACAATTTTGCTATCTAAGTTTGTGAAGTAAGATCCCCGATGCACAGGCGATAAAAGTTCGTTCCCCTTAGAGAATATTTCTGCAGAAGCCAATATTGCAGGAAACACGTAGCAAATATAATATAAAACAGAATGTTGTACTGAACTAACAAATGCAGCTGGTTGGTTTCATAAAATAGTTATGTGGGTGAATTTCTTGGGAATATGGGTAATGTAATTGGAGTTGAGATAAATTGGTAAATTACTAATACATCTATAATTAATATTTATTGAATAGTAACCGATTTAGGATTACGGATCTTAGGGCCGGTTTCCACCAATGCAGAGAGGAGATGTTTCTCGAATTACCAATTGGACTTCGTTATTTCCACATGTCCTCCCTGCTTTGGTGTAAATAGATCAAGCGGAAGGGAGAGGAGTAGTCTCATTTCTGTGTAGAATTTTGTGCCACGAGCGGGCAAGCGGCGGCTTGCGGTTTAGGGATTTGTGCAGGTAGCGCGCTGACGGCCGTGTGGCGCGCCGCTACACATCTCTCAGCTCAGTTTTGGGCAAAATCACCTGCCAGCTTCGCTTTGGTGAAATCTGGGCCAGGCAAGATTGTATAGAGAGTAGGATCAATGTTAAAGATATAGAATGTGCAATATTATCCATTTATAGAAAAGTTTGTAGCTTTTGTTGTATTTTTCTATACGCTTTCCTACTTTCTTCTTAAATTTGACGTAAACAGCTGGTAAGAACCGAATCAACCTGTACATAAAGCCCTCAACACACAGTTCACAGGTTTCACACCGGAGCGTTCATAACTCCGCCTCGAAAATTTGCACCGCATCGGTTTGAACGTGACGAATTCCAATCGATGCAGCGTTCTATTGCAAATCACAGGCGGACGCGATCAGATCGGCGTGTCGTGAATGCCCACGGCGACGATACCGTTTGCTGACGGTGGTACGTGTACACGGCCATTAGGATTTGTGGAGAACGATTGTTTTTGATTCGGGTGTTGTTGCTATGTTGTGGCTTGGTAGTGCATCTACTTGTTAGCTTATCTATTCTACCCCTAATGTCCCTTTTACCACTGTATCATAACCATTTTAGTCGATGAATTCCATAGTAGTTTTGTTTTAACCAATGTTCTGTGAAGTTCTATCTGAGGGGGTCTTTAAATATTATAATTTATTTAACGGATGAAAAATTATGTACAAATTTGCAGTATATCTAAAAGTAAGAATCCTTAGTCTTAGAGCCAATCTCAGAGGTTTCCTATAAAGCCTATTGACAGTATAAGCATATATAACGCAGATAAATGAAAGTGACAGCTGTGTACTTTTTTCAAGTGCACCTTATGTCACTTTTATATTCTGTTAGGCTATATTTTATGGGGCGGATATGAACTATCCGGCACTTCTGAAGCTGGCCCTTAGTTTATAAAATTGCTTTCTGCCATTCATTACAAAGCCAGTGTGACTGCTGTTCTTTTCTAGAGTTTTTTTTTACTTAAATTATACAAAACCTGCATAAGAGTGTTTCACACAAACACACCTGAATGAGCAGTATCACACCATTAGAGCAGATAATTGGACCACACACGAACAAATCTTTTTTTATGAAACCAGTGTTCTATGGGTGTAGCTAGGGGAAGGGGCTTGGAGGTTCAACTCCTTCTCTCTCCTTTCTCCCAAAATGTCCCAGACTGCTTAGCAAGTGACAGTTTCAAGCACATTCTCCTCCCGAGATGCATAATCCCCCGAAATCAAATCCTGGCTCCACCCGTTTATCTAACAATACCCTTCATCTTTAAATGACCCAAGCAATCCTTCCGTGTCCACACATTAAGTATGCCCACTGTCACCAGATCGCCGATTGGACCACACACGACTGGGCCACAGTTTAAGAAACCGTTCACGTGCCTCACAATAGATAACGGACTCGGAGGACTAATTAATCTTGGACAGCTGTTTTGTATGCCCTGTTTACGGACATTGTTAGCTGGGTAAGTGATGGTGAAACAGTGTGGCGGCAACTTGGTTGTATAGCGCTAAAACAAATAAGAATAGGCCAAAATTTATCGTACTTACTAATTAATGTTCTAAATGCGAATGTATATCTGTTTGTTACGCTTTTACAGGTAATCCACTGAATCAATCTTGATGGAAATTGTTTTAGGGATAGTTGACGACCTGGAGAGAACGTTGGCGTACTTTTAACTTACTTATAACGTGGGTGGAGCCGCGGGTGGTAGATATATTTATGAATTTTACGATACGGCAAGTTTATAACGATCAAACATACAAATATCCATCCATAAGATAATTCTTATGGATGGATATTAGTATGTTTGATCGTCATGCTAAGGGCATTGCAACAATATAATAAAATTGCTGATTTAAACAACGCTAATTGCGTTGTTTACATATATATTTAGATTTTATATCTTAAAATCATTTGTTTTATTCAATGAATACCTTTTTTATATATATATAGTAAAAGAAATGATTTTAAGATATAAAATCTAAATATATATGTAAACAACGCAATGTAAAAACTACCATTTCTTCGATTCGTTCTTTCGTTCGATTTTCTCAGAAGTAAACCAAAAAGGTGAACTTAATATTTTAAAATTGTATTAATATTCTTTAATTTCATCCGATTAGGAGCTCATAACTCATGTCTCAGTAACTTCAAACAAATAGCTTTTTAAATAAGCTGCTCGCACACTGTCGTGTTAGAGCGCGTTCGACCAGCACGCTCTCGTGATAGGCCGGGGCCCCGCGGCCGAGTGCGCGCCCAGCCTAATGATAAATCACTGGACTGAGATTGGACGAGTTAACACTTTGGCAAGATAGCTGGGAGGTGAAGTACAGCTCGACCACCAAAATATGTTTTCATGGTTGTGAGTGAAGATAGTAAATTGTTATGAACATGAAAAGTTCTCTATTTGCGTCCTACAGCTGTTTGTTCCATAAATTTATATTTACTTGAAATATTCAATATATAAAATCCTGTATAAGACGCAACTTGGTCAGTAACAGCTGCGTCGTAGAAAATTTCTATGCAAAATTTACGGAGAGAATTTTGGGAATGCCAACCCTAATTAGATACATAGCGGTAAATGGTATTATGAAAACCTCATGTTTGAGGACGAAACCACCAACAAAAGCTGATGATATCAATTGGACATCATAATCATAAATTTGGATGTTTAGTGCACACATTCTAATTAGAGTAATTAACGGGATTCATAGACAATATAAATACATTTAAACGAATTTATTGTGTACTAGTTTCGGTCCGCGATCCTGTCCGCTTGCACGTCACGAAATACCGTAACAAAACGCTACCAATTTTTCCACCCGACTACTTATTTTTATAAATATTTGTTATCACAAAAGCTTTACCGCCTCGATGGTATAATAAAATTGCCGTTAGGAAATTCACATTAGCAGCACGGAGTTGGGATTTTGCCCGGTGGATGTCGATAGGCTCACCCCCTGTCGCATGGGACCTAAAAACATAACAGGAGAAATATGGATGTTGTACACCTCTGCCACACCCTTCTGGATAATACACACGTGGTGTTATATATGTATATACAGTCAAAATGTACAGGAAGTTTGCTCTGAATCTTCACAATCTTAATCAATTCATACACGTTCAGTAAATGAATTCGTTGTATATACCGCGTGCAATTTAATCTGTCTCGTAAAGCAGCTATCGGTAGCGCAGATGTAAATCAATTGCGGTCCAGCCGACGCGTGTAGTGTTAATAGATCGCATTATCCGAACATCTGTGCTGGGCAAGGATGGAAATTGTTGTTTGTCTGTATGTGTTTTATTTCAAATTTAAGTTTCTACTCTCAGGTTATGATACAATTTGAGGCGACGCTGACGGCAGACCTTTTAAACCGATTTAAAAAAAGAGGAGGTTCTCAATTCGTCTGTATTTTGTTGTTTTTTTTTTATCTTTGTTACCTCTTAACTTTCGACCGGGCGGAGCGATTTTAATGATTCTTTTTTATTTGAAAACTGGTGCTTCGGAAAATTATTGTACCGCGAGTACACCGTACTTCTTGCGGGTCTGTCGTATGCGTTACTTATAATTGCTTACGTTATTTTTCACAGACAAAAAGTGTGCTACGGATAGTTTTTTGTCCACGCTAAGATTAACAAAACAATAATAAAAACAAATACGAAATAAGAAATCTTAATTTATATTTACGCTTGCTTATAATGTTATACCACGCAAAGCCAGGCGTATTACCTAGCAAATAACACACATTAACACAAGCGTGGTACCATCGCTCGCCGATTAATTTCCAAGGGGCGTGGCGCTAGTAGCGCGTACCACAGATAAAATAGGCATTTTACTTCAGCTACTGTAATATGCACGGAGGTTTTACCGTTGTCTATGATATATTATAATGCGTTTATGTTTTGTAATATGTTTGATAGAGATTGGATAGAAGATTTGTTTGATTGGATAGTGTAGGCAAATGTGATTAGGAAAAGGTATTTATTTGAGTAGGGATAGTTAGTTGATGGTAGGTGGTAACTGCAGCTGTACATTTGGATTAATTACAAAAAAATGCCTTAACAAAATCTTTATCATAATAAATTAGTATTTAAATATTAGACAAGCTTCCATCCACGGCCTCGCCTGCGTGGTAAGTCAATAAAAGGTGTCCTATGACCTTCTTCGAGCCCTCAACTATCTTTATATAATTTTTTTTCATAATTTGGATCTGTGGATTGGCTGTAAAAGTATTACACACAGACATACATAATTTATTCATCATGTAAAGGATTATTGATAAAGATGGACATTCTAAAATATAAAATAATAAACGTAAAAAACAATAGGTAATCCAGTTACTTAAAGAAATTAGAGGTAAAACAAGTTAATGCCACCTACACTAAAACATAAAAACATAATTTGCTTTCTATACTTTCAAATATTTAAATTAAACTCACCCAAAACAATCTAATTTGTGTATAATTTTGGTTTAACGAGTATATAATCGAGATTAATAAACAGTTGTATTACCTTTTAAATATCACTTAGTTTAAGAATCTTATTTGCTTGTTTTTAAGGTTTAATTTCGTGAAAGTAGACCCATTAAATTAAGCCTAATCAGGTTAAATAGTAAATCATCTATAATTGTATATTAACTATATGAATCTCCATTCCTTTTTAAACTATAGTTAATTTACAACAATACATTTTTATAAAAATAGCTGATGGCATACATCGATGGCAAGGATATAAACTTTTTAAGCCTTTTGTTGCATAAAAAGCGCCTTTAAATTAAGGATTGAGATGTACTGTGAAACTTGGTCCCGATTATACATAGAAATTTGACATTTTATATTATTATGTCAATAATTGGCTCACCCTTTATCCCATGGAAATTTGGGTGTTTTACATCTCTGTCACACCCTTCTGGGTAATATAGGCGTGATGTTATTTATATGTCAAAAAAGTTTTAAACTAGCTAATCAAGGACTTATCAGGAACCCGTGAGAATGGCCCTAAAATGGACCAGATTCACTTATGTGTCTCAATAACCTTATTGATAACAATTTTCTTTGATAGTTCGTTACTCTACAAAGGCAAGCCAATGTATACCTAACACCTTACATGTCGTCAAACGATCAATATTACGATTTCATTTAATTCTAACGGAATTGAGCCGAAATCAAGCAATTTGATTGGCTGTTCAAAAGTTTTTATCTTGAAGTGAGCAAGCAGGAGACGCACAGGAGAGTATTAAGTAGCAAAATAACTAGTTTTCAAAGTACTAGAGAAGGCGTCATCGCGGCTGCAACGGCTATGGCACATTTGCATTTAGATGAAGGGTCCGCCCAAAGTAAACATTGGATAGCTCAAGAACGATGCGAAAGCATGGTAGGTTTGCTGGTAACCTGTGGTGTAAAATACTTGCTTCCGTCTGCTACTCTGCTCGTGTGGTATCACCTTCATTAGGTATGAACATGAACTTGCAATATAACATCTCGTCTTCATCACCCAGAAAGGTATTGCAGTGGTGTACAACACCCACACTTCACCTGTTATGTGTAGGTCCTATATGATGCTGAAAAGATCACTGATGTATGTTGTACTTACTGTGGCCTATCGCGATAACCACAACATCTTGTACGCTACCAAAAAAAAGATCCTATGTCATAGAGGCACAAGCTACAGAGCACTATTCTAGACTCAATGTTGTCAGCCGCCATTGAGAAGTTACTAATGTAAAAATCCTAAATCACACTATTGCCCGACCCAAGGATCGTACCTGAGACCCCACGGTGAGCCGACACTAATTATACCACTAGACTAAGAAACAGTCAGTATCTACTTCAATAGCTAGTAGTGTAACCAGTGCCCAAATGCTCATGTATAACAAGGTATGTAAATTTTATAGACGAAACGTAAAAAGACTGCCAAGTTGGTCTAGTGGTCAGTGTATGCGCCTCTCACCGCACGGTATCAGGTTCGATTTTCGGGACAGACTAAGTGCTATTTGAGAACTTTCCGTCAAGAAATTCTCAAAAGCAGTAGCAAGAGTTGTAATTGTGCCCAGTGTATGGCGATAGGCTCACTCCCTATCCCATGGGACCTAAACATAACAGGGAAAATGTGAGTGTTTTACACCTCTGCCATACCCTTCTGGGTTATATAGGCGTGATATTATGTTATGAAGCGTAAATATCAATACTGAAGATTTCAAAACCCAATCTTTAATGCCTCCCGATATGTTTCATCACGAACCCCGACAAACTCTTGTACAAACTTTTTGTTTAACACTTTGTTCTTTATAGGGCTTCCTTGCAAACTTGAAGTTTGTAGAAACAAGGATTATGCAAATATATCTCCGTGCCGAGATGATTAAAAACTGTGCAGCACTTGCAATGTCGCTGATTGTTATTTTATGGTAATGAAGGATGGTTTGAAGTTAAGTATTTGAGATTAAAAGGAACGGCTTAAATTTTCTGATAATCTAATAATTATGCTTACGATAATTTAATGAATAGAAAAGGTAAGAGAGGGACGTGCGAAGATTTGTATTATTCTTGTTAATTATTACGAGTAATTTTTATATTATTTTATCAAAAAGTTTTCCCGTGAATGTCTTCTTCCATGCAAAAAACTAGTATCTAATAAATATTATTGGTTGCAAGTCTTTTATAAATATTCAGATTTCTTTTCAGCACTATATGTATAATTTAGTGTCAATACAAGACCCTAGACATTTTAGTTGGGTATGCAGGGCAAAAACTTCTGTCATAGTAAAGACTTACGATACCAGTTATGGATAAGTGAGTTATACAGGGTGGATGCGACATAGCGACATTTATTGAAACCACAGCTTATATACATGGCCAGTATGCATTTCCACCGGATAAAAAAATCTCTGGCGAAAAAAAAAATCCACGTCTTCCGAACAAATTGCACGATCGCAATGTTCAAATTGTTCGGAGAACGTGATTTTTTTTTTTCGCCAGAGAATTATTATCCGGTGGAAATTGATACTTACCATGTATAGAAGCTGTGGTTTCAATAAATGTCGCTATGTCGCATCCACCCCGTATATATCTAAATAGTGGGTATATTACACTTATTAAATATGAAATACAAACTTGCATATCTATTGCAGTCAGTTTTTACTATGGCGTAGAAGTTTTTGCCCTGCATACCCAACTCATTGGCCGACTGTACAATAGGATTAACAATCACGCCAATAAGGAAAGCTATAACAATCAAGGGGTCACTCACCCAGGATTCCATTCTATATTAGACGAGGTCTAAGATCACCAGGTGACATCTATCTACAATAAAATTGATCTATGTCCATCGTCCATACTGCACAAATGCAATTGCTCTAATCAATTCCAAAATAGTATCAAATGATGCATTCACGTTCAAAAATGGAACACTGCCCCATCTCATTCAAATCACAACTTTATACTCTTATCAAGAAGGTTGGAGTTCCATAGATTCTTTTTCCTTTCATAAATCAGGTTGACAGTTCTGTCATCTGTCAAACGGCACGTCAAGCGGAGGGTAATTAAAAAAAATGTCGTCGTAACCTTTGCTCGGGTCCTGAGACTGGTCAGTCGTTTATTCGAAACGTGAGATGACGTCATGGTTTGTTTACTTTGTAGACAAAGGAGAAGGCATCCTTCTCCTTTGTCTACAAAGTAGTCATGGTTGAGATATGCAGAACTAAATTAATCAGAAAAATCAATTAAAGGTTTAATGTTGGCTCTAATTTGTTCCGGGTTAATGGTTTGATTAGACATTCAGGCCCTGCTCACATTGGATGCGTTTTTCGCACAAATTTGACTCGTGCGTTTACGTACGAACACGCATAAACGATACCAACCTTCTTAGTACTATGAGAGTGCTCACATTGGGTGCGAATTGGTCGTACGTATAGTGCCGACGTCCAAAATTAATCCGAACATGTTTGGATTCTGGAACGTATTCTCGGTCATTAACTAGATCGCTAGACTAACAAGGAAAACAGTCTTAGAGATATAATATAATTATGGGATAATTATATTATAATATGATATAATTATCCTGAAGACACAAATTATCCATCGTGCTGCAACCAAAAAGAACTTCATGGAAGCGATGTTACCGGTAATAGCGAGCTATGATCACAGCTATCATGAGGTGTTTTACAAGTTCAGTACAACATGCGTCATAAAAAAAGTAAAATCAAACTATGTGTGTATGTCTTTTATACGTGGGTACTTAACCTAAAGAACTTGTTTTAATACAAGATAGAAGGATTGAAATAAGGATATTATTAATTAAGGTATTATTGTAAAATAAATTAACCCAAATAGATATTTACCTGTCCAAAATACAGGCAAATAACATAAACATTATGAATGAGTAACCATTTATGGATGAGCAGTCTAAATTTAGACAGGATTGTGTTCGTTGAACTTTGCTTATAAATCTGTGTATATAATGTATTGACGCACTTCACGTAATACACAAACAAAACATGACATCACGCGTAAGTTTATTAATAACTAGCGACCCGCCCCGGCTTCGCACGGGTACAATGCTGATACTAAATACACTACAGAAAAACTGTGAACGTTGTATATAAAAACACAGCGGCCCGCTCCGGATTCGCACGGGTATATAATATATAGCATTGTCACTCACTGAAAAATGATTAAAATCGATCCAGTAGTTTGATTTATTCATTACTGCCCGTGGCCCGCACGCGTTAAATTTGGAGTAAAACAATTCCCCCTTTCTATGCATGTATTATACATAAAAACCTTCCTCTTGAAAAAATCCGTTGCGTAGTTTTAAAGATTTAAGCGCACATAGGGACAGAAAAGGCGACTTTGTTTTATACTATGTAGTGAAGATATGTACAGAAATGTAATAATAACGTAGTAGTCACTAATTTCACCAGTCACGTACACACGGCTACTCATCAAGCTTAAAGATTGCCAGTATAAGCTGGTCTCGCAGTTTCAGCAGTTTTAAGATTTTTTAAAAGGTCACATTGCGAATTTATTTAACCGAAAATATATTTTTTAAAGATTTTTGTTAAAAAGTTTAGGTAAATGTAATACATAAAAAAATTGAATCTGTATTTTTCCACGTAATTTGACTCTGATCTGGTAAAGTTGGTGTTGAAGATTGTAGGTTTTTGCTTATTCTGTTTCTAAACGGGATATATTATATTGCATATCAAATAAATAATCGCCTATCAATACATACTCATCATTTATATTCTTTTTTGCATCAAATAACTTACTTCACTACAGATAAACTAAATGTTTAACAAAACTCAAACTGCAGATAATTCGAAATTACACATCAATATGACATTCCTTTTTTCCTCATAATGCAATACAGTTAAATTTATTTTTGTACAAAAATACTACATGCATAGCATAAATACTGACTGCACATCAAATTTACCATATTTCATAGCAAAATAACTATCCCAGTCGCATATTAACCAGTAAGTACAACAAAATCTGTTCATCATATTTGTCTTAATTTTCAAGAAGCCATGCTCGGTAAATTTAATGATTATTATAACAAAAAAATCCTTTTACATTGCATTATTTCTAAAAGCAGAACAACTTAACTGAAAAACTTCGCGCGTTTTTTCGTCACTGGAGTAAATAATATAAAAATAAAAGCTATAGTTATGGCATAGGTCAATTATGGGTAAAGTAGTAGGTTAGGTTAGGTTAGAACTGCGACCATAACATAGCGCGAGCCGAGCGAGCGAAGCGAGCGTGCCGCGGCAGCGGCCGGCGAGTGCTAGCTAATCTTTGTGATACTCCGACCCCTTTTTGAATCTACCCACTAAATAAAATAATATTATACTACCTACCAATTTCTTATTATCATAGATCGTAACAGACGACAGTACGTGGCGCCACCTGCAGAAGCTAAAAATGTGCCTATTGGGCAAAAAAGGAAGCGTGGACGCCCCGCGAAAGCAAGACCCGCTTTAATAATTCAATAAATTACAATTTTGTATCTAATTTTATATTTTTTTTGCTGATCTCATTATGTGATAATTAATAAATAATAAGATGACTGTGACTAATAAAATGTTGTTTGATTTAGAAAAACTGCTGTAAATATTATAAAAATAGAAGCTATATTTAAAAGAAAAAGAGTTAACATGTATAATGTGCATTAAGATTATTAGTTGTGCATTGATAAAAAAGCTTTTACTTTAGGAAAAATTGCTGTGCGCTGTGAAAATAAATTGTAGTGTGTTTAGTGATATTTTGAGTTGAATATTTTGATTGATGATGATTTGCGTTTAAATACTACCCTTTCTAAACTGCTCATTTTCGCGACACATAATCAGGAATGCCCTACATTAAAAAAAATACTTTGTACTATTATAATTAATTTAATTTTATTAAATAACTTAGTTACTAATAATTATTATTATTTAATATTTTAAGTTTAATAATTTATTGTACCCTTTTTTATTTTCTTAATTTATTGGTGTGACTTAGGTATATTATGTAATATATAAAAAAATAATAATTAATAATATTCATGTACATTAAAATTATTATAATAATTACTCTTAAATTCATGTGTAATATAATTTATCATAATTATAAAATAATATCAGTGTAATTTGTAAGTATTTAGATAATAATTAAATGATTAAATTAATATGCCACACAAATGTATTTTGTATCGAATAAATTACTTATGACTGGTGACTTGATGATGCAATAAAAACTATTTGTATTTATCATTTTGACGCCGAATACGATTTTTATTTTTTGAAGGCATAACGACAAAATCGATATATCGACATTTTTCACCTTGTGAAAAAAATCATAATCGAGTAACCACAATGCCCGTACAATTAATTCCTAGTAGTGCTTAGTAAGTAATTAATACTATTACTATTGCGTAAACCAGCGACCGGTCGCGCGACTGCGGCCGAAAAAAAAACGTCAACAGGCAATAACTCCGCGTGTCCGAGACATTTTAAAGGAGATTCATACAAAAAATAGTAGGCGTTGATTTATAGACACGATTTTCCCACGTGCTACGGGGAATAAAACCCGGAACAACCAGTGGGAACTATACACTACGGACCGCTGGCAGTTTTTCTTGGAGGAATAGTGATGCGACTGACGCGAATGATGAGGGATCTTGCGATTCTTGTAGTGACGAAGATTGTGGTGATTTGCGACTGAAACTATCGACAACGCAACATTATTAATTTTTTATTGTGTTTTGTTTTTATGATTTTTTTTTTGATAGAGAATTGACTGCACTAGTCAACGCTCGACAGTTCAGCTACGTCACTTTATTTGTTGAAGTTTGTTTTTCTACCTACCATAGTGATGATAAATTTTTAGATGATAAGTTTAACTGCCTGTACAAAACGATTAAAGTTAAGTAAGTAATCGCTTTTCTTAGCCAACCAAAAACAATACAACTGCTTGAGGTGTGTCCTTTTAAAAATAAGTTACTTATAAATAATATATTCCCTTTACCAGGTAAACACAACTTCATATTATCGTTAGGTAACACCTGAAAACCTACTAGTGACCTACCTGTTATGAATTATTAGTATAATTATTCTTGTAATATTTTAAAGCAAGTTATAGCTTTGCTATGCTTTTTTTCATTTTATATAATTTTAAAGTTGAAGAATTAAGAATCCAGCAGCATACGAACCTGCACCCACTGGGTAAACGCCCCAGGTGCTTTGCCAATTCAGTCATGCTGCTTATGCTGGTAGATTCGAAATTTCTCAACCCTTTTGTGCCAGCTTCATAGGTATATTATTATGTACTTTAGCTGGATGAACTTTACCTAGTTTTAGCAACACCTGTGTGACGAATAATAAGTCACTTAGTCACACTAGTATATTATTATAAACTTTCCTACACATTATTAATTACTACAAATTTGATAATTTCTATGACTAAACTGTTTACTATTTGTACACTAAATATCGTAATTTCCTTATTTTGTTTGTTTGTAATGTGGTAATCATAATTAAATTAATTAAGTATCTCTTTTATGACTAAGGCTTTTTAATTAATTTTAAATTTCTCACATTTAAATAAAATATTCGCTGCTCATTTTCCTAAATCAAGTTAATCGTGAAACAAATCCAACTCTATTATAGCAACTGAGAATTGTCCTCCTCCTCGCGTCGTGTTCCTCATTGCTGAGGGTCGTGAAGTTCCCGTGGTATTATCTTTTTTTTGACAATATCCCGCCATCTGTCTCTGTTCTTGGCATCATGTAGTGCAACATGCAGTTGGGTATCCAGAGTGGAACGTATCTGGTCTGTCCATCTTGTCGGGCTACGGCCTCTAGGTCTTTTGCCATCAACCTTGCCAGTAATTATGAGCTGTTCAAGGTTGTGGTCTTCTTTCCTGGCTATGTGACCGAAGAAAATCAGTACTCTGCGCAGGCAGATGGTTGATAGTCTGGTCTTGATGAACTGAGAATTGTAGCAACAAAAAATAATCATAAAATAACATCATCCTATATTACCAAGAAGTGCGTGGCAGGGGTGCAAAACACCCACATTTCAACTGTTATATTTAGGTTAGGTCCCATGGGAAAGGGGGTGAGCCCATCACCATCCACCGGACACAATTCCAACTCCGTGCTCCTATTTTGAATTTCCTGACAAATAGTTCATAAATAACACATCGTACGACTCGGGAATCGAACCCGAGACATCGCAGTTGTAGGCGCATACGCTAACCACTCAGCAACCATCAAATTCAAATTCAAATAATTTATTTTCATAGGCCCCTGGAGGCGCTTGAACACGTCAAAAGTAGCAGTATTAATAATCGGATATATATTTTCATGTGATTAACACCTTTTACGTGTAGAATCCACGAAACGAAATCTTTGCAATGTTATGCTGTGTTCAGGTAAGTAAATATATCCAAAGGCTCATTAATATTTTATCGATACAAAATATGTCCCACCCCTACCCTACTACTAGGATACTATAAAACAGAGGTATGTTCAAGCTGCGTGCTTTTCTATACATAGCCCTGGATGCGACTATAATCGATAGATATTAAATTATGAACAACCAGCGTGTAATAATAATCAATACATAATCGAGAATCGTTTTTCACGATTACGATATTTTATCGAGAGATGATCTATATAGTGATGGGCAGTTATTAGTAGTAAGTTTTTGTAATTACTTGACTTCGATGTTTAGTATCCAAATAGGGAAAGCTTATGAGAAATAGACTCATTATAATGTAAGATTGAAGTAATTTATGTTTGATCCTAGTATTTTTCATGCTAATATTTAGGCATCAACACTAGTTTTTTTTCGGTTTGCTTTAATATACATTTCATGAGAATTCGTATAGATTAGTCCAGAAATGAAATGACGCTGTATATTCTGGATTGAATGGTTTTGCTATTATAACCCACGCATTACGAATGAGCGAACGATGAAATCGGGAGTAATTTCGCTCACTACGGTACGCATGTTTGTAATGCGTAGAGTAGCCTACTGTTATTTTCTTATTAGCAGGTTAACTGCAAACTCATTTGTTACACTTGCACCTGCAGGTCATATACAAAATACGGTATATAAATTAATTTTACATCCATAATAATATTTCTCTTACAAAATAGACTGACAACTTATTGACTGCCTCAGTAGGTCAGTGCACGTTTGTAAATCTGATCTCGTGGCGCAATGTCCGCGTAACGATCATTGTTTCAAATTTTAAAATCTATTGGGATACATACTTGTACCTTTTTTTTTTTTTGGAGTACAGCCCATGGACAACAACAATCCATCAAAGCAGATTATAGATGCGTCGCTGCAGCTGAGGACTACGGTGTTATGCTTCATGTACCAGTAATTTCAGGGCCTGATCTCACCACCAAACCGGAACACAGTAATGTAGGCACTACTATTTGGCGGCAGGTTAAAGGTGAGACGGTGGTGCTGCCGCCCTCGAGCTCATTCTCAAGAGCTCTACCACCAGTAAAACCTTCTTTTAGGATTACGTTCACTCAATACAGGTGGTGTTTCTTTGAGAAATGACCTCACACGTTCCCTGAGATAACGCCACATTAAAATATAGCATACAGCAGTAATTCATTAGGGCCTAAAAACCTTATTATTGGTATTGCAACCGGTTGTCTCAAGAAATAATGTAATTCACTAATCGCAAATACTCTTACTTAGTTGCTATAATTATTTTAATACATTCTGTAGTTGGTACAGCAAATATTTTTATACCTGCTTTTGGTATATATTAACTTCTAATAGTAGAACCAGCGAGCGATAAATTTTAAGAACTTCATTACTTTCTAGCTTGTTTTATAAGGTTAATTGGTAGAGTAGAGAAATAGTCTATCGTCAGTCACCAGCATTCCGTGTTTTCGCGAAAGGGCGCAACGTTGTATCATTTACTGACTCAAACGCAAACCTACGCTTGCATGCGTCTGTAGGCTAGTCCATCTTCATTGACCTCTAGTCAGCAGTTAGTCAGCTGCAGAGCTTAAACCTGTAGGCCTCAAAATTGCACTCCACGAAAACAATCCCCAATTTACTTGATAGCACGCGCACGGAAGAAATACTAATTTAAAACACTTTCGAGGAACGCCGCTCGTCTCTTATTTATCCGATAAATAAATATAAATCTTTTTATTGCACGTCCTGGCCCGGAATCCGGACTAAGGGCCTGTCCGTATATGGCGGGGGAGTCCGCATCGGTTTCGTATGCGATGCGCGCGCGCAGCAAAAAATCTACGCTACGAGTGCGTACGCCAGCGTACGGGGATGCCTGCAGGGATGTCGCGTGCGAGCCAGGGCTGACAGGAATGGTAGGTTGATGCCTTCCAGTTTTCGGATGGTTATGACCCTGAGTTTTGTTATCGCCTCATAACAAAACATAGTCACACACCATCATTGGATCCATTGTGTCCCCCAAGGATACCTAGGAAGTGGTGCTTGCACTATTGTGTTGGTATTGGTTTCCGGTTGGTCACTTGAGGCAAAGCATCGTAAATCGTAGTATTTTTATGTAGGTATTGAACGAAATAATGTGTCTATATATAAATATGAAGATTGTTCATAACATAGAGGCAGGATAGCAAAAAAGCTTAAAATACATTTTAAGCCTTGAGAAAATATTCTATCTTCAACCATATCTTTGACAGTAAAAAGATTGATACAAATTAATAAGTAAAAATATAATACAATAAAAATAAAAGTTCCAAAGAACAAACAAAAAATTTCTCGAAATACAAGAGCAAAGTTTTGTGAACAACATCTAACAATAGCCATTTCAAGAAAACTATTAAATAGCGGGTCACGAAAAAAAAAACGTACATTTTGTAAGTTGAGCAAACGCAAACAATTCGGATTGAACCAAAAACAACAACAAATTGTCTGGTTTGCGACACAAATATGTCTGCCGGAGATATTTGTGCACCAATCGCAGAAGCACTATTCTGGAGAAACGTGCACGTTATTGTAATTTTGTGAAACACATTTCAGCTCTTGAAGCAACGCAGGTGCTTACTTAGCTTACTTAGTTAGAAGGGTAATATTATATAATCTTGATATCTATTTTTGTAAGAAGTCTGAATTTATAGATTATAATAATATTTATGTGGTCCTCCAACACTATAGTTTCTACCAAACTTAAATATGTAGGTACTTTGACTGTGTTGATCTGAATGCATTGCCCAAGGTGTCATCAGACACCAGTCAACAAAGATATAAATAATTTTGATGGACTGTTATTTAGTTTATATGGAGATTACTTAGGCAAAACCAGTAACATTTTGTCAACATATTGTGATAGCATGAATTTATTTTCTTCAATACTTTACATATTGTCCAGAATACGCACTTTGCTACCAGACTTTGCACTTTACAATCGACGATACCAGTGTATCGTACACGGGCCGAGCACTCGTCAACTCTCGTCATCTTTATGCGTCTGCGTTTGTACCGAAAAGGGACGCACGTGCCGGCGGCATCTCGCTGACGAGAATTTTTTGGTGCATTTTCTTAAAACATTTCCAGAATGCACCCTCTACCTTCAAACAGAAATATATTTGATACTGCGTCGAGCACTCGTCAACTCTCGTCAATTTTATGCGACTGCGTTTTGTATAGAGATACAGAAAAGAGGCGCACGTGCCGGCATCTCACTAACGAGAATTATTTGGTGAGTTTTCTTCAAGCCTTTCCAGAATAAGTCCTCTGCTTTCAAACACAGATATATTTGATGCTGCGTCGAGTACTCGTCAACTCTTGTCAACTTTATGCGTCTGCGTTTGTAGAGAGAAGGGACGCACGTGCTGGAATCTCGCTAACGAGAATTATTTGGTGCATTTTGTTCATAGTCATTTGGTAGGAGGTGGGTGGGGGCGATTAAAGATGTTTGAAATATGATTATGCGGGCCATAGTACACACGATTTTAGCCGCGCGATTCCGAAGCCGCGACCGAACTGTTTCAATGGAAGCAGTCGTCAAATCGTCGATGCTATAAGTAGCGTGTGTGCTATGGCCCAATAAGAAGACCAACGAACGATTACGGTATGCAAAAATGTAGATAGAAAAACAATAGGATACTATAATGTTAGATAATAATTTCATGATTACTGCCATACGTAATAGGATGCCACAGGTATATGGTACCTACATATAAGGTTCTTATCTATCGAAATTCTATCGACACGACAATCCTAAGTTTCTGTCCTAAGTCCTGGTCTCAAGTTCAATTCCCGGGTCGAGCAACAGGAAATACAGCACAGAGTTGGAATTATACCGGGTGGATGGCGATAGGCTCACCCCCTATCCTATGGGACCTAAACATAATAGTTAAAGTGCGTGTTGTACACCTCTGCCACACCCTACTAGGTAATATAGGCGTGATGTTATGATATGTTATAGGGTGTAATTAGATATTACCAATAACCATGAAGTGAACTAGAACATAGAGACATTGTAGAAGTATTTAAAACGAAGGTTGTCACTACAATGTTAACATCAAGGAAAGCAACATCCAACCATTTGAAGCACGCCAACAATTCCTTTGTCCACACGGGTGGAAATTATAAAAACAAACAGCACTAATCATCGCTATGCATCTACAATTCAACGGTGGCGGTTAAAACCACCAGTGTGGATCCCGCTGAGTTGCCAGCAAAAAATATATTTATTAGCTTAGAATTGTACGCGCAGTGTTGCCAGTATGGCTTTGAGGTGATGGTAATTAATGTCAGCAGGTTTTAATGAGGATGAGTATAGACTTAGGTAATCTATCTACGACCTAGGCTGTATATTTGTACTTAGACGGTGAAAAATGGGACGGAGTTTAACTCTTAGACATATTTGACAGTCGATGTCGTTGTGTTCCATATTTGTAGGCATTTAAGTTTCAGTCAAGAATTGTGCTCAGTGAATGCCGATAGGCTCACCACCTGTCAAATGGAAACTAAATATAAAAGGTGTTATACACATCTGCCACATCCTCCTGAGTACTATAGGCGTTATTTAATGACAATTTTCAGTGATTGTTCGGACGTAGTAGGTACGGAAGCGCTCTTAAGCTTCGATTTCCTAGGAAAGCGGTGTGGAATAATGCGGCCGTAATATTATTACCGTGACACGATTAATATGTAATACGTTAGGTCGATCACCGCTCTCTAGGAACACACTACATTTGTTTTACATAGGCAACGTTCTAGTGACGTCATTGTACCGTTATCTTTACGACCGCATTATTCCACACGGCTATGCTAGGAAACCGAAGTTTACCGTAACCTTTACATTACGTCACAAATTATTTATTTTTGTACAAAACCCAATTAATTAGTCAAAAGTCAATTTGTAAACAAGTCTGAAAAATACCACTAAAATAACATTAAAACCGCCTGCAAACATAATTAAAATAATGAATTTATTTATTCAACACACACCACTTAAATCACAACGTATATTAAAACGATAAAATATCGAGTACCACTAACAAATTTAATTTTTTTCGACGTGGAAGTTCCATCGTACACAGGCTGTACAATTTATACATTGCCATCGAAATTACTAAGTCAGTAACCGAAAGTTATTTTGTTTTATTTAGCTGACTTGGTAATTTGGAAGGCGATGAAGATTTTTAAAGACAAATAGTGATATTAAATTTTTAAAAATATTTTTAAATAGTAGGTACCCTATTATTACTACTATTATTACTAGACAAAAGTAGAAAAATTAGGCCTAACGACGACCTAATACTACATTTTACTTTATTTCATAACAGTAATAACCCGCCATACATTATCCATTACACGAACAGGTCATTTTTTGTTTAAAAAACGAAACCCGCACTAGGAATAAATCCTGTGTCGCGGGAGTGTTCACAAACATACATTTCATACACACAAAGCACACCAAGAGTCAGAACAAATCTTTGCGAATCACACAAAGATTTGTCCCATGCTATTATGTGTATTAAACATTCAATTTATCTATATAATTTTGTATTTTTTTTTATTACACGTTAGGGGAGAGTCGGTTATATCGTACCACTTTTCACTTTAACTCAAATATCTCGACTATAACATGTCTTATAATAATTAATAGAAATGTAAAATAAAGTTTCATATTTTACCTTGCTAAGACGGAGAGAACAGATCCCTGCGGTTACTCAAACATTGTTATAAATACTTTTTTGTAAAGGCCTGCCAAAGGTACGATTTAGTCGACTAGTCGTTTTAATCGTACCACCAAGTCTTTAAATCGTACCATGGGTGTTTAAGTCGTACCACTAAATGAAAAACATTAAAATTCTGAATCAAATTATTTATTTTTACTCTTAGGTAAGTAATAAAGAAACATTATTTATATCTCTTAGGTAATTGAAACATAATTTTTAACTCTTAGGTGATATAAAGGAACTATAAGCTTTCTTACTAAAATAACATGATTATACTATGATAATGAGATCAATCAACATTAATTATAAAATGAGACCATATTAAAATAAAATAAAAACAGTAAACTATAGTAATAAAGTAACAGTTAACAAGAATGTTGTTTGTAATATAATTATTGTGCATATTTCTTATTGGAAACAATCATCACAAATGTCTGGATTCGAAGTACACGTCTCATGTAGCCACCGTTTACAGCGAACGCATTGAATCCAATCAACTTTTGGACCCTTCTTATCGTAGTAAGAACGATTGCACTTTCCACATATATTTTCAAGATCATCATCGCTGTCATCATCATCATCTAGTTCTACAACAAGTGTCTCTCCTGAATCATCGCTACTAGTGATGGAATGAGATCGTTTCCTCTTATAACTTTTGCACTTGGCCTTGGGTACAGCTGTCACCTTATTTTCTTTTTTTACCGTTTGGTGTTTTTTTGGTTTAACAATCTTTTCTTTCTTTACTTTGACTTTCTTTTGCTTCTCTTCTAGTTGATTTTTATATGGACTTGATGTAATTTCAATAGCTTTTTGTATAGTGCTCTTCTTTTTCAATGTGTTTTTGGGCAGTGGCGATAAAACTTTTATTGTTTTTTTAATATCAGCAGGTGTAGTTTTTGATTGAATATGTGTTTTTTTCGACGTCGATGGTTGTGCGTGTATTTCAGCAACACAAGAAATCAAATGCTCTTTTTCATTATTGTCATTTTCTTTACCGCCATTCTCTTTATTGTCATTCTCTATATCGTGCTTGTCCTTCTCAACTTTTTCTTCTACCTTTTCTTTTTCCTTGAGGTCATCTTTTGTTTCCGATTCTGTAAAATATTGTAACACTGATACGCTCTCATTGCTCGAATTCATTGTTTCAGCGGCTAATAAATTGTCAGCAGCCTCAAACATATGTTCTGGAAAAACATGTCGGTTTATAGGCCAAATTCCACTAGCTCTGAATCCATTTACTATATTTCCAATCACTGCGGCTCTTTCATAGGCTTCTCCAAATAATTGAGCAACCTGGTATTGTTTCACTTCTCGCCCAGGATTGGTTCTCAACCATTTTTCTGTGCTTTGGATATAATAAGTACTCAGGGGTTTGAAAAATGATACATCAAGAGGCTGAATTCGGTTAGTCGTATGACCTGGTAGTTGTAACAGTATTATTCCATTATCTCTTGCTAAACACAGAGCTTCGAGATTTTTTGTGTGTGTAGTATGCCCATCCAAAAGTAGCAGAACTTTCTTTTCAGGCGTGGGTTTTACAATTTTAATAAAATGCTTCAACCATTCCACAAAGAGCGCAGAGTTAATGTAGCCGCTTTCAGAAACAGTAACAATACTGCCTAAAGGAGCACCATTTGCTAGTTCTGGATTTTTTCTTATCCTTTTAAATATTAGCATTGGAGGAATAAACTGGCCGGAAACACTAGCGCAGCATACCGCCGTGGTATTGACACCTCTTTCTCCACTAGTAGCGGCGCCAATTTGCTTCTTTCCCTTTTGTCCTACAATTTTTTGAGCTTTCTTTTGAACGGTTGAAAATCCACTTTCGTCTACATTGAAGATATTAGTAGGTTCTATGCCATTTTCATCTACAATCTTCTCTAATAAATCAAAAAAGTGAAACACATTACCTCTATTGAATCCTTTAATTCTATTTAAGGATGTGTTTTCAGGTTGTCGAACACTGAGCTGTCGGTGCCTTTTCATAAATTTGTAGAACCATGCTTTGCCAGCCATGCGTTTTTCTTTATTGAAATTATTCTGAATGTTATGGATTTCAGCAATTTCGAATGCGAGACGTCGAATATCGCTGATTGTTAGACCAAACATGTGTGTTTCGAGATGAAGAATATGCTCAGCCAACATATTTTCTGTTTCGATATCGAATATAACCGGTCTCCCTTTTTGGATTTTGGCATCAACTGCAATCTTATTTTTCTTTTTTATATGCCGTAGAATTGTTGGTTTTGGAATAGAATAAGTCTTTGAAATTTTGTTTAAACTTAATTCTTTATTTTCGTAAGCCGCAATAGCTCTTTCTAGGTCCTCTGTGTTCCAATTATAATATTTAATTTTAGCTTTAGGCTCCGTCATCTATAACAACAAAAATACAGTCTTTAAAATATAGGTACTTGCGGTTGGTAGTCGGGTAAATCGTACCAGTACAATTTAACCAACTGCAAGTGGTACGATTAAGCCAACTAAGTCATTTCAAAAACAAAAGCAAAAATCCGGCATAACCTCAAAACTTAGACACGCAACAAAAACCACCAATAATCCAGTATACAATTGTAAAAGAATAAAAAAAACCGTATAACTATAGCTTACCTTGTTTACGAGTTATATCCTTACGAATGTACGACAATATTTACATTAATTCCCACAAAAAATGTTTTTTTCACTCACGCGCACAGTTGTTAACTCACGTCGATTGCAAATGGCGGGTGACGAGGGGTGGTGCAGGGCCACGATTTGGTGTTGTCAGTGTAGAAAAATATATTCATTAAGTGGGAAATTTAGAAGTGGTACGATAAAAATGCCAGTACGATATAACCAACTCTCCCCTACATCTTTTTACAAAACAAATTCCTTCCGAACGTAAATATTAAATTTACTTCCATTAAGGGGTTATTTTTAACAAAGTATCAATCCGCGAGCAAACATGACGATATTTGCCGGGCATAAATATTCAATTATTAATTACACGGGTAAATATTGGCAGTTAAATAATTATCCGCTCAGGTTGATGATTGAATTACTGCGGTAACACCTACGGAATCACCGACACTGCAATTTTATTAATAATTAATTTTCCTACTATGAAATTTCTTTCGTAAATTAGCCATACATTATAATGCCACCGATCTATTTTTCTACGTGCACGAGTTCCGAGTTATTATCGGTTTAGGAAAAAGAGTAGGAGAACAGTCGGATTTTTTTTTTTTATTTATAGACAAATTGTTCTATTTTTTAATTGCATACAAGTTTTTTCGTATTAAATCTTTATTTTAATATTAGCGGCAGCGTATGTGTGCCGTTTAGTGCTTAGATAACGATTTACATCATATTACTAGGTTTCTACTGTATTGTTTATGAGTATAATAAAGAAAACACGTTTATTGTAGACTTTATGAATGAAAAAAATATAATTTATTTCCATTCATAGTTTCAACACGATTAAATATTAAAAATGCATGTATTCAGCTTTATGTTTATAATTGTCATAAACTGTATCCTGGCGACAAAATAAGACAAACAGCTTTACTACAATATTGACACTTCATATCCAATTGATATCCTCAATCAATCATGTTCATACATAAACTAACATACATACATACATACTATAATATGATTGGTTGTTTGTGGCGCTAACCACAGCTCGGACAAGGCGAGTGTACTAACTTCGGTTGTAAGGGGGTAGTGTACACTGACTGAGTTAGTTCTCGGTAAACTAACATAGCTTGTATTGGGAAGGGACACATTTGAGTGCACGTTTGGCGTAGTGATTAAATTCGTCGCCTCGCCGCTTACGACTCCGCTGGTGTTGTGGGTTCGATCCCCTCACGGGACAAATCTTTGTGTGATCCACAAATACGTGTTCTGACTCTGGGTGTGCTTTGCTTGTGTGAAATTTATGTTTGTGAACACCCCCGCGACAAAAAAGTTATTGCGGGCGTCGTTTTAAATAAAAAAATGGCGTCACATAATCAAAAATTTTATAAAAATTTTACCAAATGATATTTCATAGAACAATAAACGATAAATATTTACCGATTGATAAATTTGGCTACAAGATTGTCTCGATAGCAAAACATAAATCCTGAATTACTATTTATTTTTAACACTTATATCTATTTTAAATCGCCAAAATGAAACTGCTATTAAGGCCTAATGCTATGTTATATGTATTGTATATTTATTAATATTTTACAATTAAATAAATAAATTAAATTATCACTTCTAGAAACCTAAACATGAAAAATATAAAACAGAAAAGTTAAAAGAAAATAATTCGCATCAAAAAACACCTCTGGATCTATGTTGGCCGCGGATCATATCTAAGTTGTGTTATTTAAACTTCTTCAAAACTTGAACAATATCACATATTTCATGAGCTATCAGCATTTTAGTGCCGATTACATTGTAGATTGCATTTTATTATGTGCTATGCCAATTATACTTACAGTTTTGGTTCTGATATCCTAGATGGTATAATAACTTTGACTTGACCATATTCAAACAAGCTATTTACCCTGAAGATAGAAACATAACCTCTATCAAAGGATAAATAATAATTACTAAATTATGTTATAATATGAGTTTTTTGTGGTACGTTTCCTAATTTGGTATTACAGGGCTTATGAGTACCAAATTAGGTTTTGACATTTGATACAAAATTATTCTGGAAAAGTACGCAATACTGTGACTATTAAATTTAGTTTTATTTTAGAATGGCATGACGTATTCCTCGTGCTTTAACAGTATTATTAGTACCACCTGCCCGAAGTACAGTTCTTGGTTTCAACTCCGCTATTACCCAACGGACCAGAGCGCTAAATGAACAGGATCAATCAATATAATTGACATATTTGTTTTAACACTGAATGCATTTCAAAAATGTTTGATTGAAGCATTGACACTTGAACCCGAATTATTTTATTAATTAATTAAGTATTAAATATAGCTTTAGAGTAGCTAAGTATTAGATATTGTTACAGCATGCGGTGTTTATCTGTCATTGGTGGTGCAAATTAGATTAAGGATAAATTATGTTTTAATATGTATTGTTGTTACCACTGTTGGCAAACCTTAAAATAAAAAAAAAATAACTTTGAGTAATAGAGCCATTTCTTGTGATCATTAATTTTCTTGTATTTTTTTTTTACTAGAACGCTAAAGCGTTTGTAAATTCGCCAACGTTCCTATTTGACCTAACAACGCGTTATTAGATCCTTTAAGGTACGACGTACGAATAGTTTGTAGTGACTAAATATTTTCGCATTACACAAATACTTTCTGATTTTAAATATTTGAAAATTTTACTAACTAAACAAATTTTTAACAGTGTACCTCACGCCTTAGAACCTTTTTTTTCCAGCATCACGTTTCACACCACATATTTAAACTAACTAGTGGTGTTAAACCTTCCTCGTTTAAAATGGTCATCGCAGCATAAAAAACTCGTTCTCGTTAGGTTTGTTCTTAATTGTATGGAATTATGGTAATCGCGGCAAAGGAAATAAAAAAGCAGGAAACAATCATAAACGCATGCATTTGTCGCGTGAATCAATGCCTTATTTTGATTCATAGTAGTTTGTTCGACAAATGCATTTTCAAAACTTAATTTACATTGCGAAACTAAGTAGTTGTTTCATCAACAATTGTATGTGAAAACATCACATCAACTTTAACAATGTTCGATCAACAAAGCTGATTCATGATCCATCTTAATACTATTTTTGTAATGACATTTCAAAACACTTTTCAATGATAATGGATCATTAATCATCTTTGCTATTAGTATATATTAATTTCGTGCAACTAGTTTCGTAATGTAAATAAGGCTTTAGGTTTAATAACACAGACCTACATAAAACTAAAAATGTAAAAATTAGGTTCTTGTACATATTTTTAATCTATTTTGTTACAACGATTAAGTCTTTTTGAAAACATAACGTAGCATGCCGCCTGTATTACCTAGAAGAGTGCGCCAGAGGTGTACAACATTCATACTTCACCTGTCATGTTTAGGTTCTATAGGATAAGCCTATCGCCATCTACTCGCACAATTCCAATTCCGTGCTGTTATTGAGGATTTCCTGACGGAAACTGATCGGATCTGACGGATCACTATATAGGTGTTTCGGATCCGATCAAAAGTTGACGGAAAGTTGGCTTAGATGGTATAGGCACATCATGCGGCTAACACCTGACCACGTGACCTGTAAGGTTGATCTGAGCCTGCCACCAAGAAGACGTGAAAGACGTCGCGTAGCCACCGCTGCTATGGATATGGAAAACGCATGCATTTCATTACAAACAGTCCAGGATAAAAATCCTGGCGAAACATAACTAGGAGAGTCGACTTAAAATTATGGGATAAAGGCTAAGAACAGAAAAAGATAACCTATAGGTAAAGGAAATGAGCGAAGTATGGGTATAAAGTGAAGGGGGTATAAAATGAGAATATAATTTATTTTCGAGAATCATCTATATAAATAAGTTGAACATGTAACTACCAAATGTTGCGACTTGAAAACATCTCATAAATCGCGATTCGCATTACAACAAAATGCATGCTCAATCATCCGAAATCGTTCCTGAAATTAATTTGGAATTAATTAACAAATAAATAATCGATATTCTTAACCTAAATGCCGCAGACATACTCGAGTCTCCCATAAGAAACCAGCCGGTATGCAGCGCCTTTGCCACTTGAATCTCAATCCTGACTAAAATTTCAATCATTGCTATACTTAACAGAGGCTGGCATGAAGAATGCGTCATTAATATGCTTGCTAAAGCCTTCATATAGATGTACGTGCGATACTATTGAGGTTAATATAAACTAGGCCGTTTGCCTAATGACCTCCTGTCAAAAACATTCTCCACATTGCTTCATCTCTACGAAGAAACACTGCAAGCTTCAAAGACAAAGAAGTTAAAATGTTTTCCAGAAAGCGATATAATTCAATTACCGCACCGAACAATAGCGATTCGAAGTTAGCTTGAAGCGTCCTTACCACTTTTTACTCCAATAAACACATCGCACCAAAAAACGCGAACACCCACAAACTAACCAGATTTCGAAGGAAAAACATAAAAATCTAAACAATTTTAGCTCCTATCAATATTCATGGCTATACAGAAAACCTTGGTGGTGGCCTTACGCAGTGAAATTCCGACGCTGGTGCAGTCAGTTTTTCGCTTGCAATTAACCTTTTAAAAAGTTTGAAGAAGTTCGGTTGCCACGCGTTGAGCGCGCGACTACCCTACATGGACTCCGCACTTTGGATCACCCTGCGACGCTACGGTGCTTTCTCCTCCAAACCGTAAGGAATTAAATGTTTCACAATCAACGATCGATTCCACACCTAAAATCGAGGGTATAGAGTCTATTGTCGATGTAAATGAAACCCTTAATGATATAAATTCAATTGTAATATTGTTCACCTTTAAAGAGGCGGCGAGTTAAACGACGTCGCCAATAATAGTGATAGGGTTATTAATGTTTTCATATTTACTGTATCTTTTATAATTGCCGGTAAGTTCCAATTTACCTCGTATCAATATTGACATTAAGACACGTTTATTGCTTTAAAACTATAAAAGTATTCTTAAACTGGGCAATTACTGACTTGTTTTGTATAAATATGTGTGTCATTAAAGTAAGTATCTCACTTTAATTTTGACTGGTTAGTAAAAATACAGTAGTTATAATAATTAGCAATAGTTCAGAACTAAATATTACAAATGCGAAAGTTTGTGAGTATGTTTGTTACACTTTCAAGCAAAAACTACTAAATTGATTTTGTTGTATAACTTATATTCTAAATTAAATTAAAGGCTACTTTTATCGACATATTGAGAAAAAAGATAACATTAAGTATATCATGCGACTTTACCACGATCACAACTCCTGGTTTCTACAAAAACCTAAATAATATAGTTAGGTAGCACATTAATGAATCAATCTAGAACATCGATTGGCTAGAAACGGGCAAGGGCCCCGATATAAAAATGCCTTAACTGAGATAAATTCCGAACGTATTTACGTTTATAAAAGGCCGTGCTGCACGGGAGGCCGATGGATTCCTAGCTGCTTTGGATACACTCACACGTGCTATGTTATCCTAATAAAAATTTGTAATCTCAAATAATACAACCAATTGAAAAAAATATTAAATAGAGAAACGTTTGGTGCATCAGAAGTCTTTAAAAAAGTTAAGCACTTTAAGAGGAAACTATTGATAATGTCTTATAAGAACAAACGTAATCGGGTTGTTAGTTAAATATTACTAAACTAACGTAAACCCATAAAAAGTTATGCTAACTTTAATATTATTCAGTTCTTTTTTATTTTTTTAGACAAATCATATCTAAAACACTGAATAAATGATTGTTCGTGGTAATTTTGTCAAAATAGTTTTAATCATTATTTAAGTTAAATACAAATTTAAAAATTGAAATAATAATTTTGAAAAATGGTCGCCCACAAACAAGCATTAAAGTGTGGTAGTGTATATGATTTGTCTACAATAATAGATAAAAACTAAATAATATTAAAACTAATCTCATATTACTTTTGTATGCAAAACAGCCAAACAATTGTTTGCCTTATAACTTTAAAATTCATGCTCATTGCGTTTTGCAAATTATTTTAATAACATTCACATTTAACCAAACTTTTGTTACTTACCATTTATTTAAATATTTTATTTCAATATTTACAACAACATTCTAAAAAAAATTATGTTGACATTAAAAATTTAATTGAATTAAACGCAATTCATTTGCTTTACTATTGCTTTCACACAACTATTTGTCCCATTCGATGGCACAACATTCGTCGGTACGTATGAGTCAACCCTCTCACACGATTTATTTGAAAATGGTGGATCATTAAGAGCATCGTGACTCAAAAAAGTGGATCATAGACACATGAATCGGTTTTAATGACTGGTAATGACAGTCAGGACATGGACACTGGATGTATGACAGGTAACTTGGTACACAGCCAACTTGTGACTGATATTTGACATTTGGAGCGATTGGTCAAAGGAATTGGAGCGGCGAAGTGTCGTTTACTTGGAGTTTGTTTGATTTGGGTTGTTTCTTTTTTGTGTTTGGAACGGACTAGTTCGAAACAGTTTAATTTGAATATTTTAGCCTTAATTTGTTTTTTTCGTGTTCTTATCAGTTTATTGATAAACGGTAAATTAAGATAATACAAAACCCTTTATGCAAATTTCAAGTTTTCTGCCCTATCGGTTTAGGCTCTGCATTAATGAATCAGTCAGTCAGCCGGGCGAACAATTATATATAAGTATAGATGAGTGGCCACATAATTTATTATAGTCATGGACCCTGATTTGTAAATATTCCTTCTTCTTCTTCTTCGTCGTGTCGATGTCTGAGTCAAATTTTATTTTGACTTGCTATCGTGGTTAGCAAATTCTCTTTAGAGAACTTGCGAATTACCCAGGGTGCGCCGGACGTAGGGAATCGTTGTGTACGTCACTCGTTGTCAACCTACCTATAAGCGTGGAAAAAAGGGTTAGTGGGTAAAGATTGTTATATATGATGGTTTATATTATTATAGTCATGTATCACTCACGTAGTTTTCACATCATCTGCAAATACTATTTATCACCAATTAAATAGTATTAAGCCATCGCGCTTGCAACAGCGCCGAAATATCGGCGACTCACTACAACAAATATTATTTGATACAACGGAATATTTACCATGTATGTTTAAAATATATTAAATCATTAAAAGAATTTTGCCGAGTGTCTATTATTATTTCCAATAATGTAATTACCATTACTACATATTGCGCACTGTTTAAATCTCGCATGTTACAAAACTAAGCAGTTAACTTTGAACATATCTAGTTCCTCTCGATATGGTCATCCTCCGTATATTATAAATTTAATATCAATAACAATGAATACTAACAACCATGAATTATTTATTTATTAGAAATTGTATTTATTTATAAGACTGATTTGCCAGGTGATAGAAAGGTGGAATTTAATTGAATTTAAACCACCAACTACGCTTAATAAAGAGTATTTTCTTATTATGTAGTAAGAGAGTTGGATATATTATTTTAAAATTATCATGTTTTGTTTCGTTAAATGTAGGATGCTATAAAATAAAACATTAGCTTAGTTGGAAAAAAAATGTTTGGAGTCAAACTAGATAATATGTGTTTAATCGTCGTAAGCTACAATTTCATTTACTTAACTATTTTCTAGGTTTGTTATAAAGACATTTAGCCAATAACTGCTTATTATCAGGGAGACAGCTAAGCTTGAGCGGGATGAATTGTCTTAAGACTTAAACAATGACGCACAACTTGTTACAGTGTGTTAAAGTTCATTTAATTTTGAATTAACTTATTGCTTGACCAAAAAACAGTCTCAATAGTACTCCAATCAAAAATTACAGAAGTAACCCATCACAAATTTAAACACAACAGCATTTGTATTGTCAAACCAAAATTACCCTACAATCCGCCTCACATTTCCATCACACAACAATGCACACTACATCGATACCCGGCCCCGCTCGCTTGTAAATATCTTATTGTATCCGAGCTCGTCTGTCCGTCTGTCCGCGGCTTGATTTGCTACCAGCTCCTGTATCTATAATGAACCGCAATCCAACAGCCCACTCGCACCGACTCGATGCTCGGATGATCGATACGACGATTATAATCGTGTGTGTTTAATCGATTATATGTATCGAACATACCGGCTTAATTATTGTTGACGGTTGCGATATCGACCGATTTGCATACGACTGGTTAGGCAGATTGAGAAATGAAAACAATGATTTGTGTGTAGATGTAGATATGATCAAATTACCGGTTCGTTATAATTTAAGAACTTTGTTTTTTATGAAGATGTTCAAGTTTATTTTCTTCTCAAATTAAGTATTTTCGGCGATGCTGGTTGGGTTTAAACTGTGACCGGCATGCCAAATGCACTTATTATAATTTGCAATTAATTATGTTGTCTTTTCTTTATCAATCGAATGCGTTTTTTTAATGATTAATACAGTTAATTACGACCGATTACGACGCATGCATCAACTTTAAATTGGGTCAACATAAAATCGCCCGCTGCGCTCTGTGTCCATTTCGGTGAGAGAAGACCTCGTTTTGTTGCAATATAGGTGACAATTTAATTTTTAACTAAAAGAGAAGTTTATCGTATTGCCTTGGTACATGTTCTTTTGTAAATTGTGCCTTCGTAGTTCTCATTGGCAATAAATAGACTAATGCAAGATAAACTATAATTTTATACTGTACAGTTTGTCAAAAAAGTCTAGAAACGGGAACGTGTCTAAGTCTCATCTTAACAAAGCTCCACGATTGGTTAACGATTTCAAAGACTTTTAAAATTGCGCAAACGGCACAGTGTTTTGACACATTATTTTCTCATCTCTTTTTGCCGCACTGTAGCTTATAATGTGCATTCCTAGTTATAAATAAAATCTGTGCAACAATTTATTTTTCAACATGCAAGTGAAATCGTTATTTAGCAAGTTTTGCGTGAGAAAGGCGTTTAATATTTCCATTATTGAACAATATTAATATACGTCGCATTACATAAATATGTAATTCTTTTCCACACGCAACGAGCACTGATTGCATACATTAATATGAGTTCGGCCTTAGGCGAAAAAACCCGAATAAAAACATGTTAAATAAATACATTACAACTGCTGTACGACTTACATTTAACAGTGAATTAAATTGAATTTCAACAGTTATTATAAAAACTATTTAGTATTTTTATTTGAGCAGTTTTTCTTGGTCGATATGATAAAAAAAATAATACTCGCTACTGCAATCTTACTTTGTAAAGAAACATGGTATTTGTCAGTTCTAACTCAAAATATTGTGTCAAAATATAATTTGACATCAGACTCGGTTAATTTATTTCAATAATTGCCAGATATTCGCAAACAGAACATATCATTGTGATTTACACTATAAATAATTTCTTTTACAGTATTTGCATTTACGTAAAGCTAATTTTGATATAAAAAGGACTTTAAACACAAAAAATATAAGGTTTGCCACGTTCGCCTATATTATTAAAAAAAAGTTTAGATATCAATTGACTAAAAGAGTTAGTTTATGTACATAACATAACATACCATCACGCCTATATTACCCAGAAGGGTGTATACGTGTTATATATAAGTTATTATACCTGTGATATCACCAGGGTGAGCCTATCACCGGGGACAATTCCAACTCCTTGCTGCTATGGTGAAATACCTGGCGGAAAGCTCACAAATAACACTTTGGCCGACGCGGGAATTGACCTTTTACAGTAGTATCGGCTATATGTGCTTTTAGTAAAATTTGCAAAATATACTTCCTTGTTCAATTACAATTCTATTAATGCACAACAATAAAATACAATTTGGAATAGTATGCAATTGTGTGAGTGTAGAAATGTGTAATAGGTGGAGTATGTATGCGTGTAAGTAAGTAATAATACACTAGTTATACGTTACTCACACAAGCTTATAAAGTAGTGTGGCCTGCATAGCGAACTCGTTGGCCGACTGTACATCTCTAGTTATCAATTTTATATACCTACTAAGTATTTTATGTGGAACCCTAAAATTAAAACTTGCAAATTACTACTGATTGTATCAAATCCGAAAGTTAGCAAAGTTTTTGTCTAAAAATAAATGTGAGCATAATGAATACCAAACCCGAAGAGTTTGGTTAATCTGACTTTCATGATGGAATGCGTATCACTGGTTTTTGCTAATGAATAATAAAATTGAAGGATAATATCAAAGAATGCTTAGCACCTGCTCCGATTAGATTTTGAATAGCCTCTTTATATAAGGTCCTGTTTCTGTTATTTATAAAAAAATATACATCATGAAAAAATGCATTACATTTTGAATATTTTTCGATTTTATAACAATTTAAGTACATTAAAAATATATTTTAAAACACGTGTATTAATAGACAAATGTCAAAGTTACAACGGATTTATGAAATTATGTCAAAGTTAATTAAAATGTCGTCATAATTTTTGTATAAGGATGTATAACTACTTGCTTCATATTAAAGTCTTCTTAAATGGATTCAGGCACAACATGTCTGCACGTGTGGTGTGGTGGTCGCCTCGCCGCTCTACACTGCACTGGTGTTGTGGGTTCGATCCCCACGTGATGAAAATCTTTGTGTGATTCACAAAGATACAAATCTTTGTGTCATTCACAAAGATTTGTTCTGAGACTGGGTGTGCTTGTGTGAGTGAATGTGTGTATTTGGCCTTGTCATTGGGACCATTGGATAGTGTAATTGCTTCTGGCGTTCTATCTAATGAAAAAAAAAAAAATTATTATTTGTTAGATACTGCTCCCCTAGCACGGCTTACCACTCTTGACATTATAATTCGACTGTCATAGAACAGTTATCAATACAGAAACGTCAAAAGACAATTTAAATTCACGATTCTATGTTGATAACTATGTCATAATCAATGTGCGAAGGAGGTTGGGTTACGATTAGTTAGTGCCCTATAAATAAAATATACATCTCCAAATTCCAAAACGATAAGTGACAGCATCAATAATAATTGTAACCATTACCGCAAACTGTTACACCGTTGCCGGCAAATAAACATTCGCAAAGGAACGGTAAATTTTAAATGGCCGCCTTGAGGCAGATGGCTCTCTGGTAAATATCACAGTGGGGATTAATCACCTGTGTTTTGCAGATTCACCGATAAACGGACGAAAAATAACGCCTTAAGAATGAATTATAAGTATCGTCGGCTTTTAAAAATTAACTGTTTGGCTTGCAGCTATTAAAGAGAGGATGTCCCGTGTTATCACGGTTGATAATTTTTGTTTTGTGCTCGGCGCGGTGTAATGGGCGGCCGGCGTGTGACGGGGACTTGATGTGTGATATATTGGTATTAAGATTGAGGTATTTTAGTGCGTTCCTTGTTTATTCTGTAGGTAAGGATAATTGCGCAAGTCATTTTTGGTTTAGATCTTTTAATGCCTGGTTCTCTACAAAAAAAAATGTGTAATTTATACGATTAGTAAAAAAGGCTTACTCTTATTATATTCATGGTTTCTCCGCCTTTTCTTTTTACCTGAAATAAGAAAATTATAATTAGTAAGAGAACTAAAATTTAAAGCACTTATTAAGAATTATTTTATAAAATAATTAGGCACATCAAAACGTTTATTTAAAAACATCGATTAAGTCACTCCATGCAAATAAACGTCAAAAAAAAGCAATATAGACTCAAAAACTGAAAGCAGGAACAGCTATAACAATAAGCCGAATAAAATATATCAACGCGCACATTTTCAAACCCAAACCAACAAATCAAATCCATTGCCAAACCGTCTCAAAACTCAAACCATCAAAATGTAATATTTATAAACATTTCGAAAAATAACAGAAAAAAAATAAAGGCCCCTAATTGAGCAGTGCGAATAATGACATATTTATGTGTTGAGATGGGGTACAAAAAGGGTATAAAAGGGTATAAAAAAGGGATATTAATAAATTGTTATTGAACTAGGTCCATATCACGGCCATAACGACCGGCGCCTGGAATCGTGTATCCACAAAAACTTATATCATAAATGCAACTTAGATTCGCCGGGCGAGAGAATTTTTGTACAGTATATGGCGTGTAGGGAGAAGCATGGCCCAGATTCTGTTAGAACATTTCTGTAACGCATAAGCTTGGTGTTCTGATTTTTGCAAGATAGACTTTTCTATGATAAATATTCTCAGTGACAACACGGCGGAGAGGAGATAGCGAAATGCGCACCCTGTAATACATGAGACCTAAACGTAACAGGTGAAGTGTGGGTGTTAAAACCGCATCTATGAACTTCTGTGCAATATTTATTTATTTATTTATTTATTTATTGGAAGACCAACAGCAGTAACAATTAATATTAATAAAAATATTATGCAACATTCAGCCAATTACAGGTCCTCACGAATAAGTAACAATATATTATAAAATTGAGAACTGCGAATGTACTACAACAAAACATTACAGAGCCTTATACAAATCAATTGCTCAATATTACTAAACACCTTGATATTGAAAAAAGAAATCACGGCTTAGCACCTGTCTCATCGACTCCAGGTTTGCATTAAATATATCAACATCATGTAATTTGCTTGCATCATTAAGCGTGAATTCAAGTAACGATATTTTTGTCAGAAACTTCTGTCAATTTTTAAGAATTATTCTAATTACTCTGCCTATACTGTAATCTGAAAACAGATCGCCAAAAGATATAACAGGTATCATTTGACAAAAAAATTAATATGGTTCAGCAGGCATACCAGAACTGTATCATAATACTAGCTCCGCCTGCGGGTTCACCGATATATTGTAATAATATTATGTATACCTTGATTCATTTCCGCAAAAACATCAAAGCAAAAGATTCAAAGCGAGGTTATTCATTTTGGTATAATTCTTAGCAATATAAGTATTTTTAGAATAACACTGTCAAGTAATAATACGTGGCAATATCCCGATAATAATACGTGAGTAACCCGTTTATTCTCTAGTAGTACTGTCAAGTAATTTTAGTAATTAAAAATCATTATTATTGAAAATACGGGTTACTCACGTTACTTTAGCCGGGATACTCACGTTACTAGACGTCGCGCGGAGGTGACGACACGCGAATAACAGCCCAGTTGATGAATCTACGTATTAGATTCGAAACTAGTCGGCATATCCCGGCTAAAGTAACGTGAGTAACCCGTATTTTCAATAATAATGTCTTCACCTCACGTCGGTTTTAATAATTAAAAATCATGTAAATATTTTTTTATATTTCTACAAGAGTTTATACATGATTTATTTTTCATGACCAGCACTAGACTAGCCCGTATCGCGGTGACTCATTTAAATAATTTAATAATTACGGTTAAGTTAGACTTTTAAATTACCTAACGTAAGTTATTTTTTATTTTTTTTTTAATTGTAATTCCAAAAATTTTAACCACAATTTTAACTCATTTTAAGAGGATCTTCGCAGCGATTAGTAGCCACCGTACATACAGACATACAAGTATTTTCATTTCATCTATAATATTGGCGTATAGCTTTTAATATACGTAACGATATATAAGAATGCATTTGTTCAAAGGTTTTGCGGCGAAGGCATTTGATTGTTTGCTTTTGTGTTTATTATAACTCTTAATGTGACAGAGTGAATGTCTTTAAGCTTTTTGTATGACATCGCTTAGGTTTGAATGGAACGCCATTTTGGAAATATTTGTATGGCTAATAATATAGTAGATTGAACTTTTGAACTAAAAATTAAGCAATTGTAAGTACATATATTTTGAAAATCAATAACAAAATTTTAAGTGATCTTGTGTTATTTTTGATTGTATCCATCTAATGAAAAAAAAAATAGTATGATGTTATTTAAATGTCTATGCTTTTACCAATTTTTATGAAACAATCGTTTAAAATATTTAACCAACGAGTTAATATTACTAACATGTAAGTAAGTCATGATTTGAATCATATAATATTACGCGAATACCTATGATATATAGTAGATTTCTCAATTATTTAAATCTCGCACTGAAAATTTCGTGTCTTGACAAGTACAAATAATAGAAGAATTGAAAGAAAGAAACACAGTGTCAGAATTATGAGTATTGATAAAATACTTTATAGCACCTTCTTTCATCTCAATATGATAAACAAGTGATATATCTAAACAAAAACCACGATGATTACCCATACACTTTATATGTTATATGAACCATAAAATGTTCGCCGTGCGCGCAATCCGCGGTAAACGAAAATTTATCTACTCCACCCAATATAAATAAAATTAAGTAGCGAATAAATACGCTTTTTGCTTCCAATTCAATACAATTCGTATTGAAATACAATAAACAATAGTTAATTGTTGTTCAGAGTTGACAAGAAACACAAAGGTATGGGATTCGGTTCCTCGGCGATGCACTTTGTGATAATGTCCCCTGAGCATTGATGGTTATGATTGATGATCGATATTAAATATTCGAATAAATACTTGAATCGATTCGAATGATAAATAATTTATTTTTGTGTGTAAAGGCTTTTAAAATGTTTGATGTGCCCCGATACGATTTTTGTTTCAAATTTCTCGGATGTAGACAAAAGATAATTTTAGACTAACTTCTGACTGTTGGGTTTGCTTGCAAGTAAAATTAATTTTCAAAGACATAAAACATATAATTAAAAGGTTTTCATTACGATTGTTACATTTACAACCCTAAGCTTAGATAATATTATTAGAAAACTTATGACTAGTTATGACAATAGACTTATACATATTCAACCTTATTTTTACTTACTAGCAACTAGAAACAGTACTGATGCTGATCAAACGATAACTGAACATACTCATACTCTATATAAATAACTTGTACATAAATAAGCTATTGAGTTAATTTCAGAATTTTACTATAATAGGCAAAAATTGCAAGCTCAAAATGTTAATCAGAAAGTATATTGCAATACATTCTTTTGAATTTTTGTATGTCCTTTACGACACTGAATGATAAATATACTCTTATTTAATTTAAAAAAGAAAGTATGATGACTAAGACAAACAGACAGAAAAAACTCTATAATTATATAGAGATCTCAGAAGCGCCAACAAAAATCATATTCTGTCATAACATTTCATGTTTTGGTTTCCAAACGATCTCAGATTCTTGATTTGCGATAACCTATAATATTTGCCTTGAATTTTAACGACAGCATATTTTCTTACTTTGTTCGTCTTTTGTCTGACATTCTGACTTCATTATTTTGCAGGATTGTATAATATTTGAGAAATATGCTTCTGATCAGATTAGAAATAATAAGTCGCTAAGAGATGAGAAGGCATGCCAAATATTAAGATAATTATGTTAGTTATTAAGATGATAGAACATAAATGAGTATAAAGAACAAATATACGTATATTATGCTTTTGTTAATAGGTTAGATACATTATTACTACTCCTACCTACTCCTACCAATTGATACAATAAGGCAATAAATTATCCTCCTTAAATATATGAATCGGATAATTATTTCTCTTCATCGAAGCTTGATTCAAAACTAACATAACTTCTATTTACGAATAGTGTAACAAACGAACGTGTAGTCCACCGCATGGTAGGTGATAACTACAGCCCATGGACATCAACAATCCACAAAAGCAGATTGACGATACGTCGCCTATCTAAGGGCTACAGTATTGTGCCTCATGTGCCAGTTTTTTCGGGACCCTAATCTCACCACCAAAACGGAAACATAGTAGTACAATTATTACTATTTAGCGTCAGGTTTAAGGTGTTAAGGTATTGCTGCCGCCTACGAGCTCGTTCATAAGAGCTCTACCACTTTTAAAACTATCCAAATAACTTCACAATATTTATCTCATAGATCTAACAAGAGTAGCAAACACCCTATAGCTGGGCACAGCACCCTGTGCAGTGTGCACGGCACATATCAGACAATGCGCTTCAATACGGGAGTCGCGACCCTTGCCTCCTCCATATCGTATCGTATCATCTCTGCTACCGACTTCACCTCGTGACCTTAGGGTGACTGTGAAATAGGATGCAAGGAGGAATTGTCCCACTGTAAATAAATATATCTCTACGGAATCTAATAAGTCTTTATCAGGTTAACATCACGTCATAGACTAGGACATAGGAGTTGAGAAGATCACATCCTGATAAAAAACCGGCCAAGTGCGTGTCGGGCCACGCGCAATAGGGTTCCGTAGCTAGTCGTAACAACATTAAACGTACCGAATACCGACAAATAGCCAAAATACCAACATTTGTTCGCCAGCAAAAATAACTTTGTTTTTCATAGTGTTTTATGGAATTTGTATCAATAACAAAGTTATGTATTTTTTGTGGTTTGCGGTTGCTGAAAAAGTGCTATATCTCAAAAACTGCCGACTGTATCTCATTCAAAACAATTTTGGTTGAAAGTTTTTATTAAGATCTAAAATATATAATTTTTTTTAGATTTTTCACTCCTGTGGTTTAAAAGTTAGAGGGGGGGGGGCACTCATTTTAGCACTTTGAAAGTGTCTATCTTTGGAACGATTGACATTAAATAAAAATGGTTCGAAAAATCGTAAAGCGGTTAACAGAATACATCTACCTATTTAGTTTCAATTGTGTAGTCCTAATAGTTTCGGAATAAAGTGGTTGTGACATACGGACGGACGGACAGACAGACAGACAGACATGACGAATTTATAAGGGTTCCGTTTTTTGCCATTCGGCTACGGAACCCTAAAAACATCTTGCACACTATTGGAACAAACGTGAGTTTATAAACGCTCTGACTAAACAGTAAGTAAAGTCAAAATTTACAACAGCAATTTTCCTCCATCGAAGAACATAACACAATAATTTAAAAAAACAAATTTTATTGTTGAAATTAGAGAACATTTTTATATCCACATCTTTATCTCCGATAGGAACGTATTATTTGTATATGTTTAAGATAACCAACAGTTGCTGATAGTGAACTTCGTAAAATATTTTAAGCATAGATAATTTCTATTACATATTATTTTATAAGTTTTACAAGTAAGACAGTTTTAGCATTAAATATCGATATTCATTTTTCTTTGTAATCCACTTAAATGTTGTCTCCCAAGCTCATGGCGAACCTACTAGTAGCTCTTGTTTTTCGAATGCCAACGTTTGTGTCCTGCAGAGCAGAGTGCGGTACTCATAAACTCAGGATCAACCTTCCAACCACAAATTCGCTTTGTAGCCTATCCATTGACTGTACAACACTGGAAGATTGACTAAATAGTCTAACAAAATCGTCAATGGATGTTGCATTGAAGATATTTGTTCAGTGAAGTGTGCAGTCGTATTTTTTCTCGTGCTGTCACGCAAAGAATCTGTATGCACTTGTTACTCACATTAAGAAAGCCTTTTAAGAGTTATGAGCTGAGAAATCGTAATTTCTTACTGCGAAAAGATTGTTTGGATCTCAATTTTGTTATTATCGGTAAATGTTTTCAAATAACACAGGTGTAGTTTTGTCTATAAAATTGCATTGGATTTTTATACCATCTTTTTTGTCCGGAGAAACAAACATTTTTCAGATGCTTGAAGAGTAGTTTTTAGCTTTTCTTAGCTAGAAAACGGAACTACAAAATTGTGTTTGATTTGATTAGAAAAGGCAAATCATAATTAAGTATTTATGTAAAACATCTTTATAATCTTTAAATTGTAAGAATTTAATTGATGTAAGTTTTTAATAGCCTTGTACGGTGAAACATCAAAATGGTTGTCAATAGTTGACTGCAAAAGATGAGTAAATCTATAAATATAGTAATAGTATCTTTAATATACGACTATACCTTATGGATAGATAGGATACGGTCTCAATACTCTCAGTAGCATATTCCCGACAAGCACTAAGTCTATTTACCAAATCTACATTCATACCTGCGTAGCTATTTCAAGAGAGTACCATAAGAGCAAGCACTTTACTCATGGGGAGTTTATCCAACTAGGTCATCTCAATATTTGCCCACCCGGGATGGAACCTTAGCACTTTGAAGTTTGATGCGAGGATCTACAACTTTACTTTAGTTCCATTAAAGATGTAACTTATTGAGATAGCTCACAGGTACAACATACCCAATTTAACATATGTTTTCGTATTTTTCTAATATAGTTTAGTTTTTCCTCGTCGTTTTATAAGATTGATATAAATATAAATTATAAGTATAGACATTGAACATCAACTGCCAAGGTCTTTTGTTATATAGGTTATTTGGGATTTCAGGAAATTCTCAGTTCTATTTTAGTCTGGATGTGTGTCCTGTAGAACCGACAGGTTCACTCTATAGCACATGAAACCTGCAAGCAATGTTATACACTACCTTCTAACTTAGCCTTTTAATTATCTTTCTCGGTACTGTAGGTTTTTTTTTCGGGTACACCTATTATAGTAGAACTTTTTAAGTAATAATTTTATATTGCATTACAACTAATAGCATAAACCTCTTTTCGCAGAATATCGTTTGTCATAAACTCATTTAGCATACATTGGAACCCATAATTCTGTAAGTCAGAATCATCTGTACGCATAATTTTGATATCCATAATAATCACAATGTATAATCATCACATCGCAGAAAGTTCAAAACCAGATTCATCTTTTGGCATATATTTCTTATCCATAACTATTTAAAAGTAGAACCATCATTTCGCATAATGCTTACAGCAAGAATCATCTTTTATGATTATTGCAACACTTTTGTTTTCTGATTAATTTAATTGTTTTTTTTTTTAGTAATTGTAATAAATAAAAGTTGATTTAATGATAATTATTTGGTTTTTATATCCTTGCCCATGAGAGCATGTTCATTTCTGGCACAATGGCAGTTCATTCTGGCAGGTCACAGTTCTAACCTTTTTTTTTTTTTTTTTTTTTTTTTACGTGGGGAAATGCATTTACGCATACCACCCCACCCCGGGGAAGGGCAGAGTGGTTATGTGGGACTCGCCCGTGCCTGAAGATGGTAAACGGCACGGGAATACCCACTAAAACCCCACGGTGCTCCCGCACTCGCCTTGATGGGAGGGTCATGGGAATCTGGCGCAGCCTTTACGTCCACGACCCTCCCGGCGATGCCCGCCGAAGCGGGCCCCTCATGGCCCCCAAAGAGGGGGCTGGCGCAAGCCACCGACCAGCGCGAGGACCGCGTGCAAAGCCATCGGACATTCCCCATGTCCGACGGCCTGGTCCTCTCGCGGCGAGACAGGTGGTCGGTCCCGCCGCCCACCACGCCGCAGTTCAACGGCTGCGGCCCCGCCGGGACCGCGGAAGGTAGGGAAAGTGGCAACGAAACACCAACAGTCCTCTCCCGCCGCGGCCCCGTAAACCATCGGGCCACAGTGCCAGCTTGCGCCGACACCGCAGCCCGGCTCTCGCCCGCCTAGGCAGGCCCCTCATGGCCCCCAAAAATGTGGGGGGACCGGCACCGAGGGCCGCGTGCAAAGCCGTCAGACACTTTCGTATCTGACGGCCTGGCCCTCCGCGGTGAGACAGATGTTCGTCCCACCGCCCACCACGCCGCAGTACTAACGGCTGCGGCCCCGCCGGGACCGCGGAAGGTAGGGAAAGCGGCAACGACACACCGACAGTCCTCTCCCGCCGCGGCCCCGCAACTCCTCGACCGCAGTGCCGACTAACCTCACGCCAGCACCGCAGGCCCTCCTGTTGCAGAGCCCCCCCATAAGGGCCCTGCAACATGGGCTGCTCCACAAGGGCTTTACCGCCCAAAGCCCGAAGAGCAGCCCCCCTCTGGGGTCCACTTGGCTTCGCCGTGGCTCGGGGGCGCCACGGGTACTAAGCCCCACCGCGACGACAACGCGGGACACCCGTTGGTGGGGTCACAGTTCTAACCTAACCTAACCTACGCATTTTTAAAGAAGAAAGTAACCCAATCTATATTATTCTAATTGAAATTCTATGATCTTCATAGTATGCCTAGTCAAATTATGCCAAATAATCTGTACTCTAAATGAACGTTATGCTAAATGAAATTATACAAAATTTTACCTATGCCAATAAAAATTCTACTATCTTAAATGTATGCCATTCTAAATTCGGTCATAAGCACATTATGCCTAAAAATATTTATGTCAAATATTTTTTATGCCTAATAAATGATCGACTAAAGAAGTTTCTGCGAAGTCAGTTATCCCAAATAGGTTTCGGAGTATCAAGTTTCTACCAAATAGACCGCACCCTTTTTTTTCGTATGTATGTGTACTAAAATTTGAGAACCTCAATTTTAGAGTGAAATGCTAATTTCCATGAGCTTTTATACATACAATTCTGCTATTTCAATCAGTTACTCGTATAAAAAGCGGCTACATCATAACATATTGAACGGTCAAGCAATTCCGCAACGGTGCTGTATTTCAAAAGCGTCATTAAGTCCTACGAAATGAATCATAGCAACGTCACCAAAACGTATTGATTTATATTTACACGTTTATTATGGGTGCTTTTTATCACTTGTTTACCAAATATAATCTTGAGGTGTTGCCAAGTATGAAGAAAGTCACGGAATTTGCTATAAGGTTGTATATATTTTATCATTAGACTTTTTTTTCTGTCTTTTAGTTGATATTATTTAAAAAACTCACAGTTAACTTAAGTTTATATAATTAGATTATTTTTAATAAATAAACGAATTGAAAATATGTTCTTTTTACATAGCCCAATATTAATTGCAAACAAGCAATCGACCTAATGCTAAACCAATTTTGTATACCTACCGTAAATTTCACCGATTTTGTCATTCCAATTTGTACCATACCGATGCTGGCAACCCAAAACATACGGATTCAATCATAACCCGCGCCTACCCATCATCCTGTCTCATTAAGACATTATTTGGAAACTAAAAAACTTATGAGGGAAAGCTTCATTGTACTGTCTCACCGTATAGGCTTTTTTTTGTAATTTATGGTACATCACGACACATTGTTGTACATAATCATATGAGTTACGGGGAACTGCCGCACAAAAATAAACTTAATTGAATTATATTGTATTCGATTTGCTGAAAAGTTTACGACATTATTAATAGTTGGGTAAATAGTTATTTCATTTCCAAAAAGTCTTGTCGTATGAGAACTTGTGCCTTTTAAGAGCTTTTAATAGGGATGATGACTGAGCCCGCGAAAGTAATAAAATGAATACGTTGTCAAAATATAGGTAAACAAAATCAATGGGACCCTAGGAGGCGACGTACAAACCGTTTTAGATGATTTGGCTTTTCTACAAAATAAATTTAGATCGATAGGCTTAGAGTTAAATCCAAGCAAGTGTGAAATTTTTGTGAATAACAATAATTCATATAAACAATCAATTATATCAAAATTCAACTCTTTAGCACCTAATATAAAAATTATGGAAAGAAAAAAATTCACTTCGCCTCCTTGGGTCCCCGGTTCTTGAAGAGGCATATGACTCTTTTATTGAAGAAAAAATTCAAAATTTTAATAATGTTTCCGATCGCCTTTTAAATATTCATATGCATTCAGCTTTTAACATAATTCGTTATTGTCTTTTCGTGCCTCAATTTACATATGTCCTGAGATCCACCCCATTTTGGAAAAAATCAGACCTTTTAATCAATATGGATAATATAATTCAAAATCTATTGTGCAAAATACTCAATGTGGCCTTGAGCAATGCTGCCAGCCTTCTGGGCACGATGTCGGCATTCGACGTCGATGCGGAGGAATTTTTTGATGCTGTTTAAGGTTTTGTAAATATCTTTTTATATTTTCTATGTATATTATTGTATATAAATATTTTTTTTTTTTTTTAATTCTTTGTGTATAGTTGTAAATATTTAAGTTATATATTTTTCAGTTTGTATGTAACTCAATTAATTGTCAAAAAATAAATATAACAAACAATATTAAATTTGAATATAAAAATAAAAATGCATTTTTTTTAGTAACATAATTTAAGTCAAACCCAAACTTCTGCTCATTCGAAGTTTCACGGGGAAGTTTAAAAGTATAATTTTATTGAATAACCGACAATATCTACGAAGGATGCTAAAAATTGTGTATAACAACTTTTGTTATGAAACAATTTTCACAAACGCAATATTTCATTAAGATATTATTCAAAATTCATAACTACGCATACTAGCTACAAAACGATGACGTCACATATAAATAGCCGTTTGTTTGAAGCGTTTGGGCGACTCTATTATTAATGTTAATTTAAAATTGTATAATCTCAGGCAGTTTATGTGATATTAAAGTAATTATTTTAACGATGATTTTTCTAATATCGATGTTTTAATTACATATGAACAAAAAAAATTGTCATCATGCCTCAATGTCGGTGTAGGTGTGGTGGTACGGTGCCAGATCATCATACGTTAGTTGTGTTATCCGTGTGGCAAACCTATAATAACCCCTTCAAAGATATGTTAGTATTGATTACACATCGAAACTCTTATAGATATTTGATTGGAGTAGAAATTAACTGCAAAAAAAAAAGTCATTTCGGATAAACCATAACTGACGCTAACAGAATTAAAAATGTTTGATCTATTTTACGAAAATAAATAGATAAATTGATTGATTGCAATTTAGTAGGCACACTGTAAGTGCATACTCATGCACATATGTATAATAATGATCTCCACAAACACTTTGTGAGAATCATGTCATTGTGTCGGCGCTTGTATTCAAATGAATAACTCAGGTATGCATCTCCCGGATCGCATAGAAAGCACCTGAGTAATACCAACAGCCAGTAATGCTATTTAAATTGGTAATGCTGCTAATACGCTACGTGTCACAAGCGTTAATTAATGGTAAGACTTCATTCAGACTGAGATGACAAAAATTTTTTTTAGGAATAAAATAAAGATGAAATGTATTGTGATTCCACTTCTTTCAGCATAAAAAAGGCAAATGAATTTTCATAAGGTATGGAGTAATAGGAATTAATCTTACACATGTAATTTTAGGCATGCCATATTTATAAATATTGGGAAGAAAATATTTGCCCACGCCATTAATCTTTTTTTTAACACAAACACGATGGAAATGGTTACTTCATGACAATTTTAAAGCTATGTGTACAGTTTTAACATCAAATTATTTGTTGTCAACCCGTCTGCCATCTCAATATGAAAAAAGCCTTATGGTTATAGGAAGTACAACGTAGTACTGTTCTCTAGCAGTTAATTCTCGTCAGGTTTGCATTAGAATAAGATACAGGTGCAGCAATTGTTATACGCGTATGATATGATCTACACAAGCATAATTCTGGCCGGATTATACAAGGACAGCCACGGGGTATACCAATGAGATTTATCTTTATGTATAGTTGTACTTTTTCTTCTTCTTATAGTTTGACGACCGGATGGCGGAGTGGGTAGTGTACCTATCTGCGACGCCGAGGTCGCGGGTTCTATTCCCGCTTAAGACAAATCTTTGTGTGCATGAACATGGGGGTTTGTCTTAGGGTGTTTCTATATATAATATGTATGTATTTACAAAAGAAAAGTATATATGTATTAGTATCAGTTATTCTAGTACCCATAGTACAAGCTAGTAGATTGGGACTAGATGGCGTTGTGTGTAAGTTGGGAGATATTTATTTATTTTAGTTATAGTTCGTATAGTTGTACTATTGATGTAATAAACAATAAAGATTAGTCTGATTGTAATTGGAAAATAACTTGGAATCAATAAGACAATGTGATCATCCTATGATAATATACTGAGTCAGATTATGTCGGTGAATATTTGTACATGGATCAACAAAATAACAAAACTATTAAACAAACAGAGGGTAAAAACGGAGCTTATTACTAAGGCTACGCTGTCCGTCCGTCTGTCCGTCTGTCACCAGGCTGTAACTCATGAACCGTTATAGCTAAACAGTTGAAAATCACAGATAATGTATAACTGTTGTTGCTATAACAACAAATACTAAAAACCAAATAAAATAAATATTTGAGAGGATTCCATACAACAAATTTGTTTTTACTTTTGCTCGATCTAATGAACTGTGATACCTGGACAATTTAACTTTTCACACATGATGTGTTGCCGCTATAACAACAGATACTAAGATTTGAATGAAATAAATATTTTAGGGGCTCGCATGCATCAAATGTGTTTTTGCTTGCTTTGGCTCGATATTGAAAACGGCAACAGCTAAACACTTGAAATATTCACAGATTATTTAATAACTATATTAACATGCATAACATGTTTTTTTGCCGTTTTTATATATAATGGTACGGAACCCTTCGTGCGCGAGTCCGACTCGCACTTGGCCGTATTTTCACTAAAGTTTGTTCCACTTTGAAGACATTAAATATATCAAACTAATAAAATTTGTACTCCTTAACTTAGGCTTATTTAATTAGTGACATTGTTGTGTCGAAACTAGAACTACTAAAGTGGCTGTGTTGTGCAAAAAATACCATGATTGAGTAATACGCAACAATATACAATAGTCAATACCACAACAACATCTTTGTCAACATAAAGATCCCGATCCTCCAATCAGTCATCCTATAAATTATTTTTTATTGCTCAGCACAAACAAAAGAAAAAGCTAGACGTATTACTTTCGTCTGACGCACTTTGTATTTTTGTCGAGCTTTGGTGATTGCCGTCAACACAAAAAATATTAATTATACATACGTTTCGGCAATCTCGAGAGTACGACGCGAAACAGAAGTTACAAAAGAACTGAGCAGATTATGTTGACGAAATTCTTTAATGATTACTGCAGTTGGATTTTCTCTGTACATATTTATTAGTTTTTTGTGTTGTCAGTCTAGTTTCGATGTATTTTCAGTAATAATTATTATTCAATAATAATAATTCAGGAATATCTATCAAAATATGAATTTTTGCCTTGAGGCAAGCACGATGTTGATTGTGAATATAAAATATTAAATCATAATCATCAAGTTGATGAGTGTAAAAGTTGATAAAATATTCAATTCAATAGAATCTGAAAGAGAGGTTGCAGAGGTTTAGACCTTTTAGGTCTAAAACTTTGCATCAACGAAGAAAAATAGTGCTAACCTGAGAGCCTTAAGTCAAAGGCTACAAATAAAATACAAAATATATTGACCCCGTAAAAATCACAGCGCCTAACAAAATAAACAAAAATATTTACGTTTTCACGATTACCTACATCACTTGCTGACCTCTTCTGCTGACCCGGCAATAAAACGATTATAAAACTCAGTTCACAAGTGAAACAATTTTTTATTGTAATTGAAATCGCATTCAGGTCAGCGGTGACACTTTTATTTCGTGTCGCACTTTAACTGGAAAGTTAAGACGCATGACAGATCCACCGGACATTTGGTACTCGACTTGTGTGGTCCCGTCCTACTCATTTCACCGCAAAAACCTACCGATTCGCTTTTTATATAACAAAATTACAACTGCATTTACTTGTAAAGACATATCGAGAAAAATCGACCTTAATTCCCGGTAATAAGGAAGGACTACGTCACAAATTATGTTTGCGAAAAAAAACGTCCAAATAATTGGCTTAGGACCTGTCAAAGTGAAATGATTTCGTCGCGACCGATATCCCCAATTAATTGTTGGAAATAAAAGGATTTGGAACAAATAAAATTTGTTTATTTTTTGTTTAGCGACCTCCCTCGTCGACACAGTGGGGGTGACGTGGTGAGAGCAAATGAAGAACTTTCTTTGCTTAGTCAATTTTCGATGAAACAATAAGTTATAAGTAACTTTATCCTGTTTTTGCACGGAAATTGAAAAAGATTTGGGCGTTTTAGGGAAAATCTTTGGTGGTCTTCGATCCATAGTCATTATGGTAAGACGAAGTTTTTACGGAAGTTGTTCATGCTGCTTTTGACTACAAAAGCCGTATTAAATAAACTTGGTTAAAAGTTGTTTTACGAAATTATTGCAGTATATCAGACGAGCGAGAAACGTGAGTCGGTTTAATGAAGAGGTTGGTAAAAGAAAAGTTAAATACATAGATATTAATATAAAAAATATACCGAGCTTTTAATCAAACTGAGAGTAAATGATAACAACAGCTTATTGAAACATTGAAGAGGCAATGTTACGCACATAGATTAAGAACTGTATCAATGATTTCAGCAACTAAGATTAGCACTCAGAGTAAACCCATTGATGATTTTAAAAATTAAAAATATATAACTAATCCGTGCAATAAAATTACCGCAAATATCCCATCTATGATGTCCATCCTAAGGTTGCCTGGCAGAGGTTGCGTCAAGCGATAAGCACACTTAGCACGTTATAGTTTTATGTACCGTGTTCTCTGTATGTTTGTTACAAATTATGATGAGCAAAGATAATTTTCTTTATGTATCTTTACTTTTACTCAAAAGTACGCAAATACCATTCCTATCACCGCCGGATTCACGAGAATGTAAAAATTTATGACAGTATCTGATATAAGAGATAATTCTTTTTAAAACAGATTGACAAACAAAATCGACACTATTTTTTGCATCTCAATCGAACATAAATCTTAGCTTAAATTATTAAAAAATAATTTAGCCCTTCATTATTCTGTATAAGGCCGACTACAAGCTTGCCATCACGGCGAAGAGGCACGTATTTCAGCCTGGCCATTAACTACCTATTACGGGAGTTCGTAGGTGATAAATGGGGATAATAACTGTATTTTCTTTTAGATAAATAGACGTAGACAACTACACATCAACCTACACATTTCCAGTGTAAGATGGCCTCGTATTGCACGGGAACTCTTCACTACGCGACACCATCTTATACTGGAATTGTACAGGTTGGTCGGTAGCCGTGTGTACGATTCCGAGAGGTTAATTGTGATGGACTCTTGCGGTTACGAGATAGATTGATTTATTTGTATGTAGAGGCAATTTTTAAGGCCCTTTTGTAGATGTAGGATGTGCGTGTCGTTTGTCTGATACTGTACCTACTGTACGTTTATAAAATGTATGATGGAACAGTTTTTTCTTTTGTATGACTCTATTTTTCACCGTGGAATTCGGGTTCAATCCCCGGGTCGTGCATATATTTTTCTTGCCAAATATTTTCAGTAGCAGCGCGGAGTTTGAATTTTTTCCAGTAAAGGCTCACATGGGAACTAAAATCTAATATTTGCAGGTAAATACTCGCGGTCAAGGAGCACTTAACAAATCTTTAACAATAGCAACAAATCCGAAATATAATTAATTTATCAATGCATTTTTCTTGAACAAAACATTTTTTCCGTCCCACATTTTTCGTCCAAATATTCCAAACCCCTGTAAACCAGAAAATTAATCAATGCCCATACAAATGTGCAGAAGCATAACATGCACCTCCTCAAAAAAACATACCACAGCATTAACCAAAGCATAATGCATTATACGTTTGCAAGCGATAACGACATCATTGGCAACCAACTCAGGCGCAGTATTCGAGTAAAAATCGGTAATTAAATGCAAAACACAAAATGCCCCAAAATGCCAGAGTGAAAAATGCGTTCTAACAAGCGAAACACGGGTTAACATTAGGGGTAAAAACGTAGAATCGTACCAGCAAATGTATCGAACACGGTTCTAACACGGTTGCGGACATGTCCACGGTTTTTTGTAGACAAGTCCCGACTTGTTTGATTATGCACGAATCCGAAATGAACGATTCTTGAAACGAGAGCGGAAAGCGATGTGTGATGTTATATGGATTGTTAAATATTTCAAGGCAAGGAATAGAATTATAAAAAGGAATTCTAAATGTTGTTCTGAACTAACAATAACAAAAACGATATAATTTATGTTGAGATTGTTCCAAGTCTTTAAATGCCCCATATTAAACAGGTTTATTTATTTATTTAAAACTTTATGCACAATTTGTACAGAGGCGGACTTAATGCCAAAGGCATTCTCTACCAGTCAACCAAGGGTGGTGCAGAGCTTTAACATGGTAGGTGCACTTGTAAAGATGGTAAAAAAAACAAAACTAACAAAACTTACAAATAAAATGATAATATACTTTCTAAAGTATAAATCAAATACTATATAAACATACTTAACTATTATATATACATATATAAATACATATAACATATATACACAATATATAATAGAAATATTGGATGATAAACATAAAATCATACACAGTGTGGTAACCTAATGATGTGACGATTCCGACAACTTATCACGGAGGAGATTCTGAACTTTTATTTTGAATGTAAAACGGTTAGTGGTTAAACCCTGTTTAAAATATACCTCATAGAAAATAATCTTACTAAACATTTTTATAATTTTATAAAATAAAACGGATCACTCATGAAATAAAGCAATTTATTTTCCCGCTATAAACGATACTCGCAACATAAATAGCAACTCTATACATGTCCAAAATTTTAATAATTTCAAAGATTGTACTTTTTTTTATAAAAAAATAGAATATTGATTGAATCCTCTCTATAAACAAAAAAATATCGATCAATCCATGAATGGCCGCTCACCAAATTATACAATTCCAAGTTTCGGACTTGGTTGGTATAATGCGTAGTCCTAAATGTCGTTTTTGTGTCGACAATGCCCTTACTCTTGTATTAATGCTCTCAAATTCTCATGTTTGTGGATGCTTTTATTTGTGGATAAACAAAGGGCGAACTTGTAAGATTTACATTTGTAAATATAAGCTTACGAACCTACATATTTTACGTTATACTTTATACATATGCAACTGTTTCGTAAATCATTTTATACAATTTCAAAATATAACCATAGCCAATTATCAAAACAAGGAAGTCTGAGGTATACCTCCTTTGCTATTTTGATTTTTAATAATATATTATATGGTGGATGGAGGGAGGTAGCCCAAAGCAAAATGAACTAGTGGGGGCCCGCCCCGGGTACCAGGTAGCTAGAGGTGACGGAACCGCATTATACATACAAAGAAATTTTGGATAGTAGGCACCTAAAAGTAGCTGATTCGCCACAAGTCTCGCTATTGCTAACTAGAGCCTATAGAATTTTATTAAGACCAAGTGGCATAGTTTATGGTGACGGTGACAAGACAAAAACAGGAGGATGTCATCATTGGAAGTGCTCGCGAGGGGGGATGGAATCGGCCCACTCATGGTACGCCGCCAATGCTTCAAGTGTCAATCGCAAAATAAATACTTTGATATCAAAATGCTAAGCTATCGCTTCAAATAACTGTTGTAATCCTCATAGAGAATTCAATTATTATATTAGGAGTTACATTGAAGAAATTCATTCCATTAAAACAGTGTATCTCTCGGCAGTAGCACCAATTGAATCCTGTAAGCAGGGTAAAGATATGTTTCGAGTATTTTTTCTCTATAGAAACGGTCATAACGCGTCACGTGCCTACGCCTCGCTGAGATGAAAGCAATAATGGAGCTAACTAACTAATTAAGAATAATAAAAGCTCAAGTCGGTACAGACGGCTACACATCAACCTATACATTTTCAGTATAAGATGGTCTTGCGTTGTATAAGAAAGAAAGAAATAAAAGAAAAATCATTTATTCTGGCATAATAAAAATAGAATACATTATAAAGCGTCTAAAACTAAATATATATATATATATATATATATATATAAGCTTCCCGTGCAATGAGAAATGAATAGGTTGATTGGTAACCGTGTGTATATGATATTAAAATACAGTAAGTGAGCCTAAGTGGGCGCGTGATTGTCTTTTGTTATTTCAAGGAATAGGATCGAGACAGAGTACTGGGTTATATTTATACTTTGCTGTAAGTGAATAAAGTGTGTGTTTCACACGAACAAATACGCGGTGATTACGAATCGCTCCGTCTAAACCGTTCATTAGTGGGCTGGTGAAGTGAATGAATCAATGATTTATTGGGAGAATATGATGCAGGGATTGGAAGGATAAGTCTTGGTATCATTTTGTATTTATCTGCAGAATTAAAATATAATATCTGAAGAAAAATAACTTTCTTTCAAATATTTCTGGTACACACAACTCCTCTCTATTCTAACTCATCAAAATCGATGTTTTCAAGAATGAGTTCTAAATTAGTTTAATAGGATTTCAAGTGCAGTTTTAAATTAACGATTGTATAATCTATTCATATACGCAAACTTCCAGTTTCGGCAGTAGATGAAAGGTGAGATTGTGGTGCTGCCGCCCTCGAGCTCGAGCTCACAACTCGTTTCAAATCTATTTCCATTATAATATCCCGAGTCTCTCACTTAACCCCTAACGTGGTCACCCACAGCGTCGAGTTGCTCGTCTCATTATAATAATTTCACACGTGTTCCTGCAGCTATTACGTAGCAATTATGATGAAAGCCGCGGGTAATCCGATATTTGTTCTTGTTTGCACTCTCCTTAAGAGTAGATTCCTGAGCGCCGTGTTTTCATACCAACGTAGTATGCGTTTAACTTGAATATTATTAAGTTTTTATAATTTTTTAATGACAAAACCAAATCTTATACATTTAAATGCACGTTTGTTTGTGACCATTTCGTCAAAATTGTTTAATTATTATTTGTGTTACATACAATCTGATATACAATATCAGATCAGATCATACAATAATTTTGAAAAGTGGGCGCCAACAGACATAATAATATGCATTTTAGTGTTTTAGATTTTACTTGTCTTTATATTAAAGGTAAACCCATATGTTTTTTATTATTAGAAACTTTGTTGGTGACAGTGTTAATTATGGATGATTTGGTAATTGTTCTTAATTATAATACTGTTTGTTTCTTGTACCACAATAAATAAATAAATTACTTTTGTATGAAAACACAGCGCTCGGGAGTCTACCTACAAAAACTACTTAAGGGTTTAAGTAGTTTTTGTAGGTGATGAGTTGATGATAGTGGCTGTTAGACTAGGCTGTAATTAGTGATAGACATTTTATTAATTATTAGCTTCCGGCTGCGGATCAGTATTTGTCTGTCTGTTATGCTTTAACAGCTAAGCCACTGAACCGATCTTAATGACAATTTGGTACTGAGATAGTGGAAGTCCTTGACTAGAATATAATACTACTTTTTGCTGACTTATGACGCCCGCCCAGATCGGATTTTTTGTAGGACCGATTAATCGGGCTGGGACTTTTCATACTATTTCCGACCGACTTTATGTAGGACGAGTGCGTGACGCAATTGCAATTTGTACGTCCTATTTATTGCTACAAAAAATCAAATTACTATTCAGTTACATAAGAATCATAAGTGAGTTTCAACGACATGTTTTCGGAAATGGCTAACGTAAGCTCTAAAAGAAAATAATGTTTCATGAAAATCGCAGCAAGCTGGTGAGCAACTTATCAAAGTCAAAACGAGCATATGTGTAGAGCACTGACTTTGCAAGAACAATTTGTACAATATGAATTATTAAAGTAAGAACATAAGGATATCGACAGTATCGTTAAATTCACCCACTTGTGTTTTTTATCACCATAAAGTAAATAAAAATACCAATTAGACTTCCTACGAAAAAAAAAACCGGCCAAATGCGAGTCGGACTGGCGCTCGAAGGGTTCTTCCGTAAATCTACAAAAACGGCAAAAAAATATTATTGGTGTATGGGAGGGGGGCTTCCACTAAAATATTTATTTTATTTTAATTTGATTATTAATTGTTCAAGTTAGTATATTACTTAATATTTAGTGAATATTTAGATTATTTTTATAATAATAAAATTAATAAACCAGATTTGTTGTATTGTATTGCCCATCCCCTTAATGATTATTTATTCGGTTTTTTGTATTTGTTGCTATAGCGGCAACAGTTTCTTGACAGATGGACAGCGAAGTCTCAATAAAAGTATACCGTTTTTACGTTTTGGGTGCGGGACCCTAAAAATCCATGCGAAAATTTTACATACAAGACAGAGCAAGTTAAATAGAAATTAAAGTTTGTATGTAATATGTGTAATCACAATAACAAGGGGCAGACTATTCGTTTATCTCAAAATAAATTACATAAATAATAGTAAATTGAAGAAACTTTTGAAATTATCAAGATTGAGTTTTACTTCCTTTTGTAAATATCGGTTTAAAATTAGTGTTAATGCGCATTAAGTATGTATAAGGTAGCGATGTCATAAACAAAACCAGTATCTTATCACATCCAATAAAAAACCCACATACAACGGACTTTAAATTAAGATATTTGCAGTACAGAACAACTCCATATAGCAATATGAACACTAGACTATAATGAAAACAATTTTATAGTTTTTCTCAATGAACACACACACACACAACCAAACGACTGATAACACACTATATAGATAAGAGAAAAGGACAACAATATTACTTTATCAATAAAAGAGCAAGATATAAAATAGAAGTAAAATGTAACCTCAATTTTATTGAGACCTTATAAGGATCGGGCAGAAATGATTTTATTATAAAGTAATACATTGGATTTTAAACCTTATGTCACAAGTATATGGTTGAAAATAGGTTGTGTTGAGTACAATCGTACCGTGTGCAACGCTGGCTTTGATTATGACAAGTAAATTATAGTAATGAAGTGATATCAAATGGTTTCAATGTGTGTTTGTAGGTTTTTGAACTCGGTTAAGGTATCATTTTTTAACTACTTAACGTAACATATCATATCATCACGCCTATATTACCCAGAAGGGTGCCTATTGCCATCCACCGGGCACAATTTCAACCCGTGCTGCTATTGTGAATTTGCTTTTGGAAAGTTCACAAATAAAACTTTGCCCGACCCGGGAATTGAACCCGAGACCTCGCGGTGAGAAGCGCGTACGCTAACCACTAGACCATCGAGGCATTTTTAATACTTATATCGTAGTTTAATCACGCACATTGGTGTTAAAGTTTAGTAGTTTATTTTACTGTCTTATAAACGCAAGGGGGCAAAAAATATTATTTCGGCAGCAATTGTCAGCTGACATTAATATATTTACTTACCCTTACTTTAAGTTTTTTATAGGACAGTAGGTATAAAGAGAAGATTTTTTTTAACTTTAGGTCAGTGGTTAACAATCAGCCAATAAATATCCACCATTAAAAAAAAAACCTGCGTCACAGGATTTATTCCTAGTGCGAGAGTCGTTTTTTTTTTAAATAACTCTACAACAAAAAGTTACTGAATGTTCAAATAAAATTCAATTTCCAAATATCCTTATAAGGTAATGCGTCCTATATCCTATAGTTTACACTACAAGAACCAGTTCATTTGAATAATGAATTGCCGTGTGGGCTTTATCACCTTGTTTACTACCTAGTGCACGTTACGATTCTCGACAGATGTACGTACATAATATTACGCCTTTATTACGCTAAGTGCGGCAGAGGTGTATAAAACCCACATTTCATCTAAATTTTTAGGTTCCACACCCTAGGGTGAACTTATCACGTGTCAGTGTCTATGCGCGAGCGATACCTGGCACCCCGGTAATGTCTTGTAGAAGGAACACACTGGGTTTAGTCTGTGCAACTCGGACATAACCACTGACTCTGCCCTGATCAGGGGCATACGTCAGGCATTTTCAATCGTTCGCATGCCCACAGACTGGCAAAATAGATGAACTGTATTAACTTATATATTTTAAGAACCATTATAACTCTATTTGGTGTGAATAAAATGATCTCTTTATCTTTATCTTCAAGTATAATAAAAAAGGTGGTGAACTTATCACCGTTTACCGAGCACAATTCTAGATTTTATGTTAATGCTGAGAATCAGAACGCGAAAATTTCCTAAAATAAAATTTTTGCCTGACCCGGGTATTAAATCCAAGACTTTACGGTAAATGGTCGCCACCAATTGGCAGTCAACTAAACCAACATGGTAGGCCCTCATGGTCTCCTATCATCACTAACTTGAATTAACAAAAACTCTCAGAAAAAAACTGAATCAGGTAAAAACATAACAGAAACCCCCAAGTTACCTATTACGGAAAATAATTAATGACTTCATTAAAATATGTTAACTCAATGAACCTACATTAATATTAACCAATAGGGTAATCCCCATAATATTCACTTTAAAACACCATGCATGTCGAGTCATGTTCCATGAATACTATAAACATACCATGGATACGATAGCCCTAGAATATTACCTAGAAATTGTTTGAAAACAATGAAAGGTGATGTGCTGAGAGGAGCGGAGTGATTTAAAAAATATACTGAAAATAGACTTTTAGGAGTAAACTTTACGAAGTAAGCAATGATCACATTGAATCCGTCAAGAAATACTGAATTTCTTGGATTGCCAGTAAATAAATAATAAAGTGCTTAAGTTGCATCAAAAAAAGTTTCTGCACGGTTTTGTTGCTTATTCGGTGCAACAGTGACGTAATTAACATTTACACTACGACAATTTTCAGTTTTTTTTCTAGCTTTTCATAAAAATCTCTAAATTGACGTGATGATGACGCTTTACTTATTTCTAGAACGACTTCTGATCTTTAGCGGGTGGTTTTGAACGAACATAATATATGGTGTTTTACTATGAACAGAGAATGATTATGAGATAAATTTGGTATAATTAAGTCACTTACGCACATTTTTTTGCAAGTCTGTCTGTGTGTCTTTGTATTTTTGTGAGCTAAAAGTTAGTAAGTTATTTTAAGAACTAGAATACATTTACGATTCTTATATTTAATTCGTATGACACCGCCACTTTAAAAGTATGCAGTTATTTGCTTGTCGCCCCGCTCCTCTCAGTCCTGAACCTAATACTTTATACATACAACCTTGATACAATGAGTAATATATTTTTGCACAGAGCTCAGCATGGCAAGCACGTACCATCGGTGACAAAGTGGCAGAACAATGGTTAATGTACTAATCTAATCAATGCATAATGACGTATGACGTACATACGATAAAAAATGGCGCCTGAACAACTTCCGGTAGGTTTTGGTAGTGATTAAAGATGTTGATTGATTGTTTGATTGAAGGTTACTAATTTAAATTAACATCACGGTCGTATCTCCCAGATGTGTTGGGCAGAGATGTTAATTCTGATGATAGAACTCTTGCTTGCGTTTTGCATTAATGCATGTATGTATTGGCTGTCAAAAATGTTTTATTAATTGTTGGATTAATTTAATTAATAAATGGACTTTTGTTACAAACTACTACGGTACAAGTGACCTTTCGAATAAGAATTTAAAATGTATATACATAATTTTCATATCTGTCACTAACAAAATTATAGTCTTTCGAGTGTATGATAAAGACGCAAGATACATTTTGATTAGCCTGTTCTCTTTATAGGAAAATATAATAAGTAATAACTCTGTGTGTAATAAAATAACTGTTGTCAAAGTATAATCACTAACAAAAGCGAATGACAATGAAAACTTCAAACATCTCAGCAAATTGTCATGATTATGAGACAATTTCAGGCTCCATTTGGTGAACGGGCCATGGGGCTCCTTGGTGTAGAACTTTTAACGATGCTACTGCTTTGAAGATGTTCGGCTGTTAGAACTTTAAATATTCCAGTAAACTCTCAAAGTTCCTGATAAGCTAATTCAAAGTAAATGTACTGTATTAGGATATAGGTGAGCCTACAGTCGTAATTGCATTTCTTATATTGAATACTATCTTCCGCGCATGGCCTCTCTATATTCTAATATAATATGACACGACACATGACACATGAAGACATTTTTGAAATTGGTCCTATAGATTTGAGTTAAATCGTAAGAAACGAAAAAAACATAATTTCTTTCTATAATATTATATTAGTTATGATGTTTTGAATATTAGTATAAATATCCATACGTTACAAAATACATACAAACAACCAAGATTTTCTACAAAACTGAAATTTGACCAATCATTTGCAGACATTCGCACATAATCATATTATAAATGTCACATTACACGACACGGGCGGTTCTTCTGAAGTCTCATTAACATGACAAACCCTCACATTTACCGTCAAATGACATTAAACAAAACGTTAATATACCATTGGATTGTTCCCTCTTATTTATTACCTTGATTAAGTAATTAAAAACGTCAGTCGTAGCAATAAGACCCATTTTGACATACACCGACAACAATTATTTTATTTCGGTAAATTCCCTGAATATTTCCGTTGAAAGAACTTTTGGATATGCGTTTAATAGTTGATTAAAATAACTTAGTGAATTTATGCGGTGTTTAACTGTCTATGCCGTCTTGTTAAAGGCAGGCAGAGACGGGTTAATTGTTTGTATTGTAGGTGTATACCTAACAGTGGATTTCGTAATGAAACTTTAAAGCTCCGAAATGCCTTTGATTAAATAAGGTGCAATTTACGGATAAATTTGGGTTGTATAAACCTTATTGGGAATGCTGAGTAAATATTTTTAAGCAATTTTCATTTTTCTGCACATTGAAGTAGACATTAAATGCCTAGTTTACTGTGCAGAAAAATGGTCGATTTACCCATCTCATTTTTATCGAAATCACTTACTGCCACATTGTCTTATACTACCTCGAAGATCACAAATCCGTATTCTTTTTTACTTATATTTATACAGAAGCATTTTCATATTACATTATTTAGGTAAGGTTAAGTGGCAGACTTATTATTTTGACGAATAAATGCTATTAAAGAGAAATCAGTTAAATTGGCACCCAATTAAATAGATAAGTGTCTTCTCATTATCACTTCTATCGATTCTTCGAATATAATGTTTTACTTTAAAATAACATCTGTACCAAAACAATGGGTATCCAATAAATTGCAGCAGGTATTTACTGAATAAAAAGTACGTAAATTCATGAACAATTAAACAAGTTTATAGCCAAAATCAAGTACTGATACAATCGTATCATTATGTTTAAGATGCCCACCACTTGTAGTTTATTGTATTGTTGACCTGAATGTTTATTATTGTTCATGTTATTCTTTAGTTTCTGAAGAGAAAGCAATTGGTAGTTTTATGCTTAAAGTTCTACCAAGTAGGTACTACACTCTTATCTATCTTCATCTTATATAATATTATAAAGTGGAACATTTTTTTATTTTTTTGTTTTGTACCCTATAAACTCAAAACCTTCTGGACCGATTTTGATGACGGAGTATGACCTTAGGAGATCATAGGAGACCTTAGGAATAAGATAGGACTTTTTATCGACGTGCCACGCGGGCGGAGTTTATTATAAAGAAGGGTTCACAAATTCAAAATATACTTATATATATAATACTGAACGAAAAAACCTGAAAGATTTACTATAAGACTTCTACATAAAATCTTCCCCTCTTCGTTACAGATACATTTTCTTTGAAACTTCCCCAGGATGCCAATCTCCGTATTTGGCTTAATTAAGTAAAGAAAGAGCTTCGCTAATTACCAAGTAAAGCTCTAATCAACGGCGTCTCTAAGAATTCTAAAAGAAAAAAAGTTATATATTAGTTGGCACATGTTTATAAATCAGCGAACTATTACTTGATAGAAATCTTTAAGTTTCAGTTTTAAACCAATTTGCGAGAATCACACGGTTTAAAAAAAGGTGTCGAAAAAGTAAGGACTTTAGAACTTGTGTTCAATACTAACATACGGTTTTATTAGATAGTTGTACTCCAAGTCGAGTAAAACTTAACGTTTGTACCGCGATGCTTGGTCGAGTGAAGCCGTAGGCTTGTGAGTAAGGTGCTTAAGGATAATCTTCACATTGCTCTATTTCTGAACTAAGGAACACACGATCAAAACCAAAAGAATATACAATCTCTGTCAAATTACCCGATTCTGGTATAGTACCTAAAACTTCAAGAGTCGGTCAAATAGGTAATCAAAATATTACTCACAATCCTAAAGTGTGAGAGTACCACAGATATTGAAAATGATTACTTGAAGGACAAGTTTTCCTAGAAACTGAAGAGAAAACATATCGTATTTTCTGAGCGCAAGCACAAAATTTTCCTCAAATTAAATTGAACGAAACCGTGAACTGAAATCGTTACGAATTTCATTACGTCATCAGACATTAGTTATTCCTTTGACGTTGGTGAGCTTTAAAACCAATTAGCCGTCATTATCCAGGGGTATAATTGAACTTTGTATTGACTGGCAATTTCGGCTTTTGGACCACTGTGCACTATTGGCCGGCGCGGCATAATTGGAATATGTACCTTCACCCAACGCTCCATAGTGTTAAGCTCGTATATATACAAGTGAAGTATTGGCGTTTTGAGGACTTGAAAATATACCCGGCCTCCTGGATTCGGGTATGCTTTCATGTCGTGATATTCCGCGATTTACTGTTACCGTTAGTGTTTTTCACTTTGAATCATAGCTAGGATATACAAATATGTATTATCTTCTTTTAATCTTATATATAAAAATTCAAGTGTTAGTTATCGAACTCCGAAACGGCTTGACCAATTTATAAATTTGCACAACACCTATGCGTTAAATCCAGTTTTTATATTTTTTTACGCGTTTAAACGCTTACGAGCCGTACCTACATAGTAAATGTACGAAATATAATATTTCGTAAGAAAATGACCATATTTCGTCCCAAAACTAATACAAACATAAAATTAAATAAAGTTGTAATTTTCCAGTTACGTCAGAGTTTTACACCCTAATTTGGAAGCCTATGAAATGTATGTACATGACTTTATAATCTGCCTAACAAATGTCAGTGTGTAACCAGCGCGCAAACGGAATAATATCTTGAAACTGACGATTGTTCAGGTACTGGGAGGTCCATCCAAATGGTGTTGGGGCCGGGTATGTTTTCAAGTGCCTAAAAGGCATATTCTAAACTTGAAAATATACCCGGGCTCGGATTGGGTTAAGAGGTAAACTTTAAAGTGATCATTTTCATTCATACGGACTTAAAAAAAAATATAGCTGACGCCAACACGATCACTGACGTCATGGTGAAGGTACATTTTCCAATTAAGCGCCGGCATGGGCGGTTAATTGGATCGCTGAGTGAAGGTAATTTAAAGACAACAATGCATAAAAATTATTTAAAAAAAATTGACTACAGTTTTTAATATACCTATGCAAAAGTAGAAAATATTGACTTAATTAGCATAATAATATTTATATAAGTTTCGGCATAATCAGTCAATTGCTTTTTATTTCTACCTTTATACCACCATTAAAACAAAATTCTACACCAAATTCTCCATCCCAACGTTTTATTTTTCATTTTTACCGACTTTTATGAAAAGGTATTAAATCACTATTCAGAACATGTGACGTCTCTATAACTTCCGATGCGAATGACCGAATCTAATCGGAAGTCATGTCCAGATTAATGCCAGCCAAATTTTGTATGAGTTCAATCACACCACGAATCACATGTGCAATTTATTACGTACAGCGATAAGTAAATAAATAATTTGGATTTTTTTACATTCAAACGTCAATAGCATCCTGCTGTACCCTTTTGAAAATGAAATTCCTATCGAAAAAATATAAACCAAGTGAGGGAAAACCTCAACTAAATAATTAAAGCCTACTTGCGCGCTTAGTAACTTAAAACAAAGGAAACTTGATAATTTTACGATAAACCTAAATGTTACTTAATTAATTAATATTATTTTAATTGTGAAATATAGGTAATTTACAGCACTGCGATATCTTAGATATTTTCCTGTTAATTTAATTAGTTACGCCTTATCGGTCATAATTAATAATTAGGTTTGCAATGACGTATTGGAAATATTAAAAATATTTTTCACCACACCAGCACGAAAAAGATCGTTTGCTTGCCAGAATTCAGTGAGTAATAACGCTTATTACTCACTAGTGAGGCAAAGTGATTCAAATTTCGAAACACTAAATCCTTCCAACACAAAAAAAAAAAAAAAACAGTCACCATGTAGGTTAGTAATAAACATTGACATCAATTTTATTTAAACACTACAAACGATACGTTTTAATTATTTTAAATTATATAAATACACGCTTATTTAGTATTTTCATGGTTTTATATTCGTGATTAACCATTAAATTAATTAAAATCGGGTACTTAATATTAGACTATAAATAAGTGTTACGGAACCAATTTCCGAACGCACGATTTTAAAAAAAAAAGTCTGTGTCTGTGTCAGTCATCGCGGGCAACTATAAATTCTTTTCAGTTTATGTTTAATTGTTAACTGGAACTTTTTAACAAAAAAATAGTGAATCCAGTGATGAAGAACTTTGTGGAACTCCAAAAGAGTTGCGGTAACTTGCTTCTAACACAGAAGTTTGCTTTTTTACCAGAAAATTCACGTGAAAAGTATTTGAAAGCGTACGAGATATTTAATTAATGGCGACTTTCTAAAGGCCCTAAAACGCATTATGAATCGGTATTACTGTCGTATTTCATGTAATTATTTCAGGTTAAGCAATCGAGTAAGACTTTATTTAAATCTTAATATTTTCTCACTGGAAGAGGTGAAAAGTTTTGTATTGTAACGCGTGAGAAAAATTTAATTTCCAGTTCGTGACCTCTTAAAATCTTTCGCTTGCGAAGTAGTCTTTATTAGAATCACTCGCTATGCTCGTGATTCAATTTAAGACTACTTCGCAAGCTCAAGATTTAAAATTGGCACTCACAACAGAAATATAAACTTTTTCTCACTTGTACCATAAATAACTATTATCTTTTATCCTTGAGGCTCATTTAGTGAAATTATCCTTAAAGATAATGTAAATTAAAATCGCTTATAACCGAGTAGAGACTTCAAGGTAGAAACTCTAAGAACCCAGGTTCGAATTCTCGGCACACACTTTATTTCACCACAGTTCTTCTACGTAACCCAAACCAAACACATTTGCTTACGAATAGGAATAAAAAACAAGCATACAATTCTCCTGATGGTCTACATTTATCGTAGCCAATGAAAAGTCATAGCACAAAGGACTTCTTGTGTGAAGGTTACGTTATTTTTTTATCCGAGTTTATGCCTTTCAATAAAGTTCGCAATTGTCTTATACCTATTTCAATATAATAGGTATCACGATAAGATCTACACCTATTGTGTGCCGGAAGGCAACAAGCACAGCTGGATAATATGTAATTTCAAACACAAAGTTGTCAAAAGTGCACACACCTTTACTTCCTGATCGCCAATGTCCATTGCATACAAACAGACCGGACGTTTTGTGTGAACTTTCCAACGAACAATAATATTTTTACACATATTTAAATCAAAACTCACCTTTATAGCAATAATAATAAGGTTCACAAAAGTTGTGTGAAAACGCAAGTGCCCATTTTGTAACTTTTTCATGTTAAGGAAACGGTGTATGCTACATTGATGACATAATAGCTATTGGACGTGTCCGTAATTCAAAAAAGACCCATTTCGGTCCATGTAATAGATTTGTGCCTTTTTAGAATATTAATGAAACTGTACAATAGGTTTAGTGTGCAAAGTTTGCAAAATAATGTTTTATGGGTGGCGGCGTGATTTAAGTTTCTGCATTAACGAAGCGGAAGGAAAATTCGAGTCAGTTGGATTTTAATGACTTTAGGATGCAACGAATAAAATTACATTTAAAATGTATTATGTTGATATTACTTACAGCAAACGAAATAATTATACTGTCGCAATTACTTCACGTTTCTGGAAAATGTGTCACGCGTCGTTATTATTTATGAAAATAGAAAAGAAGAGCAAAATAAATCTATGAGTACATAGACTCGCCTAGCATTTACAGTTAGCAACAAAACGGTGCTATATAGTTTTAAGAAAAACCAAAGTGCGCATCTACATAAATAGAAAACGATTGTTTATAATATTATGTGTAATTGTAGTCAACTCAAGCATTTATGAATGGGTTAGAGATGTTTGCATTTTGACCTTTAATCTACCTTCTAACAGTAGATATTAGTATTATTTACCCGCAAATGAAACCTATACGTTTAGAAATAACTTAAATCTTTATTTAGGTTCAAACCCGACGTATAGAAATTTTCGAGTAGCATTAACAATTAAAACATAGGTACACGTTGTCATAAAATGTAATGCCTGAATCGATATGAAACCAACCTACAGACATACGTATTCTTATTTTTATTCATAACACAAGCCCTATACTATAATCTTTGGTGGTAGTATGTAAACAGTGTTTCTTAAGCGGAAGAAAACTTAAAACCACTTTAAAGATTACATTGGATAATTCAATTTAAAAACTATAAATTCACTCCAAACAGATATCAGTATATTAGCCAGTTGCTTATAAAAGTCAGCTACGTGATCCAGTTGACAATAGTCCTTTCATTTAAAACCTTTACTGGCGCCAGGAAGCCAGTGATAATTCGGAAAGAATTATCTATGCATGGTGCAGCGGAACAATTAGGAAGGTAAGGAACGTGACGTGGAATTGGTATGGAACCTGGTGACGTACAAATTTACCTATGTTTTAAACTTAAATAACATAACATCACGTATATATTATCTAGATGTGGCAGAGTTGTATAACATACACGTGCAGGGGTGTGTACAACACCCACACTTCATCTGTTATGTTTAGGTCCCATGGGATAGGGGTGAGACTATCGCCATCCACCGGCCACAATTCCAACTTCGTGCTGCTATTGTGAAGCGGAAAGTTCACAAATAACACTTTGACCGACCCGGGAATCGAACCCGAGACCTCGTGATGAGAGGCGAAAATATGAATAAAACCCTAATTAACTATCCTTTTTTTAATTTGTTTTAAGACTGTATTCATTCTCCATAGAACTAAACCAACTCTACAACATTCTATATTTTTCTTAAGACTAATAATTTCCTCTATATTTTTATCAATACTTGTCACTGTTTATGGCGAAGCAACAATCCGTAATTTTTCTCCGATGTCCCTGTAAGTGTACACAAGGCTACGCATCAAGCTTTATATTTCTATTGTAAGACAGTCCCACTTTGCTTAGACCTCCCGTACAATGCAAGACCAGCTTACACTGGAAATGTATAGGTTGATGTGTGGCCATGTGTTGAGTGTAAGATGCCTGCTGATATGACAGTTAAAGTGGCTCCACTGCTTTCTATAGCTACCCTGAAGTTTTTGTGATGTAGGTTGATTCTTTATGATTGATTTATAAGTATTACAAATGGGTATGCAATTTACTGTGAAGTGTATGTGAAGCTTTTTCAAAACGAGGTTTTCTATCAGAACATTGTAATACATATTACAAGTATTAACTGTAAAATAAGTATGGAGTATTCTGTCTCAGAATCATTTACAAAAGTTATATTTTGGTACAGAAGAGAGTAAATTTTGTATCGTCCCGTGCTGGAATGTGAAGGTCTGTTAACAGTCGTTAGAAGTCAACCTTAGTTGGAATAACGAAGACTGTTTCTGTCCTTATCGTGTATGTGACGTCTAGATTTTTAGGGTTTAGTCACCATGTCCGTCTGTCTGTCTGTCCAAGACGTAGCATCTAAACCGTTTGTGCTAGAAAGCTGATTTTGCATGTATATGTAACTTAAGTATGTCAAGAAAGTTATAGAATAAATTTTGAAAAATATTTTTTCTGGTACCACCCCTACCTGTAGTGTGGATGATTACTTTTCCTGTCGCTTACCCCATGGTGTGGCGTATTGTAAGATAGGTCTTTTAAAAATGTTAAGAGATTTCTACTACAGTTTTTACCCGACTGCGTCAGAAGGAGGGTTATGTTTTTCGAGCGTATGTATGTATGTATGTATGTATGTATGTATGTCTATTTCTTTGGCACGCCCTACAGCCCAAACGGCTAGACGGATTTTGACAAATGAGGTGTCGTTCAATTTGTCGAAACAGTGATAGTGACATAGGCTATATAAATTTTCAAAATGGCGCCGGCAAATGAAAAAAAAAGGGTGGGGAGGTATGGATTTTTTTTCATCATAGTAATATGGGTATCAAATAAAAGGCCATGAAAAGACCATTTCAAAAATATATACTTCTTATCACATTTATATTACTGATTAAACACAATTTACCAATTTATATATCGGCACGCTCGCGCGTCCGAAGTGGGTGGAAGTTAGTTTGTATGTTCGCTCACGCTAATCTTGGAAACTGCCGGTCGAATTTGAATAATTGTTTTTGAATTTGATAGTTTAACTCACGATTAAAGCTCATTGATCTCAAAGAGATTTGATTTCTACAAATTAATAGATATAAAAAAAACATGTCGGTTAAAAGAACTAAAAAGAGTGAAATAAAAAATAATTATTAAAAAAACAAAAAACCCGACTGCTTAAAAAAAAGAACTAAAAAGATAAAAACAAGTAGGTATAGCATTATCTACATTAAATTCATTAACAACAAATGAAATATGTCAAACTAAATTCTTTATGATGTTGCAGGCGGGGACAAACAATACTTTGTTACTACTATATAACTTCGTTTGTCACCGCCTGCAACATCATAAAGAATTTAGTTTGACATATTTCATTTGTTGTTAATGAATTTAATGTAGATAATGCTATACTTGTTTTTATCTTTTTAGTTCTTTTTTTTAAGCAGTCGGGTTTTTTTGATTTAGAGATCCGTTTGCGAGATAATTTACTTTAAAGAGTTTGTTTGAGGAAATCTATAACAGCTAAGTTAACTTTATTAGTTCAAGAGTAATAATACAAAGTGTAATATGCAGTTTCTTAGAATATTTCGTACAAAAATACAAAAACCTTTGAAAATAATGCCTTGTATGAAGATGTTAATGATCAATACAGATATTGAACCTATTTTGAGTCTATATATTATATATGTCTATATATGTCTATTCCCACTTAAGACAAATCTTTGTGTGCATGAACATGGGGGTTTGTCTGGGTGTTTCTATGTATAATAAGTAGATATGTATTTACAAAAGAAAAGCATAATATTATGTATTAGTATCAGTTATTCTAGTACCCTAGTACAAGCTTGTCTACAAATCTACAAGTAAAGGATTTTGAATTTGAATTTGAAGCTCTGCTTAGTTTGGGATTAGATGGCGTTGTGTGTGAGTTGTGAAATATTTATTTATTTATATAGATATTAACTTATTGCCCGACACGCACTTGGCCGGTTGTTTTAAAGGAAGCATTTTGTCACATTATGTATTGATTGTTTTCAAATTTCGCTGGAAAAATTAACTCCAACGCGATCTGAAAGATATCCCTGTAAAATGTATGACTCACCATGTTTACTAGGTTATTTAACCTGGCTTCTAGCTAATCCATCGCGTGTTGCCCTTTCGTGTCATCGATCTGCCCACGTTTTACGGTAAAATCAATTAGTACCCAACCAGTCGTCGATCACAAACAACCCATGCGATAGGGTGACTACAATACAAATTTGTGATTGCGTCCTCCCTCACACGTGATCATCGGAAGCGTTCGGCGCACGTTCGGACGTTTCCGCTAAGTTTCGGTGATTTTATAGTGACTACGCTTTGTGGCGATGTCGGACTTTTTGGTGTAGATTTTTTTATTTATCAAATCTCTCAATAGCCTCATCTAATTATACCATTTAATTTTTTACGCTAGTTTTATAAATTCTAGTTTTTTTGTTGAAAATGCTTAATAGAACTGACGTAGCTTCTTTCAAGAACATATCGTCAGATGAGCACCAAAACTAATCAGTTTTAATTATGGATATGCCTCCGGAATTCTAGGATTTTGTAATTTTTAAGATTTTTTAGGAATTTGAAATATTGTAATGTGTAAGATGAAGAATATATAAATATGTATAAGGAATGTTTAACTCTTTTGCTGTTTTTTTAATAGAATATGTGGATCGGCCTTCTATAATAAAAAAAACTATGGCATGGCTAAACTTGCCTACTTTCCTTTCCATGTGCGGTAGTCTGTCATAATAGGTTCACCAATTTGTTTTATTCTCATACACAAATGACTACTATATACTATGAGTGGACTGTGGTTACTTAATCGTACGAATGAAGGTTGACACCCATGAATGGAGTTTGGATTTATTTATTCTCGATTACTTACGTAATTAAACCACAGTGTCTACATAATGTTATGAGTAATATTTCATAACTACTATAAGGAAAATGATTTCGGGTTTTTCTCTGAAAGTTCGCTGTAAAATATGTTACACCCATAGAAATCTTAATAATAAGGCAATAGAAATGTCAAAGACGCGTGACTTTGTCGCCGCGCATCTGTCAAGTCAAACACAAGTGCGAGTTGAGGAATTGTCGTCTTAATGTCATCGCAATAAGAATAATTTTGTTTGCAGGAATACAAGCGCATGAGTCTAATCGAACATAAGTGCGAGTTGAGGAATTGTCGTCTTTATGTCATCGCCAAAAAGAATAATTTTGTTTGCAGGAATACAAAAAGTGGTATTTGAAAAACGGCGACATGCGTCCCAGTGTTAAAAGATAGTCGATAGCATTTCTATTGACTAGTTATTAAGATTTCTATGGTTACACCACTGGCGAAGTAAAATGAGTCGCTGTCAGTAATTTATAAATATTATTTTTTATACAGGGTGAATGCGACGTAGTAATATTTATAAATCTCAGATCCCAGATGTGGATAGTGTTTATTTTCACCAGGTATTTTTTTCTAAAATTTAAATTTTGGATCAATAAGATTATTAAATATGTGCGCAGAAATTAAAATATTTTGTGGTCGTAAAATAACGGAGAAATTTACACGTGGAAGTAATAAAACTTTACACGATATTCAGAATAAGGATCAGAAATGATCAAAGGCAAGAAAACTTGCAAATATGTTACAAGTGAATATTTAAAAATATTTACTCGTATTTAAGTTAATTTAAGGATTCTATTTATAGAGCACCTAAAATATTTATATATTATTAACTTACTGTGTGTTAAGTATTTTTATAAACTACAAGCCTTTGCCCACGACTTCGTCCGCGTGAAATTTAATATTTCCATGTTATTTCATACAAAATTAAGAAATTTTCTTCTTGAACTTTTGACCACAAATTCAACCTGGTGAGTAAAATTTCCACAAAATCAATCTTGTTGTAAATTTATGGCATGGAGAGAGGAAACTATTTGCATAATTTCATGAAATTTCAAAATTGACAAACTTCACATATATAGTAACATTCTAAAACATCTATCTTACAGTTTACTCAAGTCATCTAAGGTGGTGAATTTAATGCATTTTCCTTTTAAATTGAAATATCTCCCATATAAACACCCTCTAATTATCCCCCTTAGGGACAAAATACAAAGATGAGGCATATACCAGTTTTAAAGTAACTGTGAAAACCGCATCCAATTCTACGCAATGGTTTTTGCTTGATGCTCGTACGAACATACAGACAGTGAGACAGGCAGACAAAAATCTAAAAAAATATGTTTTGGCATATACTTAATATAAGGGGCCTTTATAACAGCAGTAGATGCTATTATTGCTTGATTTTTTCTTAAATATCTTTAATGTGCAGACATGGCATTTTTTTTTCATATGAATTAATTTATTTTATTATATATTATGTATAGAATATTTAATTAAAATACAATGCATGATTCATCTATTGCGGTTTGTATTAGGTTACTATACTATGTATAGTAAGCCACATATTTCTTTGAAACGAACACATTATTTATTTATTTATTATGTCAATATTACTATTATTTATTTTCTAAAACTTCTGATTGACATAAATGGTTAATTAAGCGTCATTAAAATGTTTGAAACAAACAACTATGTGAGCCTATAAGGAGTAATGACACACCAGGGTTGATTATTTAAAAGTTAAAAATAAATTTTCCAAAAAATATATTATATTCTAATTCATACGCTCATCAATCACTAAATTTAATTAAATTGAAAACTTACAACACTTATAAAGAACTATTAACATGGCATTTATTTATCTTTTCACATAACCTTAAAATTCGAATCATTTTTTAAAAATGGAATAATTTGATTGCTATTTAAATTAGCACTATACAACAGAATAAAGATATACTAGTACTTTGAATAGATTTTGCCTGGAAATAACAAAAGACAATCACGCGATACAAGATAGGGCTGCCCACTTATTGTTTATAATTTAATGTACCTAACTTAAGCTTCTATCATTCTTTTTTTGAATTCGCTTGTCACAGTGGCATATCCCCGTCTCTTGTTGGTAAGCTTATAACGTTATTATTCCAAAGTGTAGGCACGTGATGCATTCCGACCGTTTCTTAAAGATAAACTACTCGGTATATCTTTACCCTGACTATATGTGAAATACCTTCTGTATGATGACTATTCTTGTCCTTCAAATTCTTACAGTGTGGCCACCCTACAAGTGTTGTCATTTGTAAATCGTAATTCGGCGTAAGTCGTGAATTTTTAATTTTTTTTCATTGTCATGTCAATGCCCGTTGTAAGGCGGAAGTGTCGTCTGTACGGAAACCGGGAAGCACTCATTGTGCATTTTTTTAAAATATCTATTTCGATTCGCAGGATATTGGGCTTTTGGACCAGTGCGTTGACTCCGCGGTTCTTTTGCTCGGTGATTTAATGACTTAGCGCCAGTGTGGAGACGTGAGGTTTGTTTTTATTGACTATTTTGATAAATGAGCAGTTTTAATGAGGAAAGTGTCACTGCTACCGTGTTTTGTGTTATTTTGACCGCCTCTGAATAAATAGAGGTGATAATTTTTTAATAATAATTATTTATACCTAGATATAAATATTTGCCATCAAACTGAAAACCTAGCACTATTAAATTTCAGTCTAAAAAATATGAGCCTAAAACTTTTTACCTAAATAACCAATGTGTTAGCCAAACATTCTACTAGTACATAACAGGACAGAAACCTGATCCCGTAATCGAAAATGTATCCCACAATCAAAGACTGTATCGAACTAGATCACGACAGGACTTATCAAATATCGTGATGAATAAATTATCTGTGCTCATTGAGAACGAGATCTGTGTAGGATGCGCAGGCGCCGATGACGTCACAACCGCCAACCAATACCAACCTTATACCCATATAAGCAGATTCCATTTTCAAATTACCTTTTTGTATTCGATTTTGAAAACGTTACAAGTTAATATAAACTTTATATATAGGGATTATGATTTAAAATTGATTGGAGGTACCTTTTGATTTTAAAGTGATTTAGTTTCAATGTCTAAACATGGTATTAACTCGCGATTAAAAACACGTTTGATTGACGCGTGGCTGTTATGATGGAGTTTGTTGATAACAGGTGTATGGAATATGTTAAGTTAATCGTATAACAGATGTAATTGACATCTACTTAGGAATTGCGCACACGAGCTGTATTTGTGACGGCTGGATATATATTTGAAAAGAAATTGGTGAACAAGAATATTGCAATTAAATAATGTAATTTTGATCAAACCAACATATTATTAATTTACCGTCAGAGTAATTATTATTTAAGCAGGATCTTGCATTTCATGAATCGTACGAGTATATTATTAAATTAGTGATACTACTTAATAGAGTGTGCATATATCTCTATGAAGATTCGTTTAACTTTCGTTACTTAGAATTTTGAACTGTTTCAGTTTGAATGTCTGGTTTTATCTCCTTTAACCACATTGTTCAGTGAAAAACTTACAGATTTAAGGAGTATGGTGCGTACTTATTAGCTTAGGCCTTAGGTCCTTGTCGCTTGAGCTCAGACTTACCTCAAACAAAAGCAGTGTTTTGTTCAAGGCAAGTCTGATCTTAGGCAGGGTAAAGATATGTACCGAGTAGTTTATCTCTATAGGAACGGTCGCAACATGTCACGTGTCTACGCCTTGCAGAGAAGAACGCAATAAGGGGACGTTCAAAAGACGAGGCGCCGCTGTGACAAGCGAATTCAAAAAAAGAATAAAATAAGCTCAAGTTAGGTACGGACACGGTAGGGCATTTTAAAATCATGTAAACACGGCTACCGATCAACCTATCCATTGCCAACATAAGCGGGTCTAGCATTGCACGGGAAGCCTAAACAACGCGAGACCATCTTAGACTGGAAATGTATAACATGTGTTGCAGTACATTATCTTAAAATACAGTAAGTGGGCAGGCCTTTCGTGTATCGCGTGATTGTCTTATGTTATTTCAAGGAATAAAATTGAGTCAGAGTACTGGGTTTTATTTATATCTACTATGGCTTGGTCCTAAGTACGCTTTATAGAGTCTAGCCTTAGAGCCACAGATTACCTACTCGACTTGAATTCCTTCAATGTTTTCCACTGTCAATATTATCCATCATCGCCGAGTAAATGCCAGTATATGTTTTGTCTAGCAATCACAATTTAAACATATATCTAGTATCCCAACCACAAACAAAGAACCATCACAAAACCGATAACGTTTAAGTTCCGATCCACTATCAAGTGTGGGCGTCTGACTCATATCCCTTAAAAGGACAATTTGTCTCCTATTCGCCCAAAAACAGAGGCCCGAACAATTAAACAGGCTTTTTGTTCAAATCTCCACGATTCACCTTTTAAGGGAAGCTACCGTGTCTCAATGGACTACTTACTGAATTATATTACAAATTTATGTATGCGGGTGGGAGAAAAGAGAAAATTTCGTAAATTTTTGTTAATTAAAAATGAGGATAGATAAGTTGATAACTAAAAGGCAATAAATAAATCCGTTAAACTACTAGCCCATATGGTTGGGCAGAAAAGGCTCTGAAGATGGAAGATGAACATACATAAAATAACGCCTTTATCCCAGGCAAAGACAAAGCGGTATGAAGACATATTTTATTAACGCAGAACCATCACAAAAATGTCACCTAAGTTGATTGTAAAATAACACACCAAAGAACATCCCGTTAATAATAAAGATAATATAACAATTGCCATAAGTAAACTATATAATTCTACGGTATTACATCTGTAGGTATCTCTCTAAGACACTGCTGGTTTCCAGAAACTGAGTAGCAAAAGTTTCATCCTCATTTAACTTTGGATAAACGGAATCTCATCGAACCGGAAGATATAAATTTTACTATAGATAGATGACAGGGTTCTGTGTTATGAGAGCTATGTAGAAAATGCAATCGTAATATTTATAATAATAGTTGGATGCTAGGATGTGAAAACTATTAGAAGTTTGGTACGTATTATAGGCGAATACAACCTGGTTTTACTTTTCTAGAACTCTGAAAGTAGTTGGTTTAGAATATAATGAATAAACGAAAACAAAACACGTTTTGCATACAAATTGAACATTTACAACCGTCAGCCTGTATGGAAAACGTATTTTCTTTTCGTATTATCTTAGTTGTCGTAAAAACTATTGGAATGGATTCTATTTCTGATTCTGGACAACTTCCTTGCTTGGTTTTTGTAAAATATAGTAAGCTTGTAATACCTATCGATGTTTGGCAATCATTTGCCACGTATAAATTTTATATATTTTTTCTTTTTTAAAGTCTAGATTTACGTATAAGGTGTTTTATCGACGTATATTTAGTCAAATGGATACCAACCGCACAATTATCTTTGTAATTGTATATTACACTGTCACAGTGAATGATGTTTAGATTAATTATTATTGTTAGCCTATTTTGGGAGCTTTCTCTTAGATAGGAAAGGTTAAGTCCGAGTCGTGTTTGGCGCCTTACTTTTTGTACTACCGGAGATCAGTTAGCCGAATAGGGTAGACTTTTAATTGTAGTAGCAGGCTTTGTTCTTATGATAGGCATATCCGCTACTGGACATTGACCTAAGAAGTTATTAAGCCTCATTAAGGCGTATCATTGAGGTATTTAATTATTAGTTAGCATACCGTTTTAAGAACAGTGTTAAGTATGTAATTAGGCTATAAGTATGATTTGTTTCTTACAATACATTTATTTGCTACAGTCTACGAGGCTTAGAATAAGTACGAAGCAATAAATTCATAACATTTCAGAAGCAAATTGCCTTCATGATATGTAATGAGCAAGGTTAGGCCAAAACATCGACTACTTGCTCCGCCCGCAGCTTCGCTTGTAGCATGTGTATTAGTAACAAATTATAGTATATATAAGGCAGTTTGAAAAGTACGCATTCTCTTCAATTATATTTTTATTCGGAGTCGTGGATTTATTATTAGCTTTTACAACCATTTATTATATTATCTCGTCATCACTTTATATATAACAAAATATATAGTACTGATAGTAAGTGGTTAATATGTAGAGGAACAAGTTGTCATGTTCCTCCACCACAAGTGGAGGATCCACCGACCAGGCTCGGTGGTATTCCCTGGCAGACAGCTGTCCAACGGTAGCGTCTTGGAAGTAGTATTTATAAATACTTGCTGTGAACATTTCGGTATCGCGATTCAGCGCTCTTTGACATTTGTGACGTGTGTGTCACTTCTTGTTAATGTCATCCATCATTTTTATGTGCGGATACCGCCACAAATACAATCCAGAAATATCGATCTGAAAAGAAAATTCCTAACCGCATTATCAAAATTGTTTGTGGTAGTTCAAATCTGCATAAACTTTAGGCAATCCGAAATGCATTCAGATATAAACCTTCTGAACGTATTTCAGTTTAATTGTGCAGCTAGTTTACTCTACGACACATCAACGTATGACTTCCAGTATAGAATGGTGTCGCCTTGTATATGTTTTCCATGCAATGCGTGACCAGGTTATACTGGAAATGTATAGGTTGATGTGTTGCCGTCTGTGCATAGTGTTCATGTATGTATGTATGGTAGACGGCAGAAGTGGTGAAGTTCCAGGGAACAGGCGAACTTTCAGCTCAAACGTGCCATTTGCTACGAGTATGTGCGCTTTAGAGTTATACGATGCATGTGATGCTATTAGTACTAGTAAAGAGTAGTGTATACGAAGAGATAAGATTTGGACGTTAGTTTGGGAAGTTGGGACGCTAAGGCCCTGATTCAGATTTTTAAATCCACGTTGGTTTGATAATAAACATGTAGCGCACACAAATGAAATGACAGCTGAGTTCTAAATCAATTGCTAATTGTGTCACTTCTAATTTATGTAGTTTATATTTTATGTGGCAGATAAAGGTGTTACTGAAATTAGGTTTTTTCTGTAATAGATTATTTGACAGTTAATCTTCGCTAAAACAATCGAATGACAACTCTTCGGCCATTCGTATTCGGCCATGTAATTAGTAGTAATAACACTATAGATAAAATTAAAGATCTTGGCGGTTTTGAAGTTGGCTGCAGATGGCTGCTCGACCAATTTACTAACATTGCATTTGATCGTTTCAAATCCAGACATGTGACATTTCATTTGCGGCCAACTTCAAACTAACTAAAATCTTTGATTATATCTGTAATCCCTCAATTTTGGTAAAAACTTTGGGTTCACAAATGTTTTAAAATAACTAACGATACTAAATTATACTAAGAAACAATTAACCTGCGACCTTCGGTTTGTACGGTTTGTATCCTACCTAAGATAGGTACGAATAGATGAACGTGACGTCACGAAATGACGTAACACACAGTTGAGACATTTAGGGTCCTGGCAAGGGACGACCGTGGCTGGTTGGTTAAAGCGGCTGCAAAAGGTCTTAGGTTCAAATCCTGCCGGTCCTATATTTCTTTCAACTGTTTCTAAGTATAACTAACGATAGGTCCGATGTACGTTCTTAGAAATGCATTATGATGTAAATCGCATAACAAGACATTAGCACTTGCAGACCACCCACATGAAAAAGCCTGGCCGAGGAAGTCCGGTGATCATGGAATAATTAGGTATTTCACGTATAGGCGCTCACACACACACACAAACACACACACACGCAAACTAACACACAACGCAAATGTTTTACTATAAGTTTTAAACGATAACTTTATGACTTTTGTGCCTAGTTTATAAATATACCTATTGTTAATTTAGTATAAATTCTTAAGTCCAATTTTAAATGTATAAAAATCCTTAAAATAAAGATTAAAAAAAAATAAAAAAGTCCAATTTATGTATAGACGCTATTAATAACCACGATACAGGCTTTGCCTAGTGTGCCTAAGAAGAAGAAGAAGAAGAAGACTGTTATATCTTTTTATGTACTTGTGGACTGTAATAAAGATTATTCTTATTCTTATTCAATGCGAGACCAGCCTATACTGGATTTTTTTTTTTTTTACGGGATATAATCCCACCCACACGCCCACCACTGTGACTCCTGTGACGCCAGGATCTACAGCGGTAACCAACTGAAAGGCACCGTGCATGACACACGGGCAATCCCAGGGAGAGTTAAAATTGTCTTGGAACCCGCAACGAATTTAATCAGAAGTATATAGTGGAGTTGGAAAGTATGTATCTTTACTTCCCTCCAGAGCAAAGCGGGCGACTGAGCAATGCCAAATATAGACAAAGTGTCTATATGGAAAGAGTGTAGACACCACGGATAGTGACAAAAATATGGGGCCTAAATTTGATTGCTGTAATAGGTGTGGCAGAAACGGCTAAATGCACGTATACTGGAAATGTATAGCTTGTTGTGTAGCCGTTTGTACATGTGATTATCTGAAGGCTTTGTTAATTGCCGACTAGTGTTTTCGTATATACGTAGTTATAATTATTATAGACAATGTAGTGTATTTATAAACTCTGATATTGTCATGCAGAAAGCGAATCCGATCACGAAGCAAGATTATATTTCATTTATATTGTTATTGTATGTGCAATAGCAAATTGTATCAAACGCGGTTCTGTGGATTATGGATTAAAATTAATATAAAATTTGAGCAAATCTACGATTTTTTTATATATTCTAGTTATTGCCTCGTTGGTCTAGTGGTTGGCGTATGCTCGCCGCGAGGTCTCGGGTTTGATGCCCGGGTCGTGCCAAAGTTTTATTTTAGAGTTTTCCGTCAGAAAATTCTCAATAGAAGCACTGAGTTGATATTGTGCTCGGTGGATGACTTAAACCCTATCATATGGGATTTAAAACATAACAGGTGAAATGTAGTTGTTATACACTTCTGCCATATCTCCCTAGGTAATGGGCGTGCTGTAATGTTATGTCAGTTTTAACCGAAGTACAGTAGCTACACGATGTTTGGTATCATTTCAGCACTCGAATGTCATGAGAGCGCGCCAGGAGTCCCTCTGGAAATCTCTCCAATACCTTGTCTTCATATGCAATTTTACATGAGGTTCTTTCCAATTTTACGTGCTGAAAGACAGACCGATAAACCGTCGAGACCGACAGACTGTTGGCTTGTTTATTTATTTTTTTATTTGGTGAATTGAAAATGGATATTATTTGGTACTTTTGACTATAAGTAACTTATTCGACGTAGTATATAGTTTAGATTTTTTACTTACTTATATAATGAACATTCATCAAGTGTTTTTCCAATTACTAAACAGATTACTTCTAGATAAATGAAAAACAAACTGAATATCAGTATTTTACATAGAGCCACTGCTATGACACGTCCACAACCCAGTACGAAGTGACACTACATTATAAGGTAGTGTCAAATCTGACAATTATTACAACAAAGGCTTGACAAAAAACTCTCACTCGGTGAGTGAGAGTTTTCTAACTGAGTAGACTGTTTTTTTTTTGCTTTTCTTTCACCGAAAAAAATATAATTCAATTAATACCAAAAAAAATTAAAACCGGCCAAGTGCGTGTCGGGCCACGTAAAAGTAATTTTACTTTTTAACTAAATGGCGTCCTTCAGGAAGGAAATGTTTGTAGTACACGAAACCAGCTAGCACGTATGACGAGATGTATGAAAGTTGAGGAAGCGAAAGAAGTATGTAAGGAGCGAAGCACATGGCGTTCCATCGTCTCTGCCTACCCCCGTGGGATAAAGGCGTGATTTTATATATGTATTATGTATGTTTATTTATGTTTCAAGAATTTTGAACGAAATATCTGACATTTCGGACCCCTATTCCTCTTGAACTAATGAAGTGAACTTATCCGCTATAGTTTTCCTTTAAAGTTCATTACATGTACTACCGACACAATTTTTTTCAGATTTTGGGATCCAGTAGTTTAGCTTTTAGAGGGGGGAGGGGCGGACGCTGTACTCGAACAAAAATTTGCTCTTTAAAGTTAATTATCTCGCAAACGGATCTCTAAATCAAAAAACTGTCTTAGCAACCCCTAAACGTTTTCAAAAGGCCTATCTAACAATACCCCACACTATGGGGTAGGCGACAAAAAAAAAAAAACATCCCTACTTTACATGTAGGGGAGCTACCTGAAAAAAAAATATTTTTCCAAATTTTATTCCACGACTTTCTTTGTTTAGTTAACATACATGTTCAGGCAAAATTTCAGTTTTTTAGCACCAACGGTTTCGTCGCTATGCCTTTGACAGACGGACGGACAGACGGACATGGCGAAACTATAAGGGTTCCTTGTAGGTACTACGGAACCCTAAAAACATGCTGAAGAAGCTATTTAAAATACTATTTTGTCTCCAGATAGAATTAAACTAGAACGACGATACAACTAAGTTTCAAGTGGAGATACACGAGTATTTCCAACTTTCAAGTTGCGAAAGTTTAAAATCTATTATAGCAGTGCAGTTCTCTACATAAATATATGTAGAGTTATACTTTCGCTAGTTCTGTATTGTCTAAGTAATTAGTTACTTGTAACTTAAAGGCAGTAGAAGTACTTTTACTTTTGGTCCCCTATGCCTAGTTACTAAAGACGGGTACTCACTGAAGCCGTGACCAATGCAAAAACTGTAACCAAAAAAATACAGTGTAAACATGGTTTGCGAGCGGTTCGCGAGCAAATCACTATGTACCTTCACACTATGCTGTTTTGATTACGGTATCTGCAATGGTTACGGCTCGCCGGTGAGTACCCGACTTAAGAAAATACTTGAGCTAGTTAAATAGGTAAATGTGATTTTTAGTATAGGACCTGTTTTTCAATCGAGTAAGAGATAACCGTTCGATTTATATTTTGATGATGTGAGTAAATCGGCAATAGAACAATCCATAATATTTTTATTACCTTTGTCGATTAAAGAGGGACCAATCTGTGACGTGTTTACAGTACTTCTGTAATCGTGTTGTAACTTTAATATTATTAAGTCTTTATTATATCTATTTTTATAGACATATTATACATACATAAAACACTAAAATGCATGTTGGTTCGTGGTCACTTTTTATAAATTGATTCACATATACAAACTGAAAAGTTAAAATAATAATTTGAACAAAATGTCCACAAACAAAACATGCATTTTAGATAGGATTTGTCTTTTAAATAAGATAACGACTCAATTATATTTAAGCTACAACCCGATTTCGTTAGTAACTTTTTTTTAGACCTTTGGCTTTACAGTCCTTCTCCCACTTGGCTATCGCTGTTCTACATTATTTCCACATAAAAATGCAGCATTACCACAAAGAAGCACCAAGCTAGCAAATAGAATAGTGCATGTCGCATCGATCATGCTGCAAAGACAGCTTTGCGTCACTTTATCATGAAAATATCTAACGTAAATGTGTGGACATAAATGGATTTTAGAAAGATGATGGATATTGATTTGATAGCCAAGTTAATGCATTTTTAAACAAAACCTTTAAAACATACTATTAACCATTAATTTACAAGTAGCTACTTAACACTATCCTGCCTGAATGAGGTTACTCCACGAAGCCTGTGACGCGCCCAGGAAGCTTCTGAGTTTCTGGGGAGGGTTGGCTATAGTGGGTATGTTAGCCAGGACAATCTCCACGCACAATGGACCAAATAAAGGTCTAAGTGCGGCGAAATGATCCTACTTTCCATTACACAATATTCTGAAAACTGTGTCCTAAGGACTTTAAAAATTGAAACGCATATATTGAAAAAAGAAAATCTTTGAAGAGCACAATATTTTCAAGGTTTTAAGAAGTGCGCAGATATTAATCGCATGGGAATTTCCAACAACTTGAACACATTAGACTCCTTAGTACGGCTTGCCACACTTGACTAGAAACGTCAATTTCTCTATGTTGATAACTACATCAGTGTCGAATCTAAAAGTCAAAAGTGCACCACCAATCTTCTTACAATAGCGGAAAATCAATATGTTTATTTATCTATACAATGTAACAAATATACGATACCTAATGAAGCAAGCATTTAACTCGAAGTCTAGGAGGTATAATAATAAGTGTAGGAATTAAATATGCATATCTCAATGGGGTTTAGGTAAGGCTAGATGTAAGGAAAAAATATTTATAAGCCTAACGACATACCGAGAAATATGTCAATGTTTTACAAGTAGATGCCTAGTAAGTGAATAATAAGAAAATAAATGATGTAGAATTTTACTACTATGAACTCGTATTCTTAGCCTTGAAGTAAATGTATTATACTTTATTTCTTCAAACAGATATTGCTCTTTAACTCTGTACCTAACCTTACGATGTTTCTCGTCAACTTTTTCTTTAAAACAAAGCAGCTGAATCGAATACTAATTACGCGCATTTTCACATACAATATCATTACTAGTCACGCGTAAAAATTAATGCAGTCAGCAGAAAAACTACACAAGCCCACGTTGCTCAAGCATGATCGATCAAAATGTTGGGCATTGACAAATAGCGCTCACACGTCAGCACCCCACCACGCTGGACGGCCACCATTGCTGGCATACCACCTTAGCCCCACTAGCCTAAGATTTCCCACTTTCCCGAACCGGTGTGAAGCTAGCCGCGAAGCAGTGGGCGGAGCCAAGGAGGGGCGGAGTGTCGCTTAGTGCGCGCCAAGCCTCGTGCCTTCACCGTGTCACTCCGCCGCGCGCCTCCAAGCGTGAGCCTCTATGACAAATCGAACGTCAATACTCTTCCAAATTTAAATCAACTTTTGCTAAAACTTTTTTTTTGTAGCAAAGAGTCTCTATGCCCAATCAAAGCAGATGAAACGCGTTGATTAAAGCTACTGACCTTTGCGGAGTATTTGTCGCGGGTCATGATTAATTCATGATAAGTTTTTGCACAAAGTATAAAACTATTACAAAGTGCGTCGTATAAGCGACTGTATTGCGTGGGACTGAGGGAAATATGCCTTTTTTAACATATCGGCTATAAGGTCGAAATTATAATTGGAACGCAATTTGAGCTCGACGGAGATCGGCATTCGTTTGGGAATAAAAAGTGGGTACGTGCAACGAAAGAATCGATAGATTAAGAGTTTTTGCCGTCAGTGGCTAGCCCTGCGACATTGTTGAATCGACGTCAATTAGGGATAATGATGAACTGTGTTTTTGAGCTCACACCACCGATTGTTTGATATTCAAGCTACCTTGATAAATGATCCTGGCACCACTTTTTACTGAAAATTAATTTCATGTTATCCATGATCGATGGTCTATCCTCGAGATGTGTTGAAAGGAAATTCTGTATAAATTGGCACGTTTTTATCACGTAGTTAACAATTGGTTCGTTTTGATTCCTATTAGATCTACTTCATTATTTCTCTTGGACTTGTAAGTTATAAGAATCTTATTATAAGTCTATTGTAGTCAATGACTTTATTTCAGACTAATTTTACTATTGCTATCTAGATTAACTATTGTTTTGCTTTTTAGTTAAACTTTTTACTTGAATAAGAAGCAATTGACATCGTATTAAGCATGGTAACTGTTCCAATGATTCTAAAATCTCCTCCTCGCGTCGTATTCCTTATTACTGAGGGTCGTGATTCCCTAGCTGGTGTATCTCTGTGATAGTAAAATATAGAATACTTTATCCAAATATAAGTACGCAAGATTTTGTTCCATATTTTAAATTGTAACTAATTTTATAATCATTCAAAGTTTTATAGACGAGTCTTTTTTTAAAGTGCAAAATTATTAAAAAATAATTGTATCGTAAAATTACCCACACAATTTGTAGCAAACTTTGTAATTAAACCAATTTCAAAAACGCAATTATGTGTTTAATATCGAGAGGTGTTTCATTTGCACATAAGAATAAAAAATTGTCATCAAGCCTATTCTGCAGAAGTTGTATCTCTGATGACGTTTGCCATATTCAAATATAGAATTAGAAACTTGTTTCCACTCTTTTGTTTTAGCTCATGAACCATTATATTAATGATTTATTTTAACAAAATACTTCACAATCGTAAAACCACATAATAAATAATAAGGTAAGTAAACATAAAAAGGGTTCCCGGAAAATCTAAAATTTTCCTGTTTACACAATCCATTATTATCGTAACAGTTGAGAATCGTGATTGTTTATACATTTGATTGTCACCGTTTAAGGAAAATCGGCAAACAGATTGTTGTATGTTATCATACAATAAATTCATTTGTATGGCTTATCTGATTGTACTGAATAGGTAAAGACAAGCAGTTAAATGTTGGCCTTTACATGTGTATATGTCAATTGAATGACCTGTATCTGTTTAGTTTATTGGAATAGTGTATAGGTGCAGTTGAATTTGTTTATCAATATACGATAACGATTTTTCCGTCGGGAAAATCTCAGTAGCAGCACACAATTGGAATAGACATGGTGACTGATCCATAGTGAAATATATATAGGATACCTTATCAAAATAAAGGTTAACATAAACCAATTGCAAGAATTTTTAGTTACAAACTATAAACCATTTTATGATCATTTAAAGGTGCATGAGTGAGTCCATTTTTAAAGTACGAAATTATAAAAAGAACTAACAAATAGGACCTTCTTCCTTTCTTTCATAACTCTTCACACCGTAATACATATGTGAGTATGCAAAGGTGAACATGACATGTAAATAAATATTGGTAATAAGATAATATACCTCACCTGGGCTAAAAATAGCTTAATTAATAAAAATTCAATAAGTTAAAGCTAATATAAATTTAACCTCATTGGAAACGTTATATAACATAAACATGAGCTAAAACTAAACATTCTTTATTGGGTCAATTGCATACAAGGTAGTTACCTAAATTGTAACATATGTATAATGTAGACTATGTACAGTATTGTAATAAGTTTTTGAATTGAAAAGTACCTAACATGTAAATACCTTGTAAATTAATAATTTCACTGAGTGTTCATCAAGCCGTGGGCTTTCGTTGACGTGCACATTGTTTCTGCGCTACACTCATACCATCTGGTTAAAGAAGGCTAATCCGACCCCTTAGTACGATTTAAATAACTCTTTCTTTTTTTGGTCTCTCGTAAATTTTAATTATAGATAAAATAGATACATTTTTTAAATGTGTAGATTTTCTTTTCTTTATATTGTAAATTTATCTTCTCTATAAAATCTCTATGTACTACTTCTACTTCAACACTCACGAATTTTACCAGAATGAACCTACAAAATAAGGATTCTATTTTTATAAACATTTTTGCAGTTGTTTGTGATGAGCTATTGCAAAAATGTTGTCCACCTTAATTTCTTCTTTAAGAATACTTAAATAAAATAAAATGAGGCCGAACAACAAACAGTCCAAAAAGTCGAGATTACCAAGAGTCAAGTAAGATGGTACCATTAACTTGAAATTTGGAACTAATCAAAGTTCCTCAATTAGATCCAAGTTGTTTGTTTATCAGAAGTTTTGAAAGACAATTTCGATCCACCTAATTGTTCCTTTACAAACGGAACAGTACTTTATAAATAGGACACTTCCAACTGGGCTAAAAGGAAGAATCGTTGATAAGATTTTGTGTGTTTTGGAGAAACTTATCTTGGAATAGAACCAGATACGACAACACGAAAAGTCTTGTGCTGTCAATGAAGGTTAGAATCTATTAATAATGTACAATAACAGTTATCTCTATACAAGGAAAACAAGTATCACAATAAAAACATGTGCTAAGACTCACATTTTATTTAGGCACGACCAGTTTAGGTCTTATAAATTACAATAGCTTAAATTCAAAAATTGTGAGAAAGTAAAACAATAAAATTTTATACTAAACACTCAAATGCAAACAATCATGGACTGTGAAGTAGAAAACCTCTACCGATCGCAGTATTGCGCTTAGCGCGTTTGAACTTCTCATTCTAATCAAGAAACAATCATAAACAAAAAATCCACTACCAGGAATCCTAACAAAACCCGAGATATAGTTAAACGCGCAAAATAATTGGAATTCGCAACAGAACGTCTCTATCTAACGAATTTCTAATTTATTGTGCGCGATAGTCCACACCCCGGCACTAAATCGTGCGTGCGCGCATCTAATCAGCGCTGGTGGCGGCATCTAGCGGCACCTTTGCGAAACAAGATGCAGAAGTCCGCCGCTCGCCGAGATTAAAAGCTATGCAATATTTCTATTTACCTTCTATTCAGGGTTGCTAAGAATTTAGTTTGTTTTCATCTAGAAATCGTGCTAAAGGTAAGGCCTATTTTCAACATGCTGTTTTAATAATAATAATAATAATAATAAGCTTAAACAAATCATTAAAAAGTTCATAGCAGTGTATGTGTTCTGATCTTAATTCTAAGACATATATACTTAAGATATATGTCTTAGAATACTACCTATGATGTCCATAGGTATACCAACAATTATTGCCTAATCCACAGTTTTTATTTCAAATGGAATGAACAAGCTACAAGGTGGTTGTGCGTCGCAGGACTTTTCTTACTTAAGTCCTAAATAGTAGTGGACCGAATATTTGGCACTGGATATGTCGTTTTTAAGCAATCTTTTGTAGTTGTTCTTAGACTGTAGTGACTACTTGTCGTCAGATGAACTACGAAAGGGATAGGCGTAGTTGTGTGGCGGGTATGTATACCCATATTTCACCTATTGTTTATAGTTTCCACGTGATAGGGGTTGAGAGATCTAAAAACCACTTCATAACACCTTCAATACTGGCAACCCTAAAGCTATTGGGCACTATCTCCGTTAGTGGCGGGGTGATAACATAGTGTGTTTTAATTGTGCATTTAAGTGCTGAATCACGGCCGGTAAAGAACAGCGATTGCTTGTATCAGAGCTCTGGTTTACAGAGCTTATCACGGAATGGCGGACGAAAGGTAGTGTTCATATCTGATAAGTGAAAAACTAGTTATGGATTTGTTTTAATGGAAAACTTCTGGAGAAAATGAGCCATAAACAGGAAATAAGAGCCTTTAAATTTTACCAAAAACGGCTAAAACTGCTGCTGCATCTAAGCATAAAATATACAGTAGTGGACAATTTATTGAAACTACAGATTCTATACATGGTCAGTGTTTATTTCCACCGGTTAAAAATAGAGTCTGTGTTTTCAATCAATATCATCCACCCTGGATGCCACATAGCGTCATTTACAACATGATTCTTGTGTATCAGCACCAAACCATATTATAGTCAAAAGCCTTTTCCCATGGCACACTGGGAATGTAGGATCGACTTCCAGTCCAACGGATTTAACTGAAAGTAAGTATTTTTCGTGGAGCGCCTGCCATCAGACTTTCACAAGCCAGTAAGGATAAAAAACTGATTTATCTAATAATAGCTATTCACTTTCGAACCCAATATTTATTTCAAGTAACCTTTGACCCACCAATTAATTCTGCCAACACACAAATGAATTAGAGAATCGGGTATATCAAATAATTTAAACACTAACCAAATTTCGAACGCGGCGAAATAACTAGTGATGGGCCACACGATTATGATTTGGCATGTCGGTATCGATTACTTTGTCGCGGTTGCGTCGATAAATCGCGAGATGTTGACACCGCCGCGCCGCGCAGGCGTACTAACGAACCGCGCATGAGCCTTTTATTAAACCGTTTCGATTACATTTCGCTTTGTATGCCATGTTAATGACTTTCATGTACAAGTTACGATAATTGTTTGTATGAATAAAAATATTGCCTTACCTGTGTCGAGGGGGACGGCATGCGTCTTACCTGAAAGAAAAAAAATACACGTTAGTTTTAAGTGGAAAATATCTATGGTTTAATGGCCACCAACTGTGTACATCAGCAATATAATTAATTACGGTTCATTAAAATGCTGTTTGCATTTTAAAAATAACAATTTACTGTTCGGGCTCATTAATTATTCTTCATTAGATTCAATAAACTTCACAAAGTATCGATAGCAAAGAAAGTAATAGGTATCGTCATGCAAGATATTCCTGCATAATCTACGTGCTTTCACTGGTAAAATTATAATGGAATTTGACTTATTGTCATACATAACAAAAAAAAAACCGACTTCAAAAAGTAGGTAAACTAAAAAGCAAAAAATAAATTTACTTCGCACAAAATAATACGTTTTTTCATTTAGTTAAATAGAAATTATTAAATATTTATTTTATAATTCTGAAGTCGGTGCCAAGTAAAAACAACCTTTTTACAATATCAAATTACAGTTCACACAAAAAGGGAGGCGTAGGTGTTCTAGTGCGCGGTCACCCAGTATTGGTACTTACTTACTTTAATATTCAGTCAGAAAAAAGTTGTTAGAACGATTGATATTATCTATACAGAGTTATTAATTGTTTACTTGGCACCGACTTCAGAATTATAAAATAAATATTTAATAATTTCTATTTAACTAAATGAAAAAACGTATTATTTTGTGCGAAGTAAATTTATTTTTTGCTTTTTAGTTTACCTACTTTTTGAAGTCGGTTTTTTTTTTTTGTTAAAAATTATTTTATTTTACGATTTTAAGTGATGGGTAGACCGAGCAAGAATGTTTCTCGAATGAGGAGACGACGGTTACTTGAGACGGAAAACTTATTAATAATAGACAAGAATTAAATCCTTTCGCCTGACTATTGAGGGTCACGACCTTCCATCATCAGCTCATTTGACACAATTACTAGCAGTAGGAATACGCGTACAGTAGTGAAAGAATTATCCTTTAACTCCTAACCATTGAGGAGTTGACCTTCCATCATCAGCTCATCCACATAAAAATACGTAAATACTGGTGCAGCTTTGAAAAACACACTAAAAACATTACATGTGCCTATAAAATTCGAGGGTTGCCCTCGATTTCTTTGAGATCCCATCATCAGATCACGACATGCTGACGATGGGACCCTTTTGGAATAATTTCCTATCCAACAAAAAAAGAATCATCAAAATCAGTTCATAAACGACGGAGATATCCGTGAACAAACATAAAAAAAAAAGCAACATATCGACGCCCCCACCGAATACTATGGCAAAGTCACTTTACTGTAAAAAAATGTTATTGCATATTTGAATACTACAGACTTAGTTACATCTGATAGATTTTTTTCATAATTTTTGCGTTGTATGACCACGATCTCACCTGATGGTAAGTGATGATGAGGAGCACGCTAACCTATGAGATACCTATTAACTCTTTCTTTAAAGAGATCCAAGTTGTCAGTCATCCACAGACTCGGGCAAGGCATTCCATTCTTTGGCAGTTCGCATAAGAAATGTAAAGGCGAAAGGCTTTGTGCGTATTAGTAGAATATCCACCGTGGAGCGATGCTTGAGTGCCGTTTAATTTGTAGTCCGATGGTGAAACGGGGATTGAGGGATAAGGTTGTGTAGTTTCTCGGCACACTCTCCGAAATGTATCCTATAAAAAACCGATAGGCTGGCAACCTAGCGACGGTGCCCCAGACTTTGTAGTCGAGTATCCGTCAGATCGATATCGCAAATGATTCTCTTGATCCTCTCGACTGACTCGAGCGCCTCAAGCTGGTATTTGGCTGAACCGTCTCAGAGATGAGAACTGTACTCCACACACGACCGGACCTACGCTTGATAGAGGTCAAGCAACTGCCCCGGTGTAAAATACTCTGTCTCACCTTCTTAAGGATGCCCAGCTTTTTGGCGGCTAGTCGAGCTTTCAACTCAATGTGGAAGCTGAAATTAAGTTTCAAAGTTAGTGAGATACTGAGGAGCTCAAGGCGATTGGTTATTGGAAGGGATACATTTCAGAAAGTAGGAGTCAGGATGAATGGAACGCCTGATTCTTACTAGCATTGAACGTTACTAAGTTGGCTTTACCCCAATTAAAGACTCCCTTAGAGACACGTTCATACGTTCGACCATTGCCTCTCTGAGCGACTGTATTTGTACACCACTAGCTCGTGAGTTGGGTATATAGCTTTCAACAACCGTTGTGTCGTGCCGTTGTAGTTTATGTGAAGCAGGACAAGCGTTGCTGAGAGCACGGACCCCTGAGGGACTCCGGCATTGATTGCCATTTGATCGGACGAGCTGCTATTAACGACAACCCGAATCGATCAGTCCCTCAAGGAGTCTGATACCCAATCACAGAGACTAGTGGGTAGACCGAAGAACAGTAGCTTGCTCAGAAGAGCTTGTTTAACGTATGCAAATAGAAGATCCGACATAGAAGTCACGCAAACTAGTGGACGAGCCAGTAATATCTAGCCGCTAAGATTCTGCGAATATAGAAGCGAATAAGTTCGCTTTCTCCTCAGCAGTGTGGGCAAGTGACCCATCAAGATTCAGCAGTGGAGGTAGTGAGGTGCGGCAGAAGTTCCATTCGACTGATTTTGCTAGGGACCAAAACGATTTACTCCCTGTTGGGTGTGTAGCAAGTTTGTACCCAATGCGGCGAATATGGTCAAATCGAGCCTTTCGTAGAACGTTTTTGCTGGATTTGGTTGCCCTGTTATAGGCTTTCTTTTTATCCGGTATGTCGCTAGCTTTACGGTCTCGAGCATCAGGAAAGCCTCGTGTTTACGTGCTTCAGCACGTCCACGCTCAGCTCCAAACCAAGGCTGTGCTTTGCTAGATGTGCTTGCATCGGAAAAAGGACTAAAATATTCCATACCTTGGCGCAGCACATCTGTTATAGCGTCCGCGCATGCTAAAGGATCACCCGAAGAAAAGCAAATGGGCAACCACGAATAGAATGCAAAGAATGAGCGCATCCTATCCCAGTCTGCTGACTTATATCGCCATAACCGCCTTGTGCTTTTCGGGCTAAGGTTGGGTGAAGAATATACCGCCACAGACTTCACTAGACAGTTATCAGAGCTGCCTAAAGGTGCCGACACTGACACTGCATAGTGATCCGGGTCGGTAGTCAGCAGAAGGTCCAGACAATGGGCTATTTGGCCGTCAACATCTGGACCCTTAGACCAGATGAGTGAGATTTAAAGCCAAAGCGAGTTTGCGCATCTCTCTCCCAGCATGGTTAGTGTGCTGGTACGGGAACAGTTACTCCTGGTGGTGGGCATTAAAGTTCCCCAGTAACACTAGTTGACGACTAAAATGTGTTTTTATTGTATACAATTATTTTATTATATAATATAATATTATCTTATTGTGTATTATAATATATTTATTATAAATAAAACTCTACCTCTCCGAACATTAAACGTTAATTATAGTTACTCCTAATCATCTTATAATTCTTCTTCTTCGTCGTGTCGATGGCTGAGTCAAATTTTATTGGCCCAATAAGTGGTCACTGTTATGGCGCTCTCGTCGGCGTTCATGAACGCCTCTCTTGTGCAGGTGTTAGGGCATTTTGGACACTCAGTAAGGTGGTTAAGGTTTTGACTTGCCATCGTGGTGAAAGGATTAGCCAATTCGCTTTTAAGAACTCGCGAATTGCCCAGGGTGCGCCGGACGTAGGGAATTGTTGTGTACGTCACTCGGGGAGGCTCCTTTCATGCACCCCATTATGCATTATGCTCCTATCATCTTATAATTAGTATCAATATATTTACGTTCACACGATAACATTTTAATGTAACAATTTATGTTTCTTACTTTCTTAAATGTGAATAATATCATTAAGAGATTATACCATTCGATATGTGACATTAAAATATGTGAAAGGTTACACGAACAAAATGGTATCATGATGATGCGATTACTATCCGTTAGTAAAATATCAACGAATATTAGTGTATACTTCTATTGCAATATCATAGATAAGAAAAATAATCACACGAATAAAATGGTAAAAGCGTTTTATGGTAAACTGCACGCAGGGACACTTTCGGCAATATACATTTTTGTAAATAACTCTTCAAAGTTTAATATATTTAAATATATAAATAACTGGCTAGAGAATATAAAAATATACCTTTCATTTGATATATAACACAATACCATTGCTTTTTTATTACGCGAAGTATTGAGAAAATAACGTTTTTTATTTTTCCTGTAAAGTTAGCGATTTTCGTTTACCATTTTATTCGGTGGGGGCGTCGATATATACGAATCGAATTGAGAACCTCCTCCTTTTTTAGAAGTCGGTTAAAAAAATACTTGATTATCTTCAAGTTAGTGTGTGATATTGACCGTACACTGACGTAGACTTGTACCACATAATGTAGCGACTTATAATTTACCTATGGTAACTACAGCCCATGGGCATCAAGAATTCCCAAAAGCAGGTCGTAAATGCGTCGCTTCATCTAAAGACTACGATGTTATGCCTCATGTGCCAGAAATTTTAGAGCTTGATCTCACCATCAAATCGAAATACGGTAATGCAAGCACTACTATTTGACGGCAGGTTAGAGGTAAGATGGTAGTACTTTCGATCTCGAGTTCGTTCACAAGCGCAGCCACCACCATCAATTATCAAAGTACTACTATCGTGCCACTTCCCAATGGTACTTTACACCCGAAAGCAATCAGGAGTTCTTGGAAATACCACCACTATGAGCTCGCGTGTAAAGTGCGCCAAAATTGTGTTCGATTAAGTAAATTTGGCGAGTGTTGGCGGGCGGAGAAACGCGGCCCGTTCGATGTACGCCTAAAGTAAACGTCACGCTCGGCGACTGTAATTGACGATAGGGATGGGAAAATATCGATGTTATTATGATGTGGAATTTGTGATGGTATGATGATAATTATAATCTTATTCATTGCGAAATTATAGTATTGAACCATTATCATTAACATTTCAATTTATAAATGATTATAGGCAAATAAAATAATAATAACACTGCTCAACTCGGTCTAGGGATAGTTTGATTACATAACTTAAAAACTATTTGTCCTATAGTTAAAATTTGTAAGAGCAAAATTATCTATAAGACAAATATCGTACGCCCAATTTTCTTTTAAATATCTTTATTATAAAAAATAATGCGAAAGAATTTGAATTTGGCGTTAACAAAGTTTGTTTTTGTGTCACTTAAACATAGTTTACTTTGATGTTTTTCAGAAATTATTGTTTTATTTTAATTTGTAATGATATGAATTGTGGTGTATGAAAACGCAATTTTATTGGAGCAGTGACGCAATTTTAGCCTAATTGCCGTTTTGTGACATCGCCCGTAACACGATAACGCGACCACTATTTGGAAATTACCTTTGTGTGGTTCGTATGACGCAAGCAAAAAAAACCGGCCAAGTGCGTTTCGGGCCACGCGCAGTAGGGTTCCATAGAAAAATATTTTTAATTTTACTTTTTAACTAAATGGCGTCCTTCAGAAAGGAAATGTTTGTAGTACACGAAACCAGCTAGCACGTATGACGAGATGTATGAATGTTGAGGAAGCGAAAGAAGTATGTAAGGAGCGAAGTACATGGCGTTCCATCGTCTCTGCCTACCTCCGTGGGATAAAGGCGTGATTTTATATATGTATTATGCATAGAAATCTTAATAATAAGGCAATAGAAATGTCAAAGACGCGTGACCTTGTCGCCGCGCATCTGTCAAGTCAAACACAAGTGCGAGTTGAGGAATTGTCGTCTTAATGTCATCGCAAAAAGAATAATTTTGTTTGCAGGAATACAAGCGCATTTGTCTAATCGAACACAAGTGCGAGTTGAGGAATTGTCGTCTTAATGTCATCGCCAAAAAGAATAATTTTGTTTGCAGGAATACAAAAAGTGGTATTTGAAAACCGGCGACATGCGTCCCAGTGTTAAAAGATAGTCGATAGCATTTCTATTGACTAGTTATTAAGATTTCTATGGTATTATGTATGTTTATTTATGTTTCAAGAATTTTAAACGAAATATTCTGAGTAACTGCATCTGACATTTCGGACCCCTATTCCTCTTGAACTAATGAAGTGAACTTATCCGCTATAGTTTTCCTTTAAAGTTCATTACATGTACTACCGACACAATTTTTTTCAGATTTTAGGATCCAGTAGTTTAGCTTTTGGAGGGGGGGGGGACGCCCTACTCGAACAAAAATTTGCTCTTTAAAGTTAATTATCTCGCAAACGGATCCCTAAATCAGAAAACTGTCTTAGCAACCCCTAAACGTTTTTAAAAGTCCTATCTAACAATACCCCACACTATGGGGTAGGCGACAAAAAAAAAACATCCCTACTTTACATGTAGGGGAGCTACCTGAAAAAAAAATATTTTTCCAAATTTTACTCTACGACTTTCTTTGTTTAGTTAACATACATGTTAATGCAAAATTTCAGTTTTCTAGCACCAACGGTTTCGTCGCTATGCCGTGGACAGACGGACAGACGGACATGGCGAAACTATAAGGGTTCCTTGTAGGTACTACGGAACCCTAAAAAGATTGATAGCACCTGCTTCCAACATAACTAGAGCTCTAACCTAATCCTATCTTGTTTAAAATCGACGTGATGTAGTGAAAAAAAAACAACTCATATTCAGTATAAATTAAAAAAAAAAACTACATGTTTTAGTGGGACGAAAACGAACTTTGTTAAAACCAAATTCGAATTATGTCGCATTATTTATTTATATAATAATATTATAAAATTTTGGAGCCCGATACCACAGAGTTTATTTTTTTCATACAAACCTATAAGATAAATAGTTTTTGAGTTATGAAATGATTTATATATAACATATCCCTAGACCGAGTTAAGCAGTATAAATTCATAACTACACTCTCTCAAATATTTTCCAATACTAAACCCTCTATAATCGATACTAGCACGCCCAATCATCAATCTCACCATAAATAACGATTCATTGATGATAACCAACAATCCATAACACCTATAATAACTCACATTATCGATATAATGACATCACTACAATCGATAATTATGAATGGGGCATTTTGTTTCCGAGTCGCACAGCCCGCGGCTTAACTCATAATTCTCTTTTTTTTGCTCCACTATACTTTCTTTTTAGGAGCGTCTTCTTGTAACTTCAAGCGCGGTGGTGGTCTGAAGAATGGGTTCTTTACTCATTATAAAAAGTTTTTAGTGCTATTTTTGGAAAAATAATACAACTAATTTCTTTATTCAAAATGTGTGATTAATTATTTTTAAATTAGTAATTTAAAAAACTAACTAAAAAAATTGTTACAAAATCAAATCATCATCATTCACTGCCTAAATATTACATTTTGTACTATTTTGTAGGTATTTGTCTGTTATCGGTTGACATGCTATTTTAATTTTAATCACAAGAACAATCATAGGCTGTATTGGTGAAGATAGTAAGCATATACATAGTCAAAATTTTCCCTATTTTATCGAAATAGTAACCAAACTCTTATATATTTACAACTTAAATGTTATTCGATACTGAAATTTAAACTCCATTTAAAATTATTTTAGCCAATTTTATCTGCAAGGAAATTCCACCAGCCCACAACACTTATATGGTGTTCTGGTAAATATCGTTAGTCAATCAAGGAAGGAAATAAATACCAGTTTAAATACAATTATAAGTATTTGATAATAATATTGAGGCTGTTAACTGTCAAGTATCGTAATATCTGATTTTTCGTTAGTACCTATCCTTACTGTTACTGAACTTAATTTGCGTTTAAATTGATATTATTAAACTTGAAATAGCCGATTCGTACATTAATTAAATAAAAATCTCAAATCTCAATCATCTCAAATTCTGAAATATTGAAAATGATGATCCAGTTATGACTAAATTCTCATAAATTTACTTGATTATATCAGAATTCTGATACCTACCAAATATACAATAGTATATGCTCCTACGATATTATATTCTCGTACCAGGAATTAATTAGACTTCATCACCAAAATTTCATAGGTTACGAAACATATGGACAACCAAATTAGGCAACGCTAGGTAAAATACAGATTCATAGTTCTAAATACGACTTCAGTCTTAAAAGCTGTACCACATCTTTGCCCTTCAGAGGCCCCAGCGATTCCAACAATCCCTTTATACTCAAGAACCCTAAAACCCTTCACTTCCGTACACCTATCATCACTAAAACACAGTTATTACAGATATTATCACCTGCTCCAATGTAATGATATTTTTTATCCACCATTCACTTAGTAATACGAATGTTTGTTTAAATCTATTACGGATAGGAAACAGGGGATATGGGTTAAAAGATAGACGTACGCGGTTGATAACGTGTTCTAGTTTGACTGCATAATTAGACGACAGTGGAAAACCATCCTGAAATATTACCTAACTTCTTAGTCTTTAAATCTCATCTTTGGAAACGATACAACTTAGTTGCTACATCTCATCAACTTTACTAAAGGTGCTGTTATGTCATAAAAACAATGTTTAGTGACTCTTCGATTCTTTATGTTTAAATAGTAAAGATATTATTATATAATGGTCATAGACTGAACTAGGTTTTTTTTTCTATCTTAAAAGCGTGACACAAGGCTTGTGGTAATACAAGTTTTGGTTATTCCCTTTCCAAATTCTTTTTTAAAAGTTGATAATCGTCTCAAGTATGTTGCTAAAATATTAAAACATTAGCAAGCATACTAGCCTTGTACTGAAAGTACTGTTTTCTATTTTCTCTGACATTTTTCTTAAATTTAACTCGGGTCGCCATCTTCCAAAATTTGTACCACACATGCAACAATTTCGTTGAATGACAAATAAGAATCTATGATTACACACCGGCCGATCATGCGATCATTAATACGTAATTGATTCTATCCATCGGTCCGAACTATTAGTGACGCTCCTCGATATCTCCCGCAATTATCGATCCCGTTTTATTTGTTCGATTAATCGATGCGATATTTAAAAATGGACGCCCAATGAGTGATGGGATGAATGAAAAACATGATTGTGGTGGCGTTTTGTTGTTGTTAAATATAGCTTTTATTTTTATATCAACTTTAATAGTGCGTTGTTCTCACCATCTATATATCATAAATAAAATAAGATACATACTATTTTAAATTTTTAAAGTATTATACTAATAAGAAGAAATATTGAAATTTAAAAAACACTATCAATTCATTAAGTCAAAATGTTTTTTTTTTCAAAGAGAGAGAGAGATCTCAATGCTTCGTAATGTTTTTCCTCGGTAATTTGTTCACATACGCTTCTTGTACCATCGGTTATCGACGTTGTGCGATTGTATCAATTCTGCATCGCAATTTAGCGACTATAAGTTGGTGTTTGTGCTTTGGTACTAAAAGAAATTAAAATCAACAGAAACTTATGGAGATTACATGATTATTTGGCGTAATACAAACAAACAAGATTGGATGCCCAAGGAACCTTAAATGCATTTAATTTTACATAAATTCAGTTTCTGGTAAATTTTCATCATGTTTTGCTTTACTTTAGAATAACAATATTAATACATCTTCTTTATCTTCTGTTTCTTGTTGAAACGTGTAGAATTTAAAGAAAATTGTATTGACTCATTATTGTTGCAGATTATAGATAAACTCAAAGTCATTCAGATTTTGCTTTCATACTGTAACAAGATTAAAATTACACATTCGAAGTAAATGAAATATCATAATAACCAGCAAGGTAATTTATTATAGTAATAATTCATATTTTTATCATATGATTATTTGCAATCAACTTAATGTTCAGTGGTCTTGCACTTTTTGCAAATAATTCGCGATCAAGTGTGAAGTAATAAACGATTTGCGTTTTATACAAATTCTTTATAGCAAATGTGGGCCACGAGATCAGCGGGCAAGTCGGACCTATTTGCCCGACTCTGAAAGTTCTGAATAAACAACATCTTAATTCAGAACTTCTTACGAAGAACTAGTGTCAAATGAGCTTGCAGTTGAGCTGATAGGATGATACTCGATGAAGTACCATTGTCTCATCTTTAATTTGCCACCATACATACATACATACATATCTACATACATACATACCTACATACCTACATAAAATCACGACTTTATCCCACGGGGGTAGGCAGAGACGATGGAACGCCATGTGCCTCGCTCCTTACTTTTTTACATAATTTCCACTATAATGTAATAGTTGTTTTTATTACGTACCAATCAGTTTAATGGTGGTTTTAGATATTCAAATTATTCACACATAGAGAATGTTTCTTAAACGAAGTGGTTTATAGTGGTGAATTACAAGCAAGGTCTATACACACATACCAAAAAAGGTTTACCATTCCTTTCTATCTAATCAATAAAATTAATTGTCGAAATGTAAACCGCCACCCTAATGGCCGTACCCAACGATACCAGTCATTACCTCGTCAAAAGCAAGGTGCGAGACGTGAAAATGACACGATTTACGAGCTTTAACACGACAACCATCAGTAAAAAATATACAGTATAGTGACAGCTAGATGCTTGCTACTTCACAAGAATATTAAGAGCCATCCTAGATATCGTAGTACCAACAGCATTTTAATTCTTTTTTTGCTTCAGTATGCACTGTCCTACTGCTGGGTAAAGCCCTCCCCCCCAAACGGTTCCAGTCATCTTTATTCCAAAAATTAAAAAAAAAACCATTTTAAATATGAGAAGAACGTTTAGTAACTTTCTTCGTTGATAGCTTAGTTAGCTGTCTTGTTAATGATTCTACAAGTTTTTAAAAGGCGTTACTGGCAGGTGATTTTATAGTTCACCTGATGGTAAACATAAACTTCCTGAAGATAGTAACTCACTAACCAGGTTGTGTGGAAGAAATTGCTTTAAGCAATAACACCGCCGCTTGTACGACTAGTTTTAAGTGTTTGTTTCATGTATTTTTCTTTTGTATTTTGGTGTACAATAAAGAATATTTATTATTTATTATTATTATTATTAACTAAACTATGAACATCCACAAAAATTTAAAATGATAGTTAGATAAAAAGACTATGATAGTGTCTAATACAATCGTAAAGCTCGACCTTACCATCAACCTGCAATACATTAGCTCTCGATACTATCTAGAGCTCGATCATAAAAGATCTGCTTACCTGAATTATTAGACTAAACTTCAGCATGAACCAGATTAAATCTGTAAGTAACAATTCTGCAACATCGTTAGTATAGCTTCTCTCCTATCTCTGTATAAAACAGTTAATAATTACAACGATTAAGCTCTAGAGGGAGCTATGTCCAGATTAATTGAATCAGATTACTCGAGCGCCACGATCCGATTGTATCGATTGAAATTAATCGATTATGCGTGCGTTATCGATTTCACGCTACCGCGTTACGCTATTTTAACGTTAAATTGATAATTTCTGGAAGAAATAGTTTTGATTAATTTCAAATTTAAGATTTGAGCGTAGATTTAATTAACCATTGAAGCTACATCTGTGCTTTTCATAAAGATTTGTTTTTTCGAAGTTGACAAATGACGTGGTGACAAAGCTGACATTTGAAGAATTGCCGAACAATTTCTTTGCGTACTCGCCCTTCAAACAGTTATTGATTGCACCTATGTCTTGTTGGATACTAAAACTCTTTAATATGATCCATAAAGGCAACATCCGCCTAAATTTAAGTAACTCTGCAAGGAAAACATTGTTACTAATAATACTACAGCAGGTACTTACATACCGTCTTGTAATTTTTGTTATGATTGAACAAACTTTACGACATGTAATAGATAACTGTCTCCAATACAAATTAACAATTACTTTGTTAAATGAATCCAGTGCAGCACAAATTAAATCAAATGGATTTCATCAAGAGTTAAATGCGTTACAATTAACAACAATTAGTCAGTGGCGTAACTGAGTAATACTCCCTCTTGTGCAAGCTAAAAATTAATTATGTGTTGCAAGTTTGTTGCCAATCAGTAATAATATAACATAACATAACATCATCAGAAAGAGGAGTACAACACCCAAATTTAACCTGTTATGTTTAGGTTCCATGGGATAGGGGGTGAGCCTATCGCCATCCACAGGGCACAATTCCAACTCCTTGATGTTATTGTGAATTTCCTGATGGAAAGTTCACAAATAACACTTTGCACGACCCGTGTACCAAACCCGGGGTTTTGCGGTGAGAGCCACATAAGCGAACCACTAGACCATCAAAGCAGTATTCTGGTGTAAAAACCCAAGTCATTCAATAAAAAGCATTGCGTGACCTCAACATAACTCTTGAACAAGCCACACCTTTCAAACGCACGTGAATTATACAAGCTTGCAATGAAAACCGGTGAAAAACTACCGCCTCATGTTTAATACCATATTTTGTAGTAAAAAATATCGAATGAATTACGCATAGCGCTGCGCAGAGCCCCCGCTGTGGGAGCTGTGTTTGGAGCGCTATTCTGGAGGCTGAAGACTAGAATATCATACGATACGTTACGGTAATAAACGCAGAGAAAGATTATAGAAGTTGACTAGCTGTTGCCTGCGACTGCGTTCGCGTGCGATTCGTTGTTTTCCGCGGTTTAACCCGTGATAAACGTTTTGCTCTGTTCCCGTGGCGCCATCTTTTGCGCTATGATGTAAACTTTATACTTACTTTAAAACCCTCATTACATTTTTGGGAATAACTTCCAGGAAAACCCTGTTGTTGTTGAAGTTCTTTCATTTCTTTGAGGATAAATATATGAAATGTTGTGCTTCGAACTTCAAAAATGACTGAGTTCCTTACAATCCTTTTTTTACTGTCTTAGGGTGAACATTACGAAAAATCCCTTCTTAGTGCGTGCCTACGTCATGTAGGAACATTTGTACAAAATTTTAAAACTCTAGGTCCAGCGGTTTAGGCTTTGCGTTAATGAATCAGTCAGTCAGTCAGTCGGGCGAACAGTTATATTTGTGTCATCATCATCATCATCATCAACCCAGAGACGTCCACTGCAGAACATAGGCCTCACCATTCGATTTCCACAGCGCGCGGTTTTGTGCCGACTAAAACCAACGACTCCCCGCGATCTTAACAAGATAATAGAATGGATATTTGCGGTAGTTTATTGCATTGGATTTGTTGTTACTTTTTCTTTTTAATTTTGCTCAAGGCTTGTCAAGATTAAAGACTAAAATAAAAATAAATAAATAATTAAAATACTAAATAGTACATGAAATATTGAGTGCATAGGCACTTAAATACACACTATACAATATAAAAATACATACAATACATAAATACATCCTATATACAATAGATACATATACATAAAACCATATACATACTTAATATACACTACAAAATAAATTATTATAATGATAAATAATGCTCATTTAATATTTTTTTGAATATATTCAATGATTGTGCTCGTCTGATATTAAGAGGTAATGCATTCCACAACCGAGCGTTTATTCTCTGAATGAATTAACTGACATTTTGTCAAACAGTGATAGAATTGAAGTTGTGATGTGATGAATGTTGAAAAAGATGCAGGGACTTTCCCTGAAGACTTTTTGAATGCGGTAAACCACGGCAGAAATTACAAATATTATTGAAACATTAATATTACTAAAATAGAATACTTGTAATATTTAAAGCAAACTTTAGCTTTGCTATGCCTTTTTGTATTTATATAATATTTAATTTTTCAACTTTAATATTATATAAAAATAGAATAATATACAATATAATTAAATTAAATCGGAACAATATTCTTAACTTTATTTAACCATTAGTTTCCCACATCCAGAATCAGGCATTTCTCCCCTGGTGGTCTGCTAACAGAATTCTGCAGGCGTGTGCCGCTCCAATAACATGAGCTACGTCACAAATGATGCCTAAAGAACAACCTCAGATGCAACTGATATACGAAGATAAAGGAATTAGTTTCAGATGTAGTTGGAAGGTATATATGCCTAAAGAACAACTCCTTAGATGCAACTGATAAAGATTGAATTAGGAATTGGTTTAAAATGTACTTGGAAATGCGACCGTTTTGGTTGTCAATAAATCTAAGTTGCAGTGTCTTCTCATGGTATAAGCTTTGAAATATATATATATACATAATATTACTATATTTAATTTGAGGGTAATTTGTTATAAAATCCCCGTGACCCACCCCATCAGGCTTCTGCTAAAATGCAGATCATAGGACTGTACAACTCATCGAGTTTTTTTTAAGTTAAGTGATTCTTTTAAAATTAATCTCATATTTCATTAAAAAAATAACGCATATCTGAACGCAGTGATTTCGTATACTAACTTTGTAGTCCTAAGTTGTCCACTCGGCTATCACAGCTTAATTCATTTGAATACGACCTCATAAACTGACCACACATATATATACCAACAAAGCTACCATACACGATCTGGGGTCACCTACTTAGCTGCTACCAATATTGATAAATCAATGAGTAGTCACCGCCCACACTACACCTAGATCACTATCATTACATACTGATAAATAAAATTACCGTCTGTCTGTTGTGCAAACAAAGTGATATACAAAACGGTTATCTGTGAATTAATCGTGGTGTCTGTCTGTATAAAGGTATCGTGCAAATTCATGAGACTGTTAGTCTAAAATTTTAAGTTCCATCACAAAACAGAATGTAATTTCTTTAAAATAGTAATTAATAATTCATAAGTATTTATCAAGAAAAAAGGAAAACATCGTGAGAAAACCTGCATGCCTAAAAGAGTGCCTTAAGTTCTCGAGGGTGTGTGAAGTCTACCAATCCGCACTTGGATTGCGTGGTAGACTATAGCCTAACCCTTCTCATCTTGAAAAGAGTTCCAAGCTCTGCAGTAGGATATGTATACAGGGCTGCTATAATTAAGTATGTTTGGTAACGTTAAAGGAAATTCTCTTTAACGTTACAACCTGAGAAAATCAACGCATATCACACAGCTCTGCACAATATCAAACAATATTCTAAATGGGATTTGAACTCTATCAACAAGCTACAGGCCATTTGCGGGATGGTCTGCGTGGTTGAGTGTGGATTAACCCTTATCAATTACGAGGTACGTTTTAAAAAGTAGTACGTGATTAATACACAGCTACGAAAAATAAGTGAATAAAAGGTCTAATGTTGAATTACATAATATACAAAAGTTTTTATGTGAGATCTGATTTTTTAACAAAACCGAAGTTATACTATGTTCAGACCGCAGCCAGTTTATCAAAATTCAATTCAATTGGTATTTTAGAAAGTTAACCATGAATAAATTTTTGAGTGGAATATGTCTCATAATTTAGTAACCACTAGGGTATTCAATAGCCAATTCTCATAGTAATGCTTTTTCCATATTAGCAGCAATAAGAAAGTGGAGTACTGGAGAACAAAGACACAGGTGTTCATAAAAGCACCGCTCGCTCTGAAACTGCAATTACATGACTAAGCTTATTGTGACACGCAATTGTCACAATGTAGGTAACACTCTAATTGTAGAAAGTTCACTCAGTATAAATCCAAAAATAGCCAAAAACACATACTTATATATAAAATAATAGTTTTTTTGTAAACTTTCATAATTATGCTGTCTTAGAATTATGTATGTTGCGTAGTTACTTTATTTTTTTGTTATTTTATGACTAGATTTTATACAGCTAATAATGTATCGATGACTTTTCAAACGTCATACGACTAATACATTACATACGACCGCCATTAGTTGACAAGTGGTTAAGTCATTTCTTGTCTCCGACGAGATATTATTTGCACATGTAAACTCGTACGATTACAGCCATATCGCCGATATTACAAGCATTTAAAAGTGAGCCTTCTGATTTTACTTACTTGGTGTATTTGCATTATATGCGCATGCGCCGATGACGTCACTAGCAATCTAGATCTTTGCCCGAGCGATTGCAGTTGTTATGATACGAGTATCTAATTACTGCAGCGATTGTGATCCGATTTGGGAATGTGTATAGATATTGGCTGGTTTTATTTTCTGGTGAATTATCAGGCATTTTATTTATTGCATACGGTTTTGCTTTTTTGGCAATATGTACAATGTGTGTGAACCGGTCATTTAATAAAAAAATAACTAAATTTACATTGAAAAATATCTCAAAATAAACTTACATGGAAAAAATTTGCATGAAGGTTCTTTAAATGCTGTAGGGAGCACTAAGAAGGGAAATGTGGAAATATCTTCCCAAAGGGGGGAAAATAAAGGGTTCAATGGTTGTATGGACGTCCGTCATTCTTGAAGTTAAAAGCTCGAAATTGATGTAAAGTTGACGTTGAATAAAAATAAATGAATGTCTTTTACCTATTATATACCCATATATCTCTGAATTAGATAAATTTAGGGGTTTAAGTTAGTAGTAAGTTAACGATAAAAATTACAATAGTTGTGCGTTTTTTCTAACTGGCGCTACCACCTACGGCAAAAGTCACGGGCAACAGCTATATAATAGTACTTCGCTTAATTATACCATCCAAAAAGAAATCCAACAACCAGGTGACAACCTGTCGAACCTAGCAAATAAAAAACTTTCCAACAGAAAGTCAACAATACATCAGGGCAACCAAAAACTACCGCCCGCAGGCAGATTCAAATTTAAATAACCAACTCGTCAGCACATCCCTGATTTATCGGACAATTTCCTTCGACACCGATTGTGTTGAAATTAAAAGATGGCGGCCTTTTTGAAGACACTACGTTAACAACTCCGATGCAGCTATGAATATAATTTCAGCTTGAAACTCTTGAATGTCATCACCCTGGTTTGTAGTGAAAGACAGATAATAACCAATTTATGGACGGGAAAGAAATGATGATGATAACATTAATTGGCTGGCCCTAACATTCGAGGCATTACCATCCCTCAGAGGTATTTCAAGAGGAAAATGCAAAGACTTAAAGTTGCCAGAGGTCCAAAGTAAATAATTATGATGTTGCCTAGACAAACGTTGTTTAAAATAAGGTGATACAAATATCTAGAGTTTTATACGTGTAACAAAAAATTTTCTAATACTTAAAGTATGACGCTTCCAAATTACAACAATTTTAGTCATGGCCATGAATGTGAAAGCCTATTTACTTCTTTACATCACAAACTATAGCATTGATTTTTGTAAGCAAACGAAGCTAAACAAACATTCTATACCAGTGGTTCCAGCATCCAGCAACGGGGTGGGAACTGCAAGATAAATGCAATGTGAGTGTGGATGAATGGGTCGCCACGGGGCGCGAGCTAGACCACACATCCAGGACACCCGGCTGGCTAATCGATGGGCCCCAGCCTTTATCACGATTCTGTAGCGATGAGCTAAGGTTTATTCGATAGAAATGATCGGGGCTTGATAGTGAACATAGAAATTATAATAGCACTTGTTTTGTGCGATTCAGAGTGATTTCTCCAAGAAAAGGTTGCTGAACTACGAACTTGAAGAGATTCTAGTACGAACCAATACGTGCGCAGTTGCCTATATAACAGATATCATGGTTGTTGTGAAATTGAAATTTTGCAGATACCAGCATTTTTAAATTGTTGTAAATATTATTAACGATCTATGACAGATTAATTATTATTGCTTGAAGTAGTGATCTCTACCAGTCTTAATCTTGGCAAGAGGGCAGGTTTGCGCGATGAACTGAAACTTTTCAATATGAGATTATTACCAGTAGTGGATACTATCACATAAATAAAGTGGTTATACTAACGTGATATAAGTTATATTACATGTAAACACTGACCCATATCTAGTACCGGCTTCTCACGAAAGCTTTATTAAGAGAAAGAAAGTGAGGAAGATGATCAAAAACCCGAAACAGCCAAAGATTGCAGATTACGGGAGACGGTCATTAATTTTTAATATAATTCGGTATTGGTAACAGGAAAATTTTACCCTAAGTGATAAGCGAAAGCGTTTCAAATGATTTATACTTCATTATGCTTATTCATAGAAATCTTAATAACTAGTCAATAGAAATGCTATCGACTATCTTTTAACACTGGGACGCATGTCGCCGTTTTTCAAATACCACTTTTTGTATTCCTGCAAACAAAATTATTCTTTTTGGCGATGACATTAAGACGACAATTCCTCAACTCGCACTTGCGTTCGATTAGACTTATGCGCTTGTATTCCTGCAAACAAAATTATTCTTTTTGCGATGACATTAAGACGACAATTCCTCAACTCGCACTTGTGTTTGACTTGTCTAGTCACACTTGACTAGACAGATGCGCGGCGACAAGGTCACGCGTCTTTGACATTTCTATTGCCTTATTATTAAGATTTCTATGTGCTTATTGCATAAATAGAATCACATTAAATTTAAATTGTTGACAAGCAATTATTGACTGTATTCACAAGAGTATGCAAATTCACCATTTCATTTCAATATTCGCTCACCGAACTATTAGTTAACAACCAAACAAAGTTAGAAAACATTCTCTGACTGAAGCTTTGAAACCACTATTTGATATTACACACTTTCAAGATTATTAGAAGACAACGGAAGTGATTTATTAAGTACACATCTACGAAATTGGAAGTATCAACATTTTTTCAGCGTGAAATCAGCAAATAAGCAGAACAAGGCAAGGAAAATTCTATCTGTTAAGAGGTGATTTCATTACAAGGCAATTGTCTCTGAATTTACATAAACATAGAAAAATCTAATAGTTACCAAATTGTTCAGGGCCCATGCAATTGAGACCGTTTTATTATGGAATACGATGTTTTTTTTTATTCATTTATTTATTTAATGGTTAGTTACATTTACACACAGTTTGATGGTTTTTCTCGCCAGAGAGCTAAAAACATTCACATCATAATCAACTCGTCTCTTTTAAATTACGCCACAAAATTTGATCCGTTATCAGACGCGATCGTATTGCGTAAATTTGTCGGTTAATTACGCTCGTCTGACGTAACGCTAAAATGCTACCGTTTTAATTGAACTTAAAAAAACTTTAATTGGCGGCGCGAATTAAATTTTTCCGTACGGCGAACGTAAATCAGACTGTAGTTACTTTCGTTTATCGTAAATCGACGATTTTATTATGTTTTAAAAATCGATAACATTACACGACTTCATAACACAGTATAACGCAAGTTGAGTATGTTTGTATGATTGGTCAGTCAGAGATATAAAAAAAACAAGATTGTTTTTGGCTTGCTTGCTTTTTGTAACCATTTATAGGCAGTCGCTTTTTAAAACATTTAGGTTATGAAAATACTTCTGCCATAAAATAATGCACATCAAATTCGTAATGCCTGTCGATGATTTAACATAACATAACATCACGCCTATTTAACCCAGAAGGCTGTGGCAGAGGTGTTAAACTCTCACATTTCACCTGTTATGTTTAAGGTAACATGGGTTTCTTATCCCGTACCTTGGGATAACGATGGGCTCACCACCAGGTGAGCCTTTCGTTATCTTCCAATATAATTCCAACTTAGTGACGCTATCGCGAATTTCCTGACGGAAAGTTCATAAATAACACTTTGAAATATTCGGGAATCGAACCCGACACCTCACGGTTAGCGGCGCATACGCTAACCTCTAGACAATGCCATAAAAAGGATGATGACCAGCCTAGGACATACCCGCCATACTTACAGTTTCAGCGTAGGGCTTAGTGATAGAAGCTCGTACAAAGCGTATTTAAAAGGTTTTTTATGGCAACAGCTGTCATGTACATAATATTATTCGTGTCAAAGCATAATTTTAATATGCAATTTTATTTTCATATAAATTTAAATCTTGTCAGCGTAATAATACAGAACAGTGGATTTTAGATTAAATGCTGTATTTATTTGCATGAACTAAATTTTCATGGATATGAATATTTTATGTATCACCAAATAAATATTTATTTCATGCAAATCCGTTAGTCTATCCGAAAGTTTTACATATTCGTATTTGAGCAGAATCGTATCAAAATGTAAATAAAAAAATCCTTTTTGAAGTGCCGATAATATAGTAATTAATTATTTGTTATTAACTACCTGTGCACAGTTAGTTTTTATCAGCATACAAAATTGCAACCAGCCTTTAAATTTGCAATTTAGAGTTAACGATAAAATAAATTTACGGTGTTGAGAAGTATGTTAAATTTTTATATAGCTTTAAAAACCCTTTATTTTATGACACATAAAAGTTTTAATTGACTAATGTAATTAATGAGAGCATATTTTCAGACACGGTTGCGTCTTTAGTTCACTTTTAATGTTGTGGGAAATTGTCATTTTTCAAAAATGTTTTAAGCGTAAACCAAGTCCTTTAAAATAAAGGGAACGATGTGCCCAATCGAACCTTTTTGTATATTATTTGTTTGTGTTTTTTTAAAAATTGCTTTTATGTTTTTGACTGTTAATTTTCTTGTCAGTCTTTTGGTTTTAACATTCTAAGTTCAGTGTTTTTCTTTAGTTTGTTTTCGTAATATAGTTAATTCTCTTTATTCCTGGTTTCTTTGTCTTAACCCAATCCACAACATTAAGCATACTACTTTGTATATGGCTAAAACCATACCACAATAACTAACTAATAAATGTGTTTATTTTAAACTGGACGTAAGCACAACACACTACGCAACTAATCTAGATTACTGATAAACCGAATTGCATTAGACATAGTTATTTGTTACTCTTGACATTTAGATTTGACAATGACGTAGTTATCAACATAGAAACGTCAATAGACAAATTATTTTTCTACATTAAATATATAAATAATAGATTCTAAGTGGGCAAAAATATTATAATTCACACTACCCGAACCCTTCTGAGATTAAATAAAACGGTAGCAGAATTCTCAAACTGGGTCGAAAAACATACGAAATCGTATGGCTCTCAATCTATCAACGTCAATACATAATTAAATGTTTACCCTGCGTTACGCGTCGCTCGCTTCGCGTTTCATTTTCTCTTAATTTCGCCGATGCGATGCAATTTTATTTCGATTCGGAAAATGGAGTCGCGTGGCGGGATGCAGTAAACTAAGTAAATAATCAAGCAGAGTGCACGCTGTATTTTTTAAAATATTTAGTTTACCCGCGTCTTACGTTATTCTACCTGGTACTTGCAAGTTAGAAAATATTTACTACGTCATCTATTGAATATTTGCGTTTACTCACTTCTGAGTAAAACCCCTAAATTGGGTACAAAATTTAAAAAAACGCGGTACAGTAATTCATTTATTTTCACTCAAGTTTAACTACACGATGTTTTGTGCTTTTAACTTTACAAATGACGGACTCTTGTTTTACCGCGTTTGGGGTGTAATTACCAAAAATCCCTTCTTAGTGAGCGCCTACGCCATGAAAGGAACCGTCATGCAAGTTCCAAGTTCCTAGTCCTAGCGATGTAGGTTCTGCGTTGATGAATCAGTCAGTCGGGTGAAAAATTATATAGTATAGATAGATATTGTTTCCTGGTGATTGCTATCTTTTATGCACGAAAAAAAAAGAACAAATCGTATCACAGGGTAATACAATACGACCTACTAGATTTTTAGCAACATGTGGCAGTTGCTATATGCAAGTATTGATACCTAGTCAGTTCAATGCGTTAGATAAGAATCTGCATGCCCAATGCATCTGTCAGGTACTATGTTTTTTTTTAAACTGCCTGCGACCACACGAAAATTAAGATTATTGTTGTTTAAGTACTAAATAATCTACTCATTTTAGTGGACCCATAACAGTTTCTGCTATAAACTTAAGTTTGTTTGTCGTTCGCCTTCTGCCAGGTTATTTGTCTGGTAATCAACGATTCACGATCACGATACAACCGACAGGAACGACTCTCTGACGGCATGTTAAATGTTGTCAAGTATCTTAGTAACTGATATTGGTTTACAGTTCTTAACTGCATATAATTATGATAATATTATGCTACGTAATATAAGAGTGAAATGGTGCAGTTGATTTCTATGTACTGTAGACTTAATTATTAATGCTTTCAAAATTCAAAATAATTTATTTGTAGATGTCTCTAAAATAATTATAAAATATTGATCGTGCCATCATTGGCGTACAAATATTACATTATATTAAGAATCAATTCTAATTCGATTATATACATAGCGTTCCTTGTGGCCCTAAGTTTGAAGTTTGTCATCTTTTAAGTACGACTATATCTTCTATTTGACTTACCATAAAGCGAAATAACAATAAAAGCTCCATTTTTCATAAGTCCCATAAATCTACATTTTATTATTGAAAAATATAAGTCGTGATTAGAAAATACAGCCCTCGGATTCACCCATGGGACGAAATCTTTTCCCATTTTATCCAATGCAAACTAGAAAACTCGTTTCCTTTGAACGCAGAGCTTCCTAGTTACTTAGTTTTAAAGTTAGTCTTTTAAATTAAATTGCAAGTTCACATCTGCGAATCCGTAATTGAATGCGTTCAAAAAACTTGGTCTTAAGGCGGACAACTGCATTTCATTACCGAAAAAGTTCGCTATTCATGCGAAAAGTTAAAAAAAGTTTTACATAAATTTTGTGAAACTTTCGACTCCTTTCTTCATATTCTAAAGCTACTACAATGGTTTATTGCTTGGTCCCACCGGCCGCATTAATGTCTATTGTGGGTTTTTATTAGCCAGGGCACTTTTTCATTTCGTCATTTCACAGTTACGGTAAAATTTGCGCATTTTTGAGAGGAACAAGGATTAAACGACACTTACTTGTAATTTTCATGTTATACTCTTATCAAATACTAAATACATAATAGAAGGCACAGTAACAAATATAATACAGTACAAAAGAGTAGTCAACGGTAGTCGGTTACTTAAAATAGCATAGCACCCTAAAAGTAAACCAGTTAATCAGACCCCATAAAATATTTACACGGTAGAACAGTCCTTAAAACGAAACCTTCCGATCAGCACGACCTAAACAGAATATCTAATACAATATCCTCAACTTGAAATATTAATAAACTAAATAAAATATTTACTTTTTTCAACTTCAATCCCCTTGCCAGATCCGAACAGATAATTTGCTTACAATATAATCGTACAAAGATTGCGACTTCATGGAAAGGGGGTAAAAAGGACCTGTAGGATGGGGCTATTATATTCAAATTCACTTCGGAAGGCAATTTATAAGGAGTTTACTGACAAGACGGGGGACTGCGTCGCCGCGACTCGCGCGAAATTCTTCCTCGGAAGCTTTTGAAATCGCCTTAATTGAACGCCAGAGACAATATTGTTAAAGTTTTTATGCAGCTTAAGAAGAAAAAGTTTTTACTTTATATAGAAAGTTTTGGATCTAATTTTCGAAAGTTGGTTTGAAACAAATGAACGATGATAGCTTTTCTTTTTTTGTAGTTTTGTTTTGAACCTTTGTCTGGTTTACGTTGCTTGCCGCAGAATTCATATTTTATTACAATTTTCGTCTATTATTCTTTTTCTACATTTGGGTCCACTTCTTTTTTGTGAAGTTTACGTCCTTAATAAGCTCTCCGACCTTTTTTGTTAGGAAAGAAGTTGTAAATAACTGTTGAAAGTTAAGGTTTTTGACAATAAAATTTGCATGAACCTGCGACTATAGGAATTTGTCCACCGAATTTGTTTTAAGTAATATTTTTTTCTTAAAAATGGGAGAACCAAAATATTATTTGTTATAATAACAAGAACAATGCCTTTGTCACAACTTACTGCCAAATCTTAACTTAGGAAACGGGAGTAAAAATAACTTATAAGGGAAGTTTTATTAAAATTTTGAGTAGTGTCATAGGGCAATGTTCCTCGTCAAGTATTTCGTTTTGCCTTTAGCTGGTTGATTCGACGGTTTCGCAATGGCAGAAGAAAGTGGACAATGCGGGATTTCACAAGACAGATTACAGAGAAGCGCATTAATCAGGGGACTTTTATACAATGAGATACGACACGACTCCGATTGGACTACGATTCTTTTCCAGTTTTCTGATATTTTTACGCGAGTTGTAGAAACTATAGTCTGCGACTAGCTTTAACACCGTTCACTACAACAAAGTTGTGTCGAATGTCGATTGGGTGGAATATCTTTTGAAATTTTCTCAATTTGATGGCAAGGGTAACTTAAATCATCTTTGCATTACAAACAAAACGGCGCCTTAAACAGAAATGTTATATCGAATGGCAGGTGACAAATAAACGAGTTTTTAATAAATCTGGATGACGTCATCAATGTATTTAATAAATTCAATTGAAATTAAACTTGAAAGAGAAATTGGCTCTTGTTTCAAATTCAACGGATTCGATTAAAAATAAATACTTCTAAAATGTCACGGTTATTAGACTCATTAGTCAATGACGTCATAATTTTTCGCAATGACATAGATGAAATGTATTTTTTTGGCTTCTTTATTCACGCAAAATTAATCAACAGTAACATAATCCTTTACTACCCATAAGGGTTCGGCAGAGATGCACACCCACACTTTACCTGTTATGTGTAGGTCCCATGGGATAGAGGGTGAGACAATCGCCATCCATCGGTCACTATTTTAACTCCGCGCTGCTATTGTGAATTTCCTGAAGGAAAGTTCACAAATAACACTTTGTTTCACCGGGAATATAAGGCAAATAGTATTTTTTGCGAATAGCATTGCAAATGAAGAATATGCTATCCTGTTTTAATAGTTAGCCATACAAAAATATTCCAATTTGGATAGTGTTTATTGGCAGAAAACTTGCCCGTTAATTTAAATAAAATTAATTTCAACAGACAAACGAGGCTCGTTTGGCTCTTGATAAGAAAACAAAACTTAAAAACTAAAATAAAAACGCTTGTCAATTACTCATTAACGTCGTAACAATTTACGTCGTTTAATTTTATTTAAAAAAAATTGAACTGAAAATATCGTCAGATCAAAATGTCTCAAGATGCGCTTCATGTCTCGATCTCAAGATAAGATCGTAATCTTTCGGATATTGCTCGCTATAATCATATGCGCACTTTTTCTTTTTTTTTTCTTAAGGGCGTAGTCGAAGCGTGCCGGACAATGAGACGTGGATGAAAATATAATGGTATATTGTGCTTAAGCTAACTTAAGGAAGATTCGGATTAAAAGTTCGGCTTTTTAATTTGTTGTTTTTGTTTTTCTGGGCTCGAAAAGTGACAAGTTTGTTGTTTATGAGACAAAAGAAAAGCTATTTATTGATTCGAGTAGAACAAACAAATACCGATTACAGGTGAAACTAAGAGTTTTATATTCCTTTGTGTTGTAGTTTCCATAAAAAAAAACTATTATTATGTTCTTTCCTTTTGACTATACATACATAAACGTGCAATTTCATGGTGTTATTGTATAAATTAAATTAACAAGCGTACCCTCTGTACTACCGCGTAGATTCACCCTTCAATTTGCCTAACAGTGCAGTTGCTTCAAACGGTACTATTAGGCGAAGCAATTATGTGATCTAATTACAAGAATGGCTATTCAGGGAATTACCAGACATGCCTTAAAGCCTTTTAATGTGTTGAATAATGCCTTTGACCAATTGAATTCTGTTTATTTATTTCTGTTCCTTTGCTTCGTAAACAAAAAAATGTGTGTTTGTAATCATTAAAAATTGTTTTAACATCTTCCAGATTAGTTATGTTATTCGTCTGCATACTCAGATTTATGGGCAATAGTTACCGTAGCATAACTACCATGTTCCCAATTTAATAATAACCTTGAATAGTTTTTCAAGTTTTCACACTACTTCAGTAGATTAACGACGAGAAACCCATTCAATGACTGAATAGTACGTGGCAGAAATCTTCTAGGTGAATAACCTTTCACTAGTAATTTTTTCGTGTTCTCGTAGCAAGTGAAATATAGATAAGTAGTCGGTTCAATCCTCATGAACGAGAGGGCGGCGCGAATTACGACCAAGTCTCGCCCCACGGCGTCACGCGCTCCGATTTACGCGCGTCATAGCGGGCCAGGGATGTCCATTACTTATCGATAATAAAAAAAGCTTGTCTGTCTTTTATATAATATATTTCAGAGAGTGTGCCAAAGAACTGCACAACCTTATGCCCGTCCACCATTGGACTACCAATTAAACAGCACACAACATGATAGATATTGGACAATTACGCAGAAAATAGTTGCAACGGAGTGGAACGCACTGCTCGAGTCAGTGTTTCCACATAAGTACAACAGGTGTCTTCAAAGCAAGAGTAATAAAAAGGTATCTTACAGGCAATCGTGCTATACCGTAGACCGCATCATCACTTACCAATAGGTGTAATCGTGGTCAAACTCATGCCTATTCATCACCAAAGACGTTGATATCGTTGTTAGGATAATCAGTAATGCGATTAATAAGAATAGTAGATAAAAATCAGTGTTTAATGTAGTAAGACTGAAACACAATTATACAGGAATAAAAAATAAATTAAACTGAGATCGATTCCTATTTTACAGTGTGCAACAATGCGATGAATAAGATGCTAAGATTAGTTTGTAGGTAAGTCGGTAGAAAGACAACAATCGTAGCTAAAACTCTCAACGTCTGCATGTAAAGAAACACGCAATAATTAGCCCAAAAAGCTTCGAAGGCATTCTAAACGTCTTTACTCCGTAACCTTTAACAATTTTGTTTGTTCCTGATTTGATCAAAGTTGCCTGATATCTAAAATATTTTCAGTTACAATGTTCTTGGTTTTATCCCAATGGGCAATATATGTAAGTATCGATTCGAGCAACCAGTCCGAAGCCCATCCCTACGCCGCCGCCGTGGGCAACCACGCGCGTTATCGCACTACTAAAAATGCACCGTGACCTCCGACACTAACCAAATTATTCTCGCTCCTAACTCATAGATAGCGGGTTCGATTCCCGTTCAAATCACAAAGGATATATCTTTAACTATTTGTCAATTGGGTAGCGGGGCTATTTGGTTGCATTGCAAAAATAGTGATCTGAGATTTTTCTCACGGGATATTTGTAACAAAAGTCCATTGAAATTTGTTAACGGTGGGCAAGCATTTTAAATAGATATCACTTACAGTATGTTGTACTTATAACGGAGATAAATAAATAAATTACCTGAAAAAGAGAAAATATCGATATAATTAAATATTCCATCACATTGTAATAATTAAAAAAAAATCATGGTTATTTTTTGTTTAAAAAACACAAAATTTTCTTTAAATCGTAGAAATCTCATTTGATTACTATAAAACCATCAGTCTATAGAAGGTTCGTGGTCTGCGAAGGCTCTTGGTCAGTCACACCACAAAAACTTGATTACTTTTTAATTTATTACTGTTATGATATATGTCTAAAGTTTAACAAATTGAATTGAGACCATACGTCAATATTCTGTCAATTATATAACCATATCGAGCAATTACTTTCCCATTCCCATATTTCAGTATTAAAAGCTACCGGTCTCCTTTCTTATTGCGAAAACACCAGTGTCTGTCAAAAAAAGTTACAAATATGTCTGACACAATTATCAATCCACACGATCAAGCGTTTGTGGTTTGTTCAATATTACGGTACCTTTAAATTTAAATTACGATATAATTACAGTAATTAATTTTTGAGCAGAACATGCTCTATTAACAAAAAATAAATAAATAAATATAATATCTCACAACTTACACACAACGCCATCTAGTCCTAAACTAAGCAGAGCTTGTACTATGGTAACTAGAATAACTGATACTAATACATATATACTTTTCTTTTGTAAATACATAATTATTATACATAGAAACACCCAAACTAAGACAAACCCACATATTCATGCACACAAAGATTTGTCGTAAGCGGGAATCGAACCCACGACCTCGGCGTCGTAGGCAGGTACAATACCCACTCCGCCATCCGGTCGTCAAATATATTTTGAGAACTTTTAAACCAATACAAAATCATGAAACACGTTATAATATTATTTATCTTGTGTATCTCACTTTCTACATGTCTAATTTACCTTGAAAAATTTACTCTGCACTGAGGTTATGTTTACTATAGCTACCATATTAAACAGGAATGTTTAATATACCAGCTATATTAACCTATCCAGCCTACAAAAAACAAGGAAACAAAGCAAGCCAGTGAATCAGACGAGTCAAAATTACAAAAACAATCGTGAGTTGATTTCACGGTATGAATAACAATGTATGGAGATCTGGACTTCTGTAAGGCACCGCCAAGTAACTACTGCTACAGGGCATAATAGAAGTTTACATCTGTGTATCCACCGAAGATTATCAAGAGAGTGCGATACATCGCGCCTGAGTCGCAGCCAGTCTTGCACTGACCAACATTACGTGAGTAACACTCGTATTTCATAATTTGAATAATGTTACAAACTCACGTCAGTTTTAATAAAAATAAAAACATAGTAACGCAGAGCCACCCGCAGTTTCGGTGCAAACGCAGGAAACACCACCGTATCACCTTTAACCTGCCTCCAAATAGTAGTGCTTGCACTACCGTGTTCTGGTTAGATGGCGAGATAAGACCCATAAATTGAAAATTAGGCGTAACATCATAGTGTTCGTATTTCCTATCTAGATCTAGCGACGCACCCACAATCTGCTTTTATGAATTGTGGATACTTAGCTACATACCACGTATAAAATAAACTTCTCGTTCGCAAATCCGTGTCATAAATATAGGAACACTAGCTGCAACCCGCGTACTATATCGATAAAAAGTAGCCAACGACCTTCTTCAGGCCTTAAACTATCCCCATCCTAAATTTCATCAAACTAGGTGCCAAGCCGTTTAGGCGTGAAAACGTTACAGACTGATAGATAGTGTTACTTTCGTACTTAAAATATAAGTTAGCATAGTTAAAATAATGTGCTATTTGTACGAAGCTCAACTTCTGCTGTGTTTTGTAGTACCGGCGAGTAAGTAGTGCGGTACTGCGCGGGCGCAGCCGCTCCCTCTCAATATTCATTAGCCGAGATTTTGATACAGTTTAAGCCATCGTTTTTTGTTAATTAAAGGGCATTAATTGTTAACAAAACTGCTTTCGACTGACCATTGCGGTTCGAATGGTGCAATATGTGAGAAGTAGCGAGTAATACAAACGTTAAAGCGTGACCTAAACTGTCTGCTTTGATTTAAACTACTCTGTATTTTATGACCAAGCCTACATCTAAAAAGTAGAAAAGTATTAGCGGATTTGTTTATTAACACAATAAATAATGGTTGCATGTCGATATCAATTTCAACATGGTGAATTGACTACAGCTTTCTAGTATGTATTATCTTTTTAGTAACAAAATAAAAACGTCCGTCTTTTCCTGCAGAGTCGAACGACTTCGTTATGCTGTCAGATACAATCTTTAGATATGTCATCTTTGCAGTATATATCATCATCACACTGCCAAATAAGAGCAACTCTCTCATTACTTGAACAACCGCCAACGCAAAAGCAACCGAATTAAATCCAGTAATTGATATTTATTTGCTCTACTTTGTGACACAACATAAACACCGCCTCTTAGTCAATCGACGCATTTTTCACATACTTTGCTTTGTACCAATATAAAACACTAGCTTTTAACCGTGACTCCACCCGTATAATCAGGCCATAAGCTACATGTGACCCAAATTTTATCGAAATCGGTATATTCTATAGAGCGTGAAGAAGTCACAAAAATACACACACACAATTTTTATAATATCATACACATACATCGCCTAAAAACGGCTATTTGTTAATCCAGGGTGTAAGCCAACTATATGCTAAATTTCATCAAAAGCCATTCAGCAGTTTTTGTGTATAGAAGAAACAAGCATACACTAACACTTTCGTCTTTTTAATATATATTATGTGTGATACACAAAGTTGTTTGCAATCAGGAAGCTAAGGTGGCTAAAGGATATTTATTAGCCATATACAGGGAATAAAACAATAAATGAACGTGTTGTAATTAGTGCTAGCTTCTAATTGTGGTTATTTCAGAGGTATAGTAATGTGTGAAAATTTAGATATCGTCGGCGATATTATCGAGATTTATATCGATATTAGTTGTTCCAATTGTTGTTATTATTACAAGCCAACTAACTAAATGGAAATAGACCTATATAATTTGCCGGTGACAAATTTTCCTCGGATTTATCGTTCGTTATCGATCGCCTGACATGCAACAAAAATATTGTTAAATATCGGCTAAATTGTAAAAACGATGCTGTAATAATTTCCGTATTGGTGTCTTCGTCAAACAAACAAACGTCAAACGCCTCGATCGATTTTGATCGCTGCGTTTATCGATCGACTTCGATAGATTACCGTGTAATAACAAAGATATGTAAAAAAACCTATAGCCTCTGAAAATACCTCATTATATGGTCCAACTGATAGTTATGGTTGGGACAACAATTAATGAATGAATTATTTATTTGCATAAAACATAAGTACATTTTTGTGCGTTTAAATGAAATTAAGTAGCTTAACATGTTTCACTATAAGTTGGCAAGCAAATACTTATAGAAATTATAATTACAAATAAGCACATAATAAATAAAGAGTCTGTCTATCGAAACGTTAAGCCTAAAAGGTAAATAATGCATGATCGCGTTAATTACCGTTAGATTTTACTTAATCATGCAAATATATGATATAATAATTATAATGAACAAACAAAAATATCATAGGAACTTAGTTTACCAATTTATATTCGTCCAAAGATTTCGTATACCATTGAATTTCATCTTTGACTGAATTTTATTAAGACACAAAGACTTCCATGGTTAAAAAGTAATTCATGCGCCATGAACCTTTCAACCCATTGATTTATGCTTACGCTTGTCGTAAAGCGGGTAGCGGGTTCGATTCCCAAAGTCAATAACACAATGAACTTCTTTATTAATGCAACTTGCAATAATGTTTTTGATTTGTTAAGGACAAGTTTTATTGAATTTTGGATGGTATATTTAATTTAATCCTTTCAGGCAACACTTACAGTTATTTGTTTACAAATTAATTAAATTTATTTATCGTTAATGAGGAAGATTACTAAAAAATTCAACCACCAGATGTCACTCAGATGTTGAGCCAAAATGCATGCAAATGAGCATACTTGTCTATAGAACCTTTTAATAGTAAACTTCTCTATATAATGATAACGTAAAGCGTAAAAGTAATATTGTGATTTCCAGATGTTTGTTCTAAATTACGCAGAAACTACTGCGTGATGCAATATAATTACATTAACGTTAACAAGGTAACGTCCAATAATCAAAGGACTCAATTCCTCCATACCTCCGGAGGTACAGAGCCTTAAGGCAGTAGTGAGGGCGGATCGCTTTACACACGACAGCGACTCACGTAAATACTGTATTAATTAATTTGTAAAGACAGAAGAACAGATCTGAAGGTATTTGGAAATTTATGGCTATAAGCGTATTTTCTTAGTTGAGGTGAGCTGTGTTTTTTTTTATTTATAGAAGATACCGACATCAAAAAAGATTTTTAAACGACTTCTAAAAAGGAGGAGGTTTTATGGTCAACGCGTATTTATTTCTTTCCAGCGATTTCGCCGGTATTTGTAAACCGATTTTAAAAAAACTTTTTTATTTGAGAGGGTGTCCGTTCGAAATGGTCCAATGGACCAACTCAGGATATTCATATAAGGCAACGTTGAAATTTAATGAAAGGTGTTTTACGTAACTGTTCTATTAACCGCTTAACTTAATTTAATATTTTTGATGAAAAACAATAAGCTGTTATTATTATTATTATAAAATCCTATCAATCATTAAACATATTTAGCTGAAGATTTAGAAGTATTTTACAAGGAGGCTACCAGACCTCCACAATTCAGTTTGATGTGATACAATACGATACTACAATACAAATGTACCATCAAATAGAAATAACCTCCCCATAACAATCTAAATTACTGCAAACGCGACACTTGAAGCACGCTGTAACCCATTCCCGCTTTAATGAGTAATTACAACAGATTAATTACCACTCAGGACTTTGTTAAGTAAATCATGAATATTATTATTATGGTAAGTCCCAATTTCACAGGTGTTAGATCAACCTTATAGGCAGGATAAGTATATAACACGCATAAATTCACTTCTTGACAAACAATTTTAATTGATATGAATAAATATGTTCAAATTTAATAATAAATATAAAATAATATAATTAATTTAATAATATAAAGTAATTAATTTATTAATAAAATTAGGATTTAGTTATTAATTTTAATATTTCTATTTTTGTTGTCTGCTTAAGAGAAATTGTTTGAGTGTAATGCATGCCTGTGATTTGTGTAATTACTATATGATTTACCTGTACATTATTATAAAAGTTTGTATGGCTCTGTGTAATTATACAGTTGGTGTGCTTATTAAATAAAATATAAATAAAATAAAAAATAATAGTGACAGTTGTGTCCTTTTTTCATCTGTGACTTGTGTCAATTTTAATTCACTCAGGTTATATTTTAAGGGTCGGATAAGATCTATCCGGAACTTCAGGAACTGGGCAATAATTTGAGGCTTTCGTTTATAACAATCAAAACATAACGCCTAGAAAAATATGGCATATCAACCATTATTTTGAAGTCCTATCTGATAGGGGCTGACCCTGAACCTATAATCATTTACTAAGCACCGCTCTAGCCTTTGTCCTGCTATTGAGAATTTCCTGACGGAAAAAATGATAATAGGTACATAGTTTTACCCGATGATCTTTCTTGAGACCTCAAGCCCAACTAGGTAGTCTAATGAGACCACTAATCCAAGCGATTTTAGTTAAATTTTTAAGTCCACTCTGAGGGGTTAACATTACGAGCGCGACATAGATTTTGACGCGATTTGTCATATTTTTGTATAAGGCATCATGAGTTTATCTGCCGAGCCTTCTTCCAATTACATTGGGGTCAGCTTCTAGTCTAACAGATTTAGCTGAATATCAGTATTTTACATGGAGCAACTCCTTGTTACACTATTTGTCAGACTTCCTGACCTCTGATTACCCGTTACGTGTTCAAATGGCAACCGGGATCGATGGCTGTGCTCTACGAGACACGGAGGAAAACTAGTTATGTTAAAGACGGTCACCCATCTACGGCCGACCGCGGTAAGCATTGCTTAACCTGTAAGATCAATTGGTCCGCACAGCATCGACTTAGCCACGAGCTCCAGGGAAATATTAGTAAATGCGACAAATTCTATGTTAGACCGGCTGGATAATATTACTGCAATAAAGTGCAGTAACGTTGCCAAACTGTTTAATACTTCACCGTTTGACCGTCTGTATGAAAGTGAATCATTTAATCAATTAAAGTACAGCTATTTATTTTTATTTATTATTAATTCTGATGGGTGAAACGTAGTGGAAATTATAATTGAATAATGATCATAATGAGCAATAATTTACTTGTCCATCTCTTTTATTTACCCGACTAAAAGAAGGAGGAGGTTCTCAATTCAATTTTTTTTTTTAATGTTTGTTAGCTGATTACTCGCAGACGCCTGGACCAATTTGAGAAATTCTTTTTTTTTTAAATAATATTCGTGTAGAGTAAAAAAAGTATATCAGGCCCATCATCAGCCTACAATCTGATTATGGGATTCTAGAGAAATTGAGGGCAACCTTCAACATTTAAAGCCTTCTATATTGTTTTTCGTATATTACCTAAAACTACTCGGATATTTGTATCTAGCAGTCAGCATTTCATGTTGCTGAGCTAATGCTGGAAGAAACAACTCCTCAACGGTTAGGAGTCCGCGGATAATTCTTTTAATTTAGGCACCGTAAAGCCGCTAACTATAATTTATTTTAGTTTTTAATAAAACTAAAACTTAAAATAAAACTTTTATTTTAAGTTATACCCAGATGAGGCGAGACGTTGAATATTATTTAAGTATTTCTGACTATTTAGTGCATTGTTTGAAGTCGGTTAACTTTTCTAAAATTATTTGTAAAACCGAACAAGTGCATAATAACACACATAACATAACATCATGCCTATATTACCTAGAAAGGTGTGGCAGAGGTGTACGACACCCACACTTCACCCGTTATGGTAATGTCCCATGCGATAGAGGGTGAGCCTATCGCCACATACTGGGCACAATCCCTCCTCCTCCAGGGTCCTGGCAAGAGACAACCGTAGCTTGGTGGCTTCAAATCCTGCCAGTCCCATATTTTTTCAAGAAAATCCTTGTCGCAAGTAATGATCTACGTATACTAGCGCAGTTGCCTTGTAAATGTAAAACAAAAATACAATTTAATCATAAAGCCAACAGAGTCCCACGCCTAAAGATTTAATTAAGAATCGATATGAAGAAAAATCAAATGTCTTTTATTCCGAACCTGTTTTGCCGACGGTACTACTGATTACACAGTAGGTGCATCGCAGATAACAAAAAGATGTGGTCGAATAAAAAGTGATCATAACTAAGGTACGACCAGTGACCACGGCTCGAGACCACAACCACATTATTTTATTGTTTCACTTGCGTTGTCGTTTTTTTTGTCATTGAATTAAGGCAGTTATAGGTATTGTTAATTCGGTTCAATCACGACTTATCGGTAATGCTTATAGTCGGGGAGCTACTGTATAAATGATTTATCTGTGTAAAGCAATGTAGGTGCCAAATTTGAATGCACGGTTGGCGTTGTGGTAAAACAGTCGCCTCGCCGCTTTCAACTGCGCTGGTGTTGAGGGTTCGATACCCACATGGGACAAATCTTTGTGTGATTCGCAAAGATTTGTTCTGACTCTGACTGTACTGTGTATGTGTGAATTGTATGTTTGTGAACACCCCCGCGACTCAGGCGTTATTACTAGGGCGGCCATCGTTTAAAAACAAATATGGATTCAAAATTATTGAAGGAAAATGAACACTATTAAATATAAGCTCCTTTGACGAAGTGGTTAAATATAATTCTTAAAAAAATCTCGATGGCTTACACATAAAGTGGGAATGTTTTTTTTTTCCTCTCGTTTATCTTAAATCAATCACTGCAACCATGATGTGAAAACTATCTCAAGTATTCTAGAAGTCTTCTAATCATTACATCGAGTATGTAACTCCCCGTAATGACGTGATTCCGAACGGACCAAATCATTGGCTTCATCGGCCGGAGCGCAAAAACTCACACGCGCGGGAATGCTAAGGACCAAGTTACTGAAGAAACCTTAGACATATACCATCGGTGCAGTTAGTATTATTGTCGTCATTATTGAGGATATTTTTCTTAACAAGACGATCAATTTACGCCTCGACACATGGGATCTAAACATAAGTGGCGAAGTGAAGGTGGAAGGTGGGTTTTGATACATCTTTGCCTTCTCGCTCTTCTCGGCAATTTGGGAATGTAATTTTTCATAGGTAACTAGATCCGCAGACCGCTGCTGCACAAAGTCTTTGAGTATAATTCTTCAGGCCCCTAGACTATGCAGTAAGCCGCATGCAATCAGCAGTCAATTTGTACGTACGGCAGTCGCAATTAATGAAAACTACTTACTCGGTAAAATTTTCGATTGCGGCCCACCCAGCCTTAGACTATCTCGAACATTCATGAACCATTTTTTTAGTTAGACTAGCTAGACGATATAAATTGGAAGATCTATTTAGAACGAGCTCATAGGAGGGCGTGATCGCCTCCAATACGAGTAGCTTTAGCTATAGGTAAAATGTGCATTTCTGTTTCGTTGCTTCATTAAGATCAGAAAGTACCATCAATTTGAGTCAACTATATTTTTGCAAATGTGGATCGCTTCCCAATATATCGCCTATATGTTGTCCTGCCCATTACTTCCTACCCGTTGTACCCTTAAAGACCTTATGCAAGCCAACCAAAAAGGCGTCTTAGTCGCATTATATTGGTCTAAAACTATATAGATATAAATTATTAAACACAAGTAGAAGAAGAACTATGTTTTGTATTAATTTTCTGAATCTCTTTTCAGGAAACTTTATATAAGCATTTGTTATTACTGGCACAAGGGCCATAACACCATAGACCTCAGATGGAGCGACGCATCTACAATCTGCTTTTGATGATTGTTGATGTTCATGGCCTATAGTTACCACTTACCGTCAGATGGAGTATACGTCCATTCGCTACATAACTCGTATATATAAAAAAACACATTCTACGTGATTACAAAATTGTCGCAAGCCAATAAATCTACTTCCTAACTGATCTGTGCCTTTTGTTATCTTTTTCGATTTTCTCACGTTGTTATTATTGACATTCACTTGTGCTAATTTAAATCTTTTAATAATGCAATAAACATCAGAAAGTGACGGCGTTTGTTCTCACGGCATGTTTATTACGTTACTACACGTAACATCACACCTTTATCTTGCCGAAGGATAGCAGAAAGTGTGTCACATAAACATCTAACCTAAATGTTGGCAAAAGTTTACGTCACTAGTTTTTATGGGTTCAGGGTTTCCTCACTATCGAGGCTTATGAAAACTGAGCGTTACATATCAAATTTGAAGTAACTTAAAAAATAGGCAAAAGGTATCCGTCATCATTTTACGACAAATACGAGTCGACACGTCATTCCTACAAACCGTTGCAAACATAAACCGTCCTTGCTCTATTAAAACGGAACGCCTGGTGGCCGGTGATCCTAGAACAATGGCTAGACAAAATGACGCCTATTAACGAGTCTATAATTTATTCAAATTCACTTAGTACCAAATACATCCGTCATCTTTATGTCTAACGTATTAGAATGTGAAATAGGATCGACACCATCTTTCATGAATTGCAATTCACTGTTAGAAACTGTGCAGTGGTAAGTTCTTCCTATATCAAAAGGTAATAAATAGGTGAAACCAGCCTGTATGCCCGTTGGCCAGATGGTCAACTACCGCCATGCCCCTACTTGCGAGTCAAACTCAAATAAAATCTAGTAATTGGACCATTAGATCTATGAATTCTAACAGTATTTTTCGTAAATTGCAATTTCAACATATCGATGCTATCTCACATAAACTTCAACTCACTTCCTCTCCTAGAAACCAAGCAACAAAAAGTTCTTCCTACATCGAAAGGTAATAGGTGAATCCGGGCCGTGTGCCGGAATGCCTGGTGGCCGGTGGCTAGTGGCCGGATGGTCGTAATGGCTCAGACTGAAGGGCGCCTCGCCCGTTCGCAGAAACGTACGGACTACATCCTATTAGAAATTATTATGGATGCGTGCTCCTTCACCTGGCCGATTAATTAGGAGAGGTCGTGCTGTGCATGCTGAGTGTTATGTGCGGGGGATATGTGGCTGAAAAACATGGGGTTTTTATACAAATTATGGTATGAACTTTTTAATATCTAATTACTAGTTTTTTGTTAATCTCATTAAGCAACGAGTTCTCATCTGTAGAGTCATTGATCCGTCGATGTCAACTATTGGGTCATTGGCTTCACCTCTCCTGTATCATGGTAAAATATTTGGACGAATCGGAGTGATATCTAAAGGAAAATCCATATGAAATCAGTTTCTGTTATAGATAATTTCTAAACATACGAAGGGTGATTAAATTGGTAAAGAGGAAATAGCAGTATATATGTTGTTTAAAAGAAATGGTTTCTATAGTGTTGAAATAAGAAAACTTACTACAAATATCAACCTACTTAAACATAACGGAATGATGTAAACTAATCTTCAGTCCTGTACTGTTTATCGTCAGTACCACAGCTTCAATAAATGCGATCGCATGGGATTGTTTACCCACAATTTGTTCAATGTTGAACCGAGGACATGAAATAGTTTACGCTTCTTTAAAGGCATCGTTTGTGCTCCATTTTCAGCATCAGACTGTATTGCTTCAGAAAAAGAGCTAATCGGTTCTTGAAAGCAAAATACTGCTACAGCATCCGTCACAAACAAACTTAAAATTCGACAAGAAGTCTATCACGACCATATACAATCATCCGGTAAGCAGGAATATTCCAAATAGAGTATAATAATATCATACATTTATCCATCTACTTTTTCTCATCCACTTCTCGAAAGCATACTCTAATAACGGCAGATACACACGGAAGATATGTCCACAGTCCTCATAACAACCTCGGCAGGACGTTGCCACACAGATTAAACTGTATAAGGCCTTAGGAATCGTATCAACATGTTCCGCCAATAACAGTGTACATAGTACTAGTACACACACGGTATTAGATATCAAACGGATAAAAAGGTCCGTAGTAACGTAAGGCCGTGTCCACACTTGCGATATCGATCACTGCGACGCTCCCACGCTGTCGCGCGACAAAAAGCCGCGCTCATTAGAATGCGGCGCGCGACACGGACGCGCCGCGCCCGCTGCATTGTGCACACAATTGCGCTTTTTGGCCGAGCCCGCGCCGCCCGCGCACCGCGCTTATACGAAATTCGAATTATTTTTAAATGAATTGTTTTCAAGTGTACATGCCGCGGTTTTTACTATAGTTTGAACAATGCCTAAGCTTAGTCACCAGTCTGTATTATTGGGGAATGCCGCGTCGTTTCTCTGAAAAATATTAATTAAGCCTTTATTATAAGAACTGGATTTATAACTAGTATTATGGTGTATCATTTCATAAAGAGAAGCGACATTTCATTCGTAACAAAAAAGCATAGCCCGAATACTGCTTGAAAAGGCCTTTCAGTAGTAATTTTAATCAGAGCTTGTTGTTTAAAAGCTTCTTTTAAAGAAAGATGCTCACATTGATATATTTATTACATCAGCAAAAGGGCACAGAAAACTTTATTAAGACGTGAACTGAGTTATACAAGTTTACAGGAAATATAAGTTTTTGCAACTTTGCAATTGAGTGCCATCTTTGCACAACATAAAATCCATAAGGAGTGAAGACATGGGAAATGATCCCATCGTCGATGACACGACACCATCAAATCAAACTTCAAAATAGCTTTCAATAAAAGCACTTTCAGCCAACAATAGAACAATCGAGCTTTTTGCGGTTATAAATTCTTCGGAAAATTTTCCGATCGGTGATTTTTTCTGTTGGATTTTTTGCATTCCGTTTCGGAAATCCGCGCGTTGCCGCGCGTAGCGTCGTCGCGTTTTTTTTGCCGCGTCGCATACACGTGCCGGTCGACGGCGATTGTCGCCTGCTTTTTGTCCGCTAATCAATTTTCGAACCATCGTGCATCGAACGTTGAGAGGACTAACGCTGCAGAGAAATCTATTTTTGAAATAGAATGGCACTTTAAAAAGTTGCGTGGAAGGCTTTGAAATTGAAATTGTTTGGGTCGTGTGCGATACTTTCTGGACATGCTCGTAAATATAAATGCCCTACGATGTATGGCTCTAGAACTTTCTATAACAAAATGGGATGTGTAGTGTCCGAGTAAAGTTTAAACAAATGTTTATTTTAGTCTAATTTTACATACATTTTGCAAACTTGAGAATTTTGATAATTTTAGAATATTTCATTCGATATAAAATAGTAACTAAGGCAAATGATTACAAAAATATAATTTATTTTGCTTAGATTGATTAGTATAGTTGAAAGTTTGATGCTACCTACAAAGTTTAGCCCAAACAAAGCTACCAGTTCCCAAAATCCATTGCACAGTCTCCTTAAGTGTAACAGCCCATTGTCCGCCACAACAGAGGCAGGCACCACTTACTCGCTTTTTGGACAACAACTTTATCCCCTGAATGGATCGTTAAGTTTCCAAACTCCGGTACAGAAGCGAGGTGCGAATTTTAACGGCTCAAGGCAGCAAAAACGCGGTAGGGACTTGACTAATTGTCTTTCATTTAATTGGTTCCTCAGAAAGATCAACCGTGTAGATGGAGTAGCGTCCGCTGGTGGAATACTAACAGTTCTTAAGTTAGAAGTGTCTACTTAAAAGCACAGACAGCTATCACATCAAGTTATAAACTACCAGTATAAGATGATATCGCATTGTATTGACTTTCCGTGCAATGCGATACCAGCTTTTACAGGAAATATATAGATTGATGTGTACCCGTGTGTACGTCTTGTCCTCAGCATTGTAAAACGATAATCATCTTGTATTCTTCACATTAAAAGCATTCCTTTACCTTCTAACCGAACAAATTATTCGATTGCTACATCTGAATTGCAATGCTTCATTTTTTAAAGTTGAATATAAATAAACTTCAGAGTTTGGTTCCACTGTCACTTAAGCTTCTACAAGCTAAAAGGGTTTCCAAAGTGTGCGATGCAGGTACGATTAGGCGCCGCGAAGCGCAATTATTGGCCTATAAACTTTAATAAACAAAAGTCCAAAAACCTAAAACTATTTTTTATTCCCGTGGGCAGGCGCCGCAACAACTAGCGTTAAGTCCAGTACAAAGCTAAGCAGAGAAGAGATGTGGATATAACGAAACCTTATTAGTCATTTAAACACATCTCCTTTCCGCTTGGAAACTATGCCTTATTGTACCTAAGAATTTCGCCTCTACACTAAAGGACTCACGCCGCTGGCGTTTGACATGCAGTAGGAGATCACGAGTCTAATAGAATTGCTATAAAACTGGAATGGAAAAGACATTCGTTCGTTCAAATTATTATAGCTAGGGTGGCTAAGAACTTTGATAATGGTAGAACAAACTAACATTACTATCATAAAATCGCTTGACTATATATGATTGTTATGTAAGTGTAAAAACAGCTGCAAAGACGTATAACACCCACATTTCGTCAGTTATATTTAAGTCCCATGTGATATGTGGTATGTGGTAGGACGTTATGTGAGCCTATCGTCATCACAAACCAGTCGCCAAACAGTAACTAAGTAACACCTAAAAAAAAAGAGTTTATGAAGGCGAAAATTACAGGACTTGTCTGTCCGTTGCCAAACGTTTGGTGTTCCTTAGTATAGCTTCTCTTTGTCGGACACAACCGGCACAATACGATGCAGTAAACTGGCAGATCGAGTTCTGCCAAATAGCCAAGTAATGTAAAATTAGGGAACATTCTAGCGGAAACTGAAATTACCGAATGAAACTATTAGAGTATTAGACTGAATTTTGTTAGTGCTGAAATCCAATTTAAACAGGACCATTGTTACGTTTATTATTTTAGAATATTTATTCAGTGTAAAAGCTGCCGCACTACTTGCCATGGCTTTGTTTTGGATGGAGGTTGATAAGAATCTAAACATACTAAATTCTTAACTAAAACTATCATCGTAAGCGAGCTCGAGGGAAGCGATACAGCATTATTGTCATTTCTGTGCTGGCAGGACAAAAGTACATCGAATGAAAAAAATAAAATCTGATAAATACAGAGGAAATAATATTCAGAAAGCTTATCTTGAAGCAAATCGATCAAAAGTCAGGTTTTTGCTCTACATTTCGCAACAAAACGGGAAATTTTCACACAGCTACTTAACCGATCATAAAACTATTATCTGCTCAACGTGCAATTTAAAAGTGTATCACGACCGAACTGGCGCAAACTTGTTATATTAAAATTACATATAATTTTACAATATCCCAAATACGTACGTATGAACAAATTAATCATATCATTAAAATTAAATACACAAGACGAATAACTTAAGAGGTCTGTGTTTAAGTAATTTCGTTTATAAACAGACGATTTATCTTATTTTTTTGTTTGTAATTAAGTAAATCATTGCATTCTCAAATGAGAGACTTTCGTTGGTTGCGTCACAAGTCGCTTAAGAGACCACCATCGAAACATCTCACGAAATCTCCGTCATTTTGTCCCATATTTTAAAGACATAAGATTCAATTTACTTTATCAAAAATCAATTATAAAAGCAGAAGTTCTTATGAAGAAAATGTTTAAAATGGATGAGCGTTTAATTCGATATTTTACTTGAAATTAAAAACGTATTACGGTGCCGCTGAATTAAGACATAAGTGAATTTTTTTAAGTATGTAATTTGGCTGTCTATTGGGTTCTGAAACGGGTAATGAAGGTAATGAGTAATAATGTAGGCGAAGGTTGGAGAGAGGCAGAACTGACGGATAATGTAAGAGAAACTTGCAAACTCAGCAAATTAACGAGTAAAAGTTGATATCACAAGTTGATAAGTAAAATACTTGTTCTGCTTGTTTCTGACTCTTCGGTTCAGGGAAATAACGGTTTATGATTATGGGACAATTATTCATTCAAATAGAAAAAGTATTTTCAATTTTAGAAGTACTTATCTTTAAACTTTGGCCAATGAATTTAAATACCTATATTCTCCAATGAACATGTATTTTTAACCAACTTCAAAAAAAGGAGTTGCTGTATTCGATCCGTATGTATGTTTGTAACTTTTATAATATGTTCGTGATTATCTCGGCATCTTCTGATCCTATTAGAATGCAGTTTTCGGTATTTCAATTTTTGTGTTTCAAGGAAGATTTATAATTTATTAGGATCTGATGAAGATCTTTGGAAACAGGTGGAACTCTTCAAAAACGTACAGTAAACGAACCACGTTTTGTGCAATAGTTTGTCTGTAAATTGTTTTCACCATTACGGCTATTTATAACATCACGCCTATGTATACCTTGCTTTACTTTGGAAAATGTGAAATCTTCTCTGATTTGGATGGGACATTCTATAATTTCTATAAATCAAAACGATGACTTTTATCGACAAAAATAAAATTATGAAAAAAAACTAAAACACATTTAAATAACGCCAAAAATAAAAACATTATTTATGGTTTCGGAACCAGTGCAATGTAATTTAAGTCCTTACAAGAATAACAACAATACTACGTTACCTTTCTTCAGTAAACCTAAGATAAAGTAAAAGACAAGAAAACATTGAACAACCAATCACAAACATACCCTTCCAATTTCAAATTCAAACGTAACGGACATTTGAATTAGCCAATAAGACGGCGCGTACATAAATCGCGGTCGCACGCGCGCTTCTTTTATAATTATTCAAAATCGCCGGACCGGTAAGGGCATATAAATCGGCTGGTAATAGTGTGGACATGGCACACAATACTACTACCGTACCCTTACTATGAGTTAGGGCTGCGTATAAGTCGGTATAACCGGTGACGATATACGAAGAACCCAGGAATTACTCTATGAAGGAATTGGAATTTCATTTTTGATGGCAGATCTTTTGAGAGGGGAATTTACGTCACCTTTCAAACTGTCGCCAAATATGATTTCCACTAATTTGTTCGTAAGGTTCCAGTTAGATACCCAAGACGAGGCATTCGTATTTTGCTGTCGGGAAATTAGTCTGGAAATGGTATTATTAGTAACTACAAGGCTCGGTAAAACCAGGCACCATCGTCACCCAATTCCGATCAACAACAACTGCAAGTTATGGAACATGGGACTCACATTCCAGGAAACTTACTGACGTAACAGACACACCTTTCATAATTTATTAGGAAAGATTCCATTTATGGTTTTCAATCATTTCAATGAATTTTGCTGACAACTGCAAATTTTACGTATGCATGCGTAATATTTTGTTTATCCGCGAAAAACTTCTCAGTAATTTTTTTTTGTCCACTTTCGTCCTGACAGTAATGGATGAACACAACAAAAAATTGTTTAATTTAGCGCAGTGGTTCTGAACTTATTATCTACGTTTCGTTAATACAATTTTTGGTTATTGATTGATTAAATTTATTATGCAACCAATTGAAGTTGTTGCATCATTAAAATGAATAACAACATTGATTAATACAATAATTATTTCGAATGCAATCGTATTGAAATATATTCTGCATAATAATTTGTTTTTAGCACTATAGTTTTATAAGGTATCATAAACTACTGTTACTCATTAAAACTGGCATTGGTGTTTAGTGATATTTCCCGAGTAAATAAACTACTAAGTGTTTTTTTTTCATTTTCGTCTGAGATTTTTCTTAACATAATAGAAAAGGTATTTACAGTGTTAGTGAAAAGTGAAAATTTACTTCTATTTTATAATCGGTTCACTCGTGAAAATTCTGTTATTTTTTTTTAACTATCACCTTTATAGTTTTTTCCTCGAAATCGAATTTAGATAATAATAATACTTTTTACATTAGATAGAACGCCAGAAGTAATAACACTACCTAATCCAATGTTCCCAAAGACTAGGCCTAATATACAGGCTATTCAATAGTATGCCTGATTAGAGATTCTCATTAGGATTTCTTTCCTTAGCCATAGCACTTAATATTATTACAATCATGGACCACAGAAAAGTTCTATTGATATCACTAGTTCATAGTCCCACAGGCTATGAACCGCGGTATACCTTTATGGGTCCGTGCGACCGACTCCATCGTAAATAGAGCAGTGTCACGCGCGCGTACATTGTACAAGCCACCCCGGGAGTCAAAACTAGCTGTTTGAATCAGTGCACTTACAAAAACGATAACAAATCCAAAGAAATATCAACCTAAACTACAAAGAATTAAAGTTGAATTTTCGTTTGTCAGTTTTGCAGTTACAGCGTTATGCATAACAAATCAAACTGCAATACAACATGCAAACAAATTTGAGTTCTGATAATGAGAGAAAAGGTTGAATTTTGAATGGTTGATAGTCGGAATATTACAGCATACAATTAAAAGGACGTATTTATGCAAACCATAGGACTGGATGAGTCATTTTGTGTAAGAAATGAGATGCCTTTGAAACCTAGCTATTGTTTTGTTAAGATAATAAGCTGATGTTTTTGTAAATTAAGACGTTAGTTTAGAAGTGGCGGTTCGCTGAATTGAAGATGTCTTTGCAGCGGCGGCTTTTAGGACTAAGAATGTGCTAGTCTTCATTATTTTGTAAGCGATTTGGATCACGTTTCAGTCTACTCAGAATATGCATTGATCATTATAAGTAACTTAATAATCTATGAAGTGGATACATCAATTGGTTTATAGTTGCACTCTGTAAACTCTATAGAAATATTTTTTTTTGTGAAAATATCTTATAATAACACATAAGTTATTATTGCAAACATCATCATTACCACAGAATAAGGCACTGTTATAAAATAATTACTTATTATAAGAAACAGTTCAAAATGTATGGGACCGGCAGGATTTGTAACTGCGACCTCTGCACACCGGGCAGCCGCTTTAACCACTAAGCTACAGTCGATTCTTGTCAGGACCCTAAATTTCTCTCTAATTGTATCTTAAGTAGGATACAAACTAACATGGCGAAGTTACATTCAGCTCAAATGTTGTAAAGAATGAACGCGTATCTTATTTTAACTTTTTATTGATTTATTTTTATAGCATTTAACTATGCTTAGCAAATTTAGAGCTTACTTATTCGTTGGCAGAATGTTAGGTCAGCAATAGACTAATGATACAGCCTATAAGTGCGTTAGATGTATTTCCAGTCCTTTGCCTAAACCTAAATATATTATACTATCATCTTTTCAACAATGAGCAATGACAAAATCTGACTACTTTACGGATACGGACTAAATCAAGCCTATCAGAAGGGCAATCAATTATATCAAATTATAATAATCGTGGACAAATAATTCACAAATGGCGGTGAATAGAGAAATCTCGTAAATCTTGTTAAACATCGACCTAAAATCTAAGTTTATAGGGCCCAGCGGATTTCCTAAGGTCCATATTTCAGCGTGGGCCTCAACTATGACCACTGGACGGGGTCAGGGCTCGGTGTACTAAAAACAAACAAATGTAACAGCATAACAACATCACAGAATACATCATTCAAAGAAAAATAAATCATAATGTTATTGACATAAAGTTAAAATTCGATTAGAGCAAGATCAAAACGTAAGCTTATGCAAAGTTGAAATTTGTTACATCTAGCTTAGAGTTGAAATTTGTTTGGGTTTGCTTTCGAGTAAGGATGTTTTATGCACCAAGTGTAAAGTAAAGGAGATCTCCGCAGGCGGCACCGGGTCATTCAGATAGTATCGGATGACCGAGAGGTCCTCAGGCGTCGTTTAATTGCGGGGTGCTGGTTCGATTCCCAGTTGAATCGGTGGGCGGTCGGTGGCAGTGTTTATAAATTGTCCACGCGGTAGCGCGCATGGGTGGCGAAGACTGTATGACCATGTATTACCTATGCGAGAAGATTATAGGTAATGCGATGACTATTTCTATTTGCAGTTTAATTTTGCAAGTTATCGCTGGTTTTATTGGGGAACATTTGTTTTGTTAGTGTGGGTAGTTGCAGAAATCTGTCCTGTCTCGTTAGTGTTGTTAGTAATAGGATTTTGATTAGATTTCTTAGTTAAATCATTAGGTAATAAATTTAAGTGTACAGTGGGCCAAGCAATAAGGTATGCAGGACGAAAACTTCCTCGTTATAGTGAAGACTATCCACACTAGTTATAAATATGTGAGTTACATACCTAAATCTTTGGTATTTTACATTTTTTAAATATGTTTTTTATACATATATAACTAGAGTAATCAGTCTTCACTGTGACGCAGAAGTTTAATCCCTGCATACCTAACTGCTTGGCCCACTGTACATACATATACGAGTAAATGAATGGAATGATGGAACTGGCCATGAATATTTTCCAGGTTCGTTTTTCGAACATACGTAATGTTTGCCATCTCGATGGGCTCATTTGTTAAACCCGTCGCATCAGTCATTGGCAACCTTTCAAGCTCATACCGTTGCGTGTTGGGTCCAAACACTGGTTCTAATTCGTATCGTCAGCGATGTATCTCACAGCTATCTTAGGGTGAAAGCCCGTGTTATCTGGTCGCTCTATCGCGCGATCGTCGCCAAAGCCGCCGCCCGTTTGTTGTGTACCGCCGCACGACGCACGTACCATGATGATAATGCTCATCTAGGGTTAGATGGGACTTTTCGGTTCATATTGTTGCGTGCATGCTTAATTTTGAATAAACACTAGCATCCGGCCGCGGTCTCGCTCGCTTAGTTAGTCAATAAAAATAATAATAACAAATTAAATATCTTGATCTGGCACACGAGATTGTCGACATGTGGGATGTGGATTCGGCCGTCATTGTACCGATAGTCATATCAGTCAATGGACTAATAGCAAAGAGCCTCGACCAACATCTTAAGAGGCTCGCGTTAGGCGGTTGGACCAAGAGCCAGATGCAAAAGGCGGTGCTTTTGGACACGGCACGCATCGTGAGGAGGTTCCTCTCTCTGGAGCCCTAACCATCGACAGCTTGGTCCCTGCACCTGATGTCGGTGGGACACTGTTTTTTATATTTTTAAATGTTTTTTTGTATTTTTTATAAATCATATTTAAAAATATATAAGATAAGTTTAAAAATAAATAAAGAGGAATAATAATAATAAGCGTTTATTTCTCACCATAGTACATAATATACAATAAAGGTTGAAATGGCATGTAAAAAGATTAACAATAAAAAATTAAACTAAGGCGGGTAGATACCTGAACTAGGATGGTTCCTGTGTCTCAGGTTATCCACCCTCCACCCCTTATAAATGGTCTTAAGTCTAGATTTGTAATATAAAATTATTTTTTCACAAAAAAGTACTAAGTGGGTAGCATACAATTACAGCGACTTATATTAAATAAGTATAAATGTTAAAGATGCGCGCCCAGTTAAAAAAACCTTCCAATAAATTTGGCGTAAAAGAGCAACAAAACATATACACACAAACTGTCGCATTTATAAATTACTAGCTTCTATAAAAAAAGCATAAGCCTATATTATTAATATAAGTATCTCCACACCAATGTTCATTAAAATTGGACCAAAAAAATTCGAAGATTTTTGCGTACAAACAAAAAAATCTTTTCTCTTTATATGTTGGTATAGGCAATATTAGTAGGTTTTAGCTTAACTGCCACGTTACTACGTTATTAACTTATACTAGTCATCTGCTTATGTAACTGATAATTAAGATGGAAAAGTGTTACTAAGTGTACAAACTTTGAATGGTATAACTGAATATAAATTCAAAAAATAACTTCGCAATCTGCTCGAGAATATGTGAGAACTGCATTCCATGCATTATTGTAGACTACCGTTCGGTCCGTATTTCCACTTATCAAGAGCCCAGAAAATCCATAGGCTACACCAAATATAATTGTAATTTGGTTCAGTACTTTCAACAAACCTCTAATCTTTCCATATATATATATAGGAAAGATTAGAGATATATATGTATAGATCAGGAGCTCTACGCGATTCGAAACTTTGCCAAAGAATCACTGTAGGTAATTACAGTGGCTGTACTAACAACTAAACTTTAGTATTAAGTAGCTCCAATCCTCAGAAGCTAGAATCTAGAAGAATAAAGTAGATCGATATCTAAATGAAAAAGTTTTAACATCTTTGGCCTTTCTTGGTACCTTGACCTGTCACTTAAGCACCCAGAATACTTTATTCAATCCTCAGGAAGAAGCCAAATCATTGCGAAACTTCCCCATAATGCTGAATATGTATGTTCTGTTGCTCATTGATAAACCCCAGGCAGTTCAAGGCCTCGTCAAATAAAACATAGTTATGAGTAAGGATGTGGAGGAAACCGTGGCGGAAGTCAAATATTTACTGTACACATACAGATTGCGGTGTCGGCGACTTGTGACGATTTGTAGGACCGTGGCCGTCTTGCGGCATTTAGAATATCGGACAAAAAGTAAGTGTCATAAACTCTTGCTGGTCTGCTACACGCTTCAACTTACTTGCGCAAACATTTTGTGCAAACGTTTTGTGCACATTTCAAATGTATAATAACTTTCATTTGCAAGTAAGATGGGTAGCTAATGGTTTGTAGGGAATATCATGATTGATGCCAAAATCAATCAGATATTTAAAAAAAAAAGTAAAACTTCTCTACAAAAATTAATGATATCTCATCAAAAACATACATGTGAAATAAAAGCCAAGTTAAATATTACGTCTATAAAAGAATTGATATCTATATAGGTGCCTAATTCTGTGTAAATAAATCCAAGCTAATAATTTGACTTGGCGGGTTTTGTTAAATGGCAATTAAAGCTAAGGAACATATGAAAAACAATATAAAAAGTATAGACCACTACATCTACTGATTAGGATAGTAAGTGCGCTGTGCAATCTCATCACAAACTCAGAATTCGCTACTAAACAAACTCAAATTTCCACGCTGCTCCTGAAGAGAGTAGCAACTGCAAAATCCGATATTTAACGCTCGGTATATAATTATTATGACAGCACAATGGTTGGCGACACGGCGACGACGCGCGACAGCTGTTTACAAGTCGTAAGGTTGTGAGACAAACAGGGAGATACTATCAGAGTATCGCTGAAATCTGGCTTATTGTTTGCCATTATTGTATGGTTTTCTTCCTTTAGTTTACAGAAATGGTAAGTTTTAAAGATTAACACTAACGAAACAGAATGCTCGACCGACACAAGTAAAAATGCTTATTTACTTCTAAAAATATAAAATAATTTATTGGGGAAGAAGTGAATCTAATTTCCTTCAATATTACCCACATTTTATTAGGCTTAACATTTTCAATATTGCTAATTTGCCACATCCTTCTGGGTAATATTGGCGTGACGTTGTGTCATGATAAGGATAGGATTATTTCATATCCCGTAGCCGCAATTTCATCAAAATACCCGAGTTTTACGCTTCAACAAATCGATTTTAAGGAAAATGGTATCTTTAATTCATAATTTTGTGAATACTAAATTATTTTTGTATCTGTCGTAGTCAATTTTGTAATATTTTTCTTCCTCCAATAAAAGTCGTACATACTGTTATTTAGACAGGCTGTTCATTATAAAAATCTTTCTCTTGAAATCATAAGCGTTAAATAGAATAAACTTCCTTCTAACATTAAGTTTAATATACTCAATTAAGATTAACCCATATAGCTAAACTAAACGACCATAATTATGTCCAATAAAACCACGCACCGGAAATAAACCACAGAAAAACACCAACTGCAAAGCAAATTCAAATCACGAAACTGGTTTTTTTGACATTGTTAATAACACAAAGTGTTGCGTAGGTGTGGCGTGGGTGTGTCGCGCAAAAAGGCCCCTTTTTTAAATAAGTAAATTGCTGTTTTTGTGATAAATCAAAAGTCCGAGACTGTCTTATGACCCGAGCCCGTTTGTTCTCTTGTTTGACCAAAAATTGCTTATTTACATAACAATTAATCAACAAAAAAAACGTTTTTGCATTTTTCCGTGTACAATTTTCAGACGATTAATTTTTACTAACAAAATTTTCGCTGGCTTGCTGTTTGTCAACGGTCTCCGGAATGTTTGGCTATGCTGTTTAATTCGTCGCTAGGTATAACAAAAAATATTGCATACATTTTCATCTACATTTAATAAATTCAATTTTCTGCCGGTATCTTCTTGTGTCTAAGTTGATGATTACGCATAACTAGATCATGCAGGAAGTGGTGCCAAGATATCGTTATTTTCATAAATTCTCTCGTATTTATCTAAATTTCATTTGAACTAATTCTCGTCTGATATTTACTCGGCATACGACAACAAAGCCCCAGATAAGGGCCTACTGTGGTTTAATAAATAACCGTATATTAGAGACGGCTGGCGTTGTGGGCGGCAGAGCGCTCATATTAAACTTTTTACTTAGGTTTTTTAGTGCCGTCTAACTAGGTTATGTTGTGTTCTATGATTTAAAACGCAATATATTTTGTGTGCATAAAACAAAGCGTTTGTCGTTTTGCGATAGAAAGTTGTTGAAATCGAAATTGGAATCGAATACCTAATTGTTTTTGGCAAACTAGTTTTTGATTTTGAACTTCCTTGAACAATAACTGCGTTGTTGATATGAATTCACAACTATGTTATATTGAAAACATTTTGATGCTATTTGCAGAATATATGTAGGCTATTTTCTCTATTATTAAATTGATATAAACATTTTTAGTCCTATTATCATATTATAAAAATGACTCATTAGCGGTGACACTTTTTAAATTGAGTTGAACTTTTTAAATTCAATAAAATTCAGCCACTAAGGCGATGAAACGAGATTGTAGCAGTTGCGAGCTTCAATTATAAAGTATCACAAACTGAACTGATTTCAATACCCTCAGCCTCGAAGAAGCAACAAAAAGCATAGTTAATATCAGTTACGCCCTCATTCTTAACGAGTCACATTTATTGAATGGGTTACTGTTGAATGAATTACATTAATTTGATGTACGATATTATCTAATGGACATTGTTAGCGCACTGAGCTTGACAGCAATTCTTAATAATATGAGATACAATATTGTATGAGAATAAATTGTTCCGTATTATGAAAATAGAAGTATGCCAAGTAGCTAGTAAACGGGAAATAAAAACAATAAGATTAATATAATTTGAACCAGAGGGCGAAGTCATTACTAACAATCCTGCAGTTTTAAAACGATTTGTTAGGGTTCCGTAGTACCTACAAGGATATCTTATAGTTTCTCCATGTCCATCTGTCCGAGGCATAGCGTCGAAACCGTTAATGGTAAAGTCTGAAATTTTGATTAGATATGTATGTTAATAAAAAAAAGTATATTGTTTTATTTATGTATGTTAATTATGTCAACAAAGTATTAGAATAAAATCTTTTTCCTTCTTTTCTTTTTTTTTCGGGTACCTGCCCTACATGTAAAGTTGGGAAGATTTTTCTTTTTCGTAGATGTAAGATAGGTCATTCAAACCCATTAAGGGGTTGCAAAGACAGTTTTTTCACTGAGAGATCTGTTTGCGAGATAATTAACTTTAAAGAGCAAATTTTGTTTGAGTAGTGTCCTCTTGCTCTAAAAACTTTTTGTTTCGAGTTGGTAGTCTAGTAGATTAGAACAAATGGACGGATATGTACAGATGCGATATCAAAAGCAGTTTGGTTCGGGCAAGTAAAAAAACTGCATTAGTAACTATACCTGTCATAAATCAGTCGTTAATTTAAAAAAAATATGGGTAATATTATAAATGAAATTAAGATACAAAACAAATCATTAAACAGATAACTTTTAAATACGTTCAAAAGCCTTTCTAAAACACGAGTATTCATTTCTCTTCATTCACAAATAAAAAAGGCATGACGTAATCAACACCGCAGGCAAACCCATCTCATACGAACACCAGTAGCACAATATGACAAAGAACATTAATTTCTATACGATACCATCTAATGAGCGTTGTACACACAATCGAACTCTAATACTACATGCGATTGTTCGAGCGTTCGTCCGTGCATTTGTCAATCTCGATACCACAGATAAGACCGGTTTAACATTTTAAAGATTTATAGTCTGTATGAACTTTTGCTAGTAATTGTCTGTAAATTTTTAGTACCGTTGTGCAATATTGTTTTATTTCTCGAGAAATTATGGTTCAATAAATGTTAGTTGCGACTTTTTCGTGGGCGGCGTTTTGTAGGTTTAGTGCGGATATTATTATGTTCAACATCTTTGTCGGATTGTATTGATGTTTTTGATAAATGACCAACTAGATGTTACAAAAAATAGAGGTATCATTTATTTGGTTATAGGTTTGTTTTAGCTACAAGCTTGCAACCTATGCTTGCGACTGATAAGATGGCAGATGAAAAGCTTCTGAGTTTAATTTCCTTTTTTGTAGCAACTCGTTGCTCAGTATCAGAGATCTTAATAAATCCGCAGTGTAACATCGACAAGCAAGTAGATTGTTAGTGAAGAAGGCCAATGAGAAGAGTCGTGTTCAGCTAAGGGCAAAAAAGTATGTGCGGTCAGTGCGTGTACACAGGTCTACTCAAATTTATATATTTTCTCTCAATATTATTATAATGTCTCCTAAAGTTACCACTTGTAGTACAAATATATTGCGGTCCACGGGCTAACAGTTCGTCTAAAACAGTACTAAACTATTCAAGGTACAGCATGGGTAGTCCTCAGCAAATATTTCAAACACTCCTGTTGGCAGATTTTACAGTATTTTAAGAGTACATGTGCGAGTATGTTTATATCAACCAGTTCTGGAAGTACTTCATTTTCATTTATTCAAAACGTTTAGATTTGCTGTATATACTATTTTTCTACTGCTCACACGGCGCTTGAGATTATTGTACTTAACTATATTTTTTCTAAAATAGCTCAGAGAGTTCCAAGCAGTTGCAACCAGCAAAATCTTATTCCTTAAGTGTGAGCAACGTATCGACCAAAGCAGATACTGTATACTTATTGAAAGTTCGTTCAGAATATTAATCATAACAACACCTTGAAGTGTCAAAAAAAAATCGCAAGACAGACAAATGCATTGAACAAACGCAACTGCACCATACATAAGTTTCAGTAAGTGATAAGCAAACAAGTGGCGATTGGTTGATCCCCTGTTATCACTAATTAAGCAGAGCGCACTAACAGTGGTGGGCGGGGCCTGGGAACCAACCACACAGAATACTTACTGAATTTTAATGGCTGGTGCAAGTTGTAAGATCTGGAGAGCAAGAGCAAGAAAGTTTCAAGCTGACTACTACTAAAATTAAAACGATAGTTTTCAGGCTTGTTTGGTGTATGAAAGACTTGGGTCACCCATATCCGCCTTTGTCTTAATACTGACAGACACAAAAGGCCAGTTTCTAAGGTCCCGGATTCATCTTATCCGACCCATAAAATATAACCTGACCGAATTTAAAAGTGACACAAGTTACAATTTAAAAAAGAACACAGCTGTTACTTTCATTGATGTGTATTATATACTTATCCAGCCAATGAGGTTTATCTAATAGCTGTGAAATTGAGACTAGTGGATTTTTTGAGTTAAAGTTAGGCCCGCTGATAAATCGTATGCCTGATAAACCAAATCGTTTGTGTTCAGCTTGTATAGTACTATCAGCAAAGTTAATTCAGGTCCCATTTGACAAATTTTCCCATTGAAATTGTCAAAGTCGATAAGGTTGATAGTCGTTGATAAAACAAGCGAATTTAGACTTTAGTGATTAGAATTTTTCTACGAAAATAGTATTAAGGTGGATCATGACTACTTTGTTGATAGAACAATTTAGATAACCCCTGGTGCATAGGTACTGTTAAGTTATTGAATTACTTGATGTGACTTGCTCCAATACTAATCCTTCTTCGTACCCTCTTTTTTCTTCACTTGCACCATCCCTTACACGTTAAACGCTAATTGTAAGTTAAATCGTTTTAAGTGGCAAACGAGAGAAGTAATTGTTTTACCACCGCCTTCACGGACGGTGTTTGCCCTTAAAATGATTGTTTTTGCCATTAGCTCTTTGGTAATATCCTCCTTTTAAACCTTAATTGGTGGACTAAGGATGAAAGCATGTACTGGTTATGTATGCTTTACATGTTGGCAACATTGTTGTATTTAAATGTAAGGAGATATGAGATCTCGTAAAATACATGTTCTGGTGATTGGACAAGCACCAGATGATTGTATTTTTATTTTTTAGATATGACGAATGCTAAAGTTTCAGCAATTCTGAGAACCCCATTCTAAACTGTGAGATTATTTTATCTGAATATAATAAAATTTTAATTTGCTAGGTCTGTACATTGAATATTTTAAAGATAATACGAGAGGTCATATTAACAGCAGCAGAAGTCAAAGCATATATTTTAAAATTTATGTCCGTCTGTCTGTATGTTAGTACGTGCATCACGCAAAAACTACTGTGTAGCTGAAGGTCTAACTTAAAAACTGGAATATACTTTATCTTTGTATCAAGGGGTAAATTAGGGGCTGTAAAATTACATGACGTGTGGGGGTGTGGGGCTTACATGACGTAAATGAACATTAAGTTAGATTTTTTGGAAATATCACTCACCAAGGGTAATTTTATATTTAAAGTAAGTCAATTTTGAAGAAAATTTCACAAAATTGTGATCATAGCTTTCCTACTCTCAATTTTGTAGAATTATTTCTTTTTGATAATATCAAAAATTTAACTGCCCGTGAAAACGAATACTACGACAATCAAACGAAGACTATTCTCTAAAATATTTCGATATTGAGAACTTAAATTATATCTCCAAAAATACTTATACACCACATTTCAAAAGAATTAACATATTCTGCTTCTCCTTTCCACATATCACACCTACGATCTAGTACTGCTTGTCCCAGAAAAACAAGAGATTACAACAAAAGAGTAGGCAATTTACGCAACCTTTACGCAAAAGTAAGTAATGCGCAAATTAACGCGCTGTGACGTGCCCTTGACCTGCGCGCACGATGATTCATCTGAAGGCGCCATGTACCGGCATTGAGGCAGAACGCCCACTCCAAACAAACACATGTCATGTCATGATGATTTAAGGATAGTTCGAATAGAAAACTGGAAAACTGAGAATTCGTTGATAAGATAAGATGGTAAAACACGGACTCATCGATAAGTATACCTACAGACATTGATCGAAATATAATTTTAAAATCTGTTTCCTATCATAGATTTTATATAAAAAATATTTTTAAGTTACAATTAATATTTTTCTCCGTTAGTCAATTTGTCTTGCAATCTTTAAATCTGCACTACATTTATTGGTATTTTCCGATTTAGCTTAATTTTAACTTAAGCCATTTTGTACACATTACATAACTTTCTCAAAAAAAGACATTTTATTTGATTCATCATTTTCTCCTTAAGATAATTAAGATTACGAGAAAGTATTCCAGACCAATGACAACAAATTTAACAGCCACTAAAAATTAAACTTCTGCGTCACAGTTGGATAGCGTCAATCGCAAGGGCGCGAAGCAACAAACAAGCTTTTGAACAAAATTAAGCTTATTCAGAAAGCCGTGATTTATTTTTAATTAATTGATATTGTTATTTTTACTTGATCACATGTTTAAGATTGTAATCTTATATTAATTACTACTTAATATTGATTTGACTTGATAAGTTGATAATGTAGCTGACGGCGAATTTAATACTGAAGTTATCAAAAAAAAAAAGGCAGATCAGAAAAAATTATGTTTTCCTTAAGAATTTAAGATGTGTGATATTTAACTGCAGCTGTTGAAAGCTGATTCTATGTAATTTGAAAAAGGATCGCAACATTATGAATGAATGAATGAATAGACATTTATTTCAGATAATTACAATCCATATACACATTATTTAAATTATTAATTGTAAGATTAAACACATAACACAACATTACATACCATTAGACATCACATAACATTGAGACACATATACAATACAGCACATACACATATAAATTAAATTAAAACAAAACAAAACAAAGCCAGCTACTTCAGGTAACAGCCCCGATTACCCTTTTTACCAGATGGCGGTTTATAGGCGAGGTATAATCCTCGCTTATAATCTTCAGGATGCTGTTGCTACTATCCCGCGTTCGATTAATAAGCGATACAGACTGCTTACGGAATACCGCAAAAAAGTCCGCGTTGTTAGCATCTGCGAACATGCCCGAGGCGCTACAATAGCGGGGTAGTTTCAACAACACCCTAAAGGCGTTATTATACTGAACGCGCAGGGCACTCACTGCCTGCTGCGTGTAGCTGGTCCACAGACTCCCTGAGTATAGGTTTTGACAGTATGCTTTGAAAAGAGTTATTTTGACTTGATCGCTACATCGGTAAAATCTGCGGGCCAGCATTATGATGATAGTAGTAAATGTTTTAAATGGGGGCGAGTCTATAAAAACATTACATTGCATCTTAATTATCCAAAATGGTAAAAGCAAAGGTGTATAGCACCTATCGGTTTCGACCGGACACAATTCCAGACTCCGTCATCCTAATAAATAGCTTAATATTTAGAAAATCTTCTTGAAGTACACGCAACTGTCTTCCGTGGACCATAAAACAGCTTTTTACCTCCCACACAACACGAACTTACCATTGTTATACTAATTTTAGACTAGTAACATGATATGCCACGCTACTTATGCTAAAGGTCAAAGATACTAAGTTATATTAAACTTTGGTACATATTGTGTACTGTACCTAGGGTAATTGACGTGATGCAGTATGATGATGCTATAAATCTTTAACATCTTACTTAATACATCGTTCTAGCAGGCGTCTATAAAAAAAGCTCACGACCTATTCTCAGGGCTACCAAATATACAAAATTAATAAAAATGGGTCAAGCCGTTTCGGCGACATTCTATAACTATCACTGTGACAAGAGATTTTATATATTAGATTAAATTAGAAGATAATTAAAACATTTAGGCGGATATTTGCATCGCCTGGTGGACAAAGGTTTTTAGCATAAAATTTATGTATTCATTATTTTTTTTACATTGCCCGTTCAAAATCAGAATTTTTGAGAAATTTGCAGGGATCGGAGTCGTTTGTGTAATAACAAAAACAGCATTTGGCACACTAAAATTAGATATCTCTGGAGGTTTTCTGTGTTATTTTATGACATAAATTGGCCACTTTAGTCTTCCCCAAGGTTATAGATATTATCCAGAAGAATGTCACCTTGAGACCAGGTCCGCATAGAACCTTGACAGATGTGCAATGTGCAAAGACTGGAGTACTAGGAACCCATGACTCAGATCTGTTGACAAAGGAGGCACGTCTCTACGTGCAATTGTCGTATGAGGTTATCTAAATAGAGGACTTATTTGGGAGTGTTAATTTTAGGGGTCACTAGAACAATGAACAAGATTTCTGAAAGCTCAGCCACCAGATGTCGCTCAGATGATGAGTCGGAATGGGCGGCTCTAATTGGTCGAGAATCAAACTCAGCCATCAGATGTCAATCAAATGATGATCCAAAATGTATGGATATGAGTATGTTCGTCTATAGAACCATTTAAATAAATTTCTCTAATGGAAAACGGTTTCATCTAGGAACTTCGTCACTTTATCTCGATTGTCTATCATTTTGTAAATGCAAATTTTTGAAGAGTAATAAAATGACGTTCTGCTACTTATTAGTTTTTTCTAGTAGTTTGCAAATGGTGCCAAACTTGTATCGAAAAAGTATTCTTATAATTATAGCTATCCTGAACTTAAATTTGAAATGTGGGTGAAAAGACGGCAAAGGTAATATATATATATATAGGTATAGGTATAAAGGTAATATATAAATATCTCATAATCGGCAGGCTCTTTTACTACCAAGAAATAAATACGTACGGAGGACTAAAAGCGCATGTACAGCTTATAATATGAGCCTGCGATAACTTACAGTTTATTTTTTATCGTTGCATATAGTTTTATGCTAAAGAAAGAAATCATATAGTTCTTTAAAAAATGTTATTAATAAGGCAATATTACTTCAATAATGAATGCCGAAAATCTCCGCCCTGGCGAAATAAGCTAACCCGGCTCGCCCTAGGCGCGATGTACCATAATAAATTCCATTACGAACAAACTTACATAAGGATGGTATACATCGTATAAATCTGTAGACTTTCACCCACTGACAGCGCTCTTTATTAACGGACGGCACAGCGCAAAAATACCGGTGTATTAAAAGTTACGGCAAAATTTTGGCGAGAAAATTTGTTCGGTAAAAGTTTTTTGGAAAACATTAAGAATTAGCAAGGTATTTGAAACCATTAGCTAAGAGTGTTTTAAGTAGTTACGGGTTTGCTTTAAATGCTATTTAGAATTTTGATTTTGTAATAGTTTTTTTCATCAAATCAGCTCAAAAATGAAATATCGTCGACCAAATTATCAAACTGCGTAACTTCATTCGGACACATACGCCCTTTATTGCAACGTTTTCTTTCAAAGCTGATTTAGTACCAAACTTGCAATTAGGGGTCTTAGCTCTATGTGGATTTCATATGAGTTACACAGTCTGATAATTTCGTCGTTATATTGGATATATAAAATCGTTTTAAATAAAGGTTAGATAGTGGTTAGCAGATATGCCTCTCACCGCGAGTTCTCGGGTTCGGTTCCAGGGCAATTTGTGAACTTGCCGTCAGGAAATTCACAATAGCAGCACGGAGTTGGTAATTCCAACTCCGGTGGATGTCGATAGGCTCAGGTGAAATGTGGGTGGTGTACACCTCTGCCACAACCTTCTGGATAATATAGACGTGATGTTATATTATATTTTTGTTAGATATTACTATAAATCATCGCAGCAGTCTAACTACATATATCCAAATGCATTATATTATTATTTTTAATAATTATTCAGAGTGCAAAACCCATCAAACAACAATGCAATCCCTACCGTTATTTCCACTCTGTGGCGACGCAGATATCTTTGTATTTCGGAAGTAAAAGAGATTCGCGTCGCTCTCCCGAAATTGAATCGATAAGATTATTGTATAACTCCGATAGCCGACATTCGACCACTTTTCTCCCATTACACTGATCTTCGATAACCCCGGGGTGATATAAGGCAGACAAATTTTATGAAATAAAAAGATAAAGGTAAAAAAGAAATCATCGTTATGGGGCACGTGTACGTGTGCAATGTGGTTTACTTGCAAGCTTTTTATTTTTTTTTAGTGAACAGAAACAGTTCATCAGCAAAGTTGTAGTCACATTTTTCCGTTTTGTGACTACAATAAGTAGGTTTACTTTCCTATTCTATTATACCTAGTTTAACTGGGAATCTGGAAGATCGCTAGTACAAACACCACAGGATTTTCAATTAAAAGTACCAGCAGTTTTTGTACCTTTATCCAACTTTGTAACTACTTTTTTTGTACTAAATAAAAAAATAAAAAAAATAAAAAAAAAGTATACGACATATACACACTGCGGCTAACAATGGGATACTAAAAAGAATTAAACAGTTTAAGATATGCTAAATACTGTTCTTACTGTAAAGGCAAGTTTTACCTGTTCAGGATAAGTATATGGTAACCTAATCGGACATTTTTGACAAAGTTTAAAGTTGAATAGTGAGTACGGACAATGAGGAATCCAGACATCCTTTAATGATGACTTTATTTAAATCAATTAAAACTTTGTACCTGGATGTATTTTACCTTATAATATCAGCCCTGTATCTAATACATGTACCACAGCTGGGCTCGGGCCTCTTCTCATAATGAGAAGGGTTAGGCGATAGTCCACCACGCTGGCCAAGTGCGGATTGGTAGACTTCACACGACCTCGAGTACTAAACTATAAATTATTAAATACTATTTCTTGTTCCTAGAACCTGTTGTCCTTAAAAAACATATCCATTTCAGTACTAAGAGAGCCTAATTAATAACTTTTTGTGGATATGTAATTCTTATTTTGCACATGTCGACAAAAGTACAGTTGTCGTGCGTCAAAATTAATCGTAACGAAGTGTACGTGACTGTACATAGCTATTAATGAGGTGGCAAGCGCGAGATGGATATTATGATGGCGGTTCTATTTGTTATATTATTCCTAGGTGATTAAAACAGAAGTTGCGATATGATTACATATACTAAGAAACAGTTGAAAAAGATATGGGACCGGCAGGATTTGAACCTGCGACCTTACTGCACACCGGGCAGCCGCTTTAGCCATCCAGCTACGGTCGCCTCTTACCAGAACCCTAAATTTCTCAACTGTATGACACGTCATTTCGTGACGTCTCGTTCATCCATTTGTTCCTATCTTAAGTAGGATACAAACCAACATTTCAACTGTTTCTTAGAATAATTTGCTAAGCATAGCTAAATGCTATAAAAATAATCAATTAGAAGTTGATTACATAAGATATATGTAAATTTGTAACTTAAACACAATCATAATCCTTACTAATACTATAAATAAGTAACTCTGTCTAACTGTCTGTTATGCTTTCACGGCTAAACTACTGAACCGATATTGATGAGAATTGGTATAAAGATAGTTCAAGCAACTTTTTATCGACATACTTACCACATGAGCAAGAATGTAGTGAAAAAAAATAGATTGCCTTTTGATCTAGTCGTTCCTATAATGTGCGACCGCTCACCGTTAAGTGTCGCGTTCGGTGCAAAAGTGTTATTTCTCAACAGCAACAGAAAGTCTCGAATTGTGCACGATAGATGGCGATAAGCTCATCTACTAAAGAATGGTAGCTTAAAAAAATTAAAAATAGGTGCTATAAACCCTACGGAACCCTAAAAATTTACGATAACAGCACCTGCACAGTATATTTGCTTTTAATGTCCGATATAGTCATTGATCACAAATCATTGTCACTGAGATGCGCCAAACGATCCAGAGCATGATTGAAGAACTTCATTATTAACTAAGAGTTGCTACACTCATATTTGGCCCGATCGTGCCTGCCGGAATATGTGTGAAGCAATCCTTACAGGTGTACAAAGCCTCCCCGAGTGACGTACACAACGACTCCCTACGTCCGGCGCACCCTGGGCAATTCGCGAGTTCTCCAAAGCGAATTGGCTAATCCTTCACCACAATGGCACGTGAAAATAAAATTTAACTCAGCCATCGACACGACGAAAAATAAGTGTACAAAATAGCATGACTTTATCGTTAATAGTGGTGCTTTAATGAGCTCAAGGAGTCTAACTAAACCAACCGTTGCGGTTCAAACAAAGATTTGTCCCATGTGAGGATCGAACCCACAACACAAGCGCAGTGGAGAGCGTCGAGGCGACCGCTTAAACCACAACACCACACGTACAGAGACACCAATATTTGTACACTTCTACAGGTTTCTCGATTTAGAAGGAACACTGTCCAATTTATTAACGTATACCTAGGTTTCGCATTAATTACCAAAACAAATGCATATTCCACTTAGCGTTGCCAACTTTTTTCAGAAGAAAAAGAGTATAATCTGATTTCAAAGGAGGTAAAAAAGAGTATGGACTTAAAAAAAAGAGTATAATTTATATATGTTAAATTTTTAAAAAGGTATTTTCTTGTACTTATTGCAGCGCATAACAATTTTTCATCATTCCGAATGTGGTTGAAGGAAAATTTTTGGGGGTACCAACATAAATTAACAGTAAATAATTGATTTATAGTTTTGAATATGGGTTTTTGCATACGCTTATATGACAAGTAAGAATGTGTAAAATAGAGTATTTTAGCGTACTCTATTAGTGTTATAGATTATAGAGTATGCTTACATGATATAGAGTACAATACTCTATTTTAGAGTACGGTTGGCAACTCTAATTCCACTACATACACCAAAATTAATGTCAAAATTTCCATCATCGTATCATTGAATTGAGTTGCTCTCATCCCAACCACCTGTCTATCCTTTTTGGTCTAACGCATTAAATTAAATTATTTCGGGTACAGATAAATATTCATGCCGCCATAACCGTTGAGATAATTCGGCGATAACGAATAATAAGGCTCACCTACCGCGCATTCATTGTCCTACCACTTGGAAAAAGTAGCCATAAAGTACAGTTGGCTACCAATCAAGTTATACATTTCCATTATACGCTGGTATTGCATTGCACGGAGAGTCTATACAAGCGAGATCATCTTATATTGGGAATGTATAGGTTGACTTGTAGCCATGAAGTAAGACCGTGAATGTCCCATACAATGGCAATTGTTCGAATAATATTTATTTTACGCAAATCTGAGAGTGAAAAAATCTAGTGAAAAATATTGCGCTGTCTCAGAATATATTGCAAATCGAATCTATAGTGGCGAGATTTTATTAAGCAGTTATGGGTGTACGTTACGCCAGCAAGAAAGTGTCACCTAGAGTGATATGAGTAGAACGTATAATTAGTGCGCAATCTGCTGTAAATGTGCGCCGCATAAAAAATTTGTGCGTCTTGTAGTTTTGAAAAAAAAACGTAAAAACGATTCCTGCTGGAGTAACGTTGTTCTAGCAAGAAAATTCTAGACGAATCATCGGAGAGATAAAATACATACATGGGCAGAGAGCTTATATTTGTGCAAATTTGTGCGCCATAAATATAATTTGTGCGTCTTCAGGTTTTCGAGATATTGCGTTTCCCGCTGGAGTAACGTTTTGCGAATTCGTGTATCTCAAAGACCATTATATGTGCGCCTGTAGAATGAACATACACGAATAGCTCTTAATTTGTGCATATTTGTGACATAATTAGATGCCAGATAATATTTATAATTTTCAAGTAATCGCGCTTTATTGAAAACTTAAAAAAATATTGTAGCGCCTAAATGAGAAGACGTATAAACTCGCTAAAAACTGTATTCGTTCCATCTTGACGTTTATAATTACCATAAAAAGTTTCAAAACAGAACCTACAAGCGCTAATGAATAATATTACTAAAAGTCAAAACGACGGCATCATAACTTTGACGCCATCAAACAAGAAACTGGCTCAACCTAAGATGTGTAAATGTAAACCAAAAATTAGTGCATTTATCAAATAATATATAGTAAAAATATCCAGCTTCAACTGTTTCGTATTAAGTAAATATTAAGACTAAACCAAAACAGTTATTCGGCGCAGGTTATCCGACCAAATTCGAATGACTACAAAAAAGCGACGGATTCATACGTATCGATGACCTTCTTAACTTTACTCGCTAACTGGTTGAAACGTATTGTGCCCGAGTACAGTGCAGTAGAAATAGTTATTAAAATAAATTCAGATTCTTTTTTTGATTAGACATAAATAAATTTAGCCATTTGCATTAATTATATCAGTAGAAAAACGAAAAAACTGTGATTTTCTGTGATAAAGGTTCAGTACCATCATAACGGGCAATTCAAGTATAAAGTAGTTACCTATTTGTTGGCCGAGATATAATTTAGTTTTGGATATGATAGTATGATACGCGAACGTAGTATAGACCGGTTAAAATTATTATCAGCTTATGTTTCTTAAAAATTAGCCTAATTTGAAAACCCAAACCTAAGCAGCCCGATATGTGAAACTTGGGTTGAAGTTTTCAAATCCGGCTATTTTTTTTAAGTTTAATTGAACAATGTTTGTTTTAATATTTATAGGTAGGAAATTTGATCTGTGATTTGATGCCATACTTACTTTAAGAATCATGATTATGATAATAAAAATAATATTTTTTTAAACCAACAAGCTCTTTGATTTCATATTTATGATCAGAAAGTACATTTAATATATATTATATTTTTATTAGGTCATTGTAATAATAATTCCCAACGAACATTTGAGCGTGACTGTACGAACACAGTTTAGGTGTAATACGTTTAATAAAGGTGGTCATCGATACGTATGAATCCGTCGCTTTTTTGTAGTCATTCGAATTTGGTCGGATAACCTGCGCCGAATAACTGTTTTGGTTTAGTCTTAATATTTACTTAATACGAAACAGTTGAAGCTGGATATTTTTACTATATATTATTTGCTAAATGCACTAATTTTTGGTTTACATTTACACATCTTAGGTTGAGCCAGTTTCTTGTTTGATGGCGTCAAAGTTATGATGCCGTCGTTTTGACTTTTAGTAATATTATTCATTAGCGCTTGTAGGTTCTGTTTTGAAACTTTTTATGGTAATTATAAACGTCAAGATGGAACGAATACAGTTTTTAGCGAGTTTATACGTCTTCTCATTTAGGCACTACAATATTTTTTTAAGTTTTCAATAAAGCGCGATTACTTGAAAATTATAAATATTATCTGGCATCTAATTATGTCACAAATATGCACAAATTAAGAGCTATTCGTGTATGTTCATTCTACAGGCGCACATATAATGGTCTTTGAGATACACGAATTCGCAAAACGTTACTCCAGCGGGAAACGCAATATCTCGAAAACCTGAAGACGCACAAATTATATTTATGGCGCACAAATTTGCACAAATATAAGCTCTCTGCCCATGTATGTATTTTATATCTCCGATGATTCGTCTAGAATTTTCTTGCTAGAACAACGTTACTCCAGCAGGAATCGTTTTTACGTTTTTTTTTCAAAACTACAAGACGCACAAATTTTTTATGCGGCGCACATTTACAGCAGATTGCGCACTAATTATACGTTTTACTCATATCACTCTAGGTGACACTTTCTTGCTGGCGTAACGTACACCAGTTATGGCATAATGTAACGATTGTGCTCGCATTAGGTTTTACACACTAACAAATTTTCAAAGCCACTTATTTCTTAAAATCGTTTTTATTTCATGATTAGATTAATTAAAACTTATAGTAATCGATAATAAGTGCATTATTTTATATTAGAGATGTTTTTAATGTGAAAAATGTGGTTGGTATGGAAGTTTAACAATTTTCAAACGTGAAAATTGTGAACTGCCTGGATAGTCTATTAGTTAGCGTAGCGTTAGCGCGCCTCTCACCGCAAGGTCTCGCGTTCGATGCCCGGGTCGGACAAAGTGTTATTTTCCGTCAGGAAATGCACAATGAATTGTGCCCGGTGAATGGCGATAGGCTCACCCCCTATCCAATGGGACTTCTGCCACACCCTTTTGGTTAATATAGGCGTGATGTTATGTTATGACACATAACATGTATGTTATGTACCTGTCTTGTCTTGCGGTAGTAATTTCAGAGTAATCTCATCCCCATAATGCAATAATTCGAGTAATACAATTTGCCGGCAGGTCAAAGGTCAAATCTCCTAGATTATAATAATTTGACCACCTGTAAAACATATTTTATATAAATAATTAATATCTAGTAATTGTTGGCATATCAAGGCACCTAACATTACCTCCGATAAAATAACGCATAGTTAATTCGGGCCACACTGTCATCCACTAGACATTTGAAATCTGCAGTAAGCTTCAGTTGTCATAGTCTATCAGAGTGCCAGGTGTACTGAACTGCATGCTAGCTGAAATTACTGCCATAGGAGATTTAAATCGTCACTGTCCTGTCCGCAACAATGCAGTTAGAATATTTGGAAATTTTAAGTGCTGGAGGCTTATCTTCTGCGTTAAGTGTTTGTCAAATTTTGATTAAATTTTGTCACTTCAGTAGCTCGAAAAGTCGTTCTTTGTTGTATAGAACAGTGTGAAATCTCAATTACGCTTTGAGATATGCTCTCGTTTTAAGCAAAGTTGGGTTTTGCTCGATGCTCGCCTTTCCGACCTGCTGAGGTTAAAAGTTGTCTATCCGACACGATATGAAAGTTATTTATGTCGTGTTTTTGAGTTTCCCACTACGCTCAATCTATCATCGATCGATTTATCATCTAATAAAGAATCTTGCGCTAATTCGGAACTCAAAATTATCACTCGAAGAAAATACGAACCTTGCTCTTTTGTTCCAGGAATAACTATTGCTGCAAAAGTAAATACTGTAAATAAACTATTCTGACTGTTAACTGTATTTTAAATAATTATATTATGATATGAAAAGGTAAAAATTATTGATTCGAATTTTAAATACTTTTCCGTATCCATAAGCTACTTTTTACGGATGTGACCGCAAACCGCAAGTATGCAATACTCCCGTTCATTAATTAACAAAAAGACATTTTTCCTCGTTCTTGATGAAAAATCCAAATTCCAGACTCCCTAGAGCTTGGCATCTCCTCAATGCTATCTAATTGATCTTAAGGTGCGGAACGATCTCACACGAACTGAAGGATAAATTAATGCTCCAAGCTTAACGAAAGGTTCCCCGCGGTCTCATGAATTGTTAATACAATTTTAATTAAACTTCATAAAATTAACATTGGGCACGGCAAAAAGCCGCGGTCACCCGGCCAACTTGATTTGACGAATCATTTTTTACTCACCGATGGGACATAATTAAATGTTGGATTTCGAATAAAATTTACATAGCGCTGATTAGATTTTCTTTGTGTTGAAGTTTATTTGACATAAAAGTGTTTATTATTCGAAATGAAGATATTAAGCGCATGTTTATTGGTTCAGTGATGCAATGTATTGAGGTAAGAAAACTTTTGTAATATAAGTTTATGTTAGCAGATCACAGCAAAGATACATATCAACATTAGCATTGTTTTAGCGTAGGTAATATAAAATAAGGATAAGTATAGATATGATAAGTAAAGTTTCTAATTATTTTTACTCACAACGGTGTCAAGTAATATTTTACTTCTCTTTCTACAACCTATTAAAACTTTAACTACCAAAGAACATGTTATTCACGAACAACTTCGTTATGGTTTCCTTAAACTTAGAAATAGTATCGTCATAATGAGAATTGACCATCTATTTCTGTCCTTAAGTAAAAAAAAAACATGTAAGATTCGTCAGGAGCGTCTGGTATGTAGTTAGTTCCATTATGAAATTCAGCCTTTCGGTTCATAACAATACTACGTTACAGATGTTTCTCAGTTGTCAGCTCAGTTTTGAAACCCAAAGCTCTAGTAGAGTATTATTTAACCCAAGTTATATAAATTTCCCTCCTGAGCACTTCAAAGAGCATTGCATGATATTTTATACTTCTGTTCCATTTTTGAAAACAGTTTCTATTTGTACTGGGATCGAGAAATGTTTTGAACATCGAATGCGCTGGGAATTGTGGCACCTGTCAAAATTGTTTATGGCCCGTCGAATTGGCAGGAAATTCAGTTTTACTACTAAACATTTGATGTCGGTTGGTTGCCACGTCGTATTTTATATACAAGTGGTAACGTAAATTGTTACCTGACAAAAATTTGCTATAAAAACTTCGCTTACTTTTATTTTGATGTTGCCTACCGAAGTGCTGAAAGAAACACCTTGAAAAATATTTAATTGTAAGTATTTTCTTTAAATGAAATATTTACTCTGGCTGGTATTTGAAGTCATATTCATTTTTATGTCATATAACGTTCTAGAATTAATACCTCTTTTGTTTATCTACTTTGACATTTCAAGTGTTATAAAGCACTTTCATTTTGTCTACAATAACTAACAAAAATGCTTGAGTGCGATGCGCCAAACCACGGCAAACTTTTTACATCTCTTCTGTGGTAGACCATCATAAACTACAACCTTCTTGGGTAGACCCCGTCTGAAAAAACATTTCGTAGAATTAAAATTAAATTAATTAAATTTAACTTCAGTCAAGTAGTTTTCATCACATTACCGTTCTTCGCGCGTACGACAAGTTGTCGTAAATTGTTAAAAAGCGCAGTAAAAACAGTTCCATATGTTTTGCGTGCTCATAAAACTGCTATTGTCCATACATTTGTTTTTATGTGATAATATGAATATGTTAAGCGGTGAATAAGTAACTTTCGCCGGTTGCCGACCGACGTATATATTATTTTTTATTCACCTGCCAATTGACATTACAATAAAAATTTCAATTGTAGTAACGTAGTACAAATAATTTAAGTTGGGAAGGTATCAGACGTTATTTTATGAGGGTTTTCTCCATACAAATACTGACTTACACTACCTTAATTTCGGAATTGTGTGAGCTACGATAGAGGAGGAGCTCTTTGGAAAAAACTAGAGGGTAAAGTTTCTAGTTCCAATGAAAACTACCGTCAAATAGGTGGTGAAATTAGACCCTAAAATTATACAAGCCTAAATATTCCATATCCTTCCAGTTTCATCAAATCTCGACAATGAAGCGACAAATCTGCAATTTTAATGAATGATTAGTGATCATAGGCTCTATTTACTTATAGTATGACGAATTACAGGCAACAGACCAGGTCACGTGTCGTATAAAATAGGTTTTTTTTGCCTTAATATACCTTGTCTACTTTGTCATCCACTCCCACGCAAACTATTATCTTACTTAAATGATTTTGTACCACAATTTACGCGTTTTCGACTAAAGCCTTTAATAAAATACCTAGCAATTAAGAAGTAGGAAGACTTAATATAGAAACCTTAAACTAAAAATGCACCTAATCAATGTTCACTGAAAATCAGGATGGTTCCAATGAACATTGGATACCTTTCATAGAAAAATGTTTCCCTTGTTTTTACGAGGTCCCATACTATTTAGAAATATACGCAACCACTTAGCAAGTAGGTTTTTAATTCTTAGGCTCCCTAAATGCATAAAACAGTTAAAAACAGCAACAAATTCAGCAACCTCCTTTAAAATGTAGGTTAAAAATAAGAGCTTAAAGTTAGTGAAAGTACTAAGATCACATAAGATAAAGGAGCTGCATCTGTACTTTGACCTGACAGCCAATGTTTGAAATAATGACCGCTGATTGTAATGCAATCCGATACGGCTCGGATTCACGGGGATAAGACATTGGTACCAAACATTTTGTAACACAGATTGCCTAGGTCGGGCAAAAATGTAACATTGTATTTCTGCGTTAGGAAATTCTTAGTAACGGCACGGATTCTGCCTGGTAGATGGCATTGGCAGACCTCTGCCAGACCATAGTTTTGAAACTGTCTGTGGTGCTTGCACTCTTTCCGTATTAACACTTTGTCTTTATTTGGCATTATTCAGGCTCTCACTTTGCTTTGGAGGGAAGTAAATATACATACTTTCCAATATACTTCTGATTAATTTCGTTGCGTGTTCCAAGACAATTTTATCTCTCTTGTGTCTTACTGTTGGTTACCACTGTTGATCCTGGCGACACAGGAGTGACAGTGGAGAGCGTGTGGGAAGGCTTATATCCAATTGAAAAGACCTCTGCAATCCAGACCGGAGAAATGTTTTCATATGTCAAAGTTATGTCAACACATTTATGTCATAATTATCAAAAATAACCACGTAGATAACTGTTATCAAAACAATCGGAAAGTAAATCGTGAGTAAAACGACAGAGATTGCAAAACCAAGAATGCAAAACATTAAATGTCATTTTTTATCTCCCGTGCAAAATGTTGAGCGCCCCTAAGCCGATGATATATCTCTAAAATCAGAGGTGTCATCTACATTCTGAGAAGAGTGAGCGAAGTACTGAGTGACCCGACGCCGCCGCTTTGTGCAGGACATTGCACGTGCCCCAAATGTATACCTATAGGTGATGTAGGTCTCGTGAAACGTGTAGCAAGAACATAGTTTTGTGTGCTCTTTTAAAAGTTTTGATGGTGGTAGGACTGTTTTGAGAGTGTCGAGGGAGTTTATAAAGCCGTCTAATTTTTAACTTGCCGCCTTTTTAAATGTATTTGGATTGCTATGGTCCCGTTTGGATAAAACCCTACCACATGAAGTATAGCAAGCCTTAAATGTAAAGTTTAAGTCTAGGACCCATCGCCAAAAAAACAGCTTTCAAATAAAAAAGACCGTATTGAAATCGACAGACACACACACGAACAAACGTAGAGATCAAACGTGCATATAACACCCCAGTTTTTGCATCGGGAGTTAAAAATCGTAGTACTCAGATGTAGCAACGAATCTACCTATAACCTGCTTTCGTGGATGTTACTGGCTGTATTTTGCACTAACCATCAAGTAACAGTCAACACACGCAAGGTACTCGAAAAAAATACCTAACCCTCCTTTGACAGTCGGGTAAAAAGTATTAAGACAACCTTCACGAAACCACGTCTTACGTTTCGATATGCTGCAGTTAAAGAACAATATATAAAAAAATCTAAAATAATACCTTAAAAGATGCCAACTTAAACATATATTTTGCTTTGAATTTTCACATTAACACTAATGACCATTTATTATGTGATAATTGTTTGTTCATCCACTATTACCAAAAACGTTACGCTGTTAGGCATATCATATCGCTATTAATCATAAAAGGCAGGCGCAGAGGCGTAATTGATTTTAAATGTATTACGAAAATGTCCAGTATGAACATATAAAAGTTTGACAAAAACACCATAAATGGTTATTATTTGTTTTGCATTTCATATAATTAACACTTTAGTTTGAGTAAGTCTCATGGTAGGGTAAGGAAAAATATAGGCCTAGAAAAAAAAATATGGTCATAAAACTATTCTTTTGGTTGACACTAAAACGGCTTTCGCGCCAGTAAGAAAACCTGTACTCTATAATATTTATCTATTCTACTAAATAACATTTAAAATATATTTATTACGTGAAAAAAATCAAATACTGCAACTTGAAACAAAAAATGAGATAATTATTACTTACGTTGAGGCGAAATAAAAAACTAGACTCTCACACATGAAAATAGTAATATCTATTCACTAAAATAAAAAATTGCACACCCATCCATCAGTACTTTATATCGAAGCCAATCAATTTTACTAGGAAATGAATAACGTTTAAAAATTCGAACACGAAAACAGAAACGTACGTGTAAATGGATTATTTAAAAAAAAATATTCTATGCCAGTGCTATTTCATGTTTCGGTAGGATTCTGTCAATGCTAAAATAAAAGTTTTTTAAGCCATTTTTAGTCGATACAGTTTGCATATTCGTTAGCTTTGGTAACCGAGTTTTTTGTAGCAGAGCTAATAATTTGTTTATTTTTGAACTGAGAATATAGCTATATTTTAGACGGGGTTATATTGCATTTTTGTGTTTTTTTTCTTTATCAGAATCGGTTTGTTATTCTTTTAAGTAGCTGAATAAATTGCTTAAATATTAAATTGTAAACAGATTTGTAAACAGATTGTAGTAAGTATTTTCTTATTTTACTAAACTGTTTTAACTGTTGTTCTAATGGAGAATAAATTCTTTAAGCCTATGTAGAGCCAGTTAAGTAATGTACCTGATGGCAAACAGTACACACTACACACAGCTTATAAACATTAAATCCACGATAGCACATTGTAGAATGTGACGATTCATTTTATTGAAAGCTGAACTTTGGCTTGTAAATTGATCATTAAGGTACTCAGCAGCGCCTCGGAGGATATCATTGAATCAGCAATCTTCAAATTGTGATATTCTGGCAACCAGAAAATTCAAAGAGTCCACATGGTTAGTTATACCATGGCGAAGAAAGATTAAGCAAGATAATTCCCTCAATATTGTCAATGTCAGCCAGTTAATAATTAATTATTCAGTTAGTTATTATTATTAGTTATTAGTTAATTATTTATTCAGTTAGTTAATTAATCAATTAATTCGAATCTCAAATCGAAGCAGCAACACCTCAATATTCTAGCTTAAAACTTAAAAATATCTAGAATATTTTATGTCAACGTGTACTAAGATTCTAGTGTAGGTCTAAACGGACATCCTCAAAGAACCCCGGTGAACTCTTTTAAACGACGCCGACTCTAAAAACTTATACAATCCTAGCAGTTAAACTATTTTAAAGGATTATAGACTTTATTGCAATAGAAATAAGATAATGAAGACCTGTTTTAGTCGTTTGATATGGCGACGGAAGCGGTGCGGCCTCGCGTTGGACGTTTGGTCCAAGAAATAAGGCTTTTAAGATAGGCATAGATTTTAGAGGAATATCTGAGAATAAATAACTTTGATTAAGGTAAAATAAGTTATATCATCATATATAAGTATCATCTAATAGTCTAGGAGTCGCTAAGGTCATATTATTGCTATTTTTGTCCGGTTTAATGGTCTCTAAAAAATGAGGAAATCTGTAGCAATTGAAACACAGTTCTAATTACCACTATGAATATAGGATACATCATAAATGCCTGAGTGAAAAATATACGATTGCCAAAAGTTTACAAGTCTTAAGCTTTGGAGAAGCAATAATGCAATTTGTTTCGTAGTAAAATGTCTTAACTATCCGCTTATAACTTGTAGCCACTACTTAGTGGATATGCGCACGCGCCGACGCGGAAGTGACGTCACGGCGCGCCCGTCTCGCGTTATCTCGGCGCGCGTGCTCCATTTATCGACGCCTTTCCGCTCAGGGGTCACTAGTTTCTCCTATGAAGCCTCAATGTGAATATGAAAAAAAAACTTGTATTCCTTCACATTTCTCGTCATCTCAAATGATTTTGTTAATACTTTGGATTTCAATATGGATTTCAGACGAGACTCTTATGTGGGAAGAAAATTAACCAATACTTCCTACTAAATACTACTCGTTCGCTTCAATTTGGCCAAATTGTTTGTCCCGCTTCTCCATATTTTTCCTCTTTTAAACCCTTTTTATCCGACCGTGTCATTTTAGAAACTTACAATAAGTGAGTATGGATAAGCGGGACGGAAAAATTTGACAATCTCGAAGCAAAAGGCTTTTTTATTTATTATAAAAGGGGATCCGAAAAAAATTCAAGCAATCCGAAAAAAGATTTTCCATACATCCTAATCCTAACGGACATGAATCTAAGTATAGTAAGTTACTGCTATGTATACGATGAAAATATTTTATCCTACTTTTGGACACCTTTCTGGAAAACTGGCAGGAAAAAGCTTCGGATAGGGAAGAGTGGAAGACCTTGGGGGAGACCTTTGCCCAACAATGGGACAATATAAGTTAAAAAAAAAAAAAAAAATGTATTCGTCACAGAAAACGTGACAACAACGAAATAGTCCCTGAACTGCAATTACCACTCCACATGACATCACCCAGAAGGGTGTGGTAGATGTGTATAATACCCACACTTCACCTTCATGTTTTGTGTTTAGGTCCCATGTGTTAGACACAATTCCAACTAATCATCAAATAAACGTTATATAAAAAGAATATATTAATATATTAGACAACAAAAACCACAATGAACTATGATCGGCCATTTAATTCGCGATGTTGACGTAAGAAGGTTCTATGCTAACAACCGCCTACACCGTAATTTGCGACAAACAAACTTAGGCTTGGTTTAATATTTTACAATAAAACGCCAATTAGACGTTTGTAAGGTCAATTTTAAATATTTGATTGTTTATTTAATAGTTTTAATGTCATTTACAATATTATAATTAACAGCTATAAAGCCTAAATGACGTAGGCTAATCGTTAGTTAACTAAAAAAATACAATAACACCAAAATGTATTTAAACAATTTTAAATTTTGCTGGTGTGTTTCATTGACTCTGAATAGAATAGGATCTGCCTATTCTATTCAGAGTCAATGAAACACTAAACTTAAAATCGGAAGTCTTCGATCAATGTGTGTTGCCAATAGCCTACGGCTCAGAGACGTGGTCGTTTAAGATGGTCGCCCTATGGAAGCTCAAAGTCACACAGCAAGCGATGGAAAGAGCTGTTCTTGGTGTTTCCCTGCCTGATCGAATCAGCAACGAGGAGATCCATAAGCGTCCTAAGTTACCGATATAGCTCACCAAATTGCAAAGCTAAAGTTGCCATGGGCAGGACACATAGCTCGCAGAATAGATGGTCAATGAGGCTGAAAGGTTTTTGAGTGCCGGCCACGAACCGGCAAGCGAAGCCTGGGTTGTCCTCCAGCCAGATGGACGGATGATTTGCTTAAGATCGCGGGGTTCCGTTGAAATCACGCGGCCCAAAACCACGAGTTGTGGCGAAAATTTCGTGGGCCTATGTCCAACGGTTGAGATGATGATGATGGTGATGACGATTATGATGATGAGGTGTGCAGGAAGCCAATAGCATTTTAGAGTAATTGATAGTCACTGCACGATGTATGAATACACACGGTATGGATGTTGAAAAATCTTTTGGACACCAGAAAAGTAAGATATCTGATTAAGCTCTCTTGCGTAACACTAAAGTGGCAAGTGGCAACCCATCCTGTAAGTTAACACAGGAGCGAGCTTTCAAAAGCTGTTAATTACCAACATAATAAATGACCGACCCTTGCTGCCACCTGTCGCGGCCTGTCGCGATTCGCGATTGAGCGATAACCAAACAGGTCCTACTGTCAATCTGTTCAGTTCAGTGTTCACTCACCAATAACCTGTATTATTAATATAAATATTAATCTACCTTTTACCCAGAACTTCACTTGTATGGGAAACTGTTTGCAACTCCTTTCCAATCTTAGTTAGGAGACGAAATTCAGAATTAACAGCCGAAAATTGAAATTCGCTGCCATCGCCTGTATTTTTACACCAGTATATTATAAAGCGTGTTCTATCGTAAACCGTTGGGGTCCTGGGCTACCATTTGAATAGTGTTAGAATGGTAAATCATAGACACTAAAATTGTCAATTTTGACAGATTTGGATTGTTAAATCAACGGCGGAACAAAAACTGACAAAAATAACAATTATAGTGACAAAAAGATATCGATAATCGATTCAATTCAATTCAATTCAATTTATTTAATTGAATTGAATTGAATTGAATCGATTCAATTTATTTAATGGGGTGCATGAAAGGAGCCTCCCCGAGTGACGTACACAACGACTTCCTACGTCCGGCGCACCCTGGGCAATTCGCGAGTTCTCAAAAGCGAATTGGCTAATCCTTTCACCACGATGGCAAGTCAAAATAAAATTTGACTCAGCCATCGATACGACGAAGAAGAAGAATTTATTTAATTTGTGAAACACAGGTGGATACAGATGTTATTACAAATAAATAGGTACATTCCATGTTCCGCCCATACAGGCATACAAAGTTTTCCCTCAAGGGTTCTTAAATTATAATAATACATTAATCAAATAAATAGTAAAATCATGCAGTGATAATAATAATGTAAATTCATAAATAATTGTAGATAATGGTAGTAACATGTCAAGAAGTGATTTAAAAAATATCCCATTAAAATGTCAATAAATTAGCATAAATGTGAATAATTGAATGTGAATAATCGACAATTGATCAGTGAATTTGTGGGCAACCGTTTACCTCCGTCAGTTAAATAATATTTTATAATTTCATGAAGGTAACCTCTGTGCAAAATTTTTGCTTTCTTAGTACTGGGCTGCTGACTTTTTTTAATGTGTACTGATGATTGATAAAGGTATTCTTGGAAACGGCAATTAATCGCGGTTACGTGGTGATTTGATTGACAATGGATTAATTAGTGGTGGTGGGTTTGGGCCTTTAAGTGATATCGTCGTGAGTGCGGTGTGAAGTGAAAGTCACATCATTAACACTAAAACGAGATCGACAAATTGTTAACAGTATTCAAAATGAATTATCAATTATACTCGTAACTTAAAATACCCCATAAAATCCGTAATTATTCGTAACTTAAAAGACCTGCGGCTCCTGGAAGTTGTAAAATTGCTTTTTACTTGTACGGATGCCAGAAGACTGCGTCAGTAAAATCTATCAGTTGATGACAATGATGGCCAATAGGATGAGACAATAGAAAGAAATACACAAAGCCTATTGGTCAGCTGTCAAACTGAAGAGCCTGCCAGTTTTTGAAACTTAAAGACCTTGCACAATCTGTAACAAACGTATTCATTCGGCGTCCGTACTTAAGGAATATTATTGTACTAATGTTCGAAGATACTCGAATTAATGATACGCCAAATTAGTACCAAAGAGGCCTTCTTAACCATATGTGTTAGTTCTACTTAGAATAAGATATTTAGGCATTGAATTCACCACGAGCCGATAATGGTCCAATCACATATAGATCTTTATATGTCTTCAAGCATTTGTACCAATAAATCACATTTTGTGCACTCAGATCACAGCCTAGATATCCAAACATTGCAAATAGATTGCCCAACGAAAGACAAAGAAGGGAATAGCAAAGGGAATGTGATAAAAAGAGACGAAACCAGTTTTATCCTATCTGTTTAAATCAATAAGCTTCAAACTGATAACCGAATGTTTAAATGGTTAATTAAATTCAACATAAAATGTACTATAAGTTTTTAGACATAAGGTAAAGTTTCGTTTGAAGGTGTGAAGTGCTAAGTGAAATCTAAGTATGATATCGGTGGGCTAAGTAATAAACAGTGCTAATGTTAGTACGCATGCGCGTAGATCTAAAAGATACGGTCGCAACGGCGCCTAAGATATAAGGCCGGGTGTGCACTCACGGTTTATGGCAAGAACCTTACTATAACTTTGACTTTTTATGACATATAACTTAAAAAACTTATGACATGGATTTAGAATTATGCAAGCTCCTTTGTTTGAAAAAATATGTTGAACTGACGTTTGTTAAAGTTCAATATTATTCTAATAAATAAGCAACATTATTATTCAACTTGTGACAAGGAAGCAACAGTGCCAATATTTAAAAGGTTATATTAAGATTGTTAACTACTCCGTACTACCGTTTATTATTCCAAACATAACGCCTATATTATTCAGAAGAGTGTCGCAGAGACTCCCAACACATATAACACCCAACAATACACCTTTTATGTTAAGGTCCCATGTAGTTAGAGAACCTATCACCATCCACGGGGCACCTTTCTAACTCAGTGCTGCTATTGAGAATTTCTTAACAGAAATATCCCAAGACCCGGGCATCGAACCCGAAAACTCGAGAGGTCGCATGCGCTAACTGCAAGACCACAAGGCAGTTTATTATTCATTATGTCTATAATTAATTTCAATAAACAAGGCCCTGTACCATTAAGTTTATTACCTGAACTCTACATTAATTACATTTGCACTTTATGATTCAGATAAAACTCTATGCATTTCTAAGTTATTGCTTTGTCATTATTTCTTGTCCTATTATGATATTGTACTTAATATGTTTTTAGTATGTTATCAAATATCTGTTATGACAAGACATTTGCATATATATAATTTTATTTAATTACACTGTTATTCAACTACAATTCAAATTATTATTTTTTGTATTATGTAAAAATTTAGAAATTATAATTAATGATAAGTTTTTTGGAGGCGATTAAGCTTGGTGGAAAAAAAATTAACATAATTATATAAAATAATGTTATTCTTAGTTGCATACTTTTTTATGTCAATAAAGATTTTTTTAACTCCAAATTCAAACTCAATTACAAATAAATCGTCAGTGTGCACTAAGCTTAACATTTTAAATCTCAATTTATGAGTATAAACTTGAAGCGAGATAATAGTTAAAGATAACTGTCAGTTTGTTTGTGTTCAATTATATACAGAAGCGCTATATTAAGATGTTCTATGTTTATTTGATAAGTTTATCTTGCTGGTTAATATTAAAATGTAATATCTAATAGATTATTGCTTAAAATTATTTCCTCAGGTGTTAATTAACTTGTGTTTGATTTATGGCAATTGTTTGAATGAGTAAGTTGTAGAGTGAACAATTTTTCTTCTTGTCGTGTCAATGACTATAATAATTATGTTTAATATTTGCTATTTATACAGTTTTAGACCAATAGGATGCGACTTGGACGCCTTTTTGGTTGGCCAGCATAAGGTCTTTTAGGGTACAAGGGGTAGGAAGTAATGGACAGGACAACAGATGGGTCATACTTTGGGTGGGCGATCCACATTCGCAACTAGTGTTGGATGTGTTTGTGAATCCTCACTTGGCCAGGTTGAAGTGAACAATTAAAAGTAACAAGCTTATCTACTTACAACTGAAAGTAATATAATTCTTTTCTATTTCTATTATATATCAAACCTCATGTAAATATATTACTTAATCTGCACCGTGGATAAAAATAATTTCATGTATGACCAAATAAATTGATTGAGTAGATTAGGTCAAAATCAAATTACTCAGTAGTCATATATTTTATCTAGAATAGATTGTAATCTTTATAAAGTATACTCAATTCCTTATTACATTCTACAATGTTTTGTTAGGTGGTAAACATATTTCATAGTATCAATAATGGACCCTGTCGGGCACAGCAAAAGTGTAGGAGAGAGGATGAAAGTATCTAATTGATTAGAAGCATCATAAAAATCATGTTTACCCAAAGTAATACAAATAAATAGATTATTCAATTTACTTAGATCTCATGTCATTTTAAAATGAAACCATTTGTTATTATTTATTTTTGTAATTTTTAATTTTTATTATAAGTTTAGTTAGTTTCAAGTCACTTTCTCAAATGTTTACTTAACTCCACATCACATTTATGAGATATTGAACTGATTGATTATTGCCTCCTTTTATTATAATTGTAGTCTTATCATTTGTGGTGTACGCCTGTCATAGGTACGCATATTAGAATCTCATTTTGTTTGTAAATGTTTTTGTGCCGAGTGGATATATATGTTTACTGTTAGTGTACCTTAATAAATAAATAAAGCAAAAACTAAAAGCAACAGTCAAAGAGACGTCCACCTCTTGAATAGGTATTTTCACGTCTTTTATATAATTGGCACTTCTCCTAATTTATCTTGTCTGTATAATAATATAATCTATTTCTTGACTAAAATTCGTTTGAGGTGTAATATATGTCCTTGCTTTCCATGGAAATAACTTTCACTTGCAAGAAAATGATACCCAAGTATGAATATTAATAAGAAAGTATATGCACCTGGTTTCCGTGACAAACCCTCGTTAATCCTGCCTGAACCTTGGCTTGGTCTCCAGATCTGGTGCACCATACTTAACGCCAGGTGTCGTTTTTGATATATCTGTGCTTTATCGAGCTTTCCTCTGTCAGCTGTCATAATTGACATGTCGTTCATAATTATGTTAATAGAGAAAGCTCTAGGGTAGGTTAAGTCAGTGGTTTGACTTTTATCGTGAAACCTATATCAGTTCATACATAATTATATACATAAAATCACGCCTTAATCCCTCGGGGGTAGGCAGAGACGATAGAACAATGAATATCAGTTCATTCACTTATGAATTAACTTTCTTTTTATTTAATAGAAATATCATATAATCTTTCCATTTAATATGTATATACAAGTATATATATATAGTTATACCAACCCGTCAATTGTTGATCATGCGTGCTGTAGGGCGAGCACTTTGTTGATCCGAAAACCTATGTTGATCCGAGTGGTTTTTGTTGATCCAATATAATCTTTTCCATACAAATGTGGATCCGGCCGGATCAACGTTTTACTCCGTTGAAGTTTAGGGAACGCAACCGAAATGTTGATCCGATATACAAATCCACTCCGATAGTTGTTGATCCGATTCAAATGGACCAATCAGAATGCAGTAGCCTTCTGATTGGTCCTCCTACTGGACTTACCTAATGTATATGGATGGTTTAATTCTTATAATTTATTGCAAGACCACCTAATCATTAACTTTTATTTATTTATTTCGTTTTTATGTTTATGGGTAAGATACAATTATGTATGGTAAGGATTTGTAAAATTTGTTGATGGCACAAGCTTGTCGCTTACCCGATGTTAAGCTTCGTGCCCAGCTGCATGCATGCCAACAGCTCAATATCATACAGAGTATGTGACATTGCATCGCACTCAGTACCTGAGATATAAGATCTAGAATATCGAAGCCCCGAAATACCGTAGCTTTGATGAGCTACTACATGGCCATTAAATAACCGACTCCTACTATTCTTTCCGCAAGAGTCCTACTATTACCAGATATAGTCGTTTATGAGGACAATTTCTAATTGTTATTATAATGTTTAAGTAGTAGTAATAAATCCATATTGGCTCACTAAAAGTACTTTACCCGAAATTGTTCTTCCTAACGATTTGTAATCCTAATTGACATTGTTTTATCCTATTTATAATTATGATTGATTATGATTATTTTGACATACTATATTCTATATTGAGATTGACATAATTTATTTTTGACATCATATTATCATATTATTGCTTGGATGAAGGATAGTACTGGATAAGGGAATGGCGTGGTCAACAGCGAGACAGAGAATCTCGGCACAGTGTGGCGACAGTGCAAATTAAATTACCCTAGTTTTTGGATAAATTTGCCAAAATATTAAGATATATTATTTACTAATTCCAAAATGAAAAATGTATTTATTTTATGAAAATAAAACAGATATAAAGAACAATTGTTCGGTTTATTGAACATATTGCGTGATGTACTGTTATGTTAATGCTGCATAGGTAATGACTGAATTTAAGTCGATCAACCAATGTTGGAAGTTTCACATCTGGCGTTTCAGCTGCGTGTTTTTGAACAGTCACGGCTGGCATCATAGTATTGAGTTTAGTAGACACATACTCTTGGCTACTCGTTGACGGCATTACTATGCTAGCTCATCCACTGCTTCTTTTGCCTGAAACTGTAAAATTTTTAATAGTAACTTTACGCAAAAGTTTAAATAGATGGCGTTTAACATACTTTCTAACTCACGCACGGGGCCGGGCAGTTACGGCTGCCACAGGTAAAAACGTGAGGATCAACGAATCCCACAGAGCAAAAGTCACGGACCATAGCTAGTTTTATTAAAACGAAATCAAATATTCAAGTCTATATTGCACGTAAAATCCTTAGGACCGTAAAAAACGTAGATTTCCTTTCAGTGTTGCGCATCAATTCAAAGTATCTCAACTTGACTATACCCAAATATTGTAATATAATAATATATGAATAAATAGCCCCCTATAATACTCAACTGAAAATACTCAAATAATAATTAATATTATATATACACGCTGTATATAATGTATCCTACAGGTTAAATATTAATTTACCTGTGTGGCACAGCATTCATTAACAAAAGAGTTACTCTCTTTTTTTAATAATTCATGTCGTCCAAAATGTCTGCTACAAACTTAAGAGATTTTACTCGGAGCCCAATTTGTTCGTCCTGTAGCTTCAATCCACTTCGGATTTAAATCAATATTTTCCGGGAAACTGTTATGCAATTAAGATATTGAAACTGACTAAAATACTCCATGATATATTTATCATAAGAAATGCAACATAAAATTTTACCCACAATTTTGGGGAAAAAAATATGGAAGACAACATCTAACAATATTTTATAGTAGGTTATGAATACTAAAATTTCATATTTTAGATGATTTTGTCGATCAAATTATAAACAAACATAGTTCACACAAAATAAAAATCATTGAAAATACAACCTGGCATATGATTCAAAGGCCAAAATGTGTTATACTTACGAGTGGAACGATAATTCAGGCAGTTTTCTTCTACTATCACTTTTACATCCTAAAACACTACACCGCACCATATTTCCTACAATAATGCTTAATAAAGACACTATTGTTAAAAATTGCTAATATTTTTCAGGTTTCACGTAACTTTTATAGCTTTAAACTAACTAAAATTTAAAAATACCAAATTATTTTGCCAGCGTTGTCAAATATGTCAAGTTTGATTGATAAAGTTTTGAGCAAACCTCAAGGTTTGCTCAAAAACCCGACACGCATGGCGAAACAAAAAATCTTATCACCTGTCTTGTTTTTTTACACAAAATTGGCGTAAGTTTATCTTTGTCTTGTGTGAGGGAGATCGAAGCTATCAGTCGTCTATACTATTCTCTGTCTACGTATTATTGACTTAAGTTTCAACTTTTGACATTATAATGAATATCAATTGATACATTATTTTTATTATTTAATATGATGATTAATGAAAATTAATTCATAATTATATAGTTTCTTTATTAACTCACTAAATTTGATTTGTATAACCTCATTTCATGTTATTTCAAATATTGTTAAGTAAAGGCAATCTGTGTGTACATTCTTTTTTTTAAATTTTTAATTTTTATATTTTTGTAGTATAAATAGTTTTGTTATTAGTATATAAATATTTTTTTTGTCTGTTCTGAAACCCTTATATATACAGTGGTATGCACACGTTGTTTTTACTCCTTTATTTTCTGCTTGAAGTGTAAGATATTGCAACCTTATATACTATGGATTTATTTATAATAATTTAATTGCATTTCTATATTTTAGTTTATTTTCTCTTTATAACCATATTTAGCTATAATGTTGTTTTGGTTGCTATAACTTACACATAGAATTACTGTCAAAAAACAAACAAATATTGTATGAATTATTTGAAAAGATGGTGCACATGAGTTTCTCACCAGCTCTTCTCATGATGCAATACCCATCGGAGCTGGTACTTGGATTGTGTTTAATTCAATTCTCTAAGTTGAATCAAAGTCAATCTAAGCTCCGGTGTCAAATCATTTTATTACAATAAGTATTATAATTTAGTTAGCTAAGTTTTATTTTAATTTTATATTTTTGTGTTTTGATGTTTGTTTTGACGTGTTCAAGCGCCCCTTGGGGCCCATGGAAATAAATGATTTGATTTGATTTGATTTGATTTTAATGATCACTATTACTAAAAATTTTTATCCTAAAGTTTTTATTCATACCATTTGTAGTGCTATCGGCGTTGTTCATAACACTCATGTTTCCGAAAATTGTTATTACTAATATCATTAATGTAAATATATTTTCACCACACCAGCACGAAAAAGATCGTTTGCTTGCCAGAATTCAGTGAGTAAAACCCGTTTTTACTCACTAGTGAGGCAAAGTGATTCAAATTTTAAACACAAAATCCTTCCAATGAATAGGTGCTAAAAAAAAACAAAGCACCCACCATGTAGGTTAGTAATAAACATTGACATCAATTTTATTAAATAACTACATACGATACGTTTGTTTCATTATTTTAAATTATATGAATACGCGCTTATTTAGTATTTTAATGATTTTATATTCGTGATTGACCATTAAATTAATTAAAATCAGGTACTTAATATTAGACTCTATAAATAAATGTTACGGAATGAATTTCCGAACCACGATTTAAAAAAAAAAGTCATCACGGGCAACTATAAATTCTTTTCAGTTTATGTTTAATTGTTTACTGGCACTTTTTAACAAAAAAATAGTGAATCCAGTGATGAAGAACTTTGTAGAACTTCAAAAGAGTTGAGACAACTAATTTTAAACACAGAAGTTTTCTATTTACCAGGAAAATAAGAAAGAAGGCTTTATTAGAATCACTCGCTACGCTCGTTATTCAATTCAAGACTACTTCGGGTTTAAAATTGGCGCTCACAACAGAAATATAAACTTTTTCTCACTTGTACCATAAATAGCTATTAAACTCCTACTTTTTTATCATAACGCTTTTATCCCTAAACATGATTACCATAATATTTTCACTCATACTCAGAAAGAAACATTTACAAACTGTAATAAAAAATATATGTTGTGTAGAAGATAGTTTATAGTTTTAATTTGAGGGTATGATTATTATTTGGGGGCTAAACTTTGCATAACATAATAAGTTGTGTCTATTGCTAAGTTCAAGTAAGATAATAATGTCAAAAAAATCAGCTCTTTAGAATGATTAAAGGTCGTTTTACTAATTTTTGTCTTAAATGAATAAAATTCATAAAACACGACACATTTACGGTTATGTTCATGGCCTGGGAGTTAATACCGCAGTTTTAACCGTACCCAAACTAATAACTATAGGACCGATTCGGTCCTGGCACTTCGCCGGTCACTGCCGTGGCACGCTCGCTTCGCTTGCTCGACTTATGCGTTGTGGTCACAGTTCTAACCTAACCTAAACCAGAATACACCAATAAAAGTGAATATTTAAAAACTATAGCCGCTAGTTTAAATAAAAAAATATAAAGATATAAATACTAAACTAATTTATTTGAAATGTGTATATGAAAACATATATTTAACTAAGTAAGTACTTGTAGTTGTGGTTTTTCGGCAGGGGAGTTCGCATGTCCGGTGTGGCATCGTTCAGCTCACGCCAAAGAGGTAGATGTGGCACTGAATGTTACCTGCAGGGCCATCACCGGCTGCTTCTAACCCACGCCTATCAATATGAAATAGCCGTTGGCGGGCATTGCGCCACCTTCTGCACGCCGTGAAGCTTCGTGTCATACTGAGAAGCTAAAACAAATTAGTGACAGACGACATCCTCTGTATGACCACCATCTCCCACCAGCTCGCTTGAAAAGTCGCAGGAGCTTCTTGAGATATGCGAACTCTTCAGACCAAAGTCCAGCTCACGTACGCCTCGAGATGTGGAAGACTAGGCTACCAGCACCCGCTGATTTTCCTGAGCTAGCTGAGCACTTGCCACTTGGAAGTAGACTACAGTGGCCGATCTGGAAGTCTTTAAACCGCCTTCGGACTCAAGTTGGTCGCTGCAGGGAGAATCTGGCCAAATGGGGAATCACAAACTCCAATAATACCTCGTGCGATTGTGGATTCCCCATTCAAAACATGGCTCATCTGCTTTCGTGCCCACTGTCGGCCTCTACGTGTACCCGTGAAAACCTAATGCAAGCCACAAGCAAAGGCGTAGAAGTTGCTTCCTACTGGGCAAAAAAAATTAAATAAAAAATGAGAAAACAAAATGCCATTGACACGTAAGAAGAAGAAGAAGTACTTGTACCATGGTACTATTGGTCTTATATGTTATATCTACATGTTATGTGCAAAAGTTACGTAAAATTAATGTAACAATACTGATTATTATTAATTAAAAGAAACCTAAACAAAAAAGATATGACATTGAATAATAGTGTAAGAGATGGTTATGTTGAAAAAATATAGGAATACTAATAAAAGTATAATAAATGTTTATTGCTTCCGACATTAGGAAGTTAAATGTTTCGATTATGAAAATTTGTGGCAGAGTTGTTAGGAATTGTACCTAATTGCTAGAATGAAGAATGTTAGAAAGAACATTTTCAGATTTCCAATTATCGGCATTGAAAGTTTAGGTGAACTTTGGCGCACCCAGTAGTGATACATACATTAATTAAAGTGATAATTGAAAGGCATAAAGGATCGGATATTATTAAAATTAAGTTTAAATGACATGTAGAAAAAAACAATTTTTAACAATCATAATTGTTTTAATTATGTAACATCTTTAATCTGTTAGATATTACTAACATTTAGAAAATAAAAAAGACATTATTATGTTTAACAAAAAAACATAAGTCAAGTAACGTTTCGTTTATAGGTACGTAATCGACAATTCTAACATATATAAAAAACATTTTATTTAGCCAGAAAATAAAAAAAATATTTACTTAATATATTTATTAATGTATTATGCATAGACAAAGCATCACTCGCTCCGCTCGTATGTTCTCTGGTATTATGTAGGTACCATAACTTAAAAAAAATCTTCATAACATTTATAATCAGTCGGTCACAGATTATAATTATTAACAGGTAGTAAAAAAATTATCACATACCAAATATACTTACTACCCATTCAATAATTAGGAACTATCACTGCCCTCGGATCAACGTTAGTTAGTAAGATTGCGCATGAGCATGAATATAAAAGGATCCACATTTGACTCATTGGTATAATTTTTGCGACCGTTACGGATCAACGAAAACATGTTGTTAATGTATTTTTTGATGGCAAGTATGTTGAAAAGAGACCGATGCAGATCCTCGAACAACCCCTCCATTTCAACTTCAGATCAAAGTATATCGGTTATATTTGTAAAGAGCGAATTATACACTGCAAAAAGGTGGATCAACATTTCTTTTAATTTCTTACTGGATCAACCTTTACATAGAACGGATAATTATATATATATATATATATATATATATATATTATATAACTTGTTAATACAAGTTTTCTAACAAAACTAATTTTAGATTTCTATATTTTGTCTAATTATAGATGTTTTTTTCTTGTATGAAATGTTACTCGTCTATCCTTCAGAATTATAAAATGAGTGAACTGAGCTTCAATATTTTTACAAATTTTAACGAAAACAATATCTGAAGAAAAGAAGAACTTAAAAAAGGCTTCAAACGAAAAAAAAGCAGAAAGACACGTCATGGCCACAAAGTAAGTCCAGTAAAGCATGATGTGTCAGATCTGATTGGAAGTAACCAGTGCCAAGGGTCAATTACAATTAATGAGAGTTCGTCACGTAAGACCAGATGCTAACCACTTTCTTAATGCAATGTCATTACTCATCGCTTATTACTTAGTGCAAGGTCCAAAGGAGAAAGATATCAATAGGTGGAATCAGATAGTAATAACTAAGAAACAGTTATAAAAATAATGGGACCGACAAGATTTGAACCTGCGACCTTCTGATCACCGAGCAGTCGTTTTAACTAACCAGCTACGGTCACCTCTTGCCAGGTATAATTTGGTAGCATGGTATGGTATAATTTGATAGCATAGATAAACTCTCAAGCGGCGCAAATACAATATTCTAATTGTAAATTATGTATTTAAGCCCTTTGGGTTGAGACGCTGGGTTCGTGGAGTCCTCGTGCCCGTTCGCATTATAATGAATTAACTAAAATATTAGTTGACTGTTCACGTGACCAGAAGGATGGCTTCTACTTTGGACAAAGGATCAGCATTGCCATACAACGTCGCAATGCCACCAGCCTTCTGGTCACTTTACCCGCGGCATCGACATCGATACGGACGTATTTTTTGACATCTAAACTTTTTACGTGATCTATTTTATTTAATAAGTTTGAATTATTCTTTTATTTGATGTTTATGTAGTAAGGTATTTTTCACGAGTATAATCATATAATGTAATTATGATTCTGATATTTTTCAAGACCTAAATAAAAAACAATTCTTCTGGTATACAAAATTAATCGTTGCAATATGACAGTATTACGAAGTACAGACAACAGATGTCCTGTATACATAATTTATATCCTAGTTAAAGATCATATACGTCTGTATCTATTATATCTAACGCAATGGAATAATATCATTGCATGCAATTAGCACCCTATATCTACCGAAGGTCAAGAACACTAATCATACGACAATAACTGCACACGACACGACTAGAAAACCTGACCCGCAGCTTTTCATCACGAAAAAACCTCTAACGGGCAACCTCCACGAGTACATCTTCGTACGCACACACGCTCACACCACATGTGTGGAAAACATCAACTCCTGCGCAACGCCTTGCGAAAATCTCCTTTCGCCATATTCTAAAATGCGATCCATGCATAAAACGACAAAACTGCGAAAATTTCGTACTTATAATTACATGATATCGTCACTTATAGAGATATTTAGTCACATGTGACCACCGTATTTGGTATGTTGTTTTTATCTTGGCCCTGTCTCTTTCTATCTGATAGGCGAGGTGTATTTTTGTCTCTGTCGTCGTGACGTCACCGAACGGTAGTTGCAAGCGGTTCACTCGGATCTTCGAGACACCTTGGACGAGCGTGATACGTCTTTAATTGCAGAGGTTTGTTGTAAACGATGCACATTCAACAGAAAACATTAAACATTCCTTGTTCATTAAAAATTATAACTGCAGGTGGCCGTTGTACTAGGTTTCAAAGAAATATCTTAACTAGTTTATTAAAAAAGTTTATATCTCAAGTTCTACTTAAGGTTAAAAAAGCTGTAATTTAAGGAATCTGAAACGGGTCGTTAGTACAATAACAATTAAGGGCTATTGTTTATTTTTAACAAGTCAGATGAACATATTGAACACGTCGATTTAAATTCATATTTGTATCATTGCATCATCTAAAAGCTAGTTTTGTCTGTTCAGATGGAAAATAACGCTAACAGTATTGTTGTAGATATAACTAGCTCTTTTTCACATTAATAAACACAAATAAGACGATAAGAATCAGCATCCTATTTTTTTTGGTACAAAGACAGCACAGCAATGGAAAGTAATTGATATCAGCAAGAAGCCAGTTGATGCTCGACTTTCCCAAAATGGCGACATAATAAACACACATCACGGTCAAAGGCATTTCAATGATCGATGTGTCATCCATTATTTGTTTAGAATTTATGATATGAGTCACAGATTTCTATTGTTGACTGACCATCGGATAAAAATAACATGATTTGAAAACCGCAACATTTCTAACCAATGACTTGTCGACAAACTTATTATTAAGCACATATTTGAAGGGCAGGGAAGATGAGGAGATACCAGTTGACAACAGTTAAGCGGCTATAAGTACTCGTTAGTTAATAGCAAGGTGTTTTATTATCTGGTATGTTAATATATCTATCTTACCAGACATTCTGGCAGAAAGATTGCTTCAGATATCAAAATACCTTATTTTTTATGAACAACAATAATATTAAGTTTTAACACTTTTCCACAATTTTTTTGCAAGAAGTTTTTAAATAAATAAAAAATATGAGCTGAGTCATTGCATAACGAAACAGTAAATGATGCATCTTTGCGAGAGGGCTATAGATAGAGCCGGAGGTCATTCCTCCCTGCCTGCTCTTTCACAAAACCTCTACCACTTTTGCGTTTTGCACTAAGATCTGATGTAGTCTATCAGTGTATATTTCAGTGTATGTACCATTATGGACAACATACTACACACGTAAAAGTTACAAAAACGAAATCAGCATCTCAACTTCTAATAAATTCACTTAACAGTACCATGAAACAGCTTACCATCCCATATTATTAAAGCGTGCTCCTGAACTATCGTACATACTTATATCAGCTCAGAAACACGGCCGATGGCAGTCGCGTGTCCGATGAATTAGTGCTGCGCGACCTCGCGTGTCATCGATGTCGATAACTCGATACTTTATATCGATATTTACCGATGCGACACCACGACTTATTGCCAGCGATCGGCTGATAACAAGCCGATTTGTTAGCAGTGCAGTTTTGTTTGCTTTAACAAGTAACGATCGGGAGTTTTAAGTGAGTTATTTTGATGTATTCGGAATATATTTGAACACAATTGAATAAAATTTAAATGGAACAGTAAAAAAAAACAATAAAGAAAAGATTTAAATAAACTTTCTCAATTCGTATTTTTTTGGACGAGGCATCAATTTAATTTGATTTGAGGTCAATTATGATGATTAATTGAACCAACTATATCTATGCGATATTTTACAAACATAAATATTTTGAATTGAGTAGATAACATGATTTATTGAGTTCGGCTTTAATTACTCCTTCATCATCATCGTCATCAGCAGCCTGTAGAAGTCCACTGCTGGACACAAGACCAAGTGGTTGCCCGTTATTCAATAATTTAAGGAGCACATAGCTTATCTACAACTAAACATTCTTAAAATGGTAATTACTTTTATCTCCAAAAGCTACATTTAAAGTATGAATTACTTGTACTTATTGGCAGTGCATTGCACCCTTGGTAGCTCAAACATGCAACCGAAGATAGCAAATCATAAAAATGTAGCGTGCGAACCATGCTGTGCAGTTTAATAATTCACATTGTACATCAAGATAGCAGCCGATTATATTTCAGAAGCGTCGAAATAAATTCATATTCATAGCGCACTTTTTATCGATAACAAGTCACGTCACTGGCAACGAGTCGGCTCGTTAGGTCGTCCGTAATGTGTCGACATTTCTGTCGCCGAGTCGCGGCTTTAAGCGTCGGGTAGTTTACGATATAGACGCAAATTAGCAAGCGGCTCGCACGCACTGGTTATGACTTCGAAAAAAAAAGTAATCGCACCCGTCTTTAGGAAAGTAAATACTAGATTAATGATTGAACATTGAAGAGGTAAATAATTGTTTTCGACTAAATATGGGGTGTAGAATGAGACGTGAAGTTTCGCACATTCGTAATAGGCGTGTCGATCGCACTTTAAGGGGATAAATAGAAATATTTGTACTGACTTTACGTGTTTTTAAGAACTTTAATGTTACGTATTACAGATGCCATTCTAAAGGTGCTATTACATCGGCGTTGTGAGAGTTTGATGTCGGTCATTTCATAAATTAAACTACAAAGTTGCTTTCAAAACGATTTTCTAATGAAACTTTGACTCATATATAGGGTATAATTTGTTGTTATGGGTTTCAAATGGAGAGTAAGACCACAATAAGAACAAATTCTTATGGAATTCTTATAGGTTTATGACACTATAGGGCCAGTTTCTGTTGTTCCAGATAGATCTTATTCGACCCATATTATGTAACTATACCGAATTCAATAGTGACACAAGTTTAACTTAAACTTAAAAAAAGAAGACAGCTGACACTTCAATTTATGTGTGTTATATGCTTATCCTGCCAATAACGTTTATCTATCACCTCTGAAATTGGGGCTTATTCTAATTTCGTAAGTAGGAACTTTAACCAGGTTTAAGGATCACGACAGGTCATTTTAAATATCAAAACATGGCCTAGGTAAATCACAAAACCATTTAGAACCATTTAATAAAAGTATATATATATATATATATATAACGATAGAAATATATAACGATATACCATTTACATACTTTCCAACTCCAACTATATACTTCTGATTAAATTCGTTGCGGGTTCCAAGACAATTTTAACTCTCCCTGGGATTGCCCGTGTGTCATGCACGGGGCCTTTCAGTTGGTTACCGCTGTAGATCCTGGCGTCACAGGAGTCACAGTGGTGGGCGTGTGGGTGGGATTATATCCCGTTTAAATACCATTATATATTTCTATACAAGTGAATAAAAAATAAGTATTTACACAGTTAAAAAAATAAACTAAGGTATTACAGCTGCTAACAACTAACTACAAACAACTGCAAAGATATTAAATACCTTTTGCATTTACCTGACAATAACTTGCCTAACATCTCTATCAACATCGCAAACTATAGATATCAAAAAGAGCATCGCGAATCGTACACCACAATGCTTTTCGTACCGATTCGATCGATGAAATCGATATTAATAATAAAAACATCGCTACCCTATCTGTTCGATCTTATCGATGCAGGGTTTTCAACAAGCAATAACCATTCAATGGAAGTTAAAAATAATCGCGTTTTGCATGTAAATAGGGTGGATTTACACACCTACGCATGTAATTATATACAGGGTGAGTGAGCATGTTGGGTCTCGAGTTTTACTTGATTTATTGCGGATAATTGTTGTATTTAAACGATAGTCACAGATTCTCATGGATGCATTTCTACTATGCCTAGAATAACTATTAAACGTTCGTGTTGCATATTTATTGATATGATAAAACTAGAATTAACGCGATTAATTTATTTACCTTTTGGTGCTTGACGTTTCGACACGGTTGCACTTTGTCATGGTCGTAAGCAGACTGATGCATCAGAAAGGTAATAATAATCGCGTCAATTCCCGTTAAATTCATATCAATATATTCCTAGAGTTGTTGCTATGTAAAATTTAACGAACTATTATAAATAATATATAATGCCAATCAATAGGGCGACAAAAATGAAAACAGACGTTAATATTTTTAATTGATTTTTAATTATTTTTAATTTCATAAAAAAGGTTTTTATAGGTTATTTTGAAACCTATATCTTAGACTAATAATAATTGTAGAAACATTCTACCTGCCCATCCTGTCGTGCGAAAATTGTTTATTCATGAACAAAATTAAATTCAACCTGTAGTTATTGCAGATATTACTACCATCTGCCGACGCTTTAGGGCAAATCGTCAAAACTATGCACTTAAGTACACAACTAGTCACCTACAGGTGCCGCGTCTAATAGAATAATAATTACCGTGATCTATGCGCGATAAGGAATAAGTACTACATAGTTTGCGCCTTTGTTTTAATCAATTTGTAACAATAATGATTGCATCGTTGGTCTAGTGGCTAGCAAGCGCCTTCTCACCACGATGTCTTGAGTTCGATTCCCAGGTAAAGTGTTAGTGTTATTTGGGATGTTTCTGTCAGAAAATTCTCAATAGCAACACGGAGACTGAAATCGTGCCCGTTGAACAGCAAAAGGTCCTATCGCATGAAACCTAAATACACAAGGTGAAATGTGGGTGCTATGCAGCTCCGTGCACTTAGTTATGTTTAAATATAGATAACTAGTCACCTACAGGTGCCGCGTCTAATAGAATAAATTACGGTGATCTGTGTATGTTATGGACAATTACATACTTTACATAGTGCTTATGAAGTCTTTGTTATAATCAATTTGTTACAATAACGTAGAAGGAACCGGTAGGCTGATTATGCTTTGTATGCAGCTGCAATATTGGATGAATTAATAATTATTATCAAAGCCGGTGCTGTGTTGCTGATAATGATAATTAATCAACACATTAGAGACCTTAGTTTATTACAAAAAACACATAGCTATATGAATTGGTAATCAAATCATCGTATCTATTCTACGCTCAATCGGGCTAAAAGACTATGTATTTCACTTAAACTGTAGTTGAGAAGACCTCAATAAAGTAATAAAATAAAATAGTATGTAAAACTTTACTCGAATTTTAATGACAGCCTATGAACGGAAATCAATAAAATCTACAAATTATTGTATCTTTGTACCCAAGTTGTAGTAAACAGAAAAGTCTGATGATAGTTCCATGCAAATCAACCATTACTGTCATCGATATTGATTTATTTTTACGGCGCATGTAACGCAATACTGGACGGACTGAAGCGATAGCATCGTCATCTACTATCATTTGTATTAATTAATGCACAAAATTCACAATGAAACAATTTATGCAAAACAAAGAACAAAAGAAATAAACGCGTGCAAGCGATCATGCAGTTGAGTCGACAAATACTTCGATACTATAAAAAAAGTAAATTACATATTGTTATCTTGATAAATTGATTAAGGCATTAAGTCCTTAGACTATCACTAAAACTGATTGTTACGGCGCATGAAAATAAAATTAATTTGTAACAATTCACCATCAACATATTTGCGTATTTTAATTACTGGCAAGCTCTGCTATTTTAATTTTTGACACTAATATTACGACACATGAAAAACAACGTGAAAAGTACTTTAATAACAACAAAAAATAAATAAATAATTGCCAGAAAGTTTTAGAATCTCCTGCAACCAATACTGATTTTTACGACGCATGTAACTCAATACGCGACGAATACTTAAAGCTAATTACCAAGTGCCCTTTACAGATATATTTCTAGTAGTCTTAAGTAGGCTTAGTTAATACATCCTGGCACGTCCCATCACCTGTCAGTGATATTAATTGTTACGACGCATGTAATATAATACGCGACAAATTTATAAAGCTAATTACCGATTACTCTTTTGCAGACATTTTTCCAGTAGTCTGAAGTGAGCTTAGTCAATATATCCCGGGGCGCGTCCCATCACCTGTCAGTGATATTGATTGTTACGACGCATGTAACACAATACGCGACAATTGTTCATGCTGATAGCATCACCATCTGCTAACACCTTATCTTTTAAGTTATGCATTATAGTTTTGCGAAAGTAGCATCGCATACTTTACGAGATAAGCATCGTTATGACGGAATCTGCTCGTCTGCAACGTGTGAAGTTAAAAAACGGTGTTTAGATGTGACGGCTGGAGTGAAATTTCGGGTAATTGCTGACCTGTATGTGAAATATATGTCCATGAGGTCAATGACTGAGATCTTCAACAAAGACTGGTAACGATGAATGATGAGAATTGTAGTTGTATATGTATATAAAGTTATTAAGATATAAAACGTGTCGTGCTAGTTTCTCTGTTATCTTCTGAAAGAAATTTTTTCTGCCCTTTTCAGATACTCGTATTATATCCCTAAAATTTCAATAATTTCTTATAAAATAACACTACTAATGAAGTTGTTAAAATAATTTAGGTTTGCTACTCTTTTTAAAAACATGTTTTCAATGCCTCCAGTGTGAGTTCATCCATAGTATCAAAGACATTGATCTTACAATGCCTCATGTGCCTCAAAGTGTCTCCGACTATTGATTATTCAGTAAGAATCTGCGGTCAATATCAGTTAATTACAGTCCCCTTGATTGAACAATTTGTCAGGGCCATCACTTTATGAGCGCGTTAATGTTATTGATGGCAGATAGACTACAGATTAAAAGAATTCATTCAGGTGGAGATGGATGTTATTAATTTTACGTTGATGATGTTAAATATTTATTTAGACCAATTTATGAGCATAATATAAAAGTGAACTACATTTGCGATGTTTTAATTGCAAATTTGTCTTAGCAATGGAAGAGAATCTTTATGAACGTGATCTAGACATTTAATTAACAGAATTTAATTTAGGCTATTATACTAAACATTCTAATAGTATCCTTAATTTCTTTGTAAAAATTCCTTCCGTAGTTTTTAGGGTTCCGTAGTACCTACAAGGAACCCTTATAGTTTCGCCATGTCCGTCTGTCCGTCTGTCCAAGGCATAGCGACGAAACCGTTGGTGCTAGAAAACTGAAATTTTGCATGAACATGTATGTTAACTAAACAAAAAAAGTCGTAGAATAAAATTTGGAAAAATATTTTTTTTTCGGGTAGCTCCCCTACATGTAAAGTAGGGATGTTTTTTTTTTTTGTCGCCTACCCCATAGTGTGGGGTATTGTTACATAGGTCTTTTAAAAACGTTTAGGGGTTGCTAAGACAGTTTTTTGATTTAGAGATCCGTTTGCAAGATAATTAACTTTAAAGAGCAAATTTTTGTTCGAGTAGAGCGTCCCCCCCCCTCTAAAAGCTAAACTACTGGATCCCAAAATCTGAAAAAAATTGTGTCGGTAGTACATGTCATGAACTTTAAAGGAAAACTATAGCGGATAAGTTTAGTTCATTAGTTCAAGAGGAATAGGGGTCCGAAATGTCAGATGCAGTTACTCAGAATATTTCGTTCAAAATTCTTGAAACATAAATAAACATACATAATACATATATAAAATCACGCCTTTATCCCACGGGGGTAGGCAGAGACGATGGAACGCCATGTGCTTCGCTCCTTACATACTTCTTTCGCTTCCTCAACATTCATACATCTCGTCATACGTGCTAGCTGGTTCCGTGTACTACAAACATTTCCTTTCTGAAGGACCATTTATCTGGTTACTTTAACTTAATTAGTTCTAGAGTAATTGGGGTCCAAAGTGTAAAATGCAGTTACTTAGAATAATTCGTGCAAATTACAAAAACCTTTGAAAGTAATGACTTGTATGAAGATGTTACTTGTTTAATACAGATAGTAAATCCCTTTTAAGTCGAAATATGTTGTTACGACTAGCTATACGTAGATAGCTATACGAGAAGCCTATTGCGCGTGGCCCGACACGCACTTTGCCGGTTTTTTTTGTTCACATCAAATAACGTGACTAACAACCGTTGAGTAAAACAGAAGCCAGCACCTTTCTAGAAAATAAATATCGATTATAATCGAGTGAAATATGAGTAGCGTATAGGTTTCATTAAAGCCTATATTATCAATATAGGTTTTATTTCACCTTCAATGTAACATTGCCCATAAACCATCCGGACATTCACGCATAACCACCAATTTACATGCGTCCTGCAACACGCCTATATTTAAAACCAGACAATTTACCTTACGACTGCTCTATCGTTATAATCTATAAAAATTAAACCAAAATAACGTTTTAAAGCGACTATAATTTTCGACCTTACAACTTTCATATTAAGATTGACGTGATATGCAAAGAAAAAAATTGTTAAGTGGTGCGCAAACTTATCTTACACGCCCAAATTTGAACCCTTCACTAACAGTGATCTTATTCCTATGTCTTAAGGTTCAAATTAGTTCTGGTTATATTTTGAAGGTGTGGGATGTAGTTTGGTATATAGTGATGAGATTAATTATAAAGATGCATCTACACGGACTGGTCCGCGTAACGGTCGGCGGTGACAGGCGAAATAATGCGCTTAGTGAGAAATGCCCGCACTAATTAATTTCTATGAACACATTAAGAGTAACACCCGGTGATGAAACTAGTTTTATTTTGTTTTTAAGAAGATTGAATCAGTACATTCATTTGGGGATACTTATCTGGATTTGTCAGTTCTTTCAAGATATACAGAGTGTAAATTACACGATCGCGAAGTCGTCCATCGGTGAGTCAGGACCTCAAAGTCAACATTTATTTAATAGACTTAGCACAAGTATTTAAAAAGTTAAGATTGCTAAGCTCAGATTCTTTTATATATTTAAAAGGTGTAGTAATTTTGTGCAGAAAAAGAACAAAGATACCGTATCCTACTAATATTACAATTTTGTTACTATTTCACGAAAGAATTACCAGATCGATTTTGATAACTTTTGCATCCATGTAGGTTATTATCTGGATTAACATAAAGATTACTTTTAAAGCTAATAACAAATAAGATACAACATATCATAACAAAACATCACGCCTATATTACCCAGAAGGGTGTGGCAGAGGTGTACAACACCCACACTTCACCTGATATGTTTAGGTCCCATGGGATAGAGGGCCATCCACCGGCATTCCAACACAATTCCAACTCCGTGCTACTATTGAGAATTTACTGACGGAGAGTTCACACATAACACTTTACCCGACCCGGGCATCGAACTCGAGACCTCGCGGTGAGAGGCGCATACGCTAACCACTAGACTACCGAGACAGATACAGTAGCAAAAATATAATTTTCTTTATGCAACGAGGTGTGATTAAGAACACGGTGTAAATGTTTCACATCATTAAAACTTCAAGAAGATATTGGGTTGCGCATATAGTACTTAGCGAAGGCGGATCCATCATAATGCTGATGCGGTATGAATGAGCGTACTACTAGTGGCAATCAAGTTTTAGTTCTCAACAAGGATTCTAGCAATTCGTCTTAAAGGGAAAGTAATAGAAAAAAAGCGCTTAAATATTTCCGAACTTTATATTTTTGTCCTACAATAAGATGGAAAAAGTTTGATGTGGACACCCTTAAGGTTAAAATATAAAAAAAAAAACTACTGAGGTGTCAAGGAACACCCGGATGGAACGAAGTTCGGTAATTCCAAATAACAACAAATCAGGTTTCGCATCCGAGATTGCAGTAAAAGGTATGCGACCTTAACCACTAAACAAATAAAACAGTCTATTTATAAACTAAATACGGTAACAAAAATTTAAACCAAATTAAAATAAAAACAAACATTAAGACAATTAAATTATTAAGCGTAGCAAGCGTACACAAGATCATTCAGAATCACTTTAATCATTCTCTTAAAATAATCGAATGATACTTTTAAAATCATTGTGGAGATTATTATCACAATACTCCTATAGGCTGAATGGCTACATAACAATATTTCCTGTGCCTTACACACTTAATTTTAAAATAATTCTTATCTTCAAACTTTCGCGCTATTCGAATTTCAAAATATCAAAAGCGAGGTTCATTCAAACACACGCATACACTTATAATGCCTAGATAAATAAACTGCTTGTATGAATTTAAGTATAAAGTAAGGCTAAAAACAGATTGATTGAAAATTATAATGCACCGCTTGGCGGACAGACAAACTAAACGAAAATCTGATAAATACCAGAGAGTTACACTGAACTGAAACGGCACAATTAAAGTGGCTTTACATTTCATGCGTGTACTCGGTTTCTAGGAGTAATAGTTCTATGACCACACATAACAAACCTTATCTTTAACATTATTTTTCTGCGATTATCTTGCTTTCTTTTAAATTGTATTCGCAAGTTTACTCGCGATATAATAATATCAGATCTCATTATCAATAATCTCATCACCAATCCCAATGACATAATTAGATGTGTTCTAATCGTATATTCCATGAAATGTACATAACAAAATTAGTAAACATTCTGTGGTAATATTAAAAAATAATTTGCTTTTGAATTTAATATAGTTATGACGCGTACACTTGCTAAACACACAATAATGAAGAGATTATAACGCGTATGACTTGGTTAGCACAATAGTAAAGAAAGGTTATAATGCGTACTTGCTAAAATACAAAAGCATTTATTATCGTGTGTATAAAATCTCTACTTACCTAAATCCATCAGCAATATCCAGAACTTGTGCAGAAACACTGTCAGGATTCATTATTGTAACTATTTTTAATAATTTATTATGTACAAAACACCTGTATACACTCAACAAAAGGCGGGAATTGTATTTTTTTTTAAGTTAAGATAATATTTTTTTTAGTTACTTTATTATTCATAGAGAGACAAAATGAAAATATTTCGCTTGCTTTCTCTATGCGCAGCATATTTCTGTAGCACCAATTAGTTCCGAAGTCGCGCGATAGATGGCGTTGGGATCGAATTAGATCGCGCTATGGTTTCGTTACAAGGTCCTGTATATAAGGTCCACCGATTTAGAGTTTAAGTATGTTCTGCAGATCCAAGTGAGGAGTAATGTTCACAATATCGAACTATGTATTCCCTGGTATCTGACTAGAACAGCGATCGTGTACGCATTCGCAGACCTTTCTGAGCGCGCCAGCGCCCTTATTTTTGCAGAAACTCAACTCTAGTAATTTTTTTTTCTTACTAATTTTTTTTTTTTTTTTTTTTTTCTATAAGCGAGATGGAGCGACGGACACAGAAAAACGCGCACGCCGTGCGGCGTGCGCATTTTTTTTATTTTAGTAACTCAATTCTAGTAATTTTTTTTTTATAATTTTTTTTTTTAAATTTAATTTATCTCTTTTTTTCTATAAGCGAGAAAGAGAGACGGACACAGAAAAATGTTCGTTCCAAAAACATAGCATAACATGACGCCTATATTACCCAGAAGGGTGTGGTGTAGGTGTAATCCACATTTTAACTGTTATATTAAGGCCCCATGAGCCTATCGCTATCCACCGGGCTCAATTCTAACTCCGTATTGAGAATTTTCTGATGGAAAGTTTACAAATAACACTGACTGACCTGGGAATCGAACCAGAGATCTCGCGGTGTGAGGCGCAAAGTGTAACCACTAGACCAACGAGGCAGTTAAAAGATTTTAATTAAAACAAAAATCTCTACCACGTATGTTTAATTTTGCGATTAATTGATCGAGTTATACCACCCTGTACACTATCCAGCAATATCATACACAATTTGTATGCTAACGTATTTCAATGAATTTATCTTCCCTTAATAAATACAGTTAACCAAATTGAAAGTTGTCAGATACAGCAATAAATATCAATAAATAAATACCACCTATGCTATGCAGCTACTATTATATTAATGCAATGTTGTCACAACAAAAAACCAATGGATGCAGATGTGCAGAGTAGTTACAAACAAGAAATAACACTTAGTTATAATAAAAAAGTTATTAATGTGTAAAAATGCAAAGCGAGAGTTGCCATGGCAACGGTGCAGCCAATGAAATATTTTGTTTTGTCTCTTCTTTATACATATAACAACATTGTATATTTGCCATGTCTGTACTTTGTATGATATTTAAGAAAAATAAAACGAGATGTCTGTAAAACCAACCAGACCAAAACATATTTTTTTAGAATTTTAGTCTTTCTGTCTGTATGTTTTTACGCACATGACACAAAAACGATGGATGGATGGATGGATTTGGATGCAGTTTTTAAAGTTGTGTAGCTGAAGGTATAACTTAAAAACCAGTGTATATTTCATCTCTAAGGGAGTAACTTAGCGATGTAAATTTACATGGGAGGTTCGTCCATTTTGAAGGGAAATGTATGAAATTCTACAAAAATTCAATCTAACAGTTCAATTCAACGTCATGTAAGGACAACATGAATTTTTGGAAATTCCACTCCCCAAAAGAGTAAATTTGGGGGTATATATGGGCCGTTACTCAAATTTAAAACCATTGAAATATAGAATTCCACGCGTCGTAGTCGCTGGCAAAAGCTAGTTGAATTTTTTTTCTGCACATCACAAGACACATGTGAGGTGAAAGCGGTATGTAATATACCTATAATTGATCCCATAGCTTCAGAGAACCATGAATCATCACAAAAAACCAATAATAAATCTACCTCATACTCAAACATAAACGTTTAGAAATTTAATTCTAAAACCCATCAATACCTTTTGTCAAATGGGTCAGGAATCAGTTGGTCTGTTAGTACAGATCCTTCACTATAGTCTATTCATTTAGACTTGGCAAAAAACGTAAACAATAATGGCTGACGAAAAAAAATAGTGATGTGAATCATTTAATGAACTGTTGTGAACTACTCAAAATGGCGCTTCAACATTCATTCAGTGAATGATATTAATTAATTAAAAGTCGCTGCAGTCGGTTAAAAATGGACTTAGATTTAGTTATGTGTCGTTCGCGATTTAACGAATCTAAAGTACCTCTTATATTATTTTTTTTTCCATGATTGCATTTTTTTTTTATAATAATACTATATTTTCACTATCCACAATTTTCACGATCAATAAATGAAATAAAATTTAATTTAATTTAAGTACAGCTTTCAATAAATTTAAGAATGTTTTGAACAATTTTAATTCATCATCACTGAAAAAAACGTAAATCAATCCCATTCGTTCTTTAGTTCACTTGTTCCCATCCCTAAAATCAAATGTCAAACTTCCATGTCGTTTATTAATCTGTGGCTTGAAGTCTCCTTGGAATAACGAAATTTGCAAAACAAATACATTTGCACAGTGAATTTACAATGAATATATTATGTGAATATTAGTGTGTTGGTGTGTGAACTAGTTTATACAACTCAATCTAGTAACGTACAGTGTGTTATTCTTTTGCAATATCGTAATTTGTAATTGGGGGGGTTTACTGTTTTTGCCAAGTCTATATGAATTGACTATACATTAAGAAGGTAGATCGTGTTAGAGTGCAATAAACTACAATTGTAGAACACGCTGACGTCAAAGACTGCAGGCTTAATTGTAGAAAGATGCACTGTTACAGGCGATAGCGAATTCGCGTGACCAAAGGATATTATGTATAGGACGAGATTGCAACTGGACAATAGTTACTAAACAGTTTTCTTCTGTTCAATTGTAGTTTTCTCTAAATTGAAAATACAATTCACCTGTTCAGTAAGTATGTATGTGGCGAGACCACTATTGAACTTTTACAACCTAGTACTCTTTACAACTAGTAGATATGATACTCTTGTCTAGAATGTTCAGCCATCGATTTTTTAAGTTTCTATTTACCTATGAGATTCACAATAGATCGCCATAAATATATTTTACTATTAATGTTATCAAGGACATATAAAACTTATCAAGGACTTCCTAAACTACGATACCAATAAGTACTTGAAAAAATATGGGATTTGAACCTGCAACCTTCTGCACACCGGGCAGCCACTTTATCAAACCATCTACGGTCACCTTTTGCCAGGATTCTAATTTTCAACTGTATGTAACGTCATTTCGTAACGTCACGTCCATCCATTTGTTCCAATCTTAAGGTCCTATCTGCCAGTCTAATATTTTTGTCAACTGTTCTTTAGAATAATTTGCTAAGCATAGCTAAATGCTATAAAAATAATCAGTAAGAAGTACTTATTACTAGCCCATTTATACAATTACTAGAAAATCTATGAACTAGAGACTAAAAGCAATGGATTGCCATCTCGATACAAACATAAGTCGTACTGTGTTGACAAGCAACAAAGTGTGCGTACTCACGGCACGCGACCGGATATTCCGATTCCACAATTATACCAAGACAACTACTAGTTACTACAATATTTACGCATTCCCATTTAAAAAAATATTTTTAAAATATTAAAGATACTTTATGAAACTAGCTGTTGCAAAATACAAGTATAGCTATAGATTTTTTGGCGAGATGTAAGTAAAGATTATTTTTTGCATAAATTGTAATGTTTCTCTTTTATCATTTCTATTGTGCTGTACTGATAGTTGTTTTTGATTTTGCTATAAGATATGTATATACCTATGCGGCAACTTGTAATTGGCCTTCATAATGTTATTAATGTTTTCCTAGTTTTAAGTTAGCTGTAAGTCTCTATTAAATAAAAAATTAAATAAAATAAAATAGTCAGCAACAGGAGTAGCTAGGACATGAACAAATTCCAAAAGTCGCTTACACTTCTCAAGATCGTAATTATTTCGTGGCTGTATTAAAATTTAAAAATTTCAGAGTGTTCAGTAACTTTTGTTACTGACTGTACAGTCAGCAATAAAAGCAGCTCAACACATGAAAATTTTAAATTTTTTATAGAAATCACATTTTTATTTGTGTAATTTTCGTCAGGAAATTCACAATAGCAGCACGGAGTTGGAATTGTGCCCGGTGGATGGCGATAGGCTCACGCACTATGCCCCATGGGACCTAAACATTACAGGTGAAATGTGGTTGTTGTACACCTCTGCAACAGCGTGAGATTTTAGTTCAAGAACCATCTATACAAATGATCAAGTCATTTCGTGTAAAATACCGCTATAATTTTGGCGTTTTGTTTATTTTCTCTAGCGGTCTTATTGATATTTAAACAAACATTAAAATAGCTGGTACAAAATTCAGGCGCCACATTCAACTCTCAAATACCATTTAAACGTAGTACAACTTTCTACAAATCCTAAATCCCATATTCCACGGACATAATACAAACAGTAGCAAATGCAAACGATTACAAAATCAAAGGGCGTAAGTCAAAATCGTCGTGCGTCGGTGTTCCGTCAACAGTCGTAAAGTACAATAACATTGCCGTAAATTGTTCGATGACGTAACTATCGGTCTACGGTAGCTGGGTCGGTTCGGTGAGGTATGAAAACAGCGATTGCATAAGCGAAGAGGTTGTATTTAATATAAATGTTGTATTAAATAGGCAAAAAACATAATCTAACTAAGTTGTCATCAAAAAATCATTTCCTTATCATATTATTATATAGTTGGCAAAGCGCGATATATATATTATTACATACAAGCTCAAACCAGTATCGATAGCTTCCAATTTTCGACATCAATCTTATCTTACTTGTCGCTAGTTTCAGAACAGAGCTACTTCAAACTTCTTCTTACAAAACGATTGCAACACGTGTGAAATATGACGTCACAATACCCGTTTTTAATCAGAAGCTAAAAATATCGCTCGCATCGCATCCCACGTGTAGAGTAAAGCTTCCTCACCCAACAACTGAATTATCGGCATTAAAGAACGCGACCATTGCATATCGTGAGGTGCACTATGACGTCCCAATACCCGGTTTTCGTCAGAAAATAAAATATAATCGGCCATTTCATAGCCCACGTGTAGAACAGAGCTACCTCACCCGATAACTCTCAATTATTGGCATCAAAGAGCGCGACGATTGCATCACATGTGTACTATGACGTCACTATACCCGTTTTTCATCAGAACCCAATAAAATCGCTCGCTTCATAGCCCACGCGTAGAACAGAGCTACCTCACCCGATAACTCTCAATTATTGGCATCAAAGAGTGCGACGATTGCATCTCGTGACGTGCACTATGACGTCACAATTCAATGACTCCATCTACCAATAAATCGAGATGTATTTCTGAACTAACTTTTGCCCGCAGCTCAAGATGGAATTATATTCCGTTTCGCCTTTGTACATAATTATAATTAAGCATTGTGGATATTCTTAGCTAGGCTTTTAGGCGCTTTGTGATTAGAGCAACTTGGTTGAGACAACTTTCGACTTTTTAAGGAAAGTGCCTAGTTTGATAACTAAATAAGATATTTTAGTATGGTGAACTGTGCAAACTGCTTTGGCTCACACTGATTTTAAAGCAAAATGTTCATGTTATGGCAGTTACAATTTTAGTATATTTACGGAATATTGTCTCCAATATTTGAATAAATACGCATATGTATTGAGTAAGCTATCTCAAAGATATCACGAACCGGTATTTTGTTCAGTAATCTCGTATAAAGTATGCTATGGTAATGTTTATTTACTCGTTTAAAATGTTTATGATCCCTTCACTGCGTGACGTCATTCTGATATATAGCCGTAGAGGTTTTAGACAATCTGATAGTTTACGCAATATCCGATTAAATCAAACTGAATTTGAAATGAACATACGAGACATTTAAATGTTGGCTATTTAAAATCTAGCCTAATCCCCAAGAGCTTAAAGTAAGATAAACCTGTACGTCAGAATCAAACAGCCTATTGCTAATTTCGTAGAATGAAAATTTACAAACGTAATTTTTTTTCAAAACAATAATAATACACTATGTATTTTTAGTCACCTGCCTTAATTACTTATGGTCAGTGTCAGAGGTTTTGAAAAGGTTAGGTTAGGTTTTTTTTTTTCTCAGAGGTTTTGGATAGATCATATCCAACCCATAAAATATAACCTGACCGAATATAAAAGTGACATAATTTACACTTGAAAAAACATAACCCTCCTTCTGACGCAGTCGGGTAAAAAGAACACAGCTATCACTTTCATTTACGTGTGAAAAATGTTTTGATTATTTTTTTTATTGGGGCTTATAGTACTACCATGATATCAATTTTAAACTATGCTAAGACTAGTTAGAAATTCATGACTACTCCGTGCTAGAACAGAAGTTCTACCTATGAAATAATTAGATAAACACTGACTCATCATAAATCTCGCCCAGAGCTACCAGCACGTCAACAAAACAAACTCAAGGAAACTCGATACGAATAACTGTAAGACCTACGTGTCCAAAATAATGATAGAGAGAAAAGTTTTAGAAAAGTCATATTCGCTTTTGAACAAGATGCTCCAAAAAATTGTATGAGATATGCTAGGTACTGCGTTTCGGGTTATTAATTGGATTAGACGCCGAAATAACTGACACAATTTCTTTTTTTTTACTAAGCTTACTAGTAATTTGCATATACAAATGACTAGTATTCTTGTTAACCCTTCCAGCTAAGTTTTATTCGATTGTGTTAGGAGGAAGTCCACGTCCGTGGTGGTGGAGTGGAGGAATCGAACCCACGACCTCTCGATCGTAAAACCGATGCCTTATCCATTGGGCCACGGGCGGTTAATATCATGTGGACAAAAAAAAACCTTAACACCATCGCAATGACGATATCCGTATCATCAATTTAACTGTCACTATGTGAACCAAAATCAATTAAAATTTAAGGAAAGATTATGCCAAGCTTGTTCACAAAAGCTCTACCAAAGAGTTATGCTAAATAAAGCAAATTTATAACTAACAAGTTGCTATAAGTCTTAGAGCGGCGAAAACTACTATTCTATCAATATTTAATATCGCCTAAGAAAAAGACATAAACGCGTGCAATGTTTTAGTGCTGTTTCGGGTAACAGGGATATTGTCAAATAAAATCTTAATATATTAAAACTAGAGAATGTGGAATTGAATTATGAAACTGGGTTCGATAATATTTAATATGAAAAAAAAAACCGACTTCAAAAAGAAGTTAACTAAAAAGCATAAAATAAATTTACTTCGCACAAATAATACGTTTTTTCATTTAGTTAAATATAAATTATTAAATAATTATTTTATAATTCTGAAGTCGGTGCCAAGTAAATCGGATAATTAAGAACTAATATTCTGTCAGAAAATAGTTGTTAGAAAGATTTATACTTATTATCTAGTTATTGGTTACTTGGCACCGACTTCAGAATTATAAAATAATTATTTAATAATTTCTATTTAACTAAATGAAAAAACGTATTAGTTGTGCGAAGTAAATTTATTTTATGCTTTTTAGTTTACCTACTTTTTGAAGTCGGTTTTTTTTTGTTAAAAATTATTTTATTTTACGATTTTAAGTGATGGGTAGACCGAGCAAGAATGTTTCTCGAATGAGGAGACGACGGTTACTTGAGACGGAAAACTTATTAATAATAATCCCCGTACTCCTAACCGTTGAGGAGTTGTACCTTCCAGCATCAGCTCTGCAACTTAAAATGCAAATATCCAAGTAGTTTTAGGTAATATACAAAAAACAATATAGAAGCCTTTTAAATTTGAGGGTTGCCCTCGATTTCTCTAGGATCCCATCATCAAAACGTGTCTGGAAAAAAATGGGACCACATGACAAGTATATCCTATCAAACAAAAAAAGAATTTCTCAGATCGGTCCAGGCGACTTCGAGTAATCGGTGAACAAACATAAAAAAAAAAAAAAAAAAATACAACCGAATTGAGAACCTCCTCCTTTTTTTGAAGTCGGTTAAAAATACATATGACTCAAGATTATAATGGCTTCAAGATCGTTCTCTATTTTGTATTTATAGATAAGACACCAACTACAAAATATTACAAAGGTATCCTATATTTTTCCTGATTATAAACGTTCAGAGTTCTTATTTCAATTCAATATCTTAATACTTTAATAATTACGGTATTTTACGGAACTATTAATCGTATCATCATGTAGCTACGAGTACAAACCACTCCGAAAAAACTAGGCTTTTTGGGTTCTTTACTCCATAACACACCATATCCCTCAGGGCTTCCAGTGCTTCCACTATCAAGAACCGATTACCTAAATAGCCATAAAGCCCACCTGTGCACTAATTGCATTACTGTCACCTGCTACTTGATGGTTATGAGGCAACCCTAGGGCTTACCGGGAGGTCCTGTTCAATAATATAGGAGATAGGGTAATGATGATGATGATTTTAGGCAATTTAGGGCTTTTAACGCAGGATTTGCCTAAGGGCATTATTATGTTTGAAGGTTTTAATAGTTATTTTTCATAAAATGTGCGGCATTCTATGAAAAGGTTTCTTACAAACTCATGTAATAAAGCAAAGAAACCGACTATATTTGTACTTACACAAATTACTTTCGAAGTAAAATGATGATTACGCGCGTAAAATAGTTCCGACAATTACATGAATAAATCAATTTCTTTTTAGCTTAAAAGAGGATATTAGATTATATAAATGTATGTAACTAGGTTTCTGGTCTCGATAAAAACCTGCCCACTAAGCCTACATTATAAATTTCTTTTAAAATTTAAGTAATTGACACTATCAGACCAGCACTGTCAATATCAGACAATGCGATAACCAATCGTAGGTATATTTTAATAATCTCTAATTGATTGACAAATAGCTAGTTGAAAACTGACAAACAGTAATTTTGTTCATTTTACATAGCTAAATTTATTAAACTAGATAGTAAAAGATGTCAAACGAAAGATACAAAAGATAATAGATAGGAAAGGAGCTATAGCAAAAGAAAAATAAAGAAAGTACGTACCTTGAACACTTTCTTCTTCGAGGTAGTTTCATTCATTTTAATTTCAGTTTCGAGGTCCTGCAGGAGAGATAAGAAAACCATTGTTAGATGTTAGACAAGCAAGAAAATCAACACTGTTAGAAATTACTGTAAAGAAGTGCGGTTATTTGCTATCCATGATCCATCCGAGTTAGAGTGGCAGAAGGTAGGTAAAATATACAGTAAAAGAGTGAAAATATTTCATCAATGATCAAGAGATCGTTATAAGTCTTGATCATTGATTAATTAATCTGGATAGTTAGTTTTATAGATTTTTTTGTCTGTTACACCATGCTTCGTCATTTTGAACATGTAAAACATTATTAGAAAGTATGTAGGTAAATATGACTTTTGATTAATGTACTGTGTACAAAGATTATTATATTTTAAATTAAATATCAGTAAATCCATGCAATAGTAAGATAGTTAAGAAAGAGGATAGTTCAGGCGAAATAAAACAAAGAAAACAGATTATGAAAGTTTAATGTCACACGTCACACGATAAATATAAAAAAAGAAAAAAGAAATATCACATTTGAAGCCTTAAAACTAAGCATGCAAATTTTTAACATCTATTAATTTTGAGTACAATTAAAAGTGTTAGCATAAAAATAATAGTAAATCGAAAATTTGGTTATAATTATGAAAATTTAACCACTACTTTAGTCTAATAAGACGCTTTCATCAGAAAAAAAGCATCTGTAAAATGGTTACGATTAAGACGTAGAAACAAACACCCATTCCTGTAGTCCACCAACAGATGATTAAAAAAAAGGATACAATAACACAGCCTAGATAAATAAATTTTCTCTAAAGAGGATTAGATAAGCCCTTAAATAAAATATATAACGGGAATTAACGCGTTCATGCAATTATTTACCTTTTAGGCTTTACGTTTCGGCTAACAGATTACACTGGCCATTTTCGAAAAAAAAAAAAAAAAAAAAAAAAATTGATAAGCCCTTGTCTTGTATCTTTGACAATACTATGGCACTACTATGTGCCTTACCTGCACACTGATATATTCAAAATATGTACTAATGAAATTAGTCTAATTGCCAGGAATAAAGTATTACGCAAATTCACACATTCGTCATCTAATCCCAAACTAAGCAAAGCTACTACTATGGGTACTTGTACTAAAATAACTGATACATTTGAAACATACAAATAGTTTTGAAAAACATATAAAACACTTCCTTTAAATCAAAATATTAACCAACAGTATTAAAAATTTCAAGTGTTAAATTGGACATTGATGAACTATAAAAAGCTGAGCCCTACATTTATTACTTTAATGAATTCAAGAGGCAATTACTACAGCTTTTAAATTGTGCTTAACCTCAAAATTTTAAAATAAGACCAGTGTCTGACGTAATGAAAGATGAAAAGTTTAACGTAATGCGAAGCGATGTTGCCTTGATCCCAAAACATCTCAAAAACTGCATAAGTCACCGTGATCTACTGTAACGATATGTATTTAATTTTGGAAGTGTTCCGAAAAGTTTGTATCGATTTTTTTTTTTTTGCCTTTTGAAAAAGAGATCGGTGATATTTGTGTTTTACATAACAAACGTTTATAGGGGTGATATCTGAACCAATGTGCTAACGGCCCTGTGACTAACTATCGCCAGCTTTTCATATTAATTGATTTAAAGTTTTTTTACATTTTTGCGCTGTTTGTTTGTAATTATTGCCATTGTAGTATGCAACAATTGAAAATGTTATCCTAAGGGGTTCGATTTCGTCGCTTTTTGTCATTCTGTATGGAGAAACATTAAAAAAAATGCGATTATATCTAACTCTCACCAGTCTGGTAAAATATTATTAGATAAAATACAGAATAAATAATTTTGTTCACAACGGACTACAAAGATGTTTCGGAAATTAAAAAAGCCCATAAATAACTTTCAATTGTAAATTCACTAAAAATCACTTCAATAAAATAATTGTACAGATATAAGATGCAATTAATTCCGTGTATAATTCGGCCATACCATTAATTAACCCTGCACAATAAATATGAAGTTGCCATTAATAAAGTAACTTCAATCAGGATTCGTTTTATTGTTGCCAGTCACGAAAATATTCGATGAGCAAATATTATGCAGAACGGGTTTATGATTTTTATCGATAGTGTTGCCAGGTTAAGCGATTTCTTTTTATGTGGGTGGGAAATTGGGTTACTATATACTTGGGGATAAGTGTTAACTAAAGTCCGACTCTGAGCCAACTTCGAAATTTGTAAATTTTTAGCATCTTAGCAATGACCTAAGCTGAAAAGCTATTTCCATTTTTAAAGCATAGCAGTGAACCACCTAATTAAAAATATAAGGATCATACTTATTGCCCGCAATACGTTTGGTCGATAATTCAAAAAACTTAATCTACAGCACTATATTTCCAACTACATGAAAATAAAAGTAAATCATCAAAATCAGTCCAGCCATTTAGGAGAAGAATTACGCAAACACACGCACTTTGTAATTCACGAGTAATATCGTGAAGATAATACACACGAATTATATTTGCAACGAGACTTAAAAGCATGATTACATCCAATAAAATTGTTGTACACAGTACACCTCCATCTATACATTTCAAGTATTAGCTGGTCTCGCATAGCACAGGAAGTCTATACAATTCGAGTTCACCTTATACTGGAAATGTATAACATGAAGGGAAACCGTGGGCTTAATAACATATTTGTTTACTTTCAGTCATTTTTAACAACTGATTTTGACTTATTGATGCAAAAATACTTCGATAAAGAAACTTTATGTAAAATGTCAAAAATAATGATAATACCTGAATACCCAGAAAGAGATACAGCGAAACAAATTAGGGGGATTTACTTGAAGTATTTTGAACATAATATTTTGTATGACACGATATGTTTATGTTTGAATAAATTGTTTGTATGTAGGTGAGGTTTTACGTGTACGGAACTCATGTCTGTTTAGTGTGTCAGTGTCTGAGTCAGTAAAACGTATTAGGATATGTAGAGAAAACTTTGAGATTTACAATGAGTTAATAAGACCACGTTTCTGAAGCATTGAAAGAAACCATTTTTAGAACTGAAGACTTGATTGTTTTTTACGACAGGTGTAGAAAACTAGGTCGTTATTCATGTGATCTTAAAATTAAGTATAACCCGTAAACGTTTGCTGATTTATATAGGTTTTTTTATATGAACAATTATGTTTTGTTTGACATAGATTAAATACAACTATTTTTGCGATTTAACGTTAAAAAAAATATTTAATTATATTAAATACACCGGCTAAAATCAATTAAATATCTTTTAATTTACTCCCTTTTAATTACAAATCCGAGTTCACTAAATCTCTTTGTGGCAGTCGCACGGCGTCGACCCAGATAACGGAGTAATTGCAGCCTTGGTCCGCAGGCGCCGCCATTAGCAAGCGTTTTAAATACTCGCACTTCTATCCTAATTGGAGGATATAGGCCACATGTGAGAATATGCGACTTCGAGGAAAACTAAAACTTATAGAAAAAATAAAAAAAATATTCCATATTCAAAAGATGTCGAAACGACATTTTCTTTTTTGGTCGCAGGTCATAATATCGTACAACCAGCTTGTTGTGTTTTTGAAAATGGAATATCCCTATTTGTTTTTAGAGAATGAATATGAAATCAGGCTTCAGATAGTTAGTGGTCTGTAGTGGCTTAACTATCAACAGTAAAACAGATAACTTAATAATTGCAAGCCTTGATCTGCGCGGGCGCCGTCATTAGCAAGCGTTTTAAATGCTCGTAATTTTATCCTGATTGTAGAATATAGGCCGCATGTGGGTAAGTAATACTTGGATTATTGTGTTATTATGTCATGTGGATGTTGAACTAGCAAAAGGAGGTTATCAATCAGAATACTTATCTTGTTTTAATTGTTTAATGACTTTACTAAATTGTTTTACAAGCGACCTTACGCTATATCTTAGGCCCAACATTTTCTGCAACCTTACTGTAACAGCGACGAATTTTCCTTTGTCTATAAAAAACTGAGAGATAGAGGTATAAAAGTCCGTTACCAATATAAAAAAAAAATATCATTTTCATATAATAATTATGGACATTCTACTTGTTTTACGTATGTCCATCAAAATAAGCGATTAAAACCTGGTTAGTGCTTAGACTGCTTAGCCGTAAATAATTCATATGCCTGAGCAACTCAACATAGATTAGCTAACTGGCGAGCTGTCATGTCTGAATTATTCTAATCTCAGTAATATTAAATCATTATTAGACTGGTCGGTTGAACATTATTGTTTAGAATTGAACTGTAAATATTGTTAGGAGTTTAGTGGATGACATACTGATTGTATAATAAAAGCTAATAAGGTATACCTACCAGAGAAAACGAACGGGTTACTCACGGATTTAGGTATACCTACCTATCTAGAAATTTAAATGATGAGCAATTTTATATTAATTTAAACTATACACGGTGAAATTTTTCTGGTTTTGAAATTCAAAATCAGTATCAGAATACATTCTAGTTCTTACGAAAAAATACGAAAATCAATTTACATGTTTGGAAAACGTGAATACTTTTTTTAACTGCTTATAGTGTTCCATTTGTTCAGAAACCGTGTTTTTTTACCTATTCTGAACAAGCCACTAAACTTCCACCGTATATGCCAATATTTTTTTCATAATTACGACTTGCCTTTGGCCAATTTTAACATTGAAAGGATGCGATAGAAACAAAAATCAAGTTTAATTGACACTTCATTATTTTACGTTACGATATCTTTTCCTTTTTCTTGCGCATCTGAAACCACTTTACAATTTTCATGGAATAGAATCCATTTTAGATAAAATGGAAAACTAATCGGTATATTAAAAACAGAGTAAACACAAAAATACCCAAATTTCCCACTCAGTGAGTATGAGAGAGTGGGAGAGGAGGGGGTATCGTGAAACGTGGCCGTGAAATTGTGTCATATGGACCGCGGTCCGACGAAAAGAACCAAGATTTTTATTAAACTAGTACTAAAATTTTTGTGTGTTTTACTAGCCGGAGAATTTTGACATTCCCACAAAAAAAATAAAAAAAAATAAAATGGAAACCAGTCATTTTCTTATTAATTATTATTGAACTATATAAACATCTGTTTTTTTTTTGCATTCAATTTTGCGTACAACAACACTTAATATTTTTTAATTACTTGTATCCATAACATAATTAAATGTTAAAAAATATCTTTAAATTATCTTAATATTTTTTTAATGAAATTATACGGAGATTGTATTTACTGTCCAATAAAATTTTTATCTACTTTAAAATGAATATTGGAAAAATTACACACACACACACACATGCAAACAGACCTTTACGTCGACAGTTCCTCACTGACCTGAAAACACAAGAAAACATGAGCCAAATGCACATAAATTGTCTACATTATTTTAATTTATACAATTAACCGTCTCACATATAGCAATTTAGCACTATGCAAAAACGTAAATACTTGAAACACTAAATAAAATAAAAAGGAGCTTGTTTCCATTGACAAGGACGACGGCACATTTGTAAGTACGTATCATTATCTCCTAATTGTTTAAATATTTGTTCATGTGTACACCGGAGTAGTAATTTATTATGCCTCTTGAATTGGCGTTAAACTTGATCAACAAAGCAAAACATTTTATTAAAACTATTAGGAGTTTAGAAATATCTCACATTTTTAAAGTACTGAATTTAACATGCTATATTATAGCGAAATTATCTAACAGTAAGTTAATTTTAAATTAAATCAATTACCTTTCAGTTTAATTAAATCAAAATACGTTCAAGAGAAAGCAATATGTGTAAATGTATGCTCTTAACTATACTGTATGTTATGAAGCATTATTTTTAGTAATGTCTTCGAGTCGACAGAAACGTCCCGTGAATATTATAAACAACCAGCTAACAAGTCAGGCTGCTTCTATTAATTTAACTGACCAAAACCATAAAAAATAATTAGGTTTATATGACAAATGTATCCATGCGTGCAATTTAATCAGGAAACAACTGAAAATATACGTGGAACTGACACAACTTTAAGTAACTCTGCTACGAGTGGTGCTTCCACCATGTGCACGAATAAGTTTGTAGAGCTGTTTATAATACAGTGTCAAGTGCGCCAGCTGCTCATCAACAAAAGTTGTCACTGCATGAATTGTGTACGATCCGGTACAGTTTACGAGTATGCTAATGTGTCCCGCGGTAATATCACCTAAATATATTTTAGTTTGATTAAACTTCAACTAAATATACGTTGTCATTTTTGAGACAGTAAATTTTTGATTAATATGAAAATTTACTTTTGAAACTTTGTAAGGATACTAACTGATATTTGGATTTAATTCGTTATTAATTCGTTTTATGGATAATGCAGTTGTATTTTTAATGAAGAAATTAATATAACTTATTTAACATGACGAATGTCTTTTGTTTTTTTTTCTAGATATTATAACACATGAAAAATAAATTGAGCTTATTTTTTTATATTTTAGCAAAACACAAAGTATTACTTTGTAGTTTTAATACGAGGTACTGAGTGTGTTCGCTATTCACAAGGAATAACCAATCCAATAGACTGATAATTTGATAAATGCCTAAGCGCCTTGAGGCAGGAAAATATATAAAATCACTGGAATATTTTTTCTTAATGACATAATAACGGTCATTTACGAACACAGCTCACGTAGTTATAAATGCAGAATTATACAGACCAGTATTATCTCAATATTGCCACAAAGTTTTAATTAATTATTTCTTTCATATCTCATAATGCAGTTCTTTAATTAACCAATCGATTATTGATTGACCCGATTCCTGATTCGCATTTAAATCGATTAATAAAGTCGATATAATATTAGCTGACAAAATAAGAGACTGCTTCTTGAATTCATTTAGAAGGTAGGTACGCATAATCGATTTAAAGATAAAGGGCGGCTTTTGAAACAGTTATATAAAAACAATATTGTCATCAATTATATTATCATCCTAATAATACATGAGATAAGTTATTAGGCACTATATTTCATTGGTTATTTATAATGACATTATTTATATAAGCCATTAATATTAATGTTTAGTGCAAAATTCTACAAGATGTGCAGCGTTAACTATTAACTTAGGAGAACCTCATCAATATTGATACAGTCATTCAATTACAAGCAAGCAATTTACTTAGTTATTTTTTATCAAACTGGGCGTGGAGGTTTTTTAACCGTGCGCGCATGAAACTTTACGCATTTGCGCTCAATTTGAATAATTTTGCATAAAATGTATTAAACCTTGGATAATGTAACGATCTTCTAATTTTAATAGACAGGTGTAGGTAAGTGTATTTATTAGTTAAGTAGGATTTGTTTCTTTTTTCATATAAATTTGAATTATTTACTGCAATTAAGTTATTACTATATTATATTATTATTAGATAGGAAAATGTATTTTTGTCCTTCTTAATTTTTTTCAGATAATCATAAAAAATCCCTTCAGCAGTGTATAATTTTACGAACTTGACATTTAATTTAATAACTTCATTCAATTTTTTTAATACGGGTGTGACGTTATGTTGGTCATTTAGTCTACCGCGGTTACACCTATACTAGGCATCTTCAAGAGGGTGCGATGTGCGATACGTCGCGCCTGAGTCAAAGTGTCAGATAGATGTATGCACTGTCGGTACACGTGTATGAATCGTTTTTTTTTAATAACAGCGGACAATATGTTTTCGGAGGTGACCACACTTTGTAAAAAAGGCGTCCATCATTCTGCCTACGGGATGCAATGCCAGTGCAAGACTGGCTGCGACTCAGGCGCGAAAAATAATTTAATAACTTGTCAAAGAAAATAATTATATTATTTAAACTGTATTGCATAACGCGATCCCGTAGGCAGAATGATGGACGCCTTTTTTACAAAGTGTGGTCACCTCCGAAAACATATTGTCCGCTGTTATTAAAAAAAAACGATTCATACACGTGTACCGACAGTGCATACATCTATCTGACACTTTTATTGGTTTGGATACATTTTGATTGAAAACTTCGATTATTATGTGTATTATTTTTTGTTGAACTTTTTATAAAAAAATATAGATGACCTACAGAACAGGTCAATCTTTGTCTAGCACTGAGACAATAGTCTATAATTATATTAATATTTACAATGGCGATTACAACGTAATTAAATCATACCGTATTAATAGAACATTGAAAAGAGCCTAAATAATCACCAATTATAACATCACGCATCATATTACCCAGACGGGAGTAGCAAAGGATGTATAACACTCAGATTTCACTTGTTATGTTTCGATCCCATGTGATGAGGGTGAGCCTATCGAGATCCATCGGGCACAAATCCAACTCCACGCTGCTACTGAGAATTTCCTGGCGTAAAAATCACAAATTATATTGTCTAACAATAAGGCTTACCTAAATTAGCCCCTCACAATCCAGTCAAATATTTCCCAACTACAAGATCTAAGGCATTTTGTCTGCATACGGTACTAGTCGCACAATGTCCACCACATTTATCATCATAAGTGCCGGTATACACGACCACAATACGAGGCTACGACAAAGCGAGCCCGGACTACGACACCATTTGTAAAACCTAAATATTGTATTGTTATTTATTACTACCATTTTACAGAGATTCGCTTGTGTAAGTGATTTAATAGTATTTTCATCATGTATAATTCTTTGGGATAATAGCCCGGGCCTGAATGCCCACAAAGCATAATGTACGGTAATTTCTATTTGATTTTGTATAATTGTTTGGTTGGAGTAAGATAAACTTATTTCATTTGTGTGGAACTTGGCTAAGGTGGTCTTGTGTTACCAATTCTAGCCGAGTTAATTTAATTTCGTATAAAATTACCTCTTGTGTAAATTTAGTGTGAAATTCAATTATTATACCGATGGATTTTCTATGAATTTAGATTGATACTGCCTCGTTGTTCTAGTGGTTAGCGTATGGGTACGAATTCGGGCAAAGTGTTATTTGTGAACTTTCCCTCAGGCAATATACAGGATGGGTGACCGGTGGATGACAGTAGGCTCATTTCATGCTAGGGCCATGGGACCTAAACATAACAGGTGTAATGTGGATGTTGTACACCTCTGCCACACCCTTCTGGGTAATATAGGCGTGATGTTATGTTATGACCATATGTTTGATGTAAGACTCATACAGAGGGATTCATTGGAGGTAAAAAGGCATGTTGAGGCTACGGCTACAAGCTACTTAGACCCAATTTCACCCAAAGCGGAGACGAGAGGACATTTAATTAGCAATTAGGTTAGGTAGGTAGATAACGAAAGATTGCTAATTCAAACACAGATATGTTTGATGACCCTCTTGTCTCAGCTTTGGTTAAAACCGGACCTTATTTAGCTTTGGCAGCGCAAATGATGACAATGCATAGATGAAATATGTAGCAAAAAGACAGCGCAACATATAGCGTTAAATTGAAGAAACTGCAGAAATATAAACAAACTTGAAATACAAACAAAAGACAAAGGAGTAACAGTATAGAATTACAGCCACTTATTTCTTAAAGAGTTACACTTAAGTACTCAAATATTGCATAAGGGGTCAGGTGCGAAAATAAAATAAATTTTATCATCTCTTACTGCGCTTAAAACTTTAAAGTTCGAAATAAAAAGTCAAAATCACGCCACAGAATAACCGTTCTTACTGTGACACCGTGGCAAACTCCGGCGAATTTGCAGCGATTATATCGTAAAATTTTACATTGTCGATTTATATGTATCACCTCACGCACCTCCCTTTTCATCCAATATCGATGGAAGAGGATGGACGCCGCCAAGTGCATAAAATTAAATTGGATGCGATAATTAACATGGGCAGGTTTAAAGTAAACAGAGGACATAAAGAACATCAGATCGTGATTTTCGGGCAAACAACTCCAGGCTATTATATCGGGTAAAACAATTTTCAACTCTAAATTAAAGGAGTAAGATATATTTACGGTCGATAATTGCGTAGAGATATTTCGACCTGATTTTTAACGTGTCACTATAATTGGTTGCGAGACGAGTAGCCGATGATTGACGCGTAATTTTGACGCTGCCCAGCTATTACTCGTGGTTTCTCGAAAGACATTTTATTGGTACGCGTATTGATCACAAATTTCATTCAGTCACGGTCACATTGTACGGTTATTACGATGATTGAATTTATTATCGCGCACAAGTCGTTCAATGTAATAAAAGTTAATGTAAAACAGCTGTGTTAAATAAACTCGGCGCCGATTGAAATCATCCTGGCATTATGGTAAATCAAAAGTTTTAAATAAATAAAGGGTTTATCTGGACCCGTAAGGCGTAAGTGAAGTTTCGAAGTATTAATTCATCCGGAAGCGTCGGCGTATTGAGATTGTGCAATGTCCATTGCGATCTCCAAAACAACAAAAGCTATTATAAATACTCGGTAATAATTTCTACCAATTATATGTTTAATGTCATGGTTTTCGCATGCCCCGATCGTAATGATGCACAAATTGAATACATCATAAAACTTTCAAAATAACTGTATAATTAACACTACGCAATTACAGTGACAGTTTGTGAGTAAAAAAAGGTTTTTTGGGACACAAGATGATATTCATCACACACGCCCCGAGAAGATAATTCGCGAACAATTTGCTTGGTTTATCAGTACGTAATTATCCGAAACGCGTAAGTTAATGAACGGTTGCGTTGCAGTGCGGTGTGAGCGACGCCCGGAGGCGGAGCGTCTCCCAAAGTAATTGTTAGGAGCGTTGCATAAAACACGGTGATAGTTATTTGGTACTGTACGGTACAAACATTACACGCATTTAAGAAGAGGAATTGAAATGAATTTTATTTTCCAGTAACTATATGCCTATTTATTATCTAAGTGATTTAATGGAAAATAGTGTCCAATAAAATCAGGCACATAGCCAGATAATTTGAGTATAATAATATTTACAGTTGGCAGTAGCGAAGCAGGAGTACATTAGTTAAAGTTACATTCAATAACTTAAACTTATCAAAATGCAAAGGTTTAATTTATTTATTTTAGATGTATTATAAGTATTTATTCACAAAAGAAAAGTATATATGTATTGGTGTCAGTTATTCTAGTTCTTAGATCTCTGCTTAGTTTGGGACTAGATAGCGATGTGTGTATGTGGTGTGATATTTAGTTATTTATATTCTAGTAAAGTTTCAAGAATCTGATTAAAATTTATGTTATTATTATAAATCTAATAGTTGTTGTTTAAAATACAAATAGTGATACTAATACACAAAAAAGGATTTAAAACTTTAAGACCTTTAACTAAAACTTTAAAACCATTAATAGAATTGTTGCTGAATGCAAACTCTTATGCCTCTAGTATAAGAGACTTAGACGTGTTTTATGAAAATTAGAGAGCATCTTAAGGAGTCCTTCTTGGAGGAATCGCTCGATTAATTTAATCTTATCCAACTTATGACAGTCTTGTTGTTTTTTTTTTATTTTGATAGATGTATTCTGTACCTTTATTTAATTTTAATCTGAAATTCTTCTCATTTTCTCATCTTTTTAAGATTTGTCTCAAGTTTTCCTAACTTTCTTTTCCCTTAAGACGGTGAGAATTGAGGATTAATAGCCATTGTTTCTGACAATCATAATCATAAATATAATGTACGCTGGAATTGTTATGTACATCGGCAATTGTATTTTTAGTATAATTTGTTTGGTGATGTTTGATGTATGTAATGTGGCTGTACTTTATAAATAAATAAATAAATAAATAAAACTATCCATCAATCCAACACCTTTCACCGCCTTTTTCCGAAACTTGCACCACCCCCTAAAATATCGCAGGTCTGCGCATCTTCGCGTTGGAATAATGTGGACAGACCGCCGGCGTATTATTACACGTATTATTAAACCGTGAGTTATGGCGTTGACACGTATAGTGTCGGCGGAAAAAATATTACGCACAAAAGTGATAATTAGCCGTGAAATTTTATTTCCATGAAACTTGGAAAGTTGATTATGTAACTAATTAAACAGGAGCTGGATTGGTCGAGGGATGAGAGCTCATCTCGAGTGTTGGTTGATACTGTTGAGAGCCATCGATTGTCCATTTATAAACTCTGCGTCAATCCTAAATGGCTTTATTGCAAAGTTGCGGTTCATAAAAGTTATGAATAACTTTTGTAGAAAAACAACAGAAAATTCTGATATTTTATTGAGTTTAAAAGCAAAGCTAGCTTTATGATAAAATATTTCCAAACTCATAGAAGTGCAAAGTTTATAGGCATCAAAAAAAAGTATGCAGATAAGTGATTTTTCCTGTTTTTAACCGACTTCAAAAAAAGGAGGTTCTCAATTCGATTGTATTTTTAAATTGTTTTGTTAACTTAGTTTTGTTTTGTTTTGTTAACTGACTGCCTCTGGTAAAAGTGTTATTTGTGAACTTTTTGTCAGGAGATTCATATTAGCAGCACGGTGGATGTCGATATGCTAACCCCCTATCTCATGGGACCTAACAATAACAGGTGAAAAGTGGGTATTGTACACCTCTGGCAAATTGGGCAATGTTATGTTATAAGTGATTGTGCAGGTTTTTTGGCCCACCCTTCCCCTTGGTGAGATGTGGTGAGATTTATATAAAGCCTCACTTCTCCCCTGATCCTCTCACGCAATTTAAGGATGACCTCTTGATAATCTATATCTTTTTATTATATAAAAATGAAACCTGTTTTTTGTTGTCACGACATAGCATGAAAACCTTGACCGATTTGGCTGTTTTTTTTTTTTTGTAGTTTTCTAATACTCTGTACAAGGATCTTACGGGGAAAAAAAAAAAAAAGTAATGATTTTTATATGGAGGATATTATAGATTCTAGTTCAAATTGAATAGGTAAGCATACATAATAATAAATAATAAAGACTGTTTCTGTTACACTTACGATTTACACACTCATAACATAAACTGTCTTGAGCACGCATAGCTAAGTTACTCAAAGACTCTTGTATTTATGCAAATTCCGTATGAATATCTTATGCAAATATCTCTAGTTTTATTACCCGCTACTACAATTAAACACGTTTATCGTTACAGTAATTAATGACTTTAAAACAAACAATTAGTATTCAATCGACAATAAAATGTCATCTGTCGGAATTAAATAGGAAAGGCAAATCGTCTTAAACAGCGCCGTTTACCACCAGGGGGCGCAGGTGACAAGAAAGGTATTTAAAACGACATTTGTTAACGAGAATACAACAATTTATGCTAGAATATAACTAACTAGTATATAGGTACTTTACATTTTACTTTATACTTACTTTCCATTATTTTCTGGAATAAATAAAAACACGACATAGGTACTCGTTCAGTTGGCCAACGAGTTAGCTATGCAGGGCAAAAACTTCTAAGTCATAGTAAAGACTTACTACACCAGTGAGTACAACGATCTCGAGTGACGTACACAACGACTCCCTACGTCCGGCGCACCCTGGGCAATTCGCGAGTTCTTCAAAGCGAATTGGCAATCCTTTCACCACGATGGCAAGTCAAAATAAACTTTGACTCAGCCATCGACACGACAAGGAAGAAGAAGAAGACTACACCAGTTATGGATAAGTGAGTTACATTATCTAAATAGTGGGTATATTACACATATTAAATATGTAATTCACCCATGCAAATCTATTGCAGTCAGTTTTCACTATGGCATAGAAGTTTTTGCCCTGCATACCTAATTGCTTGGCCCACTGTACCTAGATAATAACGATTACACAGAATCATTTTAAGCGGGGAATTTTAGTATACGTCATTTTCATAAAAACCATGACATTCATTTAAATTCTGTACTACCCAGAAGAGTGTGGCAGAGATGGATTAACGCCCACACTTCACCAGGTAGGTATGTTTCAAATGTAGGTTAAAATATGTAGGTCTACACTAAGTGCTGTTGCTAAGAGTAATTTAGCAGAAATTCCCATAATACTTTTACTCGACCCAGAAATCGAACCAAAGACCTCGAAATTACCAGTCGCATTTAGTAACCACTAGGCCAAGAGTCAGTTTGCTACATTAGCATTATACTTTATTATGAACATAGCTTACAAAGCCAATACAATTAGTATTCAATCAACAATAAAATGTCAACAGATCGTCTATAACTCCGCCATGCCCCCTAGGGGGTGCCGGCGCAGATGTCGCAAGAAATGTATTTAAAACGACATTTATTAAAACGGAAAAACGCACGGATAGATAAGTAAATACATATTTGAACTATCGCGGTAATTATTCATTTGTTAAGGGAAAAAGTGCCCTTTCGGTTTGTTGCAATAAGTTACCAAGACTTCGTTGTAATTAAATATACAATTGCCTTGTAGGGATAAAGGTTTTCCATGAATATTGGCAAGATAATTTTTGCTTGTTATGCCATAACGGAAACGAGTGTGGGGAAGCTAGCTTTCAGATGATAAAAAAATTCTAATATTAATTTTGATAGTTTAAGGTCAAATATCAATATAAAATTTGAACCAAAAATTTACTTTTAAATCTAATTCAATAGCAATCAACATCAATGACTTCAGGTTTCGGATATTTAAGTGCTGGTACATATTTGTTTTAAATTTCTATTCAGATTTGACATTTTATCAGTCAAAGAAGTTCCAAATAGGCTACCAGGGAGTTATACAGAACTTGTGAAAAAAGCGCTACACCACATAATAGGAACGCAAGTATTAAGAAACCATATTATATTGGGTATTTTGAAATGAACTGGATTACACAAAAAATGAAGCAAATGTAAATTAGTTCTAATAAATCACGATTACTGTCAACAACATAAATTATGCCTGTTTTAGAAAAGTTCAATGTAACTTTCTATTAAAGTTATTATACAGAAGTATTTAATGGATATTTAGTTATGTACCTATCATTGTGCGGATAAATCCGTACTGAAAATTACAGACAAAATTTTCTCGCAATTTCATCAAAATTTACGGAATAATATAGTGAATACCTACACTACCGGGTACGGTTTGTACAAAAAAGCTAAGCTTTTAGAAATAAATTTCGTGTAGTGTCCACCACTTTTGTGCTTTATGTGTAAAGCGGCCACCACACTCCATGGTATTCAGTGGCTGGGGTAGTCAGGCAGGAAGAGTCCCGTTGTCCGTTGGATACTTCAGAAATAATATTGCACTGTCCGCAATAGTGAGTTTTTTTTTCATATTATTGTATTGTATTGTATTTATTTATTCGCATGAAATGTGGTACATACAGATGTTACAATAAAATTAGGTTAGCGTCACATTTCACCAAAATTGGTGTGCAAATCTTAATTGAATGTTAGTATACATAGTTTTGATATGCAAGTAGTTAAATTTTATAAGCAACAATCATAATTAGATTTAATGCAAAGAAATATTATTAATAATAGGTCAACACATAATTCATAATCAATAATGGTATAATATACAATGTCCATAAAATGACTAGTAGTAAATGTTAAATTAGTTAAATAATGATATTAAATACCGATGAAAAATCAATAGCATGACAGAATGACGACGTGACTTAATTAAAACATATTTATCTGGTTAAAAGTAAAAATAGTGTCAATGTTTATTTCGTTCACAACAATAAATACACATTTATTTATATTTACATGATAATATATTAAACTTACGTATTATGTGGGTCTTCAAAAAAACTACGAACTGAGTAATATGTCTTTTCAATTAAATAAGCAAATAACCGACTTTTAAATTCTTTTATATTTTCTAAAAGTCTTATAGATTTAGGCAATTTATTGTAGATTTTAGGGCCCATTACAAAAATACTATTGTGAAACAGAGTAGTTCTGCTGGCAACTAAATGTAGTTTGTCAGCTCTCCTTAGACTACGAATGGGAGAGAATTTATCTAAATTGCGTTTAACAAACACAGCTGATTCATAAATGTATAGGGATGGCATGGTCAGTATTTTTAGGTTATTAAAGTATGGCTTACAGCTCTCAGTTCTTTTTATATTTGCAATTGCCCTCACGCAACGCTTTTGCGCTCTAAAGACCCTCTCTTTTCCAGTAGCGTTTCCCCAAAATATTAGTCCATATCTTAGTGTCGAGGAAACCAGACCATGATACGCTGCAAGAACAGTTTTTTGACTAACCGATTTACTTAACACGTGCAAGGCGTAAGATTGTCGATGAAGATTGCTACAAACTGTATTTATTTGTTCATGCCAATTCAGTGAGTTGTCTATATTATGAATAAGTAGTTGTACTAGCCGGTTAAAGTCTAACTAGAAATATTATTTAAATTACAAGAATAATAATAAAATCGTCTTTTATTTATACAGCATAATTTATAATTCTAAGATTTTGGGTTAAATACTTTGGGTTTGAGAATGATGATAACAAATCGATGATTTCTTCAAGCTAACTACTGAAATTGAAATAATATAGCTAAAGATTTTATTTCCTGGCTAAGATTGATCTACCTAAGCGAGAATGATTAGAATGTGAGCCCTATTAAATCTGTTTATCTCTGAGATCTAATCGACCCGTAATTGTCATGCAAATTACAACTATACATATCGCAAATATGTAAACCTGATGAATGAACGTTGCACGTAAATAATTAAAGGTAATGAATTCATAAGTACACATGGCTATTGATCAACCTATAACTAAAGCCTACGAAACAAGATAAATTTATGTTATTACAAATCACACAAATATCAATTCAATTGCTTTGTTATTTAAGTTGATTTTCGTATAATAAAAACTGTTAAAAATGTCCTAAACAATCTCAATTGCAATAGAAATTAAACTTTATGACCTGTGAATTGGGTTTATAATTGTAAATCATGAAAATTATCTCGTTTCGTTGTCTGAAGTATATACATTTCCAGTATAAGATGGTCCCGCGTTCTATAGGCTTGCCGCTCAATGCTAGGCCAGCTTATACTATACATACATACACGCACATTTATATGCAAAATCTAGTAGAACATGGATTCTGTCACCTAAAGATAAAAAACAGGTTATTATATGATTTATTTATTTATTTATTTATTTAACTTCATATACAAGATTTGTATACAAGGCGGACTTAATGCCATAGGCATTCTCGACCAGTCTACCTTTGGGTGATGCAGAGATTAACAAGGCAGGTGAAGTTATAAAATATAGCGTTTGATTTGAAATAAAAGGTCCTAACAATCAATGTTAAAAAAAAAAATTATGCGTAGTGAAACTTTGTGCCTTGTGGTCTAGCGGTATAATTTGCAACCGCTTACTGTGAGGTCACGGGTTTGATGCCTGGGTTGGGCAAAAGTGTTATTTGGGATTATTCTGACAGGAAATTTTTATTACCAGCACATACCAGTCTCGTATTGTGCCCGGTAACTGCCGATAGCCTCACCGTTTATCACATGGGACTTAAACATAGCAGGTGAAGTGTGGGTGTGAAACTCTACCGCCATACCCTTTTGTGACATATAGGCGTGATGATATGTTAATAATACGTGGCAAAACTTTCGTACTTCGTGCACAAATTTATAATTTGTGAGCAATTTTGTTAAAGCTTACTTTGTTGTGCTGAAACTAGTTTTTGACAGGTTATTGTGAGATAAAAGCTGCTTGTATCATTAAATATTTTAAAACTTGTATTATGTACCCGCGATAAAAAAAAACTGAGCATTTTTATTTGGCTAAATAAGTCACTATATGGACATTGCACTATTTAGTTGATATATCACAATAATTTAGTTGTTCTAAGGTTTCAACACTACAGAAAAAAATCCCCTACATTTAAAAAAATCACCACCTAAAAACAAAAATTTGCAAGATTCAATTCTAAAATTTTTTCGACATTTTTTTTATCATTAATCTATATAAATAAAAATGAATTGTTGTTCGTTAGTCTGATTAAAACTCGAGAACGGCTGGGCCGATTGAGCTGATTTTGGTTTTAAAATGTTTGTCGTAGTCCAGGGTAGGTCTTAACGGTGAGCAAATAAGGAAAAATTGCGAGTAAGATAGAGTAAGACGACAATTCCATTTTCCCATATAAAAGTTGACCACTTACTTTCTGTCAAACATTTGACGGTATTTGTACTCTCAGTTCCACTCGAATTGAAGAACGCATTAAAACAAGACTTTTGAATCGACAACATAATATCAACTTTGCTCATAGCATCGTGTATTTAAATTTCAAAATATAAAAATAATTAATGTGTTGACATGTTTGATGGGTGCCAACCTTACAGTGTTACCAACTCTCAAAAATATTTTTATTATAATAATAAGTGTATCCGAACGTTCCATTGTTTTGTCATCTCATGTAAAAAAAACCCGTGTATCCGAACGTTCCATTGTTTTGTCCATAGATTTAAAGACTTTTTACTGCGTTCCTACTTTAACATCCTCGGTTTTGTCACCTCATGTTAAAAAAAGAAACATTTAATTGGAGAAATACTGAAATTAATTAATAATTTAATACAACCTGGACAGTTATTATTTTTGTTCTGCCGTTCCATCCACTTTTTACAAAAGGGACAATGCATTTTAAGGAGTTGAGGGATATATAGCTTCACTATAACTTCTGGAAAATAGTTTTAAAATACCAACAATTTTGATGGGTGCCAACCTTACAGTGTTACCAACTCTCAAAAATATTTTTATTATAATAATAAGTGTATCCGAACGTTCCATTCTTTTGTCATCTCATGTAAAAAAAACCCGTGTATCCGAACGTTCCATTGTTTTGTCCATAGATTTAAAGACTTTTTACTGCGTTCCTACTTTAACATCCTTGGTTTTGTCATCTCATGTTAAAAAAAGAAACATTTAATTGGAGAAATACTGAAATTAATTAATAATTTAATACAACCTGGACAGTTATTATTTTTGTTCTGCCGTTCCATCCACTTTTTACAAAAGGGACAATGCATTTTAAGGAGTTGAGGGATATATAGCTTCACTATAACTTCTGGAAAATAGTTTTAAAATATCAACAATTTAAATATTATAGTTGTTTGAATTCTTTATTTTCTCGATAACAGATGTAGTTCTTCTTCTTTTCTTAACCATGGCCACCGTCAAAAAAAAAAAGGACAGATGTAGTTTGATAGTTATAGTGTAAATATTTGTCGGTATTCACTCAAAAAAAAATTGTCTATGGTAAAATGACACTTGAAATGTAAACGTCTCTTTGCTGTGCATCTATACTTTAATTCTTTAATATTCCTAAAAATCTAAAAGCAACAAATTTCAATAAAATTAAAAAAGTATTGTGTCGTGTGTTTGTGACTTACTAAATATGCCTCCAATAATTAGGCGGTACGAAGTTCGCCGGGTCAGCTAGTATTCATATAAAATTTCAGATTTATAGCACTAACGGTTTTGACGCTATGCCTCGGACTGACGGACAGACGGACATGGCAAAACTATAAAAGCTTGAACAAAACAGCTATCTAATACAAACGAAGGTCATCTATTGTAACAATTTTTGTCTACAATTTCTCAAGTTTAAACAAACTGAAGGTAAAAAGCACTATAATTTGTCGCCAAGACAACCTTAACGTTTTAATTTTCAATACAAAATACCTTTAATACAAGTCCTTTATCAATTCGACATGACCTTAATACATCATTATATCAAAAATCATTACGTTTTATTCGACTTTATCAATGGGCAATCGAATAAATATCGCAAACATTAAAAACGAGGTGCTCCAGTATCGCCCCGAGCAATCATTTACAAGTCTAACTCATTGATCTAGATATTGAATACACAGCTTAGAAACTAAGCAATTATATTATTGGCTGCGGTTTATCGTATTAATAGATGACCCTAGCTTTGAGTCGCAGCATTGCTTTGATTCAATGCAGGTACTTTTAAATCTCTATATTAAAGTGCTAATCGAATGTTGTCGCTGACTGTACTACTCTTGCTCTGTAGTGAAGTGCTCTCTGAAGTGCTTAATCCGGACAGTGAAATCATATTTGATTTAAAATAAGTCTAGTCCAGACCAAGTCCAAAAAAAAGGTTGCCTGGCAGAAATTGCGTCAAGCGATAAGGCCGCCCTTTGCATATTGTTATTATATCTTTAAAAAGTTATCTTTAGTCTGTAATGGAATGGTATGCAAATAAAGTTTTTATCTATCTATCTATCTATCTATCTATCTGGTCCGAAAATAAACTAAAGGAGACATATTTAAAAAAATCTGAACAATGGTTTTACGCAGAGTAAAACAGTTATCCTCTGTTGTTACTGCCCAACCAACGTTTTGTGTCAAAAGTAGTTCAAGTGTGAACTAATTACTTTTTCGATAGAAGACTCTTGACTGAGTAGGAGTATCTTAATATCTAAGATACTCCTGTCTGTTATGTCGTCCAGATAGCCCAAATAAACGCTTTCCTGTCATTTCACAAAACGCCAGTAAAGGTGTACCATATTATATTGACAATAAATTGTGACATTTTGTTCCACCTAAAACTTAAGTACACCTGCTCGAAACGTTACAAAATAAAAATTCATACCTATTTTAGTACACGTCAATATATTTTGAAGCACTATTTCACCAATGTTGTTGTAATATTTGCTACAAATATATATGTAGCGTATATAGCTCAAGTGCACGAGAAGGAAATAAAATTATTATGACGTCACAAATAATATAAATGCCAAATACAATGGTACCAGTTTTATTGTTTTCGGAAAGAAATATAAAGAGTATTTACCCATCGAAGTTTATTACTTTCTTACTAAACTGCGAGACCCGAGGGTACTTGTTTTTACTCGACTGAACAAAAGAAAAGTTATGATGTTTAGATAGAGGAAGTAATAGATAGAGGAATGGGTTTTTTTTCGTTGCTTTGTGGAAATATTCTCCATTAGTAACTTGTCCTCATAGTTCCGATCGAGATAAAAGCAGTAGATAAAGATTAACTGACCTAGAGCATTGCAAAAAAAATATGTTTTACTAGAAATTATCTTTGTTGAATAAGGAATATACTTCGGTCAGTACGAAATAAAAACCTTGGAACCTGATATAACTATCTATTATTAAATGGATTAATGATATTATTGATAAAAATGTATTTCATAAAACTCATACGCAGGACACAAAACAACTTTCGATGAATCGATTTGAGAGAAAACATCGTAACGTCTTAATAAGAGGACGAATACCGTGGGCGGTGACCAGAGGCTTTCGACACCACTGGTTTCTCCGATGTAATCGATTGCAATTCGTCGCTCACTTTCGATACAATCGACTGCCGATTATCGATTACCAACAACTTGAAATGTCATAAAATTATAATTCGAACATCACTACTTGCATACATTCATTTGACAGTTATATTCGAAATTAAAACGGAACATTTCAATTGGTTTAATTGGAGTGGAGTGTTCGAAATTCAAACGTTTAGATGTTGCCTTGGCATTGATATTTATAGTGGCCAATGGTTGGGGTTAAGGTCAGTCCTACAGAAGTAACTAATGACTCGCACGTAACACAAATAAACAAACAATTTTCTTACACAGTACTACTTCAACTAAACTTGGTAGTCTGTTCAAAAGAACTAGAGCTTTCATTGTACGTAGCTGAAGCTGAAAGATTGCACCTATTCCTATTAGGCTATGATGACAAGCTTAATAAACATCCAAATAAAGTAATAAGGCTATGAAGACTCTACTCGATTCATCGAAAGTTGTCTAATATACTGGAACAAAATTAAGTGGGCAATTTAAACAAACCGTGACAAGCGTGAATAATATGCCAAGAGAGAGATAACAGAAAATATAAGACGTACATAATATTCAAATTAATATCGTATAAAATGGCACAAATATGAGCGATGACAGCATAAAAAAGGCAAAAGCATATTAGTGCTAAAAGACGAAAAGAGTAACCATTCATAAGAAATGATAGCAATATTTTAAACTATCGATATTCATGAAAGCCATATAGAGCGCCTGTACATTTGACAAATGGCTCAGAAGTCCAAAAATAACAGAAACAGTTACTTGAAATATGACTACAAAACTGCTAACTAGCCACCGCCATAAACGAATCTAATGATTGAGCAAACACACATTAACATAAATAACCCGATCATGTATTAAATCAACACAATTATAAAAATGTAGGCGAAAGGACAATTCACAAATAAATAATTAAGTAATTAAAAATCTAGGAGTGTTTAATAAAGAACTTATAGTGATGTGGGAAGCGTGTATAATTTAAAATTGCCATTTTTTTCGTGGGCAACCCACGGTCAGATTAGTCAGTATTTCGACATTCTCGGCCCACATGCGCCGGTTATTAACATAAAACGCTACAATTCATTGTGCAATAAACGCGAAATGCGATTTTATCTAGCGACAACATGGCGACGTAAAATTCAGCGACGTGTTTTTTCGACAAAACCAATATTGGTGTGTTTGCCAGCCCTTTGGTGTCCTTAGGGCAAATGTTTGCAAAGCCTTTGCATTTATGATTTTGTTGGTGATAGATTTTATTCTGCTCGAATGAACTGTCACGTTCTAAAGATTTGCTTATGTTAATGGCCAATTTGCATGAACTAGACCACTTACAAGCATGAACTTCCGCAGCAGGACAATTTATATCGGTATTCAAACTCAATAAATAAATGCCCAGTTAAACGCTAATGACAACAAAACCTGCATGTTAACGCAAGATCAAATAATGACAACTTTCTCCGGAAGGAATAATTGGTAATAAAAAGTTTGAAAAACATTATCTAGTTCTAAGCTCTCTCTTTGGCTTATTTAATCATCTCTAGTCTACTGACACTTGCATACAAAAAGCTTCAAAGCATGTTATTATCACTACAACTAATAATATCACTACTTTCCGTTCACAAAAAATGTTGTACATTTTGAATTCTTAAATAAGTTGTTAAGCTCCATTGAAATACATGAAATAGTTTCTCCAAACATTTGACCCAACATTGGCCACACGCTGTTGACTATCAGGAGCCCGTATTTCAACCAGAGAATAAAACGGTGCGTATTTTAAAGTTTCCAACTTCATTGTACATTTACACCCCCACAATTGAATTTTACGATTCCCCGTTGAATATTTCATAGTCATTACGCGTGCATTGAAATTTTATGTACTTTTTTATTTGAAATTACACACGTCGTGTTAAACTGTAAATCTTCTGTAACAACTCAGAAATGCGATAAATTCTTTAAGTCGATATGTTTGTTTTCACTCCAAGTTAATGATCTTGAGTAAACAGTGCTGAATGATATATGCAGTGAGATTGTATTTAACATCATTCTGCCACGCGAATTCGTATTCTAATTGCCATTATAACGAATGACGAATCCCATTTTTACTGAAGACATTCTTTGACGGTAGAAAGATTAATATTGCAGTTGGGAGATACAAAAATCTTGTAGAATGATAGCACAGATTAAGATGTACAACTGTACAACGACATAACACATCGCAGATTGCAGCTGCACTGGCACATGCCAACGAACGCCCAGCCACAGACCCCGGTCCCCAGAGCAAGGGTCACTTCCCGAAAAACACGAAACATAACTGCACCTCGCATTCGCATAACGAAGCCTTACTTTACCCATCTGATAGCGCACAACCTCCTGCTAACTGCCACAAAAACAATGTCCACCACACTGGTTTACAGATAATATTTCAGATGGAACAAAGCTCATACAATTTTGCCAACCGACAAAGCGGCATCGCAAATCTCATTTGCAGACAACAAACAGATAACTATCTCATTCTTTCAACAATGGCCGGTAGGCTCATAAACAGAGCCTAATTAGTAATATTCCGAGTGCATTGTGGTATCTTAACAAATGGACAATAAGATGGAAGCGTGGTTATCTAGGGCGATAAGGGCGCCGCGCCGGGGAGCGACAATTATCAGCCAATGACGTTTGGTTGGTGCGTTTTCGCCGCAAGGAAATGCGATACTGAAAATCGCGTTGCACGTAAGCCATTGCTTGGTAAAGCACAAGTTACTTTAAGAGTTGTGGGGAGTAAACGGCGTTGGAAGTTGTACAGTTGGCGGTCTCGTTTGTGTAAGCTTACGCGTTCGAGTTGAGATAGGATCGTGGTTGGAATACGTAATGGTTGGTAGTGCTCGCCCATGTAGCTCCCGCTTATTGTTCCAACTCTTGTCCGGCGTAGAACGTAAATTGAATAAGTGAGTCCTAGAAAGCTGAGTTACGGCCGCTTGGATTAGACTTTCTTTGGCTAAATTGGACTCTAAGTCATAACTTGATTTATTGGCATTGTATCGATGTTTGATTTGATATGTTTTCCTGCTAGAAGCTGACGCACTTTATGTGTACAGCCACGGATTCTGCTGAAAAGGTGGTTTCAATCAACAGGTTTTGTTGTTTATTTGGAAAGCGCATTCGAAAATCGCATTCCGATTCAGAACGTTGCGCCCTGAGCTTTGTGAAAGAAATATCACGTTCGTTTCAAAAAAATCGAATTGAGTCGGTATTATTTTTTTGTAACAATCATCAAAGTAAAAAAATCTGGTTGATTGAATTAATTCAAACTTGGAAAAACTCACCCATATTCCTGAATATGTAAATTGGAATATAGTTGATACTATATATGTTTATGTTCCATATTGCATACGCATAGTAAATTGAATCCAGTTACAAATGGCATCGTTATCGTCAAGCATGTAGTTTGTATGTGGCATAATAACACGTATTGGTGTCATTTTTCTTAAGTACGGTCTTTGTCGTTGATGGATAGTTGAGTGAGGTATTATTATGTATGTGGAGTTGAACGATATAGCTGTATATGATATAGCTGTATATACCTATTATCCTATTTATAGCCACAGTAAGTTTCCGTTGTTGCTGATTTATAATATCTATATCTTACAGCTGAAAAAGTAAACAAATATTTTATTGTCTAACCGGGATTAAGTCTCAATCTTAATGCAAAGAAATATTGCTATACATTTTGGTCGGTGCAGGAACATACGTTAGTTTGTTATTTGTACCGTTTTGGCCGGGGTATTCTCAAATTTCAATACTCTAGCTAGCCTACTCTAGACTACACTCTTGAGTAGTTTAGCTTAGAATATTGAAATTTATTAAATAATAATAAAATAAGCCCTGTATATAATACATGTCCCACTGCTGGGCTTGGGCCTCTTCTCATGATGAGAAGGATGTGGATTGGTAGACTTCACACAACCTTCGAGTACTTTTTAGGCACTCTGAGGCCTGTAGGTTTTCTCACGATGTTTCCTTCACCGTTAGCGAGCGATAATTTATATGACAAAAACACATATCTTTGAAAAGACGAATCTTAACGATTTATTGACAGAGGTGTGTGCCGTGAGTTCGAACTCGAGAAATTTTACTTCCTAGGTCTCCCACTCGGCGATCACTGTTACAGACTTAGGTTGGACCAAATATGAGATAAATAATTCAATTATTTTATTTTTAGAAAGAAAGAAAGAAAGAAAAATCATTTATTCTGGCATAATAAAAATAGAATACAATAAAACATCTAAAACTAAATAATTTGAAATACTACGTAACTAAATAATACTATTAATAATGCCAGAAATGGTACGCATCTCAGCACAATACTGCAGCGCTAAAAGCACCGCAGCGCTGATATTCTAATGCGCCCAGTAAATGAGTAAGAAATAGTGTGACAAAATAAAATATTTTATTTTTAAAATACTAATCAAATCCAACGTTACTACTAACTGATGTTTTACGACGTCTCTACATCGCGTCGTGTCGCGAGTCCTTTGTAAGATGACAGTCGTTTGACAGTTGCTTGCAGCGACCATTACATAATAACCATGAGTCAGTGACTAATGATTCTGTTAATGTCGGGATCGGGATGGCACTACAAAACAAAATTATTTATTGATCATGTTTTAAAGAATTTTTTTTCGAGCCAGGAGGCCTTAAGAAGCTTTATTAGAATACCTTTTACGTCCTATCCTGGACTGGTCGGTCTAAACCGTATCATAGTAGTGCAATCACTACCGTTTGGGTGGTAGATAATGGTGGTAGTAATTCTTATTCGAGATATTACCACCGTTCGTCAATGAGTAAGTATAACATTGTGGCATTGGTGGCACATTTGACAATATTGTCCAAAACCCAATTATCTCGTCCATACATTTCGTTACTCGTCTTTCTCTAGCTAGAGCGCCTACCTATGTAAGTACTTCAAGTAAAAGCTAGCTAAGAATCCTAGCAGTCTATTTCAATATCAGTCAACAATGAAGGCACATTCTCGCACATTTCCAATATGCTGGCTGGCACGCGTTAGCCTTTAAATCCAAAGACGAATAGCTGCCGCATCGCTTCTGAGTCCTTAGTCGTCAGTGACCATTATTTAAACTTTTTACTGCTATGCCATGTCATAACGTTACGTTACGAGTAAAATGTGTGTTTATTATGAAAACATGAGGCGAAATATTTATTGGCTGGATGATTGAGCGACATTGACTGTGGACGGTCGGCAACTAAGTTAGGTTTTCTTTTGTTGACGAAGGCGAAGGTGCAGAAAATGCTGTAAAAAAATAAGGTCGAACGATTGTATTTTTCTGTGAAAAAAAATATACCTACGGGAAAGCTAAGAAAGAAGATTCAAAGTTACTATTGGCTAATCGAGATGAACAATTACGGGTATTTGCACTAAATTTTAGGATAAATGTGATAATCAATGATCATTAAGAATTCAAACTTTTTGTTGATTATTATTATAGCATTAAGCTATGCTTAGCAAATTATACTAAGAAGCAGTTAAAAAATATATAGGACCGGCAGGATTTGAACCTGCGGCCTTCTGCACACCGGGCAGTCGCTTTAACCAACCAGCTATGGTCGCCTCTTGCCAGGACTCTAAATTTCTCAACTGTATGGTACATCATTTTGTGACGTAACATGTACATTTGCTAGTCTAAATAATTTAACAATTCAGTCACAAATAAATGTGTTAAAGACGCTGTTTGAGCAAATTTATGACAAAACCTTACTAGCATCGTAATTAATACCATCACTATACTCTTTTGACTAATAAATGTCATGTTATGTTATACATATCTTTCAAAGAAAGCCGAAGAAAAACGTGCAGCACCTGCTTTTGCTAACAGTACAACCATGGTCAATAGAAGAGACAAAAAAATATGATTGGTAGTTGCAAATCATTGATGATACAAACTTATGGTACAAGTAGAATGATAAGACGTAAGCTATTGTTATTAGCAGTGCCGAAGACTTATTTATTTATCCTTATGACCGTTTTATGAGTACAAAGAATTATGATTATGAACATCTTCTTTGATATACATAATGTATGAAATATTGAATGAGGCTCCGGGACCAATTTTATAAGCGTACCATCAACTTTGAGTGACATAATTATGGCTTTATGATAACGTAAGATTTTTTTTAAAAAATAACGATTTATGATGGGCCGGTATCATTATGGGAGCATGCTTGTAGCATAGATGTAGTTTAAGTTGTATGGCTGTTGGTGGAGTATAAATTACCAATTACTCACTGCTCCATTGCCACGACACATAATGTAGATGATAGATAATAACCTAATTCATTTAAGATTAAAATTACATAACTCTAATTATCTTTAATCTGTTGATTTAGGACTGCAAGTCTAATTTGTCGGCATGGTTTCAAGATTGTTTTTGTTGTGTTTCCTCAATACATCACTATTACAACAACGCGACTGTAGTTATTTGTGCAACAAGAGCACCAAATTCGTATTTTCATCGTGTGCCAATTTTGAGTCCCGTAAGCGAGAGATTTCATATTATAATCACGAGCGTGTAGCGAATGTTTTTAGGTTAGAATTTAGAGCGTAGTGAAGGACTCAAAGCACGAGATGTAAATAACTCGTGTCGCACATACAACTTATCACCTCAGCTGCTCGAAAAGGCGAGCAGTGAGCAAAACTCAACTTTGCTTCGAGCGAGCAACAGAAATGACTCGCAGCAAAATCAAGATTTGCGCACTGTTTGCATACAACAACACAAAATACTTTCGAGCTGCTAAGGTGAGAAATATATATCTCGCTCGTTAAACTTGCCCCTCAGAACAATATAAGCAGAAAGTTATCGGAAATGCAAGAAGTTACGTCACATAACCTGACGATTAATGACGATGCAAACTGCTCCAAAATTGCAACAAAAACTTATCAAACTTCAAAACGAGCCAACAATCAGCTGTCTCACAACCTCACCACATCGAGCGTTGTACGCAAAAATCGATACAATACCACATCGATCACGATTCGATTGTACCGACTACCGATTATCGGTAATTTCGAGCCAAAAAGTGGGCCCAAATACCTGTGTTACAACTCGAGTGAATACTTCTATAATGAAATGACAATTACCTACGACGAGCCATCGGATTCCTGGGGACCGTACTGAACTGGGAATTGAAATCCTGATGAGTGATACTATTGGTTCTCGATTGGATTTCGTTTTAGTGAGTTAGATATATTTTATGGTGAGTTTGTAAAAATATCTATCTTCGTCGTCCTGCCTTTATCTAATTTAAGAATCGACACAAAACGTTTTCCCCTCCATTTTCCTCTGTCTGCGGTCTTATCATTCGCTACCCTCTCTTTCATAATTTATCTTCTTTTACACAATCCACCATATTTTATATCTGTAAAGATATTTTCGGTAAAATTAAATGAAATCACTAAAATTCAAATGAAACAGTGGGCAGTAATTATGATTAGACAGTTTGATTGGCAGACCAAAATATATGGTTAGATGTTGTCACTTTAGTTAAGTGTTTTGCAACTGTAAATCCGAATGCAAATATTATTATTTCGTACTATAGAGTCATACATCAATACAATCAATTGTATCTTAGTAATCGAGTATTATGTAAATGTTTCTTTATAACCGTCATGAGCTTTATCTAACTCCTGTAAGTTTTAAGATTCTCCTAATTTATTTAAAATTATTTACGTTTTATGGTCCGATATCCAAATTGGAAAGGCGTGGAGGTGTCTATAGCTGATAGAATTCCGTTATTTATTGTTTGTTTCATTAGCGGTTTTGAAGATACTCCTTAGCACTGCCATATTGGTCAATACCGCGCTTAGTACATTACCCTCTTGAATCCCAATGGTTTTGTCACAACAATGATTCTATTTTGTAGCTAAGAACCTCAGGTTAAAATGTAGATAGTTGGGTAAATGTACTGTGCTTACTACAGATTTGAAAGGTTTCCTTATCACTCACGTCTTGTACCTAACTAATAGTAGAAGGAAAAGACATTGAACTTATCGTAGCATTTGAAAAAAAATCGTGAAAATCGTTAACATTGGTAGGGGCAGAGGCGAGCATTTATCGAACGTTCGATTGTTTTATAAATAAAGGCGACCGCAAAAAATACTATCGATCAATCGTGCGAAAGTCAAGCGATGGGACCCGATAAACACATCGCAACGGAACATCAACTTTCTTACTCAACATTTAAGATATATTTCTCATTGTTGTATAGTTAAGGGCATTACTCGGTGCAACACAGGTACTCAAATAAAAATCAACTTTATTATCAAGAGGAAAGGTTGACTTTTGAGTGGTTTACGTTGACGTCATATTCGTGCGTCTACGAACGTGAAAGATTTTATACGAGGGCTGTCCAAACATTTTATACTTTCAAATCTGTGAGCTTATCTGTAGTGATGATCTGAAGAGTGTTATCTCGGCCACATCGGCTCATGGGAGGGTCCCTTAGATCTTTATTACATGCGCCATGGTGAGGTGCATCCACACAGTTCACTTTATTGGGCAATAATGACCAACAATTACGATTCTTTAAATGTCAGAGAGCTTCTAATTGAGATATAAGTATTGGAAGTAGAGCTATTTAGAGTTCTGGTGATAATTATTTTAAAATAACACTTTATTAGTAATAACAGCGCGAGCTTTGGATGTAGAAGATGGTTTATGGTAATTTTAAAGTGTCAACTTGACTACTAATAGACTCATAGAGCTAACTATAAAAGCATTGCATAGAGAAACGTGGTATTTCAATATCCTGTTCTTAACTCAATCAAATATCTTAAAACGTTAATATTTGTGATGGACAGATTGTTCTCGAGAAAATTACTGATCCACAGTCAGGGATTGACCATGTATTCAGGGTGGCGACCGCCAGCCGGGTTTCCGTGTGCAGGATTTTGTGGGCCCACCTAAGGCCTGGATTGCAGGGTTTGCCTCACCGAGTCTCTGGCCCTTTGCGGCTCAGTCTGACCCCGACTGAATCAAATCAACATTTAATTTCAGAAATCTCTCTTAGTGTATTTTATTATTTCTGCGAATGTAACAAACGAGTTTGCTGCCACCTGGTAAGTGCAGACGCAGTTATGGAAACGACACGACATCGCTTGTATAGGATACTGACGTGCGTAATCCAAGTAACGACTTTAGAACAAATCGAATTAGCTACTCACTTTTGTTTTTTATTGTTATTATACCTTGGACAAAGTGAAACAGTTTCGTAAAATTCCTAAATTGTTGAGTTATCTATGGACAGAATCAAAATGCATTGTTAACAAAAATTGAAATGTTTGTCCATGTCCGTTGTGCAACTTCGGCATTGTTTTAATATTTCCAAGAGTATAAAGAAGTATAACTAGTACAATAAAACTAAAAGCTCATTAAGTAATTTAAGGCGGTACATAACACAAATTAGAGCGCCCGCACACCGAGCCTCTAGTGGCGTCCACTGGTGGTTAGAGCGTCGCCGCTCACCGGGCCACTGATCTGTGCTGCTTAGCTAAAAACAATATCATAAACTTATAAACAAAGATTATCTCAATCAATACATATTTTGAGATAAGCGACATTTTTAAATTGACATTATGTCGATTTTCGCAAAATGTATGCTGACAGAGGCAGCGCTTTTGGCTGATCAGGGAAGTATTGGTGACCGCTCATTACTGGCACAGGGCTATATAGGTACACTGACATTATTAGTGTCTACTAATCGCGTGCAAAGCAACGAACTTTGCCACGGATTGCAGCTTGTGGCTCAGAAGCTAACACTCGAATAAATTGAGTATTCATTCAGAATACTATACGAATTTGCCGATGAGCCAGTCATTTCATAACTACGGTTAAAGGTAAATAAAATGCATAATCTCGGTATAATTATGTTAATTACCATAAAAATAAGTAAAAACAAGATTTATTTTTTAAATAACGTGTAAAAAGTATCTGTCACGACGGTCAATAGTTGCTTTAAACTATGTCTGCCAAAAAAGACGAGTGTGCGAGCACCCTTACGTACCTACACAGAAGCTAACGTTATCATGAATCAAAATAAAACAAAGCTATAGGGTATTATTTACTCTGTACCAGTATTCAGCGGTCATAAGCTTTTAATAGGCAATTAAAATGTTTGCAAACATGTACTAATGAGCACAGTAATAACTATAAAGATATTTTTATGTTTCTTTTACTCGCGAACAATACGTTTGTAATTTGTACGTACAATAATTGAATAATACTGGGTATTTTAATAGCATAAATAAATGAAAGCCTCCGATTGTCATGTCTCTAATTAACTTAATAATGGTTATTGAATCCAGTTGGGTGTTTTTCTTCGAAGTCATCTTGGGAAATCTTGGTTATTTTGTCATTATTTTGGTTAGTGAATCTCTAGAATTTATGGTTAAACATTGTAGAAAGTTAACCCGAGGAAAATTAAGAAAAAGTTGAGTCAGATGCTATAATAAAAAAGACCAGGATACCATTAACATTATGGTGTATAGATACGGTACTAGGATAATGATTCCATCGACAACTTACATAAATAAAATTAAAACCACAGAAAAATAAAGTTCAGACGCCCATAAACCTTACAAACGGCAGAAAACAGATTAAGACTTTTTTATAGATGGCATGAATAAAAAGTTGTTGTAGCTAGCTCGTACATAAGGTAATATCGCAAAATCGCGTGGTATTGTATGTCAGTCCTTTAATCTTTTACTTCATGGTTTCAATTTTCATTCATTTTTCAGCAATTATATTATAAAATATTTTTAAATACTTCCATTAAGCGTACTCAATTACTCAGTAGTAATATACTCCTACTTGTATTGCTAAAAGGCCACCAGTGTGTCCACAGTTCCAGTAGCCGCGTTCATATTTTGATTTGCCGTCAAATTATGCCATTGTGTCCATTGGTCACTTTATTTCAGCTGTCAACCGACTGACATGTTTATTGGTGACGGACTGATGCTATCTTCCATCTGATAAGATTATATTCAGAACATTTCGGCGAAAATCTCATGAAGACTCCGGTAGATCGTAAATTATTTCATGATTGATAGGTACGCTGGATTTATTAAAGTCCTTTGAGTAATGGATCCTTCGTGTCTAAGGACCTTATTTTACATTATTTTATCGCATACGGCATAAGCATGCAATAAGTATCTAATGTATAAAAAGGAATAATGTCATCCTGTTGAAAATTGCTGATTTCAATATTCATTATCTTTATGGATAAGAATACGGAAATAATCAACTTCATGTAGGTAAAGTCTAAAAGCATTTTTAATCTAACATTCGTACTTATTTTCACGAAATATAGAGAAATAAAAAAAAATAGGTATACAATAGCAATTTTAAAAAGGCTAAACTACGTCACAAATTTAATCATCTTTCTCTTCTCAAATAATAACAAAACAATATCAACAAGGCGAAACCTGCTTTTCTAAACCAGTGGCAAAATTTTATTGTCCTCGCTTGTTTACATAGAAAGAGGGTTAACGGTCTCACGCGAAACGCAAAACCGTGTGCAAAACTCATGATGTAAGAATGACTCAAACTGGACCGACACAAATGACCTTATACAAAATAACGGTGAAATGTATCGAAAAGTCCTCAAAAACTAATTTATAGCAGAATTAATTATGTATATGACAAATGTCCAAAGTAAGAATGGCGTGTTATCGAAATTGTTAGAGCAACAAGATTTGTCACGCGGCACGTTTTGTGTCGCCCACTGGTTAGAAGGCTGTATCAAGGATCATGTGGCACAAGCCACGAAAGAAACATTGCTGATATGATGTTCATCCTTTTGAAATTGATCCTTGTGTAGCACCACATCTGATCAACATATCTATTTTTTTTAAATGTGTGTAACAACAAAGTCGAAACAAGCAAATGTATAAAATATAGATAATATTCACTGAAGGTTAACCCACAAGGCAATAGCCAAAAAACAACATCGACTATTTGCAGTAAATTGGATAAAGATGTAAAATAGCATTCGACGTATTGAACTAAGATACCATTCTCTTATTGAGATACAACCAATAGCCAGTCTAAAAAGCTACATGGGATCAAATAGAGCTTCCGTCTTCTAACTGCCTCCGTCAACGCGTAACTGTGAAAAGTCAATACACCCTTTAAATGTGGTAATTGGACCCGCTAATTATCCACCAGGAATACGTTATTTACAATTGTTATTGTAACTGGCTCAGTCTGTCTGTAAGCTTGTGTTTGTTATGTTCTTGTAATTTTGTATTTTTTTAGGATGGTCTAGTGGTTATTGCATATGCCTTTCACCGCGAGATCTCGGGTTCAATTCTCGGGTCGGACAAAGTGTTATTTGTGAACTTTCCGTCAGGAAATTCACAATAGTAGCACGGAGTTGGAATTGTGTCCGGTGAATGGCGATAGGCTCACCGCCTATCTACCTAAACACACCCTTCTGAGTAATATAGGCGTGATGTTATGATATGTATATTATGTTTTTTTTAGAGATAAAGTTTTATCTCTATTGGATCAGACTTTCATGGTGGTTAACCACGGAACTCCTAATCTAGTTAACAATAATGCTAGAATAAATTTTATGACGACTTCAAAAGCAGACTTCAAAAATCGTTTACTCTCTGCAATACCTGGAGATCTGCTTTACTTATAGAATGGGTAATTGGCAATCCATAATTGCTTCTAATCCATTGTTCCAATCATAATTTCTGCATTCGCTATTCACATGGACCAAACCTAACGAACAGTCAATTAAATGTATCGCCTACGCCGAATTCGTGATATGACGCGTCGATACGTTCTATAATATTCGATATAAATTACGTTATAAATGTCAAACTACATACCTACACGATACTAAAGGCCAAATAGTACCTGTCATTCAGATTTTGGTCATTTTTGTTGATATAGGCCTGGCAAACTTATCTACGCATGTTGTCAAGGCGCTTCTTGCCAACCAAATGTACGAAGATTTATTAGAATTCCATGTGATGTCATTAGGTTCGTAATTATGTCACACGCACAGTTAAATTGGTCAGGCTGTTCGATGTGCATTTGGGTCAATGTAAAGCTTTGTTTTGCATCTGCCTACACCTGTTGAATATTCTGTGGAATATAATGAGCGGGATTACCCTGTGTTTTTATTTCTATTGTAACTTATATTTATACCACCTTTTTAATGATCAAATATATCAACAAAAAGTGTGTAAAATTTAAGAGAATTTGGTGATATGTCAAAATGTTATAGTTTTTTTCGACGCATTAACTGAATATTAATTAAGTAAATGATGCATTGCCCTTGTGACATTATTATACATCTAAAGCATCCGCAGCAGCTACTTTAAGCGGGAACAATCGGTTGGCTGATTTCCATTCAACAGTAATATGGGCTTAACTTTAATATCATTAAGTGTTTATCTCTTTTTTATGGACAAATCATACCTAAAACGCTAAAATACATGTTTGTTAGCGCCCATATTTTCTTTTCCATTTGTCTTTAAAAATAGATAAAAACTTAAAACAATATTAAATTTTAACCCATATTGTATGAAATCACGACGCTCAGACGTAGTCTTAAGCACACGCACAATAAAGAAATCACCAAAAATCCAGAAACTAACCAAACTAAGGTCTTTTTCATTCAAATCAAGGGTTTTATTTTCATAAAAATTCGAAAGAATGTGTGTCCTTCAGTGAGGGAACGCATTACAGATTAATTGAAGCCTGGAAGTCAATCCTATACTAACAATAAATAATAAAGAATTACAATATTAATAATTATTTATTGAGCATACAACTCAAAGCCGCAACATTAACGGGAAATATTTTCATTGTTGTATTAATATTTTGCAAATTATCGGCAAAATTATCGATAATAATCGATAAACTTTCCACAAAAACCGCGTTGAAATGATGAAACATCCTTTGACAAGCTTATGTTACAAAATAAATAAAATTCATGAAAATATACCCTAACGTACTGTAATAAAGATGAAAATTGCAGTTCTTTAGGGATATTAAAATAACAGCCATTCTGCGAATTAAATGCCAAAATATTAAAGAAGTGATGGAACCATTTCGTCAACTCGACAAATGTAATCGCTGACAATAAAATTTCTTTAAAGCTTTAAGCACTTGGGCGTAAATAATTTTATTTTAAAAGAAAGCTTTTTATATAGTTAAGCGCAAACACAAGAACAATTAACGCGTGTGTCATCAATACCTAATATGGGATATTGATCTATTGTTATGGTTATGTTAGATTCTAATCTATCTAATTTGTCTTTTTCTATTGCAATAAGAACTGAACCATCATTAAATTTAACAGCCTTTTTTATAATCCATTTCTGCTATCATTCAGTAAGACAGTTATAATACCATCATTACTTTCAACACTAATAGTGGCAAGTTTTTATTCGCTTCTTTACCTTTCCAACAATGCAACTAATGCGCGATGCAAAATGCGATATTGAAGAATTACGATCAATGAGTTTTTATTTCACTGACCTCCTACTCTCTTTAAATACTTTAGATTCTCCATGTTAAAACACCTAACTGTTATAATTATTTCAATGCGAACTAAACACCTAGAAATATTAGCAAATAATATTCTCGATCTGTCTCATCGCTCGCCATATTTGTATTAAAGTTGATTATGATTCTATTATATCTAACACAAATTTAATGAATGGTCGCTAAATATTCCAAATTAATATCGAATTAAATTACTCGATTTACTATAATCGATAAAAAATATCGATGGTTTTGTCCCGTTCGAGCTAGCGGCACCTGTTGGCCGTCCCCTACATCACTTGGACAGGTTGATTGTGAAGTACATGATAAATATACAAAACGATGCTGATGAGCGAAATACCATAATTGTTTATCGCGCACGACCGACCTATTACGTGGGATTGATTCGTTTTTAATAGGTGTTGTTGCGTTTGCGTTGTGCTTTTACAGAAATGTGTTAAACTGTAAATTCTTAATGTTTGCGCTGGGCACTTGCTTTTCATCAGTTTCACCTGGCTGCATTTGTGTGAGTTGTGAAGACGAGCCTGGTAGGGTTAATGGGGTAACGGTACCTTCTGTTTGATGATTAAATTACATAACTTTAAGGAAAGAATATGTATTTATTACAGCGATATACCATCAAAAGATTTTAATAAAAGTTTAAATAATCAAGAATTGATCGGCAGTTATGTCATCTGCCGATTAGACTCAAGTTGTAAAAGTAGCTTCAATTCTTGATTATTTAAATTTTCAAAGTCGTTGTATATAAGTCGTTTTTCATAGTTGCAAATATTTTTACATTTTCCATCAAACCTTATAAGCTCCCGTAACAAGCTTTTATCATTTACCAAAACAAAATCAACTTAAGCTTCAACACAAAAATCCTCTGGCACGCGTTTAATAACTAATTTGCATGATTCAATCAACGCTCGCAGATAAATCGCTTGTTTTCATTAAAATGATGGGAACCGAAAAGCGCCCGAATTCGCCAAGTTTTAAAGGTACAACTCCGTGCAACCCTTCAACGTATGTTAATGGAATAACTTTACTGACACATTCTTTGGCCTTTATGATTTATTAATTTGAGTAGATTTTGCCTGAATTCTTCAAACAGTCTATCATAAGAATTAACACATGTCTGAAACTGAAATTTATTTGTTTTTGCCTCCATCGCATAGTTATGTAGTCATTTTAACTTTAAATCTCGAAGTTTACTTAATCTATCTTACTCCTACTTGTTTTAATCTAGGTGTTTTAATACTAGCCCTTACTCTTGTACTTTTAAACAGACTAGGGACCAGTTTTTGATGTGCCGAATAGATGTTATCCAACCCACAAAATATAACCTGACCGTTACACTTAAAAAAGAACACAGCTGTCACTTTCATTTACGAGTGTTATATGCTTACTGCCAATAAGGTTTTTATAAACCTGTGAAATATATATATGGCTAGATGTTTCAATTCATTAACCTAATCAGTAAACTTCTTTGAATTTTACAAGATACTAACTTTTGCCTAGCATTTTCTATATAAGGCACAGGTCGCATTTAACACGTGATGCTGCTATCAATGGAGGATATCAAGCTTTTGCAAGTCATCGGGTTAACTGTACCTGACCTGCAATTTAAATCAGCTCATCGCGATGATCGATGGTTACTGAACTAAATCCAGGATGGAAAAACACTGATTTCAAACTGATTTGTAAATGTGAGATATTGAAAGCTTTAGTTGTTGAATATCTATTTTTAATAAAATTTATGCATACTGGCACATGACGTAACATTATCACGCTTTAATCACCGAGAAGGGTTTGGCAAAGATTTAAAACACCCACATTTTATTGCAACATTTTTGTTGAAATATGTTTTCTTCACATCATCATTGTGAAACGTCCGTTTCAAATCATTTTACTGTAATGTCTTAAAACAATATCATAATACTTATGACAAATTCTTCAAAATATCCCTCAGTTTTTATACAACACATTTATACAATAACATTTTCATCGACCACGCAGATGGACAATGATTTACGATAGTGTCAAATAATATTTAGGTATTTAATTATGCAACCCGAAGCTAAGGACACGTGACATAATCCCGTCGGGCTTAAGTACCAGTAATTAATATTTAATCAACAATATTACTTACGCAATGTTAACTTAAAAGGTATCCGATGGCGATAACTGCACGTTTCATTGTATCTTTCGTAGTTACTATTATACAACATTAAATTATTATTTTTTATACGACCAATGTAGCCAACGAGCGAGTAATTTAATATCAACAAATTAACACAAAATTGCAGATGCCTCTGCTATACTACCTCATATTTATATTTTTTCTTTCTAGCACTGACTCGATCTTTCTTTCTTTCTTTCTAGTGGTTAGCGTATGCGCATCCCACCGTCTCGGGTTCGATTCCCGGGTCGGGCAAACTGTTATTTGTGAACTTTCCACCAGAAAAATTCAGAATGGCAGCATGGAGTTGGAATTGTGCCCGGTGGATGTCAATAGGCTCACGGCCCCATGGGACCTAACTATATTAGGTGAAATGTAGGTGTTGTGGTCTTCTGGACCGATCTTCATGAAAATTTGGGGTCGGAAAGTTGAAGACCCCAGGAATAAAATAGGCTACTCGTATCGACGTACCAAGCGGGCGGAGTCGTGGACAGAAGCTAGTTATAATATATAATCTCAGCACCCAACTGGTTGTCAGTACTGCAAGCTCTACTATTAGGCGCAAGTTAGAGGAGAGACGAGCTACCTCCCCTCTCCCTCAACAAAACTCTTACACCTTACTGCAAACTATCATGCAAATATAATAATGACATAATTATGACATTATTTATTTAGTCGTGTGGTAAATATTACAGGCTAACAGTTTAATGTCGAGTATTTACTGAAGCTAATTTGAGACAGCATTATAATTATAATGATGGTATCGTCAGACGCACCAATGTCTACTTTATAGTAGAACTTGCTAGAGTTGGGTTAACGAGCTACTTATATAAAAGTGTCCGTAAGAATGTACTGCAATAAAAGCATTCGAAAAAAAAAAAAAGGTAACAGCTATTTTAATAGGGTTGGTAAAGAGCGACACATAATTTTGGTGGTGGAGCATAGGTGACTGACTTTACATTTTGTTTTATATACGGTGCCCGCACTAGGAATAACTCCTGTGTTCACAACAACAAACATATATTTAACACACACAAAGCACACCCAGAGTCATAACAATTTTTTGCGGATCACACAAAGATTTGTTCCGTGTCGAGATCGAACCCACAACACCAGCACAGTTGAAAGCGGCGAGGCGACCGCTTTAACCGCTCAAATTCCTCAGTATCTTTGAAGTAAGACAATGTCACACAATTTAAGATCGATAAAGACCCTATACATTACAGGGGTACAGTATTACAGGTTACACAACGATTCCCTACGTCCGGCGCACCCTGGGCAATTCGCAAGTTCTCCAAAGCGAATTGGCTAATCCTTTCACCACGATGGCTAGTCAAAATAAAATTTGACTCAGCCATCGACACGACGAAGAAGAAGTATTACAGGTAACGTATTATTTTTACAGTGTTGAAAACTTCAATTATTCCCACGTTAGCCAGCACTTTACTGCTGGGTAACGTGGGAATAATTGGAGTATCATTCACTATCACGCGCCACCCCTACAAAAACTCGGTGAAAATTTAGGGAATGCAAGCACATTTTATCATGTAGAACTCCGTCAATCTTTATCGACAACGCCCAATAAATTTATGTCTAACTAATTTTAGATTACACGTGTAAGAGATACGCCTGACCAGAGGCGGCTCGTCCTTAGGTGCACTGGTGCAGTGCACTCCCAGATAAAATACGTTGTATAATATTCCTTTAGAACTCTATTTACTCTATACATTCTAAACTAAATAATAGGTATTTATCTTCATTCATATTAACAACTAAAAACTATTATATTGCCTACCCGTACAAAGTGGAATGTTTAAAAGACATTCGGTGCGGTGTCATGTCAAGTAGAAGCAAAGTTGGAACGAGTGGTGCGCTAGCGATTACGCTCCTACTGCAGAAATTTCAATACAACGCTCAGTACTAAATTCCATAAGTGCGAAAGAGAAACATCGATGCGGCCCGGCGCGTGAAACAAAAACATTGTACGAGATTTTCGCCTAGACTGGAGCGCCGCTCCTGCTGCGCGACGTTGCCAGATTGCGTTTTGATAGTACATGACTTCAGCAGCTCAACTCTACAGCAGCGCGCGACCGCGGGTAACGCGGGCGCGGGAAATTTTGAATTGTTGCCGATCTTACGTAAACAAACTAAATGAGTCGTGTGATCGTGTCGTTGTGTCCGCGTTGCTTTGTTAATTTACGGTAATTTCGTAATTTATCAATTGATATTACTGTAATTAAGACTTATAATAAAAATAGTTTGTGCTTGTCCGACCGAGAGGTGCGCCTATGAAACGTACCTTCCCAGACTACGAAGTGACACCCACCGTAAATGGTAAGCTCTTGTTTATTTTGCTATTTTTTAAGTGAACACCCATAAAAAAATGTCACGAGCCGCCTCTGCGCCTGACGTTTGGCTTACTTAGGCTAACTGCTACCAGAGTAATAAAATGTATCCTATTTGACATCAATCTAGCCTAGATAATAAGGTTCCGTACTTACTTCTAGCCGCTAATGTAAAACACTACCTAGCGACATCTTTCACTGACCTTAATCAACTTAGACACGTCTCTATTTCTTTTCTTAGAACCATTATCCTTAGATAAAGACAATACACAAAATATTATGCCTTAATTCGAAAGGGAAACTTCACTTCTGTCTTTACATTACAAGTAACTACATTAAAAAAAGGATTTGACGTAACCCTATGTTCACGTTTTAAAACCTGCCATCCCTTTAAAAACTCGGTGAAAATTTAAAATATGCACGCACATTTTGCAGCGAGGCTGTCAGTGACGACGCGACGCCCGACGAATTAACGCCCAATATTACTTCATAATATTGTTAGATTACATGTACTAGTAATAATCCTGGTGATTTGGCTTACTAATAAGACTAACTGCTTACTAAGAGTCATATAATTTATCCTATTTAACATCAATCTACCCTAGATAAATAAGGTTCCGTTCTTACTTCTGGTTGTTAATGTAAAATACTACCTAGCAAAATTCTAATCAAAACTTAGACATTTATCTATTTTTCAGCACCACGATTCTTAAAGAAACACAATATCATACAATATACCTTAACTCGAAGGTAAAACTTAATTTCTGATTTTATATTACTAGGACATTAAAAACAGTATCTAAGGCAACCCTATTTATTACAAAGTTGAAAATTCTACATTATCCAGCACATAGTAACTAAGTATGTATTTACAAAAGAAAAGTATATAGTATTAGTATCAGTTATTCTAGTATTCATAGTACAAGCTCTGCTTAGTTTGGGACTATGGCGTTGTGTGATATATATTTATTTTATTTATTTATAGTTCACGGCTCAAAAGACGCCACCCCTATAAAAACTTGATGAAAATTTAAAAAATGCACGCTCATTTTACCGCGTGGCTGTCAGTCAATCTTTATCGACGACGCCCGACGAATTAACGCCCAATATTATCTTCAACAAATTGTTCGTTCTCGGTAACACGGAGATTGTTCACATGACGCTTGTTTTGCATTTAAAGCATGTGCAGCATCAGTAATTTAATTATCTTTGGTGTGCCTGTGTGCAATACAGCAATTTTTTTATTTACCAGTAATTCTCTGATAGAAACTACTAGTATTCTTGTTAACCCCTCCAGCCAAGCTTAATTCGCTTGTGTTAGGAGGAATTCCACGTCTGTGGTGTAATGGCCAGGATGCGAACCCACGACCTCTTAATCGTAAGACCGATGTCTTATCCATTGCGCCACGGCTGCTATGAAGGGTAAAAGGGTATCAGAAAGAAAGTCTTGTCTATTTAGACTCTTAATTTGATAAGGTGATGTCACTGAAAGTTAGGAAGTTCTTGATTCGGGTGCAAAGATATGTAGAAATCTAGGTTTGTTACGACCACGCCCGACAAATTAACGCTTAATATTATCTCTTGTTCGTTCTCGGTAACACGGAGATTGTTAACATGATGCTTGTTTTGCATTTAAACTATGCGCATCAGTAATTTAATTAGCTTTTGTGTGCTGTTTTGATGTTGCTATAAAGGGATGAAAGGTGCCGGGATTTGAGTTACGAAATCTGTAAATTTCTGACAGCATAAATTTGCAAAGTCACCTCAAATAACTTACCTTCTAAATTAATTATAGCGTTTATAGCTTTGGAAGACGGGTCATATCTTCTGAGCTAAAGTTGTCCAAACTTTCTAGATGATGCTAGTCGCTCATCTCAGGGAAAATGATATCTTTCTAAAACTAGGTACATGTTATGCTCGGTTGATAGTTTTAGCCCGTGCGTGGTAATAACGATATATATTTTTTTGCTGCCTATAAAGTGAAAGATTTGAATGAATCGTGGATTAAATAAGGTTACCGAAGTATTCAAGCATTCTCAATTTTCACATGATCCACAGACCCAATGACATCCAAATTAAAACAGCGCCAACCGTTACTAACAAATTCCAACTTCTACCAAACAATCTTCATTAAAGCATAATTTCCCATATTTATTTGTCAGCTTCCTTCCAATTTCTTACTAAACAGCTATTAAGAGGAGAATGAATGTCCAACCATTTAATTTCACTTGCGTTAAGTCGGCTTAATGAAAGTAGAGTTAATGTTAAATATAATTGCCGAAAGGATTGCAGATTCCCTTTGATGACAAACTTGTTTGGTGGATTCCTTTAAAGTTTGTGGGTCTCTTTATGTCACCACTTCACTACACGGCTCCAAACGAACCGAAAATACCGCACAAAAGCGAAAATATCAGAATCACTTGCCTAATTTAGAATTGTATTCCAATAATTTCTAGTAATTTTATAAATGCGAAAGTTTGTAAGAAAGTGAGGCATTTTGTGACTCTTTCACGTACAAAATAAAAAAAAATACCTTACGGATACTTTTATAGGATGGAGTAACATAAAAGCTACTTGTTATCGACATACAACGTTTATATTTTTCAAAAGAAAAATGTGATTTTTAGCAAGATTAGTAATTGGGAATTTTTCATTCAATAGTTATTTTTGATAAAAACCCCAAGCAATTAAATATGGGCTTAATACTTTTCAGACAACGGAAACTTCGAAAATGAAATAGCATCTCATAAACTAAACCATCTCGTCTCGGTATCGTGTCGTCCAATGTAAATAGAGTTTTCTCCATTTGGTTTGCGTTAAAATATTATTTTAAGATGACCCACTGAATGTTTGCGGTATAGAGCCCAGATTTATAAATAATTGACCTTAATTTGTCGCAGTCCAATAGCCGTTTTATTGCATTGGCTGATGTAATGCAAAACATACATCAGAAAAGTTTTGATGATCATCATGGATCAGATAGCTGCAATTTCAATAAATTTCAACACAAAATTGTGTATAGCACGGGATTGGATGGCGATAGCAACTTCTATCACATAGGAACTAAACAAAACAGATAAAATGTGGGTGTTACACACCTCTGCCATACCTTCTGGGTAATATTTATAGGCGTGTTATGTAAACATTATTCACTTGCGTCAATTTCAAAAGTGACAGAGAGAACGAACTAACACGACTGATTGCCATGCCTGCCATATTTCTAATGTTTTACCAAAAATGCTGCTTGCACTGTAGAGTCAAGTATTCTTTGTGTTAAAATTCGTAACATTCTGGTATTCTAAAGGCTTTACTATAACTTAGCTTATCTGTTTGTCTGTTTTTTTCTTCAGGTCTAAACACTCAACAAAGAGAAGTTACTTCAAGACTTCAGAAAGATATAGAAGACCATAGGCAAAGGTTTATCTATGCGAGTACTACGTGAGCGGAGCCGCGCGCAGAGGATAGTGTTAACTCCAATTTAGTGTGAAACATGATACCCATAAACATAAAAAAGCCATCGAAGCAGTTGGCTGTCAATGACTGCAAATCTACATGCAATAAAAATGCATCCGTACAGGTTGCATAATAAAAAGAAAACAAAACTACTGACCTGACTTTTCACACAATAACGTGTTCACAAAAAGCATCAACTTACGCAATACAGTGTTGCCAAGTTTTTATTATCTTGGATTTTTCTCATCCTTGGTTTTGTTATTGGCATGTCATGTAAATTTTTATAAAAATAAACATGTACTCCAAAAAACCTAAATTTTACACCAGCATTATATTTTACGCACTAAGTCCCGCTAATATTATGTTCTACTGTAGCGTAGCGGTCATATAAGTCAAGTGACAGTTTGGTGTCAAATAAAATAATCAAACATAAGCTCGAGTGTGTGTGAGAACCCTAAAAGGTATTTTTTTTAATTTTATTTCTCAAAGTAATGTCAAAATTTATAACAAATGTATAAATATATTTCCTAAGATTTGGACAATGTGCTACACTAGCAACACTGATACATTCCGCTTGCGTGAACGAGCCAAAACGATAATTTCCAGTTGAGCCTGACTCCCATAATCCATGTGATTTCGTACAGCAAATACTGCTTGCTTTAACATTTAAATGATGGCTTCACCCGTCAATTTCACCGCTATATAATTGAAAAAAGTCTCCTTAACATAATTGAAAAGGTACGACGAAACTTTCCAAAATTACTAGGTGTTTGGCACCAGGTCAAGTTGAGCAGGTGACGCCCCGATCGTTTTTTTATATAAAAACTAAAAGTTCAACGTATATGGTAATTTGCAGATGAATCAGATTTAATGTCAGAGAATTTCGGAGAAAATTGCTTTGGCTATTGTATATATTTTTATTAACATAACGTGTAAATTAAATATAGACTATTCTTGCAGACCATTTTAAGGAAACAACAGGAGCAAATAGACATCAACAAAACCTTATACTATTGCTATATAAATATGGCAAACTGCCATGCTACAAAAAAAAAACACTTTTATATCTACATCTAGTTGGGTAAAGTTTATACACAAAAAAAAACTTATAATACCAACTCTCTAACCGCTACTGGGATAGTCTCTATTAGAAATTTTGCAACAATATATAAAAACACGAAACACAAATGTGCATAATATCCACCATTCATTTTATATTTTTGTATACTACATATTAAGTTTATTTCATTCATATTCACGCTATAAATATGTTCGATTTTTTAAGAGATAAAAGTTGAGTCATTCATTCATAAATATAGCTACTCGTACCATCTATAAATTACATCGATATATTAAAAATTAAAATTTCAAGACATTTGCTTGGCTAATGTTTACAAAATATTAATTCAGGTCATCTTGCTGACCTAAGGAAATACCCGTCTCATCAATGGCAGTGGTTTTATCTAAATATATTGTTGGCTAACTTACGCCCACACTTTTAATAAATATCGAAAAGAGGTAGACAATAATATGATAAACTTTTGTGAACTGACTCTAGATAGAGACATCAATTTATCTTCTAACACAGAACATGGTTAGTTCGTAATGCTTAGAAATTATACTAAGAAACAGTAGAAATTAAATAGATCGCTTAGGGATCCTGGCTACTTGAGACCGTACTTTGATGGTTGGTTTTAAAGTGGCGGAACGGTATTCCGCGGTCGCAGGTTCTAGTCTTAAAATAAGCCAACGGAGGATCCTCTGGCAGTCTGCTGGATGAGGCCAACCAACTTTCGACTGCTGCCAGACAGTTGTGTGCAGCTCCTGGTTACTTCCTTTTCGTATTGAATTATATCTACGTCGATCAACAACAGATTAAAAATCAGTTCTAACTATATATCTAATTTATTCTTTATTTTCATGGTTTTGTATTGAAGATGAAGGATTTAAAGGCCGTTTAGGCAAATAGAAAACAAGAAGTCCTTCCAACTCTTTTGACCCTAACATTTTCTTAAACACATGATGTATCAATCTAACCTTGAATTCAAAACGTTTTATATAAAAACTATTGGTCAGTTCACCGCGTCCAGATCTCAGTGCGTGGGCGATAGAAAGTATACAAAATTGATACAAATATCGTTTCTATAATTCGTATTAATTATGTCTCTAATGACTGAGCTATACGGCACACCTATAAATTCTTTTGAAAAAAAACAAATGTTAAAAATAGATTAACACCTGAGTTTAGAGGCGGAAAACGTTAGATTGATTATTTTTTGCACGAGAATATAAAATGCTTTTTCTTCTATGGTGTCTTGAAACTATGAACTGCAGCAGTTCCTACAGGTGTTACTACCGTACAGCGTCCATTCTTACGATAATATAAGTTTATAAGTTGCTAACGTCTAAAGTTGACCCCGGCGAATCCAACGATTTGTCCTCTCATTGATGGTGCTGACGCTGCCTTAACTTTTCTGATCGTTAACCCTAACAATGTGCAATAGTGTACGAGCGGTTCAAGCACTGGTTACAAAGAAGCCTATTAAAAATGATAAGGTAAAAGAATCTCGCTTCATCCCATAGAATTTATTAGCAGTCAATAACGACATGACTGTCACCAGGATCTCGTCTACAATACTACCTTCAGACAAAAAGTGAACGTCCACCTAGAGCCATAACCATAATTTTAAACGCGCCTATAATTCTCTTTTTTTTACTGTACATGATTGGCAAAGGAATCGATTTGTAAACAACACAATAAGAGTATTAAATATTATTATTCTCACGTAATAGTAAAATATGGGCCGACCAAACCTACTACATTTATCTTTACAGCGCTGCTCGATTGATTGAATTACTAAAAAGGATTCAATATTTTTTTTAAAACGGTAAGGTGCTAACATTCTGGTCCTCATTCAAAAAATTGTATTATATTTAGGAAAAATTATTATCGTAGGCATGAGAACAGGACTAAGTTCTTCTTCCTTTATATAGCTTTTTGACTTTATTTTAATTTAAATTGTTTCGGCCCAGTAAGTGATAACTTCCACCCATTTACTAGTGACCTGCATCAGGACTTCGTGAGAACAACTTGAGGGTGGACATAGTAGGTGGGTTTTGTGAAAGGATGAATTGCAATTCACAGGTGATGATGTTTTCGGTGCTTGTAGTTCCTACTTTTTCCCTTCAGCAACCAACTTGTATCCTATAACCTACCTAGAATAATTATCGGTTGACAATCACGTTTTAGGTCGGACCACAACAAAATGGCGGGTGTAAAATGGCGTCGGTATTTCTGTTGGCGGGAATAAAAATGGACGATAACACGAGACTGGCCATATAGCAATTTGCATTAATATAACGTGCATGTTTTCGTTGCCTCTTGAAACACAGGAACACACTTTGTAAGTGGAAAGTTTTGACACGTGACACGTTACAAAACTTGGGAAGTAAATTGAGTTTTGGAAGTTTCACCTTAAATTTAGTACTTTGTACGATGTAGGATGATAAATGGCACTGCCAAAGTTAGCTAGAGTAACAAATCAAGTATTTATTGCTATAATAAATATTTAATGACGAATTGATTGACGTAGTGTGTACAGCGACGAGTAAATCAATTACTATCAATTGCAATTTACTATTCGCTTATAAACAATTAGATAATTATCAACCACAGGATAGGTTTCACGGTCTGGGGTTCAATTCCCCGGTCGAGCAAGTGTAATTTGGGATTTTCTCGTCTGGTAATTCTCAATAGCAGCACGAAGTTGGATTTGTGCTGGAAGGCCATAGGCTCACCCCTCACACATGGGATCTAAACATAACAGGTGAAGTGTGGGTGTTATACACCTCTGCCACACCCATCTAGGTAATGTATGCGTGATGTTATGGTATGCGATTCATTCTGAAAACTAAGACTTAGATGAAAAAATTGCAGCGCTTCATTTTCTGAGTGAAAAAAACTGGAGCCCCACAGGTGACATGTACAGTTGTCGAGTACTTGAAATAGCTGCATACAATTACGGTGGCATTTGAGTAATTAGCAGTGCGTCCATCACGACTCTCACAGCAGCATCAGCATAATGTGGCCATCAGAACGTACATCAACATAACACGACACTTATGGAGCGTTACAACGCACATCTATCTACATTACGCGAAATTGAAATCGATGCGACTTTTTTTATTAAAAACGTAAGTAGAAACTTCTTTGTTTCTTAAACTATGCAACTGGACATGCAGTTTGAAGAAAATAATGTTCTAATTTTAAATTAATGAGACTTTTCTTTTAGAGTTACCACAGAGGTCTCTAACAAATTTTGATCTAGTATACAGCCATGCAATTTAATACAGAACAGTCAAACATTTTTGGAACTGATCCCGCCACCTTAGGATTCCGTGTTATTGCTCTGCCGCTGAGCTATCCAAGCCATGCCGTAAAGGTTCTAGTTCTCTTCACATAAATCCCAACGCTTTTAAAAGACTATGCGAGCAATGAATATAAGTTATCCTTACGCTATGTAAGGAACTTTCATGAAAAAATTCAAGTTTTTAGCCCTAGCGGTTTAGGCTCCGCGTTGATGAATCAGTCAGTCGGGCGAACAATTATATAAGTATAGATAGTTAGATAAATCTTTTTGGCCCAAACAATCAAGATAAGATGTTTACCCAAAAAGCTTAGGAGCGACTGTTTTTCACATGAGTTCGTAAGTTGTTCAACGATAACCGAACGGGCTTAGCAAAAATGTGGGGTATGTGTCAAAAGGTTAGATAAACCAATAAATTTAAGCTTTTATGTGAAGCAATAAGAATACTTCAATAATAAAATGGTAAAGACAATAAATATTTTTATTTTGAGTCTAGATTTTTAAATAATAAATATCTTGATTTTTCTAGTTCTTTATAGTTATAGATGCTTTCAAAAAAATATTTCAACGCAAATTGAAAATCAACAAAAAAATATAATCAAAGGCAACTTAGATACAAACTAAATCTTCATGAATAGATTAGATAGAATAGATTAAATAGTCATTTCGCTTAATTGATTGTTAATGACATTTGATGGCCGATTCCATAATAATTATAAAATGTTTTTTTTATACGTGCTTTTACTTCTAAGACCTGAGAAATAAGGTCGTAGGTACAAAGTTAACGAAAGCGTTTCGCAAAGGCAAAAGTTTGTATGTCTGCGAACTTTATTAGAAAAAGTTGGAGTAATATTTTCCTTAGTAGAGAAAACGAGGAACAATGTTAGGAATGGAGATACGTTGGCGACATTGTGATGAATTAGGATTGCGAACGTTATGTGGCGCGAGGAACGGAATTTATAGCCGAATTTTAGACGGAATAGGGATATGTTATAGGTGTTTATTACCAACGGCTTGCAGTTTTATGCTAGCTAGATACTATAACTTATATATTTTACTAGAAATACATTAGGCAAATCAATTTGATACAGTTCAAAACGCGATACATGAATTTCAGAATCTACTCTATATATTTCAATATTTGTCATAAATTTATTAAAAAAAAGTCGTAATTAGGTTCAACGTTTATAAAAATTCTTGTTTTTATCACATTTTTTACCATTATACCAATAAAACACGGTAATAAACAGCAACTTAACAATGGCTGACAAAACTTTAATCTACATCCAATCCCAATCAAAGACCACACAAAAACTAATACGCGCCAATTCAATCGCCCATTGTGCTATTATAAGCAGGATAATCCATACCATCACGCGGACAACCAGATTGACGGTCAAATAAACTCTGTTACCAACCATCCTCTATAAATTTACCCCATTCAAATGACGATCAACGCAAAATTACTCGACCAGCGTAAAAAGACACACTCACCCTCTTACCAGAATAACAAATCTCATGGCAAAATACAGAATGAAAAATAATATGGAGTTTAAAATAAAATGGACGGTCTTATGTAGTAAGCAACGCACGTAGAAAAGATAATTCATGGTACGTCACAATATTTTAAACGGATGCATTAAGACTGACCCCTCGCAGATAATATTGGTGTGCAGTTTAATATATTATTTAATGAATGTGGAAAAATAAGGTGTTACTTTATGCAGAAACGTGCATAAAGTCATGAGAAGTGGCAATATGTCGGCGTGAAAGCGAAAAAACTAATATGTTTCGTGTTTCTTATCTTCTTCGCTGAGTGTTATGTTTATGGCATTTTGAAAGCCTGATTTATAAATTGACTTGTGTTGGTAATAACCTGTAAAACGGTTTTATTGTGTACAGTTACTTGCAAGTTAAACAGGCTTGTGCTTTGCTAATGTAATTTATGTTACGCAAACGCGTATTATTTAGTTGTAATACCTATTCTTTCAAATAGAACACTAATAAAAAAAAATAACGAATTATGATGAAGAAAAAAAAATACTGGATTTCCAAAGCAAAATTTCTAAAAAGACGTATTGATACCTGTACCTGAAAAAGCACATCAAAAACACACAAAATGCATTGTCAATTGTTAATAGTTAATAAATTAACTTATGAACTAGTAAAAAGAAAGTTCCACGTACCTTGCTCCTGTCTTCATGATCCTTCTTCAATGTTCACAAGCTTTTTCACGCGAAAGATTGGCCAATCTTAATTCTAAAATTATAACGTAACGTGGTCGAAGGCAAAAGAAAGCTGTCCGAGCCTCCGACAGTGTTGTCCCGAAGGTGGATCATTGAGCAATTATTGTCTGTTTATGATTGTAATATTCGCGACCGATCGGCGAAAGTAATTATGGGGACAGCGGCACAGCTTTTGGCTTCGACCCAGTAAAAACTAACAACCGACAGAATCGAGGAGGCATCTTTCCGATGGACTCAACCTCCGCAAGATGCCATCTCGATTCGGCTGGTTTTTATCAGCGATAAAAACCAAACACTATCGGACACACCCATTGAAGCATCGATATTAATAACGCAACGTAATTAAAAACGTCAAATGGGATGTTTTACGACAATGTTTGTAATAAAATTAAATCGCGGCGGGAGGATGATCCTTATGGTCCGATTTGGCGGCGACCAAAATTAAAGTGCAACAAAGTTCCAGCGAATGCGCACACATTACTTTAGGCCTTTAAGTGATGTGCCGAATATCGTTAGAACAGTGTAGAACTCTAATTGGGGCCCCTCGGTCACCGCCCCTATTTACATTTCCAGTTCAGCGATGCCTTCGTTAAAGTTTCACCATTACTCTGCGGAAAGGCGGAAAATAGCTTGATTAAAGTAAAATTCTAAAAGTTCGTTGGTCGGTGAAACTTTAAGTTCGGGCACAGGACATCATAGAAGACCAAGTTCCCAGGGACTATCCGACAGTGGATGGGGAGAAGGTAATTCTTAAATATAACACAAAACCTGATAAGATTTTTCAACGTTTTATTATTTTTTATATATATATTTTTTGTAATGTCTCTTCCGATTTCACCTACGACATTGTACAACCACATAATATAAATTACTCGAAACGATAAAATAAGTTTATTAAAAATAGAGTAGATTAAATCTTTCAAAAAAATATTTAAATAGAAAAAACTTGTACAACATTGCATCTAGTATTACAAATGATCTTGCTTATTATGTTATTTTATTGTACATATTTACAAAAAATGTATTATACAGTAACAATGATCTAGCGTCTTTAGGTATTGTTTCTATCACATTGTCATAAATGTGCCGCGGCTGGGGCGAAAATGTCATGGCCCAGTCGTGACATTATAGTAAAAAAACTTAATCATCGAGTCATTTTGTTTGCAGACGGTCATTTCACAACCATTGGAGTAATGTTTCAGAATTATTGTCACAACACTGCATAACATTGTCACTTGAATTCGTCGAGAGCCGTCAAACTTACAAGGTGTAAATGAATTCATTAACATTTATTATTTTTCAATAACTATTGTAAACTCTTGTGACAAGATGATCATTATAAATTAAATATTTTGTTTACATTCAACATGCATTCTTCGTTAATTTTCATTTACATCTTGCAAACAATTGGGCTACTTCATTACAATAAAGCATAGAGAGCGATTACACACACGCGCCGCAATAAAGTCGCACTTCAAAACTGTACTATAAATATTATAATGAGAGCCATAAATTTATACAAAAATATACATGTGGCTACCGCGTGTGTGCAAAGGCCTTAACACGGACAAGCTCTTAAACGAGAATGGAATTATTGCACGTCGCACATTTATCAGAGGAACATGAGTAATCGTCTCGGAAAGCAATGAGCGCCCGTCGAAAAACTTAATTCCATATTTAAATATATGTTTTCGATGTTTTTCTCTTTGTTTTTCGGCGATCGGCTAATGTTTCTGTCAACGGCGTGCCTAATTTCATGATTAACACTTCGCTTGTCGGTTCTCCAGTAAAGGTTCAAGCATCAAGATTAATTTATTCGCGACTACAACACTTTTTCTGTAAATTATGAAGCGATGAAAGTATGCATTTCGACTCGAGTTTATTCAGCCGTAATATCTCAATTTAATGTAAATCATACATCAGAAGTGGGACAACTTTAACGACATAATCACAAGGAAATTATGCTCGTTTATCATTAAGGACAAGGGAAGCGTCACAAGCTATATTCCAACTATAATTATTGTCAATAAGGACAATCAAAAATTCTTCAAAAATACAAGACTAGCGTCTGGTTAACATAGTGCTTGCAATCATAAGTACCAACGACCGATTCACATATGACCATTTTCGAAGGCCTAATATTAAAGAGATTCCGTAATAATACTGAGAAACAGTCGTTTAGTTAAATTTTAAGTACAATCTTCAGCTTCTCACTTGGTCGTTCATAAGGCACTAATAAGACACTTCATAAGTCTTCTTCATAAGTACAGTCAACAACAATAAACTTTGCTAATTTTTGACGAACTTGTATTTACTTACTTTAAAATTTAGTAGTTTTAATAAATATTTACAAGATAACGCCAATAAGGTTTATGTGGCCGAGTGAACAACCACATCACTTGTTAGGAATACATATTACGTTACTTAATACTTAATATATTAATTTATTATTATTATTGTATCAACGTCAAAATTGCGAGATCCAATTTTACTAGCACTTTTCTTACTATACTATCACTTAGAAGTTTATTAAAATTTGGATACTAGTAAAATTGAACTAATAATGTTGGCTAATGCTTTGTTATAATAAATTGAACACACAAAATCTGAATTACAAGTAAAGCGTAATTTTGATACAGCAAATTTATTTCGTAGTAAATGGAAATTCATATTCAGCTTAACGTACGAAATAAACGTGGAACATCACTCAAAAAGATACGCTATTGTGTATGTAATACGCTCCATTTCCCAACAGATCTGTTAATAAAAATATTTTAACAAAGCATCAGCCAACGCACCAAAATTCGCTCAAACACACATCATGCCTTACATTTAACTCGTTACTCTGGATGGATCACAAACAATGTTAAAAATATACACTGAAGCACACACTGGAATGTTACGTACATACAGGTATCAATATCAGGACTTTGCCCTTAAGGACATGTCACTAACTACATTATAAAAAATATATATTAGATTTTACCATTAAAATTATTATGAAACAATTTTTAAAGAGATCACCCATGAATGTATTCGATGTCGCTGCAGTAGCACCAACATTATAGCACCAATTTAAAAAATATACTTGGGATATTTGCATTTTGAGACAGATTTATCTATGGTACCTAAAATTAATTCGATGTTCAATTTCCGTTGGACTTAAAACTATTAAGAGGATGGCACTTGTTTAATGGCCTGAGAATTAATGAGTAAAATGCATTAGAGTAAAACCTTACAGTAATCGATTTGTATGTGCAGAAGTACATTTTGAATTTCGAATTCGACACTAGCGTTTTTTTTCATGCTCTTAGCGAAATGCGAAATGTAGTTCTGCGATAATTTCGTAACTTTACTTACAGTTAAAATAACGCGAAAATATAAACAAAATGTACATAGCGAACATAAACGTTTTATTATGCTAAGCCTCGCGTCTGTGATTTGGTAAAGCGAGTCACGTATGTCTGTTTGTTTGTCTTCTCGTCTCGCTATAGAATGCATCATTCCGATTTGATACATCAACTATTTATGATGGTTTTATGCTATTGACTTGTTGATTTGTATGTTTCGATTTGCGATGGTTTGAGTTACGATCCCCTTGTTCAGCAGAGAGAATAGAAAGATTCAATCGAGAAATCGAGATTGATATACTTACTCAGCATTTGACAAGATAAACAAATCTTAAAAAAAAAATACTTTGAGTGAATTTTATCGGACACAGTGTATAAAGCCTTTTAAATAAAAGAATATACAGCCACTTTATGAGAATTTAACAACCAACAACATCCGCAACTATAAAGTTGAGAGCAACAGTGACGTTCGGAATCACAAAGTAGATATTGCAGGACCGTTATTACAAAACGTATCTTATAACAGCACAAAAGAGAGAACAGAATTAAGTCATAATTTAAGGAGGATGGCCATTTCGAAAGGTTGTGTAACGCCGAGCGTACCGCGAGCGCTTTTTATCGCGCACCACCTACGGGGTGACGTCACACTCGCAGAACCACACAATTTTAAAACTTAAAATTCGAATTCATTTTGATTTAAATCTGTACTGGCCGCTAACAATTCTTGCGACGAGACCACCGCTTCGCGATTTAAAAAAGTAAGTTAGGTCGCGTAGGTTGCGCGCGCGGTCGTGGGCGGGCGGAAGTGAGAGCGTCAACGTGGAGACTTTGGCGTCCTTATCTAACGACAATTAACTAACGCAGCTTAGAGCGAAAAAGACAACCGATAGACAATTCCGCAATGTCACAGATCACAAAACCCGATACTAGACTGTCAAGGCTCGTCAGTTTACGACCACTTTCGGTGCAGATTGTGATGCAACCAATCGGATCTTGAAATCCGTTTTTTACGTAGCTACGCGTGCCTTTCATTCAGAAAATATGGTCATTATCGTGCGGGTGCTTATTGCAAAAATTACAATATTCAAGTCACGTTCCGTCGTCGTGAATGCGTTTTTTTTATAAATTGCAATAAATATAGGTTTTAAGTGGAATCGGTTGGGAATTGATACCGTTCAAATAAACAGGCGTGTTATCGATCAATCAGGCGTCCACCGAATCGATCACATACCCGCACATTAATTTGATACAGTTAGCGGTTTTTGCATGGTTTTAACTTTTAAATGAATTTTCAGAGGTAAAAGAGTATCAGTTGAGAAATATTAGGTACGACGAAGCATAAATTCGATTTAATCACTTCTATTTTATGGATAAATATTATGATAGTTGAAGATTGAATGCTTTATCAAGTTTTATGATCACAATAAATCATTACAAGTATCCTTCAATAAAAAGGTTGTTTATCTTCATTTAACATTAATTTCCTTGGAGGTATATTAGTTTGAGGAAAGCTCATTAATTGCTGCGTTGTTAAATCGGTCGTTTAGTATAGTCAGACAAAAGACTTAGCAATAAAATTGATGTTAGATGTCCTTTACGTCAAACTAACACGATCAGCGACCAATCCAACACGATTTCAAAGGCTATCTTACGATCTTGCTGTGGTACAAATTAGAAACTTGTAGACAATAGTAACCTAAAGCGGCAACAGTTTAAAATAACATTGCAATTCCAAATGTATACCTACTTTTTAGAATTAGGAAATTGTCTACTTTATTGGTTTCTTGTTTTTTTGGTGTGTTCCTACCAAATCCTTTTAAATTTTCTTTGCTATCAAAGTTACATCTGAATAGCAAGCGCGTTTTATGTATCTTAATATGATTGAGCATTATCTCTTAGAAAACACTGCTTACTTTCACTTTTAAATTTGTCTCTGTACACATCAGAAAAGCATTTGTCTATCTGGATGACATGTATGTTGCACGTATTAGACTTGTTATATAATATCGCAAAAATATATTTGGAAGTGTATTATCTCCTTCATTGCCGCTTTATCTTCCAACTTGTACCAAGAACCTTCGATGCCACGAGTTCATCTCTACGACTTTTACGATGCTATCTCTTAAACGGAACCCTACGCAGTCATGCTGGGCTTGCTGCAGAAACTTACCAAGTCTTCACCATAATACGGAATCTACAACTATTAAGTTCTGTCATTTGTTACGAAAATACTAGTCTTTAATCGAAGTCTTAGTCCCGAAATTACCTCAGCCCTGAATCATAGAAACTTAAGTTTATAGATGTTTCTAGGTGTTTGAAAAAGCATTCTTCAAAATATTTTTGATATTTTTTCTTCCAACTACAATTTGTGGGCAAAATTATTATTTTTTCGTACTGCTTGATCCTTCGCATTATTTGCTACGTTAACAGAGATATTTTTTAGTCGGTAAAATACTTGTCTCCAAAGGTGGTCTGATAAATCTTTATCACATACGTTTTATCTTTTTGGATAAGTTATATCGAGCAAAGAAATGCTACCGTAATTCTGGTCAGACAATCACAAGCTCATTCTGGTTTCAAAATTTACTTTCCTTTTGAATGTAACCAATTTAATTTGCTACAGTTTCAAAAGGGACATTCGATTCTAGAGAAAAACAAGGAACTGGTTTTTTGATACAGTTTCTCAAAGAAAGGTCCGCTTTGTTAATGAAGGCAATTTCGACGACTGGACTGATTAAGGAGACGGCGACAGGCATCGATTACGTATTAAGAGAGGCAGAAAACGCGATTTTAACATAATTTAATTTACACCAATTTCTGGCAATTTAATAAAATGTTCCGTCAAAACAGAAACGCAAGCGAGATGACGCACTAAGAGCAGAACACCTCTGTAGCATCGTTGTATGCACATCACATCGACTTGAGATTCACGACACGATCGCAACGGTACGATAGTTGTCCACAACACAATAATTCCGGAACATATCTAGTTAAATGAAGCAACGCGAGCTACACTGGTCATACATAAATCATGTGCAGGAGTATGGGCCAGGCCAGGCGAAGTGCACGCGCGCATATGTGTAGCAAAGCAGGCACTCCACGATCGACGCTCGGCAGGGAAGGACGTCACCCACGCCTCATTCTAATGCAACCATGAGCCAATACCTCGATTATATCACCGTTTATGTAGGTGGCCTTATAAGGTTAATGTTCAAAACGACAATTAGTCTGTTTTGAAAGACTCAGGACTGGATGTTTCCCACGACAGTTCGAGCGGAACTAATCCGCACGTACGGAGTATTTGCATTTGAAAAGGTTTTGTTTGTGTAAAGCTCGTTGATACTGCCTATAGAAAAAGTGCTATGATGGATCGGCGGTCACAAAAGCTAAGGATTTGTTTTCAGTACTGAATGGCCCTCGAGTTAGCGCCGCACGCGTGTTGAATACATTAAAACTGGAAGTACAATTCCACTCTGTGTGCACAAGTGTTTGTAGGGAAAATAACGTAACACAATGTACTGAATATATGTAGATACGTATTATAGTGGATAGTGTAGGCTAGCTCCGTACATGTCTTTGGAAATTGAACTCACGTGCCTTTTGAGGATCCACCGTTAGCGTATCGCGGTACAGTTCAAACAGACGTACTTGTAGTACAAGAAAGTCCATAAACACTGAAGCGAAATAACATTGAAACAATCGAGTCGGGTCTTCGAAGCAACAGAACATGAAATTGCGTCCATAAATCTTCAAAAACAAAAATGACAATTGCATCCAAATAACTACAGTTTACACACAATCCCGGTCGGCGTTCCCACGTAGCTGTCACCGCGGGCCAAGGCACACTATACACAGCCTATCGGCGCATCTACACCACTCCAGTGGACAATCGTCCTAACAAAGCCTTACCGACCGGAGCCGGGACCCAATCATTTCCCACGCGGTAACGGTCGAGCTCAACTGGGACGCTAGTTTGAATTTATGGACGCGGAACCATCGCACCGGACTACATCCAATACCATTTCACTATGACCACTAGTGAAGACATTACTTGATAAAGCGGACATGTACTACAACCGATAGATCCCAGTCTACACGGTGATGCAGCCAAAACGACGCAAAGATCGCCGTACAAAAGCTTGACCGATAAGTTTCTTTCAATAACAGAAGGAAACATTGTTTGAACAATAAGTTGGAAAAAATCGCTGTCATGATACGATAAAGAGCCGTGACCGATGCTCCCATGCGAATATTTTGAATCATAGCATTTGTTTCACGAGTCATATCGATGAGTCTCACCATTTCATTGTTTATAACGGAGCACGTGAAAAATAGCCAAATTTATTTTTATCCGACCACGTGGCATTACTAAGGAAATTATCAATCCGAGTTTAAGGTTTTCAGTAATATGTATTAGTGGAACCGGTGGCATTGATTGAATCATTGGCATCAGTGTTATGGACATTGAAACTATTATAAGAATCCAATTATTGTGTTCACCTAGTTCTCAGCGTGTGCGGTACGTCGACACGTAGTATTCTCGGCATGTTTTCGCCGTATGATTCACGGGGATCACGCGTGTAGTAAATACTGTAGAAAAACACCATCGATGAGATGTGATGTACTGTAACACAATATCTAAAGCAGGTCGGTGCGCGGTGACGCGCTCTGCTCGCAGTTTACGCTATTCTCGGCGCAGGCCTAATTTTAACCATCTGCGTCTCCCAGTCTAGTTTTAGGAAGTGGGCCGACTTGGATTCGTTGAATTAATCGACTCGGATCTCGACACGAAACGTCCGTACATACATCGAACAATCATTAGTAAACTAACCATGATACTGTGTATTAGTTCTAATTCCAAAGTGCGTATGAACGACTTAAACTCATAAATGAGACAGGCGCAGCCGTTTACATTGTATTTAATTAAGAACAAAACACTTAATTGGACTTATATAAATCCGATGACGCAATAGCTGCCAATCAAAGGATCTAGCACAGATGTTTGTGAATTGCGCAAGTGGCACATAATCGAAGGTCCAATTATCGAAATGACACAGACGTCTGGAGTATGCAGTCGGACGATACACTCCCGACTAAATCTATAATGGATGAGGCGCGTCCTCGCGTCAATCCAGTAAACGAGATCGCATAATCGGCCGCATACATAAGCGAGAAGACAATGCTCCGCACTCATTAATGGAAACGAATTAAAAAGCTAGCAGGGAAGGTAGTAATCTGGTTTGCGGATAAATTTCAATTAGAGCAATCGGCCGATTCACGGAAGTTTCTGGAGATGGAGCCCGGGATAGCGGCGCAGCAGTGTGCATACGAATGGCCGTGTCCAGCGCATACAAAGGGGGACCTCCGCTGCAAATCATTACAATTGCGGTAAGTGAGATGTGAGCGGAATTGTTAGATCCGATGCTACTGCTAGATAATGACGTTCGCTTCGGATTAGCTGGCACCGCTCGCTAGAATGTTTACTTCTCGTATACAAAACGACGTGGCTGTGAGAATGTAGGGTCGCCGTTCAAAGTCTTGGGAAATCAGTCATCAGTTAGAAGCGCCAGCTATTTATTGCAATAGCCGCCCGTCAAAATAGGCAGATTGTTTGTTGTTGATATAATAAATGTGAGAGTGGCATTAATAAATGTGTCAGGCGTACGTCGCCACGAGAATGATGTACAATGTAAACGTCGGGGCATAATTTGGTCGGAGGATTTGTGACGCCCTCCCTCGCGGCCGGCTCGCTCCTCGCCAATTTGTAAGCGCCGACATAAAGCGCGGAGTAACGAAGCACCTAAACAACGAAATAAGCGAGCGCATCACGACGGCCGCGGTGTATCTCACCGTCTGACATGTCGACAACACAAGAAGCCACTCGGACTTTACATTCGCCGACGTAACGAGGGGAGCCGCCGGCTCGCCCATTGTATTTATGCCTTAAACACAATTTATTTATTCGCCAAACATTACGGAGACACAAAATCTTGTCCATAAATACATGTGAAAGCACATATCAAGTATCGGAATGCAAACGGCGGGGCTCGTGTCTGAATTATGCAACAGCGGCGCAGGCGCAGGCCTGCCGTAATAGTGCACGGAGTGGACGCCGGCGCAACGCAACTCCTAAAATAATACGTACGGACTACGGCCGATGTGGATAAGCCATGCTCTCGAAATAACGCGCTGCCGAAATCCCGAGCGGAAGAAACAAACATCGCATGTACGTGACGCTGCCGACTGGACCGAGCGCTGGTGCAGGCCAGCCCGGCGACGCGCGGGTTATGCAGCGACTTTTCTCTAGATTAATTCAACGATCCATTACCTAAATGACGGCGCGAATGGTATTTATTACGGTCATTGCTCTTGTGGAAATTGCACCAAATTGCGAGTGCGCCTCCCGTGCGTACGCGATGGACGGATCTCTTCATTTATCCGCGGGCCGGGGACACGGCAAAGGCGGTTTACGAATATTAGCCTTATGGCTGATCGACCGTGGGTCCATCGATCTTGCGTCCGGGTGGTCGGCGGCACCACGTTAATTACAGGGGAGAACCGATCATTTAACGTGAATTTCGCAAACATTAAATAATTTTTAAAATATCGAAGCGGCGATCCGTTCACGCGAGGAATAATAAATTAATGATCGCACCAACAGCGACGCGGGCCGGATCGTGCCGTGGTCGCCGCAGATTTACACACGAATATGTCTCCCGAAGTAATCAAGGCGCTCAGACAAAACAACAAATAAAGCTAACAGAAGAACAATAGATGTTGAACGACGTTCATTATCCGTCGATACCGAAGCAGTGAAGAGTCGGCGCAATCTTGTAATCCTAGAACCACACGCGGCGATGATTACAACGCACCTATTAGTCAAATTAGCTTTATTGTTGCTTTGAGTTGCACCATGCGACCAATCGGCTTACAGTCAGACAATAATGTAGGCACATTAGCTGATACAATACTATGAGTCAGCAGAAATTGCGTAGAGCGTTTATCAAAACAATAGTATTGATAAGTTAATAAAGCGAGGTGCGAGACGCTTAACGAGCGATTACCGGGTGAGGTGGAGAATAGACGCCATGCGGCTCACGCGCTGCGAGGAATACATCATGTGTGCGTGACTCACCAGAGACGCGCCCTAAACCTCCTAGCCTCATTGTCACTAAAACAACTATTTACAACTCGTGTGCACGGCTCCAAAGCATTTTTGAAAACCTGTTACAATCGGGAGACACGAACGTGATCTGGTGATACTAAACAGAAAGAAACTATGCACGCAGGAATGTTTGCAGGCACGCGCGCGCCGAAAGCGAAATCTCAAGAGTTCGCGAGATGTTACGAAACACGCGTATTCTCGATTAGGGATACGAGCGTTGCGAGGGCACTGACCGACTTCCACATTTATAACACTAATTCATGCATAAGAGCATCTGCATCCTACGGCAACGTTACGCCAAACACTCGCTCCGCTAATACCGTTTATATTCACGGAACAGACACGCCAGACGTCGCATATTACACGCCGAGAATACGTAAAGAATTATATTTATGTAAACGACTTCACAGTGATGACAGGTGAAACTGTTCCTAGCGGGAGAGAAAAATGCCGCCTTTGAATATTAAGACACATAAACGAGATACAGTGTGTCCAACACATAACAAAGTCACGAAAACATGTACAGCGAATAGAACAGCGCGATAGAGATCTCACCGCTCTCGTCGCGGGACGCGCTTATCTTTCGGAATCGTAATTACCGCGTGAATATTTCAATCGATTCGACTTATCGATGATGCGCGAACAATAACGATCGGTATCGCTCCGGACGTATTATTTCCTTACATCAAACGTGGAGTCAGTGAGAATGACCCACCTGAAGACAAGATTTTTATCGATCTGCCCGCGAAACGAACGAATCGACGTAATCGATTTCAACATATCGGAGCTGACAAGCGATATTCGAGGTCGGGGGCGAAGGCTCAGTGGGCGCCGGATGGGTTCGAAATTAAAACGATATGCAAATTAGATACGAGAATTAATCGTCGGGTGCAATCGACGCGACGGCAGCGAGACCAGCTACTGGGTACAAATCGATGAATAAATAGTGTCCGATTAGTGGCGCAAGGTGTGTTCAGCGCTTAATGGATGAATCGAAACGAATCCGAGCGACTGAATGAATCGACGCGTCGAACTAGCCGTATTTGGCTGTATTTGAACAGTTGCAAGTTTCATTGATTACCGTTCGCGCGAACAAGACCATTCGAACACAATTAGGCGCGATAGTCATCGAATCGAGTGTGGTCCATGCGAAAGCGTGTTATCAGCCTCGGGTTATTGTGTGTTCAGCTGTGCAGTGACGTGTACGTAAAAGCTACTGCGTTACTTAGATTGATTTTCCCAGTATCAAGCGGTCTCCGTCGTGTTTGACAGGGGAATTTATAATTATCACTGACGGTACAACGATACCACCGAAAGTAATTTTCAATTAAGTTTCTTGATAATCCGGATCACGCAGCCGGGTGGGACTTAGAACCTGAAGCGACAGCGCGCTCCCTTGATAATTGGAAACTGTCTCTAGTTACAAATAACACCTGCTGCCTATTTTGTTATTAGTTTTTTCTTTCCTCTCATTGGAATTTCATAAATATTTACTGCCAGCGATACGTTTGGTGCTTAGTTTTTCAGATCTTTTTTTCTTTTATCGACGTCGGACTCCGCAACGTATGCTAATAGAGCGGTCGTTCATGCATCCCGCAACGAATTGGATTATAATCAATATTATTAAGCACCGTTTTAAACACGTGAACTTTTTTAAGTAGAATGAAAGGCCGATTCATTCATAATAATGAATCAATAGTAGCGCGACCGCTCCCACTTCCGATCGTCACTCTAAGCGATAACCGGTTCGTGGCGTTAATTATAAACAGATTTTAAATCAGATTATTTCGCTACCGAACAGTGCTCTAGCGTAATGTATCGCTTTCGACATCTCCTGCGCACCGATCATCAATTTCATTGATAGGATTTTTACTCTGAGATTAATTGAATCATCGTGTTCTAATAGAATTTTAAGCTTGGCTTGCAGTGAAATCTTATACGGATTATACTTACGAAATGTTTTAAAATCAAGAACAAAATAACATTGAAAATAATCATGATAAATGACCACCTCTCCGTCAACGGAAGCGTAAAATTCCGCCACGTGATAATTTCATTTCTTTCGTCCTCGGCTACTTCTTATCTTTAGCGATCTGAATGAATACGTCAATCTCGATTCGCATTCGGTTATGAGGCGTTCGCTCATCAACATACACTGAACATTTTTATTATATTACGCAAAAACTTTCATAAACACCGCAACTCAAACCATCGCAGCGACGTGATCAGCGAAAACAATCTACTCGTCAAAATATTTACAAAATATATTAACAAACAGTTTATTGCTTGTATATTATTCTTTCTCTTATCTAAAAAGCTAATCTAGAACGTGACTATCTCGCTAAACAGTCGTAACCTGCCGCTGGGGGCCGCATCGATCAGGATTTAGTCTAATTGCCATCGGAACTACCGTTGGGGGTGATGGGACATGTGGGGATGGGAGAGGTGAGCGTGGGAGTATGGCTGGCCGAGCGAGCCGAGGGGGAGGGGCGAGGGGCACGGCGGGTGCTGGTGGTACTGCTGCAGCGGCGACGAAGCCAGCGGGTGGTGCTCGATGGGGTACTGTGTGGAGCCCGCGTACGCCAATTGCCTCACCTTCATATCCTCGTCTACTACGTTATACGTGAGCTCTGTTTCCTCGTAGCCGGTGGCCGCCATGCGCTGCTCGCTGGTGGTGGGCGGGTCGGGCGAGTTGAGGCAGGTCTGGATGAGCCGCTTGCCCGAGTCTGACGTGATCATTGGCTGCAGTTTTCGCGTGGCGAACGTGTAAACGTGCCCCGTCTCCGACGCCACGAGCAACATCACCTGTGTTCCCGTCAGGGTCGATAGCTCGTATGCCTGCAAAATATAAAAAAATATCGTTAGTCATATTATGTAATCCCCTAAGAAGTAATAAAGTTTTGTGAACACTTGTGCCTTGTATACCTATTGATTTATGAAAAGGCTGTCTGTGACAAACAAATTCTTTTAAGCCGTAATTGTCTGAATACTAAACGTAGGCCTCGTTCGTCTGAGACTTTGAGAAGTGTTATTTAAACCTGCTCAAAGCGTTTAGAAACTTGAAGTCGTAGGTCGACCTAAAAGCGACGCTTTCAACGTTGAAAGTTTCTAGATTACTTATTCACACAATATTTTTTAACCTAACCTGACACACTTTGCTTAAGACGTACCTATGTTTGCACTGTATCGTATTTTACGGGATAGGAAATAACTGGTTTTGTTTAACAAAGCGAAAAGGGAAGTACTCAGGTTAATTTGAGTCTCGGTGCTTCAAAGTGTATCTGGGCAAATGTAATCGGGGTCCTAAAAGTTGTCTTCCCAACCTTTCACCTCTCCCACGCTACTAATTCGTATGTAAACCACTGAGCTTCGCTTTCGGGAGCGATATCACTCTCTCACGGCACTCTTTGTGTGTGCAAGACGAATTATCACACCCACTGGCGCCCAACACCCACACTTTTGGACCAACGTTTGTTTACAGATGGCACATTCTAATTTCACCTCCAGTGCGTTTGTATTAAGAACTCTGTGACAGCGAATTGTCAAAACACCAAATTGACAAAAGTCAGGTAGTTCGATGTTCATCTTTCAAATGACGCTAACTAGATTGTCAACCCTGCTACGTTACGAATAGAGGTTTCTCTTGTGTGTAAGTAAATGCAAATTGTTTTAATGCATTATCCAATTTAGTTTTTCTATTGCATAATATTGGTATGCAGTCGGCAATCGCCCACTTGTAAGATATCGGTTACGGTAACATTGACATATTGTTGACCTGGTAACGGTTAACTTTGTGAACCATTTAACCATTATTTCTATCAGACAGGTAAAGCCGCACATGTTTATTAGCTTTAACTGAAAATACATAACGTTTTAGTGCTTTATCCTAGTTAGACATGAAACGCGGCATGTGTCACACATGTGCACAATTTTGGAAGTTATAGTTGTTCAAGCAATAATTATATCGTCAACATAAACATGTATATTCTTTCTAACTACATTATACCTTTAAAATCAAAGTTCATAGATCATAAGTCACGTAAGTTGATCATTTCAATCAACTCGACATGAGCATTGCCATTACACAGATGAAAACATTTAATGAGAATTTTGTATGCATATTCTGTACTTATAAACTAATAGAAATGGTTTATACACATTGTCAATAAGCACACCACAAGTCTAACTGATTTCAATAAGATATTATTTTTTACTTTGCTTTACGTCCCATCAAACTGTATATCAGCGAAATCAATGAAGTTGGACAGTATCATTACAATGACAATAAGCTTGGAAAACGGAGTCAACCGATGTGTAAGTTAATTGAATCAACCATTTTCCAAATTTGAACTTAATCGCTTCAATGATAAGATCCTATTTATGCCGCATATCAAAGTTACCGCTCTTTTCTTGAATCTCGCACTTCCATTCTCAATTCATTGGAGTGATTGATGATAAAGTTGTGATTAGCGATCCTACTGCTTGTATCTTTGACATTGACACGCTAACTCTTAAAACGGGGATAGTGCAAAGTGATCCTTATTAACTATAAGATAAAGTCTACCCTGACAGCTCAGTTTACGCAGTCCCGGTGTAAAACACTGCCGAAATTGACAATTACAAATGCACCTATAATGAGCTTCGTTGTTATACATGATTAATGAGGCTTCAGTGAAATTTCAGTGGACTTGAAATTATTGGTACTGAGGTCAATCTTAAAAAGGGGAATTTCTTTTGAATAACGAGAATTATGATTTTACGTCATTAATCAGGTGCAAAAAGGCATGGTCTTAACGCTGATTGAAAGGGTGAAAAAATCTGAAGAAAAATGATTTACATTTTTTATACGGAAATAATGGCGATGCAAAGTTATTTCACAGAAGCATGTGGTCGAACTACGTAGTACATTACTCGAGAAATACTGTGCTACGTAGGTTGATTGATATGCAAAATAGGTACAAGCACTTCGTTTACATATTGATACGACAGTAAAGGAACAAAACAACTTCAACGCAAAGAAAAAGCGTATATACAACTATTAATTACCATACAAGCATGCGTAATTTTAACTTGACACATATTACCGATATCGTAAACAATATCAAAAAGCAAAGATAACGTAATATAAAACGATAATCGATACAAACGAGTTACATTAAAAGATTCGGTTTTATTGCCGCAATTGATTTTTATGATCTTTTCATGTGAACATAAATATTCGCTACTGCACTGTAGAGTGAATTAAGATTGCTAAAATCGTTTAATAAATATTCAATTTGATCTTAATCAAGCATAAGAAGAGATTGGCCACGAAACTGATTGTAATAACTTTCAAATGTTTTAATCATACACAATTAGTAGTCAGGCTACTGCAGATATCGACATGTCGTTAAGCAAAGATTTATGTTCTGAAAATATACCGCGATAAAACATAATTAGAATAAATTTCATGAATACGATCAAAGTTTAATGATTGATAGTTTCGGCAAATGCTCATAAATCATTCTCAAGTTACACTGTAATATTGTTTGACTTTACCTTCTTTGATAAATAAATATTTGTTGTATTTTTATTTAGTCGGTCGGATTATAAAAGAAAAATATCATTACTTTTTTTATTTTACAAGTTAACGAATATAAGGCTTCTATTTGTTACAAAGATAACTTTCAAACTAATAACAAATAGAAGCCTTATATTCGTTAACTTGTAAAATAAAAAAAAGTAATGATATTTTTCTTTTATAATCCGACCGACTAAATAAAAATACAATAAATATTTACTCTCATTTAGACTTTTCATAAATTTATTCATAATTTTACTAACCTTAACCTAGACCTCTGCTGTAATTTAACGTTTACGTGATTTTCAACAAATATTCGCCTCTTAAACTAAGTTTATCACGTCTGCTTTACAGTTACCTTCAAATTACTCTGTCCAGGTTTAAACCAATAGCTTGGTTTGAAACATGATTAGCCGGCAAACAATTGGTTAACCTCTGTTTGACTCTCGATGACCTGACGCAGGGCTGCGACAATATAATCTTACCAGAATCTTTGTTTATTGCTAAATATTGTTATTGTTGCTTGTATTTTCTGTAATTTTAATTTTCAAACAAATGGTTTGTCGTTTCACTTTGTATATTAGCTTTTGGATAATACAATAAATTAATCAAATCGTCTCTTCATCAAGAAAGTTGTCACTTTTACGACACATGATGACCGTGACACTTACCGTACGGGTTTTAATTGCGGTTGTGCCAAGCATTCTAAACACAAATTAACAGCTTTCACTATAATCCCTACACACCTCTGTAATGAGATATAATCCTTAAATTGAAAAGAGATAGCAGATTGACAGTACATGCTAAATCACCGGATAAATGCCCCAGTTAAGTCGCAACCGCAAGTGATTGTAGTAGGTGCAACAAAAATCCGCAAACTTGTCAGGCATGCGCACGAGTCGATTGCCCGAGTTTGTCGGAGTGTTACCGAAGGCGATTTTACAAACGGAACCTGTCAAAGTTGATCGTAATGATTATTGACGCGCTGAAGGTTTCTTTTTTTACGTTTAAATTTATTGGGTCCATATTGGCTCACCTAAAGTTCTTTACCCGAAATTGTTCTTCCTAACGATTTGCAATCCGAATGATCACTCTTCCTAAAAATTTTCATCCTAAAGTTTTTATTCATACCATTTGTAGTGCTACCGGTGTTGTTCATAACACTCATGTTTCCGAAAATTGTTATTACTAATATCATTAATGTAAATACATTTAAACTCCTACTTTTTTTTATCAGAACGCTTTTATCCCTAAACATAATGGATGGTATTTAAAAGTGCTTCAATTTATTCCCATATAATTTAACTAATTTTGCCTTTGTTCCACCAAATATACTGAATGTGCACCAAAATATGTTCACTAACATATTTCATAGTGAGCACCTATTTAAGAACTGTTGCAAATTTGTAAAAATAGTACTACACCTATTTTAAAAACAGATTGATTCTAGCTGTGTTATGGTCGCAGTTCTAACCTTACCTAAACTACTACTATACCCATAATTGACCTATGCTATAACTATAGCTTTTATTTTGTGTAACAATCAGATTACACAAAATAAAAGCTAAAGATTAAGACAGTAAAGATTATGACTTTGAATAATAGTGTAAAAGATGGTTATGCTGAAAAAATATAGGAAAACTAATAAAAGTACAATAGATGTTTATTGCTACCGACATTAGGAAGTTCAATGCTTCGAATTATGAACATTAGTGACAGAGTAGTTAGGAATTGTAATTGTTAGGATGAAAAATGTTAGGAAGAACATTTTCGGATTTCCAATTATAGGAGTTGAAACTTTAGGTGAACTTTGGCGCACCCAAATTTATTGTTTTCATGCTAAATATTAACATCTCTACTGGGTCACATAACATTGTCGGGTTATTCTTATGTAATTTTTTCATTAAAAAAAACCGTCAAACGCTATGAAAATCTTTTTAAACTAACAACAGGTAATTAATGCAAACAATTACGTCAAATTGACCGTATATAACATAGAAAAGAAAGAGTAAAGTTACGAGAACCGCTCACTCCATGTCCCATTGTTTTCTCGCTAATTTAAGACTGGAAGGAACACTTATCGTGCGTATTAAGCGTGCGTAGGCGACGGTTTACCAACCTATCTAAACAATTGCGTATATAAATAACCATTTGGTGATTCGTTAAGGCACACTGTCTCAGTCCAAACAGTATCAAACCATACAAATAGAATAATATTTGTATACGATGAAAGGCTGCTTGCCCTGTAAAAACGATCGCGGTTACGTCTAGTAAACATTTGCACAGTTTTCTATCGTAGTAATATATCGATGGGGCAAGTAAGGTTTATTTGCGAGGGGTTAATTCAAGCGAATATCTATAGCCTACCAATATTTAACGAAGATTGTTTTAAGCCATACAAGTTCAATGAAATCAAGATTATAACATTCTTTAAAATATTTTAAATGATAAATACGAGATACATTGATTTCACAACTAGGGACTTTCACGTCATTTAATTTGTCATTGTCTTCATTTACGGCACTTATTGACACAAATAATGTGATTTACTTGCCCAACCTGTTTAGGATCAAGTCAGAATCTTCATTATATCGCATAATCCGACGCAAAGTATAATAAAGAGGCCATGTAAGTTTAAATGTCAATATTATGCTGGAGCAGGAAATAAAAATAAAAAGTTATAACCCATATTATTCGCGAAAGTGCGTAAGGTGACCAGAAATTGGATCTTATGGTAATAAGAATTCAATTTGCTGTGCAGGTGCATAATAATACGTATATGAGCAAGGAATTGTAAGTAAGTACGGTTATATACGAGGTAATGTGTCTAAGGAAATATTCAATAGTCGTAAAAACTCAACAGAATTGTATGATTTCCAAATAGTAGACAAAAGTTGTAATAATGACTCCCAAAAGTGACGGCTTTATGTAGGACTGACTATAAAAAAACAAGATCGTACAAGAGGTCACGAATAAGATACACTGATGAAATTTAAGACACCATCATTATAAAGATAAGGTAAACTAGTGTAAAACACATAGTACGTCAACAATTTTGAGGCTAATTGTTTAACATTAAATATTCATCGTTTTAAATTATAAAAAGTAAACGAGTAACTGTTTACAGGGTAGATAACGATCACTTGTCAGGTGTCAACTTGTCACCACCTTCATAGAGCAACTTTGTATTTAACCCGTTATTTTCACACTAAGCTATGTTTTTGCCATTAAAAATAAATCAGTAGACTGCTACGGTAGGTATTTGTGTTTTTATGATTTATCATCCAGGAACTTGAGGTTATGTATTGTCGTTTTAGATATCAAGACAGTCTTTAAAAAAAAATTGCCGACTTTTTTGCAGAATCAAAGACCTCCAACATTGTCTCAAATAACGAAGACAAGCAGGAACATTTTAAGAAGTTATCGGTAGAATCCCACCAAATGTATAATAAAGACAAAACACACATCTCTTAGTGTACCCACTAGTGCCGTTTTCAACGCATCCAACACCGAAGCGTATAATAAAGACGATCATTACAAGAACAATCTGCTAAGTAAATGATGATTACGTACGCCACTTATCGTAACGCGCATAACGAGACGTCGACTTTTTGTAAGAATAACACCATTATAATTATTACTCCGAGTTATAGACACGTTCTTTTATGAGGATAAAGGTGGATTCAGACACACGGTTATGTTGCATTTTTGGTCGTTTCTGGTTCAGATCAGAAAACGCTTCTGGCGCGGTGACCTGGGCGCCTTTCTAGAAGGCTAGAAGGGAGGCAAGTAGGCACAAAGGGAAGAAAATAAAGAGACCTTTGCTCAAAAATGGGACAACAAGTGTCTTTGTTAGAGCCATCGCAGTTAAATAGCCAGTCCTTCATGAAGCTAATCCTTCGTGTTGTTAAATTCTGATCCTAATCGTAACTCAACTCAAAATGATATGATTGAAAATAATTATCTATAAACTGATCCTCCCTGAGCTGCTCAGCATAAAACTCTGTTAAATTATTAGAATAATCTCTATTGTATCCTAAAAGGTTGACTGGCAACCCTGTCGGTGAATCTCAGCGTTCATCCTAGCTGTCGTCTCCCGGGCGATGAAAACTACACTTTTTGCTAGATCAGATACAGAATCCGATAGGACGCCGGCTAATAGCTCTATAAACAAGATAATCGGCCAGTTAGCGCTGGGAACACGTCGTCAACGCGATTTATCAAATGCTTTAAAAATATGAAAGTCAAGATCCTCTGATAGCGAGATAGGTGAATAAATAAAAGCGTTTGCGAATATGTCTTAAAATTTCTGAGAAATTAACTCATTTGGTTAATCGTTATCTTGTTCCCAGAATCGATTAAGAACACCTTTTTGGAACCAAAGTAGCAAATGTGTTAGAACACTTGATGGAAAGCGGGGTTATTACAGCCCATGGAGTTCTTCAAAGATAATAAGAAGGGTTTCTAGGAGTACGATTTAATAGCTGCTCTTTTATCTAGCGCGCAAGTACCAGGATAGTTCTAGCAATATCAAGTACTGTCTGGTGACGGATGAGGTAGACGAAGCATACGCTAGGAAAATCGATCGCAATAAATAGGGATTTGGTGCCTACACACAGCACACTTGCTTAATGTTAACGATTTCAGTAAGGTATGAAATCGGTCATAAAATCGCAGTAACTTTGAGATAAATACTTAGCTTTGTAATGGAATTGTTTCCGGGATTACAGGTCATTTTGGCAAAGCCCAAGCCGAAACAGACAACGGGAAAACGTATGGACAACGACACGAATAAAATGAAATTAAATTAAATACCAAAAAAGAGCAAAAAGCCAAAACGGACAACTGACGATGAAAAACGTCAGTCAAGCCGTTCACACGTGAATAACCACTTATGAATTGCAAAAAACACATTTGATCTTCACGAATTTTTGTGTCTCCTGTTTCCCTGATGAAAAAACCGGGGCCGATGTAAGAGTTGTGGTAAACTCACGAATTAAGCGGGGAAAGCATTCGGGCCAGGAGTCCGGGACATAGCAATACGACATTACAGTGACAAGTGCGACCCGCGACAACGCGGCCCAAAAAACCGGCTAATTGCGACTACAATGGGGCACAAAGCGGCCGCTTTTCCCACGGAGCATCAACTGCGCTTGCGTACCGATCATTTCATGCGTGCTCCTCTTTTATTGCCAAAAATTAATGCCCGGTAAACAGTCCTTAATTGCAAGCCAGTCTTGTTAAAATCAGCGTCGGTAAGACCGCCCGTCACACTAAAAGTAACATTTCTCGGAAACGAGAAACCAGAATACACATAAAACTCGCAATAACTGACTAATAATAATGTAACATTACGAATACCCTGTGATTCTTGTGTCGATTTTTGGTGCACAATCGTCGTTTTATGACATTTTAATTTTATTGGTTAATGCAGTTTCGTCCGTAGCGCTGTCGGTCATTGTGCAATTAGGCTTTAACGGCTTTATAGCTGAGGGGCATATTGACATTTATTTTAAAGAAAAAACCAAGATAATGGCGGATAGTGGTAATAACTTTCAATGGTATTTTAAAGACAGATGCAGCTTGCAACGGATGAAATGTGAATTTTATATGAACTTGCAATAAGTAAATAATTTTGCAACATAGTAACATACGTCGTATAACTAACACCCCATTACATTAATATTGCTAACAATTCAAGAAAACTAGTTGCAATTAAGGAAGGTTTAAGGCTCGATAGGTGATGACCATAATATTTAAGAGTGAGTGATGATATAACCGTTATAAAATTATAGGCACTTAAGAAACGTTATGGCAGCTAAAGATGATAAAAACAGTAAATAAATCCACTTATAATGTTGCACGATGACGATGATACTCAATAAATTTAACATTAAAATACTATAATAAACAAATATTATATATATATAGTGATATACTATATACTGCTTATTACAAAACGACAAAAATAAATCGATGTGGGCAATTGTAAAATACTACTATAGTTGACTAAGAAATTAAAACTTTATGACATGGAAGAAAATATAATCATCTTAGAACTAATATTAAAATCAACCCACCAGACATAAAGCAAGTTAGAGGTAATGATATGCCTAGGTAAAGTAACGTGTGCCGACCAGTTTCATGATTAATTTCTAGACCGCTCGCATCTTCCTCCACTACCCTTGGCCTGTGCAGACGATGCCATACATTTTCTATAGCTCACAGGTTCACTTTCACTACGGTGGAGGTGTCAAGCTATTATAATCTTACGGTGGCTAGACGGCAATTCATATGATAATGAAGTAACGAGACAGGTTCCTCACAGCAAGGCTAAACGCTGAGCATTTAGTTTAATTAGTTTACAGGAAACTGGGCACGCTGCGTTTTATATTGTCAATGTTATTTTGCAGAATGTTGATTAAATCCACAAAGCGAAATATCTTGAAGTGGCATTAGAAAGCAATCAAAACTGACTTATTCCCAGATTGTCACAGTTCAGTGTTTTTTTGTTCTTTTTCGCCTATTCCCATTTGATCCCATTTGTAAAAACAAATGATAAGTCAACATTTGTTTTAGATGTCCTAACATCTTTACTTAAAATATAAGCGACATAATAAATCCAAAAAAATAAATTTATTTCAATCTATCAATCAATCAAGAAATGGAAAAGAAAGCATTGTTAAAAGAGAAAACGATCGAAATAAAAACGATGCATGCCATCACAACAAATAGAACGAGAAACGAGAAAGCTGGATGATAAGATTCGAAGATCGCGTGACAATTGATAAGCAATTCAATCAACAAACAAAAAAAGAAGTCGATAACGGTAAACGTACGTCATACCATGTGCGATTTCTATATAAAAATAACGTGGCCTTAACAAGGGGCTAAGGAAACCCCAAAAACAGGTTATGAAAGGCCGGGTTGCCATTTGTGGACAGCACGCGACTGGATTAGACGTAAAAGGTTTAAACGGGCCGTGTTCGTCTTTTGCCTACCGAACCACGTGGCAACTCTGAGCGAATACTACGTCATCGCCCACCCTTTATGGCAAGGATGATGCCATTGCATTAAGGACGCAGAGTTGAATAACCTCAGACTCGGATGGGAATAACAGTTATGCATATTGTTTCATTAATCCTGAGAAAGTGACCGAGCACGCCATTCTAGTACGACTCACTCTTGCATTGCCAAAAAATGAGGAGGATCGCGCTCCGTCATCGTGACAGTAAAAAAGGTATGGCAGTAATATTAACGAGTGCTCAGTCATTTGACACTAATAAGTGATCATACAATCAATATTATAAAAGGATGATTTGTGCTCTGCCGCAAGCATGACAATAAATCATCACGGTCTGTAGGGGGTTGGCGATTTTGCGTTCGCTGCAATCATCCTCAGCGCCGGTAATGATCGAAAAGTGAAAGCTTCAAGCTTCATTATCTCTCATTGCGATCCATCGGAAGCCACGCGTTTAATCACGAGTAAGACTACTTGAATACAACTGTTAACTACGCCAATTTAAGTTTGCTATTCAACAACCACTTCGACGAACAAATTGCAAGGCAAACGTGTATCGCAACCGTTTAAATCGACGGCAAATACAAGTCTGCAAGAAAATTCGCGGCTTGTTTGTTTTGAGAGGTCGTCAGATCTGGCCGAAAACTTGATTACTTAAAAAAAATAATGATTCAGTACGAACTGGTCGTTCGGATGTTTCCTTGAATAGCGGTACAGTATGTAAATTACATTGGAGATGTTGCACATAAGAATTCTGATATGAAAACCTACGCACGCGTGGAATGTCTTATTTAATATAACAAAGCAACAATAATACTTTCGACTGCTGTACCTACAGCAAATACTCGAAAGATTGAACAAAATTGCCTCAGATACAATGCAACATAATTTATAATTTATAGTTCGTAATATGGCCTCAACGGCTTAATCCAGTAAAGTTTGTGTTAATAAAAATAAAATAAAAATAAAAAGACCTAAATAACAGGAGCAAATTGCGTAAATCGGACTTAAATCAGCTGTTAATGAAAACGTATCACGGTAATTACAAAGTGAATGTTGTTAGTCTTGTTCATTAAGCAAAAATGTGTATCGGCAATATTGAAATTGTCATTCAGCTCAGGCAAGAGATTGCACGTTGAACGGCGTCAAAGTGGCACTCGCTGGCGGTTTAGCGGCGTCTACGGCGATTAGTTTAAACGACGCTTAAACAATAATTACCGATTACGCAGAACCGGTGTGTTATCGTTGGTGTAACTCGGCTAGTGCGCCATGCAGCGATCAAGATTAATACCGAGACCGTGTAAAAATTTCCAATAACGCAACGTTTCAATTTGTCACCGTCTCGGCCGCAGATAATCTTCAGGCCATTGAGGATGACCGGTTAAATGAATTTGTATTCAAACCGGCGAAGGCTGTTTCTTTCTGTCGACACATTCCGTTAACGCATCCCCATGAAGATCTTAAATCACTCGGAGAATCGGCAGACAAAACAGACAAGGCTTGTTAAATAGACGGCAAAGTCACCAAGCAATTTGAGAGCTATTATCGGGCGAACAATATAAGGAAGATTCAATTAAACGACCAAATCTCAAGCGACAATAGGAGCTATAGCCAACAATACACCATCCACCGAACAATGGGCAATCCTTGAATCAATATAGCAGACTGGGTGTTCTATAGATATTCAGATAGAGCCTAGAGCTGTATGCAAATGCGGCCGGGCGTCGATATCGGCGGCAATGGCGTCGGTAATTATACGTTCATAGTCTCGTTGCCAGTTTCATTCATAAACATGCGAGATTGCTTTATGAATGGTGGACGGATCGTGTCCTTCATTTATTGTGTCGCCTCAGACTTCCACAGTTTCCTGTTTGTTTATTACCATTTATCGAATGTTGCTTCAACGCTCATTTGTAGACGCTAACGCGACCTTGATAAATAAACTTCATTCATGTATAGTAAGAGCACTAATTTTGGAGCAATTATAGCCTTGGTATTAGCGCGACGGAGTCCAGCCGACCGCGGCCAACATTGTGTGCAGCGATACGCCGAGATGAATTTATTAAATGTATTAACATTCAATTAATTACTGGAACACGCGAAAAAACAATCATAACTCAACACGGTATTACCAGAGCTTATGAACGTAAACCTGTCCAACTGTTAATAATTCTTTTCTTAATGGCCTCTCATGGCTGAATAAATTTTAGCGCTAAATAAACAAGCTTTATCTGTGATCTCCACAATGCAACGGGTCCGAGGGTAACAGGAGCCGACTGAAGCGCCGCCACGACGATACCATCACGCCGATACGCATCAAGGAAGACCAGTTGTCAATACATTTCACCTGCGAACTGAACTAACTTGATGGCCTGTCGCTGCCCAGAACGAGTTCCCATGAATTGTGTTGCGTGCGGGACATTTTTATACTTCTGTACGACAAGTGTACAGCCAGGACCGATGGCTTACATGTTAATGTATTTGCTATCGTCCGAGCTTTATGTGGATGATCTCGTTGCGTTTGTTAAGATTCCCGATAGAATTTCTAATTCGAAACGTCGATTCAATGCAATCGAAGATTTAGATCGCGAAGAATGCACCCCGTGTTAAATGCTAATTTCTGTCTCGGTCTTATGCAAATAAAACGCAGTGCCACTAAATAGCATTAAGGCAGCTACGGGCAAATATTCCGCTAACCTTATTTACTGGACAATTCATACGTCCGGGCAAACAAACACAGGTGGTCCCAATAAAAGGTTCGGTGGACGCCAAGCGCCTGTGTGAGGATGCCGCCCTCCCTAAAAGGATAATAATACGTCGTTCCGAAGCTCTCGAGCCACCGAGAATCCCCAAGACTCCGGGAGAAATGTAAATTGTCCCGCACCTGACAAATAGCTTAATTAACGGCTAACACGCGACACGAGAATTATTGAGATTATCCGAATCGTTCATTTGTGCATGTGCGGCTGTGCGGCTTTTACCCGACACCGGAACGTTTTTTGCACTCATTTATTAACTCGTACACATTTAATAGGATTAACAAGTCGCTCTCTTCCTCAGATCTTTATCGTACTTAAAAGAGAAAACTGATCTTGAAAAGGCTCTCCATTGTTATCCGCTTAATTCTCGTCGTAGGAAAATCAAAAGCCTTAAATTCCTTAGAATACAATGAACAAAAGAATCAGAATGGAACTTATGAGACGTCCTAACTAGCCCACATGCAGCAGTTTAACGAAGGCATTAAATCTCAAGGTTAAAGCTTGGGTTATGTCAAGAGATTTAGTTTTTTTCGCAATGTTATGCGTCGGTAGGCGTCACGTGGGCGCGCACGTGACGACGCAGTGATTTGGTGGAGCCACCGCACGACCGCTCGCGTGGGCGGCCCAAGCTACACTGACACCAAATCACCGATGGGCGCATTCGATACCTTGAATACAACTATTTGTCTTGCAGTATTTTGACGGCAAATCAAACTGTGAAGTCTGTTTAAAAATAAGCCTTCAATCAGATTGTATAGCTTTAACAGTCAGTCACCGCTCAATAAAATCAATCGAGGTAGTCTCGCAAAAACAACATTGTTTTTAAAATCATATGAACAGCGACTAAAGCCAGTTTTCCATCGGAATATTTGGAATCCCTACAAAATAAGTGTTTGTGGTAAAAAAGTATTCGTATTGTTCAATTTCACGATATTGGCTGCAAAACTTGCGGTTTCCCACCGAAATCTGGATGTTTGGTGATTTTTTTAATTGATCGGAAAAAGCATGTGGTCGTGCTCTCGAACCGCAATCAAATAAAAACTTTACTCGTTAATGTTTTATGTATTATTCCCGAAGCCGATACATTATGGATGGAGTCCCGCTGGCTTGGCGCGTTCGGAAATTTTGACAGAACGACAGATATCGTCGATCTCTATGGTACCCACAACTCGCTTTCCATGTTTTTTCGCGACGCGAGTGACCGATAACATCTGACATAGAATGATGTCGGAAAGAAGTAAACGTTTCGCAGCCTCCAAATCTCTTAACTATGTAAATCAACATTTATGAGTCAGCCTTACTAAATATTAAAAGTTGGATAACGATTTTTAAAACAAAATATGCCGTGGATGTCGCATGAAAAAGTGAATAAATGAATATTATACCAACAAATTGAAAAGTGATTACAAAATTAACTGCTTCAATTAAAAAGAACATACAAGATGCCGCCAGTCGAATGGAGTTTCCATGTCAGCATAAAAAATAAAATTTATAAAAAATAAAACAGCTCAATTTCAACAAATTACGAGGCAACAAATTGCTCAAATAATTATCTTTGCACAGTGCATTATGACGTGTATTAATAGGAGGACATTAAGTAAACAATCACAATTTATCACGGTGACCATGCGACATGTTTAGACGGGACACCTGAAGGACTATTTCGGTCGAACCAGTCGCGACGCATCGTTACCGCGCAGGTGACATCGCGTACGGTGACCAACTACTACCGGGCACGCATTAGATGATACTTAATTGATACGCGTAATATATTTTCTTTAGAATCTATTTTTACCTACTCAAGAAATAAATTGTTTTTTCACCACACCAGCACGAAAAAGATCGTTTGCTTGCGAGAATTCAGTGAGTAAAAACGATTTTTACTCACTAGTGAGGCAAAGTGATTCAAATTTCGAAACACTAAATCCTTCCAACGAATAGGCGCAAAAAAAAAACAAAACAGCCACCAATTTTATTTAAAAATTACAAACGATACGTTTTAATTATTTTAAATTATATAAATACACCCTTATTTAGTATTTTCATGGTTTAATATTCGTGATTAACCATTAAATTAATTAAAATCGGGTACTTAATATTAGACTCTATAGATAAATTTTACGGAACGAATTTCCGAACGCACGATTTAAAAAAAAAAAGTCTGTGTCTGTGTCAGTCATGGCGGGCAACTATAAATTCTTTTCAGTTTATGTTTAATTGTTTACTGGAACTTTTTAACAAAAAAAATAGTTAATCCAGTGATGAAGAACTTTGTAGAACTCCAAAAGAGTTGCGACAACTTGCTTCTAACACAGAAGTTTGCTTTTTTACCAGAAAAATCGCGTGAAAAGTATTTGAAAGCGTACGACATATTTAATTAGTGGCGACTTTCAAAAGGCCCTAAAACGCATTACCTATGAGTCGGTATTACTGTCGTATTTCATGGAATTATTTCAGGGTAAGCAATCGAGTACGAGTTTATTTAAATCTTAATATTTTCCTCACTGGAAGAGGTGAAAAGTTTTGTATTGTAACGCGTCAGAAAAATTTAATTTCCAGTTCGTGACCTCTTAAAATCTTTCGCTTGCGAAGTAGTCTTTATTAGAATCACTCGCAATGCTCGTGATTCAATTTAAGACTACTTCGCAAGCTCAAGATTTAAAATTGGCACTCACAACAGAAATATAAACTTTTTCTCACTTGTACCATAAATAACTATTATAGAAAATATAATATATTTTGCAACATGGGGTGTAATTATTATTTTTAGAAAAAAAAATGTCTATAAGCAGTTCTGTTCTCGGTTTGAAGTTGGATATCGATAGATATAACACAAATTACAATCGATCTAAAATGCTGGACAAATAAATATGAGAATTTATGAGTATCGAGGCGGTCGACAAATGGTAATAAATACTTATGTCTGGCAGGTTCTATTCTATTGGCAATCATATTTTAAGTTGCTTGGTGTATAAACTTTGAAACGCGTGACTTTAGGCTACAAGATCCATATTTCAACCAGAATAACACCTAGATAATGTGAAAATGTTACAGATATTTCAATAATTAAGATTAAAAGTAATAAATATTAAGTCTGTGTTGATGTTGAATTAAATGATAATAATTTTTTTTATACATTGCAACAAACGCCGAAGTCAACTTTTTCTGTCTATTGTAAAAAAATAACAACGCAAAACTATACCGTATGAAGAATTCGTTTTGCAACAACATACACCAGCACAACACCACCTTTTTTTTATATACTACGCCCACAGCGAACGAACGTGTAGTCCACCTGATGGTAAGTGGAGTACAGCCCATGGACATCAACAATCCATAAAAGCAGATTATAGATGCGTCGCTGCAGCTGAGGATTACGGTGTTATGCCTCATGTGCCAGTAATTTCAGGGCCTGATCTCACCACCAAACCAGAACACAGTAATGAAACCACTACTATTTGGCGGCAGGTTAAAGGTGAGACGGTGGTGCTGCCGCCCTCGAGCTCATTCACAAGAGCTCTACCACCAGTGCAAATGATTTTATCATCAGCGCAGAAATACGATAGCTAACTGTATCATTATCCCTAATTCGCATATAGTCCGTTTAAATCTCAACGGTAAACTTTATCCACTAACTAAATCATAGCGATACGCTTAATAAATGACAGCACTAACTATAGATACGAAGCAGTTATCTTAGGATATATCCCAAGGGACCTACATCTCTTGTAGAACCGGCTGCAGACCATGTCATAGAATTCTTGGTCATTGGTATTTTTGGTACAAGTTATAGGCTTGGTCATAAAGTTACCTTAGGATAAATCCCACGGGACACATCTCTTGTAGAACCTGCTGCAGACCAAGTCATAGAATTCTTGGTCATTAGTATTCTTTGTACAAGGGATAGGTTATATAGGTTACTTAGGAGATATCCCACGGAACCTACATCTCTTATATAACCTGCCATTGAAGACCACGTCATAGAGTTCTTGGTCATTTGTATATTTAGTGCAAGGGTTGAGCTAGAAGATACCTTAGGATAAATTCCACAGAACCTACACATCTTGCAGAACCGGCTGTTGACCACGTCATAGAGTACTTGGTCATTGGTATTATTGTTGGTGCAAGAGAACAGCTTAGCGACAAAGATATCTCACGGTATATCCCACGACATCCTAAGCTCTTGTAGAACCGGCAGTGCACCATGTCATAGTTATGTTGTTGAATTGAAAAGGATGTCAAGAGAAGAAATTTATATTTTAAAAACGAATGTAACAAGTTCAAGTGCATATCAGAGATAAACTTTCGGTATATCGAATATTTTATTGGCTGAAGGTTTTAGGACCCAAGCCATTTTGGTGTTCAAATAAAATTGCAAGGAATAAACCCACATTTTATAATTATACCGTGAATGATTCAAATCGCTATTTTCTCCACCTTGTCCCACAGTCTTTGTTTGTCCAAAGGGCCCTCATTACACGCGATAATGAGTGGATCGATCTGCAAGTGTAATACGATACGGCCCATTGTGAGGCAAACGCTTAAAAAACGACGAGGAATCGACAGGAAACAATACAATACTTTATCTTTTAGTATTGCTACTGTATTAAAGTCACGAACTGATAATATCTACGGTTAATCAACGAGTAGAATATAGTAATTGATTTATAGAACAGCTTCTGTGCAGTAGAGATGATTAATTTTCTTAAGTGGCAATAATTATGGTCAAATGTACAATAGATCTGATAGATGAAGTGCTAAGAACTAATTAAAATATAAGTAGATGAACGTTCTCTTAATTTCAACTGTATTGATTATATTGATAGCATTTAGCTATGCTTAGCACATTATACTAAGAAACCATTGAAAAATTATGGAGCCGGCAGGATTTGAACTTGCGACCTCTGCTTGTACTTATTTAAGATAGGTAAGAATGGATGAACGTGACGTCACGTAATGTCGTAACAAACAGTTGAGAAATTTAGGGACCTGGCATGGACGACCGTAGCTGAGTGGTTAAAGCGGCTGCCCGGTAAGCAGGGGTCGAAGGTTCAAATCCTGCCACTCCCATTTTTTTTCAATTGTTTCTTAGTACTCTTAATTGTTATTTGAATTAACAATATTGTTATGTCGAATTCGGTACAGCAGTTGAAGCGGTTTAAAGTTTTGAACATACACGAAAATCTAAAATGTCCAATAGAGTAAATACTCTGGTAGTTGAAGAAAATTGATTAAAAGTTGGCGGAGAAACAATAGCGCTGCAGATTGTGAGAGAAGTTATTTCCAACAATACAGGAAAACTCCGTCCTAGAATTGTTTCGAAAAAGATTGCTCAATGGTCTGGTAATAAGTGTGTTATTTGGAAAATATTTCTGTGGAAGAAAATAATAAGCCTATACTATAAAATTAATTGATTTGTTCCTCATAACATAAGATTATGCGTATTCAAAAAATGGTCTCGGGAATAGTTTGCACTTCACCTACGATAATGACGGCACGACAACACTTTAAAGACCTAAATAAATTACTGGTATTAGTATAATCAAAGAAGAACTACACAAAATAAATACTGATGATGTTAAATGCAATGAGACTTTATCAGCTCCGAAATTACAAAACAGATCACAAACGATAACTCATTCCTTCGACGGAAAAAGAAATCGAATTAACATTTCTAGTGAGCCGTATTATCTTCACACCTGTACAAAACCTTAAATACCTTTACTTTTCAATTAGCCTGTAACAAATTACAACGATTCCTCTACACTGTTATTAAATATTCATTTGAATAAAATGAAACAATTATGCGCCACTTGAGAAACATTTCTGCACTTAGTTCGACGCCTTGAGACATAAAAATGTGCGGTTATAAATGACACTTAATATTAACGTGCTCAAAATTCCTTGGCTGATTTGATAATAATTTCAAGTGTCATGATGAGGCTAAATAAAGAGTAAATTTATATGAAGATATCAGAGCAGAAAGATATATTTTCTGCGAATGGTAAGAAATAGTTTCGAAAGATATCCCGTAGCTGTAACCTATCACGATCGAAAACAACGTATACTTTCTCAAAATTGAGTTCAGACAAGCATGCTATGTAAAACTAGTAAAGTGTGTGGAGTTCTAAATCATTTAACAAACTTTGTTTACCAAATTGACAAGTGCAAAGCACGCCACTTCTTGTTGAATATACTTAGGCAGCTCTAAATTTCAACAATGCGATTATTTTAAGTGAATTGAATACAATCGCATGTCCTTACATCTTGACCGACATTAATGACAAAAGTTACCACATATTCGTGAGCATAACTCGGTTTTCTCGAAAACTGGCATCGTGATCGTTTTAGTCGTGAGCCTCGAAAAAGCCTTTGATGTGTGCCGGACTACTAACGAACTATGCCGACCGATAAGCCCGACTATTAGTCGTAACATGCCGACAGATGTCGTCCCCAGACTAATCAGTGCAGCTACTTACAATGACAACTTGTCGTTTGGATACTAAATAAGGTCTTGATTCAATTTCTATTGAACTTTCACTTAACAGTACAGACAGCATTTAAATCGCTTATCGTAGAATCTTTAAGTTAAACAATGACGTCGATTTCATGAATGAAAAACAAAACAGGCAAGTTCCTTCTTATCAATCAACTGGTGCCAGAACACAGCAAGGCATCGCAATGGCTCCAAAGTACTAGGCGCTCATGACAACAAGGCGTTCACACTAGGTGTCGTTGGGAGGCGGGCCCTTCCCACCGCCCAATCGCTATTGATCCACCCCGTCCCCCGCTCTTCGCCTGTTTCCTAGCTAACAGGGAGTATCACGGTAGTCAAAGGGGGACCTTCATATTATGGCGCAGTTTGACAACCTCTCTCGTAGACATGGACGCCTGGTAAGTGAGTTGGTTACGCGGTCGGGCATGGTGCTAACGAACCGTAATGTTGTGCAGGGGCGCCTTCAACGTACTTAGCAAAAAGGCCTCATTGTTTGCTAACAGTTTACTTCAATGTTTTATTTTTCAAAGAAACTTGTTAGAGAAAAACTTGGTTAGCAGATGCATTAATAAAAATACTAAGACACCATATCAGGGGCCAATGACGGTTAATTGACATTATTTGAACGTCAATTGCCCGTAATTGTGTATTGTCGCGCCCTCTATTTTATTTAGTTCGGTAATATGTAGTACCCACTTTTAACACAAGATGGCCTAAAGCGAAGGATCCAAAGCGCCGGGAACGGTTAAGCTCTTCGCATTGAATGTGCGCCTGGTATTTTGGTGTCCATATTTGGCCCTTTCGTTTGGTTATAAGAATGAGACGGAACGGGCAATAATTGAATATAAGTCGCGCGCAACAGTTGATTAATTCTTTATTTCATGTGTGTACTGCGTAATAAAAGAGTTATATCGATATTTTTATTTTATAATAATAGGAGTTGAGGGTTGCTGTTCAGAGAGAATTGCTTGATTCAAAATTAATTATTGTGGAAGCAGAATTATAAGCGTAATAAACGAATAATTGGCAAATGCTACGACTATCTCGATTATAAACACAGTAGGTAGGTACCTAAATATTTTATTATTATACTTTGCGTTCATATAGTTCTTAATTACAACTTCGTGATCATATTCTTGCTCAATTAATATCATATTATTTAATAGGTGAGATAACAAGATAATAAAATTACATCACTTTTATATTTTCCCATAAAATTTAAACTAAACTTTGCAGCATAGTATTTGGCCCATGAGAATGCAAGCAGGCCCAAAGAGTATGAGTCAACGCGGCAACGATTCAGCGAAAACGAACGTAATTTTTCGGTGTGGTCCATTACCGTCTAATTCGGGAGCGTTTAATAATGTACCTCACAAAAGAGCAAGCACAGGTCGGGCATGGTGATGCGGCGGCATTAGCATTACAAAACCGAGGGCCGTGAGATATGGGTCGCAGATGCACGCCCGCGCCGCGGCAATTAGTGTAGGCGCAATATTTAATTGTTCCATCTCAGTACTGCACTACTGCTTTAGCTGCCCCTCGTTGCCGCTGAATTAATGCGCTCATTTATTATTTTGATTCAAGTCACAAGTTTTTTCCAAATAAAAAATTGAACGTAATCGAACGTCTTTAAATTTTGTTCAGGACGAAGGAACCAAAATATGGTCTGCTAACCATGCTCAGGTAAAACCAGAAGCTGTCAGTTCACAATTAACGCAGATATCTCCTCTAACATTAAACAATAGTTCACAAAATCTCAAGATCTAAACGTCGTCAAGTCGTGTGGGAAAATAATCTCAAGCGCAATCTACATCCGAGCTAGGTCCTAATTAATTTAGTAATCGTTCGTGACGACTTATTCCGGCCCTAGACCCAACCACGAACCTAACGAAATCACGACTCCGCCAGACAACGATAATCGTTATTTTAAATTTATTAAAATGTCCTCTTTAAGGACTATATCGGAACGCCTACATCGGACTGTATAATTTATTCTTGCATTGGAGGAACGCGCTAAACAATGAGGGCTATTATCATTTCTAAAAGAGCACGTTTTGATTTATAAATGCTTTGCAATATCATCATTACTTCAAATAAAAACGATACCGGTCATTACCTCTGCGCCTTTCGAGACTTATCTCGGTTGAGATCATGATTTAGGTTCATTAGGGCGCGGGAAAATGTTTATATAAAACGTCTATTATGAAAACGATATGATTATAATTTTACATAAACCATGTCCGAAAATAAACCGGTGTTTACTTTAGTCGGCAGTCATGGGCCTTTTAGCAATAACAACAATCTTGTCTTAGGGTAGATAGCGAAACAACATATTGTCGGCAATTTTCATGACAAAGCCGGCACAATGCCGGCTGCGGACCACAAAATGGCGTCGTGTTGCCCTGACGGCCCCCGGGGCGTCGCAATTAAAGTCCCGGTTGCACGAGGTGATAGGTGCACCGAATTGATGAGCACACCTTAACATTGATTAACTTCGGCTGATGGAATAGTTGGATCTAGTCGTTCTACCTAATAAACGACTCTCTATGTGTTTAAACAGGTTGTCTGTTGTTTGCCCGAAGAATATATGCCATAATATTCATATGCCCGAATTTCATTTACCCGAATTTCATTTGCCCGAATGTTTTGTTTACCATAAAAGACATGTGACATACTGTTATTTGCCCGAACATTAGATTTCATAATGATTCGAATGCCATACGTATTGTTTTCCATACTTTCAATTGCAATAATATTATTTGCCCGAACATTTGATTACATAATGATTCGAATGCCATACGTATTATTGTTATCCATACTTTTAATTGCAATAATAGTATGCAACAGAATTTTCAAACGCCATACTAAATTAATTTCCAATCTATCTAAGGTATTTATTTGCTCATGAAATTTTAACAGGCGCTCTAAAATTATTTAAAAACTTAAGTAATTACAAATTAGTGGGTAGGAAAAATATTTGTAGGCGATATTTATTGACAAGAGTATAACTGGATATAAATAAAGTATGATTATAGTATTAAAATTGATTTATTTTTAATACCTACTTATCACTATAATCAGTCTAAGTCGCTTCCGTACAAATTTAACCTAACGCCTTTGTCCTAAAAAGCGATTGTCTTTCATGTTTCTAACTTAACCTACCTATTAATTTTAATAATTATTTTTAACTTTTTTACAAGCAATTTTGGTGGGAAATGATGTTATGGTATATGATAATTACGTCTTACAATGATTATACTGGCACTTCGCCGGCCGCTGCCGCGGCACGCTCGCTTCGCTCGCTCGGCTCGTGCGTTGTCTTTCATGTTTCTAACCTAACCTACCTATTAATTTTAATAATTATTTTAAACTTTTTTACAAGCAATTTTGGTGGGAAATGATGTTATGGTACATGATAATTACGTCTTACAATGATTATACTGGCACTTCGCCGGCCGCTGCCGCGGCACGCTCGCTTCGCTCGCTCGGCTCGTGCGTTGTCTTTCATGTTTCTAACCTAACCTACCTATTATTTTTTATAATTATTTTAACCTATTTTACAAGCAATTTTGGTAGGAAATGATGTTATGGCATATGATAATTACGGCTTACAATGATTATAACAAATGATGTTATGGAAATTGATTTTATGGGAAACAATGATTATAACAAATGATGTTATGGCAATTAACTTTATGGGAAACAAAGTTTCTAGCACGTGACTAATATAGTAAACAATGAATATGACAAATAAAATTATGAGAAACAATAATATGTCTGGTGAGTATTATAGCAAATAAAATTCTGGCAAATGAAATTCTGGCAAACGGCGGCGGTACACCGTTTAAACATTTACTCTGTAATTTACACCCAGAGGCATTCACTCAGCAAATGAAAATAGATTTGATTGAACCGTGAATCGCATGTTTGCAGCGCTCATTTTAAAGCTATGGAGAACACTTCTTTGCACATATATGCAGAACGTTCAATCGGATTTTGACTAACTTAAATCAACTGTTGTCAATTCGATCATCCTGTCATCAAAATAAATATCAAAGTATTGAGATCCTATCCCATTAACATTTGAACTACTGTAAAGCACAAACTTTGCCGCATAACGAGGACGGACGGATGCGTCTCCTGGACGTTAGCTAACAGACTAACAAGCAACAACGCACGGCGTCTTTGAGTCCCGCTGTGCGACAGGATCGCTTGCGTGCCGACCCCGATGTGCCAGCAAGTTATCTCGAGATCCCCTTGATTAAATGAATTAAATATGCTAAACAAAGGGAAATCATCTAAACGTGCTAGCAAGACGGGACGTCAAATAGGATCAACATAGTCATGTTTATAAGATGTTAAATTAGAGTAGACATTATTATAACGTCAAGCACCAAAAGCTTGACCAATTAATACCCGTCGTTATTATAATAAGGAACGTTAAACAAGGTTGTTGATAACTTAATATTTTGAGAGAGTATAAATTTATATGTGCAAGAATAGAATGATGATATTATTTATTAGAATCTACACAAAATGATCGAGAAAAATCAACATAAAGAAACATACGTAACAAAAAGACTAAGGAATTTACAAGAAATTTGGTAGACCAGACTTGGACATAATCTCAGCAATCTTCCTGACCAATCTTAAGATCGTATGAGTCAAACTATTACTGTTTCCTAAAACGAATAACATGCTAGTGATTACGATATAAATAAATTGTAATTGTCCGAAAAGACCAAGTTTTTAAAGACAACTCAAAAGAGCAATTCTTTCAAAAAAAAAAAACAACGAACTCATACCAATAGTCCAAGCAACTTGCATTTCATTTACATTTACATATATACATACAATTCAATAACACAAATTCCATATAGTTTTCTCCAATATCACGAACATCTAGTTAGCAATATCGCATGCCTGCGGGTCGCTCACATTTGCATGTCTTTTGACGGGCATCGAGTTCAGACGTTCAGGCATAGATTGACAATGTCTACTTAATGAAGCTACCGGGATTTTAACCCGTACGATATGATAGTAAAGGAATTGAAAATAAAATAGGTAAAGAGTATATTGAGACAACGTAAGAGATATTTCTGGCAAATACAAGAAAGGGTACTCAGTAAAATTATTACGACGGGGTCAAAAATGGCCTAACATTGAACGATATCAGTATTTTTTTATGGAAGTTAGCACGAATAAAGCGATTTGATTGGCTGTCAAAAATGTTTTGACAGATGTCATGTTGTTTTAGGATCCCTTTTTTACTACGAAAGTTTTTTTTTCGTAGCCTGAAGTGTTTACGACAAAAAAATCAACTAAAATCATACTCAACGGCATTTTACATGGAATTCAAAGGTTAGCTTAATTTTCTCTAATATCAGATATAACGTACAGTGTGCATCTAGTTAGCATTTGACAGACATCGAAGGTTCGGACGTTCAGGCATGGATTGACAATGTCTTGTTAATGAAGCTACCGGTATAACCCGTGGGATAAAGCAAATCGCTGGTTACTTAGAAAGGTTATATCATTTTGTATCAGGCTTTAAATCTAATTTTGTATAATAATCTCTTTTTGAGTTGTATTTTTTGCAAACTGTCATTAAAGATTTGACGGTAGTGGTTCTTCTATTTATATCCGACGTAATCTACCTGAGTAATTTTGTACACTAAAGGATCCACTACGTTTTTAAATATCACGTTTAATTAATTAGTTACGAGATAGTGACCGCATTTGAATGAAGAAGATAGCTACATACCTTTCAAAATGTCTGCATTTTAAAAGTCAACTCGTTGCACATTTCAGTGACTTGAAGAAGCGTCTGACAAATATAGTTTAACGGGATCTTCATCATGCTAAATAAAAAAGGTAGGTACTATTCTATTTGAAATTTATACCATTGTCTGGTTCAAATTAAATAATAAGCACAGTATTTATCTACTAAATAGCTTTTTTCTGCAGCCGTCGCACATGACTGTACAGTTTGCCATCGACACGAGAATGGTTTCAATTTAAAGCATTAATTTAAGTTCGAAGGATATTTACGGCAGTATCAGATTGTACCTATAACATGATTAACGTTACTTTAACGATAAACAGTTGATAGCGAAACCAAAGACAATTCAAGATTCTTATAGACCTAAGTTCGCTGCACCGCTATCATCTCACACATTTTACCAGTAAATTTTAAGGAGATAACTTTTTTTATTTATTTTGAAAGTCTAACAGCGAGTAGGTATAAGGCGTCCCTTCATGATTGGAGGAGGTACTGTTGAACATGTCTTTCCAATTTGAATTTATTGTTAAAGATTTGATCATTTTGAGAGTAATTCTACATTTTGTTAGATATATTGATCAGAAATAACTATGATGTGCGACAAACTTGTGATCGGAATGATGTTTAGGACGGCGGCGGTTTCTTCAATAAATTTTGCGACGGGATTTTTTAAACATCATCGCTTACACCTCTACGAGATTTGATTTAATCTAACTGCATCATTTACTTTCATGGAATTAAACCAGTTTACCACGCAGAAACTGGTAAGAAATTCGTTATTTTCGTTGCGAAACCTGATTTTTATCGTAATTAAATGGCACTGAGCTACTAACATAATAATGCAGGCTTTTTTTTAAGACTAAGTATCTACCTAACAGTTTGGCAAAATAATATAACTTCAGTTTGTTTTTTATGCGGCCTACGACGCATCTTTGTAGAAAGATTAGTCGCAACAAGTTTTTTTTTTAATTTTACGCCTGGTACTTTGAACTTTTGAGCTTGAACTAACCGCAAATTTTAGAAACGATTCGTTTTTAAATTCTAAATTATCACTGACAACTCGTTTTTAAATGTTTACAATAAATGTAAAAATATTCAATTTATTCAACTAATCAGGCATTTTCGTGGTCCTAATAGGTGAATATCTGCATTTATTTTAGGTGTATTTTTAAAGGTGCGCCACGAAACTGATTAAATCAATGTTGGCTATGAGAACTAGGAGTAGATATGAAGTTTAGCAATCTAGCCAAATCTAATATAAGACGCTTCTAAAACTTGGATAAATGTAGATACTAAACAGTAACTTACTGTGTTTAAACCATTTATCCCATAATTATAATCAAATACGCCACAGCGACTGCAATAGGTTGTAATTTGTAATCCATCTTAAATTCAGTTATTTAAATAAAATCCCGTTGCTTAAATATGATTTTAATAAAATCATACCGTACGCAGAATCCAACCCTTCATTATTTAAATAAGCGGCACAAAGGGATTTTTGAACCAGCAACGAAATTCGTGCCGCAAACGAATAATGATACAAGTGGCGCCATCTCCCGTCGGAAGTAGGAAATTACCTATGACAGCTGCCTTCTATTTACGGAAAGTATGACTAAAAATACACCTATAAAAGCCGCATAGCTGCGAGATATAGATAGATAAATGGTGATAGATCTCATGTTGTGCTATTCAGATACGAATACGGGCGCTAGAACTACAAATAACTATGAAATACTCACGAAAGATAACCTCGCAACAGCTGACAGCTGTCAAAACTTTCATCACAAATGTTCACAAAAACACGATAAATAAACATAAAACACTATTTTACGAGCTCGTAGAATGAAAAATAGGATTTTATCGATAGAAAATAAGCATTTGGACACATTTTCGGCAATATTCCTTGGGTTTTTGTTATCGGACAAACATAACCTCTCTGCTCAAAACAATAATTGATTTTTACGGTTTTTAGGCTAATTATACTATTATTTGCACCATATATCACTTATTACATATTGCTGTGATAAGTAAATTCTGACATCTTAATATTTATGTCGATTTGCTTACCTTAAACTTAAGAATGTTTACCATGTCAATTCACTGTTTACAAAGGTGATTTGCATTGGACAATGCCATATAATTTTTGATTGAACTAGTTAAGAGCAAGAATATCTCATTTTTGATGTCACAACAAATCACAATTACTTAGAACTGAATTACAGCAACTTTAATTATTTGTAAGGTGCGCTGAACTCATTAAACTTCATCAACACTGAAGATCATTATTATAATGATAGCACTGTCTTTAATAATTATTTGGCACAAGCATGACACAAATGATGCTATAAATGATGGCAAATTGCTGTAGTAAAATAAATCACTCCAGCAAATAGGATAATAAGTTTTGTATGCAGTTAATTTTGAGCAAGTCCGCTAGTATCAATAAAACTTGTAGCACATTGTTTTGCAAAAGCAGACATACAGAGAGGCACAATAAGTGCTCCTTCCACTCATGTCTGCCATGAACTTATACATTTTTATGCACTCTGCCACAAGCGGTGGTTGCAAGCAGCCAGCGCTCCCTGTGACCCATATGGAATATTGCCAAAACTGGTGTCTGCCACCCACCTTCTTCATAATCCCAGTCTTCCGTTTGGAGAACGTGGTGTACCGTCGCAGTTTGTTGTCAATGTATTCCATTTTGATCTTGACGCGACCCTTGGTCTTTTTGCCATTGGAAGGCGGCGATTTCTTGTTCTGGAGAGGAGCATAGCCGTCGTCGGCGATGTCGGACATAGTGCAGTGGTCGAGGCCAACGCTCTGCGAGGGTCGCTCGTCGTAGCACTGGTCGGAGGGCCGCTTGACGCCGGTGCGAGGCATCGTCGGGCACGGCATGCCCGGCCGAAGCCCGCCGCCGCTGAGCGCGCTTGGCGGCCGGCCTGCTCCTGCACTATACATGTCGTGCATGTCTCCCAGTAGTCCCATATTGTACGGCGACCCGAAGCGGGGCTCCCGCGCTCCGCCGGGCGCGTCCATCATAACCTCGCAGTACGCCACAGTAACCGGTGCGCGCACGCGCAATTCACACCTCACCGTCCGAACGTCGAACGGAGACTGACCGAAAACGCGAAAGAACCGAGGGCGGGACTGACGACTCGGCCGCTCGGACCGCGACTGACTTCGCACGGCTGCGTCCCGCGCGCCTCGACTTCTAGCCGTCTCGCTCTCGCGCGCCGCGTGCAATCCCCGTCGAGCGGGACGGAAGCGCTGAGCGCGGCGTAACCCGACACATCCGTAGGAAAAGCGAACGTTCGCCGGGAACTTGCGAACGTTTCAGTGCCCGAAATCCGTATTAAAATAGAGCTTTTATTTTGAGTTTATTTCGTAAATAGAAATAATAGAGTCGGAAGTGGAGCGCCTCGCGCTTGGCGGCGGGGCGGTGGGCAGTGCCAGAGCCATATTTAGACGCAAGCCGTGCCAAATATGGCAATCGACGGTCAAATGGGGGCCACTGAAATCCCTCCTACTCGCACCTGGCGATTTTTACGTCTAATAATTAAAAACTTTGTCACGTCACCTAGGTATTGAATGATACATACCTACCTACCCATGCCTCATTACATTTACTTAATATGTATGTGTCGTACCTACCTACCTTCAGATAGTTAGCTCTGCTCTATGCGTTGACATCGAGTTTTATACACATTTTCTAAAGTAGACTACATCGAAGATATTTCGGTACTTACCTATTAGTTCTTAGTTTTGTTTACGAAAAGAATCATCATAGTTAACTACGACATAATTATTGTGTAAACATTTCATCACCTACTTACTAATCCATTCCTATCTACTAACATCTAGGTACCTGTATTACTTTACATAGCTGTATTAAAGGGAATAGGAAAATGCTAACCTAACTAGGTAGGTTAGCATTTTCCTATTCGTGTTAGCTACACTTAAAAATTACCACTACGTAAGTTGGTACTACGTAGTCTGACGTACCAAATTATCAGCGCATCAGTGATATTTTACGTAAGCTGAAAAGTTTAGATTAGTTTAGAAAGGAAGGAAATAGTTATTTATGGTACTAGTGAGGAATATTTCGTTTGGGTGTGGTTTTTAACCATGAGCGTATCGAATGATTCGATTGTAGACTACTGAGCAAAGCAAGTGATTAAAACCAGAACGATAACGAAAAATCAAATCCTTACGAGTTTTCACCTCTTCCAGTAAGAAAATATTAAAGTTATATTATGAAACTCAAACACTACTCACGTTTCTACTGTTACAGAGATAATATCTTGATCACTAGAATCACTAATTCATGTTTATTTGCTAAATAAAACTGTAGTCAACACTATAACAAACAAATAATCAAATAAATAGTTTCCCGCCGTCATAATATTTATATTTGTCTATTGTGGCAGTATTTTTTTTTTCTTTGTATGTTTCGTTTGGAATTCGTAGTCCAGATAATAATTATATTCGTTAAATAAAATCAACCTTAATATTTAACAAATATTTACTTTTATTGAGTTATAAACAAAAAGCTCCTAAAAGAGGTTATTGTGATATAAAAAATGTAGATTTGTTTTTTTTTTGAATTTTTTTTATTCGTTTGAAATGATTTAAGTCTACGTTGGTTTTAGAACTGCATAGTTGCTCTTTTGCTTTTTTTATAGATTAATCATTGGAATAAGTAGTAGCGGTAGTAGCACTAGTGAGTCAACGATTTTCACTTTTCACACACTGATGTCGGGTATGCAAACAAGCCTTTTCGTGCTGGAGAGGTGAATACAATAGAATCTTAAAATTATACCCTTTATCTGAAAATCCACTAGTCTACCTACATTCTAGATGTCGCCCGATTGCCAATTTGCCATCTAGCGGGCAGTTTCCGTGCGTTATTGACAACTGCCAGACCTAAAATGAGTGGTCATTTTATTTAAGCTCAATAGCACAGAAGGTTTAGCTATCGCTGAGGCTTTAAGAGCTTACTAAGACTTAGCTTAGTCTTAGCTTACCTTGAATAAAACATTGCTTTTGTCTTTTTGTCGCAAAAGCAAAAGCAAGCTTTCTTAGCCACTTTGACATACCTAAGGGTATATTTTTAGAATAATATACGAGGTGGCTGCCTATAGCAAATTTTATTGAAACCAGTGAAAATATTTTTTTACGAATAAACGTTACTTTTGTCAAACAAAACCTCAGGTTAATATATTTTTGTCGAAAAATAACTTTTTTTTTGTGATAAACATTACACGTTTTCACTTTAAAATCATTCATATATTTTTTAAAAACGAGATTTCTCAATTCTTTAGATGTTTTTGAAAATTAAAAGTAAAAATGTTTAGAATCTGTGGTGTCAATAAATTTCGCTTTATTGCATCCAGCATAATTGTATATCATGTCACCTACAAACCCTAGCCTGATGATATCATCGTTATTGCTGACTGGAAAGCTATTACATCTCCATTTACATAGGCACGCGCCAATACGTAAACACACACACACACACATGTTACATATGTCTCTCTACTGACAAAGAAATTTAAATCTATTACCATTGCAATGTGCCCGTTAATCATTGTGACGAATGCTTGACATGTATGTGTTTATATATTACTTGGTTTACATACATGTATATTTATCTAGTCTCTGTTTGAGATAAAAATAAATGTAAGCTGGATGTAGGTAGGCCCGAATTTTCGGACACTTAACTAAAGCCCGCTCACACGTCACCAATATCGTACCGATATATCTGTACAGCCCGATCTGCGCAAAATCGATTGTGTGTATGTGAATTCGTAACGATAATCGACACACGATCGATAAATCTGTGCAGAGCGGTCTGATAATTATTTATCGCTACGATAATAGTAGATTGCATGTTTAGCTTGTAGTTTTTTTTATTATTTAGTTATTTATTACATACATGTGTAGCGGGCATTGATGAATATTAATTGCTATAAATCTGCATAAGGACCACTCAGCTCGAGTGATAACATAACATAACGCGGTTGGTTATCAGTTTCATTGCAGTTGCGGTAACTGCAATGAAACTGCGTCTGTCTATTGAATCTCTACATAAGCTTATATTTTAGTGGATCTATACCTAAGCGAATACGAACAGCTAACAGTCTAACTCTAACCTCACCCCAAAGAAGTATATATAAGTTTTTTAACTTTATTTTACAAAAAAAAATATTTTTTGAGGTTGCGAGTGACCCACTCTTATTAAATTGAAATAGCTATGAATAAATTAGTAATACTTATATTATTATACATATCGAATCAATACAGAATTAAACAATGTGACTGGCAATCTACCAGGATTTAAGTAGAATTTTCTTCCTCTTTCTTTCCTTCGAGTTGACGCAATAAAATATTTAATTGTCGTCCTATTACATCACAGCGTTAATGGTAGATAAAATTACGTATTTTATGGTGTTATTAGCAGAAATTTGTAAATTTTCTCGACAATCAACCGTAGCCCGCCCACTTTCAGCGTTATAGCTATGTTTCGCCTTTTACAGTGTTTTTTATTGTCCTTAGTCAGAGTTCAACGACCTAGCGACACGTTGGAAAACTTAAAATAATCTTTTATCGGCATGTTTTGAATTAAATTATATTTCAAATTTTCCATAATTGTTTTATGGAGGTGTTTTATTTATCTGAGGGCGATAGTAACACTTGTTCCAACGCCGCTCTTGTGAATGGAATATGTTAGTCATATTATATGTCTGCTCGTGTGGTGTAGTGGTTTAAGCGGTCGCCTCGCCGCTCTCCACTGCACTGGTGTTGTGGGTTCGATCCCACATGGGACAAATCTTTGTGTAGGTAACTCGCAAATATTTGTTCTGAGACTGGGTGTGCTTGAGTGAGTGAATGTGTGTAATTGGCCTTGTCATTGGGACCATTGGATAGTGTAATTGCTTCTGGCGTTCTATCTAATGTAAAAAATCCAAATTTATCTTTATCTTTATATAAGGTTATCCTGTGAGAAGAAAAATAATTCTTAAGTTGATTTTAGAACCTTATTTTTCAAGAAAGCGAACTATACAGTTTTTTTTTGTTTTTTTTTTATTCGTGCATAGAAATTTGCACTTATAAGAAAACTTCGAACTTTGCCATCTCATCCCGACTGTATTGTGTATAGAGTGTATACCAAATTGTAATGGGTTAGCCTTCCTTGTCTTCTGCCCCCACATCACCCTATTCTTGATGATTGATGTCTTCTTAGCATGTTCTCTTGTAGATCCTTTTGGACTGCCTCCATCTACCCTAAATGAAGTTTTCCCATCGATTTTCATGCGAAAAAAGTGTTTATTTGATAGACGACCATAGAGCATTTTGTTTCTCTATTAAACCTTAAACAATATTTGCCTAAGATAGGAACTGTAAAAAATGCTAATTGTTATGAAAAGCATATTATTATAATATGTAAGCTCGTGAAGATCGTGACTAAATCGAAGGTTAAGCAATGCTAACCCGGGGTTGGCCGTGGATGGATATCCATCTTTAACTTAAAACGAGTTTCCTCGGTGCCTCGAAGATCACGTCAAGCCGTCAGTCCCGGTTGCCATTTGGACATCTATGACAGTCGCTACTGGTAATCAGAAACAACTACAACTAGTTTAATAGAGAGTATCATATTACTTCGTACTGAGTTGTCTGATGGCAGTCGCTCCTCGTAAAATACTGATATTTAGCTAAATCCTTTAGACTAGAAGCCGACCCCAATGCAGTTGGGCAAAGGCTCGGAAGATTGATAATAATAAATAAATAAATATCACACAACATACACACAACGCCATCTAGTATTAAACTAAGCAGATCTTGAACTAATACATAAACAAAGAGAGAGTTCTTCAAAGCAAGAGTCAATAGGTATCTCATAGGTAAGCGTGCTCCACCGTAGACCGCATCATCACTTACCATCAGGTGAGATCGTGGTCAAACGCGAGCCTATCCACCATAAAAAAAACTTTTTTTTTGTAAATACATACTTATTATACATAGAAACGACCAGATCAAGACAATTATCCATGTTCATGCACTCAAAGATTTGTCTTGTGCGGGAATCGAACCCGCGACCACACCAACACTACCAACTCCGTCATCCGGTCATCAATCAATATTATGTAATTATTTTAATTACGCAAATATAACTGAAATTATTTAGGTAGGTGCAGGTCACTGGAATAATTTAATTAATAATTGCTAGTACTTTATCAGTATGACGCGGCAACATAATTGTGTCACACATCGTTATTATAATCATTTTTCAATTTATTTAATAGACTTTTGTAGGTTTTTCTTTTATTTAAAATTACATTATATTAATACACTCGTGGAAACTAAATAAATACCCAATTATATATTATACATCAAATACAAGAATAATACAATCTTATTATAATCTAATTTACCTAATAACTGTATTACTAGCAGGTTTGCAGCGAATTAGTGCTTTATCTCAATATTATTGGGAACTTATTAATTATTATAGGAATTAAAACAGCCAATGTAACTAACGGGAAAATTTTACTATTTCAATTCTATTAAATAACTTCAATTTAAGGAATATTATAATTTCATAAGAACAATAATATTAGCTTAGTGTGACATGTTGAAAAAATACTGTCCAGTCCAGAGTTAACTCCAACTTTTTTTATCGAACCCAATGACAAGTTAAATTAAAACTATATTAGGTACATATTTGGTTAGTGTATTATATTATGAAAGGTTAATTTCTATTGTTGCCAGAAAAAAATCTCTTGTACAATAAAAAAAAGAAATATATTAAAAAAAAACATTGAGTATGTAGGTAAGAAGAGCACTATTTTTGATCAAGACGGTAGCTTCTAAGAAAAAAAAAGAAGAAACCCAATGATTTATTATTTTATTATTAAGTATAATTTACAATACACGATCGACAGTATGTAGATTCTTAATTGCGTTTGAATTAATAATCCACATCCTGTCGATCACCCCTCCAAAAATCCAACTCAAATTTTACTGTAGCAACACTGTCCACTTTTTAAGGGACTTTCCTCTCACAACTGACCCATTATTGAATGAAATTATTAAATTTTAATTAAATAACATCCATTAATAAACGCATCAATGAATTGGAAAACCCTAGTAAGACGTGACCGAGATCACATATACAATCACACAAACAAACAAACAAATGACACACATAAGATTGGCTATATTTAGCCTAGGATTACGTGTGCAGCCTAGGCCGGAAGTCCGCCTAAGGCGAGTACCGTTGGTCGGATCAAACCGACAAACATGTAACTTGCTTTATTATATGGTCCGCACGTGCGGTGCCCACCACCTACAGAATTTCAAGTCAGTAAAAAAACAAAATTTCGATTTATAAAGAAGACTAACAGTTTCATAGCTAAAAAAAAACCGTAAATTTCGGTTAAGCCCTTTCATGCAGTTCAATAACTAACATTGTGACCATAGAAATCTTAATAACAAGGCAATAGAAATCCACCCCTCTACTTAACACCTTACCTCCAGTATTTGAGCTCTAATCATGCTAGAGATCTACGGTCATCTAATAACAGACTGCTTTTATGTCCTTCACACACTACTGGCTATGTCCATTCTTCTTTCTTCGTTCAATCTGTTCTTCTGTGGAATGCGCTACCTCTGGAAATCAGGATGGCAACAACACGTTACAGTTTTAAGTTTAACGTGCGTAAACTGTTGACTGAGCAATTGGCAAAATCATCATAATATATCTTATTTATCTTATATAATTATCAACTTCTCCTGTAAGGCTGTATAATTATGTATATATTATTATTATTATTATTATAAATTATTATATATTTATTATTTTCAATATTATGTATCTCTATTACGTATTTTCTATAATATTAACTTCTTCTATTTACATATCAATAATTATTCCTCTGTATAATCTGCACCTACCTATGCTTATCTCTGCACCACCCTAGGTTGACTGTTAGAGAATGCCATAAGGCATTAAGTCCACCTATGTACTATTTTTATGTGCATAAAGTTAAATAAATAAATAAAATAAATAAATGTCAAAGACGCGTGACCTTGTCGCCGCGCATGTGTCTAGTCGAACACAAGTGCGAGTTGAGGAGTTGTCGTGGTTACCAGTGTTGTTTGGTTTACTGGCCATGTAATTTATTTGATTCATGTTTATAATCCGAATTATTTTATCTATCTAGTTAAGATCTATCTAGATAAGATACATTGTGTATTAATAAATTGCCAATACCTAATGCAATGAAATGTAAGACCCTCCTAAGGTTTGCATATTATTTTTGCATAATTATTATAAAGTGTACCCACCATTGATAAACTTTAGTGCCAAAATATGTGTATTGTGTTTGTATAGACGTTTAAGTCTCAAAAACAGTGTTTCAACATGTTATATTTACATTCTGAATGAGATCGTTTGTGAGTATTTTTGTAAAAAATTTATGTAAATAAAGACATTGAAAAATCAAAATCAATCAGTGTTGTTTGGGACGCCTAAAGATTATTCGTTTTTAGAAAATATTGCTTAATGTCATAGCAAAAAGAATAATTTTGTTTGCAGGAATACAAAATGTATGTGTAGGCGAAATTGTGTTTTTATTGTTTGGTTATGTAGTGGTATTTGAAAACCGGCGACATGCGTCCCAGTGTTAAAAGATAGTCGATAGCATTTCAATTGACTAGTTATTAAGATTTCTATGATTGTGACACAAGATTTTTTTATATTTATATTCTATAAAGATCTTCGGTTCGTGTATGAGATGAGAATGAGATGAGATGAGAAAATAATGAAATATAATAGGTTATTTTAGACACTTCTCCGCTCCGCTCTTCTCCGCTACGCTTTGATGGAAATTGGGCCTAAATGACTGACCATGTCTAGCTTCGATCCTCTCTAGCAGGGATGTTAGGGAGCTCCGTAACCGTAACCGAAACTATCAGATATCCGAAATAAAAAAATATATGTAACCGTAACCGAATCCGAAATTATCGGCTAATATCGGATAGGGCAGGAGCCTAATTGAGACACGTTATTACAAGTTGTTTTGATCGGCCGGCCGTAATTCGTACCAAATGGTGACATATAAATAAAACCATTTTATAAGCTACAATATGTTATATGTATTTCACTTTTATATATGGAGGCTTTTCAAAAGCAATCTTTTCTTAATTTATGAACAGTAATATTCACATTTTGTTATTAGACTGTAAGCCTTCCTAAAAACAATAAAAACAAAATAAAAAAAAATATTCCTTAAAAATCTAACATCCGTAACCGAAATTATCCGAAACTAACGGATAATCCGAAATAAATTAATATCTACATCCGAAACCGTATCCGGTATAATAATCAATCTAATATGATGCCCACAGGACAGGCTTGCCTAGTGTGGGACCAATGGATATTTGTGAATATTTATGCTTCTTGGTAATACATCTTTTTTTTTTGTTATTTGTAAAACCGTAACCAATCCGTATCCGAAATTTCATTTCCATAACATCCCTGCTCTCTAGATACTGTGGTTACAATAATTGTCTACATGTCTTCATGTCACGTCCAGTTCGTATAACAAAAAGGATGCTTACTGTTTACTGACATTACATTCGAACCCAAATCCTAATTTAGAAGCAATAATTTTATGGATGAGTCTTCCTTATCAACCTAAATGCTCATCAAAAATATTTGTGGTTATTTCATTTGAACTATAAAATAAGAGGTAAATGGTGGAAGGAAAAGATATCAAATGTTTATATCTCGTTACAATAAATCCTACTATTTTTATATTTCGTCCCCATTATAATAACAACAACGATATCCAGAGTTTGGTATTCCTAACATAATACTTTTGTATTGTTAATTTAAATAAAATAAATTTATTAAATATACAGATGTTAAAATGGTACAGTATTTATTTTTGGTATTCATGTAGAAAAATATACTTTCATGCACATACACAAGTACCTATAATAAAATATATTTTATTCTAGTGCTTCAATTATTGTTAAATATAAAATAGAAAAAAAAGTGTAAACCTTATTTATCTATTAACTATTCATAAACAATTTACTATAAAAATAAAATAAAACAAAAAAGAAAACACATTTATTGAAATGAAAACTGATATTGGACCACTAAGGTAACCAAAAAAATCTATTTTTAATCGACTTCAAAAAAGGAGGAGTCTATATTTTTTTGTGTTTGTATTTTTTTTTATGTTTGTTACCTCATAACTTTCGACTGAGCGAAGCGATTTTAATGATTATTTTTCATTTGAAAGCTGGTGCTTTCCGTGTGGTTTGATTTCAATTTGGTTCAGTTCTGACTAATTAAATTATGATACCCATGAGAAAACCATATAGGTAAGTCTGAAATTATTGTAATTGAAGTTGTTTTTTTTTATAATTATTATTTTTTTGCCTAACTAAAAATCTTTCACGCGATGTAATTTCGTAGTAAAATCAATCATGTAAATACTAGGTATTTGTACGTACCTAATGTTATAAATCTATACGAATAGGTGCATTAAATTAATTTATAACCATGAATTAATTGTCCATATGAAGAGAGCGCATTTCAACCTTATTTAATTTCATACACATTATTCCTGGTATAATTAATGATTGGAATTGAACATGAGATGTCAAGAGAAAATTTAATTGTATTTACATTGTAGGTTACCGAATAATTTTAACATACATTTTTTTGTGATTCCGATTATTTTATGATTATATAGTTTTAAGATATTACAGTTGAGACTGAATAATGCCTACGAACGACCATTATTTAATAAAGAGATGTGTTTGTCATATTATTAATAATGCATTAGTATATACGTGTAGCATACATGTGCACTGGGTAAAATCTATTTCCTAAGAAACATAATTAAAACTAGTTGTTTACCATTAGTCAACCAAAAAAAAACACGTTCCCATACAAATAAAAAAAATGGAAAATTTTAATTTTATGGAAAACATGTTTTGTTACTGGAATAGATTTGGTTACTGATTCTTTCAGGTTTCTGGTAAATTATAAATAAGTATTTTTTTTGATTTGATCGTCTAATTCCCAGCGAGTCTATAAATTACTTAACATCATGCTGAATCCCACGGGAACGCAGCAGTGATGTAAAACCACGAGCATTAGCACGAACTTCACGCAGGCAAAGTCGCGTACAACAGCTACCAGCTTATTTTTTGCTTACCTGGAATTGTTCAAGGGGCTATAACCTTTGTATTTATTAGCAGATCATATTTAATTAACGATCAATAATAAGCATTAGCTTTCTAAACAAACTAGCAGTGGCAGGCGCACGCATTCCTTGCCAAATGTGGCATCGCCGCGGATGGCAATGTTGACGCAACGCCATTCAATATGCCACATATTGTAGGGCACGTATGGCTTCGGAAGATAATGGGATTTCGAAGATTTTCCTGAAAAAAGTCTTGACTCAGGGCTCTCACCAACGACCGTGTTTTTGTAGGACTCATAATCGGGTCGTGCCGTCATTTCATACTATTTTGGACAGATTTTTTTGTCGGACATGTCACACACACACTATGTGTTAATGCATATTTTTCGGAACGGTTTGTTTTACTCCTAGGACACGAAATCGGTCGGTCGCCGTAAAAGATTAATTGGGGTATTTTTATGTAGATTGAGTGGCCGTGGGCGAGTGGTTCCCCTGATGGTAAGAGTTGTTTATTTTGGTCCCATAAAGCCTATAAACATCTACAATATAGAAACTTCATTCTAATATTACGGTGTTATGTCTCGTGTCTCAGATTTTTTAAACTACACTTTCACTCACCACCAAATTAAACACAATAGTGTTTCTTCCTCCCTTAGTGTTGATTCACAAAAGCTCCACCCCCAGCAAATATGATTTTATCTCAGGAAGTCATCATCATCAGCGCAGAACTTAAGCTTTTGACTGAAATGTTGAGCTGAATTTTAAAAACAAATCTAATATGAGATAGTGTTGTTAAGAGGCTTTTTTGCGTGAGCTTCATCATTAAGTGAAAAGTAAAACGTTTATCAAAGATCTTTCAGGATTTATCCCGTTTGACCCTTTATCATGCTCACCCTACCCAGGGTGGTTGTCATAGTGTATGTCAATGACCCTTCGATTCATACCAATATGGCCACCGCCCTTATAAAGTTAATCTTTGCGTCAGCTAATGCTAATAACTATTGTTATTAATAATATATTTCGTATGTCACCATGTTATTATGGAACTCATTAAGTCATTATGTATAAGCATTATTAATATTAAAATATTTTATTACTACTATTATTTGGTTATTGACTGAGTAGCATAAATAATTTCGTCGGAAAATGTTGATGTTGGTAGTAGCGGTGCCACTTTGCCAGGTGTCCTGATTTACGCGGGACGTTCCGATTGCCCTTGATTGTCCCGATTTTCCACTACCCTACCTTCTTTAGTATAGGTACAAAACGTGGTCACGTTATACGGGGTGGATGCGACATAGCGACATTTATTGAAACCACAGCTTCTATACATGGTAAGTATCAATTTTCACCGGATAAAAATTCTCTGGCGAAAAAAAAAAAATCACGTTCTCCGAACAATTTGAACATTGCGATCGTGCAATTTGTTCGGCAGACGTGGATTTTTTTTTCGCCAGAGAATTTTTTATCCGGTGGAAATGCATACTGGCCATGTATAGAAGCTGTGGTTTCAATAAATGTCGCTATGTCGCATCCACCCTGTATAAGTAACTATATTTATAAAAAAATATTCTAACAATAATTATAAAAAAGAATTCACTATTGCGAACCGATTTAACGATCGGCAATAATAATCCACATTTACCTATAAAGCTGCAATTGCAAATTAATCCAGCCACGTAAATAGATTTACCTGGCTTGGCTTCAATACCTACTGACGTAATAGTTGTAACGTGTTTTACACATCTCACGTGCAGTTACCGATAAAGATATTAACACGTATACATACTTCATATAAGTACAGGAAAACTTTTAACTTAATATTAATTTTATTCATTTTCAAACATATTATGTACATTTAAATATTCTAATTAATTAAATTTTGACGCATAACTTTTAAAATTTTTTAGTTCTATTTTTCTTACAGCTGTACATAGTTAGGTATTCAATTTTGTTTTTTTTTAATAAGTTATTAGAATAACTTAATTAAGTAACCGATAACGGAGGTTATCTTAAATTAAGATGATAATAGTAATGCTATAATGTAGATACTACAGAGTAGTTTCAGACGCTTAATGCGAAAGTTTATTAAGGCTCTTAATACAAATATGCAGGCAAGTAAGCATAATTATAACACTTATTTGACAAAGACCGATTCTCCTCCCATTTGGCCGATAGTATTTAGACTGTAGATACAGTCTGCGAGGGCTCTTACTAAGAGCTGTTTAGGGACCTTAATATAGTGATAGCAATCTTCTCATATCAAATATCAATATACTTATCTTGACTCCAAGTCATATAGTCGATATACGAACAATTAAAGCCCTTGTGATCACTTTTATATTCAAGTTTTTTTTTTTGCACTAAATGATTTTACATCAGTAGGTTTTAGGTGTCATGACGGTGTACAAAAAGTTTTGTCAGAAGTGGGATTCGAACCCACGCCCACAGAAGTGGACTGCGACCTGAACGCAGCGCCTTAGACCGCTCGGAATAATAGCAAATAAAGCGTTAAACTGGTTGACAATTGACCTGATTGTGAGCACCAAAACAATTCTGCTTATCCACAAATATTTTATTTGGTGACAGGTTAAAGTGTGACCAGTTATGTTTATTTGCTCGCTCAAAATCTCTTGACTGCATAGATTTGATTCTTCGATAAATAAGAATGAAGATTGTATCTAAGTACCTTAAGAAAGGAACCTTATTACCTCCGTTGCGAGACAAACAAGAGGCACTCCTACGTGGTCCCCATAACTCCGGACAGCCACCAAACAATGTCTAACGAAACGAATGCCACGCATCGCCCGAATATCGTCATCTAGTAGCCAATTATTGAGGAACGCTCCAATGGGGTATCGAGACCCTCGGAATCCAGCCTCGCACTTTATGTCTCTATTCATTAAACCGCGGCCATACTAATTAAAATTGTTCAGTTGCTGTAACGCGTGAAATAAATCGCGGGGCTTCGGGCTTGTACCGCTTTTGTTTTTCCTTGCTACATATTTGTGTGGCTGACATTAACACCTTCGCGCTGTGCGTACAATGCGCTACTTGTCGGAGGTACAAAGGCGGGCATCGATTTGCAGGGAACAGGGTACACTTTAAATATATCGCGGCTGACAATACGTTTAGTCGCGTCGTAAGTAAGCTACGAGGATATATGGCGCGCAGGGAGCTTTGTTCAGGAGATCGCATCTGTTCCGCCTAATAGAATAGCTTTGTTTCTACTTAGTTTAGTCCGATTTGCTCGATTTATCACTTCTATATTGTCGTTGTTTTCGGTACTGTATGGTCCTTTGTACGTTTAGCAGGTCCTAGGTCACCTCTGAGTTCGTATTCCAATCGGCTATTAACATTGCTCTTGTTTTAAGTAAGCATTTAGCTGAGTTATATAGAGAGATTTATCACAGTATTGTTATAAATTACTGATATTTAATAAAGGGAAACTGGGTATAATATCTATTCTATTCTATGCTTATCAGTATTTTGTTTTGCGTTTGTTTATATTTAGTTTATTACTGCCAGTGCGGTAGATAATTATTATCTGCTTATTATTGTCCTTATAGTCAAATGATTTCATATTTTGTGTCAGTTTCGGGCATATATAATATTTTTTTCCGGGAGCCGGAGTTTTAGGCTCAAGTTGATAAAATTTTGATGATATCTTTCACAGCTTATGTTTAACCAACGTGCTGAAGTAACGGCTCAAAAAAATGGCTATAGTTAAAGCTGCCACTTTTAGTTTTAAAAATCTTTAATTTTAAGATTATTATAGTGTAATAAAATGTTAATCACCTTGAAATTCCTTTTAAAATAAGCAGCTTTTTTTGCTGACGACAAGATTAGGTACTAAATGCAAATTGATCAAAAGGCGTAGCCATAAACAAAATGTTCTTTATTATATTAGTCAGCTGTCAACCTGCAGCGCCGCGCTCATCGGTAATGAGTAATGAGTAGGGGTTTTGACTTTATTACAACCAGAGACTTACTTTTTACTGGTGGTAGAGCTCTTGTGAATGAGCTCGAGGGCGGTAGCACCACCGTATCACCTTTAACCTGCCGCCAAATATTAGTGCTTCCATTACTGTGTTCCGGTCTGGTGGTGAGATCAGGCCCTGAAATTACTGGCACATGAGGCATAACACCGTAGTCCTGAGCTGCAGCGACGCATCTATAATCTACTTTTGTGGATTGTTGATGACCATGGGCTGTACTCCACTTACCATCAGGTGGACTACACGTTCGTTCGCTGTAGGCGTAGTATAAATTAAAAAAAAAGAGAAAAGTCAAAATTTAGAAATGTACGGGTTTTGACAGCTTTTACCCGGCCGGGGAAAAAAATCTATGAAATTTGACAGCCCATATATTGCAAAAGTATAACCGTAAATTCTCTTCATGTTACATCTTAACTTCTATTATCTCTTGATCCTTGAAAATTCAAGGCTTAGCAGGCATAAAATTAGTTCGTATTAACAGTGTTGAAATTACGGAGTAGTTGGGACGTAAAATAGCAGGTATTCTGTAACGATTTCTTTGGCTCGCGACTGCCGTGTACCGCGAATGCCATTCTACTGTATTTTGTTACGCAGCTTATGTGAAAAGTTGGACCGAGTTTAAATTATTGAGTGTAAGCGAAATGCTTCGTTTTAATTGCAGATTTCTTATTCTTTTTGTATAAGTTCGAGGCAAATTGTGGTGGTAAGATGATACCATTCAAGTATTACGTTAGCTCTATAGGGGAGGAGAGGGTTTTTGTTAAGCCTCGCGAAGCCCATATCTTTAGGGGATCCACTCTTTGGGAATGGCAGCTTTAGAAGAAATGAGTTTGGAAAATCAGAACATATTTGCTGACAAGGTTGAGGAATGGTCTAAAATCGCAAACAAACTGCTTGCGAATGCGGGAGTAAATTTTATAAAAAATGAAAAAAAAAAATTCATGAATTAACGCATAATGTCGGTTCAATAGTTCTTGAAATACGTATTTTTACTTTATATCAAAAAGAAATTACGTTGAACCTAAAAAAAAAATATCTCATATGAATATACTAAAGTAATATTCAACGTGTCGATTCATCTGTGTTCAAATTGAAAGAATACAGTTAAGAGTACAAAAATACAGTCTTAAGGTTTTTTTTTTTTTCAACTACCAAGACATATCTTTATTTAAATATTTACAATACAAGTCTAAGTAAATATAGTTAATATAGTCTTAAGTTTATTATATTTAAATAATTATTCTTGTATTCCTAACCGTTGAGAAGTTGTACTTTCCAGCATCAGCTCAGCAACATGAAATGTTAAGTGCTTTATTATGCAAATATTTAAATAGCTTCAGAAAATACACAAGAAATTTGCAAGAACCTATAAAATTTTGAGTTGGCCACAAAAGAAATGCGTTAGGGCTATATGTGGCGCAGCCCCATTAGACACGTGCAGACCACTATTCAAGAAAATGAAACTACTAACCTTAGCATCAATGTACATTTACGAAATTTGTTTGTTTGTTAAAAAACACTCCCACATTTTTACAGAAACCAACCATAACAAAAAATATAATTTAAGGGATCCAAGAAAGCTACAAGTCCACATGATGTCGACAACGCTACATAAAAGGAACAGTGGTAGCATGTGTATACAAATATACAATAAAATACCAAAATCCATAAGAGAACTACCTTTTACGAAATTTATACATACATTAAAAAAATGGTTAATAGAAAAGTGTTTTTATTCAGTCGCTGAATTCTTTTTACATGAAGATAAATAATAATTATTGTTTATATATAAGGTGTAAATAATAATAAGATATGTAAAATGTTTCTAGTTTGTAATTTTATTTTTTATATTGTGTGTAAGTACCTACATGACATGTGTTAAATAATATGATAGTTAAATAACTTAAAAAAAAATATGAAAAAGTGTGTTAATTTGTAAGTAGGTATGTTTTTATAATAATAATATATAACTTAAAAAATAATGTCTATAGGTTAAGTATATTTTAAAATATTTTTGACGGTGAGACATGCTGTAGGTACTCTAGACTAAATTAACACCCTGTATATACCATGTTTTAAGCAAATAAATATTTCTTTCTTTCTTTCTTTCTTTCTTTCTGTGGATTTTCATCATTAGTTCCTGACTTGGTGGCTAGGCTAGGACCATAATTATTAAAAGAACACTCACAAAAGAAACACAGATAAATCGACGGACATGTATAAAAAAATACGCATCGAATATAGAACCTCCTCTTTTTTTGGAGTCGATTATAAAATGCGAATAGATATTGATATTGAACGAATGTACTGTCAATTTTTTTTCGACGCATTTATCATATTAAATTTTTGTCCGCCTAATTAATGTTTAAAAGGATTGGCAGAGGAGGAAGGAAATCATTACATAAGGTAACTTATAAAATAAAATTACTCGATATATATTTGTAGGTACCTACTTATTTTATAAGCCTGTAACGACCTATTACATTTCACATAAGTTTGCTCGCACGTGAATGTGGCGATTATCGTCGGCTGACCGTCACGAGATAAGTAGGGGAGACTTGACCAGGTTGGAGACTTGAACCATCGTCCAAAATAATATAAAAAATTACAGCAATGCAATGCAAACGTTCTTCCATTATGCTGACAGCAAAGATTTTATATTGTGGTTACAGTATGTCTTATCACCATAAGCAACTTGAAAATGCATGCAAACTGATTAGCGAAATGCTTTTTACAAAATTAAAGATAACTGAATAAATGTTAGATCATTTTGTGAAGGTAACATTTTCTAAAGCGTCTTACTTACAAGCCGTATTAAAGACAGTAATCTATGAGTAAAATATGTTTCAAACTATGATTCCAGCTGAAAATATATACTATGGTTTACCGAATTTAAGTCTGTACTGATCATTTACTTCCAATTACCATTTACCTATGAGCACCGACTACGAAGTAATCTTGTAGGTATTACTGTAAAAAACAACAAGCCTTTAAGCCCCTAATGATCACCAAAGTCCTAAGGGAACTATGTTAAGTTTGGGTACTTCCTGAAGTTCAAGAAAGCTGTAGTATGTAATCTATAATTAGTATCTACACAAAAAACAAAAAAAAAATATTACAAATTTAACCCTGGCACAATTTCCTAATGATCTTCAAATTTCTGAGGGTATAGTTTGTATGATCCTGTGCAAATTTTGATACTAGAGATCTAAAAACGTGGACGATGCCACGCATTGACGATTGCTCCCTTATATATAGGGTCGTAGAGGTATAAGAGAGGCTCAGACAAAGCGCGGCAGACAGCGGTTTGTGGGGTTTAAACGCGCTCTCTCCCTTTCAGATACTTTAGCCACGACACGTCAGTGCCCTGTCTGCAACGCGTCCGTATCTTCAGTAATTTCTGTGTGCCAACCCTTAGTTACCAGCTACATAAACTCATAAACTAACAGAGTAAAGTCATGGAACCTGTACCACGTTAAGCACAACCTGTACATACACCGAATATCAAATTCATCTCCATTTCGTCTCTTACCAGGAAAACCGTATTCCCGATAAGAGGCTACGAAGTTTATATTAATTTATTTAACAACCGCAATTGTGGTTAGAATTAAATGAGCTGCAGTACAGATACGCACATAGTGACATTTATCCAGTTTGCGTGCACGTTTATTATATCAGAATAAGGTAATGAGTTTCCCGTTGCTAGGAGCGATATTTTATGACGTCACTATGAAATAATTACTAATATCTGAAGTAGATTGTTAAGTCGTGACGTTTTCCCCGTTAGCCACAGTAGGCTACCTACGTGTCGGGATAATGCGTAGTAGTCGTATGATCTGTATGATATATGACGCGAGATTTATGATCACTGGATTCCATGCCGCAGATAATTCAAAACCTCCTTCGGGATTCAACATTTCTTGCGTCTTAATTTCAACTGTTTAATGCACAACTTAGGAGTAAAATTGGCGATTAATGACAAGGGCTCGTCCGCATGTCCTTACCTATTTCCAACTAATTTATTAAGCAAGAACCTCAGAGAAAATAATCTCCTCTGAGACAAGAACATTATTTCACCTTCATGTTAAAACGCCTGTCCTATTTCGCATAGCTATTCTGTTCTTCTTCTTCTTACGTGTTAATGGCATTATGGTTTTTAATTTTTAATAATATTGTTTTTGCTCAGTAGATAGCAACTTCTACTCCCTTGCTTGTGGCTTGAATTAGGACTTCACGGGCACACGTAGCGAGAGACAACGGGCACGAAAGCAGGTGAGCCATGTTTTGAATGAGGAATCCACAATCGCACGTGTTATAAGGGTTTGTGATTCCCCATTTGGCCAGGTTCTCCCTGCAGCGACCAACTTGCATCCGAAGGGGGTTGAGAGACTTCCAGCCACTGCAGCCTACTTCCAGGTGGCAGGTGTTTAGCTATTCTGTTAGCTAGTAAATGTATATTGAATAGTTATCCAATATTATTTAATCTCTGTTGCTAGACTAGTTCTTTGGGCTCTAGGCCTAATCTCACCACCAAACTGGAACACATTGGTAGAATCACTACTTTACTACTTGAAGGCCGGTTAAAGCTGAGCCGATTATGTATTCTCCATAGTAGACGAAGCTCCACCAAACATTAACTGATTGGACGACGTACAAAATATATAGAAAGAAATGACGACGTCACAAAATGACGTAACATAGTCCTGGCAAGAGGCGACCGTAGCTGGTTGATAAAGCGACTGCCCGATGTGCAGTAGGTCGCAGGTTCAAATCCATCCCATATCTTTTTCAACTGTTTCTTAGTATAGAAGTATTGTGCGTCCTAATTAGGAATAGAGCTCAGAAGAACCTAGGCCCAGCGCGACCTCGGAAAGAGGAGAACGCGCGGACAACCGCGCGTCCCAGAATGGGGTACAGACGCGCCGGGCAGCCTTGTACAATAATAATATGTGGGGAGCGAAGCCGTGTGCGGGGACAGATCGACAACAGAGATTGATAAACCCGCACACGTCCCCGCGTTTGGGTGTTAATGGCCAGTAGGCCGGTAACACTTTGGGTGGAGGAGGGCTTTCGGCTGCCCGAAAGAAGGTTGTTTCTTAGTATAATTCGCTAAGCATAGCTAAATGCTATAAAAATAATTAATAAGAAGTCTGCGACTCGTCCGCATCTTAAGTATCTAAATATATAAGTACCAGCTACAGAGTGCAGTCATGGAACCTGTTCCACGGACTTACAAAAATAAAAGATAAAATACAAATTGATATGTCTCCTTTTATTCACAGTAAATTTACTATTTACACGCTGTACACTATTAAGTACTTACGGTTCTACAACATTTATCTACACAATTATTACAAATCCAACAAATATTGAACAAACAAATAAACATTGACTATTACACTCACATGCATAAATACAAAGGCCGACGTGAATAACATTTAAATTGAGAATGGATTTTATAAATTTTCAATTTCGATTTAATTTAAACATAAGATTTGATTTTTCAATCGATGTAAAATATTTCTTTTTTAATATTTTTTTATTATATTGCTCTATTATACTCGTCATAACGTAAAATCTATGACAAGTTTGATAAAAAAAAAATACCGATTGAAACATCAAATCTTATAACTTAATTGTTTACTACAACACAGAAACAGTTAACCACACACTATAATGCGCCTAAATTAAAACAATGCGCTAACCGTACATTTAGATACAAAACTGAGACAGGTAGAAGTATCTTATTTAGGCTTATATATATAACGAGTACAGAATGGCAGTCTTTTAAACAGGCTGATTTAACTTAGCACACCTTTACAGTTTATGCATGTAACTCATACAGACAAACATACAACTTAACTATAATATTCAACATTGAAAGTATTACTTAAAATCTAAGTTGATGTTAAATATAGCAGCATTCGTTTCTAGTCTCACAGGTAAATAAAAATATATCGGAAACACAACAATAGTTATATTATATAATATTAAAATATAATCTAAAAAATAATCATTAAATTATGACTGAAATATGTCTATGGTTAAAAATTGTAATAACGTTTGTTCACAACTGTACTTTGTGACCTGCGAGACGATATTTAAAAATATAATGTTTTTTTTTAAATGGTCGAATAATACAAAGGAGACTCCACCATTTTACGTTACATGTTATAAAACTCTTTTTAAAAGTGTAGAAATATTTAATAAATATTATTTTTAATATTGAATGTGAAACAGATAATAGATATTGTGGACATGCTGAAAAAGAATGTTATATCAGATTTTACAAATATTAAAATATTTACACAAGTGTGATAACATGTAACTTAATTGAGATTTAACTCAGTATTTTTTCTTTAAGTTAACTAATTTGAAAGTTAAAAATGAAGTTTCAAACCAATTTACCTTAAAGTCGCGTTCATATAGGCCTCTAATCACCCTACAATTTGCATTCATAGCTAAAAGAGTGACATCAATATTAATAATGTTTTTGATATATCATCGGGCCACTTTAATCTTAAAAGTTACTTAATAATTAGCTCAGATACTGGCCAACAAGAAGCCATTTTTTCAATGGGTTACTCAATGCTCCGCTCGCTACCAGATGTCGCCCTTCCACGCTGAAACCTCTGATTGGTCGAAAAGACAAATGTCAGATCAAAAGTTATCATAAGGATCGTAATCGTTGACGGAGTAAACCATATTGGCACACAGCTGTGCTGTCCTTAAAACCGGTAACCGACAAAAGATTGACATTTTTTTACACTAGTATAGGATAAGTTTTTTTTTTTTTTTTCGTGTGAGTGCGACGATAGCTATCAATTAGTTTATGGCTTCTACTGTCTACGGTCGTAAATTTTATGAGCAAATTTGTATATGGAACTATCTGACATTGAATCGTATTATATCAGCCAGTATCAAATGTAAAGTAGAGTTTTTTACTTGGTATTTTTGAGTAGGTTGAGTAATATTGATGTCGCTTTTCAGTAGCACCTTCCATGCACCTAGCAACTAGCATAATTCCTATAAATCATTATATATCAGTCTGAAGTTCTGATAGTTAGGTAACAACATTACATACCACATTTACTCATAAATGCGAAATTATAAATACATTTCTTCGACTAGTCGTTTAGGTCTTTGGCTAAAATTCAAAAGAAATAAACATCTAAAATGTATTCATAAAAAATCAACTGCTACGTACACTAGTAGCGAATTCAGTCTGTTCAAAATTATAACTTCGAACATAAATACTTTATGTACCATACGTACAAATAATTGAAACTTATAAAATAAGATACATATAAAACTATGCGTTAAATATTATATAAATACCTATTTCGCAAAAGCAATAATAAAAATAATCGAAAATAATTTATTATTATCCAATTATGATTTGTTGGGATATCATTTATTTATTATTTAATATGTACTTATTACCTGCTAATAATGCGAAACCCTTGTTTTTATATAAAAGTAAAAATTGTAGAATATTGTGTGCAAACATTGGTTCAGGAAACTAAAATTTAGCAATATTACCCGGGCTGTATAATTTAAATTTCAATCTATCCTATATTTTACTAAGTTTTATACTAACAGGGTAATATTGGTAATATACACTGTACATTCCACAACAGATATTCAATATAAAACAATTATTTACACAAATCTGAAAAGGTGCAAGAGAGACACTAATTTTAGCAGATAGCTTTCATCTAGAGATTAGGATTGAAAAAGCGACAGATTCCGTCGACATTATACACACATTTAAAATTTAATCATACAAAACTTTTTTCACCTCAGCAGCCCGAAAAGTCGTTATTTGTTGTATGAGAACAGAACTTACTATTTAGAGCTGATGAGGTGAAATGTGGTATGTGCGACACGAGATCAAATTTATTTACATCTCATGCTTTTGAGTACCTCACAACGCACAAGATTCTAATCTAGAATCAGTCGCTACGCTCGTGACTCTACTATAAAATCTTTCGCTTATTCGGGACTCGCAGTTAGCACTCGAAGAAAAACGAACTTTGCTCTCTTGTTGCACAGATAACTATTACATTGCCACGACAATTTAGAAATAATGTTGAAAATTCTAAATTTTCTACATTCACTATAAATACTATGTACTTTTAGGGCAAGAGATGAAAGACACACATCTGACACATTTTTTAAAATAAATCAATTCCTTGCAATGTCATGGAAGAGCAACATTTTTTTCAATTTTATACGAGTATTTTCAATCCGGTAACCGCCAGACATTTTATTTCACGTCTTGGCCAAAAGCGGTAAATACATAAAATATATTACACATAATAATATATAATTGGCGTAAATTATAATATATATATACGCTAATCTATTAATATCTCACTACTTATCGTGCGTTTCTTAATATATCTACACAATTTAAAATTATTAGGAATAACATTAAATTTTCGCGCAAGCACCGATATGTAAAGATGGACTATTTTGCTATACGACTATAATTATCTATTTACCTTCGCTAACTTTTAGAATATCATTTCTTAACTCTCCTAAGGACAGATGGCATTACATTTAGTTTTCTTCTTTCTCTGTTCTTTATGTTTTCAAAACAGGGGAATGCTTCATTATTTTATTAATATTTTCAAAGTAACCGGGAATAAAATGATCCATGTATAAAGTTATTTCGGCTTTTAAATGTTTATTCGCGATTGTCTTTGTACATTTATAATATTTTCATTTAAATTCTTTGCTTTGGCAAAACTTCTATTTTATTTACTGTTTTGTTCACTATATGAAGAAGTAGGAAACAGATTCCTTACTAACTTAGATTTATTTTTAGTTGAGCCGCCAAAAAACAAAAAGAAAATCCCAATTTTGAAAACACGAAGAAATTAGAATACATCAAATTTAAATAGTAAGAATTGACGTGAAAATAATTGGGGATTTACTAACTACGTACAAACTTATTGTCTTAGAAAATTATTCTCTACTGTAAAAGGAATGGCAAGTTACGAGGTTATCTTTGCACAATATTTATGGACGCGACTGTACTTTTTTTGTTCTAAATAAAACTCTCAAAGATATAATTAACTAGTCAGACGTATAAAGGTCTGGGTAAAATTGCTAAAAATGATTACAAAGAATGTAAATACACATCAACACTAAATAATTCACAAACAATAAAAATATTTATGCAGTTATAAAAAAATGGTTACAAATTAGAATTATAATCCTAATAAGTAATAAAAAATCAAAGAAAAAAAACAAAATATAAAAAGTTACATGACAAGATCCTAAACATAACTGCCAAAAAAACCTGTGTGCCGAAAAAAGCTTGATGATACCTAAATAATTGCCTAGATTAAATGCAAACTGGCAATAATAAAAATGTTGAATAGTACAGTCACGCCCATAAATAGTTGCACCAGATATAAAATAGTTTGAGTTATAACTTATTCTCGCTAACGTATTATCTGGATATGTCTGAATTATAGCGACGCGCCGAAGACCGTTCATTCAAAAGCTCAAATATTTTACAACACTTAGAGATTGTTTCAATTAAGATTATGAAAATTATTACACAACAATGTAATTAACAATATAGTATTTATTATGTATATTAAATAATAAATCTTGTAAATGATTTTGATGAGTATTTCTTGCATAATCATTTTTAGCGTCACTTTCGTAGAGCCAAATTTTCAAAGATGCGTGCGCGGAGTGTCTTGTTTATATTATCATTATACTACTCATAGTTTCGTCAAGTTCTACAATTATAGATATTTCTATATCAGTGCTAAGACAAATAATAATGTTAGGCGCTTTGAATTAGATATGTTTTACAAGTGGAATAAATTAAAACGTGTAATTTCAGTATATTTCATAGAAATCAATTGAATCAACCTCAAAGAGTTTAATATCATTAAAAGCTCGTTCAATACAAAAAATATCAAACCACAACTATGGCGTTCTACAAATTGACATAATAAACGTCAAAACAATCCGAAGGCATTAGGTAAGCTCACAACGCAAGTCCTTAACGTAAGGGCAAGGGCTGGCCGAAAAATACTGGTGACAGATATTTTTCGTGCTGACTGTACATTTGAAGAAGGAAAAGTATAGTTTGGGTAATGTAAATTCATTTGTTAAGTGAATAAATAAAAAGTGTACACATGTTTTTTTTCTAACCCATGTCCCACTGCTGAGCAATGGTCCCCCCCATACACGACCATATTTTTTTGTCTTGGGCTCTGTCTGTCCAATCCCTCTGAAACTAGTCCAAGTGTGTTTATTATGGTTCTAAAATCATTTGGACCGGCAAAGTCGAAAACTCGTCTCGAAATCTTTTCAAAGTACTGGCATTGCAGTATTTTTCAGCTAAGTTAGATTTGATTACATTAGGTAGGATAGGTTAGATTTTAAAAATTAAGTGATTTTAGGTTAAGTTGATAGTTGCATTGTCGCATAAGGTTTAGGACCTGTAATGATAGTTGTAAGGTTGTAATAAATAAGTAAATAAATAATTGACGTCGCGTCAAAAATAAAAAATATTGTTGTAGGTAAAACTTCAAGTCCATTCAATAAGTTTGAATTAAACAGATGAATGCTGTAGCTTCTGTCAGTCCTTGTTATTTCAAAAACGACTGATTAGTCGCGTCGGTAAAATTTGAAACTATTAAAAAAAAACCAATTGAAAATCTCCTCATTTTTTTAAGTCGGTTAAAAAAAGGAATAATTTAAAGAACAAACTCTTCTAAATTAATATTGATTTGATATTTTAGAGATGGGGGTAAATCTATACATTTCCTTCCCCAAACACACCTAACATGGGATGTGGGGGGTGGGGGTAAACGAATGCAAAAATGGCAGTTTTTACTCTACATACCCTGGTATTGGGGACGAAATCCCATTTTATTTCTGTGACAGCCTTCTTTCAATTTGTTATTGTCCGTACCTCCTACTTTCTTTAATTCTAACTTTTAGGGCCCTCTTAATAAACTAGTAATGAATTATTGATATTATAGACCACCTACACAGTAATAATTAGAAGTGACCGAATAATGATTCACAAAAAATAGAAAAAATCCATACAGAAAAGTTTCATGCGAATGAAGCAAGTTAATTAAAGTTGCTGTTCAATGGATGAGATAACTGATAGCTCAGCCACTAGATGTCGCTCACATGATAAGCATGTTTGTCTATAGAACCCGAATTCTGACGGATCTTTTAGATACATACTATATCTCAAACTCTCGTTTTTCAATAATTCAGTTTCATGGGCGAGTCCATTTTTAAAGTAGGAAATTATTAAAAAAATATTTTATCATTCAATTACCCACACAATTTAAAGCAACTTTTGTAATAACACCATTTTCATAAACGCAATATTTATCTCAGGGAGCTCATGTGATATCAAAGTAATTATTCTAATGATGTCGAAAGGTGTTTGAATTACTCACGAAAAAAAAAGGTAATCATGCTATCATTAGAATGCTTTAAAGCCGCAGGAGATGCACTATTAAGAGCGATTTTCGTACAGTATTTTATTTATATGGTTTACTTGTGACTTTATTTTCATTTAGTTTATTTTTTTCTGATATTTTCACATTATTACATTTTCTGTTTGAATAATGCTTGTTGTAGCCTAAAGCGAGTTGTAGCCTAAAATAAAAAAAATCTCCTAGGGCAGTGTCATGTCAATTGGGTAGGTGGTCTATGTTTCAATTTGAATCAATCTGTTTAGTTTGAGCGATGCTGTCGAGTTATGCATTTATTTTCCATCTAAAATAATCACAGTAATATTTTTATTGTTACATTTACGTTTATTATGAATATTTTACACTTACACTTATCATTTTGGCGCTATCACTCGTCAGTAAAAATATTACTATGACAATATATTATTTAATTGAAGAGGGCCCTTTACTTTACCTTACTTTTCGAACATACTAGCTCTCTCGTTGCCAAATGTCAAAATTACTACAATTTCTTTGCTAGTTTAGTTTTGCGGTTTGCACAATTATTTTATTATTTTCTTGTATTTGATTAAATTATCAGGTTTATTGTTTTGTTCATTTTATGATGTGTCTATTAAACTATATTTAAATAGTTCTAGATTATAGATATTAATTAAAAATGTAGAATTACCCTTACTTTTTACCACAATCATAATTTGTAGCTTATTTTCGGCGTTAATACAACGATATTGATATGAACAACATTCCTGCAGTAAAATTGAAACCTGGCAACAAACAGCAACAAACAAACTAGCGAGCCCATTCACAGCGCTCCGATATCAGGATATGCATGCGGCACGCCGGCGCCTTGCTCGCGGTACTGCAGCGGGTCGGCGCGGAACTCCACGGCCTTCAGCGCCATGCCGCCGAAGATCTCCGCGAAGCGAGCGATACACGACGAACGTTGCGACATGTGACGTGCGTCCGCTGATAACATTTCTGTGTTAGTGCATTCAGGGCACTTGAACTTTTTGCGGGGGGTTACCTGGAAATTTAGGGAGAATAATTAGTATTAAACCATGATTCATGAATACATAGGCCGCGACTCAACAAGCAACCGTAAGGTAGGACGCCTCCACGCCAGATGGACGACTGTGACGACCTAAAACAGATCCGCTATTTATTAAATCAGCTGAAAGAGATACCTCACGCGCCTTCACTTGCAATTTTATATCTGTAAAGTCAAAAAGCGTCAATATACGTGGTGATCTTACAATTAAATAGTACATAACATAATAACGTAACATACAGTTGAGAAATTTCGGTCACCTCTAGCCAGGAATCTCCTGGCTAGAGGTGACCGAAGCTTAGTTGCCAAAGCGGCTGCCCGGTGCCCAGTGGTCGCAAGTTCGAATTCTACCGGTCCCATAATTTTTTCAACTGTTTCTTAGTATAATTAAATAGTAAATAAAAGATTTGATAACACCATTATTCCAGAGACCATTAATTTACAAAGTTATATATAATAAGTCGATTTTACAAGCTATTGGTACTTACAAGTGAAACTTTAGACAGTAAAAGAGGTTTTTGTTTTTAAATGTTCAATATAGTTCACAATTAGGTAAAATAATTTTTTGGAAGCTCAGTAAAGGCCCTAGAAAGTACGCAAATACCCATATTCCCTCACCTTAATAGGTGGTTTTCTGGTAACATTGGCGACGAGGAAGTTCATAGCGATGTCCTCACAGTTGAAGTTGTCATCCACCCAGCTACGGATCTCTACTGGCAGCTTATACGTGTAGTACCATGACCACAGTTTGTGATGGAACGCTGCTCCCGTCAGTACCTGAAAACCGATAAATGAACAATTATATGATTTGCCAGACGGAAAAAATACCAAGGTTAACAGTTTGGTGGTTGCTGCCTGTAGACTGACAAACATTGTCATAGAGGTGGTAACACATTAAAATTCTTAATTAATCGACCTAAAAAGCAATCCATTGCATTTCTAGATACGGCACTGAATTGACTAGTTCACGTAAACATACTTTTAATAACCTTGTACGTACAGAGGGCCAAGCAGTTAGGTATACAGAGAAAATACTATAACGTGTTAGTGATGACTGACTACTACACCAGTTATCGATTTGTGTGTTTCATACCTAAATAGTTGGTATATTACAATTTTTAAATATGTAACTCACTCAATATACTTGTCTAGGGTAGTTAGCCGTCATTGTGACGTGAAGGTTGCCATGGCTACCTAACTTCTTGGCCCACTGTACCTAATCGCGATGTATGGCGAGTGCAGAGATTAAAAAACCAAAATAATAAAATCATTCTGGTCTTGTAAAATCTGTTACAACAAAAATAGTATCAAGCTTGAATGATTTCAATAAAACAAATAAGGAAAATTGGTCTTAAAATCTCTGAAAAAAACATTGGACAGCATCCAACGATAAAATGTAATGAAGTTCCTTGAATCGTGCTACATTTCCTAGAATCCGAGAGTCTGTTATTTATAGACAAGTAAATTAATGCAGATACGATGGAGATAATGGAATTAAACATCATTGTAGCCTGTAGTAATACACTACAGAGATCTGCGATCAACTGACACTGCTTTTCTGTCTCCTCGAGAAAAACTACCACTTACATGATAATTGCAGGCAAACTGTTAAATAATACAACAGAATGTTCCAGATTGATGGTAAACAATAATCTTTCGATAGCAACGCGTAAAAAGTTCTACTTTTTCTCTGCTTAAGTGACAGTTTTCATGCGCATTCCTTCCCCTCTCGCAATGAAATCCTGGTTACACCCCTGAACCTGCATCATATGCCGTTATTTTGGAGCTAATCTTTAATGGGACCATTATAGACAAGCCCAAAATAATCATATTTGACGCATTTGTAAACTGTTGTGAATAATGTATGTCGTATGTAGCCAATTACGATTAGCTATACGCGTCGTATAGAAATACAAGTTTTAAACGGTCCTACACACATACCTAGACATGTTCAGATAAATAAGCATCCCAACTACTCCTTAAACATAAACGGAATCGAATCACGACATATAATATTCCATTGCACAACTCTCGGTACAAAACTGTTTTGTCAATTGACTCGTTGAATCATACGATTCAAACGTTTAATTGGCATAGCCGCTCATTTATCACAATCAGACGTCGCGTGGCGTATATTAATCATGTTTATATTAGAGAGTGTTCGCTTTTATTTCCATTTACTATTTCATTGTATATAATTTACGTATTTCATATTATTATATTCTGAACTAGGTGTTGCCCGCTACTTCGTCCGGGTGGAATGGGTTTCATCGCCGCGATTCTACCCTTGGCAAACTCTTTTCTCACGCGATTCAGAAAAAGTGTACAGCGCTATCTATTGCGATTTGATGTAAGCTTCTCAGTAACTTAAAAACCCAAAATTACACTCTTTTAAGAAAATCCTTGTTTTTAGAAATTTCACTCATTTGTTCCCAAAAATCCTTAGTGAAAAATGAAAAAAAAAAAGTTGTGCTAAATTTCAAAGTTTCTAAGCCTAGCGGTTTAGGCCGTACGTTGATGAATCAGTCAGGCAAACAGATGTCTATAGAGTTATAGATAAAGATAGTAACGGTTTTAAATTGATGAAGGGTGTTGGCTAGCTCAGTCGGAAGAGCGACTGGATGGCATTCAGTGAGAGGGGTTCAAATATTGCCTCATTGCTACAAAAATCCAACAAGTTACAGTTTACTTAACAATAAAAATAATCAAACTATAAAGCATAACAACTAAATTGATTCTTTGTATACGTTGAAATAATTTTGATATTTGTTAGATTGTTACACTTTTAAAAGCTTAACCATTGAACTTCGTATAGTATAGCTTAACTTATACTGCCCTAGATAGTACACAGTCTATATTATTGTTTGGTATGTCGCACTATTCATAGAAACAGAGCGAAGGTCAATTTTATTGACCAGTGTCACTAATGGCCAGCCTCGTACTGATTTGTTCACGCCTTTGTGTTGCACAGATACGGCTCGCTACACAATATTGTTAGTTGGAAAGATTTTTGTTTTAGTTGGTAGAAATTCTTATTTATATCTTATTTTAGAGATGTTACAAGTTTTAACTTTTAAGATTAGATAGAGGTGAGAAAAATCGTAGTACTTGGTGTTTTATTGTCTTTGTCAAAGAAAAAGAGTAAAGAAATTTTTGACTACTGACTCGTATTGAACAATTTCCATATGTGGAACAGAGTAGAATATACATAGCCCGGTAGATGGCGATAGGCTTAGGCTCACCGCCTATCATATGGGACATAAACATTACTAGTTAAATGTGGGTGTTCATAGTCTTCTCGGCAATATAGTCATGATGTTGTGTTATGTACATATTAAACCGTCCTATATACCTATATAATACTACTATTGGGCGGTATGTTTTAAGTATAAGACAGTGGTACCAACTCTATTGATGAATGTGTGTGATAAACGTGTCAAAAGATGCTTAGTGTTCGAACAACGAAATTAAAATAGAGGAGATCTATTTTAATTTCGTTGTTCGAACACTAAGCATCTTTTGACACGTTGTCATCTGCTTAACTTCCAAAGTACTGTAACGTCGACCTTCGGACTAACTTGAGTTAGTAGAACATCACAAGTAGGTGCGCTCGTAACATTGTGTAAACCAGATACAGTACTTGTAACGAGCAAGGCCATTAGGTCATTTGTTGCAATGTGTAACGGAACTGCGTCCTTAGTCCTTATTGAAAAGGTTGAGATTGTCCAATGGTACTTGATCAACAAGTGGATTTTTCAAAGTACCGATGCCTTTGTAGATTTGAGATGTCTTCAAAGTCCTTAAAGAATTTACTTCTTTATTAATGACATAAATTCTTTCGTTGATGTGATAGAGCTCTCTCTGACTGAAGAACCCCATTGATGTCACTAATGTAGATAGTTGAAAGATTGTTAAAGATGGTAAAACTGTTTCATTGGCAGCTCAGGCAGCCGCCGTAAAAATAAGCTACTGTAAAATAGGAAGAAAGAAGACGCGTCGAATAAATAACCTTCTCCTTTTTGAAGTCGGTCAAAAATAGGAAGAAATTGTGTAAATAAAAGTACAACCAGGATACAAGGGTTGGGCGGTATGGTCGCTAAGCGACAAAGCCCTTCAATAAAAAAAAAGATGATGGCGTATGAAGTGTCACATGGCCTCGAATTTGCTAATGGTCTTCGGTGTTTGTAACTGGATATTACGGTAGTGTAGGACGATAAGAGATCATAATAGATCATGATAGATAATGGACCTTACTGATTGCTCACTATTTCAATCTCTATTATAGTAGTAACCGGCAACAGGAGCTTGTATTTATCCCACACACTGCTGCACTACTCTAGCTGGTTATTAACGTATGCGGCATCTCACCGAGAGGACACGGGTTCGATTTCCGAACCAGCAAGTGTTATCTGGGATTCATCCATCAGAAAATTCTTAACATAAACAGCACGGAGTTGGAATTGTGCCCGATAGAGGGCGATAGGCTCGCCTCTTATGACATGGGCCCAAACGTAACAGGTGAAGTGAGGGTGTTATAACCTCAGCCACACTCTTCTGGATAATATAGGCGTGATGTAATATTATGTGTTAAAAAAGATGATGGTGTATGAAGTGTCTCAGCACTGAGTACACAGTTGACCTCGAATTAGCTAATGGACGTCGGTGTTTGTAACTGGATATCACGTAAGTGCAGGACGATGAGAGATCACTTGTAATGGACCTTACTCAATGTTCAAGAATTCTATCTCTTTTAGATTTTATTAGTAGAAAATGGTAACAAGAGGTTAGCCTTGTATTAATTGTAACCGTTTCCTAATTTATCCCAATAAGTAATAAGTTACAGTCTAAACGGTAATAGCAGCCCTGTATCTAATACAATGTCTCACTGCTGGGCCCGGGCCTCTTTTTATAATGAGAAGGGTTAGGCCATAGTCCACCGATCTGGCCAAATGCGGATTGGCAGACTTCGAACACTCTTGAGCACTTTTTAGGCACTCTCAGGCATGTAGGTTTCCTGACAATGTTTTCCTTCACCGTTAGCGAGCGATAATTTACATGATACCATTTACCGATAAACTTTTTGCACGATTTTTTGCCGAAGGCATTTTCTACTAGTCAACTTTAGGGTGGTGCAGATTGCATAGATGTGTTGATACATAGCTTTAGCGTCAGTTTGTAATTAGTAAATTTTCCGTAAGCGATAAATCAGCGGCATATCGCTCTAAAATTGATTAGGTCACTGCGCTAACATCATAACAATGTATTTTTAAATTAACTCGTTGAAAATTAATTAACACAATCACACAAAAAACGCACAAGGCAATCGCCGTACAAATTAATGTGTTTTGATATTATGTAGGTCACATAATATATGTATATAGATCTGTAGGTACATGACAGAGACAACAGTTTTCTGGATTTTTCATTCAACTTGCCATTTTCTCTGAAACATTATGAAACGCTCATAAATTCTACCTCTGGCGTAGGTATATCTTTTTTTTTGTTCGCGTAGTAACGTAACGTAGTACTAATATAAATAAGTATTAAAGTGTGTTCTCTTGAAGAACAGTTGTTTCCCTTAACTTACTCGAACCTACAGCATAATATGGCGACCCTGCCAGGATCGTTATATCACCATCAACGACCATTACCATTAAAGGTCACTACTATCACAATAAAGAAATATAAATAGAAAGCATTAGTTCCAATAACAACAAAATAGACAAAGAACATAATATAGAGATACAGGAATATAAAACAACAACGCGATAACGTACAAATAAGGTATAATCCAATGTGTAGCATGCTGCCTCTATGCTGGTGTCGGAAAGGTCCCCAACTTAGTTTTAGCTGAGTGGTGCAACCACCCAGCACTGATTTTCAGTTATTTTACTATAACAAACACCTACATAATAGTAATAATAGCAGATGTATCTAATACATCTCCCTCTGCTGGGCTCGGGCCTTTTCTCATGATGAGAAGGGTTAGGCCATAGTCCACCATGTTGGTCAAGTGCGGATTGGTAGACTTCACACGCCCTTAAGCGCTTTTTAGGCAGTCTCAGGCATGCAGGTTTCCTCACGATGTTTTCTCTTACCGTTAGAGAGCGACAATTTATATGATAAATATACACATGTCTTTAAAAAGACGAATCAAAACGATCTATTGGAAGAGGTGTGTATTGACAGAGGTGTGTACGATCTCATAATATATTTATCTCCCTCTCATCCGAACAAAAATGTTCATGTACTCACCATGGAAATCTGGTTGGTCCACTCGGAGTGGTACCGCCACGAGTTGGTAGTGTTGTCCCACACGTGCAGCCTGGACGGAAACCCCACTATACGGTCGGGGAACTCGCGCCACACGTCGAATCTGAAAACATTACAGGCAATCTTTAGATAAACGTTTCTTGGGATATTTTAAAAGCTGAATAGAGTTTAAATCAGTGGAATCATAGAACAGTCTAAAACCTAGGCGAGATTATATACAGACTGATGTCAGTCTAGCTAGAATGTACTCCTTGACACGATTACGGTACCCGCGAACTGTTAAAGATTTCTATTGGATCTAAAGCGTTCCTGTGTGTAAATTGTAGAATATATTTGGTTTTCCTTTAGTTTTGAGGTACACAGGCAAATAAAAAAATAAAAAATAAATCCTGATGTTGACTAAAAGTAATTGGCAATTAATGAATTCAATTCGTTTAATTAACATGCCAAATACACGTTTACAGCGACCTCTGCACTGCATCATCTAGTTATAATTAATGCAGTTAAGCCTGCCCATATATCACTGGTGCCAGAAGTTTAAAATAAAATGAGCTTGTTAAAGTTTTTCTCCAGAACATTTAGTTTTATATTTCGCTGGCACTGGCTACTCGATCAGTCATCCCCAGTTGTGCTCTACGCGTGCCAACATTTCAAAGAAACAAAGAGTATAAGCACGGTTTGAATTTTTTTCCTTACTTAGCACAAAATAGCTTAAGTTTAGCGGTAATAGAGAAATAAAACCTTCAGTTAATGATAGGCTCTTTAGGACAGAAAGCTAATGACTGCTATAAGCTATAACAAAAAACCGGCCAAGTGCGATTCGGATTCGCGCAGTAAGGGTTCCGTAACACTATCACAAAAAATGTCTTCTTAAATATTTCTTTTATTTTATTTCATTATTTATTTTTAAATTAAACATATTACTTTAATTTTTTTGAATATTTCAAGCGTCTACCTTTTACCGTAATAAATATCGAGCTTAAACGAGCTTAAAAATCACGTTTGTTGTAAATATTTTATTTTATTTATCTCCTAAATATTAATATATTCGGTCCAGTTTTACCTCATCTGTGAAAATTTCACCCTTTCCTTGGGGTACGGAACCTTAATAAAATAGTTAGCGTTTTGTGTACTTATTTTCGCACGACATTTCGTTTTTAATAAAATGAGACGATTAATGTTTGTCGTTTCGTCATAGCTCCACGATTCCTAACCTTTTGAAGAAACAGAGAGTAGGTTATTGGTATATAATCAACCGCTTTATGTTTAGTCTGTGAGGTAAGTATAAAACTTTACTTGACTTTTATTATTCGTAGCTTTACTTACTACTTTTAGGTAAACTCTCTAGGACAGAAACTAGCTCAAAATAATAACAAAGGCAAAGAGGTTGTTATTACAACTAGAAAGGCATAAATATCAAGAGTGCCTAGTAAAATTTTAGCTCCCATGAAATTCATAATTCAACTATTAATAACAAAAATGCACATATGAAAGTAAAAAATGCATACATAATTTCTGTATTTATATGTGTGGGTGGAAACAAGCTGCCGTTTCATATAAAAAAGACAACTAAGGCTCTATCTACTTCTAATTTTCTCTGGGGAAAGGTTTCTGAAAACTCAGCCACAAAATGTCACTCAGATGTTAAGTCGAAATGGGCTGTTCTGATTGGTCTAAAACTAAAAATGTTAATCACCCTCTAGATATCACTCAGGTGATGAGTTCAAATATATGGAAATGAACTTGAATTAGAATATGGAAATGAAATGAAATTTGTCTACGGAACCATTTGATGGTAAGCATCTCCATTAAACAAGTAGCTTTTTATGGATTTATATTGCACAAATTTTGTGCAAGCTATTTGAAATAAAAAGAGATTCTTTGTTTTTCTTTTCTTACTGGCACAAGTGACTCGATCAGTCATAGCGTTCATAGCCAGTTGTGCTCGACGCGTGCCAACATTTAGAAGAAAAACGAAGTGCTAGGGTTTGACAAACTTTCCTAACTTCACTACCAACACCAAAGAACTTCAGTTTGTTGATTTCTTTGTTGGATCAGCAAGGATATGAGCATTTATCGGGGTGTTTGATGAAACTAAACTCAAACCTTTGTAATAGTAGGTTTTGCCAGGAAAGTACATTTAGTAGTAACATACTACAAGCTGGTACTTGGATTGATTTTAATTCATATATCTTAGTTGAATTAAAGTCAATCTATTCCGGTGTCAAATCATTTTATTACAATAAGTTTTATAATTTAGTTAGCTAAGTTTTATTTTAATTTTATATTTCGAGGTTTGTTTTGACGTGTTCAAGCGCCCCTTGGGGCCCATGGAAATAAATGATTTGATTTGATTTGATTTGAAAGGATCTCAAAGTCAAAGATGTAGGAGCTTGTATTAATACCAAGAAAGAGGGAGCAAGATTAGGTTTGTAACCTTTTTCAGAAACACACTTAGCTAGCTAGCACCCGCCAAGAGACTTATCTAATAATCTTGTTACTGCCTCGTTCGATGCCCGGGCCGGGCAAAACTGTTATTTGGTAATTTTATTCTTAAATAGCAGAAAGGAGTTGGAATTGTGCCCGCTGAATGGCGAGAGGCTCACCGGCTATCACATGGAACCTAAACGTAATAGGTGGAATGTGGGTGTTATACACCTCTGCAACACCCTTCTGGGTGATATAGGCGTGATTTTTTTTAATAGCACCTACATTTAGTTTCATTTCCTCGATCAGTCATGCAGCAGCCACCTCGCTTATCATCCTAAAGATGCGAGGATTATACCTCACCTATAAACCGCCATCTGGTGAAAAGAGTAATTGGGGCCGTTACCTGAAGTAGCTAGATTTTTAATTTAGATGTGTATGTGCTGTATTGTATTTGTGTCTCAATGTATTTGTATTTGTGTCTTAATGTTATGTGATGTCTAATGGTATTTAATGCTGTGTTATGTGTTTAAATAATGCATATGGATTTTCTAATTATTTGAAATAAATGTATATTCATTCATTCATTCATACCATGTACATGCGTGACCACATATCAGACAAACCAGAAACAGACCGATTTTGAAACTTTCTTTAAATCTTTCCTTACTGACTTTCTAGCTTCAGTTAATTGATCTGTTTGCTGCGTCAGCATGACAGTAGGTATTTATTGCTGTTTGGTGAAACTGAAAACCGACCTCGAAAGTTAGCAATCTTTACTAAGTCCCGATTCCGTCAAACTTCTTTATCTACGGTTATTAAACCCGTCTTTGCTTATATCTATCATTCAATTTAAGCAGCCGTGGCGCAATGGATATGGTGTTTGTGGTAGTCGTGGGTTTGAATCCTAGCCATTACACCACGGACGTGAACTTACTCCTAACAAACGAATTAAGCTTAGCTGGAGGAGTAATTTGTATCTGCAAATTACTAGTAATTGTGTATATAAAAAAAAAATTGTATGGGACAGAGAGATCGAAAGCTATAACTTAGCACTAAACTTAAGTTTAATACATTGGTGAAATCGGCACCTAATGGCAGGTTTTTCTCATGGAAGAAGTTGAAAAGCCAGGGATGAGCCGACTGTTATTAGGTACCTGTCTTGGAGCAGTTACGAAGCCTATAGATTTTTTGAAAGTATGTAGCTATTCCTTAACCTTTACTCATACAGGGTGTATTTTTGAAACGGGGCAGTAAGGGCAAGTACCTTAACCGTTGCAGTTACAGCAAAACGTTCTTAAAAGACCTTCCCTAACTTTTTGGGACATTTTGAACTGCATTCACAGATTTTGTAAAAAACTTACAGTTAGCAAAAAAAATGCAAAAAGTTCAATTTTTTTTTTTTATGCCAATCGATTCTATTTCCTGTGGGGATCAAAAAACTCTATGGGACCATTTTAGCTTTCAGTACTAGAAAAGACAGAAATCGCCAAAAACGTTTCCCATACATTTCGGCAACAGAAACGAATTTCTACGATGGTCTAACTTTTTGTTATGGCCTGGAAGTGGGTAGAATTGACTGTAAAGTAAATAAAAAGAATTTTTACCCTCAAATTTCGAATTTGATTCGAAAATCTGTGTGTTATACTTAGTTTCAGCTGAGAAACTTCGTATGAGTTATTAATTAAGAATTTTCGCTAAAATGTCTTCTAATCGTGAAAAAATTGACTTATTAGAAGCGTATTTTGAAAGAACCCTGCAATTCCAGGTTTTTCAAAATATTTGTAATAACCTTTCTTGTTGGCACATGCCGCAACGGATACTTATTGCAGTACCACACTAATGCAGCTCCCGCATTTCGATTATTGACAAAATAATTTTAGCGAAAATCCTTAATTAATAACTCATACGAAGTTTCTCAGCTGAAACTAAGAGAAGCTAACACACAGATTTTCGAATCAAATTCGAAATTTGAGGGTAAAAATTCTTTTTATTTACTTTACAGTCAATTCTACCCACTTTCAGGCCATAACAAAAAGTTAGACCATCGTAGAAATTCGTTTCTGTTGCCGAAATGTATGGGAAACGTTTTTGGCGATTTCTGTCTTTTCTAGTACTGAAAGCTAAAATGGTCCCATAGAGTTTTTTGATCCCCACATGAAATAGAATCGATTGGCATAAAAAAAAAAATTTGAACTTTTTGCATTTTTTTTGCTAACTGTAAGTTTTTTACAAAATCTGTCCCAAAAAGTTAGGGAAGGTCTTTAAGAACGTTTTGCTGTAACTGCAACGGTTAAGGTACTTGCCCTTACTGCCCCGTTTCAAAAATACACCCTGTATAGTTTTAATCTAGGTACACTCAATTTCATAATATGATGGCAGTTTGGAACCTCGTTTTTATTTTTTTCATAATTATAAAAACAAATAACCCGGGTTAAAAATAATGAGCATTATTTTTATAACATACTTTTAGGTTATTTCTACAATTTGTCTTTAATCAGTAATATAAAATTTTGATGAATTCAACAAACCTCATTTGTCAAAATCCGTCCAGCCGTTTGGGCAGTAGGGCGTGCCAAAGAAATGGACATACATAATCACATACATACATAAGCTTGAAAAACATAACCCTTCTTCTGTCGCAGTTGGGTAAAAAGGTTCAAAACATTAATGAACACAGCTGTACCTATACTTAAGGTTAATTTCTGTGCTTATATTGCATTTTCTTATTAAAACGTCTCCAAACTGCCAGGTATTTGAATACCTACTGTAATTACTGAGATGCAACAAATATTGCCGTGTAGATTGCAACGGTGCCCGTACTAGACACGCCCATTACTTTGATAACAGCTTTTCTTATCGCATATCTAGGCTAAGTCTGTAGGTAAGCGGGAAAACGAGGAAAATTCCATTGCTTCTATTACATTACTCAAATAAGGACCTACAGTGCAAGCGAGCTGAGCGGGCGTCAGTTTAATATCTGAATAGAATAAACAATATTTTGTCTATCCGCTTTTCTAAAGCGGAAACAATTGCTTGACTGTTGCCCAAGCAGAAATATGTTTAACTTTAATATAATAAAGTTTTTATCTAAAACACTAAAATACATGTTGACGTCCATTTAAAAAAAAAAAACTACTGAGGTGTCAAGGGACACCCGGATGGAACGAAGTTCCTTTCGATTTTTAGTCTGATGATGTAGCACCGTAGCTGTAACGTAGCATGTAATTACTACGCCGCTACGAGAATTGCTACGAAATGTGTCGTTACAACTTTTCGTCCCATTTTTTTCCGTCTAGCCCCCTTTCGCAACGCGCGATAAGGAACTTCGTTCCAATATTGTTTTTACTTTCAATTTGTATGTAACTCAATTAATGTGTATGCACTAATTGAGTTACATACAAATTACAGTTATAGTACTTACAGTACATGCATTTTAGTGATGAAGATTATGATTAGTCTATAAACATTGATAAAAAAAAATTAAAGTTAAACCCATATCGTTAGTATAAAATTCGGCGCTCGAGAATCAGAAGCCGTGTGTTCGCCCGCTTACACTCAAAACGCATTGTTAGTGTTAAAAGGCAAAAGTAACGTATGAAACTGTGCAATGATATTGATAGACTAGAATATTAATATTAACTGTGCACCCATTACTCTCTTATCTTATCAGTTACCACGTAAACTGCACCTGAGGCATGGATAAAGGTAATAGAGCGACGCTTACTTCCTTACGAGCTCGGTTGCAAGAGCATTAACTTAATGAATAATTAACATTATACAGTCCACAAACTCGTTTACTTCACATCAAGAGCTATCGAACCCAACACGTAGATATAAGAAGCTTACTAACCACGTCGTTTATCATAACATTAATGTTATGTTATGATTACCTATGATAAAGATAGCAGACTTTTGAGTTCAGTTTTCATTTTCACCAAACAGCAATAAAATATTTATTGCTGTTTCAGCAATCAATTCGGTTTGCTGACTCAGCAAACCGATCAATAAACTGAAGCTAGGAAGTAAAAGTAAGGAAAGTTTTTTTAAGTAAGTTTCAAAATGGGCCTGTTTCTTGTTTGTCTGATATGTTGTCACATATAGACATGGTATGAATAATCGAGGTAATGAAACTAAATGTAGGTGCTATTGATAGACATAACATAACATCTGTCCCATCAATTACCCAATGTATATAAGGACCTGAATGTTAATTTGTTTAAACATAAGTTAAGACGCATGCTTATTTCGAAATGCTTATACTGTATCTGATTTTTTTTTAATGACAGACATATAATCTGAATGTATTGAATTTGTATTACTCTATTGGGATTTAATTTAACTGACATTATATTTAACTTCTTGACATTAACTCCTTGACATAAACTATTTGACATTACCATTTTGACATAATAAATACATTTTTTTTGTTTCTTGCATTGAATTTATTATATATAATGATTATTATTTTGGATCCTAATGAATATTATAATTAAGGCAGAATAAAATATTATTACAAAGGACAGAGCATGTTGAGACATAAACCACAATGTAACACCAAAAACCTACACATTTTGGAACAAAATGAATAATCTTTTAATCTTTTTTTTAATCATTAATCATTAATTTTTTTAATCATTAAATTTTAATCTTAATCATTAAATTTTAATCTTAATCATCTCGCCTATATTACCCAGAAGAGTGTGGCAGACGTCTACAACGCCTACATTGCGCCTGTTATGGTCAGGTCCCATGTGATAGTAGGTGACCGTATCGCCATCCACTGGGCACAATTCCATCTCCGTGCTGAGAGCACTAACTTAATGAAGCAAGCAAGAGCATTAACTTAATGAAAAATTAACATAGATAGTAGAAGAGATGGTGCTCCCACATTGCCGTTAGAAAATGTTTAGTAACGTTAGTAAACATTTGTTAGCAAACATTTAATCATAAATGTTAAAAAATGTTTTCATGATAGAAAATGTTTAGTAACGTTAAGATAACAAATTATAACAAAATAAAACATGTGTGATTTTTGAGCGCTTTTTCTTGTAATGAAAGCTATTCCAATGAGCAAATCCTCTTCCATCTTCGTGTAGACGCTCTCAGAACGCAAACCAAACTGCGAGCCAATACCAGATTTAAATGTTATAAATGTTAGCAAACATTTTCTATTAGTGTAGGAGCACTTATAACATGTAACAGTTCCTAACAAAATGTAACAATTGACAAAATTTGTGAGTAAATGTTTTTATGTTAGAAAATGTTTACAGACATTTTCTAACGGCAATGTGGGAGCACCAAGAAGTTACGCTTACTAAACCACGTTGTTTTTCATAACATAACATAACACATATATAATCCAGAAGGGTATGGCAGACGTGTATAACACCCACATTTCACCTGTTTTGTTCAGGTCCCATGTGATAAGAGGTGTGCGCCATCTACTGGCCACAATTCTAACTCCGTGCTGCTACTGAGAATTTCCTGACAGAAAAATCACAAATAACACTTTTGCATGTCCTAAGCGGGTATCGAACCTAAGATTTCACGGTGAGAGGTCGTAATGCATACGCTAACCACTATCCAAATTATTGCATACGCTAAATACTATCCCAATTGCCAACGAAGCACAATTTATCATCAACAAAGTTGCTTTCTCTGTCCCTATGTCCCTATGTATGCATAGATCTTTAAAACTACGCAACGGATTTTGATGCGGTTTTTTTAATGAATAAAGTGATTCAAGAGGAAGGTTTCGATGTATAATACATCCATATTATAGTAGAGAAAAGCCGAGGAATTTAAAGATTTGTAATGTGATGTCGTAACAAACATATTTTTCTGCGCTTACATTGCAAACGCTGGCTAAACCTTACGAGATAGATCAAAGTTATGTACTACGGAATTTTATATCTTAAAAAGATGAATACAAATTTTGCATATTTTTATCTCTTAAGGATAACCCACAGTAACCATTTTTATCTTTTACATATTACAAAATCCCAATTGCAAACGAAGCACAATTTATCATATATAAATCATATTTAGGCAGTACACACATGGTCATACTTTCTGGTTAACACAACATAAAATAAAACTCAACCAGTATATATTTCGATGCAAAAAACAGTACATCCCGGTGATTCCGGCGTAAACAATATCCGTAAATAGTTAACTGTGAAACGACTCCAAAGATTTATCGTCACGTTTATGACGTCACCCGATCTCGTCGTGCGGAATCGGTTGTAAAGTTGTAAACATAACCAGCGGCTATCTAATCTACTGATCAAGAGATACTAGAGTTCAACGACCTAATACAGGGTGTAATTTTTTAATGGCAAGTACTCTAAAGCGGCCGTAACGCAATGGATAAGGCATTGGACGTGAACTTCCTCCTAACATAAGCGAATTAAGCTTAGCTGGGCGTAGTTAATGAATGTTATTTATTTCATTACTGAGCAATCCAAGACGGAATCGTTTGTAAACGCAACTGGCGATACGCGGGTATCTAAAGATTATCAAGATAAATATACTAAACGCCAACGATCTTCTATAAATAAATCCATGGAAGTACAATATTTTGCTAAGGACCATATTCACATTCATGTGAGCATTGCTATATATTTAATTGCAGAGTGAAACAACCAGTGAAAATTAATTCATGACCTATTTAACCAATATTCACTTTGAGAGAACCATATTCACTTTTACGGGAGTATTGCTATATATTGAATTGCAGAGCAATTCAGCTATGTTCAGTCAGCTGCAGAAAAATCTCCCCTCCCCCCCTCCTAAAGTACTTTTTTGCACTTCAAAGGGGTGAGTTTACTCAGCAGCTGAAAAATTGATACATGACCCACTTAACAAATTTTTCCTTTAAAATTGTCAAAGTGTAAGGTTGACATTTGTTGATAGAACAAGAGAATTAAGACTCTAGTGTTTCGAAATGTCTATGCAAAAATAGTATTATGGTGGATCATGAACGTGCTTTGTCGATAGTACAGATAATCTATGGAATATCAATAATAAAATATTAGAACCAACTATGGAAAATCAATGCTTACCTTTGAAGGAGCCCAACTGTACAACAAATTGCCACCACACATTAAAAATGTACACTCATTTAATGCATTTAAAAATAAACTAACGCAACACATTTTAGATATTTAACTAGAATGCATTAGGTGGGTAAATGCGTAAATGTTTAAACGACGAATTTGAACTTAATTTTATATCAATTCATTGTTCTCAAGTAAGTGACTTTATGTTTTTATTGAGAATAAAGATCTTTAAACCTAAACCTAATCAAGATATATATTATATTGCGAGCCTATAGTGTTCCACTGCAGGGCAAAGGCCTCCCCTCCCTTTTTCCACTTATCTCTGTCTGCGGTTTGTTGTGTCCAGTCAATTTGTCATGAATCCAATTCATCCCGTCATCACCTTCGGTTTTTTTTTAATACCAAACGCCAACAACCTATAAATCCAATTCTATATATAAATTATATCCTAAATCCATGGAAGTAGAATATTACACCGAGAACCATATTCACTTTTATGTGTATTGCTATATATTTAATTGCAGAGCAATGCAAGACGGAATTGGTTGTAAACACAACCAGCGAAACGCGGCTATCTACAGATATCAAGAGATATTAAACGCCAACGACCTACTATTATTATCTTTCACAGTAGAACTTATATGAGAGTATTGCACCTTACTATTTTATTTACGTTGCTGCACCTTGTTACTATTTTATTGCCAGTTCAAGACTAGTTACCAGTCTTGGACTTGCAGGCAACACTGGGTGGACTATGGTTCATCTTGGGCTGTTTTGTCAAAGGAGCTTCAGGAGGTTCAGGATATTTTTATAAATGATATTAGTCAAAATAGGAAAAAGGGACTTACGCTCATGGTACTAACTTAAAGTTTGCATAAATGATTATATTATTTTTCAATCTGACAAGGCAGGATTAGAATCATGATAATTCAGATGTTATCAGATTGGAAAACTAGTTCAGAATTATAAACATGTTTCAAGCACATTCAAACTTAGACAGATTTCTTAGAAATAAATGCAAGGTATTTAAACTTCGCCGATGGAGTCGAGTTTATTTATTTATGCATAATTTACATCTAAACCTTTTAAGAGCATAATCGTAAAAATCAAAATAAAAATCTGGATTAAAATAAAAACAGAACTCATTTTAGATCGCTTAACTTTTGAATATTTAAATAATATGTTGTTTATTTAACAAAGGCATTTAGTTTAAAAATGAACAAATTGACAAAGATTAAGCTGAAATCACTTAAATTTGCCGCCCCTTCAGAAATACCGCCCGGGGCAAGTGCGCCCTCTATTCCCCTAGATCCGGCCTTGCATCCCTCCATAAAGGGCTTATACGCGCCCCATTGTTTTCACATGGGTTTTCTAAGGATGGTTTTGTTTAGGTCTCATGTCTGCGAGGGGATAGCTTTTGAAGATTTCCCTCTCACGAACAAAAGGTAGTCTGACTAGCCATAGAGGAACTTGATGCAACTAAGTTGGAAAACAACATTGAGCTACTCTTAAGTGTACCGTTACAGTATATTATTATAGAATACTAAGAATTCACTCTCAGAGTAAACTCAAGTGTACCAGGTACACTTGTTTCGGTCCATTAGCAAGTTTATTTGCTCAACACATATTACATTATACATATAACCTTACTAATTTGCCTCTCTAGTGTACGGTAAATAGCTGAAAGTTCAATCAGATTGAAGTGCAAATTGCAATTATCAGCTTATAGTCTTTATTTGATTAATATGTTTACCTATAGCTTAATTTCGGCTATGCACTTAATTATAGAAATATATATTTTTTTCTTTATACTACGCCCACAGCGAACGAACTGGTAAGTGGAGTACAGCCCATGGACATCAATAATCCACAGAAGCAGATTATAGATGCGTCGCTGCAGGTGAGGACTACGGTGTTATGCCTCATGTGCCAGTAATTTCAGGGCCTGATCTCACCACCAAACCGGAACACAGTAATGGAAGCACTATTTGGCGGCAGGTTAAAGGTGAGACGGTGGTGCTGCCGCCCTCGAGCTCATTCACAAGAGCTCTACCACCAGTAGAGATAATGTGGGTAAATTAACCTACGCAGTGTATTTTCCTTGTCTATTGCCGTAACATGTGATCAAAATTCGAGATGATCGAATGTTGGAGCCAGAAGAACTATATGACTACTTACAGTGTTAGTAACAAATTCATCGAACTTACGCGCGTCCAATCAACATTTCAGAACTTTACTGTCAGCATCGTATTTATTTTCATCGTAAAATATTATACGTCTTTCTGAAATACGGCTTTAGTCAACTCGTAATCTGCCGTATATCGAGTAAAACAGCACTAGACTAGTATGCCAATATTTTAGGGCTAGGTACAAACATTTTATAGGTCTCAGATATGTACTTAAGATATGATACTCGTATGAGTCATACAAAGTTTCGGCTTGATGCGAGCACGTTAAGCTGACACGTACGGCGCAGAAATAAACAAAGCCTGGCTAAAGTATTCTTAGGCTTTATTGTAATAAACCTTGTATTGTTGTTCTTACTTCAAAAGCCTCGGAGAAAATTGCCTAAATAATTTACTAAGGATATTCGGCCTTCATTAATTGCTTTCTTTTCTTTCTTACAAAGCATGTATTCTTTCTATTATAAGGGTTTTCGATCAATATGAAAGAAAGTCGATCATCCATCTGAATACGGTATTACAAGCATAATATTTGAAGGCGATTTTATTGGCTGTAGAGCTCTTGTGAATGAGCTTGAGGGCGGCATCACCACCGACTCACTTTTAACCTGCCGCCAAATAGTAGTGTTTGCATTACTATGTTCCGGTTTGGAGGTGAAATCAGGCACTAAAATTACTGGCATATAAGTCATAACACCGTAGTCCTCAGTGCAGCGACGCATATGCGTCGCTGCACTGAGGACTACGGTGTTATGACTTATATGCCAGTAATTTTACAACCTGCTTTTGTGGATTGTTGATATCCATGGTACTCGTACACGTTCGATCGCTGCAGGCGTAATAAATAAAAAAACACTTAGAAATAATACGGTGGTACTTTTTTTAAGAAACACGACCTCGAAAGTTTAACCGCTTTAAATGTCGCTTATCTTAATCACGGTAAATTTAACTAATCTAGGGATCATTTGGGTAAAAATATATATCATCATTTAGCCTCTCGTAGTCCACTGCTGGACATAGGCCTCTCCCAATTTGCGCCGGTCACACCCGGTCCTGCGCCTTCCGCATCCAGTCTCCTCCAGCGACCTTCTTCAGGTCGTCAGTCCACCTGGCAGGGGGTCGTCCTAACTTACGGTTGCCGAGAATAGATATAGGTGTGCCAAAAAAATATGCCTACCGTGTAATACCAAATTATTATGCTTATAAAAGAGATCCCTTAGCACATAGGTATACCTATTTATATGTTTTAATTTTGAACGCCATTTTCAAAAGCAAATTAAAACACAGTAAGAGCAAATTTTGTAGTTAAAGGATAGGCTGGTGCCCCCTTGTGAATTAATATTGCTAACTTGCGTCATACGTACAACACGTCTTTGTTTTAGTTAGAAATGTTCACAAGGAGAAACGTTGTTCTTCATCAGATATTCTCCACAAAGGCGTACAGACGCCAAAGGATTGATTCAATCGCATAGTTCAATGATTATATTTAAAGGAAATAGTTTTACATTAGCTTGTACTACAAAGCTAGTAGGTATTATAATATATGATCTGGCCAAAATAAGTGACACCAACATATTTAATTAATACTATGAAAGTTACTGCATTTGATTTCTCGATCTAACGGCTACTAAAGTTTAATCACTTGTCGTCATAGCGATAGCATAACTTTTGCGATATATTGTCATGTCTACATGTCCGATTTCTTGACATTGAAATTAATCCTCACACAATTCAATATTAATGCATCAATATATCAAAGCCAAACTCTTAAAGTGATCACTTCAACCACTGATTGCCGGCACAAAACGTTGCAAAAAAAATTGATAGCTTCTTAGTTCTAAATTTACCTTCAGTATTGTTAGAGAAAAATATGAATAAGTAGTAGAAAACTACTTGGTGTAGACTGTATAGTGGTTCCCGAAATGCTGCCAGCATTGCTACGCTGGATGGCAACGCGTATTTCTAACCTGTTGCTTAGAATTGCTGATAACAATAAACGTTCGTGTGACATATTATTAATTTTTCGTGACCGTTTTATCATGTGATTATAGAATCTGCTGATAGCGTAATTCAGACAGGCCATTTGACATAAATCTAACTAGAATGCCAGTTTTATATTTATCTATGCTGTACGTAATGATTAGGAGTGTATGACGGCAAGAACAGATCATTATACTCTTTTAGACATAATACGAATAGCTGAATCTAAAAATAAATCTTTCTCACAAAACATGCAGAAACGAACGATTTAAAGGTGTGTATACCACCACCATATATCACGTTTATTAAGTTCCTAATTTATGTTGTTTGCTCCAAAAGATTTCGATTCACGATAATAAAAGACCTTAAAATTAGCGAAGTGTATGGCATCTTGAACATTTTCTGGATATTTTAATATTTATTTTAAATCCTCGCATAAAAAGCCTTTTAAAATCTCTTCCGTTTTACTTTCCTACTCATCCGCGATCATAATATAATACAACGTTATAAGTACACTCAGTTACAGATCTAGCTATGCATTTCCAGTATAAGATGGTCTAGCATTGTATTGGCTTTTCTTGCAATGCGAGACCAGTTTATACTGGCAGGTATAGCTTCATGTGTGTATACAGAATGTACAGATTACATTTAATTACATAGCGATATTCTCGTGGGAAGATGAAGATTAGTAATTGTTTACGAAGAGTTAGAAGATCACTCAACGTTTCTCCTTTATTACGTGCTCGAATAAACAATATTATGTTTAATAATAAAGATTTACTCTTCAGACTTTAGGCAGGATTTCGTAAGTAACCGCATGGAGATGATTCTTATTATTGTTTGTTTAGGATTAGACGGATTTAGCAGCATCTGTTGAAGTGTTTTACAAAGATTCGACCACCACCCAATATTTACACCCGAGCCAATTGTGTAACCATTCAATTATCATTGATATTTGCTTACTGGATATGTGTAAAAGAGCATACCCTGAAACTTTCGACTTCGATTTCTAATGAGCTTTTGCCGCCATCTTGGAAAAAGTAGTTACAATTGTGTTTATCTCGGTCGACCACCACCCAATATTTACACCCGAGCCAATTGTGTAACTATTCAATTAGGGTACCCTCATAGAAATCTTAATAATAAGGCAATAGAAATGTCAAAGACGCGTGACCTTGTCGCCGCGCATCTGTCTAGTCAAACACAAGTGCGAGTTGAGGAATTGTCGTCTTAATGTCATCGCAAAAAGAATAATTTTGTTTGCAGGAATACAAGCGCATTTGTCTAATCGAACACAAGTGCGAGTTGAGGAATTGTCGTCTTAATGTCATCGCCAAAAAGAATAATTTTGTTTGCAGGAATACAAAAAGTGGTATTTGAAAACCGGCGACATGCGTCCCAGTGTTAAAAGATAGTCGATAGCATTTCTATTGACTAGTTATTAGGATTTCTATGGGTACCCTATAACGGCTATATTCCGACGGCTATGTATTGTTTCTATGTTACTGGCATAAACAAAATCCTATTGCTAATATCTTTTGCGGATGGTAGATATCCATGAACTGTTGTTATAACTTAAGTTGACTACACGCCTGCCTATATGCTAAATACGGCGTTTGAAAAATGGCCTCTACTATGTTTGCATTTCACAACAGTGTATTGGCGAAACGACTGTCACGTGATACAAAAAATCCGCATATCACGCGTGATATCTATGGCACATCGTAATTTCACTGAAATCACTGAATCGTCGCATTCTATCTAATCGGTCGTGTACCTCCGCGGTTGAGTGCGCAAAATGCGTGCTACTTTCGGCAGGATTGCCGAATTTCATCCATACGAATTCTACTAGTAATAATTTTTTTCTGACTCAAATGAAAATAAAAAATCGAATATGAGACCTCGCGGTGACAGTACGCTAACATTTAGACGAGCAAGACGGTAAAAAAATCTAACAACCTGCATAAAAAAACAAAACTATACAAAGTACTCGTAATAACAGCGATAAGCATCTCCTATTCAGCCCGTCTCGTTTTCAGCACGGTTGAAGCTCATGCATAGCCGCTACAATGTTGACACATTTGCAACTTTGTTTTTCTTCTTTAAATCCCATTACCAACAACTTTGGATCTAAATAGCTGCTGCTGAGTTTCAGTCATTTACGTTAACTTAATCTTAGAGATACCAGTGACTTTCTGGAGGATTTTGACTAACTTCTGTTGTCTTTTAACTTACACTTCCTTTAATGCAGTCATCCAAGTAATTTGGCGAAAATTGTGCACAGAAAATTATCGTGTTGTATATTTGTATATGTGTTGATACATTCAATTTGTATATTTGTTTATAGCGAATGAAACATACAATTTATTTAGTGGCATGCGAACGCTGAGGTACGTCGAATCATGTCTATAAATTGTACCGAGTCAAAGTGGTGGTTCACAACTTATGTACAACTTTGTAAGACTTCATATCTTAGCTGCGACGAGACTGACGGGTATGACGAAAATGAGAGAAAAGACGGCAAGTGTCTCGCTTGAAATACTACATCAACGTAATAAAGAGACAAAGTCAGGAGTGCGTGTGGTGAGGTATTTGCAAGTAAAAATACTGCGCCAAATTCGTGCTATGTTTACAGTGTTTTGTAGGTTTCCTCATTTTAGGTAAAATTAAATAATAATATGTAATATAAAGTAACTAGCCTCTAAGCTCAAGCGCGGTTAGCAATTATGGTTGGCACAATTAGTAGTCTTAACAAGCTTCCTGGGAGTTTCTGGTATCTCAAGAATTACTGTAAACTTTTTAAGTCTGTGTATATTTGTATTAAGCCTTTTATTTCTTTTGTCTCTCGGTTTTATAGCTATTCTAGTAATTTGCCGGCATTGTACACAGAATATTGTCCCTATTTTTGCTAGCGAATAAAACATACAATTTGTTCTGTGGCTTGCATGCGAAGGCTGAGGTACGCCATGTCTATAAATTGTACCAAGTCAAAGTCGTAGAGTTTACAACTTGAGTAAAACTTTGTGAAACCGCATCTCTGAGCAGTGACGAGTATGATTAAAATGAGAGAAAAGGCGGCGAGTGTTCCGCTTGGCATACTAGTAGGGTTTAGAACCGGGAAATCCCGGTTCTTTTATCGTTATACTAGAACCGGGAAATAAAAGTGGATTCCTGGTACTTTCGGGACTCGGTATCAACAATATAAGATTTCAATTTTTAACGAGATAAAGTTTGACAACAAACTTACCGGGCGAGGCGCAACGATCGCAGATTTAAACTTTTCTCCAAAGCGAATTGGCTAATCCTTTCACCACGATGGCATGTCAAAACCTGACCACCTTACTGACTGTCCAAAATGCCCTACCACCTGCACAAGAGAGGCGCTCATGAACGCTGACGAGAGCGCCATAACAGTGGCCACTTATTGGACCAATAAATTTTGACTCAGCCATCGACACGAAGAAGAAGAAGACTGAAGATACGCCTAAATAGCCATACCATATGAAACCTTTTTCAAAGTGACTCAGGTTTGTAATACCGGAAAACACAGTATCTTATAGGCACAGTTGGATTCACGAGTCAGCGCTGACCATCAATCATACAATTTCCTACGGTGAGTGATAGTTCAGTCTACACACCGCTACGTGCCTTATTTTCACACCGTTTTCCTTGCCATACATCACCCGTACACGTACCTCCGTAAAGAATAACCCAATTGACCTTTTCGAAAGGATATTATCAATCAGAGCCGTACAATATGTCTATAGCGTCCCTTGTAGATAGAATTGCCAAAATATTGGAAAATATAATCCATATCCATCCATCTTTGAACTTGACCCTTAGCTAAAAATACGTGGTTTTAAAAGGACAGGTGAAAATATCCATAAAGCAATATTATTTAGTCAAAAGGTGAATGATGGGCTTACGCTGTCGTCATAATCCCTAAATAGGGCCGGTTTGCTCTATTTTCGGTTTAATCCATTATTATTTACCCTGTCTTTCGTCGAATTTGGAGAATGAGCTGCTGGCCACCGGTGATAAGTAAAAATTGCAGCCAATAAGTAATTATACAAATATTTGACGCTTTATTATGCCTTCTGTGTTAGTTAATTATACAGGATCATATTTTGCCTTCAATTCAATTCAATTCAAAATCATTTATTTTCTCTTCACAAATTGCTCTTAGTGTCTAATTATATCTAATACAATTTAAGATGGTCAACTTGCGAGAGACTGGTGCCTGAAATAGGTATTAAAAATACCTGTGTTACAGGTCGCCAGGCCCCTTTCGAAATAGTGAGTAGATATTATTGTTGTTATCTAGAAGAGATATAAACGGCAGTGCTTCAAAATAAAATTAGAAAATAATAACAAAAATACATACTTGTTGCGGATACGTGTGTGAGTGTGTGTGTGGGAGTGTGTGTGTGTGTGTATGTGTGTGTGTGTGAGAGTGTGTGTGTGTGTGTGTGTGAGTGTGTGTGTGTGTGTGAGTGTGTTGTGAGTTAGTGTTATGTTTTATGTGACTATTGTTATGAGACTTTCAGTCTGCTGGTAGTCAAATGATTTAAGCCAGGTAGTAGTTACAGTTTTACATTTATGTTTAGGTAGTGGATATATGGATAGTATTGTATTGGCTTTATTGTAAAGGTGGCTACCCAAGAAACAGTAAAACCTCTGGGAGAGGCTAGTGCGAAAAGAGTCACTCGAACAGACAATGCCTTTCCTCCGTTTATTAGTTGTTAAGGTAGGATCGTATATCATTTCAGAATGTTTTCTTACAATGATGGAGAGAATGAAATTTTGCCTTACTGTGAGAACATCCCACATACTGTATAAGGCAGTAGTAGGATAGCGAAAAGGCAATCCAGCTGCAACCTTAAGAATGGCCCTTTGAGCTCTTTCTGCCTCTAATAGGTGTCCCTTGCTGGTTCCACCCCAAGATGAAATCACTAATACCTTTTCGCCTTCATTCACTAATACCTCTGTGGTAATAGGAGAACTTAATCCGCTGTTTTGATGCAGTTTAAGTTATAGCGGTAGAACATTACATTTTATTTATAAGCCAACATGTGACAAAATGAACTTGAAGATATGAGTAAGGTATGGGACCACTAGAATATCATGAAAATTGTTAAAGCATTGCAGTGACGGATGACTTCTACAGTTTGCAACGCTATCACGTGATCATACAATAATTACCTACATAGGTATGCTTATTTTCACAAAAACCTGACCGTCTTCATCATACTCCGCGAGATAATTTTAAAAAGCCTAACCTTATTTTATAACAATTCTACCATTCCATGTTTATATTTTGCTCAGCGAAGCCGCTTGCTCTAATATTGATAATCCGATTATAAGTACATTAATAAATTAGCTGCGCTGTTCCAGAGTTCTGTTCATACTCATTGGTTTAATCAAATAACTACTGTGTTCAAGTAGAGCTGAAAATAATTGGCTTCCATCGCCCCGAAGGGTTTCAAGGGTGTATTTATGACACCTACGCCACCTCCATTTGAGCAGGCATGTTTGGATCCCATGGGACGTCTTATAGGAATCATTATGACCCCAGGTATTGATATTTATTATGAAAATAGTGCAATATTTTTCTATAGGGATAGGAGTAGATAAAAGAAAAGACATGATAAGGAAAGGCATTTCTTAAATATTTGCTCTCTTTCTCTAATAAACTTTCCTGAAAAATTTTGATACGGACTATATGAATTATATTTGACTAAGGTTCGCTAGCGAGATTGTTTTTTTTATTAGAAACCCATCATTATCTTCATTTTCAAGATAATTTCAGATTCATTAATCTAAAAATAACGACTAATGTTAATTTAATAAGCAAATAAGAGTCAATTTTATTTACCTTGAACATTAAGTCAATAGACTTACGTCAGAGAAATACTTATAATGTTGGGAACTGGGAGTAATAAGTCATATGAGAGTATTTATTTACCCATAGTACAAGCTCTGCTTAGTTTGGGACTAGATGGCGTTGTGTGTAAGTTGTGAGATATTGATTTATTTATTTGCTCTGTGATTAAAACCACCGCTTATTTGTTTGTGCATGAAATCGAATATTTGTTTGAGATAATTGGACTGCTCTCTTTTATTCATTCAATCTAGCTGAATTCACGGGTGAATTAATTATATTATTAAATTCGATATGTCACATGTACCGAATATAATGTGCAAATTAAACATTTACATATATATTAACTTATGTATATACCATTCAGTAATGATATGTTTGTATAATTAAATATTTATTTATTAAAATATTTACTTAACATCATATTTTTGTTAATTGTATGACATTATCATAATAATTAATGTTATTATTTTAAAAATAATTCAACAAAACATGATAACATTTAATTTGATAATTAATTGGATTTTTGATAGAATCAATTATTTTAATTAATAATTAACTTTAAAAGATTCGTCAGTAGCAGTTTTTTTTTTATATCCTAACGAGTAACACAACAATTATGAGGCTAAAAGTTGCTTATTACTGCGAATCCAATGTGTTTCGAAGTAAAAGATATTTTATTTTTTCATTTTATTTATTTTTATTTAATACTACAAATTACTTCTAACGTAAGTTGTAATAAAAATAATTTTGGATGAAACTCGAAAATCAAGAGCGCCAATATCTATAAACAACAATATATATTAAGGAACGTGAAAGCGAAAATGATTAAGTTTTATTTAACCATCCACACCATTGACCCTACAAACCGTGCATGCAATCAAAAACACACATGGAACGAGAAATCAATAGAAAAACGCCAATTATTCCGAAATGCATTGTCGTCAGTGCATGCTGTGATAGCATTTCCGAATACAATTAAACGCTTCATTGCTATAACCATAAATAAATGGCAATGGAAATCAAGTATTCTTTAGTGATGGAAATGATATGAGTATTTGCCGAATATCAGTTTTGCGAATATTCGTACCGATCCAACATCAAACTGAGATTGAACTGAACTAAATATTTCATTGTCAAATGAATCAGGCAACGGATTTAAATGCCGTACTATTTAAAAGTATTGTGGTGAACCTTGTTTTATGACCTGACGTTTCAATTGACTTCATCAATCGTGATCACGGGTAGACTCTCTAAGAAAATGTATTTACCTTTTAATAAACTACCTAAGATTAGGATCCACAATGAATATAATCATCGTATTCGCCGATTTATAATTCGTACACGCGATATTCGTCGCATCACTAGCATTCATATGAATATGTGCAGTAAAAAGCAAGTGGCAGGCGAGTCAGGGTAGCGTGATCACAGGTTTTAATTCATACTTTCAGTCTTTATCGTCCACTATTACATTTTTTTATATACTACTAGCTTCCATCCGTGGCTCCGCCTGCATGATACGTAATTATTTTTTTTCAAGACTTTCTTTGTCCATCACGCATTAAATCTAAATTAACTAAAAAAAACATGTTAGCGAATTGCCAACTTAGTCTCTGTATAATATAAACGTTACCTATAATTTTAGTTATTCAAGCATGATCCAATATAGAACCTTTGGACTCTATAATTATGAACGAACTGTTTTGCAAACAGGTTGAACAAGCGCCTATTTATGTTGTCCGTAGTTTACATACAAATTAATTACCTGGTTGTTTACGATAGTTCTAATGCTAATACCAGCTTTAAATGCTGACTTAATAAATATGACAAGTCAAGATTCAAGTTCTCTTAACAAGCGCGAAACTAGTCGGTCTTACTCCAGTAGTTACTTGTCACTCGACATTCTGTTGTAATGAACCAAGTTGAAGTTCAAAGTTGTACACCACATCACGAAGCGGACAAACTAACAAACATGATTCGCACATAACCTATATCTCGATATGGTTTAAGTGCGAATCATCTTTGTCAGTTTGTAGCAGGCCTTCTATTATCGGGTTTCGCAGAATAGCTCACATATTTGGATATTGAATACAATGTCCCAAATATCCGAGCCCGAATTCGCCAGAAATTTGTTGACCGCGAGACATGCGGGTATGTAAAGGAAAGTTATTTACTTACTTTGATGTAAAACAGATTTTCATTTAAAATATAAGGGAATATCTTGGCTGGTGTAATTACATAAAGGCACTTGTAAAAGCTCGGAGCGTGACAAGACGCAGCCGAAGTAGCGAGCAATTGCAGCAGAGACATTATGAATAAGTTGGTTTTAACATTTTGCGAAGAGTTTTTTTGCGTGTTTAGAAAATGCCTCTGGCAACATGTTAGATGCGTACGTTAATTAGCGTTTTAGGGCAGAGGCGGTCCTTTACCTCTGAAAAGCACTTGCTCGTATTGTATTTTCAGAGGGCATGATGTAGGTTAGGCTGGTAGTTAATGTTATGTACCTTCATTAATCATTTCTAAAATTGCACGTGTGATAACTAAATAATTACTTTTTTTATGTTATTGCATTTTATTTTACTGCTTGAATTTTAAGTTATTCTAATGGCTTTTTAAATAAAATTAAAAAAAGAATATCTTTCAAATACAGAGATATTTAAGTTTAATTAGAGTTTCTCCGTTCGTTTTAATTAAAAATATGCAATTAATTACTATACACAACTAAGTAAAGTTGAAGGAGTGAAGATTAACGTCTTGATTGGTTCATTCAAGTAGGAACGTTAGATTAACATACGATCCCATAAAGTTTTGATAGCCTTTCTGTGAGGCGGGTCTAATTTATTGTCGGAACACGTACAAGCTCTAAAATCACACAAGCCGTGTTTATATCGGCAAGTGATAAGAGAATTTACAGTGCTATCAAAGTATTGAATGGAAGAAACTACTTCCTCAAGATATTTGATTTAACGGAATATTTACTATGTTTATTTATTTATTTACAACATTTTGCACATAAAAAATAGTACAACGGCGGACTTAATGCCATTATCTGTAGAATTAAGCTGCCGATATTTCGGCACTGCTGCAAACGTCATGACCATACCAATATCCGAATCTCAATTATAATAGTACAAATCAACGTCGTAACATATAATAATATATAATATTTGAAGGCCTTATAGATGCCTATATTTAAAGAATTATCCCCGTACTCCTGACCGCTGAGAAGTTGTACCATCCAGAATAAGCTCAGCAACATGAAATACTGATTGCTTGATGCAAATATCCGAGTAGCTTTCGGTAATATACGCAGAACAATATAGAAGCCTTTGGAATTGAGGGTTGACCTCTATTTCTCTAGGATCCCATCATCAGATTGTGACCTGGTGAAAATGGGACCACGTGACAAGTACACTTTCTCAGACAAAAATAATTTCTCAAATTTATCCAGGCGTCTTCGAGAAATCGGCGAACAAACAAACAAATAAAATACAATCGAATTGAGAACCAAGTCAGTTAAAGATATTTTGTTAATACAAATATCTTTTTTTTATTTATTTATTTAAAAACTTTATGCACAAAAATGGTACATGGGCGGTCATAATGCCGTAGGAATGATCTACCAGTCAACCTTTAGGTGATGCAGAGACGAGAAGTGGTAGTTGCAAGAGGTGCGAGTTGGTTGTAAACAAAAACCATTACAATTACTTAATCTAATACGTCATAACTAAGATTATTGCACTACAAAATACTTAAAATAAACTATTTAGATAATATAAATAATAAAATATAATAAATATCTTAAGTGATAATTAATTTAAATAATAACCATAAACGTATGAGGTTAAAACTCTTATTTTACATATTATGTGGGTAGGTCCAAAGTATCACTATCACCTTTGCCACATTACTTAAGACTTGCTCTGTTCTATGCTAGGAGTAATGTTATGATTATTTATTAACTAAAGTACACTAATTATTTTCGTATCATTCCTAAAATACACATCATGTCTTGAGAAAATAACTTAGTTCAAGTTAATCAGGGACTTGACTAGACTAAACTAAGTTATTTTAATGTCTGACTGCTTAATCGTCGGTTTATTAGTTTGAACTCTTTGCACTCTCGCCCTCCGTTACACTCAGGGTATTGAGTACAAACGTACTAGGGCAGACATGTCAAGCTTTAGAGCAGAGGCGGGGAGCGGGCTCGCTTATTCATTGCTAAAATTAAAAATACATTTTGAGAATGTTTGCTCACAAAAGATGTTTTGTGCTCAACAATTGATGTGCTTTTAGCCTAATAAGCCTGGGCTGTCACTAAATTGTTAACTTTTGGCTATTTCGTTAGCCGCGAAAGTCAACAACATAACATTGCACCTTTATTTCAATACTGTTACAAACTGAGAAAACAAAATTTTACATCAGAGAGAAAAAAATATTTCTTTCTTAATACAGATACGTTGTTTTTTTTGCCTGCAGATCTGTCACACAGGGTTTTCCCTAGTACAGACTCCAGTCTCTCATAAAGGAACATAGCATTAATGTCACTAGCATTTTGTCAAATCATATCTTAAGTTAATGCGTTGTTGTTATAGTAAGATATCACGTGTATTTATTTTTTCGTCAAACGTGTGATTTTTAAACAGAAAAGCGGTTAAACCGATTAAATATGTTCATGTATTAGTACAATATATTATTATGTTTTTAGCATGATTACACCATTCCTTTAATATTATTTTTATACCAGTCAAAAACAACCTGCAATCATTCTGTATATACATTTTTATCATGGTCCTTAATTTTCTAGAATAGGATTAGATTATATTTAAAAATAATATTATTTAAATTTTAAGATTCTTTGTAGGTACTCAAAAATACACGTGATTTTTGGTGGGGGTTTTAGTCTTAAACCTCACCACGTATCACCAAAAAAACATCACGTGATTAATGGACAGCCCCTAAGTGCGAAAGAGAGGTGCGACGTGTAAAACTGTTTACGCCACAATTACGAACGTGTAGATAATATACTCCTTTAATAAGTAATTCTATCAAGATTTTGGCAATTCAGCGAGTTTCAATATTTGCAATGTGGTTATCATGACCGTAAAACAAACTGAAATATGAATAATAACACTATTATGTAATATTAAAGTTGAAAAATTAAGAATCCAGCAGGACTCGAACCTTAATATTACATAAAAATAAATGCATAGCAAAGCTAAAATTTGCTTTAAATATTACAAGTAATAACACTATTCTTTGACAGCAAAAAACAGGTAATTAAGCTCTTATTTCACTTAAGCAGCACCACACGATCTTTTATTCAACAGAACTACCGTGACTACCACTTGGTTTTAACTTGATGACTTAACGTTGAAGGCTTTGTCTTATTTGGTGCCAGTGTTCCAGCTAGCAACGTAATAATGTTAGAGCTAAGTCACTCAGGATGCACGGGCAATACCCTCGTACAAAAGCTTTCTTTTTTGGGAGCTCTTTGGACTGCAACTTACCGTTCATTTTGAGTGTTAAATTATTTCAGTAGTCTTAATTTTGTTAATTTTTCGTGAACAAGCTCGAGACTCGAGACACCTGTCAGTTACTTATTCTAATTAACTTTAATTTTTGCATAAAAAAACTGTTGACGTATGACACTGAAATAAATTGATACGGAGTAATTTGTAAAAAAAATATGTTTTTGGGCTACTCGAGAAAATTGCAAGCTTGTTAGCGTCCCATTAGTCTTATTAATAAATCTTACAAAGTTATTAATGAACTAATTTCTGAAAACCTTAATTGGAACTTGACAAAATCTCCAAAATGAAATTCAAAGATTTTCATACTTTAAGTATCTACCTCGAGATTATTTTCACGGTGGCTTTAAAACATAATAAATTAAGAATGTAGGTACATATTACAGCGAGCTGGTAGCTAACAAGCAACGAAGTTGTGGCAGCAAAAGAACAACACAAGTTATGAATTCAGCAAATTGTACAAATAGTGGTATACTGTACTAGTTAAACAAGGATTATATAATATTAAGTAAACTTACGTAATTGTACTGGATAAGTTTTAAAAGTATTTTTATAACGTTGGATACAAAAGAGTGTACGTATAGCCCACCTAAAAGATTTATGTCAGTTTTTAAGTTTCCACTTAGGCAGGCACTACTTGGTTTGTCCCGGGCCAGGTCACATTGCAGACACAGGCTTAACTGTTAAAACGGCAACACAGTAATGTTCAACGCCATCGTTAGCAAAAAACTATATCCAGCAACTATCATCATCATTAAATAAAACACCAATTACGTACAAGTATTTTAGGTAGAGTCAATATGGTGGTACCGCACATAATAAATGGATGACATTGACAACGTCAAGAAGTGACGCATGACACAAGTCAGAAATTACACACTCGTCACAAATGTCAAAGAGCTCTGAATCGCGATAACGAAGTATTCACAGCGAGTGTATATAAATACAACTTTCAAGACGTTTCCGGCGGACAGCTGTCCGCCAGGCAATACCAACGGGCCTGGTCGGAAGTTCGTCCCTGTGTGGTGGAGGAACATCAACCCCGTTCCTATACTAAAGTTCAATAATAATGTTTGTAGTTTCGAGCCCTTTTTATTTTAATAATAAGGTTAAAAACTGCTAACACATAAATAAACTTGATTGTACCTGAGGTATCTACTGCACTTTGCATCTTTTAAAAACCATTTCTTCACTGTTGAATAAATTACAATTCATCTAGGAATTTCTCTCTTTTACTTTGCCGACGTTGAGTATTCTTGTATGTAGTACGATGGAACTATGAGTGTAATTAAATGAGTTTTAATTTAATAGTAACACAAAAATTATCTCAATTCAGTAAAAAAAGTAGTTATATCGAAACAATCAAATATCAGATTATTAACAAGGATAAATACTATTCAAATTATGAAATACGGGTGTTACTCACGTAATGTTGGTCTATTTAGTCGACCGCGGTTTCGCCTATACGTCTAGGCATTATCAAGAGAGTGCGATACGTCGCGCCTGAGTCGCAGCCAGTCTTGCACTGCGGGCAGCGACGCGAATGAATAATGTTCCAAACTCACGTCAGTTTTAATAACAAAAAAAAAACCGACTTCAAAAAGTAGGTAAACTAAAAAGCAAAAAATAAATTTACTTCGCACAAAATAATACATTTTTTCATTTAGTTAAATAAAAATTATTAAATAATTATTTTATAATTCTGAAGTCGGTGCCAAGTAAAAACAACCTTTCTACAATATCAAATTACAGTTCACACAAAAGGGGAGGCGTAGTTGTGCTACTTACCACAGAAATATAACTAATATTCAGTCAGAAAAAAGTTGTTAGAACGATTGATATTATCTATACAGAGTTATTAATTGTTTACTTGGCACCGACTTCAGAATTATAAAGTAATTATTTAATAATTTCTATTTAACTAAATGAAAAAATGTATTATTTTGTGCGAAGTAAATTTATTTTTTGCTTTTTAGTTTACCTATTTTTTGAAGTCGGTTTTGTTTTTGTTAAAAAATATTTTATTTTACGATTTTAAGTGATGGGTAGACCGAGCAAGAATGTTTCTCGAATGAGGAGACGACGCGTCGTCTCTGAGACGGAAAACTTATTAATAATAAACAAGAATTAAATCCATTCTCCTGACTATTGAGGGTCACGATTTTCCATCATCAGCTCATTTGACACAATAACTAGCAGTAGGAATATGCGTACAGTAGTGAAAGAATTATCCTTTAACTCCTAACCTAACTATTGAGGAGTTGACCTTCCATTATCAGCTCAACCACATAAAATTATTGCGACCAAGCGTAAATCCTGGTGTTGCCTTGAATAAATAAAATATGAGGGTTGCCCCCGATTTCTCTGGGATCCCATCATCAGATCATGACATGCTGACAATGGGACCACCTTTGAAATATCTCCGTTCCAACAGCTCACTTGACATCATAACTAGCAGTCTGAATATGTGTACAGTAGTGAAAGAATTTTCAAATCAAATCAAATCAAATCAAATCATTTATTTCCATGGGCCCCAAGGGGCGCTTGAACACGTCAAAACAAACATCAAAACACAAAAAATATAAAATTAAAATAAAACTTAGCTAACTAAATTATAATACTTATTGTAATAAAATGATTTGACACCGGAGCTTAGATTGACTTTAATTCAACTTAGAGAATTGAATTAAAATCAATCCAAGTACCAGCTCCGATGGGTATTGCATCATGAGAAGAGCTGGTGAGAAACTCATGTGCACCATCTTTTCAAATAATTCATACAATATTTGTTTGTTTTTTGACAATAATTCTATGTGTAAGTTATAGCAACCAAAACAACATTATAGCTAAATATGGTTATAAAGAAAAATAAACTTAATTAGAGAAATGCAATTTAATTATAAATAAATCCATAGTATATAAGGTTGCAATATCTTACACTTCAAGCAGAAAATGAAGGAGTAAAAACAATGTGTGTATACTACTGTATATATAAGGGTTTTAGAACAGGCCTACACATAAAAAACATTTATATACTAATAACAAAAACTATTTACACTACAAAATATAAAAATTAAAAAAAAATGTACACACAGATTGCCTTTACTTAACAATATTTGAAATAACATGAAATGAGGTTATACAAATCAAATTTAGTGAGTTAATAAAGAAACTATATAATTATGTATTAATTTTCATTAATCATCATATTAAATAATAAAAATAATGTATCAATTGATATTCATTATAATGTCAAAAGTTGAAACTTAAGTCAATAATATGATGTCAAAAATAAATGATGTCAATCTCAATATAGAATATAATATCGCACCTTTGGGAACAAAGGGTCACTTCTGCAATTTTTTGCAAAAATGACTTAAATATACAGAAAAAACCGCGATAATCGACTTTATATACACATCAAAAATGGTGATATTCGCATGAAAAACGGCCTTGTGAGAGAGGGAGTGACGTTCTTTTATTTTGCGTGATTAGCACGATTGTTTGAAATGTAACGTCTCAACCGGTCAGAAGTGTGTTGACAGCCGACGTGTCACTTCGTGCATTTTAAACGAAGGGGCACTACGGTAAGTAATAACTTATATTTCTTGCAATATTAATGTTACTTCTGGATAAAATTGACGTTTTGTTACCAAATTTTGTATTTCTTTGCTGCAAACATAACGTCACTTCTGTTTATAAATCTCACTTTAGCATAAGATATTTATTTTTAATGGAACCAAAACGTCACTTTTGGTACCCTTCCCTTAGTTTATGGCTTGTTTCTCAGAAAGCCCTACCTATAGAGTATTTATATTATTCACGATTATTTGTGAAAACCTAATCAATATTATATCCTAGGAATCGACTTAATACACAAAAGTAATAAAGAGCTATTTAAAAAAAGAAACAAAAAAAAGTTTAAAATGCTCCTCCTGTAAAGTTGGAAAACATGCAGAAGTGACCCTTTGTTCCCAAAGGTGCGATATGTCAAAATAATTATAATCAATCATAATTATAAATAGGATAAAACAATGTCTAACTTGGCAATTCATTTGAAATATAATAACCATAATAATTGTAAATAATAAATACATTACTGTAATAAATACATTAGATAAATTAATATTATTTCCAAGGCGTAGTGTCGGTTAAGAAATCGTTTATTTTATAATAGCCCCTTTCCATGAGACGATTCTTAACGATACTCTTAAACTTTAGTAGGGGCAAGTTCAAGATTTCGACAGGAATTTTGTTATAAAAACGCACTCCAAGTCCCTCAAATGAGTTGTGGACTTTGTTTAAGCGATAATATTGGCCTACCAATTTATGCTTATTCCTCGTGTTTAATGAATTATCCTTTAACTCCTAACCATTGAGGAGTTGACCTTCCATCATCAGTTCGTCCACATAAAAATACGTAAATACTGGTGTAGCTTTGTATTACACACTAAAAACATTACATGTGCCTATAAAATTCGAGGGTTGCCCTCGATTTCTCTGAGATCCCATCATCAGATCACGACATGCTGACAATGGGACCCCTTTGGAATCATCTACTGTCCAACAAAAAAAGAATCATCAAAATCAGTTCATAAACGACGGAGATATCCGTGAACAAACATAAAAAAAAGCAACATATATACGAATCGAATTGAGAACCTCCTTCTTTTTTAGAAGTCGGTTAAAAATAGGATAAATACTGCCAGCTTATGCCTGCCAACCGAGAATAGACATGACGACAAATTTTTATTTTCGTAATTGAAACACCTGTCGATATTTAAACATCATTATAAGAGTTACTTTGATATCACCTAAGCTTCATGAGATAATACTATTTTAAATCCACATTAATAATAGACTCGTCCAAACGCTCCAAACAAACGGCTACAATAGCGTGACGTCACGCTTGAGTATTTTGTATATAAAGTTATGAATTTTATTTAATAGCCATTAAGACATATCGCGTATATGAAAATGGTGTTATTACGAAAATTGCTCTAAACTGTATGGGTTATTTAATGAAAAATATATTTTTAATAATTTCGTACTTTAAAATGGTCCATGAAACTTTGAATGATCATAAAACGAGTTTGACTTAAAGTATGAAACAAAAAAGTCTAGCATATGGTTTCTGTTTACCTATATTTTAAAAAGTATTCATATTTATTACTACTGCAGTATTAGTCGCCTTCCCTATTCTCGGGATCAGTTGCGAGATGATATTGTTTCTATTTGTAATTCACGATATTTAGTCATTCGGCAAACAACACGGTTAAGCACTACGGCTTTGATAGCCGGACAAGATTACCAAAAATATATTTACAAATGAATATTCACCTCTGTGAAATTCCGGCAAAATATTACATTAAACAAAAAAGTTAACTCGTTTACAACATGTTATATTCGATTATTATTTCAGCCTACACGAGCTCGAACAAAATTCTTATTTTATTATTGTTCACAAAAAACATTTATACACATTAAATTGATATAACAGTATTATCTGGACGTAACATAATAAAGGCTTGTATTTGTTGGAAGTCGACGCTTAAGTGAATTAAAATATAACAAAGCCCAGATTTTGCCAAAGCTAAATTTACTTGAAACTTTACTCTAGGTATATGGTTTAATTCATCCTGCCTAAAAATAATTAGGGTCACTGTCCACTGACGCTGAATCTACGTGGACACAGTTTCATAGTTTTGTATGAAAGCTGCACGCAGGCGTACACCAGGCTAATAACGAATACACTACGCGTGTCGTACGCTGCCGTGGACGGTGGGCCTTATGCTACTACAAGGTACTGCGTACTGTACTAAGTTTAGACCACTAGTTACTAATATTAAGGGACAGGCCCCAGGTTTAGCTATCAGCGTTCACAATATGAAAATTCGTCAGAACGAGCATTCACATTCGGCCGAAGTTTCATATTGTGACATTTCTTTTCGTTTCTGACATTTTATGGATCGAGGTTTCGGACACACTCAGAACTTTACATTAAAATTGTATTATAAAGTAAATCATAAAAAAGCCAATTAATGACAATAATATTTGCCAACGTGCCAGCATGTGACCATAGCTCTTATTTCACTTAAGCACCACACGATCTCTTATTAAATAAACAGCACTGCCGTGCATCCACTTGATTCTAACTTGAAGACTTAACGTTGCAAAGGCTTCACCTAATTTTAGGAACGTAACAATGTTAGAGCTCAGTCACTCAGGATGCACGGGAAATACTCTCGGACAAAAGCTTTATTTTAGGGAGCTCTTTGGACTGCAACTTACCGTTCTTAAGTACCGTTCGTAAGTAGTCTTAACTTTGTATTTTTTGTGAACCAGCTTTAGTACCTGTCAGTTACATAATACTCGCTCCTGCTTGGTATGTCAATTAAAAGTAGCCTATGTCCTTTCAGGTGTTTAACTACATCCATTCGTCTTCGTCGTGTCGATGGCTGAGTCAAATTTTAATGGCCCAATAAGTGGCCCCTGTTATGGCGCTCTCATCGACGTTTATGAGCGCCTCTCTTGAGCAGGTGGTAAGGCATTTTTCATCAAGATTAAAATCATTCATTTTACATCAATATCGGTTCAATAGTTGGGCTGTGAAAGCGTGACAGACAGGCAGAGTTACTCTCCTTTTTATAATACTAGTAAGGTTTAGTAAGGGCTAGAAGGACTAGTATAACTTTAATGTCTAAATCCCAACTGTACAGACAATCTTTAGACCCTGAGACAGAACATAGGCTACTTTTTTTTTTTTAAAAAAAGGGATGAAGGGGTTGAAATAGAGGTTGAAAGTTTGTATGGGATATTAATTTTAAAAGATAAAACCATGAAACTTTATATTAAAGTAGTTGATGAGAAATCATTCGCTTTTGAAGTTTAAATTCCTTTTAACGAATGCTCTGCATCGCCACCGCTGCCGTTCGGTCGTAGTCGCGTACATTCGCCGAAGTGTGGCGGCATCTGCGGCAGGCATCGTTGTCGGACGCATGCGATTAGACAAATTTGCGCTATAGAGAATTACATTTTTCGATCCAGTAAAATTATTTTATTGTTTCGTATAACTTTTTAAGTGTTTTTTATTAATTAGGTCCTGTAAATTAATTTTGTTCATTTTGTTCATACTTGATATTTCTTTTAGTTTATAGTTAAAAGTAGGTTAGATAGTTTCCTTTACTTTAAAAAAATCCGATTTGCTTTTATTTCCTTTTTTCCCTAATAGGGTATTTTTAATCTAATAGGTCGTAGTAGGTAATAATATACAATAAAATGCAAACTTAACTTTGCGGTTTGCTCCCGAACCGCAAAGTTAAGTTTGTCGTAGGTTATAAATGACCTATGACAAACTTATATTTGCGGTTCGACTTATAAAGATAAACCGAAATAATTATTTTTAATAAGTCGTACTGTATAGATTTTTATTTTAAAGTATTGGTATAGGTAGTATATTTGATATTGTACGTAGTGACCGTAGGTTATTTTATAATACTGTTAGGTAGGATAAGACATTCGTATAGATATTAGTTTATAGGGATTTTGCTTATTTATTGAGTTTAGATTAGTTATTATCAGAAATAGGTTTATTTAGGTAGGTAAGAATTTTATTTTCTGTTATTGAGTTTTTCTACCTACCACACAGATGAAATCGCGGGAGATAGTTTGTTTGTTTGAATTGAATTTTGATATTTAACATTACGCTAAACTCTACGGGCTGTCTCGGACGCACGTGTCGCAATTTCTATTATTTCGAAATTTGAAGTAGTTTCGAAGTAGGTACATGAGTTGTTCCTATTTGTCTGTTTTGATTTGTTTGAATATTATTTTCCTTGAGTTTTTGTCGTATATTTGTTTTGGTCGGTTTGGTAATAGATAGGTAAGTAAGTGCATGAGTTGTACCTACTATTGTTATATTGACATTGTTACCTTTAGCATTTTTTGATCATAAAACGACATCCACGCGGACGAAGTCGCGGGTAACAGCTAGTATTTGTATAAAAATATATTTTAATAGTATATGGCTGGTATAGACTTTCTATTCAAAGTTCAAAAATGTCCCTAATGAATGATGGATGTATTGCAGCAAGCTAGTTTCCAAAAAAAAGAAAAATCATCAAACTGAAGTTTTTTTTTTTTTTTTTTTTTATACCACGCCTGCAGCGAACGAACGTGTAGTCCACCTGATGGTAAGTGGAGTACAGCCCATGGAAATCAACAATCCACGAAAGCAGATTATAGATGCGTCGCTGCAGCTGAGGACTACGGTGTTATGCCTCAAGTGCCAGTAATTTTAAGTAATTTGCCTGGTAGTTGACATTTGACCACAGGGTTATTATTAAAAACAAAGAGAAACTCTTTAAAGTGGCTTTACAACATAATAAATTAAGAATGTACATATTACAGTGAGTTGGTAGCTAACAAGCAACAAAGTTGTGAGAGCAAAAGAACAACACAAGTTATGAATTCAGCAAATTGTATAAATAGTGGTATACTTTACTAGTTAAACAAGGATTAAATAATATTAAGTAAACTTACGTAATTGTACTGTATAAGTTTAAATAGTATTTTTATAACGTTGTATACAAAAGGGTAATAATAATGTATAGCCCATCTGAAAGACATAAGTGTCAGTTGATGAGTGTCCACCACAGAGCAATAAGTCAACCGGAGGCGTCATTGTAAGGTGTTGCCAAATGTGAAAAGCGCTCCTCCTGCACGTCTTAAAAAATTAGTTGTCAAATGATAGATGCGCGGAACAATCAACCTCTAGCTCCACCGCGAGTTTTGGCAGACTTATTTGCGTAGGTATTTGCGTTCATTTCGTGTCCATATTGGTTTATTAGTCTTAGGCGTCCACTAAAGATACAATAATTATAAAATATGCTACTTCTATCAGAGACTACGATAATATGCTAATTACTATTTTCATTTTCATTTATGACTTGTATTTTGAACTGGGCCGAGATACAGTAATGCAGGTTTAACTTACTGTAATCAATTAGAAGTTGAAATAACGTACGCGTTCATTCTCTACAACATTTGTGCTGAATGTAACTTCGCCATGTTGGTTTGTATCCTACGATAGGAACAAATGGATGAACGTGACGTCACGAAATGACGTATCATACAGTTGAGAAATTTAGCTAAAGCGGCTGCCCGGTGTGCAGTAAGGTCGCAGGTTCAAATCCTGCCGGTCGCATACCTTTTTCAACTGTTTCTTAGTATAATTTGCTAAGCATAGCTAAATGCTATAAAAATAATCAATTAGAAGGACAGGTTTAACTGTCAAATAGACAAGACAGTCAGTGAGTGACGTTCCTTCAACGACTTTGTTAACAAAAACTCTAGCAACGAATACTGTCATAAAAAGAAATACGTAATACAAGTATTAGGTCCAGCCAAGTTCATTTTCCTGAGCTAGCCGAACACCTGCCACCTGGAAGTAAGCTCAGTGGCCGATCTAGAAGTCTCTCAACCGCCTTCGGACACAAGTTGGTCGCTGCAGGGAGAATCTGGCCAAATGGGGAATGACTAACTGGTGTTTGTGATTCCCCATTTGGCCAGATTCTCCGTCATCACCCCGTGCAATTATGGATGCCCCATTTAAAACACCTGGTTCACCTGCGTTCGTGCCCGTTGTCTCCCTCTACATGTGCCCGTAAAGCCATAATGCGAGCCACAAGCAAGGGAGTAGAAGGTGCTACCTACTCGGAAAAAACAATATAAATAAAAAAGGGTAGTATTTAAACGCAAATCATAAAATATCCTTTTTCTATGCAATTAAATACCGAATTCCCATCAAAATTACTGATTGCACAACAAAATATTTAACTCAAAATATCACTAAACACACTACAATTTATTTTCACACCGCATAGCAATTTTTCCTAAAGCAAAAGCTTTTTTATCAATGCACAGCTAATAATCTTAATGCACATTATACATGTTAACTCTTTTTATTTTAAATATAGCTTCTATTTTTATAATATTTACAGCAGTTTTTTAAATCAAACAACATTTTATTAGTCACAGTCATCTTATTATTTATTAATTATCACATAATGAGATCAGCAAAAAAAATATAAAATTAGATACAAAATTGTAATTTATTGAATTATTAAAGCGGGTCTTGCTTTCGCGGGGCGTCCACGCTTCCTTTTTTGCCCAATAGGCACATTTTTAGCTTCTGCAGGTGGCGCCACGTACTGCAGCGGTCTGTTACGATCTATGATAATAAGAAATTGGTAGGTAGTATAATATTATTTTATTTAGTGGGTGGATTCAAAAAGGGGTCGGAGTATCACACAGATTGATTGATGATTATGTTATGGTCGCAGTTCTAACCTAACCTAACCTACTACTTTACCCATAATTGACCTATGCCATAACTTTTTTAAAGTTTTTCAGTTAAGTTGTTCTGCTTTTAGAAATAATGCAATGTAAAAGGATTTTTTTGTTATAATAATCATTAAATTTGCCGAGCATGGCTTCTTGAAAATTAAGACAAATATGATGAACAGATTTTGTTGTACTTACTGGTTAATATGCGACTGGGATAGTTATTTTGCTATGAAATATAGTAAATTTGATGTGCAGTCAGTATTTATGCTATGCATGTAGTATTTTTGTACAAAAATAAATTTAACTGTATTGCATTATGAGGAAAAAAGGAATGTCATATTGATGTGTAATTTCGAATTATCTGCAGTTTGAGTTTTGTTAAACATTTAGTTTATCTGTAGTGAAGTAAGTTATTTAATGTAAAAAAGAATATAAACGATGTGTAAGTATTGATAGGCGATTATTTATTTGATATGCAATATAAAATATCCCAATAAAAAATGAGTATCCATAATGCCATTGACACGTGAGAACAAGAAGCCAAGTTCACAAATATGTTGGTAGTTTTGAGCCTTGTTTTTTTACAATAATGTTCAAAACTAACTTAACTTGCCAAAATGAACATGAATGCACCTACGGAGAAATCAACTGCATTTTGCATCATCTAAAAACCATTTCCTCGTTCTTGAATAAATTACAATTCATCTCGATTTTTCTATCACTTTACAGAGCTTAAGCATTATTGCATGTAGTACAATGGAACAATGAGTGAAATTAAATGATTTTTTTATTTAATTGTAACACAAAGATTATCAGAATTTCAGCAAAAAGATAGTTACATCGAGACTTAAATATCAGATTATTGAGTTGAGTTTGTGTCGCCTCGCCGTTTTTAACTGCGCTGGTGTTGTGCGTTCGATCGCTACACGGGATGTGTTCTGACTCTAGGCGTGCTTTGTGTGTGTGAAATGTATGTTTGTGAACACCACCGCGAAACAGGAGTTAAAACTAGTGCGGGAGACGTTTTAAAAAATATATATTTACATGGAGAAATATAGTCAATACGCCTGCCAACCAAGAATTCTAGGTATCAGTTTTAAAAACGTTATTACTTCTATTTGTTATACACGTATTTAGTAATTCGGCGAAAAACACGGTTAATGACTACGGCTTTGATGCCCGGACAAGAGAATAAATTGTCTCTTCTGGGAAATACAGGCAAAATTACATTAAACAAAAAAGTTAACCCGAATACACCATTTTTTATTCGATTATTATTTTAGCCTACACAAGCTCCAACTAAATTCTTATTTTATTACTGTTCACAAATAATTGTTTGCACACCTATGCCTTTAGCCAGTATACCGTTTTAAAGAAATTGTCTGTCTGTCTGTTTGTTTGTTTGTATCTGCTAATCATCTTAAACGGCTGGACCAATTTAAATTAAATTGAAGTTAAAATTAATTTAAGTTAATTTAATTTAAATTTAAGTTAAGTTATAAACAACGAATTCTACGCGGAAGAAGTCGTGGGCAAAAGCCAGTAAACATTAAATTGATAAAACTTTGTTGAAAGTCGACGCTTAAGTGAATTAAAATATAACGTAGCCCAGATTTTGCCAAAGCTAAACCTACTTGTAACTTTACAACATTCTGACCACAAAATGTAACTGTGATAAGTTTAGACCACTAGTTACTAATATAAAGGGACCGGCCCCACTATCAGCTGTCTAGCGATCAGCGTTCACAGTATGAAACTTCTATTGAACGTGAGCTCGCGTTCTGTCGGAGGTACATACTATGAACGCTGACCGCCAGACCGCTGGACAACAATAAAATGTCTGTTTAAAAGACTTTTAGTTGCTGTGACCACTGAAAGTAGTGATACAATCAAAAAACTGATTCATTACAATACTTTCCAATCTCTGTTGAAATGTTCACTATATAAATAATTACTAAAGCAAAATTTTCTACTGTCAAAAACAACGAAACTTTTAGACATCCTTCAATCAACCGAGGCAATCAGCAAACTGACATTTTATGGATCGAGGGTTCGGAGACACCAAGAACTTTTTATTAAAATTTTTATTTTTTTACAGACTTTTATTTCAAAGCAAGTTATAAATAAAAGTCTGAGTAAAATGGAATGGTTGGCTGCAGACAGCCCTAGCACATTTATAATGTAAGCCTATGTTGAATTTTCAATTTATTATGTGTACGAATATATCAAATATCAAAAGATTAATATGCTCCAAATCGCTTAGGAAAGTTTAATATCTAAAGTGATTTCGTTTTAACATATTAAAGATCAGATGTTAAAGAATTGCGAAAAGAATAAAGGTAAAAGATTATTATTATAAAAACTGACTCTCAAAACCGCACGATAAAAATTTGCACGCATGAATATTTTCGAAACAATGAATACAAATAGATATCAAACTAAAATATTCACTGCATAGGGGACTATTGAAAATGATATAACATCTGCTCTGTATACAATTGTCAGTATTGTTGCTACAGAGAATATCATGTTTTATCGAAATGAATTTTATTCTGATATGTTACAGGTTACCAACTAACAAATATTAAACTGTATTGGTGCAGCAACAAAGACACAAAGAAAATACAAAACATCAAAACAAATAAGAATCGATAGATTGAATAAAATATAATACTTGCTTCTAAAACCGAAGTCGTGTACCAAGAAAGCAGTGCTCTAAGCATATTTCTTTGTAATGGTATTATTCTTGGACTTATCAGCTTTATTCCAAGTTTCGAAAGCCAGACAGATCTATAATACAATAATATTTATAAGCCTCTAGAGCCTATAGAAATATTTACGAGTAATCTGCTTCTCTTCAAGTGGTAACGGCATTGTATACTTTATATGCTTTCCACTGCACTGGTGTTGTGGGTTCGATCCCCACATGGAACAAATCTTTGTGTAATTCGCAAAGATTTGTTCTGAGACTGGGTGTGCTTGTGTGAGTGAATGTGTGTATTTGGCCTTGTCATTGGGACCATTGGTTAGTGTAATTGCTTCTGGCGTTCTAGCTAATGTAAAAATAAAAAATCCAAATTTATCCAAATTTATACATCTGTATTAAGCTTATGAATGACATATTTGGCAAAGAGTCAAGCATGACAGAGGTTAATATAATATTGCTGGTTTCTTCTCCATCTGTCTGTAAGGTACTGCATTTCTCGCTTATTGAAACAACAAACCTTCTGGTTTTGTCTTGTTTAGATTTAGGTTCTTCAATTCATTTTGTAACATCATATCAGCGTTCGAAATCCCGAAATGAAGAGTTATGCTAAGAGAGCCTATAAACTAAACGCACTTTTTCTTTCTCATTTTCAATTCTTGGTCAAGTAAAGGTTTCAACTACATTCTGGCCAACAAATCTTAACAGTATTTTCATTGAAACGTAACAGAATATCACAGAAACTTTAACTCGTGAATAAATTCCCTCTTTCCCTAAAGTAATCATATTCACAGCATTTTAATACTCCGTCGCTAGAATTTCAATGTACGAGTAATTTCAATCCGCAAAACTTTTGTTTACTCCGTTCACATTCAATTTTCTTCGATATTACATACTTGTTATTGACATAAACACATCAATATTTATATACTGTTAATGGGTAACAAGTTAAAAGCATTGGTTGTGCTTGAATGGCAACACAGTTTCTCAATCTGCAAATATAGCTTGGAGAAAAGGAGGCAATACTAAAAAAGTCCATAGTAAAAATCCCGCAGCATTCCATTATTAATTACGAGTCGAAAACCCTTTTCCAATTACAGGCTAACTTACCCGTCATAAATTACCTAGAGTTTTGGGTTTATAGAATGAATTGATTGAAAATAAAGTCATTTCCGTAATTAAAACATTAGTGCCAGTCATAATTAGCTAAAGTAAAAGGGAGCGGACAGTACCTACGCTAACTTGACTAATATATTAATAGTAAGCATCGTACTTGAACTTATGATAGTAAATAACCCACTTCAACGGAAGGGTCGCTATTTCATGAAGCTTGTAAAGGGACTAGTAAATTGTGACCCGCTTAAGGGGTCTGGCATAAAGTTTGAGAAGGAATGGGTTCTCGCATGTTGTGACGATTGTATAATGAAGAAATTGTCTCCTCATGAAGATAATGATGTGTTAATGTAACGTACGGTCTCCAGTCTTGTTGTCTCCGATATATTACTTCTGCTTTACGCGTTACTCACGTCGAATTACAACTAGCAGTTTTTCCTTCGCACGGAACAGCGATGTCGTGTTAGAAATTATGTCTTCGTACCGAATTGTGACAGCCAATTTCAACAAAAACTAGTAGTAGGCGTTATCTTTTTTATATGTTTGTTAGTATCTATCTACTTTCCAACATAGATGCAGCTTGGTCCCTCACTCTCATAATCTGATGAAACGATACATATTCATATACAGATTGGTATGGAAATCTGGCGTAGAATTCACCATGCGTATCACCCATAATAGACAGCAAGCTGCTGCTGAGAACGCAACATAACAGCACGCCTCAATTATTCATAAGGGTATGGCAGAGGTGTGAAACACCACCCTTTTTATTTGTTATACAGAGTGGGGTTGGTTATTTCCTTATTTAAAATAACGATAAAACCTAACGTTTTGGCAACATCATTCTAATCATATTTGTATATCGTAGTACATCTCTTAAAGTTTTTATGCATTGCTTTTTGAAACTGGTTATCATAAAGGTGGTCACCGATCGATGTCGATCCATTGATGCAATAACACCCTTACCCAGAATGGTGTGGTAGCTGTTTATAACACTCACACTTCACCCGTTATGTTTAGGTCCCACAATTCCAATAACGTGTTACAAATGAGCATTTCCTGATGACAAATCTCGAATAACACTTTACACTCGGGGTGAGAGGTCGCATATGCTAGTCACCAGCCCAACGGCGAAGAAGTAAATAAAAATTCTTTTGGCACAATTTGCAGGTAAATGAGCGCCAAGGTACAGTACAAACTATCTATACAACTTGCAAGGTCTAAGCAATTATTCTATCACATCGACTATTTCTATAGGTTACGGAGTCTAAATTTATATGCCCCATAGCCGCCGATGCACTGAGATCGATAAATGCTGAACTCGGAAGTAAGCTCCACAGTTAGTCTATAGATAAGTGTTCGCTTAGTAGAATTTACGAAGGAGGGCGCGTAAAAACGACGATCTCGGCTGATATGGAAGGCGTTTAGCTAACGAGATTATGTAGGGAAAATAGCAGCTAAATGCACAAAATATATAGGGCACTTCAGTGTCATCTTTATAGCTGATTCATGACGGTAGAGCTTTCGTGAATTCAATGGAGGATCACCATCGTCTCACCTTTAATCTGCCGCCAAATTAAATACTCGGCATTCTAGTTTGTTGGTGAAATTAGCGCCTGATATATAAAGTGTTATGATAAATAAATAAATAGATATTACAGGCACATGGCAATTAAGTTCGCATCAATCTGCTTTTGTGGATGGTCATGGGCTGTAGTTGCCACTTACCATCAGGTGGACTACAACCCTTTTCGCTTTATACATCATCTAATATTTACAAAGAAACATACAGGATACGCGTGAAACATAACCCTTCTTAGCAGTCGGGTAAAAAGAGAGCCCTCACTCATCTCGTTGATTTTTTAGTATTTATAGCTCTATTCTTTCAGAATTTGTGAACTTTTCGTCTTAAAATTCACAATAGCAGCACGAGTTGGAATTGTGCCCGGTGGATGACGATAGGCTTGCCCCTATCTCATAGAACCTAAACACAGTAGATGAAGTGTGGGTGCTGTACACCTCTGCCACACCGATCTGGGTAATATAGGCGTGATGTTATGTTCAGTTCTTTCAGATTTATTTCGATCTCGAATATAGCCTAACATCCTAAAATTCACCCAAGAATTTTCACTTTTCTGTTATCCTGAACACGATCGTGGCTCGCACAGGCTTTGCTAAATGATGCATTACCAAACAGCGGCCGTACGAAGCAAATATTAGTGTAACCTGCACAGGCGAGCTCTGTGATACAGCTTGGTGGATTTCTATGGACGTATTAGAAAGGATAGAAAGGCATCCTGCGGTTTTTGACTGCGTTTAGAATTATAATTTTACTGAGGATAGTTTAGTAATACATAATTTTGCTCTGCTCTCTCTATACACTTCTTCTTATTTGTGCATACAGATTTTTACAGACCTTACAAACAAAGTGACATAGGAGCCCGACGGCGGCATAATTACAATATTTTATAACAATTTTTCTGTGTGTGCATCTAACAAAGAAAGATCACCAAATATCGAACTTGTATCGTGATGGCTATGGGATGTATAAAAAAAAAGTATATAGTATATAATATTTTATAAATTACAAAAAGGCATAGCAAAGCTAAAATTTGCTTTAAAATATTACAAGTATTTGATAAAAATGCGTCATCTCTTGACTGTAACAGTGTTGATCTTAATTCAAACTTACAGTATGTGAATAGTGACTTATTACATCACATAGATGGCGCTAAAACCAAATAAGGTTCGTCTAGCTAAAAGCTGGCACAAAAAGAGTTGAGAAATTTCGAGTCCGGCAGCATACGAATCCATAGCTGAATTGGCAAAGCACTTGGGGCGTATACCCAGGGGGTGCAGGTTCGAGTCCTGCTGGATTCTTAATTTTTCAACTTTAATATTTTATAAATTACAAAAAGGCATAGCAAAGCTAAAATTTGCTTTAAAATATTACATATATAGTATATAGCGTAATTTTTTGAAATTTGATCATGGTGCTGGTAGAAAACAAATCATTTATCATACAATTGGCAGACACTTAGCATGGTTCAAACCTTGAAAGGCACCTTAATCATTTAAAGATTACGCAAATTTAAGCTGCTAGGGTGTCCTGACTACTTGTAATTATATTACGATAGATATAATTAAAGTATCCGTATCGATATAATTAGGTATAGTATCAGTAAATTCCCGCATACATTTTTATTCCAATTAATTTGTAGCCAGAATCAACACAGTAGCTTGAAAACTTAGCAGTGTTAACGTGCACATTGTTATAACACATGTGTGGGCTCAACAACGAAATAATGAGAGAGTAGAGGACACCCTTCTGCTGTTCTCAAAAGACTCGTAAGTAATTAGCTACAGAGGTGTCACAGGAATGGCCTATATTTTGTGCAGTTAGGAGCTCCTAACATAGGCTAGGAAGATTCAAAAGCTTAGCTATGTAGCCTACATTATCTTCTGTAGCTTAATGCTTTCCATATTTTGACGACCGGATAGCGGAGTGGGTAGTGTACCTGCCTGCGACGCCAAGGTCGTGGGTTAGATTCCCACTTAAGACAAATCTTTGTGTGCATGAACATGGGGGTTTGTCTTAGTCTGGGTGCTTCTATGTATAATAAGTATGTATTTACAAAAGAAAAGTATATAAGTATTAGTACCAGTTATTCTATGTACAAGCTCTGCTTAGTTTGGGACTAGATGGCGTTGTGTGTGAGTTGTGGCATATTTATTTTTATTTATTTTATATCATTCCATAAGCCTTAAGGGCGTCAGATAAAGCCGTGTATTGTAACTTAAGTTGTTTTGTCTTAAGAGCACACATTTTTAATTTAACTATGACCATAATGAGTAAGTTAATTTAAATCATTACGAGATTTATGTTCCACTAGCATTTGCCAGCGACTTCTTCCACGTGGAATTCGTTATATCGAGTAGTAGCTCCTATGTTATACCTAACTACTTCGCTCTCGTAAAGTAAAGCGTAATATTAAATATCAATAAACATTGATATTTTGACATTAAAAACAGACACTTCAATTATATATAATTGTATCGAATAAAAAAAGAATTAAAGAGAGGATTTCTTTTAGAAAATAACTGATTTAGCTCTCGCCAGAACATTTCGCTGCGAATCTATTAGTTAGATCAAAGAAGCAGTTCCATAAAAACTACAACAAAGTCAAATGAAAAGAGCTACTTCACTAGTTCGCTTTAAGTACCTAAATCAACAACATTAAGTATTATTAAGCTCGTCAATAGCCAATAACTTCAAATTCCAATAATAGTACAAAGGCAACATTTCGTGCAAATTCCACTACGGCAAACACTCAGCTATTACCAAAACAATCGGCATTGGCCAAAACAACGGTTCCAATTCACGCGCCATACTTCCAAGGCCGCACGAAAAATATCGAAAGTCCCGGAATTTATGGCTGAAAACTTCATGCATACCAGTTTGTTATTGTTTGACGCTTTTTCGAGGTGTGAATAAACCAACGGCGAGCACGTAAATGTGAGGAAGTTATTTCCAAGCTTCCGCTTTCAAGGTTCAACTGTTCTTTGGGTTGTTTTGGCTTATGAAACGCATGATAAAGTTTTCTGAAAGGATATAGGATTGGAACATCTGCTCTTGCGATATATGGATCATTCGAGGTCATAAAAGATCCTTTCTGGCCGCTTTGGAGATGCACAAAGAATATTAAAGTAAGTATCTAACCGTAGAAAGGACGACTAAGTTAAAAGTTATATTCTTGGCTTTTGGGACGATTCAAACAAGGAGTTGAAAAGCTTACGGAATAAATTCTTTAGCATATTGAGGGTCAAGATCAGCAATGTATAACCCAACCCAGCACGGATTTTATAGAAAATTAAGTTTTGTATCCTCATTTTTCCAAGTTCTGTTTCCACATTTTTATTAAAACAAGGCATGTTACACGAATATGCCGTGTAGAGAACTATGCACTCAACGCTATCAACCCTTCTCATTTTGAGAGGCGGCATGCGCTCTGCACGCCAATGGGACAGTAATAGGATTGTATGATAATATCCTTACAAACATCCATGTTTCTGTCTACTTAGAACTCTATAACATTCACGGGAATTGCGGACATACGGTACAAACGTAAGCCTGTTTTAAAGGTAATATTTAGGATGTAGGTGGAAATCTCGATATAATTTCAAAGAACGATGGAAATTACCATACTGTACAATTAGATTTTAGAAATCGGAAAATAACTTCTTGTTAAAAAATATATTGATACAGTTATTTATCGGCACGAGCTGTTCCGAGGTTTCTATTTCATTTCCGTACTGACTATAAATAGCTGCGGAAAACACAGTTTATTCAATTCATGTTTAAAAGCACAAGAATAGAAGCACTTTGTCAGTCCTATTTGTAAGTATTGGTATGATACTGTAAAAGGAAAATAATGCCACAGTAATCGTAATAGTTCAAAGGGTAAAGTTGACTCATCGCTGCAGATAACTGTTTAGTGTATTGCCTACTTTATCCCTCCCAGATTTAACCTCTTCGTCCACTAGTATATCGCAGAGTATCAGAGTGCTGACGACGCGTAGTGGACGAAGGGCCTTACAGTGCAGAAAATTACTGTCATGTCACACTCTGAGAATCACACTCGATCAATATATTACTTATCAAAATATAGTTTAGAGTTTTATATTTATAGAACAACTACACTTTTCACGTCCATTCAATGCGACCCATAAGGAAAAGCGACATCTGGATGTTAAAATTTGATCCAATCGTAATCTTCTTCATTAGATACCAAAACTAATTTCTAGACTTACCCAAACTCCAACTCGTCAGGCGTGAGCATGACGATATCATCGTCTATGGTCAGCTGGCATTCAGTCTCAATCTCGTCGTACGGGAAGAATCTATTAGACAACTTGTTCTCTTTGGTTCGTATCACTTTCAGCGGCTTGTTTATGACCGGCCATTCGGACGCTGCGGACAAAAACAAAAGTTGGTCATTCATCAACTACGTGACAAATATTACTTTCTTTCTTTGGGATCATTTTGGTAAGAAGAATAAATACGTTGCGTGACTTTACGACAGTTTGTAATAGACATAAGCTCGTATTTTGACGTACGTGACAATGTAGGCCACATGTAGTCGGGGACATTTTACAAAGAATTGGGACAGCGAGCGGGTCAAAAATCGTGATTTGGAAAGGTTAACTGCACACGTTCCATGTTAAGGTGTTTCGAATGGCGAAAAATCAGAACATTAGGCCCAATAAAGGTTAAACCGGGCTATTCCTTTTATATTTCCGCATCGTCTCGTATTGATGCATTTGTGACAAAGGGTAAGACGGAATGTGGGGTATTTTTCGTGGAGCGGATTTTCCGACTGCTATTGTTTACATATCCACGTTCGGGAGACAAGGGTCCGTGACAAGCAATCTGTCAGTTTGTGACACATTTTTACGTTTATGCCCCGAGGTGTTTTATGAATTACAGTCCCATGACTATGCTGACACGTGGGACTTTAATATTATTTGCCATATTATTGTAACTTAATTTGGCGTGATTCCGAATATTTCCTCGTAGCTGGTGGAAACTTCCTCTAAGAAAAGCAATGTCAAGATTCGGTAGTATAAATGGTAATTCAATTATTTATACAGTTCGTCAAACATTAATCATCTTCAAGTATAAACACATCTCGTTAAACAGCGCTCGGCGATGCGAAGCAAACATAACATTTTCCTCTTTAATATTCCGATTAAAATTTTATCCAGAGCATGGAATTTGCGAAGCAAATAACCGCAAAAATTAGAAATTTCAATACAAACAAAACCTTTGATTTGCAAAGGAAAGTGAAAATAAATGTTCCATATTTGAAAAAAAAACAGAACACGTTAACATTCTATCGGCAGTCATACATTAAATAACGCAGATCTAATTACCGGCCACAAATCGAAGTCTACCTTAATGTTTGCGGTATTGAGTTCAAAATTAATCACACACTCGAGATTGAAGATTCATCCATATAAAGAGAACTAAAAAGAGCTTTATTGCTTTGATAAAATGTTTGTATTTGCTTGGCAGCGTAACTTTTACTCTCATCACTTTGTTTCGCTGTACGCGTATTGATATCTGGTTTATCTAACTGATTTGCACATGTACATATTCAATAACTTTTTATTGGTGTCTGTATCACTTATTCCAGAGGTGTTTTAATCGAATTTTGACTGACAAACTACATAGTACAGTACTTGTACAATTTATTCATAGATTTTGCATATTTAATTCCGCAGTGATTCTCGAATGGTACCCTAGAGAATAAAAATTAAAAGGTAGTCAATTCCAAAGCCGCAAGATGAGTTCATTGTTGCGAGAAGGAAATCTCATAATTGAGGACTACTGAAAACTCTGGGGAAGCTTTAACTAACGCCGGTCAACAAAACAATTAAACTACAAATTAGAATGGCAACTAAATGTAATGTTGTAGAAGTTTGTTTAGTTAAATTGATATTGAATTCTGCTGAGCAAAATTAGTTGATGTTTCAATTTATTTTTAATTTAAGTTATAAACATTGTGCTTTCATTAAATATTAATCGATTACTGAATTTGATAAATAAAACAAAAACTGCAATAAAATATACAAACTAAGCCTGTAAGATGCGAAGGTATTGCAACATTATATTTATGCAATGTCTTCGTAAGATTATATTTATACAGCAGTTTTCGTAAAATCACTTATCTATCTTTGACCTGGAATAGGTGTGAAGTAATAGAGAAGCAATTTCTTAATACTAGCATCTGAATATAACTTAGAGAACTTTCTTCAATTGCAATCATGAGTCCAATTCCGAGAATATTGGATATTGGAGTTGGCTTCTAATCTAAGCAGATGCGCCTTGATATCAGTTATTCTCCTAAGCAAATGCCATCTGAACTAGACTTGCAACTCAATTAAATAGGTAACGATATTCTCTGACTAGAATTTTTCAACTACTGATCTGGTGATCTAGTTTAATGTGATTGAAGATATGACTTTTCTATTTCTTTAGACGATATTGTGAATATTATAACGGGATACTGAAAGTTACATTATAATATTGCCTATAATTCATGTTGTTAAAAAGCCATGTGCTACGGTCTTCACGTTTTAATTCTGCCCTAATTAATAGCTGATTTAACAACTATCAGCCATAGACATCTAAAGTATTATTGTACATGTTAGTTTTACACCTGACCTTACCATTGCATTGCCACACGAAAGTAAAATGTTGCTGCGGTGTATAAAATACCGATAAGAGCAAATGTTGGTATGATGCCAAATCGTGCATTCATTAATTGTAGATAGTACCTATTCATTAAAGCACTATCTACTTGAAAACATCAAACAACGAGCTTGATTGCTAACTTCTTACAAAAAAAGCGCACTTAAAGCGCCAACGCGGCACCATATGAAATTCACATACAAAATATCTATGTCGCAAATATTACAAAGGCGAACAGCACAGTAATAAAGCTCCCACTAGAACTTATTTATTTCAACTTTCAGCCAACACGGATGCAACGTGTAATTTTAAAAACATCGATACAACTGACATTACACGAAATTGTACCGCCGTTTCAGATTTTACGACCGTTCCTTTCAAACTGCAGCATTCAGGTATCAAATAGGAACATTTATTAAAAAGCACGTATTCTTACTCGCATTCATTTTAACTACAAGTTTTTAATAGTTTTTTCTATGGAATGCTCTAGAACTCAAGAGCTCCAGAACAATTAACTTTGTTTGTTTAATAGCAGAACAATTAAAGCATTGTACTTTCTTGTTTTCAAGTAGTTTAACTTAAATTAGTGTAAGCCGGAAAAGTTAGAACATGTTTCACACGAAAATAATCTCTATGCAGTAGATTTTTGAAAATCATTTCAGTATTATACAGGACTATGATTTTAGCAAAATCAATATCGACGATAGGTAGATGCAATATTGTTTAACGAAACATGGCCTTCATTAGACCATTATATTTAACGATCCAGGCAGGATATAGTTCATTTATTAATAAACTCGCCATTAGCACGCGGGTTGTTATCATAGGAAAATATTAGTAAGTCATCCACGTAGCGCAACTTATATTCATGTCAGAAAGTACTTAGTTTGTTTCTGGCTTGATAGGTGTGATCTTTTTTCCGTGTTTAAGGAAATAGAAAATAACATCACATAATTTATCTTGGCATAAGAAGACAGCTGAATGTTTATAACGTGGAGCATTCCAAAACATGTTGAGCGTAGCCGCGAGCAAAATCCATTCAGAAAATATCCTAGCATGCAAATATTGAAGTTAAAAACAACGGTGTCTCCGGCTTTTTCTTGCGAGTTCCTTAAGATGCCGACAAAACGACGCGGCAATGTTCCTTCACATTTCAAACACGTAAAGTTGGTACGTCATAAAAGGCCCACGCACGCGTGTAGATGACAGATTGAAGGGACTACTTATCTCTAAGCAAGGGAAAAATAAAGAAACCCTGCAAAGACTCAAGATGAGGACGTAGATTGAAAAAGTCTTATTATGTACTTACAGCCTTCATAAACGTAATATGCTTGATTGAAAGAGACAATTCACGACTGGCTGAGGGTCCGTGTTTTCGCCCCTCTAATTTGTATTAGAATTGTAAATCGCGTGCAATCTACGTATACAAAGCAGAAAACTTTTTACTTTGTGTACCTTGAAAATTGCTTCCTACCATAAACCGAAAAAAGGCTGAAAAATAAAATACTGAATATCATGCTTCGTTTTGACGTATATATATTATTATATATAAACAACTACCGAGGTTGTATCTTGTTTTAGTGAGATTTTCTACTTTATTGTTGAGCTTTTGGCGTTTTACTGCACAAATCTTGTATTCATCCTACAATGAATACGAGATTTAAGAAAAATACATACGGGTCTAATATTAACGAGAAAACACGATACAGAGCTCGTATTTGAGACAAAGACTCTTAAAATCTTAAATTTATCGAGGATTCATGACATAACAGTTGGCCCAGCTGTATCCTGACTAAGCAATATACAGTTTTGGAACTAAGTCCGCCAACCTGCAACGTCATATCCGCCCATAAACTACTCCTAAACATAGGCTTCCCTTAGGCTGTTGGTATCAACGGTACTACGGGAATAACATACAGTGCGTTAAAGTGGGATTACTATGAAGATAAATGCTACTGTGTCCTTTACCGTAATAGGGGCATTTAAACACCACTGTTATTTCATCCCATTAATTAGTAAAAGGTACAAGATTAGTTACTCAAAGTTGCACAGCATAAAAGATACAATGGTTTTTGTTCAGTCCCCCTCTGAATAACAAAACTCAATGTAGCAAAATCTTGCTAAAGGCTGGGAATTCGCGTCGATTTTAATGCATTTTAGTTTTATTCTGCCAATGTGAGTGAAATTTTATAATTTGCAACCAAATTGTTAATAAGTTAAATGTTATATATTTTTTATTGCTCCTGCTATGCGTATTTTTTATTTACAGAAAAATATACATTATAGGATCTTAAATTTAAATAAGCCTAATAACTTAATTTAAACTTAATAAGTCACTGTCAGAAGGCTTCGTTCCCAAAATGCTGGCAGCATTACCGCGTTGTATTGCGATACTAAGTCGCTGGCCGAAATATAATCCAGCATTAATGTTAAGATCAGTTTGCTTTAGTAATATTGGGCTGGGGCAAAGAGACAAACGTGTTGTAGTCTGTAGATTCTACAGTGTAGAGTAAATACCAACGCCTTGGTGGTTTAAGCACCTTCAGAAGTATAGCAAGCAGAATTGCTATTTTCTGCGTTGGCGGCGGCGTAAATAAATATAGGTTCAAGATTTGAGGGAGAGCTCTCTATCGACGGCGAAGTTTTTTTCAAGCTTTTACGCGTTGAATGACGATGATAGAAATTTCATTGACGTATCGCGTGCCAAATAAGGCTATGAATTCACGACTCGGTTTAAACACGCACGGTTTTTCATATATAATATACCTGCCCGCAGTCGCTGCGGGCGCGAGCGAAAGCCGCGTCCTTAGTTCTTAGCCTCAGATAGTATTTCTGGCCTCAGACGATACGTAACGATAAATACATGACGACACGACACAGATAAGCATTAAAATGATCATACTTACAAGGTGGCGGTGGCTTTTTCTGGTTATTCCAAACGACTAGTATCTTGGCGAGGCTCGGCGTTCGCACCAGTTTGGTGACGAGCGCGAACAGGCTGTCAACCCGGTCGTACGTGAGTATGACCGCGGTGAAGCCGGGTGACTTGGACGCGGTCACCGGCAGGAACAGGGGGTTCACGGGACCGTACTGAAACAATAGAAAATCCTGTCAGTATGGAATTATTTGATAAAATACTTCTTTTAAGAAATTGTCAATAGCCTATACCTAACTAACTACGTTTTGCAAGACTACACAAAGATCGATAAGAGTAGTTTTTTTTTCATTGGTCAACCTGTGTGATTCAGCCTTCGTGGACCATTGAAATTTTAAAATGTTTGTATAGTACTAGGTATGAATAGATAATAGCATTTCCGTAGTTCTGTGTTTTGTCAAGTCAACAAACGGAATTGCCTCAAATATTAAGGACCAATCAAGATGTTTAGTACTTAATGATTATATTATGTTGAAACACAATGTCTTTGATTAGAGTATAATTCAATGCCTGCTGTGCAGCATGCATGACCGCTCCCAGCTTTGCTCTGATTTAGCAAATTACCCACTTGTGCAGCAATCGTAATTAAATTAATAACACGGTCCATTAACCGCTTCCAGTTCTCAAAGGAGAGTACGTCATAAACAAACATACAAAATGTATTATGACCGAGTAAATATAGTGAATGGACTTAAGCTAGGCTCTGAACTACATCATTGCTGTATCCCCGATGCATTCGTAAACTTAGCCACGAGTGGAGCAAGCGTTTAGATAAGTTATAGATGCTTAGTAGAATCTAGAACTGAAGCGAGATTTAAGTAATTGGTTCCTGAATATAAGTTAAATATCAATAATACTATTCACATCAAATAAAAATAGATTTTTCTACCATGTTTAGTGTGTACCATTACACGATGTTTTTCGAAGGAACTGGAATGTGATCGAGAATTTCCTTTACAACATGGCGAATGGTGGCGAATGGAACACACAAAATATGGCGGAAAATCTATTTTTATTTTATTCGTATAGTCCGTCATTTTCATTTATCGCAAGGTAAATGTTTACAGAAACCTATCGTTTTAGCTTACAATCTTGAGACAGAATCGGCTTTTACTATGTACTTTATTTTTGGCTAGGTACATCTTTGAATAGGCGACAAAGGAGGATTTAGGTATATCGTAGCCCTTTGTCTGTACAACCTTTGGTACACGGTCACAGGCTGTTGTTATTACTTAACATCAGGTGGACCGCTCTTTTGTTACATACGTCGTAAAGAGATCATCAAGCTAAGTGCTCGTCGCACAGGTCTTGCAACCCTTAAGGTTATGTTCCCTACCCTATGTCATAAGAAAGAAACTTTAAACCTCTAATTTATCACTGTATGAAAATATAATAAAAAATATCCTCACGAAAAAATTATATTGCAGTTTCTTAGTCCTCCTGAACATAATATTACGTAAATTAACGTATTTGATGAAGTAGGTACATGAAAAGGTATAATTTAGAAATAAATGTTGTTGTAAAGTTGACTCATTTTACTCCGTTGTATAACTAGCTTTAACTTCCACACCAAAAGTCGAAAAGTAATATCATTCAAAGACATTCAAAGTTGCGGCAAAAAATCGTTAAATAACTAAAATCAAACAAAACTTTTATGTACGTGAAAGGCGTGAATACTGTACTTGTAAATGGTATTCAGTATTCAGTACCGACAGCGGCACGTTTACGTGTTATAGTGATTGACTCACTACTAACCAAGGCTTATGTCAATAATGCAACAGCATCATCAGCAAACCGAAGCTGGTGAAGAGCGTTGGAACCATCTGCGACGATTAGCATGCGAAGAACCACCGCAGCCCCGTAGCGCCGGAGTCGTGATTCTGTGTTATTACATCAGGTGAGTGTAATGTTGCTACGGCGAAGTACATCCATTTATAATTTTTCGTCAAACGCATGCCGTATAAACACATCGTAAAATAACTTAAGTCAAATAAAGAAGGAAGTTGTTTGTAAAGGCTGTCACATGTAAATGGTATTCAGTATCGACAGAGACACGTGAACGTGTAAAAGTGATTAACTGACCACGTCCCAAGGCTGGCCAATAATGTATATGTAAGAATTTAGTTTATTATATTCCACAAAAAAGGACTTAAAATCAAAAGTTGACTCATTTGACTCCGCTGTAAAACTAGATATAACTTTCACGTCAAACTCTCATAAATTATATTATTTTTTTTAGACATTAAGCATCGTGTAAAACATCGTGAAATAACACGAGTCAAATAAAACTGAACGCGTTTGTAAAGGCTGTCACTGCAAATGGTATTCAGTACCGACAGTAACACGTAAACATGTAATAGCTTAGACAATTTAACCAAAAGGACTAGTCATGGTCAAGTGTCTCCCGTTGCCCAATGTGGAAGATTGCTGCTCTTGCACGTCATATAAATCATAGATGCGCGGAACAATCTTCCCACCCGCTCCCCCGCGAGTGTTGGCAGACTTATTTGCATAGATATTTGCTTTCATTTTCTATCCATATTTATAAGTGCTCTTTGTTAAATAGTGATCGACTGACCACCGACCAAGGCTGGCCTTGTGTCAATAATAATACAGTTTGACTTGTGTTATTATAAGGGGTAATGGATGGGGGTGTTAATCCATTTTTAATAGGACAAAACAGGTGACGACTGTAGTATTTAATTTACGACCTTTAATATGAGTAATGTTGTTCAATAACTTAATTAAAAACAAAAAGTGTTCTTCCTTCAAAATTGCTATGTATCAAGTCTCTAGTTTTCGATTTGATTAAGCGAGCATAACTCTGCTAGACTATAGGTATCTATCAGATCAATATTTTACTGTACTATGTGTCATTTTGCTTAGATTCAATTCGAATTGCAATGGTGACACCACAGACTATATCATACATATCTCTAAATAATATTTATGTGATTGACACAATCCAGAATTAAATTATTCAATTCGACAATACATGAACAAGGCAATTATTTAGAAATACGTTTAAATGGAATGCTTTCAGACCAATGATACAGACCATTAGCCCCTATCAAAAGTAAAAGTTAAACTGGAGCAAGCGTTTTAACTTCAACCTTATTTTTCTACAGCTTGGAAGATCTTCGAACGTAGGACTGCCCATTCCTTCGACTTTACTGAAACGAATAATACCGAAGCCGAACACTACGTGAAACTTTTCTCATAAGACGTATACTTCTAGTTGAATATTACGAGAAAGGTGCATTTTAAGCAGTTCGTGACTAACGTGCGCGCTTATTCCAATATACATTATATTGTGACATTGGAAACAAGGTCCGATTTAAAAAGTTTCCATTTACGACGTGTGATTTCTTACACGTATGATGACGCAAATATATTCAGGACAATGTTTTATAATATTTTAATTTGATAAAATATATACGATAAGGAAGGATATTGAAAACTCAGATGATGTTGCTCAAATGGTGAATCAAAATGGACTGCACTGATTGGTCGAGAAATACAATATGAAATTCCCCAATTCAAACTAGAATTAGCTCATATATGGTGAGTTCACAATATATGGGAATGAGGATGTTTGTCTATGGAACCATTTGAGAGTACACTTCATCATAATACAAATAACAAAACTGAAATCATTATCTCAGTTGAAAAAGTCATCGCAGAAAAATCCCACCTCAGAAAAAGAAAGACATTTACGTGAAATTCTGATTAGTTGTAATAGAAGAAAAATATGGCAGGCAAATGTCGAAAGAAAAAACAAAGAGGTATGAACTTTACGGTCTTGCCACAGCTGATAACTTGGCCAATGTTATTGTGGCTTATTATGCGACTTGAGACAACTTTCTTTCGGCTCGTTCAGTATGCATGAGCTGCTCAAGTTTTTGCTGAATCATTCTAGTTTACAAACTAGTCAACGTAGAATATAACTGAGTGGGGAGACGCGGGACCACGGATCGTTGTTGTATGTACGAATGTTTGTTTGACCTCGCTCAGGATCAACAATCTCCTACGTGTTAAGGGTTAAATTGGTTTATCCGTCGCGATATTAGCAGCAAATGTCGGATTATCGAGTTACGAAACTCGAAAATAATTTATGATGACATTCGATACTCTCATCATTAGCAAACCTTTGAAGATATTGTGTTTTAAATAAAAATCACAGCATATTTCAAATATAATTTGTTCACATTATAGATTTTTGAATTTTAATATGATATTCATAAACTAACCATTTCATGACAAACGAAAATTACAACAGTAAACATTGAAAACAGCTATCATATTTCGATGATGTTATAGTATCCTTTGAGTGTTTTTCAATCCATCGAAATACGTATGTCATCATTTAGTCAGCATTTGTCCTATTTCATCGAAAATCGAATAGGGTTCGATTATAAAAGTATACCCAAACCAGGAACTAAGAACACCTGACATAGAGAACGTGCATGTCAGGTGTTTTTAGTTTCTGGTTCATGGAGAGTTTCGAATGTCATCCTAAATTATTGCGAGTTTTATAATTTGATAATCCAACATTGCTCCTAATCTTCCGACGGATTATCTAAATTAACCCTTTACACGGGACATTGTTGATCCTGAGCGAGGAGTTTTCAAGTGTATTCAAGTCTTTATTGCACTCCACAATGTTAAAATGGTCTTATAAATAGGTACAGTGTCAATTATGGACCCTGACGGGCACGGCAAAAGTAGGAGAGAGGAAGAAAGAGATCTTTTTTTTTTGCTATAAATGTATAAATATCATACTTATAAATAATAATTAATACATATAAAATAATAAATCATTAAAGTAATATAACTAACTACTAATAGTTCAGGGTGAATAAATTAAAATATGGTGTATATGTATTATTATTATTTTTAATGTTCATGTAGACTCATCAACTCAAATTTAATAAATGTTTCTTTTATTTATTTATGCTGTCTTTTTTTGCTTTTTATAAATTCTGGTAGTATATTATACATTTTCATAGACAACATAGGTTAAACAAACATTCGTACATGTCATACAATTACGATCCGTAGTCCCGCGTCTCCCCACTCAATAGTTCCTGGTTTGGGTATAAAACCACACAGGTATGACATGCCACTTGATATGACGTGCAACAAAAACAAAAATTGTACGCTTCGATCCCGGCATGCGTGGCGCGTGGACGGTGAATAAAGTCGCGGAAATTGTGCTGTCATGTCGTGAGCGGCACTGCGTGATAGACCAGACTACATTCCGTATGACTATGGATAACGCAACACAGCGCGGTACAGTCACCATCTAAAAGATCTTTGCTTTCAAGGTAGTCAAAATGATTGGAAGAAACATTAATTTTAATTTTATGATAGCATATACATCTTAGCAATATAGGCTGGCTGGAGTAAACGGGAAACCTCTCACGTACAACGGTCCCATAGGAGGACTAAGTGCGGATACCGCCCAGGAAAACTAAACTAAACTAAACATCTTAGCAATTATGTAATATTAAAGTTGAAAAATTAAGAATCCAGCAGGACTCGAACCTGCACCTCTTGGGTATACGCCCCAAGTGCTTTGCCAATTCAGCTATGGATTATGGATTATTACATCACATAGATGGCGCTAAAACCAAATAAGGTTCGTCTAGCTAAAAGCTGGCACAAAAAGAGTTGAGAAATTTCGAGTCCGGCAGCATACGAATCCATAGCTGAATTGGCAAAGCACTTGGGGCGTATACCCAAGAGGTGCAGGTTCGAGTCCTGCTGGATTCTTAATTTTTCAACTTTAATATTACATAAAATAAATGCATAGCAAAGCTAAAATTTGCTTTAAAATATTACAAGTATTTGATAAAAATGCGTCATCTCTTGACTGTAACAGTATTGATCTTAATTCAAACTTACAGTATGTGAATAGTACTTATTACATCACATAGATGGCGCTAAAACCAAATAAGGTTCGTCTAGCTAAAAGCTGGCACAAAAAGAGTTGAGAAATTTCGAGTCCGGCAGCATACGAATCCATAGCTGAATTGGCAAAGCACTTGGGGCGTATACCCAAGAGGTGCAGGTTCGAGTCCTGCTGGATTCTTAATTTTTCAACTTTAATATTACATAAAATAAATGCATAGCAAAGCTAAAATTTGCTTTAAAATATTACAAGTATCTTAGCAATTATTTGTCAATATTATGTTAGCCAACGATGATATACTATGTTTGCTAACATACCATAACATCACGCCTATATTACCCAAATGGGGGTGGCAGAGGATAACACCCACATTTTACCTGGTATGATTTGCGTATCATCACATAGGGGTGAACCTGGCGATAGGCTCACCCTTATGTGACTCTGGGGATAAATCCAATACCTACCGTGCTGTTATTGAGAATTACTTCACGGAAAAACCATATAACACTTTTGATTGACCCTGGAATCGAACCCGAGACCCCACAGTGAGAGGCGCATACGCTAACCATTAGACTGACGCGGTAGTCGTTCGTATTTCATTCGCAATTGGACTACATTATAATAAACACTCTGACAGCTAACATAAGATCGACAACTGATTGATGTATAAATCATTTTATACTTCACCTAAGTAGAAAGTTCCTCAATGCAGTACCTATGTCATACGTAGAATATCTATCAAAGAAAGTAAATGTTTTCGGACGAGTTCTTAGCAGCGAGAGTTTTCCTTCTTTTCCGCCCGCTGCAGAGCGCAGTAGGAGAAAAATCTGCCTCTGTTACGAAGGCGAAGTTTTGATTTCTCTAATTTGATGATTGATTTTGTTGATTTATTAAATTTTGGTAGTTTCTGTAATTATTTGTAGATATTTGGTAGATTTTGTTGTTTTTTAGTAGATTTTGTTGTTTTTTGGTAGTTTTAATTTCTTTGTATATGTAGTAAAAAGCACTATGTATGTACCCGAGAGAAAGTTCGATTTCTTACGGTTGTATAAAAACCCTCAGCTTCGCTTTTAGTCTCAAACTACGCCCTCAATGAAATTGATTACTTTCATCCTTTACAATGTACTATTGAATACCCTGTTTGCCAACACAAAATTGAAAATATGTCTTTCCGATCATTTTGACTACCTTGAAAGCTAAGATCTTTTTTATACTGACTGTATGATCTATTTAGCTTCACTATGTGGTCTGAATGAGAAGTGCTGCGCCAACCTAGTTTTAAAGTTCTTGGTCACCCTGAGGCTTGTATTCAATTTAACGTCGACTTTAAGTATCGGATTCTAGAGAAGCACAAAGTTGTTGCAAAGCTCGCGGTTTACAGCCACGTGAACTTTCATAACATATCGTTACGGCGCCGTGCATCGCAGAGCTCGTTAATTCAGCTGCAACTATCCGTAATACGGCGGAAGAAAATCCCCGATAACCCACCTCCGACCATACCATAAAAAATGTAGCAAGTAAATTTTTCCTACACTGCTGAACAGATAGAACACCTAGCCGGTAAATTTGCTTGCCACATTATTAAACCAAGGTTCATATAGCGATACAAACTAAATTAATTCGTGTTATGAGCTTAAAACGTGACACACATCGTTTATCTATTCATACATAGAATAACCCAAAGCCCCTGATTCCTGCAGGGTCGACCCATGACATCATGTTCGTAACACCCGATTCAACAAAACTGCATGTCATGGAAGGTATATCATTCAGAATTTGCAATAATGACGGTAGTTCCGAAATACCGACTAACGCCGGAAATGCATGTTATTTATTTGCTCGTCGGTTTTTAGGCAACGTACATAAATAAGGATTTGCACACTAAAATTATGAAACTGAAAAAATATGCAGCTCCTAAGCCAAGTAGTATTTCAGTAAATCCTACCGGTTTTTAATTTTAGCTGTAGCATGCAAATAAAGAAATACGCGGTGCCCCGGTGGAATCATAAATAAACGGTGAGTATTAAAAACAATGTTTAAAACTAGCTGTAATGCTTACATTTAAAACATTTTTCTATACTATAAAGCAAGCAGTAACAACTCCTAAGTTTCGTAAATTGATCACTCGTTTCTCTTAAAAGCATATTAGTTTTTTTACCAAATTATTTTTAATAACGTAAGATACAACCTGCTATCTGATTTACCAGAAAAAAAAATATAGCACGCGTCCGAACTCTCACCTCATAAATGAAAAATTCCACAAAGTTTAATTTCACCTTGATTCCGATGCCAAAATATAATGTAGATTGGAATTAGAGCGCGCACGTAAGTCACGAACTGCATAAAATGCACCTTGCTCGTAATATTCAACTAGAAGCGTACGTCTTATGAGAAAAGTTCCACGTTCTGTTCGGTTTTATTCGTTGCTGTCGAAGGAATATGTAGTCCTACGTTAAAACTTCTAAATAAGGTTAAGGACACAGATATAGATCTACATAGATAACGCAAATGCATGTACTTCGCGTGTCCGAACCCCGACCAAGCGTCAAGGTTGGTCGCCGCTAACTTCAGCCCACGCGCGTCTTTTGTTAGAGAAAATCATAGAAGACGGAAGTTTGAATCGTACTGGACGGATGGGCATCGGCGGCATCGGTGTCGTTGAATCGGTTTGGATTTCCCGTCACTAAATTTCGGCTGTGACGTCACAATAGGTATTAAAAAGTCGGCACGCTTGGTTTCAATACAAATCGTGATACTTGCGTTATCTATGTAGATCTATATCTGTGGTTAAGGATAATAATTGCCTGCTCCATAACTATTAAACTTTTTATGATGGCTAGTGGGCTTTATTGTCGGTCGGAAGACATTTTAACTGTGGGCGAATTAAATTTCTCATTGTCGGATGTAATTATAAAAGAAATTATCATTTTCCGCGCGTAATTTGTGCTCAAGTGGTGTTCTCAAGTTTGTTATCATTGCTAATGGTATTCACTCTAGCCAAGATGACAATGTACTCAATGTTATCGCATCGAACTAGAGAATAAGGTAAATATCTAAGATCTAAAACATAATTATAACGAATGTTAACATTTAAATGAATCTTAATAGATGACATGTAAATTATGAAAACATTTCATGTTGACCCAATAATGAAGGGTAGAGGCAGAAGAGAATAATTTAGGTGATTCCGTCAACAATCCTCAAGAGATATGGGGATCCATTGATAAATCTTCAGACGCCATCTTTAAACCAATCTGACCGTCTTCTCGTTGAAGTTGACAAAGGACGGTGCCAGGCTGTCAAGTCATCACGAATACTCTATTTCACGAAACAGGAGGATCCTCCGTCACTGAAACTCTCTATTGTTCGTTTATTATCTAGGACAATAGCTTTATAATTAGTAGGTAAGTTTCGGTAGTTAGCAACAGTAAGGCTCTGAATAGTCAATAATACGAATACTACGAAGCCCCGAGGCTTTGAGTCAGTGAGTGATTATTTAGACGGTCGGCCATTTCAATAGGACTAAAGGATAAAGTTGTGTGTTATTCAAATAGCGACGAAGCTATTGTCATGACAACATAGTAATATAGAGTAAGTACCCGCATTGACTCATATATTGCTGTATGCTAGTCCACGGAGATTAGTCTGATAGTTCAGTGCAAATTCAACACGGAATTGCATTGCAATAGAACGTGTTTTTGAAAACAATCACACTACACGTTTTGCATAACATTTTAGTAATGAGATGATTGGACACGATTAATTTACATATTGCAAAACAAATTTATCGAAACGGCTGATATTCTCAACGTTCGTTCAACCGGTAGAGAAAAAAAAAAGGTCACCTAACCACACCTAAACATAACAGGGGTAATGTGGGTGTTATACATCTCTGCCACACCCTTGTGGATAACATAGGTGTTATGTTATGATAATCGATATCGTTATTCGTACCCGTCCTTTTGACTGCTGGACAAGCTTTCGTTAACGAGAATAATTCATAGTGATATTCATACACTTAAACTCAAAACTGTCTGAAAAAAAGGCCGACTTTATTGCTTGAACTACAACATGTTATTACTTTCTACTCAGAAGTTGAAACTAAGGTACTCGTGATGTACTCCTCTGCTATCAAAGGCGGTTTTCCACCACATTTAGCAGCAGGGGCGCCTGACAATGACACCTCCGGTTGGCTTATTGCTCTGAGATTTGATATCACACGAATCGCCACACACACCTAATTTTATCACGTAAGTAATAGTAAGTATGTGTAATATTAACCTTTTTAACAAAGCAGTTATGTTCACAAACAAACAAGCATTTAAATTAAATGGAATGAGTTGACCTGAAGTGATGAAAATCTATCAATTAGTACACAGCTTAGCCAGTCAGAGCAACATAAATACACTGAACAGGATCAATCAAAACAATTTATCCACATTGCACGGTTGGCAATGCGGCGTGGAATTCCAAACCAGGATCAACAAATCAGCTTTTATAGATGGTAAGCCACGACAGTCGACGCCACAGTAATATTATTATGCTGTCGCTTTACGCCACCGTCATGCATGGAAATTAAAAATTATACTATGCTAATATGTCCTTCAGAGCTCGGCTTTGCCGCTTCTGGTAATTTTGAACGAACCTCATTTTTTCCTGAGCACAGCATAAAAAGCTTATCTGGCGACATCCATCATTCTTTCTAATTACATACTGCGATTATACTTAATCTGATTACAGAGGCAATTTTGACTAAGGCCCTCGAGGGCATGTTGATGTTAATCTTATTATGACAAGTCCTGTAGGACGTCCGTTTGTTTGTGAATTATTCTGATTTCACTACTGAAGATTGATTTAACATGACAGCTATGACTTTAGTGAAATAACTCCTTCATACCTTGTCCATTTGTTTATTTTATTTTTGACAGCTCTCGCTCAATTCATAGGGAATTACAGGTTTTATTTTCGGATTAATATTACTTAACTGACGAACAAAACAGACTATAAAGGTCTTGAAATAAGAAGAGAGAGAGAGAGAGAGAGAAAAAAAAATTACTTAATTTATATATTGTGTCTGAAAATTTTATTATGAAAGTAAATAAAAATAGTATCATAATATTAATTTTTTGCGAGAAATTAAGTCAAATCTTGGAATTTCAAATGAAGCAAGTAAAATTATTACTAAATATGATTTATTCCAGCACACAAAAGCCATTCTTGCATATCCGCAGGATTTAAACCATATCAGTCCTGCTGATGCGCAAAATTTGCAGGATTGTATTGTATTTTAAAATTATTAGTTCACAATATATTTTTTTTAAGTCAATAAATAAAACAATAGTATTTTCATATAAGAAACAATTGATATAATTAAATTTTGAACATAAACAATTGCTAAAATATATATAATATTTAATGAAAGACTGAAAAAACAAAAAATAATTCGATTTTAACCTTTGCTATTGAAATTGTTTTAGTAGTATACGGAAACTGTTAAAAGTTTCATCCTTAATATTTGATCGGATTTTACTGCACGTATAACCATATTATGTTGTCATATTATGTTTCGTACGTACGCAAGTGTACTTGCAAGCCCTTAATAGATCAAGCACTTATCTTCATGATAATAAGGCAACGTTTGCTCTGAGAAGAAAGGCCATTAGATCTAAAAAGTGCTACCAAACAAATTTTTGAGCGTTGTACTTTGTACTACTTATATATCACTACAATTTTCATGTTTCCGATTCCAACTTTACGTATAGATAATTATCACTTGATTTTGTTCTTAATGTTGTTGTTGATTAAATATAAAAATTAAGTATTTGTTTCGAATTCAATCACATAATCTCATGTTACACACAAACTATGCCCAGAAATTACGTCACGTACTCACGACTAATTACGTACAGGCAGAATATACAACCACACGTCAAATATTTAGAGAAATCCCCGTACAGAGAGAAATTCTCATCTAATCGCCATTCGTCTACCATGCACGTACTAAAAATTTATTTTTGCAAACCTTGCGGATTCCGCATTTTCAATCCCGTAATTTTCATGCGGGATTTCGGATTCGCGAGATTGCACTCCCTTATTATAATGAATCATCAGACTTTTGTTAAAAAAAACTTATACTTAAATAAACATAACTTAAATAAAATCGATTATTTTATCAAATCGAATCGATAACGTGTGAAGACATCACTAGTGTCAAAATATCAAATAGAAAAAACCGTTGGAAAAGATACAGTAACATTTGAGGCAAGGATTTCGATGAATTTCAAGTTGGCAGAACAAAATAGTTTTTTGTGTTAGAATAGTTACAACACACTATTTTAACAGTAACTTATTTGTTCAAGTGGTATATCTTAGAATCAATAATGACGTAAATCAAATAATAAATTTACGTGGTAAACTATCAGAAATTGAGCTTCAATTAGGGGCTGTCATAAATTATCAGAAACAATTCACCGCAACCCGAACACAATCCCGAAACGGGGCAACGTGAAATTCCAAGGTATCAAGTTAATTCATTTGTAGCATAAATAATGTTTACCGACCAATTAAACATTGTTATTGAAGCAAGAACTTTCAATTTCTTTCTCGAACCAAACAATTTCAAGACAACGCCTGAAGCAAACCGTAAAGTTAATATAAATTTTCCTCAGAGATTACGGCAAATAATAAAGCCCTATTTGAATTACAAACGCGGTAATAAAACGCATATTAAATTGCAGAATAAGCTCTTTTATAGGTCTCCATATCCAACCGGTAGCAGTAAATAGTGAATATGTGTTAACCCTAAGCTCGGTAACTATTAAAATAATAAATAGTATATTGATAAGGTTGTAGGACTACGAAGTCAAAGAACTCAGGTTCTAAACCACGGCATACACCTCTGTCAATAAACCGTTAAGATTCGCCGTTCGAAGTTATGTGTGTTTTAGCTCGCTTACGGTGACGGACAACATCGTGAGGAAACCTGCATGCCTGCGAGTGCCTAAAAAATGTCGTATTTGGCCAGCGTGGTGGACTACGGCCTAACCCTTCTCATCATGAGTAGAGACCCGAGCCCAGCAGTGGAACATGTATTAGATACAGGGCTGCTATTACTATGTTGATAAACTTTAGAATTAACTGTATACTGTATTGTATACTCATAACGTTAAGGAGAAACTTTTGTATGGAAATGAGATACAAAAAGGTTGCTATTTGGGACACCAAAATTGCCACGTCACTTCCCAAGGGGGCACAAACAGGAAAATTAGGTAAATCAGGATATTGTATTACGTATCGAGTTGTATAGCGAATGGCCGCACAATCCAAGAGTGGAATGCTAAACACGCAGGCTGTGGTATCCTATTGTAATTGAACAGGACTCAAAACAAAGCCAAGGGCAATTGTAGGTACTTTTGCTGAATTTCGTGTATCCTTTGTTCCAGAATCTTATTTAATTATAAACGTCTTCAGGCTGTTTTCTTTATATTTTATTAGAACTGACATTTTAAGAGCCTGCTTACGATGTTACTTGTTTAGTTTGTACTTCAAAGAACTGTAAAAGTCTGTTCTTTACAGGACTGACTTGTAATTAAATCAACTAATTATATCAACAATTTTTGTTCTTTCTATCGAAGGACTGATACTGAAGCGTCTATTACTATCCTAGTTTATTTCGATTTTTACTATTACTGTTTTGGGTTTACTGCCTCGATGGTCTAGTGGTTAGCGTATGCGCCTCTCACCGGGCAATATAGGCGTGATGTTATGGTTATGTTATGTTTTATAATGATTAATTTTCGATCCAATCTGCTTCAGCTTGCTACATTAGATCTTGGCTAAAAACGTCAGTAATAATACAACACTGTTCTACAAACACACAACATTGTATTTCAGCACCAAATCCACAGCATATGCCACAATATTGCACAAAAGGAAAAATCGTGACATCCCGAGAAAGCGGACGCATATGGTAACACTACGGCCCATACCACATCCACATGTTTTAATAAAACATCTGAAACATTACTTACTTATTTCTCTCTATATCCTAGAATGTGGTATGCTCAAATATGCTTTATTACTTTTTCAGTCAAGGAACAATGTTGTATTAAATATTGAGGCTTTTATTATCTACAGTACAAAGTATACTAAATAAAATAAGTTACTAAAGCCATCAAAAATGTATACATGTTAGCTGCGGGCACTTATTACTTTGAACGTACGGAATGAAAAGGATATTTACGAAGTTATGGGAATTGAAGATATACTGAACGATTTAGATATTAATATTATTAAAACCGACGTGAGGTGAAGACATTATTATTGAAAATACGGGTTACTCACGTTACTTTAGCCGGGATATGCCGACTAGTTTCGAATCTAATACGTAGATTCATCAACTGGGCTGTTATTCGCGTGTCGTCACCTCCGCGCGACGTCTAGCACTAGTCGGCATATCCCGGCTAAAGTAACGTGAGTAACCCGTATTTTCAATAATGATTTAGATATTTTTTTATTTTTCTCTTAGGTATTGCTATCCTTTATTTTTTAACTTCAGACAGTTTTTAACAGGCTCACATAAACACTTATTGTCACATCTGGGCAATGCAGGCTCTAAGCTTGTTTATTTTAAACAGCTGCTTTTTGGCATGTCACCTTCAAATTTTACAAACGACAGCAACCTCATCCTCACACTTTAGTACCGACATTTTCTCGTACTGTGCAATTTTAGATTAGGTAGTGGAATGAGCTTCCTACCGAGATTTTCCCAAGAGACTACATCACGGGTTTCTTCTGAAAAGGTGTTACGAGAAATGCCTGCAAATGATTCGACGCTAAAAGCTTGTAGCAATGTTAATTGGCTCGCCAAGGCTTTATAAATAGTTAAAAGCTATAGCTAGCCACATATTGGCATGTATGCGTTTATGTGCAACATGACAAGCGCGCATAAATATACAATTTATAATCGTCCACTGCAACATGTGACAATGATGTCATTTCGATTATGCAGAATGACATAATACCTCTAAATATGAAGAAATGTACGAATAACGATGTGACAATCACAGGAAACGCATCTTTTATTCCGGCGCCACCTGCGCGTGAGTTGATTTCATTGATAGAGTCGTAAAATTATACGGAACTCAATTGTAATTAAAACGACATAATCTGAGTAAGCTTCTCACAACGTTTATTAAAAAAAGCGATAAAATAGTGACTTTTAAATCAATGGCTTGTCATGAACTGCCTTAACCGGATATTTCATCAAAAGCTTTTCTTTTAAAACTGTAATTGCGGATAATAAAATTGAAAATAAATGATATTATAAAATTTAGTTGCATAGATTATTTTCCATTCAGTTTAAATAAAACAATTTTTAAAAAAGCTCTATTATAGTTATAATTTGCAATAAGCAATGAAACGTAATAGACTTTAAAACTGCTTAAATTCTGGACATAGTAGATAATCTTCTTACCTATTAAAGAAAGTCCCGAACCGTTAAAAAGCATTGCATTTCCGAACTCATAACATTTAGACGAAACTTTTCACTTAATTCTAGTATGAAAACCCAACGGTTTCAATAGGGTACGTAATTTGGCTAATTATTCCTTATGTATTCTTCTGAAACACGAATTTGTGAAAGCTCAGCACCCTAATAATGTTATTTCGACTTAATTGGTTTTAATTTGAAGTTCGATATGAAAGGAAAACGTCGAATTGTGTGCTATAAAATACTATTGAGCTGTATAATTAAAGTTAGAAATATGGGAATGAATCCGTTTTCCGTAAATTGATTTCTTGTTATGTTTTGACTGAAGGCTAACTTAAGGGTCAAACTACAGAGATAAAAGTATGATTGATGCGACGTCATTAGGAGTAAAGTTTCCTCGTTTCGGACACATTTTTCGTCTGGATGGTATTCATTTTTCACAGAAAAATAGTGTTTTGTATCGAAATTATTTTTATATACTCTATTGCCGCATCAGTCCTGGTAATGACAGTGCAATTATAAATTTTACAAAGTGAAGGATACGTTGTAAATATTTTTTTACCATAGAGTCATTGGCAGTAGGCTTAAAACGGGAACTAATATCTTATACGGCAGGGAAAATGTTATAAAGAACTAACTCACGCTCATAAGGGCGTAGGCAACAGCTAGCTAATCAGAAAGTAAGAAGGTTAGATAGCGTACCAGGCTTGAAAAAACAAACCGTGACGCCATTGACACAGCAGTTAGGATTACGTAAATGTCACTACCATAATTAACCCATTAGCGCCTTAGATCGCTTTACTAAGGGGTCGTCGCTGTCACTAACCGGCTCGCTATATCTACTATATCTAACCTTGAACATTATATTGCAGAAGTTGTAAAGACAATAAACATTATTTACATTCTTATGAACGGTAAAAAGTTATTTTTGGGCATGAAAATTAGATTTGCCTAGTAAACTTTTCTCATCTGTTTTCAAAACGACCTTAAGGGATATTATCACTTTTGTTGGCAGTGAAAAAAAGTTAAATGTCTTCGACATTGTTTAACTATCTCAATACCTATCTTTTCTCTAAACACGCGAACAAAGCATGAGCTGCTGCAATATGTTGACATAAATGCTTAATTCAGCTAAACCGGTCAGGAAATCGTCCAGATACAGGCGTGATCTCACATCCTTTTCAAAGGTAAATAATCGCGCAAATATCAAACATCCGACTCATACCTACTAATAAAGACATAAAAAGGATACATACCAATAACGTTTACACCCGGAGGGCATAAGACCTAACCCAACAAGCTACGATCTGTTTATTTCGTTCCGACTCATCAAAAAACGAGTTTCAACGGTCCGTATATTACCTCCGTAGACATCACGGCCTCAATTTCTTTTTTTTTTTAATGTAAGCAGTCACGAGATTCGTGGAAACCCGAATATTTAAGGTCTGATGTACCGCCCAAGATGAATCTTTATAATTGGACCCTGTTAAGCAAAAAAGATCCAACCAACAAAATGTTACTTTTGAGTAAATACGATTTGAAATTCAGAAGTGAATATATTATAAACGAGCGGAAGGATACAAAAATGAAAAGTTACTGGTAGCAACGCAATAAAATAGCATTGTTTTAAATGTAATACCACTGGCTAGTGGCACTCAGTTTTCCAGATTTTGTTAAAAAACTACCTGTGGATCTTTTATGCAAAAAGAAAATTTTAGGTAACATTTTCACGGGAGATCCATTTAAAAATAAGTGGAGTATTTATTTTTTATTTCAGTAAATTTATTAAAACTGTTCTTCAAAAAAGGTGACAAAACCTTACTGAAGAACTACAGACCCATCTCACTCCTGAGCCACATCTACAAGTTGTTCTCGAGAGTGGTCACGAACCGCCTCGCCAGGAGACTTGAAGAGTTCCAGCCACCAGAACAAGCAGGGTTTCGAAAAGGCTTTATTACCGTAGACCACATCCATTCTGTACGGCAGATTGTACAGAAAACCGAAGAGTACAATCAGCCGCTGTGTCTGGCTTTTGTGGACTACGAGAAAGCCTTCGACTCCATCGAAACTTGGGCGGTTCTGGATGCTCTGCAACGATGTCGTATCGACTGGCGATACATCGAGGTGTTGAGATTCCTGTATGAGACCGCCACCATGACCGTCCAGATCCAGGACCAAAAGACAAACCAGATAGAGCTGCGTCGGGGGGTGAGGCAGGGAGATGTCATATTCCCGAAGCTGTTCACCAACGCTCTCGAGGATGTCTTTAAGACTCTGGACTGGACTGGGTATAAACATGAACGGTGAGTACATCTCGCACCTTCGGTTTGCCGATGACATCGTCATAGTAGCGGAGTCGCTGGAACAGCTGAGCGAAATGCTGCACAGCCCTGATGGAGCTTCACGACGTGTTCGTCTCGGCATGAATTTGGATAAAACCAAAATCATGCTCAATGAGCATGTCATGCCGAGACCAATATTTGTCGACGGATCGATGCTCGAGGTTGTTCAAAAATATATCTACCGAGGGCAGGTAATTAAGCTTGGTAGAAACAACTTCGAGCGAGAAGTCGATATAGAAGGATCCAGTTGGGTTGGGCAGCATTTAGAAAACTTCGTCAGGTCTTCTCTTCGCCTTTACCGCAATGCCTGAAGATGAAAGTCTACAACCAGTGCGTCCTACCTGTTATGACCTACGGTGCCGAGATATGGACATTAACGGTTGCACTAGTCCACAAATTTAAAGTCGCGCAGCGGGCTATGGAGCGAGCTATGCTCGGCATTTCTTTGAAAGATAGAATAAGGAATGAGGTCATCCGACAAAGAACCAAAGTAACCGACATAGCTCGCAAAATAAGCTCGCTGAAGTGGGAGTGGGCTGGTCACGTTTGCCGAAGGACCGACAGCCGTTGGAGCAAACGAATCCTAGAATGGAGACCGCGACTTGGCAACCGTAAGGTAGGACGCCCCCCTGCCAGGTGGACTAACGACCTGAAGAAGGTCGCTGGAGGGGACTGGATGCGGAAGGCGCAGGACCGGGTGTTGTGGCGCAAATTGGGAGAGGCCTATGTCCAGCAGTGAACTACGAGCGGCTAAATGATGATGATGATGAAATTTATTAAAAGAAAAACTGTTGAGATCTTGAAACCTTTTCAAGATTACTAAATCTTACGGATTCTGACAGATAATAACGTACAGCTCGCTAATCAAGATATAGGTTATAGATATATCGCGTTTCACTCTTCCTCTTCAAGCTCAAAATCAGGTTCCCCCGAAAACCCGTCTACATCATCTTCTATACCATTGTCACAGTCATATTTTTGTAAAACGACTCAGCAACGCTCGGGATCAAATACATTAAGCTGCTGATGTCGTTCAACTTAGCTTGTGGTATCATCTTCCAATACAAAAAAAAATAAAAGATGTATATATATTTTGCTGAAAGGATCCAACCTGTTTGGATTAAAAAAAATTAAAAAAATTTTAAATTTTTAAATTTTTATCGATCCAAGAATCATGGATTTTGTTAGTTTTTTTCTTAAAACGCTAAACGTGTTTTGGTAACTTTAGTGGCATAGAGGTTTGTTCGGTAAATGTTGTAAGACTGCCTGGATCTTTTTTGCGTATATAAAATTCGATTCGTAGATTCTTACTATATATATATCTCATTTTTCTAGAAATTGCTGGTTGGATCTTTTTTGCTTAACAGGGTCCAATTGTTTTGATAATGCAGTTTCGTGAGTGATGATAATAATAATTATGACTAAGCAATGCCGAAGCGACCATAGCGCATTGGTCTGACTAACGATCGTTGGTTTGCACACATAGCGCTACCGACCACTACGTAAACCTAGATCTAATCTTACATTGCCATATAAGAGTGGCTCCTGTTACCCTTATTATGGCAACTGGATACAACAACTATTGCTGGCAAGCTTGTTCCTGATTCCTATTTCCTCTTCTAACTTTAACTAAGTTAATAGGCTCATATATATTTATGATGAATAAAGTGATGTTTCATTTACCCCCTTAAGATTTCTCGTTCATCAACCCTATTATTTTTTATAAGTGGTTTAAATACAAGTAGGTTCAGTTTGATGAAACATATCAATTGACAACATTTCAAAATTTGAAAGTGTCTAAAACAAAAATACCGTTTCTTTATTATCCTATCCGGAGTACAAAAACATTTTTTTTAATTTTTTTGGATCAGTAGTTTTGGAGAAAAAAAATAAAAACGAAAAAATGCGTCGTGACGTCACATATACGGCTTAATAAAGTATTACCTTTGCCCATGCTACGACAGAATGAAGAGTAATCGAAAATGACAGTTGTAATGTCAGTATTGTCAGTTGCCTGTCAACTAACGATAAACACATATTTTGCAATAATGAAAATATAAGCAATATTTATTGATTGCAACTATTATTCTTCCTAAATCGAACTGAATCCAAGTGAGGAATATGCACCTACGATGGATTTAAAATATTGTTTTGTACGAACATGTAAAAACAAATCTAAAGACGCCAACTCAAACACGAAAGATTAGTGTAATGCATTGGATGTAGTTTGTTCGAAACGAGTTCTATATGTGTGTGAAGAAGCAATAGACTACATAACATTACACTACAACTCAAAGGAACGCAGCAGTAATGAAATAAGTAGCAAAAACTGGGAACATTTCAGAAACGGGACTGGAAAAGTAAAACCTTGGGGATCATTTAGTTGAATGATATAATGTTATTAAAAAAATTAATTTACTTTTATGTTCTCATCAGTAATGTTTAGATGTGGACAAGTCCTGGGCCATGTGAAAATAAATTATTTAAAATATTGTACAAGTATCTTTTTATTTATGATTGCTGTTTCATATTTTGTTTATAAAAACTAACACACATGTAATATAACATAACATCAACCCCATATCACCCAAAAACAAGTATTAATAAAAATATTTATTTGTTTTTAACATGAGAGAAAAAGTTATGACATGTGTGAGCGAAGCAGTTACATAGCTACACATACACTGTATAACTAAAATACAATTGTATACATTGAAGAACACAAAAATAAACATAAATAAATAATCAAAATTTATTTAGCACTTTCTAAAATATTTTCAAATATAAATTGCTTCCAAAAATGTTCAGCTTCTTGCACAATCTTTGCTGTTTAATCTTGATCATACTCAACCTAGTATTTGTGGATTAGCTTGTTCTTCTCATAATCTGGATCAGCAATACAAAATAAGACCATAGGTTTGTTTGCAGCATGCATTTGTACCATTATTTGAGCTTTACATTTTTCTTTAAGTTTGCCATCCTTGATGTAATTTTTGATAGTGCTTTTGCTAATAGGGTACTATATTTCTATAACAAAGTCTGCACAAAGCCCATCTGGTGAAACACCAATAATAGGGGGTATAAGAATAAGACCTGTGCTTTCAATAACTCCAAAATCTTTTTCTAAAATATTAATGAAAATATTTTTTTAAAGTTTTACTCCGTCTTATGGCTTTTGTTTAAGGCACCTTGTAACCACCTAAAATGCTTTGCACTAATACACCTTGTTCTGTTTCGCAAGGGACAGCTTCATGAATTCTAGACCCTGTCACTCAACCTTGACGCATTGAATGCCATAGTTTGGAATCCACTTGATTTGTTGTAGCTTTAGCAACACTGTTAAATAATTCTTCACTGAGCTTTTCCTGGCAGAATCATATAAAATTATGTAAGTATTGTCTTGTTGGATGTGTACAAACTGCAGCATTAAGTTCAAAGTAGGTTGACGGTTACCACAGTACTTCATTTCCTGTCCTCATCTTCTGCCTGTTGCACTCTTCAGTAAACATGGATAAACTTAACATTTCCATTGCCAGGGGTAATTTTCCTTTTGCCTATATTTTTGCTAAAATAAACTTCTGATCACCAGCACTAGCTTGTCTTGGTTTACGCAGTAGATGTGACAGAAGGTTCATCTGACAGTTTTATCAGCCACATGGCAAAGCAGATAGCGTGTTTGCACCCTCCTGAAGACGCAGTATAATCATGACACTGTACAGAAATGATATTTTCCTTAGACTCGTCAATTTCAGCAGTTACCATGTACAACTTGGCTCTTACTTTAAGTTCAGGTGTCACCCTACTTAATGGTGCACGAGTTGGTATCACGCTTTACTTCCACACATATCCTACAGCTGTGTCTACGTAAACATCCCTGGAAGCTAATAATGCTTTGGCAATACGCGTTTCGGCGGCATTGTAGCAGTCGTTTTTCTACCATATATTCCAAAAGCATAACGTAGTTAACTTTTGGCAAATTTTTGCTATCAGCAGCTTAAAATCCATCTGATACCTTCATGGTTGATGAATGAGGAGCAGAATAGAGAGAATAATACGATTTTTATGCAAGAAAATAAAGGTAAACAAACAAAGTTGTAAACAAGTATGACAATTATGACATATGTCACATCAACAAAAAAAATAATAAGCAAAGGCATATCATTATTCCACCGTATATGTGACGTCATTTGGCGCTTACGTCTATTTAGAATGCACTAACTTTCAAAAAGGAAATAATGAATGAAAATAATAAAATTTCGCAAAAAGAAAAAATACGGGTCCGTTTATTTTACATCTAGTTTCAATTAAAATAATAATTTATATATGTTAAAAAAATGAAATGTTGTCAATTGCCTTGTCATTAAAACATAAACAATGTAAATTGGTATGTCATACAGTCCTTGTAATCCTAAATCAATCTTCAAGGTAAAAAAACCCAATATACAAAAATAAAGGTAGGTTTTGTTTGTTTGTAGATAAAAGGACCGTTTCCGACTCGTTTGTCCATTGATAGAGCAAAGTATTATTGGATTTCTTGACAGGAAACATCAGTCGCACCCAAAAAACCTTACAAATTACCTGTCTTGTCCTGTGTAGTGCGAGTCGTAACTGCTCAATCAGTAATATGGTCTCCTTAAAGTTGTTTACAGAATTAACCTACCCCTAAAAGCCTGCACTGAGTTAGAATAGTAATTAAGTACCCAGTGGATGGATGGCTGCGCCTTTAAGCTCTCCCTCTATTACATGGGACCTAATCAAAACTGTCGAAATTTGGGTGTTATACACTTTGGCACACCCTTCTGGATAATAAAGGCGTGATGTTATGTTTATAATAGGCTAAAAGGTCAATTTTTACTTTAGGTATCGCTAACTTATATCAAGGACGATCAGTCAAAGATCCAGACCGTATTCACTATTTGACTAAAAGTAACCAGAGATAACCGGCTGACCCACGGTTAGTTGCAGAATGGCTGACGATTAGCGGCATACAAAACAGACTGCGTTCTGATCTTCTCTGCACAAATAAAGCGGCTATTGGTTCCGGTCCGAGCTTCTGAACTAAAGAATGAATATTAAACAAGTAAATTTATCTAACCGTAGTCTACAAGGGATACTTTGTTCTACATTCCACGTAGCATATAGGAGACGAAATTCCACGAAGAGGTAGTTTTCTATTTCTTTAGCATTAAGAATCATCTTTTATAAATTACAAAGCTGCTGGGGTTTACTAACACCACTTGCCACATACCATCAGTCAAAGAACAGTCCGTATTCACTATTTGAGTGAAAGTAACCGATTGCAGAGATTACCGGCTGCCCCGCGGTTAGTTTCTGAATGGCTGACGATTAGCGGCATACAAAACCGACCGCTTGCCGTTCCTCCCGGGACATATAAAGCAGCTATTGGTCCCGGTTCGAGCTTCTAAACTGATGAATGAATTTGCCAATCGGTCAGTAGTAAATTCAACTGAAAGCAATCCACATTTGGATCAGATCACTCTTTGAATGTTAACATTTTGTATTCAATACATTCTCATTCGCACCTTTTCCTTTGGATACAGAATAAGTTTATGGAAGCGATTTGGAAAATTTATTGCCGTTATACAAACTCTAGTGGTCGATCGCAAAAGCAAGTCATACATTACACAAATTACCTTGTGGTGGACAAGCCTAATTGCACCAATTCAATGGGTCTATACAACTAATATCAAAAAATCTGAGGGTGTGTGGATTTGTGGTTGTTTGTTACTATATTACGCAAAAACTACCTGATGAATTTTAATAGAATACAAGTGCGTGCCTAGGTTAACATACGCTCACAAGCACATGAGCTCCGGTGATTCAAATAATTTTAATGCAATTAGTATTATAATTTAATTAGTTAAGTTTAATTTTATGAACATAGTTTGAATTTTGATGTTTGTTTGGCACCAATGTAAATAAATGATTTCATCTCTTCTTCTGATTTCATATAAAAATAGGCTACTATTGGTGTCGTACCACGCGGTAGGAGCCGGAAGAGAAAGTTAGTCAACGAAGTAAAGAATTTCCCACATCATTGATAGGACGTCGATAGTCGATAGTCCGGGCAGATAGCCAAGACTCGTGATCAATTACGTAACCCTCAATTAACGTCCAACCACTACTTAAGTAAAATCCCATTTACGTTCATCCTTCGTATATTACGTTACGAAAGACATTGCTAGCCTGTGGAAGCCATTACTTTTAATTACAACTTGATACTTGCAAGACAAATATCTGCTTTATTTTAATACTTGCTTTTGCCCGCGATTTTCTCCTCGTGGAATTCGATATTTCCCTGCTATTTCCTGCAAAATTGAGGAACTTCCCTCATACCCTTTAAACCCCAAATTTACCCCCTCTGATAGTAGAATTTGTAAAAAATCTATCTTATTGATAATTTATGTCGTGTAGGAAACCTATGTACAGAATTCTATGCAATGACTAACTTCACATATGAACTCACCAGCTACACAACCGTGACAACCGCATTCAATTCTGTCAGTAATGTTTGCGTTATGCGTGTAACCGACAGATAAAAATTCTAAAAAATATATTTTGGCTTCTACTGCTGTTGTAAAGACCTCTCGTATTATTTTTTCTTTAATATCTTGAATGTATGTACATGGCAAATTTAGAATTTTATTATAATGTTTAGAAGCACCGCCTGCGGGAATATCGATGAAAAGTACCCTATTACGCGTCGCGTGGTTTCTAATAAAGGTTTTGACATTATATACCTCAAAAGGCTCAGGTTTAGGTGATATTATTTCCTGGAAATAACTATTTTAAGGAAAGTTATCTAGTAAGTATTAAAGTAATGTGACGGTAGATTAAAGGTAAGCACAGATACAAAGTAGCAATTTTTGAAACTACGAAAGGCATAGCTCACCTAAAGAATCTTTTACTTACTCGATACACGGCAAACAGCTGCTGTACTTTATTGCTTTTTAACGTGCCAGCGATTTAGATTGAACGAAACGTTTATTTTATGAGCAACAAATAAATACATCGACGTTTTATTCGTACGGGACCTTCCATCAAAGTAAGCTGAATACGTGGAAAAAGAACATTTTGTTTTATATGACAAATTAATCTTTGTATATGGATGCTAAATCTGATCGAAATGTAAAAGCCTTGTACGTGAGTGATAAGATTGATTCGTAGAAACATGATGGCTTAATAATTTTTAACTATTTTAAAATTAACTTGACAGAAAGAGCATAAATACACATACATGTAAAATAAAATAGAGTAATAATGCTACAAAATGTAACAGTGTATCTTCATAAACAGACCGAATATTGCCATACATTTGGGCAAATATTGTTCTCGCGGTTAAATTATGCTAGTGCATTTATAATACAACCATATACTACACACGTCGAAAATGTACGTGCAATACGTTGGTTGATTTTTAGTCAAACATTTTTTGTATTATAAAACGACATAATAATATTTAGAAAATTGTCATTGAGCCAATGAGTTTTCTTTCTACTATAGCAAAGCCAACGAGACGAGATAAAGAATGTAAACAAACGGACCGTTACTGAGTTACATTGCGATAGCGAGGGATTATTATCTCTGTCCTTATCATTCGTACGCGCAGTTGACGTCAATTGATCGACAACAGCTGTCGTTGTGTGTTTCGTGGTACAGGAAAGCAGTCAGTACCGCAGTTGTCAACATTTGGTCCGCCATTTTGTGATCAAGTTCATTCCTGTTTGGATTGCGTTGGAAGTGATACATATTTTTTCGTCTCCGTATTTGCTTGGTTTTTTGTTGTTATTATTCCGTTTCTATTAGTTTTATTTTTGATTTTTGCTGTTATTACCTAATTTTAATATATTTATGTTATATTTTTTATGTTTTTGACAATATAAGTTCCTTGTCAGTCTTTTAGTTATCTAGTGTTTCTTTAGTTTATTTCCTATTTTCTTAATATAATTTATTTCCTTTTCGCCTGGTTTCTTTACCTCAACCCAATCCACAACAATAATAATTTATTCAAATAAAAATGTTTTGAACCCCAGAACATTTGTTTACATTTTTTATCTAGTCTGGTTGGCCTTACTATAGATGGTAAACGAAAACTGAAATCTCGAAAAATAAAGAAATTCTGCGATACTCAATAATATCCGTATTAGATTCTATATCTGCAGTGGCTTTCTGTATGCTGCCTAAAAGAGCCATAAGAGTCTTGATTTTTTTTTGGAACCCTTAAAGCAACTCTACACGGGATGTTCAAAATACAGGTTATTCAATTTCGATCCATTTGCTAAACAGCAATTTCCAAAGGCTTGAGTTAACCTTTGTCTCAATCTCTTTGTTTCAATACTTGCAATTTGAATGTGCAATACCGACTGGCTTTAGGGCCCATTTACACGACGCCAGTTTATCAAGGTAATTAGTTGACATCTCACTCTTTTAAATCGCGATAAATAAACCAAACATTGCCATGCAAAGAATTGCGGGCAACGAAACTTACCTCAAAAACACTGGCTATTCTATTTAGATCCATTTGCGAAACGGCAATTTCAAAAGGGTTGAGTTAACTTTAGGTACAATCTCGTTGCACACAGAATGCCTTATACCGACTTGCTTTATCGCCTATTTACACGGCGCTCTTTGGCCAGAAAATGGACCTTCATAGACTTATGGAATATAATTTTGAGTCGTTTTTTTAAGGAATAAGCTTTTGCTAATTCATCTAAAGAAGGGCTGGGTAAACGGTTATATCCTTACAGGTAGTAAAATTGCTATTTACTTATCATTTTTGACATAATCCACAAGAGTCTCATTGTTGTTTTTTTTTCAATACTTCAATTTCTCAGCGGTACAAAAATTTAATTTTTTTTCTGTGTTATTTTTATTTTTATGATATAAGTTCTTTAAAAAAATATTTCATTATTTGAATGTAAAGGTGTAAAACGGATCGGTTTCCTTAGGAAATTTTATTGCCAGCCAGAATTGAGTGTCAATACATCAAAAAGTAGAGCTAATCCAGCTATTTTAGTACTTTTTTCGTACTCATGAGGTCATAATTACCCAAAATTAACTACTAAATACCTAGTCGCAACATTACTGTTCACCAGTGTTATCTATGTGTACGAAGGTCTATTTGCCACCCACAATGCGACGCCAGATTTGCAAGGCAATATCTAGCCATCTCAAGTATTTAAAATCGTGATAGTAAGATCGTATTACCATGCTTTGTATCGTGTAAATGGGTCTTTAGTACTAGTCTGTTCGTCCAAGCGTTCTAGTTCTGCCAACTGCCTGCTTTTGACATACCTCATTCGACGATTGACATCTGCCTATTCAGATGCTCTGGGATTAATATCATTGATGTTACGTACTGTGGTTCGCAAATCTACATGTGAAGGCATACGGACTATAACCTCTATAATACGATTAGCTTGAAAAGACTTAAAGTGAAATAGTAATAGTCAATATGAAAATTGTCAACATTTAGTTTTTGTACTAAGAAACAGTTGAAAAAATTATGGGACCGGCAGGATTTGAACCTGCGACTTTCTGCACATACAGTTGAGAAATTTAGGGTCCTGTCAAGAGGCAAACGTAGCTGGTTGGTTAAAACGACTGCCCGGCGATTTTTTCAACTGTTTCTTAGTATAATTTCCTAAGCATGCTTATAAAAATAATCAATAAGATTTCTTTTTACCCGACTGCGTCAGAAGGAGGGTTATGTTTTTCGAGCGTATTTCGGTAGTTGGCTCAACCATGGATGTGATATGACAAGCATATTATTGGTAAACACGTTAACAAATAATGTGTACCTACAATAATTTCCTAAAATGTCACTCGACTAACTTTTTTTTTAACTCCCAACTCGCACAAAACTGAAAATACAATTAAAATAATTTATTTTTGTTTAAATGTAGTTTTTACATTAACATTTTGTCATAAACACAGTTTTACAGAACACTATAAATTAATTGCGGAAATATGACTTGCAGTTCAGTTATTTACAATGTTACGAATGTAATGAAGTTAATGAGTTTAATTGAGTATACATAGTCCAACTAATGACTAATTGTAATCGACATTTGTGTGCATTCCACAAACAAACTAAAATGTCTCTGTGGACGATATCATAATACTTAGCCCTCATTATTATTAGACAACAATCTTTACGAAATTTTAGGGTTGTAATAACAGAGTATTTATCAAATTTAGGGAAAGTATAGTACAGTGGTTCAATAAATATTATTTATATTATAACAGCCCTCTGTATCTATTCCATGTCCCACTGATGGGCTCGGGTCTCTTCGCATGATGAGAAGGGTTAGGCCATAGTCCACCACGCTGGCCAAGTGCGGATTGGCAGACTTCACACACCCTCGAGCACTTTTTAGGCACTCTCAGGCATACATGTTTCCCCCTAAATAAACATACTATGAGTCAATCATTTATTTGATTAGTTCCACCGAATACATAATCAAAAGCTTCAGCACAAATCTATAAAACAGTTCCGATAACGTGGTAATTTCAATCAATTTCATATGACCTTATGTATCTATTAAATCCATCCATTTCGTTGTAAATAGTACGTTAATTAAGTAGATAATAAAGTTAACCGTCGCCCATACGTGTGGGCAGAACCTGACATTTACCACGGATTGATTAATTGATATGTTTGCTTTATTCCAATCCGGCAGCTACGATGTCGTAAATACGTTTACGTAGTAAACTTTCTGGCCCCGATTTTCACTTGAGAGCCCCAGCAGATTGCAGAGGTACAGTGGGCCAAGCAGTAAGGTATGCAGGGCAAATACTTCAACGTGTTAGTGAAGACTGATTACACGAGTTATAGATATGAAAATGTGTATTTTACACTTTTTACATATGTTATTCACACATGCTTATTAAGTAGACGGTCGTTATTGTGACCTTCTGCATACCTAACTAGTTGGCCCACTGTACTATCGGCCCATAGCTTATAGGAAACATCGGTCGATGTCAAATCGGTGTGATGTTTACACTTATCTACATCTTCGTACTGATTTAAGGGACGATATAAATTTAAGGTCACACTCCCGAGCGTCGTGTTTTATACTAACGTATATGAGGTTAACTTATATTGTGTTTTTATAATTTTTTATGTCTTTATTTGTTTTAATATTTAATTGAGTTAAGTAAATACAAATTAAAAATCGGCGCTAACAAACATGCATTTTAGTGTTTTAGATATGATTTGTCTATAAAAATAGATACAAACTTAATAATATTAATGTGAAACGCATATTATAATTTTTATACGAAAACCTGCCAACCAATTATTCCTCTTTAAGCAGATCGGCCGGCACGATCGGATTGTGCAAGTTTATGTTCTATTGCGGCGTCCATCGAACGTGCCAACCCGTATATGTGTGTAGCGTCTCGAAGAATAAATAGTCAGATAAATTATAGTTAGTCTGCAGAGGGTCTACAAGCAAGGTCTACACTACTCTAAACGAACGGTAGCGACAGGATAGAATGACTGACCCAGTCAGTTTGTCTACACTCTACACTATACACAATAACACAATGCCAGTCACTGAAGCCAGAGACTTGTAGGAACGAAGTAAGTCAGTTCGCTATCAGTTTCAAACTTTAGAACGAGCAGTCGGACACTCAGCGAATTGACAGCTACTTCCTGAACAGAAGAGGTCAGATACTGAAAGTCCCCCTGGACTCACTTACTGGCTTCAAGCAAAAATAAGATTAAATATAGACGACTGTCTCGTGTTCTCTCATCGTGAAGTCTCGAGTTCAATCTCCGGGTCGGACATCATTGTTATTTGGGATATTTTCGTGGGGAATTTGCTCAGTCGCAGCACTGAGTCTGGGCCTGGCACCATCTGCCACCTGGGACCTAAACATAAATGGTGAAAGGTGGTTGTTACACAACTCTGCTGCACCCTTTTGGAAATTATAGGCGTTGTGATTTGTAATGTAAAATTAAGGAACTACTCATCTAAACTGATTTGCAAGCGCGTTGATTGATTTCGATTGTCCAAAGTTTTATTAATTCCAGTTGAACGTTTTCCACTAAACAGACAAATTGATGACGCTAATATCCGGAATTGAATCCATCTGTTATCCTGTTCGGTCCAATGCTAAACTAAACTGAAATATTGGTTGAATACAAACAAGCCACGAGGTTAAGCACTGGATGCACACGAGTCACGAATTCCCAAAAGAGAAAACAAAACACTATCTACCTGAAAACTTACTACGATCGTTTTTACTTGGCATTAGATTGTAATGTGAGAATGAGGTTGCCTCATGATCAGTATTATCCAAGACTTTTTCCCTTCTACATAGGGGTCGGCTACTAGTTTAGTAGTAGTAGTAGTAGTACTAGTATTTACCTGCTACCAGTCCTCTACCAACCAGTACGGGGCACTTTAAAATATGTTAAAATTAGATAAAATATGTTAAAATTAGATTATGTCAAAAAGCTTACTACAGTATTTCGGACTACGTAAATGATAATAGTATTTGGAAATGAATTGCTCTTCTTATGTGACTTTTATTATGTATACCTACTTATTGTTACAGTTTTCATTTTAAAAGATGGTGCACATGAGTTTCTCACCAGCTCTTCTCATAATGCAATACCCATCGGAGCTGGTACTTGGATTGATTTTAATTTATATTTAAACAGTTTGATTAAAATAAATCTAAGCCCCGGTTATTCAAATCATTGTAATTAGTATAATTTTGTATTATTTATTATTTATTTTATATAATTTTTTGTAATGTTTTGACGTGTTCAAGCGCCTCCTGGGGCCTATGAAAATAAATGATTTGAATTTGAATTCGAATTTCTAGCCTCTAACTACCCGTAAACACGATCATACGTCTTCAAATGACACCCGGTAGATACTGACCGCTTGACGTGCTCTCCGAGGCATGGGGGAAAATTTGTTATGTTAAGATGGCCATCCATCTAACGGCTGACCGTGGTAATCATTGTTTTACTCGAAGATAGCTACGAGCTCCTCTGATATAATGTTTTGCTTACGTTCACATATTATGGCATACAGAGTACCTACTTTTGATATTTTATGAGTATGTCTTATGAATATGAAATTATCAAATTACAATACTCTATCATAAAATTGCACCCACTAGTTAGATTAAAAAATATTTTTTCGTGAATAATGAACGGCTTAATTCTGGCTCCCGAAAAATATAATTGAAGTAAGATTAAAGCTGTCTCGTACACACTATGCAAATTAGCTGACGGTTCGCGTTGGGAAGGATTCAAGAGTACGAATATAATGTTTAGGGTATGACAAAGGACCCTTTGTTAAAAGTATAAAATCCTTTAACGCTACGTATTTTATACACTTTGTACCTGAACTTAAATATGTACCACTAATCTCCATAATTCAGGAGGGTACGTAGGATTTCACCGATATTATCATTATTTTCTTAATTATAAAGAGGGCTGGCGACTAATGAACTAATAAAAAAATGTATTTGTTGAAAGTATTGCTACTTGATCTCGGTACCTCACCCCCTTGACTTGATTCGTTGTCTATTTGACTCTACGTATATATCCTATTCGCAAAGACACATTCTCAAAAATAGATGCAACTAAGTAACAAATGCAACTATTTTATCGTATATTAGTTGGTCTAGTGACTCTAGTGACTTGTGCCTTATATACATGGTACAGGTCCGGACTGTCCTCACCGGCAAAATCTTTTTAACCATAGGTATATGTTGTCTTAGAAAAGTTTATTTACATCACTATGCGAAAAAAAATGGTGCATTTTTTTTATATCATTCATTTAATCTCTTATTTTTTTATGTCTAAATACAAATTATAAAAGTAACGTACACTAAAATGTGAACTCTTGAACAGATCATAACTTAAAACCTATTTAACCTACATACTTAAAATTTGGCACATTTAAACCTATTAGCTTATTATATTTGTCTGACCAGCTTAAGTCATGCGAAAATGAGTGATGTTTGTCCTATTTGTACTTTAGGTACTAATACTTGTAAATTGATAATTATAATACCCATGTTCGTTTCTAAAATTTGATTTGTTGATAGAAAATAGCTAAGTCAAATGTTCAGCTTGGATTTATTTTGCACCCACTATAGATATCAATTCTTTTGTAGACGTAATATTAAACTTGGCTCTCATTTCACATTTTCTAACGGTTCCAACACTACTCGACATGACTAATTTAGTGCCTTTACAGGGTTCCATGTTTAAATGTTTTAAAAAAACATTAATTAAAATCATGCCTAGAAAGGTGCTCTGATGTGATGGAAATATAAATAATTTACCAAAAAAAAAGCTACTTCAATTACAATAACTTTAGACTCATATGGATATGGATGTCATTGTCATTTTTCTGCACGTATGGTGTAGAGGTTTAAGCGGTCGCCTCGCCGCTCTCCACTGCACTGGTGGATTCGATCCCCACGTGGGACAAATCTTTGTGTAATTCGCAAATATTTGTTCTGAGACTGGGTGTGCTTGAGTGAGTGAATGTGTGTATTTGGCCTTGTCATTGGGACCATTGGATAATGTAATTGCTTTTGGCGTTCTATCTAATATAAAAAAATCCAAATTTATCTTTAATTTATCTTTATAGTCAGAACTAGACCAAATTGAAATAGGGCCACACGGTAAGCTCCAGTTTTCAAAAAATAATAATTAAAATCGCTTCGCCTAGTCAAAAGTTATGAGGTAACAAACATAAAAAAAAATCGACATCAAAAAAGACTAAAAGTTTGATGTCGGTTTAAAAAGTAATAAAAAAGTTACGTCACAGTACAAAACTTATATTTTGGATATGTTGTTCATGAAGATGGTAGAAATAACCCCTCAACAAAATATCCGCTCAAGAACTTGCGTTGATAAGGTAAACATTACTGCGTAAACGAAGGAATTATCTTTTGCGGATCATTTGTTTGCAATAACGCACTTATATGCCCTAATGTATATACATATATTGCCAATTCGCAAGTAATGCATCAAAAAGTACTTAATTTCCATATGTAAATTTAACCCTACTAATGGTAGGGGCTTAGATTTGGCATATGTTTTTATATAATTTCTTTTTTATTACGCTTGAAATGTTACAAAAATAATGTTACATTTGATACAAAAATGTTGGATACAAAGGTTTTAATTATGTGCTTATGGAGCATACACGTGCCGGGTTTTTTTTTAACAACTGTGGATGTTTATAGAGGAATGTATTTACCACAGATAACGTTTTGGCAAAGTCCCTGGTATTACTGAAGTCTATGAGCATTGTTTATTCTTTATCATTAGCTATCAAATAAGCTGTTGACTAATATTTTCTTTATCATAGCCTAGTTTAGTAAACAGTGTCAGTACCTTTAGATATGTAATAGAATAGTGTCAAATATAAATTTTCTTTATCTACACCCATGCTATAAATCCTCTATAAACGTTCTTGAAACAGTTAGCTAATTGCCAACATTAAAACAGCCAGTGTCATAATAACCATTATAACACCCAAACGGGTGTTATAATGTTGTACTGAAATTCATTATGCAACTCCTTTTTAACTCATCGAACAGCCACATTCTCATGGCATCTTTATGAATTTCAAAAAAAGAACATGTCATGCACGCGCGTTTCACTACCACAGCGCCGTAATTTAAATAAAAACTTATTCGAATTTTTGAATTGACGCCGTATCCCGCCATTTTTGTTTAATAATAGTATTGAAAAATACTTTTTAATAATTGTACGATCCAAAATGTAAATAATTATTACAATAAATAATTATATTATTACCTATACATAGTTTTTTGTATTAGATACTCACTAATTAAACTTTCCATGAATTTACATAGAGTTCTTCCAACACTGTACAATACCCAATGGTTTCAGAACATTTATAGAGGATTCATATCATGGGTGTAGATAAAGTCTTGTATGCAACTGTTATAATTAGGTATTAAAACACTCATGTGATACTATTATCACACTCGGCTTCGCCTCGTGTGATAAACCCACACTCGTGTTTTAATACCCCTCATTATAGAACAGTTGCATAAATAACTATTATCATTAAAAATTTTACGGTGATTTTCGCTCCACTATGAAGCAATCATTGACTCTTGATTTGATCACAGGTTGTACTCATGCGAGAGCAAGGCATTCAGGCAGGCATTTCACTCCTTGGCAATACGCAGGTAGGAGGAATGTGGGAACAAAACGCTTTGTGCGGGTAGGTGGCCTATTTATCAAAAATACGTGAGGAATACATATACTTTCATTAATTTGCCTTACCATCAGAATATCGGCAAATTTTCTTCATAATAATTATAAAACTAAATTACTTGCCCAAAATGAAATAAAGATAAAGTACCCGTAATTAAAGTACCCGCCAAAAAGCCTGCGTTATCAGGGCAAAAATGTTAATGTAATATTCATTAAAGTATTTATTACGCAACCTTAATGAGGAAAATGGTCACCCCTGGCCATAAATAAGGTGAACAATAAATATTTATACGAAGCTTTTCTTTAATAAGATCAAGATGATTGCATTGCGCTACTCGTTTCTTCGTGGACGAGTAGGGTTGTCACGAGCTAGTTATTTGGAGAAATCTCATTTCACCAAATTCTGGGCACACTATTCCATAAAAACAAGCAATGTGTACCTAATACAATCCTACGATACGATGAATATGTTTCTGTGAACGTTGCTATTTTAGGATTTCTATACCTTGAAATTGTTGCCGTAGTTTGCACAAGGAAATATCTTGGATATTTCCTGAACATTTACAGACAACTTTGATGCTTTTCGAGATTGTTATCATTATTGCCTTAAACGTTAAATTTTAGTTAGCATATAACCTACGTAATTGCATACCGTAATGACTTGGAAACTACTGTATGTGACTAAGTGACTTATCACTCATCGCATATGTTATACATAGGTTATATTATTATTATACCTATGACGCTGGCACAAAAAGAGTTGAAAATTTTGAGTTTAGCAGCAAACCAATCCATGGCTGAATTGGCAAAGCACTTGGCCATTGGCAAAGCCATAGCAAAGCTAAAATTTGCTTTAAAATATTACAAGGACTTGGAAATTATTAAGGAACATGCTTATTTTATATCTGCTGGCGAAAGCTGACACAATAAAAAAACCGTAGTATCATAGTTCCAGCAGCACTTATAAATATTACAGCGAGTGACAACCCTATGCATGAATATGATATCGTGATTCGTTTGCATATTACGTCATATGACGTGCATTGCATATTCTGTGATTCTATTAAGACAAACTTGCTGCTTTTTCCATAACGCCATTTTTGCATGCATACCAATTTGTTGGTTCAATATCGCCAGCGAGTATGGCATTCGAACGATGTATTCTTATAAGGAATACGTAGATAGCGAATGAGCTATCAATCTATTTTAATGTTGAATGGAAATCATAGCTCATAAAAGACTGGATCGGTTATAGAATATCTATTTTGAATGGTGAACCATTCGAAAAAGATATTCATTAATATAGATATGAGAGTGATATCGAAAAAAAAATAGTTTAGAAATAGCTATGATAATTTGCTCTAAAAATTCAGATCATTACAATCTCAAATTTATTTAAAATGTGCTTTTCAACTCTACGATCAGACAAAACAGGGCAACCCCAGTTCTGATTGGCCAAAGTTTTTGTGGAAAACTAACGTAGTCAAAAGCGTGAACTAATGACTTTTTGTTTAAACATTTTTGACATTATAATCAAATAAAAACTCATCAATGTCCGGATCATTGCTTTACTGAAATGCCACAAAACGGTGGTCAAGGAGTATTTCTACAAAAAAACCGGCCAAGTGCGAGTCAGACTCGCGCACCGAGGGTTCCGTACAAACCTGTAGGTATATAAGTAAAAGTTATGGTATTTTTATTGCTCAATGAAATCCATAACATAACAATGTGGAAAGCTGACGGTACCTTGTCAATACATATATGAAAACATTATGTATGTTCGGAAAAATCTTCATCTTATATATTTAGTATAATATTAGTATAATATTTTTATTATATGATGTAACTAAAAATTTATGCTTTTCGCAATTTTTCCTTTATCTGTGTTATAAGACGTTGCTTCGTACCAAATTTCAAGATTCTGAGTTCACGGGAAGTACCCTGTAGGTTTTGATTCCCTTGCGAGTGTCGAAAATTTGCGGCATAAACGGGAGTATCTTTTGATCGCGTTGACTTAGAAGTTTGATTTTTTCACAGCTCCAAGAGACCATAGACTTGAGTATTTGATATGAATTTCAGCTTGATACCTCCACGCGTTCCTGAGAAAAAAGGTCTTGACAGACAGACAGACAGACAGACAGACAGACAGACAGACGGACAACAAAGTGATCCTATAAGGGTTCCGTTTTTACCTTTTGAGGTACGGAACCCTAACAAGCAAAAAGAAAATAATTCCTCCTTTAAAAAAAAATAAATTGCTCAGTTCTATACAGCTTTATATTTTATCATCTACTTCTCGGAATCACATTAGTATTGGAATCGGCAGTGATTCTCTCTAACAAGGCAGCTACAGAAACGATTTAAACTCAATTGGCCAAAATCCAAGGTTAAATACCCACTTTTCATCGATTATTTCTAGTTTCCAGGTACCTCTTTGAATCACAGCGATGGAAAGAGTTTAACAGTATTATGTAGTAAATAGGTAAATAATAAGTAAAGCTACAAAATTTATAAATCACCATGTAAACCACTTAGTCAGCCACGAGTTAGATTTTTATTTTTTGCATTTTTTTCCCTGTCTACAAACTTGAAAAGAGTGAGAAACGGATCAAGAGAAACGGTATCTCAACACTACTTCATGGTAGATGTTCTGCTATTAGTACGTAAAAAGTACTTATTTTATATTCACTGTGAAGTGTAACAAAGTACTGAAAAGAATTGCCTGCTTGGCTCATATTGAATGCAACCAATTCCTTAGTTTAGTATCTATGACTACTGACGTGTCTCGCCAAGCCTTTACAATTTTTTACCGCATGCATCGCTTGCTTAATTCTCGGTAAAAGGTCCAAGTAAAAGTTGTGCTGGCAAGTATGGCCGTTCCAAATAATATTTAACTTCTGAACTATTAGCAAAAGCAGCTCGAGCGGTCTCTGGCCGACTGCAGTTAATTGCAAAACTCATTAAGGAACATTATTAGCGAGCGTGTTTCTAAATAAAACTGGTAAACATGTGAATGAGCTATACTGAGATGAAGATCGTGTCATCCCGTCGGAAATAGAACGTGTAAGGCGTATGTTCCACTGTTGGCGATTGGACGAAAGCTTTGAGATGGATATTTTCACGAATAATTTAGTTAGTTCCGATATCACCAATTGAGTTCATGCTGAACCCGATTTTCGATCACTCACTTTCTCTCATGCAATTGATACAATGTATGAACGGGATAGAAAACGGAAACCGAGGGTTAGCGTTGGACTCGGTTGGAGAAATTGGCCCTAGTATAACCTAGCTGAGCTGTCATCTTTGTCGAATTTTAGTACGGTTTTAATCCAAGCCTCGGGGCAAGCATCGTTGAGCGATAGATCCAACAGAGATTATAATTGGGCGTTGGATTTCGCACAAAGGGAATCCTTATGGAATTATACTTTGATGTCAATCTGCCTGTCTGTCCTGTCCGTCTGTGTGTCAACAATGACACAGATGGACAGGCCAAACAGGCAAATTGCTATTGACTATAGGATTCCACGAATTTTGAAATGCTGAGGCTGTTTTGGACCCGAAGAATACGTTATTTTTATTAAATACTTCAAGCGTTTTCGATTTTTAGAAGTACAAATTCATTTTGCACGAAAACGTGATCTGAGCGTAAAATTACCTTATTGTATGTATAGGCTGCTCGTGCAATTCGAGAAAGTATAGCTAGTATTTGCAACACATGTGTGGCTAACACCCGGCAGTACGTTTCTTATGCCTATCAGTATCTTAGATTCTAGTTAAAGCGAAATTATCCGCGGTGGGATAGGTGCCTTACGGCCTACGGTGGGCGTCAAAGGCGGATAATAATGTTTGACGGATGAATGAGTGGCTGGCCAAATGCTTTTATTTTGGATTCGTGTTGCTATTTTCCTAGTGAAGAGGAAATCTTCTACTTACATGTCAATAACTATTTGATAATAATTTCTATTTTTTTTTTAAGTGGCAACTTCTATCCCCTTACTAGTGGCGTGTATTAGGTCTGCATGGGTACAAGATGAGGAAATCAAGAAAGCAGGTCGGCCGTTTTTTTTTAAGGAAGTCTACTGTCATAAGATATAGTAGCTATGGTAACTATCTAAGCGGTAACTGCAGTTTATGGTCATTTGGAATACGAGATATCGATGGACACATTGGATACTATGTTCTCATTTCAGTGTTGATGAGATGTGATGCTTCCTCAGGAGGCTATAATTCTAGGTGTAAAGGACGCACTGGGCTGTCTTTATGACAGCCGTATTCTGTCCAATGTTTTTTTTTCGGCACTTGACGACGAAATGGAAAGTTTTCTATAATCTCAATAGTTTATTCCAACAATATATTTTTATTAAGACGGAAATTGGGTATTGTGATGATAAAGAAACATATAAATAATGTGATAGAGCTGCTTATTAAGCGGTGGGAAAATAAAATCTGCATTTTCCATACCACGCCGTTTTTGTATGCAAATTTGAACTAAATTTTTGTCACTGATCAGTCTCGTTTTTTGCTAAATAAATTCTGATACAACTATAAAATTGCCCCGACAGTAAGATAAGATACCAAACTATATGGCAAGCAAACCAATATACCTCGCATGGTTCAGTAGGTTAGCGGTTAGGTGGAAGCGATTGCAATAAGGATTTACGAGTCAAGTTAGTCAATAAGGTCGCTCAGCTTTACAGGATTATGTATAAACCAACGTATGCGGTCTGGCAATCGTGCGTGTGGGGAAATTCACAAACTAGCGGTATTCAAAAGCTTTTGCTAAGTTTATTTCCCTGAAATTATGATGTGTTTTTTTTTATATCAGCGATATACTCGTATTTATCTGAATACATCATAAGTTTTTTGCTAAAAAGATTTAGAAGGGGAAAAAAAGTTCTTTGAAAGATAAGATACCAAAACGTATGACAAAATTGGCTAGTAAACGAGTAAACCAATATACCCCGAATGGTTCAGTAGGTGAGCGGTTAGGTAAAGGGATTGCAATAAGGATTTACGACTCAAGTTAGTCAGTAAGGTCGTTCAGCTTTACAGGATTATGTATACCAACGTATGCGGTCTGGCAATCGTGCGTGTGGGGAAATTCACAAACTAGCGGTATTCAAAAGCTTTTGCGACGTTTATTTCACTGAAATTATGATGTTTTTTTTAATATCAGCGATATACTCGTATTTGTCTGAATGCATCGTAAGTTTTTTGCTTAAAAGATTTAGAAGGGAAAAATAAAGTTCTTGGAAAGATAAGATACCAAAACGTATGACAAAATTGGCTAGTAAACGAGTAAACCAATATACCCCGAATGGTTCAGTAGGTGAGCGGTTAGGTAAAGGGATTGCAATAAGGATTTACGACTCAAGTTAGTCAGTAAGGTCGTTCAGCTTTACAGGATTATGTATACCAACGTATGCGGTCTGGCAATCGTGCGTGTGGGGAAATTCACAAACTAGCGGTATTCAAAAGCTTTTGCGACGTTTATTTCACTGAAATTATGATGTGTTTTTTTTTTATATCAGCGATATACTCGTATTTTTCTGAATACATCATAAGTTTTTGCTAAAAAGATTTAGAAGGGAAAAAAAAGTTCTTGGAAAGATAAGATACCAAAACGTATGACGAAATTGGCAAGTAAACGAGTAAACCAATATACCCCGAATGGTTCAGTAGGTGAGCGGTTAGGTAAAGGGATTGCAATAAGGATTTACGACTAAAGTTAGTCAGTAAGGTCGTTCAGCTTTACAGGATTATGTATACCAACGTATGCGGTCTGGCAATCGTGCGTGTGGGGAAATTCACAAACTAGCGGTATTCAAAAGCTTTTGCGACGTTTATTTTACTGAAATAATGTTTTTTTTAATATCAGCGATATATTCGTATTTGTCTGAATACATCGTAAGTTTTTTGCTTAAAAGATTTAGAAGGGAAAAATAAAGTTCTTGGAAAGATAAGATACCAAAACGTATGACAAAATTGGCTAGTAAACGAGTAAACCAATATACCCCGAATGGTTCAGTAGGTGAGCGGTTAGGTAAAGGGATTGCAATAAGGATTTGCGACTCAAGTTAGTCAATATCCTTTACAGGATTATGTATACCAACGTATGCGGTCTGGCAATCGTGCGTGTGGGGAAATTCACAAACTAGCGACATTGCGAAGCTTCTGCGTATTCTGCGACATTTTTTTCACGAAGGGCCTTGTCGGCTTATAGAACGAGAAAGTATGATCAATAAATATGTCCATAAAAGCTTTCAGTAAGCAAAAACTTTGCGTTAAGTGTTTTCTATTATTTTTATCGGTACTCTGTTATTACGGTTGTCGTTTCTATGGCCGTTTTCTATGATTTATCGTATTCTACAATGGTACTAAATATTAGTTTTTTGTTGAATAGGCAGTCTAAATTTCTTATTTCATTGTTTCTCAATCTTTTATTTTTACATTTCACGTCAAAAAGGTATTATGTCGTCTTCAAGCCGGAGCAATGGTGGCACACGTTTTATGTGTCACTCTACACACGTACGATACGGAGACCTTCAATGTCAGGTGTGATCTATAAACCGTAGTTTTTATGGCAGTTAAGCACGAAATGGAAAGTTTACAATTAAGCCATTCTTTGTCCTACATACTTCGCCTATGACATCTCTCTATCTATGTGTTCGCTCAACTGACTGATTCATCAAACCCAGCCTAAACCTCTGGGGCTAAAAACTTGAAATTTTGCATAAAGGTTTATTGCATGGCGTAAAGGCGCACTAAGAACGCACTTTTGGAAACCCTGAAGACAGTTTTTTAAGGATCGAACGGTTGCATGGAAATCCGTCGGCACGAAATTTCGTATGTGGATCTTAAATAAAAATAAATGATTTTTATCTGACTTCAAAAAAGGAGGAGGTTCTATATTCTTTAACATATTTAATAATTAATGCTTTTTCAGGGTATTTTGACAGTTTCCATTTAATGCATGTTTATTTAAATTAAATTATATCCCCAAAAGGTTGAATTTAGAGGTTTAAGTTTGAAGTAACTTTACGCAAAAGTTTCAATATATGGCGTTGTACTTATAAACGGGTAATAAACGAGGATGTACGAAACCCACACGAAAGAAATCGTTGACAAGAGCTAGTATCTTGATATAATTTTTTATAAGACTAGGTTTTTCGTTTATTTATAGAGTACCTTTTTTCTGTTGTGGAAGACTTTTATAACGATGGGAAAATGTTATTAGTTTTAGTAAGCACGCGAACGCACGATCGCAAGTGCAGCTACATTATCAAGCCTCAAGGGTAGGTACGTAAGCATGTTGGGAAACGCTGGCCGTAGAATAATTATGTGGTATAATTATGGAGTAAAAGTGCTCGCATGTTACCAGTTCATTTGTTAATATGTCTAATTTGCTATGTTATTCGCTGGCACTTGAATAATTTTTATAAGAAAGAATTAAGAGCCTAATTTATACACCTACTGCCTAGTTTCTCACATTTCAGATTTGATACCCGGGTCAGACAAAAGGTACGAGTATTTGGGCATATTTGGGCATACGACGACCGGATGGCGGAGTGGGTAGTGTACCTGCCTGCAACGCCGAGGTCGTGGGTTCGATTCCCACTTAAGACAAATCTTTGTGTGCTTGAACATGGGGGTTTGTCTTAGTCTGGGTGTTTCTATGTATAATAAGTATGTATTTACAAAAGATGGCGTTGTGTGTGAGTTGTGAAATATTTATTATTATTTGGGCTTTTTCGTCAAGAAATTCTGAGTGCTCGGTAGATAAAGATAGGCTCACCTCACGGCATTGAACATAGGACCTCAACATAACACGTGAAATGTGGCGAGAACTACATACCTAAATCTTGCAATTTGTTTCTGTTTGATCAATTACTTTTTATTGCTCAGCAAACGGTCTTGCATTCTGATATTTGGTAGCCACAAATCGAGAACAAAGGTTGTACGTCGAAGAACTACAATATACAACTACAAAATATAGCCTTCCGTGCCAGTAAATTCATGGTCTAATCTTACTTACAACCGGAAAACGGTAGTAAAATATTTCTTTTTGGCGACAGTTTTTGGATAAGCTAGCTAGTTGGCGTTTCTCGAAATGACTTAATTAGAAATTTGTTTTTTTAGGTGACGAAGAATATAATAATTTTAAATTGTCACTATTTCACTAATTCACGTGTAGAATTTCGAGAAATTCTTTCAAATTTGATTAACATCACATTTAAACTTATTTGAATTTCCAAAAAATCTATCTTATTGTTAATTTACTACATGTAAGGAATCTATGTTCAGAATTTCAATTAAACTTACACTCCTTAATTTGCCCCCTCAGGGATAGAACATTACCAGTTTTTAATTTAGACATCCAGCTACACAACTGTGAATACCTCGTCCAATTCCATGCAGTAGTTTTTACGTGATGTGCACACACAGACAAACAGACAAAAATTCAAAAAATATGTTTTGTCTTCTACTGCTGTTATGAAGTCCCGTCGCCGCGTCGTATTATTTTTTAAAATATCTTCAATATACAGACATGGCTAATTTACAATTTTATTATAATGTAATACTGAAAGAATTGAGAATAGAAAAGATGTCAGTCGGGCAAAAATATTCAGCGCTCTGAAGTTTCCATTTCATCAAAATACTAATAACAGCGAATCTGTTCTCGAACCGCACGATTTTAATATCGCGATGTGTTGCGAGCGCGAAATTACGATAGATCATAATCACGAAAACACGATTAAACGATGCAATTAAACGGTGGCGGTAATTGATTACGCGAGCGATATAATCACGCTGATGATACATCTACGCGAATTCCAATAAAAGCGAAATTTCATCTGAGTAGAAAATTATACTTGACTCGGAAAAACTGATACGAACTGATGAGCGACAGTTCTGAAGAAGCCACGAAAATGCGCTATCTCAGTCGCTCGCAGTTTGTAAACCGTTAGAACGAGTGAGACACGTATTTTCACAGTTTCACAGTGTTCATTCCTGAGGCACCGACGAATTTGGCGACAACTTTAACACGGACGCATGCAATAAGAAAAGCGAAGTCGCGCAATAAGAAAAAGATAATTACCTACAAACCTACATTCGTATTTTTATAATGTCTGTGATGAGTGAGTGCTGACATTAATGTAATCAATAAAAAAGCAAAAGTAAGTAATTTCGATATTTATGTAGGTAGAATAAATGCAGTAATTGGCAGTATCAGTTGTTTACTCATCAGATCCACTCCAGTAAGATTAAATGGTATTATTTTTAACTTCAAAGTAATGTTTTAAATTGATGAAAATAACCCAATGACTGATAGTCCAATAAAATTCTGCTACAGATGAGATCTACTATTTCTGTATTACGTAAGAAAACAAAAAGAAAAATTATCGCACCTTTCAAACACATAAAATTAAAATAGAAAAGTCCCAAAATTATTTTTTAAGATATGAAAATCAGCATCCCATATCAATCATAAGAGGGCAGGTTTCTGTTGATTGAAATAGTATTGTTAAAATAAATATATGAAAACTTACCAAATGTTCTGGCATATTCCACTCTTCATACATCCTAGCAGCCAACGGGAACACTCTCTCGTTAATTATCTCTAAAGCAGTCAATGTAATCTTTTCTACACTAGCGAAATATCTATCGAAAGTCCACCGGAGCTGCCAGTACAGTTCACCACGTCGTTCTTTACTCACTGAATACACTATTTTCACCATATTTCTTATATTGTCCTCTGGTACGAACAGAGCAAGTTTATTCCAATCCACGTGGGAATTGAACGGCATCACTACAGAGTCAGCTATCACTACCGGAATACACTGCGAAGCCAAAACATCCATAAGCATGGCTTGCGTTAATCTCGCACTTCTTACAACTATACAAAACATACCCTCCTTCAGTATATCAGGGTAATCAAACTCTCTACCCGTTGTGTACTCGCATCGTTTATTATGTTCTGTACTTTCAGTCTTACATCGGCCCAACAACAACAAATCGTTGGATGATGACGCAATATTCTGTAATTCTTCTAAATAATTGTGTGGTATATTGAGCTGTGTGGAGATTATGAGGTATTTCTTCTGTTCTGGTTGGGTGCCGTCGATTTTTTCTGCGATTGGACTGTACACGGGTATTGATATGTCAAAGCCATATCTGAATGTCCATGTGTTGAAGCCAGCTCCTGCTATAATGGCTTTGCTGGTGTTGAGGTTGATGACGGGCTCATAGTTTGGTGCTGCGCCGGGCAGCATGTTGAATATGAGGTGGTTCTCTCCATTGTTCCAACTGTACAATAGAATATTTTATCAGAAATGTTAAAAGATCAAATTTTTAAAACTAAATAATGGATGGTCAAAGCGTTCACACTATGGTTAATGAACAGATTAAAACAAAATTAAATAAAAGTGATCAAGACAGTGTGTAATTTTGATCTTTCTGTATTAATATTAATACAACAATTACCTCACATGAGATGAAGAATATAATGGCAATCTAGGTTTAACACTAAAATTACATCAATATTAGAATATGTGAATTGTTTGCTCTAGCAAACAGTTCACATATCAAATATATCAACATACTGTTTCTAGGTAGGTTTCTTTTTGTTAGTTTTGATCAAATTTATTACCTATGATTAACCTAGTTATTCAGGCTGTATATTGACATGCTCGTAATTCTAAGGTACCATAATTTTCTACTATAACATTAACTACCAAAGTTTGTTCTCATATACTTATAAAGGACATAAACATAAATTTTAATAGATACCCATAACAAAACTTGGTTATTAGAATATTTAATGTGAAGTAATTAACATGACTAGTGTTTTACAAATGAGGTTAGCTCACAAAGTGCTATTGTTCTACCTTAGGCTATAAATAGTCTAACAGAGGATGTTTGTGAGCAGAGACAAGCTTATCTCTCATATACTTACTGGGGGAGTGACTGAAGCACCTTCGACACATGTTTACTTGAAAAACTGACTTGATTCAATGTATCTAAGCTAGGTACTAATAAACACGCCTCCTCAGGGTTCGGCGTGTAATATTTACTACGTTTTATAGTATCTAATATCATATAAAATTCCTTAGAAAACTGTGATATAGAATTCCCATTCTCAGTCTGATAGTCTATCAGTGGATATATGTATATTGTTATCTTGTTGTGGCCTCCTCTGCCGCATCTGTACACATCGAAGCAGTCGGCATACGTGCAGTTTCCTACGCGAACTTGATTTTCCCGCGAATTACCACTTATTTTCACAACTTTAACACTCGTAGCATCTAAATTCACAGCTTGATACACATCTATCCGCGGTGAACTACTAGAAAACGCGTTAAACACCACAGTAAACACCAAAGATATCACTATAAACAATAGTAGGCCGACGAAAAACCTATGATACAAGATTTTTCTATACGATGTATACTTCGAATGCTTGCCCGTTTTCAGGAGCGACTCCGCAGCCATTTGTGATTGCGACGGTTAAATTAATCTTCTTAATTTAGATATGGCACCCATTATTAGGTAAATACAATTATTTCTCATTCAAAAATTCATGAAAGTATAAAACGCGATATTACTGCTTGCGACGAGAAACTGACGCAGTGAAGTGATTGACAGGCGCTACTAGATTAGTAGTGATGTTTTTAATCGATTTGTCAAACGTACTGGAACCACATCGATTACGAATCGATTAGCAAAAATAACACATTATACATAGTTTTTGACTCCGATTTTGTTCCTTAGTGTGTGTTTCACACCATCTCAAGGAGGTTTGACAACAGTGTTGCCAGATTTTTTGCCAGGTGCCACAATATTACATAACTCTTTTTATTTACTTACCAGTTGCAACTATTTACACCAAGTCATAATTTGGTTTGACGAAAAATTGTGTAAGAAAAGTGAAAACAACGACAGTCATACAATGATGGCGTAGGGACACAAAAAAGACTTTATCTTCAAGTGCACTTAAACACGACTCGCTAGTTTCGGCAGTCGACATTTCACGCCCACTCAATTAGGTCGTTTCCTATATTTATAATAATTTCTCGGCACTGTATTACTTTTAAGTTGCGCATACAATATAGTGAATTAAATAACTTCATGGGTTTCAATCAATTCAACATACTAATCTAACAACAAAAATTTACCCCACATTGGTGACCCTCGACAAAGAACACACAACTTTCTACACCGTGGAGTTCCTGCTTAATCACGTGACATCATGGGAGACGATTCGCCCTTCTCGACACGCGCAACTTGAAGGGCTAATACGACGACCTAACCAAACTATAACCAAGATGCATTGGAACGCTCAGAATTTAGTATGAAGATCTACTGCTAAGCGATTTCTCTGACGTGGTCAAGTAAGTGAAGACACGTGGCTGCCATGTAGCGAAATCAAGTAGCGACCCCGGCAGGCCACACAATTTTAAGTGATGACCTTTTGGATTTCCGGACGTTGAGCACGACGGTTTATTACGTGATGCATTCGTCGCGTATTTCGACGTATTATACCCTGGGTTGCGTTGGCACCAGGACGAGGATACTTTCAAATCATCGCATCATTAACAATATATTTGGAGGCGAGGACAAATACCGCTTCAAGAAGACATTCATTGTCAATTACGTCATCCATCGGAGACGTGGACTACAACTGGAGCAAATACATCGCTAGCAGACTTGGAGCAAAACATACGGAATTATCTGCATTTACATCTTCGTACAAACCGCCGACTCAAGAAGCGCCTTACAATACAATACAATACAATTACGAATCCTTACGAAGAGCAATATCAAGAAAACGTATTTAGTGTTTGTGATAAATAACGGCATGTCGTTTTATAAGTTAAAGTTTTAAATTCCATGGTTATTTTTAGATGCAAGGTCTCAAATCACGTCAACAACTTATGTGTAGGTATTTATTTTTCTGAACAACACTTTAGTTGACTTGCAGATTGTTCGGCTCTCACGAAGCACTTGAAATATTGTGACCCTTTTTTATAAGCTAGGAACCACTTATTATGTATCCCTTAGTTCATTGGAATCGTAGAATGAATTTTTATTTGTGTTAACGTCATGAAATTATTGTTTCAAAGTTTTATTCTGATTATAATTTTGAAAATTATTTTTGTGTAAAGGGGGAAATGGTGTAGGGACACAGTGCTACTGGCGCATATCTATGTAAGTGGATTCTCAAGTCTAGTCGCCCGATTCCCGTATCGCTAGAGATAGGTCGTAGTTAAGTTAAAATAATGTAGTCAATAAGTTTAATATACATTACGTATCCTGGTACCAGTAAATATAAACATTTAGTATAGTGACCTATCGTTTTAAGAAATTCAACTACACAACATAAGAACCCCACAATGACTAAGTGAGTTTAACATTATAAGTATATAGATACTTGTTCATTTTATATTTCCCACAGGCAGCGGTTTGATAGATTGGCAGGTTTTGTTGGAACATTTTTCCTATCTTAGTTTGCCAATAAATAAAGATATAATTAATAAAAAGCAAATAAACACATTATTTATTCATAAAATAAAAATTTGTTTACCAGAACATTGATTCACCAAGTCGATTAATTATTTTGTACATCGATGAATACTTTGTTCCATCCCTAGAAGTATATGACAGCATGTGGTCCAGCCGCTGTTAATACTGTTCAAAAACTACATTCAAAGTAAAGCCACGTAACATGTGACTCATTTTGTAAAATTAACAATACCTGAAACAATTCCTAGCAGTGAAGTTCATTTTTTTGAATGCGTTCAAACCACTAAAATTAATTCTGTTTCTAATTATATTTATACAAAAAAAAAATATTTAAACTCATGTAATGTTAATAATTTCATTAAGTATGCTCAATTTTATTATGAAAATTACATTTAATCTTGCATTATAAAGTGTTTAGTTAGAAATAAGAGTCCTAAACTCATTTTTACAATGAGTTGTTCTTGGGTGATGGTATCGAGCGTCTCCGTTAGTGACGTTAGGAACATTTTTGTTTTTGTGTCAGTTTTGTGTTGTGCGTAGTTGTGGTTGAGTTTCTGATGGCTTGATTAATTTTGTTATTATTTTATTTTACCAATTACGACAAATAATTTCGTTTTAAGCTTGACCAGAGATGGCACTGTTACCTCCAGACCCCGTTTATACGATCAGAAACGTGGATAACGTTCCTGTTTATTCGTTGGCATTTAGCTTTTTGCCTGGCGGTCTCGAGAGGTTACTAGCCGGCTCGAAGAACGGCTATGTTTATGCATACAACCTTCAGGTAAGATCACTAAAATATTCAAAGAATATTATTCACCATACGTAACTGCGCAGAAGGCGTTAATGACGTGTCCTATGGCTTCCATTTATCGCGTGATATTTTTGTTTACTACCCTCATTCCACGACCTAGAAAAGAGTGAATCGGCTGCCAAATCAAAACACATACGCATTTCATCCGCTTTATTAGTTTATCAAATGTTTTTTTATCTTGGCACCCAATTTTCACAGTCCATTAAATTCTAATTTATTAATGATATGTCGTCTTTATATGACCCAAATAAATGTCTGAATTATATCATGATAATAGATTATTTTAGAATACCTGCATTACTTATGAAATCCTAGGAAATACAAGTGTAAAATGATATTTTTTTGTCATGCATTGATTGGCTTCACATTGTATGATCTATTCACCCTATTTTGAATGAAATGAAATGAAAGGCATGTGTTCAAATATTTCGTTCATATTCAGACACATTCAATGTGGCTGAAAAATCAGTTCTTATTTGATTTGCATAGTATGTAAATAAATCTTGTTGCTGTAAAATTATACAAATGTAAAACAGGTAATAATTTGATAACAAACAAGTTGATAAAGACAAGAATATTTCAGTGGTTGCCACTAGTAAAACCATTAAACAATGAGTAAGGCACATTGATTTTAACAAGTGCTATAAACCATTGTATTTCATTACAGACAAACAGAGTGCAGCAAAAGATTCAAGTTGGTCAGGCTCCAATTCTTCATCTCATCCACACCAGTAACCACCTCATCACCCAGGAGAAAGGGGGCAAGTTCAAAGTATTTTGTTTAACAAACAGCGGCTACGAAGAAGATGCTTTCATCGATATTGATTACCCTGGATTCTGCCGCTTTGAAGCCAACACAAAACTCGAAACACTCTATGTACCTGACAAGGATTCAAAAGTAACCATTTACAACTTTTCCGGGGAGAAAGTCGGATGTCTGGAGCCAGATGCCTCACTCAAACTCGGAGATCCAATGTGTTTAAAGTTAATTGAATTTCCTTGTGACCAACCATGCCTGCTGGCTGGTTACGAAGCAGGATGGCTCCTCCTGTGGGATCTCAACACTAGTCAATGTATCAGCAAGCTGCAGACGCTGGAATGTCCTATGTCAGTCGATTACCAAGTCGACGAACAAAGGGGCATGGTTGGGAATGCCTCAAATGTGATACAGATCTTTAATTTAGGGAAAAAAGACTTAAGTTTGGCACACAAGATGGATATAACAATAAAAAACCCAGGTATAAACAAAGTTCAGACCCGGTCAGATGGTAAAGTTTTCGCATCTGGGGGTTGGGATGGCCACATCCGCATCTTTTCATGGTTTTCTCTGAGACCCCTGGTAGTGCTCACTGAGCATAAGCAAGCTATTCAAGACGTTGTCTATTCTTCGGAAAAGGTTTCTTACTGGAATGCTAACATCATGGCAGCCGGAGGTCTAGATGGTGCTATTACACTCTGGGACTTGTATAACCACAAGCCGTAAAGCATTTACCTATTTACTAGTTTTTAGAATATCACTTTGCAGTAATATCGAAAATATGTCTTCTTAGAAAACCATTCTAGTTAAGCTTAGAATCGATATTAATTGCATTTTGACCTGTGTCATTGTTTACATGAGTATACTGTTATAAATTTGTTCAGAGCTATTTAATGACATTAAATAAAAAATTTAAATCTTTCTTATACATTTATAAAGGTATGCTCATGTGAATATGCTGGTTTTGTATGGTTGTCAAACACTTACAGTAACTTGTTGACGAATCGCTAATTATTCCATAGTCCCATATGCTCATGATTGAGTGAACTAATGCCAGTATTGCCTTTAATTGTTATGACGCATTTGATGTGGCACATCCAGTGACGTATAATTACGTTAAATATATAATTTTATAGAATGCAATAATGTTAATAATGTTATGTAATTGGATCTCAAATATGTACAAATTTCTGTTGATAGAGGCGCACTATATACAATCTAACTTGTGTGACCTAACTGCTAGATAGTAAGAACAATTTTGTTAAAATAAAGCAATCAATATTTTACATGAATGGTTTTTAGCGGTGATATTCAAGTCGAGACATTAAAAGCCTATGAATTTCTATGTATGATTTTTCTTGGAACACCTTTACTAACGGATTTCGTTTAATATGTCACAGCTGAATCTACATGTGCATGAATGATTCAGTGTTTGTCTCGATGGCTCTGTAACATATGGTTTCAGATTATCTGACATCATCGGGAAATGTAGGTGGTTCTTTGTTCAGTTGCGTTTCCACCGGGGTCAGTATCCGACATTCGTAAGTAGCGGTATCTAATAATAAGAGATATATTTATTTACTGCAACTTTACAGTTGTTGATATTTACTATGATAGGCATCTTAAAGGGTATGACCAATTGACAATGGGATTGTTAATCGCTGCTGTGGCTATGTCAAGATAAAAACTGCTGTATTATATAAAGAATATTATAAATGATGAATTGTAAGCCAGATATTTTATTGGTAAGTCAGGTTTTATGAAGACAGTTAATGAATAAATTTAAAACTCATGATTAGTCTATGAAAAAAATTGCAAAGTCAAGTTGTTAAAATGTAAAATCACTTTTTTTTTATAAAATACCGCTTAAATGATGTATGTTATTAAAACTAAAAAATATTTACTCATTTAAGGTTAGTGGCGATACAGTTTTTGGGCATTGCCTTTTAATCAGTTTATAATTTTTAACTATAATATATATAATTTCGTCAATTAGGTATTCTATTTGATAAGGTCGTTTTCAGATAACTCGACGCGAAAGCGGCGCGGTGATATATTCTCATTGAAAAAGCGCTTAAGCTTCGGTTCCCTAGGCAAGCGGTGTGGAATAATACAACCGTAAAGATAACGGTAGAATGACGTCACTAGAACGTTGCCTATGTAAAATAAATGTAGTGGTTTCCTAGAGAGCGGTGAACGACATAACGTAAAACGTACTAATTGTGTTACGGCCATAATATTACGGCTGCATTATCCCACACCGCTTTCCTAGGAAACTGAAGCTTAAGACTTTGTTTCAATACCGAGCGCCCGATGTTTCTTTAAGAATATTTTTACTGCTCCGCCCACTGTGTTGCGAATCAACAATACAACAAATCCTTTCGTGCCAAAAGCTTTTACTGCAGAAAGCCTAAAATATGGTCCATTTTGCAAAACCTATCCATATTGTAATCAAGAACATTAGGTATTATTTAATATTATAATAATAACTAAGGTATTGACGTAGTACTTAGTAAGTTTATAATCTGCATGGCAAAGTTGACAAACATCTATCGGTCACTGGCACTCATTGCGTCGTATCTTTCCGGTGATAACAGTACTTATATCACTTTCTAGACTAAAATGTCATGATAACAATGTTTTTGTTTTCGTTCAGACTTGTTTGGGATTTTATATCACTTGTCAAAATAATAAACATACTTATATAATAATAATAATAATAAAGCCATTTATTCCGAAGGTACACATTTTAAATATAGTTTATTTCAGTAGAAATTAAGTTAAAGAGAACTTAATTTCTACTTAAATAAGCTATATTTACATTAAATCCCTAAGCTCGGTGTGCCTTACGGCATAGGCCTCCTCCAACGCCTTCCACTGTCCCCTGTCTGTCGCCACTCTGGTCCAGAGAGGGCCCACGGTTAGCCTGATTTCATCCTCCCATCTACAACATACTTATATACACTACTATAATTACATACTTACTATATTATTATCTATAATAACTATCTACTTCGGCCACATAATAAGGAGGGGTGATGAGAGCCTTGAAAAGCTGATCGTGGTGGGGAATACGGAGGGTAAACGAGCCCGGGGACGATCCCCAACTAGATGGAGCGACCAAGTGCGAGGCCCATCAACAGCTAAGTTTAGCTCGGTCGTTAGAGACGCGACGAACAGACGCCGGTGGAGGCAGATTATTAAAAACAGGTGAAGGCCAACCACATTCGCTGATGACCACGATCCTCAGCCATGAGGGACCGACCGCAAAGAGAGATAATAAAACAAAATATTAGAGTAGGAATACCTTTTATTTAACGTACATTGAAGTAATAAGTTACTAATATCACATTTACAGTGCGCCCTAATACCTAATAACATTAAAGTTTTTATCGTAGCTTAAAACTAAGACTAGCAATCTGAAAGAATAATGAACTCTGTTCGGATCATCATGAGTTTGTGATATGTATCGGAGACTAAAAGAGATTATTTTGAAACCTACGTTTAAACCTCGACTATTTTTCTCGTCTTTGGAATGAGTGCCTCGTCGTCAGTGGCCACTTCTACAAGTCTCCGCCGTTTCCTCAAAGGTCTCGACGATTCTGAAGGCTCTCTGCTTTTAGCAACGATTTTCGCCATTTTGTTTCCCAGTCTTGTTATTTTGAACTTCGGTAAAGTTTGTTCTGGATTACTAGAATCATTTACCTCATTTTCAATTCTCTCTTCCTCTATCCGCTCGCTGTTTTGTTCACTAACTGGACTGGTCTCCTCGGGAGGTTCAGGAATTGGTTCACTACTACTCGCGACTTCTTCTTCTCTCTTTTTGTCGCTATTCATTGTAAAGTCCAAAGGTCCTTCTACGTCCTCGCTTTTAGCTTCAGTTTTGACGATAGGTTTATTCGCGCAGTGGGCCTGGAGAAACGCAGACAATGGTATCGGAATAGGAATAGGAAGCGGTATTGGTATAATTACAGGATATGGGACTAACACTGTAACTGGTGGAACTTGTCCTGGCATTGGAGGAGGGAAATTCAAAGGTGGAGGCAGTCGAGGACGTTCAAGCGGGATGCCTGGCCGAGGCATGAAATTAAGTCGCGGCGGGAACATGTAAGGGTGTCTTGGGTCATGGTTGTCCATGAACATAGGAGGAGGCATAGAAAACATAGGATTGGTTGGAAACGGTGGAGCTGGTGGATGAGGATTGATGGGATGGGGTGGTGAATGCATTGCGTTGCCGACCGTCGAGGCTGGTGATGATCCGTCAGACGGACTGCACATCCGAAGATCTTGCGCTTTAGGAGTCGAAGTCCTTTGCCGAACAGTTTGAGAGGTCACCGTGGCCGAACATTTCGATGTCCTCCGTTTCCTTAGGTTCATTTTAGCGTTTCTTGTGTCTTTCTTCGCTTCGGGTGACTTTTGCAATGGCGAGGTCTCCTCAGAGGAACGTTTCTGCTTCATCAGCTTGGCTGTTGGCGCGATGGTTATGAGGGGAAGCGGTGATTTATTAGTTTTTTGTGCTTCGGCTTTTTCTGAGTTGCCTGGTTTAGTGGGTGGATTATCTGGGTTCGGGGATCCTGATCGTTCGGATGCTGGTGACGCAGATCGGCTCTTGCAGTTCTTGAGCCACAGGTCTGGAGTGATGAGGTTGGATGATGAGGACGAGTTGACTAAATGCGGGTTGAGATCGAGATGAGCTTGCGTCTCCCGGCAGAAGATGTGCATCTTGTATTGATTCAGGCATTTGTCTGAGCAGAACTGCAGCTGTGTAGCTCCGTCCTGAAATTACACAAAGCAATTTTTTATTATTTGTGATCACATAAATTGTAGGTATAGGTTACGCGGGTGGAATTTTGATGAAATGATCAGATGTTAAAATTGGACGGATGTTCATGGACTAGATATTTTTGCCCGTTAGGTGGACTACATACCATTATTGGACTAAAGAGTCAAAATTGTTCAGGTTGAACCGCGGTATTTTTGACAAACTTATATATCTCAGACAAATTACAAAATTGTATGTTGATATTCTCAGATGTAGAACCATAGAGAGACTACAGCTTTAGAGGGGAATAATAATAATATGGATGGAATAGCATGGAGTATTATCACTCTACAAGGCAGTATCAAGGGGGATTCACAGTAGCAGCACGGAGTTGGAATTGTGCCCGGTGGATGGCGACAGGCTCACCCTCTATCCCATGGGACCTATACATAACAGGTAAAATGTGGGTGTTGTACACCACTGTCACACCCTTCTGGATAATATAGGCTTGATGTTATGTAATGTTAATTCCTTCATTCCTCACCTGAAAATCCACATACGCAACAGTATGCCGCACATGCCGGCACCAATCACAGGTCTTGGCTCTCTTGAAGTTGGCTCGCCTGGACTGGCTGAAGCACAGCTCTGAACAGAAGGTGGCCCCGGCCTGCTGCAGCGCGTCGCTCTCGCTGGTGATACTTTTGTTGCACCACGAGCATTCGTCAGCTGGAATTTGAAAGAGAAAGTGGTCAGACTAATGGAAAATGTGAATACACCTCTAACCCTTTGTGAAATACATAGTTTAGTATACTTCAGACAACGAAACGAGATAATTTTCATGATTTACAATTATAAACCCAATTTACAGGGCATAAAGTTTAATTTCTATTGCAATTGAGATTGTTTAAGACATTTTTAACAGTTTGTATTATACGAAAATCAACTTAAATAACAAAGCAATAGAATTTATATTTGTGTGATTTGTAATAACAAATTTATCTTGTTTCGTAGGCTTTAGTATAGTAATGTTTGATTATGGTGTGATCTATGTTCCGACTTTGTAAAAGCTCCCTGATACAGGCGAAATAATATCTTCGAGATTAAATTATATCTACAGGGACACCCTGACGATATTTTGCTGGCTCATTGGCGATAAATACGATTAACACGAATATTTTGTAATTATCTCTACATACAATATGATTGTAAATTTTTCTAAAATATTGAAGATATTTTAGAAAAATTTGTATGGGAGGTCTTCATAACAGCAATAGATGCCAAAATATATATTTTTTATTTTTTGTCTGTCTATCTATCTGTTTTTTTTGTCTGACTGTCCGTATATATGTTTGTACGCGCATCACGCAAAAACTACTGCATATAAAATTGGATGCAGTTTTCACAGTTGTGTAGCCAGCTACACAACTGTGAAAACTGCATTAGGTCAAGGCAATTAGGTCTAACTTAAAATCTGATATAGTATCTTTTATCTTTTTATTTTAACCTAAAGGGAGTAAATTAGGGAGTGTAAGTTTATATAGGAGGTTCGTCAATTTTAAAGGAAGATGCATCATGCATCTTTTATTATATATTGTGTAGGTACTCTACACATAAGTTCCTTACATTTACCGAACAGTAAGATATTTTTTTGGGAAATATCACTCCCTAAAGGGTTGAATTAGGAGTTGTAAGTTTATATGGGCAGTTAGTCAATTTTGAAGAAAATTGAAATTCTGCACACATGTCACTGACACATGACATATATCAACAATAAGAAAGATTTTATGGAAATTCCACTCCCCAAAGGGGTCTATTAGGGGTTTAAAGAGTAAGAGGGAAGTACCTCAAATTTAAAGATTTTTTTATGGATTATCGAATTCCACGCGGACGAAACCGTTCATTCATTATTCTATAAAATGACTAATAAAAGTTTGATAGTAAAATAAATATTTAGAAGTATTATGTTTTTTCTGTTAAGTAAGCATGCATTTATGTGTAATTTTCATTAAATTAATTTGTAGATACACCACGATTAGTGGTAGAACATAGCGCACATATAACATATATTATAAGACCTTTGTAAATTTCCTATGTTTCCTTTGTTGAATTATGAAGCGTTAGCGATACCTCATACGTTTTTCTTCATTGGCGTGAAGATAAATCGTTGTAGGTATTTCAAGGTAGGTTGTGTGAGTTGTGTCAAAAGCTTCCAATGATTCTTCAACACGTTACATCATTCTATATACTACCTTTGTAAAATAATGTTAGTACTAGCTTTTAGAAATAGAACCCAACTTGAAACCCTGCACCGAATCTATCACACTGATAGATGCATCGTCGACTCAACTTCACTTTCAACATAACAGATGGCGTTGTCTAAACAAATGACTAAATTTCAGTTTCAGCTCAAACGCCCACGTCTACGGTAACCGATATTATCCAAGAGTAAGTAAATTGAGACTGTTTAACTTTAAATGAACGCGATGGAGTATATTTGATGTCTGTAACACGATGTTTTCTACCCGCGTCTACCTATACATAGGTAACCAGATCTAGAACTTGTCTTGAGTGATCTAGCTGCCTGACTGATTCACGAACGCTTTGACGAAAGCACGGAATAGTAATTATTATAAAGCGATTTAATACCTCTTTTATTTTAATTCTTATAACATCGTACGGTCCACAAGTACAGTACCTACCTTTAAGTGGATAGGCTACGGGTAGCTTCTTGAAGCAATTCTAAATAATATTAATAAGAGAACTTTCACCGGTTCGAAGGACCAAAACCTTATATATATTTTTCTTAATTTTAGAATTATAAATATGTATTAAATAAAATAAACTAAATCGGCATTTATTGAAACAAATTTATCTATAAAATGTATACAATAATATAAAGTATCTCAAATTATATTAATTGATATTAGATGCAGGGATTCATTTCATTAAGGTACCTATGCATCGGAGCTATTTTTCGATACTGACTGCGCAATGCCTTTGCTGTTCACACATGATGTCTCATTGACTCACCTGACTCTGACTGACGAATTTACGAGCTGTCTAATTGCTATTGCCAATAATCGATATGGTCTTCAATGTCTTTGTTGCTGCCAACTGAATTGCATATCGTTCAAATAACGTGGTAAGATCCTTTCGATTATTTTGGTTTAAGATATGTTAATCAGGAACTTAGTGCTGATTTCACCACCGGAGTTCAATGTCGATCTTTCTCCCTCTTTAGGTAATCTAATGATTGAATAGGTCAGAGATCGTATAACTTTCGTTCATTGTTGAACTCGGGCTGGCGTAATCGGCCTTGCCTTTAGTAATTTAGGTACTAAATTTGTTTGTTGAACTACCAACTTGGTACTAACAACGTTGATAAATTTCTTCATATTCATAATGAAATATTTATTTGCATGCCACAGTATTCTTAGATGGTACACTTAGATCTAATAGTAACCCTATGGTAATGGTAGTTCTTCAGAATTTCTGACTTAGAAAATTACCCATAATAGTAGGTAGTGTGAGGTACTTATTACTTACTACGGCTACCTACCCCCGATTTGGATTAATTAACTGTGACCTGTGTGATCTGTAATATTACAATTAAATTTTAATAGCAAGGAGATAAACTTTGAGTTACACATTTTGCTTTGTTTATTTTAAAGGCTTCTAATGAGTGAAACAAATTGCCATCGGATGATTTTAAAGACTGAAATAATTTCAGTATGATGTTACAAAAATAAAAGTAGTTCTCACTGTAAAAAGTGTTAAAGGTATTAAAAATGATTTTCTAAAATTTCAATTCGAAATTGATTTAAAAAAAAAATACCCGTTATGTCCACAGAAGTGGGCTCTAGTTAAGAATAATGCATCGATCCTTTCTACAAGGATCAGGCACAATTCATAAACCCTGAAATCCCGAAAATTACAGGCTTAGGCATTGCCGTCATCGGATGTAGAAGTGACTTACCTCCTTTTACCATCCAAAATGTAATATCGTAATTCCTACATTAGCAAATAAACATATAAATCATTGTTTATTCATTTGCCAATAAAAATTCACCTCATTAGCTCTGTAACAACGTCTCAAATGCCGCAGATCCAATGTTAAACGTTCGTTAGTTTTCAGTTACTGCGCTCAGATTGGAAAAACGGAAATTAATAGGTTCATAACAAGCATCATTTTCTTGTCCTGTTTAAATGAATCAGTAATGAGAAGTCAGCGTAGTGTTTCATGAGTTTTTCTACTCGATATCATTCACAAATTAATTGGAGATGAACGAGACTGATATCGGACACTCGCTTACAGTTTCCAGAAAACATTTTTTATTATTCTGTAAACGCGATATCCGTTGTTGCAACTTTTAGCTCGTTCAATTAGCTTTCTGGATTTTTTATCGGATTGAATTTATTAATGGCCGTTGCCTTGTATTCGTATAGGTACATAATAAATGAAACTTTATTTCGTTTTTAAATATCACTTTTTGTTTAAGTTTGAATAAGTTCTTTATCAACCGCCCGGGCCTATGAAAATAAATTTATATTAATATTCATATATATTTTTTTTAATAACGACGCCCGCACTATGTATAACTCCTGTGTTAACAACATACATTTCACACACACAAAGCAGAACAAATCTTTGCAGGATCACACAAAAATTTGTCCCGTGTGGGGCTTGAACCCACAACCACCAGCACTGTTAAAGCGACGAGCCATCGCTTTCTTCTAACTCATGGTAGAAGGTCCTTCAGGCGATGGGAATGAAACCTGAAATCATGTGTCCGATGGACTGGGTCAGAAATACCGGACAGACGTCTAAGATAATTAGAAAATAATAAAAAAAAACCAAGTGATACCTACATTAATAATTTTGGACAGCGGCTTCTAAACAAGGTTTTCCTTTTTGTTGGTTAGCCAGTTGTTATAATGCATCATTTTGTACCCTTTAGCAGTGTACAATTAAACACTAAGGTGAAAACATGTAGCCAAAACTTATGGCCACGCTCATAAGCAACAGATCGAGGATAGTTTTTTTTACGTTGATTGTGGGCTTTTCGATGACATTTCCGATTCATTCAAAAAAATTCGTTCACAATAGTCCGAATGGAACAAATTCAAAATGGCCGAGAAATCTATTTTTATTTGATGCGCATACCTAGTAGACATAGTTCAATTTTCAAAAGTTTAAATTCCCAACAGTCTCCGTAAGCGATACTCAAATAATTATCCTCATGTAAGTATATTATTTACTAGAATATCTCTGTAGGAGTGCTATTTCTTGCTAAATTGACGCGTGTTGGGAGTATATGTAATGTTATATTGTAACGTTATACATTCCTAATCATCACAATTTAACCACAAAGTTCTACATTTTCACTTGCGGCACACATACGTAGGTACCTGTTTGTACACATACTCGCAGGTGTTCATTAGGAATAGTAAACCGGCTTTGCGGTATCAAATTTGTAAATAATGTTCGTTTGTTAACGTCGATGTACCTACCTACTGCCTATAATATCTACGTTGTGTACAAAGCTTCCGATAATCCGTATATTTCTTGCTTAGTGTTCATTATCAATTTTTGGTAGGTAAAACACTGATCGATGTAAAAATTTTAAAAACTACCATATTTTTAGAAGATAGAGAGAAAAGTATTTTTATTTCGCATTCAGATTAATTATTAATTCGTAAAAAATATACTCTAAACTTAAACTCAGTGTGGAAATAATGGTGACCACTGCGCTACAATACTGTGTTACCAACATTGCTAATAGCAACCAACGGCGCCGATTTTCAGTGGCCGCCAAAGCTGACGTGGTGTCTAACATAGGGATATAAAATTAAATTGAAAATGTAAAAATATTGATTAAAACATATTTTACATAGGTTTTAATAACCTTCATATTTTTAAGCGGCCGGATTAGGCAACGGTGTTACACCACGTATGTGAACTTCTTACTAATACAAGGGAATTAAGATTAGCTGGAGGAAGTTAACAAGAATACTAATAAAATGTATAAAATTTGCAAATGCCTACAAAGCTTGAAAAAAATCATATCGATTTTAAAAACGTTATTATTTTCAAATGTTATTTATGTATTGCTAATTACCATTGATGTCCTCCATTTCATCGATATATTTTATTATGCATCACACCTCGTAAACAGTACAAGTTCTGGGAAAACGAGTTTATTAAGGAATCAGATTTTAATCTGTGGCGTCACGCTGGGCGATTCATTTTGGCGCCATTTTTATCGAGAAAGCGCGAGGGTACGTTCGGAAATGTCTATTCGTAGAAGTACAGCTGCAGCGGGAAGGGGGTTCGGTTTCTTAGAAATTTAATATGATTTGTTCGGATTTCATATTACGTATGTTATATAAAATAACTGATTGAGGTATAAGTCTAGGGATACTGAGCAAGTACATAAGGGACATTGATACCATTCGATTGATACCAGCACAGAGGGCAAAGCAATTAGGCATGCGGGGCAAAAACTTCCAAGTCATAGTTAATAAATAATAAATAAATAAATAAATAATTTATTTCAGGCTACATAGGCCCATAGATAAGACTGATACTAGTTATGCATCTTCTTCTTCTTCTTGAGTTACATATTTATAAAGTGTTATTAACTGTTTAGGTAGCTCACAATCCATAACTCTAGTAGTCAGTTTTCATAATGGCGTATTTTTTTTTGCCCTGCCCACCTGATTGCTTTGCCCTCTGTACATTTAAGTTTGATGTACTGTGATAGTAATACGTAAAGAGACTGAAGAGATCTGTAAACTACAAATGATTAACCATATTCGTCCAAATAAAGATTTACTTTACTTTACTTTACTTTTACTTTACTTTAAGGCTGGTTTATAAGTTTTAATAAAATAACCATTATTTAATTTTATTAATTATTTTTTTAATTTTAATATGCGTAATCAAAGAAAAAGGGTTTTCATCTCAACCGAATATTCAGAAATTCCAATATCCGATTTCACTTTTGGTTGTAAAACGAAATAATAATTCTACTAGATGAAAAACGACTACAACTTTATTCCATAAAATTCCCAGCGTACTGTCAACCAATTAATAAAGCTAATTAAACCTTTAACAGTAGACAAGATAAATAAATGAGTCACTGTATGATTTATCCTACCCCATCGCGTCACGTGACGCCAACGGCTATCGCTTTCATTCGAAATTCGATCCATGGGAAAAGTCCACTAAAACCGGTTAAATGTTACACCATAACAAGTTACCCATCAACTTTACATACTTTACGTGTTTCTTTCCGTTTTTGAATTGAAAGTTGTAATGGGTTATTGGTTGTGTAATTATTTTCATTTTACTATATGCAAAAAACTTACGGGCAAAAACTTCTTAGACATAGTAAAGCTTCAGTTTCCTAGGAAAGCGGTGTGGAATAATGCGGCCGTAATATTATTTCCGTGACACGATTAATATGTAATACGTTAGGTCGATCACCGCTCTCTAGGAAACCACTACATTTGTTTTACATAGGCAACGTTCTAGTGATGTCATTGTACCGTTGTCTTTACGACCGCATTATTCCACACCGCTATGCTAGGAAACCGAAGCTTTAGAGTTACTACACCAGCTATGGATTAGTGAGTTACATATCTAAAAAGTGGGTATATTACACTTCGTAAATATGTATTCACACATGCATATCTATTTAGAGTCTGGCTTAAAAGTATTTGCCCTGCATATTTAATTGCTTGGCTAACTGTACATGAAACTTGGTGACTATTATTGCTGGTTAGTGAAAAAGGCAATGCCCAAAAACTGTATCGCCAAAACCCGAAACTGAACTAACTATGTGTCACGAATATAAGATAGTAAATAATTTCTAGTTTGTGTATGATAATTGTATCTAGTAATAAGAGACATAACTTAAGCGGGATTTAATAAACAAAAGAGTTTTCTATTTAAACATGAAGGATGAACTAGAATCTAATTTTGTTTTGATAGAATTATCACGTTTTTTGCACTTGTTTACTAACTTTTTTCATGACATCCCAGCTTACTATGAAAATATCCGGCTTAAAATTAAACTTTCATATTATTCTACATACAATACAGCAGTTTTTATCTTGACAAAGCCACGGAATAGATAGCACAGCAGCGATAAACAATCCCATAGTCGATTGGTCATAACTCTTTAAGTTTTTCAAGGTACCTTTCATGTCTACTCTTGATCACTTGCACGAATGAATTGATTTAATTTAATTGTAACGTTGGGTTAGTAATATGTCGTAAAAAAATCAAAGTAAACTAGGTTTATACTTAAATTCATAAGTCCGTGTTTGGGCGCCAAAGAAATCACGAACTCAGGCAAAATTAAGGCGTATTTCATTTACACGTAAAATTTTGTCCTTTCTGAAATTTCGAGGGGGTTGAACTCCCAAATTTCCCCTCCACCTGGCTACGACCAGTAAAGGTATAGATGTCTTGAATAATATTCAATAGTAAAAAGAATAGACATCTCACCTTTATTCTTCTGCTCGCTGGTTTGTTCAGGACTGGATCCATCGCGGGCCCGGGATGCTGCCCACCTTCGTAACTCCAGCCTTTCGTAGCCGTACCAGCCCAGTAACTCGTTCATGGCAGTCTCTGCGAATTCCTGCTAACAAAAAGTAACATTATTTATTTATATTTAATCATATTTTGTTCAAATAGTGAGGCTATAGAAAGATACGTCAAAAAATAGAATAGTGCTACTTTTGCTAGTTTTATAGGATTACCAATAGGTATGTAGGTATACCTATTGAGCGCTGTCTCCTTTTTTTATTCCAAATTATAAAAAGGAAAAAAGATTCACGACTGAATCTCTACCCCTTTGAACTTGGAACACAATAATCGAAGTTAAAACAATCGGCTATCCGAAACGATATAAAATTGAATAACTGGATAAATCACGTGTATTTTTAAAATGCTGACCTACGTAACTATACATTAGTCTGAAGAGCCAGAAATACCCAGCTATTTAAACGCGAAGTTTAAATAAAACACGATTTATGTAAAATAAATGTGGCGCTGATGACCTCCTTACAGTCAAAATTACTGCCAGCGATCTCATTAATAAATTGTTATGGATATAAGAAATGTCCACTTTTAACAACAAGGCGTAACTCAAGAGGTATCTGTGTCAATTAAAAAAAAAAAGAAAAAAGAACGCGTTGTCATATTAGCTTTGTTCCGAAATGTGTTGTAAAATCGTGAATGTTAGATTGTAATGAAAGTTGTTAATCATTTAACATATTCGTTTATTACTGGTGATTTGGCAACGATTCGTGTTGTATACAATAAGGTTTTAGCAAGCGTATGCCAGCTTTTTTCATGATGAAAGAAAATTAAAGAAAACACGATTGTTATAATGACGGATATCCGCCCAACACAACGATAAAGCTCATATTATTGTGCAACAGAAGCAGTTTTTGTTTTATTACGTGCCATTAGAACTTTGCTGTAGATATAGTAGTACTTATTCTAGTACCCATAGTACAAGCTCTGCTTAGTTTGGGACTAGGTGTCGTTGTGTGTATGTTACGTGTACATGTTACAAATAATAAATAAAGTGCATTTTGACAATATCTCTGTTGATGAGGTGAGAATAATCAAATACAACTTGTAGCTAACGTTGATTTATATATTTTGGCGAATTTTATATCAACACAAAATTTTCATTTTTCTCTGAGTCTTAAGACAGAAAGCCGCAAACCTAACAACGTGCTACGAACATAATAATTGTAAAGTAAAAATTTGCTATATCAGCCACTAGCCTGTTCAATCTTTATTTCAATGTAAATAATTCGAGTCAATCAGTAATTTCAGCACCTTGTCGCACCAAAGTAAACACAACAAAGCACCTACTTTCAAAGCCAACTAAAATGTAAAACACAATTTTGCTTCAAACACATATTCGTCGTCCGAGATGCCTTCATTACGTAGAAACCATATACCTTTGACACACGAGCATCAAAATAACCTGGTTTTAATTAATCCAGGCAGCCTTTGCTGACAGTGTTCTGCGGAGACGTCTAATATTTCACAGAACAAGATGACCATCACGCCAGGATAATTGGGCTCTGGTTACAGAAAGAAATCTAGCGATGGAACAAAGTCTCTGTTGACTTAACTGACACTTTGATATCGTTCTTCATACTTTATAGCCATACCTATATGGCACAGGTTAATTATGTTAATTTTAGTTTATTATGATAACCAAATTTAGCTATGCGCTGCGCATTATCCGTTGCCGGCAAAATTTTAATTGGTTTGGGACTTGCATTTAAAAAAAACCCATGCTTCTTTAAAACTCCTCGCACGCAAAACGAACGATATTTGAACGATATCATTCAATTCTAACGGAAGTTAACAGAAATTAAGCGTTTTGATTGGCTGGCAAAAATCTTTTGTTAGTAAAATATCTTTGGTTACGTGTTACGGTCGCACAAACACGGCTTAACATTGACTACTAGGCGTAAAAGTCAAAATTAAAATCAATTAAATTTCTCATCTTTACCACTTCAATATATTTTCTAGTAGCCGAGTAGTTCGTGCATTTGACTAGGAAATTACCAGGTGTTGTTAGGTAACGATAAAACCACATTAAACGTAATTACAGATGGTATTTGCAAATGAAACTGTTTACTGTTTTCCCATGGGGGTCCTCTAACAAGATCTTAAGATTGGCTTGTGAACTAAGATCTATTACCTAATCGCCAATAGTGTAACCTGCCAGTAGGGGCTTAAGATAGCAACAAGCAGAAATAAACACTGGCAATAATATAAATACTATTTGTACTGAAGTATAGCATGTATGGGATTTGTTGAAGTGTTTTGCATTATGCTCATAGGTATGAGCTTCTGTGCCTTATCAAAACGCTGACACTTTTTAATATAATTTTAAATTAATAAGTTATTCATACTAAGTACCGTCTGCAATAAATTTAAGTAAAGTTTTTGCATTACTTATACACGATATATTTATCTTTTAGTGTCAAAACTACGTTTTGTTCTGATTAGACCTAACTAATTCAAAAGACTATGGAATGAAGAATTATTACATCATTTTGAATTCAAAGCGTTCATTCCTAAATCAAAATCATAATCAGTCTATGAACCACAGCTCGTTCGAAATTCAAAATTAAATCAATAAAGTCCATCTCTAATGATCTAACCACACTACAGACCGTGCAAGCTTTCGCGTTTCAATTTACCGCCAACGTCAGTGTTGCCAGTGTAGCATTGCGTAATAATTATCACCGGTGAAAATACGATACTCCGAACGCACCGTTGCAAGGAGCATACTGTAAAACTGGACGCCCATTATTCAACATTTAGTAAATACAATGTACGTCCGTAGCGAACGTATCTTTATGGGAAATATTAATTAGGCGCTGAAACTTTACCGGTCAGTTCGATTAATTAATATCGAGCTGCAATATTATGGTAGGCTTGTATAATTTTGATGTATTTTCTTTGAGATTTTTTAACCTAATGAGGAATTTATTAAAAATGGAAATGTACAGTGAACTGTTTCTATTTGAGTTTATAAACATGATGACTTTTATTTTGCGAAGTAACACTAAGTAACAACTTTTATTGCTTTTAGAAAGCCTCATTAAAAAAAAATCAATAATTGTTTGAATTTCACATAATATACTATTAGAATTGAGATTTGGACGACCATCTTAAAAGAAGATCGTAACGTAATACGGTTTAATATCACAACGTTACTGTTTAATTTATATCCTGTTTTCCTTAGCAACCTTACTCCATAAACTTGGTAATTGAGCTAGAATCTGGTTCAAATGTAGCACTAGGTACAGTAATATCCAATTTCATTCATATTATCAGCCTAGGTTTAATATAAGGGTAAACCGATGCTCCTGTGCCAGCCTGATTCTGGTAAACTAATATTGCTACAGAATTTATATTAATTGTACGTAATTTGATGTTCAGTCTCCCACTTGAGCCCTGTGTTCTGAAGATAGGAAGAGCTTTTAATGATCGAAACTGCCGCCGAATAGTAGTGCTTGTATTTCTATCTTGGATCACTTCTTTTCATTGATCTTCAGACTATCATGGAGTGTTCTCTCAGACTGACAGGGTGAAAACTCTTTACACTTTGAAAGTACTGCGTATTGTTATTAGGTAACAGTAGCCCTTCAAAACCTATAACATTTGGTCACTGGCTGCCAGAAAGAAAAAAGACGCCAAAATTACTCATTGTCTTTTAGGTATCTGTAGAATATATAGTACTTGACAGGTGATGGAGTAGGTATTCTTTTTTTTTTGTTTTTAAGGAGAAACGATTGGCTGGCAGTTTCCTATACAAAAGTAATATGGGTTTAATTTTAATATAATTAAGTTTTTATATCTTTTATTATTATTATATTATTTATTATAACGCAATTACCGTGGCTACGTACTGGGCGGGGGTTATATAAAACTTTGACCATTGAAGCGAAAAGAAGAAGAAGTTTGTATGTAACCCAATTAATGATTAAAAAAATGTAAACAAAATGGCCACGAACAAACATGCTACTTTAGTGTTTAAGATATGATGTTTAAAAATAGCTATAAACTTAATAAAAATTTAAATTGAACCCCTCTTCCGTTAGTACAAAAACACAGCGCTCGGGAGTCTACTCTTAAATAAATTTCGATTACAAAAACTGGCTTTAAAACAAGTTCGCCTAGTTGACCAACATTTACCTAAGTATATAATATGTTCTAAAGTTATTTTCCAAAAAAAACTTCAACAATAATTTTAGACTTATATGATTTTCACATGAGTGCCATTGTCTGAACTGGACCAAATTGATATAGGACTACACGGGAAGTACCAGCTTTTAAATAAAAAAAGACATAAAAATCGCTTCGCTCAGTCGAAAGTTATGAGGTAAGAAACATAAATGTGCAATAAGTATTACAATTAATTAGTTTAGTTTTATTTAATTTTATATTTTTTGTATATTTATGTTTGTTTTGACAAGTTCAAGCTCCTCTTGGGGCCCATGGAAATGAATGATTTGATTTGATTTAAAAAAAAGAAGTTTTTGAAGTCGGTTAAAAATGCATAATTATATATAATGGTTATAAAATCGCGTTCATTAGTATCATTTAGTAGTAGCATTCATTTAGAATCTAAAGCTAACTATCCAAACTAGATTTTCGTCATTGTTTACAAGTTTGTTCAGATAATTCAGTGACAAAGACAGGCGGTCAAAGCGATCGCATGTAACGTTAGCCGACATTGATAATATTGTGATATCCAATATAACATAAATGCTTTTAATGGCGGAGCGGCTAAGGTAAATTTAGGAGCGCTCGCAATCGGACACCGGCGACCGAGCGGTGTTGCCAGAGCAGAAAACTGCTGGATAGATTGCATGCAATTTAACTCAGGGTAATGTAGACCTAGGTACTATGCGGATCGAATAAGTTTTTTTTTATTGTGTTACATTCAAAATTTCAAAATCTTTTTTTATAATAATATTACGGAATAGTTATAGTCGATAAATAATTGTTTCTAATTTAAACCTAAACAGTTCGATTTAAATTAATGTAAACTTCGGTAATTCGAATCATATTATTTTGGTAAGTATATAATAATTATAATAATTTTAGTCTTTTTAATTAATTTGCTTTGTCTTAACAATGTTGACGTGTTCAAGCCTATTGGGGCCTTAAAGAAAATAAATGATTTGTTTTTTTTTTTAATCAAACAGAGGTGATATGTATATAATGGCAACTAAAATTCAAAATACATAATTAAGGAGTTTACTGTCAAATGGTATCATAGACAAACATGTTTAGTGCCTAATTTCCAAACATTTTGGATCATCATCTGGACGACATCTGGTTCTTTCAGTAATCTCGTCTATTGTCGAAAGCCCGATTACTGAAAAAAAAATTGATTTTTATTCATGAAGGAATCATGATAGATACAAGCGAACTGCAAAATCGATAGGAAGCTAAAGGTTTTTATTTTCTTTTAGTTCAACGACCTCATAACATAATGTATATTTCTATAAAAAAGATATTCTTGTGTTATTGATTAACATGATACGTGTGAGAAAATTCTAGGAATAACAACAATGCTGTTCTCAGTATATTTTCTACCCTTGGAAAACTGAAGAGCTGTGTTGCAGTGTGGGCAGCACTCATATTGTATTATGTATCATGATCTCATGAAATGTTATCTACGTTAATTAACACTACTGAAGAAGTTAATAATGCGAGGCATAAAATTAAACACCTACTTACTCCACCACCATTAAAGTGTGGTGGCGGTTTACTGAAGGAGTTGGCGGCAAGGTCGCAATTTACCCGGATGGCATCCCACCTCTGTGCTGGCGGGGAAGGAGTTCTTGCCACCAGCAAATCTCGCAAATTAGGTCCGAGGGGAGCCCGCAAATCCCTGTACTGGAGGATGGTGAAGCTAGCGATCGCACCCTCAATGTATGGCCAGTCCGTCCCTCGGAGTTGGTACGATTAAAACAACTAGAGAAATAACCTGTTTGGTCGAGCGTCGATCAATGGTGTTAATATTAAATTTTTACTTCCTGGCAACCGTCGATCAGCCAAAGTTGTCACACCAATCCACGTCGAACAAGGACATCGATCGAAAATCTATAGATTGGTGTAAACCTTTAGAGATTTTTCACATGGTAGAGCATCAATATCGCTCAAAGCTATTAATGGCCCCCGTACTACTTATTAGTTTGATACCGCTGCGTGCCTCAGCTATCATATTTTATTATCTAATAGATATCGTAACAACTGTATTTCCTAGAATGGTTAGGGGAGAAGTATCCCTCATTTCGTGGAACAGGGTAGGAGCAGATTCAAGTAGTCTCCACCTTTATGTTTTCTACGATTTTAAGCGTGAGGATATAGACTTTTTCTTTCACTAACTGTCGAAATTGTTATACAGGCAGGGTTTCACAAATTAATCTAAAAGCTAGTGTAGTAAGTAGCAAACGCTTATTTCCAAATTATTTTTCAAATGGATTTCAGCTAGACCAGGATCGATAATTTTTGAAACAAAAAAATAATAGTTAGGATGAAACCCATTGGAAAAGGTAGAATATAATATAACTGAAAGGAATGTGAAAAAAGTGTAAGTACAAAAGTTTTAGATCTTTTTATTATCTACAACTTTGCTATTTAACTTTTTTCCATAAGACTTTTAGTTTTGCCAGCAATCGAGAAAAAACGTTTGATACTCACCGTTTAAAAACTCACCCCCTTCCCGGCCTCAGATCGCCCGTAAATTTTTCCTTTCATTTTAATAATATTCTCCTACATTTCTAATGGGTTTAACGATACTATTATTATTTTTTCACTTTTTTTTTCTTTTACGTTAGACGCTCATATTTTTATGGAACGAAACGTGGTACGCAGCTACTGGCACTTGGATTGTTTTTTTTTCGTTTGCAAGATTGTATTACATTACTTGTGACGTTATAGCTTAGCTAATGAATGGCCCAAGGATGTGATGTGATAGCGATGCCGTGGGTTAATTTCTTCGACTTCTTCGGTCACTAGGTCAAGGAGCTTCTTTATAAGTATGTACATTACAGTTTGTTACAATTCTTATTTTTGTATAACTATCTACTGATGTTGAACAGAAGGATCTTACACTTAATAAAAACTTGACACATACATAACTCATACACAGATATACCGACAGTCAGTTTTTAGAAAGGAACTGTAAATAATAATTTCTACCTTAACCATCTTTAGCCATTGTGTTTTAGTTGCTATAACTTACACAAGGAATTATTGTCAAAAAAACAAACAATATTATATGAATTATTAGAAAAGATGTTGCACATAAGTTTCTCACCAGCTCTTCTCATGTTGCAATACCCATCGGAGGTGGTACTTGCATTGATTTTATTTTTTTTAGTTGAATTAAAGTCAATCTAAGCTCAGGTGATTTAAATCATTTTAATGCAAATAGTATAATTATTTAATTAATTAAGTTTTATTTTAACTTTATATATTTGTTTCTTTGATGTTTGTTTTGACGTGTTCAAGCGTCCTTTGGGGCCCATGGAAATAAATGATTTGATTTGATAAGTTCAAGCACCAATTGGATACCTTTTTGAACATTTCGTTCCTTTATTTCACACCTTTACAAAATTCTTTGCAAGCATCAGTTATTTTTTTTTAATTTTATTACAGGCATTTGGTAATTTTACCTTGTTGTCGTTTAAGTCACATATTGATACGTAAACAAATGCATGTCATATGATACGCCAGCTCATATTCATAATGTATTCACATAATAATATTATTAAAACTAAACACCAAAGCTTTACATTTTTACTTAAGAAATATGATATTTATTTATAAAATGAAAGCGCGCTTTATTATGAGTGTATGTATTGGATTTCGCGATATGTATCGCATAAAATTCAGGCACTTTTAAAGTTTATAATTGTTGAAATATAAGGCGGATATTTGCTTATAATGTACTAGAATAAAAGTTTAAATTTGTTTTATAAGATAATAGCAGCCCTGTATCTAATGCCCACGGCTGGGTTCGGGCTTCTTGACATGATGAGAAGGGTAAGTCCACCACGCTGACCAAATGCGGATTGGTAGCCTTCACACACCCTCGAGCACTTTTTGGCACTTTCAGGCATGTAGGTTTCCTCACGATGTTCTCCTTCATCGTTAGCAAGCGATATTTTATATGATAAATAATAAACGCCATACCTCCAGTACTTGAGCTCTAACCACAATAGGGATCTACGGTCTTCCAATAATAAATTACTTCTATGTCCTTTACATACTACTGGCTTCGTCAATTCTTCTTTCTTCGTACAATCTGTTCTTTTGTGGAATGCGCTACCGGAAGATATCAGGATGGCAAGAACCCGGTACACCTTCAAAATTAAAGTACGCAAACTTTTAACAGAAAAATTGGCAGAATCGTCATAATGATATTAGTTGTTCATCCCCCTTCTCTTCATCCGTTATTTATATATATATGTGTATATATTTATATATGTATATATTTGTGTATATTATTGACGTATTTTAAGTATTATGTATGTACCATATATGTATTTATATGTATTTAATCGATTTTCAAATCAGTGTATATTTTTTTTTTCTTTATTAGTACCTATTATCGAAACGCACCTACCTTTGTTTCTCTGCACCACCCTAGGTTGGCTGTTAGAGAATGCCACTAGGCATTAAGTCCACCTATGTACCATTTTGTGTGCAAAAAGTTAAATAAATAAATAAAATAAATACACACATATCTTCCAAAAGACGATTCTTAACGATTTATTGATAGAGGTGTGTGCCGTGGGTTCGAACCCGAGACCTTTGACTTCGCAGTCCTACGGTCTCCCACTCGGCTATCGATGCCTTCCAATTTCAATTCCAATTTGCCATTCCAGTTGTTTTTATCGAAGCTACAATATATTCGCAGATATTAGACATGAAAATCACACACACAACTCATCCAGACTTGGATGGAACACATCTGTTCGAATAATACAATGCTTTCTTCCATGCGGGAGTCGAACTCGTAATACTGAACTGGAGCTTGGCAATTGGCAAGCAAGGAATAATTAACCATTACCCCATTTAATGCAGCTCTACTAGGTTTGATAACATTTACAGTGGAATTGGGCCCGGTAGATGGCGATAGGCTCACTCTTTATCCAATGGGACCTAAACGTAACAGGTGAAATGTGGGTATTCTACTCCTCTACCTCTTCTGGATAATAAAGATGTTGTTTCTCAATTATTATTTTTTTCAGTTTTTGTTGTACATCATAATTATGTCACAATAAGGTTCCCTATCCTGAAAGATTTAAGAGTAAGGAAGACCGAAGGTTTAAATTTTACGACCTTGCCTGAACGGGAATATATATATATAATACTCTATCACCCATTGTGTGTGTAAAATGTATGTTTGTGAACACCCCCGCGACACAGGAGTTATTCCTAGAGCGGGCGTCGTTTTTTTTAAATAAAAATATATATTTGATAAAAACTATATAATATATATTTTTTTAAGTCGTTGTAACATAGTTTTCTTGGTGGTCTTCTTCCAAGAATCAATCCATAGCGACTGAATTCCCACGAGCTAGGCTATCCATTGACATATCATTCGTTGTTTAGAGTTTTCACGTAGTCAGTAGTTTATCAAAAGGAAATTATTTTTCATGTTTGATTTTTTTATTTTTACTGTTTATTTCAAAAGTAATGTCAAGCTGATTGCAACATTGTATTACACTAATATAATCTTAAATATTAAAGATTTTTATATCTATTCAAATAGAATATATTTATAATATTCTATTGAAGAGTAATTAGTGAGTTGCTTTTTAGGTCTATACATAACCACAATGATCGCAAATCAAGACACATTCTATAGCTAAATCCCGATTTCACCAAACTTTTAAATCTACGGCTCCAATTAACACGCTATTCCGGTGAAAGGCGCATAAGCTAACCACTAGACCCTCAAGGCAAAACACAAAAGTCATCTGAAAAAGGATTTGAACCCCTTAATTGTTTTTAGCTACTGTTCGAGTAATTCTTAATTATTTTTCTCTTGAAATTTAACCTTCCAAGCTTACAATTTTATGTAATAATCGCATGATTCACAGTTTCACAAATCTTAGTCATGATTCACGAATATCTTCGTTATTATAGAAGCCAAGACACGACTGAATAGCAACAGTCAATAAGGAACTCAAGAATGACACAAATTAATGATAATTCGCATAACAATTTTACAGGAATCAGGAAACCTGAACTTGGATAGAATTCAATTATTTTACGTAGGCACAAAATTACCCACATTACGTCAAATAATATCGAGTAATGTTGTCAACTGTGGTATTAATTTATCCGTGCACTAGTATAATAGCATTTCGAAGATAGATAAATACGTGGTGGATGCGACAAAGGGACATTTATTGCAGCCATAGTTTTTTGACACGGACAGTTTTGATTTCCACTATTTTTTTTATTTTTAAGAATAAAATATCACGTTTTCCGTACAAATTGAACCTTAAGTAGATACCACTGTACCTAAGATATCGGCCAAGCAGTTCGGTATGCAGGGCAAAAACTTAGTTATAGATATGTGAGTTACATACCTAAACCCATACTGGGTATATTACACTTCTTAGATATGTAACTCACACATGCTAATCTAGTAGTAGTAGTTGTTATTGTGACGTGAAAGTTTTTGGCTTAATTTTTTTATAGGTGGATGAACGCTTACCACGTCTCGAATCTGTGATTTTAATCAATTTCGCTATGTTGCATACATGTATCGTGTATTTTAACTCGATAGGTACTTTATTCAATATTTTCGATTATTTGGTAGTTTTAGTTAGTTACCACTACACCTCGGTAGTGTATTATTGAGGTTAAGTAGTATCCAATTCATTAAATCAAATTCAAATTCATAAAACAAAATCATGTCTATTAAATGATCGACGGTATTACCCAAACCAATATTCTATTTACCAACAAACGAGGCGCTATAAATCGCCCATTAAACCAAACAGGTGAAATAAAGTAAAAGATTTGTGGGGCTAAAGAGATGTAAATTGTGGTCGGAGTTACCCAGTAGCCATTTATGGGTGAAACTTGATCGCTACCGAATTTAAAACGAATGTTGTGTCTTTTGAGTTAATGGTTTCAAACACTGTTTTTAATGGTTAAGTTTCTCACGTTAACTTTTAGTATTTAGCGTCTCTTCTTTCAATCCACGAATGTAACAAGACAAATATAATGAGTATACAATTCACCTGATACTTAATTAAAATCAAATGCAAATTGTAAAAAATTGTGCAAGTATTTTTGCATTTGTATTATTGTCCTGGATGTCGATGACAGGTTTGCATTTGTCTTGCATTTGTTATGGAATCATGTCGATGCGTGATTTATTTGATATTACTTACGTCCTCAGTAGTAATAATTTTGTGATCTTAAGAGTAACCTTCCTTCTCCATAGTTTACTAAAAGAGGAAATTAATATCACCAGAACAACTGGTACCAATTTTTAAACATTCCGTCCCAAAAACACTAAATCTGAACAGTAAAATCATTCTGTGTTGGATAGAAAATAAAAGCATTGCTCTACTGTGTTCCGCTAGCCTGTGACTGCGAAGTCGAGACGGCACCGAGTGCAAACATATCCGGTTTCAGCGACTAGTGGAGCTTATAATTTACCTAATGCAGTGTAAAACGATCGCAGTGCTAATGTACGTAGAAACAAATATGAACGTCACTAGGAAAATATACCCACGATATGGCATTCGGTTATAATTAGTCGGGATATTATGTAGGATTTTTCGATGAAAAGTTGTTATTGATGAAGAATTTTAATCTCTTAATATGTGGCGATTTTCGAGTTCAAACCTTCTTCGAGACAAGTTAGCTCATGATCATGGGCGGAACAAACCGTTGACAAAACGTTAAGCAAAAGGGTATAGCATTAATAATAATAATAATAAATCTTCTTCTTACGTATCAATGGCATTATGGTTTCTCAATTTTTTATTTATATTGTTTTTGCCCAGTAGGTATAATAATAAATAAGACAATAATTTGATTTTATTAAATTAGATAGAACGCCAGATGCAATAACGCTTTCCAATGGTCCCAAGGACAAGACCAAATTCACACATTCAATCACACAAAGCATACCCAGTCTCAGAACAAAATCTTTGCGAATCACACAAAGATTTGTGCCATGCCATGTGGGGATCGTTTCCACAACACCTAATTAAGATTTGAAAAATAGTCATTGTGTTGCGAAGATAATTTTGGTGATCTATTTGCTTTGGTAAGTAAAAAATAACTATCCTCGTTTTTTACAAACCACCAATCTTCCTACTCATAGGAACAGAAAGCCAAATAGTGTTTTCGCGAACAAGAATGATTAACTAAAAAACACTGATAGTCTGATATCAATTTCAAGGGAATCCCCTGAACGAATTCAAAGAACTACCAAAAAGATTGCTTTGTTGGTTCAGCTGTTTTCTGACGGTGGAGCTACGGGAGCTACTCCATAAATTTATGTGTTAATTAGTACATCCGTTTTATAAGGTGATTAAAGGCGAGTTAAGTGATATTAGAACGTGATTTGACGTTGATGAATTACGTTAAATCCGTCAAGTTTCAAAAATGACAAAACATGCTTAGAAAGGTTTTTTTTGGTATGAAACTAGACTTAAACGCCATCTAATAGGGAGATAGGCAGGAATGCCACAGTTGTTCATACTCAAATTCTTTTGACGTTTCTGTTCCACTTGTTCCAGCTTAGTGGTATTTATTTAATCTGATACTGATTTGACGTTGATGAATTACGTTAAATCCGTCAAGTTTCAAAAATGACAAAACATGCTTAGAAAGGTTTTTTTTGGTATGAAACTAGACTTAAACGCCATCTAATAGGGAGATAGGCAGGAATGCCACAGTTGTTCATACTCAAATTCTTTTGACGTTTCTGTTCCACTTGTTCCAGCTTAGTGGTATTTATTTATTTAAAATTTGAAGCTGTAAACAAGTGACAATTTGTTAGGACGACAATCGCTCTGTAATCCAATCCGGTAAGTTCCAACGTTGCGGCATACTCTAGGGTTACACTATGCTTTGTAGTAGATATTTGCTGTACTTAGTACTTGGTATTTAGTCTATATTTACTTATCATTGAGACCATAATTAGATCGCCGGAGTTCTAATATCTCTTAACTTATTATTCGCTTTCTTTGCCCCAATATTATTCAATCTTTTCGGTGTGTAATATACTCGTATATATATTAATCGTTATTGCACAGCCCATGCATGCCCAGAGGGGTGTGGCAAAGGTGTACAACATCCACATTTTACCATGTTCATTTGTTATCCATGCATAGTAATGATGACATAATAATTCCAATATTTTTCAGATAGATCTTTATAAAATACAACTACAATAACATAAATCTTGTATTGAACTATTCACGGCAAAAACTTCCCGACCTACAACATAAAAATATCACGAGCTTCACCCCATAACCGTCCCTGTTACGGTAGGTCGTGAGCATGGACAATTTATCGCACACGGGACCTTTTGTCACACCAATGTTTCAATACTTCAATCATTCAAAAGTGCAGGCCTTAATCATTAAAATCGCCGGTCAATAGAAAGGTCTAATATTACCAATACTTTATTTACTACATACACCGCATAGTTTCCCACAGCGCAGCTCAAAATAAAACCCTATCATCGGAATAGAAAACACAAAGCGAGCGCACGTCGGGCGAACAAAAGCGGTGGCATAATGTTACTTCTCCGATATCCGTAGATCGATTATGTTTCACATGTTTCTCATTATAACGTCTGGGTACGAAACAAAGAGAGTGTCGGGTTCCCGTGCAATGCTCTTCTGGCAACCCGAGAGTGTGGCACCCGACTGTTTTGGTCATGCGAGAACGGAACTCCTCACTTTCGGGGAGAACTCGTTTTAGCTAGCAACACCGGCAACGCGAGCCGCGCATTCTAAACCTCCTTTGTAAAATAATGCTGCCGCGGGTCTAATTGTGACATAATTTGTTTAATTACCTTTGGAAATACTTTAACATTTCTTGGTAATTTTTTCAAGTATTAAAACAGATATTCTGAAACTACACGCACGACCACTACTAGATTATTGATATTATTTAAATTTCTGGCCTTTTTAATACGTTAATACAGCCATGGATCTGATGATAGGACAAAATGACAATCGCCCGAAGGTTCCACATAGGTAGAGTCGAAACAGTCTAGGTTGTCCCCCTCTAGCCCTGTAGTTCTTTGCTCTATGGTTCTATATCAGTCTCAGAATATCGACGTACAATTTCGTCATTTTTGTAATATAGATTTATTAGCTCCTGCCTTGACCTTGACTGCGTCAGCTCTCGTTTGCGAAGTTATAACATGAAATTAATGATCAACTGCCCAATTTTCGTAAAACCTCTATCTAAACTAATTCATACCATCCTTTAAAAGAACTCTTTCTCCTATCTCATTATCCGTTAACGATGTAAACATTCCGATTCGCAAGCTTAGCTGCAGTTGCTACAAATACAGAATCAATGGACCATATTTAGATGTGGGCAGTGCCAATGTCCCCAAAGGTATGCCTCAAATGTGAGTTGTATTTTGACGAGCAGTTATGTGAATATCCTTAAATACTCATACTGAAGGCAGTACATACAGGATAAGGTACAGGCACTTTATATTGTGATTTTTTATTATTTGCAACTAGTGTCAGACACACTTAAATATTTTCGATGCCGAGGCCAAATACCTCTTCATTGAGCTTTTTACTAAAGCTAATTTACTGCCACGTCCTGCCTTCCAGTGGTGTTGGAGCCGAGTGGAATAAGTGTGCTACCCAGTGTGACTCTTATATCTCGATATTAAGGTCGATTTTGCACGAACTCCGCTTCGAGTCGGTCAAAAAATATTTCTATGACAACAAATCTGATGTAGTGTGTAACAACTTGTCCGTCGAATGGGATTCTGATCGGACGTAGTGCGAAAGCGTCGTAATAGAGAATGGTTGTCATACATAATCCGTCTCGTCTCTTCTATTGCTCTAGGTTTACTGGAAAAGAACTCAAGCACCGAGTTAAGCTCGCCTTTTGAAAGCTATTACTGTAATATGTTTTTTTATATTCCACGCCCACAGCGAACGAACGTGTAGTCCACCTGATGGTAAGTGGAGTACAGCCCATGGACATCAACAATCCACAAAAGCAGATTAAAGATGTGTCGCTGCAGCTAAGGACTACGGTGTTATGCCTCATGTGCCAGTAATTTCAGGGCCTGATCTCACCACCAAACCGGAACACAGTAATGGAAGCACTACTATTAGGCGGCAGGTTAAAGGTGAGACGGTGGTGCTGCCGCCCTCGAGCTCATTCACAAGAGCTCTAACCACTAGTAAAAATTGTCTATGTCTATTTCTTTGTAATCTTTTGCGTACAATAAAGTATTAAATAAAAAAGAAAGATAAATAAATGACAGACGATTTGACTCGACCTGGCAATCGTTCCTTAGTTTTAATCATCACGTGAGTTGGTTACATGACGGGTTCCCCTGAGTGACGCAAGCAGTGAGCTCCACGTAACGAGAATAATGCTGCTTATAATAAATGCGATGATTTCATTCATTGCGGCCAGCGGGTGTGGTGTCAAGGGCAGAGCAGCAACACGTGGATTTTTGATGTAATACAAAGGAACATAGAGACTCGGACATAGCCATAACCATCGAAGGGAGGATGCTAATATCCACAAAGACCGCCGACTTTATTATTTGTGAAGGCAGCAATAAATAAAAATGTTTTTGTTCGTACTACGCCTGCAGCGAACTAACGTAAAGTCCACCTGATGATAAGTGGAGTACAGCCTCGGGTTCTATTCTCGGGTCAGGCAAAGTGAACTTTCCGTCAGAAATTTCACAATAGCAGCACGGAGTTGGAATTGTGCCCTATGAATGGCGATAGATCCACCCCCTATTCCTTGAGACCTAAACATTATGGTTGTAGTAGACCTCTACCAAACCCTTCTGGGTAATATAGGCGTGATGTTATGTTATGTTTACAAACCCATTATGCTTTTGAGTCATTGGACCTAAGGGTGTTAAATGAAAAGTATGAAAACACCTCGATCATCTATCATTGCCTTACCTCGCTTTCTTGCAAGTCTGACACAAATCGATTCTTAATAAATTAGCTTCAATTAAGAGTCTTTTCCAGACGACCGGATGGCGGAGTGGGTAGTGTACAGCGGGCCAAGCAATTAGGTATGCAGGGAAAAAAAACTTCTACGTCATAGTGAACACTGACTGCAATAGTTATGCATGTGTGAACTACATATTTAATAAGTATAGTATACCTACTATTTAGATATGTAACTCACTTATCCATGACTGGTGTTGTAAGTCTTTACTATGACTTAGAAGTTTTTGCCCTGCATAGCTAACTCGTTGACCCACTGTACCTGCCTGCGACGCCGAGGTCGCGGGTTCGATCCCCGCTTAAGACAAATCTTTATGTGCATGAACATGGAGGTTTGTCTTAGTCTGGGTGTTTCTATGTATCATAAGTATGTATTTACAAAAGAAAAGTATAATATGTATTAGTATCAGTTATTCTAGTACCCATATTACAAGCTCTGCTTAGTTTGGGACTAGATAGCGTTGTGTGTAAGTTGTGAGATATTTATTTAAATATTTTAATTATTTATTTTAGAACGCATTCTTGACCTGGCAATATGTATTAGATACCTTCATTACACTACATGGTCGCTCTACAATATTTAGGTATTTTCTCGATAAACTAATATTTTGCTAGACTAAAGGCAAAGGCACAATGCAAGTTTTGTCGGTCAATTCTAATGCTTGCTTAGACAAAGACTAAGTATTTTATTTGTTAACAGTTGTTACAAAAATTATATCTTCTTCTTCGTCGTGTCGATGGCTGAGTCTAATTTTATTTTGACTTACCATCGTGGTGAAAGCCTGAAAGAATTAGCCAATTCGCTTTGGAGAACTTGCGAATTGCCCAGGGTGCGCCGGACGTAGGGAATCGTTGTATACGTCACTCGGGGAGGCTCCTTTCATACACCTCCACAAAAACAACCTACATAAATTACATAAAAGTCCGCTATGTTTTGTCTTAGGCATACAAATACAGATATTTTGGTTTATAATAATATTAATAAAACATACATTTGAAAATAAGCATTTAATAGCTGAATCATTGTGCATTTTTATGTCACTCAGTAAGTTAGCTGTCTTAATATTTTTATCATTTAGGTATTCAGTTATCGTGTTATTAGTTTGTTTTTCTTAGTTTATCGCGATTAAAATGACAGAGATAGCATGAAAATTGCCTTGCATAAAATACTGACATAATTATATTTATTGTAAGCACAAAAAATATATCAATGATTAGTCGACTCTTCACGTGACCAAAAGGTTGGCTTCTACCTTGGTAAATGGATCAGCCATCCAACGTGGCACTGCGCCGCCAGCTTTCTGGGCACGTTACCCACGGTTGACATAGATTTTTTGACGCCTAAATTATAAATTTTTCTTTTTTGTACATAGTTTAGTGTAAGTATTTCTCTAATTCAGTTTAAGAAATTTTATTTTATTTTATTAGATTAGAATATTGTATTAGAATTGTAAAAAGATCTATAACAACTTATATCCATAGAATTAAATGATTATAAGTTATTTTATTGTAACACGTCAATAGTAGGTAGGTATCTATTTAAGAATTTATTATCAAATTATGCGAAATGAAAGTTATTTGTGGATTGGCAATAAAGTATAGGAATAAATAGTCGAATGGATACTTGATACCGTGATTTATTGGTGTTTTAATAGTTATAAATTATTTATTTATTATATTATATTCTAGATTTTTTGTCTGGACTAGAAACTACTAAACTAAATCTTGCTTATTTTTGATTATTTATTTTACAACAAAAAAAACTGCAATGCCACCAAATTCAGAAGACAAGCAGTACACAATTTTTATGACAACAAATAACTGTACGTCAATGAAAGATAAAAAAAAATGTGAAAACCGTATTAAAAACCACTCCCAATATTTTTCGCAAACTGCAGACAACCAAAGGGCTACTCACAACAATGTTTCTCTTAATAAATTGCCAAAGGATTTCAACAAACATTCTTGACAGGCGAAACAAAAAAAATATAAAAGGCGGCCAAGCTCGCGGTGTCAGATTACCAGATATTAACTACGATGCGACGGTGTCGAGTGGCCGCGAGCGGAGTCGGGTGTCATACGATATGACAACATGGACGTTCTTGAAAAGAGGAAAGAATGTCAACGATTTCGGTCAATATTATGCTTGTTCCGAAGTTAGTGTTCGAAAAGGTGATGAGTATTTAACTTTTGGAGACCTTTTTAATTTAATTTAAATAAATATTAAAAAAATATATATATGTATAATAAGGGTAAGTAAAACTCGAGCGAGGAATTCACCGTTTTACATAATAATGATACGTCGCGACGTATTACTTTCTATTACTTCTCTTTAAAAAAAAACAACGCCTTCACTAGGAATTACTCCTGTGTCGCGGGGGTGTTCACAATCATACATTTCACACACACAGAGCACACCCAGAGTCAGAACAAATCTTTGCGGATCACACAAAGATTTGTCCTGTGTGGGGAACCCACAACACCAGCTCAGATGGAAGCGGCTAGGCGAACGCTTTAACCACACCAACCGTGCACTCATTGTTGTTAGGTTATTTATGTCCATAATGGAGAAGATTTTCACTTATATGGATGCAATCAATTATAGGCATTTTGAACCGGTAGTCCTGGTAAATATTATAGAAAAATCTATCAGAATTTAGAATTTTATATACGTTTTGACGACCGGATGGCGGAGTGAGTAGTGCACCTGCCTGCGATGCCGAGGTCACGGGTTCGATTCCCGTTCAAGACAAAATCTTTTTGAGCATGAAAATGGAGGTTTGTCAAGACAAACCTCCATTTTCATGCTCAAAAAGAACCAAGGTCTAGGTGTTAAGCAAGTTACAAGCTCTCCTTAGTTTAAGAATAGGTGGCATTGTGTGTATGTGGTGTTATATGTATTCATTATTATGTATTTATTTATTAGGTTAGTACCTCCCGAAATTTGTCAAAGGAAGTAACATGACAAACCCTTTTATCCAGTCGCGACTGGGGCGGCTCCACTGTTATTCCAATCCATACGTCATAGATTATACTATAGATGTAAAAAATAGTAAACCCAGACGGTTCAGGTTACACGAAAATGAACGTCAGCCTCGGTTGTGACGCAAAATGGAGTCAAATAACGCCAGGGCCGGTTTAGTTGAGACGAGCATTAATTATACAGGATCATGTTCAACAACTGGGCTTAGGGTTCCGCTCACGCGTTTTGCCGCGGAACCAGATTTACTGGATTTATACCTTTGTAGGACACACCCCTATTGAGGTCATCAAGATAGAATTTGAATTTTGAAAATTGATATGCTATGGTGAAATTAAACGTGAGAGAAAACTATAACAAAGAACATTATAAGCGGTTAGTCTTTGTTGTTTTAAACATAATGGTCACGGGCAACCATTGGCGTCACTATATTGTCTGCACGTGTGGTGAAGTGGTTTAAGTGGTCGCCTCGCCGTTCTCCACTGTACTGGTGTTGTGGGTTCGATCCCCACATGGGACAAATCTTTGTGTGATTCGCAAAGATTTGTTCTGAGACTGGGTGTGCTTGTGTGAGTGAATGTGTGAATTTGGCCTTGTCATTGGGACCATTGGATAGTGTAGTTCTTTCAGGCATCCAATGTAAAAAAAAAACAAAAAAAAAAACAAAATGTACATAATTAAATTATAAAAATACCGGTGTTATCAACACGTCATTAGAAAGTATTGATTTAAGAGCAATAAAATAATATCGGTTCTAAAAACCCAGTCTGACACTGAAATATGAAATAAAACATCGTAAATTAAGTAAATTCATAATATTGGTTTCGTTCCGTCGCCAATATTGTAATATCCCTCATATCGTTAAATATTCTCGGAAAACTGTAACACAAAGCGCATTTACTAACATATACCAATTTATACACAATACATGGATGTGAATTTCACATTTCATCAATAATTGAGTGCCCAAAAGGCGTAGTGGTAAAAGTTAGTTAGTGCGCTGCTGTTGTGGGCTCGATTCATACACGGGACAAATCTTTTTGTGATCTGGAAAAGATTTCTTTTGACTCTGGGTGTCACACACACAAAGCACACCAAGCGACACAGGAGTTATTCCAATTACGAACCTCGTTTTTTTCAAAAATATATACAGGGTTATTGGGTAAGTCGACCTAGATCCGTTAAGAGGTGGTAGTTCCCATCATTTCTGACTGATCTGACTATGAAACACCCCCCCCCTAAACCTAACCGTTTTCGAGATATTGGACTTAGAAGGTTTTTTTAAAAAATATCCCGATTTCTTAACTATAGCCTATTTTTTTTGTATCCTATGCCTTTTATTTTTTTTTAATTCTGATTTTTGTGTGCCAGATAAGTTTGTTTATAATTCTCAACCCAAAAAGTGCAAGTATCTGAACCAATGGGATCGTAGTAGACGATTGATACCGTAAAAAAGTAATTAATTTGAAAAAAAAAATTGTTTCTTTTAGTAATATTTAAAAAAAAATCTATGGCGTTAGTTCTGCAGATGTTTTAAATAATATCTACGTTCCATTAGCTATCCAACAAGGTATCACAAGCTAGGGTCTTATCACAATTCATAGAAAAAAAATCGATAAAAGGCTCCCAGGTAGTAAAAAAAAACAATGGTACTTAAGATTAAACTTCTCTTTTGGGCCAGGAAACGAAATAAAACAATACAAATAATTATTAAACAACATTTATTTAAATTTATAAATCTTGTTCTACATGGCCGCCTCTGTTTCGCACACACACTCTCATTCGGTGTCTTAGTCCGCTTTTAACTACTACAGTCGTTAAGTCTCTTCGAATTTCGTCAGCAGCCTCAATAATCTTCTGTCTTAATATGTCAATAGTTTCAATTGGATTATTCTCATTGTAGACTAATGTCTTCATGTGTCCCCACACATAAAAATCCATGGGAGTCAGGTCAGGACTTCTTGCTGGCCACGGTATGGGTCCACCTCTTCCGATCCACCTATTAGGATACTCGTTGTCTAGCCATTCCCTGACCCCTCTTCTGTAATGTGCAGGGCAACCGTCGTGTTGGAACTTCATGTTTCTAATCAGATTTAGGGGTAAATCCTCTAATAAATTTGGTAACTCTTCTCTTAGAAAATGTTCGTAAAATTCTCCGTTTAAATTATCAGGTAGAAAGAAGGGCCCAATTAATTTGTTTGCTATGATTCCCATCCAGACATTTAAACTAAATCTTCTTTGTGCGGCTTTTGTCCTCTTCTGGTTAGGATTTTTTTGCGCTTTTGGGGCCCAATAATGAGCGTTGTGGTAATTTGTAATTCCATCTTTATCAAATTTTGATTCATCTGTCCACAAGATTTGTTTTAAAAATGCTGGGTCTTCTAAATCTCCATGAAGCATAAATCTACATAAGTCTAACCTCCTCACTGGATCTCCCTCTTCGATAACATGTACTGGCGTGTAGTGATAGGGGTAGAGGCCTGCAGTATTCACCGTAAACCACACTTTCCACTGCGAGAGTCCAAGTTCTCGGGCAACAGCATTAGTTGAAGTAGTTGGATCCGCTCTAAACCGTTGAACTATTTGATTATCTTCATCTTCATCATCAACAATGATCCGTGGTCGGCCTAGGTCTGCTCGACGACGCCTTAAAACAGAGCCAGTCTCTCTGAGTCGCCGGTAAGCGCCGTCAAAGACAGTGACATCCGGTATTCGGCGGCCGGGATAACGTGCAATGTATTCGTCACGAGCTCGTGCAGAAACACCATTGCAGTACCCATAACAAAGTAGAATATCCGCGTATTCCTCGTTCGTGAAGGTTGCCATCTTCAACAGTTCCAATTCAGAAGCACAATTCAAAGTCCAGTTAACAAGCACAGTCACAATTTGTAGGAAACAGTCCAGAAATACAAGCCAAGTCGGGTAAGAAATGAAGAGCACTAAATATCGCATCTACTACGGACGAATCACGGAAGCAGACTAAAACGAAACAATAACAACAAATTGGCCGGGATTATTTTATCTCGCTTGCACCTGGTCAGTTTGTCCCGCTCGCACGCACCACAGCTCCGTGGAAGAACAATAGGACCAAAGAACCCAAATTTGTACTGCTACCTGAGAGCCTTTTATCGATTTTTTTTCTATGAATTGTGATAAGACCCTAGCTTGTGATACCTTGTTGGATAGCTAATGGAACGTAGATATTATTTAAAACATCTGCAGAACTAACGCCATAGATTTTTTTTAAAATATTACTAAAAGAAACAATTTTTTTTTTTCAAATTAATTACTTTTTTACGGTATCAATCGTCTACTACGATCCCATTGGTTCAGATACTTGCACTTTTTGGGTTGAGAATTATAAACAAACTTATCTGGCACACAAAAATCAGAATTAAAAAAAAATAAAAGGCATAGGATACAAAAAAAATAGGCTATAGTTAAGAAATCGGGATATTTTTTAAAAAAACCTTCTAAGTCCAATGTCTCGAAAACGGTTAGGTTTAGGGTGGGGTGTTTCATAGTCAGATCAGTCAGAAATGATGGGAACTACCACCTCTTAACGGATCTAGGTCGACTTACCCAATAACCCTGTATAACTTATTAAACATAAATGTTATTGTTTTTTTTTTGCACACAGGCAAAGGCAGTGAAGGCACACCGCGTCTCGGTTTTCACTAAAATTAACGACGATACCGCGCATCGGGTGTCGAGAACTTACAATAATTAAACGGAGCGATTGTAACCTCGCCGATGTTCTCAAATTATGTAATTAAAAATACTTTTATTATACCTCATCGATATCATAATAATATTTCGCTTAATTTTATGTAACTTGATAGTTATTTTGGATAGTGACTGCCGAGAAAATTAAGAATGGAAAATGTTAATATTTAGTGTTTTTGTGATTTTCGCGCTATTCGGATGTTTGACTAGTATAATTTAGTATTATTTATTATTTACTTTTATATCATTTTTTGTAATTTTTTGACGCGTTCAAGCGCCTCATGGGGCCTATGAAAATAAATGATTTGAATTTGAAAAATAAATATTTGTGTTATTAGAAGTTTCATTAATAAGATTTAGAGCCAGTTTCAGAGGTGCCGGATTGATCTTATCCGATGTATAAAATATAACCTTACCCAATTTTAAAATTACACACTTTGCACTTGAGAAAAGAGCACAGCTGTCACTTTCATTTATGTGTACTATATAGTACACACCTTATTGGCAGGATAAGCATATGCTTATCCTGCCAATAAGGTTTATATAACACTTGTCAAATTTGGGCTAAGATTCTGTAAAATATTTTTTATGAGAAATAATAATATAATAAATAATTTATAATTTTATTTCAGATTCACATCCATTGTCAGCTTGTTAGTAAAAACTATTTAATGACCTATGTTGGTAATTATTTTTTAATTTAATATCATTATTATGCTGTCAACATGTCCGCTGTTCCAGTGACGAACAACTGGACAGTCTACCCTCTCCAGTATGGAGTTTAGGAGGCTGTTGGATATACCTACCTTTGGGTGACTCTACATCCCCGCACCACAATTATTATTATAATTTTATATGAAAATTTGCGTTCGCATCAACTATTGTGCTGCTTATAATGACAGGTATCATTAACCGAGTGTTACATATTCACGTAATCAGCGAAATAAATGGCTGTAGAAAATGTATAAAATGTGCTGTACGGTGCACGGTAGTGTCCGGCCAAGTCGTAAGTAACTGGAGAGGCGGCGTAACGCGACACCGGACTAAAAGCGACCCGACCAAATTTACTAGACACATCATTCGACTGGCTCCGGTTACATATTTCTATGTATTCAACTAATCGACGGCAGATCTTTTACAAGTTGCTTAGTTTTATTTTAAAGTGATTTTTAAAAGGAGGTGACTCAATTCAATTTGTATGTTTTTGTCTTTTATATACCCAATAGCTTTTGTGCGCGACTTTGTCACCTACAAAATTAAGTAAATTCTATCTAATATGCTGCCTACCCCAAATGTTCCTCTTTCAGAATAGAAATTTACCAAAATCTATCTTACTCTTAATTGCCCTATGCGCAGAATTTTGTGCAATTTCCTTCAGAATTGACCAACTTTACATATAACCTTAATTCACCCCCTTGGGAAGTTGAATTTTCTAGAAATCTATCTTCATTAACGTCACATAAGGAAACCTATGTGCAGAGTTTCATGCACGAGATAAAATACAAAGATAAAACTGTTATAAAGACCCCTTGTATTATTTTTTCTTAAATATCCTTCAATGGCAAATTTTAAATTTTATTATATGTATAGATGTATAGATATGGGGTGTTTATTAGAGCTAAGTAAGTAAGTACTTTGCTGTTAGGTACGGAGGGTATTCGATTTCAAAGATTGTGAAATAACTTCGTGTTCGCTTATATAAATGTATAGAAAAACGTGCGTTCTAAAAGAACAAACTAAAAAAAAAGTGTGTAGAGAATGGCTAGTTTTCTCCAACTCCGTGATTCTGTAATTAAGATTATGAAGACAAGTATGAATATAAATTTCCGACTGTGTGAAGGATTATTAGTTCCGGCTTAACGCTCTGTCTTATTTGTGCAAACAAGCTTGTGCAAACCTTAGTTCGGCATCTGGTTACACGCTCAATCTTATGCAAAAACAGTTTGTGCAAATTTCAAATGTATGAAAATTTCAATTTGCGCAAGCAAGTTTGCGCGTGTATAGCGAGAACTTAAGACTACATGTTATTGTATTGATTTGCTTTGACCATACAATTATATATTTCCATCATTAAGAGTTTAGGAAATGTTATCCGCCGCGTTTAAAAAGGTCATCATGGCCGAATATCATGGTAACTTGAAACTGCGAGGTTTTTGTGTCAAGAGTCGTTAGAAATGTCTACAAAACGTTTTACACGGTTTGTTTGTAGTCATAAATCCTAATTTATTACTATTTCTGTACTAAAAATGTTATATGAATGTGGGAACGAAAACAGTTTTTTTTTTGCATACTTAAAAAGATAAAGATAGAGCCCTAACCATCGCCATCGGCAGCTTGGTCCCTGCACCTGATGTCGGTGGGACACTGTTTTTTTATATTTTAAATGTTTTTTTTTGTATTTTTTATAAATCATATTAATAATAATAAGTAAAAAAAATAAATAAGGAGAAATAATAAGATAAAAATAAAAAGCTTTTTATTTCCTTTGCAGTACATAGCAAAAACTTACATTCTTAACTTATTTCTAATCAAGAATTTATTAGAAAAAAAAATATAGGTATTACATTTTTTTTTTTTTTCTTTATTTAAAAAAAATAATAATAATTGAAATCTTATTCTCACGCTTCAAGCCTTATGATTTGCAAAAGTTATGAAGGGTTAGCAAATAGTGATATATTATCATCAGTTCTAGAAACTAAAAATACGATAAAATAACTAATTGTGATGTAATTAATGTACTACATATTTGTATATTAATTACATCATAATTAATTAAGATATACATATATATATATCGAAATACTATAAGATATTATATCGAAAGATTAATGTTATGATTATAAATTATTACTTATCTAAGATTTCAAAAACATCAACAAAATGCCGGCCGATGCACATGACGAGCATAAAATACAGAATACAGATAAGACTAACATTCAGAAATCCAAGCTCCGAGCTAGATTTATCGGACTATACCCCTTCAAACCTGCCCCGACCAGCAAAACAATCGATTAACAACCCTATTGCCTTGCATTTAGGGCTATAGTGGTGTTTATAGGCTAGGAGCTGATGGTGGACGAACACTTGATACGCGCACGCACGCCTCCCGCGCCACGAGGTGGTGTTTATTCTCCCCCTTTCACATAGATTAAAGATATGAATTAGAAACGACATTATTTTCGGTAGCACCACCGTCTCACCTTTAACCTGCCGCCAAATAGTAGTGCTTCCATTACTGTGTGCCGGCTCATGGTGAGATCAGGCCCTGAAATTACTGGCACATGAGGCATAACACCGTAGTCCTCAGCTGCAGCGCAAATCTATAATCTGCTTTTGTGGATTGTTGATGTCCATGGGCTGTACTCCACTTACCATCAGGTGGACTACACGTTTGTTCGCTGTGGGCGTAGTATATAAAAAAAATATAGTTTAAAAAAACTAAAAAAACACGCTTTTAAAGCACATCAAACTAAAAAGTGAAAAATAATTCTTATTATAACCTGAAAATAATAATAAACGAAAAATACTAGTACTATTGTGAAAAAAAGCGTGGGTCGCTCGATAGACGAAAAATATGGCACAGAGCGCCCCACGCTTTTTTTCACAATAGTACTAGTATTTTTCGTTTATTATTATTTTCAGGTTTTAATAAGAATTATTTTTCACTTTTTAGTTTGATGTGCTTTAAAAGCGTGTTTTTTTTAGTTTTTTTAAACTATATTTATTTTTCACTTTTTAGTTTTAGTTTTTTTTTAATCCTGGCGATCCTAATCAGGATAATGAGATAAATTTATGAAATTATTATATTGTCGCTGATTCTTTACAAGTGTAGAAAGTTTGAATTAAATCTGTCCGTTTAAAGTGGGTCAAAATCGAGTCCAAAGGAGTCGGTTACATACAAACAAACAAACAAACAAACAAACAAACAAACATACAGGTGAAGCTAATATAAGCGTGTTAAAAAGTTGAAATTTTTATGTTTACCAAATCAAATTATTTATTTTCATAGGACCCAGGAGGCGCTTAAACACGTCAAAACATTACAAACAATGATATAAAAACAAATTATAAGTAAAACTAAATTATGATTTGAATAACCGTTGATTAGATTAATTTTAATCAATCTGATGGGTATAATTTATTTGGGGTAGTATTTAAACGCAAATCATAAAATATCCTTTTTCTATGCAATTAAATACCGAATTCCCATCAAAATTACTGATTGCACAACAAAATATTCAACTCAAAATATCACTTAACACACTACAATTTATTTTCACAGCGCACAGTAATTTTTCCTAAAGCAAAAGCTTTTTTATCAATGCACAACTAATAATCTTAATAAGAAATTGGTAGGTAGTATAATATTATTTTATTTAGTGGGTGGATTCAAAAAGGGGTCGGAGTATCACACAGATTGATTCTAGCATCAGCATGTTATGGTCGCAGTTCTAACCTAACCTAACCTACTACTTTACCCATAATTTACCTATGCCATAACTATAGCTTTTATTTTTATATTATTTACTCCAGTGACGATAAAACGCGCGAAGTTTTTCAGTTAAGTAGTTCTGCTTTTAGAAATAATGCAATGTAAAAGGATTTTTTTGTTATAATAATCATTAAATTTGCCGAGCATGGCTTCTTGAAAATTAAGACAAATATGATGAACAGATTTTGTTGTACTTACTGGTTAATATGCGACTGGGATAGTTATTTTGCTATGAAATATGGTAAATTTGATGTGCAGTCAGTATTTATGCTATGCATGTAGTATTTTTGTACAAAAATAAATTTAACTGTAGGTATTGCATTATGTATGAGGAAAAAAGGAATGTCATATTGATGTGTAATTTCGAATTATCTGCAGTTTGAGTTTTGTTAAACATTTAGTTTATCTGTAGTGAAGTAAGTTATTTGATGTAAAAAAGAATATAATTGATGAGTATGTATTGATAGGCGATTATTTATTTGATATGCAATATAAAATATCCCATTTATTTGTACCAAATTAAATTTTAAAAAATGTGATTAGGGATTAACGGCAAGTGGAAGAAGTTTCGTATTAGAATACATAGACACTGGAGACATAATTTACCTAGCAGCGCTTTGTCGCTATGTAAAACCTAGTACCTACTTAGGTTATACTTGTGTAATAATATGTATTATTTTCAACGTAATACATATTGTTATATAATTTCGCGATTGACTTGCTGGAAACAAAAAGTTAAGTTTTAAATCATATAAATACAAAAAGCTATCCAGTTCTCCCACGTACATCTGAAAATATCACATAATACAGCTAAATCGATTTACCTAGTTTAGCTGTGTGCCCCAGATTCTTGTTAATGTTGGTCCAGAATTAAAATTATATTGCTGATGTAAAATTATGACACGGCATTGGACTTTGTAGCTTTTTCTACGAAATTAATCCACGCAAAAAAATCGCAAGGCACGCATATTGTCACGATATGATTCAGTTGTTTAAAACAAAAAAGTAGGTTTAAAACATGTTTGTTTGAGTACGGCAAAACTAATATTATTCATTTTATATATATTTTTTTAAATGCGCATTGACCATAATTTGGTACAAAAATTCAGGACAAAACTAATAAAACTATTTATGTAACATGGAAACTAAATAAGTACTTTATTTGAAAATTTTGAATGTACATTTTTTATTCTTAAGCAAAAATTATTGTGTGATCATAAGCGCACGTGCTTTCTTTCAAACTAAACAAATAATTTTAATCAAGCTGCCAATATTACTATGAATTAATATCGCAATTGGCAATTAAAACTTGATCCTCGCAAATATTAATGAAATAATTTTAACAAGGTATAGTTTTACAAAAATGTTGTCATAAAACCGATATGTAAAACTGCATATAATCTTACAAATCCGCCATCTGCGAGCGCGTCCAGTAATGCTATTCTATGAAAGATGTACAATGCATCGCTTCACGGTGTCGCTTACAACTGGCTATCAGGTGACATCCCATCACACCCGTGTTGACTTTCCATGTTTGTTTGTTACAATATTATGTTGTTGTAATTATTGTGTTATCTCGCTTCGTGGAGGACGAGTGTCATGGACAATGGAATATATGATGAGCTTTAGGATTAAATGTAAGCTGCAAAGCTGTACGCTTTACAGCGATTTTAGCAATAATTGCAATGAGAGATCGAAGCCGGGAATAGCATTAACCGCGGATTAAGTAGTTAAGTGAATTTGGGCCTTAATATTTCAGGCTCATTGAAAATTTTGTTTAATCGACTAATTACCAAGATGTATAGATAGATCAATATATATTACTAGAGAAAGTGTCTAGTAGTAATTTGATGGTGGTAGAGCTCTAGTAAACGAGTTCGAGGGCGGCAGCACCACCGTCTTACCTTTAACCTGCCGCCAAATAGTAGTGCTTGCACTACTGCCGATTTGGTGGGCAAATCAGGCGTAACACCATAGTCCTCAGAAGAATACATATGTCGTTTAAAAAAAGTAATTAAGGCATTACTACTATTCAGAAATGCTAAATTGAAATTTAATTGGCAATACACGTAGTATTGTAAATTTATATGTACTCAAATGTAGATGATATCATCAACAAAGTGCTAATTTAATTAGGTTTATAGGTGGCCCACACGGTCTTTACACGAGTAAAGCTAATGCATCATCAAAAAGACTTCCTTGACCGTGCTGCGCTGACCTCTCAAACTAAATGGCCACTATATCAAACGCCACTAAATGCACATGCGCTACATAAATAAGATGCGACACCGACAATGTTAGACTAAAGAAATTAGCAAAAAACCAACCTTACGGTGTTAAAAATAAGGTGTAAAATTACATCAAGGGTGTGCGACCTTGCCCTAATAAAGTGCGTTTGCGCATTTGTTGCAGTACAGTATTTATGATCTGACTGACACGATGACGTTTCGTAATCACTTTGCGGAAAAGATTCTAGGGCATCTCGTCATGAGGATCAAATTAACTATTGTTTAGATTGAGTATCGTATTGCAGTATTTATATATCACAGTTGTTGCACTTTACTGCTGTACTGTACTGGGGTGTACTAATGAGAAAGATTAAGCTACTAATACGAGGAACAAAAACTATTTATTGCTTGAGGTAGGATATTACAATAATTTGTGTAACCTGTGTCTTTATGAAGTCTTGTATCCAAATATATTTTTCAGGTCACGGATTCTTTGGCAGATGGTTATTCCAAAATAAAAGATTTTTACCTTTTACACATTTCAGACTTTGATTTACTAAGGTCAATAGTAAAATTGGTAAGGGAACGAGCTTTGTTTACTTTCTGTTAACTGCAGCAGAATAGATCTGAATATAAATCCGCCAGGCATTGCCATGGAATTACCTGCACGCAGGCATGTAGCAGACATAGCAGTGTCTTGTTGCAATCGCGTGTTTCTGCCATTTTTCCATACAAGTTCCGTCAATTTTCCATCGCATCTATTACGGAATGACGTGTCTCGGGCAATTGAGTTCGACGTACGATATAATGTAATGAAACAATGCATTTTACATTTCGGTATTTGCATTTAGATAGAATCCGGGATTCGATGACATTGGTATTAAATAAAAGGTCTCAAACAAACACGTTATATCGCCTATGTCAGGTTTGTTTGTGTTAGGTTTTTTCAGAGCGAGAAATCTGTATATGGCAGTTTTATCCTTATACCAGTTATAAAGTTACTCTTTCATACTCTATTAGTTACCGGCAGTTAGGTTAGTTTTTTATGGCATAATAGTCCTTTGCCATAATTGTCTACTATTTTAATAATATCCTTATTTAACAAAAAAAATATTTCTTATTTTAACTCTATGATACCCATTTCAAATTTCTTTTGATCTTTATTAGGTGAAAACCGTTATGCTTACAAACATTATGCAAAGAAAATGGATCCCTTGGGAAATAGCGAAAACAAACTTTTGTCAAACGAGCAAGCAAGTCAATTTGTTGGCGAGCTTTTCACTGCCATGTGGTGTTACATTATTATTGGCATGTATTTCTTTTATTTATTTACTTTAGTTTCAGAAAAGGTGATATCTGCGAACCATTCAAATAAGAATTTAAACCAAAACAAAAGACAAAAGAGTAATACACAAAAGGCGTGTTTCATCGTTACAGTTGCTATTGGCACAAAATTAGCATAACAGGTACCAACTTGAACACCTAACAATGTGTACCTTGATTCATATTTACAAGTGAAATGCATTTTGCTATTTATGGCCGAGTAATAACAGGTTGGCAACACTTACAACTTATCAGATCGTTATATTCAGTTTATTGCCACCGTCGAATGACTTTATGTGGTCGGACCTATCATTTTGCACTCAATTTATGACTGTTATGAATGTTCTTGTAATAATGCCGCAAATAGCTGTTAAACTCTTTTCTTTATAGTTTTTGAATTGCGTGTCCCGGACAGCATAAAAATAATACGCAAACTCTTCTCGCTAATAAGATCTGCTTAATAAAAAACCCAAAAATAAATAGAGAGATACCTTCGTAACTAGGACGGGGAGGCGTCTGATATAATAAATTAAATCGACCTCAAATTTTAGTTAGAAATCTACGCGTGTGTCCTGTGACGTCACCAACGCGTGGACACCGCCAATGGGGTTATTGACATGTCAAACTATTTCCGAGGCGCCAAAATAAAAGCGCGCGAATCCACGGGGGCGGTCGACCATCGGTGACAATAATGCGCACAGGCGACGCCGACGCTTCCATACGTCCACAATTACGATAAACAGATGAAAACAATAAATTGAAGCGTCGGCTTGTGGCCTGGGACGGTCTCGAGTTACGTTTTGAGCAAAGGAACGTCTAAAATTACCCCGCACGCACACACCTAACGTGCTGCCAGTCGGTACACACCAATACAGCAGCGCCGCCTATATCTATTATCAAAACATCCAGCGACTCTGGTTACAGCGATCCGAGCGCGCTTCGGATATCGCGTTACACACTTTAATGGCTGGAAAAGGCCTCGAAAACGTGATATTACACGCGTTTTATTTTGTATCGCAAAATGTAATTAATATAGTAATTGAACACCGAATAATTTATTCAGCGTAACCCCGAGATTCGAACCTTTGTGGAGGTCCCCTCGCAGATCGCGATGAATAAATATCGAATTTAAAAATACGATTCGGTCGTCTCCTATTACGAGACCGACTGAAACAGGCCGGTTGCCAATAAGACGAAACCGTAACACGATGATGGTTTTCCAACGGAAACTCACGTCAATGTCGGCGAAAATATTTTGAAACTAAATCTTACCTTGATTTCTTCTTCGTTTTCTTTTTTCACTTGAGCCCTCGGGGGTGATGAGGGATTGGTGGGTGTTTTGCTGTCCATGGTATTTATAAAAAGTCCACTATAAGTCCTATGTTAAACGATTAGCACACATTTAAATTATTTTAAGATTATTTAAAAGTTTATGTTGTCTAAGTTTAGCGTTCGCGTAAACATTACATTATGCGCGCAGCGGCAGTGCACGTACGATACGTGGTGTCTGCACGGCGTTCGCAGCGCGACTGAGATCGGCCATGATTGGTCGCTTCGGAGAGGCGCCGAGGGAAAAAGCTCGTTTTCCCGCGAACTTTCGGACCTTGGGCGGAGCTTACTGAACTAGCGTTGCGCATGGGCGGTAAACTTCTTATCTGTCAACTTTCAAGTTAGATTCTCTTATATGAGAAAGTTTTTAGTTTGTAGAATAGAATAAAGTTTATTTTCCAGAATATGGTGATTACAAAGATGTTGACAAGTTGTTTCCAGCATATTCTGCCATTTATGGCGTGCAAATATATAAATTCAAATTCAAATTCAAATCATTTATTTTCATAGGCCCCAGGCTCAGGGGGTGCATGAAAGGAGCCTCCCCGAGTGACGTACACAACGATTCCCTACGTCCGGCGCACCCTGGGCAATTCGCGAGTTCTTAAAAGCAAATTGGCTAATCCTTTCACCACGATGGCAAGTCAAAATAAAATTTGACTCAGCCCTCGACACGACGAAGAAGAAGAAGAATAGGCCCCAGGAGGCGCTTGATACTTATAAATTATTAATTAATTCTTACATATTTGTTAAAATACATTTCATTTTCATATCCTAAATAACAGTAATGCAAATATTGGACGTTACAAGATAATGTTTAAAAATAAGCAGTCAATTTAATTATTTGCATAAATAAATAATACTTTATAAATTACTCATTATTATTACAATTCAATATACATTAAATAGAAATTGATACCTAAGTCTAAGTTGAGAAAAAAAAACATATCTCATATATTTATTATTATAACAATATAAATAATATTTTTATTATATATTTGTAAGGGCTAAGTTATTGTCAAATATAATCGTATAAGTTATTTTGTCAAATCTTGAATATTATAATAATTATATTTCGTTTAATAATAAATTATTTAAAGCCCTGCTGAATTGTTGATGTAGTAGGTTCACTAAACTCTCTGGCAGATGATTGAACATTTTTACAGACATGCAACATGCATTTCTTGTGCACATTTCTAGACTAACTATTTGAATTGTGGTATTATAAGCTTATTTTTGTGTCTTGTTCGAGTATTAGTCATGTCACACAGTTTTTTAGATAATTCGGGGTTCTTTTTAACAAACGTAATGGCATGAATGCACATGAAAGCCAATGTATTTTTTTTATTTTTTTTAAGGATGGGCTTACAGTCATCCCGACAATTGTGTTACAAAAAGTTTGTCTGTATCTACCGAGTTTACCTATACCAAGTACAGAACATACGTATGCATGAAAGGTCATCAGAACGGTCTTTATGTTGACAGTTTATATTATTCTTTTTAAAACAGACAAAACGATCTGTTTTTATTAGCGTTTTTTAGACGTGTGCTTTCCAATTGCAGTTTTTGTCAATAGTTATTCTTAAAAATACAGTTATCAATATTATTTAATGGTGCGAACCCATTACCTTTGTAGTTTATTTCAAGAGTTGGTGTTTGTGCTCTACGTTTGAAATTTAATAAGGTTTCTTTTTTCGATATTGATTTGCATATAGTCAGGGCCGTCTTAAGTCTATTTTGCGCCGGGGTGCGAGACTCAGCCTGCGCCCTCTTTTTTTTAAACTTTTTGTGTAGTAAAGTAATGCGGTATGAAAAGCGCCGAAGGCGTAATACAAGAAAAACAATATTATTGTTGATAATATTTTTTTTTTGCTTGCACATACATATTTGTCGTAAAGAACTAACAAGTATATAAAACTGTTCAGCGCTCTAAAGGCGCCTCGGACGCTCCGCGCCCGGGTGCACAGCCCCCCTTGCACCCCCTGGTAAAGACGGCCCTGCATATAGTAATTTTCTAACTACTCAATTGTCGCGTCAATTGCGATGTTAGCCTCTGATTTTAGTGTTTTGATATCCCTACCTTTAATAAATAATGTTGTGTCGTCCACAAAAGAGTATGCACTCCTAAATGATTGCATCAGGTAAATCGTTGATATAAAAAAGAAAAGATAGGGGGTAAGTACTTTTCTCTTTTTTTAATAATTTCTTAATTTCTCAATCTAAGAAATTATTAGGTAAAGGATTGACAGTATTTCTCGTGATATTGGTCAACTTTTGTAACGTTGTATCTGTCTCGTGTATTGTATGTATGTAATCCAGATAAAATGACCAATGTAAAAATAAATGAGATTTTGTTAGGAGATACCTACCTCATTGAAAGGGTTCAACATAACATAACATCACGCCTTACTACACAGAAGAATGCGGCAGAGCCCGGCAGATGTGTACAACACCCACATATCAACAGTTAACTTTGGGTCCCATGGGATAGGGGGTGAGCCTATCGCTATCCACCGGGCACAATTCTAACTCCGTGCTGCTATTGTGAATTCCCTAAAGGAAAATTCACAAATAAAACTTTGTTGTTAACAAGGCGTGATATGTATATAAGTCCCATGGGATAGAGGGTGAGCCTTCCGCCATCCATCGGGCACAATTCCAACTCCGAACTGATGTTGTGAATTTCCTGTGAATGAAAAGTGCACAAATAACACTTTTCCCGAACCGGGCATCTAACCCGAGACCTTATGGTAAGAGGTATAACCTGGCCGAATATAAAAGTAACACAAGTAATACTTGAAAATAGAACGCAGCTGTCACTTTCATTGTGTTATATACCTAACCTTCCTAGTACTTATCTAATATATCGCACTACACAAAACAGACTGTATTATGTCAAAAAAGTTGATTTCGAGAAAAACCGTTTTAAAGGTTTGACAACGTATAATGTAAGATTCGAGTGATGGTGTTAATTATAAAATACATCCATACTGTAGTTCAATTCTTCAGCTATATTATGAATGTATATTTTTAATAATAATGCAACTATTTATTTATCTAAACCGACTTTTTCTAACACCGTCCGTAGATAATACAGTTTTGACTGTTATTACAAAATTATTTTATATTTAATTCCTTCTAGCCCGTTTTTTATTTAAACAAGCAATGTATTATTTTATTATAATACATGTTTACTTCCCATTTGGCATTCAAAATATTTTAAAGCTGTGTTAAATGAAAACCTGTTTTGAAAAATCAGACTTTTTATTCAAATTAAACATTAAACGTAAAAATTAACAAAAATTAAACAAGTTTAACAATATCAAATATCAGTATTCTTATTTAAAATTTGACATTAACATAAAATTCTTCTGAAATAAAAACTGTTCCACGAACTTGCTAGTAAAATAATTAGGAACTATGAAAGCGTAACATAAATTAGGAACTCACAAAGAAAATTAATACCTACTTAATAGGTCTTTAGTAAATTAAAAAAAATAAAATGGCACATTGGGTTGTAGGTAAACAACCATTACAAGTTTAGTGTATCTATAACAAAGTGTATAACGTTTAATAATATCTGCTTTACAGACAAGGCACATTATTGAGCATAGTACTGGTCATAACATTACTTACTTACATAATAATTATTATAAATATTGTTCTTAAAACAAAATTATCAACTTAACATAATTGAGATCAAAATAAAATGCTTAGATTTCTAATGTAAAATCAGTCAAATTACGACAAAAAATGAGATCAAAAATTACAGAGTCATAAAAATCAAAATTACAGACTATTATAAAAGTCGAAGTACGTTTTAGGAATGTGATTGTTTTCAATTAATTTAAGAATATCTTTTTTCTTTTTCTCAGCTACTGGGATTTTTTCAGTATAGGCTTTTTCTAAATTATCAGGAATTATATAATTTTTACGAGTATTATGTTTTTTTATGTGTATACGTTTGAAGTTCTCGTCTGCGTATGACGTTTTTACATAGAATGTAAATGGCTCACCTTTACGAACTTCAATAACCTTAAAATCCGTCAACTTGAGATTTTCATTCTCTGTGGTACGAGTGAAGTTCGTCCCGATTTGCTCACATAAACTCTTCAGATCATAAAAGTCCGAAAAACCTAACTCCTTAACCTTATAGTAAGGAGGATTCTTTTTAGCGGTTTTGATTAATGAAACATACTCTTGGGGACTATAGATTGAATTACGTTTCAAAACTCTTTTGATCTGCTTTTCAATGGTTGAATGCACTCCATCGCCTTCGTTCTGGGTATGGCCTTTTATCAGGAACTTGTGTGTTATAGATTTTATCTGCAACTTTTCAACAGCATACAAATAAAGGGCAATCATAAATTTATTTTTCTGCTGCCCGCAACAGTTGTCAGAATAAAATACTACTTGCAAATCATCCGAGTTTACGGACTCTGCTTTGTCCATTAAAAAAGTCCAGATACAAGAACCTATCTCTGTAACACCCCGATTGCCTTGGCCTTCATGCCACACAAAACACGTTGACAGCCCTGATACAAGTTCACATACAGACAGATTATAAGTAGCCAGCTTTGAAATGTAATAGAAGACAGAGACATCGCCTCTGGGGGTAGTAAGAACAGCTTGTAAGTCGTAGCAAGCTACTACGTATCTTGGACCAACCATGAGCTTATCCTGGGTTTTAGCTTCCCTGCTGAGCTTTTTCTCTCTCAAGTGTGTATTATAACTTCCTTCCATTTCAAGTTTTTCCCTATCACTGCTATTTTCATATGAGACACACAGCTCACAGCGATCTTTCTTGGGAATGAAAAATGAAATATTGAAGTCATTCTTAAATATATTTGAAAATGTAGTTTTGCTAACAGTTTGTTTTGAATTCCCGTCACATAAGAGTTTGTAATCGTTATAAATTTCAGAGAGAGTCCTGCTTCCTTCAATATATTCACGAGAAGTCTGTGCCCGTAAATAGTGGCTTTCAATACGTGGTATTGAATTTATGAACTCACGAACATATTCTGAGGCCTCAGTTAGCTTCGGCTTTGAATGCTTTCCTCGTAGGTCTTCAGCAACGAAACCATTTGCAGTAGTTTTACTTCTAACTGTATTTATGATTCGATCATTTATATCTAAAGTAGCTTTATAAAACTCCTTGCATACTCTTACTTTTGTCAAACCTATATTAAAATAAAAAGCATAATTATTGGCTCTCATTTTCTCCTGAGTGCAACAAGTATCACATTGACGCAAGCTCTTACGGTTAATTATCTCTGTACAAGAATGAATAAAATCTCTTTGCCTCGTTATATTACCTAAGGCCCAGTACATTTCAAATAAACCCTGTCTATCTACTTCTGTTATTTTGTCATAACATTTTAGTCGGCATTTTGTTCCACACGGTGGTTTCATGCATCTAGCTGCTACAACCCGTTTTTTCCAGTTCATGTACTCTAAACCATTATTACGCTTCCTTTTCGCAGCCTTTTTAGCAGATTCCTTTTTAGTTTTTTTCTTGATTGAAACCATCTTGTCTGTGCACATTTCTTTTGAAAAAGGTCTATGTTTTGAGCAATCTACTAAAGTACAAGATTCTTCAAAATGTAAGGAGCAAAGAAAAGATTGACATTCTAAGCAAGTCGTGAAAACGTCACCGGTACACAACAAAAATTCACATTGCTGTGAATGAAGTCGTTTGTCACAATCTACTAACATGGCATGTTGTTGCTGGTCATTAGGTAATATGGCGGTATCGGTAGGCTCAGCTTGTTGCAGCAGGTGGTCCGTACAGTCCATATTTAATATGAAATCGCTACTTGTATAATGTTTACTGCAATCGTTTGCAAACGCGGGGTCTTCAAAATGAGTCCAGCACAGAAAACTATTACATTTAAAGCAGGCTGCATACACATCAGACATACAATTGACATACTCGCAGTGCTGAGTGTGATCTCTTACGTCAGGCGAGCACGGTGGCAAAGGTTCTTCAGGCGGACAATACGTGGGGTCGGCTACGTCATCGTCACAATCCTCGAAGAGTGATTCCAGGTGCTCTGTATTTGGATCTGCATCACCCGAGGGTCCGTCAATAGGCAGTGCGGCCAAAACCATCTTGGCTGCACGTTTGTATAACCGCATTGCGTGATCTGAAAACAAAAAAACGATACTTTGTACCAGGCAAAACTGTATTAATTAATTTACAACATTAAACATGATATAAATAAAACTGGAAGAACTGTAACATCTACTTATTATTTATGGTCAAACAGTATCAACTTTAAATAAAACAATATTGTTCTTAACTTTCTGCTAAAGAAACAAGCAAGTAAGTATTAACTTAAAATAAAACAATAAAGGCATACATTGAAAAACAGGCAAAACAGTAATAACTGTAAAATAATACGTTCTAGACTACTTACATTTTATGCGCAATATCCAATATTTGACAATACACTTGTAGTATCTCACAATAAAACGAATGACGTGACTGTGTTGGACGGTGCCCGCGAGCAAACTGAAGTTGTTACAGTTAGTCCCGTGCGCTCGCACAACTGGTGAAGTTGGCTAGAGAGTCGTACAACGCTATCTGTCGGCACTGGAGTGAGATAAAAATACGATTGTCTTGCCCGTTTATAAAGAATTGAATTAGGAATCTAAAAATTGTTTTTATTTTTTTTTGTATTATACACGATAATACAGTCTGTTTTGTGAAGTGCGATATGTACTTCTAAAACTAGAGTTAAATGCGCATGGCTCTACTATTAAATTTCTATGATATTATTTCGCGGACATTTACTTGTTAGACATACTTACGTTTTATAATAACAATGTGCCTAATGTTTAACTGTTATAATATGTCCCAAAAAATAAAATTTTATAAAATTATACAATACTTGATTATAAAATTAAAAACTATTTTGAGCTATTTAACATAACATAACATCACGCCTATATTACCAAGTAGGGTGTGGCAGAGCTGTACTACACCCACACTTCACCTGTTATGTTTAGGTCCCATAGGATAGGCGGTGAGCTTATTAACATCCATCGGGCACAATTCCAACTCCGTGCTGCTATTGTGAATTTCCTGACGGAAAGCTATACGCTAACCAATTAACCATCGAGGCAGCTGAGCTTTTTATTACAAACAAAAAAGTGTAGGTAAGTAATAAAATAATATCTCTCTTCGAAGGCAACTCCTTGCACACGAAAGAGCCGTCCGTTTCTGTGGTCATGTGGATAGGGGATGCGGTCATTATTATCGCCATTTATTTGGGATTAAATTTAAATTTCGTTATATATAGAATTTATATAGCCTATGTCCCTATGAGTTAATCCCGGCTATAAGCTACATACATGTGTGCAAAATATCATCAACATCCCGGTAGTTTTTGAGTGAAAGAGTAACAAACATCCATACATCCAGACATATTCAGCTAAGAAACTTTCGTATTCATAATATTAGTAAGGATATTCAAGTAAAAACGTATTTTTAATAATTTTAATCGTTATAGATTGAATCAAAGATCTTGGCAGTTTTGAAGTTGGCTGCTGATGGCTGTCCGACCAATCGACAGGCACCTTACTGACTACAATCCTGACCCGTAACATTATCATTTGCGTTGCGGCCTACATCATAACCACAGACTTCTTCTTCTTCGTCGTGTCGATGGCTGAGTCAAATTTTATTCCTCCAATAAGTGGCCACTGTTAGGGCGCTCTCGTCGGTGAGCATGAGCGCCTCTCTTGTGCAGGTGGTTGGGCATTTTGGACAGTCAGTAAGGTGGTCAAGGTTTTGACTTGCCATCGTGGTGAAAGGATTAGCCAATTCGCTTTTAAGAACTCGCGAATTGCCCAGGGTGCGCCGGACGTAGGGAATTGTTGTGTACGTCACTCGGGGAGGCTCCTTTCATGCACCCCACACACCACCACCACAGACTAGATCATAACCATCAAAACCTTGGTATATATATAATGTACTAGTTGGTAGATCTACCAATTTTGATTTCGATTTCTACTAACTTTTGCATCTAGTTCTACCACTTTGCCAAATTTTGATGTGACAACACGATACTCGACCTATTCTTACGAATCTATTGCCATCTCATTCATTAAAATACATTAAGTAGTATAGGCAGTATAGGCGCTACGGTAGATCATACAAATAAACATTTATACATAGACTGCCAAATTCATTACCCTTCCTTTTAGCTTCGCCGTAGTCGGGTACAAAACCATAAATGTCTGTCAGTGTCGAAACTTATTAAAGAAATAAAATTACGTATAATGATCTGAAATTCCATATTCATTCAATAATATAGTAATCTAACCGAACAAAGTAGTTAATTGACACGAAACATTGTCGCAATGAAACATAGAGTACATAAAAAAAGCAGGAGAGAATGTCACTTATAAAATGATGGAAGCACCAAAATGGCGGCGGTCTGTTTATGTGTGCGTGTGTTAGGGGTTACCAGCCATGAGATATATTACCCACATTTTTACAATAATTTAAATAAATATTTTAGAGGTTTAGTTCTTATATTTTTTTATTTGCTGCTTTTTACCATCAAACATGATATAGGTAGTTTTATACTACCGTGGCCAAAAACCAAACAATATAAAACAACTTTATGTTTGAATTTCGAAACAAAGTTGATTTTATATTTCTAGCAGTCGATGCGGGCCTGCAGCTGGAAGTTGTTTGTTTTTATTAAGGGAATATGTACAAAATTCGTTGCTCTGGGCACTCCTGACGCAAGGCAGCGAAGATGCTTTAGTGCAGCTACCCAGTTTTTGGCAAATATTTTAAAATTACGACTCCTACGGCGCTTCCTGATTCTTAGATGGTGAAGATGCTTTAGTGATATACAGGGTGTCCCAGTTTAGGACCTGGAGCCGAAATCGGATAGTAGGATAAGTTATGGCAGTTATCAAAAAAATAAAAAACAAAAATTCTTCATTACATAACCTATCAGAAAGTGCTTGAAAACGTCAACAAAATGTACAAACCAAATATAATATCTAAGTTAAACTAAACCAACAATCACGAAGCTTAGATTCACTTACATGCGATTTTTCAATATTTCAAATAAATATTGGCAAATAAAAAAAAATAAAAGAATAATAATAAACTAAACTAAGAAATAAAAAGTTTTAGATTAAAGTACTGTTATTTATTTATTTAATATTTTATTTAAAACAATATACTATTGTTTTACCTTTTTTGGTACGGCAAAGCTGACAATGCGAATAAGTCCACCTTTTGTTTTATATAAATCAATTTCCTCGAAGTGTATACTGCAGACTACACTATATTTTGATGGATACCAACTGTTATCATTTCTGCAGTTTCTAATTATTTTTATCCAATAATTTTTTCATGCGTCGTTTGCAGCAGGAAATCTATAAAACATAGAATAATAATTTATACTAAATGTATTTAATACTTTACTAAAAAACTATACTACTAAAAAATATTTACCCAAATTCAGGGTAAATGAAAATATTTATTGACTGTCAACACTGATAGTTTTGGTATATTTTTTTACGAAAACGATATAATTTCGGCAATAAGCTGAATATATTATTTGCTTACCTATGAAAAGTGATCTCCTGGTGGTTTTTTTTTATCGAGGCGCTATGGTTTCGGCAGCTTTTCACAACACAAGACGGCATTTTTAATTATTTTACTTGAACATCCGAGCAACAGCACAGTCCAAAGCGTAATGGCGGGCGATTGACTTACTATTGTGTCAATGTGTGTGTTCTGTGTGTACGTGTGACTTACTATGGGTGCTTCAGTAAGTGTTTCAAGAGACTCAGTCCTGCCTTTTTTTATGTAGTCAATGCAATGAAATGATTCAATTGATCGATAACTCGGACATCAGTTTTCGACAAAATTTACACCGACTGGAAATCTTCTAAACGTCAAATTGACGTGTTTGTTGACGACATTGACGTCGTCAATGTCGTCAACAAACACAGCTGACTAGCGTTTAGAGGTTATGTTTTCATTTAATATGGAACGAAAATAGATTATAAAAGCGATTATGTTAGCCAAAGATATTAAATTAAAGTATTATTTTTAGAAATCACTCCTTGAAATAAATAATGGCGTCTAAGCTACCAAAAAGTGCACTGAATTTAAAGCAGGTATTTGTTGATCCTTTTCGATTTGTCTGTCTTTAAAATTAACTCGCTGTTCATACTTACGGATATTGAAGTCTCTTTGTTAAATTACTATTCATCATAGATTTGCGTAGTTTTATATAATATTAAGTTTGACTTAACTGATATGATAAAGGTACCTAACCTATTGCTTTCATAAAGCAGAAAAAATAATAACAAAACATTTTCTTCACAGTTCATGGTAAGACAAGAAGTTTTAAAACTCTACAGAGACATTTTTCGTACTCTTAGAAAGGTGCCAGACGAATCTACAAGGATTGAACTGCGGAATTGGGCTAGATCAGACTTCAGGAACAATATGAGTCACACTGAAGAAACAACGATAAAAGCAATGCTTCTCCATGGAAGAAAATCATTGAAAGATTTGCAAAATTCATTGGCTTTGAGTGATACTAAGCTATAACAGTGATTGTGAATTAATCCTTAAGGAATTTTGTGTTATAGACATCAGATTTAGATTTTGAAGCAGTCTTTTGTATGTTGATGTGTAAAGTCAATGATACTACCGCAATGGTATAATGTTGTGAACATGCTGTAGATATTAGATAAATTAAATATAAGTGATTGTAATGTACAAAATGTTTAATTATATTGATCTTTACATCATTTAATAAACAAACAATAATAATTACATACCTAAACAAGATACTATGGTAAATTAAATTACTTATTAAATTAAATAGTTGAATCCTAGAGTCATATTGTCTTATTCTTAAAAAGTGGTATAATTTTATGTTTTATGTATTTTTTTAACTGTTCTTTAATATGTTATGTTGACATCTTTCTATTATAGAATATCAGACTTTTTTGGGACTAAATCTTCAGAATCAATTTACTGATATTAATTCTAGTTATCTACATAAATAGCTTTGCAAAATAAATAAATGACAATAGGCCCTGTCACCCCGGTGCCAACAACTAGAGTAAAAACAGTGAAAAATGTGACAAAATCACCATTTTTATTCAAAGATTTAGCCAATAATTGAATAAGATTTCTTGTGATGTGATGGCCGTCCAATCCATAGCATGGTATCACATTTATAAAAGCTATACCCAACGAAAATATAAAAATGTAATGCAAAAGCTTCTCAAACTGAGATGGTGAGAAAAATGAAAACAGAGACAACCTTGGAAAGTACTGATCTGTGAAAACAGTTTTGGCTAAATCATAAGGCAGCCCTAAAAATAACACACTTTTCTTTTCCTTTCTTTCTATGATTATCAAATAAGTGTGGTTGTTCATTGAAGGTTTCAAGCAATGCATACCTCTTGGGCAAGAGTAGCCACCAGTTTCTGTACATTTTATAAATTTCTCTTGTACCATATCTCTTGGCTTCAAACATGAATACTGCCCTGGCAAAACGGAATCAGAACCTACTTTAGGCTCCATGTACTCAAAGCAGAAACTGTAGAAGTCATTCTTTCGGCAACATTCAACCACATCATTCTCTTTAATAGTCTCCATCAAGATTTCATCATTTTGTGCAACAAATTCTGCACTGGTGCAGATCCCATATCTGTCATATGCCATGTGCAAGCAATATGACCAATCATTTTTATTTTTGATCTCACACTTGTTTATTGAAGTGATTACATCATCTTTCTCCAGTCCTCTGATATCTTTCAATGGTGAATCATCTGTGAAGCCAGTAACTCTTACACCAATCCCTGTTTCATAAGCAATATTGAACAGAATTGGTGCTGAAAAGAACAAAAGTAAGGCTACAAAGGCTGTAGCCACATTGTGCCATATCCCTGCACAGAAAATCCTCAGTCTTTTTGTTATAGCTAGGCTATTTAAATGTTCTGTATTCAATTGGACAAAAGCAATTGGTATTATAGTAAATACAAACACTCCTACGGATATAAGTTGCACATCTTCTTGACCAGCAGCCATTGCATGGCCAAGTTCATGAAAAACAGTACTAAATCCTAAAGCTAAGAAGTACACCCAGAAGTCTGAAGCTGGAATGTTCACGCCAGGTAGCATGGCCTTCACCTCAGGCACATAACTTATTTCAATAGTCTCATAAAAGTGTTCAAATATAAATGTAAGGAGAGTCCAAATTGCAAACGGCAGGCATATCCATACAGTAAATATATAACCGCATGTGTACCATTTTCGCAGCACACGAGTCAAGTTCTTGCTCCATCTGTATATAGACCTATTGAAAGCGCATGTTGTCCAAGTAAAGTTAAATATTCCTATTTTCAGTCCAGTTCCCTCTAGGAATGCATAGTATGGATAGTGCATACAGCTCTGAAACAAGGATATAGCATTCAATATACACAATATCCAACGCTAACCATTTATTTTAAATGAGATATTTTTCAAGAAACAGTACCTACCTTGAAAAATGAGTCGAAGAACCATATTACAACATAAAATGCCAATACAAATGTACAAAGCACTGCAAACGACATGGTTGAAACTGCTTAGAGTTTTACAGCACTTAATTCCTGAAACATTTTAATTATTTATTCACAATTTCACATGAAAAAGCCGGCGCAGCATTGTATTGAAATCTTGGAATAGAATCACAGATAGAATAATCCAATCCAAAGCCGGTAATCCGTAAATCGATGACAAATATGACAAAAGACAAAATCTGAACGTCAATTTTATTTATACACGTTCAATTGACTTCAGTGCTGCGGATTTGTAAGAACTAACGAAACGTTTTCAACAACAACCAACAACCTAATGTTTAGCAGAGCAGTTTCCTTTCTTAAGATCAAAATAAAATTTGTTTCGTCTATATTATTACCTTATTCAAGATTTATTAAGGAAAATTATCGTAATAATTTATACAGATGATAACAGGTGCTGCTCCTGTTGCGCTGGTCATATATAAAAAAAATTCACGTATTATAGTTTGCTTTGATTGCATCGAATGAAATGAATGAATAAAACGCTTTTTTGACAACAATAAAAATGACATTTTGGAGATTCGTCGGCCGTGTGTGTGTTGCTTGCTAATCAGAAATATTATATTCGAAATACAACAATATTGTGACAATTAAATAAACATTTTAACATGTGAGTGATGAGTTGTACGGAAAATGAAAGTGGCCCTTTTGTCGTGTTCTTCTTACCAGCGGTCGTTGGGTGCCTGACCATACTCCTGGCTCGACGCTGGGCTAACTCCCAAGTGAGCACTACTTCATCTACAGCCGTCTCTAGACGGCGAAAGATCATCAAAGATCCGCTCGTGAAGCGGCCGTTGCCGCCGCTGACTTGTAAAATGATGCCGCCCGGAACGAAAAAGACTCCTGGAGTCAATAATAAAAAGGTACTACGACTTCCTTTCACTTCAGGATTCTTATCCTTAAAGACGTATTGTCTTCAATTACAAACTTAAGTCTAGATTCCGATCTCATCAATGCCACTATTTCATCTGAGTAGGTGATTAATCAATGTTTTGATAAATAATTGTAAAACAATGATATTGATTGGTGACAGTTTTAACTGACCTTCATTATTTTATGATATTGTTACGCAGAAGTTATGATGATTTGAAATGAAATCACCTTATTATTTTTCCAGGGGGCATTCCCTGGCAATGTTCCAGATGAGGAGATGAATGGTGGTGGCAAGCGCATAGGCCGTCCTTCCCGCGCTACGTCCACCACCATGCCTTCAGTCAATATCTCAGATATAAAGCTAGCAGAAGGGCCAGTGGTTCCCAAACATATCCCATTCCCGTACATACCGCAGGATGGGACTCTTCTGTTTGAAGCTATGACATTTGTTTTCACTTTGCTTGCCACTGGACTTCAGTTCCTCAATTTGTATAGGACAGCTTGGTGGCTTCCACATTCTTATACTACTCAGACTATGGTAAGTGACATATTTCTAAAAAGTTTTAATAACAAATTATTTTTTTTTTAATTATTAATAATCCAGAACTAGAATATCAAAGCTATTGTACAGTTTTTAATGTTCTTTGAAATGGTTTTAAAGAGATAATATGTTTTGCTTTTGTTTCCAGAATTTTTACCTGATAGATCCTCACCTTGTGGCATTCATAGTGACAATAATATTCCGCAAGTTATTGCTGAGTGTTAGCCTGGCGATCCTTAGAGCTGTGCTGGCCCCCAAGCTAATGCCACATGCTACTATTGCTGCCAGGTAACAATTATTTTTTATCTTGTTCATCTTACATTGCTAAATATGAGAGCAATAATATTGTAAGGATGCTGATATCTGATCAGAATGTTGAATGAAAGGTCAAAGGTAGCCTTGATATTCCTAGCATACAGACTAAGTAGGCAATCCATACTGCACATAATATCATATTGACACATGACTCCCAATATGTAATTTTCAGTCTATTGTATACTTAAACAGGTATAATTTAAACTTTAGCTTTTTTTGAGTCAGATGCCTCTTCAAGATACCAATCTGTAGTCTTTTATCATACTTTATGTGTGTTAACAATGTTTTTGAAAACATGTGTTTTTTATATTGTTATAGTAATGTGTGTAACATTGCAACAAGAAGTAGAAAGAAACTGAGGTTAATTTAAATTTGCTCTGCTCATTAGACTACTATTACTAGATGATTTGACCAAACTGAGTTGAATACTGTACACAGTTTTTAATCTCTCTCCTTGTTAAAATATTGAGAGAGTTATAAAACATATAAACTGAGTTCAGCATTAGAACCAGTTTATCATGTTTTGTGAATTTGGCATTACTTATTTTTACTGGGTAGTTGAGTCTGTAATGTTTTCTATTGACATTTTATGTAATTTAAACATATTTATGAATGTTTCCAGGATGTTCATACTGGGTGTGGTGCTTGGTGCCCTAGCATGGTGCACATACTTCATTGTACTCAAGTATCCTATCATGAAGATATTCTACTTGTGCTATCCGTAAGTATTGGACATTTATTTACTGTCATGGAAAATGTTCCACTTTTTGTAATAATCACATTGGGGTTGCATTCTTCGCTAACTGGTTGACCTGAATTTTATATGGAGAGACTTTCGTCAGACTGTTTGTACTACTTATACATTTATAAAGACTGACTTTTTATACATGTAATTATATAGCGCGACATTAACCAGTCCATATATATCTAATAAAAGGAATAATAAGGTAAGTCACACAACTTTCAATATTAAATTATTAAAATTTTGCCTGTTTATATTCCTAATTATTTTTGTATTGATTTGTTAATGATACAACTACACTAAAATACATGTTTATTTATACTTCATTAATTTACTATGGATGAGGCAAATTGGTGCCTTTACTATTGCTAGTATTAACAGACAATTACAGCAATAAGCAATTTACTACAACCCTTTTTTATAAAACATTCTCAGTAACTTGATGTACCAGTAAATTCCGTCAAATCCTAACTAAAGGGATTATCCACAAATAACATCTAATGAATTTGATATTTTTTTTAGACCCACACTCTCCAGTTCAAATATTTACTTGATTAAATAATGATTACTGTATCTAGATCTAGATACAGTAATTATTATTTGGCCTATGGCTAGCTTGCACATAGCAATGTTATTTATGGTCTGTTGAAACTTGTAAACCTTTCTTTCCACAGAGCAGTAATATACTTCCTCCTCTTTGGCTTCCACTCTTCTCCCTTCCTGGAGTTAAACAACAGCGACCCCCCACTTCATTGCTGTACGCACGACGCGGCGCAAGTCAGGATCGAAGTGGACGTCCTGAGGCAGGACTTCAATGTTAGGATGAAGAAGATCATATTCAACTCAGTGGTCGGCGCATACTACTCCAGTTTTATACCATGCTGTTTTGCGCAGGTGAGAATTTACAATTAGTTTTTATTTTGAATTACAATATTTTACCATTCATGAAAAGGGACATGTAAGATATCATGCTAAGTTGAAATTCAATTTAATGTTTAAAGTTTGTTACTTCATTTCTGTCATATTGCTCTTGGCATAAGGTGATGATCAAATCCTTGCTTTGCTGACTAATTAAAAATAACTACTACCTATATTATTAATCCTTAATAGCTATGTTCTGAGGTGCTATCTTAATGAGCACGAGATAGATTTTGTTACATTTTTGACATATTTTTGTTTGGGGCAACAAACCCTAAATGCTTAATATAATATTAATAATAAACTGTAACCGATTTGTATTCCAGTCATACCTATACTACGACGTGTACGCAGCATCGCAGCAGACCGCGTTCGTGTGGGCGGGGCTGTTCGCGCGCTACACGTCGCAGCTGGTGGGCGCCGCCTACTGCGACGTGCCGCACCGCGCCGCCCTGCACCTCGGCCGGTGGCGACAGGATAATACTTGCACAGGTCATTGGAAAACACTAGTATATATTGTTAAATGCTGCTATTTACTTAAGATTACAAATGACATGAACGTGACGTCACGTAATTGATGTAACATACAGTTGAGAAATTAAGGATCCTGGCAAGAGGCGATTGTAGCTGAGGTTGAAGCGACTGCCCAGGTTCCTTATTTCTTTAACTGTTTCTGTATATATTGTTATGTTTGCATGTGTTTAGTGAAAAAGTGCAGCATTTTCTCCATTTTTTTGTGTCTTCTCCTTTCCTCCATTAGTCGACACAGTCTACGTTGACCCTCTCAAACGCTGTAGTCGCTCTATGGTTCTATATTTATTTTGTCTCAGAATATTGACATTATTTTTTTGCATTCCCTAAGAAGAAATATTAGTACCTCGGCAATTTCACGGGCCTTCCTTGACTGGGTCTAGTTTACCAATCATAATAAAGATTTAGGTTTGACAATTGTAAAATAACTTTACTCTTAGCGCCCAACTTAGGCTATTCATAAGAATGAGCGACATATGGCGGATGAACTTTCATTCATCTGCCCTATTAAGAAAGACCAGTGGAGAGGACAATTTTAATGATAATGACTGGTTCTCCTTTGCAGAAGGGTGTGAGGTTGTGCCATGGTGCCCAGTCCGCCTGTGGTCCCGTGGCTCGCGGGTGTGTCTCGGCGCTCGCACGTTCGTGGCCAGCTCCAGTTCTGTGGCCGCTGACCCTGACAATGTGGCGCATGCGAGGTTCCATGTGAGTTTATCCTTATTTCATTTTAACCCTTTATAAGAATAAACATAAATTGCAAAAGTAAATGTATTTATCAGCTCTTAAGCCTTGTGATAAGTTGTGTATGATACTCGCGAGTTGTTAGTGAGTTTGTCTTTTAAATCATTCGCCAAGCTTGGATGTCTATATTATTTGAATTCAATTTCGACTTTGCATACTGCTGATTTTAAGTCAGATAGCCTAAAAAACATATAATATGATAATAAATAACAACTATTTTCGACATTTTAAGTTTCTTTTCTATGGAAACGACTAGAAAAAACAGAATAACTGCGAAATATTATCAATCATATTGTAGGTGTGGAGGTAAGCCTATCCTAAAACACTTTGTAATAATCTCGTTTTTGTTCACAGACTGTGTTTGTAAATCCATCACTGTTGTTATGCGGCATGCTGTGCCTGCAACTATCACTCATCGTGCTCCAGTTGTGTCTGTTATTCAGCTCCATACAGTGGCACAACTTCATATCGGTAGTTATTCTACTCTTCATAAACTACTACACCCTCTTCAAAATGGTGCGCGACTATCTCGTCGCGTGGAAGGTGTATAAAGCAGAAAACATGATACAAGACAAAAACGGCCCAGTACATCCTGTTGCTAACTAATTTATTTAAGTCGAAAAGTCCCCCGCGCACAAAATTTTGACAAAAACTTCTTCTTCTTCGTCGTGTCGACGGCAGAGTCAAATTTTATTTTGACTTGCCATCGTGGTGAAAGGATTAGCCAATTCGCTTTGAAGAGCTCGCGAATTGCCCAGACAAAAACTGACAAGCTTCGATTTATTTAATTATGTCGTGTGAAAATACTGGCCACAAAATCTTTTTTTTAAAGACATCAATGTCGGTATTTTTTATTCCAAATTTGAATAAGAGGTAGCCATGTTGTAGAGTAGTGTTTTGTTTATTGAGAAAAATACATTCCAATACACGCAATGATGTAATATTTCGAAGCTTGGCGAATTGAAAACGAAATTCTGTCGACTATCTAATTGTTGTGTCAATTTGTACTTAATGTTTGTTTAGACCTGCGCTCATGTAATTTAAGGATTCGGTTTTGAACAAAGTAACACAGTTACATAGCATTGAATGTGAAATTTTTATAAGACTGATGGTAACTAGGCCATTTTATTTTACATTCATAATAACATTGTAGAATGTCAAAATTTACTCCACAACTTGATATTTGGCACAATGTTGACAAACTGAACAATATAATCTTACTTGCCATAAAGGAAAGTTTTATTTTTAGTTTATATTTTAATGACTATATACCCTGGAAATCTCATCTCATCATAGTCTAGTCAATGGACATGAATGTAAGTAACTTATAAAATAAAACTTGAATGAACAGTGGTTATATATTTTATTTTAGTTATATTGACATGCATAAATAATCTTATTTACATGTGTTAATTATTAAAAAGTCAATATCAAACAAAACCTAAGATCACCCAACAAAGGTCTATTATTTCACTTACAAAAACAAAACTCTTTTGGAGTGCTGTAACAGATACTGATACAAGATTATAATGCACTTTTAAGCTTGAAAATGAGTGCATTATAATAACGATGCACATCCCTTTACTCAGATACCAATGTAATGTCAGCAAAGTTAATTCATGACTCATTTGACAAACATTTCCCTTGAAATTGTCAAAGTGGATACGGTGTCATTTGTTGATAGAACAAGTGAATTAAGACTTTAGTGTTTTGAAATGTCTATACAAGAATAATATTATGGTGGATCATGAATCAGTTAATTTAAGACCCATTTGACAAACATTTGCCTTTGAAATTGTCAAAGTCGAGAAGGTTGACATTTGTTGATAGAACAAGCTAATTAAGACTAGTGTTTTGAAATGTCTATACAAGAATAGGATTATGGTGGATCATGAATCTGCTTTGTTGATAGTACTACTTTCATTTCAAGACTAATGAATTCTACGATAGGAAAAATAGGACAAAGGAAAGTCTTAAAAATACTTAGTAACTATGATAATATCAAATTTTATGTTCTGTCATGTCTTCAGTATTCATTAATGAGGTTTGTAGTTCTTTAAATGAAAATGAATCTCCTTGTATTTTTAATTCATTCATAGGATTTTTTTATACCACTATACACTGCCATATAATATAGCTAGTCTCCAAACTAAATATACTTATTCCTACAAATGTTTTTCTTTTACCTTAATATAAGTCAAAGTCATAACTCAAACATACTGAATCTAAAATTAACTTATTTAATCTGCACCCAAGAGGCAATTTGTTTGTTATCATTTATTTGTACATTGGTTTTCTTCATTTTATCTCTGACTACATCACATGCTTGCAGCATTTCTTTATCTTTCCTTTCCAAAGCATTTAATCTCACTGTATGTCTGAATTCTACAAGAGTATCTATTACTGAGTCTGAGAGAACACTATCCTGAGCATCATGGAGTCTTAAACCAAATCTTGTCAACACACTAGTGATGTAATCACTTATCAGTACAATAGGAACAGGATAGTAATCAGTTTTATTCAATTTTATTATCCTGTTAGCATTACTAATTAATGTTAGAAGATTATTGATGCAAGTAGCTGTATCAAAGTCAGATTTCAAAGCCTCAATGTTAGCCTCTTCTATTCTTTGCAAGTCATCTAATATTTTATCCTTATAATCACACACACTACCAGGAGCATTGTTATTGACATAAATATAAGCATCTTTGAGGAAAAACTTAAACTTATTTAAAACTTCTTCAGCAGTTTTCATCATGCTGTCTGTATATTCCATTGGGTACCTGTAGTTGGAGGTCAGACAAGCCATTCGGAATATATCAGCACTATATTTTTGCAGCAATTCTGGTATTGACATTGTATTTTTGAGGGATTTTGACATCTTAACATCACCTTTAACAAGTAAATGACCTACATGGATCCAGTAGTTGGCCCATTGCCTTGTGTTGTGGTATGCACAGGACTGAGCCTCCTCATTCTCATGATGTGGGAATTGGAGATCAATACCTCCAGCATGGAAGTCTATTTGAGAACCATATAGTTTGCTGATCATAGCAGAGCACTCAATATGCCAACCTGGCCTGCCATTACCCCATGGAACTCCCCATGATGGTTCACCAGGCTTCTCAGCTTTCCACAGTGAAAAGTCCATTTTATTTCTTTTCTCTTCATTTGATGCTTCACCATCAGGTTGTGTTTTCTGCAGTTTGCCATAACCAAGGAACTTAGTTGTGTCAAAATAAACTGAACCATCATGAGTAACATAAGCCATTTCTGAATCAATAAGTTTCTTGATAAAGTGTTCGATGGTATCTATGTGTTCTGATACTCTGGTGATTATTAAAGGCTTTTCTATATTCAAAGAGTTCATATCCAGCCAAAACTCATGCTCATACTGCTTAGCAACAGTTGTGAAGTGCGTTTTAGTTTCCGCAGCTTTTTTGATGATTTTGTCGTCAATATCTGTGATCCCCATGGCAGTCACGAGTTTAATGTTGAAGAAAGTTTTCAGAATACGTTGAATGATGTCTAACTTAACGTAGCAACTAGCGTGGCCTATGTGGGCCGAATCGTATACTGTAGGTCCGCATGAGTACCAAGTAGCAATGTGTGGATCGTTCAGTATTACTGGAACTTTCTGATTTGCGACACAGTTGTAAATGTAGGCACCAGTTGGATTTCCATTCGGCATTAGCCATTTCGTCTCCTTGTACGGTTTCAAACTACACACGTGTGACAGCCTTCTTGATATCACATGAAACAGTCTTCTCATTTCTATTGAATTCACGATAAGTTCAGTAATTAACAGAAACTTGAACTCTTATTGAGGGGGGCAACGAGCAGTGAACCCAAACAGCTGATAACAGATTGACAACAATGTCAACTTTTACGCGAGTCGAGATTGTGACATTTATGTTCTGGTTTACGCAGATTCATGTGTTTGAGATAATTTGTTTGGCTTATTTCTCAGCAGAATAAGATAGTGTCGTTCAACTAAATTAATTTTAACTTCTCAACACATTAAGATAATTTCACCAACAAAAGTATCGTCGAAAAGATTATGGGCTTTTATTTAATGTGCCTGAAATTCGAAAATAAATAACTAAGGCAAGATGACAGTTGCTGGTTATCAAACTGTCAAATTTGTCATTTCTTTCAATCCAAGAAATAATTTTCAGGAAATATCAACAAAGTTATTGAATAAGATTTTGTAAAATTTGTGATAAAAGTCTGTAATAAGAAGCTAAGATGGTTACGTTTGCTCCTGATGAAGTTGGCTTGGCTGATAAATCACCGTGCGCCGGCATTAGAGCTGATCTCAAAACATGTTTACTAGCCAGTGATTGCTGCAAGAAGGTTAGCTTTGTAACCCAGTAATAATTAAAGTATCAATTTATAACCTTTAAACTGTTCTTGTTATCCTAACGTTAGAAAGTATGTTAAAATCATTATACTTGTATAAATTGTATAAATTACCTGAGAGATCTACTGAACCAATACTCTGAAAATCTTGCCTTATGTTCTGCTATCTCTGAATTTGTATTTAGAAGACAATACCAGAGATTCAGCTGTGGATTCGTATGCTGCTAGACTCGAAATTTCTCAACTCTTTTTGTGCCAGCTTCATAGGTTTATATATATACATATATACCTTAGCTAGATGAACCTTACTTGGTGTTAGAAAAAGATTTAAGAAATTTCGAGTCTAGCAGCATACGACTCCATAGCTGAATTGGCAAAGCAGTTGGGGTATAGACCTACAAGGTGCAGGTTCGAGTTCTGCTGGATTCTTAATTTTTCAACTTTAATATTATATAAAATACAAAAAGGCATAGCAAAGCTAAAATTTGCATTAAAATATTACAATACCAGAGATGTCTAGATTCCTAGTTTTTTTTAAATACTTAATTTTTTTGCACACTTAGAAGTGTTTGCCCTGAATTAATGTTTGGTAGTAGTGCATTCAAATGCTGTAGTATCTCAAAAAAAATATTATTTTGTGATAATATCAGATCAGTCCAATATTTTAATTTGACTTTTTTCAGGATAAGAAAACACCAAGAGAATGTTTAAAAGATGGATTAGTTCCAAATGAGTGCGCTCAACTGAGACAGATTTTCTTTGAATGTAAAAGATCACTAGTGAGTATGACTTTATTGTATGTAATAATGATAATGGAGTAAATAAAGATTCAAACAGGGATAAGTACTGCAATCTTTATCTCGAAATTGTTCATTACTTGAACATTCATTGTTCAAGTAATGAACAATGAACATCAATGAATCAATGAATATCGGTATAATATTTCATAATTAAACAACACCAACAACCAGTAGCTCCACAGACGTGATCTGTCGTAGCCTATGCCTGTCCTAGGGTCTACAGATATCTGCATACCAATTTTCATCAAGGTTGGTTCATTGGTTTAGGTATGAAGATGTAAAAGACAGACAGACAGAGCTTTTTTCAAATAAAATTGCAGTGCATTGTTATCCTCTAGATTAGGAATGTTGAATAAAGAGGGGCACCATAAAGCTATATGATCACCTAAAAATGCCCATACAATTTGGTACTTAAGCCTTAGCTGGTTTTTGTACCTAGTGCCATGAACAAGAAACAGTGAGATGGTGGAGCTGCCACCCTTGAGCTCGTTCACAAGAGCTCTACCACCATAAACCATGCCTAATCCTGACTGACTGTAGCTAAATTTGCTAGCTTCATTTATAATTTTTCTATCTTTTCAGCTTGACAACAGAAGAAGGTTTCGAGGCCACAAGGGATACTGAGGTATGGACTGAAGTTAAAGTAGTTTATAATAGTAGTATATTTAATTATGTTTATGTATAAAGTATTACATATTTTGTTTAATAAACATGTTCTGTTTTCAATTATGGTGTTTTATTGATCAAATCTGTTATTAATTGATCTATTACTAAGTAAATGTAAAATTTTTTGTTTCATAATATGGTTACTCACTCTTAAACTATGAAGAGACAGAAACTGTTTTCTCATAATTATAAACACAAGGGCTCAAACACAAACAAACTTTACACACACACATGCACACACAAATACCAAACACAAATAAACCACACACACCACATACTCACATTCATATATTTTTTCTTTCTTGGTCTCTTTTCGTCTGATATTTTTCTTTTAATTTTAATTATAATATTGTGTTATTTAAAAAAAGAAAAATGTTATTTAGCATTTAAGAGCCCTATTACAAAAAAATGCGTATGTGCAAGGTTTTCGCCGTCGTAATTGTATACTTTTTGCTGTTTATTACTTAAAAAAATTACATTATAAAGATAGCCCATTTCTTCGTCTTAAACATTAATACAACAGATATTATTTTTTTAATTTAATTATGCAGTAATCATCATTCTGCTGATGTATGATTCAGTAAAAGAGGGGAACAGACCTTGTTTGAGAGCTCTAATTTGTAAAAACTGGCTAACACTGCCCATCAAAATATTATTTTTTGTATTGAATGTATCCTCTACTAACATCATTATAAAATATATTTTTAATATTGACCTTTTATGAGTATAAAAAAAGGTCTGGAATTGATACAAGTTTTAATCAAAATTACCTCAAAACAAGTCAGAATATCTCTGGTATTTCGTATTATTTCAATATAAAGTTTTTACTAAAATAATATTTCACTTTTGCTTTATCCTATAAATTTTTTGTTTTATTTAAAATTGCTATAGTTATTTTGTAATAAATCAAATAAAAGTAGTACTTATTTGACTGCGCCGGGGCGATGCAATCAGATGCGCACGAGCGCTTGTCGAGGTCGGACCTATGTCAGTTTATTTCGTGCGCTAGTGTGCGTAACTAGGCAAGTAAACGCTACGTCAGTGTGTGTGCGTGTGAGCATCTCATAGTAGGATCGCGATTTCTTGATCATTGTGAGTATAATATTATTTTGGTATTGTGTGTTGTAGTAGCACAATTATTTTACTTCTTTTGTATTATACAGATAATTGCGTTTTATTGTAGTTGTGCTACAGTCAATATGGGTAAATGTAAATACCAATGCTTAAGGAAACGTAAAAGGCATAACATCGAAAACCTGAGCAAAGCTAGAGAAGCAAGGTATGTATTTAATTTCTTTTTCGTCGTTATTTAATTGGTCGTGTTTGTTATGAATTGTTAGAAGGTTCTAATGAAAAAAAAAATAGAAAGGACATCCGCTCCCCTCAATACCTACTTTTTCGGCGTGTTCGAGAAAGTTCTTATGAAAGAAAAATAAGAAATTTGCTCATATTTCCCATTTCTATTAAAACATACTTATACGGGGTGGATGCGACATAGCGACATTTATTGAAACCACAGCTTCTATACATGGTAAGTATCAATTTCCACCGGATAAAAATTCTCTGGCGAAAAAAAAAAATCACGTTCTCCGAACAATTTGAACATTGCGATCGTGCAATTTGTTCGGAAGACGTGAATTTTTTTTTTCGCCAGAGAATTTTTTATCCGATGGAAATGCATACTGGCCATGTATAGAAGCTGTGGTTTCAATAAATGTCGCTATGTCGCATCCACCCTGTATATTCATAATTTATATTTTTTTATAGAAATAATAAAAAACAGAATCTGGAAAACTTTGAAGCTTCAACATCTAGCAACATCAATGAAACTAAGGACATGGTAAAATAATGAACTTTTCTTAATATGAAATACTTCGTATTGAAAATTTAATTTATTTCATGCTTTTTTTAATTTTTTAGACTTTTGACAGTGAATACGCAGACTTCGACACTAATGATAATTCAATAATTGAAGAAACAGATATAGAAGAAATATCTGTTAACTGTAACGCTGACAAGGTATATATATTATACATTGTATACCAAATAGTTTGTTAAAACTTAGGCAATCCCCATAAGTGATCTTTGTTTTACGCTACACAATGTACTTATATCTTTTTTCTAGGTAATGCTTCGTTTGGGAAAATTATTTAATATTGTTTTTTTTTTTTTAATTTTTTAGAGTGTTGACAATGAAAATCCAGGCTTCGAGACTAATGATAGTTTAATCATTGAAGAAATAGATAAAGAAGAAATATCTGTTAACCGTAATGATGAAAAGGTATGTACGCTAACTAGTTGCTTAAGACTTAGGAAATCCCTATTATAACTAATCTTTGTCTTACGCTACACAATTTACTTATATCTCTTTGATGGGTAATGCTAATGCTTTATTTTGCCTTGTTCACAGGATAATATAGATATTCAAGGAAGACGCTTAATTGATTTTCGTTTCTTCATGAATCAGTTGGTTGCAATTGATGCGCATAGCGAAAAATTGTCATCAAGTCACTATAGTAAACGACACTTATCGACATATTATAATGTATGTATTTATTTTTGTGGATCACACCTACTTTAGCATAATGTTCATATTTACTTTATATTAAGTTTCATAATGTTATCAAAAATATACGAAATAAAATAATTTTAATGTGTTTCAATTGACTAAATGTTGTAAAAATGATATACCTGTTATTGATAAGGAGCCAATTCTGCAAACTACTAAACTGGTAAACTGAAAAAATACTTTTTATTCTAACAACAAAGCATACTTTACGATTCGTTTACCGTGGAAGTGCCATAGGAAATCATACTACAGCGGATCAAGATTATTTAGTCACTGTTCACGCAACATGTGCATCGAGTGTCGTAACTTGCCGCGCGGTCGCAGAAAAACACCTAATTTGGCGCAACGTAAAAATGTAATAGGGCTCTTAAGTTCTCAATTGATAAATTGACATAATAATAATATAAAGTCTCCAAAACACAGGTCTAACCAGGTTTGGAAACATTTGTTTGACCAACAAATGATTGTATCTTTTTGTTTAGTAAATTTATCAGTTCACTGTGAGTACTATATATAACATGAACTGCTAAACACTCTACTAATAAAGAAAAATCATAGAAGGGAAAGAAAACACAACAACTGTACTTCAACTTTTATTATAAAAATAGTTGAAAATTAATTAAATTCTCTATTATAATCTACATAGAGCTTAGCCCGCAATCATAACTAGCTTTTCAAGCTAAACAGTAAATTTCAAATTGAATTCATATCGGTAACGGTCACAATTCATTTATTAATACATTAGGGTTTTATTAAAAATAAGCCAACATTAGAAGTTCCTATTTTACTACAAATTTGATATAAAATTTTCTCAGCTCACATTATGAAATGGCAGTTTCCTCCATTTATTGCTCTTCAGCGCCCCTTACGGTGATTCTGCCGAACTAAAATATTGTATGGGAATAATCTACCAGTTTCATAGTGTGAGTGAATTAACAAAATTTGCATTGACTGTTCTGGGTGTTAAAATTAGGAAATAGCTCTAGTTGAGAGCTATCTTTTAAGATAATCCAGCTATACGTTTTTATTAGAAGAACAAACACATTTTTTTTTCAAATTCTATCCTGAAACTAGCTGTTTGTATAATCCCAATTTACTTCTTCTTCTTTTATTTAATGGCAACTGGGTCTCCTTGCGGTGACCATTTCTGCCAGTGTCAAGTGTGGAGTATAATATAATTAAAATTGTAAGCGTCCAAAATGGCGGGCGATATACTCGGACTCTGACGATGGCGGCGCAGGCGAACACGCGCTGTCAACGTGCACTCACCCACACCGCCACCGCCAAAGTACCCTAATCCCAATTTAAATAACATCACTCAAAATAGCACACCCAACTTCATACCGATGTCACTTTTGTGATACCATACATTTATTTAAAGAATACCTTTGACACCCATCTAAAATTAATATTTTTCAAGCTATTTCTTAAACAGCTACAACTATAAGTTTTATCTCTGCAAAAATAATTAAGCTTAGTAGAAATATAAATTTTCGAACACAAGGAAGTTTTTGGTTCAGTCTGGTACCATTTTTATCATAGACAAATGTCTTTAAGCATAGACACCGTATTAAAAATGTCAAATAGCTTAAACGTGGAGTTGAGGGTGCAGGGCTAAAACCACTTTATCGTCACGGTGTACATGCGATATGACATGACATAACATCTACGCACAACCATCTAAATCATGAAACGGCTACGTCATTTTAAAAAATCTGAAAGTTTATGTTTGTTATAACGATCACCAAATATGGAATTTGGACCATGGTGGCATTGGTAGATATTTAAAAAAAAAGTAAAAATAGCTACGTCATACTATAAACCGTAGTTTTTGGATATGATGACTTTAGTAATGGTAGAAATTATTCCTTACAATTAGCAGACCGTTGGTTGACCGACTTGGTGCCAACACCAGACAGATACCCCTAAACTTCCAAACTTAAAAGGTGTCAGTCATGAATTTCTTTGCAACTTATTTTTTTAATATTTCCTGGAGCCACCACGATCCAAATTGTCGTTTTGATAGTTTTAACCTCCATTATAGGCACAAACAGGGCAACTTTCAGCAGTTTTAGCTTTTATTAAATGACGTAAGTTGGCCACTGAGTCTTAGACTATTATAAAGCTTTCTCGTAAGGTTACTTAAAAAGATCCATAGGTCAGAGCAAAGCAGTTAAGATTTTAACGCGGTGTCTATGATTTAAGCGTGTCTATGACTTTAATAATTGCAAAGAATGTCATAACAATACTTTTGGTACCACACAACCTAAATATTTAAATTCTTAATCATATTTCTATGAACTATCTATTTAACTTTAAGCCTTATAAATTTGCATTAACGCTATCTAAAATTAGCTAAAACGAGACAATTCTGAAGAAATTGGTGTTCTTAAAAACTTTTTTAATTATGCATAGTTATTAAATTGGCAAAATCTATCGTTACTTGACTACTTTTTTAATTATAACTCCGAACTTAATAAAAATAATTAAGTACGTAACGGTTTCTTAACAATGTTTATTAGTATTTGTTTTAAAAATCTTGCAAGCTTTGTTTTATTGCTAACTACAAATTGACTAGACTTAGCACCATAGCAAAATAATTTGTATATATATATCCACGGGTACATAATACACAAAAGGTTGACATGTTGAAACGTCTAAACTCATTTAATTTAATAAAAAAACGGTACAATATATATTTTAAACAAAAATATTTGTTAAAAATCTCAAACCAAAATGCTGGCAATATATGAACTTACTTATATAAGCTAACAAAATACTTGCTCACACAATTTCACAATACACAATAAAATAACCACGCGCTATTTAGTTTAAGCGACATTTCAGATTGTATGTAAAATATGGATGGAAAGCTCGTATATTGTCGCTTAAACCGTAAAATAGCCGTTCAAAATAATCAATACAAATATACCTATATCTAAATTATACTTTTTGCATTAGATTGCTATGAATTTATTGAATTCTTGTTGTAATACGATATACTAATAATATATATTTATGTTATAATATTTGAACAAAAAAAAACAACCAATACTTTTCTCATAATTGCCTATTATAACACCTTATTTCATATATTATATTGATGCTTTTCAAGCCAAAAACTAATGTTTATGTTTGTGCATTTTTCTTAATATATTTTAATGAATCACAATGTTAGGTAAGTTTATTGGTCGTACAAATTAATTCATCACAAACATATATTTTTAATTTCTGTTTCAATCGTTTTCGAAGAAATATATTTTGAAAATATATGTCGAGGATACTAATTTATTATTGTGTGCGATAAGCTTAAGTATATTTATTTTTTTATATAAGTACTATATTATATTATAAAGCTTATGAAGTATTCTACAATATTAATCTTTAGGACTTACTGCCCATTGGTTTTATTCTGGACATTTGTTTTTTTAAACCAATTTTATATAGACAGGTAAGTGGCTGTTTGGTTTAAGCGACATTGGATGGATGGAAGGATGTTTATAAAACGTCTATACATCGCGTTAAGTGACAACAATAGTAAAATGTCGCTTAAATCAAATACATTGTATTTCACCCGTCGATATTATTACATTTGAAAGGTTGAGGCGTGGTTGTTTAATAATAAAAATTATAATACAATTAATTATTACCCCCTAAAAACGTAAATAATACATTGATAATAATAATATATTATTTTAATATTCAGAAAAACAAACTGACAAATTAATAGTTGAAACGCACAAAATGCGGGTACACCTATTATAGTAGAACTTTTTAAGTAATAATTTTATATTGCATTACAACTAATAGCATAAACCTCTTTTCGCAGAATATCGTTTGTCATAAACTCATTTAGCATACATTGGAACCCATAATTCTGTAAGTCAGAATCATCTGTACGCATAATTTTGATATCCATAATAATCACAATGTATAATCATCACATCGCAGAAAGTTCAAAACCAGATTCATCTTTTGGCATATATTTCTTATCCATAACTATTTAAAAGTAGAACCATCATTTCGCATAATGCTTAATTGTAATAAATAAAAGTTGATTTAATGATAATTATTTGGTTTTTATATCCTTGCCCATGAGAGCATGTTCATTTCTGGCACAGAGGTCACAGTTCTAACCTAACCTAACCTACGCATTTTTAAAGAAGAAAGTAACCCAATCTATATTATTCTAATTGAAATTCTATGATCTTCATAGTATGCCTAGTCAAATTATGCCAAATAATCTGTACTCTAAATGAACGTTATGCTAAATGAAATTATACAAAATTTTACCTATGCCAAAGGTAAATATGCCAATAAAAATTCTACTATCTTAAATGTATGCCATTCTAAATTCGGTCATAAGCACATTATGCCTAAAAATATTTATGTCAAATATTTTTTATGCCTAATAAATGATCGACTAAAGAAGTTTCTGCGAAGTCAGTTATCCCAAATAGGTTTCGGAGTATCAAGTTTCTACCAAATAGACCGCACCCACAAAATGCATGTCATATTGTGCGTAACTACAAAAATTGATTTATTAGAATTTTAACGTTTTTTATTTTCTGTTATTTTAGTATATAAGCATCATTTAATATCTACGTAAATTTTATAGCAGTGTCTGAATCGATAGTCCTGTACGAATATAAATTTTGATTGAACATTGTAGGTTTATGATATGTATAAAGAGATATGTTAGAAAATCGGATATAACAAGCTTTTGATGTTACAGGAAATTATAACACAAAGTAATTTACTTATTGTTAATAAAACATCTGAGGAAGAAACTAACATTCGGCTATTTTGGATGACTTCACTCAAATGTATAACAAAATATATAAAATTTATATCGTCGAGGTGAATTGGCTGTCTATTAGGTGTCAATAGTATCAAAAGTAGGAGGTATAGTGAAAGATTTATGAAGAAAAATAGCATCTAGAGAATGTAATCACTCGTTTCAAAGACCGTTATTAAAAACTCTTATATCTAATCAAGAACACTTCGGCTCCACTCGGTTGTACCCAGTCATACATTGTACTCCATTTAAGACGATCTTAAATGTTAAAATTAATACTTTGGTCCGTTTGTTCAACGTGTGCTGTCAAAGACCATTTTGCCACGAGACATCTTTAGATCACTAAAAAGATTTTATTGAGCAATGAACTTGCGAAGAACATTTGGTATAACATTCTGAACATTTGCTTAAAGGCCATGTATTGTGTTACAGATACCGTAGCCGTACTAAAACTATAGAACTTAACGAATCATCTTTTGGTTTCTTCTAAATCCCTTCGTTCAAGTTGGTGCCAATTTGCTGCTTGCTTAAATTCTTCAATCAAGTTTCGCATGAAGTTCCAATCACTGTTTGAACCTATTTCCCGTATGAACCAATCTTCAGACATATCTTCTCAAATTCACTACCCACCCTTACCTACCAAATCTAATTTAAAAGATGTCCGCAAAATTACTGTACAACACACTCAAGGCCGTTAAGGCCATCCTACTAGAAAGTCTCTATTGGCCTGTAGAGGCCCGTGTAACCACACAGACGAGCTCTGAGAGCTGTCACCAGCATCGCTGCTCCTGACAGATCGTCCATAAGGTTGGCACACTCGCAAACTAGCAGGTACATCTTGTCCCCATGAGACGCAACTGATTTGTGAAGAGCTATCTTCCTCAAGCCCACCGTGTGTGGCAAATGCCGGTATAGCATTCGGGCTCCTGTCCAATACAGCCAGTTTCGTTCGAAACGCTCCCCGTCGTCACCTTCGAATACCTAAAAAAGAACAGAAATAACTTTAAGTATGATACGACTTATTTCCTTATAAAGGTCATTTATGATTATAAGGAAATTGGTCAAAGTTATGTTCCGAATAGAATTACTGAATTTAAGTGCCCAATTTGCTACAGCCTACTCAACTTTGTAAGAGCTTTAAATTACCAATAATTGGATTCCACAGTAATAATGACAATACCTTATAAACACTAATGATGAAACCAGTAGAAGGGGTGTGAGATTTCTTCGGTCCGCCGGCCAAATCGTTGAATGGAGGTCTACAGATCATCGCTACTTCACTATACAAGTCTAGGGTGTGCGCTGCTGAGTATCTAATCGTCTTCGGGTCGAACTTGTTCAAGGAAGCACATCTCATATTGTTGTAGAACAGCAAAGGGTCTGTTTGCATCGTATTTATCACATAGTAAGATATGAAAGGGAATTCCGCGTTTCTCTCCATATTCGCCAATAACATTCCTCCAACGGCAGTGTTGGCTGTTGCTACATCGTTCAAAAGTTCTGATGCTGCAGCTTTCTGTCTTATCAAGGGTTTGGCAAGCGGTGATTCTAATATTGGCTCTATTGCTTCCAAGGGGCTCATCAAATGGGCCAATATACATAATTTGGGATCAGCTATTTCGAGGATGCTAAGGGAGTTTGGTGCAGTCTTTGTTGTTATTCCTTTTTCTGGTGTTGGAGGCGGTACTGGAAGCTGTAATATAAAACACAAGAAGTAAATAAACTATCTTTTATCTGACGATAAGTTGTTATTAATAAAGTACCGTGTTCAAAGGCAATAGCCATAAATACAAAGGGTTAAATATTATAGTTGTGATAATCCAATCCTTTGTAAATGTTAATAAGCTGTAATAAACACTACTGTACTGTTCAGTAAAACTTAACATATTTGTTATAGTTGCGGTAAAATATAATCAGAACTAAATAGAACAAGTTCCATTTATTAATGTCAGACGCCTGATTCTTGGTCGTCGTCAAAAAATGGCCCACATTAGTCACTGTCGGCAAGGAGCAGTTCGTCTAGGCTTTGTCTAATTCTTGGGACACTTTACTCCCTATCAACTATGTAAATGGCGCCGCCGTATTTCGGCTAATTATGATAAATTTATTCTGATTTTAATCATTCTGCCAGCCATTTGCGATTTTTTACAGCATTTTCGTATGTAACTTTAAAATTGTATTATATTGAGTCTACTCTAGATCGCAGGTAATAATGTTGATTTTGACCTGGTTCTTATTTACAAACTTAACTTTACTACGGAAGAGCCATTATAATGAATTTTCTGAATTTAAGCTGGTGGGTGTTTTAAAAAAAATTGTATGTAAAAATTTAAAATTATTACTACGTCCATTTCAATGTGGACAAAGAAAGTTTTTTTAGGAAATATATAACTTAAAGCCTACGTACCGGCACTCCATCAGGCAAGAACCGATCAAGTGCGTGCGCGGGAATAACGAAGCAGTCTTTCTCGAGGGTGGCCAGCGACACGGGCTCCGTGCGGCGGACGCCTCTGTCCGTGGGCACCGTGGTCACGGGCCCGCGGTCCCATCGCAGCAGCGACACCGACGGCTCCCGGTTCACCAGCGGCTGAGGCGGCTCCGGCTCCGGACCTGTGCCCCCACCGAGTACTGGACCGCATCGCTCTGGAATTGAGAAAGAAGTTGTGTTAGTTTACGAGATAGGCTTCATGGGCTTGATGGTATGGTCAAGCTTGTTATTTAACTTAACTAATCAAATGAGTACATTATTTAATGAAGGGATGAAAACCTAAATATAGACCGGTTTTGGAGACTGGGACTTATTGAACACGTTATTTACCTATTACCTAGTTATTTGATGGTTTTCAGCTACTGTACCTATAGATAGTTTAAAAAAGAGTTATTTACAATTAAAGATCACATGAATATGATACAGAATGGTCTCATAGCAGTTGTATGTTGATCTGAAATATAAACAAACCTAAAATTAGACACAAGTCATGATGTAAACAAACTCACGAACACGACGAATAGTTATATACAAGCACTTCTTTACAATAGAATTCAAATCAATACCTGGTTTGCGTTTAGACATTTATTTCTCTACGGTTGTGCTTCCAAACTAATATAGTGATGTTCAGATAGTTTGAATTAAATATACAGCCGATTAGATCGTGCCAATTATAAATATTCTATAATGTGCGTGTCATAACACTTACGCGGGAAATAACCTCGGGATGTTTGGTGTTTCGCGCCAATATTCAACCGTCGAAAACCGGCGCGAACGGGATCATGCACTAACTGGAGAATTAGTATCTGCTACTGATTTTGATTCACAAAAGCTGTCCACGCTCCTTTGTTTACATCTGACAAACGCTGTACAAGCGTGACGTCCCGGCCACGATAGCCACACATATTTGTAATAGTTAGCGCGTCTATTCGACTAAAACTAAACAGTGTCGTGTGCTGTCAAATAATGTATTTATAGTTTGTACGGCATCCACGTCTGGTATGTTTCACGGAATAAACGAGGTCGTGGTAAACTCCAATTATACACAGACGTTTACAAAGGATTAACGTTAAACACTTAAAAGTTTCATGTGAAAGTTTTGCATAAAGTTTAAGCACGAACAAAACAGAAGTTATAGGGGATCACTCACTGACTGGAAGTGGTTGAGTTGACTTTACCTGTGATGTCGTTGTATTGCGTGCTGGGCCTTGGAGCCGCCGAGAAGAAGATATGGGTCTTGTAGTGGTGCTCCTCCATACAGGAGTATCGCTCCCGATCGCGGCGCTTCGCGTTCCTCCCTGCGCCTAGCGCGCCCCGCGCCTTGCCCCCTCCCCCGCTCGACCCGAGGGTCTTTTCCCCGCTGAAGTTCTTCCGAAACATCAAATTCATCTTGGAAAAGTGCCCACTTTCCTTCTCTTTCACACTAAACCGCGTCACTATAAGTCGTCACCGCTCTAACGGCGAGAGTAGCAGTAATTAGTTCACTGTAAACGCCAAGATTAAACCCGGCTATATTCAGACGTCTTCTATTTGGTAGCTTGTTTTGGTTTCTTTTATTTCCGCTTAAAATTTTTCAGTTTCATGGTAGGATTAACTAATGCGAGGTGAATAGATGTCCGTAGTTTATAGCGAAGTAAAAAAGTTGGAACACATTGAAGATACCGCTTTTCATTAGTATTGAAATGAACTGGAGTGGAAGGGGAAATGCCAGTTCAAATAACGTCATAGAATTTCAAAGTAATCGTCATCAAAAGCTTTCGTAGTTCTTTTAATGCTGGACGTTGGCCAATAAATAGACGCAACGTCATACCGGTAATGTGCTGTCGACAAACAACTTCATTTTGGTAATATTTTGTTCAATATAATATGTTTTGTCGTTTAACGAGATTCTAGAATAAATTACAATGAAATTGGTCGAAGTAAAAGAAATACGCATTAAACAAACTTTATTAAAAATAAATAGGTAATGCTACTTAGTCTTCATATTTTATTCAACACACGGTCAAAGAATCCAAACACGCGTGTTGTTTTGTAAGTAAACATTGAACCAGCAATTGTCTAAACGATTGTAAGCAATTTCCTTTAATAAGCACTGGGAAGGACAACGCTACGAAGCTTCAAGGCACGTGTAGTTTATTATATTATCAATACTTTAGTCTTGTTAAGGTAATTTGATGATCATTTATTGATGCTAATAGATTTTTATAAAAGGAAGGAACGTTTCATAATGATTATTTTTATAGCATTTAGCTATGCTTAGCAAATTATACTGAGAAACAGTTGAGAAAATTATGGGACCGGCAAGATTTGCACCTGCGACCTTCTGCGCACGGGGCAGCCGTTTTAAACAACTAGTTACGGTTGCCTCTTGCCAGGACCCTAATTTTCTCAACTGTATGTTACGTCATTACATATAAGAGGCGACCGTAGCTAGTTGGTTGCTCTGTGTCCAGAAGGTCGCAGGTTCAAATTCTGCTGGTCCCATAATTTTCAACTGTTTTTCAGTTTGAAGAATTATTACGTTATTAAGAATTTTACTAGACATGTTCATTATTGCTCATGGATTAGTGATTCTTAATAACCATTCTGTAATTACTTAGCCCGTTCGCCCGCATTTTATGTCCATATAAAGTAGCCGTATTTACTGACTTGAAAAAAAAAGGTTATTTTTGTGAGTGAAATCATAATAATCTACAGGCAGACTGTCCGTAACATTTGTAATAAAAATCTTCTCTCAAAACGAAGGCAGTGAACCGTCAAACTCCTCAAAACATATCTTAAAAATTACCACCAACACTGTTCCTTATTCTGTGCCCATCAAGTCTGTGTCACGACTTCACAATAAGAGAAAATCTCTCCAGGTCGACTTTCTATCTTTCCTATTCGATTTAAACTAACCCGAATCACTTCAAATATTGGAGATCCCCGGCTGATCCCCATTAAAAGTAGGCCTTTACTTGTTGAGTAGAGGTTTTTCCTATCAAATAGAAAGATATAATATCATCGATTCAGAGAACCTTCGACCGTAAAGTTTTTCTTTCTATTGGTCTGACGTATCTATTTCGATTGTACTCCTTAATCCATTATGAATGGATTTATTGTCTTCGGTATTGTGAAGGAACTGCGCTTACGTTTTCGTTCCTGTTAATAGTTTTAAGATTAGTGGCTTTTGGACCTTGTCAAATCTTAGTATTGTAGTGAACAAATATGCTGTGAGCACCTAGCATTAAGGGTTTGATAACCTAAAATGTCTGAGTTCTGAGCATAGTTTCGCAATTATCTAAACTTTAAATTCTGGATCAAGGCCTTGTCTATAATTAATATACATTATGTTCTGATCAATTGTCAAAAAGCTCGTGGCTAAGTCGAAGTAACGCGGACCAATCGATCTTGTAAGTTAAGGAACGTTAACCGCGACCGGCCGTAGATTGGTCACCATCTTAACATAACAAGTTTTCTTCCATGCTGTCCCAGTTAGCTATGGCATTTGTTACGGGTGGTCAGATGCCAGAAAGTCTAACATCTAGTAGTCTTTCAAAGATTATCGTATTACCTCGTACTGGGTTGTGGAGGTATGATGGCAGTCGCTCCACGTAAAATACTGATATTCAGCTAAATCCGTTAGACTAGAACCTGACCTCAATGTAATTGGGAAAAGGCTCAGAAGATTGATTGATGTTTTGATCAATTGTGATAAACTTAAATTTTTGCTTCTGGCACCCTGAATATGTGGTTTATATGTCTTACAACAGACGATTATTATTTTACTAATATCCAATACAGGTTGTATCTTTCTCATTATTTACTACGTCTTCCCATGGCTGATATTCAACCGAAGGTAAGAAAACAACAATCAAGCTATTTATACTAGAAATTAATATCATAGTACTGTAAATTTGTATTCCAGCATTATTTAGTCTAAAGACAAATGAACCTGCATTTCGGTGAAGAAAGATCAAAGTGTGGCAATAGATGCGAAATGTATCTGGCAATGAAAATATATAGAGAACAGGTAACTGTGCCAAATCGACTGCAAGTGTGCGCTTGCAGTGCAAAGTGTGTACAATACTATCACAATATTTTGGAGACAAGGTATCTAAGACTACAGCTTTCAAGAAAGTTTATGAATGATGTTGTTTCAAATTCAAATTCAAATTCAAATCATATCATATTACAAACCAAATTTCACCAAATGGTAAGTACTCATGAGATTCATCTGTTCATGATCCATTGTTGTACTAGCACAGAGCACGTATGAAAAAACGAACGATACAATCAAAGAAAATCGATTAAATAGCAACATAGAGCAAATTTACTACATTTAATTTAATTTATAATGTTTGTTTACCTCAAAGCTACATGTACAATATATGAAATTACACAAATCCAGAGAAAATTGTATGTTTTGTTATTTCAAGAACATAATAATAAATATCTTGCCTGGAGCAGCCGCAGCGTTGACATGTCCTTATATTTTCGGACAGTCGTCTGTGTCTGTTAGGTTATAATTTTGATGTTGAATAAATAGTAATAATATTAGGTACAAGGTATTCCCACATTAGGTCTATAAATGAAACTTACATCTAAGTTCAGAAATTCGATAGGGGCTAACATAATATCAGTATTCAGGGTACGACCACAAAGTTACATTATTTTTGGCGCGCCATTTTTGCTACTAAATATCAACTTGTCCTTTCCCGATAAAGTTAGTAGTGTGTGACGCGACTACTACGAACTACTAACTTTATGGAGCAATTTTGCGGCTACAATAAAGATTAGGAAGGCGTATAGGGTAGTAAAGCTTTTGTAACCTAGTCTGATATTTAACTAGCTGTCAAGTAGTGCTTATTTTTTGGGTTCCGTACCCAAAGGGTAATAACGGAACCCTATTACTAAGACTTCCGTCTGTCCGTCTGTTACCAGGCTGTATCCCATGAGCCTTGGTAGCTTGACCGTTGAAATTTTTATAGATGATGTATAACTGTTGCCGCTATAACAACAAATACTAAAACTGAATAAAATAAATACTTAAAGGGGCTCCCATACAACAAACGTGATTTTTTTTATCGTTTTTATATATGATATATTATAACGGCAACAGGTAGACGCTTGAAATATTTCCGAAACATTTAGTTATATATTGACTTTGAAAATAAATAAATAAATCGAAATAAAATTCGAATTGTCATGGTCTGTACTTGCCATTTAATTTTAGATGGAGCCATGGTCAAATGTCAAAAAAGTCAAAAGATGTATGTCATTCTCATTAAAATAAATAAATAAATAAATATTTCACAACTTACAAACAACGCCATCTAGTCCCAAACTGAGCAGAGCTTGTACTGTGGGTACTAGAATAACTGATACTAATACATATATACTTTTCTTTTGTAAATACATACTTATTATACATAGAAACACCCTGGGTACTAGAATAACTGACACTAATAATGTTTCTTTTGTAAATACTTACTTATTATACCTACACCTAGACCAAGACAAACCTCCATGTTCATGCACACAAAGATTTGTCTTAAGCGGGAATCGAACCCGCAACCTCGGGTGGCAGGTACACTACCCACTCCGCCATTCGGTCGTCACAAAAAAAATGACATAACATAACATCTCCCCTATATTACCCAGAAGGGTGTGGTAAAGGTTTATAACACCCACATTTATTATTTAATGTGGGTTGCTATAAACTATATACAGGGATCTATTAATTTAATTCTCAATAACATGAGAGTATTGATCGTCCGCCAACAAAGTTAGTAGTTAGTGTGACGCTCCCTACTACTTTATTGCAGCAATTTCGCGGCCACAATAAAGATAAGTTTGGCTTATAGTGTATTTGACGCTTCCCCTTTACGCTTTTTGTTTTTGCTAATAGCAGCGGTAGCCGAGTGGGACTGCGAAGTCAAAGGTCTCGGGTTCGAACCCACGGCACTCACCTCTATCAATAAATCGTTAAGATTCGTCTTTTAGAAGATATGTGTGTATTTATCATATAAAATATCGCTCGCTAACGGTGAAGGAAAACATCGTGAGAAAACCTGCATGCCTGAGAGTGCCCAAAAAAGTACTCGAGGTCGTGTGAAGTCTACCAATCCGCACTTGGCCAGCGTGGTGGACTATGGCCTAACCCATCTCATCATGAGAAGAGGCCCGAGCCCAGCAGTGAGACATGTATTAGATACAGGGCTGCTATTATTAATTGCTGGGTGAGGCAGTGACCGTTGCGTTGAGGTTGTCATAAGTAGATTGCTTATGAAATAATTTCATATGTGAGGTATATAATAAATATGCGATGCAGTATTTATTTTCTTTGTAAGGTATACCTCAAAGAAATGCGTTAATACAAACAGGTAGTTAGGGTAGGCATAGGTATATACAGGTCCTCGCGCCCGTTCTCTTTTCAAAGAAATAGCAAAAAGATTTGTTTTCTTAGTGTAGTTTAGTAGTGTATTTCTTTAACTAGTTTTAACGATTAAATTGTAGTTAGATTAATAATGTAAATATAAAAATGTTTTAGGGTGAATAAATATTTTTTATTTAGCTGATAGTTGAAGATATATTTTCCTATGCCCCCCTAAGTTTTCAAATCTACCGAACCATTACGGTAATATGACTTAATACAATTGTCAGTTTATGTAATTGTCATTATTGTATGATCAACATCTTAAATCATTGTAAACTTACATTATAAGGTCAGGTAGGGGGGTAAAAAAACAAATCCTCACTTAACAAATGAAAGTATTTTTCACGAATTTTCCTCAAAAAGCACTCAAGTTCTTGACACAGTTTGTACAAAATTGGACAAACAAAGCCCTAAATCTTCACTAACTTCCCTTTTCAGTTCATCGTTTTACGCAAATTTCTCAAATCTGTCTTTCCGAACCGAAGACATTATCTTGATAGATTTTTAAGCGACTACATTTTAAGCGTGGGTTGGCAAAGCGCTAAGTGCATCGCTTCATAGTATATTTTCTATGAAATTGAGCGCAAATGCATCGGAGAATAACATGACCTGGTTTACAAGAAATTGTCGCTGCCATCGGTGACCTGCTTTCGGTGTTACGGGATCTCAGAAGTATGTCGGTAAAACCATTTGGTCAATTTGTACAGTTTTAATTCAAGATTATTTTGTGAGATAGTTTAAAATAAATTTTAGATACTTGCCGATTCTAGTTTTTTAAAAGAAAATACGTCCCAGAAATAACTTTTCATGCTTTACAAAAAGACACGTTTCTCTTAACGATTAAGACGTGGCAAAAGAAAATCAATTCATCTCAACTCTTGGCCAAATCGAGATTGGTTGAAAAATAGCTTCAAATTTATAAAAAGAAAAATTTTATCACTTGTGGATTGAAACATAGTGATTTTTTAAAAATGGTGGCTGTTATTTCACACCACGCCATAATTTTAGCATTGCCCAAACATGATTAAGTCCACCTGGCTACTAATAAACGGTGTTTATCGGCGATCTCATCAGCGATGGTTATTACTGCAATACTAGTCAAGGGCGATCGTCCCGACAATCTGGGTCATCGTAAAAATTCAATGTTGAAAGACTTATGGTAAGCACTTTTATTTAGTCGTTTTTGTTAAGTTGGTGTGTGACTTTCCTCATTCTTCAATTGTTTAAGTTTGCATTACTTTATTCTACTACACAGTTACTCAGTACATAACAGTAGATGTTATTAATATCCTTAATTTATTGTAAAATAGGTTCTTAGTTGTGCGAAGGTTTTCTTATAAAATATGTTGACCAAATTTTCGTTAAATTTGACCGCTTTTCACCAGAAATTTAAAGTTTTTTTTTACGATATTTTGTAGTTTCTAAGAGTACGGTTAAAAATTGAGATACTTTCAATTTGTACTGCCTCGATGGTCTTGGTGGTTAGCGTATGGGTTCTATTCTTGGGTCGCTCAATACGTTATTTTCAAACTTTCCGTCAGGCAATTCACAATAGCAGCACGAAGTTGGAATGCTCGTTGGATGGCGATAGGCTCACTCTTTAAACTAAACATAACAGACGATATGTGGATGATATACATTTCTGCCACACCCTTCTGAGTAATATAGGCGTGATGTAATGTTATGTTGTTTTCGTAAAATGTTCATCGCTTTTCACCACAAATTTCAAAGTTTTTTTTTATTTTTACGATATTTTGTAAAGATACTGTATTCAAAATTAAGATATTTCAATTACAATTTTTAGAACAAAGTTATAGTTTGAAGGTTTATTCAGTTTCGTAGAAATTCTTTCATTTTGGAAGTAAAGTTAACCCTTAATCAAATGGACATATTTTTTCAATAAAATCGAAATTTTGTCACGGTTCTTAGGTAAGAGGGTTTTATAGATTTCGAAAAAAACTACTTATTGTTATAAAACTCGCCCTTGAAACTTTGAATGATCATAAAATGAGTTAGAATATAATTCTAACTCATTTTATGATCATTCTTCGTTATGTAGCAAAAAATTCTTGCATTTGGTTTATGTTTACCTATATTTTGATAAGGTATCCTATATTTAACTATCTATGGATCAGTCACTATTAGTGATGTTGGTAGTTGCTACACTTGCTACAAGAGTAGGTAAGATCATCAATATTCGGGTTACAATGCTATGCATATCGGAGTGAATTAACGCGTTTGGCGAAGCGCCAGCTCTTACTGTTAGGCGACGTACACACTTATGAGTACAGCTTAAGGGGAATTAATGGCTTTTCTCGTTTTCATACACAAGTTATGGGTTATATTAATATTATTAAATTTTTATTTATTTTTGTAGACAATTCATATTTTAATCACTAAAATACATGTTTTTGGCGCCCACTTTCTTAAAATTGTTTTAGTTTTTAAGTTCAATTAATGATTAACACAATTTTGACAAAATGGCTACGAACAAACATGCATTTAAGTGTTTAAGATATGATTTGTCGTCAAAAATAGATATAAACTTAATAGTATTAAAGTTAAACCCATATTACGTTAGTATGAAAACACGGCGCTCGGGAGTCTACCCTTAATTGTCAAATGACGAGAAAATATTCAGGTTATTATTTGTTTGCTTTATGTCTATGAATTTGAAATAATTTTACTATAATAATTAATATTATTGGGTTTTGACATTTAAAATATTTGAAAAATCGTTCGTTTTAAATCACATTTGATAAGGTAGCTATTGATTTGTTCAAAGTGAAATTAGTCATCTAGCGAATTTAGACTTTGATGTTTAAAAAAGTTTTCATAAAAAAAGTATTAAGGTGGATCATGAATCTATTGTTCTGATAGTACGTTGGGTGCAATACGGTTTCGCCCCCTGCCAGGTGGACTGAGGACCTGAAGAAGGTCGCTGGAGGGGACTGGATGCGGAAGGCGCAGGACCGGGTGTTGTGGCGCAAATTGGGAGAGGCCTATGTCCAGCAGTGGACTACGAGTGGCTGAATGATGAATACGGTTTCAGTCTCAATATTCACTACCAAGTTGAGGAGTGCCATATCCGTAGGCTTTGTTCTACGAAATGTAGCATCTCGTAGAAGGCTCTACGGATATGGAGCTACGACGTAGCTAAGTTGCGTGTGAAGTCATTATTGATTTATTTCAGTCGATGCTAACAGATGTGTGATCAACTAAATACATAGTTTAATTTTGTGATATCATAAATGATGTTGGTAGAGCTCTTGATGGTGAAAGCTCAACTACCTCACCTTTAACCTGCCGTCGAAAAGCACTCGCTCTACTGTGTTTCGGTTTGGTAATTAGGTCAGGCACTAAAGTTACTGCCACATAAGGACACACAACATTCAGGGACAGTAGTTACCATTTTCCTACTACAGCTCTGTTTCCTACACACGTTGTTTGAAAAAAATCTAGTGAATAATAAAATTTCAGTGATATTATTTTGGCACCCGCAAATTATTTTCGCTAGTCTGCAGCTAGCTTTACATATCACTATTTTGAACCAGTTTCGTCAGTTAAAAGCGATATTTACTATTTTTATTGCATGCAGCTATGCGATATCTGGAAACTAAATATAGCTTGTTGGAATGTTAGATTCTATTGCACGCGTAGGACAAGCAACTAGAAAATTCTACAATGGGCTTGGTGACTGATCCAAAGATAGTAAAATATAGGATACTTTATCAAAATATAGGTAAGTATTGTTAGTTACTTACTATAAATCTTACTCATTTTAAGGTCATAGGGTTTATGGACTCACCATTTTTAAAGTACGAAACAATTAAAAAATATATAAATATATATATTTTTTTTTTCACAACTCACACACAACGCCATCTAGTCCCAAACTAAGCAGAGCTTGTACTATGGGTACTAGAATAACTGATACTAATACATATATACTTTTCTTTTGTAAATACATACTTATTATACAAAGACACACCCAGACTAAGACAAACCCCCATGTTCATGCACACAAAGTGGGAATCGAACCCACGACCTCGGCGTCGCAGGCAGGTACACTACCCACTCCGCCATCCAGTCGTCTAAATTACCAATATTTCGTATAGCAACAAAATTCATAACTTCACATACAAAAAACACTAGTTAAAATCATTATGTTTTTCAATTTTAAAAAGAGCAGTTGTCTAGAGAGTAAGAAACAATATCGTTCCTTATATTGACATAATGTATAGGTGTCGACACACAGTTGAATAAATCGAAATTGTTGGCTCCATGCCAAACCAACTCTCTCATGTGCGTTATAACGTGTAACTATTCACTGATAAACGTATATCATAGCCACTATGGAATATATAATGTACAAGCAACTATGTCCCGCTGCTATGTGGTATATAATGCATGTTTTATACATTAAAACATTCCTCATGAATCAATCTATCTATTGGTGAAAACCTAGTTTAAAAGTGACGGAAGTTACACATGAAAAAAAAGCGTTCTTTTTTCAAATGTAATTTGTGTCACTTTTAAATTCGGTCAGGTTATATTTTTTATAACACACATAAATGAAAGTGACAGCTGTGTAGCTTTCACTTTCATTTATGTGTTTAGTGTGTTTATCCTGCCAATAAGGTTAATCTTACAACGGGCAAATTGGGGTTTTATGAGACAGTATAATGTTCTTTGTTGAGATTTTATAGTTAATACACTAAAAACGTGGTAAAGCACGACTGAGAAATTTTAGCAAGTTCTTAGAATTTGGTACTAACAACAAAATATGCAATAAAATCAGAACAATATTTGAATGCGGTGAGATGATTTTGCTTAAAAGTTGAAAATATAGCTACGTCTTCACATTATGTGTGTCAAAAGAATTCCAAACTTACCAAAACATCTGGTTTAAATCAGAAACAATTTAATCAGGACAATTATTGAATGTTCTCTGCGACACAAAGTCAAAACTGCACAGTCACTACTATTATTTGAATAATTTGACGTTAGACAATATCGTTTATTGAATTTCTATCATAGCAAGCCCTTTTTAAGTGCTCAGATATAATCAACAGTCCAAAATTCTTGGATTTTGAATAATTGATAAAAAAAAAAATTACGTGGTAGAAAAAAGTTAAAAGCTGATCTATATTCAGCACGATTTTTTTTTATTATTATCATAGTTTCATTTAAAGGAGGACTTAGTTGCAGAACAGTATAGTTAGCATTTCATCCGCGTATGCTGATAGAAAGAACAATATAAATGTGAGTTTTTAATGAATCAATTCAATCAAAAAATCAAAACAGTTCAATGGATTCTGAAATTTACGTAATTTACACTGCAGAACTTTGAAAGAATTTCACAGAATTTCGCTCGTTAATATCAATTCTTTTAATGGTTGCAAGTTTAAATCAAGTTCTTCGGTTCTTTCCGTTGTTGTAATCGCTTCAAAGCTGGCTCAAAAGACTTTGAAGTGGATTTTAAAATACCTTTTACGTAAAAGTTTTACGAATTTAATTCGATTTCTTTTAGGGTAACACTAATGCTGAGATTGGATTAATGATGCAAAATTAAAATGTTTTATGGTTATAATAAAGCGAATAAATAATTACAATTATTTAAACACTGGTAAAGTGAGAACAGATAAGCGTTATAATTAAATTTTTATAATGGACATAAATATATAAGACTACAAAACATCAATCAATCAATCAATCATTTATTTGCTAAAATATGGTACATAAATTCATTATCATACGTATGGTACATAAATTCATTCATCTTATCATCCCTCTTGACATTCGTTTATACAGATATTCTGTTTTAATACTTGTCTTCTGGTCAGTTTCACCACCTTAATACCGTTAATTGCAAGATAAATATAACACGAATATATAAAAGTGACTGTCAATATTTCACATTGAAACGTGTCATTTTTATATTACACGATTCTGAAACAGCCCGTTAGACTTTGGTCACCAATGCTCTACTATGGTGTAAATAAAATAAATTGATAAAATTATTTTAAGTATTTACTTTATCTTCGACTTAATAATCGAATCATGTACTTAAAGTTGTTTAATGTTTAATAACTTAGCGATCGTAGTAATATCAAGTAGAGGTTATTTAAAATTCAATTCGTACTAAGTACTAGAACTTTTTACTGAACAAGCTTTTTTTCGATCTACAAAATTAAATATTAAATATCATATTTTTCTTGATAAAAAGTTTGAATAATTTACAAACTAATAATACTAGTACATATTTTATGCGAACTGTGGCCTTAAATTGGTATACCTTCTACTATACAGGACAGGGTCGTAGCCAGAGTCTATTTCTGGGGATCTAATCGGAAGCAGAGAATACCACTAAGGACTTTTGGTGGAGCGGATTGAATTGCATTTGTGGCCTCAGTTATGTACATGTACTTATGTAGCCACCGAATAGGAGAATTTTGTGGTAATATTCCATCATAAAATACTTCCATTCGGTGGTGGTTACAGCATCAAACATAGCGTAATATTGATTGTTAGATAATGCATACAAATTAGTCTAGTATTCAAATTACCATCCATATCGGTCGGTCATTACCGTCGTCGCTTGCGTGCATTTGCAAGATAACGTAATATATGCACTTATGACGTTTTGATTGGATGCCCTTCAACTTTGTAATAGATTTGATTATTGTAAATATCTATTAGTCTGCAATATGTACGTTGATTCCGCTGTGTTTTTATGTGTATGCCTGTACAATAACCTTTGATTTTTAGAGTCTAGTATCCTAATTACCATTAAACAACTTATAACTTTAACAAAACTCTTAAAAAAGTTTCTATATTATTTGAAATCCAATTACGTATGATAAAATTCCCAAAGTTATTTCCATACCTTGCTAAAATACTTCAAGTTCAGGATCCGAGCCGTCTGGATGCCGCGGGCAACGTGATGAATGATCTCGCTCATTCCCACTTATCGCCTAACTGTGAGCTGACTAATTACAATGGACAGACTTCTCTGTGATGTATTACATGTAGAAATAGTGTAAGGAACGTTGTTTTCTTATTTATCTCATCTTGTGAAATCGGAGAGAGAAAAGGTACGTTATATTTATAACGTGTCATTATACCAATGTTAAAACACAATAATTACTAAAATTGACACTTTACGTTTATACTTAACTTTGATATTTTAGAAATAATCTCTTTTCTTTAGTTACATAGTTTCCACTCTATATAAGACCTCTTAGAATGACTAAGAATATATTTGATAAATGAACAATAATGAAGCGGCCGTGGCGCAATAGACAAGGCATCGGATTACGATCGAGAGGTTCGACTCGACATTACACCACGGACGTGCACAAGCCTTCCTCGTAACACAAGCGAATTGAGCTTAGCCGTAGGAGGTTAACAAGGATTAGACCAGATATTTTGGTTGATACACAAACTGAAAATATTTTCATTAGCTCGGCATATTGATTCTACACATCCCAGTCGGATGTTATACAATATTGGAATAAATTACTCACAGCTTATGGTAGAGCTTAATGCCAAATCACCCGATTTAGAGATTGGAAATATGGGTTAATGGTTACAATCGCTGAAGGGAGCAATTTGGCAACAATGTGCTGGAAAACTCAAGGATACAAAACTTTATTTCTAAGGCTAGATGTCTAGCGAACTAACTCTTGTACGTAACTATGGCGATTGACGATAAGGAACCTAAAGACGTTATTACACTACGTTGATCGATTCAACTCGATTCGTGCACGAACACCCAAATATCACAGGTCTTTTAAAGTTCCGATTAGTTCAAGAAAAATATTAGTGAATATAAAAGTATAAATGCAAATGAACGGAAGCTTTAAAGAACACACCCTGATATTTCAAATCGCCGCCGTCTTGGAAAAAGTAATTAACCAACCGTTCTAGCATGAGTTTAAACTATAAAATTCCTTTTACATTAGTTTGGTGACTTTATTGCCTGATAAATTAAACGATAATTTTTTGTCAAACCTGGGTCGATGGACGAAAATTTCTGAAAACCTACTTTAGTAAATTTGAGGTAAAAAGGAAAGACCTAGTGTTGAAGAAATTGTTTGTAAATTTATCTATCTTATTATATTTGTCTCAATCTTCAATTCGGGAAAAAGTGCAATTCGGGATTTTATCAGGAAATTCTCGCAAGGAAAAGCAGCATGGAGTTGGATTTGTGTACAGTAAACATTGTGGGTGTTATACACTTTTATACATATGCCCGAACTGGGAATCGGACCCGAGACCGGCACATTCGATAACCACTACACCTTCGAGGCAGGTATAATTAAGGTATGGAGTGCATGAAAGAAGCCTCCAAGACTGACGTATACAAGGATTCCGTACGTCCGGCGCACCCTGGGCAATTCGCGAGTTCGCCAAAGCGAATTGGCTAATCCTTTCACCACGATGGCAAATCAAAATAAAATTTGACTCAGCCATCGACACGATGAAGAAGAAGAATTAAGGTATAATTTTAAAATATGTTGAAGTTGAAATTCACTTAAATGTTCTAGTCTTAGGCCAAAAACTGCATGCTTGAAACCAAAGTTCGTTAACAAATTTTCACTCAAAATCATCCTTGGTTTTAAAATTAGGCGTGAATTTGGAGTCCACACGATTAATAAACATTACATGCGTCATAAGATATTTTAAGTTTATGTTGTATATTGTACAATGTTTATGTAGTATATTATTTTGTATATTTTACTACATTCATGATAGTATTGTTACTCTATATAATGTCTTCGTGAGATATGTGAACATTAAATTGGCTGGTTTACGAGTCTTCTGAACGATGTCGCGTCTTTTATGGCCACCCAAAAATAAAAACTTTGCTTATTGTTCAATTGAGTGAAGTGTTCGTCGTTTTTTAGTCCAAATGTCCATTTATTATTGACTTTTAGACAAAAAATCAATTAACACTCTTTTTAACCGACTTCAAAAGAAGGAGGAGGTTATCAATTCGATTGTAATTTTTGTTTGTTTGACGATTATCCTCTCTCCTACTTTTGCCGTGCCCGTCAGGGTCCATAATTGACACTGTACCTATTTATAAGACCATTTTAACATTGTGGAGTGCAATAAAGACTTGAATACTTGATTACTCGAAGACGCCTGCACCGATTTGAGAAATTATTTTTGTCTAAAAGAAATTCCTTAAATATAGGCTTTTAGGCCGTTAACTGTATTCTTTCAAGTTAAACATTGTGGATTGTGACTTATGTAATTCTTACTAAGAAACAGTTGGAAAAATATTGGACTGGCAGGATTTGGACCTGCGACCTCTGGCCGCTTTAACCACTAAGCTACGGTCGCCTCTAGCCAGGACTCTATATTTCTCAACTATATGTTACGTCATTACGTGACGTCATATGTATTTCTTACTGTAATAATTGAAGTCGGTTTGTTTGGCAAATTATTTCAGTAAGCTAATTCTTTAACCTTTTTAAATCAATTATTTTTATATTTTCTAACTTTATAACGTATGACGTATAATGCACCATTTTTTCTAGATAAGTAACTTTTAGGCGTGGTTCGTTTCTCGCTATGTTAATTCTAAGCTCGCATGTTTTGCCTCCATTAATTACATCAAATGTTTAGAGGTTGTAAATATGAATACGCACCAAACATTACTGTACTATATGCCTCGTTTTGGGCTAAAAATATTAAATAGTTACAGCCAGCAAATAATATAATATGGTTGTTAGAAGTATGACTCAAATAAAGTGTGACGAACTCGTAGAAATGCTACGACGTAGGTCTGGCGTAGGCTTCTTCTCGCAGAAGGCTCTACGGGTGCATAGCACGTGTATTGTTAAAACCAGAGCAAAAATTCAGGTCCATAATTGACGAAGTAATTAGTGTACAAACAAAATTATGGTTGTGCTCTCATTACATATACCTAGAAAAAATACATAAAATGATCTGTGGAAGATTAAAGAGTAGTAGTAGCTCTGATGTTACCAATTTCGCGTTCGATGTCCGGGCAAAAGTGTTATTTGGGATTTTTACGTCAGGCCATTCTTAATAGCAGCATATTTCGATGGATGGCGATAGGCTCTCTACACATGGGACCCAAACATTACAGATGAAATGTGGGTACTTTATACCTTTGCCACACCCTTTTGGGTAATATTTTATTTATTTTAGGAAAACTTACAGCTAGTACAAGATATTGTGATAATACATAATAAAACATGGCCTATTACAAGTTTTCGCTGTTAGTAAATGAATAAAATTTTGAAAAAGTTTCACAATGTAATTTACTGAAGCCTTGAAATATGATTTTCGTTGATGAGACGACTATTCTAGAATTAGCAGTACCTAATATCTTATTCGTCTGTAGTCAGCTCATATTAAATCAGATTAATTCGTAAGTACATTCGCTTCACATATAATGTGTAAGCATTAAGAGGGAACTCCCGGTATGGAATTCTCATACAAAATAAATAATAGTTTAAAAAAACTAAAAAACACGCTTTTAAAGTACTTCTAACTAAAAAGTGAAAAATAATTCCTAATATAAGCTGAAAAAAGCGTGGGTTGCTCGATAGACGAAAAATATGGCACAGAGCGCCCCACGCTTTTTTCAGCTTATATTAGGAATTATTTTTCACTTTTTAGTTAGAAGTACTTTAAAAGCGTGTTTTTTAGTTTTTTTAAACTATTATTTATTTTCTACTTTTTAGTTTGGTTTATTTATAAGAGCGTTTTTTTTTTTTTTTTTTTATATATATTTTTATTTTTTTTTATCGAATTATTGCATTGTCATCGATCTTTGACAGGTGTGCAAAATTTGAATGAAATCTGTCCGTTTAAAGTGGGTCAAAATCGAGTCCAAAGGAGTCGGTTACATACAAACAAACAAACAAACAAACAAACAAACAAACAAACAAACAAACAAACAAACAAACATACAGGTGAAGCTAATATAAGCGTGTTAATGAGTATGGTTGTATCTTTTACATTTTTCATCACAATGTTATAATTTTTGCACAGTCAATTTAAAACATGATTATCTATGTTCCTTCGATTTCAAATTATCTTTAGTCTGCCTATTTTAAAAATTATAGGCATCCAAACATCTGTAGTTTTAAACGGCCTGACAAATGCGACTTTTTTAGTATTATACAACAGATTATTACAAGTTTTCGAAACGAAGGACCCTCGTAAATATAATGTACTTTCTATTTTATCAATAATTTTCATCAAAGTACCTCATTTTAATTCATCAAATACCATATTACAAATTAAATAAAATTACAATATCTATCTCAACTCATTGAAGTGGGGTTAGGCAACCATTCGTTAGCTACTCGGAAGTGTGGGGGGGAGGTGCCAGTGAGATACCGAACCAAGCCGAGATATGACATACCATAGTCTACCGACCAGAGAGTATGCATTGAACTGCATCGAACCTTTTTTGACATTCACGACTGCAACAAGTTATAGTCCGAGATCTAGCTGCAGAATCTTTTCGTTCTTAATAAATATAATTGAATTATATTTTGCAGGTAAATAATCGTTTAGGGACTAAGATGTATACATGGCGTATAAGTTAAAAGTACCAAAGTCTAAGTCTAAAAAGGAACTAGTATTAAATTGTACTATTGTGACAAAGTGTAAATGTTAAAACGATTGACTGTTGTAATGTTCAAATGGTGAGGCTGATAATCTGTTTTTGATTTTCATCATGTACCTAATCATCCCATACTTTCAAGAGCTGTTATAAATTAATAATCGGCTATATATGCCAAGCCGAGTATTAGTATCTATAGAAACATGTCACATTATCTTCGAAAAGACAACGTTTAATTGTCTTATTAATTTATCATTGAGTTGGGGTAATAATAATAATCGTTCAATGCTTTCGAACCCAAAACCTTCTACATGCATAATAATAACTATGCAGATATAATATTCATTCAAAATGCATAGCTCTCGGCCTAATTGACAGTGTCATTCATTGCAATTCGATGTGTCATATGTTACACTTGTATTTTATAATGTTGATTATAATATTTAAATACTTGTAATATTTAAAGCAAATTTTAGCTTTGCTATGCATTTATTTTATGTAATATTAAAGTTGAAAAATTAAGAATCCAGCAGGACTCGAACCTGCACCTCTTGGGTATACGCCCCAAGTGCTTTGCCAATTCAGCTATGGATTCGCATGCTGCCGGACTCGAAATTTCTCAACTCTTTTGTGCCAGCCGAAGCTAGACGAACCATTACTTGGTTTTAGCGCCATCTATGCGTTACTTATTCACATAATCGCATACAGTACGTTTGAATTAAGATCAACTCATTACTGTCGAGAGATGACGCATTTTTATCAATACTTGTAATATTTAAAGCAAATTTTAGCTTTGCTATGCATTTATTTTATGTAATATTAAAGTTGAAAAATTAAGAATCCAGCAGGACTCGAACCTGCACCTCTTGGGTATACGCCCCAAGTGCTTTGCCAATTCAGCTATGGATTCGCATGCTGCCGGACTCGAAATTTCTCAACTCTTTTGTGCCAGCCGAAGCTAGACGAACCATTACTTGGTTTTAGCGCCATCTATGCGTTACTTATTCACATAATCGCATACAGTACGTTTGAATTAAGATCAACTCATTACTGTCGAGAGATGACGCATTTTTATCAATACTTGTAATATTTAAAGCAAATTTTAGCTTTGCTATGCATTTATTTTATGTAATATTAAAGTTGAAAAATTAAGAATCCAGCAGGACTCGAACCTGCACCTCTTGGGTATACGCCCCAAGTGCTTTGCCAATTCAGCTATGGATTCGCATGCTGCCGGACTCGAAATTTCTCAACTCTTTTGTGCCAGCCGAAGCTAGACGAACCATTACTTGGTTTTAGCGCCATCTATGCGTTACTTATTCACATAATCGCATACAGTACGTTTGAATTAAGATCAACTCATTACTGTCGAGAGATGACGCATTTTTATCAATACTTGTAATATTTAAAGCAAATTTTAGCTTTGCTATGCATTTATTTTATGTAATATTAAAGTTGAAAAATTAAGAATCCAGCAGGACTCGAACCTGCACCTCTTGGGTATACGCCCCAAGTGCTTTGCCAATTCAGCTATGGATTCGCATGCTGCCGGACTCGAAATTTCTCAACTCTTTTGTGCCAGCCGAAGCTAGACGAACCATTACTTGGTTTTAGCGCCATCTATGCGTTACTTATTCACATAATCGCATACAGTACGTTTGAATTAAGATCAACTCATTACTGTCGAGAGATGACGCATTTTTATCAATACTTGTAATATTTAAAGCAAATTTTAGCTTTGCTATGCATTTATTTTATGTAATATTAAAGTTGAAAAATTAAGAATCCAGCAGGACTCGAACCTGCACCTCTTGGGTATACGCCCCAAGTGCTTTGCCAATTCAGCTATGGATTCGCATGCTGCCGGACTCGAAATTTCTCAACTCTTTTGTGCCAGCCGAAGCTAGACGAACCATTACTTGGTTTTAGCGCCATCTATGCGTTACTTATTCACATAATCGCATACAGTACGTTTGAATTAAGATCAACTCATTACTGTCGAGAGATGACGCATTTTTATCAATACTTGTAATATTTAAAGCAAATTTTAGCTTTGCTATGCATTTATTTTATGTAATATTAAAGTTGAAAAATTAAGAATCCAGCAGGACTCGAACCTGCACCTCTTGGGTATACGCCCCAAGTGCTTTGCCAATTCAGCTATGGATTCGCATGCTGCCGGACTCGAAATTTCTCAACTCTTTTGTGCCAGCCGAAGCTAGACGAACCATTACTTGGTTTTAGCGCCATCTATGCGTTACTTATTCACATAATCGCATACAGTACGTTTGAATTAAGATCAACTCATTACTGTCGAGAGATGACGCATTTTTATCAATACTTGTAATATTTAAAGCAAATTTTAGCTTTGCTATGCATTTATTTTATGTAATATTAAAGTTGAAAAATTAAGAATCCAGCAGGACTCGAACCTGCACCTCTTGGGTATACGCCCCAAGTGCTTTGCCAATTCAGCTATGGATTCGCATGCTGCCGGACTCGAAATTTCTCAACTCTTTTGTGCCAGCCGAAGCTAGACGAACCATTACTTGGTTTTAGCGCCATCTATGCGTTACTTATTCACATAATCGCATACAGTACGTTTGAATTAAGATCAACTCATTACTGTCGAGAGATGACGCATTTTTATCAATACTTGTAATATTTAAAGCAAATTTTAGCTTTGCTATGCATTTATTTTATGTAATATTAAAGTTGAAAAATTAAGAATCCAGCAGGACTCGAACCTGCACCTCTTGGGTATACGCCCCAAGTGCTTTGCCAATTCAGCTATGGATTCGCATGCTGCCGGACTCGAAATTTCTCAACTCTTTTGTGCCAGCCGAAGCTAGACGAACCATTACTTGGTTTTAGCGCCATCTATGCGTTACTTATTCACATAATCGCATACAGTACGTTTGAATTAAGATCAACTCATTACTGTCGAGAGATGACGCATTTTTATCAATACTTGTAATATTTAAAGCAAATTTTAGCTTTGCTATGCATTTATTTTATGTAATATTAAAGTTGAAAAATTAAGAATCCAGCAGGACTCGAACCTGCACCTCTTGGGTATACGCCCCAAGTGCTTTGCCAATTCAGCTATGGATTCGCATGCTGCCGGACTCGAAATTTCTCAACTCTTTTGTGCCAGCCGAAGCTAGACGAACCATTACTTGGTTTTAGCGCCATCTATGCGTTACTTATTCACATAATCGCATACAGTACGTTTGAATTAAGATCAACTCATTACTGTCGAGAGATGACGCATTTTTATCAATACTTGTAATATTTAAAGCAAATTTTAGCTTTGCTATGCATTTATTTTATGTAATATTAAAGTTGAAAAATTAAGAATCCAGCAGGACTCGAACCTGCACCTCTTGGGTATACGCCCCAAGTGCTTTGCCAATTCAGCTATGGATTCGCATGCTGCCGGACTCGAAATTTCTCAACTCTTTTGTGCCAGCCGAAGCTAGACGAACCATTACTTGGTTTTAGCGCCATCTATGCGTTACTTATTCACATAATCGCATACAGTACGTTTGAATTAAGATCAACTCATTACTGTCGAGAGATGACGCATTTTTATCAATACTTGTAATATTTAAAGCAAATTTTAGCTTTGCTATGCATTTATTTTATGTAATATTAAAGTTGAAAAATTAAGAATCCAGCAGGACTCGAACCTGCACCTCTTGGGTATACGCCCCAAGTGCTTTGCTAATTCAGCTATGGATTCGCATGCTGGCAAAGCACTTGGGGCGTATACCCAAGAGGTGCAGGTTCGAGTCCTGCTGGATTCTTAATTTTTCAACTTTAATATTACAATATTTAAATAGTTTCTCTGGACTTAAATATGGGTAAACAATCTTTAAATTGTGTATTGTTAATTATTTACCTAGTAAATATATCATAATATCTACGAATACTTGAATTGTAATGTCATTATCGTGCATGTCATTTTTGTACTTTCATAATAATATGTACAATCAAAGACAACCGTTTCAGCAAATTTAGACAAAAATATGTTGAAAGATATATTTGCAGCATATAAACACACTAAATGGTCATAAATACTTTTGTCATTTGAGTTTGTGCTGAGGTAAATTATTTACATTTCTGTATTTTTAGTAAACCGCAGAAGTGAAAAGAGGAGACTTGGCCCATTTGTCAGCTTATACTTCACGAGAGCGAAAAATGAATAAGCTTAAACGTAAAATAGAGCTGAAGAAAGTAATTATTATTAGATAAATAACGAATGCCATGTTGCAGAATAATGCAATTTTTTTATTACTGTCTCAAGAGAAACGCAATGTGCTAAATATTAGCGCAATATTATTAAATATTATTAATAATACAGTATCATTTCTAAAACTTTGTTTTATTATTTAAATAAAGAAAATACTCAGAATCAAGAGTTAAACGGTACTATCACTAATAAATTATAGTACTTAATGTTTTGATGCAATTACATACTATCGACATACTACGTTGGTGCAGTCGCAGAAGAAACTAGTGATATTATAAATCCCAAAGTAACTTTGAATGTCTGTCGGTCTGTTGTTCCTGCAAAATAAAATCGTTTAATCGATCTTGATGAGTGTTAATGTTTTTTTGTTGAGAAAGCCCGCTTAATTAAGCGGCCGTGGCGCAATGGATAAGGCATCGGTCTTACGATCGAGAGGTCGTGGGTTCGAATCCTGGCCATTAAACCACGGACGTAAAACTTCCTCTTATCACAAGCGAATTAAGCTTAGCTGGAGGGGGTTAACAAGAATACTAGTAATTTTTATTTGCAAATTGCTAGTAAGCTTTTAAAAAAATAAAAAAAAATAAGTCTAAACACGCAAAGTTTAATTGATATCAAATTTGTGTCTATAGCCTCTATTTTCATGCGTGGGCGTCGGGCAAGGCTTGACGCCTTGACGCCTTGACGCGAACTCAAATTGGACGTATTGCGAAAGCGACAATAATTACCCATGCTGTAAACCTCATGGCAATTTTGAACTCGACTGTACATCATCATCAAAATCAAACTGAATACGGACGCCAAAATTAAATCATGTTACAGAATAAGGACGCGCTATATCCTTAGGCTCAACTCACATCGACTAGCTAGCTTCATATTTATCTGTAATCTGTGACGTAGACACAGAAGCACTGCGTCGTCGCGTTGCGTCCAGTATATTTGGCCTATTTAGCACAAGATAGATGTAGACAAATTGTATGGATAAATGCAAATGAACCTGAAAAGCAACAACATAAACAAAATCAGCTTTTTAAGTTCATTAAAATCATGATTATTTTAAATTGCTGGGCTAATCTTTAATATATTTCCAGCAGGCCCACATAATGAAGAAATGTATAAATATAAATATTATTATGTAAAAAAACCGATGGCGTAAAACGCGACGTTAAATCTTTTATCTCTTTTAGTTGCCTGCCCGCCTGTTAAAACAGCGTCGTAAGTTCTTAGTCTGAATTATGCCTAAAGGTATAGAATATCTATATTTAGTAGATTTTTAGTCGACTAGTTGGTCGACTAGTGCATAATGCAACTGACTGTGGAACAATAAACATCCCTGCTCCACATACAAATCTCGCCATTGTTACCATAGCAACAAAATTTTGTTGGAAATCGGCAGACTTATCAAACAACAAATCCTGGGTATTGAACCGTTGAGTAACAACTGAACATCAACATGTATTTTCACTCACACATTTATATATAAGACCGATAGAGACAGCAATACCTTTATATGTGTGCAGAGTCTACCCTTAATAATTATGCCGCAACTTCTTCTGTCAGCGAATTAACGTTATTATGAAACCTTTCAAGATGTTGCCAAATTTCAAGTTTGCGTTTTGAGCAACATATTCTGGATTAAAAGGGAGTTAAGGGTTCAATTCTCGCTTAAGACAAATCTTTGTGTGCTTGAACATGGAAGTTTGTCTTAGTCTGGGTGTTTCTATGTATAATAAGTATGTATTTACAAAAGAAAAGTATATATTTATTAGTATCAGTTATTCCAGTAGCCATAGTACATTATTTATTATTATTAGTTATTTTGTGCTTTTAAAAATTTACCATATTTCACATATGTTTGGATGATGAAGACAATAGTTAGCTATGGGCTTCATCATCCAAACATAATAATAATAATATGTGAAATTCGACCTACTAGAAATTAAAAATTGTATACATTTCTAATTTGCACATACTGTTTGTGCAAATAAGCGGAGATTGAGCGTGTAACCGTGTAAGCGTGTAACCGTGTAACTCCGCCATTGCCGGTCCCAAGCCCGGATGAGAAAGGAGGAGGGTTGGTTTGGAGAAGAGCGATCCAGCCGTAAAACCCTTAACGCCGAGCATCGGGCGGCGGTAACTAACCCGACAACTCCTCAATGGAGCGGTCTCAGAGACCGTGAGGTAGTAAATCACCTCTAAAAGCCTGCCATGGAAGGACGCGGGTGCCCACCATGACGTATTAGCCCAAGAAAAGCCCCCATGGATCACACGAATAAGAGAGCGACCTTGTTGGACGACCCGGCCAACACCCGGCGCCGTGCGGTTACCGGGCCGTGCGGTGTGAAATTGACGACCGAAGGCTCTGCCAGGATGACTCACCAGGTCCTTGACAGCAGTCATGCTACTGGTGTACACAAATACAAAGTCTCAATCCAAAAACAACAACGGATCGCAACATGGAATGTCCGTGGTTTGATAGCGCCAGGAAAATTGGAGATTGTGGAGAAGGAGATCGAAGCACACAAACTAGCCATCTTGGGGATAACAGAAACTCATATGAGAGGAAAAGGCCATCGTTCCACCCCCAATGGCAATACTCTGTTGTTTTCTGGAGCAGAGGACTCTAGCCGAAATGGCGTTGCGATCTGGCTACCACGCCATCTTAACGGTCACATACTGGGGTATAACCCAATCTCCGACAGAATACTGTCATTAAGACTAAACACACGCCCCTGCACTTTGAACATCGTGGTAATATACGCACCAACATCTTGCGCCAAGGACGACGATATCAACAACTTTTATATGGAATTAGAGAACACTCTCAGCAGAATACCTACTCGGGAGATAACGATGATAGTTGGAGACTGGAATGCAAAGATAGGTAGCACCCTAGACGACACCCATATTAGGAATGTTGTAGGAAAACATGGACTCGGTATCCGTAATGAACGTGGAACTAGGCTTCTGGAGTTTTGCATTGGCAGGAAACTCAGCATCATGAACACGTGTTTTCAGCATCACCATAGAAGACTGTACACATGGTTATCCCCGGGTGATCGATGCCGAAACCAAATAGATTACGTGATGATCGGCAGCCGATGGAGGTCATCAGTGACCAACGTAAAAACCTATCCTGGCGCCGATTGCGGGTCTGACCATTGCCTGCTGGTAGCAAACTTCACTTTGCGGCTAAAAGCTGCCAGAAAGAGGGATCCGCTTAGACCAAGATCTCTCGCTCCAAAGGAAGCTGAGATGTTTCGTGACAACCTCGACAAGGCAATCAAAGTAGAGCCCCCACCACATGATGCTAACCCCGATCAACAATGGGAGCATTTAAAAAGCCACATTTGGAGGTCTGTCAAGCAGATCACCAGCAATAGCGGACAACCATCAAGCCCTAGACAAACATGGCTCTCTGCAGACACCTGGAAAAAGATCGAAGTCAGAAAAGCCCTAAAAACAAGTGGCAGCTTAAGTCAAGAGGATCGCGACAAATACTCAGAGCTAAGCAGGATAATTCAAAAACAATGCCGCCATGATGTTAACAACTTCATCTCCCGGATTTGTAAAGAGATCGAGGAACATGCTCTGAAATTGCAATGCTCCGACCTTTTTAAAAAAGTCAAGCTTCTCTCCAAGCAATTTAAGCCCAAATCATGGGTGATTCAAGACGAAGATGGAAGACCCTTACAAGATCTTGACGCAATAACCAACCGTTGGAGGGAATATTGCATACAGCTGTACAGGAATCCCGACAATGTGCAGAGACCGGAACAGTCTATGACCCTATGGCACAAACTGGACCTTGAGCCCCCAATAATTCGGAGCGAGATCACAGCTGCATTAGCCGCACTCAAAGCCAAGAAAGCTCCAGGCCCCGACCAACTGACGGCTGAGATCCTAAAAGCAATGGGATCAACCGGGATTGACGCTCTACTCAGACTATGCAATGACATCTGGCATACCGGGAGATGGCCTAACGACTGGACGAGATCGGTGATTCTGCCACTTCATAAGAAAGGTTCCACTGCAAAATGTGACAATTATAGGACTCTGGCTCTCATATCTCACGCCAGCAAGATTCTGCTCCACATAATAAACAACCGAATTCGACATTTTTTGGATTGGCAGATCCCTCAGGAACAGGCGGGTTTCGTCAAAGGCAAAGGCACCCGCGAACAGATCCTCAATGTGCGCCAAATAATAGAAAAGGCCTATGAATTTAACAGCCCAATTATCCTCTGTTTCATAGACTACAGTAAAGCCTTTGACTGCGTAGTTTGGCCAACTCTATGGAAAGTGCTAAGTGAATTGGGTGTACCTGATCATCTGGTGGCTCTCATCAAGACTCTGTACCAGAACAATGAAGGTGTTGTTAGAGTTGACAGAGCAGTTTCAGAACCTTTCCATTTTGAAAAGGGAGTTAGACAGGGATGCATTCTGTCACCCATCCTATTCAACGCCTATGGGGAGTATATAATCAGGAAAGCCTGCGAAAACTGGGCAGGAGGAATCACTGTTGGGGGCACCAAGATCACAAATCTCCGGTACGCAGATGATACCACGCTGCTAGCCGCCAATGAAGCGGAAATGGTGGATATCCTAGACAGGATGGAGCGCATCAGTCTGGAAATGGGTCTCAAGATCAATCACAGTAAAACCAAGGTTATGGTGGTGGATCGCGCCAATAAGTTACAGCTCACAGGTGCTCTTGGGCTTGAAACAGTCGACAATTTTATTTATCTTGGTGCGAGCATCAGCAATACCGGTTCATGTGACGGTGAAATCAAGAGGCGCATAGGAATGGCCAAGAGTGCAATGTCACAGCTACAAGGCATATGGAGGAATCGTAACATCTCACGCAAAACCAAAACTAATTTAGTTAAAACTTTGGTATTCTCCATATTTAGCTACGGAGCTGAGACTTGGACTCTCAAAAAGGCTGACCGTAACCGCATTGATGCCTTCGAGATGTGGTGCTGGAGGAAAATGTTACAAATCCCATGGACTGCTTTTCGCACAAACATATCCATCCTGTGCGAACTGAACATCAAGACCAGACTATCAACCATCTGCCTGCGCAGAGTACTGGATTTCTTCGGTCACATAGCCAGGAAAGAAGGCCACAACCTTGAACAGCTCATAATTACTGGCAAGGTTGATGGCAAAAGACCTAGAGGCCGTAGCCCGACAAGATGGACAGACCAGATCCGTTCCACTCTGGATACCCAACTGCATGTTGCACTACATGATGCCAAGAACAGAGACAGATGGCGGGACACTGTCAAAAAAAAGATAATACCACGGGGACTTCACGACCCTCAGCAATGAGGAACACGACGCGAGGAGGAGGAGCGTGTAACCAGATTTAACGAAAATTTATACGAACTATTTATTTTATGTCCTTCTATTTATTAAATTGTTATTTAATATGTGTAAATGTAAGCCTCGGTGTATTATTATAATAATTGCAGACAATTATAATTCAGTGGCAATTAAGCAACCTAATTTTAATTGAAAACAAGCCCTCAGTGAATACAGTTTTAGACAAAACATGTATTTAAGCCACCTTTATTTTAAAAATATTACAACAAAAACAAAAATCAGACTGCTTAAAAATATTAAACTGATAAAATAATTTTTAACAAAAAAAAAACCGACTTCTAAAAGTAGGTAAACTAAAAAGCAAAAAATAAATTTACTTCGCACAAAATAATACGTTTTTTCATTTAGTTAAATAGAAATTATTAAATCATTATTTTATAACTCTGAAGTCGGTGCCAAGTAAGAATGGCACCGTTCTGGGTAATACTGGCGTAATGTTATCCTACGTTCAATAATATAGGAAATAAAATGGCAGAGGTATATGCAAGAAGTTGTTTAATTTCCATTTCCTAAAAACTACTTTCCATTACAAAAACAACTAAGAGTCATTCGGCTTTCATAGGAATGCAAATGGAAGAGTAAACATTGCGATCAGAAATATCAACGCACTTTTCTTTTGCTTCGTCATTCCTCTGATTGATAGATGTGATAACACAGTTCTGTCATCACCCAAAAATGAACTTTAAATATTCTTAATAGGGTTTAAATTCCAGCAGCCGGCGATCAGATAATGTGGGTCTGGAGTTGATCATCCAAAATTATACATAAAGTTTCAGTAATAAGATTGAAGTTTCAGTGGCAAAGTGTGACCTGAAGGTGGATGACCTTGGTGTTTCGAAGGGTGGGACTGACCTTCAGGAGAGTCCTACTAACCGTAAAAACGTGAGTGCTACCGTCGTTCGCTGACCATGTGACTAAATATATAGACAGCTGAAGGTGAGAGCGCTTTTAAGAATTGGAAAATAGACTATGGTATATCTATTGTTATTATAAACTAAACATCAACACACATAATATTGTATAATTTACCTATTAGTAAATTATTTGTTTTATACATTATGCTACTACTGATGTTGTGAAATTGGTGAGAAATAAACATTTTTTAATTTTCATTTTAATTTTTCATTTTCATCAAGAAACAACCTTTAAAAAACGTATTAAGGTTGAAATTATGATTCCAGTGGGGATCGAACCCACACCTTAGGGCTCTTCGGCTATACGTACCTTAACGTTATATATTTATTAGGGATTCTTGTGTCCGGTAGATAGCGATAGGCATCAATGGATCCTAAACATAATAGGTGAAGTATGGGTATTTATAGACTTCTGCCGAAGGGCCAGGATGATCCAAAGTTATGCTATAATATCATTAAACATAAGAATTTGGGAAATTGTATTTAAAAATAAGCGCTAGAAAAATAATGTCAACTTCAACATAAGAGATTTTTTATTCCATTGCATTATATATTTCCTTACCCTGCCTTACCTTCTTCAACTGTTTGTGACACATGCAAAATTGCTTTGGTACAAGTCCCTAAATAGTACTAAATTAAAATAATTATATTCAAAGTTGAAATAAATTGTCAATTTATATAATAATAACATTAACTTTACTGTGTGTTTGTGTATATTTGGGAAAATACACACAATTTATGTATTATTTAAGCTTTAAAAGTAGAAATTAGGATATATGTATTGTTGTGTCTGTTGACAATGACATAGGAATCAAATGATATAAATATATATCTTCAGGTGTATATCTAAAAGAGGTAACTATCAGGTATAATGCTTACTTGCTACACAAATTGTTAAATCACTTTACGATAGTCATGTTAAATTCAAGTCCAAAATTGTATACTCACGAAAGTTCAAATTTATAACGATTCCTCTCAAAAACTGCGAACAAAAACGTTACAAAATCGATTTCTTCAGGTGACAGCTTTTCAGGTCCTTGTAAAATACCTGATATTTTGATAAGGCAGACAAATAGCCCGGCCTTTTATTTGCGAACAAAAGAATGATTCAATACTGTCTTTTGTAACGTTAATAATGACGATGTTTATAAATAATTGACGTTTGGATCGGTTCCTATTCGCTTTACAAGTTAAAGTTTTTCAAAAATCCACATGAAGATTGTTAATCTATAATGTATAGTTGAATAAAAAACTATTTTACCAAAAAAAAACTACAGCCGAAAAAGAACTAAAAAGTAAAAAGTATGTAAACATTTTAAGTCTTGGGTATTGTACTTAGTTACATAACCTATAAATATTATAATAATATTTACTAATTTTGAGTCGGCGCCAAACAGTTGCCTATGTTTCTATGAAGGTGCCAATATTCAAAAAATTATCACCTAACTCTTCTCTTCTTCTCTTCTTACCGTTAAGGAGTTGTACCTTCCATCATCAGATTCAGATCAATATGAAAAACACTCTTTAAAAAAAAATTAAAAAATAACACAAGTTGAAAAGAACCAGCTCCGTCTTTTTACGTTGGTTAAAAAAAATATAAACGCCATTCATACTTTAAAAAAATAAGAGGTTTTTTATAAATATGACTAAGTATTATTGTTACAATAATACTTAGTCATATTTATAAAAAAACTAATAATTCACGTTTTTGTCAGTTCATCATTTTCTTTATTCGACGAAAGTATCACAGTTAATTTGAAGTTAATATTGAAACGCTCTAAATTCTTACTATTATGACCATTTAATTTATAGTTAAGTAAAATTTCGATACACTCCTCAATCATAAAATATAATTCAATATTAATAAGAGTAATTACTTAGGGCCAAATGAATAAAAAACAATTTGCCTTTTGCAATTTCCCTATGAATCAAGAACACATACTAAATAAATAAATAAAATAAAAAATAAAGAAATAAAATAAATACACACTAAATACACTATCTCCCAAAAGACTCCGTTCGGTTTTAAAAGTTCAATCAAACTCACTTTGTCTCAAAAAAGGGAAAGTTTGACATAAGCCTCCAAACTTATTTAATGAAATCGAAACTTGAAGGCAAAAAGGTATATTGAATTTAATAAGCCCGGTATCCAATAAGGAACTTATAAAGTATCTTTAAAAGACTAAATTAAATGTCGTCTCCAGTAGGGAAAAGTATGAGGACGGTTTATATGTTTTAGATTAGGAACAAATCTGTAATCCGCAAAGATTTGTTCTGGCTCTGGGTGTGCTTTGTGTGTGTAAAATGTATTTATTTATTTATTTATTTATTTATTTTGGGAAACAAACAGCTTTTAAAACAATCAATAAAATAACTTATATAAAAACAACGTAAGCCAAATGACAGTATGTTTGTGAACACCCCCGCGGCACAGGAGTTATTCCTATAAAAAAAAGATATTATAGGCATATGTAGTATATTTGATTTGGGGCTATTTTTTAAGATCTTATCCGACCTATAAAATATAACCTGACCGAATTTTAAAGTGCCACAAGTTACACACAGCTGTCACATTAGTTTATGTGTTACTGTAAATTGGGGCTAATGGTTGATTTGCACCTACAGTAATTAAATGAACTGAACAAAATATTCTTAATACTTCAAACTTCAAACTTCACTGCAATTATTACTATTTTCATTGCAAATATATATACATAGATGCTACAAAATAGTAAAGTCCGCCATACTAATAACCTCCACCATACTAATAAGCTCATTTTGAGAAGATTTTTCAGGCTCAAAAAGAGAACGGAACTCTGCTCTAATGAATCCGGTTCAAGTTTAACCCAGAGTCTGAACCGACTTCACTAGTACGTAGGTAAAAATATAGAAGAAATTGTACGAAAACATTATTACGCCTGATGAAAACGCGAAATTTGAAATACCAAAATACGAAATTTTGTTATTTAAAAATATAGAGTAAGTCTAAATCTGAGTTTTCACAAAATGTCAGCAGCGAGACACTGAATTAAATCGTATTTATTAGTCATATTTTGTATTTTTTTTTCAATAACCATGCCTACGAACATAAAGCCACTTGCCCGATCCGATCACCGTATCCGTATTACCAACGCGTATCATAAATGCTAATTTGGAATTATGGACGTGTCAGTCTTGATACGCTGCTCTAATTCGACATGCGATACGGCCCGAACATACGATCTATAATCGATTTTGTAATAATAACTTTTTTTTAATTACATATTTTTGTGGAGAGACTGGTGCCCCAAATTAGATAAAATCTGTATTTCAGGTCACCAAGTAGTAACTTAGCGTCTATGAAGGCGTCCAAATCGATACAGATACGAATCGAAAGTGATACAAAGTGGACCCAGCTAAACTTGTTTTATGGGCACTTAGGTGTTATTTTTAATTTAACGACAGCTGTATAGTGTCCGTAGTTCGTAACATTTACAATGTTGCTAAAGTGTACAAAGACATTTTATTAACATAACCTTGTTATGAAGGACTAACTAGTGAAATATTACATTAATTACCGTAAAAATAACAGTGGATGTTTAAGTTAATTTGTTCTTGAAACAATTACAGCTAGGTAGTAGATACCTCATGATTTTTTAGGGACCTTGCTATGGGTAGCGTATTAAAAAAAATAGTATATTTTCGACTTTGTGAAGGATATAATTATGTGTGGAAAGGTGGTGTGTTTAATTGAAATTATTAAATAGGATGTCACATTCTTAAAAGTTGAACCTGATTGAATTTCAATAAGGTTTAATTTTATGCTTAGTCCGCTCGCACGGAATGTTGACCTTGGCAAATTGTATACCTAAACCTTCCGCGTGAATATTGATAGCCACATGATAATCCATTGAGTAGTTTTCGAGTTTATCACGAACAGACAGAGGCGGCGAGGGACTTGGTTTTATAATATGTAAGCATAATGGTTATAAAATTAGATGATAAAGCAGATTGTTGAGATTATGTTCGAATAATGCTTATGATATATTATATTGCTCGAAAAGTCTTAAATAGCTATTGAGCATTATGCTTAAAGCGCTCATTGTTGTCGAAATCTGATTGTGATTTCAAGCGAGTCCTTCACAATGATTTTTCTTTCTTTGAAAGCGCCATCGCTTCGCTTGTTGAATAATTTGAAAGAATATTAATTTATTTTATATTTATTATTTATCTATGCTATGTTTTACAGCCAAAGAAGTGTTTACAGCCGTATGTTCTTTCAAGAGTGGCTTGGCTGGCGGACTTGACGACCTGATTCCAAAACACCACAAATAGATACTACCGAGCACATGTGTTTAAGCACATATGTTTGTGCAGGTGCTGTTGCACTACTACCACAGTAATCTCGTTGGAAATTATGTATTTGAGTCTTTTGGGGTCGAGACGCTGGGGCCGTGGAGTCCTCGCGCTCGTTCACTATTTGTAGAATTAGCCAAACGTTTAGTTAACTCTTCACGTTCACACTCTTCAGGCTGGCTTCAAACTTAGTCAAAACATTAGCATTGCCATCCAACGTGGCAATGCCGCTTGATGTGACGGTATTCTTGCGCCTTACTTTTTTATCAGTTTTAGTTTAACTTTCAAAATTAACGTTTTTTTCTGAACATATAGGTATTTCTATAATTAGGTTTTAGAAGTGTTAATTTAATTTATTAACTAAATTGTAAAAATATCATTAAAAAGTTCATATTTATTTGAATAGAAAATATTTTTAATTGTTCTTAATATTACTTTCAATTCTAGATAGGCAGAATATTCGCGCAAGTGGTGTAATAATGGCCAGTATCCGAACTCACAAACGACGCCCGCTTAAAAGATTTGTGGATCCTAAAACTTGGCAACAGTTTATTAAAGATAATCACGCCTTGATTTAGAAAGAAAAGTTTACGGATTCCATTTTATCGTAACTTCTCACCTGTCCTAGAAACTTTTAGTCAGTCTATCATTGCAGGCAGTTTCTTCGGAAAAAACGGCGCTCGTATTAATTAGACTTGAAAACTTTATAACTAACATTCTTCATCGTGCTATTCTTTCTTTTTGAAGTGAGTATTTTTATTATAGATTCTCTTACTACATACTCCAACGAGCTATTTACCAATTACATTGGGTCAGCTTCTAGTCTAACGCATTTATTACGTGGAGTGAATGCCCTTGGACTTTCACAACCCAGTATTACAACGTAATACGTTACATGTTACGTGGGTGCATGAAAGGAGTCTCTCCGAGTGACGGACACTACGATTCCCTACGTCCGGCGCACCCTGGGCAATTCGCGAGTTCTTCAAAGCGAATTGTCTAATCCGATGGCAAGTCAAAATTTTATTTGACTCAGCCATCTACAAAAAGAAGAAGAAGACGTTACATGTTTGACTATTTGTCAGACTTCCTGGCATAACTACCCGTATCGTCTGACATAGATTTTTAAATGTCAACTGCCGAGGGTTAGCGTCCTGTACCTACTACATCATAATTTTATTTTATATATTGTATGCCCAATGGTCGGGGCATAGTTGAACTATATATTGTAAACCATAACACATATTATGTACCTACCTATGATCCACAGTAAAGATTACTATGACTATGACCGTCTGAAGTTAGTATGGTGTATCAATATGCGGTTCTGGTTATCATTTAGTTTACGAGTGTGATGCTTGGACATGATCCAAGAGCTCGCAAACTGACGACAATCTCCATTGAGCTGACTTGATATCATTTAGCCACAAATGCTCTCCTTATTAGAACAGGAAAAAAGATGGATGTTTCTATAAGTTCATAACCTTCAACCTTATATCTTCAAATTGAGAGATAACTTTAATTATTTTAATAATATTATTGATGTATTTATTTATAAATATACTTATATAGTTTTTCGCTCGACTGACTGATTTATCAAGGCAGGCCTAAACTGATAGGGCTAGAAAAATGAAGGACCTCTACATGGCGTAGGGGTGCACTAAGAAGTGATTTTTGGAAGTTGATGGGTTGTATGGACGGACGTCACTTTTAAAGATAGAAGCACAAAATTTCGCATAGTTAAACTTGAATATAAATAAATAAAATGTCTGTAGCGGGCGTTTTTTTATTCCAAAGAGGGTGAAATTAGGGGTTTAAGTTACAAGTTAGTTTACGCAAAAAACAAATAGATGGCGTTGTGAATATTTTCTAACTTGCGGGCACCGAGCAACCGTTTGACGCCGGTATAACCGAGCGGGTCATCAAGTTATTTACTTTCAAAATAGGCAAATGTTAGTGTAATCAAAGGTAAGTTTAACTTTAAAATTGCTCGAAGGCTGGCTGAACTATACTGGAAACTAGAAACTGTAGAAATCTTATCTCGCTGATAAAGTTATCTAAATATTACGAAACAATATTAACTTTTAAACTTACGCGTTGCATGATTAAATAAAATATAACGGGAATTAACGCGTTCATGCAATTATTTATCTTTTAGGCTTTACGTTTCGGCTAACAGGTTACACTGGCCATTTTCGAAAGCAGACTGGTTCTAGCGGCGCGCCGTCTCCGTTCGTGAGGGCGATGATTTTCTGTCTACCCTCACTTGTTGACTTTTTTCATTATACAGTCCAGTACACTCTACACTGACAGATTTCACCGACTGCGAATCAATCGAAACGTAAAGCCTAAAAGGTAAATAATTGCATGATCGCGTTAATTCCCGTTATATTTTATTTACTAAGAAACAATGTCAAACAAAAAAGAGAAGTCAAACCTGGTACATAATAAAAAAAAATCTTGCCATTAAAATCGTAAGATATATACAGCTTTCACACCTAACTTTGAAGTTACATACTTTAGTGCAAATAAAATACGTTGACAGAAAAAATAAATTTGGCGAAAATTAATTAACATTAATTAACCATAATTAATTAACCATAATTAATTAACATTAATTAACCATAATTAAAAAACAACAATGTCATTTCCAGGTATCGATGACAATTTTAATGCTATCACATCGAGTGACAATTTATTGGGATTGAAATGACCGGTTTGTAGTGCGATTGCTGAATAATATAACACACGAACGATGCCTAGGGGCTAGGGTTGCTTTGTTGCATTCATACTTTTCCGAGAAATCTTGGTCGATGGCATGTGACTGGACTAAAGGTGGGTTATAAAGGCTTTTAGCTGAACTGGGTAGTAAAATCGAATTACAGAATCGGACAATTTAATCAATGAACCTTTAGGTCTTAAGAATCCATTCTGATAAACTTATAAACTTATGCGTTGCATGATTTAGTAAAATCTAACGGGAATTATTGATCATTATAGCGTTAATTCCCGTTGTACTAAATATATTTAATTTAAAATTAAATGTTAACTAATCCATTTTGATGTTAAGTCCGCAACAGATGTAGCTACATACATACAAATTTTAAAAGGACAGTCGCTTAATTCTGAAAATCGATATTATTTCATGATTGGATGAATGAATTCAAACTATATAATATATATATATATATATATATATTTAAATATTTGACATAAATATTTTTAGGCATAATGTGCTTTTAGAATGGCATACATTTAAGATAGTAGAATTTTTATTGGCATATTTACCTTTGGCATAGGTAAAATTTTGTATAATTTCATTTAGCATAACGTTCATTTAGAGTACAGATTATTTGGCATAATTTGACTAGGCATACTATGAAGATCATAGAATTTCAATTAGAATAATATAGATTGGGTTACTTTCTTCTTTAAAAATGCGTAGGTTAGGTTAGGTTAGAACTGTGACCTCTTATGCCAGAAATGAACATGCTCTCATGGGCAAGGATATAAAAACCAAATAATTATCATTAAATCAACTTTTATTTATTACAATTAAGCATTATGCGAAATGATGGTTCTACTTTTAAATAGTTATGGATAAGAAATATATGCCAAAAGATGAATCTGGTTTTGAACTTTCTGCGATGTGATGATTATACATTGTGATTATTATGGATATCTAAATTATGCGTACAGATGATTCTGACTTACAGAATTATGGGTTCCAATGTATGCTAAATGAGTTTATGACAAACGATATTCTGCGAAAAGAGGTTTATGCTATTAGTTGTAATGCAATATAAAATTATTACTTAAAAAGTTCTACTATAATAGGTGTACCCATTTCTGAACTCTAAGTTTTTTCTGCTGAATGGCTCTTGATGAGCCGTGATTGTTTTATATAATATGGTAAAAGCTTTTAAATAAAAAAAAAACATTTAAATTGGTTCACCCATTACAGAGCTACGGTTCCTAGGCAGATAGACAGACACACAATCAAACATACACACGCACACCAACAGACATAGCGGTCAATATTATACAACATTTCGCGTCGGGGGTAAGGTTGGCAGCCCTATATGTCCCATGTTGGGCGCCACTCATTAAACAGTTCGAGTATTCGGATATCAAGTCACGCAATCTGTATGCTATTGATAATTATGATAATGATCCACAAAGTAGACATTTATATTCTATTCAATCTTTTTAATCACATATTCATATGGCGCATGGGTCAATATTTAAAAAAGCATAAGTACTGAAGTTCTACCTGATGAATCATACCAGGCCCTGCATCGGCATGATGTTGATGTCATTTAATAACTGGCTTACTTACATCTTTTTAAATATTAAAATTTAATATTACTTAATAATAATGTTAAATTCAGAAATTAACGTTATTTTCATAAACATATTTTTTTATGCGAGCAGAATTTCGAATAATGTATCAAATTTAACTACTTTAAATCTAATCTATGCCCCAGGTTGGACGCCATTTATTGAATAGTCGACTTTAAGCGTCTATCATAGTCACGCGAACTTGATTCTATCTATATGTCGATAATAATGCACAAACTATACGTGTGTCCATAATTACACTATTTTATCAATCAGGATAATCTGCTTTGCAATGTTGATACTTTGATAATCATTTGAATTAATTACGTGTGACCTTTTCTTCTATTATAGAATTTGTGATATTGTGTAGTGTAACGGTTATCAAAACGTTACAAGTTCAAATTTCACCTGTCTCCCTTTTTTTAAATCGTCTTAAGGTAACAATTTCAAATTGTCTATTCTTGTATTGTGCAAAAATTTAATATTCTACGAACCAGAGATGACAACAATATTTGAAATTAAAAAATGTATGGTAATTGGAATAAAGTCATTGTTATTCCAACCAGTCTTGAGAATTGAATTGATTTAAAGATCAACACAATATGAAAGAAGAATTTAACGACATTCTCTTGACTTTCAATAACTTTTGCATCAAAATTCATAGAAAAAATATGCTATTATTTAACTGTCTCGTACATTCGCGTATATTAGGCAGCTGATGTATTTCGTCAATTTAGACGTCCCGTTTGTGGTTTTATTATGTTCCCACGGCTGTAGTTGTCCTCGTCTGTTTTAGGTGGGGTGAAAGGGATAGAAAGAGTAGTGTTGTACAATAATTGTCCGTAGGTTTTACGTGAGCTCGCTGGACGAGTGCCAGCGACAGATTGGTGGACGGAGTAAAAGTGATATGTCCCTGGAATGGCGACAACTGTTAATTTGTGACATTGTTGAATTATGAAATGAAATGGTTGCTCTGAAACTGCACGATGAAGTGTCTTCACTTTTTATGCATGTACTCAGTTTCTAGGTGTTATAATTCTATGGGTGTAAAACAATTTTCATGTAAACCTTGAGACGAGATTAAAGAGCATCAGTGTGATGTTTTTCTCTATGAAAAATAAACATATCGTTTTACACTGCATGTATGCTTAACCTGACGTCAATCCGTAATCAGAGGTCGTAGCTGCCGGTACTCTCAAATAAAAAAAAACTTCACCCCTCATTTACAAATCACTTGAAACTATTAACTCACAGTCACTTGAAAAAAACCCATTCGGCTCTTTTATATATATGCCCAAATTTTATAATTATATATTTTAAATATAAATTAAATATATATTTTTTGACTTTATATATACCAAGCAGCTCTACGTGCGTGGTACGTCGATACAAATAACCTATATTATGTAAATTCAGACTAAAAGCTGCATTTATGCAAAATTTCATCAAATTCTACTCACAATCTTTTAATTACAATAAATTATAAATATATCACAATATTAGTAGGATGTTTTGTGTGTGAGTTCAAATAACACTATACTCTGCTTATAGGCTTGCTCAAATTGTGTAACGTATCATTATATTACATATTTAAAATAACTTGATATTCCCTGTAGGCTGACAGACACGATTACAGCAAAGCTAATAAGAAAAAGAGGCTTTCAGAACTAAGGTTGTCTACGATAAAAAATAGCAAAATAATCTCCATAATCTAATAACCTTTTAAAAGTAAGAGCAAAAATAATATAATGGAATAAATGCTCTCATCACGGTGGACCTTTTAGCGTGTAGTCTAGACATACGTGCATTTTACCATTTGAGTTTTCAATGAAACTTTAATAGTCATGTATTGTTCTGTCTAAAACAGCTTGTGTATGAGCAAGGTAGGACTACCCATGTAAACACTACTTATACAAAAGTAATGTAAAATGCTGAATACTATAAGGTTGGAGGTTCGGTAGCTTAAGATAAACAACTGCTCTTCATGATTACACCTTTAATACTGATCAATATCATACACAATGATTTTACGATTGAATATGTAGACAAGTATACTTATCTAGGACAAATAATATCACTAAAAGATCTTACTACGTAAGAAACGAACAACCAGATAAACCTAGCGTGGAAAAGATACTGATTGTGTTCCTGTAATAATACAATTATTCGAAAAATAGTTACATTACAGGCGAATGCTCGTCAGTCAGGAAGGCAGTAACGTAATGTTCAAATTCAAATGCAATGTTCAATATTCGCGGTCTGGGAACACTTTTAGACAATAAATAAGTGTATGAATATGTATTTTAACTTAATTTGAGATAACTGAATCGGAAATCCGCACGTCCGTAAATAATTTATTTTCAACCTCCATATTTCAACACGTGGGTGGTGAGTTGTCAACAGATTGCAGTAATTATTGTCGATGTATATTTAACTGCTCATCATTATTTATTTAGACAAATCAAAATGTCACGGTCTTTTTGAGTGGGTTTTTAATACCTAAAAATCATTTATTAGTTTATTAAATGCTAAGGTTATTGTTAGCGACACGAACCTCCTTTATATAGGTTTTAGTTTTAATATTTTTGATAGTTTTTTATGTCACTTATGTCACGTTATGTTTTTTGTTCTGAGTTCGACTTTTATGTGTCAATTGTTATATTTTTTTTTTAATTATTTAATAATTAAAATTATACAAGATTTTGCCTTTCGAACCCTCGCTCACTAATAATAGTAATATTGCCAACAGTATTTCATTAAACTATTATTATTTAACTGCCCAATTAAATTGGGTATTTCCAATGAATGGGCTAGTCCAAACTCGAAATAACTTTTAAAATACTTGTAGAAAGTAAAAGTACTTTGAAAGTTTATTAAGTTTAAATAGATCCTAATTTAGAAGGAGAGGACCTGCCATTAGTTTGAATTAACCTTAGTCGTCTCTTCCGCAACTTAAAATATACTATACATTTATTTTGTTTAGCTTAATGTCCAATGGTTGTCAGACTGCGCAGTCAAGCTTGGCTTGCGAAATATTGAGGTACTGATATGTCGCATAATTATGACAAAATTGTAGGATGCTATTCTGTGACCAGTGAGACTTATCTATAGGTATATAGGCGTAGAGCGTCTACAGCGCTAGGTGGAATTAAAATACACTGTGTTGACTATAAAATCTCAAAGTTTTTAATCTATGAACACACAGGATATTATACTATGTGGATATTCTTAAAATTATGATATAATGAATCAATTTCCAAAAACATATAAATATTGCCCGCAATAAACGAGGAGCAATCCAAGCAATATTGATATTGACATGTATTTCGCCTAAATACAAATAATAGTATGAATATCGGCATAAAGACGTAAACGAAGACATATAAAGTATCATCTAATAACAAATTACATTTCAGCCCAAGGCCAAATATTTAACGTCCCAGGAAGAACGCCAAAACAGTTTGTTCATCTTTACGGCTTTTATGTCTAGTCACATTAATGTAGCCAACTGAGTTAGATACTAGCTGTGTTTGCGGTTTCAGTCGCGTTAAACCATACTGACTGCTCTGCTCCAGTGGATTGGATTTGAAATAGCCAAAATCCATCCTGAATAATAAATCTATTCAACCAAAAATAATTACGTCATTATTTTATTATAATCACCATCATTTCAGCCCAACGACGTCCACTGTTGGACATCTGCCTCACCTAATTTCCGCCACAACGCGCGGTTTTGGGCCGCCTGAAGCCAACGGCTCCCCGCGATCTTAACCAGATCATCCGTCCATCTGGCTGGGGGCGACCCTGCGCCTGTCGGTTCGTGGCCGCCAAGAACTTTTCGGCCCCAACGGCCATCTGATCTACGAGCTATGTGCCCTGCCCATTGCCACTTCAGCTTTGCAATCCGGCTTTAGAAGAGAAATTAAGGGTCCTGGCAAGAGGCGACAAATCCTGCCAGTCCTAAAAATTTTTCAACTGTTTATGAGTACAATTAGCAAAGCATAGGTAAATGCTATAAAAATATCAATAAAAAGCTGTTGTTGATTGATGTGTCAGCAAAACATTTTTATACCTTATCTCAATGAGGTCAGTATGTCTATCAGTCATTTACTTGTTGTAATAAAATAAGATGAAATAAAAAGTTATATGTTAGCTCACTAATATGTATTTGGTTGCTTGCCGAAATTGGTATGTTCGTCAGTAATTGAGTAACAGTAGATATCATTTTATTACATATTAAAAGGAGCTAAATAAAATTATCTGTGCCAATTAAATATTCTTGGTGCCAAATATTATAAACGAAATCTCATGCAAGCAACTAAACAATACAACTTTGTAAATTTTTTAAACAAATCTTTGTGTGATTCGCAAAGATTTGTTTTGAGACTGGGTGTGCTTGTGTGAGTGAGTATTTGGCCTTGTCATTGCGCCCATTGGATAGTGTAACTGAAAAATATTTTATTTATTTAAATTCATATATATCCATAGTCACACTATTTATTTTACGTCAGTTTAAATACTCGCGGGCATGCTAAGAAAACAAGAAACTCAAAATGAAACGATAATTATGAGATAAATAAAACGAATTGTCACAAAACAGCTTTTTCTGCCTTAAGCCTACGCACTTCCTTCTACTATCCACGAATTGCCTCAACTTCTCCAATATTTTTTATATCTTTAACAAGATAGATTCCCTTTTTGTTTGTTCCGTTTTTGTTTTATTTCGATTAATTTTTCTTTTCTTTCGAGGCCAATTGTTTTGTATAAATGTGGCTTTGGTTTGAGCTTCAGGACTAATGGTAATATCAGTTTTGGAGGGTTTAAAGAAGCGGTTCATTTAAAATAATTGTCTTTTTTTACTTAAAATTTATTGTTACGGCTTGAGTGCTCTTAATAAGCCCCATTATCACAGGTGTTAGATAAACATTTTGGCAGGATAAGCTTAACAGCGTGACAGCTGTGTTCTTATTTCAAGTGTAACTTGTGCCACTTTTAAATTCGGTCAGGTTATATTTTATGGGTTGGAAAAGGTCTATTCAGAACCTCAAAAACTAGCCCTAAGTCTTGCAAAGAAACAGGAACATATATTAAGCCCTATGATAAGGAAGAATGCAGGATTATTGTTTGGAAATTTGGTTACAGATGTATTACCTATAAGGTTTTATGATGACATTGTTAGGACCAGAAATCAGCAAGCCGTTAGTCTTTGATGTTCTTCAAACGTATAATAAGAAAATTTACAAAATTATTACACTTACCAGATGACCTTTATTGAAAGTGAAAGCCAAAAATATAAGTTCCTTGAGTATTTGTGTCACGACCAAAACTTTCAAATTCAATTCATTGAATTGCCCTAAAGTTGAAATCTCCTTGCATGAGTCAGTAGCAAGGCAAAACAACTTCCTTGAAGTTCCGCAAACAGGATATTTAATACAATAATAATATGTACACTCAATAACCTATAATGAATTCTAAGGCTTGTACTTAAAATTATTTATATACTTAGTTTGGATTGATGTTAAAATTTTGTAAACTGCCTCGATGGTCTAGTGGTTAGCGTATGCGCCTCACACCGCGAGGTCTCGGGTTCGATTCCCGGGTCGGGCGAAGTATTAATTGTGAACTTTCCGTCAGGAAATTCACAATAGTAACAAGAAGTTGCAATTGTGCCCAGTGGATGGCGATAAGCTCATTGCTATCTCGTTGCACCTAACCATAACAGGTGAAATGTGGGTGTTGTACACCTCTACCACATCCTTCTGGGTAATACGTGATGTTATGATATTTTAAAATTTTGTCGTAAGTTCAAATGTGAACCAATACGACGGATCGACGGACGATCCGACATGTCCAAGAGATGGCTAATATATATATTTTTTTACATTAGATAGAACGCCAGACGCAATTACACTATCCAATGGTCCCAATGACAAGGCCTAATACATACATTCACTCACTCAAGCACACCCAGCCTCAGAACAAATCTTTGGGAATCACACAAAGATTTGTCACATGTGGGGATCGCACCCACAACACCAATGTTAGTGGAGAGCGGCGAGACGACCGCTTAATGAAATGAAATATTTGGGCTTTTATGCCCGTACTGCTGAACAAGATATTATATTAGTTTGTAATATTCATCTCTACATATTCCATCTCATCAGTCCCATCTATTTACCCTCCCCTAAACTATTGTACAAGCATCTTCGTCATTACGACTAACATACCTGACCCTATAGATTCAAATAGAATGACGAAAGAATGGTTCCGCCCCGATCCACTAAAGGTCATTCCCGTGGTTTGGTGACCTCCACTCACATGTAATGAGGTAATGACATACAAGGGCGAGGTCACGGTCAAATATGAAGTAGTTTCGATGTGTTTAGCTTTGTTTGATTAAGACATAATAGCTTCGAATTATTTGACCTTTAGAAACAAAAGTCGGTGGTTTCAAAGTTTAATAAGTCTTTGTTAACAACTCAAGATAGTAAGAGTTCCTGTTATGTTTTTTAACCGACGAAATAAAATGGAGGAGGTTTTCAAGTCAAAGTGTATATATATTTTTTTTAATTGTTAGACCACGCATATCTTTTAACTGAGTCCGATTTTGATTTTTTTTTATTTGAAAGAGTATACTTTGAGGATGGTCCCATGACAAGGATGTCAGAGTCTGATGATGTAATCCTAGGGAAATTGAAGAAAAACCCTCGAATGTTTTAGAAAATGAAAGTGTTTTTCATATATTTTCTGAGTTTATCTAGATATTAGCGTCAGGCATTCCATATTGCTGATCTGATGATGGAAGGTTCAACACCTTAACGGTTAGGAGTAAGGTGATATTTTTTAAACATATTAGTAAAATATGCAACATTCTTAAAATGTTTACTTATTTTTTACTTTTTAGTTATTTTTCGTCGGTTTATTTTTTTGTTTTTTAAACGACATCCGTACTAAGAATACTACTGGAATCGCATTGGTTTAACAAATATACAAGCCACATTCATAAAGCACATCCATACAAGAGCAATACATATTTGTGACAATCTTTGTGGAACCACTACGCCATCCGCAGAAATGACTTGATGGTACCTAATTTTAGACCTAAGATGTATCATGGTAATAAGCACCAAAGATATATTCCACCGTCAGCCACAAGGTCAATCCCATGGTTTGATTACCCCCCAGTTGCCATGTAATGACATTATTGAGGTCACGGCCGTCGCGTGGACAAACACGTGAAATTATTAAACTTTGATGTGTTTTTTTTTAACTGTGTACAGAATAACCGGTGGTATGTAAATGTGCTAGTGTAAGTCGGCTTATCTTATCTTAATATCTTTGTTATTGTTTTAGCACCTCATTAGCGCACATACTAAGATTATTTTAAAGATATTTTGTAGTACACTGTGGTAACGATGTTATGTGTGAAATGATTATTGCCATTTAAATAATAAGGCGTAGCCATGTAAACTTTAGCTACATGATCATTTTATCAATTTATTTTTTTATGTTAACTCAATAAAGCCGGATACTCACTGGCGAGCTGGAACCGTAACCGTTGCATCTACTGTTACCAAGAAGGCGTACGTGGTAAGCCGCTCGCAAGCTACGCACACATCTTTGTTTTGTTACAATAAATTCAACGGGTGCAGTTACAGTTTCATTGAGTACCCGGCTTAACTCTTAAAGCGTGCCAACAAATAGTGATTTAAACGAGAGTAAATCAATATTAATAGAGTAAATAAAATATTATTTAAATAAAATTATTCCAGTATGCGGTTGCCATAATGTGAGTTATGCATGAAGCATGTTGCAAACTTTATTTTAGTCCACTTCAACTTATTACAAATTATTGCTGCAAAAATTTTTTTTTCCTGGACACGAATAATTACTTTAATTTATATATCGCTACAAACAATATAAAGGTTTTCTACATTCGTCCGTCCTTTGCGTAGACCCGCCGCTAGACATTAATTTCACGCAACACGAGTTACCTAAGTAAGTACTTAGCCGAAATAACTCACTTACCGAACTTTTATTACGAAATTTTCTCATTAGCTTTTTATTACTTTTTTTGTTCAATAAGAGATTTTGGAAATTAATGGTATTATTGGTAAATAGGATGAGCCACTTATATAAAACTTTGCAAGGTTATCTCTTGTAATTGTTTCTAAAGTATCAAATTTTAAAATACATAAACTCATTACTTTAAGAACAGTTTAAGGGTTTAATAATTTTATTATGATACAATTAAACATTTAAAATTACATTATATTATTATATACGTTAAAACTAAATATATACCTAACTATATATACATCAAATAAAAGAATAATACAAACTTATTAAATAAAATAGATTGGGGTAGAAACTTTAGGGCCATGGGGTCCGAGCGCCCGGCTGCTTTTTAAAGATATCTCAAAAAGATTAATCGATGCGACTCGTGACCAGAGGGCTCGTTTCTATTTGGCTAAAAGAATAAGCATTGCCTACAGTGGCAAATCTACCAGCCTTCTGGGTACGATGTCGCAATTTGACATCGATGCGGATAATTTTTTTGATGCTGTATAAAGCTGTTTGATGCTGAGTTTGTAATTATGTGTTTATGTTTTGTATGTATTGTACATAAATATGTTTCTTAATTCAAAATGTATAGTTGTAAATATTTAAAAAATACGTCCGCATCGATGTCGACCGCGGGTAACGTGCTCGGCTGGCGACATTGCCACGTTGTATGGTAATGCTGATCCTTTGTTTAAAGTAGAAGCCAGCCTTCTGGTCACGTGAAAAGTCAACTAGTCTTTTACTTAACGCATTAAAAAGAGAACGGGCGCGAGGACCCCACGGACCCAGCGTCTCGACCCCAAACGGCGCAAATATATAATTTCCAATAAGATTTTTGTGTTTGCGCCGCTTGAGAGTCTCCGCTGAAGCAGCAGCAGCGCCGGCAGGGGTTTAATGTTTTAAATATTTACCTGACCACCACAAAAATACCTACAGACTTTAAATACACAAAGCTACTACGTCTAAAATAAATCCCTGAAATATTCGGTCACAAGAGATATCTTTATTAAAATTGCAAATATCTTCATAATATTAACTGAAAGCTCCTTGAAATCAACAGCTAAATATGAAAGATAAATAACATTGTCGGTGCTCATACTTTTCTTAGCGCACGCGCACACTAAGCCATTAGTTGCGGCGATTAAACGCGTCTGATGTAAGTTCTGGAATATTTTTCACAAACAATTTGTGTCGTTGTGTTTGTCTCGTTGGAATAGTGAATATTGTATGCAACCGCTGATTCCTAGAGTGCTTTTTAGCATTTTCCGTAGAGATTTTTTTGGTAGCAGCACAGAGTCTGGAATTGTATCTGGTTCATGGCGATTATGCTGTCTCATTGGACCTAAACATAGCAGGTAAAATGTGTAATATGTAGTTCTTTATACACCTCAGTATAGGTAAATAGGATGTGCTGGTTCTGGAGGCGTTAAGTCGGCACCGCAAGTGGTCCAGTGTGCATTGAATCTTATGAGTCGTTTTCAACCATACATTGTTATTTAAGCATTGACAATATATTTGTGTATTCACGTGCCGATTCGAGACTGTTATGACGTCAATACTTTATTGACACTGAGGTGTCTCAAAGAAGCAAAGCAAGCTATATTTATAAATGTTTAAGGTCAGTGAATAAAGAAATTATATCTGAATTTAAATTATTTTGATGTTCACCCACATCCATCCTTAAGAATTCTTAGATGGTAGAGCTCTTTTGAAGGAGCTTAAGGGCACTATTGTTTTACCTTAGATAGATCTACAACCGAATCCTATCTAGATAGTGTGTACGAGTATTAAAAACATATATTATGAAGTAGATCCTCAAATTAAAGGTACGGGCGTATCTTTGATGCATCGCTGCACTTAGGGTTGCCAGATCGCCAAACCTAATAGCCGGACAGACCTGCTAGTTAAGTCGGACATTTGAGTAAAAAAGCCGGATACTACATTATTGAGGATTTTGTATCTTTCTTACATGTCAAATGTTTTGAATTAAATTCAACATCTATGAACATATAATATGTTGCGTTCTTTTGACCATATTGACCTATTAAGGAAAAAAACATTCTACGTTTTTGTTTTATCCTGGGATTGCAATGTAATTCTGACAAATTACGAATTCTGACAAGCAATCTGGACCAAAAAGCTTGACAAAAGTCAGAATACATTAATTTTGGCCGGACAAGCAATCAGAAAGCCTAACTATGCCCGTCTTTATGCGGACGCCTTATTTGTCACATGCTGCACTGCATCTGTCACTTTCATCTGACTTTTATTTACTATTACGAGGATTACAAACCGTTTCGAGCATGCGTATTAAAATAATAAATACGAGTAGGTACCTACCTACTAAGAACAATCCTACCCTCGTTTTCGTAAATCACCGTTTGTTGGCACGCTTTGAGTGCTGTTGTAATTTGATTGTAGTTTCCGATGTTATCGTTTGAACATTAGTGACTTGTTTGAAAAATGAGCTCGTCAACTGGCGGAAGTAATCAAACGGATTCTTAATCTTATTGTTGAATATTACGCAATCAAGGTGAGGCAAGGCAATAAATAGATTAACAGAGATAAGTCCCTGGTAGCCTATTTTTGAATTTTTTTACCAGATTAAGTCCCAGTTTTACAGGTTCTAGATATACCTTATTTATTTTATTTATTTATTTATTGAATTAAAAAGATACATAGTAGACTTATAAACTAGAACAGTGTCCCACAAAACAGTATTAACTGTTTGACTGTGGGATCAAAATTTTTCAACTCTTAAACTAATTTATCTTCTATCATAAAGTAAGCCATTTAATAGGAACTTTTTTAAATTATTCTTAAATTTATTAATATTTTCTTCCTCTCTTATTTCTTCTGGTAAACTATTTAAAATATAAGGAATTCTTTTACTTAATGTTCTATCTCCGTACATATTTTTGACTCTGGGAACAACAAACTTACCAGAGGTCATTGCCCTTGTATTATAATTATTATTTATGTTAATTAATGTTTTATTATGCTCTTGTTTGCCATGGTTATTAATTGTTAGTAAATATTTATGTTTTAAAGAAATAGGTAATAGTTTAAGAATTTTGAATAATTTATAGTAGTTATCTTTACATTTATTTTTAGTTTTATTGTCAACAAGTAATTTTAAGAATCTAATTTGAAGATTTTCTATTTTATCAATATAAGATTTAAATGTAAGCCCATAGCAATCGAGTGCATAATCTATAATAGGTTCCACTAAAGATTTATATAACAGTTTTAGTGTACTTTTAGGGACTCGGTAACTTAGATAATAAAATTTACCTAGTATAATCCTTAATTTGTTACATAAGAAAGCTATATGTTCGCCCCATGATAGATGTTCATCAACTTTCATACCCAAATAAGTTACACAATTTACCCTTTGTATTGGCTCACAGCTGCAGTTACTGAGGTCTTTGTGAAAGCAGGATAAGCATATAACAAACATAAATTAAAGTGACAACTGTGTTCTTTTTTTGAGTGCAAATTATGTCACTTTTATATTCGGTTAGGTTATAATTTAGAGGTCTTACGAATTGAAAAAAATATCGTTCATATAGCTATCTGAAACTTTACCAGAGGCTGGTGAAAGTAATAAATAATTTATATTTCCTTACACATTAAACTAAATAGTAAGTACCTAATTAGTCTGTCTAGTAAGCGTCCATCTCATTGAAGATAACAAAGCATATAAAAACAGCTAAGCTTTTTAAACTTTATTTTAATAACACAATTTAAAAAACGTGTTTTAAATAAAGCACTTTTAACACTCACAATACTCAGACATTTATAAAACGAAACTTTTATTTATCAACTAAACCTACATATAAATACATAAATTCTACTAAAACTTTTTCACTCACTGCTAAATACAAATGTACTCTGAAATACCAAATGTTGTGCCTTTTCAATGCTATTTATATTCTATGAGTCTGACAGGCGCACTAAAGCAAAATGGCGATTGTTCTCATTCAATCAATCAACTTCGATAAATATAAAACTGCTATCTTCGGATTTTATTATATTCGACGGCTATTTTTTGCTTTACGTTTGAAATTGCATTTGAGATTAGTTTAATATTGATTTTATCTGACTAAATTGTTATTTTAATAATAACATTTTTAGTAATTGTAACTTCATATTCATATATTGAGCAGCTCTTGTTAAATACAATGATTGATGGTTGTAATATTTTAAGGCAAATTATAGCTTTGCTATGCCTTATTGTAAATGCGATGAGTGATAAGTCACTTAGTCGTAGGTGGTGCTAAAACCAACTAAGGTTCGTCTAGCTAGGGTATATATATAAATATATATATATATATACCTATGACGCTGGCGCAAAATGAGTTGAAAAATTTCGAGTCTAGCAGCATACGAATCCATGGCTGAATTGGCAAAGCACCTAGGGTTTTTACCCGGGGGGTGCGAGTTCACATCTTGCTGGTTTCTTAATTTTTCAACTTAATCAACAATATCACATAAAATTCTTGATGGTGTTAAATAGCGATATTTAAATGAAACTTATAGTAAATTCTAGATCTATAACCTTGCCACGAAATAAAAACAGTACCTAGAGCATAGGCATTACTATTTACGACAAATTAGAGTCCCAGAGGGGATTTTACGTCCCTCATGCTATTTCAAAAGCCTACGTTGAATGTGGAAGCTCTGGAGCTTTTCGGACACAATATAAGTTGTAGTATTTAGCGTGTCCACAAGCCCTCATAAAGGTTTGTGTTTGTTAAGGCTCCCTTTGATCTCCCGCCAAATGCCGCGGTTACTCCGGTCCGTTTGAGATTGTCACAGTTTTGAATACCAGACGTTTGTTCGGTTGGTTGGTTCATTATAACCTGAGAACGCACCGCAGAAATTTATATATTTTTTTTCATAAATGTGCCATTTGAAAAGAAATTATGAGAACAGTCCAACTAACGGTCTCAGTCAGTCGCATCCTATATTTAAAAGTTTTTTCTTATATCTTCTATACAGGATTATTGATAATTCAGCGTATTCCTCTCAGGCTGTTATAATATGGTCTTATATATAATCTGAGCCCCTAAATGGTTTGCCGAAATTCACTACTTTTTAAAATATATTTTTTTACGTTTTTACTGAATTATGCCAGATAAAGCCATTAAAAATGATTGCAAAGAAATGTGAACTGCAAATGTATTTAAATATAAATTTTTATTTTAGCTTAAAGTTTAGTTTATCTATATAAATAATTAAAAGTCTAAACATTTTGTGTAATTTAATTACACGAAATATTTAAGCATAGAACGAATTTATTTTACTTCATTAAAAACGTGGCGTAGCATAAAAAATATACTACATTTAAAATATATACTTAGTTTTAAAACATGTAATTTAACCGTTTACACCTCGGTTACCATGTGAACGGCTTTTTTTTTTGGGCAGCCTGGTATACATTGTATATTTTTTTCGATTTATTTAAAATTTGTTTCATAAAAAAAAATCCTATACCGACAAAATTATACGGATCTCAGACTATTATGTTTCGTTTCTATTTGTAAATTAATATTCAATTGAATTGACTGGCTGTTTTCCTTTTGAAGTTATTTGTCAACAATTGTAATGGACGAATTGTTTTAGAAGTGTAAATCGAATCAAAATGTTGGCACAGATTTATATCAAATCGATTATGAATGTAGAAAAATCGAAATTGGTAAGTACTATGTAACTTGGCGTTGTACACTCTAACCTTCCCTGTTAAAAGCGTGTGTTAAGTAAATTATTACACTCACCGCGAGGTCTCGGGTTCGATTCCCGGGTCAGGAAAAGTGTTATTTGTGAACCTTCCTTCAGGAAATTCACAATAGCAGCACAGAATTGGAATTGTGCCCGGTGGATGTCGATAGTCTCACCTCCTATCCCATGGGACCTAAACATAACAGGTGAAATATGGGTGTTGTAAACCTCTGCCACACCCTTCTGGTTAATATAGGCGTTATGTTATGTTATGTTAATACAATCATATCAACCAATTACATTTTTCAAGATGATCTATTTGTAAATAAACCTTGACTCTATAAAATGACCAAAAAAAAATAATAGTTTAAAAAAAACTAAAAAACACGCTTTTAAAGTACTTCTAACTAAAAAGTGAAAATAATTCAAGAGAAGTAAAACATATTTTTCGTCTATCGAGCAACCCACGCTTTGTCACAATAATACTAGTATAGTATTTTTTGTTCATTACCATTTTCAGCTTATATTAGGAATTATTTTTCACTTTTTAGTTAGAAGTACTTTAAAAGTGTGTTTTTTAGTTTTTTTTAACTATTATTTATTTTCTACTTTTTAGTTTGGTTTATTTATAAGAGCGTTTTTTTTTAATGTATTATTGCATTGTCATCGATCTTTGACAGGTGTGCAAAATTTTAATGAAATCTGTTCGTTTAAAGTGGGTCAAAATGTCAAAATAGAGTCCAAAGGAGTCGGTTACAAACATACATACAGGTGAAGCTAACATAAGCGTGTTAATAAAGTTAGCTTATTCAAAAGTTTTCACTTACTGTGGTGTTCATATATGGCAGTGTTCCTAATATATTGGGATCAGTGTTTACGTGAGTAACGGCCTCACACCGAAGGTAACCCCTTAGGGGACATCACGGGATTCCTTACATTACTGTTATTTATGGTCATCTTTCAATGGACAGGCAAATCCTTGCTTATGGAATGTTATTTGGTTACGATTTAATACGGTTTTGATACATTATTATATATAGATAGAAAGATACTAAAAATGGGATATACTTGTACACCTTTAAAATATAAGGCATATTTCAAAGCGTTTAAGATAAACAGAAAAGTCCTGCAGAGATTAAAAATATCTAGCTTTAATTTACTTTATATTAATAATAATAAAACTATATAACACACACAAACACACATACAATCAATAAATTAATTAATAAAATGGAATAAAATAATTAAACACATTAAGCGTCATAAAATTCCTCCGCATCACTGTCCACAGCGGATACCGTGGCCAGAAGGCTGGCAGCATTGCCACGTTGAATGGCAATGCTTATTCGCTGGGCGAAGTAAAAACCAGCCCTCTGGTCGCGTTTTTATATTAATTGTAATTACTACTTTATATCAGTTGTATCATAAAAACATTATTTTCAATATATTTTTGATTTTCTTTTATTTCAAATCTTTGATTTTCAAAGTACGACATGTACGTGCTCATAGACTTAAGTTGAAATGAAAAAAACTCAAGATGAAATTCGATTACCCGTGAATCACCAGGTTTTTTTCCGTCCAATACTTTTACCTCACCGGTAATCATCAACGGTCTTACTCTGTTCCTTACTGCTCTGTTGCAATCAATGCAAACTACTATTTAAAGATTCTTTTGTCGTGGGCGCGGAGTTGAAACTTTACAGACGTTCGTACAAAATTTAAAAGTCAACATCAAATAACTTAATATCATCATGTTGTGAAAGGAGCCTCCCCGAGTGACGTACACAACGATTCCCTACGTCGAGCGCACCCTGTGCAATTCGCGAGTTCTCCAAAGCGAATTGGCTAATCTTTTCACCACGATGGCAAGTCAAAATAAAATTTGACTCAGCCATCGACACGACGAAGAAGAAGAATCATGATTTGATGATAAGCTACGCGATTACATAAAAGTAAATGAGATAAGGTTTTTTTTTATCGGGTAATCAAATAAGGCCGCTACAAGACCTTTAAGAGTGGTCGAAGGCACAAATGACAACACCCTGGCCTGACATTTACATTCTCCTAGACTGCAGGCGTCATTGTTCAAATGCCAATAAGTGGTCGAGTGAAAAGGCATTGATTTCTATTGTATTGTTGTGTAAATAGTGGAGATGTGGACCTGTTTACGCATTCAGAATAGAGGTGTATCGTTATCGTTATACCTAACATCGCCTAAGGGTCTCACACGATGGATTGGATGGTTTTTTTTTAGAATCTAGGTATCTACGTATTTTTATATGTAGACAGCTTTGACTTGCCCTGTGGGGGGTGTTAGGTCTTCAACTTTGAAATCGAAGAATCGATTGACATGCGGATTAGTTGACGCTAGTCCCATCACTACGCGAACCACTTGTCCGTGGAATGACAAGTGACATCAAACGTCAGTCTGTATGAACTGTTAGGTGCAAGCGCCGGCTCCCGCGCTAATTAAGAATTCTCGTGACCTCTGTGAAATTGATTGAACAATCGAACTGTATTTTGTGTAATGTAGTGTGCTTACGACCTGCAAGTTATCAAAAGAAGAAATCGAGGTAAGTCTTAGCTGTGTAACCTATTTTCTGAAAGACTGTCTTTTTAGTCGTGTGGGACTCGCAGTTAGGTTCTAGCTGGGACTGCCTAAATACAACACATTATTTGGCGCCCGAACAGAAACTTTGTATTAAAATCGTTGTAATATCGAGTATCAGTAATTTAAAATCATTTTTTCATGTTAGCGTAATGGCCGCCTCACATTGTTAGCGACCATTTTTTCATTAATCGTAAAACATCTCGTTAGTAAATTGATATTTCGATACAACAAAAGAACAACAGAAAAGCATTATTAAGCAGTTCAGTTATTTCATATTAATTTTCATCAAAATCGTATCCGCGTGGAGAAATTGCGTACATTCCAATATCGTTCATTTTTTAGGTAGATACTTAATAGCTTGTTATTTACGTGAGAAATATCATTTCGCAGTACGTGTTTCTGCATATCTGCCGGTCTGCAAAGCCTTACAGGACTCCAAATCTGCCTACTTCTTATCGCGTAATTGCATCAATTCAATTCAAAATTTGTTGGTTCGCACGGCGTTATTTTATGTAAACAAACCGATTCAAATACATTTCGTACATAAAATAATTAAGTGCAGTGTTTTATCGTCCAAACAAATTAGGGTTCATGCGACTATTTACACCGTACCTAGGTAATTACAATTGCAGTACATAAATAGGTCAATGACTCAATCGTTACTCGTAGATGCCAATTACAATTATTATTCGTTATTCGTGTAGGTTTAATCAATTCGTAATTCGAAATATAAACTATTTCGTATTTCATTTCGCATATTCGTATTAATTACTTTCGTTTTCATTTTCGTAATAATCTTTGGAGGTAAACTAAAATAAAGTTACGTCGCCGTTCCAAGGATTATTTTTCAAGTTGAGAATTAAAATCAATCTGTTTGAAGGTAGCATTTTATATCATTTGTTCACATAGGGATTGAAAAAGTGTTTTGTTTTTGATAGTTCAGTAACTTACATCGATCGTATTGAGATAAATCATTTTCATATCGAATATTTTTATTTTATTAGCGATTATTTTGCTATAGGTAAATTAAATCGTAAACATGAAACATAGCAGAAAAATGAGCAAATCGAAAGTTTTTGAAACTGTTAGCCTCACACCCGCGGATTTGCCCGTATTAAGACGTAAACGTACTTTAGCGTTAAATCGCTTAAAGAAAGCGCTGGAAATCGCTGAAATAGCGGAAACGGATACTTCTCGAGTGGGCGACTTTCTTGTGCAGTCTTCTTTAGTAAAGAAGTATGTGAATAGTTTCGAAGAAGCTCATTTGGATATTTTAAGTGTTGTTGATGAATCGGACCTCGAAGAAGAGGATGATATTCGTACCGACTTCGACGATGTTTATTTCCAAATGCTCGCGATTCAACTTAAACTCGATCCGCCAAAAGAAAATATTGCTTCGCCCCCTCTATCGACTAGTTCAGTGGTTAGGCTTCCGAAACTCGAGCTTCCTAGGTTTTCAGGCTGTATCAAGGAATTCAGTATGTTCTATGATACATTCAATTCGTTAATTCATATGAATCAATCGTTATCAAACTCTGATCGGATGCAATATCTTAGGTCAAGTTTATCAGGAGAGGCATTAGGACTAATCCGAACATTTCCTACGACGGGTGAATATTATGAGGTTGCCTATCAGACATTGCTCAATCGTTATCGGGATAATCGTGAACTCGCCTTCACGTGTTGGCGGGAAATACTGAACATAAATTTAAAACTTAGCTCACCTACCGATTTTAGACGCGTTTTGGACCTTTTAAACGAAAACTTAATTATTCTCCAAGGTCTGAAGTTACCTACTCAGCACTGGGATTTCATTATGTGTTATCACATACTCTCAAAACTAGATTCAAATACTCGTCGCGCGTTTGAAAAGAAACATCCCAAGTGTGAACTACCGGATTTTAAGCAACTTTTAGAATTTCTTGAGTCACAATGTAGTGCACTCATTCGAGATACACACTTCACAACTAGTCGTGATTCTCAACCTACTCCTAGTGTTAATACGAATAAATCTGCTGTCAAGTCAGCTGCCAATAGCAAGAAGACAACTTCTTCACTGGTTTCTACTTCCGGTAAGACAACAAGTCAGCCAGAAGCTAACAAGCTTTCTGCATCGGGAAGGAGGGCACCGAAATGCCCTATTTGTCCAGAACATCATCCGGTTTCGCATTGCCAATCTTTTATTGACAAGTCCGTGCAAGATAGGCGTGACTTTGCTAAATCAAATCGTTTGTGTTTTAATTGTTTGAGAACTTCGCACGTAATTCGCGATTGCAAATCTTTCTTTACGTGTCGCACTTGTCATCAGAAACACCATACACTTCTTCATCAAGAGGGTGATGCGAATGCTTCTGAACAAAATCCTACCCCGGTCATTGAACCCGCTCGTGCGTTGACGAGTGTGGGTGATAATTCGATTGTTGTTTTATCTACTGCCGCTATACAAATTCGTGATTCGCGGGGCAACTACCAGTCTTTCCGCTGTATTATCGACACTGGTAGTCAAGCTCATTTCATTTCGGAGCGTGCAGTAGAACTACTCGGACTTGACAAACGTGTGACCGCACGCCGGGTTTGCGGTGTAGGTCAATCGTCAGCTTCCATTTCTGGAGCTGTTCAACTTCAGATAGGTATCCGTGGTCAGGTAGCCTTCAATATTGAAGCACTGGCAATACCTACTATTTGCGGCAATATGCCTAGCACTAAACTTGATAAATCGTCTTGGCTTCACATTCGAGGTCTCGAACTCGCCGATCCGGATTGTGACAAACCGGGTCCAATCGATCTTCTTTTAGGAGCGCAGATTTTCCCTTCTCTCATCCGACCGGGTTCGGTGAGCGGAGCACCTAATCAACCGACAGCGTTGAATTCGGTATTCGGCTGGCTTCTTATAGGAAGGGCTGATGACAGCCAGGCCAATCCTCAAGTTAATTCGTTCTTCGTTGAGGACAACCAGTTGCTCGACGAAGTTAAAAAGTTCTGGGAACTCGATCAACTTCCGTGCGTCACGCAGATGAGCGCAGCTGATGAGCGCTGTGAACGTATCTATCGTGAAACGACAACACGTGACGCCACCGGACGATATAGCGTTGCCTTGCCTTTTGCGGAGGACAAGGAACCGTCTTTCCCAGGTTCGCGAGATACAGCTCTTAGGCGTTTTTATTCGTTGGAACGTAAACTTTCTAGTAATCCGGTTCTACACGAACAATATTCTAATTTCATGCTGGAGTACCTCGACTGTGGTCACATGACTAGTGTGCCTACGGCCGAGTTACATCAGGGAAAGTATTACATTCCTCACTTTTGTATTTTGCGCCCAGAGAGCAGTAGCACTAAGCTACGAGCTGTTTTCGATGCATCAACTCGTGATGTCATTACTGGCAAATCGTTAAACGAAACATTACTTATCGGTCCAAAATTACAGGCTAACATTTTGGAAATACTACTCAGGTTTCGTATTCACTCAATCGTATATACCGCTGACGTGTGCAAGATGTACCGTCAGATTCTCGTTCATGAAGAACATCGTGATTTTCAAAGAATCTTTTGGAGATTCAATAAATCAGAACCTGTCTCAGAATATCGATTAAACACCGTGACATATGGCGTATCATCTTCTCCTTTTCAGGCGTGTCGTACCGTTCGGCAAATTGCAGATGAGGAAGGTAGTCAACTACCACTCGGCAAATCAGTTTTACTAAACGATGTGTATATCGACGATGTCGTAACAGGTTGTTCTGACCTAGATCAGGCCATTCAGTCGAAGGCAGAGGTTATTGAGCTCTTCAAGCGTGGTCACATGGAGCTCCGCAAGTGGGCGAGTAATGACCCGAGACTGCTTGCGGACCTTCCTCCGGAACTTTGTCTTACCGACAATGCATCGATGGAAATCGAAAAGTCCAGTACTCTTAAAATACTAGGGCTTAGATGGCAGCCTGGTTTAGATCAGTTTAATTTTCTCGTCACACCTCAAAATCGTTCTTGCACGAAACGTCATATTTTAAGCGAACTCGCTCGTATTTACGACCCTTGTGGTTTTTTGTCCCCGTTAACTTTCTTCGCCAAGTTTCTGGTTCAGAAACTTTGGTGTGCTAACATATCTTGGGACCAGGATCCTCCAGCAGATATCAAGCAACAATGGAGACGCTACACAGACGAACTGACCTGCATTCAACATCTTAAAATTCCGCGTCATATTAATGTTTGTGACATCAAGTCTTGCGAAATTCATGGCTTCGCAGATAGTTCTCAACGAGGTTTTGCAGGTGTAGTGTACCTTCGAGTCATCGACACGTGTGGAAACGTCAAAGTTTCTCTCGTTTTATCAAAGGCAAGAGTCGCACCTCTTCGGGTGGTTTCATTGCCTAAACTCGAGTTGTGTGGATGTGTGCTGCTGTCAGATCTGCTGAAGTTTGTTCACGATGTATACAAATCGATATTACCTATCTCGGCCATGCACGCGTGGTCAGATTCTACGGTCGCGTTGGCATGGATTCAATCGCCGTCTTCTCGATGGAAGACATTCGTTGCAAATCGTGTTAGCCATATTCAAAACGTAGTTCCCGGCGTACGGTGGCGTCACGTGAGGTCTGAAGACAATTCCGCTGACGTCGCTTCTCGCGGTCAGCTTCCGGCGGAACTAATCAATAATTCGTTATGGTGGGCGGGGCCTAGTTGGCTTTCTGAAGACGAACAGAACTGGCCTTCCACGATTTCAGATCCTAGCGAGGATGACTTGCGCGCCGAAGAGAGGGTACAAGTCCTCCTTGCTAGTGATAATTCTATTCATCCGATTGACTTTTTACTTTCTCGTTTCTCGTCTATTCGTAAAATTCAACGTATAGTCGGATTATGGCTTCGCTATATTAATAACTTGCGTTGTAAACAAAATCGCTGTTCTGATCTTCCTTTGACGCGTACAGAACTTCACAGCGCGTTATTAATAATAGTGAAACGTACTCAGTTTCTTCACTTTAGTAAAGATATCACACGTTTGAAAGAAGGCCAACTTCTTTCAAAACAAATGCGAAAACTGTCGCCGTTTATCGACAGCCTGGGTGTCCTCAGGGTGGGCGGAAGGCTTTCCCGATCGGGTCTGGAATATAGTCATAAGCATCCCGCGTTGCTTCCACAACATGCTCACCTAACTTATATGATCATAGACGCTTTCCATCGTGAAAATGTTCACCCTGGAATCAACACGTTACAATATTTAGTTAGTCAACAATTCTGGATTCTATCGGCCAAGCGTGCCATTCGACATCGCGTCTCAAAATGTTTGAAATGCTTTAAAACTAATCCGACACCGCTCGAACCTTTTATGAGTGACTTACCAGCTAGTCGGGTCAACCAAGTTAAACCGTTTAGTATTGTTGGTGTGGACTATGGAGGTCCATTTCGTATCAAGTCAGGCAGTTATCGTGGGGCTAAAATTACCAAAGCATATTTGTGCCTTTTCGTCTGCTTTGCTACCAAAGCAGTTCATTTGGAGGTTGCGGCTGACTTGACAACAGATTCGTTCGTGGCTGCACTTAGGCGTTTTGTAGGGCGTCGAGGCAGAGTCCAAACAATCTATTCAGACCAAGGTACTAATTTCATAGGCGCTAAGCGAGAGCTTTCTTCCTACATGCAAGAGGCTTCTCGTGGCGAACAGATAGAGTTTAGATTCAACCCACCCGCAAGCCCTAGCTTCGGAGGAGTGTGGGAAATCCAAATCAAAGCTGCTAAAACTGCACTTTATCGTATTGTCAATAATCAATCGTTAACGTTAGACGAACTTTTTACACTATTCGTTCAAATCGAAGCTATGTTAAACTCGAGGCCTCTCTACAGTCCGAGCACATGTCCGGATGACATGTCCGTATTAACACCCGGTCATTTCTTAACGCTAGAACCATTAACGGCAGTACCGGATACGGATCTTACTTCCGTGAACATTACTCGTTTAGGACGGTGGCAACTTATCCAACGATTCCAGCAGGACTTTTGGAAACGTTGGAAGAATGAATATTTGCATTCGTTAATGCAGAGGGCCAAATGGACTAAGCATGCGACACCATTGGAAGTCGGTTCCGTGGTTGTCCTTAAATCGGAATCGCCGCCACTTCATTGGCCCATAGCTCGTGTAGTAGAATTGTACAGCGGGCCGGATGGAGTGACACGTATTGCGAAATTACGTTTACCGAATGGCTCGTTTCTCATGCGACCATTGACAAAGGTCTGTCCTTTGCCTAATCAAACTGATTAGTTTACGTATATTTTTTCACCCGTTACGTTAAGTTAGTTTAGTTCATATCATTTAACTATATGCATAATCGTATCGAGCAGATAGACCAGTTGAGTCTTTTGCTGTTGTTCTTCTGTTACAATATAACTTTAGTTTTAATCTGATAAGGCATCTTTCTAATTAGTATTAATTCATATCGCTACATGCCTTAAGCATTTCGTTTCTCGTTTTTACTGTTCACTAGAAAATACCACTAGTGTATTTTGGTGGGCGGAAATGTATCGTTATCGTTATACCTAACATCGCCTAAGGGTCTCACACGATGGATTGGATGGTTTTTTTTTAGAATCTAGGTATCTACGTATTTTTATATGTAGACAGCTTTGACTTGCCCTGTGGGGGGTGTTAGGTCTTCAACTTTGAAATCGAAGAATCGATTGACATGCGGATTAGTTGACGCTAGTCCCATCACTACGCGAACCACTTGTCCGTGGAATGACAAGTGACATCAAACGTCAGTCTGTATGAACTGTTAGGTGCAAGCGCCGGCTCCCGCGCTAATTAAGAATTCTCGTGACCTCTGTGAAATTGATTGAACAATCGAACTGTATTTTGTGTAATGTAGTGTGCTTACGACCTGCAAGTTATCAAAAGAAGAAATCGAGGTAAGTCTTAGCTGTGTAACCTATTTTCTGAAAGACTGTCTTTTTAGTCGTGTGGGACTCGCAGTTAGGTTCTAGCTGGGACTGCCTAAATACAACACAAGAGGTATTAATAACATCGCATCGTGACAAAACCACTTACATGTATGATTTTGAGGAGGATCCATCCTTGGGTGCAAACATTTCTGTTCTTCAATTTTTTTTATGGTTACAGTAGTGTCATCCTAGCCTATTTAAATATATTTTTAATTTTCCAAAAAATTTTTTTTGGAACGGGGTTCCTAAATTTTGTGTTTAATCATTGATTGTTTTTTTACTTTGGAGGAGGCCTTTATCTGCAGATAGACATGTGAACCATAACATGTGATCATGTAACATATAATAATATTTCAACTAACATACAATTTAAGTGGTGCATACTAACAATTTTTATTTTTTACATTGAACGAAATAAAAGGCATTTTGTTTAAACAAACTTATTGCCCATAAGCGATTTTCTTATGACGTGACGTGTAAAAATTCCAAGACCAATTTTCCGATGTCATTTCCGATAAGACTTTTTTGCACAGGCAGTCTCAAGACATATTTCAAACATAATATCGAATATAGCTGTCACCTTATTGGGTTATGTTTTACGTTATCCATTGTGAAGATGACGATTGTGAAGCAGTTCGTAAATCTCAAAGCTGACCTACAGCTACATAGGTCAATGGCGTTAATGTTAGCATTTGAATTTTCTTACTTTTTTATTGCAATCGTAAAGCAAGTCATTCCGTGTAATAGTAGTCACGACGGTATATTAATCTTATTATTGTGAGGGTAAAAATAATCATGTGTTTATTTAAATGTCAAGGGTTTTTTTACACTTAATTTTAATGGAGAAAAGTAACTTGAAAGTTATAGAAGCATGACCATTGCGTAGTAGTGTAGTCTGTAAGCTCACGGAATTTTAAATACATTTTTTATATTAAATTATAATTCTGCCTCGATGGTCTAGTGGTTAGCGTATGCGGCTCTTAACGCGAGGTCTCGGCTTTCACAATAGCAGCACGGAGTTGGAATTGTGCCCGGTGGATGGCGATAGGCTCACCCTCTATCCCGTGGAACCTAAACATTACTGGTGAAGTGGGTGTTGTACACCTCTGCCACATCCTTCTATGTAGTCGTATCGCAAATAGAAGAACTTTTCATCTCTCCTTGCAACGCACAAACTACGGTAAACATTCACCCATGTATCGCATGTGCGCATTGTGTAACGACAATCGTCATCTTTTTGACATTTTTGACGCATCGTCCATGTCCATTAAAAAGCTTGCTATACGGCTGTACACTTAATATTCTAATTATTTTTAAGGTGTAAAATTCAGATACTTTGCATGAACTTTTGAGATATTCTTCCGCATGCTGTGTCCCCTTCTAAAAGGACAAACATTATTTTTGTAAGTTATTTTAAGCATGTTTTTTTCTTTCCAGTTTAGTGGACCAAACCAGAAAAAAAAATGTAATATTGCCATGATGATATGTGTATGTATTTAAATTTTTTAAATAATAATTAAATTTAATTATTTAATTCATTCAACCTATAGATTTTTTGTTACTAAAATTTACGCACTTTAGTTTAAGTACCAAGTGAATTTGAAATATGGTTTATATAATGTTGTATGTAAATGTCATGTCGTGATATTTGAGCATCTCTCAATACATAAGTTTGCTTTGTTAAAAGGTCACCATCCTCTACTATCCCGATTTAATCTCCGCATTGCTGTTCATGTCACGTAATATTTGAGTAACACCATTGCCAAAGGACCGTCAAGTAAATAAGTGTCTAAAAATAACCTTTTCATACAAAATTTTGTAATAGAAAATAATCTTCTACCCGCGAGATATGTTGAGTATCGATATACATAATTAAAAAATGATTTTTACTACGCTTTAGAGTCTAAGTTTAGATGAAGCGCTAGATGAAGACTATAAATCTAGGTATAATCTATAATAGTAAAATTGCATAATAATATAAAAACAATTGTAGAGGAACGGGTGGTGATGTTCCTCCACTCAGTGGTATTGCTTGTCGGACAACTGTCCAGCGGTAGAGTCTTGGAAGTTGTATTCATGTACACTCGCATTGAACACTTCGTTATCGCGATTCAGAGCTCTTTGACATTTGTGACGAGTGTCTTTTCTGACTTGTGTCATGCGTCACTTTTTGACGTTGTCAATGTTATCCGACATTCATTATGTGCGGGTATCGCCACACCAATCAAAGTTTTAAAATGTTGTGAAGGAAAGGCTAGAAATAAATAATAGTTTAAAAAAACTAAACTATAGTTTTTTTAAACTATTATTTATTTCTGAATGATTACCGGTGAGGTAAAAGTATTGGACGGAAATAAACCCGGTGATTCACGGGTAATCGAATTTCATCTTGAGTTTTTTTTCATTTCAACTTAAGTCTATGAGTAGGTACGTACATGTCGTACTTTGAAAATCAAAGATTTGAAATAAAAGAAAATCAAAAATATATTGAAAAAAATGTTTATATAATACAACTGATATAAAGTAGTAATTACAATTAATATAAAGTAAATTAAAGCTAAACTATTATTTATTTCTAGCTTACTTTTTAGTTTGGTTTATTTATCATTTTTTTTTCATATTTTTAATTTTTTTTATCGAATTATTGCATTGTCATCGATCTTTGACAGGTGTGCAAAATTTTAATGAAATCTGTTCGTTTAAAGTGAGTCAAAATCGAGTCCAAAGGAGTCGGTTACATACATACATACATATTCATACAGGTGAAGCTATTATAAGCGTGTTAAAAATAAAGTCGAAGGAGTTTACAAATGTAGTAGGTAGGTAGGTAGGTAATATTTTCTTTTTTATCTAAACTCTATTTCTAGCATTCTTGCAAACTGTATTATTCAACACAACGACTATTGGGATGTGTTGCCCCGAACTGGGGTACTATTTGTATAATACCTCAATTTGGACGCGTACTCGATGGGCGTAATTATGCCGGAAATAATTGAGGACTAAAGAAAATTAAGCTTTGTATGGATTCGTATGCTAGATAAAATGGTGATTAGTATGTATTACAAGCTGGTAGTACCTAACTACATACTATATTTGGCTAGAATTTGTTCAGATTTAATTGTTTGGCGGTCAGACATTTCTAAGAAGTTAATATAAAGAACATAACATTACGCCTATATTACTCAGAAGTGTGTGGCAGAGGGTATACCACTTACATTTCGCCTCTTTTGTTTGGGACCCATTATTAGGCGGTGGGCCTATCAATCCTAACTTCTTTCTAATGTTGAGAATATTTGATATCAGAATCGTAAATAACACATTTGCTCAACCCGGGCATCGAACCCGAGACCTTGGAGTAAGAGGCCGCATACACTAACCGCTAGAACGAGGAAAAGCATCTTTGTCATAAATGTAATAGGTCACATTTCTGACCCATTTTCTAGGACTTCGTGTACAACAAATAAACCTTCAATGTAATACAATTTATAAGGTAACATTGCAGCAATCTAGACAACAACTTTATTATACAAACATTACATTTACAAAGTAACGCAATCCTTTTATGACTACATCACAATCTGCACTGTTTCAAATTCATTGCGTTATTATGCCATGTAGATATTCGTCTATTAGATGAAAGCCATATAATTGGAAAGGGAAAATAAATAAAACATAACAAACGTTTTATTATACAGAATTGTTGTATGGAGAAGCGATTCATTATATCAGTATGCAAATCTAGCGTTTCAGAGATTTCTTGTTGTTCTAGTTTCGTAAAGTGTTTACGAAATGTAGCTGGTATTTATATGATTTGTAATGCAACTAAGAAAAAAGTATTTACTGGAAATAAAAACTAAAAAGATAGTGTAACCATAAGTTAAACAGACAGACCTTAGTGTCTGTATCTAAATACTATTTGTTTAATATTAACAGTTTTCAAATATATCTATAATTGCTAAAATAAAAAAAAAACCTGTATAAACATTGACGTATAAAATAAGGACACGGCTAACGCGCGATAAATGAACTGAACCTTTTTGGAGTCAATCAGACTACAAAAAGCGCGTAGTGAAATTGTCTGTGGTTGGCTGCCTCCGTGAGCGGTCAAACACGACAAAATGCCTAATTGTGCACTGAAAAGTTGTACGAACTACCAAATTAAAAATAACAAAAAAGATTATGGTATTACATATCACCGGTAAGTCACAAATATCTTATTATATCCACCTCTTTACATTATTTTATCAATTTTATTTGAAAAAATCTTTCGTTCCGACGCCATATTCCTCAATCGTGAATATCCGCGTGACATTGGAACTGCGCAACTTCAATGCAGATGGCGTTACTGATCCTGCTATTCATAATGTCAAATTTGAAGGGCAATTTGTTCGGACAAGCCATTTCTATAGTATATATTTCTATGTGTATAAAGGACAACAGTCTACATCTACATTCTTATCTATGCCATACCAAAAATACGACGAGATAATAATACTTGTGGATATGATAACGAATAAGGCAATTAATTTATGGAATAGAAATAGAACAACCCGTATCACATATTCTAATTTCGAAGTACTCAGTTTAATAAAATATATAACTAAGAATATAATAGATATTTGCGGTCTTTCCCGTTGGTCAGATCAATGGTTAGATTAGTCTGTCCAGTGGGAACTTTTTGTCCCATTATCCAGATCGGCTCTGTTTTTCCCGTTGGTTAGATTGATGGTTAGATTAGTCTGTCCAGTGGGAACTTTTTGTCCCATTTTCTCGGTCTTTCCCGTTGGTCAGATCAATGGTTAGATTAGTCTGTCCAGTGGGAACTTTTTGTCCCATTATCTAGATCAGCTTGTGATGTAGGTGTATGCAAGTATCATTGAATACAAAAAAGATTACTTTAAGTTTTACTTAAAGATGATTTTTCTAAAATAACCGATAAACGAAGTAAAGAACATGTAAAAAGAGACGAATTCATTCAAAATTCTCAAATGATGTTAATTAATGGAGAATTGAATGTTGGTCATTTTTTAGAACGTCTAAGATAAACGTATCTTGTCATTTTTTTTTATTTAATTCTTTGTACCAAAGTGCCAAGTTTAACCATGGATTTCCAAGAAACCCGACCAATTAGGTAAATAATGTTAACGTCACCCTAAGACGTTGTACTCGTTTTTTTTCTCGGTAGCTCAACGGAAATATAGAATGTAGAATGGGTATTTTATTTGACAATAAATACTCAAAAGTAGTATGTAGGATTGCGAGGAACATTTCTTTTATCTTTTATTAATTAATAAAAATAATTAAATAAAAATAATAAACAGTTTTCACTTTAAATGTACTTTGTTTCACTGTTCCCACTGGACAGACTAATCTAACCATCAATCAAACCAACGGGAAAAACAGAGCCGATCTGGATAATGGGACAAAAAGATCCCACTGGACAGACTAATCTAACCATTGATCTGACCAACGGGAAAGACCAAGAAAATGGGACAAAAAGTTCCCACTGGACAGACTAATCTAACCATTGATCTGACCAACGGGAAAGACCGGATATTTGCTACATATTATCTATAAGTCTGCCAACCTCCGGCGGACTTACAATAACAACTCTGGTAGAAACATACATTTTGAGTCTTTATGGTTTTGGTTTGTTTTACGATCAAAATATCCCGTTTCTGGAAAATTAATGTCAGAAGCCTTTCGTTGTTTTTGTTTTGAAAAACACTTGAACATATTGAAAACTATGCTACTTATGCTTCACACTGGTGGTAGAGCTCTTGTGAATGAGCTCGAGGGCGGCAGCACCACCGTCTCACCTTTAACCTGCCGCCAAATAGTAGTGCTTCCATTACTGTGTTCCGGTTTGGTGGTGAGATCAGGCCCTGAAATTACTGGCACATGAGGCATAACACCGTAGTCCTCAGCTGCAGCGACGCATCTATAATCTGCTTTTGTTGATGTCCATGGGCAGTACTCCACTTACCATCAGGTGGACTACACGTTCGTTCGCTGTAGGCGTAGAATAAAAAAAAAAGACTATTGTAAAACAGTCAATAAGTAAGAGGGATCAAACCTTACAAGTCTATAACTACTAACCTTTTATTTTCAAAATATATTTATAAGAAAGACGCACCGTTGTACTTAGACAACCTTAATAAAGTTAGTTAACAAAAAAAATATCCTATATTAAATCTGTACGCAAATTAACAAGAACATATTACAAGAAAATTTTCCAGGGAATTTAATTTGTACGGCAATAACAGTGAAATCTTCCGAGAACAATTTTATGCAAAATATTTTCTCAAACATAATTGCAATACCTTTCTTTCTCCAAAGGAAAATGCTGTAAAATAACATAGTATTTTGTACCTTCACAAGACGACAAAAAAGTCTGAAAAAGTGTGCAAATTGAAATAAAACACAAAAATTTTCTGGGAAACAGACGACGAGTTTCTCTTGAAGAAAACTAGTTAAAACAAAGTGGCGTATCGGCACGTATCAGCGTATGATACGCCGTTGTCGTATACTTCCCATTGGTGGCGTACGCGATACGCCAAAGTACGCAATCAGGATATCCGTACGAGGCGTCGGCGTCGTTGTGTTAGAGATGTTGATTCGTTTACGACTTTTAGCTGCGTTTTTATTGCGTATCGTTTCGCAAAATTGTCTTTAGACCAAAAAAAGGCCGCGTCTAAAAAGTATTCAAATATAATGTGAAATCACAGTTTTTTGTAAGTGTTATTTCAAGCACTTATTTTGTGGCAGATTTTTAGACGTATTTTGAATCTAATTATACATTTCAATTAGTACCGTTTTGGTAACGAGAAATATGCTTAAATTAAGTGCAAATTTACATATCTATCGATTTCTTTTTGAGGAAACGTTCTAAATCTCTCAGATAATCAATCAGTGTTATATTAAACACAAGTTTAAAAATTCATTCATTCGGATTTGTTTGAGCATATTATTGAGATTTTTTTTATCATCAAAATCTGACAGCAAAGAATTTTCTTGTATTCACGATATTTATTGCGGCTAAAATGTCGCTAGTGCGTTGTTGCTCTTTTATTTGTATGAGCGAGTCACGTCTGCGCGCTTTGTACAGACTCCGACAGACTTTGTTCTGATGATGGTCTTTGCAGCTCATAGTTACTGAAGCCCTGTTGAATATGTGCATTATTGCATTATTTATTAGATATTTATTACAACTAGTCGTCTGACAAGGGTGTTTTTGTCTGTGATTTTGACACAACTATAGGTGTACTTAAAAAGATGTTTACTAGATTTTTGATCAATAAATTACATGTTTTATAAGTTTTATACCGACAGTCTGAAGAAGTTGGTAAACATTCTTAAGATACAATGCGTAACATGCTTAAGCTTTCTATGTAATAATAGTAGTTGCTTTTTCTTGCTTTATTAGATTCGAAATATTATATCAGCATATAGCCATATTACGTCCTTGATTTTATATTTTTGATATAATGTAATTAATTAAAAATATCGAAAGATCATACTTAGTTTCGTTATTTTGAAAACATGTCTATTGCTTGTCATGTTTCCATCTTTATACCGAACTGAAAAATACTTATAACAATTTATTACAAACATCTAAATAAATAAACACAGCCGTGAAAGTTACATGTTTGTTTATACAACTACTAATAAGGGTCATTACCCGAAATGAGGACATTAGTAAGACGAAAAACACATTTTATCTTCAACAACACTCATTATTTGTAGTGTTTCCTTTCAAAACAACTTTATGTTAATATCAGTGATTAATAGAGATAGACTATGGGTTCGGCCGACTATTCCCAACAAATGTGGTCGATAAGTTGGCATTACCATACAGTTGGCGAGGCCGATCATAAGATTCAGTGAAATTTATATTATAGAAGGGTTACTTATCGGCATACTAGTTCAGCCGACTAGTCGGCAACAGCGTGTGTGGCCGATCATTAGATTTTGGGTAATTTTTTTTTTAAAAGCTTATTAGTAATTTGCGAATACAAATTACTAGTATTCTTGTTAACTCCCTCCAGCTAAGCTTAATTCGCTTGTGTTAGGAGCAAGTTCACGTCCGTGATGTAATGGCCAGGATTCGAAACCACGACCTCTCGATCGTAAGACCGATGCCTTATCCATTGCGCCACGGCCACTTTTATTAATTGCGTTTAAAACCGTTTTATTTTGTATTGTTCTTTGCAGTATGTATTTACTGGTACATATTTGAAAGCGGCAGCTCTTCTTATACTAGATTATTGTCATTTGTAGTAAAGCCGACTAGTCGGCGACTACAAAAGTATTGATAGGTCTGCACATCTCTAGATATTACGAAAAAGTAAGCTGCCTATTTTGTCTAGTCATTATTACCGAAAATAATCTCAGTCTCATGTATATGAACTAAGAAAGCTTTTATTGAAAAATGATCTTACACATAATGCCCGCTTCAGAACAACGTACGTTACTATAATTATATTATACTACCCAGAAGTGAATGGCAAAGAAGTATTCACCAACATTTTTAAAGAACTATGTTTAGGTCCTGTGTGATTGTACACAGTTCTTAAAAAGTTTATATTGAAATTGTCACCCATTTTAACACGCTTATATTAGCTTCACCTGTATGTATGTATATGTATGTAACCGACTCCTTTGCACTTTCCACTTTAAACGGACAGATTTCCTTTAAATTGTGCACACTTGTCAAAGATCGATGACAATGCAATAAGTCGATAAAAAAAAAACACTCTTATAAATAAACCAAACTAAAAAGTAGAAAATAAATAATAGTTTAAAAAAAACTAAAAAACACGTTTTTAAAGTACTTCTTATTAAAAAGTGAAAAATAATTCCTAATATTTTTTTTTTTTTTTTTTTTTGAACTTTATTTATTTATTTAATACTTTATTGTAAACTAAATATCTACCTAACTATAAATACATAAAATAAAATATTAACATCAAACTCGGTCAAATTATAACACACACAAACACACACATACAATCAATAAATTAATTAATAAAATGAAATAAAATAATTAAATACATTATGCGTCATAAAATTCCTCCGCATCACTGTCCACAGCGGATACCGTGGCCAGAAGGCTGGCAGCATTGCCACGTTGAATGGCAATGCTTATTCGCTGGGCGAAGTAAAAACCAGCCCTCTGGTCGCGAGAAGCGTCGATTAGGCGCTTTGAAATATCTTTAAATAAAGCCCGAGCACTCGGACCCCATGGTCCTAAAGTTTCAACCCCAAACGGCTCAAATATATAACCACTGACGAGATTATTATACTTGCGCCGTTTGAGGTTTTCGGCGGATGCTGCCGCGGCACCCGCGCAACTTACAGTGCTTGGAAGATGTGATGGCGCAAGGGTATCGACGCAAGTAGCGTCCCATACCAAAGGCCTGCCCATCTTCCATGGCAGTAACGACATACCGTCTGGTCTCTTGCCATCGTCACGCGCCAAGCCATTAGGTTCAAGAACGGCTGGCACGCCGGCGGTGACAAGAGTACGACGTAATATATCGTTAAGATGCGCGTGCCGCGACATGCGACCTGCGCTTTTGCTGCACGATAGGACATGGTGTCCGAGGCAATCGACGCTCTCACCGCAGTGACAGGGATGCGGAGCGACACTAGGTAGACCCAAACGAAAACAGGTGGCGATGCGGAATGTCTCGTTGTCCAGCATTGTACCTAAGCTAGGCGACGGGAGCGCAAAAAGCCAAAGACCTGACTCCCATTCTCCCACAGCCAACAAGCGAGCGCGCTCGGCCGCATTAGAGGCTGTATTCAAAAGGTTGTTCATCCTTTGATTACAGAGCGGCCCGTCCCATTGTCTTTGGGAGAAAGGGTTAGTCGGTACGGCTGTGCTCGGACAAGCCATCTGCCAGGCGGTCACTGCATCGGACTTGCATAACACTTCAGAATTAACCAGTGTAGGTGCTAAAATTTTCCTGGTTAATTCTTCCGTGCTATGGACCGACGACAGGAAGGCCGGCAAACTAATATCTGAAATTTTGCGAATGCCGAGGCCGCCCAGGCGAACCGGTAAGGACGCCTGTAGCCACGCTCGGTCATTCAAAGTTACATTAAGAATTTTGCTAATTGTGTTTTGGATAATATTGTCCATTTGGCCTAAAAGAGTAACGTTTTTCCAAAAATGAGTGGATCTGAGGGCATGAGTAAATTTAGGGACGAAAAGACAGTATCGAATAATCGTGAAAGCCGAATGCATATTAATTTGGAGAAGGCGATCCGAAATTTCGTTAAAATTTTGTATTTTTTCTGCTATGAAAGCATCATAGGCGTCTTCATGAATTGGAGCTCCTAGGAGGCGTAAGGAATCTTTTTGAACGATTTTAATATTTGGTGCCAGAGATTTAAATTTAGATAAAACCGAAAACTTGTCGACTAATTTGTCACTAAGAAAAATTTCGCACTTATTTGAATTTAGTTCTAATTAAGCCAATGGAATTGAATTTATTTTTTAAAAAAGCCAAATCTTGTAGAACTGTCTGTACGTCTCCTCCTAGGGTTCCATCATCCAAGTACCAAATGTTTAATTTAGAATTTAGCTGTCGAATGATGGGATGTATGGCTAAACTAAAGATGACTGGTCCGAGAGGGTCACCTTGTTGACAACCAACCGCCGATTCCAAAAGATTTTCCTTAAATAATAATTTTGAAGGGTGCCTATAGCTTTGCCAAAGGTATTTATAAATTTTGGGTGTTTTTAATTTAGCTTCTGTCAACAAGGTGTCCCTTTTTACAGAATTAAATGCGTTTTTCACGTCAACCTTTAGGATGACCTCTCCTTCACCACAGCCAAGATATGTTGACAGTGCGTGAACGGCCGCTTCACAACCTCCCCGAGAGCCGAAACCTAATTGGATAGGTTGGAATTCATTCCGCAATTCCTCACTGTAATATTTACAACATATCTTGGCTGCCACACGCCGATATGTGCAACCAACGGCAATGGGACGAATGCCACCATCCTTCTCATTTAAAGCACATAAATTTGCTTCATATAAAATACTGATGATGGCATCGTCCACATTACCGGCGAGCATAAGATTAATAAGTGCCGTAAGCTCCTTCAACAGGGCCTCACCAGCTTCCCCGGCGCCCGGACACAGCAGATCCTTTAAATGCTGCGGAGTCAGGCCGTCGAGGCCGCCAGCAGAGCCAGTTCTAAAGGAGCTAACGGCTGTGAAAACGTCTTTGGCTACAATGCTAAGCGGATCTTCATTATTAGGTGGTTCTGGGAAAACGAGGTCATCCGAAGGCGCTGGATGCTTGCTCTGCAGAGCTGTGAGCGTTTCTTCAGAGCAAGGCGCCAACACATCACTGCTAAATAATAATCTGGCAGCACCGCTGATGTCACCTTCCCCTAACTTAGATTCTACATATTGGAATACTGATTTCGATTTATTGTTATAAATGGGTGCTTTATATTCAAAATTTTGAGCCGAGACATAACAGTTTTGTTTAATTTGGGCCGTTAAAGATTTTGGTTGTAGATGGTCTTTTTTTGCATGTAGAATCCGATAGGGGAAAGTAAGCAATTGCTCCCAGGCCGAACACGAGTTCTCACGGACGACAAGACCTATGCAGTTAGCCAAACTTTTGGCTACTGAAGGTCTCGCGCCACGAGGAACTCGTTTTAAAATCGGAATAGAATTTTTAAGATGGGTAAGTTGTTGCCAGAAAGGATTTGTAATATTATTGGAAGCTAACGCAGTAGCGGGATCCGAAAGTAAACTACGGGATTTGTGTACTTTCCCAAAGTGTATGCTCAGACCCCGCTTACCTTGGAAGTCCTGGGAGCAATTGGGGCATCGCACTCGTGATGTGGTAGGTTGACTAGCGCTCACGATATTTGCATCACCACCTGGTTGAGTCAAGGGCATAGAAAAACTTATATTTACACTAAAATTATATAACTATAAATATATTTACAGATTATTAATAATGTCTATAAAAAAATATCTTCGAAAATTTTGCTGCTTCGTAACGGAGCTGATGAAACTTGCGGTTTTTGGGTGGAGCTATGTGGCAAGACTAGGGTGCCGCTGCTCCTCTGCCTGTCTAGAATTCTATTTTGACCACATCGCATCTTTGTAATTACATAAAGATATTATATGTATATAATTTTAGTTGTTGTTCAGCTGTAATAGAAATCTTTGTTTGAACAGGGCACGCTGTCAGTGCGCCCTGTAACAGTCGCCAAATATGTTTGTTCGCAGACTTGTTTACAAAGATATATTTTATTTAAACAGAAATATCTTTGGTTTTGTATTATATTGGCCAGCAAAAGCACACTTATTCACTTTTAAATTTAATATTTGAAAAACATTTTCGACATGAAGTAAAAATTATGTCTGTCACCATTGACGTTTCTTTTTTTTTTTTTTTTTTTTTATTTTTTTTTTATAAGCTAATTTTCCTAATAACGGGTGGCGCAAAAGTAAAGACCCTATTTGGTTCAGCTATAACATTTTTTCTAAATTAGAAAACTAGATTTAGATTTTTTTAAATGTATATTTGTGCCATTAAATTTCGTACCATTAGGATTTAAAGATGATGTCTTTTAAATGGTGACCTCCAGAGTTGATACACATTTGAGCCCTATTTATGACATTTTGCATAACTTGCCGTAACACTTCCTGCGATATGTTCGTTATTTCTTGACGAATGTTTTCTTTTAGAGCTGCGAGAGTCTGTGGCTTGTTCACATACACCCGAGATTTCAAAAAACCCCAAAGAAAGAAGTCTGGACTGGTCAGATCGGGTGATCTTGCAGGCCAAGGCAAATCGCCAAAACGAGAGATAACTCGGTCTGGAAAAGCGTCCCTCACTAAGTCCATAGTGTCGCGCGCTGTGTGTGCCGTAGCGCCGTCTTGTTGAAACCAGATGTGCTCCAGCCCCAATTCGTCCAAACTGGGTATCAAAAACTCACGTAACATGGTTTTGTAGCGTTCTCCAGTGACAGTTATCGCATTGCCTCCAGCGTCTTCGAAAAAATAGGGTCCGATCACTCTGTCAACACAGATGCCACACCATACAGTAACTTTTAGTGGGTGTAGAGGTGTTTCTTGAATAATGCGCGGATTATCAGTGCCCCAGAACCGAGTATTCTGCTTATTGACATGCCCTGAGAGATGGAAATGCGCTTCGTCACTCATAACCAATTTTGAAGGAAAATCATCCTCTTCAAGGTTGAGGTTTATGACGCGCTGGCAGTAATCTAGACGAGCTCGGTGGTCAGCAGGCAGCAGCTGATGAGTCATTTGAGTTTTATACGGGAACATCTTTAAGTCTTTCACCAAAATACGCTGCAGGGTCCGTCTGGAAATGCCCAATTGCGTGGCACGTCGCCTCGTTGATGTTTCTGGACACTCTTCCACATCTTCGCGCACAGCATCGATATTTTCAGCTGAACGGCCTGTTCTTGGTCTCCCAGACTTAGGTCTATCCAATGTTGAGCCAGTTGCTTCAAGGCGTGTGGCAAAGCGTCGAATTGTGCGACCAATCGGTGCCGGACGGTGGGGAAATCGTCGACGAAATTCACGTTGTGTTCTTATCACTGATGAATTATTCCGTAAGAACATTGACACAATTATTCCACGTTCTTGGGGAGTAAAACGGTCCATGTTTATTTTCAGTGTATTTTACATTTGTTCACTACACAATTTTCAACAACAGAATGACAGAAAATGTCATATAAAAAAAAAAAAAGTATTTTCTTTAGTGTCAGTACTTTTGCGCCACCCAGTATAAGCTGAAAATGGTAATGAACAAAAAATACTAGTATTATTGTGAAAGAAAGCGTGGGGCGCTCTGTGCCATATTTTCGTCTTTCGAGCAACCCTCTTTTTAGTTAGAAGTACTTTAAAAGCGTGTTTTTTAGTTTTTTTAAACTATTATTTATTAAAACTGAACGACTGAGCTAACAGTCTCGTTCATCTATTAAATTCTAACCACCTTTGTTAATGCGTGATAAACCATCATACAGGCACTAAGGTGATTCCATAAGTACTGCAATTTGCGAAATAACCGGACAGTGGATTAATTACTATAAATCGACTGTTATATAAATATGTTCAGGTATTTTGTTGGTAGGTAGGTAACTAAGCCTCTATCTTAACTTCTAATTGATTATTTTTATAGCATTTAGCTATGCTTAGCAAATTATACTAAGAAACAGTTGAAAAAGATATGGGACCGGCATTTGTATCCTACTTAAGATAGGAACAAATGGATGAACGTGACGTCACGAAATGACGTATCATACAGTTGAGAAATTTAGGGCTCCGGTAAGAGGCGACCGTAGCTGGATGGCTAAAGCGGCTGCCCGGTGTGCAGTAAGGTCGCAGGTTCAAATCCTGCCGGTCCCATATCTTTTTCAACTGTTTCTTAGTATAATTTTTCTAAGCATAGCTAAATGCTATAAAAATAATCAATTAGAAATATAAATATATGTTCAGGTATTTTGTTGGTCGGTAGGTAACTAAGCCTCTATCTATTTAATAAATAGCAATATGTTTTTATTTCGATGCGTTGCAATCGTAGCAACTTAGTTGCCGCAATCATCAACTTTTTTTGAACATTTTGACAGTTGGAGCAATCGGCAACTGGCAACTTTTTTTTGAAGTTGATAGTTGCCGCAAGTTGTCTGTCATCATCTTACACATTACCACTTCGATGATTAGTTTATAAAAGTGCTACAATAAATCATCAAAAACCTATTATTTCACGATATAATATCATGAAATTACTAACGATTACGACGCGATCTTATTCAAAATGGCGATTTGTTCATGCAAACAATCGGCTATGTTATTAAGATATGTATTAAAATTAATTCAGTTTTCAGCGGCATCGTAATGAGCATGAATTCTGCCATTTCAATTTATACACCTTAAGAACCAGTAATTGAAAACGTATTCATCTTTTTTCCTGGGAATAAAATTATCGGAGACTTTGGAGTACTTTTGAAGTAATATGAATATATTTTTGATATGAAATTATGACCCAAATTTGTCAAGGGAAACATAGAACTGAACAATAGTAAAAACATCTCAGGTATATATAGCTCCAACTTTTGTGATTTTTAATTATGTATATATTTTACAACTCACACACAACGCTATCTAGTCCCAAACTAAGCAGAGCTTGTACTATGGGTACTAGAATAACTGATAATAATACATATATACTTTTTCTTTCGTAAATACATACTTATTATACATAGAATCACCCAGACTAAGAAAAGCCCCCATGTTCATGCACACAAAGATTTGTCTTTAGTGGGAATCGAACCCACGACCTCGGCGTCGCAGGCAGGCACACTACCCACTCCGCCATCCGGTCGTCGTAGACGTCGACGTTGTTTTTTAATACTCTCAAAATCAGAAATATTTTGGCAAAGAGAAAATACATTTAGAATAAAACGTATTGTTGGAATTAGAAAATTGGTTTATTTTAACTTTTGGACTGTCGTGTTCTATGATCTAAGACTCAACAGCACGCCAGTCTTTGTCAAATACAAATGACATTTCAACCGGATCATGAAATTATGAATTTTTAATAGAATAAATGAGTCCAAACCTTGAACAGAATCTTAACTAATTTCAAAACACGTGAAATATGTGCTTATAGGTAAATATATAGCTTCAAGCCGTTTCTAAAAAGAAGGCGCTCGGTACCGAAACAAAAACCAACCGCTATTTTCCTTGAAAATATTATACTGCACCCCTCCCGCACCGATTAATTTAGCATCGGCCTATTTAACTAAAACGTTAGCTGAAGCGGTAGAAGCATGATAGACCTTTGACGGGCTGTGACAGGCATTGTTCGGTGGTAATTCCATGAACAATCAATGTATTCACTCACTCACGTCTTTACCGATACACGTGCACCGTGAAGCACAGAATCGTGCTCAGAACACCGCAAATTAATTAAGACAAGCAGACATACAGACAAGGGTACTGGTGGGAAGGGCCTTCGCGGGATATTTAGGACAGATGCTCGTGTACTACTTGACGCCACCAATTTGCGGGTATAATGATAATTAATATGAAAATAATGATATTAGTTTAATGTCTTTTCTTCAAGTTCATCAAGTGACATTTAGATAAGAATTTTGGTCTTTAGCTACATATCCCATTTTTTGGATACCTTTAGGGTATCCATAAAATATCAACGCCTGCATTTTGAATAAACTACAATACCTTTACATTAATTAAACCAGCTACCCACGTATGTGGGTTTTCTTACAAATATCAAGTTTGTCATTGCATCCTTTAGTTATGGTATGAATGATAGATGATTGCTGAGCCAAATAAGACCTATGGAATAATAACACTAGATATTTTTAGGGTTCCTTAACTACAAGGAATCTTTCTAGTTTCGCCATGTCTATTGGTCCGTCGAAGGTATAGCGTCGAAACTTTGTACTAGAAAGTTGAAATATTGCATAACTGCCACAGTTATACAAATTGATAAAATGAAATCTTGAAATATATTTTTATTCAAGTTAGGCTAAAACTAACTAAACTTTATAAGAAAACTATAAGAACTAAATTAATTTTCTTAGATTAAAACAATGGGTCGAAATTGTAAAATTCAGTTACTTTTAAGTCATTTTTTTATTTCCGCTTAAAACAAATCTTTGTGTGCATGACCCCCCCATGTTCATGCACACAAAGATTTGTCTTAAGCTAGTAGTGTCAAGTACTATGGGTACTAGAATAACTCACACTAATACATATATACTTTTCTTTTGTAAATACATACTTATTATACACAGAAACAAGACCAAGACAAACCTCTATGTTCATGCACACAAAGATTTGTCTTGAGCGGGAATCGAACCCGTGACCTCAGCGTCGCAGGCAGGTACACTGCCAACTCCGCCATCCGGTGGTCTATATAGGTATTAGACCCCTTTATAAGTACGTATCTTGTAACAGCTGACTACCGAACCCCAACGTATCTTCCGTAGTATCTTCCTAAATAAAGTAACAACTCTATTCGTATTCCCAATAATATGTGTGCCAAAAGCCGTGACGGTGATAAAATATTCCTTCATACGTTATTGTAAGGTCCTTGTACGTCTAGTTGATACTATAATTGATGAACCTTTTCCTTCATTTTGAGCAAGGTTGGGACATAGTATTTCATGGTTAGATCACGGGTTAAGTATATCTAATCTATGTAATTTTGTTTTGTTTGACACATAAAAGGGCGGTAAGAATCGCGATTCAGAAGTATGAAATTGATTTTATTAAAACCCAATGATTATTTCAAATAAAACAATAAAATAACCTAAATAAAACGGGTCGAAAGATAAAATTATATCTTTTAAAATTATAATATTCCACAGCACCCAAAAACAATTACATATTAATAATAGGTAAAAGATGAGGTCTAGGAAATTGTGTTAGAGATGGTATCTACACGAGCTCGCATGCCACACGCTTGTTTTCGCTTTGTAGCTGGAACACTTCATTTATCAATGGTGTAAATGCTTTAGGAGCTTCTGTGCTCTTTATTTGGTGACATAATTATTTTAAATAGAACAATAAAATAACCTAAATAAAACGGGTCGAAAGATAAAATAATATCTTTTAAAATTGTAATATTCCACAACAATTAAAAAAAAATACATTTAATTATAATTGGTAAAAGATAAGGTTGCATTTTACAGCCAGGTCAGGATAAGCACAAAGATTATTAGATGGTGTTAGAGATTGTATCTACAGAGTTCGCATGCTACACGCTTGTATTCGCTTTACAGCTGAAGCACCTCTATTTATCAGTGGCGATAAAATCTCAAGGATCTTTTTAATTCTTTCATTCACGCAAAAAAAAGCGATAGCCGAGTTGGAGACCGTAGGACTGCGAAGTACCCACGGCACACACCTCTGTCAATAAATCGTTAAGATTCGTCTTTTCGAAGAAACGTGTGTATTTATCATATAAATTATCACTCGCTAACGGTCTATCTACCTATCCGTATTTGGCCGGTGTGGTGGTCTATGGCCTTACCCTTTTCATCATAAGCCTGAGCCCAGAAGTGGGACATGTACTAAATACAGGGCTGCTATTGTTATATTCACGCAAAACCACCTGAAGTAAAACTGTTTTAAATGAATTTAATGCTGCTATATTTAATTTGAAACGGCCTTTAACGTTGCTTGACCAATTGTCACAACCAAAAAGGTTACTTGAGTTTTAAAGATACCATGGTACTTTGCAAGATAGGAAACACTTTTTATCCTGCCAGAAAAGTAGAACTCCTTTTTTTCGCGGTTTCGTCTGCGTGGTAGGAACATCAATAAAAAGTAGCCTATATTACGTGCCTTGTAGTCAGTTCTGTATTTTAGGAATAGGTATCGTGCAAATAATACCCGCTGAAAAAAAACATTTTTATTTTGACAATAAAAACAGACACATTTAATTTATTTGTATTAATCTTGTACTACGTATAGTGCGTTCACTTGAAAGGCAAAAGATAAGATCGCATTTCACTGCAGGATAAGCGCTAAGACTTATTAGATGGTGTTAGAGATGGTATCTACACGAGTTCGCATGCCACACGCTTGTTTTCGCTTTGCGGCTGGAACACCTCTATTTATCAATGGTGTAAATGCTTTAAGAACTTCTGTGCTCTTTATTTGGTGGAATATTTCTTTCAGTTCTTTTCATTAATTGCATTGATATTATATACGACGGTACAGTATGCGAGAATTCGTGTAACATTCAATAATTAAAGTTTGTATTATAGCCAGATTTATAATATTATATGTTATCTAAGGTCATTCAAATCATTGTAATAAGAATAATTTCGTTTTACTTATAGTTTATTTTTATATTATTATTTGTAATGTTTTGACGTGTTCAAGCGCCTCCTGGGACCTATGAAAATAAATGATTAGAATCATCATGGCATGTCTATTAGGGCTATAGCACATACAGTCGCCTAATCGCCGATGCTAAAAGTATCGTGTGTGCTATGGTATTAGACGACACTTAGCATTCCCAGTTAAATTTAACGACTTAATGTTAATTAGCACTGAATATTGAAAATATTTTCTTCGTAAAGTAAAGCTAGTTAGAACTCACTAAATAAATATTCCCACTATTAGGTATCAGTTAAAAAATATTTGATTTATACTGATAATATAATACATAAAACAAAACGCGATAACTACTGTGGGGACTATTGAATAGAGCCTGCCAATACCTTCCTGTGGGAGCGGCGAAGGCTGAGGGCTTGGAGAGGGACGGGCCGGTGTTTCCTGGCACTTGTTTATTTTTTAACCGACTTCAAAAAAAAAAAGAGGTTCTGTATTCGATCCGTATGTATGTATGTATGTATGTATGTATGTATGTATGTATGTCACCTTTTTATGTTCGCGATTTTCTCGGAAACTACTGATCCGATTTGAATGCAGTTTTCGGTATTTTAATCCTTGTGTTTCAAGGAAGGTTTTAGTATATAATTTATCAGAATCTGATGAAGATCTTTGGAGACAGGCAACGGAACTCTTCAAAAACGAATAGCTAATGAACCACGTTTTGTGCAATCGTGTATCTATGTATTGTTTTCACCACTACATAACATAACATCATGCCTGTGTATGCTTTGAAGGGTAAGCAGAGACAGCCTACTTACCTACCCTTAAAGTACCGAAAGCTCTGCTTAGGTTTGGACGGGGCTTACGTTTCAGCACATTTGTTATTATCGTAGTAATAACTTATGATCGTGAAGATCTCAGAAAGAATTTTTTGATTATTTTGATTGTTTCTATTGTGTTTCATGCGTAATGATGCCTTAGTATTTCTTCCTAACCCCATCGTTAAATCTAAAAAACTAAGACACTAAAAAGCTTGAAATAATAAAATAAAATAAAAAAAACAAATAAAAAAAAATAAAATAAAAAGAACTAATTAAAAAAAAGAATATTCTTAACTCGAGCGTATTCTAAATATTATAATTATGTACTAATTTTTTTCAAAGAAAAAGGAACCGCCTTCAAAAACTCAAAAGTAAAAAATAAAATATTCGCTAAACTTTGCTTACCTTTATATTAATTTGTTTAAAACAATAAACCCTAATAATTATGTAATACCAATTAATTATATTTTTTTGAAGTCGGCGCCAAATTACAAAATCAAATACCAATTAAAACCGTATTTACCGAATTAATTGTTGAAAAATCACAAAATCAAATACCAATTAAAACCGTATTTACTGAAATAATTGTTGAAAAATCATAAAATCAAATAAAAATTAAAACCGTATTTACCGAAATAATTGTTTAAAAAATCACAAAATCAAATACCAATTGAATTGGTATTTGATTTTGTAATTTGGCGCCGACTTCAAAAAAATATAATTAATTGGTATTACATAATTATTAGGGTTTATTGTTTTAAACAAATTAATATAAAGGTAAGCAAAGTTTAGCGAATATTTTATTTTTTACTTTTGAGTTTTTGAAGGCGGTTCCTTTTTCTTTGAAAAAAATTAGTACATAATTATAATATTTAGAATACGCTCGAGTTAAGAATATTCTTTTTTTTAATTAGTTTTTTTTATTTTATTTTATTTTTTTACTGCTTACTGTTACCCGTTTTTTTTTGTAGGGTTTTTATAGGAACTCTTACGACAGATGTCTTATGTGATTAGGATGTAAAACATTTTAAAGAGTTTCTATTCAATTATTTTTTTAAATTTATCAACAAGCATAATTATTGAATACAGCCTTCCAAGGCAATCCTGTGGGAGCGGCGAAGGCTAAGAGCTCGGCAGAGGACGGCCAGTGTTTCCTTTTTCTGCTTACTTTTGCCGGGTATTTTTATTTTAGGTGCGGTTATGGGAGTGTATTATTACAAACTATAAAACTCGCGAGGGTTTTTGCGTAAAAGAGTAACTAACATTCAAAAAGCCAGACGGCTTTACAAACTTTCACATTTATAAAATTTGTAGGATAAAGTAGGTACTCGTAGGTACAACTAATCAGTTGTGTCTTAGGCTGACCCACATTGGCTGCACACACGACACACGACAGCAACGCGCGACACCGTGTAACGATCGCGCACGCCTAATGTGGGGAACGCCTAATACAAATATAATTATGTTAGTTTAATATAAATAAAAAATATTCAAACTAAGCCTTATTTATGTTTTAATAAAATTGTAAGAAATACTTACAATTTATGAAATATAAGTTTTTCCGCGCGGCTCTGCCCTCGTGGTAGGTATGTCTATAAAAGTAGCCTCCTTAGGTCTTGAATAATTCATACCAATAAATTAGTCGATTTAAGCCGTGAAAACTTAACAGACAGACAGACAGTTGCTTTCTCATTTATAATATTAGTAAGAATATAGTAATTTAAGAATTTACATTTGAACAGGAAATTACGTAGGTAGTAACTTTTACTCTACAAATATATCTTGAAGAGGAACTTTCTGAGCGGGGCAAATATAGCCCACTGGAACCTTGTCAAATCAAATAACCGTATTCCGATCACTATTAAAGTTGCATGTTCTACAAAGTTTTCAGATCCCTTTCGTACAAAAGTTTAGGACCCGCTTCATCTAACTCTGTAGGTTCTGTGCACAACACAAGGCGCACAATTTGTATGCCTAACTCTTTCCAGAAAGTTTTGAAAGTATTTTGGAGAAATACTATAGTTTGTTACTAACAGAAGGTCGGTGTATGATGATAATCTATAATTTGGACCAGACGAAAATAATAAACCTGTGACAGCTCTTTCTTAAAGAGAAGCCTTAACTTTCACGACCGGATGGCGGAGTGGGTATTGTACCGGCCTGTCACGCCGAGGTCGTGGGTTCGATTCCCGCTTAAGACAAATCTTTGTGTGCATGAACATGGAGGTTCGTCTGGGTGTTTCTATGTATAATAAGTATTTACAAAAGAAAAGTAAAGTGTATTAGTATCAGTTATTCTAGTATACCCATAATACAAGCTTTACTTAGTTTGGGGCTACATGGCGTTGTTCGTAGTATATTTGTCACGGTATACTCCATGGTTCTATTTGATTCCTAGTTAATACCACATTAAACGCAAGCATCACATAAAACGTTTTCCAATGACCTATTCGAAATCATGTTAGACTTTGTTTTTGACCTCCTCTGTGATTGAAGAGGCATACACAAGCACATTATAAAGAAGATAATTATTTTTGCGTTTTATAGTCTAAGTCTTAATTGGTTTTAGATATTTAACATTACGCCAAACTCTACAAAAGCGGGGCAGTAAGGTTGAACGCCAATCAAATCGCGGGCACAGCTACTACTTAATACAACGAATGTCTGCACGAGTGGTGTAGTGGTTTAAGCCGTCGCCTCGCCGCTCTCCACTGCACTGCTATTGTGGGTTCGATCCCCACATGGGACAAATCTTTGTGTAATTCGCGAAGATTTGTTCTGAGACTGGGTGTGCTTGTGTGAGTGAATGTGTGTATTTGGCCTTGTCATTGGGACCATTGGATAGTGTTATTGCTTCTGGCGTTTTATCTAATGTAAAAAAATCCAAATTTATTTATTTATTTAACGATTCCGCGCGGGCAAAAGCTAGTGGAAAATAAAAACAAGGGAGCAAGGTATCTTGCTATTGGCTCCCAGTAAATTTTAGGTAACCACAACAAATTAATTAAAAATGTACGTACCTTGTGTGCCTGCTCTAGGTACTCATGTGCTCTAGGCATACGATGTACTTTAAAACGTTATTTAAAACATGCCTTTGAACTCTATGCCTCAAAGCTAATACCTTTGTCCTTTTTCAGCAAATTTAGGTAGTATTTATCTGAAATTACAGCCAAAATTAATGTAACAAGAGTTTTGCAAGCAACTTTATGTTTAGTTATGCGTCAAAAACCTATAGGACTGTTTACTTTCGTCTTTTACAACACATAACATAATATCACGCCTATATTACCAAGAAGGGTGTGGCAGAGGTATACAACACCCATATTTCACCTGTTATGTTTAGGTCTTATGGGATAGGGGGTAAGTCTATCGCCATCCCTTGGGCACCTTTTCAACTCCGTGCTGCTATAGTGAATTTTCGTCACGGAAAGTTCACTAATAACACATCGGGAATCGAAGGCAGTCGAGGCAGTGCGACATTTACAGAAACGGTGTAAATACAGAGATGTAAAGATTAAACCCACTCACATTTCACCTACGAAAAATATGGACATATGGTTGCCATTTATCAGACACAGCTCGAGTTATTTTCAGTCGTTAGTAAGCCCATTACAAAAAGATTGTATGAGGGATTTTAGGCACAAAATGACAGACTTGTAATCCTCTTATATAATCCAGAATAAGCTCAATGTATTATCTATACTTGTTATAGACGAGGGATTGTCAATGAAGCGATGGGTGGGGGGTTTTTATTTGGACGTGTACGCTATATTGAATAGATTGAAGACATCAAAACTTTGATGATTACTTTGTTGAAGGGGAATTTAAAAAACCTTGCGATTTAGTCAGTTGTTTTTTAAGTTTAATTAGCTCTACTTTATCGCAATATGATAACCAGGTTTATACTAAGAAACAGTTGAAAATTAAGTTGGTTTGTATCCTACTTAAGATAGGTACAAATGGATGAACGTGACGTTACATAATAACGTAATATACAGTTGAGGAATTTAGTATCCTGGCAAGAGGAGACCGCAGCTTAGTGGTTAAAGCGGCTGCCCGGTGTGCTGAGGTCACAGGTTCAAACCATTTCTTAGTATAAGCATAGCTTAATGCTATGAAAATAATCAATCAGAACCAGGTTTCCTTATGTAGTGATTCGATGCGACACTCTTCTTCTTCTTCGTCGTGTCGATGGCTGAGTCAAATTTTATTGGCCCAATAAGTGGCCACTGTTATGGCGCTCTCGTCGGCGTTCATGAGCGCCTCCCTTGTGCAGGTGGTAAGGCATTTTGGACAATCAGTAAGGTGGTCAAGGTTTCGACTTGCCATCGTGGTGAAAGGATTAGCCAATTCGCATTTAAGAACTCGCGAATTGCCCAGGGTGCGCCGGACGTAGGGAATTGTTGTGTACGTCACTACTCGAGATGTAAACTTTAAAAATCCGAATGAAGAACATTTCACTAACAATTAATTTAACTATAAGCCATAGATACGAGTATGTGCACGGTTGGCGTAGTGGTTAAAGCAGTCGCCTCGCCGCTTTCAACTGCGCTGGTATTGTGGGTTTGATCCACAATAAAGTTGATTACACACGGGTAGTCATGTGTCCGCTATACCAAAACGTAACTGAAAACGGGTATCATCTCTCTAACGTACCGTATCGGTATTAAAATATTTACCAACGGTTATCAGGTATTAGTATGAAACTATGAAGTAACTACCGTAACGTAGTTTGAAAACCGAACCCACATCATATCTAATAACTAAATAACCGACAACCAAAACCAACTGAATCCACGCAACCAATCAAAACTAACTAACTTATCTATCTCTTTCTTACAAGTGATAATATCGCATGCATAAAAGAAAAGGGGCGAGAGCGGCGCAAACCATTCAAGGTTATTGTTATAAGCCAAAGACGACCTTATATCTACTGCGCTACGGCTTAATCAAACTGTAAACGAGTGCGGTCGCTCTCGCTACCTTAGCCTTTATTCTTTGCCTTAGCTTAAAACGTTTGTAAACGCTATAGCTAGAATAACTTACCTAAAATATCGGTTTTCGGCAACGGTTGTCTATACCGGTATTGTATCGCCATAGCGGTGTAATACCGGTAACCAAAAATATCTAATACCGCCCATGACTACACACGGGACAAATCTTAGTGTAATTCGCAAAAAAATTGTTCTTACTCTGGGTGGGCTTTGTGTGTTAAATGTATGTCTGTGATCACCCCCGCGACGCATGAAAAAAAAATAGATGTTCCCGAAAACATTATTGGTATCAAAATAAAGTAAATATATATAAGTCGATGCAATAAAAAAGGGTTATTGTATGCTATTATGAAGGCAGCCTCGCGGTGGTCATTCAAAGCCCTGATTGAAATCTCCACAAATGACTAAGGTTATGCGATGGCGTCATTTCATATGAAATTACTTCGTGGACTATGAAAATTCGTGTATTATGTAAAGCTAACCGTTGGTACTTCAAATGTCATTAGGTGGTGTTTGCTTTTTCAATTTTACATTAGTTATTAGTGGTATTGCAATCTACATCTTGATATAGACTTTATTAGTAACAATGCTAATATCTATTACCCAATCTCTGCTTTGTTTGAGACTAGATAGCATTATGTAAATGTAGAGTGATTTTTATTGTTGTATCTAGCGAGCGATATTGTATGTTATATTTTATTCATTTCATTTGAAAAGATGCTGCACATGAGTTTCTCACCAACTCTTCTCATCGGAGCTGATACTTAGATTGATTTTAATCTGATTTTAAACAGTTGGATTAAAATTAATCTAAGCCCCGGTTATTCAAATCATTGTAATTAGTATAATTTAGTTTTACTTATAATTTATTTTTATATCATTTGTTTGTAATATTTTGACGTGTTCAAGTGCCTCCTGGGGCCTATGAAAATAAATGATTTTAATTTGAATTTGAATTTGAATTATCACTCTTCTCAAGCACAATAAAGTTTCTGAACCTGATATTATTTATGTAGTTCCTTCGTATAGCTGTTAAATAAAATGGTAAGTCTTTTTATGTAACTGTCTCGATGGTCTAGTGGTTAGCGTATGCGAGGTCTCGGGTTCAATTCCCGGGTAAGCAAAAGTGTTATTAGGGAACTGTTCGTTAGGAATTTCACAATAGCAGCACAGAGTTAGAATTGTGCCCGGTGGATGGCGATAGGCTCATTCCAGCAGATGAAATGTAGGTGTTGTGTACCACACCCTTCTGGGTAGTATAGGCGTGATGTTATGTTATGTGTTGAGTTTTATGTTACAGCTCATAAAAGACGTCAATTATTCTTGACGGTAATAACTTTATATTCACGTTTCGTATGTTTCATATTGTGGTTGTTCTATAAAACACATAAATCATTTTAAAATCTGGCTACAATTAATAACGTAATTATTAATTATTGCTTTATATCACACATGTTGAGTCGAAATGAGTCATTTCTGTATTGGTTGATATTAATTGACACATATATACGATAATATTTGAAGTTACAAAAGTTGCACTAGTGATATAAATGAGAAGATGTCTTAGTATTTCAAGAGAATTAAATTAAAGTAAATAAATAATAAATAAAAATCTATGACACCATACCTGTAAATTTGTGAATAGGTATTATTTTATTATTATTTTTTTATCTTGTACATAAAATCTTTTTTTTCCAATATGTATAGTTGCAAATTTTATAATAAATAATATGTACTGATTTTAAGATGAATGATCAAATAAATTTGCTTAAAATTAAAAAATAATAATAATATCTAATAGTATAGTATGTTAATTAATATGAAATCTCTAGGTAGGTATACTATGTTCTTCTCTTTTATCGCAATAGTAAAACGGTGTAATAAAATTGTTATTCTATTCAAAATTGTGTCAAAACATGCACTGCAGTGTGTTTTCAATATAATAATTTCTCGTACATTTAGTACAGAGATGTTAGTAACGGACCTTGTGTTTAGCAGCAAAATAGATCGCATAGGCACAGTCAGCAACAAAAGTAGCTGAAATTTTTTAAACTTCCAGACACATCACATTTTTTACATTGAAAACATCTCTTATATAAAATAAGGCACTTAGTATCGATTAGTAGAAGTTTTAATTCATCAAATTATACAAGGTTTTCAGAAATAAGTGACTGAAAATTTGTTTGTGTGCTGACTGTACCTAGCGTAGACACGTGTGATGTGCCGCGCCCAATTACAGGTGCGACACTTTATTTTTATAGATGTTGACGTGATTTCTTTTCGATTGATTTAAATTTAACTTATTTAGTTAGTCCAGAAATAGAAAAGCGTTTACAAAATTTAAAAATTTGTAAACTGAACATTGACGTATAAAGTAAACTGTATAATAGTTTCAAATTTGGAATGCCCAACTTTGAAATTAAAAGAACAGTTTGAATTTTAAATGGAAAGTTTACGCTCCAGCTTTGTTAAAGTTTCATGACATCACATTTTAGAACTAAACTTCTATAGACAAGTGACCTATTTTTTTATTTACATATATATACACCATTATTTTGTTCACGGCTAAACAAAAAGACAGTGTAATTAGTTTATTCGACGTTCGAAGACAATCATTATGTCAAGTTTAAGTGTTTTCTTTGAAATTCTTTGACGTTTGTGGCATAGTAAACAACCGCGACGGACATTTTCGTAATAAATGAGAAATTAAACTACTCTATCGGACAATGCAAATAACCTTCTGCTTTAATATTTGATAGGTCAAACCTTCAGGCTATTTAAACCAATCTTAATGATATTGGACAAATTGCTCGTCAAATCATATTTTAGTAAATAAAATATTTACTTTACGTAATAATATTTTAGTTGATAAAATATTTACTTCACGTTAAAATCGTGGCTCACTTTAATGACGTTAGTTCCGTTTAATAAAAAAAAAAGTTTCTAATCTGTCTCTCTGAAAAACAATGCTTATTCAAAATTTTTACTTCTGCAGTTTCACCTCGCATAGTTTAACATCTTACCATATTAATTACACAATTTGATCACTTAATACTTATACTAACACTTTAAGCAACTTCTACAACTAATAACAACACTTATCTACAACTACAACACGACAATGTTTTTTAATTATTGTCAAATCACTAACAACTACAAAAGTCTACGCGACAACGCGCGAAAATTTGTCGACATCGCGTTTGGCGCTCAAAATCAAAATTAGAACACAAACGTCACAAACAATTTTTTGTTTTCTTTTTCAGTATTTAATTCATTTTAATGTTCGAATATTATCGTGTTTTTTTTTAAGTGATACGCAATGGTGCTCACGGTTCGCGGTCGTTATGCCGACTGAGGATTTTGCCGCGCGCCCGGCGAATATTTTACTCCTTGGTCAGTTGTGTATTATCGATGATTTCAATCTTGATAAGGTAGTAGGCTACGAAGGGGTCAGGGTTCGACTCGGACCGGTGATGAAACGACGCGTAGACTTACACGAGTCGTCGGCTTTAACGTAAGTTGATGAAAAAAACGAAAAACTATTTTTCTTTTAGGTGATAAAGGCGTAGCAAACACGAACGTGATTATTTTAATACGTTACTGTATTATTTTTTAGTTGAAGTCGTGTCAAGGTTGTGTTGTATTATATTCACGCATAGTGTATGATACTCACGCATGAAAATGTGTGATGACGTCAAGTGTGTAAATAAAGATCCAGGTATGACAAATTTTAATTTGTGATCACAAGTTTTAGATATTTTGTTTTGACTAGTCAGACATAAACGATGCGTAAAAAAAATCATGTAGTTTTTTTTAAAATGGTAATGGTACTTTATTTTTGTTACTAGCGTGGATATAAGTAATAATTATAATATTCTACAATTACTGGGTTATTTGGCATGGCGATGAAGACGTCCTGGCACGTTGCAATCCTAAATTATATTTACTCACACTTCATAAACGACTGTCTACGATAAAATATTGGTGCTAAATATTACTCAATATTCGTGGTTTTAAATTATCTACTTCCCTAACTAACATAATATTGAAGAAAGTAATTGAATTTATTCAAAACATTAGAAAAGATAACTTTACGGAGACTGATCACTTTTTATGATGCATGTCGAACGATAATAGGAAAAATTTTTGAAATGTGGGTAAGTGAAAATGGAAGACATACCTTACACGCCGTTAAAAAAAAAAGGTACTCGCCGCCACTGGCGATATTGTAGGTACTCAAAAATGTTTAATGACATATGATACTTCATAATTTACTTCGTTATAAAATTCTTCAACACAACAAAATGTAAAAAGGATCGTTACATTTTGGCAGCTGTTTCAGTCGCACAATTAAAAAAATAAAAAGTTATTTCATGGTCCTTAACCAACTGTTTAAAAATAGCAAATTGCCTCTTATCCTGGGGTAAGAAGCCATTACAGCTCACGACTTACAGGAGCTAATCTCACACCCAATCGAACTGAAATACAGTGGCGGCAGGCTACACGTGAAATGAAGGTGCTTCTTATGTGAGCTCTGTGATTTATTATTAATTAGTATTTGAGTCTCTCTTTCCACGGAAGCTCTATCTCTCTCTCTCTCTCATCATTATATCAGCTCTCATTTTACCATAACATGTTAGGTTAGTCGACAGCTGAACGTCAAAAAATTCGATGGCATTCGACTAATGTGTTAAATATTTGCACCCTCTCAATTAAAGGGCAAAACATGCTGTACCTACCCACTAATTTATAACGACATCTTATTACCATGTTTTATACAAATAAAGTTCTTAATTCTTCTTGATTTTTTAAAAACTGACAACTAATCAATAACTCCAATTCGATTTCTTATAACACATTAACTATAGAAGTCATATAAATTCACTCTCCTTCACTACAAAGAAAAAAAACACGTTTAATAAGATAAGACAATATCGATGCCTTAGTTCACAATTGCACTAACTACAAAATTTTCAATTTTCATTTTTTTAATGCCAAATACACCAAATTTCATTCTCTTTCGTTTCCGCGCATCGTAATACCGTAATTCCATCTCTTTCTACCAAAAACGTGGATCACAGTTGAATTAAATGAGGTCGTTTAATGTTCCATGAATGTGGTATTATACTAATGGTCTTTATTTTTGTAAAACCAATCAAGATATACTTTAACTGATTTTAAGTTTCTAAATTGCAAGAAATTTCAAAACACAAACGTATTATATACATTTGCAATATCTGCTCATACTTTTTATCAGTGCTAAAAGAGTGTTTTATGTGTTGTTAGTACAAAAGAATCAAGAAATTTGATGCACAAGTGTGCTAAGTACTTTTACTATCAATTTTTTAAGTGCACAAATACATTAAACCGTTTTGGGAAAGAAAAAAGGAAACATTTTTTTGCCAAAGAAAGATCAGTGCACCAAATGCAACGTGTATAAACGATTCGACAATAGAACTCCCTTACAGGAGGATTATGATGCTTACAAAAAACGCGAAAATGATGCACTGACTATGAAAAAAGAAGATAAGCAAAGATGCTTGAATTCAGATGGAGCTTTCCGGGCTATAACACTTGACCTTCAAGCTATCCTATCTGTACCTTTTACCGGAGACTGCAAATTTACGTAAATTATCGATGTACAATTTTAATAACCTAGATTGTCATGCTAACACTGGCTACTGCTATTTATGGAACGAGTGTAATGGCAAAAAAGGTTCTACTGAAATCGGATCCATATTGTTAAAATATTTTGGTAGTTTACCCAAAACTGTAACTCATGTCGCATCTTTTTTTTTTCGCAGTTTTCATATAAAAAATCTTATTTTAATGATTCAGAAACTAATTGTTTTGTGAAATAGCTAAAGATTGGCCTATAATTGGGCTTCAGTCCTATTAATTTTTTTGTTGTGATTTTGTAATTTATTTTATTTGATTGTGGATAAAAACTGTTCAGTGTTTTATAATAAAAATAAACATTATGAGTATGGATCACAGGTTTATTATTTTGTCTATTTAATGCAATATCCATAACTATTATTATCCTTATTCTTGGACCTTGTACCAGCCTGGTTAGGCTGTTAAATATTTTTGAGTTTTCACTTAATGCCAGTCAGCATAATCAATCTTAGTGCACAAATGTATTAAATGGGGGGTTTTATGTTTATTTGGCCATTTTTAAAAGGTTACGTTTAAACTAATATTACAATATTGCGATATGATGGAGTAAAAGGACTAGTCTTATGAATAGATGCATATTTTTTTGGTTAATTTACTTGGATTTTGTACTGTTGTCGTCTAAACTTTAAAAAACTTTAAAGCTCTCTCCTCAAAAATGTACATTTCGTAGTTAGTGCAATTGTGAACTAAGGCATCGATATATTAAATTGTTGCTCACCAAACTATTTTTACTCCACGAAGGTGATGAGTATTGTAATAAAATATAGAGGACGCGTAAAAATAAATCTGGAAACAAAAGTGTTCAGTAGTTTTCAGAATTAACAATAGTTTTGGCAGACTCCGGGGCGCGGCGTGGGCGAAGATACATCATTTATAACATTTATTCAACCGATTTAAGACAGAAACGACTCAGATGAGATAATATTCTAATAATTTACATTCCTTGAGTGTTGGATGGAGTAGGGAGAATATCGATAAAATAAAAAAAATACCCAACATTTACCAGTAGAGCTTGTTCTATGGGAACGATTTTTAAGCTATTGCATAGCTTCTATCGCGGGCCTTGAGCGTGGAGTATCCGGATCCAGAAATTCCGTAACGAAAATAACCTAACACCATATAAAAATATTTTGAACAATATTAACTTCTCATTTATTTAATAAAAGAAAAAATATGTTTTCTTATCGGTCACCACACTCAAAAAGTGTAACTTAAATTAATATCAAAGAAAAAAAAACAAATGAAAAAAAATACTGCATAAATAAAATAAATAAATAATTATTATTGCATAAGTTGATAAAAAATGCTATGCAATAGCTTTACCGCGGCAGTACCCGAGAGCCACACGGCTTTTTTTTTTAAATCCATATTATGAATATATTTGCAGGGGAAGGTATTTTATGAGCGGAATTGGGTTCGGGACAGGCCACCGTGATGATAAAATGACACTTTGTAATTTTTTTTTTGGTATATTTTTGGGTAGAAATCAATGTTTCTCTTGCCAAGGTAGAGAAGTACTTACTTTTTTGAGATAAAATATATTAAATTAAATAAAAAATCAGCACATTGCACTACCATTCTCACGTTTGCCGTGTATTTTTTATGCTTGTGCAATTCACCCATATATGAGATACCTATTTACTCTCGCTTTAAAGAAGATTGTACTCATGCGGCAACACAGATTGCGCGAAACGCTTGGTGCATATTTGAGGAATATCTACCATGAAGCGATGCCGGGGTGCCGTTTGTCTGGTAGTCCGTGAAACGGGGACGGAGAAACAAGGTTGTACAATTCCTCGGCACACTCTCCAAAATGTATGCTATAAAAGACCGATAGGCTGGCAACCTCGCGACGATGCTCCAGACTTTGAAGTCGTTTGTCAGATCGTCGTCGTTGATTATTCTCTTGGCCCTCCTCTATATAATCAATAGAATAAACGAAACCAATAACGAACATTTATTTTCCTTTTTATAATAAAAATGTCATCTTAATATTTCTGTACCAAATTTAATGTACCTATATTCGCAAATGAATAATGAATTATAAACAATTTTCTTTTACATAGGTATAATCACAGACATAGATCTACATAGATAACGCAAATGCATGTACTTCGCGTGTCTGAACCCCGACCAAGCGTCAAGGTTGGTCGCCGCTAACTTCAGTCCACGCGCGTCTTTTGTCAGAGAAAATCATAGCGGACGGCTCCAGTTGAATGTACTGGGCGGATGGGCATCGGCGGCATCGGTGTCTATGAATCGGTTTGGATTTCCCGTCACTAAATTTCGGCTGTGACGTCACAATAGGTATTAAAAAGTCGGCACGCTTGGTTTCAATACAAATCGTGATACTTGCGTTATCTATGTAGATCTATATCTGTGGGTATAATAACTATGGACAAAGATGTTTATATTTTCATGTAAAGTATGCATTAAAAACATTTTTGTATTCAACGGATTTTCATTTAAACTCTTTCAAATAAAACATTGATTTGTCGGCGTGAAATCACAGAAGCGTGAACTGATAATAACATTGGAATGATTTCAGGTTTTATAATTAAATGTAGTTCCAAATATGTTCGTCATATTTCGTGGAGTATCGCAAAATAGCAGCGCTTTGTGGTGTCTTGCAGTAATGCAAGCGCTGTAAATTCAATTTCAATTCAATTCAATTCAATCATTTATTTAGCAAATTACACAGATTCATACACTTATTATCAAATTAAAATTAATATCACTAGTCACTCATTAATATAACATTACAAATTATAATTATTCATTCTATTTACATAATTCAATTAATATGTCAATTTCATTAATAAATATAAATGTCACAAAGTCCTCCTTGTACATGTTACGTGCTGCCTACAACAGTGGTTTAAATACGGGCAGTCTAATCTTACAGCGAGCACTGCCAGCATGCTGTTGGTGCTCCCCCGCACCCGTCGTACCAATGAGGCGCCTCGCTTGCGCATTGTGGCGTAGAAGCAGTCTACACGCGCTTCTGTAAAGCATAACGCTGAGCCATATCCCGATTCCTGCACGGATACTCGTGACGGATGTAACTTTTGACTTTATTATTTATATTATTGTTTATTATCATTTTTCTTTTTCTGCTTTTAAATTCTTTTGTTCTTCTTTTATAAACAAAAAATCTGTGTGTGAAGTTATAGGTAAGATCTGTGCTGGAATTAAATTATTTTCTTTCTTTCTTCTCCTCTTCATATTTTCCAAAAAATTACATATCACAAAAAATCTGCCGCGTGTATCTGTTTGTTTGCGATATACTCAAATCCTTCTTAACAGATTATCTATCATACGGTTTCACCTATAAATAGATAGATTAATGAGGAAGGACGTAGCCGGGGATAGAAGTTAGTAAAAATATAGAATTCTCCGTTCGAAATCATATAAAAGAAACATCTTATCTGTAGGTTTAAAACACAATTCTTTTATCGTATTGCAGGTTTAAATTATCGAATATCTGAGCATTCTCTGAAGGGTTATGCCCAAGTTTGTGAGTAGGTACATGTCTCTAGAAAATTGAGATGTCTGGCAACACTATAATAGTTTCCTGAGGGAGAATGTCCTGAGAAAAAGTAATGTCTCCATTTATTCGGCTAGACGTCGTCGTCGAGATCTAACGATGTTACGCGAACTTTAACTTTTAGTTTAGTTTAGTTTTCCTGGGCGGTATCCGCACTTAGTCCTCCTATGGGACCATTGTACGTGATAGGTTTCCCGTTTACTCCAGCCAGCCTATGTCGGTCCAGAAGGAAAGCAGCCTCTGAGGGCTGCTGCAGGCTTCCGGAAGCGATGTTGGTGATTGAAGAATTTGTGCCCGTTGTTCGGCCACGCTGCTGCATTCCATGATGACATGCTGTGGCGTTTCTTCTGCCTTCATGCATCCTCTGCATAGGGGGCTGTCTGTTATTCCTATCGTGTGTAGGTGTTTGTTAAGTAGACAGTGACCGGTCAAGATTCCAATGGCCTTGCGGAGTCTGTCTCTTTTCAGTTTGGTGAGGTCGCGGGCAAGTTTTTTGTTAAGAGCTGGAACAGCATTCTTAGTTTGCCGACATCCTTCACTTGTTGTCCACGCTTTCAAGTGTATTCTCTGGGTTTCTTCGCGTAACCATGTTTTAATTTGGGCCTGAGGGATGGGCAGCAGGGGTTCCGGGCCGTACACTTTTGTGTCTGCTCCCCTCCTGGCTAGCTCATCCGCGGCGTCGTTTCCCAATGAGTTGCTGTGTCCTTTTATCCATTGCAGGGTTACCTTGTTGGTTGCTGCGATGGACTGAAGTGCGTTATGGCATTCCATTATAAGGACCGAGTTTATTGTGTTGCTGCTGAGGGCTTGAAGCACGGATGCACTATCAGAGACGATCTTAATGTTAAGGTCCCTGATGTCTCTGGCTGCAACCGCCTGTGCCGCTCTGGTGATGCCAATGCATTCTGCTTGGAAGATTGTGTTTAGCTTGTCTAGTGTTGTTGATATTTTAATGTTCAAGTCATTTGAGAAGACACCGGCTCCGGTACCAGTGTTGGTTTTGGAGCCATCTGTATAGATCCTAACTTCCTCGGTGCCAGAGTAATCCTTTTCCTCCGCGGCAAGTTGGATGTTGTATCTTCGATCAAATACATGTTTCCTCAATATCCTATCCATGGGTGCCTCAAGGAGCGGGTTCTCCTTGATGCACGTTTGAAGGATATTGGAGTGTGTTGTTACAGAGTTTGATCTCCATACCCCTAAAGATTTTAATCTTATGGCTGCTGCTTTTGCCTCCTCTTGAATCACCAGATCTATTGGTCTTAGATTCAGGAGATACTCTAGAGCAGCAGATGGAGTTGTTTTCATACAGCCAGTTGTTGCCACACTCGCCAAGCGTTGTAGGCTTTGAAGTTTGGATTTCACTGTGCTCAGCTGGGTTCTGGGCCACCACACAACTGACCCGTAGGTTATTGAGGGCCTGATCACTGCTGTATATAACCAGAGGGTGATCTTTGGGCTGAGACCCCATCTCTTGCCAACCATTCTTCTACATTGATTGAAGGCAATACAGGCCTTCTTTGTTTTTGCTTCGATATGACTCGCCCAGTTCAATTTATTATCTAGGAGTACACCCAGATATTTCACTTGTGTTGATAGGGAGAGCTTTGTTTTGAAAAATTTTGGTAGGTTTAGTTCAGGTAACTTCCTTTTGTTAGTGAAAAGAATAAGTTCTGTTTTATTTGGATTTACTGATAGGTGTTGTTCATCACACCAGTTTTCTACTATCTGTAGTGCTGAAAGCATAACTTTACAAAGTATATTTTCAGCACTTCCGTTTATCAGAATTGCTAGGTCGTCTGCATAACCAATAGTAGTGTAACCTCTATCGTTCAGCCTCTTTAAGAGACTGTCAACTACTATGTTCCATAGAAGTGGCGACAGGACTCCTCCTTGAGGACATCCTTTAACTACCTTTGCACGCGTGGTAGAGTTCCCCACTATCTGAACCGCCCTTTTGCCAACCAGTTCGGTAATCCATCCTCTGGTGACTTGGTCCACATTAAGTTTTCTTAGGGCGTGGTTGATGCTGTTGTGCATAGTTTTATCAAAGGCGCCTTCTATATCTATGAAGGCTGCGAGTGTTGAACATTTGTTTGTGAGTGCCGACTCTATTTTATGGACCACCGCGTGTAGTGCCGACTCTGTTGATCTACCTTTCCTGTAGGCATGTTGTTGGGGATGTAGCGGAATCTTACTGAGTGCTCCATCTCTTAGGTGTCGGTCTACCAACCTTTCCAGTGTTTTTAGTAGGAAGGAGGTTAGACTGAACTTTAACTTTATTAACTATGTTAAAAGTAATTTATAGGTTTACTTTTTTATTGGAATGTCAATTTTAAGTCTGTTTATGATCTATCGTTGCTATTTTTCAAGTGATTACGGTTTCTTAAATGCCTGTGATGTTGAGATTTATGTTATCGTTCTTATTAAATATGTATATTTTCACAGTCAATCTTCACTTGCATTGTTGCGCAGCGACTACCTGGGAATAAGTCAACCAATATACAAAAAATTGTACTTATTTTACTTAATTTACTTAACACAGATATGATAAAATAATTCTGCTCCGTTATAGAATATTTAAAATTATTTTTTTGCAAAATTGGAGTACTTAATACGTATTGATAAGTTTTTAAGTACCTATAAATTGATCTAAATCAATCTTCTTCTTCTTCGTCGTGTCGATGGCTGAGTCAAACTTTATTTTGTCTTTCCATCGTGGTGAAAGGATTAGCCAATTCGCTTTAGAGAACTCGCGAATTGCCCAGGGTGCGCCGGACGTAGGGAATCGTTGTGTGCGTCACTCGGGGAGGCTCCTTTCATGCAAATCAATCAAGAATTAGATTAATAAATAAATCGAAGTTGAAATATCCACGTTTTCCACCACCATGTTAAGCACCTTGACATACATACACAATTACCAATCGTTACCTAATTCTAGGAACTCAACACAAACCTAGGGCACAGCTATGACCTAGGTACTGAATAAAACCTTATTAGGTATTATGTAACTATCGTTCAAGTGATTAAGTATTCATTTCAAGGTTCGAATGTAACTCAATTGTATTAAATAATTACAGAATTCAATATAAATAATAACCTGAGTGCCTAAGGTGCCTTTCTTTGTTCAGATTTTTCAACAGTAATTTCTCAATTGCAGTCCGGAGTTGGAATAGGCATGGTGACTGGCATAGATAGTAAAATATAGAATACCTTACTTTTAATCTTTCGCGATTTGAAAACATTTTTACGCGATTTAGACCCGTTGTCTAATTTTTGGAAAATATAATACCTTATCAAAATAAACATAAACGAAATGCAAGAATTTTAGTTACATACTATAAATCTATCTCATTTTATGATTCAGTTTCATGGGCGAGTCCATTTTTTAAGAACGAAATAAAAAAAACAAATTAAATTACCCACACACTTTATAGCAATTTTTGTAATATAACCATTTTCATAAACGCAATATTTCATAAAGCTAACAAACAAAATTCATTATTCTACATACAAAATACATAACTTTGGGCGAGTCTATCATCGATTTGAATTTTAAATAGTATTATCTCAGGAAGCTTATGTAATGTCAATGTATTTCTTTTAATGATGTTTCTAATATCGAGAGGTGTTTCAATTACATACTTAAATAAAAATTAGTCATCATGCCTATGACGATCTACACGCAAAGCTTATCGTAGATGTCGCTAGCGGCGGGATGGCCGCTGTCAAATCGTATACGATTTGTTTACACTATAACCTGACTCTCCAACTTAATCAGATTCTTGGAAATGATTCCGGCATAACCTGCTATGCTGTGTCGCTACGAAATTTTGGCGACGTATAACCTTTCCGCACTTCTTCTTTAGCGTTTTATCTTTGGGAAATAAATGCACGCCGGGGTTATTGCCACCAGGAACAGCACACAGAGGCATTTTAAGAGAAAATTTAAATTTACTAAATAGGTACTATAGGTTACAAAATGTATTGAATTGACAGTTATCAATGGCCATCCCGACTATGCGCCACCTACCGTGATAAAAAGGCAGTGAAGAACCACATTGCGCCAGGAGGATGGTGAATCTTACATTAGGTCAGTCTGTCTGTCGTCAAATATAAGATCATAACATAAGAAGTAAAAGGTAAGGGGTTTTATACACCTCTGCCACTTAATATTATGTTATGTGAGGAAATATTAAAGAAATACAAATATATTTGCTATGGAAATAAAGGTTTGAGTTAATAAGATAAAAAGGATGTCATCAAAGTATAGATTTGTGAAAAGTAGAAGCCGGTAACGGCACTGTGTCTGATATGATAAGAAAAATCAAATATGTGCGAGAGGAATACACGCTCCTAGGGTTTCTTTAATTAAATGTAAATAAACACGTCAAGGAATATGATATCAGGTTATACAAAGATACGTCTGTCTGTATGTATAATTTTGCGTTTAAAAACCACACAAGGAATCCACCAAACGTTCTAATGCTTCATTAGCCAATATTTTTTGGAATACAGACTGTTTTCGACAGATTTAAACCATGTACAATAGATATAATATTTCTTTAAATATAGCAACTACTTAAGCTTCTCATGATATTTTTTTTTGTTTTTCTCGTATGTTGTGCATAAATTAGGTAAGTTAATATAACTTTATTTCAATAACGTTACTAACTGTAAAACCTAAAAATAAATGACTAAATCTATGTACAAACCTAGTCTAAAAGACCGCTACCAGTGGGCAACGTTTCCAAAATGCTGGCAGCATACCACGTTAATTAGAGTATGTAGTAAGTATGTGTGAATATACAGTTTTTAGGTGCAAACGAGATAAACTAATTAAAATGAAATTTAGTAACCAAATCTGAGAGGCAATACTGAGAGGTAATGAGACTGTTTTTTTTTCCTGAATTTAAGGACAACCAAAACCTCAAATTTCGTTTACACTATTTCAATTAACATCAAAATTGTATTATTAACTAAAACTATGTATAAACTACTAACAACTGCTTAGATAGTCTAGTGGTTAGCGTTGTGCCACTCAACGCGAGCTCTCGGGTTCGATTCTCTGGTCAGGCAGTGTTATTTGTGAACTTTCCGTCCTGAAATGCTCAGTAGCAGCACGGAGTTGGAATTGTGCCCAGCGGATGGCAATAGGCTCACTCCCTATCCCACGGCACCTAAAACAGAACAGGTAAAATGTGGGTGTTATTCACCTCTGCCACACCCTTCTGGGTAATATAGGCGTGATGTTATGTTATGTTATATAAAACAATGTATAATTATGTTGGCAGATTAGTATGTATATACATTTACATTCCATATATATATAATATTATTACATACCATTATCCTCATACTCGGCTTAATTAAAAACGTACATCTTTTGTGACAAGTTTACGAAAAGCTTATTTATACTCATGTTTATTCGGTTTAACTGTGAGTATATTCTGTGAGTCGTTGTCACTCGTTTAGTAACAACTTAGTTTATGTAAAATATGAGATAAAAATGTTTAATTTGTAACGATTAATCTGAGAAAATTATACTGTAATGCTCAAGATATATTTTAAATGTAATACACCGAAGTATTTTTGTGATTTATACGGTGGAGTAGCCTACTTCTATTGCATACTTCACTTCTTTGATCCATAAACTATTCTTAATTCGAATGAGTATAGTTTAGTTAAATTGCTGAGATAGCCACCTTTTTGGTCTCATACAGGAGTGTTCCACGTGTTTACCATGTCTATAATGTGCTAATTCTTATTTTAATGTTTTATTTTGTTTAAGTTTTCTTTTGCATGCCTTATTTTTACCAGTGTACTCCTTTATGAGTCTAAATAAATGCTTTTTCTTTCTTTCTTTCTTTATTTAAATCCAAACCTTATCGCTGGGCAACTTTTTCCAGCTGAATACGCAAGTGAATCTATACCGAGTAATATAGGAGCTCGTGGTTAAGTCGAAGCCGTGCAGGCCTATCAATCTTGCAGGTTAAGCAATGCTAATCGCGGTCGGCCGTAGATGGGTGACCATCTTTAACATAACGAGTTGTTCTCCGTGCTTCGGAGAGCAATCCGTCAGTCCCGGTTGCCATTTAAACATCTATGACAGTCGTTACGGGTAGTCAGAAGCCAAAAAGTTTGACAAAGAGTATCGTATAGCCTCGTACTGGGTTGTGGAGGTTTGATGGCAGTCGCTCCACGTAAAATACTGATATGCAGGTAAATCCGTTAGAAACCGACCCCAATATCATTGGGAAAAGGTTCGCCAAATGATCATGACGCGAGTGAATCTATAAATCACCATGATCTGTTATGTTAAAACTATATTTTTAACACGCTTATATTAGCTTCACCTGCTGTATGTATGTATGTATGTAACCGACTCCTTTGGACTCGAATTCAAATTTTGCACACCTGTCAAAGATCGATGACAATGCAATAATTCGATTAAAAAAAAAACGCTCTTATAAATAAACCAAACTAAAAAGTAGAACATAAATAATAAATTTAAATTAACAAAGAATAAATAATAATTTAAAAAACTAAAAAAATGCTTTTAAAGTACTTCTAGCTAAAAAGTGAAAAATAATTCCTAATATAAGCTGAAAAAAGCGTGGGGCGCTCTGTGCCATATTTTTCGTCTATTGCTATAACCCACGCTTTTTTCAGCTTATATTAGGAATTATTTTTCGCTTTTTAGCTAGAAGTACTTTAAAAGCGTTTTTTTAGTTTTTTTAAACTATTATTTATTCTTTGTTAATTTCAAACGAACACTATGTTGATAAAAAAACATTTTTATTTTTAAATTTATTTGAACGACTTCCAACAAGAAGGATGTTATGTTTTCAAGGCGTTTTTTATCTGTTATCTTTCCGTAGTTTGAAAATGAACCTAAATTACACAATTTCAAAAACTATTTCTGAATGTCACAAAAAATGTGAGCGGGGTGGAATTAAGAATGCATAATGATATCGCAATAAGCTTGAGGGGCGAAGGCATCGTTATGGCGTTCAAATTACCTTACATTACATTAAAACACGAATATTTGAGTCAAGGTTGATCTTTGTATGTTTCTGTTACGTAAGAATGGTGTAGAGCTTTTGTGAGCCAGTTCGAGTATAATAATAATAATAGCAACCCTGTATCTTATACATGTCCCACTGCTGACCTCGGGTCTCTTCTCATGATGAGAAGGGTTAGGCCATAGTCTACCACGCTGGTCAAGTTCGGATTGGTAGACTTCACACACCCTCGAGCACTTTTTAGGTACTCTCAGGCATGCAGGTTTCCTCACGATATTTTCCTTCACCGTTAGCGAACGAAAAGATGAATCTAAACGATCTATTGACAGAAATGTGTGCCGTGGGTTCGAAGCCCGAGGCTTTTGACTTAGCAGTCCTACGGTCTTCCACTCGGCTCTCATCATCAAGTGTAATGTTGCCTCTGAAATATTCTTAGCATATGAATCAGCTGTAGTAACCACTTACTATCAAATATCCTATAAATAAAAATTCTAGTATGTTCTCAGTTGCAGTGTAGATGATGTTCAAGTCAGTCACAGATTGGCAGACGGAAATTTGAATTCGTCGAAACTTTGACCGAGAATGAGCCTCAGACTTTTAACTAATATCAAAATAAATAATGCTGCTACACATTTTTAGTATTTTTTTTATTAAGTAGTGGGTTTTGTAGTAAGTAGTAGTATTTAATAGTATTTAATTTTACAAATTCTAGGGATTTAGACCAATTGACTATAGGATTCTGTATCGCTGCTGTGCAATCTATTATGTGGCTATGTCAAGCTAAACACTACTGTATTATATGAAGAATAATATAAAAGTTTAAATGTAAGCCGGATATTTTAATAGGAAGTAGGGTTTTATGAAAAAAAGGTTAGTAAAGAAATGTAAATTATTATTGTATGAACAAAATCTTCAGCGCCCCGCTCATCCTTTACTTTTGTTTATTAAATCCGGCTTAATTTATGTCTCTTATTACTAGATAATCGTCATAACTACATTATATTCGTGACACAAGGTTAGTGGCGATACAGTTTTTGAGAATTCCCTTTTGTATATTTGTCGACATTTAATTATAGTCAACTAGCGACCCGCCCCGGCTTCGCACGGGTACAATGCTGATACTAAATACACTACAGAAAAACTGTGAACGTTGTATATAAAAACACAGCGGCCCGCTCCGGATTCGCACGGGTATATAATATATAGCATAGCCTATGTCACTCACTGAAAAAATGATTAAAATCGATCCAGTAGTTTGATTTATTCACTGCCCGTGGCCCGCACGCGTTAAATTTGGAGTAAAACAATTCCCCCTTTCTATGCATGTATTATACATAAAAACCTTCCTCTTGAATCACTCTATCTATTGGTAAAAACCGCATCAAAATCCGTTGCGTAGTTTTAAAGATTTAAGCGCACATAGGGACAGAAAAGGCGACTTTGTTTTATACTATGTAGTGATGATGATGATGATGATACACAATATTAGACAGCATGAAAGAAAATATTCTATAAAATGTGGTAAAAGGTAAGTAAACTGATATCTATAGTGTCCATTATTATTACAATATCTGTAATTATGACCACACATAAAAAATACAATAGATAATAACAATGTTTAAATAAGTAACATCATAAGTAAGTACATTAGTACAAATAACAGTGAAATAAACAATATGTGGAGGATTATATCGCGTGGGAATACACACCTGATCTGAGGCTGATACACATCCATATACCTACCTACATTATAATATATCTAATCCAGTTGTAATGCATATTGATGTGAACTAGTGTTGGCAAACTATAGGTCGTATATCGATAGGTCTCTCGTTAGTATCGATACTATCGAAAACTCAGTTAGGTAATGTTATTGGTGAACTGCAATAATATCAAAGGTGCTTGTAATAACAATCGATACATTCCATAGCAAACTATCAATAGTATATCGAGAGGTCTCTCGATAGTATAGATACTAGCGAAAACTCAGGTGATGTTATTGGTAAACTGTAATACTATCAAAAGAATCTTAACTGTCGATGGTGTTGCTGCTTTAAATAACAATCGATACATTCTATAGCAACCTATTAATAGTATATCGATAGGTATCTCGATAGTATAGATATTAACGAAATCTCAGTTAGGTAATGCTATACAATCTTTACCATCGATGGTGTGGCTGCTATTAATAACAATCGATTCATTATATAGCAAACTATCAATAGTATATCGATAGGTCTATCAATAGTATCGATACTAACGAAAACTCAGTTAGGTAATGCTATTGGTAAACTAATATTGCAGTTTACCGATACAATCTTCACTATCGATGGTGTTCCTGCTTGTAATAACAGATATTCTATAGCAAACTATTAATAATAACGATTGTTATTGTAATAATCAGCTCCGATATTATCGATATAGCTATCCATAGACTATCGATTTGGCTATCAATAGACTATCGATAGTAGACTATCGATCAGCATCGAATAATGATCATATAGAGTAGTAAGTGACAACTACACCCACTTATCTAAGAGAACTTACTTATAATAGATACCTTTCGTGTGCTGTGATGTATTACTATGTCTGTCAGTTGGTTCTTCAATATAGTAAATGTATCTTAATACATGAGGCGTTCTCTTAATAATATTCTATTCGATCTTTCAGTCTTGACTTCCTCGTACAGGTAAAGTCGATAAAAACTGACCTGACTCAAAATATGTTATAAAACTCAAAATATGTTAAAAAAGTCTGCTTTCGAAAATGGCCAGTGTAATCTGTTAGCCGAAACGTAAAGCCTAAAAGGTAAATAATTGCATGATCGCGTTAATTCCCGTTATATTTTATTTAATATGTATTATAATTTAGTTAGCTAAGTTTTATTTTTTGTATTTTGATATTTGTTTTGACGTGTTCAAGCGCCCCTTGGGGCCCATGGAAATAAATGATTTGATTTGATTTGACTTAGAAGGTTTACGTAAAATGAAGCTGTTGACATTGACCAGCGTACTGTATATTGACCTGCCTATATTTGAGTCAAGTCAGTGACGTATGACCCGGGTTATTGGGTTTTAGAACTTATTGGATCAATTTTGTGTATTGGTAGGCATGAGATTTATAAGGGTGTCTAGGGTAATCTTATTACTTTTTAGGGTGCCGTAGTCGGGTTTCGTAAGACAATTTTTTGATTTAGAGATCAGTTTGCAAGATAATTTTCTTTAAAGAACAAATTTTTGTGAGAGTAGGGCCCCTGAAAGCTAAACAGTAAGCTCGAAAGATCTGAAAAAAATCATCGTGGTAGTTTATGGCATTAACATTTAAGGAAAAAAATTGTGGCTACGTTAACTCAATTGTTTCAAGAGTAATTGTAGTCCAAAGTGTAAAACGGGCGCGGCACGCACTTGGCCAGTTCTTTTATAAAGCGTATGTAGTGAATAGACCGGTAGTCCATTTAGGTGGATGAGCTATCAGTATTGCGAAGTTTTAACTCCCAAGTAGTTATGTAACTCATACAACTTCAGTTTATTCCATGAAACGTAATTAGAATACGTACGTTCGCTTTGAAATCGCTTCAAAGAGATTTGCTAACTAATCGCACGCGTTTTGGCATCACATTTAACTTAATAACATTTGATAATAAGCACCGTATGTTTGTGTTTATTACTTGAAGATAAATATAACTAGAAAATTTCGGCTATTTGCCGTTATATCTCTACATTTTCTGACCACAGCGCTGATATTCTGGTGCGCCTTGAACGTGAGTAAGACAGTGTGACGTTGCCACAGACACAATAATAATACACATTACTGTGCAATAAACAAAAAATAACTCAAACTGAACTGGGGTGCATGAAAGGAGCCTCCCCGAGTGACGTACACAACGATTCCCTACGTCCGGCGCACCCTGGGCAATTCGCGAGTTCTCCAAAGCGAATTGGCTAATCCTTTCACCACGATAGTAAGTCAAAATAAAATTTGACTCAGCCATCGACACGACGAAGAAGAAGACTCGAACTTTATTACATATTACTATTAACATCTAGAAATACTTGGATTAACATCAGAATAACACTTCAAAATCTTCGAAATGGAACGCACCCATAATGCATCGTTTGTGTGGTTTGACAGCTGGCGCTAAAAGTCAATGGCAAATAAAGAAGTTAAAAACTCGGGGTTCTCGTTAAACGAAAATTTGTTAATTTCTTATGGACATGGTCTGAAATAAACGTTTTATTATTATTATTATTAAACCAAACCAAAAATTTTGTTATCACAAATATATCATCCACAAAAACAATACAAAATAATACTAAGTTCAATTGTACGAAGTGATTGTAAGTGTAAATAAGTTAAAAATATGTGTACAGTTCATGTGTTAGTTTGCGATAAGTGTGTGTATAGGTAAAATAGTTAATTGTTTTTCTTAAAATTAGGTATTTTGTAAAGTAGAAAAGCCTGTTACTTTACTTTCTGTAAAGTAACAGGCTTCATATTTTATGGAATACTTCGTGCATATGCTCGTGGACAATTAGGTGAGCCTGAATGGCTCACCTAATTGTCCACACGCTTTTGTTGTTGTTCTAGTAAGTATTTTTTGTACACATTTTAAAATCCGGAACTGATTTGCAGGCACGGTGTGGTGCCAATAATGCATTCCAGATGCGGCCATCAAAGAAAACTAAATAAATAAATATTTCACAACTTACACACAACGCCATCTAGTCCCAAACTAAGCAGAGCTTTTACTATGGGTACTTGAATAACTGATACTAATACATATATACTTTTCTTTTGTAAATACATACTTATTATACATAAAAAGACCCAGACTAAGACAAACCTCCATGTTCATGCACACAAAGATTTGTCTTAAGCGGGAATCGAACCCGCGACCTCGGCGTCGCAGGCAGGTACACTACCAACTCCGCCATCCGGTCGCCAACTGCCACGATATACTGTTGTGCGATGTGAATGTGTCAAAATGTGAGTGTTATACAACTCTGCTATTCTCTTCTGGGCAATATAAGCGCGATGTTTTTATGATACTTGCCTAATTAACAAATTTAATGATTTCACACACAATAGAGCGTAGCCGATTGCACTAATAGCACATTTCAGTGATTAAGTGCTTAAACTAGCAGCCAATATTTGACTTTAATTACACTAACAAACAATAGGAATTCGATTACTAAAAGCGCTTTTGTGTCGTCCACTATACAAAACGGACGGCAATAACAAAAAAATGCACTAAAAAGTAAGAAATACATAGTAATATTCAACAAAGTCAAAAGTCAAAGTAAAAGTTGTTTATTCGCAACAAAAGTGGTAGGTACGACTTAGGTGGTATATACATTTATAAAAGTTCTACATAATTCACCAGATCTGGCATGCAAATATTAGGGTACAACATCACGTACAACGTCTCTCGTCATAGGGTACAACGTCTCGCCTCATCTGTGTATAACTTGAAAGAATACAGTAAACGGAAAACAATATAGAAGTCTTTAAAATTTGAGGGATGTCCTCGATTTCCCAAGGATCCCATCATCAGATCGTGACCTGATGAAAATAGGACCAGGTGACTCTTTAAGGCAAAAAATAATCTCTCAAATCGGTCCAGGCTTTTTTGAGTAATCGCCGAAAAAACATAAAATATACATTTTTTTTAAGTCGGTTAAAAATGTCTTGTCATAGATGTAATGCTTAGAATAGTACTCAGGTACGGTTTTATTCCATAGTTTTACTCCCGGGCGAGTAAAACTTAACATGTGGCGAGGCTCGATGAAAACATAAATTTTAAATACAAGAAAATAAGAGTTCTTTAATCTTGATCCCTTCATGAAAACGCCATCTGTGAATTTCACAATAAAATTGAAGGAACAGAAAGCTTTAGGACTCGTTGCAATAATGTACAACGCCATCTATACAAAGGGTGCGACAACACAACACACTGACGAAACCCTGAAACTTTCTACCCTACTTCATATACTGAAATAGGAAAGCGTTAATAGATGGCGCTACTAGTAGGAAAAATAAACTTTACCGTAGAAAGTTTTGTACGAAAAGAGTATTAAAATATAACTATATTTTGTTATATTAATGTAAATTAAGGTGATCTACTGTACACTTACGATAAATTTTATGTTCGGATGACAAACCATGCCGCTTTCCGTGCGCGTCCGAGTTTTGAAGTTTTTCTTTGAATATGTCAGGATGCGACAGTTCGTGTGTGGAACAGTTCGTTGTCTGGATATTATGAACATGCCAATATTATTATTATTATCATTTATTTTATCATCTTTATCATTAATAATTATGTTGTCTAAAGAAAATTCTCGGATATATTATTCATGAGTTTCAAATAACTTTAAAACAATGCTTTGCACATTTTGCCAGTGAGCAAACCTAGTCAGCGTCAGCTTGTGCCATTCGGAATCATATAAATATGTATAACAGAGCCTCAAATATTTCCGATACGGCCGAACGCAAGCGAAATATTATACAGTCCAATACCGACTGCTGAAATTTGGATAAACCAATTATGCCAGCAAAATTTTGCCATCGGCATTTTAGCAAAGTTTCTTCATTGATAGGGTTGTTACTTGTCTTTTTTGGCTTGTATATTTTTTTACTATCTAAAACCTTGTCCTCCTCTGTATCCCTTGCACAATCCGACTACTGCATCCTTATAGCCGAAGCGTATCATGATCATAATGCGTATTCTAATATGGATGGGACAGTCACAGACCCATGTCGAGACGATTTAATATGTAGTTTTATGAAGGCACCCTAAATTAAATAGATACTTCTACGTTAATTGGATCGGACAAGTCACTCAAATATGAAAACTGCACAGTGTGGGCATGGCTTTAGCTTTCAGCTTCGTGGTTTTTTTTAAACCACCGATAAGGGCGAACTAAAAAGATGGGAGGATGACCTAAAACTAATAGCAGGACATCACTGGAGAAGGGAAGCATGTGATCGGCCCCAATGGAAAAAGTTGGATGAGGCCTATGCTAAGAGGCAAACTGATCTTCGGGACATATTGTAATAAAACTGTACAAATATTAATACTCAAATTTAATGTGAAGATCACAATAAAAGGCTAATTATTATTAAAGGACGAGCTAGACTACCAATTCGTTACGAGTTCGATTTCAAAGCAAGTCTTCTCTGAGCCTGGTTAAGATTCATGATTTCAATATTATGTGCGTCTCAGAGGAAATAAATTCAAAGATGCGCGTATTGATAAATTGACAACATCGTTTGCAAACTATGATAGAAAATATACGGTGAAATCACGACTTAATACCACAATAAATTTAAATCGTATAATAATAAATATTAAAATAGTTATAACGCGCTTAACGTTAAATAGTTCCAAATTAAATTGCTTCACACCAAGGAAACGTCAAGATCGTTATCTTATCGAAGTTCAACGCTCTCCTATTGTTATAATAAACTAAATAAATGAAATAAATTAGGTTTAATAATATCGTAAGAGCCTATACAACCTCAGCTGAAATTCAAATTTCACCCCCACTTCCCCGCGCCTCCTCACTCTCTATCTCGCTCGCACAATACTACTCGCGGTGACGCGGGCACACAAGCGATTTTGTAAACTATTATCGGACGAGTACTAACCAAGCACTGCATAAATTCTACTGCCACAAAAAACTAGTCAAACGCGAGCCACCATTGCGCTGAGGGTTTTGTAGTTACAATGGCTTGGTAGTAAGTTTACAATTTTCTATTTTACAATCTTATAATATTATATAGTTTTCGCCTTGTATTATCCTACTATTATATTATTATTCTTGTACTACTTTCTTAGTTATTATGCATCTATATAACAATGAATTGCCCAAATGTATGTACGCGCTGTACGCGCATAAGTTCCGAAGGACTGCACCAAATTGGATAATTCTTTTTGTTGTGTTCGTGATTCTCATTATAAGGTTTGTATAAATACAAGACAATAAGACACTTATCTAAAGTATAGGTAGGATAGGTAGGTAAGTAGATAAGTATGTGAGTAGGTAGGTAGGATAGGTGGTACGTAGATAGGAAAGTATGTAGGTAGGTAGGAAGGTAGGTAAGTACGTAGGTAGGTGGGTAGGGTAGGGTAGGTAGCTATGTATGGTATATAGTAGAGATGCCACGAATAGTGAATTGGCCGAATACCGAATATTCGGCAACGCTGTCGGCCGATGCGCCGAATATTCGGCCGCTGAATATTCGGCGACGAGAGTGGGATAGTAACTTTTAACGCGAGTAAAACCGCGCGGATCAGCAAGCGGCATTGTTATTGTTTTTCTCACTAAAATGCACTTGAGCACTTGATACAAGTATTTACCTAACTAATGTTCTAATTACCTAGCCTACTTACGATACATTATATATAAAAGCTATTTACAATATAAATATGAAGTACACGGTCATGAATTGGCGCGAAATTCAAAAGACCGTCCGTCCACTAAGAAACAGCGCCAAAACAGTAATGAAAATAATTTGGTAATCAAACTTTCTTTCCGAAATTACGATAGTTAAATTAGTAGGACACGTGTATCGGTCTATCTATTCACATAGATCGGAAGGCCTATCCTTACAAGTGGTGGTCAGCAAACGAAAAACAATATAAAGTTTATCTTTCTTTGCCTGGAAGTAGCGTTTATAGTTAGAGGTTATTTTCTGAGGCTGGTAACGTTTACGATGAAAAGCGATCTCGATCTTTGCTACCAAAAAATGCTGAAAAGCTCGTTTTTAGCCATCACAACTTACCACTGATTAATTTTAAGTACTAAAATATTGTAATTTGGAAATAAATACATAATTTTGAGTAAAATAACGTGTCTTTTTTTACATGATTTGCTATTCGGTATTCGGCCAAATAGTACGCACTATTCGGCCGAATACCGAATAGCAAAAAAAGTGGCCGAATAGGGCGAATACCGAATAGCAAAAAAAGTGGCCGAATAGGCCGAATACCGAATAGTTGCCGAATATTCGTGGCATCTTTAGTATATAGGTACCATACATTTTTGAAAGTAATTAAACATTGTCAAAATTATACAACAATCATTTTAATTCGCTTAAATCTCTAATTGGCATATTTCTATAAAAATAATATTATATAAAAATGTTATATAAACCTATTTGTTGTAGGTATGTTGTCAAAATAAAAACAGATAACTTTTTTTTTTTAAGTTGTCCCACCTGAATTTCTTCTGAATCGTGGACGGTGGTTTACGAACACAAATCACATGCAGAAACACCTGCGACTCGTAGCGCAGCAGCCAACCGCTTAGCCACTGCACACTGCACCAAACTTATGCTATCTAACTACTAATCACTAACTTTGTACTAATGTTTGTAATCACTAATATTGTAGTAAATAGGTCGGTAGATACTTACTTCATAACGTTTATTATTTATGTTTGCCTGTTTCTTTACGCCAACCCAGACGCTTCTTATTTTTATTACGCTTATTTCCCATTGCGCCAACACTAGAAACCTAAGTACCTACTTCAATTTTACGTAGTCCTGTTGCGTATTGTGTGTTCTGAGCGCATGCGACACAGCTCCCGTCCGAAAGCCGAAGCGAGACTGAACGGGGGTGTCGGGTCGGGCGGAAGGGAATGAGCCTCAAGACGCCGATAGTATAGGTATTTTTTTTTTTAAAGTGAAAATAATGGTAATTTTAAAAATGTACATAACATAAGACCTGCTTTATAGTTAGTTCAGTAAGTATGCAAAGTTTCATGATTCAATTTGACGTATTTTTTTAATTACAGCGGTTTTTTTTATCGTTTTGGAGGTAACTTTGGGATTTTTTTCTATCGAGAAAATTTTATGGAATCGTGTTTTCGGCTAACACAGTACCTAACATTAATCCTCAACTTTACCATATATTTATTTCAAAATTAATGCTGCAGTATTTTCGACGTAACGAAGGATCATGCTAAGCCATTTGAGATAGTATAGGCTCTTAACAAACAGCACCTTTATTATAATAAAGCTGACACTTCACTCTAGCCAAGACCTCGTCGAAACGCTTTGCTAAAGCCCTTACAGAACACCATGGAAGAAGAAGAACTAATTTACTTATTTTCTTAGCTATGATAAAACAATATTGTAAACAAAAATTGACATTTGAAAAGAGCCGGCCTTGAGTTTCTTGCCAGTTCTTTTCAAGAAGACCTTGTCTACGGAACTGGCACCTAAATTCATTTTCATATTTATATTGAATAAAAAGATATTGCGATGATTGATGAAAGTGAGTTTAAATTCCACAAATTTAAAGTAGAATTATTTTGGTTTGACGATTTTAAATGCTTTGTGAAATTTAAGGAATAAAGATATTATCATTTCATTTCACTTTTTACATTCCTGAAGCGTGTAGAATAACAATAATATTTTAAAACTGCTCCCTAGCCGCAAGTAAGAAGAATTGAAAATTGTCCTGCCCTAGTCGCTTGTAGGTAGGATGTGATTGATTTAGCGACAAAATAAATGTCACAGGTTGGTATTGGCCACGCTCGAGTACGGTGCTCGTCGATTGGTCAAGCAGCCATCTGTAGCTAACTTCATAACCGTCAAGATCCCTGATTTTACCTATATTTCAGATTAACATTGATCGACGTCAATCCGTAGCAGCGTGGGTATAAAAACAAAAAGTCACTATTAAAAGCAATTTTTATTTTCACATACTACCTACCAACGACTAAGATCTAATACAAAGTAACTTGCATTAAACATTCGGGAAGTAGAAGACTTCTTAAATGTTGGCAATCACATGTTGTTTTGGTTGCTATAACTTACACATAGAATTATTGTCAAAAAACAAACAAATATTGTATGAATTATTTGAAAAGATGGTGGCACATGAGTTTCTCACTAGCTCTTCTCATGATGCAATACCCATCGGAGCTGGTACTTGGATTGATTTTAATTCAAATCTCTAAGTTGAATTAAAGTCAATCTAAGCGCCGGTGTCAAATCATTTTATTACAATAAGTATTATAATTTAGTTAGCTAAGTTTTATTTTAATTTTATATTTTTTGTGTTTTGATGTTTGTTTTGACGTGTTCAAGCGCCCCTTGGGACCCATGGAAATAAATGATTTGATTTGATTTGACATTTTGAATCCTCTGATATGAGTACCAGCTAATATCTAAAATACGTAGTACGCTTAAGATTTCAGCCTTGGCATAGTGAAGTGGGAGCTTTATAATTTTTATTATTGTTGTAGTCGCAATGCTTGCGTGCTCCAAACCTGAAACAGTCACGAAATTCACGGAATACTTTTTGTGAATTTTGGAACGCAACCAAAAAAAACTAAATGCCATTTTAAGGTTTTAAGTTTCGATGCGAACATACTAATAAAAAAAACATATTGTCTGTTTGTAACTACGTCACGTTTTCAAAAGCTGATACGGCTATTTACACGATATATATATTCTATTCTTTATAATGTATTCTATTTTTATTATGCCAGAATAAATGATTTTTCTTTTCTTTCTTTCTTTAAATTAAATAATAAATTGCAATAAATGCATTATTTAAATGTTTTTCAGTCTCTGTCTGACTGTCTGTTTGTATCAGCGTATCTTCAAAAGGCTTAACCGATTTTAATAAAAAATTAGAAGCAAGTAGTTGACTACAGAGCACATAACTTAAGTTTTTATCGATGTACGACGAGGCGAAACAACGGTTTTGTTTGTTTGATCACTCTAATCACGGAAACTACTTCTCGGATTTTAATTCCTTTAGTAGTCGAATTTTAAAAAGGTTTTTATTATGGTCGACATCTCACTAAAGTCCATGGGAGCGGAGCAGTTGCGTTTAACGCGGGTAAAACCACGGGATCAGCTATTAGGTAATATACTGAATTCCACGCGAACGAAGTCACGGACAACAGCTAGCTTAATATAAATCAGATAGGCTTTTTAGTTTACATTGTACCTACAACAATTTAAATGGATTAAATAATTGGACATTTGGTGCAGGAATGGTGCATAACTTCGTTTATACCGACTGTAATTGATACAGCATATTTAACCGGATGAAAAATATGATATTTAGACATGCAGCTGGCAATGTGTTTTTTCTTTTATGAATAATGGATTTGACAGACGGGCTGCATTCAAACTGTATTTCAACTGCATTGGGCAGTTGTAATCCAGTTTGCAACTGCATTGTAATTTGTAACTGCAGACTAACCCAACGGTCCGATTGCAGTTGGTGACACTTATTTGACAGACAAAATCTCAAAATTATATATCAAGTTGTAGATTTAAACACTTAACTATCCGATACTTTATTACAAACTAGTGAAATTGGGCCTAAGTCTTTTGACTACATACTTAAGTCTATAGTTACTACTACATACTTAAATCTATAGTTACCCCAAACTATCACACGGACTACAAGCAAAGAAAATGTACCGCTATTTATAGTATTTTGAAAATACTAAACATGGCGGTACATTTTCTTTTGAGGCATGTTTTGTTGGCCGGCATCTTGTGACGGCCACGCTCTCGACGGCTTTCAAAGTCTTTGATGTGCAAGGCCGGCTTCAATCAGCGAGCGCTCCGAATAATTATGTGACACGTGTAGGAAAATACTTGACGAAAAATTTAATAATCACAATTGTATTGTAGTCCACACCTTTGCTACCCATCTGGGTAATATAGGTTTCTTGCTGTCTTTGTTACTACTTTGTAACTATATATAAAATTAAAATTTTCTATGCATGTATTTATAACCTAATTTATATTTAAATTTATTCAGTAAGTTCAATTAAATGTTGTATATGTTGTTTAATTGCATGTATACTCGTGTCGTATGTTTGAATGAAATAGTTTTTTTAATATGTTCTAATTTATTCTATTTTTATTTTCATGTTTCTATCTTTCCTTTTATGTAATATTCAAACACAATGTTGTTAAATGAAAAAATAAATTGAATTGAATATGAGCAAAGAAAATGTACCGCTATATTTAGTATTTTCAAAGGCATGTTTTGTTGGCCGGCATCTTGTGACGGCCACGCTCTCCACGGCTTAAAGCTCTTTGATGTGCAAGGCCGGATTCAATCAGCGAGCGCTCCGAATAATTATGTGACACGTGTAGGAAAATACATGACGGAAGAATGAATGATATTGAAGTCCAATCAAATTTATTTATTGATATTTTTTATTCTACGCACGCAGCGAACGAAAGTGTAGTCCACCTGATGGTAAGTGGAGTACAGCCCATGGACATCAACAATCCACAAAAGATTATAGATGCGCCGCTGCAACTAAGTACTACGGTGTTATGCCTCATGAGCCAGTAATTTCAGGGCCTGATTTCACTACCAAACTGGAACACAGTAATGGAAGCACTACTATTAGGCGGCAGGTTAAAGGTGAGACGGTGGTGCTGCCGCCCTCGCGTTCATTCACAAGAGCTCTGCATACAGGTAAAAGTATACCTACGCCGGTTCAAATCCAGCTTCAAGTCCAAAAAATGTTTTGACTATTTCTTAAGTATACCTATATTATATACTTAGTCTATTGTCCCCATTTCTAATTTGTCGTCACGCGCCGTTAAACAATATCTAATATACATAAATTTTGCAATGTCCTAGATTCGAAGCGTCCGGGCGTCCCTTACATCTATAACTGAAGTTAGTCAAGCGTACCAGTTTGGGGAGAATAACCTTTTTAGTTACGCACTATGACAGTGGACCACGGTTAGGCGGGTTACACCACGTTAGCTAGACTATGCCTATAGTTAGTAGGTATAGTATTCGTGACCGCGCTCAATACAAAAAAAAAACATACTTTTGAACTATCGAATCTAGCAAGCGATAATTTATATGATAATAAAAAAACTAAAAAAACACGCTTTTAAAGTACTTTTAACTAAAAAGTGAATAATAATTCCTAATATAAGCTGAAAATGGCGCTCTGTGCCATATTTTTCGTGTATCGAGCAACCCACGCTAATCCCAATAATACTAGTATTTTTTGTTCATTACCATTTTCCACCATTTACCACCTTTAAAAGCGTGTTTTTTAGTTTTTTTAAACTATTATTTATTTTTTACTTTTTAGCTTGGTTTATTTATAAGATATTTTAATTTTTTTTTATCGAATTATTGCATTGTCATCGATCTTCGACAGGTGAGCAAAATTTTAATGAAATCTGTCCGTTTAAAGTGGGTCAAAATCGAGTCCAAAGGAGTCGGTTACATACATACATACATACAGGTGAAGCTAATATAAGCGTGTTAAAAACACACATATCTTCGAAAAGACGAATCTTAACGATTTATTAACAGAGGTGTGTGCTGAGGGTTCGAACCCGAGACCTTTCACTTCGCAGTCCTACGGTCTCCCTCGTATATTTCTCAGATTCGTATAATATGAGCTAAGAAGCATTTCTCAAGCTCTTTAATACTTTGTTTCGAAAGTGTTGAAGTATTTCTATATTTGATACACTTGCTGATTTCCAAAGTTGTATCCCGTTGTATATAAACACTCCAAACAGCAATATCCTTGTAATATTTTTTAGGTGGCGCTAAAACCAAGTAAGGTTTGTCTAGCTAAGGTATATATATATACCTATGACGCTGGCACAAAAGAGTTGAGAAATTTCGAGTCTAGCAGCATACGAATCCATAGCTGAATTGGCAAAGCACTTAGGGCGTAATGTACCCAGTGGGTGCAGGTAAGTCCTGCTTGATTCTTAATTTTTCAACTTAAAAAAAAAAAAGCATTAATTGACTCAAACTAATCACAACAATGTTTGCGTAAGGTATGACACTAGAACATGTTTGATACAAATAGTACTGGTACTGATTCCCAAACTAAGCTATTGCTTGTATTTTGAGAGACAGCGTTCAGTCGTGGAGTATGACTCTATGTTACATTAATATATATATATATATAATTATGTTGTAACCATAGAAATCTAAAAACAGGAGAAGTGGCAAGGGGGCGTGTCTGTGTCCACGCGATATGCGCAAGCTGTGCATATACGCGGCAAATGGCCGTCTCCATGAACTAGTGCACTTTCGACCGTGGTCGCGATATATTCTAAAAATGCCATGTTGTTCGGTGGTTTCCTGCAAAAACCGAAGTGATATTAAAAACTTCGTATCTCACGGAATCACTTACCATATATAAATAACAGTATTTTACTGTATTTGTCTTTAAAATCATAAAAAACAACAAATCGTAAAAGATTTCTTGCTTTTACTACGTTATTTTTGTTTTCAAATATCGCAGCGGCTGTACTATTTTTGCAGAAAATACATTGCTCCTTAATCACTACCTTTAGTATGTCGCTAAGCGACTGGACAAGCAATGTAAAAATAACAAAACGATACTTTTTTTACACAGAGTGTCGCATAGTACAGCCGGTGTGTCTTTCGGCGAGATAGTGATGTAGTTAAGATCCACTAACGAAGGCTTTCGATAATAATGTCGATTGCCCAACGAATATTATATTGCTATCATAGTTTATTTTTAAATTTTTGTCAACCGTTTTAGCCCGGTTGGAATACTTGATTGGATGACATTTAAGTACGGTTGGAAAACCTTTGAGAATGTAAAATAATCTTTTTTACTGTTTTTGATTATTTTACAGCGTACCTAGTAGATAAATGCATAACCAACGGTCGTAAAGTAAGTTTTCACCACACCAGCACGAAAAAGATCGTTTGCTTGCTAGAATTCAGTGAGTAAAAACCGTTTTTACTCACTAGTGAGGCAAAGTGATTCAAATTTCAAAACACAAAATCCTTTCAATGAATAGGCGCTGAAAAAAACAAAACAGCCACCATGTAGGTTAGTAATAAACATTGACATAAATTTTATTAAATAACTACAAACGATACGTTTTAATTATTTTAAATTATATAAATATACGCTTATTTAGTATTTTAATGTTTTTATATTCGTGAATTGACCATTAAATTAATTAAAATCAGGTACTTAATATTAGACTCTATAAATAAATGTTACGGAACGAATTTCCGAACGCATTTAAAAAAATAAAAAGTCTGTGTCTGTGTCTTGAAATCGGGGGCAAATATAAATTATTTTCAGTTTTATGTTCCAAACCGCCCGCGCAGCCTCACATATAATACTTTCTGGACATATCATTTTTTATTTTATTTTTAGGACCCCAACTTTATCGGAAGTATCGATAACTTTCCGATTTAGTCAATCACTAGCGTATATGTAAAATAAATTGCTTTTGCACAGTACAACGATAGCGACAGATGTTTAAGTGTGAGTAAGATGTAAGGTGCATGGTAAATGCACGCTGTGAGTGACGAGTTAAGGTTTATAATTGATTGTGTAATATGTTCTGATTTATGAATTGCAAGTGTGTGCGCGACTGTGTATCTATTGCTTTTACTGAACTACATTTGTAGTAGTGGCGCGGTGGTGGGGCCAACCTAGCGACATCGGGTTCTGATACATTTTTAACTACCGGGCATATCTCCTTCTATCAAATATCTATGGTTGTAACATTGTTACATTTATACATCAGGATATCTAACTTTAATATTATGTAGCAATATCCTTTTAACATTTCGGTCGTTATTATGTTTAAGCATAGAAATCTTAATAATAAGGCAATAGAAATGTCAAAGACGCGTGACCTTGTCGCCGCGCATCTGTCAAGTCAAACACAAGTGCGAGTTGAGGAATTGTCGTCTTAATGTCATCGCAAAAAGAATAATTTTGTTTGCAGGAATACAAGCGCATTTGTCTAATCGAACAACAGTGCGAGTTGAGGAATTGTCGTCTTAATGTCATCGCCAAAAAGAATAATTTTGCTTGCAGGAATACAAAAAGTGGTATTTGAAAACCGGCGACATGCGTCCCAGTGTTAAAAGATAGTCGATAGCATTTCTATTGACTAGTTATTAAGATTTCTATGTGTTTAAGTGTTTAAGTTCCACGTAGATAATGCTGTAAGTATGAAAATAGTTAACACTAGGACTTACTGTTCGTTTCTGTCTCAGCAGCTTTAGTGGTAACTGCAAAAGAATAAACATACCATTAGTGTTAAATACAAAGTGTACTGTATTTTTTTTTTAAAATTTAATTTATTCATATGACTAGGAAGCTTTAGTGAAGCTATACAGGATACAGGTAACATAACTGGTGAAATAGGAACTATACTAAAGCCTACGAAACAAGATAAATTTATGTTATTACAAATCACACAAATATAAATTCTATTGCTTTGTGATTTAAGTTGATTTTCGTATAATAAAAACTGTCCTAAAAATGTCCTAAACAATCTCAATTGCAATAGAAATTAAACTTTGTGGCCTGTGAATTGAGTTTATATTGTTAATCATGAAAATTATCTCGTTTCGTTGTCTGAAGTATAGGTCAATATCTGCAGGTAAATACGACATCCCCAGAGTAGGTAACTAATTACTATGGGGACAGAACACTAGAAAAACGATTACCTTACTTACTGAACAGTTTGCCTGCAAACATTATACATGAACCTAATAAAAATAAATACTCAAGATTGCTCAAGATTTTTTTGTTAGACAACATTTGAAATATATAGTTTACAAAAGGAATAAGTTAAATTTATAAATATATAAACAAACATTAAAAAAATAAAAGAAAATAATACAAAGAACACTTATAAAATATTATTTATAAGTAAAAGATTAATATGATACTGTATGACTATAGCACATTATTATTATAGTCTTTATGACTATAGTTATATGTACTTCTTTTGAATTTAAAATTGTAATACACTTTCCCACAGACAAACAACGAAAGTTGTTTTGTGGAACTCTGTTTAGTATAAGTTATACTGTATTTGTTAATAAAAATAATAAATAATAATAATAAAATGTGGATGTTGTACACCTCTGCCAAATCTTTCTGTTGCATGCAATGTTCACCCTGTATATGACACACATACACGGTTGTTGGGTTAGGTTAGTTGCCAGCCATACATATCAATACCCACTTAATTATCTGTCTTCCTGTCTTGTTATGTTGTGGTTGCGGTATAGATACACTACATAATTAAATTGGAACATCGTACGTTATTGCTAGGAGAGATAGGGGCGAAATTGGACCACTGTTAATTAACACACTTGTAATTATTATAATTTTCTTATATGGATTGTTTTATTTTATATTTTTACCAGATTATATAAATATTAGTAGCTATAACTTAATACACTTAGATAGATAGATAGATAGATAGATAGAGAAAACTTTATTTGCACATCAAATTTGTAAAAAACATACAAAGAAATAGGTACTTAAAACTAAAATGTACAAAGGGCGGCCTTATCGCTTGACGCGATCTCTTCCAGGCAACCTTAGGATGGACATAATGGAATGGATATTTGCGGTAGTTTATTGCATTGGATTTGTTGTTACTTTTTCTTTTTTATTTTGCTCAAGGCTTGTCAAATTAAAGACTAAAATAAAAATAAATAAATAATTAAAAATACTAAATAGTACATGAAATATTGGGTGCATAGGCACTTAAATACACACTATGCAATATAAAAATACATACAATACATAAATACATACTATATACAATAGATAAAATAAAATAACATAACATAAAATAATAATAAACATTACATAAAATCATAAATTATACATACTTAATATACACTACAAAATAAATTATTATAATGATAAATAATGCTCATATAACAATTTTTTGAAAATATTCAAGGATTGTGCTCGTCTGATACCTAGAGGTAATGCATTCCACAACCGAACGGCTTCAACCGTAAACGACTGATCGTAAAAAATTGTGGAATGCATTGGCATCTCAAGTCTCAAATTTTCGGATGACCTCAAGAATTTGGAATGTGTGTCATGTACGTATTTGAAACGGTCTTTGAGATAAGTTGGGGTCGTAGGATTAAACAAGACGCTATAGAGAAGCGTAAGGACATGAGTATTCCGGCGAAGACGAATTGGAAGCCACTTGAGCTTTTTACGAAATTCAGAGATATGATCATATTTCCTTAGTCCAAATATAAATCGTATACTAAAATTTTGAAGTCGCTCAAGTTTATCAAGTTGGGCTTCAGTGAGATTTAGATAGCTGACATCGGCATAGTCGAGAATAGGAAGAAGAAGGGTCTGCGCAAGCGCAATCTTAGTGGCAGTCGGAAGAAAGTTTCGTAATCGGCGCAAGGAGCCAGCTGAGGCGAACATTTTGCGACTGACTTCCTGCAACTGAGGGCTCCAGGATAAAGTACAGTCAAAGTAGATGCCTAAATTCTTGACCTTAGTGTTGATTGGTAGAGTAGACCCATTAAATTGTACACGTGGAAGCTGTGACCAATCAAGTTTGGAGATCATCCTGGAGCTGCCTATTACAATGACTTGAGTTTTTGTGGGATTCAGCACTAACCCATGCTTTGTACTCCAGTCACCGATACGCACCAGATCAGTGTTAATAGTATTTATGGCTTCCGGTAACCTGTCTAATGGAGCCTGTGTATAAATCTGCAAATCATCTGCATAAAGGTGGTAGGATGAAAGTAGCTGGTCTGAGAGTGAATTTATAAAAATTGCGAAAAGTAGAGGTGATAAAACGCCACCCTGCGGTACGCCAGCTGTAGTATTGCACCATGATGACAACGTATCTTCCGTGCGTATACGCTGTCGGCGACCAAACAGGTAACTGTGAAACCAATCAACCACCGTTGGAGATATGTTAATAGAGCGCAATATACTCAGCAGGACATGGAAATCTACAGTATTAAAAGCATTACTAAAATCGAGGAGAGATAAGACTGTAAGATTCCCACTATCCATGCCGAGTCTAATGTCATCTGTTATATTGACCAATGCAGTTGTGGTACTGTGTCCAGAACGGAAGCCTGATTGAAAAGGGTTCAGTAAGTTATTTTTACAAAGGAAAGAGGAGAGTTGGGTGTGGATGAGACGTTCGAGGGCTTTAGAAAGAAAAGGCAGTATAGATATAGGGCGGAAATCAGAAAATGTTGCAGACTTAGTTTTTTTGGGCAAAGGAATTACCTGGGCATCTTTCCAAGTAGATGGGAAAGTACCAGAGGAGATAGAAAAGTTGAAGATGTGACAGAGGATGGGAAGAATTTGATCAAGGATGGGGAGGATCATGTTTCTACTTATAGAATCATTCCCAACTGCATTGGACGATATAGACAAAATGCTCTTCTTAACATCACAAGCAGTGAATTCATTAATGACAAACGATGAATATGTAGGAGTTGGAAGAGATGAAAGATAGTTCAGCGTACTTAGCTGTTTATTATTTCTTGTATATTTTTTTTAGGAACTATGTATTCTGAACTTGGACATTGAAATAAAGAGCTATTGAGCTATAATGAACTATCAAACAATCCTCTTCATGAAGCAAAACGAACGATCGAATGATCTGTCAGAAGTGGGATTCGAACCCACGCCCACAGAAGTGGACTGCGACCTGAACGCAGCGCCTTAGACCGCTCGGCCATCCTGACATGTCATATTTAGTCAAATCAACGTATAAAATCCCCTAAGCCCGTATCATTTTATAAACCGATTATACATTTAAACAATGCTATAAATAACCATAATAAATGTCGTTACAGTGAATTTCATACAATAATATATTTTATATTTGTGACTATGTTTATCATCATTCAATTTTAGGTCTGAACTGTTGGGTACAATATTTGTTTTTGAATCATTTAATTTAATTAATTAAACTTCTTCTTCTAAGAAGAAGAAGAAGATTAATTGAACCATTATCAAATAGTGCAAATACCTATAACGCATTGCGATATATTCATAAATAAATTAATAAAACGAATTACAAATACAATGGAAAATTATGGTCTTTATACTCATTATAGTTATTGTAACAAATACGTTATCTTTTACTAACATTTAAATCCTATATATATCCTAAAACACAAATACTAGCGATCTATGTAGTATCTTCGGGTGGCTGATTCTCAGATATCAAGTCGAGTAACTGTTATTCAGTTTTTTCATCGAAAATCAATAAAACTTTTGAATCTGTTCAATCAGTATGTAAGAGTCTACAGTATGAGGTTCTTTAAAAAGAGTGCAAATAGGTTTTTAAAAGGTTGGCAATGCACGAGTGATGCCTCGGTGTTCCAAATGTCCATAGACTTCGATAACTGCTTACCGTCAGATGAGCCGTGTGCTTGTTTGACACCTTTGTGGAATAAAAAATAAAAATAAAATAAAAATAACAAGTATTATAATTCGTTCTAATAGTATTTAAAAAGCTTACGGTGTTACTACTCTAGGTATGATAGTGACCATTAATGCCCATTTGCCCCTATTCTTATAGATAGTACTATTTGCGGTTTCCAAAGTACAACATTCCGATAAAATAACTGTCTATTTAAATAAGTGCATGTACCTCACGACATACAAACATATTCTCTTTAACATTCCTAGCATACGGGTAACTTATACCCAGTATCGTGTCTCGAATTTGCCGTAATTTTTACCCGATAAGCCAAATATTTCCGGAAAATGCCGAGCGATCACGAGTCGGATCCGGCGGTAACCAATTTGCGGAATTACCTGCGAATCCGAAGTGTTCACCCCAATGTTAATTACGGTACGTACATTATTGTGTTACTTACATTAGTATGGACGTCCCGAATCAGGATGTAACTTACAAATGGAGATACAATTCAATTTTCTCTTATAAACTTGATATAATACATTAGGTTAGAGCTTTTAGTTTAGTTCAGTAACAATATAATGTATTAAAGGTTCTAGAAAATTATAACTGCATTAATTTACTCGAACTTTAACCGATAAAAAAAAACGGTGGAGGTTCAACGTGTTTTTTTTTATCTTTTGTCTTAGACCACGCGTAACTATTTAAGGGGTGGTCTGATTTTGATTATTCTTTTTTTATTCGAAAGCATATACCTTGAGGGTCGTCCATGGAAGTCCAGAGAAATTGAACTATAAAATATTATTTTGTGCTCATTTTGAGTCGGTGCCGAGTAATAAAGTGGTACCACGTTAAATCTTCACCATCTCCATACGTAATTAAAAAAAATACAGTTCATTAGTTTATTGCATGGCGCTAACTCTAATATATATATAATATTTTAAAGTTTATGTAACTAAGTTCAATACCCAAGACTTTAAATGTTAACTAATTTTTACTTTTCAGTTATTTTACGTCGGTTAAATTTTTTGTTAATAATATTTTTTGTTAGTAGTATCAGCAGAAATGAACTTTAAAAATAACATTCTGTACTAGCAGTCAGTTTCATAAAAATGTCGGCATCTCGGGCAGAAAATAGTATGTACTAAAGTGTATTTGGATTCAAACGAAATCAACAGATTTTTAACTAATTTAAAAAAAACAGAAGGTTCTCAATTCGACAGTTCTTTTTGATGTTTGTTACCACATAACTTTCGACAGCGAAGCGATTTTAATGATTCTTTTTTTATTTGAAAGCTGGTGCTCTCCTTGTGGGCCCATTTCAATTTGGTTCAGTGCCGACAATAGCACCCGTGATAAAACCATATAAGTCTAAAATTATTTCAACTTCTAATTGATTATTTTTATAGCATTTACTATGCTCAGCAAATTATACTAAGAAACAGTTGAAAAAGATATGGGACCGGCAGGATTTGAACAGTAAGGTCGCAGGTTCAAATCCTGCCAGTCCCATATCTTTTTCATTCATTACAACATTTGTGCTGAATGTAACTACGCCATGTTGGTTTGTATCCTACTTAAGATAGGAACAAATGGATGAACGTGACGTCACGAAATGACGTATCATACAGTTGAGAAATTTAGGGCTCCGGTAAGAGGCGACCGTAGCTGAATGTCTGAAAAACGGCTGCCCGGTGTGCAGTAAGGTCGCAGGATCAAATCCTGCCGATCCCATATCTTTTCAACTGTTTCTTAGTCTAAAATAATTGTAATTGAAGACAGTTTTTTTTGTAAAATTATAACTGGTACCTATGTACCGCTGCTCTTAAATTACCTATATCTTTAGACGGCATTCGACCTCGTGCACTGAGCTTAGACATGCTTGGTTAACCAGTTAAAACTGTGTTAGTAACACAGATCACGTACAGACAAACTGGCTACGGAAGCTTGTTTGTGAGTTCAATGTTAAAGCTAGCGGTGGCTTCTATTGACAATTGCTACTAGGGGAGGAAGCCGAGGAAGTCGTGACTTTCTACTATGTGGTGTTGGTCTGGTATACTTTTTAACCTCCATTTCACCATCTAACATTTTATGCTGAGGTGCAGTTTTTGATCACTATGTCCTGTTCAAATTTTAAATGAGAGAGAGAGAGAGAGAGTATATTTAAACAAATAATGATGAATAGATTTAAGTATGATCTGTGATATAATCCCACCCACACGCCCACCACTGTGACTCCTGTGACGCCAGGATCTACAACGGTAACCAACTGAAAGGCACCGTGTATGACACACGGGCAATCCCAGGGAGAGTTAAAATTGTCTTGGAACCCGCAACGAATTTAATCAGAATTATATAGTTGGAGTTGGAAAGTATGTTATTATTTAAGTATGATCTGTTATTGCATTATAGGGTAAAATATGGTGGTCTTTATTATTTTGTAACATCTATGTATACCCATATTTGCAATAAAAATATTGAAGTTTGAAGTTTGAGATCGAATTAAGAAGTTTAGTGAAAATAGGGCTTAGTCAAAAAAAATGGTCTAGTGGTTAACGTATGCGCCTCTCACTGCAAGTTCGCCCGGGTCAGGCAAAGTGTTATTTGTGAAATTTCCGTCAGGATATTCACAATAGCAGCACGGAGTTAGAATTGTGCCGGTGGATGGCGATAGGCTCACCCGCTATCCCATGGGACCTAAATATAACGGGTGAAGTGTGGGTGTTGTACACCTCTGCCACACCTTTCTGGGTAATACAGGCGTGCTGTTAAATGTTATGTGTCGTAAAATTTGTGAACTCACTAACATTACAAAAACAACTTTTTTCAAATTGAAAAATCTTACTAGTAATTTGCAAATACAAACTACTAGCTAGTATTCTTGTTTACTCCCTCCAGCTTAGCTTATTTTGCTTGTGTTAGGAGGAAATTAACGTCCGTGGTGTAATGGCCAGAAATCGAACCCACGACCTCTCGATCGTAAGACCGATGCCTTATCCATTACTTACCAGTAAATATTACATTCGCATAAATATATTTTCGGGTTTGTCGCCTTTATTTCCTATAAATTACCCCGTGTGTAATGAATCCAGTAATAATTGTAAAGCCTCTGCAATGCAGGATAGTTCTCTATAGCAGAATTTCTGCGACTTTAAACTAATTTATTTAACTGCAACCGTTGCCGTTTACTCTTTCTCCAATAATACTGCGGTGTCGTACTCGTGGTCCCTGAAGTTAGCGCAGTGCAGATTAGGAGTTCGGTCACGGGGAAATCTACAATTTGTGCCTGGAGACTAATACCGAACTAATCTGTAGAACTTCTAATTGATTCTTCTAATGTTAGTACTATACATGTAATTATTAAATTATAAATTTTTCTTTTTTATTGAATCCTTCTATTCAAATATTATAAATAGATACCTATTACTTGTTTGAGCATGGAGCATGATTCTTGTTTTCTCTGGAATGTACACGTCCACATCCATCTTGTCAAATAAAATGTTGGGTGACCTACAACACAGGTTTTCCTAGTGTAGGCATCCACTTAACAACACACAATTGTAATGTGTATACTAGATATTAAGTCATTGGTTGTCTTGCTATGTAAATGAAATTTTGTATGCACCTAATTTGAAATAAATAAATTGATTGATTGATTGATTATTTTTGTAGCTAAATGCTACAAAAATAAATCAATCAATCAATCAATTTATTTATTTCTAGGCTAAGTAAATTATACTAAGAAACAGGTGTATCCTACTTAAGATAGGAACAAATGGATGAACGTGACGCCACGAAATGACGTAACATACAGTTTCTCAACTGTATGTTACGTCATTTCGTGGCGTCACGTTAATTTAGGGTTCTGACAAGAGGCGACCGTAGCTGGATGGCTTAAGCGACTGCCCGGTATGCAGCAGGTCGCTGGTTCAAATCCTGCCGGTTCCATATCTTTTTCAACTTTTTCTTAGTATAATCTGTAGAATTAGGCATTGATATTGCTTTGCCTTATTGCTATAAGTTATTGGCAATAAACCTTTTTTGTATTACGCTGGCGATTGTTTGAAACAATGAAGATAAAAGCAAAAGGTTTTACACATAACATAACATCACGCCTATATTACCCTGAAGGGTGTGGCAGAGGTGTATAACACCCACACTTCACCTGTTATGCTTTAGGTCACATGGGCACAAATCAAATTCCGTGCTGCTATTTCAATTTCATTTATTCACACATTATAAGCTTACAGTTAATAACCAAGTCGCTTACATGCAAGTCATACAGTTAAATAAAGAAAAAAATAAAGCCATATAAAGACAAATTACATACATTGAAGATACAATTAAAAAAACTAATCTTACATAAGTACATCATCAAATTATTACATTAAAATTTGTCAAATATAATATCACTTTAAATAAGAAATAGATTAGAATACATTAGGATTAGAAAAAAAATAAAATTAATTATAGTAATAAATGTCAGACACTATCATTAATTACAATTAAAATTATTTAAATAGAGTTATTTAAATAAAGTTATTTAAATAAAGTTATTTAAATAAAGTTATTTAAATAAAGTTTATAATTAAAATATTGAGAATTACCTCAATGAAAAATCCTTAATAACACTTTTGCTCGACTCGCATCGAACCCGAGACCTCGCGGTAAGAGGCGCAGGTCGCTAACCACTGGACCAACGAAGCTGTCATTAATTCACTTTTCGACTACAAGTCCTAATGGAATGAGTCCGTATGCTTTTAATTTCTTTTTAAAGAAATGGCATTCATATTTTTCGATCATTTTGACTACCTTGAAAGCTAAAAGCTTTCTGATGTCTGTTGTATTTAGTTAAGCTATTGATCAAAATAATAATAAAAACTAATTAATGTTTTCTACACCAGGCGTCGGCCAAGCAAGTTGCCGAAACCAGGGACAAACTAAGTCTAAAGTTGTAATAACCAAAACTGACTAAAGTGAAGTCCGTTTAACGACTGAACTATTAACAAACTGTATAATAACATCTATTGGAATTGCTACTAAAACTACATATTACTTCGTATTTAAGTAAGACTATCGGTGTAGTCTAGTAATTTCTATTTCAATACCTAAATTCTAGAGTTTTTTCTAGTCTGGTAATTTCTATTCAATTTAATACAAATTATTCGTTTATTTGCCGAAATATGAGATACAAGGGATGTTACAATATAAATAATACATTTGGTAGCACTATCAAAATTGTATGGTCACAATCAACACAATAATAATATTAAATTTACTTAAATATCATGAAATGTCAAATGGATAGATTAGAATAATCATATAATTCATTCAATAACATCCATGTATAGGTACCCATATTTGCAATAAATTATTTGAGTTTGAGTTTATGTAATATTTATTATGACACAAAATTAGTAAGTCATGTTAAAATTGATTAGTAAATTATAAATTAGATATTGATTTGTCAGTCAGATATTCTTCGACAGAAACCCTTTTAGATAACAATAACGCTTTTACTTATTAAACATAAAGTGAAGGTTTCTAGAATAGAATTTGGAAGTTTATTATATATTCGTGGAATCATGCAATACACTATTTTTAAGTAGTGCAGTTCTGTTCAACGGATAACTTAATTTAAAATTTTAGTGCTTACATAACAGATCTAGGTTGGTATTTAAGGTCGGTCAGTAAGAAAGAAAAAAAGAAAGAGAGAAGAAATAAAGAAGAATGATAGAAAAAGAAAGAAGAAGTGAAGATTTTTTTTTAAGCACTGATCTTAAAAAGATAAAGAAATTAAAAACAGTATAGACAATAAAAAAATCTATTGAACAGAAATATAAAATAAAGTCATAAGTAACAGCCGTCACGAGTATCCGTGCAGGAATCGGGATATCGCTCAGCGTTATGCTTTACAGCGCTTGCATTGCTGCAAAATACCGCTAAGCGCTGGTATTCTGCGATGCCGCACAGTTATTTTGACATTTTGTTTGAAGCATTGGACGATTTATGAACTTTTATACAAATGACAAGCGCGTCCGACGAAGGTGACGACGCGTGACGCGATGGTTGTTTGAGAACTAAAACCAACCAAAATATTATTGTGAAAAGCGTGGGGCGCTCTGTGCCATATTTTTCGTCTATCGAGCAACCCACGCTTTTTCACAATACTATTTTAGTAATAATACTAGTATTTTTTGTTCATTACCATTTTCAGCTTATATTAGGAATTATTTTTTCACTTTTTAGTTAGAAGTACTTTAAAAGCGTGTTTCTTAGTTTTTTTAAACTATATAGATAGGTATATATGTTTTTTTTATTTATTTTTTTAGTTTTTATTTTTAAATTTTAATGAAATCTGTCCGTTTAAAGTGGGTCAAAATCGAGTCCAAAGGAGTCGGTTACATACATACATACATACTGGAAAACTGTTTCGTGGTCTTGCGGTATATTCTGCGATCGCTCACCGTGAAGTTTAAGATTCAATCCCTGAGTCGGTCAATAGTGTTATTTGGGATTTTGCCCGATAGATGGCTATAAGCTGACATGAGAAAATACTGTACGTGTGTACGTTAGTACGTAAACTGTCAGTAAAAGCCTTTTGTTTTTCTTTTCTATTTAAAAAGTTGAATATAACCCAATAGTCTGAAAGGACTGCATTTGTGGAAATGTTCAATTGACATTTCTGTATGCAAATTGGTCGCCGTGACCTAATTCGGTCAGGACATTATATTTTAGTACGCGATTTCACCTTGTCATGCCTATCAGTAGTTAAATGCTTATGTGCCGTTTGGATGCAAATAACACCCATCTCTGTTTGTCTTTATTACCCTAAGGGATAATTGTGTTGACTATAATCTCTTTGGTATACACAGTTATCTTTGGGCTTATTCGAACATAGATCTAAATCAATCTAGAAGAAATTTTAAAACGCCTTCGGACTGTTAATTTAAGAAGAATGAATGAATTAATATTTTTTTGCATTTTCCTTTTCTTTTTTGTACATAGTTAGGTAGTCCTTGGCTCAAAAAATCAGCATTGCCATTCGACGTGGCAATGCCGTCGGCCTTCTAAACACGTTCCCTGCAGTCGAGGTTGATGCGGAGGATTTCTATGACACTTTACCTGTAAATTTGTAAATAGTTATTTGTTATTTTTTATTAACATATATGTAGTAGTACAAATACGTCTGTATATTGGTAAAGAACCTCCTCCTTTTTTAGAAGTCAGTTAAAAACTGAATAAATATATTTATTCAATTAATTGTAAAATGATCACGAACAGTTAATAGTAAATGCTACCAAAAGTTTAGAAGAAGAAAAATTTACTTGTAAAAGAAGTAAATTAGTAAGAAGGATTAAATTAATTCATTAATTTTACGATTAGGTTTCAATGTATCAGATTATTTTAGGTTTTGGGTTGGTTTCGGTTAGGGAAACAATAATTGTTACTACTTCCATTTTCTTTGCATCAGTTACGCCTAAAACACCGTTTTTAAAATTGGAAACACATGTTCATACTCTATTTGTCTTATGAGCATATATTATAGCGTTGTGTGTGTTAAATATAAAAATATAATAATTATAAACTGTGCATGTTAAATATAAAAAAATAAGAATTGTAAAAACCGTTATACAGGTCGCGGTTATTGGCAGTTTGCGGCTTTCCCAATAGATTCAATAGACTATTCAACATTGTTTTATTTAATTGTGATCTGGCAGCGAATAGCGTTCGTGGAAAGTTGGATAAAGGAACAGCTGAATTTGTTTTATTTACCTAAATCGTGTTTCTTAGGCAAAGAGTTCAACAAACGAGCGTGTAGTTAACCTAATTGTAAGTGATAACTACAGTCCATAGACTTAGGTACATAAAATTGTAGAAGATAACATTGCCCGTGCGAACAAATTGTCTTACGAATTTGTCACCTTATAAAAGGATTGCGGATTTGCGACTCAACAGTGATATCAACATAGAGTACATAGTGACATCATCGTTTTGTGCCATGTATACATGCGAAGTAATCAATTTTGCTTGATAGCTATATGAAATATTGCGTTTATGAAAATGGTTTCATTACAAAATATGCTAAAAAATGTGTGGGTTTTTCAATTAAAACATTTATTTTGATAATTTTGTACTTTAAAAATAGACTAGCCTAGGCAACTTTGAATATACATTGAGTTTGACTTAAAGTATATAAGTTAAAATGATTGTAATGGTTTTTTTTACCTATATTTTGATCAGATATTCATTTTATTACTTTCGCCGGCTCAGTCATCACCCCTATAATCCTTTATCAAGTCGTTTTCAAAACTGCAACTGTGTTATCTTAACTTTTCTTATCTTCCAGATGAAGCCGTCAACTATCTGAAAGCTCAGGCTGCAGAGCTTGGTCTGCCAGTGCGAGTGGTGGAACCCTTGCCCAAGAAACCCATCGTCATCATAACCTGGGAAGGCACTGAACCTACTCTGCCGAGTATTCTGTTGAATTCTCATATGGATGTCGTTCCCGTATTCGAAGTAAGATTGTCGCAACCTTACTAATTATAATTATTAGTAATTCTTTGGGATGGCTAATTATTCGTGTATATAATAACCCTATATAGGTAAAATTTATTGTTTATTTGTAGGTAGTAATCTTTGGATTTAACAATCCGAATGTAACAAATTATTTAAAGATAGCTTAACTCTTTCACAGTGACATAGACATTACTTTTACAGATATATTTGGAGTGGAAGTGTGTTTAAAATTTTAAAGTAAATCAGTGATAATTTATAATTGCTCTTTCTACGAGCACTTAACATCCACAAAATATAGGAAAGTCGAAAAAATACAGAATAATAAGAAATTATGTCTATGGTTCCTGTCATTTCAAATAGTCAAGTACCTGTACTCTATCTTCTTCAAGTTCTCTACCACATGAAAAAATGGGAAAGTAAAAGGGAAAGAAGAATTTTATTAGAAGCTTTCCCGAATAGGTATATCTCTATTTGTATGGTATAGGTAGGTATAGGTATGTAGACTGGCGAGCGGTAGTTATATTATATTATAAAAAAAAACATAACATCACGGCTATACCACCCAGAAGAGTGTGGTAGAGGTGTACAACATCCACATTAAACCTGTTATGTTTAGGTCCCATGGTATAGGGGTTAGCCTATCGCCATCTACCGGGAACAAATCCAACTCCATGTTGCTATTGTGAATACCCTGACGGAAAGTTCACAAATAACACTTTGCCTGACCCGGGCATCGAACCCGAGATCTCACGGTGAGAGACGCATATGCTAACCACTAGACCATCGAGGCATTTTCTCAAAATGAAAACTTTAAATTACATGCTTCTCAGATGAAAAAGCAGTGGAGTAAAATAGCCTATATAAAATAACAAGGTGTAAAATAAACTCTTTATTGTACACCATGAGAAAAAAAAGAAACCCATACTTACAGCAGAGATAATAGATGTCAAGATGTCAATCAATCGAATCGATGCAACAATCAGACTGTCAAATTTCATTGAAAATTTTCCCCGGGCCGGGTAAAATACATTTCTAAACTTTGGCGTAAAATACACTTTGCCCGACGATATGCTAACCAGTAGACAATCGAAACAGTTATTTATTATAGGTATTCCATATCAACTTCCCTTCACAATAACACTACGCTGCGACAACGTGTGTACAGCGATTTCCTTTTATACTATACACATACTACCTCCAAGAATATTATTCAAACAACATTGTACCTATAAATTATTACCAGTACTACCAAGAAACACGTACACAACCCAAGCCAGTGAATATCCACTATATCCTTTAGCAGGCTTTCGGTTACATCATTATAATATAACTGTAACATATTTACATTGACCGCAACGTGCTTCACATATTCGAAGGGTCGTATCGACAATTCGTAACTATATCTATACTAATATTATATCTATGTTTGTTTGTTTGGTTGAACGCGCTAATTTAAGGAACAACTATTCTGAATTGAAAAAATATGTTGGATAGCCATTTATTGAAAAAGGCTGTTCAGCAGCAATCAAATATGTTACCAAACGGTGAAAAACGCCACAGGAGCTGATTCGTGATTTACAACGTGGGTAAAACGTAATTAAGGTAGACTCCCAAGCGCCGTGTTTTCATTAGTGTTTCAGATATGATTTGTCTTAAAAACTTTATAATATTCAAGTTCAACCTATATTACTTTGGTATAGAAAACAGCTTACCAATTGTTCCCTTTAATACGAGTAAGTATAACGATTTCCTAACGGATAAAGTCGCGGGCAACAGCTAGCTACATAATAATATGAATAACTGTAAAGTGTCAGACATATTCAAAGGGTAATTTCAACAATATTGTAACCTTATTTAATAATATTTTGTGTTGTCAATCAATATTGTATAGCATAATATTCAACGTGTATTCAATGAAAACCATTTGAGTAGGGTTGGATGTGCGTTTTGTTATGAAAATAAAAAAAAACTGTATTTTACCTACTTATGAAACGTGGGTTGTATTCTGACGTGATGTTTGATATAAATACGGCCGTATATCCTCTATTGTGACAAAGTTATATTAGATTCAATTTCTGGGTTGGGCAAAAATGTTATTAAATTTCCTACACTTAATAAGTATGATGACATCTTTAGAAACATCACATCTATATTACTCAGAAAGGTGTGGGAGAGATGAATATTACCCACACTTCGCCTGTCATGTTTAGACTTCATGTTATAGGGAATAAAATGACACCCTGGGAAGGACTTTTCGCTCCTGTTACTTCATTGTACTACTAACTTCATTTTTCTACAAATCATTGTAATTAGTATAATTTAGTATTATTTATTATTTATTTTATATAATTTTTTGTAATGTTTTGACGTGTTCAAGCGCCTCCTGGGGCCAATGAAAATAAATGATTTGAATTTGAAATTTGAATTAGGAGATATTTACTTTTTTAATTTTTGTGTGATCCGCAAATATTTATTCTGAGACTGGGTGTGCTGGTGTGAGTTAATGTATTAATATAAATAATTGCTTCTGGCGTCCTATATAATGTGAAAAATCAAAATTATACATTTATTTATTTTAATAATATTTATAACATTGATCCGGGATTCAAATCCTAGACCTCGCGTTAGGAGACCTCATACGCTAACCACTAGACCATCGAGACAGCAAGTAAAGTAAGATTTTAGTATGATTATTATTTATTTATTTTATTTATTATTGATAATATTATACAATTCATCTGAGCATGTAAATCTTATTAAATCAATAAAAGTAACTGGAACGAATATAATAGTCTATAGGTATAATAATAAAACTAGTTCACATTAGGGTTTTGCAACTATTTAAGAGTCAGAAAAAACGATATAAAGACACAAATCATCTACCTAATAGCATTCTACGGCAAATTACCTTTGGAGTTTCAAAAGTAAAAGGTATAACCACATATTAATTTTCTAGGCATTACTATTCAGGTTTATTGCACCAATAAGATCCAATTGTCTGAAAAAGAAAACAAGAATAAATTTCATGACAAATTAGAATTTGAACAAATGGATGAACGTGACGTCACGAAATGACGTAACATACAATTGAGAAATTAAGGGTTCTGGCAAGAGGCGACCGTAGCTGGTTGGCTAAAGCGACAGCAGTGTGCAGTAGGTCCCAGGTTCAAATCCGGCCGGTCCGATCTTTTTCAACTGTTTCTTAGTATAATTTGCTAAGCATAGCTAAATGCTTTAAAAATAATCAATTAGAAATTTAAATTTTCTCAGAAAACTATAACTATTTTGAAAAGGCACTTCTATTAAAATAAGTAGGGTAATAATAAGTAGGGTTCGTCAAGTTTTGAAACATTTATCACTGTCACTAAATTAGTTAAATAAATGAAAATCATTTACACGAAATGAGTTTTTGACTCAGTACTCGCAGTAGGGCAAATTTTAATGGTCTGAGTTCAACATTAAGCCCAAATTTCACGGGTGTTAGATAAACCTTATTGGCTGGATAAGCCAAAAACACACATAAATGAAAATGACAGCTGTATTCTTTATTTGAGTGTTACTTGTTCACTTTAACATTCGGTATAAAGATATTTATTTCTCATAAGAAAATCAGTTCAACACAAATTAGATAAAAAGTTAGTATAAAGTTGCATTATCTCTGGAGTTTGAGAACATTAAAAGTTACATTACAGTGTAGGTACATATTTCTTAAGCTTAGATTGAAATGATTGAATGTTATCGCATTCTTTAATATCAGCCGGCAATCTATTGAACAGCTAGTGTGCTCCTTCAAACAATACCGCTTTTTTTATTATATATATTTTTATATATTCGGTCAGGTTATACTTTATGGAGCATATAAAAGTTATCCAGAACATCTGAAATTGGCTGTTAGTCTGGCTTTCGAACTTTGCCTCGTGAATTAATGATAGAGCAACCGAAAACCGGGTATAGCGTTGAACTTGGTTTAAGCCGTTTTGTGGAATAGTCGTCATAGTTTCTTGATTCAAACCTAATGGAAATACTAATACCATAAAATATTAATGGCAATGCCGGCAGCCTTCTTCTGGGCACGTTACGCCGCGGCTGACAAAGATGCGGACGTATTTTGTAACGCCTAAATTATTATTATTATTATTACATTTTCGTTTCTTTTTTGTACATAGTTAGGTATTTCTCTAATTTAGTTTAAGAAATGTTATTTTAATTTATTTCATTATATAATATATTACACATTTACTGTAGTGGAAAACAACATAGCACTGAGGCGGTTATATCAATTTATATCTTTAGAACTAGAGGTCGTCTGTTCATTTTATTGTCCGCTCAACAGCCGTAAATTATGTTTTGTTCCCGACATTATGGTAGTAATTAAAACTAGTCGAGCTATTAGTAATAAACTACTACACAGTAGGCACTATCAACGTAGAACAGTCTGCTTTACTTTAAGATGTTTTTAATTATTTTTTCGTTTTAAAGTTTACTATTCATTTGCAGATTCAAATTACTAGTTTTCTTGTTGACTGGAGGTGCCAGCTAAGCTTAATTTGCTTGTGTTAAAAGGAAGTTTACGTCGGTGGTGTTATGGCTAGGCTTCGAACCCACGATCTCTTGATCGCAAGACTGATGCCTTATCCATTGCGCCTCGGTGGCCTCGTTTATAATGTTTTCTTAGGTCGAGCAGAGTGTAATTTAATTATTTCCTGACTCTAGTTTAGTAGAATATTAGACTGATATTCATAGAGCGTACTTAGACTAAACTTAGATGTTGCATAAGTGACAATAAAAGTAGTGGTTTTGTTTTAACTTCAGTTAAGTTAGCTAGGAGACAGCGCCTTAAGGTTTTAGCTCACCCACGAATGATAATAATCGGTAACTGATTTCTTGAAGGAGTAAAATGTAACGTTTGGACATGCTTGCATTAACACGTCTTACAAAAAATAATGCAGAAATAGTATGAAAATGACAGCGTGTCTGATCATTGGCTCTACAAAAACTTGGTCGTAGGCCAGACTCCTTAGTCAGGCCTAAGTCATAGTACACTCTTTAGATCACAACCTTGGTATTAATAGCACTTTATGAATTATATTAAATGTTGAACTTGATATTAGAAACAGTTGAAAAATTATGCGACCGCTGCATACCGGGCAGCCGCTTTAACCACTAAGCTACGGCCGCCTATTGCCAGAACCAAAAATTTCTCAACTGTATCATTACGTGACGTCAGGTTCTTAGTATAATTTCCCAAGCATAGCTAAATGCTTTAAAAATCATCAATAATAAGTTGAACTTGGTGTTTTAAAAAGTAATCAATCACTTCTTCTTCTTCGTCGTGTCGATGGCTGAGTCAAATTTTATTTTGACTTGACATCGTGGTGAAAGGATTAGCCAATTCGCTTTGGAGAACTCGCGAATTGCCCAGGGTGCGCCGGACGTAGGGAATTGATGTGTACGTCACTCGGGGAGGCTCCTTTCATGCACCCCATCAATCACTATTAACCGAAAAGCTTTTACAACTTTCACTAGTTATTATAACATTAAATTTACAGCGAATGGCATTTTAGGCAATGATTCATATTATATAATGTGTTAAAGTAGACGTCTTTTGCTTTCCATTGTGTGCGTTTTGATTTCGGCCCATGATGTCTATTCTCCTTTTTATATTGCTAGATATATTATTGGATAACCGAAGTAATAGCTTGGTATAGAGGCTATGTAGATGTTAGAGTCTAGATTGCCTGTAACTCAAGGTAACATTGCTAAACGAAAATATCTAACAGTTAGACATTTACATTTAACAATGTTAGCGCGTGTTAATAATACATTGCTGTTAGAGTAGCATTTACTGTACATTTATCCAGCAGTACGAAAGCTCATAATGACCCGATTCTTAGCGTATGGCGAAATCCTCTTAAAACACGAGTTTTTATTGTTAACCGACTTCAAAAGAAAAAAAAATATTTTAATGTTTGTTTGCCGTTTACTCGAAGACGCCTGGACCGATTTGAGAAATTCTTTTTGTCTGAAATAGTGTACTGCTCATCAGGTCACGTTCCCATGATGGGATCCTAGAAATATCGAGGGGAACCCTCAAATTTTAAAGAGTTCTATATTGTTCGTATATCACCTAAAGCTAATCGTATGTTTGCATCTAGCAGATGCAAAATTGTTCTAAGCTTTGACACAAAATGTCGATATTGCTAGGGTTATTTTATGTCATATATTGTTTTTTTACAAAATAAATCGCAGTTACGTCGTCCTAACTACCAATATTCTGTTCGTAGAAAAGCTGGACATACCCTCCATTTGAGGCCCACTTGAAGGACGGCATGATCTACGGCCGAGGGGCCCAGGATATGAAGTCTGTAGCAATTCAGTACCTGGAGGCTGTAAAGAGGCTGAAAGCTAAGGGTGTCAAGCCGAAGAGGACAGTCCATCTCACCTTTGTCCCAGGTAAAAATTAACAACTTCAATTTTAGGCAACAGAAAGTCAAACGTACACTACTTGTAATTTTTAAATTTTTAAATTATTATTTTTCTTTTTTATTGAATCCTTCTATTCAAATATTATAAATAGATACCTATTACTTGTTTGAGCATGGAGCATGATTCTTGTTTTCTCTGGAATGTACACGTCCACATCCATCTTGTCAAATAAAATGTTGGGTGACCTACAACACAGGTTTTCCTAGTGTAGGCATCCACTTAACAACACACAATTGTAATGTGTATACTATCCTAGATATTAAGTCATTGGTTGTCTTGCTATGTAAATTAAATTTTGTGTGCACCTAATTTGAAATAAATAAATTGATTGAAATTGAAACAAATAGACGATAATGTATTTTTGTCAAAATAAATATATTTAATGATTATATATGTAGCTAACAGAGCGTCATCTGGTGGTGAATGAAAGTATAGCACATGTACATCTAAAATCTTTAAGGGTAAATTCCCGAGCGCCGTGTTTTCATACCAAAGTAATATGGGCTTAACTTTCTTTTCTAATTAATCTATTTTACATAACTGAATAATTTAAATAATAATTTTGGACTAATGGGCGCCAACAAACATGCAATTTAGTGTTTTACTTCGCCATCTTATCTTACTAATAAATTTGTAAGGACTACTTTGTTGGTAAGCATGTTAGTTACTTATTCATGTTAAAACTATGAAACGGATTTTGATGAAATTTGGTACACGGATAGTTTTTAGCCGAGATTCATAGACTACTTTCAATTGAGGTAGAGAGCAGCTAGTTCTATTTATTTCAAGTCTTCAAATTGCATTGAATTAAAATTAAGAGTGGCATTGGTTCTTGCTAATAAGGCGTCGTGGTTGCCAGGCAGGCTAAGAGCGTATCTGATCTATTGTGAGTCTAGTAGCGCAGAGTTAGCGATGTCTCGAGCACCCTTATTCGCCTAAAAATGCTGCAAAATAAGCTTGGAAAGTTAGTAACATTTTTCGGTCACCATCTGAGTGACATTTAATTTTCTAAACGTATAGTTGTATGGTTCAGTCTGGTAATGAAATACCGTGTCCATTCCATAGCTGAATTGGCAAAGCACTTGGGGCGTATACCCAGGGGGTGCAGGTTCGAGTCCTGCTGGATTCTTAATTTTTCAACTTTAATATGATATAAAATACCGTGTCGTTTATTTGGTTGTTTATTTTAGAAGGTACATGATACAATTGTTGTACGTCATAGAAAAAAATGCTTAAACAATGTGAATCTCATAATATTATTAAAACCGACGTGAGGTGAAGACATTATTATTGAGAATACGGGTTACTCACGTTACTTTAGCCGGGATATGCCGACTAGTGAATCTCTGTTTACACCCAAAACGACAAGACAAAATAACCTTAAAACATTGCTAGACGATACTAATTAATGTATAAATCATCTGAAAGAGATGAAAATACCTATGATGATAATAACATTCCTTTATTCAGATGAGGAGATCGGCGGCCATCCTGGCATGGGGAACTTCGTGAAGACGGATGACTTCAAGAACCTGAACGTTGGCTTCGCACTGGATGAAGGCATCGCCAGTGCTACCGATGAGTTCCAGTTCTTCAATTGCGAAAGGGCTATTTGGCGTAAGTGATTGTAACTATGATATGTTTATATTTAATTATATACACTATACCTAGAACTCGTTCAGCTATCGTTCTTTTGGTCTGTCCGATATAGGAACTACCACAGCTGCAGTCAACGTTTTACACGTCAGGTATGACATCCTTAGGAGTACGCAGGTGATGTGAAATCGGACAGACCAAAAGAACGATAGCTGAACGGATCAAGGAACACATCGCAGCTGTCAAAAACCGACAACTATACCTAGGAGACTACTGCATGGCAAAATATTATTAGTTACTTTCAAAGGTTTTTTAAAAAAAATACACAAATAAAGCTTGTTTTGGTACCTAAGTGAAGTTTACCTGCTTCCATTTTAACATATATATACACATACGCATATAATTATTTTGAAAGTACACATACTAACTATATATCTTTACTAATACAGACATAAAATTCAAGTATCTAAGTAGGAACCTCGCAGGTAATAGAGTTATTGTCGGTTATAATTTCCTCTCACATAAACAAATTCAAATAAATAAATTGAGTAGGGTACTCATTTACATGTTGTTCACGTCTTTCAGCTGAAACTCGAGATTCAAAGGAATTGTTTATTCGAAATAATTAAGCTTAATTTCTTCATAACATGAGTTATATAAAACCAAACAGACTGAAAAATTACGACAAAGTAGAGGAAAATTACGGATAAAATACGTTCTAATTCAATTCACATTTATCAATTCTGGATGGAATTTTGAAAGGAAGATTTGCTGTCTTTAAGTTATCATTATTTTCTAGTTTAGATTCAAGATTGTGATGATAAATTGTCGTGTCAGATTTATAAATGTAATCATTAATGTTGGTTTTGAAACTTTGTATCTATCTATCCTATTTGTCTAAGGCTGCATTGGCGGGCTGTTTGCTTCGCGCCTCGAGCGTTGTGATTCACTTAACGAAAGCAAACAATTTAGAACTGTTCAACCAGCTGCACTGCGCGCTTGGCGTCAAACTATCAATGCAAACCACTAAAGCTCCAGTCGGTAAACAAGGCACCCTGTTGTCCGTTCTTAGCCTTAAACTAATTATCAATTAACTTATTTCTACAGTACATATTGCTTATGCCGTCCCCGAAGATTTATTTTTATTATGTCTAAAAAGTTGACATATGAATATGCGTTATAACTCAGAGTTAAAAAGTATTAAAATATATACGTTAAAAAACCGACATATAAAACAAGATCCCTGAATGATCATTAGTATAATAAATACATGAAACGTTTCGAGTACTAAGCCTTAGAATCACCAATATCTAACCAGATTAGGTTCTGAAGCTCATAATAAAAATCAATTGCCGTATTATAACCACGGTTAATGTATCTAGTATTTATTGACTTACATTAAATGAATGACAAGATGATTGTTGTATCTCGACGTAAAGCAAATAATTTACCAGAATGATGACTGATTATTTTAAATTTATTTAATTACCAAAAGTAATTGGTAATACAAGTTGGAGATGTTTTACAAACTGATTGATTGTGACATACCAGTCAGTGAAAATATTATATATAAATATTCTTAAAATATAATTAAATTAATAGAACTGAGAAAATAACTATTTTATTTAATCAACGTCCTCCTAACAAGCGAATTAAGCTTAGCTGAAGGGGGTTAGCAAGAATACTAGTAATTTGCAAATATTTAACAATTATTTAGCTTTAACTCAAAAAAAAACTAAATTTATGCTAAAATAAAAAATCCTCACCCTTTGGTTTTTAATATTTCACGCATTATCAGCCTTCGTATGCGTAAATGAAAAAAAAAACATTTATAAATATCCAAAATAAATATTGTTCAAATTTAACCTACTGCTAGTGACTATCTCTGATATTCTCAAATGAAGCAATTTGAATTCGTTACAGATCTGACGATCGTGTGCCCGGGCAAGTCTGGCCATGGCTCGCTGCTCCTCCCTGACAATAATGGAGAAAAGGTCAGACATCAAATATTTACCTATTTTGTTTTGAGCTTTTTAAATATCTGTTGATAGAAAAAAATAAATGCCCAAAAAATATGTACACACGGCTACAAACCAAAAAAAAGAGTGCACGGTTGGCGTAGCGATTAAAGCGGTCGCCTCGCCGCTTTCAACTACGCTGGTGTTGTGGGTTCGATCCCCACGTGGGACAAATCTTTGTGTGATTCGCAAAGATTTGTTCTGACTCTGGGTGTGCTTTGTGTGTGTGAAATGTATGTTTGTGAACACCCCCGCGACACAGGAGTTATTCCTAGTGCGGGCGTCGTTTTTTTAGAAAAAAAAATAAATGTTATAATTTACACTTCGAATTATGATTTTAGTTTCTATGTAAAAAATAGGGATCGGATTTTTTCTTACAATTTTTTTTTTAACCAGACTTAGTCATAATTTCAAGTGTAATGAAAATAAACAGGTATTAATAGCTACTCTGAAAGTAATTTTAAAATATTCAATTTTCTTTTATTCATAGACTAGTGATTAGTCTACTGTCCATTGATTTAGTAATGTACGCAAGTAACTAATGTACCTAAGCACGACAGTCGATAATTGAAAGTTGTACTTCCATTATCGTTCTATTAATAATTTAGTATTGCTTGCTACATAATGGAGTATCTACTCAATGTCGTTCACATATTAGTTTAATTAAATAGCATTTGAAACGTCGGGCAATCAAAGTAAGTGAAATTTAAGTGAAATATCGCGATAAAATCCGTAAAATTGAAGTGTTAGTCATAGTTTAATTAAATTAGGTAAATAAATAACATTTTTAACATTCGCTGTAGTTAAATGTTTATTTTAAATGAAGATATCATTTTTTATATTCAATTTTTTCAATTATTAACGTAATCTCGTAAAACAACATCAATACAAATAAATTAAATTGAAGTGTCTGCTTTCAATTTCAAAATAACTATGTGTTTTTCAGTTGATTAGTTATTTTCACGATACATATGTCTAAAATACAGTTTTTAAAATTGTTGTCTGTCTGTCTGTTTGTATCGGCCAATCTTCTAAAATCTTTTTTTGTATTTAGCAGGACCAATTAAAAAACGTAACATAGGCTTATATATATTGATGTACCAACCACGTAGACGAAACCGTGGCGAAAGTTTGTTTGTTTGTTTGTTTGTTAGCGTTAACCTCGGGAACTAATTATTATTTTTGTGTTTGATAGTCTAACTTAAATAATTAACATTACGCTATACTCCGCGAGCAGAGCAACAAGTTTTAACGCAGGTCAAAGCAGGAGCTACTTAGTATAACGTTCTAACAAAATATTCACATATAAATTCCACAACAAACTTTATGTCCACGTGTAGTTATTAATCTTAACACGTAGGAATGCTATTCGGTAGATACCTACTAATTGAGTCTTTGGAATGCATTACAGTAGATCTATCTGTGGCAGCTCGCCAACTGGCTAGGCGCGAACTGTCTACCGTGTGCCGCCATTCTGAATAATTATGCCGAGCTAAGCTAAGCTAATATATCCATACATTACTAGATATGGTGTAATTCATTAAGAAAGCAAAGTGTTTATCATGGATTCTGAATATAATCGAATTGCTTTTTGATAGGTTATCGTTTTTACAAAGAGAATAAAATATGTAATTCAAAACAAGGGACGATAATGGTACATACACTGCAAGATTATTTATTTATGATATTGACTAGTGCAACAAGAAGGTAAGAAATGAATGATTGTAATAATTATATTAATATGGTAATTACATAGTTAGTTAGTATCAGCACGACTCTAGGGGCACTGTACTGTCCCCGCCAAGTCGAGCAAACAATCATGGCCGTACCATCCTTTTCCCTGTGAAAGAATTAGACGCCTGAATTTTCAGTGACCAAGGGAACATTACAAAACTAGATAGTTTTTAAAATTACATTAAATTTGAGTCAGTAGTTTAAGAATGATTGTATTTCAAAGTACCTTAATTTTGTCACAGACTGGCTGAACTATACTTTATCAAAATTCTAAGGTACTTCTAGCAGACATACTAACTCGAAAATTTGCCCAGAGTTATTGATTAGTCAGCCAAGCAAGAAAAAATCTAATATTTCGAATTGTTTGTCCAGTTGTCTAGATATAGATATAAAGTACCTGGATCTAGAAATGGATATAAAATTGTCTAAATTCTGGAGATAGCAAATTTGCCTTAATTTTTAAATTAAATGTTTCTACATTCAAAGAATTCGAAAAATATGCTTGCTTCACCGGCAGTAAAAAAAACATCTGTATTTTCATACCATAAATCTATAGAGTCAATTGCCAGGATTAAATGACACAGACTAACAAACATGGACATAAAAGGAAAATACACTTTTCGTCATATAAATATTCTAAATGTGTAATGATCATGGTGCATAATATTATGTTGCTAATCACAATGTTAAGAAAAGTATTCAATATACCACTTTTAAATTTATCGCTACTTCCGCACTGACTAACTAAAACGGACTAACTGAAATATTATACTGAGTTATTTAGCAAGCGGGTATTGAATAACATTTCTTTGTCGTTTCGAGGCCGTACATTTTATGTCAAGCCAAGCTTCATTGCGATGCGAATGTAGCGGCCGAAATGCTTGTTTATTTAAGTAAGGCTTAAGAATCGCATTCGAGTGATCACTATCCAATTTAACGCAGAAGGGTGTGTAACTCCCACATTTCACCTGTCATGTTTAGTTCCCATGGGATATGGGATGAGCCTACCGCCATCCACCAGGCACAATATTCTAACTCCGTGCTGCTATTGTCAATTTCCTGACAGCAAGTTCACAAATAACACTTTGCCTGACAAGGGAATCGAACCTGAGACCTCACGGTTAGAGACGCATATGCTAACCACGAGACCTTCGAGGCAGTTTCTCGAAATGAAAACACTAAATTAGATGCTACTCAGATGAAGAACCAGTGGAGAAAAATAGCCCATATAGAATAACAAACTCTTTATTGTACATCATGAGAAAAAAAGAAAACCCCATACTTATAGCAGAGATAATAGATGTCAAGATGTAACATGAAGAAAATTCACGAAAATACTTTTGCAACAATCGGACTGTCTGATTTAGGTTAACATAATATTACTCATTAGTCTTGATAGGCTAGATTGTAATGTAAATAAGATATCATAATTTTAATAATTGATTTCTTTTAATAAAAAAAAAAAAAAAAAAAAACGGACTGTCAAATTTCATAGAGATTTGCCCCGGGCCGGGTAGAAGCTGCCAAATCCCATACATTTCTAAACTCTGGCGTGAATTTTATTTGGAACGCGCAGCTCTCCTCCCACATTGGAAATAATGTAATTTATTTAATACTTATAGTGGTAAAAATGTCTGAAATCGCTTATATAAGGTTTTATCGCCCCAATAGGATTAAAAAAGAAGTTATGAGAAACTGGAAGTCTATTATAGCTTCGCTCTGTGAGGATATCGTATGTAAAATTCAACAACTGATTAAATTTAATACGAGCTCTCTTCGGTGGAGTGAATCTTCACTTTATTTTGCATATTATTATTTATGTATGTGTGTTTTAAAGCTACACCTGACACGAGCTAAAATGCCCCAAATTATATAGATATTGAAATTTTGATGAAGGTTCTATTGAGTTGGCGCGCAATACGCACGGTTTTCTGTATCGAAAGCTGATCAACATAAAGTAACTAATAGAATCATGTTCTTATTCTATAGATGCAACATTATTTTTGTAAAAGTAGTTCATTCCGAATCGGTAACAGAATCTATTCCATCAGTTTTATGTGGCAAAATTCATTTATATTAACTTCAGCAGCTCGAAAAGTTGTTCTTTGCTGTACAAAAACAGTGAGCAAAAGTCAATTTTGCTTAGATTATACTAAAAATATATCAATTGCGTAAAAACTCCTATATTCCCCTCAATAAAGATTTAGATTAGGTGTTATAGGAAAAAAAAATTTAGCCAGCTAATTATAGTAAATGTTTGGGTATACATTGGGTCTTTACGATAAATATCTTCTCTCCTTTCAAAGTAACAATAAATTATAGTGGGTCCAAGGTGGTTCCTAATTAAACCGGTTGTATATCAAGGTGTCCCAATATTTATGGCTCTTAAGATTTAAAAGAGCATCCTTTGGGCATTTATTTTTACTTTTTATGGATAATATATCTATTTTTTATATTTATTATTAACTAGGCATATCGTAATCAAAATCAAATGAAAACTTTAAAATTTAATCTAACCTTAAATGATATAAATAATAATGTTACTAAATCTTGGGTACAATAAGAATCTCTATAACACATACATTGTATGTAGTTAAAGACTAAATATCTACTCTAGTGTAATAATAGAATGATATTATCTTCTGCCTCGTCCCATAAACTCAGAATAAAGCTCTACATACTTAGACTAAACTTAGAGCATGTGCAATGTCCATAAACATGAAAGTTTACGCGATATTTAGCTTGCTACGAAGGCTTCAATGATCTTCGAAAGTGCTTTAGGTTTTAATGTGTATGGCAGACTCTATTTTTAAGGTTCTGCAGATGAAATATATGTTAAACTATATGTACCATCAGGCAATTATCTATGAGCAGGGTTAAGTAGAGAATTATCTACATTTTTCTGGGCAATGTAAGACTGGAAAGCGAGTCTATTACTTCTGATGCGGTAGTCTACTACCTTTATTACCTTAACCTCTTAAGTGTGTAGTTGTGAGTGTTTTAATACAAACGTAATATGGGTTTAACTAGAATTATTAAATTATTATCTTCTTTTCTTCTAAAACAATAAAATACATATACGTTGGTTTCATTTTTGGTTTTATTAAAAAACAAAAAAAACAGTATGAATCTAAATTAATGATTTAAACATTTTTGTTGGTCACGAATAAACATTTATGTATATCTAGTGTTTTAGATATGATCTGTCTATAAAAATAGATAATAACTTAATAATAATAAAGCTATACCCACACTTTTGTGAAAACAGCCAAGCAATGGTTCCCTCTTAAAGTAAAGCATGTCATACATTTTGTGTCAACATTTTTTTTTTGTCATGAAAATCTCATCATACGTTATTTAAAATTTGACCCACTAAAAATAAATGGATCATACAAAATACGAGACACAAACTAACCACCCAAATTACCTAAAAATAGCTAAGCTTAACTGTATCCAACGCAATTTATATTTGGTGGCAGCCATTTATAAAAAGTAATGACCCTAATGTATTATAAAATCTGGCTGTAGGCCCGCCGCCGAATAAATAAATAAAATACATTAAATTTTCGAGTCCATCGCTCACCATTTTGGTTACATACACTCTGCTATGGATGCTTTGGTCAGAACCCAACGGTAATGGTTAGACTTCGGGTTTTCAACCCAAATATTGTGAATTCATCCATTACATATATTATGCAAACGTGAAGTTTCTTCTAGGAACTTCCTTTAATTAGCTGGAAAGGTTTTGAGGGTATGGTATTAGAAATTTGAAAATCATTAAGTGATACCACAGGGTTATAGGAATAAATCCTGTGTTGCGGGGGTGTTCACAAACATACATTTCACACACACAAAGCACACCTAGAGTCAGAACAAATCTTTGCGAATCACACAAAGATTTGTTCCATGTGGGGATCGAACCCACAACACCAGCGTAGTTGAAAGCGACAAGGCGGCCACTTTAACCGCTACGCCAACAGTGCACTCTCTTACTAATTCTCTTACTTAGTTTTCATAATTCCACTTGATTATCACTAACTTCTATCTAGAACGTATTTAAAATTATAAATCGGCTATTTTAATTAATTCTACTTTGCACTACTATATTGTAGGCACAGCTAGTGAAGTGTACTGCACTGTAATTTAACAAGATTCCCCCGACATCTGTTTACTGTTTTAACATGAGCTCCAAATTCACTTGAGACATGTACTGTAGAACAACTGTAGAACAATTCACGACCAACACCGGTACTAAACAATACAAGTTACTTGCACTTAAATGTACTAAACATTTTATTACTGACTTCCATTCGCAGTTTTAAAGGATCCTTAAAATAATGTTATATCACTGCACATTTACCGCTGTAGATCCTGGCGTCACAGGAGTCACAGTGGTGGGCGTGTGGGTGGGATTATAACCCGTTAAAAAAAAGAGCTCCAAATTCATTTGAGACAAAAACTGTGAAGCAACTCACGACCAACACCGGCACTAAACTATACAAGTTACTTGCACTCAAATGTACTAAACATTTTATTACTGACTTCCATACAGAGTTTTAACGGATCCTTAACATTCAACATTTACTGTGTACTGTTGTGTAAGGTATCCCGACATCTGATTACTGTTTAAACATGAGCTCCAAATTCACTCGAGACATTAAACTGTGGAGCAATTCACGACCAACACCGGCACTGAACTATATAAGTTGGTTGCACTCAAATGTACTAAACATTTTATTACTGACATACAGATTTAACGGATCCTTAAAATAATGTAAGTGAAACATACCACTGCACATTTAACATTTACTGTAAGCTGTATATTGAATAATGTACTCCGACATCTGATTACTGTTGAAACATGAGCTCCAAATTCACTTTGAGACATAAACTGTAGAGCAATTCACGACCAACACCGACACTGAAATATACAAGTTACTTGCAATCAAATGTACTGAACATTTTATTACTGAGTTCCTTTTACGGTGAAACGAGGATCTATGAATTTTTCAAAATGCAAGCCTTCTTTATACCATCAACGTGGTTTAAATTTTGGCTTAACACATTTCAAAGTTCCTGAAACAAGTTCTGTGGAAAAACAGTTAGAACTCTAAACTATTTTACCCCGCTTCAGGGCTTTCTAAACTTTATAGCTTCTAACTTTTAGGGTCTATTTACACGATGCAAGTTGTCTATAACTTACTTTGTTGATCCATTTATTTTAATACTTTTGCTAAGAAATCCTTTTTGGTCTCTTCATTCTATGGTTTATCGCAATTAAAAAGAGAGAGATTGCTAGAGATTTTCTTTGCAAAACTTGTATTGTGAGATTTGATATTTTTCACAACAAATTGGATGATTCCAATGCTCTTGTTACAAGGGAAACATAAACGTTACGTGGTTTTGATAAATTTCGCTAGATCGCATAGATCCTGTATATTATGTTCATAAATAAAATCATACGTATTATCGTGTTATGTAAAGAAACATGCCATTAACCATCAGGGAATCTAAAGTGCTTTGGAGTTAGAGTAACTATTGTAACAACTGGCTTCAAGCAACTAGCGGTTGCCTTAAACCTTTAGTTGTAGCAACTATCTTGGTTTTTTTTTAAAGTTGATAGTTGCCTCATCTATTTAATTTGCTACGTCTACAAACCGCCTAGAAGTTTTCCTGCATACGTTTTTTTACAAAAAAACACGTTTTCACTTTACAAATGTAGGGTATTTATTTTATATATTTTATTTGAAGATATTTCCGGTGACATTTCTGCTTTCGTGTGAATATCGACAGCGCACAAAGCTGAAATGCATGAACATTTAAAATGTTACCGGCACTGAGAACATTAGAAAATATTCACTATTGAAAATGTTTTCTTAGCGTTATATTTGCATGTGAAAAGTTGTGAGAAATGCAAAATTTTCATTTCATTTACAACAGTAACTTCTACAATGAGTCATTAAAAATAATAAAAATATACAGTACCTATTTTGCATTTATATAACTTCTGTAGAAATCGCATTTCAACAGTGGATGACTGTACTGAGTAGTAATAAGAAGTAGCATGAAAAAGGTTTAACAATATTTTTGGGTCAAATATAACATATTTCGTTAAAGAATTAATTGGAATTAATCTTATTGTTATGGAGTTACCTACCATATCCTAAAAAAGCTCTACACATTCATCTCAAGATGATCTATCGTTCAGATCACAATGATCTGTAAATCTGTATAATACAACAGATACACCGATATACATGATACCTACCTAATGTCGATTTGTTTCTAATAAAGCTAGAAGTTTACACTTTATATACATATGCAAAAAAACACAAAGTATTTAAAACCTCAGTTCATTCTCTGCACGAGGTATGTTCAAACAAGAGATTACACATTTCACACTTTTCCTCAAGCAGGTTACTAGAACAATGCTGAGAACTAGGACAGAGTGCACAGTTTGTCTCTCAGTGTCGGAAACTGAGCTAAATCATTTGTGTAGTGGAAAATCTGAGGAAAGCTCTGAAAATGAACCACGTAACTTCGTCAACCTATTTCTAGTTGCTTTATTAAAAAATGTTTTACTCGTATGTTGACTCTGCCGTTTCTTGAAAGAGAAAATAAGAATATATAGGGATGTGCAAAGTATTATTTTTATAAAGTAATCATATCTACAGAAACACGGATCGTCCGCGACGGATAATAATAGCAAAGCGCTCCGACGCAGATTATGGGGTAACAATTGGTTAACTGTTTTGCTTATTACTAAACCTATACTACTTTTGTATGGAATTGAGTTACTATCTCTGTAAGAATCAAACAAATATAAAATAACAACATACTTTTGTATGAAATTTAGTTACTATCTCTGTAAGAATCAAACATCAACGTAATCGTTTTAATCTATTTTTATAGACAAATCATATCTAAAACACGAAACTAGTAGTAGCGTTTTTTACGGGATATAATCCCACCCACACGCCCACCACTGTGACTCCTGTGACGCCAGGATCTACAGCGGTAACCAACTGAAAGGCACCGTGCATGACACACGGGCAATCCCAGGGAGAGTTAAAATTGTCTTGGAACCCGCAACGAATTGAATCATAAGTATATAGTTGGAGTTGGAAAGTATGTATCTTTACTTCCCTCCGAAGCAAAGCGGGAGACTGAGTAATTCCAAATATAGAGTAGTAGTAGGGTAGGGTTGTATACATAATTATACAGGGTGTATTTTTGAAACGGGGCAGTAAGGGCAAGTACCTTAACCGTTGCAGTTACAGCAAAACGTTCTTAAAAGACCTTCCCTAACTTTTTGGGACATTTTGAACTGCATTCACAGATTTTGTAAAAAACTTACAGTTAGCAAAAAAATGCAAAAAGTTCAAATTTTTTTTTTATGCCAATCGATTCTATTTCATGTGGGGATCAAAAAACCTTTTTAGCTTTCAGTACTAGAAAAGACAGAAATCGCCAAAAACGTTTCCCATACATTTCGGCAACAGAAACGAATTTCTACGATGGTCTAACTTTTTGTTATGGCCTGGAAGTGGGTAGAATTGACTGTAAAGTAAATAAAAAGAATTTTTACCCTCAAATTTCGAATTTGATTCGAAAATCTGTGTGTTATACTTAGTTTCAGCTGAGAAACTTCGTATGAGTTATTAATTAAGGATTTTCGCTAAAATGTCTTCTAATCGTGAAAAAATTGACTTATTAGATTTGCATAAAATTAAATAGCTATTAGCTGCCTGCGGCTTCGCTCTACCTACCCTACATATCCTACTTACCCTACCTACACTACCTACAAAAAACAAAAACACCTTGTCTGGACATTTACACTCAAAATAAAACAGGAATCACACAAATCGATCAAGTCGTTCTCAAGTTATGCGCGTAAACATTTCGGGGATTCATTTAAAGAAAAAGATTGTTTGCTGGAGCTAATATTCAATTCCTTTTGCAAATAAAAATAATACATGCATATTTCCTATAGTTACGGTCTTTTTGACTGTGTGAACTAAGCATAAAAAAATTCAGATTCGTAACGTAACGCAATTTAACAAAAATGAGAATAAAATCTGAGAAATTATAACCTCTTAAAATATTTTTACGTAAACCACGTGTTTATCTCGCAAGCACTAGGCGTATTCGTTAAGCTAATACAAAAAATATGTCAAGATCAACATGAAGTAAACAAAAATATAGTAAACTTACCACAATAATAGCTGTTTATCACCCTGAGGTATTTTTTGTAAATATTTACTTGATACTCGTCTCGACTTGACGACTGCGGCGAAAACATAATGGCTACCGTGACAGTGATTTTGACGTAAGTATTAATGATGGCAGAATAGGAAAAACAAAATATACCACTTTAATTAATTGCGTTTTAAACTTTAATACGTGTTACTAACCCTGAGTAACGAAATATCATAATTTTGGGACCAAATTAGTTTAATTAAAATATTTTTTTTATAAATGATTTAGTAATAAAATTAGTCCTAATTGGTTAACTGATTCATCAAGAATAATATAGCCACAATCAATGTTAACTAAAGCAATAAATACTCGTAACAATTTATCTCTGAAAATGTGTAATGGTCATTGGGACACTCAAAAAATGTATGATGATATTTTATAACAATGTTTTGACATTCAAAAAATATACTCTTATAACAAAAAATATATTTAAATACCAGAAAAATCATATTAATAGATTAACATAACAAAAAGAGAGGGGAAAAAGAAAAATATCATAATATTAGATATTGACTTCAATATAAAGTAGCGGGACAAGAAAAGATACCAAATGTACACTTTTTCTGAGTATGACCCATTTATGTCTTATGAAAGTATTTACGCGATTAAGACCCGTGTCTACAATATAATAATCATATTACGTTAGTATGAAAACACGGCGCTCGGGTGTTTACCCTTAAAAGTCGATCAATGGCAAATGTACTGGAGTTAAAAAAGGACAAGGTTATTTTTATTCTTAAAGTGATAGGTATCTTTGACGTGGTTTAACCGATTGTGATCATTACTTTTTGATCGAAATAATGTATAAGGAAGGGATCGCATATATATTTTATGCGAATCGGATCATGTATCTCTCACCTTACACATATTATTCCTTGACAATGATTTATTTCATCGCTTTAGGGTTCATAGAAAAAGGGTACGTTTGTAAAGGAGCTAGTAATCATCGACTTATTTATATACACAGTCACTGTGAATCTGTATGTATGCAAATACGAAACGATGACATCATAACTCATATTGTTTTGTGTAGATGTAATTCTAATCAATTATTTTAAACTTCTGAAAAGAATCAGGCCCTAAACATAGTATATTTCAGTTGTACATATCGTGTCAGGATGGCCGAGCGGTCTAAGGCGCTGCGTTCAGGTCGCAGTCCACTTCTGTGGGCGTGGGTTCGAATCCCACTTCTGACAAATCTTTTTGTACACTGCTTTGCCAGAAAATAATATTAACGTCACATTGTTTCATAGTCAATTATAATCATATTAACCTACACACTGTCACTACCGACCATGATCTATATCTGGTATAACACACAATAACAATAATAATTTTCCTTATTTCTTATCGCCCACAGTTGTCTTTTGTTAATTGAGACCATAATTTTGGCAATTTACAACAATTGAGGTTTATCGAATAAATACTATTTATTATGCTTTAGCTATTAACTAAAACTACGGATAACATATTCGTATATTTTGTTACAGATAAGGTACATGATAGACAAGCTGATGGACCTTCGTACCAAAGCTAAGAAAGAGTTGGCTGATCATTCCGATTGGAATATTGGTGATGTCACTTCAGTCAACCTTACCATGTTGTCTGTAAGTAGCAGTTTACATATTTTTTTTAGATTAGGGCGTCCTTCACATTAGGCGTACGCGATCGTCGGTCGTGTGGGCGCGCTGGCTTCACACAAGTCTCTCGGCGTCTTGTGTTACTGCAGTACGACGAGTGTCTAATGTGGGGTCAGCCTAAAATTAATTTATTACATTTAAAAAGTTTTTAGAAAACGAAAAATAATAGTCGTCTTTTGGACTATTATGTCAAACTGTACGTTAAAATTCGTTGTTCAGCAAAAACAAAGCTGTCCTAGAAAAGTTTGCTTTTTATTATAATTGCGCCGAGAATTAACGCAAACGTGCATTTAACCTTTCGGTGCATTTCCCTCGCAATTATGATAACAATCATGCATGAAAGTTTTAAAGTGAAAATGTCTGTTTTGTTTAATGTTTGCTAATTGAGGGTCCTACGTATACTAGTGTACAAACACAATTTTTAGTTAGACCTCTTTACCTTTTTTCTTTTTTACCGGCTCGGGTTCAATGCTGAGCCCGGTTTTCGATATCTCTCTCTTTTTTTTCGATACCTCTCATTCTATGTTTGAACAGGACAGAACGATCAAGAACTGATTAGCATTGAATTCGAGCCGTTATAATTGCTTCCAAAGAGGTCTACTTAAAAATTATGTTGTTGCATTTTTTTTTTGGCCCATGGAAATAAATGATTTGATTTCTGATTTCTCAAAACTCAAAAATAACCCGCAGTTTTTTTCGTTGTAACTCCTTCAAAGACTATTCTATTTTATCTTTAAACAGTTATTTTGATAAGGATTGAAGTTATGTCTTTTTTCTCAGGGAGGAATCCAAAACAACGTGGTTCCTGAGAAACTGGTCGCCAAGTTTGACATCCGCATCGCTCTCTCCCTTGACCACAAGGAATTGGAAGATACGGTAATCAACAACCTACTGAATTATTAATTGATCAGATGCAACGATAGCTTAAAAACCTAAAAGCAAAATTATCCATGAGGCATTTAAATCAGATGCCTTACATTATTAATAAAAATAATAGCAGTCCTGTATTTAATACATGTCCCACTGCTGGGCTCGGGCCTCTTCTCATGATGAGAAGGGTAAGGCCATAGTAACATATTAATATATAACCACCACGCTGGCCAAGTACGATTAATAGACTTCACACACCCTCGAGCACTTTTTAGGCACTCTCAGGCATGTAGGTTTCCTCACGATGTTTTCCTTCACCGTTAGCAAGCGATAATTATCTTCGAAAAGACGAATCTTAACGATAGAGGTGTGTGCCGTGGGTTTGAACCTGAGACTTCGTCTCCCACTCGGCTATCGCTGCGTTCGATGATTAATATAATAAATCAATTTTCATGTCGTGAACTTTTGTTCGAGCAGTTTTCTACCAAACCTTTTACTGCAATAAATGAACAACTATTATAGGCAGATATTCACTAAACCTTCATTCTTTATAGTTCCCTCACTTTGCTTGTAGGTGAAACGTTGGTGCACGGAAGCCGGTGATGGTGTGACCTATGAGTTTGAACAGAAGGATCCCTACGTTGTGCCTACCAAGCTCGACGACTCAAATCCTTTCTGGCTAGCCTTCAAAAGTGCTGCTGACCAGTTGTAAGTATAATACGTTTATCCTTAACACCTAAATATAAAAAGGGCGACCATAAAATCAATTAAGTTCGTTGACCATATATGTAAATCTATTAATAAGTTAGATTTTTTAATAGCTACAACGCGTTTAATTGACTGTGGTTTTAATACTCTCTGGATACCTACTGCGATATGATATTGTAGAGAATACCAGCTGTAAGGTGTCTATCTAGATACAAACATAACCTTTATGAAGCCATCCTTCTTTTTAATAGCAACCACGATCGACAGCTTTTTCTCTACTAGCCGCGAAAGAGTGACGATATGTAATAAATGGTCAATATGCCAGGCGCCAAGGTTGCATCGAACATCCAATAAAAAATAAAACAAATACGGCAGTTTTAAAATAGGAACGAATCAGAATAAAAAAATCTGTGACGGGATATAGTGTGTTTGGAGTTGCATTGAACGCGGCGCTGATTTTTGTAGTTTTAACGAACCGACGACGCTCCAGTGCTATTGAACAAGCATGTTCCCTAATTTGAAAGCCGAAAAAGAAAATTAATTGGCTTACCAGCTTTGACTTTGATACGACGGAAGAGGACGTAGGTTTTTTAGTGTGTGTTAAGATGCTATTCGAAATTTAAAAAAAATTGTTTTACTTTTTCAACCACCAAACGAATGTATTCGTTAGTTTTCCAAAATACATGAAGAAAATAACTGTTAGATAGTTTCATGAACAATAATGCTCATTTCCGTACATTATGCATTTTGTGTCGGATATTTTTTAAATAGACCATAAATGCATGCCCTTAAAAAAGAGCGTCATCTGGGAGCTAAGCTTCCAGTAATGTTTCCTATATTTGACGAAGGTCGGCCATGAGTTTCAAGCCAGTTTTCAAGTTGTGCAAGTTTTCGTAAGAAGACTGTCTACAGAACTGGCTCTTAGATTCACTTCCACATTCAAGATAGTGTGATGAAAGTGAATCTTAGTTAATCTAGGGTAGAATTATTGATGTGTGACGTTTCTAAGTGCTTTGCGCTGCAGTATTGTGCTGAGATGCGTACCATTTCCGGCATATTAAATAATGTTTTTGTTTTGTTATATATTTTTTTAGTTTTAGACGCAGTTATGCCAGAATAAATGATTTTTCTTTCTTTTCTCTCTTATATATTATCATTTTATTCCATTTCATATACTTAACGAATCAGATGAGAACAGATTATTTAGTTTATTTCTTAATTTCCAGATCATACATTTTCGTTCCTAGAATCGTATTCCTAATTTTTTTTTTCTATTATATTTGCGATTTCCTTATGACGTTAAAATTTTTCCAAAGACCGTTTGCCGATGTGTGAAAATTTTCAAGTGCCTGTCACTATGTCATTTACACCCTGTATAAACACTTTTTTTTTCATCAATTTCAGGAAAATCTCCCTAAAGCGCTGCACTTTCCCCGGCGGGACTGACAGCCGGTACGTCCGCGAGCTGGGCATCCCTGCCATCGGGTTCTCTCCCATCAACAGAACTGTGCCAGGTCTCCACGAGCATGATGAACATCTTAGCGTTGAAGTGTTTCTACGCGGGATTCAACTATACGAAGGCATCATACCTGCTGTGGCTAATGTTTAAATAACTTTAATTCACGTATCGAGTACTCGAGAAGAATTTGCTTAAGTTCAATGCCTCGGCCGATTACTCGGTATACGTAACATTTACAATATCTCCTTGACAACCGGCTTAAATTATACCCAATTAAAAGTCTAGAAAATCATTTTTGTTTTTAATTATATCACGCCTTTATTACCCAGAAGAGTGTGGCAGAGGTGTATAATACCCACATTTCACCTGTTATGTTTAGGTCCCATGTGATAGGGGGTGAGCCTATCGCCATCCACCGGGCACAAACCCATCTCCGTGCTGCTATTGGGAATTTCCTATCAACCTATCACTACACCATCGAAAGAGATATTATAATTTTAATTCCATTCTTCGTTGAAAACTCTATAGTAGAATTTTATACACATCACTATAAATATTTGATTAAAAAACAACAATATCTAACAATCCCATTACCGCCAGACCGCAATGCAGCTGTGAATTTCGATACAAAAACATATCAAGACCTGCTATATTTCGCCGCCTGCATTTTATGATTCAAAAAGATAATAAAGTTCCATACACACACACTTAAATACTTCAAGGCAATCTCTCTTTCTTGTCCAACATTCAGTTAAATCCATTTAAATGCTAATATGCATTGAATATCATTGTCCCGATTTTTTTATGGCCAACGAGTTAGGAATGCAGGGCAAAAAAAATTCTTGTTATAAATGATTATATATTTTTTATTTTCAATATTATCTCTAAAAAAAAAACATAATTTTAAACAGTTAACATTAAGTATTTAATAATATATTAATAAGAAAATGTATCTCTACGTATTTAATATAATAATATGTACTTCTTCTATTTACATATCAATAATTATTCCTCTGTCTAATCTGCACCTACCTATACTTATTTCTGCACCACCCTAGGTTGACTGTTAGAGCATGCCATAAGGCATTAAGTCCGCCTTAGCACTATTTTTATGTGCAATAAGTTAAATAAATAAAAACTTGTAAGTCATTGTAATACTTACTACACCAGTTATGGATAAGTGAGTTATATATCTAAATATGTATATAACTCACGTAGCTTAACTATATTTATTAAGTGTAATACACCAGAAGGTATATTATACTTATTAAATATAATAATAATAAAATTTACACATGCATATCTATTGCAATCAGTTTTCACTACTACGTAAAAGTTTTTGTCTTGCATACCTAATTGCTTGGCCCACTGTACAACATACCTAATGCATTTGAGACAAAATGAATTAGACGTTTGGTATTATTTTAGATTATGTGCAGGAGTCTGAAAAACTTAAATACTGCACTAGAATGACTTTTCACAAAACCATATCATAAATTATATACCTATTTATGGATGGTATTTAAAAGTGCTTCAATTTATTCCCATATAATTTAACTAATTTTGCCTTTGTTCCACCAAATATACTGAATGTGCACCAAAATATGTTCACTAACATATTTCATAGTGAGCACCTATTTAAGAACTGTTGCAAATTTGTAAAAATAGTACTACACCTATTTTAAAAACAGATTGATTCTAGCACTCGCGGACCGCTGCCGACTACTTTACCCATAATTGACCTATGCTGTAACTATAGCTTTTATTTTGTGTAACAATCAGGAATATTTGGTGCACGAGAAGTATTTTTCGTGGAAGAATAAAATAATTATTGTTACAATAGAATATTTGCAGCGCACTAGAATAAAAAAGTGTTATATCTTGGTGATAATTTGGAATTTGTTTGGTGTAACATATTTTGTTGGCCGAGTAGTTTAATTATAGCAAAATAATGAAACGGGTTTAAGAATAATATTTTATAAATGCGTACATAGGTGTACCTTTAGATTTTTGGTGAACACAAAAATATTATCCTTTAATAATTCAAATCGGGACATAAACACGGTAAAGGCCGCCATATTAGATTCCGTGACATAACATCTAGTTATTAAGCGGTGGCTCGTAAAAAAACAATAATACTACGTGAGCCATTAGAGAAGGTGATATAAACCAACGTAATTTGTTACTACCTGTTGCTATTTGCTCTGGACAAGTAATAGCTTTGTGTCAATCTTGTAGATTTATTATTCCTTCTGCACGAATGCTACTGCAAGACAACTTTTGGTTGAGTTTTACGAGATTTCTAGGGAGGGTTGGAACTTAAGCTCGATAAAAATTTCAGTTATGTTTTCTTTAATTTTTTTTTTTTTAAGCTTACTAGTAATTTGCAAATACAAATTACTAGTATTCTTGCTAACCCCCTCCAGCTAAGCTTAATTCGCTTGTGTTAGGAGGTAGTACATGTTCGTGGTGCAATGGCTAGGATTCGAACCCACGACCTCTCGATCGTAAGATGTCTTATCCATTGCGCCACGGCCGCATAAAAACCTAAATGAACCTTTAAAAATAGGAATAAAATTTTATTTCACCAAAAAGCGGATCCACCCTCGTTCATAAAGTGTAGTTTATATTAACAAAACATAACATCACGCCTATATTGAAAGGAGCGTGAGCCAGAAGGGTGTGACAGAGGTGTACAGCACCGGGGATATTGGATGAGCCTATCGCCATCCACCGGGCACCATTCCAACTCTGTGTTACTATTGTGAACTGGAACTCAGGAAATGATGGAAAGTTACAAATATCACATTGACCGACGACGACGAAAATATGTTTAGTTACTGCCGAGGTTGTGGCATCTTGGGTTGGTTGGTAGTTACGTAAAAACACATGTGGAAACTGTGGTCATTTTAGTCCAAGGCTAATGTTAAAACTTTAAGTCAAATTACAACAATAACGAAAACGAACACACAAAGTTAAAACAGTCATAGTACCCACAATAACTTAATCTAACCCAAAAAGTGTCGACGTTATTACCTATTCTAGCTATCTGCAAAGCTAGGGCTTAAGCGAAAATTCTCAACACTTTCAAGGACATGTCGTTCTGTTTCGTTATTTCATTCGAGTTTATCGGGGCTCTCACTTGCTCTCAAATATTAAACAGTGTACTTGAGCAAGATTTCAAAATCGTGGCTGGTATGTATTTGGCGCCCAACGAGGGACTTCAATTCGTACTTGCGCATTGCGTAAACAAGGGTACTTTTCCAAATCACATTTGCAATGGATTTAAGGATATATTTTTGACGATTACAAATTGAATTATCGAACATTATTGGCGAATTGATTGATAAATTTAAAAAAAAAACATTTCAGGACTAAATATGAGTTGGCTAAAGACGATATCCTAGCTGAACTAAAAGTGTAACGCGACGCAATGCAACATCTTACAAACGCCTCTGTTTCTGCTACGCATCGCGCACGGCGTCGCATTTGATCGCGTGCCATCTTTACTTCGCGTCACGTCACATCGCACTTGTCGTTCAGCTAGAACAACAGGTATGATAGATGGGCCTAGATTTAATTGATGAACACTCTGAAATGATGAGAGATTTGAACCAGCAGCCACATCCACGGCAATTATATTGCCCTTGGAATGATAAAAAATTAAGTTTTCATTAGGTAAGTTTAAAACTCCTGAAAAACTGATTTCGATTGTTCTTCCTTTTTTATCATTCGAGAATATTATTATCATCTTAACCAACCCTACACACAGTACAGTTTAAGCAAAACTTAAAACTTAAACAACTGTTTCTATAATTAATCGTGGTATGTATTTGGTTTCAGTATTTGGCGCCCAACATGGTACTCATCAAATACATACTTGCGCATTGCGTAAACACGGAAAATGTTACTTTAACGAATTTATATATTTAATGTCAGAGGCATTGTGCCCTTGTTTGCTGTGCCAGGCACCGTACTTCCGTCCCACTGTTACGACTAACCTTCAAATATTCATTTGAATCAATTAAACGGTAGTACTAGTGATGCAACGATTATCATTTTCAGGAATACGAGTAGTAATTCGATTCAGTGAATATGAATTCTAGTGCGGATAGCTTTGCTGCACACTTGTTTTTAAATGGAAATAAATACGTTTCAGATTAAGTTCAACATTAAAATTATGAATAACAATCTCACTTTAAATTAAAACTACCAAGAGTTAAAGGAATATATTCTGCAATAATATAATAGTGGAAGTAAAATACTTAACTATACTCTGTACATAAATTAAACAGACAGAAATCGAGCTCCAAAATCACCAATTCAAAAATATTTTTTTGTAAATTACATTTTAGAACTCACTTTTCGTCTCTCAGATTTAGGTACAATCCGTGAAATCAGAAAACGTATCTATTAATTTAAGTTGATATAATTGTGATCCATTATTCTGACTTTAAAATCGCATAAAGTTTAGTGGTTCGAATCCGGACCTACTGAAACATTGTAAAAAATATTGTACGAATACCATATTGCTATTCGGCGAATTCGAATATTCGTATTAGTTACATCTCTATGCAGTACTCGGCTGCAGTAGTCTTTCTTCGGTAAAATGTAAAACGCTTTGTTCTCGGTAAAAGCTCGGATTCAAGTTGCAAGGAATGCATGAACTTTTAAAGTGATTTGAGAAAAACTATTCCAACTATTGATTGGTTTGGGTGGTATGGAAAATTAAATAGAATTGAGAAGTCATTATTCTTATTTTATTATGTTGTTTATAGCTTATATATAGGTCTATGTTATAACGACTTTTTGAGTCGTTACGTCTCTGGATATACATTGACATTTAAAATTTAATATTCAATTACTTTTATTGGTCACTGTGCTACGCTACAGATAATTAATTTTATTGAGCGTGTTACCTTAAGTTCATATAAATATCTGCTTATATCATACTACTATGATTTGCAGATATAATGAAAATGTTGTGGATTGGGTTGAGGCAAAGAAACCATTAATAAAGGAAATAAACTATATTAGGAAAATAGGAAAATAGACTAAAGAAACACTGAAACCAAAAAAACTGACATGAACTTAAATTATGTACAAAAATATACAAAAAAGTCCGATTGGGAACAAAACTAGATTACATAATACTGAGTCAGGGCTATATTAATAGACATTAATGATCTATATTGAAACATAATACCTGTTTCATGTACTTACATAGGTAGTAAGTAAATAATAATTATGTTAGGTATTCGTGAACTGTGAACTAGATATTAATATTAATTATTTATTAATGGAGTAAAATTATATTATCTTACATTTACTAATACTCTACTCTAATTTCACAAATTCAGATATGATGATATAAAGGACCTTTGCTTGGCAAAGTTAATTCAATCAGCTTTGTTAATTTACTGCTTTATAGTGTTAATATGGTGTACTTATATAGTGCTTTATAGAATTTGGTTGTCATTTAACACCTACCAATTATGTCTATTTTATGTAAATGCCTGAAACTGAAAAGAATGTCGTTAAAGTAAATCTTCCTGTCACAAACAAAGGCTAAAATGGAATAATATAGGACGCCCGGTCATATATCTTCTATATCCGTAGATGCACGTATTCATCGATAAATCATATTCATATCCATAACATTGAAATAAAACTTAACGTACGGGATAAGATTGACGACATCGATAAGAATGTGCTATAAATAATCAGCTTGTATTTGTTTTTTTTATGAAAGAGAGTTATGATTAACAGGCACGCTTTGTTCTTTTTATGAACGTGAGTGTTACCTATCGTTTATATGAAAAATGGGAAACCATTTGCGCTGTGTCGTAGTATACGAAACTCTTATAACTTATTTAAAAGCAGTTGGTTCCAAAGTGCTACACTTCAAAAAAAAAATTACGTCAGAAAGAAAAAAGAAAAGAAACCTAATCTTACATCGACTGTTTGTTAATTGGGACTGTCAATAATTATATCATTGCTTTAAATATTTGAATGAAATAAAAATTAAATTGAAAATTAATTACGTTATAAGAGAATATATAATTTGTACCTTGAAAAAGGGAAATGGTAATTTCATTTTACCGAAAACTATTGACCAACATTTTTTTTGCTATGTGCATTATTTGACATATTTTAAATCATTGAAATATCATGTATGTACATACCATCAGTATTATTACACTGAACAATTTTTCGCCGATTTACAAAGTAACACAGAAACAATGCTTGCTGTATTTTGCATGCCTACTTGCATACTGCATGCTTGATTTTACGCTGCATGCCTGTTTGCATGTTGCATGCTTATTTTCACGCTGCATGCTGCTTGTCTTTAAAACATGGTATAAGAAAAAAAAATCCGGCTAAGAGTAATTTCGCTGCAAAGATTATCAATCAAATGAAACGTAAACGAGTAGCGAAACAGTGGCAGACGTGACTTCGGTAAAGTTAAAAAAAAACGAAGTGATAATAGTTGGTTATAAGTGAAATGAAATTTGATCAAATATATTTCGAATTTAAGTTTCCCTTTAAAATTGATTGAGTCCCACGTTGGGTGCCAAACACGAAAGTACAAGATATAATAAATGGAAAGTAGGTTAAACACTTTTTGTTTACCCGTGTGTGTGTTAGAAGCATAATTCGATTATCATAAAGAAGGAGTATAAAAGGCAAAGCCGGCCAGCACCAAAAGTTATAATATTCAATGTATTATGCAGCGTCACCGTCTTCGTCTAAAACATGAATCCAGAAATGCCGCCAAAATATAATTTAGTTTAACCTAGCTCTCGAAGATAGCTGAAATGTCGCAAATAAATTTCGTTTACAGTTGCAAGTATTAGCAAAATATGCTGAGTATCTCTGTTTTCTGGACCTACGTATATGATTCAAATTTTGCCCACATTTTCAAGATTGGTTTAACGTAGGTAAATATAATATTTAATTCATAGTTTGTTTGTTATGGACAGTATTAAGACTGAAAACAAAGATTGTTTTTGCATTTCGAATATAATAATATATTGTTATTTGAATTATTAAACATTGCGTCTGCTCAACTTTGTTTGAACTATATTGCACAAGCGACCTTTAATTAAATTATTTAACCACATCCATTGGTTTATCGTGACAAATGTGTGTCGAATGTAGCATCAATAACAATGAATTTTGGTTCGAGCAATTTAACATGAGAATAGCAATTGCCTGCCAACTGCGGCAAATGCAAACCAGCTGTTAGATATATCACCTAAACGTCATTATAAAATAACTTTGGCAGTCGTAACGGGAAGTCAGAAAACCAGAATGTCTGACAACTAGTCTAACAAAGAGTTTCTCGTATTGGGATGTATAACTTTGATGGCAATCGCAGTACTTAAAATACTGACATTCAGCTAAATCCGTCAGACTAGAAGCAGATGATGATTTTCTTCTGCAATCACCAGTAGGCAAACCGTTACTAGGGAAAAGGCCTCGCCAAAATGCGGACTTAAAAGGAACTAATTTCTTCTAATCGGGCAACAGTTACTTTTGAGTTACATACACAATCTTTTACGTCCCTGATAAGGTTTTCTGAAAATGTCACTAATGTCAACGCAGTCTTGGTTGTCTTCCTCTAGCACTATTTTCAGTGTGGTCTTAAATCTGTCTCAAAATACAATTTTTTCATTATTGTACAACAACTGCGTCAGCTATATGCACTTTTATGATACATGTACTGATAAGCACTGAAGTGTCAAGGTCCTATTACAAAAAAAACTTAAAAATCGCGCCAAAATAAGAATAGAAAGAAAGCCAACAGTTCTTTCCACTACTAGTGGGTACATTTCACGTGCCTTCCGTAAATGTGGGGCTGAATAAAATATGTTAGTATCGATTCCATCCGGCTCTCCGCTTTCGAGATGCCTAAAAAATTCAATCTATGCTCCGTTTTCTTACACGTGTTTGTTCTAGATCAAGGCCAAATAAAGTCGTACCGAAAAGTGCTAAGAAATACACTTTTACCTTATTTCTATAGAAAAGCAGAAAAAGCTGCCATAGGAGTAAAAAATGTAGGTTACCTCCCTACATTTTCACCTCATTATTTTGTTACTGATTGTGAGATCAAGAGTACTTCTTACTTTTTTTTTTACTACTTACATAAAAATAGCAAGGCTATCAATCGATGATCGTAGATGATTGGAACCAACAGACTATTGTGCAATTTTTCACGCCATGCGTCTAAGGCCCGTTTTCTACTAAAGCCATACAGAGAGGAGATATCTGTTTAAATAACCAATTAGGTCTCGTAATGTTTATATAAACCACAATTTTGCAATAAAATTATCATGTTTCAACTTATCGATGTTTTTCTTATAGCATTTAGCTATTCTACCTGGTATGCAAAGGTTGCATGTTCAAATCCTGCCAGTCCCATATTTTTTTTAAGTATTTCTTGGTATAATTTATTATGTATTTGTATTCGTTACCGAAGATAAGCAGAGAGAGAAAATGGAGAAATAACGAGATCTTTTCATCTTAACTTACTACTTCTAACTTTCAACCACCATCCCCTCTTTTATCTGTTTTGTTAAAATCCGGTCCTTAAAGTCATATGTCACTTTTACTTTATAATGTCTGTACGAGCCAATACTGCTCGTACAGCGAATCATACTATAAACAATAAACAGTCGTTTACGACAGTCGCTACCAAAGAATCGGAACGCATAAACGTGTGTTTGTTGAACAGATATTGGACATAAACGTGACTCAGACTAAACGTAACAACAACTAACAGTAGAACTTAAATATAACTTAACCATTTACAATAAACCCTTTAACCTGAAGTGATTTTGGTGTTACTACGAGCTACCTTCTCATAACAACAACTAACATACAATCGGGATAGACGGGTTACAGCCAACGACGAGATAGCCCCAACAATGTCTATAGGCTGCAAATAAATTGTTAAATCTATTCGTATTTGCTTGGAACATAGATTATATATTTGTTTCTTAAGCCCATTTTATGTTTAGTTATAGGTTATATATTTACGACATCACGTAAGCACGGCTTATTGGATGGAGTAAAGGATTTTCCTCCTGGTTTGATTTACCTCAGATTTATGTTTTTTCTTATTATCTAGAGCTTAGTACCTGAAATAGTTCTAAGAACAAAGTAAGATATTTTATTACATCTTTCGCCGTAAACTGAGCGTGTTTTACGTCATCTGATTTACTTTTAGAGACCTCAGAGATTCCTGAAAGAGTATAAACTAATCTAAGTATTTATTGACTAAGAAATATTCTATGGTTTCTTCAAGGCTCAACTATCTTTTGATATCCTCCGTCATCCCAAAAATATTAATTCTAGTTAAAAAACACCTGTCATCCTATTGTTAGTAAGTAAATATAAATGGTTTTTCATAGGGGCTTAAGTTTGTCAGTTAAAGTCATAAGTCCGTTCGTAAAGTTTATAGAGTCTAAAAGATTATTTTCATCAGAGAGCATGCATTTAACTAGAGGGAGCTATACGATTTAAATGACATTATTCCCACTGCGCGAGGATATGAGTAGCTGCGCGTTCCAGATAAAGTACACGTCAAAGTTTAGAAATGTATGGGTTTTGACAGTTTTGAACCGGCTCAGTTACAATTTTCTATGAAATTTGACAGTCTTATATAACCGTCACTTTTCTTTATGTTACATCTTGATATCTATTATCTAGAGAAACTTGAGAAATAACTTGGAAGCCGGTGCCGGCAACTGCGTTAAATTACAGCGCCCTCATAAGCGTTTCTCTTGTGCAGGTTTGTAGGATTATTAGCACGATAACCCATGGTTCATCTATCACCACATTCACACACCAAAAGCATTGAGGACTGACATTCACGGACTGTACATATATTACTGCTAACGATGGTGGCCTTTGCCACTTGATTGCTTGCATTCGACATTTACAAAAAAATCGATGTGATCATTATGTCTGACATTATGATATACCAACGATATAATATATTTAGAAAATTGGTGCTCAGTAATGTATCGACTGCCGCATAAGAAATTCTTGCGGTTAAGAAAGGCAGAAAGTAAGGACGTATCGTTGGACTGAACCAGGTAGAGTGCCGAAGTACTAATATGCCTGCCTCGGAATAAAGTCAAAATTGTTCAGGTTTCCGAGGAACTGAATATGTCTGTCTCACATAAGACCTAATTGAATGTTGATATTCTGTGACAGATATAGAACCAAAGGGCGAGTGCAGCGCTAGAGGAGGACAACCAACAGTGTTTAGACTATTGCTTCAAAAGATATTTTGTCGAAGGCATGACATGAATTTAATAGAACAATCTTTCATTATCTGAGTAATAAAAAATTAGTCATATTAATTACAACAATCAAAAATTTAATGATTGGACGAAGTTCATAGAGTGACCTACATAATTGCTTCATTTTATTTTATCTTATTAGTTGAACAGTATGTTTTAAAGTACCTGAGTTAATATAGAAAAACGACGTCACAATTAAAGTCATTTGATTACTTGTCTACGATACAGTAATAGGTATCTAAACCACAACAAACCGATTCAGAGATAACAAAGCAACAACACACGCAAGACTACAATAGTCCACATTTCTAGTCTTCTGCTCACGCTTTGTACATTCAATAGACTTAAAATATTACTCTGTGTGTCATCATTCTACCAAACGGAACGAATTACTTTGATAAAGTGCTACTTCCAACCATGACTTGACTTAATTTTATATTTATTTTGCTCGGGAAGCGGCTAGAAGTAAAAAGAAGAAGATAACTAACTAGATATAAAATTATACTTTTTTGCTTTTCTAATGGCGTTTAAAATTTATTGCCGTACATTAGGGTTTAATAACACAATTACTATTCGAATTAACGTAATGTAAATTATGATATTATTATATTTTATTTTATTTAAATTAGCAAATGTTAACAACATAAGCTATTTTTGTGTAGGTACATTAGCTAATAAAAATTATAATGCAACAATACTATAATAAGCGTTACGTAAATTTTTATGTATTTAAAACCCCTTTGTTATAAAACATTTAATATATTGTCTTGACATTTGTACACATGAATATGCGCAGTTATTTGATTCAAACTTGGAGTTATCATGGGACTACTATGTTCACTATAAAAATAATGGTAAATTAGGAAATAATGGAATGAAAAATATATTTAATAATTTAAAGTATTATGTAGAGCAATATGATATTATGTTTGATAGTAGTAGTCACACAGTTTGTTGTTATAATAATTTAGCTCTTAAAACAGACACATCTAATCATTTATTTCGTGCATGAATATTTAAACATTATGCATCAAAATTTAAATGGGTTACTTGGGAAAATGGACCTATTAGCTCTACATCTAGATGAATTAACCAGAAAAATTGATGTTATTTGTATCACCGAGCATAATATGATAACAGGAGATGAGCAGTATTTGAAGATACCCAATTTTGTTTTAGCAGCCTCTTTTATGAGAAAAGACAGGCATGGCGGATCTTGTATATTGATCAGACGTGGATACTCATTCCGGGTTGTAGATGAAATCAATAAAATGTCACTTGCCAATGTATTCGAATGTGCGGCAGTTGAATTGACGGATCTTAGAATATACATAGTCTGTCTCTATAGGCCACCAAAGATTGATAAGACCCTAGCTAAAAGTTTTTTTGGAAGACTTACTGTATTATTTAGCGTACTTTGTAAGAACAGAAATAAAAAACTAATACTATGTGGCGATTTTAATATAGATCTTCTGAAAAAGACAAATATATCTTTAGAATTTGAGCAAACTATTAGGGCATTTAATCTAAAATTTGAATTTAAAGAAGTCACACGATTTTTAGGTAAAACTTGTATTGATAATATAATTCATAACATTAAAGAGTGTCAAAGTCATATTCATGACTTCTCAATTTCAGACCATACAGCACAAACACTGGCCTGTCCAATAAGAAATAGGTGCAGACTCAAGTATTGGTATTTTGAAAAAAGAGACTTTTCTAATGATAATAGAGTTAAATTTAAAAATTACTTAAAGCAACTTAGTTTTTCTGATGCTATAGCTGAGAAAAACCCAGATACTGCGTTTAATCTATTTTATGAATGGTTTAAGCTTTTGTACGATTTGTGTTTTCCAGTTGTTAAAATAAAACATATGTCAAATAAAAAAGTTAATTGGATAACAAGAGGGCTAAAACTATGTAGTTTAAGAAAACGTACAATGATGTGGAAATATAGAAAAACACGGGCTGAAACAGACAGAAAAAAATTTAAAACGTATTCAGCGCGTTTGAAAAAAATAATACGTCTTACTCAAAAGAGCAAGAATGACCATTACATTAAACAATCAGCAAATAAAACAAAGGCTACATGGCAAGTTATTAATGGCACAAAAGAAAAACCACCCAGAATAGGTATAAGTAGTATTAAGAACAAAGACATATTTATTAATGATCCACAGACTATGAGTAATGAATTTAATAACTATTATATTGACATGGTAAATAATCAAATATCCCTAGACAAATATAAAATTAATTTCAATCAAAATTTAAATTCAATATTTATTGCTCCTGTCACCCCCCATGATATATATACAATTATTAAATTATTAAAAAACACAAACAGTGCTGGTTACGATGGCATTATAACATCTGTAATAAAAGATGTAGCACATATTATTTCTCCAGTTTTGGCCAATATATTTAACCATTGCATTGAAAATGGTGTTTTTCCAGATGTGCTAAAAACGACCATTGTTAAGCCAATGTTTAAGTCAGGAGATAAACTGGACATTAACAACTATCGACCAATAGCTCTTATCCCGATAATTGCTAAAATTTTTGAAAGGGTCATTCATAATAGCATGAACGTCTTCTTTGAAAAGGAAAACTTATTTGTTTCAGAACAGTATGGTTTTCGAAGTAACAAAAACATTAATATGGCTATTTATAATTTTTTGGGATCCGTTACCACTAACATGGATAGAGGACAGCCAGCAATAGGCATGTTCATGGATCTATCTAAAGCTTTCGATTATGTGAGGCATGACATTTTATTAGATAAGCTCTATCATTATGGTGTAAGGGGTAATGCACATGAACTAATAAAGTCTTACTTAAGTAACAGAAAGCAGATTACTGAAGTGACCAACACATGTCTGCAGACAAAAACTGAATTAGTTTGTAGGTCAGACACGAGAACTGTCAAATTTGGTGTTCCGCAGGGCAGTGTGATGGGACCCTTACTTTTCATTATTTATATTAATGACATACCACTAGGGCCTAATTATAATATGACATTATTTGCTGATGATAGTACTTTATTTTTTTCTAATAAATCTATGACATTACTTGAAACTGACATTAATAATTCTATTTCGTCAATGATTCAATGGTTAAAATTAAATAATTTGAACATTAACTTAGACAAAACTAAATTTCTAGATTTTAAGCAAAGAGAAAAAAATACATCTTATTGTTTAGATATCAATTATAATGGACACAAATTTGAAGAAAACGAGGTTGCAAAATTTTTAGGTTTGAGAATAGATAACAAACTGAATTGGAAGGCGCATATAGAATTTGTCTGTATGAAAGTGAGTCAGAACGCTTATGGCCTGTATAAATTAAGAAACACTGCAAATATATGTACAATGATGGCCGCATATCATGGTATGGTAACATCAACTCTGCGATATGGCATTGTATTCTGGGGAAACTCTACAGAGTGGCATTTGGTGTTTAAAGCTCAAAAGCGATGCATCAGGACAATGTTTAACATCAAATTGCCAGATAGTTGTAAACCCTGCTTCACAGAGCATTGTCTATTGACCTTTCCGTGCATCTACATTTTGGAGTGTGCTATCTTCGTCAGAAAAAATATGCAATTATTTGAGAGAAGGTCACGCGTACGTCATGCTGAAAAATTATGTGTTGTGGCAAGTAGGACAGCCTTGATGCACAGAAGTTTGTTCTGCATTGCACCACGAATATATAACCATTTACCAAAAAATATTATAAATTCAAAAAATGTACAGACTTTTAAGTGCGAACTTCAAAAACTGCTCATAAGGAAATGTTATTACTCTATTAGAGAATTTTTAGAAGATAAAAGTATACATACACAGCAATAAGAAAAACACATTTGTTTAATTAGATTTATATTTGAATTTGTATCATTTTGACATTCTAAAATTTTTTATTGTTAATTTGAAATAATGTTAATTTGACATAATTTTGTATTTTTTTTTTTTTTTTTTTGACATTTTTATTATGATTCTCATTAATTTAATTTTTAATTCATCACATTAATTTAAATTTGACATTATTACCATTATTTCAATTTCAATAATCGAATTTTGTTATTTAATAATCTTAATTATTGCATGAATTCATATTATTATTATTATAAAATTGAAACTATTTGCATGCTACATGGCTGAATGTGGATGAATCAAACAACCTCTGTACCACCTTTATGTACCCATATTCGCAAATTAATAAATAAATAAATAAATAAATAAATATATTATGATATAAATATCCGATCCAAATCGGTTTACCCGTTTAAGAGCTACGATGTGTGGCATGACCGACAGACATATCGCTAAACTTTAAAACTCCCCTCTTATACGTCGGGTTTAAAAAAAGAAAAAAATTCTTTCACATTAAAATAACCGGCCAGTAACTCTTCATTGTCCGAATTGTATGTTGCAATAAAAAAAATACGTGATATAAATTGGAGCGCCGCAGTACAGCCTCCGACTGCATTGCGCCACCACACATCCTTCTAAATTAATATAAAGAGACCCAGAGCGATCATTATCAAATGAGCAGATGCGGTGGGACATCCCTATTTATTGTTATTGGCATTACAATTTTACGAGGACATCCCTATAAATGAATTTTATAAAATAAAAAGATATGATATGATGCAGATAGTATTAAAAAGAAATGTGGGATTTTGTTGTCTGGATTTTGTTGTCTAGATTTTGATTGAATGTTGTTTTCTTGAAATACTGGCATCGATTTTCGAATATTGAATTTTGAAATATAGGTACATATTTTAAAATTCATTTAAGGAAGTTTTAATCCCCTTATGAAAAATATTGAAGATGATATTATGTCTCCGATACATTTTCTTTACAAATATGTTTATTTTAAAATCTAAATCCATCGAGCTCGAATGTCAAGGTGTACAAATAATAATTTAGTAATTGTTGTAAAAGAGGTCTGAAATGTTGTAGCACGTGACATTCCGTTTAGTTTGCCTACCCTCATGACATAAAAAGTTGATTTTATGTATGTAAGAATCCACAATAAGATATAAATGCTACAAGATTTATATTAGATAAAAAATAGCATGGAACAAGAGAGGTACAACTTAGTGACACAAATGTCGCTTTAAATAAATTCTCATGAAAGTTATTTGGTAGTTATAGCTACAAATATATATATATACAAATATACTACAAGCTTTGACCCTGCATTCACAACCATATTTGAATAAAAAATGTGCTGACTACTATCTGGGAATAAAATACGTATTTAAAGTCAACTCCACCAAGATTAATCCACGTCAAGAATAAGTGGTTATAAATGTCACTTTGTCACATCCACCCTGTATTATGTAATTTTTAGTGTTTGGACTGGTTTTAGTATACACACGGGCGCAAAATAAAGGCCTCTGATATCTAGCTCTAAGCACTAAAATAAAATAAGAGAGATACAATATCTATATCTATGAAATATTACGTCTAGAAGCTATCCCAGCGGTACGGTTTCATGTATCTTACAATTTTATTATTATTTGAAACTATAACAATATTCAATTTTCGTTTCACGACACTCTAAGGTTATATTTACTGCAGAACATTATATTTCTAGTATATTCCATCTGATTTTATTGACATAAAGGTATCTTTTAATATTTAATGATCGTTCACTCATCTCATTTAATATTCAAGATGGCTCCCATTCTACCTAGAAATATAGATTGAATCAAAGTTTCTGAGAAGGTTTTGTCAACAATTTATAGCATTCAATCTTAGTTCAGTAGTTTCTTAAAGAACCTTTTTTATACCTTTTTAATAATAGCAGCCCTATATCCCCTTGTCCCAATCTCTAGCCACTTCTCATGATGAGAAGGGTTAGGCCATAGTCCACCACGCTGGTCAAGTATAGATTGGCGACTTTGCACGCCCTCGAATATTTTTAGACAGGCAGGTATTTTCTCAGGCATGCAGAATCTCTCGCGATGTTTACCAATCGGTTTTCTAAACGGACAACCGTTAGCGAGCGTTAATTTATATGATAAATACACACATATCTTCGAAAAGACGAATCTTAGCGATTTATTGACAGAGGTATGGGCCGCGGGTTCATACCCGAGACCCCGTTTAGGCTGTGCTTTTCTATAGCAGTCACGCAAAACATTTTAGTTTTCAGTACTATGTTTCAATGACAAAAGTCTTATTCTTGTCTTTGCCAAATTGTTCAAAATACCTTTCTCATCATATTATCCTATAATAGCGAGATCAGTTAAACGTAGCACAAACACATTTATGCATCTTAATTAAAAGCTTAATCAGCAAACGTAATTATAAAGACAAGACAATTCAAAATGGAACCACAACATTCTGCATCAAATGTATCGCGCCCATATTTCACTATTTATTTTCAAAACTAGTGTAACAACTCTCTCCAGTTGTACATCAAACTATGGAGAGGAGGAGTAATCCATCATGTTTTACCACACCTGCGCCAAATCGACGAGTGAACGTAGTTTCTGGTGTTTTTTCAATTGCAATCTTAAAACTACATAAACATACATATATATTAAGTAGTATATTATATTGCAAAATTAGGTAGCATATACCTATTTAAATTATTATAGTATGTAAGCATTCTTGTAGCATTATTTTAATATTATTACTTTGTAGTTGTACACTCAATTTTACTCTTGCCTAGTCTTCTATTTCTTCTTTTCTTCTACGGCTAAAAAGAAAGTTAAAATATTAGGTAAGGTTTGCTGGTAGAAAATTCAATATTGAATTAAGCTCGCCTTTGTACCTAATATTTTAATTGTTTCTTTTCAATTATGTTATTGTAAATTCTGTGTGTGTACAATAAAGTATTTGAATACATAAAATCACGTCTTTATGCCATGTAAGTAGGCAGAGACCACATGGCGCCATGTGTTATAATTTTCTACACATACTTTTGCTTCCTCAACATTCACACTGCATGCATCTGGTCATACATTTGGGACGACCGGTGCCAGGTCTCTAAAACTTTATCATGTACCTCGAGTAATTTTAAGGTCGGTTATTGAACAAATATACTTATACAAATAAACCTACTCTAAAATAAGACAACAGACTAATGTGTACGTATTAGGGTAATTTAAAAATATTAAATACTGCTCACGGGCTTTTACATTTATTCAATTCTTTTACAGGGAGTTGCTACATCTGATCAACTTTTGTTCATTGTCCACAATATGTTTCAATTGGAACTGAACGTAGCGTGTTTAACTTCTACATTCAGACACCATTTCTGCATACATTTAATGGCATGACTTCGCTTCCGTGCGCGAGAACATTACGGGGCATCGCGTAAATTATAACAGCGATTGATTTGTTTGTTTTAATTTCAAAAACGTGCTATAAATCAATAAATGTTAATGGAAGTAATAACTTGGATTGTGTATGATTATACTTTCTAGTAATGAAATTGGGGTAACTGCACTGTGGTGCAACTATTTTTTTTTCGTTTCTTTTAATTTCAAAAACGTGCTATAAATCAATAAGTTTGAAGGTAAGTTATAACTTTGTTTTTACTTATATACATATATTTACTTATACAGTAATACAAACGGGGAAACTGCACAGTGATGTGTCTGTATAAAGTGGTTGACAAAAAACGACTTCTACTTTGTAAAGAATTGTAAATTCTAATTTGTTTTTGATCAAATAATAGTAGTGTGACGCATATCTGACGACATCGAACTCGCTGAACGTATTGAATTTTAGGATTCGTTGAATGAAAATATGGAACCTCGATATCCAGTTACAATCTAGATGAGTCACCGAAATAAAACCAGTGTACGAAGTTTCATAGGTTTTCATACAACGGAAATTCGCCCGAAAATTCGATTCGTTCGACGCGCGCGTTATATGTGAACAGATATGCGACACTCAATTTTTTTCTGTCTTTATAATTGTTGCCACATCACATTGCATCACAGCATTACTTTTCAACTTGAAAACAGTAGTATTAAATAAACTTTAATCATAGCCATGTTCTTTAACTCCATTTAGACTAGATATATGAAACATAAAAGCTAACTTCTCCTGTTCCCGATCAAGTAAGCGACAATTAAATACCATAATTATACACAACAAGCTACTATGCGCGGCACCACCCGCGTGGTATCTCGATAAAAAGTAGGCTTTAATTATTCTTGGGGTGAACTTGTGACGGTATCTACACATAATATTTTATTATAAACCAGAAATTAATACAATAGGTTAAAATATTTACACAACTAAAATAATAAAAGTATAATAATAATAATTTCAACAGATAATAAAAATAATAATAAGATTAGGCATCGAAATACTCGTCCGCATCACTGTCAACGGCAAACGTGCCCCGAAGGCTGGCGGCATTGCCACGTTGAATGGCAATGCTAATTCTTTGTGCAAGATAAAAGCCAGCCTTCGGGTCACGTGAAGCGTCAACCAATCTTTTGGATATTTCATGAAATAATGCGCGTGCACGTGGACCCCACGGCCCAAGCGTTTAACACATAATATGAGTTATATATTTTTATAATAAATAAAACTATGAAAAAAAAATATTTCATTTACCGTATAAAGATAAAATAAGTTTGCTATTTTTAATTGATAAATTTATCATTATAAGTACAAAACTTGATCACGAAAAGTTGATTACGGCACTGTTCACACTTTGATACAAATCACATAAAAAGTGCTTAGTTTGATTAGTCGCTTGTCACACTCTACGAGTACATCCCTATTTCTCTATCTCGCAGACCTGCCACCGTCGCTACAGAGTTTGTACAGTCACTATAAATCACAGCGATTTATTGACTGATATCGTTTGCCAGAAATGTGGATACTACAATATTGGCTTTCAAGTAATACAGCGTTAACTTCAAGAATATTTTTTTCCTGTATTGTTTTAAAAAAATGTCGTCTTTCTTTTCAGGCCATATTATTACATTTACGTCAGGTAAATGTATTATAATTATGGCCTCTGTTTACACGCTTTACTTGTATGTTTGTTTTATTATAACCGACTCTTGCAAGTTGTTGATAACTTCAACATGCATCACGGCCGCGGCGGGCGGCAGCTGAATGAGGACGGTCCGGCGAGTCCCGTCCCCCGCCGACCGTCCTCATTGTCAAGTGCTCTCGAAGATTTCAGATTATAAACAAATACCAAGGATGCAGATTTAAGATTTATAGAATACGAACTTTGCAAAAATAATTATTTCTTGTTAATTACCATTAACCAGTTTATTTTTCTTATAAACTTATTTAATATTTGTCATCACATAAGACGCATTATTTGGCTACAATTCTGTGGACTTTTACAGATTTTGCCCGCGTACCAACAATTTGTTCTGTATTGAAGTCACATGCGGTCGGCACATATACCTTATTAATAAATAACAAGCCTTCACCAAAAGTATTCCATGTACCGACGGCTACACATCAACCTATACCAACATGTCCAGTATAAGGTGGTCGCGCTGTTATATGGGAACCCCAAGAGCTGTTTTAAAAAAAAAAACTACTGAGGTGTCAAGGGACACCCGGATGGAATGAAGTTCCTTTCGATTTTTAGTTTGATGATGTAGCACTGTAGCATGTAATTACTACGCCGCTACGAGAATTGCTACGAAATGTGTCGTTACAACTTTTCGTCCCAATTTTTCCGTCTATCCCCCTTTCGCAACGCACGATAAGGAACTTCGTTCCAACACTTTATTAACTAAACACTATTTTATTTAACTGAACTTAGAAATTAATAATTTAATAAAAGGTAATAGGTACACTTATGATTTAGAAAATTAGGTTTTAGAAAAAGGTACCGATCCGTACCGAGATTGAGACGAGACTGAAGACCCATGCCATCTATCGTATTTATACAATGTATGAAAGGATGAACCAGCATACTTCGTGATGCTGATCAGCCCGTCTCCCAACATAGGCAGGGTATCCCTCCCAACATAACAGCGCGTTGTAAAGTCGTCCTGTGTAATGCGAGACCAGCTTATACTGGCCATGTGTAGCTTGATTGGTTGAGCTTGATTGAGCCGTATATACAGTAGTGCCTCCTGGCTCATACAGTGAATAAAAAAACCGGCCAAGTGCGAGTCGGACTCGCGCACGTAGGGTTCCGTACCACCTTCGTTCCAAATGTTTTTGGAACGAAGTTCCTTATCGCGCGTTGCGAAAGGGGGCTAGACGGAAAAAATTGGGACTAAAAGTTGTAACGACACATTTCGTAGCAATTCTCGTAGCGGCGTAGTAATTACATGCTACGTTACAGCTACGGTGCTACATCATCAGACACACAGAGTGAGTTTTCGGTGAACCACATTAAGATTTTTTTTATAACTTAGAAAAATAAAAATTTCTTTACTAATTAATCGAAAGAAACTTCGTTCCATCCGGGTGTCCCTTGACACCTCAGTAGTTTTTTTCTTTATTATTTATTAAATTGGAATTAAAAGAATGAAAGGTAAAATGCGGTTTACGATTTATAACGTATTAAAAAAAACTAATTATTAGATCTCGTCCAAACCAATTTTCGGTGGAAGTTTGCATGGTAATGTACATCATATATTATTTTTATATTTGTCATTCCCTTATTTTAGAAGTACCCCACATGTATGGGTTTGACGAAAAAAAAAATGAGTTTCTGTTCTAAGTATGACCCCTAAAATTTATTGTTTTTTGTCTATTTTTGTATGAAAATCTTAATGCGGTTCACCGAATACATCTACTTACCAAGTTTCCACAATATACCTCTTATAGTTACGAAAAAAAGTAGCTGTGACATACGGACGGATAGATATGACGAATCCCGGGTTATATCCCGAATATAAGGGTTCCGTTTTTTGCCATTCGGCTACGGAACCCTAAAAAAAAGGCCAAACGCATGTCGGGCCATATGCTATAGGTTCCGTGGTCAGCCGCTACAACATAGTAATGGACTCAAAACAGGTTTAATGAACATTAACTACTTCATACAAGGCATTATTTTTAAAGGTTTTTGTTTTTTTACGAATTATTCTAAGCAACTGCATTACATTGTTACACTTTGGATCACAATTAGTCTTGAACTTATAAACCTTATGTAGCTGCTATAGTTTTGTTTTGGAAGTTCATGACATAAACTACTTTTTTTCCTATTATTTAGGCTAACGGTTTAGCTTTTAGAGGGGAGGACGAACCTACCTACTCGAACAAAATTTTGCTCTTTAAAATAAATTATCTTGCAAATGGATCTCTAATACAAAAAAACTGTTTAACTAACCCTTTAAGTTTATAAGACCTATCTAACGATACCCTATAGTATGGGGTACTCGACGGAAAAAATCGTACCCATTTTACAAGTAGGTAAGTTACCCAAGATTTTTTTTTTTTCAGATTTTATTCTACAACTTTTTTGACATTGTTAACATACAAATCCATGCAAAATTTCTAAATTTTTGGCACTAACGGTTTCTACGCGATGCCTTGGACAGACAGACAGAGGATATGCCGAAACTCTAAGGGTTCCTTGTACATACTACGGAATCCTAAAAACTGGAATACACAAAAAGCCACGATATTTGTGTCACTGAAATATGCATAAGATGTGGACGAGCTCTGCTTCCGTGGATGTTTTATGAAAGTCGTTTTTCGACACAAATAAAATGCATCTTTCTTATTTTATCATGCGATGTGGGATACAAACGTATGCACGATTAAGTAGAAGTATTTGACTAAGATATTACATTTCATCTACAATCTTAATATGGAATTGTAATTTCAAGGTAAAGCTTACCATCTAACTTGGGAGTACTATTGTGATTCAAGCTCGTAGCCGTCATCGTAGCGCTACGGCTCTACGATGTCTACGTAGTAGGCTACAGCTTTCGTAGTATTTTATAATTACGTACCTGAAACCAAAAAATAATAAAATTAGGTTTAATGTTAGTTTATCGTTTATTGTCTCACCAGTTGGCACCACTGTAGAGTAAGGTCTGTTGTTCTGAAGTTTGTTGACTGACATTGTTTTATTTTAACCATTGAGTTGATACGTTTTTATAGAAGCACAGTTCATTAGGGCGCTTTGAAGAAAAACGTTATGGAACAAAAATTATTAAGGAGAAGGATGTTTTCTTCCAATTCCAAGTGGGGACATTATTACATGCGTCTCTTTTGCTTTCATACGTGCCATTTGTACAAATGCGCTCTCTGTCGTTCGTAAAAAGTTTGTCTTCAGAACGTCCTAAAGAAATGTGCCTCTATAGAGACATATAAACTCATTGACCGCATAGCCAACCCGCAAATAGTAAGATTTGACATTTCGGAGACCTACACTCACTACACAAGCATCCCTAGCGGCAAATTCATACGCGACAGCCCTCGTTGATAAACTATTAGGTACCGATTTGACCATCGAACGTGTCAAACGTGTAAGTAACGCTGAACCACAGTTTTCGATCTCTCGGTCGCAATCAAACATTGAATAAGAGAGAGACAGATGCAAATATGGACTTAGTAAACCCGTACATTATGAACTTGGTGAAATCGGGGCTTAATATGAAAAGTATCAAATATTCAAATATAGTAAGTATCAAACATATGTATAGTATATATAGTATATGAACTAGTTCTTCGACTTTACAACTTTGTGACGATAACCACATGTTACATAACGCCGAGGCATAATAGAAACATTGAAAATTAATATTTTTTATTACAACGGCAGCAAGCAAGTTCAACTTAATTTCTCCGTACGTAAGCTTAGAGTTTTATGAAAGAGGCAGGATGCCTGCCTAAATAAGTTATAGGTAGGTAGAAATACGTTTTATTATTCTTTATATGACGTAGTAGGTGTGTAGAAATGGACATGCGTCCACCTGATGGTAAGTGGTATTAATTTACAAAAGAAGATAGTAGATCCGTCGCTTCATCTGAGGACTACGGTGTTATGCCTCATGTGCCATTTCAGGTCCTGATTTTACCACCAAACCAAAGCACAGCAATGCCACTTCTATATGGTGGCAGGTTAAAGGTGAGTCGAAAGTGTTTCGTTCACAAGAGGTCTACCACCATTACAGGTACATTTTTGACATTATTAGATGAATTTAGACATTCAAAGTTGCAAAAATTTGACTATGCTTGGGTTCTGTACAACCTTTTTGGGTAAAATTACATAACATCACGCCTGTTTTACCTAGAAGGGCGCAGCAGAGGTGTATAACATTCACATTACACCTGTTATGTTAAGAACCTGTTCGATAGAAGTTGAGCCTATCGCCATCTACCTTGCACAATTTCAACTAGGTGCTACTATTGAGAATTTCCTTGAGCACAAGTCTCAAATTACATTTTTTCTCAACCTGTGAATCCAACACAACACTTTGCGGTTATAGGCCACTAGACCAACGAAATAGTTAGTAGAGATTGAAAATGAAGCAATAGCAAATGTGCTTCTCTAAAAAAGTGTAAATGGCACATTAATCTGCAATGACTTGCATTTCCTCGACATGTTAAATTGCCGCCCATTAATCTACGAGGGCGGCAAATATAGTGATAGCTTTCGGATCCTGTAAAGCCTTAAAGGTTTGTCGACAGAAAAAATCACGACGATATGTTTAACCTACGTCGGGTGCCGAGCTGATAAATTGAAACGATTTAATACCAAAGTTATCGATGAGCTGTCTAAATCTTGTGGAAAATGTACAGAAAATACTGTAGTTTTGAAGCGAACAAAGCTTTGCCTACGATATTTTTTTACCGTAATCAGATCGTGAAAGGTCCATACTATCACATGGCAATGAAACGTGATTCAAATTAAAACATTTTATTTGGCAAATTACCAAAACTATAACTATAAGATAACTTTCGAGAGGAAATGCGATGACACTAGGTATTGTACTTTACAATACTTGTAACTGCAAGTTTTGGCTTTATTTAGATTACAACACACTTTATATACTTTAACAATTAACGGTAAAATATTATTTACAACAAGCCATATTTTTGAATAATTAGTACATGACTTTGCTGAGTAATCAATCACAAATAAACCAATATTATTTCTATAAACCTCTAGTTCATTCGCGTTTAGAATTCAGTGAGTCATCATTGTGAAGTAATATTTAATTTAATTTAACTTAATTGCCCACCGGCCTAGGCCGCCCCCTAACCAATGAAATATTTCAAAATTACTAGTTCACAGTAACAAGTTGAAGGCATTGCTTCGAACGTAACGCTTGTGTCCTGTCATTTGTGTTAACTGATTTAAATATTAAATTTAAACGCACTGCATTCTTAACGCGAACGAACTATAGTTATGTTTTGGAATCAAAAGTAAGTTGCGTACTATGAGACAATGAAGCAATTATAAAACTTTACTATTTCATTTGCAAACTTATTGAAGCTCCATGAATTGACAAGATGAATCATTCCAGCAAAGTTTGAGTATATTTGAAGAGATAAATTTACTATTTCCCAAGTTGGGCCACTTAATTGTAATGTAACGAGTAAGTCAACTCGCTTACTTAAATTAATATGACTTGCGGTACTTCACCGGGTTTTTATAACTGAAATCTAATTAAGCCCCTAACGCAGGTGCTTGAGTTATCACCTATAAAAGTTGTAGGATAGCTGAAGGGATTTCATGAGGATGCTAAAAATTATGACAGCAACTAATACCAGATTATTTTCATACAGCACCAATTTCCCTGCCTGGCTTCGTCCGCGTAGTACATTAATAAAGTATAGGCTATGTTACTAAAGACAAAGCTTTCTAACGGTCAAAGATTTTTATAAATCGGCCGAGGTTTTTGAGATAAAACTTGATATACAAAAAATCTAATCTTTTCGCTTTATAATAGTTTTAAAATTAGATACGAAGTGTAAATGACATGGCATTGAAGCTGCTCACCAGTGATTCAGTATATTATTCTGATTATACAAAAAAAATTGTACGCCTAATAGTTAGCTGCAAGCTTACTGGATAGAGAATAATGTTTTCCAAAATATAGTGTAAACCGATCATGAAATAGATCGCTATCGTTAACTATACGAAGCTATTATCCAGCTTAAGCAAAGGCTGCTCTTCGCTTGTCGACTATTTATCGACACAATCTACCTCTAACAACAGTAAATGTTAGAGTAAATAAAGTCTAGAGGTAGCGGCTGGCAAGACGAATTTTAACCACTATGAAACATAATCTAAACTATTTATTCACAGAAAAATACATATTTTCGGCTTAATTTGTTACTTATTAAATAAACTGACTACACAGAAAAAAATACATATTAAACTAAAATTTTGTTTTTCTATGCCCAAATAGTTTTTTTAGCCACATTCTACAACTAGTTAAGTGAAGCTACTTGAAAACTGTTGTCAATGATTACAATTTTAATAAGAATTAACGCATATTGTTAGCTTAACACTAGACGTTTCGGCTGGGTTACACCGGCCATGGTCACTCAGGGTCGAAGGAAAAAACAATTCACTTTAATTCCCATTGTTATTATCTATGGCCCACCTTGATGACTGCCTTGGGCAAAACTGCCCTACAACCTGCAGAAAAGAGGCGCCCATGAACGCCGATGAGAGCGCCATAACAGTGGCCACTTATTAGGCCAACAAAATTTGACTCAGCCATCGACACGACGAAGAATAAGAAGAATTGTTATTATTATATTTTATATAACTACTTCTCTAATTAAAAAACTGAAACAATGAAAAGAAAATAAAAGTCCTCATCGCCGGAGTGTTGAATACGGCAAAATGAGGATTTTCACAAACATTTTGTGCGATAAATATGAACGATAAAAAGTCCCAAAAAGCTTGAATAAGACAGGTATGCGAGTAGGTGTTTATGCATAATGTAATCTGTTAGATCTCGCAGCAGTCCCCGGGCGCCTCACATCTTATTTCTAATGATTCATGGTTCCCCGGAGTATGTCAGAAACTCCTTCTCTTGCCACATTTCTATTCATATTATTTCTAGGTGTTGTCAACAAGATTTAGGAACAAGAAGTATTTATTCTACAATAAATACATTCAATTTAAATTATCGCTTGCTAACGGCAAAAGAAACATCGTTATAACGATTAAAATAAAAACATGCCTGAGACTGCCTAAAAAGTGCTCGAGGGTGTGTGAAGTCTACCAATCCGCACTTGGCCAGCGTAGTGGAACCGTCCGAGCCCAGTAGTTAAACATATATTAAATACAGGGTTGTTATTATTAATATTATGTACCAAAGTAATGCATGAATTAATACTGTCTAATACAAGTCATCTACAAATGAAACTTGTCAATACTACTGTTTTGCATGTTAGATGGCTAAACATGGATGAAACCTATACTGTACTTGTAACAACTTAATGTACCCATGTTGGCAACAAAATAAAATGCTTATAATTTATTTTATATTTATTTTGGCTTTCACATAAAATAAATCATAAATGAATCATAGATATAGATAAAAAAATTAGATGCATCCGTAACCATCTTTACTAATATATACTATAAAGAGCAACGATTTTTTATTTCACTGGTTATTTTAATAGCATTTAGCTATGCTTAGCAAATTATACTAAGAAACAATTTAAAAATTATAGAACCGGTAGGATTTAAACCTGTGATCTTCACAGCACACCGGGCAGCCACTTTAACCAAACAGCTACGGTCGCTTATTACAAGAAACCTAAATTTGTTAACTGTATGTTACGAGATTTCGTCACGTCACGTTCATCAATTTGTGCCCATCTTAAGTAGGATACAATTTACGTTCCTGGCACGAGGCGACCGTAGCTGTTTGGATTTTTTATTTGTTTGTTATTTTTACCGAATAAACTTCGAAATTGCTGTAATTTGGTGTCAGAATAGATCAAAACACCAGATAGAGCAGGAGACGAGAAATACATGAATGTGATGATGATGATTCATGCTTCCTCGGAGTATAACTATAACTCCACTTCTTGACAAAATTTACATTAATTTTTCACGCTAAAATTTTTACTTGCGCTCTGGGGGTTGTCAACGAATTTAAGCAACAAGAATTATTTATATTTTAGCTTTCAAAGCGGTGACGAAAAGTAATAAAAAAGTTTTAGTGCGTACATAACGGTTAATGTAGGTTTAAAATTATTTGTTTAGGTGAAAATGTTTATTTTTTTTATTAATTTTACTTCTATATTATACTAACACAACAAAACTCCTGTATTATCCAGGAGTGAATATGGTGCGTGTTTAAATGCCATCTGATGTAGAGTGATCCAATCGCTAGCTACCGAGTATAATTCCAACTCCGTGCTGCTATTAAAAATTTCCTGATGGAAAGTCAACAAATAACTCTTTACTCGACCCGGGAATCGAACCTGAGACCTTGCGGTGAGAGGCGCATACGCTAAAGACTACACCATCGAGACAGTAGAATATTGAATATAAATAATAATAAAAACAGTTTCTGATAAAACTTTGAACAACCTAATCGTACTTCAGTTGCATACCGTAAATTTTCAAATACAATATTGTTTATTTATCACAGCTGAACAGAAATCGGCTTAGCGTTTCATCTGACATGTGCTTACAGTCGGATTATAGAAATCACAATCTCAAATATTATATTCGAAATACCTTTTCCAAATATGTGTCCAACAGTGACTTTTGATTTTAAAATATCTTTATTTTCAATTATTCACAACAATTACTCACACATAATATTTAAAATAACATACAAAATTATGCGAAACTTCTCCTTTACAAAACATTTTTGGAACGAAGTTCCTTATCGCGCGTTGCGAAAGGGGGCTAGACGGAAAAAATTGGGACGAAAAGTTGTAACGACACATTTCGTAGCGGCGTAGTAAGTACATGCTACGTTACAGCTACGGTGCTACATCATCAGATACTCAGAGTGAGTATTCGGTGAACTACATTAAGATTTTTTTTATAACTTAGAAATATAAAAATTTCTTTACTAATTAATCGAAAGGAACTTCGTTCCATCCGGGTGTCCCTTGACACCTCAGTAGTTTTTTTCTTATAAAGTAAGTTGTTAATATACTTAAAGAAAATGTTACTAAAATGACATGTATATACTATATCGATATAATATATCGTATAAATAAATAAAACTAAATGTGTAAGTACTTAGCTTCACATATTATGTGAAGCTAAGTACTTACACATTTAGTTTTTACATAAATATATATTTACGTAATAAATTGTGTTACAATATTATTGCAAAGAAATTATAGCTAGAAATGTATAACACTACAAGATCTACAAATATGTTGATCGGTAAGCTAATCAGCGTAATAAAATAATGTTTGATAAATAATGCAATGATTTGCATAAACAAGTGAATATATCATCGAACAGTGGGCTTATTTTGGTGACATAACATAAAGGTCCTCCCAGACTGAGCGCATTCGCATGTAAAGTAAAATTGCAGATTTTATTTTGATCGTTACGCTACAAACTGCTTCACTGACTGACGAGCCTGTACGCTTGTTATATATTATTTAAAAAAAAATGTAATGTATCTTTACAGATTGCTCAGTTCTTCTCCCACTCCAAAAATATTTGGATCTGTAATGTTACCTTACAAGCGGTCTAGAGCACTTTAAAAAGTGTCACTTGTGTTGGCTTAGTAGCAGACAAATATTATGTTTCATTTTCGATACATTATATGATTCTGAAATTGAACACCTACCTAAAAATTTCCCTTGAGATATTTCGTTTATTCTATACACTATCTAAGAGTCAATATCTGTGTTTTTTTCTAAACTGCAAATCAGAATAAGAATTTGATGATTAAAACTTAACAAAAAAACTAGTATGTTGTAAAAAAAGGTAATGAAACTTTAATCTTTTTACTTTCAATATACAGTTGGGATAGAAAAGCTTAAGTAATCGGAACTACAAACTTCTATCTCTACAGTAAGTGGTGGTAACACAACGCTAATATAGCACTTTTATGGCAAACTGTTTAGTTCTTTACGAAACAACAATGTCTGATCCGTTAACAATCATGTTTGTCAGTTATAAGACTATTCTATATAGTCAGTATAGAACACGATAAATATATTCTAAATATATATATCTGTTAAATCTTTATTTCCTGTCTAGTGACTCGAACTGTATATCTAAATCAGCTTAATTTATTTAAGTGCTAGTCATTTATAAAAAAACACATTTTAGATAAGGGAATGAGTGTAGGTACTACCAAACGTATTCATCTTAACAACACCATTCAATAATTGATTACTTCTTGCTTCAGATTTCAGGAGTCAATAATGTGAAACTCAATCAAAACAACGACTTTCTTATACTTGAAACAGCAATACCCTCACATTATTTCGACGTGTGTTGAAATTGAAGCCTACGAAGGCTTGTTCTGGAAAACAAATAAGATGAAATTAAAATCTTGGATTCAATACCACGTAATTTTTTTTTTTTCAACGCTATTAACTTTCTATTTTGCATACATATAAGAAAAACATTCTAAGCAAAATCTTGTTAGCAATAAAGCCAAATTCAATAACAGAAACAGCCTTCTTGTGTTTAAAATAACAATCACATATTATTATCAGGTGAATCAGCCTCGATAAAGCTTAACGAGCTTTGTTCTTGTCAACCAATATGGCGGAATGAAAATGGCGCGAAAATGTGGCCACCATAAATAATACTGCAACTTCGCGGCGTTTTGTTTCGCTTTATATGAAACTTGGTGTGAAATATGGTTTTTAATAATGCTTGTAGCATCTTCTTTGTTCGGTTTTAGCGTGACGCTAAGAAAATATAAGGATTGTCCATATAATAAATAAAATTATAGTGGAAGCTAATAAATATTACAGACTTTTTTTTGTAGTAAAATGTGCCCGACCGCATTACCACACTATTGTGACACTATTTATGGGGACGATGTAGTTAGGTGGGGCCCGCTCCTAATAAAGTACCACCGTGCGTACGAAGATTTTTATAATAATACACACTAACTTCACGTAAGTTACCTTGAATTTAAAGTTTTTAGTCGTAGCAGTCCAGGCTTTTTTTTGATCTTTTTGACCAGTCACGCTGTCACAAGTGGGTACTTATTTATTTTTAAGTATAAAGATTTGTTTTTAAATAAATATTTTACCAGTAAAGATATGAAAATAAAAATCCTTAACAGGCAGCTATGATCTATCCATAAATCTACAGTTACTTAATACTTGCCTTATAAATGGAAAACCTTTCTTGTAAATATGAAAATAGGCAGTGTTATTCTACCCTCCATTATTTTATTATTCAGTTTTTAACACCCGTAACGCTTACGGTATTGCGATCAGATTACTAATTGAAAAAGACTGAAAATAGATTGTGTAACATGAAAGATCCATTAACCTTTTTTATTTTCATATCAATTTACAATTTTTTTTGATGATAAGTTTTGTGATAATTTGTTTTATTTGTGGACACAATGGATAAAAAATAATGACTAATCTCGTGACACAGTGTGAGTTATCGAATTGCTCCGAAACGGCTAAACCGATTTTAATGAAATATTTAATGCATATTTCGTAGGTGTAGCAATAGGTTTTTAGGCTCTTTTGTTTACTACAAGTGGAAGGTCGACGACAAGTGGAGTCGCGGGCGGTGCTATAAATACAAGAGAATTGAATTATTACGAGTTTACGCGAATGTAAAATCAGTATTATGTTCTATTACCGTGGAAGAATGCGAAATCTTAAATTTGTAAACACTATGTTTGTCAATAGGTGTATTGATTTTAATTTATTCTCTATCTTTAATAAAACGAATATTCGACAATAATGATCCAAATGATATACGAAGATGATTATTGTATGCAAATGTTGCTTTTTAAGATATTTCACTTGACTGAGTCGGTAGCGAACCTTAAAAAGGTTGACGTATTAAAATGCGGGTAGAAAGCGAAGGGTTTAATTAATGCCTCCCTTTATCTGTATGGTTAACCACAATCATCCTCATACCTCATCCCTTCCTATCACAGTCGGCCATAAATTTTATCACACATGTTTACTGTTTACGTATGTATAGATAGATGCTTTTATTTTGTTCTTATGCTAACGTCCGAATCGTTAACAATATCCTAGTTCCTTTGGTCCAAAGGACTATATTGTTAACGATTCGGATCGACCGGCTCTGGATTTGGTTAACTCACAGGGCTTCTAAAATCTGATAATTTGCGTTTTGAACCCTAAAATGCGGCGAACGGGTCGCGTCAGTCGCGAGCCGCTCGCGACACTAAAATTTTCTCGTAAAGAATTTTCGTAAAAAAAAAAGATGCGCGCGCAATCGTCGTGATTGACCACGAATTTTTTTTGTTTATGAAAAAAGGTTACTGTAATTTATTTAATAGAGGGGCAGTTTGTTTGTTTGCTTGATTGAACATCGATCTTTGTTACTGCTGATCAGGGTACGATAATTCGTTTTGAATGAGATTGTGTAATACTTCTGAAAGGTTGTAAACTATATAGCATCACTCTATAACCCACGAGAGACGTAGCAGTAACGTTTACCCAGAAACAAACCCAGAAACCAAAACACGCGAATTACGTAAAGAATATGAAACCTTTTTATGCTCATAGTCGGAAGACATCGGAATTCATTCCATAAGGCAATGTTTGGATTCATATTGTAAAAAGAGAGGCCATTTTTATCTGACTAATTATTTAATTTTAATTTCAATAAATGGAAAAGGAATCCGCGCGAACTAATGAATCGCACAAATTGCACTACATGCGAACAGCACATTGTCAAAGTGAAAGTGCGCGATCGTCGGCCGTGTGGGCGGGCACGCCTAATATGGGGGACACCTTAAATGTGAAGCTAGGCGATATTTCTTGTGATTTAGTGCTCAGCTCGAGGAAATTCAGCCAGCATATCTAGCGATGCGTTTTTATTTTATACAAAATCGTAAGCGTCATATTTCACAAAGCTAGAAAATAGCTTCTTAAAATAAGTCTTTGTAGCAATTACCGATCGAAGACGTATTTTTTTTATATTTGCAGAGCACCAGGAAGGTTTAAACAGTACGTACAGTGGGCCAACGAGTTAGGTTTGCAGGGCAAAAACTTCTAAGTCATAGTAAAGACTTACTACACCAGTTATGGATAAGTGATTTACATATCTTAATAAAATTACCCATATTACACTTATTAAATTATGTAATTCACACATGTATACCTATTATAGTCAGTTTTCACTATGGCGTAGATGTTTTTGCCCTGCATACCTAACTCATTGGCCCACTGTACATATAAATAAATGAGTAAAAAAAATAACAAATACCTAATCTGGGCTCAAACAAAATTCCAATAGACTCATAATTTCCTAAACAAGCGATTGCTGCGAGGACGGAATTTCATAAAAAGCTTTTCAATAAGGTAATTTAATTTACTTTGCTCAATATGACTTCATTTATTATTCCCGAAAATTTTCTCCTGGCAACATTGGCATCGACTACTAAGCTTAAACAAAATATTTCGTTGATTTTATAGTAATTGAATACATCCTGTACGAATAAAATAAAATAACAACGTTAAAGGTCTATAAAAATTTTGCATGCCGTCGTTTAATAAGTTTTAGTTATAAAGTGAACTCAGTATAGGCAAAATCAGGGATCTAGGCGGTTTTGAACTTAGCGCCAAAATAAATGTCACGCGAAGGTATTGGCCACTCTCGTGTGCAGTGCTTGTCGACCAGCCATCTGGAGTTAACTTCAAGCTAACCAAGATCCTTGATTTTGGTTATACCTAAGCATGCAGGATATTCCAATAAAAGTCTCTCTTGAAGAATTAAATAAACGAATTAACATGATACACGATAACATGAACGATTACATGACTAGCTTATTAGGACTGGTATTATTACTTTTTTAGAACAACGATTTAACAAAAACATATACCTAATCCCGTTAAACACTTTGGTTAGAAAAGCAATATCGTATGGGCGTCATAACATTCAACCACATCTCTTTATTACGGCACTGGTGCGGCAGGATCCAATTGGTGACCCCCATAAAACAAACCCTTCCACCCTCACTCTCATATTCCCAAAGACACATTAAGTTACAGTATTTGTGCATAATTGGCAAAACTAATTCTTAAATTATTATTTTTAATGTTTAACTTTTATGGGATGCAATGTGTTTATGACTATTTAAATTAATTATTTATATCAAATTTTTATTTTGATTTTTGAAGCGGCCGTGGCGCAATGGAATTTGAAAAAATTGAATTTGAATTTCTGGAGGGGGTTAACAAGAATACTAGTAATTTGTAATTGCAAATTACTAGTAAGCATTTAAAAAAAAAAAAAAAAAACTATTTCTACTCCTAATTATAATATACAGACACGAAATGTAAGTTTTAAGTTTGTCTGTTTTTTCATGTATTTTATTATTTATATATTTCAAATTAAAATTTCTGTTCCTATTAATGTAGACGCTGTGGAATTGAGGAAAAACTTTGCTTTATCATTGTGAAAGTAATGATTATTAATGTCTAGTGTATTTCTTGTTGGTGATCCTATAAACAAATAAATAAATAAATAAAGTAATGATTTTCGTGGAAAACTATAATGAAATAAATAATACCTCGATGGTCTAGTGGTGAGCATATGCGCCGCTTACCGCAGGTTTCGGGTTCGATTGCCGGGTCGGGCAAAAGTTATTTGTAAACTTTCTGTCTGGCAATTCACAATTGCAGCATGGAGTTGGAATTGTGCCTGGTGGGTGGCGAAAGGCTCAAACCCTATCCCATGGCAACTAAACATAACAGGTGAAATGTGAGTTTTGTACACCTCTGCCACACCCTTCTGGGTAATATTAGCGTGATGTTATAGTATATTTTTATAAATAAATCCCTCTATATTTGCCATTAAGTACTAGCTTGTTCAATTTTATACAAACATCTAGTGAAATTCCCCTTAATTATACACACACAAAGACGTACCTACGCGTGTCATACCATTCAACCACATGTTTTTATTAAACGCCGCGCGGCAGGCACCGGATTTTTCCGGAGTAGCAATATCAAACAAATTAAGTTACGGTGTTTGTATACAAATGCCCTTCCCCCCGCCCCCCTGCCATGCGGACAAAAACAATGCGGTAATGCTTTACGTGAAAAACTTGAGTGAAATGTGGTACCGGGTTTTGGAGCGAGCTATTTATGTTTGCGATATTTTAAGTTTGTTAAAAGCTTTATGCTAGGTTTGGAAGCGCAGAAATATTTGATAAAACTTTCCTTAAACGAGTTTTTATAACATTCCATTACGCCTATAGAGTGTGGCAGAGGCAGAGGTGTATTAATCCACACTTCACCTGTGTACCATACTTACTAGACTTGTGATAGATGCGAGCCTATAGCTATCTACCGGACACGATTCCAGACTCCTGCTGTTATTGTGAATTTTCTACCGGAAGAATCTTAGTAACACTTTTGGCCTACCTGGGGATTGAATACAATCAGCAGTCGCATACGTAAACCACCAGATCAAGGAATCATAGACTCATATTCATTTTATGTGTATAAATACTAGCTACCGTTTGTGGCTTCGCCGGCGTAGTACGACGATAAAAAACGTCCTATATTATGCCTGGAGTTTAAAACTATCTTCACACCAATTTTTTTCAAGATCGGTCCAGTACTATCTCAGTCCTGACTCTGGGTGTGCTTTGTGTGTGTGTAATATTTGTTTGTGAACACCTTCGTGGCACAAGAGTTATTCCTAGTGTGAGAGACGTTTTTAGGGTTCCGTAGCCGAATGATGGCAAAAAACGGAATCCTTATGAATTCGTCATGTCTGTCCGTCCGTATGTCACAGCCACTTTTTCCCGTAACTATAAGAGCTATAATGTGGAAACTTGGTAAGTAGATGTATTCGGTGAACTGCATTGAGATTTTCATACAAAAATAGAAAAAAAACAATAAATTTTTGGGGTTCCCCATACTTAGAACAAAAACTCTTTTTTTTCATCAAACTCATACGTGTGGGGTCTATGGATAGGTCTTTAAAAATGATATTGAGGTTTCTAAAATATTTTTTTTCTAAACTGAATAGTTTGCGCGAGAGACACTTCCAAAGTGGAAAAAAGTGTCTCTCTCCCCCCGTAACTTCTAAAATAAGGGAATGATAAATGTAAAAATAATATATGATGTACATTACCATGCAAACTTCCACCAAAAATTGCTTTGAACGAGATCTAATAATTAGTTTTTTTTTAATACGTTATGAATCGTAAACCGCATTTTATCTTTCATTTAATTAACTCAAATATAATTTTTAGGAGCAATTAGATAAGCTTGAGCGACTTCAAAACTTTTGTATAAGATTTATATTTGGCCTACGCAAATATGATCACGTTTCTGAATACCGTAATAAGCTCAAGTGGCTCCCAATTCGCTTTCGAAGGGATACTCATATTCTTTTCCTATTGTACAATATCTTGTTTAATCCTTCTACTCCTTCTTATTTAAAGGAACGTTTTACGTTTCTTAACGATATGCATTCAAGGTCCTTGAGATCATCAGAGGACCTGAGACTGGAGATGCCAATGCATTGCACTAGATTTTACGACAAGTCTTTCGTTGTTCAGGCAACCCGATTATGGAATGCTTTGCCCGTAAGTATTAGACAAGCTCGATCTTTGCCTATTTTTAAAAAAATGGTTATTGAGCATTTCATGTCATTTTAAGCAATTTCTATCGCATTCTTAGTAATATTGTGATAATAGTTAATATTGTGTCCTGACTATTAGATAATATTTATATTATTATATTGTATGTATGTATATAGTATATAATTTATATATTTAGGTATATATAAGGGAACAATATATATAATATTATATATGTTTTATTTATATTAGTAAATTATATATAATTTAGGATTAAGACACTATACGTAGTTTATTTCTGTATTCTTTATATTTTGTAATTTTCAACTGTCATTATCATGACTTTTCATTTTATACTTTTATTTCTTTTTTCTTTAATTAACGCACCAACAACTGCCCGTAACTTTGCTCATTTACTTACTTGTCCATCCTAAGGTAGCCTGTAAGAAATTGCTTATAGCGATAAGGCCGCCCATTGTGCAACATAATTTTTAAGTGAAATTGTTTACAACATATTTTCTTTGTTAATATTGGTGTACAATAAAGATTACTCTATCTATCTATCTATCTATAATAAAGAATAAAGAAAAACATTTATTTAGATGTAAAGTGGTACCGACGGAACCCTACGTACGCGAGTCCGACTCGCACTTGGCCGGTTTTATTTAAATAAGTTGGTTCAAAGTTTTTTGACAAACAAACAAAATATGTTTTTCTATTCATAATATTAGTTACATAATAGTATGAATTACTGAAAAGTACTAATGGAGTTTGTTTCTCAGGATAGAAGATTACGCTATAAGTTTTGAAGAACCCACGTACGAGTAAATTATTGTGTTGTTGCTCCAAGTTGCAAGTGTAAAGTGCCCAAGTTTGCGGTCACCAGGTGGGCCAAAGACAAGTTCAGCAAACTTTACAGAGTTTTGGCAAAGTTTGCAAAAGTTTCGTCATTCGACACTTTTAGAACAATCGATGAATAATTTGTTGTTCTTTCACTATGCATCATGTATACCTATTTAGTTAGACCTGACGGAAAAATCCCAAATGAAATTATAACATAACCTACCATAAAATCATGTCTATATTACCCAGAAAGGTATGGCAAAGCTGTTCAAAACCAACACTTCACCTGTTATGTTTAGGTTTAGGTGAAGTCCAATGGGATAGGGGGTGAGCCTATCGCCATCCACTGGGCACAATTCCAACTCCGTGCTGCTATTGTGATTTTCCTGACGGAAAGTTCACAAATAACACTTTGCCCAGGAATCGAATTCAAGACCTCGCGATGAGAGGCGTAAATGAAAATATATTAATTCATATTATTTTAAGCAGAGCCTGCTACATTTGCCGCAATGTTACCAAAACATATGTGTCTCAACTATCTGACGTCATTGCCACATAACATATTGTTCACAATATGATATTTCCACACGCAAATAGTTCCAATACATTATTGTAATGGCTGTATCATGACATAACATACATCAGACATGAAAATAATGCTGTAATAATAATTATGAGGCAAAACGCTTGTTTGAGTGACAGTTTAGAGATATGATAAATGGAAATAATGGGACTGCAACAGCTTTACTAGACGCTAGAATTTTTTTATTTATTTATTTATTATTACAACCTTACAACTATCATTACAGACCTTAAACCTAACGCGACAGTGCAAATATCAACTTAACCTAAAATCACTTATTTTTTAAGTTTAACCTAACCTAACTAACACTAGTATGTAGGATCATAAATTAGTACTTAATAAAAAATATATGTTTTCTTATTTTCGAACATAAGTAACTATATTAAATATGATTATAATAATCTATCATCTAATATATGTCGCACGACTGGGCTCGGGCCTCTTCTCTTAATGATAAGGGTTAGGCCATTGTCTACCACGCTGGCCAAATGCGAATTGGTAGACACACGACCTCGAGTACTTCTTTTAGGCACTCTCGGGCATGCAGGTTTCTGCACGTTGTTTTCCTTCACCGTTCGCATGCGATTATTTGGTTGACACAAAGTTTAGTTAGCAAACAAAGAGTTTTTGCACTAGAACGTCACTAACTTTCAATTAAAAGACATTTATAAATTAATAAACTGCCAAATTTTCTGGCAACAATATGTTGAGCTGTGGCCTTTTAGGCACCATCATAGCATAGCAAGTCTGAGACATATGAACTCAGTTGCAACTTGTATAATGTAGTATAAAGGCACTGTATTATTGTAATTATTCTGTATATATTTTATTATCTAGTTCCTAAATTCGTTTTTTTTTAAATTTTGATTATAATTTTTAATGATTTGGTGTTCTAATAAATATTTTTTACTTTACTTTACTAAATTAGTGAAATCATAACAATTTACCTCACTTCACTTGGAATATCTCCTTTGTCATAGGGGTGTTCACGTACATACATTTCACACACACAGGGCACACCCAGAGTCAGATCAAATCCTTGCAAATCACACAAAGATTTGTTTCATGTGGGGATCGAACCCACAACACCGCAGTGCTATTGAAAGTGGCGAGGCGACCGCTTTAACCACTACGCCAACCGTGCATATTAAGTACTTTGTGTGCTATTTTCTGTACATACCACGACGCGATGCCAAGTTATTTCAAGCATGCTCTACATGTTTCACAGCTTAATTACATTAGTACTTAAGTCTAACTTACCGCATTATATTATGTATAAATGATGAATTTATATAAAACACTGCTCAAGCAAACATAAATCATCCTTTGTTGTTTGCTAAAACACGGTTAGTTCAGTTTTGTAGACAGTAAACTGCTTTGTTTCGTCTACTTTGTTCGTATTTGATACCTAGTAAAACAGTTTATACAGGCTGTAATAGCGACGATCTAGATTTCCGTTTGTTTTAACATAACATAACTTCACGCCTATATTGCCCAGAATGGTGTGGCAGAGTCGTACAACACCCACATTTCACCTATTATGTTTAGGTCCCATGAGATAGAGGAAGAACCTATCGCCATCCACCGGGCACAATTTTAATTCCTGACTGAAAGTTCACAAATTACAATTTGCCAGACCTGGGCATCGAACCCAAGATCATCGAGGCAGATCGTTTGTTTTATTGTGTGTGTTTTAATCACTTCATTTACAAAGAAAAATAATCGCTTTATCTTAATCTTCAATTTCTTCAATCTTAGTCTTCTAAAACACTTTTCTTTTTTGTATGTTTTGGTCTACCTATATACAACTCTGTGAGTTTATTTTGTTAATAAAACACTTGTCATCATCGTACCTTATTATTGTTGGGACGATGCTTTGGATGTTCACGTCGACCTCCGTGGGTATATTATGATAATAATAATCGTACGTTGCCAAGTAACATTAGTAATTAGTACTCAATTATTGCATATCGTCAACAAATGATAGATCGTGATAGATACCTACGCCTTTAAATAACATAAATCATCAGCCTTTATTTGATACCTAAATAAAATACCTAGTTTGATTTATGTGAGTAGTTATGTAGGCTAGTTTTACGACGGTTTTGGCGCTTTAGGTCTCCTGATTTGTTTCAGATGAGTAGTAACGACACAATTTTGGTTAAAAGAATATTTTTGCTTCTTTAACAAAATAACTAGAGAAGTATCTAAGTTATCTCTTAACGTAAATCCTCTCTTAATCTTGTCAAACAAACCAATTTAAAGAAATTTGAGCAAAAAAATTGAGAATCAGATCGAATAAGGCCAACTAAAAGTCGTTCTGTTCCTGCACGCTATTTCGATTTAAAGAATTAATGTAATAATTTAAATTACCGAAAATGTTAAGCCGCTTTCAATAAACCTGTAGGATTACTATTTAGAATACAGGTTACTCAAGTTATTTTAGCCGCAGATATGCCGACTAGTTTCGAATATATTACGTAGATTCATCAACTGGGTGATTAATCGCGTTTCGTCGCCGTCCAGCGACGTCTCGCACTGCATGTCGCACGGCTTGATAAATGGTTTTATGTTAAAGCCCTGAAATTCAATGCACCGAACCCGAATTGTTGGAAGTCTTCGTCTTGGGTTCGATTCCCGGGTCAGTTAGAAGTGTTACTTGGGAGTTATTCATCAGAAAATTCAAAATAGCAGCACGGAGGTAAAATTGTGCTCGGTGGATGGCGATAGGCTCACTCTATCAGACACATAAACGGTGAAATGCCGGGGTTTTACACCTATGCTACATCTTTGTAGGTTTTATAAGCGTGGTGTGGTTTGATTCATACCACTTATTCACATACATCTAAACCATTTTCACATTCCATTACACTTGACAAAGCGCCTCCCAGAATTACCTTCGACATTGTAAGACCCCATTTGTTAGGCGTTGCAAGTGAAATGCAATTTCAACGAAAATAGAACTGCCCGAAACCATTTCTAGTGCACGTCTCGGGTAGTTCGATGTTGGGGATTCGATTAATAGTTTGTTTATAGGTATATTACACGACACGTGTAAGCTTTTGCTGTTCCTGATGTTTCGAGGTGGCCTTGAAAATTTACACATTTAATGTGATTTTTTGTAATTTTATAATCAATCGGTGGAAATAAACGCTGTCTACGTCTAGAATCTTTGTTTTCAATAACAGCTCATATGTCTCATCCACCCTTAACTAAGTTATGGCACATGGAAATAAAAAAAAACGGTCCCATGTGTGCCGCGCCATTTGGACTCAAAAGGGGTTAGCGAGGGTTAACTATCTGTAGTAAACAAGTAATCATTTTATACAAGTTTTCAAAGGTTTTTGTATTAGTTCAATCTGGGCCCATAATTTTCGTGGACTAATAATGTTAACGTAGCCGCTATAGTTTTTCTTGAAAGTTCATAACATATACTACCGCTATATTCTTTTTCAGATTTTTCGAGCTAACAGTTTAGCTTTTAAAGTTAGTGAGATGCCCTACTCGAACAAAAATTTGCTTTAATTATCTCGCAAACGTGGGTACGTTCGTTTCGATCTAGGGGTCTAGATCGAAAAAATGCCTTAGCAATATTTTTAAAACACCTAGCTAACGATATCCCACAGTGACGGCATAATTAATTTTCATATTTCAGCAAGCCAACATGAACGGTAACGTCGCTGTTCGCCGGACAGACAGCCAGACAGACGGACAAGGCGAAACTATAAGGGTTCTTTGTAGGTACTACGAAACCCTAAAAAGTTGTTTAAATTCGGAGGAAGTTTTACTGTCTCTCCTTTAACTTTCTAACGAATTACTGGCATATGAGGCATTATTTCTTCGTCGCTTGCAATGTCTCAGGCAATTTATTTATAGAGTGTAATGGTATCCTGAAATGGTGGAACACAATCAGATCTGACAATGTCTAGTCAATGAATGTGTTGTATATGGTCTGTTTTACTACATATAAGTAATACTGCATGTATATAGTAATAAACAAAGTCGCTTCCCGCTGTCTGTTTGTCTGTCCCTATGTATGCTTATATCATTAAAACAACGCAATAGATATTGATGTGATTTTATTTAATACATAGAATAATTAATAATAAAGGATTTGATTATGACCTGTTCCACTTGCTCCACCACCTGCAAAAAAGAAGCGCTCATGAAAGCCGATGAAAGTGCTATCCGCTTGGCCACGCACTGGCCTCATAGAATATGACTGCAGCCATCGACACGAAAGAAGAAAAAGTACTACAAAGTACCAGGGCCAAGCCAGGGCGGGTAGCTAATTACTTATATAACACAGCAATGCATCCGCAACATTTTCGGGATGCTGCACCTTACCACTTCAAATGAGGTTGTTGTCATATCAAACTATTAATTCCTGTCACGTAGTCCAAGAGTTATGTTAAAGTTTAATGGGTCAAAGATACTGAGATACCAAATATACATTACTTATACTAATTAAAGAGATTAAACACTTAACTGTCCAGTATCCAGAGCGAAATATAACAAAGCAAAGCCCGCTTTATTCTCAGATTGTTAAAGTGCAAAATTGTAAGTATCTAATTAATTTAGAACAAAGGATCCTTGATGTTTACGAGCTGTGATTAAGAATTCAGCCTGGTTCGGTTTTTGAAACAAAGGCAGTTCTAGACTACAAGCGCATTGCGGCTCTCGAGTGTTGGGCCCGCTTGCCACCAAAGTTGTGTTGTCAAAGGCTACACTTATTTAAATTCAGAATTTCTCAGAATATATCTTCCTTAGTTCTTGGTTCAGATCTAGAGCAGGCTTCAATACAGTTCAGGTTTTTCTTAGAATCAAGGATTTTTAATAAATACTAAAGGTAAAGTCGCAGGTGTACAAATTAAGGTGATGTTTGATGAGAAACGTTTGTACACATGTGATTTTTTGTGTGACTGTGAGTTTCGGTTATGAAACCTGATTAGTAATTCAAGCAAATCTCGTCTCTACAACAGATAGGAGCCTCTTTATGTAAAGCTTAATGGACTAACAAGGTTTGTCGAAGTCAGTTGATTAGTTCACAGATGTATGTTTTATTGCCATTCCAGACTTTTTTAAGCGTAGGGAAATACGCATAGCTATAAGTGGGTAGTTTCTTTGATAGGTCTTAAATAAGTACATGAAATTTATCGACTGGTTATTGGCTGTAGGTAAATTACTTTGAAAGAAACAATTTACAATCATATAGTCATTCATTTGCCTGAAAGGTTGTATTATATGCCTGGATTAGCGCAGAACAATAGGTATACATACGGGTAACGAGTCGTTAGTGGTAAACTGTCTGTGAAGAGATGGCGCAACGCTACAATAGGCTTTTATCCTGATTATTCCCGATCATACTTCTGATGAGAGCAGCGATGGGAAACCGTGGGACTATGAAGTCGAAGGTCTCGGGTTCGAACCTACGGCACACACTCTATTAATAAATCGTATCATGAAAGTGTCGCTTTAACGGTTAAGGAAAACATAGTGAGGAATGGTTCCTCACTATGTTTTCCTATACCTATTAAATTATCATATATAAAAGTGCTCGAGAGTATGTGAAGTCTACCGATCCGGACTTAGCCAGCGTGGTGGACTAAAAAAAAGCTTGGCCAGCAGAAGAACATGTGTTAGATACAGGGTCACTGTTATGAAAATATTAAACCTTTCAATTTCTTTCATTTACATAAGTGGCCTGATATCTTCAGTATTTGGGCCTGAAAATATTTCTTAAAGCTCGTGAATAATATTTAACATTAACTTGAAAATTTTGATTACTTTATTAGCCATTTATATCAAAGGTAAGTCACGCGATAACGTACGTTGAAAGAATTTTAATTGGTTCATTCAACATTTATTAATTAGGCCTACTCTTGTAGAAGTCTAACTTCAAATACTCAAATTAAAATATTTGATAAATCAGCATTAAGTTCTTGGATCGATTAAACATCGAGGGAATTCAATGTAAAGCTAAAGACGTTAGTTATTTCTTAATACTTTTAATCCAACGGTATAAGAAATTTTGTCAAAAAACTTGAAGGAGTCATACCACCTTTAACATGCCCCACGAATAGTATTGCTTACTGTTTTCTGCTTTGGTTGTGAGATTAGGGCCTAAAATTACTGGCACACGAGACATATCATCGAAATCTTCAAATTTAGTGATGCACCTATAATCTATTTTTATGGATGTTTATGTTCCGAAGTTGCCACTTACCATCATTGTTATACACAGGCGTAGTAAATATGTACTTCACTTATAACCGAATGATCTGATGGCAGTCACTTCACGTAAAATTTAACAATAACATAACATAACATTACGCCTTTATTACCAAGATGAGTGTGGCAGAGATATAACACACACTTCACCTGTTATGTTTAGGTCCCATGCGATAGGGGGTGAGCCTATCGCAATCCACCAGGCACAAATATAATTCCATGCTGCTATTGAGAAATTCCTGACAGAATAATCTCAAATAACCCGAGACCTCGTGGTGAAGGGCGCATACGCTAACCACTAGACCAACGAGACAATTTAATAATAATTTTGTAATATTCAGCTAAATTCTTTGGACTAGAAGCCGACCCCAATGTAATTGAAAAAAGACTCGAAAGATGATGACTTATAACTGATTTAATCCGTATATAGATAAAGATACTTTATTTCGCAAATATGGGTGTACAGTATGATGTTACATAATAGAATATTAGTGCCACCAAATTTTACCAATAGGCATGCGAAAGGTTACATAACCGTTAAAATACAAGTAAGCAACAAAGACATTAACACATAACATATTACAGAACTAATAAAGACAAATAAAAATAAATTTAAACATTAATAAAAAACAATTAACTAAAAACTAATACAATTTACAAAAATGCACTATCTTTTTCATTAATAAATTCACTTATACTGTAATAAGCTTTATCAGCCAGAAAGTTTCGAAGTCTTTTTTGAAATAAATTAATATTAAGTTATTTCAAACACTTCGGTAATTTGTTGTAAATGTTGGGGGCCATGCAGAAAACACTCTTGCGTATTAGTGTTGTGTTAGCAGTTTGAACGCAGATTTTACTACTGTCTCGCCTGTTTCTTGGTATTACGTCAGTTAGACGCATAAATCGGTTTGTATTTCGGTTTGGTTTATATTTTATTCCATTTCTCAGAAACACAATCGCAAGCAAAAAGTCACGTGTTCACAAACGGTATTTCATCAATACTACCTTGATTTGTACACGTGCGACTTTACCTTTAGTATTTATTGAAAAATCCTTGATTTTAAGAAATACCTGAAGCGTATTGATTTTATTAAGGCCTACAGTATAAAGTGGGCTCTTACCCTTATCAAAATACCTTAGGAATCGTGAACTTAAATACATCTTTTAAAAAACAAATGTCCTATTTCCTATTTACAGAGACGATAAAAAGGTTCTAAATTAAGTTACGACCAATATACCTTTACTACTACTTTTTTAACTCGCTTATATTAGCTTCACCTGTATGTATGTATGTATGTATGTAACCGACTCCTTTGGACTCGATTAGACGAAAAATATATCACAGAGCGCCCCACGCTTTTTCACAATAATATTAGTATGTTTTGTTCATTACCATTTTCAGCTTATATTAGGAATTATTTTTCACTTTTTAGTTAGAAGTACTTTAAAAGCGTGTTTTTAGTTTTTTTAAACTATTATTTATTTAACAAAATGTTTAATATGTAACGTAACAGACTTCTCTTCCTAATGCCAATAAAAATAAACCGGCCAAGTGCGGTTTGGACTCGGGCGCCAAGGGTTCTGTACCATTATCTATAAAAACGGCAATAAAATCATGTCTGTTGTATGGCAGCCCCTTAAATATTTATTTTAATTTAATTTTATTATTTATATTTAAAGTAGATTGATATATTACTAAATATTATGGATACTAGATCCAGAAAGCCGGGTGTTGTGGCGCAAATTGGAAGAGGCCTATGTCCAGCAGTGGACTACCAGCGGCTGAATGATGACGATGAAATATTATGTGAATATTTCAAGCGTCTACATGTTACCGTTATCAATATCAAGCTGAAACGACTACTTCCGGTTGTTAGTTATTTAATTTGATGTTACTAGTGACAACAGTTATACATAAAATTTCAGCAAGCTTTCTATAATGGCTTATGAGATACAGCCTGGTGACAGACGGACAGCGAAGTCTCATTTATAGGATCCGCTTTTACCCTTGGTGTACGGTACCCTAGAAACACCTCTAAAACAACAAACTGTGTTTATTCTTCTTCTATCCTAGATAAGATAGAAACAAATGGATGAATGTGACTTCACGAAATAACGTGACATACAGTTAAAAAATTTAAGGTTCTGGCAAGAGGCGACCGTAGCTGGATGGCTAAAGCGACTGCCCGGTGTGCAGTAGGTCGCAGATTCAAATCCTGCCGGTCTCATATGTTTTTCAGCTGTTTCTTAGTAAAACTGTGTTTATGACAGATCTCTTAATATGTTAAATTAACAATTAATTTTGTAATTAGTCACAACTATGGTTTATATTCTGGTGGTAGAGCTCTTGTGAATGAGCTCAAGGGCGGCAGCACCACCGTCTCACCTTTAACCTGCCGCCAAATAGTAGTGTTTCCATTACTGTGTTTCGGTTTGATGGTGAGATCAGGCCCTGAAATTACTGGCACATGAGGCAAAACACCGTAGTCCTCAGCTGCAGCGACGCATCTTTAATCTGCTTTTGTGGATTCTTGATGTCCATGGGCTGTACTCCACTTACCATCAGGTGGACTACACGTTTGTTCGCTGTGGGCGTATTATAAAAAAAAATATATATAATATGTTTTTAATAATTTAACTGTGGCGATGTCATGCCTGAGTCTATTACTGATCTGACTGTACGAAAAAGTAATAATTAAATGCTATTTTTTAAATTTATAGTATAGTCTTTTAGCATAGCAGGCTATACTATTCGACGATAGTTCAAGACTCCAGAAATAATATAAAATATAATATTAAAGTGCTAAATTTTTATCGACGTACCACACGGGCGAAGCCGCGAACTGAAGCAAGTATTATATATATAGATACACGCAACCAATGATGAAATATAATAGCCAGGTTGAGAGCCGAAAAAGTATAATAATGTATCTTTTGGTAGATTATTCGATATGAATCGTTCGGAAACGTTGTAAATCGATTCCGATCTAATTTCCGGAGCTCGATTAAACGTATCCTACGATGACGCCATTTTTGGCAAATTAACGTGCTGTAATGTAGTTATACGAATAAAATTCGGTTACAGTAGTATAATAACGTTTTCGTTTGCTTTTATTGTGGAAAAAAAAAAGAAATAACACTTTTGAATAGAATAAAAATAAAGAGGTCTTCACAGTTCAAGGAATAAGGGGCCTATTACAATTAGATATTACTTCAACGAGAGAACATTATCACGAACGCACTTGAAATAAGCGTCTGTGTCGTAAATATAAAAAAAAATAGTCTTGTAGTTTTAACTGGCACGGGTACGTGATATACCCAACTTCTAATTGATTATTTTTATAGCATTTAGCTATGCTTAGCAAATTATACTGTTTCTTAGTATGTGATATACCCAGTTTTAATTCATCGACACGTTTGTCATGGTTTCCACACAGACAGCTTCCTGAATTGAGTTGGCTTTAAGAATATATTAAAACATTAAAACTTAGCTGTAGAAACTTCACATAACATAACATCACGCCTATATTACCCAGAAGGGTGTGGCAAAGGTGTACACACTTAACCTGTTATATTTAGGTCCCATGGGATAGGGGGTGAGCCTATCGCCATCTACCGGGCTCAATTCCAACTCCGTGCTTTGTGAATTTCCTGACGACAAGTTAACAAATAACACTTTGCCCGACCCGGGAATCGAACCTCAGACCCCGCGGAGACAGGCGCATACGTTAACCACTAGACCAACGAGGCAGCTTAGCAGTAGTACTATGTATGTTGCCTCCATAACTCATCTCATCACTCATCATATTTTACTAATATCTTTCTTTCTTTACTTTTGACTAGTAACAAAGGTTCTAAAACACTTTATCGCCAATAAAACGCACTTGCCATGAATATTCTTCACACTTTAAGCCATTAGCAGTAATGCCCACAGATATTCGTTGGAGGCAGTTATTCACAACGGACAGTTTTGCACTAATGTTGTAGCAGATGGTCATTATATCCTGTTACTGAAACTAGGAACTATAAAAATCATCCACATTTCTTTCGTAGATGTTTTGAGCGTATAGTCCACGGCCGTGTATACCAACTAATAATAAGTGGTAACTTCAGCTAGTGAACATCAACAGTCAACAAAAGTAGACTGTCGGTGCGTCGCTTTTTCTGAGAACTACGGTGTTACGCCTCAACTTAACATAACATCTCGGCTATATTACCCAGAAGGGTGTGGCAGAGGTGCACAATACCAACATTTCACCTGTTACGTTTAGGTGCCATGGGTTAAAAGGTGAGCCTGTTGCCATCCAACGGACACAATTTCAACTCCGCGCTGCTTGCTAGCCCAGGAATCGAACCCAAGACCTCGTGGTGAGATACACATACGCTTACCACTAGACCATCGAGGCAGTCGTCGATGCTACACCTCAAGTGGCAATAATTACAGGGCCTGAACAAAAATCATTCACAATTTCTTTCGTAGATTTTGAATAGTAATGAGAAGTAGTAACTGCAGACCGTAAATGCCATCAATCAAGAAAAGTAAATTGTTGATGCGTCTCATCTTTAGAGAACTACGGTGTTACGTCTAAAGCTGACAGTTGGAAGCAAGCATCAGCGTCAATGCGCAAACGTGTCATGTTGTCACGTATGCGTACGCATCTTTTTGGTATGAAAAGGCGTAAACATACGTCGGGCCTTGATGCTGACGTTTCTTCCAACTGCAAGCTTAAAGTAATTTCAGCGCCTTATCCCAATAAAATCAGAACGCAGCAGTTGAAGCGCTACTATTTGGCGACAGGATGAGGGTGAGATGATGGTGCTGCCAACCACGAGCTCAGAAAGTAGAGCTCTACCGTCATCTAATTTATCTCTTGATTTTGGGTCAAAGCTAGGGAACAACGTGGATTTCTTTGACGCTAAGCGAATACAATAGTGGGTAATGCTTAACGACGTCTTTTGTTGGCAAAATTGTGTAATGGCTAGGTGGGTGAGCCCAGTAATCAGGGTTTATAAAGGTTGGCAAATATAGCAGCCGAGAGAAAATTACTGAAACGAGCGATAAATAAAATGAATTCCTCCAAATTTCCCTTAATTATACGAGAACAATCTTACATAATTACTTAAATCTTTAATAATTAATACAAACGACGACTTATAAAAAATAAGGACGTTTTCAATTTGATTGTGTTTCTTTTTTTTAATGTTTGGCCCCGATAACTCAAAGACGCCTAAACCGATTTAAGATTTTTTTATTTTGCCTAAAAGAGTATACTTGTCATGTGGTCCTATTTTTATCAGGTCACGATCTGATGATAGGATCCTAGAGAAATCGAGGGCAACCCTCAAATGTAAAAGGCTTCTATATGGTTTTTCGTATACTACCTAAAGCTACTCGGTTGTTTACATCTAGCAGTCAGCATTTCATGTTGCTGAGCTCATGTTGGAAGGTACAACTCTGCAACGGTTAGGAGTACGGGGATAGTTTTTTTAAATATAGGCACCTGAGCTCATGTTGGAAGGTACAACTCTGCAACGGTTAGGAGTACGGGGATAGTTTTTTTAAATATAGGCACCTTAATGCCGTTTACGGTATCCTTTGAAGTTATACAGATACACAGATGAGGCGAAACGTTGAAGCGAAACGTTGAATATTACTTAAGTATTTTTTACTTTTTAGTGCATTTTTGTAATTAAATTCGGTTATTTATAAAAGAAAGATATTGTTCACCTCATCAAGAAAACGAAACTATGTATTATCCTAAAACATATTTCGAAGTTTCCAATCTCATTTACAGAGGAGAAACTCTACTTTCGCTCTATAAAGTAGTGTGAAAAGTTACGAACGTGATATCGGTTACAGAATTAGTTTCGACAAAGTTGCTTTTAAAACTAAACTCAAATCGTATACTGAAACTTTTGAATGCGGTTAAAACCATGAACATATACTGGTAAAAAGCACTATAAGATATAAAATTTCATGACCTATATGAAAAAGCTTTTCGATTAAAATGGTTACAATAAAATTGACAACGTACATTGTAGCATCAGTTTACCTGCCACTATTTTAAATGAAATTTAAAATGAAATTTCAATTTAAAAAAATTACATGTTTTGGAATGTCTTTGCAAAAATACTATAAAGGAGGACCATATAAAATGTATTGGTTTGATACCCATACCTAGGTGTCTGCCTGATAGTACAATTTTATGAGATATGATTATTGATAAATCAAAATAAGAACTACACCTTATATTCCAAATGATGTTTTAAAGTCTTTGAAGAAAATCGCATCGTCATTTTTGACGAAAACTAATAAATTGTTTATGGTGAGTTTGCAGACAAGTACAAAATTATCATAGAACAAAGAATAAAGTAAACTCGGTCGGGTGTTATTGTGAACTTTTTTTCGGGAAATTCACAATAGCAGCACGGAGTTGGAATTGTGCCCAGTGGATGGTGGTGGGCTCACCTCCTGTCCCATTGCACCTAAACAGGTGAAGTGTGGGTGTCCTCTGCCAAACCCTTCTGGGTAATATAGGCGTGATGTTTTGGTATGTTATGTTAACTTTAAAAGTATAAGTATAGTTTTATGATCGAGGATTATGTTTTTAATAATATCTTCGAATTATGACTGCGGATGCCACCAAGCTCTTTATGACATGTTTTCATATTCATGTGTAAAACTTTATGAGCAGTTATTTTAATAGTTTTATTTAGTCTACGAATCATGAAAACATTGAAAATATTTAAGTAACGTTTTTCATAAACATCGTTTATCATCATCAAATTGCAAAAAAGTTATTTCGAACCGAAACTATTTACGTGTCAAAATCACGTGTGCCCAACATGGACCGTAGATCCATAGATCTCGTAAAAAACTCACGTGAAAACTTTTTCCCGCCGTGAAAGTTGGCAAGAAACTTCTGACAGCCACAAGTGTCAAACTCACCGGGGGGTGACTTCTGGGGAGTTGGTGGGAGCAGCGGTTCTTCGGGGACATATCCTCGAAGGAGCTGGAGGGCTAGCTCGGTTCCCACTTCCTCGGAGCGAGGGCACGGCACATACGCGTATTGTTTCTTGGTCGGCGCCGGGAGCGGCGCGACGCGATATTTGCCGCGCTCGGCCATGCGGCGAATGCCGTGCGGCCCGCCGGAATGCCGCAGCCGCACCGGCCCCTTATCGACAAAGCTCGCTTGCCACCGGGAAATATTAATTTGGTGCGTAAACTGCTCGAGTTTGTTCATGGGACACTCGCCGGTTAGTTTGACAGCGATTTATCACGTGCCGGTAAATATAAACTTAGTTTGATGATAGTTTTATTTTTAAATGAAGGTTGTCTTCTCTTATTGTTCGTTTTGCCTATAATAATTTTGAACTGCCGACTATTTATTGTCTCAATTTAAATGACTTTAGATATAAATCATCAATTCATTTTAAAAATAATCCATACATATTGTTCAATTATCATACTTAAACCCAATATCACCAGTGCTAAATAATTCTAATAAATATATTAAATTTGACATTGCATCCGTTGAAAAAGTTTTGAATAGGCTGCTCGGGACTTATCCAGGACTGGCGAAATTGGCCTTTATCATTTAAAAATATACCTATGGATTTACGGAATAAGTTCGTAAAATTTATATAATTTAAGTAGCATTATTATGAAAATTAAAGTTTAACAAACTTTAATTAAAGTTTAAGTAAACATAACAAAGAGAAAGCATGATTTTTATTATATATGTATAAAATTAAAGAAATCCTTGTGCATATTTTGGAGCAATTTCCCAAAACATCCCGACTGTAAAAATGTTTACGACCTATCCAATTTTAATTCCGCCCGCCGATGGGTCAGAGGGTCTCTAATTTTTGATGCGATCTAAAAATACATTCTCTTTGTTTTTTAATTCTCGTTGAGGTCTGGTCGGTGGTGTTGCGCGCGCACTGGTGCTGTAAGGTCTCGGGCCCGCAGTCCCGCACTACGGTCGATAGCCCGAGCACGGACCCGCGGGACTGCAACATGCGGATCTGCACAATAACAAAGCAAGTTCAGTGTCGCAACGAGAGGGGTAACTGTCAGAAGGGCTAATGTCAACATCAGCTGTTGTGAAACATGAATTCATAGACAACAATATAGTTTTAACAAGAAAATTATACTTAAGTTTGTAATATATATCTATTTCTTCTTTCAAGGTTATAACAGTTTCATAAAAGTTACGTAAGTTTGCGCTGGATTTTATTCACAGAGATAGTGAGATTTAGTACAGAAGATAAATTATTTGTTTCGCTAGGCAATATTTCACAGCTACATCAATCGCGATTGCCTCTGTTTGCGCCATTTTTCACTATGTTGAGTGAATTTTATTAAAGTATTCTGGAGAAAACAATTTTTTGGCATAAATCGTTATAATTGATAGAAATGATTTTATTTAATTCTATAGCTATAAGCTTTAAGCTTATGCCCTAATTTACCGTTATATCATTTATATGGTATACAAACAACTTTAATTGTGAGGTAAGCCTGGGCAATCTGTGCTATTTTCGACGAAAAGTAAATTTCTAAAGTGGATGAACAAAAAATTAAAGCTACTCCATAGGAGATGCAAAACGATAATATTACCGTGTAGATTAATATAATACTGACATTTTAAGAGTAGCTTATCTCTTTAAGACAAGAGATAAAATAAAATTAACAGTTTATGACAAGTTTAAGTGAATTTAGATTTTATCGCGTACCCACCGACCCAGTTCCCAATTAATTTGGGTTGCCTCGTGTGTGCTGATTATAAATTTGATTTGTAGTTACAATATTTCTTTGTAATTAACAAGCAAGTACCTAGCTAGAATGTATGCTGTATATCTGATCAACAAATCCTGGACAACATGTACCATATTAAGTGTGCGAACTGTTATTACTCCACGAGGTAAAAGTTTTCGTTTCGCTGCCTAATATTTATGTCTGTTTGACTGCTGAGCTCCATTTATGATGCTGAGGGTCTCGGCTAAATGAAATACTGCTTCTTCTAATAGCACTGTATTCGTAGGCTGCTTCTTCTTCTTCTTTCGTATCGATGGCTGCAGTCATATTCTGATGATGTTGACTTGCCATCGTGGTGAAAGGATTCGCCAGTCTGCTTGGTAAAAAATTGCATATTTGCATAGGCTGCTGATCGCACTATAAGCATAGCATAAGAAAAATGCTTTACCGTCCCGCTCCCGCATCAATTAATCAGGAAACGGTCTAAGCTATTAATAGAGAAAAAGACAAACTGCAAAAAGGATATTATTTGGTGACAGATCTTTGGCTTAATCAATTCTTAGTGAAAAAGACAAACTGCAAAAAGGATATTATTTGGTGACAGATCTTTGGCTTAATCAATTCTTAGTGAAATAATTATCTATATATATAAAAATGAAGCCTATTTTTTTTGTAGTTTTGTAATACTCTGTACAAGGTTCTTACGGAAAAAAAATATTAAGAAAATCTCTCAGAAAGATTGAAAAATATACATTTAATTTTGCATATTTAAAAAAAGTGCGTTACGAATGTCAACGTCATTCAATTTAAAACAAAAAACTCTGTGGTGATCTGTGACACCAAGCTGTGAAAATATATATATTTTGTTTTTTATTTAATAAAATTAGTAAAGTCCTTCTCAGGTATGTCGAGACCAGGGAAATAGGTTAATTCATTTTTATATGGAGAATATTATAGATTCTAGTTCAAATTGAATAGGTACGCATACATAAGATAGGTCAGCTATACAAAATAAAGTAGTGCATCAAATTTACGCTAAGGCGGTACGAAGTTTGCCGGGTCAGCTAGTAATATAATATAATTTATTATAATTATAATAAGTTTTCTTTAGTGCTTCGGTTCCAGTTATCATTTGCAGATTTGTAACAGTCATTTTGAGTAGTCAGCCAGGCCAGGCCAGCCTGTCTGATAACTAAACAAAGAATATCTTATTGTCATATCCTGGGACGTGAAGGTCCAATGGCAGTCGCTCTACGTAAAATACTGGTATTCGAATTTTTTTTTAAGTCAGTTAAAAAGTTTCAAAAGCAGATCGAAGATAAAATATAGTTTTCCAGATACAAATAAATTGAATATCGGTAGTTCAAACTGTAAATACATCGCATGATGGAGCAGGCTTTGTGGGCAGCGAGGCGATATTGAAAATGCTTACAAACTTTGGTGCGAGGGTTTACATTGTGTTTTCGTTTGTGCCGACCAAATTGCATGCATTTACATGTGAGATATCGGACATATGATCTCATATTGGGCATTTGATTTTGAGATATTAGAATTTGTTGATTATCCTCAAAAGTTATTGGAAATGTGGATCGGTCAGGCAACGCTGAATGAAAGTAGAACTCGAGCTGGAGGGTATGTATGTTATGTATGTGCGTTACTACGATTTGGGCCGTCAATTAGCAATGTAAATAGCCCGAATAATAAAAAAGAGAATTAAAAATATTTATTTCCACAACTTTTATATGGGTCATTTTGCCATGGTCCCGCACTAGGCCAGCCGGTATCGCGGTGGCCCATTAAAATTATACAGCATTTTTGGCAAGTACAGAAATATAAAATTAAAATAAGTAACTTTTAACGTTTCTACCGTGTGACGTGTGTGCAGCCAGTGCGTCCACACGCCCGACGATCACGTTTTATTATATTGTTTTAATAAAACAGAAATACAAATATAAAATTAAGAATAGGATGATGATAATATTTTTTCCTATAACTTACTGCTTACAAAAAAGACCGTAACTCTACATTATTTTCCAAGACTATAATATATTGTTCCCCAACGATATTCTTATCGATGGCAAAAAGAAAATGGTAAATTTAACACTAAATACGGTTCACGAGTTTCGAGGCAATCGTGCGAGAGGGAACGTTGCCAAAACACGTCTCTTAAACTTGTACAAGTCGTTACGTCACTTACTAACTATGGCACGTATTTACTACATGCATACTTGAAATCCAATATAGTAAGCTAATAAACGTTTTAAATAGTTACTAAAATAGTAGGGTTAGATACAATATTTCGCACTTTTACTGCTTTTTGTGGTGCTTTTTCACGTCAAATCGGATAATATTATCAATATTATTGTCAGTGTGCGGGTAGCCATTCTTATTCCAGTTCTCTATATAGCTAGTAAGATTGCCAAAAGTCAATACTAATAATATTTTAAATAGGAAAGTTTTGCAGTGGGTCAGAAAGTTACTCACTCACGCAAATTCTACTGATCAGAAGTTGGTGAAAAACAATTTGTATGGCTTATGGCCTGGATTCACATGTAGACAACATTTTACTAACTTAAGGAGACACAAAGTGGATAGTATCGTGACTGGATGCTAGAGTAACCTTACATAAATTATTACTTATATAAATTGGTCGGACTTTAAAAGCATCTGATCCCCGTGATGAAACAGCAAACCTTTTACATTTATTACCATTACGTAAAACTCTCTGTATGCAACACAGATTGTACCCCCTAGGTTCATTTATTTTAACAACTTCATAAAAACTAACGAGTCATTCATAAACCGAACTAAATACTTCATTCGTACATTTTTCCGTAAAATTTACGAATTCAGTACCGCAGTTCCGCAATATTACTTTATTTTCAGCTCGTGAACTTTCAGGATTTTATTTTTTTTTAATGTGATAACTAGTAATGAGGCACAGGAAAATGTTTATATTGTAAACTGTTAACTGCATTGTGCCAGTAATAAAGTTTCAGTGGTTATTACGATTGTTTCCTTTGCGCTAGAGTGAGTGACTGTTTGTTTGAAGTTGAAGTGAGTGAAGGTTTTATAAGTTTAAGCAATAAAACGAGTCTACAGTGACTTTGTATAAATTACGACGCGACAAAATAGACTGTTAACTTTAATTACTTTAAACGGCCACAATTGCTTCGCTTGTTCCAATTCAGTTTCTTGTAAGATAAACTTGTAATCAGATAGTTCGTTTAAGCACAAAGAAGCCTGTTCATCATATCTCTTGCAGTAATGTCAAATTCCTATTCCATCAGACTTAACTATACTCTCACGAATATCTATATATATAATGAAACCCGTTTTCCGTTGTCACGACTTGCCATGAAAACGGCTTGACCGATTTGGCTGATATTTTTTTTTGTAGTTTTCTAATACTCTGTACAAGGTTGTTACGGCAAAAAAAATTAAAAAAAAAAAAAAGTATTCATTTTTATATGGGGATATTATAGATTCCAGTTCAAATTGAATAGGTACGCATACATAAGATAGGTCAGCTATACAAAATAAAGTAGTGCATCAAATTTACGCTAAGGCGGTACGAAGTTCGCCGGGTCAGCTAGTACTTATATAAGAAAAAAAGCTTTGCAATAATGTAATTAGTGAATCTCTACATAAATAAATCACCGAGAGGAATATTTGTACATGGGGGTACTATACATTACATAATCAAATCAAATTATTTATATCCATGGGCCCCAAGGGGCGCTTGAACACGTCAAAACAAACATCAAAATACAAAACTATACATCAAAATACTATGGTGTATAAATTTTAAATGGTTATAATAATAAACTTTAACGATTCATTTATAAAAAAAATATTAAAAAAGTGCAATTGCTAAATTAAATTCTAGTAAAAATATATTAATTCGAGAAATAATGTCAATGTAAATATAATGACAGAATGACAGTGAATTTGTGAAAATGTCTAGTATTAAATGTCAAAGTTAAAACAATGTTGTTAATAATAAAATATCACAAGGCTAAATGCTAAAATTAAGCAATAATCCATAAAGATTTCATATAATAAGTTATCATTAGTCTTTGTGTAGTTAGATAGAAAGCTTAGTAGTATATAAATAGTTAATCTCGGCTTGTTATCTCGTTCATAAGCTTCCATTTTAACGACAGAAAGGTTCTGTCCCGTCGTCCATTGAATTATTTATAATTCGTTTGTCGAAGCTTTTAGAAGTCAGTGTTTAATTGAGCAGTCGGTATTGACTTTGTTCTTGTAACGACTTGACGTTGTATCGGGATTGCTTTTTGTTACATTGAGGCAGGAAATTGCGAATGCTTAAACTGAGGGCTCTTTTATGGTTTAGCGAGGAGTCGATTTATTTAACGTACTTTAGTTTATTACTAAAGGTTAACTTTTGATAGCTGTACTTTTTGAGGTTATTTTGTAATGTTACTAAACCAATCAAAGCGGTGAAAACTGAAGCTAACTGTACCTCTGCATATCTCTTCTAGGAGAAACTGGAGAGAAATTATATTATTAATTACTTATGAAGAAAATTAATTTATTAGTCACGATCCCTTCACTCAGAGCCTCAAGCTTGTATCTTTTTTTTTTTTTTATACTACGCCCACAGCGAACGAACGTGTAGTCCACCTGATGGTAAGTGGAGTACAGCCCATGGACATCAACAATCCACAAAAGCAGATTAAAGATGCGTCGCTGCAGCTAAGGACTACGGTGTTATGCCTCATGTGCCAGTAATTTCAGGCTTGATCTCACCACCAAATCGGAACACAGTAATGGAAGCACTACTATTTGGCGGCAGGTTAAAAGTGAGACGGTGGTGCTGCCGCCCTCGAGCTCATTCACAAGAGCTCTACCACCAGTATCTAAATATGTTTCATTTAGATACTGGTGGTAGAGCTCGGAAGTATGTGTGTATGTAGCAGCGATAGCCGAGTGGGAGACCGTAGGACTGCAAAATCAAAGGTCTCGGGTTCTAACCCACGGCACACATCTCTGTCAATAAATCGTTAAGATTCGTCTTTTTGAAGATATGAGTGTATTTATTATATAAATTATCGCTCGCTGACGGTAAAGGAAAACATCGTGAGGAAACCTGCCTGCTTGGGAGTGCCTGAAAATTACTCGAGGTGGTGTGAAGTCTACCAATCCGCACTTGGCCAGCGTGGTGGACGATGGCCTAACTCTTCTCATCATGAAAAGAGGCCCGAGCTCAGCAGTAGGACATATAATGGGTATAAGTCTGCTATTATTATGATGTATGTATGTACATATTTCTAGGGTAAAAGGTATCTATATATGTACAAAACATCGATATTTTCAAAAAATAGATTTACTATTTCGTCGCTGGTATAATCCAATATCTCCATGTCTGGAAATAAGTTTATTCAGGTGTAAAAAAAACATCTTCAGAATACAGTCATAAATAGAAATCCCTGAGATCGTACACGACAAGAAAACTTAGGTACGTATAAGAATGGTACCAGTAATAAAACGTACAGAGTTTCTGATATTCTAAATCCTATAACCTAAATTACATTAAGCATGATAGTGGTAGAGCTCTTGTGAACGAGTTCGAGGGCGGCAGCACCACCGTCTCATATATAACCCGCCGCCAAATAGTAGTGCTTGCACTACTATGTCCAGTTAGGTGGTGAGATCAGGTCCTGATATTACTGGCCCATAAAGCATATCACCATAGTCCTCAAATAAAGCCACGCATTTTCAATCTGTTTTTGTGGAATGTTGATGTTAAGGGTTATAGATACCACTTACCATCAGGTGGGCTATACGTTCGTTCGCTATATATGTCGTATACATATAAAAAACATTTTAAAAAATGCATTACGATTTTCCTTGACCGTAACATAATATACTGCTTTAACTCCATCTTGGTTCTGCTTAACAATAACAGAGCCTATCTCAAACCTTCCTAAACACAAATCTAAACAAACTACAAGTAACATCTCAAAAGTTCCAAAGCTACTTAACTTAATCATCAAATTGATCGATTGCCTGTGAAACCTTCAAAGAGTAAGTAAGTTTATGAACCAGTTAACAAGCTGTGATAGCTAGATTATTTTATATAATTATTGTAGTTAGTTTTAAATTAACTTTATTGCATAAAAATATAATAGCAGTCCTGTATCTAGTACATGTCCCACTGCTGGGCTTGGGCCTCTTCTCATGATGAGAAGGGTTAGGCCTTAGTCCACCACGCTGGCCAAGTGCGAGACCTCGAGCACTTTAGGCACTCTCAGGCATGCAGGTTTCCTGTTGTTTGCACGATGTTTTCCTTCACCGTTAGCGAGCGATAATTTATATGACAAATACACACATATATCTTCGAAAAGACGAATCTTAACGATATATTGACAGAGGTGTGTGCCGTGGGTTCGAACCCGAGTCCTTTAACTTTGCAGTCCTACTGTCTACCAATCGACTATCGCTGCTAACGTATAAAAATAGTACGTTACAAATCCAGTGTAAATTAATTCTAGAAGTAAACAAATTAAAAATAGATTACATTACACAAAGTTAGTGCGCTTTTTTTAACTTATACACATAAAAATACATATTACATTAATTATAAAATATTGTGAGAACATTAAACGTACTTCATGCAAGCTTTAGTAAAGCATTACATTTATTTGATAGATAGATAGATAAAATGCTTTATTGATAAATAAGTACTTACATTATTAAACAGGCTCCACAAAATTGGATGATCGGTTCGCCTGTCAAAAATATATTGCACTCGGATTAAAATCAACTAAACATCAATTAGCTATACAAACTACAAAAACCTTTCACTTACACTTTAATTTACATTTTTTTACTCTTTGTAGTCTTCACTATCAACATTAATGTTATTTATATTTTATTGTAGGTATTTAGATAATCTTTACATGACTAAATTTAGTTCTATAACTCATTTGCGTTATATATATCTATGTATTTGCATACCTAAATATTTACAAAACATAAATAGCAAGTAAATGCTAGCGTAATGATCAAGACAAACATTTAAAACACAATAAAATGCAGGTATTAAAGCAAAACGTATAAAATTTTGTATAATGGTAAATTTCTTGTTAACGACCTCGAGAGAGAAAGACCTTCTTACATTTTGTTTGTGTTCCGGTAACAAGATTATGCCCTAAACCTTACTGTCACATGCATGAGGAATTACAAAATCGTCTTCAGATGTAAAGGCGCATCTGCAACCTTTTGTGGATAACGGATGTTCATTCGCTGTGATTACAGCAGATCAGTAGCATTAAAAGTTATCCCAAAAACACAGCAAATCTACTTAACTAAATCACCAAATTTATCGACCTTCACTAACCTTCGAAGTGTATTTAAGCATTTACATTTTCCTGTGTCATATGAAAATATAAGTATAATATAAGTAAATGTATCATTTATTTCAGACTGCATAGGATCTGTAACCCAAAAATACTTACCTACAATTTTTTTATAATGGAACTACTACTACTGACTGACGGCCTCGATGGTCTATTGGTTAGCGTACCGTGAGGTCTCGAGTTCGATTCCCGGATCGGGTAAAGTGTTATTTGTGAACATTCCGTCAGGAAATTCACAATAGCAGCACGGAGTTAAAATGGTGCCCGGTGGATGGCGATAGGCTTACCCCTTATCCCATTGGACCTAAATATAACAGGTGAAATTTGGGTGTTGTACACCTCTGCCACACCCTCTGAGTGCCATCGGCGTGATGTTATGTTATGTTATATAACTTAAACTATGTTAGTAGCACTTAATTCCACTATGTCTTCACGCGTTATTGTGGTACAGTTCTACGGAAATGACGGCACACGACATCGTGCAGCCAAAAATGTGTATGATTGCATGCTGCACTCTTAACTAGCAATGTGCGTAGACTAAACAATCTACTTAATTGTGGATTACAATAAGTCAGAAACGGCAATTACCACTAAACTAAGCAGCAAGCGAAGCATTTTATAGCCGTGTCAAATAATTAAAGCTTACAAACTGTATTGTCGCGTTGTAATTTATACAAAGTTAAGGAACTCTCATTTATTTGAACTAATAAAACCAGTACTTGATACCACACTCCAACTTAAAACGGTTACCTAGCACCTCATAAAATTCACAACTAAGGACTGAAACAAAAGAAACAATCGTAAAACTCTCTGAAACTTTATCACTTGCACACTTTTACTGAACAATGCAGCGAACAGGTTGACGAAGAAAAGATTTCTGCCAAAGAATGGAACGCCTTGCCCGAGTCTGTGTTTCCGCATGAGTACAACCTGGATCTCTTCAAAGAGAGAGTTAATAGGTATCTCTTATGTAAGCGTGCTCTACCGTAGACCGCATCATCACTTACCAACAGGTGAGATCGTGGTCAAACGCGTGCCTATCCACCAAAAAAAAAAAAAACAAAGCGAACATTTCCCTGCGCCTCATTCGTAGTTTTTTCATTTGTTTTTACAAACATAATCCTGAAAGTTCACGAGCTGAATATAAAGTAATATTGCGTACGCCGTACTGAATACGTAAATTGTACGGAAAAATGTATGAATGAAGTATTTAGTTCGGTTTATGTATGACTCGTCAGTTTATGAAGCTGCTAAAATAAATGAACCTAGAGAGTACATCTGTGTAGCATACAGACAGTTCAAAGTTATGACTATAATATAATAGGACTGATGTTTCAGTGCACTGTCTCTGAAAATAGGTTACAAAAACTGTAGAAAAATGCATCTAATTGATTATTTTAATAGCAATTAGCTATGCTTAGCAAATTATACTAAGAAACAGTTGAAAAACAACAAATTGATGAACGTGACGTCACGAAATGACGTAACATACAGTTGAAAAATTTCGGGTCCTGGCAAAAGGCAACCGTAGCTGCTGTGTAGAAGGTTCAAATCGTGCCGGTTCCATAATGTTTTCCACAATTTCTTAGTGTAGAAAAATATGCTTGAAAAATTAATGTTTGTTTTTCGAGAAATGAGGGCTATCAAAAAAGTGTACCTACATTAAGCATTATTCGACATCGGCATTAACGCACAATGGACCAAATGAGAGTCTAAGTGCGGAAAAATGAGTCCACTTTCCAAGCATTAATCGACGATACTATTGACATCTAAAGTTGATTGGGTTCTGACGTAAACTATTTTAAAATACCCACATCAGTTTTCAGACGTCAGAAAGTCTGACATGTAGCCTAACAAAGAATATTGAACCATACAAGGTTGTGACGAGCTGATGGCAGTCTTTTCACCATTGCTATTGAGCTTAGTTCGTAAGAATAATAACCCCAATATTATTTTAAAATCTGAAACAGAGTTAGCGACCAATAATTTATCACATTCATATTTCAGACACAATTGCTCTTTTCCAGATATTCGGAAGCAAGACGAAAATATTAGAACAATAGATTTATCGAAGACATAAAAGAAATTTGCTATGTAGCCAAATATTCCGGAGTAGTGGTCCCAAGGCAGGCAGAAACATCCAATCATTACAATCCCAGTAATGTATTCAATATTATAACCAGGTAAATGCGAAAGCCTACACAAACCTTAATATTTCCTTCTTAGTAATCTGTGAAAATAATGTGTTTGGTTTAAGAGTTCATAAGATACAAACATCTTGTTAATGAAAATAACTTTTCTCAGAGGTCCGAGTTAGGAGGTGATTAAAAGACTGAATTAACGTGTAGTTGGTAAAACTTTGGAGGTAGTACTAAATATTTTGCTTATACATCGGCATCCTCTCAATCTAAAGATATAAATTGTTTGTTTGATGTATTACCCTTGCATCTTACTGTGTATAAAAAAGTATTTCTCAAACGATAGAATAACAAATCTATTTATGTTTTTTTTGTCAAAGATGTCAACAGTATTGTATAGTCAAAGGACCTTAGCTAGCGCTGTAGTTCTTTTATGAGACAGATCTCAGAATATCAACATACAATTTTGACACTTTCGTAAGACAGATATTTTAGTTCCTCGGCAATTCCCCATTTTCGGCAGGCATTACCTACACAATTTTGACTCCAATAATAAAATTATGACAAAAAACTTTAAACTCTGAGGTCAGAGAGATTTTATTTTATTTTATTTTGTGAGGATTACCAGTGTTATGTACTACAGACACCAAATGTTAATAAAATAGCATATTATAGTTGCGGTTTCAGTGTTGTACCAATAATAGGCAAGGAAAGCATAACCTATAAAATACTAAAAATTTGCACGCGTGCGAGTGTACGGTTGGCGTAGCGGTTAAAGCGGTCGCCTCGCCGCTTTCAACAACGCTGGTGTTGTAGGTTCAATCCCCACATGGGACAAATCTTTGTGTGATTCGTAAAGATTTGTTCTGACTCTGGGTGTGCTTTGTGTGTGTGAAAAGTATGTTTGTAAACACCCCCGCGACACAGGAGTTATACCTAGAGCGAGCGTCGTTTTAAAGATGAAGTTATAGATAAAGTTATAAAAGTGTAATATGCAAATTAGATACAGAGTAACATTGACACAAAGTTAAGCTACAGAACCAATTAAAGTAATAAAGCGAGAGCAATGAAATATTTATTAACATTATTAAGAAAAGTAGGTTGAGTTTTATAAAACCTTTAAAAAGAAAATGTAGCTCTGAATACTAATTGGCAAAGTGTTCAAAAGTTTACTAATTATCCAGATGTAAAAAGTTTTCAGTTTTAAAACGACTAATTAGTTCTTGAAATAAAGTATATATCGTAGAGCTTGGAAACTCGTTCAGAAATAGTGAAAAATATATTTCGCCGTATTTAACACTCGCGAGCCCTGGCAAGTTGTTGTAAGCTAACATATCATAACATAACATCACGCCTATATTACCCAGAATGGTACGGCAGAGTTGTACACCACCCACTCTTCACCCGTTATGTTTAATGTCATGGGATACGGAGTGAGCATATGCTATTGTAAATTTCCTGACGGAAAGTTCACAAATGACACTTGCCCGACCCGGGCATCGAACCCGAGACCTCGCAGTGAGAGGCGCATACGCTAACCACCATACCATTAAGGCAGTTGTTAACTCATCAATTAACAAAATAGGCAAGAATGAAATCTCGACCTTATATTCTGAATATACGGTAAAGAAAGGACCCTTAATCAGTGACAAATAGAGTAGTCCTGTGGATGTGTAAAGGTCATCTGAAGACACAAGACGGAGGAATTGCGTAGAATAGTTGTAAGATAGAATGTAGCTGACATATCGGGCTCATTCATCTTTAGGTTAGATATATAGAATGTAGTTCCTCACATCGGACTCATTCATCTTTAGGCTAGTTAGATTAAATAAGTATAATAAATTTCATTTTAAGTCATTCTAGTTTCTTCTTGCACCCCTCCAGCTGCGACTTACATAATTTGTGGGTGTGCTCTGTGTGTATGAAATGTATGTTTGTGAACACCCCCGCGACACAGGAGTTATTCCTAGTGCGGACATCGTTTTTTTTTAAAAAATATTGATTCTATAATCGAACATTAAACCGTGTTGCTCTGTTAACTTATATAACCACTTTATATGATAGATCTTATTTACTTTCTCCAACTTTTCTTTCATAAATGCCTGCAAAGCAAACGAAAAGTAAAGTATTTTCAAAGTAAAAACAATACGTAAGCAAGATAATTTAATAATATCCAAATCTATATCGACATCTTACAAAGGACATACGTCTCACAAAAATACATTTATTGTAGAGATTGTTTCACGTTAATATTTGGTAGTCCCTTGCGACGAGGTATGTCCCCCAGTCCATTGGCAGAGTAAAGATATAGTACTGAGTAATCTATCTTCATAGAAACGGTTAAAACGCGCAACGTGCGTACGCCTCAGAATAAGAACGCAATAAGAGGGCCAACGTAAGACGGGGATGTGCCACTGTAACGTACGAATTCAAAATAATTTTCCAAAAAGAAAACCGACTTCAATTATAATAATTTTAGACTTAAATGGTTTTCTCATGGGTGCTTTGTCAAAACTGGACCAATGGAATTGAAATGGTACCACACGGTAAGCTCCAGCTTCCAAATAAAAAATAATCATTAAAATCGCTTAGCCCAGTCAAAAGTTATGAGGAAACAAAACCTCCTTTTTTGAAGTCAGTTAAAAATAATGATAGAATCACAAATCATGTACATGAAATTAAAATGCAGTTAGTAGGCAACCCTGCCGTTTGTCGCGTGATTGCCTTTTGTTTTATTTTAAGGAAAGGTATCTAAACACAGTACTGGTTGTTTTTTATACTGTGTCATAGGTTACATTTAGTACATATCCCCAATACAGTACAAGGTTTGGTAATATACCAAACCTTGTACTGTATATTGTAATAAAAATTCCGTGTAGAGGGTGTAACAGCACAAACATTATTTTTGTTTTGTTAACTACGATACAACCTTACGATTAGAGCGGCCGTGGCGCAATGGATAAGGCATCGGTCTTACGATCGAGAGGTCGTGGGTTCGAATCCTGGCCATTACACCACGGACGTGAACCTCCTCCTAACACAAACGAATTAAGCTTAGCTGGAGGGGGTTAACAAGAATACTAGTAATTTGTATTTGCAAATTGCTAGTAAGCTTTTTTAAAAAAAAAAAAATAAAAAAAAAAACAAAAACCTACATTATGATACAGGGTGGATGCGACATAGCGATTTTTATTGAACCTACAGCTTTCATACATATTCAGTAATCCTTCCACCGGTCATTTGATTGATTACTAAAGAAATATTCACGTTTTCAGAACAATCGAACATTAAGATCGACCAATTTAGAAATAAAATTAACTATGTATGGAAGCTGTGATTCAATAGATGTCACTATGTCGTATTCACTCTGTATATGTACGTACATATGTAATATAATTAAGTAGGCTTATATTTAATTATATCTAAGACACGGGTATACGTTCCGCTAATTCCTGCTTCAGTACCTTTGTTATCCTTTTTGACATGCTAATTATCTGAAACAATTGGTAATGAATCAACATAAATTATTTATTTAAATCAAGTCACGCGAAATAAAAAAATCTGTTAATCAAATATCGACCGTATTTATATGGAAGTAGAGATACACTATCATTTCGGAACCAAACGTTTCCTTTACAGAAATAATACTCGCAAAACCCATCTTATTATCGATATGCACCAATACAAGATTCCATTTAAAAGGTAAATTCCTACCTTAATATTTCTTTAAAAACATATTTCTAACAGAGAACAACTTTAGTAGGTCCTAGAAAAGCCTTTCGCTGCATTTAATATTTATAGAAGAAGAGAAAACTGTAATCTTGAGACAATGAATAGTATTCATAACCGCAGCTGTGGGCTCTGTATCAATTTCATCGCGGTACAAACCTTCTCAATATACAGAATGAGCTTCTACCTTACCTGTTACTATTTATATACTATTGTTCAAGCCAAGAACATATAGTTTTTGTATAATTAATTTACTGATGTGACTTTCATAATTATATTTGGTTCAGTCGATTAACATACAAACATGCGTAGTGGTCCTTCGAGCCGGATATGAACCAGCGACCTATGGATAGTTCATATCCGGCTCGAAGGACTACTACGCATGTTTGGTATTGAAACAGCGTGAATATTTGTAATGAAAACACTATATTTTTTATAAAATTGAAATTACAAAAACACTAACGTGTGCCTACACGCATATAGGTACCGTACCTATGTGCGTGGGCACATGTTAGTGGAAGAGATAAAATTTAATTGGTGCCACCTCAAATAACTTAGTGATGTTATTATGTTAATCGACTAAACCAAATATAATTATGAAAGTCACATCAGTAAATTAATTATACAAAAAACATAATATGTTCTTGGCTTGAACACTATTCCCAGCAGCAAGGCACTATTTCTTGGTGAGGAAGTGTATTTTTTTAAACATGTAAATTTTCATGTATAGGGTCCACGATCCATAATTTACTTTTTCTTCTGCCGAGCCTTTTTCCATTTACATTTGGGTCGGCTTCTTGTCTAAGGGATATCCAAGCGGCCGTGGCGCAATGGATAAGGCATCGGTCTTACGATGGAGAGGTCGTGGGTTCGAATCCTGGCCATTACACCACGGACGTAAACTTCCTCCTAACACAAGCGAATTAAGCTTAGCTGGAGGGGGTTAACAAGAATACTAGTAATTTGTATTTACAAATTGCTAGTAAGCTTTTTAAAAAAAGATAAAAGATAAAGATACCACTTAGGTATACGACACCCTTGGTTATACATCTCTGCCACACCTCTCTTGATAAATAAAGGCGTGATGTTATGATATGTTATGTATGCTATATTTAAAAGCATGGGGATTCCTTCATATACGTTAAATAATACTCGCAAAAATATCATGCCGTTTTCATCAGAGCATACGAACGGATGCAAGCACTAATACTAACTCCCATTTAAAAGAAAATTCCAAACTTAATATATCCTTAAAAACATATTTCTAAAAGAGGGCAACTTTAGTACTACTGTGGGAATAAGGTAGCCTTTCTTTGCATTTAATATTTGCAGATGTAGAGAATACTTTAATCTTGAGACAATGAGAAGTTTTCATTGCCGCAGCTCTGGGCTCCGTTTCAATTTCATCGCGGTATAAACCTGGTCAATATACAAAACGAGGTTCTACTATACTGCTACTATTAACATAATATTTCTTGGTCTGGAAATGTGTAAAATATTTTCAAAGATGTTCATTTTCTTGCTGTCGGCTTCTATAGTTTTACTTAACCCATCACGAAATTTGAGTGTAGTAACTCATGAAATTTGAGTGTTATACACCTCTGCCAAACCATTGAGGGTAATGGCGTGATGTTATATTATGTGATGTTACACCCTGAATTTACTAATACGGGAAACATAATATCGTAGACTCTCGATGTAGCGATGAATTCTGCGATGATGATGTTTATCCCAAGTAAGTAAGTTGTCCCCATTAGGGTGAACCATAAGCTCCTCTGCTATGAACTTCGTACAAAAAATTACGACAATAGCTTACAAATAAATTTTATTTTTTTAACATTTAGTCGCCCATCGCTCAAATAAAATTATCAAATCAATTTCGTATCTTATCAATGAATCATAACACAGGTCAACAAAAAATCTGATTGTATGAAAGATGAATTTAATTGTTAATAGTGGTACATATGATTGTTAGTTAGCAAGTAACCTACACCATTGGAAAACATAAGGAAAAAGCAAATCGTCACCGCGAATCAAATTGTATTAGTTTTATATATATTTTTGCCGATTATGTAACATTTTTGGTCGTAGCTCTGAGACTGAAACTTGTAAAGCGTACTTAGTCTTAACTTTGAAGAATGCAGTGTTTTTATTAGCATATTCTTAGGTAACGTTCAGAGTATAAAAGTTCTTTAAATTCTATATATAAATGGTTCTGAACGTGATCCAAAAACTGACTTCACCGAACGTATTTAATTGACTTTTTATGCATTACTTGGTTTCCGATCTTTCTCTCTCGTTAAACGAAAGATAGAGATAGCTAACCTGTTTAGCCGAGCTTAGCGTAAAACTTAGCGAAAACTTTTGCTGAAATCGGCACTTAGCTTAAGTTGACCCTAATCTAGCTGAATTTAAGTCAAAGTGAAGGCTTAGTAAGTATGCTTTACAGATTCCAGACAAACTATTCTAGTGACGAGGTGAATGGCGATGATCCGGCAGATGTTGGGTTCAGCAAAGGTGCATTTCTGTGAAAGACTTCTTGTCCTTGTACACGGGACCCCAGGCACCGTAGTCCTTCTTCTGCTCCGGTTGTTTCGGAGGCTGGTATTTTGGAGCCTGGTAGGTTGGTTTCCTGTAATCATGAAGAAGATTCTATTAGTTATTTGGACAGTATTGTTTATAGTAGGAAATAAAATCTTTACAATATTGATGTCGTAGAGGTAGAAATATTCAAGGTCTATCCAATAATAATTGGTATCTGCAATCTTCAGACATAAAAAGATGCGCTAAAGGCTCTGATCTTAAATGACACCAATATTTAGGAGTACACGTGCATGTCATACATCTTGACTTCGTCAAACTATGTAAAGGAAGCCCAATAACGGCTCGGAATGTTTATGGCGAGAGAACCGCTCACTACTTAGTGCCACGGTTTATAAATGAACTACCCTCCACCATAAAATATAAAATTAATGCAACAATTATAAAATCCAATCTTAAATAAACTAATAGAGTAAAATGCATTCACCTAGCTCTTGTAACTTAAATATTAAAGAAGACAAAATGTTGTGATACCTAAGTTAATAATGTAATGTTTTTTACTTGAAATCCTTACTAATATTATAAATGCGAAAGTTTGTGAGTATGGATGTATGGATGTTTGTTACTCTTTCACGCCAAAACTACCGGGTCGATTTCGATGAAATTTTGCACACATGTAGCTTATAGTCTGGATTAACATATAGGCTACTTTTAATTGACATACCATCCTTACTTATATTATAAATGCGAAAGTTTGTGAGTATGGATGTATGGATGTTTGTTACTCTTTCACGCCAAAACTACCGGGTCGATTTCGATGAAATTTTGCACACATGTAGCTTATAGTCTGGATTAACATATAGGCTACTTTTAATTCACATACCACGCGGGCGGAGCCGCGGGCGGAAGCTAGTGTAATAATAATTTGTTAGTAGCGTTTACGACTGCTGTACTAGATTGCAGATAAAATTGCGCTGCAGGCAAACCTCTGTGGTTTTTTAGCAACGCATTAAGATGTAATTTTTTTTAACATGGTTTTTTTAATAGTTAATAAATAAATAAAAAAAAGGACGTACATCTTCCTGAATGACAACAAACAAGCAGCACTAACAAGACATACTAATTTCGCCTAAGTTCAATCTAGTCTCCTGCTTCTACCACCCAAAAACATAATGCTTGAATGCAATGTAAATGCTAAATAAAATGCATCCGGCAAACGGCATGTTTAAGCTGTTGGCTTCCTGCCAGCTCACGAGATTGATGGAGCTACAAAGTTAAGCATACAGGTGGACTTTGCTTATCATTTCTTAAACAGACTCAGATGCGTGGTGCAGTGAACTGTTATAGATAAAAGTTGACAAGGATAAACCTCTTTTTGCAAAAACATTGACTGAATTGATAGTTACATATTATTTAGTTGTTGTTGTCCCTTTACATTTTATTATTTCGTCAATAACTTAAAAGCCGTTTTTTTAGTATGTTTTCAACGAGGCTTTGTTCAAGAGTCTCTTTGTCTCCGTTTATTCTTACCGCAATTTCATAGCAGCGTGCATGTGTCCTTCTTGAAGCTAATAACTATTCCCATAACTATTTTTATCAAGATCGGTTCAGTGGTTTGTCCGTGAAAGTGTAACATACCAGTTAAATGCGCATGAATGATTTGACATTATACGTAAACTAAGGATACCCAGAAATACTTACATCATAGGAGCTGATACATCAAACGACTTGCAGGCATAGTTAGCCTTGGAAGCGGTCTTGCATTCGTCTCCGCGGGCCATGGTGCTGTCTCTTTCACGCTAGTGGAGCTGATGCCGGTGGGAATGAGATGAGATGATGCGGGAGGATCACGAGTGATCTACGGCACGTGCTGCAGGTGGGTGAGTACTGCGTGTTCTAGACGGTTTCCAGTGTTTGCCAGGCGGCTGCCTTTTCTCGTGCACAGATTCTTAGCGAGCCTGGAAACAAAGAGATTAGGATAATTATTTCAAGTGCCCAACAACCGAATATACTTATATAGAGATTTTTAAATTTTACGTTGTCCAATATAAAACGCGGTGTGCTGCGTGAGAAGAACTCACATTAAGGACAGACCAGACGGGCTAGCATACGAGTGTGAGATGGATTGGATGGTGTTTTTATTATGTTACCAGCCTACATACCAAAATAATACAAAAAGTCTTTATGGTGCTTGTTTAGGCGAGAAAGCTAAACAAGGAGGCAGATATAAAATTAAAATTTGTAAAGTATTATGCAAATATTTTAGCAAGCTTTGATTCAAAGTTTTCTCATTTATTTCTATTTTGAGCTTTCAATTCCAAAATTTATTTCTTAAAAACAATTACGAAACACTAAGTTTGAGATAATTTGAATGATGTACCTACCACGCAGACGAAACCGCGGGTGAATAGTTTGTTTGTTATAGCTAATCTCGGGTACTGAATCGGATTTCTATAATTATTTTTGTGTTTGTTAGTCTAACTATCAATAAAAGCTTTAAGATATATAACATTATGATAAACTTCATTAAAGCGAAGCAGTAAGTTTGAACGAGGGTCAAACCGCGGGAGCAGCTTCTACTTAATACAACGAATTCAATGCGGATGAAGTCGCGGGAAAACTGCAAGTTACTTAAATACAGCTTTAAAGCTTTTAACGCAAATTAGCTTTGTTAAAATAGTTTTAAACTAGGAGTGTATTTGAAAGTTCATTATCCGAAGCGAACGTTAAAAACAAACATAAAACTTTAAGTTTGATATACCTTATTGTTATTTAGTTCACGTCCTACGATAATCTGGTAGTTACATTATTGTGTTTTGGTAAGATTATGCATGAAAATTACTGGCTCATGAGACATAATATCTTAGCTCTAAGACATAGTACAATCATTTGGTACCTTTACCTGAAAAGTTTTACGGGTGTTTGAGTAATTTTTAACTTTACTGCCTCGTATTTTTGCTAAGCACCGCCGCCATATTGGAAAAATAGCGTGTAATTTAAGGTTTTCACGATAATTCCATTCCAACTAATTTTGCGATTAAATTATCTTCTGAAACTTTTTAGCACAATTTATGTCAGCGATATAAAGAGACAAAGCTGACGGTAACTTAAATAACAATTCATTTGGCATACCTTGTGTTTCTCAAATAATTGTTGAAATAAAAAGAATATCATGTTAAACAAACAAATATTGACGTAGATATAAACAGGCCATGATAATAGATTTAACCAGTAGGTATTATCTTAGTAAACAATTTCGAAAAACATGAATATTATTGATAAACGAGGTTTTGTTATTTTATACATTGTTAAGAGTCTCCTGTGACGGCTGTTAGCTTTGATCATCAATAACAACTATGAACCAAAACAGCCTAACATCTGAGAAAACATATTTGACAGGCAATCAAATCGCTTGATTAAGTAAGAAGTTACCAACTTCCATCGCAATTGTTATTCTTCATCGTTCACCTAACCCGGCCACCTTTTTTACCCGCCTTCACAAATAGATAGTTACAAGGGTACAATGTTTTTTTATGCATGACCTGTTATTTACAGAACAAACAATTCTATTCTATTTTCTTCATTCAATAAACTACCCTTAACTCATAAATATTCACGACTATGTTAATTTCTCTACAATGTAGGGTTCATATCTGCCTTAGAATTTATTAAGGCTACCTCGTGTGTCCTTACCTAACCTTCACGCACACGTTTCTATTGCTATGCGTTTCTCTGCATATTAAACTGCATAAAATCAGCATTAACTAGATTTTACTGGTTTTCAAACGAGTCAATACCAGTCAATCTGGGTGATGCAACATCAGACTACCTTGTATCATCTTTAAGCTTCATTTCAATATTGTTTACGCGATTGAGTATAATATATTTAAATTGTTCTACTTTAATAAAACCCAAGGCGTACACAATGTCCGTTACTTTGTACCACGTTTCCAACTTGACATTTTGTACTTGTTATGGTAATTAGTTGATACCCACTTGTGTTGCTATGTTATTTAGGAGACCTAATTCGCTTTGTTTACGTTTTGTTTTTAGTATTATTATAAATGGGCGAGTTTACAAAAACTTATCAAAACAGGTCATTTAAAAAAAATTGCTTTCACTTCTGTTTTTACTCGGATTGGACCGAGCAAGTTTTAAGAGCAGTCAAGGTTATATCAGTGAAAGAAGTAGAAACTACAGCCTTGAACAAAGTATTCGTCGAAGGACGATGATATAGTTTCTCCGCCATTTATTGGTCACCTTACCACGTACCACCCAACGGGTAACTAGTAGACAAATCAACAGAGATGTACAAAATACCCTCTAAAAAGTATCTGAAATACTAAATCCAAAATACTTTGAAATTAAGTATTTCAGATACCAGATACTAAATACTTTCGAGAATAGTTTTTGAAATACTAGATACAAGATACGTATCTTCTAAATACTTTTCAAGATGAAAATACTTTTGTAGGAAAACAACATTTTGTCCTATTGAATTTAAGATTATTTTTGACATTATCTTAATAAACATTAACGTTATTTATTTACGAATATATTATGTTAATCGCTGAAATGTGACAAGACAAAATATTACATTTTTAAGTAAAATAATAAACCAAATATCAAAAGCCATCAATTTACTTGGTTGGCCATAAGATTACTTTTTTTTTCTGACCACCCTAAAGATTTTCTAAGACAATAATACAAAAAGACATGACATGATACAACATGAGATAAGACATAAGACATGAGGCATAATCAACAATAACATGACAGAAATAGAAAGATGGTCAGTTCTCTAAGGTTGTCTGTTGACAACATTATTGCGAGTGACCGAGAACGCACATGTCCCCCTCAGGCATAAGGCACGTATGAGAGCAAGAGATACAGACATATTCCGCCCCCCCCCCCCCCCCCCCAGTGGATACATGTCCTTACTTGAAACCGGAACAAAACCTATTCCTGTCATTGTTGGCATAATATATGAGAACAGAGATATAAGACATGCATGACATACATGACATGACTCCTATATTATTTTCATGTAAAAGAAATGTTTGAAGAACTACTTTTACTTAAGTATTTTAAAAAGACTTAAGTAAAACTAGTTCTTCAAACATTTGATCACTCATTTTTATTCTATGTGGCCTTAGAATCCAAAAGAAAAGAGTCGCTCCACAGGGGCAGAGCTCGGCAAACAGGTGTTATATTTCATAAAAAATTTTGGTAACTTATTCCTAAAAGTATTTTGTCAGAAAAAGTATTTGTAAAATACTAAGATACCTAACAAAATGTATTTAAATACAAGATACAAAATGATTTTTGGAAAAGTATTTTAGATACAAGATGGAAATACGTATCTTATATCTTGTATCTGTATTTCAGATACTTGTATCTTAGATAAGTCACATCTCTGCAAATCAAACTATTTGGCAGCCAGTGACAGAAACGATTGTTAAACCTCTCTCTACTTCTGCCGAACCTTTTCCAATTCTAATGGCTTCTTGTCTAACGGATTTAACTGAATATCAGTATTTTAAGTGAAACGAATGCCTTTTCACCTCCACAATCCAGTACGAGGGGAAACGCTAAAGGAATGGTTATCCAACTTTTTGGCCTATAACCACACGTCACGGCCACCATAAATAATAGCAACCGGGTGGCACCTCAAAGGAAACCTGTGCCTCTCACCATCTCTATCACCTTCATACAATGTAAGCAAGAGCTAATTCCATCTAAATCAAACAACTCAACTAATGTCGAGCTAAATTCTACTTTATAGTGGACCTTAGCGATCACTCAGTGGCTTCGTGATACCACTGATGTAAACATGGAACCGGTAAAACAAGATACCGACTCAACGACGCATTTATTATAATCTGTTATATGTAACAACGTGTAGAAAGCTTGGAAATTAGATTTCAAACCCAATAAATGTTAAGAAGGTTGAGTTTTGACACGAAAAGATTTATTGCACCAATATTTTGGCAGTTCTTAATAGCAGCACGAGTTGAAATTGTGCTCGGTAGATGACAATAGGTTCACTCTTTATCACATGGGACCTAAACATACTCGTAACAAGTGAAGTCTAGATGTTAAACACCTCTGCCACACCTTTTTGGGCTAGTATAAGCGTGATGTTATATAACGTTATATAACATGTTTGTAAAACAACAAAAACTAGAGGAAGCCGAAGGAATTAGTGGATCTCTCTCGTGACAGCAAAGGCTTTTGTAAAGGCCTCGTCTCAACGTGGTCCCTCGGGGATTTTTTATACTCTTCGTGTAGTCTTAATGGACTTTCTAGTAAATATGTTAATATTTATAGTAATGGACGTGATAAATAAACGGCAAAGATTTTTAAATCAGTTCTATATAAGATTTGCCAATTATAATATTTTTATGAGCTTGCATCTTTTAAGTCAAACAAGCAGGAGAAGATCTTACAAACTACTTATTGCTAACTAACGTTCTTAAGAAATTAAATCACTTCTGGAACAAAGAAACTAAACAGAAGAGCGCCATTGACTGTCTCCGATAGTAAAAAATGCTTTACTACGCTGAAGATATAGTAAATATCTATTATAGATTAAATCGATTAAGCAATAATGGAAAAAAATGCGGTAATGCTGACAGCATTTTGGGTACGAGGCTCTCTGACAGTGACTTATTAAGTTTCGATTAAGTTATTATACTAATTGTTGGCGCCAATCACGCCATTAAGATTGGCCGTGTCAACGCTCCCTAAACATAATAGGCCAAAGGGCCAGTTCCCTAAGTCACTTTGACAGATACTTGACAACTGTCAAACGGTTGTCAAGATTTCATTATATAAAGCTTGCGATCTTCAATCGAACCCTTTTTTCTCTTATTTTCTCTTCCTTCGAGCTCACGAATATACAACATTGTAGTATTGTACGTTATTTTAAGTTAGTTTGTAATAAACCAAGTTTGTTGCAAACAATCCTTCTTTCATTTATGTCGAATTGCCGCGACATAAATTGGCGACCGTGGACAAGGACCTCGCTATACAACTGCGAGCTAATTTGTTACATACATTATATGTAACAAATTAGCTCGCAGTTTATTTAATATTAGTTTTATATCATTTGTTTGTAATATTTTGACGTGTTCAAGCACCTCCTGGGGCCTATGAAAATAAATGATTTGAATTTGAATTTGAATTTGAATTAACAACATCTTTAAAGTTTACGACTAATCTACCTATACCAACTTTAAAGTACCAAAGGAAGGATATTAAATCAATGTAAGCTAGCTGCTAGTCAACCCTGCTTTGTTACATCCAGTCATTTAAGGTGTATTGTATTTTGATGGAGACTTTTTTAACTCTAATAAATTGAGTTTGTACTTCCAGTTTAGTGTCCCAAATGCGTTACTTAATATGGATCATTGCACTTGTGTGGCCCTAAAAACTGGTTGTATCGATATATGCATTGACCTTAAAACTGTTGCTGAGTGCTCTTAGAGACTGCTTTGTAGCCATTTTGGTATTTTTTTGCTCTGCTCTCCTAGGAATTGGTGCCCTTATGATTCAAGTGATTAGAGGTAGAGTCATAACCTAAAATAATATAACGACTGTATTAGCCAGAAGGGTATGGCAGAGGTGTATAACACCCACACTTCACCTGTCATGTATAGGGTCTATGTGATAGGGGTAAGTCCGTGCTGTTACATCCCAATAACACTTTTGCGCGACCTGGCAATTGAACCAGAGATTTCGCGATAAGAGGCCGTACAGAAGTATAGTCATTGTGGTTATACTATCGCTATTACTAGATTTAGGTATTGGACTGAGGTCTAAGAATATAACGGTTGATGGCACCCAGATTATAGTAAACGCAGTTTCTTTGCTTGGTTTTAAACAGCAAAAATATAATCGCAGAGCTATTTTGCTTTTGTTATATTTTTGCTGTTTGAGCTCATTAAATTAGCTCATAAAGAACGGGCATTTAAAGAATGATGGCGTTCATAACTAATTTTCGACTAAAATGTTGCTTATACTTCAATTCCGTTGATACATATTATATAACAATATCAACTGACATTTTCGTTTCTGAGCCATTACGTAAATTAATTTAGCACATTTTAAAATTATTCACTTTACGACATTTTTAAAAGTCGTCAAGATATGTAATATCAATTTTGTAACAAATGTTTCATGCGCATTTAAACTACATACTCTCTTTGTAAAGACTAAAAGTGGTACGGCCCCAAGGCAAATGTTTCGACCGCAAAAGACACAAACTTGTTACAGCTATCAAGCGTGCTATATTTGTGCCTCTTGAGGCACTCAGCAGAATCAGCCGCAGCGCAAGCCCTTGAATAAGTCCCAGGAAATGAGACAAAGCCAAGGTGTCTACGCAATTAGCGTCCCACACCAAAGGAGGAATACACTTATATTCTGTACAAACAATTGTCAGCGCGTCTAACTGAGGCAACTCGTTCTCCAAATGCTGGCTTATATTTCGCGGTAATGCTTCCAGCGTTTCGTGTACGAGGCCGTCTGACTTATTAAGTTTAGATTAAGTTATTACACTATTTTAATTTAAGATCTAGCATAAATATTTTTCTGTTAATAAAGATATTTATAACTCTCTATTCGTTATTACAAAATGTTTTTTTGTATTACAAAACACTGTTCAACTTTTGCTGGCGTTTAAAAATCAGTAAAAGCAATTTAAAAGAAAATATATGTGTGCGGAAACGGCATAAAACGTTTATATAATATCCTGGTTTCTGATACGGTGCCATGCCACGAACACTAAAGATTTCACTTTATACGGCCATATTGAGTTCCAATTTGATATTCAGAATGATAGCTTTGACAATCGTAATCAAATTTGACGATGACTTAGCAATATTCATTTAAATTTAAAGCGTCGCTTTAAAGTAACAAATTATCATACTTTATTTAATTTATCAACCGAAGGGACACAGTACGATGATAATAAAGTGAAATTCTTAATGTTTATTTTTTACCCATAGATTCATTAGGTTGGTTCAAATGTTAATTACTATTTTAATAATTTTTATTTTAATCGTTAACGTGCATAATAAATGACTATGAATTGTAATTACTGTAATTTTAAATTTTAAAACTAATGACATTTTATTTATTTTTAAAATTTTTAATTTTTATTTTTATTTGGAATTTATATTTATTTTTTATGTAATTTTAGTCAAATGAGCTATTTGTGTGAAACTGTTATATTTTGTTTTGTTTTTGATAATGCTTCATGGTCTTGTTACTCGAAATAAATGAATTTTATTTTTTAGAACAAATTTAAACATAACTTAATGCCTATATTATCCAGAAGGGTGTGGTAAAGGTGTACAACACCTACATTACACCTGTTATGTTTAGGTCCCATGGGATAAGCCTATCGCCATACACCGGGAACAATTTCAACTCCGTGCTGCTATTGAAAATTTCCTGACGGAAAGATCACAAGTAACACTTTGCCTGACCACTAGACCATCGACGCAGTTAAGTTAGTAACTTTTAGGTAAAACTCAAGGCATGGAGAATTGGTAATGAACGATAACTACTCCACAATTTTTTGGACAATCCTGGAATGCTGAAAGAAAAGATTAGCCGGGATAGATCCCATATTCTAAAAAACCACTGACCTGGGTAGAAATTTGTCGGTGATCGCGTACTTTCTCTTAGTTTTTGTCATTGACACCTACTGATTGTTATGTAAATTTAAAAACAATACTCCGAAAAGTAAAAATTTTGCTGCCGATCTTGAACGGGGCGAAACTAAACTGGTTGCGAGAATCAGAGAACATGTATTTATGTATGGAAGCTCCAATACCGGTTCTGAACTCGCGTCACAGTTCTACTTGCACATCGGTTGTATACGTGATCATTTAATGTATAATAATGTTTATGCTGTATTCCTAATCCTTCGGTATTTTCCACTATAAACCGCTTTTATCTAGTTCTGAAGCTGTCATGCTTTCCTAATCGAGTATTAAGTTTAAGTTGTGTCAATGACCGCGACAATAAGCGTCTCGATGAAAGTAAAGCGACCGGATTACATATTTTGACTTTGGGTATTTGGGCTATGATTTTTTGAAAATCGTTATAAAACTTCTGTTACTTAATCTATGCTTAATTTTCAAATGGTTCTTTATACAGCCCTTACATAAGTAATTGTTGCTCTTTATTATAAACAAGTTTATTAACATTACCTACCTGGGAGCGAATAAAATCCATATTTTTTACAAAAATGTCCGAGAGATATTTTAAAAAAGTGCGTCTCTATCCCAAAAGAATTTCTAAGATTGCTATTGAAGCCTTCTGTGCAATATATTTTAAGATCTTTTCCTTTTGTAGAACGGTATTATGACAGTGATTTTTTCTTCAACTCGTTCACAAAAGGCTTACTCATATGCATACACTCATACTCGTAAATGGCCAAAAATCTTCTGCAGGAGGTTTTTAAATAACAGAATTACTATATTTTTGTAATGGCGGTGTTATTATTACTTATTTAATATTCGTAGTAAGGTACAAGATTTGTAGTGTTACATACTTATCATAGAAATTAAATAATTATTATGAAAAACTAAAATTAAAAATTCTTACAATAATGAGATCCCCTGTTTACTAAAAAAAAAAATTATAAAACTAGACAGAAAAATAAGCAAAATAAACTCTTAATTCGATTCGTTTTAGTATTCCATGTTTTCGTAGTTCCAAGTTAGTAACAAATTATGTACTTTTAACTAGCATTCGCGAAAAGATAAATCGGTGAGATTGCAGACTAATGGCAACCGGTAGGTATAGGTCGCGCGGTGGTTTAAGATCGCTCGCCGTCGGCGCACACCCGCTCCCCTCACTCCGCACGCCTTCAAATAGACCTTAAAATTGAACACTGCGCATCCCTTTCCACTTTTGCCGAGCGATCATAAACCACCGCGCGACCTGGAGGCCAATTCTCGCGCACTCGAAGTTTTTATTCGGATCCGAATGTTTGATTCATTTCGATTTCTATTACAAAAATACGAAGCACGAATGCATAATCTCGAATTGTGTATTCTCGGCACCAATAGACTTTCATCACCACTCGAACCTAGAAAATGTTGCCATTACTTCACTAAAAGATTGAATGAATGAATGTCAATGCGTTTCGTTTTACGTGTTTAACGATAAATATAACGATTCTAATCGATTATTTCATAAAAATTAAATACTACTTGAAATGAAACGTAATTCTTTCCTATGACTGACAGTTGTCTTGTCAAGATTGTCATTTACAATAAATTTTCCAGAAAGACCGTTTGTTATTAATTTGTTTGGAAATTATGAAAAGTTTTCTTATATTTAAAATGAATGCGCCGAAAATATATCCCTCGCCGCAACAATGGCAGTTGTTAGTTCAACTGGTGGAAACGGATCCATAACTGCGAAGCGGTAAATTTTCTTCGCCGTTCACAAAACAGAGTGTAGATAGGTGGCGAGATATAAGGAACCAGCTAAATGCCCTAAATGGGGCTAACAAATCATGGAAAGATTGGCGAAAAGTAAGTAAAATATCAATATTGTTGGTTTGCTACATTGTAAACATATTATTATCGTCTATTCTTAAATGATCGAAAATCCATTGCAAAAAAAATATTTGCCAGAGTCCAAGATAACATTGAGGGACAAATAACTGTCCAAGAAACCCAAGGAACATTTTTTGTGGTAGTTAGTAGTTTAGTTGTAAATACTTGTGTATCAACATAAATGTCACAGTCAATTGGAAGTAGTAATTCAAATTACATGATGAACTGTTTGAAATTGTGTTATGCTTGATAACACACTGGAGTTTACTTCATCCTGCACTCTGCAGGATGACTTAAAAGTACCAAGGTGACATCACTATGGTCTACTACCAGTAAGACCATGGACACATACTGCAAACTTGAGTAGCTAAAATATTGCCTTATCTGACTTATCTATTTTTTATTCTTTCAAATGCTGATTCCATCCAAAAGTAAATAAAACAGAAAATACAGTGCACATACTCATAGAACCAGAAACTCATAAAAACCAAGGTTCATTTAATTTTTTAGGGATACTTCTTTGAACATATTATAATAGTTTTTTAAATAGTATATTAATAGTTTATTCATTAACTTGTCTAACTGATTAAAATTGTGTAATGCTTGATGTTACATTGCAATTTTCTTGATAATAAAAAAAAGAACCATCATTATAAATTTTCATCACTTGACTGATGCATCATATTACACGGATCAAAAAATAAACTTAAAACAAAGAAAATTTATATTTTTTAATAAATAATTGAACCTTGTTTTTCTTTTTATTATAGAGAGGAGTCACCGACGGTTGAGGGGTACCACCAAACAAAAAAGATTCACAGAAACGCTAAAAATGGCAGAAACATGCACAAGTATGAATTATTAAAAGAAAAAATTAAATGAAGAAAATATTATGCAGAGTTCATAGAGCTGATAACACTACAATGTGCAGCTTTGAATAAAATTGCAGATGCAATTTAGGAAAAAAAATCACTTAATTGTTAAGTATAATTGTTGATTGTTTAATTATAATTATATTATAGATAAACAAGGATAAAAATGTGGATTGTGATATTAATAATACTGTTTAATTATAGATAAACAAGTACAAAGATGTTGATTGATATAAATAAGACTGTATTTGTATGTTTACTGTACTGTAATGTATACTGATAATATATAGAAAATTATAAAAATACACAATACAACAAATAAAAAATGTTGATAATTTATATGAATTTTTGTCCGACAAATTATAATTGTAATTATTATTGCCTATTGTTATTACTATTATTGAATTTAATTGCCAATTGCCCTATGTAATTATATTATTGACATTTTTTTTTTTTTTTTTTATTTAATTTTGATCATTTATTAATTTAGTTATATAATTCTTTGACATTTTTATTTTTATATTACTTTTGCCTGTTTGACATTCTGCATGTTCAATAATACTCCAATATAATGTTGTATACCACTATGGTAGGACATAGCGCACTCCAATGTATTATTTTATAAGACCTTTATGTTACCTATGATCCACGAATAAATGAATTTGAATTTGATTAGTGTTATAGATAAGACTGTTTAGATATATATAGACAAACTAATATAAAAAATGTTGATTAGTGTTATAAATACAAGTGTTAAGTTATATAGATAAACAAGTTAAATTTATATCACAATCACATTGTGATATAAATGTTAAAGAGTAAAGCTTGTACACATACATAGTTTTATTTAATTAGTTGAATGTGCATATCCTAATTATAATAGAAGAAACAGAAATAAAACAATGTTAAAATATTACTTTTTTTTATCCTTACAAATCCTAACATTTATCTATACATACAAACTTAATAATAAAATTGTAAATTAGCCATGACTATTACATAGAATGAAAATATTGAATAAAAACAATTCAGAAGAAATTATTAAAAAATTCCACCTCAAGTAGCATTAAAAATCAATATGTATGCTATGAAAAAACATACATATTGTTATATAATCAGCATATATTTTGTTACATTACATGATTGAACACTTAAATAGATTTAAGGTAAAGAAGGGGTGCACTGTCTGATTGAGTTTAACGAAAAAAAATATCAGATTATCATGCAGATTTTACCAATAGATAGTAATGCATGAGGAGATCAATCCTTAAATTACTGTAACATGAGGCATAACATTATAGTCCTCAGATGAAGCAATGCATCTGTAATTTGATTTTCTGGATTGTTTATGTTCATGGACTGTAGTTACAACATACCAATCAAGTGGTGGTGGTTTATTAATGTTATCAATAAATACAAATCAACGATAGTTATTAAAAGAAGTATTTATGATTTGCATTTGTTTCTGTCTTCCTCGTAACAAATCATTTTTTCTGCCCGCTGGATGTTGTGGTGCAACAGGATCATTTTTGAACCCTAATAACTTTAAATCTTCCACAGGTTCAACAGCATCATCATAATTATGGGTTACACATAGATTGTGCAGCACACAACAGGCATTAATTATTTTTGTTGCTTTATTTGGTGTGTAATACATCACTCTTTCTTTTCTAAGCACCTAAATCTGCCTTTTAATACGCCGTTGCAACGTTCAATAGTTGCACGGGTTGTTTTTAGACAGTTTGGTATCTCCCAGTTCCAAATAAAAGCAGTGCGCACAACACCTAAAAATATAATGTTTTGTTAAAGTTATAATGTAAAATATGGGCACTGTAGGCCATTCAGAAAGTTCATAATAATAGTATCTCAATGCAAATGTTGTCACATAATTTACGATTGCAATACTCAATTAATGTTGGTACTAACCTTTGTACTTGAATCTAGATTGGTTCTAGGTACTATTACAGGCTCTATTATATTTATTAAATCGATGCTTGGGCTTTATTAAGCCGAAAATGTTTCTTAAATTCGACATCCCGCATTTCAAACCGGTCCGCTTCATTACGTGGTGGCTCCATTTGTACATTTTCGATTTCGAAAATTATATTGTTTAATAAATTAACTACAAGCTCGTCCATTTGTTTTTGTATCAAATATTATTTTGTAAAACGAAATAAATAAGATAGCTTGACTGACGTTGAAATATGGCGTCATTTCGAATCCAAAATGACATCTCGACTGGTCCCGACCAGTCGAGATGTCACCGTGCAGTTCGAGCGGTTTTCCTTCGAGAAATGTTGGCCTCGAGATGGCCAGAATACCATTCACCGTTTACCACTCGTAAAAAGTTCGGATTCGAGTTTTTAACGAATTCGAATTCAACATTTGAGTGGCGAGAATAGGCCTCCTGTACTGACAGCATAACGTAGTCTCACGTAGGAGGTTTTTTTTATACTCGCCAACCACTCATTCACTGTCTTTTAATTTGACAAAAAAACAATAAAGAACAGCTGAGTGAGTGCCTTTTCATGTGTGAGCTGCGTATGATGTTAATCCGAACTTAACGAGACATGCTATTCAGTATTTATGTTCAGCCCGCATGTCTGCCTTGTCATCATTTAAATTGTGAAAAGTTTTAATATACAAATGTTCTAAGTACACAACAACGTAAAGATTGTATGTACAGCACATGATATCGTGACAGTAATTATAAAGTAAAAGACTTATGTCTACTAGCAAAGAGTTTTTGACATAGTGCCGATTGCTCTAGACTTTTTGAGGGTAGGCGTGTTTTCATACTAACGTAATATGGGTTTTACTTTAATATTATTAACATTTGGGCGCCAACAAACATGACGTTAGTGTTTTAGATATTATGTCTATAAAAATGGATAAAAATTTAATTAAATTGAAGTAAATTTTGTATGGAAAACCTCCTTTAATCCACGGTTGACGTAAGTGAAATTACACACTCCATCGTACTTGCAAAAAAAGTACAAGTTCGATGGATGCAGGCGAAGAAGAAAAAAATAAAATAAAATTTCAATTTTCAATACGGACTTAATAGATACTGCATCACAAAACGCATCCACATGCATAAACTGCACGATTGTATAACTGGTGCGAACAACATTATACATTATGCATTTTAAATAATTATTCTACAATTCAACGCGTCCTTTGCGTGCCTTTTTAATAAACATTTATTTTAAAAACAATCAGGACTGAGATTTTAATACTTAGCTTTATTTAAAACTTAATTCCATCCGCGGCTTTACGTGTAATTACGTAACATAATAATAAGTATAATTTACAAAAAAAAACCGACGTTAAATACAAAAAATGCACTAAAAAGTAAGAAATACTTAAGTAATATTCAACGTCTCGCCTCATCTGTGTATAACTTGAAGGAATACTAGAAATTACGATAACTAAGAATTATCCCCAAACCTTGAGGAGTTTTACCTTCCAGCATTAGCTGAGCAACATAAATTGCTTTCTGCTGAATGCAAATATCCTAGTAGCTTTAGGTAATATACGAAAAACAATGTAGATAACCTTTAAAATTTGAGGATTGCCGTCAATTTCTCAAGGATTCAATCATCAGATCATGACATAGTGAAAATGGAACTACATGACAAGTATCTTTCAGGCTAAAAAAGAATTTCTTAAATCAGTCCAGGCTTCTTTAAGTAATAGGCGAACAAACAAATTAAAAAAAACAATTGAATTACTGGTGGTAGAGCTCTTGTGAATGAGCTCGAGGGTGGCAGCACCACCGTCTCACCTTTAACCTGCCGCCAAATAGTAGTGCTTCCATTACTGGCACATGACACCGTATACGGTGTCATGTGCCAGTAATTTCAGGCCATTGCGTCGCTGCAGCTGAGGACTATAGTCCTCAGCTGCAGCGACGCATCTATAATCTGCTTTTGTGGATTGTTGATGCCCATGGGCTGTACTCCACTTACCATCAGGTGGACTACATGTTCGTTCGCAGTGGGCGTAGTATAAAAAAAAAAATGAATTGAGAACTTCCTACTTACGTATGTCTGTTAGATACACAGACATACATAGTTACTTTCGAAATGATATAGACTAAAGGTCAAATAATCGTTAAAGAGTTTTATTTTTTTCTAATGAAGTTATTAGTAATGTTGAATTTTATTAGCTAGCTAAAATTTAGCTTTTTAAAAGCTAAATTTTATTTTTTTTATTTCTCAAATGTTCTGCGAAGTGTCTACGACCGTAGAAGATATTGCATTCGTTTTATTGCTTTGCGCTGTTTTTGGCTACATAGTGCACAAAATTATTGATAATAGGTAGGTTTTTATTTTAATTTCAGTTATAGATATACTAGCTGGTCTACTACTTCCGCACCGACTAACTAAAACGGACTAACTGAAAACCGAACAACTATTTTGTTCATATACCACCAACTATCTTGTCGTTATAATAACCATGAATTTACCCACGTTATACCTTAGTATATTGTGCTCCAGTGGCGTTTTTAACCCCTTATAAAATAATTATATCATTCTTATTATTTGCACGTTTCGTGTAGTTTTTTTTTTATAAGCAACGTTTTCTATGAAATGTAAATAGAATCTCAAAATAATACTTAATTTCATTAGTGTCCTATGCCTAAGTATTTCGTATAATTGAACTTTTAATAATTTAAATAGATGAACTAAGTTATTGCTGCAATAAAATTAGAAATTTAAATACATTTGCAGTTTACATTTCTATGCAATAAATTTTTAATGGCTGAATCTGGGATATTTCTGCAAAAGCCTAAAACTTTTAATCTCTTTAAACTGCTGAATTTCGTTCGAACATTTATGGACTCTGTTTTTTTTCATACACTACGCTTTTAGTCCACCTGATGGTAAGTGGAGTGCAGCCCATAGACACCAACAATCCACAAAAACAGATTGTAGATGCGCCGCTGCAGCTGAGGGCTACGGTGCTATGCCTCATATTATGCTAGTCATTTCAGGACCTGATCTTACCACCTAACCGTAACACAGTAATGCCAGCACTACTATTTGACGGCAGGTTAGAGGCTATTTGGCGGCAGGTTAAAGGTGAGACGTTGGTGCTGCCGCCCTCGAGCTCGTTCACAATAGCTCTACCACCAGTAATTTAATGTTGCATTTTCCAGGTTTTCTTCGAATCACCAATAACCCTGTATAATTGTTCGGTCGACTGACTGCTTTATCAGCGCAAGGCCTAAACCACTGGGCCCAGAATATTGAAATTTTGCACTAAGATACAAAAATCTGTTCTCAGGAATCATGACATCGAGTTTAGTATCATTTCTACCACTCGGTATATTAAACTATAGAAATGAAAGAATGTTTCAATGCCTCTAGATTCCTCAGATCTTCAAACGTTTTCAGATGTCTTGGAACCTAAATATGAAAATGAAATGACAGTGCTATACACCTCTGCCACACCTTTCTGGGTGATATAGGCGTGATGTTATGTAATGTTAATACAAATTGGATATATAATCGTGCGTCAAGTCACGTCGATCGTTTTATCGTAAACAAGTATTAGCATACTCGCTCTACTATATCCGATATTTATATGAAATCCTTCAAAACCTTGAAAAAATTGACATAATTTAAGTAGAACACATTTTGTGTTCTACTTAAATTATGTCTATTTGGTTTTGGCTGTAAGGTACCATTTAATCATAGTATAGTATAGTCAATTCTATTAATTTTTAACTTTTTTTCACCCTTACAAAAATTGAATTGTATGGATTTATCAACATTTTATGTATTTTGGTAATAATTTGAGCGTAGTGATACCTACTTTGGAATGTTTTAAAAGTAATTTTACGCTAGCAACTCTGTTATAAAAATGGCGAATATCAGCACAGTCTTTTCGTGTAAATAGTAGCGAATAAAATAAGTTTAGTAGGATTTATATAATTAGCTAATTTTCTGAATAGTCTACTGCTTGGCTAGCTTAAATTTGACATGGTTACACACAAGAGAAATAAATAATGTTCATTTCAAGTGCTTTTCAAACGAGAAAGATCTACTAAATTAGTTTAAAATAGGTAACAGGTTTTGAGTTCTGAATGGGAAACCACGTTTGTACTAAAATAACTTTGCACAATATTGAATCATTAGTTGCTACGTAGTAACAATTCGAGGAGGCATATAAGGTATTTTTAGTCATCATGATGTAGTTGCGTGCTGAGATAAATGCCAAGAAACAAATAGTGAAGATGCATATTCTAAATAAACACTTTATTTTGTCCTTTTTTCATTTATTAAGGACTTTTAGGCTGCGGATCCACCAAAGTACATATATTCTGTTTTCATATGTGTCTGTTGTGTTGACATGCCTTGAAGCCTTTGTTAAGCTACAAACTTGAGGTAATAGACATGAAGACAAGCTCATGTTTGTTAAGCTTAGTCACCTTGTGTAAGGCTCCATCTAGTACATTTGGAAATCATGTCTTATTCAGTCTGTAACGTAAATAGGCAAGAGATAGAGAAATCTGTATCAAGGCTAACTTTTATTAGTTAAAAAGAACATTACGTTCTTTGTGGCAACACGATCGGCTAGTTATTTTGTGAATTTTCGATTAAATGTAGCAGTATAGAATTGCTTCTTATTTCCAACTAAGTATAGGCAGAAGGGATACAATCAAGATCTTAACTAACATCGGTAGCAATTATGTCACTTTGTAAGTGACCTCAATTGACTGTTGTTATTTAGAGTAAAAAACTTTTTGTATATTGTGTTGAGCGCTCATTATGTCTTTTTTGTCAAAAGCTTGGCTATGCGCACGCTTACTTGGCGCATAGTAGCGTTTGCTGCAGCTTTGTTGGATTCACAGCCTTATTCTACGATGGCATGCAAGTATGCAACATGCGAGCCCCATTGTATCCTAAACTAAACTAACAATCTAAAGTATTAACTTATTGTTAAGTTTAATAAACTTTGGTTTAAAACTATTAATGCAAAATCATATTGATCAACAAAATGATGGCAGCATTATATTGTGGCCTAGCGAAAACAGGAGTACCTTAAAAAGCTCCTGTATCAAATGAGAAAAACTACAAAGTCGATTTTAAATAAATTCTGCATACATATAGTTTTATAAACTATATGTGTGCAGCATAATACATATTGGCTACGTTTTATAAATCTCTAAACAAGTCGCATATTTTAGGCAAACTGAATCAAGAAGGTCCTTCTAATTAAATAATAAAACACATGTTGTTTTAAACATTATAATAGTAGAATAGTCACATAGGTATTTATTAGTCACGACATTATTTGTGTATTTTTCCATACATTACGTAAATTCATCAATATACCTATACCTGTAGGTATCCACGACATCTATTATGCATCAAACTGTATAAATCACATCTGCTGAATCTATCTACAGGATTGACTTACTTTCTCGGCCCTTACTCATGGATGCGTCTCAATTTGCGCAATTTGCAAAATATGGAGAAGTTTACTGTCAAATGCCATAGACATGCCAATTACCACACATTTTCAGCTTATCATCTGAGCACCATCTTGTGGGTGAATTTGACAGTTGTAATATGGACTTATCAGAGTATCCTAATTATATTATGTTTATAAGATGGCAAATGTGCAGTGTAAAATGTTACCCTAACACCTGTAAAACCACATTTTAACAAATAAAAGAATTTGTATTTATATTAGCCCAGTGCCGATAATTTTTAAAACCAAAAAAATAATAGTAGGATGAAACCCATTAGACAAGGAGGAGAATAATATAAAAATTAAAGGAAATATAATTTACGGGCGATCTGAGGTCGGGAAGGGGAAGAGGGGGGGGCGGGGTTTAAGGGTAAAAAACGGTTTTTCTCGATTTCCGGCAAAACTAAAAGTCCTGTGAAAAAAATTCGAATAGAAAAGTTGTTGGTAATAAAAAGATCTAAAACTTTTGTATTTACACTTTTTTCTCAAAATTTATGTGAAAAATTCAAAAAACCAAGTTTTTGGTTTTTTTATTTTTATCTTTTACAAACAATAATTATATTAATTATAATTATATAGTTTTTTTCCATTTTTATCTTGCATTTTCTGAGAAGATTTACTATAGTAACATATATGTATATTTTTTATTCACCATCGAAAAGTAGAGATTTCAACGAACAGAAAACATACCAACTTTTTGAAAAAAGCTGATATTTTGACGGGTGAATTTTCGATCGAAAATTAGGGTGCTTTTTCGATATTAATTCAAAATAAGGTGAAAAAATAAATATTTGTAATCAAAAAAATTACAGCGTATTTGGGACATAAAAAGGATATTTCACCAAATATTGTGAAAAAAAAATTGTTTGTAAAAGATAAAAATAAAAAACCAAAACCTTGGTTTTTTGAATTTTTCACATAAATTTTGAGGTTATATGAAAAAAGTTTAAACACAAAAGTTTTAGATCTTTTTATTACCAACAACTTTGCCATTCGACTTTTTTCCATAGGAATTTTAGTTTTGCCGCAAATCGAGAAAAACCGTTTTTTTAACCTTAACCCCCCCCCCCTCTCCCTCTTCCCGACCTCAGATCGCCCGTAAATTATTTTACCTTTAATTTTTATAATATTCTCCTTCTTTTCTCGTGGGTTTCATCCTACTATTATTTTTTTGACTTTTTATCATTTTTAAAGGGATCTACCCTGGTCTATATTTGTATTTGTTAGTTTATATTCCTCGTTTAAGCGACATCTGGTGGCTGAGTTGTCAGTAAACTTCCCAAGACGCGTTTTTAAGTAAAGGTGTATTAGATTGTTTACTCGACATAAGGTTTGATCACCGAGTTATCACTGCGCCGTTTTTGCCTGATGTATAGGTACTCGAGAAGCAGCACTGTGGATGCAGCGAAGAATCCTGAAACCAAAGAAAATATATATAAAAATTCCAGACAGATAAACTCTACTTTTGCCCGATCCGGGAACTTGAGACTTCGTGGTGAAAGATCGCATACATGAACCATTGTATGCCAAAGCCTACGAAACAAGATAAATTTATGTTATTACAAATCAAACGAATAAAAATTCTATTGCTTTGTTGTTTAAGAGCGTGCCTTTTCAAAATGTAACTGTCAATTTTTGTAGTGTTTTGGGAATATTTCGTTAAAACTGAATGAAAGTATGATTTTATTCAACTAACTTTTTAGAATGCAAGTTTTGAAAGGTAAACATAACAATTTCATTCGTAAATACAGCATAATTTTGTAATTTATCAACTTAACAGTTAATACTCTTTCAACTGATAAAATAGAAAAGTATGCTTTAGTTATTAAATGTAATTGTCATATTTACCTTTTAAAGCCCACATTCTAAAAAGTTAGTTGAATAAAATCATACTTTCATTCAGTTTTTACGAAATATTCCCAAAACACTACAAAAATTGACAGTTACATTTTGAAAAGGAATACACGCTCTTAAGTTGATTTTCGTATAATAAAAACTGTCAATAATGTCCTAAACAATGTCAATTGCAATAGAAATGAAACTTTATGACCTGCAAATTGTGTTTATAATTGTAAATCATGAAAATTATTATATATATAGTTCACTCGACCAACGAGGTTGTCTTATGTGGCATGTTAGATAATAAATAGTGTTAATTATATTAAATAACATAACATCACGCCTATATTACACAGATGGGTGTGGCAGAGGTGTACAACACCCACACTTCACCCGTTATGTTTGACTCCGAGCTCGGAGTCAAACATAGCAGCTGCTATTGTAAATTACCTGACGGAAAGTTTACAAACAACACTTTGGCCGACCCGGGAATCAAACCCAAGTCCTCGCGATGAGAGGTGCATACGCTAAGCACTAGACCATAGAGTCATCATATTTGACGACCGGATGGCGGAGTGGGTAGTGTACCTGCCTGCGACGCCGAGGTCGCGGGTTCGATTCCCGCTTAAGACAAATCTTTGTGTGCATGAACATGGGGGTTTGTCTTAGTCTGGGTGTTTCTATGTATAATAAGTATGTATTTACAAAAGAAAAGTATATAATGTATTAGTATCAGTTATTCTAGTACCCATAGTACAAGCTCTGCTTAATTTGGGACTAGATGACGTTGTGTGTAAGTTGCGAGATATATTTATTATTTGAGTCAATCACCATATTTGAGTGAATAATTATATTATTCACTCAAATAGAGCCCGACGCGACCGGCTTTATTGTTTGTAAAGTACCGTCGCCTATTATTTTAACATAACATAATTATTATTATGATTTATCATTGTTATAAACGAATTGCTATCACTAAAGAATTTGTACAATTATATATCTATGTTATTTAATATCTGAATTACAATTTACAATAATTTAATAATCAATTTGTAATTATGAACATGCGATAAGTTTTTAAATAAGTTTTCATATACTTGTAAAATCATATATAATAATATTTTTTGTACATCTAGGATTAAACTTACACTATATTAGTACATAAATCAATTTATTTTATTATTTAATAAAGAAATTTTGAAAACAAAAACTAAGAACAATAAAGTAAATTAACATTACTACTGATATTATAATAAAGATTGATGGTAGTACCCAAACATCTACCGTTATAATCATAAACATATAAAAAATAAACCAGTTTCGTAATGAAAATCAAAACGGAAATGTTTTTATGGCTGGTCTAGTATGTATGTTACGTATTTTATCACAGATCGGATGCGTGATTCGTGATATCATATACGTTGACGTATGTTATATTTGGTAAAAACTAAAAACCTTATATGACGCAGGAGATGAACTGGCTCGTAACCCAGTCAGTGATAAGTAGTAATAAATATTTTCCCCTTCTAGATGGTCAGACCAAATCCACTCTGACCTTCATTTGAACCTCCACGAGGCACTACACGAAGCCAAGAACAGGAGCGGATGGAGGAGCATTGTCAGAAACAAAGTGATACACCAGCGGGGGAATCACGACTCTTAGCAATGAAGAATATGGCGCGAGGAGGGAGGAATAAATTTAGCAAATTAGTTGATCCGCCAGGGCATAATCTATGTATATATATAGAGATTTAACTGTCCTACCAGTTAAATATCACCCATGTACTCCTAATATCCTCTAGATGCCAGAGGTAATTTTATTTTGACGTTTGTTTTATTGTTTTTTTATGAGAACTTTATCCTTAAAAATAACATACGCTATAAAAAAGTACACGAAACCGGCGAGCATGTATGACGAAATGTATTAATGTTGAGGAAGCGAAATAGATATGTAAGGAGCGATGCACATGGCGTTACATAATCTCTGCCTACCCCCCGTGAAATAAGAGCGTGATTTTGTGTATGATTTTTTTTAATGCACAAGTCGTATTTAATCACAAGCGCAGAAAACCGCCCAACAGTATGAATACAAAGCCAAAACAAAGTATGAAGTTGTGAAACGTAAAGTTATGTAAAACTTTTCGTATGCTGAAATCCAGTACCGTCCAGACAAGCTTTGTTGTGATGTCTGATAGGTTGTCAGTTTTAAAGCGAGAGTTTTAAAACAATCAAGAGTTCCGCAAAATATACATAACAATTGAAATACGCCTGTATGTTTTATACCTAACTAGCTTGTGCCCGCGACTTCGTCCGCGTGGAATTCGATATTTTCATCCTATTTCCTACAAAAATTGAGGAATTTACCCCGCCCCCTTAACGGCGTGATGTTATGTTATGTTATGTTTTCTTAAAACAATCCATGTAAAAACAAAGATAAACCATCACATTAAATGCAAGCATAGTAGCATCTCCTATTCCCTCAGTGCACAAAACAGTAGAAATTTAAACCTGCATGACCGGAGAGGGATCAGAGACGAGTTTACCTACGTGCTTTGGGGAACGGAGTTACATTGTGCATATATAACTGAGATTTTTGGCTCGGGATTCTTATTCTCACAAATTGGTTAAAAGCTTAAAGATTATATATTTTTGTTATATTCCAAATCTTTGATAAAACTGGTTATATATTTGGAAAAATACTAGGAGAGACTCAAATAAATGCGAAGGTTTGTGATGATTTTTATTACTCTTAAACGCAAAACCAAATGGCTTTTCATATTTGGCACACGTGTAGCATAAAGCCTAGATTCGTTATACACAGATATAGGTAAGAATTAAATTTGCTTGCAATGGATTTTGGTATCTAACCAAAAAAATGCTCGCCTCTGAGGCAAGCTAAATTCCATCATATTGTTGACGACATTAAGTAGATACCTACTTCTTATTGATTATTTTTATAGCAAATGGCTATGCTTATTCTGCCTGTCCCATAATTTTGTCAACTGTTTCTTAGTATAATTTGCTAAGCATATCTAAATGCTATGGCAATAATTAATAAGGAGTTGAAGTAAGGTACGCATTCATTTTTTACAACATTTGTGCTGAATGTAACGTTGCCATGTTGGTTTGTATCCTACTTAAGATAAGAACAAATGGATGAACATGTCGTCACGAAATGACGTAACATACAATTTAGGCTCCTGGCAAAAGGCGACCGTAACTGGTTAGTTAAAGCGGCTGCCCGGAGTGCAGAAGGTTGCAGGTTCGTATCCTGCCGGTACCATAGTTTTTCACCTGTTTCTTAGTATTAAGTAGATATTTCTTTCAACACTTTTGTTAAGTAATCTTCTGCTGACATCTCTATTATGTGCAAGTGGACAATCTTCACAAGCACCATGCGGAAAACCACCATGACTTTTAAAAAGTTATGATAGTTTACCCATAAATAGAACGAAGAAAGATCCCTGCATATCGCTAAGGTTGACGGTGTGATTGTTGACTTCCTGGCTCACACTGGACGCCTTCCAGCAGTGGTCCCGCTTCGGAAGGTACGCGTTCAACCAGCGACCGATCAGACCTGCTTTCTGCATGCGAGCAAGCCTGAAATAGATTATATTAAAAGGACTCAATTGTCAGGTCACACACTACACACTTATAAACGGTCATTGACAGCTTGCTTTTACTTCAGGAAATTTAAATTATGATCAAATTGGATTTGAGAACAACTGAACTTTGTTTAATTTATTGATATGATTTAAACGGGCATTAACGCGATTAATTTTTATTTACAGTTGCACTTTGTCATGGTCACAAGGAGTTTGTTTAATTTATTCGAAATCCTAAATTTAATTCTGTAGTAACTTATTTAGTATTAATGAGTTTACATTGTACTTAAGAGCTCAAAAGAAGAAAGCATTGTGTAACTTTTAGCAATATGTAAATCCAGTGGGTGAAGCGGTTTTTGGAATCTTATGTGTCATCTCATAGGAAATAGACTTACTCTTTATTAATAACTGGAAGATATGGACTGCCTGCTGGTACGATCATTGCAACTTTTTCATCCATGAACTCTTCATTACCTGTTCGAAAATACATTTTAGTATTCAACGCTGTTATTTATTTATTTATTTATTTATAAAACTTCATATACAGCAGTGTATATAGGCGGACTTAATGCCTAGGGCATTCTCTACCAGTCTACCTTCAGGTGGTGCAGAGATAACAAAGTAGGCGAAGTCAAGTACTCGATTGTTATTTTGTTTCAGCAAACACGCAGTACAACAGCTGGCCTTACAAGAAATATCTGCTGATAATATTCGAATCAAAGTAGCTACAGCTTGACAAAAAATAGTAGAAATTAATGAGACGGCCACAGTGCTCTTAACTTGACCACCCAGTTACAAATCAACCAGCACAAATCGATTTAAAAATCTACGAAATTAAAATCTAAACCAATCGAAAAACAAAAACTTTTTATTCTACCTATAATTAAACGCGCGGCGTACATTTACGACAAATAGGCCTATAATTTATTGATGTGACACCACTGTTATTTGTAGTGGACGGGCGCTTAACATAATATCTGGACTTTTTACTAGAAATCAAGCTTTTTTTCAGGATTTTGAGGTAAACCATAAGGCAACCCTTAGGCAGGCAACTTATGTATCTATGTTACCTATGTCGAGCGTATCCATATATAATATAAGTACTAAAGTAAGCGTGTGTCATAAAACGTAGAGCCATGAAGAGACATCCTTTTTGAAGTTTGTTAAAATACTGCAAAATATTAAAAGAGACTTAAACATAGCGTAAAATATATAAATTTTATGGTTTAATAGCCCCTTTCATAGTCTGTAACGAAGATTTCTGTATAGTACAAATCTTTTGTGTAGACAACTTTTATGAGCACTTTACTGCTCTCTCTAGGCATTTTATAGTGGTTCAAGCGAACGCAATGCAATCTCTAAATACGAAATATTAGATCTTAAAGCTCGTACTACTGCAACTGGACTTGATGCGCCATTTTTCATCCGAGCGCGAACATAAACGTCAGATTATAATATGCAGTGGAAATTCTAATAGCTACAAAAGGAGTTCCTTTATGATCATTTGCTCGTATAAAATTCTGCAGGTAGAATAACTATCAAAATTATCTACTAGTCTATAGTGAAAATTCGACTTAAAGCTTCAAGATTCTTTAACGAAGATTGTGTCATTACAATTAACTTGTACAATTAATAAATTGACATGTGAGTAGTTTATGTAAATTGTGCAAATACGTACATAATTATCATACTATATAATATTGTTTGTGTATATCAGTAAGTCACTCTTTGACAGGATTCGAAATTATCAAGAAAATATTTTCTTTGATAATTATCGGATATAAAGATTCATTACTTGGTTTTATGTTCCTCTTTTTCAAATACTTTATTACTTAGAATTTCATTATTATCGATGATAATTATTAAGGTATATTTATCAAGATAATTATCAACAATATTTCTTAACTTCAAACCCTGCTCCTTTATACAAAAACTGTTTTGAATAAGCTATGGCCCAGGCGGCCGCCGTGTTATTAGTTAATTACAGCTTTTATAAAACGTCGATAGTTGGCCGGCCACGGACTCCAGTCTACTACCGAGAGAGATAAGAGAGAGAAAGATTGTCTTTCTCTTGAATACTATTATTCTGTGTATGCATGAGTAAATTAATATTCTAATAAAACTATTAAATATTTACTTAGAGCAAAATTGCAGGTATCGGACTCGAGCAGATCTGTCCTCATCAAAAAGCTTAGCCGTTGTTTCCAGTCGATGAGGATGTGGCGGTTGTATCGCACTCGGTATAGAAGATCAGGACCTGGAATTATCAGACATCAGTCTAAGAAACCTATCCGTTTAAACAGAAGAGAAACTCGAGATATTTAAAAGAACTCCCTTGTTGGACATGGGCCTCTCTCAATTTGTGCATCCAATCCCCTCCAGCAACCTTCTTGGGTCTTCAGACCAACCTACCTGGGGGGCGTTCTACCTTAAGGTTGCTGAGTCGAGGTCACCATTCTAGGGCTCGTTTGCTCTAATGGCTGTCTGTCCTTCGGCAGACGTCCTTCCAAATATTGGGCGATTAATTGCTAAATAGCCTTTTGTTTCTTTGTTACACGTAATAATTACTCCTTCGGGCATCGATGTCAAGATAACATTTACTTAAATATTTTACATACCCACTGTAGTGCCTTCCATCCCTATCCCAGTAAATAATTCAGCGCCTTTCAGTAGCGATTGGTACTTCCGTTCATCTGAATTCTGGAAAAATGAATTACAAACTGCTTGATCATTTAAAAAAGATCTTGTGTCCTTTGCCAAGAAAAAAAAACCTGTTGTTTAGGTCGAATGAAAGACAAACCCGAGGTCATTCCTCGTATTAAAGCAAAAGTTAAATTGCTATAAAATTAATAAAAACCATGACATGCATCTTCTTATCCTATCGACCTATATTATTAAGGATAAACAGTACCTCAATGGTCTCGGGTTCGATGCCCGGGTCTGGCAGTGTTATTTGTGAACTTTCCGTTAGGAAATTCACAATAGCAGCACGGAGTTGGAATTGGACCCGGTGGATGGCGATAAGCTCACCCTCAATCCAATTAGACCTAAGCATAACAGATGAAGTGAGGGTGGTGTACAGTCGCAACCAAAAGTCCTTAAGCAATCTCAAAAGGCAATAGTTTGAAGTGTAGTTTGACTTACGACCTTCTATTTCCAAGAAATAGACACATGTTGTTAACAAATAATTGTATTTCATAATTTCATCCACAATGTAAATGACAAGATGGCCGAGCGGTTGAGGCATGCAGTTAGATGCGTATATCAATTCACCGCAGGTTCAAATCTCACTTGGTTACTTTTATACTTTTTGAAGTTTTTACTCGATTAGAAGGAATGGGATATAGTATTCTTTATCTTGTTCACTTTGTTCACGCATTTGTAAATATATAGAAAATGTATGGGGTTTGATGGTGACAATGTTATGAATTACTTAGTCAATTCATAACATTGATAATACAAATATTACTAAATTGATTCACAATGACAACAAGGACAGGATGTTCTAATAACAAAAATATAATTGTTGATACCCACTTATAATAGGTATTGGTATACAGCAGCGTTTATTGAAGACTAATATTATGATTTACACTTTATGACGATATTTTTATAAACAATATAAAATCTTATAAACGGTTACAAGGGTACTTTTTTATTTAGGTAGGAATGTGACGTCACAATTCTCTTTAAAATGTATTAATTGTATAAATAAATATAACGAATAAACACTTTTACCATCATTCAACATAACTTTTTTATTTCTACCTTACAACAATGACAATAAAAAAAACGTTAGTAGTTTAATAATAATAACATATTTAATTTATTAGTTATTATATTAATCAAAAATCTTATAAACGGTTACAAGGGCACTTTTTTAATTTAGGTAGGAATGTGACGTCACAATGCTCTTAAAAGTTTATTAATTGTATAAATAAATAAAACGAATAAACATTGTTATCATCATTCAGCGTGACTTTTTTTATTTCTACCTTACAACAATAAAAATAAAAATAAAAAATTACGTTAATAGTTAAATAATAATAACATATTTAACTTATTAGTTGTTATATCAATATGTAACTATTTATGTATTGTATACATGTATTGTATCGCAATTTTAGCATGAATACCTAACAAGTTTGTGCTTAAAATGTTACAAATATTATTATGATTTCGTTAAAACAAAATACAACCACAAATCAACTAAGCTTCAAACTCAGATTTAGTTGATAGTGATCCCAATGTTTACACCCAATATAGCTACCTGCTTATGAAAGATAGATGCGAATCCAAAGAACCGGTCGACACTGTGACGCGTTTAGTACGAATGCGACAACATTTCATTAGTGTGTGTTATCTTATAAACTGCTAAACACCTAAGCGACTTCGTTAGTGTGTGTACTGCCTGTATCGGGCTCGTACCGTTCATAGCAATGTAATCCTTAGCGTGCCTATGGACTTCTGAGCGTTTACTGTACCTACACGTCTGACACAGCCTTCTGGTTAATATAGGCGTGATGTTATATTATGTAAAAGTACCTATGCTTCGCACAATTATTTGCCTGAAAGATTGCCATTAGCACATTTGTTATGTGCTAATGGCAATCTTTTTTAGTAGTTACACATACGCGTAACGAGTCTAGTGGAGACAGCCATTTTGTAACCTAATGCTTAAAATCGAATTTGAAAAGTTACATAACTGGCGAATGCTAGCTGTCAGGGAGCAGTGACTCCATGAATCTCGTGGCAGTGTTATTGGACGAAAGGCGATGTGAACGACTTAGGAAATACTACAAGTAGTGACTATCATGCGTGGTACGCGTGATCGAACTGGTTTCGTACGGGTCAAATGGACGTAGAATACCTAATTTGGATATACGTCATTAGTCGGAAATGACGGTAATAGAGATTTACTTAAATTATTACCAAACTCCGTTTTGAGTTTATTTCTAAAATTAGGAAAAAAAACTTGGCATAATTATATTTTTAGCTTAAAAGGAAATAAACTAATTATTTTTTTGCTTTGAGTGGTTAACAGTATAAAAGTTTAAATTATTTCGACAATTCTCTTGTTCGTATACATCAAAATATTTTTTGACGATTTGACGATTATCTTAAAATGTGTGTACCAATTTGCGGCAAATTAAAAACATACGTAGTTTTGAAAAATTAGACAACGGGTCTAAATCGCGCAATTATTATAAAGGTAAATAAATACCTATGCTCGAGACGTTTCGAAATGACTTGCATCATGTACCGTTGTCTAATTTTTGAAAAATGTTCTCAAATCGCGAAAGTTTTAAAACATAGATGCGTAGTTTTATTTCTAGAGAAATCCTATACGACGTCCATCCAGCAAAATTGTGACAAATAAATATAATCCCACTCGTAAAAGATACGTGACTTGGTATCAGCAAAAACAAACACCTGCTTCTTATTACTACCAACAAATCGAAAATTGTAAGCACCTTATTTTACTGCATGTGACAATAAATGTTTTTCAATGATGAGAAAGTATATTAGCTTCAACTAGCAAGTTTTGTACTTGGACAATCTTTCAAATCAAATTGAGTATCTTACATACCTTCAGTTCCATCTCCAAATAGGATCCCTTTCGTAATGACCACGTATACAGCTCCTGGTTCTCTAACAGCTCAGAGATGGTGGTAACAGGGACTTCCTGCTTCGGGAACGTGAGGAACGCTACCAGATTGCCGGAGTAAGTCGTAACCACTACCAAGACCACCAGCCACCAGGTACCGACCACTAAACGACCACTGTCTGCTCGAGGGAGGTACATACCTCCTGAAAAAGTGAAAGAACTTTTTGACATATTTCTTGTAAACTGTAGAGAGAGACAGTAACAGTCTACAGAGTATTCAACGGGTCGTGACCAGATGGTCACGATCATGAAAATATTATAGACGCATTCAATGGACGCATCTTCCATTCCCTATCCAGTATACTAGAAGCGTCTTAAAGGCTGTAGTTGTTAAGCTTTCAGTGTAAGCTTTATTTAACTTTATCTCTAGAAGTATTAGCTGACAGGCTGGACTGTCCCTTCATGCGGCATTGCTGTAATAGGCATGTCCAGGCAGAACCGTTTGTTCGGAGCTTTTAATTTTTAATTTAAATTTTAAATATATTTTATTTCATAGACAAATGACTATAAATTGTATTAAGTGTAATCTTATTTTAAAACTAATGACATTTAATTTTATTTTTATTTTTATTTTTGTTTAATTTTTATTTGCAATTCATATTTAAATTTTTAAAATCTCAATCTAAGTAATTAATTTTATGATTTGGTCTATTCAAATGAGTCAAATTAATGTACCTTATTATTTTATTACTGTAATAATTTGTGTGAATGCTGGCATGTTATGTTTTGTTTTTGGTGTTGCTTTATATAATGGGTCTTGTTACTCGAAATAAATGAATTTTAATTTTTTTAATTTCAATTATCGAGAAGCGGAAATCATAAGGAACTTATAAAAACTCTGTCACATGTTGACCTCTACTGTCAGGCCTTTTATTGAAGGGAAAAAGAAAGGGATTCGACATAGTCGGTGGTTACCAGAATTTAAACTTAACGTAAGGTACGTTTGAAGTACTTTGAAGTCATACCTTGTTGTAACAGAGCTCCGTAGATATACCATAAGCAATTGTGAATGGTAGAAAGGCCTCCTTGGCGGGTGATCTCCATGGCTTCATAGTAAGGACTCAAGCGATGGACCACGTATAACATGGGTCCCATTAATATGACTGCTAGGCCGAGACAGAGCCAAGTCTAAACAAATACAAATTCAAAATATAGTTTAGATAATGAATATCTCTTAAAAATATAATCTAAAAACATCTTAATCATCTAGGAATCTGAGACGTAGAGCAATTTCAAATGATCTTTCATTAACAGCATAAATAAGAATTAATTAATTATTAACAACTTACATCAGTAGTAAATGGGAGTAAGAACAGCAACGCTCTACTGAGTTCACGTGGTCGGGCCACCATGAAGGAATATGCCTGTATGCTTACCGGCATTGTATAATTTATGCCTGAAAAAAGCGAAATTAATAATTGAATTAATAATCATCAATGAAACGATAATTGAATCCTGCGAAAACTTGCTAGGTTTAGCCAAAACCTAGCAAGTTTTCGCAGGATTCAAACAAGACATTAAGCTACCTAACTTGCCGGTTTGACCATTATCTTATTTCTAATAACTTTTGCCCACGACCTCGTCCACGTGGATTTCGTTATATTAAATCGATCCAGCCGTTTAGAAGATAAACCGATACAAACAGACAGACAGACAGGCGGACGCACGGACAGACAGACAAACATTTTTAAAACTGTATTTTAGTGATAGGTGCATCGTGCAAATAATTATATCAACAGTAAAAATCATTGTTATTTTCACATTAAAAACAGACACTTCAATTTTATTATTTTGTTTTATGTAAAATTAAAGTAAACAAGTAGATTTCTAAATTATAAACCGCTTCACAAATCAAACTTTAATTCGCCTGTTTATTGTGATTTCTGAAATAATGTAAATAATAAATAATAAATGTTTCACAACTCACACAACGTCATCTAGTCCCAAACTAAGCAGAGCTTGTACTATGGGTACTGATACTAATACATAATATGTACTTTTGTAAATACTTATTATACATAGAAACACCCAGACTAAGACAAACCCCCATGTTCATGCACACAAAGATTTGTCTTAAGTGAGAATCGAACCCACGACCTCGGCGTCGCAGGCAGTGTACACTACCCACTCCGCCATCCGGTGAAATAAAAACATAACAACATTTTACCTGGCATAGGATCAGACAATACAGTAAACGCCGCAGCCGCCAAAGCAGCTTGTCCTTTAGCTATAGCCGACATCGCCAGCTTGGCTTTCCGGCTGTGTATCGACTGTAATAGACAGATACAATATTACAACGAAGAAAAAAATGTTTTTTTTGTGGTTGTGTGATAACATAATGTTTCTAAAATTCGTAAACATTTAGAATCATCCGTCGTGCGAGCAATTTTTACTGCAGAACAACACAAAACTGTTTGTAACTGCTTCCATCTGTTTGAAACTGTGCTCTACTCTCTACTGTTGTAGCACCGTCATGAATAAAGCTGAAAACTTACGAACCGATTTTTAAATTATTTTGTGAATGCAAAGTTATATTATTAAGATTAGCAAGAAACATACTCTAAATAAATAAATATCACACAACTTCCACACAACGTAATCTAGTCCCAAAATAAGCAGAGCTTGTACTGTGATTACTAGATTAACTCATGCATATAAACTTTTATTTTGTAGATACATACTTATTATACATAAAACCTCTATGTTCACACACACAATTCGTCTTGAGCGGGAATCCGGTTGTCAAAATATATTTCATTGATATTCCACGCGGATGATTTCATTGATAGCCACGAAGACAAGCTAGTTTAAAATAACTTAATAAAACCTTCATCGAGCTCCAACGAAACTATTCGTTTCCAGCCCTTTGTAGAATTTAAACAAACTTAATATAGTTAGTATTTAGCGTACTGTCTTTGCAAATCGTAAGACAAGTATAATATATAGGTACATATTTAAGATAGATTATTACAAAGTACACAGTTAAAATTTAATCCGTGACTAAAGTCCGAGAGAGTACTTCGAATCGAACAAAAAATAAAAAAGTTGCACATTGATGACAACTATTGAATTAAATAACACAATTAAAACAAATAGACCTCTCGAAATTCAAGAAAAATTGAAACTCGACCAATTTACCGAATATTGCGGACACTACGTACTAACTAACTTATGTCTATTCTTTTTTTTTTGTGTATATTTTTATATGTGTGTATATGTTAGATATATATATATATAATAATAATATATCAATATTTTTCATTTTATATTATTAAGTATAGTTGTGAATATCTTATTATCAGAAGTAATTATAGGTTATTGGAACGAAGTTCCTTATCGCGCGTTGCGGAAGGTGGCTAGACGGAAAAAATTGGGACGAAAAGTTGTAACGACACATTTCGTAGCAATTCTCGTAGCGGCCTAGTAATTACATGCTACGTTACAGCTACGGTGCTACATCATCAAACACACAGAGAAAAATGCGCACGCCGCAAATTAATCAAAAGGAACTTCGTTCCATCCGGGTGTCCCTTGACACCTCAGTAGTTTTTTGTAAATAAATACGTAAAAAATAAACTGAAAGTTACTCACGTCACCACTAGTATCATTAGCAAAGTCTTGTTTTATATCAGTCGCCAAAATTACCCTTATTCTGGAAAAAAAAGTCAACTTAATGTCTTTGACTAAGTATCTACAACAGTCGTAAATTTTCCCCTATCTGTGTGTACATATCTTTAGTAACATTTTTTGTATCTCAACGGGGATGTTCATTGTTTGTCGTCTTCATTAGAAAATTTGCCTTTTTTATTGCACTGTGATAAAAGTTTTTTCAGAACCTTTTGTGATCGAGTGTAAAACTGCGTCAAGGGAGGAAACACTGAGGTAAAGACTATGACTCAACTGCACCATACTTCTTTATCCGTGGTTAGCGCTAAACCCGTCTTTTGATCTCACTTTCTTATTCAATGTCGGACGGGACAGATACATCAGGAATCGGGGTTCAGCGTTTAACTCGAGATGCCGGAGACGGTAAACATAACATAACATATAATCACGCCTATATTACCCAGAAAGGTGTGGCAGAGGTGTACAACACGCACATTTGACCTGTTATGCTTAGGTCTTATGGGATAGGCGGTGAAATTGATTTTAAATGTCGGACTACATTTGCAAAGTTTAACGTAACCTATAAACATTATTCAAATCAAACGACACTTTGCTTAGATTATTACTAGATTACTAGACATAATTATATAATAATGTAAAATATTACGTGAAATTTTTGCTTTTAGCTAATTGCTCCACGATGTCGAACATCAAACCACTGTATTTTGTGATGGACCCAGACTCGTTTCTTTCCAATACTGTCCAAGGGGGATTCTGAAATAAACGATAATTCGTTATAAATATTAAGCATATTAATAAAATCTTATAAAAAATAACCGAGTTCAAATACAATTAAATTTCCAATAAAAAACCGACTTCAATTACAAAAAATGTTGTACCTTCTAGTATCAGCTCAGCAACATGAAATACTGACTGCTAGATTGCAAATATTCGAGTTTCTTTAGGTAATATACGAAAAACAATATAGAAGCCTTTAACATTTGAGAGTTGCCCTCGATTTCTCTACGATCCCATTATCAGATCGCAACTTGTAGAAAATTGGACCACATGACAAGTAAACTTTTTCAGGCAAAAAAATTTCTCAAATCGGTCCAGGCGTCTTTGTGAAATCGGCGAACAATCGATTTGAGAACAGGAGGCTTTCAAATCGATTGTATTCTCCCTTTTTTTAGAAGTCTGTTAAAATGAGCGCAAACAGTAGCCTGTTTGCGCTCATTTTAACAGACTTCTAAACAAGTTCAAATTTATGCGATTCTTCGTCATAGAGCTACTACTCTCTTCAACTTTACTATTAATTTATAAGAAATAGTTTTGCCGCCCAACTACTTATAAGGTATATAAGTAAATATTTATTATCTCACGTGGTAAGTGATGATAGGTATTTGTTTTCCTCTAAACCCATGGTGAATATGTGGAAACAGGACGTCAGTAAATCTTACTGCATCAATGGGACGCCAATAACCAACCTAAAAAATGCCACACATGTAAGAAAACAATGGTTCTTGCTGTTACTTGGTAAAAAGGTAAAGGAAAACGGTTTACTTGAAGAATTTAATTGTTACAAGCTGTTACAAATAATAAGTTGCTCTAGAAACCTAGAGCTCGGCGAAATTGTGTAGAAAGGGAAACATGTAATCTAGCAACATAGCAACATGTCAAGATGTAACATGAAGAAAATTGACGGTTATTCTTTTGCAACAAATTTCATAGAAAAAATACCCGGGCCGGGTAATTGCTGTCAAATCCCATACATTTCCAAACTTTGACGTGAATTTTATCTGGAACACGCAGCTCTGCTCGCACAGTAAGAAAGATATTATTTAAACTTCTTGTTTTCTCTATTTACCCGACTGCGTCAGAAGGAGGGTTATGTTTTTCAAGCGTATGTATGTATGTATGTATGTCTATTTCTTTGGCACGCCCTACAGCCCAAATGGCTAGACGGATTTTGACAAATGAGGTGTCGTTGAATTCGTCGAAACAGTGATAGTGACATAGACTATATAAATTTTCAAAATGGCGCCGGCAAATGAAAAAAAAAAGGGGGGGAGGTATGGATTTTCTTTTCATCATAGTAATATGGGTATCAAATAAAAGGCCATGAAAAGACCATTTCAAAAATATATACTTCTTATCACATTTATATTACTGATTAAACACAATTTACCATTTTATATATCGGCACGCTCGCGCGCCCGAAATGGGTGGAAGTTAGTTTGTATGTTCGCTCACGCTAATCTTAGAAACTGCTGGTCGAATTTGAATAATTGTTTTTGCATTTGATAGTTTAACTCACGATTAAGGGTCATTGATCTCAAAAAGATTTGATTTCTACAAATTAACAGGCGGGGACAAACAATACTTTGTTACTACTATATAACTTCGTTTGTCACCGCCTGCAACATCATAAAGAATTTAGTTTGACATATTTCATTTGTTGTTAATGAATTTAATGTAGATAATGCTATACTTGTTTTTATCTTTTCAGTTCTTTTTTTTAAGCAGTCGCGTTTTTTTAAATACATGCCCTCCGCAACATGATGACAAAGTTCTCGAAGTAATGACGTATCATGCAAGTCTTGTACAGTTTACGATTGGTTCACCATTCAGTAGATTTCTTTTTTTTTTTAATTGGACTGTGCTGACTGTGGCTGTGGCAGTCGTATTACTTTCAACTCATTTTTGCCGAGCTATATGAGTTTCTTTTTCAATTGATTTTGCAGTTCTATATCCTGTTAAGTTATAGACAAAAGTATTGTTTCATAATAAATCCTGATTAAAAAGGACACAAGCTACAAAAATGACAATAATGAGAAACGTAATTAAGAGTACTCAGTGAGACCACGAGACTCAATGACTCTTTGTCATTATTCTGTGTATTCGTGAACAATGTTTGATTTTATTTGGTTCAAAAAAAATATTCTGACAGAGAATTTAAATATTCGGATTCACGAATGCATGTTTAAAAAATTAAAAAATAATTTGCATAGCAAATATATTAACATTCTAAAACCTTATCAGAAACTGATGAAAAATGTGAATCTGCTGAAATGATAGAAATAATCTATTGTTCATTTATTCACGAGTCTTCCACTCGTTTTTAGTTTACTCCTCCACTCGTTAAGTTTGAATAAATGAACAATAGATTATTTCTATCATTTCAGCAGATTCACATTTTTCATCAGTTTCTTATAAGGTTTTAGAATGTTAATATATTTTCTATGCAAATTTAACATTTCATCTGCGATAAAAGTTCCAAATAGCCTTAATAAATACCTGTAAAGAACCTGTAAAACTGGCCCTTAAAATTATAACTCAAGATAAAACTTAAAATTAGGTTGCTTGATTTACGGGTTCAGTTTTTTAGTTTCAGTTCCTACAATACCTACGTCTTACGTTTTTGACATAAACTTGTTTACATTATTCTCTTTCAACTCGTATTAGCTGCATGTAATGACATTATATCACTTACATTCAACAGATCAACATTCTCCAGAACTCCAGTAGTAATATTAATGGCTACAGCGGCTGCGTCAGGCGCATCGTTCATAGATTTGTAAGTCGCTCCCCACGTGTCAGCCGCTAAAGCCTGCCATGTCGAGCAGTTGCCGCAGCGGCTCTTTGTAGATATGTGTTGCTGTGAAATAGAAGACTTTGATAATGGTAGATTTATTGTGAACGAGCTCGAGGTCGGAAGCACCATCACTGTCTCACCTTTAACCTTTCGCCAAATAGTAGATCTTGCAGTACTGTGCTCCGATTTGGAGTTGAGGCAATGAAATTACTGGCACGTGAGGCAGAACACCAGTTTACAAATAAAGCGACGCATCTCCAATCTCCTTTTGTGGATTGTTGATGTCCACGGGCTTTATAGTTCTTTTTTTAAATCCGCATAGTAATTTGAAAGCAAGAACAATAGATTAAAGACAGCTGGGAATGTTCTTGCTGTCAAATTAGTCTCTGGTATTAACTATAAGTTGAAGAATTTACTTTTAACTCATTGACGAACTCGAGATAATAATATGATTAAGGACATTTGATCCTTTGTTTCGACACAACGAATATTAACGCGATAACACAAAACGTGTTTTTTGAAGATAACACCCTATGGTTTGTGAAGTGTGGTATAGCAAAGGGGCTAGCTTCGAGCGTGAGATAGATTTTGTCGTGTTTGTGTTATATTTCTCTATACAAAAATATGACAAAAACGCAACAAAATCTGTCCTGCGCTGTCAAACTAGTTAAGATTTCCTTCCCCTAGCACTAATCACCCCCCGTCGACCAATCTAAGTACCAATAAACAATATCAGTAATCATGCTCTTTACCTGCATATGTTTCAGCAGCATTTCCCTCCTCTGTGACTTGGTGGGTCTGATGGCCTCCCACTCCTCGTCAGATACCTGAGCAGCCACATCGAACTCATCCTGAACTGCTGCATCCAGAGCTGATATAAACGCATCCATCATCTCTTGGCTATAGCACATTAGTCCGTTCTGAAAGGATGGTTCAATTTTGGTATATTTTTATGCATTTTCAGATCTAACGGGGACAATTTGTGCAACCCATGGGTCTCTGTCAAGGGACTATACTGGACACAGTGGACACGCTAATAAAGGCTGAAAATACATTTCTGCAAATCGTTAACTGATGCACAACACAATGTGATTAACTTTATCATAAACATAATCTGAATTGATGAATTCCTTTGTAACGTAGTCTACTAATGACTAGCCTACCTAACTAGTCATTAGTAGACTACGTTACAGTGGCCCCACGTTGGGCGCCACTGTAACGTAGTCTACTAATGACTATAGGTTGACCGTTTAACTCGCGTATCGCCCGCGCGGTGAGAAGGGGGCGGGGCGAGATGTTACCGGGTGGGTGAGAGGGGTGCGCGGTGCAAAGAGCTCACGTCAAACGCGGCAGTGCGCTGGCAGTGCTCGCAGCGCACGGTTGGTATTTTTGTTACGGACACTTGGACATTAACGCACAAGGTAAACGGTTTGCCAAGATGAATCGCTCTTCCTGTTTTGCAAAAAACATCAACAAGCAAGCTAATCAAATAGCATATAATATGTATTCCTTTTTAAAGCCAGAAAACAATCATAGTTCTACGGAGTATCTTCAAGACGTAAACGTAAACAAACTTGTTGCTGAAGCTACAGGACTCTCGGTGACTATCATAAGTAAAATAGTAAAAGAAGGAAATGAAATGAGAGATGAACAAAGTCAAAAATAAACAAATCCGAAAGAAAAAAATAAGTAGACGGTTTTACAGAGGGACACGGCACGCATCGTGAGGAGGTTCCTTATATTTTAAAATATATAAAATAAGTTAAGAAATAAATAAAGAGAAATAATAATAATAATTGTAAAATTTTGATAATGTTATTTTTTTTTAATAAGTTAATTTTTTCTTCAAATGTTCATTTTTTCTTTAAAAATACAGTTACTACAATTATATTTTTTACTTTGCCTACAATGTCTATCTCGAGATAAATCTTTGTATCAATGACTCCGTGTGTAGCCGTAGTAGTCCGTTACCTACCCCCGCTCACTTCTTACGTCGCAGGCGATACGCGCGTTAAACGGTCGGTCTATAGTTAGGTAGGCAGAATAAATAGAAATAATCGATAGATTAATAAAGGTATTATTATTCTATATAATAATATATTAAATACATGGTAGTCTCAAGGCGTAGGTTGGTAGGTAGGTATGTGGTTTGGTGAAGTCCAGGCGCAGCGAAGAGAGGAACACTTAACTCGGCGCTGGTGACCGCAGGCAAGAAGGACGCGTCGCGTGCGCAGGGCATCTTGAGGTAGCAGTGGGCGCGCGGTTGCGACGTCACACCTTCTTGATATGTAAAATCGTAGCTCATGCTGCTCCATTGTCTCTGTCTACTCCCATAGGATAAAGGTGTGATTTTATGTCTGTATGTATGTAATATGATGGTTTCCCTTTTACTGCAAATTCACCGTGAGTCCACGATTCACGACAGAAAATCAAGTATTTTGTAATCAATTGCCGAAAGCGTTACAACCACAATTCACAATCACAAATACAACCGATCCGCAGATTGACGTCGTGTATTGCCTGCTAAATGCACAAATGTTCGTGCATTTCCGCAATCCAATTCTACGACTGATTGTATTCGTGGTATCTGTAAAGCGAAGTTTTCAAAACGAATTTTAAGTTTGAATTCACCCAATGGATCTTTGGCGTTGAACTTGGCTAGTGAATTTAATCTTTGTGGTCGTTTTCGAAAATACTTATGTATAAAGATGGGAAAAAAAATATATACTCGTCGAATATAGAACCAGCTCCTTTTTTGTAGTCGGTTAAGAACTACAGTCCACTCGCACTTTCGAAATCATGGAGACGGTCTTGATAATTCATAAATTAGGTATCATAAATAAATAGTTGCCAATTGAGAAACTCTCTGATATAATCTTGAGATTGTTCAGTATTTGCAGATTTAACAAGCTCCTTGTTATATTTTGTATAAGAACTAGGTATAATAAGCACATACCCTACATTCCGAACTGTCATCCGTCATGTTATAAATAAAAGCGACGTTCTCCCCCTCAAACAGTTCGCTGATGAGACTGCTTAGGTTTCCTTTCTTGGCGTTGGTGTCAGATATCACGTACAGCCATTGTGCCATGGTGTGCGACATATAGAGCTCACGGGCTGTGTCCGCCATCGTGGTCATCACGTCTGATGTTACTACTGCTATGAAGTTCTCCCCTGGAACGAAATGTAACTTGTAATATTATCAACTCAAAAGTAACTGTGTCTGTATATTATGAAATTAAGTATGGGAATAACTTGAAGGCCTGACAAAGGACATCGGTCACTTTTATTTAAACTTTTTGCACATATTTAAGTACAGAGGCGGACTTAATGCCTAGTGGCATTCTCTAACAGTCAACCTTGGGTGGTGCAGAGAAAAGCAAGGGTAGGTGCAATATGAGAAAAGAACTGAAGTGTTTACAGTGTTGAATATATATCAAATCAATACATAAAATACATATAATAGGTACATAGATATACAAAATGCTATAAAATATATAATGTAATATACTTATTAGTCTTATTACATACGTGAATAAATACAGTAATATAATACATAAACAAGAAATATATATAGAAGATGATAAAAGCTAAATTTAACACATTATGATGATTCTGCCAATTGATCGGTAAGTAGTTTGCGCACTTTAAGTTTGAAAGTTAACCGTGTTGCCGCCATCCTGATCTCCGGTAGCGCATTCTAAAGAAGGACGGATTGGACAAAGAAAGAAGAATGAACAAAGCCAGTCGAGTGTGAAGGACACAAAAGAAGTCTGTTATTTGATGACCGTAGATCCCTATCATGGTTAGAGCTCAAATACTGGAGGTAAGGTGTTAAGTAGGAAGGAGGAGTAGGAGAGTTAAGAAAGGAAAAAAGGGTAGTGAGAGCACGCAAGCTACGGCGTGGGCGAATAGGTAACCTAGGTAACTTGTAGTAGTACCTTAATATTTACAGGTTTGATTGATAATATGTCTTCTTCTGCCTTCTTGGTTTTAGGTTTGGTAATAGGCGGAAAAAGGTTTAGAAACTATTTTTTTTATTAAACAGCCCATATGGATAAATCCGAAGAGAACAGCAGGCAGACAATGTACTATAGACCGGTAAATGTTGTTCTCTCCACATTTCTCTAGTTGTTGTTTGAACAATTTTACATTAAAACATAGTGCGAGGGTAACGTGGTGTTCCAGTGTAAAGTAATGAGCAAAGTCCCGAGTACATAGCAAGCGCGAATATGTGGCAGAAGTATGGTTCACTGGGTTGTTGTAGTCAGGATACACTCCTCAGCCTGCATTATTTGGCACCATGTCTCTACCCTTGATGAACTTACCTATATACTTAACAGGCAGTTTAGATAGCACTCTATACATCTCTTTTCGTCGCAGATACTCGTTGATCTCGTGTTTCATCTTGAAGACAGAGACAGAAACAGGTGACGCGCTCTCATCATCTATTTGTGATGTCAGTGATTTCACCACCCGAGATACCATATCTCGACCTGGGAAAAAGAATTGTACGCTGAGCCATTAGTCTAAAGTTTTAGACTCGGACGACGGCAAAATCGTTAATATTTATGCATCTTCTAAGATAGACAAATACGACTATTGTTGATTACATACGTCGAGGTTCATTTTTGAAGGCTTTTTAACTGTGTACTGAAATTTGCAGGGTTAACTTAACCTGCAAATTTGGTTGGTAGTCCAAGCCAAAAATTTCTAAGAAACGATACACAAACTATTTGTACTCACTCAACGTATCATCATGCAATATTATGGCAGACTTCCACCGAAAAGCGTTGGACGTTCTCAAATCCAGAAGCAACTGAGGTAACTCTTCACCAGGATCAGAGAATGTGACTGTTATGGCAGAGCGCGTTGGTAGCCTTGGGCAGTCCACTTCTGTGAGTGCAAAAAGTAGCAGCTCCTCTTCCTCAGTTCGAGAAAATAACTGCCAGGTATCTTCACAAGATGCAATACTGAACACAGCCAGAAAACCTAAAATTAGTAGCTAATTTAAAATAAATTAAGAAAATCTCTATAATAATCTAATCTACTAACAGTAGCATAATAACACACCATTAAGCGATATTTTATTTATTTTATTTTATTTTACTTTATTAGGAAAACTTACAGCTAATGAGATATAATATACAGAGATGATGAGAAAATGAAGGCCAATTAAACGTTTTTACAGATAATATAGTAGATATACATAAAGAAATTAGACATTTACATATATAGGTATAACAAATAATAAACGAAACGAAAGAGCAAGAATAAGACACAAGTAGGATTTTTGAGTTAAGAGAGAAAGAAAGAATTACACAAGGTTTTTTTAAGTAATATATGCGCTAGCATCTATTACACTGTTAATAACACTGTTAATAACACTGTTAATATTGTAATCGACACTTATTTATTCGTAAGTGTTTTCGTAGGCCCTATTTTAAAAGGCCTTTTGTCAGCATAAATATATATTGCTTCGTTTTGTTAGAATTTTAGTGGTAGCGTATAGCGTATAGTCTAAGGTAAAAAAGAATACTTATGTAAAGTACTTTTTTTACGAACTTCTACCATCCGTTGTTGAGTGATAGAGTCAACAAACATTCACATTTTCATACTCATAAACTTTCACTGCCATTATGAGGTGCATGAAAGGAGCCTCCCCGAGTGACGTACACAACGATTCCCTACCTCCGGCGCACCCTGGGCAATTCGCGAGTTCTCCAAAGCGAATTGGCTAATCCTTTCACCACGATGGCAAGTCAAACTAAAATTTGACTCAGCCATCGGCACGTCCCTTTGTTCCCGTTGTGTCACACCATTTTGTGTAACACTGTTACCCATTGGTAAAAAAATTACCGATTAGTAACACTGTTACTCAATGCCTCATATTTTTTTCACTTTGAGTGACAGTGTTACTCAACAGAACGCTGTGTTCCCGTTTAGTAACACCTTTTTGTGTAAAATCATTGTTCGTGACTTAATACGCGGTGGGACCACAACAATCTAGACTCAATAATTTTAGCCTGTTGTCTGCAACCTATTACGTAAATAATAGGGGTTATTTATCGAAAACAAAATGCGCCAAGGAGTTTATTGTTCAATAATGAGTCAATAAAACCATAGAAATTAAAAATATATTTTTTGATAAGTACAACCATTAAGAGTATTTTTAATGTCACTGTCACACTAATTCGAAAACAGATACTGATTTAGTTAATGTGATTTAGTTAATGCGTGTCCGGTCATCTGCCATGTCGGGAATTGCTAGTAGTAGTTCATGTAGTGATCATGAGTTTGTGTTTTATTTTATTTTTATTTTATTTTATTTATTAGGGATAAACAAACAGTTACAACATTAAGAGTAAATTCAAAAATTTAACAAATTGAACAGTGATTAAATGTGCACTCACAACGTTATCCACAAAATATAAGTGAAAAATTGGTGACATTTTTGCAACTTAAAATTAAATAATAAGAAGAAAAGAAATGCAAACAATAGGCCAAGAATGCGAACACCTCCAGTTATTCCTTAATTTGCTTGATATTTTCTATTAATGTAGTCCTAAATACGTTAGCGCGCATGGCAAATATATCTAAATCTGTAAAATTATCATTATAATTTTGACACAAGCGTCGCAAGGGTGCTCGAACTCCAGCATTAGTTCTGCAGGGTGGTACAGCAAACAATGGACGTGTGCGCACTTGTCGCCTTATAACAGTTCTAGGAACAATGTAGCTTAAACTACTAGTTAACTCAGTGCAGTTATACCTATTACCACAAATATCATAAAGAAGCATCATTTCTAGGAACAATCGTCTGGACTTTAAGCACATGACATTATAGTTTTTAAGTAGGTCCTCATAAGTTGCGTTACTTTTAGTACATCTAAAGTGCATTGATTTCAGGAATTTACGTTGAACCATCTCCAGATTGTCAACGTATATGTTATAAAGAGGGTTCCACACCGCCACGGCATATTCCAGTTGTGATCTGACCAAAGATTTATACAAATGGATATAATATGTATGTGCGTTCCTAAATTCAAGTGTAGACCTCATCACGAACCCATACATACGATAAGCTTTCTTTATAATGGTCTCAATGTGCTGATCTAGATGAAGCTTATCGTCGAGCAAAACTCCTAGGTCACGTACGGTAGACGATTTTGATAGAACTACATTATTAATATGATATCTATTTGAAATTACATTTCTGTTCTTTGTGAATGAGATACTGACACACTTAGAAATACTTAAATTAATTTTATTATCTATGCAGTATTTGGCGAGTCTGTCTAAATCTTCTTGAAGTAAACGGCAGTCTATTGGAGTTTTGATAGCTCTGTAAAATTTTAAATCGTCTGCGTATAATAAAAATTTTGAATATATAAAACAGGTTCCAATGTCATTTATGAAAATAATAAACAACAGAGGTCCTATTATCGAGCCCTGGGGCACGCCCGACGTAACAGTTACAGTAGCAGAATGGAATCCTTTAATCACAACTTTCTGAGTTCTGTTTGTAATGTACGAGGCAAACCAGCGGAGCAAAGTTCCCCTTATTCCGTTGTACGCGATTTTGTGTAAAAGTAATTCATGATCCACCCTGTCGAACGCCTTCCGAAAGTCTGTATACACGGTATCTATTTGTGTCTGCTGATCCATATTTTTAAATAGATCTACAAATGTAAGTAAATTAGTTGTGGTAGATTTACTTTTAACAAAACCATGTTGTTGATCGATAATTATTTTATAAATAGTCGAGTGTATAGCATCATGTACAAGTCTCTCAAAAAGCTTCGACAAGGTGGACAGAATAGAAATAGGGCGGTAATTTTCTACGTCTTGTGTTGAGCCAGATTTATGAACAGGCGTCACATGGGCAGTTTGCCATAATTCAGGAAAGATGCCTTGGGAGATGCATTTATTGTAAATAATATTTAATGGAATACAAATGCTATCAGCCGTCCGCTTTATGAAATAGGGAGGCAAACCGTCAGGCCCAGAACCTTTGGAAGTATCGAGAGCTCTCAAAGACCTTAGGACCTGAGCCGGAGTAAAAGAAATGTTGCTAATAAGAGTGCATTTGTCTGAGATTTCTTCTGTCGACGACCATTGACGGCTATTAAGTGTGGAAGGTTCATATACTGATTGGAAAAAATCCATGAACATATTGCATATTTGAACTGGATTACTAGACTTCTGATTGTTGTAAGTCATGGTCGATGGCACGCCTGTGTTACCTTTCCGATTAGAAATATATCTAAACAAGTGTTTTGTATTCTTTTTGATGTTATCCTCTACGGAAATTATGTAACGTGCGTAAGTAGCTTTACACTCCATGGAAAATCTACGTCGCAGGAAAGAAAACTGCTCGTAGTCTGAAATGTTATTATAAGTTTTCCACTTTATCCAGGCTTTATTTTTATTTTTAAAAATACGGATAAGTGAATTAGAAAACCACACGGGAAATTTCGATGTTTTTTGTTTACATTTAGGAGTGTACATTTTAATATAATTAAATAAAGTGTCGTAAAAGGCCGTTACGCATTCATTAGCAGATAATTCAGAAAAAATGACATCCCAGTTAACCCTGCTCAGGTCCTCGTTTATAAGCTCATAGTTAGCTTTATAATAATTATATTTGATCACATAAGCATGTTTAATAGTTTTAACTACGCACTTGTATTGAATAATGGCATAAAAAGGTGGATGCATTTGGTCAATAGGTACTAAAGGATTTGGTGGTACATGAATTGAGCAGCCTGTATTACTTATAATTAAATCCAAAATACGGTTACATGAATTTTTAATGAAATTGAATTGAGAAGCGCCAAGCAAAGACATAAAATTGTTCAAATTTCTATGAGTACTCGTCGAAGCTTGAAATGTCAGAGCATTGGGGAAGTTACCAATAGTTGAAAGCCAGTCTGTGTTAGGTAAATTGAAACGAAAGATATGCAAAGGGCTTATGAGAATAAAAGTAAGTACCTACCTACTTATCAAGTAATTTAAACGAGACATTGCTTTGTTCAGAAATAAAATAATAAAGTATGACGACCTATTTGGTTTAGTAGTATTAGACTATTAATTTAAAGTATATATTATTAATTGAATTACATTTAATGGTTGTACTTATCAAAAAATATATTTTTGATTTCTATGGTTTTATTGACTCATTATTGAACAATAAACTCCTTGGCGCATTTTGTTTTTGATAAATAACCCCTATTATTTACGTAATAGGTTGCAGACAACAGGCTAAAATTATTGAGTCTAGATTGTTGTGGTCCCACCGCGTATTATTAAGTCACGATGTATATGAACAATGAATTTACACAAAAAGGTGTTACTAAACGGGAACACAGCGTTCTGTTGAGTAACACTGTCACTCAAAGGGAAAAAAAATGTGGCTTTGAGTAACAGTGTTACTAATCGGTAATTTTTTTACCAATGGGTAACAGTGTTACACAAAATGGTGTGACACAACGGGAACAAAGGGACACGTCGAAGAAGCTGCCATTATTATACAAGTGAAGCAAAGCGATCTCTATTATATGTTTGTCCTAGTGGATATACCTCTTTTAAGACTGATAGCAGTCCAGGAGTAGTAATAAACGATGACGCCGCCGTGCTTGAGCTCAACCCGTGCCAACTCCTTGATGTAATCCTTCAACTCGTCCAGAATTCCCTGGTACTTGTCGCCGAGGTACACGCGGTCTAGTACTACAGCTGAAACGACGATGAACATCTTGTACTACACATTACATAAGATAGCGTAAATGCTATGTTATGTACGGGCATAGGTGGCGTCATCGACTTTTTCTTATTGCCAGTCTTTAAGTTGATTTTATGAAGATAACGGTGGCGCATTACCAAACTTCTGGGCTTGTCGACTTTGTGAGGTACCGGTGCATATATGTCCTCTAATTACAATTATTGTTCTTAAGATATTTTACGTGTATATTTTTTTATATTTTAAGTTCATCCAATTTCCAAAATTACGTTATTCTTTTGCTTAAATCAGCTCTGACTTACCAATAGAAGCATTTGCAGTAATCAGCGAAGGAAAGTCCTCCCCCCTTACAGGAGCAAAGACACAAGCAAGAGCGACCAGCCATAATTGCATTTTGCACTAACACAAGCACTGTTCGAACCCTCGCGGCAAATGAAATTCCAGTCATAATTTGAAGCAGAAATTATTGATGTCTAATCAAAAAGCGCTTTGTTATTTAGGGCTTATTAAATGTAAGAAAAAGGAGGGCACAGATGTACCATGTTAACAATTGATTGCTGCACGAACGAATGTGGGGTACGATAGAATGGTTCTTCGAACTTTATACATCGTGATACAGGGTGCGATCAACTTAAACACCACCCTTAAGGTATTTTAGAAGATATTTCGAAAACCTCTTTGGCTATTTGGTATGCGGACTCTCGCGGATTCCTTTTATGGAACCCATGTCGTTTTGCTGCTAGCTTATTGGCTTGCACAGTCGCACTGCAAGGCGAGTTTAATTCGTTTTGGGAATTGCACCCGAGAGCTGAATTCAATAGTTAGTAGAATTTTCTTGAGGTCGCGTAAGAAGACCCGTTATATGAGGATTATTTCCCCAGTGTCAAGTGTTTTTTAAATAGAACATCAAGTATTTTCATACTTTTAGGACTCAGATCAACTACCGAGGTTCTTGACAACTATTATGTTTTTTTATTCGACGTACGTATTGAACGGGCGTTTAGTCCACCTAATGATAAGTATTAACTGCCCATGTACATCAACTATCCACAAAATCAGATTGTAGATGCTTTGCTACGGTGTTATGCCTCATTTGCCAGTAATGCCAGGGCCTAATTTCACCACCAAACCGGCACAAAGTACTACTATTTGGCGCCTGGTAAAGGTTATACGATGGCGCATCCTCCCGTCCTCGTTTACAAGAGCTCTGCCGCCATTGCTAGATACGTGTGTTGAATTGAAAAATTTATTTAGGCACTTTGACCAGTCTTAAGTCCGACGCACAATTAGTCAGAATCAAATCCTCCAAAGCACTCAGGAAATCAGGATATATTTTTAATCTCGATATGAACAAACCAAACACCCTGCGTATTGGCAAGAGTTTCCAAAAAGGTCAGTCTTTATTAAGAATTCATTATAATTACGCGCGCGCCATGTAACGTGACCGCAGCGTGATTGCTTCCACACGGCTCGAATCATACCCACGTCAGATAGAGATAAAGTATTAATAACTCGTCAATTTTATTTATTAGATTGTTGATGTCCATGGACTTTAGGCACCATTTACTATAAGTTGGATTACAAGTTCGAACCCTACATACATCATACATCGCATAGAGAAAAAATAAACTGTAGTCAGATGATGCTGTGAACGCGTAAATACGTCAGCGCTTTCGGCGGATCAGTGCTACTCCTTTTGTTTTATTTAGAAAAATCGCAAAAAATCTGCACTCTCGGCGCTTCCTTACTGCGGGTGGCATTGATACTCAAAGAGACATCGATACATAAATAATATTGTAAATTTGCCATGTCTGTGCACTGGAGATATTAAAGAAAAATGACACAAGAAATCTTTATAAAAGCAGTATAGGAGCAAAACATATTTTTAATTTTTTTTGTCTGAATGTCTATCTGCCTGTATGTTCGTACGCTCATCACACCAAAACCAATGCATGGAATTAATTGGATTTTCAGCTACACAACTGTGAAAAGCGCACAAACTGGTGTATGTTTTTAAATTTGAATTTTATCCCTAAGGGGGTAAAGCTAGTCCACCTGAGTACCATTTTGTGTGCAAAAAGTTAAATAAATAAAAAATAAATTAGAGAGGAAACAAGAGACCTGCTACTACTGAAAGAAAATGCCGAGCATAGAGATAAAGATAATAGTACATTGTACACCAAGGGATGAAAGTAGTTGATTTCATTGAGGGTGTAGTTTGAGGCCCGAAGCGTAGCTAGCTGAGGGCCTTAATACACCCGAAAGAAATCAAACTTTCGCCCGAGTTATACATAGTGCTTTATACTACACCTACAAGGAAAATAAAAAGATTGTGCATTTTTCTCACTTCTCCATTGCAGAAAATCTGCATACGCTTTATTATATCTGATCCTTGACTTTTGTGGTAAGAGGTCCTCAATCACTGCTTGAGCAGTTACTTTCAATTCCTCCGGAGTCAATAAATCGTCAGTATCACTATCACTCGACATATTATTATTAAGTTCTTGCAACAAATTGTTTATTCAAAAGTTTTAAAATGATGAGGGATTTGGAGCGAAATGCAAAAATTTTCACAATTTCTTCTTTCATACGCGCATAGAGATACGGGTAACAATCGTATGCAGCCAGCTACACTTTATGAAGTTGATTTGTGAAAAAACGTTTGTAATTATTTTGTAACAGGTAATAATAGTGATTTTAGTGGTTTATATATGGAGTTATTATATAATTAAGTTACATTAATTTATTTATTTTTATAAAAGTAGTTATTTTATTCTTTTAATATTCTTTTTTATTTATGGTTTACCAAAAAGTACAGAAAACAAAATGAAAAAAAAAAGAAATTTAAAAAAAAGTTCATTACTCCCATGGGAGCTCAGAGGGAGTAATGAATTTAGGAGTTATATTTCAGACCTCTAACATTACATTACGTCATGTTGCTTTTCAGAACTCGTCTGAAAAGACTAACTTTCTTTGATAGATATTCTCCGTATTAGATACTGCAAAGAGGTACTTTCTAACTTTCTACGTAGGTGTAGTATAAAGATAATATATATTTATTTGCTTTATACATGTGTGGTTTACAGAAAATTACTTTCTGTAACAGTTGAATTGGTGGTATTGCTTATATAACAACATGTTTTGCCATGCAAGGCGTACAAATATAAATTTGATATAAATAAAAAATTACACATTGTCAATTAGCATGCATGAGTGTTATTTAGTAATAAATTAAAATTATAGAAATGTCAAAATATGTCAGAATAATATATAGGAATTGTATAGTAATAATAAATTGTATAATAGAATAGTAATGTCGTAGCCATTGACGTATAAAGTAAGGACACGGCTAACGCGCGATAAATGGACTCAACCTTTTTGGTGTCAATCTGACTACAAAAAGCGCGTAGTGAAATTGACTGTGGTTGGCTGCCTCCGTGAGCGGTCAAACACGACAAAATGCCTGATTGTGCACTGAAAAGTTGTACGAACTACCAAATTAAACACAGCAAAAAAATATTATGGTATTACATATCACCCGTAAGGCACAAATATCATATTATATCCACCTCTTTACATTATTTTATCAATTTTATTTGCTAAAATTTTTCGTTCCGACGCCATATTCCTTAATCGTGAATATCCGCGTGACATGACTTTGGATCTGCGCAACTGCGCTTAGTTGAACTATGCCGCGGACGTTCAAGAGAATATTTTTGGTAATTTAAAAAAGTATTTTTTATGAATTGTCATATCATTGTGCAATGTACTGTTACTGCGTAAACTTGTTATAACGCTAGAGATAATATATGTACAGTCAGCAACAAAAGTAGCTAAACACTAAATTTTTTCAAATAAGTACCTAATTTTAATAGTCAAGAATAGTCTATAATTTTGTTAAAGTTGATGAATTGAAAAAACTAAATAAAAGCTTGTAACAAAAGTTCAATGATCTTTTGGCCTTTCACGGATTATAGAAAATGTTCACCAAATGATTTAAGTACAAATTACATTTAGTAGTTTGTACTTAAATCATTTATAAACATACCACGTGGGCGGAGCTACGACCAGAAGCTAGTAAAAAAATATTTCTCAAAACAAACATTTTATTTTATTCCTTAAACAAAATATGACCTACTTTTAGAATTCCCGTGATGTATTGTTCTTTTAATAATATAACTAGAAGTATTTTTAATTTTGTAATAATAAATATTTTACACTATTGAAAGAATCACAATTTTATTGTACCTTCGGCAAAAAAAATGCTAACGAAATTTCATCACGCCCTTACAAGGTTCGCATCGCGTGAATGCAAAGTCATTTACATGGTAGTTCAATGCAGATGGCGTTACTGATCCTACTATTCATAATGTCAAATTTGAAGGGCAATGTGTTCGGACAAGCCATTTCTATAGTATATATTTCTATGGTCGTAGCTTAGATTACATAATTTAAATATAATTATTATTAAGGTAGTATTTAATATTGTAATAGCATTTCTTTATCAACATTTCTTTAACTTTACCTTTGAACATATTAAAATTCAAGGATTTAAATTGTTTTGGTAACTTATTGTAAATTTTAGACGCCATACAGATTATACTATTCCCCAAAATATTGAGCAGTTCTGGCGCTGTGCATGCATAATCGTTCATGCGGTCTCGTCGGTTACGTTGTATAGTATCAGACAATTTTGGAAATAGAGTTGGATTGTTTTTTACATAGAGACATATTTCGAGGATATCTAGCGATGGAAGGGTTAAGATGCCATGATCATGAAAATATGGTTGACAACTGTCAGTAACTTTTAGTCCAAACATAGCAATAATGCATCGTTTTTGGAGCTTAAATATTAAAGATTTATCTTTTGAATTGCCCCAGAAAATTATTCCATATCTTAATATGGAGCCAAATTAACCGTTGGAGCAAGTTTATATAGAGCGTATGAAGATTTACTTAATCTATTGCAAAGAGTTGCAATATGTTCTTTCCAGTCACAGTTCAGTTTTTTATCTATAATCAACCCAAGAAATTTCGTGCTGTATACTTCCTCTATTACCATATCTTCATATTCTTTTTTCATTTCTGATCGGGTATCTATGCGTTGGCTAAAGTATCTAAATTATATTAGTTCTATTTAAATTTATTTTCAAGTTGTTGTTATTTAACCACGTAATAATCGATGTCAATGAATTATTGATGTCATTTTCATAATAAGTCAGGATTTTTGCATGTCAAGGTTAATGTACTATCGTCAGAGTTCATAGAAAAGAAATACCACTTAATAACGAGAAAGATAATTTTACTTTAATGAAAGTACCTACTCGAGGACAAGCACTTTCATCCTTCATCTGCCTCTTAAATTGATGGAGGATTATCTTAGTGACAGGAAACTAAGAACTAAGATCAATAATTCAATAAGTGACGAGTTGACAGTCAACTTTGGATATACCACAGGGTAGCATAATGGGTTCGACTCTCTTTTTGGCGTATATCAACGACCTTTGCCAGCTGCCGTTGCATCAGGGAAAAGCGATCACCTTCGCCGACGACACTGCCCTTTCTTTCAGTGGGGATAGTTGGGAGGAGGTTTTCGATAATGCACAATCGGGTCTCAACCAGGTCAGTTACTGGTTGCAAAGTAATATCCTAACACTCAATGCTACTAAAACTAAATTCATAGCCTTTGCAATCAGATCTGACCTGCTGCCACCGCCTTCTCTCACAATTATTGCGCATACCTGTGGAGATTACTGAAAAATAATCATTCTTGTCCCATCCTGGAAAGAACGGAAAGTATGTAATAACTGTCAAATAGTATACTGTTTGTTGTACTGTGTTTCGGTTTCATGGACAGAGAAATAAGCGAACTTCGTGGTTATTTAATATATATATTTGCTCTCATAATGTTCGTAATATTAGGGTCTAATCACACTACCAAACCAGACTATAGTAGTACAAGCACTTCAATTTGGAGATAGATTAAAAGTAAGACGGTGTGAAGGTTACCTTCTGCCTAGAGCTCGTTCACAAGAGCTCTACAAGCTACAAGCACAGTATTCAACATTATTTTAGTTCTTACAAAGTAGCAGCACTATCTGCTGAGAAAGTGATTAGGAAATATAGTGACAGTTGATAACATGCGTGACCCAACCCAAGTTGTCAAATTGACAGACAACTTACGTTGTTTTGTTTGTTGCATTCCTTGCGGTTTTATTTAAGGTCTCATTAAAATCACATTACTACAAAAATGCCGAAAGAATACACAAAATGCTTTATAACAGTAGGAACAACAAAGTTCGACATGCTATCCAAATATATAATGAAAGACTCTGTGCTAACTGCATTGAAGAATATTGGTTGCCAACAAATTACATTTCAGATTGGCAAAAGTAATTTGGATCCCGGCGTGTGTAGAAAAAAGGGTATTAAAATAGAAATGTATAGGTTTAAGGACTCTATTCAAGAAGATATAAGGAATGCGGACTTGGTTATTAGTCATGCCGGCGCTGGAAGTTGTTTAGAAGTTCTGGAAGCAAAAAAACCTCTTTTAGTTGTTGTAAATGAAGATCTGATGGACAACCACCAACTAGAGCTAGCAGAGAAGCTTCAAGTCGATTCACACTTATATTATTGCACCTGTGATACTCTTGTCAGCACACTGAAGGTAGTAGATTTTAGTTTATTAATTCCATTGCCTAAAGCAAACCCAAAAATATTTCTTAGCTATCTGGATAGTATTTTTAAAGTGCCATATATGTCCTGACATCCAGTCTCGATCAGTTTATATCATACGCTGCTATTGGTTCTTAAAAAAGAATATTTTTTTAGAGTATGCATTACAATTGGCATTTTTCTATTTATAAAAAAATCTAATTATGAAAACTGTTGCAGACGTGATAAAGATTTCTAATCACTTGACTAAAATGGCCATTTTGTTGCATATGATTGATTAATAACAATGTAAATAGTTTTGTAAGTTTTTTTGAAATCTTATAAACCATTTATTAAGGACTAAGCTGACATAAGTTTAAGTGCATCTAGAATGTGAAGTTATTGATTGCCTTTGTCATAAAGATATCAATAAGTGTTAACTGTAAAAAGCATTGTTCTATTATTTTACTGTAAATAAGACAATTAAATCAAGATTGATTGTATTAGGCAGTAAGTAATCATTAAAAATAAATAATTTTTACAGTATAAATTAATTTTATTGGAAAAATACAGATCATATACACAATAATTCACAACTGTAACCAAAAATGTTGTTTGAAAATTAATAGGAAATGGAAAATAATAGGACTACTAAACTTATTATAGTTTATTATGATTATAAATTATGATTTAGACTAATTTCTTGGCCTCGAAGAAGCTCTTAAGATGCCTCATCTGCCAGTAACCAATAGCTACAAGCACACCAGTCTGCATCAGTGACCACCACAACACTCGTTGATTTGTGCTTTCTGAAGTCTGTCTGAAGCGCTCTTCACGATGCTGAAAAAACAAATTAGTTAAAAATATGCTTCTGACACAATTTTTGCTAAAACATACTATTTATCTTATAGCACTGGGCAGTAAGTACTGTCAGTTAACTATCAATTAAGCAACAATATTACTCAGCATGCTAAATACATAGCTTTGTAATAAATAAAGGAGTAGATATTTAAATGATATATTATAGCATAAATATAATTATATTTATGCTACTTTTTGCCCCTTATCATACTTAAGTAAAGTATAAGAATATTATACTACTACTAAGTATACATACTCTTTGGTAGCTCTGCTCCTTTGTGATCTGATGAACCTGGTCAAGCAGCTGTCGGATCCTCAGCTGGAGTTCTGACAGCTTATCCTTGTGCGCCACATTAGCATAGTCCACTGCATGCTCTCCAACTTGAATGTCAAGATGGACCTAGAATATTAACAATAATGATGTAAGATTCAAGGTTAGATCAAGATTTTGAGCCAGAAAGCCACATGAACAAATTTTAAAAATAGAAAATCTGCTGCTCTCCTAGTGCTAGCTAAGGCTCAGGAGAGGGTCATGACCCCCATAACCATTACCCCTGGGTCCGCCCCTGGTAAGATGATTTTGTATTTGTCACTACTGACAGACTACAGACTACTTAACACAGGAATAACTCCTCTATACATAATAATATTTGACTTATCTACATTAGGCTGGTCATTTGTGAAATATTAAACAGCATAAGTGCCAGAAGACTGCCCTGAGAATGTCCATTCCTTTGATTACTCCATCTTCTTTTGGACTGGTTAAGTAGAATGTGAAAACGTCGGTTTATAATTTACTCACTTTAAATGTTGAAAAATATTGTCCAGTATTATTTTAACGTTAACAGTGTTGTAAGCTGCCAAGAGGTCTACTAATGACTTGGTTACTAGTATTTTCTCGTAACCATCCTCTATATATTGAATCAGCTGAAGTACTTGACCTGAGCAAGATTTACCAGGGAAAATCCAACTTGTTCAGGTATGAGCTTTGACTCAGGAACATTTGGTAGGCAGTTTATTAGGAGCCTTTCAAAGGGTTTGTGCGTGTGACAGAGGTGCTATATAAGTCGGTAGCTTTTCATGGAGAGGCTTGCCAGGCTTAGGTAAGGCTAACTTTAGCTTGCCTCCAGTGCTTTAGGCACTTTGCACATTGTTAAAGTGGAATTAAACACTACAAGAATCTTTGTTGTTTATTCTTAACTTGTATTATGCTTGAGACTATATTGTTTAAAGTGAAAGGTCTGCTAGTGTCTGTGGCATTGTCAATCGGATTTGGCAATTTTTAAGCTGGCTTGGGTAGACGGTACCACCAACTTTACGCCAATCACAGTGGGTTTGTAATTGATTTCAATTTACTTTTTTTATGTTTGTGCACCATTTACTCTAAGACACCTGGATACACTTGAGAATTTCTTTATTGTGTCTGAATGAGTATACTTGTCATGTGGTCCCTTGCTCATGTGGTCACGGTCTGATGATAGGATCTTAGAAAAATCATTCTATCATTGGTAAGCTGATGCTGGTAGGTACAACTCCTCAACAGTTAGGAGTACAGGAATAATTCTTTAAATATTAGCACCTTAAGGCAGTTTACTGTATTCTTTATACACAGATAAGGCGAGATGTAGAATTTTACTTAAGTATTTCTTACTTTTAAGTGCAATTTTGTAATCGGCCATTTTACCCAAGTTGTCTTACTATTGTGGGTCATGATAGTTTTTGTTATAGCAAGAGATATGTCTGCGAGACTCAGCAATATTATTTAGTATCTCTTTCCTGACAGCTTGGGTTTCTTTGGAAAACAGGCATTTTATTTACTGAGACCTGGTATGTATTTGGCATGACAGCTGTGAGGAATTGATTGGTGTGAACCTCTTTTCGCTATATAATTGTAGGAAAATACAATTTGTCCGTACAGAAGTTTGTTATTACGATCAGAAACAGGAAAATAGTATAACTATTGTTTTACTAGTATACTTCAAATGGAATGACAAGTACTTGTATGTAAGTATTACAAAACAGTTACGGTGAAGTCCTTTGTAAGTCAATATATTTCAATGACAATACAATGTTTGAACAAGTGTGTTCCATGTAAAATTTGGCACAAATAATAGTTTTCTCTTTCTAATATAAAAATAGAGCTCTATAAACTGTTTTAAAAGGTATTCAAAGATTGCTTCAGTGTATATAGGCAAAGCTAAGAATAATAAAAATGTTTACGTAAACAAACTGAAGATTGTTGTGGTGATTAGCATTGATATTTCTTTGGGAGAATTTCAACCTACAACATATTAATGTCCCAACCACATCAGGTTACCCAACAGTATGCTATGTATATCCATGGAGTACTTACTCTAAGTTGTGAACCAGAAAACCAGGATGTGCTGTTAGAGTACATACAGATAACGTGTTCTCCTGGCGTTACCGACGTAAAGGAAATCATGCCCTCTGACGAGTACACTCTAGACATCAACACTTTGTCGTTAGGGTCTCGGACTTCCACATGCATACCAATTCCAGGGGTCGAAGGCATAAAACCTCCTGATCTTGGATCATACAGCTCCACTTTGTAATTTACTGGAAAAAACATTATAATTTATAATTTTAAGTCCAATAAGAAAAAGAGAAGGCCGAAAGTAGCGGTCAAGCCCTTACCAATAACAGTGGTGTCGTCCGGGATTTCTTCTATGAAACATTTTCTCTCGCCTTCGCCTATGTGGAAGTATAAAGCTGAGGTTACGTCTAATATGAGGAATAGGGCAAATAATGAGGATATCTTAAATAATTCCATTTTTCCAGCTAATACGAATCGGCAAAAACGAAAGATGACATGACACACGTCACCCAAAATAAACGTCACTTGACGTTTGTTTAACCGAGTTAACATGATCAATCTAAATCCACAACTAAATAATCATTAATATACAGATTGATTGCTTCATCGTTTGCCAAATTGAATTGGCTAAAAGGTAGAATTGTTAGTTATAGCTTAGCACCCTTAACTCACTTTTCAACCTCAACTGTTTCTTTATTTAAATTTTTCAGAAATAAAGTTAAAAAACATTGACGTTATAGCCTCGAAATTTTGTACAAGTAACAATATTTGGATAGTCCTCATTTTCACGAGTCTATAATAATTTTTGTGGACCATTTTGTGAATAACTTTTTATAGCAACATATTGGCAAATAAAATATTTCATTTCATTTCTTTTTTTTTTTATGTTGTATCTTTATTAATCTTTATTTTAAACCAAAATACATTTCTGTTAATCACAAAAATTTAAATAAAAATAAAACAAAAAACAAATCATTTCAGATAATGCGGGATCCCACGAAAATAACCTGAATGTGATTGACAATAACTTGATTTTCAACATTTTTTATAAATTTATAAGACAACATTTTCGTTAGGGATACTAAAACTATTGCTAAAGATTTCTTTTAGCCAATTTAGCCAAAATAGTTGTTGACTAGAAAACAGAACACTTTCTTTAGCATTAAAATTATTCGAGGATTTGCAATGTCATCAAATAATTAAATTTGGAATTTGGATTGGTTAAAAATGCGCGATCAAAACTGAAAATAAAAATAAAGTTTTGTACCGAAAAATTGTTGCCAAGAACAACCAAGCCAGCAATAGAATACTCTTTGCAATAATAAAATAATACAATTTTACTTCCTACTTACTTACTACGGTTGCGTTCCATTAGCGTGTTTTTTGTCTAAAACGCTTCGTTTATTTTTACCTCAAAATATGATGTTACTTTTGGAAAATAATCTTATTTTCGATATTTTAAATCTGAGCATTTTATGAAAACTTTAGCAAATGGAACAACTGACAAGTAAACACTTGTCAGTCGTTCCATTTGCTTAAAATTTTATATATCTCTAGTCTAAGTACGGCAAAGTACGGTTTATAATGAGGCAATAAAAGTATGTTAAATACATAGAGTACATAAAAAAAGCAGGAGAGAATGTCACTTATAAAATGATGGAAGCACCAAAATGGCGGTGGTCTGTTTATGTGTGCGTGTGTTAGGGGTTACCAGCCATGAGAAATATTACCCACATTTTTACAATAATTTAAATAAATATTTTAGAGGTTTAGTTCTTATATTTTTTTATTTGCTGCTTTTTACCATCAAACATGATATAGGTAGTTTTATACTACCGTGGCCAAAAACCAAACAATATAAAACAACTTTATGTTTAAATTTCGAAACAAAGTTGATTTTATATTTCTAGCAGTCGATGCGGGGCAGCTGGAAGTTGTTTGTTTTTATTAAGGGAATATGTACAAAATTCGTTGCTCTGGGCACTCCTGACGCAAGGCAGCGAAGATGCTTTAGTGCAGCTACCCAGTTTTTGGAAAATATTTTAAAATTACGACTCCTACGGCGCTTCCTGATTCTTAGATGGTGAAGATGCTTTAGTGATATACAGGGTGTCCCAGTTTAGGACCTGGAGCCGAAATCGGATAGTAGGATAAGTTATGGCAGTTATCAATAAAATAAAAAACAAAAATTCTTCATTACATAACCTATCAGAAAGTGCTTGAAAACGTCAACAAAATGTACAAACCAAATATAATATCTAAGTTAAACTAAACCAACAATCACGAAGCTTAGATTCACTTACATGCGATTTTTCAATATTTCAAATAAATATTGGCAAAAAAAAAAAAAAAAACTAAATTAAGAAATAAAAAGTTTTAGATTAAAGTACTGTTATTTATTAATTTAATACTTTATTTAAAACAATATACTATTGTTTTACCTTTTTTGGTACGGCAAAGCTGACAATGCGAATAAGTCCACCTTTTGTTTTATATAAATCAATTTCCTCGAAATGTATACTGTGTAGACTACACTATATTTTGATGGATACCAACTGTTATCATTTCTGCATTTTCTAATTATTTTTATCCAATAATTTTTTCATGCGTCGTTTGCAGCAGGAAATCTTTAAAACATAGAATAATAATTTATAATAAATGTATTTAATACTTTACTAAAAAACTATACTACTAAAAAATATTTACCCAAATTCAGGGTAAATGAAAATATTTATTGACTGTCAACACTGATAGTTTTGGTATATTTTTTTACGAAAACGATATAATTTCGGCAATAAGCTGAATATATTACTTGCTTACCTATGAAAAGTGATCTCCTGGTTTTTTTTTGTCGAGGCGCTATGGTTTCGGCAGCTTTTCACAACACAAGACGGCATTTTTAATTATTTTACTTGAACATCCGAGCAACAGCACAGTCCAAAGCGTAATGGCGGGCGATTGACTTACTATTGTGTCAATGTGTGTGTTCTGTGTGTACGTGTGACTTACTATGGGTGCTTCCTGCTTCAGTAAAGAGCTTATTACACCTTCCTAAATATCGGGCCCGATATTTAGTCGTTCCTAAATTTAGGAAAGTCTAATCGCATTTAGGAAGTTAGCATCCGATTTAGGATGCGATTTAGGACAAGAATGGTTTCCGATTTTCTAAATCGATTTAGGATCCTAAATCGGAAGAGTGTAATCACATTTAGGACGCTCAGTCGCCGCTCGCCTGCCGTCGCGAGCGCACGTTTGGATGAGGGTTGGGATATTAAATCTGTAAATCGAATCAGAATACGAGTTTCCCGTTGCCAGAAAACGCAACGTTACGACTAATCTCTGCTTTGCACTGATAATTTTTTTTCTGATTTAATAATATGTATAATATATATTATCATCATAGCAGATGGCGGAGTGGGTATAAGTGTACCTGTCTGCGACGCCGAGGTCGCGGGTTCGATTCCCGCTTTTCTTAGTCTGGGTGTTTCTATGTATAATAAATATTTATTTACAAAAGAAAAGTATAATATTATTAGCATCAGTTATTCTAGTACCCATAGAACAAGTTCTGCTTAGTTTGGGACTAGATGGCGTTGTGTGTAAGTTGTGAAATATTTATTATTTATAGTGTTATAAATTATAACACTGAATAATAAATTATAATAAATTTAAAAAAAAAAAATCTTTTGAATCCATTCGAACATAATTTCTGAAGTCATCTAGTTCTAAGACCCTCATAATGTTCATGCTTGCTAGATTTTATCGGGGCCATTTCGTCACACTTCTTTTCACTCGACACGTCCGTCACTTGTCGCTCGTCCTTAGCGTTTGATTTAGTGTCCTAAATCAGTGAACGTGTAATCAGGCGCTTTGGCGACTGAATTTCTTGTCCTAAATAGGACACTAAATATCGGGCCCGATATTTAGGAAGGTGTAATAAGCTCTTAAGTGTTTCAAGAGACTCAGTCCTGCCCAAAGATAATGTAATACGGTCCTGCCTTTTTTTATGTAGTCAATGGTTAAATACAGTAAAGTTACTTGTTCTTTACAAGTTATAAACTGACTTACCTAAACCTATATCACCACCATAATAACACACAAAAAAAAGAAAAGCAAATAAGATAAATAATCCCGCAAATTACAAATTTTATGTCAAAATGTACCTATTTCACCCACAGAGCTGGGTGAAAATGAGCAATATTTGATTTTTGACTCTATCTTGATTCTGAGCGATTTTGATAAAAAGAAACCGAAATTTCGTTAATTCAGAGCTAGTGGAACGCACTCAGAACAAAATACGATGACGTTTCATTGCGCAAATATTGGTGACGATTTTAAACAATATGAGGATGTTTACATTTGAATAAAAGCAATTCCTATGTATATGAAGTTGTAAAAGCAGAAGACGTGAAACGAGCAGTCCCAGAAGTACATAGTTTCTGTAACATAAAATGGATCCATTTATTATAGCAGCTATTATTAGCGCTATTGTTATCGTGTTGCTGTCCATCGCATTTATTCGAGTTGGCTCCCAAGTGAAGCCCCAAGGTAACGAATTTATCATTCTCTAACACCAATCCTCAAAATAAACTTATTTCTTTCAAGGTGCTGACACATTGTACTGCTGTAACCTTTGTTGCCTTTCTTTATCATTATTTTAACCTTGTTATAATAAATCAATACCTACATTATATTGTCTGTGGTTACAGCTGCAGCAAGGCCCAGAGCAGTGGCACAAAGAGATGGCGGGCCTGGAAGAGTGCAAGCTGTCCGCAATCAAAGGGCAAGGATGAGAGCCAACGGTAAACATTATTAGTATTATTATTATTATTATTATAAACACATAATCCTGTCATATGCATAGGTATTTTAAAAACCTATCAGTGTCCAATAGGTTTCCAGTAATCAGACGTCATATTGTTAAGGTTCTTGACAATGGTCCTGATAATATTATACTCCATACTCACATATGGTTTTACTTGATCAAGAAAGGCTCTCAAGATTACCCAGACACTCAGCACAAAGGAATTTTCATTTGTTATCCATCAAGCCTTGCCCTCCGTATGTTAAGTTTTACTTGTCTGAAGATTGTCTGAGTAAAACCAGGTGTAGTATGTGAGTAAGAACCATATCCACAATAACATAATTTCTTTTTGCTTACTCTTTTATTAGTATTTATGAAGTAAGTAAAGGAAATGGGCATTTTAAGTTTATTCTAATGTACATCAATTTCCTTCATCATCATCATCCCAAAGACGTCCACTGTTGGACATAGGCCTCACCTAATTGCCGCCACAATGCGTGGTTTCGGTTTTCAATTTCCTTAATTTACATAAATCATTCATTATAGATATGTTGTAATTATATTTTTACAAATTCTAATTTTATTTGTATTGTGTGTTAGCTGCTCGAAACCAAGGTGCAGCATTTGATGAGGAACCAGAGGAAGCTGATGATCAGGATGTAGACAACCCTCAAGATACTCAGAAAGTAGAGTTTGATGACAAGATGGGAGCTAAGGTTAGTGCGAAAGGTATTTTATGATATATAAGGCTGGGTTACAAAGTGATAATTATCATTGATTGATGTAATTGAAATACCTCTCGATATTAGAAACATGATTAAAATAATAACTTTGATATCACATAAACTACCTGAGAAAATACAAAAAAATTACTACTTAAGTGTGATGTCACATTTATGTATTTTGTATGTGAAGTTATGAATGAAGTATATTTTACTATCTATGGATCAGTCACCATGCCAATTATCATCGATAATTATAAAATTCTAAATAAAGAACTCTAATGCCACCATTAACTTTCCACACTGTCATTCCAACACAATTTGACGCTTTCTGGCATATCCTAATGGATTAATTGTCAAATTTCATTTCCTGTTTGTGTTTGTCAGGCCAATTTCTTAATTTGTCTAAATCAAACATGCAATACATTAATCATTTACTGGTGGTAGAGCTCTTGTGAATGAGCTCGAGGGCGGCAGCACCACTGTCTTACCTTTAATAATAATAATAATAATAATAATAAGCCTTTATTACTAATTAGTTAACAAATTTACAGTTATTATATATACAGTTTAACGCACATCAGTTATTAGTGTGTCCTGTTGACACATAGGCCTCCTCTAACTTCTTCCATTCTTCTCTTTTTTTTGCTGTTCGTACCCAGAGAGTCCCTGCTATTCTACATAATAATATGTCATCAGCCCATCTCATTAGCTGTCTGCCTCTTTTTCTTTTGGTGTTGTGACGTGGTGTCCACTCAGTCAGGGTTTTTGCCCATCTCTCCACTGGCTGTCTTACCATGTGGCCAGACCATCTCCACTTTAGTAGCTTGCATTTCATGTTAACATCCTCGAATTTGGTGATCTTACGTAGGTCAGATGCACGCATCTTATCAATCCTTTTGTATCCGAGGATGCTCCTTTCCATGCTTCTCTGGGCAGTTCTTAGTTTGTTTTGGAGTTTTTGGGTTAAAGCCCAAGTTTGACAGCCGTACGTCAGTATGGGTAATAGACAGGTGTTGAAGAGCTTTCTCTTGATATTCATTTTATATTTTTTGTTTTTCATGATATCTTTAAGTGCCCAATATCGCTTCCATGCATTTGTTACTCGCCTGTCAATTTCCTGTGGCATCTGGTTTTGGAAGGATATAATTTGTCCTAGGTAGATATAGGTACTCACATATTCCATTTGTTCGTTATCTACAAGTATTATCTTTTCCATATCATTTGTCATTACCTTGGTTTTCATTTTGTTGATAGTTAGGCCCACTTCCTCGCTTTTGTTAGCTATAGTATATTTTACTATCTATGGATCAGTCACCATGCCAATTATCATCGATAATTATTATAAAATTCTAAATAAAGAACTTTAATGCCACCATTAACTCTCCACACTGTCATTCCAACACAATTTGACGCTTTCTGGCATATCCTAATGGATTAATTGTCAAATTTCATTTCCTGTTTGTGTTTGTCAGGCCAATTTCTTAATTTGTCTAAATCAAACATGCAATACATTAATCATTTACTGGTGGTAGAGCTCTTGTGAATGAGCTCGAGGGCGGCAGCACCACTGTCTTACCTTTAACCTGCCTCCAAATATTAGTGCTTCCATTACTGTGTTCCGGTTTGGTGGTGAGATCAGGCCCTAAAATTACTGGCACATGAGGCATAAAACCGTAGTCCTCAGCTGCAGCGACGCATCAATAATCTGCTTTTGTGGATTGTTGATGTCCATGGGCTGTACTCCACTTACCATCAGGTGGACTACACGTCCGTTCGCTGTGGGCGTAGTATAAAAAAAAAAAAAAAAAACGCTTTCAACTGCGCTAGTGTTGTAGGTTCGATTCCCACATGGGACAAATCTTTGTGTGGTTCGCAAAGATTTGTTCTGACTCTAGGTGTGCTTCTGTGTGTGTGAAATGTATGTTTGTGAACACCCTCGCGACACAGGAGTGCGGGCGTCGTTTCTGTAATATTCTAGTTTGTTTTATTAACTTTATTTACCTTTCCACAGAAAAGAGCTAAGTTAGAAGCTAAATTGGAAAAGAAAAAGGCTAGAGAAGCAGGGGAACAAATAAGAGAGATGAAAAAGAAAAAAGACGATGAATTAGAGCAGGAGAGGAAGAAAGTAGAAGAAAAACAAGAGGTAACATTTTAATTTTTTTATGAATTTGATTTTATCTGCACATTTACACTACTTGGATTTCTAACACACTGCTGTACATAAGTATATGAATCAATATGGTCTCATCAAAATAAGTCCTACACATATCAGACATTTATAAAAATCTACTAGAACATAGCTTACTGTGGGGGGTTCACATATTTGTAGAATTGATGGGATCTTTCAATGTTGATGAGAAACGATAGGACACTATACTAAATGTTTAAATACTGGTACCAGAGTACATAATATTATGTATATATATTAGTCATGGGCGTTATTAGATATTTTTGGTAACTGGTATTACACCTGTATGGTGATACAACACCGGTATAGACAGCCGTTGCCGAATACCGGTATTTTAGGTACAGTTAATACAGTTATTCTAGCTATACAAACGTTTACAAACGTTTTAAGCTAAGGTAGGTATTATGGTATCCAAGTTAGTTGCCCTTATAACAATAACCTTGAATGGTTTGCGCCGCTCTCGCCCGTTTTCTTGCATGCGATAGAGAGATAGATAAGTTAGTTAGTTTTGATCGGTTGCGTGGATTCAGTTAGTTTTGGTTGTCAGTTATTTAGTTATTAGATATTATGTGGGTTCGGTTTTTAAACTACGTTGACGCGGGGACGCAGTGATTCGGTAGTTACTTCATAGTTTCATACTAATACATGAAAACCGTTGGTAACTATTTAATACCGATACGGTACGTTAGAGAGATGATACCCGTTTTCAGTAACGTTTTGGTATAGCGGACACATGACTAATATATATATATATATCCTATGCCGATTTCGGCTACGGTGATAAATGTAATAAACTTATTGACTACATTATATTAACTTAACCACGCCCTATCTCTAGCGCAAACTTTAGCAGTCACTTAAATACATAAATGCGCCGGATGCACTGTGTACCTACACATACCTTAGAAAGGCAGTGATTTATCGGCCACATGAAGTTATGCTATAAAATTATGTTAGGAATCTAAAACATGTTTTCGTGCTTTTTTAGGAAGAGGAACGCCAGCGCGAGGAGGCCGAGCAAAAGGCTGAGGAAGAACGTAAAAAGCGTGAACAAGAAGAATATGAAGCCATGAAGGCTGCCTTCACGGTCGAAGGCGAAGGCTTTGAGGAGAATGAGGAACAGGACAAAGAGAACTTGCTGAAAAACTTCATTGATTACTTAAAGGTATGTGTTGTTCTTGCAAGAGATCATTTGGATTTTTTATGGTATTTGAATAATCAAAATCATCTGCTATGCCCTTATTCAATAAACTACAAGTCATGGCTTTGTTAACCAAATATACTAATTTGGTATCATTGGGGTGTTATTCAAAATAAATGTATGTAATGGATATGAAAATTAAATAAACGTAACAGAAAGAATAACAGACATCAATTGTAAGGTTGCATACATTTTAAATATTTATCTGTACATCTTTGTTTCATCATTTAGCCTCTCGTAGTCCACTGCTGGACATAGGCCTCTCTCAATTTGCGCCACAAAACTAGGTCCTGCTCCTTCCGCATCCACAACATCTTTGTTTAGCATTGGTAAATGTTGCTAGGTTAATTTTAATATAGTTAGTGAGTGGGGCAAATCGGCAGTAAAAAGTGCACTGTATGCCCTTTTTAAGTGGCCAGTCTGTACCCTATGGAAGTCAATAACTCTCTAAACATCCACTTAGGTTTTTGTTTTTAGTCTCAATAAATACTATAGTATTTATTTTCAGACACAAAAGGTGGTTTTACTAGAAGATTTGGCAGCACATTTCAAACTGAAGACTCAAGCTGCAATTGACAGAATAACAGATCTTCAAGCATCCGGAGAACTCACTGGTGTCATCGATGACAGGGGAAAATTCATTTACATTTCTCAGAAAGAGCTAGAAGATGTAGCCAAGTTCATAAGACAGAGAGGAAGAGTGTCTATCACTGATCTAGCAGAATCAAGCAATGACCTAATTAATCTGAATCCTGTAACTGTGCCCTAGTCAAGAAATTATTTTATCCATCTGTTAATGTTAGATGTAAATAAAAGATATTTTGTTAATACAAACATTTATTTTAAGAATACGAAAAATGCATTTATTCTGTTATTTCATAACCAAACATATCTCTTTCTTTCTCCAGTAGAAGTAGCGATGATTCCTTGATCCGGTCAAGGACTTCCATCAACTTGTTTTTGGTGAATACTTTGTACAGACATCTATTTTCTCCAGCAATAAGGTTGCTCAATTTCACAGCTTCTCTATGGTCATTAATACTATCATTGCTTTGCAAAATTTTCAGAATCAAAATAACTACTTCAGGAATGCAGAGTCGTCTCAAGGTTTCTAATTGTTTATTTCTCTCTTGTTTTTCATCATCATTAAATTTTTGTGAAGTTGTACTGTCATTTTCATCTTGAAGCCAACCTCCAGGGAATAACAGCACATTGTAAAGTAGATTTTTAGTATGTCTTGCTTGATGCTGAACAGCATTCAACCAGCGAGCCTTTTGCTGTTCAACCTGAGCGCATCGCTGTTCATGATGCACTTTGTCTGAGAAAGAGGCTTCTGATTGCAGGGGCTCCACATCTTTGGGCTGCCCACTTATGTAATGCCTGTACCATGTAGCAAATCCTTCCAATGCTTCCAAATATGCTTTCAAACACAAATGTTCTCTCAGTTCCGAGGAGGACGAAGTTATTTTATTTGCAAAATCTGTGAACATCTTATTAACATTCATCACACAAGCCAGGGCAGCATCAGTGTTCCCAATAAATATAAAAGTGCGAATCATTGCATTGCTCAGCCACAATGCTTCTTCGTGTTGATCAGAAATAAGTGATAACCACTCAAGGGAAGATATCACTTTCTGGATCAAAGTTTTATCTTTTTCAACTGCAGTGGTTTGAGTAAATGTCAGATCCAAATTCCCATAGCCTTGTTGAATATCAGCAATGGCTTTTTTTATGGCAACTCTTGCTGATGCGCCAACATCAATCCCAGCACCAAGACCAGCTTTCACAACTCCTTGTCTGTATTCACTCTTGTGTATGTGATCCATTAGCTCTGCATATAAAACTATCTGTTGGCTAACAGGCACATTGGAAGTATAATAAGCGATAAGCTCTGGACACTCTACAGATCCATCAATCAGTTTGCCAACAAGTTGGGTAACATACTTTTCCAATATTTTGTCTCCAATATCATGTTGAGGATCTTTGCCCATTTGTCTTAGAACTAGTATAAGATGGGCTAAAAATCGAACAAATCTGTCATCACACTCTTCTATCCATTGTAAGGCATCTTGCATGATAGCTCTAACATGACCAAGCATTAAGTGACGCTGGCAAGTTTGGTACAGGGATTCTTTTTTACCATCCATGAGTGCTTTTACTGCACTGAAAACTTGCCTTTGTTCCCGTTGTGTCACACCATTTTGTGTAACACTGTTACCCATTGGTAAAAAAATTACCGATTAGTAACACTGTTACTCAATGCCTCATATTTTTTTCACTTTGAGTGACAGTGTTACTCAACAGAACGCTGTGTTCCCGTTTAGTAACACCTTTTTGTGTAAAATCATTGTTCGTGACTTAATACGCGGTGGGACCACAACAATCTAGACTCAATAATTTTAGCCTGTTGTCTGCAACCTATTACGTAAATAATAGGGGTTATTTATCGAAAACAAAATGCGCCAAGGAGTTTATTGTTCAATAATGAGTCAATAAAACCATAGAAATTAAAAATATATTTTTTGATAAGTACAACCATTAAGAGTATTTTTAATGTCACTGTCACACTAATTCGAAAACAGATACTGATTTAGTTAATGTGATTTAGTTAATGCGTGTCCGGTCATCTGCCATGTCGGGAATTGCTAGTAGTAGTTCATGTAGTGATCATGAGTTTGTGTTTTATTTTATTTTTATTTTATTTTATTTATTAGGGATAAACAAACAGTTACAACATTAAGAGTAAATTCAAAAATTTAACAAATTGAACAGTGATTAAATGTGCACTCACAACGTTATCCACAAAATATAAGTGAAAAATTGGTGACATTTTTGCAACTTAAAATTAAATAATAAGAAGAAAAGAAATGCAAACAATAGGCCAAGAATGCGAACACCTCCAGTTATTCCTTAATTTGCTTGATATTTTCTATTAATGTAGTCCTAAATACGTTAGCGCGCATGGCAAATATATCTAAATCTGTAAAATTATCATTATAATTTTGACACAAGCGTCGCAAGGGTGCTCGAACTCCAGCATTAGTTCTGCAGGGTGGTACAGCAAACAATGGACGTGTGCGCACTTGTCGCCTTATAACAGTTCTAGGAACAATGTAGCTTAAACTACTAGTTAACTCAGTGCAGTTATACCTATTACCACAAATATCATAAAGAAGCATCATTTCTAGGAACAATCGTCTGGACTTTAAGCACATGACATTATAGTTTTTAAGTAGGTCCTCATAAGTTGCGTTACTTTTAGTACATCTAAAGTGCATTGATTTCAGGAATTTACGTTGAACCATCTCCAGATTGTCAACGTATATGTTATAAAGAGGGTTCCACACCGCCACGGCATATTCCAGTTGTGATCTGACCAAAGATTTATACAAATGGATATAATATGTATGTGCGTTCCTAAATTCAAGTGTAGACCTCATCACGAACCCATACATACGATAAGCTTTCTTTATAATGGTCTCAATGTGCTGATCTAGATGAAGCTTATCGTCGAGCAAAACTCCTAGGTCACGTACGGTAGACGATTTTGATAGAACTACATTATTAATATGATATCTATTTGAAATTACATTTCTGTTCTTTGTGAATGAGATACTGACACACTTAGAAATACTTAAATTAATTTTATTATCTATGCAGTATTTGGCGAGTCTGTCTAAATCTTCTTGAAGTAAACGGCAGTCTATTGGAGTTTTGATAGCTCTGTAAAATTTTAAATCGTCTGCGTATAATAAAAATTTTGAATATATAAAACAGGTTCCAATGTCATTTATGAAAATAATAAACAACAGAGGTCCTATTATCGAGCCCTGGGGCACGCCCGACGTAACAGTTACAGTAGCAGAATGGAATCCTTTAATCACAACTTTCTGAGTTCTGTTTGTAATGTACGAGGCAAACCAGCGGAGCAAAGTTCCCCTTATTCCGTTGTACGCGATTTTGTGTAAAAGTAATTCATGATCCACCCTGTCGAACGCCTTCCGAAAGTCTGTATACACGGTATCTATTTGTGTCTGCTGATCCATATTTTTAAATAGATCTACAAATGTAAGTAAATTAGTTGTGGTAGATTTACTTTTAACAAAACCATGTTGTTGATCGATAATTATTTTATAAATAGTCGAGTGTATAGCATCATGTACAAGTCTCTCAAAAAGCTTCGACAAGGTGGACAGAATAGAAATAGGGCGGTAATTTTCTACGTCTTGTGTTGAGCCAGATTTATGAACAGGCGTCACATGGGCAGTTTGCCATAATTCAGGAAAGATGCCTTGGGAGATGCATTTATTGTAAATAATATTTAATGGAATACAAATGCTATCAGCCGTCCGCTTTATGAAATAGGGAGGCAAACCGTCAGGCCCAGAACCTTTGGAAGTATCGAGAGCTCTCAAAGACCTTAGGACCTGAGCCGGAGTAAAAGAAATGTTGCTAATAAGAGTGCATTTGTCTGAGATTTCTTCTGTCGACGACCATTGACGGCTATTAAGTGTGGAAGGTTCATATACTGATTGGAAAAAATCCATGAACATATTGCATATTTGAACTGGATTACTAGACTTCTGATTGTTGTAAGTCATGGTCGATGGCACGCCTGTGTTACCTTTCCGATTAGAAATATATCTAAACAAGTGTTTTGTATTCTTTTTGATGTTATCCTCTACGGAAATTATGTAACGTGCGTAAGTAGCTTTACACTCCATGGAAAATCTACGTCGCAGGAAAGAAAACTGCTCGTAGTCTGAAATGTTATTATAAGTTTTCCACTTTATCCAGGCTTTATTTTTATTTTTAAAAATACGGATAAGTGAATTAGAAAACCACACGGGAAATTTCGATGTTTTTTGTTTACATTTAGGAGTGTACATTTTAATATAATTAAATAAAGTGTCGTAAAAGGCCGTTACGCATTCATTAGCAGATAATTCAGAAAAAATGACATCCCAGTTAACCCTGCTCAGGTCCTCGTTTATAAGCTCATAGTTAGCTTTATAATAATTATATTTGATCACATAAGCATGTTTAATAGTTTTAACTACGCACTTGTATTGAATAATGGCATAAAAAGGTGGATGCATTTGGTCAATAGGTACTAAAGGATTTGGTGGTACATGAATTGAGCAGCCTGTATTACTTATAATTAAATCCAAAATACGGTTACATGAATTTTTAATGAAATTGAATTGAGAAGCGCCAAGCAAAGACATAAAATTGTTCAAATTTCTATGAGTACTCGTCGAAGCTTGAAATGTCAGAGCATTGGGGAAGTTACCAATAGTTGAAAGCCAGTCTGTGTTAGGTAAATTGAAACGAAAGATATGCAAAGGGCTTATGAGAATAAAAGTAAGTACCTACCTACTTATCAAGTAATTTAAACGAGACATTGCTTTGTTCAGAAATAAAATAATAAAGTATGACGACCTATTTGGTTTAGTAGTATTAGACTATTAATTTAAAGTATATATTATTAATTGAATTACATTTAATGGTTGTACTTATCAAAAAATATATTTTTGATTTCTATGGTTTTATTGACTCATTATTGAACAATAAACTCCTTGGCGCATTTTGTTTTTGATAAATAACCCCTATTATTTACGTAATAGGTTGCAGACAACAGGCTAAAATTATTGAGTCTAGATTGTTGTGGTCCCACCGCGTATTATTAAGTCACGATGTATATGAACAATGAATTTACACAAAAAGGTGTTACTAAACGGGAACACAGCGTTCTGTTGAGTAACACTGTCACTCAAAGGGAAAAAAAATGTGGCTTTGAGTAACAGTGTTACTAATCGGTAATTTTTTTACCAATGGGTAACAGTGTTACACAAAATGGTGTGACACAACGGGAACAAAGGGACACGTCGAAGAAGCTGCCATTATTATACAAGTGAAGCAAAGCGATCTCTATTATATGTTTGTCCTAGTGGATATACCTCTTTTAAGACTGATAGCAGTCCAGGAGTAGTAATAAACGATGACGCCGCCGTGCTTGAGCTCAACCCGTGCCAACTCCTTGATGTAATCCTTCAACTCGTCCAGAATTCCCTGGTACTTGTCGCCGAGGTACACGCGGTCTAGTACTACAGCTGAAACGACGATGAACATCTTGTACTACACATTACATAAGATAGCGTAAATGCTATGTTATGTACGGGCATAGGTGGCGTCATCGACTTTTTCTTATTGCCAGTCTTTAAGTTGATTTTATGAAGATAACGGTGGCGCATTACCAAACTTCTGGGCTTGTCGACTTTGTGAGGTACCGGTGCATATATGTCCTCTAATTACAATTATTGTTCTTAAGATATTTTACGTGTATATTTTTTTATATTTTAAGTTCATCCAATTTCCAAAATTACGTTATTCTTTTGCTTAAATCAGCTCTGACTTACCAATAGAAGCATTTGCAGTAATCAGCGAAGGAAAGTCCTCCCCCCTTACAGGAGCAAAGACACAAGCAAGAGCGACCAGCCATAATTGCATTTTGCACTAACACAAGCACTGTTCGAACCCTCGCGGCAAATGAAATTCCAGTCATAATTTGAAGCAGAAATTATTGATGTCTAATCAAAAAGCGCTTTGTTATTTAGGGCTTATTAAATGTAAGAAAAAGGAGGGCACAGATGTACCATGTTAACAATTGATTGCTGCACGAACGAATGTGGGGTACGATAGAATGGTTCTTCGAACTTTATACATCGTGATACAGGGTGCGATCAACTTAAACACCACCCTTAAGGTATTTTAGAAGATATTTCGAAAACCTCTTTGGCTATTTGGTATGCGGACTCTCGCGGATTCCTTTTATGGAACCCATGTCGTTTTGCTGCTAGCTTATTGGCTTGCACAGTCGCACTGCAAGGCGAGTTTAATTCGTTTTGGGAATTGCACCCGAGAGCTGAATTCAATAGTTAGTAGAATTTTCTTGAGGTCGCGTAAGAAGACCCGTTATATGAGGATTATTTCCCCAGTGTCAAGTGTTTTTTAAATAGAACATCAAGTATTTTCATACTTTTAGGACTCAGATCAACTACCGAGGTTCTTGACAACTATTATGTTTTTTTATTCGACGTACGTATTGAACGGGCGTTTAGTCCACCTAATGATAAGTATTAACTGCCCATGTACATCAACTATCCACAAAATCAGATTGTAGATGCTTTGCTACGGTGTTATGCCTCATTTGCCAGTAATGCCAGGGCCTAATTTCACCACCAAACCGGCACAAAGTACTACTATTTGGCGCCTGGTAAAGGTTATACGATGGCGCATCCTCCCGTCCTCGTTTACAAGAGCTCTGCCGCCATTGCTAGATACGTGTGTTGAATTGAAAAATTTATTTAGGCACTTTGACCAGTCTTAAGTCCGACGCACAATTAGTCAGAATCAAATCCTCCAAAGCACTCAGGAAATCAGGATATATTTTTAATCTCGATATGAACAAACCAAACACCCTGCGTATTGGCAAGAGTTTCCAAAAAGGTCAGTCTTTATTAAGAATTCATTATAATTACGCGCGCGCCATGTAACGTGACCGCAGCGTGATTGCTTCCACACGGCTCGAATCATACCCACGTCAGATAGAGATAAAGTATTAATAACTCGTCAATTTTATTTATTAGATTGTTGATGTCCATGGACTTTAGGCACCATTTACTATAAGTTGGATTACAAGTTCGAACCCTACATACATCATACATCGCATAGAGAAAAAATAAACTGTAGTCAGATGATGCTGTGAACGCGTAAATACGTCAGCGCTTTCGGCGGATCAGTGCTACTCCTTTTGTTTTATTTAGAAAAATCGCAAAAAATCTGCACTCTCGGCGCTTCCTTACTGCGGGTGGCATTGATACTCAAAGAGACATCGATACATAAATAATATTGTAAATTTGCCATGTCTGTGCACTGGAGATATTAAAGAAAAATGACACAAGAAATCTTTATAAAAGCAGTATAGGAGCAAAACATATTTTTAATTTTTTTTGTCTGAATGTCTATCTGCCTGTATGTTCGTACGCTCATCACACCAAAACCAATGCATGGAATTAATTGGATTTTCAGCTACACAACTGTGAAAAGCGCACAAACTGGTGTATGTTTTTAAATTTGAATTTTATCCCTAAGGGGGTAAAGCTAGTCCACCTGAGTACCATTTTGTGTGCAAAAAGTTAAATAAATAAAAAATAAATTAGAGAGGAAACAAGAGACCTGCTACTACTGAAAGAAAATGCCGAGCATAGAGATAAAGATAATAGTACATTGTACACCAAGGGATGAAAGTAGTTGATTTCATTGAGGGTGTAGTTTGAGGCCCGAAGCGTAGCTAGCTGAGGGCCTTAATACACCCGAAAGAAATCAAACTTTCGCCCGAGTTATACATAGTGCTTTATACTACACCTACAAGGAAAATAAAAAGATTGTGCATTTTTCTCACTTCTCCATTGCAGAAAATCTGCATACGCTTTATTATATCTGATCCTTGACTTTTGTGGTAAGAGGTCCTCAATCACTGCTTGAGCAGTTACTTTCAATTCCTCCGGAGTCAATAAATCGTCAGTATCACTATCACTCGACATATTATTATTAAGTTCTTGCAACAAATTGTTTATTCAAAAGTTTTAAAATGATGAGGGATTTGGAGCGAAATGCAAAAATTTTCACAATTTCTTCTTTCATACGCGCATAGAGATACGGGTAACAATCGTATGCAGCCAGCTACACTTTATGAAGTTGATTTGTGAAAAAACGTTTGTAATTATTTTGTAACAGGTAATAATAGTGATTTTAGTGGTTTATATATGGAGTTATTATATAATTAAGTTACATTAATTTATTTATTTTTATAAAAGTAGTTATTTTATTCTTTTAATATTCTTTTTTATTTATGGTTTACCAAAAAGTACAGAAAACAAAATGAAAAAAAAAAGAAATTTAAAAAAAAGTTCATTACTCCCATGGGAGCTCAGAGGGAGTAATGAATTTAGGAGTTATATTTCAGACCTCAGTAGATATGATTCCGCAGTTCTAAAACAACTAAAACAATAGAACGACCACTGGAGGGGGGTCCATCGGCCGTCGCTTTGAAAACCAAATTCTAAAAAAAAAAAAAAAAAAAAAAAAAAAAAAAAAAGTTTGGTATGTAAATAGGGGTTTTTTAATACGCTGAAGCGAATGCAGTAATCGGTTTTTGTCTATCTTTATCCTAAGCAAAGTTATCCTAGTCCATATCTACACAATGCGCGACCTAATTACCAATAACAATAGGCTCTCGACGTCGAGCAAGATGCAATAAAACCTTTTTTTTTATGAGTTCTCTGTGAACCTTTTTTTTATGAGTTGTTATCTGTGGGTGTTATTTTTATGTTTAACTTAAACTAAATTATATTATAATTATGGATTTATAGTGTTATCTGATTTTTAATTTAAGATAACCTAAGCCTATGGTTATTATTATTATTATTGTTGGGAAGCCTATGGTTAACGTACGATTCATCGATTTAAAGTTTTGAAAATATATAGACTAGTCCAATCCCTAAGTAAATTATGTAATAGTTAAATGGGTTTTTCATAAAAAATTGCATTTAAGGATTGATTTGGAGCTGAGATTAAATGTGGAGAATCTGGTATTTAACATAAGGTATATTTTATTACATTAACGTTTGTAAAATATTTCATATTAAAAGAAGCATGTCTATATACAAGAACACATAATAACTCACCTGAACTTGAATGCGCCTGAGATACTGTTATGTACATACATTAAAAAGGAAACGTTATAAAGTGTTTTATTTTTGTAGTATTGTCTAATTTAAGAGAAACCCTAATAAATTATTTTGTTCTTTTATTGAATAGAGTTTTTTTTAGAATGAAAAACAATGTGTAGTCTGTATAAAGACGCCAGTCTAAACATGTTGAATTGTATTGTTTATTAGTTTGTTTTACTTTTTAATGATATAACCATTTTTTTTTAAGTGTTGATACAAAGAAGTATAAGTTTGGAAAAGCATTCCTTAAATTGTTGCTAATTGATGGTATTACTTTCTATCTCATTGTTCTTTATAAATTGTAAAACTTAACAATACGTCAAAGGGTCTATTGTTAGTTTTATTTTCGTTGTCTCTTATTTTATTTGTTTTGTTTTATTGTTTACCGGATGCAAAAAAAATAAAAGGTTCTGTTTTAAAAATGCTTACAATAGAAATCACAGCCAATGAAGGGTAATAAATAAAGGACTGTTGGACCCCTGGACCGACAGAATCTGGTGAAGATATATCAAGTTTGATCTTGAAATTACGTAACATGACTGATCATGAAATTGTGTAATACGTTTGTTTGTTAAGAGGGGAGAGTAACCTTATATAATGGACGGTGCGTAGAACACTTTATCTTACTTCTCATCGTTGTGTACTCTATACTCGACCTCTGTGTTGTGTTAAGTGAAGTGTTAGTGAGTGGTCTAGTGGTGAATTGTGAAACTGGTGTCCAATGGCTGTAAGTAATTTTGATATCCATACCTTTAACATATATTCCTATTACAAATTTGTTTAGAATGGTGTGTTTTTAATTGAATCTAATTTTCTTAATTATATATTTTACATGTAATTGTATTTAAAAGCGATTTTACAATAGTGTGTTAATTTTTCTTATGTCATATTATTTCACATGTGTTTCTGTTACATATATTATGTCAATATGAAAGGAGTTAATAGTCAAGAATGGCGTGTTTGTTTTATATTGACTCTTTAACGTAACATTTTTAAATATATATTTTACATGTAATTGTATTTAAAAGTGATTTTACAATTGTGTGTTAATTTTTCTCATGTCATAATAATATTATTTCACATGTGTTTCTGTTACATATATGTCAATATGAAAACAGTTAATAGTCAAGAATGGCGTGTTTGTTTTATATTGAGTCTTTAACATAACATTTTTAAGTATATATTTTACATGTGTATTGAAATGTGATTTTACAATGAAGTATTCAATTGTTCCAGTTCTCTGAAAACACCTTCAAAAACTATTACTATGGACAGGACCACGATGAGGACAGTGATGATTTGAGGGAAGATAGTCTTGCCTTTAAAGTGAAAAAAGCTATAGCAAAGCAGATTAATAATAACATCGATGACTTCTTCGAAACACCAAAGAAGAAGAAAAAGCTAGCGAAAAAGTCGTCTTCTGTTGCTCGGGCGTCTAGTGGGGGTCTTGCTTACGTGTGTTCTAACAAGGAAGACGCCGCCTCTGCAACACATATGATCAAAATAGAACTATATGATATGGCTAAGATAAAAGATATCGCTCCAACAGAACTTTGGAAAAATGTTGATGTTCGGGTGAAATATTACGTTGATAAGGATGAAGATAAAAACCTACTAAATGTTCGAGATGTAATTTATAAAATTACCAAACAGCTGGCATCCGAAAGTGATTGCATAAAATATTTTATAGACAATAATAAATAAGTGAAATTGTGTTTGTCCTTAGATTTTAACTAGTGTTATAATATTGTGTAGAATAATTAATTAGAATTGTATTAATTGAATGATGTAGTCTTGTTTTACTGATAAGAATAAAATGTTAATACATTAGTTTGAAATACATTATTATATTAAAAAAAAATATCTGTTTTTTATTCCTAACTGTATTTTGTTTCTTAATAAAAAATAAAAAAACGATAGTATTTCTGTGATAAAATCATTTATTCCCTTTAAAATATTGATAAAACAAAGTAGATAATTTCATATCATTACATATCGTATTGTTACCAAATAGATGTTGAAATTCATTAAGTGTCCCATCATGATACTTGTAATACAAATACAATAAACAGTATTGACCGCAAACTGAAGTGTAATCGTTTTGGATACGATTCATATTATAGTTCCATATCTTACTATTTCTTTTTAAAAACATTTGATGATATCCATGGGGTGGTCGTCCATATGAATCAAAGTACTGCCCGAAACCATTCGCATCTATATGTATAGCAATCCAATGAGAACCTGGTTTATTGTCACTGTCTAGGTTGCTTATAATATATGTAGGTATATGATCATGAATAGGTAAGCGGTTCGCTGCGTATACATTATATTCAATATTTGAATCTATTTTTCTCAAGTATTTCTGAATCTCTATTGTATTCATGGTTGTTGCTGTATAGCTGACTGATCAATAGATAAACAAGTTATGTCTATCATCAATGTAGTTACTAAATTATAAACCATATTTCTAGTTTATATTGGTGTATAGGGTTGCAAGTACGTAGCTAATAAAACATTTTAATATTTAAATATAACACTTTATTCATTTAAAAAATTAAACAATAATACATTCTTAAATCTATTTCAATTTTACTTAACTACTGTAGTCTACAGAAATGTTGCGGTTTTTATCTATTTCTATAACATTGTCAAATTCAGCATAAACAATACAGTTAATGGTTTGAGTTAGAGCTGATTCAAAGCGAACTTCTAATCTTACACTACCATGTTTTATAAGATTCCAATGACTAGAAGAATTTGCTGATAAATCAGGTGTCAAATCAAAAGCAAGTAGACAAAAGCCTTTAGCATACTGCTCCCTGGATATTCCATTGCCTTCGTTAAGGAAATGGATACCCGTTCCTGAGAACAATGTATGGTAGAGAGAGGTAAAACTATTATTCTCGAATGATGGTTGTAAAGCTTTTGAAGGAATTTGGTGTCCATCTATGTATAAACAAAACGTATTGAGATTGTAATTTTCAAAGTTGAATGGGTTTTTAGTAAGGTTACCGTTGAATCCAGCATTGTTTACAAAACCAACAATACACCGTTTAGGTACTTGACCAAGGAATATGTTATCCAGAGTTTTACCTTGAACACCTGATGGTAGTGTTAGAACTTTTACTTCTGCTCGTGTGATTGGATATTTAGCTGTAGTGGAGGATAAAACTTTTTGATGTGCAAGTAACACAGATGGATTAATTCGCGCTCTTCGAATAATCAGAGTAGCATCAGTAATCCTAACTTTGAATTTAACATCAGTTGAAGAAGCCATAAGATTAAAATTATCCCTAGAACGAACAAGTTTTACAGACATATCTACGCCGTTAATCAAAAATTTCTCTTGATTAAATAAATCACCATGAAGGTGTCCAATCATTTCTATTTCCCTACTTTCACTTGCCAATTCTTGTCTCTTACTAAATCCTTCATTTTTATCATCAGATCCATCCATTTGACCAGCTGTGTCTTCATACCAGAGACCACATGATAGATGAGAGTTCTTAGCTGCAGGTGCATAATTCAATAGTGTTTCTATGTAAGCTCGATAAGCATATGTATTATTCGGTGGTGAAACAAGCTTTTGGTTTAAGTATACATCAAGCTGACTGAAAAGAGAATGTAACCAATTATTAACTGGTGCAACAACTGCAGAAGCAAGTAGCTTTGTGTTATCCTGGTTTAATATTTTAGCTTTGATTTGTATCATAGTATGAGATAAGTCAATGTAGTCATCGCCTGCTCCAGGTACTTGAAATTCAATTGGTCCATCGTCAGCAAGAGATGAAATGGGTTTATAGTGTATCGATATTCCACTTTCAATACTAGTTTGAGTTGATGGTAATGCAAATAAATCCAGTTCTGACTTAATACATTCACAAGAATGACTATGCAAGAAAGACATAATTAATTAGAAAATATGTCTTTACGATGAATGTATTTTTTATTTTTTTTTGCAGCTTTCACGTTCGCAGTTATCGATGGAGTGATGGTTGAAAGACGTTTTCGTTTGGTTTTATAGCCTGATCCAGACATGTTAATATTGTCTATTTTGTTAACAGCTTTACGTTTCAAATTTGTACTGGCCTCTTTCAAACGGGATTTTATTGAATCTTCCATTGGACGTGCACTAGCCAAATCCGATAATAAACCAACACCAGCGCTTAGCGCTTCTTTACCAACTGCCTTAGCCCCACTAGACAGTAAAGGTAAAACGCATCTAAATAATCCTCCAAGAAAACTTCCAATGCCATGTCCTTTTTGATATGGAGCTCCTTTGTATATTACTCCTATACCTGATCCAGCCTGATGAGAATAATAGTGTTCATATGGACATGAGGTACTACCACGTTGTAAATACATCATATTAATTTTTGAAAGTGTAGTTTAATGCTCACTGTTCCGAATTGGAATGGTATTTTTTGACCAGTGCTAGTTCTTATATCTATTTCAATTGTATCAAAATCCCTTCGCATTACAGACAAATAATGTGGAGGCGAGAAAACATGCATTTTGTTGGCCCCGTAGATGTATTTTGAAGGATCTAATGGTATAATTCGTAAAAGGGGAGTCATAACATCTCCAACTATTTGTGGTTCAACTATGTCGCTGTAAACAAATAATTGCGATGGTAATCCTAAATGTAAATTAGCTGGACATTTTCCAATATTTTTTTCAACTACATTTTTATTTGGTTCAAAACCTAACTGAAGACATAATTTAGCTGACAATGTAACTGAAGTTATATTCTGATCTCCAATACTAACTGATACAAACTTTGATATTTCATCATAGCGAAATTTGATTTTTTCTCGAATATTATTTAATGCCTTTAAAATGTGATTAATATCATCATAATTAGTTGCAGGTATGTGTGTTTTGTAAAATACTTTAGATGGTTTATCATGAGTAGGCATTTGCATCCATTTTTCTATGTATACAATATTTTCATGTTCTTGAACCGTAAACATGGTGCATGGATATTGGAATTCCACAACTCCAACCCTCCATTCGCCTTCTAGAATTATTGGTTTAGGTAATTTGGTTGAAAAAGTAGATGTTTTGTTATCAGGAAAATATTCCATAGAGCTATTACTAGGTAAAGTTAAATAGAAACTATCTTTATTCATATTGCTTTAAGATCAGAAACCAAGACCCAACTATTAAATTTATTTGGGTAACCTCTCCACTTAACCAACACTTCCCGTCTGCGACCAGAATATCGAGAACGTATTATTTTATCTATTTTAAAATTTGTAGTGGGGTCAAAAGTTATCTTCTGTAACTCTCGTTCATAAAAAGTTCCTATAATTTCTTCACCTTTCAAATCTTTAAGAGTATATACTACCCAAGGAGATCGATGAATAATGGAGGATATTATAAATACTTCATCACTCCAATTTGATTCATATCCTTTTTGAAAAATATGTTTATATTTCGTTATCCTAACATGGTCTCCGATTTGAAACTTGGATAAAATCATATTAGACACTTTGTCTTTGCTACCTCTATCATACAAATTTCGCCATACAGTCATGATATTATTTTGATTAACCTCAGACGGACACATCTTGATGCTAGAATGAAAACCATGATTATATGAGATCAACAAGTCCTGTAAAATATTAATATACTTGTGTGTATTCTGGTGTGTGAAATAACGCCACATTTTCATCTTTAGGGTTCTCTGAAATCGTTCTACTATGCTTGCTTTGATGTCTGGATTATTTGTTGTGTAATAATTAATATTTTTCGATTTAAAATATTTTTGTACATCTTTGGATACAAATTCCGTACCTTTATCGGATTGTATATGTGTTGGTGTTACTTTAGCCTCTGTGAATATACTTTCAAAACATTCTTTAATAGTTATCGAGTTTTTCTTTTTCATTGGTCTAGCATAGGCATATTTACTAAAAACATCTATAACACACAGAATATAGTTAAAACCATCATTTTGAGTTGAGTAAGTTCTCATATCACTTAAATCAGCTTGCCACAGTTCATTGATATTAGATAAAATATATCTATTCCTCGGAATTTTTTTTTGAACTGGTTTATGTAATGTATATGTTTCTTGTGATTGTAACCATTTTGTTACATCATCTTTTTTCATTTTTCCTTTCATTGCTTTGGTTAACTTTTGAATACTACTGTATCCTGCAGGATTCGATGCATCATAATATATCTTATTTAATTCTTCTAATAAGGAGTCCATTTTTCCCAGTCAATTTTTCGCTTGATCTTCTTTCGATGTAAATCTCCACTTGCTGGGGTAGAAAATATTTCTTCTGTAGATGCGGTTTCTTGACTATTTTTTAGCGGTATTTTTTTTATAAAGTCAGACCTCTTTGGGTTACCAATATAACTGAGTGGTACTTTGATTTCCTTTAAAGCTACAGCAAATCTCTGCCATCCTATAGGTTCACAATTTTTTAGAGCTCTCAATGAATCGTTAACCAAATCTATAATATTACTCTCAGGAAGTTTTTGTCCGTCTATAATCACAGTACCAGTTTCATCCCAACAAATTTTATTGTTACTTGATGCAACTAGATTAAGTAACAATTCACCCTTTTTAACGTATGATTTAGGTATAAGACTCAAAATTTGTTTTGATGTATAGGATTGTCCAATATTTTCTTGTAAACTTACTTCCTTTACCAATGTATCAGTAGTGTCTGCATTTTTAATGTTCACATCGTTAGTTTTATACTTTCTGGTTTCGTTCAAATCTTGCATCTCATTATCTATAAGTGGTATGCGATACGGTTGACGGTCTTCTTTGGTAAAGGTTAAATATCTTTGTAGAGTTTGCAAATACAAAATACATTTCTGACGATCTTCTGTGTTGCTATTTAAAATGTTTTGCATGTCTTTGTCTAAGCGAGATATTGGAGTATCGACTGTGCTAGGTTGTTTTAATTTTTCTAACACAGCTGGATCAATTAGTAACATTTTTTTAGCGTTCTCCATTTTTTTAAATAAACGTACTAACTAACCCACTTAGAATGGAACTCAATATTATTGGTAGAAATGCACCTCCTTTTTGTACAATTAAATGTTTTCTAATTTTACCCGATCCCTTTCGCACTATTTTTCGAAGTACATTTTTGTATTTCTTTAATTTTATCTTTACTTTTTCTTGTAATTCTATTTTTCCTTGTAAAACGTTATGAATACATTCACATATAAACTTTATTTCTTCTTCATCGCAAGCTTTTAAAAGAGCTTTTTTATATTTCGGTTTAAGAATAGTCAAAGCTTTTATAAGATCTTTATGCGTCTTTATACTTCGTTGCATTATTTGTAACTGATGGATATTTCTTGATTTCTGCTATATTTAAACCCTTTGGCTGGTATGTAAACAGTACAAAATCCGTCAGATGGAAATATCATTGTTTTAATACGACACATGTCATTTGTTTCTTGTTTCAAATCTATCATAAGGTAACCATGTGCATTATTAGTTGCGTCTTTGTATGAATCTGCAATGTATTTTGGATTTTCTGGAAATACTTGTCGTGCCAAATATTGTATTTGAGTTTTATCACGAGGATTTTTGAAATATACTATGTAACTTGAGTTAAGTGATATATCTCGTTGACCTTTACCTTGATGAAACATATTTTGTGAAATATAAAACACACTTAAGTTTCTATGGTGACTTCCTTTTGTGAATATATCTACAATACGTCCATCAGACTCTCGCATTAAATCATCAATTATTAAAAGTTGAGGATCTTTCCCATCAAACATAGTGAGATCAGGCATACCTTGGATATAATTAACATTTGGATTGCTATACAAAGGCTGCATTTCATCAAAACACCAAGTTATCTGAACAAAATTGGTGTTACAGATGTCTTTAACATATTTTATGAAATTTGTAACAAATACTGATTTTCCACACCCGCTTGGCCCCGCAACTATTGCAGTGAATGGATGATTGAAATGGATCATTTTAGGTAACGTCTTATTAAATGAGGGTATAAACCAAGAATGAAACAACGAGTTGATGAAATATGTATATAAGACATTTATTTTCTACTAATCAAATTAAAATAATAAACATAATTAACCGTACAAAGTACTCTAGCTAAAACTAAACAATTATTGTTGCAAATCAAATTATTACAGATAATCTAAGAATAAACATGCAAACATTTCTTTATGTTCTTATTCTTAAAGTCAAAACCAATAACCATATCTAAGATTAAATGATTATAGTGTAGTTTATTTTTCCATTACTCAGGACTATGGAGTCTTGAACCTTTGGAAGGCCTGCGTTGACCGAAATCAACATCACAGAAGCCCAATAAACATTATAATATAAATGTGATAAGACACAAACCAGCAACCATCTATGTTTGCACTATAGTAATGCATCCATAAACAATCGTGATGACTGAAAAAAAAAAAAATTCAAAAAAAAAATTACAACACATTTTAGAGTGAAAATGTACAAAAAATAATTATAAAATCAAATGTTCGTAATTTTGTAATGACCCCAAGCAAGAGTGTCAATACCATTTTCTTCGATAAAACGTTTTGTATCATTATAGGAAAGTGAAATTTTATTAATTTTTTGGGTAAAAATTGTATGTTTCAATGATCGAAATCTTAACATTTCATGATAAAATATTTTTTTTGTTATTAAACAAGTTTTGTAATCATTGAGAGAAAATTTTTTTGTAACACATTTATTGACTCCCTTTGCTTTGGCTATAAATTTGTTTTGTACATCCATAGCATACATTTTTGAACGAAGTCCTACAAATTCTTTCAGAATTTTGCCATTATTTTCATCCTTGAAAAACCCTAAACGTTTTTTATTTATCAAAGGGAAACCATATTGATTATCAGAGGGATAATCAGATGTATCAAAGAATTCTTTCAAATTGTCTTTAATGTCAATATAAAAATTATCTGTAAATATTTGATATACAAAACTATCAGTGTCTGTGTAAAGTAATTTAATATTTTCATTATATTTTTCTTTCATAAAATCATAATGAAATTGATACATGAGTGTTTTTGATAAATCTAAAATACTAAATCCGAGATAAATTGGTTTGTTATAAAAAGCTTCTGTTTTGTTTAATTGAATTGCAACTAAGCTTTCAGAAAATACACTTCTACTATGGAATTCAGGTCTTGCTATCAAAGATTGAGCACCTTGGGATTTGCCACGATTCTCCCAGTGATTTACTAATTTAACGTTTACTCGTTTTAATACATTTTCCATAGTTTTTCCAAAAACTGAATTATTCATTAGTTTAAAAAAATCTTTCTCAAAATCTGTTGTTGCTAAAGAACGCATCTGAGTATTTAAGTCTATGTAACTTTTTAACCATGCTGATTGTTGAAATTTAAGAACCCTATGAACTTTAATTAATCGAAGCCCTTGTTTTAAACATTGCTTTAAATTTCTATAATGAATGACGTATTTTTTTTTATCATGTAAATTTGGTACTAATTTCTTTTCTTTACTATGACCAAAACATGCATTCTCAGGACAAAACGGTAGATCAGAGTGGAAATCATGAAATTGAGTTGGGTATTCTAAATCCACCTCCAAAATAAAACCATGACTAGCGTCATCTGGAATATTGAAATTTGTATTCACATCAACCCACTCAAAATTACCTGTAGGAAGACATTGTGACATAGCCCAACCGTAAAGGTTATTTGCATCTAAATACATAAGAAAGGAGGATGGTTTACTTGAATCATAATCAGACATAAATGAATTATTTGCTTTAGCATGTCTATGTGTACATTGAGATATACCACCTCGAATATTATTTGCAATAAAGGAAATTTTATTAATATCTGTTAAAAGCTCTAAATTTATTTTTGTATATATTAACATGGCGTCCCAACTCAATCCAGGTGCGGTATAGTAATGTGCGGGGTCTAGCTCATATGTTTTAAGACACACGTTTCTAAAATTTTCAAAAATATCAGTTAGTAATAAAACATCTGTTTTTAAATATAATTCCGAATATTCTTTCATATTTTTACAATTGAAATGATGCCACACATCTTGAGCATGTTGATAGTCACTTTCAGAAATATGACAATCATTTAATGAATTATAAAACTTACAAGGAGAAGGAAGAGATGCTACTTTTAAAGATTCATATGATGTCATGTATTCATATGGATAAATACCTTTACGAATTAAACGATGGAAATCGTTTTCATCGGGAAAATTTAATTTAAGTTCTTTAAATTGATCAGAAGTTAGATTTCGAGCTAATTTTTCTAGACTACACGACATGAATTTAAACGAATCAAGAAATCTAATTTTCATGTTACGGTTATTAATACGTAATTCCTTTGAAAAAGAAATGTACTTCTCTTTATTCTCAGGAATTAGTTCTATGTTTCCCTCTTCAAAACTGAGACCATGAACAATAAAATGCGCATCATAATTGCTTAAATTATGAAAAAATACCGGTATAAAATTTGGTGTTTCATATTTTTTATAGCAATTTTTATGACCCACTCCTTCATACAAACCAGTAAACTGATTATAACAAATAGTAGAATCGTTATTAATCATTCTTTTACATATATAACATACACTGCTTTCAGTAATGCTCTTGTTATTTGCTTCTGATAGGGGTATTGGACTTTTAATGAAACTTAGTTTTGCACAAATATTTACTAAATCCTTTTTTAATAATTTCATAAAATTTATAGCACAATTTTTTCCTGTATATGATCTATACTGTGATAGACTATCATTATAAGAACATTTAATATAATATCCAAAGCTGTATATTTCATGTTTATGTATATTTGTTGTTGATGAATTACTTGGATTATTAGAACACCCGCTGATGGGATTTAAAAATGCTTCAAAGTCAGCATATACTACAAACGGTAGTCTTAATTTTCTTTCGTAATTATTAAAATATACTAGGTTTGCGGGTGTTAATTCATCGAACCAATTTTTTTTTGTATCATTCTCCGATGGTAATTTTGTACGAATGTGAAAACAATCATTTTCTTTATGTTTATTCAAATTTTCGTTGGATGTGAAATTTAATAAACATCCATCACAAATATAAAGTTGTCTAGGTGATGATAAAAACTGATTAGATACTAATCTAGAGAGATTTTTAATATAACAGTAATGACCACTGTTACCATGTGCAATGTACAATAAGTTAAGATGTCGAGTTTTTCTATCTTTAGTGAAATATAAGGGACCAACGACTTTATTTTTTTTAATTTCTGAATCGTAATCTAAACTAAAAACATTGATGCTGATATCATTTAGTTTTTCAAATTTATTAATATCTATAATTTTAATTGGAAAAGAAAGATTAGTAAATTTTAATTCATTTTTATAAGTTAAATAATGTGTTAATCTATGAGGGTTTTCTTTGATAGGATGTAAACCAGATAATACTGCCCACCGAAAGCATTCGTGATCATTATTTTTAACATTAATTACCGCTTTTTTAAGTTTAATATCTAACGGTAAGTCTATGTACGATGAACCTCGAAGTGGATTAAATTTATTAACGTTCATATCCATATGTTTTATTTTAAGTAGACTCCATCCACTGTCTTTTTTTTCAAAATTTGAAATTTTGTTACTTATTTCGCTAACTATTAATGAATAAATTGCATCCTTATCATCACCCTGACAAAAAACATAATTATGTATTTGAAAGTCAAAGGAGTTAAATAAGTTTTTTGTTTCTTGAGTAAAATCTGCGTTCAACAAAAAATTTACTTTTACAACAATGAGATCCCGGATACATCTATCGAGCAATTTAAATACTAAATCTTTAACATTATTTAAAAATAATTCTGGTGTTTCAAATAAATTTTCATTATTGTCATTAATTTTAGATTTAATTCGATATGTAATAACTCTATTTCCAAAGACACATTCAATTTTTTCCACGTTTTGCAATTCTAAATCACTCTTTAACATTTTATTTTTATGGATATCACTTAAAAGATGGAATTGTAAAAGCTTTTTTGATATTAATACACGACACTGAGAACATTCGACTTTATCATTATTTTCTGTACTTACATTTTCGAAGAATGCCGATGAGGTAGATGGGCCTTCAAGATCTATATGTTGTCTTTTCTCTGTTGGTTCTTCCTTTGATGATATCACGGGTGCTGCTCTTTTCTTTCCTCGTCCAATTTGCATAGATCTAGATGAAAAATAAATTAAAAAAACATATTAATAATTACCATTAACAGAGATGGAGTTAAACATTTAACATCGTTAAATTGAATACTAACTTTTTTGACATTTTAAACAATATGCCTGCATTTGTATAGGACCATCAATTTCATCTCGATCAGTGTGTGATTCAATCGGAGTGCTATGTCCCCAGCAAGGTGTGTAATATGGATAAATATCAGCATCACCCAACATTGACTCCGGTAAATTTTTATTTATATACCACAGTCTAATTAATTTATGAAATTTACGTAATATTAGATCTTTACTCAAACTTTGAATGTCACTTTGAGATAAAATACTCATATCGTAAAGTGAATACATCTTTAATTATATCCAACTACTTCTAGAATTGAACAAACGCAGCGAATGATTCAGAAATCGTAACTTTACTGTTTTATATATCACAAGATCCACCCCCTCTTCAACAACAAACAAAACTAGACACAACAAGTTAAAAAAATATTATGGTACAAGATCAAACAAGTAAGACAAATCAAGTTACTTCAAGTTAAGTATCATTATAGTACGAAATATACAAATACTCACGTTTGGCAAACAAGATACAACAAGTTAAAAAATATTATGGTACAAGATCGAACAATTAAGAAAAATCAAGTTACTTCAAGTTAAATATCATAATAATAGTATAAAATATACAATACTCACGTTTGGCAATTGTTGTCTTCAATTTCTTGACAAAGTTTATACAGTTCCGGATCAGGTTCAGAACAAAACAAAGTTTGGAAATAGTTATGTTCTATTTCTTCACAAAGTTCATAAAGTTCCTGATCAAGTTCAGAATTGTACAAATCACAGCTTTTTGAATCCATTATGAGGAATGAGTGAGAAGTTTAAACGAGTAGTGATGAGAGAATATTAAGTATCCAATACTTGTGAAGTATTCGTTATATACTATTACCCCCTCTTGGTCCATGTAGAGGTAGGTAACATTTCAAAGGTAAAGGTTTCATTGTTAAACTCCTATCTTTGTTCACTTTAAAACCCTAATACACTGTAAAGAGATTAATGGTTTCTCAAAAAATTAGTAATATTTGAAACAAAGCTCATTGTTAAAGAAACAACTATTGTCTACTTTGTTAGGTTATTTCACTAAATACTCAATTCTAATTAATTATTCTACACAATATTATAACACTAGTTAAAATCTAAGGACAAACACAATTTCACTTATTTATTATTGTCTATAAAATATTTTATGCAATCACTTTCGGATGCCAGCTGTTTGGTAATTTTATAAATTACATCTCGAACATTTAGTAGGTTTTTATCTTCATCCTTATCAACGTAATATTTCACCCGAACATCAACATTTTTCCAAAGTTCTGTTGGAGCGATATCTTTTATCTTAGCCATATCATATAGTTCTATTTTGATCATATGTGTTGCAGAGGCGGCGTCTTCCTTGTTAGAACACACGTAAGCAAGACCCCCACTAGACGCCCGAGCAACAGAAGACGACTTTTTCGCTAGCTTTTTCTTCTTCTTTGGTGTTTCGAAGAAGTCATCGATGTTATTATTAATCTGCTTTGCTATAGCTTTTTTCACTTTAAAGGCAAGACTATCTTCCCTCAAATCATCACTGTCCTCATCGTGGTCCTGTCCATAGTAATAGTTTTTGAAGGTGTTTTCAGAGAACTGGAACAATTGAATACTTCATTGTAAAATCACATTTCAATACACATGTAAAATATATACTTAAAAATGTTATGTTAAAGACTCAATATAAAACAAACACGCCATTCTTGACTATTAACTGTTTTCATATTGACATATATGTAACAGAAACACATGTGAAATAATATTATTATGACATGAGAAAAATTAACACACAATTGTAAAATCACTTTTAAATACAATTACATGTAAAATATATATTTAAAAATGTTACGTTAAAGAGTCAATATAAAACAAACACGCCATTCTTGACTATTAACTCCTTTCATATTGACATAATATATGTAACAGAAACACATGTGAAATAATATGACATAAGAAAAATTAACACACTATTGTAAAATCGCTTTTAAATACAATTACATGTAAAATATATAATTAAGAAAATTAGATTCAATTAAAAACACACCATTCTAAACAAATTTGTAATAGGAATATATGTTAAAGGTATGGATATCAAAATTACTTACAGCCATTGGACACCAGTTTCACAATTCACCACTAGACCACTCACTAACACTTCACTTAACACAACACAGAGGTCGAGTATAGAGTACACAACGATGAGAAGTAAGATAAAGTGTTCTACGCACCGTCCATTATATAAGGTTACTCTCCCCTCTTAACAAACAAACGTATTACACAATTTCATGATCAGTCATGTTACGTAATTTCAAGATCAAACTTGATATATCTTCACCAGATTCTGTCGGTCCAGGGGTCCAACAGTCCTTTATTTATTACCCTTCATTGGCTGTGATTTCTATTGTAAGCATTTTTAAAACAGAACCTTTTATTTTTTTTGCATCCGGTAAACAATAAAACAAAACAAATAAAATAAGAGACAACGAAAATAAAACTAACAATAGACCCTTTGACGTATTGTTAAGTTTTACAATTTATAAAGAACAATGAGATAGAAAGTAATACCATCAATTAGCAACAATTTAAGGAATGCTTTTCCAAACTTATACTTCTTTGTATCAACACTTAAAAAAAAATGGTTATATCATTAAAAAGTAAAACAAACTAATAAACAATACAATTCAACATGTTTAGACTGGCGTCTTTATACAGACTACACATTGTTTTTCATTCTAAAAAAAACTCTATTCAATAAAAGAACAAAATAATTTATTAGGGTTTCTCTTAAATTAGACAATACTACAAAAATAAAACACTTTATAACGTTTCCTTTTTAATGTATGTACATAACAGTATCTCAGGCGCATTCAAGTTCAGGTGAGTTATTATGTGTTCTTGTATATAGACATGCTTCTTTTAATATGAAATATTTTACAAACGTTAATGTAATAAAATATACCTTATGTTAAATACCAGATTCTCCACATTTAATCTCAGCTCCAAATCAATCCTTAAATGCAATTTTTTATGAAAAACCCATTTAACTATTACATAATTTACTTAGGGATTGGACTAGTCTATATATTTTCAAAACTTTAAATCGATGAATCGTACGTTAACCATAGGCTTCCCAACAATAATAATAATAATAACCATAGGCTTAGGTTATCTTAAATTAAAAATCAGATAACACTATAAATCCATAATTATAATATAATTTAGTTTAAGTTAAACATAAAAATAACACCCACAGATAACAACTCATAAAAAAAAGGTTCACAGAGAACTCATAAAAAAAAAGGTTTTATTGCATCTTGCTCGACGTCGAGAGCCTATTGTTATTGGTAATTAGGTCGCGCATTGTGTAGATATGGACTAGGATAACTTTGCTTAGGATAAAGATAGACAAAAACCGATTACTGCATTCGCTTCAGCGTATTAAAAAACCCCTATTTACATACCAAACTTTTTTTTTTTTTTTTTTTTTTTTTTTTTTTTTAGAATTTGGTTTTCAAAGCGACGGCCGATGGACCCCCCTCCAGTGGTCGTTCTATTGTTTTAGTTGTTTTAGAACTGCGGAATCATATCTACTGACCTCTAACATTACATTACGTCATGTTGCTTTTCAGAACTCGTCTGAAAAGACTAACTTTCTTTGATAGATATTCTCCGTATTAGATACTGCAAAGAGGTACTTTCTAACTTTCTACGTAGGTGTAGTATAAAGATAATATATATTTATTTGCTTTATACATGTGTGGTTTACAGAAAATTACTTTCTGTAACAGTTGAATTGGTGGTATTGCTTATATAACAACATGTTTTGCCATGCAAGGCGTACAAATATAAATTTGATATAAATAAAAAATTACACATTGTCAATTAGCATGCATGAGTGTTATTTAGTAATAAATTAAAATTATAGAAATGTCAAAATATGTCAGAATAATATATAGGAATTGTATAGTAATAATAAATTGTATAATAGAATAGTAATGTCGTAGCCATTGACGTATAAAGTAAGGACACGGCTAACGCGCGATAAATGGACTCAACCTTTTTGGTGTCAATCTGACTACAAAAAGCGCGTAGTGAAATTGACTGTGGTTGGCTGCCTCCGTGAGCGGTCAAACACGACAAAATGCCTGATTGTGCACTGAAAAGTTGTACGAACTACCAAATTAAACACAGCAAAAAAATATTATGGTATTACATATCACCCGTAAGGCACAAATATCATATTATATCCACCTCTTTACATTATTTTATCAATTTTATTTGCTAAAATTTTTCGTTCCGACGCCATATTCCTTAATCGTGAATATCCGCGTGACATGACTTTGGATCTGCGCAACTGCGCTTAGTTGAACTATGCCGCGGACGTTCAAGAGAATATTTTTGGTAATTTAAAAAAGTATTTTTTATGAATTGTCATATCATTGTGCAATGTACTGTTACTGCGTAAACTTGTTATAACGCTAGAGATAATATATGTACAGTCAGCAACAAAAGTAGCTAAACACTAAATTTTTTCAAATAAGTACCTAATTTTAATAGTCAAGAATAGTCTATAATTTTGTTAAAGTTGATGAATTGAAAAAACTAAATAAAAGCTTGTAACAAAAGTTCAATGATCTTTTGGCCTTTCACGGATTATAGAAAATGTTCACCAAATGATTTAAGTACAAATTACATTTAGTAGTTTGTACTTAAATCATTTATAAACATACCACGTGGGCGGAGCTACGACCAGAAGCTAGTAAAAAAATATTTCTCAAAACAAACATTTTATTTTATTCCTTAAACAAAATATGACCTACTTTTAGAATTCCCGTGATGTATTGTTCTTTTAATAATATAACTAGAAGTATTTTTAATTTTGTAATAATAAATATTTTACACTATTGAAAGAATCACAATTTTATTGTACCTTCGGCAAAAAAAATGCTAACGAAATTTCATCACGCCCTTACAAGGTTCGCATCGCGTGAATGCAAAGTCATTTACATGGTAGTTCAATGCAGATGGCGTTACTGATCCTACTATTCATAATGTCAAATTTGAAGGGCAATGTGTTCGGACAAGCCATTTCTATAGTATATATTTCTATGGTCGTAGCTTAGATTACATAATTTAAATATAATTATTATTAAGGTAGTATTTAATATTGTAATAGCATTTCTTTATCAACATTTCTTTAACTTTACCTTTGAACATATTAAAATTCAAGGATTTAAATTGTTTTGGTAACTTATTGTAAATTTTAGACGCCATACAGATTATACTATTCCCCAAAATATTGAGCAGTTCTGGCGCTGTGCATGCATAATCGTTCATGCGGTCTCGTCGGTTACGTTGTATAGTATCAGACAATTTTGGAAATAGAGTTGGATTGTTTTTTACATAGAGACATATTTCGAGGATATCTAGCGATGGAAGGGTTAAGATGCCATGATCATGAAAATATGGTTGACAACTGTCAGTAACTTTTAGTCCAAACATAGCAATAATGCATCGTTTTTGGAGCTTAAATATTAAAGATTTATCTTTTGAATTGCCCCAGAAAATTATTCCATATCTTAATATGGAGCCAAATTAACCGTTGGAGCAAGTTTATATAGAGCGTATGAAGATTTACTTAATCTATTGCAAAGAGTTGCAATATGTTCTTTCCAGTCACAGTTCAGTTTTTTATCTATAATCAACCCAAGAAATTTCGTGCTGTATACTTCCTCTATTACCATATCTTCATATTCTTTTTTCATTTCTGATCGGGTATCTATGCGTTGGCTAAAGTATCTAAATTATATTAGTTCTATTTAAATTTATTTTCAAGTTGTTGTTATTTAACCACGTAATAATCGATGTCAATGAATTATTGATGTCATTTTCATAATAAGTCAGGATTTTTGCATGTCAAGGTTAATGTACTATCGTCAGAGTTCATAGAAAAGAAATACCACTTAATAACGAGAAAGATAATTTTACTTTAATGAAAGTACCTACTCGAGGACAAGCACTTTCATCCTTCATCTGCCTCTTAAATTGATGGAGGATTATCTTAGTGACAGGAAACTAAGAACTAAGATCAATAATTCAATAAGTGACGAGTTGACAGTCAACTTTGGATATACCACAGGGTAGCATAATGGGTTCGACTCTCTTTTTGGCGTATATCAACGACCTTTGCCAGCTGCCGTTGCATCAGGGAAAAGCGATCACCTTCGCCGACGACACTGCCCTTTCTTTCAGTGGGGATAGTTGGGAGGAGGTTTTCGATAATGCACAATCGGGTCTCAACCAGGTCAGTTACTGGTTGCAAAGTAATATCCTAACACTCAATGCTACTAAAACTAAATTCATAGCCTTTGCAATCAGATCTGACCTGCTGCCACCGCCTTCTCTCACAATTATTGCGCATACCTGTGGAGATTACTGAAAAATAATCATTCTTGTCCCATCCTGGAAAGAACGGAAAGTATGTAATAACTGTCAAATAGTATACTGTTTGTTGTACTGTGTTTCGGTTTCATGGACAGAGAAATAAGCGAACTTCGTGGTTATTTAATATATATATTTGCTCTCATAATGTTCGTAATATTAGGGTCTAATCACACTACCAAACCAGACTATAGTAGTACAAGCACTTCAATTTGGAGATAGATTAAAAGTAAGACGGTGTGAAGGTTACCTTCTGCCTAGAGCTCGTTCACAAGAGCTCTACAAGCTACAAGCACAGTATTCAACATTATTTTAGTTCTTACAAAGTAGCAGCACTATCTGCTGAGAAAGTGATTAGGAAATATAGTGACAGTTGATAACATGCGTGACCCAACCCAAGTTGTCAAATTGACAGACAACTTACGTTGTTTTGTTTGTTGCATTCCTTGCGGTTTTATTTAAGGTCTCATTAAAATCACATTACTACAAAAATGCCGAAAGAATACACAAAATGCTTTATAACAGTAGGAACAACAAAGTTCGACATGCTATCCAAATATATAATGAAAGACTCTGTGCTAACTGCATTGAAGAATATTGGTTGCCAACAAATTACATTTCAGATTGGCAAAAGTAATTTGGATCCCGGCGTGTGTAGAAAAAAGGGTATTAAAATAGAAATGTATAGGTTTAAGGACTCTATTCAAGAAGATATAAGGAATGCGGACTTGGTTATTAGTCATGCCGGCGCTGGAAGTTGTTTAGAAGTTCTGGAAGCAAAAAAACCTCTTTTAGTTGTTGTAAATGAAGATCTGATGGACAACCACCAACTAGAGCTAGCAGAGAAGCTTCAAGTCGATTCACACTTATATTATTGCACCTGTGATACTCTTGTCAGCACACTGAAGGTAGTAGATTTTAGTTTATTAATTCCATTGCCTAAAGCAAACCCAAAAATATTTCTTAGCTATCTGGATAGTATTTTTAAAGTGCCATATATGTCCTGACATCCAGTCTCGATCAGTTTATATCATACGCTGCTATTGGTTCTTAAAAAAGAATATTTTTTTAGAGTATGCATTACAATTGGCATTTTTCTATTTATAAAAAAATCTAATTATGAAAACTGTTGCAGACGTGATAAAGATTTCTAATCACTTGACTAAAATGGCCATTTTGTTGCATATGATTGATTAATAACAATGTAAATAGTTTTGTAAGTTTTTTTGAAATCTTATAAACCATTTATTAAGGACTAAGCTGACATAAGTTTAAGTGCATCTAGAATGTGAAGTTATTGATTGCCTTTGTCATAAAGATATCAATAAGTGTTAACTGTAAAAAGCATTGTTCTATTATTTTACTGTAAATAAGACAATTAAATCAAGATTGATTGTATTAGGCAGTAAGTAATCATTAAAAATAAATAATTTTTACAGTATAAATTAATTTTATTGGAAAAATACAGATCATATACACAATAATTCACAACTGTAACCAAAAATGTTGTTTGAAAATTAATAGGAAATGGAAAATAATAGGACTACTAAACTTATTATAGTTTATTATGATTATAAATTATGATTTAGACTAATTTCTTGGCCTCGAAGAAGCTCTTAAGATGCCTCATCTGCCAGTAACCAATAGCTACAAGCACACCAGTCTGCATCAGTGACCACCACAACACTCGTTGATTTGTGCTTTCTGAAGTCTGTCTGAAGCGCTCTTCACGATGCTGAAAAAACAAATTAGTTAAAAATATGCTTCTGACACAATTTTTGCTAAAACATACTATTTATCTTATAGCACTGGGCAGTAAGTACTGTCAGTTAACTATCAATTAAGCAACAATATTACTCAGCATGCTAAATACATAGCTTTGTAATAAATAAAGGAGTAGATATTTAAATGATATATTATAGCATAAATATAATTATATTTATGCTACTTTTTGCCCCTTATCATACTTAAGTAAAGTATAAGAATATTATACTACTACTAAGTATACATACTCTTTGGTAGCTCTGCTCCTTTGTGATCTGATGAACCTGGTCAAGCAGCTGTCGGATCCTCAGCTGGAGTTCTGACAGCTTATCCTTGTGCGCCACATTAGCATAGTCCACTGCATGCTCTCCAACTTGAATGTCAAGATGGACCTAGAATATTAACAATAATGATGTAAGATTCAAGGTTAGATCAAGATTTTGAGCCAGAAAGCCACATGAACAAATTTTAAAAATAGAAAATCTGCTGCTCTCCTAGTGCTAGCTAAGGCTCAGGAGAGGGTCATGACCCCCATAACCATTACCCCTGGGTCCGCCCCTGGTAAGATGATTTTGTATTTGTCACTACTGACAGACTACAGACTACTTAACACAGGAATAACTCCTCTATACATAATAATATTTGACTTATCTACATTAGGCTGGTCATTTGTGAAATATTAAACAGCATAAGTGCCAGAAGACTGCCCTGAGAATGTCCATTCCTTTGATTACTCCATCTTCTTTTGGACTGGTTAAGTAGAATGTGAAAACGTCGGTTTATAATTTACTCACTTTAAATGTTGAAAAATATTGTCCAGTATTATTTTAACGTTAACAGTGTTGTAAGCTGCCAAGAGGTCTACTAATGACTTGGTTACTAGTATTTTCTCGTAACCATCCTCTATATATTGAATCAGCTGAAGTACTTGACCTGAGCAAGATTTACCAGGGAAAATCCAACTTGTTCAGGTATGAGCTTTGACTCAGGAACATTTGGTAGGCAGTTTATTAGGAGCCTTTCAAAGGGTTTGTGCGTGTGACAGAGGTGCTATATAAGTCGGTAGCTTTTCATGGAGAGGCTTGCCAGGCTTAGGTAAGGCTAACTTTAGCTTGCCTCCAGTGCTTTAGGCACTTTGCACATTGTTAAAGTGGAATTAAACACTACAAGAATCTTTGTTGTTTATTCTTAACTTGTATTATGCTTGAGACTATATTGTTTAAAGTGAAAGGTCTGCTAGTGTCTGTGGCATTGTCAATCGGATTTGGCAATTTTTAAGCTGGCTTGGGTAGACGGTACCACCAACTTTACGCCAATCACAGTGGGTTTGTAATTGATTTCAATTTACTTTTTTTATGTTTGTGCACCATTTACTCTAAGACACCTGGATACACTTGAGAATTTCTTTATTGTGTCTGAATGAGTATACTTGTCATGTGGTCCCTTGCTCATGTGGTCACGGTCTGATGATAGGATCTTAGAAAAATCATTCTATCATTGGTAAGCTGATGCTGGTAGGTACAACTCCTCAACAGTTAGGAGTACAGGAATAATTCTTTAAATATTAGCACCTTAAGGCAGTTTACTGTATTCTTTATACACAGATAAGGCGAGATGTAGAATTTTACTTAAGTATTTCTTACTTTTAAGTGCAATTTTGTAATCGGCCATTTTACCCAAGTTGTCTTACTATTGTGGGTCATGATAGTTTTTGTTATAGCAAGAGATATGTCTGCGAGACTCAGCAATATTATTTAGTATCTCTTTCCTGACAGCTTGGGTTTCTTTGGAAAACAGGCATTTTATTTACTGAGACCTGGTATGTATTTGGCATGACAGCTGTGAGGAATTGATTGGTGTGAACCTCTTTTCGCTATATAATTGTAGGAAAATACAATTTGTCCGTACAGAAGTTTGTTATTACGATCAGAAACAGGAAAATAGTATAACTATTGTTTTACTAGTATACTTCAAATGGAATGACAAGTACTTGTATGTAAGTATTACAAAACAGTTACGGTGAAGTCCTTTGTAAGTCAATATATTTCAATGACAATACAATGTTTGAACAAGTGTGTTCCATGTAAAATTTGGCACAAATAATAGTTTTCTCTTTCTAATATAAAAATAGAGCTCTATAAACTGTTTTAAAAGGTATTCAAAGATTGCTTCAGTGTATATAGGCAAAGCTAAGAATAATAAAAATGTTTACGTAAACAAACTGAAGATTGTTGTGGTGATTAGCATTGATATTTCTTTGGGAGAATTTCAACCTACAACATATTAATGTCCCAACCACATCAGGTTACCCAACAGTATGCTATGTATATCCATGGAGTACTTACTCTAAGTTGTGAACCAGAAAACCAGGATGTGCTGTTAGAGTACATACAGATAACGTGTTCTCCTGGCGTTACCGACGTAAAGGAAATCATGCCCTCTGACGAGTACACTCTAGACATCAACACTTTGTCGTTAGGGTCTCGGACTTCCACATGCATACCAATTCCAGGGGTCGAAGGCATAAAACCTCCTGATCTTGGATCATACAGCTCCACTTTGTAATTTACTGGAAAAAACATTATAATTTATAATTTTAAGTCCAATAAGAAAAAGAGAAGGCCGAAAGTAGCGGTCAAGCCCTTACCAATAACAGTGGTGTCGTCCGGGATTTCTTCTATGAAACATTTTCTCTCGCCTTCGCCTATGTGGAAGTATAAAGCTGAGGTTACGTCTAATATGAGGAATAGGGCAAATAATGAGGATATCTTAAATAATTCCATTTTTCCAGCTAATACGAATCGGCAAAAACGAAAGATGACATGACACACGTCACCCAAAATAAACGTCACTTGACGTTTGTTTAACCGAGTTAACATGATCAATCTAAATCCACAACTAAATAATCATTAATATACAGATTGATTGCTTCATCGTTTGCCAAATTGAATTGGCTAAAAGGTAGAATTGTTAGTTATAGCTTAGCACCCTTAACTCACTTTTCAACCTCAACTGTTTCTTTATTTAAATTTTTCAGAAATAAAGTTAAAAAACATTGACGTTATAGCCTCGAAATTTTGTACAAGTAACAATATTTGGATAGTCCTCATTTTCACGAGTCTATAATAATTTTTGTGGACCATTTTGTGAATAACTTTTTATAGCAACATATTGGCAAATAAAATATTTCATTTCATTTCTTTTTTTTTTTATGTTGTATCTTTATTAATCTTTATTTTAAACCAAAATACATTTCTGTTAATCACAAAAATTTAAATAAAAATAAAACAAAAAACAAATCATTTCAGATAATGCGGGATCCCACGAAAATAACCTGAATGTGATTGACAATAACTTGATTTTCAACATTTTTTATAAATTTATATGACAACATTTTCGTTAGGGATACTAAAACTATTGCTAAAGATTTCTTTTAGCCAATTTAGCCAAAATAGTTGTTGACTAGAAAACAGAACACTTTCTTTAGCATTAAAATTATTCGAGGATTTGCAATGTCATCAAATAATTAAATTTGGAATTTGGATTGGTTAAAAATGCGCGATCAAAACTGAAAATAAAAATAAAGTTTTGTACCGAAAAATTGTTGCCAAGAACAACCAAGCCAGCAATAGAATACTCTTTGCAATAATAAAATAATACAATTTTACTTCCTACTTACTTACTACGGTTGCGTTCCATTAGCGTGTTTTTTGTCTAAAACGCTTCGTTTATTTTTACCTCAAAATATGATGTTACTTTTGGAAAATAATCTTATTTTCGATATTTTAAATCTGAGCATTTTATGAAAACTTTAGCAAATGGAACAACTGACAAGTAAACACTTGTCAGTCGTTCCATTTGCTTAAAATTTTATATATCTCTAGTCTAAGTACGGCAAAGTACGGTTTATAATGAGGCAATAAAAGTATGTTAAATACATAGAGTACATAAAAAAAGCAGGAGAGAATGTCACTTATAAAATGATGGAAGCACCAAAATGGCGGTGGTCTGTTTATGTGTGCGTGTGTTAGGGGTTACCAGCCATGAGAAATATTACCCACATTTTTACAATAATTTAAATAAATATTTTAGAGGTTTAGTTCTTATATTTTTTTATTTGCTGCTTTTTACCATCAAACATGATATAGGTAGTTTTATACTACCGTGGCCAAAAACCAAACAATATAAAACAACTTTATGTTTAAATTTCGAAACAAAGTTGATTTTATATTTCTAGCAGTCGATGCGGGGCAGCTGGAAGTTGTTTGTTTTTATTAAGGGAATATGTACAAAATTCGTTGCTCTGGGCACTCCTGACGCAAGGCAGCGAAGATGCTTTAGTGCAGCTACCCAGTTTTTGGAAAATATTTTAAAATTACGACTCCTACGGCGCTTCCTGATTCTTAGATGGTGAAGATGCTTTAGTGATATACAGGGTGTCCCAGTTTAGGACCTGGAGCCGAAATCGGATAGTAGGATAAGTTATGGCAGTTATCAATAAAATAAAAAACAAAAATTCTTCATTACATAACCTATCAGAAAGTGCTTGAAAACGTCAACAAAATGTACAAACCAAATATAATATCTAAGTTAAACTAAACCAACAATCACGAAGCTTAGATTCACTTACATGCGATTTTTCAATATTTCAAATAAATATTGGCAAAAAAAAAAAAAAAAAACTAAATTAAGAAATAAAAAGTTTTAGATTAAAGTACTGTTATTTATTAATTTAATACTTTATTTAAAACAATATACTATTGTTTTACCTTTTTTGGTACGGCAAAGCTGACAATGCGAATAAGTCCACCTTTTGTTTTATATAAATCAATTTCCTCGAAATGTATACTGTGTAGACTACACTATATTTTGATGGATACCAACTGTTATCATTTCTGCATTTTCTAATTATTTTTATCCAATAATTTTTTCATGCGTCGTTTGCAGCAGGAAATCTTTAAAACATAGAATAATAATTTATAATAAATGTATTTAATACTTTACTAAAAAACTATACTACTAAAAAATATTTACCCAAATTCAGGGTAAATGAAAATATTTATTGACTGTCAACACTGATAGTTTTGGTATATTTTTTTACGAAAACGATATAATTTCGGCAATAAGCTGAATATATTACTTGCTTACCTATGAAAAGTGATCTCCTGGTTTTTTTTTGTCGAGGCGCTATGGTTTCGGCAGCTTTTCACAACACAAGACGGCATTTTTAATTATTTTACTTGAACATCCGAGCAACAGCACAGTCCAAAGCGTAATGGCGGGCGATTGACTTACTATTGTGTCAATGTGTGTGTTCTGTGTGTACGTGTGACTTACTATGGGTGCTTCCTGCTTCAGTAAAGAGCTTATTACACCTTCCTAAATATCGGGCCCGATATTTAGTCGTTCCTAAATTTAGGAAAGTCTAATCGCATTTAGGAAGTTAGCATCCGATTTAGGATGCGATTTAGGACAAGAATGGTTTCCGATTTTCTAAATCGATTTAGGATCCTAAATCGGAAGAGTGTAATCACATTTAGGACGCTCAGTCGCCGCTCGCCTGCCGTCGCGAGCGCACGTTTGGATGAGGGTTGGGATATTAAATCTGTAAATCGAATCAGAATACGAGTTTCCCGTTGCCAGAAAACGCAACGTTACGACTAATCTCTGCTTTGCACTGATAATTTTTTTTCTGATTTAATAATATGTATAATATATATTATCATCATAGCAGATGGCGGAGTGGGTATAAGTGTACCTGTCTGCGACGCCGAGGTCGCGGGTTCGATTCCCGCTTTTCTTAGTCTGGGTGTTTCTATGTATAATAAATATTTATTTACAAAAGAAAAGTATAATATTATTAGCATCAGTTATTCTAGTACCCATAGAACAAGTTCTGCTTAGTTTGGGACTAGATGGCGTTGTGTGTAAGTTGTGAAATATTTATTATTTATAGTGTTATAAATTATAACACTGAATAATAAATTATAATAAATTTAAAAAAAAAAAATCTTTTGAATCCATTCGAACATAATTTCTGAAGTCATCTAGTTCTAAGACCCTCATAATGTTCATGCTTGCTAGATTTTATCGGGGCCATTTCGTCACACTTCTTTTCACTCGACACGTCCGTCACTTGTCGCTCGTCCTTAGCGTTTGATTTAGTGTCCTAAATCAGTGAACGTGTAATCAGGCGCTTTGGCGACTGAATTTCTTGTCCTAAATAGGACACTAAATATCGGGCCCGATATTTAGGAAGGTGTAATAAGCTCTTAAGTGTTTCAAGAGACTCAGTCCTGCCCAAAGATAATGTAATACGGTCCTGCCTTTTTTTATGTAGTCAATGGTTAAATACAGTAAAGTTACTTGTTCTTTACAAGTTATAAACTGACTTACCTAAACCTATATCACCACCATAATAACACACAAAAAAAAGAAAAGCAAATAAGATAAATAATCCCGCAAATTACAAATTTTATGTCAAAATGTACCTATTTCACCCACAGAGCTGGGTGAAAATGAGCAATATTTGATTTTTGACTCTATCTTGATTCTGAGCGATTTTGATAAAAAGAAACCGAAATTTCGTTAATTCAGAGCTAGTGGAACGCACTCAGAACAAAATACGATGACGTTTCATTGCGCAAATATTGGTGACGATTTTAAACAATATGAGGATGTTTACATTTGAATAAAAGCAATTCCTATGTATATGAAGTTGTAAAAGCAGAAGACGTGAAACGAGCAGTCCCAGAAGTACATAGTTTCTGTAACATAAAATGGATCCATTTATTATAGCAGCTATTATTAGCGCTATTGTTATCGTGTTGCTGTCCATCGCATTTATTCGAGTTGGCTCCCAAGTGAAGCCCCAAGGTAACGAATTTATCATTCTCTAACACCAATCCTCAAAATAAACTTATTTCTTTCAAGGTGCTGACACATTGTACTGCTGTAACCTTTGTTGCCTTTCTTTATCATTATTTTAACCTTGTTATAATAAATCAATACCTACATTATATTGTCTGTGGTTACAGCTGCAGCAAGGCCCAGAGCAGTGGCACAAAGAGATGGCGGGCCTGGAAGAGTGCAAGCTGTCCGCAATCAAAGGGCAAGGATGAGAGCCAACGGTAAACATTATTAGTATTATTATTATTATTATTATAAACACATAATCCTGTCATATGCATAGGTATTTTAAAAACCTATCAGTGTCCAATAGGTTTCCAGTAATCAGACGTCATATTGTTAAGGTTCTTGACAATGGTCCTGATAATATTATACTCCATACTCACATATGGTTTTACTTGATCAAGAAAGGCTCTCAAGATTACCCAGACACTCAGCACAAAGGAATTTTCATTTGTTATCCATCAAGCCTTGCCCTCCGTATGTTAAGTTTTACTTGTCTGAAGATTGTCTGAGTAAAACCAGGTGTAGTATGTGAGTAAGAACCATATCCACAATAACATAATTTCTTTTTGCTTACTCTTTTATTAGTATTTATGAAGTAAGTAAAGGAAATGGGCATTTTAAGTTTATTCTAATGTACATCAATTTCCTTCATCATCATCATCCCAAAGACGTCCACTGTTGGACATAGGCCTCACCTAATTGCCGCCACAATGCGTGGTTTCGGTTTTCAATTTCCTTAATTTACATAAATCATTCATTATAGATATGTTGTAATTATATTTTTACAAATTCTAATTTTATTTGTATTGTGTGTTAGCTGCTCGAAACCAAGGTGCAGCATTTGATGAGGAACCAGAGGAAGCTGATGATCAGGATGTAGACAACCCTCAAGATACTCAGAAAGTAGAGTTTGATGACAAGATGGGAGCTAAGGTTAGTGCGAAAGGTATTTTATGATATATAAGGCTGGGTTACAAAGTGATAATTATCATTGATTGATGTAATTGAAATACCTCTCGATATTAGAAACATGATTAAAATAATAACTTTGATATCACATAAACTACCTGAGAAAATACAAAAAAATTACTACTTAAGTGTGATGTCACATTTATGTATTTTGTATGTGAAGTTATGAATGAAGTATATTTTACTATCTATGGATCAGTCACCATGCCAATTATCATCGATAATTATAAAATTCTAAATAAAGAACTCTAATGCCACCATTAACTTTCCACACTGTCATTCCAACACAATTTGACGCTTTCTGGCATATCCTAATGGATTAATTGTCAAATTTCATTTCCTGTTTGTGTTTGTCAGGCCAATTTCTTAATTTGTCTAAATCAAACATGCAATACATTAATCATTTACTGGTGGTAGAGCTCTTGTGAATGAGCTCGAGGGCGGCAGCACCACTGTCTTACCTTTAATAATAATAATAATAATAATAATAAGCCTTTATTACTAATTAGTTAACAAATTTACAGTTATTATATATACAGTTTAACGCACATCAGTTATTAGTGTGTCCTGTTGACACATAGGCCTCCTCTAACTTCTTCCATTCTTCTCTTTTTTTTGCTGTTCGTACCCAGAGAGTCCCTGCTATTCTACATAATAATATGTCATCAGCCCATCTCATTAGCTGTCTGCCTCTTTTTCTTTTGGTGTTGTGACGTGGTGTCCACTCAGTCAGGGTTTTTGCCCATCTCTCCACTGGCTGTCTTACCATGTGGCCAGACCATCTCCACTTTAGTAGCTTGCATTTCATGTTAACATCCTCGAATTTGGTGATCTTACGTAGGTCAGATGCACGCATCTTATCAATCCTTTTGTATCCGAGGATGCTCCTTTCCATGCTTCTCTGGGCAGTTCTTAGTTTGTTTTGGAGTTTTTGGGTTAAAGCCCAAGTTTGACAGCCGTACGTCAGTATGGGTAATAGACAGGTGTTGAAGAGCTTTCTCTTGATATTCATTTTATATTTTTTGTTTTTCATGATATCTTTAAGTGCCCAATATCGCTTCCATGCATTTGTTACTCGCCTGTCAATTTCCTGTGGCATCTGGTTTTGGAAGGATATAATTTGTCCTAGGTAGATATAGGTACTCACATATTCCATTTGTTCGTTATCTACAAGTATTATCTTTTCCATATCATTTGTCATTACCTTGGTTTTCATTTTGTTGATAGTTAGGCCCACTTCCTCGCTTTTGTTAGCTATAGTATATTTTACTATCTATGGATCAGTCACCATGCCAATTATCATCGATAATTATTATAAAATTCTAAATAAAGAACTTTAATGCCACCATTAACTCTCCACACTGTCATTCCAACACAATTTGACGCTTTCTGGCATATCCTAATGGATTAATTGTCAAATTTCATTTCCTGTTTGTGTTTGTCAGGCCAATTTCTTAATTTGTCTAAATCAAACATGCAATACATTAATCATTTACTGGTGGTAGAGCTCTTGTGAATGAGCTCGAGGGCGGCAGCACCACTGTCTTACCTTTAACCTGCCTCCAAATATTAGTGCTTCCATTACTGTGTTCCGGTTTGGTGGTGAGATCAGGCCCTAAAATTACTGGCACATGAGGCATAAAACCGTAGTCCTCAGCTGCAGCGACGCATCAATAATCTGCTTTTGTGGATTGTTGATGTCCATGGGCTGTACTCCACTTACCATCAGGTGGACTACACGTCCGTTCGCTGTGGGCGTAGTATAAAAAAAAAAAAAAAAAAACGCTTTCAACTGCGCTAGTGTTGTAGGTTCGATTCCCACATGGGACAAATCTTTGTGTGGTTCGCAAAGATTTGTTCTGACTCTAGGTGTGCTTCTGTGTGTGTGAAATGTATGTTTGTGAACACCCTCGCGACACAGGAGTGCGGGCGTCGTTTCTGTAATATTCTAGTTTGTTTTATTAACTTTATTTACCTTTCCACAGAAAAGAGCTAAGTTAGAAGCTAAATTGGAAAAGAAAAAGGCTAGAGAAGCAGGGGAACAAATAAGAGAGATGAAAAAGAAAAAAGACGATGAATTAGAGCAGGAGAGGAAGAAAGTAGAAGAAAAACAAGAGGTAACATTTTAATTTTTTTATGAATTTGATTTTATCTGCACATTTACACTACTTGGATTTCTAACACACTGCTGTACATAAGTATATGAATCAATATGGTCTCATCAAAATAAGTCCTACACATATCAGACATTTATAAAAATCTACTAGAACATAGCTTACTGTGGGGGGTTCACATATTTGTAGAATTGATGGGATCTTTCAATGTTGATGAGAAACGATAGGACACTATACTAAATGTTTAAATACTGGTACCAGAGTACATAATATTATGTATATATATTAGTCATGGGCGTTATTAGATATTTTTGGTAACTGGTATTACACCTGTATGGTGATACAACACCGGTATAGACAGCCGTTGCCGAATACCGGTATTTTAGGTACAGTTAATACAGTTATTCTAGCTATACAAACGTTTACAAACGTTTTAAGCTAAGGTAGGTATTATGGTATCCAAGTTAGTTGCCCTTATAACAATAACCTTGAATGGTTTGCGCCGCTCTCGCCCGTTTTCTTGCATGCGATAGAGAGATAGATAAGTTAGTTAGTTTTGATCGGTTGCGTGGATTCAGTTAGTTTTGGTTGTCAGTTATTTAGTTATTAGATATTATGTGGGTTCGGTTTTTAAACTACGTTGACGCGGGGACGCAGTGATTCGGTAGTTACTTCATAGTTTCATACTAATACATGAAAACCGTTGGTAACTATTTAATACCGATACGGTACGTTAGAGAGATGATACCCGTTTTCAGTAACGTTTTGGTATAGCGGACACATGACTAATATATATATATATATCCTATGCCGATTTCGGCTACGGTGATAAATGTAATAAACTTATTGACTACATTATATTAACTTAACCACGCCCTATCTCTAGCGCAAACTTTAGCAGTCACTTAAATACATAAATGCGCCGGATGCACTGTGTACCTACACATACCTTAGAAAGGCAGTGATTTATCGGCCACATGAAGTTATGCTATAAAATTATGTTAGGAATCTAAAACATGTTTTCGTGCTTTTTTAGGAAGAGGAACGCCAGCGCGAGGAGGCCGAGCAAAAGGCTGAGGAAGAACGTAAAAAGCGTGAACAAGAAGAATATGAAGCCATGAAGGCTGCCTTCACGGTCGAAGGCGAAGGCTTTGAGGAGAATGAGGAACAGGACAAAGAGAACTTGCTGAAAAACTTCATTGATTACTTAAAGGTATGTGTTGTTCTTGCAAGAGATCATTTGGATTTTTTATGGTATTTGAATAATCAAAATCATCTGCTATGCCCTTATTCAATAAACTACAAGTCATGGCTTTGTTAACCAAATATACTAATTTGGTATCATTGGGGTGTTATTCAAAATAAATGTATGTAATGGATATGAAAATTAAATAAACGTAACAGAAAGAATAACAGACATCAATTGTAAGGTTGCATACATTTTAAATATTTATCTGTACATCTTTGTTTCATCATTTAGCCTCTCGTAGTCCACTGCTGGACATAGGCCTCTCTCAATTTGCGCCACAAAACTAGGTCCTGCTCCTTCCGCATCCACAACATCTTTGTTTAGCATTGGTAAATGTTGCTAGGTTAATTTTAATATAGTTAGTGAGTGGGGCAAATCGGCAGTAAAAAGTGCACTGTATGCCCTTTTTAAGTGGCCAGTCTGTACCCTATGGAAGTCAATAACTCTCTAAACATCCACTTAGGTTTTTGTTTTTAGTCTCAATAAATACTATAGTATTTATTTTCAGACACAAAAGGTGGTTTTACTAGAAGATTTGGCAGCACATTTCAAACTGAAGACTCAAGCTGCAATTGACAGAATAACAGATCTTCAAGCATCCGGAGAACTCACTGGTGTCATCGATGACAGGGGAAAATTCATTTACATTTCTCAGAAAGAGCTAGAAGATGTAGCCAAGTTCATAAGACAGAGAGGAAGAGTGTCTATCACTGATCTAGCAGAATCAAGCAATGACCTAATTAATCTGAATCCTGTAACTGTGCCCTAGTCAAGAAATTATTTTATCCATCTGTTAATGTTAGATGTAAATAAAAGATATTTTGTTAATACAAACATTTATTTTAAGAATACGAAAAATGCATTTATTCTGTTATTTCATAACCAAACATATCTCTTTCTTTCTCCAGTAGAAGTAGCGATGATTCCTTGATCCGGTCAAGGACTTCCATCAACTTGTTTTTGGTGAATACTTTGTACAGACATCTATTTTCTCCAGCAATAAGGTTGCTCAATTTCACAGCTTCTCTATGGTCATTAATACTATCATTGCTTTGCAAAATTTTCAGAATCAAAATAACTACTTCAGGAATGCAGAGTCGTCTCAAGGTTTCTAATTGTTTATTTCTCTCTTGTTTTTCATCATCATTAAATTTTTGTGAAGTTGTACTGTCATTTTCATCTTGAAGCCAACCTCCAGGGAATAACAGCACATTGTAAAGTAGATTTTTAGTATGTCTTGCTTGATGCTGAACAGCATTCAACCAGCGAGCCTTTTGCTGTTCAACCTGAGCGCATCGCTGTTCATGATGCACTTTGTCTGAGAAAGAGGCTTCTGATTGCAGGGGCTCCACATCTTTGGGCTGCCCACTTATGTAATGCCTGTACCATGTAGCAAATCCTTCCAATGCTTCCAAATATGCTTTCAAACACAAATGTTCTCTCAGTTCCGAGGAGGACGAAGTTATTTTATTTGCAAAATCTGTGAACATCTTATTAACATTCATCACACAAGCCAGGGCAGCATCAGTGTTCCCAATAAATATAAAAGTGCGAATCATTGCATTGCTCAGCCACAATGCTTCTTCGTGTTGATCAGAAATAAGTGATAACCACTCAAGGGAAGATATCACTTTCTGGATCAAAGTTTTATCTTTTTCAACTGCAGTGGTTTGAGTAAATGTCAGATCCAAATTCCCATAGCCTTGTTGAATATCAGCAATGGCTTTTTTTATGGCAACTCTTGCTGATGCGCCAACATCAATCCCAGCACCAAGACCAGCTTTCACAACTCCTTGTCTGTATTCACTCTTGTGTATGTGATCCATTAGCTCTGCATATAAAACTATCTGTTGGCTAACAGGCACATTGGAAGTATAATAAGCGATAAGCTCTGGACACTCTACAGATCCATCAATCAGTTTGCCAACAAGTTGGGTAACATACTTTTCCAATATTTTGTCTCCAATATCATGTTGAGGATCTTTGCCCATTTGTCTTAGAACTAGTATAAGATGGGCTAAAAATCGAACAAATCTGTCATCACACTCTTCTATCCATTGTAAGGCATCTTGCATGATAGCTCTAACATGACCAAGCATTAAGTGACGCTGGCAAGTTTGGTACAGGGATTCTTTTTTACCATCCATGAGTGCTTTTACTGCACTGAAAACTTGTTGCAAGGAAAGCTCCTCAACCTTTAATTCTGACTGCAGTAATTCCAGAACATCAGAAGGTGTGGTATTAGCATCTACAGTAGCATGATGTTCATGCAAAAACTTATCAACTCTTGTCTCAATTTGTACTCTTAAGTGTGCCCAGAGTAAATCTTCCCAGTTGCCATGACATGCTGGTAGGGTACTGGGTAAATGGCCTGCCAAAACACCAACAGTAGCTCTGTAGTGTATGTTCTCACCAGTGTTGTTAGCTAATCCTAGTGCACACCATTTCCATAAATCCCTTGAGGGGTTGCCAGTTATATCAACTGGAGAGTAAGAATCCTCCTTGGGTAGGTAGTGAAGTAGGTTCCAGCCTTGCAGTACAGCACCTCGCCAGGCCTGCCCGGCACTGATACACAAAGATACAGCCTCCTTAAACTTGCCACATCTCACTTCAGTAAAAATTCTTTTACATAAATCATTATCATCTTTTTGATCATCTGTGTGGATAATTTTCTTTTGACGTCTAGGTGCATCAGGATCCATGCATGTCACCATTGATTTACTTGTTTCTTTGTTAAACAAACTTGATCCAATAAGAAGTTGATGTAAAGTATTGCCCCAATGTATATTGTTGCTTATTATTGGAGCAGAAGTTTTAGTTGCTTCTTCTTGATATGCTGCAGTAGCTTCTAACCAGTCCACCAATAATTGTAGAAGTCTTAATTCAGAGTCACTCGTGAACAAAGCACCCACCAACACTTGTTGGGATAATGTAGTTTCAGTAATCAAACTGTCTAGTGACTCTGGATGCTCATTGATTGAATCAGAGTATAAACAATGAAGTAATTTCCATGCATTTGCTTCTTCTGCCAACCAATAGTTTTGTGCATTGTATCTATTCCAGGGCTCAACTGATTCGAGGGAATCACAACAAACTTGGGCTAACCTCGCCAAAATATCTAACACGTTGCTGGGGCGGCTCGAACGTATTATATCAAAGAAAGCCTCACTTAAACTTTCGGCAGTAGTCCCAGGATTCACTAATATCGAAGACTCATCTAAAACTTGCCTCAGACTCGTATCGTTGAGGTTTTTGAATATAGAGGTGTCGTTCAATATCGGTGATAAGTTTAAAGTGTCTTCTCTTGATAACAATTGTCTGTTTCTCTTATTTTTCAAAGGCGTAAGTTGTGTTGAATGTAAATGCAGGGTTCTATCAATATGTGCCATCGTAATATTTAGTAAAATACAAGTTGAATCACAATTTCACATAACCGCTTAACAAACTCAACTCTCAACAAACGGCCGCGCCGATATTTGACATTAGTGACATTAAAATGACAAAATGACATATAATACCAGAAAAGTGCGTTCAATACCTAGTGCCGCCATAGAAAATGTAAATTATAATAATTTATTTTTTCAATGCTATCTTAATTTTGCAATAAGCTGCATGTTACGCTAAAAAGCAAAGTTATCATGTTTTGATACAAAATTAACTTGAATTTCATATTGTCTATAATAACGATTTAGTTCAAGGTATTTAAACGCAATCCCGAACACTTTGCGGAAGTTGGTTTTGGGAAATCTTGAATAAGTATTGGTAAAATGTTTTTTGTATAATTTTTCGTTGAAATATCTTATTTCTTGTATTAATTACAATTGAATACGTATTTTACTCTAATTTAATAATGTAAAGTAATTTTGGTACAATTATTATTTCAGTCTTCAAGTCATACAAAATTTCGTTCATTTCATTTCACATCTGAACGTCGTGATGGAAAGGTAAGGGTAAATAAATATTGAAAATTAACATTTATGTATAAAACTGAATTATAATTTAAATTACATTAATATTTTCATTGAAATATTAACATTTACCACATATTGACTTAAAAGTAAATGTTTTCAAATTGTGATAGTTTTACTAAAACTTAATTTCCAGGAAGGTTCTCTGAAATACACAACTCAATTAAATTTATCGTTAATACTTATTATAAGACAATTATAACACAGCTATGAACTTAAATACAAATAAACATTATCTATCTCAATTTTCTAAAAATTATTTGATCTAATACTGTTACTGTTGGCATCCTATCTGATAAAATGATAATTATGTTAAAACCTTGTGATCTGACCTTATGTGATAATATTTACTAAATTCTTATAAATTAAGGTAATTGCAAAAAAAAACCTCATCTTGGGTTTTCATATGAAACAAACACTTAGCTCAGAGGTATAAGTAATGGATATCTATTATTACCTTAGTAATTAACAAAATAACAACAGTTACACAGTCATGTTCCAAATAATAAGTTCTTCATTAAAAATTAACCAACAATTCAGTTGAAATGTGGTTCTGACAATGTCCATTTGGGACAAAAAAAAAACAATTTATTTGTACAAAACTATTAACTTGTGTAAAGAAACACTTATAATACAATACAAACAATACTTATAATACAATGTCATACAATTCAATGTTAATAAGTTAAACTGTATCATAACACTAGGTCAAGCTTTAATAAAATGTATGGAAATAAAAGTGTGCTTACTACTTCTAATACAACTACAGGAGAAAAGTAGAATACACTACATGCTACAATAGATACCCACCCACCTAATTGAATTATTAATAAATTAAACAAATATTGTTATGGGTCAAAATTTCAGAGAAATATAATTGACTAATATAGGAACACCAAATTTATTCATTACAAATATAGGTAAGTACTAAGTTTTTACTCCTTGGATATCCAAATTTTGTTGTTATAATAGAACTACTGGGTATTTAGAATGTAATATAGACTATTTAGTTAATGAATGAAAATATGTATATATATCAGACACATTTATTCTTCGTAGTAGCTTCTGTTCCAGTCTCCTGCGTTTATGGAAGCTAACATTAAATGCCAAAATGAATACAAATTAGTTCATTTATTTAAATTTTACAGTGGGTTTAAAGCATGTGTATTTATAATATGTTAAGGTAAAATCATTCCTTTAATTTTATCTTTCTTAAGAATTAGGATGAGTTATTGAACTTAGTAGTCAGGCGAGTCATTATAATACTTTTGCTATATTCTCTTATGTGAGTACTGTATAATGTTAACTGAGATTTGAATACATTTGTTTTTTGTCCCAATGAGCAATGTTTTGTATAAAAATAGATTTTTGTTTTAAAGTTATTGACATTAGTGACATAATTTTTATCCTAACTTCTGTGTCAAACCTACTGTCAGAATTAGTATCATGAGAAGGAATATATAATTTTAATACCCTAACTTATTATAATGTGTGTATGGATAGTATTTCATCTCTGATTTCTCTTAATTATAGGTTAAAGATGCTGTGTGAAATGTGGGTAAAGAAACTACTCTTGCTTTTCCAAGAAATGCAAGTACTTCACACAAAAGTAATATGGAGAGTTCAGGTAAGAAATATTTAACTAATTTGTATTAGGATGATATTTATTTATTCATTTAATAATCAATGGGTTCTTCCTTTATAATTTTATGAAAGCACATTCAGTTTTATTTTGAGTAAATCAAACCAATTGAACATATTATTATTACATTACTGATTGTATACCTAACAGATTTGAACAATATCAATTCAACTCCTTAAATGAAATATGGAGTTGAATTGATATTGTTCAGATCCGATAAGTATACAATATTGAAGCTGCTTATCTTGTTCTGCTTTTAGACCTAATATAGGGCATTTAATAAAAAAAGCAATTCAATAATTTTATGAATTATTCAGAATCAACTGGAATCAACTCAATTATTGAGAGATTAACAACAATATCAACTGTAGGACATATTTTTAGCCAATCTAATTACAATTGGGTGAATGATGTTCAATTTTCTCAACTTGGTGCAGTGATCAGAAGAGAAGAGAATATACAACAATAATTTCTTTCAATGATTAGCATTTTGAATATGATATTAGATACAGGAAATCAAACAAAATAATAGTGTGTTTGCATAAAAATTAAAGCACATTCTAGGTACCCAAACAACTTGTAATAATAAAAAATAAGTTATAATTATGTTCAGTAGTATCACTGTCAGAAGTGCTACTATTGCTAATAACTAGCATCATCCCTTTTTATGTTGGGTATGGGACATAAATTTGTAACTCATTGCTTCTATGAATTTGAAATGCTTGCATAATGGTTATTTATGTCCAACTCTAAGCATTAGAAAAAAAAATACTTTGGTAGCTGAGGGAAGCCTAATCAGACCAGGTGCAGTTTAAGTTAAGAATATTTTAGGGCTGCCAGACGAATGTAATATTTTATTATCATTTCTCACCACATATTATTCTTATTATACAAAAAAATAATCTAGTTATCTATTATTGTAATAATTATTGTGACCATTTTTAAAGAAGTAGCATAAATTATTTTTTATTATAATTAAATATTACAGACATTCTTATACCACTGCGTACGTACATAGAACGGAATGCGTGCCAAAGCAATATGCGCATTAATGCGCAAGTGAAAAGAAACGTGATCAAGACAAAAATACTCAGCCAGATAAAAAAATATACAGAAAAAACAAGCTTCTCAATCTAAATATTCCATTTACGACACTTTAAAAAATATTCGTACTGTATAATTATTTGGACAGTATAGCTAGCAATAATTTTTTCTTCCGTTGTATCATCCATGATCGCGTTCAATTTTCATTCAACATGGTGAACTCGCTATGATCTCAAACAGAAAGTTACGTGTATGGAATGAAACGTGTAGTTTTATGCTAAAGTTCCGTTAAAGCATATTATGTAAGTTTGGAACGCAACTAATGATTTTCGATGCGCCCGGAAGTGCACTTTAAACTTTTAATTTAGGCCTATTTGTTTGCGACAAGAAAATAGTAATTAAATTAATGCAAATATATTTTAAAATATTAATTTTATTTTTCGAATATCCGTCTCTTGTGTTACACTAGTGAGTTAATAATGCTACAGAAAAAAATAAAATTTGTGAAATAGCATGGCGGCGCAATTTATAGTCATTTTTGTACTGAAAACTTGTGACTGACTCATTTATTTATCATTATTTCAAAATGCTCGGTAATTATTAAGATATTCTTCAACCAATTTGTATTGACTTTACAATTTAAAATAAAATCGATGGTTTTGATAGCTGGTTACTATTTTGACTTTAGCGCGCAAGTAGGTTTATGTTCAAGGACATATTTGTTGTCTCTTTTGCTCTAGTCGCGCTATCTATACGCGAACGCTAGTCGTGTGCGGTAAAACGTTTCGTCACTGGATATTGTACCTACCCAGTTCACTAGTGTTTTTTGTCCTGGTTCCGCCATTAATACTCTAAAAAAATATTCATTGTCATTATTTTGGTGCTAAACATTCAGTGAAAGACGATATAAACGTAGATAGCCTCTAATAAACTATAGAAATAGCGTCCGCTAAAAGTGTTTTGGAAGTGTATCATTTCCTGTTTCCTATCGTAGAGAAACAAGCAACTGCGACCGCTAGCGCACTCTTTTCGTTATCACGTGGGTTAAATTTCGAATTATGCGGCTTTGTGTGATAGTTTTTTTTTACTCTCATCATTGTGAATTAACTGAGTCAAAATGTGTTGTTTGAATAGAAAAAAACCGGTTCATAACCCTTCATAAACGTTGTTTTTCAGAAGCGCGCCGATTTGCTGTCGGCTAGCCGTTCTATTCGGCTCGTCATGGAGCCGGCAGGAGACTGATTTAGTGAAGAATGTTGACAACGTCTCATTGTAGTGAAGTTCAGTGTAGTGACAGTGCTGTGAACTCGTTATTAGTGTTACATAAGGTCGGAATGAACTGTAGAAGAAGCCCGCCCTGACGCGGCGAGCGCCAGCGTCCGCGGCGGGCGAGGTGCGGGTCATGGCCCCAGCATTGTCCATCGCACCTCGAGAGCCGCACCTCCTCGACACCAGCATCGTGGAAGAAAACGAGAAGCCATTGTCCCACCGGAGACGGGCGCTCGCGTCCGTCGATAACCTCGCCTCACACATGGAGGATGACATGGGCCTCCAAAATCAGCCTAGCCTCGCTAAGGACTCCCAAGAAATGGACCAAATCCTAGTTGATTTGGGCAATAGCGATTTAGTCCAAGCAAATTTCAACAGTGATCTAGTTCAAGTAGACCTACTTCAAGCTATCAAGACATTTGAAACTAGTGATATGACTCTTTCGACAGGTGATACTGAAGCCATTTTTCCACTCCCAGGATTTGATTTGGCAGAACCTGTCACTTCAGAGGTGGATGCACTTGAGGAGAAGATAAAAGTGGTCCAGGTGTGTTTGGAGGATCGTTGTTCTACCTTACAAAGAAGGCTGAGAATATTACAAGCTCGAGCAATAGGAAAAAGAGTCTCTGAAGAAGCTGCTCTGACATTTGAGAAATGCACTAGAGGTGCCCGTAGAGATGGTGGTGGTAGGCCTGTTGGATTAAAAACATTTTTAAAGACTGTGGAAACAACAGCAGCCTTGCAGGCGAGTGCTTCATCTAAGACAGTTGTTGGTCCTAAATATTATAACCCTGGAACATCTAAGGGAGAGGGGTCAAATCCAGCTTCAATAGGAGTTCCAGAGGGGACTTTGGCTGGGTTGGAGGATACTGCTAGTGCATTGCGCACCCATCTATCAGTGGTAAAGCATGAGCTGGACTCGGATGCTACAGCTTCTTCATCTGGTGCTGAGAGCAATGATGAGGCAGTCCCATACACCAATACTCACCAAAATACCATGCCAATGTGAGTACTAGACTTATTATATAACTAATATAATTATTAACTTAAGAAATCAATAAACCTCCCTCTGATTACATTCAGGGGTTAATTGATCCTATTTAGGAATAGGTTTTTATAATGTAACCTATTTACATAACTGTCTGATCTAAGCTATTATTTGACTCAGTGGCCAGCTCTTTGTTTACCTGAATGCTGTGTAATATCATAGGTGTAGTAGCACAGAATATTAAGTACAAGTACAGAAGCGCCACTTCCCGTAACAATTCATAGAAATAGAGACTCTTGCTACTAAGCAATAAAGTTCAATTCAGCTCGCATAAGCGCTCAGTACCTAACGAGATATTCACCTAAGTATTGCCGCTCTCTTCTAACGCGTAGCTCTGTCGCTGTCTGGCGCTGAGTGACGCGATACCTATGTCGCTAGGGTTGTCGGCTCGCCGATGCGTTGCTACCTACTACTATAATATTCATCGTCTATCTATCTACCTATTTGACCTTCATTCTATCTTACGTTTGATGCGTATGATTGATTACTCAGTCAATTAGGTAGATACTAAAACGAATTTTACAGTCTCTCATTTGTAAAGGGGAAAAGGGAACCTAATTAAATTCTTTTTATCATATAACCCCTATAAAATTTTTCTTTTCACATGGGTAAACTATTCTTATTTACTTACAATAACAATATTTTACATTTTGTGCATTAATTAAAAAGTTGTGGCACAAAAACATCAAAAATTCTGGTTTGTTTACATTTTTACTATTCTTAATTCTTCTAATCTCCTAACGCGTTGACCCATTTATATGATTCAAACGGATAAAATAGTTTTAGACCTAGGCCTTTCATTTGACACCATAATCGTTAAAATATCTCAACAAACAAAAAGTCACATTTTCAAGTTGCTCTCGTAATTATAAAAAACAATTTCCTTAAATAATTCAGACATGAGTCCATATTATTAGTAAGTATCAACAAAGTAACTAATTAATGTTAGTAATATGAAGAATGTGAAGGTTTATAGTCTCATAGTTTTAAAATAAATTTGAACTTACATTTTCTCATCTGCAGGTAATGAAAAAAATGACAATCCCTCGTCCTTTTGTCTTGACACACATCCATCAAATAAGCAATGCTTTAAACCAGACATTCTCTCTTATTTTAAACTTATTTAGTACTCATTATAATAATATTAAAACTTCCACAAAACACACGACACCCTACCAACCCTACAGTCGAATGTGGTCGAATGGAGCCGGCGCCATGCGAATTTGTAGGCATTTATCGCTGTAGGTACGGCCGAGTGGCGGGGCCCTGGTAGTAGGTACAAATTGCTCAGGCACTGTTATCTTTTATCTAACAATTGGTTAAGTCTTGACTGCAAGTATGTTTGTGCTATCTCAGTTTAAAAAAAAAATTAAGTATCTATAAGTATTAACTTAAATAATCCCTGAAAATCAACATTTTAATACCACCTAAGGAAACTATTCTTTTTTATACCTGTGCATTCATTTTGTTAACAGGAAAACTTTTGATATAATTGCTATTAAGAATACAATTTTTATACATATTTATTTATTTATTAGGTGCACAAAACAAATTACAATCATGGTAGTATTAAAAATAGATAATATACAATGCAGATCTGGATTGTAACATAACACATATTTAATTTCTTAATATTATCAGAGTTGGAATTGTGGCTGGTGAATGGTGATAGGCTCACCCTTTATCCCATGGGACCTAAACATAACAGGTAAAATGTGGGTATCATACACCTCTGCCACACCCTTCTGGGTAATATAGGGGTTATGTTATGTTAAACTTCTCTTTGTCAATAGAAACTTTCATCTAACCTTTGAGTATTGCATCATTTTTCAAACACTTGCATGATTCAATTTGGGTGTAAGATTTACTTTATTACAAGGTCAAAGGGGTGTGTTACTGTTAAGAAACTTTCCTCATAAATATTATGCTACAAAATCAATTACATTTGATTTCAATATGACAACAAGTAATTTTCAGTGAGTTGTAATGTCAATGACCTGAAACTTGGTAATGGCCTTGCTCTAGTTGTAGTTGAGCTTCTAGGGAATATTGTAGGATCATGGCCTTCAATCCTGGGATGGGCTAAAGAGGATATTTTTGAGCTGTTGTTTTAACCATCAGGACTGTAAACTCACACAGCAAATTTGTGTGGTAAAAAAGCTTTTGTTTTTATCACACAAATTCAGTACATTACCATGAATATATGGCTGAAGCAAATAAAAGATAAGTTTATGTCAATACAGACTATCACACATGAGGCAATGTATTACTCATATTACTCAATCTTTTAATAGAGCATTAATTTGTATTAAATACACTTTAGCTTTTCGTTAAAGCTAATAAGTCCTCTTACATTCAATTTTAAATAGACGAAAAATATCTAAAAAGTAAAAAATAAGTGAAATTTTTTTATATTGGGTATTGAACTTCAACCAAGAATAAACTGATTAATCAATACCATGTTAATCCTTCTCTATTTCTATGTATTTGCAAAATTACTATTGTCAATTAATTAATTCCATCATCAGAACATGACTTCCTTGCCATGGGACCAACCTCAAAGTACACCATTTAGAATAAAAAAATAATTTTTAAAAAAAGTAATCCATGGTACTTAAAAAAAAAATATACACATTGACTTGAGAATCTCCTGTGTTTTTTAATTTGGTGTGTATGGTTTCTACACTTTTACACAATAATAGATTTTGATTAATGGTTCACAGATAGCCTGTAACTTTGGTCAACCTAGGTATTAAGGGCACAGGCTAGCACAGTAATAAATACTGAAACTAGGTAGATATATAACATGCATATAACATACACAACCTATTGAATTATAATAACATCATCAGCTGTAAAGTATCATTAGTTAAATTTTATTTTTTATTTTGTATTCTTAACTAACTTGTTTATAAACTTAAACTGCTAGTCCTATTACATAATATTGACAAAATTTTTAAACATACTCTTATTAAAACAAGTTTGGGCATGTTTAAATTTTAAGTACCATAGTGCCAAATAATTTGCATGATAATTAAAAATTTTATTTAGAAATACTTTTTTTTCTATCCCTTTTAGACCTAAGGCTTGAGGAAATACATAAGAGTGAAAGAAAGATTTCTAATACATTTACGTACATACTGAGAAATAAAGGTCAACCTACGAATGGACGACCGGATCGCCGAGGTCGCGGGTTCGAATCCCTGCTTAAGACAAATCTGCGTGCATGAACATGAGGGTTTGTCTTAGTCTGGGTGTTTCTATGTATAATAATTATGTATTTACAAAAGAAAAGTAAATAATACAGTATTAGTATCAGTTATTCTAGTACCCATAGTACAAGCTCTGCTTAGTTTGGGGCTAGATGGCGTCGTGTGTAAGTTGTGAAATATTTATTTATTTACATTTTCAAATATTGTAAGGTGTTTTAAAACATATATTGATATCACAGTATTATAGTATTGATAAGTGCTAACAAATCAGAGTTTCAAGAGCCCGTTATTTCAAATTATATCCTCAAGAGGCAATAAGCCTTGGCCTATTTACTAAGTCCTGCAATCTTGCTTCATAATATTTATATGTTTACTATCTTATATACACAATATTTTTGTAAGCTTTTTATTATTTCAATAATCTTATTGTATTCCTAATTTTTTTTTATGCTTAAATATGTCTGTGTGCTATATGTGTCTAATTTTTTAGGGTTCAATATTATATATGTATATATATATACAGTAGCAGGTTAATAAAATAGTTATTTCTTGGTTGTTTCAGTGAAAAACGTGCGCTATGGACGTGGCAACGGACGCGCGCGTCAATAGCGTATCGCTGGAGTTGGCTCCAAGCGCAGGTCCAAGAGCTGGAGTACAAGATCAGGCAGCACAGTGAATTGCATCAACAGGTGAATACATTACTAATTCAATATAGATTGTGTCAATGCGAATGTTATAGGGCGCGGGACATTCAGAACTGACGTGGAATTAGGACGCGTCTCGGTTAAAGTAAGCACGAGGCTTGGACGAGCCTCCGCCCCCGTCTTTTCTGTATGTTTTGTGTCGCGACGCTTCTACATCTTTGTATGAACATTTTATTGACGCCGCGTAATCTTTTGGATCAATATAGTTAATCGTCATCTTTATTATCATTATGTTGAAGAATATAATAAGAATAAAATAGTATGAAAAATAAATAGTGAGTCTCTTAAAAAAATCTCTTAAATAGTTATTTTTGGTACTAGTGTAGAAAGTCTGATATTTAGTTAGTGTGTGGATGGAGATTGAGGACTAGTGTAGATTCGCTGCGCTCATGATTCAATTGTAGACTACTGAGTTACGCGAATGATTAAAAACCACTAAATACCGAAAAATCAAATACTCATAGTAATATACTAGTTTTCACCTTTAAAAGTAAGAAAATGTTTAAATTATATTAGGTAACTCTATCACCACTCATGCATACTCACTCTTCTGCTATTCCAGAGATAACTTAATCACTAACTAATTATTATTTGCTAAATAAAACTGTAGTAAACATAATAACAAACAGATAATGAAATAAATATTCCCCGCCATCATTATCTATTTATGGCAGTTTTTTATCCTATGTAATTTTCGTTTGGAAATCTTAGTTCAGATATTTTCGTAAAAAAAAAATTACCTTACATATTCAACAATAATTGCAATTTATTCGAATATTTAATTACTGTTGCAAAAAATGCAAAAGATTAATTTCAGATCTATTTTTTATTTCACATTTTGTAGATTTTAATTAATCTATAAAATGTTGAATAGAACCTAATTTCATTAAAATGATTTATGTATTCGTTTGTATTAGAACTGCATGGTTGCTCGCATTTTTATTTAAAGGCTACTCTTTGGAATTATATTGTGTTTCGAAATTTAAATACTTTGCCTCACTAGTGAGTAGAACTTGTTTTATTTGCAACAAGTGAACAAGCCTTTTCGTGCTGGAGAGTGAAAACATATTTATTTTCACCACACCAGCACGAAAAAGATCGTTTGCTTGCCAGAATTCAGTGAGTAAAAATCGTTTTTACTCACTAGTGAGGCAAAGTGATTCAAATTTCGAAACATGAATAGGCGCTGAAAAAAAAAACAAATCAGCCACCATGTAGGTTAGTACGTTAAACGATACGTTTTAATTATTTTAAATTATATAAATACACACTTATTTAGTATTTTCATGTTTATATTCGTGATTGAACATTAAATTAATTAAAATCAGGTACTTAATATTAGACTCTATAAATAAATGTTACGGAACGAATTTCCGAACACATTTAAAAAAAAGTCTCGTGTCAGACATCGCGGGCAACTATAAATTCTTTTCAGCTTATGTTTAATTGTTTACTGGAACTTTTTAACAAAAAAATAGTGAATCCAGTGATGAAGAACTTTGTGGAACTCCAAAAGAGTTGCGACAACTTGCTTCTAACACAGAAGTTTGCTTTTTACCAGAAAAATCGCGTGAAAAGTATTTGAAAGCGTACGACATATTTAATTAGTGGTGACTTATAAAAAGCCCTAAAACGCATTCTGAATCGGTATTACTGTCGTATTTCATGGAATTATTCCAGGTTAAGCAATCGAGTACGAGTTTATTTAAATCTTAATATTTTCTCACTGGAAGAGGTGAAAAGTTATGTATGTAACGCGTGAGAAAAATTTAATTTCCAGTTCGTGACCTCTTAAATCTCTCGCTTGCGAAGTAGTCTTTATTAGGATCACTCGCTACGCTCGTGATTCAATTCAAGACTACTTCGCAAGCTCAAGATTTAAAATTCGCATTCACGACAGAAATATAAACTTTTCTCACTTGTACCATAAATAACTATTTCTTGTGGTAGTTAAGCTTGAGTGAACGAAAGTATGGTGATGATTCCTTCCTCTGTTGTTCACGCTTTACGCCTAACGGGAAATACTTGTGGTTTTGCTTCTGTTTTTATGACAAGGTAATGCTTGGACCTTCAAACGTATAACGAATTAAAAGAGATTGCTAAATAGATTATTACATAATTATTATGTACTGCAGTTGCTAATAAAATACATTAATTTCTAAACATGCTTGTTGTTTAAGGGTCAGTGACCTAGCAAAAATACAATACAGAATTACAGATAGAGCTCCAGTATTTGAATTATGATTCATAGCTCATTAATTAAATAAATAAATAAATTGTCATTATAATCTCAACCTTATGCTCTCAACATTCATATTATAATTGGTATGTTTTGATAATAATATACCTTTTGCTTATTAAACAATCTTCTAAACAAGATATGATTACGAAAACAGATATCGTTATAAAACTTGGTATCTAATTCTTAACTATCACATTTCAACGTGACCCTCTTTAAGAGCGGGCGATCGTATGGGATCGTGTTCCAAATAAAATAAGATCTATTGTTTCATCAGAAAGAATATGTTTAAATCGGGTCCGGTTGTTAATGCCTACAACGCAAAAAACCTACGTAGTAAATAACCCATAACTCATATGCTCTACTTCGCATTATACCTACATCGCAAAATGACTTGGTCGCAAAATGCCTACTTTATCAAAAATACACTCGAGAAAAAAAGCACTTGGACTGATAACATTTATTGACATATTATACTTAAAATCTACATACATATCATTTTACATATAATATAATTATATCTGGTCTATACCTACTATGCAAAAACAAATTAATAAATGAACGTAAAAAGTGTTAAAACACTATGTTAGTGAATTATTCACTATTGGTGAAGAATTTGCTTCCGTATTCTTATGATATTCTTTAAAAATTGTAAAACAGTAATATTCTGTTGGTTCAGGGAAGTCACTTCGTTGTCATACATTCTGTCGAACTGTATATGACGTCGCAATCTACGTGTCTGGCTGAAATAATAATGTTTAATGGCAATATCGTTAAGCCGTGCTTCTTTTCGCAATATATATAAAAATGAAATCAATGTAGCTTTATGAGGAATTCGACAGTTTAGGCGTCTATGCCAGCTCTCCATCCCGTTGTTGGTCCGGTGCTTTTCTGAGACACACACAACAGATGAGTGAGAAAGACTTCGCCCATTGTCGTTCAAAATAATTTATAAACTTATTGGTTGCCTCATCTTTTGAACATTGTTCCAGTATAGATTTCCAGCTTCTATGAAATTAATTGGTAATAAGGGCAAATTTGAAGTCAACCTGATTATTTTATTTTTCACTTTGTGATCACGGCCTTTCTTCCATATAGCCCTGTTATAATGGTAATAGCACCCAGTTACGACATAGGCATATTTCAACATGACAGTAGGTATTGCCGGCCAGACAGTTCTCTCAATTTATTTTGTGTAAATAGTTTTGTATCTATCTGTACCTTTTTTGAAAAGGAATAGGCATTTTGCGACCAAGTCATTTTGCGACCAAGTCATTTTGCGGTGTAGGTATAATGCGAAGTAGAGCATATGAGTTATGGGTTATTTACTACGTAGGTTTTTTGCGTTGTAGGCATTAACAACCGGACCCTATAAATCTGCATTAAACATACAAGGTAGACTTTATTCTACCACGCAAGATTAGCTGTTCACACATAAATATATTGAAAGGAACCTTCGTTTTTCTATTTCCTTCGTCATAACTTTTTTTTAACCTTATTTGCCCACATGTTGGGCAAAGGTCTCCCCCTAAGATAGCCATTCCACAGTATTAAAAGCCTTATTGTTCCAACCCGCTAGAAAGGCGCCTAACTCGTCGCTCCAGGGGTTTAATAGAAATATGAATACATAAGTAATCAAAATTATATGAAATTTATCGAGCTATTGCTTGATTTGGCAGTCCTTTCCCACGAAGCCATTGCTACTTACACCTTATAGTAAGGTGTAAATTATTAGTTAGATAAAATATCTGTTTACCGTGACCTCTTACTCGCGCAATACACGCTTGCCGGCTATGAGTAACAACACAAGTCATAGAGCATATCAAGGCCGCGAATTTGTGACGTCACAGTCATACATAATAGTGCTAGTTTTTTTTCTGAGACTAGTCATACGTTTGCAGAATTTCAACCTGTTTTTATGTATTGACACAAGTTTAAAATTATTTTTCTTAAGATCACATTAAATTTTAAAATCTTTGCTGTTTTCTGTGTATCACAAGTAAATTAAATATAGCTTTAGCAATATCATTTAAATAACTGAGTATTGTATTTAATTATTAATCCCCAGCTGCATCTAAATTGTGCCTAACAACGTCATTTGCGACTTGTCCGCTTTATATTTCTGTTTTATATCAAATTTTGTTGTTTTTTTTGCATCATTAAATATCTTGGGAATTGTCTTTGTTAGTCCACTGCTGAACATAGGCGTCTACCAATTTGCGACACAATATTCAGTCCTCCACCTTTCATGTCCAGGACCTGGATCCTCACTCTGGGCATATAGCAAGCTGTAAAGGACCTAATTAAAAGACTGGTGATTGTGAATGAGCTTGAGACAGGAAGCACAACACAATGATCCCATAAAGGCCCCTGTGCTCCTGCATGGCGTAGTCTGTTTATAGCTGGCCCTCCTTGAGGATAAATTCCTCTATAGACCTAACTTCCAAGAAATAGTTACTCATTGACTGCCTTGTTAGACTAGTAGTTAGCGTATGCGCCGCGAGGTCGTTGTTAGGGATATTTCTGTCACGTCATTCTCAATAGTTATGACCTACGGTGCCGAGACATGGACATTAACGGTTGCACTAGTCCACAAATTTAAAGTCGCGCAGCGGGCTATGGAGCGAGCTATGCTCGGAGTTTCTTTGAAGGATAAAATTCCTAATGAGGTTATCCGACAAAGAACTAAAGGAACCGACATAGCTCGCAAAATAAGCTCGCTGAAGTGGCATTGGGCTGGTCACGTTTGCCGAAGGACCAACAGCCGTTGGAGCAAACGAGTCCTTAAATGGAGACCGCGACTCGGCAACCGTAAGGTAGGACGCCCCCCTGCCAGGTGGACTGACGACCTGAAGAAGGTCGCTGGAGGGGACTGGATGCGGAAGGCGCAGGACCGGATGTTGTGGCGCAAATTGAGAGAGGCCTATGTCCAGCAGTGGACTACAAGAGGCTAAATGATGATGAAATGATTATTCTCAATAGCAGCATGGAGTAGGAATTGTGCCTAGTGGATTGCGATAGGCTCACCCCCTATTACATATGACCTCAACATAACAGTTAAGATACTTCTGCTACACACTTCTAGGTAGATATAGGCATGATATCTTCTATATCTTTTATATGTTGCAAGATCTGTATATACATTAATAATCATATCCCTGCCACTTAAACTAGGTGGTCCTGTGTATCAAGAGACAGTGATCAGCCAGTATATTAATTTAATAAAATTACAACAATAACAGAATTAAACTGTGCGTCAGTTCATCGTTTCTGTATTATTTATGGCTATATTAAATAAAATAATGATAATGTTATTTTATTTGGTATTAAAAATAATTATTCTACTTAAACCTTTCATCAAATTAATTCTAGGTTCGCGCAGCCAAAGGTCCTGTGCAGTTCGAAGGCGAGCCAGTGGGTTACGAAGGAGAGCTTCCCGGCGCGGAGGCTGCCGACGATGACCCGTCACGGGAAACGTGCGCGAGGGTGCGGCCGCTGCGACGGGAGACCTTCAAGAAGAGGAAGTTGCTGCAAATGCATAACCTGCATGTGGCTACCCAAAGAGCGGCTAAACCTGCTGATGTTCGGTTAGTGTTTTGTTGTACATTTTCTGTATAACAATGGTGGAAGGAAGGAAGGAATGGAGACCGGTAGGTCTGCTAAGTCAAAGGTCTCGGGTTCGAACCCACGGCACTCACTTCTGTCAATAAATTGTTACGATTCGTCTTTTCGAAGATATGTGTGTATATATCATTTAAATTATAGCTTGCTAACGGTGAAGGAAACATCGTGAGGAAACCTGCATGCCTAAGAGTGCTTAAAAAGTGCACTAGGGTGTGTGAAGTCTACCAATGCGCACTTGGCCAGCGTGGTGGACTATAACCTAACTCTTCTTAAGAAGAAGCCCGAGCCCAGCAGTGGGACTTGTATTAGAAACAGGGCTGCTAATATCTATCTATCTATATAAATAAAAATGAATTGTTGTTCGTTAGTCTGATTAAAACTCGAGAACGGCTGGGCCGATTGAGCTGATTTTGGTTTTAAAATGTTTGTCGTAGTCCAGGGTAGGTCTAAACGGTGAGCAAATAAGGGAAAATTGCGATTAAGATAGAGTAAGACGACAATTCCATTTGCCCATATAAAAGTTGACCACTCACTTTCTGTCAAACATTTGACGGTATTTGTACTCTCAGTTCCACTCGAATTGAAGAACGCATTAAAACAAGACTTTTGAATCGACAACATAATATCAACTTTGCTCATAACATCGTGTATTTAAATTTCAAAATATAATAGTTATTTATGGTACAAGTGAGAAAAAGTTTATATTTCTGTTGTGAGTGCCAATTTTAAATCTTGAGCTTGCGAAGTAGTCTTGAATTAAATCACGAGCGTAGCGAGTGATTCTAATAAAGACTACTTCGCAAGTGAGAGGTCGCGAACTGGAAATTAAATTTTTCTTACGTGTTACATACAAAACTTTTCGCCTCTTCCAGTGAGAAAATATTAAGATTTAAATAAAATCGTACTCGATTGCTTAACTTTGGATAATTCTATGTAATACGACAGTAGAGAATACCGATTCAGAATGCGTTTTAGCGCCTTCTGAAAGTCGCCACTTATTAAATATGTCGTATGCTTTCAAAAACATCTCCCGTGATTTTTCTGGTAAAAAGCAAACTTCTATGTACTAGCTTCTAACTTGCTTCTACTAGCAAGTTGTTTCAACTATTCTGAAGTTCCACAAAGTTCTTTAACACTTGATTCCCTGCGATGAATTATACTGACACAGACACACTTTTTTTTAAGAATGCGTTTGGAAGTTTGTTCCTTAACATTTATGTATTGAGTCTAATATTAAATACTTAATTTTTATTAAATTTAATGGTTAAGCACGAATATAAAAACATTAAAATACTAAATAAGCGTGTATTAATATAATTTTCACCACACCAGCACGAAAAAGATCGTTTGCTTGCGAGAATTTAGCGAGTAATAACGCTTATTACTCACTAGTGAGGCAAAGTGATTTAAATTTCGAAACACTAAATCCTTCCAATGAATAGGCGCAAAAAAAAACAAAACAGTCACCATGTAGGTTAGTAATAAACATTGACATCAATTTTATTTAAAAACTACAAACGATACGTTTTAATTATTTTAAATTATGTAAATACACGTTTATTTAGTATTTTCATGGCTTTATATTCGTGATTAACCATTAAATTAATTATAATCGGGTACTTAATATTAGACTCTATAAATAAGTGTTACGGAACGAATTTCCGAACGCACGATTTAAAAAAAAAAAGTCTGTGTCTGTGTCAGTCATCGCGGGCAACTATAAATTCTTTTCAGTTTATGTTTAATGGTTTACTGGAACTTTTTAACAAAAAAATAGTGAATCCAGTGATGAAGAACTTTGTGGAACTCTAAAAGAGTTGCGGTAACTTGCTTCTAATACAGAAGTTTGCTTTTTTACCAGAAAATTCACGTGAAAAGTATTTGAAAGCGTACGACATATTTAATTAGTGGCGACTTTCTAAAGGCCCTAAAACGCATTATGAATCGGTATTACTGTCGTATTTCATGTAATTATTTCAGGTTAAGCAATCGAGTACGAGTTTATTTAAATCTTAATATTTTCTCACTGGAAGAGGTGAAAAGTTTTGTATTGCAACGCGTGAGAAAAATTTAATTTCCAGTTCGTGACCTCTTAAAATCTTTCGCTTGCGAAGTAGTCTTTATTAGAATCACTCGCTATGCTCGTGATTCAATTTAAGACTACTTCGCAAGCTCAAGATTTAAAATTGGCACTCACAACAGAAATATAAACTTTTTCTCACTTGTACCATAAATAACTATTAAAATAATTAAAACGTAGCGTTTGTAGTTTTTAAATAAAATTGATGTCAAACAACAAAACAGCCACCATGTAGGTTATAACCTACATGGTGGCTGTTTTGTTTTTATTAGCGCCTATTCATTGGAAGGATTTAGTGTTTCGAAATTTAAATCACTTTGCCTCACTAGTGAGTAATAAGCGTTATTACTCACTGAATTCTCGCAAGCAAACGATCTTTTTCGTGCTGGTGTGGTGAAAAAATAATTAATGTGTTGACATGATTGATGGGTGCCAACCTTACAGCGTTACCAACTCTCAAAAATATTTTTATTATAATAATAAGTGTATCCGAACGTTCCATTGTTTTGTCCATAGAGTTAGAGACTTTTTGCTGCGCTCCTACTTTAACATCCTTGGTTTTGTCATCTCATGTTAAAAAAAAGAAACATTTAATTGGAGAAATACTGAAACTAATTAATAATTTAATACAACCTGGACAGTTATTATTTTTGTTCTGCCGTTCCATCCACTTTTTACAAAAGGGACAATGCATTTTAAGGAGTTGAGGGATATATAGCTTCACTATAACTTCTGGAAAATAGTTTTAAAATATCAACAATTTAAATATTATAGTTGTTTGAATTCTTTATTTTCTCGATGACAGATGTAGTTCGTCTTCTTTTCTTAACCATGGCCACCGTCAAAAAAAAAACGACAGATGTAGTTTGATAGTTATAGTGTAAATATTTGTCAGTATTCACTCAAAAAAAAATTGTCTATGGTAAAATGTCAGTTGAAATGTAAACGTCTCTTTGCTATGCATCTATACTATAATTCTTTAATATTCCTAAAAATCTAATAGCAACAAATTTCAATAAAATTAAAAAAGTATTGTGTCGTGTGTTTGTGACTTACTAAATATGCCTCCAATAATTAGGCGGTATGAAGTTCGCCGGGTCAGCTAGTAATATATATAAAATGGTGAAAATTATCATTGGTACAGATCAGAATCATAGATATTGACAGTTTTGAAGTTGGCTGCAGAAGGTGTTGCACTTTTAACCTCGATTGTTTGTACAAATAAGTATTTATTTATTTATAATCCGTAGCGATTGGAGAGTTGAGTATATAGTTTCCGTGGTTCCCCAGCTGCAGCTGCCAGGCGGGGGAGAGCTGCCCGGTGTGCACGGGCCGCGCCGAGCCCACGCAGCCCGCGCCGCCCTTCAGCACGCTCAGCAAGCAGCAGCGCGTGGCCGCCGTGGACCCCGCCTACCACCCCGTGCTCAGCGTCATCAAAGGTAACCGGACTGTACCGTGCCAACGTCGCATACGGGTTTGGCAGAGGTTGTTAAACCCGTATTCGACGTTGCCACTCACACTTCTCCAGTTATGTTCATCTGATGGGCCGTATTCCAAATATTTTTAATTAACTTAACTTAACTTCGAACTAAATTTTTTTGCATTATTTATCCTATCCTTAATCCGAACATCTCGGCAGTACTAGTTTATTTTTCTTTTAGTTTTGCCTTTTAAAAGGAACCTTAGAACCAAGAAAATGAGTAGTACAATGTTTTGCTTCGTGTTTGCAGACGTGCCGCCTGCCATCCACATGGCCGCCATCTCGTCGCGCGCGTGGTTCCGTCCGCGCGCCGGGCGGGCGGGGCGCGGCGCGCGGCTCGGCGCCGGCCCGCGCCCCTCCTCCAGCGCCGCGCCCGCCGCCGCCCCGCGCCCCGCGCGCCGCGCTCCTACCCGTGAGTACTTGCACACCTGCCACCAGACGTAGTACAACACCACTCTTGTATAGCTGCATGCTCGACGTGCCCCGTGCACGCACGTTTGTTCCAACGTTTCTCATGTGAATGGAGGCGCGAGCCCACCGCTGCGCATGCTGTGCACGGGCACGCTTCTCAATTTAGCTGCGTGTATTAATTTGTTTGACAACGTGGGTCTACGTTTCCACTGGAGTACACGAATATGACCATATAACACGTCTACAGCGTTGAGCTGTGTAACCGCCTATTCGAGCAAACAACCCATGTATCAATGACGTCAATTCGTGCCCACTGCAACCTACGAAGAAACCCACAACTACCGTAGGTTGCAGTGGACACAACCGCATACATTTTCTTACAAAGCGAAACTTAATACCTCTCCGTGCACAGCGGTGGGCCCGTGCCTTTACCTTCTAAACTAAAGAACTTTAGTCCTCCCCGAGTGTGCTTAAAATTAAATAATTGGTCTATGTATAAAACATAACATCACATGTGGCAAAGGTGAACAACACCCACATTTCACCTATTATGTTTACGTCTCATGGGATAGGGGGTGAGTCTATCGCCATCCACCGGCCACAATTCCAACTCCATGCTGCTATTGTAGAGAGGCATACTCTAACCACTAGACCATCAAGGCAGTTATATTTTTAACCGACTTCAAAAAAGGAGGAGTTTCTCAATTCGTCTGTTTCTTTTTTTTGTATCTTATTTGTTACCTCATAACTTTGGACTGGGCGAAGCGATTTTAATGATTCTTTTTTTATTTGAAAGCTGGTGCTTCCTTCGTGGTCTTATTTTTATCAGGTCACGATCTGATGGTGGAATCCTAGAAACATCGAGGCTACCCTCAAATTTTAAATGCTTCTATATTGTTTTTCGTATATTGCCTAAAGCTACTCGGATATTTGCATCTAGCAGTCAGCGTTTCGGGTTGCTGAGCTGATGCTGGAATGTACAATTCCTCTATGGTTTGAAGAACGCAGTTAATTCTTTAAATATAGGCCTTTAAATATACTATAAGACTGTTTACTGAATTCTTTCAATTTATACACACATGAGGCGAGACGTTGAATATTACTTAAGTGTTTCTCCCTTTTTAGTGCATTTTTGTGTTTGTAAAATTATATTATTTATTGTAATCTATGATGATATTTACAGGATTGAAAAGAGGTCGACCACCACTATCGCGGAAGATACGAGAGAGAGAAAGGGATGAAGACACTGTAGGAAATGAAAGGTAACATAAAACTATGTTCAGATAATAACATACATTGTGTCGTGTACATGAACCATAACAATGAGATTTTACATTTGTAACATTGTAATAATTATTTTATGATCGTAAATAAATGATTGATTCTTCTTATTGATTATTTTTATAGCATTTAGCTATGCTTAGCAAATTATACTAAGAAACAGTTGAAAAAGACATAGGATCGGCAGGATTTGAACCTGCGACCTTGAAATAACGTACGCGTTCATTCTTCACATATTTTGTGCTGAATGTAACTTCGCCGTGATAGAAAAAAATGGATGAACGTGACGTCTCGAAATGACGTAACATACAGTTGAGAAATTTAGGGTCCTGGCAAGAGGCGACCGTAGCTGGTTGCTAAAGGGACTGCCCGGTGTGCAGAAGGTCGCAGGTTCAAATCCTGCCACTCCCATGTCTTCTTCAACTGATTCTTAGTGTACGAGCAAACCCGTACATCGCAATAGTTTTAGTTTTATGATGAAGTGAACAAAATACGTACATTCGACATAATAATCAGTAGTTGCAATCAATCGGTTTGGGTAACATCAAAACGTTCCTTTCGCTGTGTATCGGTCAATTAACATTAGTTTCAGTGTACTTTAAATACATTTCTTTTATCTTCTATCAGAGTTATCATTTAGATGACGTGCATTTCCCAGTACAATTAGTATCAATGATTGATTGTTAAATTCCACTAGAAACATTACAATAAATGCGTGTTATTCCAGATCGCGCGGTCGTTCCAGCACGGAGTCTCGTTCGTGGCGGCGGCAGTCGTACGACATCGACAACATCGTCATTCCGCAAAGCGTGGCCGCCAACACACGACCCGAGATACTCACATACAAGGAGATTCTCACGCCTAGGTACGTTGTTTTTAATTTGCAATTACAGTCAAAACCAGATATAGCGACATTGAAGAGACCATATACTTCGGACGTTATGTCCGAAAGTTGTTATTAGTAATGTACACAATCATATTAATAGTTATATATGTATGTTCGTAGCATTGTATGGTTATGCATATGAACTTGTTTTCTAAAAAGTATACTAAGATTGGTGTTTAAGGGTACAAAAACGTTTTTTTTTCGATTTCCGGCAAAACTAAAAGTCCTATGGGAAAAAGGCGAATGGCAAAGTTGTTTGTAATAAAAAGATCTAAAACTTTTGTATTTACATTTTTTACATACAGGGTGGATGCGACATAGCGACATTTATTGAAACCACAGCTTCTATACATGGCCAGTATGCATTTCCACCGGATAAAAAATTCTCTGGCGAAAAAAAAAATCCACGTCTTCCGAACAAATTGCACGATCGCAATGTTCAAATTGTTCGGAGAACGTGATTTTTTTTTTTTCGCCAGAGAATTTTTATCCGGTGGAAATTGATACTTACCATGTATAAAAGCTGTGGTTTCAATAAATGTCGCTATGTCGCATCCACCCCGTATAACCTCAAAATTTATGTGAAAAATTCAAAAAACCAAGTTTTTGGTTTTTTATTTTTATCTTTCACAAACAATTTTTTTTCACGAAATTTGGTGAAATTGGAATTTTTTTGGCAATTGTAGAAATAGAGAAGATAATTGAATTATTGTTTTTTAAGGATTTTAGTTTAGAGATTGCTGCGCGTACCCCTTGATGCAACCTCGCGTACCCCTGGGGGTACGCGTACCACTGGTTTAAAGCAATCTGTCGTTATATTCGGTTTTGACTGTACATGTAACTTTTTTGATGAAGGAGCGTTTTGTACACTATGGCTACAATATTGTGCCTCCCTTGTATGGTAGTCATTTCTGGACATAATCTCACTATGATTGATAAAAGATAAGATAAAGATAAAAGATATTTATTTTGTGAAAACATGTGTGTACAATACAAGTTATAAGCTTGCATGCAAGATGGTAGGTTACAGAGTTTTGTTCTACATGTCTTGCCGACTTAGGCGTACAAAAATTTCAGAGATATAGTAAATTAAATACATTTGAATTACATTAATAACAACAATAGTGATTTGTAAAAAATAGATTATAGATCGATGAAAAATAAGTTATAATCATGATACATCATTATAAGTCATTGGAAAAAAGCAAAAGTAACGAAACAAAAGAAAAATAAATAACATAAATTAACAGTCAAATAAAATTAATTAATTAAAAATCATAATTCAAAACTTAAACGTGATGAAAGCAATGTCATACATAGCTTCAAGTAAAAAGAAACTCTTTTTTTAAGAATCCGTTAAAAACTCTGTAATGCTGTAGAAACACTTATCAATCAGGTATTTTTTCAGATGTCTCTTGAAGAGAGTTATGCTTAGCTGCTTCATGTATTTGGGAATTTTGTTATAGACGGTCGGTGCCATGCAGAAGATACTTTTATGCATTAATGCAGTATGACATTTTACTAAACACAGACGGTCGTTATCTCGCCGAGTGCGGCTATTGACATCCGACATTCTCTTAAATAAATGGGGATTGCATCTGACAAAGACTGCTACCTCAAATATGTATAATGAAGGTACAGTTAGGATATTATGTTTGCGAAAATATGGTTTACAGCTATCGGTAGCGTTTAGTCTAAACATTGCTCTTATGCACCTTTTTTGGGACTTAAGGATAATTTCCTTATTAGTGGAATTACCCCAAAAAATAATGCCGAACCTCAAAATAGAACCCACTATACCATGATAAGCCGTTGTAAGAGCATCAGTATTGGTAATACTAGCTAGTCGATATAGGGCATAGACAGATGAGTTAATTCTTTTAATCAATTGCTCAGTATGTTGCTTCCAGTTTAAATTACTGTCGACTGTTATCCCAAGAAATTTGGTATGGTTTACGTGTACAATATCAGTCCCTTGGAAATTGAGATTAACATTTGGTGCTGCTAAGCGCTGAGTAAAAAACATTGCTTTCGTTTTATCAAGATTGACTTTTAAGTTATTGTCAGACATCCAGGTAATTATAAAATTGATCGTATTATTGATTTCATTTTCGTAAGTCTCGTCTTTTGTTGTGGCACGTATGGTAACTGTGCTGTCGTCTGCGAAGAGTGTCATAGGATAGTTGGTCACTTGAGGTAGATCGTTAATGTATAAAATAAATAGGAGAGGTCCTAAGACACTCCCCTGAGGAACACCGTACTTGACAGTTCGCAAATCAGATGCATGTTTTACTTCTTGCTTCGTGGTAAAGTTGACAGCAGAAATCTCCGTGTATTGCTTACGATCTTTTAAATAACTAGTTATGAGATTTAATAAATTTCCTCTGATACCGTACGACTCTATCTTTTTAAGTAGCGTTTCATGATGAACGTAGTCAAACGCTTGTGTCATATCGTAGTAGATGGCACAAATAGGTATTTTTTTATCCATATTAGTTACTGCGTTCTGTAGAAAATCAAAAATTGCCATATTTATTGATTTATTTTTGCGGAAACCTTTTTGATCTACAGTGAGAATGTTAGAGTTCTCTGCATATGTGTAGATTTGTGCATTGATGTATTTTTCAAATATTTTCGATATTATTGATACAAGTGCGATAGGTCTATAGCACTCCATTAACTGATTATTACCTTTTTTAAAGATCGGCTTTATAATGGATATTTTTAAGGTATCAGGATATACGCCCACGTTTATGCACATATTGAGGATATGACTTAAGTGGTCACAGATATGAAATGCCACAAATTTGATAATTTTAGTCGCGAAGCCGTCGTGTCCAACACTATCACAGTTTTTCAAGGACCTTATGATATTTAATACTTCGTTCGGCGTACTAGGTGCCATGAACATTGATTTATATGAGTCGATGAAATTGTAAGTTCTAGGTTGGTTTGAAGTGTGAATAGGCTGGATTTTATCAATAAAGAAGTTGTTGAACTCCTGCGCAATAATTGCTGTATTAGTGATAGTTTTATTTTGAAACGAAATAGAGGAAATAACATTCTTTGGTATATTAAATTTAGCTGCATTTATGAGAGCCCATGTCGCCTTTGTTTTATTACTTGCGGTAGCAATTTTGTAGTTGTTTTGTGCTCGCTGTGTTAACCTTATTATCTTGCGGTAAATTTTACAGTAGTTTTTGAGTTTAATTTTTTTAGAATTATTAAGACGATTATGCCGATAATTCCATAGCAGCATTCTCTTATTTTTGCTACATTTTTTGATTCCACGAGAGATCCATTTTGGTTTTGTGAGTGCGTTGATTTTTATTACCTTATAAGGAAAGCAAGAGTTATAAATGATGATGATGATTGATAGCTATTAGATAATAATAAATACTTAAAACAGCAGCGATAGCCGAGTTGGAGACCGTGTATGTTAACTTAGTTAATATAGAGATTCGGCCGGGACCGTTCGGTGGTTAAAACCAATCTGTCGTTATAAACGATGTCGTTATATTCGGTTTTGACTGAACGTGTAACTTTTTTGATGAAGGAGCGTTTTGTACACTATGGCTACAATATTGTGCCTCCCTTGTATGGTAGTCATTTCTGGACATAATCTCACTATGATTGATAGCTGTTAGATAATAATATATTACTCAAAACAGCAGCGACAGCCAAGTTGGAGACCGTAGCACTGCAAAGTTAAAGGTCTCGGATTTGAACCCACGCTCACACCTCTGTCAATATATCGTTATGATTCGTCTTTTCAAAGATATGTGTGTATTTATCATATAAATTATAGCTCGCTAACGGTGAAGGCAAACATCGTGAGGTAACCTGCATGCCTGAGAAGTGCCTAAAAAGTACTTGAGAGTGTATGAAGTCTACCAATCCGCATGGTGCCAGCATGGTGGACTATGGCCTAACCCTTCTCATCATGAGAAGAGGCCCGCCCAGCAGTGAAACACGTATTAGATACAGGGCTGCTATTATTATTCTTTTACTCAGAATGAAACCAACCGTAAAATGTACTTACACTTTATTTTAATTTAGCAAACAACATTTTGCAGTGATCAAAGTAATTAGAATGAAATTCGTAATGTTTGCAAATTTCAGGTGGCGGGTGATGGAGATTCCTGAGGGGTCGATGAACAATGGCGTTACGAAAACCATGCGTATGTCTGTGGAGAGTGAGGTGAGTTCTAATGAACCAATCAATCAATCCTTTAGCAAATCATAGTCCACTGCTGGATATATATTAGGGCAGGTATATAGTCCTCCTCACCGTATCCGGTGGCAGCTACCTCAATTAATATTATCTTCTTGAGTGGTCTCCGTAGACGAGATCCGTAGGCGCACTAAGGCTGCCGACGTAGCTCAGCGGGTCGCTAAGCTGAAGTGGTAGAGCGCCGGACACAGCTCAAGGACAGATGGCCGTTGCTACTGCAAACGCAGCGTGGGCAGGGCCTCGCTTGATGCACGGACGATCTTGTTATATCGCGGCAAGTCGTTGGTTTCAGTCGGCCCAAAGCCGCTGTGGACCTCCACAACGGCTGGAGAGGCCTGTGTCATACAGTGGACGTGTCTGGACTGATGGTGACGATGGTGATGAGTGGGCTCTTTGCTGGCTAGCAAAGCCAAACGTAGTATTGAATATGATGAGTAGGGGAGATAGCGTAGCATTTTAGACAGTGTATTTAGGTCAATCGATTGCCTACTTTTTCAATAAATCTCGCAATATTGATAGGACAACCTGGCGTCAGCAGAGGCACCCACGGGGGGTTTGGGTGTAGGACGTTGCAAAAGTAATCAATATTAAATATGGATAGAACAGTACATTTTACATACGGCGCAGGGTACTTAAAAATTTGTTTTTTTTTAATTTATGTTACCACTTTTTTAGTATAGCTGTAACAATAAAATTTGGAAAAGAAAAATTATAGGGTGCCACCCCGTTCACGTAATATTAAAAAATTGATTTTTCTTAGGTCTAGCTTGTATTAAATGGGAATTTTGAAAATATTTAGAGATTTCTTTTATTTAGAGATTGGAGTAAAGGAATCTATAAAGTGACAAACTTGTATATAATCTTCACTGGGTCAGCTGACGGTCTTTCACTCACTGCTAAGGATTATTTTCAAGCTCCTTGTAATATTATAATAACTATTTAATATAAGTAATTTGAAGCCGCATCCTTTGACTTATTTTTTTAATATCTTTTACCCCTTTGGCTACGTCTCGCACCGTTTATTTATTAATTAAATAAGATCTACTATTTATATCAATATAAGCCGGCCTAAGATAACTTTAACATACATAATAGTCACACATCGGGTATGTACATTATAGATGATATTCGAGTTAAATCTAGGGAAAGTTTACTCCGGATAGATATTGATCGAGTAGCAACTGGTTTCAAGCGCGTGATTGTTTTGTTTCAGGAGGAGGACATGTCAGACATGGCGATAGCGATGCGTCACATGCGCGCCGAGGGCCGCGAGCGCGAGCGGTACATGCGCAAGCGCCGGCGCCGCGACGCGCAGCCGCCGCCCGCCACGTCGCCGCCCCCCGCGCCGCCCGCCGCCCCGCTGCCGCCGCCCCCGCCGCCGCCATCGCTACCCCTCACTCCTACTGTAGCTCATGAGGCGAGTCTTTTCACATTTACACATTCTTTCTTAGTGTCCGACCGAAGTTTCGGTTTCGGTCATAGTTCCTACCTTCCGACTTAGCCGAAACTTATATACCTTCCTTAATAATGAATAAGACTACCGTACTTTCCTTGGTTGATAAGTAATTCTATTAAGTCTTCCTCTGCTGCCAGATGTGTAAAGTACTGATATTTAGCTAAATCCGTTCCTATTATAGTATTAGATTGCGAAGCATGGCTAAATGTTATACGGGGTGGATGCGACATAGCGACATTTATTGAAACCACAGCTTCTATACATGGTAAGTATCAATTTCCACCGGATAAAAATTCTCTGGCGAAAAAAAAAAATCACGTTCTCCGAACAATTTGAACATTGCGATCGTGCAATTTGTTCGGAAGACGTGGATTTTTTTTTTCGCCAGAGAATTTTTTATCCGGTGGAAATGCATACTGGCCATGTATAGAAGCTGTGGTTTCAATAAATGTCGCTATGTCGCATCCACCCTGTATATCAATAGAAATTGAAAAAAACGATTGTGTTCATCGATACAGCATTTGTAACATCAGCCATGTTGGTTGCTACCTACTAACATGTAGGTACAATATTTGATCCTAGGCGTCCGGAGAGACGATGCATACAGTCATAACATTATTAAATTTGGAGCAGAGCTTGTATGGCTGAGTGGTTCAAATACCGCTTCAAGTCCAAATATTTTTTCGACTGTTCTTAGTATTAAATCCGTTTAACTAAAAGCCCACCCTAATGTTATTAGGAAAATGTTCGGAAGGTGAAGTGAAACATAATGAATTCTTAAAGTCTTAAACTATGAGGGATAGCAACGAGTAGTCAAAGTAGTATCAGCCCAGATTTTTATTAATTCTGCTTGATAACTTTAATAACTGCACCATTTGATTAAAAAAAACAAAGGTCTTAGCTAGCTATATTATTTGATAGTTTCGTAAGAAAGAAACTAATCCTGATAAGTAATACTAATAATATACAGCAAACTCATGAGAGGAGTTCATATTTCAAAAATATCTAAATAGGTAAGGTCACTGGTAGTAGTAGTAGTAAGTATCGGTTTCGTTTTCGGTTGAAATTGCGGTCGGTGCCGAATATTCGGTTTCGGACACTATTCTTCTTCATTAATTGACTCGTCATTAGGCATTTTTCAAGCAGACAGGATGGCGCGCGATCTAAGCAACGGTGAATTCGTCATCCCGTCTATTGGAAAACTGCCCAATTTCATGATCCAAAACTATTTTTTTCACTGCATTTCACTCATCTCTTAGCATGTCTAATTGTCTATCCGCTTGAAGCCTCGGCGCGCGCGACAAAAATCCCTCGTAGCCCAGCCGATAACGTCACCGGCCCGCGTGAAGTGTCGAGCTTACAAAAAAAATTATTACGACGCAGATTGCGGCCTGCTGTTGTTGAAGTGATGTTTTTGTTTAAGTTAAAGAGTCAAGCTTGTAAATGGTATCAGAATTTATTGCGGACGTCCTATTTGAAATATAATACTTGACTGTGAATGTAAGTAATACGTAAAAAATCATCATTTGCGACTTAAAAAATATTTATTTTGTTAAATAGAGTAATCATTCGATTACTAGGCTATTGAAATTATTCTAAAGGTATTATTAAATGGAAATAAAAATAATACTTTTACTTAATAGTAGAAAAATATTTATTTAGAGGCTTACAAAGTTTGCACAGATTTCATACAGGAAGTACTTTTTTCACCCAAACTTAAATACTTAATTTATAATAAACGCTTTTAGACAGACCAAAAATATAATTATTAATTAAAACCTAGATTCATATTGGAATTTATTAAAAAAAATCGTGGCTCTAAGTTAAATATTCCCACTAAAATATGAAAGTGATTGAAAGGTGTAGCGTTTTCAAAAAACCACACGGTAGGTTTCTCAAAAAAATTTGTTCAGCAAAATTTAGGTACATAGAATATTATATAAATAACTATTTACGTCAAAAAAATACCTTTTCAACGATATATCACACTTACTATTTGATCCCTGTTTAAAAATATTGCAAGTAAAATTAAAATCGCAAGTGTATGTATTCAGTAAACTACTCTCAAAAACCGTTTATAAAGCTGGGTACACATGTATGAAAAAATCGAATTATTTTTTTTATTAAAAGTTTTTGTTAAAATTATGAAAATTTAAACTAAAACTGTAATGAAAACTTATTTTATTATTGATAGTCTGAATCCACACACGTGGTCATCACATCAGGGTCTGATAATGAACTGGTTATATACACTGGTACTCGAATCAAGTTTAACAGGGCTAATCAGGACCAACATTTGCGTAGTCTCTTTCGTACGAAGCATCGAAACACTGATGATCAAACACTATTAAACGGTCACCCATCCAAAAACTAACCTTGGTAAAAGTTGCTTAACTTCACATAATACTCTAAAGCATTATTTTACGTAATTCCATGGCATAAAAATTATTAAACACAAAAAATCAGGGTAAAAAATAACCGAAAAAGCGACAAAATAAATAAACTTAAAAATCTTTCACCTGTTTTTAAATCGGTAAAAAGTAATAAAAATAATTGGCAAACCATAACAAAAGTTATTTAAAATATTTATTGTAAAGATCAACCTTTCAGATTTCGGAGGTCACGTGAGCGATTTGATCTGTACAAAACACCACCCATGTAAATCAAGCCTTATTTGTACATCGGGCGGTCGCAGCCATTTTTTTTATTACGTTTGGGCCGGCAAGTTTGGTTATGTTTAATCTTCTCATGATGTTAACTCAAATGATGTTATTTATTTAATTTTATGTCGAACAATAGTTACTCTTTCCAAATAAATATTAATCATGACGTTTTACACAGAATTGTGAACACGGTAAGCAATTACATTTATGAGATGGTCAGTAGCACTAGACATGTATTGAAAAACTTACCAATAATAAAAAAAGTAAACACTTTACACTGCAATCCTTTTTCACAATAGCACTTTATTAACTATTCAAATGAAAAAACACACAAACTTACCAAATAAACGTATTAAATTAATTAAAACACGTATTCAAACGAAGTATACGGGGGGCATACGCGACGCTGACTATCGTAAACAAACACTGAACTTTAACTTTTTTTTTTTTATACTTCGCGTTCCCGTGTACAGCTTATTATAAGTTTTTAAGCATGGCCAAACTATGTAGAATGAGATAAAAATATTAGAAAAAGGTGTAGTTTGAAAGAGAAAAAGATAATAATGTTTGTTTCAACGAATATCTAGCTGCGGCAAAAAAGGGACAAAACAGACGTTCGGGCTTCTACTGTTGAAAGCAAAAAGGGACATTAGTCACATTTGGGCTTCAACCGGCTATACATATCGACGGGTCCAAAGAACAAAATCGTATATGAAAAATGATCGACTTACAGTATGAGGTTTTGAAGTTCTGTGTGAATGTAATCATCAATTATTAACGCAAATACAAAATAATTGCTAAAAAAATGTTTAAAAGCTGTTGAACACCTTTATTACTTTATTAACATATTTTTAAAATTTCATATATTATCATTTTCGAATAAAACTAATTCTTATAATACAATAGGATTTTGTTCTTCGAAATGATCTGGTACGTATCTTAATATACGACTTTGTTCTTCGGAACAATCTCGCATGTATGTTAACATAGGACTTTGTTATAGGGAATTAATGTTGTTCATTCATGTCTTATAAGACATTTCAACACATTTAGTAAAAAAAACAAAATAATATCTATAAAATCTTTAATCAAATAAAATCAACATTTTATTGAAATAAACACACAGGAATATTTACGAGTATAATATCAAAATTAGGTATAATATAACAGAATAATATTAAACTGAAATAACATCTAAAGAATAAAATGTGTAGGTACGAGTATTTATATTATTAATATTATATTATTATTATAAAATTATTAAAACGAACCATAACAAATAACAAAGAAAACAAATATAATATATATTTTTATCATAGCAAATGAGTAAAGATTTCAAAAAATAAAAAAAAAACCATCTTAAACAAAAATAATACTTTGTTTCTTATTCTATGATAGATCTTTTTTAAATCAAATCACATTTTCAGTTACAATAAAGCTACGAGTAGGTAATAAAATCGTATACTTATTTTAATATTTAAATAAGGAACTTTTGAACTTTGGTAAATCACAATGACTTGAATAAATCGTTTTATTATAATTATTATGAGATCAATTATGAGATCAATATATGAGATAGGATATTATTATTATAAGTAATAAAAAAATTACGAATCTTCGTCACTAACGTCATGTCTTTGGTCATTACGGTCTGTAGAATAATGATACACAATAGTGCCTTGAGACTCTAGCGCATCTTGTTTATCCTTCTGCTTTATATTTTGTGCAGTTTTCTTTGCCTTAATATGGTCGTCATACTTTATTTTGTCATCCTCCGTAGGGTTAGAATTATTGTGATGAACATGACATACTTCACATTGATCCTTTTTGGGGATATGAAAGCCAAGATTGAATTTTTTGTTTATAATATCCCGATACTGGCGCTCAGTTTTAGCTTTTGACGTATATACAGATTCGTCGTACCATTCATTATATAATTTATACATTCGGCTTATACTGAGGCTCCTGTCAAGATATAATTTAGTTGAATCCTTACGAATAAAATTAGATTCAATAGGAATAAATGAATTTACATGGTCACAAACACTTTTGATCATGTTATTGTCGACAATACATTTGTGATTCTTATGTTTGCCTCGATTATCATCTTCAACATCTTCAATACCATCATATTTCTGAAAAGTTGTCTTGATTATACTCTCACTCACAGCAAGAGTTTGCAAAAACATGATCTTACAAACCTTAATCGGAACTACGTCAGTCTTACATGAAATAAGTGATAAAAAGTATTGAAAAGTATACTGACGTTTATTAGGAGTGCTCCGGTTTAAACATCGATTTTTTACCGCTTTCTTTAGATAGATAGATAGATAGAGTAATCTTTATTGTACACCAATATTAACAAAGAAATTTATGCTGTAGATAAATGCACTTAAAAATTATGTTGCACAATGGGCGGCCTTATCGCTAAAAGCAATTTCTTACAGGCAACCTTAGGATGGACAAGTAAGTAATGAGCAAAGTTATGGGCAGTCGTTGGTGCGTTAATTAAAGAAAAAAGAAAAGCAAAATACAGTAAAAAGAAACGTCATGATAATGACAATGGAGATTTTAAATATAAATAATACAGAAATTAAACTACGTATAGTGTCTTAAACCTAAAATTATTTATAATGAACTAATATACCTTATTAAATATATTATATAATACTAAATATATTATCTACTTATATATACCTAAATATATAAAATATATACTACATATATACATAATAATATAAATATTATCTAATATTCAGGACACAATATTACTAAATATCAACAATAATTTCCTAAAGTAACATGAAATGCTCATTGACCATTTTTTTAAATATAGGCAAAGATTGAGCTTGTCTAATGCATACGGGCAAAGCATTCCATAATCGTGTTGCCTGAACTATGAATGACTTCTCATAAAATCTAGTGGAATGCATTGGCATCTCCAGTCTCAAGTCCTCCGATGATCTCAAGGACCTTGAATGCATATCGTTTAGGAACTTAAAACGTTCCTTTAAATAAGAGGGAGTGGAAGGATTAAATAAGATTTTATATAATAGAAAAAGAATATGAGTATCCCTTCGAAGGCGAATTGGGAGCCACTTGAGCTTATTACGGTATTCAGAGACGTGATCATATTTGCGTAGGCCAAATATAAATCTTATACAAAAGTTTTGAAGTCGCTCAAGCTTATCTAATTGCTCCTCAGTGAGATCAAGATAGCTGACATCGGCATAGTCGAGTAAAGGTAAGAGAAGAGATTGAGCAAGCGCAATCTTGGTGTTCGTTGGCAAGAAGTTCTTTAGTCTTCGCAAGGATCCAGCGGAAGCAAAAACCTTGCGACTAACTTCACGCATTTGTGGCACCCAGGATAATGTGTTATCAATAAATATGCCCAAGTTCTTCACACTTTTACTAAGAGGTATTGTGACACCATCAAATTGTATTTGTGGCATTAGAGACCAGTCAACACGTGAAACTGACTTCGAACTACCAACAACAATGACTTGGGTTTTTGACGGATTTACTTGTAGTCCATAGCGATTGCTCCATTTGGCTATCTTACAAAAGTCTTCGTTGATTACCGAAAAGGCTTCATGTAATCTACTTAAAGGCGCCTGCGAGTAAATTTGAAGATCATCTGCATAAAGGTGGTAAGCTGACTGAAGTTGATTTGAGATAGAATTTATAAAAATAGCGAAAAGTAATGGAGATAAAACGCCACCCTGCGGAACACCAACCGTGATATTACACCAAGATGAATAGGAGTCATCAATGTGTATTCGTTGTCGGCGACCAGACAGGTAACTATGAAACCAACCAATTACTGTAGGAGATATGTTAATAGAACGCACAATGCCCAGCAGCACATCGAAATCCACAGTGTTGAAGGCGTTACTAAAATCTAATAAGGAGAGGACTGTAAGATTTCCGGCCTCCATACCACGCCTAATGTCGTCGGTAATATTGACTAACGCTGTGACGGTACTGTGCCCAGGACGGAAACCAGATTGGAAGCGGTTCAGGAGGTGATTTTTGTTAAGGAAAATACTGAGTTGGGAATGTACGAGACGCTCAAGGACTTTTGAGAGGAAAGGCAATATGGAAATGGGACGGTATTCGGAAAAGGTTGATGGATTCGGTTTTTTTGGTAATGGGATGACTTGCGCCTCTTTCCATGCTGTAGGAAAGATGCCACAGGTCAGGGAGTAGTTAAGGATGTGTCGTAATGCGGGAAGGATTTCATCGAGGATCGGAAGAATCATTTTGCGACTTATGCAATCATTACCGACGGCATCAGACGCAATCGACATTATGGTTCGTTTAACATCACTGTCAGATAATTGATTAAAAATGAAGCCTGAATAGTGTGGAGTTGGAAGAGAGGAAAGATGATTAAGGGTGTTAGCTTTAGTAGTCCCATCATATGTGGATGGAGAACAGAAATGTTGATTGAGCAAATCGAAATCTAACTTCGTAGGAATAGGTTCTTGTCTGGACTTTCCAACTCCCAAAGTTCTGAGAAATTTCCAGACCTTTGCTGGATCTTGATTTTCAATAGAGTTGTGGATATTTTGGCGTTGCGCTGTCCTACACACCTTGTTGCAGTGATTTCTTATCGCCAGATATTTATCTTTGTAGTAGCTTGATTTTGGACGACATTTATATTTGGTTTTAGCCACAGCTTTTTTTAACATGATGTTCTTAATATCATCCGTTAACCATGGAGAGGGCAAATGTTTAAGTTTCACAGGACGAATCGGAGCGTGTTTATCATATAGCTGAATTAGGTTATTGATGAGCAGCTCAATTTTGTTATCTATGGACTCGCAATCAATAAGAGGATCCCAGTCAATGCTGCTGGCATCTTCACGAAGATTTTCCAGGTTCATCCCACCAAAATTGCGCTGTAGAAGAATTCTCGACTTTGCCTTGGGAGGACGAATTTTATAGGATAGAAAGATAAGATCATGATATGAAAAGGCGTCAGCTGGACATTGTCCATGCTTGATAACATGAGAAGGCGAAGAGACCAAAATAAGATCTAGTAGAGAGGGTACAGAATTTGGAAAGTTATGAGTAGCATTTAGAGGAAGAAGAGATAAATTGCAAGATTCTATAATACCACACAAAGAAGAGGAACGAGAATCCTGTTTTAACAGACATGTATTAAAGTCTCCCATGATGATGGAATGTCTGTAAGATGGAGTCAATGTTTCTAGAAGGCGTTCAAACGAGGAAAAAAAGTTGATCCGTGCAGATGGACAGTAATACACTCCCAGTAAAACTAAGGTGTGGTTAACTTCCACCTCCAAAAATAAATGTTCTCCAGCATTTGGTGGTGGAGGCTGCGTTGACACATCAATTATGCTATAAGGAAAATTCGATTTTAGGTACACAGCTACTCCACCTCCGACAGAAGATGTACGATCATTTCTGATCAACTGGAAACCTGGAAGTGAGTAAGAACTGGAAGGGAGACAAGGCTTAAACCATGACTCAGAGACAAGTATAGCGTGAATATTTTTAGAATCAAAGTTCGTCAGCATATCCGGGAAATGGGCAGGAATACTCTGAGCATTTATATGGACCACATTCAAGGACCTCGAAACATCCGCGAACTGAGACTCTAGTGTATCAGCGAGAGTCGGGATGCTAGCAAAGCTGTCATTATGGCTACTGGCAGAAAAGAAAGTATCACTGTCACTATTGTATTCCTGATCTGATATCATAATATAGTTTTATTAATAAAATAAATATATGTATTTTAAATTTAGAATATAATGTAGTAATAAAAATATATATAGTTTAATAATAAATAAATATACGTATTCAATATTTAATATGTATACTAAAATGAGTAAATAATATATTTAATGCAAAACAAACAATAATTTTATGTAATTTATCTTATGGGATAATAATCTAGTGTAATTTAGCTCACCCGCCAGTTGTGTGTAAGTAAAAGAACTACTATATACCATTATTATAACAAAATAACAACAAAAATATTTAAAAAACAATAAAACAAAAAAAAAGATAATTAAAACAATATGCAATAAAATGGTACATAAATAATTAAAATGGAATAGTTTATACAAATATGGCTTTGCTTCGTACGGGCTATTTTTCTCTTTCTACCTCCTTACAACGTGATATTCAATATTTCAAAAGAACTGTCAACACGGGTATCTTTGAATTTCGTTCGAACTTTGAGCACAGATTTGAAGTCTTATCTTTTATATATTCAAATAATTATTATTTTACATCCTACAAAATAAAAACAACAATTCTAGGTAATTTAATGTACTCTATAGATAAATGAATTCAAAAGAATACAATTTATTTAATAAAATAAAGGGGTATTAACTGAAAATCCGATTTTAAATCCAAATGCTCTGTAAAAAGGGAAAATAAAGAGAACAAATTATGTTACCCGAGTTGACTGTAGTGGTTTTATCAATAATTTAATTTGTTCTATTAAAAGAACAAAATAAATAAAATTCAAACTAAATTAAGGCAAACTAAAACTGCGTAGAACGAAACGTAACAAATGTCACTCATGTCTATGTCCACACAATGTCAATGTCAGTTGACTTGTCAAACTCATAACAAAAAGTTTTGTTTGTACATTTACGTAAAAGAAAAACAAAGTAAAAAGTTACTTAGTTGTGACGGTGCGGCGTTATAAAGTTATAAAGTTTGGAGGTAGAAGATAGTGGTAAAAGAAAAAGTATATTAAAAGTAAGGTACCCGAGTTACATCATACAATATACAAGTTATTACCCGAACGAAGCCGATGTAACAATAGGAATATTGTTATTTCTTGATGGCTGCAGCACGTCGAGGCTTGGCGTTAGCAGTGGCTGCTTTGTTGGCCACTGTTATTGACGGCACGTCGCAGCTCAGGCGGTCCAAGTCAGCCAGCGAGGAAATGCGGTGTTGTGATCCATCAGCATCAACGGCATAAATGTGTCCTTGCCGCGTCCAGCACTTAGAGAGTCCTAGGCGCTCCCTTGCAACCATAAAAAGCTGATGTCTGACACGCGTAAGATACTCTGACAGAGTCTTACCGGTACCTTTTAGTTTGGTTTTGCTAGACCAAATTTTGTCCCGCACGGAGGCACTATCAAATTTGATAAGGATTGGTCTAGGTTTATTGGCACCAGCAGACCGACCCATCCTGTGGCATCTTCTTATGTCATCAACCTTAAAATCCTGCAATTGTAGATGGCCTTTTACAACATCAACCACAACCTGAGATGTCTCCTCCGTCTTCAGCTCCGTGACACCATGCAGTCTTTACGTACTTTGCAACATACATCCACTGTTTTTCTTTACTTAAAAGCTTCCAAAATCTATTAAATCATTCAAGTCTTTGTTCTTTTGTCATTTTATCCCCACACTTGTACTTGCAACTACACGTATTTCCCATCATTTTATCATTAATAAATTTACCTCTTTTTGAAACGTAGCTCTTTTTTTGGTGTAGCTAATACCATATACGGGGTGGATGCGACATAGCGACATTTATTGAAACCACAGCTTCTATACATGGTGAGTATCAATTTCCACCGGATAAAAATTCTCTGGCGAAAAAAAAAAATCACGTTCTCCAAACAATTTGAACATTGCGATCGTGCAATTTGTTCGGAAGACGTGGATTTTTTTTTCGCCAGAGATTTTTTTATCCGGTGGAAATGCATACTGGCCATGTATAGAAGCTGTGGTTTCAATAAATGTCGCTATGTCGCATCCACCCTGTATGATGATGATGGAATAAAAACCACAGGCTCTTCAAATTCTTCTATATATATATAGCTGGGGAGTTATTAAAACTGGAGGGTACCTCAATGTTTAAAGGAGTAAGCACTTTGTCTGTATGCGGAGCTGGTGATAAATATGCACGTGGTGAAGCAACGTGGTCACGGGTGACGATAATAGGATCTGGATTTTCGTCCGGTTTATCAGTTTCATCAAAAAGATCATGCTAAACTTCAGCCATCTCGACATCAATATTCTTGGCTGCAAGTGGCAAAGGAGAGACGTTGACGTCGCGTTGACAGTAAGGTTCTTCTAGAAAGCAAACAGAAAGATATATGATTATGTTAAAGTGATATTTATATTTGGTTTATATTTGGTTTACGCAAATATGACCATATATCCGAATATCGCACTAAACTCAAGTGGTTACCTATTCGCCTTCGCCGGAACGTACATATTCTATCACTTCTTTACAACATTCTTTTCAGTCCTTTTACTCCATCTTATCTAAAAGAACGTTTTCCTTTTCTACATGATACGCACACGAGGTACCTGCGTTCATCAGGGAATTTGAGACTTAAAATGCCGGAACACAGCACCAAGTTTTTAGACAAATCCTTCACAGTGCAAGCTATTAGACTTTGGAATGAGTTACCGGTATCCATAAGGAGTGCTAAATCGCTAACACTTTTTAAAACTTTGATAAAAGAACACTATCTCTCTAGGTAATATCTCACCTGTTCTTATTTCTATCTTACATCTGTCATTTGTGATCTACCTTCTTTGTCCACTATATAAGTATAATATATATTTTTAGGTATTTATATATTATATATAATATGTATGTTATAATATTGCTTATATGTGTTAGTATGTAAGTATTTTATTATTGTACCTATACGTAGGTATATTCATTATAATTAATATCTTTATGCATTTATATTCTTTCCCTTTCCCAATCCTCTCTAGTACACCTTAAACTTCCCTTTCGTGTCTCTTTCTTACTCTCCATCCAATGGTTGTCTGTAAGATAGATAGATAGATAGATAATCATTTATTTGTCAAAATGTAGTACAAATAGGTGTTCACAATTATACTTTAGTTTCATACATTTTACCATTTCTGGCGTACAAATATTAACTTATAACTAAAATTTAGTTAACTTATCATGCATACTTAAAACTACTTCAAACAATTACCTAATTCTGAATCACAACAATGATATTTTTATCTTCTAAATATTCATTCATAGAGTAATAACATTTATTAATTAATAATTTAAATACATTTCTTTTAAATAACATTAAATTAAGCTTTTTTAAACAATCAGGTAATTTATTATATATGCGAATAGCCATACAAAATGAATTTTTACTATGGACTGAAGTCCGATGTTGAGGCATCTGTAATTTGGCAGGACGTCTACTATTTCTATTTGAAATATCTGTTGTTTTAGTGAACAGATGCATGTGTTTGTGAACAAAGACAGATATTTCATAGATGTACAGAGCTGGTAATGGCAAAATGCCGTACTTTTTAAATAATGGAACACAGCTGTCCATATAATCTGCACCACATAATGCCCTTAGGCATTTTTTCTGAGCTCGGAAGGCTCTGATGAGATCCACCGAGTTACCCCATATTACTATTCCATAACGTAGAATGGAAGAGACGTACCCATGATAGGCGGAAAGAGCGGCCTCAATTGTAGATACTTGTCTAATTCTATGCATCACATATACATATCTATCTAGTTTTGTACAAACTTTATCTATATGTTGTTTCCAACTGCAATGCTTGTCTACTGTGATTCCTAAGAAAAGAGTTGAGTCAACTTTTTGTATAGCAATATCATTTTGTTTAATATTTAGAGGTAACGGATTGCCATTATAAGTTTGAAACTGTATAAGTTTTGTTTTTGTAATATTCAAGTTTAAATTATTAATATCTAGCCAATCAGTGACCTTATTCAGTGTCTTGTTAATCTCTTCTTCATATTCATTTTTATTATTGGAATGTATGAGTAATGTTGTGTCATCTGCATACAACACGCATCTATAATCTATTGCTTCGGGCAAATCGTTAATATAAACTAGAAATAGCAGGGGCCCAAGTATACTTCCTTGCGGCACCCCACAACCATTAATACGATATTCAGATCGTTCCACAGTTTTGTGACGATCTGATGATGTGCTTGTCATTTCTACACATTGGTAGCGATTTGATAGATAGCTATCTATCCAGTCCAATGCGTTTCCTCTGATCCCATATTTCTCAAGTTTCTTTAATAATAACCCATGCGACACGAAGTCAAACGCCTTTGACATGTCGAGAAATATGGAGATAATAGGTACTTTTTTATCTATATACTCTGTTATTGTTTTTATTAAAGTAAAACAAGCTAATGAGGTTGAGTAGTTTTTTCTGAATCCAAATTGATTCGATTTCAAAATATTATGCTTGACTAAGAAGCTATAAAGAGCGCTATGCATTGATTTCTCAAATACCTTTGATAAAATCGGAATTAACGTTATTGGGCGATAGTTGTTCATGTCCGCTCTATCGCCTTTTTTATAAATTGGTTTTACAACAGAGTACTTTAAACGCGTAGGAAACTTGCCATGGAAAAACGACATATTTATTAAATAACTTAGTGGCTCGGCTAAACACTTGGCACATGACTTAATCATTTTTGTATTTATGTCATCATATCCTGTGGAATTGGTATTATTAAGTGATTGAATAATTTTATAAATGTCATTACTATAAGAGATTGCCTTAGTTGCGATAAGACCGCCATTTGTACTATAAATCTTCTTTTTTTCTGTATATTATTTTTCCTTGGTGTGCAATTTAGGGCATGCAATTCCGGAATTCCGGAATTCCGTAATTCCGGAATTCTGGACCATTTTACTGATTTTTCCAGTTCCGGAATTGAGAGGAAAAATGCCGGAATTCCGATATTTTTGTCTTTTGTATTTTGATGATTATTTTCTTCTAAACGCACGCAATCTAACGTCTGTGGATTATGCCACAAACTGCAAGTCGAATGGGCAACACGCGCGCGTCACACCGAGCACGGCGCACTAATACTTACCACTCCGGTACTGTGCAAAGTCGTTCGCAACTGATATCGCTCAGTCTCGGTCTTCGATCCCCAACGAACTAGGTTATTCGTTTAGTTTGTCCGTCCCCACTATCCACAGTGTCATCCCACACTCACCATGACCAAAGAAAGGCAGATCGTTTGGTCGTTCTGATATTGCTCCCGTTGCTTGTTACAAAATTATGAGATGGTTTACTTTTATCCACAGTTTTTGGTTTCTTACTACTTTAACGCAAATAGATTATTGTAAATAATACCTATGTATGTTTACTGGTGCAATTAAAACACTTTGTGTTTGATGTAAAAAAAACTGGTTCTTAATATAAAAATAATAGAAAATAATTAAAAATAGCTTTAACATACAGATTATTAACAACAACCGCATGAGACAGATGAGACGCTAATTGGATGCATGTACAGTATAATAATGAGTGAGTGGCAGTAGATAAAACAAAACATAGAAGGTAGTTCACGTCGTTTATCCGTAGGAGCGCTCTTTCGAACTAGTTCGTTCGCGAACATTTAATTGTTTACTAGCTTCTGCACGCGACCCGTGCGCGTGGTATGTCGATAAAAAGTAGCCTATGTCCTTTCTCAGGTTTTGAACTATCTCCATACTAGAGATGATTAATATAGCTATCGACCAATAAATTTAACGAATATTTAAAATCAACCATCTTATTCAATAAACAAATTAAACGATTATAGAATAATAATATCATTATCAAATTTAACTGTTCGATGACTTCTCCTCCCGAAGATCGCAAACTAACTTAATTGAAAACATTCAAATTTAAACTTTAATAATAATGTTTTAAAAAACATTTTCTTGTCTTGGTACATTATCTATACGATACGATCGAATGCAATTAAGCGTCAACTTATATATTAAGAGGTGAAAATAGCGACATTGACTTCATTCTATTATTTGTAACTTGTAAAATGATTAAGACTGATTAACAATAATTGTAGACAGGAAGGACTATTCAGAGTATATTTTTTATATGTTTTGTTATTGTTGAGTTACATTTTGTTTTATATAAAACTTGTTGATTTTACAACTGTGAGAAAGTTTAATTATAAGAGAAAATAATGGCCAAATAATTTGTAGCTCAAATGATTATTACAAGGCTGATTTTTTACATTTTATTTGATTTGAAACATTGTTTTTTTATTTTCCTAGATAGAGAAAGGACCCTGAAACAAATATAAACCAAAAGAGAGTGAGAAATAAAAAAAAATAAAAAAAATTACGATTCCGGAACCAGTTCCGGAATTCCGGAATTAGCCGGAAATATCGGATCTCAGTTCCGGAATTGAGATCCTTCCGATATTGCATGCCCTATGTGCAATAAAGCTTTTATTATTATTATTATTATTATTATTTATAACTAAATTTGTATTAGTTACATAAAAATAGAGTCATTTTACTAAAAAACTAATTAAATTACATAATTTAGAGTAGAATAAACACTTATGCTAGAAAGCTTTACAAACAACAAAATCATATTTTAACATACGAAATTTTTTTTATATAAAATTTTCCTTGAACAAAGTCGAATGTGCTCAAGCGATAAGTGACTTTTTGTAGAACTAAGACTTATGTGAAAATAATTAGGTAGAAAATAAATACGTCTAATAAAAGAAATAATATATAGTTTTCAATAAAAACATTAAATATTTTGATAGGAATAATTTATATTAGTTACCTATACACTTTTTAGATTTTAGTAGAACAACATAGTATAATGACAAACGACGAAAAGTAATGATGTTTTAGGTCATTTTGTTTAATTAGCTCTTACTTTTAAATATAACACTAATAAGCAAAGTAATAGTACTTTATATAAAAAACTACACTTTTACTTACCTTGTGTAAAGGTCTCAATACTGTTATTACATCTTCTAGTAGGACTGAGGTTATTTTCATCTAAATATAGGGCTAAATTTAATATTCGTTTTTTCCTTGACATACCAGCCATATTGTGCCACATACTTAATACTATAATATAAACCTTAAAATTATGATAGTTACAAAATTTCTTTATTTTTGTCAATAACGCGTCAAAGCGTCTGATTTTGTCGAGTACAAACTCGTAAACGATGTTAGGTCGCTGTGCGCGCGATACATATTGGAATGAACAAGCTCATACGTGTCGATACATGTTTGTTCACGGGATGACATTTCTGTTATGATAATGTTCGATTGGTTATTTTACTAAATGAAAGAGTATGGAACAAAAAAAAAAGTGTTTTGTAGTTTTTGGTATGTAGAAGACGAATTCGTAATAAAATACATTTCGTCTTATTTTACCATAAGAGTTTGTTCTTTGGACCCGTCGAATAGTTAGTTATGTGAGCTTTTAATGCATGCGTAATGGGGAAGCAGCGATAGCCGAGTAGGATACCGCAGGACTGCGAAATCAAAGGTCTCGGGTTCGAACCCACGGCACACACCTTAAACTTAAATAAACTTAGTTTATTTTTCACAACATAAGTTTTTACAGATGCTCTTAAATTATCCTATGGGGGAGCGCCTAGACAGCATTTAACGTTCGCACGGCTCATGGAGACAAGTCTACAAGCTTCAATTCTAAATATAAATATATATCTGAATAGTCTTTAGTGTAAGTTCGCGGGTCCGCACAAAATGGGTCAGCGGTCCGGATGCGGACCGCGGTCCGCCATTTGGCGATCCCTGCTATAGTTTATAATGCCTGGTTTCTGACTGAATGATACTTTCAGCTGTACTATCACTATCATCTCAATCTAACCTCATTTTCACGTACTAATCACAGACTCATCTAACCTTAACTCATTTCGTATCTCCAGACAGTGAGACCATACACCCCTCGGGAGTTCCCACTGCATGATGACCAGTACAAAGCTATGCTGAAGGTTATGCCCGACTGGTACTACCCAAGCGGCACGGAGCCTACGCCCCAGGAGAACCAACCAGGCAGCCCGGAGCCTACGCCCCAACCATTAGAAATAGAGGAAGAGGAAGATGCGAGCAGTACTTTGTCTCCTATATCACCACCGGGCGCCTTCGACGGTGATGACCCTGATGACGTCGAATGGGACCCCAGTGCTGAACGCGGGGAGAGAAGAAAAAGCTCTTTCAGGTGAACGCAGTAATAAAATTAATGGTTATTTTTTTTAATTTCCAAGATATGGGTATAAGATATCCTCTCCCAGACATCTCAGCTTACATCAAGTTAGTGGCTGAAGCCAGAATATAGTTTATTTTCATACTTGTTCTGTAACTGCCACTTTGGTTTTCTAGTTTATATATATATATTATAGTATTATAAATATATAGTATATTTCTAGTTAGTAACAACAAATTAAATGTAATGACCAAGTTGACTAATATTAATATGTACACTACCAAGCTTATGATTGTATAATAAAGCAAAGCAAGTGCACACATTTTTATAAGATTAATCTGACTATTTTGATGACGATTTGAAACAGCAGAACATTAAAATTTGTTCTTAAGGCCCCTATAACAGGACCACTGTACTTCGAATATATCGTCATTTGTATAAAGCTGATCCTAGCTGATAGAGAAAATGGCTTTAAAGGCTCGTCGCCACTGTATATTCTAGTTTTAACGTTAAAATTAATTAACTAAATTTACATTTAAATAGCGAGCAAATCAATCAGTGTTTTCCTATGTAATTACTTTTTAATATACATGTTGTGCTATGTTATGTAACTTAAATTGGTGTTAGCAAACATTAATGTTTAAATATTACGCGATAAGATTAATGATTTATATACCATACTGGCTTCACATACCATAGAATTGTGTGTCATTTGTTAAAATACGACATAATAATATGCATATAATTCTGTGTTCCGCTATTTCAAAGCCAAGTTGTAAATACTGGCTGTTTATTGGTACCTTTGCCCAGAAAATAATTATTATGAACTATAATATAAGTGTTTAAAATTTTAGTTTATTTCTGTAATGCGTTAGATCTAAATTCATTGCCTTTATTAATATTAATAATAATGTAACTATCGTAAAATAATTGTATCTTTAAAAAGTTTCTGGTTAAAAACAATAAAAACGACTATTGAAACCTTATTGCTGCATACTTAGGAGGAGTTGTATAAATGTATAGTTCTATGAAGAAATGTGTTCTTTTATTATAGTTATAAAATATGTTTTATTTTATAATAATTTGTGCTATTTCAAGAGCACCCATTGTACAATAATAAGTGCAAATTGCACTTCCTTGCAAAATATAATAAAATGTTTTAAGATAATCTTGATGTAAAAATAATATCTGCATTTGAAATATTGTAGAGTAAGTAAAAAACGGGCTGTTAATTCTCAAACTATTAGTTTTGCAAGAGAGCACATGTTTACATTCCCTTCAGTTCAAACAATTTGTTTATATGGAGGTATAACTATTTTTAATATTAAGTATGCATGAAGTTAGATGCTGTAATAAAAACTCATAATGAGGTGTTAATAAATGAGTGTTCACGTAAAACATTTTTGGCTGCATGAAGTTATATTTTCTAGTTATTAAAATGCCCATTTGCCGCTAAGCGCTTGTGTACATATAATAATATTGTTGGGGCACTGATAGAAACTAATAGACTGGCTTATAAATAATTATTTGAATCTCTTAAAGAGTTGAAATTGAATGTTTCAGAAAAAGTAAAAAGACTACATTTTTCACGTTTGCTTTTGTTTAAATGTATAGTTTAGTTACAGTTACGCAGTTTTAGTTATATAAATAAGAACGAACATTCTTGAATAAGTTGCTTTACAAACAAAAGAGAAAATTTTATTTTGGTTTGGTTTTAAAATAAGAGATACTTAGTTCTCGGTGTGTATCAATAACTTTCCCGGGCACTTGGTGGTATACGCTAATCTAAATAATAATATTCCTGTAATATAAGTAAGAGTGCATGATGGAAATACGTAAAGACTGCTTGATTGTTCGTAATGAAAAGAGAAAAGTGAAAAGTGAAATTTAAATGAAGTTTGTTCAACGTTCTTGAGAAGCCAAAGTCTTCTTGTTATTTGTAATTAATAACGTAGCTTAAGGTTTTCTAAGGTGACTCGATTCGATAAAAATGAATTGAGAAATATAGAATTAAATAGATGTATTGTTTTATTTCCAATTTTCCCTTAAAGAATCATCCGTCATATCGTCGTTGTCAAACCAAAATCTGCTATGTGCACTTTTGTAAGATTTCTACTTTAAACCTCTGCATATAGTTCGCTGCTATATCCTACCATATAAAAAACTGTCATGTGCTTATGACCATTATATGACGATCTACGACCTCTTATTGACGACCTCTTACCTACAATCCCTTGAATGCAGGAGACCTTTTTTTGTCAATTTCTCAAAACTATGATTTCTGCACATAGCAGATTTTGGTTTGACAACGACGATATGGTAAAATATCCGTAACTTCCATTCCGTTACTTACGGTTAGGTTTGAAAAATATACACAGACTAGACTAGCTTCTAACTGTGTGTGGTACTTAGCCTTGGCAACTATACAGTATGTTCTGCCGGATTAATATGAATCACTATCTTATGTTGTAAACCGCATAAATCTGTAAGTTTATCGGCTAGCAGATTGTGAGATTAATATAAACATAAAATCACGCTTATTATACAAAAGGGTGTGGCAGAGGTATACAAAACCCAAATTTCACTTGAAATGTATAGGTCCCACGGGATAGGTGGTGAACCAATTGCCATACCCGTGCTGGTATTGAGAAGAATTACCTATTGGAAAGTTTACAAATAACACTACTACGCTAACCACTAGAGTACTAGACCAATGAGGTCGTAGATGTTAGATTACTACAAAAAATATTAAATGAAACTCATACAATATTGTTGCAGTGTATATTTTATTTGCACTATATTATAATAGCAGCATACAAATAGCAAACGTTGACTAGTATGCCTAATATGACAAAGACAACTACATACACATAAAATCTACCTTGTTTCAACTACTCATAACGTTAACATTGGCAATTTCACGACATACAATTATGTGCTTACAAATTAAATTACCACAGTATAATTGTGTTAGGCCAATAGCGCACTAGCGGCTAGGTCGCAGCGGCCAGGTCGCGGCGGCCATCGAGATAGATACCTTAGTATGAAATCGCTCCAGAGCACGCGCCCCGCGGCCACACCGAGCCGCAGCGGCCAGCGAGATCCAAGCGACGCATTTGCGGCCCGTGCTCAGTCGCTGGTCGCTGCGGCCGATGAGATCAATTGCATTGTAGTTATATAACCAGTGTGCGCGCACTAGCCGCGGTGGCCGCACGTATTGTGGAACTACGGTGATTGATGGACTTCATTTTCTTAACAGTTCATCAAACGAAGACTTGCTCATCCGCAAATAATTAAAGAACTTGTTATCATATTGCTGAAGGTCGGTGAAATAAGTATGAAATAATCCCTTTGTTTGCCTTCAACCCAATATTTTTTCCTTTTCATAGTCCGCTTCTTACTTCTAAGATACAAGAGCACTGCTATTTCCTCAACGTCCATTTTGAAGCTCGTTGTATAAGCACTATGAGCAACTGACGATCGTAGCCGCGGTTTTGGCCGCGTTGCAAATCGCAACGTCTGCGGCCAGGCCGCGCGTCTCAGTCGCGCTGCCAGGTCGCTAGTGCGCTATTGCCCTTACGGACTTTACATGTTACTGCCAATTTTCATCAAAATTGGTGTAGCCGTTTGGAAGTCTATTGGGTACAGACAAAATAATATGTTTTTTTTTTCAAATTGTATTCTCAACGGCAAATTTATGAATCTGTAATAAATGTTACCACCAAACTAACCAAATCTAATATAACTGTTATATTTATTTGGTAAGTTTACTAAGGATGTTATAATTCAATATACAAATGTAGTGTGTAAGGATCAATAAATGAAATAAGGATCAATCTTAATATTGATTTTACTAAAACTGCAGATTCGTAAGTTTTCCGTAGAGGCATATGATCACCTTCAAAAATTACTAATTTATGATGTACCTACAGGCAAATTAAAATTAATTTTAACAGTCAAAATACTGCAGATATTTCTTGATTCCGATTCAGTTGAAAACAAGCTAAATAACAAGTAACATTAATTCGTGTATATTTTAGATCAATAAAAAAAAGATAAATTGCCTGCATATTGAAAAATCGTTAACTTGTATAAATGGTATAGCAATATAATAAATCACAACGTTTAGCACTGGCAGTGTCGCTCTTATATTATCTTGGCAAAAAAGAGTAGAAATTAATGTGAGCGCCCTTTGTTTTTCATATCGCCATCCAATTACAAATCAACCAATCAGGACTACGCAATTTAAAATTCTACCAAATGGTAATGGTAATATTAAATATATTTATTTTATAAATTATATTTACCGATAATTTGTTTTTATTTTTTATTTATATATTATAGTATTAGCTACTCAAAACTACAATAGTTTTGAGTAAGTTTTATTTAAAAATAATTGAATTTTGGATACTTTACCACCTTAAGGTTAACTGGTAGATAATGCCTTTGGCATTAAGTCCGCCTTCGACACATGTATCTGTGCGAGAAGATAATAAAAAAAAAAATGCTTTCATGAAACGATATATTGCCAGCATAATTAAGTTTGTGTCTATTTTGCCAAGCTATAAATATTTTTCGGAATAAGATTTGAGTAAGTAGTACAATTATTAGGATAACATACATTTATCTACTTCTAAGTACAAGACAAGTGTATAACTTACAGCTAAATAACATAGAACCGTCATAAGTCGAATACGAACCACGATACACAACCTAATGTAATACTTTACAAAATAAACATGGCACTGTTAACAAAGTTGTACGCACTTGACTTGATCTCTAATGCAAAGGCCTATTTATAATACCTAAGGTAAAGAAGCGTGACCAGAAGCGCGCGTACAGCTGCCTAGTAAAAAGAAACCCGCCACGGGCTTAGGGGCACTTCTGACATTAATGCGCCTCTGCTCTAGTAAATACGAGTTAAATTATTGGAACGAAGTTCCTTAACGCGCGTTGCGAAAGGGGGCTAGACGGAAAAAATTGGGACGAAAAGTTGTAACGACACATTTCATAGCAATTCTCGTAGCGGCGTAGTAATTACATGCTACGTTACAGCTACAGTGCTACATCATCAGACACACAGAGTGAGTATTCGGTGAACCACATTAAGATTTTTTTTATAACTTAGAAAAATAAAAATTTCTTTACTAATTAATCGAAAGGAACTTCGTTCCATCCGGGTGTCCCTTGACACCTCAGTAGTTCTTTTTGCTATATACCTTGTCAAGTGTTTTAAAAGCGGCTGATTGATTTTTTAGGTATTTAGGTGGTACTAGCTTCTTTTAATTTGACAAAGAATGTTTATTCCATAACAACATGTTATATTAATTTCCTTCATATAAAGATTTGGTGTTGCCATAACTTACAATTACCTGAAATATTGTCAAAAACAAACAAAATTGTATGATTTATTATTTAAAAAGATGGTGCACATGAGATTCTCACCAGCTCTTCTCAATGATGCAACTCCCATCGGAGCTCGTACTTAGATTGATTTTAATTTGAACCTGAACAGTTCAATTAAAATTGATCTAAACTTCGGTAATTAAAATCATTTTATTTTGATTAGTAAAATTGTATGCGCCCCCCAAGGGTTTATGAAAATAAATGATATGAATTCGACCGCAGCTTATAGAGCCCACATAATTTGTGATTTAAAGTGCAAGTGCGTACAATATTTAATTACAACAAAAAAATATAACAGGTAGTGATATGTCTGTTAGTATGCTTTTTAAATCGATTGAAAAGAATGTATAAAACATAGATTTACACATACCCATTTTCAAAAGCATGGTACTGTCTCCTTATAATAATTATTTCGTAATAAAACTTAACTTACAATCACAAAAAACGTAAATAATACTGTAATAAATCATGTATGGTCGAGCTACACAGCCTTCTTACATAAATGCATAATGGAATGTCTTCTAATATTTACTTATTTCTCAGCTAATGAGGCCTTTGAACAAATTACAGAGAGAATCCGAGAGATAGCGTTGTTACTGCCGGATAAGATTCCAATAAGTATCTTTACGAGATCAAAGGATGACGCTAAGATGAGAGTCAAAACGGCTCTAATTAGTCAAGAATCAAACTCGGCCACTAGATGTCGCTCAGATGAGTGTCTGAGCAGAGAGCATGCATTTAACTAGAGAGAACTATACGTTTTAAGTGACATTATATACACCGCGCGAGCAGAGCCACGCGTTCCAGATAAAATTCACGTCAAGTTTAGAAATGTACAGCTTTTACCCGAGCCGGGGAATTTATTCTATGAAATTTGACAGTACAAGTGTTGCATAAGTATAACTTAATTTTCTTTATGTTACATATTGACAGACGTCAAGATGTTTTGATTATCTCTGTGTCTAAGGAATCATTTGTCACTAAATAAACTTCTCCCTTACGACGATCATTGGTATAGTATCTCGAACTATCTCATGCTATTTTAGGTACAAACCTCCAGTTGTTTTTTTACTATGTTGATCATTAATTTATTGCATTTATATATTCTAGGTGCAAAAGCCAATAAATAACATTGCTTGGCAATTGACAAAGATTTATTTAAATAGCGGCAAACTATAAAATTTGTCGAAGGCTTCATTGGCTGTGAAATATCTTGTCTAGCACAAATAATTACAAACACTAACAATACTATAAATCTCATGGTTCTCTTACACTAAATCTGTATAAATTTAAGTTTACTGCCAAATATTTACAAATAAACAACAATACAGAATGTCGCGATTCTTATCTACTAAGCGCAAATTAAACTTAACCAAATGAGCGAGGTCTATTATTAAAAACGAAAATTAACACTACTCTTGAGAATGCTAATAATATATTTTATCTCTTTAAGATCTTTCTAGATTAGGTAAAATCTTACGGGAATTAACGCGATCATGCATTATTAACCTTTTAGGCTTGACGTTTCGGCAGACAGATTACACTGGCCGTGGTCGCAAGCAGACTGGTCTGGTTGCGACCACTTTTATTTTACTTAAGATCTTTCTAGCAGTGAATGTAATACAGGAGCACTACTATCCAATCAGGAATAAGAAAAGTTTGCTAATACATAACAATATTAACACCAATATCTATTTTGTTTAATGGCAGTGTATAATGAATAATAGATTAATTAAAAAAAATGTTCTTAACTTTCAAACAACATTCGAGTATCAGATTTTCATTAAATAATTGAAATTCGAGTAACACCTTTTTTTCTAGTGATTTGTTGGTAAACAATAACCGCGCTAATAGAAGCACAGCCAAGCGAATAATTATCGTATCAGCAACAGCATATATAATTTTACTTGGCTCAAAATCCATTGACTCTTCAGTTGATACTCCTCGAGATCTCCTGTATACGCCTGGCATTGCACTCTCGGCAGTACAGGTGGTCATCGAGAGGATAGCATCCTCGTCCCTCCTGCCTAGTACATAGCGAAGCTCCACAGTCTTCACAGGCATAGCATGTTACATGGAAGCTTTTGTCCAGAGCTACGATTCGTACTGTTTCTTCTGCACCGCCTTCAGGGACGATGGGCTCACGGCAACGCGCGCAGCGAGGGGCATATCTGGAAATCGTAATGAGTGTGGTTAGCATGGGCGTAGTTTATGGGTTCAGACCAGCCCTGGAATGTCTCAGACTGCTTCGAAAAGTGATCGTTTTATGAACATACAAGCAGCAGAACACTGTTTGAAAACTCATTAGTATTTAGGTTCATTGTGATTCCGATTTAGGAATATAGCATGAAAATATCATGTAGTGATTTGCTTGATTTGATCATGTGCGAAACATGATCATATTATCTAACTCACGCGCAATAGTAGAAAATAATACAAGATATCAAATTTTTTAAGAAAATATTGATTATTATTGGTCCTTTCAGTCACTTGATGTTAATTACGCTTTGGTGCCACTTCATAGCTTTCAAAGGAAATATTTTAAAAAGTCTGTGCCTACGACGCTCCCTCAGTTTTAGTAGCGAAGGGGCTTTGGTGCCGTTTTTTAGATTTTAAAAGAAATATTGTAAAAAAAGTTAGCATCCTTAACCTTCCTTCACTCTTGACTACAAAGACACTGCAGTGCCATTTCATAGTTAGTTTTATAATACATATCATGAAGTATTGTTACTATGTATTTTTACGCACTATTTACTTCCCCTTTCCCGCTCCCCTTGTTGAGATGCGAAAACCACAACCGAAATCAAATCCAGCCTATGTCCATAGCACTTTGTCTTAAAATTACATTGCCAGTTAAGTCTGGAGATGCAGATTGAGTTAGATTTCTAGCTGACTGATGATAATATTAGCACAATTTAATTGTAGCCCTGCCTGGATAAATGCAAATGAACCTAGAAAGCTGATATTAAAATATGTTGTAGAGGCTTAAAAGAGTATATCCTGAAATTTTCGACCTCAATTTCATATAAGCAACAAATCCAAATATCAGCTTTCCATGTTCATTTACACTTCTGTTCGCTTTAAATGACACTATAAGAAAATAATCACTTTTTATGTAAGAAGTTGTAATCAAAGCTTGAAATAATTATACCTTTTGTGGAAATCCTCAATACAGTGAATACGGTTGACAGCATCAACTGTGAAGGGTATGCCATCCAGACTTTTCTGACAGACAACACAGGTGAAGCACTGAGGATGGTAGGGCTTGCCTGTCGCTCTCAGAATCCGGTCCAGGATAGGGTCACCACAGACACAGCATTTTTCTAATGTGTCTAGGTAATCCTGCTCACATAGAGCACGACCTTGCACTGCGTAGAAGGGACGTCCCTGAAAATTTGTTGTTACTGATTTAGTTTTAGTGTAGAAATTATTTCAGAAATATTCCCTGCAAGTTAGACTTGGACAGAATGGTGATACTGTGGACATTCTGTTAGTTAGGTATTAAATGATCAAGTTTAATTCTGATAACACCAGGATTCTCATGGTAAAATTAATCAAAATAAGACAAAATTATTCATATTCAACTTATTCAATCAGTCAGTAAATAAGTATGACTCATACTAATTTACTAACTGTAGCAATAATATTATTATGAAAATATATTTTTTAATTTATTTATTTTATTTAATTATTTTAACTTCAATAACTGTAATAATAAAAATATTCTACTCACTTGCAGATTTATGCTACACTGTTGACAACAGAAACATTTTATGTGATAAATTCTCTCCATGGCAGTACAACCAGTGGTCTCTCCCATGATTTTTTCCTCACACTTGTAGCAATTACCACAGTAGAGTGTATCATCAGGCTCCAGAATAGGCTCCACAGTAGTCCCCACGTACCCACCATATAAAGATGTGCCAGACAGCTGACTACAAGGTCTAGGATTAATAGGCTCATACAGTGACTCATAAGTTGATGATGTTTGAGATCCTCCATAAGTAGAGAAGTCCTGTGCGTTCACAGACGCTGATGACGGCGGATAAGCAGAGCCCGGCCGTCGCAACTCACTGTAATTAGACTGTGCACCTAGATCACTAATCCTCGATACTTCAGACCTTGCATCTCTGTCACCGTATATACTATCTCCTCCGTACGCATTGCGTTGCATCATCATATTAGAATACACATGGTTGGTGCCCCCGGGAGGCAGCAGATTACTGTAAAGAAGCACATCGCCACTCCGCACACGACCAGTGTTGTTCCTCACAATGCAACTCTTTACAGGAACCAAATTAGAGTACGTAGAACTTGTGCGACTGCCAGTTTCAAGTCTTGAGGAATAGGACGGTTCGCAGGCAGACTTTACCGTATAACTTTGAGGTATTTGAGGTAAAGGCGGCTTATTCTTTTTGGGTGGAATTGATGGTTTCTTCTTCGAAGCGATAATATCATCTTGGAGTTTCGCTTCTAGTTCGTTTGCATATATCCTTAAGTCCGTTAGTTGCTTATCAAGCTCTAGCGTACTCATGACTACAATTTCACCTTCTTAACAGAGCAATAATGATATCGTTTTATTCATAAATAAGTGCAAAAACGTTACGCCCTAATTTATTGTTTGATTTTATACAAATCTTGAAATATGACAGCTCCATGTTTTATCTGTGGGCGCAGGTCAGCTTTTAACACTCCATTTCACGGGTAAGTTTTCTTTGACTTATGTTTCGTGCTTCTTTTTATTTGTATATATTAATTATATACTCAGAGTAAGGATTATATATGAATAGTTTTTTTCGATCTTTGTTTTGCATTTTCTGTGAAGATTTACTATAGTACATATATATATTTTTTCACCATCGGAAAGAAGAGATTTTAACGAACAGAAAACATACCAACTTTTTTAAAAAAGCTGATATTTTGACGGGTGAATTTTCGATCGAAAATAAGGGTAAAAAATCGATATTAATTCAAAATAAGGTGAAAAAATAAATATTTATAATCAAATAAATTACAGCGTATTTGGGACATAAAAAGGTAAGTTTTTACCAAATTTCGTGAAAAAAAAATATTGTTTGTAAAAGATAAAAATAAAAAACCAAAAACTTGGTTTTTTGAATTTTTCACATAAATTTTGAGGTTATATGAAAAAAGTGTAAATACAAAAGTTTTAGATCTTTTTTATTACCAACCACTTTGCCATTCGACTTTTTTCCATAGGACTTTTAGTTTTGCCGGAAATCGAGAAAATCCGTTTTTTACCCTTAAAACCCCCCCTCCCCCTCTTCCCGACCTCAGATCGCCCGTAAATTATTTTTCCTTTAATTTTTATAATATTCTCCTTCTTTTCTAATGGGTTTCATCCTACTATTATTTTTTTTGGTCTTAAAAATTAACGGCACTGGGCTACATTAAACTTTTATTTTGTAAATACAAACTTATTATAAAATAAAAATAAAATAAAATATTTATCCAGTACCATTTAGATTAACACATTCTTTACATTTAGATCTTGTGCTAATTTAACAAATAAATGTTTATAAAAAATAAAATAAAAAATGTAAAGCAAATGGCCAAAAATCTCCAGCACTAGACAGCCTGTCCTGCAGGAGGGTTTTGAATAACAAAATTACAATATTTATTATAATATATAAAAACGCCCAGACTAAGACAAACCCCCATGTTCATGCACACAAAGATTTGTCTTAAGCGGGAATCGAACCCGCGATCTCAGCGTCGCAGGCAGGTACACTACCCACTTTGCCATCCGATCCGGTCGCCAATATTTATAGTGTGACGAGGCGTGGGCACGTGACACGTTGCGTCTGTTGCCATGAAGATAAACTACTCGGTAGATATCTTGACCCAGCTTTGCAGGACTGTAGGAAGAGCCTTTGTTAAAGATCTTCAATGTCCAAAGAGTAAGCACCGTTGACTTACACTACATCTAGTGTTGAGAATGGAAAAGAAGGCATCAGTCCTCAAATGTAACTTTTAATAAAACGGTTAAATAATTCATTACTATTCGGTTTTATCAACGTATCGTAGCTGCAATAAAATTATTTTCACCGCTGGTGATTGTTCACTAATAACTTTAACAAACCAATTAGTATAGAAGAAACTAGATGACTTGTTACTTTGCTTTTGTAGTATTTGACTTGTTGTTTCAACCATGTTAGGCATACGAAACCGTTATGTATTACGCCTTTCTATTTTATATATAATAGGGTTGCAGTTAAGTGCAGTTTATTCACAAGGGAATCCAAGTGATGAGGATGGTAAATATGTCTTATAAATAGATAGCCTTTTCATTAGCCAGGGGTAGAGAACCCCTCACTAGAGAAGTACTTCAAAGTTAAAGTGCAAGCGTACTTTAACTTCATTCGAATATTCAATATTTACGATAGTATTTTATGTGAAAATTCTCTCTCACGCAGTACACTATCGAATGTGATGAATACTGAATACTTGGTTTTTGCTGATTATTATAAATCGAATGTGGCAGTTTCGACTGCGTTTTATAACAAACTCTTCTATTATTTTTGCTCGATAGCAATTTAATATGTTTTACCTAGTGCAATTCTATTTTTGTCCATGTTTTTTCACACAATTTAATATTATTTCGCAGAAATGAGAGCTAATGAGCCGATAGAAGAAGAAGTATGTGTATTTAATTTTTTATTGTTTGATTATGTTATTTAAAGTTTATATATTCTAAGTAACTAATTTTAAACCTTTCACAGTGGCACATGGATTTCATGCCTGTAAGTATATAATTTTTTTTTAGAAAGAACCTTTATTTTTTTTATTAGGTACACAAGTCTGAAAAAAAATCGTATAGTGCATCGCAATATTTTTTTTCTTATGCTAACCTCATATCTCAAGGTACTTTTTACGATAATTAGCAAATTTCGTAAAGGAAAGTTTTTATAGTAGCAATAAGAAACAGCTTAGATACTAAAAGGTCTGATACCATTTTTCCATTTTATTGAAACCTCAAAAATAGCTTCTTGCTTGCAAGCTACTTTTCTGTGGTATCTAGACACCAACACCTATTTTATTTGATTTAGGGCAACAACTTTCATTATAAAAGGTTAACATGACCCAAATTGAAGAAAAAAACTCATTAACAAATTTTTGCGGAACATATAATATGTTCCGCAAAAATTTGTGTTAGTTTTAAATGTTATGTTGGTTTTAAATCAATAAATATCTTATTTTAACATCTTATATATTATGTTAATAATACTATTTTAATACTTATATACATAAATGGGTCAACCTGTATATAATATCGATATTTGGGCATAAGAAACCGTAAAATATTCTGTTATAGACGGGCTACTTGCCAGACAGCGTGTACAGAGAGCTGGCTTGGTATGGCATACTGCAGATTCAACCTCTTCACCATAGCTCCAAATATAAGGTGGCAGCACAACTCATTTGGCAGCACACTCTTGGAAGACCACATGTTATCATGGAGAGCCCACCGCAAGTATGCTTTGAAGATATAATTATATATTATATTATCCTATAAGTATGTACCTATTTAAGTTAATTGATGTAATTGGCTCTAAGCCGTTGTAATTAACTATAAATAAAATATCAATCTAATTAGGTACAAGTAGTTAAGCTTAATTTAATGGAAGTAATCTAGTTTTTATTCTTGCTGTGATGGCAATTTTTAAGTAGATTATTGACTACAATATATTTAATTTTAATAATTTGATTTACTTGCCATTTCTTTTGTAAGCAGAGCTGGAAATTTACTATTATGAATGTCTCTCCGTAGTCCACCCAGTCTCCAGGTAAAGTAAGCCGTCAGATCCTGGCCGAAGAAGCTGCTAAGTGGTCTCGGGAACAACGAGCGGCTCAAGAAGTCCTCATGGAGAATATCAAGAGTGGTGGCAATGGCCTCACTGTTAGGACTGTTTTAAGCGCGCACAAAAAAACCATATACATTATTCAAAATGGTGAGTAAGATAATACATTTTCCAGTTAAAAATTATAATCCCTTAAATAATTTAAGACCAAAGTACAAAGAATTTCAACTACTGCTGTAATTTAAAATATCTGTGCTGTTCAGTTTTCTTCATAATTTATTTTTAAAGCTGCTCATATCTGTTTGTGACAACCTGCGCACTTTTCCAGGTAATTACTACAAATGCCCAGAAGGTTCTGAACCAGATTTGGACGCCTACAGAGTGCAAGCTAATATGCACGAGCGCAAATGCACTTACGACAAGCAGTCCATTCCACTGCCAATGGACCCGTGCATTGAAGCTGAAGTGGCGCCGATCGAGTACTCATTCCATGAAGGCTGGATGTTCTGCCTCGGTAATGGTGAAAGAGAAAATAATTACTTCCAGAATGGAACCTTGGATTGCGGGAATAAAACAAAAGTAACGTTACGATTTGTATTGCCATCCATTTCCTTATATTTATAATTTGATTGATACAGATACAGTGACGAGAAAGATTTTTATTTAATTTTTAAGTTAGTTATTGTTAGTTTTTTTTAGGGAATGGAGAAAATAATTATTTTTGGTCTTTGTCTCTTGATCAAAAATATTCTACGTACGCTCCACGAGTAGCTTACGGTTTTCTTTTACTAATTAGGTATTCCATAAATAATGTTTCAGATAAGCGTAGATAAATTTCTAGACGAGTGTGCTATTGATAACAACATTGTGATAACGTTCGATTACTTTGGGGACGAGCCGCGTAAGGATATGATGCACAATGCTACCCTGTGTACTACATGGGATCCATGTCGTTTGTCCTATTTGTACAGGCTTGAGGTAAAATATAGTTGGCATACATATTTTTAAAGTTGTGGGGTATAAAGGTATGTTTTTAAAATTTTGTTCTATCCTAACTCTTTGTATATCTTGTAGCCACCGCCAGTAGAAATGACGCCTGCATTCCCAACTACCACGGAGAATCCATGTGAAACTACTATTTGTGATGAATGCTTGGATGATGAAGATGTCTCAAGAAAACTGAAAGAACGCAGTTTCGTAGTTTCCGGTACGTTATATTTTGCATAAAATATATTATTCTTTATGTTAATATTCGCACGTTTTTGGACATTCCCATTCGCAAGAATTGAGGATAATGTTTTCGACAATCAAAAAGAAAATCAAACATGGAATGGATGGATCTGGAAAGATAATATAATATTACTGTTGCCTGTTGCCTGCGACTTTACCCTATTTTATGCCCGAGATTTTAGTGATTAAACAAATAAACTTTCTCTCTGGTGCTTGGTCTCGAAGACGCTTTGGTAGATCTTCTTAGTTAAAAAAGGCTTTAATAAGGCGCATTCGCTTCGCTAAAATATTCGTACGTAAGAAATCGTACATTCGTTGCATCACTGTCCAATCTGTCCAAATACAATACTGATATTCATTTGCTTGAGTGAGATTAAACACAAAGTTAAACTCCGTCGAAAACAAGATTACATTAGGAAGTAAACATAACTTCTTTGTTTTCAGACGAAAAGCTTGAAGCAGCTATGCATGGTGGAAGCACTTAGGTGCTCACGACAAGACTTCTGAAAAACAACAACAGCTATGTAATTTGTTTGTAAATGTTCCTGCTCCAGAAGATACACATCTTACATAAAAAAAATATTCAACCTATTTGTATTTTTTTTGTTTTATTTACCGGTAAATAAGTAAACATTTGAATTAAAGTGTGAATTGGAGCGCTAATGAGTGTTGTTTTTTTTAATGTACTATACGAACATGACACGATCAATTTGAATTTAATTTTAATTATTACTTCTCTCACTCATTGGCTGCGTTGGCTGGCAGCACTTAAGAACGTGTCACTGATTCGCATATTTCCATATTTCGCATGGCATTGTCAAATCTGTCAATGATGTCATTATTCAGTGATGCCAGATTGGGGGGATTTCACCCAAATTTGGGGGTTTTTTAAAATGATGAGGGGATAATTGGGGGGCAAATATTTTTGGGGGGACGCTTGGAGGGAAAAATTTGAGTTTGATGGGATTTGGGAATTTTTAATACCAAAATTACAGCTTGGCAAAAAAAGTTTAGAAATTAATTGGATCGCCCTACCCTATCTTCTTCGTATGGCTACCCTATGACAATTCAACCAATCAGCTGCACAATCCAATTTAACATCCGACATCTGGTGGCTGAGTTGCCACTAGTTTCCAATGCCAACTAACCACAGATTAAATGTCATTATTCTGAGCAACGAACTACCAACGAAGGCTAGGGATGTGATTAAGTTATTCGCACCACCTCCATCTAAATTACGTTTCATTCGATTTGGAATTTGTGCGTAGCTTAAGATTGAATGTGTATTGGATCAAATAAAGAATGAAGACTGACAGGACTCGCGACTTATCAACTCGAAATGGCATCAATAGTTAAAAATAAGTAATTGCCACTTGATTATTATTATATTATCTCACACCTAGTCAGAGATGTGACTTATCTAAGATACAAGTATCTGAAATACAGATACAAGATACAAGATACGTATTTCCATCTTGTATCTAAAATACTTTTCCAAAAATCATTTTGTATCTTGTATTTGAATACATTTTGTTAGGTATCTTAGTATTTTACAAATACTTTTTCTGACAAAATACTTTTAGGAATAAGTTACCAAAAATTTGTATGAAATATAACACCTGTTTGCCAAGCTCTGCCCCTGTGGAGCGACTCTTTTCTTTTGGATTCTAAGGCCACATAGAAGAAAAATTTGTGATCAAATGTTTGAAGAACTAGTTTTACTTAAGTCTTTTTAAAATACTTAAGTAAAAGTAGTTCTTCAAACATTTCTTTTACATGAAATAATATAGGAGTCATGTCATGTATGTCATGCATGTCTTAACTATATCTCTGTTCTCATATATATTATGCCAATAATGACAGAAATAGAAAGGTTTTGTTCCGGTTTCAAGTGAGGACATGTATCCACTGGGGGGGGGGGGGGATATGTCTGTATCTCTTGCTCTCATACGTGCCTTATGCAGGGGGACATGTGCGTTCTCGGTCACTCGCAATAATGTTGTCAACAGACAACCTTAGAGAACTGACCATCTTTCTATTTCTGACATGTTATTGTTGATTATGCCTCATGTCTTATGTCTCATATCTCATGTTGTATCATGTCATGTCTTTTTGTATTATTGTCTTGGAAAAACTTCAGGGTGGTCAGTAAAAATAAGTAACCTGATGGCCAACCAAGTAAATTGATGGCTTTTGATTGGTTTATTATTTTCCTTAAAAATATAATATTTTGTCTTGTCACATTTCAGCGATTAACATAATATATTCGTAAATAAATAACATTACGTCGATTAGCCACGAGCTTGTCTCTCGTCTGATACCTCGCATTTGCTGATTGTGGGACCCGACGCTTGTGCTAAGAAATAAGTAATATCATATATGCAGGATGGATACGACAATACGACATTTATTGAAATCATAGATTCTAGATGTGGTTAGTTTACATTTACACCTGCTTTTTTTTATTAAGGAAGAAAGGAATAAAATCTATTTATTTCTCAATCACACTCCCGCCAACACAATTGGAAAAGAAAAATAAGACAAACAAGAATATAATAACAAAATGAAAATAAAATAAAATAACTAAAAATAAAAATAATAAAAACTTAAATAACTAAAACATATATTTTATTTTCATGTCACATCAATCAGTTGTCTCGAGTATCGCTGTGAACCTGGGATGTATTTTTTTATCAATTTATTTATTATTCAATTTATATTTTGTTTGGCAATCGTAAATGTATGTCGCCGCAGAGGCTATTTGGCATTAAAAACATAAACCATAAATTTACGTTTTATCGTGAATCTAATAATCACTAAATTAATTAGCCGAATTTTCGATTCGCTATGATTTAAATCAGTTATTATTACTGTATTATTTCTGTATTATTTCATAATAGTTTGTTAATTGGACAATTGAAGTGTAGTGTTTACAATGTAAGACGACACAGTTAGTCGATTTAATTTATGTGATGACTTTTGTCCATTTGATTATGTGTTAATTCATCTTTAATTGCAATTAGATTTAAAGTGAATCAAGAAACAATTTTAAGGGTTTATTTGAAAAATGTTCCAATCTGAAGCTAAGTATGTAAATTTAATCTTACCATGTTTTCATGCTATTTACTTGTGTGTAAAATCAGCTTTAATTTCTATTTGATTTATAGAGAATTGCTTATGTATTTACAACGGCTATTTAACATATTGATTGTTATTAGAAGCTAAATTTATTGCACCGGCGATGCGTCGGCAGCGCCGCCTGTTGATAGCTTGTTGAAATAATGTGAATGGCGGGAGTAACGGTGCATACGCTAACTTCGTTTTGAAGATGGCGGATTTTGGTTCACTTTTGCTCCTGGCATCAAACTAGAAGGTCGTAACCATTTCATTACTCTGTTACTGATTTTTTATCTGTTTTAAAAGTTATAAAATAACGTAATAACATAATTCAACGTTTGTTTTGCTTTTTTAATTTTAAACCCAGCTTTTGCTTGTGGCAATTTTATCAACCATAAATAAGTGTTTCGTTTTAATTTGAGTTCCTGATAATTATCTTATGGATAATTTGGAAGGCAGTATCGATTTATCGATGATTCACAGCGAATCATCGATGCTGCGCTTATCAGAAATCCCCGTACGTCGAAAACCCGATCTCAGAAATGGGATCGCCCCAGCGATCCCTTTCTGCCGGCCAATATGTTTCAGATTCCATAGACTTCGGCTCGAGCACCGTGGCGAGCGCCGCGATGGACCCTGGCGAAGGTACATCGTCATCGGCAGCCAATGTAGCAGGCACGTCCACCCGAGCTGACCTGTTAACGCAGCCCCGGCAGGCAGCGGGACATGATGCGGAATATGAGCCAGCGACTTCTTCAGCAAACAGGTGACAAAGTTAAAATTACTAAAGTGTTTTTGCCTTCGTATGACCCTGATGGTAACGTTAGTGTGCGCGAGTGATGTGACCACATTTCCACTGCAAAGTCTACCTACAAACTGAGTGACTACGATATTCGCATGAAGGTGACTAGTCTGCTTAAAGGGCGTGCTAAATTGTGGTCTGATAGCTGGCTAGTTACCACGTCTACGTGAGACGAATTACGCCAAAATATTATAACTACGTTCGAACCCGAAAGTCGTTACTCTCGTGATGTGCTTAAATTCAGAGACCATGTTTATGACACTTCTAGGGACATAGCAGAGTGCCTATCTCAAGCTTGGTTCTTATGGCGACGCGTTACTAAAGATAAACTAGATGGTAGTGATGCTGAGGAGGCAGTTATCGGCACAATTAGTGATGAGCGGCTTAGGATTGAATTAATGAATGTTCGGACACCACTTCCGTGCCAGAATTGATCTCCGTTTATTTATTTATTTATTTAATAATACAATTATTATACAAAGAATGACATGCTTAACAGTGTAATATAAAACTAACTAGGTTTTTCTATACACCTTTGGATTCGTCGACGGTAGTTTAAAAAAGAATCCGAGTTAGTTAAAACATCACATATCTAACGCTCACTTACACTTTTATTGTTTACCCTCAATAATTTTTATGCAGATACAGTATGCTCCTTTTTTGTAAGTATATTTTTTAATGCTTTTGACTAAAAGTTAACATCAGAAGTACCTAATTATTATGTGTTATAGGCTTATTTGTTAATATTCTCAATAAAATGCTGTTTTAGTTTATATTTTATGTTTCTATGTGTAAGATTATCCTTAATCGTTTGTGGCAATTTATTGATTAGTTCTGGTATGATATTGACAAAGCGCAATCGTCCGTAAAAGTTTTTATACCTTGGTTTTATCAGTTTCTTGTATGTATTACGCAATGTCATATTAGGTTTAGTATTGTATTCTAATGTTGCTTCATCTATTCGCGCTAAACGACCAAATACTTCTCAGAATTCTAATCAACCACCGCACAAGCGTTCTAAGTATTCTGTTGATAACCGTGCCCCTTATTGTCATTTGTGTAAAAAAGTAGGTCACAAATCTAATGAATGTCGGAGAAGGCGTACCGTTCGCGAGTCAAATGTTCAATCTGGTGAGAAGAGCCATGTGGATCCAAATTCAAATAAAGCTCCGTCGAATACCAAGAATGTTTGTACGTTTTGTTCTAAGCCTGGTCATACGTTTGACAATTGTTTTCGCCGCGAGAAGCAATTGACATCAAACGTTAATTCCATATCGAAAAATCACAGTAAATTGAAACTTAATACTATGCGTATTCGTGTGGGCAATTTGGCGATTAATACCATTTTTGATAGCGGCGCGGAATGTTCCCTCATGCGCGAATCAGTCTCTAATAAGTTACCAGGTCGTAGGCACCTTGTGGTAAATTATTTACGTGGTATTGGTCTATTTAGTGATTGCCACAAGTACCTTAACTGCCGTATGCGTTATTGATAATATTAACGTAGAAATATTGTTTCACATCTTGCCTGATTATGAAATGACGTGTGACGTACTTATTGGTGCTAATTTACTTCACGATACAGGGTTAAGTGTAATCGTAACTCAAAATAGTGCTACATTGATATCCCAACCTCGAATAATGCACATTAGAGAAAATAATTCATTATTTTGTTTTAAATCACGATTTAACCGATGAATCAGATATAAGTCAATTGCTTACCAAGTAAGCTAATTTGTGGATTGAGTGCTATCAGATGTACGATGGATGGGCTGCTTCTCTTTGCCACACAAGGTTGTAGTGCCTGTTGACATATGCACTGGATTCGTATCTAGGTTCATGGTAAATTCCTCCTTTTTTTACTCCCGGGCGTCCGGTTTACCATTACATTTGATGCCGCGTGACCAAGGATTTATGTCATTACATGTACTGATTCACTTCAGTGCAACATAAAACGTTATAATGGGTTACTTCGTAAATAACACAACGTAGAAATTATTGAATAATGTTATAATTTAAATTGATGGATCGACTAGATTGGCCAACTAGTTGCCCCATTAATATCATTTTAAATCGAAATAAATTTGATCTGATCAACTGCTACTTTTAAAATTGCTTCCCTTTATTATTTGCACTCCAAATAAAAACGCATCTTTAGGTAATGCGAGTGGTTTGCATTTTGTTTGTAATGATGACTGTTTTGCTTGAAACTCTTATGCGAGGCATGTGAATGTGATAGGCGTATGCTTATGTGTATGTTCGCAATAGTTGTATGATGATTAGATTGTGATTGAGCATATGGTGATATTATGTTACTTCCTTAAATACACTTGTTTCTTATTATGGTTCTATTTGCATGACGGTTCTTATGCGTGGTGTTTTAAGAGTATTCCTATATTATATGATGCAAGGTATTTTTGTTTGTCTGGTTAAGTTGGTCAGATTTAAAGTCGCGGCAATTAAGATTAACTTTGTTATTATTTATTCATAAAAATGTAAAATAACTTCTTCTTTCAACAAGACGATCACACCCATTATAATTTTGTAAAGTAGTAGATTTGTATTGCTAATATAATTCAAAACTTAATTTTATTTGTCTCTTAAGTGGAGAAGGGACGTTTCTAAGAATTTAAAGTGCATATATCTATCTACAGGTAAACTATTTCAAGTCCAGACCTATTTGGCATCCTCGAAACTAGATAAGAGTTAGTAAACAAAAAAATACAAGGAAAGGTTTTGTAACACTCAATTATGGGAAAAGGTTTTTTTTTTTCTAAATGTGTGTGCAACGCGCTAACTTAAAATGTCAAACTTATCGTTAAACTAGCTTCCGCCCGCGGCTCCGCCCGCTTGGTATGTCAATTAAAAGTAGCCTATATGTTAATCCAGACTATAAGCTACATGTGTGCAAAATTTCATCGAAATCGACCCGGTAGTTTTGGCGTGAAAGAGTAACAAACATCCATACATCCATACATCCATACTTACAAACTTTCACATTTATAATATTAGTAAGGATTATTGATTCTTAAATCTTAAGTGTGACTTTAGACATTTTAGTTGAGGGACTTGGTTTTTATTTTTTTGGGCACTTCAAAGTGATTCAAAAGGGACTAGAGGTTCTCACATTACACTTATGAATGTGCAACACTTGAATATAAAAAAGGGGAACAGATTATTGCCATTTTTAGAATTTCAAGATAGATCTCTCATAAACACTTGAACAACATCATGTGGTATTAAATTGTTATGGGTTCATATTAGAAACGGCAATTTTAGAATGTTAGGTAAATATAAAAATTATGTTATTGCAAAAAAGGACTGATATTTGCGCGCTTTTGTTAACAATTCCAGGAACATAAAACATCTGTCACGGGTGCATGGGTACCTGGTGCTGAGGTCAAGCAACTGAGTAAGGCGCGAAGTTTAGCGGCTGCTGCTTTTAAGTGAGAAAAGGGAGACATTGGACAACACTAACGTCACTGATCATCTTATACAGAGCTAAGTATTTTTATTTAATTATCCCCAATCTTGTAAACTTTCGAATTTGTACATATCCAACCCATGAAGGGATACGAATAGCAGAAGCATGGTTTATGTATTTTAAAGCATTTAGTTCTTTAAGCCTAAGTGTGTATTGTATGTATGGGGCGCCTCGGTGAGAGAAGAAGAATGTATCAAGTGAGAAAGTCCATACTGGAGCAACTAAACCTTTTAAAAATTCTTTGCCAAATATTACAACTGCAATATACGAAATAGGGCCCTGAAAGGTCTGAGGGGGGCATCAAAGCCCTTGAACTAGGAAGATGATAATCTTGTAAGATTGCTGTTAAAATTCTAAATAGCTATACCCTGCACGTGATCTTACAAGAATATTTAGGATAAATTGTAATGAAAATGTGTGATTTCAGAGATTTATATAATGGATATGGAGAAGCTGCCAGCCGATTCGAAAAGAAAACTTCGTCGCCGGCGAGTTTTCCAGAACCGACTTCTCCAAGTCTTCTGAGGGTTGAGTACGCTAGCCAGTCCAGGTATCACAAACGTAGAAGATTTCTGGTAAGTACAATTCCATTCTAAGCATGGACAGTACCTTAAATTGCATAACCAGGTATCGCAGGTTTTATTACGTTTGTTTTGATTTCTCGGGCATGCAATTAAGACTAGTTAATCTCTAAGAAGAAGAATATCTTGAAGCAATGATTTATATTATCATAAAAATCTCTGTATTTTTCTGTTATGTAGGTACAATTCTATTCCGCATATGAATAGATATTTTTTTTATTTTATAACATTTTGTATATCTATATACCTCTTGTATGTATTTTATGTGTCGATTTGTACTCGTTTCGCCCAAATATATATATATTCACATCAATACTATAAACACTTCAGTTCTTTGCTCATATTGCACCTACCCTTGCTTTTCTCTGCACCACCCAAGGTTGACTGTTAGAGAATAGCACTAGGCATTAAGTCCGCTTCTGTACTTATAAATGTGCAAAAGTTTTAATAAATAAATAAATGAAAATAATTTTAATACGTAACCAGTAATTTGCAATATAATTTATTCATTTTGTACAGTGAAAGGCTACGTTGGTTTGTCCAGCACGGCCCTTTTTAAATAGGGGAATTCGCACTTTAGGTGTGCACCAAAGAAATGTACTCGCCTCTCGAAGCATTATGTACCGCTTTTTTTTCAATGTACCGCTGTATTATTTAAGAAAAACGCAAAGAAAGGGGGCCGTGCTAAAATCGTTTGGCTGGCACGGCCCCCGTGTATCTTAAAAACTATACAGCGAATTTAGTAGTTTCATATACTCAAGGAATGTACTCTATAAACAGAATATATGTACCGCAAAAGATATTCTGAATTCGTGATAACAAATGAAATATCGATGTGAGAAGGGGGCCGTGCTGAAATTTTCGTTTTTAAGAAAATGTGTAAAAAATACTAATCATCCTTAGCCAAAAACTATTTAAAATTAATTGGTATTTGGCAAGTATCATATGTACCGCATTAGCTTCTCATAAAAACTTGCTAAATTATAAAAAATATACATTTTTGGTTCATTCAGCACGGCCCTCTATAGGCGCCAATATCTTTTTTTATTTGACATATTTGTTTACAAAATTCAACTTCCTGAATTACATTTAAGGAGTACATTCGTTCTAAATATATAGCGATTCAACAGTATTACTATTTTAAAAGATACATTGAATCAAAATTATCGTATATTAAGTACAACTGATGAGGTGACCATGATTCTACGTGAAAATGGATAAAACAAAACTAATGCAGAAATTAAGTAAATCTTTAATGAAATAAACAAATCAACAACACCATAATTTAAGAGGAGATAATAACTGAATATAATAAGATGATCGATAAAAAAATAAACTATAGGTAACTAATGAAATAATAACAATACTATTGGAATGATGCATTTCCTGTCGCTATCACTTGCTTTACGTACTGCCAGCGACTAAAACAGATCATTCTAACGAATAATTTTATAAAGTAAATCTTAAAAAAATATCAATTGTGACATAATTTAAGATAAGGATAGACGAGATAAGTTTCGGACGCTTACACCGCATAGCTCGAAGGCTTAAATATTATAGATGTGTATTGATAAACTCATTTTTCTAGGCGGGCGCCTAAAATCGCGATATGGTGTGCTCTTATTGGTTATTATAAACGTCAGAATAGTATATTGTGACAAGGTTCCATCCCATTCCCTATTTGGTGGTGAAAGTTATTAATATATTGACAAAATCATTTTTCTTGGTGGGTCACTAACTCGCTTTACGAACCTATACTACGCCCGTGAGGAACTAAACAGCGCATTTTCGAAGTTCATTCTACCCGCCTAGAAAAATGAGTTTATCAATACACATCTATAATATTTAAGCCTTTGAGCTATGCGGTGTAAGCGTCCGAAACTTATCTCGTCTATCCTTATCTTAAATTGTCACAATTGATATTTTTTTAAGATTTACTTTATAAAATTATTCGTTAGAATGATCTGTTTTAGTCGCTGGCAGTACGTAAAGCAAGTGATAGCGACAGGAAATGCATCATTCCAATAGTATTGTTATTATTATTTTCATTAGTTACCTATAGTTTATTTTTTTATCGATCATCTTATTATATTCAGTTATTATCTCCTCTTAAATTAAGGTGTTGTTGATTTGTTTATTTCATTAAAGATTTACTTAATTTCTGCATTAGTTTTGTTTTTATCCATTTTCACGTAGAATCATGGTAACCTCATCAGTTGTAATATACGATAAATCTTTTAAAATAGTAATACTGTTGAATCGCTATATATTTAGAACGAATGTACTCCTTAAATGTAATTCAGGAAGTTGAATTTTGTAAACAAATATGTCAAATTAAAAAAGATATTGGCGCCTATAGAGGGCCGTGCTGAATGAACCAAAAATGTATATTTTTTATAATTTAGCAAGTTTTTATGAGAAGCTAATGCGGTACATATGATACTTGCCAAATACCAATTAATTTTAAATAGTTTTTGGCTAAGGATTAGTATTTTTTACACATTTTCTTAAAAACGAAAATTTCTCACATCGATATTTCATTTGTTATCACGAATTCAGAATATCTTTTGCGGTACATATATTCTGTTTATAGAGTACATTCCTTGAGTATATGAAACTACTAAATTCGCTGTATAGTTTTTAAAATACACGGGGGCCGTGCCAGCCAAACGATTTTAGCACGGCCCTCTTTCTTTGCGTTTTTCTTAAAAAATACAGCGGTACATTGAAAAAAAAGCGGTACATATGCTTCGAGAGGCGAGTACATTTCTTTGGTGCACACCTAAAGTGCGAATTCCCCTATTTAAAAAGGGCCGTGCTGGGCAAACGAACGTGTCCATGCGAGTGGAATTAAAAAAAAAAATATATTTATCACACAATATTAACATAACGTCGTCTAGTCCCAAACTAAGCAGAGCTTGTACTAGAAAAACTGATATTAATACTAATATACTTTTCTTTTGTAATTACTTAATACACCCAAACCAAGACAAACCTCTATGTTTATGCACACAAAGATTTTTATGGAGCGAAAATCGAACCCTAGTATTAATATGATATGAGACACGTAAAAAACAGTACATTGACAAATAAAAAATCCGGTAGCATTGTAATCGTAATGCGCTTAATATAACAACGACAAAGATTTATTTCTGACATGTTTTTATCTGGCATAGTATTGCATAGATAGATAGAATAGTTATTTATGGTACTAGTGAGAAAATGTTTATATTTCTGTTGTGAGTGCTAATTTTAAACCTTGAGCTAGCGAAGTAGTCTTGATAGCGAGTGATTCTAATAAAGACTACTTCGCAAGCGAAAGATTTTAAGAGGTCACGAACTGGAAATTATTTTTTTCTCACCAGTAGCATACGCGAATTTTCACCTCTTCCAGTGAGCAAAATATATGAAGATTTTGAAAGAAAGAGACAATAAAGCGGTAGTTTTTGCTTAGATTATTAGAAATTATTTATATATGAGGCATGTAATGTAATCCAATGGTATGGCAGAACAATCTGGTGTGAAGCGGCGGCGGCACGCTGCTGCTGCGCGCCGGCCAGCGCGCGCGCCGCGACGCCTGGCGCTCCGTGCCGCTGCACGCCTTCCTGCTGCAGGTAACTCGTGCTGCTGCTTGCACTGCTACACCCACAAATATAGATCTACATAGATAACGCAAATGCATGTACTTCGCGTGTCTGAACCCCGACCAAGCGTCAAGGTTGGTCGCCGCTAACTTCAGTCCACGCGCGTCTTTTGTTAGAGAAAATCATAGCGGACGGCTCCAGTTGAATCGTTTGAATCGTACTGCATCGGCGGCATCGGTGTCTTTGAATCGGTTTGGATTTCCCATCACTAAATTTCGGCTGTGATGTCACAAAAGGTATTAAAAAGTCGGCACGCATGGTTTCAATACAAATCGTGATACTTGCGTTATCTATGTAGATCTATATCTGTGGCTACACCGCATCAGTGTGATTCGCTAACATTTGTTCTGTGACTTGATGGGCTTGTGTGAGTGAATATGTGTATTTGGCCTTGTCATTGGGACCATTAGATAGTGTTATTGCTTCAGGCGTTCTATCTAATGTAAAAAAACTAAATTTTTATTATTATTATTATTATATAATTATCAACGGCTGTGTATTCAACATCGTGTGTCGTATGGACTAAAGAGATTGCATATTACTATTACAAGTAGAGAGGCTATGTAACGAAGCAGTTCAAAAATACATTGCACTGATTTTTTTATTTTTTAAATACTTGAGTGTTTAGAAAGAATTTGTTTTATTCTTTATCCACATCTATGAGGTTAAGCATACAATTTATACAAATGGAGAATTTGACTTTCAAATTCGCCATAGACACACTGAGATTCATAGATGGAATTGCCAAATTAAAACTTTGGGTGAGCGGCATCCGGTGGCCGAGTTTGATTCTCGACCAATCAGTCGCTTATTTCGACTCATCTGAGCGATATCTGATGGCTGAGCTTTTAGTAAAGTTATTCATTAGAACTCATATCCATTCCGCTCTACTATCTTCCTCTTTTGTCGTTATTTATAGTTAATTCAGCAGCACGGTTTCTGGTGCGGCGGCAGTGATGAAGAAGGAGGCGCCGTGCAATGGTGGCACACGGCTCGATTGCGAGTGCTAGCCACGGCTACTAATGTGGCACAAGTGGATGTCATGCTTGCTGCCTCGCTGCTACTTGTACAAATTAGGTACAACTTATCTATATTTAAATAAATATTATTATTGTTGGGACGAGGTTTTGGGTGTTCACGTCGACCCCGTGGGTCTATTGTGATTGTAGCCTCATTATAGACTCTCCTCTAGGCCAATAGCCTCCATAAATTGGAGCAGTCGGCCGATCGGGAGTGACTTGACATCATCCGGATCCAATATATTTAAATAAATAACTAAAACTTACAAAAAAGTATTGACGGCGTTTTCGCACTACGTCCGATTCGAGTTGGATCCGGAGTACTCGTGGAAGAATTAGTGTACCAATACAATTGCTCATTGACGGACTTGAATCGGACGTAGTGCGGCAGCGCCCTTACTTCATAGAAACAATGTAAGTATAAAAGGATAAAATAAACTATGTTTTGTTTTTCAGCGAACCGGATGATGATGAGCTATCAGAAATATCAACAAATTATTTGAAGAATAGCATCGGAAAAGGAATACCGATGAACGAGATTTCTATGCTAGCTAACAAAGTTTTAGCTATGTACAAAGAGGTAATTTATTCATACAAAACTATTATCAAAACATATTTCCAAGCTTATATACGTCACGAATCTTAGAAATGGTCATTTACATTTTTTTGAAATAGTGCGGTACCTAATATAGCTCCTTGAGGAACACCATACTGAGAGGGGTTTTACAAGGAACTTTCTAGATTTTTTATAGCTTGTTATTAATACGAGTTAGTTGTGCTATTTTCCTTTTGTTGATATCTCATTGTCTATTGGATATGATTACATATTTGCTTTATCTTTTGTTACTAGGTGGTTGAAAACTTTTACGCTCGTTCTCATTACAAATGGAATGCGTCACACTTAAAGAAGCTATGTGAAAACGTTAAGTGGTATACGCCTGGTAATATGGAACTACTTCTTATGGTAAGCATAATATCTTTCAAATTATGTTCTATTTATATCTTATTATTGGTTGTCTATGCCTCCGAATCGGAACGAAAGTTTACAAAATCAGAAAATTATAAAATTCACTTTGCTCTCCACAGGCAATAGGTGCAGAATCAAACTTCATATTCCGAGAAAGGCTAGTAACAGACGAAGAGAAAGCTGTGTTCAACTCGATTTGCCGCAAACATCTGAAGGTGAACAATGAAACCATGCACTTTGCGTGCAAACTCCGAGGAGATGGCGTGTATCTGGAGAACACTGACTGTACGGACTGGTATCAAACCACGCAGAAACTTATCAATCAGTGTTGTGAGTGCACGATTATATTTCTTACAAGCTTCCACCTTGGCTTTACACGCTTGATATAAAAAACTAGCATATTATGATGGCTTTCCCCAAGCCTTCAAGGCTTCGACTATCTCCATACCAATATTTATATGTACTAGTAAGGATTGTAAGAATTATATGTTATGGGCAAAATCTTTGTGTGATTCGCAAAGATTTGTTCTGAGACTGGGCGTGCTTGTGTGAGCGAATGTCTGTATTTGGACTATCTTGTCATTGGGACCATCGGATAGTGTAATTGCTTCTGGCGTTCTATCTCCTGTGAAAACTCCAATTTTTTTTTTTTTAAATCTTTACTGGTTCTTGTTTAATATTGATTTTATTTTCAGTGTCAGAGCATGAGCAAAGTGTTTGGTGAGAGTGGTGCTGAGGTTTGTTCTGAGCTGGCCGTATTATGTCCAGCTATAGCGAGAGCGGTGTGTACCTACCAATACTTTATTGTTAACTATCTTGTTATCTTTGTTTTAAAAATGTATACTATCAAATAATTACTATGAATCTGTTTTATGTTGTCAGACCAATGGCGGCCTGCTAGTGTGCGTGGGCAGCGCCGGCGCCGGGCGCGTGGCAGCGGCGCACATCGTGTCAGCGGCGTTGCCGGCCGCGCTTTTCGTCGTCAAACACCAATCGCACTTCAATAACGTTTTCAAAAATGTAAGTTGTCTATGTGCAGATATATCTTTTAAGTTTTAAACTATTGCGTTACACAATTAAACTAAATAATCTAATATTAAAATTATGATATGATATTATCTTACTGTTATTTGATTAGCATTTCGGTTAGTTTACATCGGGTACATGGTCACAAGCTATCCGTTCTTTGGGACGCATCTCCTCTTTTTTAACCGACTTCAAAAAAGGAGGAGGTTCTCAATTCGGTTGTATTTTTTTTTTTTTTTTTTTTTTTGTTTGTTCACCGATTACTCGAAGACGCCTGGACCGATTTGAGAAATTCTTTTTTGTTTGATAGGATATACTTGTCATGTGGTCCCATTTTTTTCCAGTCACGTTCTAATGATGAGATCCTAGAGAAATCGAGGGCAACCCTCAAATTTAAAAGGCTTCTATATTGTTTTTTGTATATTATCTAAAGCTACTTGGATATTTGCATCTAGTAGCCAGCATTTTATGTTGCTGAGCTGATGCTGGAAGGTACAACTCCTCAACGGTTAGGAGTAAGGGGATTATTAATAATAAGTTTTCCGTCTCAAGTAACCGTCGTCCTCATTCGAGAAACATTCTTGCTCGGTCTACCCATCACTTAAAATCGTAAAATAAAATAATTTTTAACAAAAAAAAAACCGACTTCAAAAAGTAGGTAAACTAAAAAGCATAAAATAAATTTACTTCGCACAAATAATACGTTTTTTCATTTAGTTAAATAGAAATTATTAAAACTTCTTCTTTCAACTAGACGATCACACCCATTATAATTTTGTAAAGTAGTAGATTTGTATTGCTAATATAATACAAAACTTAATTTTATTTGTCTCAAGTGGAGAAGGGACGTTTCTAAGAATATAAAGTGCATATGTCTACAGGTAAACTATTTCAAGTCCAGACCTATTTGGCATCCTCGAAACTAGATAAGAGTTAGTAAACAAAAAAATACAAGGAAAGATTTTGTAACACTCAATTATGGGAAAAAGTTTTTTGTTTTCTAAATGTGTGTGCAACGCGCTAACTTAAAATGTCAAACTTATCGTTAAATTATTGATTCTTAAATCTTAAGTGTGACTTTAGACATTTTAGTTACTTAGTTTAGGGACTTAGTTTTTATTTTTTGGGCACTTCAAAGTGATTCAAAAGGGGCTAGAGGTTCTCACATTACACTTATGAATGTGCAACACTTGAATATAAAAAAGGGGAACAGATTATTGCCATTTTTAGAATTTCAAGATAGATCTCTCATAAACACTTGAACAACATCATGTGGTATTAAATTGTTATGGGTTCATATTAGAAACGGCAATTTTAGAATGTTAGGTAAATATAAAAATTATGTTATTGCAAAAAAGGACTGATATTTGCGCGCTTTTGTTAACAATTCCAGGAACATAAAACATCTGTCACGGGTGCATGGGTACCTGGTGCTGAGGTCAAGCAACTGAGTAAGGCGCGAATTTTAGCGGCTGCTGCTTTTAAGTGAGAAAAGGGAGACATTGGACAACACTAACGTCACTGATCATCTTATACAGAGCTAAGTATTTTTATTTAATTATTCCCAATCGTGTACACTTTTGAATTTGTACATATCCAACCCATGAAGGGATACGAATAGCAGAAGCATGGTTTATGTATTTTAAAGCATTTAGTTCTTTAAGCCTAAGTGTGTATTGTATGTATGGGGCGCCTCGATGAGAGAAGAAGAATGTATCAAGTGAGAAAGTCCATACTGGAGCAACTAAACCTTTTAAAAATTCTTTGCCAAATATTACAACTGCAATATACGAAATAGGGCCCTGAAAGGTCTGAGGGGGGCATCAAAGCCCTTGAACTAGGAAGATGATAATCTTGTAAGATTGCTGTTAAAATTCTAAATAGCTATACCCTGCACGTGATCTTACAAGAATATTTAGGATAAATTGTAATGAAAATGTGTGATTTCAGAGATTTATATAATGGATATGGAGAAGCTGCCAGCCGATTCGAAAAGAAAACTTCGTCGCCGGCGAGTTTTCCAGAACCGACTTCTCCAAGTCTTCTGAGGGTTGAGTACGCTAGCCAGTCCAGGTATCACAAACGTAGAAGATTTCTGGTAAGTACAATTCCATTCTAAGCATGGACAGTACCTTAAATTGCATAACCAGGTATCGCAGGTTTTATTACGTTTGTTTTATAATAATAATAATAATAAAATCATTTATTTCAATCACATTTAAGATCATACAAGAAAATAAGATAAAACATTATAATACAGGTATTATTACATTAGGTTAAATAGTTATATGAATTAAATTAAAATAATATAAATAGAATTGATAAAATTAAATTGAAATTGTGTAAAAGGTAATAAAATTAGAGTCATCACATCAAATAATAAAAACAAAATTAAAATTATAAAATCAATTTACAAAATTTGAATAAATAAAATTTATAATATAAAATTTAGAATATAAAATTACAAATACAATTTTTAATAACATCATAATATCTGATTAACTTAAAATAATAAAAATAATAAATCAATAACAAGCCTTCCTCTGAGTCATCTGTTTGTTTGTCAGTACATTAACCATATAACAATGATTAATGTACTGGCAATCAAATCTGTTCGCAAATACGCTCAGGATGGAGTTGGAGGTGGACCGGAGCCTGCGCCCCAGAGACGCGCACCGCTTCCGCATCGTCGTGTAGAAACAGTCGACACGGGCGTCGGCAAACATCCCTGAAGCGCTACAGCGCCGGGGCAACCCCAACAACACCCTGAACGCATTCCGATTCCGATTTCTCGGGCATGCAATTAGGACTAGTTAATCTCTAAGAAGAAGAATATCTTGAAGCAATGATTTATTTTATCATAAAAATCTCTGTATTTTTCTGTTATGTAGGTACAATTCTATTCCGCATATGAATAGATATTTTTTTTATTTTATAACATTTTGTATATCTATATACCTCTTGTATGTATTTTATGTGTCGATTTGTACTCGTTTCGCCCAAATATATATATATTCACATCAATACTATAAACACTTCAGTTCTTTGCTCATATTGCACCTACCCTTGCTTTTCTCTGCACCACCCAAGGTTGACTGTTAGAGAATAGCACTAGGCATTAAGTCCGCTTCTGTACTTATAAATGTGCAAAAGTTTTAATAAATAAATAAATGAAAATAATTTTAATACGTAACCAGTAATTTGCAATATAATTTATTCATTTTGTACAGTGAAAGGCTACGTTGGTTTGTCCAGCACGGCCCTTTTTAAATAGGGGAATTCGCACTTTAGGTGTGCACCAAAGAAATGTGCTCGCCTCTCGAAGCATTATGTACCGCTTTTTTTTCAATGTACCGCTGTATTTTTTAAGAAAAACGCAAAGAAAGGGGGCCGTGCTAAAATCGTTTGGCTGGCACGGCCCCCGTGTATCTTAAAAACTATACAGCGAATTTAGTAGTTTCATATACTCAAGGAATGTACTCTATAAACAGAATATATGTACCGCAAAAGATATTCTGAATTCGTGATAACAAATGAAATATCGATGTGAGAAGGGGGCCGTGCTGAAATTTTCGTTTTTAAGAAAATGTGTAAAAAATACTAATCATCCTTAGCCAAAAACTATTTAAAATTAATTGGTATTTGGCAAGTATCATATGTACCGCATTAGCTTCTCATAAAAACTTGCTAAATTATAAAAAATATACATTTTTGGTTCATTCAGCACGGCCCTCTATAGGCGCCAATATCTTTTTTAATTTGACATATTTCTTTACAAAATTCAACTTCCTGAATTACATTTAAGGAGTACATTCGTTCTAAATATATAGCGATTCAACAGTATTACTATTTTAAAAGATACATTGAATCAAAATTATCGTATATTAAGTACAACTGATGAGGTGACCATGATTCTACGTGAAAATGGATAAAACAAAACTAATGCAGAAATTAAGTAAATCTTTAATGAAATAAACAAATCAACAACACCATAATTTAAGAGGAGATAATAACTGAATATAATAAGATGATCGATAAAAAAATAAACTATAGGTAACTAATGAAATAATAACAATACTATTGGAATGATGCATTTCCTGTCGCTATCACTTGCTTTACGTACTGCCAGCGACTAAAACAGATCATTCTAACGAATAATTTTATAAAGTAAATCTTAAAAAAATATCAATTGTGACATAATTTAAGATAAGGATAGACGAGATAAGTTTCGGACGCTTACACCGCATAGCTCGAAGGCTTAAATATTATAGATGTGTATTGATAAACTCATTTTTCTAGGCGGGCGCTTAAAATCGCGATATGGTGTACTCTTATTGGTTATTATAAACGTCAGAATAGTATATTGTGACAAGGTTCCATCCCATTCCCTATTTGGTGGTGAAAGTTATTAATATATTGACAAAATCATTTTTCTTGGTGGGTCACTAACTCGCTTTACGAACCTATACTACGCCCGTGAGGAACTAAACAGCGCATTTTCGAAGTTCATTCTACCCGCCTAGAAAAATGAGTTTATCAATACACATCTATAATATTTAAGCCTTTGAGCTATGCGGTGTAAGCGTCCGAAACTTATCTCGTCTATCCTTATCTTAAATTGTCACAATTGATATTTTTTTAAGATTTACTTTATAAAATTATTCGTTAGAATGATCTGTTTTAGTCGCTGGCAGTACCTACGTAAAGCAAGTGATAGCGACAGGAAATGCATCATTCCAATAGTATTGTTATTATTTCATTAGTTACCTATAGTTTATTTTTTTATCGATCATCTTATTATATTCAGTTATTATCTCCTCTTAAATTAAGGTGTTGTTGATTTGTTTATTTCATTAAAGATTTACTTAATTTCTGCATTAGTTTTGTTTTTATCCATTTTCACGTAGAATCATGGTAACCTCATCAGTTGTAATATACGATAAATCTTTTAAAATAGTAATACTGTTGAATCGCTATATATTTAGAACGAATGTACTCCTTAAATGTAATTCAGGAAGTTGAATTTTGTAAAGAAATATGTCAAATTAAAAAAGATATTGGCGCCTATAGAGGGCCGTGCTGAATGAACCAAAAATGTATATTTTTTATAATTTAGCAAGTTTTTATGAGAAGCTAATGCGGTACATATGATACTTGCCAAATACCAATTAATTTTAAATAGTTTTTGGCTAAGGATTAGTATTTTTTACACATTTTCTTAACAACGGAAATTTCTCACATCGATATTTCATTTGTTATCACGAATTCAGAATATCTTTTGCGGTACATAATTATATTCTGTTTATAGAGTACATTCCTTGAGTATATGAAACTACTAAATTCGCTGTATAGTTTTTAAGATACACGGGGGCCGTGCCAGCCAAACGATTTTAGCACGGCCCTCTTTCTTTGCGTTTTTCTTAAAAAATACAGCGGTACATTGAAAAAAAAGCGGTACATATGCTTCGAGAGGCGAGTACATTTCTTTGGTGCACACCTAAAGTGCGAATTCCCCTATTTAAAAAGGGCCGTGCTGGGCAAACGAACGTGTCCATGCGAGTGGAATTAAAAAAAAAATATATATTTATCACACAATATTAACATAACGTCGTCTAGTCCCAAACTAAGCAGAGCTTGTACTAGAAAAACTGATATTAATACTAATATACTTTTCTTTTGTAATTACTTAATACACCCAAACCAAGACAAACCTCTATGTTTATGCACACAAAGATTTTTATGGAGCGAAAATCGAACCCTAGTATTAATATGATATGAGACACGTAAAAAACAGTACATTGACAAATAAAAAATCCGGTAGCATTGTAATCGTAATGCGCTTAATATAACAACGACAAAGATTTATTTCTGACATGTTTTTATCTGGCATAGTATTGCATAGATAGATAGATAGAATAGTTATTTATGGTACTAGTGAGAAAATGTTTATATTTCTGTTGTGAGTGCTAATTTTAAACCTTGAGCTAGCGAAGTAGTCTTGATAGCGAGTGATTCTAATAAAGACTACTTCGCAAGCGAAAGATTTTAAGAGGTCACGAACTGGAAATTATTTTTTTCTCACCAGTAGCATACGCGAATTTTCACCTCTTCCAGTGAGCAAAATATATGAAGATTTGGAAAGAAAGAGACAATAAAGCGGTAGTTTTTGCTTAGATTATTAGAAATTATTTATATATGAGGCATGTAATGTAATCCAATGGTATGGCAGAACAATCTGGTGTGAAGCGGCGGCGGCACGCTGCTGCTGCGCGCCGGCCAGCGCGCGCGCCGCGACGCCTGGCGCTCCGTGCCGCTGCACGCCTTCCTGCTGCAGGTAACTCGTGCTGCTGCTTGCACTGCTACACCCACAAATATAGATCTACATAGATAACGCAAATGCATGTACTTCGCGTGTCTGAACCCCGACCAAGCGTCAAGGTTGGTCGCCGCTAACTTCAGTCCACGCGCGTCTTTTGTTAGAGAAAATCATAGCGGACGGCTCCAGTTGAATCGTTTGAATCGTACTGCATCGGCGGCATCGGTGTCTTTGAATCGGTTTGGATTTCCCATCACTAAATTTCGGCTGTGATGTCACAAAAGGTATTAAAAAGTCGGCACGCATGGTTTCAATACAAATCGTGATACTTGCGTTATCTATGTAGATCTATATCTGTGGCTACACCGCATCAGTGTGATTCGCTAACATTTGTTCTGTGACTTGATGGGCTTGTGTGAGTGAATATGTGTATTTGGCCTTGTCATTGGGACCATTAGATAGTGTTATTGCTTCAGGCGTTCTATCTAATGTAAAAAAACTAAATTTTTATTATTATTATTATTATATAATTATCAACGGCTGTGTATTCAACATCGTGTGTCGTATGGACTAAAGAGATTGCATATTACTATTACAAGTAGAGAGGCTATGTAACGAAGCAGTTCAAAAATACATTGCACTGATTTTTTTATTTTTTAAATACTTGAGTGTTTAGAAAGAATTTGTTTTATTCTTTATCCACATCTATGAGGTTAAGCATACAATTTATACAAATGGAGAATTTGACTTTCAAATTCGCCATAGACACACTGAGATTCATAGATGGAATTGCCAAATTAAAACTTTGGGTGAGCGGCATCCGGTGGCCGAGTTTGATTCTCGACCAATCAGTCGCCTATTTCGACTCATCTGAGCGATATCTGATGGCTGAGCTTTTAGTAAAGTTATTCATTAGAACTCATATCCATTCCGCTCTACTATCTTCCTCTTTTGTCGTTGTTTATAGTTAATTCAGCAGCACGGTTTCTGGTGCGGCGGCAGTGATGAAGAAGGAGGCGCCGTGCAATGGTGGCACACGGCTCGATTGCGAGTGCTAGCCACGGCTACTAATGTGGCACAAGTGGATGTCATGCTTGCTGCCTCGCTGCTACTTGTACAAATTAGGTACAACTTATCTATATTTAAATAAATATTATTATTGTTGGGACGAGGCTTTGGGTGTTCACGTCGACCCCGTGGGTCTATTGTGATTGTAGCCTCATTATAGACTCTCCTCTAGGCCAATAGCCTCCATAAATTGGAGCAGTCGGCCGATCGGGAGTGACTTGACATCATCCGAATCCAATATATTTAAATAAATAACTAAAACTTACAAAAAAGTATTGACGGCGTTTTCGCACTACGTCCGATTCGAGTTGGATCCGGAGTACTCGTGGAAGAATTAGTGTACCAATACAATTGCTCATTGACGGACTTGAATCGGACGTAGTGCGGCAGCGCCCTTACTTCATAGAAACAATGTCAGTATAAAAGGATAAAATAAACTATGTTTTGTTTTTCAGCGAACCGGATGATGATGAGCTATCAGAAATATCAACAAATTATTTGAAGAATAGCATCGGAAAAGGAATACCGATGAACGAGATTTCTATGCTAGCTAACAAAGTTTTAGCTATGTACAAAGAGGTAATTTATTCATACAAAACTATCATCAAAACATATTTCCAAGCTTATATACGTCACGAATCTTAGAAATGGTCATTTACATTTTTTTGAAATAGTGCGGTACCTAATATAGCTCCTTGAGGAACACCATACTGAGAGGGGTTTTACAAGGAACTTTCTAGATTTTTTATAGCTTGTTATTAATACGAGTTAGTTGTGCTATTTTCCTTTTGTTGATATCTCATTGTCTATTGGATATGATTACATATTTGCTTTATCTTTTGTTACTAGGTGGTTGAAAACTTTTACGCTCGTTCTCATTACAAATGGAATGCGTCACACTTAAAGAAGCTATGTGAAAACGTTAAGTGGTATACGCCTGGTAATATGGAACAACTTCTTATGGTAAGCATAATATCTTTCAAATTATGTTCTATTTATATCTTATTATTGGTTGTCTATGCCTCCGAATCGGAACGAAAGTTTACAAAATCAGAAAATTATAAAATTCACTTTGCTCTCCACAGGCAATAGGTGCAGAATCAAACTTCATATTCCGAGAAAGGCTAGTAACAGACGAAGAGAAAGCTGTGTTCAACTCGATTTGCCGCAAACATCTGAAGGTGAACAATGAAACCATGCACTTTGCGTGCAAACTCCGAGGAGATGGCGTGTATCTGGAGAACACTGACTGTACGGACTGGTATCAAACCACGCAGAAACTTATCAATCAGTGTTGTGAGTGCACGATTATATTTCTTACAAGCTTCCACCTTGGCTTTACACGCTTGATATAAAAAACTAGCATATTATGATGGCTTTCCCCAAGCCTTCAAGGCTTCGACTATCTCCATACCAATATTTATATGTACTAGTAAGGATTGTAAGAATTATATGTTATGGGCAAAATCTTTGTGTGATTCGCAAAGATTTGTTCTGAGACTGGGCGTGCTTGTGTGAGCGAATGTCTGTATTTGGACTATCTTGTCATTGGGACCATCGGATAGTGTAATTGCTTCTGGCGTTCTATCTCCTGTGAAAACTCAATTTTTTTTTTTTTTTAAATCTTTACTGGTTCTTGTTTAATATTGATTTTATTTTCAGTGTCAGAGCATGAGCAAAGTGTTTGGTGAGAGTGGTGCTGAGGTTTGTTCTGAGCTGGCCGTATTATGTCCAGCTATAGCGAGAGCGGTGTGTACCTACCAATACTTTATTGTTAACTATCTTGTTATCTTTGTTTTAAAAATGTATACTATCAAATAATTACTATGAATCTGTTTTATGTTGTCAGACCAATGGCGGCCTGCTAGTGTGCGTGGGCAGCGCCGGCGCCGGGCGCGTGGCAGCGGCGCACATCGTGTCAGCGGCGTTGCCGGCCGCGCTTTTCGTCGTCAAACACCAATCGCACTTCAATAACGTTTTCAAAAATGTAAGTTGTCTATGTGCAGATATATCTTTTAAGTTTTAAACTATTGCGTTACACAATTAAACTAAATAATCTAATATTAAAATTATGATATGATATTATCTTACTGTTATTTGATTAGCATTTCGGTTAGTTTACATCGGGTACATGGTCACAAGCTATCCGTTCTTTGGGACGCATCTCCTCTTTTTTAACCGACTTCAAAAAAGGAGGAGGTTCTCAATTCGGTTGTATTTTTTTTTTTTTTTTTTTTTTTGTTTGTTCACCGATTACTCGAAGACGCCTGGACCGATTTGAGAAATTCTTTTTTTGTTTGATAGGATATACTTGTCATGTGGTCCCATTTTTTTCCAGTCACGTTCTAATGATGAGATCCTAGAGAAATCGAGGGCAACCCTCAAATTTAAAAGGCTTCTATATTGTTTTTTGTATATTATTTAAAGCTACTTGGATATTTGCATCTAGTAGCCAGCATTTTATGTTGCTGAGCTGATGCTGGAAGGTACAACTCCTCAACGGTTAGGAGTAAGGGGATTATTAATAATAAGTTTTCCGTCTCAAGTAACCGTCGTCCTCATTCGAGAAACATTCTTGCTCGGTCTACCCATCACTTAAAATCGTAAAATAAAATAATTTTTAACAAAAAAAAAACCGACTTCAAAAAGTAGGTAAACTAAAAAGCATAAAATAAATTTACTTCGCACAAATAATACGTTTTTTCATTTAGTTAAATAGAAATTATTAAATAATTATTTTATAATTCTGAAGTCGGTGCCAAGTAACCAATAACTAGATAATAAGTATAAATCTTTCTAACAACTATTTTCTGACTGAATATTAGTTCTTAATTATTCGATTCGATTGTAACGGAAAAACGTGCAAAAACTATATATTTTTTTTAACTTTAAAAATATAGTTTTTGCACGTTTTTCCGTTACAATTTAGCATTTTAACGCTGACTTCAGAATTATAAAATAATTATTTAATAATTTCTATTTAACTTAATGAAAAAACGTATTATTTTGTGCGAAGTAAATTTATTTTTTGCTTTTTAGTTTACCTACTTTTTGAAGTCGGTTTTTTTGTTTTTGTCTGCTCTCATTTTTTGACTTCATTTTTGTTGTTTTAAATACATAACAATATTATCGTTTTGCAGGCTGTGTCGTCAGCAGCAGAAGGCAAGCGCTCACTAGTATTGATAAGCGCGGGTGCTGACGGTACCTCGCTGTCGTGCGTGGAGGCAGTGCGACGAGCTACACACGCACATGCCATTCCCGCGCAAATGATGCCGGCCGCCGCGGATAATAATATGCTAAACGGTAATATCATATTTACTTTTTTATATTTAAACAAACAAATCCTGTGATTATTCCATTGACGGCCTTAGTAAAGATACATTCTTTCCAACTCCAACTATATACTTCTGATTAAATTCGTTGCGGGTTCCAAGACAATTTTAACTCTCCCTGGGATTGCCCGTGTGTCATGCACGGTGCCTTTCAGTTGGTTACCGCTGTAGATCCTGGCGTCACAGGAGTCTAAAGTGGTGGGCGTGTGGGTGGGATTATATCCCGTTAAATTCCTTAGAATAATATCTACGAGCATTAAAACCGTATTGCCATGGAGGTCGTCATCTAACCTTGTGCAAGTAAAAGCCATTTCTTTCTCCCGCGTAGAATCGCGTAACCTACGCGATTACAGAAGATACTAAAAACAAAATGAACCCTTTGCAGATATAAAAGAAAACCTCGGCATCGTCATTTGTCTTGACAAAGACAAAGCTCTTAGAAAAGTACCCAATGTTGTACAATGACGGTAACGTGGTGTGGATAGAGCGTTGGTCTGATGAGACATTAAGAGAAATGCCACGAATGGTCGTGCAAAGGTATTCCAACTCCGTGTATTCCAACACTTAAGATCATTTTGTTACGGCACTTTATTCAGTAAAAGAAGTATTTTGTGTATTTACAATAGTTTATATATTACCATTGCTAAATCACGTCACGCGTTATGTTGTACTTAGTACTTGCTCTTATATTATATGATTTTGTTTCTATACAAGTGAGTTGTGATAATAGACCAGGGTATAAGCAATTAAAAAAAATAAAAAGTTAAAAAATAATAGTAAGATTAGGAAAAAGAAGAGAATATTATAAAAATAAAGGGAAGGGGTTGAGTATTTAAGGGTAAAAAACTGTTTTCTCGATTTCCGGTAAAACTAAAAGTCCTATGAAAATAGGCAAATCAAGTCATCCTACCATTATTTTTTTTGGTTTCAAATATTGTCGACCCTGGTCTATATATTAAGTCTTGTTTCACCAATGCACTTTACTCGTTAAAATATTTTTATCTTCAATTCTAATACTGCACATATCTAATCTATATATCTATGTGTAGGTTGTTAAAAGAGAACGCGATAGAGGTCTCAAAAGAACAGCTAGACGCATTGCCGGTGAACGGATTTGTGAACATCTACAAGACTATAGAGGTGGAATGGAAACGCGCGCCCTGCCGGTAGGTATATCAACTTTGTGAAAACGTACTACAACATCAATAGTAGGAAGAAAGCTGCGTTGACGCAGAGAGAAGTCATGCTGTCGGTGAGTCTATTTATTTGGTCTTTTCGCAACTAAGGGCCACTTGCAGTTAAAAATTTAATCCCGTGTTAACTGCTAACCCAGGGTTAAACACTTATTATTTTGACAAGTGTAACTAGTTAACTCGAACTCGGGAGTTTTTTTTTCACGCAAGTTGCCCAAACTGCCTTAGATCGTAAATAAATTGATCGTCTACGCTAACGACTTTTAGTAATCTTTAAAATTGGGTTCGTTGTCGCTTAAAAATGCTCTTCTTATCAAAAAGTCAAATAAATAACGCTGGTATTTAGGGTTTCCCGTCCAAAAATGTACTAAGGCAATACTTCATATGGTTGTCCCATAAACAATGTCTTTTAAAACCGCTCTATTTTATATACCTAATCCTTCAACATGGAGCAAAAATGAGAGCATTTTTAGAGTTTTCACAATACTTACTGTTATCAGGCGGGAGTAGAAGCCCTCCGCCGCGCCCGCACCGACGTGGCCCGCCTGCAAGCAGAAGCCGCCCAGCAGGAGCTGGCGCTGCGGGACAAGCAGAGCCAGGCGGCGCATGCGCTGCAGCAGATCAGTGCCACCGTGCGCTCCAACACGCAGCAGAAGGATGAGATGCACTCGCTCAAGCGGAATATCGAGATTGAGAATGAGAAGCTGCAAGTGCAGTAAGTATTATTTGAAAATTTTTTCCTAGTTGTGATCTCTTCCACTATCAAGTAAAAGATTATAATTATATAATATATACAGGGTGTCCCAGTTAAGGACGTCAAGCCGAAATGGGGTAATACAGTGTGTGCGTACGCCCAGCGGATTGTTGTTGAATTTAAAGATTTTAAGTATGCAGATATTTAGTGTATGATGTCGTGTAATTGTGTATGGTAAAAAAAAATTTGTGCATGCTGCCATTGTGGAGAAATTCACCAAAAACTGATTCCGCTGGGCGTACCTTGTCCTGGCGGAACTTTTTTTAATCCATCGAAGAAGAAAAGAGATGTGTCCAAAAATTAGTGTGTATTTGTGTGTAATTGTGTATGTATGAATAAAATTAGTGCATGCATAAACTTCGGAGAAATTCAAGTTTCCGTTGCGCGAACGTTTGGCCATTAGCTAGTTTTCATATAAAGCGCTTACATAGAGAGCTGTAGATTTTTACATACGTTGTTTTGAATTTGTTTATATTTGTTTAAATAACAGATTTAGAAAAAAATGAAGGGTTTTAAAGATAAAAATATAAACGTAAAATACTCTTATTAGGTCTTAGTTCTTAAAGTATGCACTTTGGGGTCTAGATTTTCACGTTTATACAAACCTTGTAAGTGTCTGCAACATGTTGCCAAGTATCAATGATGTTCCGTTAGTAATTAAAGAGTTGTAGGGCAATTTACCATGAATAGATCACTGTTTACAAAGCAGTCAAATATCACGACGTTCTAAAGGAATTGCATGGTAAAATGTATGCCAATAGTTAGTGTATTCATTCAACTATGCACATGCAAAATTTCATGTCATTAAATTCAGTAATTAAAGAAAAACAATTAAAATACTGACGAAGCATCGAAAACCTACATAACCCGACCGAGTTCGGATGGCTACAAAAAAGCGGCCGTGCAATATATTTAGGTAACATCCCAAAATTTACAGTATAATACTGGTATTGAACCCGGTATAGGTGATAACACAATTGTTTCGAAATAATTTATAGGTCATTTATTTGTGTACACCTAAATCTATTTGACTATGACAGAAAGTAGGTACTATTTACGTAGGTACTTTATTTAAGTATGCGCTTGAGACTTGAGATATAATCTAGATATTATTATATTATTTAAGACAAATAAAATTCATACAGTTAATTTCTATTGAAGATTTCACGGATCTGGATTCTAACTATAGACCCCATAGGAAAATTAAATAATGACCACGTGTAAGTACTACTGTTTAGGTAAATATTTATCATATTGTAGCTTATTACACTATTTAACCAATGGACTAGGCATGCACGAGCGTTCCCCTTTGCAATTTTAGTGGATCAAACAATCTAATAACTTAAAAAAAACTACTTGTAGACTCGATTTTTAATTGATGTTTACCGTTGTACTGGTAGTAACTTATGTATGTGAGCGTGTTCCACCGCACCCTACCAAAATATGCAGAATTATTTTGTTTGAAGCGGTACCTACGCTTAAGGTTAGTCCTTTGGTTAAATAATCTAAGTATTGTAGTTATGAAATGGTCAAAAATATTCTAGTGTGAAAAATAGACATAAAATAGATAGATTCCTAACGCTTGTGTACGCGACTGTACTATATTAATAAATACTATATTGGAAGATTAAGAACGTTTCTTAGATATATGGTACGGCCGCTTTTTTGTAGCCATCCGAACTTGGTCGGGTTATGTAGGTTTTCGATGCTTCGTCAGTTTTTTAATTGTTTTTCTTTAATTACTGAATTTAATGACATGAAATTTTACATATGCATAGTTGAATGAATACACTAATTATTGGCATACATTTTACCATGCAATTCCATTAGAACGTCGTGATATTTGACTGCTTTGTAAACAGTGTAACAGTAATTCATGGTAAATTGTCCTACAACTCTTTAATTACTAACGGAACATTATTGATACTTGGCAACATGTTGCAGACACTTACAAGGTTTGTATAAACGTGAAAATCTAGACCCCAAAGTGCATACTTTAAGAACTAAGACCTAATAAGCGTATTTTACCTTTATATTTTTATCTTTAAAACCCTTCATTTTTTTCTAAATCTGTTATTTAAACAAATATAAACAAATTCAAAACAACGTATGTAAAAATCTACAGCTCTATATGAAAAGCTGCTAAGCGCTTTATATGAAAACTAGCTAATGGCCAAACGTTCGCGCAGCGGAAACTTGAATTTCTCTGAAGTTCATGCATGCACTAATTTTATTCATACATACACATTACACACAAATACACACTAATTTTTGGACACATCTCTTTTCTTCTAAAGTCGATGGATTAAAAATGTCGGATATCCAGCGTTTGAGCAATCAACTTTTATAGATAAGTTAGTCATAACACGTGTACACATAAGACGTGTAAAGTTGGGTGACTGTGGCTCAAACTTCTAGCCTCTGCCGGTCTCTTGCGCCGGTGTGCACCTCGCGCGCGAAAACGAAAAGTTGTTAGACCTTGGTATGAGTTACCGTAATCCGGTTCGAATTGATAACATAACTTCAGCTGGAGATTGGAAAGAGCTGGCGGTGGATTGCCCTCTTCTTGTGAAATGGACAGACAGACAGACTGACGTAGTTAGCTTTTCTCTAAAGCTAACTGCCTACACCCAGTGTGTCGAGAGGCACTAGTGTGGGGGGCGTGCTAAGCTTACTAAGTTAATTTGTGGATTGAGTGCTATCAGATGTACGATGGATGGGGTGCTTCTCTTTGCCACACAAGGTTGTAGTGCCTGTCGACATATGCACTGGATTCGTATCTAGGTTCATGGTAAATCCCCCCTTTTTTTTACTCCCGGGCGTCCGGTTTACCATTACATTTGATGCCGCGTGACCAAGGATTTATGTCATTACATGTACTGATTCACTTCAGTGCAACATAAAACGTTATAATGGGTTACTTCGTAAATAACACAACGTAGAAATTATTGAATAATGTTATAATATAAATTGATGGATCGACTAGATTGGCCAACTAGTTGCCCCATTAATATAATTTTAAATCGAAATAAATTTGATCTGATCAACTGCTACTTTTAAAATTGCTTCCCTTTATTATTTGCACTCCAAATAAAAACGCATCTTTAGGTAATGCGAGTGGTTTGCATTTTGTTTGTAATGATGACTGTTTTGCTTGAAACTCTTATGCGAGGCATGTGAATGTGATAGGCGTATGCTTATGTGTATGTTCGCAATAGTTGTATGATGATTAGATTGTGATTGAGCATATGGTGATATTATGTTACTTCCTTAAATGCACTTATGATGTTTCTTATTATGGTTCTATTTGCATGACGGTTCTTATGCGTGGTGTTTTAAGAGTATTCCTATATTATATGATGCATGGTATTTTTGTTTGTCTGGTTAAGTTGGTCAGATTTAAAGTCGCGGCAATTACGATTAACTTTGTTATTATTTATTCATAAAAATGTAAAATAACTTCTTCTTTCAACTAGACGATCACACCCATTATAATTTTGTAAAGTAGTAGATTTGTATTGCTAATATAATTCAAAACTTAATTTTATTTGTCTCTTAAGTGGAGAAGGGACGTTTCTAAGAATTTAAAGTGCATATGTCTACAGGTAAACTATTTCAAGTCCAGACCTATTTGGCATCCTCGAAACTAGATATGAGTTAGTAAACAAAAAAATACAAGGAAAGGTTTTGTAACACTCAATTATGGGAAAAGGTTTTTTGTTTTCTAAATGTGTGTGCAACGCGCTAACTTAAAATGTCAAACTTATCGTTAAATTATTGATTCTTAAATCTTAAGTGTGACTTTAGACATTTTAGTTGAGGGACTTGGTTTTTATTTTTTTGGGCACTTCAAAGTGATTCAAAAGGGACTAGAGGTTCTCACATTACACAGAATGTGCAACACTTGAATATAAAAAAGGGGAACAGATTATTGCCATTTTTAGAATTTCAAGATAGATCTCTCATAAACACTTGAACAACATCATGTGGTATTGAATTGTTATGGGTTCATATTAGAAACGGCAATTTTAAAATGTTAGGTAAATATAAAAATTATGTTATTGCAAAAAAGGACTGATATTTGCGCGCTTTTGTTAACAATTCCAGGAACATAAAACATCTGTCACGGGTGCATGGGTACCTGGTGCTGTGGTCAAGCAACTTTGAGTAAGGCGCGAAGTTTAGCGGCTGCTGCTTTTAAGTGAGAAAAGGGAGACATTGGGCAACACTAACGTCACTGATCATCTTATACAGAGCTAAGTATTTTTATTTAACTATCCCCAATCTTGTAAACTTTCGAGTTTGTACATATCCAACCTGTGAAGGGATACGAATAGCAGAAGCAGGGTTTATGTATTTTAAAGCATTTAGTTCTTTAAGCCTAAGTGTGTATTGTATGTATGGGGCGCCCCGATGAGAGAAGAAGAATGTATCAAGTGAGAAAGTCCATACTGTTGCAACTAAACCTTTAAAATTCTTTGCCAAATATTACAACTGCAATATACGAAATAGGACCCTGAAAGGTCTGAGGGGGGCATCAAAGCCCTTGAACTAGGAAACTGATAATCTTATAAGACTGCTGTTAAAATTCTAAATAGCTATACCCTGCACGTGATCTTACAAGAATATTTAGGATAAATTGTAATGAAAATGTGTGATTTCAGAGATTTATATAATGGATATGGAGAAGCTGCCAGCCGATTCGAAAAGAAAACTTCGTCGCCGGCGAGTTTTCCAGAACCGACTTCTCCAAGTCTTCTGAGGGTTGAGTACGCTAGCCAGTCCAGGTATCACAAACGTAGAAGATTTATGGTAAGTACAATTCCATTCTAAGCATGGACAGTACCTTAAATTGCATAGCCAGGTATTGCAGGTTTTATTCCGTTTGTTTTGATTTCTCGGGCATGCAATTTGATCTAGTTAATCTCTAAAAAGAAGAATAATCAAGAAGCCATGATTTTCTAAACCATTAAAATTTCTGTATTTTCTGTTATGTACATTTCTATTCCGCATATGAATAGATAATCTTAATACGTAATCAGTAATTTTCAATATCATTTATTCATTTTGTACAGTGAAAGGCTACCTTAAACTGTAATATTATTAAAGTAATGATATTATAACCGTCCTATAATTCACTCTTAAATTACCACTGGCATTGTAAATTTCTAGTACAGGGTACTATTTATTTTGCACATAGGTTAAATAGTTGACCGCGTAACTATTAATCGTGTTAATTTTATGTACAGCTTGATGTTTATTATTTATGAACAATTTGAATGAATTTGCGATGAAAGGAATGTCTATGCTTATTATATATCGCTTACAGAAACAATAGTTTCAACCTTTGTTGGCCAATTAAACTACAGGCTTATTCATAATTTAAATGAATTACACAATATGTATTTCTGACCATACCATAGAATAGTATTGCTAAATTATTAAAATTGTGAAAATACGGGTGTTACTCACGTAATGTTGGTCTATTTAGTCGACCGCGGTTTCGCCTATATGTCTAGGCATTATCAAGAGAGTGCGATACGTCGCGCCTGAGTCGCAGCCAGTCTTGCACTGCGGGCAGCGACGCGCGCCGCGCGCTGTGACGTCATAGTAAGGGGCGGTGCTACACTGGTGTCTGTTGGTAGCGTTTTTGTGATGTTTTCACTGTCACTGTCACTGTTATTTTCACTGTCATCACCGTCAGTGTTGTCGTGCGTGTTCGGGGCAGTGTGGAACGAGCTCACAGTGTCGGCAGATGGCGATAGTCTGTCAAACGTACCCGATTCGCATTGAAGTACCGGTTTCCAGGCGGGAGGTATTGACCAGCCAGTATCTCGGTTGAAATTTGGATGCTTGCTGATTTCAATCGCTTCTCGTACTTTTCGAGGCACAAAGAATTTTTCTTTGACCAGTACTTTGGCCTTGTCAAAGCGAATGAAGTGAGCTGAGCCAGCGTCCAGGGCATGTTCGGCAATAGCCGAGCCGTTTCGGTCCAGCTTTTTAAAGCTGTGTATGTGCTCCTTCAGCCTGGTCGACACGTTACGTCCCGTTTCACCCACATAACTCTTGCCGCAACTACACGGTACCGAGTATACACCAGGTATGTTCAGAGGTTCTCTGTCCTTGGGCGAGCGTATCAAGTGTCGTACTTGTGTTAGGGGACGGAAAATGGTCTTGATGCTGTAACTACGGCGTATAAGGTGTCCTATTTTGTCGGTGACCCCTTTCACAAACGGAAGGAATAAGGGCGCTCTGTCCACCGAAGGTTTGCGTGAACCTGCGTTTGTGCTAAGGCGAAGACTATGGCGCCAGTTATAACCGTTCGTTAAGAGCACCTTCTTAACGTGTGATATTTCAGATGCAACATATTGTGGATCACATAGTCGTAGGGCTCTGCCTATTAATGTTCTTGGTACCGAGGCTAACTGAGCCGGATGGTGATGTGAATCGGCCCTCAGGTATCGATCTGTATGTGTTGGTTTCCTGTATACTGTATGCGACAATCTTCCACTCAGGTCCCGTAACACCAACACATCCAGAAAGGGGAGAGATCCATCCTTCTCCTGCTCATAGGTGAATGCTATCTTTGTGTGGATCGAGTTAAGATGATCTAGTAGGGGTACTACACTATCTTTGTGCAGGATTGCAAAAACATCATCGACATATCGCCACCAGCGTCTAGGTTGGTGTGTTGTCGTACATAGGGCTGTCTCTTCAAACCACTCCATAAACATATTCGCTACCACCGGTGCCAGCGGTGAGCCCATCGCTACTCCATCGCACTGACGGTAGTAGTCACCTCGCCACACGAAAAAACCGCTCGTTAGGAAGAATGATATGACATCCATGTACTCAGTAGGTATATCTGCGATTACCGCTAGATCGGATATAATTTCGATAGCTTCTGCCACTGGTACATTGGTAAACAGGGATGTCACATCAAAACTCACCATCAGCTCGTCATCCCGCATCCTGACGTCATCCAACAGACCGATGAAATGCGATGAGTCTTTTACATAACTCGCTGTTTTTCCTGTGAGTGGTTGTAACACATTGGCCATGAAACGGGCAGTTTTGTAAGTCGGCGAGTCTATTTGACTTACTATTGGTCGTAAAGGCACATCCGGTTTGTGGACTTTGGGCAAGCCGTATATTTTTGGTGCTGTCGGGTTTAGCGGCCGCAGTCGCTTTCTGAGGTCATCATCAGACAATGCGCGAAGCATCTTATCTAAACCCGAAGTGATACGTGTAGTTGGGTTGTATTCTACTTTACTATAAGTGTTTGTATCACTCACCAATAGTGCCATTTTGTTTTGGTAGTCTGCCGTGTTCATAACGACCGTCGCATTTCCCTTATCCGCCGGTAACACAATAAGGTCTTCATTGTTACGCAACTCCTTTAGTGCTCTTATTTCTTTTAAAGAGGTGTTAGAATTAGGCAGTTTTGCCTTGCGTAGCAGAGATGACACATCCTGCCGCAAACATTCAGCATCGCGGTGAGGAATTCTATTGCGAAATATGTTGTCCTCGATGTTAGCAACTACGGATTCCACGGGCACCTTATGCGGTGTTAATAGTATTGCTAAAGTTACACAACAATATAAGTTATACTTCAGTTCTAGAATCCTACAGTGAAAAATCATATACCTGTCTATACGTTTCATAGTGATTCGAAAAGGACAATAGGTTCTCACATTACACTTACGAATGTGCAACACTTGAATATAAAAAAGGGAACGGTTTTTTTACCATCTTTAGAATTTCAAAAGAGATCTCTCATAAACACTTGAACAACATCATGTGGTGTTAAATTGTTATGGGTTCATATTAGAAACGGCAATTTTAGAATGTTAGGTAAATATAAAAATGATGTTATTGCAAAATAGGACGGATACTTGCGCGCTTTTGTTAACAATTCCAGGAACATAAAACATCTGTCACGGGTGCATGGGTACCTGGTGCTGAGGTCAAGCAACTTTGAGTAAGGCGCGAAGTTTAGCGGCTGCTGCTTTTAAGTGAGAAAAGGGAGACATTGGGCAACACTAACGTCACTGATCATCTTATACAGAGCTAAGTATTTTTATTTAATTATCCCCTACGAATAATAAAACTAAGGAAGCGTAATTGTGAACAAAATCAACAAGAAATTCTGCTCCACACACTACTACATAGACATAGTATTCAAACGAACGAACACACATGCAAAGAAGCCAATGAGCTGCGGTCGCGTAACGCATTGTATTCCGGCAAGCGCGATTATTGGTTCTCGGCATGACAGATAATAGTCATTGGTTCGCGTGCCTGCTGCAGTCCGAGATGCGTGGACGATGTTATGCAATAAGTATAAACGGATAAGTCATAAAAAAATATTGTATTTTTGCACTAATAATGTTATTTGAATTAATTAGTTGTAATTTAACTAAACCATTCTTGAATAAGATTGAGATTTTAGTGGTTTTTTAATTAAAATGTTTTTTTATATGTGTAGTATTGTATCGTAAGCATCTAAAATTTAGAAGTATTTTAACCCATTTAAGGCTTTTTACCCACGAATAATAGTGATTGGTAGCGCCAATGTCAGACCAGCTACAGCAACAACATTCATTGCGCTTTTTACATTGTAGAGCAACAAATTTTTTCGAACATGTGAAGCAATGGATCACAGTCTAATTGGTGTAGAAGTATATTACTTCAATATTGATAGTGTGTTACGCAATAAGGGGCAGCAGGAATTGCGTGGATGGGGATTTGAAAAATAAATAAGCTTGTTTATATGTTTACTTTTTATTCAATAAAATAGCCTAGAAAATAATTATGTCCCTTTGAATATAATTAGTATTCAACTTATGACGGGTAGAAATGAGTAAAGATTCTTTTTTGGCCATATTATGTAATCGAACTCTGAGAAATTTCCTTTTAGAACTTTTACCGCTGCACTTCATTTTTCGGGAATCTGTAAAATTATATTTATAATATAATAAATTAAACTAATGCATACTATAATTTTTCCTTTAGTAAGCTAGTAAAAAAAAATGTATACAATAAGCTTTACATTGCATTCGTGTTGCATAACACTTTCCACGCGTCGCAAGTATAGGATTTTAAAATGGTTATTACTCACATATGAAAAGTGATTCCAGAATGTATCATATCCGTATGGCTTCTACAACACCTAACAACACATGACGGTATATTTGCAGTATGTAAACACTGTAAAAAACATTTTTTTTCGCAATTATAATAATCCGCGGCACGAGCGCATCGAATCAATGACACCGGCGAACTGGCAGCGCTGTGCGGTCCAGTTTTTAGCCCCGCCTACTTAGGTACGGTTTTCGTGGTGACGTTTTTGAGCTTGAGTTACATTTCTTGACTTTTATTATTCGTAGATTATCCCCAATCTTGTAAACTTTCGAGTTTGTACATATCCAACCTGTGAAGGGATACGAATAGCAGAAGCAGGGTTTATGTATTTTAAAGCATTTAGTTCTTTAAGCCTAAGTGTGTATTGTATTTATGGGGCGCCCCGATGAGAGAAGAAGAATGTATCAAGTGAGAAAGTCCATACTGTTGCAACTAAACCTTTAAAATTCTTTGCCAAATATTACAACTGCAATATACGAAATAGGACCCTGAAAGGTCTGAGGGGGGCATCAAAGCCCTTGAACTAGGAAACTGATAATCTTATAAGACTGCTGTTAAAATTCTAAATAGCTATACCCTGCACGTGATCTTACAAGAATATTTAGGATAAATTGTAATGAAAATGTGTGATTTCAGAGATTTATATAATGGATATGGAGAAACTGCCAGCCGATTCGAAAAGAAAACTTCGTCGCCGGCGAGTTTTCCAGAACCGACTTCTCCAAGTCTTCTGAGGGTTGAGTACGCTAGCCAGTCCAGGTATCACAAACGTAGAAGATTTATGGTAAGTACAATTCCATTCTAAGCATGGACAGTACCTTAAATTGCATAGCCAGGTATCGCAGGTTTTATTCCGTTTGTTTTGATTTCTCGGGCATGCAATTTGATCTAGTTAATCTCTAAAAAGAAGAATAATCAAGAAGCCATGATTTTCTAAACCATTAAAATTTCTGTATTTTCTGTTATGTACATTTCTATTCCGCATATGAATAGATAATCTTAATACGTAATCAGTAATTTTCAATATCATTTATTCATTTTGTACAGTGAAAGGCTACCTTAAACTGTAATATTATTAAAGTAATGATACTTATTATAACCGTCCTATAATTCACTCTTAAATTACCACTGGCATTGTAAATTTCTAGTACAGGGTACTATTTCTTTTGCACATAGGTTAAATAGTTGACCGCGTAACTATTAATCGTGTTAATTTTATGTACAGCTTGATGTTTATTATTTATGAACAATTTGAATGAATTTGCGATGAAAGGAATGTCTGTTTAATATATCGCTAACAGAAACAATAGTTTCAACCTTTGTTGGCCAATTAAACTACAGGCTTATTCATAATTTGAATGAATTACACAATATGTATTTCTGACCATACCATAGAATAGTATTGCTATAGTTCTGAAAAACTTGATACAACAATATAAGTTATACTTCAGTTCTAGAATCCTACAGTGAAAAATCATATACCAGCTAACGATCTAGTATTTGATTTATCACAGGGGGGAATGTAATGGTAGGCGATTTACGTGAATATAGGTGTGCGTACGCCCAGCGGAATGTTGTTGAATTTAAAGATTTTATGTATGCAGATATTTAGTGTATGACGTCGTGTAATTGTGTATGGTAAAAAAAAATTGTGCATGCGGCCATTGTGGAGAAATTCACCAAAAACTGATTCCGCTGGGCGAACGTTGTCCTGGCGGAACTTTTTTTAAGCCATCGACTTTAGAAGAAAAGAGATGTGTCCAAAAATTAGTGTGTATTTGTTAGTAATTGTGTATGTATGAATAAAATTAGTGCATGCATAAACTTCGGAGAAATTCAAGTTTCCGTTGCGCGAACGTTTGGCCATTAGCTAGTTTTCATATAAAGCGCTTACATAGAGAGCTGTAGATTTTTACATACGTTGTTTTGAATTTGTTTATATTTGTTTAAATAACAGATTTAGAAAAAAATGAAGGGTTTTAAAGATAAAAATATAAACGTAAAATACTCTTATTAGGTCTTAGTTCTTAAAGTATGCACTTTGGGGTCTAGATTTTCACGTTTATACAAACCTTGTAAGTGTCTGCAACATGTTGCCAAGTATCAATGATGTTCCGTTAGTAATTAAAGAGTTGTAGGGCAATTTACCATGAATAGATCACTGTTTACAAAGCAGTCAAATATCACGACGTTCTAAAGGAATTGCATGGTAAAATGTATGCCAATAGTTAGTGTATTCATTGAACTATGCACATGCAAAATTTCATGTCATTAAATTCAGTAATTAAAGAAAAACAATTAAAATACTGACGAAGCATCGAAAACCTACATAACCCGACCGAGTTCGGATGGCTACAAAAAAGCGGCCGTGCAATATATTTAGGTAACATCCCAAAATTTACAGTATAATACTGGTATTGAACCCGGTATAGGTGATAACACAATTGTTTCGAAATAATTTATAGGTCATTTATTTGTGTACACCTAAATCTATTTGACTATGACAGAAAGTAGGTACTATTTACGTAGGTACTTTATTTAAGTATGCGCTTGAGACTTGAGATATAATCTAGATATTATTATATTATTTAAGACAAATAAAATTCATACAGTTAATTTCTATTGAAGATTTCACGGATCAGGATTCTAACTATAGACCCCATAGGAAAATTAAATAATGTCCACGTGTAAGTACTACTGTTTAGGTAAATATTTATCATATTGTAGCTTATTACACTATTTAACCTATGGACTAGGCATGCACGAGCGTTCCCCTTTGCAATTTTAGTGGATCAAACAATCTAATAACTTAAAAAAAACTACTTGTAGACTCGATTTTTAATTGATGTTTACCGTTGTACTGGTAGTAACTTATGTATGTGAGCGTGTTCCACCGCACCCTACCAAAATATGCAGAATTATTTTGTTTGAAGCGGTACCTACGCTTAAGGTTAGTCCTTTGGTTAAATAGTCTATGTATTGTAGTTATGAAATGATCAAAAATATTCTAGTGTTAAAAAATAGACATAAAATAGATAGATTCCTAACGCTTGTGTACGCGACTGTACCATATTAATAAATACTATATTGGAAGATTAAGAACGTTTCTTAGATATATGGTACGGCCGCTTTTTTGTAGCCATCCGAACTTGGTCGGGTTATGTAGGTTTTCGATGCTTCTTCAGTTTTTTAATCTGAATTTAATGACATTAAATTTTACATATGCATAGTTGAATGAATACACTAATTATTGGCAGACATTTTACCATGCAATTCCTTTAGAACGTCGTGATATTTGACTGCTTTGTAAACAGTGTAACAGTAATTCATGGTAAATTGTCCTACAACTCTTTAATTACTAACGGAACATCATTGATACTTGGCAACATGTTGCAGACACTTACAAGGTTTGTATAAACGTGAAAATCTAGACCCCAAAGTGCATACTTTAAGAACTAAGACCTAATAAGCGTATTTTACCTTTATATTTTTATCTTTAAAACCCTTATTTTTTTTCTAAATCTGTTATTTAAACAAATATAAACAAATTCAAAACAACGTATGTAAAAATCTACAGCTCTATAAGTAAGCGCTTTATATGAAAACTAGCTAATGGCCAAACGTTCGCGCAGCGGAAACTTGAATTTCTCTGAAGTTTATGCATGCACTAATTTTATTCATACATACACAATATCACACAAATACACACTAATTTTTGGACACATCTCTTTTCTTCTAAAGTCGATGGATTAAAAATGTCGGATATCCAGCGTTTGAGCAATCAACTTTTATAGATAAGTTAGTCATAACACGTGTACACATAAGACGTGTAAAGTTGGGTGACTTTGGCTCAAACTTCTAGCCTCTGCCGGTCTCTTGCGCCGGTGTGCACCTCGCGCGCGAAAACGAAAAGTTGTTAGACCTTGGTATGAGTTACCGTAATCCGGTTCGAATTGATAACATAACTTCAGCTGGAGATTGGAAAGAGCTGGCGGTGGATTGCCCTCTTCTTGTGAAATGGACAGACAGACAGACTGACGTAGTTAGCTTTTCTCTAAAGCTAACTGCCTACACCCAGTGTGTCGAGAGGCACTAGTGTGGGGGGCGTGCTAAGCTTACTAAGCTAATTTGTGGATTGAGTGCTATTAGATGTACGATAGATGGGGTACATCTCTTTGCCACACAAGGTTGTAGTGCCTGTCGACATATGCACTGGATTCGGATCTAGGTTCATGGTAAATTCCCCTTTTTTACTCCCGGGAGTTCGGATTACCATTACATTTGATGCCGCGTGACCAAGGATTTATGTCATCACATGTACTGATTCACTTCAGTGCAACATAAAAAAATGTTATAATGGGTTACTTCGCAAAGAACACAACGTAGAAATTATTTAATAGTATGTTATAATATAAATTGATGGATCGACTAGATTGGCCAACTAGTTGCCCCGTTAATATCATTTTATATCGAAATAAATTTGATCTGATCAACTGCTACTTTTAACATTGCTTCCCTTTATTATTTGCACCCTAAAAAAAAAACGCATCTTTAGGTAATGCGAGTGGTTTGCATTTTGTTTGTAATGATGACTATTTTGAAACTCTTGTGCGAGGCATGTGAATGTGAGATGCGTATGCCTATTTGTATGTTCGCAATAGTTGTATGATGCTTAGATTGTGATTGAGCATATGGTGATATTATGTTACTTCCTGAAATGCACACTTATGATGTTTATAATTATGTTTCTATTTGCATGACGGGTCTTATGCGTGTGTTTTTAAGTGTATTCCTATATTATGATGCATGGTATTTTTGTTACTTTGGATCAGTTGGTCAGATTTAAAGTCGCGGAAATTACGATTACCTATGTTATTATTTATTCATAAAAATGTAAAATAACTTCTTCTTTCAACTAGACGATCACACCCATTATAATTTTGTAAAGTAGTAGATTTGTATTGCTAATATAATTCAAAACTTAAATTTATTTGTCTCTTAAGTGGAGACGGGACGTTACTAAGAATTTAAAGTGCATATGTCTACAGGTAAACTATTTCAAGTCCAGACCTATTTGGCATCCTCGAAACTAGATAAGAGTTAGTAAACAAAAAAATACAAGGAAAGATTTTGTAACACTCAATTATGGGAAAAGTTTTTTGTTTTCTAAATTTCAAACTACTTAAACTGGGGACGTGTAGAAACCTCATCAGATTTCAAGTGTGTGCAACGCGCTAATTTAAAATGTCAAACTTTTGATTCTTAAATCTTAAGTGAGACTTTAGACATTTTAGTTGAGGGCTTGTGCCTCGTTCGTCCTAAAGTTTTGTCCCAAATTCCAAAAAAATCCTTGTTTGTCCCACATCACTGTTATAGTCCCGCTTCGTCCCAATAATTGCAAGTACTCAAAAGGTACAGACAGCAAATAACATAGTGACAATAATATTATGATAAAAAAAAAACAATTTAATAATAAAACAAACACACATGTCTAAATCATCTTTATTATTTAAAATCACAGATATGATAACATAAAATTATCTGAACATTTCTACACCTTAAGTACACAGAACAGTCAGATCTATAATAAACAATATCCAAGACTAGAAAATTAAAAAATCAACTAACTAACTTATATTTTAAATAAGTGTAAAAAAATACTATCACTTATTTTTAATTTAATTTAAACACCACACACACAGCTTTAAACAAGTATAAATCATCTTCATTATCTAAAATCACAATTAAAATAACAGATACAATAAAAAAAATATTATCTTTACATAACTACAAATTCAAATAATTCAAATTCTAATAATCTTTATTCATATAGACACAATTCAAAATTCTTAAATTCTGTTCTTATGATGAGTCCATATTTTTCATTGTTGATCCAGAGCAACTCACTCCCACGCTGTCTTGTCATTTAAATAGTCCGAGATTGTATAGTATGCTTTCTTACATAGTTTAGCTTTAACAACTGTCTTAAACTTATTTATACACAGTACTCGAATACTATTAGGAAATTAGAAGCGTATACATTGGCCCATAAAAGAATTTTTAATTTTCTGGAGACGAGTCGTATTTAGTACAAGATTATCCTTATGTCTAGTATTTACATTATGAGTGTCACTTTTCTTTTTAAAATTGTCAATATTTTTCTGTACATATAAAAGATTTTCGTATACATACTGTGATGTCACAGTCAAGATATTTATTTCCCTAAATTTTTCTCTAAGGGAAACCCGCGGACCTAGTTTATATATAGCCCTTACAGCTCGTTTCTGCAGTACGAAAATGGTGTTAATGTCCGCATTATACAGTCATACAGAACAGTCTTACATATATACAGAAAAGTCAGATCTGTAATAAACAATATCCAAGACCTTAAAAAAAAAAATAACTGACCAAGTAACATTTCAGTGAGAGTACAAAACACTTATTACTAATTTTTAAAAAATTAAGACATGAAAAATACACAAAAAGATCAACAATAACAATTAAAAACATAAAAAGTGTGACTTTCATGATCACACAAGCATTTAAATAATCAACATTCACCAACAAAAATTGGATCAGCAGTAAATAAAGAGATATATTTAAAAAAAAAACAAATAATAAAGTAAAAATTACCATCCAACTAACAAGAATTAAAATACAAACGAGCATTATTTTTCCAAACAATGTCCCACAAAAATAAAACCATTTAACATTGCTGATATTGCATCATTCACGATTTTGTCATACATAATATCGTCTTTATGTCGTGGTCTGCTTTGACTTGACACTTGAGATTGAGCATCATTTTTAATTGTATATAAAAAACGAATTATATTTAATTTTCCAGAAAATGTTCTATTCAATCTAGTATTACCACCTTCTACTGGGTTATTTGTTCTATATGTTTCTGTTCACACATCTCCAAATTATTGAGCCATTTTTGTTCTTTCGTTTTTGTGTGTGTTCATAACCATGATGGAGCATTATGGGTTTACCTCTTCTGGATTCTATAAATGAGATCGGCTCTCGTGAGGAAGATGGTAAACAAAGATTTGGTTCCATTGTTGAACAACTGAAATTAAAGCATAATAAATGGTTTAGATTCCCTTAAGTTATACTAATGATGCGTATCTTAGTGCAATAGGATGATTAGCATAACATAATTGATTCTAATGATGATGATTATAATTACGATGTAACCTCGATATAACGAAACTAAAGGAAATTATAAAATATTTGTTTAAAGGACTAGTTACAATGAGTTTAGTTGATAAATAATACTTATTCTGTAATGATTGAGAATTCGTTATAAAGAGTTTTAACAAATATATGTATTCGTAATGTAAAGATATATTTTAAATTAGCTCCTTTGGGGATTTTTTAAAATATGTTAATTCGAGGCAATCGTTATATTAAAGTTAGGACAATTATTTAGTACATAGTCAACTTCAAATTTTTCAATAATGCTTTAGAAAAATATTAACTTACCTAAGACACACTTGATCAATAACACTTCACACTCACTCTTTAACTGGGTAGCAAATGAATGCACACTTCGCATCACGGGAGTTAGCGCGTGAGCTGATAACGAAAAGTAATGCCGTTGGTCGAACAAGTCATACAAGCAAACAAACAAAAGGAACCAATAAAAAAGAGATGCACTTGTTTTACCTGCTCTTCTAAACTTGTTCCAATGACGTCAGCTATGTACGTATTACTTGCTCACTAAGAACGGCTAAAGCATGTATTATAAAATACCTAGTAAATATTATGAGTAAATTTTGCCTCGCGAAGAAGACAGAGTGAAGCGGTTGTTTTACATTGTCAACTGATGTTAAATATTTCATAACTCATAGTCTTTTTTTGCTGATTGTACAAAAAAGCAAGTTTTTCATACAAAAATTTATTTGGGCCGTACAAGGAATTGAAAATGGGACAAAGCAGGCATAAAATAATTAATATTATATTTTGGGACAAAGGAGGCATATATTTTGGGACAAACAAGGATTTTTTTATGTGGGACAAAACTCAGTGGGACAAACTAGGCACAAGCCCTAAAATCACGTTTTTTGCACTTGTTTACTATTTTTTTTCATGACATCCCAGCTTACTATGAAAATATCCGTTTTGAAATTAAACTTTCATATAATTCTACATACAATACAACAGTTTTTATCTTGACAAAGCCACGGAATAGATAGAACAGCAGCGATAAACAATCCCATAGCCGATTGGTCATTCATACCCCTTTGGCCGTTTTGAAGCTAACGGGTAGTACCTTATTTTAATTAAAGTCTCTATTTATTCCATAAATCATTACGAGATAAAGAGATATTAAATTTTTCTTAATAATCTCCGTTCGTTTTTTTTTCTACCTATTGCTGGTTCAATTAAAAAAATACTGTTCCTTAGGGATAGATAAACTAAGTAAATAGTAAGGAGATAAAATATTTATAAAATATTAAAGTTGAAAAATTAAGAATCCAGCAGGACTCGAACCTGCACCCTCGGGTATACGCCCCAAGTGCTTTGCCAATTCAGCTATGGATTCGTATACTGCCGGACTCGAAATTTAAGGTTCGTCTAGCTAAAAGCTGGCACAAAAAGAGTTGAGAAATTTCGAGTCCGGCAGCATAAGAATCCATAGCTGAATTGGCAAAGCACTTGGGGCGTATACCCAGGGGGTGCAGGTTCGAGTCCTGCTGGATTCTTAATTTTTCAACTTTAATATTTTATAAATTACAAAAAGGCATAGCAAAGCTAAAATTTGCTTTAAAAAAATATTACAAGATAAAATATTTGCAAAAAAAACAACTGAATACAACAAGATTCTTAGCATTTATTTCTAAAGACAAACAGTACAAAATATGCCAGAACTTACGCACACACCAAGCTTACCATTCCTTAAAAACTTTCAAATCTTTCGTTAATGTATAGTCTCCCTTTACATTAGACCAACAAAAATCGAAATAGACAAAAAATGGCTTGACAGTGCCAAGAACTCGACAGTGGCACTCATTGGGTAACAAATTCAAAGATGACCGGATGGCGGAGTGGGTAGTGTACCTGCCTGTGACGCCGAGGTCATGGGTTCGATTCCCACTTAAGACAAATCTTTGTGTGCATGAACATGGGGGTTTGCCTTAGTCTGGGTGTTTCTATGTATAATAAGTATGTATTTACAAAAGAAAAGTATATATGTATTTGTATCTGTTATTGTTGTACCCATAGTACAAGCTCTGCTTAGTTTGGGACTAGACGGCGTTGTGTGTGAGTTGTGAAATATTTATTTATTTAAATATAGTTAAGTGAGGCAACCGAAAACTGGAAGGTGCATTTTCTTTTACTTAGTAAAACAATTGAAACTGTCCTGGCATTCAAAAAATTTTCTGCATTAGAACTTCAAGATATAATATAAAATCCATTTCATGTCAACTGTTGAGAGGCCAGAGGCTAGTCAAGCGACAGTATTCCAGGATAGTAATTGTAGTTTTTTTTTCTCACCCGGTAGCCGTTTTTAGTAGCAAATGTTTCTGTGAGACCGAGTTGTCGGTGGACTATAGTTCGTCGCGTTAAGAATGCAGCGAGTCATCGTTGTCCACCGGCCTAGCCCCACCCCCCATCAAATCTTTTAAAATTACAAGGTCAAGTTCTCAGTAACCAGTTAGTCATTGCTTTGAACGTAACGCTTGTGTCCTAATTGTTACTGTTAATTTGTGTGTCCTAATTGTACGAACTATAGTCGTACAATTTATACCGGTTCTTAAAGAAGCGCCTAAGTAAAAGTTAATGAAACTATTTCCCATTTTAAGTCATTTAAATTTCGCTTTTATTGATCTAATGTAAAGAGAGATCAAATAATAGGTGATATAATACATTATTTTAATAGTAGTATAATTAAAAACTACGTGCGGTATACCTATATTTTATAGACATTTTTATATTATTAGCAGACATTGATTATGACAACATGACGAAAACATTGAAACACGTATTAATATTACATTCGACTAAATGTCAAATTCAAGTTTTTGATTTAGCAATATTACCTCTATTTAAATCTGATATAATAATAATAAGCTTTCACGGATAATAAAAAATATTGATTAAAGATTATTTTTTTCAAAAAATATAATTTAATCTTGATTTTTACAGTGTAAAAGTAAATAACTTTGCAATCATAAATGTGATATTGAGACATTGTTTTTTTAAAAAGGAATAATTTTCTGAACCGGAATTTTTTGCAACCATTTCTCTAGTTCATAATGTGTTTCAAGAAAATTGCCACTCGATTTAACAACACTGTATAAAAACATAATTTGATAGTTTTCATTTTCAAAATGTATTCTGAAATTTCTATACATACAAATTATACAGAAGATCGAGTTAAAAATAGAGATGGTAATGTAGCAAATGTAATGTAGCGGCCGACTATTCGGCAACTACAAAATTGGCCGACTATTCGGCAACTACAAAAGTGGCCGACTATTCGGCAACTACAAAAGTGGTTGACTATACGGCGTAGTCAATCATTAGTTTCGGTTGAATTTAAATGCATTTTTCCGTTTTATTTAGTGTTGTTCATCGCACCACCACATACAACAATTACAACATATATCAACACGGTTCAACTTATATAGCACTTATTATACTATATTATAGCCATATATAGTAAAACCTACTAATAAACAAATCTCTAGTTAAAATTCGAATAAAGACATCTTAATTGTTTAAACATTGCGGATTATTATTTTAAAAACTATTTAAAAAGTAGATGCCTATAGACAAGACTGGTTGATTAGTTAACAAATTGGGGCGTTAATATTATACTTAGGTACAATACAATTACTTTTTTTTTAATTTAACACGATAATGAACACAAAAAATGCAAAATTATTAACATTCAATCAAAATTACTAAGCACCTAATGGCCTGCTATAAAAGATTTGGAGAGAAATGTGATCAACTCAGTGTTTCTATGTATAATAAATATGTATTTACAAAAGAAAAGTATATATATGTATTAGTATCAGTTATTCTAGTACCCATTGTACAAGCTCTGCTTAGTTTGGGACTTCAGTCGAGTTCACGTCCGTTGTGTAACGATCAGGATTCGAACCCAACCTCTCGATAGTAAGGCCGATGCCTTATCCCATTGCGCCACAGCCGTATGTCTGTCTGCTACACTTTCGCATCTATACAACTGAACCGATCTTGATAAAAATAGGTATAGCGATAGTTAAAGACCTGAGGAAGGATATATACTACTGTTTATCGACAATCTGCAGTAGCTATTTTATAATATATCTACACATAATTTTACAATTCATAGGTTTCGGCTGCAGCTTAATAACATTCTCACAAACTCTTTAAAGCAGACCATATAAAACTAGAGAAATCACTTACACTATTAATGACTTACCAGTTGTCCTACGTGAGCGAAAAACGTGACGAGACGCGACGCGATCCATACATTGCATGCGATGGCTCGCGACGGTTGCTAAGGAAAAAGAGGCGTTTGTATAGTGTCGTATAGCGTCGTGTCGTAGTTGTCGCTTACATAGGACAACACCTTACATACAATTAAAGGTACACAGTGTCATAGTCTTATTGATCACAATATCACATTTCAACATCGCTTGCGTCGACCGTCGGATGGCTCGTAACGAGGACTCCATTTCTCCTTGGATGCTGTTCAACCTCTTCGTTTTTCTTTTCATCATCTTTTATCGTTTCCAGGATGCTTTCACGAGGTTTCCAGACCACTAGCGACATGCGGGGATTCTCCAATCTGGAAATAAGAAGGAAGTATTTAGAGCAGTTTTGGTTCGATCAGTAAACTAATTATATTGAGAAACAGTTAAAAAAAATATAGGACCGGCAGGATTTTAACCTGCTACCTTTTGCACACCGGCCAGGACCCTAATTTTCACAATGTATGTTACGTCATTTCGTGACGTCACGTTCATCCATTTGTACCTATCTTAAGTAGGATAGCAAGTATAATTTGCTAAGCATAGCTAAATGCTATAAAAATAATCAATAAGTAAACTAACGTTTCAATTTAAAACATTTGTTGTGGTAGGAATGTAATGCTGTCTCTCTGTTCTCCTCTAGCACTGTAGCCATGTGGGCATATGGGTGTTCCAAAACTGAACGAAAAACTACGTCAACACCAGAGAAATTAAGAAAATCTATGTCCCGGCATATTAAGAGTTCCGTAGTACATGGAACCCTTATAGTTTCGCCATGTCCATCTGTCCAAGGGATAGTGTCGAAGCCGTTAGTGCTAGAAAGATTTAAAGAAAGTGGCAGAATAAAATCTTGTAATTTTTTTCGAGTACCTCCCTTAAGTTTATATGTTGTAACAGCTGACTACGGAATCCTATTACGCGTGGCCCGACACGCACTTAGCCGGTTTTTTTACAACTATTTTAGTGAAAAACGAAAAATTCACTATCCGGAGTTATAATTGCCACTGTGACATAGTCTGTTTATCAGAGGCGGTAATTCTATTTTCCCTCTACTCACGACTTCCATGTCCCATGGGATAGGGAGTGAGCTTATCACCATCTCCGGACAGAGTTCCAAATACCTCCTGCTTTTGTGAATTTCCTGACAGAAAGACTACAAATAACATTTTGCTCGACCCTGGCATCCAACCCGAGGCCTTGCGGTGAGAGACCATAGAGGCAGGCACAGAATATATTAAGTAAAAAGTAAAGTAAAGTAAAAATTATTTATTAGATGACATTATTAAAAATTAAAAATCAAAATATAAAAAAAAAAATATCGAATTTAGGAACTAGATAATAAAAATCGATACAGAATAATTACAATAATACAGTGCCTTTATACTACATATACAAGTTGCAACTGAGTTCATATGTCTCAGACTTGCTACAATGATGATGCCTAAAAGGCCACAGCTCAACATATTGTTGCCAGAAAAATTTGGCAACGTTGATTTTCAGTTGAAACCCCAGGTGACAAGTGATATATATTAAAAAAAAAACATAAAATAAAATAAAAATAAATACGATGAACAGAACAGATGTGATTATATTTATTAAAAACCTGATATATCTTAATAACTTTGATAGTGAAAGTTTTGCTACTAGAATAAGAAAAAGGAATAGGTAGGTAGGTGTCAAAAATATTAGTGCCTAATTCTACAAGCCTAACTTAACTGCATGGTGTCTACTATATAATATAAGTATGTTGATGGCATTGAATGACAAGTTTCCAACACTCATGTGCAAGATGATACTATCTACTTTCACTTTGCATACAGAAATGGAACTCAACAATCTCTATTAATTATAAAGAGGAAAGACTTTTAGTATGTAGGCCTATTACATTTCGACTGTGATTTTTGTGTTTAATGGTCAACTTTGACGTTATTTTTCTAAGAAACTGTAAGACCTCAATAACTTTGACTTAAGTAGTGGTAAAGACAAGTTATTAAAATAGTTTATAGTGGCCTCGGTTTTTTCATTTTTTTCTTATCTATTGATATAACGGCAAAATTCCTAAGCGAGATTTTCAAAAAATTCACGACATCACTTTTTCGAGCTCGAAGTTTGTACTACTAAACATAAGTAAATTAAATGAAAAATATTTAATAATAGCGCTTATATAGTGGTTTAGTTCATAGTGGCCTCAGAATTTTAAAACATGTATGGAATATCCATGATAAAAATCCCATTCTAAACCATAAAATTACTAAAAAGCGCTCAGAATTAACTGTGAATTTCTCCGTGTATATCAGGTTGACGGGTGTACGTCATTAAACAGTGATTCTATACACATGAAAGCAATGTTCTAGCAATGTGACGAATGTGCGTAAAAATTGAAGCAATGTGCTTTTATAAAACCAGAGTTATTTCCGAAAGTTAGTGAGCCGCCAGCCTGATATCAGAATGACGGGTGAATGTTTAATACGAGCAAATTACTTACTATCTAGAAATAAAAACATAACCATAGCAATGTGCCGGCAATGTGCTCGATCGTACCAAAAACAGAATCAGATGCGGTGAAAGGTTTTTACGTTATTTTAAAAATAAAAATTAATATGTTAACGCCTGCCGATTTCATACAGGCAATCCGACGATTAGAGTAAAGGGTCATTTATGCCGCAGGTGTTTTCTGCAGTGCAACACAAATGAGATTTCAGTAAATGTCACATTAAAATAATTGATACAATATTTTTATGTTATGTCAATTAATTTAATTTTTTGTGTATGTATTACGATTGTGTTGGTAATATTAAATTTACCTTATTTAGTGTATAATTTCTAATGTAGGTAAACTGTGATTGTGTTAATTATTATATTATAGGTATAAACATAAATGAATGATTGAAACCATGTAGTTTAAATGTTCCTTTACGCTAATCGTCGGATTGCCTGTATGAAATCGGCAGGCGTTAACATATTAATTTTTATTTTCAAAATAACATAAAAACCTTTCACCGCATCTGATTCTGTTTTTGGTACGTTCAAGCACATTGCCGGCACATTGCTATGGTAATGTTTTTATTTAAGTAATTTGCTCGTATTAAACATTCACGTCCGTCATTCTGATGTCAGGCTGGCGGCTCACTAACTTTCGGAAATAACTCTGGTTTTATAAAAGCACATTGCTTCAATTTTTACGCACATTCGTCACATTGCTAGAACATTGCTTTCATGTGTATAGAATCACTGTGTAATGACGTACACCCGTCAACCTGATATACACATTTCTCCTTACTACATTAATATTGGTACGTAAAATTTATACTAGAACAAACGTTAGTTCATAAGAAATTAAATAGTCATAATTTCTTGAAAAATAAATAAACTATAAAGCTTTAAATAAACGTATTTACAATTGCTAAATTGCTTTAAATTGCGATGCATCGGCTGCTCGCACTCAGTACCGCGCGAGCGCTCGTTGAGGTAACATCTATGCCGAATTTTTTCGCGCCGAACTATCTAGCTTGAACTGGTATAGTTGGACTTATCGATTTTGATCATGTAGTTACTTTTTGTAACTATTAATATTAAAATCGAAACATATTATTAATTTCTTTTTACTATGAGAAAAGCGGGCCTTAAAAATTTAAAAGTTAGATAGAACTTTTTTAAATCTTCTACATTGTATTTTGTTGGCCTGTAAACACAGATTACGTTTATTGTAGGCTCGATTCCAGATCATTCTATAGTATTTTCTCTACATAACTGGTAAATATTTTTTTCACCACACCAGCACGTAAAAGATCGTTTTCTTGCCAGAATTCAGTGAGTAAAAACCGTTTTTACTCACTAGTGAGGCAAAGTGATTCAAATTTCGAAACAAAATCCTTCCAATGACTATTCATTGGAAGGATTTTTTTTTCAGCACCCATGTGCTGAAAAAAAAAACAGCAGCCACCATGTAGGTTAGTAATAAACATTGACAGCAATTTTATTAAATAACTACAAACTATACGTTTTAATTATTTTAAATTATATAAAATACACGCTTATTTAGTATTTTCATGTTTTAAATATTTTTTCTTTTAGTTTTCATGTTTTCCATTAAAATCAGGTACTTAATTAATATTAGACTCTATAAATAAATGTTACGGAAAGCATTTCCGAACGCATATTGTGGAACTCTAAAAGTTTTGCGACAACTGTTTGCTTTTTTACCAGAAAAATCACGTGAAAGGTATTTGAAAGCGTATGACATAATTTAATTAGTGGCGACTTACAAAAGGTCCTAAAACGTATTCTGAATTGGTATTACTGTCGTATTTCATGGAATTATTCCAGGTTAAGCAATCGAGTACGAGTTTATTTGAATCTTAATATTTTCTCACTGGAAGAGGTGAACAGTTTTGTATGTAACGCGTTAGAAAAAAAATATTTCCAGTTATAAGTATATAGAAGTAGTCTTTATTAGAATCACTCGCTACGCTCGGGATTCAATTTAAGACAACTTCACTAGCTCAAGATTTAAAATTGGCACTCACAACAGAATTATAAACTTTTTCTCACTTGTACCATAAATAACTATTATATATATATATAATAAATATCTGTGTTACTCAATTGTTTTGGTGAAAATACTTTCCCAATTACTGAAACTGTGTTTTTGTATACGAATTTGAATGTCAACCCGTTTCGAAATATTTACAAAAAAACGACAGTTCTTAGTATTAGATTGCTGAGCATGGCTAAATGCTATATACAAATCAATTAGAAATTCAGTGGAATCCGTTTATAATGATATCGAAAGGAATTGACAAATACGTCATAATAAGCGGACGTCATACAAAGCGTTTTGTAAAAAAAAACCTTTTTTATGTAAATATGTATGTACTTAAATATTTTAATAGAGAAACATAGTAACTACATTATGTATACATACATATTAAATCAAAATTAAAATTGAACGTTATAAACACATTATTATAACACATAATAAGGGTATTTTTTAATGTAAGTAATCTGTAATTTTTGTTTGCTTTTGTTTTTTCGTTTTATTGTTAAATCAGTTTCTAATACGATTGTGTATAAAATAAATCGGTATTGTCAAATTATCAAGACAAAAACGAGCCAAGTGCCGAACGTGTCGTCGAGAATCAACGAACATTACCGAAGGTGTAAATAATAATGTCAGTCATTAAAACCGGACATAATTGATTAAATATGGGTCATAATAAGCGACGTGTAACTGTAAGGGAAGTCATTATATCCGACTTTTTATAAGAGTTTTATATGAAATTCAAAATTCGTAATGTAATTACGTCATAATAATCGGTTGGTCAATATAGGCGGAGTTATAATAAACGGGTTCTACTCTATTTACAAAGTGTATCGAAAAAAGAACTGTAATTAGCAAAGTATATTTTTACTCAGCTATAAATATAGGTCTAATGTGTCATTGATTTTTTTGAAATTGATTATTAGATCAGTTGTCATTATTAACAATGTTTTAATTAAAATATCTTTTTATTCAACAAGGACAATAATTAAATAACAAATAGCTATTTTATAGAAAAAGTATCAAAGTCATTTAGTCGTAGCTATAGCAGAGTGTCGTGAACTCGTGACCTCGGGCGAGTTGTCGCCGTGCTTCGATATACCTAATCTTTCAAAATGCAATTTTGTGATAGGCCTCATAAGATAATGTCAAAAATAATCTTAAATTCAATAGAACAAAATGTTGTTTTCTAACAAAAGTATTTTCATCTTGGAAAGTATTTAGAAGATACGTATCTTGTATCTAGTATTTCAAATACCATTCTCGAAAGTATTTTGTATCTGGTATCTGAAATACTTAATTTCAAAGTATCTTGGATTTAGTATTTCAGATACTTTTTAGAGGGTATTTTGTACATCTCTGCACCTAGTCCTACTTTTGTGGATTGTTGATGTTAATGGTATCTAGTTACCACTCGTCATTCGGTGGACTACACTACACGCCTGTTTGCTACATACGTCGTATAAAGTCAAAAAGTACCTACTTACATACTTTTATATCTTTGCATTATTACCTACTTACTAAATATATAAAATTAGGTAGGTGCGTATGTAAAATATAATAAAATAACACAATGTCTATTATTTTAATATAGTTACTCAAATCATAAAATATGTGTTCGGTAGCTATACATTATTTCATCTTCCAATAAAATCCTATTGAATGTGTGCGCGAGCTGTTAGTCGGCGGTCATCTTGTCAAATGTTTACGCCAAGGTCATTTGACCTTGCGTGGAGAATTCGATTCCTTCAAATTTGTTTACGTTTTCCCTGTCTAAAATTTTTATATTTTATTGAGATTTCGGTGTATTTTTTTCATAAAGAGCATAATCATGTAGTTTAAAGTATAGAATAATCAATTCCAGTAATTTGCATAGTGTTTTGTATACCTCGAAGTAAAAACAAAACGACAGACAAAGACATGGTCTTTAAGGCCCAGAAACGCTGCTTGCGAGCGATGTTTGGATTAAAGACTATCGAAAGTTGTGTACCTTTCTTTAAGAAATACAACATTCTCACACTGCCATAACTTTATATCTATGAAGTTGCTATGTTTGTTAAAACCAACCCTAGTCTTTTTACTCTAGCAACAGAAGCATCTAATCGATCTCAGAGAGATAGAAGTAGACTTTGCATGGTAAAAACTAAAACGACACTGATGCACAAAAGTATTTTTCATATGGCACCTGTGATCTACAATAAATTGCCAAAGTTAATTAAAGATTTAAACTTAAATATGTTTAAGGCTCATCTGAAAAAGCTACTGCTGGAGAAATGTTATTATAATATATCAGATTTTTTGGCCGACAAATTATTATAACTTATATTGCATTGCCACTGTTATTACCACATCACACATAATTTATTAATTTATTATTATTCATAATTTAATTCTTATATTCGACATTGGCTAATTTAATTTAATTTAACTATACAATTGACATTATTATAATAAATTTTCTTATTCAATTCTTTGACATTGCTATTTTTTGTTGTTATAATTTGTTGCCTGTTTGACATTCTCATGTAATTAGATTTATATTCTGCATGCAAGACATTAAATAAATTTGTACACCATTATGGTAGAACATAGCGCACGTCAATACATTTATAAGACCATTATGCAGAGATGTACAAAATACCCTCTAAAAAGTATCTGAAATACTAAATCCAAGATACTTTGAAATTAAGTATTTCAGATACCAGATACAAAATACTTTCGAGAATGGTATTTGAAATACTAGATACAAGATACGTATCTTCTAAATACTTTTCAAGATGAAAATACTTTTGTAAGAAAACAACATTTTGTTCTATTGAATTTAAGATTATTTTTGACATAATCTTAATAAACATTAATGTTATTTATTTACGAATATATTATGTTAATCGCTGAAATGTGTCAAGACAAAATATTATATTTTTAAGGAAAATAATAAACCAATCAAAAGCTATCAATTTACTTGGTTGGCCATCAGGTTACTTATTTTTTTCTAAACACCCTGAAGTTTTTCTAAGACAATAATACAAAAAGACATGACATGATACAACATGAGATAAGAGACATAAGACATGAGGCATAATCAACAATAACATGTCAGAAATAGAAAGATGGTCAGTTCTCTAAGGTTGTCTGTTGACAACATTATTGCGAGTGACCGAGAACACACATGTCCCCCTGCATAAGGCACGTATGAGAGCAAGAGATACAGACATATCCCCCCCCCCCAGTGGATACATGTCCTCACTTGAAACCGGAACAAAACCTTTCTATTTCTGTCATTATTGGCATAATATATGAGAACAGAGATATAAGACATGATGACATACATGACATGACTCCTATATTATTTTCATGTAAAAGAAATGTTTGAAGAACTACTTTTACTTAAGTATTTTAAATAGACTTAAGTAAAACTAGTTCTTCAAACATTTGATCACTAATTTTTCTTCTATGTGGCCTTAGAATCCAAAAGAAAAGAGTCGCTCCACAGGGGCAGAGCTCTGCAAACAGGTGTTATATTTCATTAAAATTTTTGGTAACTTATTCCTAAAAGTATTTTGTCAGAAAAAGTATTTGTAAAATACTAAGATACCTAACAAAATGTATTCAAATACAAGATACAAAATGATTTTTGGAAAAGTATTTTAGATACAAGATGGAAATACGTATCTTGTATCTTGTATCTGTATTTCAGATACTTGTATCTTAGATAAGTCACATCTCTGCCATTATGTTACCTATGATTCACAAATAAATGATTATGATTAAGATTATAATAAAATATTGTATTTTTTTGCTTAAAAAAACTTTAACTTTGAGGTTTATTTTCTATAGTTAGCATTAATTTAGGCAATCGAGTTAATATTAAATTAAATTTTGCATTCCTTCAGCTTTCCGAGAGTATTTTTTAATCGTGTGTTGCTACAGTAGTTTCTGATTATTTAATGTTTTTGTCGACAAGGAATGGCGCCTAGACTCGTGGAAGGGGCGCGCGCGCGCGTGTTTGACGCAACAAGTGATAAAATATTATTTTTAAATTTTTGGGGGATTTTTTCTTCAAAACCTGAATTTTGGGGGGATTTCGGCGAAGTTTTGGGGAGAACGCGAGACGACCATCTGGCAACATTGCATTATTTTACAAATAATTGCGTGCTGCAATCCAATTACATGCTGTTAAATTCCGAATAAAAAATTGCAAAATGGTTATACTTCATAATATTCTAGATACTATCGATAATGTACCCGAACAAAAATCCTTCAGTCTTCCGACTAACAAACAGAATTCCTTAAAAATCGAATTCCGTGATGAAAATGATGTAAGTAAGTGCAATGTTTTGCTATAAAAACTTAATTAAATCGTCAATGAATCTTATTTCAGTTCATGATATCGTGTATAGATCCATGTCTTACTGTATTACAGAGTGTAGAACCAGTGTATGGTGGTCAAAAGCCGCCTTTACCGTTTGCGGACAGTAAGGTCGTCAATGCCAGTATAGCCCAATCTAGACGCCTTACAGCTCTTGAAGGAGACTGTAAAGCTGTATACGAAGTTATATTTAATGTGGAGGTATGTATATCCATATTTTCTGTGAGATAACTTATTATCATAATATTAATTTATACTTCTGTATGATGCCCATTTACAACAGTGATCAGATTTTATCATTTTGTTTTGAACTTGTTCAGTATAAGCAATAAGTATTTGATGCACTGTTATCCAAATGCCTAGAGAAAAACTAGAACATAAATAAATAAATCATTTAATATTTTACAATTTTTAACATTGTTCAAAATTTTTTAACTTAGTGGTATATATTTGCATTACTTGTTTCAATAATATTTTACCATTTTCAGGATAGCTCATTCAATTGGCAAGCTGGAGACACAATAGGTGTGATACCTCACAATGATGCCGCAAATGTGAACCTCGTCATTAGTCATCTGGAGATAGCTAATGCAGATCAGTGTTATTCATTATCTGTGGATGGAAGTGTCAAGGGGAGCAAGATCCCTGCTCATGTTCCTGTGAAGTCTACAATCAGATATGTTTTAACACAATGCTTGGATCTCAGGAGTGTTCTGAAAAAGGTACCTTTCTAGCATGAGTTTTATGAAATTATTAGTTGTTTTTAAATAGGATTCATTCAAATGTTATATTATTTTGCTTACAGCTCTTTCTGCTAGCACTATCGATATATACAACCAATGCAAAGGAAAGAAAGATACTAGAATATCTATGCAGCAAAGAGGGTTCAACAGCATATACAACCTACATACTGAACAAAGGTTTATGTTTACTGGACATATTCACAATCTTCATGTCTTGTAAACCACCAATAGAAGTTTTATTAGCAAATCTTCCTAGATTACTACCTAGACCATATTCAATAGTGAATAGTGGGTTAAAGAATAATAAATCCCTGAAAATTTGCTTTTCTGTGATGACAGCCAATAGTAGGAAAGGACTTACAACTGGCTGGTTAGAAAATATAGTTTTAAATGAGTTGAGTTTGGAAAAGCAAATACAGAATTTGACTTTATTAAATGAAGGAAGCAATAGCTGCCAAGTACCCATTTATTTAAGAAAGAATATGAATATGTTTTTATTGCCAGAAGATATAAGGCAACCATTAATTTTAATTAGTCCTGGGACAGGTGTGGCGCCATTTATTGGATTTTTAGAAGAAAGAGAGTTTCTAAAGGAAAACAACCCAGAGATTGAATTAGGTGAAAGCTGGTTATTCTTTGGATGCAGAAACCCAGAGTTAGATTTTATTTATAAAGAAGAATTGTATGGTTTTGAATCTAGAGGTACTTTGAATAAGCTTAGTACTGCATTTTCAAGGATAAATGATTCTGAAAATAAATACATCCAGGTAAGAGAAATGTCTGATTTTATATTGTAGGATCGTTTAAATCATTAGAGCTGAAAGTTAAATGAATCAAGAAAAAAATATCATATTATATAATACCTATGTTATTTAGGGTCAGTTTTTAAGGTTCCAGATAGATCTCATCTGACCCATAAAATAAGACTTGACCAAATTTAAAAGTGACACAAGTTACACTAAGAAAAAGAACACAACTGTCACTTTTATTTGTGTGTTAAATGCATATCCTGCCAATAAGGTTTATCTAACACCTGTGAAAATGGGGCTTAATAAAGTTCACTCCTAATATTATGGGCCAGTTTCAAAGCTTCCAAATAGATCTTATCCAAGCCATTAAATATAAGCAAACTGAATCTAGAAGTGACACAAGTTACACCTAAAAAAAGAACACAGCTGTCACACTCATTTATGTGTGTAATATGCTTATCCTGGCAATAAGGTTTATCTATGATCTGTGAAATTGGACCTAAATGTTTTAATGAGCACCTGATACAACTGCACAAAATGTATAAAAATGGATTTAAAACTTACGCCTAGAATTATTTTGATTACTTTGTTATTATAAAAATGCTATTATTAAATACAAATATGATACAAGCAATAGTTATATTTGTACTTAAGGATAAATAACACAAATACTTATTACATCTATTTTCAGTAGGCATCAAATTAATGCTGAATATTGTAATGTAATGCATAATCGTTTTTTACAGGATGCATTGAAACAAAATATGAAAGCAGTAGTCAAATTAATAAACAATGGTGCTGTAGTCTACATTTGTGGAGATTTAAAAACTATGGCAGTTCAAGTAAAGGAGGTTCTTATAGAAGGTTTTATGGAACATCAGAAAATGACAACAGAAGAAGCAAATGCAAAGATTTCTGTGATGCAGAAAGATAAGAAATATATTGTTGATGCTTGGAGTTAATGAAGCCTAAAGATTATTTTATATGCGGCTACTTATCTAGCTATACATTTCCACTTACAGATGGTCTTGTATAGGCTTCCTTGTGCAATGCAAGACCAGCATATTTTTATTCTATTACTGTGTCCTGGTACTGGTGGTAGAGCTCTTATGAATGAGCTCGAGGGCGGCAGCACCACCATCTTACCTTTAACCTGCCGCCAAATAGTAGTACTTCCATTACTGTGTTCCGGTTTGGTGGTGAGATCAGGCCCTGAAATTACTCGCACATGAGGCATAACACAGTAGTCCTCAGCTGCAGCGACGCATCTATAATCTGCTTTTGTAGATTGTTGATGTCCATGGGCTGTACTCCACTTACCATCAGGTGGACTACACGTCCGTTCGCTGTGGGCGTAGTATATAAAAAAGAAAAAAATATATATACTGGAAATGAATACCTTGACTACAACAAAGCTCAAGTTTTGACATGAATGTGCAAGAATGAAAATAATTTATTTTATACATTAAATACATACATACTCAAAAATGTCTTTTTTATGATTAAATACATTTTCTTATTCTATCTACCGTATTGTTAAATAAATCGGGTGTAAAAGTAGGTGAGTAAATAAAAATCACAGGTATATTTTACAAAAATAATTTAATAGGCAAATTATATCAATAAAATGTTCAAAAAGTGTCCTTTGTATATAAACTTACATAATAGCGTACTAGCGTCGATACATAATTGCTCTGCAGCTGTACTGGCTATCAAAAAGCTTTATATTTTAAACATTTTCATAGGCAGCAATCAATGTGAGTACAGTTTTGTGATTTTATGAAATAATGAATAATACATTGTTTTCATGAAGTTGCTTAAATGATGTCCACAAAGTTATAGCAAGGTAAGAATTAGGTATAGAAAGTTGAAAAAATATAGATACATCTCTATACACCAGTAATTATAACTGATATTATAGTTGAATCATATATTAATAACGTCTAGATCGATAGTCATTGTACAAGCGCTTCGACTTAGGCGAAGCCAAAAGCAGATTGCAAGTGTGTGTGAAAAATATGCCGCGCGCCTTGGCCGACACGCACACCATTTCTCAATTCTCTATTAGTTATTTCTACTGGTTAAATGCATGGGCATATAGTCTTCAGTAGGCTAGATACACATGATGTCAACAGAATAGGAACTTCCTCGTCCGTATTAAAGATTTGTTGCAACATTTATCCTTGATTGCATTGATTCATGAAGTCATTGCATAACTGTACATTACAGATAATTTAAAGTAATTGTGATAGAGGTGTAATCATCCACACTTCACCTGTAATGTTTAAATCTCATGTGATAGCTAGTCGCCGTTTACGAGGCGAAAACATGACATGTATTTATGTACTTTCTTTGTGTCAGATATTTTTCATTTATTTACCAGGTGTTGCTACTTTTTACAAATTTCTTCCTTCTTTCCTCCTCGAAAATCCTTTTTATTAACAGTTTGAGCGGCATACAATTCAGCGAATCTGGGTACTTTTTTTATAAGTGGCTCAACGTCTCAGCGTTTAAAAGGTTCACTAATTTGGCGACATTCAACCATTAATTTAATTGAATAAGTACGTCGCAGCCATCGAGAGTTACAATTTACTGAGCGAACGTGGGATACATGACACAATGCTCGACGTATTAGTATTGTGTAGCTGTAGGTATATTTAGCTCTGAACTGTGAGCTATTCACGTCACAACTGCAGGTAAAAAACCTATTTTATGTAGTTTAATACGGATGGGGATCAATGGTTGCCACGGACACAAGGAAAGGTTGTAATAACTTCCACATAGAATTATTGTCAAAAAACAAACAAATATTGTATGAATTAGAAAAGATGGTGCATATGAGTTTCTCACCAGACCCCTAAGCGGTTGTCGCGGTGCTCTCAGTAGCGAGTGCCGCTTTGGGGTCTCGTCGGTGTGCATGTTTATGTGTGCGTGCCGTTTCGCACGTTTGTAGGCAGTTTCCGTACTGTTTGTACATATTTATACTGTGTCCCTGGTCTAGTAAATATAGATTACCGAAAATACTTGATTTGTGCAAACACTTTAATATGATGCTTTTTAAAAGCAGAGCTTACGCTATTCGTTGTGTCGATGGATACTTAAATCTAGTTTATATTAAAAGTACACCTATGCTACGTGAAGCAGGCACTCATGGTAGAGAAACATACAAATTAATATCTCCCATAAGTCTAGTGGTTTCAAGGAATTCTGTTTAATAAAGAAAAATAAAGATACTGATATAATACTAAAAATCTCAAAAATACATTTTATGAACAGCATTTTAAAATTATAAATCTTATATTGCACAGTGGTGTAATGTGAATGAGAGCTTCGAATTAATAGCTCGCGCAATATTTTTTTCATTAAGCTGTTTAAGAATACATTTTTTATAAATTGTGAATACATTTTATAAAACAAAATGCCGTGCAGACTAGGTGGTGTAATCAATGTAAAATCAATTCAAGTTAATAATTTTAATTGAATACCTAATTAAAACCTTCCAAAAATAAATTCAAACATTTTAGATTAACTTATAACTGGCCAATTATCTACATAACAATACATACATAGTGTAGCATAAAATCAATTGAACACTGTTTATGCGCTATCTTATTCTACAAAATACCACATAATTCTAACAGTTATATTATATGCAAATACATACATATTATTTATAGCAATAATACATTTCCTTATTTGCCATGACCAGACTATTTAATTTTCTTTACTCAGACACTGTTTTCTAACCACAAACCGAATAGTGATAATTTTGTACAGATATCGTATTTATTATAAAATATAACATAAGTTTAGTGTAGATTAGAACAGTGGTCAGGCAATATCCTGTGCACATCCGAACTAATGTGGCAATGACATATTTTCTAGAAATATATCGCAGATTGCGGTATTTTTAGTACGAATAATATTTATGCGTTGAACTAAACCAACATCATTAATCGACTACGGCCAATCCAAAGGGATATTCTATGCAACATGTTGTCTAACAAATTGATATTAATTTGTTGTCAATAATGGAAAGTGATTGCTTTCCCATATAATGTATCAATACATATAATTATAGTGTGAAGTTCATGACGTCATTGATGAACCAAAGCTTCAATAACGTTCATGGCAAAAATATTTATTCGTACTTTTGACAAGGACAGTGCAAGTTACTGTCCTGTAGTGTTTATAAGATTTATTTCTGTTTAAGAATAGCGAATAGTATTATAAAAATGCAGTACTGAATAACAGTCTTATTTTTGTCGTTGGAAAATATGCTCTAAATATAATAATTATAGGGCCTAAAGCGTGTAGTAGGTTAGACACATCTAGCATGTTACTTTTTTCACAATCTAAATAGAATAGGCGATATACATCGAAAGGAATGTGTGTTTGCAAAACTATTGCATTTGGTTGGATTGGTAAGACATATATAACTATAAAAATAACACAATGCGATTAACGACTAGTTATAAAAAAGTTATTTTCTTTATGTACATTTTTGGTAATAGCCGTTGTGGATACGGATGAAATCCTTTTACCAAAATAAGGTCATCTTAACTGGCTGGCCACAATGAGTTTTTACAAACGTTTTCAGTATAAAAGTACAAAGTTATAGAAAATATTATTTTCCTTGTGCTGTATTAATCTTACTTTGTTATAATGGTCAGAGTTCAAGGATAATGTAATGGCGACGATTATGCACAAAAATCCATTCTCAAGTCAAACAGTCCAAAGCCGAGTAAGTCTGTTTATTACTTACAATACAAAAATACTTAATTCTGGACAGATTACATTCTTATTAAGTAACTAACTTCTAGCCTGATAAGCCTAATTTGTAAGAGTCAATTCGTGTTTCATAATCATAATTATGGCATTGTCTTGTACATACATTAAAGTAAAAGATTCGTTTTATTCCCTCAAAATATCTATAAGGGAAACTGTAGTGTGATGTGAATATCTATATTAGTAGTAGATACCGTATCTATACGAGTGTGAAGATAAGACGAAAGCCAAACGCGCCTAGCATGCTGTCCAAATAAATATTTTGCGATTTTATGCTAAATGCGTTAACAAAAGTGTAGCTCAACCTATGAATAAACATCTATGCTAATACAGAATGCTTTCCGTCCACCGTCAACAGCAACGCTGAACTTGAAATACTCTTTTAAATTCATCTCAACCATGCCTTGTTTACCAAATATCATACGCAATTAAGTATTGCCTATTCCAGTCTTAATCGTGTAAAATACTACGCAAAACTTGGCACCTCGTTATATCCATAGAACATACAAAATAGTAAAAAGCCTATAAAAGTGAAATATAGACAAAAAGGGGAATGGAAGATTTTACCAGTCTCAGTCGTAGTTCTTGTGGTGAATCTTTTGCGCGGCCCTGATGAGCGGCGTCAGTGTCCTCAATTCCATTGCGCAGTCCAGGAACGGGTGATCCAATAGCTCCTCAGCCGATGCTCGTAAATCTACATCTACTTGCAGACATTTGTCCAGGAAATCCTGGAATTCTGGTGACTGCTTTTCCCATCTCGGGATTTTTGGGCGTCCGACAGCGGCGATTAGATATAAGGCTCGCAATGGAGTCTCTTTCATGTATGGCGGTTCTCCTTCAATCATTTCAATGGCCATAATCCCTAATGACCACACGTCAACCTTCTTACCGTACTGCTTCCTCGTCACCACCTCTGGTGCCATCCAGTAAGGAGTGCCGACCATAGTCTGTCTCTTCTCATCTCCAACAATATTTGCACAGAAGCCGAAGTCTGTTACTTTAACAGTTCCATCCATTCCAAGTAGCACATTGTCAGATTTGATATCCCTGTGAATTGTACCTTTGGAGTGTAGGAACGCTATGGCTTGTAATGTTTCACGGCACACTGCCGCAATCTGGCCTTCCTTCATCACGACTTCTGTGACGACGTAATTTAGAGATCCTCCCTCAAGCAGTTCCATGGCGACCCAAAGATGGTCGTAACTGAGGAACGCGTCAAGGAAATTGACAAGATTCTTGTGATTGAAACCTTTCAACACATTGATTTCATTGAGTATTAGTTCTTTTTTGCTCTGTTTAGTTAAATCTATGTCCTTAATCGCGACTTTGGAGTTATCCCTACTGTCTATAGCGACAAACACTACACCTGTGGACAATAAAAATAGTTGCGTTAGTTATTTCGAATTAATTTGTCGAAATGTGTTAGCATAGATATACCACAACATGTTGCTATATAACTTGTATCTATTAATTGCGTGATTCGAGTTCTATAGTTGAAATGTATATCAGGACTTACGTCACGTTTTCTCCTTCTCCCTCAGAACCTTACGAATCATATGAATAAGTTTTCTATACGATTAAAGTGACGTATGTCCTGACATAAATTTCGACTATAAAACTCGATGCAATAGATAGACCTAGATCGACGAGGATTCATAAATACACAATGGGTTCCAATAGCCATGGTCGGACTCGGCTTTAAGGGCCCGGGCCTGGGGCTCAATGCTGGCGGGTGGAAAGGAAGGATTGTTTCAACAAGCTATTTAGCTTTTATGGCAAGAGGAGATGATCAAGGTGGGCCCGCAAAGCTACCGTACAGAGAGAGAGGCGGTTTGGCGATTGCCACCCTGAATGTATGACCAGTCCGAGCCTGCTAATGGCAACAGGTACAGTAGGACTGGTTAGCTGTTAGAATAAGCGTGTGACAAGATTCAAGATTATTTCTTAAAGCTAGCAAGCGGATTGAATGTCACCACTTAGGTAATGTGTTTAGAAACAATTACGTGTCTGACGTTGTTATACAACAAATTTATATCACTCCAACGACAAACCGATAAGATTATGTAAATTCCAAATGAATGCGTTATCTAAATTTCGTTATGACAGTTTATGGGTCCAGATATCGAAACTTAAACACTGCGCTTCTTACGGAAGCTGATAATTTAAAACGGATTTTGAATGAAATAACATATTTGATCTATGCACTACACCGATATAGAAAGAAAGTAACCGAGGGATCGTGAGTTTTAATGCAACTTTTCTTGCAAATTGCCAATTAGCAATCTAATGCCTAGGAAAAACAGTTGAAAAGTCAAAAGATTCTTGGGTTTGGAGTTAGGCTTGAATAGAACGGTTGGGCGAGCGGTTAGACGGAATCAAAAGGTCGCGGGTTAAAATCAAATTTTTTTTCGACTGTTCTTTCTTCTTGTGAATTACAAATACAATACACTCAAGATAAAACATTGCCTCGGTAAATGTTATACTAATCGAAAAGGCAAAATCTTGCGACTATAAGTGAATAAGGATGATGTATGTGAACAAAGCTGAGATATATCAAATAAGGTAAGTAGGGTTAGAGGTCAGGGGACACTTAACTGTGCGGGCGTCATGATAGGATCTAGCTAGGAGAAGCGAGAGAAGGTATAAGTAGCAAGATCATGCTGCGTTCTAAATGTATTAAATAAAATTTACACGACATTCACACGTCATCTAGTTCCTAACTAAGCAGAGCTTGTACTAAAGGTACTTAAATAACAGTTATTAAATAATAGATATTAATATATTTTTTTATTAGAGATGGGTTGACTATGAGTTTAGCCGACTAGTTGGCAACAGCAAATATGGCCTACTATTAGATTTGGTTTATTAAGACCGTTATATTTTGTATTGTTTGTTGCACCAAGTGGCACAAGTTATGTAGCACTTCTTATAGCAGATTATAAGCATTTATAGTAAAGTCGAATACTGGGCAGTCGCAAAAGTGGCCGACTAGTCAACACATCTTTTTTTTATTTTGTAATACATGCTTAATATCTTATTATTATTTTTAATCCTTCAACAGTGTCAGCGAATGGGACCGAGTGGAACGGGGCTGAGTAGGTTTACAAACAAGCAGAGTGGGGTAGTGCGAAATTCCTTTAAGCTTTGACGCAGAAATGTTGTTGGTTGGAGACATTTGGCACACATGTAGCTTAATTACTTGTACGGAAACTATTAGATCAGTAAATTCTAAAAATTATTAGAAATTCATCAAATTCTAGCAAAACTGAAAGGAAATTTTGGATTAATTCTAGAAATTTGGACATCATGCTGAGTAAACATTTAGTATGAGCTAGAAATAAATCACAGCTGCCAGCTTATATCAAAAGTGTTTGGTGTAGATTCATAATGAATCATGGCTTGTGTAGGAATAGTCATTTTTCTATAATTATTTGGAAACTTTCCAATCTACTTGATATAGCAGTATTTTAGATATTAAATGGATTGTTATCATGACATGATAAAACATTTATAACTTCTGGTTTGTTTTGCCTAATATAAAGTCACACTTTTAACTATTGTTTAAAAAATAATGGCGCTCAGTGCCATATTTTTCGTCTATCGAGCAACCCACGCTTTTTCACAATAATATTTTTTGTTCATTACCATTTTCAGCTTATATTAGGATTTTTTTTTCACTTTTTAGTTATAAGTACTTTAAAAGCGTGTTTTTTAGTTTTTTTAAACTATTATTTATTTTCTACTTTTTAGTTTGGTTTATTTATAAGAGCGTTTTTTTTAATTTTTTTTATCGAATTATTGCATTGTCATCGATCTTTGACAGGTGTGCAAAATTTTAATGAAATCTGTCCGTTTAAAGTGGGGTCAAAATCGAGTCCAAAGGAGTCGGTTACATACATACATACATACAGGTGAAGCTAATATAAGCGTGTTAAAATAGAAAAGTGTACACTGTTGTTGTATAATTTTTTCTTGATTTTAAATTGTTTTTACATAAATTATATTGAAGAAGTAATACTTCTTCAACGTAATAAACATACTTTCTACTTCATTGAAGAGTTTCTTATAATAAGTCAGTAATAATTTATTACTCAATCTTTATTAGAATTTAAACTATCCTAATTGGTTGGTTAATGCTCTAGAATAAATGCAGTGGATCATTTCTAAATCAAAATTATTACTGCGATAACAAACCTTCTGCTCAATTGGATAAAAAGTATAAAAAGTCTGAGGAAAGTCAAAGTAAGTATTAGCTTACCTTTTACCAGATTTAAAAGTGTGTGTTTTGATATTTATCAAGCATGATGATTATGATATATCATATACCATTAAGATAAGATTGTCATTGTCAATATTCTTTTGTACTTAGTTTCTATTTTGATTGCACCATAATAATAAAGGACACATACAAAAAATTTAAAAACTAGGTACTTTGAAATCAGTTTCTAGTGTAATGGAACATACTGAATATAGGTATTTTATATAGAGCAACTGCCTATCAAAAGCATACGAAATTTTTGACCTTAAATTCCTATGAGCTTTCGCCTCCTTTTTAGGAAAAGTAGTTAAAATATTAGTTTTTTCGATTTATCTTGGTTCACCATCATTCTACAATAAAGATGTGTATACAGACATTACAACTTTTTTGTGTTCTATAATTTAATACTAAAATTTTCACCTACCGTCTTTTGCTAATTAGATAAAACCAAAAAGGGAAGATATAACAGATCAAAATTTGTTCTTTTTATGGTTTCGTACCCAAGGGGTTAGACGGAACCCCAAATAATCTAAATCCACACTTTTGTATTTGTAATATTAGTAGGATTTCTTAAGTCAATTGTAAATACTACTAAGATTCAATTTATGTAAGATTAAAGGCCTGGAAATGCTAGCATTGCTGGGGTTTTGTATTGAAATCACTTTTTTTAAGGGGTTGGTTTCTATGGTGCCATATCATCAAGTACAACCTGACCGATTTTAAAAGTGACACAAGCATCACTTGAAAAAAAAAATTGCTGTCACTTTCAGTCTCACACAATATAATTATTATATTGTAATGTGTTAAGTATCCCTAATGTATGTTTTTCATGTGTAATTTTTTATATTGTGTTGAGATAAATAGTCAATTTTATTAATTTTATTTTATTTTTATATATATATGTGTTGTATGTTTATTCTGCCATTAAGGTTTATCTTACACCTGTGAAATTGTAGCTTGGTCTAATAAAATCTATACACAAGTTAACTATCTAATAAAAGGGTTCAAACATATTGACAAAGTTATTAGCTAGTCAGTTAGCACATAAGTGATAACCAGTCATTGAATACTACCTTCAATATTTGACCTCCTTTCAGATCTGTCAAGATTACCATGTGTTTAGAACACTATGACTCATATTTTGTGATACAACCTCATTGCTATACAATCAGAAGCCTTTGACTAATATCCTAGATCAGTGATGGTAAAACTTTGGCAAGCGTGCCATAGACGGCAAATAAATAAATAAAAATTGCATGTATATCCACAAATTAGTTGAAGGTACAGTGGGCCAAGCAATTAGGTATGCAGAGCAAAAACTTCTACGCCATAGTGAAACTGATTGCAATAGATATACTTGTGTGAATTACATATTTAATAAGTTTATTATATTCACTATTTAGATATTTAACTCACTTATCCATAACTGGTGTAGTAAGTCTTTACTATAACATAGAACTTTTTGCCCTGCATACCTAACTCATTGGCCCACTGTACATGCATAAATGAAGGCTGGTGAGCCTTAGGAGAGGTAATAACCAGGATTGTGCACATGGATGGCGATCCATGTGCACAATCCTGGTTATTACCTCTATGTTCATGTCCAATTATAGAAATAAAATACAGACACAGGTCTGTGAAATCAATGCAAAGTAGACTGTGCTGTATTAAATTTGATGTAATTTATCTAACATTAAATGACATTTGCATGGATTTAGAAGAAAGATTTTTCATACAAATCAAACACATACCAAAACCAGTATTGTTGTGACGAAACCATGATGAAGGCTAGAAATATTTTAAAGGCCTACCATATCTAATTGCTAATAAATATCTATAACTAAACTGACAAGGTTATCAGTCAATTTATTTAACACAAGATCAGGGTTACCCCAAGCAGAAACAATAACAATAACATTACCTGAAGCACCAGCACCCAGTTGTTTAATCCTTTCGAATCTCACATAGGGGTCATCCTTATTGCATATTTTCTTCAACTCCTCATATATTTCCTCATCTGTAAGAGTTGCATATATCATCTCCTTCTTCCTGAGAATTGGAATCTCCTCTGGGTCATTCCCAATGACACTTAAGTCTTCAACAACAGCTGTTAAGTCCATAACAGCATCCTTCTTCTTCATGTTGTGTTTGACTGGCGCAGCAGGCATGGTCTGCCTCTGTGAGAATATGTCATTGTTAGTCACCTCCTCTTCGCTGCTCTGACCAATAGAAAGGTCAGAATCTTGACTCTGATGAGCGTTCTTATGATCGAACAACTTATCTATTTCTTTATTTTCCTCTGTAATCGCCTCTTGAGTGAGGAATGGCTTGAATGGCTCGTCAGGCGCTTTCTCCTTTTTGATTGTGTACATGTGAAACTTGACAGCCTGAATAGCCGCGTCAGGATTCTCATTTTGTTCGGCAGGCGTAATCTGTGTGTTCAGTAATCTCAGCCAGGAGTTAGGCAAGCCCTCCAACATGCCTGTCTCCGAGTTCTTGCTAACGTGTACATGTTGTTTCACATCTGTTGGCATGCCGATGTCAGTCGCACGCTCTTCTCTCTCCTTGTTCTGCTTTTTCATAAAGAGTTTCCCAATCCCAAACACACCACTTTTCGAGCGCCCACTCATTGTGCTTTGTTAATTGTCTGTCTAATCACAACTAGGCCATATCACTGTCACCCACATAAAACACAATGCTACATAGCTTGTAAGACACTTATTAATATCGGTTTTGATTACTTTTGATAAAATAGGAGTGGCTTTACACGGACGGATCGTACCAGGACGGCGATCACTTTATCATCTGTCAAATTAATTGTAAAGAAAAATGGAGAGAAATAAAACGTGCTCAATTTCACGCAAGGGAAAAAATCTACGATAAATATATTTTCGAACTATTCACCAGACCAACATTATTTACAAAATTTTGACTAAAGTTTGTAATTCTGAGTTTATTTGTTCGGAATGATGATAAGTAAAGAAATTATTGAATGGATCAAAAAAAGATAAACATAAAAACTCATTTTACCACTGCGTGTAATGGAACGGTGCAGATCCTGTTTTTAAAAATGGCAATACTGCCGTATTTGTTGCCTTCATGCCTTGTTGAAGATGTTGATACTGTGATGTTGATAGGAATTTTAGAATGATTCATCGTCTACGGCGGGGAATTTGGTTGAATCTTTAGCGATGTTAAATAATAATGGGTAGTTATAGAATGATGATAATATTAATATCTCTAATATTATCGTGCATGATGTGTTTGATTTTATCTATCGTAAATACCTACTGGTATATACGTATCTAGGTACCGTCTCTCTCGAAAAAAGTAAATATGAAAAAAGCGAGCTTTCTATTGAACTATCGTCTTTTATTCCACGTCTCATATTTAAAATATTTTAAGTTGAAGTTTCGATTAGGTAGTTCCATAACTTATCACATTGGTCCATGAAAAAAGTAAGATTAGTACCTAATCGCCACGTACCAAAGTCACTAAGATAAACGGCGTTGAATGACAGACGGACAGATAATGCATACAAATAAATAGATATAGCATATACCGCGAGGACTGTCAAAAAAAAGGAAGAATGTAGAATGGGTAGAATCATTCTACCCATTCTACATTCTTCCTTTTTTTTAGATTTTGCGTGAAAAACAAACATTCTACTAGAATGTTTGTTTTTCACGCAAAAGCTATTGAGCGGATTAGGATGAAATTCGACACACATCGGCATAATAATATAGGTAAGTAGAAATGCTATAAATCTTTACTATAATAATTTTATTATCTTCTTATCTTTAGTCTATAACTGCTGTCACGCAAAAACAATAGACAGATCTGCCACTCACTGCTAACGGCAATTAAATAGCCGGAACTAAATGTAAATGACCAATTGGAGAAGGAATAGACAAAATATTTGTCATTCTATTGGCCAGCTGTCAACCTTAAGCCCGGCGCTAATTGAGTGATGGACTTTATAGAAGTCTGAACGGATTTTATGGAGCTTATTACACCTTCCTAAAGAGCTTATTACACCTTCCTAATTATCGGGCCCGATATTTAGTGTCCGATTTAGGACAAGAAATTCAGTCGCCAAAGCGCCTGATTACACGTTCACTGATTTAGGACACTAAATCAGTAGCTAAGGACGAGCGACAAGTGACGGACGTGTCGAGAGAAAAGAAGTGTGACGAAATGGCCCCGATATTATTGATGGGTGAAAGATTATTTATTATTGCGTCAAAATCTAGCAAGCATGAACATTATGAGGGTCTTAGAACCAGATGACTTCAGAAATTATGTTCGAATGGATTCAAAAGAATTTGTTTTTTTTTTAATTTATTATAATTTATTATTCATAGTGTTATAATTTATAACACTATAAAAATAATAAATAATAATAAATATTTCACAACTTACACACAACGCCATCTAGTCCCAAACTAAGCAGATTTTGTACTATGGGTACTAGAATAACTGATACTAATACATATATACTTTTCTTTTGTAAATAAATACTTATTATACATAGAAACACCCAGACTAAGACGAACCCCCATGTTCATGCACACAAAGATTTGTCTTAAGCGGGAATCGAACCCGCGACCTCGGCGTCGCAGACAGGTACACTTATACCCACTCCGTCATCCGCTATGATGATATATTATTCTTAAATCAGAAAAAAAAATATCAGTGCAAAGCAGAGATTAGTCGTAACGTTGCGTTTTCTGGCAACGGGAAACTCGTATTCTGATTTAAAATTTACAGATTTAGTATCCCAACCCTCATCCAAACGTGCGCTCGCGACGGCAGGCGAGTGGCGACTGAGCGTCCTAAATGTGATTACACTCTTCCGATTTAGGATCCTAAATCGATTTAGAACGTCGGAAACCATTCTTGTCCTAAATCGCATCCTAAATCGGATGCTAACTTCCTAAATGCGATTAGACTTTCCTAAATTTAGGAACGACTAAATATCGGGCCCGATATTTAGGAAGGTGTAATAAGCTCTTAACTTAATTCATGCGACTGGACGAAAATATTGTAGGTGTGCTTGAGTATTATTTCTTTTCTTTTATGTTTTTTTTTTTGTAATTTAATTGATAATTGTTTCTGTCCATGCATAAATTTAATCAATGCAATTAGTCCTGTACCGTTTTGATTAATAAATAAGTAAAAAAGGCTACCCACTAGCCTAAATATGTAACTACTATTACGTAGGTTTACAATAAAGTGGATCTAAATTGGCAGAATCTGAATCTGAGCCCAAGACGCGACAAAGGGTCAATGGCCAGTGATAAGTTCAATTTAGTTCGTCATAACAACTGTCGGCTGTACACAGCTTAAATTCCTATATCTGGCCGGGAACGGCAAGGACCATACTGCTAAGTGCAAGATTTTATGTGCAATAAACTGAGCGGATTTGTATGGCTTCTTCCGTTCGGTTATTCGGAGTTATTTAAGTAGTTTATGGTTATTAGGAAAAGCTATTGCCGCTATTGGAAGTTCCGATGATACTGCGTGCGTAAAGATTTGAACTTGAATTAAGGTATTTATGCCTTTTTTGACAAACGGTACAAGAGTGTTAACAAGAGTATCACTTTAGTAAAATATGAGGTTAGATTCTAACATTACATAAAATCTAACATATAACATCACACATATGGTGCATATTTGTCAATGGAGTAAACAACAGGGGCTTACAGTGAATCCAACAAAAAGTCAAGCGATCGTCATAGGTAGCTCTAGGTTGGTGGCAAAAATAAATTGGGCAGAACTCCCGCAAATTCATTTTAACGGATCTGTTATACCCATTAGCACTAAAGTAAAAAACTTGGGCGTGTACTTCGATAAAACATTATCCTGGGGTCCTCAGCTACAGGAGTTGAGCCGCAAAATATATGCGTCCGCTGCATCACTTCGTAGGTTACGTAATTTCCTTCCCATTGTCACCAAAACTGCGCTTGCACAATCTCTTCTTTTACCTATCCTCGACTACGCTGATGCCAGCTATCTTGATCTCACCGAGGAACAGCTAAATAAGCTTGAGTGACTTCAAAACTTTTGTATTAGATTCATATTTGGTTTAAGAAAATATGATCACGTTTCAGAATTTCGTGCAAAGCTCAAGTGGCTCCCAATTCGCCTTCGCCGGAATGCTCATATTCTTTTCCTTCTCTACAATATATTGTTTAATCCACGTACTCCTGCCTATCTTAAAGAACGTTTTCAGTTCCTAAATGACACACATTCAAAGTGCCTGAGATCTGCGGAAAACTTGCAACTAAAGACGCAAGGGCGGATCCAGCTTTGGCGCCAGGAGGGGGTCACATAGTCGTGGTCAAGTCAAGATCTTATAATTTTATTTTGATAACAAAGATAGATACAAGTCAAAAGTAGGTATTTTATTAATGTACGTACTGTACTTAAAAATATTTATTCTTTATTGTACATTTGAAAAACTTAACACTTATCACATACTTGACTTGTAGACTTGTACATATTGCCATCTTCTCTTGAAGAACATCCAGATAAGCACTATCACGCATGGAATGAGGCAGCCTATTTATATTCCATAACCGTGGTGAGTGATTTGTCATAACAGACAGCTAGAGGTATGTCGAGGGGTATGACACAAAACTCCGTAAAAGTGAAGAGGTGGTACGACAAGGATTTTAAACAAACAAAATAGAAACAGACAAAATACATATATTTAAGAAACACAGAACAACATTTGCAAAGAAACAGGCAACTTCTTAACTTTATTCGAAATTTCAGTTTTATTTACAGGGCTATTTTTAATATTATTATTTACAGCTCTTACATATGTGGCGGTATCCGCACATAATAAATGTCACGTGACGGCGAGTGCTGAATCGCGATATCGAAATGTTCACAGCAAGTGACTATATTATACCACTTCCAATACGCTACAGTTGGACAGCTGTCCGCCAGGCAATACCACCGTCGGAGGTCGGAGGATCCTCCCTTTGCGGTGGAGGAACATCACACCCTGTTCCTCTACATTGGAGACAGAGACACAGATCTACTCTACACATGTGGTTTCTGAGATAGTAGGAAAATCTTGGACTTTTTTCGTATCAATTACGCTTGCATAAGTGACTTTATTTATTTTTTCTAAGATTTTTTTAATTTTGAAACTGCCACGATCCACCGCAGTTCGCACAACATAGTTGATCAGGTTTATCACATTCAGTATATAAATGGTCCCCAGCTCAGCAACTGCAGCGTTGCTTGCCATTGCACACTTTAGCGGAATGGTTAAATTTAAAACAGCGATAGCACTGTTGCAGAGGTTGGGTATATTCAAACACTCTATATGAGAACAAGTCATATTGTACATTGTCAGTTAAATAATTAGTTAAAAATGTTAGGCTGACTGTTTGTAGTGAGACTCTTTCCTGTCCTACTTTCTTCGTGAAACGTCTCACCGCAATTATTTCCCTAATAGATGAAAGCTTGGAATATAATTATTTACATGAAATGTTGTTAGGAACAAACCTTATGACCCCAATTCTTTCTATTTGAGCCGCTAGTATGTAGGCTCTTAAATGATATTTTTTAAGAAAAGCCGTGTTTGATAGAAAATTATTAGCCGTATTGGCTAATTTGAAAACGACAACTATTTTGTTGGCGTTCACTCTTTGAACTGCTGCTACACCCTTGATCTCCGTGGAGAAAATATTATGGTTCAAGTATATAGGACTTTTATTGCCTATTCTGTCTGTTTTATTGTCAGAGAATACACATACTTTATATTCTGTTATATTAGTATTTTCAGGATATAGCCTGATATGGTTGGGTTGGGTTTAATGTAAGAGAGGGCTTGGTTACTTTCCTGAACCGCTGCCGCCGGGTCCCTTTCGCCGTCTATGAATTGTCTTTTAGCCACTTTTTTTTGGTCCGCCTGGCGCGGCGCCTAGTCTTCGTCTCCATCTATTTCACAGCATTTAATATTCAAATATTTTGTACTATCGATACTATTATTTACAATATATCTACAATAATTAATAATTTTCTAGAGAAAATTTTTAAAGTCCGCCTTTTTTACACTCCCGCCAAAAAGTCCGTGTTTATGTTTGCATGTGTAAGGGGTTACCAGACATGAGAAATATTACCCACATTTTTACAATAATTTAAATAAATATTTTAGAGGTTTAATTCTTATATTTTGTTATTTGCTGCTTTTTACCATAATGCTTGATTATAGGTATTTAAGGTAGTTTCATCAGGGGGGGGTCATGACCCCCATGACCCCCCCCCTGGATCCGCCGTTGTAAAGACGGCATCACATTCCACTATTTTCTTAGACAAATCTTTTACTGTACAAGCTGCGAGGTTGTGAAACGCATTGCCGGTGCCAGTAAGGCGAGCTCAGTCGCTAGCAGTATTTAAAAAACTCGTCACAGATTTCTACTTACTGAACAAGTAATAGTATCTATGTATCCATAATAATATGTATTTAAGTATTTATGGTAGAATAATATATATATAATAATATATAGATATGTACATATACATACATATGTATTTATTTATGTAGGTTGTATATATTTAGGTTATTTATTTTTATATAATATTTAGTTATTATTGTTATTTTAAATTGTTTGAATAGTACTTTATTTATTTATTAGAAATTCAATTGTTTATTCGTGCACCTACTACCGCCACTACTTTGGTCTCCATGTACTTCTTGTCCATCCAGGTTGTCTGGAAGAGATCGCGGATAGCGATAAGACCGCCGATTGTACAGCGTATAGTTTTAGGTATTTAGTTTTTAAGTTTTAAATATTTTATCTGGTGTACAATAAAGTATATTTATTATTATTATTATTATCACACCTATGAAGGTGTAGAAGAGGTGTACAAGACCTACATTACACCTGTTATGTTTAGGTCTCATGCGATAGGGGGTGAACCTATCGCCATCCACCGGGCATAATGCCAACTCAGTGCTGCTATTGTGAATTTTCTGACAGAAATTTTACAAATAACACTTTGCCCGACCCGGGAATCGATCCCAAGACCTCGCGGTGAGAGGCGCATACGCTAATCACTAGACCATTAAGGCAGATTTTTTTTTTTGTTTTTAAAAGCTTACTAGTAATTTGCAAATTCAAATTACTAGTATTCTTGTTAACCCCCTCCAGTTAAGCTTAATTCGCTTGTGTTAGGAGGAAGTCCACGTCCGTGGTGTAATGGCCAGGATTCGAACCCACGACCTACGCTCTCGATCGTAAGACCGATGCCTTATCCATTGCACCACGGCCGCTTTCAAAATTAAAAGAAATTAACAGTAAGCTCGTCTAAAGTGAAATCGCTTAGCGCAATGAGCTTACTTTAATTACCTAATTTATTTATTAAAGACTAAACATAAACCATGCTTGTAAAGACTTGAAAGTGGTTTAGAGTCATTCCTGTTAAAATTGCATTTAGCTTAAAAAATAGTCAATGTTAATTCAGGCTATAACTACATATGTACCAAATTTCATCAAAATATGTGCATTCTTCTGTGCTCGAATAAGAAACAAACATAATACACCCATAGGTACTCATAAATTGGTGTGATTTAAAGAACTCTGTTTAAAATGATTAAGGCTTTGCAGTTCGAAACCTATCGAAAAACAGATGTTTGAGTTTCAAGTGTGAAGAAAACTATGAAGAATGGAACTACACAAAAAACCTGTAAACAGAAGAAGAAATAAAGAGAATTTATTCTGTGATCTAAATTCAAATTCAAATTAAAATCCAAATTCATTTATTTATTTCAGACATAGTCCATATACAATTACAATCAGCTTAAAATATTACCTACAAATAAATAAGAATAACAAAAACATACACCTTAAAATAGTCATAAAATAATAATAATACAGTTAAAATTAAAAAAAAAAACGATTAAATTAAATTAGTAAAATAGAATTCAAATAATAATATTAACATTATCAATAATAAAAATAAGACCCACACGCAACGTTAAAAAGAGAGTAACAAATTATCGAACAGAATCTAAGAGAGAAACAATAATCGAACAGATTAATTGAAAAATGCACAGTAATTCTGACAACATACTAAATACCACCATCAAAATGAACTTCAATGATACTTATTTCGTCATTTTCAGCGAGAGTTATATGATTTTTTTAGAACAATAGATAGCTGTTTTATAGTTCTAAAACAATAAATTATTTTTGTAATAAATTACCCAGTATGCAAATAAATTAAAATGTATGTAAAAGTGACGATTTTGCTTGTAAACTGTCTTGGGCGATAATTAAAGCCATGCAGTAATCAACCATATTAGCAAGCAGCAAGCGATAGAATTCAATGAACTTCAATAAAGAATACATTGCGTGGAAATATCTGGCCTTATGGTAAGTAATAATAATAATAGCAGCCCTGTATCTAATGCTGGGTCCACACCTGACCAACGAAGGCCAACGAACGGCTAAGGATGTTACAAAATTATTCGCTTGACACATATCGATTAGTGTTTATTCGATTATTAATAACTTACATAAGTTAATAATCAAGTGGCAATTACTTATTTTTAACTATTGATGCCATTTCGAGTGGATTATTCGCGAGTCCCGTCAGTCTTCATCGTTTACTTGGTCCAATACACATTCAAACATAAGCTACACACAAATTCAAATCGAATGAAACGTAATGTATATAGGTGATGCGAATAACTTTATCACATCCCTAGCCTTCGTTGGTCGTTCGTTGGCTCGGTGTGGACCCAGCATAATACATGTCCCACTGCTAGGCACGGGGCTCTTCTCATGATGAGAAGGGTTAGGCCAAGCTGGCCAAGTGCGGATTGGTAGACTTCACACACCCTTGAGTACTTTTAGGCACTCTCAGGCATGCAGGTTTCCTCACGATGTTTTCATAGCGATGTTAGCGAGCGATAATTTATAATAATGCCAAATACACACATATCTTTGAAAAGACGAATCTTAACGATTTATTGACAGAGGTGTGTGCCGTGGGTTCGAACCCGAGACCTTTGACTTAGCAGGTATGGTAAGTATTTACAGATAAATAAATGTGTCTTATATCTAAATACATGTATTATGTAATTTGGTTATATATATAGTCAGAAAAACGGTTACAGGTGTGAAGATTAAGTTATATTTAGTGCTTCCTATTTATTTATTCAATTTTACACCTTTCGTTCTTGTATCTGGATACCATCAGCTAAACGTCGATGTTATAGTAATTGGTTTGTATGGGCTTTCACGGAAGTTACCTGAAATTCTGTCATTCAATCACTAGAATATCATCTTTGGTGTCTTAAACATAAGAGTTATTTTGTGTTTTTATTAAAGTAAGTGTAAAATTGGGCGGGTAACCCTTCCGAGTTTGTTTTTAATTTTTTGAAGGGATGGACAATATGGGTATTTTATCGATATCTGTAACCGAGCGATATAAGCATTTAATGACCAATTTCCAAAGTAGGTACGGTAGATAAATAGTGTAGGTACGGTAGTTAATTTAAGCATATTTCTAATGTGGTTGTACACACAAGCAAACTCTAGAGAAGAAAAAACAGCGAGTGTAGTACTCAATAGCAGCACGAAGTTGGAATTGTGCCCGGTGGATGGCGATAGGCTCACCCCCTATCCTATAGACCTAAGTATAACAGGTGAAATGTGGGTGTTGAACACCTCTACCACACTCTTCTGTAACTCTCTTCTCTCTATTTTTTTTAAAGTTTAACTCTATCAAGCTAATAAAGAAATTAATGTTTTAAACACAACCAACTGCCAAATCTGCTTACAACTTAAGCTTATTAACATAATTATGACGGTGAAACAAATTCGTAAAGTAGTTATAATCTAATTTTTGAATTTTCAGACATTTAAGCGTTACAAGATTAAAGTAATTAAATACCGTATAAGAAGGTATTGTAGGCGTATAAGATTCAAAAGTTTTTTTTTAAAAGCCTACTAGAAATTTGCAGATATAAATGACTAGTAAGAATACCCTCTCCAGCTTAACTTTTTAACATAATACTAAGAAACAATTAAAAAAAATACGAGACCGGCAGAATTTGAACCTGCGACTTTCTGCACGACGGGCAGCAGCTTTAACCATAACATTAACTTTAACTTTTTAACATAATGTTTATATTCGTCACACTTTAGTAACATATACTAATTTAAAAAAAAATGTACTGATATCACGTTTCAACGTAAAAACTATATATAGTTACATGCACTTATTCAATTCTGCCAGAATACGAATGATATTTTTAAATCAATTAATCATGTAGGTATTCAACAATGTAGACCTAATTTATTTAGGCGAGGAGACCACATGTTGTAACAAATATTTAAGAGTATCGTATATCAGATATTCGTTGTAATTAAGATTGATTATAAACTCGATCAATACTACGCTAGCATGAATCATTGTTCGTTACCGAATTTTAATCTTAACTAGCTTACGCGCGCGGCTTTACTCGTGTCTCTAGATAATATATGGTCGATTCTACTCGGTAAAGATGTGACTTCTGATGGTGGAGGATTTTTTTAAGTCGATCGAGTAGTTTTTGAGCTAAATTGTAACGAACAAACTAACAAAAATCAAATCTTATCTCTTGATACCTAGTATTAGTTTCGATTAGTTTATCTTTATTATTTACGATTAGAATTGAGTGATAAATATTATAATTATAGACTTATTATGTATAGAGTGCTACCCGTAAAAAATCAATGCCGAATTATAAAGTCGCTAGGTAGTATCTAGGTAACTCGTCATAGCTTTTTACAAATAAGTACCTCATTATTACATCAGTAGGTACTGATTCTATTTTCTCATTTTCAGAACTAGATGTCAAAATAGGATAACTTCACAATTTTGAAAACGTTGTTTATCGATATCGATTAAATGGAACATCACTATTTCGAGACTTGCCCAGTGTGTGTACATCTGGCAAGAAAGTCAAAGCTTCGGAAGTTTCAGAACTGAGCGATATAGTAAACAATTCTTTCTGAACGCTGACTCTGTGTTATTTTTAGGTCAATAGCTTTTGAATTCGCTCATCGCTAGTTGTTCCAATGAAAATGTGTAGCGCTATGCGTGAACGCACCAAGAATATGCTTTAAATTTGAATATAATGCGAATTTCATTCTTATTAATCAATTATGATCGATTCGATCATATCGCATTTGAAATTATAAGACTAGCTACAAATTTTGTAGCAAAAATATAATTTGAATAATAATTTGATTACTATAAAATATAATACTAGCTCTACCAACTACCCACCGTTTTAAAGATAAACGTGAACTTGAGAGAAGATAGGTAATGATGACGTAAGAGATAAGATAATATACTTATCATTCGATTGAGATGTTCAGACATTAGGTACAGTTTCTGGGTATTCTACAGATGCCTATGCTAGGTTTTTTTGTCTTTTAAGATAAAAAATCCTTTTTCCGATTATCCTTCGATAAGTTTACAGTTTCGTAAATATTTAAAAATCTTGTTACCTAATATGTTTCACTGAATTGTTTAACAATTTTATAAAATTAAGATTCCAGCGGTATCGGCGTCCATAGCTGAGTTGGAACAGCACTCGGTGCTTTACATCCAGGGACGCGGATTCAAATTCCGCTGGATTCTTAATTTTATATGCTTGAAGATTAAAATGCATAAAAGCTATTATTCACTCAAAAATATTACAAGCATAGAAAATTTTTTGCAGCAGAAATAGCTTCGGAAAACTTATCAATCAAAATTCGTCTACGTTTTCGCAAAACCTAACATATAAGTATATATACTGAACTGGCTTAACCTACATAGGAACTAGTATTACGCATCTCAAATATAATATAGCGCTAAGTTTCCACCGTATAGGATGGGTAATGTCTCTCATAATGTATAAAGGCATGTTTCACACCAAATCGCAATTTCACACCTAATTTAGTGTTACTGGTATTTGTTTGTTTCTTTGATTCGACGCCGATTTTAGATGTTTAACAGAAATTTTTTTGTTGAAGAGTCCATTTTTTAAGAAAACCAAAATTAGACTTGTATGTCCCAGAGGTTAGTCTCTGAGAAGTAGATAGCATGAATAAAATCTACCATTACAACTATTGCCTATTTCCTTTTCTGTTAAGTTACTCTTTTGGTAGCTCTTTGCAAAATAGACAGAAAGCGTTTCTGGTGCGGCAATAAATAAAAATGACGTAAGTACAGACTCCTAGAGTCTCTCCAGAGACAATGCCTATATCTCGCACTTTATTCTTTATCATATAGTTTGCTCGTTTTTTCTACTGTGCAGTAATCATAGCAAATATAACACTAATAATAACTGTTATCGCTATCTAGACCGGTGATCTCATCAAACACTTCTAGATTTAATCAGCTTAGTGCAGCATCTAACAAATAACAAACAAACAAAGCTGTTCATCTTATCTTTACTTTCCTTAGATAACATGGAAATATTTTTGATCAGTTTGTGCAGAAATAGAATTTACTTTCAATCTATAGGTTGCAGAGAAGTAGATCTCATAAAGCCTGCTGTAGCCATAAGATATCTTGCGCATCTGGGATGCAAATCTAAACGTATTGTCAAACTGTTTCACTGTTGCATGACGCGTGCGCCAGCGTCACCGCGGTGGCTGGGCGGTCGCCGCCCACTGAAACGCCAGTCTCGACGTCCACTCCGCGCGGTCCGCCTGTCGTTTCCCACCGCGAACGAACCCTTATTTATAAATAATTATTCCCTTATGTCATAATCATAAGTAATCAAACCATTTTTCGCATGTGATACGAAATCCGCGCCATTTTTGTTTTTATAATATTTTAATTTCGAGCGGGAAACGACGACACGCGACTCGATTCGTTGATTCGAAGTTCCGAATTTAAATTGTGTTTTGGACAAAACGGGGTGAAAATGTTTATGGTGCATTTTTGAGGATATACGTGGATTCTTTTGTAAAAGGTATATTTTTAAATCGATTTATTTTAAACTATTTATTTTCGGCTAGTATTAATCGGTCATCGGCACTAACATTCGGATACTTATTTATGTTTTTAGGTGATAGTTAACAACATAAAAAATATAAAAATATTGGTATTATTACCACACATTTAGGTAAAAACTGTACCGTTTTTCTTTTTATGTTTATTCACGAAGTAATTATCAATCAATCAAGTATTAAGCGTTTATGATTCTGTAACAATCGATTGAATTTTCATGAGATTCAAAGAACTATTTCTGTATGCATGCACATGCGGGTCAATCACTGTACAAAGACCTTTATCGAGTTTATATAAGATTGTTCTATCGATCATAACTGTTAATAAGCCGGTATAGTCCAATCAGTTTCGCTGAAATAGCAATAAGATAATGATCTTTTGACTAGACAGTCGTAGAGGTTATCGCAAAAAGTCTAGCTGGCTATGGATTATATCCAACTTTTTTTTTTTTTTTTCGGACTAAGATAAATTGTCTTTCCGAGGTTAAAAATATTGTTGTGTCTGTCTGACTAAGGAGTTTGAAGTGCTACGAATGTAGTTTTAATAAAAATATAAGACACGGACGTAGAGTTAGTAGAATACACATTAACTCAAAACAAATGTTTGTCGTTATGGTAATCAAGTGTGAAGATTGATCTCGGCAGTTTTGATTGCACAGTTTTTTTTATTTTAAAGTTTTCTAGTAATTTGCAAAATCAAATTACTAGTATTCTTTGAAACCCTCTCCAGCTAAGCCTAATTGTAATGGCCAGGATTCGAATCCATGACTTCTCGATCGTAAGACCAATGCCTTATCCATTGCATCACTGCCACTTTTGAGTATGTCATAATTATGTATAATTCAATATTTATACATTGATTCCGTATTTCCGGTCTACTGGGCGCATGTGCGTTTGCCAGTTCTGAGGTCTTCAGTTCTATTCGCTGATTTGGATGGAACGTGATTGTTACCCGCAAAGAATAAATTCAAAATCTAAGTGCTCTTATTTGGCGTTTTAAGCTTTTGCGTCTGAAGTCTGTTTAATATTAACAAAACTACTGAACTACAAGGATTAAAACAAGTCGTGTAAAATAAAATAAATAAATAAGGTGGCGCTCTTGCGAACGAGCTTGAGGGTGGAAGCACCACCGTCTCACCTATAACCTGCCGCCAAATAGTACTGCTTACACTACTGTGCTTTTGGGGGTAAGATCAGGCCCTGAAATTACTGGCTCATGACATGAGGCATAACACCTTAGTCCTCAGATGATGCAGCTGCAATCTGCTTTTGTAGATTGTTTATGTCCATGAGCTGCGGTTACCATCAAGTCGAATAAAAAAAGAAATATTTTAAATAGTTTAATTAAAAGGATCGGATGTCGTAGGCATTGTTTATGGTATTGTACGATCGCGTGACTTAAATCCCTAGGGTAACGACCCCTCCCAACTTTTATTAAGTCTCCTTGACGTCTGATATACCTATTTACTCTGCCAACTAAGGAGTTTTAGTTATGTATTATGTTATAGTTAATCGATAAACGTTTTGATTCTCTAATGGTGAGTGCACAGCATTAGGGTTACGATAAATATTTAAATAATTGGAACAGGAATTTCATCTGTTTTGGTCATGTCTATGGTTGTGTTGTTTATTTTTTATTACAACAAAGAGTTTAAATACCAACGCCTCCTACTATACGTTTCTACTCTCTCTACGTTAATTTCTAACTTTCCATTGCAAGATTTTATTAAAATTCTTTGAAACATAATCTGATTGAGCTGTCTGCCTGTCGCTAACCAGACAGAAAGACATTGACATAATTAACATTGGTTCCAACAACTGCCCCAACAGCGACAAACTAAAATTAGCCACATTTCCATATTTAACATGCACAAATCGTATGTAGTGTCAGCAGACTCAGTAGATATCATCTGTTTTTTTAGTCTTCAGGCTATAACTACGAGTATATAGTTTTTCGTACATTACCTAAAGTTACTCGGATATTTGCATCTAGCAGTCAGCATTTCATGTTGCCGAGCTGATGCTGGAAGGTACAAATCCTCAACGGTTAATAGAATGATTCTTTAAATATAGGCACTTTGAGGCCGTTTACTGTGTTCTTTCAAGTTATACACAGATCAGGTGAGACGTTGAATATTACTTTGTATTTCTTACTTTTTAGTGCATTTTTAGGGTTCCGTTTTTTGTACAATTATGGTAAAACAATTTCAACCGTAGATATAAATATTTTTAACAAAACGAGGATAATGTATTCAACAATTAATCACATTGCGTAGCTCGTGTAAACTATATCGTGTTATAACAATGTCGATAGATACTATTTTATACCACACTGCGAAATTAGAGATGCTCGTTTATCACTATTGAGTAATTTACTTGAAGTAGGTACATTTATAATAATATGATTATAATTACATGGATATAATTTGATGCGGTATGGTACCTAGTGAACTATGGAGTAAGCATAAACAATAAACGTGTTTATATCAGCCTACTTTAGCCTACTTAGTGTTTTTTTTTCTTTAAGGTTCCGAATGTATTTCAGACTACATAAATGATTATTGTATTTGTAAATGAATAATTGCTTTTCATAAGTGACTTTTGATATGCATAATTCTAATTGTTATATTTTTTATTTGAAAAGATGGTGCACATGAGTTTCTCACCAGCTCTTCTCATGATGCGGTACCCATCGGTGCTGGTACTTGGATTGATTTTAATCGGCTTCTAAACAATTAAGTTAAATTTATGTATTAATTATTTACTTTTACATTCATTATAAAATTAATCTAAGCCCCGGTTATTCAAATAATTGAAATAAGTATAATTTAGTTTTACTTATACTTTATTTTTATACTGTTGTTTGTAATGTTTGAAATGAGCTGAACTGAGGCCTATGAAAATAAATGATTTGAATCTTGAATCTTGAAGAACCGTAGTAAATACAATAATCATACGTACCTTAATGTGGGGTAGCGTTTGATAAGCCTTTTAAAAACATTGCGAGGTTTCTAGCCCCTTCTTGATTGTGAGATTCAATAACGAGATTTTTAATTTGGAAGAACAAATTTTAGTTCGAGAGATCACAGCTCGTGTAAATTATAGCGTGTTAATTACGCGTATCGCATACAGCGTCCATACTGTTTTTAACCACAGCAAGAAATTAGAGATGTTCATATATCACAATTGAATAATCTACTCTAAGTATATACTTATTACTTCAATTACATGGATCTAATTTGATACGGTATGGCGTCTAGTAAACTGCGAAATAAGCTAAACAAGTACCAACAATTTTATATCAGCTTAGTTGTTTTATTTTTCTAAAGGATGAGAATGAAGCTTTGATGTTGGTACCTATATTAGGTTTAAAAGTAGACGGTAGTATTTAGCCACTTTAAAGTATTCTTGAGGGTATAAAAATTGAATTAAACTTACTGATAATAACATGGTTAATTTGGCTTCACATGCTAATTTTAAAGGGTGGTAAAACTGACATAATTCTTAAACTGTAACCGAGGAGGTGACAATATAGTCAATATCTAATCAAATATTGAACTTAACTGAATGCACGGTTGGCGTAGCGGTTAAAGTGGTCGCCTCGCCGATTTCAACTATGCTGGTGTTGTGGGTTCGATCCCCACTTGTGACAAATCTTTGTGTGATTCGCAAAATGATTTGTTCTGACTCTGGGTGTGCTTTGTGTGTGTGAAATGTATGTTTGTAAACGCCCCTGCGACAGAGGATTTATTCATAGTGAGAGGGTCGTTTTAAAAAAATTCCATACTATTCGGATGATGTTGATTTAACATTGATTTGATCGGACAACTTGCAGGTTTGTCCAATGTTAACTAAAAACTTATCCCCAATTTAGGTGTTAGATAATTGGCAGGATAAGCATATAACACACAAAAATGAAAGTGACAGCTGTGTTATTATTTTCATGTGTATCTTGTGTCACTTTTAAATTCGGTCGGGTTATATTTTATGGGTCGGATTTGATCTAGCCGGAACCTCAGAAGCTGGCTATTAATCTACTAAACCATTGCTAGAGGGTAACGTTCCCAAAATGATCACTGCAAGCAAGACCACGTTTTCGATATAGTGGTCGATATATTTACCGGCATCCCAAGAATGAGTTACCTCATTAGACATATCAACAACCATCACTTGGCTAGATTTTGTCGCACTAACTGGGCGCATCAGAATTATTAGTGCTGCGGTGCTTTTAGCGCTGCAGTAGTGTGCCGAGATGCGTACCATTTCTGGTTTTATTAATGGTATTTTAAATTATTTAGTTTTAGATGCTTTGTAATGTATTTTATTTTTATTATGCCAGAATAAATGATTTTTCTTTCTTTCTTTCACCAGACTCGCCTTTTTATAACGTGAACTGAGCGCCATAATATTCACACGAAGATTAAATCTTTCAAGTTCAACACCCTTCCATGTTTTTGTCGCGGTAATAAACTCGGTGTAATTTAAATAGCGATTCCTGATTACATGTCATTGCACCAGCTCCCAGCCAGCTTGGAGGCAGGTTCTAAAGGTGCGCCCAGAGTTCCGTCCGGTCTGAGCAAGTTATTAGATTCATTTCACTCTTTTTCTTGTAAAAAGTTTATTATGTATGAGGAAGTAAGAGTGCGAGAAATGGGTGCATTTGATATACATTTAAAGAAAGTTGGATAAGTCAAATTGGCTACATAAAAGGCATTGGTTCTTATCTAGCAAATTCAATCAGTAATACACAATAGAATTATTTCTTCGTTTTCTTTGATAAACACGGTAAACAATTGAGTGCACGGTTGGCGTAGCGGTTAAAGCGGTCGCCTCGCCGCTTTCAACTATATACGCTGGTGTTGTGGGTTCGATCCCCACATGGGACAAATCTTTGTGTGATTCGCAAAGATTTGTTCTGACTCTGGGTGTGCTTTGTGTGTGTGAAATGTATGTTTGTGAACACCCCCGCGACACAGGAATTATTCCTAGTGCGGGCGTCGTTTAAAAAAAAAAAAAAAAATACCTATCACTTTACTTATGTTTAATGGTTACTTGGCGGGCTCTATACGAAGTTGAAGTTTAAATAACTAACTTAATTGCTTATATACGTGTATATAGGGCATAATAGAGTTGACTCTAAAAGCATAAAAAGCATGGTTTCGTGTCAGGTCTTGGCACAAACCATGCTTGAATGCTTGCATGCACAAGCGCAAGTGTTACCAAAAATATTGCAACAATTTTCTTTAAAGAGTTTAATACTGTTTGAAAATTTTAAAATTACCCTAAAATAAAATAATTTGCCAAAAAAATAAACCGACTTCAATTACAATAATTTTAGACTAATATGGACCAAATTGAATGTGACCACACGGGAAGCACCAGCTTTCAAATAAAAAAAGACTCGTTAAAATCGCTTCGCCCAGTCGAAAGTTATGAGATAACAAACATAAAAAAACCTATTTTTTTAAGTCGGTTAAAAGAACTAAAGAAGTCAAGATACCAAAGGGTCATTATTATAATACTGCAGCCTCACTCCAGACTCTTGGTTGACAATCACGGGTCCATTGACATCAAAATCAAATTTCAAAGGCAATGCAAAAAATACTATAATTTCGCCAAAGACCCGCCCTCACATTAATCCAGATGCAAACTGAGTTTCATATATTTCATGCTACAGAAATAAAAGAAACTCAGCCACACCAGTTAATCTTAAAATCGTAAGTAAACTGCAGCGTGCATTGCCGACCTGCTTTAATACTCGAGATATTGCAAGTAATTAGTAAGAACTATACTTGTCTGTGGAAACGTGCGTGAACGACTGGTTTGGGTAAAATTGCGGCAGAAAAAAACATGACATATTATGGTAACTGTAGTAAAATATGTTAATAAAAAAATAATTAGTAAAACCGGGGGAAGTGGAATAATTTTACTTTAACCTGTCACCACTTCAGTGTTCCGGTTTCATCGCGAGATTGGTCGTTGAATTTTGTTGGCTTAGGACGTATTTTATCGTACTCTTTAGCTCACGTAGTACGTTGAAAATTATATTCAACTAGGATGCGTATTATGAACATAGAAACTATTATTTCTTTTGTTTTCTACGTTTCTATGTTGATAATTGTTGAATATAAGAATAATTGTATTTGATACAACCTGATTGTATGTCTATGATATAAGTATTTATGTTTTATTGTCAATATTATTGGCAACTTTTGTTTGTCTCTTGTCATCTATGTGATCGGAAATATAGAAGTTTGTTTTGTGCAAATAAAATCTCTTTTATTCACGATAAAAAATCCTCGTAAGCCTTAAAACCTCAACAATAACTACTATTACTACATCATACTTTAATCTAATTTTCAAGGTTCATTTTATGGGCTGTACTCGGCTGTAGTTACCACATCATCAGGTGAAAATTCTGGTGCTATCTAATTCATCATATCGAAAGTAAATGTCAATAAGGTTTACTGAATATTGAGAAAGTACTTGTGTCTCGTTTTTGAGACGAAGGTCTTGGTGTCAATAACGAAAGCTGTATCCACAAGGCTGACAACCCAATAAAACACTAATTAGTTTGAACTCTATTTTGTTTGTTTTTATCCAGAACGTTTATGCATTTTATAATACCTTATTATTTTTGAGACAAAAGTACACTATACACTGTGATCGTCACTTTGCGGAGAAGCAGAACTTTTGTGGTTAGCATTCCGTTGTATTATCTAACTATATTGACGTTAAACACGATTTTGGTATGCTTATGGTCGAAGGGGCTTAGTGTTTCCATTGTATATTTATTTATATCGTCTTTACAATTACTAGGAGAGAAAACATCAAATAAGTCTTTTAATGTTTTTACATCAATATATAGATATTTGGCGGACTGCAATATGTCAATTACCACCAGTAGACTGGACAGACTGGTACACTCCACTTGTTTATTAAATTCCTAGTAGAAAAAGCTAATATTATATTCCTCCTATCCCCAGCGTAATGTAGTCACATTAGTCGGCAAGGTCTTTAAGGTAGTTATAACGTGTTTGACTGCAAGCGGTGTGGGTGCACATAGGATGTTGCATTGACATCTTTAAATAAAATAAATAAATAAATAAATACATATTTCACAATTCACACACAACGCCATCTAGTCCCAAACTAAGCTGAGCTTGTAATATGGGTACTAGAATAACTGATACTAATACATAATATACTTTTCTTTTATAAATACATACATATTATACATAGAAACACCCAGACTAAGACAAACCCCCATGTTCATGCACACAAAGATTTGTCTTAAGTGGGAATCGAACCCACGACCTCGGCGTAGCAGGCAGGTACACTACCCACTCCGCCATCCGGTCGTCATCTTTAGATTGATATCTGCCATCATCATAACTTATTATGCGTAATGGAGTGTCCTTGAAGAGATAAGAGGTATTTGGAGTAAATGGTATTTGATGGTAGCTTAAACAAACTGAAGGGAGGCCACCACCAGGTTTCATGTCTCGTAATGACTGGCGCTAAAGGTCCTGCGGCTCATTCTGAGCTAAAAGCTATATCTGAGTAGCTCTGATTTGCAATATTTTGGGGATGGTCATTGACTATACTGCTGTGGTAACCTAGAGGGCAGTAGTCAAAGGCGTTACTACTTCATTATAATTATTATGGCTAATATATACTTATATAATACTGGTTATAGCTAGTACTATCTTGTATTATAGCTAGACTTCCCACAGTCCAAATATTCGAAAAAAATACTGTGGAATCTGCTTAGTACTTGCATCTCCAACAAAGAACTCGCAAAAAACGCCACTAACATCTTCATCATCAAAAATAATGAAGACACAGCACATTTATTCGCTTAAGAGAATAACAATTACTTGTCTTGAAGAATTTCATATCGTTGAATATGTTTTAATTAACTTCTAACGGTTGTCGGCGTCCTTCTAATCTGCCAAGCTTGTCTCCGCTGCGAGTTGAAAGTAACCAGCAAATAGAACCGTACTCAGTTACAGTGAATATGCATGCCAACGAATTAAAATGGTTTTCTAAAGCTAAATGTGTTTCACTGCAACCTATGTTACTGCAAATTACTGTTACCTTTAGTTTAATACCTAGTAATTAAAAGAACAAAACACTATTGTGGTTCGTTTACACAGCTTGCATTACGAAATTGTCCGGAGACCAGCAGATAGTAAGTTGCATGTGTAGATCATGTTCCCTCAACGGAATATATAGGTATTTGAGCCGAGAACTTGAGGAGAAGGAACAAACTCAGATTTGTACTCTTTCATTACACACACCTATATATATATATATACCCATACTATTATATTTTGGAGCAAGAGTAGTACATTTGCTACGAGTTCTTTTATAAAAATAACTTTTTTGTGTTTTGTACTGCAGGTTTAATTATTAAGGTTATATTGAAGTACTAAGGTTCTGAGAGACACATGAATCGCCTCTGTCATCAGACTTAGATAGAACACTGATGACCTGTTCCTATTTTATACAAAAAAAAACTAATTAATTTGCCTTATTTGATAAACATACACCTTTCTTTCACACATTTATCTTAACATAGAAAGTATGATAATTCTATGTACTAATCCACAAAACGCATATTTCTAAAGTTTCTAATTGAGAAACACGCGTAAAACTTAACTACGCTCGTAAAGCATTGGTGAGGAAATAAATCACAAACTGAATGAGTGTTTACAATGCTCTTGCAGTCTTGCGTCATTGGTATAATGCTTGGTTTCCACCAAACCAGAGAGGACAGGAGATGTGATTGAGTATCTATTCAGGTTTCGTTACTGAAGCGAAGCACAGAGGAGATGTGGAAATAACAAATCCTGATTGGTCACTTAAACAAATCTGAATCAAAGGAGATGCACAGAGAACTGGAGACATTTTGGTGGCATTCGGGCCTCAATCTCGAAATGGTGAGCATCTTTCATGCGACCAATGACTGCATTTTATCATCTAAATATACTTGCACAAATGTGACTTTCTATAACATAGAATATTTAGGAAAGCTAATGGTGCTTCAATATTATAGAATAGAGCCTGAAATTACAGACACAGAAATAATAAAGTCTTAGGTACCGTCTACACGCTCCATCTTACTTGCGCAAGCAGTTTGTGCAAACTATTTGTGCCAATTACAAGTATGTTGCTGGTCACGACCTGTTTGCACAAAAGTGCTTGTGCAAGTGATATGGAGCGTGTAGCCATGAATTTGGTTCTCTGCAGTCAATTATATAAAAGAAAACCATCAAATAGATTCAGAATTAGACGTTAATAGTCTAACCTACATAAAGATACAGACGAATTGTATACCGCCTTTTTTTAGAAGTCGATAGAAAATCACAATTTATTTGTCCTATTTTTGTTCTCACAAAAGGTTAACATTATTTTCGCAGTCTCTACGAACAATAAATAAATAATCTACATTGTAATCGCAGTCGATCTCGAGTTCCCTTGAACGTCAGAGCTCAGGCGTCAGACGTTAGACGCGAAACACTTGGCACTCCGCCATGTGTATTTAGTGAACGCTGGAAGTTTTGAAGGACGATACCGTATTTTAGAATTAATTCGGATAATGTGGATCTTTTTTGGCAACAGCTGCATGTAAATATGGATTTACGGCGCATTAAATTGGCTTAGGCTGGTAACACTGTATCTTTGGATATGAATCTTGCGAAATCTTTGTGAATTATATATTATGTTATTTATTTGTTGTTGCTAGTTTATATATCAGTGTGGCAAATTGCTTTAGTGCAAGTCAACGACACGGTAAAATAATGTTGTAAACAATAATAACTCTTGGAGGAATGTACTAATATGAACCTAACATCCCATGTACCTGTATTTGCATCAGAATAAATGAATTGAATTGGATTCTTCGCAGCAGCTGGAGATTCTCTTTATATCAAGGACGTTTCCAAAGGAAGCTAGCTGAATTTAACTATTGTTTCTGTTGATTCATGAATTTAATCAATGTAATTGGTCCTGTACGTACTGTTTTGATTAATAAATAAACAAGTCCGTTAGGAAAAGGCTCGGCATGATGCTGTTTTCTAACAGGATACTTCATCTAGTGTTTGAACATCAAACAAAACAGTGGTGAGGCTGATAGGCCATGTCGGGATTGAGAATTCAGATAAGTACTATGTTTCAGCGCTTATCGGGCAAATCTAATTACGTTTGCCCATAATAACCAGAGGTTCTGGCTTTAGCTGCCGAGCCATCTACTACAAAATATTGCAAGTTGAATTTAGCCGATTATACACAAAAAACACAGTCATCGCTTTCACAGTCGTGGTCGGGATATTTCAATTTTAAAGTAAACAACGTTTGTACGTGGGTGCCTGACGCATTCGAACGGTACCAGCTCACTTAAGAATTCAATTACCTTCGTCCAATATGAATGAGACCTTCGATATTTCAACAGACATGATGACTATTAGAGAATCTTAAAGATGGACTTGAAGTGTACTTAAGCCCTCGCGTAGAATGAGACTTTCAACTATTTTCAATCTATTTTACTTCAGAGTAAAACCCTTTGTAAACATTGAATTATTAAAGATATATTTTATTATTAGTCATTCGTTATTTTTAGTTAGATTATTTTTCTGTAAATTCTTGATAATGTTAACAAATATATTGTCCTATGATTTTATTATTTTATTATATAGATATTTTGGAAACAAGTTTTGTTGCCACATTCTGAAGGCCCTGAATCGAATAATTCATGAATTCGGGTCCTTATGACAATTTATAATAGAATAATAATTGTAATTTTTCAGAACTGATTTCAGAACTAATGAAATATTTAAATAATTGTCTTTAGTAAATCACTTTACATATATATCTTCAGCTGCGAAGAAAGACTTGAAATAGTCAGTGGTTTATGAATTTGGATGCAGTGATAAATGTAAATCCATGGCTAAATTAGTAAAAACATGGGAACGGATATATCATAATTGTGGTTTCTGAATTGTTTAACATTAATATTGTACGAATTTATAAATATGTCCGTTGAACATAACTCAATTGAGTAACGAGTATGTTTTGAAATATATTCCCACCTTTATGATTCCCTTCTTTAACGTCAGAAAATAAACAGAAAAATCAAACACGTGTATCTCATCATGGAAGCCGTACACTTGTTATGTGAATAAAGCAGTTGCCCTTGCGCCCACAGCGAAGAAACAAAATAACATAGAGATAATAAGATTAAATTATATTAGGATTCTGTCAATATCCTCAGATCGTTTGTGGCGAGACGTTAGTGGGATTCATTCATTTACACATCATTATTATCTTCATCTATCCAAACAAATCACGTATTTGAAATGCATAGACTCTACTATAGTAATATGGATTCTGTATATGAACACTATATCGACAAAATATTATACATATAATAGTTCTTTTTAAGCGCTGATAACAGCATTGTTATTCAGATCAAACTGACCATACTGTAGTTAATAGTTATAGATATCATGACTTATTATCAAGCAATAAATAAACTGGAATCAATACCTATTCAACTCAAAACAATACATAAATAGTTTGCTTACCCATCTGCCACATCTCTGCCCTTCTGAGTGGTGTTATGTTATATCAAAACTGGTGGTAGAGCTCTTGTGAATGAGCTCGAGGGCGGCAGCACCACCGTCTCACCTTTAACCTGCCGCCAAATAGTAGTGCTTCCATTACTGTATTCCGGTTTGGTGGTGAGATCAGGCCCTGAAATTACTGGCACATGAGGCATAACACCGTAGTCCTCAGCTGCAGCGACGCATCTATAATCTGCTTTTGGGGATTGTTGATGTCCATGGGCTGTACTCCACTTACCATCAGGTGGACTACACGTTCGTTCGCTGTGAGCGTAGTATCAAAACAATAGGCTTACTTAAAATTATGTTATGAATATACAAGAATCAAAGTATAATTTTATTCAACTTCCTTTTAATGGAAAGTTTCCGTAAAAACTTGCATCTACGCTTCCTGGGTAATATATTTGTTAACATTTTACTTAGCCCCTCGTTTGTTACCATGCAAACGACCAGCAAACATAAATATTTAGACTTTTTAAGGCAAAGTTCGTGCGGTCGGTGAACCCTTCTTCCGTTTTAGGAAACCACTTCGAAGTATATGCTCTTAATAGTTTGAATAAAAAGCTTTTAAATATACCAAATTTTCACGATTTGGTTAGAAATTTCGATCATCTTTTTAGGACAAGTAATGAAGCAGCAGCAAAACATTGTATCAAAATGATGATGTTGGTAGAGCTCTTTTTGACGAGCTTCAGGACGGTAGCACCACCGTCTCACCTTTAACCTGCCGCCAAAAAGTGGTGCCTGAACTACTGTGTTCCAGTTTTATGGTGAGATCAGGCCCTGAAATTGAACATGCACATGACACATAAGGGCTCTCTTACACGACCAATGATTATTATAGGCAAACGTAATTAGATTATACCGATCAGCACTGAAACACAGTACTTATCTAAATTCTCAATCCCGACCATGATCTGCCTAGCTTCACCACAGTTATATATGATGTTCAAACATTAGATTAAGTATCCTGCTAGAAACAGCAGTGAGAACCGGAGTAAGACCAGTGACTTACCGGTAAAGGTAATCGACAGAAACGCCCTAACTAGTCCTCACCTGAAGCGACACATATACAATCTGCTTTTGTAGATTGTTGCGGTCCATATGCTGTAGTTACCATTAACCATGAGGTGGATAATACCTCCGTTCGCTACATACATCGTATAAAGAAAAACCGGCCAAGTGCGTGTCGGGCCACGCGCAGTAGGCTTCCGTAGCTAGTCGTAACAACATATTTCGACTTAAAAGGGATTTACTATCTGTATTAAACAAGTAACATCTTCATACAAGTCATTACTTTCAAAGGTTTTTGTAATTTGCACGAATTATTCTAAGTAACTGCATTTTACACTTTGGACCCCAATTACTCTAGAACTAATTAAGTTAAAGTAACCAGATAAATAGCGTCCTTCAGATAGGAAATGTTTGTAGTACACGAAACCAGCTAGCACGTATGACGAGATGTATGAATGTTAAGGAAGCGAAAGAAGTATGTAAGGAGCGAAGCACATGGCGTTCCATCGTCTCTGCCTACCCCCGTGGGTTAAAGGCGTGATTTTATATATGTATTATGTATGTTTATTTATGTTTCAAGAATTTTGAACGAAATATTCTGAGTAACTGCATCTGACATTTCGGACCCCTATTCCTCTTGAACTAATGAAGTGAACTTATCCGCTATAGTTTTCCTTTAACTACCATGTACTACCGACACAATTTTGTTCAGATTTTGGGATCCAGTAGTTTAGCTTTTAGAGGGGGGGGGGACGCTCTACTCGAACAAAAATTTGCTCTTTAAAGTTAATTATCTCGCAAACGGATCTCTAAATCAAAAAACTGTCTTAGCAACCCCTAAACGTTTTTAAAAGTCCTATCTAACAATACCCCACACTATGGGGTAGGCAAAATAAAAAATCATCCCTACTTTACATGTAGGGGAGCTACCCGAAAATTTTTTTTTTCCAGATTTTATTCTACGACTTTCTTTGTATAGTTAACATACATGTTTATGCAAAATTTCAGTTTTCTAGCACCAACGGTTTCGTCGCTATGCCGTGGACAGACAGACGGACATGGCGAATCTATAAGGGTTCCTTGTAGGTAATACGGAACCCTAAAAACAACTACATACATATAATTAAGCAATAAGCTGTTATCGCTCGCTACGATGAAGGAAAACTTCGCGAGGAAACCTGCATGCCTGAGAGTGCCTAAAAAGTGCTCTAGGATGTGTGAAGAGTCTACCAATCCGCACTTGGCCAGCGTGGTAGACTAAGACCTAACCCTTTTCATCATGGGCAAAGGCCAGAGCCCTGCAATGGGACATGTATTAGATACAGGGTTGCTATCATCAATAAGCTGTTACCACCGGAAATGAACCAGCTTACATTCAATTTTTTTTTTGATAATGTTTTACATGACTACTTGGATACATACATGCGTGAGAAATAGCAATTTATTATCAGCACTTATCAACACTTATACGAAAGTCAGTCAGAATAAAAGTAGCTTCACTACAATACCGTTTAATTGCTATGTATATTCAAATAAAACAATTATGAGTAACGCACTGATTAAGATTTGATTTATGTTAATTAAAAAAAACTTAATTATACTTGGTTTAATGCATGAGATAGTTTTGCTTTACGACTCTACGTGTACCAGAAAATGTATTTTATTTAGGTGGTAACTCTTATTAGTCTAAATAAGATCCTTATTTTTCTGACACGGTCAATAGCAAAACAAAAAAAAACATGATCTTTTATGAATTGTCAACTAATTTTATGTAAGAATAACAAGGGTTATTGTAAATTTGCCACATTGTCCATTTGTCACACAAAAAAGTATGTGTAAATTCAATACCTATTGAGTTCTCAAGATTTTATTATAAATCATTGCATGTTATCTATTTAAAATAACTAAATTGGTATTTGTATATGTAGTTACTTGGAATATTTCGTAGATAATACAATAAACTTTGAAAATAATGACTTTTACTATTTTTAAATCAGATAGTTAACTTTATTTGAGTCCAAAATTTGTTGTAACGATTAACTACGGAACCCTATTGCGTGTGACCCGACACGCACTTGGCCGGTTTTTAAGTTCAGTGCAGCTATTTCTTTTTTCTGCTATACTACATACCACTACACTACGAAGTTTTAAGGACACAAAATGTCTGGCCAGTCGTTCAGCTTGATTTCAACCAGACAGTGCGACATATTCATACATTATAACTTCCTTCGGCATGACAATGAGTCATACAATTCAACAAGACAATTGTTTCAAGAGTGCAATATTTAATCATGATTATTGTATAGTATAGTGATTGAATACATAGACGCCATTCAAGTTTTAAGAACTTCTAATAGTATTTTTATTAAAACTGACGTGAGTTTGTAACATTATTTAAATTATGAAATACGGGTGTTACTCACGTAATGTTGGTCTATTTAGTCGACCGCGCTTTCGCCTATACGTCTAGGCATTATCAAGAGAGTGCGATACGTCGCGCCTGAGTCGCAGCCAGTCTTTAAATAACTTCTAATAGATTTCATCGAATCAGATCTTGTGGGCTCGTTTATGCAATTTATCTGTGAATTTTACTTTGTAATAAATATATTAATACATTTCTCTTTTGTGTCAATTATAATAGTTCCATTTTGGTGGTTTGATCCAGTAATTGACTGTAGAAATAATTCAAAAATTACCACCATGTCATATATATTACTGTTATACAAATAAACTATTTTGAATTTTGGATATCACTAAAATCCTGCGAGTGCCAAAAACAGAATGATAACGTATTTTTCAAGTTTTAATTTTATTTTTTCTCTTGAAAATAAGATCCTTTTCATATTATTTGTATGAAAAAGCCGCTGGAAACAACTAGTAGCTAATATGATCTAAGAGAACGTAGGCAGCTGCTCCATTTATCCATATTAATTTACAAGTAGGTGTGGCCATTTAGTGGATGCGTGAAAACTGTGTCCTCATTTTAGCCTCTGTGCGAACAGACATTCTTAGAGAAAATATTATAAAATTTATTTAATATAGTTTTTATTAGTAATATCTTAAATTTCATAAGACATCACGCCTGTATTCGCCAAAAGAATTATGTTTTACTATCGTGATATTTCTAAAATGAATTCATAATACGATAATGCCATAAGATTAATTTTCTTAATTATGTCACATATTTCCTCAACACTTTGATAAAGATTACTGCGGGACGGTCCGATTAATATTATTATAACAGATTTATGGTTATAAATTTTGGATAGATCAAATGGAAAACTTAGCAATCGCTGAAATTTTAAATTAGGCCGAATGTGGATGACGAAATATCGTCGAAATAAGCCGAACGCGCTTTTAAGTAGAACATGACGCAAATCCATGTAGAACAACGTTTTGCTAAAATTAATATTAATAACATAATATAACGCCTTACATTACCCAAGAGGGTGTGGCAGAATTTTACAACACCCACATTTCACCTGTTATGTTTAGGTCCCATGGGATAGGGGGTGAGCCTATCGCCACCCACCGGGCACAATTCCAAGTCCGTTCTGAATTTCCTGACGGACAGTTCACAAATAACAGTTTGTCCGACCCGGGAATCGAATCTGAGACCTAGTGGTCTTGAGACCACCACACCAGTTAATATTTGTGACTTGTAATTTAATATTACAATTTACTCAGTTAGCAATCGATTCATGGAATTCATTGTATAAAAGTTGCTCAAACTTTAAAACGTATAAAATTAAAAAAAGTCTAGCCTAGTTATGATTCTTCTGCTATATATTTTTTTTTTAAGAAGCGAAGTTGAATATTGCTCGAAACTAGAAAAAAAACTGGATCACTTGCCATATTTGTCACGAGTTTAATTTGTTACATCATAATAAAAATACAAATGAAGCAATGACATGAATGTTGGTCATTTTCCTGTTAATTTATTAAATTAAATAGAACAATCTATTAGCCTATCGGTGTCAACGATGTCACACAAAATAAATAAAGTCCAATTTGTTTTTTATAATACGTAGGTATTAAATCATTTTGAATGGAAGATAATTCAGAAATTCTCTAATTAATTTCAGCTTAATTTTATACGAACTACTTTCATCGATGAAAAACAAGATGCGGAATTATTAAACTAAACTTTTATGAGTCTTTGAGGAAGTTAGAAGGAGAAAGAAAGAAAGAAAGAAAGAAAATAATTTTAACTAGCACAGAAAAAAAAATAAAATAAATAACAACAGAAATTAAATGCAAAATAAAAAAAATAAATAAACAATAATATCACGTCACGGGTATCCGTGCAGGAATCGGGATATCGCTCAGCGTTGTGCTTTACAGCGCTTGCATTGCTGCAAGACACCGGAAAGCGCTGGTATTCTGCGATTCCCCATGACCCTAAGTCATGATTTGTTAGCTTGAATGGATAGAGATTTTGGCTCAGGTGGAGTATGACTTTCTCATTCAAAAGAAATGCCGCAATCATTTGTGATTCAAGCGTAATTACGAAAAATTATTATGTTATTTACATTAAAACAGTATTAATGTTGGTATTTGTTAAAAAAATCTGTAAATATATTTACAACAATCAAAGTATAATTTCACGTATTTTTCAGCGTAAACGACAGATTTTTATTAAATTTGTTCTGTATTATAAGCATTTATATCTGTAATGTTTTATGAATAGCAACATAGTTATATTGTTTAGTTTGGAATTAACAAAAATAAATGGAATAAATATAAAGTGATACAATAATATATTTCGGCAGCCAAGATAAATTTTATTTGCGTTTACATTTTGAACGACCAGTGGTGCTGTCTCGTGAGGATAATTTGTAAGCGCGAGTGCTCCAAACAGAGATAGCACTACTCCGTATGATTTTTGCACATGCTCCGAATGCTCAAAACGCGGTTCGTCCGCCGTACTCGCAAGAGCCATATGAATAGAAGCAAGAACTCTAGGCTGTTTTTATGTATTTATGACATCCCATTTTAGTCTAGCATGTAGAAGGTAGGTATTTGAAGCTTTCAGACAAATTACGTTTTCTAATTTTTGTTAGTACACTAAAAGATATCCGGTTTGTTCTACTTTAAAATGATAATTGATTACATTTCTAGAACATAAACATCCATTTCTAATTTACATCTCCTCTGAATCATATTTGAATGAAACAGTATGAACGTTCGAGATATTTCGAGTGATGACTATCTGGAATCACATTACATGTAGCCATGTTGCATTGACAGGCCAAATTTTTTGGCAGTGTATTTTAGGTGCCAAATATTTGAGAAGCGGCACCTAAAATAGGTCGTGTTCCTTAGTCTGATATGCTTTATTTTAGAGACGCCTTGTTTAAAATTTAATTTCTAAGGTGCACAACCAGCACAACTTGTGGTAAACTGCACAAACGTGTTTTGTCCCGCTAGCTAGTTTAAGGCTGCATTATTTTATCTTTGACTGCAGTCGGCCATTCAAAAATTTAGCACATAATCAGTTTTTTTGAAAGTACCCATGGATATATCTTTGACGACTGGATGGCGGAGTGGGTAGTGTACCTGCCTGCGATGCCGAGGTCGTGGGTTCGATTCCCACTTAAGACAAATCTTTGTGTGCATGAACATGGGGGTTTGTCTTAGTCTGGGTGATTCTATGTATAATAAGTATGTATTTACAAAAGAAAAGTATAAATTTATTAGTATCAGTTATTCTAGCAACCATAGTACAAGCTCTGCTTATTTTGGGACTAGATGGCGTTGTCTGTGAGTTGTGAAATATTTATTTATTTATAAATCTTTTTTAGATTTTTTCAATTTCTTCTCTGCCTTTTGGCCTTGAGTGTAGGTATTGTTGCGAAAGTAAGAAGGTGTTTTCTCGTTTCAACATCTTGAATTGTCTCTACGTACAGACATCATAATAAAGTTTTTATTCATGCAAATCTAGACGCACATCTAAAGATAGGTCTCACTAGGTCATCGGGTTCAATTTGCGTCGGTAATTGTAACAATTGCACGTCCTTTGCGGGGCGTTTCCTTATTAAATTGGACTCATTCGCGCTCGGTCCGGTATGCGCCAGCGCAAGTGACGTGGGCTACATCTGGATACACAATACATTGTGTGTAGGTTTTGTTGTTATTCATTGGAGTTTGTTGACTTCTACTACTGATTTATTTAGTAGTTTTTGAAACTGAACCTATGAAGTTGACAATTTCACCTTATCTTTATTATGGCTTTAGTAAGATTGCATTCACTTTGTTTTCTATTAAAAACAATATTAGGAATAGGAAAACCTTGTCCTGAAGATGTGGCAAGCGCTATGCTCACATTACTCTCTGAAGAACTCAAATAACGATATTCGTTCAGAAACATAAAGTTTGATATGGATCTCATGACCATCAAAAAATTCCTTATCTTTATTATATAATAACTCTATTCTGCCTAACTAGGCTGTTATGCTATTCCTCCAAGATTGGAAACTATTATAGTATTTCTAGCTGCTATCTCAGAAATGGCATAACAGCCAGCGCTTTGTCGGCCTTATGCAAAATTTATGTCTTTGATCTTGATCCGGTACCTGTTTTAGTAAAATGGTCTATGTTATTTTGTTATTTATTAAAATAGCCTGACATCGCGAAGATGAAAATATATTAATACAAGACTTGATACGAGAAAAGCGTGTGTCTGCTACGATCACAATTTTAGGCTCAAAGCAAATACAGGTATCCGACAACATTGTTAGTTTCGACATGAACCTCGGTATCTTTATAATTGTTGGGTAGTCTAACATTTACGGCGTTGGGTGCTAATTAGCTGTACCAAGGTTTGCGTAAGGCAGACGTGGTGTAACATTAACATCCTTACTGACTATATTGGTAATGGTGTCCTGACCAGGCTGAATTTCACGGCGGCTGCTCTGAACGGAGATTAACAACGTTGGAGACACAGTGCTCAAATGAGGACGATAGAGGGTTATTCCTTAATCTCATCACAGTATCTATAGACATTTACTTTTACTCTTACGGAACCAAACAAGAAGACAAATTGAGCGCAGGAACATCTGTTTTAGCTACTTATTTTCGGTGATTCTCCCAAATTTAGGATCCTGGACTATATCACACTATAGCGTATTTTCGCCGTGACTCTACGTTATTCTCATGTTTCAGATTAAAGTCCAACGCTGTATATCAGCTTCAACAAAACCCTGCATTCCAATTTTCAGGAATTTCAGCATCGCTACTTTAGGGGGTCCATATATTCCCGTTATGATCTAAACCTTCTCTCATATTGCCAAGGTTAGCTACATTGTATAACAAATTAGGGTGTCCACGACTCCCCGTAATTGCCGCGATGTGGTAGGACTTGTCCATTAACTAATTATGTCACCGTGTAGAGTGACAGCCGTGACCTACTTTAAATTACCTTACTATTTTTTCTTGGCATCAGATCTATTATGCGTGCCGAAATATTTGAAGTGGTATGGATCATTTCATATTTTAATTGTGAGTGTCCGGAATATTATACGAGAAGAATCTAGGACAGACAGATCTTTTGTTATAAAATTATAAAGTTTTTATATATTCATGACAGGCTATCAGACCAACCCAATATTACAATAAAACTGAAAAAGGCCGAAAAGTAACGAAAAGTTAAATTAAAAAGAACTTAAAAAAAAATGTTTCGTATTATAATTATAGGTAAACATATCTTCCTGCGGTGCCAGTCCCCAAACGATGGCTCACCTTCTTACATGCCCCTTATGTCCAACCACCTGTACCATAGAAGACCTGTGGAGCGCCACCGATAATGCAGTTCTTGTGGCAAAGTTTTGGTCAAACAAATAAATGTCATGCATATCCATGTGTTTTGCCATAGACACGCAAAGAAGAAGATATCTTCCTAATTCTTCTCATTATGAGAACAATTAGATCACCTATCAGAGTAACCAATTGGTTTCACACTACGAACATCAGGAAGAACTGTTAGGCATGCGCTTAGCAGATTCTTCTAAAATATATTCTTGGACTTCCAGCAAAAAGCTACACAATAACGTAATTTTTCTACAAGCTGTTTTTTTAACGATTGCAATCTATAATTGTGAACCAATTTTATATGGACTGATAGAAAATATTGATAGCTTTGTTAATTTAATTGGATACCTAGTCTGTTATTGTGCTAGAGTCTAGTTGATCTTGAGTTGTTAAATAATTTAATTAATCAATCATTTTCTATTTAGGGTTCCGTAATGATTTCAAGAACACCTTTATAGTTTCGCCATGTCCGGCTGTCGGAGGCATAGCGTCCTAATAGTTAAAGCTAGAAACCTGTAATTTGGCATGAATATGTTATTACAATGCTAAAAAGTTGTAAAATAAAATCTTGAAAAATATTTTTAATTCGGGTACCTGCCCTAAATTTAAAGTGAGCATGATTTATTTTCTTTGGCCAAACCCTCAGTGTGGGTATCAAAGAATAAATCTTTTAAAAACATTGCGGAGTTTTGATTTAGAGATCTGTTTGTAGGTTAATAAACTTTAAAAAAGAGATTTTTTGTTCGAACAGGGCGCCCCTCCCTTCTAAAAGCTTATCTAAAGGTTCAAAAAATCGTTTTGGTACTACATGCATTGAACTTTAAAGGTAAACTATAGTCACGAAGTTAATTTTGTAAATTCAAGAGTAATAGGGGTCCAAAACGTAAGATGCGCTTACTAAGAATATATCGTACAAAATACTAAATCTATTGAAAATAATTACTTGTATGATTTTGTTACGCATTCGCTATAGGTAATAGACAACTTTTATGTCCGTATGCTGCAACGGCTGTCTACGGAACCCTACATTGTACGTGGCCCGACACGCACTTGACTGGGTTTTTACACAGACAATGGCTTATCTCAGTCGATACTTTGTGCCTAAAGCAAGCATTGTTAGAAGTTCTTTTTGGTAATTACTAAAAAATCTATATAGTACCCGTCATAACATCCATTCTCCATTGCAACAATTGTCGATAAATCAGTCCAACTGCAATTAAATTATAATTGCGAAAGTTGGTGAATTGATGTAGGTTTCTCGCAAAAAATCAGAATGATGTCAATGAAACTTGGTAAACGACTACCCAGTTTATAATAAATAAAATAACGTCTATAGTCTTTCGCGAGCAGAGCTAGTTGCTTTATAATGTAAAGTATATTGGATCTTTTGATACAGGCTTCTTTGGAGATAAAATCGGAAGAATCATAGTTACTATAATTATTTCCCTGTCCTCTTTGTTTGGTCCTCTGGTTTCTGTTTAGATGATTCTAGAATTATCACCAGAAGCCGTGCATTTTCTCCGCTCCTCGCTCTACCAACTAAATAGGATAAATGAAAAAATATCGCTCAATAACATAGCTATCGTATAATCTGATGCTAAATAATTAATGGTAGACCAATAGCATTTCCTTTTTGATCCGTTTTATTGACGGCAATTGCAAACTGTCTGACCGTTGAGTAATAAAATAATTGTGGACGTAATAAACTGAAGTTAAATAAAAACAACATAGTAAACACAATATGATAACCAATAGACCTGTCAGTAAAGAGTTGTTACCGGCGTTAGTTATTGCAACTTTATAGATTCGAAATGTATTGTATTGTATACAATATTTACTGTAGTACCTATAACCGTAGATAACGGAAATAAAATTGTTTAAATAGAAACTTCGTCTTCAATCGTTCAACAATGTACAAGGGTTTTGCATATTGTTTATTTAATCTTTTTAAATAAAGGTCACAGGTTTGCCATTTACCTATTGTGATCAAATTTATCTAATTGGTCCATCGGTTTAGATTTTATTAAGGGATCAATAATATTTCATCAATCTTCTATCAAATCTAATCATCAAATGTTTGTTACCAAACACAATAAAATTCTAGTTAAAAAAAACCGGCCAAGTGCATGTCGGGCCACGCGCAGTAGGGTTCCGTAGAAAAATATTTTTAATTTTACTTTTTAACTAAATGGCGTCCTTCAGAAAGGAAATGTTTGTAGTACACGAAACCAGCTAGCACGTATGACGAGATGTATGAATGTTGAGGAAGCGAAAGAAGTATGTAAGGAGCGAAGCACATGGCGTTTCATCGTCTCTGCCTACCTCCGTGGGATAAAGACGTGATTTTATATATGTATTATGTATGTTTATTTATGTTTCAAGAATTTTGAACGAAATATTCTGAGTAACTGCATCTGACATTTCGGACCCCTATTCCTCTTGAACTAATGAAGTGAACTTATCCGCTATAGTTTTCCTTTAAAGTTCATTACATGTACTACCGACACAATTTTTTTCAGATTTTGGGATCCAGTAGTTTAGCTTTTAGAGGGGGGGGGGACGCCCTACTCGAACAAAAATTTGCTCTTTAAAGTTAATTATCTCGCAAACAAATCTCTAAATCAAAAAACTGTCTTAGCAATCCCTAAACATTTTTAAAAGGCCTATCTAACAATACCCCACACTATGGGATAGGCGACAAAAAAAAAAACATCCCTACTTTACATGTAGGGGAGCTACCTGAAAAAAAAATATTTTTCCAAATTTTACTCTACGACTTTCTTTGTTTAGTTAACATACATGTTCATGCAAAATTTCAGTTTTCTAGCACCAACGGTTTCGTCGCTATGCCGTGGACAGACGGACAGACGGACATGGCGAAACTATAAGGGTTCCTTGTAGGTACTACGGAACCCTAAAAAATACTTCAAATTGTAATTTTATGCGGTATCAGAGCTTGTTAGACAAACTAAAACTGGACAAAGAAAATGAACACGGTAAACTAAAAATAATTAACTTAGATAACGTGGTCGAAGCAAACATGTAATTACAATGCAAAGACACGATTTCAATGTTTATTCTATTCCAGATTACAGCAAATGGTTAATGAGGACATACAGATTAAAAGCGCACAGTTTGTTTCTAAACTGGCCTCCGTCCTAAATAAATAGGGCTGCTAAACTCTTGACAATTTTAGAAAAGTTTTGTGTGACTCCTACGTCAAACGGCACTATGGTTTTGGATTTCTATGCAATACCAGAAATGATAACAAAACTGGACAAGTGTTGACTTTCTTGAGGGACTGCTCTAGTTAAGAACCCCAATTACCGACTACCACTAAACTGGGACATATCTAAAAAAATCGGACAATTGACAGCCCTACAAACTGGCCCACTTGGTCATCGTAAAGAAAATGTTTTTCGTGTTTAGGGAAACATGTGTACAAACTTTTAAACATTACGTCACGATGAAGTAATACTGTCACATGTCTGGCAGTAAAGATTCTTAATATGTCTTTCGTAAGAAACGACCAACAATGTTAGTAGGCTTGTTGCTCGTTTCTTCACTAACAATCTATTAAAACATCTGGAGGAATTATAAGTAGCAAGTTTATGCCTTCTTGTTTATGTGAATCTTACAGAAAGTTGCAGGAACTTGATGATTATTTTCCGACTTAATGTTAAAACAATCCAAACATTACGGGAAACGCATCAGCATTTAGCGTCCGACGTAGAAATAGTGACGATACCTATGTTTTCAATAATAAACTTCGACTTGGCATTGATTCAATTGTATTCAATTTACATGTTTTGCATTTCAGAATTGGCAACACGACCCCGGTACAGAGGAACAGCGTGAATCGAAACGAACAACGATAATCAAGCGATCCGTACGAACATAGTACGAGGCCAAAGACCGCGGACGGCCGAGACGGTCTCCCGAATTGTGATAAACGAAGCCGGGGACGCCCAAAGATGGCGTCCACCGACACATCGACCACCAGCAGTCAGATATCCGCCGTAGCTAATGATGAACACAAGCGAACCGTCGACGAAGCATTCTTGAACAAGATGAAAGGCCTCGTCGAGAGGTTAAGGCTTGACAACACGACCTTGAAGAAGTCGCTCGACATCGAGCGGAGCGAGGTCCGAGCACTAAAGGCCCGCCAGGAGAGCACACTTAGAAACTTAAAGACAGAATATAAAAAGAAAGAAGAATTCTTAGAAAAACAGTTAAGAACGACAAAACCAGACAAAGCAACAGATACTATCCAGTTAAACGAAAATAAACTGATAGAATTAAAGAAATTAACGATAGAAATTCAGTCTTTAAAAGCAGCGAACAAGGGTCTTCAAGAAAAACTCAAGGTAATTTATTTATTTATTTTTGTAAACTTATACAATAACAGCTCCATGACAAAGACAATCGTACTAATAAGACTTCCTATAAGCAGCACATAGAACATTTCTTGTATGCTGCCGAAGTCAAGAGTCTTCTTATCTCTCTGATCAACAGTAAACAACTTGTGGTGTGCCGTGTTTTCTTCTGTTCGGCTCCAATACTGCAAAATGCCACTCTGAGTCAGTTGATGCAATATGTAATTAATCCTTGGTAGATAGGGACTTCCATAACGTAAACCGTAGACGATTTTACATGGTAAAGGGCATTCTGGCATAACGTAAAAAAGTGGTCTTCCGTTGTCCATATTAGACGCTTTTTTTACAAGAAACAGCGCGTCAGATTTTCTTAACACCGTGGCGTATTCAAATTGTCGTTTGTCAAGCATTTCTTTTATTTTTTTGTCATTGACTATTTCTATGCGCTTCTTAGTTTTCTTATAAAATTCGTTGGATAGACTTTGATTCAAAATACTGAAGTCTCGGTTGTGGATTCCAATTGTTAAATTCGAATCTGCCAAAGCAGCCATTGTATTTACGTCAGCTTTGTAGCGAGGATATGTTATAGCTGAAGTTATAATTCCCTAAAAGAAAAAAATACTTTAAAGATGAATGTATATTTTATCATTATTTATTTTATAAATGAATAGTTAAAGTACTTACATCAATAGCACAGTCCACAACCAGGGAATAAAGGATGATTAACAAAACTGTATACCGGAACACTGGTCCAACGAACGTGAAATCAACCGTCTGTCTTATGAAACATTTTATTAGATTCATAATCGTAGCTCCAGTGGTCTGCTTATCCTCAATATTAAATAGCCTGGTTTCGATTTTCCGTACAGAAATTGCAACAATGATAAAAATAATAACGGTAAATATAAACAATAGAAGCATATCTACAGATATCAATTTTATCACTGTGTTAAAAGCTGATTGGGTGTCAGACTTCTTGAGAATAAAACATAGTTCATCTTGAACTAAAGGATAAGTAGTATCGATGTATCCGTAGTATGTTGTCTTGAGGATTCGAGAGCTTAGCTCGAGATCTGAATATTCGTTCATTAGGTCAGCTGTGATACCTGTCGCTGTCCCATTCTCAAGTAAATCTCCAACTGTGCTGTCGTCTCTCGGAGGCAAAGCTTGACATGTGGCGTTCAAAAAGCTCATAACGGTTTGAGCCAGGTATGAATCACAAAACACAGGCCCTGTCCTGTCTGATACATAAATTTTTCTAAAGACGCTCAACCGTAGTTTATACCCATACAGATTGTAATATTGTCTTCTTAGTAGGTGACTCACGTCCTTTACATTAGTGATATCCCTAACTTGACGAAGAAACGGGTTGTACGCGTACATCCTCAGTCGATCTGATTTTAGAATCAACACCGAATTTGTCACGCTTCTGCTCCACAATAATTCAAAGTGATTTCTCAAGTCATAGTAGAAATACTTGTTTGATTCGATCGGTGTATTTATGACGAATATAACGGCATTTCTGGGCTTGAAAACACCAGTTCTTTTTAAAGCGTCTATTACTGACTCACTCATATCTATTGAGAGATTATCTGAAGTAACGAGGTATGCTGTCTCTCCATGTCTATTTATTTTCGGTTTCACAAAACTCTTGTTAGAAAATGGACATCCATTTAATAGCATAACATTGTATCCGTCACCGTAGTTTTCCGTATATTTCAAGATTCTATTCTCGAAGTATGTAAACTCGCAGAAAGTGATTGTAAAGAACCATTGCCGGAAGGAGTTGTATATTATATCTACAACCTCAAGGGCCTGTTCTGCTTTCAGCCTCGTTTCTTCGTGATATTCAAATACGTCTTGATATAGAGCGGACGTTTGGTCAAGACCAACTGAATGGTGAGATAGTACAATCAGAGCAAAAATCACTAACATGTTAGGGATATGGAACGTTCGTATGGTGTAGTATCTGGACGTCAACTGCAGAGTTTAAGGTCATTTTCATGACGGGGTGCTTATATCATTAGTGTAGTATGTCATCATCCATTGTGTGTTTAATAGAGGCACGTCAATTACCAGCTAGGGAAATATTGTCGTTTAATATCGTGAGGGCATTTTACCGTTTTGCGATGTAGTTGGAAGTGTAAGCAGGCGGCGAATGCTCATTAACTCAAGGTAATTTTCTCACAAAACATTCAGTATGTTTGTGTAGAGGCGATTGTAAATTTTCATTAGTTGGACAACTCGTTAGCTCTTGAGAAAATGTTCTTGTATGATACACAACAATGTTTTTAATTAAAGATACCAAGGCTCTCTAGAAGGTACTTTAACTGTACATGCTCAGGGCGTTATCAATCAAGAATTTTGACGTCACAGTTTAGTGATCAACTGTTTAGAAACTTTAATCTAATAATGACTAAAATTACGTAAGCAGGTTGATGCACTTTGCATGTCTGCAAATATTGAGATTCAGATTCTTGATATAACTAATATTGCGATAAATCTATAGACAAAGATGGAAAACATGAAAATGAAAGGAACCCACTCATCCTAAACTATTATAACTTATTCTATGATGAATTTCACCAACTCAACATTCATCTGATGGCGTAGTGCGTAGTGTACCTGCCTGCGACGCCGAGGTTGCAAGTTCGATTCCCGCTTAAGACAAATCTTTGTGTGCATGAACATGGGGGTTTGTCTTAGTCTGGGTGTTTCTATGTATAATAAGTATGTATTTAGAAAAGAAAAGTATACATGTTTAGTATCAGTTATTCTAGTACCCATAATACAAGCTCTGCTTAGTTTGGGACTAGATGGCGTTGTGTGTAGGTTGTGAGATATTTATTTATTTATTTATCTGTTAATACTAATGGCTGTTTTAAGAGGTCGATGAGAGTTCTATTCTCGATGGCATTAATCGATTCTGTTAACGTGGCGACATTTGTGTTTATTTTAGTTCGATCTTTAAGTGTAAATTGATTGTTATGCAAGAAGACTATTCGGTTGTTATGCCAGTTAGTAGAATCCTCTCCCGAAATAAAATCTTTGCTACCGCCCAGGAACCATGCCTGTTGTGAAATTTCAGTAGGTATTTTCTTAATTTCCGCTTTTCTTCAAATTAATATCCATTCGATACTAAGATATTTTTGCAAGGTAAGCAAAAACATGTACTATTTTTGATGTTGTAATAATTCATAATTGTTCTTATATGGGATGTTGTTGTGTCCTAGTTTTTATCAATCAATCAATCAATATATTTATTCGATAAAACATGGTTACATAATGATCTTACATATTAAATTGTCCAACATGTTTCACTGTAAATTACAGCATGCAATTTTTTTTTATTTATTTATTATACATTTACATTACATTATCCATTTATTTTTAATTTTTGTTAAGCTTGCGATTTCGTTTTTGTTTTAATTTTTACTTAAGCTGTCCTTTACAATGAAACATTCAAAAATATCTGTGCTTCATTCATGTTTGACTTTATTATCATTTATTTTTCTGCAGGTCGCACAAGCGGCGGAGTGCGCACGCGCAGCTGAGTTGCGCGCGGCAGCGGCTAAGCACGCCGCGCTCGAGCACGCAGCGCGAAGGGATGCGCGCGCACAGTGCCATAAACTGGTGGGTATTTTGTTAGTTTGTGTGGTGTATGTCACAAACTTAATGTTCCCAAATGATGAGCTAGTTTTCCTCTCCAAATGCGGGATAATAGATCCACTGCTTTTCCTCTAGGAGAGGCAAAATTGTTATTTTATTTTTATTTATCAGGATATTCTCAATAGTAGCACGATGACGATAGGTTCTATTACATGGATCCTAAGCATGACTAGCGTTTGGGTGCTAATACACCTTATACTTTTGGGTAAAAAGGCGTGAAGTTCTGATGTTATGATATACTTTGTAATAAATTATTGCATGTAACATGTTTACTGGTGATAGAGCTCTAGTGAATGAGCTCGAGGGCGGCAGCACCACCGTCTCACCTTTAACCTGCCGCCAAATAGTAGTGCTTCCATTACTGTGTTCCGGTTTGGTGGTGAGATCAGGCCATGAAACTACTGGCACATGAGGCATAACACTGTAGTACTCAGCTGCAACGACGCATCTATAATCTGCTTTTGTGGATTGTTGATGTCCATGGGCTGTACTCCACTTACCATCAGGTGGACTACACGTTCGTTCGCTGTGGGCGTAGAATAATAAAAAAAAAATGTAATAAGTTATACTGAATAAATTATAATTATATCAAATGGAGTAAAACGATATGAAAGCAATCAGTCAAATGTGTCTTCATTAAGCTCTCACATAATTAAATTGATCGACGCAAATATTAGCGTTGAGCAATAATTTAACATAGTAGCTTTATGCACTTATTTTTTGCATCTTACATATAATTTTATTTTAATTAATTTTATTTTAAATTTAAATTTTAAATATAATTATTAATAACTATATACTTAGTATATTAATGTACGACTGTGAGATTTTTCTTATTTTCGATTTATTAATGGGTCCGATCAATTCTCAACTCATTTCATCTTTGAAGGATCGAATGTAAACGAAAAAATCAAAAATAGTTCAAGAACAATATGCGTTAATTGCCTGACATAAATGCATATGAAGGCGAATTTTTAGATATGTTGTAAAAGAAGCTGAAAAGCCATAATATTCAAAAGCACAATGTCTTAAAAGCTTTTGCCACCATCTTGGAAAAAGTAGTTACAATTGTGGTTTTATTTTATTTATCTCGGCTTTTTATAATTTTACAAAAAAAAATGTATATGAACGTTTTATGACGTTTTTAGCGTTCTAAAATTAAATATTAAAAAAAATTTAAAACATTTTGGTAAGTTTATTTTTTGTTCTTCTCCTTGTATCAACACATTATTAGGTTAAAATCTAATAATGTGTTGATCGTAGAACGTTAAGAACATTTTAATTGACTTATAAATTTCGTTAAAATTGATGTTAAAATTTACAATGATGTGTCGCTGCTCGTTTAAAGGCTTCCATGGCATTAAATTAACCTTTTGAACATACAACACACAAGTTAACGGAGAAAAAGAACTAACTTTGATCTCTTATTTATACCTTTTTGTTTTTTTTCCATCGGGAATGATAATAGGTGAGTATTTTTGTATTTAATTATCGAACGCTAAAAAGCCTACGTTATGTCAATAGGTACACAATATTACAATACACAATATTGTAAAATAATGGCGATCCGAGTTTAATAAAAAAATACATTTTCAACCACTTTTTTCAATATTGCAGCGTAAGATCATAGGTAAACTTTTGGGTGTGCTCTTTACATCTTCCTTTACAAGATATCGAAAAATCTTCCATTATTGTAGCTATTTACGAATTGTTTAATTTAATTGTACATACCTAATATAAGTAGTCTAGCTATAATTGGTAAGCTATTCAAAACTTGAAAACTTTAGATCTAAAACAAAATGTGACGGAAACGAACTTATAAGGTTAGAAAAGATACCATAAAATAATAAAATATTTTGTAGGCGTTCGTTTACGACGATTCTACTTTATTATCATACTTTATGAATAAGGTGACCTATTTCGGCAATTTTTTGGATTTACTGTCTCGAACAGGTTATTCCATTTACAAATAATAATGTTGGTCCTGCTTTACAAGGCAGCAAGGCGATGAATATGAATATGAGGACGTGCTTGAAAAAGTTTAATATTAGAGATGTATCTGCAGTGCTATTAACTCTATATAAGAATAAGTCTATTGGGAACTGACGGGACTTTTCATTCCCGTTGTGAGGTTGTTGCCTAATATACAGGGTGTCCCATATTTAATGGATAATCCTTTACCTGCAGATTGGGGGCATCACGCCTGATAGGAAAATGCAAAATTTGTAGAAAAAAAGTATCATGGATTTTTAAATATCGAACATTTTAGATTTTTTCACAAATTAGCCACTTTCGTCCACTCTTCTTGATGCCATGTTCGTAAATCTCAGATTTTTTCAAGTCTGTTTTTGGAATTCAATTCTTGAATAGATGTACTATCAAATTTACTATCTCATTATTGTACAATTATTTCATTTAAGAAACTACAAAGATAAATAAAAAAAAAAATTACATGACATTTTTTTTTACAAAAAGTTTGAACCCTCATGGTGTAAAAAAAATGTATGGAGACCTGTGTGCCCATCACGGAAAAAATATGCCAGTTTCATTGTGATTCTAAAATGGTATAAAATATTTTATATTTTTTTTAATTTAAAAAAATAATGTGAGAAATTATGACCAGGGTCCGATTTTTTTTAAATCACTTTCTACCAAAATGATATCCTAGTTGATAATACTAACTACTTAAGCGTATTAAACTAAACTAAATAATTACGAATCGTTCCAAATACTGTTTTTCGTAAAAGTTATGCTTGATAACTTTTACAAAAAACAGTATTTGGAACGATTGACAGCGATTATAAATCTTATAATACCTATCTATGAAAGTATCGATTAAGATCAAAATACTGAAAGTAATTAAACAATATTTTTTTTAATTTTGCTCATCACTTATCTGGGTAACGAAAAAAAAAAACGCTGACACTCAAATGTGTTCTGTAAAAAAGGCGCGCAAAATTTTTAAATTTGCGGATGCGAAATTTTCAGTTTTCTCTAAAAGATTTTATGATATTGTGCTGTGACTTCAGACTTGTTTTTTGCTACTTGAATTTGGACTTATCAACATCGGCAAATTAACAAAAAACGTTCGGAAACCTTTCTCGGTAGAGCAAAGCATTTGTGTATACTCTCCTGGTGTATACAGATATCGCGGCATTTTACGAAAGAAGATAACAAGTCTCAATTCTCGTAGCAAAAACAAATCCAAAGTCACAGCACAATATCGTTTGTTAATTTGCCGATGTTGATAAGTCCAAATTCAAGTAGCAAAAAACAAGTCTGAAGTCACAGCACAATATTATAAAATCTTTTAGAGAGAACTGAAAATTTCTCATCCGCAAATTTAAAAATTTTGCGCGCCTTTTTTACAGAACACATTTGAGTGTCAGCGTTTTTTTTTTCGTTACCCAGATAAGTGATGAGCAAAATTAAAAAAAATATTGTTTAATTACTTTCAGTATTTTGATCTTAATCGATACTTTCATAGATAGGTATTATAAGATTTATAATCGCTGTCAATCGTTCCAAAAACTGTTTTTTGTAAAAGTTATCAAGCATAACTTTTACAAAAAACAGTATTTGGAACGATTCGTAATTATTTAGTTTAGTTTAATACGCTTAAGTAGTTAGTATTATCAACTAGGATATCATTTTGGTAGAAAGTGATTTAAAAAAAATCGGACCCTGGTCATAATTTCTCACATTATTTTTTTAAATTAAAAAAAATATAAAATATTTTATACCATTTTAGAATCACAATGAAACTGGCATATTTTTTCCGTGATGGGCACACAGGTCTCCATACATTTTTTTTACACCATGAGGGTTCAAACTTTTTGTAAAAAAAAATGTCATGTAATTTTTTTTTTTATTTATCTTTGTAGTTTTTTTAATGAAATAATTGTACAATAATGAGATAGTAAATTTGATAGTACATCTATTCAAGAATTGAATTCCAAAAACAGACTTGAAAAAATCTGAGATTTACGAACATGGCATCAAGAAGAGTGGACGAAAGTGGCTAATTTGTGAAAAAATCTAAAATGTTCGATATTTAAAAATCCATGATACTTTTTTTCTACAAATTTTGCATTTTCCTATCAGGCGTGATGCCCCCAATCTGCAGGTAAAGGATTATCCATTAAATATGGGACACCCTGTATAATAAAAAGTTACCTTAGTCCCTCGCCGGGTAAATTGGTATGGCGATAGATAGGTAGATGATAATTAGTTAGTTGACAGTAGTTTAGCAGTCAAACGGACGAACAGAAAGAGTTTTGAGACTTTAAGGAAGGTGAAAATATATCCATAGCTTCTCTCTAGTATGGAAATAAAATATTATTGCGTAGATTTACGGTTGCCATCGTATTTCACAAAGGCGCAACCTGCGAAAATAATGATATCAAGGCATTGCGGCAAGCTTTTCTGCAGGAGTTAATAATTAAACATAACATAACATCACGCCTATATTACCCAGAAAGGTGTAATAAAGATGTAAAACATATTTAACTGTTATGAGTTTAGTCCCATGTGATATACAATAAAACATTTCCGTTGCCCGAAATTTCTCAGCATTTCATGAATTGAGAATATTTACAAAATTACTACAACGCATTCATAATAATGACTATATAATAATAATAATAATAATGTATTTTATTCATCTCCACAAATTACAAGATTTACAGTTTCGTATTTCAATAACAGTTTGGTGTGACATAATTATATGTAATTTGTGGGCGATCTGGTGTCCAAACTAAGCTGAAGCCTGTATCTTAGACCACCAGGCCCCCCATACATCAGGTTGAAATAAATTTTATCCAATATATATTGTATACTATTTTTAATTCAAAATTATGTACTTGTTTATTTTGTCTCACTATAGAGCAATCGGATAGATGATACCTATTATTAAGGGTGAATGCATGAATCAATCTTAATTTTATTGTAAACTTGAGTGTTATATTATAATACATATCTAAGTCTGCCGTAGAAATGCTGTATAATATTATTGTAATTATTTACGTAAAAAATTGTTTTCAGCTGGAGGAAATTAAATCGAAAGAAAGGGTGATACTACAACTGAAGAGAGAAGCAGCGCGGGCAGCGATTGTTCAACACAATGATCAGGTATGTCTCATTTTATTATATTTAATTTACTATTCTGATGGTAGAAATGGAAACATATAGGCCAAAGCATAGACGCTACTTCGTTGCTAAAATGCACGAAAGAGTCGTGAATCAATAGTTCCACCGAATTTTGATAATGCAATCGAACGCCCCGTCACCATATACAGGCACAATGTCGCCGATCGCCGATGCTAAAAGTAGCGTGAATGCTATGACTCTGAAAGCAATATAATTCGGTGGCAGATTAAAGAAAAGACGAGAGTGATTTTACTCTCGAATTTCTTTATACATACCTAAACGTTCTGCCAACGATAAACCTTGTACAGTATACCTTGGAAATCATTCGGCTATTAGCCAAAGAAGTTTCTTCGAAAACCGACAGACCAGATAGGCGATTACGAATAAAACACGTATAATTGTTATTCATATACTGTACATTTTACGATTCCCACAACCAAACCGTTCTGGGAACACTACTGAACTTGAAATTTAATAACTGGCATATTATTACACGTGAGATTGTTTGATATCAACCTGCATGTGTTTACTATTGTATGTGTTGTGTTTGAATGTTTGGAAGTGTGTGAATTAAATTATAATATATTGGCCTCAGCAAAGAGAGAAATTCGCAGAATAATTCAAAATTCCTAATTACTTTACAATTACTTTCGGTAACTTTTTTTTAGGTAAAATTGTAAAAAATTAGTTAATTATTAATTTATTGTTGTAAAATTGTTAAAACTTAGTTACAAATTTACTGTTATTTTTCTTTTATATCAATTTGGTCTAGACCGCCACTGCTAAAATTTATATGTGCATGCTGTGCTCACTATTTTAGAAAGCATACTATAAGTAATTTTGTATTGTATATTATAAGAATAAGATATAAGGTGTGCATTCAGTTTGTGAGCCATAAATAAAAAAAAAAAAAAAAAAATTATAATAATATTAGCTTGTTTATAAACTGAGCTGGCTGGTGGTTCTGTTATTGAAGGATGAGCTGTTTAGATTGAGCTACCAGAAATACCTCTACCTTTTTTATTTCTTTAGTTATTAGATCTGTTAAGTAATAACGAGCTCACAATATTTTTTTTTTTTTTTTTTTTTAATACCGTAATTAAATATACCGTAATAATTAAACCGACTTTAATTACAAAAAAATGCACAGAACACTATGAAATAATAAAGTTATCCTCTACTCATATGTGTATACTTTAAAGAATGAAGTAGTTAGGGTTGAAGTGTCTATATTTAAAAAAATATCGACGTACTCCTAACCGTTGAGGAGTTGTACCTTTCAGAATCAGCTTAGCAACATGAAATGCTGATAGATGCAAATATCCGAGTAGTTTTAGGTAATATACAAAAAACAATAAAGAGGCCTTTAAAATTTGAGGTTTGCCTTCGATTTCTCTTGGATCCTATCATCAGATCGCTACTTGATGAGAATGGGACCACATGACAAGTAAACTCTTTTAGACAAAAAAAAAAGAATTTCTCAGATCGGTCACGGTGGATCAAAAAAACAAAAACATTCTTTTGGATTGAGAACCTCCTTTTTTTAAGTCGGTTAATAATTCAAAATAATGTTGTAGCATTAATTATACATGTGTGCCTAGAAGGAAGTTAAATAACTAAAAAAATACGTTTCTTTAAAATATTTATTTTATTTTTTATTTATTTTAAAACTTTTTGCACTTAATATATTATAGTACTCGGACTAAATACAAGCTAGTCTTATGATTATTTTATTATAATACGTTTCTCCATTATGATTAAGTTAACTTACCTTCTAGAAGGACATTTTTTCAACTGTTTACTAAAAATACCGATTACCGTGGGAATCAAACAAAATTGGAGTGGGTAGAGCCGCGGGCTTAACTTAGTTGTAACATGATAATTATTTTCAAATATTTTAGACTTCCTTCGCCATGTGTGCCCATTCATTCTCAATCCCCATTTTTTCGTTCGTTTGTTTTTACCGAAAAGGCTACGAAATAATTGCGGAGGAGATGGTTCTTGATGAAAATTTATGAAGGGAATGTTTAAAATTTATTTATTTGGAATAACAAACAATTACTCAATAAGTAATACAAGTTATAAAGCAAACTAAACTTAAATAATAAAAACGAAATACAATTGCGTAATCGACGACGTTATCCACAAAATACATATTTAAACATAATTTTAAAGCCGTACATGCTATTTATTTTTTTTAAATAAATCTATGTAATTAACCATACTATAAAAATAAATATATAATATATGTCTAAAGAAAAAAAAACAATAAAATAGTAAAACCAAAAACACAAAGAAATTAGAATTATTATAATAATATAGTTCAAGTCACTTACGTTAGTATGGCGAAGTGCAAAAGTTAAAAAATTTTACACTTGACCAACTATAAAACCTAGCTTATTTGTGGAACTGGAAGGTGCTGGTACTTATAGCACTGAATTTACTATTTAAAGTACCAGCAGAAAATTATATTATGATTTGTTTTGTACCTATATTAAGTGTACTTCTATGTACCTACTGTTTTATTTTGTGAGCCATATTATTACATAAGCTTATATAAAATGTTTGAGCTTAACATAGCCCTGACACAAATCAATTACCTTCCACGTAGCGTGCTATGTTAATACCTCTCCTATTGTTTTAAATTTGAGCAGCCATTATTAAAATATTTCATAAAATAAGACCAATACGTTATACCCACGCGAGAAGCCTGGAGCACCCGCACCGTGAGAGACTGCCCCAGGGCGAACAGCCAACCAGAAGTAGGGAAGGGCCAAGGTTGAGTATTTACTCGAATATCTAAGATAAGATAAGATAAGATAATTTATTTATTTGCTCAAACACTTGTGTACATACAATAATAAAATCGCATGCAAGTTATAGAGATACGTAAAACTTAAACTGCCTCTATGGCCTAGTGGTTAGCGTATGCGCCTCTCACCGTGAGGTTTCGGGTTCGATTCTCGGGTGGGACAAAGTGTTGTTTGTGAACTTTCCGTCCGGAATAACCTAAACATAACAGGCGAAGTGTGGGTAATGTACACCTCTGCCACATCCTTCTGGGTAATATAAACGTGATGTAATGTTATGTTATGTTATCTTAAACTGTGGGGATTGAAATATCACAATTCTAACGGAAGTTTACAAAGTTTTACTTATTTGATTTGTAATCAAATGTGGCCGTTATTCATATCTACCAAAACTTTTTGATTGTACTACATAAGCGTGACGATATGTTATGTGTAGTGATAATTGTGATTAATAGGTTCTTCCAAATATTTTATTTATTTATTTAATTTTTATGCACTAAAATGTATGTACAAAGGTGAACTTAATACTAAAAGTATTCTCTACCAGTCAACCTTTGGGTGATGCAGAGATGTAGATAGTAGGTGCAGTTTTAAACAAGTGTGAGGCAGACACTTAGATAATAAATTAATAGCTATATAAAAACATTAATATATATGATAATACTTACATAATTAATTACCAAAATCCATTATATATTATACTAATATTTTATGGATTTTGGTAGAATCTCGGCTTGACAATACGAACTGAAATAGTACATAGGTACATGAATATTCCCTGGAGAATATTAACCAATACTAAAATATTCGAATACCAAAAAACTGTTGCTTCAACCCATCACTAAGGCCGTCCATAAGTGCGCTACTTAGGGAGTGGCTTCATATCGAAATAACTCATGGCCACAGGAATTTATGAAATTTCCGAATATAATTTCACGTTTTTAGGTTTATAATTTGTTACGTTGATGTTTTATGGTTGCCATATTTGTGGAGCAAGTGTTACTTTCGAATGAGTAAGCTGAGGAGAAATGTCGGTGATAAGGATGTTGAATTTGAATGTTCAAGGGATGTTGGTTCAAACTTCAAATGATATTGACGACCGGATGGCGGCGTGGGTAGTGTGCTTGCGACGTTGAGGTCGGGGGTTTGATTCCCGCTCAAGACAAATCTTAGCACATACTTTGAGGTTTTAAATTTTGATAGCTAAGACTACTGCAACAAACTGCTCCACAAAATTTAAGCAAAGCACAAAAATAACACTACTAATCTGAATAAAGTTCTCTTCTTATTTATAACTTTTATAGCATTTAGCTTTGCTTAGCAAATTATACTAAGAATCAGTTAAAAGAATATGGGACCGGCAGGATTTGAACCTTTCACCTTTTGCAGACCGAGCAGACGATTTTACCAACCAGCTTCATGATGATGTTCACTGATCACCTCTTGCCAAGACCTAAAATTTTTCAACTATATGTTACGTCATTTCGTGACGTCACGGTTATTTATTTGAACCTATCTTTAGTAGCAGGTCGCAGGTTCAAATCCTGCCGTTCCTATAATTTTTCAACTGTTGTTTAGTATAATAGTAGATATGTTGCAAAACTTGATGTAAGTAACGTATCTACCTAACCTTTCCCAATGTTTCTATGCAATATTTTAATACAAATCACTTTGGCACAGCCCTGTATACTTTGGCATAGTTTGTCAGCTCCTGGCTGCGATCGTGCAGTCATTAATGACACGTAACGAGATAATACAACCAACGATATTATACCAACTGATGGTATCTTTGAGGAAAATTGTTTTGCTGTTTTGCTTCGACTTTTAAGAAAATTTTGTAGGTCAGTTGCTGTATGAATCGAAATCTCTTCTGTAGATATTTATTTTAAACCCTTAGACCCTGTAAATCTTGTCACAAAATGATATGATATTAATAAGAAATCTTACAGATGATTTTTAAACGACTTATTTGCATATGTGGCGACCAGGCTAGACGTGTACCTGATCGTTAAAGAAGTAGCAATTATTTAATTCAAAATGTGCAGTAAAATCTAAAGACTAGTAAGTAAATTATTAGTATACTAGTTAGTAAATTATTTTTTTGTTTGAAAGAGTACACTTATCATGTGGTCCCATTTTCATCAGGTTACGATCTGATAATGGATCCAAGAGAAATCTAGGGCAACCCTCAAATTTTAAAGGTCTCAGTCAGCATTTCATGTTGCTGAGCTGATGCTGGAAGGTATCCTCGTTCTCCTAACCGATAATTATTTAAATAAATGTACCTTAAGACCGTCTCCTAAAATTTACTACATTCAAGCTATACATAGATCAGGTCAGACGTTGAATATTACGTAAGTATTTTTTACTTTTTAGTGCATATTTTGTAATTGAAGACGGTTTTTTTTTGTAAAATTATGTTTCTTTCTCGTTCATGTTTGAACATCTGCAAAGATCGTAAGAATCGTGTTATATTTTCTTCTAATTTTTGCTATGCAGACAACTCGTTTATACATTCTTGAAATTCTCACCTGTATAGTGATATTCAATTTAATATTGCATAATCCGTCTACCTAAGCCCGATCGGATGCCTACGAGATAGCATTTCTAGACTTGAAACAATAGTCGTATTGAGTGAATTATCGAACTGTTGAAACTAGGATTTATCGAACAACGATGTTATTGTTTTGCAATAGTTCTGCCCATTCCTGTCGCCAGAGGCTGTGATAAATTTCGATTGTCATTTACAATGATTGTGGTATAGTGTTTTACGGGCGAGATTCGAGATGAGTTACGTAAACTTGGTGAGTTTTTAGTTCTAACTTACTAGGTGCAACTTGCGGTTTTACCGTTACTGCTCGGCTCATGAGGGGTTTAGCACGATGTTAATAACAATCAACCTTCCTCAAAAAGTAGACTATCAAACGCACAAACAATTATCCAAAGCCGATAAGTAGTTCTCGAGATTAGCGCTATCAAACGAACAAACTTACTTTCTCCCGTGGTCTCGTCTACTGGTGATAGAGCTCTTGTGAATGAGCTCGAGGGCGGCAGCACCACCGTCTCAACTTTAACCTGCCGCCAAATAGTAGTGCTTCCATTACTGTGTTCCGGTTTGGTGGCGAGATCAGGCCCTGAAATTACTGGCACATGAGGCATACCACCGTAGTCCTCAGCTGCAGCGACGCATCTATAATCTGCTTTTGTGGATTGTTGATGTCCATGGGCTGTACTCCACTTACCATCAGGTGGACTACACGTTCGTTCGCTGTGGGCGTAGTATAAAAAAGTAAATAAAAAAAAACAACTACTGGTGGAATTTTAATAACTATTGTTGTATTTGATTGTCCAGCTCTCAAAAAAGGTTTTTAAAATACTTTTTATTACGCTAAACTTCACGGGAGCGGAGCAGTAAGGTTTCACGCGGGTCAAAGCGCGGGAGCAGAGGTGGATGCGACATAGCGTCATTTATTTGTATTCTAGCGCTTTATTTAGATCAGCTCATATAAATAGTTTTGTAACCTTTGAGATTATTTCCTCTGAGCTTTGAGGGTTTATGCAACATATTATATTTCAAGGATATATATCCTTAAAAAAGGTAACGAGATTTATCTCGTTAAATCTTTTAAAGAGTGCAGTAACATAAACGATGTCGTAAAATAATCAAGGTTTGCCTTATAGGAAATTATAACATAAAAATAAAGGTGCAGCGGAAATCCAGATTGCACAAGAAATGCACTTGCACCTATTAATATTTTTAATTATTATTTACTTATATGAATTCTCCCAAATATAAATTGACAATTCAAGGGGCAGAATAGTTTTATGGATGAATATTACATTTTCACATTTCGAAATGCGCGTTAAAGTTATGACAAATATAACACATTTCGCACGACATGAGCTCAAGATAGTCCATTTCGCAACTTTCGCAATAAATGTGCTAGAATTTTCGATGTAATGACAATAAAAGAGATATAATATGTGTTTCTGAGTATTTGTGTGTTAACCGCTGTGTTTGTTTGAAAGAGATCATAAAGGTTTACTACTTGATTGACAGTTTAGATACGAACTTTTGACTTTCATAGAAAAACCAAGTTTAACATCACGCCTATATTATCCAAAAAGGTGTGGCAGATGTGTACAACACTCACATTTCAACTGTTATGTTTAAATCCCAAGGGGTAGGGGGTGAGCTTATCGCCATTCACTGGGCACAATTTCAACTTTCTTGATGGCAAATTCACAAATAACACTTTGCACGACCCGGGCATCGAACCAGAGACCTCGCTTTTAGAGGCTCGTACGGTTAGCACTTGCCCAACGAGGCAGTCTCGGGTTTTGCAATTACGGGAACCACTGATTGGATTTTAATAACTCTCTTTGTGCTTGAAAGCCAAGTTTAACCTAGCTATATAGCCGTTTTTGTTGAACTATGGGTTTTTTTATTGGCAGAGATTTTTGGTTTAAGTTCGTAGGATTTTTATCATTTTCAAAACTTTTCGGTTTAACAACGTGCTCTATGTTTTGATGAAATTGTTGAAATACTGGATTATAGACCTAACCTTAGTGGATAATTATTCTAAGTTCATTTTATTTTAATAAAAAAATAGAGACCAATTTACATTGTAGGTATGTGATTTCCCATTAATTTTGACCAGAATGAACTCATAGTTCATGTCGAGGATTTAGTTTTTAAATTGTATCCTTAACTCTCTATACATAAAATGTTGTAAAGGCCGATCGACGGAAAATGAATATTTGAAACTTCATTCGCTTATTAAAAAAAAAAAGAATATCGTTGATGGGATGCCCGGTTTCACTACTGTTTTTAGTTAGAAAGCCTCGTGGAGGATTTTCGTAGCGTCGCGCCGTAAGAATAATGGCGTAATTTAGGTATGTTGTTCGTTATGAGTCTTTTCAATTTCAATACCTACCTTCCATCAATAATTTCCAAATTCTCGTATCATTTATTTATTAAAATTAAAGTGCCATTATATATTTTTATATATTAATATTTTTTATATATAAGGTATTTTTGCTCAATTCTTTCCTTTATATCCGTATCCTTCACAACAAAACGAACAGTTATTTATTACGCATACATTACCAACAGCGGAACCCAACCGGTACGGTCACCCAGCATCCGCTATACTTTTGATACAGTTAAAATTAGTGAAGTTTATTATTATATTAGTGAACCACTTTTTGGAATACGAATATGTAGTAGATAGTATACCCAAATTGCAACAATTATCTGGAGCATATGTAGAAAAAGTGCACATTTGGTATTTTTTTTCACGCTTTAGGTACTTCATTTTAAAATAAAATAAATGTCAAGTTTTATAACTTTTTCCCTTTTTGCACCTATTCTGGTTTAGATAAGCTATTAATAGGAACATTAGTCAGGAATTTAAATTTAATTTAATTCCAACCTTCAATAATGAATACCAACCAATATATACAATAATATTTCAATACGATAAACCTAACATACAGGTGAAACGACAGATTCTAGACATGGCCAGTGTTCATTTCCACTGTTTATTTTTTTGGAGATCAGGCAATTTGTTGGGTATAAGTGAAAAAAACCCGGCAGAAATGAACATTGACCAATATGACTATGTCTAGATTATGGTTATCGTATGTACCTTGTATGTGGGTTCCATCATCCTAAAGTATTTTTAAACGAATATTATTACTCTTCGTTGAATACGAATCATCGTATTCATTGCACCACTAGTTAAAGAATATCATTGTCGTTTATTATCATCTTGTATAAAAACGTTACAGTTAACGTTAATCTCTATTACTATTATTATTCATTATTGCGTATCGCTTCGTAAGTTATATGATTATTATTTTTTTGTACTCATTAGATTTACCGTTCAGCTTACAGGCTTTGTCGTGAGAATTTCTCGGTAAATGTGCTTCTGCTGTGTCAAATCTAAATTAGTTTCAATAAAGCACTTTTTTGTACAATATTTTTTTTATGTCTGAAGACAAATTTACCAAACTACTGAAGACCATTTCTAATTGTTTAATATATAGCATTGAGCCATGCTTAGCAATCTAATACTAAGAGCAGTCGTTTTTTTTTGGACTTGAAGCGGAGTTTGAACCTGCGACAATAGGATTCCAACCGATCACTTTACCACTAATCTTTTAACTGTATGTGTTTCAAGACTATAAAACTGCAGACTATAAAAATCCCTGAAATCAATTAAAGTATGGTTCCTTTATCAACAATTTTAATTATAGCAAAAGTACATAGACATACCGTATAATTTCGGTGTGGTCACGTAAGGTTTCGACTATGGTAATGACTATATAAGTCTTTCTTTTAATCAAATCATAAAAAAAACTGCCTTGGTGGTCAAGTGGTTAGGGTATGCGCCTCTTACCGCAAGGTTCGGGTCGATTCCTAGGTCGGGAAAAGTGTTATTTGTGAAATTACCGTCAGAAAATTCGCAATAGCAGCACGGAGTTGGAATTGTACCTGGTTCACGGCGATAGGCTCGCCTCCTATCCCATGGAACCTAAACATAACAGGTGAAATGTGAGTGTTGTACACCTCTGGTACGCACTCTGGGTAATATAGGCATGATGTTATGTTATATTCTTTCACTATATTATTGGAGATTTTAGAGAAGATATATGAAGAAAGACTGAAATTATTTACTTTTGAATTATAGAATAACCCTCAATATGATTAAACAAATCGATCATCATTTAGCGCTTGACAATTTTGCGTCATTTTGTTCAGGTGTCATTAGAGTTAGTAAAAAGTTTCATTAAATAATAATAAACAGTAATATAGCGTGCTGGGTACAGCTTTATGGTCAAAGGTTTCGTGCAAAATAACATTACTTTGAGGCAACCGTGTTAATTATATTATGTTATCGGTCAAGGCTTAGCTAAAAATACATTTGCGTCTAGTAGTATATTCACTAAGTTTATCATATGCAATTTTTAATCTAACTAGTATTTTTTTTAAAGAACATGTATTGTAAATACGTCCTAAACATTTTGCGGGCTTGTACATATAGTTTTAATAATAATTATGTATGGGTCTGTGTATAATTAAAAAAATAATTGATAGATGGTGTTAAATAATTCATGTAGCCAAATAACTATTAGAAGAGAGTAGAATAAGTCAAATAAGATTCTAGTAAGAACAAGAAAATCCTGGATATGTAACGCTTACGTATAAATAATCTTAGTCTAGTCTTGAATTATAAAATTAACTATTATCTAAAAAGGGTTTGTTTAAACGATTTGTACAAATTTCAAATGAATTAAAATTTTAATTTGCACAAGTGAGATTAAGCGTGTAGGCGGCAAAACGATCTGTTTGCACAAACTGTTTGATTGGGTAGCCGGTACCTAATTTTTAAAACTAAATGGCAATTGAAATTCGTAGCCCACAAGCAGATTTTCGTTTTGAACGAGCGAAAATCAGGCATATACCACAAACTAACCAGACATATCACGAAATCACTCAATACATGCAAACAGTAAGTAGCTTAAGTAATTAGAGAGGGGTGGTTTAAAAGGGTTGCAGTAATGTGGCCAAGCCCACTGGTAGTAAATTCAGGACGGGAATTCCAATACTGCCTAGTGGACTAAATGGGGTAGTAAAGGATCAATAAAAAGGATTAGTCCCCTACTACCCCTTATAAGTCCTGAATGAACACTGATAGACTATCTGCTTGATTTGCGGCAGTAACTTAAAGCGAATGGTCTGAAAGATGTCTGACTGGGTGCGTAATTGGGCACTAGGGTTGATACAAAGTTTGAATGATACCTTTGTGGGTTAAATGAGACATAAAAGGTCAATAGGGGGATTAGATAGTAAGAATTCAATCCTTTTTGGCTGTTAGTCCTGTTTGTAGCAGTAAATTGAAATGACTGTTGAAATATATAAATAAGGTATACTGGGTGCGTAATTGGGACACTGGAGCTGTGACAAAAAATGATTGATTAGGAGACTGACTTTAATAAAAATATTTACTCTATTTATGTACAGTAACCTAGATAGATAATGTTTGAAAGATATTTTAGGTTATTTGTAGGTTTTGAGATGTAGAGTCAATTTGCTGGTTAAGTTAGTTGCTCTAGCTTAATGAAGTTCGCCTGTAATTTATTATTTAAAAAAAAAAAGGTCTGCTCACTGCTTGTGCATATATTATTATAGTCTGTTATAGATTTCTGTGGAGCCTAACACTTTATATTTGTTTATTTTAATGCATGTAGAGTTTTAGCATTTTAGTGCTAATTACGTGTATGAGTTTTGGTGATAATGACTTCGTTATTAGTAACTACAAATATCAGTCTAAGGACTAATTTAACATTTTGTATTCACATCAGTAGTGAATTAATTATTCCACTTGTAAATTATTTGACAAGTGAAATAAGGAATGATAAGTGTGCTAATGACTCAAAAGCCTAATGCGTGCCTAACAAGTGGCCACACAGAAAACACTTTACCCAAAGGGTTACATACGCATACCATGTATATTATGCGGGATTGTCATAAAAACGTCTCATTATCATGGATCCGTGTGGTCGCGCATCGCGGAGCGTTAACTGCACCCGCCACAGCCAGACCGATCCGAGTAGCGGCCCAGTGCGCACGCGTGTCGGCCATCTTGAATTAACTGTCACTTGTTATCCCGCGTTCCGAATTTAAATCATAACGTTCGATAACCGTTCTACGCGTTTCAATTTGAACAACGAAACAAGTGCTTTTGTGACCATAGTGTTAAGTGTTTTTTATTAATTGTAATTATTTTTAATAACTCTGTGACTGTGCTGAGAGTCGTGATCTAAGTTGTGGACTTCGTATTTCGGATTTACTTTCTATCGCTGTAAGTTGCCGTTTTATTATATTTAACTAGTTATAAAGTTAGTAGGTAACCGGAGAAAGTTCATCTTCAAGATTCTGTTGCAATTGTCTAGATCATAATATTAGCATAGAAAAAGGCTATTAACTTTAAGCTTTTTGACTTTTACTCATCTTTGTTGATGATAAAATCGGTCATTGAATTAAATAAATAAATTATTGTTATGAATGTTGATGAACTTTCTTGTTTAAGCGCAACCACAGGTTCTGAAGTACTAGATTTGATGCCTGAGAATTTTTTTGCTGTACAGAAAACAATTTTAGCCTAGCCCATTTTCCAATTTAAAATATTATGTATGTTATAAAATAATTGGGTGAATTGCGTGTCTTTTAATGACACGCACGAAATTACTTTATACTGAATTTCATCGAATATAGTCGCACAATTAGCAAGTTTTGCTCGACACACATAACGTAATTACCTAACGTTATTAACAGCATTAATTATCGAAAGCGGCTAATCAATTGGAATAACTGAAAACACGAAATATATTTGTTATCACGAATACCGGTACAATCGGTACATGCATGCGGCCAGCAGGAAATCGTGCTACTATTCACATGTAACGGTTTCTTTTATGTGTTGCTGATTATTATGTTCTACTTCATTTGTAGTTATGGCTTTTTGAGACTTTGTAAAATAAAAAAAATTGTTTGGTTAATTATGTCCAGTACCTAGACCCAATGCTTTGGCAGCCGACTGTAATTACTCACATGTTCATCTAACCACATTTTTGATGAGGATACCAAGTCGATCTTAACTCTATATGGGGTATGCCGTTTATTGTGCTGTATGCAGCATATTTTGACCAGTTTTCTGAAGTAACACTATCAGTACCACAGACAGTGTTAGTAACCACTGCTTACTGGCACCGCTTAAAATATGATGGAGTAAACTGTTGCTGGCATTAAAGCCAAGAGATAAGTCACTGTCGTACTTACCTAAAAGAAGAGGACCCCACTTAGTTCAAAATAGCATAATCAATAAAAGAGGAATCCTTTACATAAGAGAGTTTTTTTAGGGTGAGAACTGAGTGACTGAATGATCATCTTGATGCAAATGCTGTTCAGAAAACATTATCTGGAAGCTATTTAGAAATGCATTCAAATGTGACTTCATGTGTTTATATAGGTTCATATATATCAGTTAATATGAATGCAACCTTCAACGCATGGCTACACTTTGATTGTTTATTGTCATGAAATAACTATTATGTAGGTGACTGTAGCTGAAAAATAATAATTAAATAAGATTTTCATTTGAAGCGGCCGTGGCGCAATGCATAAGGCATTTACGATCGAGAGGTTGTGAGTTCGAATCCTGGCCATTACACCACGGACGTGAACTTCGTCCTAACACGAGCGAATTAAGCTTAATTGGAGTGTATATTAGATTTATGTCTCTTAAAAATTATACCTGAAAAGTATTGTCTTTCAGAAAACGACTTAAAAAAATTAAAGTAAAGTATGAATAACACTGAGGAAATATCATGGCAGAAAAAATTGTGGTATACCAGAGTCAGTTGCTTATTTTTTTTACTTTATCCTCTTTGTTTCCGTCAACATAAGGTTAATTACAATTTCATATTAGATTGATTTATTTTATATTGATGTAGCATAAAGTTTAACATTCTTATGTCTGTTTTAATGTAGTATGTTTATACTATCTTTTTTACGATGACACACTTAAATAAGAAAAGATTTTTGTTTTCGGCCAGTCGCCATTAGCACTATTCTTTTTAAAGTCTATAATTATTCTGATTTTATTTTTTTGAATGAAAATGTTTTTTTTTTGTAACTGCAGAGTTTGTTTATGAATATTAGTTCTTATTCAGCCGTGTCGTTGTCGTTCCGTAATAGGATTACGGTCTGTATTTGTGGGTATTCATACCACGTCACTATGAAGTAAATATTTTTTAGAATGAATATGCAAACAATGTAAATTTGCTAATGTTCTTATCAAACAATGGTAAGAAGTCATACGTGTTGCAATAGCATGGGGATACCCCGTTAGTCATAGTGCTCAAAATGCCCTCGGCGGTTTTAGTGACAGTAATGTGGGGGGTAAAGTACAAATTGTCTGTTTATTTTTATGTGCTATCTATTGTTATAAATTTGGAGACTTGTTGGAAAAAAGTTTACCGCAACAAAATATTTTTTGGGGGAATTTCCTGGACATTTTTTTTATGGTCATAAACCTACGAACCAGTGGCCGCACGACTTTCATGATTTTATAAAAGCTGAAAGTTGCCTTGTTTGTGCCCCTAACAGAGGTAAACTATGACCAAATATGGAATATGCATCAGGTTTAAGGAGACATAAAATTAAGGTTGTGAAAATAGTTAAGTCATAGTATAAACCCTAAGTCGTATACAGGATGGATCAGTGAACTTAGCTCAGGAACCAGCCCGGTCGAATTAAAAAATAAAACCTTCATTATTTCACTGGCTCGAAGGCTATTACTAAGTAAGCAAAATACAAACAAATCGTGATTCATAAATTCCCAGAACTTAATAATAATTAATAATTATATAGTGTTAATGTTTTACTTGCCAAAATATTTCAACTAACAATAAAACAATTAAACGACCATTTTACTTCTTTCTTAATACCAACTAGGTTATGGTTATGTATAAGGTAACTCCAACATCTATTAATCCTTTGTCTCCTGAGAACAGATGCTCAAATATTAAGAAATAATGAAGCGTTTAGCAAGAGCGTCTAGAAATTGGCAACACTACTCTTAATGAAACTGTTATTACTTTAATTAATTCACTTTTTGTCCCAACTATCGCGCGTTAGCTTGCACAGCTGTCGCAAAACGTTGCAAAACCTACATTTATATTTTACCCATATTCATTGTAATATTTTTTTGGATTTCATTTACACTGTAAGTCTATTTAAGGTTACATACTATTTAATTAATTGTATATTCAAAACATTTTTGTGAACGTGCACTGATTTATGTCGTATTCTTCGGCAACGCATCTATTAAAATAAGATTGCGAAACTTATATATATACAGTTTCCTATATGAAATTCTTATTTAATTCGCTTTTCAAATAATTGCAATCCGAACTTATTTGTTCATTTTTAATTAACCGTCATGGCCATCTATTTGTTTACACTGTCATCAAGATTAAGCCTTAATCGAGACAGCAAAATTACTGATTTAATTAAAAAGTGAACAAAATCGATTCAATTATCATCAGAAGATAAAAATATTTCCGAATCCCATTAAGGATGATGTTCAATGGTACGAATTTACAAATAAATTACTCTCATTCACTTCGGCGAGTAGAACTTTCTACTCGGCGAGTGGTGTGTGTACGTTCAGCTTTATAATAATGGTAGCTTTCATCATTTTATCGGCATACATTTACTTGTAATGGGTTTATTGAGTATGTTCTGTTCATATTTTTATTGCGAATAAGACAAGTTAATGTATGGGTATTATAAACTTGATCTTGAAAGACACCTGCGGTCTAATTTTAGAGGCTTTGTTTTTACAAGAAGGTGGGTGATATAAAATTGATTATACTTTTATTCTTAATTCCTTTTCTTTTGGTAGCAAATGATTGAAAAAGAGAAACAACTAAAAATGCCATATGGGTTTGAGTCAAAATAAATGTACATTTCTCACATGACTCTTGTGAGAAACATTTCTCACGTTTCTCACAAATGTGAAAAACATTTCTCACATTTCTCACAAAGATGCGTTCACATAGGTAACTTTTTAGTGGTGAACAAATAGGTACTTTTGACATTATTTCATGATTCAGATTACAGGAATAAAATTAATATTTAGGTTTCAAGGTATAATTTTTTATTTTTGAACGACCATTTCGGATCAGTGACGGTTTGAAGTAGGTAGGTTAGCATAGAAGAGAGTACGGAGCGCTCTTCGTCGCTGAGTTAGCGCTCGCAAGGTACATAATGATCCCTGGTGATAAACAAAGAACACAATTTCGTACCAATTTATTTTATATTGTAACAGTATAAAATAAAACACAAGTAATGAAAATAGGTATCCGAACAACCCAAGTCCGTAAAAAAATTATGTAGGTAGTACATTTTTAAATATAATTAAAATCAGGTAAGTTATTAAATATTAGTGCGCCTGTGTTATGAACTTTGGGCTCTTCTAATTCACACACTATATGCGTTTCTGTTAACACATCCTCTTCTGTAGTCTCGCACCAGTCAAAAAACCCCTTCTTTACTTTTTTTAAGCCCAATACCTTGTACATGTTACATTGAATTGCAACTATTTTAGCAATACAATAATAAACTCCATGCTTGACTACAACCCAGCTCCCTTCGTGAAATTTGTTCAAATTATCGTCAAAATCTGTGTTACTCACAGATTTTTTTAATCTGGGTATTTTAGTTTTAAAATCAAAAGGTTGAAGTGTAATTTTCCTTGTGTATTCTTTTATGTCAAAACTAATATTCTCTGTAACTTCAGGTCGTCTTTTATCAAATTTACAGTGAACATTGCTTGTGATTGTTTCTGGATCTATATTTCTTTTTATTTTGTCTGCAACAATGAAACTGGTTATTATAAAAACAAACACACCTGCACACTTTGTCTAACTTTTTAAGACATCTCCCCGCGTCCATTAGCACTCTCAAAAGACAATAAAATAATTTCAGGTGTAGTTAATGAAATATTTTTTAAAAGAGTTTAAAATTAATTGACCCATATTGCACGTGCATGTTTGAATAACTGAGTTCCTGTGAGAGGGTTCTTTTAAAGAAGAACAGCCCCGATTTTGCTAGGTCTTAATCGACCTAGCAAAATGAAACAATGGAAAAAATTGTATTATTTTAATGGTACCTATACATTGTTTCAATCGGGCGTTTTAACGAAACCCTATCAACGCGAGTTACACGGGATATATGTTATACTTACTAAATTTATCTGCCAATAATCCAACAGGAGTGTCCACTTCATCTAAGTCGTGAAATTCGTCGTCGCCTGATTTGTCTAAAACGTAAAAACCTGAATGAACAAAACAGTACGCAGTATGATTAGAGAATATTATAGGTGAAATAAGGACATTACCTAAAAGAGGTCCTGCAACATTAATTTCAGTATTATTCGTTTGTTGCATCACCCAAGCGTCATTACTTTCATCACTGTGAGTGACTGGTTTATATAAACTGTCATCAGATTCGGCATAGGTTATATCACTGTCTGTTTCTGTTTCTGATTCAATTATTACCTTACGTTTGCGTGTCTGAGATAGTATTTTATTTGTTTTTATTTTTGCTGAAGTTTCTTTTAAATTAGATTCCTGCGACTCCTGCGAGTTTTTAATCAAATTGTGCGTTTTAACGCTGATACAGGAACAAATGCCTCTTTTAACTCCGCAAAAACAACTAAGGTCACGATACTGCAATTTATTGTTCTGACAAATTATTTGGTGAATCCGCATTGTACCTGGTACCGGTACCAAATTTTCTGGGATCCGACTTTGTTTTTCTTTAACATCCGAATCTGACACATAAAAAAGTTGAACGTTAGTTATATCTTTCAAAATATTTATAGCACTTGTCGCATCAATAACGCTATTTCCATGAGAGACTTCTTGGTCCAGCAGTCGTTTGATAGCACCACCAACACCATCTGCAGCACCTTTTCCATGTGCTGCTTCAAAGAATGACCATGTGCCATACAAGAATCCGTTTTGTTGCAGTAATTGACCTACTTGAAAAAAATTTTTCTTCTGTCGGTACTGGGTGGTGGGCCCATCGGAAAAAAAATGAAGTACATTTACTTTGGGGTACGTTGTTTTCACGTAATCGATAACTGGCTGCAAATGCGCCCATATTGAACCAGGATTGTGATCATTGTTCGGGGATATCGAAACGAAAGACTTTGGTTTGTGGTCTTTCGAATATATTACCCCAGTGTGCAGAGTGATTTGTTCTCGGGAGGCACCAAAATGCATTGCTTGAATTTCACTGGATAGCTTACATAAGTAGTTTTCCGAGAAATCTACCAATATGCATAATTCATAATCATTAAGGTTGTCAATAGCTTCTCGGTATTTTGAATACTGATGATTTATGTTAAAAAGATGAGTTTTGAACAAAATCAGTTCTTTAGTAAACAATGAAATCAATTCAGAGACTGTGCCTGTTCTTGCTACATTTATACATTTTCTTGTGGTTTGAGAACTTGTAGTACCATCGCCATTTTGCTTTATGTATTCATGTTTCTTAGATTGCCATTCTAGCCATGAACATTCAGTTTCATCGGTAATTTCCACATTAAACACTGGCTTTTTAGTTTTACATGAGGCACATTTAGAGTACATACACTCATATGAGTTTATATCACATACTACAGACGTTACTAACATATCTAAATTGTGCGTATCTATGATCTTTAATTTGTGCAATTTGATTGCCTTTTGTGATAAGTTATTGTGTTTAATGCAAACACAAGTATCTCGGTCGCTTAGTTTTGGACGTATCACATAAATTGGTTTATTCCGACGGAAAGTAGAAAATGATGATTTACCACCTTCTGCAGTGTATTTGGTAAACAGTCTTTTTAAACTTTGCAACAAAAATCGTTTTTGGTATTTTATTTTCTTATGAGTTTTAGTTTCTTTTTTGCCTGCTGTCATACGGGTATTATCGTCTCGGTTAAAAAAATCGTGGATTTCCTTTGCTTCCTTATAAATGGCCTGTTTTTTGGTAAGTATTCGGATTCTTCCTTTAAGTCCTAGGCCTTTTGAAAGTTCATCTTTGAGTTTGTATTTTTTTGTGATCTCATTAGATACGACATTTTTCAGAACCCATCTGGTTTTGTTGTCGGTTGCATTGTTATATTCTTTGCCTAACGATTTGTTTAAAACATTTAGTTGTAGAATTTTTTTCTTGACACGTTCCTTTTCTATTTCAGGTACATGAGGAATAGTATTAAAGATAAAACTATTTGTTTTGGTCATTGGAGTTAACTCATCATGTGAACTATTGGGCACAACAACCGAAGGTGAAGCTGTCGATATTTGACCTACTTTAGCCGGTGTCTTAATTACAGATCTCATATTTTGTTTGATATTATTTAGTTTAAGTTTTCGTCTATATGCCAGTTTCTTTACACTTTTATTTTCACGTGTCAAAATATTTATTTGTTCTTCCAAGTACTTTACTTTCTGCCTTAAATTCTTACATTTTTGGCACTTTATACCCTTCTGCCTTTGACGTTTTCTTTCGCTTGCCCTATTCCATTGTTCCCTTAGTTTATTTCGATCTGGTTCTGGTAGGTCCTTTGCAGAAGGTCTAACTGACCGCATATACTCCCGGTGCTTTCTTTTTACTTCTTCATACTTTTCAGGATTATCTTTTAATCGTTTTCTGTATTCTCTAAGACGTTCCGCGTTCGACTTTGGCATCTAAATGAGAGCAATAATATATATTTTCAGTCATATTTTACTATTTTTAGTGTAATAAACCCTGACTCAATATCTAATAAGCTTAAAAGAGAAACTCTAACAATTTTCACGATATTTGAAAACTATCTCCATACTTCTAACTTCTAAGTAGTTTGACCTTCCATCATCAGCTAGCATGCTTCAGCACTTTTTGCGTGAAGAGGTAACAAACATACACACAGACAGACAGACACACTCACAAACATTCGCATTTATAATATTAGTTATCTACAAAAACATAACCCTCTTTCTGGCGCAGTCGGGTAAAAAGTAGCCTTATGTTAATCCAGCTCTCCAGCTACCTACATACCAAGTTTAATGGCAATCGGTTCAGTACTTTTTGCGTGAAGAGGTAACAAACATACACACAAACAGACAGACAGACAGACACACTCACAAACATTCGCATTTATAATATTAGTAGGATTAGTAAGATGTAACAGATATCTACTTTTAAAAAACCACATTAAAATCGGTTCAGCCTAAACGCGAGATAATCACAGGCAAATATACAATAAAATGAGAATCTCCTTTTTTTAAAAGCCATTATATCGCATTTTTATTTAAGACTAATACAAGTACCTAAGTATAAATAAATACTTTGAGAAACGGTCATGTGAGAAACGTAGACCAGTATAAACGTGCCTTAGTTTTACATTTTTGTTCGACCGTTTCTCACAGGCATACCAACTTGCAACTTTTAAATCACTTTATTTGATTATAACCTAAAAATAGAATACTATGAAAGCGTGACACTGTTGTATCGGGATCACTTTACTATCAAAATGCTTTGCACTAATAATAAACAGAAAGATTACTTACTTTTTATGGTATTAACTGCGTTTCGCACAGGATTTTTTCACAAAAATTATGGTCGACCAAAATAAAAACAACAACACACCACGACACAGAGAGAAATTGACATTTTTTCTTTTTAAATAAATGATGTTAATGTTGCCAGCTTTAAAAAATGTAGTGAGGTGACCGTTCTATAATTCTATCGACGTGTAAATAGGGTTTCTCACAAATTGTTTCTCACAGGGCGAAATCAAAGATGCTCTCATTAACAGCTTTTATTTTTATTATTATAATAAGCTAGGCGATAAATTATCAATAAAAGAGAAGACTAGGTACTACACCAACTTAAGATAAAATTCTAATTCTAAACTTAACAAGAAATTTTGAAAATTTTGAGCTATTATTTAACGAGGTAGTAAAATGGACATGTTTCATTTGTATGAACAAAAAAAAAATAAAAATAAAATATTAAAATATAAAAATAACTATAAAACTTGGTGTAAGTATAATAGTTAATTATTAAAATACATGGTCCAGTGTAATTAAAAATATAATTGAAATTTGTTTAATGCAATGTATATAGCCACAGTTTTGAGTTGAAGGTGGTGGACACGAAATTTTTTACTCATGTACATTTATTTTGACTCAAACCCATATATATCTGAATTATTCGACATTTCTCCAAAATATATTAAATGCATGCCTTGCAGTCCTTGCAGTGTACATTCAGACCAATTTTCGTGGAATATTATACATCCTTTAGGATATTTATTGTTACATTTTAAACAGCCTCAGTGTTGAATATTTACAAAATGACATAATAAGACATTATAAACAGTGTATAAAGTTTACAAAACAAAATCGCTTAAAACGTCATTTAATTCTCATCATAAAGTAAGTTGTTATTAAATATTACACTGTTCGTGATTCAATCCCAATTCTTTACAATCATTTAGATCAAGGCTTGCTAATACCTACAGTCTGCCACAACCGGCTCACAATAAAATATGCATTGAGTATCGATGAATTTTATAACACTAAGGAATAAACTAACTAACCACAATAATATACAATGCGTCCAGTATTTTATTTTGTGTCTAAGAGTTTATAGTAACTTTGTATATTTTCAATTTTATATTTATTAAGCAAGATAAAGAACAAATAAATATCAAAAATTTTCAAAATTATGCTTGTGAGTTTTACTTCAACACTCAGGCATCACTGTTATGGCTTTTTAAAATGGCCTCAGTTCAGAGAAAACCATGAAAATAGATGATATAATAGATAATGATAATAATGATACTAGTATTAACTAATAATAGTTACGAGTACTTAATAGCTAAAAGCTTTACAATCGATATAATATCAAATGCGATAGGTCACGTATAGAAATACTTACCAATATTATAATACAAGAATGTCGTATGCGTTGAGCCTAGGTTTGGTTAGACTGCTGGCTAACCGTTTTAGAAATGTTTAGTCTGCATTATTTGATGGCGACAGATAAGTTACGTTTATAATCGGAATTTTACGAAGTACAGATTTCCTATAACCCCAGCTTGATTATGATAGCTAACTGTGATATTTTAGCTATGGATCAAACAATAAATAAAATCTGGTATTTCTAACATAATATTTTGTTGACGTGGTTGCCAGTCAGTTGAAAAATGAATTTAGAAGAAGTGAAACACTTGCCACGAATAAAGATTGTTTAATGAGTTATGTAAGTCGTTAATTGAACAGGCAACTAACTAATGTGCGTAGATTTCTACACAGATAAGAGGAACACACAGCGTGATACGACGAAGAAAAAAGTAAGAACCTTGTGTAATAATTGCAAAAAAATAAAAAGTTTCATTTTGCCAAGCGCGATGCAACAAGCCTGAGAATTGAATATCTTTCACAAGAAACAATTAAGATCAAAATTAGAAATTAGTAGTACACAGAACTTGTCTTATTTTAGCAGTAATAGGAAACATGACGCAAGACACCATCCTATATACTACTACAACCGGAAATAAGAGAATTCTAATAAGAGCAGTACTTGAAAAATGCTTAGTATAGGCATATATTTTTTAGCAATCCATAGCGAGTCTCTATTTTAATGAAATATATTTCTCATGTATACAGCTGAATCGCGTTTCGCATGCGAACACACAATTTGAGATATACTGCTAAAATTATCAGGTGAAAGTAGTTCTATATAACATTGTATTTTCGTAAGACATTGAATAACTGATAAAAACGCGATAACATGCGCTAAATGACAATAGATTGTGTGTGTAAACATTGAAGACATAAATGCAGTATCTCGAGATGAAGAGAAGAAAAGGTTGATTATATTATTATTATATTTGGACCCACCGCATCGTCTGTGATGTTTAATTCTCCTTTGATTACACATTGATGTTTCGTATCATTAATATTGGTACAACAACTGTCGGTGAGGCTTTGTCGAATAAAACTAACAAAACAAAATTTGGTACAATAAATTGAACATGGCTTTTATTGGACTATAGAAAGCGGTGCTGTATGAAGTACAATTTTCTTAATCTCGATGTAATTTTTTGATGTCAATGACCGTGGCGATCGATAGCTCGTATTCGGAAGTAGCCAGTGCGGTTTCCACTTGCCGTTCGTTTTAAATGGTCATTACGTACGTATTGTGACGAATTACTGTTACCATGTCAAGAATTTTTTGCTGTTATTGTGCTATACTGCTTCCTCTCAAATCATTGATTGTCTGATTTAATTTGTTTTATCGAATGTTTAATTGTGTCATAAGCGTTTCCTTCTTTCTGCATTTACTGTCAAGTCCTATTCAGTTTGTCAATTAGAGTATTATTTTTCACAGTTCAAGGCAAACATTTTATACTCATACGTTTAGTCGCTTATGATTTTCATTGACTTCTCTATTGACATTACATTTTTTATCTTTGTATTACAGAAAATAGGTCTTGGATTTGAGTGGGTAAAAATGCCAAAATAGTTAGCTAAGATCGGACCTTAATTAATATCATTAAAGATTTGTAATAATGTAGTCTACCTGACGGGGCTGTTTTTTATTATTATTTCGTCCCTCGTATGTAATATCATCTCTGCCAATAAAGATTTTGATGTCATCAATTATTTTAACTTGTGAACATGATTTTTTAAATTAATTAATTGAATTAATGATGAATTATCACCGATGGTTTGAAGTTCAATCCTTGACATGTTCTTAATCCGCCATCAGATAACTAGTACTAACATTGATTTGTTGTGGTATCAAGCAGAGTTAGTGAAACCAAAGGCCTCCATTCACCGTCCGGCTTATGACCTCGTCAATACGATTATTTGAGAGGTACGGTAGGAATGGAAACATGAGTTATTGTTTGTTCCAGTTTTCCGTACATGTTTAATTGTTTGTTTATTAGCATTCAATGCGATGGAATTTGGTGCATGAGAAACGTTAGTAAACAAGGTTTGATTCAAGACTGAATGTGGATACTTTGAGACTATTAATTATTGATTTTTTATCCTTTGGTATTTTATTTACACAATATTTTAATACATTAATTAATTCCTCATAGATTTTTATAAGATTGTATGTAACGAGATAATGATAAAGCAATAATTCTTGATTAAAGAAAAGAAATCACTAAAATTTCATGGTTATTTCTATAATTCATTAAATTCAAACATCAGAAAACAACCATTAGTTCAATTTGATGTATGTGCTCATAGATATAACTTTCCCTCACAATCTACACAATAACAGGTCAACGCCCGACAACAAAGCTTACGAAACTGTATCGGCAATTTAAAATCGCATTACCATTTATTATTCCCATCTTTCAAGCTTGGCCATACAGGGTCTTCAATAAGGTTAGTTTGCCTTTTCTATTTGCAATATACAAGTACTGTAGACCCCATCTGCTATTGAAATCAATGAGGAGGTAGACGCTTCTTTAGATTTGCCGTTAAGAAGCTGATGTCGGCTTAGCTCGTGTCAGACTTCTTAAGGCGAATGTTTGATTCGAATAGCTGAAAGGATTTCAACTTTTGTTGTGGTTAAATTCATTATTCATGATGCTTCTCTCTGGCTGTTTAACTTTGCCGTCTATATTTTGATCTCCGATTGTTATGGCGTCAGGTGCTGATTGACAATACATTGTGTTTGTATTGTGCAAGTTCGCAATTAATGAACCTGTATTCAAATTCATTTCTGTAGCTGCATTACTGTCTTGATTGTCAATAATCGTACGGCCATCAATTACTTTTATTGTTTTGAGAACATGTATCTTATTTTGTAATCTTGTTTTGGGAGTTAAATATAGCCTTGAGATAAAGACGTTCATTATTATTCAGGTCGTCGGTTCAGGTTTATGGCTACTGCCAAATCGACCAGTCAATCTCATCTGGTGAAGCAATTTTTTGGTCAAGCCCAGTCAGGTAGACTATATTATTACAAATCTTTGTCCTTTTTAGGTCCTGTCATGCTTGTAATATGTGGCTACTGTACTTATAAAACTATCTCTATTTTCTTTGCCAAGCCCGCTGAATCTTCTACATTTTGGAATTGACCTACATTGCTATCAGTTTCTAAGAGTTTGGTACTTTTTCTTAGGCATAATTGATTTCGTTCATAAATTTAGAAGTTTTTACCACAGATTTTGATCACGTTTTTAGTGGATTCTGGCGGGCATGGAACCCCTGTTGTGTCATTGCATGTAAAATTGATTCTTTGTGGCGCGACAGTTGCGTGTCCCATTCATTGCGATGCGAAACGTCAATATTTGCACAAGAGATAAAAATAGATGATTTGGTAAGACTAGTTTGTGATATTGAATTTGATGGTTTAGATTTTCGATAAAAAGAACATTAGTTGTCTATCAATTTTGATTAGCTAATCTTTGTTTGGTTCCATTTTTGGTCAAAAATCTTCCGACTCCACTTCATGTTTCTTTGTTTCGCCTCTGCTTGGTTATTAAAATGTTACACAGTCATCGAATCTTTCAGTACAAAATCAATTTCAATAAATCGACCTTCGATATATTTCGTACTCAATACATATTCAGCTGCAATTCAGCTTCTAAATGTGGCGTTGCGTGACATTACGCTGTTCAATCGCCTTGGTTCGCCAGGCCGCGTGTAGAAATCAAACAATTATATTTTGTACATTTGTACACGGCTACCGATCAACCTAAACATTTCCAGTATTAGCTGGTCTCGCATTACTCGTGAAGCTTTAACAAAGCGGGACCATCTTGTACTGGACATGTATAGGTTGATGAGTAGCCGTCAGTACATTTGTTAGAACATACTGCCGTTTGACTGTTTTGGTTGGCTGGTTGGTTTAGTTTCTCTTTAGGATGGGCAATATGAGCAATTTTTGGTAGTCACGTTACAATCATCTTGTTATGTTGGATCGTTTTCAACGAACCGTTGAATGTAATGATCTGTACTTGTATTACAGATCTTATGTTCTGTAGATTTTTATGTAATGTACAGTCTATTAGAATGATACTGATATGTATTACAATGAATCATATCTTTATTACATTAACTACTAGCTATTGCCCGCGACTACGTCTGCGTGGAATTTGATATTACTATTGCCTACAAAATTGAGGAACTTCCTTTAAACACTTTCAACTCCAAATTTACCCCCATTTTCAAAACATTTATCTTATTGTTAATTTATGAAGTCTTACTAAAAACTTGTATAAACATATTTATACCAGTTTTTAAGTTAGACTTTCATCTACATACCTGTGAAAACTGTATCAAACTCCGTGCAGACAGACAGACATAAATTCTCAAAAAATATGTTTTGGTTTCTACTGCTGTTATATATTATACCCCTAGTATTTTTTTTTAATATCTGCAATGTACAGACTTGTCTAATTTAGAATTTTATTATATGTTTAAAATATCATAGATTTGAGCAGAGAAATAACGATAACACAATACCTACTTACCTCCAACATACTTGTGTAAAATAGGATGAGTGATATACTTAGTTTAATTTATAATGTCCTAAAATGTTTTAAATCAAGACTAATAGGATTTGTATTATGCAATATGAGAGCTAATAATATAATGTATTGCATTCTTAACATCTAATAATTCGTGATGTTTAGTGAGTACTTGTCAACAATTTTGTCACGGCTTACAGAGTTACATCTATTTCTAACTTTCAGGACATTTTAGAGCTGAATTCCAGACTAATTTGAACGAAGTCCGATGTCGCATTGTCGTGTATTCAGATAGGCATTTTAATTAACAGATTAATTAGTGAATGATCTGCTTTCGGTCTATTTACGAAGGAGGAATGTTGTTCGATTCGGGCAATTTATTGTTTGCTATTATTGTTGACTATGTTTGTAATCGACTATTATGTTTGACTATTGTGGAACAGTGGGATGTTTACAATTTAAATATGCTGTTTTTATTAAAACAATTTGTGTTAAGCTGGTTTGTGTCAGTTAAAATAACTAACATATTTGTCGATATAGCAGGAATGTAGCATAACAATGCTGAAAATCAACCCAAAAAATAATAGCATACTTAAAAATAGTATCGTGCTATTACGGTATTTAAATGTCACATTATGTATTTGACAGTTGCCAATGACAGATACGCTATGATGCACATAAACAAAGTAATTTTGACCTTTCTAAAAACTAGTACATCTTGAATAAAGGGCTTTTACTTTTGCCATCCCGTTATTAGCAATGCCCTTTTACCATCCGTAAATGGTCATCAGAGTATCGACCATCAATTGCCAATGCAGGTGTTCGAGTACCGGGCAGCAGGTGAAAATGTAACCTTTCATGTCCTTATAACTGTGTCCTCTTTCTTTTATAGTCAGGTGGTAAGATCATGAAGAACCTGTGGACCTAAAAATCGTCTTCTCTAAAATTTGAGTTTGTAAGATGCTCGATTTTTATCAGCAGGTAATTAATAGCTTTGTGTTCAAATTAAGACGAGAAAGAATGAGTCTGAACATAATTACTTATTTATGCAGGATTATCAAACTGTTAAATAAGTTTAGTCTTTTGGTTTTGATTTTTCGATCGAGAACACAGTTGCAATTAGATTGTATCCGCTATTTTTACGATAGATACTTATAACATTTGCTTAACAATATAAAGGTAAAAGTTTCTATAATGTTAATGTTACACAATAAAACTCATAATGTTGTGTTTATATTACGTTGAAATCAAATCTTCTGAAGGTAACAGTGATTAGCTGATCTACACTTCATTACAAGTGTATCTACATTTATGTTGGTTTAGGAACACGCTGATTCATAGTTTTAAACATATACATAATAATGTATCGTATTGTTAACAAACTGATAAAAATATGTATAAAATCCTGAATAAGAGGGAAGGCAAACTTGATTTGTAAAACCGTAGATTAATTACATAGTATGTTTCGGTTTTCCCGCTTGGTTGCTGTAATACGTTTTGGTGATAACGCAATGCGATCCTACATCCTGCTATTATTAGCATCGATAGGCACCTCATGAAAAACTGTAAACCTTCTTTGATTCTTTACTGGCTAATAGAAAGCTTTTGCTTACCTTTGATTAGCTCTTACCGTAGGGCTTTCCAAAAGGAGAGTATAATAAATGAATAATAATAGCAGCTCTGTATCTTATACATGTCCCACTGCCGGGCTCGGGCCTCTTCTTCATGATGAGAAGGGTTAGGCCTTGGATCACCACGCTGGACAAGTGTGGATTGGTCGACTTTACACACACCTGAGACACCCACCGCTTTTTAGGCACTCTCAGGCATGTAAGTTTACTAACGATGTTTTTCTTCACCGTAAGCAAGCGATAATTTATGTGATAAATACACACATATCTTCGAAAAGATTCTAATGATTTATTGATAGAGGTGTGTGCCGTGGGGTTTAATCCGAGACCTTTGACTTCTCAGTCCTACGGTCTCCCACTCGACTATCGCTGCTTGTAGCGAGAAAGGAGAGTATGCTCGTTGAATTTAGTCAAAAGCATAAAAAAATCTACTTACAAAAAAGGAGCATACTGTATCTGCATAAAAAATATTGAGGTTAAACAATAAAAGTGTAAGTGAGCGTTAGCTATGTGATGTTCTAACTAACCCGGATTCTTTTTTAAACTACCGTCGACGAATCCAAAGGTGTATAGAAAAACCTAGTTAGGTTTATATTACACTGTTAAGCATGTCATTCTTTGTATATTAATTGTATTATTAAATAAATAATTAATAAATAAATAAATGAATCAACAGCCTACTATCAAGAAGTAGCAGAAGAATTTCAACATAATAATAGTGTTATATCTTGTGTAATAGACGTACCGAACGCATTACAAAACAAAGATTCTAATAAAAATAGAATTACGTAGAAGTCTTGACATTATACCTGAAAATATGACACAAAATACTAATCTTGCAATATATTTGTTCTACAATGTTTATAACCACAAAACTATCTAACAATTACAAAGAAAGGACGATTCGCAATTATGCAATAAAATGCGAAAGGTTCTTCTTGTTTAGCAATAATAGGCCCCATCTTGAAGTCTAGACAGCAGCAAACAAAATTAAATGTTACACAAACATCACGACCGTTGGGTATCATTGGAGTTATATAGTTATATATTTATGTAACAAATTATCACTTATTTCGGTCATGAGTTTTGTGATGTATAGATTCGTGAACATTTTATTTGTGGCTGAGACTTTGCCTGGTCTCATTACCAAATGTTTTAATTAAGAATTAGTCTAATTAAGGCGCATTTAATGTATCGATAACACGACATTGCAAAATATTGCATCGTAAAGATTGCACATTCAATAGAAAATAACTCTGAGTTTGCTAATGACTCTACATAGACAAGCATTTTTTAACACGCTTATATTAGCTTCACCTGTATGTATGTATGTATGTAACCGACTCCTTTGGACTCGATTTTGACCCACTTTAAACGGACAGATTTCATTCAAATTTTGCACACCTGTCGAAGATCGATGACGATGCAATAATTCGAAAAACGCTCTTATAAATAAACCAATCTAAAAAGTAGAAGATAAATAATAGTTTAAAAAACTAAAAAACACGCTTTAAAGTACTTTTAATGGTAATGAACAAAAAATACTACTATTATTGTGAAAAAGCGTGGGTTGCTCGATAGACGAAAAATATGGCACAGAGCGCCCCACGCTTTTTCACAATAATACTAGTATTTTTTGTTCATTACCATTTTCAGCTTATATTAGGAATTATTTTTCACTTTTTAGTTAGAAGTACTTTAAAAGCGTGTTTTTTTAGTTTTTTTTAACTATTATTTATTAATACTAAGAATACCTATATTAACAGCAGCAGTTTGTCTAGCAAGACACAGGGGACTTGGAATCCTGTGTCCTAAAACATAGTAATTTGTGAGGGAACAATAAAGATAGAACGACGAATTATTATTTGATATTTGGACTCAACTTCGATGCGTGTAATAATCTTATTACCTCAATATTATGCGTTTTATCTAACCTCTCTATCAAGATTCATTAGGTTGATTGCACTAGAGATGATCTAAAGAAAATTTTGTAATAGTGACCAGTGTTACGAAGTCTGCTTTCATCATTTTCTAAGGCGAGTTTCTTGACATATTAATTCAATACATCGTGTTTTTGTTCTTACATGGCCAATCAATCTACTTTCTTTAATAAAGATATCATCTATCAATATACACATCAGGTAGGTAAGACATCTAATTTGGTGTAAATCTTTCGTCAAAAAGCCATCATGCCGTGTGCAAAATTCTGAGCCTTGTATATTTTAGTTATGGCGATATGGAAATTAGCGCAATTAAATAGCAATATTTTATTAATTCGGTCTCTTTTAGAAATATACGACATGTTTATTTATAAAAACGAATGCAAATTAAAGATTAATCATATCCACTTATGGTTATTAATATAACTGATATTTTTGGTAGGAAATGTTAAGCTGGTTTTTATCAAGTGTCCTCTATACAGTGTCACATTGGTATTACAAGACATTTTCTAAGGCTTTCGCCCATCTATGTGGTAATTAAACATTAATTAAATAAAGATTCTTAATCTTAAAAGCCACTGTTGATAAATATGTCCACAATTTTCTCACTGCATAGGAGAGAAAATCTCAAAGATACATATCGTATTTTCCATAAACGGATGTTCAAACAGGATTCTTGAAGACGTGATGAAAATTCGGTCCATGTACGAGAATGGACTAAACGATTACCATGTTGTGATAGTGCTGTGTGTGTAAGTTAATTGTCTAAGAAAGTTGTTGTCTGACAGAACACTTTCTTACTGTTGTTAGCCCTGACCTACCGGAATGTGTACTCTATTGGGTGACACATGTGTTCGTGAGAACAACAAATATATTGGCATGGTTCTTTGTCTTTGAAGTAAGGATAAATACTTGCAGAACGCTGTTTGTTTTAAAAGATACTCATATTATTCAAGACTCATAAACGATTTTCGAGTTGCGATAGCTATGTTTCAAGACAATTAGGTTTTAGACAGGAATTTAAGCCAGCAAATTGAAGATAATTAAAAAAATATTATTTCGACTAATTACTCTTTTATGACTAACTTCCATAAATACATTAAGAATCTAGGTATGTGGGTTGTACGAGTAAAACTAGAAAGTGTGTAAAGTCGTTATTTTCAGGAAATTGAGACTATACTCGGTGGTTTGAAGCGTGAACTCTACCAATTATTTACTTTTGGTGTCAGGATACATAAATTATTTGAATAAAACTAAGGAATTTTAATTGTGGAGTTAGGTATGATCGAGTTTACTAGTTTATTTATTTATTTATTTATTTATTTATTCAGGAAACTCAACAGCTATATTACATGTTACATGCTTTTAAGATGCAATCAGCCTCAGCTGGTTGCATTTACAAGAAGTGACTTAAGCCAATTAGAGAGTTCCACGGCAGTGCACGGAAATGCGGTATTTAATTTATAAACAAGATAGTATTATTTTAAATTTTACTAAATTAAATTATTATTATTTAAAGTAACATCGAGTACACGCTATGATATAATCGAGAAGGCTTTATTATAAGTAAGTGTAAGAAATTCAATAATAAATAAATAATAAATTTTAAATTTTAAATATTACTTAATTATTATTTAAAGTAACATCGAGTACACACTATGATATAATCGAGAACGCTTTAATATACAATCGAATACACATTCACAATAAAAATTCTAAAGGGAAAACGAAAGCTACACTCAACCCCTGCAGTAACAGGAAGTTGAGGTCGTAGTAATAATATGTTTGCAGTTTTGTATCTTACTACCATCTCATATGAAAGGTCCAAAAAGCTAACAGTGCCAAATACGAATACATAAATGACAGATGTTTTTGACTTCAAAAAGAGACCATTATGAACGAGTCGTGTTGACAACAGTATGAATGAATTAAACTTCATTTGAATACTCGGTTCTCTCTATTTGTTTAAAGCTGTATGAATCAATTTGATTTCACGTATTTTATGTATGACCTATTAAGTAAATTTAGCGGCAAGAAAGTTACCACAAACTTTCGCACACCACAAATCAAACCGATAGCAATTTGCATTCGTAACTCAATCAAAATTTACATGGGTGATAACCGCTTTTACCATTAAATCGTTTGTATAGGAAATGGCAAAAATATCTTGGAAGAAACCACTATACAACTTTTAACAGGTTTATTGGTCAACGTTTGACTAGAATGAATGTTATCATTCTCTGACTCTTTTCCAAATTGTGTTGGGGTCGACTTCTAGTCTTAGAGATTTAGCTGAAAATCCGTATTTTACGTAGAAGAATCTTTGATCTCTATAGCCCAGTACCGGACGATATTAATAACTGACACATCTTTTTTGTACCCTATAATGATATAATAATTATTCAATAATAATAAAATCTAGATTTAGTTATTTAAATATACTATGAAACTAAAATTCTATTTGTATTGTGTAACTTATTTAAATGTGGCCTTCTGTAAGTTAAGGTACTCAAAGAACAATGTTTAAACCTAGATTAATACCACAAACTGTTTGATATCTGTTTATCTTTGTTGATGGTTCTAAATATAATAAATAAATACATTTGAACCAATAAATACGTTTTGACCAATATGGAGCTTCCGATTATAACCTAACTTACACCAATGCTTACTCTCTCCAGCAATTACTTCGTCTAGTCATGTGACAATAGTTAGGAAACGTTTTCCCTTGTCGGCCACGGTCCAACGTGCTGGCCACAATGGTTGACCAGTCTAATGAGTAGGGAAGTCTTTGACAGTTGTCTTGTGACGTCATCGATACGGAAACTTGTAATGAAGTGGTATGTTGTTTTAAGTAAATGCATTTTCTTTTAAAAATTGAAGAGGAAAATTTATAAGACCATGATTACACCTGCCGTCATGTATGGATCGTCATGTTGGGCCACGAAAGTGACGGATGAAAGACGATTGCATGTAACGGAAATGCGAATGTTTAGGTGTATGTGCGATGTAACTTGAATGGATAAAGTAAGGAATGAGTATATTAGGGGAAGCCTGAAAATAGCACCAGTGACTAGTGTTGCCCAAATGCAAGAACAAGACGAGACAGTCTTGGTCTTGGTCTTGCAGCAATACGCCTGGTCTTGGTCTTGGTCTTGCGCTCCCAGTCTTAGTCTTGGTCTTGGTCTTTGGTATTTATTAAAGTTTACTTTAGATCTTAGAATAGGAACATTTTGAGCTTGAATTAACATAGCCATAGTAAAGACCAACCAGATTAATAAATGTCTAAAGATTTTATAAGAAATTCGAAAAATCATCTGCCTCATGGTTATCAACTGAGCTATATGCGAAGCGGACAAGCGCGCACCCTACGCAGCCCCAGAACAATTATCACGAAGAGAAGCAAAATCATCTAGCAGTAATCGTAGAAACCATGAACGTACGTATTTATCGAATGATTCAAATAATAAAAAGTGCCCTGTGTGTAAAGCAGAACACTTACTGATTAAGTGACCTAAGTTTTTAAACTATGATACGAACAAACGATGGAACATAGTACGCCAAAATAAATTGTGCTTTAATTGTATAGTAAGCACGCATCGTTGTAATACATGCATGAAGCGAAGAAGTGCGGTAATAACGGATGCGAACAACCGCATCATAAATTATTACACGCCGAACGAACGAGCGAAACCACGGCGCACGTATGTATGCATCACGAACCATCGAGTGAGCGCAAGCAAGACGCCAGCGCAGCGCCCGGCCACCCGGCCGCCCCGATACGCCGACCTTCGTCGCCGCTGCGCCCGCGCAAGCCCCGCCCACACTCGTACTAAGCGCATCGAACACAGCGACAGCGATACAAGGTCATGCGTACTCTGCTTGACTTTGATGAATAATAGAATGATGAAGGAAGCACAGTTACATTGTTAGACCACGAAATCGCGAAGACAATTGGGACTGCAAGGTAAAAAGGTGCCAATGCATGTACAAGGCACAGGTGGCACGGAACGTGAGCCTGTGTGAGTATACCTAGGCCCCGTGGCGGCAATCAAATAGTGTCAAATGTTGTGCGTTCGGCGCGGCTGCGACGATTGTTTGTATATGTGATTTCAATAGAAGCCGCCGCGCCGGCGCGTGTATCGTCACCATGTACTGCCGAAAAACTGCAAAATGTCTTTGAGAAGTCAGTACAAAACCTTTGATGATGCCGACGACAAGGCGCCGCGCATAATCAAAGTGCCGATGGTTAAAACTATGAATGCACTCTGTTTTCTTTTAATGGATATTTTCATTCGCTATGTATGTTTATGGTATTGAAAACTCATAAAACTCATAAAAAAAACTGGTCGTAATGCGCATAGGTCCAGTTTTTCATATTCTTTAAAACAGTTTTTTTGCGTCTCATAGAGTCCCTATGCGTACCTATACCCTATACCTCAAAATGTTATACCTACCTACTCCGTGAAACGGTGCTCAGTCCTAGCTGCAAGAGTCAGGCTTAGTCTTGTTCTTGCTTAAATCTTGCACGGTCAGTCTTGGTCTTGGTCTTGCAAACCAAGACTGCAAGACCAAAACTGAATTTGGGCAACACTACCAGTGACAAAGAAATTAAAGAGCGCGAGATTATCATGGTATGGGCATGTAGTGAGAAGAGATGAAATAATGTTATTAATAAAATTTTAAAATGAATATTGATGGCTATAAGGAATGTGATGTAAGGAAAAGGATGTGAGTGCTGAGATGACGTGAAATAGAAATGTATGAAATGATAAAACATATTCCGCCGACACCATGTAATTGGATAAGTGCAGGCGGATGATGCATTTTCCTCTAAGACAACTTTACAGCAATTAGTAGTATATATTTATTTTTAATTAAGAATAAGAATAATCTTTATTACAGTCCACAAGTACATAAAAAGATATAACAGTAATAACCACACTAGGCAAAGCCTGTATCGTCGTTATTAATAGCGTCTATACAGAAATTGGGCTTAAGAATTTAAACTAAAGTAACAATATATTTATAATATAATTGAATACAATAAAGTAATATAAACAATTTATTAGCGATCTTTATTTAATAGATCAATAGAACGTAATAAAAACAGGATAATGTAACAAAGAATATGGCAAAGGGACATTTGAATACTCATTTCAAACAACCGCAATATTTTACTGATGAACTGATGACAGAACATAGCCGATATTTGCTCAGCTCGTCTCAAGGTTACAAAGGACAGGCTGTAGCATACTTTTTGCTTCAGACAAAGACCCCAATTACCCTTTGGCTGACCTGTGACTGTGACTCACTCAAGAATTTCATTAGCGTTCTGACCGAAGTAGATAATCATTGGAAGATTAACTAACCTTTTTGGGATTAAGTTTGGGTTGCAGATTTTGTAACTTCTACGAATTACCGAAATATATTTCGTGAGATTAACAGCGTTTTTATGACGTCTACGGAGATCTACAGTCCCATATATATTTACAGTACAATAGCTTTTACACTAAAGAAAAGTGAAGTTGTTATACATCTATGTAGATCTAACTAACTGTCCAAATTAATATTATTTTCAGTTTTTAAATATATTTATTACATTATTAACCTAACTTTATACCTTATACAACTAATACATAACGCACACACACAACAAATAAAATGAAAAAGAGCACATTGATTATCCCGAATTTGTTGTATTAGTAAAGCATTTCACACTTAACTTTGATATTATTTGGTGACTCCTACAGACTGCATTTAAGTATTGATTTGACTTGTAAAATACACGATGACGACAAGATTTTTCTTACCAAAATACAGTCTCAATTTAAAATACCCTTAACTTCACTCGTATAGATTACGTTTGTTGTAGTCTACAACAAACGTAATCTATACGAGTTGCCGGAGCTAATGCTGTTGGTACATGACCAACAACAATTAATGGCCACTCATTGGCCGCCCATTGGCAACTCATTGGCCACTTAACCTGGAAACCGCCAGCGTTGCTTGTAATCTCCTTAATTTACATACTTTTACAATATCGATTGTTAATAGTACTGTTGCATTGATACATATCGGATAGCATTGCGATATGACGATATTTGGTTTGTAAATGTGTGGTGGTGGATCCGTGCACAATAACCATATGGCAATATTCTTTTTGAAATAGGTCTAGTAGTATTCGAGGTTAATCGTAATAAACAAAAAATCATATCGTTTCTATTCATATTATTACTCTTTAGATGGTGATAGTTTCAACTACTTTACTGGTGATAAAGCTCTTGTGAATGAGCTCGAGGGCGGCAGCACCACCGTCTCACCTTTAACCTGCCGCCAAATAGTAGTGCTTCCATTACTGTGTTCCGGTTTGGTAGTGAGATCAGGCCCTGAAATTACTGGCACATGAGGCCAGCACCGTATAACACCGTAGTCCTCAGCTGCAGCGACGCATCAATAATCTGCTTTTGTGGATTGTTGATGTCCATGGGCTGTACTCCACTTACCATCAGGTGGACTACACGTTCGTTCGCTGTAAGCGTAGTATAAAAAAAAACTATAGGTCTTAAACATAACTTTATCTGTATCTATGTTAATACATCTTTGTCATCCCCTTCTGGGTAATATAGGCGTGATGTTTCCTATCTAAGTTCACTTTAAAAAAACGTAGATAAATTTTAAATGATTATAGCATTTTTAATTTTTATAGCATTTAGCTATGCTTAGCAAATTATACTAAGAAACAGTAGAAAAAGATATAATTATGTATCCTACTTAAGATAGGAACAAATGGATGAACATGACGTCACGAAATGACGTAGCATACTGGTAGCTGGATGGCTAAAGCGACTGCCCGGTGTGCAGTAGGTCACAGGTTGAAATCCTGCCGGTCCCATATCTTTTTCAACTGTTTCTTAGTACGTAGACAAATAATTTATAAACTCATTAGCTCACACATTTGACAAGCTAGATACACTTTGATACATTCTTTTTTTCTTAAGTAGTCTAGATATTACGTTACTAACAAATTGAATATGCTTGTTACGTATACTCAAATTAACTGTTTGTTTTTTGTAATTATATAACTTGATACGCTGTATTGATTTTATGAAAAGATTTTAATTAAGCTTTGTAATGTTTTGTATGCTAACATGTTTTAATTACCGTTTATAGATTGCCAAGGCACTAACTAAATCTCTACTCAAGGAAAGTACAACTTAACAACAAACACGAAAAAAACATTGACCAAGAACTTCCTTCGTTTTTCTTTCACTAAACGTTACAACCGAAAGAGCTTATGCATATTACTTGATCGAATTCAGTTAAATTGATACTTAGCATATATATTCTATCTTTTTGTGTCCCTTATGTTAAAAGTTACAGTCTCGAGTACAACTAAAATTTTGCCAGCTTAATTATGTCATAATTTTGCTGACAAAATTGTTATTACTATAGTATATAACTACAACCAAATAACTTGCAAATAACTCTTTTAGACCTAAAGAGGCATAGATATCAAGAACGCGTGGCAAAGTTTTTGCACTTATGTGTGTCAAAATTCACCTATTAATGTCAAAAATGCACCTATGAAGGTCAATAATGCATACATAATATCTGTATTAAATTGATATGTGTGGACACGATGACGTTTAATATAAAATATACACCTAATCCGTTCTATCTACTACTTTTCTCTGCATACAACTTATAATAATATGTACAGATAGCATTATATATTTTTTGTTTCATTCTTTTAACCTTCTGCTCGCATATATATTAACTGTTTCACCCACAGAAATATATATAGGTATGTGGCTTCACCATATATATATATAAACTACAACCATTCTTGAGAAAGCCTGTCGTAAAATTTATTGACTCACATCGAAGACTGGCATTGTTCCACAGCCTTGATTTGAATAGGTTTTAGTCTAGCTTCTAAGAAAATAGGACGAAATTGTTTGCACGTAACCGTTACTAATTTTTCTTGGTATTGGGAGATATACTTCGATATCCTGGTCCAGGTAAATACATATTGATTTACTAGGTATATAGCGTGTTATTCTGAGCATCATCAAAGGATCACATTTTGCCTTCGACATCTAATTTGTTTTATCAGAATATCTTAAGACTCTTAGTTCAATTACTTTTTTACACTAAATTGATACACAATTTTTCATTATAAGTGACATATATCGAACCAACAATTTCCATCTAAAAGCTTTTTAATAAATGAAGGGAAAAATGTAATTATAGAACTATGACGCATACTCTAACCGTTGGACTTGGATATATTGATTCAAACAAATCGTTATCAACACGGTACGATCTAGTACAATGAACTTTTTGAACCCCAACTCCATTCAAGAACCAACCAACCAGTAGACTAAGCACTTTAAAGGGAATTTTCCGAACTCAGCACAAGACGGTGTAATGTTGATTTTATCGCAATCGGTGACGTGATGTCTGATGTCAATCATTACTAATTTATATTCATTTATTCATTAGAGTAACTTATATGGATGATTACATGTGTAATTCCTTAAATTAATGATATGTCTCAACATGCATAGCATGCAATAGCAATTCAATCATCATTAATCGCTCTGAATTTACAATTACAAATCAAGAGCGGGAAATCTCTGTTCATGACAAGAGTCTCATCTGTCTTTTATTTCGGAGGTGTATTAAGAAAATCGTATGAATACTTTGGTAGCTTGCTTATTTTTCTGTCCTTATTCATCAAGTGACTATTTCAGCTTTACCACAGAAAGAGATTGGTGGACTTACAGAGTAATTTGTCAAGTGTATAAAATATCTAATAACACACAACGCTTAAGTGTTTGTCAACTTTTGCTTCAATATGATTGCGGTGTCTTGGTACGGGTTGCTAGGTCCGTGGCTTTACTTACACTCAATAAATTGCTTGCCTACGAGCGAATAATACATTAGATTATCCGATTTCAAGCTTTTGTTGATATAAATTCGGTACTAACTTTTGATTATTTTTTGTAAACGTTCAAGTTTACATAAAAGTTATATAACAATTAATTTCACTAATGATTGTTAATTTAAACGGTCACGGTACTGCTTCCTTTCGGTAAATGTTTATTTTTATTTATTTCGTGTCCGTAAAGAAATTGTGTTTATTTTAGGTGATAAATTTATTTGCCTATAATTACTTAAAATTTCCAGGCATACATAAACTTAAGGACACGGGTTCTTCCTTTATACTGAGCTCCTTATAATATGTACTTATACTACCTACATTTTCAAGTGATTAAACCTTGTGACTAATTGCTGACAAAGGAAAGAACTTCCTGAAACGTTTATTTCTCTTTTGATGCCTTAAACTTTTATAGCAGTTTATTTATTTGTTAACTTCAAATACGTAACTTGTATAAAAAGGAACTTAATGCTATGGGCATAAATGGCTCTGCCAGTTTATCTAGAATTCTAGATACATGTTTTTATATCCTATTAATTAATTATTTTTCCAAAGCAATACACGTAACGAAACAATACCACGTGGATAAGCTTTCACAGTTTTCTGAAATGCATTTAACAGGAAAGTGGCAGGTGTATCGTAGTACCACGAGGTAAAAGTTTTCACACTCACTGATTGCGAAGATGGCTCTATGACAGGTTAACAGGTGTTATTATAGTAAATCACCATTTTCACTTATGGGATATTCAACTGCCATCCTATGAAAGATATGAGAATTGAAATTACCCTGTTCTCGTGTTTAACGTCTGAACCACTCATTTTGAAATCGTATTGATTTCTATAGATGAGTATCCTTCTGTACATGTTCTACATCTGAGCACGAACAAACCGCCCACCATATCATCTGGGAGTGTAGTCTTTGGCACAACGAACGTAATGTTATGTTAAATAGCTTACAATTGACATCTGGAGTGGTATACTATGAGGATCTTGTATCGAACAGAATAAATTTCCGTGCATTTAGCCGTTTCTGCCATACCTATTACAGCAATCAAATTTAGGCCCCATAATTTTGTCACTATCCGTGGTGTCTACACTCTTTCCATATAGACACTTTGTCTATATTTGGCATTGCTCAGTCTCCCGCTTTGCTCTGGAGGGAAGTAAATATAATAAAATATACTTCTGATTAAATTCGTTGCGGGTTCCAAGACAATTTTAACTCTCCCTGGGATTGCCCGTGTGTCATGCACGGTGCCTTTCTGTTGGTTACCGCTGTAGATCCTGGCGTCACAGGAGTCACAGTGGTGGGCGTGTGGGTGGGATTATATCCCGTAAAAAAAAAAGATGAGTATCCTAAAAATACTTTGTATCTTATTGTTTACTTTTCTTTTCAAATAAATAAGGACTACACATTAACCTTAGAAGTTTAATAACGTGGTGCAAATCTCCTTTTGTCATGTGCAAATTATCTGAGTGCACGGTTGGCGAAGTGATTGAAGCGGTCGCCTCGCCGCTTTCAACTTGGTGTTGTGGGTTCGATCCCTACGCGAGACAAATCTATTTGTGATCCACAAAGATTTTTCTAACTCCAGGTGTGCTATATCTGTGTGATTTGTATGTTTGTGAACACACCGTGACACAGGAGTTATACTTAGAGCAGATATTATATAAAAATTGTATTATAATTAACTTAAAGTTGTGAATAGTTTTCGACTGTATTATGAAATCGGGCGAACTGTCTTTGTTTTAGAAAATTGCACATTTATTTTATTTTACACTCAGCTGCTCACTGTGCTTACAGTTTCCTAATGGACTCAGCTGCTTACTGTGCATACAGTTTCCTAATGCGCACAGTGAGCCACACAAGTAGATGACAAATTACACACAGATTAGATAACATATACTTATATAAGATTACACATATATTAAGAAACCCTTCTCTTTAAGATTCAAGTGCCATTTATGTATTTAATTCGTCTGAACCATAACTTATTCATTCAACATACGTTTTAATCAGTTCGTGATCCATGAATAAGTCCTGCCAATATCTGCATCCAATCTAACGATTTAATCAAACTGCATAATTGCATAAACTGATCCATTATACAAAACTGTTGATAAGTCACTTGTTAATTTAACCTTGATCCAATCGGATTGCATTCCGATCTACGCGGATTAATCCGTTTGTTTTCAAACTAAGTGCTGACGCTTTCACTTTCGGAAAAAATGTGCGTGAAATGAAACGTACACGGTAATTATTATAAAGGTAATACATTAGTAAATTGCCGTAAAGAATCATTGGCTTAATCGCTATCGTAGAACAAGTGAAAGAAAATTGGGATTTTACTTTCAATCTCTTTAATTAACTTACATTTATGGAATACATTTTTACATGGACTGGTCAGAACCTTATCTGAATCGATGTGTGGTTAGACTTCTAGTACTATTCATCAATGTAGCGCACTTTTACTAAACAAAGATAAAATAACTGAGCTATGCTTAAAATTGAGCGTTGAAGTTATTTGATTGATGTAAATATTATAAAATTAAATGAGACAATTGTTTTGTGCGGTACCTACATTTCGAATAGTATTTTAGTAAATTAGGCTATATCCGTTATAGAAAGGAAAAATGTTAAAAGCTATTTCACTTTCACGAAGAATTCAATTTTGCTTTTATGAATAGCAATTGTCAAAATCATTAATTCAATAATATTAAATAATTATACTAATTAAACTATTCCATTACATAATCCTATTAGAATTTAAAGGGAAACAATTTTATTGTTAAAATGATTAACTATGTAATTATTTTCTAAACCGCAAAATAACCAAATTAAATAACGTTCTAACCTATGCTTTCAACAAAATTGCGCGAAATAACGCTTTGGTTTATTTTTCTCATGGCACAACACTCCATAGCATATTATTCAGTTGTTCCAAATTGTTACAAAGAAAGATGATGCCGGCATACGTAATTTGTTTTCACTACCAAAGAGTACGTTTAGATAAATAATGTTCAAACTAACGATGGTTCGAGATGATGCAACAAGTGAAATACAGGTCCAAATGTAACGAAGCACATCAGAGAAAGTGTAGTAGTAATTTTTATGTTTTTTGTCCATTTGTGCCGCATTGTTCCTATCTTTTTAATGGTCTTAATGAGCGAGGCCTAAGAGGACACTGTAACTCATTTGTAATGGTTTTGGAAATGGATTGTCTAATCTAGACTTTCACTTTGAAATAAATATTTATGCTGGTCTCTCTGTGAGCTTAAGCTCATAAAACAATAAGCTATAAGGTAAAGGTGGAAAAAGTTTTATCTTCCATGTTTTCAGTGTTGTCATAAAGTAAATAATTGTGGTTCGACTGCCTCGAACAGGCAGACCGAAGAAAAGATGGATGGATTGCGTTAAAGCAGATATATTATGAAATAGAAGGAAGTTAGTGATAGTATAGCGAGACGGCTGACAGACCAGAATGAAAGAAAAGTAGTAGTTAGTTTTGACCGACCCCTAATATAATGCGACAAGGGCAAGAAGAAGTGCGTGGTACCTGTAAATGAAGTTCTCAAAAGTCCACATCACGTGTTGAAATTAGTCACGTGTCCTGAGCATTGCCTTTACAAGCGATGACATACACTATCAAGGTTGTCTCGAGCATCATCCAATGATGAAATGCTCCCATATTCCACGACCATAACACCTGCATGATCGATATGGCACCGGACAATACGAGACCTGATTACTAAACATTCTAATCAATCATTACGTTTCGCAATTTAATTGGCAGTTGGTACAATACTTACTGGAACAGAGTTCATGTCGCTCATGGCTGTTTCCCATAGTGCTGACCGTCAACCATTGTTGGATATCAATGGTGTCAAAGTCAATTGTAATCTTAGATAATTAAATTTACTGCTGCTATCACGTTATTGGCCTTTGATGCCAGCGTTCACATTTTCTATAATTTAATCAGAGCCTATAGACAAACTGCATAAGGTTGATTAGGTCTTTGAAAGCATGTGTATCTGAGATGTAGCCTCTTTACATGTTTTTTTTTAAATATCTGCTCTAAACTTTAGTTTATGGTCGATAAGGATGAAAGAGCCAACAAATGAAACTTTGCAGCTAGTATGTAGTCAATTGAGCTCATTGTATCATTATTATCCAGCTGCAGACATTTGTTTGAAGCGGCCGGCCTTTAGAGGTTCAAGTTCTGCAACTGACAAATATAGGTTATATTGATTGATTGCCTTTTGCCCACTTAAGCAATATTAAAGCTATTACGGGTATTTAAGCCGCCCAATCGGCGAAACATGACCAGTACACTTCTAATGGGCTATTAAAACATTACATACTGACCGGACCTTCGTTCTATGGTATTACAAAACTAATTTATGAGTTTTATGAAGTAACAAACACATTCGTCGGGTTCATTTGAATACAATACGAGAACTAAAACCTGTTGGGTATTTCGAGTAGTGCCTGCGTAACTATGACCGGCATAGAACCTGTTCCGAAGCCTTTGACGCGTTCTTGCATTATCTAGATCGTTGATTATGTACTTGTTTAATTGTCTTATACATAATGATATACCTTTATAAACAGGGGTGTTAACTGCAGTATTTTGGGATTCTTAGATTCATAAAAATTAGACACATTCTTTTGTAAAATGCCTTGTCCTAAAATCACTAGCTTCGTTATTCATGTTTGTAGTATCGGTAAATATTTAAGTTGGACTAATTTCTGTGACGTAATTAAACAACCATTTTCTTTAGGTAATAAAAGGTACTTCGAAACTTTGAATAGATCTTGACCTAATATTTCAATATTTATAATGTTTGCCTCATGTATGTTACTATGACAATACTTGAAGCTCAGTAGGTGACATAGTGAGAGTTTTTTTATTTTATCTACGATCTAGGACCGACAGTCATTAACGACTGACATTATTTATAGTTCAAGATAACAAAATGTATCCATTGTTTAGGGAATATGCAGTAAAAAGTAATAGGTAACTGTTTATTAATAAAAACTATACGTCATGATATTTAAATGAATTATCCAATGTTCTAATTCCCAGAAGGTTTGACATAAAATACGGTAGTTCAGGTGTGGCGTTAGAAACATTATTTGCCTTAATAATAATTTTAATGTAGGTTAGATACAAAATAGGTTATTATAACTCAGTACCAAAGTACCTAGTATGTTAGCGTTAAATAAAACTCCAGAATAAAACGGATAGTGATAATATCACACAGGCGGCATTTCCTTTGCAAGACACTTGTCTCAAAATACCAGCTGTAAAGAACAAACAAATGAAAACAAGAATAAGTAGCTAGATTTTGGTACCGATAGTACCAATAAAACGGATGCGTATCCTGCAACACGCAACACCTACACTTCTGAGAATGAATATTAAATATTCCATTGCTTCATACTAAGAAATGAGCTTTTGTGTGCAACCTGCATGCTTAACTCACCGTATTATCATTCATCGGTGATCTGCGACGAATTTAAAGTATACGATGAAATGCCCATATCTGACCAATTTTCAGACATATTGCTATGATACCGATCGGTAAAATTTGTTAACATTTTCAAAACGGTCTCAAAATTTAATGCGTTCACATTTCCGTCTGAAAATTGTTTTGTTCGCATCAAATAACCAAAATTTACTAATAAAAAAGATTTTCAGACGTATTGCTATGAGACATTTTTTTTGTCTCATTTTTAATTTTTTTAAGTGATTTTACGGATTTGCGCTACACCACTAACGTCTGAAAAATATGTTTCCGGTATCTCAGAACTATCATTCAACTACAGTCTGCAAATCAGACATATTGCTATGATGCAGTTCGGTAAAATTCTTTGACAATTTTGAAAATTCGGTCAGATCAAACGCTACGCGGAAAATGTCTGATATTGGTATTTTCGAGTTCAGGATAATCGTATCTATCGATTTGATGCGGTTTTGGCCGTATTGCTATGAGACAAAAATTTTGGTCGTGGGCTCTCGTACTATGTATTTTTAGTCAACATGTTGTTTTGTAGTTATTATAATTACATACCTTTCCAGTCAACCGTATCTTTGCAACCGCACAAATAAAATTGTTGGACAATAGGATATGCAATTTGATACATCTGTTTATTAATAGCATGTTCATCGCATGACTGATAGTCTATGCACCATGCACCTGGGTACTAATTCATCTCATTATTAACCAGCTGCATACTCGGCATATGATTAGACCTCACATTTTTCTAAGTAACTTACTAAAGTTTAAGTATGCCAGGTGGTTTAATATTAATTTAATCATCTTTCACTTAGGTTTTTTTAGCATCTTTTTTTTTTTTTTTTTTTTTTTTTTTTTTTCGCGGGGAAATGCATTTACGCATACCACCCTACCCGTGGGGGGACGGGCAGAGTGGCTATGTGGGACTCCCGTGCCTACGATGTTAAACGGCACAGAATACCCACTAAAACCCCGCGGTGTGCCCTCGTCGCCGGAAGATGGTGGGTCGGCGAGCCCTGGATCGATCTTACATCCACAGGGCTCGCCGCAAAATATGACTACCCTACCAATGTCTATTATTAACGTTACGTAACATTACGCCTATATTACCCAGAAGGGTTTTTTGAGGTGTACAACACCCACATTTCACCTATTATGTACACCATCCACCGGGCACAATTCCAAACTCGTGCTGCTATTGTGAACTTGCCGAAAATTAACAATAGCACAATTATTTCGTATTTTTTTAAATACTGAAATAATTTTTAAATAACACTTTGCCTGACGGACTCGAACCCGAGACCACGCGCTGAGAGGCGCATACGCTAACCGCTAGACCATCGAGGCAGTCTATAGATATTTTTTTTTTTGATTTTAAATTATCTTTATTTGCAATTATTACAACAATTAGTCACACATAATATTTAAAAGAACATACAAAAGTCTATAGATATTACTTTCACTCAAAAGCTATTTAACAACATTCAAAGGGTCAAAGGTTAATACAGCCAAGTGAACTGTGTCCAATGGATTTTCCCTTCGTAATTAGATATCATAGAGGATAGGTTCTGAGGATAATACCTTCAGATATACTTGAGATATTGTATGGTGGTAGGTCAAGGGAGGAAGCCCCACCGTATCACCTTTAAACTGCCGCCGAGTTGCAGTGATTGTTCTAATATTAATGGTTTGGTGGTGAGATTAGATCCTAAAATCCTTGTCTTTAGATGTGATATCACAATTTCAATCTGTTATGGATTGTGTATGTTCATAGACTTTAATTACCAATTATCATAAGATAAACTACACCCCTATTGACTAAGTTCGTTATATTGCAAAAGAAATATATTGTTTTATTACTGGCAACATGCATTTCCCTTCTCTTTTTTAACTACAGAACAATATTAGATAGTATTCCATTGATAATCATTCGCGTATTGCAATTGAAATAAAACAATGATTCATGTTGAATGAATGTAATGCGGAGTCAGTTTCTGTTCAAACAATCATTTATTGTTTATCAACATTTTATATTCAAACAGCGTTACGGTAAACTAAGTGCGAAATTGAATAGTATGATCAAGGAGCTGTTTACTTTTTGCTTTGTTTTGTTTGCTAGTTGTTAACAAACAAATATCGTCGCTATTATAAAATGAATAAAAATAAAAATAAAGCATGTTTATTTCTTCACAAAACCTAAATTAATTACAAAATACCTTAACTAACTATAATAAACTCATATTTAAACTATTTTATAGAACCTATTGCATCTTGCTGGTAGTGAGAACCCCTTATTGCTAGAAGGTGAAGGCCGCCTCTAGAGATTCCCAAGGATTTCTATCTTTTGATCTTTGCTATTACTGTTACCTACATATTTAGTTGGCCAGTATTGTAACTATGATGTTTTAAGAATAATTGTAACTCTAATTATTTTTTGGTCTACATTATTGTCATATTGATCAAATATATCATCAAAATCTTTATTCTTCGTCCGTCGGGTCAGTGTTACAAAGGATTTTGCTCTAAGGATATTCTCAGTTGCAGCACGAATTTTGGATTTATGTCCTGTAGATTGGGATAGCATGATACTCCAGCACATGGTACCTAAACATAATAGGTGAAATAACGAAATACCTAATACAAATTAGTCTACTAAACTGTTCAGGGTGATATCTTCATTCTTTTTTCTTATTATTCTCTTTTTTTATACAATCCATACATTGACCGACATTTGCACCATTACCAAACATGTCGATAACGAATCGGTGGCTGTTATTATAATAGTGCTCTTTGTCGTGACCATAGAGAAAGTGACGCAGGTGCCGGTGAGAGGATCGTATACAAATGGATTTGGGAACACGACTTGCAGTAGTGGGGTTATATTTTGAAGCTTTGGATCTGGGCTTTTGTCTGTAGCTTTCAGTATGTTCTGCTCTTCGTTATGGCTGGTTGTTTAATGTAGAAGTTCGTGTTGATTACATTATGCCAGCAACAATAGTATATAATATATATATAGTATATAATATAAAAATATAGTATAACAATAGTGAGCTGTTTTAAAGTGGAAAGTCGATCGGGTGACGGTCACAGGAGTTTTCTGTATTAAATGCATTTCAAGAGTCAAGTACTACTACTTAAGTCCTATGTTATTTCAGACATAGGTAATTAGGAGTTTTTTGACATGACCTACAGGCAGGTCAGTGACCTGCAGGTTATTTATTTTGATATCAACATCAAGGATCAAATTATTCAGATCTATTTTCTATTTAGTAGTACATCTTCGAGTTTCCTCCTTTCAACAGTTATTGACGTGTAATTCAGTCTTAGATCAAAATACAAACTCAATCATCTTCGCTAACTTGAAGATTCATAACCTTTTTTTCTTAAACAAAAACTAGAAGCCGTGCCAAATTGAAATATATAGACTAGATTTGTTATGCCTTTAACTAGTATTAATAGCACGTGAGGTTATTGACCGATGGGTACAAAAAACTTACTACACCAGTCCGAAACACGTTCGGCGCTACAGTAATAGTGCCAATCGTGCGATTGCAAGTTCTCTTATTGGGACATTTAGATTCCTTCTAACTTAATCATTGTCTATGACTCTAGGCGGAACTATGCTATTAATACAAGAGTCCTGTCAATTACTGATTTATAGAGATGCCTTAGATACTTCAAATATATTTTATTAAATACTGATTCGAAAAGTGTTACATAATGCTAAACTTTTTATAAATTCTACCAATCAGAAATATGTATCTGTATACCTAGTGCAAATTGTAGCCTAATAGTGAACTACGGCAATAAAATTGCCAAGTCGTTCAACAATAATAATTTTAAATATGTTATAATATATTATATTATGGTTCAGAAAAATCACTACTTAGGTACGCGTAAAAGTAAACACTGTCTTCAAACTGCTTTGACCAAGTTCACGCTATATTGTCTTTTAGGTCAAATAGTATAAAATTTCAATAGTTATCTATCAATCCAAACGTGTTCCAAGTAGGAGAATAGGCTAATCATATGATTTGAATAGTTGCGACGTTTACTGTTGTACCATATTTTCTTTGTTTGAACGATCTTAAAGAATAAATTGTACTACAGAAATAAGTGAGAAGCTCGGTGTATCGAATGTTTAACGTGTTTCTCGAGTCAAAAAGCAGCGAAGAGAACTGGTTGCTTTAAATGTGCTAATGGGCGATAGGCCGGCGACCTGACGTCTGTATAACCACGTTGACTTGTTCAATTTTATGTTCTCAGTTTCAAAAGGCACTTAAGTGTTTCGCTTGCCCAACTCATCGTTCGTTTCTGTTTAAACATTTCTTATTTTCTCAGTAACTACGATAATCGTTCGTAAAATTGTCTTATTGCGTATATTTCTTTGAGTATCCCACATAATCTCTGTTTCAAGAACCATTTCAACACAATCCTTCCCATCAGCGTCAGTTGCTCAATCCAAATCATCCATTTCTAATAGTCGAATGTTTGATTTGTATTGTATGTGGTTGTTATTTCAATGTCGACAAAAGGTTAATGACTCATAAAATTGGTGCCATCTGCGTTCCGCTCCCATGTGCCCGCACCGTTTGTTATTGTCTGATGATCTTAATGTGATGTACCAGTATTACTACCCAGAAGCTTGAATATGGCACGTGGATTCTTGGAGACAATGAATCTATATTTCTTACGAGATTTTTAAAATCACTGCATTGTAAAACCGGTTCCATCGAATTTGGCGATCAGGATTTGCAAATTATCATTCCTATTGCGTAAAAAAAAGTTTTTATTGACCTTTTCACAATTCATTAAATAAATTAAGTATTTAAGTAAGTAAGTAAGTATTTACATTACATATAAGTAGGAAACTTTTTCGACCTCTCGATTAGAGTTCGATATAGAGATAACAGTAGGTACATAATGATGTTCTAATAAAACCCATTAGGTATAATCAATATTTTACTTAGAGGCCGACTTCGCATATTTTGTTTTCATTTTCTTTTTTATTCTATTGACCTGTAATTTGATGCCCAAAGACCTCGAAAGCTGCGACTGATTTTACTTTTACTACCTGACCCTCTTACTTGCGGGGTTATTTTAAAGCAAAAGTGGTTTTTAACGGTAATTTATTGATTGAATGCTGAGTCTGGCCGGAATACATAAAGGATATCGTTATTAACGTTAACTTTATAGTAAAATTGTAGCTTTGTCTGCGTGAACTATCAGCAATCTATGTCGTCATCTTGCTTACTATGAGCGCTTTTGGGTTCTGGATGATACTATTGACTTTTCCATAGGGAAATGTAGATGCTATTCCTTTTTGCCTTTGTCTTTTGGAACCCACAGACATGATGTTATGTATGTTCAATTTTAGTTTTTCCAGTGACAGATAAACTTATTGGTAAGTCTATTGTTCTATGTTCGTCAATTCCATCACTTTGCTCCTATGTTTCACTTGACTGATTTGATTTGCTTTAACAATTGGTTAAACAGAAGCAGTATTCCCCGGTAGCACGACCATACAACATTTTATTATCCTTTTAAAATTCTTCAGCGCCCACAATAGGTTATTTGTCTACAATTTATCATCTTTTGTCCATTGTATCTTATATCTTGGCTTTCATATCCCGAGAAAAGTTTCTAGTTTCTATCCAGTACTTTCTAAAGAATCCGGCGGAACGTTGGTGAGCTGGGAGGAAGGTGTGTCGAATCAAATGTGTGTGAGTTGTGACTAACTCTAATGCGTGGTTCCGTTATGAGGCGCGTGCGCACACATAACATAGAACAAGGTAGAAAATAGTAGAAATTTCATTGAGCCCTGGGCAGCATACCTTCCTTGCAAAAACTCAACTAAGTCCTTTTGTACTCCAAAAATGTGGGTATTTTCTGAAAAAAACGTCGAACACAGAATTTCTCGCAAAGGTAATTGGTGGATTTTATTTGGGTGTCCAGGAATACAAAGCATAAAGACATTGTATTAAAGTTCTTGTCGCAAGTTGATAAGAGCTTTCATACAATATCTTTATGCGACTTCTATCTTGTTCGTTGAACTCTACAAGCGCACGCGCGTAAGGGACGCTTTACTGCATTAAAAAATTGTTTGACTAGAGGTGTGAAGCTGTTTGCGTTGAACCTGTTTGACTATTTCTTGTGAACTGAGTCGAGTTGGGTTAAAAATTCCTTCCATGGACTTGGGACCGTAAGTGTAAAAATGGTTTGTTGACTGTTATAATTTGATGATTTCTTTGGCTACACGCCTAGAGATAGTTCAATATTGTGAAAAGGTATAAGTTGATGGTAAAAACTGTCAACTTTAGAAAACCGATTATTTCCATTCGAACTATGTAGTTTAATTCTTACTTGTTTATTCATAAAAAAAGCTGTTGTTCGCGATTTAGTCCGGGTGTCAATCGATATTTTCATGCTATTGGCTACAAAATGAGGATTTCCTCTCTTACAAATTAACCTCTATGGGTTTTGTCCAGAAAATCTTTCTTATTGTTAATTTATGTGGTGCGATTTCCTTCAAAATTGGCCAACTTACAACTACTTTAATGCAATCCCTGGGGAGAGATATTGCCAAAATGTATTATATGTATAAATGATGAATGATTCGAAAGATTTTATCAGATGTTTTAATAAACAAAATGACACATCAATTTGGATCACATTAAACAACACGGCTAGTTATAAATGCGTTCGCAAATCGTAACACATGTAAATAAGCAAAAAGCGTCAATTCTCTCACTACATAATCATTTACGAAGGTTCTAATTGATTCGCGCAAGAAACGGACTCATAACGACTAAACTAGAAAGCGCATTAGCATGTGTCTATCTTTATTATACAGAGTGGGTTATGCAGTAAACTGGCTTGTAGTACACCTGATGGTATGTGGTAACTAGACTCACGAACATGCACAAAAGATGAAAGATGTAGAGGAACGGGTTGTGATGTTCCTCCACCACAAAGGGAGGATCCTCCGACCAGGGTCGGTAGTATTGTCCAACGGTAACGTATTGGAAGTAGTATTTTATGTACACTTGCTGTGAACATTTCGTTATCGCGATTCAGCGCTTTTTGACAGTTGAGACGAGTGTGTCACTTCTTGACGTTGTCAATGTCAAACGTCATTTATTATGTGCGGAGACCGCCACAGACTTCGGTAATATGCGTCCAGTGCCTGTAATTTCAGGATAATTTCACCATCAAACCGCCATACTGTGGCAGTGAAGCACTACTATTTAACAATAGATCTACTGTCGTTCGATGCTATTGATCGATGATAGAATTGTAGTCCTCTTTGATCGATAGTTTTTACTTCACCCCAACAATCGAACAACATTGCCTCCTATGAGCTCAATCACCGAAGCTCTACCACTAATAAATATATTTACCTATGTGTTTATCTTTTTCTTATTAAATAGTATTTCACGATGTCTGCGCAATAACTATCGCCTATTCTATGTTACTGTAGCGTATGGCTATTAATAGTATCACGTAATTCCTTAGTGTTGACACGTTTTTCGGAAATGTGGACATACGTTATAATAGGTAAGAGGTTGATAGATTTGTAGGGCTGTTGCGAAAGGGCAATAGGGCCAAGGCAGGCACATAATATAACTATAGCTTTTAGCACAAAAAAGGAAGAGGTTCTCATTTCTATTGTTTTTTTATATATTTGTTCACCGATTAATCGAAGACGCCCGGACCGATTTAAAAAAAAAAGTCTGTAAGAATATACAGACAAAAGGTTACGATCTGATGATGGGATCGTAAAGGAATCGAGGGCAACCCTCAAATTTGCCTAAAGTCTTCTATATTTGCATCTAGCAGTTCGTATTTCATGTTGCTGAGCTGATGCTGGAAGGTATTACAACACCTCAATGGTTAGGAGCATGGGGATAATTCTTTAAATACAGGCACTTTATTGTATTCTTTCAAGGTAAACACAGATAAGGCGAGACGTGGAATATTAACTAATATATTTCTTACCATTTAGTGCATTTTTTGTAGTTCAAATCGGTGTTTTTTTGTAAAATGATGTACGTTACATTGATATGATTAGAACTATAGGGATATTTATTGCCAAAACTGGATGATTTTGGGCGTTTGGGTTAGTCCGGGCAATGTAACAAGCATTGGTGGTTATAGTAACATTGTAACATTGCCCCACGTCATGGTTTGTTCAGCATAAAAGCATAATTAAAATTGTCTACTATCTCTAGAGGAATCCATTAGTTTTTCTCATAGCAGTAACTAGCGGTATACTTCATTGGGTAAATAGAGCGTCAAGAACAATGCTGCAATGATGCGCCTACCGTACAGACGGCTCTTGATAAACCTATACAATGCCAGTACAAGCTGATCTCGCATTCCACGGAAAGCCTATATATCGCCAGACCAGCATATACTGGCAATGAATAGGTTGATGTGCAGCCTTTTTTGTCAAATTAACCGTTAATCTGGCTACATTGATGGGAAAATTAAACGCGGCTATATTGTTTCTCATTATATTCTTTTTTTTTACAGGTAAGTTCTGGAGATTATCTGTGGGATTTCTGGTGTATCGGTTTGTAAGTTATGACTGTTATTTAGTGGAATTTGTCATGGTAGAATTGTCTGTTGAGAAAAATACGCTTTGAAAATTATTTTACCTTTGTTCTATTATTACAAAGAGCCAGGATACGAATGAATATCATGAAATAACAATCAGTATAGTCGTGATTGCCGCGATGGTCCAGTGGTTAGAGTATGCGCATCTCACTGCGAGGTCTGGGGTTCGATTCCCGGGTTGGGCATAGTGTTAGTCGTAAACTTTTCGTCAGGATATTCACAATAGCAGCACGGAGTTGGAATTGTGCCCGGTGGTTGGCGATAGGGACTTAAACATAACTGGTGAAGTGAGGGTGTTGTACACCTCTGCCAAACTCTTTTGGGTAATATAGGCGTGATGTTATGTAGTATAGTCGTTGAAGAGTCCTAGGCCTCTATATCGACAGCACTCTTAATTGGCAAGCTCACACATCCAGCGTTAGCCAAAGAGTTGCATTTTCCCTACGCTCTCTGTACCGTCTGAAAAACTTCCTCTCATCCAAGACCAAAGCAATGCTTGTGCAAACTTTGATATTCCCAATAATTGACTATGGTGATGTGTGTTATTTCGACCTGAATGCAGACCTTCTTAACAAATATGACCGACTTCTCAATAACTGCATTCGATTCGTTTTCAATCTTCGTAAGTATGACCATGTGTCTGCTTATCGCTCCGAGCTCAAATGGTTACCCATTCGCCCACGCCGTAGCCTGCGTGCACTCACCACCCTTTATTCCTTTCTTAATTCTCCTACTCCGCCTTCTTACCTAACGCCATACCTCCAGTACTTGAGCTCTAACCACAATAGGGATCTACGGTCTTCCAATAATAAATTACTTCTATGTCCTTTACATACTACTGGCTTCGTCAATTCTTCTTTCTTCGTACAATCTGTTCTTTTGTGGAATGCGCTACCGGAAGATATCAGGATGGCAAGAACCCGGTATACCTTCAAAATTAAAGTACGCAAACTTTTAACAGAAAAATTGGCAGAATCGTCATAATGATTAGTTGTTCATCCCCCTTCTCTTCATCCGTTATTTATATATATGTGTATATATTTATATATGTATATATCTGTATATATTATTGACGTATTTTAAGTATTATGTATGTACCATATATGTATTTATATGTATTTAATCGATTTTCAAATCAGTGTATATTTTTTTTTTCTTTATTAGTACCTATTATCGAAACGCACCTACCTTTGTTTCTCTGCACCACCCTAGGTTGACTGTTAGAGAATGCCACTAGGCATTAAGTCCACCTATGTACCATTTTGTGTGCAAAAAGTTAAATAAATAAAAATAAATAAATAAGAGTCTGTCACTAACTTAACTTCAAAGTAAATTTTCTTCTCTACCTACTTACTACCTATCTTCTACCTACTATCAAAAACATATAAATTATATTTGACGACCAGATGGCGGAGTGGGTAGTGTGCCTGCCTGAGGTCGTGGGTTCGATTCCTACTTAAGACAAATCTTTGTGTGCATGAACATAGGGGTTTGTTTTAGTCTGGGTGTTTCTATGAATAATAAGTATGTATTTACGAAAGAAAAGTATATATGTATTAGTATCAGTTATTCTAGTACCCATAGTACAAGCTCTGCTTAGTTTGGGACTAGATAGCGTTGTGTGTGAGTTGTGAGATATTTAAAAATATTAATATTTTATATTTTAATCATACATTACACGTGCAGCAAAGAAGTTCTACATGGCATTTTTCATAAATATAATTACGTGAACAAATTCAAAACAAATTTCAACATAGACTACACACAGAATTTTAAATATGTCCATATTTGAAGTCGCCCGTACAATTTTGCTTAACCAGCTAATTGCCGGCAAATCCCGTTCTGCTTACTTTGACATGCAGTTAGGTTCATCGAGCGTAAAAGTTTACATAACATAAATAAATAAATATCTCACAACTTACACACAACGCCTTCTAGTCCCAAGCTAAGAACAGCTTGTACTATGGGTACTAGAATAACTGATATCAATACATATACATATACTTTTCTTTTGTAAATACATACTTATATGCATAGAAACACCCAGATTAAGACAAACCCCCATGTTCATGCACACAAAGATTTGTCTTAACAGCGTCGCAGGCAGGTACACCACCCACTCCTCCATCTGGTCGTCGATCGATCACTATCCACTCACATACATAACAATACACCTGTAATTACTCAGAAGAATGTGGTAGATATGTATGTCTGCACGAGTGGCGTAGTGGTTTAAGCGGTCGCCTCGCCGCTCTCCACTGCACTGGTGTTGTGGGTTCGATCCCCACATGGGACAAATCTTTGTGTGATTCGCAAAGATTTGTTCTGAGACTGGGTGTGCTTGTGTGAGGGAGTGTGTGTATTTGGCCTTGTCTTTGGGACCATTGGATAGTGTAATTGCTTCTGGCGTTTTATCTAATGTAAAAAATACAAATTATTATTATTATGTAAAACTCCCACTCTTCACCAGGTAAGTTTAGGTCATAGGTGGAAATTCGAAATTTTAAAAACACATTTGCTTAGGCCTGGAATCAAGCCCGCGATTGCAAATTATAATGCTAGATCACGAGGCAGTCCCAGACTCAGTAAAAGTCATGTTTTACATAATAACCTAATATTACGCTGATCGAGTCACCACTAATTGCTGATTCTGGACTAAATTGATTTAATGACAGTTTTTCTCTCAAATTACGGCTTGGAGAAACAAGATAAGTAAACAGTGGCGACAACCTCTTTCCAGATTTTCTCTGCAGTTTTTTGATACTGAACGTTTTCGAAAGTGGTCGTTTATTTACTCTGAATACAGGCTAATTATTCAGTTCATTTCTTATTAAATAATTTTCTTCTTGCTCTCATTTACGTCAAAATATTTGTCTTTTTTTTTGCGTGATAAAATTTAACACTGTTCTGCGAAACATGGTTATTAACAGTCGGCCACATTTTTTTACAAATCACAACAATTTTCCTTTGTTTGGCATTAACCTCTTAACTGCCACTTGGTTTTAAAACAAATCTTATTGCAATCTAATACTAAGTTATTTTTTTTTGGACTTGTAGCGGGATTTCAACCCGCGACTATAGGATTCCAGCTCTGTTCTTAGTAGTACTATTTATTTGCCATTTACCTTGATTGTATTCTGTTTTTTGTCAACTTCTAATTGATAATTATTTTTATAGCATTGAGCTATGCTAAGCAAATTATACTAAGAAACAGTTAAAAATGATATGGGACCGGCAGGATTTGAACCTGCGACTTACTGCACACCGGGCAGTCGCTTTAGCCGAAATACGAAATAATATTTAAATGACGTAACATACAGTTGAGAAGTTTAGGGTTCTGGTAAGAGGCGACTGTTTTGTGTGCCAATAAATAAATATATAAATATTAAATTGTTAAGCATGGCTAAATGCTTTATATAAATCAAATAGAATAATAAAGATGATTGTACGCTGTAAAAATTCGTCTTTTATCAGCTATAGTTATTTAAATTGCTTTGACTGAATTAAATTATGTTATAATGATTTTTTTAAATGTTTTCCATCTTTTGCGGTTACGATGTAAAAAATGCCAGTTTATATTATGAAAATGGATCTTGACTGTTTGGATGGAAAACAGCTACGAGATGGTTTGTGTACCTAAACTAGGCACTTAACCAACGTGGTACTATCAGAAGTAGGTGTATGTTGGTAAATACGACATGTGTCGTGTGTAAGGGAAAAGCGTGAATAGTAAACACACAAACAACAGGTTATTTGAGCGTTGGTGCGTGTTTACAGTTTGCATTAGCAACTACGCACTTTTTCTTAGAAGACCAATGAACGGAGCGGGCTTCACTGTTCAGAGATTACTTATTTTGTATCATGCCAATTAGGAAAAACCACGAGTATGATTTTTTTTCAGTGTTTTACACAATTTTCATCTGTAAATCATATCTAGATATATATTTTTTTTGAATGATGTTTTATTTAATTATTATTTCTTTATCTTTACATCAGTTACTGACTAAAATGAAATATATAGTTGTGCCAGCATGTAGATGAGGACTACCAAAGTCAATGGTCGCAATGACCGTATTTAATTTCAAAAAAATACTTTTAAAATATAACGAAAGTGTCAGCTTGCAAGCTGCAGCTATTAATAAAAACTCTTTTATCTCAATCGATAAATATATCATGACAATAACATGACATACCTAGAAGAGGATATCTTTTGATCTTCTGTTTAATTTTATTGTAATCTTGTCTTTTCTTTAGCAATTTAGTAATAGTTTTCCGCATTTTAGAGGATGTTCGCGACCAAAATAGTTACCATACTAGTTTTATAATCGGTAAAGTACTCATTAGAACAAAAGTAAGGTACATCCATTGAAATACAGAAGTTATGAGCGTATTGTGGCGTATCCGGCGGATGCTGCACCCTACGCCATTGTTAGGAGCTCCTACATAATGACAACTTAATGTATAGCCTTACTGTGTAATGTGTACACTTTATTACGAAATGTTTACGGGAGCTACTATTTAGCTGAGATTTGGTAGCATTAATGTTGACACTAGTTCCGTGGTGTTATTTCAGAGAAAGCCGAGTGGAAATGCAATGTATATTGTGTTGCGTTAAATCTTTAAATTTTGTGAATATTTTCTAGGTACATAAGTACGTAGCTAATGTAGTAACGTAGCCTTAGTCTGAAGTTGTCTCGAATAACCACGTGCAGATTACGATCAAAGGGCGTTTACCTTGTTTTTTAAATTCAGTATATTATGTAAAGATTTCCTTCGCATTTTGGAGTCGCCCACATGCTTCGGAATGTAGCATAGTACTTCTCTCACCTAGCGGCTTTCGACTGAGCATTACTTTTAATGACACGTGATGAATCATAAGCTTTCGATTTGTTATGTAATTTTAAAAGAAAATATGATTGACTTTTCCTTTTCGTGCTGCGAATAACGTATGGGAATGACTTGCGTGTTGGTGAATATTGTAAGCTGTCAAGCTGTTTTATTGTGAGAATAGATAAGGTTTTTGTAGGTAACTGTGTGAAATAGTTAAGGTGGTGGATGAAAGTAGGTTAGCGAAAGGGATTGACAATTTTTAAGTTTGTTCACCGATTACTCAAAGACGCCTGGACCGATTTGAGAAATTCTATTTGTGTCTGAAAGAGTATACTTGTCATGTGGTCCCACTTTCATCAGGTCAAGATCTGATGATAGGAACCTAGAAAAATCGAAGGTAACCCAAATTGTCTTTCGTATTTTACCTAAAGCTACAAAATATTTGCATGTAACAGTCGGCATTTCATGTTGTTTAGCTAATACTGGCAGGTACAACTCCTCAACAGTTAGGAGTACGGGGATGATTCTTTAAACATAGGCACCTTAAGGCCGTATACTAAACAGTATGCGGCCTTAAGGTGCCTATCTTCCAAGTTATAAACAGATGAGGCGAGACGTTGTATTTGAATATTACTTATGTATTTTTTACTTTTTAGTGCATTTCTTGTTATTGAAGTCGTTTTTTTTAAACATTATGTAGACACTATTTAAGTAAGCTTTATCAGCAGATTTAAAATCTCAACAACTTTCTGAGTACATCGAGATGGCAATGGAAACTACAAGATAATGTCGATCAGAGTAAAATGAGAAGAAAGCGTAATGATTAAAAAAAGTAGGATGCAGGCCTCGGTGCATCGCGATCTAGAACGAAATGACGATACCGATCTGTGTATTATGTATTAGGGAAAGTAGACAATTTTGCTGGACAGTTTCATATGATCAGGTTTCTTTATAATATACCAACATTTTAATTTGCTCGATGCGACTGCCCCGATGGTCTACCGATCCCGGGTCGCCCAAGATGTTATTTGTGAACTTTTCGTCAGGCAATTTACAATAGCAACACGGAGTTGAAATTGAGCCCGGTGGATTGCGATAAGCTCACCCTCTATCCCATGGAACCTCAACATAACAGGTGTAGAGTGTGGGTGTTGTACACCTCTACCATACCGTTCTGGGTAATATAGGCTATGAAATGGTGGATATATTAATAACGATGGAATTTGTTTCTTAGAAAAAATAAACCTAATTCAATATAAATCTAAAGGCAATTTCTGTGGTTTTGTGGAATACTTCAAATCTTGAAATTTTCTTTTGGCGCAATAAACGCAGAGCTAATTCGTAACTGAAGATATAAATGCAAAATGTTTTTTGTAGGTAAGGTTAACTTATTTAAGTACCTCAATATCTTTACATGAATGAAACATACTTAATACATAGTGTATGTATATTAAGCGGTTTAAATTGATAAGCAATTGACCTGTAGGTAGTTTAAGTACCTTAATTTATTTTATAGTCATAATTTTCAAGCTTTTGGACTAGTAGAATGTTTTGCTTATACGTAATATAAAATCTAAACCTAGACTGTACTGATACCTGTTACGTTCACATAAAATACTTCCTTTCTAATTCTTTAACGAGGTTTTTGCCTCGAATAGCTGCACAGGGCGTTGGCAACATGCTTACAGGAAATTAATAAGAGCAACCAAACTAGAACTAATACTTAAGTATACGTAGTATGGCTACGTGTACTTAAGTATTTTTAGATATATAAAATCTTGACTATACATAGATACAAATAGAATAAAACACATAATTTCAATACCCTACGAAACAAAAAAAAACTCTTGTGAATGAGGTCGAAGGCGGCAGCACCACCTTTAACCTGCCGCCAAATAGTAGTGCTTCCATTACTGTGTTCCGGTTTGGTGGTGAGATCAGGCCCTAAAATTACTGGCACATGAGGCATAACACCGTAGTCCTCAGCTGCAGCGACGTATCTACAATCTGCCTTTGTAGATTGTTGATGTCCATGGGCTGTACTCCACTTACCATCAGGTGGACTACACGTTCGTTTGCTGTGGACGTAGTATAAAAAAAAAAATCGGTGCGATGTGCAAATTGCTGCAATGCGATTTCATGCGACAAGAGTGACTGACTTTAATGTAAACAATTGAGGATGCGAATTCATGCGAATATATGCATCGCGCGAGCTCGAAGATGCGACGTCGCAGTAACAGTTTTGTGTACAAGCCCTAACTTCTTCTATTTAACTGTATAACCTGACGCATTAACTGCATAGCGCTTAATAATAGCAGCCCTGTATCTAATACATGTCCCACTGCTGGGCTCGGGCCTCTTCTCATGATGGGATAGGTTAGGCCAGTCAACCACGCTGCCGCGCTGGCAAAGTGCGGATTGGTAAAATTCACACACCTTTAAGCACTTTTTGAGCACTCTCAGGCATACGAGCGATAATTTTTATAATAAAAACACAAATATCTTCGAAAAGACGAATAGTTAACGATTTATTGACAGAGGTGTGTGCCGTGGGTTCGAACCCGAGACCTTTGATTTCGCAGTCCTACGGTCTTCCACTCGGCTATCCATTACTGCACAGCCCTTACTCATAATATTTATGTATCATTTTGTTCATGAACTAGATATTCGCAAGCATCATTGTTATAATGTCAGTCAGTGATCTCAATCACACTCTGTCATTTTCTCAGCAAGCTCTAGTTACAAATTATATGGTATTCTATTGAATGATCGGTCCCAATCTACTTAGATACTTAGACTGACGCTTGTATATATTTATACGGTATATATTGCTAGCATTAGAAATAATAATCATAAAGTATGATACATAAATATGAACAGAATAAATAGTTTGCTTATTAATTAATTGTTATAAGTATGATATATTTTCATATCTGTTTAAAAAATATATTTGATACGATCGTTACCTTATAATTATTAATTTTGCGGTAACGCATTTTTGGGGTACAATATTTTAGCTAAAAGCAATAAAAAAATAATCTTTAAGAAATCGTATTGGCTTATTATATTTTAGGTTTAAATAACCAACACTTGTTAAATAATTAATTATTTTTCTGGAAAATCTTTTTATTTTGTTGGATTCTTGGAAAAAATATGTCTTTATATATACATACTCTGACTGACGTCACGAAAGTGATATTCGCTTGTTTGTTTACCATTATTATATTTATAGTATAACTTTTTTTCGCCCACTTGTTGACACAAACACGCGTAACCAAGTTAGCTCTAAGCGATAGTCAAAGTAAACACCATAAACAACAACGAGCTTGCATGGAAAGCCGTGTTGCCTGATAAGTGAAAGTTGTCACTATCAACTGTTGATAAGCTGGGTGTTAGCACTTATTCGGTCAAATCGCTTTTTGTAAGTGATAAGCAGGGCTCGGAATTAGGTAGAGTTTTTTATGTACTTGCATCGAAGTGTTGATATTAATGTGGACCTTCCCGGGATTTTTAATGGACAATCCCGTGTGGCCAACAATATTACGAATAAATAACAACAAAAACCTCAGAGATAGACAAATAAAACAAAGATAATTAACATATTTTTTTTATTAGTTTACATTAATTCACAATACAAATTGTTGAAAGTCTGTAGTAAATTCTCTTACGCATATTTCGCCCTTTTTATAAATACGAGCAAATACTTTTGCTTCTAGCCTAGACTCGTGAGGTTTTGCTTATTCAAAGGGCCCATCAGAATCATTTTCCTTGTCCGATTCATTACCAGTAAAATTTGAAGTGTTCGGTTCCGACATTACTGTATAAATTTTGTGAAAATCAAAATATTTAGTCGCGCGTGCAGTAGTTTAAATTGTGTAAAAAAGTAAATAACTTTTTATTTAGAAAATCATGGGATTTTTTTCTGTTCTTTAAAATTAATCTCGGGATTTGAGGCATATCCACTTTATTCTTTCGCTGTATGAAATCAGTGTAAGTACATGAAAAACTCTACCTAATTCCGAGCCCTGGTGATAAGGAGTGAAAATGCGCTTTCTTTTATGTTTTGTTGTGAATGAAGTGTTGCTTTTATGGGACTACATGTTTGAGATGCTTGGTTTATTGCATTTGTTTTTAAAGGCTGCTTGGTTGAATAGAGCGGTGCGATACTTAGGTTGTATAAAATGTTACGGTTGGGTAAGCAAAGATGATGATGGGTGAGTGCACGGTTGGCGTAGCGGTTATAGCGGTCTCCTCGCCGCTTTCAACTATGCTGGTGTTGTGGGTTCGATCCCCACATTTGACATATCTTTGTGTGTATCAACTGTTTTATTTAAATTAACGTACGATAATACATTATGTAATTTTTTATAGTAACAAGAATCATCTAAACATAACAAGGCGCTCATTTGTTCGACGGAAGTAATTCCCAAATCAATTTAATGTAAACATCTTGTATCATCATAGTGCTGTCTCCGAACGATTCAATCACGAATGTTATTTCATTCATTCATTCACTCATTATTGAGGAGGCCTAGGGGCTCAATGGGCGCCATACCGCCTGTGAAAGTTCCACTGTGATTGATTACTCACTGACCACTGTTATACAACATGAAGATACGTACCGATCGCAATAAAAAGAAAACAATGTTTTCAAAGATTAAAAACAAAACTTTTTGATGAAACATGAAACATTTTGACTTCACTGATTTCTATAAATTGCCTTTTTATTATATAAAAAGATAACAATGTTTTCAAAGATTAAAAATAAAACTTTTTGACGAAACATGAAACATTTTGACTTCACTGATTTCTATAAATTGCCTTTTTATTCAAATTGTGGCCGCAATTAGAAAATTGTTTTAGTGTATAACTCTTTATTAAACTTTTTAATAGCTGCTCTAGTTTTGAATAGCTAGTTAACTTATATATATATATATTTTTTTTTTCTACAAATTTATAATGACTATACTATATTAATAGTGTAATCCTTTTTATCTGTTGTGTGTATTTTTCTATTTATTATATTAAATATTTACAAGGAATTGAACTTCTAAAATAACACTATATAACATATAATTAATAAATAAAATAAAATTATCACATTATGCGTCAAAAAATTCCTTCGCATCGCTGTCCACAGCAGATACCGTGGCCAGAAGGCTGGCAGCATTGCCACGTTGAATGGCTATGCTTATTCGCTGGGCGAAGTAAAAATGGTAAAAACCTGCCTTCTGGTCGCAAGAAGCGTCGATTAGGCGCTTTGCAATATCTTTATTGGTTTATTATCTGTTATTGGTTGTTTTTCTTAACATTATGTTTTTAATATTGTACATCAACATTTTAAACAAACTTAAAAAAAATAAATAAACATCACTTCTTCTGTTGCTGACCTTTCATGCACAAACATACTTCCGATAATATATGAATGCATAATATATTATGATTAGTGGTGCTTTGTATAGCAATAATTTGAGTCATATTGTATGGTACGTTCCATTATAAAGATGCGAGTTACATTGATTTACAAAACTTGTCTATTGACGGGTAGAAAATTTTCATAACATAATTAGATTATGTTCTAGTGATGTGAACGGAACCATTATGGAGGAACTAACAGGTAATAATTTGCGGATGTCCGTAGTTAATAATTGTATCTGTCGCGTATTTGTAACTGTACGCTTTAATTTTAGAGTAACTAGAGTATAGGAAGTCCCATGCATTCAAGACTAATAGATGTGTATTAGATAACAGAACTAGTTAACAAATAATACTGTATATCTACTTTCTCGAAAATCTCTTGCACAATTACCTCAAAATTCGCAAAAAGGCCTTATAATAATAATTTATAATTCGCATATTTGTTACTAACAAACCGAAAAAAGTATTTCCAATTAAATCCGAACGTTATGAAAGCCTCACGTGTGCAGACGAACGGACAAACGGACCGAAACCTAATTATACAGATTATACGTAATTGCGCGCGCCGCTGTCAACCCGTCCGCCATTTTGCATTTTTTGACAGATTGAGGTTATTCGCGGGAAAATGAGAAAAATGATCGCGTCAACGCTGACTCTGGTATTTTGATGATGAATTAATTCCATTTAAGTATTATATTCAATTATTTATTACTTTTTACTCTCGTAACATCGTGGTCCTCAGATGTAGCGACCCATCTACAATTTGCTTTTATGGAGTGGATGTTCATGGACCACATACCATCAGGTGGACGTCGTGTCTGTTACATGTCTTACATACGTGTCATATGAAAATATATGAAGTGGTGACATATTTTTGATTATCTTTTACATTAATTATTTGATTACAAAACACATGTTTATGAGATAAAGTCATACTATACATAGATACACATGCCGTAGCGGATAACAGTTACAGATATGTCAGAATAACGTCACACCTCTTAAATAATTGTTAACTTTTGCTTTCATTTTAGCGTCAATAACTTTATATCTCATCTTAAATCAAAGAAAATAAGTCTCCACTAGATTAAAAAACTCAAAGAACTTGGTATGGTCCCATGGCAACACTAATGGCAAGTACATTTATACAGGTGTAAGATAATTGTTGTTATTACTGGAAGTAAAAATTAAGGTGCCAAAGTTTTGAAGCCCTTGTAGACTAAAGATACTCTCAATCAGTATGAAGATTTTCCCTTTTTCTTACTAATTTGTAAGTCAGTAGTCTGTGGGGTTTTCCACTGCTAGTGGACAAGGCTTAGCACAAAACATTCATAACTTGTGTTCAACTGAGTCGTTACGTCATAACTGTTTGACCATGTGGTACAAAACAATATGTCGTAATAGGCCCTAAACGCCGTTTATTATAATAAAGTTAATAGTCTTCTCGCAACGTAAATGATCTTAACAAGCGGTTACAATATGTCCCTTTTGCTTGTTTCAGGTGAGGCTCGAGTAATTTAAGTAAAAATGTGTTGCGGCAACGCTGAGCAAATAACTTAAGGTATGTGTGGTTTTAATTGCTTTTATGGCCTTAGTCCTTAAATGCCGAGATATACGTAATGTACAGTTATGGTGATTATAGTTGCCGTGAAGATAAAATAGTTTGAAGTCTTATTTCGCGATAAAAAAAATTTCTACCTGCAGGTACACCTTCTTAATATGTGTATGAGATTGCAGACGTGGGAGGAAATAACACTATATCCTTTCGGTATGACCTTTTCACATTTTACCGCCAAAAAAACAAGTGGTATTTCTGCAAGCTAACCAGAACTCCTTAAGATGTCTAAGTCCTGGTTTTGTATTCAGATTAAGCATCAAATTATTAGCTCAGAAAGTAACCTACGTAAATTTTAGTAAGAATATAGTGCCGCATATAAAATGCTTTTCTGTATCTTCAAGAATTGTACCTAGATTTGGATTATTACTCCCGTAATCGTATAAAATATCTTCGTTCTTTTACAAATGTTTGCCTTGCTTTTTGGCAGATACGAAATACGAACGTTTCAATAATAATTATGTGTTTAAGAGCATTAAAATAATAACAGTGTTTCTAATATAATGTTACGCCTGCTTAGCTTAATTGGTTGCGTGTTTGAACAGTGATCTCTTGATATCTAAATAAATGCTATTATTATACATTGTTCAATGAGAAAACGACAATGATAAGAAAATTACATAGTTTACTAACGTCTTAATTCATGTGTGTGGTCAACAATTTCTATATCAGATTTGACAATTTGATTGCAGAGATAGCGTCTGAAAAAATCATTGTACAAACTATGATTACGGGATAGATTAGTAATTGGCCTTGATTAAACGAGTATATTAAGAAAAATAAATATGAAACATGTTATTCATTTTCGTTTTATGGAGTTGAAGTTTAAAACATCAACATTTGTTTAGACATAAAAACATGACAATATCCACAACACTGCGTAGCTTTTCAAAGAATTTGTTTAAAGTATAAGCGTGAAATTGAAAAACATCACTCTCAAAATTATCTTTTGTGCGTAAAAAGTACGTAAGCATTATTATCTACCAGCTCTATGGCCTAAACATTTGCGTCAAAAAATCTCCGTGAAAATACATGAAAACATAAAACCGCGAAAACACGACTTAGTAATTATATTACTTGTGTTAGGGTTGGCAGTATCTTTGGTTATTTAAGACATAGAAGTTTTAAACTTGTTTTTCTCAGGATATTTTGCCTAAGTGTAACTTAGTCATGATAGCAAATTTTATTGATCGATTCTGGGTATTGGGACTTACCTCTGGCGGCAGCCTGGGATCGTGACCAAACTCAATCAGTATCGGCAAAATGTCTCACTTTTTTAATATAATAATAAATCCATAATCAACCAAAATAAAGTAACTAAAAATAAATATCAGTGATTGCCCCTTCTGCCAAATGTTTGCCTTCCTTTTTAAGAACCTCGAGCGGAACTTGTGAACATTCCTTCTGTAAATCCAGAAAATGTTTTAAGCTACCTGTTAATAACATACCACACGGGCAAACCCGCAGTAAAATACTAGTATTTATTTATAAATAGATCAATGATACCTTATTATAGTGCTTAATTAAAAAGAAGTTATAACGGCCAACCCTACTGGTAACATAATTAGTGTGCCAAGGACCTCCATTAAAATTTGTTTCATGCATGACCGTACTGAACAAAGCGTGGTATAACATAACAACTATGCTTGTTAGGGTGCGGTCCATACTAATTAAGCGAACAAATTATGTTATTAAAAGCCTTACTATATTTAGCAAGCATTTCATGGTAATCTTGGAATATCTCACGTTGTTTTTAAGAGATTTAAAATTAAAATAAACCTTTACAAAGTTATTGCAGATAGAGATTTAGTTTTATTTCAGTTGTAAGATTCTATTACTGTGGGCTGCTTTGCTTGACGTTACTTTCTGTTTCTTTTTACCTCAAATAGTCAGAACCATTTCAATTCTTTGATTTAATCTTTTGTGGATGTTATTTGGTTGTGTTAGTTGCGAAACTAACTCGAAATAAAAGGAGACATAATAAGTCTAATAGACTGTTGGACTGCATTTAAACTACAATGGGAACTAAAAACGAATAAATAATAAGAGCCAATAAAAACATTGAATACATTGAACTCGAATCTAGGTGTCACGATGACTAATGTAGCGTCACCGACATCTGCAGGTGTAGGTAGGTGTACTGATATTTATATTGCTAATATGTTTTCTGCTCTATATAATTATTCTGTATTTTCGACGACCAATATACGAGTATGTATTTAATTTAAGTCATGTCCCACTCACTTTTTTATTCCAATAACAATGCGACATTTTGTGAGGATGTGTGTATATTAATTAACGCTCAAAGCATAACGCTTATTACTAAGATTCACATATCAGCGATACTTTATGAAGATAGGTAGGTACTCAGAGCAATAAGCCATAGTCTAAGGGTAGGTAAGCAGGGGCAAAATACATCTTAAATAATAACTTCATACATTTGATATTCTTTCTCTATTCCAAATTCTCTCTAGTACGGGTACCTATTATGGTTTTCATATCAGTCAACAATAATAACGACACGTCTGTTCTTCAGTTTCCCTGTACCTTCCCTAGTTTGTTCTTTGAGGTTCTTTAAAACAATCCTACGTGTTAATTATACCAATTATTCCTATGTCCTCGTAGTACCATAATTCTTAGTATTTATGCAAAAATACTTGTAATTTAAGACGAGGCGATCTTGACCTGTATTGGTGAGACGACGCAGTTTGTGTGGGCTACGCTGGGTATAAAAGTAATTCTATTGTGTATCTGTTACTTACCTACACTACTTAGATGTTAGAATAAAATAAGGAGATATATAAAGACTTTGATTATGCAGAATCAGATTAGTATTGTGATAAAGACAGTCGTTATAAACAGTCGCCGCAATGAGCAATATAAGTAAATCATCACCATCAACTAGATTTTAAATCCTTACTGCTTCTTCAATATATTTTGCCTTGCTTTGTTTATAACAGAATGGGCAGCTAACTTATAAACCAAATGCAAAAAAAAACTATTTAAAAGTTCATGTAACTGCTAACCAAGTTAATTTGCAACCTTACCCGGAATATTGCAAAGATCTATGTAACAATAAGTAAAAGCAATGGCTGTATCTGATTAGTTATCATCGTAAGTTTACCAATTAGGAAAGTCATATTTTCCACTCAAGACCACACACCGTGATTCTGTAACTTAATAACTTCAACTTGATTTCAACACCAAAGTATTTGTACCGTAAACTGGGTCCGTTTGGCAACGGCGTAAAGCTAATTGAGACGGGGTATTATTTACAATTATGTCACGCACTCAAAAGCCTCAAAACTATACCGATAGGTTATTGTATAATCGTTTAAAAGTTATGAAAATATTTGGCAAACAATTTCATGCACGTGAGCTGTAGAACTTTGTATGTTGCATAATAAAATCAAGTATTCTTCTTAGCTAAGTCTCTGTCTTGCTTTTTTTCATTACCTTTGGAATCCAGCTATTAAATGAATAAATTATGAAGATATGAAAAAGACTTTCAATTATTATCAATGGCACAATCTTCTAAAATAAGGCATACTTTACTACAAATTGAACTAGAAACAGCCTCGATGGTCTAGGCCTCGAAGCGTATGCGCCTTTCATCGTGAGGTCTTGGGTTCGATATCCGGTTTAGGCAAAGTCTTATTTGTGAAATTTCCGTCAGAAAATTCAAGATAGCAGCACGGAGTTGGAATTGTGCTCGGTGGATGGCGATAGGCTCGCCCCCTATCCCATAAGACCTAAACATTACAGGTGAAATATGGGTATTATAAACCTCTGCCACACCCTTCTGGGTAATATAAACGTGAAGTTATGTTATGTTGTTGAACTTGAAACTACAACTATGGCAAACTCATTTCTATACCCTGTCCCAGTTAAAACAATTTGAAAAACAGAGTTTGTGTAGACGTTCAGACCAGTGACAATACAATTTGAAATAAGGACACGATTCAAAACAAAATGTTCAGCAAAAACCTAACATAATAATCAGCTTAGACACCAAAACAAAATGATAAATGATGAAAATTACAAAGTAACGCTTTGCATTCAAACTATTGAAGAATCAGGACGACTTTAATGGTTCTCCTTATAAGCTGCCTCCCTTATATGGGGGCCTGATATCATCTGTTATAAATAACGCAAGCTCGTCTACGTTACTGCAATTAGCTTAGAAATATTTGCAGGAACTGCTTACTGATTACTTAAATGATGGTTAAGCTAGTAAGGATGTTTTATGACCTGGCTAAGAACACTCGACGGCTAATGAGCTTACATTACTTGAAGATTAATCGAGTTTGGAATTTGGAATGAGAAGTTATTCTGTCTCATAATTTTATATTAAATTATTGTAAAGGATGTGGTATATTGGCTGAGTGTCTCACTAATGATATGATAAATGCAGCCCTTGAGCAAATGTAAGTAGAAACGTTACTAGTGCCATTAGAAATAACTGATACAATTATGCCTCAGTCTGTAAATGAAAGAACATTAGAGTAATCTCTTTTCGTAGGTACAACTTTGAGATGCGTGCGACTGTTAAATATTTTTTCTTGTTTTTGTCATTAGTTGTAAGTTGAATGTATGAGTGGTAGTTTTTTATTCTTTATGTTTTAAGTTGTTTGAATGATTCACTTTAAATATAACGATGTTAATTGATTTTATTGCTAAGCAACCTAAACATTTGACGGTCTGCGTTTTGAGTGCTGGAAATGTGCAAATGACATTTCTATAAACATTACCCTGAAAAACATCGTGTATTAAACATGGTGTATTTTATACTATACAATAATCGTTTGTTATCATTGATAAATTGAAATGCAGTTGCCAAAATTCTCCTGATTTGCATAATATTATTGTAGTAAACAAACCAATATAGAGGCTCAGACATAAATATTAAATCGTAGTAATTTGGTGTAGGCGATAATGTTTCGAGGCTTTGCTATTTATGTCTGGTATTGCCGATCAAAGTGAATCATCAGGCACGTTTGTTATTGCATAATGAATTATAATATTATTTTTGAGTTTCATTTATTCTATTGTTAGTGTTAAATATTCTTTATTAACATTATTTTTTAATTTCATTATCACGAGCGTAATATCGATGATGTGAAGGTTGGAGGTTGCATTGCATACCAAAATTAATAAGTTTAACGTGATTCTCGTTTACACAATCCCAACTCGTTACAGAACCACCACAGTGGTTTCAAAGTTGCATTACCAAGTTTGTTTCTTCCTGTTATCATCGAAGGCTCTCTGCACGAAGGCAATGCAATTTTTCTTATTTAACGATTAGATTCAGCGATCGAATCTCCATAATCAGCGAGTTTTACGAACATTTTCTTGCTCAATGCACATATAAATGTCAATCGTGAACATAACGCATTTGAATAACCTTCCGATAATTGGACGCAGCAACTTGAATATTTATGTGATTTAATTGATGAAGTGAAGACCATAATATCAACAGAGATTCACGATATTTTAAAATTCTATTTACTTGTTTAACAAGATGCTGGAGATGTCCCTGACCCTAAAGCAATAAATTGGCTAATATGAGACGCTAGATTACTTTGTTTGGAAATATTATAAAAGGAAAGGGAATATAAGACTAGTAAGTGAATAATCACGATAAGAGCAAGTACTGTCTCGCTAATGAATCGTTATGGGAACACAACCCACACACAATTTTCACCGCAACAATCCCTAAATCTACATTACTACGGTCGCTAACGGCATCATTAAGTTAGATTCTACGCCAGAATAAGCCTAAACAGCGCGATATATTCGATCTCAGTCACGCAACAGACAAAGCCAAACATGGAAGCTAGTGGTAAGGAACTATAAAGATTAAAGTTAAGCTAAATTAGTATGGGGCATTACATCCGAGTGGCAGATATGATCGTGCCCGCAGCTTTGTGGGTGTACTGCTCGATCAAGTCGGTAGATAAACGCGGGGTCCCTCAGGGCACTGTGTTAAGTCACATCTTGCTCTTGTTGGAGCGTTTTCTGGATATCATTTATCGGCATTCATACGGAGACGCCGCGGTGTAATGTTCTAAGATAACGAGCCATAATGTATGCTTTAACGTGTCTTGGGATAAACGTTCATAAATAGTTATTCTTATGTAGTAGTTATGTTATTTACTGCCTAGTGTTGAAATGTAAAATGATAGTCATTTCTTTTGCGGACCAAGGGCATCTATAGGTATGTGCAATGTCAAAAATCCTTACGCATAAACTGTATTCTATTTAAATAAATCTTTATCAAATTAAAATTATTCCTATGATTTGGAATTTTATTTGTCAATTTTAAGGTGTAAAATTATTCACGACATTTTCTAATCAAATATATCGATATCAAAGTAGTTTTCGGCTTGAGGGTCAAATTATGCAGAAGCAATATTTGTCAAACAATCAGACCAGGCTCATTTCACAGACACCATATCAAAAATTGGAAAGTGACACGTGCCAGCATAGAAGCCAGGAATGGCGATGCTGAGCTGTGCCATGGGCGATGAAAGCGACCGCTGTCCCAAATGCATTGTTGTATTTGCATTTACTAATAATAAGTATGCAATACACGACAATTATGGCGTCTATATGGTCAAACTATGTTATTAGACGACCTTTTCTGTCTGGTGTTTCAATGGAATACTAAACAGTATTGATTAATGTTCGATTAGAAATTGAAACGAATTGAAATTATGATGTGATCGTTAGTGTGGTCCTTCATGTTTTATGCGCCCTATTGTGTTTGAAGGGCTTACCGGATATTTTATTATGTACGCCTATTGTAAATCATGTTTTTATTGTTTGCGTTTCCATGTCTGGTTACTTCCGACTTTAAACTGATGGAATGATAACAAGCCATGTTAAGTTTGTATTTAGTTGTGATTATACGTGTAATCCTCTGATCCCATGTTTTTGCACACCAGCCGGAAATGTTTTTATATTACGCAGTATTTTAAGGAAGCAAATATTTAATTAAAGAGTTTGCTTTCAAGGCTCTTAGTGTTTAAAGATTTAAAGTGCTCTTACATAACACCATTGTATCATCTGTTCAAATATTGCGTTGGTATGCATTAACATCTTACCGTGTACTCTACTTCCTTTCTTCTGATTACTTTCCTGCTTCATTTTTTATCAGCTGTATAAATTGCAGTGTTGGTTATCTGATATTTACATCGAATGGATTCTGTGCTTAGGGAACGCGGAGATTTTTCCTCCACACGGGTGCAACCGCAACTGTCCTCGCATGACGGACACCGTGAGAATTTCATAGACTTCCTGGAGAAAGAAATCAATTTACTTCTTCTATAAGCTCACCGTAGCGAATTGTACACTAATATTAATAGACAAGTGGATACAAAAACGCATTGCCATCATGGTATGCAGGTTGGTGCTCCTGTGAATCATGTGCGCGCGATTTTGGTCTTTATAATTGTTGAATAGGGTTTGTAATGATGGTAATATTTCGTAGTGGGACAATTGGTGGTACTTTCATGTTTTTATCAGCTGTATTCGGTCAAGGCTCGTTGGCGAGGTCGGTAGCGTCTGCTGTCTATTGTTAGAGATGCTCGTGATCGCCGATGCATAAAGAGAACTGAATAGCTTCTATTCATCTGTTGTGAGAAATGAAACATTGGAGCTGTGAACCGAGAGCTGACAACGATGGCATTGCAAGCATATCATAGCTTTGTTGATATTTTTCTTTGTGAGGATGTGGGAAATATCTATGTTGTTTATTTAATTACAGCTTGTTGTACTCTTATTTTTAATGTCTATTGTATCGTTATTTCTGAACGCAAATATGCTACTTATAGCTTGTGTTCCTGGGTTTCAGTACTTGTGGAGTTCATTAAAATTATTTCAAAAGCATTCACAGGGTTAAGTGAGGTGAGTGAAGTCTCTAATAACACAGAATCTCTCCAGGATTCTGTGTTATTAGAGACCTCAGTCTCATTAAACATCTTCATTTGTCACTTATTCCTTTGTTTGTTGATCTAAATAGTTTAAACCCACTCCCAGTCACAACAAATTCAGCTGCCATTCAGTCACGTATGTTTGATCTATGACTTAGCATATTCATATGTGTATGACTATCACTTAGGCTATTACCTAAGTCGTTCACCTATGTATCTAGGTCTCTCTAGGTGTGGGCTTTACGAAACGCTTGGCGTATGCGCTTAAATTTATGGCCAATATGTATATCATACATCATTGGGTGCCAATATTTTGTTATGACATGTTGGCTAACTGACCTGGCTTTAGATTTAGTGGTTTCTTCCTTATTGTGTTGATGAAAGTAAATTAGAATGCTCGTAGTCTATTGCTGGGTCGTTTATTTTTATGCGCCGTTGTTGATACTTACCGGTTTGATCTTACTATTAGAATTCTGGACGATATTATTTCCTCTTTATTGGTACATCGAAGTAAAATGTGAACTTGACGACCGGATAGCGCAGTCGATAGTGTAACTGCCTGCCACGCAGAGGTCTCGGGTTTGATGCCCGCTCAAGACAAATCTTTGTGTGCATGAACATGGAGGTTTGTCTTGGTCTGGGTGTTTCTGTGTATAATAATTATGTATTTACAAAATAAAAAGAATATATACATTATAGTAGGTATCAGTTATTCTAGTATCCATAGTACAAGCTCTGCTTAGTTTGGGGCTAGATGATGTTGTGGTTAAAGTTGTGTGATATTTATTTGGTATCAAAAAAAGCTCTTCTACCTGGAAAATGTCACAGATTTTAATAGTTGACGTAATTTTATAACAGTTACTTAAATCGATCTCTCACTCAGTTATCGAGTAAAATTACCAAATCTTGCTTCACGGTTAAAGTCGAACCATGAATTCTGTAAAGATTCGGTAAGTTATCTTTATACTTAGTAAGTTCTTGTGCAGCAACAGCTTGTCATGGCTTAATTAAGTCACGAAGTGAAGTTGGTTGTTTACTCTCTTTAAAAGAAAAACCAACAGTATTAGAAATTCTTCGAATTGAAGTTAGAATCGAACTTGTAACTTTCTTCAAATTCAGTGAATTTAAATAAATAATAATAATAATTTTTTGACGCATAATTTTTGATTTTTTTTTAGGTTTATTTCTGTTACAGCTGTACATAGGTATGATTTTGTTATTTATTATTAAATTTTTAAGTTATTTAATACCTGTAAAATAGATAAAGGTTTTTTAAAACTTTTAAAGGATGAAGTTTTTTTTTAATTCAGTGATACATTTTTTGTAAATGAACTCGAGAATGGAGGCTTGTCTATAACATAGTAATGTTGCACTACCGTGTGCCGGTTTTGTGGTGACACATTATCTTCTGTTAGTAAAGCTGTTATTAAACGTGTAGTTAAGCTTGCACTGTCATACTTTACACCTCTCAATTGAAAACGATCGTATACTCTTGTGAATCATCCGCATGGTGTAACCAATGGTGTCATGGAACCGCATAAAATGGTACAAGTTATAAGTGTCTAGTTACGATGAATGGATAGTATTTATACCCGTGATGAAGTAGTAGTTTTCTTGAGATTAGATAGATTATAGCGCATATTAAATAAATAACTCACAACGCCATCTAGTCCTAAACTAAGCAAAGCTTGTACTATGGGTACTAGAATAACTGATACTAATACATATATACTATATATTTGGTAAATACATACTTATTATAATATAGAAACACGTAGACTAAGACAAACTCTCATGTTTATGCAGTTTATTAGAACGCAAGATCGCGATAATTAATTAATGAAATGAATCGCCAAGATTCTTTTTTTTTTTTATACTACGCCCACAGCGAACGAACGTGTAGTCCACCTGATGATAAGTGGAGTACAGCCCATGGACATCAACAATTCACAAAAGTAGATTATAGATGCGTCGCTGCAGCTGAGGACTAAGGTGTTATGCCTCATGTGCCAGTAATTTAAGGGCCTGATCTCACCACCAAACCGGAACACAGTAATGGAAGCACTACTATTTGGCGGCAGGTTAAAGGTAAGACGGTGGTGCTGCCGCCCTAGAACTCGTTCACAAGAGCTCTACCACCAGTAGAAATTCGTTGTCAAAATTGTGCTCTATTTGATAGTATAACAGCTTCAATGGTCTAGTGGTTAGGTTATGCGCCTGTCACCGCGAGGTTTACCGGGCAAAGTGTTACTTGTGAACTTTCCGTCAGAAAATTCACAATAGCAGCACGGAGTTGGAATTTTGCCCGGTGGATGGCGATAGTCTCTTCCTATTCCATGGGACCTAAACATTACAGGTGAAGTGTGGGTGTTGTACACCTCTGCCTCACCCTTCTAGGTATTATAGGCGTGATGTTATCTTATGTTCGTTACTATAACTATTTCGTTAATTTTAGGTACCTTGGTCTGACTTACATTCCAGCAATCTTTAACATATTAAAGGTTATTAAGTACCTGAGGTAAAGAAGGCGTGATGGAGAGTAAGAAAATTGTGCCCGGGAGTTGGAATTGTGCACGGTGGATGGCGATAGGCTCAATATCTCATGGGACCTAAACAAAACTGTTGAAATGTGGGTGATGTACACTTCTGCCAAACTCTTTAGGGCAATATCGGCGTTATGTTATCTAAAATGATATCATTATTTACTCTTTTATTTAATAACTTATTATTCGTGTAAGTGTTTAACGAACGTAAAATGATTATTATACTGTTTACGCTTGTCTCTCATCAGTTGCACTGCAGAATAATTTGAATAAGTATTGTTAGAGTGCGAAAGGTGGCTGTATTGTGTTAGCACAACGATCGCAAGCCTTTTGATTTGTCATCAATGCAAACTCTTTGGATTACGAAACCATCTTAATATTCATAGTACTTGTATATTACATAATTTAGTGAAAATTCTCATGTTTTCTAAACAATAACGTAGTTCAGTTTTGTTTTATGGTTCAGTTAATTAAATTCTGACGGTTAAATTTGATTAAAATAATCTACAATAGAAAATTTACCGGATCGTGGGTACAACTGTTTAGTTTGAGAATAGATTTCTTTTCTAAGAAACAGTTCAAAAAATAATTATGGGACTGGCAGGGTTTGAACCTGCGACTTTTGCATACCGGGCAGCCCCTTAACCAAAAAGCTACGGTCGCCTTTTGTACTTTACGTCATTAGCTTATAGTGGTTAAAGCTGCTGCCCGGTATACAGAAGATACAGGTTCAAATGCCACATCCATAATATTTTCAACCAATTCTTAGTATTATTTGCTAAACATAGCTAAATGCTATAATCGTTGAAGATTATTCTAACTTCACTATTTGACGTGAGCCAAATCGGTAAACTTAACGGGTGTGGAACATAATTTTATTATGGTTTAACTACCTACTGTCAATATTGTACATATCATGAGGGCTGTAAACATTTCGTTTTCAAGAGATAAGTTACCACCAAAGTCTCGAGTATGAGAGTGTTTCAATAATCAAGATTAATCCGTTGTAGGTAATTGTCTCATTATTTATTAAAATATTATTCTAAACAAGATTTTGGATAACTTTTGTTAATATCTATCATCGAGTTTTTATCTATCATATTTTAATCATCGATTCATGACGACCGGGTAACGGAGTCGGGTTCGATTCCCGCTCAAGACTAATCTTTGTGTGCACCAACATGGAGGTTTGTATTGGTCAGGGTGTTTCTATGTAAAATAAGTATGTATTTACAAAATAAAAAATATATATGTATTAGTATCAGTTATTCTTGTACCCATAGTAAAAGCTCTGCTTAGTTTGGGACTAGATGATGTTGTGTGAAGACTGTGTGATATTTATTTTATTTATCGATAGAAAGAAAAAACAAGAAGAAATTATAGCATTTTATTTCCATCATCTAAGTTTGTGACTAAACTTTGGCATTTGGATTTTACTGTATACCTTTCATTGCTGACGTAATTAAGGTTCTGAATTTACATACAGTGCCTACTCCACGTTCTACTTAGCTTATAGCATTGTCATAAAGATTACGATAGAAGATTCACTTATAAACTGCGTAACACACTAGTGCGAGTAATAACGTTTTATCATTTTATTTCAGGTAAATGGGAGCAGTGCGATTTCATAACATTATGTAAGTGACTAACTAAGGTGCTAAATGTGAGTGGGTAAGTATATTTGGAACTTTGTAGGACCGTGTCAATATTTCTTATTGATTATTTTATAGCATTAAGCTATGCTTAGCTAATTATACTAAGAAACAGTTGAAAAAATTATGGGAACGTCAGGATTTGAACCTGCGACCTTCTGCAAACCGGGCAGACACTTTAATGACGTAACATACAGTTGAAAATTTAGGGACCTGGCTAAAGGCGACCGTAGCTGATTGGTTGAAGCGGTTCAAATCCTGCCGATCCCATAATTTTTTCAACTGTTTCTTAGTATAATGTGTCAATATTATTTTCTACTCTATGTGCTTTGTATATTACTAATATACGATGATGTGTCAGGTACAGTAAACTGAAGCGAAGTTAGGACACCACTGTACACAGTGTACACTTCAAGTGAGGTGTTTTATATTTATTTCAAAATAAAATAAATATATTTGTCCGAAAAAAGTAAGGTATTACCTTCACAGTGCTGTTTGTGCACTTACTGCTTATATTTTTCTCTGTCTTTTATATTCGATCGTATCGTTTAATTTTCCTGAAAAGGTGTTTTTACTGTTCAGTGTTACTTTATTTAGTGTACTGAATTTATAACCTTTTTATAATCTAAAGCTCAAAACAAGTTGATTTACTAAAAAAATATTTATTGAAATATGTTATTCTATGTACTATGGTTCAATGTATTTAGTAACACTCACTACCAACAGTAAAATTACAGAGATACTTAATATTAACATTAATCTGTTTAAATAAACTTTGTACATTTAAATATTCTAATAACTTAATCAAAAAAAACAAAATTGAATACCTAACTATGTACAGCTATAAGAATTATTAGTAATCAGGTATTATATTATCAAGTTTGTTGTTTTCCTTATTCCAAGGTATAGCACTGTTTAATATAGGCGCAGATTCTAAAAGTTTGCAAACAACTGTGATTAATAAATCATAGCCAATAAAACTATCCCAATAATAGTTAACAAAGCGTCTAATTAACAATCGTTACATCACAAAAGTTTCATAGTTTATTGCGTAACTAATCAATTTCTTGCTGGGCTATAAAAATCCTGTTATTATAGTCAAATGCCTGATATGCCGTTAACAGAATGTAGAGCAATAACACCTTTTTTGCACCACATAGTATACCGAATAACCATAGGATAACACGGTAGTTACACTCAATTCTTAAATTTGTAACCACAATTTATCTCATCATCCTAAGTTTCACGTTTGGATAGATTAAGAAGCCTAAATTATTCATAGATATGATTTAAACGGGAATTGACGGCTTGACTTTTCGACAAGGTTCCACTTTACGTAAAAAATAACCTAAATTATTTATTTATATTAAAGAATAAATGCACACACTGAACAGATATAGGTAAATGAATTTATTAACTGAATCATTAACAGAAAATAATAAATTCAGTCAAATTACTACGTGCTCTCTTTTGTCAGCGCGAAGCCTTTTTTTTTTTTTTTTTTTTTTTTCGCGGGGAAATGCATTTACGCATACCACCCCACCCGTGGGGGGACGGGCAGAGTGGCTATGTGGGACTCCCGTGCCTACGATGTTAAACGGCACAGAATACCCACTAAAACCCCGCGGTGTGCCCTCGTCGCCGAAAGATGGTGGGTCGGCGAGCCCTGGATCGATCTTACATCCACAGGGCTCGCCGCGGCGACCGTGCCCAGTCCGACCTCCGACCGGGCACCCGACTCTAGGTCCTCCTCTCGTAGCGACGCCCCGGGCACACCCAGGGCGTCACTCCGTCGCGGAAGGCATCAGCGGGCGGCGGAAAACCCCCTCCACCGCCCGCGGCCTCGCTTAGGGCGGCATTAGGCTCGCGGCATACGCGCGCCTTCGCCGCCCAGCTCGCCGGCGGCGGAGCGGATCAGCCAGGGGTGCGTCCTCCCTGATCCGCTCCGCCGCCTCCTTCTGCGAGATGACGTCCTCACAGAAGGATGCGACCGCATCCCACGACCTCGCGCTGCCCATGGCCGCAACCACGGCCGGCAGCGAGAGGTCGTTCCCTATGACCGCGGTGAGTTCCCGGCGCTGCACCTCCCAAGCAGGACACTGCTCGAGAGTGTGCTGCGCCGAGTCCTCACCGCAGTCGCAGTGGTGGCACATGGGGCTCGCCTCCCTCTTCAGCCTGTGCAGGTACTTCCCGAAGCAACCATGCCCGGTCAATACCTGCACTAGCCTGAAGGAGAGAGTCCCATGCTGCCGCCCTGCCCACTCCTCGAGAATCGGCCGGAGCGCTTCCACGGTTCGAAAACCAGCCCGTGGAGCCCCCAGCCGATTCCCCCACCGGATCATCAGCGTCCGGTGGGCCTCCTCGCGCCAATCTCGCAGCTGCCCAGGCATGGGGACAGAACCCTCGGCCCGAGCAGCCGCGCCGCGCTTGTACACTTCGGCGAGCACTTCCGCATCCAAATCCCACGGGGGTGTTCCGGCCAACGCACACGCCGCGTCGGTCGACACCGTGCGGTATCCGCGAATGGCCCTGACCGCCAGGACGCGCTGCGGTCTCCACAGCCGCGCCCTGTTCTTGGCGGACAAGGCCTCCGCCCACACGGGTGCGCCGTACAGTGCCATTGACCGTACCACCCCCGCGTAAAGCCGTCGGCTGGCGACGCTGGCGCCGCCCACGTTCGGCAAAAGCCGACCGAGAGCGGCAGCCACGCCTTCCAGCTTGGGCACCAAAATACGGAAGTGCTCGTCGAAGCTCCACCGCCTGTCTATCACTAGGCCCAGATACTTGATCTGGGCCTCGATCCGTACGAGGACCGAGCCGACGGTAATCGAGGCGCCAGCAGGTGGCCCGCGACGAGGCCCGTGAAACATCACGGCCTCAGTCTTGGCAGGGGCCACCCTAAGCCCCAGCGCCTCGATGCGCCCGACCACTTGGGACACACCCACTGTGGCCAGGCGCGCCGCCTCCTCGAAGTCTCGCCCCCGGGCCGTGACGAGCGTGTCATCCGCATAGCAGATGACGTCTAGGCCCGGGGGGAAAGCTCCACGCAGCACCCAGTCGTAACCGATGTTCCACAGGAGCGGTCCTAGGACCGAACCCTGCGGGACACCGCACGACACGGGCCTGCGGAGCAAAGCTCCGTCTCGGTCCTCGTACAGAACCCCCCTGCCTTCGAGATAGTCGGCCACCAGCCGCATCAGGTAAACCGGCACTCCATGGTACCGGAGTGCCTCGCTGACGCAGCTGAATGGCAGAGTCCCGAAGGCGTTGGCGATATCCAACGATACCGCCAACAACACCCCTCTGCCGGCGACGGCCGCCTCCGCAGCAGCCCTCAGGCGCAGGATGGCCCCGATCGTCGAACGTCCAGCACGAAAACCGTACTGGGCATCCGACAGACCAGGGCCTACCTCATCAAGATGCCGGACGATACGGGTAGCAATCACTCTTTCGAGCAGCTTTCCCGCCTCATCCAGCAACACGATAGGCCTGTAGGCCGCCACGGTGTCGGGCGGCCGTCCCGGCTTCGGGAGGAGAACCAGCTTCCCCGCCTTCCAGCAGTCAGGAAACCGTCCGGACGCCAGGCACACGTCGAACAGTTCCCTGAGGCGATCCCCCATGTGGTTGAGGACCAGGGCCAACACCCGTCCGGGTACCCCGTCGGGCCCGGGGGCGGTGTTCTTCGAACGCATCCGGAGTACAGCCGCCCCTACCTCCGCATCCGTGACGGGTGGAGCACTGAGGTCGGCCTCCCGGTCGTCGGTCTCTGCGACCATTGCCGGGGGCGTGTGTTCCGCCCGTTGCGGGAATAGGCCCTCAACCACCTCTGCGAGGAAGCTGGGTTGGAGAGTCTCCGTAAGGGGGGCGCCCCGCGAGCGCAGCTTGTTCAGCGCAGCTCGGTAGGGGCGGCCCCAGGGGTCACGATCGAGACCCTCCAACATCTCCTGCCGCGCCTCCTCCTTGGCGCGGCATATGGCCAGCTTTAGGGCGCACACCTGCTCGATGTACGCCGCGTAAAGCTGGTCTTCCATCTCGACGTCGCGAGGGCGACGTCGCCGGCTACGGCCGTAGGACCTCCGCGCCGCAAAACAGGCGGCGCGGAGGGAGGCAAGCTCCGGGGACCACCAGTATACCTCCGTCTTCGGGGACCAACGCTTGGCACGGGGCATGGCCGCATCGCAAACCTGCGTTATCGCATCGTTAATGCGGCCAGCCGCAGCGTTGGCTCCCTCGGACGAAGGCGGGGAGGCGAACCAATTCGAAATAATGGCCGCCTCCTCCAGCAGATCCCTATCCATCCGTCCCACAGCCCACCGCGGAAACGCACCGCGACGCCGAGAGGGAACGTGACCCCTACTGGGGCCCTGGGACCGGGAGAGCTCAAATCGGATGTACCGGTGATCCGAGAGCGTCTCAACCTCATCCAGGACACGCCAGTTCCTTACTTGCGCTTCGACAGCAGGGGTAGCGAACGAAAGGTCCACTATCGACCCCCCCTGCCGCCGAACGCACGTGTTAGTGGTGCCTCTATTAAGGAGACAGAGGCCCACCGACGCTGCCCACTCTTCGACCGCCCGACCGCGGGCGTCCGTTCTGGGGGACCCCCACACCAAGGATTTGGCATTGAAGTCCCCCAGAACGAGCACCTGACGAGGTGCTATCCGCCGTATCGAGGTCTCCACTCTATTGAGGAAGACCTCGAATTCCGCCAGACTCCGGTTTGGGGAGAAGTACACGCCGACCAGCGTTACCTCCCCCCAATCAGCAGCAACGAATCCCGAGCCCTTATCTCTGAGAGACAAGGGCGGGGACCGAAGCGCACCGGAGCCGACGATGGCCACGGAGTCGTCCCAGTCACCCACCCAATTCGGGCGGGGAGGAACGAAGTAGGGCTCCGCGGCCACGGCCACACCTACTGACCACTCCGCCATCGCCTGCAGGAGGAGGTCCTGGGCGGCGGCGCAGTGGTTCAGGTTCGTCTGGAGGAGATTGGAGGCTTCGTAGTCCATTACTGGATTTCTGAAACCTCCATCTCCTCTCCTGCGGTCGGCGGCCGAGCACCGGGAGCAGCCGTGGTCGATCGGCCAGCTCCCGGACGCTTCGGTGCGTTGGGGATTGTGCACCCCTCCCGCCCCATCAAGTGGTCGGCGGGCCTACCACCCGCCGCGCACTGGGGGCAGTGAGGGGCGGCAGAACATTCCGCCGCCCTGTGCCCCGATTGACCGCAGCGGAAACACAATCCGCTGCAGTCTACCGTACTTGTGCAGTTGGGCTTCAGGTGGCCCCTCGCCATACACCCATAGCACCTCGCAGGCCTCTCCTCAAGGACCGTGATACGGGCCGAGGAAAAGCCCACGAGGAGCCTGCCAGCTTTGGCCAGGAGCTTGGCCGCGGCGATGGGGCACCGAGCCCACACTGCACCCACTCCTCCGGGGCCGGGGCGGACGGCACCGACCCTGACGGAGTCGGGAGCGCACTTAGCAGTCGCTATAATGCGCTCCCGCACCTCCTCCGCTGTGACGGAGTCGTCCAGGCCCGAAATGCGCAGCTCCGCGCACTTCGTCGGCCTGGCGACCGTAATGCCGGTCCGCCCCCCCACAATCCCCCGCAGCGCGTTGGCCACGAGGTCGGCCTGCTGGTCCCCGTCCTTGCCCGGGAACTCTAGGACGCGGGCCCCCGTCCGCGCCTGCCGCACCCTCCCACCGACACCAGGAAGGGCACCGTCGAGAACGGTCCTAGCTTCTCGGAGGAGGCCCACATATGTGACTCCCTCCGCCTCAGGCGCCACCGTGATAACCACGGCAGCACTCTTCGGCAGAGAGAGTTTGGGCCCCCTCTTACCGGCCTTCTGGGTCAGCGCTCCCTGAGGGGAAGGGTTCTTTCCCTTCTTAGCCCTTCGGCGCTTTTTCCGCCCCCCTGCCGTCTGCCATCCCTCTCCCCCCACCGCCGAGGTTGGCGGAGCAGGAGTAGCAGGGACCGGCGCGGGCACCGACATCGGAGCACCCGGAGCAGCGGCCGGCGGCCCCCTCCGCTTCCGCTTCCTCTTTGCGGCAGGAGCCTGGGTGGCAGGAGCCGCAGCCGGCACAGGCGGCTTGGGCGCGGCGCGCCCGCCGGCCACCTCCGCAAAGGACTTCGCACCAGCTCCCGACTGGGGTAAGGGCCCCGGGGCCGGCGCCGGCTGACTCTGCGGGCGTCCGCGCCGGTCGGCCGCCAGCATATCTCCCACTAACTTGGCCAGCTGACTCATTTGGGCGTCGCTGAACGCGTCGCCCCGAGCCAGCTGGCCACGAGCCGCCCCCTTCCTGCCCGCCGGCGCAGCCGGCGGCGTAGCCGCGGGCACAGCCGAAGGCGCAGCAGGCGGCGCATCTAAAGGCGTAGCCGGCAGCGCAGCCGGCGGCGCAGTCGGCAGCTCCACGGCCCGCGGAGAGCTAGCTCGGACGGTGCCGATCTGGAGATCGGCCCGAAGTTGGGCCAGTTCCGCACGGAGCAGCTGCACTTCGCCCTCAAGGCGGGCATTGGCAGCCTCGAAGGCGTTGGCGCGCTCGAGGAGCCGGTCCACCACTCCATTCAGAGCGCGAAGCCTACCGCACCCAGCTGTGTAATGATTGTTTGTAGGAAGAGTTTTGAGATGTACCTCTGATTTTTACTATGGCATTAACAAGCGCTAATTAATCAAACCATGAAGTAAATAGCTGTTCGCAAACGAATCAATTTAATTGATAGAAAAATGCCGCTATTTAGAACTGTGATTTAAATATTGCGGAGACGAGATAATTTCTTTTGGTCGATGAGATTGTAGATGTCATGTAGATTGTTTTTTTTTACATACGTACTAGCCGGTTGAAAGTATTTTTGACTCTCCAATCTTAAATGTGCCGAGTCTTTTCCTATTATATTAAGGTTGCCTGGCAGAAATCACAATTAGTGATAAGGCCGCCCATTGTACTGTAATCACTAGATATAAGTTTAAAGTGAAAACTCAAGGTGTACAATAAAGTGTATATTAAATAAATAAATAAATATGTTGGGGTCGGCTTCTAAACTTACGGATTTAGCTGAATATCAGTATTTTACGTGGAGCTACTGCCATCAGACCTCCACAGCCCTGTACGAGGCAATACGATACTCTTTGATAAACTAGTTATCAGACTTTCTGGCATCTTGACTACCCGTAACGACTGCCATAGATGTTCAAATGGCAACCGAGACCGACGGCTCTCCGAGGCACGGAGAAAACTAGTTATGTTAAAGATGGTCTCCCATCCACGGCTGGCCGTGGCGTGGTTAGCATTGCTTTACCTGCAATTTCATTTATTATTAGGTAGTAATGGGTAATTGCAAAATCAACATTTTCAGAATTATATACTCAATAAAGACATATACATTACAATTATCAGCTTTAAATTCAAATTCAAATTCAAATCATTTATTTTCATAGGCCACAGTGTTCAACCGCCTTAAGGCGCTTGAACACGTCAAAATATTACAAACAAATGATATAAAAATAAATTATAAGTAAAACTAAATTATACTAATTACAATGGACGTATCAGAAAACATATATACAACAAAATTAAATAACTTCAAATATGTTGGTCCATCACAATTGACATCTTTGACACTTGACACAATAACTTTAGCCATACAATTTACTATGATACATAAGACCGTCAAGTAATACAAGTACCTAAAGTTCAACTTAATCTAAGTATGAAATAGAGATACACCTAAGTATCGTCTATGCACTTAAGTGTTTATACAAAAAGTTGAATGAATAGTGGTAGATATCGTTGCTAGCTTAATGTTGAGGAACTTAGTCAATTTTAACATAGCTTAGGACAAATATATTTCGTCTAAACGTAGAGAAAATCAGCTTTGTAATGAAGTTTTTGTCCCCTTGATGTCTTGTACTATCGCAATAAATACTCTTCTAAAAAACATGTTTTTCAAACGACGATTTAGAATTGAGTTAAGGGGTCTTATTTGCCACTCAAACGCTAGGCAAAATTTGAACATAACATAATGTCACGCCTATGTGTGTAACGTGTACAACACCCACTTTTCACCTGTTATGTTTTGGTGCAATGAGCTACGAGGTGAGAAGCACTATTCTAACTACGTGCTGCTATTGAGAATTGCCGGACAAAAAGTTTACAAATAACACTTTGACCGACCTGGGAATCGAACCCGAGACTTCGTGCTGAGAGGCACATACCTTAACCACTAGACTTACGAGGCAAATTTTTTACCTTTTAGTATCTCAAAACTGGTTGGTTTTAAGTGGCAATGAGATATCCATAGTACCCCAGCAGTCTTTTGTTTTACAATTACATCATACGTGTTCATATTCTTAGTCAGGTTTCCTAGACATAAAAGTTCAATATATTCGCCAAGCACCTTCCGCGAACATTAAATTTGATAACATTAGTTAGCCCTTTCTCTCAAATGACTATAGTTACTTTCACTGAATGTAACAAACTTATAATAACAATTGATCGATAAAAGCTTTCAAAAAGCTTACACTTTCAATCTCCATAGGCTTTTTAAATGTAAAGGTTTTTTAAATGTAATTGTATTACTTTGTTGGTAAACACATTATTGCGATATTCAATTTCAATTTATATGTCATGTTATGCTTAGTTGATTTAATATAATTTGAAACCTTTAATATAATTTACAATCAATTAAGTTCATTCACTGTATTCACCATTCATAAAATAAGATACATTTCGCTACTCCTTGCATGCATGCATACATTTGCCACATGCATGCCGCAAAGATACATTCATATGACATAAATTGTGCAATACAGTAAGCTACTTGTCACATTATGTTTAACTCCTCATACCATTAACTAGGTTATTAAAAAATATGGCCATTATCTGGCGTCAAAAATAAGATAGTCAAATTTTTATGTTGCTCGCCTACGGGTGTGTCACACTGCTGGGCAAAGAATTCTCCCCATGACTTCCAAGTCTTTCTGTTATTTGCTATCTATCTATCTATCTATCTCATCTAGTCCAAACAGGTCTTAAAAAAGGTTTTTTAACAAATTGTGTCAATATTTTCACATTTAATGAAGATATATCATAAACCTTATAAAAAGCTTATTTATAATCCGAACTAGAATAAAAATAAAATAATAATATTATCACATAGCTACCGAATGAATATCAAGTAGCAACTATTGTAAGCAATTTCTAAATTGAAAGCTTAGTCAAATAACAGTAGTATGAATTTCAAAGCACTGCTTAGCATATCTTTCTCACAGACATGGAAGTTCTTACTGTTCTTACTGCCTCAATGTAAATACGCTCATTACATCTCACTTGCAAATTATTGGCAGTTCGATTCCTGGTAATTGTACTGTTGTCTATTGGCGTTTGTAGTTTGATGAGTCGTTTTTACTGATCGGCTGATAGGTATAATATAATGGCTCACAAGTCACAGGACGGTCGGGGAATAAATGTATTGCAGGGTCTTCTCTAGCAAACATAATTGTGAGAGAAGGCCCTGAAATGAATACTGGTCTCTAGTTAGTAAGTAGGGACTACATTACAAACGTCGATTGCCAAACTCATCGGTAATAAAGGTCTATTCCAAGGAATCAAAATTGTTACTGAATAATTTTCTAAAAATAAAACCGACTTCAAATAAAAAAAAAAATAATTAAAAAATTAAGAAATACTTAAATAATATTCAACGTCTTGCGTCTTCTGTGTATAACTTGAAAAATACAGTAAACGGCCTTAAGGTGCCTATATTTAAAGAGTTATTCTCGAATCAGCTTAGCAACATGAAATGCTAGATGCAAATATCCACGTTGATTAAGGTAATATAAAAAAAATATATAATCGAATTTAGAACCTCTTTCTTTTTTAATTTGGTTATAAAATATAAGATTTAAAAAGTTGTAAATCATCGGCAAGTTCTGAGCATAACTCAAAACGAAACATAATAAATAAACTAAATTCTCAAAAACGTAACTTTATTTGCAAATTCATTGGAACCATTAATGAGTTCGGCAAGCTCATCAAAGGATGCCATAGACCACCCATCAATAATTAACAGCATACCTGAGCGTCTAGACCTCACACAGCCAAATTCAAATCGACTTGAATCTAGGAACTGTTCTCTTACTCATTCCATTCGACACTAGAATACCTTCCACTTAGCCATTAAGCCAAGTCTAAGGGCCAATTGCACCAACCCGAGTATAACATTGAATCAGGGACAGAGATCGGTGTGCAGAAGATCGCCGCAGGTTCAAATCCTGCCGGTCCCATATCTTTTTGGAACGAAGTTAAATGCTATCATATCGTACGCGTTCATTCTTTATAACATTTTGTGAATGCAACTTCGCCATGTTGGTTTGTATTCTACTTAAGAGGAACAAAGGGATGAACGTGACGTCACAAAATGACGTTACATACAGTTGAGAAATTTAGGGACCTGGCAATAGGCGACCGTAGCTGGTTGGCGGGTTCAAATCCTGTCGGTCCCATATCTTTTTCAACTGTTTTTAGTACAGTTTGAAAACCTGGTTCAGTGATGAGCTCGGTTCAACACGTTTGGTGAAATCAGCTCTTAATCTGCTACTTAATTTAACTAAGCAAGTCGTGAAACAATCATGTTAATGAAAAGAGTTAGATTTACGTGATCGAAAAGTGAAGTGGATAGAGTTATGGGAACACTGTATGTAAGTAGCTTTTGACATCGATAGCTTTTTCGTTGGCTCACTTATTTTTGGATCGCAAGTAAGACTTTTAGTATTGTCTTATTAAACTATGGCACGACGGTAAGCAACAATACATAACCACAAGCATCGAATAGCCGTTGTTAACTGGTCCGAGTTTTGAATTTCTATTTTTTTTTTAATGAAAATCTTTGTAATATTTACATAACATCACGGCCAGAAGGGTGTTGGCAGAGGTGTACAACATGGGATAGAGGGTGAGCCTATCGCCATCCACCGGGGACAATTTCAACTCTGTGCTACTATTGTGAATTTCCTGACGGAAAATAACAGTTTGACCGACCCGGGCATCGGATCCGAGATCTCCCGGTGAGAGGCTCCTATGCTAACCACTAGACCATCGAGGCTCGCATTATCAATAAAATGTTATACTAAAGGAAGGGAAATAGTGGAGTTTGGAAGTAAAAATACTGATAAAATAATGTATTACCGATTAAACCATGCCGATTTACTTGAAATTTAAATATTCTGACACATTCATTTAATCAATTGCAAATGACTAATTACTGTTATAAATATTTTCTTACTTTAACTTTCCAGTGAATGAAGATAATATTTTAATAATGTACTTACTTTCAAAAAATTAAGAAGGCTTTGTTTGTGTGGACAGTATAAACTTTAATGACTTATATGGTTCGAAAGCACTCACAAACTGTACATTCTAGGGATAGTTATTTCGAGATTTTGTTTAAGGCCGTGATTGCCAATAAGCATACTATATTAATTGCCTAATAAAACGATTTTTTATCGTTACTTTTGCAATCACTATTGTGTATTAAATCTAAAAGATGCAGTAACGCAAAGGAATTAATACCTATAGTCATTGACAGTAGTCCATCAATATACCGACAACATTTTTCAATTACACCCATTCATAATCAACAACAATCCCGCCTACACTAACAGCAGTTCTAAGAAAGTACTCCGCTGACCGGCGCGGGCGCAGGCGTGATGGTTGAATAACAATATGAACGAAAGTGTCCCCACCGGAAATGCTCGGTGAAAATCATGTCCAACTGATAGCTGTCCATTAGCTCAATAGCTATGCAAAGTATTGCGTAATGCTGGGTCCACACCGAGCCAACGAACGACCAACGAAGGCTAGGGATGTGATAAAGTTATTCGCATCACCTATATACATTACGTTTCATTCGATTTGAATTTGTGTGTAGCTTATGTTTGAATGTGTATTGGACCAAGTAAACGATGAAGACTGACGGGACTCGCGAATAATCCACTCGAAATGGCATCAATAGTTAAAAATAAGTAATTGCCACTTGATTATTAACTTATGTAAGTTATTAATAATCGAATAAACACTAATCGATATATGTCAAGCGAATAATTTTGTAACATCCTTAGCCGTTCGTTGGCCTTCGTTGGTCAGGTGTGGACCCAGCATTATACGTACTTTAAATAGCATTGTAAATAAGATCCTTTTAGAAACCTTTAGGAATATTTTATCAGTTAGTGTAGAAGTACCAAACTAATTAGGTTCTTTCTGTTGTTTGCCAGTTTGCTAAACATTTTACCTATCTCTATTTATGGGTTTAAAAAGGAAGATAAAAATCTCTTGTTGTATTTAAGATATTTTAATTATGGGTTTATTATCTCCTAAAATTCGTCTTTCGACTTAATAAGTTACTTACATACAAGTTCCATCGTCTTTGCCATGGGATAAAGGCATGTTTCTATTTATATAAATAATGAAAATTTTGTCACTTTACTATCTTTTCCTAATGTAAAACGCTTCCAAGTACTACGGCGGATATATTAAAATAATACCTCCATAAAAGGTATAATGTTTATTATTCCTAGTTATGTTATTAGGTTATTTTTTGCGTTCACATGTCGGTGAATAAAACGGAATACATGCTCGAGTGGACACCTGAATATTTATGAACTATAAAGTATAGCGCTGACTGAGTTTCCTTTCCGATTAGAATAAGCACGACTTCAGCCGTTTGGAAATCGTACTTCTTGTTTATTTTAATAAAAAATACAAGGTAAAAACCTCGAAAAGATTTTTAGGACCTTAATTTTAAAACATTTAAAAACTAATATGGCCAATTAATTTATCACAGTAAATTATCACCAAAAAATAGACACTGACATAGATAGAGTTGGTTTATATATTCATTCAGTTTCCGTTAGACTAGAACCTGACCTCTTTGTAAAAAGATATGGAGAATATTATCGATAGAGCCGGAAAACTGACATCGTATCCAATCCAAATTATTTTCGTCTATTAATACAAAGTAAGCTTCTTCGTTATATAAGGAGTAGCTCTGCCTTATGTAGGATTATAATGTTAGTTTTTATTGTCTGAAGTAAAGTGAACCTTTAGCGTGTGGTTGCAAATTAAACCTGTTCTGGCCAGATCAACTTTCATAGGACATAAGAACATGTCTGAGACAATTTTGTGTAATATAGGGCTTGCACGAATCCATCAATTTCGCTGTTCCCATACGACCGCAAATGTCGTCATTGAAACGCATGTTTGATGAGAACTCTATGAAATTATGAAAAATAAAAGTCTTGTGATGATAGTAGAGTGTAATCTTATGTAAATGCAGAGCATGTAATTTAAAATATGGTTCACGGCCAAGGTTTACTATGCAGATGGATAATATGCAGTATTATATTGAAAATACACGGTTACTCAAGTTATTTTAGCCGGAGATATGACAACTAGTTTCGAATATATTACGTAGTTTCATCAACTGGGCGATTAATCGCGTTTCGTCGCCGTCGCGCGATATCTCGTACTGACGTGACGTCGATTAACGTGAGTAACGCGTATTCTTAATAATAAAGTCATCACCTCACGTTGGTTTTAATTATATTAACAAAATTCAGGTTAAAATTTTACCTCACAATTTTAAAAGGACAAATGTGATCTGTAATTTTGGTAAAAACTAATTTTCTTTAACTTTGCGCCAGATTGAGCAAGTTCCCATGGGTTTTTAACTGACTCAAAATTAATCAATAAAAAACCCTAGCCTTGCCAATACCTCAATTAAACAGGTAACACGAGGTGCCAATAATCCAATCAAATCTGATATAATAAAGCAATACTCGGCAATTACTTTACCTATGTAATTTTATTGTATTCGCGCCAAACAGATTGGCACAAGAACTTGTGTTCGTGTGAAGTTCTGTTACTTTGACTACGTATACGCAATGTCGGCGCAGTAGCCTGTGATTGGTATACTGCTGAGAAACCATTGACAATCTGATAGTCTTTTTATGAAGGCGGAAGAAATGCGGGACTGGTATTTCTGTGTCTGTCTTCTTTTTTGTGAGGTGTTTTGTAGAGTCAGCAGTATATACAGTAGTGTGCGAATTAATGTGAACATAGTGCTATGTGAAAACATTATCATCAAATATTTTTCATTACATAATATACCCGCCAAGTGCGCGTTGTAACGCATACATTAAGGGTTCCGTTTTAAATGTAGGACATATAATTATAATTCTTTTCGACCACATAGATAAGTTACTCGGTACAAAAAAGTTTGAACAAAATTTATGTGATTGAAAAATGAATTGATTGTAGATTTCGAATGAGAGCACAACCTTGTAAGGGGTGACAGAACAGCTCATTTGCAACAATTTTATATATGAACACACATAGGCGAAAGTGATCGGTTCTTAAGATATTTAAGCATATCGAATACGTTTGTTTTATGCTATTACGTACTATATGCACCATACAGTTCTTTATTGTATCCATGTTATTAACAAGATACTTCAACAACATTGTTCCCAACTGAACAATGTGACAACATAATAATATGTTTTATTGTGACTGTTACAGCATGCTATACAGTTATTTCAATTGTTGACCTGTTCAATTACACCTCAGCTGTCGGTTACTACGAAACATTGTACTGTGTGAATACGGAACCGAGTATAGAGTGCCGTTTACTTATATAATTGTGTGCCTAATGAGATACGGGATACAACTAAACGGTTCCGCGTATTTCTGACATGTTACTGATACCATCTTTTTTGACGCGAACAATTTTCTTTTTTTCTGGTGAGAATATTAAAGGTGTTAATTAGTTGCTTTGCATTTAGATTCTGCTGGTTATTTAATATTGCTTTCTATCTTTTCTTTAGCATATCAATTAAAGCTTTTTCAAAGTCATTGCAAAACGCCTAATCGACGCTTCTCGCGACCAGAAGGCTGGTTTTTAATTCGCCCAGCGATTACGCATTGCCAATCAATGTGACAATGCTGCCAGCCTTCTGGCCACAGTATCTGCTGTGGACAGTGATGCGGAGGAGTATTATGACGCATTATTTAATTAGTTTATTTTATTTTATTTATTAATTGTGTACGTTATAAAGTGTAAGAGTGAATTTCTGATGGTCAATTTTTTTTTACTAATCTGATCCTGTATCCTGCACGGGCGGCCGTATATATGGGCCTCATGTTTGGTGGAGGTACTTAACCGGGTACAAGGTATCCCCCTGTATATTAATCTGCCGCGCTTGAATAAATCCCGAAATCCCTTAATGGTCATTACTTATATTTAGTTATATTATTTTTAATGTATTTTAATAGACGCATTAACTTATATTGAATTTACAGAAGAATATATAAAATATACATAGCATATACGTTTTACTGTTCATAAAAAATAAAAAGCTTTGTAAACTTCAAGCAATTTACATTTTATTTGATCATAAAAATGCATATTAAATATTTATAACAGGTGAACAACTGTAATTTTAATAGATCTTAAAATATTTACTCAATATTTGTAAAACCATTTTACTTTTATAGGCTATTAAGTACATTTATTACTATATCTATTGTAATTTAGTAGCCCAAATTAACAATAATAGCCTTGTGTTACAAACTTGTTACTGTTACATTTGCGTTTACATGATAACATTTAATATATATCGATATTTAGTAACCTGCTATACAATCAATCTATAGCCAAGGTTGTTTTCTCCATGTAGTTTTATTGATTTTTATTTAAATAAATAATGCGCACAGTAATTTCAGGCTTTTGTAGTCCATACTTTTTTTTCAAGTGTGATTTTTTTATTGTGCTATTATATTGTGCTATATTGTGTATATTTTGCTTGTTTCTTTTCTCATATTGATAGAAATTGACGAGATATCTGAAAGTTCAACCTCTAGATGTCGCTCATTTTATGAAACCATCTGACCGTTAAATGCTCCATGGGAAACTAACAAAAACGTTTTATTAATTGCATCGCAAAAAAAATGTTTCTGATTAACTTGTCCATCTAGTAATTTTAGCAATAATACACATGAGTCACGTTGACTATACAATACAAGTAATACAACATAATAAAAAAGTAATAAATCGGAAGTGCAAGATCATCGATAAGCCAATAGGAAACATATTGTGTAACACACATTTTTATTTTGTTGTATAATTGCCTCGAGACATACATTACAACATAGATGTAAATATTAAATGAGAATGTAAGTTTGAAATGAATAACTATATTTATATTAGACTAGACAATAAATAAGACCGACTTATGAGTAGCCTTAAGACATTTTGAGATTGTTGTTGTTCAGTGTTATTGATGGGAAGAATTAAGGATAGAAAAAACTTTGTGGAATCTATATTTGCATGGGATTATAGAAGATACGTTCCAAAGATCTTAGAAATCAGACGCGAGCGACATAATCACAGACAAACAAGAAAAGTGTAAACGCAAACACTAGAATCATGAATAAGGAGCTTTTACTGTATATTGTTAAGACTTACGACAAGATTAGAGCTGAAAAGCATAATGGTAGAGTTAATAGTTTTTTTTTTTTATATTAGGCTTAAATCCTAACTGAAACACAGTAGTGCCAAGTTTTATTACATATTACAGTCATCGCAAGAGTGATTGATTAAGCAAATTACACACATCGATGTTTCTTATAAATGTAACTCTTTTCAAATCCGTCTACTCAAACTGTAAATGTGTCTTAAAACCCACTTCCGATAAATTGATGAACTTTCTATCCCAATCAAGCAAGCCGGGGGCACATTAGTACATCCAGTGTAACACATGTCAGATTCGTTTAAGCATAAAGCATAATACATTACATCGTTATACAATGCGTAGCCTAAGGCTTTAAGCAGATGTGAAGATAATTAGTTTGTTATAAACCTGTTGATTTATTGGAGAATTTGCATTTTTATGTGTTCTCGTTTCGTCTGGGTTAGTAGTGATACGTTTAATTTTAGCTTCAACGAAAGTAGTAATGGACCGCTTTTTTATTTGACTTCCATTTCCATAGGCCTAAGCAGCAGATCCGTACACACCTTTTTTATTCTCCTTCATTCATATTTGGTCCTGCGAGGTTATTACCACAATACCTTCAATTTCATTAACACTTGCTTTCATATATTGCATGTTTACTGCATAAACACAGCAATGAAAACAAAACCCTTCAATTCAATCACAATTTTGACATTTAGTTGACTCACGTCACGACGTTCATTACGCACCATTTATTCTAAATGCGAACCATCAAAGAACCCGATAGGATCAATAAAATTACGTACAATTACGATGGTATCTGCGGTCGTGTCATTCACCGGTGCCGGCCGCTCACCGACCGACTCTTGCGCAACCCTCGACACCCGATCTATCTGCGTTTAATTGCATATTGTCCATGATTTACACGATCATGTGCGACCACACGGATCTGGGTTAGATCTTGTTACTTGATTTGTTTCATTAAGATCTATAGGATAGATAGGTTCGAAGGATATTATGAGCATACATCTTGTTAAAGTTGCCATATTAGATCGGGTAAGTTCAAAGTAATGTTTGCTTACTTTTTATGGCTGAGATCTATTGAGCGTTCTTAGACTTAGTTTAGCCTTTGTTAAAATACTCCAGGAGTGTTTTGTTCAAGGTAAGCCTAAGCAAAGTTTAAGTTATGTCAAAGTACCTACGCTTTGTTCAAGCTTTGCTACATTGAAGATTCTATTCCTTATTATCGAAAACTGTTTGCATTATTACGTGGCTTAAAATATCTCCATCTCTTTTAAGTATAAATAGGAAAGATTGTTTTGCTTGTTTGTATCCAAAAATCCTCGAATCGACAAGACCGATCTTCATGAAAATTGTTGCAGGGATAGTTCAAGGCCCCAGAGATAATAAAGGTTATTTTTTACCGATCTACCACGCGGCCAGAGCCGCAAAGGGAAATTATTCTTCAAATAAACTGCATCCATGTGTTTGCATAACATTTTCATTCTTATAGATGTTTCGTAAACTAAAAGATGTTCAATTAAATACAGCAATTAGTTTCAATAAAGTTTCATAACGCTTGATACGTCCAATTTTTGGTCACGCTTATCTAAATCTTATGTATACAGGTTCAAAATAATGTGACAGTTAAATTGTTTACCTACTACAAGTCTTATAGCACGTGGCTATCTTGAACACTCTCACTTGTGCTCATTTCTAACTTTTAACGGCTATTGACATTGTCATATTAAGTAGTTGGACGTAGATGTTTGCACTGGCATTGGAATGTATTTGCCCTTCCCACGTAAATGGTCCCTTTCTCATTGTGCACATACTGAGCCTATCTCATCCATCTTGATATTTTCACTCATTAATTCAGCAGTACAACTTTTGTTTACACCACGCGTAACACAAAGTGCAATTACTGCTATTTGGTGGCAGGTTGCTGAAACGACGTTGCTTCCTTCTACAACCTTATTTACAAAAGTTTTACCATCATCAACATAGCTTACCTAATCCATCACAACAATATTGTCACTGGCACTAATTATTTCTTCAGTACCACAACCAGAATGAGCGAAAGCTGAGGTTGTTCATGATGATGTTTTTGTCAGTCTTACTCCAAACAATGTATTATTATCATAAAATACAAAGAGACAAGATTTATTAATGTTCAGGCAATTTTATTACGTGTCTTTAAAGTCAGGCTTGTAGTCTTGTTCCACAGTTCTCACGCTCATACTAATATAATATCTAGATGGGAATGATATTCATCTTGATATTTTCATTATCTCAAATCAAGACCAAAGCGGACAACGTAAAGCTGAATTAAATTGCATCTCAGATTTATAACGACAAGAAACTATGTTGCAGCTTAATCAAAAAGAAAAGCGTATGAGAGAGTGTTTACGTACTAGCAAAGGTACAAAAGTAGTAGATATTAATGTGAACAGAGAACGAAGATTTGGAAAACCATAAATATTTATTAAGTAAATTACACACATCAACCTTTCAACAACTATAATTTCATTTGACCTTAGACTCTTATACGACTACAATGGACCAATGGACGTAGAGGATATCATTAGAGTACACTTAAACAATCCACACTAATATGGTCTTTATCCTCAATTTAAATAATGACAGAAACGGCGTGCACCTCCGTGGATTAAGCCCATTCATTTGTCCTATGTGTTCAACAATAAAATGATGGAACATGCAAAAAGTATTTTCTCATACAAATAATTACTTCGTAGTCTCGCAATCACGACTGCCCTAGAAAGTAAGTGACCATATTCATTGCTCGCTCATCATTCACACAATTATGTAGATGTGTTTATTGTTTTCCAGCTACAGTCTCTGAGACTGTTTTAGCTTGAACTTTATTCAGTTCAATCGACTCTGTGTCTATTTTAATTACAGTTAGATGTGTTATTGTATCGAATAGGACTTGAGAAAGTCTGAACTTATTTCCTGAGCTGCATTAGAAATTAAATATGGCAGTTTTAATTGTTGTTAAAATTATAATTATATGTTTTTACATTTTACACTTTCTGTAGTATAAAAAGCCAAGATAAACGTTTGGTTTACTTAAATTCTTCTAATAATATCCTGAACGATCAATTTTGTGCAACTAATTCGTCAATTTTTTGAGAGAAAGTGAGATCTTAATCTTTAAAAAACACAGTGAGCTCCATTTGTGGATTAAAAATTCTGCATTGATCTTGTAACTTGTAGTCAAGAGATTTAATTTTTGTACATTCTGACTTTTACACCATTCGAAAGTCCGCCATTTAAACTTTCAGATATATTTTTGTGATAAAAATAACAAATGCTTACTATTATTTTGTAATGAAGTTACTGAGTTAACTATTCCTATATATTATGATGCATTTGTTTAAGATTAACAAATAACTTGTTTTACTTGTATACTCAATACTTGCGGATGTATGACTAGTTTAGAGTTGGACTAGCTTTCTGTTTCTGTGTCAAGATCAAAATATTTACATAAAAGCACTTACACATGGACTTGTCATCGTTATGTTTTAACTATATAGATTTACTTTATTATTGCTGAGACCCCTGCAACAAACACAAGTTTTCTCAACTTACCAGTAGCATTAGCTGATTCTGACTTAATAAGATTTGTAGATATAATCAATAGCTCGTCATGAAATCACTCTGGTAATCTAGTTTTGTCATTAATATCAGTTCATAATGGCTCTTTGCTGGCTGCTTCCCACGGTCTCCAGACTTAATTGATTCCATTGTTATTCTGCGTCTTGTTCAGACTGTTACTGTTCATAAGCTCAAACGATCTTTGCAGACCTGAGAAATGGACTAGATTTGATTTTAAACGGCCATTAAATTCTAGGTTTATGGCAACGCACAAATAATCAAGATGGAACATGCTTGCAGATAGGTGGGCAACAATATAGGTAGGTGATTTAAACAATTGACAAAATTGAATTTAATTGGATACACCAAAATGATAATTGCTTAAAAGGCAAGTGTAAAGAAGCCGAATGTAAATATCAAACAGTTCTCTCATTTAAAGTAACACCAGCAATAAATAATTCAAATACTTAATTAAATTCGTGGCACATTGAGGAATTCTTAACAACATCAACAATTCTAGGAGCATCGGTTAACCGTACTGATAAGATTAAAAATAACTCTTAGTTATTGTCCATTCAAAAAGCAAAAGCTGTTTAAATCATTGCATTAGATATTCAACAATCGTCTTGTAACTGTCTAGTTCTTTTGAATGGCTTTTACTTTATTATTCATGACGTCAATGAAGTTATTTGAAATTACTTCTCTATCAACGCCTTCGTTTGTAATAGTGGTTTATTGTTTGATGGAAGCAATGAAATCTGTTTTAGGAAATATATTAATATTATTGTTGCTATTGTTGCACCGTAAGGTAGGACGCCCCCCTGCCAGGTGGACTGATGACCTGAAAAAGGTCGCTGGAGGGGACTGGATGCGGAAGGCACAGGACCGGGTGTTGTGGCGCAATTGAGAGAGGCCTATGTCCAGCAGTGGACTACGAAAGGCTAAATGATGATGATGATGATTGTTTCATTGAAAATTTTATAATCCTGGTGGCATGTATGTCATAAAATTCTGCATCTACTTGCTAGAATTGTATATAACTAAATGCCATTTCAATTATTTGTCTAAGACAACATCAGATAACATACATTTGTATGTTAACAAATAACTGTTGAAATCGAGATTCTTATAACAAATGACAATATTAAAACAGTAATTAATGAATAAATAAAAATAAACAATAATGATAATTTTATTTATTTATTTATTTATTTTGGTTTACCAACATTTGTTTACACTAAAATTACACAGGATTGTTTTAAATTTTACATCATACAAAAGTGTAACAAACTCTTATAGGTAAACACCACATGCGCACTTATAAGCTAAAACATATTGTGAACCACCAGCGCTATATTCTAATTAAAAGTATAAAGACTTAAAAATAAACAACTGTAAATGAAACAAAAAATGAAACAAAAATAAAACAACTTAATCTAAGGATTTTCTCAAAGTTAATCCTACAATCAGTAGGTGATAATGATCTAAAAATATTCTCTGTGTTCATCAATCAGGTAGCATTTCAATAAAGCACTTTTTTAGTCTCCCAATTGAATCAAAGTTCAAATCTATGCAGTCACTGTAACAGTTTAACACCTTGCAAAGCCTTGCATATGGGGAATTGGCTCCCGATACAGTCCTTCTCAAGGGAGGGCAGAGTGGCGTTATTGCGTGGCGAGGCATTCTGGATGGGGCGCGAAATTTAAATAAAGCCAGTAAATTAGGTGAATCGATATTGTGTTTTAATATTTTAATAGCGAATATTGCATCATTAAGATTTCGCCGTTTGTCAAGAGAGTTCATTTTGACAAACAAAATAATAAATCAATAATGTAAACAATAGGCAGTTACGACAAACACTGATCAAAACAATACTCGAAATCGCATTGTTATTCAAACTACGGCAAAAATCCGATTAGCTCATATTGTAAAATGCAAATCTAAAACAGTCATGGGAATTCATGGCTAAAAATTGTACTCGACACGACTGTTGACCGCAGGTAACTCAAGTTGCAAACATTATACTAGGACGTGAGCAGAAACCGAAGGCGATGACACGTACGGGGGTTCTCATGATGCAGGCAGAATTCATAATTGTACTTATTATTGGTTATCTGCAACGTAATCGATGAAGGAATTTGTGGGAATGTTGAAGAATAAGTGCTTGAAGGTACCGATGCAGTCGACGATCTTGATAAAGATGCGGGTAAAGTACCGAACAGGTTGATATGAGAAACTGGAATAATAAAAAATAATTCTTTCTGTGTAATCCAAATGAAATTAGTAAATTGAATTTTTTCGGCATTTGACGTAATGAAAGTATTTATAACTTTAAACAATAATTGCAAACCGTTTTTGATACAATTATATTAAAACAAATATAGCCTTGCTCTGCGAAAGTTTGTCAACCTTTAAATGCATATAGTACTGTTATAATGTTTCTAAATGTGTTTAGATTATTAATAATAAATAAATAATTATAAAGACTTAATAAGCACCGATTAAATCTAAACAAGGAATGACCACCTAAAGCGAATTAAACTCTCAATACCAGATGAAGCAATAACCAAGAATAAATGAATAGATTTAACCGACGATAAAACGAAGTAGGTCCCGATAGCACTCACAGCTACAGATCAACCTATAGATTTCCGGTATAAACTGGTCTCGGATTGCACGGGTAGCCTGTACAATGCTAGACCATTTTATAATGGAAATGTATAAGTTAATATGTAGTTTGTGTGTTGAATGTAGAACCGTTAATGACCGTAGAAGGTATATCCAACTTAGGAAGAGATAGATGATACGCTATCCACTGAGAATTTCCCGTAACTTTATATTGTATGATTATTACTTTATTCTGTTCAGCAAGGAATGCTCTGTGGTGGTCATTTTCTGATGTACTGTGTGAAGTTTCGCTATTTGATAGAATTAAGAACCGTTATATTACTACTTCTTATTGATAATTATTTTTATAGCATTTAGCTATACTTAGGAAAGTATAATAAGAAGCAGTTGAAGTTTGTACCCTACTTAAGATAGGAACAAAAGGATGAACGTGTCGTCACGAAATGACGTGACATACAGTTGAGAAATTTAGGGTTTTAGCAAGAGGTGACCGTAGCTGGTTGGTTAAAGCGGCTGCCCGGTGGGCAGAAGGTCCCAGTTTCTAATCCTGCTGGTTTGATTATTTTATCAACTGTTTCTTAGTATAGTTATATTACTGTGTGAATGTTTTTATGGTTAAATAATAAAAGTTATTAATAATAAATAACATTAACTACGTTTTTAACCCTTGATGGGTATTATCCTTTTAACTTTACATCGCGCCCTGAAGCGGTTAGATTTATTTCGTTATTTTCAGGTTTTTAGGCACTTTTTATTACCACTACCAGGATTTTATTACATTACCTACTGTAAATAATCACCAGCAATATTGATAATTTGGAACACTATATTCTCTAGAAACAGTACAAGAAAATGACAGCTTGGTCGCAGTTAGAAAATTCCTGTTGAACTGTGAACGATCTAATAAGTGCCCTAGCATGTGTTTAAATGTTCGTCTCTGCCTTCTAATCATCGTACCGACTAGACGTTAGCTGTTTGTGCTTAGAAAGTGTTTCAGACTCTCTAGAGCCTAACTGCACTTTAATGTGCTCAGAATATGGATTTTCATTTTAAGGTTAATATGTAAGGAGGTAGACTGTCTTCGTTGCTATTCGTCTTTGCGTCATTATTTCTTTAACAGTGACAATTTTATTTGTGTGACATGCACTATTAGAGTGCTTCATCATTGCCTAGTTGCAAATATAATAATAATATATAACATAACATCACACAGGAACATAAAATTTTACCAGTTATGTTTAGGGATCATGGGATAGAAGGTAATCCTATCTACCGGGCACAATTCCAACTTTCACGGTGAGTGGCGCATACGCTACACACATTGAGGCAGTTTTTGCAAATATAATTTGCCTATATGTGTTATGGTAACTCGAGAGGAACTTCTGTATGAATTGTTTGGTTTTATCAATGTACACATGGATAAAATCACAGCTGCACCAGAAATAACACTAACTTGTAATGATAATAAAACTGACAATTATCACTATTTAGAATCAGGAAGGTCCATTGACAAACGCAAGCGCTAAATAATTTACTTTTGAAACCAATAAATTACACAACCAAACCCAGAACAACAAAACAAAATAAAACAAGTTAAAATTAACTAAAATGTCCAAATGATCAAACAAAGTAACTTCAACCTCATTACGAAATTAAACTAGGTAAACAAATTACAGACTTAGCATAGATTTTTGGGAATAAAGGCTCTTATGTTTGTTTCAGTTGCCTCAGAAGCCTTGACTAATTTGGTCCGACTTTTGTTGTCTGAACACACATTGTCTTATCTTTACGTCATTTGCAAACAAAATGCATGCTCCAAGACGTTTGTTACTATGTTTGGATGTTTCATTATCGTCTCTTTTATCTTTGTAGAGCAACCTACTTAATTGTTTAGTTTCATTTGATTTCATGTCAACAAGCCGTTGCACTATTTTAACTAAATATCTAAAGGTCTGACTGTATTTGTAGTAATTGTTTGATAATGAATTTGCTGTCTACAATTTCGTATTAACTATTTCTACTCCTTCTTGATCTTTAATATCTTAGATAAAAACAGTCATAAAATTTATTCCAATATAAAAAAATGCATGTATCACTAATAAAAATATTGGACCTAATAGCTTAATTACACAAAAGTCACGTACACATACACGTTTGTATTGCGCAAGAGCATTTGCAACGACCAATTATCGAGTGAGTTTTTCAGCATTTGCTTTTAAAATAAGACTGGATATACTGGTTTGTAAGAAAACAATGCTATCATCAACCGCAGGATGAGTTTTGCTTTCACCTGTCCACAATTACGTTCAACGTCAGCTGTCAGTCCATCTCATATATAAGTTGGTATTATAACGACTGATGCACTCTTTTTTATCTCACTGTTCGATGAAAGGTCTTGTAAATGTCATTACTGTATGTCATTTGTTTTTGCAGTCTTGTTAAAAGGAATTTTAATGTTATCAACGTTTTTGTTTTGATGTAAGATGCAAAGCTCAAGCTCATCCTAAATTAAAGGGTATTCAAAATTCACTGTCCATATTGGACATCAAAAAAATTACGACTGTGCCTGGTAGATCCATTTTAGGACCTACTAGGTCCTATTATCAGTACTAGACTAGGTACATTTCTTCCTCGTTACGTTAAGATTTCCCTTCTTATTACGTCAATGAAAGTAATTTAAAGTATCTGACAAACGGAGCTAGTACGTTGTCGTAGCATTACCATAGTTGTGTATTACGTCAACTAGCTACTACTTATCACACGATGCCGACAAAGTCAATATAAATGAAGATTAAGGTTAATAAGGGCTTTAAGCTTGCTGCCAAATTTAATGACTCATTAATATTAACTAGACGATTAATCGCTCTAAGTATAAAATGATAGAAACTTTTAAAAATCATCCTAGTTCATTTATAAAAGTTACTTTGGTTACATAAATTATTATAAAAACATTATGAGGTGCTTGTATGTAATTATGATAAATACTATGCATGATTTATGGTTTTTATTATGAGGACTTACATTTTTGCGTTATAATTTGCCGTGAAAAAATTTGAGTTTTAATGATGTCACAATTTTATTATGGTCGTCATTTTAAAAGTTATTCAAAATTTTCATTAAAATATTTTTTCGAATAAAATTAAAATTTTAATGCGTTTGAATGTAAAGCTTAAATTGAAAATTGAAATTGACGTGCTGAAAACTTTCAACAATGAGTCGTTTCTCTAAACTAGTCTAAACTAATCAGATTTTTCAGGCGTAGGCATAAAAACTTTTACAAGAACCGTGGCCATTATTTAACATAAATTCCAAATGAACCGCCATAAAATCGCTTATTACCATTCATAGTTTCAAATTGAAATAGAGTTTGATGAATATCAAAGATAAACTTATGTAAGGCCCAATAAAGTAGTGGAAGAGCCAATAACAATTTAAATGAAAGCAACAATTCACTTTATGTATTGTAGATTTATGGTCGTCGCGAATTAAATATGAAACTTCAATTGAAAGTTATTGTGCATGATGCATTTTGTGGCGAAGTATGGGAAAGCAATGCTACAAGCAATTCTTATGAATGTTTCGTGGAAGAAAGTACTGTCAGGTTTTATTACGGTAGAGTTGGAAATTGATGGATCTCGTTCATTCAGCTCTTATGTGTGTTGGTAATTGATTTGTTGATTGAATCATAGTATCTTACATTCGTGTTAGATCAATAAAATGATGTTGAATTATATTTGAACTTAAAGAGAATTTCATTTTATAGCTATACTTTGAAGACTTGGATATGAATTTATGTAGAAAACTAATGAGGAAAAATTAATATTATGGAGTTTTTTTATGATCGATAAGGTAATGGTTTTTGACCATAAAATGTGAGGAAAATTACAAACAGAGTAGAATATTATATAACTATCATTTAACGAGACGTCTTTAATTATTCATAAAAAATTGACAGTCAAGTGGATCGAGAATTGATTAGGTGATTTCTTTAAAATAAATTACATAAAAACCAATCTGATTAACTTATGAATTACATTACTTAAAAATAAGATCATAAATAACAAAGAAATTGTTTTGCGGAAGAGATGCAACTCATTATGATTATAAATTCGCATATAAATCGCTATATCATGATGTTAAGAGTATTATTAGAACAAAATGTCGGTTAATTATAGTCGATATTATTGAATATCTAGAACAAACACGATGCATATGTAATACAAGACATACAGACTGATCTAAGTAATTAGTTACCGAGGTGCTAAGATGTGTTCTGCTTAGTTTTCATAATGATGTAACAATGCTACTGAAGTAAAGTCTTTTGCTGAAAATTCTTACCTTGCCATTATAATTATGTAAAAAGGCGATATAATCCCTCTATATGCCACACTACTATGACTCCTGTGTTGTCAAGATCAACCACAATAACCAAAACACTTAGACGACGTTGGTTTCATTGCAAATTCATTTTTGCAAATTTACAAAAGACTTTCTATATACCAAAAATAAACTTTCGTCAAATTATCCACCGCTTAACTGACTATCACTACATCCTTTTCAGGCAACTTTAACGATGAAAGATACTTGAAACTTAAAACATTAGCGAAAATGGCGTGCTCACGTAACATTTTGGCAAGTTGCCCATGATTTAGGGTGTGTATGTTTTTTAATTTCCTGCGACCTTCAGACTTTTAACATTCACTAGCTGCTTCTCGAGGGTTTACCCGCATTTAACGTACCAACTTACCACTCCTAAAAATATATAAAATAGCCTTAAGGTGGTTTTATACCGGTGAGGCATGGCATAGCAGAGCAGAGCGGAAATTTAAATTTGTTTGGCAAAATTTCCATCCTCGCTCTGCTACATCTTTGGTGTAAAAGCAATTCACACGTCACCCATCCACTCCTCGCCTTGCCGGTGTAGCCTGTCAAATGCAAAGAACTGTCTCCAGTAATTTCAGAGTTATTTGCGTTCTATACAACATTCTCTCCGGCTTTATTAATATTAGTATAGATTATCCTTATTACTTTAGGGTGTGTATACTTAAATTTCCTGCGAGATTTTATCTTTTATGTGCTTTTTTAATTTCCTTTATCTTTTATCGTGGGCGCGGTTACTTTATACGTAATATTGCGTCACATAGGAAGCATATGTTTATGTTGACGTTTAAGGGCTTGCCTGTGATAACGTGGGTTCAATGAATTGTTATGTAATACATTTGTAGATGTTTGGCAATGTGGAAGACGGATGCGTTGGTAATTAGGTTGTCTACTTTACTATTGTTTGGTAATTTGTTACAGCTTGTTGTTGACATGTTGCGCCTCAAGCTCTATTGTGAAAAATGTGTTTAAATCATTCTAGCGACCGTCTATGTGTGTGTTTTGTGTGTATACCTATAAATATCTGCAGCAACTTATGTCAACTTGTGGGAAAACGATATTATTATACTTTTGTACTGGAGTTTTAGGAAAGGGAGTTGTTATTATTATAAAATAACGTGAGTACCGTATATTCAATACTTACTCACGTTATTTTAGCCGGGTTGTTATTAACTAAATATTTATTTTAATGAAATTTTGCTTTATGCGACAAAAATGTGTGTAGTGTGTGCGAATTGAAAAGCTGGATATCTTTAACTGTTAAATCATCTTTGTATGAATCAATATGTCAAAAAGTATACCCAAAACAATAATAAGTATAAAAAGAAAATTATTATATAAAGGTGGGTTGGTCGCCAACTGTGTGTCTGTTGTGAAATTGCCCAACGCATAACCGTATAACAGTTCAAACAGCAAGTTCATGGTGTTGAATCCAATCACTCCGATAGATTTGAATACCGGAGGCTATGCCGGATGTTTATAATCCCATCTTTAACACTTGATTAACTTTGAAATATGAGCGGTCATATTTCATGTATTGCATAATTCTAATTACCGTATGCTATGTCAATCGTAAGATTAAATCGCATTAACGTCACGATTATTAATTAGTTGCTTTTCCTATAGCTACGCCCTCGTTAATAATATCTCCAGTACGTAATCGAGTAAAATTAAGCTTTTAACTTTAGATTCACGATAAATAACATAACATTACGCCTATATTACCCAGAAGGGCTTGGCAGAGGTATAGAATACACACATTTCACCTGTTTTTTTATAATAACTGGTGAAATCTCGTTGTCAATTTTTTTTTAATGTTTTAATTCGCGTAAGTTTAAAAACATATTTTACCTGTTATGTTTTGGTCTAATGTTCACGAACACAAAGCACATCCAGAGTCAGAACAAATCTTTGCATTTGAAACAGCGTGGCCCCTTTAACCACTGCGCCAACCATGCATTCAAAAATGTTAATAACGACTTTCGTTTGTCTAAAAGGGCACAGTATAAGTTTATTGTTATTGGTAGATGTAACAAGTTACAAGAGCAATCGTGCGTGCTGTTACGGTAACTATAACAACGGTAATGGTGACACAATTTATTGTACTGCTTTGTTTTGTATTCATTTACATATAGAGATATTAAAGCTTGTTTGGTTGGTATGTTATGGAATGAGGTACCTATTAATAGTAATGGGCAGTTAATATTAATGGTATACTCTCGAGCGCCGTGTTATCATACTAATATAATATGGGTTTAACTGTTATATTATTATTTGATTTTATCTATGTTTGTTTGTGGCAATTTTGTCAAAATAGTTTTAATCATTACTTGAGTTACATACAAACTGAAAAATTAAAATAGTAATTTTGAAAATTGGTCGCCAACAAACATACATTTTAGTATTTTAGGCATGATTTGTCTATAATAATAGAAAAAAACTTCGTTCGTGAAAGTTCTACGTTTACGTCATACGTTGTGTAAAAATATTTAGAATAACTGTTTTTCAGATTTTTGTTGGTGTTTTCGTTATGTCGGAAGTTTTACGCAATATTTTAACATTGATATTTCACTGTACAAATGACAACAGCCGACATTTAAGGAAATAATTGAATATGTTTGGGTGTGTTACTTGTCACTTTTTTCTGTATCGGATAAATCTTTTCATGTGTTTGGTTTCACTTTTTGTGTCATTCACCTTTTTAATCTGCCGACGAATGACGTACAGCACTGTCTAAGTGACACTGCAATTTTTATTTATTTATTTAAATCTTTATGCACAATTTAGTACAGAGGCGGATTTAATGCCAAAGGCATTCTCTACCAGTCAACCTAGGGTGGTGCAGAGCTTTAACATGGTAGGTAGTGCACCTGTAAAGATAGCAAAACTTACAAAACTTATAAATAAAAATAAATAATAAAAAATGATAATATATACTTTCTATAGTATAAATCAAATACTATATTAACATACTATAATATTCTTGAGTTAAGTTTCTTGCGGTTTATACAGCTTGTCTGCAAAATAGAGCGATAACAGTTGCTGGGACACTAGTTATACTATAATATTACACTAACACTTCATCTGGGATAATTCTATTGATCGAATGCCGGAAACTGACAGAATTAGAAGTGAGATATGACATCATAAATTCTTAGAGCTATTTGCAATACACATGTATAATGTATTTGCCTTAGAAATTCCTTCTGAATAAGCATAACCACCGCACAAGGAAAGTGATAGCAATTAAAAGCAATACCGATCACATAACGGAATGGCAATCCAAGTTATGTAAAAAAACAATCACTATTTGCAAATTTAAAAAAATAGATGTTCGTTTCATTTTGAAATATTTCGTATATCGCGTGAGAGATAACTGTTAAATTATGACTTTCCAATTTTATTGTGGTTCGACCTTAATATGTAACGTTTTATGCAAAAAAATATATGATCGAGCATAAAACTTGACTTAAATATGATTGCTATGAGCTATAAGCTATGTAATTTTTTCAAGGAAATTGTATATACATTAAATTATTTTGATTTTTTAATTGATACAACATCAATATCAACAGGACTAGACCTTGTAAACTGCAATCAATCCTGTCACACAGAACCTTTGAATATTAAAAATAAACAATCTCTACTTATATAGCAGTAGCTTACAAAATCTGACACACACACCCACCAAAAACACAATATTTGTAGTTATATTGCCGATACTGTAGATTTCAAAATGAGGAAACAGTCATTGCTAAATTCTATTATAAATTTCACATCTTACTGCTAACTCGCGAAGACACTCAACAGCATTCAATAGAATACAATAAAATAAACAGTAAATCAAACAAATCTGGAATATTGTAAATAGAAATAATTATTTTGTATGTCAGGGTTTCTATTATTACCCCGTAAGAGTCGATTAGCATAAAACAAACAACTGTAATCAATAAAATATAAACTAGACATACTTTTAATCAAGCACATTGTTACATCTAATGACAACCTATCAATTAAAAGCTAAATAGACAAGTTTATAGCTATTTGAATTTAACGTTGTCCTGTCTTAACTATGCATACATTCTCTGTGACGATATTTGCAGCACGCATTATGTCAATGTTATAACAAACCCCATAAAGGAGTACATTCAAAAAGTTCATATTGTCAAAAGCGCTAAGGTTACTAAAATGGCTATTAAAAAATAGGGGTTGGTGATAAAAGGATAAAAATTTAGGGTTGCATGTATTTTTTAATGCCACATTATAAAAAAATAAAAACAAAAATGTTTGTTCAAAAATTAAAAAAAATGTTAAGGGTGAACAACCCTTATCACTTAGGGGTATGAAAAATAGAAAGTAGCCGATTCTCAGACCTACTGGATATGCATATAAAATTTGGTAAAAATCAGTAAAGCTGTTTCGGATATAAGGTAACTAACATTGTGACACGAGAATTTTATATATAAGATATCCTATAACTATAAAATAGGAGCTCCTCGCAGTTTCCTCCGAGTCCAAAGTATTTGCTCCACTCCTTTAAGCGTGATGTTATATAGCCTAGCTTTCCTCAATAAATAGGGTATTTAACACTAATACATTTTTAAATTTGAACGATTGGTTTATTGGTACTAGTAATGCTTTATAATTGTATTTGTTTAGATGCTATTTTTTGCTATGTTTGCGATGAAAAGATGACAAAATGACCTTTTGCCAGTCATTAAACCATGAATACAATAAAATGTTTACTTGCATTACTGTTACCAGATTATTAAAACTGGCAGCCGATGCAATTTTTTACTTGAATATTTTGATTTTATTGTAGTGATAAACTATTTCGTTGCTGTGCTATGATAGAATACTGAAAATAAAAATGTTTTATAGACAAAAAAAATGTTACAGTATTGGAGACATAAAGTAACAGGAACGTTCAATAAAAAAAGTTCGTGTCTTCTAATTGGGTGATTATGGCAGCTAAAGATACAAAAGAAACATATTATTTTGTATCTTTAGCTGCCAGTTGCTCAGCCAGGAAATTTAACAATTATTTATATTGTATATCAAAATATCCATCTATTGTAAGTAATATCGCTTCCATTTTGCTTTATAACCGTTAAAGAGGTCTTTAAACCGCCATTGAAGACCTTCCATTACCATCTCGTCTCATTTAACGTCACATCAGTTCTGCACCAGTTGCTATTACGACTGACACATAATATTATTATGCTATTGTGTAATTTATCAAATGAAAACGATACGCACTTCTTCCGCGATGACGAAATGCTGTGACATGATTATGAGCTTCCCTTATGATCGAATCGAATTACTGTTCGGCTTTAGCTGTCTTTCTATACAACATTGCGATATTGATAGAGGTATATTTCCTGATTGTTTAATTAATGATATATTCTTCTTCTTTTTCTTGTGAATCATTGGTCAAAGATTTTATACCACCCCGGCCCAGTAGGTGGCTACATTAATTGCATTCTCCGTGGCCTTATTCAGATCGCTCAAAAAGCAATTGTCGGGACAGTTGGGGCATTCAAGTAGATGTGTCATTATTTGCTGAGGAGAACCACAATCACATTGTATTTTGCCACGATCCATTTTGAATATGTAGACTGTTAAGGATTTATTTCGTTTATGACAATGATATTTTCAATTGAATTGTTATTATAAAATGAATGAGAAAGAAACACTGAACTGTTTTTATGCGATTTTTCTAAACAAGTTTCTATAGCAGCCAGACACAACTTTATAAGTTAAATTTTTAACATTCGTAGAAGCTTTGTAGGTCACTATGTCAAAAATATAGCTCATAAAAAAATATTACAAAAAATGGGTTTATAAATATGACGAGCTTTGCCTTTTGTTCAAGATAATAACCAAAGATTCAAATCTTTTGAAGACGGTCATTTACAAAACGGTAACCCGTCAGATATGAATCTTAAGGTTAATCAAAGATTTTAGATAAAAATTACAATATTCCAGACTTGCTCCATTGTCCATTCAAGTTAGCGAATTATTTGCTGATAAACATCGTAAAATGGACGAAGCAAACTGTAGGTCAATGATAATGTAAAGTTTATTGCTCTTTGGTGACTAATTCGTAAGTATTCAGTAAGCAAAGTCTATTCGGTAGATTCCTTAGACCTAAAAACAGTTTTACTTGATGTGAATTTTAACTTGTATTGATTGCAATATATAATATAACAATTTTTGTTTAACACTCATATTATTTATTTGTTTGTTTACTTAGCGCCGTTTTTTCATACTTACGTTTCTATAGTATATATGGGTTTCTTAGCATCTAAGATGTTTTAATTTAACACAAATTATCAGTTATAATTATAAATTATATGGACTATGACTTTTCAACGTATTTATGTATAAACTATGAAATTCGTGAATTTTGTTAAATTGTGTGTACTTCTAAGAGCAGAGTCTAGTGCAGATTTTCCTTAAACCGCTTCTTGGAATTAAGATTACATCGTTTAAAGCTTTATGATCATAGAACGCAGCTATTACTTGAAAGAGAATGGTAGCCCTAACAGCGCTAGCATCATTCAAAGGTCTACACTACACTGCTCTAGCCTAATTTATACTTGTCTGCAATTAAATCGTTTACTTCAGTTAGATCTTTATTATTCAGTCACGTTCCTTGTCTTTGTATCTTCGTGAATTTGGTTCACTTCTCATAACTGTTGAACTTTGGAACTAAGGCATTCCTTTGAACCCATTCACTCTAGATCTTTGTTATTTAAATTACTGAATCACGCAATTTTAATGCAATTTTTAATTGGGTAAGAATATTTTAGTGTTTCAACTAAGAGCTAATTTGATAATTTTGGAGATTTGCTGATTTATTATGTAGTCATCGGGCTTAATGCGTGTGATAAATAAAAAGGTACGTCAGCAGTTACGTGAATTGATGACAACCATTGATATAAATGACTTGTAATTCTCTAGAGTGCTAAAAGGAAGGCAGGTTTCACAATACCGCTCATTACATCATGCCAGATGGACAGAGGAACGTCCTCTTAGTTGTTCGACGTAATTATTTTTTCAATACCACCGGAACTTTAAACACGTCATTAAAGAGATAGTATCTGTACTGCAGATTCTCTCTTGGTCATGATTAGCAACATCCCGACGACTGTCATTAATCATTAGGTGAGCTTTCCATATACTTATCTCATGACCACCTTATGACCTTTATGAAGTGGAAAATAAGACTTAGAATGCAATGTTGCAAAGAAATATATACTTCTTTGTGAAGTGGAGATTGCGTATCTTATGAGTCTTATTACCAACTGCTTAAGTTTCAAATGGTGTGTAGGATGCCAACGGATGCAAAATCTTGTACTCAATAGCGGATGGATGCAGGCGCGCACGATTCGCTTTCCTGTTATGTTCAAGCTTTTTTACTCGCGTTTGACACTATTTTTAAAATAGCAACGTTACTTAACACTTACTGGATGTTAGACGTGTAAATGTACGAGAAGATTTTATTATCTACGCGTTTCGATCCTGAATCTTGTTGAAAGTGTTTCTGTGTTGATAGCTGGGTTATGGTTAGACAATAAAATTATCCCAGAGACTACTGAGTTAAGTTCGATTACCAACTTGCTATAAAAACACTTATTCCATATGTGATTTCTAAAAGAGTTGAAGTTGCCATTATACATAAGGTTGTTTTTAGTTCCATTCCGAATAAGATTTACTTCAAAAAGGCTAAAGCCTTTGTGCAAAAGAACAATACTGAGTTTTTGCAATTGCGTGTGTTGTTATGACGTTAAATTAATCTTAATTTCCCTTTGTTACAGACGCAAAGAATGGACTGCGGAGCAAATGATCTTGGCAGGAAACTGCGAATAGATCAGGTAAGCTTTATTACTTTATAACTAGCCATAAAATCAGTCAATTAATCATAAACGACTTAAGAACTAATCTGAATTCGATTAAACAACATAATTTATTAATAAATCAACACTTAGTTTTACTTAGTTTAATAGGCTTAATCAATTAGTCATTAACTTGTAAATAAGTTGTATTAATGCAGCTCTACAGTGGAATTCGTAGAAATAAGTGTACTCGAAGTGAATACCGGTTAATTAATAGTTCCGAGTAAAGACAATCGTTCATACTAATCGCTTTCCCATTTGACATAACTGTCATAAGTGACAGCTGTCGAATTGACGTTAGTGACGTAACTGGTTTGGCACACCTGTCTAAAAAGTAGACTATTTGAGTTGTATTTCAGATCAGCATTTAGTAGGTAAGTATGGTTAGCAATTATAAAGATGTTGTGTTCTTATTGCGCGCCAATTATCTGGCATTTTGAATTTAACCAACGTCGCTCATGTGTTTAGCTTTTTATTGGGCTTAATTAGAAGTTATTAATTAGTTTAGGATTGCACACTGCTGAATGCTGGGTTTTTTGATGCAAAGATAAGCTAAGATATTTTTCTCTCAAATATGATGTTTTCTGAACAGAAATGATTATAACTATTGCAGATTTGAAATGACGCGCTTTGGAAGTATACTTATATTAATTCTGTCACATGCATGACGCAAAATAAAACTTGTTGGTGAATAGCTGTTAGCTAATTATCTATTGGCAATTATGACCGTTACGTCAAATTATATCATCATTATCTCTATCTTTGACTAATTATATTAGCAATATTAACATAATTATATTCAAAGCTTAATTTTATTTTCACTGCATACTCAGTATAATTATTATTACTTAATTAAATTCTAAATATTAAAGCCTATTTTTTAAAACTATTGCATATATTTTTTTGTCTTTGTTTAGCTTTTTCATAGTTTCTCCGTGCAACTTGCGGTCTGATTTTAAAAGTAATCAAAGTTCAATAGAACAAATCTCGTGCCGGGATCGATTCATTCAATATAGAGAATCGTGAGCGGTTTATGTAACGGTCCGCGGGTGCGCGTGACTCGGTGCGATGCATCGATGCTGCTTAATCGATTTTAGTACTTATTATCGATTAAGACACATTATCGATTTACACAATCAAGCGTGCTTGCAGTAGACACCTAATGGAATTCATTCACAAAATAATCAAAAATGGAAGGTCGCTACACACAAATTTAGGTTACCATCGGTTCAGTCAATCAATCAAGAATTTACGCCACAACACCCGGTCCTCCACCTTCCGTATCCAATCCGCTTTAGCGACCGTATTTATTTATTTAATAATGAATGTACACACACAAGAATGATTAGAAGGTCATACACAATATATAGAGCAACAAGTACAAAGGCATTGCTTATTTCTTAAAGAAATTTCTTCCAGCAGACAAACCAGAGGAAAACGTTATGATTATGAATAAAAAAATTATACAATGTGTGCTAGAATTTAAATATAGATAGGTTATACACGCAGACCTTCTTCAGATCGTCCCACCTGGCGAGGCAAGGGGATAAATTTCCTTAAGCTTCGAAGCATTAATATTGCCTCGTCTGTTTGCACTAACAGTCACTTGACATACACAGACGCTGCAATGAAACATGAAAATGCTGAACTAAAAGTGCGGACCAGAATATCTGTATAGCAAAAGCTAAAATGACAAAGCTCAAATGGGAATCAAAAAATAAAAACATTCATTACATCACACCTATACAACTTCTTCTTCTTCTTTTTCTTCGTCGTGTCGATGGCTGAGTCAAATTTCACTTTGACTTGCCATCATGGTGAAAGGATTAGCCAATTCGCTTTGGAGAACTCGCGAATTGCCCAGGGTGTGCCAGACGTAGGGAATCGTTGTGTACGTCACTCGGGGAGGGTCCTTTCATCCACAACTATAAGGGTGTGGCAGAGCTATTTAACACATATACTTCACCTGTTATGTTTAGGTTTTATGTAGTAAATGATCCACCAGTCACAATTCTAAATCCGAGCAGCTATTATGAAGTCCCTGACGGAAAAATCCTTAACCACCCGAGAATCGAACTTGAGACATCGCGGTGAGATGCCAGATAAGCTAACCAGTAGACCAACGAGGCATTATCGAAGTCAATTTATTCAATATAGCGACCCGCCCCGGCTTCGCACGGGTACAATGCTGATACTAAATACACTACAGAAAAACTGTGAACGTTGTATATAAAAACACAGCGGCCCGCTCCGGATTCGCACGGGTATATAATATATAGCCTATGTCACTCACTGAAAAAATGATTAAAATCGATCCAGTAGTTTGATTTATTCATTACTGCCCGTGGCCCGCACGCGTTAAATTTGGAGTAAAACAATTCCCCCTTTCTATGCATGTATTATACATAAAGTTAGTTAGTTACTCCAATTTATCTTAAGAGTTGACTACCTCCTAAAAAGATATATTTCCTTTTCCTTTTGTTTTCTTTTTACAAGATTATTTAATTTTAAGACCATTTTTGTAATACTAGTCTATTAGCCTGAAACACAGGATTACCTAGTTCAGGCACCGAATTGTTTATATATACACTTATGTATATACAATAATATTAAATGTTGTTATCGCTTATGTATTTGACCAATGTATTTTAATAAATGATTTTTTTTTTTTTTTTTTTATAAAAACCTTCCTCTTGAATCACTCTATCTATTGGAAAAAACCGCATCAAAATCCGTTGCGTAGTTTTAAAGATTTAAGCGCACATAGGGACAGAAAAGGCGACTTTGTTTTATACTATGTAGTGAAGTTTCTTGTGAGTGGTTTATATAACGTACTACCAGTCACTCCTATTAATGTTGTGTAATAAAAAAAACTGAAGTATTTGACTTTATTTCAATTCAAATAAACCGTAAAGTCATAATTACGAGCCTCATTGAACTCGAACAGTAATTGGCAGCAAATTAAATAATATTTAACTGACTTGCAAAGTAGAAGGTTAGGTACAGGTTGGATGCGACATATCGACATATTATAACCACAGTTTGTAAAGAAAATGTGAAATGAAATGAGATGTTTTTTTTTTATTTCCATTAGATAGAACGCCAGGAGCAATTACACTATCCAATGGTCCCAATGACAAGGCAAATACACACATTCACTCACACAAGCACACCCAGTCTCAAAACAAATCTTTGCGAATCACACAAAGATTTGTCCCATGTGGGGATCGAACCCACAACACCAGTCCAGTGGAGAGCGGCGAGGCGACCGCTTAAACCACTACACTACACGTGCAGACAAAAATACATTTTATTCTTAAGACTTCACAAAGCACTTAAAATCGTCATACAAAAATAATTCTACTCTAAATTCGCGGCGCTTAAACTCACTTTCATCAACGGTTAAGGTTTTTTCAAATAGCTCGTGGGTAATTTACACTGGCCATATCTACAAACTGTGGTTTTAATAAAATATGCCGCTGTGTCATTTCCACTCGCTTTATGTGCGGCGTTTTTGTTTATCAAAATCAAATCAAATCAAATCATTTTTATTGCATGCATCAAAGGCCCATATACATAAATACCTTAGTTAGACTAACATACATAACATTTAATTATTGTTGTTTTGATGTTTTGCACGTTGTATGTAGCGTTCCTCGGAAACGCCGGAACACGACACCTCTCGGCCAGAAGTCCACTTTTGTGTATGTCTTAGCCGTTCCGTCGGTATTCGCACCACAAATGAAGTAAAATTAACGTTGTGACGCGATTGCAGCTTAACAACTCTCAACGTTAAGTTGGTCTTCACCCAAATGTATAAATAGTTAATACATTTTAATAAATAGCCTTAGGACAAAGATAGCCCAAAGCAATTCAACTTTTTAATAATTAACATGAATTATCTAATAATATGCTATTAAATATATAGTATCGATGACGACCTCCTTTCTAGTCGTCAATTGTTCACTTTAAAAGTTGTTTTTTTCCTACATAGCTTTACATAATGTCGTTAAATGTGCTTACTTATACAATATTATGTATGTAAAATTGCTATGTAGAAGCCATTAGTTTAAGTTATACAAAGATCTTCAATATCTAGCCTAGATCTATCTAATGATAAATTTTATTGGTTGGCGGGTGGCGTAGTGGTTAAATCATTTTTTTTTTATTGCAGGCATCAACGGCCCATATACATAAATACCTAAGACTAACATACATAACATTTAATTCAGTTAAAGCGGTCGCCTTGCCGCTATTTACTGCTCTGGTGTTGTGGGTTCGAACCCCACACCGGACGAATATTTGTGTGATCCTTAAAGATTTGTTCTGACTCTGGGTGTGATATGTGTGTGTAAAATGTATGTTTGTGAACACCCCCGCGAAACAGAAGTTACTCCAAGTGTGGGCGTTGTTTAAAAAAATAAATAAAAAAAAATAATTAACAACCGTTTTAACACTTTATTCTGTATTAAAATTAGAGAGACAAAAATTGATCTTCAAAATGTAATTCACAAATGCTCGATTTTTATATAGAATATGGTATTAGGTTTAAACTTTCCTTTGTGGCGTACTAAGACATTGTCCTAGATGAGCGACAAGAGCGACGTGACGCGATGTGACATCATATAAAATGTTTCCATTGCAACCGTTGTGTGCCATTAGGTGCAATGTATAAATCGCGTCGCGTTGGTCCCTCACGTAGGACAATGGGTAAACCTAAGTCTAGGAAATCTTTTAAACATTTGGGTCGATTTTTTAATTAAATTTCGAATTTTAGGCTCTGAGTTATTTATATCTGCTTAGTAGAAAAAAGGCTAAGTGTAAAGCTCGTTTATAAATACTCTACCGCCAATCGTGAGGCTACTTGACCAATAATTTAGTCCCACTTAGTCTCACGACTAGATACTAAGTACATTTTATTCACGAGGCTAGCTATGCATGCAAGCATGTGCATCGCATTTTCTCATAGGAAAGAAGTGCAAGAATGTCAGGTGTCGATTATGTTACAGTTCTTGCTAACGATAGCTCAGCAGATCGGATTATTGTGTGAAATGTGGTATTACAAGTAAATATTATCGTGTCTGTATGTTTATATTGTAATGCTAAGTACAGTCAGCAATCAAAGCAGCTGAACACTTTAAATTTTAAAACATTTATATAATAATGAAATAAAATAGTTAAGCATAACATAAATTCACGCCTACATTACCCAGAAGGGTGTGGCAGACGTGTAAAACACCCATATTTTACCTGTTATGTTTAGGTCCCATGGGGAAGAGGGTGAGCCTTACGTCATTCACCGGACACAATTGCGTGCTGCAATTGTGAATTTCCTGACGGGATGTTCACAAATAACATACGGCGCATACGATAACTAAAATAAACTAGACCATCGAGGCAGTGAAATAAATAAAAATAGTCAATATTTTAAGAAATAAGTGACTGAAAATTTGTTCATGTGTAATAGAAGTAGCTACTTCTATTGCTGACTATATCTATGATAAAGAAATACTACGACGTTGTTCATTAATTTCGTCTCGATTAATCATTAATAGATTAACTATTCAGCTAAAACTGAGTTGGAGACCCTGCGGCACCCGCATAGAGGCAGCATGCTACCTTCCAGCCTGGAATCTATATAATCAGCGCCCGGAGTATTTTGACATATTTTCATACAAAAAGCCTTCATACTAAAATATGTTTAAATACATTGGACGCTGACGCTTGTTTTCAACTGTTAGCACTGTCTTAAATGGATATACAAGAAACAACCGCCAATTGCAGGTGGAATCAGCGCTTTTGTTACAAACATCACAAAAAGTTTTCATACATAAATCCTGCCCTGAAATGTAAAGCTGATATAAAAGCTCTTTCAATTCTTATACCAGCCTTTTATTAACAGAGACCACCCAGCATTCATTATCATATCTGAATACTACAGCTAAACAAATCCCATTTATATTCTTATGTCATATAGAACAGAACCTGCTTGACGGTCACAATAACGTGGCATGGCTTTGAAAGCTAGTTCGGGATATTTATTGCAGTATTGTAGATGTTAGACTTGTGTCGTAGTGATAGCTATGCTTTAAAAACCTTGACATGGAGTGATAGGGAGCGGGTGGACTGTATGCCGGGCGAGTTATAAAATGAGGCAATGGTGGTTTTGTATAGTTTTTATATTTACAAACTAAAAAATAATACTAAACTACACTAACATTAAGGTTTTAATATAAAATATTATAGAACTTATTTACAAGCCAGTCGCCAACATTGAGAAAGAAACGCATCATTGCTCATATTTTAAGATTTAGTGGGTACTTTCTTATAAAACATGTATGTATTACCAAAATACGAAAAACTCTCAAAATCTTGAAGTTAAAGATATTTTGAATACTTTACTATCAGAACGATAGATTTTGCCATTAATCTCAGTTGCTTAGCCTTCATAGCTTCTGACAGATCCACTCTGTGCTACCGACCCAAACTCAAACGGTACACTACGAAGTCGGGACGCTCGTGGGAACAAAATTGAACAAGTCATCGTGTCAGTAAAGCACTGGTGCCGAGATTTCTCTTGTCTACAATCTCCTAGCGGCCCGACCCTTGATATAATGGGTGACTCATAATTTGAACATGCTTTGGAGGCTTGCAGAATATGTTGATGTATTGATTGATTTATAAACTCCTCTGAATTTCTGACAGCCTTTTAGCAGATCCTCAGTATTTTCTCTATAGGTAATTTCAATGCTCATCAAGGATTATGTTTCTGTTTCACTGATCTACAATCTCCGACCGGCCCTTTATATAATGAGTGACTCATAATTTGAACATGCTTTGGAGTTTAGAAGAATATGTGTATGTATGAATTTATTTATAAACGCCTCTCATTTTCGCAGTCGCAAATTATTTGTACGTTTTAAGTGGTCTACGATGTCTTAGCATGTGGCCCTAATATAATGGGTGACTCATAATTCGAATATACATTGTAGTCTTACAGAATATGTGAACGGATCAAAATTTATGTCTTGTCTATGATCTCCTAGCGGTCAGGCTTTTGATCACATACGTGACTCATATGGAATAAGATTTGAATGTCCAGTGAATATATTAACGAGTCATTTTTATGCCGATATTTACAGAAGATAATGTATTAATAATATGTAGGTTTTTCTAGTTTGCTAGACCTAGATTATGTGACTTGAAATATATTGAAGACAATTTAGAAGCTCGCAGAATATGTGAAGGGATCATATTTGTTGGTTATTATAACGATATTCGCAATATCTAGGTTAATTATTCATAATTCATGTCCGAACTACGATTATAGCAAATTGTCGAATGATGCAATTTATTGAATCACTCGTAGACATCATTAGACTCGATCGTAGAGGTAGTGAGGTCACCCATGGGTAATAACTTGACAACTAACAGGTAAAAAGTCTTGTAAGACTGTATTTTTGGGTTCCAACAAATATAATGTTAAAAAGTGAACATACAATAGTAATGTACGGTGTACGTACGTATACACCGCACATTTTCGCGCTCACGTTGTACGCACTCATCAATTATATTGTTAGCACGTTTAGGTTAATGTTAATTAACGTCAGTCACAATCATCACCGTGTTCGGCTCATATCATGAATTTATTAATATTAGAATTTTTAGTAAAGAGAAAAACTGATATGATGTTAAACTGATTTATTTGACTGAAATCTAATAATACTAAATGAATGATATTACAAATCATTTAAATTGTCATTTTGTTAGTTGAATTCTTGCCTATTGAGATTAAGACAGCTTACCCTTCCAGATATTGTCATATAAAAATGGGCCATGAAAACTACTTCAACAGTCTTGGCGCTCTATATCACTATCCATTCTAGAATTAAAACATCCATTCTACACACTCCAGACAGTGTGACACTGTAAGTTTGAAAAGAGTCGACGTCCGACGTCACTTTGCTTGCTGTGATCCATCACAAACCGGACGGTACCGTCCGGACCGGTCCGGCTGAACGGTACACGGAATATAAGGCGAAGCAGTTTGTAAACAAAATGTTTAAGTACTGAGAAAATAGCTGCAAGAGTTTTCGGCACGACAGTAACTAACCGTCCGAATTTCTGGTACAAATAACTGAATGAAGAAATAAAGCTTTTTATTACATTTTTGATGGTTTTGTTTGTGAGCCAATTTTAATTTTCACGGAAATGGCGAGCTTAAATGCAGCTAAGTTACTTAAAAATCAAGTACCTATTTGTATTGCAGGTCAATGTAAAACGTGAAAATTAAGTACATTAGTTATAAGATAACAACACTTTATAATGACGATGTTTTTAATAGCAATGAAAGTTCTATTTCAACCTGGACAGAATGACAGATACATTATTTATTTTCGCATCAATACTTCCTTCGTTTCAATTATCAATTATGTCTGTTTGTAAACTGTCTGTACTTGATACACTTATCAGAATAGATTAATAATTTAGTTTGACACCATAAGAAAACATTCCATCCCAACTGTGACATCCTGGGCAAATCAAGTTGACCACGCCGCGTTCAAAAGGTCAATCATCAGCCAATAACTCCATATAAGTCCGCACCAACCATTAACTATCGGATGTGTATCACCGCGTTTTTATTCTACGTTTCCGTTCGATACTTACCCTTAATCACCGGCCACCGTACCTACCTGTTCCATCAGGTTATACAAGTTCTATGTGGACTATTGGGTTATGTCCTTTACGATTTCTGATTGAGCTGTCGGCGACTTGAAGGAAGGAACTGACCGTCTTCTGTAATTCCGTACTTCCTTATTTGTAAGAAGTGTAGGTTGGTTGTGGCTTCTTCGAGATTTTACTACTGGGGTGATGTTCTCACGGAAAAGAAATCTTTAACTATATTTAAATTTTAACGTCATCATCATCAAAAGAAGTGCAGAAGAGCTTTCTTGGTCAAGGTTTCGTTAAGTTTAAATCGGCGACTAAAACCTAAAATAAAACTTCTAGTTACTAACTTTGTAGGTGTTATTTTAAAATTAATTATCATCCAAGGAAACAGTTCAACTAATTATGGGACCGGCAGGATTTGAACCCGCGACCTTCTGCAAACCAGCAGCCGCTTTAACCAACCAGTTACGACCGCCTTTTGCCAGGGCCCTAAATTTCTCAACTGTGTGTTACGTCATTTCGTGACGTCACGTTCATCCATCCCTATATTAAGTAGGATACAAACATAATTAATACATAATTAATTATCATCTCCTTTTATTACTGTTGTCAAAAGGTTAAAACTATTTAACGGTATCTTTAAGCAACATAAATGTAAAGTCCACGATCCACAAGTGTTATGCAATAAGTTGAGAAAATACCTACATTTTTCAGTTAGTACTTTTATTCAACCAGCTGTTACAGGAGATCAAAAGATTAAGTTCCATGTTTCGGATTCATCGCTTTTCATTATTATGTAAACCTTTTTAAAGGTTTAACACACCTTCGAGTATTTATTTCTTTACATGGCAATATTGTGCAATCCAAAGAATTTTTAATCTGAATTTTTTTATGTCTTTGTATTTACGAAATAATGAATTTGATGATTATGAATTATATTCACATATAAGATAAAAATGGTAACAATATTTTGATTTCAGATATTTCAAATCGATTATATACTTCAATATTTTAAAAACTATGAGGACACACATGTTTCAACAGTAAAATTCTAAGTGTCTTTTATAGTTTTTACTTTTTAACTTCTCACGACATCTATCGGAAATTACTTTACTAAACTGGCATAATGGATGGCACAATAGGTTCTGAATGAGTTCCTAGATCGTTGCCCCTCTTATGAAAAATAAACATGTCTATAGATATTTTATCAATAATATTAGGTTGCTTTTGAAGAATTAAACCTAGAAGTCACACGCTCACAAAAAAATAAAGTTCACACAATATATTAAAATCAAAGATATTATAGAACTATAGATATGTTACGTTCATAGAAATTACGATTTAAATCCGTTCCGAGCTATTCCAAATTGCACACATTGACAAATGTAACTGATAAGTAAAACAAAAGATACGAAATAGCACGCAAATGAAAGAGATAGCTATAGTTTTAATGATTGCACTTCAGTGGTACGCACGTGACTGCGCTCGACGCAGGCCACACGCAAACTAAACACAAGACGTCCCAATTGGGACGTATTTGAGTATTCACAGCGCGAGCGCTTATAACATATCTGCTTTTGTTTTTATATAATATCATTGATTAAAATAATTATATTGATTTATATTCAAATTCAAAAACTATACCAGTCATTAGATTAAACTATGTAATGAGTTTTTCTTGAATATAGTCTAACAGAAACTTGAAAGTAAATTTTAAACTGGACTTATAAGTCAGGTTTTTACAATAATGGGAAGCACAGTTATAATTAAGTTGAAGTCTGACAATGTTACAACAAATTGCCTAACGTCCCACACATAAAAACCAGTCTCAAATTAATCTAACCTAACATTATTTTCATTCATAAAATATTGAACATTATCTTGACCACCTAACTTAATCAGACCTGCTTCATCAATTTCAACTGTATCTTTTGCTTTCTAAGGGTTATCGTGTATATAAACAAAAAAATGGGTAAAATTTGATACAGGTACTCCCATAGTGTTGTCTGGTCCCTTTTTTATTCACATCATTCCTTAGAACCGGTTCCTGTGGGTTCCATTCAGTGAACTATGTTTTACATTTTTTATTTAAACATTCAAAACGTGTAACAGATTTTTTAGGAACTCCCTTTTAAGTTTAAGCGGAACTATTTTGTTGGTCTTTTTATTTCTTCAAAGGTGGTTGTTGAATGGAACAAATTTCGTTTTTTTATTTATGGAACTGGATCTTGTTATTAGATATAATTTGTTCAAATTGTTATTACAAACATAATCATTATCTAATTAAAATTTACTTGTTCCACAAGTATGTCCATAATTAAATCATCTGCGCTTAGTTGTGTAATAATTATGTCTATAGTCGTGCTGTTATCAATCTCGTCAATCACGGGTTGACAAGGAGTAACTGTGCCGGCGGAAGCTCTTGCATTCTCACGTGCGTCACTTTTTGCGTTACTTGTCGTGTTTGATGGCTTGGCACTTCAAAGGCTTGCAGCATTTTACCAGTATTTTGATTTTGATCTGATCCGTGAATATTTTGTTGGTTTCTTTTTTCAGTTTTGATTTTGTTGCTAAGGGTTTCTTTAGATACCTTGCAACAAATCGATATATTTTTGGTTGATTTTATTGAATCTCAATTCTGTTAGATCTGTAACGTTTACACAAATATAACTATAAAAAAAAAACAAATTCTACATATTATTCTTGTCATTTTCGTATATTAAGGAATTCTCTTCGAATTTTTGGTGAAATTATTGCAGTTAGTATCTCTAAGAGAAATTGGCACGTATTTCTTGCATATTCATTTTGGATTAGTTGGATTGCTGCAGCAATTATGATGACATAATTGCTAATACTTATACAAGACAAAATAAAACATTATTTTAAAACCATAATTATGCCTTAACTCAGTTCGAAATATAGTGGTCAGCACAGGTGTCCCACCCACACGGGAGGTGCACAAAGTGGCTCAGCGTCCCACTTAATTCCACTTTCCCAAAGCGCCTCACATGAGGGGTCACAAGTTTACGAACCTACTTTATTGTGATTTGTATGAGAACTGTATTATCATTTCCATTTTTATTATGATAATTTATTTCACTTCCGAAGGTGTGTCCGTATTTAAAAACATCAATGCCACATATTAGTTCATGTGAGACAGTTCGATCATTGTTTTTCAATTCAAACAATCGTTAACAGTCTGTATCGATTCTCACGACCTTTTGTGCCAAGAGTTAACCTAATACATGAATAAGAGCTTATTTATTATGTAAGACTACTGTAATCCTATTATTGCCAGAAATACAACTGTTCCTATGTTTAGTCGTTTAAATGCTAGAGTTGTTTCCATAAAACATGCAGATGATCTTGCAACATAACGTGCGAAAATTGCTAACAAGGAAGTATTTCGGATAACAATAAAGGAAATAAACACCGTTGACGTCAAATTGAATCTATTTAAAATACTTTAATCGAGAAAATCGTACGACAAGCGTGCTAAATTGACAAAGTGGCTGCAGACACCAGATTGAAGACATCGAAAACACGGGTCATTCGATTGCATAACATGTTCGAAATAATCGAGTATAATCGATATGAAACATGGATGCATTGGGTTGTCCGGTGAAAGTCGGACATTGAGCCGGTGCATTCAAGTGCAGTTAATGTCAAAGGTTTCGGAGACGACCCAGCTTTTTATGAAACTTGTTATCTCAGGCACTGTATCTTGAATTCGTGAAGCTGTGATGTCTGAGTGAAATGAAACGTTTATATTTAAGTAAGGTATCATTTGTATCTAATTTAGTGGTTGGTGATGTGTTAGAGATAATGTGATTTATTTTGTTAGTTTGTATACTTGTACTGCCCAAGCAATAATCAATGAATGTGTTATTTTATTTTCTTATAACACTTTGATTAGGGTGAATAATAAGTATTGCTATTTTGAAATTAAAGTGTCCATTATATTTTTACCAAATCTAAATTATAATCTCTTCGGCCAAGAACATTTTATTCTTTATTATTCAATACCATCTTTCCTTTTCATGCTTTAGTCTCTACTCGCAATCAGGGCGCACCAGAATACCAGCGCTGTGGTGCTTATGTGCTGCAGTAGTATGCTGAGGTGTGTACCTTTTTTGGCACATCAATTTAATTTTTATTATAAGTAGTTTTAAAAGTGTTAGAAAGCTTAAGATTTGCCAAATTAAACGTTTATTTCTTTCTTTCTTTCTTTCTTTCTTTCTTAGTGATTATGCTGAATCCTTATTGCCTCAATCAAAGTATAATGCTATTTCGTTTTGAATTAAATCTTCAAAACTGCTATTCTATATGACTATCATCCTTATATCATAGATAATAAGCATCTTGAGCGATTCTCGTAATGACCGCCATTGCACCGTACGGGAAGGTCGGCTCACAGTTAGGGTCACACTTTCCCAGCTTTGTCTTTATCCTAACTACTTATTTGTACAATTATGGTATAGGTAATGAAATTAATCGGTTTTATTGTTTGACGTGTTAATGTGTTGTAGTCCATGTTATGTGGTCTCTGAGTATATATCTTCTAATGGGATTGGTTAAATATTTAATAGGTGATAACGTTTCTTTTTATCCATTTACTCATTAAGAGGAGTTTCTATTCTTTAGTTTAGCATTGCTAACCTTGACTTTTTCTTCTTTGCTGCCAAAATTTTATCTCTTACTGCGATAATGTATCAGTCACGATTACTATTCCTTAGTTCGTATCCTGCCTTTATTTGCGTAAAACAGACGGTAGTAGAGCTTTTGTGAAGGAGATTTCCGGAGTCCGCGTCAATCCCCTTCTTTAAGTTGCAGTAAATTAGTAGTCATTTCACTATAATTTAATATTTCATAACTGGACAAACTACAGGTAAACATTATGATGAACATGACACTTATATTTTTATTTTACAATCATAACATAATATCACGCCTTTATTACCCAGAAGGGCGTGGCAGAGGTGAACAACACCCACACTTCACCTGTTATGTTTAGGTCCCATTGGATAGGGGGTGAGCCTATCGCCGTCCATCGGGCACATTTCCAACTCCGTGCTGCTATTAAGAAATTCCTGATGGCAAGTTCAGAAATATCACTTTGCCTGACCCGGGCATCAAACCCGAGACCTGCCGGAGAAGGCACATACGCTTACCACTAGACTATCGAGGCAGTATTTTAAAATTCTGTGACTTTATTCGAAAACACGTTGAATTCACAGAAACTTGTCCAGTTTTCTCTCAAAACCAATCAGGAGAATAGACTAAACCTGCTCACGACTAGTGCGGCGCCTTCATCGATAACTACTCGATTTATTGCAAGATCGATTTGATAGTGTTGGATTTATACCGAGTTACGATATACATGAATTTATCTGTCTGTCTGTATTACATAGTAGTTATGTGATTTATTGAAGGCTTAAATAACGTATTTTGTTTACTTTGAGCGACGGCTTACATTGTTGCTGTCGGCTTTGGAAGTAGCTGAAAGCCGAGGTAAATGTAATGGGTTGATTGAGATACGACTATTAGGGGTGTGGTTTTGATTTGTTCATCTAATATCATTTTATCTTAATAAGCCCATCTGTCCGTGCCTCTAACATGATCAAAACAGCCGAAGGTACCCAGTGTTCGCAATATAAATAATCTTTCATTACCTCTACAAATGAATTTCTCTTAGGATCAAAGGAGAGTATTGAAATAATCTACACATTTGGCAGCTCGATTGATTGCCGATTTAAAACTGAAATCACTCCACTGTTGGCTTAAATTAGGTATCTTGAAATTACATTTATGATGGTTTTGTGATGAATTCATGATGTTAAGAGGACGTTAACTAGTTAGATTCTTACTTGGGTTGATTGTCATGCCAACATGTATACGTACATGGTATAAACTTCTGGCTGTAGGAATATTCTTTTGAGTATCTATTTACTTTGTAGCTGCATAATAACATAATGTAAGATACGTGTTTCTGTAAAGGATACAAAATTAAAAAACTCATTATTATAAAGCTAAAACTGTTTGCTTTAATGGAAATTTGGATTTTAAAGCCTTGTAGAACGTTTCTTTCCTGTTTTTTCTATAGCTGATGTTGGTATTACGTCGCAATTATTTGTGACTGTATTTCCTTTCCAATGCTCCTTTCAACCGTATAGTCCTGCAACATAGATTTCGTAACAATTTGAACTTAGTACATATTGTCCTTGCACATTGTGAGTGTCCAGCGTTGTCGGGCCATTTGTTGGCTAGCTTGTTCCATGCCCTAGTTCTCATGCCCTGCAAGTACACACGGGTACACAACAACCTATACATTGCCAGTATGCTGGTCTTGCGTTGTAAAGACTTGCCCGTGCAATGGGAGACCAGCTCATACTGGAAATGTATAGATGGATGTGTTGCCGTCTGTACTTCGATAACAAATGTAAGGTGATTTAGAGCACTATTGATCATATTGGATCGTTATTTCGTGGCTTTAACTATTGAATTTGAATTTCTGTTCCCATTATAACAAAGGTGAAATATAAAAAATAATTTTTAACAAAAAAAAAAACCGACTTCAAAAAGTAGTTAGACTAAAAAGCAAATAATAAATTTACTTCGCACAAAATAATACGTTTTTTCATTTAGTTAAATAGACATTATTAAATAATTATTTTATAATTCTGAAGTCGGTGCCAAGTAAATCGGATAATTAAGAACTAATATTCAGTCAGAAAATAGTTGTTAGAAAGATTGATATTATCTATACAGAGTTATTGTTTACTTGACACCGACTTCAGAATTATAAAATAATTATTTAATAATGTCTATTCAACTAAATGAAAAAACGTATTATTTTGTGCGAAGTAAATTTATTTTTTGCTTTTTAGTCTAACTACTTTTTGAAGTCGGTTTTTTTTTTGTTAAAAATTATTTTATTTTACGATTTTAAGTGATGGGTAGACCGAACAAGAATGTTTCTCGAATGAGGAGACGACGGTTACTTGAGCCGTTGAGGAGTTGGTACCTTCCAGCATCAGCTCAGCAACTTAAAATGCAAATATCCAAGTAATTTTAGGTAATATACGAATAAAAATATAGAAGCCCTTGAAATTTGAGGGTTACCCATGATTTCTCTAGGATCCCATCATCAAATCATGACCTCATATTATAAATATACCTAAGTAATATTAAACGTCTCGCCTCATCTGTGTATAACTTGAAAGAATACAGTAAACGGCCTCAAGGAGCCTATATTTCAATAATTATCCCCGTACTCCTAACCATTGAGGAGTTGTACCTTCCAGCATCAGCTCAGCAACATAAAATGCTGATTACTAGATGCAAATATCCGAGTAGCTTTAGATAATACCTATACAAAAAACAATATAGAAGCCTTTTAAATTTGAGGGTTGCCCTCGATTTCTCTAGGATCCCATCATCAGAACGTGACTGGAAAAAAATGGGACCACATGACAAGTATATCCTTTCAAACAAAAAAAGAATTTCTCAAATCGGTCCAGGCGTCTTCGAGTAATCGGCGAACAAAGATAAAAAAAAAAAAAAAAAAAAAACATACAACCGAATTGAGAACCTCCTCCTTTTTTTGAAGTCGGTTAATTACGATTGTGATTTTTACTCGGTGTTTATTGGCTAGCTTGTGCGTCTGCTGATTGTTATATCTGGGGTTTGGTTTCTTGATCAACAGGGCCAATATTAAAAAAATACTTTGGTCCCTATTAATTTATTTATTGACATTCGACTAACTTATGGCTTTGGAAAATATACAAAAATATTGACTAACCCTTTATTGCATCATCGTCTCCTCCATTACTCTAGGTTTACTGGAAGAGAGCTGAAGCACTGAGTTAAGTTTGCCTTTTGTATACTATTACTGTAATATGTATTTTTCTTTGTAATATTTTGTGTACAATAAAGTATTAAATAAATAAACTAACAATTTCTTTATTACAAGCTTTTGCCACATATATGATTGTACGATGTAATCATCGTTAAGTTTTAAATAGCCTCAATTTCACAGGTTTTAGATAAACATTATTGGCAGGAAAAGCATATAACACACATAAATGAAAGTGACAGCTGTGTTCTTTTTTTAAATGTAACTGTGTCACTTTAAATTCGGTCAGGTTATATTCTATGGGTCGGATTAGATCTATCCAGAATCTCTGAGCCTGGCTTAGTCTTACATTGTAATCGAATTGCATACCAGAAACACCAATTGACACTTCAAACTTCAATATTTTTATTGTAAATATGGGTATACGTTGATGTTACAAAATAGTTAAGTCTACCATATTTTACCCTAAGGCATGCAATACAGATCATACTTAAATCTATAAGTATTATAGGTACTTACTACAATTTAAAGGTAAATTATTTGTTTAAAAACTATTTACTATCAAACTATCAAATTTACACAAGAATAACAAAATTAAAATAATAAAGATTGTAAAACACGAAGTAAGATTAATAACAAATTAAAACTATTATTTTTTCTATCAACTATTAATATTGCCACAAATATTATCATCTAAGTATTCTTTAACACTGTAATAAGCTTTATAATAAACATTTATTTCAGATTTATTTTAAATTTATCTAGTGGACTTATTTTCTAATAATGTATTTGGTAGTTTGTTATAAACTCTTGGTGCCATACAAAAGATGGTATTGGAAAATAGTGTAGTATTATGTTGTTGACAACTGATTTTATGGTTTTGTCTTTTACTATTAGACTGAAACACCGACAAAGGTTCCTTTGTAATCACTCGCAAGGCAACCAATTACCTTAGGGCCATAAGCCATAAGCCCTTTAACTAACTCCATATTTAAGGCACACATAATCAAAGTTCACATTAAGGACGTGACCTCACGACCGAGTGATTGGCACTCAATGTAATTTGTTCTATTAATGTATCTTAGAACGTGTAACGTTTCTTTGGGACTGTCTCGATGGTCTAGTGGCTAGCGTATGTCCCTCTCACCGCGAGGTCTCGGGTTCGATGCCCGGGTCAGGGAAATTGTTATTTGTGAACTTTTCGTCAGGTAGTTTACAATAGCAGCACGGAGTTGGTATAGTGCCTGGTGGATGGCGATAGGCTCCCTCCCATTGCAACTAAACATAATAGGTGAAGTGTGGGTGTTGTACACCTTTGCCACACCTTTTTGGGTAATATAGGCCTGATGTTATGTTATGTTCTACAGATCTTAAAATTCCTTAACGGTTTTGTATTTATACTCTAAAATGTTTGCAGCACTAGAAGCATGATTAAGCCCTAATTTCACTCATTTCAATTTAACACACATAAATGAAAGTGAACGCTGTGTTCTTTTTTCAAATATTAGTTGTGTAATTTTTAAATTTGGTCAGATTATATTTTATGGGTCGGATAGGATATTTTCACCTTTGAAGCTGGCTCTTCGTCTTTGATTTAACAACACGGTTGTAGACTTATCCTTAGTTCCTTATTGATTTTTTTTTAATTATACTAATAAACAGTAAACAAAATTACATTCTTAGTTCTTAAAGCTGCATTTATCATCGACTATTCAAAATCAAAAAGCTCTATCCGCAAGTTTTCTTGGCAAACGTTAGACACCGCCAAGTTGAATATACTAATAAAATAACTCTTACTTTTATCAGTTATTTACATATGACAGGATGTCGTAAAGCCGTGGTTGTTTACCATACAAACAAAATGCATAAAATTCGTGTCACGAACGCAATGACAACGTGATAGACATAACACGTACATGTATAACTTAAACAGAGGAAGGTGCGTGGTGAAACCCATTATTAATACACACATTTTCATAATATTACATTCATTATTCTGATGGGATTAAATTGTTATATGTTTCACCATGCTGCTGTAGGGTTCCTCTAGGAGCTGTCTAAGACAGCCAAACATAATTAGTTTCTTGCGTAATTGTTCATTTATCTATTCTTATTCTTCTTCTTCGTCGTGTCGATTGCTGAGCCACATTTAATTTTGACTTGCCATCGTGGTGAAAGGATTAGCCAATTCGCTTTGGAGAACTCGCGAATTGTCGTAAAACGTAGGGAATCGTTGTGTACGTCACCCGGGAGGCTCCTTTCATGCACCCTATTTATCTATTGAAACTTTGATTGATAAATTGATTTTTTAGTTGTTAGAGCTTTTTGACCTTAGAATATTGATTTTGCTGCTTGCACATAATACATATTTGCAACATATATTATGTGTTATGTTACGATCCAGATATAATCTGTATATTATTTACTTTTAATGTTATCGTTATTGTAATGTTTTTTGTGCAAAAAATAAATAAATAAATAAATAGGTAAGTTAACTTCAGTGTTACAAGCTGATATTACTAGAACATTACCACTTCTTTTTAAAAAGCCTTATTTTATACCTCTAGAGGAAAAACGAAAGTCATGATTCTTTTTTAACGTCCCAAAGGAAATCAAGATAATCTTTAACTTGGACGTTGGTCTTTAGGTCACCATTTCACTTTTTCGTATGACAGTTAACTTTAGATCGGGTACTATTGAATAAATAAAGTGTTGTCATTAACGAAAACGCAAGTCATAGAGATGCGTGTGATAGAAACACGTAACCCGGTTAGATGTACCGCTGATTGGTTAGTTTGTGAGATATAATGCTTGTAACATAGATGGACATCACTATTACTTTAGACTAAGACTACTGTAATGTCATAACACTATTCCTAATAAAGCGCGTCGAATACAAACGCACGCTTACTGTTTCCATATTGTTTTACCTAAACAACCCCAACGTTACCAAACGTTACAATGCTAACGTTAGTAAAACAGTGAATAAGATTTTTTTTACTTTTTGGTTTAACTCATCTGGCATCTAGTAAACCAGCCCCTTTAGCACGGTTTAACACTGTTGACATTTCAATTCGACTATTATGTAGCGTAGTCAACATTTAATAATCAAAATACAAAAGAAATTGACGTTTATATGTTGATGACTACGTCATAGTTGAATCTTGTAAAGGTGGCAAGCCGTACTTAGGAGCATGTTATCTTGCTGCTTATCAGTTGTGAAAACTTGTAATTGGCCATCACATAACATACATATTTTTATACCTTTCTTGCTAGCTGTAAGTTTTCTGTATTTTAAAATAAAATAAAATAAATAAAATGTAGTCTAAAAGAGTGTTTCTACTGGTAACAAAACGAGCCTGAAAATAGCTATAAACTTGTTGATGTATCATTACATCGAAAGATTGGACTTAATATTTTCTTTGTTAATTATTTGGTATGTAACAGGTTTTGATACAAAAAGGAGAAGGCAACAGGTTAACGCCAAGAAAAATCAAATTAGAAAATCTATGCACCTGTAGCCAAGTTCTTCACATCCAATGTTTTTGTTGGCCAAGTCTGCCAACTGATGTCCTCAATTCAGTAAAGAGAATGCATGAGTTCAACATCATATTGTGGGTGTACAAAAAATCTCTATTCTTATGAGAGTTAACGGCAAAATTGATTTTAAGCTGGTGATAAATCAGTTCAAAGATTTAATCAGATCAAGTTCTTGCTTTCCGATTTTATCGTACATCAGTATTTGAACAGTGAAAGTTTGGGCAGATTCCAAAGTTCTTGCTCATCCGAGATTCAAAGCAAGCTCTTAAACATTAACCTCGCGAATGTATTTAAGAAGCTATCTATATTCGTTTGTTATTCACTACCCGTGTGCAGTAGATTGATAACTGCTTTGTATGGTTGGAGCTAATTTGGTTGTTTTGTAATCCGTTGTTGTTGTGAATAACAATGTTGAAGTAGTGTACACGTAACTTTTCTATTTTCGGAGGAAAGTTGCCAGTAATATTTCTCGACTAGAATATATGTAACATAATGCTCAACAAAGATATAGTAGTTCTACACCATTACTCATATTAGTACTTACCAACTTTATGTATCACCATATTCTTACAAATAAATTAATGGTATTCTATTATATTCTAAAAACCTTGACTTTGAATAGTTAAAAGAAATCTATACTTCCATTTTCTTCATCATTATTGCTTGAGGAAATTGTCTTAGGGGTATAAATATAGTGTCATGAAAAACTAACGTGTCATCTAAACAGTATTCTTTGACTGACGGACTTGTCAAAACTTTCATAGTGAAGTGCCAACTCAATTTCTAAACTCTTCAGATTTGAATGATGATGCTATTGTTTTTAAATCCAACTATGGTTCGCCTATCATAATAAATTGCAAAATACTTCAAGAACTGTTAGACATTCAACCAACGAGTAACACATTTAAGTATCACACGTAATTTCTGATTTCCTGTCCAACAACTTCACAACAAAAAAAATATCGTAATCAGTCATCAATCACACGAATTTATCGATACGATCAAATCGATCGTGCCCTAGTCGATTTAGGGCAACTCGAAAACTAGAGATGATCAGATCTCATGACCTTCAGTAACTTTCTATCGACTTTCGCTAATCGAGTGCTAACGATACCGCAAGGGATCGAGAAATTTGTAATTATGATTGTATCGATTTGAATCGATAATTGGTTATTGTACCGAGCAATTATCAGTATCGCTCCAGGTGTAGAACAAACGTTATGTAATTCTTAAGTGAATAGATTCAAATGAAAATTAGACTAGGTAGTATTTATTTGATAACAGTTTCCATTTAAACGAGCGTTGAGATAATAGCACTAAATTTGCTGTACCACAGAAATGCCTAGAGCTTTGCTTATCCTGTTTTACGATGTAGGTTTACCCTTTTCATACATTGACAACCATTTATCGTCTAGTTTTTAATCGATTCCAACCGAAAAACGAGAAAGATAGACAAAGGCCTTGTAGAAGATCTATTTTAAAAATTTTGGATGCCACATCTACTTGAGTTAAATACCTTATTTTTGGTGCTTTTAGAGTAAAATGCTAAAGCACTAAGCTTCACGAGGGTACATTTCGCAACAAAAAAATATCGTTCTATAATACTTAATAGGTTTCATCACTGACCGTTTATTAATTCGCTGCTGGCTACGGATCACAATGATCACATACCTACTAATGGTAATAGATGGTAGTACCACGTGTTGCTATGACATGCCCTATTACCAACCATGTCAATGCCACTTCCATCAACGTTTACAATAGGAGGATGGTCCATTACCACACTTCACACATATCATCTCTTTATTGACACAATAGGCTAACATTTTGATACATTACTCCATTGATACACACACCATCCTGACATTTTCAAGTCGTGACATAGCTCGTAACCGATTTGAACGCTTTTGTACAACAATAATACTTATGTAAAGCCGTAAAATAAGCGTGTAGTTACGGATAAATTATTTGCGTAAAATGTATTTTATTAATGTTTGACCCTGAATTCCTTTAGATTCGTTTTTTCTTTTAAATAAATATCTCACAACTTACACACAACGCCATCTAGTCCCAAACTAAGCAGAGCTTGTAATATGGGCACTAGAATAACTGATAGATCATACTAATACATATATATACTTTTCTTTTGTAAATACATACTAATGATACATAGAAACACCCAGACTAAGACAAACCTTCATGTTCATGCACACAAAGATTTGTCTTAAGCGGGAATCGAACCCGCGACCTCGGCGTCGCAGGCAGGTACACCACCCACTCCGCCATCCGGTCGTCTAAATTGTAGGAAAACTAAATCAATGTCGCATTTATTTTGTTGTTACTTGTCGTTGGTGAACTTTTCAGAATTAGTTGTACAAGTGACGAACCGCAATTCACGTTTTGTGAGTACAAAACTACTAACTACAAATTCTAATCTTATTTCTTAAAACATAATAATATTTTTAATTAGTGAAAACCAAAAATATACATCATTAGTCTTAAAAACTGCGGTGTAATCTTAATTTTTGTAGAAGAGTTCATATAAATCTGTTCCGGTTCGTCACTAGGGAAACATGGGAATAAAATAAAAAATTAAAGGTTTTATGTAAATACCTTTTTATAAAATGTTAAATGTTAATTAATAATATTAAAGTTAAAGCCATATTACTTTTGTATGAGCAATAACCAACCAGCTGTTAATCAGTTTGTTTTGATCCAAGTAAAGCCATCTAGCGGATATCTATTAAAACAATTTGTTTCGTCAACTTAACAAGCAAAAAATCTGCGTAAGTAAAACTATCTAGCGACAGCCAAGTTTCTTCTTCTAAAGACTAAAAGATTATATTTATTTAGACACCATAAATAAATAAACTAATTAATTATATCGAGTTTTTTACACGCTGCCACCACGGAAACACCGCTGCACCTCTTTTGCGACTGCGAGCCACTGATCCATAGACGAAGCATCATCCTGGGACGCCATATCTTGGATCCGGATGATGTCAAGTCACTCCCGATCGGCCGACTGCTCCAGTTTATGGAGGCTATTGGCCTAAAGGAGAGTCTATAATGAGGCTATAATCACAATAGACCCACGGAGGTCGACGTGAACACCCAAAGCCTCTTCCCAATAATAATAATAATACACGCTGCCACTATTTCAGTACTAGTACCTATCTAGTTAACTGCTACTTAAACGTAATTATTAAACTTGTTAATCCGTAAATTTTAATATAATATGTTTGATCTCTTTTTCATATTTCCAGTGCTGACAATAACTACAACATAATAATCCACTCGTTCCCAAGCTAAGGTCTGACTTCGCTTTCTATAAAATATAGGGGTGCTTTCATCCAGTCAAGCTGGCCGTTTTATTAATGGTCGCTAAGTGCAAAGGTGCACATAATGCGTATTCATTTACAACCAGTCTGGAGCCATTTGTGGTAACCTGTGCCTGTATTTATTGGTTCGAGAAAAGTTGATGTAAAAGTTGGTTGGTAAAAAAACTTGGAAAGATCAATGAGTAAAACTAATATTGTGTCGAAGGTTTTAGTTGCTTATATAGGCTTTCTAGTGGCGGTTTCATCGTCCATAATTTTTTTGAAAATAGATAATAAAACTATAAAAAATATTATTAATGGGTATAGGAATGGTGAATACAAAGTTGAGCGCCTACTAAAAATAACAGAGCAACGCGTACTCACCACTTTGCTTAGCAAAATTAAATAGGCGCTAATTCCAAACAACTGCAGTTATGCCTTCAATATTTAAATCATTTGGACGTTATTTATTGTAATTAGGCTTTTAAAATAATAGATTCTAAAAGATTTGCCCTTGTCCTATTTTCTGCTTTTCATAAAATTGTTATATTATAAATAAGTACATCAGGCATTTAAGAAGTTTTGAGCTGTTTTCTTTACTCTGAAACCTTAAGCAGTAGCCATACAAAACTAATAAATATATCAAGTCTGTTCGGTGGCGCTGTTGAAATCACAGTGCATATCAAGTTACATTATAAACCAAAACTTTGCAGTACTTACAACGTAACCGAATAACCTATCAATCAAACTACCGATTAACTAGCCAACAACAAAGTCAAAGGCTAACCAGCCTAATTAAATGTTGCACTATTCCGTATCATTTAAATTACACCGCGGTCTCCCACGCTTGGTCGCATAACCACTTTTATTTTTGTTGTGTCGAAAGCGCTGGTCACGAACGTTGGACATGCAGATGTTGGCCCCGGGCTGTCTTTGACTGATGGTTGGACAATTGGTGATGACTTGAGTACCTGTTTCGAAAGGTATAGTGCAGCTGAAGGAGCTTTGATTGATGTCAGGTTGTAAGGTCATTTTAGGCGACCATATGTATTAAAGCAAGATATTTAATATCAATGAAATTAGACTTGACTTGTGTAGGTTTCGAAAATTGTAGCACAGGTTAGTTAGATATTTGTGAACTTGCCGTCAGAAAATTAACAAAAGCAGCACGGATTTGGAATTGTGCCCGGTGGATGGCGATAGGCTTAGACCCTATACCATGGGACCTAAACATAACAGCTGAAGTGTGGGTGTTGTACACCTCTGCCATACCTTTCTTGGTAATAGGGATGTGATGTTATGTTATGCTATATTGGTCATCCATCCATGGATTGATGACGACAACGTAGCTTAACCCACCAACTTAGTCACTTTTTAAATTTTTAAACCTTTACACACCTTACTTTTATCATATTGAAACCTTCCCAGCTATATTATCATATCGATCGTTCGAGATATCTATGAAAAATCTACACCCACACTGAATATTAATTGCTGTTATTTTTATCCCTCATCGCTTTTGCATAGATAGGCATCTAACACAGGTTCCCTAGGTTCCTGTGTGGTCTGAGGGTATGACTGGACCACCCGTCGTATCCTGTGTGACTCAATGGCTCTACCATGAATAGATTGCGTATTCGATAGCGGCCAGCTACAATACACTGATTGCCAGTGATTAACAGGCGAGTCACTTTTGTCACCATTATCTGAGATATCGTACTTAGCATGACATACCATCACGCCCATATTGCCCAGAAGCCAGTGGAAGCTGTGTATAACATCCACTTTTATTTTTAGCTCATGTGACAGGTGAGCCTTTCGCTATCCACCGGGCACAAATCCAACTCTGTGCTGCTATTGAGACTTATCTGACAATTAATGATTTTAAACTATCACGATTTGTACACATAATTATATATTATAGACACGGGTCTTAATCGCGTAAATATTTTTAGGGTATAAATACCTCCTTGCTCGACTGTTTCGATCGAGTCACACCGATCGTGGTCACGAGCTAACTGGTGAAGGCTCAGCGTCGTCTCCGTGAAGCGAGGGTTTTGTTCACTACCCTCACTTGGTCGTCACAATTTTTATTTTTGTCCACATTGTCGGTATTTCTGCACACAACACTGACGACGTCTTTAGACTGATGCGTATCATTACGGCAACGATTGCATTTGGCGATGACAGGGTTCCAGGCTGTGGAGAGTCGGTATCCATCTTCGCGGTTGAAATTTTTAACTTATCTGACAAATCCTAAAAAGATCTTTTGCCCGATTCCGTCGTTAATTCGTTGCGTTGATGTCTATTATATAGCGCTATCTTTAATCTCTCTATTTTTTGCCACCGTTAATCATAGCTATAGTTTTAATAAAGAGTGAGTGTTATTTGGGTTATTCCGTCAACAAAATCTTAGTGCAGCATGGAGTCTGAAACTGTGCCTAATAGATGGCGACATTATGCTCACTTTGCTGTGAGTGTCAATATACATCTTCTACACCCTTATCTTGTTATGTATGTGATGTATATCTCAGTTAATTGATAGAAATTACTGGCACAGGAGGCGTATTATCTTAAGCCTCTGGTATAGCGATTCATTTTCAATTTTGTTGATGTTTACGGAATGCCATAACGGCCTACTATCAGTTGTAATTGTTAGAACCCTTAACTACACGTAAAAGCATGGACTCATAGTGGAGCTACTTTGACGATGGGCCTGTAATACCAACATGGGTAAACAGCACATTTCAAACATGGCCCACCTGCCGATTGTATTGATTCAGGCGGTGTCCTTTGTATTTTAAATAGCTTTTATTGACTTACTAATGGCCTTACATTATGTGGGGAAGGCCATCGAACTGTCATTATGAATTTGTTTTAACGCTACTAACTTTAATATCCTGAAAATATTTAGATACTTGAAAAATAAAAACAGTAGAGTAGTACCAGTTATTAGGTATTATCTTACATTATAGAAACTCTAAAATGCATTACATTTAAATTAACAGATATAGGGTACACCGAGGCGAATCGGATCAATTTTTGTTTGAGGATTCAAAATTCATACTAAAATATAATTTATATAACTTTTATTGATAAAATGGTAATCAGTAACAATCCAGCTACACACTAAACATTTTATAACTTAAATCGTGCTTAAATTCTTCGAAATAATAAAAGAAAACATAAAAGGCAGAAATATCCGATTCACCCCAATTCTCGGGGCGAATGGGATCATCCATAAAATAACTTAAATAAAGTTTTCTTAAGACTTATAATCTTTGAAATCATTTATAAAATTTAAATAATATGTAATATGATCAATCTTAATTACTAGCACATAAATCACATATATATAAGGACCTTTTTTCCCTCCCGTATCAGCACATTTTTCGTGTTACCATTCCTCACGGGCATGGCACTGAATCCAATCCTCTGGTGGTGGATGAATGAACTGTTCTGAAAAGTAAATACAATGCCAATCTCTCTGTTTTGCAGACGAACCTTTGGCTTTTTTTCCAGGCGTACCCTAATTTTTTTCTTTACATTTTCTTTATCTTCAGTCTTCTTCTTTTTTTCCACAATTTTTTTGTTTGTCTTATGTTCATTCTTAGCATCTTTCTTTAGAAGATTAATCTTACTCTGAGGTGATATCAAAGTCTTAAGGACACCTCTGGAAAAAGAGACTCTTCTTTGTAAACTCATGTATGGTAAATCATAAATCTCAGCAGCTCGACGTAAGGTTAACTTTTTAACCTCTTTTACTTTATTTGCAGCTTTCCTCGTTTTTTCTTGAGACCATTCTCCTGCATTGGTCTTTTTTTGTACGTGCGAACCATCTATGAAGAAATAAAATGCATAATTAACATTAAATATAAAATAAAATTTTATGAAAAAGTGATCCGATTCACCCTCGATGACCCGATCCGAATAACCCCATGTTAAAGACTTTTGAAATAAATATTTTCTACATTAACCTATAACATTGTGCTTTAAAACTAAAATGTTTTCTAAAATAGTCCCCCTCTCAATCAATATAAAGCAAATAATTCAACATTTTGACACAAATCCTTTGAATTACATAAATAAATAATAAGTACGTACCTTAGATGAGCGCCAAAATTCTACCACACACAAAAACTAACTCACTGGTGAGACGCGCCGGCACTGATGTACTAGTCGAAACAAAACATTGCCATTGGCGGGAGGTGCGGGAAGGGTGCGGGTCGTAAGACCCCAGACGCATTCGTTCCTTTTTATTGCGTTATTTAAAATATTTACAAATCTCTTATTTTGATCCGATTCACCCATTGATCCGATTCGCCTCGGTGTACCCTATGGTTATTATACGCTCTGCATTTGACTTATGTCAACAGGTTTGTGTGGCATTTTATTAAAACGTGGTTTTGTTTGTTGCAGGGGAAAGATAAGAGCAAAAGAGAAGATCTGAAAACAGATATACAACACAGAAAAGAAACGTTTTATAGAGTAAGTTTCATTTGATTTTCTATTTATAATGTTAGCAGCAAATTTTCAATTTGTTATTTGAAATAAAATACAGAGATAAACTAAAAAAAATACACTCTGAAACTGGTTCGATCGTAGTTTTATTTAGCGATTGCTACATGTCGAAAAAATTAAGCAGAGATTTTTAAGTTTTTAAAGATTTGATGGTATGACTTAAAAAAACATCACAGTCCTTCTAAGCAGAGCAGCATTTGCTGAATCTATTGTGTAGGATAAGGAGCTGCAGTTTCCATTTAAAATATGAGGACTTCATCTAAGCACATTTTCTTCATATTTTAATCATTTAGGAAATATTTTCAGTGTATATTTTGTTGTAGGAGGCTCCGTCGGACGAGGATTCAGCGGTGTCTTCCGCGCCCGCCTCGCTGTCACCCCAACCGCTCAACGACATGTGGGTACGTATCTATGAGAGAACATCTTTTATATGTAGAGCTTTTGTGAACGAACTCGTGAGACGAAGCCATCTCACCCTTAATCTATTGTCCAAATAACCTGTCAGTTTTGGTTTTGAAATATTAGTAAAATCCTAGTGGTTTTGGGCTGATTTGAGGCTAGACCAGAAGATCTGTCAGGGGAGGCAAAATATAACGCATTAACAACGGTATAGATAACAAACAGTGAGGTTAGATATGACGCAGGTTAAACAATAATGAATTTATACATACGTATGCAAAGAGATTGCAAATAGATCTTAAACGTACCTATGTGTATATTTGGATGCAATATTCAGTTACATTGGCATAATATGCAATACAAAACGTAACACACTTCGGAATATTTAATTAAATTAGAGACTTACATAACAAGTACAACACAAAAAACTACATTCGTAACACCGGTAACGTAAACAGTTAGCTGCCTGCATTTTATAAATGTTGAAAGATTACTTGTGTGTGCCTCTAACATAGGTACGATCGCACCAAATATGGCATTTGGATAATGGTGCCTTTAAGAAATATTTAAAAACAAGTTGTTAATAATTTTACAAATAAAAAACTACTTGAATTACAAAAAATGCACTGGTAAGTAAGAAATACTTTAGTAATATTCAATGTCTCGCCCCATCTGTGTATAACTTGAACGAATACAGTAAACGGCCTTAAGGTGCCTATATTTCAGTAAATATCCCCGTAATCATAACCGTTGAAGAATTGTACCTTCCTTCTTAGCAACATGAAATGCGAATAATATACAAAAATCAATATAGAAGCCCATTTAAAATTCGAGGGTTGTGATTGAATGAAAATTGGACCATATGACAAGCATTCTATTTCCGATATAAAAAGAATTACTCAAATCGGTCCACGCGTCTGAGAAAAATCGACGGAAAAAAAAAAACTTTTAAATAGAGAATGCCCTCCATTTAGTCGGTTAAAATGGTTACTTTAAAAGGTTTACAGCTTACTTTGCAGTGGCAATTTTAAAATAATACATAATAATCTATAAGTTATCTACACACCTACTTAGCAATTTATCAGTTCAAAACATAGGCGTCATCCTGGCGCCACTTTTAAATATTGATCCACACCCACCTGAAGCCTTGGAAGGCCGCGTTAAATACAAAACTAACACACGCAATACGTTTATTTACCACAGAGATATGATTATGTTTAAAGAGTGACGTACACAACGATTCCCTACGTCCGGCTCACCCTGGACAATTCGCGAGATCTCCAAAGCGAATTGGCTAATCCTTTCACCACGATGACAAGTCAAAACAAAATTTGACTCAGCGATCGACACGATGAAGAGGAACTTAGGAGTAACTAGTCATGTAAATACCATCAATTAAAAAAATCTAAATAGCTAGAAATCGAACTTTATTTGCATACCATTTCATTACAAACTAAAGATGACTATTGAAAAACAATAACAATATGCAAAGGCCGGCTTTATCGCTTGACGCAATTTTTGCCAGACTACCTTTTAAATACTATGCTGATACCAGGTTTTTTCGTTACATTGTAGATGTCGGTTAATATAAACCGACGGAGTATTCTAAAAAGTTTTTCTAAAAAAAGATAGCTTGAGATTCTCCAGCCTTCGTTGTTTTAAACTACCGAGAAGAACGCGACGTCGGCGACCCACAATTTTGTGCTTAAATTAATTTTACAATTATCATTTATCATATTACCGAAATAAGCTCGCCAATATACCTATACATTTTCCAGGAATTGAATACAATACCTGGATTTCGCACATACCCTGTAACATAAACTAAAGTTAGTGTTACTTAGATGATTTCCTAATAAAAAGTAAGACACGTGTAATTAATCATGGCACTGAATAATAAACATAATGAAGTTACATGCACGTTTGATTTACACACGTTTAGCACGATAAACATAACTGACCATGTCGTGTTGCGTTACGATCACAGCTGAATAGTTAAATCACAGTAAAACACAGTACTTTCACATCCACATAATTCAATCTTATAACTATTCGTCTACTAGCGCCACTAAATATTCAGAGGTGAGGTAGGAGGAAGCGGGGATAGAAAGATAGAATGTAAAATTTACCCGTATAAGAAAGCAATGCCATCGTAAAAGGCAACCCACATGCGTATTTCATAAATTGAATCACAAAATTATGATTTCTGTCAGTTTCTGTCTAAGGAAGCACTTAATTTTTAAAAGCGAGAGTGTGCCTTATAGAATCACGTCACGGGAGTGAACGCGTTGATGTCTTTCCATGCGCCAGTATGCTTAAACAGGAGGGTACCCTGTCATTGTGTTGACAGAAGTGGGTCGCCTGTTATTATCATTTACGGGGTTGATTTAGACCTACGTTCTGCCATTCTTCTGCTCTTTTTTTAAACCTATTTTTTTATACGAAGAGAGTCTACTAACTTTTACTGTGGCTGAACAGTTGCCGGACCATTGAAACCCACACATCCATTTGTTTGCTGATTATCTAACTTAGCGTGCACCACCTTCTACGGATTTAAAGAGTACCTGCGGTTATAGTGACCACAATTTTGGTGGTTCGAGGTTTAGCAATATGGCCTACATTTAATTTGGTGACTATTTCTAATTAGTATAATTTTTATGAATCAATTAAAATTTACAAAATAGATGAATCATTAGACCACAATGGCCTAGAAAATACTTACTACTACTACCACATCGTATACATACAGATTTGGTGATATTTTCATAGGGTTTACGTTGAAAATAAACTATGTCCATTATTATCAGAGAGTGACAGAGAAGTCATTATTTAAGAACAATGTAAGACAAAAACTCGATAAACAACTGAGCTCATTTGATAGTACTGTAATTTTACCATCTTCAAATACAACAACGGCTAATGATTAATAGACAGCACCTTCTGTTCTTCAAACCATCATTTTTACCGGATGCCAAGTGCCTACGCACTACGCACACAAAATATTAATATATTAAACCACCCAAAAATGTATTAAACTTTATAGTTTAGCTAAACCAACTTGGCATTACTGACTTATGTGTAGAATAATAAGTAGATTGGATTTTGTATGCTAGGTACCTATGATTAAATTTTCTTGTTAATACAGTTGTTCAAGTTATTGATAAAATACTATAGTAGTAGAGCTAGGTGCGGACACAGGAGGCGTGGGGCGGTCAATGGGTGAAATTGTCCTCTACTGATTTACGGCCAGATAATTTTAGTAGACGTAAGTCATACATGATCAAATGAGTAGAGGTTGCCTTCCGGCCCAACCTATTGGCCCCCCTTTTTTTTTTTTTTTTTCGCGGGGTAATCCATTACGCAGACCACCCCGCCCGTGGGGGGCGGGCAGGGTGGTTATGTGGGACTCCCCGTGCCTGCAGATGGTTAACGGCACGGGTATACCCACTAAAACCCCGCGGTGTGCCATCGTCGCCGAAAGATGGTGGGTCGGCGAGCCCTGGATCGATCTTCCATCCACAGGGCCCGAACCTAAGCCAAGTGATGGACCCGCGCCAGAGTAGACCAGGTATTTAGTCCTTTTAATTCCAGCTACTGCTTGGCAATCACAAAAAAAAGACGTTAGTAATCCTAGATTTGTACATTCAGAAGCGGTCAAAGATAATTGATACATACTGCAACGTATTGACAGGAGACGAACTAATTAAGGATATTAATGAAAAACAAGTACTAACAGTTGTCGAAATAATTGAAAAATTGCAGTTAATTTAAGCTAGGTGCGAAACATCAGGTTGTTGCACGCTAGATTAAGCAGATGTCAATCAATTTGGTATCTATAAAAAAACAATGTTGCTGTTTGCTTCGTAATTATTGGGCTTATTAAGTAATTACAGTATAAGTACCTATCCGGTCTAATTTAGGATATTTGTTTGGTTGTTTTTTGTATTCCATGAGTAGTATATCATCTTTTTATCATAGTTATCTTCACAACATTATATCATTCTTATCTCGCATCTGCTATTGAACTAGCAAAATTAGGTTAAGCCAAAATCTAGCGAAATAAGAAGGCTGAATGAAGAACAATAAATTCAATCAAGGATTAATGTCCAAAAAAAAAATGATATGGAACTTATTAAACTCACGAAATTGGGAACCTAGTTCTAAAACCCCATCATTCAACCATTTCTCACGCCATTACTACACTATTACGTCTCGTTGTCGTGTCGTCTGCCGGCTGGCGCCTCTCTATTTACTACCGAAGCCTCCGGCCTTGGGGTTAGGAGCATCGTAGAAGCTTAATGTCAAATAGTATTGCAATAAAAACATTTTGTCACCTAGTAAACTATTGATTGCGTCATGTATTGTACTCGATGGTGTAGGGTGACTATCATTTGATAGAGATTGGTTCTTAAAGTAAAATAATGCGGATGTACCGACGGTGAAGTGTGGGTTATTTACACCGGAGCAAGATAACATTTGTTTTATAATGATCTAAAGATAGAACCTAGATAGTCTTAATTAATGTCTATACAAAATACTGTATAAATGCAATTTGACACCCAACCCAATTTGTTACCAAAGTGCTATACTAAAGGCTTTCATAAATGTGTATGTTATAGATAGGATAGATAAAATAATCATTTATTTGTCAAAATGAAATACAATAAGGTGTTAACAATAATACTTCTGTTTCGTACATTTTACCATTGCTGGCGTACAAATACTGACTTATTACTAAAATTAACACATACTAAAAATTTTAATAATGAATTACTGACTAAGAACTATTATATTTTTATCATCCTAATATTCATTTAGAGAGTACTAACATTTATTAATTAATAGGTTGAATAATTTTCTTTTAAACAACATAATTATTAAGATTTTTTAAACAATTATGTAGTATATTATATATTTGAATAGCAATATATTTTGCGAACAAACTTTTCGCGACACAAATTTTTGCAACAATGGGAACTATTGAAACCTTAATGAGCCTCTTACAGCAGCAGTTCAATGCTCCATATACTGGTCTAGTTTCAAAACATTTCCACTATTAAAAATTAGTTAAATATGCGAGCCCCGCCATTTATAGAGACTTGAGCAACTTTCGTGGGTGTTGCACGCTCAGCCATTGCGCCCAAATTGTAGAGATTAAACACACGAGCGCTCCTATTTTGGTGCCGATAAAATCTAGGCAGTTTTTTGTAATGTCCACCTGTCAAATGACAATGGTCATTAAAATATTTATATACGGATATGGCTGGAACGTTATTGGCTTTTTTATTTTAGATGTGACATTATTATGACACTTTTATCCGTGAAAAATTATGGGTATTGTTTCTTCATTTTATTTTTGTTGATAATAAGCTCATTAGATCATCCTAATGTTATGAAATAATAATTGCAACCTAGGAATACGTTATCGTCACGTCAAAGCTATGATTTAACCACTCTTTCTTCTTTTGTATATGAAAAGTAAATTCAATGGATGAGAAAACTATTATATCGTTTTTGTTGTGTTTATGTTTTAAAGAGATTTACACACATAACCTTAATACCACCATAGCGTAGATACTTTTTCGTAAATTGCGATACCGCATTAAAATAATTGCTTTTAATTACTCCAAAAACCAACAGTCCTTCTCGAATCCAAACTGATGGTCATATTGTTGCAGTCATGCGGCCAATGTCGTTCGTCGGCGGAGCGCGCGTCGGCCGCAGCGCGCGAGTGCACGCGGCTCGCGGACGCGCTGCGCGACGCTCGCGATCAGCTCGAACTCATGGAGTTCCGACTGCTGGAGTTGGAAGACGCGAATCCCGATAAGGTAGTCTTTTATTTTTAATTCTAGTGTTGTGATATTTATGAGCAGTGTGTGTGTATGAATTACTTATTCCATTGGATATAAAAAAAACCCAGTGATAATTATTTCTTACGTATGTTTTTGCCGAGTATTTTGTGTTTAGAACCAGTGTGTGACGGTTTTAAAGTTCACAGTGTCTAGAATTGTGTAATTAATTGGGTTTATGTGCAGCACTATATTTTTAAAATCAGAGTGTGAAAGTAATCAAGTTTTTAAACGAGTTTTGTCTAGTAGTGTTTATCCAGTGTGCGATATTAACCAAGTAAACAACGATAATGCTCCGATAAGATAGCAAGTTGTTCGTTTTATTTTGAGTAAATTTTCGTGTAAATACTTGTTTTTGGGCTTGTAAAATAATCAATTACGTGTATGAAGAGATGTTTTACATTTATAGAGTATAACAAATTCATTAGTTGTTATTGCCCTTAAATTTCCATCAATAATATTAAATGCAACTACGGTAATTTTAATCAGATGATCATAACGACTTCTTTGGTGTTTCAAAAATGTATATATATCCAATACATAGATATAATATGGTTATGTAATTCTATTTATCTGATCTCCGAGATGACGAGGATCACTGATTGATGCTTTTTCTGCATAATACGTAGGTACCTTTCCGTTTCTTAAGCGATTTTTTGTCCAGTATTGTGATTTTTGCACCAGTATGTGTGGATGTAGCGTTGTCTATTGACGTGGGTGATGTTTTTTTTGTCAATTAGTGATTTGTGCGTTGTTATCATTAAACTTCTATGGACTATTTGTGTAGTAACGTTTGAAAATATTTTATTTATCTTCAATTAATTATTTACCAGAATTCAAGGTACTCTTATTTTACCTATATATACTATTCATAGAATCCGATTGTTTAATATATAATAAGCCGCTTGATTTTCAACCGACTGCAAAAAAAACATTTTGTTATTGATGAATTATATTTCTTGACCATCTATTTAATTTGTAAGTATTTTGAATATATACGTGTAGAAAAAGCATTGACGTAAACCACTTAGTAATGTACCGGCAAAAGTACGATTCAATGCTCAATAACATTTTTTTTGTTGTTTACCTAATTACCTAATATTTTTACTTTGTGTAATATTTATGTAATTCTTTTGTTTATTTTGACGTTATTTTCCCGCGTTTTTTGTTAGTAATTAGTGTTATTATTTACTGTGTGAATACAAAATATATGCAGTAACAAAATAAGGTCAAGTTCTTAGATTTTTTCTTTGTTTTCGTAGCGATTTTCTCGCGTGATTTTAGTATTCAACAAATCGTAAGCATGCATTATGTTTCCTGAATAGCTATAAAAAACACATGATTTTTTACGAAAATTTGGTGTGTATTTTTTGCCAAATCATGGTCAATTACTAAATTACTAAATAATATCAACCTTTCACTGGAGTATTTTTGAAAACAAAAAACTACGTACATAAATTTTAATTTTATTTAATTAATTTCCAGTATTTTATAGTGCAATCTTTTGTTGATTTTTTTTTAAAGAATCATACCTAAGTGCTCCAATTATTTATTTATTTATTGCTTTATTGTACACAAAAGATTACAGATAAATAAACATATTACAGTAAGAAGAGTATACAAAAGACGAGCTTAACTCAGTACTTGAGTTCTCTGCCAGCAAACCTAGTAATTATTCATAGATAACCTACGAAATATTTAAAGTACTTACAAGTTACAACATACATCATACTTGCCTTAAAGTCTAAACCAAACAGCTCGTCCGAATAGATTAAACCATCACGACTTTTCGTATGACATTACTAGACCAGCGACCCTGACCCACCACACACTCGCATTCCTTCCAAACCATAGGTCAACTAACATTGGCTTCTTGGAATATGGAGTTAACGGAAACGCCATTGATCATTATTAACGGTTTAGTTATATTTCTATGGAGTGTTATGTTATGGGGACCGGACGTGGCTTTGTGGCAGTTATGACATAACAAGGGCTGTCAATAGTGATGAAAATTAAAAAAATATTTTCTTTACAGGCAAAAGCAAAACAACAGATTTTTAACAAAACTTAATACGTCTTACTTACTATAATATCATTAAAACCGACGTGAGGTGAAGACATTATTATTGTGAATACGGGTTACTCACGTTATACGTCGCAACGAAACGCTATTAATCGCCCAGTTGATGAATCTACGTAATAGATTCGAAACTAGTCGGCATATCTCGGCTAAAATAACATGAGTAACCCGTATTCTCAATAATAATATTTACTTACTACTTAATTAACTAGCATGCAGACTTAAAACTAACAAGTTTTTAGCACTGACCTGAGTAACATTAACAAAAAAATGTGGTTTTCTCACTAAGCAAGCTTGTGTCGAGAAAACCGAACGGAAATTTACATACTCTACGATAAATTTAGCCTACTAGCCATCAATGTCGTTTCTTTCTTTTATGAATAGCCACATCGGCACATGGCTATAATATAATCTTCAGATCACGAAGCCTATATTAAAATACGGTCAATATTATTGTTTGGTTATATCTCAAGTCATCCAAGGACCTGGACAGGTAACGACAGTTTCTATATGACGGTATTTAATTATTGTGGTTCGCAAAAAACTTATCGATGATGCTCAGTGGTGTAGGTAGAGTCGTAGAAATCGTCGTGTCGTTATAAACTTTTTTTTTTTTATTTTTTTTTATTTACATTAAATAGAACGCCAGAAGCAATTACACTATCCAAGGGTCCCAATGATAAGGCCAAATACACACATTCACTCACACAAGCACAACCAGTCTCAGAACAAATCTTTGCGAATCACACAAAGATTTGTCCCATGTTGGGATCGAATCCACAACACTAGCGTAATAGAGAGCGGCGAGGCGACCGCTTAAACCACTACAACACACGTTCTTCACGGAATCTTGTTGTAATGTTATTTATCTGATCTCCGAGATATCTATAATTTACAGAGGATCACTGATTGATGCTTTTTCTGCACCATACGTAGGTACCTATTTATTTCGTCAGTGATTTTTTGTCCAGTATTGTGATTTTTATGTAAGGATGTAGCGTTGGCTAAGAGTAGAGAGAGTAGCTAATGAGTAGTATTTGTATTGTCTATGATGTTCAGTGGTCAGGTAGGCACTAAAATTACTAGCAGGATTCATGATGTAGTTGTCCGATGAACGTCTGCTTTGTTTTAGATTGTATTCTACTCTAATGTAAAGAATTGTACGTACCAATTATGGATAAGTGAGTTACATATCTAAATAAACCGAAATTTATTATTAAATATGTAATTCACACATGCATATCTATTGCAGTCAGTTTTCACTATGGTGTAAAAGATTTTGCCCTGCGTTCCCAATTGCTTGGTGAACTGTACGTACGTGATTTACTATAAGATGTTTACATTCGTGGTAAAAACACATGATTGGCAGCCCTGACGATTACCTCAACCAGTTGGTTACTCATAGTGTTTGAACGTCGTGATAAATAACACATAATAAGATATACATATAGATATATCTACTTGCTTATGCGTAAGTACAGGTGCTCAATGTTTGAGATGACATCGTGACAAGGTTGTGCGCAGTTTGGTTTAGTCTATCAGTCAATCTGGATGTGTTATTATCTTAGTGCTTGCGTAAAACTGGATAGTATAATCTTTGGGACTTATAAGCACGAAGATTTGTGAAAAGATGGAAATATTAATAAAAGTAAGTTGTTTACCTCTTTAGATTTTTCTGGGCTCTATTATTGATTTTATAACTTAAAGGTACAATAGCTCGACAATCTTTCTTTTGTTTTATTGTTTTCTTTTTTAAAAAACGACGCCCGCACTAGGAATAACTCCTGTGTCGCGGGGGTGTTCACAAACATACATTTCACACACACAAAGCACACCCAGAGTCAGAACAAATCATTGCGAATCACACAAAGATTTGTCCCATGTGGGGATCGAACCCACAACACCAGCGTAGTTGAAAGCGGCGAGGCGACCGCTTTAACCGCTACGCCAACCGTGCACTCAATCACGTGCTTAATATTACATTTTAAGACGGAGCCCCAATTTCACAGGTGTTAGATAAACGTTATCGACAGGATAAGCATGTTACACACATAAATAAAAGTGACAGTTGTGTCACTTTTATTTATGTGTGTCAGGTAATATTTTATGGGCCGGGAAAGATCTAGCCAGAACCTCAGAAACTTGCCCTAAGATGCCCTCCTTGCAAAAAAAAATCTATCATGCCTAAAACAGAATTAAAAAAAACATTGTTTTTTTTTTTAAACAGCACGTGGTTGTTATCGGGACCGGTGGATGGCGATAGCCTTACTCTCTATTACACTGGGACCTAAACATAACAGGTGAAGTGTGTGTATTATACACCTCTCGGTGCATGAAAGGAGCCTCCCCGAGTGACGGACACAACGATTCCCTACGTCCGGCGCACCCTGGGCAATTTGCGAATCCACCAAAGCGAATTGGCTAATCCTTTCACCACGATGGCAAGTCAAAATAAATTTTGACTCAACCATCGACACGACGAAGAAGAACCTACCACATCTTTCTGGGTAATATTGGCGTAATGTTATGATGTTATAATTAAAAGTTAATGATTACCTAGAGCATATTACTGACAACATTTTATACTATTCGTAAGAAGAAGTCTACAATAATACAATCGTATAGCCACCAGCGGATGTTTACATTAGAAGTATTTATAGAATGCAGGATCTAACCTTCATTTGGCTGTGCGGTATGTAGCTATGAAGGAAGCACTCTTGCCATAGTTGTCATTCTTTTTATGCGGAAAACATAACATATCATCTCGCCAATATTACCCAGAAGGGTGTGGCAGAGGTGTACAACACCCACATTTTACGTGAAATGTGTAGGTCCTATGGGAAAGGGGGTGAGCCTTTCGCCATACACCGTGCACAATTCCAACACCGTGCTGCTATTGAGAATTTTCTGATGGAAAGTTCACAATAACACTATGCCCGGAATCGAACCCGAGACCTCATTGTTGGCGACCAACCAACTTTTTTATACAGTCATATTGTTTTTATACATAATATTGTTTTTGGTATTCTTTTGGTCAAATATTTTGTATAGAGAATTAAAACAGTTGTAGCACAGCAGCGTTTCAATCAACACTCACGGTGAAAGACGTATACGCTAACCACTAGACTATTTTTGACTTATTTTTTTTATTCTCTTCATAATATTGATATTATACTCTGTCCATTCCTTTATTTTCTTTTTGACAGATTACATTTAGGGATGCATTCACACGTTACTGATTCGATTTGAAATCATAATCGATGTTGTCTAAGAAGAACTTTCAATCGATTAATTACATTGAAATGGTATTACTTCATTATTAATTATTCGTTTATTAGTAGTTTTTATTAGATGAAATAAATATACAAAATAATAATATAATAATAATGTCAATTTTTAATTTATTTAATTCATTTTTAATTTTTAATTCCAAGATTTCGACTTAATTTCTTGCAAATAATTATTCATGGAATCATGATACTATTATTATATTCTTTTTTTTATAAAAACAATACACAAAAAAAAGTCAAATTATTCTTTTTCATAATGATCGATTTATTTCATTTCACGATTTGATTTATAGTCTGTGGTTGTTTGTTACAAACTGTGAACTTCCCTAAAAAGTGTCGCTTGTCAATAAAGTACATTATTATTATATTACATTAATCCTTGGATGAAGCATTAATCTGACAAAAAAAAAACGGTAATTCATGGGCGTGATCTGTCAAAAAGAAAATAAAGGAATGGACAGAGTATAGTCGCTTTTAGCAACTTCCAGATTGTTCTTTGAACTCTATCAGCAATTTATTTTGCCGGTGCCATAAAAACAGTATGACATTATCATTGAATGAGAATCCTATTACGGCAAGACTATAAGTAAATACTAAATTTCAAAGGAACTATGCAACTATGTGTGTTTATTGTAAAGTTTCATTAAAATAAGGTATACTTTGTATTAATTATGCAATGGTAATATACAGGGTGGATGCGATATAGCGACATTTATTGAAATCACAGCTTATGTACAATGTACCCTTGCATAATAATAATATAAGGTCTCCAAAACACAGGTCTAACCTAGTTTGGAAGCCATTGCTTAATCAAACAAATGTTTGTATCTTTTTGATTAATAATTTTTTTTATTTTATACATGATCAGTATGCATTTTCTTCATCCTTCCATCCTTCAGTTTCTGAATAAAAAATAACGATTATTTTATATTATAAATTGTAATTAGTATGTAAGTTATATATCGACATTTATCACTCTTAATAATAATAATTGACATGTAATTTTGGTATAATTTTTTTTTTTTTTTTTTTTTAATAAAGAAATCAATTATTAAAATTATGATATCTTATTTTCATTACAATCTAGCCTATCAAGACTAATAAGTAATATTATGTTAACCTAAATTGCTACGTAATAATATGGTATTTTGGTATAATGATTATTTTAACATTTTATTAGTTTTAAACAAAAAATAAATATTGTACGCCTAATAGGTATACTGCAGCAGTACTAATTGAATTGTGTAACATCTGTATTTTCAACTGTGGTAAACAATAAATGAATTTGAATTTGAATTTGAATTCATGACGACAACAAAACACATTTTCGCACAAATTAAATATTGAGATTATTTAATTTGTTAGACACCATTTTTTTTGTTAAAATAAAAGATACCGTTGAATATGAACACTATCGTATCGTATTTAATTAAATGTGCTATGTCGTATCCACCCTGTATATTATATTTTTTATTTGTGTAGGAAGGCATTAGATAGTTGATTGTCGTTCGACCTTTGCTACAATACATAGAGTCACGGTCGTCTACAGTTAACTTGCTATAATACATTTCGGGTGGGACCCTTGTACTCTGAAGAATCGGTGAGTCTGAACGACGGTTCTTCGGGTAGGAACCCTTCCTTGAATTATCTTCGGACATTATTATAAAAACTCGTTGATGATTACAATGACTTTATTACAGTGTAATTTACAAATTAAGTACAATAAATCAGGTGTGTTAATAAATTCACAATTAAGAGATATTGACAGCACGAGCGTCTACATCAAAGTGTGTCTCCGCTCGCAGTGCGCTTCCTTTTATACACACTGATGACCGGCTGTCCCCACCTCGCCTGATTCATAGAGCGGTAGGATGACGTCACAGCGCAGGTGTGCGCTTCGTAAACAACTCGGCAATTACTTATGCACCTGGGTGCGTTTGTAGGCTGTTTTTCGACTTAGCGCCGACACGGCCATTCTGCATAAAGGTCGCCCTCGACCTGTTAAGAAAAAAAAAATATACGCAGAAAATTGACATAAACAGACTATCTTAAGTTACTCAAAGCAAAAATTGTAAGGAGGCCCCTGTCCTCAACTTACGTTACACAAAGCAAACATTGTAAGGAGGCCCCTGTCCTCAACTTACGTTACACAAAGCAAACATTGTAAGGAGGCCCCTGTCCTCAACTTACGTTACACAAAGCAAACATTGTAAGGAGGCCCCTGTCCTCAACTTACGTTACACAAAGCAAAACATTGTAAGGAGGCCCCTGTCCTCAACTTACGTTACACAAGGCAAACATTGTAAGGAGGCCCCTGTCCTCAACTTACGTCACACAAAGCAAACATTGTAAGGAGGCCCCTGTCCTCAACTTACGTTACACAAGGCAAACATTGTAAGGAGGCCCCTGTCCTCAACTTACGTCACACAAAGCAAACATTGTAAGGAGGCCCCTGTCCTCAACTTACATTACATAAAGCAAACATTGTAAGGAGGCCCCTGTCCTCAACTTACATTAAGCAAAGCAAATATTGTAATAAGTTGAAAATTTACCTCTACTGTAGTGCAACCATACACTCTTGATCTTGGTTTAGTTCATCTGGAGTCACATTTGGAACTGATGTAACGATTGATTCCTCCAGCGCCGACATGGAATCCTGGGGAAAGCCTTCGTTTGGTTTGGGTGCCAACCGTAATTGGTCATGGGCCACTTTCTTGGGCCTTCCCCGACCCGTTATTTTCTTTACTTGATAACGGTCGTTTGGTAGTATCTTCCAAATTACATAAGCATCTGGGTATTTCAAGTCAAGTCCAATTTGAGATCGAGGATTAGTTTTAAATAACACCATATCTTCCTTTTGAAACCTCTTTACTTTGGCTTTACCTTTATCGAATCTTGCCTTGTCTTCTTTTCCTTTTGTTTCAATTTTCTTCTGCATGTAACTATCCAGCTGATCTCGACATACTGTCCCCTCGTCCTCGTTAATCAAAGTTACTAATTCTGGTGGAACTGCACATTGTCGTCCAGTGAGAGCTTTAATTGGACTTACATTGGTGGTTCTATTTTTGGTGCAGTTAATTGCTAGTTGTAGAGCATCCAACCCTTTCTTCCAATCTTGATTTTCATAGTTACGAATTATAGTTAATCCATTTTTTACAACGGCCATCATTCGTTCCACCTGGCCATTGGACCGACTAACCCCTGGAGCTATGAAGTGTTGGTGGATATCATAGTTTTTACAAAACTCTTCGAATTCGGCTTTAAATGCAGTGTCTTGGTCGCTTATAATTTGCCTAGGAGCTCCAAATAAACACACAACATGTTTTAGAGCACGCAGCATCGAGCTGGCAGTCTTATTAGTGGCATAGGTTAGGGTCACAAATTTTGTGTAGGCATCAATAACCACGACAACATATTCATGATTATTATTCCTTCTGGTAAGATGACCCGTCATGTCTATATGTATAGTGTCGAATGGAACAGGCTTCTTCTCTATGGGATACATTTCCACCTGTTTGGCGCCTGATGATCCCTTGCTAGTTTTGCAAATGACACAATTATCCACAAACCGTCTTACTATTGTAGACATTTCAGGAAACCAATAACTCTCGCGGATTTTTGCCAGTGTCTTTTCCCATCCGAAGTGTTTAAGGGCGGTATGATAGGCATTGATAATGCTCCATTGGTACGATTTTGGGACGACCTTTTGCCACTTTCTATATCCAGGTTCTTCATTATCATAATAGTGCTCTAAAACAAGATCTTTCAATCGATACTTAGTTTCTTCTTCACCACGTTCAAGCTTTTTGATTATCTGAGCTAACTCTACATCACGTCGCTGCTCAATCTTCAACCAGGTATCAATATTTTGGGTTAAATTAACGCACGTTACTGGATTGCGGCTAAAGAAATCCGCATGCTTCATTCGGCATCCTTGACGATATTCGATTTTAAAGTCATAATGCTGGAGATATGACCACCATCTATGGATTCTGGGTAAGAGTTCGTGTTTGCTAGATGAAGACTTTATGGCATTACAGTCGGTAACGATCGTAAAAAACCTACCGTAGAGGTATTGTCGAAAGTGTTTAATGGCTCTTACAATCGCAAGTGTCTCTAGCTCGTACGAGTGGTAATGACTCTCTGGTTTAGTGGTCCTCATGCTCATATAAGCAACCACATGCTGTCGGCCTTCCTGAATTTGAACAAGGACAGCACCTAATCCTGTACTGCTAGCATCCGTGTGGAGTTCGATTGGAATTCCTTCTTGGAAAATAGTTAAAACTGGTGCTGATGTTAGACGACGAATGATGTCTAGTCTAACCTTCTCACATTCTGCGGTCCATTGGAACTGAGCATCTTTCCTTGTCAAGTTGTAGAGTGGAATCAAACGTTCTGAGAAAGATTGTATAAACCGTCTAAAGTAGCCAGCCAAACCACAGAACTGTCGTACTTGTTTGACGTTCGTGGGTACTGGTGACTTTTCCAAAGCTTCCACCTTTCTTGGGCTTGGGCGGACCATACCATTTTCAATCAGGTTACCGAGATATTCTATTGATGTCTTAAAGAACGAGCACTTCTTCGCGTTCACAGTGAATCCAGCGTTAGCTAACGCAGCTAAAACATTGTCCAGGGTCTGCAATCCCTCATTGAAAGATTTGCATTTTATTAGCACATCGTCCATATAAATCAAGATGTGATCAAGTAAAGGCCGCAATGCTGCCATTATAGCCCGCTGAAATACAGCTGGTGCATTCATCAATCCAAATGGCATTCTAACATATTCGTAAAGACCATCTGGTGTTATAAAGGCAGTCTTTGGAATAGATGTTTCTTGAATAGGAATTTGATAAAAGCCTTGAGCCATATCCAAACTGATAAAATATGTTGCGTCCGATAGTCGATCAATCTGATCGGCTATTATTGGAAGTGGAAACTTGATGGGGACCGTATTTTTATTCAATTCTCGATAGTCAGTGCACATCCTGTCTTCTCCATTCTTCTTCTTCACAAGAATCACAGGACTAGCATAGTCAGAAGTGCTTTCTCTGATTATTCCATTATCCATCAAGTCGTTAATAATAGTCATGAGTTTTTGACGCTCCACTGGTGCCATTCTATATGGTCTTCTTGACACTATTTTAGTTGGATCTTTCAGCTGAATATCCAAAATGCCTGTAGTAACCGTCTTTTTTGGTATACCTGTTGCAAACGTATCGTTATACTTCATTAACATATTTTGGAGTTCACGTATTTCTTCTGGGTTGGTTAAGTCGGTGTCCAGGCAAGTAAAAAGATCTTCATTCATATTGAGAGTCGAAATATTTGATTGTCTCATCACAATAGCGCCGTTTTTAGTAACGAGCACATTCAAATCTGAGCTTTTCACTATTTCTGCTCCAATCAGAAGACTACACGGTATTTCGTGATCTTCAACAATATGGAAGCCAATTTCTACGAAAATGTCATTAATGGCACAAGTGACGTTGATTCTTTGACAAGACAAAATAGGTATGCTTTTACTACCAATGCCTTTCAGTAATAATGAACAATCTTCGCGTTTTCCTGGGAGACTCAGACTGATAGAACGTCTTATCAAGGAACGTGCTGCACCGCTATCATAAAAAGCAGTAAACTGGAGCTCCTTGATGTTAACAGTCATTGGTGTTAATATATCATCTTGTTCCCTCGCCAAGTTAACCTTTTCTGCTTCATCTCCCATCTTCTTAAAGCAGGTAGATTCAGTATGACCAACTTTTTCACAGTAACTGCATTTGGGTCTAGTCCGTTCCGTTTTGTTAGAAGACTCGGTAGAATTTGTTGTAGATAGCAATGGCTTTGGATCGTTTGTTTTATCGTTAACTTTGTTGGTACAATTTGCTTGAACATGACCTTGTTTGCTACACTTGAAACAATGTATACTTTCGGCTCTATTGTTTCCAAGTCTTGGTCGTTTGGCAGGCGGTTCACCTTGCCGAGGTTCACGCTGCTTGATCGTTGCGGCAACAGAAATCAGTTCAGGGACTGTAGTGCATTTACTAGACAGTAGACGTAATCTAAGGAATTCATTGTCAATGCAGCCAATAACAGCTTCTACAGCATCCTTGTCTTTATCACCACTGACAACGCGTTTCCAAATATTCCAGGCTTTAGTAATTGATTCACTAGGATTTGACATATCAAACTTAAAGGTCCTCATCTTCACCATGTCATTTGAATATCGTGCTTCGGGCTCAAACGTTTGAATTAATGCTACTCGCATTTCAGCCCACACTGGGGACTTCACTAACCACGTATCGCCCAGGGTTTTAGCTCGACCTTGCAGTAAGCCAGCTATTTTTGTGCAAAGCTCATAGTCAGTCAATTGCCAGTGGGTTTTGGCCCTGTCCACGTGCTCACACCAGTCTCGAACCGGCACGTCACCATCAGGGTTAAATGGTGCAATATAGATATCGCTGAGCCTTGGACGTTTGGTTGGAGTAGCAGCATGTTTAACTATCCCAGCAAGAAGCTCCTGATTTGCTTGCATACTGGCTTGCTGCTGACGCGCCATGTTTTCCATTATACCAGCCAAGGCGGACAGAGCCTGGTTGGTACCAAGGCTGTCGGTACTTCGTTCTGAATGGGCCGCTGGAGCCAGGGAAGCTCCTCGTCCCATCCCACTTCTGATTTCGGGTGGGACCCTTGTACTCTGAAGAATCGGTGAGTCTGAACGACGGTTCTTCGGGTAGGAACCCTTCCTTGAATTATCTTCGGACATTATTATAAAAACTCGTTGATGATTACAATGACTTTATTACAGTGTAATTTACAAATTAAGTACAATAAATCAGGTGTGTTAATAAATTCACAATTAAGAGATATTGACAGCACGAGCGTCTACATCAAAGTGTGTCTCCGCTCGCAGTGCGCTTCCTTTTATACACACTGATGACCGGCTGTCCCCACCTCGCCTGATTCATAGAGCGGTAGGATGACGTCACAGCGCAGGTGTGCGCTTCGTAAACAACTCGGCAATTACTTATGCACCTGGGTGCGTTTGTAGGCTGTTTTTCGACTTAGCGCCGACATACAATATAGAGTACAATATTTGCTATAAATAATAAGTATGTCTTGACAAGCCTTGATAAATTAAAAAAAAGCAACAACAAATCCAATGCATTAAACTACCGCAAATATCTACTCTATTATGTCCATCCTAAGATTGCCTGGAAGAGATCGCGTCAAGCGATAAGGCCGCACTTTGTACGTTATAGTTTTAAGTACCTATTTCTTTGTATGTTTGTTACAAATTTGATGTGCAAATAAAGTTTTCTCTATCTATCTATCTATCTATGTTTCACATTCTATGCCATTCAAACGTGGACGCTTAATTGACTGCTGACCAATAGGATGTAGAATTTTTGGTTATTCCTCATCAAGACACCTCATTAGTCATTTACATTTAGTGCTGGTGTTATAGTCCAAGCCATCACTTATGGCCAGCACCATGAGTAATGCCGTGGACTAAAATACTACTGCTACACAACCTAAAAAACCAATGTAGAGGTTGATAGAATATAGTATTATTTTATAAATAAATTATAATGTATCTTATACTAATCGTTATCTATTGAGTTATAACTTACTGACTTTGAACATTAAGAAAACTAAATACATTTCCTTTTGCAAAACCCGAACCTCCACTCCCTCACAGAATTTATCAATCAAATATCACACTTGTCAAAAATCAACTCAAAATACCTTTACAGCTTGTACATGCGACCAAGTTGAACGCACGGCCTCCATCAGATACTTAGGAATAATAATTGATGAACACCTTTCCTACAAACCGCATATTCAACTACTTTCTAAACGCGTAAGGAAACTTATATTTGTCATGAAAAAGTTAAGGAACTGCACATCTGTAAGAATACTTCGATTAGTAAACATAGCGCTGTGTCAATCAGTTTTACAATACGGCATTGGGGTATGGGGTGGAGCTGGAAAATCTGTGTTTATAGAGTTGGAAAGGGCCCAAAGAGCGGTTCTGAAAGTGGCGCTACGAAAGCCCTTTTATTATTCCACAGTTATTCTGTATAGAGAATTTCCAGTACTCAGAGTAAGACAGCTATTCATTATCAACGCAACCTTGCAAACGCATAAAAAAATTACTTCTAGACCGGATTACAGTCACCTTATCACTAAACGTATTTTTATTCTACCACCCATTTAAATTTTAATTTTAATTTTTTGTCATTACCTTAGTTAACCTTAGTGATTAGGCTAACCAAAAAACAGGAAAACCTAGTTTGGTAGCCACTGTCTAAAATTATGTAATTAATGTATCTCTTGGTAATAAAGTTTTTATTATAATTATTATTATTACTATATATTAGAACACCTAAAAGAGTTGACTCTATTATTGAATCGGCAATGACATAAACCTTTCATGCTACTGCTTGGAGCCTATAATTTAAAACCATTATACTATTTCATCAAGTTATAATATTATTATTACCTATAGTGTCCCACTGCAGTGCAAAAACCTCCCTACCCTTTTTCCACTTGTCTCTGTCAACGGTTTGTGGTGTAACACAGTCATTTTGGTAGGAATCTAATTCTGGCCCGCCGTCTTCTTCTGGGTCTGCCACGTAGTCTTTTATTTTGTTCGGGACCCGGCATACGACGTCTTCTGGCATACGACGTGTCTAGCTCAATTCCACTTCAGTTGCGCTGCCGTGTTACCGATGTCTGCAATTTTTATCTAGTTATACGCAAATAAAAACCGAAATTATCTTCCTCAATATTTCATCTTCCATAATATTTCTTTTAGCATTACGGTATATTACCTATAGTACGAGAGCCCACGACCAAAATTTTTGTCTCATAGCAATACGGCCAAAACCGCATCAAATCGATAGATACGATTATCCTGAACTCGAAAATACCAATATCAGACATTTTCCGCGTAGCGTTTGATCTGACCGAATTTTCAAAATTGTCAAAGAATTTTACCGAACTGCATCATAGCAATATGTCTGATTTGCAGTCTGTAGTTGAATGATAGTTCTGAGATACTGGAAACATATTTTTCAGACGTAAGTGGTGTAGCGCAAACCCGTAAAATCACTTAAAAAAATTAAAAATGAGACAAAAAAAATGTCTCATAGCAATACGTCTGAAAATCTTTTTTATTAGTAAATTTTGGTTATTTGATGCGAACAAAACAATTTTCAGACGGAAATGTGAACGCATTAAATGTTGAGACCGTTTTGAAAATGTTAACAAATTTTACCGATCGGTATCATAGCAATATGTCTGAAAATTGTTGAACATGATAAAATAAGTTGTCCACATGTGCAAAAAATTTATATCAGACAAATTAAGTGTAGCACCTTCTCTATCAGACAACTTTTCGATACTCAGATATCATTTAAAAATCGTATTGAGGCATCTTGAATTTTCTGTTACAAACCAATGAATACGTTGCGACCCTGAATTTATTAGATGATAATTAACAAAGAATTTACCCGAAACCGTAACATTGAAGTTGAAGGACTGAAATAAATCGCACAAAAGGAAGCTGGCGAGTGAGCTGTATAATAGTAAGAAAGGGGCAGGAGCGTAACAAGCGCTGAGGCTGTTGAAATTAAATACTGATTGATTTGATAGTTTTTTTTTTATTTAAAGCACACTTGAGTAACTTTTACAAAAGAAATAAGTAATGACATCTGTCATCTGTCAAAGTACATATAATAGACAAGGGAGATTCTTGAATATCTATGAAGGCTGTAAATTTAAAAAAACATTTAACAGAGGCGTCGGCCAGGCGACTCCGAAACGTTATTTTCGTTTTTGGGAGTATATGCTACACTTAAAGTGTCTGAAAACAGGTTTTTGGTAATCATGGCAGCAATACGAAAAGTTGAAATTTTTTTTTATTCGTATTGCTATGATACAGGTCGGCTAAATTTGTTGACATTTTCAAAAATGCGCTCAGGCTATATGCTACGCGCAAAATGTCTGAAAACAAACTTTTTCGTAATACAATTATAAAATCTATGTACATTTTCACTATCAGACGTATTGCTATAATACCGACTGTCTTTTTTTTTTGACACAGCAGAAATGGCCTCCCTCGCAGTTGTTACACTTTCGACCGTTACTACACACCTAGTCGGGTACAGAATCATACAATCTAACGATTTTATAGGGTTTTTGCCGTATTGCTATGAGACATGGTTTTGGTCGTGGGCTCTCGTACTACTACATCTAAGAATCGCAACAAAGTTTCAATATAACTACCGTATTACGTAGAAATATATATTCCGTTGGTATCTGAAGTGCATCAAGTCTCAATAAACCTGCCTTGTTAGCTCACTTGATTATAACTTACGTCGGCTCTAGCCAATAAATTCTTAATTTATCGTCATTATATTTTGAACTTACTTCTATCGGTAGCAATGTTGTAACTTGTATCTTCAAAGTATTTTACAATGCTCTTAGAGTCTATCTTACTCGATTGCCGAAAATCGATTAATTTCGAAAGACGACTGCGCAAAAATTAATATATATTTTAAAATCTCTAAATAAATAAATGTTCTGATATAAGGTTTACTGAAATTTTCCGCAGCGTCGTAGCTTCCGGTGTAGCAAGCTGTCTACATGGACAGCGTTTCACAATTTACCAAATTCATGATTGGACGTCATCAGTTTTTGTCCTTTTCCGTGTAACCTGCTGATTAATTACATATTCTCGTGGAATAATATATTATTTCAAATATTTTTGATCGATCTATTCAAATTGGAATTTAGAAAACTAAAATATATGTTTTCTTAATCAACTAAGTTAGCAGTAGTGTAACGTAGATCAACAAATCTTGCAATAGTCTCAACATAACTTGACCGTGAAGACATTAATTACTGAACAATGAGTTAGTTATTTCATTACTTCTCTTACTACAACTAGTAATTAAAATGTTCAGCGTTCGAACAATGTTTCTAATTCTTCTTTAAAGAACCAAACAGCTGCTCATTCATAATGATCGCATCGCGTATAGAGACAATTACAATAACCATTAAAGTAGTTACGTCAAGCATTGGAGAGAAAAACAAAAGGCCGACGAGGAAACTAAACCTGTCCCATAACTTTAACTTATGCTATTATAATGTACCACGCCGCCTATTTTAGCAAACCACGTTCTACCACATATTAAATCTCTATCAAGAAAACACGACATAGTTATATGTTCACGCCTACTATGCAACCCAATCGCTATATTTTATAGTTCTACTCTCAGCGGGCTACAAAAACCACTGTGATCCAATTAATAACACAGTTCGGACGTTTTCGCCTAGTTTATATCACGTTTTAATTTAGTACAAGTAATTGTTTCGTGTTTCGAAAACTGTATGACGTAAACCTTTGTCTGTCTTAACCGTGTTTAAACACTTTCATTAGTCGACAAGGACATGAATGTTCAGTACGAAAAACTATTAAACTTAAAGATTCTTTCTTTTTTCCAGGGTGCTAGGGACAACCTAACAGATTCGGACTCGGGTTGCGTGTCCCCAGGCTCCCGTATCAAGGACTCCGCGTCGCCAGAACTCAAACGAATGGATTCCGGATACAAATCCCCCCACGCTCCAAGCAGTCCCTGCAACCCACGAAGACACCTGGGCACACCACACGATGACTTCAAAGAAGATTTTGCGAGAGCCCAAGTGCTTGCCGACATTCTAGACAAAAACTCGGAGACCACCAGTGATTCCCTTAAAAGCAACCCAGTCAAAGAGCATTTGGAACAGATGATATTGAATGCGGCGTCGGTGGAAGACAGGGCCTGTTTGGAGCAAGTACTCATGCTGCTATACAACCTTCAAGCGTTGAGTAGTTCTGTCAGTGAAGATGAATGCTATCAGGTAAGAAACTCAGACAAGACAAAATAAATTGACAACCATGTCACTGTCAATTCACGTTTGATTTTGTAAATAAAGCTTTTTTGTACAGTATTTATAAATTAAATTGTATTTTCAGGCAAAACCTAGAAAAATAAGTGACCTGAGATTCAAACAAGAAACTGACATCTCTCAGAAAACACAAAAAGCAATAGCAACAGTAACACCGTATCAGCAAAAAGGATACAAATGCGAGTCACTTGAGAGCCTTTGTAGCGAAGAGAGGAAGCCCACGAATATTTTACAGGAGAGTGGAATCTTTGAGGAGGTAGAAACAGAGTCAAAGAGTACCCAAACAGACGTAAACGATAGCTTTGAATGTAGTGGTGAATTAAACACTGAAATACAACGACTGAATAGTATAAGAGAGAAACTAGAGAGGCAAGGAGTTAGAAATAGGACACTAAGTACGAAAGAGGACGCGGATGGCTTAGAGTGTAGGTGCGTGAAGTTGGGCAAAAAGCATAAACAGTATTACGAGAGAAGGCTTAAGTTTTTGGAGGGAAAGATCTCGATATACGAAGCAGCACAAGACGTCAAAGAGGCTAAGCTTGCACAAAGATTGCAGAAAGAGTTCCTCCTTGAAAATCAAATACAGGTATGTGAATCAATAGAAAATGTTTCAAAACTTTTCTCGACGTTTCCAATAAATATATTTTGAAAACTTATTCCTTACCATTTAATGGTATTTGTTTTCCAGGAACTTGAATCGCAACTTGCAGATCTACAAGAAAAATATGAACGATTAGAGGAAGATTGCTGCGAATTAGAGGAAATAGAAAATGACACCCGTTTACATTGGCAGCAGTAAGTAGACACCATTTATAGTACTGCCCACGTGCATGACGTAAAAGTAAGAATTTTATTAATATATTTAACGTTTTTTATATTTCTAGGCTAGAGATGGATTACGAGCTCTGTTCGGCACAACTAAGAGACATGACGGAGCAAAGAGAGTGTTCGCGAGCTCAGGCTGAGCGCTTGATGAATGAGCTCAAGAATAGAGAATGTGCTTTGAGAGCCAGAGAGGTGAGCTTTAAGAATTTTATGATTAACTAACATTGTTTGAGATTCACCGTTTAGGAATGTTTTTTAATGCAACACTGGTTGTTGAATTGAGTCAATGCAAATATACCGTGTGTCATGAACTCATGATTAAAAAATTCCGGGCAATTCAGCAAAACTACATTTTAATTAGTTTATGTATATACTATTTTTACTATTTAACTAACTGACTTTCTGATTTCCGATTCAATACTTGCAAAAATCATAAGATTGTATCCTTCTGTCGCATCTTAAATAAGTTAGCTGAAAGTCATGGTAAAATTTCTTTCAGACTGAACTTATGAATCGGCTGAGGAAATTGGAGAAAGCAGTACCGGCGTTGATCGCGTGGAATGTGGTGCAGGTTATAGGTGCCGACTTATCATGCGGTGGCAAGGTAATTACAAATCACCCAACTTTGATATTTTAAAGGTATTTTCAGTTACTTCTCTTGATATTCAAAACGTGAAGAGAATAGTACAATATTAAATTGATGACAAATACAATTAAAGCAATAAACAATTTGCAGTTGAAGTTATGAAAATATAGACTATAATATACCCCATCTCATCATAAGTTTTACTAGAGGAAGAGATTAAATCTTAACAAGACCAACAATTTTCTTTTCTGTTAAATTTTATAAAAAGAATACTTTTTGGATATGGTTTCTGCTTTTATATCAACAGTTTCAAAATCAGTTTCTACTATCTATGATTAAAGTATATTAGTCACGTCTTCACCAAATATTCATCAAGATGTTTTTTTTTTTAGCGTGCGCTAATAACTCGCATGGGCGGCTTCAGCCATAACACCCGTGCGGTGATTCAGCAAATCAACCAGGACAGAGAACAACAAGAAAGGTGCGGCGCGCTCGTCGCCTGGAATGAATTCAGGGTCAACAATAGCCCTGAAAGTAATGAATTGCAGAAACAAGTCACCAAGTAAGTGATTTTATATTTACTTACATTAGCTAGGTCTTCAAAACTGTGTCAGACAGAAGCAATGGCGCTATCTAATATACTAATAATATAATATACACACGCAAATTCACAAATCTTTGGGAATCCAATGACTTGAAATAAAAATCTTAAAGGTTTTTAATTAATTTGTAACCTCTTTTTCATATTGTATAAAATATTTAATTCACGATACAAATTTGCTCTTAAAAAAGTTGTAATTTTAGTATTTGCTTTATTAATGTCCTTTAATATGATGTATTTAAATTTCACAGCCTGATAGCAGAGAAGAAAGACATAGAAATAAAGACGAAAACTGTGCAGCAAGCCCTGGAGAGAAGAATAAAGGAATTAGAAGAAGAGCTAGAAAGTACTAGGAACCAAATGTCTGCAGCGGTTTCTGGGGGTGAATGCAAGAAGGAGAGAATTGAACATAAGATCAACGCACTGGAGAAGCAAATCAGAAGAGAAGATGATGGCTTCGAAAGTGATGAAGTAAGATGTTTTTTTAATATCACTAGATTCCGTTTGCGGGTTTGCCTTTTTTAAGGTCGATAGAAATAGCCCATGACCATTACCATGCTTTTAACTATCTGTAAATAAATTGTCATCAAGATTGGCAGTGTTTTTGCAGCTACTATCGAATTAAATTTTATAATTATTGATTAGTTTGAATAACCTGTATTAACTTGATTAATATACAGTTATTAGGGACAAAATAACTATGCACATGGATACGCATGAAAGATGCTAACATTAAAGAGTTAGCAACCAGAATTCCATACATAACGATTGCCGATACTGTCTGTCACACATACTGATGAAGTAGAGCGTTGTAACAATGTAGCAAGTATGCAATCAGCTTGACCATGACGATTCTTTTGATGAAAATCTTAATGAAATTTTGCCACCGTAACACGTGGAATTGTCTTAGATTCGTGAGATTATAATCGCTAATTACTTTAACAAACATAAAACTAAGAAACGGATGTCCAATAACAAAATATTGTTGTATTTTTATTGAATTTATAATAATGGATATTTTTTGTCTTGTATAAGTAAGTATACTTCTAAATATATTTCACTCCTTGAAATGTGGGTTACATTACAAAACTGGTAAAATCATAACTTGGCAAAATACTATGACACACATTGATTATGGTGTGTAAGTTAGATAATAGATACACTTAAAAAAAGAACAAATTATACCAATAGATATAATATCAATTCTATTTGGTGTGTTTGAGTGAGTGAATGTGTGTATTTGGCCTTGTCATTGGGACCATTGGATAGAGTAATTTCTTCTGGCGTTCTATCTAATGTAATGAATCCAAATTTATTTTTAATTTTTTTTAATTTTTTAATTCTTTCAGATACCCGCCGACCCAAGAATAGGTACGAAGATCAGAGCTCTCCTAGTCAGTGAACAGGAATTAAAGAACAGAGTTTCAGAACTCGAAAGAAGAGAGACAGCTTATTTAGAAATGTTGACACAAGCAGATGACATGTGGGCCGAGATGGAGGGAGGCTATAAGAAGAAGATTCAGGAGTCGCAGGCTACGGAGACGCAGTTAAAAGGAAAGGTGAGGATTTTACAATTATTTAAATAAATACCACTGAGGTCATTGATTTGTGTATTTAGCTGATGACTTTAGAATTAGATCATAAGTCAGTTAATAAAAAGGTTTATAGTACTGATAGCGCGCGAGTTGAATGCAGAGCTTAGGAATGCGGTAGTGTTGTGACCTAATTTTAATTATTGATGAAAACGATGAGTAATGAATGTCGATAAATTTAAACAATGTTATAGGTTTAATTATATTTTTTACACTAGGTTAACATAATGAAAAAAAAAAACAATATCATAATTATCACACGTTTTTAATAATCATTTCACAAAACGAAATAAAAAAAAAAATAATCAGATTCAGATATGGCAGATTTATGATTGAATCGGTGTCACTATCCTCGCCGTCGCTGACCTCAATGACGAATCGATCTATGGTATCTTCAATTAATCCATCTCTTTGCCAATAATTTTCTTCTAAAATTATGACGTGATCATCGAAGCCACGCCAATCTTCCTCTGTAACCTGAGAAACCGCCAGCTCCGTAACTTCTTTAACCTTTTTACGTTTTTTTGTAACGAACTTGATGGACTCGGATCAGTCATTATTAAAATAAAAAATAACACGGAAACTTCAGTATTAACACAATAACACGGCAAACGTACGATAGTTGACAAGGATGGCACATCACTACACTGCAGGCGCGAGAGGTGGGGCGTGCGGATAGCGGGGGTAGATGCTCCCGCTCTTTACCTCAGACCCCGACTGCATTCAACTCGCGCGCTATCTGTAGGTTTATAAAACAAGCATATTTAAGCTAATGGTAATACAGATAGTACGACAACATCACACTTTTAGAAAAGGAAGATTTTTAGAATGACTATACAAATTATGATTTCTGTTATTTCAGATAAGCAGCATAGAAAGCGAACGCGATCAATGGAAACGGTACTTCGAACCGATGAAGAAGAAACTCAAGGAAGTTGAAGAGTCGGAGTCAGGGATGCGCATCGCGTTAGAAAAAGCTGAGAGAGATGTTAAAGCGCTTAAAACGCAGAACGCTAGTCTTGCTAATATGTACGGAGCTGCTGACGCTGAAACTAGAAAGTCTGAAACAGCGCTTAGAGCACTTGAAATGAAGTTTCAGGTTAGTCAAATAGATCTAAGAATGTTAATCAAATATGAAGGATTAAGTACCTATTCTTTTCACTAATTTTAATTATTATAACATAACATAACATAACATATCTGAACATCACGCTTATATCACACACAATTCATCTGTTATGTTTAGACCCCATGTGAGCAACCGGGCACAATTCCAACTCCGTGCTGCTATTTAGAATTTCTGACGGAAAATTTACAAAAAGACGCTTGTGCAATACCCGGCAATCGAACCTAAAACTTCACGGTTAGCGATACACAAATTATACCACTAGACTTGTGACTCATCCATTAAGTATTCTATTCAGTAATTTTACATGTGTGTAATTTCAATCTTGTAGAAGGAAATAGAAAACCTGCGTAAGATCAACAAGCATTTGGACGACGATTTACAAGTTCAGAAAGAAACGTCAAAAAAAACCGAGAAGAAATTAATAGTAGACATGGAATCCATCAGGAAGGAATTGAGCCGGGCTTGCAAGAACAACCAAGAATTAGAAGTAAACGCAAGTGAATTGAAGGAGGAGGTATGTGAATTAACCCGTGTGATGGGGCGTTTGCTTTGGCTAATAACTTACTTTGATATGAAATGGATGAGGTTTAATACGATTATAAAAGATATTAATTTTAACTTGGGTTTGCTAATGAGACAGTTTTTTTTTTCATTAACTTTTACATGGATGATGGATTCTTTTTATTTACAATATTTTTATATTATTACTTTTTATAGACTTAGTTGGTTGTTGAAGATAGTATAGAGTTTATGTGTAGTGGCTTCAATATAGCATTCAGTAACGCTTTCAATGTTTATCTACCGCTTTCAATCTTTTGCAAATGCATGTCGGCTTTAAACATTTATTCCTTATACTCCGAGCGCTCGTCTCACAAACAGTGCATGATCCGTACAGTGGTTGTGACGTGTAAATATGCATGGAAGCTTTGAAGAAGTTTTAAGAAGAAATGTGTTCTCAGGTCGAATCTCTGGAAAAGCAGCTAGCTTTGACGCAAAAAGCTTTAACTCAGTGCAAGAGGAAGTGTGACGAGAAGATAAAGACTTTAAGTCATGAACTCTCAATTAAAACTGAAGAGCTTGAAGAGTTGAGAAGCGAAACAATGAGGCAATCGTTCCACGCGTCTCGAGTAGAATTAAAGCCAGATAGAAACGAATACATTGATGAAGGGTATTCTGTTTACACGGCCGTACCAAAGAAGACAGATTACGCGAGAATGCATCATAGCATGAGTTATATAACGTCGGAATCGCGTTGCTCTTGTCCGTCGATGAGGAGTCAACTGGTTGGGCAACTGATCGAGGATTTGTTTGAGAGGGTGCACAACACGGTTGACGATGACTTGAGCAGACTGTGTAACGAGATCAGCCTGAGCAGTAGTAGAGATATGTCTGTTGAAACCAAAGCGAAAATTACAAATTACCTCTTAATGGCTATATCGAAGGAGCTTGTTAGGTCCATCGGAGACGCCGATGCAAAGACTGATACAGAGGTCAGTATGGTAATGGTTCTTTCTAAACATCTATATACATAACATTGTGACTAAAGTTAACTGCATTAGATTTAAAATGTCTTGAGTTTACTAACGATCATGTCAATCTAATTACGGTTTTGGTCGAGTGTTAACTTCTTAACCAGGTACTTCGATATACCTAGTTTTAATATTATGACCCAACAAACATATTACATGGGTTTTTACTATTCTCGAGCCAAATTGTGTTCCTGTTTGTATGTACCTGATAATTTTTCTAGATTTATACGAGACGAGCTATAATGTTCTCAACCAAAATTATTTCAATTCAGCAAATGCTTGTGCCCTGAATCGTATAGCAAGATTTTACGTTATTTTTTACCCTAGGAGTGGCAGCGTGCAGCGTCGTCGATGTCATTATCAGTGCCAACATACTGCAGCAACACGCTAAGTGCGGTCGGTAATGAGCGCGTCGTGGCTGGGGCAGCAAGGCTGGCGTCGGTGACCTGTGCCTGCGCCGCTGCAAGGCTGGCCGCTGCCAGGCCAGACCTCGCGCAAGCCGTCAAGTTGTGTCAAGAGGTGAGTGGCCACTTCTTTTTATTCTTGGAATGTTCATTACCTTCTTCATAGTTTTAAGTTTTTTTAATTTTTAGAGTTCTTTGTCATCTTAATTTTCTGCTCAATACCAACCTTTTTTTCTCGATTTTTATTCGATTGGTTCCAAACTTCCTGGTTATCTTTTCCTGAATTTGTACTAAATCGATCTTTTTTATTTTGCAGGAAGTTTTAGATCATGGTGATGTAAAAATCATGGAGGAGCAGTTAGCGAATGCAATTGAAAGTATTGTTGTAAGTATATTAGGTATATTTATATATGGAATTTCAGATATCTGTAACGTTTTGTTTTTGAATATAAATTAATGGATGTAATTTGTTTTAGAATTGTCCATCTTGTGCGTTGGGTACAAATGCGATAGTTTGGAGCACGGACGTCTAATCACGTCATCTCGTGCGATTTATGTAAGTTATTTGTTTCATTTATTTTTAGGGTTAGCCAGGGAACATGCTTGAAGCCTTTCTTGGCATGACCAGTCCAGAAAAAGGATTGATGGCATTATTTTTTTATGAAATTTTGTGACTCTATCGTTGTCCTTAAATTTTTCAAAACTCTAAGTACCTTGAAGTTTATCTCTTCAATAGATACTTATACTTAAATGGCAAATGCTCTTAATTTGAATTCGTTTTTTTCTTTTGCAGGTGTAATACCTCCACCGACCTCACTCTGGTGCCTTCATTAGTTAAGCCGTTAGCTACTACGTACGAAATGTAAATATATTTGTATAATACTCCTATTTTAATGAATATAACTTAAGCGAACCATATCGAGTTATCGACGAACAAAGTGTACCTACATTCGAAATAAGAATCTTTTACGCATGATCTTTTTTTTTCTTATAATTTTTGTTTTACCGTTTCTGTGCCAATCGTGTTTTGATGTTAACTTGCGTGCAATAAAACTTAGTAAAAATATTAAATTATTTTAAAATTAATGTTGTTTGGATCTGTTATTTCACGGTAGCCATAAACAACCGTTCTTTTTTTATTATTACTGGATTTTTCAACCTAAAAAGTGTAACGTTTCATTGCAAGCAAGTATTGTTTGTGTAAATAATATATATTATTATCGATCGAATCAATGTTTTGATTTATTAACAATTCGAGTCACTTACAAAATTAGATTCTTGTATCTTACTCTTTTTTATATATTAAAATTGATTATATTTAGAAGATGATGCATTGGTCAATTAAAATTATTATTTAAAACGTTGTTGTTTTAATTCTTGTGTAAGTACTTCCCTACAAAGAAAAAGGTAATGCGTTATGATATTATGTACATAAAATATCGAACTTTAATATCCATGACTGCCACTAAAAATTGAATAAAGAGTTCAGGACTGACGACCATGATATTGTGCCTTCTTCTGTTTCATCACTACTTTCATCTTATCTCACCTCATAACTAGAATACAAAGGTGCCAGGACTACCTAATATGGTACTCTTGGAGCGTATTAATATTAAGACAGTGGTGGGATCCCTAAGCTTATTACACTACCGTAACTATTAACTTAAAGGACAGGGCATTCTTAAATCAATAAGTAACTAATATTAATTATTATTATAAATAATTGGAAAATTGTTTCTAATACCATTCTACAGATTATTTAACTACAAAACATATTTGGCAGATCCAAGGCAGATCATAGAGATCACGCCACTCATTACCGACGGTAATAGATGGAATTAAATGTAAGTGATCAATGGGAGGAGGAATAGATAAACTTTTCGTCATCCCATTGGGTGGTTCTGGCTATTGCCATAGGAAATTAATTAATTAGTATTATATAATTATAATTTAGTATTTTTAGATAGTGTTGTGTTAATAGTACCTAATGCTTTGTTGATAGTATCTAGTAATCAATATCAATTTATTTTTTTTACTAATATATAAAATTAGTTATTTAGCTAAGTTGGTTTATTGGCTATGGTTTGGTTTATTGGCCCAACAATCCGAGATCCCACTCTGAACCTCAATCATAATAAGGGCTATCGTTTTTTTGGCACATCAGGTGGTGCCACAGTAGAGTAAGGTCTGTCAAAAGTTGATGACAAACATTAATTTATCCCAACCATTGAGTTTGTACGTTCTTATAGAGGCACAGTTATTTGGGGCGTTTTGAAGACAAATGTTTTTGAACAAATTGTTGTAAAAGTACGGTATTTTGTTCCAATTTCAAATGGGGACATTAATACTGTACAAGTGCGTTTTTGTCAATCGTAAAAAGTTTGTCTTCAGATCGCCCTATGAAACTGTGCATAATGTCAATGACCGCTTAGACAACCCACAAATAGTAACATTTATCATTTTGGAGACCTCACGCTACACAAGTATTCATAGCACGAATTCATATGCGATAGCCTCCATTGGGATTCAAAGTGGCATCTCATTAGGATCCAGACCAAAAAGTCTATAGTTTAGGTACGGTATAGGAAAATACATTTAGCGTTTAGCTCTTAAAAAGAAGAATCTGTCACATTAGAAAATTACTGTTACATTGTCACAATCTGTCAAACTTATCAGAAATTTACAGTTTTAATAAATTTCTAACACAAAATCCAATTTGCAATAGTTAATATAGTACGTGAATATACAAGAGTTCCATAAGGTGAGTCTGCTTTGATTTTGTGGTAGGATTACATAAGGCTCTACTCAAGGTTGATATTTTTGTATGGCTTTATGCAACAAGTACTAAGCGTTGCTATCTCAGTATCATAATAAATATTTATACTCTATGGAGCTGTAGGCACATAAGGTCAAAGCGGGTAGAGAACGCAAGACTTAAATTTTCACATGTATGTAAAAAGCTATAGGTTGCTTGCTATAGCTATACCTACAGATAGATATATGTCTACAAATAGCAAACAACCAATAACTACAAAACTTTCTAGCCCACTTCCTTCCAACGACCATTTCTTAACAGCGAAATTATCGATCGATATTGGTCTACAATAAGTCGGGAGTGAACGCGTTGATGTCTTTAAAGGCATACTTTAAGACTGTTGGCAGAAATGAGATAGGTACTTTAGATATATTTAACGCCTATTGGTCCTAAGGTCGTTTGGTTGATGAAAAATAATATCAGAAGCTTGTTATATTTCAGAAGCCGAAGTGCCTAACGTTCGAAAAATAATTGTTTACCGAGGAAAAGTGATCGTACTTCAAAGGCAGCTATACCTACAAATAAACTACAGAAATTAAAAAAAATCTGTAAAGCACCTTCATTAACTTTTTAAAGTCCCTTTTTCAAACAGATGGTATCTATTGTTGTTGTAAATCTTAAACTGAAAAATGGCAAGGATCGGAAAATTTAAAGCCGTAATAGGGGAAGTATGTGGGGCGGAGTCAAGAAAAATTGTATCTGCAAAATGTTCCTGCGAAAAATGTGATTCTGCATTTTGTTTTACCAAAAGACGTTTAAATATAAAATGTTCATGTGAAGATTGTAAAAACAAAGCATTTTGTCTCGGTTTTAGAAATAAACTTAAAAATACTTACACTGATGAAATTCTTGCAGTCTATTTGAAGTCATCAAAACCTACAGTGCCTGCTGTAGAGGTTGAAACATCACATGAAAACAACTATGATTATGAGTCCGAAAGACAAGCAGTATTAGAATTAAACCAGCCACCAAATTCTCTAGATGAATACATATCTAAATTATTATTTAGTGTAGTTCCTAAATACAGGTATACAGCCAAGACGTTGAGTGAATATATAGAAACTATATCTGGAAAAGCTAATTTTAAACAGGATGCATATATAAAAGAACTTAAAAGCCACAACAAATCATTGAAAGCTGAACACAAATTACCACAGAATGTTGTTGACTATTCTGAAGTGAATCAGAATGGTGAAGTAATACACTGCAGACCCAAAAGCATGGCTAATGAAAGCTACAAACAATGCTACGCTTGTATAAATAAAACGTCACAATCAATACCAACCAATAGTAACTACGTAGCAACTGAATATGACAATAATTACGAATCCGATAGAAAAGCAATAATGAAAGTAAATCGGCCACCACCAAGTTCTATAGATGAGTATATATCTAACTTGTTATCTGATGGAGAACCATTACTTAGGCACAAGGAGACACCGAATACTTTGAGTGAATATATTGCAATAATATCACAAAACTCTGATTTAAACCCTAAACAGAAAACATTAAACGGTTACATAAAACGTATAACAGATAACAAACTAAACCTTTTAGAAAGAAAATCTATCAGTACAGCTGATGACTTCATGTCATCTACTGAATACGATAATAAGTACGAAGCATATCGAGAATGTATTTTTGAAAATAATCAAGATCCACCAAATACTTTAGAAGAATACATTTCTACTTTAATATACGATGGTGAAGCATTACCTAAGTGCAAAACTAAACCGGAGACTTTATCGGAATATATAGATATTGTATCAGAAAACGCTAATTTTAAAAATAAACAGGAGTCATTAAACACATATGTACAAAAAATAAAAGGTAACAAACCTCTTAACTCTAATGAAATAATAGCATTGAAACCTATGAAACAAATTAACACTATTAAATACAAATCATCTAAAATGAATTCATGTAAGTCAATAAAAACTGGTGACTTGGTAAACTTTAACGAATTCGATTACAGCAAATATGAATCTGATAGAAGACAAATAATAGAAACAAACATATTACCAACAAATTTACTATGCGATAGTGAACCGGTGCTGCACATGAATAAACCAAAACCTTCAAGTGACTATATTGAGATTGTATCTGAAGATGCTAAGCTAAAAATTAAAAGATGTTACTTAAAAGAGAAACAAACGCTAGACTCCGGTGAAAAAATGCCCACAAGAACAGCAAAAGTAATAAAAATCGTGAAATGCAGTAAAAAGTGCAAAAAATGTACTAAAACCGCAGATAAAGATAATAATATAACTCAAATTCAAAGAGTAATGTTAACGAGTTGTTCTCCAAATTATAAATCAGTACCGATGCCGAATGTAGTTCCATTCAGAAAGTTTAGTAATACAATTTGTGCTTCTTGTACTACATCACATTTGACCACATTCGGTGCAAATAATACGAGCAGCCATTTTTTGAATAAGAATGGTAACACGAATAATGGCCGTGGTGGTATTTATCAAAAAATAAAAGAAATTTATGATGCGTGCACCTGTAAAGTTTGTGAGTGTATACCTACAAGTATAATTAACAATGATGTATGTAATTGCAAACCGTGTGAATGCACCGATTGTACACGGTATATGACCAAATTCAAAATAAAGCAACCAGTTGACAAATTGTATCAAAGTCCTATTTTGGCAAAGACATGTAGTTGCAAACCATGCCAGTGTCATGAATGTAATCCAATAATACTATCTAAACTAAATAACAAAATGGAAACATCTGTTGATGCAAATAATAAACCTGATAAAAATTACTCAAACTACAATTTTGACGTATCAGTTAAAGATACTGTTGCTCTTGTTAGCAATCAAAGTACGATCGAAGGATGTACAGAAAAGATAAGACAATTTGATATAAGAACAGCCTCAATTATTAAAGACTTATATAAGGACCATAACAGAGTCGACAGAAAACAGGATAACAGTCACTTAAGTTTTTCTAAACTCTCGTATAGAAATACTATATCTGCTGACTCGAAAATTAAGGGTTGCAGTTGTGAACAGTGTGAATGCATAACATGTGTTTCTAAAGATGATAAGTTTAGATCTTCAGCATCAGTCGCATATACTCAAAGATATTGTGGAGTTATTGACACAAAAACTTGTGACGAGGCACATAACATCACCAACAATTTAAATGCCAAAGTGCCTATAGCGAAATGTTTTACAGATGCTAGTAATCAAAACACGAATGATAAGAAGGAACATAGTGACACTTCTAGCATTTTATTTTTTGATAAATATGATGGGCGTAAACTGCATAATTCCGAAACTGCCTTCTATCCCTATAGCAACGGGCATACCTGGGTACCTTGTACTCAGAAAATTAAAGTACAAGATCATGGGATAAAGAATTTATCAAAAGATCCTTCATTTGACCAATATAGTCTGAGTAACAATAACAAAACAAACCACTCTAAAAATATTTTGAATCCGAGTTCTATACAAGCTATGAAGAATGCTCATATTGACAAAGAGCTTGAAATACCTTTTATCGGGCACATCATACAATCAGATGCATTTGTGCAATGCCGGGAGTTTGATGAAGAAAAGTTTCTTGTCGAAAGCGCCTCAGTCAATTCTCATTACGAGACATCATCTAACGCTTCTAACAAAATTCAAGTTTTCCAAAATTGTAATGAAAATACCACTTCGGAAAGTTGTATGAATAGTTTAAGCATTCTTGATTGCTTACCGCACATGCCAGAAACATTAGTAGATACACACTTACGTGATGACATTTTGAAACCTAACTGGGTAAAAAATATAAATACCTCTACATCCAAACACATTAAAGAAAGTGTTAACAAACAGAGAAACAAAACCGAGATTGCAGATTATTCTGACAGCGATAGATATGCTCCTCAAGCTATGAAGCGCAAGAAGAACGTTGTTGACTCTCTTATACTAAAAGAAGTTAATTGCTATAGCAACACTCAGGGTCACTCTCAAAACTGTTTTCAATTATTACAAAATATAAACCCTATATCTTACAGTTCACAAATTATCAATGAAACATTAGATTGTTGTAAAGATAAAAGTAATTATCCCATAAGTGAACGTCAATTTAATTCCCCTTACCCCCTCAACTTAGATATAAATATGGAGTTATTGAGTTTGGACGAAGATTTTAATAGAGTCAAAAAAGTGTTGCAAGATGCAAAGGAATATTCTTTTTATTTGCTGAAGCTGCTAGAAACCTATGAAAAAGCTAACCAAGATTTCGAAAAGATATCTGATACGTTGAAAACATCACGGGCAATTTTCGATCTAGAACTTTCTAGAAATCAAGAAAAGTATAAGGTAAGCGCTAATAGGTCCAATGCCTATATTAGTGAAACTATTACGTCAGTTGCTGAGAAATTATCTAACAATATACATGAACAAAGTGACGTTGCACAATTGCTATCCACTATTTCGCAAAACCTAGGATGCACTACTTTGAGTCAAAATAAAATGAATAAAATACCATCAATTGCAAATCTAATACAAAATGATAAAAATCAAGTAAGCAAACATAATGTCTTAGAATTAAATAGTAAACAGGGTTTCAATGACAATGCTATGATGAATGCTTCACATAACGAAACTTCTCAAATACTTTTGACCGAACACATAATAGATCTAGTTACGGATGGGACTAAATATAATAAGAAGTTAAAATTATCATACAATAAAAAAGAAAAATATTGCAGTAAATACTGCAGAAAGCACAGTAAACCTTTAAAGAACAAAATTATCATTACAAAAAGAGTGGGTTCGAAAAAATCAAGCCTAGATTGTTTACCTACAAAACTTAGTGATAATGAACTTCCTCTAATGAAGTCAAAAAACTGTCTATCTAAAGAGAATAAAGAAGACACAGTACTAAATACTACCAAACTAGATGAAGTTATGAAGCAATTGGCTTCTGTACTTGGTAATACTGAAGATTTGTGCCATGCCAGCACTTCTGTTAGTAAATTTGAAAATTCTAACATTTCATACGTTGTTGAGGTGAGTTACGCATAGCATTTAAATTTAAGTTACTAATATAACTTGGTATTATACCTGTCTAGGTAATGCTATTTTAGTTAAAGCACAACATCTACATTGTGGTTATTAAAATTCAAATTCAAATTCAAATCATTTATTTTCATAGGCCCCAGGAGGCGCTTGAACACGTCAAAACATTACAAAAAATGATATAAAAGTAAATAATAAATAATACTAAATTATACTATATAACGCAACTGTCAAGCGTTGTGGACGCAAAATAAAATATTTTTTTTGGAAAATTCATAATAATTACTTTAAATAGTCTACAAAACAGGAAAACATTGCCTTTAATAAGTTTTAAATCAGGAAAGTGAACGGCTTTACTATCTTGAACCGGCTCGACTGTCCCGTATATTTTTAATGTGTGGGGACGAATTGTTCAACCTGTAAAGTGTAGGGCACCGTGACAGCGGTGCCCAGTGACTTCTAAACAACCACAACTAACAAGATAACTGCAATTCTTTTGAGATCATAAACCAATATTCGTCTAATATTTTAATTCTGGTGGCGCATGACAAATAGAACAGGACGCTGACGCCCCCGCTGCCTTGACGACCCAGTTGCCTCGCGACGCGATTTTATTGACGGCTGTCACGTTGCTTTTTTATAATGTGTTTTATGTAAATATGTAAATAATGAACCGTAGATGTATTAATAAGTGTAAATAACAATCATTTATGAGTTTGGATAGTGGTAGTGGAGATGCGGACTTTACGAGCACGTCCCGCAAGGATCTGGTGCGGTGCCCGCTTTGTTCCCAGGCCCGTTTTTTTAAAGGTGAGCACGGTTTAAAAATTCATAATGGTTTGAAACACAAATCTCAAAATGTACCTCCGGCTCTAACAACAACTCCCATAACAATAAATAATTCTATAACACCTTTCTGGCAAAAAATAGCAAAATTAAAAAACACAATACCGATACTCAAACGAATTCCGCGTGGAGCGAGACCTTCAGTGGCACAAAACTTATCGCACTGCATAGGTCTTGTCGTCCGAGAGAATTCTACAACGGCTTGGGAACAACTTCTCACCTTTCCTTATAGAATTCTTCATGTAAAAACAGATCCTATTTCTTGTAAAAAAAGTTTGACCGCACAAATTAAAGATAATTGCCACATTACGACCCAAAATTTTGATAATAATCCAGCCAGTTTTAAACAGAACTCAATATTCCATCAGGTAGAGAGTAAATTAAGGGAAGGTGATATTCGGGGCGCCTCAAGACTACTGTTTAGTAGCGATATAGTGGCGCCTTGTTCTGCAGAAACACTCTCTGATCTGCAGAACAAGCACCCTGCACCAGTTGATGACCTCTCTTTTCCCGATGGACCCGACTCTAACATAAATATCTTATCTGTTTCAGCCAAGGAAGTTTCCTCAGCTGTCTGCTCCTTCCAGAGTGGCTCTGCCGGCGGTCTCGATGGGCTAACCCCACAGCATTTAAAAGATCTTTTAAGCTCGGGCGCCGGTGAAGCTGGTGATACCCTCTTGAAGGAGTTGACAGCTCTAACTAACCTTATGCTCTCCGGCAATGTGAACGAATGCATCATCGATGTTTTATACGGCGCTAACTTGTGCGCTTTGCGCAAGAAGGACGGTGGCATTCGTCCCATTGCCGTAGGGTGTACATACAGACGTATGGCAGCCAAAGTGTGCTGCAACCATTATCGTCAAGAATTATCGACTACATTCCAGCCCCTCCAACTCGGGTTCGGATCAAAGGGGGGCTGTGAGGCTGCCATACACGCCTTGTCCACTTACCTTGGCTGCGACAAAGGCGAGGTCATCTTAAAGGTAGATGTGAAAAACGCCTTCAACTCAGTGAATAGGGACACTCTGCTGACACAAGCAAAATTAGAAACACCTAAAATTTTCAGTTTTCTTTGGCAATGTTATAGACATCCATCAAAATTGCTTTATAAGGAAAATCTTTTGGAATCATCAGTAGGCTGTCAGCAGGGTGACCCTCTCGGACCTGTTCTTTTTAGTCTTGCTGTTAACCCCATTATTCGGCAACTAAATTCAAAATTAAATATGTGGTATTTAGACGATGGAACCCTGGGAGGTGACGCAGAAACAGTACTTCAAGATTTGGCAACTTTAAAAAATAAATTTAAAGCTATAGGTTTGGAACTAAATTCTAGTAAATGTGAAATTTTTTTAAGTGATAAAATAGACAAGCTTTCGGTTTTACCTAAATTTTATTCTTTGACACCTAACATAAAAATTATAGAAAAAAGTTCTTTTCGCCTCCTTGGGTCCCCAATCCTTGAAGAAGGTTTTCATAATTTCATAGAGGAAAAAATTCAAAATTTCAGTGAAGTTTCTGACCGGCTACTACAAATTAATATGCATTCGGCCTACACAATTATCAGGTATTGTCTTTTCGTCCCTAAATTCACACACGCCCTCAGATCAACCCCTTTTTGGAAAAATTTAGCACTTTTAGGACAATTGGATGAAATTATTCGTAGCACTTTATGCAAAATTTTTAATATAGCTTTGAACGACCGGACGTGGCAACAGGCGAGCTTACCAGTTCGCTTGGGCGGCCTCGGCGTTCGAAAGATATCTGACATTAGTTTACCGGCGTTTCTGTCCTCGGTGTGCAGCACCGAAGAATTAACCAGGAAAATTTTATCTCCTACACTGGTTAATTCGGAAGTGCTGTACAAATCCGACGCACAGAACGCCTGGCTTTTAACCTGTCCGAGCACTGACTTGCCGACCAACCCGTTCTCCCAGAGGCAGTGGGATGGGCCGCTCTGCTGTAATGTTAGAAAGTATCTCATTGATACTACTACTAATGAGGCTGAGCGTGCTCGTTTGCTGGCTGTGGGTGAATGGGAGTCAGGAGCGTGGCTTCATGCACTTCCATCACCTAACATAGGTACCATGTTGGATGACCGTACCTTCCGCATCGCCACCTGCCTTCGCTTGGGTGTTCCATGCGTTTCTCCGCATCAATGTCGGTGTGGTGAAGCTGTCGATCGCCTTGGGCACCATGGCCTTTCGTGTAGCAGGAGTGCTGGCCGCATGCCGCGGCACTCTTACCTTAACGACATTATCCGTCGTGCTTTGTCTACCGCCGGCGTGCCTGCCGTGCTCGAACCAAACGGCTTGTCACGGGACGATGGGAAGAGACCGGATGGTATGTCGTTACTGCCTTGGAAGATGGGTAGGCCCTTGGTGTGGGACGCAACCTGCGTCGACACCCTCGCGCCATCACATCTTCCAAATACAGCGGCTTGCGCCGGCACTGCTGCTGCCTCTGCAGAAACCCTCAAGCGGCGCAAGTATAGTAATCTTGTTGGAGATTACATATTTGAGCCGTTTGGGGTTGAGACGCTGGGGTCATGGGGCCCGAGTGCCCATTCTCTTTTTAAAGAGATATCAAAACGACTGATCGACACTTCACGTGATCAGAAGGCTGGTTTTTACTTTGCTCAAAGGTTGAGCATAGCAATTCAACGCGGCAATGCCGCCAGCCTTCTGGGCACGTCACCCGCATTTGACATTGATGCGGAAGTATTTTTTGACGCATAACTTTTAAAAATTTTTAGTTCTATTTTTTTACAGCTGTACATAGATAGGTATTTAATTTTGTTTTTTTGATTAAGTTTAATATTTAAAAGTACATAATATGTTTGAAAATGAATAAAAACTTCAACATAATACCTAGCTAGTTTGTTACTATGTTATAGTTATATTTGCCATTCTTTAAAACAATAGAAAATTTGCTCTGCCTTAAGTTTATGTACCTATCCATTTTCGACGAGACACGTGGTAGATAAATTATCAAAATATTCGTCTAAATAAATTCATCATTATACACAGGGCCCAAAAGAAATAAATGACAACAAACTCAAGGACACTCCAAACATAATAGCCTCTGGGTTTTGTAATGTTGAAAGCCTTTGCCAGGCGGCCACTTCTGCTGAGCGATTTAAAAATGAATGGACTAATTTGTCCCTTAACGTAAGTATTTATTCATTTCTTTATAGTTAGGTTACTACAAGTGTCACTACTTATTTTTCCCATTGACCTACGGCCAAGGGAACTATGGAATATCACTGCACGACATGAATTAAGCCAAAAAAAAGGTAATTCATAGGGACCGAAGATCTCTTCTTATTTGCCAACGAGGTCCCTTATGTAAATCCGGCCCTGCGGCAATATAATGCTAAACATTATAATGTGTAGGTAGTCTAAGTTGCATTTTATATAATCGAAGAGCACATGACAGTAAACTAGTGGTCATAATTCACATTTTCATGAAAATTATGGCTATTATACACAGATTGAGGAGGACTATAGCCTCACCTCAGAACCAAGCAAATTAAAAGGGTTGAGTTTGCTGAATTTTAAAACGGAACATCCAGTACAGTCAAAATCGTTTCAAGCAGCTTCTTTACGACAATTCAAGAAAGACTTATCGCACGCTTCACATGGTGAAATGGTAAGTAAAGATAAAAGGTAAGTTAAGTATAGTCATATATTAGTCATATTATTATACTTATTGTCCCAATGTATCGTTAAAACCACGTTGGCCCATTAGACTCAATGATCAATATTTATGCAGGGCTTAGAAGAAATTAAAGTAAATCTGAAGAATGACGATAGCCTTTCTTCAGAACCAAGCAAGCTAAAGAAGTCAAATTCATGTAAACTCAAAACGGAAAACCCAATTCCACAAACATCTCCTCAAACGGCTCCTATGATTCAAGACATGAATAAAGCTTTGCATAATCCAAATGAAGAAATGGTTAGTTTTAAATAGGTAACAATACATTTGTCTCAGATAATTTAGACAAATAAATGTCTGAGACAGATGTAATGTACTTACATTATAACCCTGTTATTTTTGATAACCGCTTCTTGACAATAATTAAAAACAAAAACAAATTCTTTACAAATTATAGACATGCTGCAATTTTTTACTTTTAAGTCCTTGATGTTTCGGCGCAGCTTACACTGGCCGTGGTCATCAGCCACACGAACGGAGGCGGTGCGCCTGCTCGTGACACAGCCAGTGAATCCTACGCCTTTGCGTAATAGTGGGTAAATAGTACATAACTATTCAAAAATGAATCACCCATTATATTTACTTTACCATTTATAGGATGAGAACAAAAACATCGAACTGCCGACAAAGTCCATTCCGGTACTAAAGGAACTGTTAAAGCTCGAAGATAGTGTCCAGACCGTCTCCTGTAATGAAGTGCGTAACACTTTTTTTTTTTACTATTTACAAAATTACAAAAGTTTCATCCATTGGGAGACCTAGGAGAGTTGTGTCAATTTTTACTTAAATGAACATATCTCAATATAGAATCATACCACGATAATAAACTCTATACCTTACTATAGCTCAATTCTTACTCTTTTAAAAACAGTCATAAAAGTCTATAGAAATTACAAGGTTTCTGGGAAATTCCACGTAATCTGGCAGAACTCTCTTTGTCACAACTCTCCTAACACCAAGGTAAGTTGTGACAAGTACCAAGGTAAGTTGTGACAGCCGAGTATCTTCAGTATATTTCGTAGATAAAATACTTTTATATGAATTATGAATAAAACACGCGTTGTTTTGCATAAATATACTTTAATAATCAACATTTGCATACATTATAGGAACTGCAATCATAATTAATACTAAAATAACAAGTATTTAATCTTCTTTAGGTAATTATAACATTATTTTGAGATCAATTGTAAGAAAATCAGTCAAAAATCTTAACTTAATCTGATAATCAATTATGACACACGTATTGCAGCTCGCCTCCAGTGCTTGAAAGGCTTGTTTCTTCTTTATATATCTCTGCAACGACATGTAGTTGAGATTGTAAGAAGATGCAGCATTTCGCATACTTTGACCTCTTAAAGTGACTTCTTTAGAGGCCAGTTCGTAAATTTCGACACTAGCCATGCCCCTATCAGTCTTTCTTTCATATTTATTAGGCATTTTGAAATTTAAAAAAAATAGCAATTTAGCAAGCAAACACCAAACCACATGCCCAAATAAAAACCTGACAAAAATGACACATTTAAGATAGACTTAAATTGCCGAACACCTTTTATGTCAAATTAAGGTTTTAATAATTGGTTAAAACAAACAAACATACACATAAATAGAATTTAAAAAATGCAAATAGCATGTTAATTTAAACTTAACAGAAAATAAATTAAAATAGGAGAGTTGTGACAGCATGTCACAACTCTCCTATGTGGCAAAAATCGCGACCTGGCCAGAATAATAATTCATAATTTCAAAACAAGATGCAAACACAACAAATCAATGCCACTTATTGATACTTCAAAAACCGCACAATATAGGAAAGAAAAGCATAGCCACATTCATTCAATACTTCACGATATAAATACAATCGAAATATTGATAAAAAACTTACTTTTCGTTGCTTTTTCCATCAAGACGCCGCACTCACGCAAACGCTTGCCGTGCGCCTCTTGGTGGGTCCACACTGAGCCAACGAAGGCGAACGAATGGGTTCGTTGGCCATGTCTGGACGGATTGGCGATGGCCAACGAACGTTCGTTGACGTTGGCCGGCGATCCGTAGCGTGGCGGTAACATCAAAGGATTTGCGCCATTGGACCGAATTCAGTTTGGACGGTCGCCAAACACCAACAAACGAACGTCAACAGAATGGTTGACATTTTGACATTCGACGGTCTGTTTAAATGTCAGAGCATGTGTCTACGTAGTAAATTACATTATCTTGAAGCTAAGTAGTTAATAACACAGAATAATAGCTGACTTGCAAATAATAATCATGGACATAAGACAGTTGCCAACCCCATTGACACATGATATCCTTAGGCTATGATCAAAATACACTTTCGAGTATTGTCTATGGAAAGCAATCCGGAATCATGAGCAAACGATGTTTTGGTCAAACACCAAATGTGTTTGGACGTTTGTCCGAAGGCCAACGAACGTTTGCTACCAACGTCAAAAAACCTTCGTTCGCCTTCGTTGGCTCAGTGTGGACCCACCATCTGGCGCGTACTGCGTCAAGCGTCAAGTCAAGTAGCTCGTCTCTCAATGACTATTGCGCGACGTTGCCAGCTCGCTAACGATCATAGGTTCCGCGAAATCGTCTTTGTAACAATTCTCCTCTGTCACAACTCTCTTAGGTCTCCCCTACTTGATTCATAGGTTTTGGAACTTTTAGTTTTCACAGCTCAGTAGTCATACCTAAATATTATGTTATGTAAATTCTTTCTTGCATTTTTTTAAAGAATATCTGAAGTGACATGTAAGACATGTATACCTATAGAATACACCTGTAGATAAACCAGAGTACCAGCAGCTTTTCCCTAATTTTGACTCGGCAAGTTTCCGTTAAAACTGATGATTTCCTCCAAAGTTCGTTTTATTTTGCTCGCGGAAGCTACAGGTTATTTATTCCGAAGGGTTAAATTCAAAATAAAATACGTCCTTTTCATATTGTATATCCTTTTCAGTGTCGCATTGATAATAAAGTCAAATTCCTGATGGTGCGGAAGGTGTCGGAGCACAGCGTGCTTATCAAGTGGAGTCAACCAAGAGATCTAGCTGACGTCAAAGGATATGAGGTTGGTACTTTTGAATTTATGGATTAAAACTAAACTTACCAAACATTCGTCAATCCTTTTATCGTAGATTGACTATAGTATCGTGACTGACGTAGTGTGACATGTTTTGGTACTCTCTGAACATTCGAAACCGAAGCCAAGAAGTAACGGTATATATCTAAGACCTCTTCAATATGGGATCGCCAATATCCGGGTCGTGCTAACTAATGAAAGCCCCACACTATACAGTTTTGTGGGACTTAGTATTATTTCTTAAGTTGCCATCATGTACCTTGTAAACGCATTAAATAAATAATAATGAAGCACTTTATGCCACTTTTTAAAAACATAAACCTTCAATAATCTACAATTATTATTTTCTACATACTCCAGGTGGCATTAATTTGGAATCTAAATAAATTTGTAGTATCTGTACTGATTTTATTCAACATTTTTTTCTGTTGGCAGTTGCTGGTCGACGGACGTGCGGTGCAACACATTTTTAACCCATCCAAATGTCTGGCCGTGGTCACATGCCTGCCCCACACAGACAAGATACTCTTGACTATTCGCACTATTTCCTGTGTTGACTCAAAATTTGATCAATTTCCATCATCCACTATTGTTTACCAACCTCGTGTCAAGTGATTACTTTGAAATGTTCAAATAAAAAATATAATAAATTGTTTTACCTACTTTTACCTTGTGTATCATTTAGGCTTCCCTCTCATCTCAATCATTGTATATTATAATATTACACATATATAGACAATGATTTTAATGTGAATAGTTATTTTGTGAAATACTAGTTCAAGCGAGGATGTGCTATAAATCTGCCGTATACCTAAGTATTATCTATCACCGACTGGATTACTTAATACTAATCCTTGGCCTCCGAAATTTAAAAATAAATCTGACTGCTCCGATTTTGATGTTTTTTTTGTAAATTTAATGTTTAAAGTTTGATAAAATAATAATTTACTAGAGGATAATCTTGTAAGTCTCAAAATTATATAAAATTGTAGGTTTTGCTTTCCCTGTCTTATCAAAAGATTCCCTCATCAACCTCCAAATTTAAGCCCGTCTTATAACTCGTACAGGCTGTCAAGAAAGAGTTGAAATTAATAGGGGCGCTAGAGTGCTGTTCTACTGTTCGTATGGCAACCCATATAGTTCACTTCCCAGGACTTGATACTTAGCTGTATATAAAAAAAAAATATTCTATTATTACCATTATATCGAAATCTTTTTCGATATAGCTTTTAGTGTACTGGTTTTGGTAACATCTCACAAAGTCTGTAATGTCTCGATGAAAGCATTCCCTAAGCACGCACAGTATAGGAATCAAATTTAATGTCATGTCCTCTACGTAAAAACTTGATCAGAGCTGTGAACTAAACGTAACGACGGACAGATGTTATTACGTTATGTCAATTTGACCCTGACAGTCTGTTTAGCTTGAAAAGGACGCTTTGTTTACAATGTGCATCCATATACAAATAATTTGTATTTAGTAGCAAAATGGAAGAGTTTAAGTATTGTAGAGTATGTTTAGTGACCGACGTGAGGATGTACAGTTTGGATATAACATCTAACGACTCGATTGGGCTCGTTTACTCTCATTTAGCGCAGATTTGGGTATGCGATATTTAGCCTTTGTTTTCTTATTAGGAATACCTATTATAGTTGTATTTAACTATTTAATTTTGTTATAATCCTGTTCTCCTACTGCTCGTTGTCAAAAACTGAAACTTTTCATTAATAAAACTCCGTATTATGACTTAAAATGTAACACTTGGGTCTTTCGCCTGATCGGTTTGTAGTATTCTGTCTTTTGCCGTTGATTATGAAAAACAGTCAGTTAAATTAACAAGTTCATGTAGTGCAGACATCCTGATGTAAAATTATATGCATAGTAATTATATTCACTAAAGGATTTTAAGTATAAAATTTGGATAATTGTTTTAATTCCAGATCTGTGATAAAAATCAACATGTATGCTTTGAATGTGCTACGCTACTGCAAAAGTATCAGGGTTTCAAGTCCAAGTGCCTTAGAGCTCATGATTTATTATCTCAAATCACTGTTCATTCTACTGAGGTGAGTTAATCAAAGATTTTATATTAGTGTTCCTTACTGACTGGTTTGACATAACTGTTATATTTATAAGACCTAATACATACATACAAAACATCACACCTATACTACCAAGAAGGAGGTGGAGGTGTACAACACCCACACTGCACCTGTTATGTTTAGACTCCATGATAGATGCTGAGTCTATGCCATCCACTGGTCATAATTCAACTCTGTGCTGCTATTGTGGTTGCCTGATCTTCACAAACATAAGTTTGTTTACCCGGGATTCTAACCTAAGACCTCACACTGAACAGTGAGAGGCGCATACGCTAACCACATGATTATTGAGGCAGAAGACCTAATATTATGACAATTTAAAGCTTAAAAATCCTTAATATAATACTACATCAAATTTAGTTGAAGTTAGTCGAATATATAGCTTTGTTAACTACTTTTGCAGACTGAATTTTGTTAACATAAACAAGTAATATGTTGTAACATAAACAAGTAATATGTCCTACTCTCCCCTACTAACTATACTTCATTTCAAATTTGATTACAGATAACAAAACAAGTACTGCAAAATATAGACAGAAAAGAAAATAAGTTGGAATCCAATTTGATAATCTCTACAATAAAGACAGACTACGATGAACCAAGAAATGAAGATAGTAATTTAACATTAAAAGAAGATGGAAAACCTCATCAAACAGAAGCTGAAATAAAAACAGAGATGAAAAACATTGAAACATACAATGAAAATAATTTGAATAAAGATTCTCATAAAGAAATCAATAAAACAGTCTCTGATTTAGAAACAATATCTCCAAACACTTCAACAGTTAAAAAAAAAGTCAAAGAACCGAAAACTAAAAAACGAAAAATAGAGTTGCAAACAGTTGATACTCTAGTTACTGAAACTAAATTTAATATTAATGAGTCTCTTGATGATTTAGGTAATGATAATGACTTTACAGTATACTCTGATGATAGTGTACATGAAGAAAAACCAGTATTGAAAACCAAACCACCAAAATTAAAAAGAAAAACAAGTATTCAAAAAGAACCAAAAACAAGAAAAAGAAAAATTAAAACTGTCGTCAAAAGTGACGATAACCTCAGTGATGATGAACCTTTATCGAAAAAAGCCATAGACAAAATTGTAGAACCTATTAAAAAGTTTGGAGTGGACATGGAGTTCTTCGATGACTATGCAACAGTTGTATTTCTTACACCTGATGAAGCTAGACAAGAGTTGTTATCAAGAAAGGAGTCAAGTAATTATAAGAGGTCCCCATTCAAGTGTGATTTCTGTTATAAAGGGTATGAGGCGAAGGCAGCATTTGAAAATCATATGAAGAAACATAGTGAGGTGAGCATTGTATTTTATGTTTATAGTTATCTAACTTCTTCTTCTTTTTGTTAATTCTCATCAACCTTAGTGTTATACCACACCTATATTACCCAGAAAGCTGTGGTAGAGAAGTATGGCACCCACACTTCACCTGTTATGATAAGGTACTATGTTTATTTTTTTTATACAGATGCTCTTAAATATTATGCTAGACTTAACTTAAATTATGTAATTATAATGTAATTAAGAGGTCGCCGCTGAAAGCTGTACTAGTATAAACTGTATCACAGCCATCAGCATCCACCACCCTGCACAGTGCAATCTAGAAATTACTGATTTTTTTTTTGTTAAATTAAGAGAATAAAATAATAATAAACAATTTTAAAAATGATGTAAGTGACAATAATATAAAATATGAGTCATATACCATATAAAATGTGGAAGTGTATGTATATTGAGATAATGTGGCGTGTAGATGTTGTGGGTAAATGTTTGTGGGTGGGTTGAGTGTGTATGTGTAGTAGGTTTTGGAGTGAATGTTCGTTTTAGGCATTAATGTGAAGTAGCTCTTCTGTTTCATCAAAAATCTATGTGATCCAAAGGGGTGAGCCTATCGCCTGGGCATAAACCATATCAACTTGAATTGTGCCAAAAATAAGCAAAAAGATAAAGGGGCATTTATTTCAGTTCAATAATGTAAAGGATACCCAAGCTACTGAAGTTGTTCAAATCAGATCATGTTCATGTTTTTTATCAGCCCAACATGTTCACCTTTAATAGGCATGCAAATTCTTGGCTTAGAGTAGTTAACATGGAGTAAAAAGTAACACTAACAAACAGAATAAGTTAATTTTTACAGCAACAAAATTCATTTAGCATATAAAAGTTAAGCTGTATTACTTTTGATTTTTTTATTGTGAATCTATATGTATTTAATTTTGTAATATTTTTCCTTTTAGGAATATGGAGATTATGACTGTGATCTGTGCCACCTAAGGTTTCCCAAACACATTTACTTATGTAAACATAAGCTGTCCTGCCATAAAAGAAAATTTATCTGCAAGCTATGCCCATACATTTGCTATTGCATGTAAGTATGTAATATACTAGCTTATATAATAATAATAGCAGCCCTGTATCTAATACATGTTCCACTGCTGGGTTCGGGCCTCTTCTCATCATGAGAAGGGTTAGGCCATAGTTCACTATGCTGGCCAGGTGCGGATTGGTAGACTTCACACTACTCTTAAGCACTTTTAAGGAACTCTCAGGCATGTTTCCTCACGATATTTCCATCGCCGTTATCGAGTTATAATTTATGTGATAAATACACACATATCTTCGAAAAGATGAATCTTAACGATTTATTGACTAGAGGTATTTGCCGTGGGTTTAAACTCAAGACCTTTGACTTAGCAGTCCTATGCTGCTAGCCATATTATTTGGATTTTGTAAATTACTAGTATAAGCTAGGATCAAATCATTTACTGAAAAGAATGTGAGCGAATATAATATCTATTATACTCGTAATATTTTAAAGCGAATTTTGGCTTTGCTATGTCTTTTTGTATAACCCAATAAGGCCAAGTTAGGTTCGTCTGGCTAAGCTATATATACCTATGACGCTGGCACAAAAGAGTTGAGAAATTTCGAGTCTAGCAGCATACGAATCCATAGCTGAATTGGCAAAGCACTTGGGGCGTATACCCAGGGGGTGCAGGTTCGAGTCCTGCTGGATTCTTAATTTTTCAACTTGAATATTCTCTATTATACTAATGAACTCACCTACTATTATATTATTTATTTGTATTTTTGAATGTACGGTTGACGTAGTGGTTAAAGCGCCTCGCCTCTTTCAACTGGGCTGGTGTTGTGGGTTCAATCCTTACACGGCACAAATCTTTGTGTTATCTGCAAAGATTTGTTCTGACTCTGGGTGTGTGGAATGTATGTTATTCCTAGTGCGGGCGTCGTTTTAATAAAGAAAAGAAGAATTTTATTTTTAATCTATAAAGACATTATGTTTGTTGTTTTAGGTACCAAGCCAGAACACATGTAAGTCTACATAAAGGGAAGAAATATCCATGTACACACTGCAACGAAATATTCAGGTTAGAAACAGGCGAAGCCAAATTTTGTTTTATATGAGAAAGAAAGAAAGAAACATATTTATTCAAGTAAAAATAAAACTTACTTAAAACAGTGGTGTACAGCGATGAGAGATTTGATCCTTATGATTGACGGTATTATTTGAAACCAAAAAGTATTCAAATTCAAATTTTCAAATTCAAATCATTTATTTTCATAGGCCCCAGGAGGCGCTTGAACACGTCAAATTATTACAAACAAATGATATAAAAATAAATTATAAGTAAAACTAAATTATACTAATTACAATGATTTGAATAACCGGGTTTAGATTAATTTTAATCCAACTGTTTAGAATCAGATTAAAATCAAACTAAGTACTGTATATTTTTCTATTTTAGCTGGTATTATATGTTTATTTATTTATTTATATGTTTGTATTGCTAGCGAATGGAACCAGCTAAATTAAAAATAATATAATATTATTTTTATAAATATTTGATTGAAGTGAATCTTTTTAAAATCAAAATGAAGTCTAGTTTGAGTAAAATTGTCTATCTCTATTATTTAAGATACTTTTCCTACATGTGTCAAAGCTGTTGGTCATCGTGAATTCTTCGATTTTTTTTAGTTATGTTATCTTGTAACACAAGTACCTGAGTATTAAAAAAAATGATTTTGTTCCTTTTGTTTGTTTCCAGTATGCCAAACAGTTTGATAATGCACAAACATAAGAAACATCTCAACGAGTTGTCTTTGGAGTGCGTATGTGAAATCTGTGGTGGTATTTTCGGATCAGCGAGAGGATTGTTTTTACATAAAATGAAGTTACATAGAACGGTAATATTTGGTTTTTAATTTGTGGTCGGGTGTCATTCAAGGATTACGTCAGCACTGTACGAAGGAGAAGTGAAGGAATGGGAGGGCTTTTCTTACTTTTGAAGAAATAGTGTGTGGAGACACACATTTTCAGATGATTAGCAACTTTCCATAGAACACAAATCAATTATTCTCCTCCAATTTTATGAAGATTAGGATTTGTGTTTTTATTTACTGTAGGAGGTCTAACAGGAGTTATCTTATCAAGGAGGCTAAAGTTGCAAAAAAATCTGCTAATGTAATACTAGAACAAGCCTACTACAACAGAGTTAATTTTCCTTCAGTTAATTTTTATATAAGCGATTCATACATCTTGCTGAATGTGTTCTCTGATTTTATAAATTATAAATCAATGAATCATATATTAGATTACACACCCATAAAAAATTGAAAATTAAAAAGAACACAATGACATTATAAAAATAAAGACAAACCGAATTAAAAAAATAGCAATTAGGAAATAAATACAAACAAAAAATCATTAATTTGGTTTTAGCGCCATCTATGTGATGTAATAAGTCACTATTCACATACTGTAAGTTTGAATTAAGATCAACACTGTTACAGTCAAGAGATGACGCATTTTTATCAAATACTTGTAATATTTTAAAGCAAATTTTAGCTTTGCTATGCCTTTTTGTAATTTATAAAATATTAAAGTTGAAAAATTAAGAATCCAGCAGGACTCGAACCTGCACCCCCTGGGTATACGCCCCAAGTGCTTTGCCAATTCAGCTATGGATTCGTATGCTGCCGGACTCGAAATTTCTCAACTCTTTTTGTGCCAGCTTTTAGCTAGACGAACCTTATTTGGTTTTAGCGCCATCTATGTGATGTAATAAGTCACTATTCACATACTGTAATGCTTAAAAATATTACAAGTATTTGATAAAAATGCGTCATCTCTTGACTGTAACAGTGTTGATCTTAATTCAAACTTACAGTATGTGAATAGTGACTTATTACATCACATAGATGGCGCTAAAACCAAATAAGGTTCGTCTAGCTAAAAGCTGGCACAAAAAGAGTTGAGAAATTTCGAGTCCGGCAGCATACGAATCCATAGCTGAATTGGCAAAGCACTTGGGGCGTATACCCAGGGGGTGCAGGTTCGAGTCCTGCTGGATTCTTAATTTTTCAACTTTAATATTTTATAAATTACAAAAAGGCATAGCAAAGCTAAAATTTGCTTTAAAATATTACAAGTATTTGATAAAAATGCGTCATCTCTTGACTGTAACAGTGTTGATCTTAATTCAAACTTACAGTATGTGAATAGTGACTTATTACATCACATAGATGGCGCTAAAACCAAATTAATGATTTTTTGTTTGTATTTATTTCCTAATTGCTATTTTTTTTAATTTATATATTTTAAATTTTTCAGGACAAAAACAGCAAACTGGGCCCTAAATGTGAAGATTGTGGTGTCCACTTCACGTCTGAAGTGGCCTGGAAGCGACATCTAGTTTTATCTTCTAAACACGCTACAAGGTATGTTTCAAATTCAAATAATTAATTTCCATAGGTTTTCATAGGAGGCGCTTGAATACCTTTTGTATTACCTCCTATTTTAGTAATAGAGGCGATTCTTTGACATTGCTTCCGTTTTACTTGTGAATGTGATACTCTAATATGAAATCTGAATTTCGACTTGAATCTTCAAATGATAAACGTGACTGACCAGCTTAACATGCTGTTCGACGATCGAACACGGCTGGAATATTACTTGTCAGCTTATAATAAATAATGATATAATAAATTTCTATTAGAGTTATTCATACAAGATAATTCATAGTCTGCACGTGTGGCGTAGTGGTTTAACCGGTCGCTCTCTACCGCGCTGGTGTTGTGGGTTCGATTCCCATATAGGACAAATCTATGTGTGATCTACAAATGTTCTGAGACTGGGTGTACTTGTGTGAGTGAATGTGTGTTTTGACCTTGTCATTGGAACCATTGAATTTGGAAATGGCTTATGGTGTTCTATCTAACAAAATAAAAAATGCGTATGTGTTTCGTCAATAAAGTGTTTTAAAAATAATTAAAAGGATAAATACACATATTATGTTTACTTATCTTTTGAATTGATTCATTTTAGCAACGGCTGTACATACTGCGGCGAAAGGTTCACAAGTGTTGAAGAGTTGAGAGCCCACATGAGATTGCATCACCCGCGCATCAAACGCCCTAGGAACCAGAAATATGTGTCCGCCGCCTGCGTGATTGTAAGTATTCGTAATGGCAAGAGTCAAAGAACGCCGAAGGTGCCGACTTTTTTAAATAATAATATTTTCTCTTCAACTTCACAAAAGCTAATAATTTAGTATAAGAAGTGCTACATAACTTGTGCCACTTTAAAATATACTGCATGTGGTGGAGCGACAAACAATACAAACCCGTGGTCAACCCATCTCTACAAAAAAACAAGCTTCTTAGGGAGCGTCGAAGGCGGCGACATATTTAAATATATTTAAAAAAAATAAGAAGCTGCACCAAAGCGCCTTTTCTGTCAAGAGTCAGAGAGCGTTAAAGGTGCCAGTACATACTTGTATTTTTTGTTGTTTATGTTGTTATTTGAAAATTAAAAATGTTTATGTTTGTTTTCGTTAATTTTGTAATGAGTTTTTTTTATTTGGTTTCCAGTGTAACAAATGGCTGTCGACTCGCTTGCAGTACAACGATCACATGGCATCAGAGCACCCACATTCCGACGAGGCCAAGCAAATAGAGGAAAATGACTTTAGTTTTGTGTGTGAAGTTTGTGGAAGAGCTTTTAAGGTAACTTATTTTTCTTTTAAATATTAGGGACAGCTTCTAGTCTAAAGGATTGAGCTGAATATCAGTATTTTCCGTTGAGTTAGAACTTGGACTTTTTGATACCCAAAAAATACATATCTCTTCATAATGTAGAAAATATCGTTGCAGTCCATAGGCGTTTCGTTTTTTACCAAAAGCTACTCTGATATTTGCATCTAGCAGTCAGCTCTTCATGTTGCTGAGCTGATGTTGGAAGGAAAAACTCCTCAACGGTTAGGGAGTATAGGGATAATTCTTTAAATGGTACCTCAAGGCCATTTACTGTATTCTTTCAAGTTATATACTGATGAAGCGAGACATTGAGTATTACTTAAGTTTTTCTTACTTTGCAGTGCATTTTTGTAATTGACGTCGGTTTTTTGTTATATAATTATTGAAAAGATCACTTTCGCTATTTTACTTATGGTCATCTCCTTTATTTCAGCAACAATGTTTCCTAACGTACCACCAGCGCAAGCACACGGGCGAGCGTCCGTACAAATGCTCGGACTGCGGCAAGACCTTCCAGATGGCGGGCGCGCTGTCCATCCACCGCACCGTGCACCTGCGCACGCGCACGCACACGTGTCACTTGTGCAACAGAGTCTTCTCCTTCCAGAGCGCGCTTAATAAACATGTCAAGGTAAGCTTTCACATAACATCACGCTTATATTACCCAGAAGGATGTGGCAGAGGTAGGCATGAGTGAGCCTATTACCACCCACCAACCACAATTTTTTTTAATACTCACAGCGCACCTGATGGTAAGTGAAGTACAGCCCATGGACATCAACAATCCACAAAAGCAGATTATAGATGCGTCGCTACAGCTGAGGACTGCGGTGTTATGCCTCATGTGCCAGTAATTTCAGGGCCATTGCAGCAATGCCAGGCATTTCATCTATAATCGGCTTTTGTGGATTGTTGATGTCCATGGGCTGTACTCCACTTACCATCAGGTGGACTACACGTTCGTTCGCTGTGGGCGTTGTATAAAAAAAAAACCACAAAACTCCGAAAAGACGAATCTTAACGATTTACTGACAGAGGTGTGTGCCGTGGTTTTGGTATACTAATCAGATATTTTTGTCCACAGACACATCTCGGTATACGTCCTCACAAATGCGCGATATGTGACAAGGGGTTCCTTCACATGTGCGAGTTGAAACAACATATCAAATACGTACACGACAAAGTGCCTTGGCCTAAGAAGAAAAGCAAGCGAAACACTGTGGACGATAGTACACCGTATCCTGAGTTTAATTGAGTTTAAATTTCGTTGGCAGTCTTGGCGTATAAAGATTAAAAGTGCACTGAATCATGAAAACTATTAAGTTTATATTGTATTGGAATCAAAATCAAAATATTTTTTTGTTTTCGGATCGCGCGAAGTCTATCAAGTAGACGGGTACTACGTATAGGCACAAAATACATTTTTACAAGAGAGCGATTTGCCGGAAATGAGAGAGATAATATTTTTAAAACCGACGTGAAGTGCAGTCACGTTATTTTAGCCGGAGATATGCGAACTACTGTGAGTGCGAGACGTCGCGCGAATTAACGCGATTAATCGCCCAGTTCATGTATCTACGTAATAGATTCGAAACTAGTCGGCATATCTCCCGCTAAAATAACGTAAGTAATCCGTATTCTCTATAACAATGAGAGATATTGAAAATTAGGTTTAGCCTTGAACTCAGCTCGTTGAAATTGATCCTAGTATACAAAATACCCGTAGTTGAGGTCAGTCCATGGTTATAAAGACAATGCCATAGCACGAATTGTCCGCATAATCATAGTCGATTTTTTTTAGGGGCCGTTCAAGTATTACGTAAGCACTATGGGGGGGTGGGGGGTCTTTGTTTTGCTTATTTTGAATGACATGGGGGGTAGGGGAGTCTAGGTGATGATTACGTCATCGGTAGTTATTTACTTTTTTACACGAATGGCAACCCTCACATTGTCTATGCTTGAAAACGAAACGCATTTTTGGGTATTCCCGCACGCATACGTTTAAAAATACATTTTAACTGAAAAATGTTTACGTAAGCATGGGGGGAGGGGGCAAAAGCTTTGCTTACTTTTGCTGACAAGGGGGATGGGGGGGGGGGTAAATAATTGTAATAAATCTGCTTACGTAATATTTGAACGGCCCCTTACAAATTATAATGAAGTGATGTATATACTTGCAATATAAACGATTTAATTAAGCCCTGCCATTTCATTTGCATGCATTTCAAAACTTGAGGAAACAATTTTAACCAGAGAGAATGAATTAAACCTTATTCATCCGTTTCTTAGTATAATTTGCTAATCATAGCTAAATGATATAAAAGAAGTTGAAATAACGTACGCGTTCATTATTTACAACATTTGTTCTGAATGTAACTTCGCCAGGTTGGTTTGTATCCTACTTAAGATAGCTACAAATAGATAAACGTGACGTCACGTAAAGACGTAACATATATGTATTATCTATGGACGTAACATTCAGTTGAGAAATGTAGGGTCCTGGCAAGAGGCGACCGTAGCTTAGTGGTAAAATTGGCTACCCGGTATGCAGAGGTCGTAGGTTCAAACCTGCCGATACCATAATTTTTACAACTATTTATTAGTATAATTTGCAAAGGATAGCTTAAGGTTATAAAATAATTAATAACAAGTAATTAAACCTTTTTCATAACATCTTTCAGAGATCCAAGGCAACTCCGTCACGTCAACTGTCAACAAAAATCAAAGTATTTTATCGCCAACAAAATTCCCAAACACTTTTTGAACTAAATTATATCGTAAAATGAGCCACCAAATAAAATGAACAAAAACCGGAATAAAACACGCCCTATTAAGGCTAAATGCTTACTTAAAAGTAAACTTATCGATAGAGAAGTACCTAGTAAAATACCTACAGAAATTAAAGTGTGTAAAGATGAAAAACCTAAGAGAAATAGATGCTGCCTTGTGCAACCAAAACAAACTGACTTCGGACAAATAACTGAATGGGGCAGTAAGGATGGCATTGGACGCGTGGTTATGCCTAGATTACATAATAGTCAGGTAAGGTTCTTTTGCTATTAAAGTCTAGAGTTTATAACATAAAATTCAACATGTTGACTTTGAAGTTGGCCGCAAATGTAGTGCCACGGATCGGTATTGGTCACGCTCGAGTACGGTGCATGACAATTGGTCGAGTAGTCATCTGCAGCCAAATTCACTACAGTCTGAATGAAAAGTACTCCTAAACTCATTATCAACAAAAATCACTGACAGTCGGCGCAATCGGCGACACACCCCGGCGAAAGAATTACATGTCGCAAGCTATTGTCCTGCACTGCCCCCGCGCTGAGTAATCAGTAAAACGGCGTAAGGCCAATTTTACAAGTTAGCAATGCCTAAGTACGCTCAACACGAAACCTTGAGTTCATTACCCTCCCGGCTAAGAGCTATTTGGAGACTGCAAAAACACAGAGTTTGATATTTTGCCCAATACTGCCGTGGTAAAACTAAAATGCCGTTATCTGCTAAAACCATTTTTTTGGATAACAAATAAAAACCGCGGAAAAAATCTAAACCGTTACATACTTTTCGATGACAAAACTTATTTGAGATTCAAAGATACCAAAACATAGATAAAATAAGTTTTGTCATCGAAAAGTTACATCGGTTTATTTTTTTCCGCGGTTTTTATTTGGTATCATAGAAATATATACTATAGAAATGGCTTGTCCGAACAAATTGCCCTTCAAATTTGACATTATGAATAGCAGGATCAGTAACGCCATCTGCATTGAACTACCATGTGACAATTCATAACAAATACTTTTTTAAATTACCAAAAATATTCTCTTGAACGCCCGCGGCATAGTTCAACTAAGCGCAGTAAGTCATGTCACGCGGATATTCACGATTAAGGAATATGGCGTCGGAACGAAAAATGTTAGCAAATAAAATTGATAAAATAATGTAAAGAGGTGGATATAATAAGATATTTGTGACTTACCGGTGATATGTAATACCATAATCTTTTTTGTTATGTTTAATTTGGTAGTTCGTACAACTTTTCAGTGCACAATTAGGCATTTTGTCGTGTTTGACCGCTCACGGAGGCAGCCAACCACAGACAATTTCACTACGCGCTTTTTGTAGTCTGATTGACTCCAAAAAGGTTCAGTTCATTTATCGCGCGTTAGCCGTGTCCTTACTTTATACGTCAATGTTTGGTATCCAAAAAAATGGTTAGAGCAGATAACGGCATTTTAGTTATACCACGGCAGAATAGATGGCGTTACTTATTCCTGATCACATGTGGGTGTTTCTTTGCTAAACCCTTCCAGGCAATACAAGCGTAGAATTGTCATTTAAACCTATTTTCTGCCCTAAATCAGCAATACGGCTACAAATCCCTCCTCCCATCTCTGAGCGCTCACTTGAGCCAAATGAAAAGCACGCTAGTAGGCACCGCGTCGAAGACTGAAGGCAGTTCTCAGTACAATGAAGATGGAACCTTGGCTATGCCAAAGTACGTAGAAACCACGGACAGCTTGCAGTGGGAGACTGTCGATAACGTTGATGATATTGAAATGCTGTTACAGAAGACTGTTACCGGTATTTTGAACATGATTGCTTGTAGAAATTTAATTGTTATTTATTCAATGTGCATATTCTGTTATCGTATTCATAGCGTGAGAAACATGGTAAAGAGAGTAATTAATACTAATATTATGGCTGAACACAAAATATGACTTCAAAGTCACATGCGATCATTAAAAGGTCATCCTTTTAAAACACGAGAATCAGATTCAAAATTCAAGGATACAAAGGCCGCACGCCTGTTGGTATTCAAGTATTGGAGTATTCAAGTCTTTATTGGTCTGTTGCCTTTATGCCAGATACACACCAGGAAAACGAAGGCCAACGATCGTGTTCGTTGATTCTTGTTTGGAGTACTTTGGACAAAGCGGAAGCTCGTTGGCTTTCGCTGGCAATCCAAAGCGTGGTGGTAACATTAAAGGTTCGTTAGCGATCACTAAGCTATCCAAAATTGGACAAACAAATGTCCTTCGTTCTTTAGGAGTGTACCTGGCATCAAATGATTATGAACTTAACCCTTACAAGGATAAGATTCAAAATGGTTTCCAATATTTTGCCTCAACATCAAAAGTTTAGTAGCTTAGTAGTCAAAATTAAATTACTCATTAGTCTCTCATTTTATATCTAGACTAGATTGTAATTTATATGAAGTATCTAATATTTAACGTCATATTATTATAAAATGAAAGTTGCCGATCCGTCAGTGGAAAATAGCCCTACCTGTTAGTAGTTTATTTAAAACACTAGCACCAGATTTAGTGGTCAGAAAAACAAGACTCTGAAATATAAAACAGCCATATTATTCGTGCAATTAGCAATATATCAGAAAATGTAAACTTTACTGAACATACCGAGTCGAGTAGTGCCTGCTTGAAACGCCGAGGTCGCGGGTTCGATTCTCGCTTAAGATATATCTTTGAATGCATGAACATGAGGATTTGGCTTAGCCTGGGTGTCTATGTATAATAAGTATGTATTTACAAAAAAAATAAAAGTATACATGTATTAGTATTAGTTTTCTAGTACCCATAGTACAAGCTCTGCTTAGTTTGGGACTAGATGGCGATAATTATTTATTCCTAATATTTTTATCAGAACCTCTTATCGAACCGAGTCGTCCCACACGGCCAGTACCGCAGCAAATCGGAATATCAGAGGTTCCAAAAGTGAAGGTCATCGCTGAAAAATACTCCAAATATAAACGGGATAACGTGGAGCTACGACGACTGGATGAAAAAGTCGTATGTGTGGAATACGATGTGTTCGAACAGGGCATTGGATTAGCGAAACCTATACAGAAAATGAGAGCGTTCTTTTCTATCAAACCGGTGTATCATGGTGGTTTAAGTACGTTACATATATTTATATATACTAGCTTTTACCCGCGTCTTTGTACGCGTGGAGTTCGTTATATTAAGTAGTAGCTTGGGGTGCATTAAAAGGAGCCTCCCCGAGTGACATACACAACAATTCCCGCCTACGTCCGGCGCACCCAGGGCAATTCGCGAATTCTTAAAAGCGAATTGGCTAATCCTTTAACCACGATGGCAAGTCAAAACCTTGACCACCTTACTGACTGTCCAAAATGCCCTACTACCTGCACAAGAGAGGCGCTCATGAACGCCGTCGAGAGCGCCATAACAGTGACCACTTATTGGACCAATAAAATTTGACTCAGCCATCGACACGACGAAGAAGAAGTAGTAGCTGCTCCCGCGCTTTGACCCGCGTTAAACGTTACTGCCCCGCTTCCATGGAGTTCAGCGTAATGTTAAATATCAAAAAACCTTAAGAGCGTTTACGCGCCGGCGGTTTTCATACAATCTTAGAAGTCGCAATTCATGGAAACGAGTAAACCTATTTTAATGAAACTTGATACCCATACGGAATACATCAAGGTCTAAATAGTTAGTTGAAAACAATTTCAAATAAGAGTTTAGAGAGACAGAGAGAGACAATTTAAAGATTCCTAACAAACTTAAAAACACGTCTAACTGCTCGCTCAAAGTATATTTCGAAAATATTTTCAACTAACTATTTAGACCTTGATGTATTCCGTATGGGTATCAAGTTTCATTAAAATAAGTTTACTCGTTTCCATGAATTGCGACTTGTAAGTTTGTATGAAAACCTCCGGCGCGTAAACGCTCTTAATGGATAGTTAAACTAACAAACACAAAAATAATGATTAAAATCCGATCATTAATTTCTGAGATTAGCGCTAACAAACAAACTTTCGCCGCGGTTTCGTCTGCGTGGTAGGTACATCAATAAAAATTAACCTATGTTACGCACCTTGTAGTCAGTTATTTACATATAAAATTGTATTAAAATCGGCCCAGCCGTTTAAAAGATTAGCCGATACAAACAGACAGACAGACATTTTAGGCACAGGTATCGTTCAAATAACTATATCAACTGAAAAAAAACATTGTTATTTTGACATTAAAAACAGACACTTCAATTTTATTTATTTGCATTGACGGATTTACCAGGATGCATAGGAAGCAATTGCTTGGGGCCCCGCTTGGACAGGGGCCCCGAAAATTTAAATTTTTTAAACATTTTTACAAAATTAATAAAATTTGATTTTTTTTTTAATTAAATAAAATAAAAAATTACATGACATTCTCAATTATTCACGCTTTCAAATGATTTGAAATTAGTTCGAAACAACTGTATTTCGCGCGCGAAGTTGGCGTTTCGATCGCTCGTGTTCGTATCTTCGTCTGAACAGCAGATTTTCTATTTAAAAAAATAGGGAGAGGGGGTTATATTGGAACGAAGGCCCCCAAAAACAGTGGTTGCTTGTGCCCCGTCTAAGGTAAATCCGGCACTGTTTATTTGTATTGATTTATTGAATCATAATGGTTATCTTTTAGTGCTAAGCCGCTGCCACTTGTCTAGTGGGCAGGAGACCGGTAGTTAAGAGTCCGAGTGTATAATGCAGTTAGATATTAAAAACATTCTGTATTTTCCATAGATCCGCCTCACGTAGCTGAAGTACCGTCAAAAATAAAACACACCTTTAACATATCGGACGAGGATCTCAAAAAGCTCACAGAAAAGGAGATCGAGATAATCGACGAAAAGATAGAAGAGAACAAGAGTTACTTAGAGAATTTAAAACTAATTTTAAAACGAAGACAATTCGTTTCGAGTGATACTAAGAAAAATACAAGTTTGGATTTGAAATGGCTGTATGAAATGGCAAAACGGAATTCTGTTGGCAGTGATTCGAATGAATTTCTTTCCAAAGAGGGTTTGCAGGAGGTTAAAAACTTGATCCTGGCAAGGTGCACCTCTAGTATGCACGGTATTACAAGAAAACGGATAAAAAGTCCTAAAGAAAGAAAACTAGGAGCCGGCGTGTTATCAGGGAGTATTGTGAGTGAATTGCTTCGTGAAGACGCTAACGTTAATGTGTTTGATTAAAGGCGTTTGTTTTTGTTTAAAACTTTTTTATTTAACTGGTATATAAACTTTAAAAAAATATATAACATGTGTAACTGTGATCATTCCAAAATATCTCTCAATATGCCAATTTTTCCATAGGTAACAACGTTTTAGCAATTTCTCTACTAAACTGGTCTGCTAATTAGATGCGGATGAATACAAGTCTTTTTTTTATTATTCTGTCAAGTGGTTTAGTGCTACCTTAAAAGAACACAAGAACAAAGTGTCATTTTCGATAATAGATACAATAAGATAACATTGACTACATAAAAAAAGGCAGGACTCCGTCTCTTGAAACACTTACTGAAGCACCCATAGTAAGTCACACGTACACACAGAACACACACATTGACACAATAGTAAGTCAATCGCCCGCCATTACGCTTTGGACTGTGCTGTTGCTCGGATGTTCAAGTAAAATAATTAAAAATGCCGTCTTGTGTTGTGAAAAGCTGCCGAAACCATAGCGCCTCGATAAAAAAAAACCAGGGGATCACTTTTCATAGGTAAGCAAGTAATATATTCAGCTTATTGCCGAAATTATATTGTTTTCGTAAAAAAATATACCAAAACTATCAGTGTTGACAGTCAATAAATATTTTCATTTACCCTGAATTTGGGTAAATATTTTTTAGTAGTATAATACATTAAGTATAAATTATTATTCTATGTTTTGTAGATTTCCTGCTGCAAACGACGCATGGAAAAATTATTGGATAAAAATAATTAGAAACTGCAGAAATTATAACAGTTGGTATCCATCAAAATATAGTGTAGTCTGCAGTATACACTTCGAGGAAATTGATTTATGTATATAAAACAAAAGGTGGACTTATTCGCATTGTCAGCTTTGCCGTACCAAAAAAGGTAAAACAATAGTATATTGTTTTAAATAAAGTATTAAATTAATAAATACCAGTACTTTAATCTAAAACTTTTTATTTCTTAGTTTAGTTTATTATTATTTTTTTTTTCTTTATTTTTTATTTGCCAATATTTATTTGAAATATTGAAAAATCGCATGTAAGTGAATCTAAGCTTCGTGATTGTTGGTTTAGTTTAACTTAGATATTTTATTTGGTTTGTACATTTTGTTGACGTTTTCAAGCACTTTCTGATAGTTTATGTAATAGAGAATTTTTGTTTTTTATTTTTTTGATTTCTGCCATAACTTACCCTACTATCCAATTTCGGCTCCAGGTCCTAAACTGGGACACCCTGTATATCACTAAAGCATCTTCACCATCTAAGAATCAGGAAGCGCCGTAGGAGTCGTAATTTTAAAATATTTTCCAAAAACTGGGTAGCTGCACTAAAGCATCTTCGCTGCCTTGCGTCAGGAGTGCCAAGAGCAACGAATTTTGTACATATTCCCTTAATAAAAACAAACAACTTCTAGCTGCAGGCCCGCATCGACTGCTAGAAATATAAAATCAACTTTGTTTCGAAATTCAATCATAAAGTTGTTTTATATTGTTTGGTTTTTGGCCACGGTAGTATAAAACTACCTATATCATGTTTGATGGTAAAAAGCAGCAAATAAAAAAATATAAGAACTAAACCTCTAAAATATTTATTTAAATTATTGTAAAATTGTGGGTAATATTTCTCATGGCTGGTAACCCCTAACACACGCACTCATAAACAGACCGCTGCCATTTTGGTGCTTCAATCATTTTCTATGTGACATTCTCTCCTGCTTTTTTTATGTACTCTATGTAAGATAAGTGTTAATTTTTAGCAAAATTAGTTAGCATAAATTAATTTAGTAGCTTAGTTCAAAATTAAATTACTCATTAGTCTTAATTTTATATCTAGACTAGATCTTTATGACGTATCTAATTGCTTAGAAACACCATAAAAAAAACATTAATTGGCAAGAATATGGTACTGTAGATGGTAGATGGTAAACATGTTATAAGCAGCCAGACATATTCACCTTTAATAATATTTTTTGCCGAGAGATTGTCATATTTCATAACAATTTTGGGAAATATTTTGGAAACACGATAATATACTATTAGATACTACATACTAAACAACAGTGGCTTCGAGTGATCTCTTCACTTATACTATAGCTGTCATGGTTTCTCTCCATTCGGTTTGGTTTCCGGATTGAAAGCAGGATCGAGACCGAGTTTTTTCATCTCAACTGCCATTTCGAAGAGGTAGTCGTAACATTCTGTCCTGTAAAACAAATTAAATTAGGTTTAGTGACTAGCTCGTACAGATGTAAGTCGTGAGGCTGCAGGTTCGATTAAGGGGTTAGGATGTTATTACACCGAAAACGTTTGATTTCTAGTGCAATGGTGCGCTCCTATTGCCTCCTTAGACATCTTCTATTATCGATCGATCCGTGCGGGGCGGCGTAGTGGAATAGATTAGTCTTAATCGATCGACAGTTTCTATCCCACTAGTCGATCAAGCGTCGATCGATGTCGATCGGTGCTACGATCGGCGGCCATGATAATTGTTTTTTGGCTGGCAATGATCGATCGATCTACGTTATCCCACCAATCGATCGATTTAAGTGTTACAAACACTTCCTTAGCTACGCATCTTCACTCATGTCTGGCGGAAACACAGTATAAGGTTGGGGTCTGAGACATAATAAGTTTATTTAGATTTTTCTGTGCCACGTGTTTTTGTGTCAGAAATCAGAAATCAAATCAATTATTTCCATGGGTCCCAAGGGGCGCTTAAACACGTCAACAAACATCAATATACAAAAAAAAACAAAAATTAAAATAAAACATTACCAATTAAATTATAATACTATATAGTAAGTTAAGTCATGTAATAACCATTTCACTATCATTCAAATTATGAAATACGGGTGTTACTCACGTAATGTTGGTATATTGCCAAGTGCAAGACTGGCTGCAACTCAGGCGCGACGTGTCACACGCCCATGAAAATGCCTTTAAGTATTGCCGAAACCGCATTCGACAAAATATACTAACATTACGTTAGTAACACCCGTATTTTATAATTTAAATAATGTTACAAATTACTGGTGGTGAGCTCTTGTGAATGAGCTCGAGGGCGGCAGCACCACCGTCTCACCTTTAACCTGCCGCCAAATAGTAGTGCTCCGCCATTACTGCGTTTCAGTATGGTGGTGAAATCCGGCCCTGAAAATACTGGCACATGAGGCATAACACCGTAGTCCTCAGCTGCAGCGACGCATCTATAATCTGCTTTTGTGGATTGTTGATGTCCATGGGCTGTACTTCACTTACCATCAGGTGGACTACACGTTCGTTCGCTGTGGGCGTAGTATAAAAAAAAACCTCACGTCTGTTTTAATAAAAACATTTCACTATCTATATACATTTAATTAAACAATTACAAAATAACTTACATTGTCTTAGCCTGTTGCCACGAATCTCCCCACACATAAACACCATGCCTTCTAACCAACACCGCACTAGTGCCAGGGTACTGGCGTAACGCTTCACCGAGGCTGCCTGCTAAATCCTTCTCGAAGGGAGTGTTCTCTATTATGGGTACGACTAGCTTCTCGTCGTAGCGGAGATAGCGACCGAGTTCTGCGTCTTTTATACCCTGGAAAGAAGATAAAAAACGTTAAATAAATCTTCTTCTTTAATATCGATGGCTGTAGTCGTGTTAACTTTCCATAAAATAAATAAAATAATAATAATATAGTAAAATAAATTATAAAGTATAATACATAATAACAATATTTATAAGTGTTGTGGGTTGATCCCCATATGGGCTAAATATTTTGTGATTCGCAAAGATTTGTTCTGAGACTGGGTCTGCTTGTGTGAGTTAATGTGTGTATTTGGCCTTGTCATTGGGACTATTGGATCTAATGTAAAAAATCCATTTTATTTTTTTTTATTATGATTTTTTCAGTTTTCAGGGCATTTAAATCTAAAAAGAAGATAAAAACGGCACTGTTGATTTGGTGATAATAAAAAGGTGGTCTCTTAAATTTACTTCAGGAATGCAAAGAATGACACAATTAATTCTACTTTACTGAACATAGACTCTACCCAAAGATGAGCGTAGTTGCAACTGAAAATATCATTTTTACAAGTTCCTATGATTCATTTAGATAGATAGATAGATAGAAAATACTTTATTTATACATAATTTCACATGACAAAAGAAACTTAAGAGGTAACAACAAAAAGAAAATAACAGAAAAAATGTACAAAGGGCGGCCTTATCGCTTAAAGCGATTTCTTCCAGGCAACCTTAGGATGGACATTTTGGAAAGAAAATAAAGCGGTAGTTTTTGCTTAGATAATAAGAAATTATTTGCATTTAACAAGAATTATTATATAATATATTATATCAATAAATTACATATTATATAATATATATACGACATATAAATATATTTTAGTATATATATATATACATATATATAGATATATATATATATTATTATACCAACTTACAAATATACAATACATAATACTATTGTACATTTAGTACCTGGAAGTTTGATATATTCTTACTAATATAATAAATTCTGAAGCAGCTCTGTTGCTCTGTTAAACCACTGAAAAACTCTTAATTAAACATTATATTTGGGGTTAGTTTACGATCCCAGTAAGAATATAGACAACCTTTACTAAGAAACAGTTGAAAAATATATGGGACCGGCAGGGTTTGAACCTGCTGGTTGGGTTAAGCGACTGCCCCATGTGCAGAAGGGATCAAATCCTGCCGGTGCCATATCTTTTTCAACTGTTTCTTAGTATAATTTGCTGAGCATATAGCTAAATGCTATAAAATGAATCAATAAGATATAGGCAACCTTTTATCTAGAAGCTAGTAATGACTCAAATATATTATATACCTTGATCATCTCCTGATGAGTTATAACAAACTCCTTGTCATACAACAGCGTGCATCGCACGGCGTGAGGCGAATGCGTGTGTATGACTGCGCCCGCGCCGCGCTCGCGGTACGCCAGCATGAATAGTGGAGTGCATTGACTTTTCTTTAATCTGGAAGTTAATCAAGATACTGGATTATAATAATAGCAGCCCTGTATCTAATACACGTCCCACTGCTCGGCCTCTTCTCATAATATAGACATAATATTGATGTGACATGTAATGCCATGTAATGTATGGAATTATGTTTTTTTTTTATTATTAATTATTGTAACAAAAATTTTTGAATATATTTATTTTAATAAAGTGTAATTTAGTATGTAAGTATAGATAATAAATTAATATTCCACACAAATTTATTTTGTACTGAATAAATGACTTATGACTTAATTATAACACTTATATCACCCAGTAGTGCGTGCCAGAGGTGTACAACACTCACATATCACCTGTTATGTTTAGGACTCATAGGATAGGGTGAGCCTATCCCTTTCGTATCAGAAGGACACATAAGCATAACGTCCTATGAGCACAATGTCCTACAAGCATAACGTCCTATAAGCAGTTAGTCCTATTAGCAAAATGACCTAGTAGCAAGTCGTCCTAATATCAAAAGGACATTGTAGCAAAATGCCCTTACTGTACAGTTCAACACAAAATCAAATCAACTTGAAAAGAGTATTTTAGTACACACTTAATAATTATATTATATAACTGAAGTACTGGCCACTAGAAAAAGAAAAAATCTTTTGACACATTGACAATAGCGATTTCATGCAATGTGTCCCTGATATTTATCGAAAATTGTAATTTCCTAATATTTTTTAAAACGCATTTTGCTTTTGAGAAAAAACATAATGGATAGTGGTGAAGGTGCAATAAAGTTACCGGTCTGAACGTGCTATTATTTTAAGAACTATCCGAGTCCTCCTAACCGTTGAGGAGTTGTACCTTCCAGCATCAGCTCAGCAACATGAGATGCTAACTGCTAGATGCAAATATCTAAATAACTTCAGACAATATACAAAAAACACTAAAAAAACCTATAAAATTTAAAGGTTCTCCTTGATTTCTATGGGATTCCATCATCAGATCTTTACTTGGTGGCCATGGGACAATTTCGGAAGTAGACTTTCTCAAATAATTTTTTTTTTTTATAATCGGTTCAGAAATGACGGGCAATCGCTAGACAAACATAAAAAAATATAAACGCGTCGAATATAAAACCTCCTCTTTTTTGGCAGTCGGTTAAAAGAGTCGTAATTTTTATGCCTATGAATATTGGTTTGCCAATCCAATGACGCAGTTTTAGTTTTTATCAAAATCAAGTTGGAGTACTTTTCGCTTTTCCTCATATTTTCAGATTTGGCCATCGGCTATCATTGGAAACAATATCCTGTATATTTGTCGGTCAGCGGATAGGTAAAGGGATGGCACCAAATTGCATGTTGTAACTGATTGTACTTGATCAATTAGGAACATTTTGCTACAATGTCCTTTTGATATTAGGACGACTTGCTACTAGGTCATTTTGCTAAACGGACCAACTGCTTACAAGTCGTTTTGCTATTAGGACATTGTGCTCATAGGACGTTATGCTTATGTGTCTTTCTGATACGAAAGGAGCCTATCGCCATCCACCCATCATCAACCCGAGATCTAGCAGTGTTAGGCGCATATGCTAACCACTAGACAATCAAGACAAAAAAATTTATAGACTAAACCCTACGAATAATAAAAGTCAAGAAATGTAACTCAAGCTCAAAAACGTCACCACGAAAACAAGACCACGGTAGGCGGGGCTAAAAACTGGACCGCGCAGCGCTGCCAGTTCGCCGGTGTCATTGATTCGATGCGCTCGTGCCGCGGATTATTATAATTGCGAAAAAAAATGTTTTTTACAGTGTTTACATACGGCAAATATGCCGTCATGTGTTGTTAGGTGTTGTAGAAGCCATACGGATATGATACATTCTGGAATCACTTTTCATATGTGAGTAATAACCATTTTAAAATCCTATACTTGCGACGCGTGGAAAGTGTTATGCAACACGAATGCAATGTAAAGCTTAATGTATACGTTTTTTTTACTAGCTTACTAAAGGAAAAATGATAGTATGCATTAGTTTAATTTATTATATTATAAATATAATTTTACAGATTCCCGAAAAATGAAGTGCAGCGGAAAAAGTTCTAAAAGGAAATTTCTCAGAGTTCGATTACATAATATGGCCAAAAAATAATCTTTACTCATTTCTACCCGTCATAAGTTGAATACTAATTATATTCAAAAGGACATAATTATTTTCTAGGCTATTTTATTGAATAAAAAGTAAACATATAAACAAGCTTACTTTTTTTTTTTTTTTTAAACGACGCCCGCACTAGGAATAACTCCTGTGTTGCGGGGGTGTTCACAAACATACATTTCACACACCCAAAGCACACCCAGAGTCAGAACAAATCTTTGCGAATCACACAAAGATTTGTCTCATGTGGGGATCGAACCCACAACACCAGCGTAGATGAAAGCGGCGAGGCGACCGCTTTAACCGCTACGCCAAACGTGCACTTATTTTTCAAATCCCCATTTACGCAATTCCTGCCGCCCCTTATTGCGTAAACACACTATCAATATTGAAGTAATATACTTCTACACCAATAAGACTGTGATCCATTGCTTCACATATTCGATAAAATGAGTTGCTTTACAATGTAAAAAGCGCAATGAATGTTGTTGATCTGTCAAAATAAAACGCATTGCTACTGATAGCGTGTTACGCAATTATCAGCTGGTCTGACATTGGCGCTACCAATCACTATTATTCGTGGGTAAAAAGCCTTAAATGGGTTAAAATACTATTGAATTTTAGATGCTTACGATACAATACTACAACATATAAAGAAACATTTTAATTTTAAAAGCACTAAAATCTCAATCTTATTCAAGAATGGTTTAGTTAAATTACAACTAATTAATTTAAGTAATATTAGTAGTGCAAAAATACAATATTTTTTTTGTTATGACTTATGACTTATCCGTTCATACTTATTGCATAACATCGTCCACGCATCTCGGACTGCAGCAGGCACGCGAACCAATCACTATTATCTGTCATGCCGAGAACCAATAATCGCGCTTGCCGGCATACAATGCGTTACGCGACCGCAGCTCATTGGCTTATTTGCATGTGTGTTCTTTCGTTTGAATACTTTGTCTATGTAGTAGTGTGTGGAGCAGAATTTCATGTTGATTTTGTTCACAGTTACGCTTCCTTAGTTTTATTATTCGTAGACTAAACCAGTATTATACTGCCGTGGTATAACTAAAATGCAGTTATCTGCTAAATCCATTTTTTTGGATAGCAAATAAAAACCGCGGCAAAAATGTAAACTGTTACATACTTTTCGATGAAAAAACTTTTTTGAGATTCAAAGATACCAAAACATAGATAAAATAAGTTTTATCATCGAAAAATTACATCGGTTTAAATTTTTTCCGCGGTTTTTATTTGGTATCCAAAAAAATGGTTTGAGCAGATAACGGCATTTTAGTTATACCACGACAGTATAGAGGATTTACTTTTTGTCTGGTGGTGGAAGTTCCAAGTCTTCATCATTGATGGTCTGCACAAACAAATCATCAGATTTCATGCGTTCCTTCTGCACTCCTGATGGAGCTATGTAGATTTTGTCACTGCAGGATAAAAAAAATATATTACTAACTTAAAATTTTATATAAAGGGCTATTTACCATGTATATTTGTTGTAGCAAATAATTGTTCTTCTGCCAATAAAGTTTTTTCTCATTACTCGCAATGACTATAGTGCTTGCACAAACGAGAACAAAGAGATTGCAACATCTCTGAAATATCGAAATGACTTGCTACAACAATTATATTTTTAGTAAGAAAATAACCATAATGTTTAGTCTCAAAACTTATATTATATTATTATGTTCATTATTTCATTATGAGCTTGCTTTATGATATTAAATGAACATTATTTAATTAGGGTTTGACATTCTACCTTAGCTTAATACCTAAGTAGTCACTACATACTAAAAACAAAGTCCTTCAGCAGCATTGGTCTGCCTTAAAATCCCTTAAATAAAAAAAAACTACTTAGCGGAATGCAGGCAGGGCATGGCAGGCATAAAGATTCTGATTAATTAAAATTTCTAGGTATATTATTTTTAGTAATTCAAAATCTTTTAATTTTATTACAGAAATTGAAGTACAGCAAATAAATACCAACCCTTCTTTGATAGATATTCCTCCTCCAGTCCCGGTGACCCATCCTAGATGATAAAACTGATTGCAAAGCTCTGGAATTAAATTCCTAGGATGTTCCTGAAATACATAACATAACATCATATTATTATAAGGTTTACCACGATAATGCCTATATTATTTTAAAAACATCAAATATCAAACTACGGATGACGTAATGAGTCAATTTATGACATAAAGCCTATACTACTTGAAGGGTGGGGCAAAGGTGTACAACACCCACACTTCACCTGTTATGTTTAGGTCCCGTGTGATAGGGTGTGAGCCTATCACCATCCACCAGACACAATACGAACTCTGTGCTGCTATTGTGGATTTCCTGAAGAAAAGTTCACAAATAACACTTTGCCTGACCCAGGAATCAAACCTGAGACCTCACGGTGTCTGAAATACATTCGAAAAAAATGTGCAAGTAATCATAGCTGCTAATAATAATTAAAAAAACAATTTGAATATGGGAACAGGTATCTCTTAGTAGTCTATATCAGCAGGCTCTTAATTATATGAATCAGACTTCAAATATTGCTTTTATACCTTGCACTGGACTTCTGTAAAAATAGTATAAAAAATTACAACACACAATTTAAATACCAAGCATATTACTATACAGTAATTTATAATAGCATGCAAATCATATAATAAGGCGATTAGTAATCTACAGATTAAGTTTGCATCATTTGCAATATTATAATATTTCTTATTTGAAGGATTATTTTAACAGCATATTCCACTTTTTTATTCTTCTCAACATATTGATGCCAGCTTGTTTACAACATACAAGATTATCATAATTATTATTCATTTATTGCACATGGAGATGACCGAACTGTCTCAATATTGAGAGGCAGATAAAGCAGTTAATATTGAAACTATAAATGACATGGTACAAACAATTAGATTTAAACTTAAACTCACCGGACCAAGTTCCGTCATTATTCCGTTTTAAATTGCGTTACGATAATGAAGTAAGTTTAAGAGCAGCTCCGTGTATTTCGTTTGTTGTACTTATCAGCTAGCGATAACGATTTAGTAATTAAACTTATTACTATTATAGTTAAATTACAATCGCATTATTGAAGAAAACAAAAAAATGTTGTCAACAAATACGGATGCTGACATTAATGACAAGAATGACATTATTGACAGCTTCACTAATTTGATTGATGACAAGTTTAGCACTTTAGACATTGACATTATTTTTATTTTTTTGTTATGGCTACAATGGGGAAATATTGAAAAACAAAAAAAATAGATTAATTGTAATGTTGCTATAATTAGACCAGCCCATGGGCGCAGCAACCCGATTTCAATAATTATCACCTAATACAATACCTGTCCTTAAAACCTCCTAGCTCCTAGTCATGTGCCAATCTTACCTCAAAACTAGTACACAGTAGCAAAACAGTGTCAAATGGCAATGCAGCAAGCGTGCGTTATTATAATATTTTTGGCTTTAGAGCGATCAGAGATTATCACGAAGCTTTCTCATGACATAGTAAGCAGGCTAATCATGAAAGTCCCTTCAGCGACAAAATGTCTGTATAATGCAGTACCAATGAATAAATACCATCAGAAAAGTTAAAAATATTCTCGTGAACGTATCTGTGCAACAAGGAACATATACACCGCGCTACGAGAGCGGTGGTACGCCGATATCACCCATAGGTATGCATAAAGCTTCTTGATAGTACCTAATAATGAAATATACTTTAATTTATAATAGGTAGGTACTATACCCAGGTAGGAAAATCCGACCTAGACGAATAAATGACGTCATTATAAGGTCAATTTAGAGTCAGTACTTTATTCGTCGAATATTTACGTCCCACAGACGTCAATTTAGCGTCAGTCTTTTATGGGTCGTGAATGTACGTTTTAGCGACGTCCATTACGTTCGTCCATTGGTCGTCCGTTATTTTCGTAGTACGTACGTCATTCTACTACCGTGTTCGCTCAAAAAAAATGCAGTGCTTGATTTTTTATGTCTGGTAAGTAGGTACTTACCTATCTATTTGCATACCTACATAAGTTTGTATTATGTACTTACTTTATTAATATATATTTATTTTATTGCCTGTTAGATGTCCGCTAAAACACTTTGTACCTACCTATATTTATAATTATATCGACCTACTACCTATTAGCACCGATAAAGTATTACTATTAATACTTTATCGATGCTATTAGCCTATTATTGCCTACTACCTTTCAAGCATTATCTATGCTCGAAGCTACCATTACGGTATGGTATTGATTGATAAACATAATAACAGCCATAATAATTTAAGTTAAAGAACCTACATAATTATGAATAAGTAATTATATTAAATTTTAACTAATAATTACTAATAAAACAACAAAATAATTATAACTTGTCATGCTGCATGTTAAGTACCAACTAGCAATATCTTTTGCGTGAAACGAAACGTGTAGGACTTTCCCTCCATTTTTAACCGTTGCGTTGCTTCGGTTGCTTGGACGCGGCACTGAGCCACTGAGGCACTGAGCGGCGCGCGGCGCGTGTGTTGAGTTGAGTGCGATGTATAAATAATAACTCAAATACCTATCTTGTTTTGTTGTCGAATAAGTTTGTGTCCGCCACTTTAATAACTCAAATATCTCGTTTTCTTGTCCAATAAGTTTGTGTAGTGTGTACCTAATAGGTAAGCTTTAAGCATTATGTTTGCTGTTATACAATTTTCGGAAAATGACGGCGGCACAGTTTCTGTGGTGAACAAGGACTGGCTGACGCCAAGGCGATGTGAAGTTTATTGGCCCCCAGCCAAGGGCTCAAAGGAATTCAACCGATTCCTTAGCCAGGCATCGCCTGACGAAAAATGGAAGCTGTATGGGGTGCAAAGAGTTTTTTACGAGACTGGTATGTAATTTCTGTCCGTCTGCTGTTTCTACGTAGTGTGGTGATGTCTGCCTGAGTGTGGTATAGGTTCTTTTAGAATTATAAACATCAATGCACGTGCCGTTTTTGTAAAGCCCTTTCATTTTTATTTGTGAATGTGTCTGCTGCTTAAGTTTTAAAATAGTCTAACCCAGAAATTGTCTAAATCTAACCTACCTGGTGATGTTCTAACCTAGTTGTTAATAGTGGTTGTTGGTTCTTGATAGCCCCATTGACACCTATTAGAAGTGTATAAATGTGCATGTTCTTGCTTGCTTTAGATGACATAGAAAAAGCAAAGAAAAAGTTGAAACTGGTGGAGGTGTCTTCTGATATACAGACTGAAGAGGAAACTGAGGTTTCCAAGAGGAAACCTCAGAAGAACAAACGTTATATTTGCAGTAGTGATAGTGATGAGAATAATGATAATTTTACCAGACCACCACCCTTTAAAAAACAAGGTTAGACAATTCACTTCTTTTCTTTGGCAATGAGATGTGTACCTCACATGTTTGACCTACCTATATGCTAAGTTTTTGTTTCACAGTTATAAGAACGCCGCAATACCTGAATAAATCTAATGATCTAACATCGGATCTACCAATACTGTCTGGCAGTTTGTTGCAGGGTATGTATTAGATAACAATATGATTTGGGAATAAAGTCGATTTATGTAAAGTTAGCATAATAATTTAAATGGGTATAAATACATCAATACTTACACACTATTATTACTGACAGACTACAGGTCCTGGAGACTTGAGGAAGCTATGTTTCTTTAAGTATGAAAATAAGTTCACACGCAGTAATTCACACGGGCTTCCACTAGTATGTAATATCAGTGTTAATTTTATTTAATTTGCAGGACTGCTTCAGACTGGGGCTGATGATATCCATGTTTTAGATACACCAGGATGCAGTGTAACTGAAACCACTGAATTATCAGGTATGTAGGCCTCTTGGCAAAAGAGCTATTTTATAACATTGGACTTTTTTAATTAATTTCGAGGGCACAGGCGACCCAGTTGTGTAAACAGTGTGTAATGTTACCTGTTAAAAAGTTTGTTGTTTTTTTAGAATACCAATCAAAAGTGCTGTCAATGTTATCTCTCATGAAAACACAAAATGATCAAATCATACAAATGTTAAAGCAAAATAAAATTTGTCAAGGCACACTGAAAGAAGATTTCAAATTTCCAATTAAAACTGCTGCAGAGTTGCATGCAACGGAACAACTGCTGCTACTGAAAGAAAATTATGACAATTTGGTAAATATTCTTTCAAACATTTAACTTGCTTACTAACAAACAATTAAAACACTGCCTTCCTTCCTAAGCAGTAGAGTATAAATATGTTTAGCCAAACCATGAAGCTGGTCTTCTGACTCGAGGTCACTTTGATGTTATTGAATTGATTGAGTTTAGCTATCTCTAGATCGCATAGTGGTGCAGCATGCAGATGCTCAAATGTTTCATGTGTATTTACATGTTAAAAACGTTTCAATGTTGTATGGGTAAGGTACATATTTAAAAGCTACTACTACTACTATATTTTTACCTATAATTTAAATAAATAAGTAATTAAAGTACAAAAATTAGAAACAATAAAACATACATACATAAATGCTACCTATAAAGCTAAAACCTGATTTATTTATTTACAGGTGTCCTATATCAAAATACTGGGTGGCAGTGATGCAGCCTCAAAGGTTTACCGCATCTTGAAATGGGCGTTTACAGACCATGTTGCTGTTGACTATAATTTTTATGGAAAACGTTCAAATAAAAAGGCGTTTTGCCAACTGCGCATCCGTGATTGTATTGTTGGTAGGTACCTAAGTTCTTTGATATTTCTAGATAATAATTTATTTGCTACATTATGGTTACAGTGTACCTACATGCATTGTTTTGTTCTTATTCAAATAATGGTCATTCATGTCATGTCATTAAAATCTATACAAATATTATTAAGTGTAAAAGTTTGTACTTATTTATTTTGTATGTAACAAATAAACTCAAAAACTACTGGAACCGATTTCAAAAATTCTTTCACCATTAGAAAGCTACATTATCCCTGCATAACATAGGCTTTAGTTTTTACTAGCAACCCGCCCCGGCTTCGCACGGGAGTCATTTAGAAAAAAGAAAGATATTAATGTGAAGTTGCCTTTGAATTTTTCTACTTGTGGAAGCTGGGGCGGATCGCTAGTCTAGACTAGCGATCCGCGATAAAAGTAATCATTGTCAGACACCAACATTAATTTTGGCGCGTCACTAGATTTAATTTGAATACTGATGACTACAGTTACGTAATTAATTTGTATTTTTTTTATTATAGAAGGCGTTGTTACCTCAACATCTGGTTGCACAGAAAAACAAGTAGAAGACTCCATAAAAGTCTGGCTCAAGCATGCCCCTGAACGAGTAAAGAAGAATGACAAACAGATTCAGTGCTAGTTACCATGTCAGAAAAAATAAAATACACACCAAAGGCTGTAATTGGCCAACGTCAAATGTTGAGAAGGGCAAAGGAAGCAGAGTTGAGTCTCGTAGCAGGTCTACATGGGACACATGGAAACTCACCACTTAGTATTTTGCCATCTCCATCATTGAATAATGTACTTCCCCAAAGTCCGGTACCACATATACATGACTGGTCCTTCTCTATAGAACCGGAGGTTTCTATAGATAGTCATATAATTTATTTAAATGATGAACAGGTTATGCCTATAACAGATTCCAACAACGCTAGGGTGGATAATGATTTGAAATCAAAATTAATACACTGGGCAACTATTCAGCATCAAATACCACATAATGCAGTGGATAATTTACTCAAAATTTTGACCCCATTTCACCCAGATTTACCTAAAAATAGTAGGACATTATATAAAACCCCAAAAAATATAGATGTCACATATTTAGAAACTGGGCAATTTGTTTATCTAGGTCTGCTGTCAGAAATTAAAAAACATATAAAATTATTTGATTTTGATGGTAATGCTGAAAATAGAGAAATTAGTTTAAGTTTTAATATTGATGGACTTCCACTTTTTAAAAGTTCTAACACACAGTTATGGCCTATATTAGCCCTGGTTAAGGATATACCTAATGCTAAACCTTTTCCCATTGCTCTTTTTTGTGGAAAAAGCAAACCTGCACCTTTACATGCTTACTTGGTGCAATTTGTAGACGAATTAGTAATCTTACTTAGAGATGGGTTCAGCTTTGAGAATATTAATTACACTGTTAGAGTTCATAGTTTTATTTGTGACGCGCCGGCGCGAGCCTTTATTAAGAGTACAAAACAACATGGTGGTTATTCTGCCTGCGACAAATGTACCGAGCAAGGTGAATACCTGGGCAGAGTTATTTATCAAAGTGTGACAGCACCCAAGAGAACTAATGAATCATTCCGTGCAAAATTAGATGAAGATCACCATGTTGGAGAATCACCGCTCTTAGCACTCCCCATAGACTTGATAAAAATATTTCCTATTGATTATATGCATAATATTTGTTTGGGAGTCATGCGTAAATTGTTAAATGTTTGGATCAGTGGTGGTTTAAATGTTCGTTTACGAAGTCTATCAGTAAATTCCATATCAGAAAAACTAATTTATTGTTCAAAATTTATACCAATTGAATTCAATAGAAAACCTCGAAGTTTAACTGAACTGGCCAGATGGAAAGCAACTGAATATAGAATGTTCTTATTATATGTCGGTCCACTTGTTTTGAAAAAAATCTTGCCACGCTCACTTTATGAAAACTTCTTATTGTTTCATTCAGCTATCACTATTCTTTGTTCAAAAAAACATATAAATGAAATTGGTATAGATGTTGCACAAGAATTATTGCTCATGTTTATAAATCATTCCAAATCAGTATATGGTTTAAAATTTTTAGTGTATAATGTTCATTTGCTATGTCATGTAGGAGATGATGTACGTATCTTTGGCCCACTAGATGAATATTCAGCATTTCCATTTGAAAATTTTTTAAACTCTCTAAAGAAATTGGTACGATCACCTAATAAGCCCTTACAGCAAATTGTTAAAAGATTGAAAGAAATGGAATCTCCTAAAGTATATGATTCTGTACCAAAAACATGTGCTTATGATCATTATGATTCTGGACCTGTTCCTGAAGAGAATGTCTTTGAATGCTTTAAGAGATTAGTATACAATAAATTCACATTCTATGTTGCATCATCTCGTGAAGCAGATTGTTATTGTCTTATTAAGAATTCGAAAGTGTTTAAGATATTTAATATTCTAAAAAATGGTTGTTTCTTTCTCTATGGACGTGAGTTTATGAACTATCAGCCATTTTATGAATATCCATTTAATTCTGTAACTATTGATGTAATGGAAGTAAAAGAACTTTCTAATTTTAAACTGATCCCTATCAGTGAAATATGTACCAAATGTGTTGTAATTCCTGATGAAAGTTATACTGTAAGTATCCCATTACTCCATAACTAAGTATAAGTACTGTCAGCTGCACTGTAATGTGTACAATTCCTGATTTTCAGGAAAGTATATAGCAGCATTGCAATAGACATTTACATGGCAAATGCTGGCAAAAGTGACCTAATGGGCTGAACTTCTACATTTTTTAGTTTTTGTGTTTTAAATGTCTCTTGCAATGCTGCTATACACTGCTTTAAAAGTTAGGAATTGTATACGTTCTACTACAGCTGACTGTACTACCTAAGGTTTAAAGGACCTACGCAATCAGCTGCGTCCTGCGGTGGCGATCAGTGAAACGCTGTCAAATATTTCTGACATATTTGACAGCGTTTCGCTGATTCACTGACCGCCACCGCAGGACGCAAGCTGAACGCTTAGATGTGCGCAAGGCTTAGGAGAAGTATCTCTATAGCATGTACGTGCTCATTTTGTGTTTAAATTTTCAATAAATTTTATAATTTCATGTATTTCTATTTTTTATTAAACCTAGTAGTACCTCTACCTACCTACCCCTGCAGGAGGATGGTGTGGGACGTACACCACCCTATAAAGTACGTCATTCTGAGGTCGCCAGATCGGTCCCAGGTTCGTCCTTGGGAAGCTATCAAAGTACGTTCTATGGACGTCATTATAGGGTCAATACTTAGGGCCCAAACTAGTCTCTATTTACGTTCTTAGTACGTTCTTATAATGACGTCCATAGAACGTACTTCAAACGGTGGTTTGAAGACGTCAGCAAAGGACGTCGTATGGCTGTGACAAATTGACGTCATCTGCTGAGGCTCCCGACGTAGTAAAATGACGTCAGATACGTCCAAAATGACTGTAAGCGGACGTCAAACTGACGTAAAATTCCTACCTGGGTAACAAAAGTACAAGATACAAAGTTTGATACAAAGAATTTAATACGCTACAATATTATGACTTATACACATAGCACAAGCTCTGTTGAATTTGGGACTATATCATGTGTTATTAAATACTTGTGTATTCTTCTTTACAGAGTAAGTAGGTACTTTTTGTATAATTTGTAGCTGGCATGTTCATCTGCCACTTCTTCACACAAATCAATCAGATTGTTGATTTATGTCAAAATTATCATGTCATAAAAATTCTAGCACGTAATTATAAAATTGTTAAGTTTAATTGCTGGAGCCTCAGACCATGACAAGGAATTTAGAAATTTAGATCAGACATAGATGTCGTAATAAAAAAGGTATCCTTTGAAAAAAAGGCATCTCAGCATCGTGAGGGTAAGTTTACGCACAAGTGTAGCTTAGTTTAGCACAGCTCTAGAGGTCTGAAAGTGAATGCAGAATGCTGATCTATGACAAGTCAAGACTATCAGTACATTGCAAAGGTTCGTGGAGGTGCAGCTTCACTTCAGTTTCAAATGTCATTTAACTTGATCTCCATCACATTGCCCTGCTTTCCTTTAGGCTACGCTGGTGTTAGGGATCCGCAAATATTTGTTTTGAGCCTGGGTGTGTTCGTGCGTATGAAATCGTGTATTTGACCATGTCTTCGGATAGTGTATATATGTATGCTTCTTGCGTTCTATCTACTGTAAAAAAAACAAATAAACCACAATACCTACGTCATTGTTTTGTGGTTAACAGAACCGTTTTGCAGTTCCCCTACGCCGGGTTCGACTGTCTGTAAGCACATAAAGCTAAACCATAAAGCTGTATACATGTGGGTCATGTGAGAGATAGTATAGCTTAGTTACCGTATGTAGCTTGTGAATGGATGTAACATATTTTAAGACTTGTACCCAGATCATGCCTGAGATACCAGATTGCTTGAGCCATCGCTATAGAGCTCTAGATGAGCTCATCAAAGAGCTGAGTCAAGACTCAGTGCTCGAATCTCCAGGAGAAGTGAACAGCGCCGGGATTAAGCTGATGTGCGATTTCTGGAAAATTCTTAAAGAAGACCCGGATTGTAATCTGACGGTTTGTTGTCTTGTCTGTCTATAAGTTGAATGGTCAAGAAAGGTTCAATAACTCGAGTTCTTCTCCAAGCTAAACACCAGGCCGGTCCAAGCATAATTTTATGACACAAAAATTTCTAATTTGTGCCTTCGCTATACCTAAAAGTACTTTTTCTTCTATTTTGGCGCCCTTTTGGTGACGGCACTGGCTGCTGTCGCCAGTCTTGCATCGCCCTAGAACTAGGACCTCGAACCAACCAATGCTAAAATTCTAGGATGCTTAAGTTATTGACTGAAGAACGTGCAATGATAGGACCCGATTAGTAATTTTGTTAAATAGTATTTTATTTTATTTGGTTAGTACCTAGATCAAAATGTCGAAAGCATTCGATTTATCGCGCGGTTTCACGCGGTCTGAAGAGTTGCTACATGCACACTACTACCTAAGGGCCCGCTCAGATTAAGGGAACTGTGCTAATAAATCGAGTGATTTGTGCTAAGAAACTACACGCAATCTTTTAAAAATAAATTTAAATATCATACGTTAGCGGTTTTATCAAGCAGGCAACATGCCTGCTTGATAGTTTAGCCTTAGCCTTCTTGAAAGTTTAACGCGCGTAAAATTTATTGTTATTCGTTTGCAGCAAGAAGTTCGCTTGCGTATGGGCATAACACCGACACCAGCCGTAGAATCAAGGCAAAGCGCGTTTGGTAGACAGCGGTACATGGCCTATATGGCCGGCACGGACGATGAAGCTCCCCCAAAAAAGTTAGTTATAATGTAGTTTACTAGTTTCTACCACGGTTTTATTCGTGTGGTATGTCGTTAAGAAAAAGCTAAAGTAGTTTTCATAAATACCCTATGTTATACGCATACTGCAACTTCAAGCCGTACGACGCGCGCTGAGGCGCGCAGTGCGAGACGTCGCGCGCAGGCGACGACACGCGATTAATTACCCAATTGATGATTCTACGTTCTAGATTCGAAACTAGTCGGCATATCCCGGCTAAAATAACGTGAGTACCCGTATTCTCAATAATAATTTCTTCACCTCACGTCGGTTTTGTTTTAATAATATTAGATTTCATAAAGATTAGCAGACTGGTTCAGTCAGCGGTTTAGCCGATTTATAGTATCCTCGTATCTAATCGTCTTTTGAAAGAATTATAATTGTTGTTATAAATTAGTGTTTGTAACAGCCAAGAAGTCTCTTTAAAAGACAATTTTGGCAGATTTGAACATTTGAAGCCGTAAGGCATACCTACAAGAAAAATACTTGGGCTTTTGACTTTTAGAGTGTTAGATTAACCTTATTGGCAGAATAAGCACACACATTTATGAAAGTGACAGCTGTGTTCTTTTTTCAAGTGTAACTTGTGTCACTTTTAAATTTGGTCGAGTTATATTTTATGGGTCGGATAAGATCTATCCGGATCATCTGAAACTGACTCTTATACTCTGTCCATTTCTTTATTTTCTTTTTGACAGATTACATTTAGGGATGCCTTCACACGTTACTGATTCGATTTGAAATAATAATCGATGTTGTCTAATGGTGGGTCCACACTGAGCCAACGAAGGCGAACGAATGGGTTCGTTGGCCATGTCTGGACGGATTGGCGATGGCCAACGAACGTTCGTTGACGTTGGCCGGCGATCCGTAGCGTGGCGGTAACATCAAAGGATTTGCGCCATTGGACCGAATTCAGTTTGGACGGTCGCCAAACACCAACAAACGAACGTCAACAGAATGGTTGACATTTTGACATTCGACGGTCTGTTTAAATGTCAGAGCATGTGTCTACGTAGTAAATTACATTATCTTGAAGCTAAGTAGTTAATAACACAGAATAATAGCTGACTTGTAAATAATAATCATGGACATAAGACAGTTGCCAACCCCATTGACACATGATACCCTTAGGCTATGATCAAAATACACTTTCGAGTATTGTCTATGGAAAGCAATCCGGAATCATGAGCAAACGATGTTTTGGTCAAACACCAAATGTGTTTGGACGTTTGTCCGAAGGCCAACGAACGTTTGCTACCAACGTCAAAAAACCTTCGTTCGCCTTCGTTGGCTCAGTGTGGACCCACCATAAGAAGAACTTTCAATCGATTAATTACATCGAAATGGTTTTAGTTCATTATTAATTATTCGTTTATTTGTAGTTTTTATTAGATGAAATAAATATACAAAATAATAATATAATAATAATGTCACATACATAGTCTATGACGGTTTCCTAGTTACCTTTGTTTACATTTTCATTTTTAATTCCAAGATTTCGACTCAATTTCTTGCAAATAAATTATTCATGGAATCATGATACTATTATTATATTATTTTTTTTATAAAAATACAGACAATACACAAAAAAAAGTCTAATTATTCTTTTTCATAATGATCGATTTATTTCATTTCACGATTTGATTTATAGTCTGTGGTTGTTTGTTACAAACAGTGAACTTCCCTAAAAAGTGCCGCTTGTCAATAAAGTACATTATTATTGTAGTACATTAATCTGACAAAAAAAACGGTAATTCATAGGCGTGATCTGTCAAAAAGAAAATAAAGGAATGGACAAAGTATAGTAATATATTTGCAGGAGAAATAACAATAGGTACCTACTTGCTCAAGGTATTGTGTTTTTTAATGTCATAATAACAATGTTTTTTCAAACTGGTTGTTTGGCCGCTACCTTTAATACAGTCTTAAAAACAGTTTTCTTCTAACCGGTTAGACCGATTTTAATAAAATTTAAGATGCGGGTAACTGACTACAATGCGTATAACATAGGCTACTTTTTATCGATGTACAGTCGGCCAATGAGTTGGGTATGCAGGGCAAAAACTTCTAAGTCATAGTAAAGACTCACGACACCAGTTATGGATAAGTGAGTTATATATTTAAATAGTGGGTATATTACACTTATTAAATATGAAATACAAACTTGCATATCTATTACAGTCAGTTTCTAATATGGCGTAGAAGTTTTTGACCTGTATACCTAATTGTTTGGCCCAGTGTACCTACCACGCAGACGAAACCGCGAGAGGAGGTTTGTTTGATAGCACTAATCTCGAGAACTACTGGTTGAATTATGATAATTCTTTCTTGTTTCATAGTCTTAACTCTCAGTAAAGGTCTTTTGATATTTAACATTACGCTATACTCTACGGGAGCGGATCAGTAAGCTTGAACGGGGGTCAAGGACCTACTTAATACAACGAAATCCACGCGGACGAAATCGCGGGAAAAAGCTAGTGAATAATATAAAAGTTAAAACTTTGATATACAGAAGCTGCGGTGAATCGGAGTCGGAGACAAAAAAGAAAACACCCAGGGAGAAAAAAGTGTGCTGCTCCAGTAAACGCGAAGACCTACCCCTCACCAAAGTGCTATGTAATCTAGACGAGGTTAGCTTGAGTTCCTAGTATAGATAAAACCAAAGATCTTAGCGGTTTTGAAGTTGGCCTCGATTGAAATGTCACGGTATTGGTCACGCCTCAAGTACGGTGCTTATCGATTGGTTGATCAGGTATCTGCAGCCAACTTCACTTCCATCTAGGTCTTTGATGCTATCTATACCTAATACGGTTTAAACTCGAGTAGACTTTAGCACCAGTGTATCAGTGCTTGTCACTTAGTACCAGTAGCTCGGTATCAGCTATACCGCCTAAGTCCCATACCCATACCCGTTGCTTACTGCTAGCTTTATGGGACGAAATTACGTAATCACATATAATAAAGCGGTAATGCCTAGTTTACTGTGGTATTTAAAAAGATCTTGTTACTTCCTTCTTTTTCTTCTTATATCTCTTCTTACTTATCATCAATGATTGGATGGCGGGGTGGGTAGTGTACCTATCTGCAACGCTGAGGTCGCGGGTTCCCGCCCAAGACAAATCTTTGTTTGCAATAAACAGGTAGGTTTGTCTTGGTCTGGGTGTATCTATGTATGTATTTACAAAAGAAAAGTATATATGTATTAGTATTCGTTAATCTATTATCAATAGTACAAGCTCTTAGTTTGGAACTGGGTGGCGTTGTGTGATATTTATTTATCAAGGAAACTGTCAATTTCATGTTTTAAGCCTACTAGATAAATGTTTGTTTCTAAAAGGCATCAGATTTCGACCAAAAATGTCACGTACGAGTGAAAAATCTACAACGGGCACAGGATGAATTGTCAGCACAAATAGGAATATTAGAGTCAAGAGAAAAAGATGGAGTGGAATTACTAAAAAAAGCTGACGCGATATGGATGACTATGGAGAACGCATATAAGGAAAAATTGAGTCAGTCAGCTGAAAGACAAAAAGAACTGATCAAACAGGTAAAATTAATTAAAGACTATTTAGTCCACAAGATATAGTGTGACTAAAATGCCAGTTGGTATCGAAGTAAATAATATTTAGACACGGAAAATCATTTATTCTGGTTTTGGATATTTTTCAGTATAAAGGACATATAAATAAATAAATTGTATAAAATAAGCTTTATTCAGGTTTACATAAAACACAAAAATATGTATACGTCATTAGTAATAGGAGCAATAAGTCCATCACACAAATGATTTTTTTTGTCTTTTTTTTCAAATGCTTATAATTTTTCAAATATGGAACTTGTATTTTTTTTTATTTTCCTGATTATTACACTTACCTTAATACCCCATTTTCAGCTTGACGTTTTAAAGTGGGACATCCAGTATATTTTTATATTAATTTATTTTTAGCTGAAGGAAGTTGAAGAGAGTTCAAAAAAATGGAGGAAAAATAGAAAAGACTTAGAATTTCAAATACAAAACATGAATAAAGCTAAAATAGAAATTGTCGAGAACATGAATCAAAAGAAAAATGACCTCAAGATTATGGAGTCAGATATTGAAAATTTAGAAAAAAGAATTGCTGGTAATAGAAAGGATTTAGATAGTTCTAAGAATTCAATGAGTTCTAAGAGAGAAAAATCTGATGTAAGTGTAATATAAAGAAATCGTTTGGTTAGACTTAGACTATTAAACACCTGATGGAAATCTTATCTGTAATTACGGTATTATTTTCAGACAAAGTTGAGTCAATTGGCTAACGAAATAGCGATGGCTCAAAAGAAAACTCGAGAAGAAAGGGTTCACAAGAAAAATAAAATAGAAGAAGGCACACAGTACGTAAGAGAAGCAAGAGAAGATTTACAGAAAATATGCAAAACTTATCTACAGAAGAAACTTGAAAATGAAGACCTTATAGCCGAGGTAAAAATCGTTTTATTTAGTCAATACATAGATTAATGGGGGTACATAGATCGCCGATTCCTATAGTCGACGCGTAATTGCCTTAAGCAATAATTTTACATATAACTTAAGGAATTGAAGAGTACTATCAGCTAACTTTATTATTGACAATTTATTTCAGAAAAAGGCTCTTCAAGAGGAAATGGCTCTATTACAAACTACTGCTGAAGCATGCAAAGAAAAATGTCAAAAGAAAGCCGTAGGTGTAAACGAAGAAATAAAGAAATTAACAGAGGAAATTGCAGCATTTGAAGTTAAATGTATTCAATGCCACGTTTGTACTGACACTAATGACTCAAGGAAAATCTGCACGGATTGTCCCAGGTGCGCGAAAAGCGATTGTGTGATAAAAGACGGTTATTGTACATCGGATCCCGCAATGGATTGTGTCTGTATGAGTGTTAAACAGAAGTTCTTGGACAATGTGTTCGAAAATATGTATACTGTCTTGGCGAGACAATCTAAAACTAGGGCCGGTAAGGCCGCGGCGAACGCTGTGGTAAAATGTTTGAGAAATAGTAGGAATGGAAAACTGGATCAGGATACAAGAAATATGTTACAGGAATTTATTTTGAATACGGTGAAGAGGAATTTGAATTTGACGATAGTTGGCGGAGCAGTAAAAACGCGTTGTGAAGTGAGTTTTCAAAAGCTTTGTTATTCATAGCTTTACAGGTACAGTTTAAATATTTAAACATAATTGTAGAATCTACACACCCTACAAAGGGAGGCCGTCAGCGTAGTCGACGGTTTTGGTGTGTCGGCAGCTTAAGAAATATCGAAAACTATACAGGCTGCGTCATTGTAATACCAAAAATATGCTTTATATTGTAAATAAGTGAATTTGTGAAGAGTTAAATCTATCGAGTAAATTCGCAGTACATTGTGCTGAAATTCAATTTGGAAAATGCCGCTTCCATTCAGTTATTTTAATCTATTCTGTCCAATGCTTGCGGTTGACGCAACTTTACTATTGGAATTGGCGTTGCGAGACATTATTTCAACGTTTTCCTAGAATTAATTACAACTGGGATATCTAAAATGGTGCATATTTTGGTTCTACATAATAATATGATGAATTCAAATTCCAGATGGAACCTGAAACTTACAAACAGTTGATGCTTTGTCTCAAAAATGTCAAAGCAGTCGCAAAGAAAGAAGACAAGGGGACTGTGGCAAAAAAGGTACCTACACACACCTTAGATTTTTTTTTTTTTTTTTTTTTTTTTTTTTTTTTTTTTTTTTTTTTAAACGACGCTCGCACTAGGAATAACTCCTGTGTCGCGGGGGTGTTTACAAACATACATTTCACACAGAGTACCCCCTTAGTCAGAACAAATAATTGCGAATCACACAAAGATTTGTTCCATGTGGGAATAGATCCCACAACACCAGTGCAGTTGAAAGCGGCGAGGCGACCACTTTAACCATTACGCCAACTGTGCACTCATTATATTACAATATAAATTTACAAAATAGTCTAAAAAATAATGTCATAAGAAAGTTAGTGAGGAAGTGTGAATGTTTGAATGTTTGTTTTTCATTGATGCATCAATCATTCGTGTGACGAAATTTGGCACTTAAAGGCTGGATTAACAACTTCTCATTGAAGAACCACTCGAGCGGCGCCACGAGGAGTAGTAGTTAGTATGGTATAAAAATGTTAGTATACATGTATAAGTTATAATATTAAATAACTCTTCTAAAGTCTAACTAAAGACGTTATTGAATGCGTTGCCTTTGAACTTTCAATCCGTTTCCCACAGTTTTTACGAGTTGTGTAACACTTATTTTATTGACTTTAATCCCCGGACTTTAATTACTGCCACAATTTATTTTACTTCGTATTATTGCGGTTTTTATGGCTTTATTTCGTTTTACTAAAAGAGCAGAGTTTTGTTAATTCGTTTTAATATTTCAATTGTTTAAATAAAACTATTTTTCAAAGCGATTTAAATTAATTGCGATTTAATGATCCCGAGTTCACTGACGACGGATATATTTAATTTGCATTTTCTTAAATAACTGCCTCGATGGTCTAGTGATTAGCGTATGAACGTTTTAACCACGAGGCTTCGGTCTCGGATTGGATGCCCGGGTCGGGAAAAGTGTTATTTGTGAACCTTTCGTCAGAAAATTTACAATAGCAGCACGGACTTGGAATTGTGCCGGTGGATGACGATAGGATCAACCCCTATCACATGGGTCCTAATCATAACAGGTGAAATGTGGGTGTAGTACTAACACCTCTGGCATACCCTTCTAATAATATTCGTAATATATAGGCGTGATGTTGTTATTACATTACAGGACCCATGTAAACGTTGGGGTGACGAGACGGAATGCCACTGTCCAAAGGGTCCAAAAGACTGTATCTGCATGAAGAAGGCACCGAGGCCGCCTAACGATCCAACTTCATGCCCCGACGAAGTCATGGTAAATAAGCATAATATTATTATTTTGCAAAAAAAGTTTTCGTTTGCAAACGTAGAATATATTTGGCTATTCTATCAGGCCTTTTAAAAAATCCTATTTAAAATAAACTTCCTTTTAAGGGACCAATCGATGATAGACCTGAGCATGAAGGTAGACCATGTGACATGTCCGGTTGGAGAAGAGCCCCTTGTGCTGGTGCCAGCTGTTCTTACGCTAAAAACATGAGGGCAGCTCAATGTGTTCTCGGCCCTGAAAAACTAAATCAACCGTGTACAGGATTTAACGTGATTGATGATGTTTCTGAGGTAGATGACTTGGTAAGACAAATGCTACAGATTTGTTAGAAAAATTGCGATAGGTGCATTTTAAGTATAATTTTTTGAGTTAATCTCATTTATTATTTTTAGGTTGATTGCAACTGTAGGAAGAGATCGTGTACTTATTGTCGAGGTAAGTCTAACTAAATAGGTTTTTACGTGGGAGTACAATTAAGTATTATTCGCTGATCACCTGATGATGATGATGTGTGCATATTTTAGATATGTGCGGTCATCCTCGACAACGAATGATTGAGGAAGTCATGGGAAGAATCGATGAGGTTGAACCTGTAGCGAAAGTAAGTTATGCAATAATAATGAAGGATTCATCGTCCGACCACTAAATGTTCCATTTATAATCGAACAAACAGATTTGATGTTTAAATTTCTAGTTTTAGTGTATGAAAAATTGGGCTCTGGTAATTTTAATGTAATTTATCGCAATATATTTCTTAAAATACACGCGCTCATTTTTATTTATCACATCCAAAAATACTCAAAATTACATAATTTTATCGTAGGTGGACAGTATGCGTCGACAGCGTAGCATACAAAGAAATAATTCAAGAAGTGACGCAACATGTGATTGTTCTCTTTTGTCAGGGAACTCGGAATGCAGCTTTTTGCTTATGAAGTCAAGATGTCATTGTTCTGTTTTGTCAGTGAAACCAAAATGTACTTGTTCCATGTCTTTTACAAAACAATTTCTTCCAATAGCCAACTCTTGTAAAAATATGAGCAAAGGCTGTGATTGTTCATCATATGATAACATTTCACGTAAACAAAGAGACAAAAACAGAAACAATAATTTATGTATAAACAGTCAGCATAGTAAAGGTGTTAATGTTTTCACTAATATAAAACTATTTCCTAAATACAAAAACGCTAATTCGCAACCCAAGAGCAAAAACAGTGACGATAACATAAATGTGATATTATGTCCAAAATTTTCGCAATATAATGACGATAACTATTATGAATCTTTTGTTACGAACAAAAATCTAAGTTCATACACGAGATTAAAAAGTAAACCGTCAATAAATGATAATAAAGATATAAATTCACGCGTTATCGTTACCGATATAGACCAAAATAAGATTTATGATAATAATTTAATAAATGACCTCATTGATGAGACAGTTATTCACTCACAAGAACTAAATGATAGAACAGATTTACCTATAATAGAAGATTTACTTGAAGAATTGACAACTTCACCCAAATCAGAATATCATGGTGATGCCGCATCTGAAAAGGAAGTAAAGTGTGAAGGGTTAGAAACAGAGAAAAGTAATCATAAGATATTCGATGAAAATAAAAAGTCACAACTTGTTAAACCAAACAGACCAAACACTAGTAAAAGTAATAACGTGAAAATAAATACAGATAATGTTTCAAGCTACCATGGTTTCAATGTAGATAAGTCTAAAAAAAGTCGTATTTGCCAGAAAACCAACGAAATAGATCCATCCCAAGTTAAAAATGACAAAACATCTAACCATCTAGGGAAATTAAAAAATGTTTACGAGGTGTTGAGATAAAAATTGAGCAAACACCTGATTGTAAATGCAGACATAACAAAGGTGTTTGTGATGAAGTAATTAAAAATAAATTACAATCTATGAAACTTAGTAAAAAAAAGAAAGAGAAGAAAGAAGAAAAGAAGAATTTGTACCAAAAAGGATCGACTAGAAAATTTAAATGACAGTACATTTTAAGCTAAATATTACAAAGGGGGCCATTATAAAGAGTAGTGGCTAAAACATCTGTAAGTGTCTTGTTTCATGTCGTGATCTAAACTTGAGTATGATCCAATTGAATACTTGTATTAATCGGATTCGAAATAATACCAAGTAGGTAAGCGAGTTGTTTGACTCTGATATTTTAAATATGTTATTTGAACATAATATTTCGTATTTTTGGATCTACCATGAAATGTTACTGCTTTCATTTGTTTTGTACTCCCACGTAGTTACGAGTAATACAATTTAAAAACTACAACGCATAGTCTTAATTTTTTGGTTAACTTACAGATACAAAACATTTGAAAGCAAGAGTAACACGCTATCGTGATAAAAGCACGCCTGCAGAGCCTTTTCAGGCACCCGTAAATGAAGTTCGTTTTAAATTGCCTTATATTACCAGTCAACAGTCTGAAGTAAGATATATTCCTACAATTCAAAGTAACATTTCTACTGTAAGTCACATGCAACAAAACCATGTTAATAATATTCAAGAAGTTCAGACATCTCTTGATGATATTTTTATGAGTCATATTAAGATACCAAGTCAAGAGATAGACTTTGATTCCAAACAGTTTGAAATTAAAATTAGTGACACTGATGGTCAACTTGGTAATCAGTTCACTAAATTAGTTAAAACAAATTCAGGACGATTGGCAATGGATTTAGACCAATCTATTATCGACGTATTAGAACAGAAAACTCAACAAAGTCCGTTCTTGTTTATTTCTCCAAAGGAAACAGATTCAGGGCGTCTAGTCATGCAATTTAATTCTAAAGAAGATATACCACATAATCATAGAATAAAAATAAACATGACACCATCTGGGACAAGACTATTAGAAATGCATAAAGATTTAATTAAACGAATAAAAAATAATAAAACAAGTAAATGTACTTCTTGTAACTCATCAATTTGTTCTGTAAAGCAATGGACCCCATCAAAAGAAACTGTCAATTCAGAAAATGTTCAAACATTTTTGAAAAATACCGAAAATTATATAGGTATGCCGGATAAAAACTTGTTCTCAAAACAAGGCAAATACTTGGTGAGATTGAGCAGTCCAGTGGATTCATCAGAGAGTATGGATTTTTTCTTTTATCCTGTTAAACAATCAGGCCTAATTGATAAAACTACCAGTACAAATGAATTTCATGAGATACATATGGATAATGATTATCAAAATAATGAAATTGAAGAAAGTGAATTCGAGCTTACTCAAGATACTACAACTAGTATGAGCTGCATACCGGAAATTAATCAAAAGAATATTTATGATTATTGTCATGAATTCCAGCAGCTATATGAAACGGGCAATGTAGTTATTATAGTACAGGTGAAAACCAAAAAAGGCATGGATTCCAAATTTAAAACAGTAGTAACTAAATCACCATCAGGTGTCATAGGTGCAGATCTAATAAAATTTGCATCTTTAGGATGGATTGCTTTTGATGAAACCGAATTGCCAGTTTGTTTATCAAAATCTAAGTCTGGTACATATTTAATCAATACTGACAGAACAGATCAAGATTTATATAACGCAGTTCTTACAAAAACTGTCTCTGGATATTTCATGCTTGTTCCCAAAAACCTACCATTAAAAAAAGATTTTGTTGAGCGAATAGGTTCTGTCCATAAAGTTTATGATAAAATCAAGATTGTTGGTGACCACAATTATTCCGTTGAGTTTACTGCAGTTTTAAAACCAACATTGTCAAGTAATTATGATATGATTATGGATAAAGAGTTAGAAAATTATTTGAAACAAACTCCAAAACAATATATCCCTGAGGAAAATCAGTGTTTTGTATTTATGACAAAAACTCACTCTGGTCATACTATAGATTTAAATACTACAGGTTGTATTCCTTCGGAAGAACTGAATGCTTTGTTAGTAAAATCTAAATCAGGTCATGTTAAATTACTAGTCCAAGGACCTATTTTTGAGAACGCTACGAAGTCAAAAATATGCTCATTGAATTCAGCTAAGATATTAAATGAATTATTACACTCACTAAAAACAAATACAATTTCAAGTGTAGGTAAGGTAGAAAATAAATTACTAAATACAAGACTTGTTAGTAATCTAAAAGCTTGTAGTGATACACAATTGCTAAAAAATACCAAAGTAGAATTGCAAGTTAGTAAAAATTTGTCTGTCAGACCGTCGACCATTATTAAAAAAACGGAATCAAACCAGTACACCATAGTTCTAAACAAAGAATCTAAGATGACTTTAATAAATAACATAAGTGGTTATTTAAATTCAGATTTAAAAAAATCCGTTAAGACATCAAAGTCAGGAGAAATACTCATAACATTTAATAGAGACGCTCAGAATAATAGTGAGTATCAATGGGTCAAAATAACACCATCAGGAAATATTTATATTAATGTTGATATTCAAGGTATTAAACCGGCCCAAGAAGAAAATAAACACAGCATTGCCAAATCTTTAGATTTGATGGGGCTCGTTAACAAAGCTGTTACCACATCTTGTAATGGTATGCCAGAAGATTGTGACTGTGATGTGTCTAAATGTGTATGTTCAGAGTTGGAATTTAGGACTGTTGTAGACTGCCTTTATCTTTCAAACGTTAAGCGTGATATAGTAAAATCCAATAGCGACATAGATACAACATGTTATAATACAAGTTGTGTGCATCTGAATAGTCGAGTTAAGCAACAATCGGCCACACATACAGACCAAAAGTTTGGATGTACAGAGCAATGCTATTATGTAGTCGGTGCTATTTGTCCACAATGCATTTATGGATATCGCAGTTTGTCATACGACGTTATAGGGATTTCTAGTTATGCTAATGATGCACAAGCGTTAGCTGAAGAAGGTACTTGTCATAACAATTCCAAGATGTTGAATTCCATAGAATATCTACCACATCAACTTCCATTATTCTTGAATGATATTGTTTATGAATAGCATTATTAATTACTTTATTTCTTTGTTATGGTCTACGGTTTCGACGGTCCCCACTACATGCATTTCATATATTACATTTATAAAAAAAATAACCTCAATTTTCAGTAACACTTTTTATAAGTTAAAAACTTCATGTTCATTTTTATTTTATTCTCCAACATTGTGTGATGAATGATCGCATATGTTTTGTTGAGGTCATAATAGTCGTGTTTTGAAATGTCGCACTAAAACATAAAGATTTACGATCGAAGTTCTATACAAAAGCAATTTATCAGACGCTTTGAACGGTTTAGGTGCGATCATGTTTTTGTTTATAAGAAAAGTTATTCATCGTGCCTTTTCTTGCAACCATTATTATATTTTTCTATTGAAGTTTGTCCATTTGATTAAATATATATTACACAACTATCATTGTTTTATTATTCGTGTTTGAGCCTGTTTCAGCTACATTCCATCAGTAACTCACAGTTTAGTAAAACTACAACTATAGTTTACCCCACCTCATTTAAAACCTTATGAAGCGGTAAAGCCCCTAAACATCCAGAAAAATAACAGAGGTAATGCCGCCTATCCGCCTACGCTAAAATAATTTGACAGTCAAATTTCACCAGCAAACTGGTGCACAGCTGCAGTACAAGCACTACTATTTTGTAGTAGATTAAAGGTAAAACCGCGTGACTTTTATTACAGTGAAGCAATTAATTCGAACTGCTTCTTTATAATCATCTGACTACATCCCCGAGCCATTCAAGTACGTCTCAGTTTTCAATTCCTCTGCATTGCCTCTATTTTCTTAATATTTCCACAAAGCTTGCTAATGACATCTCCGCAATATTTTCCGAACAGTCTGCAATGTTTTCCCTTTATACGTGCCGGTAAATGGTTTAAGTTTGGCTGCAGCGTGCAGTTTCCTCTTGCACGTGTGCTCTCGATTGCGGACCGAATACTTAATGCCGACGCATTACTTCAAACGACATTATTCATTTTTATGCCCGGAGTTTCTTTGACTGCTGTTTGTACAAACTTTGGAAAGAAATACTTTGAAAGTATATAAAATGTTGTATCTATCGTGTAGTTTGTATGAAGGAGCTTTGTGTGAAGAAAGATATAACACGCAATGTCGGTCCGGAGGTGGCCACAATTTTATTTTTCGCTGATTCGTCACACACATAAAAAAATATGGGTATTGAAAAAAATGCGTGATGAATAATTTCAAGCTAATTATGCAACTGGGAAAAGGGAGACTGCAAATCTTGAATTTGAGTTACAGAGATCCTAAAGCTAACTTCTTACTACTTCATTGAAACTTAAAACCAAAAAGTTTGTAAATAACTCTTTTACCTATTTTACAACTAGAGAGGCATAAATCAAGAAAATGTAGTCAAATTTTTGCACCTCAAAAAGGCATACATAATTTCCGCGTGTCTCAAACTAAACATACATACATACTCGTATAAATACTGATTTATTACGAGTATGTTAGGGTTGAGACACGCTGACGTTTCATATAAAAAAGTCAATCTATCAAGTATATCTACTTCTACTATTCTCTGCTTAAAACAGTACAATAGTTAGTCAATAAAATTGCCAGTTAACTCGGAAATTTCATCTCTTATGCTTTGGAAACAAGTTTGAAATTACATTTTATTCACGAAGATGCCCTGCCATAACCTGCGTCGTATTCCACTTGCCAGTCAACAAAGCTGGCGACAGACGCGCAATTCTAACAAACTGTTTTTCAATGAGCATAGAACTTCTAGAAAAGGCATAAATATTATTTGTATCTTTGAACTACCTTTTCAAATTGTATAATTGGGTGAATTGCACAAGCATAAAAAATACACGGCAAACGTGAGAATGGTAGTGCAATGTGCTGATTATTTATTAAATATATTTTTTCTCAAAAAAGTAAGTACTTCTCTACCTTGGCAAAAAAATCATTGATTTCTACCCAATAATATACCAAAAAAAAAATTACAAAGTGTCATTTTATTATCACGGTGGCCTGTCCCGAACCCAATTCCACTCATAAAATACCTTCCCCTGCAAATATATTCATAATATGGATTTAAATCGGTTGTTTTATCATGAAATTATAATATATTCGATCAAATAAAACCAGTTTTGTTTGTTTATCTTCTTTCTCATGGATTTGACAGGTAGTCAACTTTTGTCCGGAAAAAAGTTATCATTTCAGAGGACAGTAAGTTTTAGTAGAATAGCCACGTCAACATTGCGTTGTTATACCTTTCTTACCTTTCCTCACTTCGGATCAGGCCAGTTCAAGCTCTAGGCGCGATCGCACCAGTCCCAACGTCTTGCGGTTTCCCGCCACAAAAGTAAGTTTATCATTTCAGTGATGTGGGGACAAAAGTAGGATCATTTCGGTGGCTGTTAAAACTCGAGCTAGATTTTTTCAATTTGTTTCAAAATTGTGTATTTAATTTCGCCGTAAGTACTGATTTGCTCGAGTAGTGTTCATATCCTTTTAAATTTTTTATCACACAGTAAGAAACGGTGCACAGTTTATCATTTCAGTGGTTATTTTTTTATCATTTCGGTAGACACTTTTCATTTCAGTGGACTCTAAAAAAATCCTTAAATATGTATGTAAGTTTTGATGATATTTGATGTCCACTCACACACAATGTTATAAAATAGGCTAAAGTTTCATTTCTCACTTAAAATATATAGATAGCATTGAAATTAAAAAAGTCCACCGAAATGACAAAAAAAAATCGCTTGTTGAAATTGACCCAATTACTGTCTGATAACAGGACATCATATACTCACATTTTATAGTAAGTATATGATGGCCGTGCCACTTATAGACAACTCGTTCTCGAAATGCTGGCTTATATTTCAGCCAGCGACTTAGTATCGCAATACAACGCGGTAATGCTGCAAGCGTTTTAGGTACGAGGTCTTCTGACAGTGACTTACTAAGTTAAGATTAAGTTGTCTATATTATTATTATAATTATTGCGAGCCTATAGTGTCCCACTGCAGCGCAAAGGCCTCCCCTCCCTTTTTCCATTTATCTCTGTCTGTGGTTTGTTTGTAGTGTCCAGTCAATCTGCCATGAATCCAATTCATCTATTTGTCTATAACTTAATCTAAACTGAATTAATTTAAGATCCAACATATATATTTTTCTGTAAATAAAAATATTTAAATATATGTAAAAAACACCTTACAATTAGGTATTTGTTTTTTTTTGATATAAGTAGTTCCTTTTTTACAAGTTTAAAAATAAATGTTATAACTAATAAGAATAAAACATAAAATTCTCTTGCCTTATGAAGTCTGTTTTTTATCTAAGTTTGTTCTTCTATGAACCTTTGATGATTTTTTAAACTTTAAGTTATTTTACCCTAGTCTCTCGGTCCCTCTGTCTATACTGAAATCTCTCCATCACCTTCTCATAAAATACATAACAGATCACCATTAGTCTGAGAAATAATGATGCCAGACCATTCTGTTTCAAAATGGCAGAACAAAAACTTACCAAGTAATAAAATTTAGTTTAACTGTTCATCATATTGAAATTTTCAACCTAGTTATGCTAAGTAAAGACTTACGACACCAGTTATGGATAAGTGAGTTATATATCTAAATAGTGCGTATATTACACTTATTAAATATGAAATACAGACTTGCATATCTAATGCAGTCCGTTTTAACTATGGCGTAGAAGGTTTTGACCTGTATACCTAATTGTTTGGCCCACTGTACACGTCGATGTATTTAACGGTTAGATTGAGAGAAATTGTTTTTATTTACCATAACATCACGCCTATAATATTGTGTGCTACGTTTCACCTGTAATGTTTCAGGTCCCATGGGATAGGGGGTGAGCCTTTCGTCATCAACCGGGCACAATTTCAACTCCGTACTGCTATTGTGAATTTCTGACGGAAAATTCACAAATATGACTTTGCTCGACTCGGGAATCGAACCCGAGACATACCCGTAGTATGCTAACCACATATTTTGTTTAAATTCAAACCCATCCCTCCAGGGAACCAGGAAGGTTAAGAATACCAAGTTTGTTTTTAACACGCTTATATTAGCTTCACCTGTATGTATGTATGTATGTAACCGACTCCTTTGGACTCGATTTTGACCCACTTTAAACGGTCAGATTTCATTAAAATTTTGCACACCTGTCAAAAATCGATGACAATGCAATAATTCGATAAAAAAATGTAAAAAAAAAAATATTAAGAAAAAAATTAAAAAAATATTAAGAAAAAAATTAAAAAAAACGCTCGTATAAATAAACCAAACTAAAAAGTAGAAAATAAATAATAGTTTAAAAAAACTAAAAAACACGCTTTTAAAGTACTTCTAACTATTCTAATACTAGTATTTTTTGTTTAGGAATTATTTTTCACTTTTTAGTTAGAAGTGCTTTAAAGCGTGTTTTTTAGTTTTTTTAAACTATTATTTTCTTAAGTTAAAGTAATAATAAACTAAAGGCTCCCAAACAGGAGTAAAAACCATTAAATTTTATTAGAGCTACTTCCAGCATGGCAGTAGGTACATCTTTGTCGATGGATGTACGTAAAATTCGCAACGAAGCAATATTTCGGCGCGGCTCTATTCCCTGTGGGCTTCGGCGACTTATAGAATACAAATTGTTCCTTTATCAGGAAAGTTTGCGGTTACTTCCTAAAAATAATCGTGTATACCAAGTGAATTTTATTACACTTAAATTTACATTTCAGTTATGCTTCTCTACTGAAATCTTCTGTTTATTTGGCAAGTTGTTTTAGCAGAGGGTACTTTTCTCACTGAATTTTAAATGTCACTTTAAAATAATTTCAAACAATTCTATTCAGAAGCATTTTATCAAAGTTATTTCTACCTATACTTTGTATACAAACATGGAATATAACAATAATATATAGAAGTCCTAAACTAAGCAGAGCTTGTACTAGAATAACAGATACTAATACATATATACTTTTATTTTGTAAATACATACTTATTAATTATTGTTCATTTATAAGTTATAACAAATGAAAATATTTATTAAATAAGTATATACCCATACTGCTCATGATTTGAATAACATATATAGGCATTTGAGACCTTCTGATCCCTGGATTCCAATTATATCCTAGATTAAATATAGGTTTAAGTAATTATGGGACTGACATTTTCTTTTAGAATAAAAACCTCTTAATAAATAAAGATAAAAAGAAACAAAAAAGCTACACTTTGATTGTAATAAAAAATACTTTTTGTTTATTCTGTCCTGAACTAAATATCTAAGCTTTACTATCTATCTCATTGGCCTATTGCATAGGTATACCTACTTATACAAAGACAAGACACTGTACAGTTTTTTTTTAATTTAAACGGTTTATATAAGCTTTTTAAATAACTACTACAACAAGTTATTTAAGTCGTCACACAAAACACCAAGTGCTGAAGATAGAACTCGTGATCTCGTTTCATAGTAACGCAAAGCTTACTTTCAGTTGTCACTGCATATCCGGTATGGTCTAGTGGCTAGGATACCTGGCTCTCACCCAGGAGGCTCGGGTTCGATTCCCGGTACCGGAATATCTTTTTCTTCTCATTTATATTTCTTTCATGTTTTGTAAAGCAAAGTTTTCTTTTTTTTTTAAACGACGCCCGCTTTAGGATAACTCCTGTGTCGCGGGGGTGTTCACAAACATACATTTCACACACACAAACCACACGCACAGACAGAACAAATCTTTGTTGATCACACAAAGATTTGTCCCGAGTGGGATTAAACTCACAACACCAGCGTAGTTGAAAGCAGCGAGGCGACCCCTTTAACCGCTACGCCAACCGTGCACTCAAACATGCAGTGCAGTAACATAATTAACTCGTCTTACCATACTAAGAAACAGTTGAAAAAGATATGGGACCGGCAGGATTTGAACCTACGACCTACTGCACACCGGGCAGCCGCTCTTAGCCATCCAGCTACGGTCGCCTCTTACCAGAACCCTAAATTTCTCAACTCTCTGATACGTCATTTCGTGACGTCACGTTCATCCATTTGTTCCTATCTTAAGTAGGATACCATGCCTATTTTTAGTAATATTCGGTTTATATGCATGGATAAGCTAGAATCTATGTATAAATCAAAGATACATTATTATTTCTATACTGTTATCAAAAATGCTGTGAAAAAAACTGCTAGTATATTCTGAACCAATAACGAACACACCGGCAGCATTTGACAAAAAAAGAAAACCTATTCAAAACATTTTCCTATCAACTGCAACCGTTCTGAAACAGCATTTTTTGCTACCAGTAAATACAAAAACTATGCAGACTAGTCATATAGATAAATAGGTAGAAAAAACCCCTCGGACCAAACGCCTGGGGCCTTCCCAACCACAATTTTTACGGCCTCGTGTATGTGAATGTTTTTATAACCCTCCAACAGTCACTGATTGATTTATGGATAGTTGATCTAGTTTAGATATTTTCGGATAACTTTTTTAAATATTGTTTGTTGGAATTACTGGCCGTGGTATGCTTTTTTAAATTTCGATTTACTATCGTTCATATTTCATTGTCGTTTGAATGATAGTTTTGTCAGTCATGATTATCATGGTTAAGAAACTTAGCTTCTCTTAAATCGTTTTAAAAGTAATAAATATTTATTAGAACACATCCAATTATCATTCAAAATTAAAATCAAAATAAAAATCGAATTTAGGAACTAAAAAATCAAAATTAATACAGAATAAATATAATAATAATACATAGACTTTATAGATTTGCAAGTTGCAATTGAGTTCATGTCTCACAGTTGCTATCTATGATGGTGCCTAAAAAGCTACAGCTCTATAATATTGTTGCCTAAAAATTTGGCAACGTTGATTTTCAGCTGGAACCTTAGGTGACAAGTGATACTTATAAAATGTATAGACGTGATATACCTACTCGTATTTATAAAAAAACGGATTTATCATAATAACTTAAATAGTGAAAGTTTTGCTTGTAGAATAAGAAAAAAGAATAGGTTACTTATCAGAACCGTATCATAAAAATTCGGTGGTCTTTGATCATATCTTTGGAACAAAAGCGTGATTTTATGTAAGATATCTATTTCGTCATTGTCATATAATTTTGTGCTTGGCTTACCTATTCCTATATCATCAATTTTCTGAGATCACCTGATGTTAGTCGATCAATCATGCGATGGAACTGTAGGTTGTATGAAATGTCTAGAAAAAGCGGGTTTTGTTGATTTTCTTGACATGAAACTATTTAATATTGTATTTGTATTACTTTTATTATGAGACGACTAACAGTCGATCAATCATGCGATGGAACTGTAGGTTGTATGAAATGTCTAGAAAAAGCGGGTTTTGTTGATTTTACGATAAAGGTTCCAGAAATATTTTCTTTGATGATGGATTACCTGCGTTGAAGGTGAACTGACTGAATAAGAATGAGAATTAAGTTTAGTTCTTAAATTTGCTACTGTACACTAATGGATTTGATGGATTATATTCTCAATTTAAGACACAACTTAAAGGCGAGCACTGAATTTCGGTTCGGTTGCCCCAAATGCTAATCCCTTGGGTCAATTTTGGCTTTCATAAAAAAATACTTATATTTAGACGGTAAGCTAAGGCATAAGCCCGACAGAATAAAATACTGTGCTATTACCCTAGTCATTATACTCGTCTAGCAACCTCAGTTTGTCACAAAGATGAGTCATGCAACGAACTGACGAACATTCGTGTCGTAACAGCGTATTGAAGTAGGAACGTTTGCATAGATTCTTATATTGAGATTGGCTCTTTTCCAAGTGGAGAAAGCATGTCATCAAGTAGATTCAGATGTTATAAAAAGTTCGTAAAATGTCACGCGTGGTTCATGGCACAATCCAAGAGATTTCTTTGTCGTAAACATTCAATAAAATCGACATGTAGGGTTCTTATATATGTGAAGATGAGATGTAGAATGTGTGCTAGTCGTAAATAGTCGTTACTTAAAGACAATGTGCCTGAGTTTTACAATAATTTCGATTTTCACCATGTTAATTTGTCTGATTTTAAAGCCGCGTTTAAATCAATTAATATTAAGAAAACGGCTGATCTATGGGGCATTTCTGTACATATTATAAATTCGTTGATTGACATTATTGCACCTGATTTAATCGTGATATTTAATAGATGTATTGATTGTGGTGTTTTTCCTGACTTAATGAAATTAAGTAAAGTCATTCCTTTGTTTAAATCAGGTAGTACATTAGACCCCACAAACTTCAGACCAATATCGGTGCTACCTACGTTTAGTAAAATTTTTGAAAAATTAATTCTCGCGCAGTTACTTAAATATTTTAATGAAAACAATCTGTTGCACACTAAACAATTCGGTTTCACTCGCGGACGGTCAACATGTGATGCTGGGGTAAAATTACTGGAATGCATATTTGAGGCTTGGGAAGAGTCGCGGGATGCCTATGGGGTGTTTTGTGACTTATCTAAGGCTTTTGATTGTGTGCAGCATGAAACTCTAGTCAAGAAGTTACACCACTACGGTATAAGAGGCATCGCTCTGGATCTTCTTACTTCATATCTAAGCGATAGGATTCAGAGAGTAGATGTCAATGGAAAGCGTTCGCATGGATCAGCTGTAGCAATGGGGGTGCCACAAGGCTCTATTTTAGGGCCTTTCCTGTTTCTCTTGTATATTAATGATTTACCTCATCTTGTTAAGGATAATCATGAGATAGTATTGTTTGCGGATGACACTTCTTTAGTTTTTAAGGTAAAAAGACAACAATCAGTAATTGACGATGTAAACAATGCTTTATCAAAGATAGTGAACTGGTTTAGTGCTAATAACTTGCTTTTAAATGGTAGTAAAACAAAATATGTTAGATTTTTTACAAAAAATGTTAAGCAAGTCAAAACTAGTGTGGTGATGGACAATGAGGAATTGGAAATGGTCAATAAGGTTGTCTTTCTGGGTATAACATTAGACTCTAAATTACAATGGGGCCCACATATAGAAACGTTGTCTGGTAGACTCAGCTCAGCAGCTTACGCCGTAAAAACAATTCGTCAACTGACCGATGTTGACACTGCGCGTTTAGTTTATTTTAGCTATTTTCACAGTATAATGTCATATGGTTTATTGCTTTGGGGTAGTGCCGCGGATATAGATTCAATATTTGTGCTCCAGAAACGAGCTATTCGAGCTATCTATATGATGAGTCCCAAGGAGACACTAAGAAATAAATTTAAAGAGATACATATTATGACGTTACATTCTCAATACATTTACGAAAATTTAATGTACGTTCACAAAAACCAAACGAAATTTAAGAAAAATAGTGATCTCCATAAATTAAATCTAAGGAACAAAAACAAACTCGCTGTGCCCACTACTAGGCTCCATAAAATCTCTAACTCGTTTCCAGGTCAATGTATACGCTTTTACAATAAACTTCCTTTAGACGCATTAGAATTATCGATAGGTAAATTTAAAAAATATGTTAAAACTAAATTATGTCAAAAAGCTTACTATAGTATTTCAGACTACATAAATGATAATAGTATTTGGAAATGAATTGCTCTTCTTATGTGATTTTTTATGTACTTTTATATTGTTATATTTTTCATTTTAAAAGATGGTGCACATGAGTTTCTCACCAGCTCTTCTCATAATGCAATACCCATCGGAGCTGGTACTTAGATTGATTTTATTTCGATTCTAAACAGTTTGATTAAAATTAATCTGAGCCCCGGTTATTCAAATCATTGTAATTAGTATAATTTAGTATTATTTATTATTTACTTTTATATCATTTTTTGTAATGTTTTGACGTGTTCAAGCGCCTCCTGGGGCCTATGAAAATAAATGATTTGAATTTGAATTTGAATTTGAAATATTTTATTTGATATATAAAGATAATTCTTATTTAGTAAGATAATCCTGATTAACTTTACCGTTTATTTGCTTCTTGACATGAAACTATTTAATATTGTATTTGTATTACTTTTATTATGAGACTTTTCTTTCACTTTCATCACTTTTTTAAGATATCGGTACTGAGTTATTAAAATATCAGATCTGAAAATCACGAACTGCTTAACAATATCTTGTGAACTATGTCGTAAAACCTAATGAAAACAGCAATCCCGTTCAAACTCACTCACAGACCAAATCAAATGAAATACCGCCGGCTATAAAGATTAAAGATCAAGCTCGCCATTTCATTCTGTTCACAATTTTTCGCTTGACAAAAGACTAGCGAGAACAATTTGTCAATCCATCCATCCGCACAGTTAAAATGGGCTGTAAAACTTTAACACTCGACCCTCAGAGTGGGGGTACTCAGAATTTTGTAGTTCCGCATAGGAACCACATAAAACGGAATGGGACGAGACCGGAACGGAATAAAAAGGAAGGTCGGCGGATACGATGTGCCTGACAGTAAAACCAGTACTTGGAAAAAAGCTCCAGGAGAATAAGATTTGGTCTCTTTGAAACGTGAGCTCGGGATAAATAAAAATGGCAGCCACTTTTTGTGTGGATCGATAGTGCTTAGGAGTTTGATGTGACTTTATAAGTAGGTGAATGTCGTGTACAAAATATAATATGTCTGGATTAGCTTCGTGTTTGGAGAGTCTAGAAACCGTTTTCTATACGATAAAGTTGTTTACACGATAGCTTACATCTTTGGAAGCATGCCCTTTGATTTTATTAGGAAAGTTTTGGGTGTGTTGTCCATTATGCTGGTTAATAGTGTTTTGCTCGACTTCTTAGGTTTCGTACGCATCTAGAACTTTCAGACATGTCATTTTTATTTTGAGCCAGACATTACCTAGATAAAGTTTAATGAATCAATAGCATTTTACTAATATGATTTGTAAACAGGTAGGTATAGGTACAGTATGCAGAGTCAAAATGAAGAAATGGAAAGTGATATTGACTAGAAAAACAAAAATAAATATATCTCTACACTTCTGATAGAAAAGTTCCAATATTCTTACTACTAATATCGAGCGTACTTTGTCTGTTTTAATCAATCTCCTATATCAAAGAGTACGCACTCTGGTTACATAATAAAGAAAATAAATCACTTATAATATTAATAGCATATAGGATCCAATATCGGTTCGGATTATATAATAAATTGTTATGACGAATTACATACTTTCTTATTGAACAGATATGGCTTTAGCGAGAAACGATTTAGGAATTGGTTTTTGCTTTGACAGACACTATTAATAGCAATTTCTCGTATGATTTGGGTTTGAGTGATAGATTCATCAATATCAATATCTGTAAATGTTTGTGGATATACCTAAGTTCTATTTACTTTTATGGTTTGGTAAGTCTGATGGGTGGCTAATGAGATAAAATCTTTCTATCGACTATTAGGCGCTGTCTCCACGAGCGAGTGAATCGCGGCGATATTATCGTCGTGCCACGTATTTCTATACACTCTCTATGGAGTTATGGAGCCATCTCCACACGGCGATATTATCGCCGCGATCCGACGAGTGGCAACGAGCGTGCAAAACGTCATTACATCATCGCTAGCCCGTCGCTACTAGCAGCGGCTCGCCGCGCTCTCGCGACGAGCGCGCAGCGGGCGCGCTGTCAAACGTAACCGAATTCTTTCTTTTACACCGCGTCGTCAAGGAAACGCGGCGATACCGTTACGAGTCGCCGCGGAAACGCTGCGATTCTGTTACGACTCGCGACGATACGCGGCGGAATTATCGCTCGTTCGTGGAGATTCTCCGACGATATAAGGGCGGACTCGTCGCGATTCTCTCGCTCGTGGAGACAGCGCCTTAGATATATTTTTATAACTACATATACTTAAACTATGTTTGTCTCTGTTGCTATTTTTTAAGTTAGTAGATATTTGGTAGAAACTATTCTCAGTTTTGTTTAAATAAAATAACTTTAGTAAATGTAGCAAAATCGCATTTTATCTTTTTTTAAACGAAGCCCGCACTATGAATAACTCCTGTGTCGCGGGTGTTTACAAACATACATTTCATACACACAGAGCACGCCTAGAGTAGGAATAAGTCTTTGCGGATCTCACAAAGTTTGTCCTGTGTGAGAATCGAACCCACAACACCTGCACATTTAAAAGCGGTGAGGCGACCGCTTTAACAATGATGCCAACCGTACGATTAAAAAAATCGTTTCGTCAATGGTGAATCATTATTTACGGATCATTCCAAGTATTTAGTTACTACCACAAAATTGTCTTAACACTACCTTATTGTTTTCTACCACAAAACACCATTATCTAAAGCCATCATTAAAGTTCCCCTATACATCCCCTCGATTCCCCATAAGACATGGGAAAACCAACAGCTGAAATGTTGTTCCACACCTCCATACAAATGGAAATAATGCCATCTGACATTGAAAAATTGACTATACTCCGCGCACTACAAAAGTGCAGACCGAAAGGGATGTCACATACTGCGAAACGTTTTATGTACGAGCGAGAGGTCCGATGTCATCGTTCACACGTTCTTAATGCGCAGGGTATACCTACCCATCTCCTTTCGTATTCCGCACAAACCTAGTATTAAGAATCCGTGCACATAGAAAAAAGACAATAATCGAAAGAATTTGTATTTCCATAAAATTCTGTAGAATTTACCCTCAACGGGTCCATTATGAATTGATTTGTATTCAATCTGAGTGTATTCAAATCAGTTATTGTTCTTTGTGTGAAAGGGGACGGTGTTATTGCTAGTAATGTGCAAGAGTGCGAGCGATAGGCTTCGGCGATAGCGGATACTTTATTAATTTTATTTCTCTTGAATAAAATAATTTTAGAAGTTGTATGTTTAAGACATGGGGTCTTAGGTGTCTAATGGTTAGGTAGTAATTTGTTCTTAAAATTCCAAGCAGATATTGGTTATGTGGGGATCGTACTTATCAGTCTCATATCATTTTAAAATTGATTCCTACTCTGTACCTATCTGTACGTCGAATTAGTTTTGATAAAATATGTGACTATAATCAAATAAATGATGTGCCCTTTATAGCTTTAATCTTGAGAGTAATATTTTAAAATGTTTTGGCCGATATTCACGTTTAAAATTATGCATTATCGAATGATTGTATATAAAACTTTTTTTTGTTAAAAAGAAAATAGTGAAAAGAAAATAAATGCTTTATGCATACTTAACTCTCAGTGTAGGCATTGTCTCTATCTATATCTTAGCTATATAGGTAGCAAATCACATAGATAGAGGAGTATTTTTTTTATTTGCTACTGCGAATTTATTTTGGGATTGAACTATGTGTCACGAAAAATATAGAGAAAAAGGCAACATTAAATAATTTGTGTCGAGAAAAAAAAAACACTTAGTCATTTATTTAAATCTACTTGCCGTTTCCTGATGTCTTTTTAAATGTTGTCTGTTTCAAATGTTATAAATACATCACCAACAACAGGAACAAACATCCAAACGCCTATAGATACACACAAACTTTCGCATTTATTAACTTGAAAGCCAAAAGAAAGATAAAAATTAGGTAACTAAAATAAACTTAGACCAAACTGTCAAAGTTTTTTTGAGATTCTTGCCATTGTTTACAAATTAAAACCTTGAAACAAGAAACAAAACTAAATGATGGCAGTGACAACTTCCTCCGGGACCGAGTGAATTGACACTTGATGCGAATCCATTTGTGCTGATGAGCTGAAATTGAAAGTGACGGTATCATTCTATTTGTACTTATTTTATATTCAAGAAGTCAAGAGAATGTTGAACCGCGTTGAAAACAGATAGATGTGATTTTGATTTTATGACGTATAGGACCTTTTAGTAACGATATATATGGTGAGACTTGTGTATGGATGATACGAACATATTCTGCATGTAAGTATATTTTGCGTGTTACAATAATAAACGTATTATGAGAAAGTTTAACATAACTTAGTTACAGTTTTAAGTTTAACGTGCGTAAACTGTTGACTGAGAAATTTGCAGAATCATCATAATATATCTTATTTATCTTATATAATTATCAACTCCTCCTGTAAGGCTGTATTATTTATATATTATTATTATATTTTATTTATGTAGTATGTATTTATTATGTTATAAATTATTATATATTTATTATTTTCAATTTTATATATCTCTCTTACGTATTTTATATATGTACATACTTCTTCTATTTACATATCAATAATTATTCCTGTCTAATCTGCACCTACCTATGCTTATCTCTGCACCACCCTAGGTTGACTGTTAGAGAATGCCATAAGGCATTAAGTCCGCCTATGTACTATTTTTATGTGCAATAAGTTAAATAAATAAAAAAAAATAAAAAAAAAAACTTAGCATCACATCAATATTACCCAGAAGGGTGTGATTGGGGTTATAAGACCCCCATTTCACCTGTCATGTTTACTAGGTCCCATATGATAGGGCCTATCGCCGTTAACCTGATCACAATTCTGAATCCGTCTTTTGCCCGGCCCTGAAATCAAACCCGTGACCTGAACCTGACCGGGTGCATGAAAGGAGCCTCCCCGAGTGACGTACACAACAATTTCCTACGTCCGGCGCACCCTGGGCAATTCGCGAGTTCTCCAAAGTGAATTGGCTAATCCTTTTACCACGATGGCAAGTCAAAATAAAATTTGACCCAGCCATCGACACGACGAAGAAGAAGAACCTCACGGCGAGAAGTCTGCAGCTGCTAACCATTATACCAACGAGGCATTAAGAAAATATATTGATAAAAAAAAACCAAATAACAATAATTTATACTCAAATGATCTATACTTACTGCTCTCGTTGTATCTTAACCTCCACATACGAACCCAATTTCAAAAGCAATTTAGCTTCATATATTAGTACACCACAAACTACTTTCCAAGTCACCATTTTTCAGAACAAATTTCCCATCTATAAAGCTGAACTTAGCCAAACTTAGTACATCAATTCGCCTCAAAACAAAATAAGAGCGAGTGTTTTCAATTTTCCAATACATTAGGAGCAGGGTACGCTGTGATTGATTCTCAGTTCTTTCTCGGCGCTCCGTGTGATTGATATCTGCCAGTGCCAGCCTGTTTAATGTACAATGATGAACGGGAACTATTAGTTGTGAATGTGATGTGAGAGGAATTTTATTAAAGACGTTCATCGGAGCAAAGTTGTGTTATAGTTTGAACATAAACATTTTGATACTGAGTTATACATATGTTTTTAAACTTTCGCGTGAGAACATTTTCAAAAATTAGACAACGGGTCTAAATACCTATGCTCGACGTTTCTAGGTATTTATTAACCTTTATAATAATTATGCGATTTAGACCCGTTGTCTAATTTTTGAAAACCTGAGTCATACAGTTACGAAGGTGTTGATTTTAAATTTACTTGAATGTGCAAAAAGCGGTGCTGCTTTAAACGTATGATGCATCTGGTACGCCACAAAACGGTTTTATAACTTTCATCTCAAATTTTAATATAACTTTTGATGTACTACGTTAACCAGTCTTGCCTACCTTACCTATTTTAAGGGCCCAATTTCGACAAACGAAGTGAATGATGGCAAATTTTCTTCTCGATGCCCATATCAGCGTTATCTCAGGTAACCTTTAATAAATTGCCATCATGTATTCAGAGAGATTCCATAACTGGATTTTTTGCTTGGTAAGCGATGAGGAAGGACGGATACGCACGATCTTACCTAGTTATAACGAATCTTGGGACAATTCTCGCAATATGCTGAGTTTTCAGATATCTTTGACATTGGCATATTTGATTGAAGAGGTTGTGATGAAAATATTTAAGGTCAAGAAAGTCCTATGCTAACGGTTAGATTGAGTCTTTATTGAATCAGTCTGAGAACTGAATTCTAGACCATGAGGGATCACTTTTGTCTCACCAGGCACCACGCCACAGCAGAGTAAGGTCTTAAAGTCCGGCCGCCGAAACAAAAAAAAACATTTAAATCATATATAATACAATATAATCGTAGAATTAACGTATTGGCGATGCCACAGTGTTGCGCAGTCCCGTTTTACTCGAAAGAAAGTTTCTGAAAGATAACTGTCTCTATGCACTCACATTTGTTGATCAGTTACTTATATTACCATAATTATTAATTTCTAAATATTGGTCCCATTAATCAAAATATAAATGAACCCTTGCCAACCTGCAAATGGTGACATTTAACTTTTCAGGGACCTCACGCTACACAAGCGCCCCTAGCGGCAAATTCTTAAGCGAAATCTTTAAACTTAGTATGAAGATACACAAAAAATAAAATTGGCATTTTTGGAAAAAAATAATTTGAGGTGAAAGGACTAAAGATTGAATTTCAAATCAGCAGAAATTTCACGAGCCATTTTGATAGTTAAATTAAAATTCTCAAAGGCAGTGTAAGGGCAGGAATATTGTTATCTAAATTAATTCCTATCTTACGAACTATTAAGAAAATGACGACTTAGGCTATATAGACCGACGTTATTTCCAATTCAGGAATCGTTTTAAGTCCAATTATTTCTAAGTACCCAATTTAGGTGCGCTATTATCATTATAGTAATATTTTAGGTGACTGCCGACGCTTTGAATGCTAAAATATGAAAAGTATGTGCGAAAAATATGTTGTTTATAAAAAATCGTTTTCATTAAAACTTTAAACTTATAGAGTTCTTTACCACATTTATCTACATCCATATAAGAGTGTTTACTTGCGTTTTCCTAATGACATTAAGGCTGGTTCACTCTTATACGGCAAAATTAAAAAAGAAACACCCGTATTGAATTGTCATACTATAACTTCATTGTACGGCGGTACCTAAATATCGATTTTGGATCGCGGTAGCTTTGGCAAATATAAAATAAATGCAATGTAATTTAAATGACATAAGTCGAATACCCACGGAATACTTGGCCATTCGTCTTAGCCTGACAATGCCTTGAAATACATTACGGAGGCATAAAATGTGTTAACCGATCCCTGTTTTGCTGCACCCTGATAAGAATGATTACAATTATGATTGACGACCGGATGGCGGAGTGGGTAGTGTACCTGCCTGCGACGCCGAGGTCGTGGGTTCGATTCCCACTTAAGACAAATCTTTGTGTGCATGAACATGGGGGTTTGTCTTAGTCTGGGTGTTTCTATGTATAATATGAATGTATTTACAAAAGAAAAGTATATATGTATTAGTATCAGTTATTCTAGTACCCATATTACAAGCTCTGCTTAGTTTGGGACTAGATGTTGTTGTGTGTGAGTTGTGAAATATTTATTTATTATTTATTTAATAATAATCCGCCCGCCACACCCAACCACACGTGTGTTTGAAAGCTCGCGTTACTCCGATGATGACCTGCAGTAAAGTCTCGGCCCGGCATCGAATTCACGCCATTGCTATTCCGAACGTGACGTTCACAAAATCAAGGAGTATGTGATTCGATTTCTATACAACCTGGGCTTGCATGGTGCTGTTAATACCCCTTTTTTGAAATAGCAATGAGGTCTGATTTCTATCATAATTCAGTAACATTTTTGCATTATTATTTTTCATTATTATTTATGGGGTGCATGAAAGGAGCCTCCCCGAGTGACGTACACAACGACTTCCTACGTCCGGCGCACCCTGGGCAATTCGCGAGTTCTCAAAAGCGAATTGGCTAATCCTTTCACCACGATGGCAAGTCAAAATAAAATTTGACTCAGCCATCGATACGACGAAGAAGAATTATTATTTATTAGTAATATTCACTTTTAACATTTTTAATCACATATTATATTTATGAGTAAAAATACATTTAAAAAAAAAAATACATGTTAAGATATAAAATTATTGAAATAATATAATGAGAACTATTATTATCCCTTTATCTTTAGCAAATCCTAAAAAAGTCTTTGTCATCATGCTAAATCTAAGTGCAGTAGGGTTTTTTAAAATTTTGCAGTATAATGTTTTATGTTGTTAGATTTTTGTGAATAACATTGAAGGCGGAAGTCGCCAACTTGCAGTGCTTCCACTACTGTGTTCCGGTTATGTGTTACAATTAGATTAGAGATTACTGGTAAATTCAAAAAAATATATATTTTTAGATTGTTGAAATTACATGCTTTTTTAGTGTTTAAATTGCATGTTCTATTTATCTTTATTAACCGAATATTTAGAGGAGGTATCAACATCTCTATACCCATACCTTGTTCACTCAATCGGAAACATCAATTGAGTGTCTCATCGCGAGGTACATACTAAATACAAGCCTCCCGCACTCTGCAGCGTTGTCTTGTCAAAACAAACCAGATATGGGTATTTACTTTTACAATATGCCTGAATTTCCGAGCGAAAATGGAATATTTTGTCTTCATTTTGGAGTGTCAATTCTAATATTTGCGATCGATATATTCGACATGTGCTTGTTTTCAGTGGTGTCTATGAATTGCTACAAGTTGGATCATAATAGAAATGTGATAAGTCTTCTGCTTAGTGGTTTGACGAAGGATTTCCACATCATCGGATCCAGCAATAACAACAAATTCGACATGAACAAATTTTAAGAACAGTCGAATATATTTTTGTTACAAATCCCTTTTATACTACACCTACGTAGAAAGTACCTCTTTGCAGTATCTAATACGGAGAATATCTATCAAAGAAAGTTATTCTTTTCAGACGAGTTCTGAAAAGCAACATGTAATGTATGTTAGAGGTCTGAAATATTACTTAAATTTCTTTTTTTTTTCATTTTGTTTTCTGTACTTTTTGGTAAACCATAAATAAAAAAGAATATTAAAAGAATAAAATAACTACTTTTATAAAAATAAATAAATTAATGTAACTTAAATGAAAGAAGAAATTGTGAAATTTTTTGAATTTCGCTCCAAATGCCTCATCATTTTAAAACTTTTGAATAAACAATTTGTTGCAAGAACTTAATATGTCGAGTGATAGTGATACTGACGATTTATTGACTCCGGAGGAATTGAAAGTAACTGCTCAAGCAGTGATTGAGGACCTCTTACCACAAAAGTCAAGGATCAGATATAATAAAGCATATGCAGATTTTCTGCAATGGAGAAGTGAGAAAAATGCATAATCTTTTTATTTTCCTTGTAGGTGTAGTATAAAGCACTATATAAAGTCTTTCGGGTGTATTAAGGCCCCTAAGCTACGCTTCGGGCCTCAAACTACACCCTAAATGAAATCAACTACTTTCATCCCTTGGTGTACAATGTACTATTTTTACGAATTGTAATTTAATTAATATAGCAGAAAAATATAATGCCGCTTACCTTAAGGGTAAGTGCTAAGGGCACCTGTTTTGTTAAGGTCCAATGGGATAGGGGGTGTGCCTATCGTCGTCCACCGGGCACAATTCCAACTCTGTCCTGATATTGTGAATTTTCTGACGGTAAGTTCACAAATAACACTTAGCCTAACCCGAGAATCGAACCCGAGACCTTTGCGAGAGGCGTATACGCTAACCACTACAGTTTGAACTAAACTTGGTTTATTTAAAAGAAGCAACGTCTTCCAAAGCTCCTTTAACTTTAAAAAAAATATATAACATTCTGTTGAAGCTTTACTTTCCGAGTTACATCTACCACTTTCGTGAAAACACGTATCTTATACATTCTGATAGCGAATTTCTATAATATATATCCCACTGCTGGGCTCGGGCCTCTTCTCATAATTAGATTAGGTTAGGCCATAGTACACCACGCTGCCCAAGTGTGGATTGGTAGAACTCACACGACCTCGAGTACTTTTTAGGCACTCTCAGTCATGCAGGATTCCTCACGATGTTTTCCTTTACCGTTAGCAAACTTTCTGAGCTTTTAATTTTCTTTACAGGAGCTTTATACATTAATATTATTTTATTATTATTTGCAAGAACATAAAATTAAATTTTAGTTGTGCTTTTAACAAGTTTAAGTGAGATTAAACTCCGCGAATTTAATGTAGAATTATTTTGTATGACTATTTTAAGTGCTTTGTGAAATCTAAGTAACAATTTCATTTCAACACGAAAAATATAATTATTGGCTCTACCTAAAAATCATTAACTTCATAAAAAACTGAAGAACAAAACGCAAAACTAAATGAAATACTCTTAATATTTCTGTTAAACAGTAACTTTCTGTATTATTAGTTTGAATTTGCTACATAAATCATTTCAAGAAATTCGAAGAAAAAGGGTAAGCTATTAACCTTTATGCTATAATAATCTAGATCATTTAGTGCCTAAAATATTTGAGTATGTGGTCATTAGTTACATAATACAATAGGGTACTAAATACATTATGTATGTACTTACACGCTCCATAATTTACTGTGTATAGCGAAATTAATGTTCTCTAGTTGAGATTTATGCTAACGATCGTTGGTAATTACTTAGACTAAAACTTAGCTATTATTATGAGAGTAGATAGCCTCTATGTATTCACTTTTTTAGAGGAGGCATTTTTAGTAATTTTGCTACTTTAATTTAAATTTTAACACCAAAAATCATCTTAGGAATACTAGCTGTTGCCACCTAAACAGTATGTCTGCACTTGTGGTGTGGTGGTTTAAGCGATCGTTTCGCCGTTCTCCACTGCACTGGTGTTGTGGGTTCGATCCCCACATGGGATAAATCTTTGTGTGATTCGCAAAGATTTGTTCTGAGACTGGGTGTGCTTGTGTGAGTGAATTTGTGTATTTGGCCTTGTCATTGGGACCATTGGATAGTGTAATTGCTTCTGGCGTCTGCACCAAACGTCTTTAGCTACAGTTTAACATAATATATCTTATCCCCTATATTACCTAGAAGGGTGTGGCAGAGGTGTACAACACCCACATTTCACCTGTCATGTTTAGCCTGTTTAGTATTATGTATTTGTGAATTTTCTGTCAGGAAATTTATAATAGTAGTACGGAGTTGGAATTGTGCTTGAATATAGCGATAGGCTCACCCCCTATCCAATGGGACCTAAATATAACAGGTAAAATGTGGGTGTTGTACACCTCTGCCACACCCTTCTAGGTAATATAGGCGTGATGTTATTTTATTTTATTATTTTATTTTATTCGGCAAACAAGCAGTTATAAAATATCTACAATAATTACAATATAAACATCTGTTAACCATTTATAAGTTTACGCATTTAAATATTTAGATATTTATATATATATGTTAGGTTATGTTATCAAAATATTAATTATGAGAATGAGGGAAACAAACCAAAGATCGTAGATCACCCACGTCTAAAAGTAAATAACAGCACAAGTTTCAGTCAATATCAAATGTTTCAGCATTAAATTTAGTTTATCTACGAGAGTTACAAATGGAATCTAGATTTTAGGTTTAAGTCGAGAATTCCTAAAAGTTGAGCTTCCTAAATAAATTGCTCAATGGTTTCTGGTCGGTTTGAGCGTTATCTCTAGTGATTTAAATGGCTTTCAACTTTCATATTTCAAAGCGGGGATTGAAGTTTATTGTAAAGTATGTGCTTTAACTTCAAGCTACGTATATACAGAGTCTCAAGCACAGATATAGATCTACATAGATAACGCAAATGCATGTACTTCGCGTGTCCGAACCCCGACCAAGCGTCAAGGTTGGTCGCCGCTAACTTCAGTCCACGCACGTCTTTTGTTAGAGAAAATCATAGCGGACGGCCGTTTGAATCGTACTGGGCGGATGGGCATCGGCGGCATTGGTGTCTTTGAATCGGTTTGGATTTCCCGTCACTAAATTTCGGCTGTGACGTCACAATAGGTATTAAAAAGTCGGTACGCTTGGTTTCAATACAAATCGTGATACTTGTGTTATCTATATAGATCTATATCTGTGGTCTCAAGCAATTTTGGTGTATCTAATACGCCCTTTATTTTAATGTGTCCATAATACGTTAAGACTTTCAGTTTCCTCGTCAATTAACTGATTAAAATTGTATCAAATCGACGTAGCTTTCGTAATAAATGCCATGGAGAATACTCTCATGTTTTTTTTGTTGATTTATAGACATGAGAATTGGTGAATTAATTGTTGAATAATTAATAAGTGTTTATAATAATGTAACCTTATAGAAAGATAAATAAATAAATTTGTTTTTTTTTTACTTTCGATAGAACGCAAAAGCAATTACACTATCCAATGGTCCCAATGACAAGGCCAAACACATTCACTCACACAAGCACCCAGTCTCAAAACAAATCTTGATGAAGATGAAGTGTATTCAACTTTTTTATATCTCCATACCTCTCTGGTGCAATTCCGTTTTACCGACACAACTTTAGAACATTTAATTAAGCGAAATACTCTGTCACCTGAGAAATCTACTCGAGGTAAATAATTCTTTGGTCAGCGTGCTATTTAATATTTTATATTGTAATCTCGCCATCCAGCGCGCCATTTTTATTGACATGAGCTCCCTCTATTAAGTTTCTTCCCTTTACGACACAGCTCAACTTTACTCTGCGTTTTATGTGATTAAAATTAATTATTTAATAATGAAATATTATTCTTGATGGACGTGATGTGAAATATTTGCTAGGGTCATTGAACTGGAGTGTTGACATAGGACAAAGGGTTTTAGAGCGCCAGCCTCTTCGACCAACATAGGCATTGTGGTTCATTGAAAGGAAAACACATATTTGAAAAGTACTTAGTCTTACCGAAGTTCTAAACAGATAATGTTTACCAAGAAAGCTGTGATACCTTTTATAAATATTGGTGTCCTAAAATTTGAAAATCTTTTACCGGGTAAACCATATTGAAAATAAGTCAGTCGATAAAACAAACCTAGGAAAATGGTTAGAGAAAAGATTATTAAACTTAATGATTGTTCAAAGATTGACCAAAAAGTTTTTTAACCGTCTGATCATTCATCCATGTAAAGTTTTGCTGACAAAATAAAACAATATTATTATTTTTTTAGATTATGTTCTTATATATAATCTAAATCTACCACTCAAAATAATCGACATGTGCGCAAGAGTTGATGTTGCCGCAATGCTTTCTGTCTGTGAGTGTAGGACAGTCGCGGCCCCCCTCTTTCTTCTGTCTCACGATGGTGCGATGACGGTACTTGTCACCAAAACCACAGGTGACTGAGCAAGGGGACCATTCAGTCCAGTCTGATACCAGGCAGTCGTTGGCTGGGGGTAGAAAGAGTTTTCATGTTAGGGGAAGTCTTGTTGGTTTAAATCTAAAGTCTTTTCCACAATATTCATAGGAGTGCCTAAATTGCACTGGAAGTCGAAAGGAATAATCATGTATTGTGATCAAGGCAACGGTTATGTTGTGGACCACCAATGCTGTGCAAAAATGAAATAATGATTAGTCTTACGTTGAATCCTATTGACAGCATGATGCAAGCGCGACCTGAAGTGTCTCGGCAGATGCTTGTGAAGTCCCAGCTTTCTTCCATGAGCCACAGCCAATACCACATCGTCCATGTTTTTGAGATCGCCTTCAAACTCTTTTTCTGTGGTACTGGAAATAATAAAATTTATACTTTGAAGTAAATTTAGACCACGACTCGGCAACAAGAGACCCCCCCGACAGGTGCACTGATAATCTATAGAAAATCACTACTGCAAGAAACTGGATGCAGAAAATTTTTATTAACGAAACCGCGGTCGACTAAATAGACCAACATTACGTGAGTAACACCCGTATTTCATAATTTTAATAATGGATGCAGAAAGTTGATGACCGGGTGTTGTTACGCAATTTGGGCGAGACCTATGTCTAGTGGTGGACTACGAGAGGCTAAAATGATGATGATGGTAAGTCATTTAATTTCATAATTCTCAAAAATCTTTGTTACAACATTCATAACCGACAAATTTAACCTTATGAACGTATGACATGACGTTTCCTGCAATACATTCATTTATACGTAAAGTCCTTTACAAAATTACATCACATAACATCACGCCTTTATTATCCAGAAGGGTGTGGTAAAGTAGTACAACACTCACACTTCACCAGTTATAGTTATGTTTATGTCCTATGGTATAGGAGGTGAACATATTGCCATCCACCGGGCACAATTCCAACTCCTATTATGAATCGCTATTGTGAATTTCCTGACGGGCCTCGAACCCGAGACCTCGCGGTGAGAGGCGCTTGCGCTAACCGCGAGACCATTGAGGCAGTTCGAAAATTACATCACGTTGTCCAAAACCGCTTCACAACCCATTTTATTTACTTACAAAATACAATTATCATCGAAACGAACAATAAAACGTGAAATGGATGAAATTTTCAACAAATTCTCATTGTCAACATGTCGGGGCGAAATTACCAACTCCTGTATTATGGTAATGCTAATGGAAAAGTAATAAAGGTAACGCCAAGTAAAGTAGCGTCATGAAGTTGTATCAATTTCAATGTAACTGGAGTGAATTTCTGTGTAGCGAGCTTTATATGGCAATATTTGTTTCTTCCGAAAGCGATCCTGTGTTTGTGAGAAAAGTACCTAATCTTCATAAGATAGGTCTTGAAAATATTTTCGAACGAGCTTTCGTCGAGAACTTTGTGATTCAGATAAACATAGTATTTTATTTGCCCTTGTGTCACTTGACTTTTTATTTTATGAAAATAATTGGATATTTATTTGTATAGATTTTGAAATTGCTAGTGATCGCTGTTTGCCATTGTTCGCCAAACGTTTGGAGCCGGCATTAAGTGTCAAGAGAACTCAAACGACAAATAGAGAGTGTATTATATTTATAATTGTTTGAATTTTTTATAAACAAAATTAACGGAATATTTTATAAATCTGAAAATCTTTTCTGGTGAAAGATGATTTATTTATTTATTGGTTTTAAAAATTTATGTACAATGATATCGCACATAGGTAGACTTAATGCCATAGGCATTCTCCACCTATCAACCTTTGAATGATGCTGAAGTTGGGTAGTAGGTGCAAAAATAGAAGTTTTAATTTAGAGAAGTGCAGAATTCTGCTGAAATAAAGTCTGCAAGGCATGTAATAAAAGTTTCTAATAATGAAGAACACACTTAGAACCATTTCTATCTCAATAGATTAATCTTGTATTTGTATGTTTATAAATATGTTTTAAAACTTTACTTACGTAGTAACAACAGGTGGATTGGTGACAACAACCACTTTGCTTTCCGGCGAATTAAATCTTGGGATTCCCACTGGATCCTCTTCTAAGTCTTTTAGTCTCTCTTCATAAGTCTTTGTAGTTACTTCTTTATGTTCTTCAGCATCCTCCCCAAAGTCATCGTCAGCGTCATCATGGTTGACTATTGCAAGTCTTGCAAAGCCTTTGCGTTGATTTTTCAGCTTAAGCATGGATAGTAGTTCGTTGCGGGCGAGATCGTTTAGTTGTTTCGTTGTGTATTCTTTTACCTAAAAATGATTATCAAGTATTTAAATATATTTTTTTTATGAAACATATAGTTAATTTCTTATTGATTATTTTTATAGCATTTAGCTTTGCTTCGAAAATTGTACTAAGAAACAGTTAAAAAAATTATTACTTTAGATAAGAACAAATGGATGAACGTGACGTCACGAAGTGACGTAACATACAGTTCAGAAATTCTGGCAAGAGGCGACCGTAGCTGATTGGTTAAAGCGACTGCCCTGTGTGTAGAAGGTCGCAGGTTCATATCCGTAGTACACATAGTTAATGTTTAAACTTATTCAAATATGGTTTAATCTTAATTTATCGTAGGTACTTATTATAAATTAATTACATCTCTACTGTCCACACACAAGCTCCGTATAATAGCTATATTGTGTCGCTAACCATACTCTGAATAGGTTAAACCCAAACTCTTTGTTTAATGCCGAAACATTTAAAATAGTGCACCAATTTTCACCCTTTGTGACAATTAAATTGTTTGACACAAGCCTTTTAGCCTAAAACAATTAGGTCCATTTCATTTTCCTTCCTCCAAGCGGTAGCTAACTACATAGATGTGTGTATATGTACATTAGCACGTTATACGGACTATCGGGTGCCGATGATACCAAGTGCTTTATTGCTTAATCAAATCATACTAGCTTCTGCGTACTAGTTTTATGCTTCCTAGGGTAACATTACGTACGGTACAGAAATTTGCTGTTATTTAGTATGTTGGGCGGTTGAGGTCTAAGTATAGCGGGGAATTTCTCGTGGGTGTTGTAAAGACGAGTGTGGGTTTGTAGTGGTAATTGAGGTTGGTGAGGCGGCCATTTTGATTAAGTTACAAGATACGAGAATTAGGTTCATACATATTTGTATATTGTTCTAGTTATATTTATTTTAATTATTTAAACTAATCTATTACCTACTTAAGAACTCGGCTTGTGAAAACCTGAAAACTATATTTAAATAGTCCACTTTTCATTTTACACTTTACTATTTTTAACTACAAAATATTGTTTTAGAAAATTTGACAGACTAGACGTCATTATACGTTCTTTTTTTTCTTCAGCTCATTTTGTCACATAAAAATTCGTGACCGTCTTTATTTTTCTTCAAATCTGAAGCCTAAATAACGATTTATACTGATGTTAGCAAAAACTAAATTCAATTCATTTCTAATAATAGTGTGTAATAATGTTGCAATTCAAATCTAATTTTAATTAGTGGAGTATTTGAGAACCTTTCAATTAGAAAATCCTTGGGTTTGCCTCTTTTCCAAATTAGATCTGTATAATTAAATGACGATAGGTACGCTCGTTCGGACTTTGGCAATCTAATATAAAAGCTAAAGAGGCTTTTCATTACATTATAGGAGCACGGTCACTTCGGTGATCTTATAAAAATGGTTTTAGTGCCTCTTTATAAAGAAACAATTTTAATTAAAGAGTAACTTTCGTTTTACATGGCTTTGTTATTTCTTAGGATGCTGATTCGGTGATGATAATAAAAAGAATAATTTAATAATAATCGATGACAAAAAATGCACTAAGCTAATTATGGATGTAGTCTTTCATTAACTATGAGGTCTTATCTTATCACATGACTAGTTACTAGCTTCCACATGCGGATCCGCCCCCGTGGTACGTCAACTGTTGCCTTGTGTCAACTTTCATCGAATTTTTTTTACGAACATTAAAATTTAAACAATCTGGTACCTTAGTAAATTCCACTTTAGCAATAGCAGGCAGTTCCCTTAAGTCTGGGTAATAGAATCCAGCGGCGGGATGGTCTGGTACCCTGGCCTTGTGTTTGTTCACAGGGTCAGGGGGTGACGTCTCCCAGCGAGGAGCTGTGAAGGTTAGACCGCTTGCTATGCCAGCGTCCAGGGGTTCCAGCTACATAAGAATAAAACAATTATATTTGATAAAAAGTGGAGTGGGGGAAACGAGATGTTGTGAGATCCATTACAAATGAGTAGAATTTGTTAAAAATCCTTGTCAGCTAACCTTAAAGTCCAAACTAAGCATGATCTTTAGGATTTTTTGTGAGTTTCGTGCATAAGTAATATCATAAGTAACAACTTTTACGTCATAATACAGACTGACTGCATTAGTTGTTCAGGGCGTCTTGTGTAGTCAGTGTTCACTACGACATAGAAGTTTTTGCACTGCATACCTAATTGCTTTGCCCTCTAATACATACGCGGCACAGCGATTAAAATATTTGGTAATACTAACTAAAATTACGAAGAGTAAAACTTATCTTCACGTTGTAGTTTGGACAGATTTTATACTTCGCTAATGAAAACGAAATGAAAAGTTGAAAGTCAAAAAAAAAACATTAAAATGGTACTTACATCGAGAGTAATTTGGTCGACCCAAGAAGAATCTACGCAAAGGTTCACGCCATCAACTCCAATGAACCAGTCCGGAGACGGGATCATGCGACACATCAGTGATACCTGAAAGACATGAGAATAATTATGGTAAATCTTTTGTGAACAAGCTGGAATAATGAAGCACCACCGTGCACCGTCTCACCTTTCACCGCACGTGCTGCTTTGCACGTGCACTATAACTGTGTTCTGATATAGTGGAGCGATTAGGCCTTGAAATTGGCACATGGCTTTAATATTCTACTGTTCAGATGAATTGATGCATTTGCATCTTTTTTGGATTGTGATTGTTGACACTATCAAGTGGGCTACATGCGTAGTAACTGGCCGTGGCCAATAGATAAGGCATCAATCTTACGATCGAGAGTTGTGGGGTCGAATCTTTGCCATTACACCATGGACTTGAACTTCCTCCTAATACTAGTGAATTTAGCTTAGCTGGAGGGGGTTAACAAGAATTCTAGTAATTTGTATATCTTGCAAATTATTAGTAATCTTTTTTTAAAAAGAAAACAACTACATTCGTGGCAAAAATCGGCTATGATGTATTAAAAATAAACACCAATTGGGTCTTTTTATATCAGACCGTTATCTGGAATTGTATTCGACAAAAAGCGAAATATTTTGTGAGTTCGGAAACATGGCAATTTACTATCTCAAACGATTGCAACTATTTTTATTTTTGTAAATAAAGTTATCACGCGAGTCCAATAAAGCTTTTTAGTATTGGTAACTGACAACATAGTTTTAAAATTGTTGTCATATGAAACTGAACGATGTTTTGAAAAAAATAGTTCTCTGAGTCCATGCCGCGTTATTTTTATATCTGCACCTATAAAATATAGGAGAGCCAGTTATTTTAATTGCGTATCGTTCGCGTAACAAATCAATTAAAAGTAATTTAAGTTATTTTCTTCCACTATCTTCATACTCATTTTGATTATGATCGGCTTAGTAATTTAGTGATTTAATTGATTTCTCATTTTTAATAATAATCACTTAATGTTTATTTTGGGTTCCTTACCGAGCTATGTCCTCCATCCACAAACACCATATTCTCCGCCTGGGAAGTACCGGATCCAATAGCAGGTGCAGAGAACTGATCGTAGACCTGAGGGTCTTCATCACCTTCCTTCACCAGGTCATCGATCTTCCCGTATTGGGTAAAAACATGGACTGATGAACGAGCTACCTCTCCTAAGTGGTAAAGTTTGTATGAAGAGTTGTGGGACTGTCCTGAAAAAGAATAAGAAGAAGAAAAAATAAACAGGAGAATTTTTGCTTTATTATAATTTGAATGCACTAAAAGATATAGGCTGTGTGGTAAAAGTACCCGACCAAAGTTTTTTTTTAAATTCTGCTCCTAATGGCTAAATGGTCTTAGAATACCCGCTACCAAGAGGACGTGGAAGACCTCGACAAACATGGGTAACCACCGTAGCTAAGAATATAACAAACGCATGCATTCCATTGTGTTGCCCAGGATTGAAAATACTGGCGAAAAATAAATAGGCGAAAATAGAGAGAGACTGTCTCAGATTCAAAAATTGAATCACTGGTATACAGACTTGTCACGATTTAATTTACACGTATATTCACGTGAGCTAAAGCACGGGAATAAGCTAGTCTCATAAATAAAGGTAGACTAATCTTTAGAGTTACACATTATTTTATGATATTAAAACATTCAGATCGTATCCGTTTCTGTTAACAAGATATTTACACGACTATTTATGGATATTAGTTATGGATAGTTATGTTTAGGGATAGTCGGTGGTGCTCGCATGTGTAGTGTATATCAAGTTCAGCGTAACGTGAATGCTCTGAAGGAAACGCTCATCGAAGCGTCTCACTACCGAGTTGGGTAATTCTCAACTGCTTATCATATTTGATATTATTAATGTTATTATTATATTTTTTTACTGGTCACAAAGAGAGAGTCTTCAATTCGACCGTTCAAATATAAAAACAATATAAACCAACAGCTTCTACATTACAGCCTGTTGACATTATAATAATTTTGATTTGTTGATAAACCTGAGGGTTAATCATTTGACCACATAATTTTGAATACGCTGTGTGCCAACATTAAATTGAATTGATGTTTTTTCGATCATTTTGACTACCTTAAAAGCATAAATCTTTCTGTTGTTGATCTTCTCTCTAAAGCTCATTAAACAAAGCCAAACCACTCTCAAATGGTCCCACAGTGACCTTTGGAACATGCAATTTTGCTTAGTTAACTTTACATACTATGTTGTCATCTAACTTTTAATTTCCATCAAAACTAAAAAGCTTCATTATACTTTAAAAGCCACCTTGAGGATAATAAAATGTAATGGGCTGTAATTATATGTACATATTTTAACAAAAACTTCATTTACTTGAGAGCAAAAAAAGCAGTTATTTACGTTTCAATTTAAAATGTAAATTACCACGTTATGACATTTTTGAAATAATTTATGTACAAATATGAAACTTGATTCAAATTAAAACTAAGTATACATTAGCAGTAAGTTGAATGCGTAGTGTTTTTTGTTTTAAGTGTCGCTATTTACTACAAATTTTAGAAGGTAAATTGCACAGACAAGACAAGTATATCTATCAAAATTAATGTTAACTGATTACAATAATTATAGTGACGTTTATATAAACCACAGTTTCTTGACATATTTAGTGTTCATTCATTCATCATTTTCTAATTCATTGAAAAACCTCACTTTTGTATTTAAATTGCTGTAGTTAAATGAAAAATGATTTAATAACATTTTCTACTTGCAGAATACCGCAGCAAGGTTTTACCTCGTCCTTTATCGAAGCATTTTATAGGCCATTTGCTTCGGAACAAGCCGAGTGCGATATGCAAATAAAGCAGTTCTCTAAGCTCCGTTATGTTCCTTTTATTATAATTACAAGATAGTCATCGTCTGGGCGTGCTTGAGAAATATCTATAGGTTTTAGGGTACCTTGAGTTTTGAGGATTATACCTCTACTACCTGAACACCCCCGAAATTGCGCAGACGAACAAACGAGCATCGAATGCAAAAATCGCTTTAATCACCACAGGCTTATTATCTGACAAAAGTGGCTAAATAAAAATAAAAACATATAATTATAAGAATGGTTTTCTTAATCATAGTTGATAATAGATATATAATAGATATGTATTATTAAAAAAAATGGTTTAGTATATGCTTAAAAATTTAAAAAATATATTTTAAAATATAACCATGCCATACAAGTGAATGCGGCCTCTGAGGTCTCTCTCTCTCTCTTTCAACATAAGGCAATATTATTATTTGGAATTATTCAGTTTATTTATATTTCAGAAATTCTTAATAGCAGCACAGGCTCTTTATCGCATGGAAGCTAAATATAACAGATGAAGTGTGGACGTTTATGCACCTCTGCAATGCAATGCATTTATTCCATACCACACCTATATTAGGTGTCATGTTTAGTAGTCAATAATTATCAATAATTATTACATTTTATTTCTTAAAGGGTACCAAATTTTGATGGGCGTGCTATCTGTAAATATTTATTATTGTTAATTAAGAAACAAATTATTAAATATTTATTTACAGAAAAACCATACGTTGGATCATACTACAATATAAATAGGCTGGTATTACCATCTGAGAAGAAGACCACCAGCCTTCGTTGGGAGACTGGCTCTACAGCTCTATATTCTCAGTCAAAGATCCAGGTCTAAACCCAAGATAGAGTGGGCGGAGGTAGTTCAAACGGATTTACAGGAGTAAGAGAGCGATATAGAGGCAAAGAAAAGGAAAGCTGAGTCTACCCCACCACCATGTGGGATACAAAGTTAGAGAGGGGTTCAAGATACTTAACATTAAAACTGCATTCAGAACATGTAATCTCATTTTAAAAATGTTATATTATTCTTTGTGTTGGCTAGAAATTAAAATAAAGATTTGAATAAAAACCAAGCCATTGTATTTTTATTCAGTAAAAATGATTATGCTGCAACTTTCTTAGAGTTCACGTATTCATTTAAAGTTTATGTGGCTTATCTGTAACGTTATTTCACCCACATTAAAACTAATACCTAGATTGGTTAAAACGAAATGTGAACTTTGTTTTAGTAAAAGAATTCGCGCTTATTAAAAGTTTTTATTTTTTATAGTGTTTAAAAGTGAAAGTTCGTGTCGGAAATTTACATTAACCATCATATTATGCAACTTACACATACATAATAATCACACCTTTGTCTGAGTGCTCTCATTTGGCAGCAGGGGACAATAACGCCTCCGGTTGGCTTATTTCTCTGAGGTCACATGCCATCACAGAAATAACATAAAGCCCAAAATCTTCTAGTTTTAGTTTTTAAAGAAACACTTTAATCTCTTGAGGTGGTAGTTCGTTGACCTGTTTACTTATACAGTAGGCACAGTCCGATCAAAAACGTGCAATCGACGCAAATAACTGTCTCACGTGAATCTCTTTACGTAACGTTTGGTTGGACTAGACATATTTATTGTTATTATTCAGGAAGTTCGTAACTCGTTGATAAAATTTAATTTTAGATATGTTTATGAAATCATTATATTTTTGTTACATAATCACTTAGCATTTTTAATAATAATCGTGCGTTTTTAGTGCCGTTGATGCCTAATGACCCAGCTAAACTCTTAGATCCAACGGTCCTTGTATAAACCAGGTAAGCACTTTTAAAACTGAGTGAGTAGCCACACTAAAATAGATAGGTTTAGAAGATTGGGATAGATCTCGTTGGAAATGCGTCAGTGCAAAAAATTGAACAATTTCGTCACGAAAAAAAGTATATTTCTTTCGTCATTAAAAATCAAGTTGTGTGTGTAAACACTTTTAATCAAAACGGTTACAGAAAATTATAATCATAAATATTGGAGGCACTTTACCTAACAAACAAATATAAAACTAAAATTAAAATACTACTAGAAAGGTACAGCAATTCATAAAACTTATAACTGAATACAATTTCAATAGTAGCGAATGCAAGCTTGCACAACTTTTGCACTTAAGGATAACCTAAGTCCTGGATATTTTAAGCGAGTGCTGGGGTGGGTTACTTGGATTATAATAGAGGAGGGACTTTGTAACTTGGCAGTATTGGATACTGTTCCCTACAGATAATATCGATGTACTGTTACTGGTGGTAGAGCTCTTGTGAACGAGCTCGATGGCGGCAGCACCACCGTCTCACCTTTAACCTGCCGCCAAATAGTAGTGCTTCCATTACTGTGTTTCGGTTTGGTGGTGAGATCAGGCCCTGAAATTACTGGCACATGAGGCATAACACCTTCGTCCTCAGCTGCAGCGACGCATCTATAATCTACTTTTGTAGATAGTTGTTGTCCATGGGCTGTACTCCACTTACCATTAGGTGGACTACACGTTCATTCGCTGTGGGCGTAGTATAAAAAAAATGTATATTATTTAAGTCTACATATTTTTTTAAATTTATGATTATTTAAATTGCATGCTGTAATTTACTGTAAAACCTTTTGGACAATTTACAATGAAAGATCATTATGGAACCATGATTTCGCAAATAAATATATTGATTGATTGATTGTTTCACTGAATATTTTCGTTTGTTATTATAAACATATCTAGTGTCGACGTGGTTCAACATTCTTATTATACTAATTGATTGATTATCAACCGTATTTGATCCACTTTAGAATAGAAAAATCGACGTCAATCGACAGTGGCTTTTACACCATTCGATCGAGCGTCAATTGTTGGCAACAGACGGCGATCGGTCAGTTTGTTCATCGCCCAGCATCCGTCAATCAGCCAAAGATACTAATCGTTCAACGTTGACCGATGTCGATCGATCAATTAAGGTACTTACAAGAATGACATGATAATATTATCTGTTTCGGTAACATACATACATAGGTTTCTAAGTACACACGAAGGTAAAATTTTACAGGTACTTTGTTATCCCAATATATTCTAGCCGGCGGCAATAAATCCTGAAATGCTTTGGAACCTTTTTTCGTGAACATCGCACAGTGTTAACACAGACTTTGTCAAGCGGTACCTGAACCGTATCTAATACTATTTGTATGTTACATGTGTCTTAGTGCCTATCTGATTTTGAGAGAGTAATATTATATCGCTTAGAGATGGCAGATTTCAGAGAAGTGTTTTATTTTATTTTTACTTGTACCTTATGGGTAGTTGGTTTTTTGAACCTATATAATGTTTGACAATGTTAAAGACTAAAAGAGGAGAAAAGGGTACATATTTTATTTATTTTATTGATTCTGATTGATGTATATTTAAACAGAATTTCAGATACAGGGGATATCAAGCAACAAGTAGTCAATGCAAATATTTTTTTCAGATTTAGACTTTTTCTTTTCAAGTTATTTTATAATAACTAGACTTTTGTTTTACGCGATTTACTAAGATCTAACTCCTATGGAAGCTTAAAGGTAAATATTTGATGATCGCGTTAGTTTCTATTAGATTTTAGTTCATTCCATACAGTAAAAGTAAAACATAAATGGTTGAATTAATTCAACAAACATCAATGTTCCAAATGTTTTAACATCAATCAAACAGTCTGTTTTACATTTATCGGTTTTCAAAAAGGTGTCGCAATGAAAAACAAACCCTTTTAGCATCCAATCTACGAATTGAAAGCTTTAATACACAAACAGAGGTACGCGAATTTATTTCCGTACACATCGATTCTGTAAAAATCTGGCAAGTCCCAACCCTAGCATGAGGCTACGAGGCCCTTTTTGATTGAAAGCAGACAAAAGGATTTTTTTGGAGTCGAGAAAAGGACAAATACCTTTCAAATACCTAAGCAGAAGATTTATACCCTCTCTTAGATAATGCAATATCTATCTAATATAATAGAGACGACTCCATTTTACGGTCACGAATCACGGCTCGGAAGATATAAAGTATTGTACTTTGTAAAATTTTCGGTTTTAATCAGCCTTTTTATAAATGTCTTGCGGAACAAACTGTCCAGCTATTTCGCAATTCTCTATATATATAAAAATGATTTCCTATTTTTACTGGTCACGGCATCAAGCGTCAGAAGATGATGCTTATGAAAGAAAAATAAGAAATTTGCTCGGTAAATTAGAAGATCAAATACTTAATCACCATATCGAATTTTCTAATGAGTTGCTAATGTAGCCTTAGACAATGACAATGTAAACTTTTTTAATTTAACCTTATGGGGTTTAACATAACATTGACAGAATGCGTGTTGTAAAATATCGTCAAATTGGATGTTTTCACAGCGTTCTGTCGGGTTAGCTATTGTTATATTGTCAACAACAACTATCATAATGCTATTTAAAATAATGGTGATCTTTATACCTGCTTTTATTATAATAATATTTCATAGGAAGCCACCTCGAGTTCGAAACACCAATAAAATGTGTCAAAGTTTTTTTTCCAAATTTTAATATTAACATTGTACTTATTCCAATCATTTGCCATTATTTGTTTGTACAGTTAATAATGTTTAAGTTATTATTATTATTATTTTTTAAATAAATTAAATATTTTTCTCGCACACACACACAATAATTATTTTTATAATTGGGTTAATTTATTTATTTCACAGATTATTGTGGGCATCTAGCATACTGGTGCCCAAACTAGATAAAAACTATATTTCAGGTCACCGGGCCTCCACCCAGATGCAATTAGCTATTTCTCAATGTTTTACAAAAAATGGTAATATTGGTACTTTCAGGGTTTAGTACTTGTGTATGTGTTTGTGTATGAGAGTGTGTGTGTGTTTGGTGTGGGTGTTTGTCGTATGTTATTATACCTATAGCAGCTGTCTAAACATTTATTAAGACTAAATTATCGTCGTTCACCTATTTAGATGAACAACTAAAAAGTCTTTATTAAAGTATTTTTAGCAGTCTGATACAGTTGCCCCATATTCTTTGCTTCTGAGAAATCACACAATTCACAGCAGTGACGCACTTTACATGAAGTGGGTTCTTTTTCAGGATATGTGGCACATAAACTGTGTTTTCATTAAACGCGTTTTTGTCGCATTCGTGCAACGTATTATTTGAGTAGCTAGTTAAAAGAAATTGTTTTTATGACCCGGCAATCCCGCAAAATAAAATGTTAGTATATGAATACATTTTACTAAATAAATAAAATTAAAAAAATCACCATCAAAGTATATATATTATGTATAAGTATCAGTTATTCTAGTACCCATACTAAAAGCTCTGTAGTTTCCCAAGTAGCACACAAGCTGCTTAAATGGCTTCTGTACAACCTGAATGTTGTATAATAGCTGTTTAAAGGATTTACTATAATACTCAAGTTGTTCAGTAGCGTATTTAATAGTGCTTTAACAGGTATGTGGTACAATAGCCGAACAACGGCAAATATAATCCCAATGAAGATACAAAGGCGTGTCATAGAGTTATTGTACGGGCATTTGATATAAACCAGAGTCAAAATACCTTTTAAAACGCCGCGAGGTCTTATAGAGGGCTTTAGTAGTTAAAAATGTTTAAATGGAGTTATACGCTTCCTTTAAAGCGCGTAAGGTTGTACATTGTATGTTTCTAAACCTGTAAGCTGTAAAATAGAACTTATTACAGCTTTTGAAACGCTTTATCTACAGCAGAGAAATATAATTCTATAGTTGCCCGTAAGCCGTTATATTCGAGATTTATACAGCAACTGTATGATAAATAGCTGAATAAGGCAAGAAAAACACGCTATAAACAGCTAAAAGAAAAAAAAACCGTTTCTACGGTCACTATAACAGCTGAAGCGAGAGAAGAGTGTTTTACTAATTTCATTGTGACTCCATTTTGTGAAAGATTATCGTACATTTATCATGGATAGCCAAAAAGCGTTGAAATTAAGAAAAAGACATGGTAGTTTGAGGAAAAAGATTAGCAAAGAATATGGGAATATTATTAATAATCGACCAGAACATAGTCCCGGCAAAAAAATTGGAAACGCTAGTAATCAAGTGAAGCTTCAAGGAAATTCATCTAATATTCATATAACTTGCAATAGCGGCTTAGCTGACAGTGCAGACACTATTATTGTTTCGAAGAAGTTAAGGCAGGTGACGCTGCATCAAATAATGTTATCAGTGTTGAAAACTCACACAGTCAAGTGTGTGTCAAAATAAAGAGGGTTCCGTAGGTTTAAATTCTGCGATGAATGTAACCTGGAGCAGTGATGTAGCTGAGAGTATTAACTGTGACTTCCCAGGAGTTGAGGCCGAAGTAATTGCTGAAGAATCCGTAGATGACACTGCATCAAATTTTATGATTTCTTCTAAACCTCAGGACAAGTATTTTATGACGAAAAATAAAGATATATGTAATTGAATTTAAAAATGTGATTGATGATACAAGAGGAGTGTGTGGTAAAAAGTTGCTAAATAAAACAGATTTATTTCTCACTCCAATAAAATCTTCATTTCTCAATATATATAAAGTTTCGACACTTTCAATACCTGATGTTATTGTAACAACCCAGGATATTATGTGTAAATTAGTGTGCATTGAACATAAAAAAGAACTTTATGTTTTCCCTTTGTTACCTACATTTTTATAAAATAAAACAATGTGAATCTTAATAATTGTTTTATTTAGTAATGAAATTAATAGAATCACAAAATCAACTGGCATCCCTACTATCTGGCGTACATAGAAAAAATCAATTTGTCGCGTATTATATACGTTTCGCCAGGTTGAGATTCTGAAGAATTCCTGCAGTCAATTTTATCTGTTGAAGTATTCCCGCAGTCTTCTTGTAATACCTGAAAGACATGAGATTTAGATTTTATTTTTACATTTGATCTAGCAAAATGCGAGAGAAACTATTATCTAATGTGTTCATTATATCGATCTAAATTACGTTAAATAAAAATATGATGAAATTAACCTTTACTTAAAAGTTCTAAATGTCTAAGTTCTCATTTTATTGTTTAAAGGTAGGTATATAATGAAATGACATGAAGGGCACACTGCAAAAAGGGGCTCAGGGTATTTTTTTCGATTTCGAGATAATAATGCACAAATGTCAGTTGAACGAAGTTCTACAAGAGTACATTCACTAAACTAACAAAAAGGGGCTAAAACGTTGGGAAAACGTACTCATTTCATGCGTTTTTGAACACGCTCCATAACTATTATATAATATCAGAAAAAAAATCTAATTAGGATTATGTAACTATTTACTTACAGATGAAATGCTTTTAAATTTCGCGGGCTACCTTAGCGGATCGACAAAAATTAAGGACATACTTTGCTCACAAACTCTTTCGTACTTTTACTAATTAATGTTTTCATAATTAAAAGTTCAAATAATTAGACTATAATGTTATCTGTAAATATTTAATTGATTGTATATAAACAAGAGTCCTATTTAATAAGTAGAGTATTAATAGAAACATACAGACAAACAATGAGAAAGTGTTAGAGGGAATTAACGGGTTTTAAGATTATGGCAATGGACCCCTAAATAAAAATACCCCTAGAATATCAATAGTCCGTTGTACAACCTTAGACTCTTAAAATAATATATTAGTTGCTGATGTAGACCTAAAAAAGTACAATAGAGCGTCAATACCACAATTGTAGAACCGAAAGGTCTACAACGGTGGATACTAGCGGCTTAAATCAATAGAACGGTTCTAATAAACTCTGTAGGCTCTTGTAACCGAGACGCCATTAATTGTTTATGATAAAAGCAATTCACATGATTATTTATAATTTTTTAACATCATAAATATGGATCAAAATCGAATTCACGCCACTCATTCTCACCCAGGATTCTAAAGAAACTAATTATAAAGCTAAACGATCTTATATAAACTAAATTCAGAATTCAAACCCTATAATTAAATGTACTTTTTATACAAAAAACTGCATAAATAGCAGGCGCGTGAAAATTTTAGCTAAAAAATATGTATATATTTACAACAAACTGGTACTCGCACTGGTATTTTGCATGCATAAAAGAAAAATCAACACTTACTTACTTTTTAATTATTTTCAGTCGTCTTTTCCATCAATCACTTTCCATTGGCACTAAGTCTTTGTTGAGATGGTTCATTTCCCCAAAATATTGCTACCGTATACCGTAATTATAGATCCGTCAATTCTAATTCAGAGATACAGACGCATCTAAATAAGATGCGAGCGCTATAGTTGCGCTACAAGAACTTATTTTAGATACTTAGGCGCACACTATTGCTCGCATAGCATCTTTGTATCGCCGTACTAACACACATTTACGAACATTGTAGAGACACTGTAGAACCTCAGGCCGTATAAATCTGGTCCTCTTTCGGAGGTACAGCGGCGCTATATCCGCTTGTACATCTACTGTAGAACTTGTTTATGGAGCCAATGCTGTTATTAAGAACTTCTAACCGGCCAGTGTACGGCTTGTTATAGAGCTTGTGTGCTACTTGGGTTGGGACTAGATGGCGTTGTGTGTAAGTTAATTCATCTAGTCATGAAATGATTACGATTTTATAAATTTGTTTGTGTGTACCTTGAAAATTTGTGAACTTGTGTTGCTGACTGTACATACCTTACTACACAGTAGAGTAAACTTTGTTGAATACAAATTCTGATTCCTAGAAATATTTCACAGGGATTGAACATCAAAAGGTTTGTAACTAGTATGTTGAGTTCGCTAATGTATTCCTTATTTCTATTCGTTTTATTCTGCTATAGTTATAAACTACCGTCGTTGGGTGTTAAGAGAGAGAGATATACAAATAAAAACACTATAATAGCAAATAGAATTTGTGAAATACTACTCATATTTTTATTATTAATCTCTAGATATTCATTTATTTAATTATAAGCCCTAAAAAGAAATATTCCTATACATAGGAAATAGCATTTAATCAAAGCCAATCCACTCACTTCTCGGTATTCTATTTATCTAAGGAATAAAGTTTCAGGCATAGGTAGATAGCAGGCAATTCGGCAATAAACAAACAATGACTCTGCCTAGAGAAACGTAACATTTTTAGATAAGATGCTACCCTTTTGTGAAGAAACGAAACGGGGAAATAAATAGAGCGTTATCAGACGAGCAGAACCGCAAAATGTCAAATAAACGTTAGATAAAAGGGAACTTATTTTTAGTTCCTCTTTTGTTTTTCTCGAGAGCCTCTTTAGATAGTTTCTGTTAATTATATTTTTGCTGGTTCTTCTATAAACTGTGTGTTTCATGTTAATTGCTGTTAGTGGCTTGTTTGATCTAACATTAAAGGTTTTGAAGATGTGAGCCAAAGTTTTACTTTGTTGTTATATAATTCAGCCATGTGGTGTTCCAATTTTGACATGAAATTGTGCTATAAAATTGGGATAGGAATTAGAGGTTTTTTAAAAAAATAGTGAAGTAAGTATTATTAACAAAGCAAATTCATTATCCATCTTAATCTTATTTTTGTATAGACATGTCTAAACGCTTAAGGCTAAATTTGCTTGTACTATCAACAAATGTCAGCCTTATCAACTTTGACAATTTCAAACGCAATATATGTCAAATGGGTCATAAATCAACTTTGCTGATAGTACATTTTATTTAACTTTACTAGCTCTCTCGTATTATATTGACCGTTTAGATTAAAGTTTTATGTTGTTACGGTATCATAAAACTAATGCGACTTTACACACAAAAGGTACATTACAATGTGAAATATCGTCAATTTTAAGGGCCATAGCACACACAATACTTTTAGCCGCCAAAACGCGCGATTTCAATGCTGCGATTGAATTGTTCTGATGGAAACAGTCAACTGTTTCGATGGCAATAATCGTCAAATCGCCGATGCTTAATTTAGCGTGTGTGCTACGGCCCTAAGCCTAAGATCAATGTTAATGACCAAGTTAGAGTTTTATCGTCTGATATCAATTCCCATCTCATTAAGCATTAACGAGTATGCTTATTGAGGCAGAAGAAACGATGATAATTACTGTTAATCCGCATAGGCACCAATAGTAATTACTATTCCATGGAGAACGTTATCCTACTTTGCCGATTTCGCCACCCGAGTTTAACGTTAAGCAACGGTGAGCCAGCGGTTTTAGATCTCTCTGTCCACTTCAAACGTTGAATAAGAGGAAAGAGTGATAGATATAGAGTGAGAGGGAGAAAGGTAGAGACAGAGGGAGACAGAGTAAGGGATAGAGAAAGGGATAAAGAGAAAGAGAGAGAAATAGAGAGAGAGAGAGAAGAAGAGAGAGGGAGAGAGAAAGAAATATCGAGTTAAGATAATACGGTTTAAGACGTTTGGTGAAACTGGGGTCAAGGAGTATCTAAGTCGTGCTTTATTATAATTAATGTTTTTGTTAACTGTAATTAATAAAGGCTTTGGGTTTGTTAGGGTTTTATTACACCAAATTCGATTGATGTCGATGTAGATGTCGTAATAATATCCTTAAATAGCAATTGCGAGCGCACCACACACGTCGATCGATTTAAGTGTAATATGATATTTTTCATCTTTGCTCTAAAAAATCCAGATAAACCAAGGCTATTTCCTGATTACTCGGTGCGGGTGTAGTGGAGTGTCCAATTCTAGTAGAGAATATGGTACTTGGTATCTTATTTTGTACTAGTTTAAAATGTGTTTCTACTTTTAGGATCTATTTCAGAGAGTCTGAGTAAAGTACTAACTCTTAGCCTGTTATTATACTAAGAAACTGTTGAAAATATTATGGGACCGACAGTATTTGAACCTGCGAACTTCTGCACACCGGGCAGCCGCTTTTACTAACCAGCTACGTTCGCTTCTTGCCAGGACCCTAAATATCTCAACTGTATGTTACGTCATTTCATGACATCACGTTCATCTATTTGTACCCATCTTAAGGGGGATACAGAAGGTCGCAGATTCAAATCCTGCCGGGCCCATAATTTTTCAACTGTTTCTAAGTATAATTTGCTAAGCGTAGCTAAATGCTATAGAATAATCAATAAGAAGTTTAAACATATTGTCTAGCTAATACATAAATACATCTACGTACAAAGGGTGCATGAAAGGAGCCTCCCCGAGTGACGTACACAACGATTCCCTACGTCCGGCGCACCCTGAGCAATTCGCAAGTTCTCCAAATCGAATTGGCTTATCCTTTCACCACGATGGCAAGTCAAAATAAAATTTGACTCAGCCATCGACACGACGAAGAAGAACAGTACATTTAACGAACCACGGGACATTAGCGCCACGAGACTGAATGATCATAATTCTACGTTAGCGAATGGGGTCAGGTTTTGAAACGGACAATAAATAACAAATACCATTTCCTGTACACATTTATTCTTCTCTTGTGGCACCTATTTAGTTATTTTTATGTTTGCGTACACACTGCTGCACCTCACGCTAAACATTTCCAGTGTAAACTGGTCTCGCGCTGCACGAGAAGCCTACACAATGCAAAACCATCTTATATTGGCAATGAACAGCTTAAAATGTACAAATGAATTATCATAATGATGTTCAGGAGATAATGAACAGACAGCGACAAAAGAAGCTGAACACTTTGAATTTTAATCTTATAACTTACATTTTTCGCATTGAAAATATCCCTTTTATGATATAATGCATATAATACTATCAATTAAAATTAATTTTAATTTATCCAATCATTAAGTAATTTATTTATACGATATTCAGAATTAAGTGACTTAGAAAATTTGTTTTGTCTGTTGCTGACTGAAAGTCTGATTCTGAGATGTATTTTACTGGGATTGAACATCAAAAGGAAAATACAAATATTTATTATAATGTTGAGTTTGCTAATGTATTCTCTATTTCTTTTTGTTTTATTCTGGTAAAGTTAAAAACTACACTCGTTGGATAGTAAGACATGATATACAAATAAAAACACTACAAAAATAGAAAATAGAATTTGTGAAAAATTACCCACGTTTTTAAAGTTTAATCTCGAAATTGATCACTCAAATTTAACTATGTTATATTATTCTTACCAAAAACTTGAGACCACTGCGCTTTAGGTCGATTCTGAGGATAATCTTTCGGAAACCTCTCCTCACTCCACATCATAGTCAAAGACACTTTATACACAGCCACATCATCAACGTCACATCCGGATGCAAGGGCAAACAATGCTGTCAATAAAAACAAAATGGCGGTCATTCCACGCGGAACCGCCATCGTCAACACACGTGCGTACGAAAATAACCTTATTTTTAACACTATTTTGCAATTTTGTGACAAAAATGTATTATTTATTTAATTTATTATCACGTTTTCTGAATGCGTGTTTCTTCTTCGGTGAGATGCGGTGGACTTTTCTATTTTGGATTCCGTTGGACTGAGGACCGAAATAAACACGTTGGCGACGCGTACGCCGGACCGACGACTTGTGCATCGGGTTATTTATATTATTATGTTTACTATTCCGTAACTGTTTTGATAATATATTTTCTTTGATGTGTAGGAAATGGTTACTTTAAGGAATTAAAAATGGGAGTGATAAAATAAGCTTCCAATAATCGATGTAGTCGATGAAATTACTAATAATACAAAGAAATAGAAATATTTATTAAAAGATGAAATAATGATTAATTTTAAAACAATACAGCACACACTTCAGAGAGCTTATTCCACAAGTTGGTTAAAATACTTCAATCATACTAATGATGGAATTATTTTAATTAGAAAGGTTTTTTTTATTATTACTTACTTACTTTTATTTATGGTAAATGGTTCGGTTTATCCTAACAAAATAACGATATTCTTTAAACGGTTACATAAATTCCCAAGTTGTTGTATGGTATATCGTCATCTTTTAAAAATAATTTGTATATTTACTCATGTTTCTTCGCAAGCGCTCTGCAGGTACAAAGTTTATTGAGTGAAAAGCCGCCGTCTGCTCATGTTTGTTTTACTAGTTATCCGGTTTAGCGTTTGTCAATATGAACGAGCCCCTCGTTGCAATATTTAGCGTTCCATGTGTTGCACGAGTGCGTTCAGCATACCATGTAAGTTGAACTATCAACAAAAGTACACCTTCAGTTTACTTACCGTCACTTACAGGCAGCATGTTCTATAAAACAGCTTATGTTGGAAGCTTGTGCACCACATTTCTGTCACAGTAAGATCTTGTTATTATTTATAGGATAAATAGAGCATATATTCCCAAGTTGCTGTAACGTAAATCAATGTCGATTAAAACTCTTGAGTATATTTATCTGTATTTCTTCGCAAGTGCTCTACGGCTTACGAAGTTTATTGAGTAAAAAGCTCTCGTTTGCTCATATTTGTTTTACTAGCAACCCAGTTTAGCGTTTGTCAATATGAACATAACCAATAAATTGTGGTATTTAGCTTCGATGCGAATAAACGAAGAGCTTTCTTGCGTTGTATGTGTGCGTTTATCGTTCAATATTCTCTTACAATCAACAGAAACACGATAAATTTCACATAGTGAAGACTTTTAAATAAGTAAATGAATGATACTGAAGAACGAAGTTATTAAGTATCTCTCATCGCTTTAGGCAGCGTGTTTAGGCTTGTTTTCGTCTACTTGTTACAGAAAATTACAAAAATATAATTGTGTAGGTTAACAAAGTGAACGTTTTTATTAAAATCTATACGCCTGAGTTTGAATGAAAATATTTGAAAAATAAATGTTACCCTATATAATAAAAACGATCCATCTACTAAGACTGCTTCAGCCATGTAGAAATGTCGAATCAGAAGGCCCACTATCAATCAATCAGCTAGTCGCTTGGGACGGGATAAGAGCACGATTTAGGCAACGGCCAACCGCCGCCACCTGCGGCTCAAATACCCCTGTTTATCGAACTATTTAGGATCAACTTCGATGCAGATAGATGTGAGATTTAGAAAAGGAGTAGTGTGTGCCACCTAGTGATAGTTTTATGACTATATCTTTATGAATAGCCTCGGCAATGAGATCGAGATGGCAATTTCGTAAAGCTCTATATCGCTGTTTAATTAGATCATGCAAAATAATTGGAGTGAATTTGTTATTTTTATTCTTAGGTTATGTAATATTTTGTTGATTTCAATTCTAATAACATTAACCTTTGCTTTCTCTTCGATCTCTTATCAAATCTTTGCCGATCTAGATTACCATCTCGACCCGTCGCGTTGTATTCTAAGAACTCCTTCCTCTGCTAGCTTTCAAGTGAGTTTGTTACATTCTAAGCTAAAATCTACCCATAAGCTAAACTTTTCAAATCACTGCCACAAAAGAAAGGCACATAATAACGAAACTAGAACATCCTTATGCCAAATCCGTGCTTTATCCAGACAAAGTGAGGGGCTCCATCTCCACTGGCGTAATAAAAACTTGAAAATTATGCGCTTCAAACTTTCCCTATCGAGGAGACTCCCTTCGAAGAATCCTAGCATCCAACTGAAATAAAACTTGCCTTGTATTGAGATTCCATTCACTTGTAGCGATATTGTATAACCCACTTTATTTTGCTTTTAAAACTAGCCCTTACTTTTGATTAGTGACTCTTTTGTTCCTAACAATAAGATCGATTTTTGATTGGTCTTAGGTTTGGAATGAAAGTAAACGAATATTTGTGGTAGTCTGGAAGGATGTGCAATAATACTGAAACAAAGTTAGACTCGATTGTGTTAATCTAAAATATATTTTTAGGCCAATGGGAATAAGATTTGTTTGTTATTCGGTTCAATTTGCGCTGTGAAATGTAGTGAGGGTTTTGGGAAGTACTTTTTCTTGTTGGTTGTTAATGTTTAAGCTATCAGTGCTCAACGACTTTTCTTTAGATTAGATTGTTAACAATACGAGACTTTGACAAACATTTTGTTCAATTTGTGATATTAAATTGTAATATTGATATCAGAAAATAAGTAGATATTATTGATATTAAGTATTATATATATATTTAGAGATCCTTCAGGTATTTTGTGATTTATAGGTACACGTTAAAGGATTTTAGTTACAAAATTACTTAAAAACAAGTTGCTAGATTGAAGCTCCTACTTTCGATATTATTCATCGATAAACACAGAATGAATTGATTTGAGGTCAGTAATCAAGTTAGGTAATATTTGGTAAAGTTATTATATGAGTAAGATATCGAAACTTTTGGGTTTTGAGCTAAACTTTGGTTATATATTAGTGCCGAATTGTTAACATTAAATTCGTATTACAAAATTATTTCCAAGTCTTCATGGGATCTACGATCCGCTACAACACAGAACTGTACGGAGAAAACGATTATTCCTACATTTAAAGCATGTTTTATTAAATATTATTTAGAAGTGTTTATAACGAGAAATTCCGTCTCAAAAGTTAATCATGCTCATATATATTTGTCAATATAAATTGCAGAACTGTCACATTTATAAGCTAATTGTGAAATATGTCACTCGCATAATATAACATTACCCACAAGGGTAGGCAGAGGTGTATAACTCCCACACTTCACCTTGTATGTTAAGGTCCGAAATGGTCGAGATTGAGCCTATCACCATCCACCAAGTACAGTGCCCACTCCATGCTGCTATTGAACATATCCTGACAGCTATGACCCAATTACCACCTTTGCCTGACCCGGCAATTAAACCTTAGACTACACGATGAGAGGCCAACCACTAGACTAGATCAACGAGGCAGGCTGCGACTTGAAAAATAAACAAATGCTTCCAACCGCAAACGTCCAATAATTTTCTCTGTAAAAATAACCCAGAGCGAACTTCACAGAAACAGTTTTCTTCCTTCCGTAGTCCTTGCAAAGCTTTGGAGCTTTCAAAATTCGAATAAACAACGAGTTTCGACTTCAACTCTTTCGATATTAAAAAAGTTTCAAGATGCTCTATGGAAGTATTATGTCTGGGCTTTTTCTTCAAAGAGGTTGTGTCTCGATATGGATAAGTTTTGGTTTTGTGTATTTTTTCATAGAGTAACTTTGACCACAAATTATGCTAATAGATTATGCTTATCGTATAAGTGCAGCTATATTTGATAGCCAATATGAATTGTTTAGTTTTTTTTAAATCTTAGATTTTAATTACAAAGTATCTAAGATTATAATTGAATAGCACGTTTGACACTTTTAAGTACCGAAATTATCATTTTTAGGGTTCCGTACCTCAAAAGGTAAAAACGGAACCCTTATAGGATCACTTTGTTGTCCGTCTGTCTGTCTGTCTGTCAAGACCTTTTTTCTCAGGAACGCGTGGAGGTATCAAGCTGAAATTCATATCAAATACTCAAGTCTATGGTCTCTTGAAGCTGTGAAAAAATCAAACTTCTAAGTCAACGCGATCAAAAGATACTCCCGTTTATGCCGCAAATTTTCGACACTCGCAAGGGAATCAAAACCTACAGGGTACTTCCCGTGAACTCAGAATCTTGAAATTTGGTACGAAGCAACGTCTTATAACACAGATAAAGGAAAAATTGCGAAAAGCATAAATTTTTAGTTACATCATATAATAAAAATATTTTTAATAATTTTAAACTTATTACCCCTTTACTCATGAACGCGTAGTGGTATTATATTGAAATTCTTAACAAATACTTAAGTCTATAATATCTTTAAGCTGTAACAAAATCAAACTTCTACGTCAACGCAATCAAAAGATACAGCAATTAAAGCCGCATATTTTGAAACTCGCAACTACTCGCAAGGGAATCAAAACCTAAAGGATACTTTCAGACGACCTGGAATCTTGAAATTTGGCATGAAGCAACGTTATAAAGTACACATATAGGAAAAATTCCGAAAATCTTAAATTTTTAGTTACATCACATAGTATATTTTTTTTAATAATCATAAACTTACTAGCTGACCCAGCAAACGTTAAAATACCATAACTTTTACTTATATACCTACAGGTTTGTACGGAACCCTCGGTGCGCGAGTCTGACTCGCACTTGGCCGGTTTTTTTCTTTAGGAAGTTTACTTTTTTCTTGAGCTATCTTTACCTTATCTTTCTTTTCTTTGAATTTTAGGTTTAAATGCTTTAATTGACGAAGCTTTAAACCAATAAAATAGATTAATAATAAAACTTAGACGTATACACCAATTTATAATTTTGTTGAAAACTGTTGTGAGCTTATACTGCACTTAACCTACATCCTAGATCCCGTTTTACGATGTACAGTGGGCCAAGCAATTACGCCATTGTTAAAACTGACTGCAATAGATATGCATGTGTAAATTGCTTATTTAATAAGTGTAATATACCCACTATTTAGATATGTAACTAGCTTATCCATAACTGGTGTAGTAAGTCTTTACTATGACTTGGAAGTTTTTGCCCTGCATATCTAACTCGTTGGCCCACTGTACATGTAAATGTTGTGGCCATAGATAGGTTATTATTTTAGGATCAGTGCTATGGAAATGTGTGTGTAGAAAGAAAGATATTATGTTCTTTAGTTTTTAATTCATAAGAAAGGCCTAGATTACATAAACATAAGGCGAATTTACACAATGAAATTTTTCAATGAAAAATTATTTTGGCAATTCTTGTTTTTTAATCGCGTTATAATAAAGCAAGCATTAGATTTGCCTTACAAAGCTTGCATCGTGTAAATAAGTCTTTAAGCACGCTATTATTACACCATGCAAGCACTACTATTTGGCGGCAGGTTTAAAGTGAGACAATGGTGCTTCTGTCTTCCAGCGCGTTCACAAGATCTCTACCACTATAAGCCTAATGTCATTATGGTTCCTTTGGACATGAAACTATAAAATCAAACAAGATAAATATAAAACGATCTCAAATCGCTTCACTGCTAGTTCCTGAATATTTAAAACGCAATCGAAGTCGATCGACTGAACTCAATAGTTAGAGGATTTATTTGAGTCGGCGTTGTCCGATCGCTGAATACTATTCAATGGAGTTTGCTCTTAGACAGATATAATGTGAACTCAACTATTGTTTTGTGGAACTTAGTACCTAAAGTAGAACGTGTAATAAGTTTGGATACGTTGCTTAGGAAACATTGCATATACCTAATACAAATGCAGGCCTCCGCTAATTTCCATCAAGCTGAATATTTTTCTTCATCTGATGTATAAACATCTCAAGACAGTATTAATCGAACTCCTTAGATACGGCTAGCCCAATTTCTATGTTTTTCTTTTTTGATATAGTTTTAATATAAAATATAATTTACAAGGGATTTTTTTAAACAAATCGGTACATGATTATTTGCTTGTCTAATTGTTAACCAATAAAGAAAGTAGAAGTGGTGTGCTATTTTTCTTATCGAGACTAAACCGGATTTTAATGATTAGAAAGGTTTGAACGTGCTTATCAGCTGCAAGATTTTTTATTATAGTATTATTCATCTTAAACTTTATTTATTATCTTTATCTTTAAATTATAAAAACATCAGGTAGGGATAAAAAGTTTTGGTAGAATACACTCGATTTTCATCATAACATGTCAGTGACAATCAAAATAATAAAAGAAAATTCGCCGTAACGAACACGGGATTACATCAATGCGTGTCCAACCTCTCGGACAATCGCCGAGTAGGGTGAAAGCACCAAAACAAGTCCATAGTGAGGATATAAAAACATATTGCGAACATTAAGTGACTGACAGAAGTAGGGTAGCTGCACAATAATGTACCGGCTTGGACTTTGCTAAGGTCGTATAAGTTACGGAAATTACAAGTACAGCATCGTTTGTTGTTATCTGGACATTTTGTTACTGAGTGTCGAGTATTTTTATCAGTTTTAATAGAATTGCCTTACTTTGTAATTTTTACTACATATAATATAATAGATTGAATCTTAATAACTCCTATATAAAAAAAATATTTATAAAAATTCGATGTTCACATGAATGTAAAGTTGTAGATTTTATTTTTCATAATCCTTGTAGTTTTTACTGACTTATATTAACGTGATTGACTTCAAAACTAAACCTTAAATATTTGAAAAGATCAGTATTTTTATTCAAATCATTTATTAGCGCATATTTTTTTTTACGAAAATATCTTATTTTGAAGCAAAAGCCTGTGCCAATTTCCGGCTCAAGCGTAAATGAATGAAGACCGAGAGTAGACAGCCGAGCAAATTCTTGCTACTATCTTATTTTATTTATTTAGCATTTTATTAAATCCTGATTTTAAGATTAAGAGAAAGAAATATGTGATATGTTGCTGGTGGAGGTTTTAAAGATAATAGATATTTATTTATTTATTAATAAAAAACGGTAGAAGACCAATTACATTGATTAAAATTCATGCATCAACAGAAACATCTTACAATTAAATTACAACAAAAGAAAAAAACATAAAATAAAAGAAACAATACAATTAGAATATATAGCACCTTTTAGCAAACAATAATTTTAATTATTTTTCAGTCATCTCACCAAACCTCAGGCACACCTACAATATTTTTGTCCAGGAATCCACAAACAAATCACAGTCTGGGTTCGATGTCAAAAGAGAGTTAATCGCGAAAAGACTTCGGGCCACATGGAGTGATATAGGGATTGAACCAATAGCCTTAGGAGACGTTTTGGATTGTAGTTTTTCTTCGTTTTTAATTTTAAGATATGACTGTATGTTAAACAAATTTCACTAGTTTATACAATAAGAAACCATCACCAGCCTTAAATATATAAGTATTAATAACAATAGTAGTTAAAAACACATCAGTACCAGATTCATATAAATTTAACACCCATTATATACTGAACCACAAACGGCCTTAATTTATTTGATAAGCTTCTGACAATCAAGGGTGTAATTGCAAAAATTAATTGACCAGTCGATTCAACAAAAGTATTGTAAACATGAGTAAATTGGCAATTAAGGGGCGCTTTGTACGTTTGTTTGTCCTAGCCCGCAGGTTGCCTATTAATTGGTGCCTTCACCCTTAATGCGGAATCCGAAATTAGGCTTGGTTCAGACGGTACATGCGTTGCTGGATTATCGCAATGCGTACATTTGTTTCGTTATTTTATATCTATAGTGCTACTACACAGTGTACTAGCTTTCGAAAACGACTTCGCCTGCGAGATACGTCAATATAAATTAGCTTTTTACTTTTATTTTTTTATATTTATTTACTTAACTTTTTGCGCACTCAAATAGTACACAGAAAGAGGAACAAATAGTATCTACACATAATAATTTTCATATCAATAGAAGGAGTACATATTATAAAAGATATGTGATATTCAAAATAAAAACATATATAAATACATACGTTTATAAATAAAACAATAATAATATAGGCTAAACCTGTGAATGTATATTACATTCACTGGTTTAGCCTTACAAGAGGATATGATAATTATATTAGATGAAAAAGATACATTATGATGATTTTGCCAATTGTTTAGTTAACAGTTTGCGCATTTTAACCCTTTTTTTTTTTTTCTTTTTTGTTTTTATTCTACGCCCACAGCGAACGTACGTGTAGTCCACCTGATGGTAAGTGGAGTACAGCCCATGGACATCAACAATCCACAAAAGCAGATTATAGATGCGTCGCTGCAGCTGAGGACTACGGTGTTATGCCTCATGTGCCAGTAATTTCATGGCCTGATCTCACCACCAAACCGGAACACAATAATGGAAGCACTACTATTTGGCGGCAGGTTAAAGGTGAGACGGTGGTGCTGCCGCCCTCGAGCTCATTCACAAGAGCTCTACCACCAGTAACCTGTTATTATGTAGAACGTTTATTTTTTTAGAACTTTACTAGTAATTTGCAAATTAATAGTATTCTTATTAACACCCTCCAGCTTAGTTTAATTCGCTCGTGCTAGGAGAAACTTCATCATCTTATTTTTTTTATGGTACCTATTCAAATCTACCCTGTAAGCTCTAGCCTGATTACGCATTGCTTTTTGTTTTTTTTTTTTTAAAGATTAGGCGCTAGATACCGAATAAAAAACCAAACCCTATTTTCTGTAAAAATATTTTACCGCACCGCTCCTACACCGAGAAATTTGGAAAGGGCCTTATTATGAGAGACAGGTGTTATTATTTATTTATTAATCATCTGCATGTGAATAACGTGTTTTTGTAACTACAAAAACACGTTATTCACATGCAGATGATTATGACAGCTCATTATTTTGCCATTTTCATGGCTATAATGGATAGTATTTAAATGTGAGTATTCAATGAGCATTTTGATTTGCACTAATTAAACTTTAAACGACGTCTCGTTTTTGTTAATTTCCTATTAATTTAGTAGATAAATATTATGTTTGTACTGTAAAATTTGGTTTTGCTGCGATGTCTGCAAAACCTTTTTCTTAATTCTTTATTGCACACGAGAAAATTACATAAACAATAATTAAACATAAATGTTAGGTATGTACAAAGGCGAGCTTAATATATATCTGAAATTTCTGACAGCAAATGAATAAAGGTAATGAAATACGAAAAATATTATTTTATTTTCTTTCAAATTCTATCAATGCTATAAGCTTAATGTGTTTAATACAATGTTGTATAAATATCATAACTTATCTTATTCAAGTAAAAATTACTATCTTTGTTCAAAGACTGGGTTTAATATCAGTCTATAATGTTTTTATAATCACTATTCATCCATTCTATATGAATTGATGCAAAAAAATTGAACCTTCGTCAGGTAAATTTTTTTCAAATGAATACTCACTGTGTGTCGAAGTGTGCCATTATTATTATTTTACAGACACACGTTATTTTACAGACAGGGTGGGTAAACGAGAATAAATGCAAAAGTTTTATTGGGCATTTAGGATAACCAATAATACATTCAAACACGATTGACGGATTGGATAAACAATTTACTCGGTACTTAATACTGTAATTGATGGCTGCGGCAAATTGCTAATGCATATGCAAATATTATTGTGATCAATGATATTATATAAAAACAAAAGCAGATATGTTATAAGCGCTCGCGCTGTGAATACTCAAATACGTCCCAATTGGGACGTCTTGTGTTTAGTTTGCGTGTGGCCTGCGTCGAGCGCAGTCACGTGCGTACCACTGAAGTGCAATCATTAAAACTATAGCTATCTCTTTCATTTGCGTGCTATTTCGTATCTTTTGTTTTCCTTATCAGTTACATTTGTCAATGTGTGCAATTTGGAATAGCTCGGAACGGATTTAAATCGTAATTTCTATGAACGTAACATATCTGTAGTTCTATAATATCATTGATTGTGATAGATATGATAAGGATTTTATGATTTAAAATAGCAAAAAGAAAATATTGCTCTGTTTACAAAAAAAAATAAAATATCACTTCTTAAACCTAATTAAAGAAATACCTAACTATGTACAAAAAGAAAAGGAAAATGTTAAAAATAGTCGTCAAAACATACCTCCCTCCGCATCTATTTCAGCCGTGGGTAACGTGCCTAAAAAGCTTGCGGCATTGCCACGTTAGATGGCAATGTCGATCCTTTGACCAAGGTAGAAGTCAGTCTTCTGGTCACGTGAAGAGTCAACTAAACGTATATACAGGGTGGATGCGACATAGCGACATTTATTGAAACCACAGCTTCTATACATGGCCAGTATGCATTTCCACCGGATAAAAAATTCTCTGGCGAAAAAAAAAATCCGCGTCTTCCTAACAAATTGCACGATCGCAATGTTCAAAATGTTCGGAGAACGTGATTTGTTTTTTTTCGCCAGAGAATTTTTATCCGGTGGAAATTGATACTTACCATGTATAGAAGCTGTGGTTTAAATAAATGTCGCTATGTCGCATCCACCCCGTATATAGGTATATATATTTATTTAAATGCTTCTCATGAATATAATCCTACACTACCTATACTACTATATTATAAATGCGAAGGTTTGTGAAGGTGTGTGTTGATATGGATATTTGTTACTCTAGAATCAATCAAAGTTGAATGAATGAATAACAGGATCAAATTTAATACAATTTTGCTAGCTATTTTTTTCCACATGCCACTGAGAGAACAGAATATTACCAAAGTAACAGAAATGTCTGCATGACAGTTTATCTTGACGTGCTATTGTCTCTGCCTACCCTTGTGGGATTTAAGGCGTAATTTTATGTATGCACTGTCAGGATGCCTAGTAGATGGCTATAGGCTCAACCCCTATCGCATGGGACCTAAACATAGGTGTTGTACACCTCTCCCAAATCACACACACGTTATGTATGCTACTGAAATGAAAATGAACGAGAAGAGAAGACGACAACCTCGAAAGACTGTTGGTCACTGGGAAGATCGAAGGCAAGAGACCTAGAGGCCGTAGCCCGATACGCTGGTCTGACCAAGTCCGCACTAACCTCAACACCACGGTCCACACCGCTCTACACACAGCCCAAGACAGGCACAGATGGCGGACCATCACACGTGATATGATGATACAGAAAAGAGGTCACGACCCTCAGGAATGAGGAATCGAAGCAAGGAGGAGGAGGAAATGAAACTACGTGATAATTTTGTTTATAAAACGTGCTTCCCATTCCAAAATTATCGACAGATCATACCAAAATCCAAGGTATCATAACATTCCACCCCTATTTTATAACTTGAAAGCAATAACAATATCTCACATGAAATCATTTGGTGAACTCCTAATAAAGTAATGAATTTACGAATGAGTAGAACAAACTGTGAGTTAACACGCGACTTTGTTTCGAAGTTATTTCGCGCTTTTGTGGTCACAAAATGTGTAAATTATGGAAAGATACTGCTTATCGACATTTTGGAATCCGGTACTAAGCAAGTGCAGTGTTCGGCGAACCAATGTTACGCGTAAACCAACCGATACCTTTTGTATTGTGTGACGAACTACCGTCTGTTCCGGACTAAATAAAAATATATATTGCGCCAATCAGGTGAGGGCAGTGAATAATATCCGCGCTACACGGAGACAACGCTAAACTTCACCAGTCGGCTGGTGACCACGAATGATGCAAATCATTTCTAAATTCGAGCATAGATATTTGATTACCTTTATAATATTGACGCGATTTAGTCACGTTGTCCATTTCTTGTTTTCTTTTTTAATTTTTAAAAGTTTAAAAACATAAAATGTAAAAGGCGACCGTAGCTTAATGATTAAAGCGGCTGCCCGGTATGCAGAGGTCGCAGGTTTAAATCCTGACGGTTCCATAGTTTTTTCAACTGTTTCTTAGTTATAGCTCATCAAAATGTATTTTTTTGGGCAAACGTGAAAGTATTTATTACTTCTTATTTTCCAAATGGTTATACGTAAAAACAACCTATAGCACTTGGATCGTTCGTTTTCGAATAGCACTTCCGATGTCGACTCCACAGCAGATACATAAATTTGGTTCAGTTTATTTGACTGTTTGAGCCATGAAATAAAACAACAAAACGAAATAGAACAGCCGAAAGTAGAACACACTACCCTTTTGTCTGATTTATTCGTCCAACATAAAGTTCATCGTTCAGAAATTGTAAGAGAAAAATTGTTTAAAAATAAAAAATATGATTTAGAAATAAACAGAGTATCTAATGTATACCTATACGGTTATGTAAATAACTTTGGCTAATTACGTTATTTGGTATTTGTGCATTATAACATAACATAACATCACGCCTATATTACCCAGAAAGGAGTGGCAGAGGTGTACAACACCCACACTTCACCTGTCATGGTTAGGTCACATGGAATAGGGGGTAAGCCAATCGCCATCTTCCGGGCACAATTCCAACTCGGTGCTGCTATTGTGAATTTCCTGATGGAAGGTTAACAAATAACACTTTGCTTAAAATGAGTAACGACATTATAAGATAAAAAGTTAAGATAAAATAATTTATGTAAAAAATATCTCTTTGAACTTCACCTCACTTCACCCTAGGTCAACTTCAAATGTCTTACTACCCTCAAGATGGCGGCTAGCTAATCCATCAAAGTGCGCGCCACGAGGATTAAGCCGTAATGGACGTTAAACATTGACACGAGTGGAACGTGACCATCCTCCGAGTCCGTGGATCAAGACCTTTTTCTCTTGCAAGTATTGCACGGTCTTGTTTTTTGGGTTTACGAGTGATACATGGTAAGATTAGTGCTTGTAACATGTTCTAGCAAATTTTTTTTTTATTTTTTTTTAAAAACGACGCCCGTACTAGGAATAACGCCTGTGTCGCGGGGGTGTTCACAAACATAAATTTCACACACACAAAGCACATCCAGAGTCAGAACAAATCTTTGCAAATCACACAAAGACTTGTCCCATGTGGGGATCGAACCAGCAACACCAGCGTAGTTGAAAGCGGCGAGGCGACCGCTTTAACCGCTACGCCAACCGTGCACTCCAAATGTTGGTTGTCTTCTTCTCATACACAGGGAGGATGCAACATAGCGACATTTATTAAAACCATAGATTCTAGAAGTGGTCTTTATTTATTACCACCAGTTAAAAAAATGTCGGTCATCGAGTTAATTAAACATTGAGATTAACAAAGGACCTGAACATATCACTGATAAAATTTGGATGTTATATGACTCTGCTACACGTCACTAGGGTATAAGTCATAATGTAATATTATGTAACTTATATACATTACTAGCTTTCCCTCGTAGCTACCGCAATTCGAAGAAGTTTTCTATTAGAGAAAGAGTTTTTCTAAAACGGTCCAGTAGCTTTTGAGTTAAACCTTTACAAACAAGCAAAAGATCAAATCTTTTCTCTTTTAATTATTAATTAAAAAGTGTGCACAGAAATAACACTTTTTAATTTACGAAGTGTCCCGCTGTAAAGTTCAAGAAGATTATGTGTCTGTAAAACTAGTTGGAAATGTATGATTGTTATTACTAGGAATATAAATGTACACTGGTATGTAACTACTATTATTACATATATAATTACTTACAAACATTTAATATAATAATAAACTATCATTTTAAATATTTACAACTATAGGTACATTTTGAATTAAGGAAAATATTTATAAACAATAATATACATAAAAAATATAAAAAGATATTTACAAATCTTTATATAGCATCGAAAAATTTATCCGCAAAGATGTCAAAGGCCGACATAGTGCCCAGAAGGCTTTTAAAAAAACTTACAATAAAAAAATATATTAATTCAGATTTCCTATTTCCAATATCGACGACCGGATGGCGGAGTGGGTAGTGTACCTGCCTGCGACGCCGAGGTCGTGGGTTCGATTCCCACTTAAGACAAATCTTTGTGTGCATGAACATGGGGGTTTGTCTTAGTCTGGGTGTTTCTATGTATAATAAGTATGTATTTACAAAAGAAAAGTATGTATGTATTAGTATCAGTTATTCTAGTACCCATAGTACAAGCTCTGCTTAGTTTGGGACTAGATGGCGTTGTGTGTGAGTTGTAAATATTTAAAAAAAAAAAAAAAAATATGGCCTGGTAATTAAGGTTAAGTTCTAAACTATTAATCCATCCACCAATCAATTCCATCCAAGCACTCTGTTTGTAAGTGAAGGCATCTGTAGATTACAGGGGTCCCACATTACACCACAGTTAAGGAGTTGGCGACAAACTTCGACCTATAAGTTGTATCGTTAACGTTAACCTCTGACAACTTCAAACGAGCCGGGGTAAGTATTCTGGGACAAGTTATTTAGGGGTACATTATGACACTATGTATTTATAGATTGTTATATTCGCTTCTTTAGTATTATAGAGACTTAATATAAAAGCAACGATAGCCGAGTGGGAGACCGTAGGACTGCTAAATCAAAGGTCTCAGGTTCGAACCCACGGCACACACTTCTGTCAATAAATCGTTAAGATTGGTCTTTTCAAAGGTATTTGTCATTTCTAATTGATTATTTTTATAGCATTTGCTTAGCAAATTATACTAAGAAACAGTTGAAAAAGATATGGGACCGGCAGGATTTGAAATTGCGACCTTACTGCACACCGGGCAGCCGCTTTAGCTATCTAGCTACGGTCGCCTCCTACCACGGTCGCCTCCTACCAGAACCCTAAATTTCTCAACTGTATGATACGTATTTGTCATATAAATTATCGCTCGCTAACGGTGAAGGAAACATCGTGAGGAAACCTGCATGGCTGAGAGTGCCTAATAAGCGCTCGAGGGGAAGTGTAAAGTCTACCAATCCGCAGTTGGCCAGCGTGGTGGACTATGGCCTAACCCTTCTCATTATGGGAAGAGGCCCGAGCCCAGCAGTGGGAGATGTATTAGATACAGGGCTGCTATCTATAATAATTATAAAAATGAATCGCAAAATGTGTTGGTATACGCAGTTTCAGTTGGACCTCCAGCTACAGCTTTTGCGTAATGCCCGTACGAACATACAGATTGGCACACACTCAGACCGACAATAAATCTAAAAAAATACTTTTTGCTTCTACTGCTGTTTCAAGGACACCTTGTACAATTTTTTCTTAAATATCTTTAATGTACAGACAAATTTACAATTTTATTATAATGTTTAGATTTAGGGCTGTAAGATGCACTACATCATTCAATTACGAAATTACCGTTCCTTATTACAGTGCCTTTTTACAATAAGTAAGTAATGCAGAATTAAAGGTACATTAGTACACTAAATTCTTAAAGACACAACGAACAATCAAGGTTGTTCTTTCAATCCATCTAATTAATTATCTTATTTTTTCTACGTGAGTTTGCCTTAAAAGGTTGCAGTTTCATAAATTTAAAGGCTTGGCTGTATATCAGACACTGGTCATCCACCGCATGTTGGCGAGCCGCCAGTCAACACGTACGGAAAAAACAGCCCGTTTTATGCGACAATTTATTGACAAACTAGTGCCATTCAAACGAGGTTCGTGTAAACAGGGCGATGGATTGTGGATTAGAAAATATTGTCATAGCGATAAAATATGCACGAAATTTCATATTTAATATGTACTATGATTTTCATAAATAGAAAGATATCAAATATGTGAGTGCACGGGGCGTAGTGGTTAAAGCGGTCGCCTCGCCGCATTCAACTACGCTGGTGTTGTGGGTTCGATCCACACGGGACAAATCTTTGTGTGATTCGCTAAGATTTGTTCTGACTCTGGGTGCGCTTTGTGTGTGTGAAATGTATGTTTGTGAAGACCTCCGCGACACAGAAGTTATTCCTAATCGTTTAAAAAAGAAAAAAAATACAGTTAACCAAGTATTTTTTTTTGAGTATTGTTTTCACTCGGTATGTTGCTGAACCGTTACATCGAGCCTATATTACCTATTTTAAAAGGGTACCTACGTATTACCACCGCAAATCGGGCGTGAGAACGCATGAAGCCGCGGGATGGTACGCTCTTATAAACGTCATTAACGACAAAATAGTATTATAGTGACAAAGTTCTATACTAGTACCATTTTGAGGGAGTAGTATGCTAAGTATAATTAAAACACTAGATATCTTAGCTACAATATTAACCCTTCCTAGTTTCTTCCACCCATAGAATAGTTAATAAACTCATAAGCTTCACTTTAACAAACACAGCTCATGTAACAGCTCATCTGCGTCCAACAGCTTCGTACTTGATTGTAATTCGTTACTTGTTTGAGTAGGGCCGACGTTACTATCTCTGACATACATACCAGAGCTACTACCATGAGTTTTGGTGATAACTACAGGAAGTGTAATATTATAGGTTAAACTACCCACGCGGTCTTACCCGCGTCAAACGATATTCACAACGGCATCTATTGAATTTTTGCATAAACTCACTTCTAACTAAAAAACCCTAAACTCGACCTCTTGTTAATAAAATTAAGAAAAACCTCGGTAAACAAATTCATTTATTTTTATTCTAGTTTAACTATACGAAATTCCGTGCTTGTAACTTAAAAAATGCCAGCATTTCATATACAATTGTTCATCCCTCGTTTTACCTCCTTCGGAGTAGAATTGCCAAAAATCCCTTCTTAGTGCACCCCTACGCTATAACGGAACGATTACAAGCATTTTTTTACAAACTTTTTTTTAGCTTGAAAAGTGAATATGTATGTTTCTAGATAACAAATCATGAAAATCATTTTTTTTTCAGCCTGATCGTGCTGAAAATGAGAATGACAATGCAATAATATGACAAAAATGGTCTGATGATGTAGCCAGGAGTGTCTTATCATAAAGGAACTCCTCAGCGCTTAAAAGCATCGATAGGAAACATTGTCTAGTAATGCGAAACTGACATCTGTCATAGAAGTCTTCCTATGATGAAAAGGTATAACTAGCATCAAATCATATCCATATTTTCAAACCTTTACTGGGAGGTGAAGACGGTGAGTAACTCTTAGTAATAACTCAACTGTAATATTATGGTGCTCCCACACTGCCGTTAGAAAATGTTTGTAAACATTTTCTAACATAAAAACATTTACTCACAAATTTTGTCAATTGTTACATTTTGTTAGAAACTGTTAGATGTTATAAGTGCTCCTACACTAAAAGAAAATGATTACTAATGTTTACTAACATTTGATGACATTTAAATCTGGTATTGGCTCGCAGTTTGGTTTGCGTTCTGAGAGCGTCTACACGAAAATGGGAGAGGATTTGCTCATTAGAATAGCTTTCATTTTTTGTTTAAAAAAGAAGAAAAAAAATGGATGCGCCAAATGCTAAAAGAAAACACATGTTTTATTTTGTTATAATTTGTTAACTTAACGTTACTAAACATTTTCTAACATGAAAACATTTTTTAACATCTGTGATTAAATGTTTGCTAACAAATATTTACTAACGTTACTAAACATTTTCTAACGGCAATGTGGGAGCACCATTAACCAATGTGTTGGTATAATATAATTATATACTAACAAGGATTGTTCAGTAATATTTGTACAGCTAATAGTTTAATTTGAAGGGAGCTAGACTTAAGTTTAAAATATTCTGTGTTAGTTTGTTAGGTAATCGCTCCTGTGAGACTTTAGGCTGGGGTCAGTTAAAGTTTCGTTGTTAGCTTTGGGAAAATAAATTTAGTTTAAATAAATGAAAATAAAAGCTATGTTGGAAAAGCAGAGAAGCACTGCCAGAACACAAAATAAAATTGTCAGATATGTCTTTTAAGAATATTAAGCGGTTGATATAACTTTTTTTTTATTTAAAGAACCGTTTCCGAGGTATTCAATTTTAAATGGCAACATTTTTAACTTCTTAAAAGAAACTGTAGCTTCTCTAGGGCAAAAGTACCTTTCATTTTTTATTGATATTTATATATTATGATCTACCAATTTGCTGAATACCTTGTTTTTTTTCCAAGAACAGTATCGATGGGGAGTTTTTATCATTAATTTAAAGAAGGCGTTTAGAATGTTCATACGAATTTTAAGCTCTATAGGATTTTCTGTACCTTGCAAAGCTATATTCACTGGAGCAATAATGTACGTGGTATATGATAATATGTACCACTACTAGGTATATTTGAGGGTAAATAGATATTGGTTTTAAGTATTCCGTGTTAGTTAGGTAATCGCTTTCAGGTTGTGGTTAGTTAAAGTTTCGTTTTGTTTAGCTTTAAAATGAAACTAATCGTATGTTTGTAGTCTTTGTGGTTTGCCCTTGTGTTGATAGTCTCGCGGTATTATAATCCTTTTAAAACCTGAAACAAGTAAAATGTATTTAGCTGAGTTACTGCATTGGAAAAATAAAGACTCTACTTTGCCTGTTAGGCTGTTTAAATTATATTTATTAAACCTCATTAATATAACATTATTAAAGTGTACTTACTGGGCCACGTCACAAGTAATGTCACCATAAATCTGGTATAATTTGGGCTATGCAGAGTGTAAATGACATCTTGACAAAACCGTTTACCAGTGATTCTGTAGAGTCTGAGACACAGGAAATGATAACAATTTCTCACCGGAAAATACATGAATTGATAGAGCAAGATTAAATTATTCGCAATTTTTCTGACTGATTAGTCTTATTACGGTATTGCTTACCTAACGGTATCCTTACCTGTTTCAATACATTTCAAATTTCCCGGCCAACTTTGGATTTACCGATGTTTTTTATTTTTCGATATAAACTTTTCACGCTTAGCTACAAAATCATGAGCTTAATCACTAAATAGTGTGTGTTGAAATTTCCATTTTTTTACACCCAGGATATCCTAACTAAGCGCCTTTGTCACGGTGTAATTTTCACCCTGTATTAGGTGTAGATTAGAGCAGAATTAGAGTACATCTGAATTATTTTCTTAACGTAAATTTTTCATGACCAACCATTATTCTCAAAGTAGGGTATTCTAGACATAAAAGATCGGCTTTCTAGAGACCCAGGCTAATATGCTTACTTAAAATCTCTTCGTTTTATGGACCTTTTAAATTTCGGCTTCCATTCATATTTCATTTGAACAACAAATGTTTTAATGGATGTAAATGGCCTTGAATTTGTAATTTTCATGAAACTTTTCATCTAAAAGCATTTCGCATAACAAATAAACGGACATATCTCGGTTAAATATGTCCACAATGCGGTCGTTTTACGCTTTTTACCTTTATTTGTGAGATTTTAATAGGGGTCCGTACTTAAAAAGTAGAACAATATTAAAATGAAAATGAAAATCTTTTTGGTAACAGTCTGCCTTTCATTATAAGTAAACGTTGTACTGTCTACTAACTAAACTGTCTCCATTTACGGCTTAAGATAATATAGATATACATTTCGCAGATGACTACACATACCGCTACCTATCTTTATCTATCTATCTATGAATCATTATAATAAGAAAAGATTTTGTTGTTTGTTTATTTGTTTGAACCCGTTAAAATACAAAATACTAGACCAATCATGATGAAAATCGGTGTAAAAATAGTTCAAGAACCCAGGAAAAACATAGGCTTGCTTTTTATGGTCTTACGTACCACGCGAGTGAAAGCCGTGACGGAAGCTAGAAAAATATAATATATTTTTCTAGCTTTCGTCACGGCTTTCACTCATAGGTATACCTACCTACTACAGATTCATACCTCGTTTCTACGAGTATTTGTTGACTATTAAATGACACCCTTCAATTTTACAACAACTTTACTGTATTTATCTGTTTGTTTAGCATAAAAAAAAGCCACGACTAATAGGTCTTCCATGTTTTTAGCCAAACTGGATGAATTTGGTCTTTTAAAAGTAAGAGATACCTTCTGAAATAAATAATATTGATAAATAAGAAGAAAAGTAGGTACAGAACCATCACACATGATTCAGTGGAGACTTAAAAATATATCTCATAATCCGGTGGACGGTCTCGGACATTTTAATTATTTGTTGGGTCATTCTGTGTTGATGAGCGCCCTGGGATACGTACGATAAACATGTTGTACTACTGAAATGAATTAAAGTTAGCATTTTGTTTGACAGGACGTACGGTCTGATCCCTATAAAGAGAATTACTAGGTTGGAGTTTGTATTATTTTGTGGTAGAAACGCTGACCTAATTGTATTTTAGTAGGGCTGCTTCTTTACGGTATATGGTAGATATTAATATGTTTTTTTGTACGACGTGTATAGTAAACAGGCTGAGAAGCTCGTGGCTAAGCCATAGTTGCTAACCGTGGTCGGCCGTGGATGGGTGAACATTTCACACCACGAGTTTTCCTCCGTGCATCGGCAAGCATGTTGATCCATCGGTCCCGATTGACATTTGAAGATCTATGGCAGTCGTTACGGGTAGTCAGAGGGCAGAAAGTCTTACAACTTTTAATTGATTATTTTTATAGCATTTAGCTATGCTTAGCAAATTATACTAAGAAACAGTTGAAAAAGATATGGGACCGGCAGGATTTGAACCTGCGACCTTACTGCACACCGGGCAGCCGCTTTAGCCATCCAGCTACGGTTGCCTCTTACCAGAACCCTACATTTCTCAACTGTATGATACGTCATTTCGTGACGTCACGTTCATCCATTTGTTTCTATCTTAAGTAGGATGGGTCGCAGGTTCAAATCCTGCCGGTCCCATATCTTTTTCAACTGTTTCTTAGTATAAGTCTTACAACTAGTCTATCAAAGAGTATCGTATCACCTTGTACTGGGTTGTGGAAGTGTGATGGCAGTTGCACCAAGCAGAATATTGATATTGAACTAAATCCGTTCGACTAAAGCCCACCCTCATGTGAATGGAAAGAAGACCACATGGAAAGAAGATTGTGTATAGTGAACAGGCACTGATAGTACGTAGTAAATATAGACCATTGTACGGGGAAAGGTACATCTAAAGGATAAGTCTGATAAAGATAAAAGAAATGTATTTAAAGTCAGTTATATTATTACTGAAAACTAATGTTAATTGACCGCCACGCGGCGAAAGGAACGGTTTGATGTTGCCCGAACCGGTTGATTGCAACTACTGATTATTGTGTTGAATGTACGTATTTTGTTCACTTCGCTGCGCGTTGATGTCAGCATAAAACTAAAATTATTGCGATGTACGGGTTTGCTCGTACAATCATGAACATCCACAATCTACAAAAATAGATTGAAGATACGTGTACATGTATAGAAGCTGTGGTATTAATAAATGTCGCTATGTGATATCCACGTATACCAATTTTCTAACCGATAACCATTTACCAATGTATATCATACCAAAATGAACTCGCAGGTACTTTAAATATAAATAAATAAATAAATATTCCCCAACTCACACACAACGCCATCTAGTCCCAAACTAAGCAGAGCTTGTACTATGGGTACTAGAATACTAATACATATACTTTTCTTTTGTAAATACATACTTATTATACATAGAAACACCCAGACTAAGACAAACCCCCATGTTCAAGCACACAAATATTTGTCTTAAGTGGGAATCGAACCCACGACCTCGGCGTCGCAGGCAGGTACACTACCCACTCCGCCATCCGGTCGTCAAATTGGATGAAACTGGTCAAAAGTACTTAATAAATTATCGCCATACATTTTTTAAGCGCCTGACCACCGTTAAAACGTGTTGTTTAATTTTTAATGCGCGGTTAGCTCAATTTAGCGTAACCTTATTTAAGTTTAAATAAATTAGCCTGGTTGGCCTACATTTAAATTAATTTTCAAATATATTGGATGAGTTTTATCGGACCCGTTAGTCTGTACGCCGCAGACCGCAGTCTGCAGGGACTGTGGTCTGCGATTGATGGAGGTGTGAATTGGAGAGAATTAAAATAATCTATATAAAATATCTTGTAATATTTTAAAGCAAATTATAGCTTTGCTGCGCCTTTTTTTGTATTTAATAAAATATAATGGTTGAAATCGAAATAAGGTTCGTCTAGCTAATAAACTGTAGAATTATATATATAAATAAATAATTAAAAATAAATTTATTTATTTTCACCTGTTATGTTTAGGTCCCATAAAACATGCTGGGATGGGGGGTGATGCCAACCCTGTGCTGCTATTGTGAATTTTCTGGAGTAAAGTTCACAAATAACACTTTGCTCGTCTCGGGAATCGAACTCGAGATTTTGCGGTGAAAGGCGTAGACCATCGAGGTAGTATTACTATTAATTATCTATTATTCATAATCGAAATACTTTATTTTCTGCTCCGTTGAATTTTCAGTGTAATTTCGTAGCAACTAAATAATTACGTAATAGCACTGAAAAGTTATCGCTTCGTTTTTGATTAAAGACAACATAAATGAGTTGCGTTGGATAAAATTAAGATTCACCAGGCTTGTATGGGAATTGCTTTAATATTTAAATTTAATTTTCAAGATTTTTCTCATCACCTTAGTGTTTAATTGTACCCTGCGAAAAGATACAGTATTATGTAAAAAAGCAACTCTGGCTAACCAAGAAAAAGGAAATCCTAGTTTGGTAGCCGCTGTCTAAAAAAAATGTACTAATGTATTCTCTTTGAAATAAACTTTTTTTTTTTTAACGGACTTCCCAAAAAGGAGGAGGTTCTCAATTCGGCCGGTATGTTTTTTTTTATGTATGTACATCGATTACGTCGCGGTTAATGGACCGATTCGCGTGATTCTTTTTTTTTTCGACGCGAAATAGCTGCCAGGTGGTCCCATAAAAATTCTTTCAGTTAGGTCAAGTAGTTTTTATTTAATAAGCGTTATTAGAATTAAAGTCGTTTTTTTTATTGGAAAATTATATCTATGTTTAACCGGCCCGGGGAAAACTGTATATGAAATTTGACAGTCCGATTGTTGCAAAAGTATAAACGTCAATTTTCTTCATGTTACATCTTGACGTCTATCATCTCTGTGTGTAATACTTGTAATACTCTTAGTTAACGGAACTAAATTGGAGTTGACAAGTGGAAGCAAAGACAAAACTTGACGTTTGGGTCATGTTTGCTTGCGGAAAGGTCAACCACAGGTCACGATGATAGAGCGAACTTAACCACATGACTTGTTGTCTACTGTTACTCAAAGGGTATGTCAAGTATTGTGTGAGCTACTCGTATATACATGAAAGGAAAGTCAAGTAAATGTTAGTTAAGAAGATACAATTGTTATAATGTTTCAAGTACTTCCGTAATCGGGTTAAAACTAAAGTTTAAAATAAATAAAGATAAAGAAAACTTAATAATAAATATTAGTTTTTTTTAATCAGATAAATACTTAATAATTAAAAGTTACAACCCAATTTGATTTGTACTGAAAATACGCTATTCGGGAAGTCGAAAATGTTCCTACAACACTATCTTATTCGATATATTTAAATTATTTACAAATTAATACTACCTAATGTTTACAAACTAGCTATATCACTTTCGGATTAAACTAATCAAATGACGTCAATCCGTTCGTATAATAAATAAGAATAAGATACATAGTTCCGGCAAATCTTAATAGTATATTAGCAATTTTAAAACTACTTATTTCTATTTAAAATCAGTACATGCACATACCTTACCTTACCACATTACCTTCTAGCATCAGTGAGTAAGACAGTGTGACATTAATATTGTAAAAACAAAATTTTAGATAATTGCCACTTAAACAATTCTTAGGAAATTAAAACAAAGCAAAAAATATATGTCTAAAGAAATTTAAATAATAACACCCTTTACTTGATTTTTTTGCCTATACATATTGATCGTAATGATCGCTATGTTAAGTATTTTTTTTTATTTTACTTTTACCTACATAATTTTAAGGTACTTTAGAGGTCAATGGTACTATATTAAACCAGAAAATTTAACGAACAAAACAAAAGCTACCAATTTCCCTTGAAGTTTTCCAGATAACTTACAGAAATTAAATTTAACTTTCCTTGTTGTCAAACTTAACATAATTTATTTTCTCATTCCTCCAAAACTCCGTCCTCAAAGGTCACTCACATCGAGTTTAATCTCGAGATTTCGAGACCAAGTTATAACTAAATTTTAAACTCCCAACAGAATATTCGATTTACGGCACCGGACCACGCTAACTTAGCACTTAACTCCAACTTAGCCTCACTTAACCGTATCTAAATCTTAAGTTATCTTGAATTACGGTCCACCCTATGCAGCGTTAAGTTTTGGACTTAAGTTATGGAAGTAAACTTGCATAAAATTGTGAAAATGATATATTAGATACTAAGGGGCTTCCCCAAAGTTTGTTTGTAACTTTTAACTTAAAGTTAGCCTAATTATTTCATAGTTGAGGTGGACTTTATGGGTTTTGTTGGAAAATATTCTTGTAAAAGGCAACCAGACAATTTGCATTAAATGAATTGTTGCTGTTGCCGAGCAAAGCGTGTTATTATTTTGGAAAAGAATATACATATATAAATATTATAGATAATATGAAAATCTTCGATCTTTGTTTAGACCACAAAACGAGAAGGTTACTATGGAATCACATTCAAGTCAACTGGTTTTGAGCTAATATACCTGCTCTTCATAATATATAATGTCACATGATAACCATGTGCAATGGGTCCTCAGAGGTTTTTTGATGTAGTAGTATCCATAGAACTTTCCGTGAGGAAATTCTCAATAGCAGCACGGAGTTGGAATTGTGACCAGTGGATGGCGATAGTCCCATAGTACCTTAACCTAACTGGTGAAGTGTGGGTGCTGTTCACCTCTGCCTCATCCTTCTCGCTAATAAAGGCGTGATGTTATGTATATATGTTATGAGTATCTATAGTTTAATCGAGATTAATGAAAAATAAACTTTTTTCAACAATGGTTGCCTTGTAGTGAATAAGTAAGAGGTGATTCATCCTACAATGAAATGTATGAATCGTACTATTACGTTGAAAAGTGGAATAAATTTAAATGGAGACAGACTCGTCTTGCATTAAATACATTCATGGCATATAAATTAGCACGTAGAATTGTATATTCGGATCATGGACATTTTAGGTCACTGGGTATATATTAAACTAGAGTATTTTTTGGCATAGTGTCAATAATTGTATGCCTGTCTCAATATTTCAAAGTAAGCAAAGTAAAAAAAAGCTTAATTTTAATCGGTAACAATTAGTGCTTATAACATTTTTTTTTTTAATTTTTAAATCAGAGAGATCAACTCTACTTTAGAGGCTTTTATTGCAATTGATATCAAATGGCCTTACTTTTGTTTCTGACACTAATTATTTCTTGGTAGCAAAATAATTATGTTGTATGATAACAACGTGTGAACCCTACCTTCGGGCGTCATGTGGGCCGAACATCCTAATTATGTACAAATGTAATAATTGTGTACACTCGTAATAATAATAATATTTGCACCATTTTAATCATGATTCTTATTGTCTATAATAATTTAAAATGAACATTAAATAACATAACATCACGCTTATAATACCCAAGAGGGTGTAACAGAGGTGTCCAATACCCAAATTTCACCTGTTAAGTTTAGGTCCCATGGGATAGAAGGTGAGTCTATCGCCATCCATCGGTCACAATTCCAACTCAATGCTGCTATTGTGAATTTTAAATGCCAATGTTCTAATAAGCTTTTGTGAAAGCTTTACTGAAATACATTCATACACACTTTTTTAATGTAACAAATGGTTGGAGCTGATGGCAAAAGCTAGTCTGGTAAATATCAGGTCAAGGAATTTGTCATAAATAAAAGAATAAATTCTTTATATCATATATTTTGCAGTACAAAGTGGCTAAAGATCTAAATCATCAGTCTGAATTTATTTAAGAGCAACAAAAGGAGCAGAAGGGGCAAAATAAGAAGAAGCCGCTACATAAGGTGAGGCAGCAACGTAAGGAGCCGCATAGCTGGCAAAAGGAGCCGCTACGTAAGGAGCGGCTGGCGCAACATAGGGTGCAGCAGCGGCTACATATGGAGCAGGAGCAGCGGCTATTAAAGGAGCAGCAGCGGCAACAAGTCCGTTGTAGTTTCTTGATATGTACTGCGAGCTGGATGCTGTGACGAAAGGCGCTGGTGCAGCAACCAGAGGAGCGGGTGCCACTAGAGCACCAGGCTTGGCATAGGCCAGAGCGAGGGTAGCTAGGAAGATGACCTGAAATAGAAAAATATTAAATTAAAAACTAATTGCAAATGACTATAAATACATGTATTTTGCGATCAATATATCGAACGGGCAAGTAGAACACCTATTGGTTACTGGTAAATACAGTCCTCGAATGAGATATTTCACTTCATGTGACAGTAATTAAAAGACCTAATCTAATCACCAATAGCAGGCCAGAAAATAGTATAATCTAGTTTGGTAACATGTTATAAAGGTGAGATGCTGTTACTTTCGTCCTCTAGCTCGTTCACGAAAGTTCAATAACCTTTGGATAGATAGATAGAGAAAACTTTATTTGCACATCAAATTTGTTACAAACATACAAAGAAATAATATTATTAAAACCGACGTGAGGTGAAGACATTATTATTGAAAATACGGGTTACTCACGTTACTTTAGCCGGGATACGACGACACGCGAATAACAGCCCAGTTGATGAATCTACGTATTAGATTCGAAACTAGTCGGCATATCCCGGCTAAAGTAACGTGAGTAACCCGTATTTTCAATAATAATACAATGAAATAGGTACTTAAAACTATAACGTACAAAGGGCGGCCTTATCGCTTGACGCGATCTCATCCAGGCAACCTTAGGATGGACATAATGGTAGTTTATTGTATTGGATTTGTTGTTACTTTTTCTTTTTAATTTTGCTCAAGGCTTGTTAAGATTAAAGACTAAACTTTACATAATATATTACTTACAATCTTGTACATTGTGATGGGATTAGTTGCTTCTCTGGTGGACAGGAGACTTGGTTGTGATGTGAGGAGTTTAGTGACATTGCTTTTTATACGGACCCAGGTAAGATTTACCTTGGACGCTGTTTCGTCACAGCTTTGTCAGTCATTGCAATTTTCATTAAACTCTGAGCACGCAATGAGGACGAAACCGTTGCGTCATCAGAAGAAGGTGGACTGACTAACTAATAAATATTGTTTTATATCACACTGGTTAGCTGGAAGAAACGAGGGTTTAAACCATTTCCACATATTTTCGCTTCTATAAAAAGTAGAAGACTGATTGTAGTTACCATAAATCTCATATATTATTATTATAGCCTCTTAGTCTGTAATTTTAGAGCCTGACTCACCTCAAGTGTAAGGGTTGCTGCACACATGTCCGGCACGCGGTTTGCCTTTTTTACATTCGTTCATTGATTATCTGAGTCTAGTGACAGTTAGAGTTAGCAGATGAAGCAATACATGCCGAACCGACGTAGAGGCCCGAATATGCGTGTAGCAACTATAAACGTTTTTATAATTGTAAGTTAAAAGTAAGGTTACCACCAAAGTACAGATGAGAGGAGATGTGTTTAAATAAATCAGTCAAGTTTCGTTACTTCCACATCTCCTTTCGTTTTGGCTTTGGGGAAAATTTGGAAATCTTTATCCTATTATCCGGATGAACATAATAATATATATTATGACAATGTATATCACCAGTAACGCTACATTCACGATTATGACATCTGTAATTAGGATGTTAGCACATGTGACGCTCAAATGTAGCGTTCTATATGTAGATACATATCGTACAAGCTCATTATGTTGTTGGATATTATGTTGTGTTTACACCAGCTCTATTGTTTTCTGGGTGATTATCGGGTTATTATTTTTTGTGAGTAAGTCCGTTGCCTGATATCTTGGTACGGAATTGTTTCGGTAAAAAAAATCTTATAGAAATTGACACCTGGTACCGAATGAAAACAGAGCGCCTGAATTTTTCACCAAACTTTTTTACCCAGAAATCAGAGAAACCAAGATCTGCAATGCAACCAGTATTATTAACCACAGCTAAAATTCAAAGCTTACTTCAAATTTATTAAATTATATTTCGGTATAATATTCTTATACAAATTTAGGCACTTGGTACCAAAACGAAAACAGAGCGCCTGAATTTTTTACGAATACTATCCCGTACCTAGAAAACAGGATGCAGCCTTAAAATTTAGAGTAACCAACATCCGTAATGCAACCAGATTAGATTTATCAAACACAGTTAAAATTTTAAAGCTAGCTTCAAGTTTATAAATTATATTTCTATAAAACAGAAGGAAAACCTTGTCTTTTTGCGTTAATTTAAATCACAACACCAATCGAATTTTGACATCTTATTTTACCAAAAATTACAGTGACTGGAACGCGGAGTTAGTATTATGTAGTAGCCTGACTGTTAAATTTAAACCACGTAGGTATATATAACCTAATGTTTGCCAATCAATGCCTACTGTGAAAATAAACAAAATCCCATGGCACCATACTGATTTGCAACAAATAAAACAACATAATTTGATCAAACCGTTACCAAAAAAATTCTCCCTAAACACCAGGAGTGCGATAACTCAAAATAAAATTGAACCTTTCCAAAAACTCTTGGAAACTTTGCAAGTGGTTATAACACTCATGTTTTACATTCTCAACAAGTGTTGGCCGGATCTAGTACCATCTGCTTGTAAAGTTGGCCACATAAATCTTATGGGTATACCCTCGGGACGCCTCTGACCTTACACAATATCGTAAAGTATTACTTACTGGCCCTACTGCCCAAGATACTGGAGTAAATTTATCGGGTTTTCCTTGCTTAATTTATTGTTTAGCTGTTTTTACTGTTAGGCAGTTTGATAGGAGTATTGGGGTTAATGTCCAATATTGTCCAGGACAAGGAGTTTCCTTTGTAAATTCCGAATTATACTGACTTATGTAATAGCGAGCAACTCGTTACATAGGTCTTACTGAGAACTTCGCTTTTATATTTGAAGGTGTTATCTTTGTTTTTTTTCAATCTTAGGGCAGATAATTTGAACCCCATGACATTCAAGAAAACAAGAAAGAAAAGCATGGCAGTATTATATTGTACAAGTAATCTAAAACCAACATGTCTTGAAATGAAATGTATAATTTGATCGGTAGTCGTGTGTACCATCTGCTTGTACGTCTCTGGCCTTACACAATATCGTAAAGTCTTACTTACTCCCCAAGATACTGGACAAAATTTATCGGATTTTCATCTCATTTATTAATTGTTTAGTTGTTTTTACTATTAAGCTGTTTGCCAGGTGTAGTGGGGTTAATGTCCGGTATTGTCCACGACAGGCAGGTTCCTTTGTATACCCTACAATTATTTTGTGACTTATGTAATGAGGAGCGACTTGTTACATACGTTTTGCTAGAATAACCCTTTTGCTAGTTGTTTAATACTATTGGGCACTTTAGTCCGAGTATTTTGGTTAATGTGCAGGACATGGATGATGATGTCTTTTTAGGGTTCCGTAGTACCTACAAGGAACCCTTATAGTTTCGCCATGTCCGTCTGTCCGTCCGTCTGTCCGAGGCATAGCGACGAAACCGTTGGTGCTAGAAAACTGAAATTTTGCATAAACATGTATGTTAACTATACAAAGAAAGTCGTAGATTAAAGTTTGGAAAAATATTTTTTTTTCGGGTAGCTCCCCTACATGTAAAGTAGGGATGTTTTTTTTTTTGTCGCCTACCCCATAGTGTGGGGTATTGTTAGATAGGACTTTTGAAAACGTTTAGGGGTTGCTAAGACAGTTTTTTGATTTAGAGATCCGTTTGCGAGATAATTAACTTTAAAGAGCAATTTTTTGTTCGAGTAGAGCGTCCCCCCCCCCCCCCCCTCTAAAAGCTAAACTACTGGATCCCAAAATCTGAAAAAAAATGTGTCGGTAGTACATGTAATGAACTTTAAAGGAAAACTATAGCGGATAAGTTCACTTCATTAGTTCAAGAGGAATAGGGGTCCGAAATGTCAGATGCAGTTACGCAGAATATTTCGTTCAAAATTCTTGAAACATCTCGTCATACGTGCTAGCTGGTTTCGTGTACTACAAACATTTCCTTTCTGAAGGACGCCATTTATCTGGTCCCTATATGTCTTTCGAGGATAAAATAAATAATAAATTGTTTTATTTTTATTTCTTTAACAAGTTAACACCAATTAGTTTGTGATTGGAGCCTTCTTTTAAGCAAATGATGCCTGTATTAGAAGACTCCGCTCTTCCATAACAAAAATAAAATATAAAATAAAAAGAAAAATATTAATAATTTAGACATAGGTAAGTAAATTACAAAACAGACAGGATTGACATAAATACAGTTTGTGTGTGTGTGTGTGTGTGTGTGTGTGTGTGTGTATATATGTGTTTGCTTGTGTATGATGTGTGTTTGAGTGCCTGTGTATGAGAGTTTAGGTTACGTGGTTATTTTAAGGAGTTCTTCGGTTTCCTCATAAGTAAGAGGTTTGATCCATTTTATTAAATTCTTTTTGCATGTATAATACTGTTCTTTATATACACATATTTCTTTATTTATCCGATTAATATAAAATAAATAATTTCGAGGATAACACAAATAAAATAAATTAAAAATAATCATTACATATCTAGGTCATATTATTTTTTATCTCAAGACGAACTACTAGAACAGGTTGAGTGAAAAATATAAATTATTTTACAAAAGGACTCGATAGATGGCGTTGTACTCGTGATATTTTTTCTGTCGCCTACCCCATAGTGTGGGGTATCGTTAGATAGGTCTTTAAAAACATAATGGGGTTGCTAATACAGTTTTTTGATTTAGGGATCCGTTTGCGAGATAATTAACTTTGAAGAGCAAATTTTTGTACGAGTAGGGCGTCCCACCCCCCTCTAAAAGCTAAACCGATAGCTTAAAAAATCTGAAAAAAAACACGGTGGTAGTATATATGTAATCAACTTTTCATGAAAACTATAGCGGTTACTTTAACTTAATTAGTTCTAGAGTAATTGGGGTCCAAAGTGTAAAATGCAGTTACTTAGAATAATTCGTGCAAATTACAAAAACCTTTGAAAGTAATGACTTGTATGAAGATGTTACTTGTTTAATACAGATAGTAAATCCCTTTTAAGTCGAAATATGTTGTTACGACTATGTTACTACGGAACCCTACTGCGCGTGGCCCGACACGCACTTGGCCGGTTTTTTCATAGTTCCTTTTACGGAATTATGTGAGAAATATAATATATATGTTTGAAATTTCAACTTCATATCTTTATTATTTTACTGAGTTATGATTTATTGATATAGTTTTATGGCTTTGGTGTAAATTTTTAAATAGTGCTATTATCAAAACTTCAAAACCTAAATTACCTTTTAGTGTCGTTTTCACCAAGTTTAACATTAAACTACACCTTTCAAACTCTCTGTTCCGTAGATTAGTTATTAGTACATTAAACAAGAGGGAGTTACGACGACAGAAATGCAATGGATAACGCATCGGTCTTATGATCGAGAGGTCGTGGGTTCGAATCCTGGCCATTACACCACGGACGTGAACTTCCTTCTACGAGCGAATTCAGCTTAGCTGGAGGGGGTTAGTTAATACTAGTAATTTGTGTTTGCAAATTGCTAGTAAACTTTAATAAAAAAAAAAGATTATGCTGTATCTTGAAAAATCTTATGTCACACCAAAGCCATAAAACAATTTCAAAATAAACTTATAAATATGATAAAATAAACTTCGTATGGATTAGTTTGTTGAAACATAGTTAACATCTCTAATTTATCTGAAAGCACACAATACATACATGTATATTTATCAAGTGTGTGTTGTTTAACTGATGGACAAACATAATAGTCCTCGGCAGCAAACAAACACAAAGTGCACAAACACAAATGTTTGCGCTACGATCAACGAATAAAACCGTGTTGAGATAAGGTAAGTAAAGGTGTTTCATATTAAACGTATGAACAACGATCGATTATAATTTAATAAAAAAATTATGACGCATAATGTAATTTATTATTTTATTTTATTTTATTTATTTATTAATTGTATATGTGTGTGTTATAAAGTTTTATTATTAGTCATTATATTTTTAGTTCGATTATTTTCTGTAAATTCTTGGTAATGTTAATAAATGTACTGATTTCATAAAAATAACATAACATCTTTGTAGCCTAAATCATAAATTACTCGAATCCTAAAAAAATACACGAAGATCACAAAAGAGTACACGAAAAGTAGGCGCTAAATTATTAAGAAATAATTCTTCATAATTATAGATTTAAATTTATTCACCGTCACAAAAAGGTGGATTAATTGGCACCAAAAAACTTTTGTCAAAGCGCCTGTTTTACGAAAATATCTGATCAAAGGATTTAATTGATCCCTTTGGCTTTTATCGGCCGATATTAAAATATTTTCACATCGTGGTATACCTTCTGAGTTTATAGTCTAGTGCACAGAGCCACTCGACTGTGCTAATGCTGATCAACCTTTACAATAGACCTAGATTGTCATAAAGGTAATGTTACTACAAAGCCTTTGTGATCCTCAGTGGTTAAGCTGTAATATGCTTTAGTATATAAAATAATGCGTGAGCTAAAAGTGTGGTTTTCGGGATAGCATAACGAGTGCAAAATAGATTTAACGAGCGCAAAAATAGATTTTGCCACGTTTTGTCATGTGTTCATTATGTATACCTAAATATGACAAAAAATCGTGTTCTTCAGAATGGCTGGTTGTCTGTAGCGTTGGTCTATGAGAGTTGATTCGAAAATTGCTACATAATTGCTTATATTTGCTACATGTAATAAATAATTGCTACATAGGATATATACTTATTTAGACATTATTTTTTTTTTTTTGACCAGCCAGCCTGACGTTTGGTTGGCTGGTCACCCCTAGTTTAAATTCAAGCGTGCAAAGTTTTCCAAAATGTATTGCGTGAATAATTGCTACATATTTAATTCATTTCTCTAATTTAGTTGTAACTTCAAACATAAAATTATTACCGGTATAATGTATTTTGTTTCTGCAACACAACATTACTAGCGTTATGTAAGCAAACGTGTTATGCCGCCTCTCAAAAACAATTTCACAAGCTGCCTTATCTTTCAGGCAATTTATGAAAGTCCATTGTTCTTTCAAAACCGCAAATATTCGTTTAGTACGGTGAATGTTTTACAGAATCAATCGCCATAATAAATGCGCGGGCACGTGTACGCGGTTTTTTTTCCGGAACGTATTCTGACCAACGCTGATGGTTAAGGCTACAGCGGTGAGTGCACTGTGGTAAATTAATTAAAAAAGGTTGTACTTAATAATTATATTACTCTAGGTTCTTTACACGGCTTTTCCCGCATGGTACGGTCAAAAAAGTAGACTATAATGTTTATCTAGGCTATAAGCTACATATTGTAATACATTTATTCAAAAATTATCCAGTTGTTTTTGCGTGTAAGGGTTCCAAATCAAATCCACTTGACTAAACATCGAGACTACCTTGAAAACTTTCACATTAATATAAAATATAAGTAATATGGTATTTTTTTTAACTGCTTTGATGGTCTAGTGGTAAGCTTATGCGACCTCTCAACACAAGGTGTCGGGTTCGATTCTCAGCCATTCTCAGGTCGGGAAAAACTGCTAATTGAGATTTTCCTGTCAGGTTATTCTTGATAGCAGGAGTTAGCATTGTACCCGGTGGATGGCGATAGACGATCAGGTGATATTTGGATGTTATAGAATGTTATACAACTCTGCCACACCCTTTTAGGTAATATATCTAGGTGACATGTTATGTTTATTTATTTTATTTTATTTTATTTAGAGGGTACAGAAACAGATGACAGATTAAACACTTCATACATTATTATGTTTTACATAAAAACAAATTACAAATCTGACGCCCAATTATATCTGTACTCAGCACTTCAATTAGATAGCTTCAACAAGAAAGGTAGTACGTTAAACATAGAACAAAAGGAATTTCACAACTAAATTATAAGATAAAATTTAAATTAAATTAAATTAGGTACCTAAAGTGAATTAGTTTATAACTATGAAGATTCTAAATTACACAATGATGATTTAAATTTATTGATATTGAGTACATCCTGAAAAATATATGTTTGAGAGCATACTAAATTATACTTTTTACACATTCTTATTAGTGGACTATTCTGTGAGACATTATTATTACAAGATGAAACACTAAATAGCTGTGGAGTACGCACAGATCGTGTTGGAATCTTAAAATATAACTTATTAACAAGGTCAAAATCTTATGAGCCGTTCACAATTTTATGTTAGTGTATGTATTTTATACTAAAGTCATTAGTAAAACAATAATTTAATGGAAGGTACTCACAGTTTCCAACTTTGTGCATATTTTACACAAATAAAGTGGATTGATCTGGTTGGTACATGATGAATGTGGCTGAACCCTGAAACGTTATAATTTAGGTCCAAAAGTTTGTGCGGTATTTGTAACGTTCGTGGTTTTATCTGCTGATGAAAAACTGACGCGTGCTACGAGTTATTTAACGAGAATGGGATTAATGGCTCGGTGTGTTGTTTATTTTTTCAATAAAATAAAGAATAAATATAAATAAATATCTCACAACTTACACACAACGCCATCTAGTCACAAACTAAGCAAAGCTAGTACTAGAATAACTGATACTATACTTTGTCCATTCCTTTATTTTCTTTTTGACAGATCACGCCTATGAATTACCGTTTATTTTGTCAGATTAATGTACTACAATAATAATGTACTTTATTGACAAGTGACACTTTTTAGGGAAGTTCACTGTTTGTAACAAACAACCACAGACTATAAATCAAATCGTGAAATGAAATAAATCGATCATTATGAAAAAGAATAATTTGACTTTTTTTGTGTATTGTCTGTATTTTTTATAAAAAAAGCTAATAAAAATAGTATCATGATTCCATGAATAATTATTTGCTAGAAATTAAGTCGAAATCTTGGAATGACATATATCAAAATGTAAACAAAGGTAACTAGGAAACCGTCATAGACTAAGTATGTGACATTATTATTATATTATTATTTTGTCTATTTATTTCATCTAATAAAAACTACTAATAAACGAATAATTAATAATGAACTAAAACCATTTCGATGTAATTAATCGATTGAAAGTTCTTCCTAGACAACATCGATTATGATTTCAAATCGAATCAGTAACGTGTGAAGGCATCCCTAAATGTAATCTGTCAAAAAGAAAATAAAGGAATGGACAGAGTATAATTCATGTTTACTTTTCTTTTTTAACCGACTTCAAAAAAAGGAGGAGGTTCTCAATTTGGTTGTATGTTTTTTTTTTTTTTTTTTTTATGTTTGTTCGCCGATTACTCGAAGACGCCTGGACCGATTTGAGAAATTCTTTTTTTGTTTGATAGGATATACTTGTCATGTGGTCCCATTTTTTTCAAGTCACGTTCTGATGATGGGATCTTAGAGAAATCGAGGGCAACCCTCAAATTTTAAAGGCTTCTATATTGTTTTTTATATATTATCTAAAGCTACTCGGATATCTGCATCTAGTAGTCAGCATTTTATGTTGCTGAGCTGATGCTGGAAGGTACAACTCCTCAACGGTTAGGAGTACGGGGATAATTCTTTAAATATAGGCTCCTTGAGGCCGTTTACTGTATTCTTTCAAGTTATACACAGATGAGGCGAGACGTTGAATATTACTTATGTATATTCATAATATGAGGTCATGATTTGATGATGGGATCCTAGAGAAATCATGGGTAACCCTCAAATTTCAAAGGCTTCTATATTGTTTTACGTATATTACCTAAAACTACTTGGATATTTGCATTTTAAGTTGCTGAGCTGATGCTGGAAGGTACAACTCCTCAACGGTTAGGAGTACGGGGATTATTATTAATAAGTTTTCCGTCTCAAGTAACCGTCGTCTCCTCATTCGAGAAACGTTCTGGTCTACCCATCACTTAAAATCGTAAAATAAAATAATTTTAACAAAAAAAAAAACCGACTTCAAAAAGTAGGTAAACTAAAAAGCAAAAAATAAATTTACTTCGCACAAAATAATACGTTTTTTCATTTAGTAAAATAGAAATTATTAAATAATTATTTTATAATTCTGAAGTCGGTGCCAAGTAAACAATAACTCTGTATAGACCAATCTTTCTAACAACTATTTTCTGACTGAATATTAGTTCTTAATTATCCGATTTACTTGGCACCGACTACAGAATTATAAAATAATTATTTAATAATTTCTATTTTACTAAATGAAAAAACGTATTATTTTGTGCGAAGTAAATTTATTTTTTGCTTTTTAGTTTACCTACTTTTTGAAGTCGGTTTTTTTTTGTTAAAAATTATTTTTTATATACATACTTATTAACACCCAGACTAAGACAAACCTCTATGTCCATACACAAAGATTTGTCTTAAGCGGATTTTTTTTTATATAATATAACATAGCGCCTATAACCTATTAACCAAAAAAGTATGGCCGAGATGTACAACACCCAATTTCACCTGTTATATTCGGGTGGAGGGTGGTCCTAACAATGTGCTGCTATAGTGAAATTCCTGACGAAAAGTTCACAAATAACACTTGGCCCGATCCGGGAATTGAACCAGAGACCTCGCGGTGAAAGACGCATAGGCTAACCACTAGACCATCGAGGCAGCCAATAAACACAACAGGTAAACAACCGTATCTAGTAACTGCGTATTTTCGTAAGACTCCTCTCTAACCCGACTAGTAAACCCTCGGATACCCAGCGAAGTGTGAATGCCTTAAAAATATCTAACGTCCTATAAACCGTAAGTTCCTTTGAGGGCGCGGAAAGGCTAATGCATAGAGGAGGCATGAGTATTACAACCTTAATTCGATAAAAGTAAAACTACATATAAATAAATATTTCACAACTCGTACACAACGCCATCTAGTCGCAAACTAAGCAGAGCTTGTACTATGGGTACTAGAATAACTGATACTAATACATGTATACTTTTCTTTTTGTAAATACATACATATTATACATAAAAACACCCAGACTAAGACAAACCCCCATGTTCATGCACACAAAGATTTGTCTTAAGTGGGAATTGAACCCACGACCTCGGCGTCGCAGGCAGGTACACTACCCACTCCACCATCCGTACGTATATAACTTAAGATGCAATTAAAAAGTACGAATAAAATGGCAAATAACTATGTTGTTTTTATCCGTACTATTCAGTTTTTTTACAAAAAAAAGAAATACGTTTATTTCTATCTTTTTAGTTGTTAAGTACAATAATTTTAAAATCGGTTTATCATTTGACTCAGCCATCGACACGACGAAGAAGAAGATATTCGGATTTGTTAAAATGGCAACCGGTCGTGATGGCTTTATTTAGTAAATTTAGAGGTGATTATTGTTTCAAAAGCTAGCCTGATACACTGCCTTGTAAATAATATGTAATTTGGTACAGTAAATTTTACAATAGTTCATTGTTATTTTGACATATTTTAAGAGATCGATTTTTGATAATAGATATCGACTTCCAAAATACCACATCCAATCTTCAGCATTAACGAAAATAATACTTGAATAAGTTAAGCGATGCATTTTGCTAACATAAAGTGCTAAGACGTTGGCAAGGGAGCCGTGGTTTCAACAAAATATCCTGTTTTCACGCGTTATTTGCATAAACTATGCGAGACTGTACTTCTGAGAGAAAGAAGGCATTATCTGTGTGTACATGGAGATAAGTGCATAGTCCGTTGATTTGAGTGTTTCAGACAATAGCCAGATAATATTCTACACAATTCTAGATACAATTATTTAAGTGTGAAATTTCGGCGTAGATAATATTTTCGTTCTATGTGTAAGCTTTTATTTAAATATTTAACATAATTTCGCATTACACTTTACGTTTTTATTTAAACAATTACTCAATTTAATAAACTGTTAAATATCTGTTATAGAAAGAACTAGATGTCGCTGCAATCGTTTATTTAAACAGTTTGGACGGACAGCGGAGCGAGTGATGCTCTGTCTATGGGACGGACATCAAACCATTACTTTTATATTTTCCCAACCAATGTTATACCACTTCCTAATTTAAATTTGGCGCCAACAGCTTGACCGTCATCGACGCGACATGCACGCCACGGAAAGAAAAAGAACTACTTCAAATTTTCGCTTCGAAAGTACCGCGTGCACATTTTACGCGCGCTCCCAAAATAATCATAAAAAACCCTCGTTAGGAGATCATGGACTGATAATTGGTGGTGCCAAGTATTGCGGTGACTAGTGATAAGTGGAAAACGGGTTCGTAAGTCCTGGAAACCGGCCGGTTCCTCTCAAGAAGAAACCCCGTCGTTTCCAACGAGCGTCAACCTTCAACCGTCCTGTCACCATTCCAGGTTAGTGTCTGTTTGTTTTCTACCGCTGGGAGCCACAGTTCTAATCCAAGCCAGTTGTCAGGGAAATGCCGAGGCTCCTTCAACGAGTTTCATTCATTTAATTGGTGCCTCCTGTGAGGATCAAAAACTCACGTAACTTCTTTAAAATCAAGTATTCACTAGTCAATTTACGTAAATCTTGTTAACATTCACAATAACATTCAGTGAATAAACATAAGTGACTAAAATAACCACAAATTCATTGTTTTTTCGTACTTTATCAAAAGTAGGTACTTTGAGACTCGCGCCGCTCGCCATCAGCGGCCGCGCCCGGCGTTCATAACAGCCGATATTTGTAATATAAAATACACCTACTTTTTGTAAAATAAAAGATAATTGTGCTTAACGGTTAGTTAGATAAATTGCATTTATCATGATACATTTACATTTAGTTCGTTTGCATTCGCTGGTCGGAGTCACTGTATTCCCTGGCACTGGCAGTGGGCTTTGGATGTTTTCTTGTGTTGGATGTGCTCGAATATACTGTTATTTATACCAATAAATTTACCGACAATACAGATTCACAAGGAACAACCATTATATTCGCCAATTCTGTACCTACCTAATAATAATACCGTGTACGGTACGTACCTATCATAGGTTTTGCAGCGTTCTTTTTAAATGTTGTGTATTTCATACTAACTACTTATAAATAACTAAATAGCTTCATATTGGTATATTATTGCCGGTTGCCGTTGAGAACTAGTGTCTACTTGTTGTTCGTGGTAATTATACGTAATAAATAATACCTAAACTAAAACAGGATGGAAGCTGAGTTACAGTCGTGTCTAAAGAGACGTGAATATGAGTTTAGAAACATGCAGATTATATATGATTTGGCTCAAAGTGTCGGTCAAAATAAATCTAAGATATCTACGTTTAAAGCTAGATACAAGTCGATAGAAAAATTAGGGATAGTTATATTGACTCGCATGAAAAGTAGGTATAACAAATTGAAATTAAAGTTCGATCCGGAACATGTATGATAATCAGCCTTTGTTATCATTTGATGAGTTATATTATGCGGCGGTCGAGTGCGCCGATAGTCTCGGCCCGAGCGCGAGTACTAGGTACGTCGGGGCCCAGCGCTGGGTCTAGCCGACAGTCATCTGTTGCCCAAGTAAAATTACCTAAATTGGAAATCCCTAAATTTGATGGGAACATTGTAAATTGGCAAACTTTTAAAGATAGCTACGTTCCACTTATTGATAATAATATTTCTCTATCGGACATTGAAAAATTCCATTATTTGCTTTCGTGTTTATCGGGATGTGCATTAACACTAGCTAAAGGTGTACCTATAACTTTAGCGAATTATTCCGTAGTTTACAGTGCCTTGTTAGATAGATATGACAACAAACGTATTCTAGCTACAGCTTATTTGGAGAGAATATTTAACCTTACACCGATCCAGAAGCCATCTTTAGGCAATTCAACGGAGTTATAAACATACTATATGAATGCACTAACGCCTTACGAGTTTTAAATATTAACGATTTGCCCGAGTTTGTTTTGTTTTACATTGCATCGCGATCTCTTGACGTCGATACTAAAAGACGGTTTGAGTTACAAAACACTAAGGAAATTCCCACATTTAACGATTTAGTTGTTTATTTACAAAACTATATTAAACTTCTGGAAGTGAGTCAGCCTATTTCGATCTCTCCATCGAATTCAACTAATTCTAAGCAATATCGTAACAATAATAATAAGGAAGGTAGCACCCGTTCAATAAAGACATCTCAAAAATCTTTTGTCGCAGCTAATAATAATAAAAGTGACAAGGTAAATAATGTTTTTTTGTGTTGTCAGGAACAACATTCAGTTTATCGATGTAGTAAATTGCATTCTATGAGTGTTGATCAGCGACAAAATTTTGTTCGAGAATTAAAGTTATGTAGTAATTGTTTAAGGCCAGGTCACAACAATGATAGTTGCAAATCCAAGTTCGCTTGTTTTATTTGTAACGCGAAACATAATACACTCTTACATGTTGAGAATAAAAGTTTATTAACTCATACAGTTTATTCAAACTTGACTGAAATACCAGACGCAAGTATCACATTCGCCAGTACGAACGAGACACAAGCTTCTTCGAGTATTAGCAGTACGAAAATATTAGGTTCGGCGATTGTGCGAATACATCACGCGGACGGCTCGCTTCAGTATGCGCGCGCCCTTATCGACAGTGGTACGATGGATTCTTAAAACGAGTGCGTGTGCTCGTCAGTTAGGCTTAAATATTAAAAAATGTAATTTGAGTGGTCTTGGACAAAACTTTGTGTGTGACAAAAAAGGTTACACTTTTGGTTCAATACCTCGTTCGACTGAATCTTCCAAGTTCAGTTTACCTTTGGTAGTTTTACCTAAAATCACCTTAGCTATGCCTTCGTCAGCGTTACCGCTGCGCGTCAAGGATTTATTCCAGCATCTTGATCTTGCCGACTGCGGATTTAATAAATCGGGTCCGATCGATCTTTTGATAGGTGTTGAGTGTTTTGATCAAATATATACTGGTTCACGTTTTAATCCTGGTCCCGGATTACCATGTGCGCTGTCCAGTGTGTTCGGCTGGGTTGTGACCGGTCAATATTTTCATTGCTATAATAAAGTGTAGTGATCAAGTGAGATTATGGTACATTAAAGTGTACGTACGTTATAATTTTATACAAGAATTATCATTGTAACTTATTGATTGGGAAAGGAATGATAAATGATGGATTGGTTAAACAAAGAATGCAATTGTTATTTGTACTTTGTACTTTGCAAATAATATGATCAAATGCTGTTTATTGAATATGTTTTCTTTATTTTATAACCTAAAACGACAACTCTGAATTGCTAGCCAACATATAAATCTTACAATGTTGTTAATATGAATTATTTAATTATAGTCAAAAATATATTTAATAAAATGGGATTATTTCTTCATATTTATCTTTGCTTGATATTTTCTTCATTATTAAAAATATATTTTTTTCATATACAGCGTGGCCTAGTTACAGTAGTCCAATAATTTTATTACATGTAGGATATCCCAACATATTATGTGCCGCGAAAATTAGTGGAAGAAGTTATGCATTTTTGAAGTTTCTTTCTTTAAATTTCCACTTTAGGTCATGTAAACCATTCTAAATTGAAAGTAGTTGCTTTAAATCGAATATGCACCGCAATTTTTTTCTGATATTCCATTTTTGGTGTAAACTAGTAGTAAACTGAAACTTTACGGTCAAAGTTGATTTAAATCCATAAAATATATTCAACACTTTTTAGATTTGATTGACGCTTAAATATTTATCAACAAATACGATTTCGGTAAGTCTGTTTTTACTTTATCCTCATTTTGGTATAATTTTATAGCATGAAATGAGATGTAAATATCACAAACCACAGCTCTGGGCTTCAGCGTTTTGAGGTAAATTTCACAACATATTTATGTTAAGGAAGTTGTTTTTTTCAAATAATATGTGCCTGAGAAAATGAGCTGTACTTTAAAAAATATGTTTAACTTTAAAAAGTGAGATTTTCAAATTTTAATAAAAATAGCTTTAAATACTGAAAATACACCTAGCAATATTAAATTATAAGCATTAAATTGTGATTGAACTCAAGATATAAATAATTTTATATTAAAGTTCTCCATAAAAAACCTATTAAATTAATTCAAATAGAAAAGTATTTGATTGCAAAATCTTGTTTACTTACGAATAGAATTTGACTAAAATTTATTTATCATTACAAGCCTGTTTTAGGTACCTAAATTATACATACAAGGTAGTTTTACAAAATCAATAGTAAATTACATAATATAATGTCCGCTAACATATTCAAACATTCACCATGCCTATCTAACACAAGATTAACATCTATCACAAGATGGTAACATTTGCAAATATGTAAAATACAGCACCATCATAAATCTTGAGCGAGGCAATCCCGACTCAGTGCAGTGTTGTCAAAACTCACGCTTTCATAAAAATTCAGCGAAAATACAGAAGAAAAGTTGGCGGGACTAGAGTATTTTATCGTTTCATCTTATGGTTTTGGTCCGAGGTATGAGTGTAGTCAATGATATTATATAAAAACAAAAGCAGATATGTTATAAGCGCTCGCGCTGTGAATACTCAAATACGTCCCAATTGGGACGTCTTGTGTTTAGTTTGCGTGTGGCCTGCGTCGAGCGCAGTCACGTGCCAGACGCCATGCGCCATGTTCAAGTTAAGAAAGAGAAAGCGATATTGTTTTGACGTTAGAGCGATAAGGATGCGTGCGCTGCGGACATTTGTCAATGTGTGCAATTTGGAATAGCTCGGAACGGATTTAAATCGTAATTTCTATGAACGTAACATATCTATAGTTCTATAATATCATTGAGTGTAGTTAAACAATTTAAAGGATTGGCGGTAAAATATCGTATGTATAAAGAATAATATTTGTTTGGGTTGATTCATATAAAAATATAATGTTCCTCATATTATTTGCGTAATGCGATTATTTAACTTCTTAAAGTTTGGATTGTAGACCAATTCTGATATAAATTGGTACACAGGTACTACTATGGCCTGCCTGAATATAGTCTTAATTTACCATCGACGTACCACCCAAGTGAATCCGCACGTGAAAACTAGTTCTAGCTTTATCTATGACTAACCTGGAAACAAAATAAATTGTACAAACTTGTTATTGATTATTTTTATAGCATTTAGCTATGCTTAGCAAATTATACTAAGAAATAGTTGAAAAAGATATGGGACCGGCAGGATTTGAACCTGCTACCTTACTGCACACCCTGCTGGGCAGCCGCTTTAGCCATCCAGCTACGGTCGCCTCTTACCAGCACCCTAAATTTCTCAACTGTATAATACGACATTTCGTGACGTCACGTTCATCCATTTGTTCCTATCTAGTAGGATTACTTTTTCAACTGTTTCTTCGTATAGGTAAGAATTTATTGTGATAAATATATTATATGCCAGTTAAACAACTGTATAATGCAGTTTTGCAACCCTACAACATACTGAAAGCACTAAACTTTACGACCCCAATAAAACTCGACTAGTCCATAACTTGCGCCACATTAGCTTGCACCACGCCACGGCCAGTCCGACCACCATATTGGGTTACCGTTGACGGAACCCGCTGACGTCACAACTGCCGACGCCAACGTTATTTTTACGCCAAAATTTCAGATTTATGCGTTTTGTTTAAGTTTGTCCGTTACTACAAGTTATATGCCACGTGCTCTGGTGATCGAATGTTTTATTTTATCTCTGCAGTACAATTTTAGAAGATACTAAACGTAAAAATGTTATGGATGCGAGTTGCTTACTTTTATGGGTTTAATATAAAAAGATTTTTGATAATAGTGTTGTAAATTTAGAATATTAAATATTGGGAAGGTAGTGGGTAAATTATTTTGATAGGTTTTATAAAATATTGATCGTTGAATTTTGGCAATGCATATTTAAATCAGGTGGCAAGGAAACATTAAATAATAAATAGTTTTGCCGCTTTAGTTAGATCGCTATAGAAATCAATCTTAGACCAGGCAAATTCTGTCTTAGCAGAAAATAATGATGGATAAGAATAATGATGAAGAATAATGAAGATGGATAAAAATAATAGATATGAAAAAAAAAATTGGAATGTCAATAAGAATTATAAAATCCCTGTTGTGACAAGGACATAACATTCAACCCTCAAAACAAAAATTTTCAATTTACTATTTCTAGCATTAATATGTATTTTGACTACTAGTAAATACCTAATATCAAAATTTAAGGCCTATTAAAGAACCAAAAAATATCGAATAAACTAAATCAACTTGTATTAAAAATACAATGTCTGGTAGATGCGGGTAAGTTATGAAAATACAAAGAGCATCGTGTCATAGGCAGATGTCGGCGGATATTCAAAACTGTCTGCGTTATTAACAACGCGATCGCAGGTGAGACTGACGGCCATGATAACTATAAGACGTTATGAAAAGGAAAATCTGTCCTATATTTAAGATATAAATTTGGTACAAATAATGAATTTCATATCTGGATAAAAACGGCTATTTGCTTCTCATACCTACAATGTTAAGTCGAAAAAATACGTAATAAAATAGGTAAATATTTTATGAGAGAACCTTTTCAAATTCAGATAGAGTTTAAAAGATTTAAAAACTATAAATTTAGTACATTTTTACTTGAACCATATATCAGCCTTTTTACGGTTCTGTACGATAGACTTCGCTGTCTGTCCGTAATAGCTAGGCAGTTAAAATTATCACAGACAAAAACGAAATAAAAAACATATTTTGGGAACGGGCTCCCATACAACAAACGTAATTAGTACTGCTCGTTTCAGCTTGATATTGTTAGCGGTAATAACGCTTGAAATATTCACAAAACATTTAGTAATAATATTTACATCAAAACAAAAAAATGACATTAAAAAAATCTGTTGTATGGGAGCTAGGTTTTTTGAAATTATGCCTATTCTTCTTTGACATAAGAATAATTATATCGAGGCACAATAAAATATATTTGGTGATATTCAAAATTTATTTTATTTATCTTAATAAATCCATTGATATCTCAAACCTCTAAAAACCTATATAGATAACTTAACGAAGCAATTAAATATTTATTTTAAAACCAAGCCGACTGTTATTCAACCTACGTTCAATTTGCAATGTAGATTACGTTGATAAAATAATGATTATTATTTGCAAATTGAATAATAAATTGCGCTTACTTTACATTGTTAATCTATTCCAATGTTTATTTTTAAATGGGTTGTAGGTTGAATTTCCGGTATGAAGTTATTTTGTCTTTGTTTTAAAAAAAAGTGATCAAACTCAGAGACTCGCAACATTGCGTCTCATTCCAAAAAAACAGAATCATAAAATAGTGAATACATTTTGTTTATCACGATTATCAGTACAAATGAATAAAATTTGATGTGTCTGTTTTTTATGTAAAAATTCTATGTTTTTTCGAGTTGGTATCGTTGTTTGGATGATACCTTTGCGTAAAACGCAGTTTTCAAAATTTTTGTCTGTCTGTCTGTCTAATTGTATTGCCTTTGAAACGGCTAGACAGATAAAAAAAATTAGATGTAGGTAACTGACTACAAAGCTCGTAACATAGGCTTCATTTTATCGATGTACCCACGCAGAATAAACTGCAGGAGAAAGTTTGTTTGTTTAATAGCGCTAATCTCAAGAACTTGATAAATAAAATAAATAAATAAATAAATACTTGATAGTCTAACTCTCAGTAAAGGTTTTGAGATATAAAAAATTACGCTAAACGCCACGAGAGTGGGGCAGTAGGGTTGAACGCGGCTCAAAGTGTGGGAGCAGCTAAAACTTAATTCAACGAACTCCACGCGGACGAAGTCGCAGGCAAAAGCTAGAATCATACAAAATTAAAAAATTATAATAATATTGTAGTTGCTCAAGTAGGCCGTTGCAGACACAATCTAGATGGGGGATTTTAACAGATCAGACCCAATGTGACTGCAGTGCTCCCCAACAAACGATGACACACCTGCTGAATTGCCCTAATTGCCCTTACAGCTGCTCTTTGCATGATCTGTACGACGCTACAGAATGCGCAATAGGTGTGGCCACGCACTGTGCGGGAGTAATATAAGTTTTTAGTACCATTGATACGATAGAAGAAGAAGAATTGTAGTTGCTCTTCAATCGAAGCACACTGTACCAATAAACACTATATCTTGAAGTGTCGAAATAATAAATGTAAGGATATTGAAGGGACATTTACAGCTGAAAATTCACCACTTGAATGTTACATCTGCTTGCTATAAAACTGTCTATGGCGTAAACATTATCTGGCGTGATCCCTTGCAGGATATTGGTATAATCGCCACATTAGGTGCGACGCGAGGGTTCGCCGCGAGATGTTATTAGTTTACGCGAGAATATAACGTTTCGGGGCCGTGACGGGCCGTAGGGTCTCGCTTGAGTTTTCTATGAGGCAGTTTGTAGCTCTAAGCGTTGGACGTTGCTTGTTAATTTCCTCAGAAACATTTTTAATTTTTTTTCTTGCATTATAATAACATAATATTTATTTATTTCATCACTCACAATATAGTCTTACAAAAATGACAACAACATAGTGTAACATAAACCAGTTTAGGTTTTTCCGTACACTAATTCGTCGACGGTACATGCAAAAAAATTCTATCGGATTTACACACAGCGCAGCGCAATAATATAACATCAGTACCCAGAAGGGTGTGGCAGAGGTGAATACAGCTCACACTTCTCCTGTTCAGTTATGTAAAGGACCCATGTGATAGTAGATGAGCCTTTCGTCATCTGCTGGGCACAAATCGAAACTGGGTAATGATAATTGTGAAAAGAAAAAATAATTAAATAACTCCATGCTGCTTTTGAGAATTAACGATTTGCCCAACTCGGGAATCGAAGCCGAGACGTCGCAGTGACATGCCGCATAAGCTGACCACTTCACCAACAAGGCAGTGAGAGGTCACATTCATTATATTTATGGCAATAAAAAAAAACATTTTTCAACAAATTCTTTGATAATTTAGAGAGTAAGATTGTAATTGTGCATTAATTTACTTACTAGATAGTTTGTGCTTAAATTTAATTTATCATGTATACCTGTGAATAGAGTCGGTCATGCAAACCAAAGGTTTTTTAAATAGAACTTTCAAGTTACGAGACGAATACAAATAAAATAATATCGTTAGAAGGAAAAATATTTAATTACAATAACTTCTGAAAATCGGTATTATAATACGACATTAAAATTGGTTTACGTTTCCAAAAATGAATTAATTCGATATTTTCGTATTTAAAATAAGTAGGTATATGTATTTGCCACAGAATGTAATGTAATTTATTAAATAAATAACTAACACTCATGAAAAATACCACTCATGTAAAATACACCAAAACAAAATAATAATACCAATAATGCAATCAAATTCAAAACCTAACTATTAACCCACAGATCTCAAAAACACAAATTGTATGCCAACACTGACCTACTTAACCCACAGCTCTTCGCAAGAGATATTACCAAAACTATTTTAATCCAAAACATCTCCCATATTTCCCGTAGCAACGATATTTCACCTGCAATTTCAAAAGTTCGCTTCGCCGCGCGTCATGATGACGTTTACGCGGTAATTCAATATGGCGCCCGCCGGGGCGTCATGGCCGCGGGCGAGACATAACCTCAAAATCGCATCAACTCACATTTGATTACTGGAAAATTAACCCGACGTGGCTGTTATACGCCCCTGGTGTTTTGGTCTGTGAGATTAGCATCTATCAACGTTTACTATGTAGATACGTGTGTGTTTTTAATCAAGACACGTTGATTGAACGGTTTGTTACAGCAAACTACTCAATATGCATTTCGGTTGTCAACGGGCAAACTTTTGCGTTTGTTGTGGCCTAATTGAGTGAATAAATTTTATTCGGACATTTATTTATCTTTTGATCAAACGTGGTGAATCTAGGAAGATCTAAATCACAATGCGCTGTTGACTGTGTTAGTAGTTAGTAGTAAAAGTTTTGAAAAAGTCTTGTTTTGTATATACCTATGCTCAGCGTCACTAAAATACATGGTACCAGTGGGTAGGGAAGCAGATTGAATAATTAAAAAGATACGCCTACTTTAAGTTAAATCAAATTTAAAAAGTCAAGTCAAAAGTAATTACCACAACAAAGAAAAATATTTACCAAATAATAAAAATCCGAAACTCAACTCAGCTACCATTTGTACTAATTGGAACAAAAAGCAGAACAAAGAATCAAATAGCAAATTGAAGCTCGTAACTGATCAGATAGCAAAACCTTCATAACAAAGTAAGCACTTCAAAAAGTGAGGGCTTCCCGGCGGCAACGATTCGGTACAAACAAGACAAACAACTAATCAACCCACTAATAAAATACTATGTTCCGTAATCCCAGGAGAGCGGCTGGGGTCGATACCGCCCACAAATTGGTTCTCGTTAACATTTGGACGCGATTTCCGAATTTGTTGGCCCTTAACAAGGCCTCGCAAAGTTTAGCTGGCGAACAAAATGACCGGACATGCCTCAATTAGTGGCGACGCCGAGCTCCGAAGATCCTTATCGATCCGTGGATGTGCAATTAGTTTAATTTGTACTGTACTCGCCATTTGAATCTCAGCTGGTTACTGGAGAGGGTAGAGCAGCTCCTAGCAACGACCTCGCTTTCTCGACTTTTTATTACGTTTAAAAATCCATAAGATAATAATGTAAATTAGAAACCAAATCCAACAAATCAAACACAAAATGTTCCGATATGAAAACCCAAATCATTTTGCACGTTCAAAACATTAAAGACGAGAATATAAAAGTAGTTTAAGAAGCTGAAAGGGGGACAAACTCGTGCCCCAGTAGTTTTAACAACAATCACTACATAGTATAAAACAAAGTCGCCTTTTCTGTCCCTATGTGCGCTTAAATCTTTAAAACTACGCAACGGATTTTGATGCGGTTTTTTTTAATGAATAGAGTGATTCAAGAGGAAGGTTTTTATGTATCACTACATAGTATAAAACAAAGTCGCCTTTTCTGTGCCTATATTCCTATGTGCGCTTAAATCTTTAAAACTACGCAACGGATTTTGATGCGGTTTTTTTTAATGAATAGAGTGATTCAAGAGGAAGGTTTTTATGTATTATAGTAGAGAAAAGCCGAGAAATTTAAAGATTTGTAATGTGATGTGCCGGAGCGAGCCTGTTCAGAGGGACAGAGAATCGTCAATAGAGCGTGAGGCTCGACTCAGTCAGCTTCGGGATAAAAATAGAGCTGAGAAATGTAAAAAGTAAATAAGTAAAAATGTTGTGTATGAATATTCCAAAGATAGCAGGAAATCTTCATGGTATAGGGAAAGGGGAATTTTTTTACTCCTAATTTAACGCGTGCGGGCCACGGGTAGTAATGAATAAATCAAAACTACTGGATCGATTTAATCATTTTTTCAGTGAGTGACATAGGCTATAATATATTATTATTATATACCCGTGCGAATCCGGAGCGGGCCGCTGTGTTTATATACAACGTTCACAGTTTTTCTGTAGTGTATTTAGTATCAGCATTGTACCCGTGCGAAGCCGGGGCGGGTCGCTAGTTACTTATAAGAGAAACATCAGGCGTTGTATTTCTAAAACATTTACAGCGTGTCCAAAGCTTGGCAAGTTTCAAACTTGGTTCTGCGTTGGGCATTAAGCGCAGTACCGAGGAGCTACGCCTAAACTTTTAAGTAGATGCTCATTTTCAACTGCCCCAACTATCCATCCCGCTTGTCGGTTAATGAGCTAAGCAATAACTTCGAAAGAGGCAACAAGAATTTTCTCAAACTAAGGAGCCGTGTTCAAGACAAGTTTAGAAGTTGTTTAGTGCGTGTTAGTGAATGTTCTTAGTTGTTCTAAAACCTAATTAACCGAAATTTAGTTAAGTAGAAGTATAGTATAAAAAGTATACCACTGAAACGTCCCGACTAGGGCATGCAATTTTCCGTCAAATTTTACTATCCGGATAATCCGAATTCTGCCTCAGAACTATTCGGATTATCCGGATTATCCGAATAATTGGGCAAACCGTTATAAAATGTAAATACAACAAACATAACGTATTGAATCAACATTTTTATTAGAAAATTAGGTTAACAAACTGTTATCATCAGTTATTTAAAATAATAAAAAACTAGTCCGCATAAAAAAAAATATTACAATGAGATCAATATAACATTGTTTCATTTTTAAGACATGAATCTCAATTAACCCTTTTACTACTTTTACTTTTTGAAAATCACTAAGAAAACTAAATAATAAAATAAATCTTTTTTAACATCACAAAGGTAAAAATCTTCTTGCTTATTAATCAACATGATTTTTGTTAACTAACTTGTCCAAAATCAACAAGGTTTATAATTTTATTTTTAATATCTCAATTAAAATCTAGGTTACTAAATATTTCTTCTGAAAATCAATATACCTTCTTTAAATATTTGTTCAAAACATTCTAACTGGTTGTGAGACACAGTCTTTTGAGCTTTATTATTTACAGTTATTATTTGGTGCAATTACAATTATCTATAGACTGATACATGATTATGGAAGTTTCACTTTCGTTCTTTTTTTTGTCGTGTCGATGGCTGAGCAAATTTTATTTTGACTAGCCATCGTGGTGTTAGGATTAGCCAATTCGCTTTGGAGAACTCGCGAATTGCCCAGGGTGCGCCGGACGTAAGGAATCGTTGTGTACGTCACTCGGGGAGGCTCCTTTCCTCCTCCTTCACTTTCGTTGAAAGTTGTATATAATTTTCCAATATAATACAACTTTTAACGAAAGAGAAATAAATTCATAAATTATAAAATAAATAAATAGTTCTTAAGAAGATAATAATTATATAGTTTTGGCAGTAGTTACGTTTAGTTTTTATTCAAATACTGTTCTTTTTGTAAATAAAATAACGATAGCGCAATTATTCGGATTATCCGAATAGTGACCTAATGAAATCCGTATAGTAAAATTGACGGATATTCGGATTTTTCGGATATTCGGATATCCGGATTTCATGCCCTAGTCCCGACCGCTCAAGCGGTCGAATACAGAAACACCTCAAATGTCCACACCGCTAAAGCGGCTTGGCGGCAACTCAGCGTACTACTACAATATAAACGAGGTTTTAACTATGAAGCTTGTAAAGAGCTTCGTAAAAATTTTACTAGATGACACTGACTAGCTAACGCCTCATATGTATTAATTCAAAAAAAGACAGATGGCAGCAAGCGTTGAAAAAAAATTGTTTTCAACAGTGTAATTTTGCGTGTCAAATGATCGTAAGTTTTTGTGCGAGCCGATTTTAAAATGTAAGTATTTTATGTATTTATTAGCCCAGTGTATTAGTGTTATATATTAAAAAAAAGCTGAATGTCTATTCTTTTAGATTATCTACCAATTTTAAACATCCACAGTCCAATATAATAGCGTCAAACGTCCGAGCGACTAGAGACACCCCGCGGATATCCAGCGTACTAGTACAATTTAGAACGAGTTTTTATCTATGAACCTTGTTAAAGAGCTTCGTAAAAAATTTACTAGATGTCGCAGACTAGCTTACGCTTCGTATTTATTAATAAAACAGTCCGACAGATGCCAGCAAGAATTAAAAAAAAAAAATTCTTTAGTTTAATTTTTCGCGTCTAGTGAACGAAAGTGTTAATGAGTGCCGCTGTTAAAATGTAAGTATTTTATGTATTTATTAGCCCAGTGTATTAGTGTTATATATTAAAAGAAAGCTGAATGTCTATTCTTTAAGATTAACTACCAATTTTAAGCATCCACAGTCAAAATAAAGTTTTTCACGTGTTATAGTCGACAGACAAAAACTTCGCCCTCGTGTGCCGTTATTTCGTCATGATTTTGTATGATATTATACGATATTTTAATAAAATACTTATTGTAATTAGTAAAACAGGTCATTATTTATATTAAAGGGGATTGCATCGATCGAACCCGAAAAATACGCTCGATAAAATGAATTTTGTAGACGAATTCTTTCATGCTATTACTATAAAAAAAATATACAAATAAACTAGAGTATATGAGAAAAACTTTTTCTATAAACTTGTCCAAATGTTGGCAAAAAAATTGAGAACATGGGTCTTTTTTAAACTAAATATCAAATTGTCTACACTCTACATAACGGCTGGGTCATTTTGTATCATATTTATACTAAAAGAAAGAAAAAACCCTGTTTAACAATTTGTATTCTCTATTTTCACGATTTTATTTTTATATTTTGTAATAATCAAATATAACCCGAATCTTTGCAAAGCTCCCCACCAAGCACCCCCGCTATGCCCGTGGCGCTTAAGAGCTTATTACACCTTCCTAAATATCGTGCCCGATATTTAGTGTCCGATTTAGGACAAGAAATTCAGTCGCCAAAGCGCCTGATTACACGTTCACTGATTTAGGACACTAAATCAGACGCTAAGGACGAGCGACAAGTGACGGACGTGTCGAGTGAAAAGAAGTGTGACGAAATGGCCCCGATATTATTGATGGGTGAAAGATTATTTATTAATGCGTCAAAATCTAGCAAGCATGAACATTATGAGGGTCTTAGAACCAGATGACTTCAGAAATTATATTCCAATGGATTCAAAAGAATTCGTTTTATTTTTTTTATTTATAATAATTTATTATTCATAGTGTTATAATTTATAACACTATAAATAATAAATATTTCACAACTTACACACAACGCCATCTAGTCCCAAACTAAGAAGAACTTGTACTATGGGTACTAGAATAACTGATACTAATACATATTATTATATACTTTTCTTTTGTAAATAAATACTTATTATACATAGAAACCCCCCGACTAAGACAAACCCCCATGTTCAAATCAAATCAAATCAAATCATTTATTTCCATGGGCCCCAAGGGGCGCTTGAACACGTCAAAACAAACATCAAAACACAAAAAATATAAAATTAAAATAAAACTTAGCTAACTAAATTATAATACTTATTGTAATAAAATGATTTGACACCGGAGCTTAGATTGACTTTAATTCAACTTAGAGAATTGAATTAAAATCAATCCAAGTACACGTTTGTGTTCATGCACACAAAGATTTGTCTTAAGCGGGAATCGAACCCGCGACCTCGGCGTCGCAGACAGGTACACTTATAGCCACTCCGCCATCCGCTATGATGATATATTATTAAATCAGAAAAAAAATTATCAGTGCAAAGCAGAGATTAGTCGTAACGTTGCGTTTTCTGGCAACGGGAAACTCGTATTCTGATTCGATTTACAGATTTAATATCCCAACCATCATCCAAACGTGCGCTCGCGACGGCAGGCGAGCGGCGACTGAGCGTCCTAAATGTGATTACACTCTTCCGATATAGTATCCTAAATCGATTTAGAACGTCGGAATTTAGAAATTATTTATTATTTATAGTGTTATAAATTTTAACACTATGAATAATAAATTATAATAAATTAAAAAAAAAAAACAAATTCTTTTGAATCCATTCGAACATAATTTCTGAAGTCACTAAAAATCGGGCCCGATATTTAGTGTCCTATTTAGGACAAGAAATTCAGTCGCCAAAGCGCGCGATTACACGTTCACTGATTTAGGACACTAAATCAGACGCTAAGGACGAGCGACAAGTGACGGACGTGTCGAGTGAAAAGAAGTGTGACGAAATGGCCCCGATATTATTGATGGGTGAAAGATTATTTATTATTGCGTCAAAATCTAGCAAGCATGAACAAGAGGGTCTTAGAACCAGATGACTTAAGAAATTATGTTCAAATGGATTCAAAAGAATTTGTTTTTTTTTTAAATTTATTATAATTTATTATTCAGTGTTATAATTATTTAAAACACTATAAATAATAAATATTTCACAACTTACACACAACGCCATCTAGTCCCAAACTAAGCAGAACTTGTACTATGGGTACTAGAATAACTGATACTAATACATATATACTTTTCTTTTGTAAATAAATACTTATTATACATAGAAACACCCAGACTAAGACAAGCGGGAATCGAACCCGTGACCTCGGCGTCGCAGACAGGTACACTTATACCCACTCCGCCATCCGCTATGACTATATATTATTAAATCAGAAAAAAAAATATCAGTGCAAAGCAGAGATTAGTCGTAACGTTGCGTTTTCTGGCAACGGGCAACTCGTATTCTGATTTAAAATTTACAGATTTAATATCCCAACCCTCATCCAAACGTGCGCTCGCGACGGCAGGCGAGCGGCAACTGAGCGTCCTAAATGTGATTACACTCTTCCGATTTAGGATCCTAAATCGATTTAGAACGTCGGAAACCATTCTTGTCCTAAATCGCTTCCTAAATCGGATGCTAACTTCCTAAATGCGATTAAACTTTCCTAAATTTAGGAATGACTAAATATCGGGCCCGATATTTAGGAAGGTGTAATAAGCTCTTTACTCGGGATTTGTCTTGTCAGTGTCTTGACGACACCTACGACGTGAGGATGTACGTGCGTTTTTTCTTTCAAATAATATTTTGAATTCATTATTCTTGAATGAACTCATAGTCTTAATGTAAGGCAAATATTCTTTTTATTTAGTATAAATTGTAAATAAGTTTGTAAGCGTAATAAAACCTAGTTTTATTTAAGTTTAATTTTTTAAATAATCATAGACTATATGGTTGAAATATTATATTGGTTAAACGTTAACAGTCAGAATAAAAAATATCGATATTTTTTACGGTTGAAAATATTAGTTAATATTTTTTGTCAGGTACGAGATTCGGTTTATTGTTGATGTTAATGACGTTTAATATTTTGTTCTATCGTTGCATTAGTTTGATGCTAGGTTAAATTCAATGAACTTTCCATCATACTTTAACAGGCTTAGGACTTTTTAGTATAGTATAATATAGAAAAGGAGAATAGCTAGGCCTAGGCGTATTTAAAAGTTCATTGATTTTATGTACATTCTAATTTACATTTTTCGTGATTTGCATTTAAATTTCGTAATCGTCAATACAAATAAATAAAATTGAAGTGTCTGTTTTTAATGTCAAAATATCAATGTTTTTTTTAGCAGATGTAGTTATTTGCACGATACCGATGCCTAAAATATAGATTTTATATTTTTGTCTGTCTGTCGGTCTGTCTGTTTGTATCCGCTAATCTTCTAAACGGCTGTACCGATTTTGATAAAATTTTAGATGCAGGTACCTGACTACAAGGCGCGTAACATAGGCTACTTTTTATCTATGTACCTACCACGCCTCAACAAAATAAACAAACAATTTACATCATCAAAGTCTAATTAAACTCGTCACCAAAAATCAACATTATTCACAACAAACAAGTAGCACTACAAATTACGAATAGTAACAGATCATATAATTCATATTACTTTCTTTTGGTTGAAAATATCACTTACAGCAATTGAATCTTTATATTAATAACGATAGAGCACATAATCGCATAAAATCAAAACCAATCTAGCCGATAAGTTGCCGGCCGCGCGCATGCGCGTGGCCGTGCAGCTCGGCAGTTTGTTCGGCGTTCGGTCGGGCCCGCCGCTCCACGTACGAAAATGATCTTTATAATTTAGGACTTAAAGTTTAAAATTCAATTGAGATAGAATAGAGTATTCTTTATTGTACACCAAAAATATACAGTTTGAAAATAAAAATACAACTTTAAAATAATTTCAAATGCACAATGGGCGATAAGATAACTTGCGAATTTGGCGGCAAGAGGTCATCAAAGTTCAAATCACGTTGAATTTGATTACAAATATATTTTAGATTATTAAATTGGTTTATTGAATATTTTTGGTTGATGGTTATATTCATCATCTCTACTATTAGCCCAGTGCCGATAATTTTTAAAACAAAAAAAATAATAGTAGGATGAAACCCATTAGAAAAGGAGGAGAATATTATAAAAAATAAAGGAAAAATAATTTACGGGCGATCTGAGGTTGGAAATCAAATAAATTACAGCGTATTTGGGACATAAAAGGTAAGTTTTCATTTCGTGAAAAAAAATATTGTTTGTAAAAGATAAAAATAAAAAACCAAAAACTTGGTTTTTTGAATTTTTCACATTAAATTTTGTGGTTATATGAAAAAAGTGTAAATACAAAAGTTTTAGATCTTTTTATTACCAACAACTTTGTCATTCGTTTTTCCATGGGACTTTTAGTTTTGCCGGAAATCGAGAAAAACCGTTTTTTACCCTTAAAACTCCCCCCCTCCCCCTCTTCCCGACCTTAGATCGCCGACGATAAGTCGCAACAGTTTATACATTTTTCAACGATGTTTTGTATTCATCCTATGTTAAAGAATGTCTTGAGCACAGTGATGATGGAAAACTTCAATCATCACATGACACACGTAAACCAACATGTTTGTACTCATTTGAAAGAACTCACTTAGACCTAGGTGACTGTGAGGAACTAACTGACCTGATGGTGGACTCCGAAGGTATGCAGACTTCAATCAAGACACACGTAAATCAACATGATTCAGCATGTATTCTGTAGTAGCAACCGTGATCAATTAGGCAGATTTAAAAAACTGGTCTCTTGACTAACTCTATTATTGAGAGCCGTTGGGCGCTGACCTGGTCATCATCAGACCTTCAGCATGCATTCTGTAGTAGCAACCGCGATCAAATAGGCAGATTTCGAAAACTGGTCTCTCCTGACTAATTCCAATATTGAGAACCGTTGGGCACTGATCTGGTCATCATAGACCTTCAGCAGGTATAGCTAGCAGGCAAAGCGAAGTCAACGTATTCATATCAAACCAAAAAAATACGTAATGTAAGTTTGGGCACAAATAAATTACTTTTTACATCTGAAAAAGTACTTACTGCCTCCCAGAGACCGAATGAATTAGGCAAATACTATACAGTATTGCGTCGTATCTGTAATCTTGTACAATCATCAGTAAATTTTGTTATAGTATGATTCTCTGTAACTAGAGGGCGCTTAATTTTTAAACACTGTTACAACAGCCAGATCTTCAAGGTCATCGAGCAATGTGATGCCCTTAAGTAACTTTGTGACTTTAGAAAAAAAAATATGACGTAAATAATTATGATTTCACGTTTTTATAATTCCTTGCCCAGAATTTTGGTATGGCCGCCATTACCGTCCGCCAATACGTTAGTAATGGCGGCAAATAAGTGTGAATCCATACGGAGAAAGTGTATTTATTAATATTTTTTATTGCTTCCTTGTTTTTTTTTTAGTATTGCACCTTTTTAACCGACTTCAAAAAAAAGGAGGAGGTTCTGTATTCGATTTGTATATATTATGTTTGTTCGCGGCTAACTTCGTCGTTTATGAACTGATTTTGATGATTATTTTTTGCTGGAAAGGAGATATTTACACCCAACGCCACCTAGTCCCAAACTAAGCATAGCGTTGTAGCTTTTATGTTTGTTCGCGGCTAACTTCGTCGTTTATGAACTGATTTTGATGATTCTTTTTTGCTGGAAAGGAGATATTTACACCCAACGCCACCTAGTCCCAAACTAAGCAGAGCGTTGTAGCTTTTATGTTTGTTCGCGGCTAACTTCGTCGTTTATGAACTGATTTTGATGATTATTTTTTGCTGGAAAGGAGATATTTACACCCAACGCCACCTAGTCCCAAACTAAGCATAGCGTTGTAGCTTTTATGTTTGTTCGCGGCTAACTTCGTCGTTTATGAACTGATTTTGATGATTCTTTTTTGCTGGAAAGGAGATATTTACACCCAACGCCACCTAGTCCCAAACTAAGCAGAGCGTTGTAGCTTTTATGTTTGTTCGCGGCTAACTTCGTCGTTTATGAACTGATTTTGATGATTCTTTTTTGCTGGAAAGGAGATATTTACACCCAACGCCACCTAGTCCCAAACTAAGCAGAGCGTTGTAGCTTTTATGTTTGTTCGCGGCTAACTTCGTCGTTTATGAACTGATTTTGATGATTCTTTTTCGCTGGAAAGGAGATATTTACACCCAACGCCACCTAGTCCCAAACTAAGCAGAGCGTTGTAGCTTTTATGTTTGTTCGCGGCTAACTTCGTCGTTTATGAACTGATTTTGATGATTCTTTTTCGCTGGAAAGGAGATATTTTCAAGGTAGTCCCATTGTCAGCATGTCATGATCTGATGATGGGATCTTAGAGAAATCGAGGGCAACCCTCATATTTTATAGGCACATGTAATGTTTTTAGTATGTTTTTCATAGCTACACCAGTATGTACGCCTGATCGTCATATTGTCATGTGACTTGAGCTGATGATGGAAGGTCAACTCCTCAATGGTTTGAAGTTAAAGGATAATTCTTTCACTACTGTACTGTACTTCTTTATTAACTATAGGATAGACCGTGGCGATTTGGTGGTTGTATTTTATAGTATTGCTATTTACTAAAAAAGACAAATTAATTTATTGGTGTCGGTCAAAATTAAATATGAAATGTGGCTGTGTGCATGTGTTAAAAAAAGAGTCTACGTTATAATTACGTTCTAGGTCTGAGAGTCAAAACCGTGTGGATCTAGGCAGAGGACGAGGACGTGGGAGAGGGCGAGGTCGTGGGCGTGGGAGAGGAAGAGCTGAACAAACGTACGTGATTTTCATCATACCTAACAAATTAAATTAAACTACGTTTAATATGCCTGTTGATTACAAAAAATCTTCAATGTTTAACAATTATTGTACATTTTTTAGCGCCACTTCGGAAGACACTCTCCATCAAATAAGGACAGAGAGACAAATAACACAACGCCGAATTGCCTCTCTGCCCATTAATGTTCGGCAAGAACTGGTCGCCCGAAAGCGTGAGGCTCATCTGGAGCGTATGCTTTTGCCTGACGCACCACCGCGCAAACGTCAAACAAAGTATTTTTTTCCTTCTCTTCTTTATTTGTGTTTCTGCCCATCACGGACATCTTAACAATTCACCTTGCCATAATTTTTCTTTCTAACTGTAAGATTTTTTTTCACTATAATCCATAACTTATTTAATTTTCAGAAGGCTATCTCCAGAACGTCAGCCATGTATTATGGTTGACCAAGCTTCGACGTCCGGAGTGCTCCATTCTTCCAGTAAGACGGTTATTCCAAATATGTGATTAATCATTTGTTGTTTTATGCAGATTACATCATAAAGTGTTTTTATTTTTTTAGACCTTGACTTGGCGGCATCAGCCGAGGTCGGGGCTTCGACATCTGGAGTGGTTCGTTTTTTCGGTAAGATAATTATGTCAGATACTACGTTTGTAATTACTTTGCTGTACAATATAGCTTAAATCATAACCTGTTACAGAACTCCTTTCAACGGAACCGGCTGGAGCTGAAGCTTCCACCTCTCGTTCTTTGGGTAAGATAGTTATTTGAGCCTGACTTCTTTAATTTGTTATTTGAGGTAGACGACGTCTTAAAATGTTATTTGGTTTGTTTCAGAATGCTGCCCCGTCATTTTTGAATACAGTAAGCTATGGTTTTCTCGGCGTCATAATAAGACTTAAAAATGGTTTACTATAAAAGTGTTTATTGTTACAGTTGACGAAGCTGCGCCAGAAGAACAAGACGTTGGTGCAGAAGGTTCCGTGGCCACAACATCCTCGCGTCACGCAACTTCATCCTTGCAAATTGGTAATTATGAATGACTATGCAGAAAACTTCATAAAGTAATGAACAACAAAACAAATCAATTCAGATTGTATATGTAACGTTTTTTATTCCAGGTGTACATGACAGCAACTTCGAGGGAGTAATCAACGATTGGTTGGAACTGACTGACTTATCGGACATTGACGATGACATAGACGTTGACGTGTACCAAACCCAGACTGGACAAGGGCGTAACGCTGCATCTGAACCCGCTTGTGACACAGACTTGACGATATTCCAAGCGGAAGTGTTACGGAGGGAGGACGACGCTAATGACCGAGCCCTTCGTGACATTTCGACGGACAGCAACTGTTTCACTTTCACTTGGAGTAAGGACAGGGCTACTTTTTTGGGACAACGTGAGTCTTTTACGGGTACATCGGGGCCGACTTTTGAGGTGACTGACCAGACGCGACCTATTGAAGTTTTTTGACTTAAACTTTATTGACCTACTCTGCGCTGAGACCAATCGGAATGCGGAGCAAAAGCTTGCTTTGTTGCGTGAGCAAAACAAGCTAGCTCCACAGTCCCGATTCCACTGTTGGTCTCCTACCGACAGGGATGAAATGGTAAGCTTTTTAGCTATCCTCATTTTGCAAGGCCTGTACACCTTACCTGAGGAAGAAGCCTATTTTACGTACAATGGTTTTGGTACTATGCCATATTTTGCCAAAATCATGTCGTATAATAGGTTTTTGCTGCTAAAAAGTTTTCTGCATTTCGTCGACAATCAGACTTGCCAGGACAAGACAAGACTATGTAAAATAAGACCTGTGGTGGATTATTTTAACGACAAATTTTCCAGCCTATACATGCCTTCATAAGAGATAGCCATTGACGAATCTCTTTTGAAGTGGCACGGTAGGCTTAACTTTGCCCAAAAGATTTCGTCGAAGGCCGCACAAGTTGGGGTAAAAACCTACGAATTGTGCGAGTCTTCAAGTGGCTATCTCTGGAAGTTTTTTGTATATGCTGGAAAAGACAAAGGACCTACTGACAACACTGACGACGGACCTGACGTGGTAAGAACTGATGACGAGACAAATGACAGACCCGTTGACGACGGACGGACAGATGACAGCGGAGACCGACCGACTAACGCAACTGCCAAAATTGTGTATGACTTAATCGAACCACTACTTCACCGTGGGCATACAGTAATAATGGACAATTTTTATAATAGTCCATTATTACTGCGTGGCCTGAAAAAAGAAAAGACTGACTGCTATGGGACATTAAGATTGAACAGGGAATTTTTACCCGACTCAATCAAGACATTGACAAAGACAGAACTACGACGAGGAGAAGTAGTGGCCACGTACTGTTCCGATTTAGCAATTCTGGTATGGCGAGATGCTAACTTAGTTAGTATGATCTCTACATACCATAATCTCCAAATCGGAATACAAAACAAGTACAACAGACAGACTTTTAAACCGACCCTTGTACTTGACTATAACAAAAGCATGGTTGGCGTTGATAGGAAAGACCAATTTTTATCAGCGCAACCCATGGAACGTGTTAGGAACAGGGTTTGGTACAAAAAACTCTTCCGCCGACTGTACAATACTGCGATTTTTAACGCCTTCGTAATATTTGCCAGTGTTAACCGGCAAATATCACATCGTCGGTTTCGTACAGTATTGGCGGAAGATTTACTGACACGACACAGACAAATTGACCTGACGACAGAAAGCCGACGTTTGAATGTCAGATCAAACACGACAGGACAAGTGGCGACGACTTTAAGACGAAAGACCGTACATACGACGCAGGCCCGACCAATCGTTGAAGCTAACCATTTCCCTATACGTACAGGGTCCAAAAACACGTGTTGCTTCTTGTGCACAAAAAGAAAAAGGACAATTTGGAAGTGCGAGGAATGCGACGTAAATTTATGTGTCGAGGGCTGTTTTAAGGCATACCACAAGCCTTGACATAGTTAATTTGTTAAGTGTATAGTTTTTATAGTTGTGTAATTTTTTTTTGTGTTTTTCAATATGTATGATAATTGTTATATTTTATTCATTTTATTTGAAAAGATGGTGCACATGAGTTTCTCACGCGCTTCTCATAGTGCAATACCCATCGGAGCAGGCTGGTACTTGGTTTGATTTTAATCTGATTCTAAACAGTTGGATTAAAATTAATCTAAGCCCCGGTTATTCAATTGTATTTCGTTTAATTTAGTTTTACTTATAATTTATTTTTTATATCATTTGTTTGTAATAAGAATAAGAATACGATTATTTGTCTTTAAAATACAGTTTTCAGTTGAATCCTTATACAATAGGGTAACCTAACTTAAATTACTCATGTGATAATCGATGAGATAGTTGTAGTGCATTATATGTCAATATTAGTACACATTGTAAGAAAGAGAACTACTACTACTACCAACAATCATATTGATAGTTGTTCTCTTATCTCCTCCATAATGTTAAATAACAGCCACGATTCAAAGCGTCGCTTATTCGCAACCAATATTAATAAGAAATAATCATTGTTCCATTTCTGTAATGGATTTTTATAGCAATATAATAATTATTTTATTGCCAAGAAATATTGATTTTGAATTTTGTTTTTTTTTTATTTTTTTTATATTGTACTCATTTATACTTTTTTATATTATATACAATAATAACTAATTTTAGAAAAATAAAACATATCTACAATAATTGACTATCATTTAAATTTAAAATAAAAATAATTTATTTTAAAACAAATCCTGACTCCCGTGTGAAAAATCCTTAAGGCGGCCATCTTGCCGTCATTGCGTCATCAGAGGCGATATGAGATTGCTGCAGGAATACGTTTTGGAATGCGTATTGGATTTTTTTGTTTTGGATGAATGTGCTACACTGTTCATTTTAAGTAATGATACCTATATTGGTATCAAAAAAAAGCTTATTTAATCTAGTTTAATAATTAGTATAAATCATTACAAAATATTTAGGTATAGTTTCGTTATACTTTGTTAAAAGAAATATTTTACATAAATTTAACTCGTATTGTAAAGTTATTTTTTTTTATAGATTTCAGATTAATTGTTATACTTTAATAAGTACATATTTTGATTCCTTATTAATTCAGCTTTATACTGGTATTTTTTATTTTGCTATAGCTGCAATAGTTTGCTAGAAAATACACTTTGAAAAAGTAGGATGAAAATGTGCAATTTGACACCGCGCCGCTCTGGTGGCCTGGACGTTTGAGGTATACGCCGCTCTAGTTGCCTGGACGTTTCAGTGGTAGAAGAACACCATTTCGTGGTAGAATCTTGCGAGTGTAAGTGAAGCCATGCTCTTATTCTGTGGTAAAATTTGTTTGGAAATGCTTTGACTGATTAAAATCTGAATAAATGTTTATAAAATAAATTATTATTCTTCCTTTGTCTCATATAACTTTGTATTTAAACTACTACATTCGCAATGTTTTGCAGAGCAATAACAGAATTGTTCAGTCTAAAGGGTTCGTTAACAGTAGAGTTAGATTTGGATAATTAAAGGGCTGTAAGTTGTGAACAATTTGCTGCCAATTTCCATTTTGTTTTTACGCTATAGATGGTTAGTTATAAATTCGGCTCAGATAGTTAACCGCCCAACTAAATGGTAATACTCGCATTTTGCTGTTGACTCATGCTCCAAACATTACTTCTGACATCTCCTTATTTATTCAGATTTGATTTTATACAACCTATTACTATTAACTACAGAGATTTATAACATAACATAATATGACGCCTATATTACCCAGAAGGGTGTAGCAGAGGTATATAACACCCTCATCTCATCTGTTATGTTTAAAACCCACGTGGTAGTAGGTGAGCCCATCGCCATCTACCGGGCACAAATCCAACTCCGTGCTGCTATTAAGAATTTCTTGACGGATCCGAAAGCCCAAATAACACTGTCCAACTAAGGAATCGAACCCGAGAATACGCGGTGAGAGGCTCATCCGCTTACCTCTAGAGCGACGAGGCAGAAAGATTTATAATTTCTAATAAATGAAGGTAGACTTTCATCTGAGACTGTTAGAATCGTTGTTGTAAATATTGTCCCCTTTAATTTAGACTCCAACTGAGCTGACAACAACGGTTATTCTCTGTGCTCCATCACATAATCAATTTCAATACGAAATTCCACACGCACATACTCATAAACTACCCACACACATATACATAATTTGACGATCGCAGACTCATTTTCAGGTCATTACATCGCATCAGGCGTGTAACGAGCTCGCAGTATGGTGTCGTAATATCCATGTTTTACATACAAATTAATATTATGACAGTCTGCAAGTGTAATAACATTGGTGTCTCTTTACTGATGGATTTTGTTTTGTTTGAAGATTTGAGGGTGAATAAGTTAGGCGTTGATAATGTTGTGATTCTTTGTCGGATATCTTAGACATATAATCACAGAGAGGACGTCAGAACTATTCATGATGCCTACCTATAGTAGAACTGATTTCAGATATCTCTAGTTGTCAGACTATTTGGCTTGTGGCTACTCGTATGGCTGATAGGCATTCAAATAACAACCAGAACCAGAGCTTATCGTACTTTCCAAGTAAGGGGTAAACAATTTATATTGTGATGATCAGTCATTCTGCGACCGACGGTAAACATTGCTAGCCGGATGATCAGTCGATCCGCGCGATAAGCATCACAAATCACACAGCTGTGATTCGGTAAATTTTCGCTTGACGTTTTAAAGCTTTTTTCAGTAAGTACAAGAGTCAGACTAACTCGTTGGTCTAGTTTTATTGGTTAGCGTATGCGGTCTCTCACCACGAGGTCCTGACTCGGAAAAGAGTGTTGTTTCCTAATTGTTGGTCGGAAAATTCTCAAAAGCAGCACAGAGTTGGAATTGTGGTTAACGGATTGGGGATCCTAGCACATAACATGTGATATGTGTTGCTATACATCTTTGCCACACCCTTCTGGGTAGTATACACGTGATGATATTTTTGAGACTAAGTCATATTACTACATCACGAATGCGTCTACCTTACCTTAGTTAAGAGTTCATTGTCTTCTCGAGATTCTCATAAAATGTATCATCCTTCACACTTTCGCTGCAGAGATGTATCTCCAAAATGCATATAAATAAAGCTTCTCTTGTATTTTAGCAGCGCTCAGACGTTTTGATATTTGTCTGCAAACATTACAAGATAATAGCGTTCCTTCAAATATTGCAAGCTAAATAAGGTTTCAGTTTTATTTATTTAGGTTTATTTCATGAATTGTGCTTAAAGCCATTGTTTTATCGAAAAGGCAAATGGAGTCCATCAGTGTCAAGAAAATAAACATGTTTTTTTAAATTTTCTAATTAATTCATATAATATGAGAAAAAGAAAAGTATTTATATATTATTATGATGTTTTTAAGCTTGAACGCTTTTACGGATTCATTTTGGCAATCCTATCAATAAAAATATTAGAAAAATACTTCTAGTGTCGAATGTAAATTTATTCCGTTTTAAAATGTTTTTCAATTCGTCTAATTGAAAACACATTGACCAAGTACTTACACTAAACAAATATTTTCCTACTACCCTTCGCTTCTCCACCGAATTGAATTGTCAATAGCCAATTACGTTTTGATAGACCACTCTCGCAATACCTCACCACACAGTGTGACCATAGTAAGTACAAGTCAGAAGTTAAACAAAAAAATGTGTTTGTTGCGCGTCATCTAAGAAATTAAAAGAGGAAAATACCACAGTATAAATATGTACAAACAGTACGGAAACTGCCTACAAACGTGCGAAACGGCACGCACACATAAACATGCAAACCGACGAGACCCCTAAGCGGCACTCGCTACTGAGAACACCGCGACAACCGCTTAGGCGTCTCGTCGGTGTGCATGTTTATGTGTGCGTGCCGTTTCGCACGTTTGTAGGCAGTTTCCGTACTGTTTGTACATATTTATACTGTGAAAATACCCCATAGTGTGCCTGCCGCCGCAGCTGAAAACGGTATAAAAATACAAACCATGATAATACGAGTAATACAGCTTACAGAAAAGGCAGCACCACATCTTTTTAGTCTTGCGCCGAATAGAATAGTAAGTGAGAACGTTTTGATGATAGGATGAGGTCATATAAGCGTTAAATTTGTAATATTTTGTAGATATTGGCAGTCGTGGCTGCATTTTAGTCGAATTACTTAGACGACCGGATGGCGAAGTGGGTAGTGTACCTGCCTGCAACGACAAGGTCGCGGATTCGATGCCCGCTTAAGACAATTCTTTGTGTGCATAAACATAATGGTTTGCCTTAGTTTGGATGTTTATATGTATAATAAGTAAGTATTTACATAATAAAAGTATGTATTAGTATCAGTTACTCTAGTACCCATAGTACAAACTCTGCTTAGTTTGGGACTAGATAGCGTTGTGTGTAAGTTGTGAGATATTTATTATTTATAATTTATTTATTACACGCCCTTTAGCTAAATATTGAATATTCGCATGAAAGAAAGTTTTCATTGAATGACGCTTGAGCATTGCTAGCGTAATGCGACTTCTATTCTTCTACTTTATACATCAAAACAGTAGGTACATTCAATTATGAGCTGTGTATAAAACAGCGGCGTCGGTCGGATGGTGCCCAAGGGTCGTGCCGGTGCATAAATTATACAATTGCTAGTATTAATACACCCGCGAGGTTGGGGAACACAGGACTACACCTCAAGCTATAAATTGCCAATATAAGCTGGCCTTCCATTGCACGACAAGGCTATACAATGCGAGACCATCTTACGCTGGACATTTACAGCTGGATATGAGGCCGTGGGTACGTTTCAATAAAATGTTGCGGACAATTTACTAGTTCCCGGTTGCGATCGGGTTCTCATGGCTTACAAGTAATTTTCGGGTATTTACTCTGTCTGGGTTGTGGGGTAAAACGTGATGTGGTAGAGATATTGAGGGTAACTTAGTAAAAGATAAACTGAATCGTTAAAACCAGAATCAAATGGATTCTGATAAGTTTATTTCAATATTTCCTATAAAGGGCAACTGTTTTTAACCGCTAGAGAATAAACGAGTTACTCACGTATTATTATCGGGATATTGCCGACCGGTTTCTATATTTCATTAAGGAAATATTTTCATCAAGGCTGTGAGTGCAGTACGCTCAGTGCAATCAGTACCCCGGCTCGCGCCGAAAAAAAACGGAGCAAGTTCTCAAGTCAACGTGTATATTTTGTTTATTTTATATGTTAGACCACGCATAACTTTTTACTGAGTAGTCCGATTTTGATAACTGCTTTTTTATTCGAAAGAGTATATAACTTGAGGGTGGTCCCGTGGTGAGGATATCAGGGTCTGGTAATGGAATCTCAGGGTAATTGTGGGAATGTTATTTATTGTTTGCCGCCGACTCAAAATTAGTAAAATATAAAAATATAATATTTTATAGTTTATGTAACCAAGTTCCGTACCCAAGAACTAAAATGTTCACTTATTAATTTTTTTAGTTCTCTGTCGTCGGTTTAAACTTTGGTTATAAATAATTTTATGTCTGTAAACATTATTACTTATTTGCAGCCTTAGATGTACCTCTTTTTCTTATTGTACTAATTAACTGCGCAACGGAACCAACATTTCAATCTCTGTGACATTTCTTTTAATTATCAACCGCGAGTTCCAAACAAAGTCGGACCAGGAAAATGGGGTACGCAAATTCGGTCTAACATTGTGCCACCAATATTGCTCAATTCGAAGTTTTTACAACTTTCTGTACTTTCTCTTAATGAACTAACAAATGGCTTCGCGATACACAATGGCTTAATCAAACCGCATTGAGATAAGGGAAACAAAGGACCTTTTTAGGACATTCTAAGGCATGAACTGATAGCGTTTTTATCACATAGGCTTTGTACCAGTTAATCTATATAGCTATTTAGAAAATTTCATGAGCTACAACTACTATAATATAGACTGCTAGTTGAAAATTTAGCAATAATATAGCGTGAAAACTGTGTGTAACTGATAGAGTGGAAAATTGCAATCAAGTATCTAACTGAAGATTGAAGAAGGACCCTTATCAAAACCAGTCTTATTGCAAAATAAGAAAAACAATTCCATTCCATCCAAAGAATCGCGCATTTAATTCTTACATAATTATTTACTATTGCAATATCGAAACTATCTCCTCTTGGTGCCAAGTTATTAATAAGCGATTACTGTTTAATTAATCAATGCGTCGCAGATGCTACGGACATTTGGCACGATGTCAAAGGATGCGATTCTTTTTTTAAAAAGAACAAGGATAAACACAGAGAGCATGCATTTAACAAGAGAGAATAAGTAAGTAAGAAAAAATAAGTTTTAATGTTATTATTCCCACTGCACGTTCCAGATAAAATTCACGTCAAAGTCTAGAATTGTATGGGTTTTGGACAGCTTTGACCCGGCCCGGGGATAATATTCTATGAAATTTCACTGTCCAATTGTTGACTACATACATATTACACACATACACGTCTTGACTATTATCTGTGGATAAACATTATGGGAACAGGACCTAATAGAACATTGAGCTCATTACATTTTTGAAAAGAAATATGTTTTAAATCTTACTAAATTATTTACTATTGCTATATCGAAACTATCTCCACAGGGTGCCAAGTCATTAATTAGGGATTTTCTACTGTTTAATTAATCAATGCGTCACAGATGTTGCGGATATTTGGCACGAATTCAAAGGATGCGGTTCTTTCAAAAAGATCATGGGTTCAACATTATAAAGACTTACTATAGGCTTAAGAAACTATTTTGTAATATTATTTTAATATTATTATTATTATCTAAATTGTGTCAATTTAAAACTACGTATAATTGCAAAAAAAATCTTCAATATTACAGAAATTAACTGTAAGAAAATTATTTCGAAATGTGTTTCGACTTAATTTAGGCTTACAGTAATAGGTTAAACTGATTGTATAACTATATCAGTTAACGTGTATACGCTCATACAATATTTACCTACCTATATTGAGCTGGGCCAAACCCGAAATAGTGTAAAAGCCATGAAGAGAAAATGGACCTTTACAAAAAAAAAGGTAAATGTAAAAGTCAAAAGATTCACTTCGATCAATCACCCGCTCAGTCATCAAATTTGCGCCACACCGCAAGACCTCCAAACGCCGTAATAAAAAGCGACAGGATAAAATGATTTATGGGATAACTAGATAAAGAGGGTGCCAAGTTTCGAGTCGCTCAGAAAGATAAGACAATAATAATAGATTTGTTACTTTTGTCAATTGGCTGAGACAAGGCCCGCAAAAACACTTTGCTGTCAGACCAGTAGACTGACGGCCACAGTTCTGTTTAGTGGAAAGGACAATTAGATTTTCCTTTTTATTTTTTGCCAACTCATTACTGTTGTCGTTTTCAAATTATTATTTTAGTTACAAATGATAATTCATGATTGTAAAATGAAGACTCATAATCTATATGTTAGTTCATTTTTCAACATGCTCTTTCATCTCTATTAAACTTCGAGACTGTGCCTGGTTGATAACTTATGATATATATATTTTTTTATAATAAATACGCTGTCCGTACTAGAAATCAACTCCTGTGTCGCGTGGGTGTTCACAAACATACATTTTACACACAAAAAGCTCAACCAAATTAATAAATAAATAAATATCACACAACTTTCACACATCGCCATCTAGTCCCAAACTAAGCAGAGCTTGTACTATGGGTACTAGAATAACTGATACTAATACATATATACTTTTCTTTTGTAAATACAAACTTAATATACATAGAGACACCCAGACTAAGACAAACCCCCATGTTCATGCACACAAAAATTTTCTTACGCGGGAATCGAACCCGCGACCTCGGCGTCGCAGGTACACTATCCACTCCGCCATCCGGTCGTCAAACTAAACTATTTAAACATTAAACTTACTTACTATATTTTACTATACTATGACAAACATACATTTTCAACAAGGATAAAAAAATGGAGGATAGATATTTACTCGTGGGTGGAAGCCGGAACTATTGCATCTATATTTGCTACAATGCATCTAAATTTCAATCATTGTATGCCTTGATGGTCTAGTACTGCCTCGATTGTCAAGTGCGTACACGTCTCTCACCGCGAGGTCTTGGATTCGATTCCTGGGTCGGACAAAGTGTTATTTGTGAACTTCTCAAAATTCACAAAGCAGCATGGAGTTGGAATTGTGCCCGGTGGATGACAATAGGCTCACCCCTATCCCATGGGTCCTAAGCGTAACAGGTGAAATGTGGGTTAGGTACACCCCTGCCTCACCCTTCTAGGTAATATAGACGTGATGTTATATGAATCAAATAACAACACAAATCGTCGACAAAACTGTATCAATAATCAAACTTAATACTGTTTATCTATCCTATCAACATTAGAGCAATGAAATCCTATTTCCAATCACGTCATCATCCAGCTTGACCAAAACAGTTCCAAATCAGATTTGAATGTACAAATCTAACTATTGCAGTATCATAGCTGTTTGCTACATTTCATTATGCACGATATGAACCGCGGATACTAAGCTTTGTGAATAGACTAAGCTTAGTTCCAGACGAGGATATAATTTGCTAGCGATATAAAGCTAGAATTTGGCGATCACCCAATTTCGTTGCGGATTTCGCGCATAAATTGAACCCAACAATTATGCGGATTGTGTTAAATTAATCTAGTTTTGAAATGCTACTAGCAGTATTTAATATAATAATTACTACATTGTCGAGGTTTGTTCACCGACATACAAACATACATTCCCATATTGCAAGTTAAATAAAAACTTTTCAAAAAGATCGCAATCATGTTGAGTATAGTTTCACATTGCGTCATTGAACATTTACTATTAACTACAATACATAGTTCTTTAATAAATAAGCTGTCGATTATAATTCAAATATCAAGAACATCGTTTGAAGTTTAGCCTAAGTTGCCTATAAAATTTGTAAACCTTATAAGTACAGTACACAATATGACGACGATGGAGCGCAAATTCATTTAAAATATGGGTCAATCTATGAAATTATGAAGGGTTTAACAAAGAGCCGGTGATAACGTAATAGCATTAGATACATATAAAGGAATTCATAATTTTCCGACCTATTTACAAACCCAATCTTTTCATTGTTCGTTCATACAATCACACTCCCTTCCATTTTTTTTAAAACACGCAAAATTGTGCAATCATGCTTTACATACACACTCTCATACACAAGCAACCACACAATTACTAACCCTGACATTACCACAATTACCAATTTTTGTAAAACATTGAGAAATAATCCGCAAACCTTGCACCGGGGTGGAGACCAGTTGACCTGAAATATAGATTTTATCTAGTTTGGGCACCAGTCTCCAAACAATAATCTGTAAAAAAGTAGATGAGACAATGTTTGAAAAAACATATTATGGAGTACAAAGTATCAGCATTGGTATTCAACGTGGCAATACCGTCAGCCTTCTGAACACGTTCCCAGCAGTCGAGGTCGATGCGTAGGAATTTTATGACACCTTACCATTAAATACGTAAATAGTTAATTGTTATTTTTTATTAACTTGTATATTAACATTAAAGCTTTAATTTATATTCACATAATTTTCGAATATTTCTTTGTCTGATGCAATAAAGCTTTCAAAAATACAATAGAATACATCCATCTAAAAGCCTCTGAAGTTAACGGTTATAAATTACAAGTTCCGAAAGAAAAATCTATTTGGCGAATAATAACTTGTAAAAGAGGCGAGTCACGAATTCGAGATCGAGTAGGATTGTTTCCCGAAGTGCCTGTCATTCTCGCCTGACCAACGATGATGCGAGAGAAATCTACTGGGTAAGAAGCTAAATCTTGAAAAAAAATTATCAGTTTTTTTATGTTTGTTCACGTGTTTGTGTCACTTTAAAACTTGAAATTAAATTGTAAAACATTTCAAGAAACTGCCACACGACCCTTTCTGAAAATAATATAGAGACGTTAAAGCAGATGTATGCTTCTAAAGAAGTTTTTAAACGCCTTTTGGTTCTCTTATTATATTACAAACAAAAAAACTGCCTCGTTGGTCTTGTGCTTAGCGTATGTGCCACACCGCGAGTTCTCGGGTTCGATTCCTGGGACGGGCAAAAGTGTTATTTTTGAACTTTCCATCAGGAAATTCGCCATAGCAGCACGGAATTGGAATTGTGCCCGGTGGATGGTGATAGGCTCAGCCCCTATCCCATGGGACCAAAACATAACAGGTGAAGTTTCTTCAATATATTTCATTTCATTTCATTTATTCAGTAACAATTTTTACATTGTGTGCGAATGATTTAAATACATTAAAATTTATAATAAATAACACATAAAATTAATAACAAATTCAGCAATTTCATGATCAATAATTAAATATAAAAGTAATGATAAAGTAATGTAATAAACATTGATAGCACCACAATTACAATCATGCATTAGATGTCAATTAATTAATTGTTAACAAGTGATAAATTCTTAAAATCAATAAAATGTCAATACTAAGAATAAAAAACGATACAATATTATGTCAGGGCAACAAAAATAAAATAATATAAAAATCAAATGTCAATTAATAAACTACAAATAAAAATGCGACTAATCAATTCTTTAACAACTAAATTAATTAATAAATAAACTTGATCTCAGGTGTTCTGACTATTATATGTTGTTTACAAATCATCACTTGAGTAATAGCACTTTTCTATCAAGAACCGCTTAAGTTCGCTTAGAAAACCTTTTTGATAAAAAATGTTCTTCAGATCTAGTGGCAACCTATTAAAAAAATGTATGGATCTATAGTATGTACTCTGTTTCACAATTTCAAGATGTGGAGTACTTTTGGTATTAAGATCCTTTCTCCTAGTGCTCTCTCTTTTCTGTCTTTCATCTTCGTTTTCGTGCTCATGGGCATATTTAGTTAAGTTAGCGAGTAGTACTAATATATACAAACTTGGAACTGTTAATATTTTAAGTTCTTCGAAATATGGTCTGCATGAATCAGGTATTTGTATTCCTTTAATGGTTCGAATGGCTCTTTTCTGTGCGACAAATGCCTTATGGACATTGTAGTCATAGCTTCCTCCCCAAAAAAGGATGCTATACCTAAGCTTGAACTCGACTAATGCAATAGTATAGACATATAATATAGACGTGATGCTATATTATGTTATGTTACGTAAACAAAACAAAACCCTAAAAGCGATGCACTTAGTCTTACCTAGTTGTTGTCTTCGATGAATTTTGCACTCATTTATCTACTTTATTTCAACTTATACTATACAAGTAAGACAAAAAAATCATTGTAACGATAACAATTGGCTATAACTTTGGCTTTTTTGTATTCCTTCAACCTTTTCAGGATATTGAAATGTATCTCTGTTCGACACCGTTCTCTTCTTGCTGGGAATATAACATTTCTATGTTACAAAAGCAATGGAAATACAAATAAGTGGCTTTTTGTATGACGCTTTTTGTTCACGCCTAGGTTTTGGCTAAGTTAAATGGTGGGCAGTGTAACTTTTTCATAAGTTGCCAATCAAATAATATGCCTATATTTATTATCTGATCCACATTATTTCCTAGCTAAACATTTATTGTTATATTTTTAGATAAATACAGTTATCTATTATGCTAGTGATCACGGCCGGTGTAGGTCAGCTGAACGTTTAGCAAAAAAGTTAACAAAATGGTTTGCATGAATAGTAATTCTAGCGACAATTCTTGTTTGCTTTGTTTATTGCGATTAAAAATACAGAACATAACATATCAGGTAGAGGTTCAACACCCACATTTCACCTGTTATGTTTAGGTCCTATGGGGCATGGGGTGAGCCTATCGCCATCCACCGGGCACGATTCCAACTCCGTGCTGCTTTTGTAAATTTCCTGAATGAAAGTTCACAAGTAACATTGCCCGACCCGGGAATCGAACCCGTGACCTCACGGCTAGAGGCGCATACGCGAACCAAAAGACAGTAATATCAAGATTATTTCCTTGCAAAACTTACATAGTATAAATGGGTCTTTGTTGTCATTCAACAGGATAAATTAAAGCTTATTATAATTCAATACAATTTTGTCTCTTCAACTGTCAAAACATCTATGTGATAACTTTTTTTTAATTGAAACCAACACGATTTAAGAGCTAAGATTCTATGATCTTAGCTCTTAAAAGACCTGTAGAGGAACATGGTCTAATGTTCCACCACTGCAAAGGGAGGATCTTCCGACCAGGCTCGGTGGTGTTGCCTGGCGGACAGCTGTCCAACGGTAGCGTATTTTTTAGTTTTAGTTTTTAAAGATCTTTATTGCATAAAAATAAACATCAAATGTAACAAATCTAGTGTAAATTAATCCTAGAAGTTAACAAATTATAAAGTAGATTACATTACACAAAGCTAGTGTGCTTTTTTCCGAACTTTTAGACATAAACATAACACATTACATACATTATAAAAATATTGTGAGAACATTGTACATATTTCATGCAAGCTTTAGTAAAGCATTACATTTATTTGCATACCTAAATAGATACGGTAGCGTATTGGAAGTGGTATATATGTACACTCTTTGTAAGCACTTCGTTATTACAATGTAATCCGTCATTTATCATGTGCGGATACCGCCAAAGACCTATAAAGGTCTGAAAATATATACCATTTAATAGAACGTAATAGATTTCGTTGTCACAACATCGGGCGCCAATAAATAACTTTAAGTGCATTTTATTTAGTAAACTTTCGAGATGCATAGCCTCATGCATAGGGGAAGTACTTTAGGAACCTGTATAAATCTCCGTAAATCGCCTGCACAGACGTGTTTTCCTATAAACGGTATTTTATTCGAGAAAATATGGATATTGAATGTAGATAGAGAGGTAAAGGGTTTTCTAGTGATTTACGTATTCAGGTCTTTCTATACACACTACACAATTTCTGCAAAATTATTAGCGGGAATTCAATTATTTCCTATTATATCAGTGCCATAATGAGTACCCGATGATTAATGTAGCTAACTTATACATTACATAAAATATCCGTCAATTACCTAGTAGGTAATCATGAAAGAAATTCACTGGAAGTCTAAATATTTTTTTTATCCGCGGTCTCTTCCTTCCATCTGAACGGTCAATATGAAAAATAAAAGAAAGAAAGAAAATTATTTTTTTTTCTTACATAACAAAGTCGTGACAAAGTAGGTATTGTAAAATTTTATTAATTATTATTATTTAAGAAAACAGTTATGGTTGCTCAGCTTAATGCTGTGAAGTCTTGCATTTCTGCAAAACTTCCACAGCGCTGATTTTCAGCAACCACCACGGTTGATGGCACAAACAGAAAACAGTTACAGTAACATTAAAAGATGATAGTAACGTAAAATACATTAAGCTGAGTTCAAGGAAAAAAAAAAAAAATATACATAAAAAAATAATCATATCATTTGTTATCCCAATAATAAATAAGTATTTACATCACATTGCTCACAAGCCTTAGACCCGTCAATCTTTCTCATCTCCCAATCCACCTCAATACCACTCTCAATACGAAACGAATCCAACAATTTCCGTCCTAATTACGTCTAATTAACAGGCTTATCGTCAGAAGTGTGTAATATTCCCTCGTATTCCCGGCGTATCCTGCGTACTGTCGATCCGGCGTAGCGTATACGGCACGCTTATCCTCGTTTCGGTCAGTTGATCCGCGTAGATCGGTGCTGTAATCCACCATTAGTGGTCGGCTTACGCACTCGTATCTTGTATACGTTTGTAAATATTAGAGAGATAAGCTTGCTCGTTTTTACTTTTTCTGGAGGTTGGTATTATGCTGTTTGATTAGATTTTGTGAATTATTTTTTGACATGAGCCTTCTTAGGCATCGTGATGTTAAGGTAAAATGCCAATGTATGAAGAAAACATCAATAAATAAATTCGTAAAAATACAAAAAGGAAAATAGGTTTTTAACATAATTTTAACTTTTCAAATTCGAATATCGAAACATTCAAAACATAACATAAAATAAAATCACGTCTATTTTACCCAGAAAAGAGTGGCAGAGGTGTACAACACCCAAATTTTACATGTTAAAAAACAGTTTGAATAGAAATTAACATTTAAAATTAATTAAAATTATACTTCTATAAACACAAATGTACAAACAGAGACCGTCTCATGATTATAAAAACTGAAAGTTATTTGGGAAGGCTGATTGCTTGAAAGTGTACTAAATTCAGACTAGCACTGTTTTTTTCAGCAATCGATTCATCAATCAGTTCGACTTGGAATTACTTACTCGAGAACTAACTCTTACAATGTTCTTTACATTTCTTAGTATAATTAAGCGGTAAACTTAACTTTATAAGCCCGCTTAGAATTCCAAGTTACTGATCAGTCTAAGTTATCAACTGTGGCGGTTGGATAAGTTAATTATAAATTTGAAAATCTATAATTTAGTTTTAATTAAAGTATGATCTATGATATAGTGTTCAAACTATATTGGAACGTAGACTATTTCAATCAAAATATATTTTAGTACCATACAGAATACTTAAATAAATTGTATGTAGGACAGGACCTTGTAGGAGTCAAAAAAATTGCTACCAAACTAACAACAATTTCATCCTTTCTTGGAAGTATTCGCTTTTCGAAAACAAAATTAAAGTACTTCTCACTTCATCCATAAACTGCTTAAGTTTTACACCCATTCCCACATCAACCATAACCTTGAATGCTCGTACGTCACCTTAATATACGAGTAAAAGAATTTATTCCTCATTTCTCCTTGCTTAGGCTTAGACTCACGCCGGCCTGCGGTCCCTGTTGGGTAAGATCCGGGTATAAATCCCACCTCGGGTTGAATTTACCTACCCTTATTCCGCCCGACTTTGTGCGTGCACTTATAGTAGTTTTATAACCCCAATAAGGCACTAGGTAAAGGTTTATTTATATTTTTGCAGGAAATAAGACACAATTTGTTTGACGGCTACTTTGTCTCCGAGCAAGCTGAAGGCTTTATGGTCGCTTGTCTTGTTTATAGTTTTATATGTTACATACTTTAGTTTGGTGTCTTATTCATACGAACAAAATGTTTAGAACAAAAGCGGGCCAAAATAGAGAAGAAGTTTGTGTAAATATGAATCAAAAATAAAAGATTAAGTAAGGTTAAAGGAAAAGTAGCGATAGCCGACTGGGACTGCCTCTCGGGTTCGAACCCACGGCACACACCTCTGTCAATAAATCGTTAAGATTCGTCTTTTCGAAGATATGTGTGTATTTATCATATAAATTATCGCTCGTTTACGGTGAAGGAAAACATCGGGAGGAAACCTGCATGCTTGAGAGTGCCTAAAAAGTACTTGAGGTGGTGTGAAGTCTACCAACCTGCACTTGGCCAGCATTGTGGACTATGAGACCATACCCATCTCATCATGAGTAGCGGCCCGAGCCCAGTAGTGGGACATGTATTAGATACATGGCTGCTATTACTAAGTGAGGTACGTACTAAAACATAAATTGCTGCAGCGTTTCAATCTAAATCATTATTTTTTCTTCGGCTATACTTGAATTCTTCAATCTTAACTTAACAACACTTTTACTTTTAAACATTTATCTAAAAAATGCCAAAGTTTGATTGTTAACATAAAAGTTTTTATGGAGATGGGATTCTGCTATCTAAATTACAGATCTGCAAGTTGATTAAAGTCGTCAGTTATACTTTGTTATTTGATGGATACAAAAATGTCGAAGAAAATACATTTATCTTAAATAATGTTGAAATGCTTTTTTCTTATAAAATCTTATATAATATAATTTGTTTGAAAACCAGCAATTGTAAAAAAAGATACGAAATATATGTTATTACAAGCCGAATAAAGGTAAAATTTATTAATGCACACATTTCCTAGAAAATTATGTTAGATTATGTGTTACTACTGAGATTTCCAAACAGAAAAAGCCCAAATACTCTGCAGAGTATCGAATTAGAAACTAACGAGCCATAAAAATATGTCCTTGTTTTTATATGGGCATCGTAACATGTCAAACCAATCTCAAAACAGAAAAAATACATTCTTCCAGTTACGTCAACACAAACCAAAAGCGGCAACTTTGATTGACTAGTTTTCCGAAAGTTTTTTCACAAAAAGCGGGTAGAATAGCGGACACGTATGCACTATTGCAGAGACGCGGCTTGCCGTGTTTACAACCTCAATGGGTCTGTTTCAACTTGATACTGAGTCGCACTATGCTATGCATAACATTTTAAAGGAGAGGTTTTAGTGATGGAAGAAGGCGTGTTGTGAATTAGGGTAAATTATTTTGAATTGAAATTATTTTTGTATTATTAGCTGGTAAATTAACATATATCAGAAGTTTTGGAATAGTGTTCTAAAATAGGGCAATTAATATTATATTCCTATTTATGTATTTTTACGGAGGTGTCAGATGGTTTGGGCGTTCTCTATAATACTAAGTTAATGGTTTAAAATACTATTTAGTATTGGAACTTACTTTTTTAGTCAGTTATAGTTGTAGACAATCCTGTATGAGTTTGAGTAATACTTAATGACAAAATTGATTTTTGAGTAAATGAAAATGCTTCTGCAATTAATACACATAATTTTATTCGCTATCTTCCGTCACTATGTTCTCTTCGTGCTTACTCCCAGGGTCTTTCAGGTTCGTTAAAGCGTACCGGCGTAACAATCAAACAGTATGTAAGGTAGATTGTTTATTTGTGACGAAGCTTATTATAATTATAAGTTGCCTCTAATATATTTAACCCGCTATCTTCCATCACTATACTCTCCCCGTACCTCTTCCCAGCGCCTTTCAGCTACGTAAAAGCGTACCTCGGAGCGACACCAGCACATTTAAGAGTCTGAGAGCCACAAAGCGTATTGTGATCGCTTCTACTCCACCGACGATGTAACAATCAAACTGTGCCGCGTATAATGGGTACGCATTGCTCCGTATAACTAGAATAAGTTGCTCTTGTTTAGAATAGAAAAGGTATTGGTATTTATTTATAAATTATTTATTTATAAGCACTACCAACAGCAAAATTACAGAGACACTTAATATTAACATTAATTCGCTTAAATTATTTGTAATTTTACAAATAATAGGTGTGCATAGCATTCACATTGTAACTTTAGTTATTGCGAGTACAAAATTTGACAAACATGCGTACAACTATTACCAAAACAAAACTTTTAATAAACAAACAAGGCAAGACAAATTAAGACAAATGTATATAATATATAAAAATGTTTTTAAAGTTTTCGTGTACATGTTACACACGAGGCAGTATTTAGGATCGATATAATTGTATAACATAGTATGACGCCTTTATCACCAAGAATGGTGTGGCAGATGCGTATTACAGCCACAATTCATGTGTTATGTTTAGGTCTAAGGGGGTAAGCCTATCGCTATCCACCGGACACAATTGTAACTCCGCACGGAGACGAGCACGTAGGACTTGCTATTTAGATGGAAAAATTAAATAACAATTAGGCCCAAACTGGCAATCGAATTGAGACATCGCGAGAGGCCGCATTCGCTAACTATTAGTGACTAGACCTACAACGAAGTCCCTGAGCTATATATATATATAAGTGTTTATAATGTATATTTTTTTTTGTTTAAAAAACCTGTGTCGCGGGGGTGTTCACAAACATCTGAAATGTATGTTTGTGAACACCCCCGCGACACACAGAGCACACCCAGAGTCAGAACGAATCTTTGCGAATCACACAAAGATTTGTCCCATGTGGGGATCGAACCCACAACACCAGCGCAGTTGAAAGCGGCGAGGCGACCGCTTTAACCACCTCGCTAACCGTGCACTCTGATGTAATTATTATATGTACCAAGAAAACAACATATTTATAAGTTCCTTTTTTCATCCAAAGGTTGCCTGTAAGAAATTGCTTTTACAGCGTTAAGGCCGCCCATTGTAATATCTAAAACATGCGCTTTATGAAACTGACTTTTAAATTTGTGTACAATAAAAAGTTATCTATTTATCTATCTTTATAATGCTTGGCGGTAAGTAATAAACTATTAAGTATACATACTGCCTCCCTCGCATTAGCTCACAAAGTCACTACCATATTAAATACAATAAGCAAATGGGTAACAAATGAGCTTTCGCCCACAAACAATGATGTGATATGAATGGATTGCTACATCAAAGGGCTATTATCATTTTCGAATCTAGTCTTACCATTGAATAGAAATCTACTGAAACTGTAAATATATAATATATATAACTACTACCATTGCTTATGCATGTATAGAATGCCAGATCACATAACTAAATTCTATACAAGTCCTAATAATTCTATGCAATGGATAATTACATACATAACTGTCGCGTTGGTCATATCGTTATCGTTTCCTACTCTCACCACGAGGTTTCGGGAAAAGGTATTACTTGGATTTTTTACGTCTGCAATTTTTTAATAGCAGCACGGAGCCTGAATTCGCGCCCGTTGTATTGCGATAAGCTCACGGATCAAATAAGACCTAAAAAATAAAACGTTCTGAAATGTCGGTGTTATATACCTCTGCCAGACCTATCCGGGTATTGGGTAATGCTATGTTAATATTGCTACTAAACTAAAAAGGTTTTGAAATGAAATGAAATGAAATGAAATAAGTTTATTTGTCCGAAACAAAGATGATGTTTACATTATGCATGCGAGCCATATTCTACCATTATTTGGCGTACAAATTTTTAATTTATAATTTAATGGATATGTACATGCTGTCATAATTTCTTATCATCTAAAAAATCCTTAACGCTATAGGAACATTTGTCTTATAACAAACTAAATAACTTTTGCTTAAAAATAAAAATATATTATATAATATATTTTTCATAACTAATATTTGGCGTTAGGCAACAAAAGTAATTAATACAAAAGGCTGTATCTACAGTTCTAGCTATTCCAATCAATGATGATTATTGGTATTGATCTGCTTACGGTGTACGCAACATTGCACACCATTACTACAGTACTATGGGCACAGATTGTCAGACAAGCCCATTAAGGGTAGACTCCCGAGCGCCGTTTTTTCATACTTACGTAATATGGGTTTAAAATTAATATTATTAAGGTTTTATCTAATTTAAATTCAAATCATTTATTTTCATAGGCCCCAGGAGGCGCTTGAACACGTCAAAACATTACAAAAAATGATATAAAAATAAATAATTCTAATTATATATATCTTATAGACATATCATATCTTAAACACTAAAATGCATGTTAGTTCGTGACCATTTTGTCAAAGTTGTTTGAATAATTAATTAACTTTAATACAATCTGAAAAATTAAAATAATATTATATTGAAAATGTGGCCGCCAACAACATGCTTTTAGTGTTTTAGATAATGTTTTGTCTTCAAAAGATAAAAACTAAATGATATTAAATTTAAACGTATATTACCTTGGTATGGACAACAGCTGAGCAATTGTTCCCTATTAACTACATTATTAACGTTCCTGCTACAATACACTAATGACACTATGCTTCGCACCTGGCTGCGTTTATAGCGGCGATTTGTAGATATTGTTGCAGATGTCGACCAGAGCTAACATAATTTGAGTACCTGAATTCGGTCTGTTTTCTACGGACTGGATAAATATTACGTACTGCAGGTAAATAATAATTAAATTAATACCTGCACTTCGGGCACGAGTCGGTATATACAAATAGTGAGCCCTTGATACCCAAGGCCGGCGCAAGCGTCTCAACCCCAAAAGGCACAAACGTGTAACCGCTAAGACTATATTTGCGCTTTTTGCGTGTTCCGGCTGATGCAGCTGCCGCTGGGGGTTATCCTGGGTCCCTAGGAGATGTGACGGCGTTAAAGTGTCGACGCTAGTTGCTTCCTTACCTCGAGGGTACAAGTGATTCCATCGTCTCGGTCCAGACCATTTGGTTCTAGAATGGCTGCGCAGTTAACGGTAGTAAAAGCCTAGCGGATGATATCGTTTAGGCTAGAATAAATAAATAAATAAATATTTCACAACTCACACACAATCTAGTCCCAAACTAAGCAGAGCTTGTACTATGGGTACTAGAATAACTGATACTAATACATGTATAATTTTCTTTTGTAAATACATACATATTATACATAGAAACACCCAGACTAATGACCCATGTTCATGCACATAAAGATTTGTCTTAAGTGGGAATCGAACCCACGACCTCGGTGTCGCAGGCAGGTACACTACCCACTCCGCCATCCGGTCAATGGCGGTAGAATCTGTAGGTATCTAATGTTAAAAATTATAATGTCCTTATACACAATCAAATTCTTGTGCTAAATAACTTGCTGCTATAGCTAATAACGAGCTGTAGCTTGGCTGCTGCGCTCGGCTGCGTTGCGATGCTTGTGTTCATAAAACCCATCTTTGCACTTTGTTTAGCTAGGTTTTTGTCGAACAAGTACTTTAGCAACGCAACCGAGCGCAGTTCCGGCGGATATGAACACTTATTTGCAGGTACTGATATTTTTTAATCCAATTCAACTTAAGAGCGTGTATTCCTTTTCAAAATGTAACTGTCAATTTTTGTAGTGTTTTGGGCATATTTCGTAAAAACTGAATGAAAGTATGATTTTATTCAACTAACTTTTTAGAATGTGGGCTTTAAAAGGTAAATATGACAATTACATTTAATAACTAAAGCATACTTTTCTATTTTATCAGTTGAAAGAGTATTAACTGTTAAGTTGATAAATTACAAAATTATGCTGTACCTATTTACGAATGAAATTGTTATATTTACCTTTCAAAACTTGCAGTCTAAAAAATTAGTTGAATAAAATCATACTTTCATTCAGTTTTTACGAAATATTCACAAAACACTACAAAAATTGACAGTTACATTTTGAAAAGATATACACGCTCTTAATAGTAACAATTCGTAAGACATTGAAGTCTTTTTAGTCTATAGTCACAAAAGCTTAGCAGTATTGAAGCTAACCTAATCCAATATACCCCTTTTAAAAAGATTCGTAGAAGATTCTGAAGGGTCAAAGTACGTTATGGTTTCACGATCTGACCCCAACAGTGCAGTTTATAAGCGGTGAGCGGGTTGTGAAATTAACTTTGATTATTTGTTATAGCATTTAGCTATGCTTAGCAAATTATACTAAGAAACAGTTGAAAAAGATATGGGACCGGCAGGATTTCAACCTGCGACCTTACTGCACACCGGGCAGCCGCTCTTAGCCATCCAGCTACGGTCACATCTTACCGGCACCCTAAATTCCTCAACTGTATGATACGTCATTTCGTGACGTCACGTTCATCCATTTTGTTCCTATCTTAAGTAGGATACAATTGTGAAATTAGTTTTTGGTTTATGCTTTTAAATCTATAAAATGTTATGTATTGGTTTTATCTTTAATTTAAACTAATATACAGGGTGGATGAAACATGGACAGTATTAATTGCCACTGGTTCATTTTATTATTGCGTAAAGAAAAATCACCTTTGCCGAATTCAATAGCTAATTCACAATGTTCAGTTTGTTCGAAAAAACTAAATGGCTTTATCATTAAACAAAAATTTTTACCAGTGGAAATGAATACTATAACTAATACTAACCAGGTTGTAGATAAACTCATGATACCCATCAATAAAAAAAATGCATCGCAACCAAAAGATTTTTTTAAATCTAATTTTAATCTCTTTCTAATGCAACCTATTTGGATGCCATTTACATTAGTTTTGAATTTCGATGCTACTTTGCTATACGCACAAATCTCAACTCATGCTTCCGCTACAATCCTGTAACTTACACTCCTCAATAGAGTAAAACAATCGTAAATATTGAATGAGCTCCTTACCTTGAAGCAGACGCAGCTGCGACCGACACCGTCCATGCATTTTGCGTTGCATGTGTTACATATCAGATATTATTTTGTCTGCTGTTTTACTTTGTATACTGCCAATATTATGATTAAGAATTTCAAAGTTTATTTTTTATCTCTAAAATCATCTTTAGCCATTGTGTTTTGGTAACTATAACTTACACATAGAATTATTATAAAAAAACAAACATACATTGTATGAATTTATTTATTGGAGAAGATGGTGAACCAGCTGTGATTTAATTTTAATGCAATAAGTAATATTATTTAATTAGTTAAGTTTTATTTTAATTCTAATTATTTTATAATAACGTTGTTTGATATAATACTGTTTGTTTTAACGTGTTTAAGCGCACTTTGTGGACCATGGAAATAAATAATTGGATTTCTGATTTCTGACTTCTGATTGTAATATTCTATTTCTAGGGTTCCGCACCCACAACGGAACCCTATTAGGCACGGGTCTCTTCTCATGATGAGAAGGGTTAGGCCATAGTGCACCATGCTGGCCAAGTGCGGATCGGTATAGACTTCACACAGCTTCGAGTACTTTAAAAGCACTCTCAAGCATGTAGGTTTCCCCACGATATTTTCCTTCACCGTTAGCGTGCCCGATTATTATTATATTATCAAGTTAAATAAGCGTTTTTATCACAGAAGACATTACAGAACGACACTATTACAAATGAAAAAGTGTCTAACAAAAACCCTTTTCCTATCTTTAATTAAAAGAATTCCAGCAGTCCAATTCAGTGCGCAATACAGTGCAACAATGCAAGCGTAATGGCTGACGTCCAACGTTATGGCCCCGTTCGTTTCTATGACGGGACTTTGGGTGACTGCAGTGCAGTTTCCCATCTATACGCTTAGTTCTATGGTAAAGGGATGCCACAGATTTTGTAATCGTAGTAATAGGGATGAGCTGCACAAAAAAATAGTTTAACATTTTAAATCATACAATAAACTATCTTACGAAATATTACTTTCATTTACGACAAACACGTGCGGATTGGTAGACTTCACATAGATTCGAGTACTTTAAAAGCACTCTCAAGCATGCAAGTTTCCTCACGATGTTTTCCTTCACCGTTAGCGAGCCGATTATTATTATATTATCAAGTTAAATAAGCGTTTTTATCACAGAAGACATTACAGAACGACACTATTGCAAATTAAAAAGTGTCTTACAAAAACCCTTTTGCTACCTTTAATTAAAAGAATTCCAACAGTCCAATTCAGTGCGCAATACAGTGCAACAATGCAAGCGTAATGGCTGACGTCCAACGTTATGGCCCCGTTCGTTTCTATGACGGGACTTTGGGTGACTGCAGTGCAGTTTCCCATCTATGCGCTTAGTTCTATGGTAACTAGGGATGCCACATATTTTGTAATCGTAGTAATAGGTATGAGCTGCAAAAAAAATATTCAACAAAAAATTAAACCGAAAAAATAAAAAGTAAAAAAAAGTGAACCAATTTAGTTTTGGGTAATGAACTTAGTTACATAAACTATAAAATGTTATGTTTTACTAATTTTGAGTCGGTGCCAAACAATAAACTAATTAACCGTCTCTATTTGTGCAACTACGCAGAAACGGAGAAGACTTAATGTGGTATTCATTTTATAATTTGGCACTAACTCAAAATGTGTAAAATATAATATTTTATAGTTAACTCTTTCGAATAAAAAATTATCAAAAGCGGACCAACAAACAAAGTATAAAAATAAAATAAAACAAATATATATATACACGTTCACTTGAGAACCTCCTCCGTTTTTTTCGTCGGTTTTATAAATGGTTTACATTTTAAATACATGAAACTGTGCTAAGAAATATTACTTTGTATTACGATAAATATAAAAATATACATTTTAATGAAATTACAATAATTTTGCTATTTTTGATTGTTAATTTTATCATTATAAGTACGATACTTGATCACGAAAAGGGGATGAGGTCACTGTTTGCGTTTCATATAAATCACATAATTGTATAGAAGGTTTTTGTTGTTGACTTTTCGATAACAGTGATTAACTTGACTTGTAGAATGTTGACACAATCTACATGAAAAATTCACAAAAAAGCATAAATTATCATCACAAAACTATGTAAGATGCATATTATAATAAGATTATAATAGTGTTGATTGCCGGTATAATTTTATCTTATTCAAACATAACATAACATAACATCACGCCTATATTACTTAGAATGGTGTGGCAGAGGTGTACAACACTAAAATTTCACCTGTTATGTTTAGGTCCCATCGCCATCTACCGGGCATAATTCCAACTCAGTGCTGCTATTGTGAATTTCCTGATAGAAAGTTTACAAATCACACTTTGCTCGACCCAGAAAACAAACCCGAGACCTAGCAGAGAGCGGCGCAAATAACCACTACACCATCGAGGCTAGCTGGTTACTTGTTTATCTGTTGATTACAATTGAACTGTTTATTTAAATTGATTTCGCTCTTGTTTTTCATGTAAATACGAAACGTCCTTTCCACGAACACAATTTGCTAAAATTGTATTTATTAATTAACTCGCTTACTGAAAATTCCCCTTCATCCGAAATTTGCCTCAGGCGAGGTCAATATTCAGGGTATCTACTTTCGAAGGGGTATCTGGTACATTACAGGTAAGTAGGTACAGCACGGTAAAATGTGTGCCCTGGGGACGTTTACAGGTATGCTTTTGCATCGCTTGTAGAGTGGCTCGGTAAAACATTTTGTAGGTAAACACGGCTACTGATCAACCTATACATTTCCAGCATACGCTGGTCTCTCATTGCACGGGAAACCTATACAATGCGAAATCATGTTATACTGGCAATGTATAGGTCGATGTGTCTGTACCTACTTATTCCATTCTATGGAAGTAAAACCGAACCTTTTTTTAAAAAAAATACGAAAATGCATCATAAACTCGAACCTATCGAAACTCCACGGTCAGGTTAGTTGTCACAAAACTATGTATTAACTTGCTATAATAAAAGCAGTGCGGTTCAATCCACCTATACACGTACCCAACGCCTTCACCAACTATAGACAGAACAGCTATATGGTGCGTGCAAGCAGGGGTCTGAATAGGGAATGTAAAAACACGACATAGATCCAATTAATGGCAGCGTTTCATCAGTGCGTAAGCGTCTTACTAATTATTTCTTTTATTAAGAGCCCTATTACAAAAAAATGCGTATGTGCAAGGTTTTCGCCGTCGTAATTGTATACTTTTTGCTGTTTATTACTTAAAAAAAATACATTATAAAGATAGCCCATTTCTTCGTCTTAAACATTAATACAACAGATATTATTTTTTTTAATTTAATTATGCAGTAATCATCATTCTGCTGATGTATGATTCAGTAAAAGAGGGGAACAGACCTCGTTTGAGAGCTCTAATTTGTAAAAACTGACTAACACTGCCCATCAAAATATTAGTTTTTGTATTGAATGTATCCTCTACTAACATCATTATAAAATATATTTTTAATATTGACCTTTTATGAGTATAAAAAAAGGTCTGGAATTGATACAAGTTTTAATCAAAATTACCTCAAAACAAGTCAGAATATCTCTGGTATTTGGTATTATTTCAATATTAAGTTTTTACTAAAATAATATTTCACTTTTGCTTTATCCTATAAATTTTTTGTTTTATTTAAAATTGCTATAGTTATTTTGTAATAAATCAAATAAAAGTAGTACTTATTTGACTGCGCCGGGGCGATGCAATCAGATGCGCACGAGCGCTTGTCGAGGTCGGACCTATGTCAGTTTATTTCGTGCGCTAGTGTGCGTAACTAGGCAAGTAAACGCTACGTCAGTGTGTGTGCGTGTGAGCATCTTATAGTAGGATCGCGATTTCTTGATCATTGTGAGTATAATATTATTTTGGTATTGTGTGTTGTAGTAGCACAATTATTTTACTTCTTTTGTATTATACAGATAATTGCGTTTTATTGTAGTTGTGCTACAGTCAATATGGGTAAATGTAAATACCAATGCTTAAGGAAACGTAAAAGGCATAATAACATCGAAAACCTGAGCAAAGCTAGAGAAGCAAGGTATGTATTTAATTTCTTTTTCGTCGTTATTTAATTGGTCGTGTTTGTTATGAATTGTCAGGAGAAGGTTCTAATGAAAAAAAAAAAGAAAGGACATCCGCTCCCCTCAATACCTACTTTTTCGTCGTGTTCGAGAAAGTTCTTATGAAAGAAAAATAAGAAATTTGCTCATATTTCCTATTTATATTAAAACATACTTATATATTCATAATTTATATTTTTTTATAGAAATAATAAAAAACAGAATCTGGAAAACTTTGAAGCTTCAACATCTAGCAACATCAATGAAACTAAGGACATGGTAAAATAATGAACTTTTCTTAATATAAAATACTTCGTATTGAAAATTTAATTTATTTCATGCTTTTTTAAATTTTTTAGACTTTTGACAGTGAATACGCAGACTTTGACACTAATGATAATTCAATAATTGAAGAAACAGATATAGAATCGATAGACTACCTGCCGTCTACTAATTGCACACGTGTAGTCGATGAGTCACTTATCTGTAGGTACTATTGGTAGTTACCAAATAAAATGCAGTGCGTGTTCTTTTATCGCACATAAAACCCGTAAATATTGTTTGATATGAATACTTATTTACCTTATCAAAGTTTGTCATCAAGACACTATAGTAAACGACACATATCGACATATTATAATGTATTTATTTTTGTGGATCACACCTACTTTAGCATAATGTTCACGTACTGTAATATTTACTTTATATTAAGTTTCATAATATTCTCAAAAATATACGAAATAAAATAATTTTAATGTGTTTCAATTGATTAAATGTTGTAAAACTGATATACCTGTTATTGATAAGGAGCCAATTCTGCAAACTACTAAACTGGTAAACTGAAAAAATACTTTTTATTCTAACAACAAAGCATACTTTACGATTCGTTTACCGTGGAAGTGCCATAGGAAATCATACTACAGCGGATCAAGATTATTTAGTCACTGTTCACGCAACTTGTGCATCGAGTAGGTCGTAACTTGCCGCGCGGTCGCAGAAACACCTAATTTGGCGCAACGTAAAAATGTAATAGGGCTCTTAATACTAAATAATTATTGTAAACGATATGGTGCAAAACAAATATTGTGGTGCACAGCAAAATTTTATAATTCGAGTAAAAGTTGAATTAAAAAAAAAGTTAAAAGTTAAATACAAGTTGGCATTAATTTGTAAAACGTCTCTATAATTAAACTTGTAATTGGCCAACTGTTATTAATCTGTCACTACTATACATTATACGTAGCGGTAAGTTTTTCATATCTTAAATAAATGAATAAAAAGCAGTTTTAAATGTAGAATAGAACTCTTAACATCAATATTAACAGTCACTTATACTGGTTAAATTCTAAATAAGATGCAACAAGGTCAGTGATCCACATAGACCAAGAATTAAACTTAGCTAAGAACTATATATTATACGAGTACATTAAATGAAAAATAATACAAACTTATTAAATATAATAGATCTAATAAAAAGTTCAGGTGTCAAAAAATACGTCCGCATCGATGTCGACCGCGGGTAACGTGCCCAGAAGGCTGGAGGCAATGCCACGTTGTATGACAATGCTGATCCCTTGTCCCAAGTAGAAACCAAAGTCGCGTGAAGAGTCAACTAGACTTAGAATTATTTTTAATTCGTTTGTCCGCTAAGAATATGAACAACCCCTTTAATGAACAGAACACAGGTCACAGCCCCTGTTGTGAGAAGATATTTATTATAACCGCTGAAACCACAACTACGGTTTCGGGCTACGTCCTTAATCTCCAAGGTATCTAGTATTCTATGTAATTAGGCTAAGGTGCTTTAATTTATTGTTAGGATCGAACGGGCATTGCTGATAAGAAATATATCTACAGAATAAGTTTATACTTGTAGAGATAACGTTTATTTAAAGTATTTGGAAAATTTGAAAATTTTAGTTTCTGGACCGATTCTGTCTATAGTACGGGTGACCATCTTATACTAGAAAGGTATAGGTTGATGTGAAACCGTCTGTACATGTTGCAAAATTATAAAACTACAATGTTTCCTATGTATTTGTTAACGATTACAAGGCAGACTACATCACATGTAGTTTGTCGGTCTGTTGTAGTTTAGACCCTAAAATAAGTAACATTAGGTATGTTACTTATTTTAGGGTCTAACAAATACGTTACATAACATTTAAGTATGTTTTAACCGACTTCCCAAAAAGGAGGAGGTTCTCAATTCGGCCGGTATGTTTTTTTTCTATGTATGTACATCGCTTACGTCGTGGTTAATGGACCGATTCGCGTGATTCTTTTTTTTGTTCGACGCGAAATAGCTGCCAGGTGGTCCTATAAAAATTTAATTGAAGTCGGGTTTTTTATTGGAAAATTATATTTATTGTTCCTTTTGATCTCATTTAATTTAAACGCTGAATCTAATAAAGGTATGTTTATTGTTACATCTTGATTGTTACTTACCTTGCAGCAATAAATGCAGCAAAGCTAGCGGTTTGTACTTCACAGAATTCCTTCGTAATATTTATTGCTAAGAGAGAATTCTTGGAATTGTGTGCCACGCTCTCGCAAGCGTTGTACATACTTACAAATAACATTAATATTTCCCAAGGAAAATAATTGTTAAATTTAAATATCAGGCAGTTAAATCGGATGTGGTTTTTGAATTCACTTTAAAATATTATGTCATGTGCAAACTTTGATGAATGCTTGGATAAAACAATTAGAAATTAATTAAACCGCTGCTGTGTTCTTTGTATGGCAACCCTTACAATTTCAACCAATCAGTACATCCCAATTTGAAATTTTGCTACCACCAAACCTAAATAATTTCCGCTTCTGGACTTTTTTGCCCAGGTTATTCAGATTTTATAGTTTTATATGAAAGCATGAGAACGAATATATACGGAATGCAAATATGAAATGCAATGATCTATAATTGTATGTTTACTAATTTAAACAAGCTTTGAATCACGAAGAAGCAAAAACACAACTATTTGACAAGCTATAGCCAATACTCTGTGCTTATTTGGTGGTATTTAACTTAGATTATTAGACTATTTTAATATTTTTTCCTTTTTTTTGATCTCATGCTAAAGTTGCGTAGTTTAATTTGAATCTATAAAAATAGTAAACTACCATTTTGGCCATTCTTCTCCGTGCAGTCTTCTTCTTCGTCGTGTCGATGGCTGAGTCAAATTTTATTTTGACTTGCCATCGTGGGGAAAGGATTAGCCAATTCGCTTTGGAGAACTCGCGAATTGCCCAGGGTGCGCCGGACGTAGGGAATCGTTGTGTACGTCACTCGGGGAGGCTCCCTTCATGCACCCCAAATCGATCTCTCCTTCCAATAAACCTACACCACAATAACGTTCAAAAGCTTCCTCTGTGTCCTTAGGGACCGTATTCATCCCATCCGCACCCTCAAGTATTTGCCGAACGCTTCTCTCGAACACGAATCAATAATATGTACGCCACGTTAGGATAATAATATTATACAATTATTTTATGGTATAACTAGCAGTTGTCCGCGTCATCGACCTGCTCCGCTCATAAAAAAGGTTTGTCAGCTGCCGCCTTTGAAGTAATCCCTCTTTGTTACATGCGATCAAATAAGCTGAAAATTTCAATCTTGGAGGAACCAAAAGGCTATGAATGCGCCTAGCAGGCGGATCGTTCAGGCATATCTGGTATTCGACGATGCGCCCAGGCCGATCTCGATCAGCGTAAACCAACGATCGGCGTACGACATATCGTACACATATATACATAAAATCACGTCCTTATCCCACGGGGGTTGGCAGAGACGATGGAACGCGATGTGCCAACAATCATACATGCTCGCCGGTTTCGTACTACTACGTAATAGAGGGATGCCATTTATCTGGTATTCATTTCATATATCCCTATATAATTATAATTATGTCTTTCGATGAGGACGTCTACCAGTACTATCGCACCTTTGCGGCAAGACTGTGATATCGTAAGTCAGTATTGCTTTATATTTTTGCAAATTCGTAATTGTCGCATTGAGTTGCAATTAAAAATCAAAAGGCATTTTCGTACGTGGGTACCATAAAAAAAACCTTTTGGAAAAATATAACTCACGTGCAGATTTGAAATTTACGCAAGGCCTAAGGGTGTCTTACCCAACCATCGATTTTAATTTATTTATTCCAACATGTTAAATAATGAACTGGTTCTCTTTGGACTCCGGTTTGGCAGCCATTTCAATAAACGTAATTATATAATGAATTGACCGCAGGTTAAATGTAAGCCTCTATTTAAAATACCACTAATTCTATTAGTAATGGTCTTGATATTTATGTTTATTTTATTTCGGATTACTATCCGAAACAAAATTAATTAATTAAGTGCAACCACGTATTTAAATTAGTAAGTTATTTTTTAACTCTATGAGCAAACACAGTAGAATTTTGATTGTGGAATAATTACATCTGAATTTTCGTATTTGTCTAACCCGCTCGAAAATCTATCGGTGAACGCGTTTTTCTTCATTTACACTTTTTAATTGTTTAACCATGACGCAATAGCCAGGTCACAATAATCACCAACCAGGTCTAGAATCTGTATATTCATTTAAGGCACTTATCGTAAAATCGAGTTTATATTGTAATATTAAAAAAAAGAAGGAAAAATCGTTATTTATTTTCAAACCTTTTCAAACAAAAAAACTTTTAACTTTAGTTTGCTGTAGGTTGGTTCAGCTTTGACAAGTCATGGTTGTGCACGACGAAACGTAAATTGCACTGGACTATTTTTTATTGACCATTCCACATAAAATACGGAAAAGCAAACAACTACCGAGCTTTTATCAAAAACCCTTTGTGCAACACCTAGATATACGGGTAGTCAGGTGAGGAGGTGGAGGTCTTTGGCTTTACAAAAGGCCATCATGAAACATTCATGCAACAACTATAAAAAACCGACTGATGTACCCAGTTTTATATTAAATGGTATTGATTTTCGAGAAGCTCGTGGCTAAGTCGAAGCCGCGCGGACCGATTGATCTTGTAGATTAAGTAATGCTAATCGCGGTCGATGATGATGACCATCGTTAACATTACGAGTATTCCTCTGTGCCTCGGTGAGCAAGTTAAGACGTAGGTCCCGGTTGCCATTTACACATCTATGGCAGTCGTTACGGGTAGTTATAGGCCAGAAAATCTGATAACTTGTCTATCAAAGAGTATCGTATTACTTCGTACTGGATAAGAAGGTCTGATGGCGGTCGCTCCACGTAAAATACTGATATTGAGCTGAATCCGTTGGATTAGAAGCTAACTCCAATCTAATTGGGAAAAAGGTTGAAAGATGATGGTATTGTTTTCCAACAGGGTATGTCAAAGCTTTTGACATAAAAATCCAATACTATTCCAAGTTTCACACCAACGTTTTCGCGCAAAAATCAAATTTTAAACTTTATCCAAGTTTTTCGTTTCTTTATTTTCTCACTTAACAATTTGTTACCTTGCCACCTTATACGGGATTGTTCTCGCCGTGAACATACGAATATATTGGAAAAGTTAACAAGAGTACGTACAGATGCATTTGTAGCGTTGTACAGAAGTGGAAAATCGTCAAAGTTAAATTGGAGATCACTATCGCTAGGATTTGCATGAGATTTTATCCTTGAGCTTGTATTTTTGTTTATGTGATGGGTTGAGCATACTACGTTGGTTCCTTTGGCTTGATTGCTGGTTTCTTGTAGAATTAGGTTCGAAGCTAGGGTAAAGGCGGGATAGATGCCCCACTTTTTGAAATTACCTCCTAATTTTAAAAATATTCATTGTATATAAATAATGAGTATGAATTCAGCTAGTTTAGTCCTTTATGTTTAACTGTGATTTGGTTTATTAGACCTATTAAGTACAGATTTTGCAGAATTTAGTTTTTTGTGGAACTCCTTTTTTGGGGATAGATGCCTACCCGTATGGATAGATGCCCCACCATGAAAATACTAAGAGGGATAGATGCCTGCGGTGCGGGATAGATGCACTTTATAATGTTTTAACGAAAAACTCAACCAAACATTTATAAGATTTAGAGGACAATTAGTGTTTTAGAAGTAGAAGGCTATCCCTAAAACAGAAATTGTTTCCAAGAAACATGGCCCTAATAATGAAAAGTATTTTGCAGTTTTTAAAGTCTTTTAATTGTCTTAGAATATTATGAGATCAAATAAAATTACATTAATAAAGTTTTATAAGCAATTTCAACATAAATAGGAATATTAAATTCTTATTATTAAATATTAATTATTAAGTTTTAACATGCATAATCATAAAAAACATTCTAATTAAAACAATAAAATGTATTCTTAGCAGCATAACGTCTTCGCAATGTTCTTGATGGAATCCTAAACTGTCGAGATATTTCGTTTATTCCATATATAACAAAATCCATCTAAACCAACAAAAACTACAACCAAAATATACCAAAAACAAAAAATATTCTACCAAAAACAACAAAACTGTATCAAAAGCCACCAAAAACTAATAATGAAACAACAAAAACTACCAAATGCTACCAAATACACCAAAACCTATCAAATTCTATCAAAATTAAGCAGTGGAATTACCAAACTCTACTTAATACTACCAACAATTATCAAAAACCATAAATTTCTACCAATATAACTATACTCCAAAAAACAACGAATTGTACCAAAAACTACCAAAAGCAACAAAAATCGCCTGAAATTTAAAACATTTTGTATGGAGGGATAGATGCCCCTAGGGGCACCTATCCTTCGAAAAATCAGGGCAACTATCCTTTTTGATAGGGATAGATGCCCCAGGTATTTTTTAAACTAATTAAAAACAAATTACGAATTATTTGCATCAAGATGCATAATTGATGAATCAGTACTTCGACGTAATTAAAAATATAATGGAATTAAGGACTACTTTAAAAGTTACACAACGGCTAAAACTTACCTTTAAAACTTTGACGTCTTTGTAAACTTCGCCGCGGAGATGAATGCACACACAAGCTAAACACGTATTCACAGCACGACGGCCAATGGCTACCCGAGGTGCGGGGTGACTGCGGCTCTTAGTTATAATATTTTTTTTTAGTGGCGACTTTGGGAAGTTAGGTTTTTTGAAAGTGAGGCATCAATCCCACTGGGGCATGTATCCCGCCTTTACCCTACATCGTGATTGCGGTATTTAGGTTAGGGAAATATATTTCAAGGATCCCTAATTTTGTATGGTAAATATTTATTTTGAACGATAGAATTGATTGAATACCTTACATTATTTGACGTAAATAGACGTATTTAGTAAGGAACTAAAGCATCTAAGTCATTTTTTTAATGTACAGTAAATAAATAAAATTGTAATGCCCATACAATAAACGTAAAATGTTACTAGGTAAGCGAACAGCAGGCATCTCCCGCTTGCTTTTTATTAAGTCCCAAGGGAAACCTTTATGGGGCTCGAATTCAAATGTACTCTCAAAACATCTGCAATATTGAAATTCTGTAAGCGCCTCTCCCTATAGATTCCAATCGTAAAAACTAGGAATTTTCTTGTAAAATTAATCTAAAAATTCGAGAACGATTTTTATCGCAATCCCTACAAATCCGCTTATAAGATAAATGTGCATAGCAACTTTGGCAACTTGAAACTTTAAATTAGGTAAAAAAGAGCAGTGAATTTTGCAAGAAAATTGCTCTCTACCCCTAGACAATTGGAAAAAAAAATAATGGCGTCTCCATCAAAACGTCATCGTACAAAAAGGGGAGGCAGGGAGATAATTAACAATTAGTTAATGGAACGGTAGGAATGTTTGCGCAGTACTCGTGGTCGCTTAGAGGAAAGCGGGGGAGCATGGAATACCTCATGTTGATGTTGTCTTAAAATAAAATGGATTAGTTGTCGAGTTAAGTGCATTTTTCTTTGCTCTGATGATAATTCAAATAACTTGAAGAAATTGAAATTTTAAGAGTAACGTTTGATTGTTTTCGATAGCCACTTTATTATCATTATGTTCGTTGTTCGTTGTTATTAATTTAATTGAATGTGAGAAATTACAGTAAGTTTGTGAAAATATGTTAAGTAAGGATGCTGTTTTAATTTAAATGCGATTTTGCTAAGTTTTATTTTGGAAAAATAAATGGGTAGCTATGACTGTGCTAGCATACTGCAAGCAAAACTTTTTAGTTTTTTTTGGCCATTTGCCCATAAATTTGCTATAAATGTAATTAAAATAAACACTTTTGGGTTGAGAACTTTAATAAACATTTTACCTAAACATATACTGTTTACATATAATAAAATTGTAAATTTGACACGTCTGTACATAAAAATATTTAGGCAATATTAATACAAGGGTTCTTTATGATAGCAGGCGAAGCCAATATATATTTTGTTAGATTTTTGTCCGTCTGTCTGCCTGTATGTTCGTACGCGCATCACATAATAACTACTGCATGGAATTGGATGCGGTTTTTACAGTTGTGTAACTTAAAAACTGTTTATATGTTTTACGGACGAAATTAAGGGCAAGAGGTACATTGAAAATAAAACTAAGCAAAATGTTGAATCCCTTAATCTTAACAAATTAATTACAAAATACAATATATTCATACAACAAACCCTAGTTTTTACTACCACAACAATTTCATCGGTATTTTATCTACAACCCCTGTTATTCGTATCGCAAATAGCTTTATTTTCCCCGACGAAGATCAGGTAGTAAAATAAAAACACAGAAGCATCAGCTGGTTATTTTCATCTCGTGTAGCTCGTAACACTATATATAGGTAAAGGGTGATTCTTGTAAAATAGGGTACACTAGAATTAAGGATAAAATTGCATCGTTTTCATTTTATTTTAATGCAGTTTGGCTATGTTAAATATTCTTCTTCGTCGTGTCGATGGCTGAGTCAAATTTTATTGGCCCAATAAGTGGCCACTGTTATGAACTGTCTGAACAGGTGGTAGGGCATTTTGGACAGTCAGTGAGGTGGGTCATTGATTGTTAAATATTTAAAACCTTTCGCTGATAGTTAGACTGTTCAACACAAAAATAGTAATTGAAATTCGATCCGTAATGCCCGTGATTAGCGCCAACAAACAAACAAACTAACTTTCTCCCGTGTTTTCGTCTGCGTGATATCACCATTAAAAAGTAGCCTATGTTACGCGCCTTGTAGTCTAGTAACATTTTATATTATTTAAAGGTATACTTGCTAGATTTAAATTTGATTAGTAGTAAGTAATAAAAAAATAAATATTTTTATTTAAAAAATATAAGGATAAAATAACATAAATACTACAAACCCTAGTTTTACAACCACTACAATTTCATTGCTATACTCGGTATTTTATTTACAACCCCCGTAATTCGTATCGCAAAATGTAGATCGAGTGAAAGGGTAATTCTTGCAAGATAGGTTTCACTAGGGTTAACTTGATAGGGTTGCATCGTTCTCGTACACCCCGAAGCTGCGTCAGATTCAAACCAAAAAAAAATCGCTACGGAAAGAAAGAAATGCATCGTTGTCTCTTTGCATATGACAGACATTAGAGCAAAGTTTAATGGTAGGTATTAGTTAGGTTAGTATATAGGTAGTAGGTAAGGCGTGTTAACTGCTTTTTAAGCACAAACTCGCAATGTTATCATGTATGCTGTGATGTTCATAATAAAGTCTGCACTTGTGCGTGTATGTGTGTGTGGGTGTGAGTGTGTGGGTGTGAGTGTGTGGGTGTGAGTGTGTGGGTGTGAGTGTGTGGGTGTGAGTGTGTGGGTGTGAGTATGTGGGTTTGAGTGTGTGAGTGTGAGTGTGTGAGTCAACAACTACTACTGAGTCGATTTAGAAGAAATTGTCCACATAGGTAGTATATAGCCTGAATTAAAACATTGGCCTGTATTTTATTGAAGTGCCATGTGGGCAGAGCTGGGAGCACAATAAAAAAATAAAAATAAAATACAAAATAAAATTTTGTGATTCCTTTTGCTCCGTTTCAGTTCTCCTATAAGATTTTACGGTACTGCACTAGTATCTTTGAGTCTAGTGGGAGTTATTTGTTAAATGCGTCTGCTGGAATTCGATTACCAACATTTACCTAAACATCGGACGTATACTGGAAAATGTGCACTGGATTCTTTCCATCCGTGTGAGTTAAAAAAACAAAAAATACATAGTATAGCACCCTGGTAAACCATGGTATACTTAGGGCAAGGAAAAGTACACGTGGTATGCCAAGGTGTACCAATTAGGTGAACTACAACCGGGTATGGGAAAAACCAGGCTCAAAAGGCGCCAAGGCTTCTTAATACTACAAAATACACCTCATTATTCCAATAATATTATACTAACCTGATAACAGTACATACTAACGTATTTAATACAACGTTTTTATTGTTTTCTATTTCTCCATTTTCCAATATTTCCTTTACTACACTAGTATCTTCGAGTCTAGTGGGAGCTATTTGTTAAAGGCGTCTGCTGGAATCCGATTACCAACACTTGCCTAAACATCGAACGTTTACTGGAAAATGTGCACTGGATTCTTTCTATCCGTGTTTGTAACAATAAGAATTGTGTGAAATGTCAATGTTTTGTATTTTCCATGAATAGGCTCCGATAATGGCTTTTATAGTAAAGGATATCGATGGTTAAGAGTTTTCTCTAACCTACGGGATAAGGGACTAAATATTTTACTATATTTATTTAGCTATTCCTTTTGGACCAATGGAACAATGTAAATTAGAGATCGAGGATATTCAAAAAACACATTATTCTGCAGTCAATTAACATTCAATTGGATTAATTTCTGCAAACAAAAATAATGTATTGATCAAATCTATGGACATGTACAGTTGCGATTTATCATAGCAAAATAATTTTGTAGCACCGGATTAAATATAATTTCATTAAACCTACAGTTTAAATTAATAAAACTTGCATCCCACATCCATATTTCCTTAATTAACAAAACCAATTAATGGTAATCCATAAAATATGTATTTAACAATATCGGTATAACAATTACTTGGAAAATGTGGCCGTCGCGGATTCATTTAATTAACTGCATAGTAACGCGGCTTAAATTATTTTTACAAACATGGAATTTAATATGCTAAAGGGAATTTAAATGCACGAATATTTTATTATTTTAACAACGAACTATTGTTGGACAATATTGTGGCCCGGTTTTTTGAAACAGTATTTTGTAACGACATCCAACATGTTAACGTTTTTAGGGTTCCGTAGTACCTACAAGGAACCCTTATAGTTTCGCCATGTCTGTCTGTCTGTCCACGGCATAGCGACGAAACCGTTGGTGCTAGAAAACTGAAATTTTGTATAAACATGTATGTTAACTAAACAAAGAAAGTCGTAGAGTAAAATTTGGAAAAAAAAATTTTTCAGGTAGCTCCCCTACATGTAAAGTAGGGATGTTTTTTTTTTTTGTCGCCTACCCCATAGTGTGGGGTATTGTTAGATAGGACTTTTAAAAACGTTTAGGGGTTGCTAAGACAGTTTGATTTAGGGATCCGGTTGCGAGATAATTAACTTTAAAGAGCAAATTTTTGTTCGAGTAGGGCGTCCCCCCCCCCTCTAAAAGCTAAACTACTGGATCCTAAAATCTGAAAAAAATTGTGTCGGTAGTACATGTAATGAACTTTAAAGGAAAACTATAGCGGATAAGTTCACTTTATTAGTTCAAGAGGACTAGGGGTCCGAAATGTCAGATGCAGTTACTCAGAATATTTCGTTCAAAATTCTTGAAACATAAATAAACATACATAATACATATATAAAATCACGCCTTTATCCCACGGGGGTAGGCAGAGACGATGGAACGCCATGTGCTTCGCTCCTTACATACTTCTTTCGCTTCCTTAACATTCATACATCTCGTCATACGTGCTAGCTGGTTTCGTGTACTACAAACATTTCCTATCTAAAGGACGCTATTTATCTGGTTACTTTAACTTAATTAGTTCTAGAGTAATTGGGGTCCAAAGTGTAAAATGCAGTTACTTAGAATAATTCGTGCAAATTACAAAAACCTTTGAAAGTAATGACTTGTATGAAGATGTTACTTGTTTAATACAGATAGTAAATCCCTTTTAAGTCGAAATATGTTGTTACGACTGGCTACGGAAGCCTACTGCGCGTGGCCCGACACGCACTTGGCCGGTTTTTCAATAATTTATTCACGGATAAATAAATTCGGGTTTGTTGTGTCGTGGGTTTGTTCTGAAACGATATGGTTGACATACGCATTTTTATGTTCCAAAATATAGCGATAAATAAAAGTAGTTTTTATAGAGACTTACACGTAAATAACACTGCCTTAATTTTACAGATAGGTAGACCCAAGATCACGAATGCTATAAAAAGTCCGAAATGTCGGGACGTAAAAACTAAGTGAAATAGGCCATAAAATCTTTAAAAATAGTTTCATTAGGTAACCATAGGTAGAATTTTGCAAGTTTCGAAGACACTTTAGGTAGAAACCTTTTAAATTTAGTTGCAGCGTTATTTATTTATCGGGACGTGTCGAGACGTCTCCAAGAATGCGACGCGGAGGTTTATTTCAATTTATTGCGTTTACTGAGGTCGTCGTAGACGGAATAACGATTTCTGCAGTGCTTCAGATTTTAATGGAGGTGGCAGGTCAATGGTATACAATTTCACAATTAATTGTGATGGCTAATTATTTTAAGCGAAACCTGGTGGAGGACAAGTGTTTTATTTGGGCCCCCAATTAAACCTTGCCTCCAGTTGTTATCTGTTTTGACAAAAAACCAAGGAACGTTTTGTGTGTCAAAATGTCTGGCAATTTAAATAGAGCTTCATAACTTAAACATGTTTTTAATGATTTAAACTTTCGTGGTTTGTACACATAATTATATATTATATTGAAGACACAGGTCTAAATCACGAAAATACATTATATGCGCGAATAAGACCCGTGTCTACAATATGTAATAGAGCTTGTTAAACAAATTGAAAACATTTTAATCGAATCTATTAATATGTTTTATTCAAATTTCATTTACAATCTGTGTTTGTGCGTTATTTATATCCACATGGACTATAGTTATAGTGATATAGGAAGTGTCTTACAGGTGTTGTAGGTGGATCGTATTGTAGGTCCGTTCGCAACATAATATAATTATGTCCACGTCGTGAAAAACAACTGAAGTTTAATAATACTCATCATGATTTTTCTGTCATTCCTTTCACAGGATGTATGAGTAGGCACAGAATTTAGGATAAAAGCAAACGTGTTTAGCGTACGACAGTCACGCATACAAATTAAAAATTAATGTCGTCGCTAGACGAGGATACAGACATAAACGGAAATTACGAATGCTATCAAAATAATAATCTTTTTGTGACTCAACGTTTGTAACGTGAATTTGAAATTAGATACGTTTTGTACGTTTTTAGAAACATCCTTATTTTTTGTGTTAGGAATTTGCGCAATTTATTTGTTGCCTAAGTAATATTTGAGTTGCGTTTTTATGATGAATCTTTACTTATTTACGCACCTTATTATATTAATTATACTAGCTGTTTCCCGTGACTTCGTCCGCGTGGAATTCGTTTTATATTAACTATGGTTTCTGCTCTGCTCCTGCGGCTTTTTCGCCCCAGTTTTGCATCATATTTCATTGCTTCTCTGCTGCTATTGGTTGTAGTGTGAGCCTATAAACTTACTCAAATGGCTATCTAAATAAAAAGAAAACTTAAATTTGGATCAGTAAATAGTTTCTGAAATATGTGTGTTTAACCAAACAAATATAATTTTCGGCGTTATAATATCATGGGCTATTTAGTATAATATTAGGTGCTCTATTTAAATTATATAGCTGAATGCTCTATGCTTTTCAAACCCAATGCACACCTACAGTTTACCTACAGTATTCCCTGTGCCATCTCCAACAATTTCTAGTTGCATCGTTGGTAGAATAAAGATTCTGTTGTGGCAATATACGAAGGTGGCAGCTTATGTTCGCGTGACTGCTCCAAGTCGCAGTAAAAATACCTCAACGTTTAGAATCGTGTCGTTAGTTACTATGTCTGTGGTTTTGTTAGTTTTGGCATGTTTAGTACAGGAGGGGACAGTTTTGCATGTTTATCTGTGAGCTACAAACGTGCTTGTATTTTGTTTTAACTTAGATTTTTCGAACGTTGGCTCTATTTAAATAGATTCTGTGTTTGACTGATTACCCACATTATTTTTACTCAAAGTTGAGCTAAAAGTATGTTAAGGCAACTCTTCAGAGGAAAACCTAGAATACATTTTAAGAGTAAAATACGACAATAAGTACATATTAGCTAACAAACAAAATAGCTACATATTAATATGAAAGCGTTGAACATTCCTTTGAGAACTATCCTGTCATACATCGATTTAACGCGGCTATCAGACGAACAAATGATCCTAGATTGGATGCAGAGATTTAGGTTATACCAATATCCTAGAATAGTGGTTCTACCAATCTCCGGTGAAACTCTGCAATGTCAGTTTAAATCCTGGATATCTCATATCTAGGATTAAAACTTTTTGATATTGCAGACAACGGTCATTTGAGAGCTTCGAAGATTGTTGAAAGATTGTCTATTCTATTGATAAAATATTCAGTTAGGGTGATGACTATTATTAAAAAATTTAACCTATTTATTGAATTATATTGATAGAAGAATTCGATACTTAAATATTCAATATTTTTTTTTTAAACAATATTACTTAATGTTGCCATTATAAACTTACAGAAAAATGTTTAAATCGCATTTTTTTAAACGATGAGGTAAATAAGGGTCACACTTAAATTACATTTTATAAAAATACAAAATGGCTGTCATCGCACAAAATGGTCAGGCAAGTATCCTGAGTTCATAATATTTTGCTCAAAAACATGATTTTAGAGTTTGACTCAGTACAGTAAATTAAAAGTAAGCTACTGTAGTACTTCAAAAACAATTGCATCAAATTTATAATGCAGCAATGCTCCAACATATTTTAATACAAGAAATAATAACATTTTTTAAACATTTCTGTTTTTTAAATAAAAATACTTTTAAGTATTGTTCAAACCGAAAAACAAAAACTAGAGAAACGTTCTAAGTTATAAAAACCGCCGATCTTTTCTGAAAAACTTTTACTTATATTATAATCCACTTAATTAAATTGTTAGCTTTATAAATAACAATTATAGGTTCATACAGTTAACTTTTATAAACCTTACAGAGAAATAATAAAGTAAAAGATGATTTTTAAATACGAAGGGAAAAGGTTGATTGTGTCTTTTATAGCCTGTAGCTACGGGCTGCTAATTTTATGACCAGCTTCGAGTAAGTGAACGTTTGTTATTAGTCATACATACTGTAATCATAAAATGAATTACATTATATGAATTATTATTTCGTTTAGGTACTAAGGTGTAAATATCATTGTGCTGAAGCCGTGATTCAGTACATGATACCGAGTCCCTGAGTGTAAAAGAAATTCACAGCATTAGGGCATAGCACCGTTGTTTTTAGATGTAGCGGCAAATCTGTGATATTTTTTGGTTTATAACAATTTAATGGGCTGTCCTCTTCCTCGCGTCGTATTCTTCATTGCTGAGGGTCGTGGTTCCCCCACTGGTGTATCACTTTGTTTCTGACAATGCTTTTCCATCCACTCCTGTTTTTGGCCTCGTGTAGTGCCTCGTGCATGTTCAAATTGAGGCCAGAGCGGATTTGGTCCGACCATCTAGCAGGGTTTTGTCCTCTAGGACGTTTGCCGTTGACTTTGTCGGTAACTATCAGTTGCTTGAGATGGTGACCATCTTGCCGAGCGATGTACCCAAAAACTCTATTTCTACGTAAACATATAGTGTAGAGCCTGGTTTTGATGTGCTGCAGTGGCCACTTAGTTTCTAGTAGATTATATCCCAGTGAGCCACGTAAGAAACAGGAGATCTCGAAAACATAAGTCTTAAAAAAGGCAATCGGCATAGTCTTGACTACAAAAGAATTTTAGCCACATTCAAAAAGCTAAAACCGTCACCTGTATGCAAAATTCTAGTGAAATTATAAAAGAAAAGAAAACCACAGAATTTCGCCGAATGTTACCTTAATAACCTTTTCATGTCTCATCTTTATTCCGTACGTCGAATTTCATTTGGCTAAAAGCAAGGGTGCTAGTGCCGAATTTGTTGAAACTAAGATGATTTCGGTCATATATTATAGCACTTTTTAAAAATGGTTTCAGCAAAAGATAAGTAGTGAATTTCTTACCAGCAGAGGTAATTGAATACAAGTTGAATACTAGGCTATTCCTCCCACACACATGACTCCTGTGTCGCTATAATTAACAATTATTTTGGTATCAAGACTGCCAGGATTTTAGCTCTTTTAAGGATAGGATAGGATATAAAGAAAGAAAGAAAGAAAGAAAGAAAGAAAGAAAAGAAAGAAAAATCATTTATTCTGGCATAATTGCGTCTAAAACTTAAAAGATTATAATAAAATAAAAACATTATTTAATATGCCGGAAATGGTACGCATCTCAGCACAATACTGCAGCGCTAAAAGCACCACATATAACTATTACTAAGACACTGGTTCACGAGCATTACTAGAGAAACTTAAAACTCTTATAAAACCCGTACTGAATTCATCAAGAAGACGTAGAAAATCATAAAAAGTTTAATAGAAAATATCTTTGTTTTGAGAACCATGAAATATTTTTATGTCTGATACTTTACGTACACTTTCTATTTGAGATAAAAACATAAAAATATTATCATTTCAGCGACAGCTTTCGTCAACACTTAATGGCGGTCTTGTTAAAGTACTTAATGATAAAATATAAACGCTATTATTTATCTCCATTATTTCTTTTAACTGCGAAATATCTGGCTGGCAAAATGAAAACGCATCCATAGACACTATTTAGGCATAAGGCATAGAGATTTCAGAAAGTTCATTCTATTGTATTATATCTACATTATTAAATTCAAGAGAATGGCTAATAGACGAAGGTATTGTGTGAAGTTGTACTACAAAAGATATTTTTTTATATAAGTGTAATGGTTTATAGAATAGAAAGATCCTGATGTATTTATTTTATATCCTCAGTATAGTTGTTTTATTGAGTTGAATTTGAAGGCAAATGTGTTGTAAAAATATTTTTTTTACGAACGAATACATCATACATCATAACTCAAATAAAGTTGAAAATAATAAATTGATCGTGATGGTGATTACATCTGCCAGCACGGTTTTGATGGCAGTGTAACGACTTGAGCCAACTTATATTTAAAATTTCATCTTTATTGAATTTAAACTTCTGCTTTAACATTTGTTGTGCTAAAGAGGCCACATCTGGTATAGTGCGAGCGCTAAAGAATTGCACTTGGGTCTTTGTCTCCGCGACTGTAAAACTAATTACGATACAATGCGTTTTGTGCTCCTTTTATTTTATGTTCGTGCTAAATGTATTCTTAAAGCTTTGAAGTAATTATGTGTCAAAGGAAAAAAAGTGTTAAATGAGGACACTGTGCGACACTAGTTCGTTTTTATTCGAATTGCCTTTGAAACAGTATAACTAAAGCTTTTAATTTAACCGAGTTTGCCGAAAAAAGTGTTTAATATGTTTTAAAAACTTTATTTTAGCTATTTAGTGCTAAATTTAATGCCATATTTTAAAATTATTTATATAAATATATAATACAATAATATACACACCTACAATAAAATATAAATAATAGCAGCCCTGTATCTAATACATGTCTCACTGCTGGGCTCGGGCCTCTTCTCATGATGAGAATGGTTAGGCCATAGTCCACCACGCTGGCCAAGTGCGAATTGATAGACTTCACACTACCTCAAACACTTTTTAGGCACTCTCAGGCATGCAGGTTTCCTCACAATGTTTTCCTTCACCGTTAGCGAGTTATGATAAATACGCACAAATTTTCGAAAAGACGAATCTTAACAATTTATTGACAGAGGTGTGTGCCGTGGGTCTTTCCGATCCCGAGGCCTTTGACTTCGCAGTCCTACGGTCTACCGCTCGACTATCGCTGCGATAAAATATAATTTGTATTAATTATCAATATTATAAGTATTCCTTAAGATATTTGGGTAAATGTTATTATTTATTAAACTAATTTTGTTACGATTCTACTACTGTTTAATATTTGTTTAAATAAAGTGAGAAGTTATTACAAATTTAATTATTTCAATTGATTAAGTAATTGATATCGTTCTCGGCGAAGCCAATTATTAAAGACGTACATTTACTTTTGAATATTTTAAGTGTACTCAATATTCTCTAGTGTTCTTGATATAATACTCCACTGTGTCTGGACTTGTTTTATTATCATGATTATTACGAACACAGCAGTTGTCTAAATTCGAATTCAAAATTTTATTTAGCATTTGTTCATGAACATAATTATTATTATTTTATCCCGAAGCAGTTAAAATATGTAGAGTGAAATACCTAACATGACAAAACATGCATTTCAACAAAGGCTAGTAATTAAAGTCATTTCTCAAAGAAAATTTCTATTATACCAAAACTGGGGGAATATTTGTATGCACAACGAGATACCGGACAGGACGCGGGTGTCCAAGATTTACGAGCTTCGCAGGACAGTCCCGGACAGAGGACAGCGCTCGGACAAGTCCGGGAAGATTAATTGCGTACCCACTATTCGTCCACTGTTGATTTTTAATCCGCATTCGCAAAATTCCAATTCGAAATTTGAGTTTAAATATTCGAATTTGGAATGTTGGTTTAACGGTCCTGTTTGAAATGGAGGGTAAATTAGTTTGTATTTTTAACTGTTAATTGAATGAATATCATATTTATTTAACTAAGCGCCATTATTTGACTTCACTTATTATAACATACTACATTTCCCAGCAGGGTGTAGCAGAGGTGTACTCACACTTCACGTGTTATGTTTTATTTCCCATGAGATAGGGTGTGAGCCTATCGCCATGCACCGGGCACAATTCCAAATCCGTGCTGCTACTGAGAATTTTTTCGTCACGGAGAGTTCACTAATAACACTTTGTCCGACCCGAGCATTGAACCCAAGTCCTCACGGTGAGAGGCGCATACACTAACCACTAGACCATCAAGGTAGAAATCTAAAAATTCTAAGACCAAAATAGTAGGGACTACTTTTAAATTCTCGTGATCCAGTTTAATACATCAACGTTCATTCATTCACTGATCAATAGAGTCAAAGTTCAAATCCATTGAGCTATTAATAGAACTAGCCAATGTGTATCTCTCTCACATAAATTAAACCGTTGCTTGTGTACCACAGAATTGATCAAGTTTATAAGAAAACTTCAATTACGTGTATAGTAAACCTAAAGGTGCAAAAATATATTATTATTAATATATTTTTTTAATGGAGAGTTAAATCCAAAAGAGAAATAAACTATTTTATAGACAGAGTTAGAGGGGCTTGTCATCTCCAGGCTGATTTTGCCGAGCAACGAGAATTTGGTATCGATAAAGAATATTTTATTACAGAAGTCAGTAACTGGCATTGTAAAAATATACGAGGAAGTTGGACAGTATCATATTGCTGAACATTCACTGAAAATAGCAAGCGTTTTGTTACAAAAAAGGGCACAGGGCGTGCCAAAGAAATGGACATACATACATACATACGTATATGCATACATACATACATACGCTTGAAAAACATAACCCACGCAGTCAGGTAAAAATTGACTTTATCTTGTATCCATTTAGAGATAGACTACAGGTAAATTCGTATTCAAAACAGTCTACAAAAAATTGCAGTGTGACTTCAACATGGTTTTCCTCACTTCGCCTTTACAGTATCGACATTGCCCGAGGCGATGTGCACTTCCCGATACCATTTCCCCACGCGGATTCGCAATGCATTGAGTTTATTTTGATAGCCGCTAACAGCCTCGGGGTATGATTACCGACATGAAACAGATAAGTGTGTTATGTGGTTTAATCTTATAGTTATACGTTTATAGTCATAGTCAAACCATTAGGTTTTAAAGGGATCTTTGGGATTTAACGCTAATTAATTTGAACAGTCCCTTACGGCTTGCTAAAGAATATGAATATAGATCTTCAAATGTGGAGCGGTGTGCTTTGCGTGTGTGAAACGTATGTTTGTAAGCAGACCCGCGACAAAAGAGTTATTCCTAGTGAGGGCGTCGTTTTTTTTTTAAAAGAAAAAGTGAGTTGGCTACTGAGACGTTAAAGCTTAAAGTGCTCGTCGAGGCACTGAGAAAAACTCGTTGTATTAAGATGCTCACCCATCCATCGGCCACCTGTAGCTTACATTGCTTAACGTCTTGTAAGATTGACCGGCCTGCGCAACTTTGACTAACCCATATTAGGATGAACATAATTACCTACTCTAATCACAAAATCTCTGAAACGGCTTGGCATGTTCCTATGCTTTCTGTGTATATTCAAGTGGGTACAAGAATAAATGGTTAGCTATTTTTTATACTGCCAAGTAAAGGTTGACAGCCACGCGGGTGAAGCCACAGGCAATAGCTAGAATAATCCCAACTAATATTATAAAAGCGAAAGTACCTCTGTCAGTCTGTCTGTCTGTCTGTTACGCTTTCCCGCTTAAACTTCGCAACCGATTTTGATGAAATTTGGTACAGACAATCTTTAGACCCTGAGACAGAACATAGGCTATTTAAAGGGTTTAAAATAGAGGTCGAAAGTTTGTATGGGATTTCTTAATTTTAAAAGATTTAAATTAGAAACTGTTTTAAATTAGATCATTTAAAAATATTTTTGTACACAGCGTGAGGCTGGCCTCTGTAAGAGTCTCTTAGACATAAGGGACCAGGATTGACAAAAACTAATTTCACGCGGGCGAAGCCGCGGGCGGAAGCTAGTACAAAATATAACGACATTAGTAACATCATTAGCATATCCAAGATTTGTACTCCCACAGATCTCGCCACAGACAAGATTAATTTGCCCATTTAGCATAAACACTGTCCGCACCAGCTGATTCTTAAATCCAACCGTTTTGCATAATGTCGTCCAAGTCTTTTTAGAATGAGAGGAGATTAAAAAATATATTCCATTGTCTCTGTCAATGGTATTAATATTACTTTAGGGGGGTGGATGTGGATACAAATAATTTATTGATTACACTGTTAGTGATGTATAGAGTTGGTAAATAGAGCTTTTTAACTATGATATACAAGTTGGTTAAACATATACAAATAAGTTTGGAAAAATACCTTACCATATCACTTTTCAAATATCTCTTTCCTTTAATTACCGAATTGTACTTTAATTCTTACATTTTAACTGAGAATATAAAAATGAGATAAATTTTGTTTTTTGAATAGCTATTCTTATTCGAACCTAACTTAATTGTGAAACTGGAAGGTGCTGGTACTTATAGCACAGGATTTCCTATTTTAAGTATCAGCAGAACATTATATTATGATTTCTTTTGTACCTATATTAAATGTCCTACTATGTTTTTACCTACAGTTTTATTTTGTGTGCCAAATAAAGATTATTTATTTAATTCACTGTCACTTCAAAAACCAGTAAGTATTAAATATGAATTATATTTAGCAACATTTTTGAACGATTTCCTCTGCCTCGGAAATGAAACATTAAGTTCAAATAAACAGGAAGCCATAGGACCTTAAAATAAAGTTCGAAACCTTCTGCCAAACCTATATTTACGAAACATGGAAAAGTTTTCTATAAACGTGCCTTTACAAAAACTTTTGAATAGCGAATTCCCGTGACTCCCGCTACCGCGATGAATTCACGACATTGCCTTATATCACGACAAATAACAGTTAAATTTTGAACTCCTCAAATTGATTATGAATATTAAACTCTATTTTCATATCGATAAAGGTCAATAGCCTATTGATGAAAGTTTCTCCTGACGAAACATAATAAAACTTATTCATGGCATCTTATTATCTAAGAACTAAACTGATAACATCAAACATGATTCCAAATTCAAAATATTTGAGTTGACAACTTTATGGTGCTTTACTTTTTTTTTAAAATGGCGGCTCAATTTGTTCATTTGTTTAGCTCGTAACTTTGGCAATTAAAGGGTTATTTATTGATGTCCCTCTTTGAATGGCTACAGTATGGTGTTTTTGTTTCATAACTTTTTATGTTTAGTAACTTTATTTAACAAGTTTTTTTGTACCATTACTTTTACCTGTACAAATACAAAAAATTTAACATATTATTGTTTATTAAAATTATGAAATACGGGTGTTACTCACGTAATGTTGGTCTATTTAGTCGACCGCGCGACAGTGCAAGACTGGCTGCGACTCAGGCGCGACGTATCGCACTCTCTTGATAAATCCTAGACATATAGGCGAAACCGCGGTCGACTAAATAGACCAACATTACGTGAGTAACACCCGTATTTCATAATTTTAATAATGTTACAAACTCACGTCAGTTTTAATAAAAATATTATTGTTTTTTTTTTCAATAAAATAATACTATTATTTTATTCTGGCTTGGCTAGATAATAAGCTAATTTTGACATAAACTATGTATGTTTATAGATATAAAATAAATTAACTTGTAGCTCACCAAGTATCACCATAATTGTACAAAAAAATATTTTTGTACCATTATAAAAAATCTGTTATTCATAAAAAAGTTTTGTGATCATACGAGGGATATATTTATGACAAAGTCGTAATAAATAACACGCTATAAAAACTACAGAGGTCTAAAAGTCAAGTGTTTTCATTTAACACTTTATTGTAGTTATTTACCGGACAAAACTCAACTTCTTTTGCTTTTACGAGCATCCATCGTCTGTTTTTATGTCATAATTTGTCAAGTTGTCTGCAAGAACGCAACATCTTAATCCTGGACACAATAAACTTAAAAGTAAGATGAAAACTTTTTGCTATTACTTTTGAAAGAACTGCACAGTGCACCTTTTGTTAAAAGCATTATAGTAAAATTAATAGTTGTTCTCCAGTTCTTGTTTCGCAAAAAATGTTTGAAATTCAACTTTTATCAACTTTTGTGTAAGGTATTTTTCATTAACAAATATTACGCGCGGGGCAAACTTTGTACCCATTTTATAAGCACTCCGCTAGCACGGAAGAAAATGAGATGTTTTGTTTTGGCAAAAGTTTTAGATTTTTGTTTAGAGAAAAAGTGTAGCCTGTTGTTACAAATATTGTACGCGTTTGCTTTCTCGAACTATCATAGAACCTGGTTGACTTATAATTCAAAGCATTTTACAATCAATTGTCACAATGGACGTGTAGGATACCTGACGGTGGGTTTTTTCAGAAAGGCCTATTGATTACACCATAAATAACCATTATATACATTTTTTTATTCAGTCTGCTGTGAGCCCGAACCATTCTTACTTAATATTATAAATGAAAAAGTAACTCTGTATGTCTCTGTATTCGACTGTTACGTTTTCGGGGTGAAACTACTAAAACGATCTTGATGTAAATTGCTATGAAGATAGTTCAAGACTTGGGAAAGGACGTAGACAATTTTTAATGATATACCTACCACGCAGGTGAGGCCGCGCAGAAGCTAGTTATTAAATAAAAAGGCCATTAAATTCTACCTCCAATATTATACTTGCAAAAAAATGGGTGGAAGTTGACAGAAATAGCGCATATGGTGCCTGGAGCATGTAATCTGATAACTCGGCGAGACGTCGACAGCCAGATTGCAGATTGCAGTGCCGCAGTGGGCAGTGCATGCAATATGCCTGCGAGCACCTTGCAGGGGAATTTGATATAGCTACAATTACTTTATGTACTTGAAACTTATATTGTTTACGAGTTATTTCGTTTTGAATTGAAAAAAATACTGATGAACCATGTGATTTCCTGTTTTGCGGTATTGGACAATTCAAAATCTTATTAAATACACAGAAGTGCCTTAAATTCAAGGCTTAGAATTATTACCACTAGTTACCGAAAACACACATGAGCTGATGTAAAGCCACGTTAGTGTGCAGTTTCGGCTATTTTTTTTTAGTTTGCGTGTTAGCCAAGCGACGCGACCGTAATTTTCACACATTCGCATCAATCGGTTTTTGGCTTACCTTTAAACGTAATTTGTAGTTAGAATATCATCTAGGCGTCATCAATCTATGCCTCTAGGCTATAAAAAGTGTCCCTCCAATAGCATACCTCTAGAATAGCTTCACGCTCTATAGAAGAGCTATTCGCTGGATCGCCTCGTGCACTATGCAAATGATGACAATCTCATAACTTCAATGACGCGCCAGCGATCGCCATACTGAGAGCTTTAGCCATACCCATCAATTTCTTTTTGTTGCTATGGATATTGAGAATTGCCAGACAAAAAATTGGAATAGTGCTTCCCTGAGAATGGCCTACGGTGACATAAAATGTTGACAGCTTGCAAAACAGTCTAGAAACTAAGACACTTAAAACAAAAGGACTAGTCATTGTTAGGGGACCCCTGCTGCCAAATGTAGAAAAGCACCTCTCTTGCATACCATATAAAACTAGTTGTCAAATGAGCCTCCCTCTGCTGCCCCGCAATATTTGCAAAAATCGCTGATCAGCATAGATATTTTCTTTCATTTCCTCTCTATAATGATTAGGTGATCATTGTCTAGAAACGAAACTAATTTATGTCTACAGGTTACATAGTGATAAGTGGTCCATGTAATGACGTTTCATGCAATCAAAATTGGGTTGTGCTGGTTGGTTGATTTGTTATTGGGTTGTTATACAAAGAGCTCAGTGTTAGTCCTATTAATTCCTACTATTTTGCTAAGCTGTATATTTTAACACATTATTATAACTAAAAAAATATACCTTAGGATGTAAAAATGATGTCTCATAAACCAAGATTTACGCTAAAAGCTAAGTAATAATTTTATCGCAGCTATAAAATTCAAATAAAACTTCAATCTCATAAAATATGCATAATTATGTTATTATCAGTGGTACTTATAAAGTAGAACTGAGTCCTACTTAAACAGATTTTGAACTAGCTAAACTTAATAATCAAACAATGAATTTCAGACTCCAATAACACTGACTAACAGCTTAAAACTTGATGAGAATACCAACTGAGGTATGACGTCACACGTCTGGAACAATAACGAATTACAACAAGATTTAACTTTATAACTTTCGGAACTCTCTATTAACGCTGCTATACTGATTGTCGTCTTAACTTACATTCTACAAGATTTGTAAAAATAACTTTTTTATTTATTATTATTTATATATTTGACTCGTGACCAGAGGGCTGGTTTCTATTTGGCTCAAAGAATAAGCATTGCCATACAACGTGGCAATGCTGCCAGCCTTCTGGGCACGATACCAGCCTTTGACATCGATGCGGAGGAATTTTTTGATGCTCTATAAATATTTGTAAATATCTTTTTATATTTTTTATGTATATTATTGTTTACTTCTCATATTATAATTTATTTTACAATTATTTACAATCAAATAAAAATCTAATTAATATTAGATTAATTAATTATATCTAAGTTAGTAAAAATAAAAAATAACAAATAACTATTTACAAATTTACATGTAAGGTGTCATAGAATTCCTCCGCATCGACCTCAACTGCAGGGAACGTGTTCAGAAAAATAATAATAATAATATATTGTATTAACATACTATGGATATAAAATATGAAATAAACGTTTTTATTTATTTATAATTTTTTTTTTTCTTTATTTTATTATAAGGTTATATACATTATATCTTGCAATAAAAACCACGAACTTAATCCTATTACAGGTTTATACGCCCGTGGGGTAGCCGCTCTAAATATTATATTAGTATATATATATTATATTAGCACTACTTATACAATAATAATTATGAAAAGGTTAACAATAAACATTTATTTATAAAGTTATTCATGAATTGCCCAGGTAGTGTTTCTTCACAATATTTTTAAGTTTATTTAAGTAATTACAATTCATATAAGAATCTTGCATGTCCTTAGGCAAATCATTTAGAATGTTCGGTAGCAAATACTGCCACACTCTGGTACCATGAGTGTTACAAAAAGTTGGTATGCAATAAGTTTTCAGATAGGTAAGATTTCTTAGTTGGCCTGGTCTTGTGTTTTTATTGAGGTCGTGCCTGTTACTGTACTCCTCCACTAATATTGCGCTTTTAAATTTATCGAAAACATTTATTACTTTACAATGCCGAAATAAGCCATCTTCGGTTAAATTTAATTTAAGACGATTTTTTTTAGGTATTATTTGTTTGAGTAATCGAATCTGTAGTTTAAAAATCTTCTCTAAATAAGTTTTAAATGTCCTGCCATAACTACTTAAACCATAATTAATTATTGAGTCTGCCATTGACAAATACAAAATTCTAAGCATATTAGTTGGTAATTTATGCTTTAAGATTGCTAATTTACTTAGTACTGAGCGCAGTTTGTTGCAAATAATGATCAATGTGAGGAAATATTTTTCTTAATTAAAATGTTTAGTTTTAAATATTTAAAATGCTAGTTTATTATAATGTAATAAATTATATATTTTATTTATTTATTTAAAACTTCATAATTATACAAAATTTGTATACAAGGCGGACTTAATGAGTGATGCAGAAATTAACAAGGCAGGTGAAGTAATAAAATATAGCATTTATAGTTATGTTACGAATCTTAACATAAAGATGGGCCGATCTTAGGTAAATTAAAAGTATACGTCAGTCAAAGAGTCATAGGTACGTATCCCGAGAGACATAGTTTAGGAGATCAAGCCGATATCAAATTATAGTATAAGTTGTGTTAATTATTTTACTAAAAACTCTTTATGTTGATATGGTCTCCCATTCACGGTCGACCGCGGTTGCTATTGCTTTACCTTCAAGATCGATCGCGGTCCGCGAAGCTTCGACTAAGCCACGAGCTCCTGTCGAGCTTACATGTTTTATTCGATATCATATTGTTAGTTCAGTTTATCTTCAGTATCAGCAATCAAAACAACTAACCTTCATCATTCCCCTTTTAAGGGTAGTTGAACTTGATTTCATCAGCACATTTAAACACTACTGTCTGCACGTGTGGTGTAGTGGTAAAAGCGGTCGCCTCGCCGCTCTCCACTACACTCGTGTTGTGGGTTCGATCCCCTCATGGGACAAATCTGTATTTCGCAAAGATTTGTTCTGAGACTGGGTTTGCTTGTGTGATTGAATGTGTGTATTTGGCCTTGTCATTGAGACCATTGGATAGTGTAATTGCTTATGGCGTTCTATCTAACGTAAAAAATCCAAATTATCTTATTATCTGACTTCCTACCTAAATTACCGCTGGTATTTCAAAAATGCTCGCAATCTCCACGGTTTAGAATTCCCCTGCATATAGGCATCGCCTGGATTCCAACTTAACGCCAGTCATCGAGTAACAGCCCTTCAATTTCGCTTTCGTTTTACTCCTACTATATGTGAAGATCTCGAGTGTGAGAAAGATATCGACAGTATCTACTTTTTATTGGCTAACATAAATCAAGAATGTTTTCCAGGTCCAATCACAGTGCAAGCGGTTTGACTGGCTTTCAATGTCAACTGGCAAGAAAATTAATTATTGTTAATGACACTTGCAGGCAAAAAACCGCCGGCACGCTTGCACTGTGGTTGAAAAATAACATTTTGATGCTTGTGACACCAGCTCTTTGCACCCCTGGCCTTCTTTATTTTGCAGAGTGCACGGTTCGCGTAGTGGTTAAAGCGATCGCCTCGCCGCTTACAACTGCGTTGGTGTTGTGGGTTCGATCTCCACGCTGGACAAATCTTTGTGTGCAAAGATTTGTTCTGACTCTGAATGTGCTCTGTGTGTGTGAAATGTATGTTTGTGAACACACCCGCGACAAAGGAGTTATGCTATAATTTAAATATTTGAAACTACTATAAATCTAAGATAATATTTTTTTTAAATGGTTGGGTCTGTGTAACTGTCTGCCTGGTATCTGATCCAATCAAGAATAACCACACCACCCCGAATTGTGGAGCTTAAACAGCTGGAATTTCGTGTCGAGCTGCCATTTATGTTACATTTTTATGCTAGACTTTATGATAGGACTTTCGAGAACCAGTAGTACGAACCGACCACCACACTGCAGACGCCCAGAGAATTCGTATCAAACTCAATTTGGTGCGCGCCACAAATCGCGCAGTCACCACCCCGCACCCCGCACTACACACCCCTTGAATGCACTATTCTGACTACATATTTAAAACCTATTACATACGACACTTTAAATTACTGCGGGCTTTAGGTGGATTGACAGTCGCAATGAACTGAACTTTTTTATGGGATTGTTGTAGAAAATTGATTACAGTTTAAATAGAACAGTCAGCAGAAAAAGTTTTTACACTTAAAAATGTTTAAACTATCATACATCTCTCAGTTTGCTTCTCAAAATATCTAATACGTATAAATATAATTATAAATTACTAATAAGATATTATCAATCATATTTACAATTTACCTGAGAATGGCCAGAAGCGCTCAAGATTTATATGAGGTCATCGTTGTTATTTACGTAAGTACAAATTAGACATCACTTTGTTGTTGTTTTTTTTTTAGAGTTTATTTATGTTTATTAAAATAATTAATTACTTAAATATTTCAACTATACATTTTGAATAAAAAAAATATTTATATACAATAATATACATAGAAAATAAAAAAAGATATTTACAAATCTTTAAACAGCATCAAAAAATTCCTTCGCATCGATGTCACTTTATGTTATATATTTATGCGTCTGTCTATGACTATAACGTTATTCCCCTCGACTTTTTTTGCTGAACCTAACTTTAAAATAAAATAGAATCGAAATAAATAAAAAAAGAAAACGATCAATAAACTATCACGCTCGATTTATTTCTTAACCCAAAATAAAGCAACACCGAATATTGTACAAGCTATACGTATTAATTGCACCCCAACAGGGGTTTATTCCGAACAATGAATTTGCAGCCACCCACTCGAATTGTGATTGCTAAAGCGTGATCCTGCCACTATTCAGGACTTTGGATTCCTCTGTATTCTGTGCTATGATGCTATAAATCAGAATCTACCCCCGTTGCCACAATTACGTATCGAAACTCAATTTGGAATGCGTCGAAAACCAGATGTTACCCTCTTTACTTTTAAAGACGGGTCCACACTTTACAAACGAAGGCCAACGAAAGCGTTCTTTGGTTCCTGTTTGAAGTAGTTTGGATGGTTTAGCGAACGCCATCGATTGTTCGTTGGCGTGCGCTGGCAATACGAAGCGTGGCGGTAATATGAAAGGATTCGTTGGCGTCCGTTATGCAATTTAAAATAGATGCAACGATTCGTTGCCCTACGTTTGTTAGGTGTAGACCCGGCTTAAGTCACGTGTCATCTCTTGAATCACGAGACAAAAAATCTATTTTTGTCGGTCAAGCCCAAGCTACTTTACTTATTGGATGGATTCAATACCTAAGAACTTAGGACAAAAAATATCTATTTTATAAACGCCCCAACGCGATTTGTCATACTAGCCTGTTCCCAATGGCGAAGTTTACTGTAAAATGGTTCATTAGACAAACAAGCTCCTTTCTATACATTTTGGCTTATCACCAGAGCGTTATTTGGGTAACTGAGCTTCCAGTAATCGTCCATTACGGTCAGCTTCTTGTCTCGCCTCTAAATACTCATAACCACTGCCACACTACATTTTCAAATGGCAACCGAGACCAATGACATAACATATTTTCCGAAGCAAGGAGGAAAATCCTAAGATGGACACCAATCCACGGCCGACCGCGGTAATAATTGCTTAACCTGAAGATCGATCGTTTCGACTTAGCCACTCCTCAAACCGCAATTCAATTTATTATTCGTACAGGGCTTCGACAATGAATCACGATTCACAGAAAATTTTGAAAGTTGAAAAAATCACAATGTCACATTTGTAGGTAGAACAAACATTTAATATGTAAGTTTAGAGCGATACCACGCTATTCAGACCACGTCGTGTGGATGTAAGCGGGCATTGTGAAGGAACAATTGCTACATATTTTCACGTAGCCTTTGTCTCCACTCAGAGTTTGTGCATTTATTATATCTTGTAGAATATAGACCGCATAGTTTGCATGTCGAAATGGAAAATATGTGCAGTGATTTTATGTTGGGTTCTAAATGAATTTAAACGTACTGTTGGCATTGCTGTTCCATTGCTGCGACTAAATTTATAAATTGATTTTCAGTTTTTTATCATGAACCCTCTGCATTTATTCATTCTCAAGAGCTAGTTCCATCGGTGTCTGATATAGTTCCTGCATACCTATTTGCTTGGCCTACTGTACATATTATCCAAAAAGGATTTCAGGGCAGTTTATGGTAAAACTGATACTAAGTCTTTTAGTGTCTATTAAAGCTGAACATAGTTTGGAATTGGTCTTGTGCCGCGCGCAAGAAAGATGTGGTGGAAATAAGCATTTTCAGACTCTATGGTGTGACTACCAGTGATAAATGCACACCATGTATAAATTGTAAAGAATATCTTAACAAGGCCATATTCTTTTGAATTACAAATGAGGCCCTCATTATTCTAGTGGTTTGCGTATGAGGCCTACCGCGAGACTTACCGCGATGTTTCGGGTTCCATTCTCAATAAGATCCTTGTTTGTTTTGGGCCATTTGACATGAAACGGCGGCGGCGTAATCGATAAGATCGGACATGTGATGGTAAGACCATAGATTCGGATACGATTAATCACGCTGTGCATTTAAACCAACTCTTGACGCAAATAATTATTCAGGTTCCCTTTCTATCTATTGGCTGCCTCGTTGGTCTAGTTGTTAGTTAGTTGGTGAGGTCTCGTGTTCAATTTTCGGGTAGGGCAAAATTGTTAGCAGGAAGTTGTCAGTAAATTTTCAAAAGCATTTCGGAGTTGGGATTGTACACACTGGTAACTGTAGGATCACACCTTATCATTAATTAATTCATTAATTCATTCATGCATAACAGGTGAAGTGTGGGTTACATAGGCATGATGTCATTTATGTTAAAACAATATTTTCCATGTGTAAAAATCTTTTTATTTCAGCAATTACTAATAAGAGTAAAATTGCAGTAAAAGCAATCTTAAGAAACTTTTATTGAAATATTACGATAATTTTACACATAAAATAATATGCACGAGTATGTTTTTACTCAGTAAGTGTAGGCTAATGGCATCATTAGGCGTCTAGCCAATGGTTTTTTGTTCCAAAAGTATATATATAATTAGTGCCAGAGGCTATAAAAGTACTAAAGACGATATTTTCTTTGTAAGTAAAATTATAACAATTTATTTGGGTGCTATTTAAACAGGCTTCTTTTTAATACCATTATTCGCCCCCAAAAATGTATGTTGCCTTCTAAATTACTAAGTCAGCAACCTAACCTAACCTAACCCGTGGCTGAGTTAGTAATTTTGACGATAAAGTATAAATTTTGAAGCTTCACTTATTATTTCTCAATTTATTTTAGGTCATCTTCGTGCCCTTAGTTTAATTAATTGAGGTTGGTGTAATTTAACTTTTTTTCTTCAAGAAAGCTACCACTTCAAAGGTATTATAAGAGATTTATAATATTCTGGGCTAGAAATAAGTTCTCATCGTTCACTTAATAAAATTGGTCTTTAAAAACTTAACTGTACCATTGAGGTTGAATACTACTTAGGACATTATCACATAAAGCCAATAAATCATTTTAACACTTTTATTTACAAAAAGAAAAAATAACACTGTTCTAAAGAAAATTATAAAATAAAATACAGACATTTTTTCTAAGTTTTGTCTGACTTATATAATCTACATAAGATATATACATATAGAGAAGATAAGTTGTTTCTCGTTCCCGTCATTTTAACTAAAGCTGTCTTAAATTAGAATAAAAAAAAATAATTGAATAAAAGTAGCTAAACACTTGAATATTTTGAAATTGCCATACTAATCATATTTTTGCAATTAAAAACATCCCATAAATAAAATAATGCACTTATTATCTTTCAAATTAAATTAATTAAAGAATTACTATTTTAAGAAAGAAGCAGCTTTGCAAATTTGTTTGTCATTAGCTATTTCTGTAGCTGACTGTACAACACCAAAATTATTTTTAAATACTACAGATACACACTTCGCCATTAACCTCTTAATCATGTAATAAGGTTTTTTGCCATCAAAATTATTAAAATAACGCGAAGTTTCTGCATATGTTCCGCCAGCCTTAATAGTTATTTACACTACAATATAGATATAATAGAGATAAACTTAATGTAAATTAATAGCATGAGGAAAGGAAGCGTACATTTTGGTTGCCTGGCAACACTAATTGAATGTTCCGGGCTTCCTATTTGCTCACCTCCTTACAAGCATTAATTGAGTGAATACCTTCTTCCTCAAGATTGGAGATTCTAAGACGTTGGTGCTATCTTTGTTATGACGTGCTAAAACGCAAGTGCAAATTAAAGACAAGTTTTGACTGTGCATTTTAGTTTTGTAACTATAATATAAGTGTTTTTGTTTTCATTATCGTCTTCATTCATTTTTTTCTTTGTAAAACTCTTTCAAGTTTATAAGTCTCTTCTCTTCTCTTTAGGAAAAAAACTGTTAGTAAGATTATAACTTGTCTTTAATTACATGGAATATGAGATTAGAAAATTTAAAAAAAAAATTGTTACCTGCCTCGATGGTCTAGTGGTTAGCGCTCAGGCCTCGGGTTCTATTCCCGGATCGGGCAAAGTGTTATTTGTAAACTCTCCGTCAGGAAATTCACAATAGCAGCACGGAGTTGGAATTGTTCCCGGTGGATGGCGATAGGCTCACCCCCTATCCAATGTGACTTAAACATAACAGGTGAAATGTGGATATTGTACACCTCTGCCATACCCTTATGTGTAATATAAGCATGATGTTAATTTATGTAGTTCTATTCTTAAAAAGGTGCTAATGACTTAAGTACGCTTTCTATTGTTGTCTTTTTAGGTTGCTTATAATAATATACAAATTATTAATAATTATTGCTTACTTTACATATTATATTAATGTACCAATTGAATTGTAGGTATGTCATCTATCTACTAAGAGATTTATACATACTATAGTAAGTACAAGCTCTTGCAAATCACAACATAAATGGTGCACTCTGAGACTTACGGCTTCGCTTCGAAGCAAACTAACAAAGAGAGTTATTAATGAAGGAAACCCATTCTCACATTCCTCAGTCAAACGGCATACATGAGTACAAGCTATGAGTATATATATGTTTATGTTAGTCATTTATTATGATACAATTAAAGATTTAAAATTACACATATAAATATATATATACATATATATATCAATATACCTCAAATAAAAAATAATACAAACATATTAAATAAAATATATCTAATAAAAAGTTCAGGCGTCAAAAAATACGTCCGCATCGATGTCAACCGCGGGTAACGTGCCCAAAAGGCTGGCGGCATTGCCACGTAGTGGGCAATGCTGATCCTTTGTCGAAAGTAGAAATCAGCCAATGAGTGGAAAGCAATAGGCTCACCTCCTATCCCATGAGACTTAAACATAACAGGTGAAATGTGGGTGTTGTAGACTGTTTGCTACAACCTTCTGGGTATTATATAACATCCACTTATATAGACACACAATACTTTCAAATAAATAAATAAATAAATTAATATCTCACAACTTACACACAAAGCCATCTAGTCCCAAACTAAGCAGAGCTTGTAATATGGGTACTAGAATAACTGATACTAATACATATATACTTTCCTTTTGTAAACACATACTTATTATACATAGAAACACCCAGACTAAGACAAACCCCCATGTTCATGCACACAAAGATTTGTCTTAAGCGGGAATCGAACCCGCGACTTCGGCATGGCAGGCAAGTATACTACACACTCCGCCATCCGGTCGTCACCTACCTTTAAGCTTACCTTTAAGCTTGCCTAAATTGGGGGAAGGGTTACAACGAGTATTGAAATCAAAAGGGAAACTAAGTTTCAGGCTGCTTTAAGTTCTGGTAACTCGTGACTACAATACCGTCGAAGTTTTTTTTGGAATTTATTAATTTTCATCAAAAAAAATTAGGGTAGGGTTGAGATATTCTGTATAATCATAGTTTGAAGGAGAACGTACGAAACGTGCTATAATATCAATGAGGAATCAAGTTTTAAATGTTTCAAATAGATGAAAATGTAATTATTGTTTTTTAGATCGATAAATAAGATCCTTAAAGCTAGATATTAGACGTTAAAAATATACTATAATTAAATAAATATATAAGAAATTTAGCGTGGATCCCAAAGGTGTTACACAAAATTGATCGATTGATGTAATAGATAAGTCAACAATTTTTATTCACAAAAGAATCCAACGACGTTGAATCCTCTGTCAATGTGCCATCGACTGATCGGTTGGTTTTAAAAAATAAATAGTGTATAAATATGTTTACTGTTGGTGTACCTTAATTAATAAATAAATAAATCTTCTTTGAGCTCTAAACTTTATTGAATTTGTATAAATATATAAGTTTTAAAACAAAAATAATAATATAAGATATTAGTACAAGCACAGACATAATAATAGATATTATTACAAGCCAATACACAGCAAATTTAAATTACATTCAGAAAGTTCTTTGAAAATATTATGTTTTATAACGAGTTTCACAGAGTTCTGAAACAGGTGTATTTCAAAAGTCAATCACGTAAAAAACTAGAAGCAAACCAACTGTGGTGCTGACTGGTGGTTGATTTTTTGTACTTTTTATGGTGAATAGGCACGCTTTTAACCACGATCTTACCAGGCGGTCAGTGATGATGCGGTCTACGGTCTTCTTCTTCGTCGTGTCGATGGCTGAGTCAAATTTTATTTTGACTTGCCATCGTGGTGAATGGATTAGCCAATTCGCTTTGGAGAACTCGCGAATTACCCAGGGTGCGCCGGACGTAGGAAATCGTTGTGTACGTCACTCGGGGAGGCTCCTTTCATGCACCCCATCTACTCTACGGTACGGTCTACGGTGAAGCATGCTTACCTATAAGATACTTTTATTCTTACTTTGGAGAGACCGATATTGAACTAAATATTTGAAATCACTGAATATTTTAATGCAGATATGGTGACAATAATTTTCAATAATGTACCAAATGGCACTATGGTGACGTAGCCTGTAAGTGTAATTTGGGGTTGAAATTTGATAATTATTTGTCTAAAAGTTTCGTCATTAATTTATTTAATCTTGAATAATATTAGAGACTCTAAAGAAACTCTCTCTTTTTCTCAGCTCAATTGATTATGATAAAGAAACTAAAGTTTAGAGCATAGTTTTTGAATATTTTATTACAATACAAGCTCTTTTAAACCAAAAATATAACCTGCACCTTCTTGTAAAATCCAAAAAGTAATAGGAGCTTATACTAATTCCAGCATTTGTAGAGCGTTCGGCGGCGACTGTACGTATTCAGCGCGAGATTTCCCCAAGGAGGCGAGTCCGGCGCGCTAGTACAAACTGCTACAACTTGTCGACGTCTATCGGACAGAGTACAAAGCTGATTTCTGAAATTTTAACTAAAGATTTTTTTATGTTTTTTTTTGCAATAAACTAGTAATAATGAGGTTGTTATGCTCTTAATACTTATTACATTTTACCGCGAGATTACCCTAAGGGGCGAATCGTACAAACTACTATAATAATAATATGACGACGTATAGCGGCGTAAGTGGCAGAATGCAAATTAAGATAAGTAGAAAAAACTTTCATGAATATGTATAGGACATACATATTCTTGAAAGTTTTTATTAGTTAATATTTTTTGAAGCTCAAACTGTCATCCATTTATTTAAGGTACTAACTTTATAGCACTGTGTTGTAATGTGTAAAAAAAAAAAACTTTCATAAAATACAATACATTAATCAATACCAAGAATTGTTAATCCTTTTAAGTTGATATGACAGCTGAATTTTATAATTATAGTTTTTTTTAATAATATTTTTTTTAAACAACGATATTGAACCTGATTCACTACGTACTCCTTACGGTTCACATGCTCGGTTCTATTCCAGTTTTGATTTGCTATTGCTTAGCTCCTCTGAATAGATTGTTATTGAAGTGTTTGGAACAAGAGGTTTTAATATTTGTTTTATTTCTAAATGTAATTTGGTATTTTTTAGGAAGTTCTTATAACCAGCACGGAGTCTGCATTTGTCCCCGGTAGCTACCAATAGGCTCATCCCCAATTATATGAAACCTTGATATAGCAGGGAAAATGTGTGTGTTATACAAATTCTGCCGAATCTTGCTACGTAATAATGATGATAATATATTTATGTTTTTTTTAATTTCAATAACTTGATTCAGCTCCGTACCCCTTTCGGTTCGTATGCAGTTTTCTATTTGCAAGGTTTTTGAACGAATGACCGTTTTTAGGGCCTTTCAGTTTTGATTTGCTGTGTTTTGTTCCTCTGAGCAGATTGGAAAGACGGTAATGGAGTGTTCGGGTCAAGAGGTTTTAATATTTTTCAGTACAGATTGCGGAATGTATGAATGCGGAATTATTTACATTGTTGTTGGGCAATGGTATGGTTATTTGTAAACTGTATGTATGTTTATCAATACCCGGTAAATGTGTTGTTAGATAGTAGAGATTAGAGTGTTGTTGGTATATGGTCGAACTGGTGTATTATTTGGGATTTTCCGGAACGAAATTCTCAATAGCCGCACGGAGCCCAGAATTATGCTGCGTAGAAGGAGATAGGTCGACATCTTTTCACATGAGTCCTAAACAAGACTGCTGCAGTTTAGGTGTTAATATACCTCTGCAAAACTTTTTAGGTTTTATAGATGTGATGCTTGGTCTTTCATTTTTGATTTGCTGTTGCTTTGTTAGTCTGAACAGTATTGGGAAAGTTCGGGTCAAGAAGTTTTATATTTTTTCAGTACAAATTGCGGAATTAACTTTTAAACTTACGCGTTGCATTATTAAATAAAATATATAATCTGTTAGCCGAAACGTAAAGCCTAAAAGGTAAATAATTGCATGAACGCGTTAATTCCCGTTATATATTTTATTAAATTGCGGAATGTATGAATGGGGAATTACTATCATTGTTCTTGGGGTATGTTTATCAATACCTGAAGAATGCGTTGCTATACTGTGAATGAATATTTAAAGAAGAAAAAAATACGACTGATGAGTGCCTCCTAAGTATAGTGGTTAGCGTTTTTGATTGCTAATTGTAAGGTCTTGGGGTCACGAGTCAGGTGGAAGGGAATTTTCCTGCAGGAAAGTGTTTAACAGTGGCACGAAGTTCTAAATTGTACCCGTTAGATAAGCTTGAAACTCTAACTATACTTGCACGATTTTTGTCTCACTGATTTTGGAACAGCCGAGCCATTTATCTAATATCATTGAAATCAGTTTGGCTAATAATTCAGTAAAATAACTTACTGAATTTTATGTTATCAGATCTTCACAACCCAGCAGGTACGTGGCAATACGATACACTTTGTTAGACTAGCAATATGACTCTTTCTCAACTGTTCCGTTTGACGGCTGCCAATAGAATGTAGAATATTAACCTATTCCGCATCCTTGTTGGTCAGAAGTTATGTGTACTTGACACACGCAGGCGAATGCTGCTCGTCTGTTTGTATTGTACACGCATAATAACAGAAAAAATAATTCCTAATATAAGCTGAAAAAAGCGTGGGTTGCTCGATAGACGAAAAATATGGCACAGAGCGCCCCACGCTTTTTTCAGCTTATATTAGGAATTATTTTTCACTTTTTAGTTAGAAGTACTTTAAAAGCGTGTTTTTTAGTTTTTTTAAACTATTATTTATTTTCTACTAGTTTTTTTTTTTTTTTTTTTTTTTTTTTTATATATTTTTAATTTTTTTTATCGAATTATTGCATTGTCATCGATCTTTGACAGGTGTGCAAAATTTGAATGAAATCTGTCCGTTTAAAGTGGGTCAAAATCGAGTCCAAAGGAGTCGGTTACATACAAACAAACAAACAAACAAACATACAGGTGAAGCTAATATAAGCGTGTTAAAAAGGCAAATTTTATGGTAAGTATCATCAAAGCATTAAAGTGCAAAAATATTGGTTTTATTTATTTAACTTATTGCACATAAAAATAGTACATAGGCGGACTTAATGCCTTATGGCATTCTCTAACAGTCAACCTAAACCTAAACCTGGTTTTGTTACTAAAATAAAAACAGTAAACTGGCACGCGTCACTACACAAATGAAAAGTGCAGAGATTGGACGAGCCTCTCAATCATTCACAATAGATAAATCATAAACGCGTCATGTATGCCATCAAATGGCCAGTCATTGCACAAGTTATTAACAGAAAGGTAAGTCTGTGATGCAGTATTTTAGAGATGGCCGTTATTTCACTTGTTCCTTATAAGGTTTCGGATACATAAGTGCTGGCTAAGTCTTACATTTTCTATACCAAAGTGACATTTTATCTGTCAAAATAGTTTCGAAGAGGTTATCAGGGACTTATTCAGAACTACTTTCAGAAGTCAGATATAAAATCGGCTAAATGTCAGACAAACTTTATGAATAAATACAGGGTGTAAATGACATCGAGACAAAGCCGCTAACCAGAGATTCAGTAGAAAATTCTCGCAAACTCATGACTAATACGACGAAAAATTTTGATTTTCGTCATTTTTGGAAGACGCTAACCTAGACAAGAAAAAAAGATATTAATTCCAAGATTTCTAAACGCGTACAGAAATATAAGTACCTCTAGTTTTTTATTGTAAAACATATAAAAGTGTTTTATAAAAAAGCGTTGAAAATAAAACTGAAATTACTGCTATCTCTTTACAACCGAACGCTTTTATTAAAGTCTCCTCACAAAAGGGAACGCTAATGACTTTATTCAATAAATCAATTTACGTACACAATGACCGAACATGCCGAAGGACAAAAGGCACACAGGTTAACATAATACCATCCTACGAACCCATTGTCCTCGCGATGCACCACATTTTTGCAAGAACAAAGGGTCTGAATTCACTATGCGTTGAATTCAATGCTTTTAGGTTATTGTACCACTATGACGGACAGTTTAATTCGAGTCCGGTGGCTAAAAGGTACAGCCGTGAATTAACTTTTGAACCGTGCATTACGTAATAGCTTTACCATTGTTATGCTTCAGTAAATTGATGTTACGGTTTGTATCAAAAGATGAAAGTATACTTAAGCCGTGGTACAGATAGCCAACGAGTTAGGTATGCAGGACAAAAACTTATACGCCATAGGGAAAACTTTTTCTTCTTCTTCGTCGTGTCGATGGCTGAGTTAAATTTTATTTTGACTTGCCATCATGGTGACAGGATAAGCCAATTCGCTTTGGAGAACTCGCGAATTGCCTAGGGTGCGCCGGACATAGGGAATCGTTGTGTAAGTCACTCGGGGAGGCTCCTTTCATACACCCCCAGGGAAAACTGACTGCAATAGATATGAAAGAAAGAAAAGAAAGAAAAATCATTTATTCTGGCATAATAAAAATAGAATACATTATAAAGCGTCTAAAACTAAATATTTTAAAATACTATTAATAATGCCAGAAATGGTACGCATCTCAGCACAATACTGTAGCGCTAAAAGCACCGCAGCGCTGATATTCTGATGCGCCCAGTAAATGAGTAAAAAGTAGTGTGACAAAAGAAAACATAAAATAAATAAAATGCATGTGTGAATAACATAATTACATAGAAGTTTTTGTCCTGCGTACCTAACTCGTTGGCCCACTGTACATGTATCTAAAGCCTCTACAAAATAATTAAGATGTCTCTGATCGTGTTATCTATATCATCCAGCTTATAGAAGATAATTAAGTACTCACGACAAAACGAAAAAAAAAACGAGCCTTGAGAACATCTAATATTGCAAATATAATATATTACATTACATTAACGTCTCGTATATTTTTTTGTTTGATCAATAAACAATATCTATTGCCAAAATTGTGATTAAATTACGCCAAAAGGACTACACATATTTGTATTGAGTTTAAATTTTGTAAGACTGTGCTAAAATTAAAATGCAAACATTAAGCAGTTGTGTGCATAATATGAAATACCTTATCTGAATATAACATTACTTCATGTAAGCTATAGTTATGTATGCTTCGTCACTTTGTATGATATCCTTTGAGAACATGTCTCTGGTGCACTTAGACACCCAATACGATATTGTTACAAGGAACTACATTCTGAGACACTGGATAATATTTGTCTGTAATATAATTTGTAACTAGTACTACTGTACATATGTAGATAAAGGTACTTACGCCGAATAAAAAAAAATATTTATTTGTTTAAAGGATCTGCAACAAGAAATACACTAGAGATTAAAAATAATTACATTCACAAAGATAAAGTAATGAGTTTCCTCAATTAGAGGCGACCACAGCAACTACACTAATAAGTACAGAAAGTACAAAAAATAAATAAATAATAAATTACATGAAAATACAGACAGCCTTAAAACTTACGTAACATGTCATATAATATTACAATTAGATTTACCAATAGAAATAAAAATAAAAAATAATAATTAAAGTAAATCATTAATTAAAACAATCATAAGCAGATTAAACTCCATAAAATAATAATTTAAAATAATAATTAATTAATTTAATAATTTAAGGTAATGATTTAAAATATGAAATAAAATGATTTGAAACATATATATGTACTTTATTTATTTATTTTAAAACTTAATGTACAATATCGCACATAGGCGGACTTAATGCCATACTTTAATATATACCTACGCTGCGCACCTTTACGAGAAAGAACATCATACAATGGGTATAAATAAAATATTATTCTCTTTTTTTTTAATCGTTATAAACACTAGCGTCCAATTCAACCCATATTGACAATTTTTATCGACGTACCGGTCAAAGCCACGCACGTTATCAATTTTACTTTTTTTCAAATAACCGTTTCATCCGCCGAGTAAAATTATTCAACGATTCAAATTCGCTACATATTCAGTGTTCACAGAATTTCATGAACATCAACGGTCACCCCGCTTATACAGCACCGAGCAAGCGAGATATGACCGCCCATAAAAAGGGATAAATTAGGCAAGTGTTATGGACACTGTAATTACTTTAGGGACAGGGAAAGTATAAATTACCATCGAAAAGACCAAACATCACGTGGACCATTTCATTTTTGTTTCGGCCATAGAATTTTGACACTGGCAATAAAAACCGCCAAGTTATTGAAGTATTAATATGTATGAAATTCGAGTGTGGGCTAAAATTGCGTGAACATAAAATGTTTGTATGGGCTGAATGGGATCTAGTTTATTTGGGTTGGGATAATTTTTGTTGTTTTATTTTATGTGATAAAGTAATGTGGGATTTATTATTTGAATCGGGTTCGGCTCTATTGTTCAACGGTAGGGACAATCGACGTATTTGGATGTTTAAAAATATATACGAACTTAACCAATCTAAAAGAACAAATATTTGATTTTATGTTTCCTTGTCTATTAAACTTTTTTTAAATCACCATTAGAATGCTAAATCATTCTTGAGTATACCAAACGTCAAGCGTCTTGGCATCTCGCGGGAGTAAGAGCGAGATATACGTAAAGTGTGAACCATACACGAGTAATTAAGACAGTGCATTTAACGATCCACCAAGATCTTTGATTTTACCTATAACATACTAAAATATATTTTATCGAGGTACCACACGAAAGGTTTTCTTTATTTAGGTTGTCTTTATACAGATAAAATAGCAGTTCGCAGGTTCCTATAAGCTACAACACATTTATGAGTTTATAGATGTAAATAAATCATCCCATAAGTATCTGAAGAACCGGCACTTAAAAATACATGATTAAGACAATATTTACGCAATAGCATTTCACCTAACTTCAGTTATAATTTTCATCCCAAAAACCCCAATTAAATACATAATTATACCAAACATATTAGGCCTCGCCAATCTCACCACATTTTACTTTACCATTTTTTCATAGCAATCAAATTAGGAGCACTAAGATAATAAAAGTAATAAATTTGCTACAATCACCCCCAGAATTACTCTCGGTGACTCCTTGATTTAAGAATGGGGTTCGTGATATGCATTAGTTATTTCATTTTAAAATAAAAAAAAACTAATTACTACAAATTTACTGTGAGCAACGAAAGAAAAAGTTAAACCTACAAACAAAATGACAAAAAGTATTTCTTAAGATTGTTCCCTTAAATGACGGCTCCCTAAGTAAGATAATAATTATGTAATTTAGAAACATGATCACACTTTTTTATGACCATACCATATTCCAATTCACATAACTCATGCCGTCATATTTATTCAGAACACCCCTATTTTGGCAGTTATGTATAAGACATAATTGTCGTAGAACCTATTAGGCCCCACCAAATTTTATACCAATATCATTTTCACAGCAATCAAATTAGGAGCACTGAGAGAAAACGCTCACTGGTCACAAAGAAAGTAATAAATTTGCTACAATTGCCCCCAGAATGGCTCCCGGTGACTCCTTGATATAAGTACTCCACGTGATATGCATTTGTTATTTCATTTTAAAAGAATGTCTACTAACTGTGAGAAACGGTCGAGAGGATTCACTTCATTGCTTGTTTGAAGATTTTATTTCATTGTTATTCTATTGATTGATTTCAATCCGTGCTATTAAATGTTGATTGATAAAAAGCATTATAATAAACAAACAAATGAAAAGCCAGTAATCATGATTGTGCTTAAGCCGAAAAGTGTGACAATCCAGGAAAGACACGTTCAGTATAATCACTCATCTTATTATTATTTTACAACTAAATGACTTAACTCATCTTCAGCTACCTATGATTCGGGTGAAGCTGTAGTTGGAACCTAGTGCCTCTATGATTATGATTATGATTATTTTGACATATTATATTCTATATTGAGATTGACATAATTTATTTTTGACATCATATTATCATATTATTGACTTAAGTTTCAACTTTTGACATTATAATGAATATCAATTGATACATTATTTTTATTATTTAATATGATGATTAATGAAAATTAATTCATAATTTATAGTTTCTTTATTAACTCACTAAATTTGATTTGTATAACCTCATTTCATGTTATTTCAAATATTGTTAAGTAAAGGCAATCTGTGTGTACATTTTTTTTTTTAATTTTTAATTTTTATCTTTTTATAGTATAAATAGTTTTGTTATTAGTATATAAATATTTTTTGTCTATTCTGAAACCCTTTTATTATAACAGTAGTATACACACATTGTTTTTACTCCTTTATTTTCTGCTTGAAGTGTAAGATATTGCAACCTTATATACTATGGATTTATTTATAATAATTTAATTGCATTTCTATATTTAAGTTTATTTTCTCTTTAACCATATTTAGCTATAATTTTGTTTTGGTTGTTATAACTTACACATAGAATTATTGTCAAAAAACAAACAAATATTGTATGAATTATTTGAAAAGATGGTGCACATGAGTTTCTCACCAGCTCTTCTCATGATGCAATACCCATCGGAGCTGGTACTTGGATTGATTTTAATTCAATTTCTCTAAGTTGAATTAAAGTCAATCTAAGCTCCGGTGTCAAATCATTTTATTACAATAAGTATTATAATTTAGTTAGCTAAGTTTTATTTTAATTTTATATTTTTTGTGTTTAGATGTTTGTTTTGACGTGTTCAAGCGCCCCTTGGGGCCCATGGAAATAAATGATTTGATTTGATTTGATTTGATATAAACAAAACCCAAATCACAGTTACACAACTTCCTTCAAAACTAACCCGTCGGATCTTGACCAACCACTTAACCCTATCGATCGAGACGTATAAAATATTACAAGACTCAACCGGCCGTTCTATCGAATATGATAGGATATTTATGTACCATACAGTGCTTAACGAACGGTGGCTATGGCAACCCTCGGACTGCCATCAATATTTATCAAGCTGCCACTTTGAAAGTCTTGGAGCTAAAAGACGTTTATAGTGTAGCTTTTTAGATAGAAAATGTTTACATTGCGACGTGTTTAAATCACCTTTAGAATGGTAGATTAGAGTATACCAAACGTCAAACTTCTTGGTCGCTCGCGAGAGTGAGAGTATATATTTAAGACGGGTATATATTTAAAAAAATAATTTAAATGAACAAATAGTTCATATTTCACGTGTTACGCCAGATAAAATTTAAGATAATTACCCGCCTGATAATTCTATACACATTTGAGATTATATGAGTCAAAAAAAGGTTTAAAGCCTTTTATAAGTAACTTGTGAAACTGACTAAATATAAAACTAGTATTTTGTCATATACTAGACATTAATAAACATATTTTTCTAATATAGTAATTTTATTTTATTTTATTTTATTCGGTAAACAAACAGTTATAAAATATCTACAATAATTACAAAATATACATCTGTTAACCATTTACAAGTTTTCGCATTTAAATATTTAGGGCTTGGCATTTAAATATTTAGGGCTTGATGTAATGTAATGTATAACAATTTTCCGTAAACGAGAAGCAAGCCCGTAATCACTAGCTTTAGTAAAAAGAGAGGTAAATAAATGCTTTAAAGAAAAGGTTTTGCACGAATATTTAAAATAAACAATTTTAATGTATCATCGTTTTATTCAAAAGTATACATTAATTAGTCTACTATGAAAATTACACAAGGCAATTTTAGAGTATTATTTTTGAAAAGAAAATATCAGCATAAAAACTCAATTAACTTAATAATAAAACCTCCTAAAACCTTTAAATATTTAATTGTATCAAAAAATCAATCAGTTTTCTAAAAATAACAAAAATATAGCATAAAATCAAAGCCTCAAATATTTAACTTAAAATATGAAGCATACATTAGCCTCCGTAAAATTTTAAATGTACCTAGACTCCTAATGAACTCCAGTCACAGAATACTAAACGAAACGAATCTTTTTTTTTTTCACAAAAATAATATTATTTTCTGTAATTCTTTTGACTTGCAACATCTTGGCAATTTAAATATTGAGAAACGGCTGAGGAGAGAATATTTAAATCTTTTAATTATAATGTTTTGTTCTAACATTGCAAATCTGAATTTTGCTTAGCTTTAAATTTAATTTTATCATCATATAAATGTTAAATATAATTATTATTTAAGAAGGTATGTTATTTATACGAAATTTTATTGTAACTCATACGTGTATATAATAATAATGAAAACAAGCCATTGTGGCGTACAATTTCTAAACCAAATTATTACTTATATAAGATAAATACAACAAAAGAATAATTAATTATATAAGATAGTTATACTTATTGTGGCAAGTTAATGGCCTAATTATAAATGTTTTATGAGTGTTTTTGTTGTGAAAAAACATAGAAACAGCATTATACAATAAACGCTGTTTTAAAACTGTCCAATATTATGACAACCAGCAAAAGGAAAGTCCTAAGAAATATTTTAAGACATCCGTAGTGCTGCCGCTTCACCGTTCTAAAATGGATGTCTCCGCCATAACATTATCCAAAATGTCTAAACCACACATTAATTCAAATAAACCGAATGACATAATCCAACCACTAAAGGCACAAATAAACTGACAGATCCTTTGGATGACATCATTATACCTGTCAAAGTTATTCGAAATTTGAAAAATCTTGTCGGTATATCAACTTCCGTGGTGATTTTTATTTTTATAAAAACGCTTGACTGATTTCTGGTTGAGTTAATTTCATAGCCCGTAATAATAATATTTGATTTCAGAATTCCGGGTAACCGTCCTTCCCTAGAAAAAAAATGGTATTTCTTTTATTAGATTCGTCCGAGAGGAGCCTTATTAATTTGAACATCGGAAGACACCTTTTGGTGAGATTGATTACCTTTGATTGATTGGCAATCTGTTACGTTATTTTATTTCGACAACATTAACATGTAATAATCAGTGCAGATTTAGTAGTTGTTTAGAAATATTTAAGTGCACTAAAAAGCCCAATAAACAATTAATTAACCAACAAATATAGGGTATCTTGGACAAGGTTCATTTAACACTAGGATCACATAAGTGTAATCCACGTCTCGTGTTCAGGTTATCTTGAGAGTCCCTCACTTGAAACTAGAAAAGCACGCACAAGCTTCTGTTATCCCATTACCAGTAGCCCAAATAAACATCTAATTCTTTCCTGCGCACCTCTGCATGCTTATTCATCTCAGTCACGCGAATGGTGCGGTCTCTTTCTAGCTCGATTCGGGCTTTGAGCTTTTCGCTCTGAGCTCCTAGTTTAGTCCGCGAGCTCGCGGCGCGCAGACGTGCCACCCGTCAGCTGGGTTCATATCGACACGATTCAGGCGTGTTTTCACCGGGATATTAATGAAAATTTGATGAAAACAGCGTTTTGACGGTACCGTACGTCGTTATACGGGCAAAGACTGTGTCTCTAATTAAACTTTGTGTGGAACAAGGAACAAGGATTTGAGTGTATAATGTAATCGTTGCAAACACGGTGAGTGCAACGTTTTCAGTGCCAATTCCAGGTAGATAACGCGACTGAAAATCGTCTTTCGCCGGTTTTCGTCGAAGACGATGATTATGTTGCCTTCGATTTGATTTATTTGCTTTACATAAAATATGTATATTTTAATTTTTACATTCGTTTTATAAAACTTTCTTGTTTTTTTATAGCTGTTATTTATATTTATAATTTAAATATGATCTACGGTTTCATCGTAGCTCGTAGCAGATAAATCTAAATGTGGGCGTTGGGTTTAACAGGTGACAAAATAAGCCTGTTTATTTTTACTACTCGTCATTCCGTAGCTTATGAATGAATACAATTTTATTTTGATACTTTTACGAGTGTCGTATGTCTTTTTATTTATATTTATACATTAACATAAAACAACGTGGCTGAATTATATTTTATTTTCAGTTGAAAAAATCCTTTAAACGTTTCGTTTTGTTGATGTTTTTTAAATTCATAGATTTGTATAAAATAAAATTTAATGTTTGATAGTTTTTTCCTATGGAAGAATTTTAGATAGAAAAGAAAACATGAAATATTACGAATATATGCATATATTTCTTGGAAAGTTGTGTGGTTTTCCAATAACATTATGAAAATATGAATTGTTAAGTGATCGCCACGACTGATAGTTGAGTTATTATTGTATGCAAGCAAGGGGCAAAGTCCATTAGTTTCTGATTTCATCGTAAATATGAATTATCATAACGCAATTTTTAAAACTTCATTAATTGATTATTGCAGGAATTGTAGGTACCTTGCTGTTAATACTAATACAATTTAAGAAGTTAAAAATATTTTTCAGTATGTACAAAATAAACCTATATATTTCAATGATATTAAGTCTTAGCTGTTATTTATTTCAGGCTCTAATCTTTACATATTACGAATTCATAACACCTTGTTGCTTCTCTCAAATCTATTCATGAACATTCTTTAAATTAATTTATTTCGGCTTACTAGATATACGTATTTTTATAAAATAACATTTATTATAATATAGTATGGTATTGAAAAAAAAAACACATATAACTTACTACGTACAAAAAAAGTATGCCAAAATATTGAATTCAAATCGAACACTTTTTCGGGTACGGTATATGAATAAATTGATAATATCCAATATACACATGTATTTAATGTTAAACAAATATAACATACTTTTATGAAAATAGGTAAATAACATTAAAAGACTCAGAGATAGAATCTGTGAATCGTTTGCTCGACAGATTTCTGTTACTTAGAAGATTAACTAATGTACTCAAAGGTGCCCTACTCAGTAAACAAACCTAAGACTTTTACAAACATAGATGGCGGTTTATGTTAGGGACTAAAATTTAATTCATATTCGTACGTATATTGATAAATATTATCAAAAAAAAAAAAAAAAAAAAAGGAGGAAATTCACGTCCGTGGTGTAATGGCCAGGATTCGAACCCACGACCTCTCGATCGTAAGACCGATGCTTTATCCATTGCGCCACGGCCGCTTCAAAAAGGCGTGGCAGAGGTGTAACCCACATTTCACCCGTTATGTTTAGGTCCCGTGGGATAGGTATATTTATGATAAAGGATATTGTTTGATAAGGTTTCCTATATTTTACTATCAATGGATCAGTCACCATGTTTATGATGTCAATAAAAAATATATTCTTACGATCCCGAGAGTTTATTAATTACACCACAGTCGCTTTATTTCAAATCATACAAAACAGTGAGTGATCACATAAAAAAACATACCATAACATCACGCCTATATTATCCAGAAGGGTGTGGCAGAGGTGTACAACACCCAAATTTGACTTGTCATATTTAGGCTTGTGATAGGTGATAAACCTATCGCCATCCACTGCGCACTTTCCGAATTATTGACGAAAAGATCTAATGCATTGAACCCGAGACTTAAAACTTCAACCTTTAATATTATTATTGCATATATGGGTATACAATGATGTTACAAAATAGTAAAGACCACCATATTTTACCCTAAAGCATGCAAAACAGATCATACTTAGATCTATTTATCATTATTTGTTTAAAAACTATTTACCATCAAATTATAAAATTTACACAAGAATAAGAATAAAAAAATTAAAATAATAAAGATTGTATAACACGAAGTAAGATATATAACTAATTAAAACTATTATTTTTCTAACGGTCGAGACCTCGCGGTGAGAGGCGCATACACTAACCACTAGACCAACGAGCGGCAGTGATCTTATTAAGATAAACTCCTCAACTTCCTTTAAATAAAACAAGTATTTTCATACGACTTCAAAGCCAAAGGAACGTATAAATACAGCCTTCTCTCAAAGAAACGCGAACAATCATATTAATCCAACATTCTTAAAGTATACTTATTCATTCACAAAGGTCTTCAAAGCAATATTGTAACAATTTTATTCTTTGCCATATAAATTACATTTCAGAGATAGAACACTTTTATTAAATAAACTTACCTCCGTAGCTCTCTAGCTAAGCCTACAAATTTTCGTAGCACTTGTTTATTCTACGATGCTACGCCGTAACGCGTTGGAACCTGTTATTAATATGTTATTATTATAGGCTCTCAACCTTTTTCGCATTGTGTCATATTTATCCAACCAAAATATTTTCATGTTAAATGTTACCGAGATGGAAAGGTTTCAACGATGCGACGTCAAAAAGTAATCACATCTCTTGTAGAGCCAACATTTCTACACTACATACTCTAACTTTACTTCCTCTGGAACTCTGTCAAATAAATAAATAAAATAAATATCACCCAACTTACACACAAAGCCATCTAGTTCCAAACTAAGCAGAGCTTGTACTATGGTTACTACAATAACTGATACTGATACATATTTACTTTTCTTTTGTAAATACATACTTATTATACATAGAAACACACAGACTAAGACAACTCCCTCTGGAACTCTGTCAAATAAATAAATAAAATGAATATCACCCAATTTACATACAAAGCCATCTAGTCTTAAACTAAGCAGAGCTTGTACTATGGGTACTACAATAACTGATACTGATACATATATAAACCCCCATGTTCATGCACACAAAGATTTGTTTTTGATTCTGTTCTTCCTCGGCGTCGCAGGCAGGTACACTACCCACTCCGCCATCCGGTCGTCAAAATACGAGGTTTGGTCGTTTCGCTACCATCATATAACTCCTACTCACACTTCCACTCTCGTTCATTCTTCTTTTTTGTACACTGTATTCTTCTTTGGAATGAGCTCCCTCGAAATCAGAAAAATCACTAATTGTGATACTTTTAAGAAGAGAGTCTGGTAGCACAATATAAAGCTATTGACCAATGTCCCAATAGTAGTGTAACACGTCTTTCATTATATTTTGTAAATATTATAGAGTATGTTATGTATTATACAGGGTGGATGCGACATAGCGACATTTATTGAAACCACAGCTTCTATACATGGCCAGTATGCAATTCCACCGGATAAAAAATTCTCTGGCGAAAAAAAAAATCCACGTGGATTTTTTTTTTCGCCAGCGAATTTTTATCCGGTGGAAATTAATACTTACCATGTATAGAAGCTGTGGTTTCAATAAATGTCGCTATGTCGCATCCACCCCGTATTTTATTTTATATGTAACTACTCGTTTAATTGTTAATCTATGCCCATTTATAAATAATATATAACTTTATTAGTGTCTCATAATAATACATCAATGTTTGTATGAATATAAAGAATGACATTTAATCTCTATTAAATTAGTTAGTCAATTTTGCAGCTACTGTAGTTTTTTTCTGCATCAGCCAAAGGTTGACTGGTAAAAATGCCAAGGGCATAAAGTCCGTCTTTTCAATGTAAATTTGCATAAAGTGTTAAAATAAAAGATATTAATATAATAAATAATATAAATTATTTTAGTTATAGAACGGCCAAGCCTGCTTTGTCATATAAAGTTATATTTCAGAGCGATGAAACACTTTTCAATATAACTTATAAAAAAGGAAGTAATTTTTTGTTTGTTGTTTTGTACCCAATAAACTCCGAACCGGATAGCGGAGTTCGTAGTGCAACTGCCTGCTACGCAGAAGTCCCGGGTTCGATACCCGCTTAAAAAAAAATCATGTAACATGGAGTTTTGTATTGGTCTAGGTGTTTCAATGTATAATAAGTATGTATTTACAAACGAAAATGATAAATGTATTCGTATCAGTTATTCTAGTACACATAGTATAAGCTCTGCTTAGTTTGGGACTAAATGAAAAACTAACGAGCCTTAAAAATGTGTATGCTAATAGTTCCAGACCCTAAGAATAATATAGTTTTTTTCAACATGCTACACGAGCGGACCCGCGAACGGAAGCTTGTATTAAAAATACTTACCTCCGTAGCTCTCTATCTAAGCACTTGTTTATTCTACGATGCTACGCTGTAACGCGTTGGAACCTATTATTATTATCGGCTTTATACCCTTTTCGCATTGTGTCATATCGTATATTGCGATGGTATTTCGTTTGTGTAAGCTCCTTATGGAACTTGTGAATAAATGATATCTATGGGAATCGATCGAGTTAAGTTAACCTGTTAGAGTATTATTTGTGAAATTTCCGTCAGGAAATTTAACATAACATTACGATTATATTAACCAGAAGGGTGTGGCAGAGTTGTACAACACCCACATTCACCTTTAATTTTTAGGTTCCAAGGAATAGGGGGTGAGCCTATTGCCATCCACCGGGTACAATTGCAACTCCGTGCTGCTTTAATAACATTATGCGCGACCCGGGAATTGAATCCAACACCTCACGGTGACAGGCGCATACGCTAACAACGCAAGACCATTGAGATAGTTAAACGAAAAAGTCAAAAAATCTTTTTCATTTCTGGAAAGCTACATAATAATATATATAATGTCTATTTTATAATTATAAAACTTGAGAGGTGTCAAGGGACACCCGGATGAAACGAAGTGTACATACACTTGCTAAACACACAATAATGGAGATATTATAACGCGTATGACTTGGTTAGCACAATAGTAAAGAGAGGTTATAATGCGTACTTGCTAAAACTACATAAGCATTTGTTATTGTCTGTATAAAATCTCTACTTACATAACTCCATCAGCAATATCTATATCAATAATATTGTTATTAGTTTTTATTATTTATTATGTACAAAAAACCTGAATACACTCAACAAAAATCGCTATAGTTGCTATAGTTGTAAGTGTACATGTAAGTAGTTGTACAACTGTTGGTTTTAATATGTCGTTAAAACTTTTGGGCTTAATATTTTTCGTCTAGCCCCTTTCGCAACGCGCAATAAACTTCGTTCCAATATATATATATTCTAATGATATCTGTAGGTACGTACAGTGGGCTAGGCAATTAGGTATGCATGGCAAAAACTTCTATGCCATAGTGCAAACTGACTGCAATAGATATGTATGTGTGAATTACATACGTAAATATATAAAAATGAAACCCGTTTTCCGTTGTCACAACATAGCATGAAAACGGCTTGACCGATTTGGCTGATTTTTTTTTGTAGTTTTCTAATACTCTGTACAAGGTTCTTATCTTTCTATATATATAAAAATGAAACCCGTTTTCCGTTGTCACGCATAGCATGAAAACGGCTTGACCGATTTGGCTTATTTTTTTTTTTAGTTTTCTAATACTCTGTACAAGGTTCTTAGGGAACAAAAAAAAAAAGGAAAAAAACAAAATAAATTAAATATATATTAATAAATTTTCTGTAAAAATATAAGTGAAATTATTGAACCCTACGGAATAAACACTATTATGAAAATATTTATTTTGTTTTTTATTTAATAAAATTAGTAAAGTCCTTCTCAGGTATGACGAGACCAGGGAAATAGGTTTTATATGGTTTTATATTTATTTTTATATGGAGGATATTATAGATTCCAGTTCAAATTGAATAGCTACGCTTACATAAGATAGGTCAGCTATACAAAATAAAGTAGTGCATCAAATTTACGCTAAGGCGGTACGAAGTTCGCCGGGTGAGCTAGTATGTAATAAATGTAATATACTGACTATTTAGATATGTAACTCACTCATCTATAACTGGTGTAGTAAGTCTTTACTATGACTTAGAAGTTATTGCCCTGCATAGCTAACTCGTTGGCCCACTGTACAAGTAATTATGCTTTACAAACATGTCATCGCATATCTGTCGCGTCGGATATACAAACATTTCCTTGCGGTTGTTATCCTCTGTTTGTGTCATATGAATTATTTTAAAAGCCTTAGGGAGAAACAGCAAATAAATATTATATTTGTATAATGCCTGATGAAATGTGGGTATAATTTTAAATAGTAGTTAGTTTTATATACTTTTGGCTTACCTTTATAAAAGTGATGTTATTTTTTTGTATTTCCTAGACATGAATGTTTAAAATATTATCATAATAATAACATTTAAATTTGTGTATTTTTGCAGAAATAAAAAAAAGGTTTTTACCATATCAAACAAATTTATTGTGTTCAAAAACATACTATCTGCTGATCAAGGCTCCACCCGCATGACGCATCGATAAGACATAAAGTCACGCCTATATTACCCAGAAGGTTGTGGAAGAGGTGTTTAACACCCACACTTCACCCATTTGAGGTCCTATGAGATAGGGGGTGAGTCAGTTGCTATCGAACCCTGGCGATGAGAGGCGCATACGCTAACCACTAAACCATAGAGGTAGTCTTATTTTTTATTAGACTATATTATTCCTGGAGTCTTGTAGATCAGTAGATTCAAAGATTTTTGGGTACAAAGAAATAAACAACATAAAACTTTATATAAATTTATAATATGAGTATAAGCAATCCTTGGGGTGAGGAGAACAGACCATATCAGAAACACAGAAATGCGCTTTAAAACCGGTGTCATGGATGTAGGCCAAAAGTCTGCCAGGCTAAAGTGGGGCTGGGCTGGCCACGTTTGCCGTATGAGTCCAAAGAGGTGGGCCCAAAAAGCGACCAACTGGGTACCACGTGACGGTCAACGGCGACGAGGAAGGCCCAAACGGAGATGGCGGGACGACTTGGATGCATTTCAAAACACACACACCCGTAGGCTAGTTAAAAAAAATAAGCAATACCATTTAAGCAAAGCATATATCGTATAATTTAGTATATATCGTAATTATGCAAGTAAATATTTATAATGATTAGCAAATGATACAACGACTATTTACCTAATATTATCAATTTAGGTATTTTGTGGAGTAATAAAATGTATCACGTTAAATAAACAAAACAATTTGGGTTAATATCATCAAACCACAATTGAAACAATAACGCAAAAACATAATAATTTCAGTATAAAATGTAGTGATAATAATTTTAAAACAGCGCTGACGTTCATATCATGTCGTTGACATTTCATGAATTATTCATGAATCAGTTATCAGGGCATCAACTTGAAATTATGAATGCGGTTGAAATATAAATGTATGCAAATCTAGTACTTGTATTCAAGGCGTGTTTCGAGTGGGGAAGCCTGAACATACATGGAAAGAAATTCATGTACCTATTCTGTAATATTAATTTTATTTAATATAAATTCGCGCCTATTTTACCCACAAGGGTGTGGCAGAGGCGTTATTAGATCCACACAAACCACCCTTCACCTGCCATGGTTGGGTCCCATTATACGGATTTTTTGTGCCATGCGACGGGCACAATTCCAAACTCCATGCTGCCCTCTCCCAGTGAAAAGTTGCATAACTTAACCATTACACCAGTACAAACTACTAGGCAAAATATTATTTATACATGTTGAAAATATAATCTTCAAACGCGCAGGTAAGTTGTTATTAACTTTGATGATTTTTTTTAAAACTTTACGTCGGAGTTTTTTTTTCAATATCAAATAAAGCTACAAGGGTGCGAAACTTAGTTTACGTTATTTTGCATTAAAATTTAATCTCAATAAACATTTTATAAATACACTTAAAAGTATACGAACTATCTGTGATCCATATTAAAACTTCAGTAATATTACCGAACTAAACAATTTTATTCACCTATAGCTAACGATTTTACAATGATTTTAAAGTCAGCCATTAGCAAAATAACTTAATATAATTTACAACGATAACTACATAAAGAAAGGTAAAGCTACGCGAACAATTTAATGTAATAAAGGAGAATTGCGGCAATTACGCGAATTGTCCGGAAACGCGCAATTTGCCCGTAATGTTGATACTTGCGGCAACAGTGCATTTTTATCATTCGTTCAAAACCTCCGGTTATAATGAGCAATTTTTAAATATTGTGTTTAAGTTTTTACTGACAACGTATACCGACTTTCTCTTCATGTCATTACTAGCATACCTCGACAGTCAGAAAAATAAATCAGAATCATTTATTCAGATAAACATTTAATTAGATAAAGATTTGTAATTATATTTATTTTTTTAATGTATATTATTGTATATATATAATTCAAAATGTATAGCTGTAAAAAAAAAAAATATGGTAATAACACATACATTTATAACATTGAATTCTTTTACTCAGTATATGAACTACATATTAAAAAAATCGTAAGGGTGTGATTTTAGTAAGCTCAATAACGATGCAAAAGAATGTTAAACGTAAAGTTATTTCTCCTCTCTGAGGTGTTACAATCAAGTCTCTTCCTACTGGATAATATTTGTTAAATGTTAGGACGAAATTTTAAAATTTGTTTCTGTAAACAAGAATTAGGGCCATACACACTTATCATCCCAATGTTGGTACCACGGACAGGCTGATCGGAGCGTCGAGAAATCAAATGGGTTTGAGATCTTTGTTACAGCTATTTGGCATACTACTGTATCGATTCGGATAGATTCACATAGTTCAATTGATACATAAAGGTTTTGAATCAAATGTTTGGTATGTAATCAAAGATTTTGTACTCTTCGTACTTTGCGAATGTTTATTTAAAAGTTCACGTTTTATTCTCCATTTATTTCCAATTCTGATTTCATATCCAAACCGAAGGATGAAAATGTTTTTCTATTTTAAATAACATGTGCCTATTAAAAATACAGACTGACATACTCCCATGAAAAAAAATCTCGATTGACTATACAAAAGCGAGACGTTTAATTTCACCATTTTGTTTTGGAAAAATTTATGATGGTTGAGTTTTTTTTTCAATTGCGAACGAAATGTTTAAATTCGAGAGTTTCCCATTAGCCCTGGGTGCTGCTGGCATATACAGTGATTTAGGGACGCCACTCCGTTGAATTATTATCAACGTAATTTTCTTTGGGAGGATAGCAAGTCGAGTGGAATTTTATTGTAGCACACCCCTGGTTTTAATACCGTGAGATATCAATAGAGATGATTTATTGACGCATAAAATACTCTTTTGGAAGATTGCTTAGAATTTTGGAGAAATTTTATGTTTAAAATTTGGTAGAACTTGATTAAGGGCATCATAATTTAGGTGCCATATTTGCTTTATAAATAAAATTTTGAACCAAGCTCGTGTGATCAAATTCGACAAAATTATATTTTATTCATTTTTATATTTATTGCAAAGTATAAGTGAAAGAATTTGATGAATATTTGGGTTATATTGATTGATGCTTACAGACCTATAAAAAAATCAATGTTATGTCTATTTGGTTTCCTAATATCTAGGTAGCAGGTCGTAAATGACAAAAAATTTATCTACTTACATCATGTACTATTTATTTATTTGGAATAGCAACAGTCGGTTAAAAACGTACATACATAGTAATAAATTACTAAACGATTGGATGCGTAAAGCACAGGATCGTGAACTCTGCGCACCTAGGGAGAGGCCTATGTCCAGCAGTGGACTGCTACAGGCTGATGATGATGAAACAATGACCAATTATAGCTATCCACAATGTTTTACAAAGAATAACGAACAGATTTATAAACATTCATAATGAAATGAATTTATAAAGAAAAAACATCTTCTTAGATTTACCTAACTTATATGTTAGAATCAAAAATATGCATCGCCCTTTTTCAGCTACATTTTCTAAATATAAGCTTTTTGCAATTATGTCTCAAGTCTTAACCTTTTTTGGTAAATAAACGGCTCTTGTGACGTCACTAAAAGTCAAATCAACGAACGTCGCTAAGCGTTACCTTCGCAATCTAATTTGTGAGAGTCATAAAAAATAAAACGAAAACTTTTACTCCACGTTTACATCTAGGTAACATCTGTCCAAGAAAAATTGAAAGATTAAGAAATTTAAATTCCTTCCATCAAGCTATTTTACACCTTACGCGATAAGAGACAAAGTTGAAAGTTGCGTGTGATTACGATTCGGAAATCAGTAAATCTCTCGCGGCTTTTACATAGATAGAGACAAGTCGAGGCTTTCTCTCCGGAGGTTTTATGCCCGTCACGCTTCCAGCGAGCTATAAAGCGCTTTACGTGAAAATTGAAAGTGACTTTAGCTGTAAAACGTACCGGGAAATGCGAGGTATACGGAGAAAATATTAATTTTAGGTTTCAGCGGTTGCAGCGCTTTTCTATATATATAAAGAGAAATCACGAGTGAATTTCGATAGAAGATAGGTACGTGAGTCTCATCTTTCAAGATGAAATATAAAGTTGAATTGTATTAAGTTTAGCTTGAGTTCTTGGCTTCGCTCGCGGAAATAAATAAGTTTGAACGCTTATGAGAGCCGAGCTAGGTTGAACGGTTATTAAATTATTAAACTATTTTGTTGAGATAGTTCTCGCGTAATACTCTAGAGGTTTGGAGCCGAACCACATCAAATACAGTATAAGGGTTGAACAAGTCTGTATATACATAGGAACTCAATTAATGTTATAGCAAGAAAGTAATTACTACTTCACATATGAATTATATTATTTTCAGTATATACTAAGAAACAGTTAAAACGTACGACCTTATGTCATTTCGTGAGGTCACGTTTCTCAACTGTATGTCACGAAATGACGTATACAGATGAGAAATTTAGGGTTCTGGCAAGTGGTGACCGTAGCTGGGTGGCTAAAGCGACTGCCCGGTGTGCAGTAGGTCTTTTTTAATTGTTTCTTAGTATATTTTCAGTTTATCAATATAAGTCCAATCAAAATTTTGTTAGCAAAGGTTTCGGTCAAACAGCCAAAACATGTTTGAGTTTGTGCGACTATCTCGGGAACTCTTAGGCTATATTATTATAAGAGTTCAGCTTAGACCTCTAGATATCATCAAAATAAATTAATTTGATAACACTAATTGCTTAAATAAAACTTTCCTTCAACACATTTATACTCTTTGTTCTTCAACTTACAAGTTCTGGCATCAATATAGTACTAGTATACTTCGAGGTCGTTATCTGAAATAAACTGGTCAGTAAGATTAACCAGCATATCAACTCGATCTCAGATTTAGTAGGCACACTTGAGATTCTATCTGAATATAGCTCGGAGGGTTTTATTCGCTATATATAAAAGTAAGCCTTTTAGTGCTACAATCTGAGAATCTTTTGCGATGAAATGTGTGACGTAATGGGTAGGATAAGGTAGATATTGGATATATACCTAACAGCAACAAGGATTTTAGGGCTAATATTTTGTGTAAGTTATGAAGTAGTGAAGTCAACTAATCAAAAAAAACCGACTTCAAAAAGTAGGTTAACTAAAAAGCAAAAAATAAATTTACTTCGCACAAAATAATACGTTTTTTTCATATAATTAAATAGAAATTATTAAATAATTATTTTATAATTCTGAAGTCGGTGCCAAGTAAAAACAACCTTTCTACAATATCAAATTACAGTTCACACAAAAAGGGAGGCGTAGTTGTTCTAGTGCGCGGTCGCCCAGTATTGGTACTTACCACAGAAATATAACTAATATTCAGTTAGAAAAATGTTGTTAGAACGATTGATATTATCTATACAGAGTTATTAATTGTTTACTTGGCACCGACTTCAGAATTATAAATAATTATTTAATAATTTCTATTTAATTATATGAAAAAAACGTATTATTTTTTGCGAAGTAAATTTATTTTTTTGCTCTTTTTTGTTAACCTTCTTTTTGAAGTCGGTTTTTTTTTTGTTAAAAATTATTTTATTTTACGATTTTAAGTGATGGGTACACCGAGCAAGAATGTTTCTCGAATGAGGAGACGATGGTTACTTGAGACGGAAAACTTAGGTATTTATAATAAACAAGAATTAAATCCTTTCTCCTGACTATTGAGGGTCACGACCTTCCATCATCAGCTCATTTTGCACAATAACTAGCAGCAGGAATATGCGTACAGTAGTGAAAGAATTATCCTTTAACTCCTAACTATTGAGGAGTTGACCTTCCATCATCAGCTCAACCACATAAAATTGTTGCGACCAAGCGTAAATCTTGGCCTCGATTAATAAAATATGAGGGTTGCCCCCGATTTCTCTGGGGTCCCATCATCAGATCATGACATGCTGACAATGGGACCACCTTTGAAATATCTCCGTTCCAACAGCTCACTTGAAATCATAACTAGCAGTCTGAATATGTGTACAGTAGTGAAAGAATTATTCTTTAACTCCTAACCATTGAGGAGTTGACCTTCCATCATCAGCTCATCCACATAAAAATACGTAAATACTAGTGTAGCTTTGAAAAACACACTAAAAACATTACATGTGCCAATAAAATTCGAGGGTTGCCCTCGATTTCTCTGAGATTCCATCATCAGATCACGACATGCTGACTATGGTACCCCTTTGGAATCATCTCCTGTCCAACAAAAAAAGAATCATCAAAATCAGTTCATAAACGACGGAGATATCCGTGAACAAACATAAAAAAAAAAAAAAAGTAACATATATACGAATCGAATTAAGAACCTCCTCCTTTTTTAGAAGTCGGTTAAAAAACACGTTCCATGACACAAGAAAACATGGCATGCCCATCACGCGTTCACGGCACAACGCGTACGGTAGTTACAAAGTATTCTTGAAGAACAATGCACAAGCGTTGTTACGGAATTTGTATTTGATTTGGTGGCTTCACTTGCGTGTTTGCAACACTTTATCTGCCTTTATTCTATAATTTGACGACTGGATGGCGGAGTGCGTAGTGTACCTGCCTGCGACGCCGAGGTCGTGGGTTCGATTCCCACTTAAGACAAATTTTTGTGTGCATGAACATGGGGGCTTGTCTTAGTCTGGGTGTTTCTATGTATAATAAGTATGTATTTACAAAAGAAAAGTATATATGTATTAGTATCAGTTATTCTAGTACCCATAGTACAAGCTCTGCTTAGTTTGGGACTAGATGGCGTTGTGTGTGAGTTATGAAATATTTATATTTATTTATTTATTTATAATTTGAGATTCTAATATGAATCTACTTATCACGATGCGTTTATATCTGTTTTTATTTTACTGCCTCGATGGTATTGTGTTTAGCGTATGCGCCTCTCACCGCGAGGTCGCGGGTTTGATTCCCGGGTCAGGCAAAGTGTTATTAGTAAACTTTCCGTCAGGTAATTTACAATAGCAGTACGGCTCACCCCTTGTCCCATGGAACCTAAACATAACAGGTAAAATGTGGGGGTTGTACACCTCTGCCACACCCTGCTGGGTAATATAGGCGTGATGTTATGTTATAAATAAATAAATATTACACAACTCACACACAACGCCATCTAGTCCCAAACTAAGCAGAGCTTGTACTATGGGTACTAGAATAACTGATACTAATACATTATATACTTTTCTTTTGTAAATACATACTTATTATACATAGAAACACCCAGACTAAGACAAACCCCCATGTTCATGCACACAAAGATTTGTCTTAAGTAGGAATCGAACCCTCGAGCTCGGCGTCGCAGGCAGGTACACTTCTCACTCCGCCATTCGGTCGTCAAGTCAAGTTATGTAACTTCTCTTACTTTAATGTCTTTGTATGGTATCACTAAGGCACTTGTCTCACCGGCAACGATTAACGAGTAACGAGTAGAACTAGAACTAGAAACGAGTTAGCGAGACACGGGGAGCGAGTGCGTAGTTCCGATATTTGTGTAGCTCGGCTATAAGCGAGTGCCCGCCGGCAGTGTGAACAGTCAGCGATCAACTGTTTGTATATGCATCTCTTTTGTTCACACGGAAAGTATATCTATTGTACGTTTCTTGAGCGAGAAATAGCCGATAGTTAGGCAGTTGTCCCACCAACGACGAGAAAACGACTAACTATCGGCTATTTTCTCGCTCAAGAAACGTACAATAGATACGCTTCACTAGTTTGTCGCTGCGCGACAAGAGCTATAAGGGATAACACTCGCTCGGCAATACTCGCCAAGCGATTAGAACTCACGCCGAGAGAGCAACCAGTAGTCATTTCTCTACAGTGCGTATCTGTATCCGCCTCACTCGCACACTCGCTTATAGCCGAGCTACACAAATATCGGAACTACGCACTCGCTCCCCGTGTCTCGCTAGCTCGTTTCTAGTTCTAGCTCTACTCGTTACTCGTTAATCGTTGCCGGTGAGACAAGTGCCTTAGCCGTTTTCTCGTCGTTGTTGGGACAACTGCCTAACCGAAAACGACTAAGCTCGTGTAAACTAGGCCTTACGTTGGGAAGGTTTTATTTGCTATATATAAAAGTAACCCTTTTAGTGCTACAATCTGGGAATCTGTTCCGATATAATGTGTGACGTAATGGATGGGATTGGCTGGATATTCAATAAATTCCCGAATTGGTACACGAAATGTAGGGATAATGTTGTGTAGAAAACTTGTATCATTATGTTCTACATTTGGATTACAAATTAACACTGTATTTGTTCGTACTTTAATGTAGACGTCGTAGATTTAATACTTATAAACTCCATACTGGAGAAGGTAGACTGTGTAGTTGAGCGAAGCTATGGATGTGAATCTGCAATAAAATTATAAATAAATAAATAAATACAATATTAAACTTAAAAATAAAAAACTAGCGAGATTTGAACTCGCACATATATGGTTCGTAAGCTACCAGTGCTTTCTAATTCAGCTATGAACTCATATAACGCTGGATATAAAATTTCTCAACCATTTGCTGACTTACATCTTAGGCTATTCTTCACGGTCGTAGCTCCATATAAGAGATCTCACATTCTTACACATTATGTAAGGTCAACCAACTCAATACTGTTGATGGCGATGTAAGATAGTGTATGAAAAAAAAGGCAAAATAAAATGTATGTAAAAGCAAAGCCGACGACTGACGACCTGATAAAGACAGCCGGGATTAAATGGATGCTTGCAGCCCAAGACCGTCAGGTGTGGCAAAGTTTGGAATAGACTATTGCTCAACATTAGGCGTCTTTATAGGTTCCAAATAATAGCCAAGCAAGCAATGGCCGGTTCTGCTTAATTGTTTAAGTCTTAGTGTGATATAAAAAAAGAAAATGATAACACTCTACACCACCACAGCTAAAACTGCCAGCCTGCATAGTCTACTCGATATGTTGAAAATGGTACAAAATAGAGATACTGGTCTTAAAATTATGTGCGATACCTCATTGGATTCGAAATGACGCCTAGAAAAATGTGCCAAAACAATGTATTAGCACATAAAAAATTGCAAAAGTTATAAACAATTAAAGATAAACAAAAAATGGCATTTTGTTTTTGCCAATATTTCATAAACTAATAATATTTAAGAAATTTCAAAATAAGATTCTAAAATATTTATACTTTGTTTATAACATTTTTTTTATTTTACCAAAAACTTAAAAATCCAAGTAATGGTGTTCAAGTAAAAAAATTGTTTTAGGCAAAGTATAAATATGTTTTGACATTTTATGGCACGATCTTGTTAAGTATATATGCAAGAAAGGCTCTACGAAGTAAACATTTTTTACGACCATTATTTAAACTTTTTTTTTCACTTACAATTAAGACGTTAGTTCGAGAAAATTTTGTTAGTTAACAATTGTTTAACTTGTTGAAAAATTAATTTTAAGTAAAATTTCCAACGGGAATAAATTATTTATAGTGTTCAAAACACACCATATTTTTTTCAAATTTAAAAAAAAATATTCAATACCTTAAATAAATTAATTATTGTGCCGTACTCGCTTTTGACGCCACGCGTGCAACCTAAAAATGTCGCGCGCAGACCTATTTTCAGCGTTAAATTAAAATTATAAACAATGGAGATAGAGTTCCGGGAGTTATGAGTTTTTTATTGGAAATTTCCTCCTCTTTTAGAATCTTATTTTGAAATTTCTTAAATATTATTAGTTTATGAAATATTGGCAAAAACAAAATGCCATTTTTTGTTTATCTTTAATTGTTTATAACTTTTGCAATTTTTTATGTGCTAATACATGATTTTGGCTCATTTTTCTAGGCGTCATTCCGAATCCAATGAGATATCGCACATAATTTTAAGACCAGTATCTCTATTTTGTACCATTTTCAACTTATCGAGTAGACTAGCAGAGCAAAAACCAAACCAATATAATAAATAAAAATCCACATAATTCAGTTAGGTCAGGTACACTCGCCCCAAAAATGGCATGCCAAAACTGCGGTACAGTTGTTAACCTATTTCGCTAGCCACTCCATATTTCTGCAGTAATAACTCAGTACCGTTGGATTCCATGTAAATCGTTGTTGTTTAACTGGGCATGGCCTCTGTTTTAACAGATCAAAATGTTCACGCATTTTTGCACGTGACTACCATTTCTTTGCCAACTGTACCGTAGCAATTAAGGCCTTTGAAGATTTCTAGGGGTGTTTGATGAAGGTTTTAATTTAATAAGGGAGGTTCAGTTATGTGTGACATCAGAAGGAAAAGTTGAAATAATTTTTACGGCTTTTTGGTTCGCTTTTCAATTAATAAATAGACTGAGGACTGCGTAAAGTTCACAGCACGGTTAGAACCTTAAATTCTCTCATGTCGTTATCCTGGTTCTTTAACAGCTGAAAATTTTATATTTTTTTTATGTTTTTTTTAATTATTTATGTACATTATCATTAAATTAAATTAAATCAATTCTTTAATTGGCCACATAATGACATAAGCCACATAAATGAGCGTTAACCACAGAAAAATAATGTGGTCAACGTTTTAAATTTGAAACGTAACTTTCTGGCGTAAGTGGCGGCAAAATATTCGAATGGCTGACCCCACTACCACTACAGAGAGCTTACTCTACAAGCATACATTATGTTTTTCAAGCTAAATATAATAGTTTTATATCATACATAATTCCTAACTAACAACTTTCACGCCTGAAAAGTTTTCACGCACTGAAAAAAAAAACTAAAAACCGTGTGTCATAATCTTTTTCAGGCGTAGGAAACCACGCTTACAGCCAAGTGATCCCGCTCGATATACGGGTTCCACCAAAATAGACTTGAAATAGGTCATCGAACGTTGACAAGCGGCGACCGCGGCTTCTGAACGACCAAGATAAATTTATCAGTTCGAAAATTGAATTGAAGTTAATAATGTTACGTTCCGAACCTGAATTAGTTCTGAATTGAATGAATGTAAAGATCAATCTGTTCTGTATTGAAGTTCGATTGCTCTAGGATTAGTTTGAATGAATATGCTAGAAATGTTTGAAGGAAACTTTTGCATTAGGTAATGCTGTTATTCTGTTCAATTTGAGGCGTTAAAGGAACTAAATAGTGATTTAATTAACATTATAACAAATGTGTACACTGCATTTATTCAATAAAAAAAAACAAACAAATATGAAAAAAATCTCAATTACTGAATAATGCGCTAGTGGTTCTATAGTAATGATTTATAGACCAAAAAACTTCTAGGTTTGTCTGAGAACACAAAAAACACTAAGAAACGTAATATTTTGCCTTAATTTATAGAAAAAAACCAAAATGTTGAATGCCTAGGGGTTTAAAAAAATCTCAAATACAAGCAATTTTATTTATAAATAAATACTTGTACATTTCGGAAAAACCCGTGTACCGCTGGAAATACTCGTATTACTATGGTAATTCTCGAGTTCCGTGGCACGTAATAATTATGTTTGCGGGACGTCGTCTGAAATAAACGTCGAGTTTCTGTGTCACTGTGTCATAAAGTTCTTGCAAGGTCGACTATATCCTCCGTTTTTGTATTAAAAACGTTGTTTTGCAGTAGAGTTACTAGTCTTTTCTTGGTGTCTTGGAGAGTTATAAATCAATGTACAATAGACTGAAAAAAAAATAAACATAAATAAAAATCATTGTTGGTATACTATCTAGAATTAAGCAAACATTTGTTAAGTCGACATATTTAAAACTGTTTGTTTAATCCCTAGCCTAAACGTGCTAATCCAAGAGAAAAACAAATTACTACTTAAAAATGCAGTGGATCTTATTGAAAAATTTAATAAAATAGTTTACATTTTTTTATAATATCTTACATTTCATGTTTGTTGAGTGACAAATGACCTTGGTGACCTTTATTAAGGAACTCCAGCTTCACCTTTGGTAACCAAAAATAATAATAAAACATGGTTTATTGTTGATCAATGAATGATTTTCAAGCTGTCTATTTCTATCTTTACTCGCAATCTTTTATTCTCAGTTTCAATCTAGAATTCTAGAATACATGAATGACTATTTTTATTCCTCTGCAACTTTCAAAGTCTGTCGAATCGAAAGATAGGTCAAAGCTTTGATTTGGTTCTATTTTGTCTGATAGATTTTTAGACTTTTCAGGGCATCAATTGGTTGACTGTCTTCCATACAAAAGTAATATGAGTTTAACTATAATAATATCAAGTTTTGTTTTACACTTAATATATTTAAAACATTTAAATGCATGTTTGTTGGCGCTAATATCTTCAAAATTATTATTTTAACTTTTCAGTTTCTAGTACCTTAATTCTACCAATTTTGACAATACGGCCGCGAAAAAACATGCATATTGTTTTAGATATGATTTGTAAAAATTGAAAAAACTTAATATAATTAAAGTTAAACCCATATAAAGTTATTACGATAACATGGCGCTCGGGAGTCCACTCTTGACTTTAGTAAGAACTTTGCCGAACTACTAACTTTGGTGTTCTAAAAATATGTTTTTATTAATTAAAGTAATCTATTAATGTGTAGTAAAACCTAGCATAAATCAATATATTATGTGTCGCAGCCATAATGGCAAAACAGACATTCAATCGAAGCCCGGGTAATAACAACACGATCTTTTCATTTCTCTGTTGTTCCCAATGATCAATAAAATAAAACATACGTTCATAAAAACATATAAGGTTTGACGATGTCAATACCATAACAATAAAAAAAAAATCACGTCATCCAAAACGTCTTTCGCACACCAATACGTTTCTCAGCGTCTCCGAAATACAGTTCAACTGGTGTAATAATTTATTCATGAGCCCACTTTCCACTGAATGAATAGCTGTAACGCGTGGGCCTTTGAGTTACGTCTACAAATAGAGGCGGGAAAATAACTCACTGTTTGTTTAGTTTTCGATTTTGGAATGGGAAGAATGAGGGGAAGTTTTTTTTTTCGACTCGGGTAGTAAACTCATTCCATAAAAAATGTTTAACTCTAGTAACTTTTTTGTCCGTGGTTATTTTTATTATACAAAAAAAATACTTCTATTACAAAAATGCACTAAACAGTATAAAATATTCAAGTAATATTCAACGTGACGCCTCATCTGTGTATACCTTGAAAGAATACAGTAAACGGCCGTAAGGTGCCTTTTTTAATAAAATATCCTTGTACTCCTAACCGTTGAGGAGTTGTACCTTCCAGCATCAGCTTAGCAACATGAAATGCTGACTGCTAGATGCAAATATCCGAGTAACGTTAGGTAATATTCGAAAAACAATAAAGAAGCCTTGAAAATTTAGATTTTCCTAGGAACCCATAATCAGAGAAAAATGGGACCATGTGACAAATATACTTTTTCAGACAAAAAATCGAATTGAGAACCCTCTCCTTTTCTTTGAAGTCGGTTAAAAATACGGCCAACTGAAGCAAATACTTAGTATAGACTAATTTGCCTTTACGATGTGTCATCGACGACACAGAAAAAAATAAAAGATAAAAGAAAATATACCACAGAACGACATTTACATTTAGTTGTCATATTGTTAAATTCTTAAATGTTTGTTTATGAGCATGATGCATTTCAATCACTATTGTATACTAAAAAACAACATGGAAACAATAGGATGAATCATCTGATATTTATGTTGATTGTAAAAACATTGTTAGTTGTTAGTGCTATACAATAAAGTCATCGATGACATTAATTGTCATTTGTTGTACCTATTATAAGAAAGCTACTTAATATAGCTTTTATACATATATTTTCTTTTTTTAAAACCTTTCTTGTAATTTGCAGATACAAATGACTAGTATTCTTGTTAACCTCCTCCAGCTAAGCTTAATTCGCTTGTGTTAGGAGGACGTTTACGTCCGTGGTGTAATGGCTATAATTCGAAACCACGACCTCTCGATCGTAAGACCGATGCCTTATCCATTGCGCTACGGCACTATACCTTAAGAATAAGCTTTATACCTTAAGAAAAAAACAGAAATCGCAAAGCATTTTACTTATTTCCTCTAAAGTGCCTACTCCACCCAGTTTCTTACATCAGCTGTCGCCGATCACTACATATTTGATTCTCCGCTGTTCCGAAGAGGCCCAAATCGATAGATATACACATTGATATCTGCCAGTTTGTTTTTGAATAAACATCTTCAAAATGTTTTGTTTACTTGTCGGTTCCCATTGCTTCGCTCTTAGGGGTTGTAGCCTGATTATAGATAAGAAGCATATTTTTCTAAAAAAAACACTATAGGATGCAAAAATGATACTCCATGTCAAAGCAGTAGTTTTAGAGGTTAGCGTGTACAAACAAGCAATTTTTAGCTTAACATAACAAAACAACACCACGCCTATATTACCCAAAAGAGTGTGGCAGTGGTGTTTGACACACAAATTTCATCTGTTATTCCAAATCCGTGCTACTATTGAGAATCTCTCGACGGAATAATCCCACAGATTATAACAATTTTGTGCGATCTGGGAATCGCACTCGAGATCGCACTAGACAGTTTTCAGCTTTATGTTTTAATTCATAGTATTATAAAGATATTCATATCATAGTATTATAGATTTCTACTGTTTGGAAAAATAGCCCAAAAACGGCAATTAATTTATGTCTGTTGGTAACATAATGACATTATTGTCAAATTTATGACATTTCATTTGCCACACCAAGAGCACGGTGGCGGTCCTAATATATTATTATTATTTTTACCAAACTGTATGTTTTAAGAAATCACAATAAACAGTTCGTCAAAAATAGAGAAAAAAATATTTAAATACGCACAGATATAAATAGTACATAATAATATAATATACGAACTCTTTGATATCGTCTTGTCTTTGAATGAACGTCTTTCAAATTATTTGTTTATTGAAGTGGCGGAGTAACTGAAACGGAAAGTTTATTTTCTCTGGTTATAAAGTATAAATAACTCTAACTATTTTTGGATCACCCGGACGTTACTAAATATAATTTTGTGGATTTTGATATAAGCTTGAAGTAATTAGGAGTTAGAAAATAGAATTATTAAAATAACAGCCTAGAGTTGAAATTGTGCCCAGTGGATAGTGATGCCTTACGATATTTTTAGTCACCAAACTTCTTAATTAACCAAGAACAAACTAGTTATTAAGGCATAGCTAAAAACATTAGCATAGACATTTGTACTGAATATTCAAACAGAGTAAACACAGTTGGTTGCGTCCAATGATATTATAGAACTATAGATATGTTACGTTCATAGAAATTACGATTTAAATCCGTTCCGAGCTATTCCAAATTGCACACATTGACAAATGTAACTGATAAGTAAAACAAAAGATACAATAGCACGCAAATGAAAGAGATAGCTATAGTTTTAATGATTGCACTTCAGTGGTACGCACGTGACTGCGCTCGACGCAGGCCACACGCAAACTAAACACAAGACGTCCCAATTGGGACGTATTTGAGTATTCACAGCGCGAGCGCTTATAACATATCTGCTTTTGTTTTTATATAATATCATTGGTTGCGTCAATTGGAACTGGAACGTCAATAGCAAGTTGTTAAAACTAACCTCTATTGGTTGTTGACAGTAAAGTATAATGAGGACCTTGGCGGTGGCGGTGTGGGTGAGTGCACGTTCACAGCGTGTGTTCGCCTGCGCCGCCATCGTCAGAATCCGAGTATATCGGCCGTCATTTTGCACGCTAACAATTTTTATTATACTCCACACTTGACACTGGCAGTAATAGTCACCGCAAGGAGACGTAGTTGCCATTAATAAAAAATAAAAAAAAAGTATAATGAGAGAACTATGTCAGGTATTGTGACGATGACAAATTGATTTTGATTTACTTTATTTAACGACATTAGTTGTTTTTTTTTACAAACGTTTTACAAAATTATCTGTCTTTAAATTTAAACATAATCATAAAAATAACGCTTCCAACTGCACTGGTGTTGTGGGTTCAATCCCCACACGGGACAAATCTTTGTGTGATCCCCAAATTTTTGTTCTAACTCTGGGCGTGCTTTGTGTGAGTGAAATGCATGTTTGTGCACACTTGAATTAAAGCTAGTGCGGGCGTCTTTTTTATAAAAAGAACAAAAAATAAAAATAAAGTAATAGCTACAACTATTAACCCACTCAATTTATCTATTCCCTTGGCAGGTAAACCGTCAAGACGTCACTCACAATAATTGCTAGACTGTCTGTAGCTGACCCCTTTACTCGACTATCTACTTATCCTGTATCTGACCTACATAGCAACATAGTAAAAGGTAGTAGTTTGACTTCCGCAGAACGCTCGCTATTGAAACGGTGCTCGTGGAAAATACCCTGGCAGGTATTATATTCTTTGTTTGTGAGCCTGACAGTTGAGGTAGTCCGTGAATATTCACAACATTATAAAGATGGTAGATTTATTACAAACACAGATCTGTGAATTTGGACATGATGCCCAATTATAAATGATAATATTGAACGTTTCTTCAAAGACAATAAAATCGTAAGGGTAGGAGGAAGTCAACTAAGCATACAACTACTGTATTAAAATATAGTATGGCTATAATATATTCTATCAAATTGATTAATCAGAAGCAATGTCAGCTGTCAATGGCACAAGCCGCCATGTTTAGTAAAGGGAAATTATTTGATTTCCCACCGGACCCAGGTAGTCGACCCGTTGCCAAATGAATAACTAACAGTAATTTAGTCTAACAATATTATTTCACGGGAAATATTAATATTTAAGATTAAGGTCTGTCTAACTATGGAATAAAATTTATAATACTGAAATTTAGGTACGGTTACAACATATTATAAAATTATAAAGGAATGCCGGAATGTTGTGCCAATATATGGACCTTGTTTCTGCTAAAATTATAATAAATACAAGTTTTAACTGACTTCTGATTTTTTAGTTTAAACCCTTAGGAAGAGGATTTATCAAAAATTTATATTATTATTAATTTGTTTCGTATAGGGAGGTGGGTGATTCTGTACTAACATTAGTGCATAATTTCGTGCAATTCCTTAAAAGTTTGCTAACTTCACAAATAAACCTACAACTCCCTTGAGCAACGGCATTTCCAAAAAACAAATCTTATTGTCAATTAACGTCATGTAAGGAACCAATTTGCATGATTTTATTTAAAATTGACGAACCTCCCATATAAATTTACACCCCCTAATTTACTTCCTTAGGGATAAAATAAATACCAATTTTTAAGTAAGACCGCCAGCTACACAACAGAACTGTGAAAAACAAATCTAATACCATGCAGTTGTTTTTGCGTAATGCACGTAAAAACATACAGACACACAGACACTTACAAATTCTATAAAAATATGTTTTGCCTTCTACAGATTTTATAAGTAGACCCCTTGTATTATTTTTTGTTAAATATCTTCAATAGCTAATTATCAATTTTACTAGATGTATAATAGAATTGAATAGAATAGGTTTATGCACTCGTATATAAGTAGTCTTCACTCCACAAAACTAAATCACATCGTCACAATACCTGACATAGTTCCTCTCATTATACTTTACTGTCAACAACCAAGAGAGGTCAGTTTCAACAACTTGTTATGGACGCTCCAGTTCCAATTGACGCAACCGACTGTGTTTGCGGCGTTTGAATATTCAGTAGAAATGTCTATTCTGATGCTTTAAGCGGGCACAATTGGTTGGATGTCTCCATACAAAAGTAATATGAGTTTAACTTTAATATTATTAAGATTTTATCTATTTTTATATACAAATCCATTTTTGATATAATATTATTTTCATTTCCAGTTTCTATGTACATATATATCTCAATTGATGATTAAAACAATTTTGACAAAATTGTCACGAACAAACATGCATTTTAGTGTTTTATATATGCTTTGTCTATAAAAATAGATAAAAACCAAATAATATTGAAGTTAATCCCTTATTACATTAGTATGAAAACACGACGCCATGCCGCTCCTGCGCCAGCGCTACTCTTAACTAGACTACAAAATCAATTATACCTATATTTCATTCGTATGAAGCGGGTTTGGAAAAAAGCGTGTGCAACTCACTTACACCACCATTAACAGTCAATATTAAAAAAAAAAATATTTTGATCACAAAATTAAATCATCTATCATAAGAATGGGTCGGGTCAATTTATCTAGGTATCTTCTCAATAATAGTCTGTAACGTGAGGTACGATTGTTATGTGATACACGGCATCGATCATTGCCCGGCAAGTGGGTTCTTTCAAGTGTTGTCATTTGATTCCTTGAAGAAAAGGCATATGAGACGCAAGAGTTTGAATCAGTAAATTTATAACATAAAATCACGCCTCTTAAGCCTAATACGGTAGTATGTAAATCACAAACATTTCACTAGCCCATCGCCATCTAGAAGGCACAGTACCAGACTAAATGCTGCTACTAAAAATTGCCTGACTAAAAATTCACTAGTTACACTTTTGCACGATCCAGGAATCGTTCAAGCGTTGCGTGTATTGGAACTAGACTGACGAGGCAGTTGTAGTATAAAATATAATTAAAAAAACAAAATGTAATCCTTTATTAACACCAGAAACATTCGACAACATTATTCAAATTCTTCCTCCGTCAGTGCTAACCTCATTCAATATACCTTCTCGACTCTTTCCAAAGCCCTCCTTCAGTTGTTTTTCAGCAAACAGCCCTCTAGAGACCTGTAACTCGATTAAGTTATTGTTTTATGTCCGATCGCTGGTTATTGGAGTTTTTCGAGTGTTGATACTTTGGTACGGTGGGAGTTCATTCAACTTGAGCTACGGTGAGTCTACATGACGTCATAACGACGAACTGATAATAGTCAATAGATTTTTAGGTATTTGCGGTCCGATTTTGTATTCTAACTATTCATAACAATTATTGAATGTGTGTTTTGAGCATATAAATTTATTGAATTTTGATTAAAAAAGGAAATAACTTTAATATAATTTTACTAAACAGGAACCTACATTGAGTAGAAAACAATAGGTATGTGTTCCCTTTATAGCACTTTTCAGATGCAATAATAAATTTTATCTACACCCATGCTATAAATCCTCTATAAACGTTCTTGAAACAGTTAGCTAATTGCCAACATTAAAACAGCCAGTGTCATAATAACCATTATAACACCCAAACGGGTGTTATAATGTTGTACTGAAATTCATTATGCAACTCCTTTTTTACTCATCGAACAGCCACATTCTCATGGCATCTTTATGAATTTCAAAAAAAGAACATCTCATGCACGCGCGTTTCACTACCAAAGCGCCGTAATTTAAATAAAAACTTATTCGAATTTTTGAATTGACGTCGTATCCCGCCATTTTTGTTCAATAATAGTATTGAAAAAATACTTTTTAATAATTGTACGATCCAAAATGTAAATAATTATTACATTATATAATTATATTATTACCTATAAATAGTTTTTTTGTATTAGATACTCACTAATTAAACTTACCATGAATTTACATAGAGTTCTTACAACACTGTACCCTAATACCCTATGGTTTCAGAATATTTATAGAGGATTCATATCATGGGTGTAGATAAAGTCTTGTATGCAACTGTTATAATTAGGTATTAAAACACTCATGTGATACTATTATCACACTCGGCTTCGCCTCGTGTGATAAACCCACACTCGTGTTTTAATACCCCTCATTATAGAACAGTTGCATAAATAACTATTATACAACTTTTAATACACACACAGCGTAATTTTATGTTATATTACGCGTGTAATTTATATTTTTATGCGTAAATGCAACTACGTTCATTCAAAAATTACTTAACCAAAGCTTTTTTAATACAACCTATTTTTTATCTTCCTCTCCCAAACTAAAATAAAGTTGTCAAGCATAATGTTTTATTTACATCACAGCCTCGGTACACAGCATTAAAATTCCAACAAACTTCAAACTAGGACAAGAGAAAATGAAATTCGACAAAGTACTTCACGGGTTTACAACGCAAGCTGGCCAAAGTAATACTACAGAATTTAGTTAGCACCCTACTTCTAATGAAGTTTTAATAATTCACTGCTTTCGAAAACTGTTGGGTTATTAACTTGCACAAGTCAACTCGCGGTCTCTTTAAAATGTTAATTATAGCCGATAAGAAATTCTCTGGCGGAAGAATAAAGTTTCGGACTGCTTTCTGGACTATCTGCGAATGGGAACTTGGAACTTCGTTGTTTTAATCGAGTTCTGTTTGTTTAAAGCGTTGGAGTTGTCAAGGGTTTGAAAGTAGTTCTTCAATAACAATACTGAAAATGGCCTGAATTGTCTTATTGAGGCAACTAGTTCTCACAATACTGGCAATTTTTTCGGCCAGCGACGCAACGCAATCAAACGAGGTAAAGTTCGCACCATTTTGGGCAAGTTGGCCACTGATAACAGTGATTAGTTTATCAGATTTATGTATGATTATCCATTACATAAATAGATAGATAGAGATAGATAGAGAAAACTTTATTTGCACATCAAATTTGTAACAAACATACAAAGAAATAGGTACATAAAACTATAACGTACAAAGGGCGGCCTTATCGCTTGACGCGATTTCTTCCAGGCAACCTTAGGATGGACATAATAGAGTGGATATTTGCGGTAGTTTATTGCATTGGATTTGTTGATTATTTTTTTTTTTTTTTTATAAATGTAGGTAATTTCATTCATCTCCATTTTAATTTAAGGGTACTAATAGATCCGAAAACTTGCGTCAGGTATTAATACAGCAGACAAGATCGAGTAGAGCACCGTAACATTTTACTTCAGAGAAAAACTCAACAAAAACGCTGTCACCATTAGCACCAAACTGATTACTTAACGAGGCTTTCGAAAAAAGCCTTCAACAAGTAAGTGAGTCAGGAAGCGAGCGTGAAAAGTCTTTGTCCCTTTAAAACACCGCGGAAAATAGAGAGGATAAAATATTTTTCAACAACACTTCGTCAACACAAAGCTAAAATTACTTATTTTATTAGGGCGATCTTTAAGTAAATACCACTTGGAAACTTACTCATAGACTTAATTTATAGTTTAGAAAATATTTTGCTGGCCAACTGCCTTGATGGTCTAGTGGTTAGCGTCAACGCCTCTGATTGCGAGGTCTTGGGATCGATACCCGGGTTGGGCAAAGTGTTATTTGTGAACTCAGTCAGGAAATTCACAAAAGCAGCACAGAGTTGGAATTATGTCCGGTGGATGGCTCACCCCGTATCCCATGGGATCTAAAACATAACAGGTGAAATGTGGGTGTTGTACACCTATGCCACACCCTTCTGGGTCATAAAGGCGTGATATTATGTATGTTTATATAGCCTAAAAAAGTTAAGATTATTAATTTTTGACCTACTGGAATGATTTAAGTTCTTATCTGTTGCTCGACACTAATAAAATGAAGTGACCGTTGAGTTCGATTGTGATTGGGCATGGTGACTCACCATAGATAGTAAAATATAGGATACCTTATCAAAATACAGGTACACATAAAACAAATGCAGTTTTTTTAGTTACATACTTTAATTCTTACACATTTTATAATCATTCAAAGTTTCATGGGCGAATCCATTTTGAAGTACGAAATTATTAAAAAAATATTATGTATTATTAATAATTATTTATGTTTGTGCATTTTGGGGTAGACATTGGGGACGTGGGGACCGGAAGCGCTCAATCTATACAAACAGATTTCAACTCGCCTGTTTGAGGACACACGTTCTTAGCCAAGTTATATTTACTTTATTAATGACTTATACTTGATGATGATAAATCATGGTCTAAAACAAATAAATACAAGAATTTGTTTTATAATAACAATAAAGTTGAATAAAGTGATGAAGATGTAATTAAAGTTTTAATGTAGAAAAGACGAATCGAAGCTAAGTTTTAAGACAGTTAATCTGAAAAGTTTGAGTTAGAAGATAATGTAAACTTTAAAATTCATATTTATATTCAAAATTCAACACATTTTTGAGCTTTTATCACTACTATGTACAATCTTTAAAATGAAATAGATTTTTTTACAGTACTTGTAATAATAATGATTTATATTTAGATAGATGTAGAGACTTTCTTATTAGGTCACTTGTCCCATTTAACTTAACATCACCCAGAAGAAGAAAGATCACAAATAACACTTTGCCCGACCCGAGAATCGAACCCAAGACCTCGCGGGGAGAGGCGTATACGCTAACCACTAGACTGAGTAGACCATCGAGGCAGTGTCCCATTTAGTTTTAATTAAATCTGTAACTGTCACATTGTTTTACCCAACTACCCTCTGATATTGTATGTTTGCAAATTCTTGTAGAAAGCAACAATTTGCGGCCCATCACGCCGGACAGGATAGCAATTAATTATTTCAGTTTCATAATAAGAGCACTTCCATACTGGACTACGTGTGGCGCCGGGGGCTACAGTTAATGTGAGGCCAGTTAGATCTACTGGTTGGGTGAAAGTGTTGGATTTTTTCATAGCATTTAGCCATGATTCGCAATACTAGTACTAAATATTCTTAATTACTTTTGGACTTAAAGCAAGATTTGAACCCGTGATTATACGCCAAATAGGGCATGTTACACATGGAGACATAATTTCTAGTACATAAGAACTGTATACTTAACACCTGTAACAAACAATTAATAAATAATTTGAATTTGAATTTGACTTTAGGATGCCAGTCTATTGCTCTCCCACTGAGTTATCCAACTACAAAGCCACGAATCTTTTGACTGTATGCACAGGTTTTTCCGGAGGCCTCGCGTCTTCTATTGTACCTACATATTAGTAGGTAGCAACCAACATGACTGATGTTACAATCAATACAAATGCTATATCGATGAACATAGTTTTAACTTCTAATTGATTATTTTTATAGCATTTTGCAGGTTCCAATCCTGCCGGTCCCATATCTTTTGAACTGTTTCTTAGTATGATCAGTTTTTTTTTTAATTTCTAATAGATTTGTATTTAACACTTAACCATGCTTAGCAACCCAATCCTAAGAACAGTATTTATTTAAAAAAGATCAAACGATAAAGAAGTTTCCTTTTTGAGCCCCAAGTTGCGTCCATCGCCAGTGATTCCTGCTTATGGATGCTGTAGCAACGCCACCATTAGTGTACACATTTAGTGGCTGACACTAGGCGACTCGGTGTGTGGGCGCTCTTACTATCCCTGATAGAGGTACATCGAAAAGCTTTTAAGTAATTAGTTATTCTCGTCCATAGAGGTTCTCATTGTTTGCACAATCATAGTTATATTAATGGCAATGAATATTCTGTCACTGTCATTTAAAATTAATGATGTAGCCTTAGATTTTGTTTTGAATAAAATATTATTTTGAAATAAAAATCGTGACTTATAATTTATAAAACTGTTTTGATTGATGCTCTATTTATGAGGCCTTCACAAAAATTGAGTTTCATAAAGTTTCAGAAAAAAATGTTTACAAATAACTAAAGGATCTGCTATACGTCGCACGCCGAATGATGATCCCTATGACAGTTCGTTAGCGCTTAACATTGTACCGACGTCCTGTCACATCAAATCCTTTAGAGGTCCATTAAAAAGTCGAAAAAATCATAATTGTGTATATTTGTAAATTATAAAAATGAATATTAAGAAATCATTACGTAATGTTCAGAAATAATGGAGAAAAACTCAATGCAAATGTACATGGTACGTGCTGCAAAAGTTACGTCGTCTAGCTGTTATCGACTGAGAAGGGACACATCGATAAACCAAATATCGATAATTTGTTGGAAAAATTGAACAAATGCTTTGAGTTTGTATTTTATTTATATCAAGCTGAATCTGATACAGGGTCAAGCGGATCTTCAAAATCTGAGTCTGAACTGCAGCTATCCGTGACGTTTATTATTAACGGTTGGTCAATGATATTGTCGTATTCTACATCTCGATCCCAGTCTTGTACGAAAATTTTCTTTGTTCTTTCGACCACTTTTCGCCAATCGTCAGCTGTCAAAATTAAAGTATAGTAAAATAAAATAAAATAAGGCTGTTACTTTTTTATCTAGTGTTTTATGTCCATCAATGCGCGTAATCTTTTTTTCAAAATAAATAAATATTGCTTATTATGTTGAATGACCTGGCTGAATGACATGACATTTGCCTAAAAAAACAGTATTTTATCGAAATTGTTTCGCATAACTAGTACAACTGTCAATTGAAACGTCATAGGGATCATCATTCGGCGTGCGAACTATAGTCTAGAAAAATGGTAGGTAATGGTCATTTTTTCCTTTTGGTTGTAGACATTGTGATCAAGCCTTAACTATATAACTTTACTAAAGCAACAAAACTTCCGAAGAGAAATTTCATTGGCGAACTAAATAATAAACATCTAAATAATACACTTGATAAACGGCCAGCGGACGATAAACCCTTTCAATTTAATAGAGCCTTAAACAACAATGTATACTCGAACCTGCACCTCTTGGGTATACGCCCCAAGTGCTTTGCCAATTCAGCTATGGATTCGTATGCTGCCGGACTCAAAATTTCTCAACTCTTTTTGTGCCAGCTTTTTAGCTAGACGAACCTTATTTGGTGTACGAATCCATAGCTGAATTGGCAAAGCACTTGGGGCGTATACCCAAGAGGTGCAGGTTCGAGTCCTGCTGGATTCTTAATTTTTCAACTTTAATATTACATAAAAATAAATGCATAGCAAAGCTAAAATTTGCTTTAAAATATTACAAACAATGTATACCTTAGTAATAAACACAAAGTACGAGATCCCTAATAAATAAAGCTCCCCTTCGTTAAATAGTAAGCACTTTCATCGAATTCAATAAAACTCCCATATTTTACAACTACCCGCAAATTTATTCGTATCACGTACATTAATTCCTTTCAAAGTGCTTCGCCAGCTCAATGGGAACTATAAAATATATTGAGAGGTGATTATGGTATTCATTCTAGGGTTCAATGAATTTGGTAATTTATTAAAAAGTTTGATTTCATTTGATAGGCAATAACGCTAATACTAATTTTCGATGGCTATATATTTTTAACCGACGAAAAATCAGAGGAGGTTCTTAAGTCAATGTGTATATTTTTTTTTTTTTTGCAACGCATATCTTTTTACTGAGTGGTACGATTTTAATAATGGTAAGGATGTCAGGAACCTAGAGAATTTGAGGAAAACCCCTGAATGTTATAGGAAATTAGAGTGATTTTCATATATTTTTTGAATCTATATAGATATCGTCTCGCAGCTATAATTATATATTGCTAAGTTTATAATGGAAGATATCTCCTTACGGTTAACATTAAGGTGATATATTTTTAAACACCTTTGTTTAAGAATTTTGTTTAATTTTGATGAGTTGTAGTAAAAATATTATCTTTAGATAATAGGTCAATAATCAAAATAATTATGTTATGGAAATTAAGACACATAATACAAAATAAAACTTTATCGCTGTAAATTTTTACCCCAAGTCGGGCGACATAATGTAAAATAATTAACATCGTTAGATCCCGCTACTTGCAGCACATATTTCCTTCGGTAACTTTATTAAGGCCGAGAAAAACCGTAGTTGGCACGACGTTCAAAAAGAACTTCGATAATATCGGCTATAGAATTCAATACCTCGTGTAAGAATACTAATATAATATAAACTTTTATGCTTTAAAAAACTGTAAAAAATTTTCTTTTCACGATTTATTTTGGAATTTATACTTAAATGATAGTCTTCAAACACGGTTGGGTATCATTTTGACAGCCAACCAATTAGAATGAAGAATGTTTTTTCTACTTTTCAGGTCAGCTGTCAAACTGACGGCTGCCAACCCGCTTGCACTGAAATTGAACTTTAGAACACTTTGTTTTTTTAAATAAATTTTTAAAGTGTTGTTTTTATTATGTTACTAGCTTTTACCACAAGCCCGCCTTCAGCAATCCGTTTATGGTAATATAATAAAAATTCAAATTCAAATTGTTTGTTTCTATAACAAGTTTACACCAATTAGTTTGTGATTGGAGCCTTCTTTTAAGCAAATAATGCCTGTATTAGAAGACTCCGCTCTTCCATAACAAAATAAAAAAATAAAATAAAAAATAAAAAGAAAAATATTAATAATTTAGACATAGGTAAGTAGATTACAATACAGGCAGGATTGACATAATAATAGTATATATATATAAATATAATAGGTGATACAACATAGCATAAGATCACGCCTATATTCCCCATAAGAGTACGGCAGAGGTGTACAACACCCACACTTCATTTGTTATGTTTACGTCCCATGGAATAGAGGGTTAGCCTATCGCCATTCACTGGGCACAATTCCTACTCCGTGCATAACACTTCGCACGACCCGGGAATCGAATCCGAGACCTCGTGGCGAGAGGTGCATACGCTAACCACTAGACCAGGGATGGCGAACCTTTATTGATGCCCGTGCCATTATTTTATAAAAACAAAAAATGATGAGGCCACAACGTGCCCAATCCAAAGAATTTGTGGTTTTCGCGTACCAAAATGTCTTTGCTGCGTGCCATCTATGGCACGCGTGCCAAGAGTTTGCCATCACTGCACTAGACCAAGAGGTAGATTATAATAGATAGTAACTTGGAAATTGGAATAGTAGCAGACAAGTGGATATATTATATTAATAACAATAATATACGAGTAACATTGTTAAGTTAACGAATTAAACATATTAAGTTTCCTATTTATTTATTCACTATGACTATACCAAAGACATTGTTCCTAACAATGACATATAATTGAACTACAATTACTTCAAAGACAAGTTAGTGAATGTACCTCGGCGTTCATTGAAATTCCGCTTCAGTTGAGATGTACGATTGATGAGATTTGTGTACAATTGGGCAGATTACTGTAAGTTCCTTTACCAGATGTCACTCTTTCTTATTTTATGGGATGGAGAGAAGTTGTTCTGCATATGTCAAATTCAGATTGTTTATGGTTATGTGTGAATATGCAACTATTTAACAGTAAATTTTCCATTTTTAATCGCCATAGTCGAGTTAGGAGAAAAAGTTTTATTGCTAGCATTTTTTCTAAATCGTTATTGAGATTTTTGGTCACCATGGTAATTAGTTAAATTAGATTATTATTAGATAGAATATCGTAAATGTAGCGACTACGACTAGGACTAGGATTTAATTTTCTAAAGACTGACTTTACTACTACATAAGTAAACCCTGCTAGTAAAAACATGACAGACGTGCTTCATTCCTTCCACAGTGCACAAAAGCTCTATCTACCCTCTTTTACTTTTTAAAAGTTTCATATTAAGCCACAACAAGGCCTCGTAACCGCTCTCATTTTGAACGTGGAACGCATAACAAATGCTGTTCGAACTTCGAAATAAAGCGTTGTCTGACGTGACATGACGTCAGCACACATTCTTTTTTTGAAATATTGGCAAAAAGAGACTGACGCCCTTCCAGCCTTCATGGTACGGTCTCGTGGGTCATCCGATATTTATGATGGGCCAATATGATTATCGAAAGGTCGAAATTTTTGCCATATTTGGAATTTGGTTAAGGTTGAGGAATTTATGGTACGCAAATTGTTTTTGTTGGAGATTTTATTTTCATTTATATCCAAATACTTTAAGCGTCTTGGAGCTTTATGTACTTTTAGGGAAAGCAAATTAATAAGGCTTTGAAAATCAATGACTAACGCTTTCACCTAAATAACTGAAAAAGTAACTGATTTTCAGCGACACGCATGTGGATATTCAATATTTAAAATTTTTTGCGACTCCACCTGCTGCATTTTGCATAGTCACAAAGCGCGTGTATTGAAATATCAGTCTTTTTTTTCAACCCAGTTTGAACGCGTTTGGTGTAGTTTTTATAACAATTATTTTGCCGAGATTTGATTTCTATGAAATATAGTTTTTTTTGAATTGAGTTTGTCGGATCTGATGCCTGTATTATTAATCATATTTAACGTTTTTGATTTGTTTAAATTTAGTTCTATTTTTTTTGTCGTTACGTACCTATTAAATTTATTTATTTCAATTCTATTTGTACTTAACAGTTAATTGCATTGAAGATATTGAACAGGTGGAAATTGTAACCTCTATATTCACAAAAACAAACACCATAAAGGTCAGTACGATTAACCTGCTGTCCAACCTTTTTTTAAACTTTTAAATCTACATTTGAACTATGAACCTAATTGCAAAGATAAAATAAGTACTTTTATGTAGGTTTTCGAGACTACAAAGACAAATTCAATCCTATATAAATTCAAATGAACTTCCTACACGAGTAACTACCCACGCGAATTCCCACTTTTCATAGATTTTATCAGAAAAAGGGCAAAAACAGACACCCAACCCAAGTGAGTTCGGTTCTTGGAAGCTCGTCAAAAGACTGGCGCTATTCCCCGATATTTCACCTCAAAGGGACAAAAATAGACAGGTCGTTCACCTAGAGTATTTCACTACGAGAGCTCATTCAAATAACTGTCTTGTTATTATAGAGGTTAGTGTATGAGGCTGCTAAAAGTGACGTCTTGGAAAAAAAAATGTTTTTTTTCGACAGGCAACACTTAATAATATTCCCGGTTGATGGCAATGTGCTAGCTGTATTCAATCCATAGTTTTACTTATTAAATTGCTATTCATTAATTACTTTAATTTATTATAATTTGTTTTATTTTATTTTAATTATTTCAATTGTTTTAAGAATATAAATAATGATTGTAAATGTAACTTAATGTATTTAATGTATATAAAATATTTGCACGCTCTCATGAAAGGGCAAAACATGCTGTACTTACCGAATAATAACAACATTATTGTTACCATGTTTTATGCGAATAAAGTTCTTGATTCTTGATAATTGTCATATAACTTGAATATAGCTGCTGAAAATCAATACATAAAATCACGCCATTATCCCATGTCGGTAGGCAGAGACTAGCTGGTGAAAATGAGGTTGTTATAATATAACTAGCCCGCGGCTCTGCCCGCGTGCTTTGTTGACTTTCACCTAAAGGTATAATAAATACTGTAATATTATCTATAGGTAAGCGTACTTCACCGTAGACCGCCTCATCACTTACCATCAGGTGAGATCGTGGTCAAACGCGTGCCTATCCACCATAAAAAAAAAAATAGCTTAAGCCCGTTATGGGAATAGGAGACTCCCAGACCTACGGGATCTGCCTGAATAATTTCATAAATATCGGTCAAGCCATTTCGGAGGAGTTTGATAACTAACACTGACACGAGATAATTATATAAAAAGATACTTCTTCTTCTTTTTCGTGTCGATGGCTGAGTCAAATTTTATTTTGACTTGCCATCGTGGTGAAAGGATTAGCCAATTCTCTTTGAAGAACTCGCGAATTGCTTTGAAAAAGATACTACTCCGCTATTATTATGTGTCTTGAGCCTTGATGTTATGCAGTTATGAAACCTTATTCGTCAGCATATCGATATTTAACCTCAAAGATACGAAAATAGACAGGTCATTCAACCTAAAGTCTTTTACTACGAGAGCTCATTCATAGACATGCCATCAATTAATGGGATTATAGTGGGATTTGTTAGTGAGAGTATACGTTATATTGTTTATAGAAGAGTAAACAGTTAATAGTGGCTTAGCTTCGACATTGTTTGGATTGACTTAGTGATGTTAATACTCGACTATAGATTTATATTCGAAGCGAATTTAGATATATCTTCGGAAAGACGAATCTTAACGATTTATAGACAGAGTTCTGTGCCGTGGGTACGAACCCGAGACCTATGACTTCGCAGTCCTACGGTCTCTCACTTGGCCATCGCTGCTCTAGTAGTCTACTTATTTAGACGTAAAGTGATTACATTACAATGTGCTGTAATCCAAAAATACATTTTTTTAATCAAGACTGACGTTTTATTAATAATGGTCTCATATTCAGAGCCTCCGTTAATCATTCACTCTGATGCAGCAATCTCATTTACCTTTAAAAAAATAACCGTCATTTTCTTTTTCAGGTACAAAAGTGAAATGTTGTGACATCACTATGCCGTAGTGAAGTGCAAGTGTCGATATCGATATGCGGTTATTACTAGTGTTGTTGTTCGCGCTCGCCGCGGCGACGGCGGACCCGGATGTGTGTAACCCGGACAAAATGACCGTGTACCGGATGGTGTTGCATACTTACTGGACAAGGGAGAAGTTCCCGAAACATTACCCGGATTGGAGACCGCCGGCGCAGTGGTCGAAGGTATACGGTGAGTAATTCTAATATTATTTTTATTTTTAAATACCTAAAAGTATATGTGAAACCGCGGTCGACTAAATATACCAACATTGCGTGAGTTACATCCGTATTTCATAATTTAAATAATTATTATATAATTATCGAAAAAACTAGAGCATTTAGTGTTTTATTACTTTTTTTGTTGATATTGCAACAATCTTAATTATTACCTATATTATTTATTAGAATTGAACTTATTTTTAATATGGTCGTATTTTAAAATCATTAACCTGCTAGTACCAATTAAAGATAAGCTTAGCCCACACATTATATTTGGCTTATAAAGATTTACTTTTAAATCAAATTTTAGACTCTAATATGGAAATAATGAAAACAGGCTTTATTTTGTTCAACTTATCATCTTTCTATATTTTTTGTAACAAAGCTCATAATATATTCTCGTAAATAACCTACAGTTATATTCTCAAAAGAAATGGCAATGTTCACCACAAGCAACATCACAGCGATAAATCTAGTCCGCAGCGGTCATTCTCGCGAACGCGAGTGAGAACGTCCATAAATCAACTCCACACAGACAGATACAAATAACATTTTTATTACAAGTGATAAGCAAAAAAGATAGCCAAGTTCTTTTAATAAAAGTGCTACAATTAAATGGAATGTCATTTACTGATCATATCGACGCGACGTCCGGCCGCACATCCCTACGAATTTAAAAAGGCTGTAATTAAAATAAGTAATATCCGATATTGATGCAGGTTGATATGAAATGAAAATATTTATTACAGAATTTTTGGCATATTAAAGGATATGTTGCAGCTTTTCGTTTAAAGGTGCATTTTTATCGAGATATCGTTACGTTGATCTGAATATTAATATCTCAATGTGTAATTATTTTTCGGCCCATTACGGTTGCAGTGAAGGGGTAAACGTAATTTCAACATAACGTAATATCACGCTTATATTGCCCAGAAGGGTGTGGCAGAGGTGTACAACACCCACATTTCACCTGATATGTTTAGGATTCATGTGATAAGGAGTGAGCCTATAGCTATTCACTGGGCACAATTCCAACTCCGTGCTGCTTGCTCGACCCGGGAATCGAATGCGAGACCTCGTGGTGAGAGGCACATACGCTAACCACTAGACCATCGAGGCAAGTTATTTCATGACGAAGAATATACTTAAATGATTTATACCAAAATACTCATATTATATTATAATACATCATAAAAGGAATCAGGTCACCCTGCAATGGATCAAAGGGCACAGTGGATCTCTTGGTAACGACATTGCAGACGAACTAGCGAGAAGGGGATCAGATACGACAGTACAAGGCCCGCAACCTCTTCTTCCAATCCCCTTCACGCAATACCGGACCTGGATCCGCCAAAGATCGATAGAGACCCAAAACCAACGATGGTCAGAGATCGCTGAGTGTCGGCAAGCCAAACTTGCAATACCGCAAGCGAATCATCGACTCACTAAAAACCTCCTAAGACTAAACAGAACAAATCTAAAAATAATGATAGGGTCAATAACGGGTCACTGTCCCTTGAACAAACACCTATACACCATAAAAATCACTGACAGTCCTCTCTGTCGAGGATGTCTTGACGCCGAAGAAACGGTCTCCCACGTAGTCCTGGAATGTAGGGCCGTTGCTTCTCAACGGGAACAAATCCTCGGAACAATGAGGTCACTCCGCGAAGCCTGTGAAGTCCCCAGGAAACTTCTGTGCTTCTGGGCGGAGTTAGGCTGGCTATGTTAGCCAGGACTCTCCACGCACAATGGACCAAATGAGAGTCTAAGTGCGGAAAAATGAGTCCACTTTCCATTCCATTCCATTTACATCATAAAAGAACGTAACAGCAAGAAAGAACGGAAATTTGTCGCCCACTGGTCTAAATTGCTCGATCGCCAAAACCGTTAACTGTAAGTTTCATTCAATTTCTTTAACACGGATCATCTGCCATTTAATTTGAATTGAACAAATCGAACAGCTAGTACAAACCGATCTCTTGTTCATCCAATTAGATTCGCGAAATGGAATCACAAAAGATGTCAGACAAAAATAATTCAAGTCTTTTAGCAGACGGAATACTTTAAGGCGAATAAATTTCGCGCCATTGTGTGAATTTGTACAATGAATAAATTATACATTCATAAATTTACTTTCTTACTCAACTTAACTAGTTACTGTAATGGGAAAAGTTGTGAAATTGCGAGTCGAAAGGTGGTTTTTTGAGTATCTTTTAAATATTGTTTGTAGTATAAGTATTTATGCATCAATCTTCGTGTATTACGGGGAAAGTTCTGAAGAATAACTCTGTCAACATGTTCAAATTTGGCTAAGACCATTCACTCCCATTTTTAATGGCTCCGTCAAAATGTGTGGCTTTTTCCTTATTTATGTTATAATCCAAAAGTTAAAACCATTTAAAAATACCGGCCAAGTGCATGTTGGCTTTTTAGCACTAAACTTATTATATTGAGGCTAGGACTCGGATGGATAGGCAGATAGAAAAACGGATATACGGACATGGCAAATCTTCAAAGATCCCTTGTACATAGCTAGCGTAGCTAATTATTACTACTACAAAACTCTCAAAACTATTCCTCGATAATTATCTCGTTTGTTGTAACATAATAAAACATACTTCAATGCCTTCACATAATTACTCTCTTCCACACCTATTCCAAAACTGGCCAAGTGCGTCTCGGGCCGTGCGCTATATGGTTCTGTAGTATGTGGTTACAACACATTTGGACTTATAAGGATACTAATTATATTAAACAAGTTAAAGGTTGGCTGGAAGAAATCGTGTTAAGCGATAAGGCCGCCCTTTGTGCATAATATTGTTATTGAAACTTTCGTACAAAATGTATTTCCTATGTCTTATGCACAAATAAAGTTTTTATCTATCTATCTATCTATTAAACAAGTTACATCTCCATACAAGTTATTTTTTTTAAAGTTTTTTGTATAAAATAAAAATGCAGTTCCTTGAAGTATTTCGTACATAGAACTACTTCAAGTAACTGCATTTTTTTATTTGGACCCCTATTACTCTTGAAATAATTAAGTTAACTTAGTCGCTATAAATTTCCCATAAAGCTTATAACATAGGTAATAATATACCACCATGTTTTTATTCAGAGTTTTGTCATTTTTGATTTTTATTCGGACATACAGACAAACGGACAGGACAATATAAAGCGATTAACTTTCCTTGTTATTTACGTTATTTTTGGCCTAAGGATAATTAAATCTTTGTCTGGGTATAAAAATAGAATTACACGAGCCGTGGGCGTCGTAAAAGAAATATAAGTTCTACATAAAAGGACGAAATAGGCAGCTTTTCAATCAAATTCGTTTGATGTGTAGAAGGCATTCTATTATAGTCTACTAGCTTCTCGTACCCGCCCAAGTCTAATACCTATCTCAAATAAAAGTAGGTTTAATGTCAATATAAGCTATAAGCTGTCTTGGTACCGAATTACATCAGAATCAAGTAGCTTTAGTTCGTAGTTTGTAATTTAGACTTACATAATTAGCTGTTTTTAGCATAACATAACATCACGCTTATATTATCTACAAGGATGTAACAGAGGTATACAACAACCTCATTTCGCTTATTATGTTTATATCCCATGGGATAAGGGGTGAGCCTATTACTATCCACCGGGCACAAATCAACTCTGTGCAGCCATTGTGAATTTTCTGACAGAAAAATCACAAATAACACTTTGCCCGACCCGGGAATAGAACCCGAGGCCTTGCGGTGAGAGGCGCATACGAGAGAGCGCATATAACCACACTACCGACTATTTAGCTTTGTTTTGTCAAAAACCGCCCGTTACCCGGACCGATATTTTTCAAGAAAACCACATCTTTATGTCAAGCGTGGGTAGTTAACCTATTCCACTTTACAGTTTCTATTGAAGCCGTTGGTGGTTTCCAGAATTGATATAACCACCAAAGCAAAACAAATGATGTCATTCCATGATTCATGCACAACATTGACCACAAATCAGTGGTATTGTTACGTGTTATTTAGAATATTGAAGGTTTAATTGATTCTAGAGTGCGGTCAAAAGTGTGGTCAATTCACTTTACAATTATAACACAAAGAGAAAGTGCATACATACATAAGAGCACGTCTTTATACCATGGCTGGAGCAGCTACTACTCAGTATAGCGAACTCCACGCGGACGAAGTCGCGGGTATAAGCTAGTTGAAAAAATAAAGCTTAATTTTGAAACCATTCAGGCAAGCATACGAGCACCAGAAAGGTCATCTCGCGCTTTTGCCATGGGTGACATAATCGTGACTAAATAGAAAGAAAGAAAGAAAGAAAATTTTTATTGGCACGAAACAAAAAATAAACAATACAGTAAATACAGTCAAATACAGTTATACAGTCTGTACCAAAAGGCCAGCAGCTCAGCATAATGCTAAGTGACTGCAATGAACTACAGTCACCTAACGCTGATTTTCAGCTGCAGCCCACGCAGGCACGCAGTGCCGTACGCTCAAAACTACTGAAAATAAATTTAACTATAATTAATGTCCGCTGAATTTAAAAAAGGAAAAAGAAAGGATAAACCATAATTATAAATTAATAAAAGATGTTTACAAATTTTTAAAAAATACAAAATTAATATAACAAAAAAAATAATAATATTTGTTTAAATCAAATAAGTAAGTAATAATTAATTAGTTTTTAAATGATTAAACTATAATACTGCTAAATAATATCTAGTGTTATCATTTATGTAAAATAATAATAAACAATAAAATCATACGACGATAAAAAATGAACAAAATAATACGATGTCATAAAAAAAATTTATAAATTTTGGTTTTAAAATATTATTTACTGTATAAATTAGTAGGTATTATATCTAACTCGCGCTCGTATGCTTGCCCCTATGTACTCACTAATACAAATTGTTTCATATCATCAAGTTAATTTATCATTTCTATATCGAATACGAGTTTCACGGTTGTCAAAGCTAGGTTATAATAGTTTTGATTTATGATCGTCATTATGCACTGGCATTCGCCGAACTTTAGTTGGTGCTATTTTAGTAATTAACTCTGAAACTATAGCAGTACATAATATATCATTATGTCATCAATACGAATAAATGAAATTGAAGTGTCTCTTTTTGATGACAAAATGACAATGATTTTAAGCTGGTAAAGTTATTTGCATCGTGCACATTATTGTATCAGCTCTAAAAAGTCGGTGACCACGAATGATGCAAGTCATTTCGAAACGTCGAGCATAGATATTTATTTACCTTTAAAATAATTAAGCGATTTAGATCCGTTGGTTAATTTTTGATGAATGTTCTCAAAAACATACAACTCTAAAAAGTTTTTATATTTCTAGTTTTTATATTTTCTGCTTGTCTCTCTGTTTGTATCGGCTAATCTTCTAAGCGGCTGGATCGATTTTGATAACATTTTAGTGCAGGTAACTGACAACAAGGCGCGTAACATACATTTCTTTTTATGGATGTACCTACCACGCAAACGAAACCACGGGAGAAAGAAAGTTTGTTTGTTTTATAACGGTAATCTCGGGACGGCAAGTTCAATAGCAATTTTCCGACCCGGAAATCGAACCTGTGTAAGGCGCATACGCTAACTACTAGAACATCGAAGCAGTTAATGTATTTTATTTTAATTTTATTAAAACTCAGTCTCAGTTCAAGGACTGATTTTTGCATTACTTTATTATGATTAGATATCAACGTGCGTGTTCAGGTCATTCACCCAAATAATTATTTTAACACGCGTCAACTTACGGCACATTATTTTCAAAAAGTGTTCAGTAGAATCTTTATTTTAATTTAGTTATATTATATATGTATACCTATATACAAACGTTACAAACTAACATAATTATTTTTTTTTGTACCGCTTCTATAAAACTATACAAAGATCATTCATTTTTGCAATAAATCTTATAAAGAATCCGAGATTTTTTATCGATTCAATAAAAGTTAATGAAAAATGTTACCCAACACAAAAATAATAATACCATTAATTGGTCGAACAACACGAACAGATTTATAGGAGTAATTTATATGTGACACGGATACTATTCCAAAAGTTACAAAGGGAACATTAATTTTGACACGAAACTAGTCCAAAGTTTGGCGGAGTGCCAGAGATTGCTGGAACTGGACAGTGAACTGGACACCTATCGACACTTTCAGGAAACTAGCTATACAACACTATTAGGAGAGGCGGTTAATAAAATAAGTATTGGTATTGTCGATGCAGCTATCGCAACTCTATAGTAAGAATATATTGATTGAATTGCTAAACCAGATTGGATTAAATTATAGCGGGCTGCTATCTAATACATGTCCCACTGTTGGACACGTTCTTTATCTCATGATGAATAGAATATAATAAAATTATCATATATTTATTGTCTTAAAGTGTGGTACAATAAGTTCTTAAATGTATACTTTCCAGAGCCATAAACACTTTGTCATATTAAGGGCATGACATAAAAAACAAAAGAAAAGTAATAAGTGATAATTTTAGCATAACATTAATTATCTAAATTACATGGGACCCAAACATAACAGCTGAAGTGTGGGTGTTGTACACCTCTGCCACACGCTTCCGGGTAGTAAAGGCGTGATGTTATGCTATGTAATCCTTAAGGTTTACCTCCCACTCTGGTGTTATAATTGGATTTGTTACGTTACATTACAAAGGACAGCTCGACGTCTTGGAGGACACGTAAATAAATCAACAAAATTCCAAGAAAAAATAAAAAATAACAATCTAGTAAGTCTACTACACGCGTGTAGTAGTTATACCTTTTGTAAAGTTCACAGTACTCATGTTCGTGTCAATTCTACTTTAGCAACTGTTCGTGACAATATGACAACAATTATTTCAATTGCCAATTAGTTTGTATTCTTCTGTTGACCACGGCAACATAAAAATAATGACATCGATCGCGATTATTATTTTTATCGTTATTTACCATATGGCAAAATATACTAGATTATAGGCTAATATAGATAATATTTTAGCTTTTGCCGCGACGATTTTCACGATTTTGTCCGCGTGGAATTTATTATATTAAGTAGAAGCTGCTTACCCGCGTTAAACGTTACTTCCCCACTTCCATGGAGTTTAGCGTAATGTTAAATATAAAAAAAAATCGTAAATAGTTAGACTGTCAAACACAAAAATAATTATTAGAATCCAGATAAGCGCTAACAAACAAACAAACAAATTAACTTTCGTAATCAATAAAAATCAAACACTATCGTGAATAAAACCATTATTTTATACATAAATTATGAGGAAATCCGCATGTGGATAATTTCTAAACAAACTTTTAGCGGTCTGCATGAAAATTATATGAAAATTATTCTGACCCGTGCTTGGCAAGCACTACATTACGTATGGATGAGGTTATGACCTATAAAATAACGTTTTTACATTTGTATACGAAATGCAAAATTTTACCAGTCTGTACGTTACAGATATTTAGATATATTTTATAGGAAAACTTTCATGCAAGCTGATAGTCAGTAGTTTTCTTAGCGCAGTAGGGTTACGCAGACTTCGGGCTACGATTGTGAATGCGGTACCAGTCCGCAAACGATGGCTCACCTTCTTACATGCCCTTAATGTCCCACCACCTGCACCATAGACGACCTGAGGAGTTTTTGTGGCAAATTTTTGGTCAAATAAAATTTAAATATTATAATTTCCATGTGTTTTCCATTGACACGCAAAGAAGAAGTTAGTAAAAAACTCTTTTTTTATAAAGGTAAATCAGAGATCTTAGCCTTATATTCAAGATTTCAGGTAAATTGACACACAACAGATATAATAGAGCTACTGTCACAGAACTCAAGATAGACGCACAACTTTAAATTTGCTACCACATTATTTAGCATCAGTAAATAACTTTGAATATAACACGACAAACTCCTTACACAAGCTTAACATTACGTTGCATATTTCTCTAAAATTTAATTAAAATCAAATTAGAATACTTGCTTAAACTCCGCGATCGACACAAAAGATAAGTTGATGATCCGTTTCGGAGAATCTCATAAATTTTAGAAGCTTTGATGTTGTGACGAGATTCCTTAATTACTGGAAGTAATTTCCTGCTAACCTTTACTTGGTAGTAAATGGTAGGAGGCGTTTAATCTGACGATGGCTACATCTGTTTTTGAGCGCCTTTTAGTGCGCTTTGAACCTGGTTTTGACAGCACCTTGATCGGTCGTAGATACCGAGTACTCGACTATCATCTCAGTACCTTTGTACGACCAAAGTATTGGAGCTGGATGTTGGGTAACTGGCATCACAACAGAGGCCTCTTTTAAATCCAGTGCAATTTACCGGCATCTGACGTATTGTGAAACTGTTTTAAAGCTTCACATATTATGTTGAAATTTGTTTAATACAATAATTTATTTATTTTTATTTGATAATATTATGTTGGGAAAAACCTGCCAATAGTCTTGTTTCTTAGCTAAGCAGTCCTTAACCTAGCTGAGCTTGTAACATTATAAATGTAAGCCCCCATGCATATGCAATTATATGCAATAATAATCTCTAGAAACCTCTGTCACTGGTACAAAATAACACATATTTTTTTTAAATAGCAAACTTAGCTTAGCTTTGTCTGTAAGATTATAAATGTTAAGCCTCATGTAACATTAATAATATAACCTCTAGAATCCCCTGTCTCCTCTTTATGGTATAATTTACACCAATTTTTCAGGTAGAAGCATTATTTCATTACGAACCCGTCGCACCCTAACCTTTACAAGGTATGTTTTATACTAATAAAATAATTAGTGCCCTACATATTAGGCTTAAGGTGTAAGTATTTAGGACAAAGGGAATACGTGAGAGTTTTTTATGAAAGCTGTGGTGATATGGGTCAGTGTAATGTCATTTGTTATAATATATTGTTCTACATGCCTTAATTTACGTAATAGATTTTAAATCTAATTTGGCTGTGTCTTTGGTCTGGTTAGCGAATGCGGCCTGCCACCGTGAGGTCTTAGTTCGATTCTTGGTTTAGGCAAAAATGTTATTTAGGCATCTTCTGTTAGGAAATTTTCAATAGTAGCACGGAGTTGGTGATTTGCCCGGTTTATGGCGATAGGCTCACTCTCTTTCACAGGAATCCTAGACATATTAGAAGAAATGTGGGTTACATACACCTCTGACCCCACTCTTCTAAGTAATATAGGCGTGATGTTATGTTTAAATCGAATTTATTTTAGAAGTATTCTTTTATAATAATTATGTTTATTAAAATAATTAATTACTTAAATATTTAAAAAAATATTTACATACAATAAAATACATAGAAAATATAAAAGATATTTACAAATCTTTATACAGCATCAAAAATTTCCTCCGCATCGATGTCAAATGCCGACATCGTGTATGGCAATGCTTATTCTTTGTGGCAAATAGAAACAAGCCCTCTGGTCACGAGTCGTATCGATTAATCTTTTTGAGATATATTTAAAAAGCAGCCGTGCGCTCGGACCCCATGATATTTATTTTATAATGATATCTTAGCAGAATAATATCTAAGTCACTCTTTGAAATGTGTAAACTAAATGCTCCTAGGCTAGCTATTATTTAAATTTATTCACATTATTTATCGAACTATAAGTTGTATAAAGATTTAATAAAAGATAATTATTTATCATAGTATTTATTCATTTTCAAACATATTATGTACATTTAAAGCAAAAGATCAATCAACTTACTTACCCCAAAAAAAAAGTTCAGAACTAAAATTGGCTACATTCAAATTATTGTTGAACAGAACAATAAAACAATAAAAGTTATTCAAACTAATTACAAGAAGTCACATGAATAACCATTGTTTTGTGGCAATAACAAAACAACTTGTAGTCATTTGTCAAGTTCATGAGTCTTGTTTGCAAATAAACAAATATATTACTAATTTTCTTTGGTAGAACCAAGTTCTGATACTTTAACTTTATATCAAAGTATGAACAAGTTGAATTATATTAAATTAGTAGGTATGTAAATACAGTTTTAACGTTAGTTATGACTGCAGACAGTCTATATTTTTTTCTACAATTGACATAAATATATTTGGCGTATTAAAAACAAAAAAAAATAATATTTATTTGAATGGTAGGTACACTGGTGGTAGAGCTCTTGTGAATGAGCTCGAGGGCAGCAGCACCACCGTCTCACCTTTAATCTGCCGTCAAATAGTAGTGCTTCCATTACTGTGTTCCGGTTTGGTGGTGAGATCAGGCCCTGAAATTACTGGCACATGAGGCATAACACCGTAGTCCTCAGCTGCAGCGACGCATTTATAATCTGCTTTTGTGGATTGTTGATGTCCATGGGCTGTACTCCACTTACCATCAGGTGGACTACACGTTCGTTCGCTGTGGGCGTAGTATAAAAAAATATATATAATAATATTCATACATACATAAGATGAGGCCTTCATTCAATATCACGTCGGAGTCACCAATGTGGAGGATCCTCCCTTTGTGTTGGAGAAACATCAAACCCCGTTCCTCTACAGTAGACAGAAACGATCGGAACGGGCGGAATATACATATATTTGTATTGATACCATTCAAAAATGAAGGGTTCTAAAAAGCATTCAAGAGAATTGTTATATATACACCCAACTAGACGTAGATGTAAAGTTTTAAATGTGAAATAGATTGGATGGAAACTTGAAACTTTGAAGTTACGATATTGGATCCGCAATTAATTTTGCCAATAAATTGAATATGGATGATATGACTCACTCCACCGTCGTCTGATTGGTCAAATCAAGTTGTAGACAAATATGAATATCTGTGTCAGTGTTATAATTATATCTATTATTTATCCCAATAATATAAAAAGGACATATACGCGTATTTTATTGCGTTCGAAAAATTCGTTTCATCCGAGAACATGATCATGTTTAAAAAATGAATATCATTGTTAATTTGCTGATCTAACCAGTTGCAAAATTCAACACACCGTTACACCGTTCTACATGCACTGGGGGTGTGTATTTAATAAAAATATGATAATCGCTTTGATTATCGTTTCAATCAAGGCGGATAAGTAACATTTTATTAAAATTTAACATTTTCCATAAGTTTTCCGTATACCTACTATATCATTACTTCCCAAAAATCAATCCTTATTAAACTAAACAACACTATCGGATGGTTTAATAATACAGGGTGTGTTTTATTTTCCAAAATCATTGGGTTCGATTCCTGCCTAGGATTGTTGAATTTTCAAAAATCTAATGATGCAGTTTTTGTTTTCGACAAAATCGGGCTCGCGAATCGTTTGAGCATTTTTCGATATTCCTAATAGATTTGGATTTGGCCCTGAAGGCCCACTTGAAAAATTCATTCTGTATATGTTTTGTTTGATTGTACCCAATAAGCTTCGAAACTTCTGGACCGGTATTAATGAAAATTAATAAAGAGATAGTTCATGACCCCAAAAAAGACATATGCTACTTTTTATTTACTTAGTCTTAGCCTAGACTTAGAAACGAATGTTTAATGCATGACATGTATTAAAATTGTTATACTAACTTCCACCCGCAGCATCATCCGCGAAGCAAATCGATAGGAAGTTGCCTTTGTACTTATCCAGGCTAAGACACATGTGTGATAAATTTCGAAAAATAACCAACGAATACAAACAGTAGGTTTTGTGTGAAATTAACAAACATCCAAACAACCTTATTACATACAGGCCATAAATACCAAATTACATCGAAATCGGCCAATTCTTTCGATTTCGTTTTCTTTAATTTCCAAGCGTGAAAAAGTCACAAACATACACACACACAAACTTTAAATTCAAATCATTTATTTTCATAGGCCCCAGGAGGCGCTTGAACACGTCAAAACATAAAAAAATGTTATAAAATAAATTATAAATAATACTAAATTATACTAATTACTTACAATGATTTGAATAACCGGGGCTTAGATTAATTTCAATCAAACTCATATAATCACTCACTTTATAATTTATAATCGAGGATATTGTACCATTTCGTATACCGTGTACTTAACTTCTCGCATTCGACGCCATTTTTAAATCAGGTCACTGCAAAAGTTCCCTCACCTAAATTTTTAATCCAGTTTGCTCCACTTTCTTCCAAAATAAAACCTTTACATCCTCGTACGTACATCACCCTTTCACGAGTACCCAATGTAATTCACTGAAGACGGCTTAACTCCAAATCTGATAAGGGCAACCCTGTCGCTATTTATTAGGGCCCAATCACAACCTTTGCAAAAGATTTTCACATAACATTCGCCTTTCGGTCCTTTGTTTTCTATACGCTTAAACTATCTGAGTAGATAAACAGGGGGATAACTAGAAATCGATAGCTTTGCCAAGCAATCTGGTAAATTTAAGGCAGTCATCATATATTGTTATTGAGAATACGAGTTACTCGTGTTATTTTAGCTGGATATATAACGACTAGTTTCTAATCTATTACGTATATTCATCAACTGGGCATAACGTGAGAAGCCCGTATTTTCAATAACAATGTCTTCACCTCACGTCGGTTTTAATAGTTATCATATAATTATGTCAAGATATTTGGGCTATAGTTTTAAATCTTAACAACAGAAAACTAGAAGTTCTTCTGAAACACAGTTCTTAATTGTGGTTCCCTGTTTTCATTGCTAATTCGTTTAAAAAATAAACAGTCGGTTCATAAATAATTTTAAAGCATAAAGAGATCAAGAAAAAAATTAACAGCATTACGCACCTAAATATTTACCCAAAGCCATTTACTTAAAAACTCCTATCTCCAAATTAAACTTTACCCGAGATAAAAACCCGAGAATGCTCACTAATCTCGGGCAGGGATGACCGAAATCATTTTCAGGACGAGAAATAAATCGTTCGCATTTGATTTATTCGTTTTACGCACAATTTAATGTCCTTTAAGAGAGAGGTATCGATATGAGGGTTCCATAATTCTTTTCTGTCGGCTTAAACGCGATTTTTAGAAGTGGAACTTTGTCCTGAATAGAGGCTTGTAGTTGTATAAGTCCTAGATAGAAAGGAATCCAATGTATTTGCGATTGGATCGCGGTCACATGAGTTATTCAACAGTGTAGAATACCTAAGTAGGTACTTATAGAAAAATCTGTGTATTTAAGGTACTTGAAAACAGTGTCGTATGGATGATAAAGACTTGTTCTTACTGTCAGCGAAGCTTGAACTTGGCAAAGTTGAGTTTTTGTTTAGTGTAAAAAGACTTGGCTACATGAATAATTTTAAAAATTTCTTACCGATTTTTTCCAAAACATGAGGAGCCTTTATAAGTTTCATAATTTCACAAATAACTTTGTTTAATTCTAGGAAAAGCTTTGTAATTTGATTTAATAGTAAGTTTCTTTTAGGTTTATCAAAACAAAATTAGACACGCCTAAAACTTTGGCTCTAATAAAATTACGATAGTGTATATAGTAGTAGGCCTTTAGTTTAAAAAGCAATCTAAATCACTAAAATTTACAGCCTTTCATTAAAGTTGTACTTAATAATACAATAAATAAAAAATACGTTAACATCTCTCATAATTGCAGTGACAATTTTTTGATGAATATGACAGAAATTCGTCAATAATTAAATCGTCAATTTAAAAACCATAAAAGACAGAAACATTGAAAACAACATTGAACACAAAATATTGAAAAAGTATTATGTATTAATGTACAATTAGATAGTAGACTAGAATAGAGCGTCGTGTTTTCATACTAACGTAATACGGGTTTAACTTTAATATTGCCAACAAACATACATTTTAGTGCTAGATATGATTTATCCTTAAACAATTATAAAAAAAAAAAAAAAAAAAATTAAAAATATTTATATTACTTTTGTATGAAAAACCGTCAAACATTGTTCCTCCTTAATTAACTCAGGTGTCTTTTACATTCACTTGAAGTAGCAGTAAAAGTCAAATGGAACACACGAAATAAAATATAACATATCAATTCATACGTTTCTCGCTCCGCTTTCAACGACATGTCTCTACAAAGGTAAATAGCGAAGTTTCATAGATCAAAGGTTTGAGAACACGACATTCCGTAATGGGAAACTGTAATTAGTACTTGTTTCTGGAGTATTTTCGAATGAATGGTGTATTCATTTGGAGGGAAGTTGGTGGTACCTTTCATTTTGTTTCTTACTTCAAGAAATTTCCTTTACTTGGTCGGATAATTTTGTTTGAGGTGAAATATCAGCTGGGTTTTCTTAATATTTCTTTTACCTGCGGTAATAAGACGATGGTCAATAGGATATCGTCATTTCGAATAATGATAATATGATTTTTCAAGATTGCGTCCTTGTGTCGTACAATTTTTTTACCCTTTTTAGTAATTGAAATCTGAAACTCATTTTTGTTTTTGTAGGGTTAAGGAGCAATTCTTTGGATCGAAATTCAGTATTAATATGACGTCATGTATATAAAGCTCTTGTCAGAATTGTGCCGTCGCCGTCGCATAATTTTCGTATGCGATTACGTCGGTGTACTTACTTTGGTGTTTCACGTGTTCTTACAAGCGAAAAAAAATATATCTTGTTTCCCTAATTAATATGTTATTTATTAAAGTAAACAGTTCAAATAAAACTAAGTACTACAGTTAATACAAAGCTAATTTTATTCGTTAAGTATTTTGAGTTCGTCGATACTCTTATTTCGTCTAGCCGCTTCAGATTCCAAACTATTCAGAATGTCACTAATCACTTGAACCGAATCCTAATAGTCTCTGAACTCTCAAATTGTGTAATAAATATTCTAAATAACATAATATCATGCCTATATTGCCCAGAAGGTTGTGACAGAGATGTAATAACACTCACACTCTCCTGTTGTGATTACTTACTGAATAGCATATGCTTTGTGTCTGTGAAATGTATGTTTGTGAATAACCTTAGGACACAGGAGTTATACATACAAAGGGTGTCCTTTTGAAAAAAAATAACCTAGTTTATAATATTATTTCATTTTATTTACGATCACTGTCACTGTTAAGTTTTAAGATGATCCTTTGCTCTTAGGTGTTTATAGATTTATTTATGAGTAAATTATTTAAATTATTGATACACTCATCAAGATCAGTGAGCCGTGAAGCCGTTACAGGCAGACCGATAGCACAGATGTTTCTATCTCATTAATATTTAGAAAGCAAGAATTACTTGCCTTCTGTTTTGCTTGTCACGGCTAAAAGAATGAACCGATTTTGTGAAAGATACAAAAAGAACTTCCTTACTGCCTTAAAATATAATAATAATAATTATAATATAGTTCTATTATAAGTCATTATTTATTTTTAGCTAGATTATTTTTTCTGTAAATTCCTATAATTTATTTAATAAAATTATGATGCATGGCGGTAGAACTCATTACTCACATTTGGCAAGCGCTCAAATAAATTATAATGATCCCAGCAAAAGTATTTTATCTAGGTTCGGGGTAACGAGATTGTATCTAGGTCTAGTGTTTACCTTTGTGGATATTTTTTATGTCATGAAAATGAATGTGAGAAAAAACCAAGTTCTACGAAGGGTTCTGTACCATTAATTATAAATCATATCTGTTGTATAGGAGTCTCCCTACAGATATATATATTTTTTTACGTTTTTCCTTTAAAGTAAAAATATAACTAAATAGTAGTAATTAGTAGTATACATAATACTATACTGTATACTGTTGCCGTTATCAATACCGAGAAAAACACGTTTGTTGGTTGAGAGCCCCCCTTAAATATTTACGTTATTCAGTTTTTAGTTGTAGCTGCAACAGTTATACATCATCTGTGAAAATTGCAAACTATCACGGTTCATGAGATACAGCCTGGTGACGACGGACAGCGTAGTCTTAGTAGTATGGTTCCATTTTTACCCTTCGTGTACGGCAATTTTAAAGTTTGGTATAAGTCGAATGAAATATGTAGGCAACACGTTTTTATTCTATACATTGTTAGAATACAAATTTATTGCAGCCAAAAATAGCTCTGTTCATTATTTCGTTGTACAAACAGCGAGTTGTTTATTCACATAGAGTACATATTGACCAAACGACGGCTATTAGGGCCAGGCCCACCTTTAACTAATGGTTCTGTTTTGACTAGCCGGTCAAAGCCTACATTTTTTTTCTAAGAAATATACTCGTCTGTTTCAATGGGGTATTAATTTGGTAGTTTCCTTGAGGGTTAGTTAGTATTGATCGTTAGTTTATTTACTGAGTTATCGGGACTAACGTTTGCGGTTTTATTTATTAGCTGATACTTGGCTTGCTTAATCTTTATTTACAGGAAAATATACATGTTGAATCTTAAAAATAAACTAGTCTAATAACTTAATCTAAACTTAAAAAGTCACTTAAGGCCTCGTACCCAAAATGCTGGCAGCATTACCGCGTTGTATTGCGATACTATGTCGCTGGCCGAAATATAAGCCAGCATTTCGATAACGAGTTGCTTGGCTAATATTCACCAGTGGCTTAGTGTGCTTATCAGTATCAATTATAATAATACTACAACTATCTCATTTGTTTATACTATCTCATCGATTTATCACTTGAGTAATTTAAGTTAGGTTACCCTATTGTATAAGGATTCAACTTAAAATCGTTACCTATGTATTTTAAAGACAAATAAACGTATTCTTATTCTTATTCTTATTCTTAATTAAATGCCCTTCTCTTGTCTTATCAGTAAGCAGCAATAAATTTGTATAATAATAACGTGCCGCAGACGACATTGAAAGTGATTGATTCGAAATAACTGCATTTAATTTATCATTAAATTTTATCGGTTATTTAATCTTTGACAAAGCCAAAATTTGTGTCATGAGGCCAAGGACTTTATTTTAATTAAATCACCTTAAATAAAGACAAACTATTGAAACCTGTAAACACACGTCTAAGTTTTGTTTTTAATTAATAGTTGTTAACAACTACATTGACAAGGTATTTATTATATTTTAAAGCAAATCATGGCTTCGCCCTTTAGTATTTTATTTACAACCTTGAGGTTGAAAAATTAAGAATGCAGCAGGATTCAAACCTGTACCTCCAGAGTAAACGTCCCAGATGCTTTTTCAGTTCACCCATGGATTCGTATGCTGCTAGATTCAAAATTTCTTAACCCCTTTTGGCCGACATGTAGGCAATTGTCTTGTCAGACGAACCTTATTAGTTGCAGCTCCATCTGTGTAATTAGGTTTTATCAGCAAGTAATATAGACTTATAAATTTCAGTCAGTTAGATTCAAAGACACGTTTCAGACTGACAGATTAACAAATAATATAACTTGAAAGTTCTTTTGGCCAATGATTTATAAATTTAAAAAGATATTTAGGAGATTTTCTAGTCATAATCTCTTAGAAATAATCTTAATTGGGATTAAAATTAAGACCACTAAAGCTAGAAGAATATGATTTTAAAATAAAACTTATAAATGACTAGGGCACAATGACTTTCATTTTGCTAAAAAATATTTTGGTAAGGTAAAAAAAAAATAATTAATATTTAGTAACGCTAGGGTTGCCTGAGCAGCCACTTGGCCTACTTTGCAATGCTTACGACAACCCTACAATTTTGTTATGTAACATCAGTCATATTTTTAATATTATCATCTTCTTAGTTTTCGTTTTTTGTTTGTTACCTGTGACTTCGATCGCGTGAAATTTCATATAATAATATATTATTATCCGCGTGAAGTTTCAACCGCATCATACATTACTGCTATGCTCCCGTCGCGTTTAACGTAATGTAAAAGATCATAAATGGAATAATTTTTTACCGTTTTTACACTTTATTCCTGTTCCGTTAATATAATAACAATAAACGGGCTATCAAGCACAAAAATAATTGTTTAATTCTGACCAATAGTTCCTTAGATCAACGGGTTCAACTCTTCAGATTTATAATAATAGCATAAATTTATTATAAATCAATCTATTTACTATCAAAAGTTTAACATTTATTATCCAAATACAATTCCCATTATACTTACAAAGTGCGTAAATCACGTTATATTAGTTTTCAGTTCCAACAGATAGATCCTCATACATAAAATCGGACGTTAACCCAAATAAACATCGTTTTGATTATAAAACTTCTGTGTCATTGCGCGGTCAAATAAACGAATCGCTACTGATGGGACTATAAAAACGCAAATGTGGTTGTACTGGGTGGCGCAAAAGTACTGGCACTAAAGAAAATCCTTTTTTTTTTTTTATATGACATTTTCTGTCATTCTGTTGTTGAAAATTGTGTAGTGAACAAATGTAAAATACACTGAAAATAAACATGGACCGTTTTACTCCCCAAGAACGTGGAATAATTGTGTCAATGTTCTTACGGAATAATTCATCAGTGATAAGAACACAACGTGAATTTCGTCGACGATTTCCCCACCGTCCGGCACCGATTGGTCGCACAATTCGACGCTTTGCCACACGCCTTGAAGCAACTGGCTCAACATTGGATAGACCTAAGTCTAGGAGACCAAGAACAGGCCGTTCAGCTGAAAATATCGATGCTGTGCGCGAAGATGTGGAAGAGTGTCCAGAAACATCAACGAGGCGACGTGCCACGCAATTGGGCATTTCCAGACGGACCCTGCAGCGTATTTTGGTGAAAGACTTAAAGATGTTCCCGTATAAAACTCAAATGACTCATCAGCTGCTGCCTGCTGACCACCGAGCCCGTCTAGATTACTGCCAGCGCGTCATAAACCTCAACCTTGAAGAGGATGATTTTCCTTCAAAATTGGTTATGAGTGACGAAGCGCATTTCCATCTCTCAGGGCATGTCAATAAGCAGAATACTCGGTTCTGGGGCACTGATAATCCGCGCATTATTCAAGAAACACCTCTACACCCACTAAAAGTTACTGTATGGTGTGGCATCTGTGTTGACAGAGTGATCGGATCCTATTTTTTCGAAGACGCTGGAGGCAATGCGATAACTGTCACTGGAGAACGCTACAGAACCATGTTACGTGAGTTTTTGATACCCAGTTTGGACGAATTGGGGCTGGAGCACATCTGGTTTCAACAAGACGGCGCTACGGCACACACAGCGCGCGACACTATGGACTTGGTGAGGGACGCTTTTCCAGACCGAGTTATCTCTCGTTTTGGCGATTTGCCTTGGCCTGCAAGATCACCCGATCTGACCAGTCCAGACTTCTTTCTTTGGGGTTTTTTGAAATCTCGGGTGTATGTGAACAAGCCACAGACTCTCGCAGCTCTAAAAGAAAACATTCGTCAAGAAATAACGAACATATCGCAGGAAGTGTTACGGCAAGTTATGCAAAATGTCATAAATAGGGCTCAAATGTGTATCAACTCTGGAGGTCACCATTTAAAAGACATCATCTTTAAATCCTAATGGTACGAAATTTAATGGCACAAATATACATTTAAAAAAATCTAAATCTAGTTTTCTAATTTAGAAAAAATGTTATAGCTGAACCAAATAGGGTCTTTACTTTTGCGCCACCCGGTATTTTTATGGATCGGTCTAAGTTTATGTTTTGATTCTCGTATGATCCAGGGTTCAGTATAAGAATAAAAATGTTTTATTTCATAATTTATTGCTAACGCCAAATGTTTAAATTTAGTCTAAGCTACCGCCTTGCCGCTTCCCACTTTGTTGGTGTTGTGGGTTCGATATCAATATCACCATGGGACAAATTTTTTAAATGTTTCATAGATTTGTTCCGAGACCTGGTGACCTTTTGGCCTTGTCATTGGAACTTCTAAAATAATAATATGTACATATTTATTCAGCTATATTGTTTATAATCTTAAAGGTATAAAAATTACATTACAATAACCAATATGATAGTATAATCCTATCCAATATTATAAATTGAAATTTAATCTCGCGCTACAAAATTTTAGTGTTATTGAATTGGATAGTATTGTATTCAGCAAAAAGGTTTTTATGACGATTTTTATAGTCCGCGGTCACCGTACAGACCTTTGGCATCACTTCCCATGAGTGTCGTAAAAGGGGGTTGGGATAATAAGGACTTGAATTCTTGTTACGATGGTAGGTTGTATAGAAGAGGGGTAAAGAGAGAAGCACACTATTGTGTCGTGTTGTATTGTGTCACATTTAAGCGCGATACGTAAGTGTATTTCCGTTTTAATACTGGTATTCTTCTTCTTATGGAAGAAACAAGATCGATCAATATTTTGTTTTTGTCATTCAGTTAAGTTTGTAAGTTAATTTTGTACAAAGAGTTGTCAGCGCGTCTAACCGAGGCAACTCGTTCTCGAAATGCTGGCTTATATTTTGGCCAGCGACTTAGTATCGCAATACAACGCGATAATGCTGCCAGCATTTTGGGTACGAGGGCTTCTGACAGTGACTTATTAAGTTTAGATTAAGTTATTAGACTAGTTTAATTTAAGTTAAGATTTAAGTATTATAATGGTATCTTAAAACTCAAAGTAAAATTTTCATAGCTAAAACATAGCTAAAAGTAATAAATTTACCAAAGCATCACATGAAACGAAACAGTTACGGATATTAAAAAAAATGTAATGCCTGTCTGACATCGCAAAAAACCGCAAAAATATCCACGGATATTACACAAAAATATGCATTTTATTTATAACGATGTACTAGTAAAAATCCGAATACAAAACTTGTGGCTTGTGGAAAATGTTTGGACATCCGATAATCCGGCTTATGCGTGTATGTCCAACCGGCGTGATTGAAAGCATCAACACGTTTCCACCGTTCAATATTTTGTATAATTGCTTGTAAAAATATCGAGAGATATGGCTTGGTTTATGGGCTATTTTCATAATGATTTGATTCGGATTCCTGTTATCTTTTCTCTTCAGCGTATAGCGGTAAAAATACGACGAAAAAGTAACGCATTTCAGTATACGTTGAAATTTTATCATTATACGTTTTCAATGTTTTGATAAGTTTGCAAAAATAAATCACACCACTGGCTTGTTGTTTGTTGTCCGAACAAGATTATGTATTGCAATTGATAAGACATTTCAGGCATTCGGTCGCGGGTTCGATTCCCGCTCAAGACAAATCTTTGTGTTGATGATGGTGTGATGTTAATACATGGAGGTTTGTCTTGGTCTGGGTGTTTCTATGTATAATAAGTAGATATGTATTTACAAAAGAAAAAGTATATATGTAATAGTATCAGTTATTCTAATACCCTATAGTACAAGCTCTGCTTAGTTTGGAACTACATAACGATGTGTAAAAGTTGTGTGATATTTATTTTATTTATTTATTTATTAAAAAAATCCCCAACGTCAAAAGTTGATAGCACCTAATCCAAGTTACTAGTTTATTAATGTAATAACATCAACATACCAACAACGACAAATACCCAATCACAATAGCACCAAAATTAATTAGCAAAATGCAGTTATTACACAATCGTGATTAGCTTGAATTTACAAGCGACCGATAAATCCATTCTAATTCCCGCCGTCGAGCAGCTAATTTAATAATTCAGTGATATACCAGCCGAAATCGAAATTATCGCAGAAAATACCCGTATGACTAACGCCAGATAGAAATACACCTGTCTCTCTGTGACAACACACATACACAAATATAAAGGCCGACACTCACGAGATAGATGTATATCGATGTAAATTACGTTCCGAGAACATCTAAGTACGTCTTTATCTCGTTTGAGAGGTGAACGTGACATTTGATGCAAGGTACATTTTGAACTGAGTTGATGGGGTTGCTGTAATTTTAAGAGAATCTCACGACTATCAAGTATTGAAGTTTATATCACTCGATTAAATGTTGGAGAAATTGGTATTATTATAGATTCTCTTCATATCATAACATCACATAACATAACTTCACGCCTATATTACCTAGAAGGGTGTGGCAAAGGCGTACAACACCCATATTTTACCTGTTATGTTTATGTTCTATGTGATAGGAGCTGAGCCTATCGCCATCCACCAGTAACAATTCTAACTCCAAAATTGGGAATTTATAATAGAAAGTTCACAAATAACACTTTGCCGAATCGAACCCGGGACCTCGCAGTGAATAATTTTAGTAAATAACTCTTTTATTAACATTATGTAAAATATTTTTGTCAACATATTTCTACCCATTGCGATAAACATGATTATTGAACATTTAATGAATTGTTAAATGATATTGTATTTTAGAGTTGCCTGATACTGCACTTGCTACTTGTACCAACAAAGGAAGCAAAATATCGCAATACCACGAATTAAGATAAGGACTTTTATTTCATGATTTCAGTGCTTTTCAGAGTTATAGAAGCCTCTTGTAACTTCACTGCTGAACATCGTAGTTTCGTGTACAACAGACTTAACACTCATCTACTGCAATGTTTATCAGCCGTAGTGTACTCTTGCCAACTGGCAGCCGAGTTCACTACTCCGATATCTCTGTATGAATCACACGTTACGTCATGGAAGACCTGCCAATCGAACACTTTCAGCACTGAAATTGCTGTACACATGGCTACATATATCAAGCTTTACATTCCCAGTATAAGCTGTTCCGGCATACCAAGGGAAGCCAATACAATAAAAAACAATGCGATACCATCTTATAAATAATTTTCCAATAAAAAAACCGACTTCAATTACTAATAATGCTTATAAAATAAAAACTACAGGACCAAACTGAAAGAAACCACCATGGGCCCACCTGGCAGGCTATTTCGCGTCGAACAAAAAAAGAATCACATGAATCGGTCCATTAACCGCGACGTAATCGATGTACATACATAGAAAAAAAACATAGTGGCCGAATTAAGAACCTCCTCTTTTTTGGGAAGTCGGTCAATGCAATACTTATAAAGGAAATGTAAAGCTTATTGTGCAGCCTTGTGCACTTTATCTTCGTTCAAGTTATTAAGATAGTATTCATTTAGTAAAAAAAGACTAATGAATAATTTAATTTTGACCTAAGCTACTAAATTAATTTATGCTATCGTGTCTATTATAGAAAATTACACTGTGTTCTTGTGTTCTTTAAAAGTAGTTTCAAAACATCTATTCAAGCACTCACTTCGCTAAGCTAGCTCAAATGGTTAAGATATATTAATATAAGTATATACATAAAAATACAAATATTTTGGCAAAAAATAATACACACAATACTAAGCTTGCATTTTATATTCGTGTAAGAAGGTAAAAAATGTGTATAAGATTAAAGACACGAGTTCAAAAGTTCTCGCCTCATTGAGTTGTGAAGTGTTCACGAGTTTTCGCGTGACATCGCGTTAACCCGTGAACGTTCACGGGTGTTCGTAATGCGTTTTCGATAGTGTTGTTGTTTATGAAATGCATTTATCGGTGCAGTTATTCTAACAGTAGTATCTAACAGTAGGTAGACGAAGAGAAGATTTTTACTTTAGTTATAATTTCTACGTAAGATTTTGTACCCAGCTCTACGAAATAAACATTAGTATACGCACAAACAGATAGACATGACACTAAGATTTAGACTACTTGTTATTGACCTAATAAGTGGGTGGAGCCGCGTGCGAAAATGGCATACTAAGTTGTTAAAGAAAAAAACAAATAAATAATAAACATATACATAATATTCCTGCCTCGTAGGTCTAGTGGTTAGCGTATGCGCCTCTCACCGCGAGGTTTCGGGTTCGATGCCCGGGTTGGGCAAAGTGATATTTGTGAACTTTTAGGTTCACCCCTAACCCCATGGGACCTAAACATAATTAATGAAATATTGGTGTGTGCCCCTTCAAGGTAATATAGGTGTGATGCCATGTTATATACATAATATTTCATTTTATTTCTGTTCATCCTTTTCCCTACAAACAAACTTATAGCCCATTCCCAAAAAGCAACAAATCTTGTAGAAAACGGAATGCGTAACATAAATAAGAATGAGAAGGATTCTATTTATCGCCTCATAATTCCAGGAATCCTAGGCAAGGTCTGACACGTACCCAAAACAAAACATATAGAGTATGAAAACTTATTTCAATTCTCGTAAAGTTGTCAACAATGTGTTTATTGTGATTTGTTTTCGTACGACTACGAAATAGGCTTTGTGGGTTGGGAGGTTGATATTTAGTTCAGATTGATGTTGGTTTCGAGGAAAAATTATCCTAACTCATGTTTCGGGAATGTTTTTTGACGAGTTTGTTAACTACTTTGTGATTTATTTATTCATCTAGAGGGTAGGATTTTAGATGGTTATTTCAAGACCGAGGGATGGAATATAAAATTATTTTTGTTTACATTTTAAAATGTATACCATGTTACCGAACAAAATTGATTAAACAACTCCTATTTTCAAGTTTAATTTACCTGAAACCTTTGACCTGGAGATGGCTATCTTATGAAATATAAAAGAGAATTTCATCCACATATTTATACCAGTATCATGAACTATAAAAAAGTGTTGGCAGATAAAATAAGAAAATCCACTTTAACAAACGTTACGTCGTAAATTTAAATAATGAGTGGTAATAAAATAAAAATATTAACAAGACGCTTCAAGAAAGTTTATGTATTTAAATGCCTGAAGTGAATCATGTCATCTTACGCAAATGTTAAGTACTTCATGATTATTATATCAGCTTTTAAATGGCCGTGAAATGTCATTGACTGGAGAGCGTAAATATATTTAAATGTAGTGCTTTCAAATTATGTACCGTGAATATCGTACGAGCAAACACTTACCAAATTGTAGATGATAACTACAAATCCGCATTAATTAAAGATGAAGTAATTTATCAACCCAGTGGTGACCGGTCCTCTTAGTTGTATATTCAATTCATAATATTACCAGCAACCAATTTTAAAGTTTTAGAGGCAATTATGCCGGAATAAATGATTTTTCTTTCTTTCTTTCTTTCTTTCTTTCAACCCGCCCTGGCTTCGCTTCGGATACTATTTAGTACTATACTTATATATGCATGTTTTGTACATAAAAACCTTAGTTATGAATCATTCTATCATCTATAGCGAAGTTTTACAGATCTAAGCATCAGACAACAGGAAACGACTTCGTTTTATACTATGTAGTGACGATGACAGTGATAAAACGTCGATAGAGTATGCAACTACAACAATGTCCCTGTCCAAGTAATATCTAGGGTTAAAATTACGTCCTAACCAAGTCACTGAAGTGGTTGCACTATTTTGGGTAGAACGTATGGGTTGAGGTTGCTTCTTTTCGATATCTGATACCCTAGAAAAATAAAGTTACTATACAGTTAAGAAATGTAGGTACCTAGCAAGAGGCCTCTGTAGCTGGTTGGTTAAAGCAGCTGCCCGGTGTGCCGAAGGTCGCTGGTTCAAATCCTGTCGGTCCCATAATTTTTCAACTGTTTCTTAGTATAACCCTAGAAAAAAATTGTCATAATTATTCTTGTTTCTCAAGAACTTACCATAATAAAAATGAAACTGTATACTCTCACGTGTATCTGAGATTCATCAATAACCTAATATAGACGATAAATTTAATGTGAGCCTATTTCTAGAAGCTATAAACTACCAAGAGTTAGATTTCCAGATACAAGATATTTCAGTCATCCATTTCCCTAGCTATATCAACAACGGTCTTGTTTTGTTTAGTGCCGACATTGGATACAGGCTTTCACGTTTCAGATAATATCTACGCGCCCGTAGAACGTATGAGGTTCGTTGTAGGCCCGTGCCTGTATACACGGCTACCGATCAACCTATACATTTCCAGTACGGTGGAGGTTATATTACTCTTGTGGCTGGTGTATACTGTTGCGGCTGTGTTAACTGTGTATGATGAGATTGGCAAGGCAGGATAGTAGAAGCAGATGGCATGTTTCATATATCGAATATAGCCACGTCGACTCGATATTCCTCATCGACAAAATACAGTCTTTATTTGATATCAAATCACCTTATTGGCTTGACACGGTAAACAAAATTGATATGTTTTTATGATTTATACCAAAATATTAGTTATAAAATAGGTCAATAAGTATCGCAAACTAATTTGTTATTGTTTTATCTTTTAAAAAGGTAAATCAATGGACAAATACTTCTTCTGACTAGCTTTACCTAAAATAAATAAAACTAGTAAGTCTCTTTTTTTATTTGCTACTCATCGCTTAAGTTTATCACATAAATAAGACTTGCTGGCATGAGATAACAAACATGTTTATATATCTTAGTCATTTAACAATAAACACTAATCCATTACGATTTATATACCAATTCAAATAAAACGCAGATTCTCGTATTTCTGAACGAATTGATTTCTCACTCGTACTCAATCTTGCGAAGATTTATTTTATTTTATTGCCAAGTGCTTAAAGTAATATATGTAAGCGTACTAACTGAGCCTGGGCGTAGGAAGATGATAATATCGTTTTAAATATTGGTAAAGCACTTTTTTTCTTGGAAAGTGAAGAAAATTTAGTCCATGTTTATTAATGATTCACCTTTCGAATGGGCGCAAGGTTGTTTTTTCATTGTATTTTTACAGTTCACTGAATCATTCGTGCAATTGTTTCAAGTACTATTTTAGAGATTCGAAGGCTGATTAAAAAGAAATTGGCTTTCATTTATGTCAGAAAGCTTTTGTTTTATTTTACGCGAAACGTACTCTATTGCAATTTGAATGCTTTATGAAGGTGCTTGAGATTTAAATTGGAATATTGTTTTTTTATGGGAATTCATTACAAAACAAATTCTAGGCTAAAACTGAGAAAATATTAAGTTCGTTTTGATTGATTAAGCAAGATGATCAGCTTGTGTCTGAACTTAGCACTTCGTAACATTATATTATTATGTTTTTGTACTACGAGTAGCACAAAGATTTACATGATGCAAGTTTTGCATTGCAGCGAAATGTCACGTAAATTTTATTATAGCTATATGCCACTATATTTACCATAACATGGTTTAATGCCATCTCCTAGTGTTGTTTCAAAAAACTAACATAAGAAAAGAGAGAGAGTGAAATTTGTTAGCGGCTACCACCACAACTTTAAAAAAATCCTATAGAAAATCTAACGGCATTTCTAATCTAAATCTATAGAATAACTTAAACTCACTTATCCCTATAAACATAGCAAAGTGAAGTCCAAAATTCGATTATTATTTCAGCAGTTTCAATTTGCTTAGATGAAAACTGTGACGCAAACTTCAGTGCATTTTCGTAGTTATATTTTTGCTCATTTTTAATTAATTTATACACCCAAAAATTACTCTCCAAGATATCGCCTCCCTAAATTAGAAGATTAAAAACGCAAATTAGAATAAATAATTTCTTAGCGAAAAGGGTAATTCTCAAGAAAGATACGAACGCCGCAGTCCGGGTAATATTTTTACAAGTAAACTGTTTGTGAAGTAATTTGTTACCCTTTTTTGTACCGTTCGCAGTTTATCTGAGATTTAATAAAAGTTCATTAAGTACACTGTACCGTGAAAACCGGGCATTGTAAATATTTGCCGGAATAAATTTAAATTTTTATCAGTTTTGAAGATCGACGGCCAGTTTTTATTTTGTGGAGTTGAGATAATGAGAATGATTGTGTGAAGATTAAAGATATATTTTAAATTTGGAGTATTATGGATCAATTTAACGCCATTATAGTTTTCGAAACCATCAACAATTTCGTAATATGTTTTGGTTTCGCATGTTGTTGCAGTTGCAGTTCTTGATAGAGCCAATGCCTACTCCACATAACTCTATTATTGTTTTTAATTTTAGTGGTAATGTCTAACCCAAAAATGATTTTACGCATAACGATGTACAGTCAGCTGCAGAGTAATCTCACACCTTAGAAGTGCAAAAAAATACCTATGGTGGGTGAGATTTCTCTGTTTTTTAACCAAAATCATAACGAGGCCATAATTTGTTACTTTATTTTTTTAAGTTTTTGCCATTTTGCATCAGATGGACCACATGAACGTATTTATTTATTTTAGTAAAATATTTTTCTTTTGCTCACAGGTGTATCCCACGACCGCTCTTACGTCCTTTTCCGCCTCGGCAAGCGGGTTTCGCCACCAGTTCGGCAGTTCGCCGAATCGGGGCGGTCGGACGTTCTCGGATCGGCTCCTGGCACCCTGGACGTGTTTGGAGCTCCAGCTGTCGGGCAGGGGGTCGGGAGGGCTGAGGCGGAGTTCTTTGTTGATGGAAACCATTCTAGGGTGAGTAGTACATAAATATTCTTGATGCAACGTGTACAGTGTTATCTGGTGCAATTATTTTTGCTAAAACTGATGCTTCCGTCTCTGTTAGACAATCGGACACTAGGCGGTTTAATCTAGAATTACATTCACTGATTGTCATATATATATAAACGAAATAGATATGCATTTAGTAGCCATTATAAATGACAGAATCAGTTTTTTGTGTGCATGACCCATTTTATCTATCAATCCTTGTCCATGCACATTGGATTTTTACTGCATGCAGACAAAATAACAATCAAAAAAAATTCGACGAACAAGTAGGTAATGTATGCACACTGTCAAATAAATACAATTATCTGAACATTCACAGCAATAATTGCATCATAACGATTAACGACATTTTAAAAGTCCAAACTCAAAACATTAATGACCAATTAAATATGGAGTTTTATCGAAAACAATTGACACAATCGGTCGGTTGGTGACAATAACAAATACTGAAATGTTGTTGTCATGAAAATACAGAGAAGTTCGATTTTAGTTGAATTGTTTGTGACATTAATAATAATATTATTTTACGTTTACAATAAGTAACTATAATATTATATATTACACTTCATCTTCTTTTTCCTTCGTGTCAACGGTTAAGGTAAATTTAGTGAGCCTAATGTGTGGCTATCTCAACAGCTCTTTTATTGACATAGGCAACACTTTAATCCACTATAATATAATTCTATAGACACGAGGTCTTACACGCGTATTTTTTTTTAAGTTTAAAAATCGCATACGTTTAAAAATTATTCACTTTAATCCACTAGTTATTATGAAAACTACATATTTTCAAGATAAATTTTCATACTAATGCAAATAAATAAATATATTATTTAAGGTAATTATGTGAAAAAATAAACTGAAATAAGTGCCGCTTGAATTTCAATTAAAGAAAATTACGAAATTTAAACTGATTGGCTTGTCTGACAACCTTATTGCCCTATCCGACTGAAAAAGATGAGTACAGGCTTTTACACTCGTTAGCTTCATCGAGATTGCAAAGTACGCAATAATTTTGCAATTAAAATCAGCAATGGACAACAATTGCGTGAAGAGCTGGTTACACTGTGCGGTGTATCCACCATGGGGTGACATTGTGCGTATTTGTACAGTAATTATTGTTTTAAGTGTGGTATTTAATAAAATATTAATTATAGCCCTTTGAGAATTAATTTACGCTATTTAATATACGGACAATTTGTATTTAAATTTTGTTACCGTCGGACAAATTAATAGGTAGACAGTTTATGGGTTGTTTTAATTACTGACTGTGTCAAACAGAACATGGCTATAAGAAGTGGTCTTTATAATTTACGAGTAATATAAGTTTTAAATAAATACTTTGATTAGAACATTTTATTATATAGACGTAAAAATACATAACATTATTATGTATCTTATTGTAATCTAAACTTTTCGTTAAATATAATGTTGAATTTAGGACACTATACAATTCTAAACTAAGTAAAATACCGTAAATTAAAAATCACCATATATATGCTAGGTACGGCATCTTTTTTTAACGCAAATTATTCCCTCTGAGCTTCGTAAAGATCTTGTAAGAGCCTGAATTTCACAGCGAGCATATAATTTGCAATTTTAAGAACTGAGCTCTTACAACATTACATTCTTGCTAATTTATGTCTTTATGGTTTCGCTCTCAAATCTAGACGCCAGCTAAGGCGTTTCATTTATTCAAGGCATTTCGTACTTTAAGTGTTACTGAAAAGCTTAGAATTACCTATTTATTTCTCGAGAGGTGTTAGAATATGTTTCAATCATGTTATGTTTTAGTCGTCAAGAAATCAAATTATTTTTCAATGAGCCCCAAAAGGCGCTTGAACACGTCAAAACAAACACCAAAATACAAAATATATACAATTAAAATAAAACTTAACTAATTAAATTATAATACTTATTGCATTAAACTGATTTGAATCACCGGAGCTTTGGTTGACAAGTCAATTCAACATAGAAATAAAAAAAAAATATATATATTCGAAGGTTAACGAAAAAAAAAATGATGTCAGTTAAATTAAATCCCAATAGAGTGTTTGTCTTTGAAACATAGAAATTTAAAATAAAATCGATCCAAGTACCAGCTCCAATCGGTATTGCATCATGAAATCGTCGATAAAAAGTAGCCTTTATTTGTAATCCAAACTTCAATCTACAGTGTGCAAAATTGCGTTAAAATCGACACAGTGGTTTTGCGTGAAATACCTCCATAGCTCTTACAAACTTCCATATTAGCGTAAAACCAGGATACTTGCCCCGGTGGTATACATGCCTCAGTTTCGAATACATTATGTTACGGAAGTAGTTGGTGTTAGGTCTTGTCTAGCATTGAAGCCTTAGGGCCATCAAAACTGTTGGAGTAGGCAAATGCGTTTTGTCTGTAAGAATGAAAATCTAACACTGCGTGCTAAATCCATCAATTTAAAAAAATACTTCATACAGTCTGTATGAAGTATTTTTTTAAATTGATGGATTTAATTCTAAATTGTTTATTTTTTATTTTTAGTAACAGAGCTTTTTCGAAAAGTAAGGTACAACTATCCGTACTCCACAATAATTTTTTTTTTTAAAGCTTACTAGTAATTTGCAAATACAAATTACTAGTATTCTTGTTAACCCCGTCCAGCTAAGCTTTATTCGCTTGTGTTAGGAGGAAGTTCACGTCCGTGGTGTAATGGCCAGGATTCGAGCCCAGGACCTCTCGATCGTAAGACCGATGCCTTATCCATTGCGCCACGGCCGCTTTTAAAATAACGTTTTTAATTGAAGTAACGTTGGTAATATTTGAGTACTAAGTATATCAGACTGACGAAATTATTTAAATTTGACAACATAAATAGAAATTCTAACATCAAATCTTAAAGACCACGAGTAAAGGTCAAACAAATATTTCAAGTATATAAATCATAATCAACCATTAGACTGAAAGTGAAGTCTGACCCAAACAGTCTTCATTTATCAGAATTAGAGCATGTCTCCGTAAATGATGATAGCGACAGCTGAAAGAACTAGGCTTCGTGAAAATATATAAAAGTTTCATGAAAAATAAACTATTTGATCCCCAGACATATTGTTCACTGACCTGAAAAAAAATATTATTATAGAAGATTTTTTTTACGACAAAACCACGAAATTGTGCGAATTATTATGAAACTATGTGAAGACGCACAAGTGACATCCTGTTATTTGTTAAACATTGAATACACTGAAAATCGCTATTTACCAAAATGGTTATCTTAATTCCGAAACAATATTTCCAACAAAAATACACATTATATCCAGCGAAAATTGTAATTGGATACATACAGTATATCCATGCCTCTGGACTCAAAACTCCTGAACAACATCCATTGTGAACGAATTGCACTCGTTCGCAAACAAACAATGGGCAAAAATATCGTATTTCACCACTAATTAATACCCGACGAACAAACACCAATTACGAATATAAACGAATAAAAGAACCGAGAAATAAAACGAATAAGCGAGTAATAAAGAGTTTTATCGAATCGAGAAGCGGCTTTATGGCCCACCCTAATTCGGATTCTTTACTCGTTAATCGGATGTGTAATCGATTATCGATAATTGTTGAGAGATTGTTTAATTTCATCGAAGGTGGGGAGGTATCGGATATGGAATAAGGATCTTAATAATAATAAGTTATTATTCGCATTGGGTAATTACCTGGAAAAGCAGTTAATTAATTTTGCTGGTTGTAGATATTACCTCGTTAATAATAAAATTATCGTTACCTTAATCAAATCAAATCAAATCAAATCAAATCAAATTCATTTATTGTTTACCACAGGTGAAAATAAAGATGTTACACAATTCAGTTAGTACTGCTGCAGTATACCCATTAGGCGTACAATATTTATTTTTTGTTAAAACTAATAAAATGTAAACATAATCATTATACCAAAATTATTACATGTCAATTATTATTAAGAGTGATAAATGTCAACTTACATACTAATTACAATTTATAATATAAAATAATCGTTATTTTTTATTTTTCAAATGCAGACATACTAATACTAATATTAAATTTATTGAAATGTCAAAATTTTATCAAAATCATTAAACAATGTCAAATTATTAAATTACAATTTGTCACTTAAATATTCATTGACACTATAATAAGCCTTTTCCAACAGTAACTTTTTAAGTGCAAGCCGAAACCTATGGTAACTTTCTAGTTCCAACATATCCTTTGGAAGGTGGTTATAAATACGTGGCCCTATACAGAATACACTGTTATTGAACATTGAAGTTTTATGCAATGGGCAACATATTTTATGTTTATGTCGTTTACTAGTATACTGTTCAAACATGCTTATGTTGTTTCTCACAAAACTTATAACCTCATAGATATAAATTGATGGCATTGTTAGTAGACTCAATCGTTTAAAATGGGGTCTACAGGAATCAGTTGGCTGTATCTTACATATAGCTCTAACACATTTTTTTTGGGCTATAAATACCCTTTCGTTTTCTGTGGAATACCCCCAAAACATAATCCCGTATCTAATTATGGATCCTATGTAACCATGATAGGCGGTAAGCACAGTAGTCTCACTTACTTTTTTCGAAAGCATGTACATTGCGTATGACTGCTGATTCAATTTCAAACATAGATTATCTACATGGTTTTTCCAGTTTAGGGCACTATCTATAGTCAACCCTAAAAACTTGGTACTATCTACTTTGATAATTTTGGCATCCTTGTAGTCAATTTCAAGGTTATTTATCGAGGGAATTCTATTTTTAAATGTCATTGTGTATGTTTTATCTAAATTGATTTTCAAATTATTGGATGTCAGCCATTTTATTATATTATCTAAAGTACTTTTTACTTCATTTTCAAGCGATACTTTATCTTTACCTTTGAAAATAACCGTGCTGTCATCAGCGAACAGTATCATTGGATGGTTGGTTACTTTTGGAAGATCATTAATATAGATATTAAATAATAGAGGACCCAAGACGCTCCCTTGTGGTATTCCTCTTTTGACATCCATGTATTCTGATAGGTAATGTATTTGTTCCCTGCTTTTAGTACACATTCGTGTTATTTGAGTACATTGTTTCCTGTTTGTAAGATACGACTTTATGAGTTCTGACACATTTCCTCTTACACCGTATGATTCTAATTTATTAAGCAATATTGTGTGATCCACAAAGTCGAATGCTTTTGTTAGATCCATGTACAATGCGCATACAGGAATCTTCTTATCGACACAATCTATGATTATCTGCAGAAAGTTATAAATCGCTAAGTTAATAGATTTATTCTTTCTAAACCCTATCTGTTCTGCTGCTAGTACATTTTGATGTTCAAAAAATATATTCATCCGATGGTGTATAGCCTTTTCAAAGATTTTAGACAAATTTGGAATTAGAGCTATGGGTCTATAGCAACACATAGAGTGCCTGTCATCTTTTTTAAATATCGGCTGTATGATTGTTAGCTTTAGTGGATCTGGGAAAACTCCATGTAATAGACATAAATTTAGTATGTGGGATAAAACATAGGATATCTTTGGAGCAACTTGTTTGAGAACAAATGTCGATATGTGATCGTATCCAGTACTGTTTGTGTTTTTGAGTGCAGTTATAATATCGAAAATTTCTTTAGGAGTTGTTGGAGTCAGAAACAAGGAATTAGAAATATATGGCGGGTACGTAGTTTTTAAATTGTTACTTAATTTATTAGCTTGATTAATGAAATAATCATTGAAAGCATTAGCAATATCTTGTGGCTCCTTGATTGTAGTAACATCATCAAGATTTATATGGTGTATTTCGTCCCTAAGCACATTGTTACGTGTATTATTTATAACGTTCCAAGTTGCTTTAGACTTGTTTTCAGCTGTGAGAATAAAATTATTATTTTGAACCCTTTGAGTTGATTTTATAATACGGTTTAATCTTGACGATAGTGAATTAAAATCGTTTTTGTGCTTTTCAGATGGTTTGTTGCGATATTGCCATAAAAGCTCACGTTTGCGTTTACAACATTTGAACAATCAAATGATTTAATTAACGTTTCATAATATAATTTATTTTCAATGCACACTAGACACTCCTGAAGCTGTCACGTGTGTCATACAGGGTGTAAATGACCAGTGATTTAGTACAGAATTACCCCGACTAAAAAAGTACTCATCGGAAAATTAATGATTTTACCAAAAAAATATGTGTTTCGCTATTTTTATAACTGATTTTCTAAGGGTAACATTATCCTTTACTATTTTATCGCAAAACAACCAATTTATGATTTTCGCTCAAAATGTTTCTCGTTATTTTGTAAAATTTCGAGACTAAAATAAATTTTTCATCTATATCTTCAAAATAATGTTTTTAATCACTGAAAAGTTATTTTTCAAGCTTATTCTTATACATTTACGATATTCTTGTGACACATCCAATACCGCTTTTTTTGCACCTAGTCTCAGAATCATGTATAGGCTTAGTATAGGCTTTAGTATACGTCTTCGTCATGATGTCATTTACACCCAGTATGCTTAATATATACCTACTAGTTTCTTGGCATGTACTACATGTTGTACATTATATCGTATACGCCCACATGAATGAGTTCACTTCATAGAATCTACAGAAATGTATGATTCAATAATTGACAAACGGTGTCCTACACACAGTTCAATGTACATGGTAAGGTAATAGCTTTCTAGGTGGGTGGCAGTTATTATGTTTCAGGATACATTAAAATATCGATAACTCGGTGCTAGGTGAATGTCCTCGTCCTTCTACGCATCGATCATTCTTCTTGAGAAGAAAATCAGAAATAGAGACAATAATATTTTTATACTGTCATTATTCCTTATTAATTTTAACTTTATTTGTAACTTGTCAAGTTCTAAGAGTTCATAATAATATTAGTTTTAAAGACAGAATGCATAAAAAGTGTTGCTCATGATTTTTTTGGACATTCACCCTTCTACACCAGCTCTTGGACTAACTTTGTTACTAAATAAATTGTGTGACCAAAAAGGTACTCATTGCAACGACGTATCTTGTACTACCAATCTTTAACTCTTTATACTTTATAATCATACAAACAGTGAACAGAAATGTATATAAATATAAATATCAAATATAAATATTTCACATCTAGTCCCAAACCAAGCAGAGCTTGTACTATATGTACTAGAATAAATGATACTAATACATATACTCTTCCTTTGTAAATACATACTTATTATAAAACCCCCATGTTCATGCACACAAAGATTTGTCTTAAGTGGGTATCGAACCCACGACCTCGGCGTCGCAGGCAGGTACAACCCACTCCGCTATACGGTCGTCAGTATAAAAATAAATAATTGTTAAACTTAGTAGCCATCTGCTCCTACCCACTAAACAACCCCTCTAACTATGAATCTAAATGAACGCGCCACTGAAGTACAAAAACACGCTGTTAAATGCAAAGGTAGTGCTTTTTACATGAATTAAGTTAAATAATTAAGGAAATGAATTGCGCGTACTACGTGAGATGATTACGTCACTGGTGCCTCGTTCACTTCACGCGAGTACTTGCCTCGAGTTGAACATTTAGTGCGAGTTTAACTGTTGAAAAGTTACGTACGTGTTTCGCGGTTTAGAACGGATGTCGAGCAAGGAATATAATACAGTTGTGGTTATTGCACTTCTGATCTCTGGGGGTTGGAGTGCGATGAGGACTTTTTAAACTAATAAAACTAGGAGCAAGTTTAAAATAGAAGTACCCTACTCAAATTTAACTCGGTTGGAGTAAGGAGGTCGGATTAGATGTGATTATGTGAGGGTTTTTTTTATATTGTCTCCTCGAGGGTAAAACCGCCCCGAGTAGCAGTTTATTGTGCTCTGCTATTTGATACAGAGTTTTTATTCGTTACAAAGTTTTAGTTAAGTATGTATATAGAGTTGTTTACAACATGATAATTTCGGTATTTAAGATAATATTGGAGAGTCGATGTATGTGTGATATATTATGTGTGTCAATGTGTAAGTGTACAGTGTCGGATGTGGTGAATATTAGGTGTTGTTGATTTTTTTGAGCGTGTCTACTATGTGTGTGAGATGTACCATAAAGGTGTCAGTGGCTGTGTTGTTGGAGAGTATGGAATCTAGGTCGTAAGGGTTCAGCTGTTTAAGGTGGCAATACTGTTCGTGGTGTAGTGTTGTGTGAGTATATTTGGGGTATTGTGTGATGAGGTATGTGAATGTTTGGGTGGTTTATGTGAGGGTTAGATTAGCTGAATATATCTATCGATAGAAAACTTACTGAAGTAGTATTTTACCGAAGATACGTTATGTTATTACACTAGCCATACCAAAGTACATTTTTTTCCATTTTGTTGAAATACATTTTTTTTGCGGCAGATCATGTAGGTACATGTTTACATGAATAACAACTTTTGCGAACTTCGATGGTTTTGTGGTTATCGTATGCGCCTCTCACCGCGAGATCTCGGATTCGATTCCTGGGTGGAGGGAAGTGTTATTTGGGAACTTAGTCAGGAAATTTACAATAGCAGCACGGAGTTGGAATTGTGCCCGGTGTTGATAGGCTCACCCCGCTCATGGGTGTTATACAGCTCTGCCACACTCTTTTAAATAATATAGGCTTGATGTTATGTTATGTGTTTACTTATTTATTTATTAATTTATTAATTTATTTATGGTTAACCAACAATTGTTTGAACTGTGCGATAACAATATTAACAAACTTAAAATACTTACATAAGTGTAACAATTACTTAAAGGTTAACACCGCATGCACTAAATAATAAAATAGTAGACAATATTCAGTAAAAATTATGAATAATAATTATCTTAAATATGGAAGTTAAGTAATATTACAGTAATATAATACACTTCCAATATTAAATTAAATCTAAAGTGGAAATAACTTGATTTGTTTGAAAATTTTGAAATTATGCATTTTTACATTGTGTTTGTACTTAATAATGGCAATTAACAATATTTTGTTAAATTGCTTAAGGCTATCATTATAAATGTCTTATGGATTAATATAATTTTTTAAAATAATTCATAGCGAATCATATCTCTCTCTCAAAACTTGCCTCATACAAATAAATTCAGCCTAAACGGCCAACAAAGTTACACGCTGTAAGAACTCCCATTAATTAAAATTACGCTGCTCTTTAAAAAGGTAACTCTGTTACAACTTAATTACCTACTTTTAATTTTTATGGGACCATTATTTCTGTAAATATTGAACGAGATATTTTATCGAATTTGTTTACATTACATTTTTGCTTCCTGCCTCCTAATGGCGAAGTTTTTATTACAAGTAAGATAAGTTAATAGCAATAGTACTTGTTTGTTCTGTTTAAAATATTTTTAGAGGAGATGCAGAAACAGCTAGGTCGTATTATTTTAGAAAATTTGTTGTCTAATTACATAACTAACGATCATATCGACGGGTCCTACGTATACTGGTGTAACCCGCAAAACAGCAAAATACGTTTTTTTCCACCAAAAGCCTTAAAATTACTTAAACTTTATATCCTGAAAAAATTATATTAAATTATCAAGTAATTTCAAAGATACAAACGTGTAAACTGATATAAGATGTAAGACTACTACACTGATGTAAGACACTTGCACCAGTGTAGGTAGTCGCGTGCGCAGCGACACGGCCGTACAAGTGTCATTTACTCCAGTATGCGCGCGGCGGCGGAGTCGAGAGTACGTTAAACACTGGTATAACTGCGATGCGTTTAAGATTACGTATTAATTTGTTACAAACTATTCAGATTTTGTTTGTCTTGAGTAAGTACTGGTAAGAAGTCACAACAATCAAGCGCTCACGAGGTCAATTAATGATAGATTTATTAGAAAATAAGAATAGAAAAATAAATACTCCAGAAAATTACGAAGGTAAGTATTAATTGACTAATTAAATAGTATAATGATATACTTTGTATTGTCTGATCGAATGTTAAATTTAAAACAGTAATCATTACGTGTTGTTTATTTTTGTTTTCACTTATACCAGTATACAAGGTTCATAGTGGTCACTAGCGTGTTTTGAATAGTGGTTTTAGTAAATTTTAACGATTATTTGTAAATATAATTAAAATTGATTTAACACATTAATTTTAATTTATTTTAGATCCGCCGGCAGTACCATCACGTGAGATACGTGAATAATTAGACCAATCTTTTAAAGTGTGAAACGGGACCACGGAACTGACCGATTTTAATGAAAAAAATAGATTCACAAATGAAAGTCTAAAAGAAAAGTCAGGTAAACATACTAAACTAAATTAATCAAATATAATTTTATAATTCATGTTGTTTTTTTCAATAAATTTTGCACTTATATCAGTTTACAAAGTCACATCTGACTTTTTTTTTGTTTTGTTATCTTGTTAACTGATATAAGTTACACTATTTTAAAAATAATATTTATTTATTAATAAAATTTGGGAAGGATATTTACTATTAAACAATCTTAAATTAATTTACAAACTTTAATCTTAAATAATACTAAAACTAAAATCATACCTTACTTTGTAAAACTAGAAGAAAAATATAAAAAAAGTTATGCGTCAAAAATATTTACGCATCAATGTCAAATGCGGGTGACGTGCCCAGAAGGCATGTTGCCAGCCTTGTTTTGCAATTCTCACCCTTTGAGCGAAGTAAAAACCAGCCTTCTGGTCACGTGAAGTGTCGATTTTAAATCTTTTTAAAAAGAGAATGGGCACTCGGGCCCCTAGACCCTAGCGTCTTGACTCCAAACGGCTCAAATATGTAATCACCAACAAGATTACTATATTTGCGCCACTTGAGGGTTTCCGCAGAGGCAGCAGCAGTGCCGGCGCAGCCCGCTGTATTTGGAAGATGTGATGGCACAAGGGTGTCGACGCAGGTTGCGTCCCACACCAAGGGCCGACCCATCTTCCAAGGCAGTAGCGACATACTATCCGGTCTCTGCCCATCGTCCCGTGACAAGCCGTTTGGTTCGAGCACAGCAGGCACGCCGGCGGTAGAAAGAGCACGACGGATAATGTCGTTAAGGTAACAGTGCCACGGAATGCGGCCTGCACTCCTGTTGCACAAAGGCCATGGTGCCCGAGGCAATCGACAGCTTCACCACACCGACATTGATGCGGAGAAACGCAAGGAACACCCAAGCGAAGGCAGGTGCGATGCGGATTGTACGGTCATCCAACATGGTTCCTATGTTAGGTGACGGAAGCGCATGAAGCCACGCTCCTGACTCCCATTCGCCCACAGCCAGCAAACGAACACGCTCAGCCGCATTGGTAACAGTATCAAGGAGATAGTTTCTAACACTACAACAGAGCGGTCTATCCCACTGCCTCTTGAAGAACGGGTCGGTCGGCAAGTCAGTGCTCGGACAAGTTAAATGCCAGGCGTTCTGTGCGTCAGATTTGTACAGCACTTCCGAATGCTGATGGCTGATCTGCAGGGTTATTGTTATTGTTGGGACGAACAGACTGCTAAAAAGGGGCCAATGAAATAACCAGCTGTATTTTCGATTTTATTGGTATGAAGGTGGAGCAAGTCGTCAAAACTTTTATATTCTGGTCGGATAATTGGAGGCCAAAATCAAAATAGGATAGTATTCCTTATGTATATGTATTGCGCTTGGAAATTTAACGTGAACATAACCTATAGATTTTTTGTTGATGGTCATACTCAAAATGAGGGTGACAGCATTCACTGAGTAATTTAAAGAAAAACCAGAAATATTTTAATTTATACTTCAGAAAAGTGGTTCTAGCTTTTATAATGGCGACAGCTAATGCAAAGCCACACAGCTAATGTATATTGTTCGAAAAGTAACTAAATTTTTGTCTTTTATTAGGTTTTCTATACCATTAACTACTGTGATTATTGTTACGATAAATAAAAATGTGATTTATTGCCAATGTCTGAAAGACTGATTAAGTAGTACGTAAGACTAATTAGGAAGTACTAATGAAAATATAAATAAACAATTAATATAATTAAAGAAAGTTTCTACTTAAGTTAAGAAGATTACAATTTTTAGTTTTATTTTTTTAAAGATGGCAAGGCCATTGATTTTATTTTTCATTAAGATTGCCACAACATTAACATTAAAATATTACACACCTATTAAGCATAGGACTGGCAAAGTCATTTATTTGAAAAAAACTTTTATTTTGTATTTTCCACGTTTTTATTTTATTTCCTGCCACAGCCATTCAAATATATAAGGTTAATAACAATGCGGAATACTGTTGCAAGTAATTTTCCAGTACTGAGTAAACTGTTATAAGTGTTTAAAAGTCGATAAAATAAGATGTTATTGTTAATATTTTAACTGCATATTAATTAATTGATTTAAAATAACATGTTAAAAGAGTAAAATCCTTAAATTTTCCTTTATTTGAAGAACAAGCAAGTACACTTTAAACTGGTATAAGTGGCCACTTGTATCAGTTTACAGGTTCTATTATAGTAAAAAAAACAAGCTACATTAATGCAAGTGGTGCTATTTTCCAAATTAAAAAAAAATAAGAAAAAACAATAATGCAGTCTTTTTCCTTAGATATTCAAACATAACATATCAAAATTTCAAATATTTCCATTGATTTATAACAAAATTACAAGCTTTAGAACCTTTAAACCACTCTCCTGAACAGTTGTGATTTTGCACTTGTACTAGTATACGTAGGACCCGTCGATATATTAGGTACTCAAAAATGATTATAATAAACAATAGAAAATTCACATGATATAAATTATAATTGGTGTGCGTGCATAGAATACGCCGGTAAAGTAACGTATAACCTTCTATTGTTCGTAGAAACTTACTAGTAACTATTTTATTAAACTTGTAAATTATTCGCCTTTAAAATCTTTCGTAACCGTTTACTCATATACAGTAATTTGTATAACAAATTAACTCTTTCAGAGATACTTTAACAGTATCTACTAATGAAGACATTTGAAATTAGTCTCAAGCATTTGAAGCATTCATGTAAAACAAACAATCACTAAACAAATTCTCATTGAATCTAGAGTTAACAAGAAATTCTTACACGAAGCTGTCAAGAGCAGTTTGTAACTATGATTCTGCTCAGTTAATTGTTTCGTTAAACCTTTCTGAGAAATTAGAATGTTATAAAGCTATACGTAATTTGTATTGAGCTCAGATAAGAAGCTGTCTAGACAAACTCGTATCCGGAGTTCAACAAGGATGTATTTTAAGACCTTGTTATATTTTGGCTTCAGAATAGTAATAGTTCGTAGTTGTTTTAAATTTTGTCGAGTTATCGAACGTAAAAGAACGTATTAACTTCAATATACCCCAAATGTTCAAATAAAGTTTCACTGCATTTTACTGTTTTAGCATAAAGTATTTCTTTTATTTCAAATCCTATACTCCACTAGGATACCCTTTGTTGTGGGGAATGCAAACAAAAATAGCTAGCATAAACGTCCAGACACGACACAAACATCTGTAGGCTATGCCGATTTTTGTGCCAATAAAATGAAGCTAGCAACATTGTCCTCGATACGGAACAGAAATAAATGCAAAATTGTTGTGGCCATACGGGTTTTTGGAATATATTGTTAGGGTTGTCTATAGTTTCGCGTAATATTTATTTGGCATAAGTTTCTTCGCATATTTTTTTTAGCATAAATACTTTACGTATAATTATTGTTAGCCATTTTCGTATGTATCAATTTTCTTGAAGAATTTTTACATATGTAATTTATATGTTGGTTTAGATATTGCACTACTTGGTCATTACGACACAGTTGTGGTAAACTTGATTTTAATTTGACAGTTAGTCATAAAGAGTGATCTTGCAGTTCATTAAAAAAACAAGCTTTATAAATTAGTTTCTAAATAAAATTTAAATATGTTATCTTATCAGTGATGAATGAATTAATTTTTCTTATGTTGTGTTAAAGTCACTCGCAGAATAAAATCAAACAAATCTTTATTAATCAGACACAAACATAGGTAAAATCAAAATAAAAAAGGAAAGATACATAAACTTAAAATTAATGTAGTGGTCCAACTGAATCAGGACCAATGTCTGAAACCCATGACAATGGAAAAACGAGCTGGTCAATACGTAATTACATGCACTAAAAATAACTCAATCGTATTCAAAACAAATGATTCTCATCCAGATAAATTAATACTTGTCCCATTATTTCAAAAGAGGTGCATCAGCGTTGACCTAATTTATATTAAACGTTTTTACTTCGTGATTTCATCTGTAATGTTTTTGTCAGGCGACAGGTGTCGGTGATGACGCAAATTTGCTCCTAATTGGTTCATTGTTGGGTAATACTTCGATTTCTGTCATAACTGCATGCATCTTTCACATAAAACAGTAGATAGTTGTCCTACTTCCCCTTATAAATTTACAGTTCCATACAACATCGCCATACACAAATGCATACACCTCAGAGGAAATAATCTCGCATACACTAAGTAAGATGTTTATTTTGTTTTTGGTCGGATACATTTTCAAAAGTTTTATAAAAATGTCGAAGTTTTTAATGAAAAAAATTTCACCATGATATCTTCCCAATGGAAGCCTAAAAAATAAATTGTAATCGGCTATACTTATCTAATTTACCATTTTTATCTGCCTCGTAAGTCTTATAGCTAGCGTATGCGGCCTCTTACCACGAGGTCTTGGGTTCGATGCCCGGGTCGAGCAAAAGTGTTATTTGGGATTTTCTATTAGGAAATTGTTAATAACAGCATGGAGGTGGAATTATGCTCTGTGGATGGCGATAGGCTCATCTCCTATTGCATGGGACCTAAATAAAACAGGTGAAGTGTGGGTTCTATATACATCTGCCACACCCTTCTGTGTAATATAGGCGTGATGTTATGTAATTTTCCTCTTTTTAACTCTAAAAGAGGTGCAACGTTGACCTAATTCAAGTTAATGTTTGTCGCCAGGTGTCGGTGATGGCGCGAATGGTGCCGTCCCCTGATTGGTTCATTGGAGTGGATAGCTTCGATCTTTGTGTTGATGGGAACTGGCTGGATAGTATTACTATTGAGGTAAGTTTTTGAACATAGAACAATTTTTTTAAATAAATTAATTTATTAACATCTTAGGTATATATTTATCTCGTAATACTTATATCTTGTAATACTCGGGCATCTATTTTTTTGCGTATTAACTCAATTTAAATACTACCAATACAAAGAAAATACTGACTTGTCTTGAATTGCGATCTCACACCATAAAATATATCATTCAAAATTACGTTCAATTTACCATCATCTTGACCTTTAAAAAAAAAAATTGGGAAAAATTTAAGACTGCAATAACACCACACATTTTGTACGAGATTGAATGATTAAGGCAATACGGCTTTGAAATTACAAACTTAAGGCGTCCATGAGCCGGGTTTTAAGCCTGCAGCCTTTGCAGTTCTAGGAAAAACAATAGTACATTGAGATGCTATAATAAACTTGTACGATTTAGGTGGATCCACTAGACGCCGGCACAGACAACGGCTTCACATTCACAGCACCGAACTGGCCAACAGCCCCTCAAGGCATAGCATACCGCATCACATCGAAGTACCCGGCCCATCCAGCTGGCTCGTTCTTTTATCCACATCTGAGAAGACTGCCGCCGATTGCTACGTTTCAGTTCATAAAGGTAAGAAAGAAAGAAAAATAAAAATAATACTAAAAGAAAATCAAAATACAACTTATATATATATTATAATACTTAACAAATATTTTTGCCAGAATTGGACATCATCTCAGCCATATGCTACAGAATCATAATAATATACTTGATACGTTTTAAACGATACTTATCAGCACCATAGTCAGAGCGTTAAAGTAGAGTGTAACAGTGGGGCACCAGTAAGAAGCAACCGTCTGTCAAGTCTAAAAATAATTTTGATTTATTTCACCAGAAAAATTTAAATTTTAAAGTTTATAAACTGAGTACTTTTGATAAACGTCACCATATTTCGCAAAGTTAATTTACACGACATGTACAAATTAAATAACGTAACCGAACATGCAAAACACGAATCGTATTAAATGTAATAACACGTACGTCATTAAGACTAATAACTACCCATTTGTCAAAGCCATTCCATTAGTACTGTCGGTTTGTCTGCGCCTCACTTAAAATGTCTCGTTAGATTCCGATGTAAAATTTATGATGTTAATGTATTGGTTGTAAGTATTACCAGTCACGTAAGGAGCATATTGATAAAGGATTATTCATAATATTTTATTTAAATCTTTGGCTAAAGCCTAATGGTTAGCTATTAAAACCATTTTTCACCAGAATTAATGGCGCGATTCTGTAAGAAAAACTGTCTGTTGCGGCAAATTTGTGTACCCTTACGTTCAAATAAATACGGTCGATATTTGATTGACAGAAATTTAAATTTCGTGTGATTCCATTATAAGAATACCCTTGCGGCAGTACGATTGATTAATTAAATCACTACACCCATTTCCAATGCATTTTCTTGATGTCCTGTCTAAATACGTACCAATTTTCTACTTTGGTCACATAGCATTGCTTTTTGTCCAACAGTTACGAGAATACGAGCTCTCAGAAGTGTTCCACCGAACTAGCGACGACAGGCGATACGACGTCCTACAACTAGACAAGCTCAATCACAACAACATTGATGTACTAGACGGGAACAGGGCACTATCCATTGCTGAAGAAGTGGAAAGAGCTGAACAAGCGCCGAGGATATACTCCGAAGGATCCATGACTACGCCTGATGGGGCTTATTCTTATTATTCTTTGTAAGTATTTGATTAAATTAAATTAATTCCTATTTGAAGATCGGATGGCCGAGTGGGTAGTGCACCTGACTGCAACGCCGAGGTCACGGGTTCGATTCCCACTCAAGACAAATATTTGTGTGCATGAAGAAGAAGGTTTGTCTTAATCTGGGTGCTTCTATATATAATAAGTATTTATTTACAAAAGAAAAGTATAATAATATAGTATAGTATTAGTATCAGTTATTCTAATAATGGCGTTCTATGTAATAATATTTATTTAAATAAAAAAAATATATTTATTTATAGGTATTGTATAAAAAAAGTAAAATGAAGGTAGAAGTTGTCTTGTTGTCGATGAAGTCTGTTTAGTAACCAAGTTTTTGACCTTATATTTTCAATGAGACAGCTTGTGGATAAAAAGTCACACTACAGTAATGCGACCATTAAGTACCTAAATAACTGACAAATACTGTTTCAGGCATTTCCGTAAATAAGCCTGCCCTAATCATTAATTAATGTTAATTATAATAATATATTGGCTACATGGATTCATTTATTCATTTATTATACTGCAATCAATAAGAAGCAAGTAACATATTACAAAATTTGTACCAAGTGTGGTGATAGTGGTAAATTACCAAAATTATTACTAAAGCCACACTAAATAGAACACAAATATTAAAACTAATTCGATACAAATTTTGGTAATAATTATGCCGTACAATCTCAATAATACATTTGTTGATAATCATCATAGAAATCTGAATAATAAGGCAATAGAAATGTCAAAGACGCGTGACCTTGTCGCCGCGCATCTGTCTAGTCAAACACAAGTGCGAGTTGAGGAATTGTCGTCTTAATGTCATCGCAAAAAGAATAATTTTGTTTGCAGGAATACAAGCGCATGAGTCTAATCGAACATAAGTGCGAATTGAGGAATTGTCGTCTTTATGTCATCGCCAAAAAGAATAATTTTGTTTGCAGGAATACAAAAAGTGGTATTTGAAAAACGGCGACATGCGTCCCAGTGTTAAAAGATAGTCGATAGCATTTCTATTGACTAGTTATTAAGATTTCTATGATAATCATCATAATTATAGGCAATAAATTATAAATGAAATAATTATTTCATAGCTCAAACAGGATATGTGTTTAGCTTAGCCTTTGTACGCATTCAAAATCGTTTACCGTAGCAAATGGTGTACATTATATTATGTGTCACAACAATAACATTTAAAGAAGACAAGAAAAACTAAACTAATAATAAACAAAAATATAATAACCTAACTTATGTACTAAAAGCCTATTCTAAGAGACCGCAGCCAGTGGGCAACGTTCCCAAAATGCTGGCAGCATTGCCACGCTGGATGGCAATGCTTATCCGCTGTCCAAAATAAAGGCCAGCATTTCGGGAACGTGTGGCCTCAAAAATGCGAGACGTTATTTCTTTATATACAAAGTGAGCGCCCGGCCCCCACGTCCCAAGCGTCTCTACCCCAAAAGGCACAAACATATAGCCACTGTCAAGGAGACTATATTTGCGCCTCTTGAGGTCCTCCGCAGATTCAGCCGCCGCACCAGGTCTAATGTGTACTTGTTAAATATGTACTGCAATGTACTCTCTTTGATACGTTTTGATATTTCAAACGTTATATTATCAGTTTCATTTTATAATCATCTGGATGATGCATGATTATGTTTTAGTTGGTTTTGTTTGTTTTTTTTAGTTCGCAGCATAAATATTAGAATTAATTTATTTCAAACTAGCTGTCCCGCGCAGCTTCGCCCTCGATAAAATTTTGCCCTCGAAAATATTTTAAAAGTATCCTATGTCCTTCTCCCGGTTCTAAGCTACCTCCCCACCAATTTTCAGCCAAATCGGTTCAGCCGTTCTTGAGTTATAAATGGTGTAACTAACACGACATTCTTTTATATATATAGATTTCATCTAATCATCTTTCTAATGAATCATAATAATTCTATACATTTTTTTCATGTTTTTTTTTTAATTATATTTTTGTGAACCCCTCCAACTAAGCTTAATTCGCTTGTGTTAGGAGGAAGTTCACGTCTGTTGTGTAATGGCCAGGATTCGAACCCACGACCTTTCGATCGTAAGACCGATGCCTTATCCATTGCGCCACAGCCGCTTAATTATCTGCTGATTTGCCTTAATTACTTGATCCAAAGCATTTTTTTCGGTTAACTTTACTAGATATAACTATCTAGTAAATCTTTATTCCAATTCAACTTTAACCGGTCTCAACCATTCTGTATCTTCCTATAGGACAAATACGACATCGAGTACGACCGAAGAGCCTCGATCAGTGAACGAGCTACCAACTTCGGGCCCCGCCGCCAGTGAGCGATCGGCCCTTAGGAGTTTGGCTCGCAGATATCGGGCGCGGCGACGACGCAAGCTCCGCGCGGATAACACCAACCCGGCGGAGAGGAGGAAGCGAAAAAAAACTAGTAAGTGAATAAAATCCATAAACAAAATATATAAATATAAGAAGAAAATATTTTAATAGCTATATAAACGGGATACTCACTTGATTTAAGCCGGCTTTTATCAACTTGCGACACTACGCGACGTCACGACGATAAGTTAAGTTTAGACAAAATTACTTACGTGAACGACGTTCACAGTTGATTCTTGATTAGAATCTTGAGCGTAGTGAGTGAGGGACTCAAAAGAAAACTTTAATCTCAATTTCAAATTCAAAATTCGAAATTCAAATTCAAATCATTTATTTTCATAGGCGCTTGAAAACGTCAAAATATTACAAAAAAATGATATAAAAATAAATTATAAGTAAAACTAAATTATACAAATTACAATGATATGAATAACCGGGACTTAGATTAATTTTAATCCAACTGTTTAGAATTAGATTAAAATCAATCCAAGTACCAGCTCCGATGGGTATTGCATTATGAGAAGAGCTGGTGAGAAACTCATGTGCACCATCTTTTCAAATGAAATGAATAAAATATAACAATTATCATACATATTGAAAGTCACATAAAAAGAGCAGTTTATTTCCAAATACTATTATAATTTTTGCAGTCTAAAATACTTTAATAAGCTTTTTGAGATAATCTGATTTTAATAATCTCGTGTCGCACATACAACTTTTCACCTCAGCAGCTCATATTAGTACCCCTAGTACAAGTTCTGCTTAGTATGGGACTTGACGACGTGATGTGAAAGTTATGTGACATTCAAATATTATTAACTTATTTGTAAGGGACTTGTGTAGAGAAAATAATTGCAGTTAACATGTCAGAGTAGCATAAAAAGCGCAAGATAGATTTTGTCACGTTTTTTGCCATGTTTCCTCGTACAAATGTATGACAAGAACGCGACTAAATATATCTCAAGTTCGTTATGCTAGCCCCTCTGATGGGAAGTGGCAATGATAGCCTACTTAAATTCAAAAAAGCCCGCAGAATCATCGTTATATCATGTTTATTATTTCAATTTTGTGCCTACTGCCGCAATAACTTCAACGTACCCACGTTTCAAACTTCACTATTTATATTTGTATAATAACGTAAAAGTTACTATAAACAACAATATTGTTATGTGAAACAAAAATATTCAATACTTTTTGCCTTAAATGCTATAAGAAGAAACTGAAATTCACTCGAGAAACAGAAATGGTAGTCGTACGTAACTGAATGAAATGAGACATCGTTAAATTTGAGAGGAGGATATTAGGTGTTTCAAGTGCTCAACAAAACAAACCAACTTCAGTACTGTAGCATGTTACTTTAGACAATTAAACCAAGAGGACTAGTCATATTCTGGCTTCCACCGTTGTCAAATGTGGCAGAGCGCCATTTATTTTATTAAAGCTAGTTGTCAAATCACAGATTGTGCAAACAATCTCCTCTCCTCTCCCCGCGAGTTTTGGCAGACTTATTTGCATAGATATTTGCTTTATTTTCCTCTCCATTTTGATTAAGTGCTCTTTACATGTTACAGCTGAGGCCAATATAAAAGAAAACCCTCTCACGTATTTACGGAAGGGCCTCATAAAGTGACCTTAGTTAGCAAAGACCATTATCTTTCTTAATTTTGGGTCCTGCTGCCTTAATGTAACATCCTATGTTTTTTCATAAGACCCGAGTAGTTTCGGCACTTATATTTTCAGATCATTTAACGTCTGAGGAACGCCGAGTTGCTTTTAGCTCCATAATCATTTGTAATACGGAAATGCGTGGAGTGCTCCACGGAATTTCAGATTTCTTGCGGAATTACTTCTTGTCATAAAGGTTCTTGGGACTTAATGTCTTTTATTAGGCTTCCATGAACAATGGTACAAAATATAAACCTCTAATATAATATGTTCTTAGTATTTGATATTCCGGGAACGATATTTTGGATACGTAGTAAATTTCAATTACAGCCCACGTGTTCATGTATCTAAAGAATATAAAACAGAATCATTACTATACTTCGTGATGGCCATTCGTTACTTCTATGGTGAGCCTCATCTCCTTAGGTAAAATATATCTACTAACGTAATTATTTTTCAGGGCTTCTCGACTGCCGGGTATCTGAATGGGGTGAATGGAGTCCATGCCGCAGTGACGGCGGCTGTGTGGGCTCAGCAATGCGTACGCGACGAATAATACGACGTCAGCGGCCTGGAGGGGCACCATGTCCCCCTACCGCCCTCTCGCGGTGGTGTGCAACCAACTGCACAGCGCAACAGCCGCGAGAAGACTGGCGAAACAATCTCACGTAATTCATCATTTCGAATTCTAATTTCGACTTTTGAATTTCTTTTTTTTCAATTCCGTGTGTTGGAGACAATGGTATTGGTGACACGGAATAATAATATTGGTTTAATAGTTGCATTAACGCCTGAATAACTAGCTCAAAATTAATAAATAATGTGTGATATAAAAGATAACTTGAAAAAAAATAAAATCCTTTACTGTCTTTGTCCGAATGAATTTTTTGTCACTATAGCCAATGTTTGATGATTGGCTCCAATATACGGGGCTGGCATTATGCAAGAGGCACAAATTATTCTATTAGTGGCCAGATTCTAATACATAATATTTAAACCTTTGTAACTATTATAATTATTATTTTATTTGTAGCATCTGTGTCTGTCCGTCCAAATATATTTTTTTCGATTCCACAATAATTTTGCATTTGAATTTACTTTGGTGTAAAGTGGCGTGTAAAAAATATAATAAAATGTTGTAAAAAATAAAAATAGTAAGAGATGACTGTCAATGTTGGAAATAATAGATAGTGTTCGGTTCATTGTCGCTGTACCTAAGTAAGCTTCTTTCGATTTCATTTATTGGTCAATTATCGATAGGAGTGACTAAAAAATTAGTATAAGTAAAATGTCACGTGATTTTCTTGTGACAGAATAATTTGAAAATGCTTATACGTATTTCTAAAATCTATGAACAAAATACTTCCAGAATAGAACCACGCTTTCCAATAACTTTACAGCTAAATAAAATTATTTTCAAAAATATATTTATCACAGATTTTTGCTCTAGTACAAAATGATGTCGTGTCTTATGCTATTTAAATTAAATGAAGAAAATAATAGGTTTTTATTTTAAACTAATTAACAAACTTCCATAACAGTTTTATTATGTCTACTCATAGTTCCCTAACAATATTTCGGGATTTAATAATAGTTGAAAGAAATACATATCGTTTACTTAAGTGTTTAACTTTGTGACAGTAATTCAATAAAATGTAGCCTTTATTTTAGTGTTAAATGGATCCAAAGATGCAGCTTTTATTTTTCATACAAATAAGTATAAAAACATTCATACAAATATTTAGACTCCTTTAGAAAATTTATTACCATCATTATTTTAAAGACTCATTTTCATAAAATCTTTTAATAACATCACTCTTCAAAAAGATCTTGTTGCACAAAAGGAGTCTATATATTTCTATTGGCTAATAAGTATTAAAAAGTAAGTATGTACTTAGGTAAGTTAATAATAGATAATCACAAAGCCTTCTGTGAGACTATGAATTTTATTTTGGAATGTAATCAATATTTTTAAAAAATACAGTGCTTGGTAGATGTTGTATAGTGCCATTCATGAAGTAGAGCGGACGACAAAGTGATTTTTTAACACCGATCTTTTCTGCATACGTTTATTAATTAAAAACTGGTGAAATAAACTACAATAAGAATACGTCCGCTTAACTTCATTTTTAATTGAGATGCAGATTATATAGCATTTTTGTTACACCAAATGGTCGGGGTTCGCATTTTTAGACTCTTTATAGCAAATTGCTTTGAATGCCAAAGAACTAAGTTAGACTTATATAAACTGAGATTCTTGGATATCGATTCACAACACAAAATTAATGTTTAAATTTAATCAAATAAATTATTGGATGAATCAGGCAGGTTTTATTAAAACATGTCATCGTTTTTCTGTTGTAGTCTCAGTCACATATTGCTATCAAATTTTAGACACGCAGGTTGAGATCTATAGAGCGTACTAAGACTTGGCACATTCTGACTGTTTTTTGTCTTTTTCACAAAGGCAGATTCTAAGCTAAGCCTTATCCAAGTACGTGAGAAAAAAAATAGCTGCCGGATCTCGGAATCATGTTTTCAAGCCGTTTTGTCACGATGTAGATTAGCTCAACAATGTGTGAATCGGTGTCATGATCTTAGAACAAACTGTCAACACACCTAGTTGTATAAAGCTATAGTTTAACTGTAAAATAGAGCCAAAAAGTTTAAGCTGAAGTGTTAATCTTAGCATAATACTTATCGGAGTATGTGTATTTTTTACGATTGTAAATTATTCTGATTTCAGTAATAAAACATCTTGATAAAATTTTACGTTTGTTTTATTATTCTTTACTAGTTTCCATCTACAGCTCCGCCCGTAGGACGTCAATAATAATAAATCCATGTTCTTTCTGGGATCCTGAACTATCTCCACCCGAGATTTCATCAAGAGCGGTATACTATATATCATACTACCTTACTACTTAAATATCTAATATGTATGCAATTATACCCAGGAGCTCGTGGCTAAGTCGAAGCCACGTGGACCTATCGATCTTGATAACCGCGGTCGGCCGTGCATGGGTGACCATCTATAACATAACGAGTTTTCCTCCGTGCCTCATGTTAAGCTGTCGGTCCTGGTTGCCATATGAACATCTATGGCATTAATACTATTAAAACCGACGTGAGGTGAGGACATTATTATTGAGAATACGATTACTCACGTGCGAGACGTCGCGCGTAATGCCATAGAAATTCACACTGAGTGCGAGACGTCGCGCGGAGGTGCCGACACGCGAATAATAGCCCAGTTGATGAATCTACGTACTAGATTCGAAACTAGTCGGCATATCCCAGCTAAAGTAACGTGAGTAACCCGTATTCTCAATAATAAAATCTATGGCATTCTTTACGGGTAGTCAGGGGCTAGAAAGTCTGACAACTAGTCTAACAAAGAGTATCGTATTACCTCGTACTGGGTTGTGGAGAACTGATGGCAGTCGCTCCACGTAAAATACTGATACTCAGCTAAATCCGACCCCAATGTAATTGGGAAAAGTCTCAAGATGTTACAAATTGAGTTTTTTTTCCACTTAAAGAGTAGTGGTAGGTACCTATTTAGTCACATTGAACACCCCTGTAGTAATTATCTTCGAGTCCGGCGCCGGGGCAGTTCTCTACCTATTACTTTTACCCTCCGATGTGAAGGAGGATACATTAGTCACTCGAATGGGTTTTCTACACACTCTTGGGAACATATCCTGAGTTATGATAATTAATGTGGTGATTGTGATTGGTACATTATTTAACAAGTTAGAAAGAAATGTTGTTAGCTCAAATAATTACATTTCCCATAACAGCACAGGACGGAATCATTTAATGATATTATTGGCTCGTAGATAAGACAGTCGATTGACAAGCTCGTATTCTGAATGCCATGTATGTTATGTGTAGAATATTCTCTGTAACTAGGAAGTTTTATTTTTATTCGACTCACTATTTTCATTAAATTAAGAAACATTGGAATTCAGACAGTCATAACACTATCTAAGTTTACGTGTAGGTATCTAAGTCTTTCGATCAGTTTTTGAGGTTCCGGATAGTTTTTATCTGACCCATAGAATGTAACCTGAAACGAATTCAAAAGTGACACAATTTTCACTTGAAAAAGAAAACACATGTCACTTTCATTTACGTGAGTTATATACTTGTCCTGTCAATAAGGTTTGTCTAAGTTTTAAAGTGATACCTACCTTGCCTTTTGAGGGGAGACGCGTTAACCGCTGTCCAGTGCCATTTGTAGCCACTACCTTTGCACAGCGACATATTAATGTTATTGCACCACGCTTTTATAATGTGCTACTTAAATTGCATGCTAATTTACAAAAACTTAATAATTTTCAGTTTAAAATATTACTGTTGAAATGGCTTAATGGATTTAACTATGAGGACATTGAAAATCTGATACTTAAAAAGTAAAGTATGACACATAAATTAATTTTTACGCCTTATACACACACACCACATGCACACTCAAACACACACACACACTTAAACCACACACACACACACACACTCACACACACACACAATAAAGCAAAAGGTTTATTATTACAACAATAGTTATGATCATGAATGGATGTTATTTGTATTAATGATAATGTATTTTATATTAAGTTAACCTAGTTGACATTATATTGTACCAACAGATACGGACGAAGACGCTGGCCCCTGAAATACAGTTAGCACTAGGGGGTCAGAGGACTCATACTCAATTGTGTAATTTTATATGTCAATAAATAATTTATTATTATTATTATTATTAACACCTATGAAATTGTAGCTTATTCTCTAAGTAAAGTTTAAATTTTACATCTCAAGCATGTAAAGTCATGCCTATCATCAAGTCCTGCATAAAAGTAAACGATTGTTTTATTTCACTTTTTATTGCTTCGCCTTTGACGGCAGAAAGATGGCGGCTTTAAATGGGTCAATCTTGTGACTTATGGACGAGAATGGTGAAGATTCTTTTTTGCAGTGGACGTAAAATAAAGGTGTTGTCTAGCTCTCAAAGTAGAATAACTGCTTAGTCAATATTTTGAAGTGTTCACAGTTATACTTATTCGTTTACATGGGGGCTTTAAATGGATCAATCTTGTGACTTATGGACAAGAATGGTGTAGCTTCATTTTTCCAGAGGTCGTAGAATAAAGTTGTTATCAAAACCTCACAAAGTAAAATAGCTGCTAGGTCTATATTTTGCAGTATTTGCAGTTATGCACATTCGTTTACACCTTAAAATATGTTGAGTTCTTAAGACCAAGATAAATTTTCATCGTGATAGGAGGAGTGTTTTAACTTTGATAGTGTTACTGACATACAGACAGACAGCATTAACAAATATAAAGACTTACTTTTCTACATTACAAACAAACGGTCTTAAATCCAATTGGACGCTTGTTTTATTTCAATTTTTATTGCTTGGTCTTTAACGGCAAAAAAATGGCGGCTTTAAATGGGTCAATCTTGTGACTTATGGACGAGAATAGTGAAGCTAAATTTTTCCGGGGTGGCCGTAAAATAAATAACAAAGTAAAATGCCTTTTATATCTGTATTGCAGTGTTAGCAGTTATATATTTTTACACTTTAAAACATTGTGAGTATTGAGGCCTAAATAAATTTTCATCAGGATGGAAAAAGGTTTTTTATTTTAACTGTTAAAACTTAGGCTTAATAGTAAAATAGCCGCTAAGTATATATTTTGCAGTGTTCGCAGTTATGCACGTTCATTTACACCTTAAAACATAGTTTCTTGAGATCAAGATAAATTTTCATCATGATAGGAAGAGTATTTTAACTGTGATAGATGAACAGGCATAATAGACAGTCAGCATTAAAACAAATAAAGACTTACTTTTCTCCATTACAAACAAACGGTCTTGAATAAAATTGGACGCTTGTTTTATTTCACTTTTTATTGCTTCGCCTTTGACGGCAGAAAGATGGCGGCTTTAAATGGGTCAATCTTGTGACTTATGGACGAGAATAGTGAAGCTACATTTTTCTGCAGCGCGGGCGGTCGTAAAATAAACTAACAAAGTTAAATACCTTTTGTATCTGTATTGCAGTGTAAGCAGTTATATATTTTTAACATTTTAAAACATTGTGAATTTTGTGGCCTAAGTAGCTTTTCATCTTGATAGAAACATTATTTTTATTTTAAGTGTGAAAGCGTAATAGACATACGAACAGATTGCGTTATTTTTATGTTTGCAGTATTACTATTAAATATTAAGGCTAAAGTTTTCGTTATTACAAGCAAACGGTCTTGAATGAAAGTAAACGTTTGATCTATTTTGCTTTTTTTTTGCTTCGCCTTTGACGACAGAAAGATGGCGGCTTAAAATGGGTCAATCTTGTGACTTATAGACGAGAATGGTGAAGCTACATTTTTGCGGTGGTCGAGAAATAAACTTCTTGTCTAAAGCTCACAAAGTAAAATAATGTTGTATCTGTGTCGCAGTTTTTGTTTTGTTTAAAAATTTGGTGAGTAATGTCTTAACCGGGGAATCGGAACAAACATATAAACAGACGGCGTTATTTTAACATTTTACGTCATTACAAACATTTTAACATTGGGGTGCATGAAAGGAGCCTCCCCGAGTGACGTACACAACGAATACCTACGTCGCACCCTGGGCAATTCGCGAATCCTCCAAAGTGAATTTGCTAATCCTTTCACTACGATGGCAAGTCAAAATAAAATTTGACTCAGCCATCGACACGACGAAGAAGAAGATTACAAACATTTAGGTTTTTCTTCATTACAAGCAAATGTTTAAAAAAAAAGTAGACACTTGTTTTATTTTACTTTTATTGCTTCGCCTTTGACGGCAGAAATATGGCGGCTTTAAATGGGTCAATCTTGTGACTTATAGAGGAGAATGGTGAAGCTACATTTTTCCGGCGGTCGTGAAATAAATTTATTGTCTGAGGCTCACAAAGTAATATAGCTGTTGTATTGCAGTGTTTGCAGTTAAATACAAACTGTTACATTTAAAGTAAGTTTTGGCAGTTATTTATTTTTACGCTAGTAAGTTATGTTATTGGATTTTAATAGCAAAATAAGTCAACGACTCACCTGTTACCATGGGTATTGTTTAGAAGAAATACTACATAAGTATGTAGTTTCAGTTTGTTTGACAATAGCTTTACCTGCAACTTAATATGCGTAAACCCATAGTTCTTCAGAATATAATTAGCTTAATGTAAGTAAGTATCAAGCTAGGTTACTCCAAATAATGTATCAAACTGGATGCAGGGGTTTTTTAGTTATCACATTAGTAAACATGCATACAAAATATGTTCCTTGAGGACACTCTGACAATTAAAGACAGACCATAATTTAAAATTAAGAAATACATATTATTTATTTAAAACCGCTAGTAAGATAGATTTATGCCCTTCGAGGCGGTCAGTTTTATAAAATTCAAGTGATACTTCAGTAAAAAAGTAGAAAATACAAAGAAAGTGGGTCAGCATTGTAGCAGTTGCTCTTAGCCTGTTATTATCTAACTGCACGAGGCTTCAACGCAATTTGTTAACTCCACTCCACTTCTTTAAAGCACTTTTCTTTTGTATACCCTTTTTCTGCTTGTGTTTAACTGCATCGTTGGTCTAGTGATTAACATATCTGGCCTCTCACTGTGAAATCTCGGGTTTGATTCCAAGGTCGGTCTGTTTTTTGGGATTCTTCTTCATAGCAGCACGGAGTTGGAAATGTGCTCGGTGGATGGCTAAATTTGCACCTCCTATTACATGGGACCTAAACATAACAAGTTAAATTTGGATGTTTTTTCTGGGTAATATAATTAAATAAAATAAAATATATGCGTGATGTAATGATGTCACAGAGTATTTTTTAGTTTTAACCACTCGCCAGGTAATTTAAAAGTAAGTACATACTACGCAGTCCATGAATATTAACAAAACTTGTCTAATACAGCTCTATAAGTATCTAGTACCAACAGTTTTACAAACACTGAGGAATTAACTTTAAAAATTTACATTCCTACATATTTATTGAGATTTTAACTGACAGTGTAGGTTAACATTTGTTCCTATCAGTAAAGGCAATTTGTCGATTCTAAATTCAATATTTAATTTAAATTTATTTTCACAAAAAAACGGCTTAACTTAACAATTTTCGCAAACGGTTTCACACTATGCGACTAAACCTTTTAAAATTCCTCACGTTTTAAAATAGCCTTCTAAATACAGCAGTAGATATTTTTCTTCAAACAAAAATTCTTAGCGAGAACTTTTAAAGCTAAACCCACCTGAATAATTCCATAATATACTCGTCCTTATAAAACTAAACTGCCGTTTTAAAAAGTATCTTCATTTGTAAAGGATAATTGCCCCATTCTAACACAGCATTAACCTTCCAACTTTTAATAGGTTGAGAAATAAAATGTTTCGTATTTTTGTTACATTTCCACCGTAAAAAATCCGCCATTTTTTGGCCATAACGTAAAGGAAAAATTGCTTGGTTTTTTTATATGTAAAGTTTGCGTGAATATGTTGGTAGGTATAACTTTGTCGGCGTTATAAAGTTAAATACGGTGAAGTTAAAATTAATTATGTTGTGCAAGTTTAAGGATTTGGCGTAAAGTGTGAGTTTTTTTGTTGATAATAAACAATTAGTTACTTCATATAGATTACAATCTAGTCTAGATATTTAATTAGCGACTAACGAGTAATTTGATTTTGACCTAAGCTACAAAATTAATTTGTAAAGTGTGTGTCATAAAAGATTGGTTTGCCGTACTACTGATGAGTGTGTACTCCACCGTAGACCGCATCATCACTTGCCATCAGGTGAGATCATGGTCAAACGTGTGCGTAAACACCATAAAAAAATATAAGAGAGAAGAGACTTCATGAACTTATTTCTATATAGCAACTATTCTAATAGTTTTTTTTGGTTTCTTTAAGGTGGATATAGGCACGCGTTTGACCACAATCTCACCTGATGGTAAGTGATGACGCTGTCTACGGTGAAGCACGCTTCCCTAAGAGATGCTTATTTACTCTTGCTTTGAAGACATCCAGATTATAGTGTGCTCAGTCAAATACCTTTGTTTATCAAAAGGCTTGTGTCATTAAATTAGTTTGAGAACTTCTGCTATAGGCATAGATAGTCAAAATTCTATTATTCGAAAATATAGAGAGCAATAATCTCACATTTTTACTTTGCCAATATGAAGAAATTCTAGACTAAGAGCCAACCATATTTCAGTCTGTCAAGCAAACTAGCTTAAGAGCCTACCGTAATTACTTCTCACTAACATAAATCCTGAAGGCTTTCATATTACAGACATATTTATCTAAGCCCTGAGCATTAGTTCTTGGCATATTTTTCCAGCGAGCGGCAAATTGGGTCAGTAATTAGGAACGGTATCATCAAGATACTGAGATGAAATTATGACGAGAACGAATAAAATGAAGTTACATTTGAAAGGGCAACTTGTTGACTATATACTGGTTTGTTAGATACGACTGCTAGCAGTGTCGTCTTGGGTTAGTTGGATGGATCATGATGCTTTTAGGATAAAGATTAGGATATGAACAAATAAAATCTCAGTAGCTACACGGAATATGGAATCGTATTCTGTAATGACAAAAGGTTACTGCTATCACATAGGACCTAAAGATACCTGTTATCTAAAGTGTGGGTGTTATACAATAGTATTTGTAACTGTTACGATGAATGTGATAAATTGAAAATTATTAATAATTACCGGTGGTTATAAATTATAACCGGTGATTACCAAAAGCCGAGGTAAAAGTAATAAATTAATTGCGTCAACCGTGCCTTTATCGGTGATTCTAAAAATCGATTTCTAATCAATCGAGCAATAGAGGCGTGGAAGAGATTTTTATATTTTGGTCCTATATATAGTTTAGGTTAAGTTTGATTATGACCAGAGCCGAGTGAGCGAAGCGAGCGTGCAGCGGCAGCAGTCGGCAAGAGCCAGAATCGTAATGCTTGCCAAAGACAAAATAAACTACCCCAATAGTAAAAAAAAAACAATATTATTATCACGATAAGCAAATCATGTTGTAATTATTAATAATCACCGATATTATTTATTTATTTGTCACATTTAGGTACTGTAACATAACCATTTTGGACAATAATAAAATAGATTTTTTCATTTTACGTTCCAGAACTTCCTTACTGTATACAGTCTTGCGTGGTGTTATATGCGATGTTATATTTTTCCAGTGACCTAAAAATTGTGTCAGTAATTACGATAATGATACAGAGATGTTTTTAGCAGGAAATTATAACGATGGTGAACAGAGTTTTTTAACGTCAACGCGTGTGGAAACATGAATAATGGAAGGGACAGTTTCGTGTTGACGTGTCTATGAAAATTTACGTCATGAATAGGGCTATGTTATTTTCTAAATAAGGATGTGTGTTATTTTGATTCAAAAGGAGTAATTAAGGCTACATTAGGAACCATCGTGTGTATATGGCTTTCCTCGACATGCCCAAATGAGTCAGCATTTCTGTCAAATAGCTATTCGTGTCGTCGCGTGTCGCTATAGCTGTGTATGATGTTTTTAGTTTTGATGGAGACTATACCTACATACCTATAATAAAAACAAATTTTATTTATTTATTTATTTAACACTTTATCGTACACAAAAGATTAGACATAAATAAACATATTAAAGTAGGAGTATACAAAAGGCGACCTTAACTTAGTGCTTGAGTTCTCTTCCAGCAAACCTAACCTTTTCAGCGTGTCTCATTCAGTTCGCTACTTTTATTTTGCTTTTTTTTTCAGTAGTATTTATAACATATTTTCCTAATAACAACATTACGTTAATTTTAATTTACTACTTAATATAAGGTACATTTAACTCGACATAACGAAAACTTTTTAAACTACTTCGTTTCTACGAGAAATGTCTACGTCGGTATTCATTTTAAACTTTCTCTGCACCAATCTTTACTAAGTTTAACTCAGATAATCCTCTATTCCACCTGCATTAGTTTGATTATCTACCTCTGAATCAGTGCGCTGCATCAGCCGGAGATATCGATTAAACTTCTGCTCTCCCGTCGAATGAATTAGGGTGTGAAGATACCGAGCTGATATAAATTCGGTTACTTCAGTCTGCTTGAGGTTGGGTTATCTCAAAAACTGATTCAGACGTCTGTTAATTGTATTTTATTACCAAGTTGTTGTAAAAAGTTAAAGCATAAAGTAGTATTATATTATAGCGAAGCTGCCTCGTAATGCGCTCTTACCGCGCGGTCTCGGGTTCGATTTCCGGGTCGGGCAATTTGTGATTATTCCGTCTAGAAATTCTCAATAACAGCACGGAATTGAATTTGTACCCGGTGGATGGTGATAGGCACAAATGCATGGACCCGAAACATATCAGGTGAAGTGTGGGTGTTATTCACCTCTGTCACACTCTTCTGGGTAAATAGGTTTGATGTTATGATATTTTAAATTATAGCAGCCGCCAACGTTTTGTAAAATAGCTTACCAACTATCCTATTGGCCCACCATAATATACACAAAAACTTTATAAAAATCGGTCAAGCCCTTTGGAAGGCGTTTGGTAGCTAACTTTATATTACGTAGGTAGGTACTTAAAAAAAAAATAGTTTATAACAGGCACATAACCACGAATTCGGAAAAAAACTAAAGGAGCATTTTCAAGATTAAAATTTCAATTTTATTTTTCTTAAGCATACAGATAAGTAAACGTTTAAGGTACGGAAATAAAGTCTTAATCTAGACGAGTGGCCACACTTATAATAGCTCAGCTCAAGTTTCTCTAGAAAACGCATTGGTACAGTTTTGTATGCACCATACAATCAATTTGAACCCTATGTTTGTTAAAATACAGCTAAAAATCGCTTGTAACTCAGTATGGGTAAGTTTTGTTCTGTTTAATAGTATTCCAAGACGAGTTCGTTACGGAGATAGAATCTTTAATTTCCTACGTTAGCTCTGTCAGGAGTTTTACAAAAGGTCTCCTGTATCGAGTGTCGTTCGAATTGTGAATAAATTAACTTTTCAAAGGGTTGCGCTTTTGTTTTTAGTATCGATTTGAGAGGATGTGATTGGATGGGTAATGGAATCGATTCTGTGAAATGAAGGTTGCAAATGTGTTTGTAATCAGATGCTTTGGACATCATCCTATTTGAACCTTCCTAAAAAAAGAAAGTGTTAAACACTTTTTGTATAAAAAATAGTGTTTGAAAATCTGCGCAATCAATGAGAGAAACTGATTTTTAACATGAAAACCATTGATGTCCAGCAAGATTATTTGAATAATTTTACCTACTCACACATTTTAGTAAATAGAACTAAATAAGACTATAAGATTATCATGCCTACGTGCAGACTTATATAACGATTCGAACAATACAATTGGAAAATAAATTTTGGCACAATATTCAGAAGCAGACCAACTTTGAAAAACCAAACCTTGGACAGTAAAAACACATCTTCGAAAAACGAAATAAAACTAAAATGGCCAGTTCAAGTTTTAAAATTTCGCGGCGATCAAAAGTTGTCCGGCATTGAATGCAAAAGATAAGATGAGATAGAGGGCCGGAAGTCGCTTCCTGTGCCCGATCGAACGTTATTCATGGCTGGCCCGCTGTAACGAAAACTTCAACCGCTGGGATACATGACGAAACTTCGCAGAAATTGCCTCTGTGAGGTGGCAACACTGGTGTCGTGGCGATGGATATTATTTATAGGTTCTAAATTCAAAATTTGAATTGAGAATTTTTATTTGTAGTTTTTGTTTTCGTAGGTTGCGTTCAAATTTTAATATGAGTTAATAAAAACGACACAAAACAATAGTTTTTTTCTACGAAGGTTTTATAAAAAAAATAATATAATCTTCACCACTAGGTGGACATGGAATAAGTTGAGCTACTGGAATAGCTTTTAAAAATAATTATTTCTAAACGCCAAAATAAAAAGTAATAATAGTCAACCAATAAGCGTGTGCTAAAACTAAAGTGCTGTGATTTACTGTGAGTGTGTAATAATGCTACTCCTGTGTGCAATTTGGAAAATATAACCGTATACACTAAGTATTTGTTATTTGTATTCCTTACTCATTTCCCAAAGCCAAGCACCCAGATAACAGAGTTTTCTGACAATTCTACATGTCAGAAGCAGTTCAGCAGTCAGTTGTTCTGGCCAATTACTGAACTATTTGGGTGCGATGAACTTTAAATTATATGTCCAGTTCTTATTAATTACGAAAAAATATGTTGTTGCTTACTGGACAAGCCAATTAAGTGCAACTTATACTGATAAAAAGATATTTAAAGCTCATACATTAAAATCACAATAAACCTTTTTTCTTCTCACAATATTAGTCAAATATTTTTATGATAATAAATAGGGACATCCACTTTTTGAATAATATTTAAATACTGGAAAAATGTTAAACAAAAACCTGGTTACATGAGAAAGTATTATGATTGTTTGAATGTGGTTTTTAATCATAAGCTTGCGAAGTAGTCTAGGATTTAATTTATGAGCGTTGCGATACTTTTCTCACTGATATCGGGCATGCAAACAAACCTTTTCGTGCTGGTGAGGTGAATATTTTACCGTTGACTGCACTAAATATGCCCTTATCGTGTTCGTTTGTGAGTCACGTTTAAAACAAATGAACTTATCTTGATAAATTTGAATACGTAAAGGTTATAATGAAGCGACATACCGTGTTGTAAAATCATGGTCTGAATGGTGTTAATAATAGCAGCCCTGTATCTATTACAAGTACCACTGCTGGGCTCGGGCCTCTTCCGCTGGCCCGCACTTGTCCTCACTGGTAGACCTCACACTACCCTCGAGTACTTTTTAGGCTCTCTCAGGCATGCAGGTTTCTTCACGATGTTTTTTTTCATTGTTGTTGTACAAATACACACCTATCTTCGAAAAGACGAAACTTAACGAACTATTAACAAAGGTGTGTGCCGTGGGTTTGAACCCGAGACCTTCGGCTATCGCTGCTTGCTAGGTCGGAATAATTTTAAATAGTTTAAATAAATAAAATACTAGTTAAAAAAAAACTTATTTTAACATAAACTTACAAAGCGCCAATTTATTCAATATTATAATGAATTAATCTTGTCTATTTAAAACAGAATTTATGGTCACACTACTAAATGATGTCTCAATGTTAGTTTAGTACTATTATTGCTTGGAATTAATTAAGTAAGGAAAGATTTTGCCGAATCGATCGTTGTCTCTTCATAGAAATAATTGTAAAGGATACAATAAAATTACTGGCAGGATGAGACGTATACGAATAACTAAATTTATCTACATAACTTAACATAACATTTTATAAAATATTAAAGTTGAAAAATTAAGAATCCAGCAGGACTCGAACCTACCCCCAAGTGCTTTGCCAATTCAGCTATGGATTCGTATACTGCCAGACTCGAAATTTCTCAACTCTTTTGTGCTAGCCTTAGCTAGACGAACCTTACTTGGTTTCAAAGCTAAAATTTGCTTTAAAAATATTACAAGTATTTAACTTATCATCATACCTGTATTACCAAGAAGGGTATGGCAGAGGTGTATAGCACCCACACTTATTTATTTATTTATTTATTTATGGCACTCCAACGACAATTCACATGTACATTTAGTAAGATAATCTTATGCATTCATATGCTAGGTGAACTTGTCACTTAAAGGTGTGCACAGCACTTACAGTTTATTCTGCGATAACATTATAATTATATCAACTGTTTTAACTAAATAACATGCAATTGAATTTAATCAAAATTAATAATAATAAAATGGGTTACGTTTGAAAAAGGTACATGATTTAAAAAAAGCAAAATTACGTAAAACATTGATACTTGAACAAATTGCAACATTCGACAATGTGTATCTATCTAAATAAAGTAATATATAAAAGACAAAGTTCTGGTACTTCACCTGTTTAGTTCGCGATTGTTGTATATCGCCATCCACCTTTGGATATGTATTTTCTTTTTCTCTTTAAAAACGGTGTTCACAAACATACATTTCACACACAAAAATTTCCTGACGCGTAGAAATCAAATAATCGAACCCGGGACCTCGCGGTGAGAAGCGCATACGCTAACCACTAGACCATCAATTTTATGATAAAAAATGGGCTCCAGAAAAAAAGTGAGTATACCTAATCAAATTCTGCTTTAGGCATGTAGTTCATTTATTCTACTCTCAAACTAAATATTCAAATGTATTATGTATTCATTTCAAATTGTAAATTGTAAATAGTTTTATTATCATTTTTGTAAGCTGTTAGTATACTCTATACTAACAGCTTACAAAAATCCGGTGCAGAGTTAATTGAATTTGACATTCCATTCATGCTTTACATGCCCGTGCTAATAGCGTGTTGAATATTATACATACTTACATAAGGAAATAATCTTGTTTCTCTCTTTTCACGAAATGTCACAGAACGATGTAGCAGAGATTTGAAAATAGACTAAAACGCATTTTTGCTGTCCTCATTTATTATTTACATTATTAATTTAATTTATTTTTTTAATTTTGTGTGGTAATTTTTCCTTTTTATTTATAGGGTGTGAATTTTCTAGGTAAATATTATTAAGAATTTTAGGGTCGGCAACGCATGAGTGATGCCCTTAGTGTTGCTAGTTCCCATGGGCTACGGTAACTGCATACCATCAGACCGCGTGGTTTGCCACATTCTTCTTAACGTGTCAATGGCTTGTTCAATTATACTGTGTTAGATCAGTAGGTGGCGAGATCAACCATATTTTTGAAGGCCAGCATAAGGTCATAGTGTTTGCAAGTGGCCTAAAGAAAAAAAAAATTAAAAAACCGGCCAAGTGCGTGTCGGGCCACGCGCAGTAGGCTTCCGTAGCTAGTCGTAACAACATATATTATTTCGACTTAAAAGGGATTTACTATCTGTATTAAACAAGTAACATCTTCATACAAGTCATTACTTTCAAAGGTTTTTGTAATTTGCACGAATTATTCTAAGTAACTGCATTTTACACTTTGGACCCCAATTACTCTAGAACTAATTAAGTTAAAGTAACCAGATAAATAGCGTCCTTCAGATAGGAAATGTTTGTAGTACACGAAACCAGCTAGCACGTATGACGAGATGTATGAATGTTAAGGAAGCGAAAGAAGTATGTAAGGAGCGAAGCACATGGCGTTCCATCGTCCCCGCCTACCCCCGTGGGATAAAGGCGTGATTTTATATATGTATTATGTATGTTTATTTATGTTTCAAGAATTTTGAACGAAATATTCTGAGTAACTGCATCTGACATTTCGGACCCCTATTCCTCTTGAACTAATGAAGTGAACTTATCCGCTATAGTTTTCCTTTAAAGTTCATTACATGTACTACCGACACAATTTTTTTCAGATTTTAGGATCCAATAGTTTAGCTCTTAGAGGGGGGGGGGGGACGCCCTACTCGAACAAAAATTTGCTCTTTAAAGTTAATTATCTCGCAAACGGATCCCTAAATCAAAAAAACTGTCTTAGCAACCCCTAAACGTTTTTAAAAGGCCTATCTAACAATACCCCACTCTATGGGGTAGGCGACAAAAAAAAAACATCCCTACTTTACATGTAGGGAGCTACCTGAAAAAAAAATATTTTCCAAATTTTACTCTACGACTTCTTTGTTTAGTTAACATACATGTTTATGCAAAATTTCAGTTTTCTAGCACCAACGGTTTTGTCGCTATGCCGTGGACAGACAGACGGACATGGCGAAACTATAAGGGTTCCTTGTAGGTACTACGGAACCCTAAAAACCGAGTTAGTTTTTATTGTTCATCAACTTTTCGTAACATTGTTCAGAATTAAATGCAGAGATTTATGTTTTATGTTGAGTATGATTCCAATTTGAGCTGATAAAGAAGGTATTTAAAAATGAATATCCTTTTTCAGGACAAATTTACTTCTCTTAAAATTCTTACCATGCTATGCAGTTAGTGTATTCCACTCGTGTCGTCATCTTTGTGGCACAAATTCAACAACACAAGCAAGGGGGAGCCCAGCGCCACGCATAAATATTTACATGTTTGGTTCAACGCCTATGTAAGCCATTGTACAGTAGAGCCTCAGGCAGTTTCATGGTATAATTTAGACATGTGATTCTTTATCAAAATTAAGAAAATTTTACACACAATTCAAAACGCGATTGTTTATGTTGCTAGTAAGTATTTTCTTAGATGGTCCAGGCAAACTTTTACGCCCTAATTTGACATCTCCCACGAAAGAGTTTCAGAAAGTACTCTTATTTTGGTTACTAAAATATTGTGAGCTTCTTAAAAGATCCTTTAAAATAGTTCTGACTAGCATCTGCTTTCGAGGTATGTCGATAAAAAGAAGCTTGCTGAGCACCTGTGTTTATCCAAATAGTATCACATTTTCTTTGAAATACTTGTGACTGTGACTGTGGCAGTTCATTAGAAAGTGTGATTATTTGGATAATTGTTGAAGATGTCACACTTCGTACCAACACAATATCGTTTAAAAAAAAATAATAACGTAATTCGGTTAGTAACGAAAAAAAAAGCCCTTTTTGTTTAGGTAGGTTTTTGAAGATTCTGTTAATTTCATCGCATTTCTATTTTTGTTTAGTAACGATTTTGATAATAGAAGTGTGAATTTTTAATTGTAATAACCTGTCACAAAACACGACTGTCCACTGTCACCCAAAATACAAGCTTTTGCTTAGTTTGGGAGACAGTATCAGTACCCAAAGAACAAACACATTAGCACACATGTCTTAGATAAATGGATAAATAAAATTTTATTTGTGTATACAACTAAGGATATACATTTTGTACCAAAAGTTTAAATAATAATACATGAACAAAAGTCGGCCTTATCGCTTAACGCGATTTCTTCCAGGCAACCTTTAATTTTTACTTACCATGTGGACGTGTATTATTTGTGTCAATAAAGCCTAAAAAACATTCTCCTGTATTATGGTCTTGGGGTTGCCGTATGCGCCCCTGACCGCGAGATCTTGAGTTCGATTCCCGGGTCGGAAATAGTGTTTTTTGTGAACTTTTCGTCTGACAATAGCAGCATGAAGATGAAATTGTGCCTGTTGGATAACAATAGGCTCACCTCCTATTCCATGAAACCTAAACATAACTGGTGAAATGTGGATGTGGCACACCTTTCTGGATAATTATATTTTATATTATTTAGAATTTTTTACATGAGATAGAACGCCAGAAGCAATTACACTATCCAATGGTCCCAATGACAAGGCCAATACAAAAATTCATTCACATAAGCACGCCCAGACTCAGAACAAATCTTTGCAAAGCACACAAAGATTTGTCCCTTGTGGGGACAAATATCTTTGTGAAAATCAATCTGGTAGTTTTTTTTTTTTAACGGGATATAATCCCACCCACACGCCCACCACTGTGACTCCTGTGACGCCAGGATCTACAGCGGTAACTAACTGAAAGGCACCGTGTGACACACGGGCAATCACAGGGAGAGTTAAAATTGTCTTGGAACCCGCAACGAATTTAATCAGAAGTATATAGTTGGAGTTGGAAAGTATGTCTGGTAGTTTATGAACTTTCGCATTTATTGTAAAAAGCCAAATATATCAGAACCACATACTTATATCATAGGACAATACTTACTACAAATAAATAAACATAGAAACAGTTACGTTATACTTATCTTTAAGCGGCAAATTCAAAGGGAAATGGTTGCCTTCCGTTTTCTATTCATAAATTATACGCTTCCGCTTAAGTTGCTTTATATTTATTGGAACTACAGAGGCAAAAATAAAATACATGGAACATATTTCCTGAAGGTATAATGCAAATAATTAATTTATGTGCATAGATTCATCCAACTGCATATTACTTCAACTTCTTATTGATTTTATAGCATTTAGTAATGCTTAGCAAGTTATACTAAGAAACAGTTGAATAATTATGGGACCGGCAGAATTTGAAGCTACGACCTCTCCATACATGGTAGCCGCCTCAAACCACTAAGCTACGGTCGCCTCTTGCCAGGACGTAAATTTATGAACTGTGTGTTACGTCATTATTTGACGTCACGTTCATCCATTTGTATCTTCTTATGTAGGATACAAAAGGTCCGGTATACGGAGGTCACAGGTTCAATTCTTTCGGTCCCATAATTTTTGAAACAATTTTTTAGTATACATATTACTTATTTTATTAAGAGCTGATTTCTCTCGTGTAACTCTCGTGTAAAAGGCAAGTAAACTTGTACTATATTTAGTTTTATATAGACGTTATTTTATTTCTTTTGTTATCAAAAATATGCCTATAATACTTTAAGTTATTTTTAAATTAACTAGAAGTTTTTTTTATGGTGGATAGGCTCCCGTTTGACCACGATCTCACCTGATGGTAAGTGATGTTGCGGTCTACGGTGGAGCACGCTTACCTATGAGATACCTATTGACTCTTGCTTTGAAGAGATCCAAGTTGTACTCATGCGGAAACACAGACTCGGGCAAGGCGTTCCACTCTTTGGCAGTTCGCATAAGAAATGTAGAAGCAAAAGGTAATGTCCTTAATTGATTAGACAGCAATGTATTATTATTTTTTATCCGTAGTTCGATAACTGACGACAAATCAGTCACTTGTCATCCAAACAAGTAAAACCAATTAATATATAGGTATAGGCTTATTCGCTTCAAATAAAGCAATAGTTAATTTTAACACGAAAATTTACATCTTCATATCAATATCCTCCGTAATCAAGCTATACAAACACCAAAATAATATCATTCACACAGAAACACACACCATATTTGCACAAACACCATATCCCGTTCTCTCATAACTCATATTCTACAATTGCCCCCTTCCGCATTGTTATTGCATTAGAAAACACCCCTCAAATTGCGCGTAGATAGCACCCTGTATTCATTCGTAAGGGGATTTGCATGCTTATCTACAGGGTGTTTTAGTGACATGCAGGTTGTTCTCTAGCTACTTGTAGGTACACTCTGCTTTCTATCAAACTATACATTTCCAGTAGGTATAAGCTGGTATAGCATTGCACGGGAAAGCTATACATTTCGAGACGATAATTCTAATGGCGTTGTTTAGCTTGATATGTGTGTACATGTTGACTAGGGAGCCTTAGGGCGTAGGGAGACAAGGAAATACGATTATCTTCCTATAAGTATTTATCAATTGGCTGTTTCCGGCGGTTCTTTATTAGTGGTCGTTGGATATCGTTTGTTTTTATTACAAGGCCGTAACGATAATGTTTTATTGTTGGAATTTATTTTAGAACAAAAGTAAGCAAGCACATTCTTGTATTATTTTATTACCCATAGTAAGTAAGTTTTAGTTCTGCGCCAAGCTTAGTTTGCCTATACCCGTTAATACAGATTTTCTTTGAAAAATAATGTCTTGAATAGCTATGAAATATTCACAAAAAGTATTAAGATAAACACTTGAATATACCCCCAAGATGTTTAACGAATCTTTGCGAATCTTAATACTTGTCAGCTGTGGAGTCCCGCAAAGTAACTACTACTAACTTTACTAAAAAGATAGGTAAGTAGACAAATAACCACCAAGGTTGGTATTGTGACTTATTCATAAACACCCAAGTCCAGGCGGTGTTCAGGTGCTCTTGTTTAAAAGCCTTAGTAGCAAACCAAGTGCTTACGCTACATTTACAACATAATTGTTCAAGTTCCTCGCAACTCTTCTTACTAAAAACGGGTTATGTTTTGGCAATGATTTATATATATTTAATGTTTGCAACAATTCCAACTCCAGGCTGCTATTGTGAATTTCCTGAAGGAACGTTCACAAAAAACACTAGGCCTGACTTGGGAATCAAACCCGAGATTTGTGCCCGGTGGATGGCGATAGGCTCACCACGATTGTACACCTCTGCCACACCCTTACGTGTAATAAAGGCGTGATGTCATGTTATGCTACAAATAATAAAACAATGACACAAATCCCTAATCAAGGCAGACGAAACAATTACATCCAACCATTCCACATTTCATCAAACACTGGGTCTTATCGTTAACCATTATCCGCCTACCTGCCATCTCGTATCATCTTACACCCATCTTACATTTGAAAAGGGGCTTCCCTAAAATTAATCAAGCTCTAGACTCACAGTAACTCAATTAAAGGCCCTTTGGCAAACGTCATCTACATTCAATGCTTGTCCGGAACACTGACTGACATGTTAAAATGTAGGATGTATTGTATTCAATTCTGTTCGGCGAATTTTAATTAAGGGATGTGAGTCAGTAAGCCGATGAGTTTTTGTTGAAAGTAGACTTTATTATTTGTGCATCCAAGTTTTAGGTTAGTTGAGAATAAAGCTAAATAGTTTGAATATTAACAAATCGATCCTACGCGTGGTGCCTTTGTCTATGTGCTGCCTCGATATAATATAGACAATGTTACTCGGTAAAGATGAAGCTTTCTAGATGAATATTTTTGTTTAATCAAAATAACTCTTAATATTTGAAATGTTGTAGAGGAACGAGGTGTGATTTTGATTTTCCTCCATCACAAAGGGAGGATCCTCCAACCAGGCTCGGTGGTATTGCCTGGCTGACAGCTGTCCAACGGTAGGCTATAATATACTTGCTGTAAACATTTCACTATCGTGATTCAGCGCTCTTTGACATTTGTGACGTGTGTGACACTTCTTGACGTTGTGAATGTCATCCGTTATTTATTATGTGCAGATTTCATTCATCATTCGTCATTTATTATGTCCACAAGAATCATAATTAAAAGGATAAAAAAAGTATTTTAACAATTTAAATTCACATTAATAATAGACTCGCCAAAACGCTCAAAACAAACGGATACATAAGCATGACGTCACGCTTTGGTATTTTGTATGTGAAGTTGTGAATTTTGTATGATAGCTATACGAATTTTTTTGTAAATATGCGCAATATTTACAAAAAATCTATAGGAATAGAAGCAATCCAACAATAACAGTTGAGTCGAGGCATTCTTCCACAGAGTTTAACTCACACAACTGGCCACTAATTTTCTACTCGATACCGCTAATTGTTTGATCGTTTGTCACCAATCGATTCAACAGTACTGACCTACTTCGTGAGTCGTTTGTAAATCGTTTGCATTATTTATTTTCAACGTCTGTTTGGGAGTTTGAATAAGTTTGGTCATGTATTATGTAACATGCAAGCTCATTATTGTTTTTTAGACACACGTGTTTTGAAATAGAGTGGAGGTAAATTAGCTGTAAAGTTATGGTTTAAAATAACAGTTGCGCAATTCCATACTGTTATTTATATGTATCATTAAATGTTAAATGCTCTGATGATTTTATAACAGATTAATAGTTTGCAAGTCGAAAAGTACCAAATGGTGGTTCACTGGTGGTAGAGCTCTTGTGAATGAGCTCGAGGGCAGCAGCACCACCGTCTCACCTTTAATCTGCCGCCAAATAGTAGTGCTTCCATTACTGTGTTCCGGTTTGGTGGTGAGATCAGGCCCTGAAATTACTGGCACATGAGGCATAACACCGTAGTCCTCAGCTGCAGCGACGGATCTAAAATCTTCTTTTGTGGATTGTTGATGTTCATGGGCTGTACTCCACTAACCATCAGGTGGACTACACGTTCGTTCGCTGTGGGCGTAGTATAAAAAAAAAATGGTGTCTTTAAAACGGCTTATGGCACCAGAAATTTCTTTTTATTGTAAGATTACACATTAATTTAGATAACATAGGTCATAAAATGTATTTTACAAGCTTTAATTGTATTGTAGCACTAACCATAGACCATTAGCAATTAAAAGAATTGACAAAATGAAAACGTTGCTAACCAGATATTCAATTGTCTTCGAAATAGTAATCTATGGTTCAGTGCAATAAATCAGCCTGCAATCAGAATCAGTCCAATATTAAGGACAACGTTTTCAAAACACATTATAATCTTATATATGTATAAAATTCTTGTGTCACAATGTTAGTTACCTTACTCCTCCAAATCGGCTTTACTGATTTTACCAAATTATATATGCATATTCAGTAGGTCTGAGAATCGGCTACTATCTATTTTTCATACCCCTAAGTGATAATGGTTGTAACAATCCCTTAATACTTTTTTTTCAATTTTTGGAAAACATTTTTTGTTTTTATTTTCTATAATGTGGCATTATAAAATACATACACCCCTAAATTTTTACCCTTTTATCACTAACCCCTATTTTTAATAGCCATTTAAGTAATTTTATCATTTTTTATCCCGCTTGATAACTGATCAATTATCGTCTTTCTTGTAAACTCTATTTCGATTAAAATTGCCCTCAGCTTAACAATAATTAATGATTAGTGTACTTAATTTTTTAATTTGTTATTCTAATAAACAAATTAATTTAATAAATACCAAAATCTACTTATTTATTGCCTATAAGGTGGAACAGAGTTCGCCGGGTCAGCTAGTTTCTTATAAAAATCAAAGCTAAGATATTTTCAGTACAAAATGTATAAACTTAATATTATCTCAGAACTTGATATTATTAGCTACAATTACACCCTCATTAAAATATATCAAGCACAAAACAAAACCGTAAACAAAGCCATTTAAAAACATAACTCAAAGAACAGGTGGTCGTGCCATCATAAATAAACAACCAACTTAAAACTCTTTATACCGCAGTGGAAAACGTACACACAACATGCTAACGTTTCCAGAATAAGCTGGTCTCACATTGCTTGGAAAGTGTATTCAAAAATTCAAAATTCAAATCATTTACTTTCATAGGCCCCAGGAGGCGCTTGAACACGTCAAAACATTACAAAAAATTATATAAAAATAAATCATAAATAATACAAAATTTTAGTAATTACAATGATTTGAATAACCAGGGCTTAGATTAATTTTAATCAAACTTGAAAATCTTTTAAAATGAAATAATAACAATAAGTATACACATAAAAGTGACATAAGAAGAGCAATTCATTTCCAAATACTATTATCATTTATGTAGTCTTAAATACTGTTGGTAAGCTTTTTGACATAATCTAATTTTAACATATTTTTTAAATTTACCTATCGATAATTCTATTGCGTCTACATGAAGTTTATTGTAAAAGCGTATACATTGACCTGGAAACGAGTTAGAGATTTTATGGAGCTTAGTAGTGGGCACAGCGAGTTTGTTTTTGTTCCTTAGATTTCATTTATGGAGATCACTATTTTTCTTAAATTTCGTTTGATTCAATACGAGACCATCTTATACTGGAAATGTATAGCTAGATGTGTAGCCTTGTGTACTTTTATTTCTGAGGAAATCATAAACAAGCTTGTGTCATTCCTGGCCACAAATCAAAAGCGGCTTACGTTGCTTTAAACAAACATTAATATACCTTAGCTTAGACAAAGTTCAATTTGAACCTTACCACCTATGTAATAAGAGTTAGGAACTGATATCAGAAGTGGGATCGATGAAGGTTGGTTTCCTTTGCCAGTCTTACCTGCGTTTGTCTGTCATACAGTTGTTTATTGACTATTGTTTTCGTGTTTCGTTCATGTGATATAAAATGTATAACAAAGATGTGCTAAAATATTGTTGCTGATAAAATATAGGGTGACAGTTCTGTTGCACGCTATACAATATTTATGGTTTTTGATTCAGAATTCCACCAACGAAACATTAGTTTTTGCCGATGACAACAATACTTACCGGTATTGCTTATGTTTTACCTGTATCAACTAATAATGTCAACCTGCAACATGTGTACATGACAAATATACATAAAAGTTATGCTACAGTTTTTATAAAATTATCCTGTATTACAATATTATCAGGAGAAGAAGGTACTATTAGGTACTTATGTCTTGTTTTTATGACAAGTTTGCCAATTGCAATTAAAATTTAGGTAATGTTCATAAAAACTTTAAATCAAAGAAACAATCAATCTTCTGAGTCTTTCTCAGCTACATTGAGGTCAGCTAAAATACTGATATTCAGCTAAATCTGTTAGACTACTAACAGATTTAGCTGAATATCAGTATTTTACGTGAAGCGATTGCCAATTTTGCGAATCCAATACCAGGTTTAGTTTAGTTTAGTTTTCCTGGGCGGTATCCGCACTTAGTCCTCCTATGGGACCGTTGTGCGTGAAAGGTTGCCCGTTTACTCCAGCCAGCCTAAATTGGTCCAGAACGAAAGCAGCCTTCGAGGACTGCTGCAGGCTTCCGGAAGCGATGTTGGTGACTGAAGAATTTGTGCCCGTTGGTCGGCCACGCTGCTACATTCCACGATGACATGCTGTGGCGTTTCATGCAATACCAGGTTATAGGATACTGTTTGTTAGACTAGCTGTAAGATTTTCAAGCCTCTAACTACCCAAAAGACTGCTATAAATCTTGAAATGGCAACCGGGACCGACGGCTTAACGTGCTCTCCGCGGCACGGTCACACATCCATGGCCGACCGCAGTTAGCATTGCATAACCTGCAAGATCGATTGGTCAATGCGGCTTTGACTTAGCCACGAGCTACTTGATTTACATTATATATGTATATTTATTTTTTATATATGTATGCCCTTTTATTGTTTTTATGTATTATATGTAGCCCTTGCATGTATTGTATATTTTTCATAATATTTTATAGTACCTATGCTTAGGTACACAATTATTTATTTGTTAGAAGTAGTTATTTAATGTATTTATTAATTTTTTTTCTTCATTCAAACTTCATGCTAGTACACCTTTTACTGCCCTTTCGTGTCTCTTTATTACTTTTCCATCCAATGGTTGTCTGTAAGAGATTGCCTTTGCAGCGATAAGACCGCCATTTGTACTTTTGTTATCTACATATTCTTCTGTATTATTTTTCCTTGGTGTGCAATAAAGTTTATTATTATTATTAACCAATTTCATTTAATTAGTCGCTGTTAAAGTATAATTTAGTACCTATGCCTAATGCTTTCTTAACACACATAGTTTGCCACGGTTTTTGTTGATAGCTTATGATGAGAAGATGATAATATAATACTGCCGTGTTACCGAAAAAGGACACAACTAACATTTTTTGTGAAATTGAGGTATATATTCGGAATCAGGAAAAAAAGGTCTATCTGCCTGATTTTTTGTGGATTTTTAGCTACAAAAATAACAAAGATAGCATATGCATAAAGGTCACAACTGCGCCTTTTTTTTAAATTTTATTACAATGAAGGGGCATATTGCGAGATATGACTATCATTTCACTATTTTATTTTTAATATATTTAATTGAAAAGGCATAACTGCGGTACGTCTCATATAAAAGGCTTATGTGGCAATTGTGCTAATATTTTATACCAAGACTTTAGCAATCAATGTAGAAAGAAAAGTCACAACTGGCACTTATACCCTTTCTATTTACCCCTACGCTGTAAAATTGAATATAAAAAAGGCACATTGGCATTTGTGCCTTTACTACAAAACATTTATAAACGGAGATGGAGTGAGAGGGACAGGTTTTGCAGGGAATGCCGTCAGTTGTGCCTGACGTGTCGAGACGAGTCCACGAAATCCACGCAACCACGCTGTGCATCAATAATTATTCTCGTTACAAAAATGTTATAGGTATTAATGTTTCAATCGTATGTCAACGATTTTCTTTTTGGCAGAGTTTTGTTACTAATACTTTTTCACCACACCAGCACGAAAAAGATCGTTTGCTTGCCAGAATTCAGTGAGTAATAACCGTTTTTATTCACTAGTGAGGCAAAGTGATTCAAATTTCGAAAAACAAAATCCTTCCAATGAATAGGCGCTGAAAAAAAAACAAAGCAGCCACCATGTAAGTTAGTAATAAACATTGACATCAATTTTATTAAATAACTACATACGATTCGTATTAATTATTTTAAATTATATAAATACGCGCTTATTTAATATTTTAATGGTTTTATATTCGTGATATAAATAAATGTTACGGAACAAATGGCCGAACCCACGATAAAAAAAAAATCTGTGTCTGTGTGTCATCGCGGGCAACTATAAATTCTTTTCAGTTTATGTTTAATTGTTTACTGGCACTTTTTAACAAAAAATTGTGAATCCAGTGATAAAGAACTTTGTGGAACTCCAAAAGAGTTGCGACAACTTGCTTCTAACACAGAAGTTTACTTTTTTACCAGAAAAATCACGTGAAAAGTATTTGAAAGCGTACGACATATTTAATTAGTGGCGACTTACAAAAGGCCCTAAAACGCATTCTGAATTGGTATTACTGTCGTATTTCATGGAATTATTCCAGGTTAAGCAATCAAGTACGAGTTTATTTAAATCTTAATATTTTCTCACTGGAAGAGGTGAAAAGTTTGGTATGTAACGCATGAGAAAAAAATAATTTCCAGTTCGTGACCTCTTAAAATCTTTCGCTTGCGAAGTAGTCTTTATTAGAATCACTCGCTACGCTCGTGATTCAATTTAAGACTACTCAAGCTCAATATTTAAAATTGGCACTCACAACAGAAATATAAACTTTTTCTCACTTGTACCATAAATAACTATTATTTCATTGTTTGCCTGCTCAAGGGTTATTGTTATGTCGACGTATTTATTATTTGGTGTTTTAGCAGGTCAAAAAATAATGAGATGGTCTATGTATTAAATTATGAGTGTATGTGTGTATTTTATTTGTATTATGTAGGTATATGTTGTCGTTGAGTACAGTATAGATATATTTTCGTCTTACAATGCTTGATTACTAGATAGGTTTTTAAATATATATACAGATAGCGTTCTTTTATCGATCGGTTAGTAATAAATAATTATAGCTACTTCTTTTTTTCAGCAAAATGTCATCACGAAGCGCAAAAGTTTTTGTAAACTACGTTTTCTTTATTTTGATAATTAATATATCGAAGTTGATTACTGGCTGTGTTACCTTATTCTTAATTATAAGAGATGTTGAGATTAACATAATTAGGTTTTATTTTTGTTTTGTTAGTACTTAAATTATTGTTATGATCATTAATAGTACTTTTGAAGTTTACACTTGTAAACTTTTAAAAATAAACGTTTTATTTTCTTATACTACCTTATTTTATTCCTAACACAGAGGCATTTATCATCTTATTATATATTATGAAATCCCACTGTAGAAACACGATAAAATACACATCAAAAAGTATAAAATATAAATAGTAGGAACTTTGTTATACATATTTACTTCATGTAGTTATTCTAATAATTTACAATGAAAAGGCATAATTGAGTAAAAGTACCTTTTCATCGCAAACATATAAAATTTTTGCTCCAAATTTTATAATGAAAAGGCATATTTGGTTACATGTGCCTTTTAAACGTAATATTGCTCATTTTATTTTAATTTTTATATTAAGTTAAAAATAAATATGCTAATTATTAAGTACATCCATTAAATTTTAAAATATAAGATTGCTATCGATGTATACATACTAAATAAATGTATCTTTTTACATTCACACAATTTTGGAAAACATATTTTATATGTCTTTTACTTAACAAAATTCAAAAAATATTTAAAGTTCGAGTTTCTCAACAATTGTAAAATGTTAGTTGTGCCTTTTCTCATTGCGACGGCAGAATACTGGATCAGATTTATTCAGTTGTTTCCTTATCTTATCAATTGGATTCAAACGTCTTTCTTCGGATAGAATGTTTCTTAGCAGATACTCTTATATTGCTTTATTATGAGACTTTTTCTTCTACTTGGACGCTACTATTGTATAAAAGTGCAATTATTTCAATATGTATTCGAGTAAGTCGTGACTTTAGATTGATATTATGGATGCTACCGTCTCCTATGCTTATCAAATGGTTATCAATGTTTCATCTGATAAAATTTGTACTCGTTAATCTTAAAAAATCTAGTGGTATAAGCAATTGCGTGCCTCTGCCCAGTTCAATTTCAATTCCTAAGCACAGTAAGTAAGAAAAATATTTATTGTGAGTTTCGTAAGTAATCACCTTTAGTGCCTACTTAAATGCCATATTTTTTAATTAGGATTCACTAGAACTGTGAGGTTTTAAAAAATATAAAAACACAAAATAAAACACAAAATCATTTCTTCAGTGAAAGTGTTGTTTACGATTATTTGGTAAATTTGTTTCAAACACTTAGTTAATTAACTTAAAATGCAAACATTTTCATTAATACTATTAAAATTTATACGAAAAATGTTCTCATTATATACTTTAATGTATACATAATATCCATTGCAAAAATATAGTAAATAAAGTACGGCAATTTAAATAAATTCAATCATCAAAATCAATCATTATAGTTGTAGTATATAATTATTTAGGAGACCTTTCTGACCCGTGACCACAATAAATGCTTAAAATAAAAGTCTACTATTGTATAACACAGTGAACGATCACCATAAGACTAGAATGATCATTTGATCTTGCAATGAAATAACGACTATATTTATAGCACATGCAGTGTGTGTATTGGTTTTCACAGATCAAAAGATGTTGGCTAACTAATGGCTATCATCTCTCAGTACGGTGATCTGCACAATGACTTGATTGCCTACAATGTTGCCATTTGATCCTAGCTAAACTACCCGTTTATATATTTGTACAGTACTACTGACAGACGCATAGTAAGTGCGCTGGCTTACAGCCAAATCTGTTCAATCCACCAGCAACTTATGATTTAATTATTTTATTTTCCTATTGAATAACTTCGGATAAAAAGGCCGCAATATTAATGAACTCTCAACTCACTCACATCACGTGTCAGATGAGCCAGAACAATTCAATAAATTCGCAAATAAACCCAGTCATCTGACAACTGGGTCATCAGTAGAGTTGACCTCGGCAATCATCTACAACATCGATAGGCCAATAGTATCGACTATTGAAAGTATCGATAGTCAATTTGATACAATACTATTTACCATCATCATTATCGACAGCCTAAAAACATCCTCTGCAAGCCTTATCAAACAATTTCCACACCACGCGGTTTTAAGCCGACAGAAGCCAACGGCTTCGCATCTTGACAATATCGTCCGTTCATCAAGCGGGCGGCGGGCCAACCCACGCACTATCGATAGTATCAATACTATCTATAGTATCGATACTATCGACAGGCTATCTATCCTTTTTGCTTAGGCTATCAATAGACTTATCGATAAACGACTATCGATCGGCAACCACTAGACATCCATAAATTTATTATAAACAGGTTATAATTATCGACGATGTTCAGTATACGTTTGATGTTCGGATATACCGTATTATCGTTTAAATTTAACCTCTTCATTTAGCAGCAAACATGGAAATATTAATTTTCATGTTTGTGAATTTACGAAATATTTAGTGGTAACATTCTCCAATTAAACCTGCCGCTCTGAGTCGAATATTCAAACTCCCATTGCTAAAATAAATCATTAAGATAATTATGTTTGTTCATTTTAGAATTAACTAATTATCATGTTAGATAAACTGGGCGTCAAAATCCCACGTTTTTAATTGTACTAACGATGAATTGGTAAACAGTAGACTAATCTCATTTTCATAGCGATTATTTGCGATGAAGTACTAAATATACGTTCTCTACTGGATAATTTGCTTCAAATGGGTGATTTTAATCTTGCCGATCGTCGTCATCGTTTAGTTTCTTATAGTTCACTACAGGACACATAGGCCTGCCTCCAATTTGCGCCAAAATAACTGGTCCTGCTCCTTCCGCACCCAGTCACCATCATCAGGTCGTCTTTTCACCTGGCGGGGAGGCGTCCTACTTACGGTCGCCGAGTGATCTTTCCAATGGTCCAGGGTTATTTGAAATTTAATAAGTCAAAGATTGCACACCCATCCATAATTATGTAAGTACTCGTACGTAGGTACATTTCTTAATAACTTATGGAAGGAGAATTAAAATTTTCTCGTGTCAGCTCTATTTCATGTCATTTTATAATATATACAATGTTTCTTGTATCTCCATGACGTGTTTTCAAAACAAACTGCGCTCACGATTTTCAACACATTTTTTTTCGATAACAAAGGCGGGGGACCGCTGTCCACCGGAAGCTACATGTCGCCTCATGTCAACAGTACATTAGGGGCTCGACCCTCTTGCATCATGTTTCATCTAAATGAAGAATTATTCTTCTAATGATATTACTCCTCTTTCAGGAAATTGAAACAAATAACAAACAAAAATCAGTATGAAAATTAGATTTTAAATTGGAGTAGAAGATTTTTTTTTTATTTACGCCGTTGTATCTATATTATATTTTCCTTTGAATGAAAAAAAAGCTATTTTGAGAGTACTAATGAAACGGACGGAGCAGAAATAGTCTTATTTTTTGTACTTTTAATTTTATTACTTCTATTCCAAAAACAAGCTTATAAGTTTATTAGCATTCACAGTTCTATGATTTAATCAGAAGCATCGAAATTATAAGCAGTGAGATGAAAACAAACTAAAAAAAAACTATAAAAATATGATTATGGAGGATTTTCGTGTTAATATCGAAAGAGATACATACAAATAAAGGCAATTAGACAATATTTTTAAATAAAATATGTGTAAACATATTATTATAGGTACAATAGATGATGAGAGGCGTCCGGAAAGACGATTTATACAGTCAAAAGAATCGTGGATTTGGAGCAGGGCTTAGATAGCTGAGTGATAAAGCGATAGGATGGAATATGGGATTCCATCCTATCGATGATAAATAATAATGATATTACTTCTCTTTCAGGAAATTGAAACAAATAACAAACAAAAATCAGTATGAAAATTAGGTTTTAAATTGGAGTAGAAGATTTTTTTTTTATTTACGCCGTTGTATCTATATTATATTTTCCTTTGAATGAAAAAAAAGCTATTTTGAGAGTACTAATGAAACGGACGGAGCAGAAATAGTCTTATTTTTTGTACTTTTAATTTTATTACTTCTATTCCAAAAACAAGCTTATAAGTTTATTAGCATTCACAGTTCTATGATTTAATCAGAAGCATCGAAATTATAAGCAGTGAGATGAAAACAAACTAAAAAAAAACTATAAAAATATGATTATGGAGGATTTTCGTGTTAATATCGAAAGAGATACATACAAATAAAGGCAATTAGACAATATTTTTAAATAAAATATGTGTAAACATATTATTATAGGTACAATAGATGATGAGAGGCGTCCGGAAAGACGATTTATACAGTCAAAAGAATCGTGGATTTGGAGCAGGGCTTAGATAGCTGAGTGATAAAGCGATAGGATGGAATCCCATGGTCACGAGTTTCAATCCCGCTTCAAGTCTACAATTTTTTTGACTGTTTTTTTAGTATTAGACATAGACTAGGCTAAAATCGACAAAGATATAAAGGTACAACTTGCATAATAGTTATTTTTGTTATTTTAAGCCAAAAACAAGGCTAAAAATTCCTCAGTTTCAAGGCTTTATGATTTAATCAAAGCCTACAAATTATTAGCAATGAGATGTCCCACCCTTCATCGGATCAGAGGCGTGACAATAATAACAATCACAAGTTTTTCATTCACCGCCTCTCATCTGAATGCGTAAACCGCCACTTCATTATATAGGATTTTCGTATAGAAACACATATTGAAACATGAAGAGGCAATAGATAAAGGCAAGTAGATATTGTTTTCTGATAAAATATTATCGAAAGATGCCTACCTATGTCTGTTGCATTTATAAAATACTGTAGAAGCTTGCATAGCCAGTAGTAACTGTGACTGAAATTAACGTAGGAGGTATGGATATAGCTTGTTATGTTTAGCCTAAAAATAAGCCTAAAAGTCTCTCAGTTTCACGGCTTAATGATTTTATCAAAGCCTACAAATTATTAGCAATGAGATGTCCCACCCTTCATCGGATGAGAGGCGTGACAATAATAACAATCACAAGTTTTTCATTCACCGTATCTCATCTGAATGCGTGAAGCGCCACTTCATTACGGAGGATTTTCGAGTAAAGGGAAAATGTAAACACGAAACCAATATCCAAAGGTTGGTTGTTTAAGTAGCCTCTTTATATTTTATGTTTTTATATAATAAACAACGTCAGTCCGTATAATTTTTTTTAATTAGCGGGTACCAGTACTTTTGCTTTCCCTCAAATAGATAAAGATATAAGCTTAATATGTCAGTATTCCACTAATAGCATTAATAGATAATGTAACATACTTGTTAAGGGGAACAATTAAATTGCTTGGCTATTTTCCATACAAAATGAATATAGGTTTAACTTTAATATTATAAAGATTTTATCTATTAATATAGACAAATCATATCTAAAACACTAAAATGCATGTTTGTTGGCGCCCAGATTTCAAAATTATTATTTTAATTTTTCAGCTTGTATGTTACTCAATTTATGATTGAAATTATACCGGACCAGATATCGCTGGAAAGATTTGGTGAAGGCAAACCTTCGCGAACTGGAAGCCAGTGAATGGCGCAAGACTGCCAAGGATCGCCAAAAATGGGGAGATCTCACGTCGGAGGTTAAGACCAATATCGGGTCGCGGAGCCAACGGAGTAAGTAAGTAAATAAAAAAATAGATAAAACTTCATTTTAAAGTTTAACCCATAATAATATTACATTAGTATGTAAACACGGCGCTCGGTAGTCTACCCTTAATAAAAACAATAACAACAAATAATATAATAATAATATAATATGCTACAGGCCTTTGGAACAATAATAAAAATCACAAGTTTGCGTAAGCACCATTTAATTATGGAAAATTTACGTGGCATAGGAAAAACCTAAACACAAAATTGACTGAATAACCCCCGAAGCGATTTAATGTTTGTGTATTTCGCTTTTATATAGTTGAGAACAAACAATTTAACTTATTGGAATTTATTTGATCATTTATCTATAATTATGACAGATTTTTGTTGCGAAATTTAAGCGACGAAAAGCTCTCAATGTCTGTTTTTTTTAAATACCGATAAATGAATGTTGCATTCATGTAAATTAAACTTGAAATCTCTACAACTTAACACAAAGCAGCATACCAAAACAATTAAGTTATCCATTCACAGCCTCTCATCGGAATGCGTCAAGCACCACTTCATCAAAGAGGATTCTCGTGGAAAAACGCCAACGTAAATATTGAGGGTGATACACAATTTAAAAAACTGGTATCTGTTTGATGTTTTTTTTTAATTTTAGGGTTCCATGGAACCCTTATTGTTTCACCATGTCAGCTTGTCCTTGAAAGCTGAATTTAAGCATAAGTATGTTAATTAATATGACATGTATGATATGTTGTAACGACGGAAACCTATTGCGCTGGTCCGACTCGCACTTGGCCGGTTTTTAAAAGAACGAGCAGCCATTTCTACTATTGTTGGTTCAAAGTTACTCTTATGCTACTGCTACACCTGCGTTAACGTTAACGTGAATGGTAATCACCAACAATGCGTTAATAAAGGCATTCCAAATATTCAAATTGGTGCCTTGGCTACATTTACGTTGCAATGCCAATAAAGCTAATTCATCAAGAAATAACGTGTTATCCAGTGTGACCATTTGTTTAAATTAAATTAGTTTTGTACACATCATTTAGCCCGGGCGGCACCTGATTTTAGAGACTTTTTGTATTTATTCAAATGGATACGGTAGTATCCCATCAAAGATTCCTTTTTCTTTTTTAACTCATCTATTGTCACAGGAAACGACAAGCTTTGGCTGATACGTCGCCAAGCGTCGCTTACGGCCGAGCGATTCTTGTGCGTCTGATGTTTAGGGTCCCATAAACAGGCTTCAGACTGTAGCTGCTCTAAAAACTCGAGAACTTTTTCGTTCGACCACTCCATTGTTGCCGCCAAAAGTGCCAAAACAAATTTCTAAACACCGATTTTTCACTGTTGCCAACTCCAATTTTTAAGTTCCTAGATTCAGTACCAAAAGTCACCAGATCCCACCATGCTGCACACGATGACCTTGTTTTATTCAATTTAATCATTTATTTTTATTTTACCAATAAAATAGAAACAAACAGCAGTCTGTCAGGTTTTTGTTTTCTTTTTCAGTACATATTAGCTTATATCATGCACCTCAAAAGTCGTCAGATCTGGCGACAAAGTCGTCAAATTGGCAACACTGTCATCATACGTCAAGTTGACGTCAAGCGAAATATTATGTCATTAATGTAGCCAACGTCCGTCAGCGCGCTAAAGTGAACGCTAAAACCAAAGAGTATACTAATATATGCTAAAACCCTTTGATGTGTCCAAAAAACCGACACCCGACCTATCGCCTAATGTCTAATGAAAATAGCAATGCCGTTAGTCATTAATCACGTTAAACCTTTGGCCACATCTGCGTAAACGTGATTATTTGCGCGTTAAGACGCAGGTGTAGCAGTAGCATTAGACCGCGAGAATACGCGTGAAATTTAATGCTACTGATTCGACTATTACACTGGTGTGGTAGACATAACAAGCATTATAATGTACCTGTAATCATACAATTCTAAATTTGATATTTTATTCGTAAAAAATAATTGGTAAATGTTTGTCAGTCAGAGAGGCAGTTTGTTACGTAATGTTCATAATCGAATCTGCAACGTTACATTACAGGCAAATAATAGCCGTGAGAGATTACCTTTACCAAACATATTTTCGTCGGTCGGTACCACTTATCAAAACTACCTATCGACGATTAAAAAGAAGTACCTATAAGCCACATTTTAATCCAAAATAACCTATGAACGCAATCCTACTCAAAATTTTCTGCTCTTTTAAATTTTAAACGTTGTTTATAACTAAGCAAAAAACTGCGTTTTTGATGGTTACAGTATGACCAACATAATTGTAGGCCTCCTGAACATTTACTTTTTATCGCTTATCCCACTTACTTCCATTTAACCGTCGCTATGCTCTACAAATTACACGTGAAACAATAATAACATTTTAATGTTTTTCATTAATAACTCTTCATAATAAAAACGTCAAGCACTCCTTCTGTGTGCTTTCATTTAACAAAACACAAACGAGATACGTATTTTAATAAGCCAGGTACTCTTTGATGTGTGTGCTTTTACCCTATAATCATTGCGAGCAAACAATTTAATTATTTGGCAATGTTGTTTGAATAACCGACATTTCTACTATTGGTATACGTCTACTATGACCCTCGATGAATTGTAATTATCATTTTTGAAACAAAACAACAGGCCTATACTACCCAGGCGGGTGGGCAGAGGTGTACAACATCTAAACTTTACCTGCTATATTTAGGTCTTATGTGATGGGAGGTGGCCAATCGCCATCCACGGGGCACAACTCCCTGCAAAAGTGTATTTTTTAGGAAATCTTCAATAGCAAATGAAGATTGCCTAAAAATACACTTTTCCCTGACCTGGCCGGCCGGCCCTGACCTGACTGACCCGGGAATCGAGCCCGAGATTTTAGAAATCTAACTAATATTTCTTTTTTTTTTTTAAGTAAAGGTTAATTGTAAAGGTGCGAGGCTTTGTGGATATTTGCAGTATATGGATGTTGCTTACTCTTTCACACGAAAACGACTGAACTGATTTTGATATTAAAATTAATACACAAATAGCTCATGGTCTAGATTAATACTGAAGTAACTTCTATATTGTATTCTTTGGTATCAAAAAAAGTTGAAAAAAAAATTGTTATCGCAAATGTCAAATTATTTTCAAACCTCAACGATACTTCTCCAAAATGTTTTATTTTCTGAATGTAAACAAAGGTACCCAAGGACTGGTGTTCATTATCATTTGTATTCAGGCAGGGGTTGCACCTGGAAGCTGTCAGTTCCGTAAGATTTATGTGCTATGCAAAACTAAACTGGGTCTTTGTATGCTAATGGAACATTCTTGACATATTTTTGATAGCTTGTTATCGAGCCGTGGAATTTAAATTTAGGTTCTTCGAGACATTTATTTACTTATTACTATTAAATAAAAAATTGTTGTGTTGTCACTTATAGTGTTTTTGTCAAATAATCACCAGTTTAGGGTGAAACAAATTTAATCAAGCGAGGGCAAATAGCGAATCCTGCGTTTCACGAAGACTACGTCGCCTCGCCAGTCCACGATTTAGTGCAAACTTATAGAATCATGGGGACATAAAAGGTATTCAAACTATATATAACTATATTACAACTTAAGTGGAAGAAGTTGAATTGTTATGTATTTTAACGCGATTCTTTAAAATAATAATGGTCGTACACTGAATTCGTTGCATAAATGTATTCGTTCTATCTATTTTTAATTAATTTATTTCGTTTTTGCACACAACATGGTATACAGACGGACTTAATGCCTAGTGGCATTCTCTAACAGTCAACCTAAGGTGGTGCAGAGAAACAAAGGTAGGTGCGCTTCGTAAGATATTTAGTACTAATAGTACACATACAGTGATTTTAAAATTAATCGAATACATATTAGTACATTATATACCTACATATATTGTACATAAATATTCTTTTAATATGTCAATAATATATAACAGATATTGTTATAATTTACCAATATATCTATACACGCATGTATGTTTAGATATATCTCACCCTAAATAAACTTAGATAGTAAGTAATGAATCGCAACTATGTCTCAAGTTCCTAAGTTTTTACCTTGAAACTTTTCAGCGTTATCGTGTGTGCAGTGCGCATTGCAGGACCAGTTAACATCGTACGATAAAGTCTTATTTCTAACAAACTATCCAACTTTTATGTACTGTTGCTAAGATAAATATAAGAAGCTAACTTGCTAAGATAGCCTATTTGATAAAAGTTATAGTTGTATTGTAACTTAATTTTGCCGTAAAAGTTTTATAAACTTATTTGCTTTCGTAACCATTACGTCGGTAGAAAAAAGGATATACTGTATTCAATCAATCGTATCCCAGTTTAACTATTGAAAAATGTAAAAGTTTTTATTTTTTGTTTCTAAATCACACCTTAACGGTTAAGGTAGATTAAAAAAAATATAATTTATAACTTAGATTAACATTATACTACTTCTATTTATACCTATGTATTTATATATATAATTGTTATCTATTAACTGTTTAAACTTGAGTCAAGTCACGCCAGTGTAAGATTGAGCGTGTAGCCGGCAAAACAACTAGTTTGCGCAAATGTGGTTTAAGAAAGCCGGTTCCTTACATATGTTGACTACGAAGATATGCTTTTTGTGCTTCAGGGCCTGATCTAATAAACCACCAATAAACTGCTCCTCGAAGCGGTATTACCATCGCGGGACAATTTAAAAAAAAAACCATCAAACTGGATTACAGTAGTAAAAACTAAACTATTTGACTCGCTCCCTCGATCTCGTGCACAAGAGCTTTAACATGTGGACATTAATCGGATCAGATAAAACCAGATATAATCAAACAGTAATCAGAGTGATATCGTAACACAATGATCTGTCAATTAATTGTGTCTGTCTAGTGATGACGTCATCGATCAATCGTACCTAATCTATTTGATAGCCATCTAATGAACAATATTGCTTTGGTCTTATGGACGGGTCTGCGATCGTTGCGGCATATTTGTTGTGTTATTGTATTATGAAAGTATCAGGGTTCCAAAAAATTTAATAATGTACTGCAGAGTAATAAAACCCAAAACACTATGCATTTAATAGTAGGATAGCTGTCTTGTTGGTCTTGTGGTTAGCGTATTCAACCTTTCACCGCGAAGACTTCAGTTCGTTTCCCGGATCGAGAAAAGTGTTATTTGAGATTTTTACGTCAGACAATTCTCGATAGCAGTGAAGCGTGTTTATAGTGATAGGCTGAATCCCTATCATATAGAGTCAAAGCATAACGGTGAAGTGTGGCTGTCATGATTACACCTCTGCCACGCCCTTCTGGGTAATATAGGCGTGATCTATGATATGTTATATGAAATGACGAAGTCTTCAAATGAACAATTTAACTCCTACCCAAACTAAGTCCTACTTCCACAAAAATAAACGCCACCCATGCGAATATTAAACGAAAGTTCTGTGTCAGTTTCGTAACGCCTCTCAAGGAATGAATAGCTTCAAACACATAGGACATGTCACTGTGAATCCAAAAAGCTTTTAATTCATTCGTATTCAGCCTTCCAAAGAGATGACATCTATACAGGAAACTGAAAGGAGTTCATTATCATTTCTTTTCACCGTAAACACCTGAGATTTACTAAAAGAACCACATTGATACTTCTACCTTAATCGTAAAGGAACAAGGTTGGTTTTGCGTCAAGCATTTTGTTAATGATGAAGTCGAGTTTCTGACGGTTGTCAGAAGGAATAAAAATTGGTGGAAGCGAGTGTGAAATCAATGGGGATTTGTATGTCCATTCTAAAGCATTTATACACACATCGTTAGCGAAAGTTCCAGACAGTTTGGAAATTTCGCAAATAAACGCGGTAGTTTGCTTGAATATGTGTATAATTTTTCCGGCATCGTTTAATGTGCCATGCATAAGTTATGAATGCGGGAGCGCTGTTGGAGTACCGCTTGTCTGGGCCGAAGTTTTTGGAATATATCGTATCGATTAATAATGACTAATAATTTTGCGCCTGTTATTTCAGTCAAGATTGAAACGAAATATCGATAAAATGGGCTTAAGCAATTATATAAGATAATATGTGAAACTAATATAATAATATAGCCATAAGCTGCTAAGTTTTATCAAAATACATCTGTAGTTCATTTTTTTATACCGTATACTAATTTGACAGCAAAAACAATAGATTAATGCAGAGATAATAAATGTGAAGATTCAATGACAATAGCTAACATTAAGAAAATTGACGGTTAAGCTTCGGTTTCCTAGGCAAGCGGTGTGGAATAATACAACCGTAAAGATAACGGTAGAGTGACGTCACTAAAACGTTGCCTATGTAAAGTAAATGTAGTGGTTTCCTAGAGAGCGGTGATCGACATAACGTAACACGTACAAATCGTGTTACGGCCATAAAATTACGGCCGCATTATTCCACACCGCTTTCCTAGGAATCTGAAGCTTTAAGCTTCGGTTTCCTAGCATAGCGGTGTGGAATAATGCGGTCGTAAAGATAACGGTACAATGACGTCACTAGAACGTTGCCTATGTAAAACAAATGTAGTGGTTTCCTAGAGAGCGGTGATCGACCTAACGTATTACATATTAATCGTGTCACGGTAATAATATTACGGCCGCATTATTCCACACCGCTTTCCTAGGAAATCGAAGCTTTATACTATTGCAAATTGTCACCGGGCTGGGTAATAGCTGTCAAATTCCATACATTTCTAAATTTCTACGTGAATTTTATCTGAAACGCGCACGTCTGCTCACGCAGTGGTAATAATTGTGGCGGTCTCCGCACATAATAAATGACGGATGACATGGACAACATCAAGAAGTGACACACACGTGACAACTGTCAAAGAGTGCTGAATCGCGATAACGAAAAGTTCACAGCAAGTGACTATATATACCACTTCCAATACGCTAACGTTGGACAGATGTCCGCCGAGCCTGGTTGGCAGATCCTCCCTTTGTGGTGGAGGAACATCACACCGTTCCTCTACAATAATGGCGTTTAAAACTTGTAGTTGTATCTAGTTAAATGCATGCTCTCTGGATTAATGACAGCTGGGCATTGTTCTTGCTATGAAATTAATCTCTGTGCGTACATAAGTAACAATCATACAATTTTACCTTTATAATGTTACCGTGATTAATAGTTGTTCATTGTTCATTTCGTGTGTTTATATTCATAAATAATGGTTAGATGTTAGTTGAAAATAATCCATAAATTTTCACGTACTTACAAAGCCATGAATATCATTTTATTTTGCTGGTTCATTTCCATCAGTATTCTTTATTAAATAGGTAGTTGCGGAAAATAACTCACCATGCACTGGCAACACTTTAAATCATAATTATTGTATAATTAATTACAGCGGGAGAGAATGGTGGAATAATAAATTTTAATGATGACAAAATGTCGTCACCGAACCAGTTAAATCTGAGGGGTGGTAAGTGTTAGTAAATTACCAGTAAGGGTGAGTAACAATCATACAATTTTACCTTTATAATGTTACCGTGATTAATAGTTGTTCATTGTTCATTTCGTGTGTTTATATTCATAAATAATGGTTAGATGTTAGTTGAAAATAATCCATAAATTTTCACGTACTTACAAAGCCATGAATATCATTTTATTTTGCTGGTTCATTTCCACTAGTATTCTTTATTAAATAGGTAGTTGCGGAAAATAACTCACCATGCACTGGCAACACTTTAAATCATAATTATTGTATAATTAATTACAGCGGGAGAGAATGGTGGAATAATAAATTTTAATGATGACAAAATGTCGTCACCGAACCAGTTAAATCTGAGGGGTGGTAAGTGTTAGTAAATTACCAGTAAGGGTGGGTAATCGTACGAATGAAAGATGAATGAGGGTGAATCGAATACTCGAGTGCATCACGCAGATAAATAAATTCAAATTAAACTTTACCTACTGAATGTAAATTTTCACTAAATTGATTTAATTTCAACTCGTCGCCAAAGTCGAAATTAACTGTCATCATAAGAATTACTTACAAGAGCATGTATAGTGTCATTGTATGAAAATTAAGGAATACTATGACATTAAAACATAATAATATATAATGTTTGTGAATGTGATAATTTTGGCTTACTGCGATGATTTAATTTATGTTATGCTTTCATTCAATAATTATTTTTTTCTGTTTCATCACCAAGATATAGAACTAAATTGATTCCACTAGTTTAACGACAAAAAAAATATTTCTCGTTTTCCTTACATTTTGACTATATTTGGAGTGTTCAATTTGGTTACAAATGGTTTTCAGTTTTTTAAAGATTTATTTACATTATAAAAAGTAATAAGCACAGCAATGACTTTAAGTTTGAATCTTGTAGCATGCGGTAAAAAATACCACCGCACGTAGTTTTTTCTCTTATTTACTATGGTAAAGCTCTTGCGAACGAGCTCGAGGGCGGCAGCACCGTCGCACCTTTAACCTACCGAGTAGTGCTTGCATTACTATAGTCCTGTTTGGTGATGAGTTCAGGTCCTGAAATTACTGGCATACGAGGCATAACACGGTAGTCCTCAGCTGCAGCAACGCATCTACAATCTGCTTTTGTGGATTTTTGATGTCCATGGGCTATACTCAACTTACCATCTGGTGGAGTACACTATCGTTCGTTGAAGGTATAGGATAAAAAAACTAGTAATCTTAAAATACTTAAGTAATAAATACTTAAGTAAATACGTTTGTCCATGCAAATATTACTTAAATAATTAATTCTAAAACCATCAAATGAGCAATATTAATTTAAGCACCTCATTTTCTAATCCCACTTCAAATGCAAATGCACCAAAAACGTCTGAACAATTTAAATCATGATTAACGAGCGGGCCTGAAACACGGTGACAGGTCAACGTCCTCTGCTATTTTACCTACTTCAAACATTTTACGGGGACCCTTAAAGGGTGCAAAAAGGGGATAATGAAGTGTATTGTTTGTTATTTTATGGAAAATTTGGTAAACAACCATAAATAAGGATTAACACTTGAACTCTTAGATCTTTTGTTGAAAAGGCCCGCAAATGAATACACGAATCTTGATAATTTAAATTAATTGGATACAATTTTATGTATTTTAACCGGCTTAAAAAAAGGAGAAAGTTCTCAATATAATTGTATTTTTTTTATGTTTGTTACCTGGAGGCCAATTCTCGCGCACTCGAAGTTTTTATTCGGATCCGAATGTTTGATTCATTTCGATTTCTATTACAAAAATACGAAGCACGAATGCATAATCTCGAATTGTGTATTCTCGGCACCAATAGACTTTCATCACCACTCGAACCTAGAAAATGTTGCCATTACTTCACTAAAAGATTGAATGAATGAATGTCAATGCGTTTCGTTTTACGTGTTTAACGATAAATATAACGATTCTAATCGATTATTTCATAAAAATTAATTACTACTTGAAATGAAACGTAATTCTTTCCTATGACTGACAGTTGTCTTGTCAAGATTGTCAATATTGTCATTTATAATAAATTTTCCAGAAAGACCGTTTGTTATTAATTTGTTTGGAAATTATGAAAAGTTTTCTTATATTTAAAATGAATGCGCCGAAAATATATCCCTCGCCGCAACAACGGCAGTTGTTAGTTCAACTAGTGGAAACGGATCCATAACTGCGAAGCGGTAAATTTTCTTCGCCGTTCACAAAACAGATAGTGTAGATAGGTGGCGAGATATAAGGAACCAGCTAAATGCAAAAAAAAAAAAAAACAAATCATGGAAAGATTGACGAAAAGTAAGTAAAATATCAATATTGTTGGTTTGCTACATTGTATACATATTATTATCGTCTATTCTTAAATGATCGAAAATCCATTGCAAAAAATATATTTGCCAGAGTCCAAGATAACATTGAGGGACAAATAACTGTCCAAGAAACCCAAGGTACATTTTTTTGTGGTAGTTAGTAGTTTAGTTGTAAATACTTGTGTATCAACATAAATGTCACAGTCAATTGGAAGTAGTAATTCAAATTACATGATGAACTGTTTAAAATTGTGTAATGCTTGATGTTACATTGCATTTTTCTTGATAGTAAAAAAAAGAACCGTCATTATAAATTTTCATCACTTGACTGATGCATCATATTACACGGATCAAAAAATAAACTTAAAACAAAGAAAATTTATATTTTTTATTAAATAATTGAACATTGTTTTTCTTTTTGTTATAGAGAGGAGTCACCGACAGGTGAGGGGACAAAAAAGATTGACAGAAACGCTAAAAATGGCAGAAACATGCAAAAGTATGAATTATTAAAAGAAAAAAATGAAATGAAGAAAATATTATGCAGAGTTCATAGAGCTGATAAAACTACAATGTGCAGCTTTGAATAAAATTGCAGATGCAATTTAGGCAAAAAAAATCACTAAATTGTTAAGTATAATTGTTGATTGTTTAATTATAATTATAGATAAACAAGGAAAAAAAAAGGTTGATTGTGATATTAATAATACTGTTTATTTATAGATAAACAAGTACAAATATGTTGATTGATATAAATAAGACTGTTTTGTTAAAAATGAACAAATACAAAAACATTGATTGTGATATAAATAAGACTGTATATTATGTATGTTTACTGTAATGTATACTGATATATAGACAAACAATTATAAAAATGTTGATAATTTATATGAATTTTTGTCCGACAAATTATAATAATAATTATTATTGCCTATTGTTATTACTATTATTGAATTTAATTGCCAATTGCCCTATGTAATTATATTATTGACATTTATTAATGATTATTATTTTTATTTTTTTAAATTTTGATCATTTATTAATTTAGTTATATATTTCTTTGACATTTTTATTTTTATATTACTTTTGCCTGTTTGACATTCTGCATGTTCAATAATACTCCAATATAATGTTGTATACCACTATGGTAGGACATAGCGCACTCAAATGTATTATTTTATAAGACCTTTGTTACCTATGATCCACGAATAAATGAATTTGAATTTGAATTTGATTAGTGTTAGAAATACAAGTGTTAAGTTATATAGATAAACAAGTTAAATATGTGATTGTGATATAAATGTTAAAGAGTGCTTGTACACATACATAGTTTTATTTAATTAGTTGAATGTGCATATCCTAATTATAATAGAAGAAACAGAAATAAAACAATGTTAAAATATTACTTTTTTTTTATCCTTACAAATCCTAACATTTATCTATAGATACAAACTTAATAATACAATTGTAAATTAGCCATGACTATTACATAGAATAAAAATATTGAATAAAAACAATTCAGAAGAAATTATTGAAAATTCCATCTCAAGTAGCATTAAAAATCAATATGTATGCTATGAAAAAACATACATATTGTTATATAATCGGCATATATTTTGTTACATTACATGATTGAACACTTAAATAGATTTAAGGTAAAGAAGGTGTGCACTGTCTGATTGAGTTTAACGAAAAAAAATATCAGATTATCATGCGGATTTTACCAATAGATAGTAATGCATGAGGAGATCAATCCTTAAATTACTGTAACATGAGGCATAACATTATAGACCTCAGATGAAGCAATGCATCTGTAATTTGATTTTCTGGATTGTTAATGTTCATGGACTGTAGTTACAACATACCAATCAAGTGATGGTGGTTTATTAATGTTATCAATAAATACAAATCAACGATAGTTATTAAAAGAAGTATTTATGATTTGCATTTGTTTCTGTCTTCCTCGTAACAAATCATTTTCTCTGCCCGCTGGATGTTGTGGTGCAACAGGATCATTTTTGAACCCTAATAACTTTAAATCTTCCACAGGTTCAACAGCATCATCATAATTATGGGTTACACATAGATTGTGCAGCACACAACAGGCATTAATTATTTTTGTTGCTTTATTTGGTGTGTAATGCATCACTCTTTCTTTTCTAAGCACCTAAATCTGCCTTTTAATACGCCGTTGCAACGTTCAATAGTTGCACGGGTTGTTTTTAGACAGTTTGGTATCTCCCAGTTCCAAATAAAAGCAGTGCGCACGACACCTAAAAATATAATGTTTTGTTAAAGTAATAATGTAAAATATGGGCACTGTAGGCCATTCAGAAAGTTCATAATAATAGTATCTCAATGCAAATGTTGTAAGCACATAATTTACGATTGCAATACTCAATTAATGTTGGTACTAACCTTTGTACTTGAATCTAGATTGGTTCTAGGTACTATTACAGGCTCTATTATATTTATTAAATCGATGCTTGGGCTTTATTAAGCCGAAAATGTTTCTTAAATTCGACATCCTGCATTTCAAACGGGTCCGCTTCATTACGTGGTGGCTCCATTTGTACATTTTCGATTTCGAAAATTATATTTTTTAATAAATTAACTACAAGCTCGTCCATTTGTTTTTGTATCAAATATTATTTTGTAAAACGAAATAAATAAGATAGCTTGACTGACGTTGAAATATGGCGTCATTTCGAATCCAAAATGACATCTCGACTGGTCCCGACCAGTCGAGATGTCATCGTGCAGTTCGAGCGGTTTTCCTTCGAGAAATGTTGGCCTCGAGATGCCCAGAATACCATTCACCGTTTACCACTCGTAAAAAGTTCGGATTCGAGTTTTTAACGAATTCGAATTCAACATTTGAGTGGCGAGAATAGGCCTCCTGATACGGTACGATAACTTTCGACTGGGCGTAGCGATTTTAATGATTTGTTTGTTATTTGAAAGCTGGTGCTTCTCGTATGGTCCTATTTCAATTTGGTCCAGTTCTGACATTGAATGGCACCCATGAGGAAACCATAATAAGTCAAAAATGGCAAATTATTATAATGTTTATCATAGTTTCTTAAAATTTTGACGTCCGAATGGCGGAATGGGCATTAAAGCCTACGACGCTGAGGTTACGGGCTTACTTAAGACTAATCTTTGTGTGCATGAACATGGCAGTTTGTCTGTCATAGTCTGGGTGTTTCTATGTATAATAAGTATGTATTTATAAAAAAGAAGTAGGTACATAATATATGTATTAGTATCAGTTATTCTAGTACCCATAGTACATACTCTACTTAGTTTGAGATGGCGCTGTGTGTGAGTTGTGGATATTTATTTATTTATTCCAAAAAAAAAAATACTATTATTTAAAATTTTTATATTATTTTTTGCTCAAGAGCTTATGCTAGACACCTCTATACAACCTTTTACTAGCTTTATAAAATACCTGAAAACCTTTGTTTTACAATTAATAACCAACTTTTTGCTCAAGAGCTTATGCTAGACACCTCTATACAACCTTTTACTAGCTTTATAAAATACCTGAAAACCTTTGTTTTACAATTAATAACCAACTTTTTTTTGTATTATTTTGTCAAATTTGACTTATTCGATCTGTCCCATTTTGATTGATTTCAGTTTTGACTTCAGGCATAATACACATTCCACATAAAAGACTTTTATATCACGACAAAATAAAATAAACATTGAACAGAAATAATATGCAATAATATCCTAGACGTTTACATCTCAATGTATTTGTGCTATCTGGTTTCAAATCGAGGCCGCTGACTGATGGCGTGCAGTATAGGTACACCACACTCTCATAGATGTTATACTGGCAAACATAGTGCGGGAGCTAAGATCCCAAATTATTATATTATTTTATCGTTTAAAACATTATTTATATTCACGTAGGTAACAGATATGCTAAGTATTTTCCTGTGGGTCAGTCCTTGATAAGTCTCTGTTTGGCTATGCACCATTTATCGGACAGATCACAATCATGACAAACTTAGAACAAATATCGAATTTTATCAAGAAATTTCAAGAAAAATATATGCAAAATAGAGCAAGTTTTTATTATCAAAGGATCAATTTACTCTTCAAGATAGAAAAATAACAAATTGATTATATAAAGGTAAGATAGCGATATAATAGTGAAGCAATAGCTATTGTTTGCATAAGCTTATACGTAACAATGTCGGATCAATTGTGATATTTATATCAAAATTTCTTATTTTTTATTACACAATTCACTCAATATTGTAGGCTTCAATACTACAAACGACGTCTATACCACTTGAGGCAATGTCAAAAAATCAACGACTCTCAAATTCGATACAGAGACTTATTTATGTACTTCAACAAAAAAACGAGTGTGTATCTAACGGTTGGAAAAATAATCCTCTCTTGACATCGTATATAAAAACATTTTGTTTCCTTAGCAAACAGTACTAAAAGATTCTTTCGTAAATTGAAACAATATTTTATGAGGAAATTTTATGTCTTAGATCTTCAATAGTATTTGGCTTTGTACTTATATACCGCTGCGGACTAATTTACGACGATATGAATCTTTTATATTGTTATGGTTACGTAAGTACTTTATTTCTTGGAGAGTAAATAATTTAAATGATTTGTAGTAAACAATATACTGTAGGAATCTCAACAGATTCAATTAGTATGACAACAACCGACATTATTTACTTTGAGATAAATATAATTCACCATAACCCCTTACTTTTATTGCGTTTATTATAAATGTGACTTTATTAAGTGCGTCTTTTGTATCAAGTTAAGTGTTTTATTATTATGGCTTTTACTTTAAAAAATGAAAAATAAAAAGACAACACATAAAATGGACACTTTGCAAAACTAAAAAAAAAACTTTAGAAATGATCTCTGAATCGCATCGATAGAATAAAAATGTAGGGCAGTAATTTACGCCAAAAATCGTCTGCAATGACGAAAGTCTCGCAATCAAATAATGCTGAGGACAACTAAAAATCTATAATTACATCAACGTAAATCTCATCAACTCAGCTCCCTGACTGCAATAGGGAGGGGGCTCACTGAACTACGGAACACCCAAATGCTCATTTATCCGAAAGTGATAAATAGGCCTGTGTGAATTTCGTGGAGACGGCATCCCCCCTTTTCCCCCACGATAATGAATATATAATGAACAAATCTTTACCTGGATAAGTGAAACCGAGTGTGAATAAAGTCTGGGGTTTGAACGAGGGTTTTGATGAAAAATCGTGGATATTACGCTTAAAATTGATGAGAGTTGAGAACATGTTATGAAGATTTTCGTGGCTTTGTTTGGGGTAAATCCCTTCTCGTAATAAAAAGGTGTGTTTAATTTTTATTGAGTTTGCTAATAATACACAGATGCTAGGTATGGGTTACTAACCTACATGATTAAAACACTGTTCATCTTTTCATTAATTTACAAAAAAAATACAGAGCCATAATTACAGGTAAATACAACCTAACGCAATAGGTGTATAACAATAATATGCTTATTGATATAATTAGCTAATCATCAATCATTAATTAGCCTCTCGTAGTCCACTGCTGGACATAGGCCTCTCTCAATTTGCTCCACAACACCCGGTCCTGCGCCTTCCGCATCCAGTCCCCTCCAGCGACCTTCTTCAGGTCGTCAGTCCACCTGGTAGGGGGGCGTCCTACCTTACGGTTGCCGAGTCGCGGTCTCCATTCCAGGACTCGTTTGCTCCAACGGCTGTCGGTCCTTCGGCAGACGTGACCAGCCCATTGCCAATTCAACTTATTAATTAGCTCATAAAAAAACAAAACCTTATAAATAATAAGTGGCGTGAACGCACTCAGTGAACACGAAAATATATCAACGGACAGACACCACGCAGAGCACACGTAGCGTACGTGTCCGCGGTGTGAACTTTTGTGTGAACAAAAAACATTGAATCTTTTGCTGTTATCTTTAATTTGTATATTTGTAACAAAAATATAACTCGCCACAATTTACTATTTTTACAACTATTTGGAACCAAATTAAAAACAGATCACTAGAAAACTATCAAGCTTTGGAACAGATAACAAGATCCAATGTTCCAAATTTATTCTAAGAATATTAAATTCTATATTAATAAATCAAATTAATTAATTTAAGAACCCAAGATTTGAAACTAATGCATAGTTTCAAATCTTCTGAATAAACCTTTTTTTTTACACTTTTTTGCTTTTTATTATTTACTAAAACAATATATTATGTACTCGACTAAATCCTCTCAAACTAGATAGCTATTAAAATGTATCAGCTTTTATTACCAAATTATTTTCAGTAACAAATTGGATCCAATAGAATCACGTTGATACCCTACATTCTAAAAAGTATTTATAAATATTTGAAAATGAAATTTTATTCAGTGCTACTCTGTTTTTGTGAACGAGTTTACTATTTTTATAATATTTTTAGTATGAATAAATTTTGTAATAATAATATGATGCTGTGCTCTTGGCTTTTTAATCTGATAAACTTGATATTATTTAAAAAGCTGAATATATTTGGAGGACTCTATTTTAGACTTATTTTCAATTTTAGACAGTGCAGATTACGAACATTATGTAGCCATATCATAATTATAACAATTAATACACAATTATAATTAAGAAGTGTAAGGTGATAAAAATATGAACTAACTTAGGTATTCTCGCGAAGCACTGGTGCGCCATAGAAAAGAGGTGCGCTGCCATGACGCACGATTCTTTACCTATAAACCTAGAGGTTTCCATACATTTTGGTACCTAAGTGCGCCTCTAAAGCAAACCTTTCGGTACCTAGGCGGACCGTGTCTTTTTTGTTTACAAGTAATTTGCAAATTCAAATTACTAGTATTCTTGTTAACCCCCTCCAACTAAGCTTAATTCGCTTGTGTTAGGAGGAAATTCACGTCCGTGGTGTAATGGCCAGGAATCGATACCAAAACCTCTCGATCGTAAGACTGATGCCGTATCCATTGGCCACGGCCGCTATGAGAACTACATATTATATACATAGTGTGCCAAGTAAAAAAAAATCCGATATTGTAGTAAGCTAGTAGATAAAGCTGCACGTACACAATAAAGTGAAATATAACAAGCATTGGAAGCAAACGAGCATCGAGGTCACCTTCGATTGCGGTGAAACACTCACTGTGACAGTTATTAAGCAGTTCTCTTCGCGTAGTGATGCGGCATAATTATGTATCGATTTAATCACATACGGTTGTATTGTTAACCGTGATACAAAATTAACGGAAAAGTAAACGTTTGAAAATTCGGTGGATACTATGTAGTTGAAATTTCAATTTTTTCCACTAAAATTTGGTCACCAAGATTATCATTGGATATTGGCAGGCACCCTAAGTAGCACGTTTTGTAGAAATTTACAAAATTAAAATGAGCTTTCACATGAAACAAAAACGAGATGCTTTTTTTTTAAATAGAACCCTGTAGTGCTAGTACATTTGACGGCATAATATAATAGTAATAGAAAAGCCTTAAAAAAAATATCAAATTCCATCTCTAAAATATTTCACATACATAAAATAATTTTTTTATTCAATGGGGGCAAGTAAAGACGATGAAACGCCATGTGTAACGCTCCTTACAAACCTATTTTGCTTCCTTAACATTCCTATATCTCGTCATAAAAATATCTAATACCTAAATCTTTTATCAATTGCCCATCCCTACAGCACTCGTTCGGTAACAACTGCGCTCATTAAGCGGCGCGGCGGCGGTAGTTGCACTGCGACATGGACATTCCTTGTTACTTGCCAGCTTACGAGCCATGTCGTAGTCAAACGATGAAATTGGTTGTACACATTTTGTCCTATTTTCCTGTCTATAGCTTTAGTCGGGTTTTTTAACGTTGTGATTCAATTTGCTTTGAACTTGTTACTTTATAAAAGTGATTGAAACGTTTTTCTTTTGTTTATTGGGTAGTGAATGAGCGAGCTCATTAAAATAATTGGGCTGGATAGGTTAGATTAATATTGAAGAATATTTTTTTTTTAAATAATTGAATCGACCCGCCACTTATTTAGGTAAATATTTAAAAGACACCAATTGTATAGAGGTTGCGGCATCAATATTGCATTAATGTTAACGGCACACTATTTTATTCCTCTCAATTAAACACAAGTCATTTCTACAGCAGATACAGACAAATCTTCTCTATATTTCCACAAGCTCGGGAAAGCCGAACCATACAGAGCGCCTCTCAATCACGTCAAAAGCAGGCTAGTACAATGCATTTTGCGCAAATTGGCTTTGCACTAATACAATTCCTTGTTCTACTTCAAATCCATTTTTCCGTCACGTCATATAAATCCGTGACGTCACGGTACTTCATTAGTTAATTGGCTAACAACTGTGACTGGCATGTGCCTAATAAGTTAATTGAATGACGAGTTACAGGAGAATAAAATTGTACGAAAGTAGAAGAGGATGAAATTGTTTGGACTTCGCCGAGAGGTATTTATTAGGAGATTCGTGGATTGTGGACGGTTTATTCCGGTATTAAATAAACTGGAGGTACTTCAGTTCTATATCTGTTTGAGACCGATGAAGTGTGGATAAAATATGAAGCAATTTGTATCGCTTGTTTCGCAAGTACTAATAATAAAAACATAACACAACATTATTTTCTTTTAAAGCCTAGTGCTTGGTTTCTCATAATTAATATCCTATAGTTAATATGTGAATAGCGTCGTGGGCTGCAATATTGTTAATTCTCTTTATAAGTTTGTATCGTATTTTTAAGTTTTATATTGTAGCTGTTTGCTGTTCCTTTTGTACTAAATAAAATAAAAAAAAAAAAAATAAAAGAAAAAAAAATACAACCGAATTGAGAACCTCCTCCTTTTTTTGAAGTCGGTTAAAAATAATGTTTTTAAAATGTGTAACTCTGTCGATGCCATAAACAAAACATAGAAAAATAAATGTATTCAGCCGTGACCCCTGTAACGGACCCCATCGTAGAGGTATATGGGTCAGTGTTCGTACTGCATACTAATCCGTCTTCACCCTGTATCATACAGGGCTATGAATAACACAATCGTCACGCTTTGTCGTGGGTGGAGATTAGACAACTTGTAATCTGACAAACCATAGCGTTCTAAAACATCATGACGGAAAGATCGCGAAGTTTATTTTTAGTTTTGGTATTTTTCGATACAAGAAATAGGTTTTTCCAAAATCAAATCAAATCAAATCAAATCATCATTTATTTGCTTGAAATATGGTACAAAGATAGTTCTTACATTGTATATTATAGTTCAAGACATATTTCACCTATAGTACAGGTATGCAAATGTTTCATAATTTAGTCCAATATATTACTAAAACACTAGTTTCCGGCCGATTTTCTGCCCGTATGGTTCATCGATAAAAAGGTATACCGAGTTTCATCAAATTCAAGTCAATTGTTTTTTTTTTTTATGAAATGTCACAAGTATCTTCATATTATTATTTTAATTTATTACACATAATAAATAAAAAATATGAAAATTTATCTATACATATAAGATTTCGCAACAATGATCCTTATGATAAACGTTTACGTATCTAATAATTATTTTTTTTATAACTGGAAGCTATAAGCACTTCTGCAATATCGTTTTCTACATCTAACATCTTATTATTTTTTTAGTCCTCCAATTTTGCAACAAAATGTTTCATCTCCTTTACTAACATTTTAATCCACTCACTACAACAAAAGGTATAAAAGAGTTGATGTACTTCACATGGTATAAAAAGTCACACATTTAACTCCAAGCGCCCTTACGATACGAGACTGGAGCCCTCTCTCGCGCGATTAACAGAAGGACCGAATGTTTAGGTTCGGTTTCCACCAAATCAGTGGTACGAGCTCGAGGGCGGCAGCACCACCGTCTCACCTTTAACCTGCCGCCAAATAGTAGTGCTTTCATTACTGTGTTCCGGTTTGGTGGTGAGATCAGGCCCTGAAATTACTGGCACATGAGGCATAACACCGTAGTCCTCAGCTGCAGTGACGCATCTATAATCTGCTTTTGTGGATTGTTGATGTCCATGGGCTGTACTCCACTTACCATTAGGTGGACTACACGTTCGTTTGCTGTGGGCGTAGAATAGGTAAAAAAAAAAAAAAAAAATCGGCGTTCGTTATTTTCAGATCACCTCTCTATTTTGGTTCGAAAATGAAACCTGATTGGTGAATCACACATGCCTTAATGGTCTAGTGATTAGCGTATCAACCTCTCACTGTGAAGTCTCGGGTTCGATTCCCGGGTCGGGCAAAGTGTTATTTGTGAACTTTCCGTCATGAAATTCACAATAGCAGAACGAAGTTGGAATTATGCCAGTTAGATGACGATAGGCACCCCCCCTATCCAATGGGACCTAAACATAACAGGTGAAATTTGGATATTGTAGGTACTCCTCTGCCACACTCTTCTGGGTAATATAGGCGTGATGTTATGTTATGTATCTTGTTGTAGATGTAACCTCTGTTGTGACTTTTCTAATATAGTTATTTTTTGTATTGCCTAGTTACTTAGAATAAACACTTGTTTCAATGAACATCTTTTCTAATCCTTACTCGACAAATAAATTATTTAATACTTTTCCAAGTCTATTTAAATGTAATACTACAACATATCTCCGCTTTGGTGGTAAACGAGCCTCACGGTGGTTATAAAGCTGTAGTGTTCTACAAACGGAGACAAAATGAGAGTTTTGCAGTCTAAAAACTAAATAATATCATATAAATTTATCGCTTGCTAATTAATGGTGAAGGAAACATCGTGAGGAAGCCTGCATGCCTGAGAGTGCCTAATAAGTGCTTCAGGGTGTGTGAAGTCTACCAATCTACACTTGGCCAGCTTGGTGGACTATGGCCTAAACCTGCTCATCATAAGAAGAGGCCCAAGCCCAGCAGTGGGACATGTATTAGATACAGAGCTGCTATTATATAAACACTTAACACACACTAATGATACCGTATACTGAACATTAGGTAGAATAAAGCCTGCATTAACATAAGTATTGGCTAAAGGAGAGTCTATAATGAGGCTGCAACCACAATAGACTCACGGAGGTCGACGTGACCACCCAAAGCCTCGTCCCAACAATAATAATAATAACTTTTGTTTTTTTTTTATAATAATAATATAGGCGTGATGTTATGTTATGTATCTCTTCTCGTTTCCGCTTCGGTGGTAAACGAGCCTCACGGTGGTTATAAAGCTATAGTGTTATATAGCGTACAAACGGAGACAAAATGAGAGTTTCGCAGTCTAAGGACTAAATAAACTAATTTTCCAATAAAAAACCGACTTCAATTACTAATAATGATTATAAAATAAAAACTACTAGACAAAACTGAGAAAATTTTTGTATGGGACCACCTGGCAGCTATTTCGCGTCGAACAAAAAAGAATCACGCGAATCGGTCCATTAACCGCGACGTAATCGATGTACATACATTGAAATAAAACATACCAGCCGTATTGAGAACCTCCTCCTTTTTGGGAAGTCGGTTAAAAAATAAAGTCGGAATGTATTTATTACCTACGTTGTTATAGTAACAAGCTTGCAATACTTCCTCGTTCCTCTTAAATTAAACTACTGCAAGGAAGTTGCACCTCTCATTGTATAAGAAAAGGTATAAAAACTTCTAATTGTATATTTTTATAGCATTTAGCTATGCTTAGCAAATTATACTAAGAAACAGTTGAAAAAGATACGACCGTAGCTGGATGGCTAAAGCGGCTGCCCGGTGTGCAGTTAGGTCGCAGGTTCAAATCCTGCCGGTCCCATATCTTTTTCAACTGTTTCTTAGTATAAAAGGTATAAAAGTTGAATACTTCACATGATATAACAAGTCGCACATTTTATCTCGAGCGCCCTTCAGACGCTAGACTGCAGCCCTCTAACGTGCGATTAACAGAAGGACCGAATCTTCACGGTGCTAAAGCACGCCATACACCACTTAATATATTGCGCAATATTTTCGATCAAGTTCTAGTTAATTGTATCGTCTTATAGTCTAATTATCAACACAAGCTACATTAGTATTATTTATATATTTGTATAGATAAATAAATATTTCACAACTTACACACAACGCCATCTAGTCCCAAACTAAGCAGAGCTTGTACTATGGGTACTTGAATAACTGGTACTAATACATAAATACTTTTCTTTTGTAAATAAATACTTATTATACATAGAAACACCCAGACTAAGACAAACCCCCATGTTAATGCACACAAAAATTTGTCTTAAGCGGGAATCGAACCCGCGACCTCGGCGTCGCAGGCAGGTATGCTACTCACTCCGCCATCCGGTAGTCGTATTGCAAATAAGACGTAATGAGTTACAGTTAAGGTTGAAATTTAAGAAAACTTGAAAAAAAATATTGCGCAATATATTGTGAGTGGTGTGTGGAGAGCTTAAAAACCTGTTGTGTTCTCTGAAGGGAGACAAAAAGAGCGCCATGCAGTTTAAGTAAAATAAAATTTGATCCCATGGAAGTGAGCCTATTGCCATCCATCATTGCATTTTATTTGTAATGCATATTATAGAAATATATGATGTACCGTAACAAAACACACATTTAACCCTAAGCGCTCTTACGATAGAAACATAAAATTTTATATGCGATTGACCGAGGCTTTGCATATAGAAATTCAAAAGTTAAATTTTCATCTAACATTTTTAGGACACCCGTGTATAAGCACCCACACTTCTCCTAGAACGTTTGGTTCCCATGCGCTAAGGGATGAGCAACTTCAAGAAAACCTTTTTACAACTAAAGTTTTTTTCGACTTTTAGGACTAAAAGGTAAGTGGAACCAAAATCGTGTTTAACAAAAATAAGAAGGAGTATGCGTTGATCTTAAAATAAAATCCTTCACATTATACAACAGAACACCCTCTGAATTTACTTACGATAGTTTGAAAAAAAAAATATATTCTGGCATAATTGCGTCTAAAACTAAAAAATAATAATAAAATAAAACATTATTTAAAATGCCGGAAATGGTACGCATCTCAGCAAAATAATACAGCGCTAAAAGCACCGTAGCGCTGATAATTCTGATGCGCCCAGTGAGTAAGAATCTGGTTTGCAATAATATCTGCCAATCGTTTGATAAATCGTGAAAATATACATTACCAGCTAGCCAGCTGCTAATACGTATGCCATCACTTAGTACCTTGTTTTCAAAATATACTGAAAATAGTAAGTCATTTATGTTATGGCAATAACAGCAATATACTGAATATTGCTGTATTGATCTCTATATAAATAAATAAATATCTCAAAACTCACACACAACGCCATCTAGTCCTAAACTAAGCAGAGCTTGTATTATGGGTACTAGAATAACTGATACTAATACAATAATTTTCTTTGGTAAATACATACTTATTATACATAGAAACACCCAGACTAAGACAAACCTCCATGTTCATGCACACAAAGATTTGTCTTAAGCGGGAATTGAAACCGCGACCTCAGCCTTGCAGGCACTACTCACACTACACTACCCACTACGCCATCCGGTCGTTATTTATTCGTTCGTCGTTGTATCTGTGATCTGTATCGATTGCAAATAATATATTCCCGCATTAAGTGAAAAAAATGCTGCACATTCAACCCTAAGGGCTTACGATACTAGACTTAAGCCCTCTCACGTGCGATTAACAGAAGAGCTACGTGTTCTTCACACAGCTTTGTGCAACGATCCTTTAGAAGTTGTCTCCACTCTTAAGAGAGAACAATTGCTTGCCTGTTATCCGTACAAAAGTGAAATGGGTTTAACTTTAATATTTTTGTTCTTCTTGGGGTTTGTCTTAGTCTGGGTGTTTCTATGTTTAGTATGTATGTATTTACAAAAGAAAAGTATATATGTATTAGTATCAGTTATTCTAGTACCCATATTACAAGCTCTGCTTAGTTTGGGACTAGATGGCGTTGTGTGTGAGTTGTGGAATATTTATTTATTTATTTCTTCTTACGAGTCAATGGTCAAAGTTTTTATACCACCCCGGCCCAGTAGGTGGCTACATTAATAGCATTCTCCGTGGCCTTATTCAGAGCGCTCAGGGAGCAATTGTCAGGGCAATTGGGGCATTCAAGGAGATGTGTCATATTGACTTTAATATTATTAAGTTTTTATCTATTTTTATAGACAAATCAAATCTTAAACATCAAAATGCATGTTTGGTAATAACCATTTTGTCAAAATTATTTCAATCATTTATTTAATTGATTTTTTTTTAAAATGTGCTCCTACAAACCTGCGTTGCAGTGTTTTAGATATGATTTGTCTATAAAAATAGATGAAACCTTAATAATATTAAAATTAAGCCTATATTTCTCTTTATGGCAAAAAAAATCACTAACTAATTGTGCCCTCTTAAATGGTCGTTGTAGGAGACTGAGAATGGAAGACAAAGGCGACGATTGCTCTAGAATGTACTGAGTTGGATCTGCTTACATTTGGGTAAGCAGATCCAACTCAGTACAAAATAAGGACTTATGCTTCTTGCAAAATTTTAGTTTTCTAGCACTATCAGTCTCGAAACGACATTAAACCTTGGACGGACGGGTGGACAGAATGACAGAAGGACGAACACGATGAAATTATAACAGTTTCTATTAGGTCCTAAGGAACCCTTAAAACTGTTTGATGTACTTTAAGTATGCAATCATATTTTTACCCGTACCTGCACCAAATGTTATTAAGGTTTTTTTTAATATGGCTTACTACTAATTTGCAAGTACAAATTACTAGAATTCTTGTTGACCCTCTCCAGCTAAGCTTAAGTCGAACCAGGTTTCGAACCCACGACCCTCTCGATCGTAAGACCGATGCGTTATCCATTGGACCACGGCCGTTTTATGATTTGATTATAAGTTAGAACCAATACTTTTGTGAAAAGATGACCAATATCGTAATGTTTAAATTTAGTATAACTAAATTTCACAATAGTGTAAAACTGAAAGATTACAATATATATGCTACTGTAGTTAGTATAATGTTCAAGAAGCAATTTCCTACTGTAGACGGCTACTGAGAAACTCCAGACGAATAAACGCAATAACGTTTCTAACGCAAAAAGGAAACACAAGATTCTGATAAGTAACAGTCGTAGTTGCTTAAGCTATCCTTTTATTTCTATTCTCAAGAAAAAATATGTTTTTAATTACGCGTGACACAGAAGGTGTTCAATATTTAAGTGACAAAACAAACAAACAGTTGGTTTTGCCGACTAGACGTTCAATATTTGTGAGGTAAATTTGAAATATGCATGCAATTATCAGTTATTCTAGTACCCATAGTACAAGATTTGCTTAGTTTGGAACTAGATGGTGTCGTGTGATTTTTTGTGTAATTTTATTTATTACAAACTGTAGCGTGCAGCCGGATCTTAACATCACGTTATTCATAAATCATATTCAATATAGGGCTGTTATTGTTGACCTTCAATCCTTCACACAACACGACAAAACACTTCTTCACAAAACAAACGCTACGGAAACAATACACCCTCGAATTTTTCTCAAACGATCGCCCGATCGAAGATGAAATATGAGGGTAATATGCCGTCAAAGAGGAGAGCAATCCTACAATTGTACTTCAGGGTACGCACATTTCGCCAATTTCGACACGTACCCGTAAAAATTCGACCTAAAAATACTTTATTGAACTGGGGAAATGTTATTTTTGTAACTTTTTCAATTTGACGCGAGTTTCGGATATTTGATAATGACATTTGATTTTTCGTAGTAATTTATGGGAAATTTGCATTTCTAACCTAATGGAAAATCAGAGGTATTTGAATCTTTAAGCTGGTGCTTTGGCGAGCTGCCAAGTTTGCAAGTGCAGAACAGTTGCAAGTATTGAGTTCGTTTCAGGTATGAACAGTCGGTAGATTACGATTATAGCTCGCTTTGAAATCTTAGAGCTTTCACTAAGATAATGGAGGTTTTATCTTTATTCACTCGACGGTTTCTGTAAACGTTATCATGTAACTGGAATTGTCTTTGATGAACTATTCCAGATACGTAAATCAGCGAAGTCAAAGCTAGTGGTGGGTCGGCACTGCTTATAATATAATCATGTTAGAATGCGGAAAGAGATAATCATATAATTATACATACCTATATAATCATATTAATATACATACCTTTATCATGTTTTAGTTAAACCTATATAATCATATTATAATACATAGCTATATCATGTTATACGGCACGTTAGGGTTGGCACATTTTATGTTCCATTGCAGCATTCATCTAAGTCAACTATTACTTGTCTGAGATTAAACGCTGCAATGTAACATAAAATGTACCAGCCCGCCAATGTGTGTAGTGACCCTTAGTAAGCATATGCACTATTTCCCCCAAAGAAAACGCGGCGTAACCTCTTCTTCTTCTTCTTCGTCGTGTCGATGGCTGAGTCAAATTTTATTTTGACTTGCCATCGTGGTGAAAGGATTAGCCAATACGCTTTGGAGAACTCGCGAATTGCCCAGGGTGTGCCGGACGTAGGGAATCGTTGTGTACGTCACTCGGGAAGGCTCCTTTCATGCATCCTTTAGTAACCTCTTTCTTACTTATATGGCAAAGCTGGCCATTTATTTACAGTAAACATCAGGCCCGTTTACTTTCTACTATTCAAAAACCAACAAGAAAATTGCCCGTCTCCCTACCCCTGACGTTTCAAAGGCTTTATTTCTGACGACTTTGTGGTGACCCAAATTCTCTTCACAAAGCTTTGTATGCCATCTTTCTCAGTGCATAATGTATCGCCACGTGGCTCGATAATTGCTTACCGGAACGGAACAAATAGGCCCGGGCCCTCCCTTACATAGACATTCTCTCATTGGGCCCATTGAGGGCCCACGTGACCGCTTCGCGTGACACGTCGGTAATTTTTATGGTTTTTACCGCTCGCTACCCTAATTTATTTTGATTTAGAGGTATTTTTTTGTTTTTATACAAATTCAAGATGGCAATGAAAATAAATTCTAGCATAAAGTTTATGTTTTTTTTTCATAATTGCACCACATACATTATTTAGAACTCATACCACCAGTGCAGTCTAACAAGAGCGGTTAGGCGACAGGCGTAGTGACTACGCCATCCATGCAATCATACTGCGTAACTATACAAAACAAGGAATAAAATAACGTATATTGCATTATACGTTATACATTGATTTTGGAAGTTTTTGTTTATTGCATTTGTTAGTTTCAAAGAACTCACCTCTAATAAAACCACAGCTTGCTGTAAGACAAATAATGCACGAGGAAAATGCAAAAAATAACCACAGCAACACATATATTATAAGCAGCTTTTAACATTAAACAAAATAGTTATCGTTTCTAGGATACAATTGATTGCTTATTATCAGTATATCCGTAAAAGGACTTTCCAGAAGTTCGACTACGTATTCAATAAATAAATACAGTGTACTCTTGATGAAAATAGCAACAAAGCCAGAGTAAAAACAAACAATTTCGCGTTACCAGGCGCCCAGAACTATGTGAGAAGTTTAAAAATCTTATTCAGAACACTATACGTTCATGGTATGCGGTGCAATAAACATAGTTTAAGTTGAAACTTGGGCAGCAGCACGGTGTACTGGCCGCATTACCAACGACCCAGGAGTACTAACATGCTTCTATAACAATAAAGATCTCCGCTCCTGGTTTGTTTTGTACAAGAATTCTTATTTAGGAATAGCTGCTTTCTGTGTTCTTGAGATTTGTGATGTGAGAAATTTTATCTTGCTTTGTAGGAATTAAGTTCGGATAGTTAAGAGTCGGTGATTCTTACAAATTTGACAATTCATCTGTGAAATATATTCCAAAAATGCTTATAGGGACTCATCCAGTACCAGTGAAGAAGATTATTTATATTTTTTTGTAAATATTACAATTTTGTTAAATAAAATGATTGGATTATTTTTTAATTTTTATTTAATAGCAACACTACAACTAATTTACAATTACAACTAAAACATTTACACAGCATGTAAAAGAACACAATAATTTTTGCACTTACAAAGTAATTATTCAGTAATTATACATTCATTCTTGTACCTATATTAGTAGTGAATGTCTGTGTGTGTGTGTGTGTGTGTGTGTGTGTGTGTGTGTGTGTGTGTGTGTGTGTGTGTGTGTGTGTGAGTGTGAGTGTGAAACTAAACTAGCTCATATTTTTGACAGGTCTTAGATAAACCTTATTGGCATGATAAGCATATATAAGTAATCACACATGGGTGTGCTCTGCGTGTGTGAAATGTATGATTGTGAACACTCCAGTGACACAGGAGTTATACCTAGTGCGGGTGTCGTTTAAAAAAAAACGCCTAAAATAAACACACATACCTAAATGAAAATGTCAGCTGTGTTTATTTTTAAGTGTATTTTGTGTCACTTTTAAATTTGTTCAGGTTATATTCTATGGGTCGGTTAAGATCTACCCGGAATCTCTGACACTGGATCTTAATTCAAAATTTCCCTTAGTACTAGATGTAGCGCTAACATCTTTCTAAAATTAAATACACAGAGGCTAATTCTAATAGGTAATAATTTCTTAGTCAGCTGTCAGAGGTCCATACTGTTATGTTTTTAAACTCTCGCGATTTGAGAACATTTTTCAAAAATTAGACAACGGTCACGAGCCGACTCGCAATTTCTTAGTCGGCTCGTGACCAAGAATGATGCAAGTCATTCGAAACGTTGAGCATAGGTATTTATATATCTTTATAATAATTACGCGATTCAGACCCGTTGTCTAATTTTTGAAAAAGTCCATACCTTTGTTTGTATGTATCAAACTTAAGGGTATACAATCGCACACATATGAAGGTATTGTTGACTCTATATATATAAATGTGTGTGTATGTGTGAAGATACGTGTTGATGAAAAATTGATACTGAACGGTGCAATAACTTGGATATTTTCGGTGCCTCATATATTTAACTGCCTCGTTGGTCTAGTGGTTAGCGTATGCGCCTCTCACCGCGAGGTCTCGGGTTCGATATCCGGGTCGGGCAAAGTATTATGTGTGAACTTCCCATCAGGAAATTCTTAATAGCAGAACGGAGTTAGAATTGAGCCCGGTGTATGGCGATAGGCTCACCCCCTATCCCATGGGACCTAGACATAACAGGTGAAGTGAGGGTGGTGTAAACTTCTGCTTCACCCTTCTGGGTAATATAGGCGTGATGTTATGTTTTGTTATATATTCAAACATCGAGTGTATAAATAATGGACATTTGATACAATATTCTATATACACGTTTGGCCCTTTGCAAAACTTTACTGAACTTGCCAAAGTTACACAAAGAGCTATTTTTCTCTAAGTTAAATGTAAACAGGTAAACATTCAATTATTTTTCTCCATTCACAGCAAACAATCGTTTGACAGTCGTTCCTCACATCTTTTGCAAACTAAAGCGCAAATAAGTAGATTGTCAAAGAGTTCATCCTCAGAGACGTAATAAGCGTCGTACGATGTTAACGTACACAAACGAAGCTGTATTTATTTTATTTATTTAACACTTTATTGTACACAAAAGATTACAGAAAAATAAACATATTACAGTAAGAGTATACAAAAGGCGAGCTTAACTCAGTGCTTGAGTTCTCTTCCAGCAAACCTAGAGCAATAGAGGAGACGATGATGCCATAGAGGGCAAGAAAAGTGTACAACTTAAGTAGAAAATACAAAATTTAAATAAAACTACATATACATAACATATACATACACAATAATAATAATAATAATAATAATAAACCCCTCTGGGACAGTCGTTACCTCACCATGAGGATTACGCAACACCCGGAGGCATATTAGGATGCTTTTTAATTTCCTTTTGATATAAACAAAAAATATATCTAAAGATCGATAAAGAGCACACAGACCGCAGGGCAGCTTGTGGCGAGCTGAATGTGAGTGGCGACACTGCGGTCCTGATTCCCCAGAGAGTCGGTCAGGGACTCGTCTCCGGCTTGCCTTCATTGGCTGGTCGGAGTGGAAACCCAAGAGCGCCCGCAGGACTCTCAGCTCTGTTCTTGCCTTAACCGGCCGGTCAGAGAGGGGTCGCCAGAGCAGAGATGCTCGGGGGTGGAAGTGTCAATTTCAAGGGCATAACTACGAGGAAACCTTAGGTGTTCCACCGAGGGTGAAATCGGCGCCGCACCGCTCGACACCCCAAGCCGCTCACGGCAATGTTGCTCCCTGTCGCCCGTATGGCTTTGCCTTAGGTGACCGTTCAGGGGGCCCATATAGTGAGTTGGCGAGTCACCGTCTGCCCCTTTTTCCGTGTACAACATGTGTTTCAGGGCAGGCGTAAGTTTTACCTACCATAAACCAGAATACCCAGTCCATTAGCACCTCAACACAATAGCTCTTATCATTTAGTCTCCATTTTCTGCAATAGGTCTGCTCAAACCGGGGATTGTCCTTAGGTGCATTTTTATAATGTGAACAGGGATAATCGCCGGTTTGTGCCTTATTACATTTAGAGTAAAGTGTTTATCGGGCCTCTGTGCTGTTGGCTTCGGCCCCACACATGCCTACCAAAGTTCCGGGACTCTGTAGTCCCGAGATATGGTAACATAAACCACAATAATAATAATAAAAGCTTTATTGCACACCATGGAAAAATAAAAATACAGAAAAAAGAAGTTAAATAGTACAAATGGCGGTCTTATCGCAACTTAGGCAATCTCTTACAGACAACCATTGGATGGAAAGTAAGAAAGGGACACGATAGGGAAGTTAAAGGTGTACTAGAGAGAATTAAGAATGAGGAAAGAATATAAATGCATAAAGATATTAATTAAGATGAATATACCTACGTATAGGTACAATAATAAAATACTTACATACATACTTAATATATATAAGTAATATAATAATATATATAATATATAAATACCTAAAATATTTATTATAATTATATAATGGACAATATATGGTAGATTTCAAATGACAGATGTAAGAGAAATAAGAACAGGTCAGATATTATTGAGTGAGAAAGTGTTCTTTAACCAAAGTTTTAAATATTGGTAACGATTTAGCACTCCTTATGGATACCGGTAACTCATTCCAAAGTCTAATTGCTTGCAATATTACATTTCCAGTACATTTCCAGTATAAGATAGTCTGGCATTGTACTGGCTTCGCCTGTAATGTGAAACCAGTTTAAACTAGTACAGCTTGATGGCAAGCCCTGTGTACTTACACACACTGAGCTTTCACGACGATTCTTTGTTGGAATATTAAAGCTCATTTATTTAGTACTTTATGTCAAAGAAGACTATTTTTATACTCTTTTTTCGATACTGAGGAACAAAAATGTCTGGTAAAATTTAGTAAAGAATAGAACCATATTTAGATAGATAGATAGATAGATAGAGTAATCTTTATTGTACACCAATATTAACAAAGAAAATATGTTGTAAACAATTGAACTTAAAAATTATGTTGCACAATGGGCGGCCTATCGGTATAAGCAATTTCTTACAGGCAACCTTAGGATGGACAAGTAAGTAAATGAGCAAAGTTACGGGCAGTTGTTGGTGCGTTAATTAAAGAAAAAAAGAAATAAAAGTATAAAATGAAAAGTCATGATAATGACAGTTGAAATTATAAAATATAAAGAATACAGAAATAAACTACGTATTGTGTCTTAACCCTAAATTATATATAATTTACTAATGTAATAAATGTGTACATACCTAATAACATAATATATAATATTATATATATTATCCCCTTATATATACCTAAATATATAAATTATATACTATATACATACATACAATATAATAATATAAATATTATCTAATAGTCAGGAAACAATATTAACTATTATCACAATATTACTAAGAATGAGATAGAAATTGATTAAAATGACATGAAATGCTCATTAACCATTTTTTTTTAAATAGGCAAAGATCATATTTAGGCCTAGGAGTTTAACTTTTGTGATTCATAAAGTACTTTGTGTCTGAAATCGATAAGTAAAGAACCTAAATAATTATAGGATAGAAATGTAAACTAAACTAAAACTAGATAGATTTTTCAAATCGTTTTTATAAACTGTCTCGACATTTAAAAGGAAAATTGTAGCAATTTCTTAGTAAATTTCTTAAGCGGTATAGTTTGTTGCGAACAAAACTTATAACAAGCCAACTTATAGATTTCTCATAAATTGGTGAACCGTGCCAATGAAATATGGAACACTTATGTTTTAAATATTATAATTTAAAACTAGCTGCAGCCCGTGGTTTTACTTGCGGACAAAAAGTAGCCTATATCCAAATCTAAAGTCTCATCTACCTTTATATCAAATTTCATTAATATCGATCCAGCAGTTCACGTGCTATGTTTGGTTTCGACTTCAATTTGAAATTTGAATTATATATTATATAAGATTGGTTTATGTAAATATATGAGAAACGAAAAACTAAGTCCTGTTTCTTGCCTAGCAACTTATTTCTTATTTCTTAATATTTAAAAAAAAGACGCTCGCACTAGGAATCACTCCTGTGTCGTGGGGGTGTTAACAAACATATTTTTCACACACACAGACACAGTAAAAAGAGACCCAGAGTCAGAAAAAAGCGCATTTGGGATTTGCGGATCTTAATTTTTAGACCGAATTAAAACTAATCAATAATATTAAACAAGGAAAACAAAGGTAAACAAAATGTAACAAAGGTATATTTAATGCATCAATGCATGCATGCATCAAGTTCTTAAATTATTATTTTTGTATTTTTCATGTCAGCAGTCTGGTTGATCCTATTTTTCATTTTCCACGATGGAATAAAAACAATCACTTGCACATTGATGAATCGAATTAATATATTATTATATTGTAAATGCTTGCTACTGCCTACTCGCCTATCGAAAGAATCACGTTTTCACCCTTGTGAATTAAAATATTTACTTTTTCCTTAGTGCCCCCCCTGTGTTTATGGTATCGTAAATGCGAAGCTGGAGTTTGTTTTATACATCGATGTGGTACACAATGGAGGTGGTATTTACCCAGAAAAGTTTTATTAATAGGTGCGTTTAGTCTTTATAAAGTTTAAGCTACTTAATATATCATTAAAAAACTGAGGTGTCAAGGGACCCGGATGGAACGAAGTTCCTTTCGATTAATTAGTAAAGAAATTTTTATTTTTCTAAGTTTTAAATAAATCTTAATGTGGTTCACCGAATACTCACTCTGTGTGTCTGTTGATGTAGCACCGTAGCTGTAACGTAGCATGTAATTACTACGCCGCTACGAGAATTGCTACGAAATGTGTCGTTACAACTTTTCGTCCCAATTTTTTCCGTCTAGCCCCCTTTCGCAACGCGCGATAAGGAACTTCGTTCCAATAATAATAATCGTTGTTGATGTAGACTTTTAATTTTTTTTTACCAAGTAAAATATAACAGAAAACACTATTGTTCGTGCTATTCGAACGAAATGTTCGATAAATTGACTCAAACACGAGGTCGTAAATATATGATATGTTATTTTTTAACGTCACCTGTAAAAAGATTTAACACATTCACAAATAAGAGTAGCAAGATACAAGATTTATTTAACTCACTGCACCGAAATTGTCAAAGGACAAATTTCATAGCCAAACGGAATTATTACAATCTCTTATCGAACGGCCCTTTATATAATCTATATTTTTTAAAGTCTTGGCATTTTAACAGTAAAACGCCACCGTTTGCTTTAATTTGTTCCTTTAAATTCACCAACCATATTGTAAATGTTTTACGGTTAGTTCTCAGATTTTATATTACCTAACATTCCTCTGGAATTCCTTAGGTAGCCCGCAAGCCGTACCTCTGAGAATTAAACCCAGTAAAGCGGGCGTAAATGAGAAAATGAAACATCGCGCTCTAATTACAACAGGTATTTTCCTACAGGAAATGTTTGCTTTAAAGTTTTATATTCTGTTTCAATAAAAGGTCTAACTTAAACAACAAAAATCTAAAATTATTTGTTCATATGTAAAACCTTAGATTACAAAATAAAGGCAGGTGAAGTGTACCGAATACGAGGAGTGAAGCCATCAAAGCAAATACAAAATCCATGACACCAGCAAACCTGGCAAGCTCGTCGCGCAATCCAGCACGACGCTTGTGCAATCTTCTTTCTGTGCCGTTGCGCGATGAGCATGTCAGGTTTGCTTGTATTATGGATTTTGTATTTGCTTTGGTGGCTTCACTTAGTGTATTCGGTACATTCCATCTGCGTTTACTCAGTAATCTGAGTGTAAAACTTTATCTGTGCATACGTAGCAAGGATTAGTTTGGTAGGGACCAGACCACAGACCCCTACTTCACATGGCTAGACTAGCTGTCAAAAAATGATAGGAAATTCAACACGAGTACTAAAAAGTCACGGTAATTTTCTTTTTAATATTATGTAGTATCTAACCATTATAATAAAATGTGCCTTGTAAAGTGAAATAATATGTTTTCTAATTTATTATAATTGATATAGGTGAATTGTGAATGTGGTGAATATAGGTGAGGGTGAATGAATGAGATTATGTGCTAATTGAATACTTTATTAAATGGTACCAGAAATACATACTTATAGTATTAACTAAACCTATTGACCTAACGGCGTGAATGTGGAGAGACGACTGCCGAGCCGAGCAACTGCGCATTTGCGCTTAAGTACAATTCACGTCAGTTCAGTCAACGTCAGCAGCCGTACGCTACAATGTTTAAATATACAACTTAAAACTAGATATACCAGATAGTACATACTTTTTACACAAATATCACAAAATTACATAGAGCATAAAGTTTTTAAGACATACATACATTTTCATCATTACAAAAGAGGTGAGACTTTACAATACCTTCTACAGAACAATCGGGCAATGACAGTCAGGATACAAAAAATAACATAACATCACGCCTATATTACCCAGAAGGGTGTGGTAGAGGTACAATACCCACATTTCATCTGTTATGTTTAAGTCCCATGGGATAGGCTATCGCAATTCAATGGACACAATTCCATCTCCGTGCTGCTAATGAGGATTTCCTGACGAAATGTTTACAAATAACACTTTGCTCGACCCGGCAATCATACCCGAGACCTGGTACAAGGCAGTACAACAAATATATCGTCTTTATTCGCCCTTCCTACTTTGTTCATAAAAGAACAGCATTAAGAATGCACCCTCAAAAACCAGCGACTATAAAATAAGGAAGCATTTGTAAGAAGCACTCGGCTCTTCCACCTTCAGGAGTGCAATCAGTTAAGTGCATTAGTGACTCAGACCCGAACTACAAAGTTCTGGCAGTGGTTTATCCAAGTACGGGCTTTTTGAATTAGTAATATTAAATGTTCCATGCTTTGATAGACTGGACTTAGTAATGTTTTAGAATGGCGATATAGAAGTGTTAATAGGTATTTAGAACTGTTATAGGACATATTTTATTTTTACAGGGTTTTTGGTACATCGTTTGCCATATTAAATAGGCTAAAAGTTGGTATCCTTAGCTAAAGTTCTTGTTGTACCCCTAACTCACATTTTTTCCTCCGCAGGTTTTTCAGATTTTCCAAATTTAAGGAAAAGAACAATTGATTAAAACCTCGACATTTTGAACTAGTTTTGATGAAAACAAAGAAAAATGTAACGGTTTGTTTCTCTGTAAAATAAGGAGTTATTTTCAAATCTTTAATTTAGTATTATATACTACGATATATTGACAATGTACATAAGTATATTTGTCGCAGAAACCTACATATTTTGTGTAAGAAATTTGTAAGAAGCCTTCAGCTTGCTAAGTGCCTAAAAATGCCTAGCCCGTGCTACATAGATTAGAAACTAATCAAACAAGCCCAAAGTTACATTTAACCTACACTTTGGTTTATCTGATTACTTTTTTATCTATCATAAGCATAATCTTTGTCAATTAAACCAAAAGGACTAGGCATTATCAGGCGTCTACCGCTGCCAAATGTAGAAGAGCGCCGCTCTTGCACGTTTTAAAAACGAGTTGTCAAATTATATATGCGAGAAACCATTTACCTCCCCGCTCTCCCTAGAGTTTAAGCAGACTTTATAATTTATTTATAATTTTCCTCTATAATTATATTGATAATGTTCTCTTTGATCATAAGTATCATAATTATTGTATTTAAAATATAGACGTTATGTAATACATATTAAGTATATACCGTCTTTAAAATTCGTAAGCAGAAAACTAAAATAAATAAAGGACAGAAAACGATGTCAAAAGCCCCAACAAATCATAGCCATACTTTATGGCTTATAATTCATAGATAAACATCACTTTAAGCGGTTTATTTTCCACCGCCATTTTGATATGAAAAATCACGTGATTTATATGAGTAATTCTGGGGCTTCATTCACATCATTTTACTTTAAACTTCCATCACCATCCACCGAGTAAATCTTACCATTAATGTAACTAGGTATAACTTAAGCACGATTGAGTGTGTTTATTTTAGCAACAAAAAAGTAACACGTGGAAATATTTTTATTTATTTATTTATTTATTTATTTACTTAAACATATGTACAACATTACAGTTTTAGACCAAGACGTTATACATAGAAGAGAAAAAAAAAAAAAACACACACATAAAATAATATTTGACAATAATCAAAAAGAAGAAAATACAAACAATAAAAACAATTACACATGACACAAACTATACAATTAATAACAACAATGGTTAAACTTTATCCAAGTTTTCACAAAATGACAATATTTCATTACGTATATCTATCCAAGACGAAGCAAATAGATCACAATCCGATTTTGATGTCATAAGGTTATTAAACAGTGACAAGGAACGTATGAGCGGAGAGTTGGCATGAGCCACGGTGCGTGCATCGGGTATGGCAAAAAGTGGATGTTTACGTGCACGTAAGGCGTAAGCTGGGAGAACAGGTACATTAAGCCTAACAAGCTGGCCTACTAGTTCCGGACAGTCGGAGTCGCCCCTCAAAGTCTGGCAACAAGCTGTCAGAAGGCAGAAATTTCGTCTAACTTCAAGTGAATTGAAACCCAGCATACCCAAGAGAAATTTTGTGGGGTATAGGAAAGGATAATATCCAAATAGTTTTTTATAATAAAATCTCAGAAATGCTTTTTGTACTTTTTCAATGAGTAAAGCGTAAGAACTCTCGTAGGGGTTCCAAATTATTGATGCAGATTCTAATTTACCTCTTACTAGTGCCATGTAAATTAATTTAATTGCTAGGGGACTATTGAAATCACGCATATTGCGGATTACAAAGCCAAGTCTGCGGTAAGATTCAGTCGTGAGTTTTTTAATATGATCGTGGAAATTGAGCCGTGTATCAAAGAGTACTCCTAGGTCTTTTACTGAATTAGCTCTGGATATTATTTTGTCTCCCAAAGCGTAATTAAAATAGTGCGGATTTCGAGCTCGACTAAAAGTCATGACGGAACATTTACTCGTGTTAAAATAAAGCTTATTTTCAACGCTCCATTGAAGTAGAGAATTGATATCTTCTTGCAAAGTCAATGTATCTGAAGTTTCTTTAATACCATATATAAGTTTGAGATCGTCAGCGTAAAGCAAACATCTGCTATGTTTGAGAACAAGTTCTAAATCATTAACCATAATCCCAAATAGCAAAGGACCAAGAATTGATCCTTGACTAACGCCAGATCTGGTATGATACGGTGTTGAGGTAAAACATCCATGACGGACGTATTGTTGGCGATTTTGTAAATAACTAGCAAAAAAATTTAAAAGTTTTTGAGAGAAGCCCATCTTGCCTAGTTTGATTAATAAAATATCATTATCAACACGATCAAAGGCCTTTTTAAAATCGAAATAAATTACATCTACTTGTATGCCTTTGTCTAAATGATGTGAAATGAGGTCTACATGTGTTAGAAGATTAGTAGTTACTGAACGGTTGTTTCGAAATCCGTGTTGACAATCACAAAGATGCGGTTTAATTTGCGTACTGATATGAAACTGTTATACTTGTGGTCAGTTGTTTAATAATCCTAAGGGCTAGTTTCACCACTTCTGGTTCGCAATAGCCTATTTTGAACTTTTTTGACACATTAAATGGGTGAATTGCACAAGCATAAAAAATACACGGCAAACGTGAGAATGGTAGTGCAATGTACTGATTATTTATTAAATATATTTTTTCTCAAAAAAGTAAGTACTTCTCTACCTTGGCAAAAAAAATCATTGATTTCTACCCAATAATATACCAAAAAAAAATTACAAAGTGTCATTTTATCATCACGGTGGCCTGTCCCGAACCCAATTCCGCTCATAAAATACCTTCCCCTGCAAATATATTCATAATATGGATTAAAATCGGTTGTTTTATCATTAAATTATAATATATTCAATCAAATAAAACCATTTTTGTTTGGTTATCTTCTTTCTCATGGATTTGACAGGCAGTCAACTTTTGTCCGGAAAAAAGTTATCATTTCAGAGGACAGTAAGTTTTAGTAGAATAGCCACGTCAACATTGCGTTGTTATGCCTTTCTTACCTTTCCTCACTTCGGATCAGGCCAGCTCAAGCTCTAGGCGCGATCGCACCAGTCCCAACGTCTTGCGGTTTCCGCCACAAAAGTAAGTTTATCATTTCAGTGATGTGGGGACAAAAGTAGGATCATTTCGGTGGCTGTTAAAACTCGAGCTAGATTTCTTTAATTTGTTTCAAAATTGTGTATTTAATTTCGCCGTAAGTACTGATTTGCTTGAGTAGTGTTCATATTCTTTTAATTTTTTTATCACACAGTAAGAAACGGTGCACAGTTTATCATTTCAGTGGTTATTTTTTTATCATTTCGGTAGACACTTTTCATTTCAATGGACTCAAAAAAATTCATCCTTAAATATTTATGTAAGTTTTGATGGTATTTGATGTCCACTCACACACAATGTTATAAAATAGGCTAAAGTTTCATTTCTCACTTAAAATATATAGATAGCATTGCAATTAAAAAAGTCCACCGAAATGACAAAAAAAAATCGCTTGTTGAAATTGACCCAAATATAGTATTTTTTTTATAGAAATTAATAATATTAACCTGCGCGTAAGTACCCTGATAAGGTTTCCTTTTCAGGAGTTGAAGAAATTGGCGCTTAAGTTATGCTCAATTTTGATACGGTCAATAAAGTGACGCCGTCAATCATATTTATAAAGAGAGTTCTAGTCTGAATCGAGCTTTTTATGCTTTTGTAAAATAAACAGTTAAATCTCTGCTTATTTGTTGAATTTATTTGATTAGATTGTTTGCTAAATGCGTTCGCTGTTAAAGTATGATAAATGACGATATATTTTTTGGGATTAGTGTTGTTATATTGCTGCAAAAATATTAATACATTTTTACTTGTGAATTGATTTATTTTTTTCGTACTTACCAAAGTATTATTTTAAAAAGCTTTTAATAAATTGTGGATATTGTTGTATTTGTATTGAACGCGCTAATCTCAGGAACTGCCGGTTCAAATAAGAAAAATCTTTTAGTGTAGGAAAGCCTATTTATATTGAGCAGGGCAATAGAACATCATGCTACAACTCGCGGGAACCGAACCCGGATAAAACCACGGAGAACATCTTGTTATAAGCAAAGTTTTTTTTATCCAAGAATTAATTAGTTTTCGACAAAGAACAAGAAGGTAGATAGGTAACACAATGTGTGTTGTGCAAATCTCTGACTGATTGAATCAAGGGAGTAACTCATCGGAAGGGAGGTCCTTACTTTCTTAATTCACAGGGTTGTCACTTAACATGCATATAATAATAATAGCAGCCTTGTATCTAATACATGTCCCACTGCTGGGCTCGGGCCTCTTCTCATGATGAGGGTTAGGCCATAGTCCACCACGCTGTCCTGCTTCTTTTTCTTTCATGTCCATGGCTGCAGTCATATTCTATAAGCCCAGTGAGTGGCCACGCGGATAGAACTCGCATCGGCTTTCATGAGCTCTTCCTTTGTGCAGGTGGTGCAGCGAGTGGGACAGGTCATGAGATGCGACATAGTCTGTACAGCACCACATTCGCAATGTCGCTGTCAAACACGCTGTCCTAACATGCATAGCGGCACTAAAACGTGTATATGAGCGTTCGTACCGTCATAAGCACAACACGTATTTCTTGTGCTTCTGCAAATTCTCATACGTCATCTACCTTTTTCGTCGTCTCATTCATGTATTATTGTGCATCATGTAAGTCCAACTTCACTGATGTTATTGAGTGCTCGGCACGTGGCAACCACTTGGACTTCACTTGTAGAGAATGTGCATCTATGAATCAGGATGGTGAAAATTGGTAGTCGATCGAAGAGTTGCCTGGAAATTCTCTTCTTGCAGAACAGTTTCAAGGATCAGCTATCATTAGAAGGCATATTTAGACAGTTAAGTGAAATAAGGAGCAAACTTACACTTCTGTCTGCTCTGAGGGAGGGTTTGACACCCACCGAGTATGATGGGTGAACTTCAAGATCTCAAAGCTACTTGTGAGTTTTCATGTGCTAAACATGATGATTTCGCTATTAAATTGACCACCTTGGAGACCACGACAAATTTAATACGTAAACACGTTTTCAGTTTACTTTTAAACTACTTATCATAACAACATGCTTATTTTACCCAGAAGGGTGTGGCAGAGGTGTACAACACCCACATTTCTCCTGTTATGTTTTAGGTCCCATGGGATGGGGTAAACCTATCTCTATCCACCGGGCACAATTCCAACACCGCGCTACAATTGTGAATTTGAACCGGTAATCAAAACAGAGACCTCGTGGTAAGAGAAGCATACGCTAACCACTAGACCACCAAGACATTTTTTTTTATTTTTTAAAGATAACTAGTAATTTGCAAATACAAATTACTAGTATTCTTGTTAACCCCCTCCAGCTAAGCTTAATTCGCTTGTGTTAGGAGGAAGTTCACGTCCGTGGTGTAATGGCCAGGATTCGAACCCAATACCTCTCGATCGTAAGACCGATGCCTTATCCATTGCGCCACGGCCGCTTAAAATTTAAATAGCTAAAAAATTTTATAAATAACTTTTATAAATAACGACGAATCACTTGACCTACTGTTGGTAGCCCTATCCTCTAAGAGTAATTACATTTGCGTACGTATTTAACGCTTCAGGAAAACGTGCAAACGTCTCTTCTAATTCCGACCCACTCCTGAGGGAGGACTATTTAAATAACCTAAAATTGGATTCCGAATCAGCCGGGACCCGCTGAATAAATTCATTGGTTGAATATTAATTTGTTGATCTTTGTAACGTTACGTTGTATTGATCTGATGGTTGTATTGACATGACGGTATTCTTTTTGACATGTTTTTAATGACCATGATTTTGAGATATGTCAGTCTAATCTATCAGTACTAGTATTATGTTTTTATTTATTATTTTTTTTGTCTTCCCTGCTTTGTTTTATTAAGTTTTATTATAGTTTGTTTTTTTTATTTTTTAAATTTAATTTTAGATCTTACCTTTGTTATTTCTTGATGTTTATATGTACATAATTAAGTTTTTAATATTATTATTATTTTTTATGTGATATCGTCCGTCCTCTCTCTCTCTGGCGCCATCTGAAAATCAGCGCTGCAGGGCTTTGTTGCTCTGCAGCATATGGCTGAGATGGTGTCCATTTCTGGCAAAAAGTTTGTTAAGTTGTAAGTTCTATTGTTTTACTCTCCTATTTATTATTTGTCAGAATAAATGTTTTCTTTCTTTCTTTCTTGCGATACGTGACCGATAATGTCTGCCGAAGACGATCTCTTCTAGTACTTCCAGACATCTACGTTGTATATCTCTTTATCTGACGTTGTATACTTCCAGACATCTACGTTGTATATCTCTTTATCTGACGTTGTATACTTCCAGACATCTACGTTGTATATCTCTTTATCTGACGTTGTATACTTCCAGACATCTACGTTGTATATCTCTTTATCTGACGTTGTATACTTCCAGACATCTACGTTGTATATCTCTTTATCTGACGTTGTATACTTCCAGACATCTACGTTGTATATCTCTTTATCTGAACTACTTTCATCCCTTCTTTCAACATGACCAAACAAAATATTAGCATGTCGTAAGAACTGGGTATGCCTGTTATTACTATATAATTAATACCTTTATTATACCTAATAATTTAAATGTTTATGTTACTAACAATGTGCGTTGTGATTCCCTGAGATTTACCATTGAAAATTGCAGTGCCTTGTTAATAAGTAACTACATAAAATAACATCACGCCTATATTACCCAAAAGGATGTGGCAGAGGTGTTCAAAACCCACATTTACGTAACACACACGTTAAGGACCCATGGGATAGGGGTGAGCCTATGGCCATCCACTAGGCACAATTCCTACTCCGTGCTGCTATTGTGAAATTCTTGGCGGCAAGTTCACGAATAACACTTTGCCCGATGGTCCAGTGGTAAGCATATGCGCTTCTCACCGCGAGGTCTCAGGTTCAATTCCCGGGTGAGGCAAAGTGTTATTTGTGAACTTTTCGTCAGAAACATCACAAAACGGAGTTGGAATTGTGCCCGGTGGATAGCGTTAGACCTTTTCCTATCCCATGGGTCTTAAATATAACAGGTGACATGTGGGTATTGTACACCTCTGCCACACCCTTTTGGGTAATATAAGCGTGATGTTATGTTATGTTTATATTGTACATTTATTTATTATAATTTTTTTTTGGTGGATAGGCACGCGTTTGACCACGATCTCACCTGATGGTAAGTGATGATGCGGTCTACGGTGGAGCACGCTTACCTATGAGATACCTATTAACTCTTGTTTGTTCAAGGCGTTCAATTCTTTACTATGCAATATACACTTAGCACAGCAGGTACCTGTAGTCACATCGCACACTATTCTCTTCTTAGACGTTGTCTTACTCTAACATCCTTGGAATTAGTTGTCGCATCTCAAAACGTGTTCCTTAGGTGTCTCACAAAGTGTTCACTGAACCGAGAATTTATTATCAATTTAATGTAATTAAGGGTTGATAGTAAAGACACTTCCGTCCTCTATAGTATGGTTATCAATAATAATATTGATGTGATTAAATTTGACAATTTCTGAAAGTTATTGAGTTATCCGTGGTTAGTTTAAAAGCTATCGTAGTTTGGCTTGTGATGAAATTAGTTTCTAATTCAATTTGTATGAAACTTTATGTGTAGGCGTCACTTCGTTATTAATAGAAATAAATAAAATTGAAGTGTATGTTTTTAAATTTCAAAATAGCAATGTTTTTTTTAGTTGATGAAGATATTTGCACGATACTATGCCTATACCAGTTTGAGAAAAATTTAAACGTTACAATATAAAAAAAAGTGAATTCATGGTATTTGAGGCTGCCGGTAGGTCAGTTAGTATCGTGCCAGCTATTAAATTATGCGATGTGGCTCTACGGAGAGTGCGTAAATTTAAATACTTAGGGCATATACTTACCGCAGACCTCAGAGACGATGAGGACATAGAACGGGAGCGAAGGGCGTTGTCTGTGAGAGCGAACATGATAGCTCGTAGGTTTGCGCGATGTACGGCAGAGGTAAAAGTGTCGTTGTTCCGAGCATACTGTACTTCCTTTTATACGTGCAGCCTATGGGCTAGCTATACTCAAAAATCTTACAACGCCCTTCGTGTCCAATACAACAATGCGTTCAGGGTGCTGTTGAGGCTGCACCGTTTCTGTAGCGCGTCGGGGATGTTCGCAGACGCCCGAGTGGACTGCTTTTATGCCACAATGCGCAAGCGAGGGTTGTCCTTGGTGCGCAGAGTGAGGGGCAGCAGCAACAGCATACTGAGCATGATTGCGGATAGGGTAGATTGTGCCTACGTAAGACATTGTTGTGAATTGCATGTGAAGAAAGGAAATTAAAATAAATTAAATTCAGGAATGACTTTAACCTAATGTTTTAATTCAAATTTTATTGTTGTTTTATTTTATTTTATTATTTTATTTTATTATTATTCAAATGACATCATTTAATTTAATTTAATTTTCGATCTGTTTTAATTTCATGATAATGTGATATATTTTAATAATTATTTATGTCAATTATAGTGTCAATTAAGTTATGTAAAATTGTAAGGTGTGGACTAATTTGTCTGAATAAAGAAAGTTATTTTTATTATTATTATTATTATAAATCACGTTTAAAAACACATGCTTACTAAAAAGTGATTACTATAAATAAAGTGAAACCACATCAGTACATTCTGCCCACCCCACAATAAACTTCAGCAATCACCTTCTAAAACACCCTTGGGAAGGTACAGAGGGTTTCAATTATACAAAAGCACTCACCCAATTTACTTGATTGAGACGAACCATCCATTACAACACTATAAATAAATTAATATATTAATAATCTCACAGAAATCTGAACACGCAAAATTCAACGGTCTGGTTATTACCGATTTAATTATAAAAGCTGGATGGTACATAATGTATCAAACCTTTTAATTTTATTTATTGAAAACACAGAGTCTTGTGTGCTCTTTTTAATTAGTTAAATATAAAATACGAAAAAAAAAACGATTTCTAAAAAAAAGAAAAAAAACAATTTGCCTTTATTTGCGAAATTTTATTTTAATCTGTTTCAAATGAGCACTGGCCACGACTAAGGCGCAGATTGACCAAAGCGGGTAAGAAGATGTGTAACAAATCAGGTTTTGTTACCAATGCTGACGTATTATCAGTGAGGAAATTGTTTCTTTACAAGATGCTGAGGCGATATCACCGTAAAGTGATACCTACCTTGCCATTTCGGGGGAAACGAGTTCACCGCTGTCCAGTGCCATTTGTAACCACTACTTTTGCACAGCGACATATAAATGTTATTGCACCACGTTTTTATAATCGGCTGCTAAAATTGCATGCTGATTTGCAAAAAGTTAACAATTATAAATTCAAATTATTACTGTCGAAATGGCTTCATGGGTTCAATTATGAGGACATTGAAAATATGATATTAGAGAAGTAACATATGACACATAAATTCATATTCATCATACACACACACACACACACACACCACACACACCCACACACCCCCCCACACACACACACACACCCCACACACACACACACATACACACACTCACATACACACGTTCACACTTACACACACATGCACACAATGCAATAGTCTTATAATTACATAATAGTTATTTGTTATTTTATTAACCTAGTTGTTAACCCAGCACATGTCATAGACATATTATTGTATCAAAAGCTATGGACGAAGACGCTGGCCCCCGAAATACAGTTAGCACTAGTTCAGGGGCCAGAGGACTCATACCTAATTGTGTAATTTTTTATGTCAATAAAATTTATTATTATTATTATTATAATGCTAAGCAAGGAGAAGATGTAATAATAACGAAACTTGATTGGACATATTTCCTCTTCTCAACACCTAAAATCTGTGTTTATTATAAATGCTTATAAATCGCATTCTCCCTGTATACAAATTTATTCAACAGGTCCGTATCAAGCAGGTTGGTTGATGGCGAGATTCAGCTATTTGCAAATCGTTTGGTAAGTCTTCTAAATCTCTTTAATAATAATATCATTTTCTTTCATTTTTTTTTATCATTTTGGTTTAAGCGGTCGCTCGGCGCTCTCCACTGCACTGGTGTTGTGGGTTCGATCCCCACATGGGACAAATCTTTGTGTGATTCGCAAAGATTTGTTCTGAGACTGGGTGTGCTTGTGTGAGTGAATGTGTGTATTTGGCCTTGTCATTGGGACCATTGGATAGTGTAATTGCTTCTGGCGTTCTATCTAATGTAAAAATAAATCCAAATCCAAAAATCCATTGAACGGTACTTGTAGTAAAATTCTATAAAAAGATCCAATTTGTCACCTTTTGACACTTTGACTTATAATAATATGTCTTACAGATTTGAACAATGTCATTGCATACTTCAGATATGTATCATAAATATTTATTTACAAAAAAAAGGATAAAATATGTATAATTATAATAAGTATCAATTATTCTAGTACCCACAGTACAAGCTCCGCTTAATTTGGGATTAGATGGCTTTGTGTATGTAGTGTTATATTTATTTATTTATTATTTATTTATATAAAAAAAATAATTTATAGTCTTTTATAATGAAAGTGATCTAATAACTTAATTTAAACTTAATAAGTCTCTTTTAAAAAGCACGAGTAAGTGACTTTTGCAAAAAGATTTCTTAAAACGAATACGTTTAACAAAAAATCTTGAAACGAGGTTTTCAGAGCATTGGTCTGAAAATAGTTATTTTCTTTGCTAGTTTTCTTTGTAGTTGAAACTTTATTTTAAAACATTCAGCGTAAAGAGGAGATAAAAGTTTATCTACAAACTTTTTACGCTCTGATAAATTGTAATAAAAGACTTGAATTTTTGTTTAAGCTGTAGGTTCTTCTTTGAAAGCATTTTTATTATTAATTAGGTACCTAGATCTTTTGATACCGCAAAACTTAACAAAAGAATATCATTCACATTATCATTTTACATTTCTTTACATTTCAGATCGTCTTACTCACAAAAATGAAATCTTCTTGGTCGACAAAAATGTCCTAAATTATTAAATTTTACCCAAAAAAGCGGTAAATTTCATAAGCGATCAAACACTACCCCTCTTTTGGTTCACCTTCAATCTTTTAAGACGTCCTTCGCAAACATCAAAAGGTTAGCAAATATCGACCCTAAGACCCAATTGCACCAAACTTCTTAAGCCGCACTGAATGCTAAACCCGGATTCAATATATCTCTCTCGTTCAAAGTTGAACGGAACAGAGACATTGAAAACGTTCATTCAGCATTAAACGTCGGTCCAACTCGTGGGTTTAATTGGGGCTAAGTCAAGCGTTTAATGAACAAATGTTTTTCGTCCACAATCGAAGCTAAAAAGGACAATGGACATTTTTCATCGTAAAAATCCGTTGAAGTGAATCTTTGAGGGATATTATTAAGGGGTTCTGTAATCAGAAATCGAATTCAATTCAGCTTGTCAGTGGCATGCAATAATGTAGTTTAAATTTATAAATGAGAAAAGAGGACTTTTCATAGTAATTTTTCTCTTTACTTGTAGATTTATGTAATCAATTCAATGTTGTCTTTATAGGTATAAAACGCAATGGAAAATTGTTTGAATTCACAGGCTTAATTGATTTAGAGGCGTTTAATTTGAGTTAAGCACCAATGTGTCCTATTTGGTATAAAATAGGGACACCATAATCACCATAATTAAAGTACTTTTAAGATTTGCTTACATTTTTGATTGCATGTTAGTGAAGCAATATCTACCTGAATAATTTTATTAAAAAGTATGTAGAATAATATTGTGCATTCCATTCCCATTATGATTATTCAATATTTTTAAATAAGTACAGTTTTAAAATAACTTTTATTTGCCAAAAAAACTTAATTTTACGGTCCAGGAAAAGGGACATTGCCCGCAGGGAATAGCTACTGCACGCGTTTGCCAGTTTTATTTATTGTGAACCACGGGACGGATGACAGACAAAGTTTTGCCCTTTACAGTAGGCATTTGAACTTTTTGTCGTGCCAGAGAAGAAAAATATGAAATTTATTTATTTTATTTATTTATTTATTTATTTATCATATGGAAAACTTACAGCTAGTATAACTTAAATAACAATAAGTTTAGGAACCATAAAGCCAATAACAAGTTTTCGCTTCTAGTGACTGTATATAAAAATTTGGTGCGAACAAAACTAATGCAAACATCGCTTGCTCATAACCTTATAATTAGGGCGCGATTTAAATGAAGAAACTAAAATAAAAATAAAATAGAAATATAACACAACATAATAAAATAAGAAATATGATACTCCGCTCATTTAAAGAATTCGAGACTCAACCGTCTTCTTGCCGCAGACAAACTTATTGTAAATGGATCGATATCGAACTGCTTACTCACTTTATTAAAGTATCTGCTCGCACGCACAACGCAACTATTCTGCCTGTAATTAGTTGAAGCATCTGGAATCCGCAATGGAATATAAGAACGTGTTGATTTGTTTGGTACATTTAAGAAAAAATTGGACAATAACTCAGGACTGTCAATATTACAGTTTAAGATTTTTAAAATTAACGTATAATCTGATATCTGACGACGATTTTGAAGTGGTAATAAATGAAATTTTTTACATAATAATAAGTAGTGACCAGAATGATACGGGATCTTTAAGTGGAAACATAGATATTTAATGAAGCGCTTTTGGACATTCTCTATTCTGTCTATGTACTTGGAGTAACAGGGATTCCAAATCTGAGACGCGTACTCCAAATGGCTTCTCACAAACGTGCAATATAAAATTTTAAGTGTTTTGGCTTCAGTAAAGCACTTGGAAATGCGCATGATAAATCCCAGAGCCTTGGAAGCCCTGTTAACTATGCTGTCAACATGTGTGTCAAAGGCAAGCTTACAATCGTGATAAACACCTAGGTCACGAACAAATGTGTTTCTAGGTAGTGTTACTCCTCATAAAGAAATGGAGTATTGTTTGCTTTTACTTTGTTAACTGTACACAATATGTTATATACATTTCTAGTTAAAGCTGGTTTTGCGGCAGCCTATACAATGCAAGACAATCATAAACTGCCGAAGTAAAGCTTGATGTGCACCCGAATGCATACGAGAAAGAAAAAAAAATAATGAAGCAGAACATTAATTGTGAAATCAAACCAATATTAGTCCAATAAAATTATACTGTTCCACAAACGAGGCAGACCTTTAATAACTAAACCCTAAACGTAATAGCCTAAAAAGGACTAAAGAGAAATAAGAACTCTAAATCCGAATAATAAACTCGAAACGTTTTACCTAAGCTTACATTTCTGCGGTGAAATTAAAGGAATTATCGTGTAAATTAATGTCGGTTACCGATTTCCGGGTCACAACCCTACTACCCTCATCTTTCGTTGAACCTTTTATTTAAAGAACGGAGCAAAGTTTGGAAGCAAGCGCGGCCACGCGTAAACATTTACTTGAAAGGTTTATTGATGTTGGTGACCGCAGTTTGGTTTTACAGCCGAAGAAAGACTCCCCCTTTGTTGCAGAAAATTCGAAAATTTCTAAAGAGGATTATTTTCATGGGGCTCAAAATGTCCCCGTAATATAAAGGAAAGTTCAACAAAAACAAGAACCTTTATGTCAATACCTTGTAAAGGTAATGGAGGTCTTTTATTGTTAATATCGTGAAACAAAATTCAATTACTTTAGTCTATGATAGTAGATTGTATAAGAGTATCTTTTCATAAAAATCGTCTTGTAGATTGAGATATTTAAGATCAAAAAAGTTATATTTACTCAAGACATAATAATGTGCTCAAGTTGCCAGAATCAATCTTCCAAACTTTAATATTGTCTCAGCTTCACCGTCTGCTACTTCAGCAATTCCATCAGCATCGTATTTATTATGTAAATAATCATTTCGGCTTTATAAGAGCTAGTTTCCTTTGAGACAGCATTTGCATTCATTGCACGCTGTAGTCTGGTTCCCGTGTGACTCTCAATTTACATGCATACCCGACTGCAGCACAAGAATAGAGACAACAAGCGTATTAATATTGTATTTTTTAATCAAAAACATGCACGACTTTGGCGCAATTTTAAAAAGTTTACAGTCGTTCTAAAAATAGAGACCCAAAGCCGAATAAGATACGGTCTGCTTTATAATTGAATTTTGTGAATGAAATTCCAATTTGAATGTTCAAGGTTCGTTTGGATATTTTTATAAATTGGCCATGTACTGCAAACTCGAGTACTCGCCTTGCATTCATAGAAAGATAGTAAGGGAACTAATGAAGTAAATAGGTTGATTCAGAGTTTCTGGTTTCAAAACCCACGTGGCAAAAGCATTTAAAGCTAGTAATTAGCATTCATGTTTTGGATTTACAATCAATTAAAAATTTTCCATCAATCCAATTCAAAACAAATTATAACATTACTTGAAAAAGATATCTACGTAATTATTCTAAAACGCCACCAAAATATTTCAAAACACAACAACGAGCGACAAATAACAAATTACTTAAACCAGCCGGATCCGAAAAAAGGAAAAACAGAAACCATTTACAGCCTCAAATTTTCACGACACGTGAATTTTGTAGAGGGGGGAGCATACGGCCCTAATTTTGTACGGAAGAGCAGGCTTCATTTAGGACGCATTGTGTTCGTCGGATTATACCCCTCGCTCACAATAGTCGATCCCTCTCCGTAATGAGAGGAATTATGACTTTTTTGTGTCCGAATCATTCTTGAGCATGTTCGGAGGGATTTTTTAGCTGTTCCGATGTTGATTGTGGGATTACAAGGCTGTAAGTTTCGGGGCAAATAGTGCGTGAAAATTGCGTAGGCTGGATATTGTTATGATATTAGGGGAGACGGTGTTTAACATAAAGAGTATACGAAGCGTGCAGTATAGCGTAGTAGATACGATGATATGAAAGTGAATCGCTTTGGCAATATTATGTTAGTGTCTCTTACAGACGTTTTAGCATTTTGAATTTGTAGCAGTTTATAATGACACGATAAATGTAGTTGTATAATGTAAATATGTAAAGATGTAAGAATTTTAGGGTATACACTACTGTGGCAGCAGACGTGTTTATACTGTGTGTACATTTCATTAAAATTAATTGGGTATATAACAAAGGCGGATTATTATCATGTAATATTAAAGTTGAAAAATTAAGAATCCAGCAGGACTCGAACCTGCACCTCTTGGGTATACGCCCCAAGTGCTTTGCCAATTCAGCTATGGATTCGCATGCTGCCGGACTCGAAATTTCTCAACTCTTTTGTGCCAGCCGAAGCTAGACGAACCATTACTTGGTTTTAGCGCCATCTATGCGTTACTTATTCACATAATCGCATACAGTACGTTTGAATTAAGATCAACTCATTACTGTCGAGAGATGACGCATTTTTATCAATACTTGTAATATTTAAAGCAAATTTTAGCTTTGCTATGCATTTATTTTTATGTAATATTACATAAAAATAAATGCATAGCAAAGCTAAAATTTGCCTAGTGATGGGTCACATTTACCTAACGATCTTTTTTTTTAAGTAAGTATAGCAATTGATTTCTTAGTTGATCAGCCTAGAGTCCAGAACTGACTAACATCATCTACTAATTTTAGCTTTGCTATGCATTTATTTTTATGTAATATTACATAAAAATAAATGCATAGCAAAGCTAAAATTTGCTTTAAATAACAAGTATTGATAAAAATGCGTCATCTCTCGACAGTAATGAGTTGATCTTAATTCAAACGTACTGTATGCGATTATGTGAATAAGTAACGCATAGATGGCGCTAAAACCAAGTAATGGTTCGTCTAGCTTCGGCTGGCACAAAAGAGTTGAGAAATTTCGAGTCCGGCAGCATGCGAATCCATAGCTGAATTGGCAAAGCACTTGGGGCGTATACCCAAGAGGTGCAGGTTCGAGTCCTGCTGGATTCTTAATTTTTCAACTTTAATATTACATAAAAATAAATGCATAGCAAAGCTAAAATTTGCTTTAAATATTACAAGTATTGATAAAAATGCGTCATCTCTCGACAGTAATGAGTTGATCTTAATTCAAACGTACTGTATGCGATTATGTGAATAAGTAACGCATAGATGGCGCTAAAACCAAGTAATGGTTCGTCTAGCTTCGGCTGGCACAAAAGAGTTGAGAAATTTCGAGTCCGGCAGCATGCGAATCCATAGCTGAATTGGCAAAGCACTTGGGGCGTATACCCAAGAGGTGCAGGTTCGAGTCCTGCTGGATTCTTAATTTTTCAACTTTAATATTACATAAAAATAAATGCATAGCAAAGCTAAAATTTGCTTTAAATATTACAAGTATTGATAAAAATGCGTCATCTCTCGACAGTAATGAGTTGATCTTAATTCAAACGTACTGTATGCGATTATGTGAATAAGTAACGCATAGATGGCGCTAAAACCAAGTAATGGTTCGTCTAGCTTCGGCTGGCACAAAAGAGTTGAGAAATTTCGAGTCCGGCAGCATGCGAATCCATAGCTGAATTGGCAAAGCACTTGGGGCGTATACCCAAGAGGTGCAGGTTCGAGTCCTGCTGGATTCTTAATTTTTCAACTTTAATATTACATAAAAATAAATGCATAGCAAAGCTAAAATTTGCTTTAAATATTACAAGTATTGATAAAAATGCGTCATCTCTCGACAGTAATGAGTTGATCTTAATTCAAACGTACTGTATGCGATTATGTGAATAAGTAACGCATAGATGGCGCTAAAACCAAGTAATGGTTCGTCTAGCTTCGGCTGGCACAAAAGAGTTGAGAAATTTCGAGTCCGGCAGCATGCGAATCCATAGCTGAATTGGCAAAGCACTTGGGGCGTATACCCAAGAGGTGCAGGTTCGAGTCCTGCTGGATTCTTAATTTTTCAACTTTAATATTACATAAAAATAAATGCATAGCAAAGCTAAAATTTGCTTTAAATATTACACGGATTATTATCTTTTGATTTTCTATAATACTGTTTATTTGATCGGTACTAACGATACATTGAAGTAAAATCAATTTGATTTATCAATCTTTTTATCCAACGATACATAAACAGGAAAAGGGCAAATGATGCACACAAAAATAAACCTATTAAAGCCGAATAAAAACTCATCAAAGAGACCCTCATTTTAATCGTAACAGAGAGATTGAAAGATGTCCACTAACTTGGCGGAACTTTGTCATTTCTTTCATGCAAAATTACATTTAGGAAGCCCTCTTACGAATAGGAAATTTTTAGGGCCGGGATCACATTGAGCGTTGAGAATATTAAAAAAGTTTTTCGACGTCAAACTTGGATTGTCTTTTTTTCAAAGGCTGTTTACTCCTTGAGTTGAGAGGCTTTATTTACTTAGTTTTTTGTTCTGGATGAGTTTGGTTTTAGTCTAGTTAAGGCATTATTGTATTTGTGTTTGCGTGAACTTGTTTCGTACTAAAAGTAAATCTGAGTCATCTGAGTGTTGTTGTTTGCCGCCCGAGTTGTTGTTGAAGATAGGTCGTCGTAGTGTTCCAAGATTAAGTTTACTATAGTTAAGCATAGTTGAAGTCTCTAAGCTCTAGTTCGTCACTAGATTTAAGTACTACTTAACTTAGTTGCAAAGTTTTGTTTGGGACGGCTTAGGGCTAGACACAAATAGATTTACGTATCAAAATTTCATTACAGACGAAGTAATTTACAATTCGTTGAAGATATTACTAAGGCTTTGTTTATACGATTTAGTACTCATCGCTTCGACAATAATTGAGAATTATGACATCTTCATAACGCAACATAGCATAGTACAACGTCTATATTGCCCAGTAGGATGTAGCAGAGGTGTCTTAAATCCACACTTCGCCTGTTATGTATAGGTCTCATGTGATAGAGGGTGAGCCAATCGCCATTCACCGAAGAAAATTCCAACTCCGTGCTGCTATTAATAATTTTCTGACAGAAGAACCCTAATCAACAATTTTGATTGACCCGGGCATCGAAACCTAGATCTTACGGTAAGAGGGCTCTTACGCTAACCACAACATGAACGAGGAGGTTAGCTGTAGCTTAGTATTTATTTCGTAGCCTTGCTTCTATTTGGTGGAGTCTGGGCCTAGAACTTGTCAGAAAATACTATTTACGTATCAGTGGAAAGTGACATATGCTTAGTATTCAACTCGATGAATAACTTGATAAATCTCATGTTTGTAAATAAATAACGATATCGAGTACTTTACTTATAGTCCTGGCAGGCTTCAAAGCGATCAATCTCTATCTCGTTAACGATTGCAATCTGCATCAACTGTCAGTTTTGATTGACAGTGAGTTACAAAGGCAATTGCAATCTTGATCGTTGGATGATATTTCTGATTGGTTTTGCTAATCGGCTATTATTCATTTGTTTACTTTAACAAGTGTATGCCATTATAGTCTAAGAGGTAGCAACGTTTTTGAGAGAGAACTTCAGGTAGGCCAATTTTTAGATATTCTATCTCTCTCACTCTCCCGCACGTCATATGGACTATCTGGCTGGTGGAAGTGGTTGCGTTCATCAGTGCGCATCCTACCTGCAAGAGTAAAATATCGATTTTTTAAATCATTTTAAGAAGATTTTTTTTTTGTTCATTATTCTTATTGAACTTTCCACAACGTAAATCTAATATTGCCAGACATTTTTATTGCTGTTTAAACTGTGCCAGACGCTAATTTCGAATTCAAAAAATTTTTTTTTTCAAAATAATTTAGTTTGGCTAAAATTTCGGAGCTTGTGATTCTTGGAACCGCAATGAAGTTCGGTTCAATCTGTTTTCAAATACTTATAGGTGTAAAAATCAAATGATTAATTTAAAAAAAAAAATCGTAACTTTGATCCATCAAGCCTACCACCATGCAGAAGTGAATTGTATCAGCATTTACTACGAGTTCGTTACGTTACAAAGTTTTGGAGAAATGCTCATTTAAAACACCCGACATCTCTATCACCTCAAGCTTCCGCCTGGACCATAAATGACGATAAATATGATTTTGTCTGGTTTGTTGGAGAGCAATTGCCATCATTAGTTGCCGACATTATTATTAAAGGTAAAAATTAAAAATAAAAAACTAATAAATTTCTTTGCCGAAAGATTATTTAATTTTTCATTATTTTACAGATAATAACTTATTACAAGAATCCTACTTAAGATAGGAACAAATGGATGAACGTTACGTCACGAAATGACGTACGTTGAGAAATTTAAGGTTCCGGTAAGAGGCGACCGTAGCTGGATGGCTAAGAGCGACTGCCCGGTGTGCAGTAAGGTCGCAGGTTCAAATCCTGCCGGTCCCATATCTTTTTAACTGTTTCTTAGTATAATTTGCTAAGCATAGCTAAATGCTATAAAAATAAACAGAAGTTATTACAAGACGATGACAACCCAAAAGACGATGATGACAATGAAAATGACAGCAGTGATGAAGATGATGATGATGATTATGATTAAGATGCCTCCGTTTTTTGTGATACAATAATTATCAATTAAAAAATATAATTTTTGTTTATTTTCATACTTGAGATTGATTATTATCTTAATTTTGTTCAACAATAAATAATTGTTTTGATACTAAATTAATCCACACATTTATTCATTATTTTTTAATTCTTTCTCTGTAATTTATTCGACAACTATTTTTAGAACAAGCTAAATGATACCACATCACTTTCCACTTTTAAATCGGTCTGGCTGAAGGTTAACAACCGAATAATTGCTTGGCAAATTAATTTTAAGTTTTTAGATACTTAAATAATATTATAAAAAAAAATCAGCCATACTGAATTATTTTGAAAAAAACAATATTTTTAATTCGAAATTAGCGTCTGGCACAGTTCAAACAGCAATAAAAATGTCTGGCATTATTAGATTTACATTGTGGAAAGTTCAATAAGAATAATGAACAAAAAAAAAACTTCTTAAAATGATTTAAAAAATCGATATTTTACCTGTGCAGGTAGGATGCGCACTGATGAACGCAACCACTACCGCCAGCCAGATAGTCCATATGACGTCCGGAAGAGTGAGAGAGATAGGATATCTAAAAACTGGCCTACCTGAAATGCTTGTTTTCCTGACGTTGCTAGCTCTCGTACTATTATGCGAGGCCTTTTTAAACTTTCGCGATTTGAAAGCATTTTTCAGAAATTAGACAACGGGTCTAAATCGCGTAATTATTATAAAGGTAATATCCGCGCTTCACGGAGACGACGCGACGTTGAGCTTTACTCACTTCGAAACGTCGAGCATAGGTATTGATTTACCTTTTTAATCATTACGCGATTTAGACCCGTTGTCTAATTTTTGAATAATGCCGATATATTACTCAAGTCTTTTATATTACCGCCTTATTATTATAACTGGCAGTCACGAGATAAATTAAAAAAAGTCATTAAACATTTAAATACTTATACAACGTTTCAATGGTCCAAACAATTCTAACTACAAACACGTCTAACCAACCAAATCATGAAACCTCAGTAAATATTTACCTTTACCTCTAAGTACCTATTCACGTTACCAAGCCAGACCACCGTATTCATTGCGCCGTACTGTTTTGCTAAACGGACCCTAATGTAGCTTCAATGGGTAATGAAGGCCTATTTAAAATCAGAGTCGCTTGTTTTAAAACCGCGGCAGCCATATTGGATTTTTTGTGGCCCAAGTGGGATTAGTTGTAATTATCCTGTCCTTTATGTTAATTCTTTCACATTTGTTTCGTAAATAAAAGTTGGATGGAATTGGAATGGCCTGTTTTGTAAGTGGGAGAGAATCGTAATTTATTCATTCATAGTACATTTGAATAGGTTGTATAGTATACCATTTACTATTTGATTTCTATTACATAGTTTGTCTTAGTATTTATAGATAAAATACTAGTTTCTACTCGCAGCTCCGCAAAAACTGAATAATTTATCAGGTAACAGTATATAGTTACAATATGATTTAGTGACACATACAATCGCTATAGCAAATACTATATTTTTCAGTAGTATTACCATCGTTTCAGACGGATTAGTTGGCAACATATTTTTAAAAAATACACGACTGAATCGCTTGCTCCGGGGGATATTCGATAAGCCGTATCAATAAATATAGATATTCATAAAAATATACACTCTACTAAAATAAACGAGCTATGTGTCACTTCCGTTCATAAATCGTGAGTACATCGTTTAAACAATATAATTGTAGCCTAAAAAATAAACGATTGATTCAACCAATTGAGTCTGTACTTTCATTTGTTTCAAACTGAGATCTTTTACCTTTGTTTAGCACGATGAAAATATTTATTGCCTAACAAACTAACACGTCCAGACTAAGGCATTCGACGATAAAAAGTATAGCCAACAAAAACCAGATTTCTATTCTACCAATCCAAAGTTATCTGGGCCATTCCAATAAAAAATATATTTCGTATAGGAATGAGTTTCCGTTGAAATATACGCAGAGTGTTAATTACTGTGAAAACCTGAAAGAGGAGAGTGGAAATCCACTCCACGCAATTTGAATTGAAATTGGCAAACGCCACGGCAAAGTACGAATACCACACTTTTGATGTATAGCTACTGGAATAGACTTTAAACGAGGTCAGTAATAAATATTAAACCTGCTTTGGTATTAAGTGGCTAGTTTACATGGTCATGCATTATTAAAAAAACATAATATCTGAATGGCATACAGTTAGCCAATCAGAGTTATAGTTTATTTTTTAAATCAGCTACAGTATAGTTATTATAGTATTGGTTATGAATAAATGACGTACAACATAGTTTGCTTTCTTTCATGAAGAATAAAACCGTATAACCTTTGTTCATTTATTCTAGACGACTGTTTCAGCAGTTAAATATTCAAAGATAACTTAAACACTGTATTTCTGAATTGCAAATTTGCACTACATAGCTAAAGATCACAGTATTCCTCACTTATTTCTATGCTTGTTGTTTAGTTATTGAGTATTAATTGTATTAAAAATCATCAAACTATAATAAAGTTCCCTGGACGGCATGATCGCTAAGCGACAAAGCCCTTTAATAATAAGAAAAAGAGAGTAAGGGTGAGGGAAATAAGAAAGTGAGGGTGGATGAACATTCATCGACATCACTGGCGGAGGCGGAGAGTTGCTGATGCAGTACGCTATAGAAAACGGCCGGTGTAACCCGTTGCCGAAACGTATAGCCAAAAGGTAAATAATATGCATGTTTCGCGTTAATTCCCGTCAAAATTATAATAATAATCATGCAACGCGATAGTTTAAAAGTTAATAAGAAAAAGATCGAAAAATTAATTAACTTATATTCAGTTCCAGTAGCAGTAAGTCCGTGTACCCACCAATGTGATCGATGTCCACAAATTAGCCGCGACGCCCGCCGCGCCGAGACCGCCGATTTTTCACTCCCAACTTTTAAAAGGTTTCGCCTTGCTTAGCATTTATCATCGCTTTATATGTTTCTGTCCAAATGATATGTTTAAGCGTGTGTAGGTTGAAAAGTTTGTTTGGATGCCAATTTGTTTCTACATTTTTGACAAAAATGATATATTTTTGTTGCAAACAGTAAAACTGAAATGTTACAAAGAATAAAAGTGCTATTATTATTAATAAGTAATATCAATTTAACGTTGTTTCAGAATATATTCAAATTATTGATTTGAACGTTGCAGCATTTCTGCAACAGCAGATTTCTGCGTTGCCGCATGAGTACAATTTTTGTCTATTCAAGGCAAAAGTAAATGATTATCTATATATATAAATATTTTAATTACTTCAGATATATATATATTCGTTCAATCCTCTCCATTAGGTCCCTTAATACATAAAGTATGCCAGTCATAGAGTTTAAAATAAGAACTCAAAACACACATAAGCCCTCTAGCAAAAAAGAAAGGTAAGTTGAAAAATTCTATAATAAAGTTTTCAACTTGCCTGTCAAGTTTGTGGTAAATAGAAAATAGAAGTAATAAAATGCACCCAGCCTATCTAACTTTTAAAGATTTTAAAGAAATTATGATAGGCAATCAGTAATTAGTGAAATTCAAAGTGAAAAAAAAAAACCTAAATTTTTCAGGTATTTTTAATTAAACTACCCGTGACTAGAATTAAAATTTGGAACTGTTCTAAGTTAAAGTCTTATACCGCTAATATCTTCAACTGAAAGCTAAAATCATTAGTGTCTTTCGTTTTTAGAGTAACATTCTCAAAATTTAGTTTATTTCGTTCATACACTTATTCGTTTTGAATTTACAAGTACAACCAAAACATTTATTAGCATATCTGATTATTAACAAAAGTATAAAAATAAAGCTAATAACATTATCATTATGAACAAACCCACGACAACACGGCTGTGACATCAGCATACGTAATTGCGTAATCCAGCAATATAATACAGAATTGTGTGTATTCCAGCAACTACACACCTAACATTAGATAAAATTAGCGTAATTAAAATGTCTTTGTAAAATTTTGGACTTTTTATTACTCTATCTATGCATGTATTTTTTATTTTTTTTTTACTACGTCTCCATTAGGAATATCTCCTGTTTCGCGGGGATGTTCACAAACATACATTACACAAAGCACATCCAGAGTCAGAACAAATCTTTGCGGATCACACAAAGATTTGTCCCTTGTGGGGATCGAACCCACAACACCAGCGCAAAAACGGCGAGGCGACCGTTTTAACCACTACGCCAACCGTGCAACTCAATGTAGTACAATATTTTTGCTCTAGAAACATAATTTTCTAGATACATGTGTATTACAGCTGTATTTTATAATGTACTTAAAAAAAATACTAAAGAATAGGACGGCAGCTGATTTTAGCATCTTTTATAAAAAGTTCAACATTTTTAATGGTTTATATTTGATGCAATACCACAAAAAGTTACATCACTAACGTGTAGCGCATAGAATAAATTTCAAAAAGAAACTCCCAAAACATTCAAACTGTAGAAGGGGGTTGCTTATGTTCCATCAGTCATGTCGTTGAAAGACATGTCACGACATGAATAAACACAAGGGACAAAGGGATTTCTTTGATGTCCGTACCAACTTACATACTTTACAAACGCGGTTGCATACAAAACTTATACAAAGTTTTTCGCTTAAAATTTCGTATTTTTTTCTTACATTTCTATCTAAATTGATTATATTATTATTAGGTTCAATCAACAACTTTTTAACACGCTTATATTAGCTTCACCTGTATGTATGTAACCGACTCCTTTGGACTCGATTTTGACCCACTTTAAACGGACAGATTTCATTAAAATTTTTCACACCTGTCAATCGATGACAATGTAATAATTCGATAAAAAAAAAATTATAAAAAAAGCTCTCTTATAAATAAACCAAACTAAAAAGTAGAAAATAAATTATAGTTTAAAAGAACTAAAAAACATGCTTTTAAAGTACTTCTAACTAAAAAGTGAAAAATAATTCCTAATATAAGTTGAAAATGGTAATGAACAAAAAATACTAGTATTATTGTGAAAAGGACTTTAAAAGCATGTTTTTTAGTTTTTTAAATTATCAAAAACCTGTTGACTTTTTGTTATTGTATTACGTGGAAATTTGCGTATCTGATTAATGTAACAGAAACAATACTTGGTGTAAATGACATCGTGAAATAGCTAGTGTTCAGTTCATGATTCGGAAACCCTGGGTATACAATTTTTTCATTATTCCATACCATGAAAATTCTTGATTTTGCCAAGGGTATTTTAATATTTTCGCAATTTTGCAAACTGATCGGAAACGTAACGTACCTTACAGTATTCCAATACATTTACAATTTCCAAGTCAACATTAGGCTTTGCCGAAGATTTTTTTTCCATTTGTTAACCTTCTGATCAAAAATATTCGAAAAGGTTCGAAAATTATGTTTTAATCACAAAAAAGTATTATTGCATGTTTATTCTTATACTTTTTCCATTACTATGAACGAGTAAAACAAAAACCAGATCCGATTTTACGATGTAATTTTTTTGCAACTAGGATTTCAGAATCATGTTTGTCATGACGTCATTTAGGACAAGTATATCTTATTCAAATTATGAAATACGGGTATTACTTACGTAATGTTTGTCTATTTAGTCGACCGCGGTTTCACCTATACTTTTAGACATTTTCAAGAGAGTGCGATACGTCGCGCCTGAGTCGCAGCCAGTCTTGCACTGCGGGCAGCGACGCACGCTTTGACGTCATAGACAGGGCCGGTATTTTGTAATAATGTTACAAAACTTTAAATGTGAATCAATGATTTTCATATTTCGAAAGGCCGATAGTTTCAGAACGTGTAAGTGACGAAAAAAGCGTGATTCCGTGCTTGCGCTGCTTCAAACATTTCTAGTTTAACTTTGACCTAAAACACACACACGAGACACAAAAACTATCACTCCAACGTTAGAAATTGGAGGAAAGCTACACGTCGTTAGCGCATGTTCACCCGAACGTGTGGGTGGACTGCTACAATTTCTTGTAGCCCCTGTCAACTATCAGCGATGCGAGGCATAAGAGAATGCCGTTTTCAGAAAAATAAACACATTTTTGTTGAGCCTCCAGAAATAAGAATGAATAAAAAATGAGAAAGTAGTAGCAAATACTTGTTAGATTGATATTAATCGTCCAGTTGATGAATCTACGTAATAGATTCGAAACTAGTCGGCAAATCCTGGCTAAAATAAAGTGCGTTATCCGTATTCACAATAATAATGAAATTGATATTACTGTCAACTTCAGTTTACAATTAATATTAGTGACTGCTTTTAATTTAAACAACAAAATGAAGTGACAAGCCTATAAGTCGCTTTATGCATAAAGCAACTTAGTAGAAGCATCTATCAACTTTACTAATAAACTTAAACAGTTAAAACCATTGAAAAAAATACTAGATTCTAGTTTTTATATTCTATTCTATTCTAGCTAGTCCATTATATTTTTTTTTTGGGGTGTAGTATCCTTAAAATGTTGCTATTTTCCATTATTTTTTTCCTGAAAAACAATGATTACTTACTTGTCCATCCTAAGGTTGCCTGTAAGAAATAGCTTATAGCGATAAGGCCGCCCATTGTGCAACATGATTTTTAAGTGTTTACAACATATTTTCTTTGTTAATATTGGTGTACATACAATAAAGATTACTCTATCTATCTATCTATCTTATTCTGTTAATTATTGTAAATTACTTTTTGCAACTATTTGAAATCCGCGAGTCGCTTATACCTTGCCGCATCACCGTCACAGTGCACCACGGAAGTGAAGCGACGAGCCGCGGAAATTGGCCGACTTGGCGAATTAAAGCGATACACGACGAAGGTATTTTACAATTACCTATCTGTACCCATACCGTACCTGACAGAAGGAAGCTGTGCACTCACATGTCGGTAGAAGCTTCAGTTAATTTAATTTCGCTATTGTTCAGGTTTTATAGACGTTGGTAGTTTCTAACTTGAGACTACTGGTTGACAGATTTTAATCAAAAATTTTCATACAATATTCTTTTTTTTTTACGATAAACTGAAATATAATTTTAGTAATTTTAATTTGTACTCAATTTAGGCTAGAACAAAATTTAATTGTTAAATATTACGGACAACTCCAAGAGCTAAGTTATTCAGAAATTAATTTGGATTAAAAAGTGTCGTAATTGTTTCACATAAACATTACGCTTCGTTTTTTTCTGTCCGTCTGTCACCAACCTGTATCTCATGAACGGTGACAGTGTTACACAGTTGAAATTTGAAATTTACACAAGTCATGATGTATAATTCTCTGATGTATAACTCTCCTATACCACTAACGTGATATTTTTGATTAATTTTGAGGTTTTTGGGTTCCGTAGTATATAGAAGGAAATCTTATATGTCCTTCGGTTCGTCTATCTGTCTGTCCGAGGCAAAGCGTCAAACTGTATGAGCTAGAAAACTGAAATTTTTCATGAATATGTAAACTTTCTATGCCCTAAATAAATAAAAAATCTTTGAAAATAATGACTCGTACAAGTAGTTTTGTTTAATATAGATGACTAGCTGTCTACGGATCCCTATTGCACGGGGCCCGACACGCACTTGGTAAGATCTTAAAGAGGGCGGTTTCATTATATTTAACCGTTCAAATCAAAGATATTAGAAATACATAAAACAATACCAGCAAGAACGTAGCGTGACTACGAACACAGATATTTTTCAATTAAAATCTAAAATCACTTATCGAGTTCGGATACGTCGATCTAGATATCTTTATTTCTTTTGTACGTGCCTAAATAAAGGCGAATTAAAAATTCAATATACGGAACAGGTTGTGAATGGGGAGTCAATAGGTAATTGTATCCCGTTAGCCTTGTTTTTTGAGCTTCTGTAGATGTTTTGAAAACATTTCCTTCGCATACCATCATTTGTTTATGTCATAACACAAACAAACGATGTATAAGTATGGCTAATGGTTGATACTTGTATTTTTGTATTCTTCATTTTCGTGGAAGCACTCAATCTTAAGATCTTCTAGATGGGTTTAGATGTATTTCGACTCATATTTTGCCTTTTAGGATTATAACAAGACTCTTATTCTATTCCTGTAGTGTTTTTGCACAGTAAATAAAACAAAATATAAGGTCATCTATAATCATATTATTTAACACTTCTACGTTTTTTCGAACAATATTGAGAAAATAGACTTCACAAATTGTCCTACTCTTGCTATAAAAATGAGGAAAGCGGTGCAGGCACCTGAAAAATTGTGAAGTAGGAATAAAAGCTTGCTGGCGTAGTGTATGGCGTATTGCCAGCACTAAGTATGATACACTGTGGACACTAGCAGTGGTATGGCGTCAGTACAAGGCTGCCGAAATCTAAGCATGTGTGATTTTTGTTGTAAGATATTCGCATGGTTGATTCTAGTAATGTCACTGATACCTGCAACATTTTTAATGTTGGTCATACTATGTTCGCGATTTGAGAAGCAACAACAACGGGTCTAAATTGCGTAATTATTATAAAGATAAATAAATATGCATGTTCGACGTTTTGAAATGACAATGACACTAACCGACTGGTGAAGCTCAGCGTCGTCTCCATGAAGCGCGTAGGTATATTGTCCACTACCCTCACTTGATCGTCATAAATTTTATCATTCTGTTCATACAGGCGACCGGATGGCGGAGTGGGTAGTGTACCTGCCTGCGACGCCGAGGTCGTGGGTTCGATTCCCACTTAGGACAAATCTTTGTGTGCATGAACATGGGGATTTGTCTTAGTCTGGGTGTTTCTATGTATAATAAGTATGTATTTACAAAAAGAAAAGTATACATGTATTAGTATCAGTTATTCTAGAACCCATAGTACAAACTCTGATTAGTTTGGGACTAGATGGCGTTGTGTGTGAGTTGTGAAATATTTATTTATTATTTATTTATACTGTAATTGTTCACACTATCAATGTATGAGCCTAACTTTATTCATTTTATTATACAAAACTTTATACTAGTTATGCCAATTAAATAATTATTATCAATATTGAATTCTAAAATTTATTTACGTACTCCAAAATTGTTTAAATCCAAACTAAGAGCCGGCACGGCCTTACAAAATAACTTCGCTTAATTAGTTTCTCACACAAATCTGTTCTTAATCAAAATAAATCAAGCCAACCAATTCAAAGGCCTTAAAATCTCTTGAAAACAAAAGGGTTTTGATTAAATCAGTCTTTTCTAAGACAAATCCTTTGGCATCAATCGAGTGCAGGCTGTACAAAGGATTACATTAACCTATACATTTCCAATATAAGTTGGTCTTCCATTGTGTGGCTTTCCGTACAATGCGAGATAGGCTTATACTGGAAATGATAGGTTGTTCGGTAGCCGTGTGTACTACAATTGTATAAGAAACGATCGATTGTTAGATTAAGATATTCTCAGCGAAAGATTACTCACTTTAACTGTGTACTTTAGATTTTATTGCTAGAAGATTATGTGTACTTACTTTGGTAAAAATCTATGTAATTTAGTATGTCTATTTTTGTGTTGGCACTTTATTTTTTTCAAAGGGCGTTGTACTAAAAAGGATTAAAATATAGAAGACATGTCAAAAATATAATATTATGACGATAGGTTCACTCCCTATCCCATGGGAGTAAGCTATAGCCGGTGAAATGTGGGTGTTGTACACTTCTGCAACAACGTATGTATGTGATACGTAATGTTACGTTTATGTATATGTGATGTTTCATGTAAAAAAAAACTACAAGTCAAACGAAGAAATAAAAAGAGCTCGTACGAAGGTTTTTTTGGGATGCTGCCCTTAAAAGATATAATGCTGATGTTATGAAAATTCGTACATTATCAATTAAATTACGGTTAACCATTTATATGATTATTATTTAATTATTATCAGTATTCACAGGCGTAGCCAATTGGTTTAAAATTAAATGTTACAATTACAACACGCACGGTATAAAATGGATTTTATGCTTAAATTATTTTAATAATTAATATGTTACAGGTAATATTTAAATTGTGGTAAATGGTAATTTTAAAAACGTTTTAACTGATTAGTGTAATATTTACATTACACAACAAAAGTATTATCTTTTATACTGACATCCTATTTTTGATAAACAATAAAATATTAGATCGATTGTAATTAATATTTAAAATGACGTTTTTAGGGCTAGAAAAGAATCAATATTTGATGAATAATCCTCTGGGTAGAATGTCTAAACCTGTCGATGAATTAAGAAAAATGGTTGATCATTATATTAGTTCATACAATAAGCAACCTGTAAGTCTTACCGAATTACACATCAACTAGAAATTTTATGAAATACCCTAATTACACATATTGTCACTAACAATTAGATAAAGGCATTTAATTAGAATTAGAGTCAGAGTTTTAAATACAATATAAAAGGCAGAACTTTGAATTATTTCTCATACTACCAATAGTATCAGACACGGATTGAGCCAAGCAAGATGCATTTGAAAATTGGTAAGATTGTTTTATGATTTTAATATTTATATTACAATTGGTGTTTTCACTTTTTTACTGACTCAATGGTAAGCTGCACTTAGATATCTTGTGATTTTGAATATTGACTAAAAGTTTTTTCTAACAAATTGTAAAAATACCTGAACATAGGCTACGCGCCTTCATCAATAGGGACGTCAATCTTCGTCGTGTTGATGGCTGAGTCAAATTTTATTGGTCCAATAAGTGGCCACTGTTATGGCGCTGTCGTCGGCGTTCATGAGCGCCTCTCTTGTGCAGGTGGTAGGGCATTTTGGACAGTCAGTAAAGTGGTCAAGGTTTTGACTTGCCATCGTGGTGAACGTAGGACGTCAATAAGTTTTAATCTCCTCTTCCCTTCTCTTTCTTAATTAGAGACGCTTCTCTGTATTGACGCTGACATGAAAAGCTGTCAGTATACTGATCCGCTTCCGTGCGACATAGCGTGTTGATGTAAGAAAACCTGTGTTACTCAGGAACATCTTTCTTTTAATCAAATAATGTTCATTATTAGTCTGCTGTTTCAGAGCTACCACTTACATAAAAAAACCTGTACCTTTTTATAATATTAGTTTAGAATTAAGGTTAAGTGAAAAATAATAAACATAATATAACATCACGCCTATATTACCCAGAAGAGTACGGCAAAGGTCTACAACACCCACATTTCACCTGTTGTTTAGATAAAAATAATAATATTACTTAATATTTAATAAAATAATAATACTAATATTTTTTTTTTATCAGGCGTGCTGTTAATCATCAGCGCATTCTGCGCAGTATCGTGGGCGCTCGATCCAGCTATTTGTGGTTGCCCTCAAGAAGTCAAACCTTTATGCGGCTCAAATGGCGTAGTGTACATCAATAAATGTTTCCTCGATTGCGTCTCCACCCTATCTGGAGGAACAATCACGGAAGCTGATAACAACAGATGCCCAAATTTTCCAAAGGAGTTTATGCCTAGTACAGAGAAACCTAAAGGTGTACCTGCATTCCAATTGGCCCCAATAGTTCGAGGACAATATGTCATAACTTTTTGATTTTTTGATTGCAACACGTACAATGTTGTTATAATTGGAATAAATAAATTACGCCAAACGGAGTTTTAATTTTTCTTTGAACGAGATTATTATTCTACTTTTCCCGTTTGTTTTGAATTCAGAAATACAACTTACATCATATGATAACTTCATGGGCTTCTTATTACGTGTAACTTTTATTTAGTGATTTTATGAATGTATGTTTCTGAAATTAGGTGCGAATATTTGGCAAAAGAAGTAAATTAATTAGTAGTAATTATTTGAAACTAGATTCCTGAAAAAGTAATTTACTTAATTTTTTTCTGTCACCAAGTCAACAATCTGCCTAAATATTAGGCTCTCGTAAAACTAGATTTGGCAGTACTAGCATAGACTACTGTGACAAGAATGTGTGATCATTTTGCTGACAGCATACGTAAAATAGGCATAGTGACAAGTAAAATACACCAAATTGTCAAGATTTTTAGTACGTTATTGGTAAGATTTTCAATATTTCTATATTATATTATCTTACGATAATAATAAGTGATTTCTACCTTGGTACCAGTTTAAGATAATTAACAGCTCTGCTTAGTTTGGGATTAAATGACGTTGTGTGAAATCTGTGTTATATTTATTTATTAATTATTAATATCAAATATATTTTCAAATACCTTTTTCCACTTTTTAGATGTAAGATCTTTACGAAATTTACGAAAAGAGCTAAGTTCCTATACCCAAATTTAAATTAATACTTATGGTTACATAAATAATTTGCTTAGTGCGGCTAAAATGCATTGCCAGACATATAAGTGGGCCAAGCAATTAGGCATGCAGGGCAAAAACTTCTATGCCATAGTGCAAACTGACTGCAAGAGATATGTATGTGTGAATTACATATGTAATAAGTGTAATATACCCACTATTTAGATATGTAACTCACTCATCTATAACTGGTGTAGTAAGTCCTTACTATGACTTAGAAGTTTTTGCCCTGCATAGCTAACTCGTTGGCCTACTGTATATGTATCAGATCGGCGCTTCATATCCCTCGATCCGCGCGTATCTATCACTCACGAGTACTTTCGACTCGCGCGAGTCTCCGAAGGGTTCGGCATTTCGGATTGAAAATTCAAAGCATTTATCTTTTAATTCATGTGCCACTCAAGCGAAGGAAAGTGTGTTTGGTATTTGCGACTTCGTGATCTAATTTAGGAAATGAGTCGGCCGGATTTTGAGAACGGTTTTTAGAGTGGATACTATCGTTACACGAAAAACCTAGCTTATGGTTATTTATGTCCACAAATATACTATATTTTTAGAACTAGAGATATAACATTATTATAATTCTACTTTGGACAAAGGATCAGTATTGCCATACAACGTGGCAAAGCCGCCAGCCTTCTGGGCTCGTTATTTGCGGTCGACATCGATGCGGACATATTTTTTGATACCTGTTTTTTTAAGGGATTTAGTTAGTTAATACTTTTATACTATTCTTTTATTTGATGTACATAAATTAGGTATTTCTCTAATTAGTTTCGACGATAAAATTGTAGTTAGGATAAAAATGTAAATATAGACAAGGAAAATGGTAAATTAAAAACATTTTTCATCATCATTTACTGTAATTCTCCAATTCAATATTAATCAAATTTAAATAATTATTTTAATATTATTTTAATATTATTTGAATCTTGTATAAATTGTTATGTAATTTAGTTTTAATCTAATTAATTAAATTTTGTTTTAATCTAATTTATGTAATAATTTAATTTAGTTTTAATCTTATTTATTTGATAATTTAATTTAATTTACATTTATTCATATAATTTCATTTTTTTTTAATGAAATTGTATTTTTTTTTTGTCTAACAAGCATTAATTTTATAAATTAGCGTAATGTGTTGTCTAATATCTAATTTTATCTTATTTCTTTTATTATAGTGCATGTTGTGCTCCTCTATAAGTAGTGAGACACTTAGAATTAAGTTTACAATGTTAACCCTTATTAATGTAACAGTGTACTCATTGTTGAAGAGCCAAATAATAAATAAATAAATAAATTTTAATACATATAATTTATTACTGAAAACAGTCGAAAAAAATTATGGACTTAACGCGGGATTTGAACTCGCGACTATAGGATTCGAGCCTATCGCTTTACCACTTAGCCATTCAAGTGCTACTCAAAATCCACGAATCTTTTGACTTCAGACATCATCTCTTCATCTATTGTGCCTGCATATTAGTAGGTTGCAACCAACTTGACATGATATAATTAGAAATATAATTTATTGATTTACATTCTAAATTTTAACCTTACCTTCACCTTAAACTAGGAATTGAGTAAGTACCTATCTTAATTTGAACGGCTATTTTGAGCTATGACTGAAAATAAGTAGTTACTTCGATGAGACTGAAGGTATTGTAGGGAAAACCAAAATAATCAATACGCCTCGGTTTTCCCGAACGCTATTAATAGGAGTAACAAGCAGTTTATAAAGAACTGGCTGGAAACCTACACTTATTTGTTAACAATTCATAAAACTAATTAATAGAATGATTGAGTTACAAATAAACTTTTCAAATTAAATATTATCGCTTGATACTATTTCAATCAATTGTTTTGAATCTATTTCCATCAAATACGTAGGTGTTGGCTCCAGGTTAAAAAACATACAACGCGTTTTCTATGAAACAAAATAATATGAGTCTAGTGGCGTCTATTCATTCTCTCTAGGGTAGATGCGTTCTACTTTGTACCAATTGATTACTGTTTTTTTTTATTGTAGTTAATACGCTCAAAAATGCTGATTCGATTTTTGAAATTCTTTTACCTAGGGATTTCAATTTCAATTTCATTGCTGTATTATCTGAAAGTAAGGCTATATTTTGTCGATATCCACGAGAACGTATTGGCAAAAAAGTTTTTTTTTATTTCTTATATAGAGCATCGACTTCGGTCTAATATAAAACACACGACACTCTAATATAAAATAGTACCCAATGTTGATTTTACGAACTTGGTATAAAAAAAATATCTTCAAACATATTTTAAAAACTTACCCAACCAAAATGAACTAAAACCTCCAAGAATAGTTATCCAAAGACAATCAATTACCTGAACGACCTAAAACAAAGTTTTAGTAAAGTCGAATAAAGTCTTGTTGGAAGTTCGTAGCGGAACCAACCACTTCGGTCTGGCGCACCCACGTAAAATATTGACTGGTAACAAGATTCAGGACTGTGTCTGACTGGTGAGCCGTGATAGTGTTACTAATTGTTATGGTCGAAGGTTTTATTGGAAAAGCGTTATTTACATGACAGTAGTATTACACGTTGTTATTACTCGTTAGGTATTAAAATAGCTAAGTCAAACATATTATTATGTCAAATAATTGTCTTACTGCACTGTTGCATCATCCTAACTTCAACATGGATAAGTTTGTCCTATTTTTTGCGCTTTTTATTGCTCCTGACTATTTATATTTCAAACCTTTTTACAATGTTGACCTCAAGATAATTACTTAACTCGAACATTTTCTAGATACTATCACAGTTGGAAATCTTTACGGTAAATTTATAGTTTACACAAATAAACAGTTGTTGTACGGGCAGTTTACTCGTTCAGGAAGATGTTACCTACCCTACAGTAGTGGGTGTGAACAGTATTGGCAAACACGGGAAGTGTACAGAGAAAAGTTAATTGTTTGTGTCCGAATATGACGTAAGTTTATATAACAATGAAACATCTCCTTGAATGCCCCAACTGCCCATACAATTGCTCCCTGAGCGATCTGAATAAGGCCATGGAAAATGCAATTAATGTAGCCACCATTAGGCCGGGGTGATATACAAACTTTGACTATTGACTCGTAAGAAAATTGAACAGAAAGTAAAAACATGTAAAATTTAAAGTCAGCGTACGTTTGATACAGCGTAAATAAATGCTTAATGTGGTAAAAAGTAAAACTATTGATATTATTTGGCGATGCCTGTACAGACGTGAATAAAAAATATTCGAGTAAATATCTTTTAGACTGTACCATACGACGAAGGAAACCATGACTACAATATAACCCAAGGACGTCAAACACCGTCACTCCTTTTAGTCTCTCCCACTCAACACAAAACAAGAGCAATGCTCTTCACATTCAACCCCTACAATTACAGCAAGGGTAGGCAGTGCCCTATCGTTACGGTGTTAACACCTCCACCTTATCCGCCCGTTTCTTTCGATGTCCTTTTTTATTTTTCTGCTGGACAACTTTTCTAGTTATCTCCCGAGCGAATTATATTAAGAAAAAAATCTTGGCTTGAATTTGTGCTGAAGTAGGTAACGGTGGACGGTAACCTAGATAAATTTTATGAAATGTGCACAACTTTATAAAAATAACCATTTTGATATTAAGAAAATAATCACTTCATTTTTACGTAATATAAAGTGGCCTAAATCTATTATTTTAGATTTTCACGTTTACGAAATATTTTAAGTAATTGCATTTTACACTTTGGACCTCAATTACTCTTGAACTAATTAAGTTAATTTGGCCACTCTAGTTTTCCTTGAAGATACTTCCACCAATTTTTTTTTAGTTTTTTGAGCTAACGGTTTAGCTTTTAAATAGAGAAAGCCCTATTCAAACAAAAAAATTCTCTTTAAAATTGCAAACGGATCTCTTAATCAAAAACTGTCTAACCAACGCCTTTATGTTTTTAAAAGACACCCTACACTATATGGTACACAACAGAAAAAAAATCATGCCCGCTTTACATGTAGGGAAGGTACACGTAAAAAAACCTGATTTTATTCTATAACTTTCATGACATCACTGTCAAGAAAGTGATAGAATAAAATCATACATATCTGAGCAGATTCAGCTTACTAACACTAACGGTTTCGACGCTATGGCTCGGACAGACTGACATGGTGAAACTATAAGGGTTCCTCGTAAGTACTACGGAACCCTAAAAACCAGGTTTTGTCCGAATTTAAGGCTCTATACCTGTGACGTCGCAACCGCGCGCCCACCGCTTACCTCAAGATGCGCCCCCCACTGCATACCCCTGTGGGGTATATAAAGGACCTGCGCGCGCGACGCGTCCTTCTTGCCTGCGGTCACCAGCGCCGAGTTAAGTGTTCCTCTGTTCGCTGCGCCTGGACTTCACCAAACCACATACCTACCTACCAACCTACGCCTTGAGTCTCATGTATTTAATATAAATATATAGAATAATAAATTATCTATTCTTTCTATTTTAACTAGTCATTAGTAGACTACGTTACATACCTGTTTCTATTTAGGGCTTAACCAGCAACGTGATTTACATATATTTAGCACTTAACTAAACCACATTAGTCGATTTCAGCCAAGTACTTGAGTTAATCCTGTATTGGGTGTACAGAATTAAGTAATCAAATCAAATGGATTTATTCGCTTTGACCACATGTTTGCGTTGTGGTCGTTATACGCTGATTGCGTTTGACATTTTTAAGATTGGGTATATTGTATTTGGAAAATAATAAAAGACTTCATGATGTAGCCGAATTTGCGAGAAAAGGTCGCAAATTAGAAAGTAGTTGTTGATTTTGTTATTAGGATCATGGTAATCCTGTCAGGTAACATAGTGTCAAACGGTGAAGATTTCGACTTTAATATAACATAACATAAACATCACGCCAATGTTACCTAGGAACGTGTGACAGTAGTGTATAACACCCACATTTCACGTCTTATTTTCAGTCCTAATCATACAACAATTAGGACTGAAAACCTTTTATATTTTGTAAGCATTTTTCATCCAATCAACAAGTCATTACCTAACTTATAAAATCAAGCTAAGACGTCCATTTCCTCAGGATTGTAAATATTAATTCCGTTAAGTAAAATAAAATAAAGTTAAAATTGTTTGCGAAACAGAACAAAGTACTTTCCGTCAAAAGCGGAACGTTAATAGAATTATTAAAGTTTTAGCAACAAATTAATATTTACAACTGACATTAAAATCGGCATTGCGAACGCAAGTTTAAAGGGCAGTGCCCATTGGTGAAATAAAAAAATAACATTTGAAAAATATAAATATAGAGATGTATTGGAAATGCTGGCTAGTAGTCATAGGTAGACATATTTCTATAGCTATAAATGTAATTTAATATCTTAGAGTTTTGCAGCAAAGGAGATGATAATAACTTTTAAACTTTGGCGTTGCATATTTACTGATTTGATTTGAACGGGCATTAGCGCGATAAATTTTTACCTTTCGGTGCTTGATGTTCTCGAACGACGCACGAATTCTCATAAACCGGACTCGATTAGTGTAGTGTGTGGCGGCGCCGGCGGTACATTGAAAAATTATAAACCAACAAAAGTGAGGGAGGTTTTCAAAAAATCATCAACTTCAAGAACGGAGCCTGCTTGATGCGCGTTAATGCCCGTTCAAATCATATCAGTAAAGGATTATAATTATGACTATGAATTTTATAATTTTACCAGCGCTTGATTTGTTCCATTGCCTCTCCAGTTGAAAAAGAAGTAAGGACGTAATGATTCACGTTGTGGACATACCTTAAGGGTCAGGCGGAGTATGATTTTCTCATTTGTGATTCAAGCGTATTTACAACATGCTATTGTGTTATTTACATTTAGAAAGTATTAAACTAGGTATTTGTTAAAAAAAAACAATTGAATCAAAGTTTAAAAATATCCATTTTTTTTTTTTACGTTGACGTGGTATTAAACTAATAGGTCCTGCTTGATGAGTTGCTGGGTGAGTCATAATTAAGTTCATTTGATTGTACTTGATTTTAATAGTTTAATAAAACCGTTTGACTGTAGTCAAATCCTTTAAATCTTGTGTGTCTTTTTAGACTCCCGAGTGCCGTTTGTTCATACTAACGTAATATGGGTTTAAGTTTAATATTATTATTATTATTCATCTCTTTTAATGACAAATCAAACTTTAAACACTAAAATGCATGTTTGTTCGTGGTCATTTTGTCAAAATTGCTTTAATCAATAATTGAGTTACATATAAACTAAAAAATAGAATAATAATATTGAAAAAGTTAGCGCCATCAAACATGCAATTTGATTGATTTCGATATTATTTGTCTATAATAATAAATAAAAACTTAATAATATCAAAGTTACACCCACTTTACTTTGTATAGAAAACAGCCAAGCAATTGCTGCCTCTTAATGACAAGAACCAATCATGTCACAGTCAACAGTTTTGCCCCAGGGAATATTTTGGGAGGTAAGCAGTCAATCTCTTGTCATATTATAAGCATATCACTTGTGTCACTTGAGAAATACCATGGGAACGCCAAGCATTATATAAATGTTGTATATAATATTTATATGATTTTACATTAAATAAAGCCTCTTATTTTTAATCCTAGATGAGATAAAAAAAAAAAGTTTATTACTAAAACAAGATACAGACATTATTTTTACAAAGTCGTTTCCAAACTAGGTGTTCCTGTGTTTTGGAAACCTATGTTAATAATAATGTTTTCACGTTGTATCTGAAGTGAAAGATACTAATCTATATACTTTTATATATACTTTTGTTGTGGTTATAACCAAATGGTACACAAATACTGGCATTTCTAAGTAGTATAGGTATTCCAACATTATACAATACGGATACGGATGACAGCATTTGTCGGTAATCATAAAGCCTCTTTTATTGCTTCAAAATATTCATTGATACTTATTTGCATTCAGTGACGTCACACATTCGTATCGAAGTAATCCGACACGAGATTGACTTGTGTGTTACGAGCCGAGACTCAGTGTCGACAACAAAGTTATTTGACTAGTTGAGACAACTGACGACCTTCTAAAGATACTTTAGACAGAAAAGATACATTTTTTAAACTAATCTTAGGTTTAGATAGATATACACAGTTACTCAATTTATCTCTAATTGGAAAATAGATACTAAATTGGACTAAGTGTTTGAAATGGCATAGGGGATTATGAAGATACAGGAAGTAGCTGGTAATTAATATAATTTATGGTGATTTTTTATTTGTAAATTGTTTTTATTTAAAGTTATTGTTTAATTGCATTATTATGATATAATTTGCATTTGTTTTATTAAGTTTAAGCATCGACCAATCACGACTCATTTCCGGTGGTGGGTGACGGATCGTAACCGGACTATGTCGCGAATATGGCGGACAGTCTTTTGGTATCATCGGAAGTGTAAACATTGAGTGGAAATAGGTTATGCGCAAAGTGTGTGTGATTATAAAAAGTGAATATTTACCAGTGTGGATAAAAATTGGGGTGCATGAAAGGAGCCCCCCGAGTGACACAGCGATTCTCTACGTCCAGCGCACCCTGGGCAATTTGCCAGTTTTCCAAAGCGAATTGGCTAACCATTCACTACGATGGCAAGACACGACGAAGAAGAAGATGAAGAAGTGTAAATAGAATAATAAACTGTGATTATTCAAAAGTGTGAATTTGTTTCTGTTATCTGCACTGATCCCCATACTATGTTTTACAATAGAAAGAAAGACATTTACTTCGCATCGAGTGACGTCACACATTCACATCCAGATAATCTGACATGAGATAGACTGCCCGCCTCTCGGGTTTGCTACCGAGTCGAGACTCAGTGTCGATAACAACACTATTTGCCTTGTTTGGAGACAGCTGAAGAACTTCTTAAGGTATTTTAAAGAATCTGTGATACAATCAAAGATACTTACTTTGCATTCAGTGTTGTAACACATCCGTGTCTACATAATCCGACACGAGATTGACTGTCCTTTTAGGCTTGTTACCGAACTGAGAACTAGTGAGGATAACAACGCTTTTCGCCTAGTTTTGAGACAGCTGGCGAGTTTGAGATATACATGAATACTTATTTTGCATTCAGTGACGTCACATATTCGCATCCAGATAATCCAACACGAGATAGACTGCTCGCCTCTCGGGTTTGTTACAAAGCCGAGACTCGGTATGGATAACAATGCTATTGGAATAGTTTTGAGACAACTGACGAGCTTATGAAGACACAGTGGACACACATTTTAAAACTGTAAATAAAATACCTTTAAACAATACATGGATATTTACTTTGCATTCAGTGACGTCACACATCCGCATCTTGATAAATCTGACATAAGATTGACAGTCCGCCTCTTGGGCTTACTACTGAGCTGGGACTCAGTGTCGATAACAACTTCGCTATTCGAGACAACTGACGAATTTCTTCAAACACTAACGTAATTCATAAACTGTGCTTTAAAGTACCTTTCGAAAAAACACGGAAATTTACTTAGCATCGAGCGCTGTCACGCATTCACATCCAGCTAATCCGACACGAAATTGTCGGTCCGCCTCCAGTGTCAATAACAACGCTTGACGCCTAGTTTTGAGACAGCTAACGAGCTTTGGAAGGTTCGAAACATTGTGTTTTAACCTTGGTTTAACATATTGCAAAGAGCATAAAATAAATTGGTTTAGATATTTTTTAACTTTTTATAAATTATGACTTTTAGCTAAGGACCTACAGCTATTCTGTATCGCTTTTCGTTATACTAGAAGCTTTATTTACAAGTCAACTTATCTGAAAAAATATATACCGAGGATATTTCTTATGATGGGGAGAAATAAGCAAAAAGCAACTCAACGCATCACCGCGGGTAATGACGTGAAATATCAGTGGTTCACGCACCAGCTCCGAGGCATCAACGCAGTTACGTCGTGAAGGTAGGATAAATACATTTACTCCGTCATTTTCATACCTATATTTTTGTATATGGATGTGTGTCTCCGATAAAACGATAATGTCCTTTGGTTCTGCTCGAATTGGGCCTCTAGTTTTATTTTGGCTGCATGCAAGATATCATTTTCGTCAGTGGCACATGGCCTTGTATTCAATTTCATACACCATTGAGAATAATGAACATTCGGAACTAAGATATGGTCAGGTTTAAATATCTGGACGCCACCGCCCGGACTATAAAACAATGTTGGTCTGAAAAATCCTATTAATTACATGTACTTATGTAAAGCTTAATTAGTTATTCCTGAGTAAATGGTTCTTATTCTCATCAACCTGTATGGCTCACGCTTTGTGGTAGACCGTGGTGTCAATAACAACAAGGGGAGAAACACCCTCAACATACATACCAACCAACACATCCTCACATATACAGATACACATATAATATGCCAGTATATTGATCTCTTTCCTGTTATTTTTGTGTAAATGAGTTACGCTCGGCTGACTGATTCAGAAAATGATGTGTTGTTATCTTTGCTGTGTTATCCTGTAGGTTGATGCTTCATTTATGCCACTATCTATCATATTTTATGTAATAATGCTAACTTTGTTTGCCATTGGTAGCTTTTTGCTTTATCGATCAGCCTTTGACGATATTTATTATTATTATGTGATACTGACTTTATTCCTCTTCGGCTAGCTGCGTGTTATATTTATTTGGGAAAATAATGTGATGCAAGTTTTATAGATCACCCTCAAGATAACTAAGTTAGCCACTGAATAGGTTAGTTTTCTGACTAATAAACTCAAAAGGCGAGGTATATTTTTAGAAACAAATAATTTAGTTTAATATTAATTCCCTTTGTTATTTATTGTCACAATTTGTTATCGTTTAAAAATATAGCGTCTACATCACACTATTAAATAACGGCGAAATACAACGACGTATATTCCAACCTCTATATTTGCAAATTTTAACAGACCCAATAAAATTAGTGAAATTTAGTAAATTGAGTAGGTAATACCTATTGCTATTCGTACCTAACTTATTTGTGAAACTGGAAGGTGCTGGTACTTATAGCACAGGATTTCCTATTTTAAGTACCAGCGGAACATTATTTTGAATTACTAATCCTTAATTACTATTATAATAATAATTATAAATATTTAAACATGTAGAAATTTATAGTTTTAAATTTTTAAATGTATTTTACTTTTATAATTTATATTTAAAGATGTAAAAAATATGAAAAAAGAATAAATGAGTGAATAATAAATAATATATCATTTATTTCAGGCTGCATAGGCCCATAGATAAATATATTAACCTAAAAATACATAATTATATTCACTTCCTTTGCACTATGTCTATTTATTATAAATTAACTCTGTCTGTTTGCCTGTCTGTTACAGTTTTACGGCTTAACTACTGAACCGACATTCATGAAAGTTAGTATGGAAATAATTTAAGACCTACAAAAGGTCAAATGCTTCTTTTTATCGACGTACCACGCAAGCGGAGCCGCAAGCAAAAGATAAGTAATACAGTACAAGTTTAATAAATCAAGCTTATACAAGTACTTTCAAACACAACACATCTCAGCTCTAAGTAAACTTTCTCTGAACACTACAAAGACTTGTATTTTATCGACACATCTCAAAGTCATAACTAGAGTAGTCTGTTACACGAACGGGGTCGTAAAAGACAAACACTGCAGGTCCCAAACTTTGGAAGCCCTCACCTTTTAAAGTATTTCAGTAAAGTACTACAAAAGTTTTTCAATAAAGTTTACGTATTTACTTTCTGAAGTGAGCCATTTGAGTAACGAGACGTGGATGCTCTTTTTAGTGTGTATCTTTTATAATACTACAATACTTTGGTTTCTTTTGCAACAGGTTACAAAAATAATGAGTTGGGAGTTGCTTTTCCTGTCTAATCATCTTTTTGCGTCTTTTTCTTCTTCTTCGTCGTGTCGATAGCTAAGTCAAATTTTATTTTGACTTGCCATCGTGTTGAAAGGATTAGCCAATTCGCGAGTTGCGACGGACGTAGGGAATTGTTGTGTACGTCACTCGGGGAGGTTCCTTTCATGGACCTTTTTGCGTCAAAAAAATGTACGTCATGTAAAGTGTACATTCTATTGGATCACCATTTAGATCGATTTTATTTATTTTTAACACAGGAATTACATCTTAATAGATGATTGTTGAAACAATTTTATAAGAATATTCACACCTGAAGATTGACACTCAATATAATTTAACATCATATTTTTTTATTGATTAGTTTTATAGCATTTTACTATGCTTAGCAAATCATATTAAGAAACTGTTGAAAAATTATGGGACTGGCAGGATTTGAACCTGCGATCCCTACACACCGGGCAGCCGCATAAACCACTAAGCGACGGTCGCTTCTTGCCAGGACCCTAAATTATTCAATTTTAAGTTACGTCATTACGTGACGTCACGTTAATCCATTTGTACCTATCTTAAGTGAGTGTGCAGAGGTAACAGGTTCAATTCCTGCCGGCCCCATAATTTTTCAGCTGTTTCTGAGTATATTATCTTCATAATTGATGTGATAATGGAAGATGTTATAGATAGTTATAGTTAAATACCTATTATTACTTATTATATATAATCATGGATCTTGACGGCTTTGAATTTAGCCGCGCGTTCATAAAATGGTCACGCTCGAGTATGGTGCTCGTCATCAAAACCATCATAATCCCTAATATTATCTATACTTAAAATTATGTGAAATAATAGGTATTTAATTTATATTTATGTTTAGTAAGCTCATTATGAAATAAAGAGGCTATAATAATAATGACTGAATGACATAAGTTGAATGACTGAATTTTCTAGTAATACAATTGAGATTGAAACTTATAATTACGGTAATATTACGGTATTATATTTGTCTCTTAGTTTGTTTTTTGACGGCGTCGAAAAGAAAAACTGATAGTTTTGTTTAATTTCTTATCTGTAAAAATTATTGTAAGAGAATTAATTGTAAACAGGTTAAATAATGCTGGAGGAAGATGATGTTAATTTTAAGTTATAAAACATATTGTAATTAGCATCTCATTTTAAGTGAACTTTTGTTCTTATGGGAAATAAATTCTTTAAACCTATAATAATGACTTTCCAAATCGCTGCTCAATCACCAACATTGCATTTAATTAACACTTACTATTATTTTATCGGACCCTTTATAATTGGACAGGCCGGTTGGTGCTAAATAAACCAGATTGTCTATTTAGGCCCTATAATAAATTAATTTATGTACCTCATGAAAATGAGACCCTTAGGCCGGCCTCACATAGCCGTTCATAGCCTTAATTCTCCGTGTGTTCGCATATGGAAATGTATGGATAGAATGACGAGCGTTCTGAAAGATCTGAAAAATCTTAATGTATGTGCACTCTAAAAAATCGAGGCCAACTAAGAGCGATTTTCTCTTAGTTGACGTTAAATTAAATAAAACAACCATGATTACGCAACTCAACGATAGCTGATTAATTAAAGCAACAAGTTCATTTTGATTGAACGAACAATGTACATTTGTTCATTAATTATAACACGTATATACGTTGTTTGTATCATTATTCACTTCTTTGTATAACTTAATCATTTTTATTTAGTTAACATAAATAAATACGTCAGTTGAATCAATTTAGAATAAACTAATAAAAGCAATCAAAATCAAATGATAGTTTCGATCATTTTTATTTATAAAATTAACAATTTGTCTTGTTAGATTTAACTAAGATCTGATAATAACGTCAACTAAAATTTAATGTTACATTCTACTATAACTAAAACGTTAAATCGACTTTCATATTAGTTGAATTAATCATTCGATTGATCGATTTGATCAAGAGATCGACCCCTCCTAATGCCTCCCTCTACCCGCCTGCATCTATCTTTGGCGGCAGGTGACTGAGCGATGCAAGCAAAGCAAGTCTAAACCAGTTTATTTCGTGCCGTGGAGTGGCCTGCTGTGCTTCTTTTCTGTGCTTAAAGTTATCTTGGTGGACATTTTAGTATCAAGTAATTTAATTCAGTGCGTTTGATATTGTAGAGTATTAGGATTAGGTATAATATAATATGAAACGTTGATTATAAGTACAAGTGCAGTTATCTCGTGTGATCCCGTCTTTTGACTACTGGAAATGGAAGACGTTAGCAAACTGCCCAAGACATGGGATTTAGAGGCTCTAATACCAGTATTCACCCGTAAGTATCTCAGTTGCAAGTTTTTTTTTATGGTGCTTATTGAAAATGTAATAGGTACCTACCTGATCCCAAGGGTTTAGGTAGGTACCTGGGTTTAGGGGTTTAGGTAGGTTTTGGTTTTATTTTATAGCCGTTTTGAAAAATAAAAGTAGCGTAAGTCACCCCTTATAATATCGGCTATCAGCCAATAAAAGGCCCGTTAAAATCGACCAAGCCGTTTCAGAGATTTCTTGGAACAAACAGATAGACAAAAAACTTATAAATTGATTTTTTGATGTAGGTAGGTACCGTAAATATGCATTTAGTGAAAAGCTGGCACTTCAAATTTGTTTACGTAGTAAATAGATTCCAATAAAATTTGTAGCTAACATCTATTTTTTTTTTTCAGCACCGAATGAAGATACATCAAATTTAGCCGGATTTTTATCTATACCGTTTTTATTAAACACTGCGGCAGTTAAACAAAAGAAGAAACGCGGTTCAGATGCAGGTCAAAGCTTGAAACCAAGTAAAGTTAAGCCTCGGGAAGGCTTTATAAAGCACGTAAAATCTAGTGCAGAAATCCGAACAAGAACTCCGCCTTTCAACCCTTCTCCAAAAAGGAGCGCCATCCCAACATTATATTATTGTAGTGGGTGAGTCGCTGGACAAAATAAATACTTTTCTAATAGTTGCGAATAGATCAGTCATCTATGAGAGAATGTCTGTTATACACGCAGTTGATACGTGTTATAAAATAATATGGGCCCTAAATGCAGAGTATGGTATCGACACATACCCTGTGTGGTACTTCATACAAAAAGCGTTTTATAAAATGTCATCCGCATTTGACAAAGGATCAACTGCTGCTGAGTCTCTCCTCGCGGATTGCTATATTTAAATACCTATTGTATTTTTCTTTTTTAATAAACGTTGCCAAAAATGTTAATGACTGATAATAATTAGTAACTTTTGTTTATGACATTGTTTATGTTAAAATTTCTCTTTACTATAATTCTTACTTAAGTATTTAGTTTTATACCTATTTAGGTACATAATAAGCAAAATTTTTACAACAAAGTTTAGTTTGCTTTGGTTGTAATCATTTTAAACCACTGTTAATAATATAATAAACAAATAATATTGTGACTGATGATTATTCATAATTGGTTAAGAAATAAGCTGTGTAAAAATTGTTTTCTCTGTTAAATATTGTTATTAAAACAGTTAGAACGCCGATTCCCTGTAATATAAATATTTTAAGCAATGGCAAAAAATATGTAACCATGCGCTGTACTATCTAAGTAGTCGATGAATATAATATATAACTATTTTTTTAATTATATTTTTGTTTCATTTTGACCAAATTTACGTATGTACCTAACATGTCACCTACTTACAAAAATTTTGTTAGACAAAATAGTTACCAATAGATACAGTTTAAATATGTAAATAGTAGGTAATAGTAGGTACATATTCGTTTTTTGAGACTAGATAAAAAACGATGACGTTTTGATATCATACTTGTATTAATACACTAATACGCTTAACTCAGATAACATTCTGGGTACGATCTTGAGATGCTATCTTTCTTTATCTTTCTTCTTTTCTAGAAGAAGAAGAAAGGTGTTATCTTAATTAATTGGGTTAGGACTTCAAATTGCATATTTAGGAGCAATTTCGGTATTAAGTGCGATTTTTAAATACAACCCTTTTCAAAGCATTTCAAAAACCGGAGGTAAGGGTTGTATTTATAAATCGCAATTAATACTGAAAGTGTTCTTAAATACGCATTTGAAGTGCTGACCCAATTAATAGATCGGTGTTAGTTAATGAGACAAAGTATCTCAGTACATTCGATTAAGAGTAACTTTGTTGGTATAATAATGTTTCATATTTAAAAGAACCATGGTTTTAGTAGAGTCTACAAACATGAATTAGTTATAATGACCACGTTCTTACTTGAGTCTACGAACATGAATTAGTTATAATGACCACGTTCTTAGTTGAGTCTACGAACATGAATTAGTTATAATGACCACGTTCTTAGTTGAGTCTACGTAGATGAATACTTACAATGATCAAGTTCTTAGTTGAGTCTACGAAGATGAATTAGTTATAATGATCAAGTTCTTAGTTGAGTCTACGAATATGAATTAGTTATAATGATCAAGTTCTTAGTCAAATTTATTAATGAGAATTAGTTAGAGTAGTCATTTTCATATTTATATTAACCAAGACCATAGATGAATATATTATGTTGAATTCGTCATATTAGTCATTTTCTTGTTGACTTTGATTATGGTTCTAATTGTTCTGTTTAATGAGCAGATAGTAAGAGCAACAAAAACCACCTTAATTGATTCATATAACGTCTTGTTAGGCTCAAATGGAATCAAGATGCTTGTTTGAAATAATCACAATCTTGTTAGGAGCAACCAATTTTTTTTTAGAGTGTGGGCGTGGCTAATTTATTTATTAGCAATTCTGTGATTTTAAAAAGAATATGGATTCAGAGAGGCATTACGGCTGTTTGTGGAGCGCTTTAGATGTAAAAGTTAAAATTAAACTATGTCACAAGAAGGAACCCTTTTTGTCGCATATTATTATTTTGCATAATTAAGTTTATTCATTAAGCATAGTAACTATCATTTCGTATAATGTAAAAAAATATTAGGGTGCGGCGGGTTTGGCCCTTGGGCCACTTCTGATCTGCCAGTTATTTATTTTTTATAAGAAAAGTGTTGTGATAAATTAGGGTAATATTTAAAAAGTATGTCAAAATACAATTATGTCAAAAAAACATAATGCCTAACAATGATTATGCGTAAAATATTAATTCAAAAAAATCGACGAAAAAAGTTATGCCAAATTAGTACTATGCGTAACTATCACTATGCCAATTGCAAAGTTAAATAATCCCAAATAAAATTATGCGAAACAATACAGAACCGTCAAAAAAAACATTTATGTAGATTCGAATTTATTTTATTAAATTTATTTAAATAGTATCGCCTATTCGATAGTCATCTAATATAACAAAAAATATACTAACAAACTATGGTATATACATAATTATATTATAAAGCTTCGGCCTCACACTGAGCGTCACGTTTCCGTCGCACCACATCATAAATGATACCACTGATCTCATCTCGAGCTTGGAAATGCGTTCTTATAGGCTTACACATCTTTGGACCATTGGGTCTTTCTATTTGATTTTGCTCTGGAGACACAAAGGCCGGTCTGGCTGCATGATGTACTGAAAAAATAATAATTGTGTTGTAAGGAGTCTACATAATTGAGACGTACTGTTGGTAATCGTACAAGCTATACGTTGGACGTAAAGGTTGCCTGGAAGAGATCACTTTATAGTAATAAGGCCGAACATTGTGCATGTTTCAATTAGACTGTGAATCACAATTATGTACTTCTTCTTTGTGTACAATAAAGAATTCCCTATTTATCTAGCTACTAGATCTAGACTAGTAACTAGATATCTGTGTATTTAGGACATAATTATACTACCCGTTCCCTTTAATTTAGCGTAAGTCAATTAAAACTTTAAGTCTGGCTTGCCCATACCTCATCCTAGTAAATGCTTAGTTATAGGATAAAAAATTGCGATTTATTTATAAATCAAAATAAAAATACTACGGTGTTACCTAAAAACAAAATACTATAATATCATACTCATAATCGTCTCTGCTTACCATCTCGTGAGAAGGCGTGATTTTATGTAGCAACGCATCTGCTATTAATATCAACGGATGTTCACGGACTGAATTCACCGTTTGTTTTAAAAATAAATCGTCTAAAAATATAATAAATATTTATTTATCTTCACAAAGGATTGTACACAATTACTTAAAACTAAGACTAATTGAAATATAAGTATACAATGCAATAATGTCTACAATCAAGTGGGTGGAGTGCACTGTCCTCCTAGCTAGATTATTAAATAATCTGTGTTAAGGAGTAACAGTCTCTTTTCCCTCTTAAAATGATATTGTGTTACGTTAAGTATGATTCTGTTTCCTCATAGGTCTTGTTTTGAAGAATATAACTATAAATTAAAAATTTAAGATCTTACCTGTGCTTGCAGCTACATGGCTCTGACTAAGGTGGTATGCCTGAAAGTCAAACGTTTATTGAGTCGATGGTCTAGTTGTTAGCGTATGCGCCTCACACCGCAAGGTCTTGGGTTCGATCCCAGGTCGGGTAAAGTGTTTTGTGTTAACTTGCCGTCCGGAAATTCACAATAACAGAATGGAGTTGGAATTGTGCTCGGTGGTTGGTAAAAGGCTCACCACCTATCCCATAGGTCTTAAACATAACAGGTGAAATGTGGGTGTTTAACATTTCTGTCACACTCCTTTGGGTAATATAGGCTTGATGTTATGTTTATGTAAGTAAATACTTTTTGCTTCTTTTCATCGGATACAAGATCTTTAATTTATATACTAAACTTTAATTTGTATAATAGCTGAAGACCAACGTGGAACTGGGCATATAAATTTTCTACCTACAATGTTATTGTTATAATTATCTGCTTTAGCCAGAAAAAGAATCTCAAAAACCAGTCAATGTGCGAAGTATTGATTAAGTGTGCGGGTAGCCAATGAATTCGGATTTTATTATATGGATGGATAATGTATGAACACATTATATTAGTAAGCGAATTATGTAGTTATACATACCACACAAAATAAAAACACTAATAAGTAACTCCTCATATTTCACAACATAAGTCTTGACGCTACTATATCGAACTAATTTATCTTGCCATATTTTATATTGTTTTCTTTTTAGTTATTACACTCCATATTATCATTGTTATTTACAGTATTGAAACAGCTGTTTCTCATACAACAACTGCAGTGTTATATTTGTCAATAAATTATAATGTAAGTACACATGGGTACCGTTAGACCTATACATTGCCTGTATAAGCTGGTCTCGCATTGCACGAGAAGTCTTTTTAGGGTTCCGTAGTACCTACAAGGAACCCTTATAGTTTCGCCATGTCCGTCTGTCCGTCTGTCCACGGCATAGCGATGAAACCGTTGATGCTAGAAAACTTAAATTTTGCATAAACATGTATGTTAACTAAACAAAGAAAGTCGTAGAGTAAAATTTGGAAAAATTTTTTTTTTTTAGGTAGCTCCCCTACATGTAAAGTAGGGATGTTTTTTTTTTTTGTCGCCTACCCCATAGTGTGGGGTATTGTTAGATAGGCCTTTTAAAAACGTTTAGGGGTTGCTAAGACAGTTTTTTGATTTAGGGATCCGTTTGCGAGATAATTAACTTTAAAGAGCAAATTTTTGTTCGAGTAGGGCGTCCCCCCCCCCTCTAAAAGCTAAACTACTGGATCCTAAAATCTGAAAAAAATTGTGTCGGTAGTACATGTAATGAACTTTAAAGGAAAACTATAGCGGATAAGTTCACTTCATTAGTTCAAGAGGAATAGGGGTCCAAAGTGTAAAATGCAGTTACTTAGAATAATTCGTGCAAATTACAAAAACCTTTGAAAGTAATGACTTGTATGAAGATGTTACTTGTTTAATACAGATAGTAAATCCCTTTTAAGTCGAAATATGTTGTTACGACTAGCTACGGAACCCTACTGCGCGTGGCCCGACACGCACTTGGCTGGTTTTTTTTTATACTACGCCCACAGCGAACGAACGTGTATTCCACCACGTGTAGCGAACGAACGTGTATTGATGGTTAGTGGAGTACAGCCCATGGACATCAACAATCAACAAAAGCAGATTATAGATGCGTCGCTGCAGCTGAGGACTATGGTGTTATGCCTCATGTGCCAGTAATTTCAGGACCTGATCTCACCACCAAACCGGAACGCAGTAATGGAAGCACTACTATTTGGCGGTAGGTTAAAGGTGAGACGGTGGTGCTGCCGCCCTCGAGCTCATTCACAAGAGCTCTACCACCAGTCTAGACAACTGGAGCCCTTCTTATACTGGATATGTATAGGTTGATCGGTAACCGTGTATACGTTTGCACATATTGTTCGTTTTATGCATTGTTTTTGTTTTCAATACAAGTTAATATTTTATTGCGACGACCGAATGGCGGAATGGGTAGTGTACCTGCCTGCGAAGCCGAGGTCGTGGGTTCGATTCCCACTTAAGACAAATCTTTGTGTGCATGAACATGGGGGTTTGTCTTAGTCTGGGTGTTTCTATGTATAATAAGTATGTATTTACAAAAGAAAAGTATAGGTATATGTATTAGTATCAGTTATTCTAGTACCCATATTACAAGCTCTGCTTAGTTTGGGACTAGATGGCGTTGTGTGTTAGTTGTGAAATATTTATTTATTTATATTTTATTGCACTTTTGCGCGTGACTTCGTCCGCGTGGCATTCGTGTTTTTAAGTAGTAACTGCTCCCGTGCTTTGACCCGCGTTCAACCTTACTGCTTCGCTTCTGTGAATTTTAACGTAATGCTAAATATCTAAAGACCATTATTAGGAGTTATACTATCAAACACAAAAATAATTATCAAAATTCGACCAGTAATTCTTGAAATTAGCGCTATCAAACAAACAAACTAACTTTCTTTCGCGGTTTCGTCTGCGTGGTAGGAACTTCAATGAAAAGTAATCTATGTTACGCGCCTTGTAGTCAGTTACCTGCATCTAACAATTATTAAAATTGGTTCAGCCGTGTTAAAGATTAGCCAATACAAACAGACAGACCGACAAAGATTTTAAAAACTGTATTTCTGTCAAAGGTATCGTGGAAACAACTATACCAGCTTGAAAATACATTGTTATTTTGACAGTAAAAACAGACACTTCAATTTTATTTATTTTTATTGATGAAATTGTTTTGATGTTGTTATTTTAATGTAGACAAGTGCATCGTATTGTATGTTTCAGTACATAGTCATACCTGATTGTCTATTTAATGTTATTTTAGAGAGAAACAAGATAAGTTATGTTTGTAATGACAAAAAAAATATATATATACATTATTAATAATGCCAGAAATGGTACGCATCTCAGCACAATACTGCAGCGCTAAAAGCACCGCAGCGCTGATAATTCTGATGCGCCCAGTGAGTAGGTAAGTAGCAGTGTGACAACAGAAAAAAATTATGACATGTTATAATTTTTTGTTTCACAAACAAACAATATATTTTTGGAGAAACAACTAAATTACATAAATAAGAAACAACCACAACTACACATTTTCATATATTTGTAAGTAATTATTTCACATATTAAGTGGCGATTTCGCTTACATGCAAAAATGACGGTAAAAGCTAAGGTTTGTTATCTTTGTCTCGTACAAATATTTAATGAAAGCGAAAGATAGACGACAAACAGGTTTAAGATAATTTTACAAAAAACCGAGTGAAACTACAGAAATGCACTAAAAAGTAAAAAAATCATACCTAAATATATTATATTAAAAATCGGCCTTAAAATGCCTATTTAAGAATTATCCCCGTACTCCTAACCGTTAAGGAGTAGTACCTTCCAGCATCTGCTAGATGCAATTATCTGAGTAGCTTTAGGTAATATAGGAAAAACAATTTTAAAACCTACAAAATTTCAGGATTTTCCCTTGATTTCTCTAGGATTCCATCATCAGTTCGTGACCTGATGAAAATGACAACTATATTCTTACAGACAGAAAACATTATTTCTTATCGGTCCAGGCATCTTCGAGTAATCAGCAAAAAAAAAAACAATCAAATTCATACCTTTCTTCTCTTTTGAAGTCGGTTAACTGTAGTACCTAAAGCCTAGTAACTAAAGCGAATTGGCTAATCCTTTCACCACGATGGCAAGTCAAAACTTTGACCACCTTACTGACTGTCCAAAATGCCTTAACACCTGCACAAGAGAGGCGCTCATGAACGCCGACGAGAGCGGCATAACAGTGGCCACTTATTGGACACATAAAATTTGACTCAGCCATCGACACGACGAAGAAGAAGTTCAAGAAGTTTCAAAAATGGTTAATCTTTTCTACAGTGGTTAATAACTCAACTTTGAAATGACGCATCCGAATGGATAACGATAAAAAAAACAATTAATTTGAATCCAGTTGTGAAACCGTATCGCACTTGTATTTTTTTTGCTTATAAAATTTAAAGCCCTTAAAAATAGCAATCCCTCCCTAGTTAAAAAGCGGTATCAAATTCACCTTTTTCCTCACCGCAACTAGTTAAGATGTTCCGGTATCACTTTACTTGCCAGCTTGCTTTATTAGGGGGGAGTGCAATTACTTACCCAGATTGCAGGGGGCGAAGCGTTTAGGGTTTCCGAGGGGCGAACGAATTTGTTTATTTAACACTTGTGTGTTATTCATGTGGTGGAGGGTAACGACGTGTAGGTGAAAGTTAGGTTGTGCTGTGATTTTCTGGCATAGAGTTTTCTAGGTAAAGAAACTGATGAACATATTTATTTTGTTGTTTCTATGCCTATCTGCCTCGATGGTCTAGTGGTTAGCATATGCGAGGTCTCGGGTTCGATTCCTGGGTCAGGCAAGGGGTTATTTGTGAATTTATTTATTTATTTTATTTTAAAACTTCTTGCAATTAAAATATAGTACAACGGCGGACTTAATGCCTTAGGCATTTTCTACCAGTCAACCTTAAGGTGATGCAGAAAGAACAAAGGTAGGTGCATAAGAAAGTAAAGAGTTAAAAAAAAAAAGAAAAGTTATGTGCTGAATGAATACATACATGGAGTAATATCATATCAAAAATTCGAATACATAAATATTGTAACAAATATACTAATACATACATTTAAATAAAATATATATAAATATATATATATATAAATATTTACACAGGAGATTAAGCTTTTAAAGATTCTGCTGTTGTTTCACCTTGGAGAAGATGACGCACTCTAGTTTTGAAAGTATCCCGGGTGGTGCACATCCTGATCTCAAGAGGGAGTGCATTCCAAAGAAGGATGGATTGAATATAGAATGAAGAGTGAACTAAAGAAGAGGTATGAGGAGGACAAAAGAGAAGAAGGTTGTTAGTAGAACGGAGATTTTTTTCATGACTGGAGCAAAGATATTGAAAGTGAGATTTTAAATAGGTAGGAGAGTGTGGTAATTTGAGAATACTAAAAATTTACCGTCAGGAAATGCACAATAGCAGCACCGAGTGGGAATTGTGTCCAGCAGATGGCGATAGGCTCACCCCCCTGCCACACCCTTCTGGGTAATATAGGCGTGATGTTATGTTATGTTAATTATGTTTGGTATGCTAACATCATAAAGAAATTACTAGCACATGAGGCATAACACCGTAGTCCTCAGCTGCAGCGACGCATCTATAATCTGCTTTTGTGGATTGTTGACGTCCATGGGCTGTACTCCACTTACCATCAGGTGGACTACGCGTTCGTTCGCTGTGGGCGCAGTATAAAAAAAAAAAAAATTCAAATATCATGGTCGAAGCATAATCGAGACAACTCAGTTTGATTAATAACAATGGCTTTGTTTTTGTATAAGTAACGGGATATAATAAATTGTGATTTAGTGATAATATAATATTCTTCTTCTTCGTCGTGTCGATGGCTGAGTCAAATTTGATTGGTCCAATAAGGGGTCACTGATATAGCGCTCTCGTCGGCGTTAATGAGTGCCTCTCTTGTGCAGGTGGTAGGGCATTTTGGACGGTCAGTAAGGTGGTCAAGGTTTTGACTTGCCATCGTGGTGAAAGGAAGGAATATAATATTGACCTACCAGCTTCCACCCGCATGGTATGTAGATAAGATTTAAAAGCGTCAAAGACAGACAGATATAAATATACTTCTGAATTATTCAACAACATTTAAGCAAAAACAATGTAAATGGTTTAAAGATTGAGGAATAAAGATTTTTAACTGCATTCCAACTAAAACCTAAAATAGACATAATACAACACCAATTAGTTCTAAAATGTACACAATACATAAATGGCTGAGACAGATTGGAGTAGTTACGCTCCTATGCCTATTACCTAATGGCTCGGTACGTTTGATCTGCTAACATCAAAGTACATACGGCAAACTTTAAGCTATACACTTCCAATATAAAATGATCTCGGATTGTACAGGATCCCGTGCAATGCGAGACCAACTAATACTGGTACTATATCGATTTAGCTCGATATGTAGCTCTGTGTAGTGTTCACGGATGAAACTAATTTGATTAGGCTGACCCTACATTAGGCGTGCGCGATAGTCGGGCGTGTGGGCACGCTTGCTGCACACACAACGACGTTCGATGTGTGTGCAGCTAGCGCGCCCACACATCACACGTCGTCGTTACAATTTAAAGAGCTTGACAAGATTTGCAGATTCTTTTTGAGAAATGGTATAGAACTATTCATTATATTAAGAAATTAAACCTATTGTTTGAGTATCTCGATTAAAATGTTAAAAATAGTTGTATACCTTGTTGTCAGCTTTGTTACTCTAGTGGTTAGCGTATGCAGCTCAACGCGAGGTCTCAGGTTCGACGGGTCAAGTTAAAGTGTTATTTATGCTTTTTTCGCTAAGCATAGCAGCATGAAGTTGGTATTGTGACCGACGGATAACGATAGGCTCACCTCCTTACATGGGACCTAAAAATAATAAGTGAAGGGTGGTAAACGCCTCTGTCACAACCTTTTGGGTAATATAACACTTTGCGCGACCCAGGCATCGAACCCGAGACCTCGCGGTGGAAGCGCATATGCTAACCACTAGACCATCGAGGCAGTATTCTTAAAAATATTAGAATAAAAGACTCGTACCAAGTTAAAGTCAATAAATCTGTTAGTGGAATGTTTGGCGCGGCCATTAAATAACCTCATGTTTTCCGTCGGTGGCCGGCAGTGGCTGCTCGTATAAATTCCTCTCCCTTGCTTGAAGATATATTGAAAAATAAATGTGGACTTTTGTGGCAGATATTTTCAAGATTTACTTTTAAAGTTTTTGTTTTACTTATTGCGAATTCTTTTGAATTGAAAGTTGCAGACCTGTAAGACTTCAACCAGTACAAAGTTCATGACAATTTATATTTAAGGAACACATTTGAGTGGAAACGAAATATACATGAAGGTGTTTAGTTTCATGTTTATAATTAAAAATAAAAATTATAAAATCATTTAACCTTCTGTATTACCTGCAGTGACAACGTTCACTATAAATTTACTGTAAACTTTATTATCGTGTCACAAAACACGACTGTCCACTGTCACACAAAATACAAGCTTTCGCTTAGTTTGGGAGACAGTAGCAGTACCTTAAGTACAAACACATGTGTCTTTAATCTAACTTATTTTGTGAACCTATATGTATTATTTGTGTTAGTAAAGACTTTTATTTATTGTTTCATTACCGTAACATTTTCGTCATTTTCATGCAGGTAATGTCCGCGCGAAAGTCTACAACCAGTGCGTCCTACCTGTTATGACCTACGGTGCCGAGACGTGGACATTAACGGTTGCACTAGTCCACAAATTTAAAGTCGCGCAACGGGCTATGGAGCGAGCTATGCTCGGAGTTTCTTTGAAGGATAAAATTCGTAATGAGGTCATCCGACAAAGAACCAAAGTAACCGACATAGCTCGCAAAATAAGCTCGCTGAAGTGGCAGTGGGCTGGTCACGTCTGCCGAAGGACCGACAGCCGCTGGAGCAAACGAGTCCTAGAATGGAGACCGCGACTCGGCAACCGTAAGGTAGGACGCCCCCCCTGCCAGGTGGACTGATAACCTGAAAAAGGTCGCTGGAGGGGACTGGATGCGGAAGGCACAGGACCGGGTGTTGTGGCGCAAATTGAGAGAGGCCTATGTCCAGCAGTGGACTACGAAAGGCTAAATGATGAATGTCCGCGCGTGAGATTAAGCCCCAATTTCTCAGGTGTGAGATATACCTCATGGGCAGGATAAGCATATAACAAACATAAATTAAAGTGATAGCTATATTCTTGTTTTCAAGTGTAACCCGTGTCACTTTTAAATTCGGTCAGATTATATTTTATGTGTTGGATAAGAACTACTACTACTTCTAGTACTTAAAAAAAAAAAAAACATTCTTAAGGTTTTATATTGAAAATTTGAAAAAATGTGAATTATGCGGCGCCATAGAATTTCTAAATACATCAGTTGTTTGATAAAACAACGAAATTATATCTAAAGTTAAGAAATTATATCTAGAGTATGGCAAAAACCACCAATATGAACCACACCAAAAAATACAGACGGCCCCCAGTACCCGGCAGCTCTGCTATTCCTGGTCACGGTAGCGGCCATGGTAACGGCGGGGCAGGGGGTGCTAAGAATCCCCGGCGCGACTTCGGCTACCAACATAAACATCGACGACTCGACCTGGCAACATATAACGTACGCACGTTAAGGGCCGACGAAAAGATACTAGAGCTGGAAGAAGCTATAAGCAAGTTGCACTGGGATATTATAGGATTATCCGAAGTCCGGCGACAGGGACAGGACACGGTTATTCTTAACTCAGGCAACTTGCTATACTACCGGGGGGACGACCATCAGTCCCAGGGTGGTGTCGGGTTTATCGTCCACAAGTCTCTCATCAACAACATTGTCAAGATCGACAGTTTGTCGACCAGGGTAGCGTACCTGATACTCAGAATATCTAAACGATATTCGCTGAAGGTCATCCAGGTTTACGCACCGACCTCGGCACATCCAGACGACGAAGTGGAGGAGGTGTATGAGGATATTTCCAAAGCCATACACTCCTCCAGAACACACTATAACGTCGTGATGGGGGACTTCAACGCAAAACTAGGCACTAGAAGCGATGGAGAGTTGAAAGTGGGAGATTTTGGTGTAGGCCAACGAAATGCCAGGGGGCAAATGCTCGCTGACTTTTTGGAGAAGGAGGACCTCTTTATGATGAACTCTTTCTTCAAAAAGCAGCACCACAGGAAGTGGTCCTGGATGAGCCCGGATGGTCGGACTAAAAACGAAATCGACTTCATCATGTCCACCAAACGGCAAATATTCAACGATGTCTCTGTGATCAACACGGTTAAAACCGGAAGCGATCACCGCATGGTTAGAGGCACGTTGAATCTGAACATTAAGCTGGAGCGGAAAAAACTGATGAAGTCCACGCTCCGACCGTCGGCCTGCCACATCCAAAACCCCGAAAGCTTCCAACTCGAACTTCAAAATCGCTTCGAGTGCCTGGAAGGATGCGCAACAGTGGACGATACCAACAACATGTTAGTGGAAACTGTCCGTACGGTGGGATCTAAGTTCTTTAGAGCCCACCGTGCTAATAGAACCAAAATAGTCTCCGATCATACCCTCAGGTTAATGGAGGAGAGACGAAACCTAAGGCTACAGTCTTCAGCGGACGCATTGTCATATCGGCAGCTCAATAGACATATCTCTAAGTCACTCACACGCGATCAACGTAACTCTAACGAGAGAAACATCAGAGACACGATAGAGCGGAACAAAGGCTCCAAGGTGTTCGCGAGACATCTGGCTATTGGGCAAAGCCAGCTGACAAGGCTGAAGACTGACAACGGTAGCACCGTTTCGTCCAAGCCAGAAATTCTGAGGGAGATTGAGAAGTTCTATGGACAGTTATACACGTCGACATCAAGACCCGTTGGCAGTCCGGCCAAAGATCCAAGAGCCAGACTGACTCGACACTATACCGAAGATATCCCGGACGTCAGCTTGTACGAGATTAGTATGGCTCTCAAACAGCTTAAAAACAACAAGGCACCGGGTGATGATGGAATCACGGCTGAGCTTCTGAAAGCGGGTGGAAAACCGATACTTATAGTCCTTCAGAAGCTCTTTAATTCCGTCATCATTGAAGGTACAACGCCAGAGGCATGGCACAGGGGCGTGGTTGTGCTCTTCTTCAAAAAAGGCGACAACACCTTATTGAAGAATTATAGACCCATCACGCTGCTGAGCCATGTCTATAAGCTGTTTTCGAGAGTCATTACGAACCGTCTCGCTCGCAAGCTAGACGACTTCCAGCCTCCCGAACAAGCCGGTTTCCGGAAAGGCTACAGTACCATAGACCACATCCATACGCTGCGGCAGGTTATACAGAAGTCCGAAGAGTATAACCGGCCTTTATGCTTAGCGTTTGTGGACTATGAGAAAGCCTTCGATTCGGTGGAAACATGGGCAGTGCTACAGGCTCTCCAGAGGTGCCGAATTGACCATCGGTATATCGAGGTGTTAAGGTGTTTATATGAAAACGCCACTATGTCGGTTCGTCTCCATGACCAGAGCTCGGAATCTATCCAATTGCAGCGGGGAGTGAGGCAGGGTGATGTTATATCCCCGAAACTATTCACTGCTGCATTGGAGGATCTTTTTAAGCTTCTGGATTGGGATGGACTCGGCATCAACATTAATGGCGAGTATATCACCCACCTTCGGTTTGCCGACGATATAGTGGTCATGGCGGAGTCCCTGGAGGACCTAGGCACAATGCTCGGTAATCTCTGTAGAGCTTCTCAACGAGTGGGCTTAAACATGAACATGGACAAGACGAAAATTATGTCGAATGTCCATGTAGTACCCACCCCAATCGCTGTTGGGAACTCTACACTCGAAGTTGTGGACGAATATGTATACCTGGGACAAATTATCCGATTAGGTAGATCCAACTTCGAGAAAGAGGTAAACCGCCGAATCCAACTCGGCTGGGCAGCGTTCGGGAAACTACGTAGTGTCTTTTCGTCCAGTATACCCCAGTGCCTAAAGACAAAAGTCTTTAACCAGTGTGTGTTGCCAGTGATGACTTATGGAACTGAGACGTGGCCGCTCACTATAGGAGTCATCAGACGGCTCAAGGTCGCTCAGCGAGCGATGGAGCGAGCTATGCTCGGGGTTTCACTACGCGATCGAATCAGAAATGACGAGATCCGTAGGCGAACGAAGGTTACCGACATAGCTCAGCGAGTCGCTAAGCTGAAGTGGCAATGGGCCGGACACATAGCTCGGAGGACAGATGGCCGTTGGGGCAAGAAAGTCCTAGAGTGGCGGCCACGAACTGGCAAACGCAGCGTGGGACGTCCTCCCGCTAGATGGACGGACGATCTGATCAAGATCGCGGGGAGTCGTTGGTTTCAGTCGGCCAAAAACCGCACGCTGTGGAAATCGATTGGTGAGGCCTATGTCCTGCAGTGGACGTCCCTAGGCTGATGATGATATCTAAAGTGTAAAATGCACCTTTTTGGAAAACCATCAATTCTTTGGAACGCGCGGACACTATCTATTTTTTAGTACCTTTCAGCAACAATGATTCCTTAGGCAGGATAGATGTGTGATTTCCTTCTTCCGGGCAGGAAGCCGCGGCGGACCACCTGCTGCTTGAAACCACTTTCTATTGTGCCGGAACCACGTTTGGCTCATGCTGAGACATTGTTATTGCATTCATATAAATATTTTTTGCGTGATATAGAAACTATACTGAGAGTAAAAGACATCTTGACAAAGTTACCAGTGATTCAGTATACATGATTCTAAGTGCCATGGGTGCTAAAAGTTTTCACTGGAAATTTCTGGAATTTTTCAAACAAGATTGCCGACTGATTATGGAAGAGTACGTTACCGATTAAACATTTAGCGGTTTTGTCACCACGATGACATTTACACCCTGCATTAGTCTGATATTACATAATGTTTCCAAAATAATATAATTATTTAAATGCTAACGGAACATAGTAATAAAATTACATACAAATTTGTGTCGTTAATTACATTAAAAGTTTGTAGCAGTATTTATGGTAAATTTAGGAATTAGTAAATACTTTTGTGCTTAGTATTCAATTGGTAAACATGGCATAAATGCTATATAAAAATCAATTATAAATAAAACTAATAGGTATATAAAAGAGCTGAGGGAGCAAGCATACGTCATGTTTACCCATATAAAAATCTGATAAAAAAGCGGTCTGCCCAATAAATATGTTGTATAAATACTAGCAATTATATTCTTTGCCGACCAGATTTTCTTAGAAAATGGAGCCACAATAGATTATCTTTTTTTCTAATACCTAGCTTTAGCTATTCTACCTCTGAATAACCTAGCTTAAAAGAAAATCCTTCCATTGTTATTAAATCTCCGTACAAACACATACACAGTGTGACCTACCATGACCTTTTCCTGACAATACAGAAGTACATACCTACCTGTCTACTTATACCTATAATATTGGTCTACCACCGCCAGTTTTAATCAATAAGGCAGCGACCTTTTTCAGGTTGACTCCACATGTCCCCCGTAATGACATGACGAGCAATATACGTATTAAATACAAGTAATATGGCGTTGTGGCCCTTATGTGCGCTGCAAGGATGTGGAAGGGTCTTAAGAGGTATTTGAACCTATTGTGTTGATACGTATTTCTTTATTGAACGTGGATCTGCGTTCTTGCTGGATAGAACTCTACTGATATCATGAGGAAAGATTTTTTTTTTGGTTTGCTTGTACCAAATAGGTTACAAAACCATTAGAATGATCTTGATGAACGTTGGTGTGGAAGTCAAGACCTTAAAAAAATATAGGTTATTGTATCGAACAGAATACGGTACATACAAACAATAAAAATAGGACAAGTGCGAGTCGGCCTCGCGCACGTAGGGTTCCGTTTTATTTTTTTATTCTACGCCCACAGCGAACGAACGTGTAGGCCACCTGATGGTAAGTGGAGTACAGCCCATGGACATCAACAATCCACAAAAGCAGATTATAGATGCGTCGCTGCAGCTGAGGACTACGGTGTTATGCCTCATGTGCCAGTAATTTCATGGCCTGATCTCACCACCAAACCGGAACACAGTAATGCAAGCACTACTATTTGGCGGCAGGTTAAAGGTGAGACGATGGTGCTGCCGCCCCCGAGCTCATTCACAAGAGCTCTACCACCAGTCCGTACCACTATACATCTAAATAAATGTTTTTCTCAATTCTTTATTATATTGGAGTTGATTCAATGAAAGGTAAAATTTGGTTTACGATTTATAACGTAATAAAAAAAGAATTATTAGATCTCGTTCAAACCAATTTTAAGTGGAAGTTTGCATATCATTCCCTTATTTTAAAAGTTACGAGGGAGGGACACACTTTTTTCCACTTTGGAAGCGTCCCTCGCGCAAACTATTCAGTTTATCCATAGATCCCACACGTATGGGTTTGATGAAAAAAATATATAGTTACGGAAAAAGTGGCTGTGACATACGGACGGACAGACATGACGACTCATTAGGAGTTCCACTTTTTGCCATTCGGCAACGGAACCCTAAAAACATCGTAATATAAATTGTAAATTTGCCATGCAATGTGGTATATAAGGAAAAATACTTCCAGGGGTGTTATACATACTGATGTTTAAATACTCTAAAACAGTATGTTTTGGCTTCTCAGAAGCCATACTGTTTAAGAGTTTTTGTCTGTATGTCTGCCTGCCTCGTTGGTCTAGTGGTTAGCGTATGCGCCTCTCACCACGAGGTCTCGGGTTTGATTCTCAGTTCGGACAATGTATTATTTGTGAACTTTCCGTCAGGAAATTCTCAATAGCACCACGGAGTTGGAATTGTGTAAATGGCAATAGGTTCATTTCCTATCGCATGGGACTAAACATAACAGGTGAAATTTGGGTTACAATAGACACTACACAAGTATTGGTGTATAAATATCAAGTAAGAGACGTTATGTTTATGGCTTTTGTTTCACATCACAGTGCATTTTGACAATTTGATGGGCATCTAGACGGTGACTACAAAAGAGGCCGAATAATTGGCCTACCGACTAGTCGGTACATCTCTAGTGTCATGGGATTATAGAGCCATAAATTGTCAGCTCTGTGGCAACAAGTGTTGGCATACAGAGGTCATTATTTTAACCATGACTTTATCTAAGGTATGGGGTACATCAGTTATAAAGCCCTTCTGGGTTTTGGGGAATTGCCCTTTTTGAATACATTCCCTTAGGCCTCTGAAGGCCGGTCGAGACGTCAAGTTTATTGTTTGTATACATGAAGGTTATGTTGGACTTGATTAGCGTCCAACATGATGAAAAAGAACTGTGGTATCGCCATTCTCATCACACGTTATGACACATAATAAATGTGTAAAAACTCGAAAGAGGAATCAAACTTGCACATAGTCGCAGAATCTATTGCCGAAGTCATCATAATATTATCTCTTTAATAAGTTTGTTCAATTTCACGTTACGAATAATCAGTAAAATTGTTATGATATCACCACATCTAATTTGTTACTTATATTTTTCATAAATTAAAGATCGGAAAGTTAATGCTATAAAAAATGAATAGACCAGGAATCAAGTCGGAAAAATCTGAATAGCTGCACGGAGTTGAATTTATACCCGATGGATGGCGATTTGACATGGTACCTAAACATGACAGGTGAAATCGCGGTATTATACCCATAATTATGGGTAATACAGGCTTGATTTTATGTTACGTTCTCACCAGGACTGTCGATGAAATTCGCATTTCTAACAAGTGACATCACTCATCACACTGATAAGTTAATCGCAACTTAAGCGAGGGTCACTTAAACCAATTTCCTTCAATGATGAGTGGGTTGTTTTAAAGATAAGAGGAATATGCCAAGTATTTGGCGTAAGGGGCCGCGGTCAGTGACGGGCTGAGCTATGTACTTTGATGATGGAAGTATTTCCGACAAATGCCGTAACGGACGACGAACTGCGCTCCTATTTTGTTAGCATGCGATATTTAAGCGAAGCGTTTGGTTGTAAGAGAGGTTAAGTTCCTCGTTGATTTACCGTAAGATTTCAAGCTTGATCGGGTCAGTCAAATTGATTTTTAACCGACTTCAAAAAATGGAGGAGGTTCTCAAATCGGTTGTATTTTTTTTTTTTTTTTTATTTTTTTTTATGTTTGTTCACCGATTACTCGAAGACGCCTGGACCGATTTGAGAAATTCTTTTTTTGTTTGATAGGATATACTTGTCATGTGGTCCCATTTTAGTAACCAATAACTAGATAATAAGTATAAATCTTTCTAACAACTATTTTCTGACTGAATATTAGTTCTTAATTATCCGATTTACTTGGCACCGACTTCAGAACTATATAAAATAATTATTTAATAATTTCTATTTAACTAAATGAAAAAACGTATTATTTGTGCGAAGTAAATTTATTTTATGCTTTTTAGTTTACCTACTTTTTTGTTAATAATATTTCGGTAGCAAGGAGTATGTGTAGAAGGAGTCTCATCCTCTATCTCATAGAACTTAAACATAGCAGGTGATACGAGCATATTGACTGACACACCACTGTCTATGCTAACAACTGTTGCCTTTCTCTTGGCTTAAATAGGTAATATAGGTTTGCCACGACACGTTGAAGATTATATAATTTCACATTTCAATCAAGAATAAAGATGGTTAAAGATAAGAGAAGTATGTTGATTATTTGGCGTAAGGGGCCGCGGTCAGTGACGGGCCGAGCTATGTACTTTGATGATGGAAGTATTTCCGACAAATGCCGTAACGGACGACGAACTGGGAAACTATTTTGTAAGTAAGCGATATTTTAGCGAAAATATAAAATGTTGTGCTGTGTACTTAGATTAATTTTAATTCTTACCTCTTAGTTGAATAGCAGTCAATCTAAGCTCCGGTTATTCAAATCATTTAATGCAATTAGTATTTTAATTCAATTGTTAAGTTTTATTTGTATTTTATGTATTTTGATGTTTATTTTGACGTGTTCATGCGCCCTCTGGAGCCCATGGAAATAATAGTTTTTTTACTTAATTATATAAAATTAAAAACATGAGCTATGGAGCGAGCTATGCTCGGAGTTTCTTTGAAGGATAAAATTCGTAATGAGGTCATCCGACAAAGAACCAAAGTGACCGACATAGCTCGCAAAATAAGCTCGCTGAAGTGGCAGTGGGCTGGTCACGTCTGCCGAAGGACCGACAGCCGCTGGAGCAAACGAGTCCTAGAATGGAGACCGCGACTCGGCAACCGTAAGGTAGGACGCCCCCCTGCCAGGTGGACTGACGACCTGAAAAAGGTCGCTGGAGGGGACTGGATGCGGAAGGCGCAGGACCGGGTCTTGTGGCGCAAATTGAGAGAGGCCTATGTCCAGCAGTGGACTACAAAAGGCTAAATGATGAAATGATGAAAAACATGATTCTAAAAGTACAAAAATACATATGTTATCAGCTGTAGGCTTGTCAAAAGTTATACTTAAACTTAAATTAAAAGAAGCCTTCTATAAGAAACCACAAAAAAATTAAAATAAGAAATTTACAAAAGCGAAAAACCTTTGAGATCAAAAGTTATATATTTGGTCTATTAATTAAAATTTTCATTATTAAGTTTCATTAAGAATAATAATTGAATTGGAATAAAAAGCCGCACAATCTCTATAATTTACCTTTAATTTGCAATATCAATTTAACAGTAGATATTAAATTACGGTATAAATTAAATTTTCGATTCTTTGAATTCAGCTATTCGAGTTTCCACAAAAATTAAACCATTCGATATTATAAATCTGTTGTTATTTATTGTTTCTGTTGACTGTCGTTACGTACGATTGCCACAAGAAATATTTTATAAATGGTTACATTATTAACGTTGAATGTAAGCATGTGTATTTTTTTAAAGAATCATGATGTAACAGTAGGTAATAGAGTACTAACTGCCTTTTAAAAAAAAAGCAGACAACGTAAATAGCGTGGTTATTATAAAGATAAATATCATGCAACTAACTAAATAGCCCAGTACAATAACACTGCGGTGTGACTTCAACAAAACAACGATTAAATTACATATATTACAACTTTTCCACATAACATAACATCACGCCTGTATTACCCAGAAGCGTGTTGCAGAGTTGTACAACACACATCTCACCTGCAATGTTTAGGTCCCATGGGATAGGGGGTGAGCCTATCGCCATCCACCGGGCATAATTCCAACTCCGTGCTGCTATTGTGAATTTATTCACGGAAAGTTGACAAATAACACTTTGACCGACCCGGGAATCGAACCCGAGACGTTACGATAAGAGGCGCATATGCTAACCACTAGACCATCGAGGCAGTTTCCAGTGAAAAATAACTGGAATATGGTCTCTACTCCAGAAAAATATTTCTAAGTACCTCTCGTAATTTTTACTAGTACTACCGGAATACTCGCCCGCGGAATTATTCCGGAATGCCGCGCCTATGTCGGCGTCATTTGAAATTACATCCTCGATTAACCTCCGCACATAAGTTAGCCGTGCGACTAACTAAATGGCCCATTGCGGCGATTAGACGAAAAATGCATCGCGAATCATCGCACTTTTTGCTTTGCCATCCAATTAGAACATGGTGATGCCGCAACGGGTTAAATATTTTTAATGTCTCATTCAAGAAATATGTTGCTGCAATTTCTCTTTTTGTAATTATTTGTACACCTGTTATTTACCTTATTAGTAATCTAGGGTTGTCACTGCGAAGTATAAACACAAATACTTAAATATTTTATTTTTGTTTAAATTAATTAAAACATCATGGTAATGATGATGCTGATGAGGTTTACATTTTTTTTTCTCTTTAAACAACGCCCGCACTAGGAATAACTTCTGTGCTGCGGGAGTGCTCACAAACATACATTTCACATACACATAGCACACCCAGAGTCAGAACAAATCCTTGCTAATCACACAAAGATTTGTCCCATGTGAGGATCGAACCCACAACACCAGCGCAGTTGAAAGCGGCGAAGCGACCGCTTAAACCACTACGCCAACCGTGCACTCACATAAAAACATTTTACACAAAAGACAACATACATTTTATATACACCTGAGTAATCTTAACTACATATATCTAATTAAATGAGAAAACCCACTTTCAGCTACTTTAAAACAATTTATACAAGACATCTAGACGTAGTTATTTAATAATTCATTTTGTAAACTCATCTTCTGAAACAATTTTAAACTCAGTTTTGTTATGAGATTAACTATTTAAGACTGCTCTTCAAAATATTATTAATTAATTGCAAGAAACTTACGAATATATTTACATCAACTATTTAATAGCTAGTCGAGGGCTACCTCGGTTTAATATAATCTTTAGTGAATTTTTACTAAGTTTGTTATTACTGGCGTGTGTCAAACATTCTATTTTTCTCCTACAAAAAATCGGTCAGTGGACGTGGGTGGACACACTTATGAGGGGTTAAATAGATAATATAAGAGGTTAAATAGTTCACTGGTTGCAATAAAGTAGATTTTTGGTGTTTGTACATTTTTACAGCAAAATTATGAAATTTTATTTATTCACCACGCCTTCTCCCAATTACAATGTTGCTTCCCTCTAATGACAAAAAAATCAAATCCAAACATATTTAATAGAAAAACGTTGGATTCTATTAACCCTTATTATAAATTCACAGAGCAATGATATACTTATCTCAAATAACGTTTTTTTTGCTTACATGACAAGAAAATCTCATTCCTAAATGAGATTTTTTTAGTTAGTATCACGTAATAAAACCTCAGACGCGTCGTCAGAGAGCCTTATGAATATGTAGAAGCAAGAAAGTTATGTCAAAACATGTGTCTCATTAGGTCCCAGAAATTTCTAAGTCTGTAGATGTCGTTACATATACTACGGACTCATTTTCTTTTGTAATTAAGTCGTAATTTCTTTAAATTTCTTACAACTTCTGTAATTACTATTTCAAAAAAGTATAAAAATACCGTATGAACAGACTATAAAAACTCAAACAAGGATTAATTGACTGCCCGATATCAGATTATTTTGCTTTTATCAGATGTTGACCAATTTACCTATGTGAAATATAATTATTTTTCATTTCTCTACAACATCATTCAATGTCAACTATGTAACAATTTTTTTATTTAACAATTATTTACAATAAAATAAAATTTCTAATTAATATTAAATTATTTAATTATATCTAAGTTAATAAAAATAAAAAATAACAAATAACTATTTACAAATTTACAGGTAAGGTGTCATAGAATTTCTCCGCATCGACCTCGACTGCAGGGAACGTGTTCAGAAGGCTGACAGTATTGCCACGGCGAATGGCAATGCTGATTATTTGAGCCAAGTAAAAGCCAGCCTTCCGATCACGTGAAGCGCCGATTAACCGCTTAGAAATATCTTTAAATAATAACTATGTAACTAAAATCAAACATTACCAACAGCTTTAAACAACCTGCCAGCCCTAGCAATAACCAAGAATATTCGAAGCGATGTAGTACTGCCAGCCAATTAAGTGAAACTAACTATTGCATATTTCTTAGAGTTCCGCCACAGCACCTCGCCGGATGCGGGACGCCGAACAGCTACTGAGTACTGAGAACCCTTTGGAAACAGTCGTGATATAAAAATCTTAATTTTATTAGAAATTCGTCCAATTTTAATCTTAATTATGTCTACAAAGACTAAAAATGTGTATTTAAGTCAAGTGCCAACCAATTAAGTCCTAACCACAGAACCTTGTCAGATGCGGGACGTCTAACAGCTACCGTGTATTTTAGAAACGTGTAAATATTATAATAATATTACAACTTCTTCCGATTTTAACCTAAAATGTGTATCTATAAGTGATATCCCTAACAACATCCTGACCAGCTAATTAAGTTAATCTCTAACTATTTTATATTTCTGAGTTCCTCCACAGCACCTAACAGGGTTCCCGCGTCTCCCGGCTTCAGTAACTGTTGATTCTACGAAACACAATCTTGGTAATGCGATATTTTAAGGGGCCTTTTCGCCTCAGGCTTTGGAAGGGTTGCAAGTTCTTGCGATTTTCTTGCCAAAATAGAGGGCTAAAGTAAGTTTATTTTTAGGATTGGATTAAATCGAATAAGTAATGAGTAATGACTTTTAAAATACGATTGCACTCATTGATTATAATAAAATAGAAAATAAAATAAACTTAACATAATAATTAGGCCCACTTTAGTTTTACTCAATATTATTGTATTTGATGCTTTTAAAACTAATTTAATGTCTTCAGAATACTTACTTACTTTTAGTAGTGACCGTATAGTAAGTACACAAAACCGAACCGATGTATGAATGTTGAGGAAGTATTTAAAGAATAGTACATGGTGGTTCATCGTCTCTACTTACCTCTGTGATTTGATGTATGTATTTTGTATGTTCCCGATTACTTTGGGGTCGACTTCAATTTTAACGGATCCAACTGAGAATCAGTATTTTTATTTCTTCCGTATACCATAGTAAGTATTTATGACTACAGACTACGAACAACAGAAATAAATTTAATTTGCTATTTTTCAATATCCTAACTATCTCACCACATTTTCCATTCAATATCTCCTAGCTTTAGTTCTAAAGTCACCTGATTTTATGAAACCCTGACTGAAGAATATTAGAATTTCCTTTGTAACCGAAGTAAAAGTTACCCTTTGATATTCGAAACTCGTGGAGTAATCTCAGCTAATATAATTCCCCTATTGTTGGGAGGTTCTCTTCAGGAGAGATAGCATACACTTGTGACAAGATTTGGCTATACAATATTGATATCTATATGAGATTTTAGTGACCAAAATTAGTCTGTTGTATTCTATGCTATGATCTAATATTGCAGTTAGATATTCCTACCATTAGAAATCTGGTTTCATTCATATTTGTTTACAACTTAAAAATTTACACTGTTGAGTCTTGTCACACCTTTGTGTCACATTTGAACAGCCAATCAAAATGCTTTATTTCGGCTCACTACAGATAAAATGTAATGTTGTCGTTCAAAAATTGATCGTTTCACAACATGAAATGTAAGAGTCGCAGGAAGGACGGCTAAAGGTTCAATTTTCACCAAAGCGGAGCTGAGAGCAGCTGTGTCTTGAATAACCATTCAGATTTTATTATTTGCCCATCTCCTCACCGCTCCGGTTTGGTTGAAATCGTTTTAATTTGTATAGAATTCTGTGCAACCGGTGGACCACCCAGCAAAAAACGTAGGAGAGAAAAGAAGAGCTATGAAGCGGCCCGCGGCGCGCGACTGCACACGTCTCTGCGGCACTAAGCGTCTCCTCTCTTCTCTGATTTGGTGGATATTACCTGTCAGCTTCGGCGCACTTCTCCACTTCACTCCGCTTTGGTGGAATCGAACCTTAGAATGGCAGAGGGTAACTTAACAGAGTGGTGGAAGATTGGTTTATAATAAGGTTATAGTTCGCTTTTCAGTTTACATAATATATTTTAATAAATCATCAAAACCTTGCTATCTATGTAAATGAAATGTCTAAATGTCACAATTCATAATTACTATAGGTACTATGGTTCACTTGAATCTTCAGCAAGCATGTAATATAATTTGCATGTCCTTTCCATCCTTGAAAAGGCAAAGGGGAGCTCCTTCAAATTCCTGAGTGGCCCATAATAAGACGATAGATATAACGTACAAATGGACAGAATAAATATTATAACTTCACCTTTACGGCACTGTTTGGTTCCCACACAAAGGGAACAGGATGAAAATATTAATAAAACCTCTATATATCAAATAAACGGACAGACGGAGAAAGGAGAATCAACATTAAGTATAACAAACATCAAACAAAAATGTTTTCGTATTACGAGGTAATACGATGCCGTAGGATTGGACTACACTGAGAGGCTTCTTGAAAACACCTGGTAGGTTCTTATTGATATTTTTTAAAGCATTTAGCTATGGTTAACAAATTATACTAAGAAACAGTTGAAAAAATATGGGACCAGCAGATTAAAACCTGGGACTTTCTGCGTCGCCTCTTGCCAGGACCCTAAATTCCTCAACTGTATGTAACGCCATTTCGTGACGTCATGTTCATCCATTTGTTCCTTAAGTAGGATAAAAACCAACATGGCGACGTTCGACCTAGCACAAATGTTGTAAAGAATGAACGCGTCCCTGATTTGAACTTCTGATTGATTATTTTATAGCATTTAGATATGCTTAGCAAATAAAATTATACTAGGAAAGGTAGGTTGTACCTGGTAGATTTACAAACTTAAAGACATTATAAAATAAATTGAAAAAGAAACCGTGATATTGTGCAAAGATTTAGCTTGGAATTTAAATTATCTAATTATTGCCAGGAACAATATTTATCGATAAATATTTCTAAATGGATTCATTAAGCATTACATGTCATAGTTTCTGGCCTTACCACAGATGTCCTTTAACTCAATTATGTCAAGATAAAATTGAATATCATGATCGATCTCATTTGTGTCTGCATAAGAACTATTAAAAAAATTACTACATAATTGACGCCGAATTATATTTAAGTGAAGTCGTGGTCAAACCAAATGCTTACATAATGGTTTACATATTTTTTTATTATCCACCACATTATTAAAAAAATGTGACTAGCACACCTTTTATAAATAACTTACGTTGTATTGTAATTAAACATAACTATCTTGTACACGCCACTTAGTACATAACTATAGTAAGTATATTTACGTTAAAAAAATAATATTGTATGGTTGGTATGCCACCAACTTACGTTAACATCAGACGAGCGCATATATTTCGTTTGATTTAATATAAGGAAGAATTACAGATCACTCTTGCCACATATTATATTACCTTTCTTTACAAATAAAATAACTCCATAACCAGTAATAAAAATATTGGGTTGATTTCTTTTTTAATAAAGTCACTAGACGACCAAGGAAGTCAAATCACAAGACTCTAGTCAGAGTATAAATTCTAGTGTTTAGCCGGGTCCATACCTAGCAAACGAAGGCCAGCAAACAGATTCGTTGGTCCTATTTTGGATAGCTTAGCGAATATACCAACGAAACCTTTCGATGTACCGCCACGCTAAGAATTACCGGCGAACGCCAACGAATGATCGATTGCGTTTGCTGACCCGTCCAAAAAGGGCAAAATTTGGGCTTTTTCGTCACGTAATTATTGATCTCATATACCATGTGAACTAAACCTAAACATTATAAATGGAATTGTTTAATATGCGTCTTAACAAAGGACAAGCGTGATGTTGCTTATGTGTTATCTTCCGTCTGACTATGGCTTCTTTGGCCTTAAAGACTGATAATGTAGTACCTGTCACTGAGTACCAAATCGTACAACGATCTCTTTGAGCGTGTTTCGCAAAATCAGCCCGCTGCATTACTAAGTACAATGATTTGGGTCTACAATATCCTAGTAAATCAGGAGTAATTGTAATTTACCTTCCCTTTCCAATAATATTATCCGCTTAAAACATGACTCATTTAACTTTATTATATTTTAAACACTTTAATATCTTGTTGTGTCTTTTGTTTCCAACCAACTCTCAGCTCTTGCACCTACCACTTGTCGTATCTGCATCATCTAAAAGTTGACTGGTAGATAATGCCTACGGCATTAAGTCCGCCCATGTACCATTTTTGCATAAAGTATTTAAATAAAATAAATATGTGTCTTGCTTTTCTAGTAGTTTCTTATAAATTTCTTTGTTTGCATCGGTTTATTTGCTAACATAACATAACAATACGCCTTTTGTAGTTAAGTGTACGCCGATCTGAACTCCGTTGAATATATCAATCACAACTGCAAACTAATTAATATAAATAATATTAAATTAAGTTAATTTAAATTCAATTCCAATAACTCGATTTTGATAAGTTATTCATCCATCTGAAAACGATGCATATTTTCAAATCTGTGCATATTTTATACTAGCGGCCTACCACAGCTCCGCCCACGTGGTACTTCAATAAAAAGTCTAGTCTATGTTACTCCTAGGGTCCTGAACAACATACACAGCATTTTTATCAATATCAGTCCAGTAGATTCGAAGCCTATTGGGTACAAACAAACAATAAAAACAATCGTCTTTATAATATTAGTAAAGATTTACGCATTTCACTGCAAAGCTGTAAAATAATATTTTCAATTAACTTTTATCAAGCCTTGTTTTCATAGCAAAACTAAATAGTTGAAATTTTATATTTCAATTTTAAAGTTTACACGGGAAAATAAAAGGGAAGGTAAAATTATAATCAAGCGCCCCTTTGGCCCATGGACATCTATATGATTTGATTTGATTATCGCGACAGTAAACATTAACTTTACAATGCATGCATGAATTTCAAGCAACTAGTTTCGTTATGTTTATTAGACTTTAAGCCATTCCTATAGGAGTTACTTAATGTGACTTATATCATAAAATAAATAGGTTGGCACCTAGAGTTGGAAGGCTAACTTTTTTATTTATAATATATTTATTTTTTTCACTTTATGCAAATTGACATTGCAAAGGTGGTCTTAATAACTTTACTCTTCTACATAAATATTTACCTGTATGAAAATAATATTTTTATTCACCTTATGTAATATCTGAGACTATGAATTTTCTTCATGTGGCATATAATTATCTTCTGTGTTAAAAATAACAATAATAACTAAAACCGGGTAAGAGTATAATCGGTTGATATTTATATCCTGCACTTTTCCAATGTTAACCAAATAAAAAAGTTGAGATATTTGGTAAACGTGCAACATTGTAACAACTTAATATCGCCAAAAATGTAACACATTTATTTGCATACAATAAAACCCATTTGGTAGATGACGTCACGTTTTTGTTTCCGCCAGTTTGCTAGCGTATCGGCAAATTCAATCAATTGCATATCAATTGATTTGAGAATTATATTAATTGGGTGGCGCGTTAAATGTATTACCGTATTACTTTTGCTCGTATCAGCGATTTTAATTTTATTCCGATATCTGTTTGGGTTTATATTTTAACATATTTTATGGTAAATTGAAATGATTTACTGAGGTAATTATGCAATATTGCAATATTCGCCTACTCAAAAGTTTTGATTAGTAAAATAAAGGTTCTTATCGTGTCAATGGTTTATTCAATATACTGTGTTAGACCAGTAGGTGGTGACTTCAACCCCTTCTTTGTTGGCCTGCATAAGGTCTTCGCAGCTACAAGTGGTGGGAAGTAAAAGACACGACAACAGATGGGCCATGCTCTTGGCAAAATAAATATATATACATATATATAATATAAGAATATATCCATATTCGCAATTAATTATTGTTGGATGAGTTGATAAATCCCCAATTGGCCAGATTATCTCTGTAACGGTGAAAGTCCGAAGTCGGTTTAAATACTTCAGTCCAGCCAGTAGATAAAAAACATAACATATAGCCGAACTCCTGTTCTTTCGTCTCTTTTCTGTAAAAACCAGTATTTATGCCTGTAAAAACATTATATGCAAAAATAGGTAAACTGTGTCGTTTTACGAATTTTACTTTAAAACGGAAATAATAGAGAGCACGACCAAAACTACCACATCACTCATACAAAATGCATAGGCAATCAAAAAGCCTCAATTTAACCCTGCGACGTCTATTATGTCGCAGCAATATACGAGAAATTGTCATAACACGAAACGACCCGCTCGTACTCTGTTATTAAAAATTCCATCATAGAGGACTGCCGCTGGCGCAGTTTGAAGGTCACAAAAGATCTTTTCAGCTATTCAGTAAGCGTTTGAGGGTAATGTGTGGCTTGCTTGATTTGTGGATGCATATTTTATAAAGTTTTCGTAGTTTGGAGTCTGGAAAAGAAAAATGCAGCTAAATGCTGCAGTATTTCTTAAGCATATCCAACTTTCAGGTAAATATCCGGATGCACATTTTTTTATGCTGAGAATTGTAACGGTATGAATATACTCGACACAGTCAAGGTAGAGCCGTGGAATTGCCGTGGTAAAAATATCATATGTCTCACATAAATGACAAAATTGTATGCCGATATTACCATAAAGCAACCACAGCGCTCTAAAGGGCAGTTTAATCTGTATGAAAAGTAACCTTTTAATAAATATCACTCAAGTTCTTATAAAAATAAATAAATTAACAGCATTAAGTTTTTTATCCGCTTTGAACCTAGACCCTAAAACCACTAAAGAAATTGAATCTCAGATTTTACAAAAACTTATTTCATCAAAAGCGACTAATCCATAATCCTATTACGTTTTTCTAAAACTCTTTAGAACTGTGTTGTAAAACCTCTAACTGGACGGCCCTTTATTTAAACTTGTAAATAAAGTTATATGAATTGTGTTACCCTTTGTTAGTTAAACTTCATAGACTAGTAAAGACGGTTTAATTAGGACCAAGGTTGATTAAAGAGAACAGAATTCTGTAATTTATTTAGAAATTTTGAAGTAGTATCTGCTAAATTTCGTACAAGCAAATTAATGCGATACATCGGCTCTTGTAATTTAAATTAAATTACTTATTTTATATGGGTATCTAATTGTTAACGTGTTTATATTTCATCGGCATATAATAAATAGGTAATTTTCATGATGGGAATAATAGTGTTATAATTTGTTAGTCTACTTTAAATATGTTCATAATATTCCGATCACATATATTACAATAGCAGCCCTGTATCAAATACATGTCCCACTGCTGGGCTCGGGCCTCTTTTCATGACGAGAAGGGTGGGTCCACCACGCTGGCCAAGTGCGGATTGGAAGACTCTACATGAACTCGAGAACTGTTTTAGGCACTCTCAGGCCGGCAGTATTCCTCACGGTGTTTTTCTTCACCGTTAGCGAGCGATAATTTATATGATAAATACACACATATCTTCGTAAAGACGAATCTTAACGATGACAGAGGTGTGTGCCATGGGTTCGAACCCGAGATCTTTGACTTCACAGTCCTACGGTCTGCCACTCGGCTATGGCTACTTTGAGATCACGTATATAAATAATACAATATGATTGACACTATTATCAAACTTAACTATTGCACGACAGTAGTTGTCTGGCAAAAATTGCAGTATAACACGTTTGCTTCCGTTAGCCATGTTTTTCCGTTCTGCTTCAAGAGGTGCGCTATGCGAAAGCGAGTTGGAAATATTTAAACTAGAAAATTGATGCGTTAGATCTTAATAGAAGCGTGGTTAATGTTACTTATCATGTTAAGACTACAATTTAATACAATCAGTTCGACTTAAATGCCTCTCAAATTTGAGAGAGTGTAGGATTTTTTTGGTAAGTCAAACTCGCTAAGATCTATCTGCAATATTTTTGATGGTGACATACAGCTAACAATGGCTTGAATATAAACGAACAACTGCAACACTAACCTACATTTCATGTCCGCTCAGCAGTTTAAAAACACCTCCATCAACATGTACCCATTGGGAGTCACGTCACGCGCCGTGTCTACTATATACCTTGTTTGGATAATGTGCACTACCTGCAATGTACATTGGGATACAAATTTACTAGGCACCATTACATGGGCGCGGACATGTACTGGTGACTATTGAAATCTATTACAGAGTCATAAAAAAGAACAGAAGAGAAAAAAAAAAAAAAAGATAATTGTAGGGACACAGTGCAACCGGCGCATATGTATTTAAGTGGATCCTTAAGTTTAGTCGCCCGGTTCGCCATTCGCCTTCCCGTATCGCTAGAGATAGATAGGTCGTAGTTAAGTTAGGTCGTAGTTAAGTTAGAATAATGTAGTCAATAAGTTTATTATACAATATGAACTCTGGTACCAGTTAATTAAAACACTTAGTATAGTGACCGATCGTTTCAATCTTATCAACAGTCAATCAACTACAACGTACTGCTGCTCGCGTCACTTCTCCAATACCACGCGCACTTATCACTCTCAACAATCTCATGGACTCAAATTCAGAAATTGATATATTTTCAAATGAATTCGGTTTATTGTTAGTGTTTTTGCAACAATTTTGTGAATGTCAGTAATATCTATATGTTTTTTATAAATTGTGATTAATATAATTGGTTCCTGTGGCCGTTTTAATCAAATAAATAAATAAATAAATAAATAAATAAATCAATCAACAAATTAAATCTAACAACAACATTAAAGCACCCCACAATAATCTTGGAGCCCAAAATAGTATAATATAGTTAAGTACGATCTAGGAACATTGTCAAAATATCAACCAAGCGCGTGAGGCAAAACGGTGATATACGGAATACAGTCAAATCAGCATATGAGTACAACAGTACTGCAACACTAACCTACATTTGAAGCCCATTCAGCAGTTTAAAAGACCCCATCAACATGTCCCCATTGGCAGTCACGTCACGCGCCGTGTCCACTATATACCTTGTTCGGATAATGTGTACTACCTGCAATGTATATTGGGCTACAAATTGACTGGGCATCGTTACATGGGCGCGGACATGTACCGAAGACTATTGAAACCTATTATAGAGTGAGGAAGGAATAGATGCGATTAGTAAAGTCAGTAAAAATGACATAAAACAAAGTAAGGTTCGTCTAGCTAAGGTATACTATATTATAGGGTAGTATTTAAACGCAAATCATAAAATATCCTTTTTCTATGCAATTAAATACCGAATTCCCATCAAAATTACTGATTGCACAACAAAATATTCCACTCAAAATATCACTTAACACACTACAATTTATTTTCACAGCGCACAGCAATTTTTCCTAAAGCAAAAGCTTTTTTATCAATGCACAGCTAATAATCTTAATGCACATTATACATGTTAACTCTTTTTCTTTTAAACATAGCTTCTATTTTTATAATATTTACAGCAGTTTTTCTAAATCAAACAACATTTTATAAGTCACAGTCATCTTATTATTTATTAAATTATCACATAATGAGATCAGCAAAAAAAATATAAAATTAGCTACAAAATTGTAATTTATTGAATTATTAAAGCGGGTCTTGCTTTCGCGGGGCGTCCACGCTTCCTTTTTTGCCCAATAGGCACATTTTTAGCTTCTGCAGGTGGCGCCACGTACTGTCGTCTGTTACGATCTATGATAATAAGAAATTGGTAGGTAGTATAATATTATTTTATTTAGTGGGTGGACTCAAAAAGGGGTCGGAGTATCACACAGATTGATTCTAGCACTCGCCGACCGCTGCCGCGGCACGCTCGCTTCGCTCGCTCGGCTCGTGCTGTGTTATGGTCGCAGTTCTAACCTAACCTAACCTACTACTTTACCCATAATTGACCTATGCTATAACTATAGCTTTTATTTTTATACTAGCTTCCGCCCGCGGCTCCGCCCGCGTGGTATGTCAATTAAAAGTAGCCTATATGTTAATCCAGACTATAAGCTACATGTGTGCAAAATTTCATCGAAATCGACCCGGTAGTTTTGGCGTGAAAGAGTAACAAACATCCATCCATACATCCATACATACAAACTTTCGCCTTTATAATATTAGTAAGGATTATTTACAGCAGTTTTTCTAAAAACGCGCGAAATTTTTCAGTTAAGTTGTTCTGCTTTTAGAAATAATGCAATGTAAAAGGATTTTTTTGTTATAATAATCATAAAATTTGCCGAGCATGGCTTTTTGAAAATTAAGACAAATATGATGAACAGATTTTGTTGTACTTACTGGTTAATATGCGACTGGGATAGTTATTTTGCTATGAAATATGGTAAATTTGATGTGCAGTCAGTATTTATGCTATGCATGTAGTATTTTTGTACAAAAATAAATTTAACTGTATTGCATTATAAGGAAAAAAGGAATGTCATATTGAGGTGTAATTTCGAATTATCTGCAGTTTGAGTTTTGTTAAACATTTAGTTTATCTGTAGTGAAGTAAGTTATTTGATGTAAAAAAGAAAATAAATGATGAGTATGTATTGATAGGCGATTATTTATTTGATATGCAATATAAAATATCCCTATATTATATATACCTATGACGCTGACACAAAAGAGTTGAGAAATTTCGAGTCTAGCAGCATACAAATCCATAGCTGAATTATTGTCAAAGCATTTTGGGCGTATACCCAGGGGGTGCAGGTTCGATTCCTACTGGATTCTTAATTTTTCAACATTAAAATTTACTTTAAAATATTACAAGACAAAAACATAATTTATAGATTATAATTTTAAAGAATTTTAATAATTGTCAAGTTTGTCAAGTCTCTTTGTAGGAATGCTGGCTTCAAATACGAAAAGCTACAAGACAAAATATTATATTCTATAGTTTAGGCTGTTATTTCTTAAATTATTGTTGCTTAAAAGTTTGAGTAGTGCATTCTTTATCTGATAAAATTTATATGTATATTTTTCTTTTTATTTCCGTCATTATCATCGTCCGTCGTTTCCAACAAGGCATTTTATATGCACAGCGTTGATTTTTTTTTAAAACGTGTTATTTTGACGTTTTAACGCCAGTTCTCTTCACCTTTTTCACTCTATATCGCACCGTGTTTGTAGGTGCTATGTAAGTCAATTTGTCGTAGCAGCAACGCGGCCATCGCGGTAATCCAGTTCAAACGAGATCGATCCGGTTACGTGTTAGCTTGTTTACCGGATTAGACCGGTTCAACCGGTTAACACTGCTCAGGTGTGGCCCGAAGTGCTTCGAAAGTAGGACACTTCGAAGTTTTCTAAAGACTTCTAAGAAGTTTCTAGAAATTGTACAACGTTATTTGCTGAATTAGGTTGTTGAGTGTTCATTTCTTAAATTGCATTTGCGGCGTGTTAGAGACTTTGTATAGATGTTCCTAGTACTTGAGTCAACGATGTTTTTTTATTATTTTACCCACAAAACGGCTTGATAAAATTAAGCTGGTTTTTTAAATGTTTATATTCAAAATAATTAGTTTGTTTTACGTTTCTAGCATTTTTAACTGATGGATTAACCAAGCACTGTAAAATGTAAAGAATGCATGCAGATAAAATACCAAATTTTCAGTAGTTGAAACTAAATCGTTACTCAGATCAGAATGTAACGTTGATATTCATCTCATTTTCATGTTTATTTATTTGTTTGCATCAATTCGAATAAACAAAACTGATACCTTAACTTTTAATAAGCCGCAGTAATCTGCAAGCGATATTTATAGCTATCTTCCAACAGCTTGCTGCCATAAAACTCAAAATCGTTTGGCACGTGCCCAACCGAATACGTGTGCGTAATAACGAAAATCCACTTTCAGTTATGTTTTATACCAGTCGGTAACACTCCATAACGTTTGGACTGGGTACTTGCAAACTTATCTCTTTTACCTGTTACAACACTACTATTTGAAGTATCACCCTTATCATTATTGTAATAAGGTGCATAGTAGTTGTCGTTGCATATTTTGGTTGGCAAATAAGGTTGGTGTTAAAGGTACAGGGAATTACTTCCTTGCCTCTGAAGGTGACTGTTGACTGGCCCTTATGTTTGAACGTTATTCTTTACTATTTAAGGAAAACGGCGTTTATTTTGCATGGGAGTAGATTCCGGTTTCGGTCCTGGTTATGAGTGACGTCATGTGTTCAGGATTATAATCCTTATATATATTTTGTCCAGTTGTGAGCATGTAGCATTCTTCAGTGGGGTCTCCAAGTAAATGGGTCTGCTAAACACTAGATACTTTTTTTGTATTTGAATATAATAGATTATAGTAGAATGGAAATTTGTCCCCTCTTAATAACTAACCCAATGTGTAGTCAAACTATATTTTTGTATATTTATGTATTTACTTAACTTTAAGTATACATGAAAGAGGCGAGCTTGAATAACGAGATGTATGAATGTATACTAAAGCCTACGAAAAAAGATAAATGTATGTTATTTTATTACAAATCACACGAATATAAATTCTATTGTTTTGTCATTTAAGTTGATTTTCGTATAATAAAAACTGTTAAAAATGTACTAAACAATCTCAATTGCAATAGAAATTAAACTTTATGACCTGTAAATTGGGTTTATAATTGTAAATCATGAAAATTATCTCGTTTCTTTGTCTGAAGTATAGTAGGAAGGAGGTATGTAACGAGCGTAGCACATGGCATTCCATTGAACAGAAGGGTGTGGCAGAGGTATACAATACCCACATTTCACCTGATATGTTTAGGTTCCATAGGATAAGACAGCTTATCGCCATCAACCGGGCACAATTACAACTACGTGCTGCTATTGTGAATTTCCTGATCGAAAGGTCACAAATCTTCTGATCCATGACGTGACATTATTATTCATTGATACTTGTATGTAGAAGTCTGCCTCGATCGTCTAGTGGTTAGTGTATGCGCCTCTAACTGCAAGATCTCGGGTTCAATTCTCGGGTCAGGCGAAGGTGTTATTTGTGAACTTTCCGTCAAAAAATTCTCAACAGCAGCACGGAGTTGGAATCGTGCCCGGTGGATAGCGATAGGCTCACCCTATCTCATGGGACCTAAACATAACAGGTGAAATATGGGTGTTGTACACCTCTGCCACACCCTACTGGGTAATATGGACGTGATGTTATGTTCAGTTACTCTCTTAGTAAATACAAAAGTAAAAGTCCAATTGACGACCGGATGGCGGAGTGGGTAGTGTACCTGCCTGCGACGCCGAAGTCGCTGGTTCGATTCCCGCTTAAGACAAATCTTTGTGTGCATGAACATGGGGGTTTGTCTTAGTCTGGGTGTTTCTATGTGGTACTGGTGGTAGAACTCTTGTGAATGAGCTCGAGGGCGGCAGCACCACCGTCTCACCTTTAACTTGCCGCCAAATAGTAGTGCTTCCATTACTGTGTTCCGGTATGGTGGTGAGATTAGGCCCTGAAATTACTGGCACATGAGGCATAACACCTTTGTTGATGTCCATGGGCTGTACTCCACTTACCATCAGGTGGACTACACGTTCCATCGCTGTGGGCGTAGTATAAAAAAAAAAATGTATAATAAGTATTTATTTACAAAAGAAAAGTATATATGTTAGTATCAGTTATTCTAGTAGTAGTAGTACCAGCTCTGCTTAGTTTGGGACTAGATGGCGTTGTGTGTAAGTTGTGAAATATTTATTTATTTAATTATTTATGTGATAAAGCTTGGCACATCCTTATACCTCTTCTGATTCATGACGTAACATTATTATTCATTGATACTTTTTGTAAAAGTCATACTTCCATCTAAGTAGAAAGCTTTACTTACTTCTGAACAAACGCTCAAATGCCGTGAATAATAAAAAAGTCTTTGAACCCAAGTCGATCGATCACAACAATTCAACAAGTGATCAATAAAAAAATAATCTACAGAGTGTTTGAGTTTACGAACGAGGAGGTTCGAAGGGGTTTATACATTTATACAGGGGGTTGTATCGGCAGTGTTATGTGATATCGATGTCTGTTCTTGAGATGTTTATTGATCTAAGAAACAGTTGAAAAAGATATGGGCCCGGCAGAATTTGAACCTGCGACCAAGTGTTGTACTAGTATTAATTAATTACTTCTCATACCATGCAAAGCAATTAATTTTAGTATAAAGCAAGTCACGCCCGTTTGTAATGCATTTACATATTTTCAGTAATCAAAAATCCTATAGGTACCTACTACATATATCTATTCGGTAAGTTTAATAATTGACTGATTGCCTCGTTGGTCTAGTGGTTAGCGTATGGTCCACCACAAGGTCTTGGGTCGGGCCAAATGTTGTTTGTGAACTTTCCGTCAGGAAATTGTCAATAGCAGCACGTAGTTGTAATTGTGCCCGGTGGATAGCGATAGGCTCACCCCCTATCCGATGGGACCTAAACATAACAGAGAGTTTTCGGTATTTTACAACTCTAACGCCCCCTACTGGGTATAGGCGTGATGATACGAAATGAAATACATGGAAAGTTGCTTTCGCGCCAAATTGTATGATTCCTCGTTATTCTTAGCTATATAGTAGTTTTCCCCAAATTACCTTACTTTTATCGACACTCAACAATAACATGTAGTAGTTTATGATCAAACAAAGTACATTTGTAACACAATTACATCATTAATAACATTCAGGACCATTCTCTATCAATTTTATTAAGTGCCTTAGAGTCCTGTTTGGAAGTAGCCATTTGCAGAAACGCCTAAAACAAGAATATAATGGTAGTTCTTTACTGTTGAGGTTCGACCTCAGTAGTAGAGAGTCTTGCAGCGGAACGGCAAGCTTTATTTGTTAGAACTAGTCTACCCAGGTAGGACACCTGGGAGCACGCATATGAGCGCGAGATAGATTTAGTCACTTATTTGTCACGTGATGCGCGTGTCGCATTTAACGCGGTCGTTATTAGAGTGCCAGACACCACTCGTTGCGGCAACGGCAATAGTCATTATTCAAACGTGTTGACCAAATAAATGATAATTTTAACAAAAAAAGCAAGCTAATATAGCTTTGGATTCTTGTCACTTTATAACGTCTTCTCCTCGCTAGCACTCGCACCCTTCCCTGAGAACTAGATTACTGTTCCATAACAGGTTTTCTTTACGACTATCGTAAAACGAACCGAATATTTTGTCTGCAAACAATAACAGATATGAATTATGAAGGAGTAATTGTTGATAAGTTCTCCTTTTATGTTTGGTCGTAAAAAGGAAGTTAATTTTCATGATGAATGAAACAAAACGGTAGTTTCTCAAGTTGTTACCTAATTGCGGGTACTCCTTAGGGCTCCAACAAGACCGATGCTCGGTGACCGATTTAAAAAAACTTCAAATAGAGGCTTGCAACGGAGCAGTGCGAACCGGAGTAAGTCCAGTGATTCGCCGGTAAAAGTAATAGACGGATAAAAACCGTAGATTCACGTGTATTCAAATTACATATTGAAACGTTGAACAAGTAAAAGAAAAATTAATTTGCGATATTTTTTAATTATTCAGCTTTACTAATTATAACTATTTACGTATAAACATTTTACGTATTCCGCTCAATAATTGCAAATTACCCTATTATCCGGTTTTATCCATCGAGCACCCGTTAGCGTTGAATCACCGGTATTATTCGGGTTCACACTGCTAAGGTGCCAACCTCTTCTTAAAAATCGGTAACAAAATCTGTCGTGAGAGCCGTTATTGTTTTTGATATTTTTTGTCGTTATATTCTAATAAGAAATTGGATTATTTTAGTGTAAGTGGTACTTGGCGGTAGACCGTCAATGTTGCATTGCATTTGTATACAGCTGGTTAACAACCGGGAATCGAACCTGAGACGTCGCGGTAAGAGGCGCATACGCTAACCACTAGACCATCCAGGTAGATGATTCTATTTCATCTGTAAAATCAATTCATGCAAATAAAAGCAGCATTGTTGAATTATAATCAGCCAAACTGCCTTCAATCAACTTGGCTGTTCGATGAAATTTATGCCACACAAAAACGTGCGAAATGATAACTTCTAGATATTTTTCAACTTTATATTTTTTTTTTTTATTGTGGTAAAGGTATTTTGAATGAGTTCGAGGATGGCAGCACTACTGCCTCGCCTTTAACCTCCTGCCAAATAGTAGTGCCTACTAGATAGCCATACATCATAGTTCTTAGATGGAGCAACGCATCTGCATTCTGCTTTTATAGATTATTGATGTTCATGGACTGTAGTTACCACTTACCATCAGGTAATCTAAACGACTAAACCAAAAGGTAAATAAAATATAGAGTAGAGTAGAGTATTCTTTATTGTACACCAAATATACAGTTCGACAATAAATACAACTTAAATTATTTTCAAATGCACAATGGGCTAGAAATTGCTCTTAAGCTATAAGGCCTTATCGCTTAAGAGCAATTTCGTACAGGCGACCTTTGGATGGATAGGAAGATGGTTTGTGTTGCAGGCATAAATGGCAGTTGGTGTATAAAAATAAAAAGGTAAAGAAGTTAAAGATACCTAATATTTACAAAAGCGGCGATATCCTAATTGCAATATTTACACATATCGTACAATAAAATCAATTAAAATATATCAGTTACACGTAGATTCGTTGTTACTTTATCATTTTGATTTCAGTTAATAACAGTACCAATAAGATAATATAATAAATTACGTAAAGCAATTTTCTCATGCTGATCTACATATCATAGAAATGCATACTAACTACGCATAGAATACGCATAGAAACTTTACGTTTCGTTATTTTAAACTTAGAAACGCCAAGTTCTTTCGTTTTTTCACGTCAACGTCTATGTTGAAAATACGTCGAACTAAAATGTCAAAAGTCGCAAACCGTGCTAAAACACAACTTTTTTTCACAAAAGCTTTATTACGCATAGACTACACTACATAGAAAACGAAGCTCTCATATTCATACTAAAATTACTACACGTTCGTTTCCTCACAAGCGGAACACTAAAAAGTCACTATAAAATATGAAACGGTATATTCTTAAAAATCTCTCTCGCCAGGCTTAAACTTAATTTGTGCCTCTGATCCAATTTCCTGTCTCCCCGCGCAGCCCTCCCCTGATTATTGGAAAGATATACATCACCATCTTTCTTCGACTAGACGTTTAGTCGACACTTTGAAAATGCCTTCTGAAATATTTTTCACTTGGCCGTAGAATTTGAGAATTAAATGGATTTAACGAATGGAACGTTTTGATTGCTGGCTTTGATCTTTTGGTGTCCTTTCTTGTTCACTTTGACATCTGCTTTAAGCGATTTGGCACATTTTTTATATTTATTATCCGTAGGTGGTTTTTAGGCTAGTAGGTTAAATAAACAGTTTGTTGTGTTTTGGGTGCTTTGTTCAAATTAGGGTATGTTGTATTTATTTTATTTATTTATTTAAAAACTTTTTGCACAAAACGTGACAAAGGCGGACGTAATGCCGAAGGCATTTTCTACCAGTCGACCCTCAGGGTGGTGCAGAGATAATTGGTAGGTGCATAATATAAGAGTACGAGTAAATTACTGTATATTAATTGTATGTTGTATATTGTTTCTATTAAATAAATTGGTAAGCAATAGCTAAAATAGTTTGGTCAAAATATAGGATGTAGGAAATAAGGGATAACTGGAATGCTGTTCAACCCCGCACACTTTACCATATCAACTCAAATTTCTCGATGGTCAAGTGGCTAACGTAAACGCCAATCACCGCGAGTCTCGGGTTCGATTCCCGAGTTGGGTGGCCTTAGGCTCACCCCCTATACAATGGGACCTAAACATAACAGGTGAAATTTGGGTTTTGTACACCTCTGCCACACTCTCTGGGTACTATAGGGGTGATGTTATGTTATGTTTATCAGCTCAACTGCCACATCCGATAACGGAATGCACATCTATATCCAAGTAAATACAATCCAAGTTATTTCTCACCTTGAAACTCTGCACATAACAGAGCACTTTTCTCAATAAATTATCTGAAACTTTTTACTCGTGTTCTAAAAATTAGGCTGTCGTTTTATTTCTCACATCGTCTCTTTGAAGGGGGCGTGATCAATGGCGTGTAAACATTTGTTTGAAAGCTCCAACGAAATGGTTTTTTATGAAAATTTATAGCCAGTAGTTCCCCCTCGCGGGGCTTGCGTGAAACTTTATGTAAACAACAATTTTCGGGTGTATTACGATGTTACAATTTGTTTACATACAATTTGATAGATAAGAAGTTGTGATGATGTGGGTTGGGGTCGGGTTAAGTATAGTGCGTGTGTGCGCTTAGCAATTTTGTGCGATGCGATTTAAGATAAATATTATTTTCGATTAGATGATAAAATGTTTAAATTATTATTTTAAATTTTACCTTACTCCAAAAATTTACTTAGCGTAGTCTCTCTTATAAATATCAGCTTTACATTCAAGATTCAAGATTCATTTATTCGCAGGAATATGGTACAGTAGATGGTATACATGGTTTTAGCAGCCCGACATATTCACCTTTAATAGGCATGCGAATTTTTGTTTAAAATAGTAAACATGGACAATAAAGTAGCACTAACAAACAGGATAACTTATTTTTTACAGGAATAGAATTCATTTAGCGTATAAAAGCACTTTTCAAGTAACCAAGACTTAAGTTTTCTTTTAAAAAGATGTAAAGGTAATTCTCTTAAAGTTTGTGGAATGTGGTTAAAAAATTTTATTGACATGCTGTAACTGTTTTTGTAGTGAAGAGTGCTTTTACATATTTCATTTCTTAATTTACTAGGATCCCTTTTTTGGAATCTACTATCTTCACTAACCTTCGTAAAGAATTGTGAATTACTTTTTACAAATATGCCAATTTCAAGAATATATAGAGATACCAAAGTCAATATTCTTAATTTTTTAATTATGGGTCTACAGCTAGGTAGTGGGGATACACCGGCTATTGCCCTAAGACATTTTTTTTGTACAATGAAAGCCCTGTTCATGTGTGTAGAATTACCCCATAAAATGATACCGTATCATAAAACCGAACCTACGTAACCGTGATACGCGCCGAGAGCTGTTTCTTGCGTAGCTGATTTACTTAACTGTTTTAAGGCATATACAAACCTGTTTAATTTATTAGTGTTGTTTATAAATCTTAGTAAGGATTTGTATTCAATATAAAAATAATTACAAAAGCAATAACACAACAATAAAAATAACCATTCAACCCTCATAGCACGGCTGCTCACTCTTGACATATCGATTTGACTGTGACGTAGTTATTAATATGGACACGATAGACAATTCAATTCCGTAAGGCAGAGGAACGGGGTGTGAAGTTCCTCTGACCAGACTCAGTGGTATTGCCTGGCGGACAGCTGTCTTACAACGCTGTGAACACTTCGTTATCGCGATTCAAAGCTCTTTGACATTTGTGTTGAGTGTGTCATTTCTGTCTTGATCATGCGTCACTTCTTGACATTTTCAATGCCATCCGTCATTTGTTATGTGCTGGTACCGCCACAAGGCGTTACTATGTCAATAACAGTAACTAAAAACGTCATAATAATAAATTTTTTTTTTTCACAACACACACAACGCCATCTAGTCCCAAACTAAGCAGAGCTTGTATGGGTACTAGAATAACAGATACTAATACATATATACTTTTTCTTTTGTAAATACATACATAGTATACATAGAAACACCCCGACTAAGACAAACCCCCATGTTCATGCACACAAAGATTTGTCTTAAGTGGGAATCGAACTCACGACCTCGGCGTCGCAGGCAGGTACACTACCCACTCCGCCATCCGGTCGTCATAAAGGCGTTATGTTAAGAGATGCAAGTTAAGAAACTCTTGTGGCTCGCAGAAGTCGGTCACAAAAATAAGAAGTCGGCATAAACACGACGACTTCTCACAACGACATCCTCGTAAAGCATCGAGGGGACGCCGACAATGAACAAAACTTATTCGCTGTGACACCACCCCATGTATTTTGGAACTCCTTACAAAAGTTTTTGTATTGGATGCACAAGTGTTGGTTCTCGATTTGATCATTGTTACATTTTTTTTGGAACGAAGTTCCTTATCGCGCGTTGCGAAAGGGGGCTAGAAAAAGCTGTGAGTTTTCCAAATTTTAAATACATATATTATGAAGTACACATTACTAAGTTATTGTACTGACAGGTATAAACATCTATTAAAATTATCGAAGTACCTATGTATTTTAAAGAAAAAAAAAACTACTGAGGTGTCAAGGGACACCCGGATGGAACGAAGTTCCTTTCGATTAATTAGTAAAGAAATTTTTATTTTTCTAAGTTATAAAAAAATCTTAATGTGGTTCACCGAATACTCACTCTGTGTGTCTGATGATGTAGCACCGTAGCTGTAACGTAGCATGTAATTACTACGCCGCTACGAGAATTGCTACGAAATGAACGTATTAAAAGCTTATTACTGTATTTTAGACTACATAAATGATAATAGTATTTGGAAATGAACTGCTCTTTTTATGTGTTGTAATTGTTATATATTATTATATATTAATATAATTGTATATTATTCATTTCATTTGAAAAGATGGTGCACATGAGTTTCTCACCAGCTCTTCTCATAATGCAATACCCATCGGAGCTGGTACTTAGTTTGATTTTAATCTGATTTTAAACAGTTGGATTAAAATTAATCTAATCTTCAAATCATTGTAATTAGTATAATTTAGTTTTACTTATAATTTATTTTTATATCATTTGTTTGTAATATTTTGACGTGTTCAAGCGCCTCCTGGGGCCTATGAAAATAAATGATTTGAATTTGAATATGAATTTGAATGTGTCGTTACACTTTTCGTAGCAATTTTTCCGTCTAGCCCCCTTTCGCAACGCGCGATAAGGAACTTCGTTCCAAAAAGAAAATCGTAACAACCAATAGTAGGGGACGTTTCCAAAAATGAAGGGCATACTATTCAGTACAATACGGCGTATTAAAAAGTTTGTCCGCGCGCCGCCGTTTGCTCAGTTCCTCTATTTACCTTTTTCCCGGCCACATTCTGTTCAATGATTTACACAAATTGGGGTTAAAACTTCTTCTTACAAAGGCCAGTAAAACACAACTCTTTTTATAGTATTTTTCTTTGGTTAGTACTTTTTAAATAATAGAGAGGAGAACTTCCACCAGCAAAGTTAAAAACAATACGAAGGAAAACTTACTGTTCTATTTAAAAGAACCTCTGTTTCGTTTGAGCGATTCCGTTTCATTTTACTTTGAAATGACTTTGTATCACATAAATGACCTGTGATCCTATTTAGAAGTGAGATCAAGCCCTGAAATAAATGGCACATGAGGTCTAACACCGTAGTACTCAGATAAAGTACGGCATCAACAATCTGCTTTTGTGGATTTTTGATGTGATACGTTCGCTACATTTAAAAAAAAACGTGAGATTAGTGTGGCTTTCATACATAGATGTTATTAGTACTCAACAAACCGAAATAGCAATATTAACCCCACTTGCTTTTAAAAAGATAAACCCTCGCACACCGCAAAAGGTTCTTTTGTTAATTCTACCTTTGTCCTGAAAACAATAAACCGCAATACAATAAAAAATCATATCCCAGTGATCTCGTTACCTTTAATTCGCCGAGCGCTGTTTCGCAAACTCAATAACAACCTTTCAATACAGCTATCGGGTGTAGGCAGTCCTAATTAATTGAACCTATCTAGACCCTTAGTTGGGAAATCAACTTTTTTATTTGTTTCTCTGCTTCACCTGCTATAGCAAACTCAGCTTTATTGGGTCAGAATAAAGTTTAAAAATGATTGCAGTCCGGCTCTTTTAATTTGCAATTTGCCGACTTACTATTTCTGTGGGATTAAGCTAGATACGGATAGAATCTTTAATTTCCTTAGGGCGTTACTGCAATGGATGATATTCGTTTCTTCTCCAGTATGATTAGATGTAATGTACAGTGGGCCAAACAATTAGGTATGAAAGCCAAAATCTACTACGCTGTAGTGAAACTGACTGCAATAGATGTGTGAATTGCATATTTCATAAGTGTGATATAGCAACTATTTAGATATGCAACTCCCTTATCTATAACTAGTCTAGTAAGTCTGCAGTAGCAATATAATTATGATTGCATGGAAATAAATTAAGATTGAGAATATTTTAACTATAAGAACAAAATGATTACTAGCCATAAGGACAAATTATTGTGATAGATTCAAAAATATTTGCACGCCATATATGGCAAATTATATTGTGTTTCTAATATTATATATAAACATCTAATGTACCATATTTTGAGCAAATAAAATGAGTTGATTGATTGATTGAGCATACCTAACTCGTTGGCCCACTATATGTACGCTTTTTAAGACATTGTCCTATATTGGATTCTGGAATGACCCATTATTGTTAACGTGCTAAGAATTGAGTATGATATTATTTAACTGAGGTCAGAATAATTAGTGTTTTAGAATTAATATTTACTAATATTTGCTACTATTGGTTGTTACGATTGTTTTTTCATGAAATCTCTACCTTACTATTTACAGTATTATTATGCCCTTATTTCGACTAGTATTTTTTATGTTGAAAAAAAGGCTAAGTATTTTTTTTCAACTATCTCTTAGTATATAAACTAAAAGACGGATGACAAAAAGTATGGGACCGGAAGGATTTGGACCTGCACACCGGGCAGCCGCTTTAACCAACCAGTTACGATCGCCTCCTGCCAGGCCTCTAAATTTTTCAATTGTGTGTTACGTCTTTAGAGATTACTTGTTTATTTAGTTTCTTTATTTATTTAGTTTCCTAATTCATAAGTAAGACTTCTACTTATATATTGCAACGTCTTGCCTACGCCCGTGGGATAAAGACGTTATTTTACGTGGTGGTGGGTATGTATTGCGTCCATTTGAATTTAAATATGTAATAATAAATACCACCACCACACCATTATTTTTATATTTTTTAAGAAATTAATTTCTTCAAACCTTTTTTAAATACTAGTTTTCTAGTAATTTGTGTTTGCAACAAATCTAATAGGTATTCTTTGAAGATTACTAAATGGATTAATTTATTTCAAAATAAATTCGATTTGAACGTGAAGATGTTGTAATATTTTCTAACGCACGTAGTTAAAATTTACCTATTTATTATTTAAATAACGCTTTTCTCTTTCTGAGATTCACTGTGAAGCCCAAAACATCAATAAAATGTTATTATTTAATTAAATATATATGTATAAGTATTTTATGACAAATTTTTCTTTGCTTTATTTTTCTATATTTACTGGTCTGGTCTGGAATGTATAAAATCTTTTCATACTAAACAAAACCATTTAATTTGCAATATTTTGGGCTTGGAAGTAAAAAAATATATAGTTCAGATACTTAAATTTTAATCGTCTATTAACATTTATTACAGATGCATTATTCTATTAAATAATCCTTTAACCATAAAAATAAACAAGACCGTTAGTATTACAATTAACACAAACACCAAATTACCGTTCCCACTAAAAATAACCTAAAACGTAACAGGTGGTTAGTATGCACCTACTAGTGTGGCATGCACATTCAAATAAAGCAATAGTCGCTCTGGTGATAAAGCGCACTAACTGCACGGCAATAACAGTTTTTGAATTATAGTGTCTGACTGTTATTATAACTGCTGCGTAATTTACAGCAGCCGCTCTATGGCGACAGCTGGTTTAAAATACATGTACCATCGCTACATAATACGTTAAAAAAATATACTTCTTACTAAAATTGTACCTTTCTTCATAAAGACATCGTACAAAAAAGTTTATAAAAAACACGGTGAGATCTAATACCTATGCAAATTTTAGGCTCTCAAATATGTGTTAGACACTTTTATTATTTTCACTAAAACAAGCATTGGACTAAATATAAAATAACCTAATTTAACAGCTATGGTAATTTGCACCATTCACACCAAAATTTTTCTCAAATGTAACAAGTTGTTTCAACGCAATAGTCACTTTGGTGATTAATTGTACTAACTGTACGGCAATAACAATTTTTGAATTATAGTGTCCTGACTGGTATGATAACTGCTGCGTAATTTACAACTGTCGCTTATTAAAGTTATGAACTAACAGCTTGTTTAAAATGGATGTGCTATCGCTAAATGCGCTAATATGTACAAAAATATACTTCTTACCAAAATTGTACCTTACAAAATAAAGTCATCATACTTACAGGTCTACAAAAACATGTAATATCTTATCGGTGAGATTCATTATACCTATGTGAATTTAGGGTTTTCTAATATTTTTTTGACATTTTGAATATTAGCAATAAAACATGCACCGGAGTAACTATAAAATAAACTGCTATGGTAATTTGCACCATTCACACAAAAACTATCTCAAATGTTGTTTTAATGCAATAGTCATTTTGGTAATAAAGCGCAGTAACTGCACTGCTATAAAAAAAAGAATCACAGTGGCCCGAGTATTATGAAAACTGCTGCGTAATTAACAATAGCCGCCGCAATGGCATTATAAAGTAACAGCTGCTTTAAAATGCACGTGTTATCGCTAAATAACTAGTAATACATACAAAAATATACTTATTACCAAAATTGTACATTACCACATCAAGTTATCATACATATAACAACATAAGGGTGATTCCTGAGAGAAGCGTTCCTGGCGTAAGATCCATGGCAATTTTTATTTTTCAAGTTTTGTGAAAACAAAAAATATGTAGCAAAAGAGAGCTTAAAAACAAACTTTTCTGTCCATAAGGCACTCACGTAAACATAATATTTTTGGAAACAAAAATATGTTTGTTTTGGGTCACCACGGATCTCACGTAGAAAACCATGGATCTTAGGTAGCATATGAAATACGAGGCGGCATAGCTTAAAAGTCGTTTATTTTTAAAGAATATTAAACGAAATTGTAAATAAAACATCATTTGTCTAGTAATAATATTTTTATTCACTTAATCAGCAAAAACAAAATCAACAAAAGTTAGAATAATTATAAAAACGTGTTTAATTTTAACCAATAAACTCCAGTCTCTAATAAAAGTCTTTAAAATCACCCATATTCACTTAAACGTATTGATAAGCAATTACTACAATAATTTTATATGATTCTTATTAAAAAATAGGAACATAGACCTGAAACGATCCAAAATCAAAAAAATTCTTTCATCCTCATATTTATTTTTAATTAATTTGATGTAAAGACTGGAAATGTAAACCAAACTATCGCAATTTTTTGTTTATATATGTTTTGGTATAATAGTATAATAAAAACAATAAAAGCTACATGAAATTTAAATCATATTTGAACAGTCTTTAAGTTTCTAAAACAACCATGATTACTTACTAGACAACAATCACAATTCTTATACGTAATTCTTATAAAAATAGCAACATCAATGGCGTAATCCTATCCTTAATCAACAAAAAACGATACATAACTCTCTATCAGCCTCATAATTACTCATAATTAATTTTACGTTAAACCTAGTAATCAAATTAAACTGGCTCAAACTTTTCTTTGTACCTTTTACTAACGCAAACATAGAGCGCGCAACATATGTAGCATGTCTTATGTACGTACCGTATTCAGTAATACGACAGTAACGAATTATTCTGTATTTCTTGAGCCAATTGTTTAGCTTTTAGAGGGGGAGGGCTATAAACAAAAAATACTATCCATGGTTAAAAATATTTTTAGCAGATCTCAGAGTTAAAAATTACCTTTGCATACCCTTAATGCTTTTAAAAGACCTATTTAATGATACTCTACATTAAGAGGTACGTGAAAGAAAAAAAAACATTCCCCCTTTACTCTTAGCAAAAGTACCTACCCCAATTTTCTTTTTCTTCAAGATTTATTTTTATCACTTTGTAGCCATAGTTATCATACATATGTTTACAAAATTTCAGCTTACTGGCACTAACAGTCTAGATGCTAGGGCCCGGACAGACAAACATAGTGAAACTATATGGCTAGATAATACGGAACTCTAAAAAACACTTTCATTAATGGACATCATTAGTAAATAGATAAATAGCAAGAACAGTGTCAGTCTACAAGGTAGTACCTTTAGCAGAACTCGCCAGCGTACACGACAAAGATCGATGGCCGAAAACAAAGATCCGTGGCTTAAAACCCACGGATCTGCGCCCACGGATCTCAAGACAATTTACATTTTAGGATATAACAATGAATCTATTAATAATATTATACATATTTTTACTTGAAAGTTTACTCAAGGATATAAGTATTCATGATCTTAAAGCATTAAGGTGAAACTATTTTCAACTACGTAGTAAAACAAGCTATGGAATGTATCAACCCTGTAGGAAAAAAACGTGTAGTAGTCAAAGAACTCTTCTAACTTATTTTGCGCGAAACTGAGCGACACCACCTTTACGTCTGAGCACTGCCAGTAAACTGGCGATGTGTCGAACCAATTGCGAGATGCCTACCACGTTCGAACCGAATTTGGTTGCTATACTTACGTCGCACGGTTGAAACGACGCCCGCCGCGTGACATGTTTTTGAATGACTATAGCTACTATAAGTTTAATTTTTTTATAACAATTTGATTATAATAGGATAGCAGCACTTTCTAGGTATACAAAAATATATGAATTAATATAAAGCTATAAGCGTAGACAAAATAAATCGTCATTACAAAGTACAGGTTACGCGTGTGACACGTAAAATTCAAGCGAAATCACCCCGTTTTTCAGTTTCAAATGGATTTTAAACCATTTTTCAGTTTTACATTGTTATTTTAATCAATAGGCCTCATTACTATAATAGTCAAGAAATCGTATGAGTGTTAAATAAGTTATGTATGTCTATTATTATAGATAATATTACGATGTGACCGTCAAAATCAAGCTTTCCAGGAATCACCCATAACACATAACATAACATCGCCAATATTACCCAAAAGGGTGTTGCAGAGGTGTACAACACCCATATTCACCTGCTATGTTTAGATCTCATGGGGTAGGGGGTGAGCATATCGCCATCCATCGAGCACAATTCCAACCCCGAGCTGCTATTGTGAATTTCCTGACACAAATAACACTTTGCCTGACCCAGGAATTGAACCCGAGGCCTTGCGGTGAAAGGCGCATACGCTTACCACTTGACCATCGAAGTAGTCATACATATTCATTTATTTAATTATTTAAGATATAATATAAATCTATAAAAATCATGTACATACTACCTTATTGGTGAGATCTATACCTATGCGAATTTTAGGCTCTCAAATATGACACTTTAAATATTAACAATAAAACATGCATAACACATAAAACATGTAACTATAAAATAACCTAATTTAACTGCTATGGTAATTTGCACCATTAATACAAAAAAAAACCCTAAAATGTAACAGGTCGTTTCAACTCAATAGTCACGTTGGTGATAAAGCGTAATAACTGTATTGCAATAAAAAAAACTGAATCGTAGTGTCACGACTGTTATTTTTACTGCTGCATAATTTACAGCAGCCGCTCTATGGTGGTTAAAATGAATGTGCGGAACAGCTTGTTTAAAATGCATAAACAAAATAACTAGTTTTACGTACAAAAATATACTTCTTACCATAATTATACCTTGCTATATCAAGGCATCATACTTACAAGTCTATAAAAAACATGTGATCACCTCTATCGTAGCTTCGCCTCAAGCTTTAGTAATTGCCAATAATATAGAGTAATTGGCCTCAATCAACCCTTCATATCATTATATTTTAGTTACTACTTTCCGACACTTCTTGCATTATAAATTATTCTACTTCCAAATCAATTTTTTTCAATCAATGCAATCGTATACAAATAATAGTTTGATGTTTTAGAATATTATTAAATATACGTCGATCGATGCATCGATCGACACAAAACTGCACGCTGCGCATGCGTGTCGCGCTTTTAACCTACCTTTTTTTTTTTTTTTTTTTTTTTTTTGTTTTTTTTTTACGTGGGGAAATGCATTTACGCATACCACCCCACCCCGGGGAAGGGCAGAGTGGTTATGTGGGACTCGCCCGTGCCAAAGATGGTAAACGGCACGGGAATACCCACTAAAACCCCACGGTGCTCCCGCACTCGCCTTGATGGGAGGGTCATGGGAATCTGGCGCAGCCTTTACGTCCACGACCCTCCCGGCGATACCCGCCGAAGCGGGCCCCTCATGGCCCCCAAAGAGGGGGCTGGCGCAAGCCACCGACCAGCGCGAGGACCGCGTGCAAAGCCATCGGACATTCCCCATGTCCGACGGCCTGGTCCTCTCGCGGCGAGACAGGTGGTCGGTCCCGCCGCCCACCACGCCGCAGTTCAACGGCTGCGGCCCCGCCGGGACCGCGGAAGGCAGGGAATGCGGGGCATCGAAAACGACGCGCGCACCGACACTCCTACCCGCCGCGGCCCCGTAAACCACCGGGCCACAGTGCCAGCTTGCGCCAACACCGCAGCCCGGCCCTGCCCGCCGAGGCAGGCCCCTCATGGCCCCCAAAATGTGGGGGGACCGGCACCGAGGGCCGCGTGCAAAGCCGTCAGACACTTTCGTATCTGACGGCCTGGCCCTCCGCGGTGAGACAGATGTTCGTCCCACCGCCCACCACGCCGCAGTACTGACGGCTGCGGCCCCGCCGGGACCGCGGAAGGCAGGGAAAGCGGCAACGGAACACCGACAGTCCTCTCCCGCCGCGGCCCCGCAACTCCTCGGCCGCAGTGCCGACTCACGCCGACACCGCAGGCCCTCCTGTTGCAGAGCCCCCCCATAAGAGCCCTGCAACATGGGCTGCTCCCACATGGACTTCCAGCCAAAGCCCGAAGAGCAGCCACTGGCTGGGGTCCACTTGGCTTCGCCGTGGCTCGGGGGCGCCACGGGTACTAAGCCCCACCGCGACGACAACGCGGGACCCGTTGGTGGGGTTTTAACCTACCTACCTAACCTTAGGCTGACCCATATTAGGCGTGCGTGATCATGGAGCATGTGGGCGCGCTGATTGCACACACGCCACACGTGTGCAGCCAGCGTGTGCACACGCCGACGATCGTTTACGCCTTAGGCTGACCCCACATTTGGCGCGGACGTTCGTCGGGCGTGTGGTTGCGCTATGTGCGCGCACATCACACGGCAGCAAACAAGCACCGCCGTGTGATGTGCGTGTAGCTGGCGCAACCACACGCCCGACAAAGGTGCGTGCCATAGAGTTTCTGTGCGAATCGTTATAAAAAAAATGTAACACTGAAGACATCGAAAATTCAGTTTTGCGACGATGAAGTTGTATTAAAATCGTATTGTATAATACAGCCATCGGTTTCCTGTCATATACGACAATTGCGACAACTTTACGACCTCTTGCGCTATTCGGCAAACATTTGGCATTACATACATAACTCATGAGACCAAGTTCAGTCATAAACTGAACGGTTGATTTGGTGATAGCCTACAATACAAACAAACTAACTTTAAGCACATTGTGTACCGTAAAGACTAGTATTGTTAATCATATTACGTAGTTGGTATATAACTTGGGATTAATTTATATTGTAAACGTAGTGTATAATATATAAATACATCCAAACTAATCTGCAGGCGTAGACCTTCTGGAATAATTGATGCTACGTAGAGAAATATGCTTAGAAAAGCTTAAAACCTCCTCATTATGTACTATCAACAAAGTAGATCCATCCATCCACCTAAATACCATTTTTGTATAGATAATTCAAAACACTTAAGTCTAAATTCACTTGTTCTGTCATCAAGTATCAACCTTAACGACTTTGCTAATTTCTAAGGAAATATTTGTCAAATGGGTCATGAACGTATTTTGCTGGTAGTAAGTGGAATAATGCTTCCTAGGATTACCTAGAAAGCATTACGTGCTTCAGCAATGAAACAGTTTTCAATTAGCTCATTAAAATATATCTTAAGTGTTTTAATACCAACAGATGATAACATATGACTTCTTGCAGACTTCTCATTTTAATCATGTATAAAATATTATTATTGAGAATACGGGTTACTCACGTTATTTTAGCCGGGATATGAAACGCTATTTATATTGCCCAGTTGATGAATCTACATAAAAGATTCGAAACTAGTCGGCATATCCTTTTTTTTTTTTTTTTTTTTTCGCGGCGAAATGCTTTTACGCATACCACCCCACCCGTGGGGGGACGGGCAGAGTGGCTATGTGGGACTCCCGTGCCTACGATGTTAAACGGCACAGAATACCCACTAAAACCCCGCGGTGTGCCCTCGTCGCCGAAAGATGGTGGGTCGGCGAGCCCCGGATCGATCTTACATTCACGGGGCTCGAGTCGGCATATCCTGGCTAAAATAACATCAGTAACCCGTATTCTCAATAATAATGTCTTCACCTCACGTCGGTTTTAATAATGTTATGTATAAAATATAAATAAAAATATAATATATATATAAATAATACATTATAAAATTATGACGTAGATATGATATTTAAAAGCAGAGGATTATTTTAATATCCAACACCAGATACCAAACATTATCCATGCGCCAACAAACATTAAAGATTTACTTCCCTATTTCTTTTCATGATTATCCATATCTCCGCAACATAAATACCGTGATGAGGAAAACTGCTAAATTACTTATCAGTAACGTTATCAGAGTGGCGTAGAGAAAAACATGAAGGATATTAATTGCTTTTCCTCGTCCGTAATGAGAATCATGGAGTGCTGCACTTTTACCCACATTTTTGGTAATCTTTTTTCTTGCCTACTTTACCGGAAATATCATGTCATGTATGAGAAAATTGTTTTGATTTATAAACGGGACTCTGGTCCCTGTAAGCCGGTAGAAAGGAAAAAGTGATCATATCACTCCCTTTGCAATATAACTATGATACGTATATTCCTGACCTCAATTTCTTCGGAGCGTGGGAGCAATAAAAATATTACTTTAGATAGAGACTTAAACTGCAAATTTTCACCTTGCCATTAAAATAAAAATAAAATAAAATATGATTTATTGACATAAACTTTTTACAGGTGGTTTGAATTCCCTAACCCCTGAACTAGTAAAAACTGTATTTCAGGAGCTAGTGTCTTCGCCTTATGATTAGGTACTTAAATATGTCATGTTATACAGTATCATAATAATATTATTAATGTAACAAAAATTCAAAAGTGTGGGTTTGCATGAGTGCGTGTGTGCGTGTGTGTGTGTGTGTGTGTGTGTGAGTGTGTGTGTGTGTGTGTGTGTGTGTGTGTGTGTGTGTGTGTGTGTGTGTGTGTGTGTGTGTGTGTGAGTGTACGTGCGTGCGGGTTCGTGTGTGTGTGTTAGTGCGTGCATGTGACATAAATTACATACATATTCATACATAATTATCTTTTTTCATTAAAATGTTCTCAACATCATCATAACTTTTCGCGCTAAGCCATTGTAGTACAGTTGCTCGAAATTTATATTTGGACAGATTTTTACAGTTCATTTGGGTTTTTAAAATTTTGTTGTATAGTGTAGGTGCTATGCTAATACATTAAAGTGACGCTGGGCAAATGTAGTTTTAACAGGTGGTACAGGACAGCGGTCAACACGTTTGGATGCAGTGGGTAGAGTAGGTACAATCCTAAGATGATATCGTAGCAATATCTGGTGGACGAATAGCTTCCGGACCGACAGTACTTCTGTCCTATCGTATAGATTACTTGTAGGATATCGATAAGTTAGCCGCATTAATACCTTCAGTACTGCGCGCTGGGCTCGTTCAACAGCTATGAGAAGTGTTTTACCAACGTTACCCCAAGCACAGATGCAGTAGCGAATTAAACACTCGCACAGGGCGCGGTAGGTTTGTATAAGCAATTTGGTATTTGCTACATCACGTAAGTTTTTGAAGACATAAATAATTTTCCTAACTCTTGCAGAGAGTGTCTGTACGTGAAGTCGCCAGTCAAGCTTTTCGTCCACAGTTACACCTAAGTATTTGAGAGATGGAACTCGAGATAGCGAGGTACAAGTACAGTCAACGCGGCTGGTTAAACGGTTGCATGGAAACACATGAGTTTTGAGCTCAAGGTGCTGCTTTGGGCTGGTTACATGGGATTTGCTGAAACATATATATTTAGTTTTGGAAGCATTAAGTGTAAGTAGACTGTCTTCAAGCCACTCGGTTACTTTGGCCAGGCCACTCTCAGCCACTTTGATGGCTTTTTTCCAATCAGTGTCGTGGAAAAGCAAAACAGTGTCATCGGCGAACATTATGAGCTCAGCCTGAGGTAGTGGAACATTATTTAAGCTGTCGATATATATTAGAAATAGGGTAGGTCCAATCGTACTTCCCTGCGGTACACCGAAACCACAGGCTCCACTAGCGCTCTCATAGTTGTCCACCCGTACACTTTGAGATCGGTTTTTGAGGTAATCTTTAAACCATTCCAGAACAACTCCACGAATACCAATTGTCGCGGCAATTCGACATAAATGAAAGAAGGATGTTTGCAACAAACTTGGTTTATTACAAACTAACTTAAAATAACGTACAATGTTGTATATTCGTGAGCTCGAAGGAAGAGAAATTAAGAGAAAGAGGGTTCGATTGAAGATCGCAAGCTTTATATAATGAAATCTTGACAACCGTTTGACAGTTGTCAAGTATCTGTCAAAGTGACTTAGGAAACTGGCCCTTTGGCCTATTATGTTTAGGGAGCGTTGACACGGGCAATGTTAATGGCGTGATTGGCGCCAACATCCTCCCGGGCGTTGAAAACCAGGTTTCAACGTTGTTCTTCCTCTAGAGGCAGAGCGCATAGGCGATTGAGGGCCCTGCGCACTATGCCCTGTGATGTGGAGATGTCTGCCACCCTAGGCACACCATCAGGTCCAGGGAAGACCTTGGAGACGCGCCCCAACCGCCAGCAGAGAGGAGGCACGCTGTCCTCCTTTACGAGAACGATATCTCTTTGGCTGCTGCAACAAAATTGCGGCCATTGTCACAATATATGGTTTGAGGTAGACCACGGCGTGCTATGAAACGCCTTAAAGTTAATATAAATGCATCCCTGGAAAGCTCACTAACAGCTTCCAAATGAATGCATTTGAAACGACAGCAAATGAAGACACACATGTAACATTTGGATATTTTACATCCTCGACCTTTGCGGTCGGCGATATAAAACGGTCCAGCAAAATCAGTTGCTACTGAATAGAAAGGGTAATTAATTTCAACTCTATCATTAGGTAAATCTCCCATCATATTTGTTAAGGTTTGGCCCTTAATACGACGACACCTAAAGCAGCTGCGAGCCACCTTTCTAGCTAAAATACGGCCCCCAATTGGCCAGTAGCGTTCTCTAACTGAAGCTAGTAGTTGCTGAGGACCAGCATGTAGCAGACGCTCATGTTCTGCCTGGAATATTAATTTAGTAAATATGTGATTAGATTTTAACAAAATTGGATGTTCCAGGCAGAACATGAGCGCAATTTATGTCGCGGCAATTCGACATAAATGAAAGAAGGATTGTTGCAACAAACTTGGTTTATTACAAACTAACTTAAAATAACGTACAATGTTGTATATTCGTGAGCTCGAAGGAAGAGAAAATAAGAGAAAGAGGGTTCGATTGAAGATCGCAAGCTTTATATAATGAAATCTTGACAACCGTTTGACAGTTGTCAAGTATCTGTCAAAGTGACTTAGGAAACTGGCCCTTTGGCCTATTATATTTAGGGAGCGTTGACACGGGCAATGTTAATGGCGTGATTGGCGCCAACATCCTCCCGGGCGTTGAAAACCAGGTTTCAACGTTGTTCTTCCTCTAGAGGCAGAGCGCATAGGCGATTGACAGATGTTGGCGCCAATCACGCCATTAACATTGCCCGTGTCAACGCTCCCTAAACATAATAGGCCAAAGGGCCAGTTTCCTAAGTCACTTTGACAGATACTTGACAACTGTCAAACGGTTGTCAAGATTTCATTATATAAAGCTTGCGATCTTCAATCGAACCCTCTTTCTCTTAATTTCTCTTCCTTCGAGCTCACGAATATACAACATTGTACGTTATTTTAAGTTAGTTTGTAATAAACCAAGTTTGTTGCAAACATCCTTCTTTCATTTATGTCGAATTGCCGCGACATAAATTGGCGACCGTGGACAAGGACCTCGCTATACAACGCGGTTCTTCTGTGGATGTGCCACGGCGACAGCGGTGAGGAGATCCAGCGTGCTGCCTACAAGTCACACAGGTCAAGGATCAAGCTGAAGGCTGCTAGCTTGCCGTGCCGGCGAAGCCATCAGCACCTGCGGCCATCGTGTGACATTCCGCCTGCACGCCATCCCCGTGACATCGCCGCCGTGCCCGCAGCCATTTCGTGGCCCCTAGCCACGCGCATGCGCCACGTGGCTGCGCATCCACCAACTCCAACGCATCAGGCGCCTAAAGCGGGTGCACGCTAATTTTGTGTGCCTCAAGCATGCCTGATTGCACCTACCACATGTGAGCTCGTTCCATTTTCTTATTCCTTCATATTTCCTACTCAATTTTGTGCAATTAGCTAATTTCATTGTAGATTCAGTAATTTTCAATAATTTAAATTCAATATTTTCTTAAATTTTGGCTAAATAATTAGCCACATCATCATACTTTATTTTCAAATTTTGCCATGTCATCCAATTTAACATAATTCTGCATCAGACTATAAGCAATTTATATTAAAATATAACAATTTAAGTGTGCTATCTGCATAGTATCACTTTTTTTAATTGGAATTCAACCTTCCCATTACAAAACTAACATTTCACAAGCCTTGTCCTGATACAATCCGCTTTAATTTGCTACATAAGCAATATATTTAGCGCCTACAAATATTAATTCCAGTTGCCGCCTGGTACGAGACGTTCACCCACCATCTGCTTGCTTAAGACTGCACGCTTCGCTGATCACTGCCTGCCTGCCTACTGCCAGCACTGCCGTTGGACTAAGGAGCGTATCGTTCGTACATTGAATTATTTATTCTTTTAAATTCTAGAATATTCTTTCTGGTTAATTTCATCTACCCACAATGACTTCCAGCTCAGAGGAAAATAGTTACAAAGATTTGTGTGTTAAGCGCAGCAACATTAAAGGCCGTTTAACCAAATTTAAAAACCACATGGATGTGTTAATTAAATTAGAAACTGTATCCGAGTTGGAAATCAATAAGTTGGAATTGAGGTTGTCCAGAATTGAAAATTTATTTAAAGAATTTGACGGCTTAAATTCACGGATAGAATTGCTATCTCCATCTATGGAGGATGAGTTGGATATCCGTGAGGCTTGTGAACAAGATTTTGATCATTATATTGCATTAGCTAAACGTTTAATAATTAAATTCTCTCCATCAGAGCTTAACACTAGCACTAAGTCTGATGAATCATCTGTACACTCATGCTGTAGCCATATTAGTCCTAATAGTTTGGGTTTTAAGCTGCCCACAATTCAAATAAATAAGTATGATGGTTCATGTTCAAAATGGTTGCTTTTCAAAGAAACTTTTAGCTCTCTTATACATAGCAATAGCAAAATACAAAATATTCACAAATTTTACTATTTAAATTCATATTTGGAAGGTGAAGCTGCAAATGTACTTAGCAATTTAGATGCAACTGATGAGAATTACCTTACAGCATGGGAACTTCTCTGTTCTCGCTATGATGATAAGCGCAAACTTATAGATAATCACTTAAAATCTTTATTTAACTTTGAACCTATCAAGGAAAACTCTAAGTCTTTTCTATTTGTTATAGATCATGTAACTAAAAACTTAAGGGCTCTTCATACATTAGGTTTACCCACTGAGCAATGGGATGCCCCACTTGTTCTAATGATAACCTCTAAATTAGAAAATAGGTCTAGCTACAAGTGGGAAGAACATAAGATAACTTTATCCGATGTCCCTACTTTAAAGGAATTATTTGATTTTCTCAAGTCTCGGTCAAAGATATCTGAGTCTGTCGAACTTAAAAGATTAGACAAGCCAAAGCCAGTGGCCAGTAATCCTCCTAACAAGTTTCATACAAGAGCATTAGTAGCAACAGCTAAAGATGACTCTGCCCCTAATAGTAGGAAGGTAGAATTTAAATGTGTTTTTTGCAAAGAGTCACACCGTTTGTATGAGTGTGCGAAGTTCAAGGCGAAGCTTCCTGAGGAGCGAAAGCTCTTCGTAACTTCTCAGCAATTGTGCGAAAATTGCCTGCGAAAGGGTCATGTTGTGGATCAATGCCGACTTACAGGTCACTGCCGTGTATGCAAGCAAAGACATAATAGTTTATTACATGATGCTATAACGCCTAACAGTAATTCTGGAACTGTTGTTTTATCTGCTGCTTTGTCTCATAGTTCTCAAGTCTTATTATGTACAGCTAGAGTTCAACTTTCTAATTGTTTAACTAACAAAACTATAAACGTTAGAGCTTTACTTGACTGTGGCAGTCAATGTTCATTCATAACTGAATCTGTTAAAACCCAACTAGATGTGTCTTGTGAACCATCTAATGTCAATATTTTTGCCATTGGAAGCAATCAAATCAAATACAAAACTAAGCGTTGCATGATAAATTTGCAATCTAACAATAAAACATATAATGTAGATATGTTTTGCCTAGTTTTACCTATAATATCAGATGATCTACCACGGTTAGCATTTGATTCCACATTTGCAAATCTGTCTAGATTTGATCTAGCGGATCCTAATTTCCATGAACCATCCCCTATTGATATGCTAATAGGTGCTGATTTGTTCTGGGACCTCATTGGCTCAGAGCAGCGCTCCTTAGGAAGTAACTCCCTTGTGCTTCGCGGCTCTAAACTCGGATGGTTAGTGGCGGGTTCGATTCCCATCAACCCACAAACTACATTTCCTAATAAATGTAAATCCATAAATGCCTGTCATGTTGCTTTAAAGGAAGATCAATTATCCACCCTTGAGCACCAGGTAACTCAATTCTGGGAATTAGAAAATGTCCCACCTACTTCACCCTTTACAAGGGAGGAACAGTTGTGTGAGAAACACTTCCTCACCAACACTATCCGCCTAGATAATGGTCGTTTTTGTGTAGGACTACCTCTTCGTGACTCTCGCAATTGCTTAGGTGATTCATACCGGTCAGCCAAGAAAAGGTTCTTGTCTCTAGAAGCACGCTTTAAAAAACAGCCAGAGCTTAAGATAGCTTACACTAATTTCATACACGAGTATGCTGAACTCGGTCACCTTTCAGAATCTCCTTCTGAAAGGCCTATTAATTCATTTTTTCTGCCTCATCACCCTGTGATGCGAGAGCACAGCGAGTCTACTCGCATACGCATAGTATTTAACCTACGGAAATATAGGTCTAACATTCCAAATCTTTTTTCAATCGATGAAATAAAGCCTGAGTTAGATAATTTAATCATTAGTAATGCAACTAGCACATTAGGCATAGGCTGGTCACCTGACTTAGATCAATTAAATTTCATAATCAAAACTCCTAGTGAGTCTAAAATAACTAAACGATCAATATTATCGTCAATTTCTCAAGTGTTTGATCCCTTAGGGTTATTATCAATTTATATAATTAGACTAAAGATTTTGCTTCAATCCTTATGGACTCATCCATCAGTTAATGGATGGGATCAACCAGTTCCTGATAACATTAAATCTCAATGGCTAAGTTTTGCTAGTAACATGCCTAAACTTTTAAATTTAAAGATACCTAGGTTAACTCTTACAAATAATGCAAAATTTATAGAGTTACATTGTTTTAGTGATGCTTCACAGCAAGCATATGCTTCTTGTATATTTCTAAAGTCCATAGACGCAACAGGTGCATCTGAAGTGCACTTGCTGTGTGCCAAGTCGCGAGTATCTCCTTTAAAAGCTACTAGTATCCCACGCTTAGAACTGTGTGCCTCTCTTTTAGGGGCTCAATTGAGCTCTGCGGTGAGTAAGGCTCTACGCTGTAATATCAATAGGTCATTCTACTGGACCGACTCCCAGGTAGTTTTGAGTTGGATTCGCACGTCTAAGAAACTTAAAACGTTTGTGGCCAATAGAGTTGCCTCTATCCATGAGCTCACAGACAGTAATTCATGGCGTTATGTGCCCACATCTCAAAACCCTGCAGATCTCGCTTCACGAGGTGTTAGTTTGCAAGATACATCAGCTGATCAGCACTCGCTATGGTGGCATGGGCCTCCATATCTTAAGTTGTTGGAGGAGTGCTGGCCTCTGACTAAGTCAGATCTAGAGGATATCCCTGAATTAAAAACGGTGTCCGTTTTGGCGGCGGAAGTTACACCTTCGGTCTCCATTATTTTAAAGTTTGATAAATTTTCTAAACTCATCAAATTGCATAGAGTTTACACAATGGTTTTTAGGTTTATTCATAACTGTAAAAACCCCAAAAATAAATACACAGGTACTTTACAAGTGTCTGAACTTAATTATTCACTTGAAGTTATCACAAAAATAGCTCAGAAAGAATCTTTTTCTGAGGAAATAAATCACTTAACAAATAAAAAAGGCTTATCAAATAAATCTACTTTAATTTCATTAAATCCTTTCATAGACTCAGTAGGATTGTTAAGAGTAGGTGGTCGCATTGACAGCTCTAACCATCCATATGACAAGAGGCATCCAATTTTGTTAAAATCTAATCACATACTTACTAAATTAATATTCCAGGCAGAACATGAGCGTCTGCTACATGCTGGTCCTCAGCAACTACTAGCTTCAGTTAGAGAACGCTACTGGCCAATTGGGGGCCGTATTTTAGCTAGAAAGGTGGCTCGCAGCTGCTTTAGGTGTCGTCGTATTTATGGATTTACATTTATTAGGAAATGTAGTTAGTGGCGGGTTCGATTCCCATCAACCCACATATTACAGCGTAGAGCTTTACTCACGGCAGAGCTTAATTGAGCCCCTAAAAGAGAGGCACACAGTTCTAAGCGTGGGATACTAGTAGCTTTTAAAGGAGATACTCGCGACTTGGCACACAGCAAGTGCACTTCAGATGCACCTGTTGCGTCTATGGACTTTAGAAATATACAAGAAGCATATGCTTGCTGTGAAGCATCACTAAAACAATGTAACTCTATAAATTTTGCATTATTTATAAGAGTTAACCTAGGTATCTTTAAATTTAAAAGTTTAGGCATGTTACTAGCAAAACTTAGCCATTGAGATTTAATGTTATCAGGAACTGGTTGATCCCATCCATTAACTGATGGATGAGTCCATAAGGATTGAAGCAAAATCTTTAGTCTAATTATATAAATTGATAATAACCCTAAGGGATCAAACACTTGAGAAATTGACGATAATATTGATCGTTTAGTTATTTTAGACTCACTAGGAGTTTTGATTATAAAATTTAATTGATCTGAGTCAGGTGACCAGCCTATGCCTAATGTGCTAGTTGCGTTACTAATGACTAAATTATCTAACTCAGGCTTTATTTCATCGATTGAAAAAAGATTTGGAATGTTAGACCTATATTTCCGTAGGTTAAATACTACGCGTATGCGAGTAGACTCGCTGTGCTCTCGCATCACAGGGTGATGAGGCAGAAAAAATGAATTAATAGGCCTTTCAGAAGGAGATTCTGAAAGGTGACCGAGTTCAGCATACTCGTGTATGAAATTAGTGTAAGCTATCTTAAGCTCTGGCTGTTTTTTAAAGCGTGCTTCTAGAGACAAGAACCTTTTCTTGGCTGACCGGTATGAATCACCTAAGCAATTGCGAGAGTCACGAAGAGGTAGTCCTACACAAAAACGACCATTATCTAGGCGGATAGTGTTGGTGAGGAAGTGTTTCTCACACAACTGTTCCTCCCTTGTAAAGGGTGAAGTAGGTGGGACATTTTCTAATTCCCAGAATTGAGTTACCTGGTGCTCAAGGGTGGATAATTGATCTTCCTTTAAAGCAACATGACAGGCATTTATGGATTTACATTTATTAGGAAATGTAGTTTGTGGGTTGATGGGAATCGAACCCGCCACTAACCATCCGAGTTTAGAGCCGCGAAGCACAAGGGAGTTACTTCCTAAGGAGCGCTGCTCTGAGCCAATGAGGTCCCAGAACAAATCAGCACCTATTAGCATATCAATAGGGGATGGTTCATGGAAATTAGGATCCGCTAGATCAAATCTAGACAGATTTGCAAATGTGGAATCAAATGCTAACCGTGGTAGATCCTGATATTTTAGGTAAAACTAGGCAAAACATATCTACATTATATGTTTTATTGTTAGATTGCAAATTTATCATGCAACGCTTAGTTTTGTATTTGATTTGATTGCTTCCAATGGCAAAAATATTGACATTAGATGGTTCACAAGACACATCTAGTTGGGTTTTAACAGATTCAGTTATGAATGAACATTGACTGCCACAGTCAAGTAAAGCTCTAACGTTTATAGTTTTGTTAGTTAAACAATTAGAAAGTTGAACTCTAGCTGTACATAATAAGACTTGAGAACTATGAGACAAAGCAGCAGATAAAACAACAGTTTCAGAATTACTGTTAGGCGTTATAGCATCATGTAATAAACTATTATGTCTTTGCTTGCATACACGGCAGTGACCTGTAAGTCGGCATTGATCCACAACATGACCCTTTCGCAGGCAATTTTCGCACAATTGCTGAGAAGTTACGAAGAGCTTTCGCTCCTCAGGAAGCTTCGCCTTGAACTTCGCACACTCATACAAACGGTGTGACTCTTTGCAAAAAACACATTTAAATTCTACCTTCCTACTATTAGGGGCAGAGTCATCTTTAGCTGTTGCTACTAATGCTCTTGTATGAAACTTGTTAGGAGGATTACTGGCCACTGGCTTTGGCTTGTCTAATCTTTTAAGTTCGACAGACTCAGATATCTTTGACCGAGACTTGAGAAAATCAAATAATTCCTTTAAAGTAGGGACATCGGATAAAGTTATCTTATGTTCTTCCCACTTGTAGCTAGACCTATTTTCTAATTTAGAGGTTATCATTAGAACAAGTGGGGCATCCCATTGCTCAGTGGGTAAACCTAATGTATGAAGAGCCCTTAAGTTTTTAGTTACATGATCTATAACAAATAGAAAAGACTTAGAGTTTTCCTTGATAGGTTCAAAGTTAAATAAAGATTTTAAGTGATTATCTATAAGTTTGCGCTTATCATCATAGCGAGAACAGAGAAGTTCCCATGCTGTAAGGTAATTCTCATCAGTTGCATCTAAATTGCTAAGTACATTTGCAGCTTCACCTTCCAAATATGAATTTAAATAGTAAAATTTGTGAATATTTTGTATTTTGCTATTGCTATGTATAAGAGAGCTAAAAGTTTCTTTGAAAAGCAACCATTTTGAACATGAACCATCATACTTATTTATTTGAATTGTGGGCAGCTTAAAACCCAAACTATTAGGACTAATATGGCTACAGCATGAGTGTACAGATGATTCATCAGACTTAGTGCTAGTGTTAAGCTCTGATGGAGAGAATTTAATTATTAAACGTTTAGCTAATGCAATATAATGATCAAAATCTTGTTCACAAGCCTCACGGATATCCAACTCATCCTCCATAGATGGAGATAGCAATTCTATCCGTGAATTTAAGCCGTCAAATTCTTTAAATAAATTTTCAATTCTGGACAACCTCAATTCCAACTTATTGATTTCCAACTCGGATACAGTTTCTAATTTAATTAACACATCCATGTGGTTTTTAAATTTGGTTAAACGGCCTTTAATGTTGCTGCGCTTAACACACAAATCTTTGTAACTATTTTCCTCTGAGCTGGAAGTCATTGTGGGTAGATGAAATTAACCAGAAAGAATATTCTAGAATTTAAAAGAATAAATAATTCAATGTACGAACGATACGCTCCTTAGTCCAACGGCAGTGCTGGCAGTAGGCAGGCAGGCAGTGATCAGCGAAGCGTGCACTCTTAAGCAAGCAGATGGTGGGTGAACGTCTCGTACCAGGCGGCAACTGGAATTAATATTTGTAGGCGCTAAATATATTGCTTATGTAGCAAATTAAAGCGGATTGTATCAGCACAAGGCTTGAGAAATGTTAGTTTTGTAATGGGAAGGTTGAATTCCAATTAAAAAAGTGATACTATGCAGATAGCACACTAAAATTGTTATATTTTAATATAAATTGCTTATAGTCTGATGCAGAATTATGTTAAATTGGATGACATGGCAAAATTTGAAAATAAAGTATGATGATGTGGCTAATTATTTAGCCATAATTTAAGAAAATATTGAATTTAAATTGTTGAAAATTACTGAATCTACAATGAAATTAGCTAATTGCACAAAATTGAGTAGGAAATATGAAGGAATAAGAAAATGGAACGAGCTCACATGTGGTAGGTGCAATCAGGCATGCTTGAGGCACACAAAATTAGCGTGCACCCCGCTTTAGGCGCCTGATGCGTTGGAGTTGGTGGATGCGCAGCCACGTGGCGCATGCGCGTGGCTAGGGGCCACAAAATGGCTGCGGGCACGGCGGCGATGTCACGGGGATGGCGTGCAGGCGGAATGCCACACGTTGGCCGCAGGTACTGATGGCTTCGCCGGGACGGCAAGCTAGCAGCCTTCAGCTTGATCCTTGACCTGGGTGACTTGTAGGCAGCACGCTGGATCTCCTCACCGCTGTCGCCGTGGCACATCCCAGAAGAACCGCGTTGTATAGCGAGGTCCTTGTCCACGGTCGCCAAATTATGTCGCGGCAATTCGACATAAATGAAAGAAGGATGTTTGCAACGTATTTGGTTTATTACAAACTAACTTAAAATAACGTACAATGTTGTATATTCCAACCATTATTTCCAACCTCGTTAGTAATATTTTAATAGAAACCGTGTCGAAAGCTTTCTGGAGGTCCAGAAAGACTCCGACACATCTTTCGCCTTTCTCTATGTACGAGGTTATAATATTCGTCAGCTCCAGAACCGCATCCTCGGTCGACCTACCCTCCCTAAAGCCAAATTGATTCTTGTGCAAGAGTTTGTTTTTTTCTAAGTAGCAAATTACCCGTTTGTTAACTATTTTTTCTATAACCTTTGACAGGGTTGAGAGAAGCGAGATAGGCCTGTAGTTGGTAGGTTCATTTTTGTCTCTAGTTTTATATACAGGACAAACTACAGCTCTTTTAAATATAGATGGAAAAATACCGGACTCCATGCTTAGGTTACACAAAAAGGTAAGCGGTACAGCCAATTTATCAATGTTAAGCTTCAGAATGTCAGCAGTTATTTTGTCCCAACCAGGCGCACTGTGGGACCTCAGGCCAGCTATAAGTCTTGCTACTTCTTGCGGGTCTGTGGGACTAAAGGACATTGAGTCACGAGGCGGATTTTTTGCTCTGGACAAGGAGGCTAAATCATTCTCATTAAGATTCATTTTTTTTAGCATGTTACCCGCTAGTGTGCCGCCAATCGATGTAAAGTAGTCATTAACCGTATTGAGGGAGGTTGAAGGTGAGTTGTTAATACTAAGCAGTTCATGTGGTACTGGGTTTTTATTATTGAAATTACATACTTCTTTAATGATTTTCCAAGTCTCTTTTAAATTTTTACTATTTTTTAACAGTTGGTCCTGATAATATTGTTTTTTAAGATGTTTAATTAAATTATTGCAAGTATTTCTATAGTTTAAGTAGTTCTGTATAAGACTAATATCATTTGGTGATTTTTTTAGCTTTGTGTGTAATCTATCGCGCTTTCTGATGCATTTAATGACACCTTTAGTTATCCAGGGCTTTAAAGGTTTGTACCGGTTAGGTACCGATCTGATTGTAGTGTTTTCATTAATAATAGACAATAGTTTAGTCGTTAGTATTTCAGCGGCTATGTTAGCATCACCGGTTTTATACATATCATGCCACGATTCATTTGCCAGTGCAGTGGAAATATTCTCGTAGTTTATAACTGTTTTTTTACACTTATAGGGTACTCTATTTATCATTCACAACAAAATGGGAGAATGGTCAGTAAGCTGCTGTTCAAACACCACTGTTTGCCATGAATTGCGTGATTTAATCATAAAATGGTCTAGACAGGTTAGTAGTCTAGTGGGTTTTGTAATACCTTGTTTAAGACCATGCATAGCTAAAAGATTAAGGTAGTCTTCTGTCGGCACAGTGGTGTCGGCAAGGGTGTTTATGTTGATGTCACCAGTAAATATTATATTTCTAGAGTTAAGTCTACATAGAACTTGGTCAAGCGAATTCAGGTAGTTTGAGGTATTTCTAAAACACGGTGGTCGGTAAGAGCAAACAATGGAATAATCGGGATCAATATTTATTATAATACAATTGCCTTCAGAAAAATCAGGTTCAAATGACTTTACCTTCAATTCATCGCGCACATAAACGACTACACCGTCGTTTTGATTAATGCTATTTTTTGTCCAAAATGTGTGATAATTATCGATAAATGGTGGGGGGTTATTAACACTAGTCCAAGATTCTGTCAACACAAATACGTCTACTGGAAAATTTAGGGTCGAAACAAATGCAAGAAATTGGTCCAAATTACTGTTAATGCTTCTTATGTTAAGAGTGACGAGCGACAAAGAATCTTTATAATTTTTATCATACTTAATACATTGTGCGCACTTTTTTGTCTCGCTGAGCAAGGTACACTTTGTTTGCTGTTCGTCATTGTCTAGATCGTCAGTAATAAACATATTAGAACAATCGAATTTTAATTAAAGTTAAAAACATCATAAAGGTGCCACGGATTGTAAAATGAACTTGTAATATCAAATTACCACGTCTATGTTGAACGGTAACAATACGATCAGAGCGAGCGAGAGAATAGTCATAGTGATATGAGTCATTGCGTTCGGATAAATAACTTTGGCATATTATTATCATCATCATCATCAGCCTAGGGACGTCCACTGCAGGACATAGGCCTCACCAATCGATTTCCACAGCGTGCGGTTTTTGGCCGACTGAAACCAACGACTCCCCGCGATCTTGATCAGATCGTCCGTCCATCTAGCGGGAGGACGTCCCACGCTGCGTTTGCCAGTTCGTGGCCGCCACTCTAGGACTTTCTTGCCCCAACGGCCATCTGTCCTCCGAGCTATGTGTCCGGCCCATTGCCACTTCAGCTTAGCGACTCGCTGAGCTATGTCGGTAACCTTCGTTCGCCTACGGATCTCGTCATTTCTGATTCGATCGCGTAGTGAAACCCCGAGCATAGCTCGCTCCATCGCTCGCTGAGTGACCTTGAGCCTTCTGATGACTCCTATAGTGAGCGGCCACGTCTCAGTTCCATAAGTCATCACTGGCAACACACACTGGTTAAAGACTTTTGTCTTTAGGCACTGGGGTATACTGGACGAAAAGACACTACGTAGTTTCCCGAACGCTGCCCAGCCGAGTTGGATTCGGCGGTTAACCTATATATTATTATACTTATGTAGATTTGCTGGTTTTTGTGTGAGAGTAATAAAGCTAACGCAGTATGGTTTTTCAACACGTAAATGTATTTGTTGTTAGAAAAATTATGTTGTTGTTTATGCGGCATAGGTGTGTATATGTTAATGTAGTATGTATGGTAGTCTGTAGTTAATGCAGTAGTTTTAAATTGTATTACACTTTGTCTTGTTTCTAATAATAAGTACATAATAATAATTATAGCTAATAGACCTGATATTGTGGTGGTGGACCGATCTGAACGCCTTGCAATAATTGTCGATATCACCATCCCGCATGACGAGAATCTCGTGAAGGCCGAAAAGGACAAACAAGTAAAATATTTGGACTTGGCTCATGAGATGGTCGACATGTGGCAGGTGGACTAGGCTATTATTGTACCGATAGTCGTATCCGTAAACGGACTGATAGCAAAGAGTCTCGACAAACATCTAAAAAGACTTGCATTGGGTGGCTGAATCAAGGGTCTGATGCAGAAGGCGGTGCTACTCGACACGGCACGCATTGTGAGGAGGTTCCTCTTTCTGGAGCCCTAACCATCGGTAGTTTGGTCCCTGTATCCGATGCCGGTGGGGTACTATTTTTTATATTTTTAAATATTTTTCGTACTTATATTTAAAAATGTAGAATTTTATATGTTTAAATGTTCTTTACTTTTATAATTTATATTTAAACATGGTAAAAAATGAGAAAAAGGAATAAATGAGTACATAATAATAATATGTGAAAATCGTTATATCTATCAGATACTTTATGTGTTTATGTAAATCTTTCACCGTTATAAAAGAAACCAAACCTTAGCGTTAACACATACCTACCTGGGGGGCAAGCATTCGACCGCGATATACACTGACGTTCAAATAAATCGACTCACTTCATACTTTCGCACTCAAAGTGCTCTAGTTTTAAAATTAAGACCTAAATCTTAATTTAAGTCTTAAATTCTATGAGTTTTAGGTCCAATCCTAAAAAAAAGATGACAGTTTTAAATTTTAGGCATCGTCACAATAGTCGAGGAATGGTAACTGTATGATTTCGTACTCGTTTACTCAGTTAGCAAAAGGCGACGTACGGGGAAACATGCCAAAAACGCGACAAAATCTAACTCGCGCTCGAATGCTTGCCCGGCTAGCAACTGTACCTCAATGAAGAAGCCTTCGTAACCCCTTTGAAAGACACCAATCGATACCAACATTCTTGTTTCTTGTATCGTCACGTGATTACACTAACCCCAAGTGGGTTCAACAGTATTGAAGGCGAAGAACTAAGTTATCGGGCACCCTTACGTTATCGACTGACAAACTTTTGTTTTACGAACAATTAAGTGTAACGTTAACCACCCCTGAAGTTGCTGTTTGGAAGGTAAAGATAGTGGCACAATGAGTGAAAGGAGTATGACCAATTGACTATGCGATTATTCATCAACTTTGTGCCCTAAAACCCGCTTATGTTATGTCTCTTATTACCCGATAATCGTCATACACAAAACTAGAAATGATTAACTATCTTATATTTGTGACACTAGGTTGGTGTCGATACAGTTTTTGGGCATTGCCTTTTAAGCTTTTATTAATAAGCTCGGGAAGGTTTTTTTTTTAAATTTGATGCCAATTTTATATTTTTATTACGACCAATATTTATTGTTGAATAACGCTCGCCGTTGAGCATATGAGTATGTATGTAAAGAGTTAATAAAAAAAATCCTGTACTTTATTTATGTAAATAAGGAACTAAAAATATCACAGAATTTACTATTTTAAGTACCAGCAGAACATTATATTTTGATTTAATTTTTACCTATGAAATAAAAAGAAAATAAATGAATATCAGTGGCCAAATCGATATAATTATGTGTTATATCGATTAAGCTTTAAACCGAATCGCTTCTCGCAGCTTTTAAGCACATAGTTAAAAAAAATAATTATAAGCGGCAAGCGGCATTGTCACGATGTCATTAACGTCATGTATACAATCATTATTCCTGTTCAAATATGTTTCATTTTTAATAAAAATAAAAGCCACAACACGTTTCAACTCGCATTTTCTCTCACTACCTTCGTAATGCTTTCTAAAAAATACATGTGAAATATATTCATGAATGCTTTCAGAAAATGTTAGTGTTGTTTTAATTAAGCGACAGTACTGTTAAACACAGAATTAAAAATAGCTTTTGTTTAAAATGTACGGAAAAATACTTGGTTAAAGGCATTTGTATAATAATAGCAAGTGTTCCTCTTTTGTTTGATTTAAAAGTAACGTTCGAGTTTGGTTTTAACAGTTTTCATTAAAAATATGTAAACAAATGAACGCTATTTTAATTACAGTTCTTTTGTGGAATTTTGATGTCTATGGGCGTTACCACTTACCATTAGGTGGGCTATACGTCCGTTGGCTACATAGGTCGTATATAAAAAAAACTACTTTTAACGTCAAAATAAGTGTTACATTACAGGCAAATGCTTGCGTGGTTTGGGAGGCAGTTAGTAATGAATGCAATGTCATCTTCATTGGTGACATGAGTTACATAAAACACCAGGAAAAATTGTCTCCGAGATTCAATATCTAAATTCTCGACAAAAGGTGTTCGAGTTTCAATCAAAGGATCCACGAATATTTGGATCTTAATCCCAAATTTCTCTCGGTGTATTCTCATCACGACCGACAACACGAAAATTTAAGATGGCGCCTGTTACACGATACTTTGCATTGATAACATTGTTGAGGAGTCACAGATTTTATGGGCCTTTATTATGTGGATTAGCGTGCGTGTACGGGCATCAGGCATGTATGGGGAAAGGTTATGGGGTATAAAAATTGGTTTAGTGACGTAATTGGATTAAAATGTGTGATGAGCCAAAAAAGCAACAGTAGATCTGTTGCTTTTTGAGCTTGTTTTACCATTGTTTCATTGACAAGTTTACTTATTTTAAATATTCTTGGAACTGAATAGAACCATGGCACGTTTCGTTATATATTTCAACCGCCATTCAAATACAAGAGCGACAAAGCTAACTTTAAAGATTCAGTTTCATTATACTTATTTTTTTTTTTTTTTATAAAATATTAAAGTTGAAAAGTTAAGAATCCAAAAGGACTCGAACCTGCACCCCCTGGGTATACGCCCCAAGTGCTTTGCCAATTCAGCTATGGATTCGTATGCTGCCGGACTCGAAATTTCTCAACTCTTTTTGTGCCAGCTTTTAGCTAGACAAACCTTATTTGGTAGAAAAGGGGTAGATAATAAAATGATTATTTTGTCTAATTTGTGAAAATGTAACGTCGGTGTACACTATCAAACCAAACGGAACTTAAATATTTAGGAATCGTTAATTGCTGAGCCCCCCACTTATAATGTTATATACCTTTTATGATCAGATGGTAAATGTTCTTATAATTGAAGCCTTTATGGCAATCGACACTAAGAGATTTCTGCAATCTCTTTGCTCTTAATTATATCGTGATACTCACGTATTTGTTTTCAGAAAATATAGAACACTGGAATGTTTGCCAACGCTACAATATTCTCTCCGAAATCCCTCACCATATAGAATTGTTTGCACACTTCAACAACGCGAAAGGTACAATAGCAATAACTCCTAGTTACTGCTTCCCGCTACCTTTACTTCGGTCATATTTTTCTTGTTTTGGATTTTTGAAAAAGTATGAAAGGGCAACATGACTGCTTTTATTATAGCTTGTCTCCAAATAGCAGAGCCTAGGTAATCTTCTACTAAAGTATTTGTACATACGGCCTCGTTGATTTGTTTGGTTGGTGTATGCGTCCTCTCACCTAGAGGTATCGGGTTAGATTCCCCGTTAGAGCAAATGTGTTATTAGAGGTTTTTCCGACATAACATTTTCAATTTCATCACGGAGGTGGAATTGTGCTCGGTGGAGAGCGATAAGCTCACCCCCTTTCACATGGGACTTAATCATTACAGGTGAAATGTGGGTATTTTACACCTTTACCAAACCCTTATAGGTATTATTACCTAGCTATAACAACGCCTATATAAGCGTGGTGTTGTATTACGTAAAAACTTACTTTCAGAAGGGCTCATTTACGTGTAATTTTCGTATTTTCTCATCTTTCCTTTTTAGAATTGGGTCCATACATTCTGTCAAACACAGCTAGCACATAAAGAACAATTCTGAATTCTCCGTCGCAATAGCAATAAATCGTCGTTATTTCCTTTCCTCCTCCGTTACTTGATTTTTGTTAAAAATGACTATCATAATATGCTCATATATAATCATAGTCAGAGAGTCAGACCAACTGTCATACTTTCTGACGCCAACCCGTAAAGACTGTCAAAGATCTTCCATAATTTTGTATTCTTCTTTTCTTCCATTATTATGCGATTTTATAATAATTTCTGTCCTATTTCAGTTCAAATTTATTTATTTGAATCTACTCTATACATTTCTTTTAGAATTTCATATCATAAAGAACAATTCAGATTTCACCATCTCGCAATAGCAATAGCTCGGAGTTACAGCTTTTCACCTCCGTTACGTAATTCATATTTTTGTTGCTAACTGTAGTGTGATGCGCAGAGCCATTTGTTTAATCCAAAAGCAATAATACACATACAGTGAAGCTTAGCAACGTAATTTATAATGTCATATTATTAAATTATATTATTATTTTTAGTGTTATTCTACTATCAAACTAATTGTTTTGTTACTTACTTTCATGCTTTGGGTGTTTCTATGGATGCGGTGAAATGGTAATATTTAACGAGCAAGAGCGACCATCATCAGATCTTCAGAAATTAATTATATGATATGGGTGTTACGATATAGTCCTTTTTAGACAAGTTGACATTCTTTCTGGTCTCTAAAGACTGTTATAGAATTTATATAACATAATGTTTGCATGCGTTTTTATATTTTACTCTTCTTTCCTACTTCAATTACTACAAGTCATTATAAATTCTAATAATATTACATTGCCTCTAAAATACCTGATCATAAAGTACAATTCAAAGACTTCACCATCGCAATAGCAATAACTCGTAGTTCCAGCTTTCCACCTCCGTTACTTGACTCATATTTTTATTGTAAACTGTAGTATGAAGCGCAGAGCCGTTTGTTTTATCCAAAAGCAATAATACACATACAATGAAGCTTAGCGACGTACTTTATGACGTCATATATTCTCAGAGAGTGTTCTGCTATCAACTGATGGGGCGGTGCAAGTTATGAGCGATTGGTTTTCTTAATTGAATATAACTAGCTACCGCCTGTGTGGTACGACTAACCTTAACAAATTAAACATCAAACTTTGCTAGTAAATCTCTTTATCTATTTGTGAAAATTGCGTGATAATTTGGTCATTTCTTTTTGAGTTTATCGGGAACAGACAGAGGACTTTATAAGTAGAGAACTGTAAGCGTGTTAAAAACTCTCTTATCAAATTTTAAATAAAAAATAATAAGTTATCATATTATGGCGTTCTTTTTTTATAAAACACACAATCATATCAGGAACGTAGTTAACCTTTTTTTTTTAGTTATTTCCTTTTTCCATTTTATAAAAGCGGTTACCGCTTTATAAAATTGCAATAATCTCTTTACGTAACTCAGATATTACAAGTATATATGAGTGATATTTTACACATGAAAAAAGGATAACTTAATGAACTAAATAAACTTATTTCATAGGAGCCGGGTATTATGAGCTGATGCTAGAGAAGTATCTTATACAAAAAAAGGCTTTATTCAACATCTTTGATGACATTAAAAAACAATTTTAAGATTATAATGAGAAGTATTTAGCCGCTGCCTATCATGACTTAAAACGGGAAATATATGTGGAAAACAATTTAATGTGTTTTACAACTATGCTCCTCGTAACATGATTTTTCATTACTGCCGAATACCTTGCCCATGTCATAACTTTACAAAAGACTTGATCACAACTTCCTACCAAATTTTATAGTACCTTTTATGGTTTAAGCCAAGATTTACTACTTTAATATACTTTGTTATGCTTACTTAATATCTTTATCAATATTTTTCAATTAGAATTTCATCTGAGTTTGCTTTTACGGTGGTCTAAAAACAAAATTGCAGGATTTATTAAGTTAAAAAGTCGTAAAAGATGGAAGATAAAAAATGCAAAAAATGTATCCTGGCTACGTAGCTGTTCTTAGCTACTATTCAAATATTCAAGTCTTTATTGCACTCCACAATGTTAATATGGTCTTATAAATAGGTACAGTGTCAATTATGGACCATGACGGGCACGGCAAAAGTAGGAGAGAGGAAGAAAGAGCTCTTTGTGTTTAATAACAAAAAAAGTTTACATTTTAAAATTGTATCTTAAAATTTTATATTATTTTATTAATTTTTTTGGCTTTAAATATATAAATATCATACTTATTGAATACATATATGAAATAAGAAATCATTACAGTTATATATCTATCTACTAATTGTTGAGGGAGAATAATTAAAATATGGTACTAAACATTTTCAAGATTTTTTGTATTGGCAAATGGGGCTTTTTCTGGACTTATATTTATTAGGAACTGTCGCTCGCATGTGTAACTATATTATGTGTTTTCAAAATATACTTTTCTGATTTTTTGGATACTGCCTCAGAAATGTTCTCACTTGATAATATGTTATATCACACTTAGCCAAATATTTTAGCAATATTCTCAAAAAAGATATAATTATTTTAGTATTACGATGGCTATAAATGAAAAAATAAAATTAAATGGGTTATAAGTATCACTAATACCACCGAGACGGTGTTTTGTATGTTCAGACCGCGCGCTACACATAAACGTATACATATCTATACTTTAGACAACGAAACGAGACAATTTTCATGATTTACAATTATAAACCCAATTCAGAGGTCATAAAGTTTAATTTCTATTGCAATTGAGATTGTTTACGACATTTTTAACAGTTTTTAATAAACGAAAATTAACTTAAATAACTAAGCAATAGAATTTATATTCGTGTGATTTGTAATAACATTAATTTATCTTGTTTCGTAGGCTTTAGTTTAGTATATATGATGGTTTCGCGTTGTACAGGCTTCCCGTGTAATGCAATACCAGCTTATATTGGAAATGTATAGGTTGATCGGTAGCCTTGTGTACTACAGTCCAAAAAATAAGGATGATATAATTTTGCCATCTAAACCTAACGTCTTAGCTGTATTTTCTCTGACGACCGGATGGCGGAGTGGGCAGTGTACCTGCCAGCGACGCCAAGGTCGTGGGTTCGATTCCCACTTAAGACAAATCTTTGTGTGCATGAACATGGGGGTTTGTCTTAGTCTGGGTGTTTCTATGTATAATATGTATGTATTTACAAAAGAAAAGTATATATGTATTAGTATCAGTTATTCTAGTACCCATATTACAAGCTCTGCTTAGTTTGGGACTAGATGGCGTTGTGTGTGAGTTGTAAAATATTTTTTTTTTTTTATTCCCTTGAGGTGGCAAACAAGGATACGGCCCGCCTGATGGCAATCAGTTACCGTAGCCTATGGACACTTGCAACGCCAGAGGCATCACGCGTGCGTTGCCGACCTTTTAAAAACCTATTTGCACTCTTTTTAAAGAACCCCATGCTGTATTCTCTTGGAAAACCTTGGCAGGGAGCTCATTCCACAACTTTATCGTGCGTGTATAGATGAATGAAGTGTGAGTAATTCGTACATATTAATCTATTTAGTCTAGTCTAGTTTTATCTCTAGTCCAGTGGCTAATGTATGCTGGTCGTAATATCTTAGTTTCTAACCCCGGGTCGAGCCAAAGTGCAATTCGGGATCTTGAGCCATACTCTTCTAATATAAGCGTGATGTTTGTAAATTTTATCTATTAACGTCACTTATTTGATATCCATAATTGAAAGAACAAAAAGCCATATCAAATGTTTCACGGGACCACTAACTTATAAAAGTTAGATAAGAATATTAATAAAGTTGAATATAGTTTCATTAGTATTTATTGAAACAATATTTCAGATTTGCATCCTAAGGCTGCGTTTCCATTGAAGCAGAGTGAAGCGGAGTAGAGCGGCCCTTAATTAAATTCTAATTCTAATGTGTACTTTTATGTAAAATATCCAATAGATTTCTAACACATCTGTTTTAATAAAAACATTTTGAGGTAAAAACACGCCAAAAATATGAAATCAGTAACATTTTATGTGACGAGCTATTTCGGCGGGTATGTGCTGCGATGCACGTTAAATCCATCTCATTTCCCTTCATCGGCTCAGTTACGATGAACGTGATAAAATATACTCGTATGTTTTTGATGCGTTCTGATGCCGTAACATCTACATCATCAACATCATCAAATACCAAACATATATTTTTTTGATTTTTGGACGCAGGTGCAATCTTGACTTAATATAAAGCGTTTGTTTGTTTAGTTAAACGCGATTATCTCAAAAATTTCTGGTTTCAATTATATTTTTTTTTTTTTTGAATAGCAAATTTATTAAGGAAGTCTATAAAAAATAAGAATGAACAATTTTAAAACTACTTATTTATATTTAACATAAGTACATGAACATACCGTGCCTCAAAAGGTGCGCACCTCAGCTCAATACTGCAGCACATAAGCACCACAGCGTTGATATTCTGGTGCACCCGATCGTGAGTAAAACATTGTGACATTAATGTTATAATTACTACATTTTTGATAATTTCCACTGATACAAGCGTTAGAAATTAAAAAATAACCTAACCAAACTATTTAATTCACTTTCTCAAGAGTAACTCTAACTATCAGTAAAAACCGTATAGTAATTTGATAGTTTTTTAGTTTATCAAAAACAAACACACCCAGTGGAAGACTTTGTTTTATACCATGTAAGGATTATATATAACAACTGTTGTTATATATAATTGCATTGAAAAACTATATCTAGGTACACTAGTAGCGACTTACTTCTATTAGGTGCTACTACAGTAAGACAATAAACAGACCGGTACGACAAAGACGTCTAGACATCCGCCATTATTAGTCTACAGTATCCCTTAATACTGTGTTTTAAAGCTATAGTGTTTTTCCTTCTGCCACTTACATAGTAATTAATATTTTTCGGCACGGCTCCGCCCGCGTGGTGGGTATGTCGATAAAAAGTAACCTTTATTCTTCAGGTTTTCAATTGTCAAACGTAACCAGACAGACATACATTTCTGTCTGTTACTTTCTCATTTATACAGCGATGGATTGGATCCGTGTTTTCAATCAATTATACTATGTCGCATCTATGTATAATGTCTTGAAGAGTTAGCATAAAGCGAGATAGAATTCGTCGCGTTTTTGTCATGTATTAAAAAATATGGCAAAAACACGCAAAAATCTATCTCGCGCTCGTTATAATAGCCCCGACAGGACCTGTTATGTTTATTTCCCATGGTATAGCGGGTGAGCCCATCGCCATCCACCGGGCACAATTCCAATTCCTTTATTTTGTGAATTTCTTGACAGAAAGTTCACAAATAACGCTTTGTCCGACCCGGGAATCAAACCCGAGACCAGAAGGTGAGAGGTATGCGCCTCCTACTAAATCTTACTCTGTCGCACTAGGAATATACAACATCACGCCTATATTATCCACAAGGGTACGGCAGTGGTGTACAACACTCACACTTCACATGTTATGTTTAGATCCCATGGGATAGACACAATCACAACTCCGTTATTTTGTGAATTTCCTGACGGAGAGTTAACAAATAACACTTTGTTTGACCCAGTAATCGAACCCAGGACCACGCGGTGAGAGGCGCATACGCTAACCACTAGAACATCCAGCCAGTTTAAAGTATGAATATTGTATTCATTAACTTATATTACGCTAAGTTCTGAACAACGTTTAGCTCTCGCTATAATCAACTCTCCGTAATAATGTTCCGGTAATTAGGAATGTGATGGAAAAAGTTCATTGTATAGACTTACAATAATTGCAGCATAAATTCTGAAACAAGAGGCTTGTGCTGTTGGAAGTGTTCTCTAACTAAATTACTTTTTTATTGTTTCGCAAATAAGTTTTGTACATTTCGAAAACTTTGAATTGAATTCCTACTCCGTCGCACTAGGCATTTACTGTGAGTTTTTTACTGAATATATTTAAAGCATTATTATTGAGATTATTAATTATATTATATTCTATTCTTTAAAGCATTTAGGTATGCTTAGTAAATTACACTAAGAAACAATTGAAAAAATATTTGAGCGTCCACGAACTCTAAACTTAATGACGTAACATACAGTTGTGGGTCCTGGCAAGAGGCGACCGTAGCTTAGTGGTCAAAGCGAATGCAGAGGTTGCCAGTTTAAAACCTGCCAATGTCATATTTGTTCAACTGTTTCTTAGTATATTTACTGTAAGGTAAAAAAGTTTAATTTTTTCGAAATGTAAATTTCACCTCAGTATTTATATTGACAAAAACTACAAATCTTACTTAAACTGGATTTATATTTCTTTGATTTGACTAGTTCAAATGAAGTGTACCAAAATACATTGATTCATTCGAACCCTACTAAAATCAACTCCAAACTTTCCAACGCCTTCAAAACTTATAATAAGGGGCAATAAACCAAACTCTTAGTACAAAAACTTCCAACTCCACTCACTTTGAATAGCAAATGACGTCTTGATGAAAGACCACGATTTAATTTGACAGAAACAAATCGTAATTAAATGGAAAATAATTTCGGCTTTCAGAGTGCCGATTTCAGCAACTCAAGCTTAAACCTAAACTACAGCTTTTGATCTCTCTATCCCGTACAAACATTGAACGAGGAAAGAGAGAGAGAGAGATGCAAATTTAAAACCATAGATTAAGAATTTCGGTGATATCGTCCTTCAGATGACGATTGAATAGAACTATGTGACGTATTTGAAATTCAAATACGTGAAAATAATGAAACGGTGTACTGAAATCAATGCGGTAATTAGAGATTTTTTTTATTTTACTGTTTGTTTGGAAATCAATGTTTGGATCTGTGATAATTATCGTAATAAACAATATCAAAGATATAAGGGTGGTTTATATTTATGCTTTTATCATCCTTACTAATATTATAAATAAGAAAGTATCTCTGTATGTCTGTCTGATTCGCTTTCAAGGCTTAAATACTAAACCGATCTTGATAAAAAATAGTACGAAAATAGTACAAAACCTGAGAAAGGACGTGGGCTACTTTTTATAGACAAACCTACAACGCGGGCGCCGAAGCTAGTTAAGTTATATCTATAAAAAATAAATGTTATTTAAGAAATCTTGGCAATCCTTGAAAAATATAACGAAACACGTGCATATGGGACACACGTTTATTGACAAAAAACAGTGACATCAACTATAACCACAGTAACAATAAAAGACCTACATTCTAAACTCAAAAATAATACATACATAGTAGCTTTTCAAATACAAGTTATCCAGTGTAGAAAAATATGTAAGCATATACATAAATACTTAACGATATCGTAAGCATCTAAAATTCGTTCACGGTTTCGCCTGCGTTGTACTTCAAAAAAAAGTAGTTTATATATTCCTAGGATCTAGAACTATCACTACACCAATTTTTATTAAGATAAGTATTGTAGATTCGAATATTTTTGGGTACAAACAAACAAAAAATCTTTAGTCTTCTTAAAATTATAGTATAGTATATACAACAAAAAATCCACTGTCGCATTTTGACTTTAGCTTAATTATTCAAACTTTCCGTACGTAAAAATTCTGGGTTAGCTTTTAAGTTAGGTAATTTAATCAAGTCAACTACTCCTTCGGCCAAAATGAAGCTACATAACTCCAAGTCGTGAAACTTTGTAATTTGCCATTTTTAACCAACATTCTCCAAGTAATATTTTAACTAAAGCAATTCGGGAAAAATGTGGAAGAGTTAATTAGTGTGAACTTGCTTCAAGGAAAAAAAGAATATTAGGAGCTATCTCGGTAGGTTCATATAAGATTTAAAAGCACCTCACTTTCGTACTAAATTAAGAAACAGTGTTACTTCCACTAGGGTTTGCATGATATTGTATATTTCAGGATAACTTGTATCATGATGAGATGGGCTTTTTTTAAAGTTTTTTTAGTCTTCTTTTAATCGGGGAGATGGTTATAAATTGTCTACCGCGTGGAATCCAGTAATTACAAAAGCAAAACCTTCCTTTGATTTGCAGTCGGCGAAATGCACGAATCCGGATACGGTCAGTGTAGTGTGTACTGGACTTTATAATGCAAAAGTCAAGAAGTGCGGGTAGACGGAGAATCATCAGCCTAACTAATGGAGAGGGCACGCCGCTAGAACTAGTCTGCTTGCGACCACGGCCAGTGTAATCTGAATGCTGAAACGTCAAGCCAAAAAGGTAAATAATGCATGATCGTGTTAATTCAGTTAGATTTTAATCAATCATGCAACGCGTAAGTTGTAAAGTTTAACAGAGATAAATGACTACGTATATGTCATGGTAATAAAAAAATATATTTACTGTGTGTACTTTATGTGTTTTATTATAAAAAAAACACTACTCTGATATGCCAACGCTTGGCAACCCTACCCGTCGTACACCTTGCGGGCCTGCTAGAATTTAATTAAGCATTTTTCGCGCTGATTAAACAGTGGAGGCTCTCTTAATAAACAAGCGACCGTGTGATTGGCGTTTTCCTTGTTCTAACGGAGAACTCAATCCTGTTTATTTTCTTTAATCCTTTGTTTGTTTGCAAACAATTGTTTTATTTTTAACCGACGAAAAAAAAGCGGAGTAGGTTCTCAAGTCATCGTGTATATTTTTTATTTTTATGTTAGAACATGCTTAACTTTTTACTGAGTGCTCTGATTTTGAGAGCACTCAGTAAAAATGAAACCATCTGGTGAGATCGTGGTCAAACGCGAGCCTATCCACCATAAAAAAAGAAAGATTTAACAAATATACACAAAAAAACATTAAAGTTGGTCGGAGGTATGACAACTAACACTATGACACGATATTTTAATATAATATATTATGAGAAAGTATGTCTCTTAATATAGGTGGGGTGAAAATACTAAACTATTTAGTTTTATTTTAATTTTATTTTTTTGTATTTTGATGTTTGTTTTGACGTGTTCAAGCGCCCCTTTACGACCATGGGAATAAATGATTTCATTTGATTTATTGTTTTTATATTTTTTATCTTTAATAGTTAATTTGTAATATACTACGCAATACAACCTACTTCTTTTCAAATATCGATTCTTTCCAACGAAATTTTAAAGCGTCTACATAAAAACATACTCTATTTTCAAACAATATACAAGAAACATCCTATTCAGAGCAGTATTTTACAGCTATCGTAAAAGACACTTACACAATTAATGGCCTCTCGCTTTGATACGTAAAATAAATCGTTACGGAGCAGTATTTGGTGCTTATATTAGAGCTATTAAAGTTGAGTTGAAAATGTTGTTTCTAAGGGGATACTTTACAGTTATGTAGTATTAGATTCAAAATATTCAAGTCCTATTAAAAAAAAATGTCGTTATATATTTTTTTTCTATTAATAAGTTAGCTAGGCAACGATAGCCGAGTGGGAGACCGTAGGACTGCTAAGTCAAAGGTCTCGGGTTCGAACCCACGGCACACACCTCAATCTATAAAAATAATTTTTAATAAAAAAAAAACCGACTTCAAAAAGTAGGTAACTAAAAAGCAAAAATAAATTTACTTCGCACAAAATAATACGTTTTTTCATTTAGTAAAATAGAAATTAATGTTTTTTTGTGTATATTTGTTAAATCTTTTTTTTTTTATGGTGGATAGGCTCGCGTTTGACCACGATCTCACCAGATGGTTTCATTTTTACTGAGTGCTCTCAAAATCAGAGCACTCAGTAAAAAGTTAAGCATGTTCTAACATAAAAATAAAAAATATACACGATGACTTGAGAACCTACTCCGCTTTTTTTTCGTCGGTTAAAAATAAAACAATTGTTTGCAAACAAACAAAGGATTAAAGAAAATAAACAGGATTGAGTTCTCCGTTAGAACAAGGAAAACGCCAATCACACGGTCGCTTGTTTATTAAGAGAGCCTCCACTGTTTAATCAGCGCGAAAAATGCTTAATTAAATTCTAGCAGGCCCGCAAGGTGTACGACGGGTAGGGTTGCCAAGCGTTGGCATATCAGAGTAGTGTTTTTTTTATAATAAAACACATAAAGTACACACAGTAAATATATTTTTTTATTACCATGACATATACGTAGTCATTTATCTCTGTTAAACTTTACAACTTACGCGTTGCATGATTGATTAAAATCTAACTGAATTAACACGATCATGCATTATTTACCTTTTTGGCTTGACGTTTCAGCATTCAGATTACACTGGCCGTGGTCGCAAGCAGACTAGTTCTAGCGGCGTGCCCTCTCCATTAGTTAGGCTGATGATTCTCCGTCTACCCGCACTTCTTGACTTTTGCATTATAAAGTCCAGTACACACTACACTGACCGTATCCGGATTCGTGCATTTCGCCGACTGCAAATCAAAGGAAGATTTTGCTTTTGTAATTACTGGATTAGACTAAAAAAACTTTAAAAAAAGCCCATCTCATCATGATACAAGTTATCCTGAAATATACAATATCATGCAAACCCTAGTGGAAGTAACACTGTTTCTTAATTTAGTACGAAAGTGAGGTGCTTTTAAATCTTATATGAACCTACCGAGATAGCTCCTAATATTCTTTTTTTCCTTGAAGCAAGTTCACACTAATTAACTCTTCCACATTTTTCCCGAATTGCTTTAGTTAAAATATTACTTGGAGAATGTTGGTTAAAAATGGCAAATTACAAAGTTTCACGACTTGGAGTTATGTAGCTTCATTTTGGCCGAAGGAGTAGTTGACTTGATTAAATTACCTAACTTAAAAGCTAACCCAGAATTTTTACGTACGGAAAGTTTGAATAATTAAGCTAAAGTCAAAATGCGACAGTGGATTTTTTGTTGTATATACTATACTATAATTTTAAGAAGACTAAAGATTTTTTGTTTGTTTGTACCCAAAAATATTCGAATCTACAATACTTATCTTAATAAAAATTGGTGTAGTGATAGTTCTAGATCCTAGGAATATATAAACTACTTTTTTTTGAAGTACAACGCAGGCGAAACCGTGAACGAATTTTAGATGCTTACGATATCGTTAAGTATTTATGTATATGCTTACATATTTTTCTACACTGGATAACTTGTATTTGAAAAGCTACTATGTATGTATTATTTTTGAGTTTAGAATGTAGGTCTTTTATTGTTACTGTGGTTATAGTTGATGTCACTGTTTTTTGTCAATAAACGTGTGTCCCATATGCACGTGTTTCGTTATATTTTTCAAGGATTGCCAAGATTTCTTAAATAACATTTATTTTTTATAGATATAACTTAACTAGCTTCGGCGCCCGCGTTGTAGGTTTGTCTATAAAAAGTAGCCCACGTCCTTTCTCAGGTTTTGTACTATTTTCGTACTATTTTTTATCAAGATCGGTTCAGTATTTAAGCCTTGAAAGCGAATCAGACAGACATACAGAGATACTTTCTTATTTATAATATTAGTAAGGATTACTTTGCACCGACTTCAGAATTATAAAATAATTTCTATTTTACTAAATGAAAAAACGTATTATTTTGTGCGAAGTAAATTTATTTTTTGCTTTTTAGTTTACCTACTTTTTGAAGTCGGTTTTTTTTTTTTAAAAATTATTTTATTTTACGATTTTAAGTGATGGGTAGACCAGAATGTTTCTCAAATGAGGAGACGACGGTTACTTGAGACGGAAAACTTATTAATAATAATCCCCGTACTCCTAACCGTTGAGGAGTTGTACCTTCCAGCATCAGCTCAGCTACTTAAAATGCAAATATCCAAGAAGTTTTAGGTAATATACGAAAAACAATATAGAAGCCTTTGAAATTTGAGGGTTACCCATGATTTCTCTAGGATCCCATCATTAAATCATGACCTCATATTATGAATGTACATAAGTAATATTCAACGTCTCGCCTCATCTGTGTATAACTTGAAAGAATACAGTAAACGGCCTCAAGGAGCCTATATTTAAAGAATTATCCCCGTGCTCCTAACCGTTGAGGAGAACGTGACTTGAAAAAAATGGGACCACATGACAAGTATATCCTATCAAACAAAAAAAGAATTTCTCAAATCGGTCCAGGCGTCTTCGAGTAATCGGCGGACAAACATAAAAAAAAAAAAAAAAAAAAAAAAAAAAAACATACAACCGAATTGAGAACCTCCTCCTTTTTTTGAAGTCGGTTAAAAATACCGCTTGCTAACGGTAAAGGAAAACATCGTGAGGAAACCTACATGCCTGAGAGTGCCTAAAAAAGTGCTCGAGGGTGTGTGAAGCCTACTAATCCGCACTTGGCCAGCGTGGTGGACTATGGCCTAACCCTTCCCATCATGAAAAGAGACCCGCGCCACAGAGTACCCGCGCCCAGCAGTGGGACATGTATTAGATACAGGCCTGCTATTATAATAAGTTAGCTAATAATTTGTTTAAACATGACACTTACCAGTGAGTTTTACTGAATATCGATTTTTTTTTGTCAAGCTAATTTAGACTTTAATGTCTTGGTAAAAATAATAGTAAGGTGGATCTATTGGTCTGATAATACTTGATTGTAGGTGATGTTTTACATGTTCTTAAGTATCATTAAAATGCGAAAAAAAAACCGGAAAATTACGCTTGACACATGGAAAGTATTAACACCACATGTGAAAATAAAATATTCATTAAAGAATATTACAATTGCATGACCTAGTTTTAATGCTAATTAGACTTCATATCTCACCGTCAGCAATCGCAGGTTGCTACGATTTATACAATTTAAAGCTGACACATCACTGTGTCACGTGAGATCATATTCATGTCACTCGCATACAATCTATGTCTATATGCACTTTGGTAAAGCCTACGTTATGAAAAAACATAACTATGGATATGTACGGCATGGATACCACAATATAATGCATTCTCAAAAGATATCCAATTTTAAATTTTGTTTTTTTGGCAGGTACAGTGGGCTAAGCAATTAGGTATGCAGGGCAAAAACTTCTACGCCATACTGAAAACTGACTGCAATAGATATGCATGGGTGAATTACATATTTAATAAGTGTAATAAACCCACCATTTAGATATGTAACTCACTTATCCATAACTGGTGTAGTAAGTCTTTTCTATGACATAGAAGTTTTTGCCCTGCATAGCTAACTCGTTGGCCCACTGTACATAGAACATAGCAATAAGTTCACAGGACGAAACGTCTGCGTCATAGTGAAGACTGACTACACCAGTTATGCATGTGTGAGTTACATAACTAAATAGTAGGTATATTACATTTCCTAAACACACACACACACACACAAGCATAAGGTACTATTTCAAAACAGAACTTTATTGGTTATTATACTCCATACTTAATAACACGCAGTCAGCATTCACACGTCGTCGGTTAATACAATTCACAAAGCTGACACATCACTGTGTTACGTGAGGTCACATTTATGTCACTCGCATACAATCTATGTCTTTATGCACTTTGATAAAGCATACGTTATGAGAAGGCATAACTATGGCTGCTGTTGTGAAAAGACTACGACCTTTATTGAGTTTGTAAATGACATCGTGAAATGTTCACCGAAAAGCGTGTTTCTGGTAAAATTACTGATTATAGTAAGACTGATTTTTAAAATGTTTCACTCTGGGAGCATGATTTTTATTAATAAGACAAAATATATACAATGCAGTGCAGATTGATGAGGCATTCGGCATGGTGCTTAGTACATATTGTTATGATGAGAGAAGGTAGCTAAGGAGAAGAATTACTCAGATTAATCTTTAGTCTTTTTTTTAAAGCTTAATAACTCTTTGTCGTATGTAGAATTCGGACAAACGACTAAGTGTTTTCATAAACTGAATCGAGTACACCCAAATCGGTCTAGATATATATATATATATATATATTTTAGTCACCCGAATGCTGTGTTCCATACCCGAAATTATGTAAACAATACATTAGTCTATTCATTTGTACGAATTCCATAGGCCATATAGGCAATCGACCATATACATTTGCCTTTTTTTCAAAAATTCCAACACTTATTTTCGCAGTGGACTTTCTTAGTGGAATACCACTACGAAAGTTGAAGAGGGAAATATCAATACATCATATAATCCGTATACATCATTTACATATCAGAAGTAATTAATAGCCACTTCAATTGGCGGATTAAGTTTTAACGATTCACCCCTCAAAGTCTATTTACTGACATTCAAGCAAATATACTTAACCCACCAAGCCTTTAATCACCCAGCGTAGGTAAACAGTCAACAACCAAAAAAAGAATCCCCACATGAGCTTCCTTTGAAGTTCTCTACGCGCGGCTAAACGCCAAAGAAGACTATTAAAATAGTCTGCAGAGGTTTCTCCGGTGAGGTACGGCGGTCGCTTCGCTACCCTAATCGCGTCACACACGCGCAATTATGCATATCCATATACTTTTATGTTGTGGGTTAAGTTGGAGATAAAACGATTAGAATAATAAGAGGATGAGATGAAATCGCTGGACAAACGATAAGGTCTACAAATAAAACACGTTAATTTGTACTAAAACGGTATAATGATAGGCAAAAGATGACCAGGTACGCGGTTTGGTGGAGCTGTGTCTTTAGCCATAGCGGGGAGATCGCGAACTGAAGTAAAATGCTTAGGTAGACATGCCCACCGCCCGCGCGCAGGTAAATGCTGACAATGCTTGTGAAGTAGGATTTCCCCGTACAATATACGCATTGAATATAGAAACTTTTAGAAGTTGTTTTAAAAATATGCGTTAAATATCTTTTTAATGTTAAATATTGCGTATAACAATTAATTGTGTGCAATTTATGACTCTTGGTCTTTTCCATGATTGCAAAGCAGTAAGAGAGTACTAAATCGCTGATTGTACTTTTTAAACCGCACACCAAATGATACACAGGATATCAAGGGCCACCCACGTGGAATCAGGAAATTAATTGTGAGAAAAACGTCACGTCGACTGGATTATAAGGCTTACAGTATTTACAGAGGTTTCCGCCTAGTTAAAACGAAAAGGTGCCGCTAATTCCGAGATTGCACCCAATTTATTGATATTAGACAGCAGTTTATTTTTAAGCTTTTGTTTCTTATAATATATATACAAAAAAAAAAAAAAAAAAAACATACATAAGTTATATTCAATATCTCGCCTCTTTTAGGTATAACTTGGAAGAATTTAGTATATATAGAATACCTTTAAAATTTGAAGGTTGCTCTTGATTTCTCTAAGATCCCATCATAGGATCGTGACCTGATAAAAATGTGACCACATGACAAGTATATTTTTCCAGATAAAAAAGGAAATCCTCAAATCGACCCAGGCGTCTTTTTTTTTTTATACTACTCCCAGAGCGAACGAACGTGTAGTCCACCTGATGGTAAGTGGAGTACAGCCCATGGACATCAACAATCCGCAAAAGCAGATTATAGATGCGTCGCTGCAGCTGAGGACTACGGTGTTATGCCTCATGTGCCAGTAATTTCAGGGCCTGATCTCACCACCAAACCGGAACACAGTAATGGAAGCACTACTGTTTGGCGGCAGGTTAAAGGTGAGACGGTGGTGCTGCCGCCCTCAAGCTCATTCACGAGAGCTCTACCACCAGTACCGTCTTCGAGTAATCGGCAAACAAACATAAAAAGAACAAAAAATCACAATCGAATTAAGAACTAAAGCTCAAATAATCAGCATTGCCATTCAACGTGGCAATGCTGTCAGCCTTCTGATCACGTTCTCTGCAGTCGAGGTAGATGCGGAGGAATTCTATGATACCTTAACTGTCAATTTGTAAATAGTTATTTGTTATTTTATATTAACTTATATATAAATTAATTAATTTTATATTAATTAGAAAATTTATATTAATGTACATAATTGTACAAAAAAAAACAATAATTAAGAACCTCCTCCTGTTTTTTTAAGTCGGCTAAAAAATACCGATTCAACTCAAAATGTTAAGCAACTGAATGAAGTGTGAAACGGATTGTATGATTAGTACCAAAAAATTTTCAATTCGTTCTAATCGTAGTCTACAAAGATTATAAATATCGAACGGATTTTTTTTAAATACATGGAAGAACTTTTGTTATTCAATAGTTCAATCAAAGAAAATAGTTGATGAAAAAATACTGGTTTAATGAATTTTCAAGCGAAGGAAGTTAATTTTTTTTTCTTGCTAGTTTCATAATAAGTTTTTTTTTAGTACATCACCTTACCACTTCATATCTGTGAACGATGCAAGTGTTTTATTCCTCATAAGCAGGCATTTCCTTTTAGTTTTCAGGCTCAACGACCCCTAAAATATCGAAATAATATAAATCAGTGTCTTCAAAAATATTTCAGAAAGGGCAGCTATCTAATATTACATTAAAAAGAGAAGCAAACATTTATTCTACCTAGATAAAGTCTAGTATCTGGATTATGTCCTAACAAAGGCAATCCTTGGATGCTCATAGAATATTAATGAACTAAAAAAACTGTCAATATATATTGGGAACATGACTTTCAAAAAGATCTCAAGTTTATTTAATATTTTAACAGCCGTCGTAACAGTCTACCTTCCCAACCTTTCCTGTAAAAAGAAAGTTGAGAAACTGTACAAGTTCATATTATTATATAGTTTAAGAAAAATATACGTAAGATGCCTGGCACAAATGCAAATAAACCTATACTCTGTACCAAAATCAGAGACAAAAGTCGAACTCCAAAATAAAATTCACAAATAATTATTTGTGAATTAAACTCATTTTTACTGTTCTTTAAATAACGGGGATCCGAGAAAAATAAAAAAAAAACTAAAACTTTAATCACTTTTGGCAATATGGCGGCCAAAACCCATAGGATATTGAAATTTTTAGAGTATGCTCTTTTAAGCTTACTCTACAACATATTCAAAAATCAAGTTGATATGCAATTACGAATCGTTTAATTTTCTTAACATAAAAACATACCATACCATCACGCCTTTATTACTCACAAGGGTGTGGCAGAGTTAGAACAACACCCACACTTTACCTTAAGGTCTCATGGGATAGGGGGAGAGCCTATCGCTATCCAACGGGGACAATTCTAACTCCTAGCTGCTTTTGTGAATTACCTGACAGAAAGTTCACAAAATAACACTTTGCCCTTCCCGGGCATCGAACCCGAGACCTCGCATACGCTAACCACTAGACCAACGAGTTTTGTATTAAAATAATAATCTTATTTTATTTGCTTACCAAACACAATCTACTCGTAGCTAGCTTACTTTGGATCTCTTTTCTATTAGCATCTTACATAAATAAAACATAATTCTAAAATATAATACACATTAAAACTATTTTTTTTGTTTTGTTAGTTAACTAAAAACATCAGTAATTTAATTTAAAAAGCAATCAAACCTCAAATATTATAAATTTAGACCATATTTTAAATATTTTATCTTTTATTAGATTCTGAAAAAGAATAAACACAGGCCAAATAGTTTGATTGAATAAAAAATTCCAACAAGTAAAATAAATATTCGTTGAAAAACGTTTTTCATACGGATTATCTGTATTTATCTGTGAAAACGAAAAATATAATTGCTTCGAAACGTATTGAAACAAAATACCCTGTCTGCGTCATTGAGTGCTTTTCCACTGCATGGCACGACAACTGCGCGGCGTCGGGACGGCGAATGAGCACAAATAAGACGTCTTTTTCTTTCGTATTAGCGCGTTATTCGCGTTTTTCCACTGCACAGCAATGGCGACAGCACGTTGAGCGTGAACGTGAGCACGCAACGGCAAGGAAACGTTTCTATTGAAGCGGAATGTAGTGGAGCCGCGTGTTCATATTATTATAATGATTAATAAAAAAACCACTTGATCGCACTTCACTCTGCCAACACCGCTCCACTCCCGTGTTCGTCGCCATCACCGTGCCGTACAGTGGAAAACGCACGAGATAATTAAAAGGAGTATTGAACTACTTTGTCCATTTTAACGAGGATTGTATGGATTTTGGGATAAGCTTTAAAACTGCTCACTAATGACTTGAAATAATTATTTTGTTGGACTTTACCAATAATAAATAATGATCATGATGGCGATCCCTCTTTTTAAGTTAATATCGTAGATTGCTTTTTTTAATTCGTCTGGCATGAAGTATGTTAATATAATTATGCATGTACATTTTTTATTCTAAAGATAGATACCTACTAACTAGGTGGCACCTTTAGATTTAATTCCAATAACATTCAACTTTATTATCCTAATGGAAATAGTTTGCTCTTTCATTTCATTTTGTAACGGGTTATAAATATATCCCACACAAAGATATATGTATTATGATAGATACGGACGTTAAAAACAATCTAATTAATTGTATTACTTACTTTGTATTACTACAATTACCTATAGTAGGTGAGGCAAAACATTAATAATGGTTTATCTATTTTATACAGTGCAGGTCGAATATACTCTCCACACAATACACCCAAAAACCAAAATTCAATAATAAAAATAAACACAGCATTTTCTGATGACGCTAACACAAAATAAAACCTTTAAAACAAAATAAAACTAACTTAAATCGCATAACACAAAATATTTGTGGTATGATATATGTGTTATGTAATTTTGGATTATATTAATATAATATTATGTGTTGTTTTTACACAAAAAACTAACTACAAATGAATTTGGCACGCCATAATTGACGATAGTTAAAAATAATCCAACTACAACTGAAAATCTATGTACTCTATATAAGAGTAATTGACTTCCGTAAATCAAATACCAGTGGTACCAAGAGCTTTCGTATTCCGAATATCGATCAGGTAAGCCCAGACAAAGAGGACTTAATTTCACGATACCCTGAGGCTAATCTAGATTTCTATCAGCACAATAGGGTGCCCAAATTGGCGAGCTTGTAAAGAAATTCCGTGGAAGGAAAACAGGTGCAAAAGGAAATAGGAATTTGCATATTTTTATTAGAAGATTTTGTTATGGTGAACCTTGTAGGAACTTTTCCTCTAAAAATAAATTAGATATTGATGCGACTAGTAGTAGGCAAAAACTAAAATAAACATATTTCGTACGTATGAAACGTACGAAATATGTTTATTTTAGTTTTTGCCTAAATGTTAAGAACACGACAGTCGGCGCCAAATTACAAAATCAAATACCAATTAAAACCGTATTTACCGAATTAATTGTTGAAAAAATCACAAAATCAAATACCAATTAAAACCGTATTTACCGAAATAATTGTTGAAAAATCATAAAATTAAATAACAATTAAAACCGTATTTACCGAAATAATTGTTGAAAAAATCACAAAATCAAATACCAATTGAATTGGTATTTGATTTTGTAATTTGGCGCCGACTTCAAAAAAATATAATTAATTGGTATTACATAATTATTTGGGTTTATTGTTTTAAACAAATTAATATAAAGGTAAGCAAAGTTTAGCGAATATTTTATTTTTTACATTTGAGTTTTTGAAGGCGGTTCCTTTTTCTTTGAAAAAAATTAGTACATAATTATAATATTTAGAATACGCTCGAGTTAAGAATATTCTTTTTTTTAATTAGTTTTTTTTATTTTATTTTTTTTATTTGTTTTTTTTATTTTATTTTTCTTTATTTGTTTTTTTTATTTTATTTTTTTATTTCAAGCTTTTTAGTGTCTTAGTTTTTTAGATTTAACGATGGGGTTAGGAAGAAATACTAAGGCATCATTACGCATGAAACACAATAGAAACAATCAAAATAATCAAAAAATTCTTTCTGAGATCTTCATGATCATAAGTTATCACTACGATAATAACAAATGTGCTGAAACGTAAGCCCCGTCCAAACCTAAGCAGAGCTTTCGGTACTTTAAGGGTAGGTAAGTAGGCTGTCTCTGCTTACCCTTCAAAGCATACACAGGCATGATGTTATGTTATGTAGTGGTGAAAACAATACATAGATACACGATTGCACAAAACGTGGTTTATTAGCTATTCGTTTTTGAAGAGTTCCGTTGCCTGTCTCCAAAGATCTTCATCAGATTCTGATAAATTATATACTAAAACCTTCCTTGAAACACAAGGATTAAAATACCGAAAACTGCATTCAAATCGGATCAGTAGTTTCCGAGAAAATCGCGAACATAAAAAGGTGACATACATACATACATACGGATCGAATACAGAACCTCTTTTTTTTTTTGAAGTCGGTTAAAAATCACAAACTTCTAAGCTGATATTTTTATATTTTACTTAAATTAAACTTAACTTTTATCCTAACCCTTAAAGCTTTCTGCCCACTATACCGTAGCATACCATGACCGTACTGGGACCGTTTCAAACAAAAATCTATTCTTTGTATTGAGAAGTATGAGACTATGCCCACTATACCGTTCCGTCACTGTCCGACACCGTAGCGTGCCATGCACGGGCCGTCAACTATTCGTCGGAGGGAATATTTTCATAACGCAGTCGGCCCGCTTTAGTGGGCAAAATAGAGTGAACCGGATTGTTTTGCGTGCCGGATACGTTCCTAGCACGGTCATGGTATGCTACGGGATAATGGGCAGAAACCTTAAGGCTGATTTTGTGATAGATAATATAAATATTTATATATGTGATTGTTTTGTTTTTAGAGTTTTTATTATATTATTAAGGCTGATTAGTGATTGTAATATCAATAACTACTTCTTTTACTGGTTGATTTTATTGATCTAAAGTTGTTAGACTGGTAAATGACACCCCTTTATAATAATTTGTTATAAATAAAAGATAATATTTTGATTGTTTTTTCATTTATTTACCTATAATATTATTATATATATTGACGGATCAAAAATGCTGCATTGGCCACATTTTTGAATAAATATCGCTTACACATTTTTAAAATGAAAGCTTTAGAATTATAATAATAACTAAAGATTTTTTTAAAGTGGCAACTGATTTAATTTTATATATACATAACGTGCGAAATAAGCCCATACGTTTAGAATATTTATTTTGCATTATATTAACATTTCAAAGAATATCAGTAAAATTTAATAATTATTATTATGGAATGAGTTGCCAAACTATGGTGCATTATATTGCAGTTTGGCAACCCATTACCCATAGCCAAAAGAGTTTTTGATTTACCATCACGGATTAGTGTTGTATCTAAAAGGTATACACGACATGCACGTAACGCTATATTAACTATTTTAGCGAACATTATTTTTGTTGTTGACTGTACGACTTGTGGCTTGGACAATAGATTACTTGTGTGTGTGTGTGGTGGTCCCAGTTGACGGAAGAAAAATAATATTTTTTTTGTAATCCGGCAACTGATCCCGTGGGTCCAGTTAATTGCGGTCCCAGTTGCCTGAAGCCTCCCATCACGAGGTCTCGGGTGTGTTATCGGGGTCGAGTAAAGTCTAAATTGTGAACTTTTTATCAGGAAATTCACAATAGCAGCACGGAATTGTAATTGTGCTCGGTGGATATACTTATAAATTAGGTATGTAAGACTAAAGGCCACGCTACTCTTATTTTCTACAAATATTGTTTAAACCAGCTACTTTCTTTCTGTACATAGCTAGATTAAAATGAAAACTTCTATTACAATCCTTTATCGTGAAAACCCAAGACATAACTTACAGAACATCCCTAAATAGTCAATCAGTTGATCCAATCAGTTCTTGCCTCGAATTAATGTTGTCGATCAATCTTTGGAACTGATTAGATCAGACTGCAGCTATTCGACAAACTGATTCGCAATCAAAAAGCCTAAAATGTTTTCAAAACTTCGGCTTTTACGACCTTCTTCCATCAAGCGGCGATCACCCCAAAACGAAAACACGTTCAAATTAAAAATGTCTTCAAACTCTTCTCATACTCTTGGTTGTTACGTCCTATTTAACTTGGTCGGGTAAACTTATTAATGATCCCAGCACAACTCCTTGGCAACTCGTTACTGGGGCAATAAATAACGTAGGAACTTGTCCAAGTTTTTCTCTTTCAATCTTTTCATTGCTATTAGTTAGGATTTCCATATAAATATAGTTTGTTGAATAAGGTTTGATTGTAGTATACTAAAAATACTTACTCTTCTGTGGAAATTGGTTTATATATGTGAGTAAGTACCGGTCGTAGAAAAAAAAATCCCTCGATTTTGAAACTTTATTCATTGGTGCTCCAGTTCTATTGGTCTTAGCGTGATGATAAATAGCCTGCCTCGATAAATGGGCTATCTAACACAGAAATACTTTTTCCGAGATTAGCGCGTTCAAGCAAACAAACAAACTTTTCAGCTTTATAATATTAGTATAGATGAACGTAACTCAAAATTTAAGTACATTATTTGTCTAATGCAATAAAATGGAGTTTTCTTGGTTGTTTGTCATGCGATCTGAAGAAAGGCTTCTTCAATCCGGTCAATGAATCTCATAGGGGATAATAACCAAGGTTCATTAGTCCGTCTAGACTTATCTGTTTGAAACTATCTTCATTATTTAGACAGTCGCCAGGATAAAAAAAAAAGATTAACATATCCTTTCAACGTGTTATGATATTACAAACCTTTAACAAATGTTCATTATTTCTCCTCTATCTATAGTGTCTCACTGCTAGGCCCATTTTCCCCATTAACTTCTAGTTCTCTCTATCATAACACTACAAAAAAAGCAATCAAGCTCTTATTTATTAAATATTAACTTGTATGGCGTTGTGGGTTCGATCCTCACACGGAACAAATCTGTGTGTGATCCGCAAAGATTTGTTCTGACTCTGCGTGTGTAAAATATATGTTTGTAAACACCCCTTCGACACAGCAGTTATTCCTAGTGCAGACGTCGGTTTTTAAAAAAGGTACAAAAAAATAATAATACCCGGTTTTACGTTCAGCAAACATTTACTTACCTCATCCCCATACTACCCCATTTTCCTTAACAAACTAAAACGTGCATTAAAATAAAAATTACGCCTAAATGCACTCCGAACTTAACATAAACTTATGGTGATAAAATAGAAACATGGGTTATGCATTACTTTAATGGGGTTTTAATGTATTTGAGCGACGGAGCCTTGGTGCTTGTATGTACCCCTAATGTTCGATATGATTGATTTGTTTGATTGTTACAAGTTGAAAGATTGGAAGGAATTTGTGATTGAAGTTGAGGGTGTAAACGCCATTGGATTGGTGTTTGTTCGTTTTTAGCTTAAGAGTAAAATGGTCTTAAATTTACAAGTATTGGAAATAAAGTATAGATGTCTTTTTCAATTATCCAAACATGACAATACATTTACCAAGTTGTTATAATGATGTTCGCATGTATACCTTCACATGTTATTTATGTAAATTATATTTGCATGTCAATACATTTGACTGAAGTTGCATGAACTATCTGTATTATGTAAGATCTACATTGTACCAACTTTAAGGCAAATAAAATGATTATTAATTATTATTATTGATTATTCATGATCTCTGTAATAGAAAAATCTTCTGTTATACTTTACATTGTCAACGTTATTAAAACAAGTGGTTTAGGTCCCATGGGGTAGGGGGTGAGCATATCACCTTATCTTCTTCTTCGTCGTGTCGATAACTGAGTCAAATTTGAGTTTGACTTGCCATCGTGATGAAAAGATTAGCCAATTCGCTTTGGAAAACTCGTGAATTGCCCAGGGTGCGCCGGACGTAGGGAATCGTTGTGTACGTCACTCGGGGAGGCTCCTTCCATACATCCCACCCACATGCACACCTTATACCGGGCAAAATTCCAACTCCGTGCTGCTATTGAGAATTTTCTGACGAAATGTTTACAAATAACCCGACTCGGGCGTCGACTTCGAGACCTCGCGGTTAGAGGCGCATACGCTAACCACTAGACCAAGGAGGCAGTTCCACTAGAGTCTAGTGAATTTATTGAGAACCTCCTCGTTGGTCTAGCGACGAGACCAACGAAGAGCTTCTCAATCAATTAGAAATTAAATGTTGATTGGAGTTTTCATCAGTCGTAAATTTTTAAATTGTCGAAAAAAATTGAAACCCAAATGCTATCGATATCTGTACCATAATTGAATTGTTGCGGTTCGTCATTTAGATAGTTTACGAACCTATTACAAATATTTGCTTCTTCTTCTTCTTCGTCGTGTCGATGGCTGAGACAAATTTAATTGGCCCAATAAGTGGTCACTGTTATGGCGCTCTCATCGGCGTTCATGAGCGCCTTGGTCAAGATTTTGACTTGCCATCGTGGTAAAAGGATTAGCCAATTCGCTGTGAAGAATTCACGAACTGCCCAGTGTGCGCCGGACGTAGGGAATCGTTGTGTACGTCACTCGGGGAGGCTCTTTTCATGCACCCCAATTTGCTAATTTAAATATTAATCTTAAGAGTAATCATACATCACACAACAACGAAAAACAAAAATTCTAATTCTACAAGGAAACGGAAGACGTGTTCCCCAGTACCTAACTATTGATATTACCACAAATCTCACTACAAAAAACAAAGAAAACTTCACTAAAACATTATCACGATACGTATGATAACAATTTCGGGACTAACTGGTACATTAGGCGTGTTAACAAAAGACGCTTTTGCGAGTGGCAAAGTGACAAACCGTGTTGGGACGGTAAGCGGCGCGTGTTCGCCCCGCCATTTTCGTGGCCCCAGGGATTTTATGACCACACACTGTGACGTCTTTTTTTCATACAAAATTATGAGCGACGTGCTGAGGTGCCGTTTTGGGAGTAAGGTCATGGTTTTTGGACCTCAATTATTGTATATTTTATGCTTAAGGTGAACAAGATTTTTTGAAAAGGGTTTTCTTATCTGCTGCGGTCGTTTGTGGTGGAAGAGATAAGGTTGGGATATATTTTATAGTAACGAATACATTTTCATTATCCTTAATAGGTATGCTATGTTTTTACACCATGGCCTGGTAATCATCAACAACAAAGGCAATTTAAAAGCATTTTTAGATCGGTGAGCAACGGATACATTGTAAAATATAACAAATATCTACTGAAAACTTCTATACAAAAAGTCCTCAATTACTGAATCTTTAAAAAAATCACAGCCTTTGAAAATCGTGTGTGAGCATTGAACTGGAGTATTTATCACCTACAGAGAGTTCAAAGCTTACATTATGCTCGTACTCTTCAGCCTCAAGACACACACGACACTGTATCTCATTATACCACACAGAATTCACATTGTGCATAGAAAAAAGGCACACTGTGTCGTAATTGGAATGGGGGTGTGTTTTGAAAACCACGTTTTCCAATAAATTGTAGCATGTCATAAAGGCGTCGTCACGTATACTCATTGTGAAGGTTACATCGTACGTTGCGGTCTAAGGAGTAATTTAGGATTTTCTTATTAATTCTGAAGTAAATGATGTGAAATATGTAACTTTGAGACTTGGGAATGGATTTGATTCTTGAAAATTGGTTTTGATCTTTTGAAACTAATGAAGAATGGCAACTAAATTGCTAAAGATATATGATTATTTTAAAATAATATTAAATATCTAAAGGAGACCATATTTTTTTCAGAAGGAGACCATATTTTACAAAGTTTTTATCAATACTTATAATTAACGTGTCTAGCTATTATATAGAAAGGCATCTGAGCAAAATACGATTATTAAGGATTTTAAATTCAAGATCTATTAGGTTTTGACAAAGAAAACATGTATATACTAGCAATATTAAAGTATAACTAGAGCCTCAAGCGTTTAAAAAATAAAATATAATCATGGATTTATAGAGTATCGCCACAAGTAAAGTAAATGAAAATTTATTTTATATGAACCTGTTTTCAAATTCAATGCAAAAATAATAATTAGAATAGAATAAGGTTAATTCAGCTTTTAAACGGCAATCTTTAGACTTTCACACAATATCCAATTCTCATAATTTCCTACAACACAGAATACGAACGCCATACCCGTTATGGGCGCGACAAATAAGTGTTGGAAATTGGCTCGTGCGACCGTTCCTTCAAATTTATGACTTAATATAAAGTAGGTTTGCCGGAAAATACGAAAATTCCCCTTTTACGTGTCCTATCGGAATGTGTAATAATGCGTCGGCTGGGAAGCGATTATTTTTTAAATACGTTACTGTTTTGGAAAATTTGCATTGTCAGAAACTGTTCTGAATACATTGAGCATGTGAGTACAGATTCCATAAAGATTTTAATTTATTAATATTCTTTTAATGTACTAAGGAAACTCAACAGCTTTATTACATGTTACATGCTTTGTTTATACCAAATAATTATTTTATTTTAAATATTTACAACTATACATTTTGAATTAAGAAAAATATTTATATACCATAATATACATAAAAGTTATAAAACAATATTTACAACACTAAAAACAACTTAAGTTGTACTATCAGCAAAGTTGATTCATGACCACAGATATAGATCTACATAGATAACGCAAATGCATGTACTTCGCGTGTCCGAACCCCGACCAAGCGTCAAGGTTGGTCGCCGCTAACTTCAGTCCATGCGCGTCTTTTGTTAGAGAAAATTATAGCGGACGGCCGTTTGAATCGTACTGGGCGGATGGGCATCGGCGGCATCGGTGTCTTTGAATCGGTTTGGATTATCCGTCACTAAATTTCGGCTGTGACGTCACAATAGGTATTAAAAAGTCGGCACGCTTGGTTTCAATACAAATCGTGATACTTGCGTTATCTATGTAGATCTATATCTGTGTTCATGACCCATTTGACAAACATTACCTTTGACATTGTCAAAGTCGATAAGGTTGATATTTGTTCATATAAAAAGCGAATTTAGACTGCCTATACAAAGATAGTATTATGGTGGATCATGAAAAAATACCCTCAAATAGAAGTACTATTTATATCGTCTAAAGAAAATAAAGGAAGGAAATTTCAGTTTCGTAAACGAATAACTTATCCACCGGTTTAACAGAAAAAGGTTTCTTCTAATCCACTCCTAGCTTCAAAAGATAAATAACCAGCCGACGCTCGGTAACCTTTCAATTTACTTCACATTGAATTTACAAATTTAATACAACGGAACGTCGGCTAAAAGCTTTTCGCATCATTAAACTATTATAGGCGCTTCATTCCATTAATTTTATTATCCTAAGATTGAACCCACGTATTATGCCCTGAAAATGTTCTGCCGATAGATTGTCCGTAGAACTAGCGTAATAATATTTTATTAGAGCATTAATTCGTTCATTAAACGCGATAATTACGTGCCGATACTTCTTGGTATTATCGTTTCATATTATATCAAGAACGTGCAGTTATGTCTTTGGTTATATTTGGAAGATAATAACCAATCAACAAAGGTGGTCGTGGATAAGAAAATTGGGCAACATTTAACTGTAGTTGTTCCATAGCTATAGTAAGATAAACTGCATGTCTGTTTACGTCTTTTATTTTAAGTAAAAAGATCAACCTAACATAAAAATATTTAACACTTTATTGTACACAAAAGATTACAGAAAAATAAGCATATACAAAAGGCGAGCTTAACTCAGTGCTTGAGTTCTCTTCCAGCAAACCTAGAGCAATAGAAGAGACGATGATGCCATAGACGGCAAGATAAGTGTACAACTTAAGTAGAAAATACAAAATATAAATATAACTACATATACATAACATATACATACATTATATTATTCATGAATAATATATATTATAAATATATATTATAAAAATATATCGCAATCGGTGAAGGAACATCGTGGGGATACCTGCATGTTTAAGACACTTCCCACACCTTCGAGCACATTTTAGGTAAAAAGTGCTTGAAGGTGTGTGAAGTTTACGAATTCTCATTTCGCCAGCATGGTAGGCTAAGGCGTAACCCTTCTCATCATGAGAGGAGCAGTGGGACATTTAGTGAATCTTTATCTTTACCTACGATTTTATTAAACCCGTATTTCTCGTATGACAGAAGGATCGAAAGCATAGCTAAGCAATTAACTTGAGTTTAACACGTTAGTGAAATTGGTACTTAAAGTATAAACCCACTAGTTGTACCAACTTATTGGCTGGTATAGGGCTTTCTACCTGAGGCGCTCCGGCCGATTCTCGAGGAGTGGGCAGGGCGGCAGCATGGGACTCTCTCCTTCAGGCTGGTGCAGGTGCTGACCGGGCATGGTTGCTTCGGGAAGTACCTGCACAGGCTGAAGAGGGAGGCGAGCCCCATGTGCCACCACTGCGACTGCGGTGAGGACTCGGCGCAGCACACTCTCGAGCAGTGTCCTGCTTGGGAGGTGCAGCGCCGGGATCTCACCGCGGTCATTGGGAACGACCTCTCGCTGCCGGCTGTGGTCGCGGCAATGAGCAGCGCGAGGTCGTGGGATGCGGTCGCATCCTTCTGTGAGGACGTCATCTCGCAGAAGGAGGCGGCGGAGCGGATCAGGGAGGACTCACTCCTGGCTGATCCGCTCCGCCGCCGGCGAGCTGGGCGGCGAAGGCGCGCGTACGCCGCGAGCCTAATGCCGCCCTAAGCGAGGCCGCGGGCGGTGGAGGGGGTTTTCCGCCGCCCGCTGATGCCTTCCGCGACGGAGTGACGCCCTGGGTGTGCCCGGGGCGTCGCTACGGGAGTAGGAGGACTTAGAGTCGGGTGCCCGGTCAGAGGTCGGACTGGGCACGGTCGCCGCGGCGAGCCCTGTGGATATAATATCGATCCGGGGCTCGCCGACCCACCATCTTTCGGCGACGAGGGCACACCGCGGGGTTTTAGTGGGTATTCTGTGCCGTTTAACATCGTAGGCACGGGAGTCCCACATGCCACTCTGCCCGTCCCCCCCACGGGTGGGGTTGGTATGCGTAAATGCATTTCCCCGCGAAAAAAAAAAAAAAAAAAAAAAAAAAGGGCTTTCTACCTGCCATCCGACGCACGGAGATGCATATGTGTAACAAGAGATATATATTATAAATATATATTATAAAAATATATCGCAATCGGTGAAGGAACATCGTGGGGATACCTGCATGTTTAAGACACTTCCCACACCTTCGAGCACATTTTAGGTAAAAAGTGCTTGAAGGTGTGTGAAGTTTACGAATTCTCATTTCGCCAGCATGGTAGGCTAAGGCGTAACCCTTCTCATCATGAGAGGAGCAGTGGGACATTTAGTGAATCTTTATCTTTACCTACGATTTTATTAAACCCGTATTTCTCGTATGACAGAAGGATCGAAAGCATAGCTAAGCAATTAACTTGAGTTTAACACGTTAGTGAAATTGGTACTTAAAGTATAAACCCACTAGTTGTACCAACTTATTGGCTGGTATAGGGCTTTCTACCTGCCATCCGACGCACGGAGATGCATATGTGTAACAAGAGAGCAAGATTCGTATTATCTTTAAGTGCTAATTTTGAGTCCCGAATACCTAAGCGAAATACTTTATAGTAGAATCACGAGCGCAGCGAGTGATTTTAGGTTAGAATCTTAAGCGTAATGAGGGACTCAAAAGCACGAGATGTCTACAACTTTGATCTCGTGTCGCACATACAAGTTTTCACTTCAGCAGCTCGAAATAGTAGGTACCCATAGTTCTGCTTAGTTTGGGACTATATGACGTAGTGTGACAGTTGAGGGACTTTTAAAAAAATGATCAGTGAGCAAAACACAATTTTGCGTCGAGCGAGAGCAAAATTCGAAGCAGAATCGAGTTTGCTCACTGAAATAACTCAGTGCAAAAGTTGTTGAATACTTCATTTCGCTGTTAATTGATAGCTACACTAGCAACACTACTATTCCAAGAAGATCGTTAAGTTTTTTGACACCCAAATTCACTAATTAAAAGACGATCTTCACGTCAAGCATAGATCGCAAATAAACTGAATAGAAAACTGGACGAACTAATTTTACTGCTCTAAAATATTTTCAGACTCGAGAAAATTTCATAAACTGGTGCATGCAAAAAATTCTTGCTTGAAAATGATTTAACGGAACGTGTTGGGTGTTATACACAAAAGGTTTTTTTCACAAGGTTCAACTAGAGATGAATTTGTAATTAAAAGTATATGCTGTACGAAATACGGATATGGAGCGGACTTAACATGGAACTAAATACAAGGAATCTTCATCTTCAGTTGTAAGTACATATAGAAGCTATCAACAACTACATAAATTGTTTAATGTAACCTATAGATATGGAACACTCACTAACATTATGTTGTTCTTTTCACTACAGTCATTTATTTTTCAAAATTATCATTACATCATTGATTATTATTATTGACTAGCTGACCCGGCGAACTTCGTACCGCCTACTTAATTATTGGAGGCATATTAAGTTTAGTTTAGTAAGTCACAAACACACGACACAATACTTTTTTAATTTTATTGAAATTTGTTGCTTTTAGATTTTTAGGAATATTAAAGATTTATAGTATAGATGCACAGCAAAGAGACGTTTACATTTCAAGTGACATTTTACCATAGACAATTTTTTTTTGAGTGAATACTGACAAATATTTACACTGTAACTATCAAACTACATCTGTCCTTTTTTTTTGACGGTGGCCATGGTTAAGAAAAGAAGAAGAACTACGTCTGTTATCGAGAAAATAAAGAATTCAAACAACTATAATATTTAAATTGTTGATATTTTAAAACTACTTTCCAGAAGTTATAGTGAAGCTATATAATATATCCCTCAACTCCTTAAAATGCATTGTCCCTTTTGTAAAAAGTGGATGGAACGGCAGAACAAAAATAATAACTGTCCAGGTTGTATTAAATTATTAATTAATTTCAGTATTTCTCCAATTAAATGTTTCTTTTTTTTAACATGAGATGACAAAACCAAGGATGTTAAAGTAGGAGCGCAGCAAAAAGTCTTTAAATCTATGGACAAAACAATGGAACGTTCGGATGTAATACACGGGTTTTTTTTACATGAGATGACAAAACAATGGAACGTTCGGATACACTTATTATTATAATAAAAATATTTTTGAGAGTTGGTAACACTGTAAGGTTAGCACCCATCAAACATGTCAACACATTAATTATTTTTATATTTTGAAATTTAAATACACGATGTTAAGAGCAAAGTTGATATTATGTTGTCGATTCAAAAGTCTTGTTTTAATGCGTTCTTCAATTCGAGTGGAACTGAGAGTACAAATTCCGTCAAATGTTTGACAGAAAGTAAGTGGTCAACTTTTATATGGGAAAATGGAATTGTCGTCTTACTTTATCTTACTCGCAATTTTTCCTTATTTGCTCACCGTTTAGACCTACCCTGGACTACGACAAACATTTTAAAACCAAAATCAGCTCAATCGGCCCAGCCGTTCTCGAGTTTTAATCAGACTAACGAACAACAATTCATTTTTATTTATATAGATTTGATCAATAAAAACATTTATAAGTGATATTATTATGTGAAAAATGAGGTTTAAGTAAAAGTTTGAAAATTTTAAAGTGTTCAACGACATAATGTTGCTGGCAGTACATTTAAAAAAGCTGAATCAAATTCATACATTGATTAACAAGTTCGATTGCCAAAAACGGAGTAAAAAATTACTTCGGTACACATATTCCAGCAATATATATAAGCTTTAATTAACACCTGTAGATATTTAAATGTTTATTTTGAGTGCTTAACTGACAATTTCACTCGTTAAACATAACTTCAAAACGTATGCCAGATTTCAAAATCACATCACATCTATCTTGTGATGTGATAGATGTGTTATTGGTTTAGCACGACTGTCAGAGGATGTAAACAACTCTTTTACAACTCGAGAGGTATAAATATCAAGAAATCATATTAAAATTTTTGCAACTATGAATGTCAAAATTCACCTATTAAAATAAAAAATTGACATGAAAGTCAAAAATGAATACATAATTTCTATATTTATTTGCGGGGGTGAAGATACGCTGACGTCCCATATAAAATAGACAATTAAGCCGTTCTGTTTACCTCTACATTTCTCTGATGACGGTAGTGTATCTAACCATTACCCCACCACTATTTTGTGGTCTGAATTGCGACAGCTTAAGGTAGAGGCTAGTAGAAAATAAACCAATGTTTTTAAAAAATAGTCCTGAGACCCGGAAGGAAAGCGACAGAGCAACATCGTATGACAAAAACACAAAATCCTTTACTTCCAAGACTGCAACAAGTTGCATAAACAATTTTTCACTTCTCAAGCTTCACATTTTCTGACACCAAAAACAAATGGTTCCTTCCACAATTAACATGGAAACAGCACCGGAACAGGGCTGGCTCCTAAATCCTTTATTTTGTCAAAACAAAGCACAATTCTGGCTGGAGTGACTTAATTAGTTACATTGAGTTGTCAACCGTTGAGTCCTTCGGCTGTGTGCTCATAAATTTAGTTTTTGCACAGACTTCAATGTGAATAGATAGTTGTCTTTGATTTTTCAAAAATTAGACAACGGGTCTAAAATGCGTGTATGCGTAAATGACTTGCATCATTCTTGGTCACGAGCCGACTGACAAGAATGATGCAAGTCATTCGAAACGTCGAGCATAGGTATTTATTTACCTTTAGAATAATTACGTGATTTAGACCCGTTGTCTAATTTTTGAAAAATGTTCTCAAATCGCGAAAGTTTAAAAACATATATTGTCTTTTATTGTTAATAATTTTACTAGTTTTATTCTTGTTACCTGCCTCGTTAACTCGTGGCTAAGTCTTGGACCAATCGATCTTGCAGGTAAAGCAAACCTAACCGCGGTCAGCCGTGGATGGGACCATCTAAACATAACGAGTTTGTATCCGTGCCTCGGAGAGCACGTGAAGTCGTTGGTACCAGTCGCCAATTGAAGATTTATGGCAGTCGTGACGGTAGTCAGATGCTAGAAAGTCTGACAGCTAGTCTAACAAAGGGTATCGTGTGATCAAGTACTGAGTTGTCGAGGGCAGTCGCTTTACGTAAAATACAGATATTGATATTAATCCGTTAGGCTAGAAGCCAAACCCAATGTAATTGGAAAGAGGCTCGGAAGATGGTGACTTCTGGTTACCTGCCACTTAATAGTAATTATACTTGTTCTACTTCATTTTATTTTGTTGAGATGATCTTAATGCGTGAACACTACTGAACAGGCCAGGGAGGCTGTAAGTAATTGCTTGGAAGTAAATAATACTGCTAGGTCTGTATATAATATACTTTGGATCTATTCCCTTTCATTTATATTTTTTGTTAATGAAGATTATTTTCTGTTATTGCATCCGTGTATAAACATTCCACACATAATACTTAAAAATATCAAAGCATTTTTACCGAAACCAAAACATAAACGAAACCAAAAATGTAAGTTTAAAAATTAAATTCCATTCTGCGTCCATGGACAAAAAGTGCCACAAAAGCCTTTCAGGAAAAATGCGTGTTTAAAACCGAAAATACATTTATTTTAACTGCCAAATAAATCCAGTGCTTTACAAGATACAGAGTGTGTAATGCTCGATTAAAGCCCCTTCAGTCGGTAGATATCTATTGATGCTAAGCTCTGTGGATATGAATTGAAGTAAATTATAAGACTTCGCTGGCAATGCGTCGCGTAAAATTCATAGCGAAACTGTTCTTAAAGGAGCATTCGAATAATGCTGAAATAATGCTGAAAACTAATTCAGACTTGTTTTTGCTGATTTGAAAACTTTGTTCAGCATTTCTATGCGTAGTTTTCAGTGAATGAATGACATTTACAATTAAAATAAGTGTTTTATGCACTAAAGTAAAATTGCTAACAATCTTGCAATTGCTTAGGTAATGAGAAGGAACTTATTACTTAATAAATAACATGTTCGAAGAAGAACTGCCTCGATGGGCTAGTGTTTAGCGTATGCGCCACTCACCGCGAGGTCTCGGGTTTTATTCCAGGGTCGGGCCAAGTGTCTCCAACTCCTGTTCTACCGCCTGTACAATGGGCTGTGTTCTGAAGAACTGTTTGATATGGTACCTACGGCTACGTTCTACCACCGTACCTCTCGCCATCGACAGCGAGCTCATCCTCACACACTTAAACAAATATCGTCGCGCACAGTGCGGTTCGCGAGGAATTTTCTCCCACGCACGATATAGTTGTGGAATGAGCTCCCTGCCAAGGTTTTTCCAATAGAATACAGCATGGGGTTCTTTAAAAAGTGTGCAAATAGGTTTTTAAAGGGTTGGCAGCGTCGTCGTCCATAGGCTACGGTAACTGCTTACCATCAGGCTGGCCGTATGCTTGTTTGCCACATCAGTGGAATAAAAAAAAAAAAAAAACTCCGTGAAAAGTTAGCTATTTTAGCAAATTTAGCAAATAGCTAACTTTCCACGGAGTTGGAGTTGTGCCCGGGATGGCGACAGATACACTTTCGACGACGTTTAGCACAAATAGGCAGCATTGGACCTGAATTAATACATAAGGTACTTCATCACAAAAAAAATCTCCATTACCGTGGGATGACTACAATTTCAGGACACAGTTAGGTTAGTTAGGAGTGCACGGTTGGCGTGGTGGTTAAAGCGGTCGCCTCGCCGATTTCAACTGCGCTGGTGTTGTGGGTTCGATCTCCACATGGGACAAATCTTTGTGTGATTCGCAAAGATTTGTTCTGACTCTGGGTGTGCTCTGTGTATGTGAAATGAATGTTTGTGAACACCCCCGCGACACAGGAGTTATTCCTAGTGCGGGCGTCGTATTAAAAAAAAAAAAGTTAGGTTAGGTTAAACTTTTTTAGTAGGTATGTAGATTATGTTCGCGAATGAAGCTGCGGGTTGCAGCTAGTTAAAGTCATAATCAATCTCTATTAGGTCGAAACATAACATAATTAGATAAATGGGTACCTGATGCGATGTGTTTGATTAGATAACGCATGTTATTATATTACCGATGTCACGTTCAGCAATGACGTTTGTATTAATTAACTTATGTTATTAGCTTTGATGTTGTAATGACTAGGTTAATGCTAATGACAAATGATTAAAATATTATATTGAATTTGTGGATATTGGATGTTAACTTTTATTTAACATAACATCACGCCTATATTACCCAAAAGGGTGTGGCAGAGGTGTACAACACCTACACTTCACCTGTTATGTTTAGCTCCCATGGCTTAGGGAGTGAACATATCGCCATCCACCGGGCACAATTCCAACTCCGTGCAGCTATAGTGAATTTCCTGACGTAAAGTTCACAAATAACACTGCCTGACCCGGGAACCAACCCGCGAATCGAGGTAGTCAAGATAACCATTTTAATCACATTTAAATTGTGTGAGTATTTATCTTATTCAACTTTACTAAGAAATTAAGTAAATATCAATGTTCATTCAGTCGCCTGAGTCTGCTTGAACGGCATCAATCGATTTCATTTCACTCGATTTCAGTTCACAATTGAATGGTTTACAGTCTTGGCTTTCAAAACATATTGTACACACATACGAATATTTGTATAACATATTATACAAACAAATTCATATAACATAACATAGCTTAGATGTCTAGTCTCTGCTGGCTCCGTATTAGTATCCACCCGAGATCTAAGGACACAAAACCAATCTATGGAAAAATCGTTTTGTCTAAGCTTCATCTTCACCATCGTGTTAAATTGACGTTTAAATCTAAATGAACGTTTTCTATCTCTCTCCTATTTAAACTCTAGATAAGAGAGACGAATTTGATCTCTCTTATCTTAGCGTTAACCGCAGATTAACTAGTTTATTTTTTTTTTATTTTTTTTATAAATCGAAGCCCACACTAGAAATAACTCCTGTGTCACAGTCGTAAGTTAAGTAAGTTGTGAAATTAGGGTGAAGAACATGCCATCTTTTTTATTAGGACGAATTTTCTCAGAAAATACGTTTTCTTTTTTCATCAGGAGAGAATGCGGTCGCAGGAATACATAAAAATTCGCCATAATTTTCTAACAATTAAACAACTTAATGTGCAGCTTGTCTGAATCATACTCGTACTTTTTTAAGACTGATTAAAATATACTATTTAGTTTTTTTATATAAAATAGAGCAAGGAAAATAAGACTCCGGGTGCTAATGAAAACAGTGTAAAAATTCTATCACGTAGTTCCAGTTTTCCAACCGATAATTAAACTCAGATTGTTGAAGTTTTGGTCGGACAATAAATAGTATCATTATAAAAGGTTACCTTCACAAAATAAACTCACATTGTGTTATAAAATAATTCATTTTTACCTGTCACATGCAATGTTGGATGAAGAGTGGGTCTCTATTCCCAAATCTAATTGTTAGCGAGCCCGAAATATGAAGACATATTCTGTACGTGATATATTGACTGCCTACATAAAAAATAAAACTATATTTTTGTTGTTCTTGAGTTTTAAATAGTGATTAAATATCTTAAGTATTTTTGAAGTAAAACTAGCATTTTCAGCAAAATCTTTATTTCATAATATAAAATCTTTATTACCTAGAAGGGTGTGGCAGAGGTGTACAATACCCACACTTCACCTGTTTTGTTGAAGTTAGGTGAGTCTATCGCAATATGACATATTATCTTTATTTCATTTTGCTGTAATATTACTAACATATTTTTCAAATAGGTATAAAACAAATATTACAAAATATAATTATAATAAATGTATAAAACCTTTGCACATACAACTTAATATTTTACTTTAGCTAGTAATTATTAACACGTTCAAGAAAAGATCAAATATCAAGTTAATTGTTTGACTCATACAAACTGTCTGTTTACAATGTTATGTATGTATGTATGCTAACGAAACTATAACATGTTTTAAATTACATTATGCGTTTAGTTTATTTGTGTGTGTTGTTTTGCAGCATACGTATTCATATTTGCCTATTTGAGATTTGGTTGATGTTGTTTATTATATGAGACATACTTTTCGTATTGAATAAAAATGTCAACACCTATGTGACATACTTTTTCATACAACAATTAAAACAAATTACTTATTCACGGTCAAGATTCACATCTTTCTTCAGTTCAACCTCGTTTCCTCTACCCGTGTTTCTTTTTTCTGCAATTCTCCTCTTTTTTAACCTCTCTCGAAGTTTCCGAAGCATCTCTCGCTGTCGTTTACGGAAGGAATCTTTTTCTTGTTCCAATGGAGATATGATATCTCCCCGAGGGCTACCGATATCTCTTGTTGGTCTTCCTTCATCCTCAAAAGCAGCTAGCCTATAGCATGTTTCACACGGCTTATAAATGCCTTTAAAATGGGCTTCGGCTGACGTTTTTCTTTCAAGGTCAGAAAGTGCTGAAAATGGTAAGGGTTATTTTGACAGTAAAACAAAATTTCTTATGGCCCACTTTAATTTACCATAAACACCAGAAAAAGAATGAAAAACCGAAATTCCAACGTCGTATTATAAAAATTCCTTTATAATTTATATCGTTTATCTATTTCAACACCAAGTGTGTGCTAAAAATTCGCTTTTAAAGTATTAAAATACCTCTCATTGCAGTTAATTATCATTTAGTGCCTTGTATTAATTCAAATATGCATCCTATATGTTTAAATATGCACACATGATATCTAAAGGAATTATCGAATGAGCTTTAATTAGTACTGTTATATTTTACCGGATAATGTACAGTGGACCAACGAGTTAGGTATGGGCCCACTGTACTATAAAATTAGCTTTGTTACTGTTGGTTTATTATTTATTTTATTTTATTTTGGGTTTTTTACATTAGATAGAAGCAATCAGCAGCCAGAAGCAATTACACTGTCCAATGGTCCTAATGACAAGGCCAAATACACACATTCACTCACTCAAGCACACAGTCTCAGAACAAATATTTGCGAATTACACAAAGATTTGTCCCATGTGGGATCGAACCCACAACACCAGTGCAGTGGAGAGCGGCGAGGCGACCGCTTAAACCACTACACCACACGTGCAGACACAGCTTAGTGGTTAGATCTCCACGAGTTGGCGGTAGGCTTACCACCTCTCACATGAAACCCAAACATAACATGTGAAATGCGAGTGTTATACACTTTATTACCCTTCTAAGGTAATATAGGCGTGATGTTATGAAGGTTACTCAACTCACTTGTGTAAACTCTGGCACCAAGTCGAAGGAAATTCAATCCGTTCCAGCTATTTGGAATACCCTTCATGATTGATGCATGTGCACCTTTGTAATCCGATTTTATTGTTTTGTGTCTTTAGTTAGTATTCGCGTACTTGTTGTTTGTTTTAAAAATACTTGCAATTTTATAAAGACCAGATATGTCTGTCATTTTGTGGTTGACAATTTGTCAAATAAATTATTGCATAGAAGTCAAGAAGTATAGAGGAATTATTATTTTTGGTATCATCCTGAGAGGTTTTATTTGTCTCCATCTATCGTTCATGCCAAGAAACCTAACTAAGCTTGTATTTGAGTATTCATTATCTAAAAAAATAATTTGAATGATTAATACCAGTGTCTCAAGTACTAAGGCAGTCTAACGGTGGAATATAAAATTTTCTTATTCATAATTTTCCAAAAAATTACCTACTTCAAACACGAAAAATTTAAAAGTAAGTAATGTATCTAAGACCTTTGCCCAGCAGTGGTACAACGCAGGCTAAAAAAATTTATCTAAAACTAAGAAATACTTAAGAAATATTTAACATCCCGCCTCATCTGTGTATAACTTGAAATAATACAGTAAACGGCCTCAAAATGCCTTTATTTATAGAATTATCCCCATAATCTTAACCATTGAGGAGTTGTACCTTCCAGTATCAGCAACATGAAATGCTGACTGCTAGATGCAAATATCCGAGTTTAGGTAAAATACGAGAAACAATATAGAAGCCTTTAAAATTTGAGGGTTGCCCTCATTTCTCTAGGATCTCATCATCAGATCGTGACCTGATGAAAATGGGACAGTCCAGTCCTGGCGTCTACGAGTAATCGGCCAAAACACACGAGAAATAAAACGAGATCCTCAAGATCAGAAAAATACTCAACCGTCTAAATAGTTTAATACAGAGAAACAAAACAAAAGAACACGTTTTTAACTTTTATTTTTCCTATACGTAGAATGAAAACAATATCTTCACAACTTTCTATTCCAAAAGATATAGTCAACGTGGCGATTGGAGTCGCATAGAAATTGTACACAAGGTTACTGATCAACCTATACATATCCATCATAAGATGGTCTCCCATTTTTCAGGCTTCCTGTGCAATACGGGACCATCTTAATAATGGAAACGTATAGGTTGATGGTCTGTACGTTTGCACGTATGGGAGCCTATTTGACGCTGAATGTCGTATAGATATAAATTATTGTAAAGATGTTAGCGGTTATGCCGCGAAAGGGTGATATTTTGAGGATAAAGTATATGGGGTAACCCATATTTGCCATATCCAATATATTCGGATCATCGTGTTAAGCTACTTAAGTTTGCGTTGAGCGATTTATAGTTTAGTGTGATAAGTGTGTGAAATAGACGCGATATCAATCTGACACTATTTTTACGATGTATTGTCTCGTATGAAGGCGCAGTCCACCTGATGGTATACTTACCATGAGGTATGTAATGATTAAGGGCTATGACACTAGTGACCACTGTCACAACATTACTTACAGTACATACATATTTACAGATTCAACGCTACATCTGACATTCATGTTGTTAGCCATGAGTCTACCACCATAGATTAGGTCTTTATTATTAGCTCATGAGTGCTACTAAATCAAGGCCTAATCTTACCGATAAATTGGAACACAGGAGTGAAAGCAATACTATAGAAATAAAGAAAAGGTTCTCAATCTGACTGTAAATATATTTTCAATAATTCAAGTTAATATTTTTTGAAATACATTGCTGCATAAGTTGTAGTTACACAAAGGTAGGTATTTGATCCATTCATACCACTTTTCCTAAGCGTTTGCGCCATTTCAACACCTACAGGTATCTGCATACCATTGTTTACTCCATATTAAATTACATTGCAGGAGCGCCTATAAATTCGCACGTAGCGACAGTAATTCATGTCGCCTACTGATTTATAAAGCTGTGCCTTAGTTTTTTGTCCGGCGCTTTAGTTTATACGAGGTTTTCTTTGTTTACATTTTTCTGGTTCTTCAGTGACAGGCTTCGTGTTTTGCGTTTGTGAGGTGACAGGGACGATACGGTGCGGTTTACTGGATTTATTGGTGTGAGAACATTAGCCAAGTTGTTTTCAAATCTTTTTAGAAAATAATGGAAAGGACAGGATATTTTGGATGTGTGATACCTAAGCAAGATTTACCTGTGTTATTTGTAATTTTATAAAATAAATAGGTATAGAATACTACTTATATACGTAGGAATAAAAACCTCCACCGTAGACCGTGCGCTACTTCAGTGTCCTAGCGACCACGGCCAGTGTAACTTGCTTGCCGAAACCAAATGCCTAGAATATTACACCACGGAGATAAACTTCCTCCTAACGCAAGTGAATTACACATCGCTGGAGAGGGGGACAAGAACACTAGTAATTTGTATTTGTAAATTACTAGAGATTTTTTTTTTTTTTAATTATTGCATGTTCGCTTTAATTCCCGTTAGATTTTAGTCAAAGATAAAAAGGTGAACACATTTCAAAATATTATAAATTTTATTCTATATACTAGTTGGCAACCAAGTCGAGCTGAGAAAGAAACGAATGCCCGATAGCATTTATTTTTCTTTATTTGTAGCTTCAATGAAATCGAACTTCCTAAAGATAAGATTGTACCGGTTCTAGACCCATTCTTTCCATCTAGATTTACATCAAAACCATTTGTTTTCTTTTCGAAAACTTTTGGGCGTATTTTGTCAAAGATGACTCAGTTGATCTATAAGAATTTAGGGCTAAAAGGATCATTGACTCTGCAGTGGCAAGCACTGTGGTCGTTACCCGATGAGTAAACGGTTGGCGTAGTGGTCAAAGCGGTCGCCTCACCGCTTTCAACTGCGCTGGTGTTGTGGGTTTGACCACACGGGACCAATCTTTGAATAATAATAATAATAATAAAGTTTATTTTTCACAACATAAGTTTTTACAGATGCTCTTAAATATTTAAACTAGACTTACTTAACTTAAATTATATAATTATAATGTAAATAAGAGGTCGCCGCTGACAGCTGTACTAGTATAAACTGTATCACAGCCATCAGCGTCCACCACCCTGCACAGTGCAATCTAAAAATTACAATATTAAATTAAGAGAATAAAATAAAATAATAATAAACAGTTTTGAAAATGATGTAAAAGACTATAAAATAAATATAAAATATGAGTCAGATACCATATAAAATGTGGAAGTGTATGTATATTGAGATAATGTGGCGTGTAGATGTTGTGGGTAAATGTTTGTGTGTGGGTTGAGTGTGTAAGTGTGGTAGGTTTTGGAGTGAATGTTCGTTTTAGGCATTAATGTGAAGTAGCTCCTCTGTTTCATCAAAATTTGAATGATCCGCAAAGATTCGTTCTGACTCTGGGTGTGCTTTGTGTGAGTGAAGTGTATGTTTGTGAACACCCCCGCAACACAGGAGTACCAAACTTAGCACAGGAGTTGTTTTAACAAAAAAAACACAGGTCCATTATCGTAAGTGTGGCGGCGCGGCACCTGTCACACGCGCACCTGTTCGTGAATGATCGGAGGACTTCGGCTCCGTTCGATTTTCCTGCGCACACGACGCCAGTCTATTGTCCGCCGCCGTGCAGAGCACCCACGTATCGCTTTATTTGTCGCGCGCTAAACAGCTGTTGCAATTATCGAAGTATTGTTATTGTATGTTATTCGATTCGCATTAGACAGTTGTACCAAGTACTTTGTTTTATTGCTACTGGCCCGTACGTGATCTACTACAACTGGTGACCCCGATATGGACACGGAAAAGGAAGCATTTACTGGAGCAGAAACCTGTCGTGTCGGTGTACGTGCACCCCCGTTTTGGCCAGATGATCCGGAGATGTGGTTTGCCCAGATGGACGCTCAGTTCGTTTTGGCGAACATAGTCAACGACGGGACGAAGTTTCACCACGTGGTGTGTGCTTTAGAGCACCGATACGCCTCTGAGGTCAAGGACATTATCATAAATCCACCGCCAGCAAATAAGTACGACAAACTGAAAGCGGAACTGATAAAACGTTTGTCGGCGTCACGGGAACGGAAGGTGAAACAATTGCTCATGCATGAAGAGTTGGGTGACCGGAAACCCTCACAGTTTTTGAGACATTTGCAACATCTGGCTGGTCCATCGATTCCAGATGAGTTCTTAAAGACTTTGTGGTCGAGTAGATTACCAACCAGCTTGCAAACTGTGTTAGCGTCACAGCCTACCCTCTCACTTGATAGATTAGCGGAGTTAGCGGATACGGTGAATGACATCGCTCCAGCTGGACCGGTTCAAGTGGCAAGCATCGCAGACCCAGGTTCGACAGCCTTAATAAAGGAGATGGCAGGTCAGTTAACCGAGCTATCTAAACAGGTAGCATCACTTAATTCTCGGATGAATAACCAATGCCAGGTACGTGCTAACTCGCGCTCCCGCTCAAGAAATCAAAATGAAAAAAGGGGTAGATCGAAGTCGCGAGTCGCTCAACCGCCAGAAAATCACCCGTATTGTTTTTATCATTTTAATTATGGCGTACGAGCTAAAAAGTGTACTAAACCTTGTGAATGGCGGACGGCGGAAAACTTAAAGGGCAGCCGGAATTAGCGGCTAACGACTGCCCCACAGGATCAGGCCGTCTTTTCATTACCGACCGTTATTCAAAAAAACTATTTTTGTTAGATACTGGCTCGGATCTTTGCGTTTATCCGCGCACAGCTGTTAAGACGCCCTGTTTAAAAACAAAATATAGCCTTACTGCTGCAAATGGGACAATTATAAATACCTACGGTCAGCTGCAGCTTACATTGGATCTCGGATTACGGCGCAGTTTTGAATGGAAATTCACCATAGCCGATATTTCCAAACCAATTATAGGCATAGACTTTCTGAGTTACTATAATTTATTAATTGACTATCGTAACCACAGGCTTATAGATGGTACTACTTCGCTGACAGCGTCATCGGCCTCGCAGCAGATTCCAGACGATGTGGCTTCAATAAAGACCGTGAGCGGTGACTCAACTTTTCACCAGCTGCTTCGCCAGTTTCCAGAGGTAACCCGTCCTGCAGGTACTGTAAATAGAGAGTCCTTAAAACATAAAACAGTACATTTTATTAGAACCACGCCAGGCCCCCCTATTAAGTGTAGACCTCGACGATTAGATCCGGAGCGGCTGAAAATTGCTAGGAAGGAGTTCGAAGACATGATGGCCAATGGTACTGCAAGACGTTCTGAGAGCTCCTGGTCTTCAGCGTTACACCTGGTGAAGAAAAAAGACGACGGATGGAGGCCCTGTGGCGATTACCGCGCACTGAATTCGCGCACTATACCAGACAGGTACCCCATTCGCCACATTCAGGATTTTTCTCACCAACTAGCCGGATGCAGTGTCTTTTCCAAAATTGACTTAATTAAAGCCTATAATCAGATTCCGGTTTTCCACTCTGATATACCTAAGACAGCGATCACAACTCCGTTTGGACTTTATGAATTTCCATACATGACATTCGGTTTGCGCAATGCCGCGCAAACTTTTCAGCGGTTCATCGATGAAGTCCTTTCTGGTTTCGATGGATTTGCCTACGGGTATGTTGATGATATTTTGGTATACTCTCCAAGCCCTGGTCTTCATCAGCTCCATCTTCAACGGCTGCTGACCCGGTTGAAAGAGTACGGCATCCTAATAAACCCAAACAAATGCGTATGGGGTGAAAATCAGGTGACTTTTCTTGGATATGAGGTCTCAGCCGCGGGCACCCGTCCAGTCAGCACGAAGGTCCAGGCAATCCAGGAATTTCCGGTCCCGAAAAACATAAGAGAGTTACGTCGATTTTTAGGCATGTTAAACTTTTATAGACGTTTCGTGCCGAATGCCGCTAAAAGTCAAGCCCCGTTAAACGACATGCTAGCAGGTGTGAAGATCAAGGGTTCAGATCCAGTTCACATGTCGCCTACTCAGCTACAAGCATTTCAGGAATGTAAACAGTCACTTGCCACCGCTACACTCTTGGCTCATCCTCACTCTCAGGCAGAACTCACTATCACCACTGATGCTTCTGATGTGTCAGTAGGAGCTGTTCTTCAGCAACGCGTTGGTACTTCATGGGAACCGCTGGGATTTTTCTCCATGAAGTTAAGTAATTCTCAACGTAAATATAGTCCCTACGATCGCGAACTTCTCGCTATTTACGAAGGAATAAAATATTTCCGTCATATGGTGGAAGCGCGGGAATTTTGTGTTTGTACTGATCATAGGCCGCTTACCTACGCATTCAATACAGCGAGAGAGAATTGTTCGCCGCGTCAATTCAGGTATTTCGATTATATTGCCCAATTTACTACCGATATACGTTTCATACCCGGCTCAGAAAATGTCGTTGCCGATGCATTGTCTCGCATTGAAGAAGTAACTGAGGCCATTGACTTTGAGGCTCTCGCTAAGTCGCAGAAGGCAGATCCTGAGCTGAAGACACTCCTCAATAAAGGTTCGTCATTAAAATTAAAATTGATTACCCTGGATGGCTCGCATATTAAACTGTTTTGCGATGTATCGGGAGAACAACCGAGACCTTACATAACACCGGATTACCGCAAACAGGTTTTTGAGTCGCTGCATTCGCTGAGTCATCCCGGTCGTACAGCTAGCGTGCGGCTGGTTACACACAGATATGTATGGCCGGGGATTCGCAGGGACGTTAGAGAGTGGTGCAGACGCTGTCTTCATTGTCAGCGCTGTAAGGTAACTCGCCACACTTCCGCTCCTCTTACCCACTTTCCTATCACCTCGTCGAGATTTTCTCACATTAATCTCGACATTGTAGGGCCGTTAACACTTTCATCTGATTACAGATACTGCCTCACCATCGTTGATCGTTTCACACGATGGGTTGAGGCAATCCCGATGAAGGATATGACTGCGGACACCTGCGCAGCCGCCTTGGTATCCGGCTGGATATCGAGGTTCGGATGCCCTGAGCAGATCACAACAGACCGCGGCCGGCAGTTTGAGTCCGAGCTGTTTCGAGCCATTACATCGATGGTCGGAGCTCGTCACTTCCGCACAACGAGCTACCACCCTATAGCCAATGGGATGATTGAAAGAGCTCATCGCCAGCTGAAGGCGGGCATCATGTGCCATGACACATCCCTGTGGACAGAAGTACTACCTATCGTCCTACTCGGCATGAGAAGTTGTTGGAAGGAAGACGTCCAAGCATCTCCAGCCGAGCTAGTCTACGGCGAGCCGCTGCGCTTGCCTGGACAATTCATAGCCCCGACTACCAACTTTACGGTAGAAGACATCACCAGCCTAGCTACGCGCCTCACCAAGCATATGGCTAACTTAACACCTAAACCAGCGACGTGGCATCGGAACGGGCCATTTTACGTTCCGAAGGACCTACGGCACAGTTCGCACGTTTTTGTCCGTCAAGACCGCGTGCGAAGATCCCTGGAGCCGCCTTACACTGGCCCCTGCAGAGTCATTAATAGGCAGGCAAAGTACTTCAAAATAGTACTGAACGGCAAGGAGACTACAGTATCTATCGATCGTCTGAAGCCCGCTTACGTCGTGGAGGAGAAAGCTGACGACTTGCTAATGCTGCCTAAAACGGTCTCCAGTCCAGCCACGGCGCCATCACCTACAATCAATACTGAGAAGTGCACTCGCAGCGGTAGAAGGGTTCGATTCCCAGACTACTATCGCCCGTAGTCACGGTCTCGCCGGGGGACTATTGTGGCGGCGCGGCACCTGTCACACGCGCACCTGTTCGTGAATGATCGGAGGACTTCGGCTCCGTTCGATTTTCCTGCGCACACGACGCCAGTCTATTGTCCGCCGCCGTGCAGAGCACCCACGTATCGCTTTATTTGTCGCGCGCTAAACAGCTGTTGCAATTATCGAAGTATTGTTATTGTATGTTATTCGATTCGCATTAGACAGTTGTACCAAGTACTTTGTTTTATTGCTACTGGCCCGTACGTGATCTACTACATAAGGCTTAGCTTCGATTCTCGACTCAGCCAATGTCATTGGATTTTACTGCAACGGCATTTTCAATAGCAGTTCTATTAGGGTCGGCACACACCAAAAGCGCGTCGAAGCGCAGCGAATCGAAGCGCAGTTTCAGTGTTATATGAATTCCAACTCTATTCTCACCATCATAATACTCATTATCGCATGAGAAACTCAAACGACTCGCGCGGATGCCCGCAGCGTCGCGCGAATTCCAGCGAATTCCATAGTAGTAGTAGCGTAGACTTTCTCATGCGATAATGAGTATTATAGTTGTGAGAATAGAGTTGGAATTCATATGACACTGCAACTGCGCTTCGATTCGCTGCGCTTCGACGCGCTTTTGGTGTGTGTCGACCCTTAGGATCGAAATCCGATTGCAACAGTGCATTTCCTTTCTAATGCGTATTAATCTAGCTTAAACCATTTACGGAAATCCAAATCCAAGAGGTTTTAAAACGTCAATTAAATCGTGAACGAGACAATACAATCCAGCCGGTCTCGAGTGTTGAGTTTACTTGAGTATTCAGTTTTCTATCTACTTATTTGCAATTAGTAAATCACACTTGCAATCTATAATCATCATTAATTGAACGATTATTGGATTTTTTACTTCGTGAATGTCGTCGTGCTGTCATGTGTCAAAAAAAACATGGTCAAACCTGTCAAAATAGATTTATAATTAATGTAAAAAAAAGGTGTAGTATAGTTAATTCACCTGGGTTAAATCACCTGGGTGCTTTAACAAAACTAATAGTTGCCTTAAGTCACCGGGTGAATTAACAATACGAAATAAGTCGACTTTATTCACCTGGGTGCATTAAGTAAACTTCGCAGTAGTATGAAAACACGTGGGTCATTTACCTGGGTGCTTTAACAATACTATTAGTTGTCTTTATTCACCGGGTGTATTAAGTAAACGAAATAAGTTGACTTTATTCACCTGGGTGCATTAAGTAAACTTCGCAGTAGTATGAAAACACGTGGGTCATTTACCTGGGTGCTTTAACAATACTATTAGTTGTCTTTATTCACCGGGTGTATTAAGTAAACGAAATAAGTTGACTTTATTCACCTGGGTGCATTAAGTAAACTTCGCAGTAGTATGAAAACACGTGGGTCATTTACCTGGGTGCTTTAACAATACTATTAGTTGTCTTTATTTACCGGGTGTATTAAGTATACGAAATAAGTCGACTTTATACACCTGGGTGAATTAAATAAACTTTTCAAAAAAAAATATTTTTTTATGATTGCTAAGTGTTAATTATGTTATGTTTATTGTATTATGTACAAAAAATACTGTTAGAGGCTTTAAAATTTGAGGACTGCCTTCGATTTCTCCGGAATTCCACCATCAGATTCGAACACGATGGTTATAGGACCATCTCGAATTATTTTTTATTATTATGTGTGTATCATAATATCATATTGAGAGAGAAATCAATGGACATACGTGCAAACAGTATTCACGTCAAATACAAAAACTCCTCCTTTTTGAAAGTCAGTTAAAAAGTACTGGGCGATTTATAACAATTTTTTTTCTTAACTGGATCGAAGATTTGGTCAAAATGATGTAAACGGGTAGAACGCACATTGGCGCACATTTTTACCCGACTGCGTCAGAAGGAGGGTTATGTTTTTCGAGCGTATGTATGTATGTATGTATGTGTGAATGTCTATTTCTTTGGCACGCCCTACAGCCCAAACGGCTAGACGGATTTTGACAAATGAGATGTCGTTGAATTCGTCAAAACAGTGATAGTGACATAGGCTATATAAATTTTCAAAATGGCGCCGGCAAATTAAAAAAAAAGGGGGGGGAGGTATGGATTTTCTTTTCATCATAGTAATATGGGTATCAAATAAAAGGCCATGAAAAGACCATTTCAAAAATATATACTTCTTATCACATTTATATTACTGATTAAACACAATTTACCAATTTATATATCGGCACGCTCGCGCGCCCGAAGTGGGTGGAAGTTAGTTTGTATGTTCGCTCACGCTAATCTTGGAAACTGCCGGTCGAATTTGAATAATTGTTTTTGCATTTGATAGTTTAACTCACAATTAAGGCTCATTGATCTCAAAAAGATTTGATTTCTACAAATTAATAGATATAAAAAATCATGTCGGTTAAAAGAACTAAAAAGAGTGAAATAAAAAAAAAAATATTAATAGATATAAAAAAACATGTCGGTTAAAAGAACTAAAAAGAGTGAAATAAAAAATAATTATTAAAAAAACAAAAAACCCAACTGCTTAAAAAAAAGAACTGAAAAGATAAAAACAAGTATAGCATTATCTACATTAAATTCATTAACAACAAATGAAATATGTCAAAATAAATTCTTTATGATGTTGCAGGCGCGGACAAACAATACTTTGTTACTACTGTTGTCATAAAGAATTTAGTTCTATAGTATCTAGTAGTATCTATATGGGTGCCAAGTAGAACGTGTAAATGAATCCAAGCCGAACATTTGACTTGGCTAGTTTCGACAAAAAAAAAACAAATTTTAGAAAGGAACATGGGTTTATATCAACCTTCCAGAATAAGTACAGAACAAATAGGACAAAAGTAATGATAACATAATGATGATCAAAAAAGTATCTAAATTTCACTATATATTTAATTTTAGTATCTAGCTCTAAAAATTGAAATTTCAAAATGAAATAATTTCAAATAAAATTACACCTAAGTTTTTGGGTACACATTTTTGATTTTATAGTAGAAACTTGAATATTTTGTTTAGTATCTGATCTACACATCTATCCTAATAGATCTTACGGCAAAAACGTAAAAAAACACTGTTTTGTCAGTTCTGACTAAGTTTGTATGAAAAAAAAAATCGACTTTCTAATCAAATCAAATCAAATCAAATCATTTATTTCCATGGGCCCCAAGGGGCGCTTGAACACGTCAAAACAAACATCAAAACACAAAAAATATAAAATTAAAATAAAACTTAGCTAACTAAATTATAATACTTATTGTAATAAAATGATTTGACACCGGAGCTTAGATTGACTTTAATTCAACTTAGAGAATTGAATTAAAATCAATCCAAGTACCAGCTCCGATGGGTATTGCATCATGAGAAGAGCTGGTGAGAAACTTTTCAAATAATTCATACAATATTTGTTTGTTTTTTTGACAATAATTCTATGTGTAAGTTATAGCAACTAAAACAACATTATAGCTAAATATGGTTATAAAGAGAAAATGCAATTAAATTATTATAAATAAATCCATAGTATATAAGGTTGCAATATCTTACACTTCAAGCAGAAAATAAAGGAGTAAAAACAATGTGTGTATACTACTGTATAAGGGTTTCAGAACAAACAAAAAATCTATTTATATATTTCTCAGAAACAACGTTTTAATTTGTGATTTGCATGTTCAGTTGCATATATTTTATTTAAAAATTATTTACATAGGTATACAAGAAGTTGTTTTCACCATTGGTAAGAAATATGTTGCTTTTTTATTCCAAGCCTTAATAAATTAATGTTATTATTATAAAAATCCTTTTTTTTTTAATAATATTATTTTTTTCTCTTTGCCTAAAAAAATCATCACTGATTTTGATGTGTCTAAAAGAGAATTAGTAAATAATATGGGCGTTTTTTTTTCGCGGCCCTTGACAAATTTTTTTACGGTTGTTTACGGCTACTGTTGCCTATTAGTAAGTAATATATGACAATAATTCTAAATAAGTTTTTTTAATTCACCCAGGTGAATAAAGTCAACTTATTTCGTTTACTTAATACACCCGGTGAATAAAGACAACTAATAGTATTGTTAAAGCACCCAGGTAAATGACCCACGTGTTTTCATACTACTGCGAAGTTTACTTAATGCACCCAGGTGAATAAAGTCAACTTATTTCGTTTACTTAATACACCCGGTGAATAAAGACAACTAATAGTATTGTTAAAGCACCCAGGTAAATGACCCACGTGTTTTCATACTACTGCGAAGTTTACTTAATGCACCCAGGTGAATAAAGTCGACTTATTTCGTATTGTTAATTCACCCGGTGACTTAAGGCAACTATTAGTTTTGTTAAAGCACCCAGGTGATTTAACCCAGGTGAATTAACTATACTACACCAAAAAAAAATGATTTTTGTATAGCATTAAGCCATGCTTAGCAATATAATACTTCGAAACAGTTGAAAAGAGTATTTTTTTTACTGTTTCTTAGAACGTGTAGTAGATAAGCTGAAGTTTTTAACTGATCTGGCTAATCTATACCAATATATAAAGAGGAAAGATTTTTTTGTTTATTTGTACCCAAAAGTCTTCAAATGTCATGAGCCGATCATAATAAATATTAGTGTGGAGATATAAGCCACTACTAGGAACACTTTTAATCGACGTATCACGCGGGCGAAGTCGCACGTAGACGCTAGTAGAAAAAAATATTTTGCAACTCATACAAAAAATAAAGTCAACACATAACCAGGCAATATTTTATTTACCATCAATATAAAAGTGTGTTCAATTTTCTAACTTTCTGATTTCAACAATTTTTTTTGTGTAAATTAACAGAATAACGCAATGCGGTCAGAAAGATAAAATGTTCGAAACACGTAACAATTGGACTAAGAACTGCGTTAAGTTGTTTCCGTGCTAACATTTTTCCTGGCTTGACAGCCGAGGACGGTACTCGTGTTAAGGTTACCTCATTTGTCCTTAAATAATCTAACTTCTACCAATTAAAGACACTGAAATTAAATCGACTCTTTGGTTGCTGATTTACTTGTAAAAATAAGTAATCTTTACATTTCATATTTTTCTCTGCGAGGCGTTAGAGACATTGCATTTAAAGAAAAGTTTTAGTTTGCTCAACATTGTTCATTTTGCTTGAGTAATTTCATCAAAATATCATGCTATTTTACTAAGCAAACTCAATCTCATGGATTTTTTTGATCTTTTACAGAACAGCCACTGATTAAGCACTTTTTTCAGATATTTCTTATCAAAAATTACAAACCATAAACCTATTATCATGAATTCGTATTACTTGTATTTCACAAACCCAACTGCAGCATGGCTTCAACCAATCCAATATTCTACAATCAAACTTACAATAACTGGATAGAGTGTTCGAAACTCAAAGCAAGTCGGACGCTCTCCCAACATTTCCCGAACAAACCGCAAATCTTTTACAGATCAGCCACTAATAAAATTAAGCACTTACTACAGATTTGTCCTATCAAAAATTACAAACCATAAACAATTTTAACTTGAACAAAATATTGCACTCACATCTCACAATCTCACCAATATAATTCCAATCCACAATTAGACAATCAAACTTGCACAAACAAACGCACAAGGAAAGAGTGTTCGAGATTTTAGAGACTCAAAGCGAATCGAATGCGCTCCCCTCACCGGGAACACTTTGCGAACAAACCGCTAATCTTTTCGGCATTCCTCTTTGTCTCCAAAGTAATATTTTAATTAAGGCCCCGTCTGCGATCCTCGGAGGCAATTAAAACTTACGCCACGCCACTGACATTTGTTTTCTGTGACTTAATGTAATCCGGATGCACACTTAGCTGTCATAATGGACTCAACATATTTTATTCTTTATTTATTATACGCTTTCTTTGTTTTGTTTGGAATTTAAAATTAATGGAATTAGTCTTGAACTTTTTATAACGAAAGGGAACGTACCTTGCCTTATAAAAAGTATGAGACTATGACTATTATGATTAAAAAAACACGAATGTTATGAGTTAAAATATGGTTTTCATAAATTATTATCTGTCTGATAATTATATAACATCGTTTATATTCAAAATAGGTTATTAGAGGTTATACTTTAAAGATGAATGTCATGATGGCATATCATACCTGACCGCAAGTGGTTCTGGGAAATCTGTTTACGTAAATGAATATCATGTTACCTCAAAATTTACTAAATATTATTCAAATAATTTAAGCTAAGGTTAAAAGCTCAAATTAGTTAAATATCATATTTAGTAAATTTAAGCCACTTGTGCCATTACCAAAATATATGAACACGGATAACAATCTTGTTGTGTTCCAGATAAATAAATAAATAAATATACCACAACTTACACACAACGCCATCTAGTCCCAAACTAAGCAGAGCTTGTAATATGGGTACTAGAATAACTGATACTAATACATATACTTTTCTTTTGTAAATAAATACTTATTATACAAAGAAACACCCAGACTAAGACAAACTCCCATGTTCATGCACACAAAGATTTGTCTCAAGCGGGAATCGAACCCGCGACCTAGGCGTCGCAGGCAGGTACACTACCCACTCCGCCATCCAGTCGTCACTTACTCTAACTCTTTGTTGGTGGTAGAGCTTTTGTGATCGAGTTTGAGGTCGGCAGCACCACCGTCTCACCATTAACCTGCCACCAAATAGTAGTGCTTGCACAACTGTGTTCTGGTTTGGTGGTGAGATCAGGCCCCAAAGTTACTGACACATAAAGCATGACACCATAGTCCTCAGATGAATATGTTTTTGTGGAATGTTGATGTCTATGGACTATAGTTACCAATCACCAATAGATAGGCTATATGTCGTATAAAAAAATGAAACTCAAGATCTCAGTTGTTGAGAACTAAACATTTTTTTTGTCAATAAGACCCTCTTCAGCTAAAAGCTATAATGTAACAACACACATAATGACAATTTGCTAACGTAACAGCCAGTAAATTGCCTAATAAACCGTGGAATGAACGATGTAGGCTGCGTTCTAGCCAAAACAGATCGAACATGTTTTATGTGTCTGGCAACACCGTCACTGCGTAATCTCTTGTAAATAACTTGCTTTTAGTGTAGTTCGTGTTTTTGCAATTCGTTTTTTTTTTAGTTTATTTGCCAATATAATCGAAATATTTATTTAGGTACGTATACGTATTATAATAGTAAACATATCTGTCCGTAGCTTTTCATAAGACTAAATTAATGCAATGATTTTTTTAAATACTGACTTTAAAAAACAATAATAAAACGATACAAAATGTACCTTTTTATTATTGTTATTCAGATTTATTTGATTTGTAGCCCTCATGATTACGAATGGATGTTGCGGCAATCATTTTTTTTGTCATGATTGCTCATTAAAAGAATACAAATAACGTGACTGCCTCGATTGTCTAGTCGTTAGCGAATGCGTCTCTAACGTCGGGCATAGTTTTATTTGTGAACTTTCCGTCAGGAAATTCACAATAGCTCAGAGTTGGAATTGTTCCCGGTTGATGGAGATAGGCTCACCCCCTATCACATGGGACTCTAACATAGCAGATGAAACGTGGGTGTTGTGCACCTCTGCCACACCCTTCTGGGTAATATAGGCGTGATTTATATATATTTATTAATATTTAAATCACGTAATAACTGCTGCACATTAGTGTTCAAATGATGTCAAAAATTAAATTACCTAGCAAAAGCGCATTTAAAACTAAAATAGTATCCAATCCCTCTAATCCACACAACGTATTGTTTAAACAACAGCATAAAAACATTATATACTTTTATTTATCTCTGAACCCTAAATAGTAACGAGCTCTCAAATACAGTGCAGTATTGTTTACCAATAGTCTGTGTGGTGTAACCAGCAAAAATCCTAATTTGGCGTGCGCCCAGACCACTAAAATATTATCGTACTTTATGTGTCTGGTCTACACAGAACGCTGCGTAAAACTAATCCTTTGCTAGCCCTCGACCTGTTTTTATGCGAATATTTGCTGATTTTGTTGTTTTCACACTCGATAGTTGAGTGCAAAATGGTTTAATTTTTGTAAGTGCAAAGTTGAAGTAGGCTTGGTTTAACATGAACCGAGAGTAGTTTTGGCAAAATATCTTTAGAATAGAGAAAAAAATACATTTTCTTCCTTCTTCTTCCTATAAGAGCTGTTGATAGCCATTGTGGTAAAAGAATAAGTCAGCCAGATACTGCGTTACCGTCACATGACTGTCCAGGGCGCGCCGCCGGGAGGCGCCTTTCATGCACCCTTAAGGTCCTCATAAAATATTAAAAGTCATTTGCATTAAATAATATTTCGACCGTAAATAGTACTCACTATAGGAGTCATCAGAAAGCTCAAGGTCGCTCAGCGAGCGATGGAGCGAGCTATGCTCGGGGTTTCACTACGCGATCGAATCAGAAATGAGGAGATCCGTAAGCGAACGAAGGTTACCGACATAGCTCAGCGAGTCGCTATGCTGAAGTGGCAATGGGCCGGACACATAGCTCGGATTTATAGTCATTGACACGAAAAGAAGAAGATAGCTCTAGAGTGGCGGCCACGAACTGGCAAACGCAGCGTGGGACGTCCTCCCGCTAGATGGACGGACGATCTGATCAAGATCGCGGGGAGCCGTTGGTTCCAGTCGGCCAAAAACCGCGCGCTGTGGAAATCGATTGGTGAGGCCTATGTCCTGCAGTGGACGTCCCTAGGCTGATGATGATGATGATGAAATAGTACTCTACTTACCCGTATTAACACGTATTTTTATTCTATAAATATGCAAGAGAACGTAGTACTAAAAAAACAAAAACCTTCGTAAACTTTAACTCCCGATATACAGGATGTGTGTGCAATGTGCCCGCGGGGCTTGAAAGACGTTGCTCGACCAAATTAGGTTGCCCTGAGCGAGCTCCGATATCGAGGCGATCGTGTTCCGGTTTAAGTTATATGCAGGTAAACTTAGAATAGGATTATTGTAAATATATGGATCAGTGGATAAACAATGCGATTCGAAAAATAAATAGTGCAAAAGTTAATATTTCATTAATAAAATGCACATTTTCAAATGCAGTCACAAAACTTGTCCAAACAATGCAATTTTTTTTCATATTTGTGACGTAATATCTCGGTGTTGCTTAATTAACATATTATGTTAGAAAGCATCTAAAAAAAATTGCTGATTTTAAAACAAATTCCTCCAGCACTCGGTATACAGTGTGTGTGCAATGTGCCCGCGGGGCTTGGACAAATTAGGTTAACCTTTGCGAGCGCTGATATCGGCGATCCCGTTCCGTTTTCAAGTTTTATGCAGGTAAATGTACGGTAAATTTATCGTATATTTATTTACGTTTAATATTAGAATGTTGTGTATTAGCGGGTATCCATATAATTATGTTAGAAATGGTGTGGTACACCTCTTCCATTCCCTTTTGGATGATATTATAAATAAATATATATAAATATCACACAACATTCACACAACGTCATCTAGTCCCAAACTAAGCAGAGCTCGTACTATGGGGACTAGAATAACTGATACTAAAACAACACATACTTTTCTTTTGGTTTTATTATTTTTATATCAGTGTTTGGTATGTTTTGACGCGTTAAAGCGCCTCCTGGAGCCTATAAAAATAAATGATTCGGTAAATACATACTTATTAAACATGCTACATATTATTAGGATATTATTAAATGCACATTAAAAACTTATCACTCATTGTTTTGTATTCATCAATTAAGTATTTTTACTTCAATGCAAACAAACCAATTATGAAACAAAACTAGTCCTACTAATAAGTGAAAAATATATATCAAAAGTGCATTATATTTTTTCTCTAAGGCACAACAAAAAATAGTTTAATGTACAAAATAATTAATAGTCATCTCTAAAATATTTTCTGCGCAGCAAATTAACTTGTGGGGTCATATTTAATACTAACACTCATAATAATAATTATAATCTTATTAGGAAACACACTGAAATAAGTAATCCCATAAAAAAAATTCCCATCCCACATTTTTCATGAAAATGTTGCCAGACGAAGCCATATTAAATCTTATGTCTACATGAGATCTGATAACTTATAAAGGAAATAAATACCTATGCACGACGTTTCGAATGACTTGCATCATTCTTGGTCACGAGCCGACTGGTGAAGCTCAAGTGACCAAGAATGATGCAAGTCATTCGAAACGTCGAGCATAGGTATTTATTTACCTTTATAATAATTACGCGATTCAGACCCGTTGTCTAATTTTTGAAAAATGTTCTCAAATCGCGAAAGTTTAAAAACATATACTTATAAAGGAAGTAAGTTAAATTAGAAACTTAGCTTCTATCTCTACATGCCCTCATAAGCCTTGAGCAAAATTAAAAAAAAAAGCAATAACAAATCCAATGCATTAAACTACCGCAAATATCCACACTATTATATCCATCCTAAGGTTGCCTGGAAGAGATCGCGTCAAGCGATAAGGCCGCCCTTTGTACGTTATAGTTCTAAGTACCTATTTCCTTGTATGTTTGTTACAAATTTGATGTGCAAATAAAGTTTTCTCTATCTATCTATCTATGCCCTTACATTACAAGCTCTAACTTAACAAACCTTGGTAAAAAAATGTGGCTTGGCCGTTTCGATACCGTTACATGGGTGTAATTAATGCTATGTTACTTGTAAAACTATTTCTTGTAATAACAAAACGGCCAGTAAGCTGCGCAAGTAAGTATTTTTGATGAACAAACAGTTTTTTTTAAACGTTTTTAATATTTTTATTGATCTTAATCAAAGATACACGAGTTTGAGCAAAACAAAATTCTAATCAACCCAGCTTATTGCACAGCAAATCTCATACACTAGCATACAAGCTGGCGATGCAATTAGTAATAAAGTGTGTGTCGGTCTGGCTCGGTTCCAACGCGACCTGCCGCTCCTGCCAATTGTGGCCGAATGACTCTATGCTTTGTGTCCTGGTGCTAGTATTTGATATGCGATTGAGACGGAATGGACTTTGAACTCTGGCCCTAGATTAAAGAAAATCTATGAGACAGACATTTTTATGATTCTATACAAATATATATTTTTTAATTAGAACTGACGTGAGTTTGTAACATTATTCAAATTATCAGTGCAAGACTGGCTGTGACTCAGCCACGACGTATATATCTCTTGAAAATACCTAAAAGTATAGGTGAAACCGCGGTCGACTAAATAAACCAACATTACGTGAGTAACACCCGTATTTCATAATTTGAATAAATCATTTTTTGTTTGCAGTTTAGTTTTAAATTATAGGAAAATGTCACAGCGAACTTTTCATCTTGGCAACAATGTTGCTTCAATAACTGTAAAAACTGATGTAAATTGTATACTGAGTTACAGAGGTTGTGCGAATCGTATCTGTGTCTTGTATTATAGTGCTTAAGGCGTAGCAAATCCTTTACTTACATCAGTCTACATATCCACACTGATGTTTCTTTTATTAGTTACTAGCGATCCGCCCTGGCTTCACTTTGGGTACTCTTTAGTATGTTGGGTAGAAGTTCGGGTACATCTTTTGTATATAAAAACATTTGTTATGATTAATTTATTTTTTTTTAAAATCCCATCTAAATACGTTACGTAGTTTTAAATATCTAAGCATACAAAGGAAAAGACAGACAGTGGGAAGCGACTGTGTTTTATACCATGTAGTGATGATTTAAAGAACTTGGTTTGGGTAATGTTCTTTACTTTTCTTGTAAGTGTAAAGCGTTGTTAAAAAATACTTACCATTCCGTTTGAAGACGGAGCTCCACTATTGAATTTGACTTAAGATTGAGTTTTCTCAAAGATTACAGACTTCTTGGTAAAAATACTTGGCTCCTGAATTTATATCGACTATAGGAAGCTATATTCTTAGTTTCAGGTCTATAAATCGTGGACGGACTTTTAACGATAGCTTCCGTAAGTCAACCATTTGAATGCTAGTGTCCTGTATGTTATGGGTTCGCAACTTTGCATGCTGAGAACACGTACCCTGTGTAGGAAAATTTGCAGATATTGTGGACAGGCAATCAAAAATACGAAATGAAACGTTTTACTTATTTTGGAACAATAATGTTGACACGCAATAACAATTAAAAAAAATAGTTAAGATACTTTTTAGTTCAACTTTAAGTGCCGTAATTAAAGTTAATAAATGTTTAAGAGGTAATATTAACAAAATAAAAATTACAATATGTACCAAAAGTACTCGGTTCTTGGATCAAAGTTTTAGTTTAATATTCGTTATAATGGTGTGCTTTTGTCGAGAGCATTACAAAATAAAAAAAAGCTCTCGAATCTAAAAAGCTGTTATCTAGTACTTAATCATTACTTTATAATGCGTCTAATAAAAGCTAAAGTTAACTGTTTAATATTCATGATATTACTCTCTGTGTAATAAAAGACTTCTAAATTAAACCATGCTCTTTCATGAAAGAAGTCTTAAAAGGCTCAGGCTTGATAGAAAAAACCTTTATACAATTGTAAAAAAAGAATTTTAAATTTCGAGCGTATTTTTTTTAACGAAATCAGAGTAAATATTTGAACTTGTTCTTGGTAAAATCTCCCCTTTTTGAATATTTGATCGGAAAGCCTTTCTATGGACGTGTATAGTTAAAGAAGGTTTTTTATATACACCGCTATAAGGGATCTGTGCTCGGATTATTTCGCTGCTTTTAATATTTACATATTTTATGATAAAAACCTTGTGGATACGTAATACGATTTAAAATATCGTCGGGCGAATATTTTTTGGAGTGGAAAATATGGCCCAGTGTTGTAAACAGTTGTATATAGTGTCATATATTGCGTATGTATTGGTTTTTTATTCGTGATTGAATAAATAACAGATAGACTTCTCTCGCTCAGTTTTTCTATCGCAAAATTCGCCTCGCAATATGGTATTCGGTTTTCTAAGCAAAAGAGAGTTACCTTACCTTTTTGCATAAAACGGGTTGAAAACTTACGGATCAATGAATGCATGTCGCTTTTGAATTGAAAAATTTCGCTTATTACCAAATTCCACATATCATTTAATTTTAAAGTATTATGTTCTTCTTTATTGATATAAATACAATGTACTAATTAGAACATTGCCATTGGTCGTACAATATAGAACCATTGAATATAATGGTGTGTAATTCTAGTTCATACGGCTATTCAGTGTAAGTAATCAGGAGTACTGTTGCAACGATCTCCGATATTACATTGTCCAAGCATTGCATAGAGTAGTTTAAGAGTTCAGAAATTTGGAATCAATGGTAGTCCCATTAGTTTTATATAGTTAACCGTTTCTTTACTTACTTCAAATTCTTGTGGTTTGGAAGTCGTTGCCCTGAGCCTGATTTCTCTTTGGTCGTGTCGACATATCAATCTATCGGGCTGTGAGAGTGAGTGAATATAGTTCTCTTTTACTTCACTTAGACGTTTGAGAACTATAATAAAATTATGACCCACGCAGCTGGCTAATCTCCGTTGAAACTGGCTGCCGTAGATTCGGCTAGTAGGACACTATACCCATATTACTATACCCAAGAATCTACAAAATGTAAATTGTAATTATTACAATAATATAAGAATATTTCGTAGCTTTTTCAATGAAATTATAGGTGTTTATTTTGTCTGGGATTCAAGTTTCACACTTAAAACCACACACCTCTTTATTATTTAGTACTTTTTTATATTTTATCACCACAGTAAACATAGACTAAATTACGTAGTTTCTGTTTATTGTGGTGACAAAATTAACCATTGCAACAAAAACAGTTAAGTTAAATTCAAACCACCCGTAAAATGGGTATTTGAAATATGTTATACTAGTTAATTGCAAATGAATAAACCTAAATAGGTTATATATATTCACAATATAATGATCGAATGACAATGCATTCCATTCACTTAAATCTCTTTCCTACACTACTCTGCACTGCCATCGATCGTTTTAGGTCCGTTGATGTTTCATGGACAATTTACGTTGTGACCCTCGTACGATATTGTCGCCTGCACGAATGTACCATGGATTATGGCATAGACTGGAGCTTTGTAAGGAAACGTTTAGAGCAGAGATACTCAACCTTTTTTTGACAAAGGCCACAGAAATGTCATGAGTAAGCCAAGTCCCAATTAAGTCGGTAATATCAAAATAAAATTAGTATAGCTGACGCAGCACGGGTAATATAGTAGACTACGTCTTCGAATATACCTTGATGTTACTAGCACTGTCTGCATGTTTCTTGCTTTTTAAAGTTGACGTGGGTATTCATTAGTATTTGAAATTACTACTATTTATTGATATGATTTACCGGGAATTAACGTGATTACCCTTGGAGCTTCACGCATTATCCTTGTATAGAAGTGACGATCCGTGGAAAGGACTTGTGGACTATGTAATTAAAAAGTTATTACTTCTATTTATATTTCTTTTTAAATGATCGACCTCTTTGACTACCCCTTCAAAATTGGTTTGTGGACCACAGATTGAGTATGGCTGGTTTATAGCGAGCCGGGTGTCGGAGGTATGTTTTGTTTTAGATTGTAGACGGCAATGCTGGCAAGTTCGAGGCCTTTAGGAGATTGAACTATTGTTGATGGAAGGTGCTTGTATGTGTCGTGGACTGTGTGTATTTGGTTCGCTTCTAATTTGATTAGATATTTAACTGCTGTTGTTATAGGTATGTTTATGCATCGGGCTTGGGTGAGAGGACAATGAACTATATATTATATGCAGAACTAGTTTTGATTCGTTTTATCAATATTTTTGTGGAAAATATATTTTAATTGAAGATGATTGAGTAGCAAATGCAGTTTGAATGAAGTACTGTTTTTCAGCTTGGTAGTTAGATATAACTAATAAAAAAATGCATTATGTACATGCTGCCACTTCTTATATTTTATAGACACGGGTCTTAGTTGCGTAAATATTTTTAAAACACTAAATATATTTTTCGATCAAATCTCACCGATTGTGGTCACGAGCCGACTGACATACTTTTGTACTCAAATCGCAATATTTTTATAGATCATACATCCAATCCCATCCAACCCTACCAAAATTCTAAATTCGAAAGGTACGCATTTAATTTGTTATGTTCTCTTTTAGGCAAAAACTACTTGATGAATGTTGGCATACCTATTGCTATAGTTTATTGGCTGTACCTTTTACCACCGAACCGTGCGGGTAAAATCCAGTTTAGAAATATAGCCATACTCGTATCTACATTAAGAAATAGCTAAATTACTACAACTGACTATAGACAACTAGGCATAAATAGATACATCATAGTTGTGACACATAATATTTCAACCCGGCGTGGTCCATTAATTCGTTGCGCTTCTGGTTATGACACCCATGGGGAGAATCTTAACATCAATCTAAACTGACATAGGTTTGAGAAGTGACAGTGAGTCATCTATAAGTAGAACTACAGAACTATTCAACTTTGATTAAGAGCGAACAATTGATTAGCAAATTTACATTTATTATGTTTTTATCTATTTTATAGACAAAGCATATATCGCACCTTTGGGAACAAAGGGTCACTTCTGCAATTTTTTGCAAAAATGACTTAAATATACAGAAAAAACCGCGATAATCGACTTTATATACACACCAAAAATGGTGATATTCGCATGAAAAACGGCCTTGTGAGAGAGGGAGTGACGTTATTTTATTTTGCGTGATTAGCACGATTGTTTGAAATGTAACGTCTCAACCGGTCAGAAGTGTGTTGACAGCCGACGTGTCACTTCGTGCATTTTAAACGAAGGGGCACTACGGTAAGTAATAACTTATATTTCTTGCAATATTAATGTTACTTCTGGATAAAATTGACGTTTTGTTACCAAATTTTGTATTTCTTTGCTGCAAACATAACGTCACTTCTGTTTATAAATCTCACTTTAGCATAAGATATTTATTTTTAATGGAACCAAAACGTCACTTTTGGTACCCTTCCCTTAGTTTATGGCTTGTTTCTCAGAAAGCCCTACCTATAGAGTATTTATATTATTCACGATTATTTGTGAAAACCTAATCAATATTATATCCTAGGAATCGACATAATACACAAAAGTAATGAAGAGCTATTTAAAAAAAGAAACAAAAAAAAGTTTAAAATGCTCCTCCTGTAAAGTTGGAAAACATGCAGAAGTGACCCTTTGTTTCCAAAGGTGCGATATATAAAACACTAAAACGCTTGTTTCTATGTAACTTAATCAATGATGAAAATAATTTAGACGATATTGCCACGAACAAACATGCATTTTAGTGTTTAGGGTATGATTTGTCTATTAAATAAATAAAAACCTAATGATATTAAGTACCTAAGTATGAAAACACAGCGCTCGGAAGTCCCTTAACAAAGTATATTACTAATGTAGCAAGTGAAAGTACCTACTTATGTTATACATGCAAAAGGTCATAAAGATATGTGGATGTGTGTGAGGTAATCAGGGGCTGATTCTCAGTAGGAATTATCAGCTTGATTATCATAACCTTTTCAGTGAATTCAAGATAAAAAAATAAAACAAGCTGGTAGGAAGCACCACGGTCCACAACATTTAACCAGACGCCAAATATTTCATGTTATGTCATGCATTGTCACTTACCATCAGCTGAACTTCTAGTCAGCTCGTGTTTAACCTAATGGTATTTACTAGCATTGCAAATCATCAATATCTGCGGGTTCTAAGATCAACGCTGATACCGTTCTTCAATCTCTTTCACATTCAATATTAAATTTTGGGTTCAGCATTATACTCAGTACGATTAAATTGGTCCTAATCGCTCTCCGGTAAAAATGTATCTTTGATATAGAGGACTCATTGATATAAATTATTAGACAAACAGAACCTGGTAAGGTGGGGTTTTCTTGACGAATCGGACCTATATGTGAGTGTGGTGCTGTACAGCCTATGGCCCACCTCATGACCTGTCCCATTTGCTCCACCTCCTACACAAAGGAAGCGCTCATGAAAGCCGATGAAAGTGCTACCCGCGTGGCCACGCACTGGGCTCATAGAATATGACTTCAGCCATCGACACGAAAGAAGAAGAAGATTGATATAGATAATGTACGATGAAAGCTTAAAATGGGCCCTAAGTCTAGCATGCAACATCTTAGATAAATCGATGTTCGCCTAATTCATACAAGTTTGCAGTTCGCGTCACGGATTACTCATAAACATTCTAAGTACAGGCTGCGGCGGTCAAACTTAAGGCTTCAAGTTTACACTGCACTGTCTACATACTAGGTATTTTGCTGAACATGCTCCTTATAATGTAAGGAATATTATTTTGCAACACGTCTGAGTTATCCGTAAAGTTAATAATAGAATGTTGTAAGGTACTTTATTGCATCCTTTTATGCAATTTATGTTTGCCCGATTTTTGTTAGAAAATTAGCAAATGAGAGTGTAGTCCATCTGATGGTCTGTGATAACTACAACTATGCTATTTGCACAGCTATTTGGCGGCAGATAAAAGGGTATTCACATAATTATATAACATAACACATAACATGACGCCTATTTTATTCAGTAGGGTATGGCAGAGGTGTACAACACCCATTTTTAGGTCTCATGGGATAGGAGGTGTGCCTATCGCAATCCATCGAGTACAATTCCAACTCCGTGCTGCTATTGTGAATTTCCTGACGGAAAGTTCACAAATAACACTTTGCCCAACCTGGGCATCGAACCCGATTCACATATATTATATCATAGGTATTAAGAATCAAGTCTCACAGTCTTAGTTATAAATCTCTTCCGAATCGGCATGACCTTTTCTATCATTCCTTGTGTATATTATTTGGCATGTCTGAAAATAGGGTCTTAGGCTATTTTTACTGCTTGTGGGCAGTTAATAATAATATAAGATGTTTTTATTTAAACTGACGTGAGTTTGTAACATTATTCAAATTATGAAATACGGGTGTTACTCACGAAATGTTGGTCTATTTAGTCGACCACGGTTTCACCAGTCTTGCAGTGCAAGACTGGCTGCGACTCAGGCGCGACGTATCGCACTCTCTTGATAATGCCTAGACGTATAGGCGAAACCGCGGTCGACTAAATAGACCAACATTACATGAGTAACACCCGTATTTCATAATTTTAATAATATAAGATGTAATAAAATTATAATACTAGAAATGACGTAGTTATTAAAACCATCTTATTGATCTTAATATATAGTTCAAAGTTGCGGACTAAAGTTGTTAGCAATAGGATATCGAAGCATACAGTGTAGTGCGGCCCCGGCGCCATATTGATTTGTCTTCTGAAGACAAACAGTCTGTATTGGTGTTTAGGAGTTCAGTTTGCTTATTCATGGTAATATTTCTATATTGCTTATTAACTATAGAGACGGACATATAATTAGAGTACAGGGTGTAAATGACATCGTCACATAGCCACTACAAGTGATTCAGTACATGATATTGAGACGGCAAATCGGTTTGGAAAAATTTTAGATGTCATAAAAAAATTACAAAGATTTTGTTATGAAAATTCATGAATTTTTCGGTATTACTATTATATCCACAATTATTTTATTTTAAAGCCAGGTAATTAAAAAAAGCAATAATCGTCTTACATTATTTTGATTTTTTTTATTTATTTATTTAATGGTAAGTTACATTTACAAATTTTGTTTTTTTTTCTCGCCAAACACAGTTGCTTATAGACAAGATGCGCTCTTTATGTATTAAAATAACCTACCTATCCTATGTAATTGAAAAGATAAACATTAACAATAATTTATTTTGTATACAAAAGTCACAACAGCAAACTCTAAAGACAGTAAGTGTACTATAAACCAAACACTTGTTGCATGAATTTTCACTAAATATCATTAAAATTCTTAACAAATATTATAAATGTTAATAAACTTCGTCGTCTTAATTCTAGGCACAATAACATTTAAGGAATAGAAACTTATTTATTGGTACACATTTCTGAAGTGCTTCAAATACCAATTTCTAAGAAAACATTTTTAAGGTTTTCTTAGAAAAACTACTACTACGGCAGCTACAGGGTAAAAAGCCTTAGCAATTATTTTTTTGTGAGATGGGTTAAAATCTGAAGAGCTTTTTTTTTCTAGCTTCGGCTCGTGACTTCATCATCGAGGAATTCGATATTTCCAATCTATTTCCCAATAAATTTAATAACTTACAATTTAATCATTAACACACTAACAATCCACACTTAACGCCGTTTAGGACTCCATTTTCCAAAAAATCTGTCCTTCCTATGCAACCTAAGTGCAAAGTTTTGAGCAATTACTTCCAAATTAACAAACTTCCAATTTTTTACCTTCTTTACCTTACAATTTAGCAAATAAAAACCAATTCAAACGTAGACGATAATAAACAATTTTTTACAACACAAAGCCATAATCTTGTCCAGTAAAAAAAAATGCCCAACAATATTTTAAATCACATTACGTATCCACAAGGTTTTATATTTTAGGTTTTTATATCATAAAATATGTAAATATTAAAAGCAGTGAAATAATCCTAGCACATATATATATTATATACCAGTCCATAGAAAGGCTTTCTGATCAAATATTCAAAAAGGGAAGATTTTACAAGAAAAAGTTCATACATTTACTCTCTGACTTAGTTAAAAAGAGTACGCTTGAATTTCTATATTTTATTTTTATATAGCATTAAGCCATGCTTAGTAATCTAGTACTCAAATCATCATACTGTCAAAAGATTCATGAATTTGGAGTGTGGTTTGGATAGCTCAGATGGGAGAGCGATAGGACGGAATCCGGATGTAAAGTTCAAACCCCGCTTTAAGTCCAAAAAATATGTCGACTATTTGAAATATTTCTTATTAAATATAATAGCTGCCCCGTATTTAATACATGTCCCATTGCTGGGCTCGGGCCTCTTCTCATGATGAGAAGGGTTAGGCCATAGTCCACCACGCTGGCCAAGTGCGAATTGGTAGACTTCACACACCCTCGAGCACTTTTTAGGCACTATGAGGCATGTAGGTTTCCTCACGATGTTTTCCTTCACCGTTAGCGAGCGATAATTAATATGATAAATACACACATATCTTCGAAAAGACGAGAGGTGTGTGCCGTGGGTTCGAACCCGAGACCTTTAACTTCGCAGTCCTACGGTCTCCCACTCGGCTATCGCTGCTCTTCTTATTACTTGTGTTAAATTGTGTAATGGGTCTTTTTTTTTTGTCGAGACCGAGCCTTTTAAGATGACTTACATGAAAGAGCGTAGTACAATTTTAGGAGTACTTTAAAATAGTATGAATATTAAACAGCCTTTAACCTTTAGCTTTTATTAGACGCATTATAAACTAATGAATAAGTACTTTAGCAACAGCTATTTAGACTCCAGACCTAATTCTTATTTTATAATACTCTCGACAAAGTAATTAGGAACACCATTATAACGAATATTAACTAAAACTTTAACGCGAGGTTTTATATCTACGGCTTTTAGGACTTTTAAAACATATTGGTATTTTAATTCGGTTAATATTACGTTATTAACAAAACTTAGAAACTTAAATTACAAACTTTTGTAATAAAAGTTTGATTCAAATTATTCAAACAGTATCAAAACATCTTAATATTGTGCTCACAAGTTTAATACGAATTTACAAAAGTAAATGGTATTATAACAGAGACAATGGCCTGCTTTATCTATATTTATATCATAAAGTAGAGGAGTTTGATTGACCACGCAATTTCAAGAACCTCTGAAAGATTTAGTCACATTTTTGTCATATTGTTACGTGGGAAAACATGACAAAAATGCGACAAAATCTATCTCGCGCTCATATGTTTGCCCGGCTGGTCTTTTATTGAGAAAGGCTGAAGGCTATACAGGGTTATTGGTGATTCGACGTATTCCTTGCAGGGTGCTAAATGTAATGATCTTAGACCATAAATGTTTTTCCGACATACAGTAGCTTTTGAGATATTAAATTTTTTAGGATTTTACTAAAATATACCACATTCTGCCATTAAAAAAATATCAAAGAACGCCATGGAATTAGAGTAGATTTCACGAAGACTACTACTATAAAGATACTAAAATAAAGATTCGTTTCGTTTCGACGTCTTGTGTTTTTTACGTTTTGATCGCTTTTTCAACAATGTCTAAAAGATTTGCTATACCTACAGGGATCTGTCCCTCGTATGCAAAGTTGCGAATCCATAACGTACGGGACACCCTGGCATCTAAATGGCTGACTTACGGAAGCCATCCCTAAAACTTCGTCCGCAATTTTTAGACGTAAAACTCTGAAAGCTTTCTATAGATGATATGAGTTTTGAATTCAAGTTTTTAAGCAGTTTTAACCAAAGATGCTATGCGTTTTCCAAGAAAAGTCATTTTATTATTGAACTAGCTGTTACTCGCGACTTAGTCTGCGTGCAATTCGATATTTCCATGCTATTTCCTAGAGAAATTAAGGCACTTGCCTCGTACACTTTTAACCCCAAATTTACCGCCTTGAGGAATAAAATTGCCAAAATCCATACCTTATTGTTAATTAACGACATGTAAGGAACTTATGTGCAGAATTTCATGCATTTCCCTTAAAAATTAACGAAGTTCCCATAGGTTTACACACCCTAATTAACCCCATTAGGTAAAAAATAAAAGATAAAACATATACCAGTTCTTAAGTTAGACATCCAGCTACACAATATTAAAAGCCGCATCCAATTTCATGCAGTAGTTTTTGCGTGATGCGCGTACGAACATACAGACAGACAGACAAAAACTGAGATCTCTTATTAATTTTTCTTTAATAATTATAATTTCACTTTATGTATAGTATATATTTATATAATACCTTAATACTAATAATTATTTAGGTGCACATGTACAAACTATGTGAAAGACTTTTTGGTTTGTTTTTTAAGATAATAATACCTTCGTTCGATTCGATATCAACGAAAGGTTTTATTTATTTGCAAAGGTATAACTGTTGTGACGTTTAGCAAAGCTTTGCATTGCTTTGTGCTATTTTACTTTTTATATTTTAGTATAAAATATGAAAACCTTGCTCATTTGCTTTTAAGATAAAATAAATCAAACAAATAGTTCGCTAAATCGATAACACAAAAGAAGTATTTAAACGGACCCAATATTTCTCACAAAGACTGATCCCGTTCCAAAGCGTCCTGTGTCAGACAGCCTCTATAAACCATATATACCTACGGCAGAGTAAAAATATACCGAGTACTCTATTTTCATAGAAACGGTTAAATCGCGAGACAAGCCTCGGAATACGGTAACAATAAGAACGCCAACAAAAGATGGGGTCGCGCCATTGTCTGTAAGGAACGAATTCAAAAAAGAATGATAGAAACTCAAATCAGGTTCAGGAAATTAAAATACAGATCGTGTAACGCGTGATTGTCTTTTGTTTTTTTTTTCAAATAAGTGGTCGAGTTAGAATACTGGGTATATATTTTTCTAGTGTGCCCACTGCCATAAAACCGCGATCACACAGCCATACCAATCTTACGGAACCCCAAAAATCTGTTCATGATTTACCGACGTACTCTCTTTTGAGAATGCTATAAAACAGGCCCCTGTCATCGCCAGGCGACGAAATCGACTGGCAACGCTTTACAAATATTTGGGAAAGCGAGTGGTCGAGTCGCTCCTTTAGATTTATCGCTCCGAATTCGGAGGAGTGGTGATAAACATATAAAGGTAAGCGGTTGAGTGTGATTGAATGCAGTCGGGATTTTTACGTGGTTTTGTGTGGTTAATGTGCTTTGTTGTAGGTAAGGCATTATTGTTCTTACTGTATGCGTAAAGTGGCTTTTAATTTGTTCTAAAAAATAAGCATATACCTATTTAGGGTGAAGCGTAACCTACTGTTTCCACTATTGTTATATATATCCACTATTATTATTTATATAATTTAGTTGTTTATCCATAAATATATCGTTGATTGTGACACAAAAATTGTAAATGTAATTATTAGATATTTTTATTATTATTATTTTTTTTTCTGTTGTCACACTGCTTTTATTCATTCTCTGGGCGCATCAGAATTATCAGCGCTGCGGTGCTTTTCGGTGCCGCAGTATTGTGCTGAGATGCGTACCATTTCTGGCATTAAGAATGATTTTTGAAATTATTTAGTTTAAGACGCTTTTTATGTATTTTTTTTTTTGTTTTTTATATGCCAGAATAAATGATTTTTCTTTCTTTCTTTCTTTCTTTCTTTCTTTCACTATTGCATTTAGTATTTCAGTTGAAAATTATGCACATATAATTTGTTCTAATCCAATTTATTGACTGCAAGACATTAGGTATGCATTTGTGGATTACATATTTAATAAGAGTATTAGATCCACTATTTGTAAATGTAACTCCATCCATATCTATCCATATCCATAACTAGTGTAGTAAGTCTTTACTATGATTTAGAAGTTTTTGCCTTGTATACCTAATTCGTTGGCCCACTGTACATTTACCTACTAATAGGTCAATACATAATGTGCATAAAGTTGTTTACTACAAACGAATTTCAGGCATCATTTAAGACGCTTTTTATGTATTTTTTTTTTGTTTTTTATATGCCAGAATAAATGATTTTTCTTTCTTACTTTCTTTCTTTCTTTCTTTCACTATTGCATTTAGTATTTCAGTTGAAAATTATGCACATATAATTTGTTCTAATCCAATTTATTGACTGCAAGCAATTAGGTATGCATTTGTGGATTACATATTTAATAAGAGTATTAGATCCACTATTTGTAAATGTAACTCCATCCATATCTATCCATATCCATAACTAGTGTAGTAAGTCTTTACTATGATTTAGAAGTTTTTGCCTTGTATACCTAATTCGTTGGCCCACTGTACATTTACCTACTAATAGGTCAATACATAATGTGCATAAAGTTGTTTACTACAAACGAATTTCAGGCATCATCATGCGTCAACTTTACTGCTAACAAAATCAAAAAACAATGTAACTTTCATTTTTCCTCTCCATACCGAGTCCCACAATTCAACATTGACGTAAACGAATTCTGATTACAGACTAGTCTGACGAATAAATAAGCGTAGGACAGCGTCGGCGATTAGATCAGGCCGCGCGAGGCACGTACTATATTGGATAAACGTCAAACTTGACGTATGGCGTATGTGTGGCGTATTGTGGCGTATGCTGCGTCTTGGTAACGTACGGCGGCCGTTTGTGTGATGTGCGTAATAGACTTGTTGTGTTACACATAGCGTTGAATCAGTCGATGGTAATTTTGCAATGACCGAAACTAGAGAACTAATAGACTGACCTCGCTGGTCTAGTGGCTAGCGCCTCTCACTGGAAGGTATCGAGTTCGATTTCCAGGTCGGGCAAAGTGTTATTTGAGAACTTTCTTTCAGGTAATTTGGAGCAGCACAGAGTTGGAATTGTGCCCGGTGGATGGTGATAGGTTCACCCCGTATCCTATGTGTCCTAAACATAACAGGTGAGCTGATGGTGTTGTACACCTCTGCCACACCCTTCTGGATAATATAGATGTGATGTTATATATGTTATTTGATAATCTAAATTCTACTTAACGTAATCACTAAGGAGTAATGTAACAAAACCGTTCTCGGTTAATTTCAAACGACAACCACAAACTATCGTTTGTCACCTTATAACACTAGTTTGTTCCGTGATTTTATTAAAATACCGCCTCGTTGGTCCAGTGTGGTAATCGTATGCGCCTCTCACCGCGATGCCTAGCAAAAGTGTTATTTGGAATTTTTCCGTCAGGGTGGTACAGATTTGGAATTGTGCCCGATGGATGGTGATAGGCAAGGATACTCCATAACAAGTGAAGTGTGGGTGTTGTAAACCAATGCCACACCATTCTATGTAATATAGGCGTGATGTTATAATATGTTGTTGTTTATCAAAATAAGCAGGGCAACTCATACTAAATACTTGACTATATCAAGTCCAATTTCAGTCTGAAAATGAGCCGACAAATTTCAAATATACCAAATACGGTATGTTAATTTTAGAGCCAAATGTACTTATACTAAACACAAGCTATTAATTTGCAAACGATTATGAAACACAAGGCACTCCATTCTACTGTGTTGTTTCCAGGTAGAATTAATACACGCGAATTGGAAACATCACAAATAGACGAAAATTACTGGAAATTGCCCGAAATTGACAGAGCCTACACATCAATCTAATCAAAACCAGTATAAGATAAATAAAATAAATATTCCACAACTCACACACAACGTCATCTAGTCCCAAACTAAGCAGAGCTTGTACTATGGGTACTAGAATAACTGATACTAATACATATTATACTTTTCTTTTGCAAATAAATACTTATTATACATAGAAACACCCAGACTAAGACAAACCGCCATGTTCATGCACACAAAGAATTGTCTTAAGTGGGAATCGAACCCACGACCTCGGCGTCGCAGGCAGGTACAGTGGGCCAAGCAGTTAGATATGCAGGGCAAAAACTTCAACTTGTTAGTGAAGACTGACTACACTATTTATAGATATGTGAGTACATACCCAAATAGTCGGTATATTACAGTTCTTAAATATGTAATTCACACATGCTTATCTAGTGTAGACGGTTGTCACTGCAACGTGAAAGATTTTGCCCTGCATACCTAACTGCTTGGCCCACTGTACACTACCCACTCCGCCATCCGGTCGTCTATGCAGATGGTCTCGTATGTATAGGTTTCCCGTGCAATACGAGACCAGTTTATACTGGAACTGTATAGCGTGAGGTGTGGCCGTGTGTACCTATTTTAGAGCAATATAAGATAAACAGTGCTTGTGAAAACAATGGTAGGTCGAAATTTAATAGGCTTAATAAAAAAGTCACGCTGAATGATGATAAAAATGCATTGACTACATAAAAAAAGGCAGGACTCCGTCTCTTGAAACACTTACTGAAGCACCCATAGTAAGTCACACGTACACACAGAACACACACATTGACACAATAGTAAGTCAATCGCCCGCCATTACGCTTTGGACTGTGCTTTTGCTCGGATGTTCAAGTAAAATAATTAAAAATGCCGTCTTGTGTTGTGAAAAGCTGCCGAAACCATAGCGCCTCGATGAAAAAAAACCAGGGGATCACTTTTCATAGGTAAGCAAGTAATATATTATTCAGCTTATTGCCGAAATTATATTGTTTTCGTAAAAAAATATACCAAAACTATCAGTGTTGACAGTCAATAAATATTTTCATTTACCCTGAATTTGGGTAAATATTTTTTAGTAGTATAATACATTTAGTATAAATTATTATTCTATGTTTTATAGATTTCCTGCTGCAAATGACGCATGGAAAAATTATTGGATAAAAATAATTAGAAACTGCAGAAATGATAACAGTTGGTATCCATCAAAATATAGTGTAGTCTGCAGTATACACTTCGAGGAAATTGATTTATGTATATAAAACAAAAGGTGGACTTATTCGCATTGTCAGCTTTGCCGTACCAAAAAAGGTAAAACAATAGTATATTGTTTTAAATAAAGTATTAAATTAATAAATACCAGTACTTTAATCTGAAACTTTTTATTTCTTAGTTTAGTTTATTATTATTATTTTTTTCTTTATTTTTTATTTGCCAATATTTATTTAAAATATTGAAAAATCGCATGTAAGTGAATCTAAGCTTCGTGATTGTTGGTTTAGTTTAACTTAGATATTTTATTTGGTTTGTACATTTTGTTGACGTTTTCAAGCACTTTCTGATAGTTTATGTAATGGAGAATTTTTGTTTTTTATTTTTTTGATAACTGCCATAACTTACCCTACTATCCAATTTCGGCTCCAGGTCCTAAACTGGGACACCCTGTATATCACTAAAGCATCTTCACCATCTAAGAATCAGGAAGCGCCGTAGGAGTCGTAATTTTAAAATATTTTCCAAAAACTGGGTAGCTGCACTAAAGCATCTTCGCTGCCTTGCGTCAGGAGTGCCCAGAGCAACGAATTTTGTACATATTCCCTTAATAAAAACAAACAACTTCCAGCTGCAGGCCCGCATCGACTGCTAGAAATATAAAATCAACTTTGTTTCGAAATTCAATCATAAAGTTGTTTTATATTGTTTGGTTTTTGGCCACGGTAGTATAAAACTACCTATATCATGTTTGATGGTAAAAAGCAGCAAATAAAAAAATATAAGAACTAAACCTCTAAAATATTTATTTAAATAATTGTAAAAATGTGGGTAATATTTCTCATGGCTAGTAACCCCTAACACACGCACACATAAACAGACCGCCGCCATTTTGGTGCTTCCATCATTTTATAAGTGACATTCTCTCCTGCTTTTTTTATGTACTCTATGTAAAAATGTTTATTCGTTTTATTTATTTATACAATTAATAAACTTTTAAGAGCATTGTGACGTCACATTCCTACCTAAATAAAAAAAAGTTCCCTTGTAACCGTTTATAAGATTTTTGATTAATATAATAACTAATAAGTTAAATATGTTATTATTATTTAACTATTTACGTAATTTTTTTTATTTTTATTGTCATTGTTGTAAGGTAGAAATAAAAAAGTCATGCTGAATGATGATAAAAATGTTTATTCGTTATATTTATTTATACAATTAATAAACTTGACGATAGTTGTGACGTCGATGACAAGATAATTGTGACGTCACATTCCTACCTAAATTAATAATATAATAGAAGTGCCCTTGTAACCGTTCATAAGATTTTTTATTGTAACCCACCAATAATATAAATGTTACTAAAATGATTCATCATGACAACAAGGAAGGAAAGGAAAGGATGTTCTAATAACAAAAATATAATTATTGATACCCTAAACTTCAAAAAGTATAGAAAGGACTTAGCGAGATTAGATCTCACGGCTCATTGCTAAACGCATTTAACTGCACTCCTTAACCGCTCGGCCACCTTGACTCATTCTAAGTAAGTGAAATTATGAACTTCAATTATTTGTTAACAACTGTGTCTATTTCTTGGAAATAGAAGGTCGTAAGTCAAACTACACTTCAAACTATTGCCTTTTCTGATTGCCTATGGACTTTTGGTCGTGACTGTACTTAGGTAATTAGTTGTAAGACTGCAATTACTGCCTCGTTATTCTAGTGGTTACTGTGTGCGCCTTGCAACGCGAGGTTTCTTGTTTGCTTTCGGGTCAAGCAAAAGTATTGGAACGAAGTTCCTTATCGCGCGTTGCGAAAGGGGGCTACACGGAAAAAAATGGGACGAAAAGTTGTAACGACACATTTCGTAGCAATTCTCGTAGCGGCGTAGAATTTACATGCTACGTTACAGCTACGGTGCTACATCATCAGACACACAGAGTGAGTATTCGGTGAACCACATTAAGATTTTTTTTTATAACTTAGAAAAATAAAAATTTCTTTACTAATTAATCGAAAGGAACTTCGTTCCATCCGGGTGTCCCTTGACACCTCAGTGGTTTTTTATTTGTGAATTTTTCGTCAGGAAATTTTCAATAGCAGCTTGGAGGTTAAATTTTGCTCGGTGGATGGCGAAAGGCTCACACCCTACCACATCGGACCTAATCATAACAGGTGAAGTGTGGGTGCTTTACACCTCTGCAACACCCTTCTGTGTTATATAGACGTATGTAGATTACATGCAACAAGTTATTATATTTATACTAAATCCAACAGTAAGTACTTATATTTTTATTAAAACTGACGTGAGTTTGTAACATTATTCAAATTATGAAATACGGGTGTTTCTCACGTAATGTTGGTCTATTCAGTCGACCGCGGTTTCGCCTATACGTCTAGGCATTATCAAGAGAGTGCAATACGTCACGCCTGAGTCACAGCCAGTCTTGCACTGGTAAAAGTAAGTACTTAGTTTTACATACTATTAGTGCCTCTGTCTTTAAGTTTCTCTTTCTTGTTAAACATAATAATATGCACTGCATAATATATGTGCTACATATTGTATTATGAGGATAATAACGTACCGTCTGGACCGTATTATTTCGGTCATGTGAACACATTAGCCGCTGCTAACTGTGCATAAACTGTGGATTATAATGTACTGCCACATGTGCAATATTCGCTTGCAAGGCAGTGTGAACATAATGTACTTAGGTAATTAGTTGTAAGACTGCCATATCTGCCTCGTAGGTTTAGTGGTTAGTGTGTGCGCCTTGCAACGCGAGGTTTCGGGTTTGCTTTCGGGTCAAGTAAAAGTATTATTTGTGAATTTTTCATCAGAAAATTTTCAATAGCAGCTTGGAGGTTACATTTTGCTCGGTGGATGGCGAGAGGCTCACACCCTACCACATCGGACCTACTCATGACAGGTGAAGTGTGGGTGCTGTACACCTCTGCAACACCCTTCTGTGTAATATAGACGTATGTAGATTACATGCAATAAGTTATTATATTTATACTAAATCCAACAGTAAGTACAATTATGGGCAAACTTCTTGAGCATTAGGTGACGTGGTGGGAGAAAGTTTGCGCATCGTACACTTACGTGCAAAATATTGCTATAAATATGATTAGTTACGTCGAGTTTTTAGAATAACCTATTTTATTTATTACAATTACTGTTTATTTCGGGATATTGTATTATGTATAGACAATTGTATTTGTGTGAGTGCAGTGGCAGGCAATAGCCAAAATATAAACAATAGCCGACATGTGCAACATTTTGTATGTCGTGCATTGTTTTGTCAAATTTCTCATAACTTAAACAATAGTTAAATCGAAAACAATGCTTTTCGGCATGTTTTGTTGAACTTCTTACGATTTAAAACAATAGTTAACTCGGTTTTTAATATTGGCAAAATCGCCGACAATATTCCGCTTTTAAATTCGCTTTTAACGCAACAAATAACAACAACAACTAACGATTTATAACAGAGCACAAAAGTGAGCACTTCACTGTACGCACGTGTATTCGGTAGAGAGCGGAACGAAGACGCGGTGCGCGGGGCAAGGGTCGACTGATCAACCAATCACGCGCAGGTACGCCCCCTGCGCCTCAGCCTCGTAACCAAAGAGACCCAAAATTCGTTTCTACGCATTTAAGGTCGTTTGCTCAAGATGTTTGCCCCGATTTATACTTATATTTTTATTACAACTGACGTGAGTTTGTAACATTATTCAAATTATGAAATACGGGTGTTAACTGTTACTCTGTTGGTCTATTTAGTCGACCGCGGTTTCGCCTATACGTCTAGGCATTATCAAGAGAGTGCGATACGTCGCGCCTGAGTCGCAGCCAGTCTTGCCCTGGTTAAAGTAAGTACTTAGTTTTACATACTTTTAGTGCCTCTGTCTTTAAGTTCCTCTTTCTTGTAAAACATAATAATATGCACTGCATAATGTCTGTGCTACATCTTGTATTATGAGGATAATAACGTACCGTCTGGTGCGTATTATTTCGGTCATGTGAACACATTAGCCGCTGCTAACTGTGCATAAACTGTGGATTATAATGTACTGCCACATGTGCAATATTCGCTTGCAAGGCAGTGTGAACATAATGTACTTAGGTAATTAGTTGTAAGACTGCAATTACTGCCTCGTTAGTCTAGTGGTTAGCGTGTGCGCCTTGCAACGCGAGGTTTCGGGTTTGCTTTCGGGTCAAGCAAAAGTATTGGAACGAAGTTCCTTATCGCGCATTGCGAAAGGGGGCTAGAAGGAAAAAAATGGGATGAAAAGTTGTAACGACACATTTCGTAGCAATTCTCGTAGCGGCGTAGTAATTACATGCTACGTTACAGCTACGGTGCTACATCATCAGACACACAGAGTAAGTATTCGGTGAACCACATTAAGATTTTTTTTTTAACTTAGAAAAATAAAAAATTCTTTACTAATTAATCGAAAGGAACTTTGTTTCATCCAGGTGTCCCTTGACACCTCAGTAGTTTTTTATTTGTGAATTTTTCGTCAGGAAATTTTCAATAGCAGCTTGGAGGTTAAATTTTCCTCGGTGGATGGCGAGAGGCTCACCTACACATCGTACCTAAACATGACAGGTGAAGTGTGTGTGCCATACACCTCTGCAACACCCTTTTGTGTAATATAGACGTATGTAGATTACATGCAACAAGTTATTATATTTATACTAAATCCAACAGTAAGTACTTATATTTTTATTAAAACTGACGTGAGTTTGTAATATTATTCAAATTATGAAATACGGGTGTTACTCACGTAATGTTGGTCTATTTAGTCGACCGCGGTTTCGCCTATACGTCTAGGCATTATCAAGAGAGTGCGATGGTAGTTAGCACGAAACACTGTAATTTTAAGTGATATTGACTTTATATGTATATTTAATAAGACACTTCTTATCTGTTATTTTTAGCATTTTATTAACTGTATCGTTTCTTAGCATTATGTATAATTATTCTATTTTTGTTGTGTGTATCGTGTACTTCCAAATAAATGTATTTTCTTTCTATACGTCGCGCTTGAGTCACAGCCAGTCTTGCACTAAAAGTAAAAGTAAGTACTTAGTTTTACATACTTTTAGTGCCTCTGTCTATAAGATCCTCTTTTTTGTAAAACATAATAACATGCACTGCATAATGTCTGTGTTACATCTTGTGTTATGAGGATAATAACGTACCGTCTGGTCCGTATTATTTTGGTCATGTGAACACATTAGCCGCTGCTAACTGTGCATAAACTGTGGATTATAATGTACTGCCACATGTGCAATATTCGCTTACAAGACAGTGTGAACATAATGTACTTAGGTAATTAGTTGTAAGACTGCCATATCTGCCTCGTAGGTTTAGTGGTTAGTGTGTGCACCTTGCAACGCGAAGTTTCGGGTTTGCTTTCGGGTCAAGCAAAAGTATTGGAACGAAGTTCCTTATCGCGCATTGCGAAAGGGGGCTAGACGGAAAAAAATGGGACGAAAAGTTGTAACGACACATTTCGTAGCAATTCTCGTAGCGGCGTAGTAATTACATGCTACGTTACAGCTACTGTGCTACATTATCAGACACACAGAGTGAGTATTCGGTGAATCACATAAAGATTTCTTTTATAAGTTAGAAAAATAAAATAAAGTGGAATGTACAATAGAAATTTCATGTGTAGAACTTGAGCAATTATTTATAGTATGTGTGTATAAACCTGGTTCTTCAGACTATTGTAAATTTGACGAAATAATGGATGATGCCTTAATCAAATTAGGAAAATCTAGTAAAAACATAATTGTGTGTGGCGATTTTAATATTAATTTACTTTTGAATTCTCAATCAACTCTCAAAGTCTTGAGTTTATTTAAGTCACATAACTTGTCTAACTTATTTCTGGAGCCTACTAGATACTGTGATACCACTTCTACTTGTTTAGATAATATATACTCTGATATCATACCAGTAAATAAGACTATAATAAATAAATTTGATTCAGATCACTGTGGGCAACTAGCTAAGTTTAAAATTGGTAAAAAATCTGTTGAAAAACGTAAAATCTTGTGTAGACCTGTAACTGTTGACCGCTTGGAGCGTATGAGGGTTTAATTATGTAATAATTTGCCTTTTTTAAGTAATGAACTCAGTGTGAATGAAAAGTATGATTCATTTTTTGCATCCTTTTGTAAAGACTTCAACTCCATATTCAAAACTAAGGAAGTCACATTTAGTGAAAGCCCAATCTTTGCTGAATGGGTTACAGTGGGTATACACAAAAGCAAAAAGAAATTGTATGAACTATATTCAGAAAGACAGTACAATAAAACAATTAAATTTCAGAATTATGTTAGAAAATATTCTAAAACATTTAAAACTGTTTGCCAAGCAGCTAAATCCAATTATATTATTGAAAAAATCCGTAACAGCACAGACAAAGTTAAATCTACGTGGAAAATTATAAATGCTGAAAGGGGGAATAATAACCCGCGCGATAACACTATAAACCTTAATGTTAATGGTAAACCACTAACTACAGATCTCGATGTTGCAAATGAATTTGAAAACTTTTTCACTCGCATTCCTGTTGATTTGACTAGAACCCTAGGCTCTTCTACCCCAACTGCAGAATCATTGCTAAAATCTAATGTTCCTCCATGTACTACTGATTTTAAATTCATTCATATTAATAAACAATGCATTCTGAAAACATTTAAATCATTGAATATTAAAAAAACAGCCGATCTTTGGGGCATATCTGTACATCTTGTGAATTCTCTAATTGAAATTGTTGCTCCCGAATTGGCATTGCTATTCAATGCCTGTGTAGATAGTGGTGTGTTTCCCTGTTTGATGAAACATAGCAAGATAACTCCGTTGTTCAAATCGGGCAGTACTACAGACCCCTTTAACTATCGTCCAATATCAGTTCTGCCGACTTTTAGTAAAGTCTTTGAAAAAATTATTTTAGACCAATTGCAAAATCATTTTAGCATCAATAACTTGTTACATAATAAACAATTTGGTTTTACTCGCGGACGTTCCACTACTGATGCGGGTATTAAATTATTAGAAAATATTTATGATGCTTGGGGGGAACGTAAAGATGCATACGGGGTTTTTTGTGATCTATCCAAGGCCTTTGACTGTGTTGAGCATCATACCCTAATCAGGAAGCTACACCACTATGGAGTCCAGGGTACCGCTCTGGATTTTATTGCCTCTTATTTGAGTGATAGGATCCAAAGAGTGGTAATAAACAACAAACAATTATCCGGCTCTATCGTAACAATGGGGGTACCACAAGGTTCAATATTGGGACCATTTCTATTTCTTGTCTACATAAACGACCTCCCATATTTTATAAAAGACAATCATGAGGTAGTTCTGTTTGCTGATGATACATCATTGATATTTAAGGTTAGACGAGGCCAGTGTGAACTGGATGACGTAAACAGAGCGCTTTCTAGAATAGTACACTGGTTTAGTGTAAATAATCTTTTGTTAAACGAAAGCAAAACTAAATGTGTGCGATTTACTCTGCCTAATGTTAAATTAGTTAAAACCAGTGTCAGGGTCAGGGACAAAGAGATAGAACTGGTCAATAAAACTATATTTCTAGGCATAACCCTAGACTCTAAGTTACAATGGGGCCCTCATATCGAGAGGTTATCCGGAAAACTCAGTTCTGCAGCATATGCCGTAAAGAAGATCCGCCAACTGACGGATATTAAAACAGCGCGTCTGGTTTACTTCAGCTATTTCCACAGTATTATGACATATGGCTTATTACTGTGGGGAAATGCTGCCGATATAGAATGCATTTTTGTGCTGCAGAAACGGGCTGTCCGTGCCATTTATAGTATGGGATCCCGAGAGTCCTTAAGGGATAAGTTTAAAAATATTAATATAATGACTGTATACTCACAATACATTTTTGAAAGTCTCATGTATACCCACAAAAACATTGTGAAATTCAGGAAAAATAGCGACCGTCACAATTTAAATTTAAGAAATAAAAATAAGTTAGAAATTCCCAAATTTAGGCTCCAAAAAATTAGCAAATCTTTTGCAGGTCAATGTACAAAAATGTATAATACACTGCCAAATAATGTAATTGATCTGTCATTGCATAAATTTAAAACATTTATTAAAACTAAATTGTAGAGTAAGGCCTACTACAGTGTAAATGACTTTATGGAGGACAAGACTGCCTGGCAGTGACATTTATTGCTCACTCATTGTTATTTTATGCTTTATGACATTATTTTGTATTATTTTAATCCAATTTAAATTATTATGTTATGTTATGTTATTTATTATTATTTTGACGTTTTCAAGTAATCAATTGTATTCTATGAAATAAAATATTTTGAATTTGAATTTGAATTTGAAAAATTTCTTTACTAATTAATTGAAAGGAACTTCGTTCCATCCGGGTGTCCCTTAACACCTCAGTAGTTTTTTATTTGTGAATTTTTCGTCAGGAAATTTTCAATAGCAGCTTGGAGGTTAAATTTTGCGAGAGGCTCACACCCTACCACATTGGACCTAATCATGACAGGTGAAGTGTGGGTGCTGTACACCTCTGCAATACCCTTGTGTGTAATATAGATGTATGTAGATTACATGTAACAAGTTATTATATTTATACTAAATCCAACAGTAAGTACTTATATTTTTATTAAAACTGACGTGAGTTTGTAGCATTATTCAAATTATGAAATACGGGTGTTTCTCACGTAATGTTGGTCTATTTAGTCGACCGCGGTTTCGCCTATACGTCTAGGCATTATCAAGAGAGTGCGATACGTCGCGCCTGAGACGCAGCCAGCCTTGCACTGGTAAAAGTAAGTACTTAGTTTTACATACTTTTAGTGCCTCTGTCTTTAAGTTTCTCTTTCTTGTAAAACATAATAACATGCACTGCATAATGTCTGTGCTACATCTTGTGTTATGAGGATAATAACGTACCGTCTGGTGCGTATTATTTCGGTCGAATGTGAACACATTAGCCGCTGCTAACTGTGCATAAACTGTGGATTATAATGTACTGCCACATGTGCAATATTAGCTTGCAAGGCAGTGTGAACATAATGTACTTAGGTAATTAGATGTAAGACTGCAATATCTACCTCGTAGGTTTAGTGGTTAGTGTGTGCGCCTTGCAACGCGAGGTTTCGAGTTCGATTTACGGGTCAAGCAAAAGTGTTTTTGGGATTTTTCCGTCTAGAAATTCTCAATAATAGCACGGAGTTGGAATTGTGTACGGAAGATGGCGATAGGCTCATCCTCTATCACATGGCACCTAATGATAACAGGTTTATTTTTCTATACTACCCCCACAGCGAACGAACGTGTAGTCCACCTGATGGTAAGTGGAGTACAGCCCATGGACATCAACAATCCACTAAAGTTGATTAAAGATGCGTCGCTGCAGCTGAGGACTAAGGTGTTATGCCTCATGTGACAGTAATTTCAGGGCCTGATCTCACCACAAGCACTACTATTTGGCGGCAGGTTAAAGGTGAGACGGTGGTGCTGCCGCCCTCGAGCTCGTTCACAAGAGCTCTACCACCAGTGGTGGCAGGTGTAGTGTGGGTGTCATACACTTCAGCCACACCCTTCTGGTTGTTAAACGCGTGATGCTATGTTATGTTTACGTTGCTTATACTTTCAATGTACTGTGAAGATACCCCATTTCAAGAATTCTAAAACACTTAGAAATGTTTCCATGTTGAAATTATGCTTCTAGTGTTGTACCTCTCCCCTTTATATGTCGATCATGATACACGTTAGGTACTATTTTTCTCTTTACGTATAGATGAGGTCCAATCTCTTCATCTCGGTACTTAGATTAATATTTGAACCTAAATAGTTCGTTTAAAATTGATCTAAGCTTCGGTAATTCAAATCATATTATTTAGATTAGAAAGAAAAAAAATTATTAAATTCGTTAGATTATTTTTAATTTAATAACTTTTAAACTTTCGCGTTGCATATTTATTGATATGATATGAATTAGTGTAATGTGTGGCGGCGGTACATTGAAAATTAAAAACCAACAAAAGTGAAGCTGATTTTTAAAAAAATCATCAACCACACGAACGGAGCCAGGGCACTGCTGAATCAGTCTTCTGAGGGTCGACACACACCAAAAGCGCGTCGAAGCGCAGCGAAACGAAGCGCAGTTTCAGTGTCATATGAATTTTAACTTTATTTTCATTACTATAATACTTATTATCGAAGCGCAGCGACCCGCACAGTTCACTTTCAACAAAACTCGAGTAAACTTGTGTTTAAGCAGTGAAAATGGGTATTTTGAATTTAATTATTATTGCACATATAATTGAAGAAGAGGAAGCGGCCAAAGAGATAAAGAGGAAAAGATTTTTTTTTTTCATCCATTTCAATCACTTCTGTATTCGTTGCACTGCGAGAATTCGCCGGAATTCCCGCGGCGCCGCGGGCATCCGCGCGAATTCCATAAACGGAGCCGTGCGACTGCGCGAGAAGTCGCGGGAATTCCCGAGAATGCTCGAGCAGTCGCAAGCGGCCGCTGGCAATATCCCGCCCCTCGCCCCGCTCCCCGCACGCGTCTGTTGCGCGTGAGCATTCGTATTCTCGCAGTGCAACGAATACAGAAGTGATTGAAATGGATGAAAAAAATAAATCTTTTCCTCTTTATCTCTTCGGCCGCTTCCTCTTCTTCAATTATATGTGCAATAATAATTAAATCCAAAATACCCATTTTCACTGCTTAAACACAAGTTTACTCGAGTTTTGTTGAAAGTGAACTGTGCGGGTCGCTGCGCTTCGCTGCGCTTCGACGCGCTTTTGGTGTGTGTCGACGCTAAGTCTGCTTGCTACCACGACAAAGTACAATCATGTCGAAACTTCAAGCACCGAAAGTAAAAAAAATGATATTTTAATTTTCTTTGTGAACTTTTGCTGAGGTGTTCAAGCGCCCCTTAAGGTTTATTAAAATAAATGAAACTTTGACTTTGACATCACAAATTAAAGTATTGAGATGAAATCTATGAATCAAACGCATCTCTCAATTTTTACAACCAAACGAACAAATCAACATTAATACCGATGTTTACAAATCGTTACAAAATCCAAATGTTTAACAGAAGAAATAAATTCAATCCCTCTTCTGATTCCATCTAATCATTGCTGGTAGTACTCGGTCGATCGCCTCCAGCCGCTTCAGCCGCTGTTTGCCTACTATCCTTTTCTAGATCCGATTAACATCGATACTGCCTGTGAAGCATTACACCCATCTTGTCCTTTTTTCATTTCAATCGGCTAAAGCCGTACGATTTTCCAGAAAAAGCAAATAAATCGTGTAAACTGGAAAAGGTTTTCGATGTAACTGAGATCAGGACTTTGCAGATATTATTTTACAAAGGATAGCTTATTGGCAGATTAGTCAAGATGTATTGAACAGAGATGGTTATATTTGGGTAATAAATATTACACAACAGACACACAACGCCATGTAATCCCAAATTAAGCAGAGCTTGTACTAGGGGTACTAAAATAACTAATACTTATACATAATTTATTACTTTTTTATTTTGTAAATGCCTACTTATTATACATAGAAACCCCCAGACCAAGACAAACCTCCATGTTCATGAACACAAAGATTTGTCCTGAGCGGGAATCGAACCCGCGACCTCTGCGTCGCGTGCACTATCCACTCCGCCATCCGGTTGTACCGCAACCCAATAGTTCCAATAGGCATGGTAACTGATCCATAAATAGTAAAATATAGGATACTTTATCAAAATATAGGTAAACAAAAACCAAATGCATGAATTGTTTGTTACATTCTATAAATCTAACTCATTTTATGATCATTAAAAGTTTCATGGACGAGTCCATTTTAAAGCACGAAATTATAAACAAATAATTTTATCATTAAATTACCCATATAATTAATAGCAACTTTTTTTATAAAAAGGATTATTTCGTGTAGCTTTCAAACAAAATTCATAACTTTGCATACAAAATATATAAGCGTGACGTCACGCTTATGAAGCCGTTTGTTTGGAGCGATTGGGCGAGTCTATTATTAATGTGAATTTCAAATTGTTTTATCTCAGAAAGTTTATGAGTGATGTTTCTTATATCGAGAGGTATTTCGATTACACATAAGAAAAAAAAAATCATCAATGCTTTGAAATAAATTTATCTCTGATTCTCTCTCTTAATTAAAATATAGCTTGCATCTAATTAAAATCATTGAGCATTTTTTTTGTTTTTAAAGTTCAGCGACTGTGATAACTGACCCAGTATTAAGAAATACTGCACACATAACATTAAATATCTAACAAAAATAGAAAAAATGTCTGCCTAAGAATGCCTGAATATCAATCGCAATTCATCTTCACCTATTCAAAATTCCTCTCGCAAATAATAGCGAGCCCATAGCAACCAAGCAAATTGTATTAAAAAATACTGAATCACTCTTCGTAAACGAAGAACTAAAAGAGTAAAAAATAATCTTATTCACGGCGCTCAATGGAAAATAATGTACTTTACAAAAAGCATTGTACCGTCAGCGAAATGGGTCAGTATTTCAGACTCTTTGTTACCGCAAACTTAAAAGTCTGCTTTTAATTTGTGAAAAACATTCACAAATGGAAATGTTTGGTGGAGTATTTCATTTTACGCTTTGTCACCTTCGGGTGTTATATTTTGCATAATGGACTTCATTCGTGACATTCGTATTAATTATGTTACAAGAATTTGCTGAGAGCCCCGCTTGAGTCAATCGATGTTTGATACGCCAGCCTTTGAAACTGAACAGGACAAAACGTAGGTAAGAAGAATTTAGTATTATTTATTATTTATTTTTAAATCATTTTTGTAATGTTTTGACGTGTTCAAGCGCCTCCTGGGGCCTTTGAAAATAAATGATTTGAATTTGAATTTGAATAGAAACTTAACCATAAATGTAAGTACTAACTTATTACCTGCCAGTAAAAAACATGCAGTAAGCAAAAAAAGATGATTTTGAAACATTCAATAAATAATTTGGATTTTTTTACATTAAATAGAACGCCAGAAGTAATGACACTATCCAACGGTCCCAATGACAAGGCCAATAATAATATAAAATAATAATACAATTAGTTTTCGATAGTATTTGTTTTTCCCTTATATCAAAATATCGCCACATCGTTCATCAAAAAGAGATTCGCTGTTTAATACAAGATAAATGTGACAAGGTTTCAACTAATTTGAATTGTATCAAAAAGTAAATAATATCTCTTCGCATCACATGCTTTACTATACAGTATCTTAAACAATATACAGGTATATTTTTTTGCGAAGAGTTTTACTAGAGTTTTTTTAGAGAAGAAGGTTACTTTTTAATAAAGGGTTTTTTTAAGCTGACAGAAGAAACGAACGTTTTAAAAAAAAAGTTCGTTATATTATTATATAAAAGACTTTTTGCCGCAAGTCTTTCTACCATTTTACGAATAGAGTAACTAATTGAATAAGAAACAATAAAACTCTCTTAAATATACTCAAACCTAAAGCTTTCAGTAATAAACGTCTTAATATTAGCGAACTGATTCAGATACAATAAAACTTACTTTTGTGTACCAAAGCCTGAATAAGGCTTTTAGAATTTCTACGTTGACAATAGACAAAACAAATCCTTGTTTAATCAAAGTTGGCATACAACAAAGTCACTCAAATTCAATAGGAATTCTCACTTAAGGGTCAGGCGGAGTATTATTTTCTCATACAAACGAAATTCCGCAATCATTTGTGATTCAAGTGTATAATTTAATACTATTGTGGTATGTGTTATTATAATCGCTAGATTTTCATCATATTTTTTTTGTATTTTAACCATTTTTATTTGCAATTTTGTATGAATAGAAACAAAGTTTTTATGGTCTTGTTTCAAATAAAAAAAAAGAAATGAGAAAAAGTGATAAGTTTTCATTCATATATTTTGGAAGCAAGGATAATTTCATTTGCGTTTACATTTTGAACGACCTGTTGTGCTGATAAATATAAACGCAAGTGCGTGCGCCAAACAGAGTTAGCAATCTGATTAGCGCACGCGCTCCATTTGATTATTGCACTTGTTTCGAATGGTAAAAACGCGGTCCGTCCGACGGACTCTTAACAAATAGAAGCTAAGAGTACCGTTAAGACTAATTAATGCTTCGGGAACATTGAAGTAAAGTACATACTAGAGACGACATCATCATTGTGCGAGTCTTTTCCAATTATACTGAAGTCTAGTCAGGTCTGGTTCAACACTTTGTTAGACTTGCTAATGGCTTCTAGGCGCCCAAAATGATTTTGGGGACCTCAAGGCTTTCATACATTTCCAAATTATATTTGGAAGGGGGGCAAAAGATCTGACCTACAGAGGAATCGTCCTTCGTTATGTAAAGAAGGTCATACATCCTTCGCGGTAAGTATTGCTTAATTTTAACCACATCTATACAAGAGACTTCAGTAACACTTTCTTGTTTAGGATAGATAGATGGCCATAGTATGGTAGATGGTATTACGTAAGCAGTCTGTATCGCTTATAAATCGAACGCGTGATAGTAGCAACAGCATTCTAAAGATTATAAGCGAGGATTATACCTCACCTATAAACCGCCATCTGGTGAAAAGGGTAATCAGGGCTGTTACCTGAAGTAGCTGGTTTCGTTTTGTTTTGTTATATTATTTTATATGTGTATGTGCTGTATTGTATATGTGTCTCAATGTTATGTGATGTCTAATGTTATTTAATGTTGTTATGTGTTTAATCTTACAATTAATAATTTAAATAATGTATATATAGATTGTAATTATCTGAAATAAATGTCTATTCAAAAAAATGTCTATTCATAGTGCAAATGCACTTCACATCAGCTTGCAATGTAAGTACTCCAGATCTCTACATATTTCGGATAGAAACATCGCTATATGTTAGTTATCTGAAACTGCTTTTATGCAGTATTTTTGAGTATGCTAACTATTAGTGATGGATGACACGCAAATATATCAACGTTTTGATGCCTCGTCGGTCATACATTGCCTCTCACTGCGAGGTCTCGGGTTCGATTCCCGGTTGGGGCAAAAGCGTAATTTGGCCTTTTACCTTCAGAAATTTCTAATAGCAATTGTGCCCAGGACGTAAACAGCAGGTGAAGTGTGATATACACTTTAGCCACATCCTTCTAGGTAGTACAGGCTTGAAGTTATGATAATTATTTGTCTGCACGTGTGGTGGAGTGGTTTAAGCGGTCGCCTCGCCGCTCTCCACAGCACTGGTGTTGTGGGTTCGATCCCCATATGGGACAAATCTTTGTGTGATTCGCAAAGATTTGTTCTGAGACTGGGTGTGCTTGTGTGAGTGAATGTGTGTATTTGGCCTTGTCATTGGAACCATTGGATAGTGTAATTGCTTCTGGCGTTCTATCTAATGTAAAAAAGCCAAATTTATTTTTATTTTTATTTATAATAATTATGTTATAATTTAATTGATATAAATTGATAAATGTCAATTCTAGCCATTCAATACTTCAGAGTGCTAAAAGAACCAGATGGATTTCGCGGCGCCAAAAACTCATTTCATCCTCTATTTTACATTTCTAATACACAGTCGAGCAATCTGGCCCTAATTAATGAGCTGAGGGATAATTAAACCCGATTCGAGAGCGAAAACTGGTTGTTTTTTAAGATTAAGTTTTTTCTTAGTTTTTACTTTTTAAATTATACGCGCGGGATAATTAAGGAGAGCGATAGTTTGGTCGTTAATTCACTTGGGGTTTGTTTGAGATTAAATTTTTATGGTCATTTTACCTCGGTTTAATTTTGGACACGCGGAGTTATGAGGTGAAAAGTAAAAAGTAGCACTGCTAAGTATTTCAAGTATTTGACTAACATAACATAGCATTACGCCTATATTACCCAGAAGGGCGTGGCAGAGATGTACAACACCCACATTTCATCTGTTATGTTTTTAGGGCCCATGGGGTATATAGGGGGTGAGCCTATTGTCATCCACCGGGCACAATTCAAACTCTCCTGACAAAAAGTTCAGCATAGACGAGATAAGACGAGAGTAGCATACGCTAACCACTAGACCATCGAGGCAGCATATTTCAGGTATTTGACTAATAATAGAAAATTTTCCATTGGTTGGTAAATCTTAATTCTAATACAGTCGTATTATAAATCAGTGTTGAGTATCAATATCACAAAGAATCCTCCAACTATGAAGATACAAAAAATTTACAAAATAACTTTCAATCAATTATTTTACTCCAAAACTCTCATCTAGCTCCTCGTCTACCACAAAAACTACAGAACATTTATCTTGAAAAATGACCAGTCTGGACACACGCTCACACTCTCAAACATGTCATTCGCCAATCTAACGAGATTGATCACCAATATACAACTTGATACGCTCATATTTCATCTAACACAATATAACATCACACCTATAATATTACCCAGAAGGGTGAGGCAGAGATGTATAACAACCACATATCACTTAAATAGTTATTGTTATAACTTATATCGTTTTATTTTACTTTATTTTTGTGTGAAATGCATGTTTGTGACACAGAAGTTATTCCTTGTGATCTAAAAAACGTCCGTTTGATTTAAAAAAAAGTTAAAGATTCCATTATATACAGGGTTGATCTTCTTCTTCGTCGTGTCGATGGCTGAGTCAAATTTTATTTTGACTTGCCATCGTGGTGAAAGGATTAGCGAATTCGCTTTGGAGAACTCGCGAATTGCCCAGGGTGCGCCGGACGTAGGGAATCGATGTGTACATCACTCGGGGAGGCTCCTCTCATGCACCCCACAGGGTTGATGTGAACATATGAAGATTTAGTGAAAACACAGATTCTAGATAGATTCGATAGTTTTGTTTGTCTAATACAAGTATAAATAGAAAAAAGTGAGCGCATGCATGTATGTATGGATGTTGAATCACCATCAAATCTAGTGCAGCGATGGTATAACGAGACACGATGCATGCACGCATTCAAGAGCCGCTTTTCAATTCGATTGCTACGACTGTCTCTACGTTTTCAAACTTGTACACACTTACTCATAGACTGGTCAACATGATTAGCAAAATTGTTGCCCGAAAATTAACAAAATATAACATCAAGTTAACTAAAAGGTTATAGCAGACATGATAGTTGAAGTCAGCTCAAACAATGCTGTTTGAGTTAGCTCAAAATATCATCTCTTGGTATGAATAGTATATAGTCAGACTAGATTTCTTAGGTCGCATAGCCAGTAAAGAAGTCCACAACCTTGAAATACTCATCATTACTGTCAAGATTGATGACAAAAGATCTAGAGGCCGTAACATAATGAGATCGTCAGACCAGGTCTGGACATCCAACTGCATGTCACATTACATAGTGCCAAGAACAGAGACAGGGGGTGGGACATTGTTAGCAAGAAGATAATTCCACGGGGACTTCACAACCCTCAGCAATAAGAAACGCTGACGTCAACGTGGGCCAAAATTTGAGATTTGACAAGGAGTGCTGATTAATTCATTTTTTATTTTCTCAGCTACCAGCTTCACTCTCAGCTTCAACTGCGCAGTTCTCCAACAAGCTTGACGAACCAGGCGGCATACAAACAATAGATCATCAATGCCGGCTAGTTTCCGTTGAGATAATGCCTACACGCCCAAAACATGCTTAGAACTACTACCAGCTAAACAACTCAAAGCTTACTACTACCATATTCTGTGCTACCACTAACATAACACAGAAAATAATTACGCCGGCCATACTTCACGTCCGTATGTCTCGTTTATGACCACTGCGTCGAATAAACTTCTGTATTGAGTTTAAAGTTCTGAACGCGTTTAACTGAATTAAACACGGACGGAACGTTCCTCTTATTGTTTATTTTATTCTACCCGCGCATTAGGTTGTTATTTTACATTCTAGTTCGGAATATGAATATTTATTTTGACATCAAAATGAGGATTTTATGCGTTTTGTTATTGCTCTGTAAATTGTTAGCGATGAGGTATATACGCAAGCAATTTTTATCGCGAATATGGATACAGACTCTTAACAACCTGAAATCCTGTCATCGACAAGTGCAATCGCCGCCGTAATTTAACGCATCAGTGTGAAGACGGCGTTAGTATTGTGTGTAAAAATACCAACAATTCGGACAAAACTCAAAATACAAATAGTGACGATCAAGTGAGGGTAGTGGACATAACCCTCGCTTCTCGGAGACGACGCTGAGTCTTCACTAGTCGGCTCGTGACCACGATCGGTGTGATTCGATCAAAACTGTCGAACAAAAAAGATATTTATGCCTTTAAAAATAATTACGCGACTAAGACCCGTGACTACAATATATAGTCATACACAAGTGTCTACAATAACCAATAATTACTATCTGTTACTTTTAAGGATGTTATAGACAGTCAGTTAGATAACGAAAAGCCAATTTCAGTAGAAAATTACAAAAAAAATACTTCTCATTCTATCACATCGGATTGGATGACGTTTCGTTAAAAAGCAGCCTTAGTCTTAAGCTGACAGGGCTCTAAATAAGTCAGAATAGTTACAGAACAATTATTTAATGTTTACTTAGATTTTTGGGTCTCCAACTGTACAATAAAATTACTCCTTCCTGCTCCGAGCCTTCACATAACAATCAATTTCCTTAAAGACCTCTCAAAATCGAATGCAAACAGAATATCAAATTACTCGAATTCGATATACTCCTAAGCAAATAGTGACGTCCATCCGTCCATCCGTAATTGGAGAACATCTATAACTAGAGAGGTACCAATTGTGCCCTAACAATGCCTGCCATCGAAACCCCGTGCTCCTCGAAAACGCCGAATCAAAAACTGGTATTACATCCCCAAATTCCAAGCAAAATCCAACCTTACGGACATCCTAATAGAGCTCAATATGTTAAATAAAAGTGTATGGTATTTGTAAACCAACAATAGGGATTCCTAACATGTCGGGCCATTGTCATATTGTCCCGTCACGGCCCTAGATATTAAAAATTCCGACCATTACTCCATTTTATATAATGGTATTAAAATTGAAAGTATTATGTTGCGTTTACATTTAATATTACATTCTACTAAAACAATTTGAGACGCGATTAAAACATTCTAGTCAAAGGGTCAGTTTGTATTCAGTTTATTAAAGGGGTCTGATGTGGATTAGTTCATAAAGTGTCTGCTATTTCAGTAAGGTGTCTGTATTAAAGTGGGTCAACCCTAGTTTTATGTGGCATTATATTTTAGAGACCTAAAGGTTCAGCGTATTTTTTTGGAAAATTAGTAAAACAATAAGTAGTAGGCGGATTTTAAAACTAAGGACCAGTTTAAGGGATTCTGGATTGCTCTTATATGCCCCCTAAAATATAACCTGATGGAATATAAAAGGGACACAAGTAACACTTGAAAAATAAACACAGCTGTAATTTTTATTTATGTGTGTTATTGATTTATCCTGATAATAAGGTAATAACACCTCTGAAACTGGGGCTAACTGTGGTAGTAATGAGGAGTGGTACTTACACCTTAAAAGATATCAATGCAAACAGGCTTCTGTGAGGTCACTACATAGTATAAAACAAAGTAGCTTTCCTTTATCTCTGATCTATTAAAATACGCAGAGGATTGTGATGCGGTTCAAGAGAAAGGTTTTTATATAAAATAAATGCCCAATTTAGAACAACGTGGTAACAAAGCGAGGGTGGGTTGCTAGTATATAATAAAGTGACTGTTGTTGTTCAATACATGAGTCTAAATAAATAATAAATATACTTTTTTATTTTATATAATATCAAAGTTAAAAAGAATAGGCATCCAGTAGTTTTCGAACCTGCACCCCCTGGGTAAACGCCCCAGGTGCTTTGCCCATTCAGGCATGAATTCATATGAAGTAAGATTCTAAATTTCTCAACCCTTTTTAACACGCTTATATTAGCTTCACCTGTATGTATGTATGTATGTATGTATGTATGTATGTATGTTTGTATGTTTGTATGTAACCGACTCCTTTGGACTCGATTTTGACCCACTTTAAACGGACAGATTTCATTAAAATTTTGCACACCTATCAAAGATCGATGACAATGCAATAATTCGATAAAAAAAAATTACAAAAATTAAAAAAAAAATTAAAAAAAACGCTCTTATAAATAAACCAAACTAAAAAGTAGAAAATAAATAATAGTTAAAAAAAAAAAACTAAAAAACACGCTTTTAAAGTACTTCTAACTAAAAAGTGAAAAATAATTCCTAATACGAGTATAAGCTGGAAAAAAGCGTGGGGCGCTCTGTGCCATATTTTTCGTCTATCGAGCAACCCACGCTTTTTTCAGCTTACATTAGGAATTATTTTTCACTTTTTAGTTAGAAGTACTTTAAAAGCGTGTTTTTTAGATTTTTAAACTATTATTTTTACGTTCATATTTTGCTACAAAGAAAGAAAACAGTTCAATTAGCTTACATAGAAACGTTTCTTTAGCCGAAGCTTCGAAGTTTCTCCGTTGCTTTCAAAAATCTTTTCTTAGATTACTTTCATACGACTTGTTGTCTCACAGTTGTTTAGTTTACTTCTATCTCAAAAGTTTTTCTTCAAGAGTTTCAATTCACGTTTGTTTGTTGACAGTTTTTTAATCGTCGTGAATTTGTTTTGTTCAACGGCTGCGAAGTTGCTAGACAGATGGAAAATTGTGGTGATTAAGGGAATTAGTTTTGACTAGACTTTTATTGTTGTAAAACGTACCGTAGCCTTTTTATAAAGTGACCGTTTTGTTACGGTCGTAAAAGTACGTTTGTACGGTGACGGCATTTGGAAAGTTCTACCGCCGTTTTATAATATTATATAAATGGGATAAGGTATCTCCATAGTGTTTTTAAAAAGTGTGACAGCAGCATAGCTGACGTCACAATTGTTATCCTCATGATTACTCACTCAGGGTCTTCAAAGGAAAAGTTCCAAGTACTTTTATAAGCTTCGTTTATTCAACGGGTAGCGTAATGACGTCAGAGAGAGGTGCGTACTGCGCGGCACTTGTAATTGCACCGATATATATATTATAACGAGTCAGTATAAAAAAGGAAAATAAATAATGTCACTATGCATAGGTAAGAGCACTACTACTTTTGAACTGGTTCGGGATTTCATAGTCGCTCAATGCAGTGTCGCATATATGCAACAATGTATAAATAAGTAAAAAGAATTTTTATATCAGCAGTATACAATAAAAATGCCTCTGTTGCCACAAACTATTTTTATTGGATAAAAAATAACCGCGGGGAAGCGGTTGCAAGCAGTTTAATATAAAATCCGCCGACATAAAATTGTCGAGTGCATAGAATAAGCTATGTATAGCTATAACGCTACTGATCCCGCTCTATAAGACCGTTACTTACACCGTTACCTACCCTTTTAAATCCCTTCCTCGCCGTTTCTAAACATATTGTAAATAAATAATAGTTCAAAAAACCTAAAAAACACGCTTTTAAATATTTTCTACTTTTTAGTTTGGTTTATTTAGGTATAAGAGCGCTTTTTTAATTTTTAATTTTATTGATTTTTATTATTATTTTTTTATTTTTTTATCGAATTATTGCATTGTCTATTGCGTTGACAGGTGTGCAAAATTAGAATGAAATCTGTCCGTTTAAAGTGGGTCAAAATCGAGTCCAAAGGAGTCGGTTATATACATACATACATACATACATACATGCATACATACATGCATACATACATGCATACATACATGCATACATACATACATACAGGTGAAGATAATATAAGCGTGTTAAAAAGCGTATGAATACGCTTCATCATCATCTTTTCTTAATTACATTGAGGTCGGCTTCTAATCTTCTAATCTAAGGGATTTAGCTGAATTTGAGTATTTTAAGGTAATACGATACTCTTTGATAGACTATTTGTCAGACTTTCTGGTCTTTGACTACCCGTTACGCTACCCATCCAAAAAACGTATTATTCATATACAATTAATTCAGGCCCACTGCGAACTTATAACTAGTAGCAACATTGATCACCGGAATTAGAAGAAACATGAACTCTAATCCGAATCATCTCTTTTTATAATCTTGTCTTTCTTGATTTCGTTTAGACGCAGACGTGGTGAGTTCAGTTGATTCCTATATCGATATATATAAATAAATAAATATAATTGTAATTGGTCGAAGGTTAAAATGCAACGATGAGTGAATATAGTTTTTTTTAACAAGCAGTTTTTGAATAAAATGGTCAGAGTAAATAAATCCTAGCACACGCATTCAATCAAGTTACAAACCACACATGAATAGAAAACTCAACTTTCAGTTTTAGCGATGCATGCACTCATTCAGCCGACATATGAAATACTTATCTATTGAGTGCAGCCCTCAATACTAGAATGAAGGCTGCCCTTTTAGGGGACTACACAATGTATGAAAAAAGTTTGATACTTTTTGTACTGGTATGTTATATTTTTGTTTAGTCTCCAATAGTGGGGAGCTTTGTTGCTTTTTTGTATGTTTGTTGATAGGATGTGGTTTGTGATGTCCCCTACTCGTACGTTTGTTGGATATCTGTGAATAGCCTTTCAAATTCTGTTTTTTTATGTGGATGAAGTCTACAGCAGCATTTTTTATCATAATGTCTGCTGATTTCTTTGCTTACCAAAATTGCTCCAGAAACATTTAATACTGGTAAAATATTCAGTGAAAGAACAAACGACTAGAAAATTCGAAAATTATGACTAAGTCTTAAAAGTCTGTTAGCTAAATATTTCTTTTAGATCCCGAAAACTTACGGCCTTAATCTACAAAAAATATTAATGCTATTTATACAAAGTGTTTTACTTTCTTTCGATTTGTTGGAAGACACACAACTCTGAACAAAAACGGATTTTATCTTTGTAAGGTTTTTAAATTTACTAAAGATTATGAAAAATGTCTATGGAATAACCATTGTACAAAAGCCATAAAAACCCACCAGCATAAATCAATCACTCGAAATATAAAAAGTTTCATGTAATGCATAAACAAAATTTGCCTTTTTATGGTCCCAAGGGGTGTCCCCGCTGAGCCTTTCCGTAGGTTTTTATTAGTTTGGAACGACACACGTAGATGGAGTGGTTTTACAATAAACCTCCCTGTCCTCACAAGGGTGACTCAAGTGGAAGGTGCACCGAGTGGATACGAGCATTCAAACTTTTTATGAGATTATTGGTGGACTGTATTTTAGCTTCTCTTTTTTATACGACGCTTTTGGAGAAGGGACTTGTTGTATAGCCTTCACGCATTCATCCCCGATGGCATTAACTAAATGAAATAGACCACAAGAAGGATGAATAGTTGAAGTATTCCTCATTTTATTTGTCAGTTATTAAATTGCTGCAATATGCTCGGAGCTGGTCGGTGCCTCTTCACTATAGTAAGTAACAATTACTGCCTATAAAAATGACAGGTTTTTACTGACTGATCCTAACTTACCACCAAAACTTTTATCACAATATTACGTATGGTTTAGCGTTTAAGCGGTAGTTTTTTTTACTTTAAGTACCATTACAACAAGTTATTGACATAATTTCAATAATTTTCTACTGATTACAATTCTATCTTCTCCAGGACCACACTATAAGCCCTCTCTCCTTCTGGTGTCTTGTTGGCAAGATGTTTTATAACTGTTCATATATATCTAAATTCAGTCAATAGGGTGGAATAAAAACGCAGTATTTTACACCGTCATAAATTTTACGATTTTTGGTTGTTCGTGGCCAAAGTCGAATAATCAGGTTATGTTGATTTTAAAACACTCCCTCGGGATCGTAATAACAAAATAATCAAAACTTTTTACCTCAGTACAGGCTTTTTCTAGTATTCTCGAACATTCAAAATAAGTTTTTAGAGCATTGAAGCCATGTTTAAGCTGTCAGTTTAAAAAAAAACAAAGGCAACATTAAATTTAATTTCTTTCTAAAACTTTTTCTTTAAAAGTGTAATTAGCACATTTTTTATTAAATTACAGTTGCTTTTCTCTGGCAACACATTATTTTTAATATTTTTTTTTCCACAATCTCATTTTAAATAAAGAACTGACACTCAAAAGCTCGCATAGCTTTTTATGTCGGCTACAAAAGAAGCAATATTGTAGTACGTTCTCTTCGTAAAATATCTTAATTTAATTGTTAAGTTACATTCTTATATTACACGAAGCGTTTCAACAAAGGCCCGAGTGCGAGTTTTCAAAAGAAAAAAATTAATAACGTGCTTTAAGCGGCGCTTTTACGCGGTTAATTTTCTTTTTAAACGCTCAAAAAGAATGTATTAAGAACGACTGGCTGCATTTATGAATGTAAGTTAGTAGTGTTACCATCGCGGTGAGGGTCCTCATTTAAAATTTTATATTGCGTTTTAAAAATATTTTTTTTAGTGTAGTCCGGCACAAGAAGCTTAATATTAGTTTTAAGTATTAGGATTCGGATAACGTTACTCTTCCATTACCAGCCAGAAAAATTGCGAAAATCTAAATATTTTCGCGAAAAATCATGCATTTTCCGGCAGTTAATTTTTGCACCCAGGGTCTCATAATCATGTACTAAATCACTGGCAAGCGGCTTCGTCACGGCGTCATTTACACCCTGTATGGTGACAAGCGAATCGGCTTTAAAGAAAACAAAAATAAAGTCTCATTAAAATAGAATTGCATAGTCATCATTTATAAGAGAACAAAGAATACGAAATATTCGCTAAGCTCCTTATTTGTTGTATAAATGTATGACAGGGGACAGGAATTTAATGAAAACACTCAAGCAGTAGCCCTCTAATCTCCCTTTGTGGAGGATATTAAAAATAAGTTTTTGTTTTGTGTGCTTAAATTGTACGTGGAAATGTTTGGCCGTTTATAAAAAAGCGTTTGAAAATTTAAAAGACCGGCTAAGTTTTTTCGAACGCACCGACACGCGACGTGAAAATAAAATGAAGGTGATCATTTGAAAAAAGAACTGGTAAATTCAAAGACATTTTGTTTGTTTTGTTTTTTATTAACTTTTATCTATTGTTTTCCTTGTACATAAATTTATATTTGATAATTATATTAAAGCAACATCATTTTCTTTCTTAATCATACCTAGATAAGGTTAAGTTGTTGGACTAGTTTAATTTTATATCCTACATTAACAATTAGTAGTAAGTAGGTAAGCAATGGCAATTTAGCTGTAAGTTTTTTTTGACAAGTATTTAGTGTCATATTTATCCGGTTGAATAAATTGAACGAATGATACTCAAATGAAAATAATTTTTAACAAAAAAAAAACCGACTTCAAAAAGTAGGTAAACTAAAAAGCATAAAATAAATTTACTTCGCACAAATAATACGTTTTTTCATTTAGTTAAATAGAAATTATTAAATAATTATTTTATAATTCTGAAGTCGGTGCCAAGTAAATCGGATAATTAAGAACCAATATTCTGTCAGAAAATAGTTGTTAGTAAGATTTATACTTATAATCTAGTTATTGGTTACTTGGCACCGACTTCAGAATTATAAAATAATTATTTAATAATTTCTATTTAACTAAATGAAAAACCGTATTATTTGTGCGAAGTAAATTTATTTTATGCTTTTTAGTTTACCTACTTTTTGAATTCGGTCGATTTTAAGTGATGGGTAGACCGAGCTAGAATGTTTCTCGAATGAGGAGACGACGGTTACTTGAGACGGAAAACTTATTTATAATAATCCCCGTACTCCTAACCGTTGAGGAGTTCTACCTTCCAGCATCAGCTCTGCAACTTAAAATGCAAATATCCTAGTAGTTTTAGGTAATATACGAAACACAATATAGAAGCTTGATTGACCCATGATTTCTCTAGGATCCCATCATTAAATCATGACCTCATATTATGAATATACTTAGTAATATTCAACGTCTCGCCTCATCTGTGTATAACTTGAAAGAATACAGTAAACGGCCTCAAGGAGCCTATATTTAAAGAATTATCCCCGTACTCCTAACCGTTGAGGAGTTGTACCTTCCAGCATCAGCTCAGCAACATAAAATGCTGGCTACTAGATGCAAATATCCAAGTAGCTTTAGATAATATACAAAAAACAATATAGAAGCCTTTTAAATTTGAGGGTTGCCCTCGATTTTTCTAGGATCCCATCATCAGAACGTGACTAAAAAAAAATGGGACCACATGACAAGTATATCCTATCAAACAAAAAAAGAATTTCTCAAATCGGTCCAGGCGTCTTCGAGTAATCGGTGAACAAACATAAAAAAAAAAAAAAAAAAAATACAACCGAATTGAGAACCTCCTCCTTTTTTTGAAGTCGGTTAAAAATTAGCTACCTTTAATAATTATGAAGATTATGTCAATTATTCAAACTTTATGTTCTTAAAAATAAAATAAAATATCATCATCTTGATTTTTTTTAATCAAAAATTCGTAAAATTTCTGTACTCAAACATGGAATTGTTCGAGTTGAGTTCGACTTATACTCAGCAAGAAAGCATCAATAATTAATATTATCTAGCTGTTACCCGCAACTTCGTCCACGTGGACTTCGAAATCTGCTTTTTATCCGAAATTGAGTAACTTCCATAACACAATTCAACCCCAAATTTACCCCCCTTTGGGAAAGGAATTTCCAAATAAAACCTTATTGATAAATTTATGTCGTGTGAAAACCTATGTACAGAAAGTTATGCGATTTCCTTTAAAATTGAATAACATAATATATCAGTTTTTAAGCTAGATCTCCAGCTACACAACTGTGAAAACTGCATCTGATTCCAAACAGTAGTTTTTTGCGTTATGCGCGTCCAAGCATATAGACAGAAAGACCAACAAAAAATAAAAAATATATGTTTTCTACTGCTGTCACCCCTCGTATTATTTTCAATTTTATTTTATGTATAAATTAATGATATGAAAAACGGTATATTTTTCCTTTTATCTTTCACGTAGTGACTAAAAACAATTGTCTAATTAATATGACTTTAATGAAATATTTAGAATCCGATATGTGCCTCTTCGCCATGTCATAGAACATAGCTTTATAGTACCCAATACTATAAAAATAAATTAAACTACTTCTTAGCAAGCGATGAAATGAAGTCCTAATAAAACCCCTGCTAACGTCTAACTGATAGATTTATGTTGAATCTTAAAACTTTACTTGCAAGTAACTATGTACGCAAATTAGGTTTTCTTAATAATTTACGTCTCGTTGAAAAATTTATGGACTGCTCAGCTATTTTAAATTACGTGTAGACTTAGAATTTTTAAATTGAGTGTATATTTATACTCGACTACGCATAGCCAAAAGGCATGTTTGTATGTTTGTGTGTTCCACCGTAGCGCCTAAAATACTGAACGGATTTTATAGAATGAGGTGTGAGAATTTTAAAAAATATTATACAACAGAATTTAAACGTCAGATTCTACCATAAAAAAATAAAATATTGACATAGTCATGACGTTTTTGGTATCATATGAAATGTTAGCAAGCACATTACAAATATATATACTTATTATATTGTTTAAGTTAATATCTATAGTTTAAATGCGGTCGTACTGTTCTCGCGGTCCTCTCTGTGTAGCAAACTAAGATTAAGTACAATGTTATTACGTCGTGTTATAGATTTAACTAAAATCTTGTTTAGATCTGCACCCTTATTCGTTCTGAAAAAAGAATCTACCTAACTTTAAATAAAAGCAAAAAGTGATAACACATGTCAAAATAACAACATTTTTTTCTTTTTTGAATGTCTTAACTTTTAACAGAATATAATAATACTTTAACATAACATAAAATCACACCTGTATTACCCACATTGTATCTGTTATGTTTAGGTCCCATGTGATTGGAGTGAGCCAGTCGCCAGCCACCCAGCATAATTCTAGTCTCCGTGCTGCTATTTAAAATTTCCCTGGAAAAATCCCTTCCCTTACCTTTGGCTGATCCGGGCATAACATAACATAACATCACACCTATATTACCCAGAAGGGTGGGGCAGAGGTGTGAAATACCCACATTTTAGCTGTCACATTTAGGTTCCATGGAATAGGGCCTGAACTTATCGCCATCCACCGGGCACAATTCTAACTCCGTGCTGCTATTGTGAATTTCCTGAGGGAAAGTTCACAAATAACACTTTGCCCGACCCGGAAATCGAACCACTAGACCAACGAGACAGAACCTGGGACTCCAACCAAGACAAAATCATTCCCTTTGATAATTTTATTTAAAAACAGTTTTGCAATAAAAATAGACATGTCGTATGGCTACTTATAACCCGTTTCAATCTCATACTAGGTTCTGCTAGGTTACACAAAATTTACCAAACATTGTTTGCAAAACTAATTAATAATACCTACTACACGAAATTTATACGCCACGACTCCATAAAATCGCAATAAATAATTAAAGAGCGTTGTGCAGTTGTTCGCAACTTTTTAATAAAGCCACAACTCTGAGGGGAAGTGAAGGTAGATGGTAAATGGTACACGATACATGCAGGGTCATTCCAACGATCATAAAATACTACATTATAATATTTTGGAATGACCCCCTTCAGAATTGTGAGGAGAAACGCAAGGTTACTCCTCACAGTTCTGGACTTCTTTTATGTATATGTGCTATAACATAACATCAGGCCTGACAGGAAAACCCGAAAAAATAGCGTGCAGTTGGCCACGGTAGTGGTATATTACAGAGTAAGAGACGGTAAAATTAAAACTTTTTTTCAATCCTTAAAATTAAATATTTAAGTATTTTAAAATGCCAGTACAAAAATTTTATAATGTCGCCTATCCAAGACCAAAACACAAGGTTTTTAGGTGTAGAAAAAGTTTTCCTTTAGAGGTTATTACTATTTTTAAAAATACCCTATAAATCCGCCCTCGCAAGACGCAGCACCCTCGATCGGCTAAACTACGGAGCCTTACTATAGAACTGCTTCAAGGAATGTAATATTTATTTTCGTATGGGTCTCACCCACGATCAAGTCGAAATGTCAAGTTTGCAGCCACGCTTGAAGCAGCGTCCAGTATACTTGAGGCTTAGTTAGTTTTATTAGTTTTTAAAATACTTTATTTAATTATAAAAAACATTGATTTGGTACCAATCTAGTGTAAGTGTAATCCTGGATGTACAAGATATTATTATTTTATATGATTTTACAAGTATATGAAAACTTATTTAAAAACCTTTTAGCATGTTCATAATAATAAATGTATCATTAAATTATTGTAATTGTAATTGAGATATTAAATAACATCATATACTTGAGGGTGATGTGCCCTCACAGTTCTCTTAATTTTACTGGACGACGTTTACCTTCATGCACACTTGAAGACATACACGCTCAAGTTAACTGGACACCGCGCCGCTTAAAGTGACAATCGACTTTATCGTGGGTAGCAAACTCTAAGACATAAGTTAATTTAATTCGAAAATTGTTGAACTGCTAGATCGCAAATCCTAAACCTTGTAGTAGAATATTAAGCGATATAATGTACATAGTTGAACTGTGTACATTCCAAGTTATAGTTCAACAATGTACAAATAGTTAGCTACATATTGCTTGCAAACCGCCTGGAACTTTGACCGACATTAATTTGAATTTCAACATACGATGTGGATATGGGTCGTTATGAAATCTTGCAATAAATAATATCTTAGAACAGTATTACACTCCTCACATATCACGCATCACTGTCTCATCTTTAATCTGCCATGCCACCAAGTAAATTTTGTGACGTATCTATAACTAACTTTTGCCTGCGACTCTGCGTGGAATTCGATATTTTATGCTATTAATATAATCTTGAGGAACTTTCCTACTACACTTTAAACCACCAATTTACCCTCTTCGGAGGTGGAATTTCCAAATATCTATCTTATTGTTAATCTATGCCGTGTAAGTATACTATGTGCTGGATTTCGTAAAGAAATCATTTCCTTCAGAATTGAGAAACTGCCCATAAAAACTTAAAATCCCTGAATTTACTCTGGGAAGGGATGTTTCATTTACGTCATATAACGAACTTAATTTTATGCAGTTTTTAAGTTAGACCTCCAGCTGTAAAAAAGCATCCAATTTAATGTAGTAGTTTTTGCGTGGTGCGTGTACAAACATATACAAAAATTCAAAAATAAAATTGTTCTGGCTTCTACTGCTGTTAAAAATACCCCTCGTATTGTTTTTCTTAAATGTCTTCAATGTACAGACATAGCAAATTGCCAATTATATTATACAACAAAAAAACAGAAGACTGTCTTAGTGCGTAAAGCCTGTATTTTTCATTCATATGCAATGCAAGCCCATACATACATCGTAGAAAAAGTTTACAGTTGTAGGGGAAAATTATGAGTGATTTCAATTTTTGTATTTTTTTATGTCAGAGCCTGCTAGCGTATCGGAATCGTTTACGTTTTTTGCGACTCTTACCGTAGTTATTCACGTAGTAGGGGCAACGTCAAAAGCAGAAGAGGCCTAATTGTGCGTCTAAAAAGTGTACACGCGGTCGGACATGCCGTGTGTGGCGTCCTTTGATGTGCCGCGGCCAACGACCCCGCTCAGCTTTTTATGTTTGTAGCATATTTTTATGTTCACTGTATTTAATGTCTGGGTCTAATCGTGGGGGTGAAAGGGTCTTTTAGGATAAAAGGAACTGTTTACAGTCTCCTTTTTTAGAAAAAGAATGTGGTGGATGATTATGAAGTTTGAGGTAAACAGCTTTGATATACAGCGAGACAGACAAAGAAGATTTTTAAACATGGTTCATCAAAAATAATTACACGTTTATTATATATTAAAAGAATTTCAAACCTATATATATTTTCAGGATGGTTTACTGATTGATTGCTATCACGTATATAGTATAGAATAGTATCTATCAAAACACAAATATAGTTAGGGTAAGGTTAATATGATATAATATTTAAACGCTCGTATTACTACACATCCGATGATACTGCATTCTTAGATTATATTATTACGTAGCAATTAAGGTTAACATAATATTACTTATTAGTCTTGATAGGCTAGATTGTTATATAAATAAGATATCATTATTTTAATAATTTATTTCTTATAATGAAAATAAAAAAATAACAGATGATACTCGTGGGTGGACAGATTTTTTATTTTATCCGTTTGATGTAACTTTACAACAAGCTTTTTGCATCAAATTTTGACAATCAGCATATTGTAATATTTTAAAGCAAATTTTAGCTTTGTATGCCTTTTTGTATTGTGGGGTATACCCAGGGGGTGCAGGTTCGAGTCCTGCTGGATTTTTAATTTTTCAACTTTAATATTATATAAAAATCAGCATATTATTTACGAACAACACTTACTTTACGACACCCAAATACGACAAAATAAAACAAAGTAAATATAAAATCCGTAAATACACGGATATACAAGCAGGAAAAAGGAACATATGATAACAATTTCCAATTTGAACACTCTCTCAGCGAAGGCTCAAGTTCTCATGCCTTTGTAAGTAGGCTTTCACGCTTTGCACCTAACTCTATTGAAAAAATACTATCAATGTATTGCAGGGGTCTACTATTGATCTTAAGAAAATTAGAATACTGCGTTTTTGCTGAGCTAATCATAATATTTGTTGGTTTCGAATACAGTAAAGTTAGAAAAAAAATATATATAAGAATTATTTAATTAAATATTTATACCTACAATAAATATGATACAATTAAACATTTAAAATTATACTATATTATTAAATACGTGAAAACTGAATATATACCTAACTATATAAATTACTATATATTTATTTACTAACTATAATACAATAATATACATTCCTACAATAACTTATAATGACTAACACTTCAATTTTCGGACTACTACCCGCGACCATGAATGCTGAAATAGCATTTGAAACGTCGGGAAATCAAAGTAAGTGAAATTTAAGTGAAATATCGCGATAAAATCCGAAAATTGAAGTGTTAGTTATGAACATTCGCGTAAACCTTAGAAAATATTATTACTTATAATATAATATTTACAAAACTTTATAGAGCATCATAAAACTCCTCCGCATCGATGTCAAAGGGCGACATCGTGCCCAGAAGGCTGGCAGCATTGCCTCGTTGTATAGCAATGCCTATTGTTTGAGCCAAATAAAAACCAGCCTTCTAGTCACGAGTGGCATCGATAAGACTTTTTGATATTTCTTTAAAAGCAACCGGGCGCTCGGACCCCATGGTCCTAAAGTTTCGACCCCAAACGGCTGAAATATAATCAGGAACTAGATTATTATATAATTATATATAAGTACGTATTTGGAGCGGATTTATTAATAGGTATACGAGCGGCAATGTTGACGACCCCAAAAGTAGTTTATGTTAGTGCTTGTAGAGATCGCTTATAGGGTTAATTACAATTTAATTACCATCGAGTGCACTGCCAAATTGTTCGCTACTGCCGACGTAATGTAACATTAAGATCGTCACTGAGACTTTTGCAGCGAGAATATGTTTAAAAAAAGAATGTTATGTTAGTGATAAAAAGCAGAAGTAAGTACCTAATTATAAATATTGGTGTAGTATCAGGGGCGTAGCTACCGTCGTATCTGCCTTATCAATTATACGGGGCCCCCAAAGTGCGTGAGTAAAAATGTAAAAATTACCTAAGAACTTTGATGGGATAAGAAAGCCTGTCAGACCTCTCAGTATTGTCCAGAAATTGTCCTTTTGTATTGTAGCAGAAATTTAGAAAAACTAAAATCATCATCCTATTAATGATTTGATAAATCAGGCAAGTCAAAATAAAATTAGACTCATCCATCAACACGACGAAGAAGAAGAATATTTTCTATTAATTTTATGCAAACATTTTATTTCTCTTGTGAGAAATCTTGACCCTTCATAAGAACCCACAATTTTTTTTTGTACGGGGCCTCGCCAAAGCACGGTACGCTACTGTGTAGTATACACTTAACTACCCTCTCAATATATTAATTGTCAAATGAAACTAAAGTAGACCTCCTATTATTCCAATGTATCGAGCCATCAACATTGAGGGTTTTATTTGCCAAAGCTGTGTAATTTCACATTATCGTGGACCAAATCTTTCGGCGTTTTATGAGTTAGATGTCAATCGTAAAATTCAAATGAAGGATTTACGCTTCGAAATATTGTGTATGCCATTTCATGTCATGTAATTTTATTTATGTAGGCATTTATGTTATAGCTAGAAAGTTGGCATTTTAAGATCATTTCCAGATAAAAATAGGTAATGTTCTTTCGTTTTTCAAACAAATCTTGTTAGGATGTACTGTCAGCTGCAGAGTAAACTCACCCCTTTGAAGTGAAAAAAAGTACTTAAGGGGTACGAGATTTCTCTGCACTTTCTCTGACGCTACGTTGAATATTAAATAATAAATAAATAAATATCTCACAACTTACACCCAACGCCATCTAGTCCCAAACTAAGCAGAGATTGTACTATGGGTACTAGAATAACTGATACTACTAAATATATACTTTTCTTTTGTAAATACATACTTATTATACATAGAAACACCCAGACTAACACAAACCCCCATGTTCATGCACATAAAGATTTGTCTTAAGCGGGAATCGAACCCGCGACCTCGGCGTCGCAGGCAGGTACACTACCCACTCCGCCATGCGGTCGTCAAAATTATTCGATCACAAGCTAAAGTTCATTTCAAATCCAATAGAACATAATATATATTATTACGATTGCTATGTAGTTGTGCATGTATAATTATTTAAGATTGATATTGAACTTCTTCTTCTTGTGAATCATTTTTTATACCACCCCGGCCCAGTAGGTGGTCACATTAATAGCGTTCTCCGTGGCCTTATTCAAATCGCTCAATTGAACTGAAGAACTGCCTCAATGGTCTATGGTTAGCATATGCGCCTCTCACCGCGAGGACTCGGGTTCGATTCCCGGGTCGAGCAAAGTGTTATTTGTGAACAGGAAATTCACAATAGCAGCACGGTGATGAAATTGTGCCCGGTGAATGGCGATAGGCTCACCACCTATCCCATTGGACCTAAAAATAACAGGTGAAATGTGGGTATTGTACACCTCTGCCACACCCTTCTGGGTAATATAGGCAAGATGTTATGTTATTAATATTGAATAATATGAAGCATATCACCAAACTGCATTTGTTCTAAGCACGGTTCCAGAAAAATCCTCTTACGTTAGTTTGATACTCAACATGCGGTTCTTTAATTGGCGCACAGTAGCAATACCTTCACTCCCCAAAGTTTTGAGGTATGTTGTGTGAAATACATGAAACCCAAAACTTGCACAACTCCTGAAACTGTCGGGCATCATACTAAACTCCTCTATAGTAGCACCCCTTCGCTGGAAGCTTAACATTGTATATCCCTATTTCCTATTTATATTATAAGTGTGTATGTATATGACTGTGTGTTACCACTTCATGCTCGAACAGATAGATTAATTTTGTATCGACGTACCACGCCGGTTGAGCCACGCGCGGAAATAATAACAATTTTACAATTATTTACATTAATATAAAATTTCTAATTAATATAAAATTTATTATTTATAAAAAAGTTCGTAAAAAATAACAAATAACTATTTACAAATTTACAGGTAAGGTATCATAGAATTCCTCCGCATCGACCTCGAAAGCAGGGAACCTGATCAAAAGGCTGATAGCATTGTCACGTTGAATGGCAATGCAGATTCTTTGAGCCAAGTAAAAGCCAGCCTTCCGATCACGTGAAGCCACGATTAACCGCTTAGAAATATCTTTAAATAATAAGCGGGCACTCGGACCCCATGAACCTTGCGTCTCAACTCCAAACGGCGCAAATATGTAATCTACTGAAAGATTACTATACTTGCGCCGCTTGAGTGTTTTGGCGGATGCAGCAGCAGTACCGGCACAGACAGCTGAGCTAGAAAGATGTGATGGCGCGAGGGTGTCGACACACCAAGGGCCTACCCATCTTCCATGGCAGTACTGTCATACCATCTGGTCTCTTCCCATCGTCGGGTGCCAAACCATTGGGTTCTAGTAGGTACAGCAGGCACACCGGCGATACTAAGAGCATAGGTTAAATTTGGCTTTGTAAGATAAATGTTTACATAACATAACATCACGCCTATATTACCCGGCAGGGTGTGGCAGAGGTGTACAACACCTACATTTCACCTGTTACGTTTTGGTCCCGTTCGAAAGGGCATGAGCCTATGCTTCTATTAAGAATATTCTGATGAATAGTTCATAAATAACGACGTGGAAATCGAACCCAAGGTCTCACGGTGAGAGTTGCATACGCTAACCATTACACCAACGAAGCAGTAAATATTAAATTTAATCCAATTCATATTCTTCTACACAAATCCTTTTATTATACCGGCCGTAAAATATAAGCATCAATATGAAACAGCTTCCCCTCCTAGGCTTGCTTATAGAACCTCTAATGCGGTACTAAATTAAAATTTTCCGTTACTCCGCGGGATATTTATTTGGTATGTATTTACCTATTGGTATTTCATACAATAAGAAGCCTTTATTAACTTGACGTGCTATTATCCGACCCATAAACCCATATTTAACAATTTATGATGCAACAACCTCATGATCAATCAATAATGAAATGTATCAATTTTGTATTTTTATTAAAACTGACGTGAGTTTGTAACATTAATCAAATTATGAAATACGGGTGTTACTCACGTAATTTTGGTCTATTTAGTCGACCACGGTTTCTCCTATACGTCTAGGCATTATCAATCGTATCGCACTCTCTTGATAATGCCTAGACGTATAGGCGAAACCGCGGTCGACTAAATAGACCAACATTACGTGAGTAACACCCGTATTTCATAATTTGAATAGTATCAATTTTGCTTTATTATGTATCTATAATTCTATTATAATTATTTTTTTTTTTATTTCTCTATTTGTATCTAATGTCAATAAAATGTATTTCTCATTATGCCTTAAGGGCGAGACATAGCTGAACTTAGAGTCCTAAGAATATCTGTATAATGCATGCTTGTACCAAACCTATGATCTTATGAGAATAAATGAATTATGAATTATAAATTATAAAATATAACCTGACCAAATTTTAAAATTTTAGTTAAACTTGAAAAAGAACACAGCAGTCACTTTCATTTATGTGAGTTTTAGTTGCGTATCGTGCCAATAGATTTTTCTAAATCCTGTGAAATTGGGGCTTAGAATTGCAAATGGAAAAGAAAAGGGCAATTTCTGATACACATCATAAAGAAACTGGAATCTAAAAGTAATTTTCAAATAAACAGTTTCGATCAAGTGTTTCAACGGCATTCAGCAGAAATGCGACTTGTTGCTAAAACATAAGTATAAAATATAATTATGTGCAAATTAAACTTTTGCTTACTTATAATAGAACATCATATTTTAGTCTTCAAACGCCAACTTAATCCCTCAGCATATTATTATTCCCCACTATACTACATAAGCAGGAATAATCTTCCGAATAAAAACACCTCTACACAAAATTGTATTACCATCTACCAAATTAAAATTTTCCGGGCGAGCGAATTATAAGGCATATTTGAGCGTTTGGTGGAAAACAAAACAGGAGGCTTTATCTGGCTGATATAGGCCCCCTCCTTGTAGCAAGGGATTCCGCTAAGCTGCCTTAAGCAACGTACGGCCAATCTAGGGAGATCTTCCGAGGGAAAACGTTTCTAAATTTGGGATGTAAGTGAACGCGGAATGCGTATAGCGAATGTTGTGTTTAATTTTCTTGTTCTTGGCGCGTTGGAAACAAATTGTATTGTTTCTATGTCGTAAAAGATGTAGTATTTTCTGCGTTATCTTTTCAATTGGGTATGTAATTAAGTCGCTTTATTGTAAGGCCTAGTTTACACAAGATATATATTTTCATTTTTTAATCGACTTGAAAAAAAAAGTTTTCAGTTTTGTATTATTTTTTATGTTTGTTTTCCGATAACTCAAAGACGCCTCGACTGATTTGAGAAATTCTTTTTTGTCTGAAAGAGTATAGGTATTTGTCATGTAGTCTTATTTTCATCAGGTCACGATCTGATGATGGAATCCTAGAGAAATCGAGGGCAACCCTCAAATTTTAAAGGTTTCGATATTTTTTTTCGTATATTACCTAAAGCTACTCGGATATTTGCATATAGCATTTATGTTGCTGAGCTGATGCTTTAAGGTACAACTCCTCATCATTTAGGAGTATGAGGATAATTCTCTAAATAAAGGCACCTTAAGGCCGTTTACTGTATTCTTTCAAGTTAAACACTGAAAAGGCGAGACGTTGATTATAACTTCAGTATTTTTCTACTTTTTAGTGCATTTTTTGTAATTAAAGACAGTGTTTTTTTGGCTAATTATATGAATACTGGTTATAATTTATTTTAATGTAGCAGTGTTCGTCTCTAAACAGACTATTTATTAAAAAAAAAATATATATTTAAAAGAAAAATCCTGTGACAATTCAGTCTAATCAATCAATTAATCTAATCTTAATGATACTTATATTGTTATCCTTTGTTTACTTTGGGAAAAAATAAATTCCACCTTCTCATATTGATATATTGATCTGACATTTTCATTAGAGTCAATATTATTTATTTATTATTACAAAAGTATATCAACATTGAACACCATATTTAGGGGATGATTTAGTAAGGAAGGTCGGCAATATTTGGCCGAAGCTACCCCCTGTTGCTTTCATCCCTCTATGAGGCACAAATATTATATACAGGATGTTACTTTATTACCACAACAGTCAATAGATTTGTAGGTACGATGCAGAGACCATAAAATATTATAAAAGATAATAATTGAAGTTGAGTGAACGAACGAAACAGTGAACACTGTTTTTTTATAGTAGTTTGCACGATACCTATGCCTAAAATTAACTTTTTAATAATTGTGTCTGTCTGTCTGTTTGTATCAGCTAATCTTCTAAGCGGTTAAATCTATTTTGATAAAATTTAAGATGCAGGTAACTAACTACAAGTTTCGTAACTTGGGTTCTTTATTATCGACTAGCTTCCGCCCGCGGCTCCGCCCGCGTGGTATGTCAATTAAAAGTAGCCTATATGTTAATCCAGACTATAAGCTACATGTGTGCAAAATTTCATCGAAATCGACCCGGTAGTTTTGGCGTGAAAGAGTAACAAACATCCATACATCCATACATCCATACTTACAAACTTTCGCATTTATAATATTAGTAAGGATGTACAGTGGGCCAACGAGTTAGGTATGCAGGGTAAAAACTTTTAAGTAATAGTAAAAAGTTACTACACCAGTTATGGATAAGTCAGATACATATCAAAATAGTGTATATTTTACTTTTATAAATTTGTTACTTCCACGTGCATATCTAATGCAGTTAGTTTACACTATGGCGTAGAAGTGTTTGCTCTGTAGACCCAATTGCTTGGCCCACTGTACCTACCACGAAGGTGAAACCGCGGGCAAAAGTAAGTTTGAAAATTACTGGTCGGAGTTTGATCATTTATTTTTGTGTTTGCATGTCTAACTCTGAATTAAAGTCTAGATATTTAATATTACGCTAAATGCCACGAGAGCAAAGCCAAATGGCGGCAGCATCTATTAGGCAATCAATATTAAATAAAATAAATAAATATTTCACAACTCACACACAACGCCATCTAGTCCCAAACTAAGCAGAGCTTGTAATATGGGTAATAACTGATACTAATACATATATACTTTTCTTTTGTAAATACATACATATTATATAGGTACAGTCGCGACCAAAAGTCCATAAGCAATCTCAAAAGGCAATAGTTTGAAGTGTAGTTTGACTTACGACCTTCTATTTCCAAGAAATAGACACATGTTGTTAACAAATAATTGTAGTTCATAATTTCAACCACAAGGTAAGTGTTAAGATGGCCGAGCGGTTGAGGCATGCAGTTAGATGCGTGTATCAATACACCGCAGGTTCAAATCTCACTTGGTTACATTTATTATACTTTTTGAAGTTTTTACTCAATTAGAAGGAATGGGACAGAAATATAGTATTCTTTATCTTGTTCACTTTGTTCACACATTTGTAAATATATAGAAAATGTATGGGGTTTGATGGTGCAAAGGTGGGAGGAGTCACGGGATGAAAGGTGTATACAACAGTTAAAAACCCATTGCATGGCAGTGTGGGAAAACTTAAGAGGAGTATATGTGATAATATTGTAGGGTCCATGCATTGAGCTATTATTACTACGTAACTTCAATGGGACCATGCGCAAACGTCTACTTGACTGCATCGAAAATAATGGGGGTTATACGAAATATTAATAATATTATAATTATTTATAATTTAAGATATTTTTTTTAATTATTATTTTGATTATTTATAATTTAATTTAAGATTTATAAGATGTTTTGGTTTTACTAATAAAACGCTGTAACTGAATAGAAGTGCTAATATTATTAGCACTTCTGTAAATATTTAATGATCTTCAATGGAGGTTTAGTTTCCTTCTTCTTTTCGTCAAGACAAGCTGTAACCTCAATACATTTATTGTGACGTTACATTAAAAAAAACATCTTCATAAAGTGTAAATCATAATATTAGTCTTTAATAAACGCTGCTGTATACCAATACCTATTATAAGTGGGTATCAACAATTATATTTTTGTTATTAGAACCTCCTGTCCTTGTTGTATTTGTGAATCAATTTAGTAGATAATATTTGTAATATCAATGTTATGAATTGACTAAGTGGGTTACAAAAAAAAAACTTATAAACGGTTACAAGGGAACTTTTTTTATTTAGGTAGGAATGTGACGTCACAATTATCTTTTCGCACTTGGCCGGTTTTTTTAAACCTAGCTCGAAATATTTGGCTACCAATACATCAACACAAATAAATAAAATTGAAGTGTCTGCTTTTTATGGCAATGTCATTTTTGTTAACTGGTACAGTTCTTTACATGATACCTTTACCTTAAATACATCTTTAATTATTTTTTCCGTCTGTCCGTCCGTCCATCTAACTGTCTGTCTGTCTGTCTGGCAAACCTCAGACGGTATACAATAATATTCTCAGATTTCTCACCTTAAATTCTTGCCATACATTGGCAGTAAAAGATGGTCTTGCATTATATAGACTGTCCTTGCAATCCGAGGCCAGGCTATACTAGAAATATATGGCTTAATGTGTAGCCATGAGTACATACAAACCATTATATGTGGTCTCGTCTGTGGATCGGCTAAGACAACTGTAGCTTAACACGTGTATTGATTCGACAGTTATACAATAGACAACCCAATAAAAACAAAAAAATAAACATTATACACTGAAACAATTGCACGTGGTCCGAATGATGTCAAATATTTATTTCACATCACATTATTCTATAATCGACGCGCATTATGTATGCAAACATACTATCTATGTATGTATAAACTTAGTATTCATTACTCGGCGTGCTGTGATCAGTTGTATTCACAATGAGATTGCTACACGTTGTGCTTTTTGCTGCAATTTGTGCCTCGGCCATCGCAAAAAATGTTGAATTTGCATCTTGTTCGGGCGATCCTAATAGTAAGTGTTATTTTATTATTCGATCGTAAAAATCAGAATTATTTGAACAAAATATAATCATAATAATTCATTTATTATGATTATATTTTCAATAACAATTTACATTACACTTTTTATTAACATTTAAAATTACACTATAATATAAGGGAGAAAACTAAATATATGCCTAACTATATATACATGGAAAAAAATAAAATAAAACAAACTTATTGAGAAGAAGATTAAATAAAAAGTTCAGGTGTCAAAAAATACTCCGCATCAATGTCGACCGTGGGTAACGTGCCCAGAAGGCTGGCGGCATTGCCACGTTGTATGGCAATGCTGATCCTTTGTCCAAATCATAATAATTGTTTTTATTTGATACGTTGATTAGAAATAAATACACATAATTTCGTCGACAAAAAATCTTTTTAGCACCTCCTTATGAATTATTATACCATATTATACTTATTCTAATAAATTGACACCGAATTCAAATTCAATTTTTATGGCCCCAACTACACCCTATGAAATATTTAACATAATAATAAATTTGAAAAATACTAACAGTTCTGGCTACGATGGCATTACAACTAGTGTTATTAAAGACGTTGCCCACTTAATATGTGAACCCTTAAGCTATTCCTTAAATTTGTGCATTGAAGAAGGTATTTTTCCTGACCAACTAAAAATATCCCTAATAAAACCAGTGTTTAAGAAAGATGATCAAACAATGATGAGTAAATAGGCCCATTGCGTTAATACCTATTTTTGGAAAAATATTCGAGAAGATCATGTACAAACGCCTTTATTCCTTTTTTGAAAATCAAAACATTCTAACGTCTTGTCAGTATGGATTTAGAAAAAACAAGTCAATAAATGTGGCTATTTACAACTTCTTACAGACAGTAATGACGAATTTGGATAAAGGCCGTCAAGCTGTAGCACTATACATGGATATGTCGAAGGCATTTGACCGTGTTGACCATCATATTTTGTTACAAAAATTGTATACGTATGGTGTTAGAGGAAACGTATATGACTTAATAAAATCATATCTATCTAACAGACAACAATTAACAGAAGTGAGAAGGTTTAACCCTATAACTAAAACCGAAGAAGTTTGTTATTCTGAATTTGGTGCTGTGAAATTTGGTGTACCGCAGGGTAGTGTTTTGGGCCCGTTATTTTTCCTTATTTATGTGAACGACATGACATCCATTATAAATCATAATATTACTTTATTTGCTGACGATTGCACTGTGCTATTTGCCGGAAAAAAATCTTATAATCTAGAAGCTGACATAAACAATTCTTTAGGACTAATTGTGAACTGGCTTAAAGCTAATAATTTAATGGTTAACTTTGATAAGACAAAAATCATGAATTTTAAAATTAGAGTGCAGCCTACTTGTCCCTTAAATATCAGTTACTTAAACAATAACTTGGAAGAAACAAAAGTAACAAAATTTCTAGGATTGTACATTGATAATCAAATTAGCTGGAAGTCACATGTTGATTATGTTTGTAAAAAATTGAGCCAGCATGCATATGCACTTCACAGACTCAGAAAAATAGCCAATCACACAACTTTATTAACAGCCTATCACGGTTATGTGAGTTCCACTATCAGATATGGCCTCATATTCTGGGGTAATAGTACAGACAAAGAACGTGCCTTTATCGCTCAAAAACGTTGTATAAGGGCCTTATTCAACCTTCGACAAACTGATTCTTGCAAACCCTACTTTATGAATGCAAAAATATTAACTGTACCGTGCCTATACATTCTGGAAACTGCAGTATTTGTTAAAAATAATAGCAACCAGTTTACATACCGCACTCGTACTAGGCATCTAGATAAAATAAACATAGTTCCAAGCAAGACTCAACTATTGCATGAAAGTATTTTTTGCACTGCTTCGCGCATATTTAATAATATTCCGAGTCATATTCGCAATATTAAAGAATTAACTACATTTAAAAAGAACCTCCACGACTTATTAGTAAATAACTGCTATTACTCAGTAAAGGAATTTCTAGAAGATAAATCACTCACAAAAAGTCACCTGCTTTAGTCATGTTGTGAACAGTGTAGTTGTAACCTACCACCAAAAATGTATTTAACAATTTATGATGCAACAACCTCATGATCAATTAATAATTAAATGTATCAATATTGTTCAATAATAATGTATCAATTTTGCTCTGTTTTGTATTTCTGTTATTGTTATTATTTTTTATCTCTCTATTTCTATCTAATATAAATAAAAATGTATTTCTCATTATGCCTTAAGGGCGAGACATAGCTGATCTTAGTTTCTAAGAACATCTGTATAATGCATGCTTGTACCAACCTATGATCTTATGAAAATAAATAAATTATGAAATTAAATTATGAAATTATGAAATTATCTGTTTAAAAGAAAAACTATCTGAACATGGAACCTAGGATTTACTAAAAAAGTACTAAAATATAGATTTGAAATGGAATACCTATAGACCAGGGTAGAAGCCTTTAAAAATGATAAAAAGTGAAAAAACTAATAGTAGGATGCAACCCATTAGAAAAGGAGGAGAATATTATAAACATTAAAGGAAAAATAATTTACGGGTGATCTGAGGTCGGGAAGGGGTTTTAAGGGTAAAAAACGGTTTTTCTCGATTTCCGGCAAAGTTGTTGGTAAAAACTTTTGTATTTACACTTTTTTCATATAACCTCAAAATTTATGTGAAAAATTCAAAAAACCAAGTTTTTGGAAAATACTAATTATTCTATAAATGAGTTCCTAAATAAAAAATAACGATTATTTTATATTATAAATTGTAATTAGTATGTAAGTTGACATTTATCACTCTTAATAATAAATAATTGACATGTAATAATTTTGGTATAATGATTATATTTACATTTTATTAGTTTTAACAATTAATAAATATTGTACGCCTAATGTGTATACTGCAGCAGTACTAACTGAATTGTGTAACATCATTATTTTCACCTGTGGTAAACAATAAATGAATTTGATTTGATTTGATTTGCTTTGATTTGGTTTTTTATTTTTATCTTTTCCAAACAATTATTTTTTTTCACGAAATTTGGTGAAAACTTACCTTTTTATGTCCCAAATATGCTATAATTTATTTGATTAGAAATATTTATTTTTTTCACCTTATTTTGAATTAATATCGAAAAAGCACCCTAATTTTCGATCGAAAATTCACCCGTCAAAATATCAGCTTTTTCGAAAAGTTGGTATGGTATTGGTTGGTTGGTATGTTTTCTGTTCGTTGAAACTCTACTTTCTAATGGTGAAAATATATATATATGTTACTATAGTAAATCTTCTCAGAAAATGCAAGATAAAAATCGAAAAAAACTATTACATTTGCATTAATCTATATATTAACGACTGTTTAATACTTTTTATAAAACAACTTGACCAAATATAAAAAAGAATACTTATTATTGCTGCCTGCTCTCTGTGTGCATAGGCAATAAATTGTACCGATAGTGACAAGATTTTAAATAAACGATAGAATTGATTGGTTCGTTCAATGTCACCTGGTTTGGACGGAAGTTGGATTATGTCTCGAATGCTGATGATGTGAATAACTTTAAAATAGATTTGTAATTAAAAACAAAATGTTTGTCATAGAGTAGAATTACGTGGTTAAAAGCGTGACATCATTTTAGAGTTTTAAATAAAATAGAATATTAAATGCTTTCTCAAAACGAATTCAGTAAATAAAAATAAAATATTTTAATAACAAAACTGCCTCGATGGTCTAGTGGTTAGCGTATGCGGTATCGGGTTCGATTCCCGTGTCGGGCAAAGTGTTATTTGTAAACTTTCCATCAGGCAATTCACTATAGCAGAACGGAGTTGGAATTGTGCCTGGCGGATGGCGACTGGCTCACTCTTTATCCCATTGGACCTATAGTTGTAGAGCAAGAAGGACATAACCTACTTTTTAAACTACGCAGGTGAACGTACGAGCTTAAGTTGGTTATAAATTGATAAAATAAAAACTCCTAAATATTAGCCGCGAACTATTGGTCTTATGTCCACATCCCCTTTACACCGTATCGCATTTCCACGCTTACATAGTTGGCAACTATGAAAACTGCCGTGAAACGTTACCTGACGCCAACTAAATGGCCTTTGTTCCAGCATAAATTCCACCCTGCATGTTAAGTTTAACTTCAAGTAGAGCACACACGGTTTCAACATCAAGCTTGACATATCCAGTCTATAATGATCTCGCATTGTATGAACTTCTGTGCATTGCGAGACCAGATTAAACTGGAAATGTATATCTCGACGTGAAGCCGTGTATACATTCTAGCAATGACACAGATTAAATGTTTTCCGAACAAACTTTTAGCGCACTGCAGATTTTGTTGTACAGTTAGCTTAGTTCGTGACGATTGAAGCGGTGCTAAAACCTAGATTAAGTTCTTTAAAATTGTTTTTCTTGTTTTTGCTGTACGCTACCTTATTTTGTAGCAAGATAGCAGAATACAGCAATGTTACAGAAAATATAAACCGATATCGGGGAATTTTTCGTCCATATTTTTTACATTATTAAACAAGTGTTGACCCGCGCAAAAATTGTGCAATTGCCTCAATATGTACATACAAATTGGTCCAACTTATGCCTTACCAATTTTTTGTCAATTCTGTTAAAAATGTCGATGTAACAACCAACACATGGGTAAAATTGTAGACTATATTTTTTTGGTAACTGTACGTTTAGTAGATACGTATATTACTTTCAGATCGCTTTGCTTTTCATGTGGCACAAAACTTGTGGTGAATAATATAAAATAAATGTATAGAGTACCCTTAGACCATAGAAATCTTAATAACTAGTCAATAGAAATGCTATCGACTAACTTTTAACACTGGGACGCATGTCGCCGGTTTTCAAATACCACTTTTTGTATTCCTGCAAACAAAATTATTCTTTTTGGCGATGACATTAAGACGACAATTCCTCAACTCGCACTTGTGTTCGATTAGACTCATGCGCTTGTATTCCTGCAAACAAAATTATTCTTTTTGGCGATGACATTAAGACGACAATTCCTCAACTCGCACTTGTGTTCGATTAGACTCATGCGCTTGTATTCCTGCAAACAAAATTATTCTTTTTGCGATGACATTAAGACGACAATTCCTCAACTCGCACTTGTGTTTGACTAGACAGATGCGCGGCGACAAGGTCACGCGTCTTTGACATTTCTATTGCCTTATTATTAAGATTTCTATGCCTTAGACAAACCAAAAAGACTAGTATTTTTCAGGAGTCCCCCGCTGCCTATGTGAAAGATATAATACTAGTTGTCAAATCATTTATGCGCGGAACAATCTACCTACCTACCTACCGACGAACGCGACGCCGAGGTCGCGGGTTCGATTCCCGCTTAAGACAAATCTTTGTGTGCATGAATATGGGGGTTGTCTTAGTCTGGTTGTTTCTATGTATAATAAGTATGTATGTATAATAATTATGTATTTACAAAAGAAAAGTACCTAATAATATGTATTAGTATCAGTTATTCTAGTACCCATAGTACAAGCTCTGCTTAGTTTGGGACTAGATGGCGTTGTATGTGAGTTGTAAAATATTTATTATTTATTATTACCTCCCCGCATTCCACAAGTTTTGGCAGACTTCATTTTATATAATTATATTTGCTTCAATTTCTTTTCCATATTGACCAATGCTCTTCGGAAAAACCCTTCCTCCATATGATATCAACAAATTACGCATCGATTTTGTGCCCGCTTCCATAAACACTTATATTAATATGCAACCAACCAAAACATATATTCAAAACCACTCCACATTACCACCCAATTTGCCTAATTACCATCAAAACCGCTATTTACACTCAACAATCAAACTCGATTGTTAGTCAAAACACCGCAATTATATCGATGTTGCAAATAGTATCGATTCTCAATGAGAGCAATTAAATAAATGTGTTCCGAGCTAGTTACGTCGAACGAGGCGTGCTGAGCCGACCAAATAGGCTATAAAATTCGAGCTCCGTTTGAACGCCAAGCCACTGGCATGGAATACTAGAAGATAGAATACAATTTCAATCTATGATATATATATTAAAATACATTTGGTATAATTTACACTGCATATTTAAAATGTAAAATAAAAATAATTATTAAATAAACAAAAAACCCGACTGCTTAAAAAAAAGAACTGAAAAGATAAAAACAAGTATAGCATTATCTACATTAAATTCATTAACAACAAATGAAATATGTCAAACTAAATTCTTTATGATGTTGCAGGCGGTGACAAACGAAGTTATATAGTAGTAACAAAGTATTGTTTGTCCCCTCATTTGTCAAAATCCGTCTAGCCGTTTGGGCTGTAGGGGGTGCCAAAGAAACATACATACATACATACATACATACGCTCGAAAAACATAACCCTCCTTCTGACGCAGTCGGGTAAAAAATGCCAATAACTTATATCAACTACGACGATTACCCGAAGGTTTCGTCAATGTCGTTGTGTCGTTTGGAACGAAGCGAGTAATTGGGTATTTTTTGACGGAAACATTATTTATTTTTATACAAATCCAAACGACAAAAGTTTAAAATAGAAAAGCTCTTCTGCTATCCGGTCATCGATCGAGACGGTCGATCTAATGGTGTAATAATAAATGTTGTTGTAGGGGGTTCTTCATATTGGTGGTAATTGATAGAAGTTGCTTGCTATTATATATTTTATTCACTGGTACCAGTTATATATACTTATATTAGTAACTAAACCTAATGACCTAACGGCGTGAATGTGGAGAGACGACTGCCGAGCCGAGCAACTGCGCATTTGCGCCTAAGTACAATTTGTAGCGTCAGCAGTCGTACGCTACAATTACTCCCCCCCTTATTTTAGAATTTTTTATAACAAAAAAAAATACAACCTAATTTTACAATGATAATTATAACCAATTTCTTATGTTTCTCGGACCTAATGTTGTTTTAAGTATTCATCCATAATAATTTTACAACACTTTTGCTTACACATCGAAATGATCAAATGACTACCATTACCTATACAATAACAACTTCGTAACTTAACACCGTGCAGGTGTGCCTGATGCAATTTATAAGCACAAGTTATAATGAATGTTTTAACCTTTATCATCACGCTTTACAATATAAAGGGTACAAAATAGTGACAAATATGATTTCAATCTCACAAAACAATTGGTACATTTTATTTGCTGTATGACGCATATTTATAAAGCTATTCGTACGGAAAACACAATTTTACGCAAAATCACTAATTTCATAAATCTACCAGTACACTACACACGAGAAATGGGCCATTATTGAAGTATGACAGGTTGCGCCATCCAACACCGATGTGGAATCTGCCTCGCGCCTGGTGTGATACGCGAATACGACGCGCGCACTGTACTTTTAGAGTGCCGCCGCCGTGTCCCATGCCATCTTGATCAACAGGGTATGCTGTAACCTTCAAACTAATGCGGTATATCTCCTCGCACTCAGCTCCAGTCGCCTTATGCCTCCGTTTTTGGATGCCTCCATGTCGCTCATATACTTCAAACTACGCAGTGGACTGCTTTGGTTGCTTCTTCATCGTAAGCTTAGCAATGCAGCCACAAATATTCGAGTCGATTACGTTTACCGCTGGTAGTGTCTGTCCAGATGTTCCTAGTTCGTTTTTGTTTGCCGAGGTTACTGACCTCGGCAGTGTTGGTCCAAGCAAGCAGGGCGAGTCGTCTCCCATGGAAATATGTGCAGGTTATCTCCATACTAATTCGTACCTTCTATCCGGAAGCCGTTCAGCCGCTGCACATGCGCTGTCCAAATCGCTGACCATGTGCGCATGTCATGATGTCCGTTGTTGCGGTATGCATGCTACGATCCACTCCAAAAACACGATATACACGAATTTTCCGAAGGTTACATCTTCATTGTCAGGGGTCACCAATGTAGGGGGTTCTTCATATATTTTATTCACTGGTACCAGTTATGTAAGGACATGCCTTGCCGATCCACATTATGTCTGTCGTACAATAACGTGTCATGTTTTTGCTGATTATGTACTAATCTTTAAGCTTACTGTTTGTGGGAATCTTTACATTTATTAATAAACTAGACTTCAAGATAAAAACTTGTTTACCTTAACAACCCAATAATCAATGAGTTATTACATGGCGACCCTGCCTACTAAGAGCCGTAGTCTGTAGCCGTACCTATCAATATCAAGAAAAAAGATCAACATCAATAAAGAAGAAGATGGGAAAAACCTATTCTAAAGAAGAAGTTGTCATAGCTCAAAACGCCAACGGAGAAGCCAGTGCCACTTCCAGTCAAGAAGTACCTCTGATCAGTATTGAGAAGGTGCTTTTAATAGTAATACTGGTTGTTTTACTTTCCGGAGCATTTTACTTCATAGCAAGAAAATGCCAAAGACACGCACTGAAGACTTTAAGAAGAGAACTCAACGCAAGCACTTTTAGCGTTGTATCACAGACCCACGCCACATCGTCAGTTTAGTGTGAAACAGCGGAGTCCAGGGATTTTCCCGGCCCACGGAGTCCAGGGTATAGCCCGGCCCAGTAGCAGAGGAGTCCAGGGACTATCCCGGCCCACGGAGTCCAGGGTATAGCCCGGCCCAACACAGAAATAACCAGTCCATCTCTCTTCAGTAGCCTCCATCATCGAGGGAAAACAAGCTGCAACTCACGTCCTCGCGACGGCGACGCGACGTTGTGCAATCATCGCATCGCTGGATAACAGGTGCAACAATTTATGTATGAATTATTTTACTTTGAATTCTTTGTTATATTAGGACTATGCCTTATCTATAGATTACTTCAGTATGATATATATTAAGAAATAAGAAATATAATAGGTAAATAACTTTAATTAATGCCTTTGAAAGAGCTTTTATTAATATTAAATAAGTTAAGAGATATTAAAGAATACCTTATTAAAATTGGCCCTGTACGGAGACAGACATCCGATACAGCACGTCAAAAATTTTTATTAGCTCAAGCTGAATATAGAAAATTGGAGTGTATTTTGCATGAAGTACGCACAAAAACTGAAAGTTCAGAATTAAATACTGATAGCCTAAAGGCAATTAATTCTATAATAAGCAATATACATATTTTGTATAATAAAATTTTATGTTTAAGCGATATTAAGTTGCCAGAAACTGAAATTAAAATGGCCACCGCTAATTCATTCGATTTGAAAACAGCGATTGCTCTTTTGCCGGTTATGACCGACAAAGAACCAGATACATTACGTCTGATAGATGCGATACGATTATACAGTACAATGATTAGTGACAGTTCTAAAAATAATTTAATAGAATTTGTTTTAAAGACACGACTATCGGCAAGTGGCAAACTTCGCTTGAAAAAAACGTATGCCACGGTAGACAGTTTAGTTACGGACATGTTATTATATTTGATACAAAAAAAATCTGCTGTAGCTCTCCAGTCGCAAATCTTGAATAGTCAACAAGGTCGTAGGACAATTGAGCAATTCGGGCATGAACTAGAACAACTGTTTGTTGATTTAACTATCGCGCAAGCTGAGGGGGATGATTCTAAGTTCAATACATTACGACCGATCAATGAAAAGTTTGCGATTAAACGTTTTTCAGACGGTCTAAGTAACCCGCGTCTAAGTACAATAGTTGCGTCACGCCAGTTTAATTCATTGCCGGAAGCTGTTCGTGTAGCAATTGACGAACATGCTATGTCACCTGTTGAAGACGTTATGGTCTTCAGAAACTACTATCAAAATAGGCCTTACAATAATCGCCGCGGAAATATGAATACAAATAGATCATATAGAAACGTAAATCAAAATGTTCCAAAAGAAAATCAGGGACAAAACATTCCCACGCTCAATCATAGCAGTAGGTACATGGGCAGAGGCTCACGTGGGCGTTGGGAGCCGCGCGGTCGTAGTTTCGGATTTCGTCGCACACCTGCAAGCGATGACAATTTTCCGCGAAGTAATGACCAACCTCGTGTTCAACATGTTTCGCAAGAATCACAAGAACAAGAACAAATTATTAATGAACCAAGTAATGAGTTTTTTCGTTCCCCTAATTAACGACACTTATATTTCAAATCCCAACAAATCTTACATGATTTCTTTCGATATACCTTCTAGTAACTATGCCAGATTTATAATAGATAGCGGTGCAACTATATGTGTTTTAAAATACGAATACTTAAATGATTTTTTATTAAGAAAACTTTGTTTTGATAAGATACTTATAAAAGGTGTAGGTGGACAGTTAACGTCCGAAGGATATGTTTATTTAGATTTAGTTTATAATGGTTTAGTATTTAGTCAAAAATTTTACGTTTTTAAGAATTTACCTTGCCCGACTGATGGTTTGATTGGGCATAATTTTTTAAAACAGTATAAGGCTATTATAGACTATAATAAAATGTCTTTAAGTTTGACAAATAATAGCAACGAAACAATTTGTATCAGTTTTGACCCTGATAGCAGATTTCGACAGGTAATTCCACCCCAATGTGAAGTGATTAGGCATATTCCTTGCAGTTTTTGCAAAGATGTAGTCGTACTAGCGAAAGAAATTGAGCCAGGAGTTTTCATGGCAGGTTTAATTGCAACACCAATTAATAATTATATACCTGTGAGAATTTTAAACACCAAAGAAGAAGAGATCATTGCAGATTTATCGAGATTAGATATTCATCCTCTGAATACATTTGATATATGTCAATTTATGGAAGATAATCAGTCTGCGAACCGCGTAAAAAATCTTTTTTCGTTACTAGATCTTAGTAATATGAATAAAGAGGAACAAATAAGTATAGAAAACATTTGTGCAAAATACGCTGACGTGTTCCACTTGCCCGGAGATAAGTTATCTGTTACTAATTTAATGGAGCACTCTATCACTTTAAAAGACAACGTGACCCCGACTTACGTAAAACCTTATAGAATTCCACACGCACTTAAAGGTGAAGTCGAAAAACAAATTCAGGATATGATTGATAACGATATAATCGAAGAAACCACATCCGAGTGGTCAAGCCCAGTGTTATTAGTACCTAAGAAAGCCAACAAAACAAATGAAAAAAAATGGAGATTAGTAATTGATTATCGCAATCTTAATACCAAACTTCAAGATGACAAATTTCCATTACCCAATATAACTGAGATATTGGATTCATTATCAGGTAGCATATATTTTTCAAAATTAGATCTTTCACAAAGTTACTACCAATTATCTCTTAGTGAAAACTCTAGAAAATATACATCGTTCAGTTTAAATAAAATGTATCAGCTTTCTTTGGAACAAGACTCGCGTAAATGTACTGCGTTTACGGCCGGTAAACAGTACCAAATGAAACGTTGTCCTATGGGCCTTAAAACAAGTCCCAGTGTATTTTCAAGACTTATGACCATAGCAATGGCCGGTCTTAATTACAAAAAATGTTTCATATATTTAGACGATTGCATAGTGGTCGGAAATTCATTGCTTAATCATAATAAACACCTCATTAGCGTATTAAATCGTTTAAGAGAAGTCAATTTAAAGTTAAATCCCATTAAATGTGATTTTTTAAGACATGAGATTATTTACTTGGGTCATAAAATTACATCTCAGGGCATTTTCCCGGATCCAGAAAAAATTGAAACGATGCAAAAATATCCAGCGCCTACATGTGCTGATGACGTCAAACGTTTTGTAGCGTTCGCTAACTATTATAGGCGGTTTATACCTCGATTCGCCGACATTGTGTACCCCTTAAATATATTATGCAAAAAAGGAGCAAAATTTGTTTGGTCATCTGATTGTCAGCTCGCATTCGAAAAACTAAAACAGGCCCTTATGAATCCTCCAATATTAGAATATCCAGATTTTAGGGATAAAAATACATTTACTGTACAAACTGACGCCTCCAAAGTTGGTTTGGGAGCTGTACTATCAAATAGCAATGGAAAAGTTATCGCATACGCTAGTCGTAGCTTAAAATCTTCAGAGACTAGATACCCAATAATAGAGCTAGAATTACTTGCCATAGTTTGGGCCATAAACCATTTCAGGCCTTATTTATATGGCAGAAAGTTTAAAATCTACACCGATCATAGACCTCTTATCTATTTGTTTAATTTAAAGGAACCTTCCAGTCGGCTAACAAAGTTCCGTCTATATCTTGAAGAATATGATTTCGAGGTCGAATACGTTCCAGGCCGATCTAATGTGGTTGCAGACGCATTAAGTCGGATTTCGGTAACGAGTAAAGACTTGAAAAATATGCACGAAAATGTTGTAAATGTTTTGACCAGAAAACAACGGCATAATCTTACGGTGAAAGATAGTAGTGATAGGCCTAAGGAAGACACCCCCAACGCGTGCGGCTCCGATGAACCGGTTGCTGTAGAGTTACTTAAAAGGCCGGACCAAATAGTGGAAATTATATTTACCAATTTCGAAGATTTTTTTGTAAGGGAATCAAATAATATTATGTCAAACGCTAAGCTTTGTATTTATGTTCCATCGCATTCCGCGATTTATCTAGATTCCCGATCATTATCGACCGTGGAGGTGTTAGTGAGGGATTTAGATCAATTTTGTAAAAGATTAGCTATAAAAGAGGTGCTAATCATTAAAAAACAAAACGATAGCGTTATAAAACTTTTATTAAATAAAAGTAAAAAGTTACAAATCGAGCTACCTCGTTTTATAATTATTAAAGGAGTCATGAGAATTTATAATAACGACGACAAAAAGGTTATCTTGAACGATTTCCACTTATTGCCAAGCAGTGGGCATGCTGGGGTAAATCGAATGATAAATAATATTAAGAAACGTTATTTTTGGCCTGGTATGTCCACAGACGTAGCTGAGTATGTCAGGAAATGTAGAAGTTGCCAGTTGCAGAAATATAGTAATAAGTATATTAAGGAGCCAATGGTGATAACGTCCACGCCTTGTTCAGCTTTCGACAGGGTTAGCTTAGACTTAATGGGCCCGATAGAAATAGATAACTATAGTAATAAGTACATACTTACGGTACAATGTGAATTATCAAAGTTTGTTGAGGCGTACCCCATACAGCAAAAGGATACGGTAACTGTATCAAGGATGTTTGTCAATCAATTTGTTTTACGCTACGGTGTCCCACGAGAGATAATAACTGATAACGGGACCGAATTCATGTCGTCAGTTTTGAAAGAAACGTGTGACTTATTAGGAATAAAAAAATTGAATTCTACTCCGTATCACCACGAGACATTAGGCTCCATAGAAAATTCACACAAACATTTAGCAGCTTATCTAAGAATACAGTGTAGTAATAACAGAGACAGCTGGAGCGATTGGGTGCCCTTCTGGTGTTTCTCTTATAATAATACAGTACATTCAGAGACAAAATACACTCCATACGAATTAGTGTTCGGAAAAAATTGTTATTTACCTAGCAACTTAACTTTAGACATTGATCCATTGTATAACTTCGATAGTTATCCGAAAGAATTAAAATATAGACTTCAAAAAGCTCAACAAGACGCGAGAGAAAATTTGTTATCCAGTAAAATATCAAGAAAAACTATTTATGACCAAAATGTTCATAGTGTTATGTATAGGCCAGGTGATTTAATTTTAGTTAAAAATCAAACGGGTACAAAACTAGACAACATTTATAATGGTCCATACAAGGTTATAGTGGATAATCCACCTAACGTAAAAATTATAAAAGATGGTAAAGAATATGTAATTCATAAAAATCTCACGAAAATGTTTCATACTTATTTAATTATTTGATAAGTAACATTGTATCCTTTTTTTTATTTTTCTTCCTATTCTAGTTTATACATATTTTTAAGATAATGCTAAGTGGAAATTATGTAAAAAAAAAAAAATGAATTTATATTCAAATAACTGTATGTTGGCAAGTTATTGTACATCTCATTTTTTTTTTCTCCTGTTGGGGAGGTGTTAGTGGTAACTTTTCAGGGAGGTGTAAGGACATGCCTTGCCGATCCACATTATGTCTGTCGTACAATAACGTGTCATGTTTTTGCTGATTATGTACTAATCTTTAAGCTTACTGTTTGTGGGAATCTTTACATTTATTAATAAACTAGACTTCAAGATAAAAACTTGTTTACCTTAACAACCCAATAATCAATGAGTTATTACAGTTATATATACTTATATTAGTAACTAAACCTAACGACTACCGAGCCGAGCAACTGCGCATTTGCGCCTAAGTACAATTTGTAGCGTCAGCAGACGTACGCTACAGTTGTAATCATCATTTAGTCAAAATACATTGTTTTTTTTTTCAGGTATAGATCAGAACACCTGCACGGTGTCAGCGGTCCGCATCACGCCATGCACGAACGGTCAGCTGTGCAATTTCGTCGGCGGCAACGATGAGAGTCTTTCTTTTGACTTCACTCCTAGTAAGTGTACAATACAGTTTTTGTATACAGGGTTAGAAGACTTCACTTTTTACCTGCACAGTGTCAGCGTCCCGCATCACGCCATGCACGAACGTTCAGCTGCGCAATTTCGTCGGCGGCTACGATTAGCGTATCTCTTTTTACTTCTAGAAAGTTTATAGATTTTACCTGTGAGTAAACAAGGCTATACGACTTTACTAGTCAAGAAATCAGCTTCAATCTATTAAGCATTTTACACAACAATGTAAATATGAATATATTATGTAAATATATTTTTTTGCAATAGCTAAATTACATAAATATATCACGCCCTACCCAGAAGGGTGTGTAATAATGCTTCACCTGCTATGTTTAGGTCCCATGTGACAGGGGGTGAGCCTATCGCCATCATCTATGCTACAATTCCAATTTTATGCTACCATTGACAATTTCTTGACGTCCACTTAACTAACGAGGTAGTTGCAAATTGATATTATTCTACCAAAAAATAATCCATTCACACCTGTTTCAGACTTTAATGCGCAAAAACTAAGGACTGGTATATTTTACGCGGACGGTGACTACGACATTCCCGTCCCGGCATTCGACCCTAACAATGCTTGCTTGTACACCGTATGTCCTACCATTGCTGGCAGGAAGCAAACTTTGGAATACACTATAAGTCTTTTCAACAATTTTCCTAGGGTGAGTTTATGATCTAATTTACATTATTCGTGAAAATAATAATAGTTATTGTTTAATAGAAATTTGACCCAATTTCTATTAAACAATAACTATTATTATATTTTTTGCCTTGCTTTCTAAGCCTTGTAATTTATTTCTTCTTGTTACTGCATTGACTGTAATTATCTTAAACTGGAAAAGTATATATTGATGTATGGACATGTGTACAACTTTACAAACATGTATTTGTTATTTGACCACTATTATCTACAAGCTTAAAATTTATTCTTTTAAGTAAAATTCTTATTAAATAAGGGTGTTAAATAAACTGAGAATTTTTTAATAGCATTATTTGCCACTAAAAAACTAAATTGCCTTCTAAATTACTAAGGCTGGTTTTACAGTCACGCGTTTCGGCAGCGCCGTCGGAGCGCGCGCGCTCGGATATGTATTGGGGTATTAGTAGCGTTTCAAATTCGCGCGCTTGAGCAGCGCCGTTCGTTGAACGCGTCCTATTCGCGCGGCGCGGTCGAAGCGCGCGCCGCTCGTGCGCTTCTACGGCCATTGTGCGTTTTAGTCTCACGCCGTTGAGACGTGCCGTTAGGTACTGTTGTGTACAAAATGAATCACATCGATACGGGTCGAGTAATTGACGAAGTGCGAATTAGAAGATGTTTATGGGACCCGGCCGATGATTTTTATAAGAATAAGGACGCAAAAAATAAAGCCTGGGAAGAAATTGGAAAGGAATTGTGTGGTGAACATTTCAATACAGACTTAGGTAAGAAACATTTATTAATAAAATCTTTTTTGTTACATACATGTTTACCGCTAGTTGCACAAACGAAATCCGCCATCCTCCATTAAAACATTCTATCACTTTTAGTGTTCAGTTCACAATAAGAGATATAAATTAACTTTAAAGATCGTTTGTCAAGTGTAACCGACGAGTCTGGTACCTTAATTAAGTCACATTAGCTACTTATTACCTAGTGTAAAATTAAGTGAAATCGTTTTGTCCGCCCGCGAATTTCAGAAATTCTAATCTATTTAAATATATAAATCAATTGCTGTTCGTTAGTCTCGCTAAAATCGAGAACGGCTGGACCGATTTGGCTAATTTTGGTTATGATTTATTTGTGGAAGTCCAGAGGAGGTTTAAAAGGTGAATAAATATGAAAATTTTATCGATTGAGGCAGTACAACGTCTGCCGGGTCACCTAGTGAAAAATATTAATTGGGTAGGTAAATCAAATAAGCCACGACGATATTACTGCGTTTCGTTTCGTTCCATTTTTGAATTTCGCGGTAGGTGTCAACTATAAAATCAGAACACAGATCTATCTTGCCATGACACGCTACCAGTGGGTGATACGAAGTAATTAGCGAATATATCGCGTAATGTGTTTCCTGATCTATGATCTGGGTCGTTAATTAGATCAGTCAATCCCGTTATAGTTAATGTGTGATTAACGTTGTAGCCATCCCGTACTCTAATAAAATTATGCAATATGCAACAGGCTTGAACTATCTTTTTTGCAATAGGAAAACTGACACTCATAGGAGTATGGAATACTCTGAATTTGTTGGACATTATTCCAAACGTCGACTCTATGTACCGTCTAGCACGACTTAAGCGGTAATTAAATATTTTCTTTTTATGAGTCATGTTGGATCGCACATAAGGTCTCATCACATGGTTGGATATACCAAATGCACCATCACCAACTATTATGTGTGGTACTGTTATATTAGTGCCCGGCAGATGCTTTACACCTGGCAACCTCAAACTATTGTTCTGTAACTTTTGAAATAGTGAACTCTCTTGAAATATTGTAGAGTCTGAGTTTTTCCCGCAAGAACCTATGTTAATATATGTGAAACAATAGTTCGCATCGCACATTGCCAAAAGGACGATAGAATAGAAATGTTTATAATTATAAAACATTGAGCCTCCACCTGCAGGATTTACTATACGTATGTGTTTACCATCTATCGCCCCGCAACAATTTGGAAAATTTGCATATAACTGAAATTCTTCACTTATGCGCTGCCACATTTCTGTAGTTGGTTCAGGTAGACATTCATGACGCAGTTTTTCCCATATAGTCGAACAAACTTCATCTACTATCTTAGCTACAGTAGTGATTCCCATTCTGTATGTGATAGATAAATCGGAGAAAGTACTGCCCGTTGCCAAAAACCTGAAAACAACAAGTATTTTCATTTGATTTTAGTATATAGGTAAGTACCTAAAAAAATACGTTTTTATTGCAGATAAACAAATACGCCATCGATGGAAATCAGCCAGAGATAATTATTTCAGAACAAAAGGGAATATGCGAAATACGCCATCTGGAAGCGCTGCAAAACACAAGAAGTATCTATTTTTCGACCAAATGACATTCCTTGATCGTATTTCAGAAAATGAAGTTACAGAATCATTAAGCGATAATCAGTCTATCGTATCTGAAGATTTGACTGAAACAGCCACATCAGCGAATAACTTGAGTACTCCATCTCAGCTCCATAGACCACAGGAAAACACAGAAAATAGTCAAAACAAATGGAATAAACGTAGTGGAATGAATAAACGTAAATCAGAACAATCAAATTTTGAAAACGAATTAATAACGTTGCTTAACCAAAATACTTCCCCTTCCAACCTCAATCCTGATGATTTGTCATTTTTTGAGTCTCTTGGTCCGATTCTAAGTAATTTAAGTGCTTATCAAAAGCTGCAGTTTCGCGCAAAGGTTCTAGAATTACTTATTGGGATTTCAGCTCCAACGACTACGACACCTAGCTTTTCATCACCAGAAAATAATGTTAATTCTAGTGTGAACGCAAATTCTACTTATAATTACACAACTCAAACATTGCCACTTCATAATTATACCTATGCCTATGCTACCACCTCTACACCTCAACAGCAGCTTTATGAATCTGCAGTAGAATTATCAAATGTCGTATCGCCGACTGGCGATAATAACTCAAATTATCCTGATAATGAGGATCAATAAGGATATTAGTTAGTTTTTACAGATTTATTTTAAAAAGTTTATTACTACTTCGCAAAAATCAAAATGCTACTGCCTGGGAGGCAATGCCGCTCCGAAAGGGCAAAGTTGTCAGGTTGCCAGGCTTCGTGTGCCTGCTAGCTTGACGTCAAGATAGCAGGCACACTAACTTGTCACAATACTTTGACATAGACACACCAACAAATCATTCGGTGTTCCTTCTAACTACACACACCAGTGAACCTCACAAGTACTTGTCAATTTTTAGCTACAAAGTAAGACTGATTAAAATGAGACTATGATTCAAATGAGACTGTGATTAAAATAAGACTGTGATTTAAAATAAGATTATGATTAAAATAAGACTGTGATTTAAAATAAGATTATGATTAAAATAAGACTGTGATATAAAATAAGTCAATGATTATAATAACACTGTGATTTAAAATAATGCCCTTATTCATTAAAAACGAGTGAGATTAATATAGGTTTTACAAGTGTTTTGTTTCTTTTCTACATTTGCAAAATGAAAAAGAAGATTCCGATTTTAAGACCATTTTAACTAAAATAGGTTTAATCAGCATTTATGAATAAGTGTGTTAGGTTGTAATTAAAATACGACTGTGATTAAAATAAGCCAAACAAATATTATCATTTATTACAAAACCTACTCTTTTATTTCACTTACCTTAGAGTAATCGCCAATTTTTCCACTGGAGCTATGGGGATGCGACGTATGCTGGATCTTCGTAAAGAAAACTCTAACTTGCACAGTAATTCGTCGAAACTGCTGGTTGATAGGCGAAAATATTTATAAAATTTATAACTATTTTCTCGTAAATCAGAGAAAGATGTTACGTGTTCGCCTCTCAGTAACCTTGTAGCGTTATAAGGATCAACACCTACTGTTCTTCGACGTTTTTGTTGCCTTTTTTTCCATAAAAAGTAAATAGCCAGTACTCTAACCGCATTGCCGTTCATTTTGTATCTGTTTGTACACGACTGTCTCACAGCAGCGAAACGCGCCGTACTAATGTCGTTTTATGGTGCACCGCTGTTCAAACGCGCGCTGTCCAACAGCGCGCTGTCCAACGGCGCGTCTAGCGGCGTGACTGTAAAACCAGCCTAAATCAGCGACCTTATGTAATATAGCTCGTGGCTGAGCTGGTAATTTTGATGTTGAATTATAAATTTTGCAGCTTCACTTATTATTTCTCATCATTGGTCATGAAGATACCTAAATGATTGTTTGTTGTTTCATGTTTCAGGGTACGTTCCAATTTAAATGGAAATTGTGGAACGAAGAAAATGAACAAGAGGTGTGCTGCGCTATGAAAACTATAAAATTCGTTTGAGTCGATCGACTAAGCAATAATAATAAAAAATATATTAAATAAATTTAATCATTCAATAGCTTACGCCCAGTTGTACTATAATCGTTATTACAATCAGCATCGCTAAGGTAATCTTGGAGGTTATTTTTTTATTCCTGGTCACATACAGAATCAAAACAAATATTGCGTGCCCAATCTGCTGAAATCGAATTTCGTACATTATTTACTTGTGAAAGATATAGTTAGGTATACAATATGAAAAATATGACTTATTATACAATATTAAATGTTTATAATATTTTATAATCGATCGACTAACTATGAACGACTTGTCCCATCTCTAAATTTTGTTTTCACATAAGGTAACCTTGTACGCACGTCATTCATAATTAGATTTTATTTGAATGACTTTAATATAATGTTCATGGTAATTGTGGTTTTTCGTTTAAAAGCGGATTTCATAAAATATATTGATGTATATTTAAAGCTCGATACTGAAAAATATATTACTACGTTACTACAAGCATAGTGTGTTCACTTTTACTACCACTTTTTAAACCAACTCGCATTTCAATCATGCTATATTTTTTGGAGTATAGTCAAACTAAACCCAATAACATTCGTTCAACTATTTGACGCAAAGGTAAGTCTTCATTGCCACAACTTTGCCAGAAGGAGGATTAAGTTTTATACCATTTTTTTTTGTTTTTTTGCACCACTTTACCGATTCCAATAGAATTTAAATTCCATTCCAGTACTTCAAGTAAACGAGGCACGAGTTATTTAAGAACACGAGCGCAATGAAATTACTAAACGTAATTGGTTCGGAGTTTTTATCTGTGTTTATGTTGCACTAATCCACTTGATCGTAATCGTATTCTCCAGTGGAAAGCGTAGTGAGGTGCGACACCAACATGTTTCAATCGATTGGTTCTAAGTTTCGATTGATAAAATGTATTGATTTTTGCAAACATTTTTAGCACTTTTCCTAGTATTTCTAATATCTATAAGTTACCTTCAGGAACTTGTACCATGAGGTAGACCGTATGCATGTTTGCAACCAAAGTGGTTTCAAAAAAAAATACCGTTGATGCTGAGTCACTATAGCTTGTGAAACCATGTCTGAATGATTTAAAATATGAGTCGATTAGATATTAATTTTATATTACGATTCCGATTAAAGTTATTCGAGTATCCCTCACTATTCGTTTTATTTTAGCGTCATTTACTTAACAACAAAGCTGAGCTAGGATCACTGGATCAATGATAATAAATGTGACATTTAATTTGCAGTTAGTGAAACAATCTTTTAGAGGGTCTATTACTAACACAATAGACATTAAGGATGGTTGTTTTTCGAAGAACTGTGTATTTCGATGGTCATAAACTTTTGACCTTAAATTACCTAAATTAAGCAACATCACACCTATATTACAAAAAGATTCGATTTACTAGAATAACTTATACTTATACATTTATACTTCTCTTTTGTAAATACATACTTATTATACATAGGAACACCCAGAGTAGGCACTAAGACATACCGCCATGTTCATGCACACAAAGATTTGTTTAAAGCAGTTATCGAACCCGCGAGCGCTCGGCGTCGCAGGCAAGGACACTACCCATTTCGCCATCTGGTCGTCAAATGACAGATTTGATTAACTTAACTACCCCGATGATCTAGTGAATAGACAAGTGGTCGGGCAAAGTGTTATTTGTAAACTTAGCGTCAGGAAATTCACAATAGCAGTACGGAGTTGGAATTGTGGCCAGTGGTTGGCGATAGGCTTACCTCATAACCCATGAGGCCTAAACATAACAGGAAAAATGTGGGTGTTGTACACCTCTGCCACACCCTTCTGGGTAATATAGGCGTGATGTTATATTATGTATGTTGTTTAACTTTAGTTCAATATCATTACTTAACTAATATCTCTGTATGTTTGTTACGCTTCCACTGTCGAACCGCTAAACCTGTGTTGATTATGATTTGTTTTTAAATTACTAGTAATTTGCAAATACAATTTACTAGTATTTTTGTTAACCGCCTCCAGCTAAGCTTAATTCGCTTGTGTCAGAAGGAAGTTCATGCCCATGGTAAAATGGCCAGAATTCGAACCCACGACCTCTTGATCGTAAGATCAATGCCTTATCCATTGCGATAGAAATGATTGACAGTTGTAAGCCTAAAAAAGAATATCTATAAGCTACTTTTTATTGAAATACGACAAGAATGAAATAATAAAACTTTATTTAGTCTATCGAAATACATATTATATGAAGAAAGTTATATTTATTCAAACGATTTCAATTTCAAGTTACATTTTTATCCGAATTGTAAACCATTTCAGAACAATAAAATACAAACTAGAAAACACATTCTTGATGTCATTGATCCTTTTCGATACACATATGTGTAATAACTGTAAAATATTCAATTTCACTGGTTTATCAATTTCTTCAACAAATAAAAAGGTAAAAAGCCGCAGAATACGAAATTGTATCTACTTTCTATTTCACCCTAGGTTTCTTATGTATGCAAAAACTTGTTCAAAATGCCGAGGTGCCCCGAAAGTATTGAATTGGTTCTGTACATACGATATTTATTTCATAGCCTTTTTCGTATTTGAAAAAAATATTATTTATTCCATTGGTTAAGGATAATACTATTGTAATTTGAAATTGGGGTGCATGAGAGGAGCCTCCCCGTGTGACGTACACAACAATTCCCTACGTCCGGCGCACCCTGGGCAACTCACGAGTTCCTAAAAGCGAATTGGCTAATCCTTTCACCACGATGGCAAGTCAAAACCTTGACCACCTTACTGACTGTCCAAAATGCCCTACCACCTGCACAAGAGAGGCGCTCATGAACGCCGACGAGAGCGCCATAACAGTGGCCACTTATTGGACCAATAAAATTTGACTCAGCCATCGACACGACGAAGAAGAAGAAGAATTTGAAATTATTCTTAAATTTCACTGTGTTCTTACATTGGTTTGTTAAAGTGGTTCAATTTCCTTTAAAGCTTCCTTACCTACAACTTGCTGTCAAATTATAGTACTCGCATTGGCATTATGGCGTCATTTGGTACGATTCGAAGAATAGATTTTGTCACGTTTTACTCATTGTGTATGATGAGACAGGACAAAATGCGATAAAATCTATCATGCGCAAAAAAAAAAATATTGTTTGTAAAAGATAAAAATAAAAAACCAAAAACTTGGTTTTTTGAATTTTTCACGTAAATTTTGAGGTTATATGAAAAAAGTGTAGAAACAAAAGTTTTAGATCTTTTTATTACCAACAACTTTGCTATTCGACTTTTTCCATAGGACTTTTAGTTTTGCTGGAAATCGAGAAAAACCGTTTTTTACCCTTACCCCCCCCCCTATTCCCTCTTCCCCTTCCCGACCTCAGATCACCCGTTTAATTTTTATAATATTCTCCTCCTTTTCTAATGGGTTTCATCCTACTATTATTTTTTTTGGTCTTAAAAATTATTGGCACTGGGCTATAGACTTCACAAAGCACTTAGAATCGTCATGCAAAAGTAATTCTTCTCCTGAGACCTGACTAGACTGATTTTAAATGTGATAACGCTACAATAATTATATTTCTTAAGAATGTTTTAAAAAACAGGTCTCAAAGAGCCCCTAAAAACACCTCAACGAAAACACACCTGCACTCTTATTTTCAGTTCACTAAGCAAAAAAGAATATTCTTAGATAAGTAAATTCGGTGAAAGTAATCATTATGGTAATGTATTCATGGGTTTCGAATACGAGCCAGATTTATCCAGTGTGCGTTGCACTCCTAAATTATGCCATAAGATAAAGTCAGCGCAGAAGAATCACATAATGATTTATTAATAAAATAAAATATCTACATATACTTACGAAGCGAAATTATATTTTTTGTTTTATCGATCGTAGAATCTAGTAACTCCTTGTTTAGTTTTTTTACAGTCACCTTAAAACTTAGTCTCATTATTGTATACTGTAGTCTTTTGCGTGCTAAATCTTTGTACGACTTAGTAAGTTTGTAAAAGAATATATATACATATTTTTATTTTTATTTAGTTAAAAAAACTTACTAGTAAGTTGTTAACCCCCTCCAGCTGAACTTAATTCACTTGTGTTAGGAGGATGTTCACGTCCGTGGTGTAATGGCCAGGATTTGAACCCACGATCTCTCGATCGTAATACCGATGCCTTATCCTTTGCGCCACGGCCGCTATATTGCCATTATTTTTTATATTCATATTTTGCAACCGCAATTAACCATTAAAGGCTTACGACTACATATTGAAACTACAAGATGAAGGTATAACATACTTATCCCACCTATAATACAAGATACCTATCTCCAATCTTTTTGGTAAGAACGGTATTAACAATACCAAATGCAAAATGGGTCTTCTGTAATATATTTTACGACTGTACTAGGGTTGCGGGAACGCTATCAGCGCCCGAAGTACTCGATTTATGGGCCAGCCCTGCCAATGTGTGATATCTTAATTATTTTACAATCCCTATAAAGCTGGGTTGATTGGACCAATCCGATACAAGTAAAGTTTAGGGTTATGATTGCCGGGCTGCGGTTTGTATTATATGTTAATTGGATTATACAATTAAGTTGAATATTATATCAAGTTTGTGTCTTCGAAGAGTTGGAGCGTAACATCCACATTAGACAATTATATCACGATATGTGAAGTGGAAACCAGTTGTTCACACGTTGTTTAGTATTGATTTAACTTAAGTTTGTATACCATACCGCATCTCAAATTGTACAGCAGAATTATTTTCTACGATTGAATTCTTTCTTCAATTTCCTTTAACACGATAGGATCACAAGTTCTAAAGCTCAGTCAATGGCTTTAACATATAAAATAATATACTTACTGTGCCAGGTATTTCAAAATCGAACCTTATCACAAAACAAGAACAAAATTAACAAGTTTTATGTGATTATAAAGTGGTACTGAGCTGGCCACGTTTGCCGTATGAGTCCAAAAAGGTCAGCCCAAACAACCAACTGTGTACCACGTGACGGTCAACGGCGACGGGGAAGGCCCAAACGGAAACTGTGGGACGACTTGGATGCATTACAGAACGATTGGCTAGAGATAGCAAATAACAGAAAAACTTGGAAGTCATGGGGAAAAGCCATTTTCCCAGCAGAGGGAAACACCAGTAGGATTGAAAAAAAATATTATTGAATTGGAACCATCTAAGTATGAGCAATATCAAATACGTAGCAGTCTCCCTCAAATATTGCTCTTTACATAATTATAATAACTGCCCGTGCATGCATCATTTCAAGTATGGAGGTGCCTATTACGGAGAAACAATAGGCCAGCACAATGGAAGCTGGTGATTTATGCTGAAGTTATTGTAGGATTGGAACGCCACCGTAAGTTACAACGCTCATCACACTGTCACAGGCATGTGTCGGGGAGGTAAGATGACGCTCCAATGTGATATATTATATTAAGAAAAAAGTGATTATAGGCAACAGTTTTCACATCAATGCAAAGTAGAGTGTTATATATATAGCACACTAGCAGCTATTAACCTGATGCGTGTGAGTCTTGTGATTTGGAGAATTTGTCCAGTCTATTTTTGAATGTATTCACTGTGGGTGCCATAACAACGTTTTCTGGTAGTCTGTTCCATTTCATGGCAACTCTATTTGGTAGAAAGTGTTTCAAAGGATTTTGTTTTGATAGTGTCTGACAAATTCTTAAAGAATGGCCTCGTAAGTGTTTGTTTTGGTTTCTTTCATAAATTTCTTTAATTGTATTAACATCATAATAGTTGTTCAATATTTTATAGGTTTCAATCAAGCTTCCTCTCTGTCTGCGGTTTATTTAGGACGTACAATAGGCCAGCACAATGGAAGCTGGTGATTTATGCTGAAGTTATTGTAGGATTGGAACGCCACCGTAAGTTACAACGCTCATCACACTGTCACAGGCATGTGTCGGGGAGGTAAGACGACGCTCCAATGTGATATATTATATTAAGAAAAAAGTGATTAGGCAACAGTTTTCACATCAATGCAAAGTAGAGTGTGTGTAGAAAAGTTTATTTAGGACGTACAATAGGCCAGCACAATGGAAGCTGGTGATTTATGCTGAAGTTATTGTAGGATTGGAACACCACCGTAAGTTACGACGCGCATCACATTGTCACAGGCATAATAATATGTCGAAGAGGTAAGATTTTGCTTCAGTGTTAGATATTATAAAGAAACCAGCAAGAAGGTGTTAATAGCAGTGCCAGAAGCAAATACAAAGAAACAAGTGATCATTACCTTTTCAATGGCTGTGAGAACTAATGAACACGTTATTTCATTATACTTAAAATGCTACAGATTTATATAGAAAGGTTTTATAACATAATAACATCACCCCTGTATTACACATTATGGTGTTGCAGTAGTGTTTAACACCCACATTAAAACAATTACCTATGATTGGGGTGAGTTTGAGGTTTATATAAAAATTATATATGCTAAATTGTAAAATAAACTGTTTATTTATATTTTAAATACATACGTATTTAAGATATAAATAAATAGATTGATCCTTATTTCTAGTTTTTGTAGTACTTTATTTGTTAAATTATCTGTTGAGCGAACACCTAAGATTCAATTCTAAATGTAATAGCTGTAATAATCGTTGGAATAGTGTGAAGATTTAAGTTCGAAACTAAGTATTTATTGCGGCAATTCATAAGTTTTAATGGTGAGCCATTGCCACTACATAAAAGTCGTTAAGCCATTAAAAGTTGTGGATTAAGTGTTCCCGTTATCAATCTTTTTAATGAGTATCTAGTATGAGTGCTTTAGTACTTTTAAGCTTCGGTATTATTTAAGTTTAAGGTTATAAAATCAAATAATGTTCGTTGCATGCATATAAACATTTTTTGTCGGTGATAGCTAGAATTAAATTCGGGTTCAATGATGATTCCTTTATTATTATTATTGTTGCTCAAAGAATTTGTTCAATAAATTTAGTTCAATTAAAATCTTAGTACAGAAGCGTCATTTTACAGCCCCGCGCATTCACGGCTTGTGTGTGCAGTCTTTATTAGCGCTGCCAACAAATAGGCGAGTTCACCTTACTATGTACCAATCTCTTTTTAAAATGCAGAAGGTTTTGTTTGAAACCTGGCAATGCTTTGTAACTAACGTTTTGTTTAATACATTGTCAGTTACAGCGTTCAAAGGGTGTGTTTAATAAGAGTGGGCTTATTATTTTAACAGATATTATAATATGTTATTTTTGCCAGGATATGCCGACTGGTTCCGAAACTATTACGTAGATTCAACTGGGCCATATTCTCAATAATAATGTCTTCACCTCACGTCGGTTTAATAATATTATGTCACACGTTTATAATCCTTTACTATTCCTACTTATATTTTAAATACGTTCTGTGCTCTGGTTGTGTATGACGGCAATACATCACAAGTTATCGTAGAATATATGCACTGTATAAGTGTATTATTTATGGACCAAATGAAGTTTTCTGATTTGTTTTTTTTATGCTCATGTGTACCTGCTCATCAAAAATCATGATAAGTGTTCAATAGAGTAATATATACGTTTTTATTATACTTCATTAAATATACTATTTACTATTTGGTAATGCACATAATTAGAACGTTAATGGACAACATTCATTATTCGTTTTAACGAGCCGAACTAACTTTGGCACAAAATAAACACAACTGAACAAAATTCAAACGACTATGTCAATTCTTTATACTTAAGACACACAGCAATATGTCTCGGAGCAGAGTTCCCAACAACTTTCACATTTAATTACAACAGCACTCAAGAAATTCTTAACAAGATTACAAGAATTTATTTCAACCCATAAAACAGGGAAAGACGGATACGAAACAACGTCAAGCTGGCAACTCTGCTGGTCCTCTAGATAGGTGGCAGCGTCTTGGCACGGATAGATAACGTGACGCTGGGTACGAGTGATGGGTTCTAGCGCCCTCTCTCTCGCACGCAGTTGAGTAACCTTGGAGGTTACTCAGCTGCGTGCAATGAATAATTATGCAAGTGCCGTTCGCTAATGAATATGAACCGTATTGAAAATGAGATAAGGCTTACTTTTATTTTGTACAGTTTAGCGCCATTCGAAGTCACAAAGTGGTGTGTGAAAGAGAGGTAGTTAGGACCCCTCGCTTGCGCCTAGCGTTGCGTTATCAATTCACGCTAAACGCTGCACTGCCGATGCCGTTTGTCTAGAGGGGCTGAACTCGTACGGAGAAAAGCTAACACCGAAAGTGTAAGCAAGCGACGAATTACTTCACTCTACCCCCTTATCACATTAGTACGGAGCAAAAGTGAGCAGTAAGTGTTGCCAGAGCTTGATTGGAATTTTGGATATAATAATAAAAAAATAAAAAATCTTTGTTTCAAATGTTACTTCTGATAAAGTTTATAACTTATCAGAATTATTTGCTTTTCTCAAGCCGGCCAACGTGTGCGTTGGTTACTGTTTGGAGTAGTTTGCTTGGCGTAGACGAATTCAATCCAAAGTATGGCGGGAACATTATATAATTCGTGAGCATTCGCTAAGCCTTCCAAAATAGTACCAATAAAGCCGATCGTTAGCTTTCATTTGCCAGGTGTGGACCCTGCTTAAGAATATATTAAGGGAATTAATGGGAATTAAGATTATATTAGGGATCTGTTGGCTTTACTATTCGATATTGATCCTTTATAACTTATACCTACCTATACCGTTACTTCATCGTCACATTTCAACTAGATAATTAGCAATTTGAATTGAAAACACATTGTTAATTTTAACAATATAAATAATGAGGCAACATTTAATGAGCAAATCTGACCAAACATCTTCCTCTTCATACTTACGTCGAAGCAAATTGCGCACGCTAAGGCTTCCGCCGGCTGATGGCCATAGGACCACCTTCTGCGAGCGTTTTTACTGCTTCCTAGGAAGATTTACCTATACCAAAATTAATAAAGCCTTAAACATAGAATCAACTAACAAGTACCAATGTAAGATGAAAGTCAAGAACTGGCTCCAGAAGCTTTCATATGACGACACCGAAAAATTAATTCGTCCACTAATGTAGGGAACTACGTAGACGTATTCATATTATATACATATCATACATACATATTATATAGTAGTCACTTCCAACTTTCCCAATCGCCCAAATACACACGTAAACAAACTCACACACACACACACACACACACACACACACATTCACAACACACGCGCAAACACACTCGCTTACACCATTCAGGCAACACACATAAGACACCACATTTATAGACTTTAGAGGTTTACCAAATTCTTAATTCTTTTATCTAAACATTTTTATTTTTTTTAATTTAAATTTTAACTTTGTATATTAGTGGGTATTCCTATTTGTATTTAACTTCATTGTGAAACTGGAAGGTGCTGGTACTTATAGCACAGGATTTCCTATTTTAAGTACCAGCTGAACATTATATTTTGATTTCTTTTGTACCTAAGTTAAGTGTCCTACTATGTACCTACTGTATTTTTTTTTGTGTGCCAAATAAATTATTATTTTTATTACTTATTATTATTACAATAACTCAATAAGTAGCTACAAAAAACATAAAATGACATTAAATTCATAATCCCCTATAGTTCGGGTATACTTTGAGAATTCAGGCCACTGGCAACACTCGTAGCAATGAATGGGTAATGGGTAATTCCGAGCAATTTGAGTAACAAACGCGCTCGGGTCGTTAGTACGAATGTTTGTAATCGCCCATCGGACGTTTTGTTAATGCATTCCTCAAGAAGGGAGCCGAGAGAGTTGTCCTTTGTTTATGAAATGACACCCATTCGTGAAATTCTCAGTTTGATGCTGTAGTGTTGTAATAAAATAAAGATTTTTGTAGAAATTACAAGGCTTTCGACACTCGCATATATACTTACTTAAATATAGCTAAAGCCAACAAAAAAGCGAATAAATAAAAACAACACCCAAAAAATTTCACTCGTATTCTTCTTCTTTCGTATCGATGACTGCAGTCATATTATCATGGTTTTGACTTGCGACGTGATGAAAGGATTCGCCAGTCTGCTTGGTATTACTCGTATTTATGTCAAAACATTTCATTTAATAATAATAAGTTACCCTCAAAAAAATTGCGGTAATCGACTGTAAGGAAAGCTAGGTAAAACCTTACGGTAATTATTCAATCATGCACTATTTACCTTTAGTATTATAGAAGTCTTTAAAGACCTGATAGATGTAAATGATTGTCATAAGTATTCGCGCATACGCCAACTTTCACTCGCATGCCGTCTCTCTTTGATTCTTTATTATTATTATGTCGTAGGCCAATGGCCACGTTTATGTAGATCATTTTGTAGGGTTCATTATTAGTGAATGTGTGTATTTGGCCTTGTCATTTGGGACCATTGGATAGTGTAATTGCTTCTGGCGATCTATCTAATGTAAAAAAGAATTGTGTATGTTACGGTTTTACAGCGATCGTTAGTGTTGATCCCAACTGTAGTTACGAATTGCTGTAAAACCGGCTTGGGTAGATTAGGAAGGTTATGTCGGTTCTCTTTTATTTAGAACTCCTAATAGTAGGAGAGAGAAAAACAAGAACTTGTGTTAATTAACCGTTGGTGAAGCATCCTTGAATCAACCGTAGGTAAATAAAAAAAAATACAATTACTGGATTAGGGTTAGGATTGATTTTAATTCATATCTCTTAGTTGAATTAAAGTCAATCTAAGCTCCGGTGTCAAATCATTTTATTACAATAAGTATTATAATTTAGTTAGCCGAGTTTTATTTTAATTTTATATTTTTTGTATTTTGATGTTTGTTTTGACGTGTTCAAGCGCCCCTTGGGGCCCATGGAAATAAATGATTTGATTTGATTTGAGTATAATAACACGGGGACACGGGACAAGACGCAATATTCTCCAGAATTTTGCGTCTTTAATGCTCCCTCACAATAACGTCGAGTAGTTCTTGTGTCTTGTTGACATTACTGAACTACTCGACGTTATTTTATGATAAAATATGCCTGGGCGCATCGTAACGTTGTTCTATTTCGTGACACTAGTGGCGCTGATGGCGTACTGTGAGTTCTCTTGGATGTAAGGTTATAAGATTTCTGGCGTTGCTGGAATTGTCCTAGAATTTTGCTTTAGATTCGGTTAAATTTAAATGCATTTAAACCGTTATATTTTGTATTGTTCGTTGCACCACCACATGCAGTATAATATATAATTATGTATTTCAAAGCGGTTAAAGTTATGTAGCTCTTTATATATTAGATTATTGGAATGTATTGCAAAGCCAACTAGTCGGTGACTATAAAAGTGGCCGACTAGCACATCTCTAATAATTTGTCAATACAATAATTATTTATTTTTACTTTATGGGTTATCCACACCTAAACGTTTTTTTTATAACACTTACATGTCAAATCATGTGAATTCAGAAGTAGAAGCTCATAGTTACCAGCCACGCATAGCAAGCCTTACGTGCTACAAATGGCAGTTTGGCAAGCAGCCAGCATCCTGGCAATCCTCCAACCACATACAATTATTCATTGTTATTGCTGCTTACAGACTCACTCAGACTGCACGGAAAGGTAGGTGGAAAGGAAATTGTCATAATTATGAAGTATATATTTTTAGGTGACTGCCTCGATGGTCTAGTGGTTAGCGTCTCGTCCCGGGTCGGGCAAAGTGTTATTTGTAAACTTTCCGTTAGGAAATTCTTTATTATAACTACTTTACGCATAACCTTTTCCATAATTTTTATTCACTTCAATTACCGCAGTGATAATAAGCGCTTAACGGTGGTAGTCTACTTTCGATATAAAGTTATAATATTTTTGGCAATATTAATAATTATTTTTATAGCACATAGCTATGCTAAGCAATTTATACTAAGAAACAGTTAAAAAATTTAGAAAGTTTGAGAAATTTAAGTTCCTAGAAAGAGGCGACCATAGCTTAATGGTTTAAGTGGCTGCCCGGTATGCAGAGGTCGCAGGTTCAAATCCTGCTGGTCCCATAATTACTGGTCTCATTTTTAACGGGATATAATCCCACCCACACGCCCACCACTGTGACTCCTGTGACGCCAGGAACTACAGCGGTAACTAACTGAAAGGCACCGTGCATAACACACGGGCAATCCCAGGGAGAGTTAAAATTGTCTTGGAACCCGCAACGAATTTATTAGAAGTATATAGTTGGAGTTGGAAAGTATGTATCTTTACTTCCCTCCAAAGCAAAGTGGGCGACTGAGTAATGCCAAATATAGACAAAGTGTCTATATGGAAAGAGTATAGACACCACGGACAGTGACTGGGACAAAACTATGGGGCCTGAATTTGATTACTGGTCTCATATTAACTGTTTATTGGCAAGATTAACCAAAATCTCGTGTACGTATAATCTACAACACAATTCAACCATACCTATTTAATATCCAAATTTCAGGTTATTACACGTTTACCAGCTCAAACGTCACAAAAGCGTCGTGTGTTGGAAAACGTCCAGCGTTGGCATTCCTACTGGCTAAATAACCGGCCGCTATCTGACTAGACAAACTAAGAGACAGAATAACAAAGATTCTAGAAGTCTAGATACTACTAGCCTTGGACGAATGACCTGTGCTAGCAGAGAATTGTAAAATATATAATTGTATAAATATGTTATTGTATAAATTAACATTATGGCCATCTGTGGTAATTATAGTTAGTTGGTCAGTAAGTTCCCAAGCAGCAAAATAGTCGAATAATAATTTGTTTACTCAGCCTTTAATCGTATAAGAGGCGAGTAACCGTTCTTAAAACATCCATTTATCGTATAATAGCGGCTATCTCGACTATTTGGCAATATTTGCTAATGTGTGCTTTAAGGACGTCGAATAAACGTTTACAGCACTATGTTTTAGCACTTTTACTCCACCTATTAGCAGATGCTGAATTAAAGTGCCTAAAATACTCGTTATTCGATCGTTTGATCTATAACAGTCGTATAATAGCTGTAGAATAGCGGATTCGCTGAATTGGGTGCTTTTATACAGCTATTACTCAGCTCTCTTTTATGTTTATATAAAAGCTCTATAAACGCAATCGAATTGCTTATGGCAATATTGCTGCTGTTATTGCACGCTTATAGACTAACTCGTATAATAGAATTAAAAACGTTTGTATAGAAGCTGTAGTGTAATTAAGAGCTTTTGTACGATATTTACTCAGCTTAAAGTAGTATTGTAGAGTTCTTAATTGAACTTCATTTCTGCAAGTAACGCTAGTGAATTTCCAAGCGCGAGTCCGAGTATTTTAAGTGGTTCCGTAGACAAAAAAATATTAGTAGGTACCCGTATTTAGTAAATATGCTTTATTTTATTATCAGGTAAAACAAAGTGAAACCTTCTTCGGTTTGAGTTATCGTTTGTGCTAAGGCCACATCCGTTACATTTATCTGATAATATAAAATGCGTTTCCTTCCAAGGCCATCTCAATTGGTCAAATTGTTTTCCAAGAAGTCTGGCATTGTTTTATGATATAAGATGTTCCTTTAAAGAAAAAAAGAAAACAAAATAAGCCTAATAACCTAAAAATAAATGACTACATCTAACACTATGTACAAACCTAGTCTAAAAGACCGCTACCAGTGAAACAAAAATAATCATAATTATATTGTTTTTTTTGGTCTCGTACCAAGAGAACCCTAAATCCTGTTACTCGTATCATGGCGACACCTTGTGCTATAAATGTGGTGACCAGCACTCTTAGTCGACTTTTAATGGAATAAGTTAGCTGTAACTGCAACTAGATTATCAATATGGACATTAGCATTAAAAATAATTATTAAAAATATATTTAATTTCATAAATTAGTCGTCAAATCTAAGAAATTAGGCAGCGCATGAATATTTATGTAATTTTTACATACAACCTTTGGGTTTATCACTAAAGCTTGTTGCGCATGATGTTTTGGAGTAGCTACACGAACAGTAAAAATAAACACATTGATTGCTCATAAACTTGATATAAAAGTAATAACCTATGAAATGTAGTTTACTTTGCAAATATTGTATTGCAAACACTTCGCACTAGTTGAGTTGAAAATTTTCATTAAGTTAGTGGTATAAAAGCCTTCCTAAGATCGTTTACAGCACTGATTAGTCGAGTAAAAGCATTATATCAGCTGTTATAGAACTAAAATGGCGAATAAAAGCTATTCGGCTGCTATTATAGCACACTTTATCTGTATAATAGCAACTCGATTGCGTTTATTGAACTAAATATCCTACATACGCATTTTGGTTGCTCTTAAAACACTCTTAGTGTTTTCTACCACTTTTACTCAAATCTTACAGCATGTTTTTGCTGCTTACTCAGCGCTTATTCCACTTTAATAGAACTTTAGTCTGAATAATTTGCGTCTTTTTCGCGTCGAGTAAACGTTTACAGCACTTTCTCGACTGTTTTTAGAACTTTTATAGAACTTAAAGCGAAAACAAGAACGTGCTCTAAACCATTATAGCACGTCCATTTGCTGCTTGGGTTCTTTTAATTGATAGTGAGTTGTCTGAGCGAGTTTTTACTCAGCTTTTGCTTTTTGGAGAATTAAAAGCAATAAAATGTGTGTGACTTTTACAGTAGGTTAATTGGTTAACTGAGTTTTATACCTTTTAGGTTCTTTTTTTATTTTCTTTGAAGATATTTTTGAACCTTAAAACATTATTAACCTAACTACAATTTAATCGTTAAAACTAATCAAAAAAATACCTGACTATATATACACCAAATAAAAGAATTATGTAAAATTATTAAATAAATATTTTTATATTATTGGGTCTGGTTTAAAGCAAGAGTTATTGGTAAGGCAAGGTGAGATCGTGGTCAAACGCGCCTATCCAACATAAAAAGAAAAACTTTCACTTTAGGAATCAGGCTCACAAGTAGAAGAATCAAACATTTTTAACTAAAATAAACTTTATTTTTTATTAAACCGTCTTTATCACACAAAATAATGAAGGATAACTCATGACCTCGTCATCAAAAGAGATATTCTCAAACCAAAATGCATTTTGTAGGTGTAACAGAATGTAATGCGGGCGATAAAGCGGTGGTCGCGTCACACGACACACGTAATTGCAATTGCTGGTAATGCAATGCTTGCAATGTTACAAAGTTTTGTGTGTGACTTTATTTATGGTGAGAAAATGGTTGGCAATGTTGATATTATTCAGTTATCCAGATCTCACTGAAGACCAACTTAACAAACTTGAGCGCCTTCAAAACTTCTGTATAAGGTTTATATTTGGTTTACGCAAATATGACCATATATCCGAATATCGCACTAAACTCAAGTGGTTACCTATTCGCCTTCGCCGGAACGTACATATTCTATCACTTCTTTACAACATTCTTTTCAGTCCTTTTACTCCATCTTATCTAAAAGAACGTTTTCCTTTTCTACATGATACGCACACGAGGTACCTGCGTTCATCAGGGAATTTGAGACTTAAAATGCCGGAACACAGCACCAAGTTTTTAGACAAATCCTTCACAGTGCAAGCTATTAGACTTTGGAATGAGTTACCGGTATCCATAAGGAGTGCTAAATCGCTAACACTTTTTAAAACTTTGATAAAAGAACACTATCTCTCTAGGTAATATCTCACCTGTTCTTATTTCTATCTTACATCTGTCATTTGTGATCTACCTTCTATTGTCCACTATATAAGTATAATATATATTTTTAGGTATTTATATATTATATATAATATGTATGTTATAATATTGCTTATATGTATTAGTATGTAAGTATTTTATTATTGTACCTATACGTAGGTATATTCATTATAATTAATATCTTTATGCATTTATATTCTTTCCCTTTCCCAATCCTCTCTAGTACACCTTAAACTTCCCTTTCGTGTCTCTTTCTTACTCTCCATCCAATGGTTGTCTGTAAGAGATTGCCTTAGTTGCGATAAGACCGCCATTTGTACTATAAATCTTCTTTTTTTCTGTATATTATTTTTCCTTGGTGTGCAATAAAGCTTTTATTATTATTATTATTATTATATTATTACTGTATTGTAACATTCTGGACCGAGGGTATTTTGTAGGATTTTACCTCAAGATAAATGTATCGTTTAGAGATTACGTACTATTAAACCGTCTTTATCACAGAAAATAATGAAGTAAAACTCATGCACTCGTCATCCAAAGAGATATTCTCAAACCAAAATGCATTTTGTAGGTGTAACAGAATGTAATGCGGGCGATAAAGCGGTGGTCGCGTCACACGACACACGTAATTGCAATTGCTGGTAATGCAATGCTTGCAATGTTACAAAGTTTTGTGTGTGACTTTATTTATGGTGAGAAAATGGTTGGCAATGTTGATATTATTACTGTATTGTAACATTCTGGACCGAGGGTATTTTGTAGGATTTTATCTCAAGATAAATGTATCGTTTAGAGATTACGTACTATTAAACCGTCTTTATCACAGAAAATAATGAAGTAAAACTTATGCACTGGTCATCCAAAGAGATATTCTCAAACCAAAATGCATTTTGTAGGTGTAACAGAATGTAATGCGGGCGATGCAGCGGTGGTCGTGTCACACGTCACACGTAATTGCAATTGCTGGTAATGCAATGCTTGCAATGTTACAAAGTTTTGTGTGTGACTTTATTTATGGTGAGAAAACGGTTGGAAATGTTGATATTATTACTTTATTGTTACATTCAATTTTACTGAGGGTATTTTGCAGGATTTTATCTCAAGATAATTGTATCGTTTTCAGTGATTACGTACTATTAAACCGTCTTTATCACAGAAAATAATGAAGCAAAACTGATACACTCGTCATCAAAAGAGATATTCTCGAACCAAAATGAATTTTGTAGGTGTAAGAGAATGTAATGCGGGCGATGCTGCGGTGGTCGCGTCACCCGTCACACGTAATTGCAATTGTTGGTAATGCAATGCTTGCAATGTTACAAAGTGTGTCTTTATTTATGGTGAGAAAACGGTTGGAAATGTTGATATTATTACTGTATTGTAACATTCTGGACCGAAGGTATTTTGCAGGATTTTCTCTCAAGATCGTTTTTATCAATCGTTTACAGAGATTATTTTTATTTCGATAACGATTTGTCACAGTTAATAATAGACGTTAAAGCAACATTACTTGTTATAGCAAAATTAATACTCAATAGGCACTTACTCAACATTGAGATAAATACACCCAAGATGAAGTTTTATGTGTAACTAAGGTGATGCGGATGATGCAGCGTTGATTAAAATAAAATAAAAATAAAACATATTTAATAATAAATAAATATTTCACAACTCACACATAACGCCATCTAGTCCCAAACTAAGCAGAGCTTGTACTATGGGTACTAGAATAACTGATACTAATACATATATACTTTTTTTTGTAAATACATACTTATTATACATAGAAACACCCAGACTAAGACAAACCCCCATGTTCATGCACACAAAGAATTGTCTTAAGTGGGAATGAACCCACGACTTCGGCGTCGCAGGCAGGTACACTACCCACTCCGCCATCCGGTCGTCATTTATTCAATACCACAAGAGTTTATAACATAGTCGTTTACAGTTTAGTTACACGTAATTTTAATTTTTAGTGATGCAATACTTGCATACAGAGTTTTGAGTATGGCTGCAATCCTTCTATCAAATGATAAGAAATGCTAAAAGTTACAAGTTTGTAATTATGTACCTCATTGCATGTTTCACCTAAAACAATACTCAAGTACACCTTGTAATTATCTTCTTTGTAATTTATTTATTTTTATTTATTTATTTATTTACACTTTTGCACATATTTAAGTACAGAGGCGGACTTAATGCCTAGTGGCATTCTCTAACAGTCAACCTTGGTAATTCTTCTTATCATTATTGTTACTCAAGTACCTTTACTGTATGAAGAGAGATTTCCCACACCAAATCTCTCTCCTGTTTAATCATCATTAAATATTTTTCATAAAGGCAGACCTGTAATTGTGTGCAATAATTGTCGGTCTCAGCTCAGAACATGAAGCTTCACTAATTGGCTTACTGTTGCTACAACAATTGAAGTAATATTAAAAAAGCTGTTAGTTTTTTATAATTAATTTAAGAATATGATGTGCGTTTTTGCATTTTATATTTATTTTTTTATAAGTTAGTATTAGGTTGGTTGATTTTTGCAATATTCTAACTAATAAAACCTACGTCTTACAAATAGCATGAAAGTCAAGCAAAATCTCTCGAAATAAGCAGTGCTACGTTCGTTCAAAGCAAAATGTTATTCGTAGCCTTCGTAGCAAGGGAGCTACTGCTCGTAGTCGTCCGTAGCAAATTCATTGTTCTCTTGTTTCCTTTATGCGTATTGTACAAAAGTAGAAAACATTTCGTGAGTTTAAGTTCTTTGTGTTCTAAATTTAAAAAGCATTTTCTTTTTAAGAATGAGACCAAGGAGGATTGCTATTTGAGAATATATTTTTATTCGAATAAAGGGAATGCAAGGTGCAATAGCAAAGATAACTGGCTGATTTAAAATAAAAGCAGAAAAGATGTTTCCAAATCTCAATTTGAAAGTTATTCTGGCTATCTGTCTGTCAGTCTGTTATGCTCTTGCAGCTAAGCTTCTGAACCGATCTTGACAGAAAATTAGTTAAGACATCAGGACGGACATAGGTCACTTTTTAAATTAGTATCTAATAAAGAGTATAATATATGTATTGTGTTCTGAATATCTTAATTCAATGCCTCATCTGTCCAACATCTAAATTACTTTCACATTCAAACTAGGTTCTATACATAAGCTCTCTGCGTACTGTCCAAACACACTCATAGATAGTAACGTAGTGGTACTAATCCTCGGCACACAAGCACGACGCTTCTAGTGAAGAGATACACAGATCACACAAACTGGATTAGTTATCGTACCAATGCGATCCCACATCTACTGTATATTGTATAGACATACAGAGTACTGTCCAAACACACTCATAGATAGTAACGTAGTGGTACTAATCCTTGACACACGAGCACGACGCTTCTAGTGAAGAGATACACAGATCACACAAACTGGATTAGTTATCGTACCAAGGCAATCCTACATCTACTGTATATTGTATAGCTTTATAGAGTACTGTCCAAACACACTCATAGATGGAAACGGAGTGGGACTAATCCTCGACACACGAGCACGACGCTTCTAGCGAAGATATACGCAGATTACACACAAACTGGATTATTTATCGCACCAATGCGATCCTACTTCTACTGTATATTGTATAGACATACAAAGTACTGTCCAAACACACTCATAGATGGAAACGGAGTGGGACTAATCCTCGACACACGAGCACGACGCTTCTATTGAAGAGATATGTAGATTACACGCAAACTCATTGTCATTGTACCAATGCTATCACACATTTCGTGAAGATAAAATATCAGATACTGTTTTTTGGTAGTTTTCTTTGGCAATAATGGACACGTAGATGTAAGCTTTTATACACGAAAGGCAATCCATCTCATTTAAATCACAGATGTGTTCTAGTTTGATTTCAAAATTGGAATCAGAAGTTACTGATTCAAGAAGAAATGTTATAGCAACTCGAATTAGTGATTTAGCAAATCTATGGTTACACCTAAAAACCGAGTACTCGCATGAAAAGTGAAGCTTTAATATAGTTCAATACGACTCGTACGTACACGTGAGATTTTTTCTCATCAATCTTTTTTTAAGCTTTTCTTTAGGACCATAGGTTCCGAACGGGGGCGGTGCCTCCCCCTTGGAAGTGTTGGAGCTTCAAAGGGGTTGGTAGTGGGTCCACGTAAAATTAGGAGGCTTTATGGCAGTCAAGGTGGGTCGTGGCTACGGTTGCCATCCTATAGATCGTCGTTCTGGTCGTGTCGCTGTCACTTTATAATTTGAAATTGTTCATAAAAAAGATTAAACGGTATAGTTAACTATTATGTAGACGGGATGCGTTGGGTTATTGTTATCTTGTGAAGGGCGTAAGTCCAAAAAACGTTGAGAAACTATGCTTTGTGAAGCGCTAGTATAAAGAAGATTTTGGCAATTCTTCTCCAAAAGGGAGTAAAATGAGGGAAGCACAGCTGTATAGAAATGGATAATATTTTTGTGTTCACCAAAAATCTAAAGGTACACCTATGTACGCATTTCTAAAATATTATTCTTAAACCCGTTTCATTATTTTGCTATAATTAAACTACTCGGCCAACAAAATATGTTACACCAAACAAATTCCAAATTATCACCAAGATATAACACTTTTTTATTCTAGTGCGCTGCAAATATTACTTCTCGTGCACCAAATATTCCTGATTGTTACACAAAATAAAAGCTATGTCATAGCATAGGTCAATTATGGGTAAAGTAGTGGGTTAGGTTAGGTTAGAACTGCGACCCGGCAATGAGCAGCGCGAGGTCGTGGGATGCGGTCGCATCCTTCTGTGAGGACGTCATCTCGCAGAAGGAGGCGGCGGAGCGGATCAGGGAGGACTCACTCCTGGCTGATCCGCTCCGCCGCCGGCGAGCTGGGCGGCGAAGGCGCGCGTACGCCGCGAGCCTAATGCCGCCCTAAGCGAGGCCGCGGGCGGTGGAGGGGGTTTTCCGCCGCCCGCTGATGCCTTCCGCGACGGAGTGACGCCCTGGGTGTGCCCGGGGCGTCGCTACGAGAGTAGGACTGAGTAGAGTCGGGTGCCCGGTCAGAGGTCGAACTGGGCACGGTCGCCGCGGCGAGCCCTGTGGATATAATATCGATCCGGGGCTCGCCGACCACCATCTTTCGGCGACGAGGGCACACCGCGGGGTTTTAGTGGGTATTCTGTGCCGTTTAACATCGTAGGCACGGGAGTCCCACATAGCCACTCTGCCCGTCCCCCCACGGGTGGGGTGGTATGCGTAAAAGCATTTCCCCGCGAAAAAAAAAAAAAAAAAAAAAAAAAAAAAAAAAAAAAAGGTTAGAACTGCGACCATAACACATGCTAGAATCAATCTGTTTTTAAAATAGGTGTAGCACTATTTTTACAAATTTGCAACAGTTCTTAAATAGGTGCTCACTATGAAATATGTTAGTGAACATATTTTGGTGCACATTCAGTATATTTGGTGGAACAAAGGCAAAATTAGTTTAATTATATGGGAATAAATTGAAGCACTTTTAAATACCATCCTATAGAAATCTGTCATTTTTGAAATTACAAGCATGAAATTGCGGGTCATCTAGTTATAGTATAAAAAACAATAAACCGTTTTAAAACCAAAGCCGTTTACTATACCGCACTGTTTTATTTTATATTATTTAACGATTACAACTTTTATCCGTTGGTTATACCTATTCTAGATTGTTTTACATGAAAATAGTTATCAAACTATAACATTATTTAGCTAGTATAGTCTGGTCGACTGGTTATTGGATTGATGGATTTTATGTAGACATAGAATTACTGTACGTCAATTAAGACAATATTTACCACACTCATTATCCTGCCTCCACTTCAGCAAGCCTTACAGTTACCACCACATAAAAACTCGCAAAATAGACGTATTTAATTATCAACCTAGACAGAACCGGGCGGGAGCCAAACATTAACGATATTGCGTGCCGGCAGACGCATAAAGAACAATGAAACGGGGATTTTCTTTATTACGGCCCGCCATACTGTTCCGTACATATTTAGTAGCCAACCCTGCGCCTAGAACTATGGTGGTCGATATTAAGGTTCGTTGAATGCCTGTGAACCCTAATATGTTAGAATATGGGCAGGATTCGGTTGGCAGCGGTTTCTGGGTAATGTGTGCTGGTATTATTTTCTGGGAGGCTCGCAGCTGCGAATGACGCAGGCACTATAAAAGCGAACGTAAGTTCAATCAAATTGAGAATTCGGTCGGTGAAGCGGTTCTCGGTCTGTATAGGTATAATGCGTAAGGTTGTTTGTTATTTTATGTGGGCTACACAGTTGCGAATGACATAAAAATATAGATATATATTTGGTCGAGCGGTTACCGTACGTGCCTCTTACCGCGAGGTCTCGACTTGGTTTCCCAGAAAATTTACAATTGCAGCACGGAGTTTAAATTCTGTCCGGTGGATGGCGATAGGTTCACCATATGTAAGAAAGGTGTTGCTGTTGCTTCACTTCACTTCTTTCATTTCTCACTTTTGTTTGTTTGTTTTCACTTCTGCGTCACCTTTCTGGGTAAAATAGGCGTGATGTTATGTTATATTTTTTTAAATAACGCTTAATTACTAGTAACTTCAAATACAAATAACTAGAATTCTTGTTAACCTTCTCCAGCTAAGCTTAATACGCTTGGCTTCGAACCCACGTGCTTTTGATCGTAAAAAGTCTACTATACTGATGATAAAACTGATTGATGACAAGCTTAAGACAGAACTGCACTTAAAAGTAGATAACAACTATGGCCACGGGTCAAATACTATAATATGCGTACTACGGTATTTTCAATAAACTGCGCTGACCTCAAGTATACAATCTATGAGTGTGTTTGGACAGTACTCTATGTACATGTATGATAGAAGAGATCTCATTGGTACGATAACTAATCCAGTTTGCGTGTAATCTGCGTATATCTTCATTAGAAGCGTCGTGCTCGTGTGTCGAGGATTAGTGCCACTACGTTACCATCTATGAGTGTGTTTGGACAGTACTCTGTGTGCAATGTACAAAAGATGTAGGTGTACCATCGCGTCAAACAAATCTCAAAACATAAATCATTTATTTTCATAAACTCCAAGAGGCACTTGAACACGTCAACAAAGATTATAATTACAGACGAAACAAAAATAATCTAAAAAATTAAAATCATACTCATCAAAATAATATGATTTGAATTACCGAAGCTAAGATCAATTTTAATCGAACTGTTTAGGTTTAAACCAGCTCCGACGGGTATTGCATCATTGAGAAAAGCTGATGAGAAACTAATGTGTACCATCTTAACAAATAATAAATCATACAGTTATGTTTCATTTTTACAATATTTCGGGTAAGCGTAAGTTATTGCAGAACCAAATCTTTATACGGGGTGGATGCGACATAGCGACATTTATTGAAACCACAGCTTCTATACATGGTAAGTATCAATTTCCACCGGATAAAAATTCTCTGGCGAAAAAAAAAAATCACGTTCTCCGAACAATTTGAACATTGCGATCGTGCAATTTGTTCGGAAGACGTGGATTTTTTTTTTCGCCAGAGATTTTTTTATCTGAAGAGAGAGAAGCTGTGGTTTCAATAAATGTCGCTATGTCGCATCCACCCTGTATAAAGTTAACAAACTAAGTGCAATGTTATATTTATCATTTTCTAAAATGCCTAAACAAGTCTTTTGAAAATAGTCTGAAATCTATTTAAGCAATAATAATACCAACTATTATGAATACAAAAAAGATAATTATTTTCTTGATTGAACACCAAATTAACGCTTAAATTCTTAACGAGAGGCCAAAATAATTAGATTGTCTTTAAACGATCCATTTTTGCTAAATCTTGTTAGTGATAATTGTCCAATATTTTTATAAAATCTGTATTTTAATACCCTATTACGGCAAGTAATTGAGTGATAAAAGGTTTTTCTCTATTTAAGAGCGTGTATTCCTTTTCAAAATGTAACTGTCAATTTTTGTAGTGTTTTGGGAATATTTCGTAAAAACTGAATGAAAGTATGATTTTATTCAACTAACTTTTTAGAATGTGGGCTTTAAAAGGTAAATATGACAATTATTTAGATATGATAAACAAATTGATTGATTGATGAATAAATTGAGGAGATGATATTATGTTATGTACATAATAGCCAAAATAGTCATGACACGAAATCTATTTTTTGGTTGCTGACGTCATTGTCTTACGTAAAATACTCGACAGCACAAGTCTTCATCTGGGTTAAAGGCCTCTTCAATTACAATTTCACTCAAGCGAATACTAAATTATGCCTACTAACCTACCTACCCCTAAAATTTTGCAATACCACCCTAAACCGCACACTGAACTGCAAAAACGAAACTAACGTAGCAAATAACGTTATAACGTTAACGAGAATATAGCAGTGCGTTGCTCACTGGCCCGGCAAAACTATGTCCCTGGATTAGTGGGTAAACTCGGCTTAGTTTAATACACGTTTTAAACCAGTCGTACTCAAACTGTGGCCAAGCTGCCAAGCATTGTAAAAAAAATAGTTTCCCTTTTTAACCGACTTAAAAAAGGAGGTTCTGTATTTGATCCGTATGGATGTATAAATATATCACACAATATACACTCAACGCCATTTAGTCCCAAACTAATCAGAGCTTGTACTATGGGTACTAGGATAACTAATACGTATGTTTGTATGTTTGCAAAGTTTCAAAACTTATGATTCTATTTGAATGCGGTTTTCGGTATTTTATAATCCTTGTGTTTTAAGAAAGGTTTAGTATATAATTTATTATTGATCAGGACCGTATGAAGATTTCCGGAGGCAGGCTCAAAAACCAACCAATTATTGGTGTTTTGTGCAATCGTTTGTATGTATTCGTATTCTGTAGTACTAGTATTTGGGATGGCTAACTACGAAAAATAAACGTTAAAATCCTGCCGGTCCCATATTTTTTTCAACTGTATCTTAGTAAAGATATATTTTTATTACATGTGGCAAAGCTAGGAAGAAGGGGTACATTTCATTAATCACGGTGGCCCCTTGTACAAAAAGGTTGAGCATCGCTGTTTAAAACCGTTGTTACTTTAGTTTTGTTTAGGAATGTGGATTAAGCTATTACAAGAAAGGTCAAGAGATTAAGGACTAAGATAGAGGTTTTCTTGTCGTTACACTGAAAGTTTGTTGGGACAAGTGTAGGGTTAAATGTGTATTAAAAGTGTCACTGCTACATTAAAATATTAAGTTGGTAGCACGTTAAATAGCGTTATTTATTCAACACTAGCTTTTACCCGCGACTTCGTCTGCGTGGAATTCGTTGTATTAAATAGCTACTCCCTTACTTTCACTTGACCCGCGTTCAACCTTACTGCTCCGTTCCCGTGTCGTTTAGCGTAATGTTAAATATCTAAAAAGCTCTATTGAGAGTTAAACTATCAAACAAGATTAGTGCTATCAAACAAACAAACTAACTTTATGCCGTGGTTTCGTCTGCGTGGTAGCTACATTAATAAAAAGTAGCCTGTGTTATGCGCTTTGTAGTCAGTTACCTGCACCTGAAATGTTATCAAAATCGGTCCCGCCATTAAGAAGATTAACTTTAACAAAGAGACAGACAGACAGTCAAAACTGTATTTAACGCAATGGTATCGTGCAAACTACTACACCAGCTTGAATAAACATTGTTATTTGGACATAAAAACAAACACTTCAATTTTATTTATTTGTATACTTTAAGGTTAATTTGAATGTCCAGATGTAGTAAGATGTTTACAGTAGGTTTTCATGGTACAGCCTTTATGAACGAGCTCGAAGAAATTAAAGCCTTCCTTATCACGAATAGTTAAACTTCATCAATACAAATAAATAAAATTTAAGTGTCTTTTTTATTGTTAAAATAAAAAAAAATATGATGGTATCTATACCATCATTTTATTATTTTATTTTTATTTATTTCATTTTATGAAAGAATCTCCACGATTTAAATGTTTGTGTGTCTGTCTTTCTGTCTGACTGTTTTTGCTTATCTGTTCTGAAAATAAACAAAAAACGGGCTGTATTGTTTTTCATACAATTTTAGAAGCAACTAATTACAAGGCGCGTGGCATAGGCTATTTGTAATGATATACCTACCATTTAAACGAAACTCTCTTAAAACGGGGTTATTTTGTTGTTTTCTCCGTGCCATTACTCTGAGCTTCGTGCTAATCTCAATACAAAGGTATACTAAATCTCAATAACAACTGGCCAAATGTCAAATGACATTTTGGCACTCGATTTTTATCTGTCTGATTTTGGTACAGAGTAAATATAGTTAAGCATCAAGTAGGTCTGTTTAAATAACATATCATTTGTAAGCACGCATTAATTATAATGCACAAAGCACATTGTCCATTCCAGATTATTAATTATCATACAAACACAAACAGGAATGTTAGACACATCAAGAGCCATTACAATAGACAGGTACGAAATATTAGTGTTTGAAATTAAGAGCGGCTAATGAGAACATTGCCATGTCCCTTATTAATTAAAATCACTTGTAGCACATATTATTATTAGGTAACTAAGAAGCTTCTAAAGCAGCGATAGCCGAATGGGAGACTGAAGGACTGCTAAGTCAAAGGTCTTGGGTTCGAATCCATGGTACACACCTCTGTCAATAATTCTTTAAGAAGATATGTGTGTATTTGTCATAATAATATAAATTATCGCTTGCTAAGGTGAAGGAAAACATCGTGAGGAATCCTGAATGTCTGAGAGTGCCTAAAAAGTACTCGAGGGTAATGTGAAGTCAACCAATCCGCACTTGGTCAGCGTGGTGGACTATGGCCTAAGCCTTCTCGTCATGAGAAGAGGCGCGAGCCTAGCAGTGGAACATGTATTAGATACAGGGCTGCTATTATTATTAAGTAGCTTCTGCTGTTTGCGGCTCCGCTCGCGTGGTACGTCCATAAAAAGTAGCCTATATTATTGATGGGGTCTTGAACGATCTCCACATAGATACGATCGCCGATGGATGTAAGACCGGCGGCGGCGCGACGACTTCATGATGTCGGCGGCACCGGCAGAGTCGGCGACGCGACCTTTAGAACATTTTTATTTCTTATTGATAGGAAATAATGTAAAATACATAGTCGATCAAATTAACCAGTTTTGTTAGAATTCAAAAAATCAGTTGGATGAAAAAGCCACTTTGGACTCGTAATTCTTTTTTTATTGAAAATATTTTAAACAAGTCGACTCCTGCGGTACTTTCTGGATCTGGCAAAAGTTTTGTAGTTTTTTCTTTAAAAACTAATACAATGTTACAGAGGCGCCTGTGGTTTTAAAGGCGCAATGGGTACCAAGAAGCCTTCGCCGCTAATTTTCTCTTTTTCCAAATAAATGATGAAATAGATGATCACAATGTTCAATAATAATCATAGAAATCTAATTATAAAGTGAATAATAATATAAAAAATCACACATGCAATTTTCCTTTCAGCTACGACCACAATTCGATGTTTAAACCCTTTTCCCACATCCGCCACAAAATGTATCTTTTGCCCACAACCTTTTATTATAGGCTGGATCCGCGCTTGCTTCACACTCAATAGTAGCTTAGTAGAAAATAAAAAACAAACTGAGGAATCTAGACGCTTTCTCTCCCCAGCCAATTAACAGTTTAATCAGATTACGTCAGACCTTAATCTGAGCTAGCCTAATTTCTTCCAGAATGCTTCAGTAAGCCGTACACTCGATTTGTATTCAAAGTGGTACAGTGTTAGTCCGAAGATAGTCCCCAGACGTATAATACAAGAGTCTACGAATGTCCGACACTGAGACTTTGGACATTAAGCTAACAAAAACCGGTTTTGTGATGATTTTGGATTAACATTTTTAACACGCTTATATTAGCTTCACCTGTATGTATGTATGTATGTAACCGACTACTTTGGACTCGATTTTGACCCACTTTAAACGGGCGGATTTCATTAAAATTTTGCACACCTGTCAAAGATCGATGACAATGCAATAATTCGATAAAAAAAATTAAAAAATTAAAAACGCTCTTATAAATAAACCAAACTAAAAAGTAGAAAATAAATAATAGTTTAAAAAAACTAAAAAAACACGCTTTTAAAGTACTTCTAACTAAAAAGTGAAAAATAAATCCTAATATAAGCTGAAAAAAGCGTGGGGCGCTCTGTGCCATATTTTTCGTCTATCGAGCAACCCACGCTTTTTTGAGCTAGCCTAATTTCTTCCAGAACATTCCAGTAAGCCGCACACACGATTTGTATTCAAAGTGGCACAGTGTTAGTCCAAAGATAGTCCCCAGACGTATAATACAGGAGTGTGCGAATGTCCGACACCGAGACTTTAGGGATTAAACCAACCAATCCCGGCTTCTGATGATTCAATTCAAATTTGCATAGACTGTCCGGCATTTAGCGGTGTTAGATTGATGGTGGTGCTGATAAAAATTGTTTATGGGCTTTGTATTGAGGGGTGTCTGTCTGGTAGGTCGCCTGCATGTGGAGTAATGTGGACAGACTATCCCTGCTTTGTGGTCTATATAATCAGATAGCTAGCAGCAGCAGCTAGCAGATAGCTAGCTAGCTAGCTAGTGTTGCCAATTTATAGTGTTTGATTATCCAGTGAAAAGTTTAAAATTTGCCGAAAGAAAATGAAGAGGCAATGCCCAAAATCTGTATCGCCACAAAACTTGTGTCACGAATAAGATAGTAAATAATTACGTGTTTTGGGTATGACGATTATCTAGTAATAAGAGACATAAATAAGCGGGATTTAATCAACAAAAGTGATTTTCTATTTCAAGACTCTAGCGAATGATGATCAATTTTTAAATAAAACTGGTAATTTTATGCCTAAAAAAAAACAACGCTAATTCGATGAACTGTAGCTTTCCGTAGCCTGTAGCTAACTGTTAAATGGATTTTTTATCTTCTTCGGCAAATCTTGTTTGACTAACTTACTAAGACAAGTTTGAAATAGAACACTAATAAATAAGCCATTGGTTCAATTATACAGCAACAAAGACCACTGTGTCTACCGCAGACATGTCGCAATCAATCGTGCTTAATTATAATATGTCAGTTTCGAGTTTCTCAATCTGCAAACTATACTAAACATACTAAGTAGTCTCATATATTGACGACTTGTTAATACAAGGAACTTATGGGTGATTCCTGAGAGAAGCGTTCCTGGCGTAAGATCCATGGCATTTTTTTTTTTCAAGTTTTGTGAAAACAAAAAATATGTAGCAAAAGAGAGCTTAAAAACAAACTTTTCTGTCCATAAGGCACTCACGTAAACATAATAGTTTCGGAAATAAAAATATGTTTGTTTTGGGTCGCCACGGATCTCACGTAAAAAACCATGGATCTTAGGTAGCATATGAAATACGAGGCGGCATAGCTTAAAAGTCGTTTATTTTAAAGAATATGAAACGAAATTGTAAATAAAACATCATTTGTCTAGTAATAATATTTTTATTCACTTAATCAGCAAAAACAAAATCAACAAAAGTTAGAATAATTATAAAAACGTGTTTAATTTTAACAAATAATAAAGGTAAGTCAGGGATGGTGGTAGAGGAGCTCAAGGGGTGGTAAAGCCGCCATCCTACCTTAAACTATCACCAAATACGAATGCTTTCACTACTGTGATCCAGTTCGGTGGTGAAATTAGGTCCTGAAATTACAGGTACATGAAGCAAAGCACCGTAGCCCTCAGATGAAGCGACGCATCTACAATCTGCTTTGTGGATTGTAGATATATTCATGGGCTACAGCTACATATAACATCAGGTGAACTACATGCTCGTTCGCTACATACGTCGTATAAAGTAAATATAAAAACTAGACAATTGAGGACTCTAATAATGCTGGACTACCGTTTTTTTTCCCAGTGCATGGAAAAGCATAATTATAAACCGGCCAAGTGCTTGTACGGCCAAATGCAGTGTAGGGTTCCATAATCAACCGTTAGAACATACCTAGTAATACAGATTTAAGAGGGGCTCACTGCTTGACCTACTTGTATTAAATATACTTGTATTAATCAATTTTATTAAATAAGTAACAACTTCAAACAATTCATTATTAACAAAGGTTATGGATTTTGTACGAATTATTTCAAGTAATTGCATTTTTCAATTCGGACTTAGCCGTGACACTTTTCCTTCATTATATTATAATACTACCACAAAATCGTTGGCTACAGAAAACTAGCTCATGCATATACCTAAGTTGCTATACCTACACTCGGCGGGCACGCGGGGGTCCAGGAGCCGTACGCGTGCGAACGAAAGTAGTCTTAGAAATTGTGTCTGTGAGCGATGCCCGAGAAACGCAAACATAGAGCGCGCAACGTATGTAGCATGTCTTCTGTACCGTATTCAGTAATACCACAGTAACGAATTATTCTGTATTTCTTGAGCCAATTGTTTAGCTTTTAGAGGGGGAGGGCTATTTAAACAAAAAAATACTATCCATGGTTAAAAATATTTTTAGCAGATCTCAGAGTAAAAAATTACCTTTGCATACCCTTAATGCTTTTAAAAGACCTATTTAATGATACTCTACATTAAGAGGTACGTGAAAGAAAAAAAAATCCCTTTACTCTTAGCAAAAGTACCTACCCCAATTTTTTTTTTCTTCAAGATTTAATTTTATCACTTTGTAGCCATAGTTATCATACATATGTTTACAAAATTTCACCTTACCAGCACTAACAGTCTAGATGCTAGGGCCCGGACAGACAAACATAGTGAAACTATATGGCTTTCTAGTAGATAATACGGAACTCTAAAAAACACTTTCATTAATTGACATCAATAGTAAATAGATAAATAGCAAGAACAGTGTCAGTCTACAAGGTAGTACCTTTGGCAGAACTCGCTAGCGTACAGGACAAAGATTCATGGCCGAAAACAAAGATCCGTGGCTTAAAACCCACGGATCTGCGCCCACGGATCTCACGACAATTTACATTTTAGGATATAACAATGAATCTATTAATAATATTATACATATTTTTACTTGAAAGTTTACTCAAGGATATAAGTATTCATGATCTTAAAGCATTAAGGTGAAAGTATTTTCAACTACGTAGTAAAACAAGCTATGGAATGCATCAACCCTGTAGGACCAAAACGTGTAGTAGTCAAAGAACTCACCTAACTTATTTTGCGCGAAACTGAGCGACACCACCTTTACGTCTGAGCACTGCCAGTAAACTGGCGATGTGTCGAACCAATCGCGAGATGCCTACCACGTTCGAACCGAATTTGGTTGCTATTTTACGTCGCACGGTTGAAACGACGCCCGCCGCGTGACATGTTTTTTAATGACTATAGCTACTATAAGTTTTATTTTTTTATAACAGTTTGATTAGAATAGGATAGCAGCACTTTCTAGGTATTCAAAAATATATGAATTAATATAAAGCTATAAGCGTAGACAAAATAAATCGTCATTACAAAGTACAGGTTACGCGTGTGACACGTAAAATTCAAGCTAAATCACCCCGTTTTTCAGTTTCAAATGGATTTTAAACCAATTTTCAGTTTTACATTGTTATTTTAATCAATAGGCCTCATTACTATAATAGTCAAGGAATCGTATGAGTGCTAATTAAGTTATGTATGTCTATTATTTTAGATAATATTACGATGTGACCGTCAAAATCAAGCTTCCCAGGAATCACCCTTATTTAGGTATCTATTTATTAATCCTTGATGTTAGTACCTACGAAAATAGTTGAAGTTAATTTTTTAGCTGCTTCACATATTACTTTATCATGATATATTAATATTTGTAATATTTTAACGCAAATTTTAGCTTTGCTATGCCTTTTTGTAATTTATAAAATATTAAAGTTGAAAAATTAAGAATCCAGCAGGACTCGAACCTGCACCCCCTGGGTGGTAAGGTTCGTCTAGCTAAAAGCTGGCACAAAAAGAGTTGAGAAATTTCGAGTCCGGCAGCATACGAATCCATAGCTGAATTGGCAAAGCACTTGGGGCGTATACCCAGGGGGTTCAGGTTCGAGTCCTGCTGGATTCTTAATTTTTCAACTTTAATATTTTATAAATTACAAAAAGGCATAGCAAAGCTAAAATTTGCTTTAAAATATTACAAGTATTTGATAAAAATGCGTCATCTCTTGACTGTAACAGTGTTGATCTTAATTCAAACTTACAGTATGTGAATAGTGACTTATTACATCACATAGATGGCGCTAAAACCAAATAAGGTTCGTCTAGCTAAAAGCTGGCACAAAAAGAGTTGAGAAATTTCGAGTCCGGCAGCATACGAATCCATAGCTGAATTGGCAAAGCACTTGGGGCGTATACCCAGGGGGTGCAGGTTCGAGTCCTGCTGGATTCTTAATTTTTCAACTTTAATATTTTATAAATATATTAATATATTATTTTATCATGAAATAATAAATTAAGAAACATATAGGTATAACAAACGCCCATTTTCGTAGCAGGTACAGCCAGCAGCAGAAGTAACTGCCCACAAAACAAAGTCGCTTAATTCTGAAAATCGTAATTATTTCATGACTGGATGAATCAAAACTAAAAGTAATCGATAATATGTGCATTATTTTGTAAAAGAGATATTTTTGATGCAAAAATATGAACTGTAAAGAAGTTTTAAAATTTTAAAGTCTTCAGCTACTTTTGTTGCTGACTGTACAGTAAACGCTCATAAGTCCATAGGCACGCTAAGGATTACATTGCTTTGAACTGTACAAGCCCGATACAGCCAGTACACACACTAACGAAGTTGCGTGCGTGTATAGCAGTTTATAAGATAACACACTACACTAATAAAATGTTGTCGCATTCGTACTAAACGCGTCACAGTGGCGACCGGTTCTTAAAATTCGCATTTATTTATCATGAGCAGGTAGCTGTATCGGGCTATCGGGTAAGCATTGGGATCACGATCAACTAAATCTGAGTTTGAAGCTTAGTTGATTTGTGGTTGTATTTTGTTTTTACGAAGTCATAATAATATTTGTAATATTTTAAGCACAAACTTGTTAGGTATTCATGCTTAAATAGTTACATACAATACATAAATAGTTACATATTAATATGACTAATAAGTTAAATATGTTATTATTATTTAACTATTTACGTATTTTTTATTTTTATTTTCATTGTTGTAAGGTAGAAATAAAAAAGTCACGCTGAATAATGATAAAAATGTTTATTCGTTATATTTATTTATACAATTAATAAACTTTTAAGATAATTGTGACGTCACATTCCTACCTAAATTAATAATATAATAGAAGTGCCCTTGTAACCGTTCATAAGATTTTTTATTGTAACCCACCAATAATATAAATGTTACTAAAATGATTCATCATGACAACAAGGAAGGAAAGGATGTTCTTATAACAAAAATATAATTATTGATACCCTAAACTTCAAAAAGTATAGAAAGGACTTAGCGATATTAGATCTCACGGCTCATTGCTAAACGCATTTAACTGCACTCCTTAACCGCTCGGCCACCTTGACTCATTCTAAGTAAGTGAAATTATGTACTACAATTATTTGTTAACAACATGTGTTTATTTCTTGGAAATAGAAGGTCGTAAGTCAAACTACACTTCAAATTATTGCCTTTTGAGATTGCCTATGGACTTTTGGTCGTGACTGTACATTATGTATTTTACTCGACTCATTTTTGGTAAAGAACCGTCTCAATCAAGCTAGCTTTAGGCGCGTTTAAAAGTAAGCGGGTTCATCTTAACAAAAAATCTAGATAAAATTGCGTAAGAGCTACAATGCTAGGGACAAGCTCACTCATTTTAGGTACTGGGTTAGAAAACCAAACTTCCTAAGATTTGAAGAATTTGAATTTTAAGAAGTTTGGTTTTCTTCAATCTTCAAATCTTACTTTTCTATCCGGTACCATCATAGTCATCAATATAGCTTTAACTATAACATTTTCCAAGTGAAAAAATAATAAGTAGTTACATATTCCTGAAAAGCTTTACTCCAATTAAACATAAATCCGAATCAAAATCCATTTGATTATCAAAACAAAAAAGGCCTTCATTAAAATGTAAAAACATTGGAGGATCCCTCGCTACGTAGGATTAGTCGAACAAATCTCTGGCCACTAACAATTTGATCCAAATTTGCATAATCTCTTATCGCAATTCCCAACGTTTGTCGCACTTTAAATGGTAATGAAGGGTTGTCTGCCCTAACCGGCCGTTTTTAAACGACACTAGTGCGGTAACCACTGAATTATTAAGTTATGAATGCTTTGCAGATAACTGAAGATTTACATTGAGTGGTTTTAAGACGAATGTTATAAGCCGTTTCCTGTTGTGTCCCGACTCAATACCTACTATTTGAGAAGATACACTGTTTTACTTATTTCCTTAGCTATAAGAAAACAATATTGTTAACACAGATTGACATTTGAAAAGAGTCGGCCTTGAGTTTCTTGTCAGTTCTTCTAAAGAAGATCCTGTCTACGGAACTGCCACTTAAATTCACTTTCACATGCAAGATATTGTGATTATTGATGAAAGTTAGTTTAAGGTCCACGAATTTTAAGTAGAATTATTTTTGTAAGTCCCTTGTGAAATCAAAGGAATACAGATATTTCATTTCATTTCATTTAATTACCAACAGTAGGTATATATTTGGGTAAGTTCAAGGGCCTCAATCAATTCGACGATAAAAACTCTCCAAATTGTGTTTTGCACAGTCGAAAGTCGTAGTCTACCACTTAAGGGCCAATTCTACCAGCTCGAGTCCAACGCTGATCTATTTTCTCTACTCTCTCTCTCTATTAAAGATAGGGTTTGAAAACCGTAAAGATAAAAGACGAAACACTGGGTTCAGCGTTGAACCCGGGCCGGTAATATAAAGTGCACGGTTGGCTTAGTGGTTAGAGCGGTCAGCGAGGTGAAAAATATTCTTACTAACCCCCTCCAGCTAAGCTGAATGGTAAAAAAAGCAGCAGGCCATTTTGCCTTGCGAAAGTATCGCCATCTAGTCATCGCTTTTGCCGGCGTACAATTTATTGTATGAAATTTTTGGTCTAGTGTATTTTAACCTCTCATTGATTATTTTTATAGCATTTAGCTATGCATAGCAAATTATACTAAGAAACAGTTGAAAAAGATATGGGATTTGAATCTGCGACCTTACTGCACACCGGGCAGCCGCTTTAGCCATCCAGCTACGGTCGCCTCTTACCAGAACACTAAATTTCTCAACTGTATGATACGTCATTTCGTGACGTCACGTTCATCCATTTGTTCCTATCTTAAGTAGGATACAAACTGTACCCGGTGTGCAGTACGATCGCAGGTTCAAATCCTGCCGGTCCCATATTTTTTTCTACTGTTTCTTTATATAGTGTATTTTAGTAGTCTTTGCTTACAGTTAACATTCTGAATCTTTATCAGGAAAAGGTGAAACCCTTAATCTCAGTATAACAAATTAGTGTATTAAATTAACTAATATGTCTTTTCTCTGATTTAATTCACTTTATCTTCCCCCGGCGCGCCAACAAGGAACCAACGTGTTCGCGCACGAACGGCCATATTTCGTACTAGTCTCTTCTTGTCGTCTAGAGATGGCGCTAAATCCAATAAAATGTCCTGCTTGAAAGGCAACAGTAAGGAGGTCCGATATGTATTCGCTATGTCGTATAGGCATTCCAGACTTTTTATTCTTATGTCCTGAAATAAAACAGAGGAAATTGTTAATAAGTTATCATTGTTATTGAAGAATTCTAAGCTCTAATATAAGGATTTAAGATTCAAAATGGCATGTATGGCCGTTTGTTGTTGTAATAAGTACTAAACAATCATACTGTGTCTGAAATCGCGAATTTGGAATAATATCTATTAGGTTATTCTGTGCTTGAAATCTTATGGTAGCTAAGTAGCTATTATAGCTAAGGTAACTCAGGTCCTCTCTAATATTTTTTTTTTAAACAACGCCTGCTCTAGGAATTGCTCCTGTGTCGCGGGGGTGTAACACACACAATACATATCACACTCAATGAGTAATTGTTCGGCGTGTCAAAGGACTCAATAAGCCATTTTTTTTTATTTAAATTTATGTCAATTTTTGAACTATCACGAAGGAATGATAGTTCAAAATTAACCGCCAGAGGCAGTACTAGTGGTGGTATATATATTTCAGAAAAAAGCTTATTGGTACGAAGTCTTTGTTCATGAGCTGTAGTTGCCACTTAGGTTAATAGAGTTGATGTAGTGATGGTTGTCTCTTTCTAGAGTTGTAGTCGCTCTATGGTCCTATATCTGTCTCCAAATATCCACACACAATTTTATTATCATTGTGAGACTTAGTACCTCGTAAATTGCGCAAGCCTGCGTCGCCCTAGTAACTTAGCTTACTATACTGTAGCTTAAAATAACATCACGTCTATATCACCCAGAAGGGTGTGGCAGAGGTGTACAACACCCACATTTCACCTGTTAGAGGAGGTGAGCCTATCGCCATCCATCGGGCAAAATTCCAACTCCGTGCTGTTATTGTGAATATCCTGACGGAAAGTTCACAAATAACACTTTGCACGACTCGGGAATCGAATCCGAGACCACTGGGTGAGAGGTGCATACACTAACCACTAGACCATCGCGGCAGTATACTACACTGTAATACTATAAAAAGAATTCACTTACCATAGATTTGATATACCTAGAGAGATTGACCAGCCTCGGTAGAACAGTCTGCAGACTATCAGACACTAGAGGTTGAGCTTTTATTAAATGTGAAAGAACGTCGAGAGAGACTAGTAGTAAATCATTGTTCTCGTATTCTAAAGAATCTATTACTATTGGTGTGATCTGAAAAGAGGGAAATAAGTATTCAAATTATGAAATACGGGTGTTACTCACGTAATGTTGGTCTATTTAGTCGACCGCGGTTTCGCCTATACGTCTAGGCATTATCAAGAGAGTGCGATACGTCGCGCCTGAGTCGCAGCCAGTCTACGAGACCAAATAGACCAACATTACGTGAGTAACACCCGTATTTCATAATTTGAATAATGTTACAAACTCACGTCAGTTTTAATAAAAATAGGGAAATAAGTGTTTATATAACATACCATCACGCTTATATTACCCAGAAGGGTGTAAAACACCCACATTTCACCTGTTATGTTTAGGTCCCATGGGATAGGGGGTAAAGCCTTTCGTTATCCACCGGGCGCACTGCCAACTTCGTGCTGCTATTGTGAATTAAAAAAAAATATAGCACTCAGCCCGACCAAGGCATCGAACCCGAGACTTCGCGGTAATAGGCGCTTACGTTTACCACTAGACCATTGAGGCATTTCGCTTCACTTTCACTTTATCGCTTAGCAGGACAATGATCTTAGTAAAAAATATATTAAAACATTTTTTTTTTATACTACGCCCACAGCGAACGAAGTAGTCCACCTGATGGTAAGTGGAGTACAGCCCATCATCATCATCAACAATCCACAAAAGCAGATTATAGATGCGTCGCTGCTGCTGAGGACTATGGTGTTATGCCTCATGTGCCAGTAATTTCAGGGCCTGATCTCACCACCAAACCGGAACACAGTAATGGAAGCACTACTATTTGGCGGCAGGTTAAAGGTGAGACGGTGATGCTGCCGCTCTCGAGCTCATTCACAAGAGCTCTACCACCAGTAAACAGTAAACATAGACAAAAACCTCACCTTTATAGCCTCATTATTCAATACAGTCTTCGGCGCCTTCGACATAACATAGGCCCAACTCAGCAAATAATCTTCCTTAGTCTCCGGCATCATTGGCCCTAACTTCTCCATCAACTTTGAGAATGTTACAAACATCCTCTGCTTGTATAAAGGGCTTATTCTACTATGCTGTTTTGAAGTTAGGCAGTCGGTGTATTCAGTCATAATTGTAAGTATTGCTTCGGAACCTTGATGACAATGTTCTGGGTTCTGGAGGATGCCTACTATCTGGAAAACAAGGAGTTTGGAGTTAAGAAAGTAGTGTAGATATATATATACTGTTTTATATCGCTATTACTGCGTGCAATGGAAAACATAATGTTATGATATGATTAACAATAGCAGCCCTGTATCTGTCCCACTGCTGGGTTTGGGCCTCTTCTCATGATGAGAAGGGTTAGCCTATAGACCACCATGCTGGCCAAGTGCGGATTGGTAGACTTCACACACCATCAAGCACTTTTAGAAACTCACAGGCGTGCAGATTTCCTTACGATGTTATCCTTCACCGTTAGCGATGGATTATATGATAAATACACACATATCTTCGAAAAGACGAGTGTTAACGATTTATTGACAGAGGTGTGTGCCGTGGGTTCGAGCCAGAGACATTTGACTTCGCAGTCCTACGGTCTCCCACTCGGCTATCGCTGCTATATGTTATTATTACTCAGAAACAATGTAATATTGTAATAGTTCAGTAGCCAAGTATGTGTGGAACAAATTATTGCTTATGTTTTCTATATCAAAGATTACGTCATCGTGGTACATAAGACACGCAAGGTTACGTCTTTGTAACAAGCAATAACTTTAGAATGCAAACAAGGGGCAGGACAAACAGAAAAGATGTGAGACTAAGATTTTGACGCGTCGCGGTTTAAGTATATGGAATAGAGCATGGCCCATATGGCGATCCTTCAATAGATTGAGGTCCCAGGTCGCTGCAGGTACAACCTGACCAAGCAGATAACTCTCAAATAACCTAAATATTTTTTTGACTATTTGACGTAGTCAAGTATTGGGCGGCAACCATTTGACAGACTTTGTGTTTATGATATTAGAAGAAAAAGAGGTATATAAAAAGGACGAGGCATGTACAAGACGCGAACAACTGCACAGGCGCCTGTGCCACGTGATCAACTTAACCTGCACGTTCACGCCTGTCAGTCGCGTATGTCTGCGCCTCGTCTTTTCAGTTCGTTTTGTGTGCTGGCTCTTCTATACATCTTGTATGAAAATTTATTGGCCGGGCGCCACGTCTCCAACGCGTCTTTATTTTGACTTTTATAATTGTCCTGCCTCTTAGGCACGCTATCTTTCTATATGTGACTATCGCTATTATAGCACTGCTTTATAGTGGTTAATTATAAGTATGACTGCTTTAAAAATGTATTCAACTCACCTTTTGTAACCAAAATACGAATGTTTCACTCCCTCTCATAACCAGCGCCTTAGTCACCCATCCATACAAGTGAATTAACTTTGGACACAACGACGCATCGTCTCTCGAACAAGCCGCCAATCGAGCCTTTAACAGCTCATATAGGACCTCAAACTTCTGGCCGTGTTCCGCTTTATTCAACAAATGCGCTACTAACACACAACCTTTACTCCTCACTAACTCATTTCCACTACTCAACGATATATCCAAAGACTGTGTCATTATGTCCTCAAATCTAGTTGTATACACATTGGAGTGCAACGGAGAATATAGACTTTCTAACACTAAAAAGTATACATCGTTGGATTTACATTGTTCTAAGACGTTAGACGTATGTTTGGATAATACTCCAAGTTGCTTTTCCGGTGATAAACTACTCATTGTATTCGATACTAACGCATATCCATGAGCTAAAATATCACTACTGCTATTTGGTATTTCTTTATACAACCATGTCAATATTGGCTCTATAAGTCCGTGGTCACTTTCAATTTGCATAACCTTTTCACTTGTATAAAAACTTGATACAGACATTGATTCATTTAAAGCTTCTATCACAAGATTTGTATCTATATCATCACCAGATATGATCTTCAATATGTCCTCTATTATAACTTTAGTAAATTCGTCTATACTTGCTAAATTAGTTAGTAGTTGCAGCCGTTTCTGTAAGCTAGACTTGTCATCGGTTAAATTGTCCAGATTACATTTACCTTTGACCACTAACCCCATGATCAATTCTGGGTATTTTCTAGCTATAGCATGTATTGTTTCTACACTAATACGTAACACTTCAGTGTCTTGCGAATGCTGCACATTGTGAATTAAAATTTCAACAAAAGGCACTACTAAATCAGTTTTCAAAATATCCTTCACTCTAACCAATGTTTTGAAACCAGCAATTTGAAATTCCTTTTCAGGATTGCTAACAGCAGCAAGGCATAGTTGAGGAATCTCGCATATTTGTTCTTCAACTAAATCCTGTGCTTCCCAATGTTTCACTATTTCATACAAGTCGGCCAAAAAATCCAAGCAAGCAATTTGCAATTTTGGGGCAGTTTTGAACTGATAATAGGAGACTGTTGCTGGAACCATGCATTTTGTTATAACCACACAGGACTCTTTGGATGCATTGGCAGTTGTCAACAGTACTTTCGTAGCTTGAACAAATTGTACAACAGTTGTGGCCTCGGCGATTGCAGTCTGGTTAGTGATGAGTATGGTTTTGATCATATTCTCAAATGATTTGTCTGTGTCAGCAATAGTGGCCAACTTTGCAATCAGTGCAAACAGTGCCTCGTGACTAGCGATCTTGATTTCGTCATCTGTTTTGTGATTTATTTCTTTGTGAATGGAAGACCATAATGCTTTGATGAATGGCCCATATGACTCAGCCTTGAATGTTTTACAACTTGCCGCCTGGAAAAAACATATTGATTATTAATTTAGTAAAAAGGAAAATACAGTTATTGTTGAGTAGACAACAAAAACGAAGGTTGTTTAGATTAAACTTGGAAAAACAGCAGAGTCCTAATAGAAATTACCAAAGTGATAATTTGTTCAAAATAATTATCAATTATAGTAAATTCACCATTATTGTACAAAATGGTTTATAAATCCATCAGTTATATATCGTAACATTTAGGCATCACAATAATTAAACAATAAAAAAATTATTCATCTCCAAAATAAAATGAACACTAACCAACAGCCTCAAGGAATCAAGTTTGGCACACCTTAATGTGGAGTCCAACTTCTCAACCAATAACACAAGGCAATATTCGCCAAACTCTGGTATTGCGCACAAGCTTGGGGCCAACACATTGGCCAAATCATCTCTCGATACTGCTGCTGGGTCATCCGGCGCTGGATGGAAGTCAATTGGATAGTAACAGGATATGACATCAAACATTTCTTCCGCAAGATGGCCTATAGGAACGGTATTCACAAACGTTGGAATAAAATGGAAGAGATAAAGCAAGTTACGTGGATCTCTTTCGCCGTCCATTGCAGATATCATGCCATATACGAGATCCGGACCCAGGGCTTTGCAATCTGAAAAGTTAACAAATAAATGTATTGATTTATTATTGAGAATATGGGTTACTCACATTCTTTTAGCCGGGATATGCAGACTAGTTTCGAATCTACTACGTAGATTCATCATCTGGGCGAATTGCGAACGTCGCGCGACTGCGACGAAACGCGATTAATCGCCCAGTTGATGAATCGACGTAATAGATCCGAAACTAGTTGGCATAGCAGCATTTATATAAAATAATAATGTCTTCACCTCACATCGGTTTTAATAATATTAAATAACTATATTGATTTTTTTCTGGAATTTCTAAAGAATATCAATAATCAATAGCAAATTATTTCATCAATACCAAATTCAGATCAAAACTATACTTACACTCAGGGTCCCTTTCAACCAGTTTTTTTATAATCAAATAATAATTATATCTATCTTGACGTAGCTGCGATTGGCAAGCAACTTCTCTAAATAGTGTTGCTAAAAACTCAGCACTAGAGTTAATATTAAAATTAGTCATTTCTATAAGTGCTAGATATCCTTCTAGTACTGAAGGTATAACACTATGATGATCTTTCAACCTGTCCATATAGAATTTTGATATAAATCGAAGCTGCATATCGGAAAGAAAGCTCTTCGGCATTTCTTTTAATATTTTTGTGTAAAACCGCATCCCTTTTTCACGGTTTACTGGATCTGTGTGTGTTAAGGCTGCACCCATATTTTCTACAAGATTTGAGAGATCTGTGCGACCAGTAACAATGTCTGAAATAAAAAATATTTTAGTTATAATTTAGGACAAATAAGTAATAAAGCAGCGATAGCTGAGTGGGAAGTCATTGGACTGCGAAGTCAAAGGTTTCGGCTTCGAACCCTCAGCTCACACCTCTTTTCGAAGATATGTGTGTATTTATCATATAAATTATCGTAAAGGAAAACATCGTGAAACCTACATGTCTGAGTGTGACTAAAATGTGCTCGAGGGCACAGTATAAATATGTACAAACAGTACGGAAACTGCCTACAAACGTGCGAAACGGCACGCACACATAAACATGCACACCGACGAGACGCCTAAGCGGTTGTCGCGGTGTTCTCAGTAGCGAGTGCCGCTTAGGGGTCTCGTCGGTGTGCATGTTTATGTGTGCGTGCCGTTTCGCACGTTTGTAGGCAGTTTCCGTACTGTTTGTACATATTTATACTGTGTCGAGGGTGTGTGAAGTCTACCAATCTGTACTTGGCCAGCGTGGGGACTAGAATCTCCCATAATGATGCTTCGTCTATGAATCAGTGGCTCGCAGTCGCAAAAGAGGTGCAGCTGTGTTTCCGGTTCCTCTTTACAGAATCTGCAGTAGTCATCGTCCGCATAGCCCATACGGGATAAGTGCCTATTTAGCTTGCAGTGTCCTGTTAGGGATCTAACGGCAAGAGACACCTTGTTCCTACTAAGTGCCAGCAGCTCAGTAATAAATTTGTTCGAGAAGCCCTCGATGAGGCTTTTGCTGTGATCCATCCCTTGATTCTGTTGCCAGAGCCGTGATGAATCCTCGAATAGCTTTCCCTTGAGGAATTGGTAATCCTGGTTTTTTGAGATTCCACAGAAAGGCTCTGGTCCTATTTGCAGAATCTCTGTACCAGACCTGGCCAGTTTATCGGCCTTTTCATTTCCCATAATATCTGAATGCCCGGGGCACCATTCTAGAACAACTTTGTTCTTCTTCCCAATGATATTTAGGCTGTCTACGCAATTCCTGACCAGTCTAGAATCAATTGTGTTTGATTCTAAGGCCTTGAGAGCTAAGGAATTTGTAGGTAGGAGCTATCTATTGTTAATATTGTTATCACTTGTGTGGTAAGTCTGAAATATTTTGTACTTTGAATTTATTATTCTATTCAAGTTCTTGTTTATACAAACACATAACAAGTTCAAGGTACAGAGATAATATATTAGAATATTATCATATTAAAAGTATATATAAAAACTCCAGACATGTAAAAATGATAAGGAAACAGTTATTGTTGTATATGTTCAAATAGTAATCTTATTATTTGAATAGTAGTAAAAGTAACATGTGATAGCACAGCTGTTAAATGTGACAACAACACCATACTTGAAAAATTTAAAAAAAAATTGGGACTGGCAGGACCCAAACTGCGAGCTCTGCTCACTCGGCTACTTTACCACTAAGCTACAGTCTTATCTCGCCAGGGCCCCTTATTTTCTCAATTGTATGTTAAGTCATTATGTGATAACTGTTTCTTAGTATAATTTGCAAACCATAGGTAAATGCTCTAAGAATAAACAATATCATGTTTACAGATTTAATTAAATTAATATATATCTAAAAGATATTTTGAATTATCAAGAGCAGTGATGTGAGGCTAGCAGTGTGCCAGGGGATATAAGGCCACATAAATACTAAAATAAACCAATTTTGAGTTGCATATCTTGTTGGGAATTTGATTAATTTAATTTGTGACTATTGCTTTTAATTAAAATAGTAGATTGGCGGACAATGTTATGGAAACCCATAACTTCCATTTATATAATGATTTTAACTGAAATCTACAGAACTGTAAAGGAAGTCTGATTGGTGTAGAAATATTACTAATATACGGCTGTTTAATAGGAATTTAATTGCTTACTTACCGGTTACTATGCTGTCAGTCCTATCAAAAATTGCGTTATCTTGCATTATAGCATCGGCCAAGTCCGGTTTGAGCCAAATCGGATCCATTTTGCTAGGAATTCAACCAGAATTGAAATTGTAACATAAAAAATCTCAATTTTCCACTTTCACATCATTAGCCAGGCATATTTTATGAATAAATGAGAAGATATTACAATACCGTTAAATAAATTTATTGAAATATAAGAGCTAAAACACGCAAAATTTAACCAATTCACAAATTATTAAGATTTTTTAGGTTATTTAATTGTTATAAAAATTTGAAATTGTAGAGAGACACTGTTTTTCAGCCACGCAGCCTTTTCTGTCAAAATATACATAAAATCTAAAATGCTACATTTCTACACCAAGCACGTGACATCGCCGATGATCGATTTGAATCATTCGATTAGCATTTATGATAAATAAATAAACGTGTATTATCGCGTAGCTAGTGTAGCTACTGCACTAAAATAAATATATGTTGCCAGTTTCGATGTTGAAAAATAGATAGGTATAGGTCGCGTCATGTAAAAAGAATGCTGGCGGTCAAGCTGCGCATTAGGCGATTTTTCGGACTGTTTGGCGGTATGACGTGCGGCGCGGGGCAGGCGGGTCCCGCGCCGCATGCTTGCCGGTGCGCTATTGTTTCATCAGTCAACCTTTGGCTTCCGTACTGTGTCCACGTTATTTTCGTTCTCAAAATACCATCGCGCACAAAAGTTTTTATTTACGAAATGGCTTTACACAGAAAAGTGAGAAAAATGATTTATGACGTATATTGTTTTATGAAGAGAGAGGCTGATAATAATGCAGTTGATAATTTAAAACAATGTATGAAACGGATCGCAGTGGCAACAAAATGTTCTGAGTCTACAGTGAGACGAATTGTAAATGGTTCAAAAGATTCATAGTTCCTTACTGTCTTCGGAACTCCCGGCAAAAATAAAAGAATCAAACAAAAACCAATAACAGACATTGACAACTTTGACCAGGGTGTTATAAAAAAAAATCATCCACAATTTCCACGTCACTGAAAAAGAATTGCCTACCATAGGCAAGTTGCGAAGACCGCGTCCTTATCTGGTTTTCACGTCACCAACGACGACTTAATGGAAGGAGTATCAATATTACTTTAATTTTTTTGTAATTAGATTCAACATTTTAAACTAAATTAAACATGTTTTAAATTATATTTAATGATATTTTACCTAATAAATTTTGCAATGTACTTACCGAAAACCAATATACGAAGCCGCGAGCGACAAGCTTGTTCAAAAATAAAACAATAGGTAGCTAGTACTTTCGTGCGCGAGTGTACCAATGCGCAAACACCCCCCCCACCACTTTCTTCCAGCGTTCTTTTTACGTGACGCGACCTATACTCAGAGTAAGTATTGGGTACATTCTAGATTCATGGATAGGTATAATCACGGCGTAACAAACAATACATTTTTTAAAGCTCAATTTGTTTAAGCAAGTAGTGGGTTCAAAGTCTTGCTGTTAAGCTGTTGAAGCGGTAAAACGCTGCTTTTTATATATTTTACTAGCTTTTGCCTCGACTTAGTCCGCGTGGAATTCGTTGTATTAACCAATAGCTGCTCCCGCAGTTTACTGCTCCACTCCCATTAACTTTAGCGTAATGTTAAATATTTTAAAACGACAACAACAACTAACTTTCTGCTACGGTTTCGTCTGTGTGGTAGGTTTATCAATAAAAGTAGCCTATGTTACGCGCCTTGTAGTCAGCGCCTTTTCATCAAAATTGGTCCAGCCGTATTGACCGGCCGACTATGCTAACGATAAACTGGGATCACCTGTAATCCACCACGCGATAGTAATTCTTGCACGACTGTTACAGTTTTATTCTGAAGCTGCTGTGGCACAGTGCATACATGAGTCACATGAATTTTTATATAGGGACAGTCGAAATTTTGTTTTGAATCTCACAGAAAGCGTTTCACTATTCTTAAATCAGAAATCAGTTCAGCATCTAATCAGATCTGAGGAAATAATTATGTTTATTTAGGGTAATACGACAACGGCACGAGCCGCATTTAATCTCACAATGTCCCGCTAAGCATTTATTTACCACTATTAGCACGAGTTAGCCATTAGCGTATATAAATAGAAATAAAACGAGAACCACTTTTTACTCCCGGCAGAAAATTAGGAAATGGGAGCAAACTGCAAGGATATCCCAAACTTCGGGAATCTTGCAGGAGCTTACCCATCTCTGGTTTAAACGGAAGATAGAACCGGGTTTTAAGATCAGATGACTTGGTTGGTTTTGCAAATTATTTTAGTTTAATTCTGTCGGTAGAGATGCAAAGGCGTAAGTTTACCATGGTAATTCTCGGTGATTTACCGTCCTTTACGGTAAGTAATGATAATTTACGGGTAGTTTACAGTAATATTATTATATAATAGATTACCGGTAACTTGTAATATTCTAAATTAAGATTTATTTCAAATCCCACGCGCATTATGTTTGTGAAATCTCACATAACCTATCAATGTTATGTACAAAAAGTTATGTACAAAAGAATAATTAGTTTCTTGAATAGATATAATATATTAGCTAGTGAACAGGACGGTTTCAGAAAAAATAAGTCGACATCTCTGGCAGCATACAGTCTAGTTAATTCAGTATTAAATAATATTAATTCTAGAATAACAACTACCGCTCTATTTTTAGACCTCAGTAAAGCTTTCGACTTTGTAAACCACGATATTCTGGCAGTTAAATTAGAAAAAAGCGGTATTCGAGGCCCAGCTTTGCAGTGGTTTCGTTCATATTTATCTAATAGAAAACAAGTTACTAAAATCACAAAATTCAACGAAATTACAAAAACAGTTGAAACGTATGAATCTGAACCGCAATTCAATTATCTAGGTGTTCCACAGGGTAGCATACTAGGCCCTCTTCTTTTCTTAATATTTATAAATGACCTTCCAAAAGCAGTTCAACATGACTCTGTTCTGTTCGCAGATGATACAACTATCATCATAGGTTGTGAAAATAATGCTACATTTGAGTCGGAGATAACAAAAACAATGCAAGATATAATGAGATGGTTATATGACAATGGTTTAAAAATTAATATAAATAAGACTAATATAGTACATTTTAAAACAAGAAAAAGCAAGGCCTTAGAATTAAATGTAACTTGTAACATTCAAAGAATTCAGCAAACAAACAAAACGAGCTTTCTTGGAATCACAATAGATGAATTCCTTACGTGGAGGGAACATATTGACAAAATCAGTGTAAAAATAAATAGGTTTGTATTTGCAATAAAAAAGATTAAAACTGAGGTTTCGAAACAAGCTGCCATAACAGTATATCATGCATATGTGTGTTCCATTATCCGTTATGGTATCGTAATCTGGGGAAACTCCTCGGAACTTAATAGAGTTTTTGTAGCACAAAAAAAGTGCATTCGGGCTATATTTGGTATGGAATGGACTGAATCGTGTAGACCGGTTTTTAAATCACAAAATCTTTTATCAGCACCATGTATTTACATTTACGAAATAGCTAAACTAGTCAAAGGTAATCCATCCCTTTTCAAAATAAAAGATAACACAAACAAACGAAAAGCAACTCACACATACCTAGAATTACCAGTACCTAAACTAGAATTATTTAGACATGGTTGTGTTTACATGGCTCCACTTATTTTTAATTCATTGCCCGAGTGGATTATTGAACTACCGTACAATAAGTTTTGTAATCAGCTGCACAAATGGTTAGTGACAGAATCTTTTTACTCAGTTAAAGATTTTCTTAAAAAATCTTCATGTCGTTCATATCATTTTAGGAATGCACTGTAATAAAAATTATTGACTAATTTAATGTCAAGTGTTATAAATGTTATTAATATTACAATAATAGTATTTTTTGTTCTGTTCATTATATATTTGATATGGCGTTCATTAATAATTGCTAAATATGTAGTATTCATTCTTTGTATTGTTTTGATAAGATGTTAACAGCTGATACAATTGTTATTATCTATGTTGTAGTATATATCTCATAATATGTTTTTATTAAGTTTTTGCATGCTACTTCCAAATGGCGAAATGTGTCACTGTACATTATTTATATTATTTGTCACCTTTTAATACCACATTTTATGCAAATAAATGAAATGAAATGAAATGAAATGGAATCACGAAAACCAAATTTGCTTGTACCATATCGTCATAATGGGATAGAAAAAGAATGGAAAAGTCTTTCAATCAATCGTAGTGTAAAAAAACTGTATTAATATGACGGTATATGTTCAGGCGTGCTATAGGAGGCCCAAATTATCATTATTTCTGCAATTGCAGGCACTATTTCTGGAGACAAACGATTTTAGAACTAAAAGCAAGTAACATTTCAAGTAGGTAGATAAAATTAAAACATTTAGATATTTTTTTTTTATTCTGTCGATTAGTGTTTGTAGGATTTTGTTGCCTTGAGGGATTTAAAATAAAATGAAATTTTGAATGTTGTTAGTCACGGTTCCGGTAACATATCGTTGTATCCATAAACCTAGTCACAGGTTTCTAAATCCGTACAGATACCAAACTATGCAAGTATTTGCAACCCTTTAATTATTTTCAGTTGACAGGACAGGAAAGACAGCTGGAATCGACGTTCCATTATTTTGTTGTTATATTTACAGCGTAATTATTACTTTGATCTCTTTTACGCAACACAAAAAAGTTATAAGTTTGTCCTTGTTTCTTTAACTGTCATCCGATCTTAGGATTCTACTTTTGCAAATTTTAATTTTAGATACTTGTAGGTTATGTTTATAATTTCAATTAAATCAAGTATTATAATGTGCGGTTGATGAAAAGTGATGCAATAATCGGTAGTGGAAATCATTACAAATATTATTTAAAATTATTAACCGTGTACCAGTGCAAATGCGCAGTGCATTCGTGAGAATGTCTCATAAAACGCTCATAGATTTTGTGGTGAAATATCACACACCTCGTTTGCTAAACAACGTCGTCTTTTTCCCGAGTAATGGAAACTCCTTTTTCGGGAGAAGATTAGTGGTTCCAGTGCCTGTGGCCTCTTCATCTCCTCAGCTTCAATCGCCAAGGGCATTCAGTACAACTACTACGAAATTTAATGAAATCCAATTGGACACTGGGCATCAAAAATTTCAAGACGGCAAATTTCAGCTAATGTTTACATGTAAAAAATGTAATACACGAAACAACAAGATCATTTCTAAACAAGCTTATTACAAAGGTGTGGTGATAGTGATATGCAGTGGCTGTGAAAACAAACATCTTATTGCTGATAACCTGAACTGGTTTACTGACATGGATGGGAAGAAGAACATCGAAGATATAATGAGAGAAAAGGGTGAAACGGTACACAAAATTATGTCATCAGATCTTGAGTTTATTGCATCAGAAATTGTGAAGAATATAGAAAATGATGAAACAGTTTTGTTAAAAGATAAATCTGATTGAAACTTACTTTAAGTGTTTATATAGATTCATTCTAGCAGAATAGTTATACTAGTGTCTGTTATAAACATTTTTGCCTTAATTTTGTTTAAGACAAGAATTGTGTAATTCTATCCTAGTTGCATCATGCTGGCATGATCAATAAGCCCTTTACATTGTATTTATACTTATTATTGAGAATATGGGTTACTCAAGTTATTTTAGTTGTAGATATGGGAACTAGTTTTTAATCTATTTTGTAGATTCATCAACTGGGCGAATTAATTATTCTTGAATCAACCTAATGGATTTGAAACTAATTGGCATATCTCAGGCTAAAATAATGTGAGTAACCCATATTCTAAACAATAATGTCTTCACCTTACATTGGTTTTAATAATATTATTTATAGTTATTTCATAAATATTCAAACTGTTTTGCAAATTCTACAATGGCACAGCTGAGCTGTAGCAACTTCTCACAAAATGTAGCTTTTTAACACTATTAGTCTATCTACGACTATAACATAATGATAATATCACATCATTAATTGGCTGGGAAATAGGATGTCATGGTAGTCTCCTTTACCATAAGATGCCTTTAATATAAGCTAATATTTTGTTAAAGAAATATTATGTAAAATATTAAAAATAATAAAGTATTAAAATTCCATTAAGTACAGTCATTCAGGGTAACATTGACAGATCAACACTATATTTTTTTAGCTAACTTTTAATTTTGTTAAATAAGAGACAGAAGAGTTAACATAATCTGTGACCTCAGGTGGATTTTCATGCTCTCAAATTATTTATCGCAACCAATAACCATAAAATTTATCAAAAACTGGCAATTTTGTCATGTGTCAAAGTTAGCACCCCCATATGGGTAACTTTGACACAGCTGAAATTTGATACAGGAATCAAAACAATAATATTTTTGTAGCTTCAGGGTAACATTAGATTCATTTTTTATTAAATATGAGGTGTAATGGAGTCATAGACAAGTCAATAAAACCATAAATTTTAGTTCTATCTTTATTTAAGCACTTAGGAAACTCACAAATAAAATCAACATGAGATTTTTTTTTAAACATGCTCGTAACTTTAGAAAGAGCTCTTATATGTATCAAAATTAACTGTATCACTTAAAAGCTAAACATATTTAGGCTACTAAGGGTCTATTCACCCCACTCCATAAAGAGTAAGTCATCTTCCAAATGATAAACTCCAAAAGATTTTATTTTGATTTTGGCTGTATCTATAGTTGATACAATGTCGTCAAACTTAATTTTGACCATTTCTTTCTCATCGGGCCACCTCCACCCACCGTCTATTGACTTGGTCATAGCCGCAATTGCGTAATATGGGGGCAAGAACGATAGGACTTTCCCTGGGAACAAACATCCTTCATCTCTAAATACAACAGTAGTCCCAGGCGGGATTGTAGGTAAGTTCGAAATGTTGCTTACTGATATGGGCTTCATCTTTTCAGGGCATTCTGATATACATGTTGCTTCTTCAGTCTCGTTTATAATTAAATACTCTTCTATTACAACTTCATTTCCTATATCTAAATGTATTGCCATATCTTCAAATTATTAATTAATTTATTGTATTAATTGGTATTTTATATTCTTTGGCAGCAGCGTAGGCACTAAGTGTACCAGATCTAACCTTTTCTATGCGCCTTATATGACGCAATTAATGTCATCAAGGATGCCCTCAAACGTAAGGAGATCGCTGCAGTAGTCTCCCTGGACATCGAGGGGGCTTTTGACAATGCGTGGTGGCCAGCCATCATGCTAGAACTACACCATTTGGGCTTGGACACCTACACCATCAAACTTATGGCGAGCTACCTCGACCAGAGAAAAGTAAGCATCACCTACGCAGGTGAAACAGTTGACAAGGACACAAATAAGGGATGCGTGCAGGGCTCCGCTTTGGGTCCGCTACTCTGGAACATTCTGCTTAACCCACTTCTCAACAAAGCAGATACACTGGAGGCGCATGTGCAGGCTTTCGCCGACGACGTGCTTGTCATCGCCACGGGAAAGACTGGACAGGAGGTGGAAGCAAAAATGACCGCAGCCCTAGACACAATAACCAAATGGGGCGCAGAAAATAAGCTTAAGTTCGCACCACAAAAAACGCAGGCTATGGTAGTGACTAAAAAACTGAAGTATGACCCAACACGCATATACATAGAATCCAGGGAAGTCACTACCAGGGACAGTCTAAAAGTTCTGGGTCTCACGATCGACAAGCATCTGAACTTCAACAGTCACTTCGACGAGCTGAGCCGGAAGACAACTGGCATCTTCAACTTGGTCTCGAGAGCCGCGCGAGCGAACTGGGGTCTAAACTTCTACATACTCAGAACTCTCTATCTTGCCGTCATAGAACCTATTGTGCTGTACGCGGCGAGTGTTCTAAACGACAGCACTCACCTCAAGGGAAACATTGCGAGATTAAACAAGCTCACCCGAAGATTTGCCCTTGGGATATGCAAGGCTCATCGAACAACGTCTCTCACATCGGCGACCCTGCTCTCCGGGATCTTGCCTCTGGACCTCCGTATTCAGGAGCAGGCCAGGACCTATGAGGTCAAAAGAGGAAAGCCGCTGGTGGAACTGCCGGGCAGAAGAGTTGAAAAACGAATAAGCCCCTTCCAACTGCCACACCCTGCCGAGAGAAGCCAGCTGAACTTCGGCTTGGTTGCTACTGAAGAAGAATTAGCGAAACTAGCACCAACAGGCAAACTCATATTCACCGATGGCAGCAAAATAGAAGGGAAAGTTGGAGCAGCCTTCACTGTCTGGAATAATGGTTCAGAAAGCAGCTACAAGTATTTTAGACTTGAGGCCTACTGCAGTGTCTACCAGGCAGAACTTGTGGCTATTCTTAGATCGCTCCACCATATTACCACCCCTCATAACTCTGGCAGCATCTCGATCTTAAGCGACTCACGTTCATCACTTGACTCACTGCGCCAGATTGCGCCTCAGAACCCAATAGTCGTAGAAATCAAACATGAGCTGGAAGAATTAAGAAAGAAAGGCACCAAGGTTGATCTATACTGGATTAAGGCCCATGTGGGATTCGAAGGAAATGAGCGCGCCGATGAGCTTGCCAAGTACGCGGCACTGAGAGACGAAAGAACACCAGTATATGACAGGTTCCCACTATCATTTGCCAAGAGAACTACCAGAAACCTCACCATTGAAGCATGGCAAAGGCGCTACGAGGAATCTTCAACTGGCAGTGGAACAAAATTATTTTTTGACGACTGCAGAGAGGCACATAAAATCATTCTAAACATGGGAATGACCAATCTTAGAGCCCAGATACTGACCGGACATGGTGGTACACGTTTTTACCTTCACAGGTTTAAGTTAGCCGCTAGTCCATTATGTACCTGCGACGATGAAAGTGTGGAGAACATCTCACACATCCTGATGGAGTGCCCCAAATATGGCGCAGCCCGCCATGACTGCGAGTCTGCCCTCGAGGGGTGTCTAACAGCCGACACTCTACCCCTACTGATGGCAGATAGGAGGAAGAGGGAGGTGCTGATGCGAAATGCTGAAGAGATTGCGCTGAAGGCCGGCAGAGCAAATGGAGCGACAGCATGAGGAGCAGAACATAAAAGGAAAGATTACTAACATAGTAATATAATATACAGAATACATACCCAGAAAGGGTAAGAAAGGAAGACACACACAGGACAATAGAAAGGATAAAAACATAGTTTGAAGTTGTTGCATAATAGATAGCAACAGAAGTTATAGCTAATAAAAAAAAAAAAAAAAAAAAAAAAAAAAACCTTTTCTATGCATTCTTCTAAAACTGCTAAGGTGTAATTGGATTTTGATCCATATCTGCGGGTGCCAGGCTCTGGAACTTTCTTCTTTCGAGGCATCGTGTTTTTAGCTGAAAAAAATATGAATACATAAAAGTCATTAATGTATGTATTGTATGTTTCAAATATATTTATATTATATAAAGACTAAGACGTATGTACATACATATTTAGACGTTACACTTATATGGCAAAGTTACCCACATTAAAAATGGTAGATCACAAAAAAGACGGGGTAACATTGACACTGTCAAAGTTACCCAATATTGTAACTAAATATGACTTACTGTTTGTTTTTATGAATTTAATAAAGATGAAATGTGAAAACAGAAAAAATGATTTGTATATTTCAAATTAGGCATATTAAGGGTTACATTTAATTTCTTACCTACCTTGATAACAGCCAAATTCTCGAATTATCCAAAAAGTTAACCACTGAAAAAAACCACTCAGTTACGCGCGCCAAATTTTCAATAGTTTTTGACGTAAACGTTGTTTGACAGCTTTTTTTTTTCAAGAGTTCGTTTACGAAGTTTGTTAACGGTGCGAATGGAATAAATTTAATGTTGTGCATTCAATATAGTCAGCGTAAAAAATTAATAAATACTTCGTGATTTGACTGTCAAAGTTACCCTGAATGACTGTACCTACTTCATTTTTTTTTATTTAGAGCATAATTTTATAATCAAAACTGAGGAAAGACAGTCCCAGGGCCCTTTTAATAGTTTTGGTCAGTAGCATCACAGATAATATAATACTAGTACAGATACCCAAACTCATACAAAAAATTGACGCCACCTTAAAAAAATTATTTCTGTGAGCTACTTTAATTCACTTTTTATGCCAATAGATGGCCGTACTTGTGAGTAGTCTCAACCGCGCTACCCTAACGCCATCTAGCTATTGCAAAAGGTAACATAGGTACATGTCGTCCTTGTGTGCGTAAGAATGTGTCTGTGTGCGTGCCAAAGCTGGTCAATGTTTTAGAATATTATTATCTGCATTTGTGCGTGTCCGTGTCAGTATGTACCTACATTACCATGACGTTTGACCTTCTACAGCGCTATAACACTGCTTCATTCAAAATATCAAACGATTTTTTAATGTTTTGCGATTTAAAATGTAATGTAATAAAATAATGATTACTTTCTATTGCAATTGATTTTGATTTAGACTTATGTTAGTTGTTTCATTTTTAAGGTTATACAATACAATATCATTCACCCAAGAATAAATTCATTTTAATATGATAGAGCCTTTGTTAGCACGCTTGAATGATGCACGTTGCCGTACTATGCGCTAAACTGGTTCTCAGTTCCTGTCAAACTTGGTAGGTATACCACTAACAAATTGGAGCCTACCTATGCCAAGGATGTTTCAAATCATAGGTTAGGTATAAATAGCCGGGGCTACTCCCGCGAAGCAGTACTGCATTGGGCTGGCGCTTAAGCGGTTACGGCGCGGCGACGGCGCGGCGCACACTGGTTCCAAATTAAAAAAAAGTGGACATTGATAGTAGACCGCTGATATTTTTTTTTATTGTTGATACAGTGATAACAGATAAGGCAAAAAAATATTATTGTCCTACTTCAAATACTTTTCTTGAAAAAAAATATTTCTTTTTTTTTTGTATGGGAGTTTTTACATTTTATTCGATTTCTCAAAAACCTTAAGCGATGTCGAGATGCCAATCAGATATGTTAGAAAACTAATAATTCTGAGTATTTGGCTCGAAGAAACTTATTGCTTATCTCTGCGTACTTTGGAGATAATAGTGACAGAAAATAACATTTTTTTTTAATATTAATTGTTCGTTTTTTTTCAATCATAGCCTTACTTTAGCACATATAATGTATGCTAAAATGTCAAATAAATAAAAAGAGACTTCTCTGTAAAAGAGGTTATGGGGGCTCACTAATGACCGAAACGCTCGCATCATAAATAATGTATTTTTCAAAACAAATTGTAGCCTGATACAATTTGAACATTCAAAATAGAATTAAAACATTATACTACCGTCGTTTTCGTCGTTTTTTGTTTTAAAATCAAAGATACTTTGATCTCTTTGTTTCTATTTTTTTTCAATTTTCTTTAAAATTATAATATGTCCGCATTTGTCACCAATACATGTCACTTATACGTTGTTCTTAAATCAGGAGGTGGTATTAAAAATATCGATTTTTTATTTAATGCCCTTATTGAACATATTGGTGTTGAATTGTCTGCCGAAGATTTGAGTAATATTAAATTATTTTGTCGGAATTTTTCAAGTAATATCTCAAAAAGGTGGTCTACTTCGAGTAGAGCTCAAAAGACGTTTCTTAACAAAAATTCAGACTGCTTATAATCCCAATTAGTTTGGCCAAAATGTCAAAATATCGATTTAAGCAGCATTTTTAAAGTTGCCGAGGAAGTTTCGCCAAATTTCGAAACGCAAGTAGATACTCATCAATTAAGTTGAGGTACAAGTAAAAAATCGTTTGTTGATATATCTGATAAACAGAAGAAAAGGCGTTTTCTAACACTTTAGATTACACAGAGGAGGAATTAGTCTATGCTTTATGTGCCAAATTAAAAGAGTTTAAAAAAACAATGTTAGCTGCTATATTACACAAACTCAGCCAAAACGAGGAAAAATGTGAGATGGTACATGATGTACTATTCGCTAAAAAAACTGACAAGCCGTGTTTACCACAGAATAAAACGTTAGCGCTGTATACCTCAATAAATTTGTCAAAATGGCGATATCAAAATTTAAGAACTATTTTTGCTTCAGAGAAAATGTGTGGTCTTCCATCCTATCAAAAGCTCCTGGAAGCTAAAAAAACTTGTTATCCTCCAGAGGCAGACATAACTGTAACTGAATCTGATGCTAAGATAAGACTTCAATCGCTTCTTGATTTGACAACCAATAGGATATTAAAAACAATTCAGCACAACACTATGCCGACAAAAAATCGCTAAAACTAATAAGCGAATGGGGTTTTGACGGGTCATCTTCTCAAAGTAATTATAAACAAAAGTCACACTCCGTCACTAAAATTGGCGATTCTTCAGTTTAAATGATTAGTTTGGTTCCGCTTCGTTTGGAAGAAGAGAGTGATACTATCTTGTGGCAAAATCCTGCTCCCTCTTCAACAAACTACTGTCGTCCAATTAGATTTATATTTGCCAAAGAAACAAATGAATTGATAAAGAAGGAAATTAAAAATTAATCATTAGAGGAAGAAATCCGTAATCTTGTTCCCACAACTGTAGATAATTTTGATATAAGCCATGTTTTATACATGACTATGATTGATGGGCAAATTTCCACTGTGGTTTCCAATACTTCTTCTGCAGCTGTTTGTAATATTTGCAATACCCCACCTAGCAAAATGAATGACTTGGACTTTGTATCCAAAAGACACATCAGAGAAGATATGTATAAATATGGTCTGTCGTCGCTCCATATGTGGATAAGATGTATGGAATGCATTTTATACATTTCGTACAACTTAGACTTCAAAAAGTGGGCTGCACGAAAAGAAGATAAATTGTTAGAAGAAATTAAAAAGAATTTGACACAAGAAGAATTCCGGTAGAGAACTGGTTTGATAGTTGATATAGTTAAACAGGGATTTGGTACAACCAATGACGGTAACACGGCAATAAGGTTTTTTAAAAATTATGAAGTATCTGCTGAAATAACGGGTATCCACCCTGATTTAATCAAGAGATTTGCAGTCATTTCACAATCAATTTCATCTGGCCAACTAATTAATACCAACTTGTTCAGGGAATATTGTAAAGAAACAGCAATGCTGTATGTAAACTTAAATTCATGGTATTATATGCCTTCACGTGTCCATAAATTGTTGATACACGGTGCTGATATTTGTGAAAATTTCTCCTTTATTCCGATAGGCATGCTTTCCGAAGAAGCTTCCGAAGCGAGGAATAAAGATTTGTAGAAGATTTGAATGTTAGATTGGCACATACAAGAAAAATCGGTAGAATTGAGACTAATTCAGACATTATCCACAGCTTTCTAATTAGCTCAGATCCTTACATTACCATATCAAACCAAAGTTTGCTCGTTTACATACAAAGTTGTTTCCAGAGGCTAGTGCTTTGATCTTGAACAAAGAATTGCTTTCGTTGGAAAACGAAGATGTAGAGATTTCTCAAGAGAATATAGACCCAAATATTAATCTTTCACCATAATACTTCAGAAACGTTTGTGAACATATTCACCTTTATGTTTGCAGCTTTTTTTGTCTTCATCTTGGTTGTGTTTTTTAGAACTGATGAAAGTACTTCTTCAGAAAGGTCAAAGCTCTTCAGACATTAGTGAGCCCCCATAACCTCTTTTACAGAGAAGTCTCTTTTTATTTATTTGACATTTTAGCATACATTATAATGTGCTAAAGTAAGGCTATGATTAAAAAAACGAACAATTAATATTAAAAAAAAATGTTATTTTCTGTCACTATTATCTCCAAAGTACGCAGAGATAAGCAATAAGTTTCTTCGAGCCAAATACTCAGAATTATTAGTTTTCTAACATATCTGATTGGCATCTCGACATCGCTTAAGGTTTTTGAGAAATCGAATAAAATGTAAAAACTCCCATACAAAAAAAAAAGAAATTTTTTTTTTCAAGAAAAGTATTTGAAGTAGGACAATAATATTTTTTTGCCTTATCTGTTATCACTGTATCAACAATAAAAAAAAATATCAGCGGTCTACTATCAATGTCCACTTTTTTTTAATTTGGAACCAGTGTGCGGCGGCTCGGCGCGGCGGAGCGCTGCGGTCTTCCAACCCCTAGCCATAACAGATCGCCGCGCTTAGAACATTCACAGTTCGCGCGCTGTAATAAGTTTCAATTTTGCGTGCAAGACTAGTATTATAATATTATCTGTGGTGCAAGTGGGTACCTCAGGCGAGGTGTAGGTATAATTTTTACATAAACTTGACTCTCGTTAGGGAGTGAATCTTCTGTTGTTCCCAAGGACGATATAATATCTACTAACGTTGTTACTTATTTTGCCTATAGGTACCTACTTCAAATAATAATTTCAAGTATTTCAACATTAATGTAAAGACAATTTAAACGTCTTAAGTCAATAAAAGAGTTGCTAAAGAAAGTAATCTTTATTTATTTCTGGTAAAGTTTGATCGAAAAATCTAAAATCTGTTTATAAAAACGTGCAATCATGTTTGCTTAGCATTGTTCCTACAACTGTCTTCGTTCGCAAAAACGTATTTTTGTAGCAATCTTACTATCGAAATTCTTATCTAGACTAAGATTGCTTTGAAGGAAGAAGACAAGGGAGGTTTTAGTCATATCACTCAGTACAAAAAACATGACAATGTATGTAAAATACCCACTAGTGTATCTAGGGGTGCGCTTTGTTTTTCATAAAAAAATTTCTTCATAAAATTGCAATTATTTTCCGAATTTGTTATTAATAACATTTTTCTTTATACTCATTGGCATTCATAATATTGTTTTTCATTCACATCTTTATCCTATTATTTTCTTATATTATAGTTTTTCTTAATGATACCGATCATTCTTTTCAACTCCTAATTATTTTTATTCATACATTTGTTTGTTCTTTTTAATTAATTAATTTCTTAATTTTGAGTGTTACGTTATTTACTCTATTGATATCCATAATGTCAATATAAATATATTAATTATTTATTTATTTAATTGTAAAAAGATCTAAAAAACATCTCACATAAAATATCCACAAGAGCACACAAACAATCCGAAAACTTCTACCGAAGTGAAGGACACACGCGCGGCCCGTTTATTTGTAAATAAACATTGCAGAAAAACGTTTTGTTTCTGTTCGAAGTACATCACATGACAATTGATATCTATATTATTTTAGATTATAAAAAAATAAAATACATATATATGATTACTTACATTATTAGAAAAACATGTATTTAATATATAATTTAAAAAGTTCGATGATGATTTTATATCTAACTACTATTGGAAGGCAATCGTAGACTCAGAAACTAAACGCGTCATCGTAAGTGAATGTCCAATAATTTAGCATGCTGAGTGACAAAAGCGTCGAACTCCAATTTGTTTATAACTCAATATACACTCACACACTCATACAATGTTAAAATAAAATTGAAATAAGCGCCATCTATTAGCCACAAATAACCTAACCGCATGAAATTTTTACATTTTGTGCCGTATCCAAGACGGCGACTTAGGAGTTAAAGACATAGATTTCTTTTTTCTCTCAAATCACTTTGAAATAATTGAAGAATGCTTTTAACGTTTTATATATACGTGCTTTATTTTTTAAAAATCATATTTTGGTCAAAAGTTGAACAATAGCGTTTATAACAATTTATTATTTTTGCATTGCTATACATAACGCCATCTATGGAAATTTTCAAGAAGTAAAAATCTAATGTTCCTAATGATACCCCATGGTAGCATAAAGGGGTCAGCCTAAGACTTGAAATAAAATTCACTTATAAAAAGATTACATGTTTTATTTTCATTCATATTACAAGATTACGAAACAAAAATATGGCCAACCTAAACTATAAAATTCAAACAGAATCATTTGTAAAGCTTCATTCATATCAATAATATTCGAAATTAAATTTTTATCAAAATTTTCAATAAATCCATAGACAATGGAAATAAACCTAACTAACTAGAAACATTGCTCATCCTTGATGTATGATATAATTTATTTATATGAATACTGCTTTACAATCTAAAAATACTTACTATACCTACACTTTTATCCATCTAAGCAGGAAAAAGTTAAAATATTTTTTATTGGCACCAGTTGGTAATCATTCCTGAATAATTCTATGAAGATAAGGCACAATTTAATCACAAAGTAATACATTTCATAATCTCTTATAAATACATATACTTACATTATTTGTGCAATAATTACATACATAACATTAATGTACAATAATTATAAACATTTTTTAAAAGAATGTTACAAGGAATGCAAAAATTTCTCATTTGGAAGGTTGTCTAAAGAGAATGGATTGAAAAGTTTTGGGAAGATGAAATAACTATTGTGAACTAAAAGAATGGGTCAATTATGCATATTAAATTCCAGGCACATAAATAAAGAGGTAGGTAAATAGCACATAGGAGTTACATAAAAATTATGGATGAGAAATAACTATTACACATCCATTCCCTTCTTAGACTTAATAATTCGGACAACATTCCGTCATAATAAAATAAAAAACTTATCCTAATATACAAGTAATTGAGTAAACAATCACTGACAAAATTTCAGTCTTAATAATATTTTCTTCAGTATATAAAAAAAAAATTATACTCTTTTTGGACGGCTTACAATAGCATAGTCAGTTCCATTACAGATGTTATGGTTGACTTCTTCCAAACCAACTTGATTCTGAAGAGCCTGGACTTGAGCAGCTGTAGGTACTTGAGGCCCAGGAGTGTTAGGTTTGCGTATCATCCCATATCCTAGATGAGAGTCGTCAGCCAATCTTGCTGTTTGCATCACATTTTCAACCTCATCATAATCATTCCATGTATCCTTATTTTTAGGCTCGCAAAGAGCTAAAGTAGTAGGCCGTGCCTCAATCTTTTTATATCTTGAAGATTTGTTCAATTTGCTTGACGAGCCAAAATACTGTAACCTATCGTAATTCTCATCTTCAGGATCTACTACAGGACTGGGTAGCAAGATTATTCTTGATGCTTCAGGCCCAGTCATGTTCAAGTTGTCTTGAGATCTAGATATGAGCTTCATGCAATGTGGACTGTCACCTAAATTAGGTGTGAATTCAATATGATCTGGTGTGTCTATGCCTAATGTTTTCCATGCTTCATTTCTAATTTCAACTTTATCATATGGCACTGAAGGTGGGCTAGGATCCCTTTTTTGTTCTATAGGCTCATAGTTGTCAAGTTTTTTATATTTACCAAAGTCCACACTTTCATCTGATAAACTTGGATGATCTTTTTTATGAAAATTAATAATTTTTCGAGGTGGTTTCATGGGCTTGGGTTTTAGTGGCGGCTTAGGCATCAGCAGAGGTGCTGATTCTCTTTCGGTGCAGAGACTTTGCTGGCTAGACACTGAAGCAGTCTTAAATGACAATGAACTTAAGTTCAAATCATCAGGTCTTGCTGCAACTAATGGACTTCTTGATCCAGGAAATAAGTTCAAACTTGGTTGAATGTTGAATTCACTGTGTTCAGGGCTGTGCAGATTGTCACTGCCAATCATTTGCTTCATAGTTTTCATTTTAAGTGACAAGCATTTAAATATTTCTGACTGGTTTGGGTGTTCTAAATGGAAAATGCCTTCACCTGTGTCACATTTCCTCCCTGCTTCAAATGTAAATTTACCCTGTCTGTATCCATAACGTCTTACATACCTGTATGGCCAAGTAGCATATAATTTGTCATCATTCACATCTCTTAATTCTATAGCCGTTGATGTGAGCAAAAGGAGGTATCTGATGGGTTCAAAACCACATCTCGTAGAAGCTTCAGAGGGGCACATTTTAACTGAGAATACACCCTCTCCAGATGAGCAATATAAATCGTTGTCTTCATCACAACCAATAGGACCAGAGTCAGCGCCTCGGAATGCTACAGACTGTAAAGCTGTTACCCACTCAAGGGTCTCTGCTTCCCCCTGTGTGCTAAGTTGTTGCGTGTGTGACTTAGTAAGTATGGTTATAGTGTTTGGACTAGAATGTGTAATCTTTATACAATTTTCGAGAGTTATAATTTTGGGTATAGCACCAGTAGATACTTCATCTTTGTTGTCATATATTTCGAGACGTTCAATACCTTGCTTGCTGGCAGTGAAGAGTATACAGTGTTTCTGTTGCCAATTTTTCTGTAATGACATAATAAGTACCATTAGGATATTATTATATAAATTGAGGAGCAACTTATACAATTCAATTATAATTAAACTATGATCCTATTAAAATTTATTTCCTTATTTCAAGGAAACTATGTTGGACATGAATCAGGATAAATTAGATTCTAGCCATCTGTTGTGTTTAAAATTTATAAATAAATTAGTTATACTCTATGTACAGTGGGCCAACGAGTTAGGTATGCAGTACAAAAAATTCTAAGTCATAGTAAAGACTTACTACACCAGTTATGGATAAGTGAGTTACATATCTAAATAGTGTGTATATTACACTTATTAAATATGTAATTCACACATGCATATCTATTGCAGTCAGTTTTCACTATGGCGTAGAAGTTCTAGCCCTGCATACCTAATTGCTCGGCCCACTGTACATTGTACAAGAGCCAGCTGGTAGGATGTTTATGGGTTTGTTATAGTAAGAGGAAAGTGTTAGTGTAAATTAATTATATTACATCAATATTAATAAATTTATACTTTCCTACACAACTTTTAGGCTTCACATATGGACATAAATATGTAATGCCACCATAATATTGTCTGGAATAATTATAAAAAGGTAACAGTAAGACTAATAATGTTTTTTGGAGTTCTTCCTTTACATTTAGGAAACAAAGAATTATTTTAAATTAACATTAATTTAGTAACAAGGCATAATCTTGCCTTATTTCTTAATGTAGAATAAGCTATATGCCTGCAAAAGTAAGTTTTTGTTCTATCAGTATAATTTAATTTAAACTCTATTAAAGTATCTTTGAAAGACACTTAATGGGTTTTTCCTGATTGCAAAAATAATATGCAGCAATAGAAAAGTTGCCGAACCGACATTCATGAACAACATCGTACCATCCAATGCATTGAGTCACTCCTCGTTAAATTACAATCACATAACCACGCGATATTACGACAACGTGCATGATTTATTTATTTATATATTCACGCTAAGTAAATATTAAAAACTTTTCATTAATTACCTTTTTAGGAAATTTACTGAACACATTCCCTCCGGCAGGCGGAAATAATAAACAACCGGATTTGACTTGATCGTCTTGGTCCATTTTCTTGGTTTGATTTTTCTAAATGTAAAAACACCTTTTGGGTTCGTGAAACACTATGAAACATAGCACAAACAATAACATTGATTATGTTTTGATGCCTAAAGTTTAATAGAAGTGAACAATAAAAAACTTCGCGAGCAAGAGCAAAATGTGAATGCAGTCGTTCGATGACAGAAAATTACTGAGTTAGTGATGTAATGTGACTGCGACTGCGACATTTGACTTCAAAAAGTCGATAGGATTAAAATCGACTAATGTTCTAACGATTTTTTGAAAAACTTATATTCAGTACATTTTTGACCAAACAAACTACCTGATACACTCGCAAGGGCGTCGCCAAGGGGGGGCAGGGAGGGGCAGCTGCCCCCCCCTAGAGATTCTAAAAAAGTTGCTAAATATAATGCAATCAAAGTCTTTGAGTTGATTTGCTTGAAGTTCAAGCCTTGAACAATCATTCCCGTACGTCGAAACTCGAATGAGTTCACCAATTCCACTCCTAATATTCCGTACGCTCAACTACGCTCTGCTCTACTCTATCGTTGAAGCGGGAGAGGGGGAGTGGGGAAGCAGCAGACAAACTCGCCATTCGAAACACCATTGAAACTGGTGAAGATAAGATAAATTAGAAGTATCTTAACTTAAACTTACTTATTTGTTTGTAAATAGCTCAAAATTGTATATATTAATAGTTTTTTTCGATCTTTGTTTTGCATTTTCTGTGAAGATTTACTATAGTAACAATATATTTTTCACCATCGGAAAGTAGAGATTTTAACGAACAGAAAACATACCAACTTTTTGAAAAAAGCTGATATTTTGACGGGTGAAATTTCGATCAAAAATTAGGGTGCTTTTTCGATATTTATTCAAAATAAGGTGAAAAAATAAATAATTCTAATCAAATAAATTACAGCGTATTTGGGACATAAAAAGGTAAGTTTTCACCAAATTTCGTGAAAAAAAATAATTGTTTGTAAAAGATAAAAATAAAAACCAAAAACTTGTTTTTTTGAATTTTTACATAAATTTTGAGGTTATATGAAAAAAAAGTAAATACAAAAGTTTAAGATCTTTTTATTACCAACAACTTTGCTATTCGATTTTTTTCCATAGGACTTTTAATTTTGCCGGAAATCGAGAAAACCGTTTTTTACCCTTAAACCCCCCCCCCCCCTTCCCGACCTCAGATCGCCCGTAAATTATTTTTCCTTTAATTTTTATAATATTCTCCTTTTCTAATGGGTTTCATCCTAATATTATTTTTTTTTGGTTTTAAAATTATCGACACTGGTCTTATAAGATACTGTTGTTATAACAATCGCTGTAGATGTAAGGCTCGTAGTACAAGTGAAAAGCTTCATGTGCTGTAGACTTTACCTACAATTCATACCTACTTACTAGTAGGTAAAGTCAACTTGCCCCCCCCCTGCGCCATCGGCTGGCGACGCCCTTGAGACTCGCTTAAATCGTACAATGTTTTGTTAACTTTGATTGCTGAGGACTTAGCTTACAAAATAACTAGCAACAATTCCACATCACGTATTACATCCGGTATTCAACAAAACCTATATTATTGATTGTCATAATAATATAATGTTAAGTTGATCTTTACAATAATTTTGTTAATGTCAATAATATGTTCTTATAAATTGTGATTACTATAAATTGGTTCCTGTAACCGTTTTAATCAAATAAATAAATATATTATTTTTTTAATCAATCGACTAATATTTGCTGCCATCACTATTAGTTGTTTACTTTCTAAACTTGACAGCTGTCATTACTGCCAAAACTGTCATAATAATAATAATACATGCCGCTGCACTTTAGTTAAAAGAAATATAGTTTTCAAATTATTAAAATACTACTTATAAGGACTTCTTAAACTTTAACAATATGTCCAGCAACGTGAACCCATTAGCAGGAACTGCAAACTTACTTGATGAATTGGACAGTACGTGTCATAAAACATTGTTTATTACTTGCCTTTCTGTACCTATATTTTTTTTTATCAAAACAATTCTTGTTTTATAAAGAGAAACTTATGGTGTTGCTGCGAGATGGAAGAACATTGATCGGATACCTTCGCTGCGTGGATCAGTTTGCTAATTTAGTTCTACACAAGACTATAGAACGAATTCATGTTGGCAGAGAATATGGGGACATTCCTAGAGGTATATTCATTGTGAGAGGCGAAAATGTCGTTCTTCTTGGTGAAATCGTAAGTATTTTGTAACTTTTGATGGTTGCGAACTTGAAAGATTCTGCTTTGCAAAAAGATTTACATTTTGTTAAATATTTCATTCACCTTAATAACATATTGCTGTTTGTGTGCTTTATTAGTATTTTGTAAGAATAGACTTTTGTATTAGAATATTTTGAGTTTTTAAACAGCATAATCAATGGTTTTGATGCCCATTCAGAATTAAATGTGTGCTTTGGTGCCTATACCCTCCTACCACACAGTAGGACAAGTACTAATATTTGTGTGTGAAGGTAAAGTTGTGTGATGGTGCTTCTTTAACCTAACTAATATCTATAACTTTATTTACTGTGGCCTAAAAGGTCTATAATATTTTTCTTTTATTATTTTTAAATTAAATTAATAAAAAAAACATTCAACTTTCAGGACAAAGATAAAGAGGACAACCTGCCTCTAACAGAAGTCTCAGTTGATGACATATTGGATGCCCAAAGGCGGGAACAAGATGCCAAGATTGAACAACAGAAGCTACTCTCCAAAGCTCTAAAAGAAAGAGGACTTAACTTACTAGCGGAAATGGGACATGATGATATGTTTTAAATGTGCCCACTGCCCTATCTTATACCTCTATCTTCTAAGACTGTAATTTAATAAAAATATATCTATTATTCATCTTAAGCTTTTTATTATATTGTTAGTTATCTGCTAAATATACAACCTAATTCTTAACTCCTCTCTATAGCATAGTCTCTGTATTTCTGTTTCATTGGGCATATTTAATGTGATAATTACTACTGAACTTTGCAAATCTTATATATAAAATTCTCGTGTCACAATGTTAGTAACCTTACTCTTCCGAACCAGCTTTACTGATTTTTACCAAATTTTATATACATATTCAGTAGGTCTGAGATTCGGCTACTATCTATTTTTCATACCCCTAAGAGATAAGGGTTGTTCACTCACACACTATAATTATTTATTAAATTTTTGGTTTTTATTTTTCTATAATGTGGCATTAAAAATTACATACAACCCTAAATTTTTACCCTTTTATCACGAACCCCTATTTTTTTATAGCCATTTTATAGTAACCTTGCGATTTTGACAATATTATTATAAACTTTTTGATTTACCTTTATGGTGTTTGACATAATGCGTGCTGCAAATATCGTCAAAGGTTAGATTCTGATATTGATTACATTCTATTTTTAATTTTAATTAAACATTGTTATTTTTTACCAAGCAAAAATAAAAATAAATTTTAAACGTAAATATTCTAATACTGGCTGTATAAAATTTGATTGTGCCAGCGGTGCCAGCCAAAGCTTAAAAAATGTAGGTTTCGTTCTGAAATTAACATAGCCTGGCGCCAAACGGAAACGTATCGAGTGACATTACGACTTGCATTACGATGGTTGCCTAAGTATGTATTGATATAAAACAACAATATTCTTTCTATTTATTGGTAATGTTTACTAGGTCAAAGCAATTTTACAACTTATTTAAAATAGTTATTATTTGGTGCTTTTAAACTTTTATTATGATTTCAGAACGAAGTCGTTTTTCCGTTGTGCCAAATGACATTTGAAAACAATACAAATTGTTAAGATTTGTTAAATTAAATCTCAAATAATTCCTTGAAAAATGTACAATTACATGGCTTAATAATATAGTGAAACTTGTGGTCGTAAATTTTATCCAAATATGTGTATATACAGAAGTATATCGTTGTAGTTTTATTGTTTATTCGTGTCTTTGTTCCGGAGATAAAATGACTTCCGTAGATCTTACATTCATAGAAAGATTAAGGAGGGAGAATTTAGAACAATTCTTTACTTTAGTGCGCATGCATTTATCGTTTGTTGTAGATATAAATTCTGACGAGTAAGTATGAAAGTGAAATTCCGTTATAACCATAAACTATGCATTTCCGTTCTGTTTATCTGCTGAAGATCGTGTGCCCGTGACCTTAAAATTTAGTTAGTAGTCTTATTTATTTATCAACATTCAATATTTAACCAAGTATGTACTAAGAATAAGTCAAATAGCCAGTGACTACATACCGAAAATAAATAACAAACTGTAATAAAAAAAAACGTGACAACTTGTATTGGCTTAGAACAGATGGTCAATGTATTATCAAAATTATACTAACATACATAAAAGACAAGAAAAACTGTAAATATTGTTGTTATTAATTATTTTGGTAGAAAGAAACTTAATGATTAATTTATTTTTTTAAATATCTGTTTGCATAGAGTAGGCAGAGTGATTATCTTCATGCTATGCAATAATATTAATTTTTACTCTTTCAGTGTTGATTGTTCAACTGACAAACCAAAGCAGTTCCGCTGGAACTTTCACAAGAAAACAAAGAGTTCTAATTCAAATTCTAGTCAAATAAATGTGAATCCTGTAAAGAATTGTGTTGAAGTGAATAATATCACAGAGGAAGGAATACTGAGGGTCAATGAGCTTATAGACTTTTTGTCTAAACCAGATAGTAAGTATATTCTTAATTTAACAGCTAAACAGGTCAAATGTCGCTGTAGTAAACACAACACCTTTTCCAACAAATTGAACACTTAATTATTAATACTCAAATGAGTACCTAATTTTAACACAATTTTCTGATTAATAACTCTGGAATGCTAACTGAATTTCCAGTGTGCAAGATTACAGTACAAGAAGCTTTACCTCATAATTTTGGATCACACTTATCTATTATTCTATGTGTTTACAGATGTGACGCAAGAAGGTATTTTCCGACGTACAGGCTCACTATCGCGACAACAAGAATTAAAAAACTTACTCCTCACAGGGTCTAACCTTGGTCTGGATGAGGGAAAGTTCACTGTTCACGATTGTGCATCAGTATTAAAAGGTTTCCTAGCTGAACTACCACAGCCATTACTGATGGACCAGTATTATCAAACTTATTGCACTTTAGCTGGTAAGTGTGTGGCTAGTAGGATAAATTTTAGTAGGTTGGACATATTTGAGAAAACCCAAGTAGGAACAAACAGAAATGTATTTGGATACATGCAAAAGCAGCAAATTAAGTTGAGATACATGTGTGGTAGTCATGGGTGTTATTCAATATTTCTGGTAACTGGTATTGTATGGTATCCAAGCTAGTTAACATAATTCAATAGCCAATGTTTCCAAATGTGTGAGTGAGTGTACCCAGCAGAACTGGTACCATGTATTGAAAGATCAGTTAGGTTTTATAGCGGACACTTGACTTACGTGTGGAGGTTCAATGGTGGCATACAGAGTTCATTATTTAAAATTGTTGAATTATTAAGATATTAAGAATTATAATTATAACTTCGAACCCTGATGTTTGTAAATGAATAATGGGATTCAATTGAAGATCGAAAGATCTAATTTCTATTTTATAAGATTTTCGTGATGTTTTTATTATTATTATTTATAGAATTTCACACTAGCAGCTATTAAGCTAATACATGTGTGTCAAGTTGGTTTATGAAACTGTTTAAGCTGGGTGCATTTATCACAATTTTTAATGTGATAAATACTATGTTATTTAAGAAAATGTTCGTAACAAATTTTGTTGAATTTTTGTAAATGCCATAAATATACGCCATTTTATTAACGAAAATTTGAGACATAATTAATTCCATTTTAATATTTCTCAGCCCAATACCCAGCAAATGCAGAATCCTCAGAAATCAAGCTACTCACAGCTCTTCAACTGCTACTATTACTTCTCACACCATCACACAGGAGTTTTCTACAAAGGTTGTTACTGTTATTGCGATTGGTCGCTGACAACGAAGCATCAAATAGAATGTCGCCAGATACTTTAGCCACTATGTTCACGCCACATTTGCTTTGTCCACGGAAGGTAAGTTATTAAGAGCCTATACAACCTCAGCTCAAATTCAAATTTCGCCCCCACTTCCCCGCGCCTCCTCACTCTCTATCTCGCTCGCACAATACTACTCGCGGTGACGCGGGCACACAAGCGATTTTGTAAACTATTATCGGACGAGTACTAACCAAGCACTGCATAAATTCTACTGCCACAAAAAACTAGTCAAGCGCGAGCCACCATTGCGCTGAGGGTTTTGTAGTTACAATGGCTTAGTAGTAAGTTTACAATTTGCTATTTTACAATCTTATAATATTTTATAGTTTTCGCCTTGTATTATCCTACTATTATATTATTATTCTTGTACTACTTTCTTAGTTATTATGCATCTATATAAAAATGAATTGCCCAAATGTATGTACGCGCATAAGTTCCGAAGGACTGCACCAAATTGGATAATTCTTTTTTGTTGTGTTCGTGATTCTCATTATAAGGTTTGTATAAATACAAGATAGGTAAGTATAGGTAGGATAGGTAGGTAAGTAGATAAGTATGTGAGTAGGTAGGTAGGATAGGTGGTACGTAGATAGGTAAGTATGTAGGTAAAAGCTTACTATAATATTTCAGACTACATAAATGATAATAGTATTTGGAAATGAGTTGCTCTTCTTATGTGATTTTTTTATGTACTTTTATATTGTTATATTTTCATTTTAAAAGATGGTGCACATGAGTTTCTCACCAGCTCTTCTCATAATGCAATACCCATCGGAGCTGGTACTTAGATTGATTTTAATTCGATTCTAAACAGTTTGATTAAAATTAATCTGAGCCCCGGTTATTCAAATCATTGTAATTAGTATAATTTAGTATTATTTATTATTTACTTTTATATCATTTTTTGTAATGTTTTGACGTGTTCAAGCGCCTCCTGGGGCCTATGAAAATAAATGATTTGAATTTGAATTTGAATTTGGTAGGTAGGTAGGTAGGAAGGTAGGTAAGTACGTACGTAGGTACCTACCTACGTACGTACTTACCTACCTTCCTACCCACCTGGGTAGGGTAGGGTAGGTAGCTATGTATGGTATATAGTAGAGATGCCACGAATAGTGAATTGGCCGAATACCGAATATTCGGCAACGCTGTCAGCCGATGCGCCGAATATTCGGCCGCCGAATATTCGGCGACGAGAGTGGGATAGTAACTTTTAACGCGAGTAAAACCGCGCGGATCAGCAAGCGGCATTGTTATTGTTTTTCTCACTAAAATGCACTTGAGCACTTGATACAAGTATTTACCTAACTAATGTTCTAATTACCTAGCCTACTTACGATACATTATATATAAAAGCTATTTACAATATAAATATGAAGTACACGGTCGTGAATTGGCGCGAAATTCAAAAGACCGTCCGTCCACTAAGAAACAGCGCCAAAACAGTAATGAAAATAATTTGGTAATCAAACTTTCTTTCCAAAATTACGATAATTAAATTAGTAGGACACGTGTATCGGTCTATCTATTCGCCTAGATCGGAAGGCCGATCCTTACAAGTGGTGGTCAGCAAACGAAAAACAATACCCGAACCTTTCGAAATTTGCAAAAGTTAATCTTTCTTTGCCTGGAAGTAGCGTTTATAGTGAGAGGTTATTTTCTGAGGCTGGTAACGTTTACGATGAAAAGCGATCTCGATCTTTGCTACCAAAAAATGCTGAAAAGCTCGTTTTTATCCATCACAACTTACCACTGATTAATTTTAAGTACTAAAATGTTGTAATTTGGAAATAAATACATAATTTTGAGTAAAATAACGTGTCTTTTTTTACATGATTTGCTATTCGGTATTCGGCCGAATAGTACGCACTATTCGGCCGAATACCGAATAGCAAAAAAAGTGGCCGAATAGGCCGAATACCGAATAGTTGCCGAATATTCGTGGCATCTTTAGTATATAGGTACCATACATTTTTGAAAGTAATTAAACATTGTCAAAATTATACAACAATCATTTTAATTCGCTTAAATCTCTAATTGGCATATTTCGAACATGCCTGGGATCGCATAACTCAGGCAACATGCATGTTATATAAAAATGTTATATAAACCTATTTGTTGTAGGTATGTTGTCAAAATAAAAACAGATAACTTTTTTTTTTAAGTTGTCCCACCTGAATTTCTTCTGAATCGTTGACGGTGGTTTACGAACACAAATCACATGCAGAAACACCTGCGACTCGTAGCGCAGCAGCCAACCGCTTAGCCACTGCACCAAACATGCTATCTAACTACTAATCACTAACTTTGTACTAATGTTTGTAATCACTAATATTGTAGTAAATAGGTCGGTAGATACTTACTTCATAACGTTTATCATATGTTTGCCTGTTTCTTTACGCCAACCCAGACGCTTCTTATTTTTATTACGCTTATTTCCCATTGCGCCAACACTAGAAACCTAAGTACCTACTTCAATTTTACGTAGTCCTGTTGCGTATTGTGTGTTCTGAGCGCATGCGACACAGCTATCCCGTCCGAAAGCCGAAGCGAGACTGAACGGGGGTGTCGGGCGGAAGGGAATGAGCTTCAAGACGCTGATAGTATAGGTATTTTTTTTTTTTAAGTGAAAATAATGGTAATTTTAAAAATGTACATCACATAAGACCTGCTTTATAGTTAGTTCAGTAAGTATGCAAAGTTTCATGATTCAATTTGACGTATTTTTTTAATTACAGCGGGTTTTTTTAACGTTTTGGAGGTAACTTTGGGATTTTTTTCTATCGAGAAAATTTTATGGAATCGTGTTTTCGGCTCACATAGTACCTAACATTAATCCTCTACTTTACCATAGATATATTTATTTCAAAATTAATGCTGCAGTATTTTCGACGTAACGAAGGATCATGCTAAGCCATTTGAGATAGTATAGGCTCTTAACATACATTTCTATTTGATATTTGATAACTCTTAAGCTTAAGCTCTTGGCCAAGACATGGGGACTGATAGATCATTGGATTGTGGGTTCGATCCCCACATGGGGCAAATCTTTATGTGATTGGCAATAATTTGTTCTGAGACTGAGTTTTTGTGTGAGTGAATGTGTGTTTGGTGTTGTTTTTGGGACCATTGGATAGTGTGATTACTTCTGGCGTTCTATCAAGTGTAATTGTCATTATTATTATTTTTTATTATACTTGAAACTAGCATAGCTATCGCCTTGGCGAAAGTTGACAACATGCCTCTTGTGTGTTCAAACTCGAGTATTATATTCTTTGATGGTCGGTCTTAGCTCAATTTCAACACTCTCACTCCTTAATCTTTTTTCTATTTCAGTTATCACCAGAAACCTTCCACGCAGACTCTATAGCACTCTCCCCAGTGATCAGTTTCATGATTCGTCAATCTTTGAAGTTGTTCGATGCGCCGACACAACTGACTACGGACGCGGCGGCGTACTTCACTGTGAGAGAGAAACGGAGGGCTATGTCTCCTGATGTGGATTTGGATGAGAGTATTACTGATAAGTGAGTCAAATTAAATAATTGCTATCTTGTTTGGGCTTTGAGATAATCACGAAGTAAGATTGTAACACAATACAATCTTATTCTAAGGCTCTAAAGAGTTAAGTATTGAATCTATTTTCAATCGTCATTATTTACTTGTCCTTATCCCAATTATTATTGCCGAGTCATGTCTAGTGGTTAGCGTATGCGCCTTTCAACGCGAGGTATCGGGTTCGATTCCCGGGCAAAGTGTTATTCTTTAATTCTTTATTGTACAAATGAAAAACAATACAATAGTATTAGGTACAATTTAAAATTTATGTACAAAGACGAGCTTAACCACTAAAATGGGTTTTCTTCCAGCAAACCTTTGAGTGCTAGAGGAAAAATATATTTTTTGAGGGTAAATGGAAATGTACAATAAAGTCTTCTTCGTCATGTCGATGACTGAGTCAAATTTTATTTTGACTTGCCATTGTGGTGTAAGGATTAGCCAATTCGCTTTGGAGGTTTCGCGAATTGCCCAGGGTGCGCCGGACGTAGGGAATCGTTGTGTACGTCACTCGGGGAAGCTCAATACAATAAAGTGATAATTATAGAGAAAAAAATAAACTACCTATGACTACATACATACATATTAGTGAACTTTTTGTCAGGAAATAGCAGCATAGAGTTGGAATTGTACCCAGTGGATGGCGATAGACTCACCCCTATCACATGGAACCTAATCATAACAGGTGAAATGTGGGTGTTGTGCACTTCTACCACACCCTTCTGGGTGCTATGTAAATACGTGATATGGTGAATATGGCGGGAATGTTATGTTATTTTTTTATGTTAGTTATTATATTTAAACGACCGGATAGCGGAGTTGGTAGTGTAACTGCCTAATAAAATTAAATATCTAGACAGGTGGTAAGTTGTATGAATGCCATGCTGCCTTGTTTGGCTGTGCTCAACTGTGGTACCCGTCGATTGGTGGATTGGTTACTTAACACTCGCCTAGAAATTGGACGCAAAGTAAATCGATCCCCAGCGTATTCTGCCTGTGATTTTAAAACTGTATAAGTGAATCCTATGGTGGTTTTTCTGATTTATGGCGCTCTCTATCAATAATGATTATTTTTATTGTGTACTAGCATTATCTGTACTAACCTACATTTTAATATTATTTTTGTACGCAAATCTCTGCAATATCTATCAATAATGATTATTTTTATTGTGTACTAGCATTATCTGTACTAACCTACATTTTAATATTATTTTTGTACGCAAATCTCTGCAATATCTTAGTCAGAACCAATATTAATCAAATATTTTTTGTATTTTCAGGACAGCAGCAAACACAGTGTACACATTCGTGGACCGACACCGAACGCGAGTAGAAAACGAAACGAATCCCACAGATACGGCGCTGGCTCAACTATACGCTCACATACAAGCATTGCCTGATTCTCAGCACAAGCGGAGGCTTATCAAACACTTTAACAGACAGAATGGATATGGTAAGATGCGCGTCTATTTCTTTTTGGTTTTTGCTCATGATTATAAAAGCTTTAGTTTATTTCCAAGTGTTTAAGTCATAGCAATATCGAAATGTGATTTTGACATTTTTTTGTGTTAACCTCGTATATTTGCATTTTACAGGCACACCAATACAAATCCAGCGAACAGGTAAAGTCGCCGGCTCCAGAAGTTTCGGTGACTCCATCAAGAGACACATATTCAACAAAGGCTTACTCAACAAAACGCCTAAGAAAGGCTCTGGGTCTAATATCAATGTTATAGACGAGGTATGTATATACGTCGCTTCAAGTCTTGTTTCATAATAACACTAAAAATTCGTGAAGAATTTTCTTGAATAACAACTATCTAATTTTCCAATTGTCTATGAATGTTCTATGTTCCTGGCTAAATGGTTTAGTCAATCATACAGTTCGTGTCTTACTGATTGATGATAATGTCTGCTAGAGTAAGTCATGGTGTTATTGACCCCAATTCGGCCAATGTCGAGTTTAATAAAGATCCGGCTCGAAGGACCACACCATTACATTAAGTCATTTAGAGGTCAATGTGTGCAATTCTATAATCAAATCCCAAGTATACTTCAGGAAGTTTAAAGTGTTAATAAATTTAAATCGTTAATAAGAAGAAAATTGTGGTCAACTGGATATTATTCCATCAAAGATTATATCGAAGATAATAATGCTTGGGATTAGGTTACCGTTTCATACGGGCTGCTATGTGAGTGAATCTCAGTTAGGTTTTCAGTTAAGTTTTATTTGTACATTTTGTATAACGATTTCAAATACTATGTAATAATAGTTTACGAAATAAAAGCAAAACAATAAACAATACCATTTAGCCTAGAATATCATATACTTCCTAATCCATCGCTCAAATGTTACCCATGTCTGCATGTATGTCTGTAACTAACCCTGTGATGTGCACTGTGTTAACTCTATCTCTTCCTTAACTTTCCATAACGCTTACAGAAAACCGGCAAAAACAAGCTACGATTCTCAGACGACAACAAAGTCGATGTATCGCATAAGAATATCGTACTCAAAAATCTCGCAAACAAAATCGCGAGTACGGAATCTTTGGACGAATACGAATCGGACGCGAGCAACGAAAGTACACTATCAGAAGGGGCTTTAAATAGCCCTAGAAAAATGAGTCCGAAATTCGTGTCCGAACCTAATTTGAGTGTACTCGAAAATGATGAAACTCCCAAGAAAAAACGAGGCAACAGGCTATTCCGATCGAAGATTGTCAACAGTCATACGATCAACAAGAAATATCAGAAACGAAATGGTGCTATACGGGGTACTCCGACGTGTGTTTCGTGTTTCGACGACCAAGATACTTCAGAGAATGATGCTTCATACAAGGAACATAGCAGTGAGAGATGTATTGAAGATACGCCAAAGAAAGTTTTAGAAACCGACCTCAAACACTATTTAACAAGTACACCAGGAATTGCCGATGCAGTATTCGAAGATGATTGCGTCACTCCTTATACTATGAATTTCAGAAGAGCTTCTATGTCGCCTATCACGAAGTCCACGCAAAAATTGTCAAAGGCTATGCAGGTTTGTTTTAGCATGTTTGCATGGTTCATGTTTTCTTTGTCATATTCTGCTTTTTAATGTGATTTATATCTTGACGAATTGCATGTGCATTGAGTGTCATAAATAAAAGTAATAAATATCGATCGACGTCGATCGATGCATTTGTCGTTTAAAGAGTCGATAAGAACGCTGTTCGACTATCGATTGACGTTGATCGATTTCGGTATTATAACACCCATATAAAATCCTAGTAAACACTAAAGATTTTATACAATACCCGGAAGATTTTTGTTGACGATTGTGAATTATTATGGATTTCGTTCGACCAATAAAAGTAGCCATCATCAAGTTGGCAGTAGCATTTTACGTTCGATTTTTCCGGTTTAGTAAATAATAGTAGTAAGGTCTGCCTGACTGCCTCGATGGTCTAGAGGTTAGCGTATAGCTCTTAACGCGAGGTCACGGGTTCAATTCCCGGGTCAGCCAAAGTGTTATTTGTGACTTTTTCGTCAGGAGATACACAATAGCAGCATGGAGTTGGCATTGTGCCCGGTGGATGGGAATAGGCTCATCCCCTATCCCATGGGACCCAAAAATATTAAGTGAAATGTGGGTATTGTACATCTCTGCCACTCCCTTCTGGGTAATGTAGATCTTATGTCATATTATGTTAGTGTAGAAGGTGTAGAAGGATTGTAGATGTAGCGCCTGATTCATCCAGTTTTATCAATCAGACAATAGTTGTGCAATGACCAGATAATCTGTTTTCTCTGTGAGGCCATGGACCACATTAGCCCTCGCAGACTATAGACTTAATATCTGTCATTATAATAGTTTGTGATTTCTTTTGGCCCATTTCAAATTGGTGTAATGAGCGCACCTCATTGTGGCACTGCCCAAAAAAGACTTATATCTATACTGATTAAGGCCCAAACTAAACTAGTGGTCAGTCAGGTAAGTCTGCAGTTTGTGAGGTTCTAAGTTAGACAAGCATGGTTGAGTATAGCTGCTGTTATGTACTATCACCAAAGCAGATACATAAACCATCATAATATGTACTGTTTTTGTATAGACATTTCAAATCACTAATTTCTAAATTCGCTTGTTCTATCAACAAATGTCAACCTAAACTACTTTGACAATTTCAAAGGAAATGTTTGTCAAATGGGTCATGAACCAACTTTGCTAATAGTAGATATCCCTATGTTTAAACACGACAATATTAACATATATATTATACCAATCCACAGGAATCAATAATGACACCCCGCTCCCGCAAGCCTCTAATAATAACATCGGAACTACGAGACACTATGCCGGAAACAGTTAAGCAAGATGAAACAACCAAATCCGATGGCTTATATCGATCTATGTCACCGAAGAATGACAGTGATTTCGTGTCGTCGGATGATGATAATGATAGATCTACGTTTTCTTGTGAAAGGTAAATATAATATTTTTATTAAAACTGACGTGAGTTTGTAACATTATTAAAATTATGAAATACGGGTGTTACTCACGTAATGTTGGTCTATTTAGTCGACCGCGGTTTCGCCTATATGTCTAGGCATTATCGCACATCGCACTCTCTAGACATATAGGCGAAACCGCGGTCGACTAAATAGATCAACATTACGTGAGTAACACCCGTATTTCATAATTTTAGTAAATATAATACTTTAATACATGTTAGATAGGGATAGCAATATGATCCTAACATGATACACAGCTCAGCTAAGGCTGACCCTATATTAGACGTCCGTGGTCGTCGGGCGTGTGGGCGCGCTGGCTGCACTCACAACACACGGCAGCAACACGCAACACTGTGTGACGTGAGTGTAGCCAGCGTGCCCACACGCCAGACGATCGCGCACACCTTATGTGCGGGAAGCCTAAGTGTGTATAGTCGTCACTAAATTTCTCGGCGGTCTTGAAGTTATCTTCAAATGGTTGCGCCTAATTTGACAATCCATTCAAACATGGCACCGCGCATGTGCTTTTCGCTCGTTTACGCATGTAATTATATATGAAGATGAAGTATCGGATGGAATGATGTATCACTCTTGTCCACTGTTGTCACACTGTCTCTTTCTATAACTATAACTAAAAAGAGAGGTCAGCCCAAAAAGTGTAAGATAGAGATGCATATATAATGCATCTCAATCTCACTCTCAACAGCGTAGGTATTTTACTCAAGCTTTAGTGGCAAGTGGCCTCTATCTTCATCTTTGTCTACGTCTACGTCTCGCTATCACTTATTTTACCAGCGCGGAAATTCATTTGCGGCTAAATTCAGGACTGTCAAAATATTTGACGCCAACTGTAAATAAAAACTACCTCGGTGGTCTAGTGGTTAGCGTATGCGCCTCACCGCGAGGTCTCGGGTTCAATTTTCGGGTCGGGCAAAGTGCTATTTGTGAAATTTCCGTCAGGAAATTCACAATAGCAGCACAGAGTTGGAATTGTGCCCAGTGGATGGCGATAGGCTCACTCCCTATGCCATGGGACATAAATATAACAGAGTTTTGTACACGTCTGCCTCGCCCTTCTGGGTAATATAGGCGTGTGAAGTTATGCAAATAAAGACTGTAAGCTCATTTGTTATTATGCCATAAACATCAATTGTTAATTATATTATTAAAAACTGTAAGCTCATTTGTTATATGCCATAAACATCAATTGTTAATAATATTATTAAAATCGACGTGTTGTGAAGACATTATTATTGAGAATACGGGTTACTCACGTTATTTTAGCGGGGATATGCCGACTAGTTTCGAATCTATTACGTAGATTTATCAAATGGGCAATTAATCGCGTTTCGTCGCCGTCGCGTAAATAATGTGAATAACCCGAATTCTCAATAATAAATAAATTGTTAACATTTTCAAAATTACAATTTTAGACTAACCATTCGCATGTCAACAACGTCTGGAACTGTTACTTAACCGATTTCACTCGTTTCAACGTAACACAAAGAAGAAAAGTTTCGAAGCAATTTGTTCCAGAAAAAGCTAATAATAATGGTACTAACAATACTAACACAACATTTTATTACAGTGGATACTCGGTAATCCGATCCCTATCTAACCCGGCGATCTCTGAAATTCGACATGATATTATATTGTAACCTCCAATTACGAATTTGCAAAAAAATTATCTCCTTTTCTGGAATTTCCGATATAAATATGGTAAGTTTCCTATGGATGTAAGAATATAAAATGCAGATTCGGACAATCTCAATACTTCAGAATTAGATTTAGGCAAATTTGCCACACTGTATAGTTTTCACATTGTGTACAATTTTTTCATCACAACATCGATTTCTCTAAAACTGCAGATTCATAAGGTTGCCGTGGAGGTGACAATATAATCTAACCACTTTAATTTGTAATTTGACGGATTATAAGGTACATAATTTAAGAAAAAAAGCCGAATCTGTCTGATTAAAGAGTACCCAAAGACTATCTTGATCTAGTACTCTATGATTCGACAAATTCCGTTTTCCAGAACCGCCCTGCGAAACGGAAGTTGGATTATCGGGATTCCACTATATCTCCACTAGTATTCAACGAAAGCTAGCCCTAACTAGATATCTTTATTCTACAGATCAAATCGTTCGCAAACAAGCGCAGCACTATCTCGACACCCATACGATGCCCGATCGATCTCAATCGGTGACGTCAGTCCACTAAGATCAGAAAATACTCGCTTCATTCTCAGCCATGAACGACCGAACATAGCCGAGGACCTAAACACAACCTTATGTGGAACGGAAGAAATACCAAATATTAAAATATCTTATGAAAGTACTGAATCGAAGACCAAAACACTCACAGAACCATTCCGAGAATACCTTCTAAGCAGATCAGTGTTAACCGCAACACCAATCGATCTATCGATTCTAAATAAATCGAATGATACCGATGATAAAATCACCGATTCGCTACTCTACTGCTTAGATGGGAACGTCCCTAGTGATCTCACATTATCGATTAGTAATCTAGCTGTCGATAGAGAATCTATGAGATCTCCTTTATCGAATATCAATGTTAATATCGATAAGAGTCCGAATAGGAAGCGTGGAGCGAATGCCTTTGCCTGTTCCGACGAGACGGTGGAGAAAAAAGCGTTGGTCGAAAAAGAAAATTATACGGAGCAGGTTTTTGAAATTCGAGAGACTGAACTATAGTGATTTTTTAAACGGTATAAAGTTAGAGATGGGACATAATTGTTCCACAATCCATATCGTCAAATAAGTGCGTATTTTCGACAGTAAAGTTTCGAAGTTGAATTCGAAATTTGAATGTCAAAGATGTCAGATATGAGGTATTGGCACTTAATCGACGATATGTAATACAAAAATAATTGTTTTCAGAAGGTCTCACTCTCCCTAAGCTGGTATAACTGCCATTTATATTATGTTTTAAACCGAGTAAAGTATATCTTATTGTCAACCGATTTAAGTGGCCAATGTCTGCTCTTAGGCCCAATATTTTATTTCAGAAGGCATGGCAAATATTTTTTTTTAATTTTAACCTTTAAAATGTTATTGTGTTAACTATAATTTATGCACATAGTTAATCACCACGAAATATTTTTGTTTTCGACTATATTTTTTCGACTTTTTTTTTATCATAGAGCCAGATAGTGCCTTAGGTATCCAAAAAGTTTCGCTCTCTAGATAAACCAAAATAAAGGAAGTTGTTGCATAATTTATGAGATTATTCCTATTTAGATTTAATAAGATATTAACTCGTATTATGAAACTATATTTTGTATTAATTTACTGTATTGTATTAAAAGAATTGCCCTTTCAGAATAGGGGGTCAAAATAACGTCCGAAAATGTGAGTTGTGTTTTGGGAAGCCAAATTGTTGCGGACTTTTATTTACCCTGGGTCAAAATAACGTCCGAAAATGTGAGTTGTGTTTTGGGAAGCCCAATTGTTGCGGACTTTTATTTACCCTGGGTCAAAATAACGTCCGAAAATGTGAGTTGTGTTTTGGGAAGCCAAATTGTTGCGGACTTTTATTTACCAATTACTAGTATAAGAAAAGTGTCATATTATTAAGTCTATAAAGTTTTCAAATAATATGTTTTACTGTTGCTGTTTGCTGTTCTAATGTTGTTATCAAAAGTGACATGGACTGCTTCCCAGAATAAAACTATACATTTAACCGACTTTAAAAAAGGACGAAGTTCTATATTCGACGTGTATATTTTAAAAAACTTGTGTCGTTAATTCGGTGTATAAATCTTATTCACAAATCTTGAACACAAATACCTTGTTGATTGTATTATTTAATTACTTCTAAGTAAGTTGTACAAATTGAAAAAAATATAGATTATTTGAATACCTACATACACTTTTATTAGTTCAATCCTTTACTTTTACTTATCGTTAAGTGGAAAAAAAGCCTAAAAACGCAGTGCGATATAGCTACGGCATCAAGGGCGGATCCAGCTTTTGAACCTAGAAGGAGTCACATGAACAAATTAGAGTTATTTAAAAAAAAAAAATACTGTTTACCTAGGTAAAGTTAAGGGCCTGGGAGGGTCTTGACCCCCCACAGAATACCCCCTGGACGCGCCTGTACGGCATTACCTTGCTGAGCTTTTGGAGCTTTCGGAGTCATTTGACGAAATGATACGAAACGAAATGTATATTTGTAAATTTCCTATCAATTATATCCGGGAATGCCAGATAAAAAATATTAAGCATGTAAGTAAAGACATCAATGCGTTTGCTGTCGATAGTTGTAACTGTCAAGTAGGTAAGCAATATGATTGAAAAAAAATAGTTGATAGAACTTAATCGCCCGTTAATCGTCAAATATTGAGTTGATAACTAATGAAAGCTATCGCGTATGAATTCGCTTGTGTAGCGTGAGGTCTCCAAAATGACAAATGTTACTACTTGCAGGTTGCATATGAGATTATTGAGATTATTTCTCTAGGAGCACAGTTCTTTAGGGCATTCTGAAGATAAACTTTTTATGAGAGACGGAAAACCCACTTGTGCTTAGGCACGTATGAGAGCAAAAGAGACAGGCGTATTAATGTCCTCACTTGAAATTGGAACAAAAATTCCGTAATGTTTGTTCCAAAATATTTGTCTTTAAAACGCTCTTCAGAACTGTGCCTCTATAAAAACGTATTAACTCAATGTTTGGGATAAATCAATGTCTGTCAACAAACTTGACAGACACAACTACAGAGGCATGCCTCTTGGTGAGACAAAAAACGATAGCCCTTATATGGTAAGTTGCGTGGTGTCATTTTACCCTAACTTGAAAATTGTTCTGTGGGGAAAATACGAATAAAAATAAAACCTGTCCTTTAGTAAACAATATATTTTTTAAATATAATAGAGAATCACACCGCCTAGTATAATTAGTATAGTGAAATAGCAGAAAAGCTTACAACACAGGCGGTATAATTTATACTTTAACTTCCAGCAGCAAGATTCCAAGTGAGAACTGGAACAAAATATAATTACGTATAAAATTTACTAATAATATCAATACATGTAACTAATACATGTCTAACTGCTGAGCATGGGCCTTTTCGCATGATGAATGAATCGAATGTCGTGTGCCTTGGATTCGAGGTTCGAACCCTAGACATTCATTCATAGGTGTACAGAATCTGCAGATCATGCAAAGTAAACAAAAAAACTATTCGCCCAGTGCAGGCAGACTCACCGGTGTGTGGTCACAGAAGCCTGTTTGCTTTTAGAGCGCGGTTTGGTTAATACAGATTTAGCAATCTTCTTCGTTTTGACTTTGTTATCTGGGCTACAACTTTTAAATACCCGAGGTCTTATTGGTTTAGTCGATTCGCTCTGTTCTTTAGTTCTGATTAACTGCTTTTCCGCCCGGCGAAGCTCTTTTTCTCTTAGACAAAGTTCTTTAATAAGTTCCGCTTCTCTTCTTTTAAGATTGAGTGACTTTTGTCTTTTCAAATCCTTTTTGCGAAGTTTGTTTATAGATCGATTGGCTTTCCGTTTTATGTACCATTGGCTAATTTTGCCATGTTTTGGAATTCGATCATATTTTTGTGGATGTTGTTTTGGTGGTATTACAGGCTGTGGATTGCGCAATCGAGTAAAGTAGTGCACCGTGACAGGTTCGCTAGCGTAGGCTGACACGTGTATTGGTTGGTGGCTGCCAACAAATCCAACATTAAGGTTTACCTTTTCTGGTTCTGCAAAATATTTAGTCGTGAAAATAATATCTTTCGAATAAAATAATATGTTCTTATAAATCGACAACCTCGGATGATTCCAAGAAACATGTCAATAATAATGGGCTGATGTTTTATCTTGTAGAAAAGGCTCATTATTTTTGACATTGTCTTCTGAATTAATACCAAGTATCGTCTCAAAATGTTGAATGAAAACGCACACCGCTTGTTTCCTTCGGTCGCCTTTCGGACATTCCGCGAATTTTTTCGTCAATCGTTAGAAATAATATGCTTGGTCCTAGTTTTAGCTGGAATCCGTTCTGTATAGGTGATAATGTGATTAGGTTTAGTAAAATATTTGTTGGGAACGAAACTTATGCCACTGTTCTAAACATATCAGGCCCCATATATATTATGTTAGTATTGGGTTGTTTTTGCTTAGCTTTAATAGATTCGATCGTGGACTTGTTTCCCTAAAACTTTCCCGTATAGCAAAGAATCTTCGACTTACTTTTTCTCTCTCTCGTCGGTACAATACTTGCATGGTTTTTTTAGTCCCTCGTAAATCTTTCTATCCCCAGAAGACTTACAACCTGGCTTCATCAGTCATGTTTTGATGTCTTTGACAGACTGAATAAATAAATATAATAAATTAAAGGAATACGAAGAATACAGTTTTTGGATCAGAGATCTTCGTAAGTCGCGCTTCGGTTGTTTGTACTGGTATTTTATTTGGATTTGTAAGAACCATTGCGGATCTTATTCACATTACCTAAATTTTCTCTTTTGTCAAAATCAGCCCGCCAATTTTGATGCTGAACTGTCAGTTATATGTCAAAAAGAGGCCACTTTAAAGTAACTTGAATACCTTCCGAAAAGTATTTACGTAATATTGTCTTTGACTTTTCGTAACAGTCTTTTTATAAATATTTTTATTTTAGAGGGAATAAATGCGTACCTTGTTAGGTTTTCTGTTACTATTATCTTGATACTGCTCCAGTCTCGTTCAACCATCTCGTTTTACTTGGGGTAATGATGATAGTTTTATAGTAATCAAAGAGATAGGAGATGGGTTTTGTGATCCTTTATGTCGATATCGGGGACGAAATTCGCGTTCCCATCTACGTTACCCATCGGTGATCGGTCTTTATATGTTTGAGACGACCGAGTTTCCTGTGCCTTTTCCTTGGGGATTCGAATGAAAAATGTGTGGCCCATCCATTCCTACTTGCCACGTAAAGTCTGATGGATTAGTCCTTGCATCTTTTTAAGGCGATTGCTTTGGCGAGGCAATGGGATGGTGTCTATATACGACGTATATAGGGAACTCACGTGTAGTCCACCTGATGGTAAGTGGTAACTACAAGCCATGGACATCAACAATCCACAAAAGCAGATTGTAGATGCGTCACTTCGTCTAGGATTTCGGTGTTATGCTAGTAATGTGCCAGTAACTTCAGGACCTGATCTCACCACCAAATCGGAATTCTGTAGTGCAATAATTACAATTGGCGGCAGGTTAAAGGTGAGACGGTGGTGCTTACGCCCTAAAGCCCGCTCGCATGAGCTCTATCTACTTCCAATGTCCAAGTAGATAAACTTCGGTCATTAACAGACGAAAATTATACCTATTAATCACTGATATGGATTTGTTTAATTCCATCGATGTCACAACACTACCAAAGAGGTTTCAAAATGGAAGAAACTACCATCAATCTATAACTTGGACTATTAACCAGACTAAAATCACATTATTATAATCTTATACTATATGACCCCATCATATATCACCATAACATTTATAACCATACGGTCAGTTTATACGTATGATAAATTGAACCTACTCAATTGTTAGATAGTCGTGCCAGCTCTTGGATTATACACTTGAATATTATGAATAATCTGTCTGAATACTGAAGTGACTCGAGAGCCATTAAGGTGTAAGCCGATTGACTAACTGTCTGTTTCGACTAATGAGCAGATCAAGCGACGCGAAAGCGTTGAAGTCATGGTTCAGAAGAACTGGCGAAACGCAGATTGTGTTTATTTACACGAACCATTTCGTGGTACTTGGACTTCTTTACTACTCGCAACCAATTTAACCTACCTACATACTTGAAATTTGGCATATTATTATCTATTGAAGTCCATTCGCTTCTAGTTGAATCAGGTATCTAAATATAAACGTTCAAAAACCAGAATGTTTGATACTGACTGGCTTTTAAATAAAAAACCAAACCCACTTCCAGTTTAGCAAGAAACTTGATATGCGGCATTAAGGAAAAATCTGAAAACTGACAATTATTGTTAAAATTAAAATTAAATTATTTCCCGAATCGCGCTTTGTTTTGGTAACCAACTAATTAATATTAATGGATTCAAAACAGTAGTTTTTATTTAAGGTCCTGCTAACGTCTGTACAAAAAGAAATGATTGCCCATGAAAAACATAAATGTGAACCTTAGACCACACCTCTAAACTTTCTAACTTTAAGGTTCAGTCATGGAGTAGGAATCAAGTGTCTGCCAATGGTAGATGATGATTACTACCATCACCAAGGCTAACTTATCCAAAAATTACGCTTTATACTTTTAATATCTTATAAAGCCACCATGATCTAAATTTCATATTTGGTGATCGTTTTAACCTCTATTACAGACACAAACAGGCAAACTTTCAGCTTTTATAAAATTAAGTTAGTCAGGCAGCCACTGGTTCTTAGACTATAGCATTCATTCCAATAATTTGACTCCCGTTAGCAATGGATGGCATTTGGAATAGCGCTCTGGAATTCAGTCGTCTATGTTGTATTTCTATAGCAGCTCTATTTAGGCATTTGGGCGGTGAGTGAACTATAGGAACAGCCCTCTTATTACGATAGTTGTTGATTGTGATTAAATCAGATTCATGTGTCAAAATTTGTACTGAAAATTTACATTAGAATCTAACAAGCAACTAATTTCTTGTAATTTTTTTATTAAATTCTTCTATTGTTGAACTAGTGAGTACTAGCTAATATATAGCTAAGGATCGTAAGTATCGGGTTTGATTCTCAAGTTTGGTAACTGAATTTAGATGTATAAATTTAGGCAATCTTCCGTAAATTGTATCTTAATCTAGCAATAACATTAGTTTTATACTAATAAGTGAATAAATAATTTTACAAAAAAAAAAATACCGACTTTAATTACAAAAAATGCACAAAAAAATACAATCGAAATGGAAGGATTTTGTTAAAAGTCCTCATCTGTGTATAACTTGAAAAAAAAGGTAGGTATTGCGAACGGCCTATATTTAAAGAATTACCCCCTTACTCCTAACTGTTGAGGAGTTGTTCTTTCTAGCATCAGCTCATCAACATGAAATGATGACTGCTAGGTGCAAATATCCGAGTAGTTATAGGTAATATACGAAAAACAATATAGAATCCTTTAAAGTTTGAGGATTGCCCTCGATTTCAAAGCCAGGTCAGGCTTTGAGTAATTGGCGAACAAACATAAAAAAATAAAATACAATCGAATTGAGAACCTCCTATTTTTTTATAAAGAATTTAAGAAAAAAAGCGAAAGCACCAAATAGCTACTATTTCCTTAGGGTCGACACACACCAAAAGCGCGTCGACACACACCAAAAGCGCGTCGAAGCGAAGCGCAGTTTCAGGGTCATATGAATTTTAACTTTATTTTCATTACTATAATACTTATTATCGCATGAGAAACTCTACGCTACTACTACTATGGAATTCGCCGGAATTCCCGCGGAGCCGCGGGCATCCGCGCGACTCGTTTGAGTTTCTGATGCGATAATAAGTATTATAGTTATGAAAATAAAGTTAAAATTCATATGACACTGAAACTGCGCTTCGATTCGCTGCGCTTCGACGCGCTTTTGGTGTGTGTCGACCCTTATGTTATTGTTATATGTAGGAATTCCTAAAATTTTCCAAATACTCACACTTTGACAATGCACACAACGAGCAGATGTAGATTGGAGTACAATTCCCTTTGACTTGTCAACGGAATACCTTTTGAAGATGGCATGTCTGTTTCCCCGTGTGAGTAATTGAAATGGCTGCTCTTCATTCGTTTGCAGCTTTACATTTTCCTGAGTAGAGTATGGAACATTAAGGTATATTTGGAATCGTACCGAGTTTATTATGCGTGTTAGAAATGTACCATTATGCAAATTGAGGCAGTTTTACTTTATTAGGTAGGTACTAACCGATGACCATTTTGTACCGTTCCGCTTATAAATAAATATCACACAACTCACACACAACGCCATCTAAAAATAAATAAAATAAAAATCTTTATTCAAGTTAAAAAAACATACAGAGTTTGCTAAGATTAAGAGTAAACATACACAGTTTATGTTTCAGATTCTGTACAAGAGATGATTTCTACCTCTTAAGCTAGGGTATACCTGTATTATAAGAGGTAGTCTAGTCCCCATCTAGTTCCCAAACTAAGCAGAGCTTGTACTATGGGTACTAGAATACTGATACTAATATATATATATATATATATATACTTTTCTTTTGTAAATACATACTTATTATACATAGAAACACCCAGACTAAGACAAATGTTCATGCACACAAAGATATGTCTTAAGTGGGAATCGAACCCACGACCTCGGCGTCGCAGGCAGGTAACACTACCCACTCCGCCATCCGGTCGTCCCATATATACCTTACCTGATATAAGCGTTCTCGTGCACGAAAGGTTCCATACCATTATTTATAAAAATGGCAAAAAATAATTTCTGTTGTATGGGAGCTCTATTTATATATGTACTTTATACCAGTGCCCGTTATCAATATCGAACAAAAAGTCGCCTTATAGTCAGTTACCTGCATTTAACATTTTATTTAAATCCGTCCAGCCGTTTAGAGGATTAGTCGATTCAAACAGACAAACAGACAGATAAAATATTTTAAAACTGTATTTTAGGCATTGACATCGTGCAAATAGCTATATCAACTAAATTTTTTTTTTTTTGACACTAAAAACAGACATTTCGATTTGTATTTGTATGATTATAATAATATTATTAACTTTAATTATGTATATAAACTTACATTATTATTATTTTGTAACCAATAATGATAAAAGGATGGAATAAATTTATTTACAACCAATGAAATTAAAACACAAAAAAACTAAATAAACTAACCTAAAATAAACTACTTAAAAACTAGCGTTAAAAGACTACCTAACCAAATATAACAAATCGCAGCTAGTGGGCAACGTTCCCGAAATGCTGGCAAATGATTTATTTATTTTATCATATGATTCAGAATTAGTTTTACCAGGCCATTACTAAGCGGAATTTTTGTTAGAATTTGGGATGACCTGTATATAGGTGTTTTTCCTACGTTCTAAAATATAAGGACAAATAAAGAATAATAAATTTATTATCCTTTTAACCAAAGTAGGTACTGTCAAAGAAAAACCCATTCAAGTCGTTGTACTCTCATGGCTAACCACTAATTTATTCGTCTGAAGTTTAAACAGACTGAAATTAATATCACCATTTGCAGAATGATATAAATGCTAATAAGCATTGATGAAATTGTCAAAATACGTTAATAGATGTAGGTTTCAGTCTGAAATCTTAAATATTAATAGTTCGCGCACTAAAAGAGGTATTTGTGAAACAAGTGAGCAAAGTTTGTATTTTCTTCGAGAGCTAATTTTGAGTCCCGAAAAAGCGAAATTCTACTACAGAGTCTTGAGGTTAGTGAGGGACTCAAAAGCACGAGATGTTATAACTTTGATCTTGTGTCGCATATACAACTTTTCACCTCAGCAGCTCGAAATAGTATCTATAGTACAGTGGAACAACGAGTTAGCTATGCAGGGTAAAAACTTCTAAGTCATAGTAAAGACTTACTACACCAGTTATGGATAAGTGAGTTACATATCTAAATAGTAGGTATGTTACACTTATTAAATATGTAATTCGCATATACATATATCTATTGCAGTAAGTTTTCACTATGGTGTAGAAGTTTTTGACGTGCATACCTAATTGTTTGGCCCACTGTACAAGATCTGCTTAGATGGGACTATGACGTGGAGTGAAAGTCGTGTGACATTAAAAAAAAACTCAATTTAGCCTCGAGCAAGAGCAAAACTCGAAGCAAAATCAGGTTATGCTCATTGTTTTTACACAACAAAGAACGACATTTCGAACTGCTAAGGTAAAAAAGAATTCCGATGCCGGTTGATTCCCAGAAAAGGCTTTGGCAAGTCTTCACAAAATCAGTATTAAGGTAGATCATGAATCTATTGGTCTGGTTATATCTCTACCTACTACATTGCCCTATAAAACTACATGACGTATAGCAGATATTTACTAGCCTATTATACATTTCGCTGCTTTGCACGAATAAACGCACAATCCAAAAAACACACTTTACAGTGTAGCTATTTGAAAATTAAACAACCTATTATTTACTGTCATAACTTTTCATGTATTTGATCAATAGAATAATAGAATGTATAAATCGAAAGGGCATTAATCAAGGTTTAATTTAAATCTAAATAATTATAGGTTTTGAGCTGCGAATAGCTTAATTTACCAGTATTTTTAACATTTTGGTTTGTGCGGGTATTCATGCAGAGCAGCGATTTGTAGCTCAATATTTAAACTCTATATAGTCTAAGGCCATTTTATTTAATAAGTACATACTCATAAATAGGAGAACCATTTACATAGCAGTGGACATTGGACACCCACGTGTTGATAACACCATAGAATGATTAGGTGCAGTTGCGACACTTTTATCTTTTCTACCTATCTATAAATGCAGAAGATTAAGAGTTCGATTGTTTGTTTGTTTGAAAGCGATATTCTGATCGAATTCGATAACTTTTAAGATTTTTAAAGACTAATTATTGCAAAAGGTATCTAGCATTCGTAGTCCATTAGACACAAAGGTCTCTCTCAATTTGCGACACAACGCCCGGCCCACCGCTTGCTGCCTCCAGTCCCCTCCAGTATTCAGTCTAAAAGGTTATAGGCTATTTATTATCTCGCTAAAGATCACGGGAGAGGAACAATAACGTTTAATGAGAGCAAAACCACCGGGAGCAGCTAGTTAATACTAAAATTATGAAAAGAAAAAAAAATTGATTTGCTTGTTTGTTTGTTACCCAATTAGCACCGAATATATTCTATTCTTATTTTTTAAAATACGACGCCCGCACTCCTGTGTCGCACAAACATACATTTCACACACACAGAGCAAAGCCAGAGTCAGAGATATTGGACTGATCGTAATGGAAAAAATTAGTGTGGGATAGCTAAAGACCCCAGATATAACATTATGCTTCTACTTTTTGATAACAGTCTACTTGTTATCGACGTACCACGCGAGCGGTGTCGCGGACGGAGGCCTGTGTTTAACAAAGAAACTGACAATTTGTTATTTATCTGCTGTTTTCGTTTGTTTATGTTTGTTTCTAGATAATTGGTGTTTTGTTTATGAAGGTTTAAATATATTGTTTTAATAATGGGCTTATCACACGTATATGACGTAAATTGACTTTATTAAACTTTGTACAGCAACATTAATTTATCAGTTATTGTTCTTGTTGTTGTTGTTGATCTTATTGGAGGGCTATGAAGTATAGAGTTTAAAAAAACATGATAATAAAATAACAAAGTCAAAGTCACACCCGTCACGAGTATTCGTGCAGGAATCGGGTCAGCGTTGTGCTTTACTGCGCTTGTATTGCTGCAAGACGCCGCAAAGCGCTGGTATTCTGCGATACTCCACACAGTAACGCCAGATGTTCAACGCAATATAAAATATTTTGCACGTATAAAAATAAGATGTGTGGTAAAACATGAAGAACGGCCTAAATAAAATTAATAGCTTTTATGTGTGACATACAAGTATTATTATTATAATCTGTACAAAGTGTTGTCAGCGCGTCTAACTGAGGCAACACGTTCTCGAAATGCTGGCTTATATTTCGGCCAGCGACTTAGTATCGCAATACAACGCGGTAATGCTGCCAGCGTTTTGGGCACGAGGCCTTCTGACAGTGACTTATTAAGTTTAAATTAAGTTATTAGACTAATTTAATTTAAGATCCTATATGTATATTTTCTGTAAATAAAGTTTTTCTTGGTATTATTATTTAGTAGTATTTTTTTTGTGAAAGCAAAACAAAGATAAACTTTATTAATATTACAAAACAAAGCTGTGGGTCAAAAGCCTGGACGTTGACGTACATAATTAGCTGATAACTTTGTTTATATTTTGCTTCCGGCTTATAAAAAAATAAAAATAATATAATTATGACGATGTTATGAACTAGATTAATCGTTGACTTCCAGAATTAAAATGAGTTTAAGTGAAAATAAAATTGATTAAAAAAATAAAATAAAAACATGCTTTTATTTTTCGTCTACTTAAAGGTTATGGATTGAATTATCGGTTGAAGGCTTATTTTTAACCGACGAAAATAAACGGAGGAGGTTCACAAGTCAACGTGTATTTTTTTTTTGCGTTTCAAAATTAGTTAAATATAATATTTTATGTAACTAAGTTCAATCCAAGACAAGATATTTATGTCCACTTATTTTTTACTTTTTCATTCTTTTTGTCGGTATTTTTTTTTCATAATATTATCACCTTTTATTACAATCAGTATGCAATTTTCGTATCTCTGCTCTTAAGCGCTGAGGCTGAGACACTGGTTGTATCATCAGACCATTTTTTTAGAATAAGCTAAAAGACTCGTTTAATTTAGTTATTAGTTGAATTTTTAAACCACAGCAGACTTCCTTATGGATGTTTGAGAGATGTGCTATAGAGAAAATATTTTTAAACAAAAAAAAAAACCGACTTCAAAAACTAAAAAGCAAAAAATAAATTTACTTCGCACAAAATAATACATTTTTTCATTTAGTTCAATACAAATTAAATAATTATTTTATAATTCTGAAGTCGGTGCCTAGTAAATCGGATAATTAAGAACTAATATTCAGTCAGAAAATAGTTGTTACAAAGATTGATATTATCTATACAGAGTTATTGTTTACTTGGCACCGACTTCAGAATTATAAAATAATTATTTAATTTGTATTTAACTAAATGAAAAAATGTATTATTTTGTGCGAAGTAAATTTATTTTTTGCTTTTTAGTTTTTGAAGTCGGTTTTTTTTTTGTTTAAAAATATTTTATTTTACGATTTTAAGTGATGGGTAGACCGAGCAGTTTCTCGAATGAGGAGACGACGGTTACTTGAGACGGAAATCTTATTAATAATAATCCCCGTACTCCTATCCGTTGAGGAGTTGTACCTTCCAGCATCAGGTCAGCAACTTAAAATGCAAATATCCAAGTAGTTTTAGGTAATATACGAAAAACAATAAAGAAGCCTTTGAAATTTGAAGGTTACCCATGATTTCTCTAGGATCCCATCATCAAATCATGACCTCATATTATGAATATACATAAGTAATATTCAACGTCTCGCCTCATCTGTGTATAAGTTGAAAGAATACAGTAAACGGCCTCAAAGAGCCTATATTTAAAGAATTATCGCTGTACTCCTAACCGTTGAGGAGTTGTACCTTCCAGCATCAGCTTAGCAACATAAAATGCTGACTACTAGATGCAAATATCTGAGTAGCTTTAGATAATATACAAAAAACAATATAGAAGCCTTTTAAATTTGAGGGTTGCCCTCGATTTCTCTAGGATCCCATCATCAGAACGTGATTTAAAAAAAATGGGACCACATGACAAGTATATTATTATTATTGGGGAAAGAGGTTTAGTGTTGAGATCAGAGCCTTACAAAAATCTGGCACATGAGAAATAACACTTCAGATAAAGCGACACTTTGCTGTTGATCAACCTGAGTATCTGAAAAATATGACTAATTCACTTAGCTCTAACATTATAATGATGCCTAACGACACATCTACGCTTACCAACGACAATCTATGGCACACGATAATTAAACTGCGTTTACACAAATGCATCGTATATTGCTCGTGCGCCATCAATTGACGCAATGTTGTTTGTTTGTGTGCATGCTCATTTGTAAACAAACACGCACACTTGATATACCAGTCTTTGGACGACTGGTTCTCCACTTCCTTGACCGTCAATCAAAATTAATTGACTGTATTAGAATCTCGGTTCGATAAATAGGCTATGGCAAGTGAAGTATCATTATCATGTCTAGCAAATCACCATAGAGTTTGCAAGTAAGGCTAAATGTATCAAACGGACTGGGGTTAAGTATTACATAATTTATTATGTAGTGCAGTCGGCAACAAAAGTAGCGGAACACTTGAACATTTTCAAACCTACATAAAAACATTCCTAATATAAAATACTGCACTTATTATCGATTACTATAAGTTTTAATTCATCGAATCATTAAAGAATTTCGATTTTATGAAATAAATGGCTTTGAAAATTTGTTTGGGTGTAGCTACTTCTGTTGCTGATTGAAAAATCTTGCAAATAGGACTCTCTTTTCTAGTCATCATACATAAGATTATATAATAAATAATAGTAGCCCTGTATCCAATACATGTTCCACTGCTGGCCTCGGACCTCTTCTCATGATGAGAAGGGTTAGGCCATAGTCCACCACGCTGGCCAAGGGCGGATTGGAAGACTTCACACACCCTCGAGTACTTTATAGGCACTCGCAGGCTTGTAGGTTTCCTCACAATGTTGTCCTTCACCGTTAGCGAGGGATAATTTTTAGGACAAATACACTTCTCAAAAAAAGACACACGAATCTTATCGATTTATTGACAGAGGTGTGTGCCGTGGGTTCGATCCCGAGACCTTTGACTTAGCAATCCTGCGGTCTCCCACTCGGCTATCGCTACTTCCGGCTTACTTCCATAAGATTAAGTTTAAATATAATAATGAGCTTACTCAAGAGAGATGCATGATCTCTAAAATCTAAAATTAATTGCCGCAGAATGATCTAAGTTCTGACATAATAACAACAATGTTTGATTAATTGTTAATTTGCTTAACTTGTTGACTTTACGTGTCTGTTTATTTACCGTAGTCGTATAATTAAATTAGTTTATCAATGCGCATAATGCATAATTTGATTAATAACTACATTTGTGGTGAATTTGGTTATTACGTTTCAAGTTATGATGAATGGTGTTTGAATGATTTAATTATAGGTTAGTAGAAAAGCAGAGCTCATTAAAAGTAATATAATTTGCTCTTCTCTCGTAGTGAGATCATCCGGCAAAGAACCAAAGTAACCGACATAGCTCGCAGAAGTGGCTTTGGGCTGGCCACGTCTGTCGAAGGGCCGACAGCAGTTGAAGCTAATAAGACCTGGATTGGAGATCGCGACTCCGCAACCGTGAGGTAGACTGACGACCTGAAGAAGGTCGCTGGAGGCAAAGTTTGGTGCAGTGCACTACCAGACGCTTCATGATGAATTAATTTGCTCTTACTATTGCATGCCATAATTTCTGTACATCTTTAGTAATAAATATGATTGCCTGAATGCTAAGAACGAAGGTAAAAATGGCTGGCACAATACAATTGATTTATGTAAATCTTTGTCTCAGAAAGATTCATACAAAAGACTAACACATTAAAAAATATAAAAGCAGCTTGTTTTAAAGCAATTTCTTTTTTTCTGTTACATCATGATCTAACCAGCACTAAAAACGAATAAGGTAATGCTACTTAGCGTCAGATTAAAGGTAAAACGTGCTTGTTTACAGAAGCTAAAACAATATATATTTGTAGATGCTTATTACCAAATTTATCAAGAGACCTGCTATCATATTTGATGCTTCATAAATAAAAACCGGCCAAGTGCGTGTCGGGCCACGCGCAGTAGGGTTCCGTAGCTAGTCGTAACAACATATTTCGACTTAAAAGGGATTTACTATCTGTATTAAACAAGTAACATCTGCATACAAGTCATTACTTTCAAAGGTTTTTGTAATTTGCACAAATTATTCTAAGTAACTGCATTTTACACTTTGGACCCCTATTCCTCTTGAACTAATGAAGTGAACTTATCCGCTATAGTTTTCCTTTAAACTTCATTACATGTACTACCGACACAATTTTTTCAGATTTTGGGATCCAGTAGTTTAGCTTTTAGAGGGGGGGGGGACGCTCTACTCGAACAAAAATTTGCTCTTTAAAGTTAATTATCTCGCAAACGGATCTCTACATCAAAAAACTGTCTTAGCAACCCCTGAACGTTATTAAAAGTCCTATCTAACAATACCCCACACTATGGGGTAGGGGACAAAAAAAAAAAAACCCAACTTTACATGTAGGGGAGCTACCCAAAAAAAAAATACTTTTCCAAATTTTATTCTACGAGTTTCTTTGTATAGTTAACATACATGTTTATGCAAAATTTCAGTTTTCAAGCACCAACGGTTTCGTCGTTATGCCTCGGACAGACGGACGGACAGACGGACATGGCGAAACTATAAGGGTTCCTTGTAGGTACTACGGAACCCTAAAAACGAAAATAATATAGGCTTTATATTACATGTTTTGTTTTTTAATCTTGTTTCTGCAAGATAATAACACAATATCTCGCAAATTAAACGAGTTCAAATATCAAGTTTATTAATATGTATCGGATACAGGATGTTCATGCCAGGCATGCAAAATAATATTTACATATAATTTAAATGTTAATATTTTCAAATTACTGGGCCCTTTTTATTTAGACATTTCGTGTCGTCTATTTGAATTTGTTGTCCATTTGAAGAAAAACTGCAACCTGTGAACATAAGCTTTAAAAGCATGCGAGATTAGGTATTCGTATGCCTCATGTACGATTAATTTCTGAAAAACTATTCCAGTTATAAAGGTGCGTGAATTCTATGAGAACAATGAAAACACTTCGGATTTCTACAAAAGTTGGAATTTAAGATGCAGCTTCAGAATCAGAATGCATTCATTTGTTTAACTTTTTTTTTTCGATGCTGCACAATGAATAGCTGGACTCAGGAGCATCGGTACCGTGAGGTTCTTCTCGTAGTCTCCATAGGGGTCTCGGGGTAATCAGTCCAGGCGTTGGCCTGTCTTGATGGTATCACCACCGGCTGCTAAGACAGCCGGGTCGTTGGGTGGGGTCCGGGTGGGCCCGCTGGTCAGTCCGGGACATCAAATTCAGGAGCATCGGTGTAGCTGCCACTTATTTCATAAAACTGGACCGAATAAAAATGTTACTAGCCCTCACCGCCTACTAAGCAAGAGACAACCATATAAGAGTCATGATATCGTGCCACACCGTGGGTGACCGTGGCGCGCGCTAATAGTCACCCATACCACGCACCCTTTCTGCATTCAATGCTCTCTTGAATGCCAACCTGACTGTGATTTGTTTGCAGATGGATGGCCAAATGTGTTTACAGTGTGTTAGCGGTTTTGTGAAAGAGATGGATGAATTATTTGTTTTTATGTTCCTTTAAATTATATTAGATAGATAAAACTATATTTATGCATAAGACATAGGAAATTCATTTTGTACGAAAGTTTCAATAACAATATTATGCACAAAGGGCGGCCTTATCGCTTGACGCGATTAATTCCAAGCAACCTTTGGATGGACATTAGTGTAAAAGATTTACAGAAAGGTAGTTTTAGACAGAAATTAAGAAGGATTTAGCGCTCAAAATAGCGCTAAATAATAGGTATAATACTAAATACGGTCTTTAATCATTGTAATTGGTGTAACAACCGTTGTAATTAAAGTAAAATATATAAATAAAAGGCACTATCTTCAGGCCCGATCACATAAGCTGAAATCTTTAACATGTTCATTCAGCCATTAGAAACAAATCACAACAAAGTAACAGCCCATATTCCACAATCGCTTATTATCACGACCGTCGCCATTAAACAACAGTTTAATAATCGCTTCTACGCGGCTCTCGATACACGCACATATCTCAAAATGTATGCGTATTGAATAATAGAAAATTTTAATAATAAAAGTTATACAACATTATAATCGTAACTTTAAATATTACAAAATGTGTTATAAGTTCTTGTTCCGCGCGAGTGGGTGCAGAGTTTTGAGTTGTTTGCAAAGAAGATGCTTTTCAGTGCAAGGGATATCATTGAGTGTAAGTACAAAAACATTATATACTAGTTGATTTACAGTATACCTAAGTGCAATAAAAAATATTGTCATAAAACTACGTCACTGGGCAGCAATTAGTGACGGAAGAGTTTTTAGTCAGGAGCTAAAGAGAGAAAGCGCCATCGTCTCACTATTAACCTGCCGTTAAATAAAACATTTCACTTTGTTGCAATGGTAGTGAGATTAGACCCTGAAATAAAATAAAAACGTCTGTAAAGAACTAAACCTTTTTTAAGATTGTCATACAACTGCTCTGCGGTGCTTATTCACTTTATAAATAGGAATATTGGTATTCCAAGAACAAGTTGCCTCGGTCATACTTGCTGACAGCTTTTTGTGAATAATGGGTTAGGTTTAAAATCATTTATTCTCATAAAAGACACAAAAGCCATTTACATGAGAATATACAAATATCATTTTGTAAACTTATAAATATAACCGCCACCAAAGAAAAAAAAAATATATATTATAATATTATAAGTGTATCAGTAGCGCCCATGCGACAGTTAAGTTAAGAGCACTCAAGGGCTTTTCGATGTAAACAGATGCAAAGAAATAGCAGCTGTCTTTTTTCCCAGTCTGCTTTTAAATCTTGCAGCTGATTAAACCGGCCCACCAGCCCAAAATTAATGTGTCTGTAAATTTGACCTAGAATTGTCTGAATTATTAGCCCTCACGCATGAAGCCCTTTTTCTCAACTGGATCAGGGTTGGTCTTACCAGTTCCATTTGATTTTATGTAGAACGATGACCATCTGACCTTCACAACCCAGTTCGGACACAAACACACACACACACACAACAAATATATGTTTATGATAACCAACTGAGGCTGCTATGTCATTTAAACAAAAATATATATATAAGACCTTCTAGATAGGTTTGAATTTGTTGAAGATTTTAATAATTATGTGAAGTTAACTATTTGTAACCTTGCGTAGATTGATCTTACAATATAATATAATGTAATTTATACCTATATATATATAATATATCATCATTTAGCCTCTCGTAGTCCACTGCTGGACATAGGCCTCTCTCAATGTGCGCCACCACACCCTAACCTGCGCCTACCGCATCCAGTCCCCTCCAGCGACCTTCTTCAGGTCGTCAGTCCACCTGGCAGGGCGGCGTCCCACCTTACGGTTGCCGAGTCACGGTCTCCATTCCAGGACTCGTTTTTATTATAATATATATAATATATATATTATAATAATAATATTCTGCTCGATACGGCCTCGTCTAGTCTAGTGATTCGTGTACGCGCCTCTCTCCGCGAGGTCTCGGGTTTGATTCCCGGGTCGGGCAAAGTAAGTCAACTTTCCGTCAGGAAATTCACAATAGCAGCACGGAGTTGGAATTGTGGCCGGTGGATGGTGTTGTGTTCACCCCTTATCACATGGGACATAGACATAGCAAACCTCTGCCATAACCTTTGGTTAATATAGGCGTGATGTTATCCTATATAAAAAAAAAAATATATTCGATTTTATTATTGAGGGTAATTTGTTTTGATTCAGTTTACAAAACTTAAATTAGGCTATTTAAACTATCAATTAACTTACACAATTAATTTAAGAATTATCGGGGTGTGTTTATTTAATAAATTACGTAATTACTTACTAATTACAATATACTTACGTTTTATAATTATCGCTTCCATTAACTGTACAAATAGCTGTTACGGAATATTTTAGTTTTAGTTCCTTATCTATGCGAGTTATAACTAGATGAGGTTATGACTTTTTGATGTGTTCAAGATACGAATAGATTGAATGAAAACTCATTTATTTCTTAAACGGTTTTAATATATTTTAACGGGTTCGTACAACCAAGATAGAGCTACAGCTATACCCACAAAAATCTGGGGCCAAAATATTAATATGCCTTTAGTTTTTTTCTAGTATTTAGCAGTTGCTAGATACTGCAATTCCAGTGGAGGTTGATAAATTGCAACGAAAATGGTATTCGTACTTACCTAGTCAGGATATAGTGCCATCAGGACTCTTTTAATATTAATAATATCATTCGCAGTTAGCCTCTCGTAGTCAACTGCTAAATATAGCTCTCTCCACCCTCACCTAATTTACGCCATTACACTCGGTCCTCCGCCTACCGCTACCAGGAATAAAGCTTGCTGAAGTATCAATGGGGTGGCCACGTCTGCAGAAGGGCATACAGCCGTTGGAGCAAAAGAGTCCTAAAGCCGTTGGAACAACGACAGGACCGCTCCTGTGACCTGCTTCTGATTGTCAATCCGTCTGAAGGAGGAGATCTACCTTACGGTTGCCGATTCGTGGTCTCCATTCCAGATCTTTTTTGCTCCAACGGCTGTCAGTCTTTTAGAAGACGTGGCCTGTCCATTGCCACTTCACTTCAAACTTATTTTACGAGCTGTGTTATATGTGAAAAAAAAAAAAACAAAAAGAACAATATTGCTGTTCCAACTTAGCAAAAATACAGCTCCTGTAGTTTACTCTACGGACTAAGAAGTTTAATTTAATACAAAATATTGCAGAGACTACCAACATTTTGTTCGAATACCAAGCCGAAACTCAATACATTGTAGTTTGCGGCGCGTTGCATTGACATCAACTTGTGCAATACAACTTTGTTTATCGGAAACTCTAAACTGTATTCGAGATTTCGTAAATCTGTTGTGGAATGCTTTTTCGAACGGTTTCGAGATTAAATTGAAATCGCTCTACATACAAGGCTTTCTTGTTGCCCGTTTTGTTGTGAATTCTAGTGAATTTATTCTCTTAACGAGATTACCAACCTCTGAGTAATTTTGTTGCGGTTTCGCGAAAATATGACTCTCCCTGGGATGCATATATTTTTTTCTGTGTATAGTTCATTTTTGCTAGAGACTAATTTGACAGCAAGAACAGTCAAATTAGTATCCGAGAAAGAACTATAAAGTGCCTCTTAATTCTGGAAAGTGAAAAACTCAGATAAAACGGTGACAACACGGAGTTGGAATTGTGCCTAGTAAGTGGCGATAGGCTCACCCTCTATCCCATGGGACCTAAACATAACAGGTGAAGTGTGGGTGTTGTACACCTCTGTCACACCCTTCTGGAAAATATAGGAGTGAGGTCATATAATGATTATTCTCCTTTGTAGGTATTTTGATAGGAGGTTAACTGAACAAAAGGTAATCCTTTAATTCAGGATCTACTGATTTATTAACCAAATAGCATCATTTTTATAATCGTGGCATAAATTAATGTAATCCATAGTAATCACTACAGATAATAATATATTTTACACAAACATACGGATTATTGTGACATAAATACTCCGATAGCGTTTGTAAATAGTAATGATTTCATAATGACCACTGTTGAATGTATGCCGACTGTAATAAATCGATATAATGAGCATTATCATTAACGTTTGTACACACTTGGAGGTTAAAAATTCTTTGTGATTATTATAAACTGAACTTTTAGTCCATTAAGTACTATTGTACTATTAGATTCATGACATATTTGACAAATGTTTCGTTCAAAATTGTCACTTTCGATAAGGTAATAAGTTAGTTAAAACTTGACACAATTTTAAATCTAAATTCGAAATTATTTTTCAATCGAATTAAGACTCAAATGCTTTCGAATTTCGCAAAATTAGGATTAAGTTGGATCGTGAATATATTGGCGGCAATAGTACTTTTTTTAATTTTGATTTTGAATTTCGAATCAGCAGGCAAATAAAGAATAAAAAAGTTTATGTGTTTGAAAATAGTTGTAAGACATAATTTGTCATGAATTGCATCAACATCTTACTAGAAACAAACGCTGATTGTACGTAAATATATGACAGTCATTACCGAGCGGCAAGTATAATGACATCAGAATTTATTTCTGATAATTCATTATGGATTTATTTACTGTATTTAGCATGTGCAATATGTGCATATTTAATTGAATCGAAGGAATAATAAATACTATAGTAATTTGTAAATAGAACTTTAATTAGAGCATTGATTGACTGATAGCCAAAATCTTTGCATTATAGGATTAATTAAAACCCTAATATATAAAATTTAATTAATGGATAAAATGTAGGACGTAAGCTTGCTTTTGCTTTTCGATTTTTGAATGTGTTTTCTTCGTTTGGAAATTTTCGTTGTATTCGTGTATCTTTTAGAACAAATTTTTCACTTAAAAGTGGAAGCGGTGCGAAGTTTGACATGTTGTTATTGCATGTTGTTGTTGTGTTAGAGATGACATAGGATAGATGACATAGGATAAGTGACATGTTTTCTCGGTGCAAAATCGTGAAATATAACGTAGTGACACGTGCAGAATTCGCTGCAGAAATCGTTTGTAGATTTATGTGGCATGCTACCAAAAATTATTGCAGAATTTGTGCTGACGATTAAGATCTAACCCTTTTCATCATGAGAAGAGGCCTGTATCCAGCAGAGGGACAAATATTTGCAGCTATTATTTGTTGTTTATGTTTACATAACAAGGGACTAGGGAGTCTTGGTCTTTTAGACATACGTTAGGTATTATAATTTATTATAAGAGACAATTTAAATACTACTGATAATGTGCAACATGCGGCTAAATAGAACTAAATTATAATCATGAAACTATTATCTCTCGCCGTTTTCTGCTAATTATCTTTGAGTAGTCATAACAAAAATATAACATACAATCAATTCACACCTATACTAACTAGATAGCTGTGGCGGAGATGAATAACACCCACACTTCACCTGTTATGTTTAGGAACCATGTGATAAGGCGTGAGCCTATCGCCATCTACCAGCCACAATGCCAATTCCGTGCTGTTATTTAGAATTTCTTGTACAAAATTTCGAGTAGTCAATATTGTTTTGGTGTTTGATAGTCAGATTATCACTAAAGATTTTTTTTATATTGATCTATACGCTAAACTCTACGGGAGCAGAGCAGTAATGTTTATCGCGGGTTAAAACGCGGCAGCAGCTACTGCTTAATATAACGAATTCCACGCGGACGAAGTCTCGGACAAAAGCTAGTACTTTGATAAATAAATGTATGAGTAAAGTAACTAATAAAACCATTGACACTTAAAGGAAAATAATTCATTATTTTGTTAACAGACATACAGCAAGCAGTGCTAGCTATATTAATATTGATTTTACCTTGTTACAAACAAGTACATATAACATTACTGTTCAATTAATATAAACAAACATTCATACAGTCCCATCACATAGAAGTGCATGTGTACAATTAACGGAAAATACCCAATCTTTGGATTGGTTTTAGATACATAACTTCTAGTCAAAATAAACCATTTCTTTTTTATCATTACCACAAGTAGTGTGTTATGGCTACTTCAACAATATTTTGATAAAAAGTGCAATTGTTGTCAACAAATTACTTAAAGCAATCATTTTCAGCAAAATATACCGATTAATGAACCAAATTATATAAAGATTAACTAATAAAACAATAACGAGTTTATTCGTCCCTCATAACCATCACAAAAGCTTTGTTATCACACTAATGATAATGTTTTATCTGCATACAGTTTGAACTGGTCGTCCGAAGTGGTATTGTCATGTGTTAATATAAAAAAAAAGAATTAAAATATATTAGTGAAAATGTTTCGTCTTAGAAATAGTGTGGTGAACAAACTGAATGGGAGAAGGTTTTTTACTGTCATTGGGTTGGATAGATCGGTGACTGAGAGATCGAAGGTTTTACAGGTATGTCGAAGGTTTTACTGAATAGTTTTGATATTAACATAGAGCGTTTAGAAAAAAATGTATATTACAAGATGACAATATAGTGAAACGATTTTATGGATTTATGGAATATCATTTTAAATTTGGTTTTAATTGTTGTTTAAGAATATGGTTGTGAATAGCAATAAATTTGAAAAAATTGCCTATTCTTTTTCATTCTTAAAATGTAATATTATTCTATTGGCTGTAAGTACAATAAAGCTTAATTAGGTTTCGACTATTATTTTCTTAATACGCCGCATATTAATAATAAAATAACTATTTGTATTCATGCGAACCAGTTAAAATATATCACGAGATATCCAATTTATTCGTAACGTGTAATAAATATTTTTGTTTGGAATGATAACCTCGTTTTGCAGATAAAATGTATCAAAGATTTTAACTTCTTTTTAAATTTATTTGTCCCTTGATTGTTTTATTTATAGTTTAAAGTTTTGTTATCCAAAGAAAAGGTATTAAGGTTTGCAAATAAATTCTGAGGCACACATCTTGATAGTTCTGCGTTTGTTTATCCGACTTAAAAAAAGGAGGAGGTTCTCAATTCGATTGTATTTTTTTATGTTTGTTCGCCAATGGCTTGAAGACGCCTGGAGTGATTTGAGAAATATTTTTTTGTCTAAAAGAGTATACTTGTCATGTGGTGTATAAATTTTTCAAGCTTCTGTATTACCTAAAGCTACTTGAATATTTATTATACTTATATATATTATAGTAGAGGTGGTTAGGGTTAGGTGCTCTCACAAAAAAGCTATATATATATGTATTATGCTTTATCTTTTTGTCAATTCATGGATGATGGAAGAAAGAAAAGTTTGCAATATATAGCAGCACAATAAAAAAATAAAAAATATTTGGATCAGAAATGCGTTACGATATTAACTACAAATTAATATTCTCTGAAGCCCTTTTATTTTGTAAACATAGCATATTTCGGTTGCTAGTTGCCGTTTTTATTGTGAACTAATCATTACGGAAACGTCAAAATTATGTTTCTTATCATTTGTTTGAGAAATCTGTGTTGTATTTTCCGAAGCCTAAGTCTAGCAGACTTTATTCCCTGAGATTACTTAACGTTTTTATCTTATCTACTATTTGTTTTACCATTAGTGTACCGAGAAATGTATATTGTTTGGTTACTTGTGTTTATTATAATAGTTGGAGTAAAATTTACTGTGGGCTTGTCATAATCTATTAAGACAAATATGATATATTAATTTCTTGTATGATATATTAACTTATTTATACCGTGCTGAGTCTAAATTATTGTTTGAAGATGGTCTAGGTGTAGCTTGCGTTTGTGTTTTTTTGTATAAACATCTTCGCCCGGTGTTTCAACCGCGTAGAATTTCGATAAAAACATGAAAAACTACTGAGGTGTCAAGGGACACCCGGATGGAACGAAGTTCCTTTCGATTAATTAGTAAAGAAATTTTTATATTTTTTTAAGTTATAAAAAAAATCTTAATGTGGTTCACCGAATACTCACTCTGTGTGTCTGATGATGTAGCACCGTAGCTGTAACGTAGCATGTAATTACTACGCCGCTACGAGAATTGCTACGAAATGTGTCGTTACAACTTTTCGTTCCAATTTTTCCGTCTAGCCCCCTTTCGCAACGCGCGATAAGGAACTTCGTTCCAATAACATCACCCCTATATTACCCAGATTATTTGAGAGAAGTACTTATAAGTCCCATGTGATAGGTGTTGAGCCTATCACCATCAACCGAACACATATTTGTGTCTATCCAAATGAACTACATATGACCATACACACTGCCTTTATTATTTTTAATATTTTTTCTTTTTAAACTATAATTAAAAAAACGAAAGAGACTAGCCGCCAAGACACAGAGTGACCCCACGCTCGGGACAAAATTTTGTTTTGTGAGAGAACAATGAAGATATTTTTTATTTTACTTTTTTTATATAAATTTCTTTAATATCATTAGCTTAGCAGACATACCACTGTGTTGATGTAACAGACATCCTAGCAAAGTAACTTTTCTATTGGTGATTATGTATTACTGAATACTGAAATATTGATACTGCTATTAAAAGTACAATAAGTAGATGTTCGCTGAAAGGGCTCTTCAAAGTGATTGATAAGGTATTATCAATTGTTATGAAGAGCCTTTCATTTGTGTTTAAAGTACATATCGTATGTAATACCCATATTCAGTACCAGTTGTATCGATCTATATTATTATGTCATTGAGTACCCGTCAAGGAAAAATATTGTTTTTATTAAGGACAATTTATTGGCAGTGGATTCAATGTTTGTTAATTTGTTTTTGGTGTCGTAACGTCTGGTTGAGATTGTACCTATTGTTTGATTTAATTATTCAAAATTAATGCAATAAATCTTTTTCGATTTGTCTGTTATTTTATTGCATTGTTTTTGTGTTCTAAATACTTGCTTATTATTTGAAAACAATATCTGAAGACATATTATATAAGCAGTGGCCGAAAGTGTTGCTTGGGATTTTTCCTTTAGGAAATACTCAATTGCCTCGTTAGTGTAATAGTTAGCGTATGCATCTCTCACTGCGAGGTCTCGAGTTCGATTTCCGGATCCGGAAAAATTTGATTTCTGAAATTTCCGTCAGGAAATTCTCAAAAGCAACGCGGCGTTGGAATTGTACGCGGTGAAATATGGGTGTAGTACACCTCTGCCACACATTTCTGGGTAATATAGGCGTGATGTTATGTTATGTTTATAAATTCTCAATAGTATAAAGGTGTTGGATTTGTGTCCGGTGGCTGGCGATAGCCTCACTCCTTATTGGTAGGCGTGACACACATTGCTTTTACTCCTTTATTTTCTGCTTGAAGTGTAAGATATTGCAACCTTATATACTATGGATTTATTTATAAGTATTAATTTAATTACATTGCCATATTTAAGTTTATTTTCTCTTTATTACCATCTTTAGCCATAATGTTGTTTTGGTTGCTATAACTTACACATTGAATTATTGTCAAAAAAACAAACAAATATGGTTTGAATGATTTGAAAAGATGGTGCACATGAGTTTCTCACCAGCTCTTCTCATGATGCATTACCCATCGGAGCTGATACTTGGATTGATTTTATTTCAAATCTCTAAGTTGAATTTAAGTCAATCTAAGCTCCGGTGTCAAATCATTTTATTACAATAAGTATTATAAGTAATTTAGTTAGCTTAGTTTTATTTTAATTTTATATTTTTTGTATTTTGTTGTTTGTTTTGACGTGTTCAAGCGCCTCTTGGGACCCATGGAAATAAATGATTTGATTTGATTTGACCGGTGAAGTGTGGGTGATAAACACTTCTGCCACACCCTTCTGGGTTACAAAGGCGTGATGTTACGTTATGTTCATGTTAAAATATTTTTTAGGAATTTTAGACATAAAGTCAACAAAACAATGTATCTTTCTCATTATCTTCTCAAGACAAACTAAATTTTACTTTATAAACTTTAAATCTTCGCACAACTGTGCACACAACAAAATTGCATTAGTATGCAATGGCACTTCGCTAGTTCGAAAGCATCGTGTTAGCATGCAGTTGTTGTTCGCTGGTAATTACGGATACTCTCTGAGCTGCTTGTGTATTTGTAACTTAAGCTGGTTCAATCAACTACATACTATAACACCTGCCAGAAGAATTAATATTACCCAGAAGGGTCTGGCAGAGGTGTACAACACCCACACTTCATCTGTTATGGTTTTGGTCCCATGGGTGTGAGCCTATCGTTATCCACCGGGCACAATTCAAACTCTATTGCTGAACTGCTATTGTGAATTACCTGATGGAAGGTCACAAATAACACTTTGCCCGACCCGCGAATCGAACCCGAGACCTCGCGGTTAGAGGTACTACTACTTTATTTAAATATTACCTATATATCAAAGGTGTAAAAGTATGCAATGCCTACTCTTTTGCTAGTTAGACATAAATATGAGAACATCATTAGCAGTAAGAAATCTTTACAAACGTGTATTATGTATGTTGTTGAAGTGCCAAATAAATAAATAAATAAATAGTTGTTGCAGTTGTTGTTTGCTGGTAATTACAAAAATAAACTGGGTGATTCATAGTTCATCTCTTTTACCTAAAGCATACATAAACATAACTTTAGAGATAAATAAATAAATCATAAATCATAATCATTTATTGCGAATATAGGTCACAAAGATGTTATCACACACAAAATTAGCACAGCTATATTCCGCCCTTCAGCATGCAATATTAAAAAATCCTAAGAAATCTACATTAAAACTAATAAACATATTATTATAAAATTCGACATTAACAAAACACAACAAATTATTATTAATTATACAAAATCCATAAAATAAATAAATGTCCTTATTACTAATTAATTATTATTTACATTTGTCATTTAGGTAATCCTTAATGGTATAGTATGCCTTATTATAATAATAAGATCTGTTAATTTACCTACCTTGTGATGTGATGATAATTTTTTGTTTTTTTATGTAATATTTTTTTTTATCTTCCTCGCGCAGCTTCGTCCGCGTGATACTTTGATAGAATAAAGCCTTTTAGGTGAAGATATAGTATCTAATGGTGAAGGATTTTTTAATATTAGTCAAGTTATTTTTGAGTTAAATTGTAACAAACAAACAAACAATTTTTGACACTGAAAAATCTCTGTTCATTGTGAGGATAACCTTGAAAAGTGATATTACGTTTTTCTTACTCTACTTCAGATGCTAATTGAATAAGCCACATTTAAGATAAGCAGGCTATAAACTCAAGAACAAAGATTACTATTCTACATTTATATACCTACTAACCTAATGCACTATGTAGCATCGTGATACATAATGAATATTGACACTTCTTCGGCCACATTACAAGGTCTTGCTGTATCAATTACATGTGTAGTTGAACAAATGGTCTATTAATACTATCTATGTAGGAAGTTTATTAATATGTTGGACGACAATTTTCCGTTCATGAGAAATATACATGCTGTTAACTTTAGGAATGATTACACTCAAATATTAGTTTTTTTTTTGTATAATTTTAAAGTTGAAAAATTAAGAATCCAGCAGGACTCGAACCTGCACCCCCTGGGTATACGCCCCAAGTGCTTTGCCAATTTAGCTATGGATTCGTATGCCACTAGACTCGAAATTTCTCAACTCTTTTTGTCCCAGCGTCAGTTCGAGTCCTGCTGGATTCTTAATTTTTCAACTTTAATATTATACAAAATACAAAAAAGCATAAGCACAGCTAAAATTTGCTCTAAAATATTTTAAGTATTAGTTTGTTGTTACTTAAGTTAATTTTAGACGGGGTAGCAAAACAAATCATCTCTGTAATGTTCATAACCAATTATTGTCAAAAAACAAACAAATATTGTAAGAATTATTAAAAAAATGGCGCACATGGGTTTCTTACCAGCTCTTCTCATCAAGCAATACCCATCGGAGCTGGTACTTGTATTGATTTTAATACAAATTTCTCTAAGTTGAATTAAAGTCAATCTAAGCTTCGGTGTCAAATCATTTTATTGCAATAATTTTAGTTAAGTGTTATTTTAATTTTATATTTCTTGTATTTTGATGTTTGTTTTGACGTGTCAAGTGAAATCTTAAATAACGAACCGACAAACACACTCCACAACCATTAACTCCTGTTTAGACCACGGTATAATCAGTAAAATCAGCAATACAGGTTGTAAATGACATCGCAATAAACCCACTTACTGGGTGCAAAACCGATTTATGTGTGGAAATTTTCGATGTTTTTTTTAAACCCAGAGTTCCAGTCTTATATTCATTTTTTTTTGTAAGCGGTATTTATCACGATGGCATCATTAACAGCCTGAGTGAGAAGGTTTTATACATATGAGAGTTTAATGTTTTGCCATTACTACGTAACAAATTCTCCAAACCTTTTCCATTGGTCTTGGGCAGCAAACGTACCGCGGTTTAGACGCCTAAGTTATAATTGCAATGTTAAAAGGGTCCTCAATATCCTGCTTTTAGTGAAACAAATAATTTTCACCATTTGTTATTTCGGCGTCATTTATTACTTGGAAGGTTTAAAAGCATGGTATTTAGTCTGGTCATTAGTTCCGGAGTCAGGGTTTGATTTATGATGTGACTTAGATTTTAATTTATTGAATTTACTGTCGGGATATTTAGAACAATAATGGAAATGAAGGTTATTGAAATTTCACTGATGGCCGCTTCTATAGATATTTTCTTATTTCTAATTTCCTATTGCGTTAGGTTATTTCATTAGGTTATTATGTTACATATCTTTTAAGGTTCGGGGTTATGTTCTGGGAAAATTGTACAGATATGGAAGAAGTATTTAAATCACAAAAACTATGTTTCAAAGCAATTTTTAAACTGCAGCAAAAAAGCTATTTGATTTGCATAGTACACAGTGGCATAATGCTTTGCTTCATAAAAAAATGCATATTTTTTATTGAAAAAGAAAAAACGGCTACCAAAAAATTCAAATGTCGCATAAAGCTTAGTTTTAAAATCCTTTTATCTAGCAAAGCAGAAGTGAATTAATTTGACAGTTATAAAATATTGAAGCGGTGTTTTGAATAAAGAATAGTTGAGCTCAGAATAGGCTTGCCAGAGAGTTCGTTTCAGTTTTTATGGACTACGGTGTGTATTGTCTACGGTCACTTTATGCGATAATTTTAAGAGGGATAAACGTTTTGTATGTAATGTAGTACACATGGCTACACATATACATGTATACGCTGGCCTCGCAATGCATGGGAAGGTTTATGAAGATTGCATAAAAAAGATCAATGAAATTTTGTTGCTATTTCTTCTTCTTCGTCGTGTCGATGGCAGAGTCAAATTTTATTTTGACTTGCCATCGTGGTGAAAGGGTTAACCAATTCGCTTTGGAGAACTTGCGTATTGCCCAGGGTGCGCCGGACGTAGGGAATCGTTGTGTACGTCACTCGGGGAGGCTCCTTTCATGCACCCCATTGTTGCTACTGTACTCAAAACATCTAAAATCTCAACTGCAGTTTATTTTTTAAATTATAAACAAATCAAGACCACACTCGTTATTCCAAATTCTCGATATTTAAAGCTCGTGGCTTAGTCGAAGCCGTGCGGTTACGATTCATTTTGCAGGTTAAGCAATGTTAACCGCGGTCGGCCGTGGATAGGTGACCATCTTTAACATAACGATTTTTCCTCCATGCCTCGTAAAACACGTAAAGCCGTCGCGTCGATCCTGTTTGTCATTTGAACATCTATGGAAGTTGTTACGGGTAGTCAAAGGTCAGAACCACAGATATAGATCTACATAGATAACGCAGATGCATGTACTTCGCGTGTCTCAACCCCGACCAAGCGTCGAGGTTGGTCGCCTCTAACTTCAGTCCACGCGCGTCTTTTGTCAGAGAAAATCATAGCGGACGGCTCCAGTTGAACGTACTGGGTGAAATGGCATCGGCGGCATCAGTGTCTTTGACTCGGTTTGGATTTCCCGTCACTAAATATCGGCTGTGACGTCACAAAAGGTATTAAAAAGTCGGCACGCTTGGTTTCAATACAAATCGTGATACTTGCGTTATCTATGTAGATCTATATCTGTGGTCAGAACGTCTGACATCTAGTCTAACAAGAGTATCGTATTACCTCGTACTGGGTTTTGGAGGTCAGATGGCAGTCACTCCACTTCAAATAATGATATTCAGCTAAATCCGTAAGACTAGAAGCCGACCCAATTTAATGGGGATGGCTCGGATGATTGACTCTTTATTAAAAAGGTCTAATATCCTGAAGCTAGATATTTAGTTACATAACCCACTTTGAGTACAAAATAAGATGATAATGAAAACACTTCAAGTGCTCCCACACCGCGACTAAAACTGAAACAGTACCTAATAACAGCTTAAACGAAAACAGTCTGCGTCAGCTTTTAGGAACACCTTTAAGAAAATTGTGCCTTCGAGCGACTTTATAAAGGAACTCGAATCCACGACAAAAGTCAAAGAGAAAAGTACATAAGCTATTCAAATCACTTTGTAAGTAAGACTTGTCGAATACTTTATAATAAACTGGTCTCAATAGAAACACAAAGTCTGTAATTGTACTCGGTTGATGATAATAGGCTTATCCTAATGGGACATAATAAAACAAGGTTTACTTGACATACATATTCATACAAAAAAAAGACGCGGTTCCCAATTCGATTATTTATCTTTTGTCGTTTATTTCATGTTTGTTCGCCGATTACTCGAAGACTGATTCGAGAAATTCTTTTTTGAATGAAAAAGTATACTTGTCATGTGGTCCTATTTTCACGATCTGATTATAGGACCCTAGAGAAAACGAGGGCAACTCTCAATTTAAAAGGCTATTTTTTTATATTGTTTTTACGTATATTACCTAAAGCAACTCGGATATTTGCATTTAGCAGTCAGCATTTCATGTTGCTGCGCTGATGCTGGCAGGTACAACTCCTTAACAGTTAGGAGTAGGTACCTTAAGGCCGTTTACTGTATTTATTCAATATATACACAGATGAGGCGAAACGTTGAAAGTATTTCTTACTTTATAGTGCATTTTTTGTAATGGAAGTCGGTTTTTTTGGAACATTACATATTTCTTCTTATACCACAATAAATAAATAAATATGTTCATTTATTTTTTTGTTATACACTTTATTGTACACCTGGAGTTAACAATATTAACTTATTTCTAGTGATAACAGTACAATGGGTTCATTAGCATTATATAACTTATTAGTTTATTTATTGTTACAGGGTCTGAATGTAGATAAACGCAGTCTTGGCAGTTCAGAAAGAAAACAAAGGACATTCACAGATAGATCACAGTTGAAGTATGCAAGAAGACTGGTTGTAAAACTGGGAAGTGCTGTCATCACAAGAGAAGACGCCAATGGACTGGCTTTGGGAAGACTGGCGTCTATTGTCGAACAGGTATGGTATACTCTAAGCACTATATTATGGTAAGTCGCACGCGGTCCGTCCATCAGTCCGGTAGACAATTTGTATGTGTGGTAGACACACCGCAGCGCGCAGTGCGAAATTTAATTTATGGTACAAGTTTTGATTGCGACCAACTGACCTGCAACACGAGTACGTAGTCTAAAAGGCCTAATATATATCACCCTCTTCTTGCCCGCACCGTTATGATTTATGATTGGTGCAAATGGTTGTGTCTTGCATTGTCCACTGACAATTTATTCTCTTTCAAAACTTCATCAAGTTCGTCCCATATTTCGTATATCGCCATAACAAGACAAACGATTTCCTTTGAATTCCTCTGTCTCAATCTATCATTTTACCAAATGCTATGATGCTAAATCTGTTTTTATTTCGTATGACGTAAAGAAACTTTTAAATAAAATTACATTCTCAAAAGAGACAGACTCTACATCAGTCAAAAAATATTTCTTAAATTTATACATTTTAAATGCTAAATAGAAATATTAAAGTACCAAGTTCAAAGTTTTAGTAGCCTAAGGTTTAATGTCCATTCTGAAAACTTTTGTATATTCAAAGCAATTCCAAAACTCTTAAACTACAATAAATCAAATACTTACAAGTAGAAGACGAAGGGAGTATAGACCTGATACCAACTTGGTTATAGTAGTGTTTTATTCATAAGTAGCAAGTAATAAAATTAAAACGAGGCTCCTGAATATTTGTATAACTTATGGGCTTCTTTGTATTTAATGGCTACTTTCTACTTATAAGATCTATATTGTATGGAGGAGATTCAAGTTTAATTTTTATCTGATTGTATTGGTATCCAATATCAACAATATAAGAATTCATTTGGTCTCTGATAATATAGCTAGCTGAGTTGTGTTCGATAATGGCTAGCTTGAAATAATAGTTATTTGTGTAACAAGTGAGCAAAGTTCGTATTTTCTTCGAGTATTAATTATTTCTCCCGAATGAGCCAAAGATTTTTTGTAGAATCACTAGCTTTCTGTAGATAAGTGTCGTTATAAAGAGCACATGATCAAAGTGACTTCCCCTTAACAAAAACTAAGTAAAGTGTTAATGGACGCATTCTTAGATTATATTATAACGTAGCAATTTAGGTTTACATAATATTACTTAGTAGTCTTGATAGGCTAGATTGTAATGTAAATAAGACATCATAATTTTAATAATTGATTTCTTATAATAATAAAAAAAAAAAACTAGCGTAGAAAGTGATTCTAGGTTGTGACATTAAAAAACGGTAAGCTGTGAGTGAAACTTAACTTTGCTTCGAGCTTTGCTTAATGAAATATCTCAAAGCAAATTAGTATTGCTCACTGTTTTCATATCAAAAAGAACGACTTTTCAAGCTGCTGAGGTGAAAAATATATTTACACTCTTTCGCCAATAGCAAACCTTCATATCTTTTGCAATTTAATGAGTCACATGATCCTTTATGACCAGAGTATAAATCGCTATTCATATTGACGAAATTGGAACTAAAATATAATAAAAACTGACCCTTGCAAGAATGTAACTAAACACTCACACAGATGAATTCAAATAAGCTTATCAAAAGATCCAAATCAAAATTCCGACAAACTTGAATAGAAAACCCTTCCGTTAAGAACTTACAAAACACTCAAGGAAATCCGATTGTCACAAATCCCGAACTTAGCCTGCTATATACAGGAACTCTTTATTGATGGATTACTTTGCTCGAACACCTTACTCAAATTGTATCTTCCTGATCCCTGCCATCCATTTCAAAACCCACCTTTATTCATCGGCTTATGGTGCAATTTCATTTATCATGTTGCAAATCTACTCCACTATTCCTCTCTTTATTATTTACTCACAAACTAAAAGACACCTTAACTGTATTTTAATAAGTGTTGTTTTTGCAGGTAGCAGAATGCCACCACGAAGGTCGAGAATGCATTATGGTGTCAAGCGGTGCGGTGGCATTCGGCAGACAGAAGCTGACTCAAGAATTACTCATGTCCCTCTCGATGAGAGAAACTTTGTCTCCGAGCGATCACACTAGAGAGGTTAGTTCGATAAGCGATAAGAATTCAATCGATTATTATTTATACTAGTATCTATATCGGGTTTTATATAGCAACAAGCTGACCCGACAGACGTTGTCCTGTCAACACATGCATACATTCTCTGTGACGATATTTGCCAAAAATTTAAAAAAAATGTTAAGGGTGAACAACCCTTATCTCACTTAGGGGTATGAAAAATAGATAGTAGCCGATTCTCAGACCTACTGAATATGCATATAAAATTTAGTAAAAATCAGTAAAGCCGTTTTGGAGGAGTAAGTCAACATTGTAACACGAGAATTTTATATATAAGACTTCAGTGAGTAAATACGCAATTCTAAACGTACGCTTCTGTGACTTCTTGATCAACATGACAAGTTAAACGCTGATTATAATTTGAATCTTGAGAACACACCTCTAAAACAAAAAAATAAACTTCTTGCTAAAATATCATGCACCTAAAGCCGGGTCCATTTTCGTAATATTTGTATGAACCGATCACTTTATCAAAATGTGGTGGCAAATTAGGGTTGCCAACCGTACTCTAAAATAGAGTATTGTACTCTATATCATGTAAGCGTACTCTATAATCTATAACACTAATAGAGTACGCTAAAATACTCTTTTTTACACATTCTTACTTGTCATATAATCGTATGCAAAAACCCATAATCAAAACCAAAAAATCAATTATTTACTGTTAATTTATGTTGGTACCCCCAAAAAATTTTCCTCCAACCACATTCGGAATGATGAAAAATTGTTATGTGCTACAAAAAGTACAAAAAAAATACCTTTTTAAAAATTTTACATAAATGATACTCTTTTTTTTAAGTCCATACTCTTTTTTACCTCCTTCGAAATCAGATATACTCTTTTTCTTCTGAAAAAAGTTGGCAACCCTATGGCAAATCCAGGCAAGTGATACAAATGTGAACCCGGCTTAAGGTTAACTAGACTAGAAAATGTTTCAATAGGTGCCATCAGAGTACATAAGAATGATGCCTTTCTATATATTCATTCATATGCGATCTTTTTTAAGGAAACGGAGTAGTCTATTAAAAAAAACCCCAATCATTTGTTTTCCAAAAAAAGTCGTGCTCGGTCTACGCCATTTGATTAAGTTTGATAATTTTGCGGAATCTCTGTGCTCTCCGTAGATAATTTAGAGAATAGTTATTGTTACTACAAACTCTACAATAATACGCTGCATGTATCATGTACGAACATGTTTTGGTAAAATTACACCATGTTGTGGCAATTACTGTGTTGTTGCTGTAAGGAAACTGTTCTGAGGGCTTGCATGACGAGCATGAGATACATTTTGTCACGTTTAAGTCATGTTTCTCTTTACAAAAGTATGACAAAACGCAAAATCTATCATGCACCCTTCTTGTTACATTAACTTAATATCTATGAATCGGTCTGTTGCGTCAATGTTTTAGTTTTAATTGAATAATACTATTATACGGAATTTGGTAATCTGATTGGCCGGTCCAAAATATTGTCATTCAATTTCGACAAAGGTTTGTAAATGAAATAAACTTGTCAATTCCAAGTTTCAATTTAGCTTGACTATAGAAGGGTTTTAAATAAAGTTTTATTTATATAACTTGTTGTTATTAGGTGTAGAGATAGTAGATGGAAAAAAATAGTTTTTTATAAACTATAATTGTATTGTTATGCTAAACATGGTTCCTACCTCAGACAGGCATACTTAAATTTCCAGAGATTATGAAACTAAGTCGAGCTTCTGGGCCATAAACATTTACTCTGTATGTTATTGCAGGATGCCGGCAGTATCTTGGATCCCAGAGCAGCAGCAGCAGTGGGGCAGTCTGAACTCATGTCTATGTATGACGCCATGTTCTCCCAGTACAATGTCAAGATCGCACAGGTGAGTTTTGTATTATAATGTAGCCTTTTACGACTTTTATCTTGATATTCGATAAAAAGTTTGGATATAATTCATGAGACTATCATATTTCTAGAAAAAAGTGATTTGATTTTTCACCTGGCTTTAGATAGATAGATAGATAGATAGAAAATACTTTATTTATACATAATTTCACATGACAAAAGAAACTTAAGAGGTAACAACAAAAAGAAAATAACAGAAAAAATGTACAAAGGGCGGCCTTATCGCTTAAAGCGATTTCTTCCAGGCAACCTTAGGATGGACATTTTGGAAAGAAAATAAAGCGGTAGTTTTTGCTTAGATAATAAGAAATTATTGGCATTTAACAAGAATTATTATATAATATATTATATCAATAAATTACATATTATATAATATATATACGACATATAAATATATTATAGTATATATATATACATATATATAGATATATATATATATTATTATACCAACTTACAAATATACAATACATAATACTATAAGGAAAGATAGTGCTCATTTAACATTCTTTTAAAAATTGTAATGGATTTGGCTTGTCTGATAGCCAAAGGCAACGCATTCCATAGGCGCACGGCTTCGACAGTAAAGGATTTACTGTAGAAATCGGTGGTGTGCGCTGGCATCTCCAGCCTAAAGTTTTCAGATGATCTCAAGTACTTTGTGTGCGTGTCATGTACAAACTTGAAGCGTTGTTTAAGATAAACAGGCGTCGTTGGGTTAAACAAGATGGTATAAAGAAAAGTAAGAATATGAGTATTCCGGCGAAAGCGAATTGGAAGCCACTTGAGTTTTTTGCGGAAAACGGAGACATGATCATATTTGCGTAAGCCAAATATAAATCGTATACAAAAGTTTTGAAGGCGCTCAAGTTTATCAAGTTGTGCTTCAGTGAGATTTAGATAGCTGACATTGGCGTAGTCGAGAATTGGAAGAAGAAGAGTTTGTGCTAGTGCAGTTTTAGTGGCAGTCGGGAGGAAGTTCCGCAGTCTTCGTAAGGAACTCGCCGAAGCAAAGAGCTTATGGCTGACTTCCTGCAGCTGGGGACCCCAGGACAAGGTTTCATCGATGAAAATCCCCAAGTTTTTCACCTTTTTATTAATAGGTAAGATGGTACCACCGAACTCGACTGCAGGCAAATGTGAAAAATCTACTTTAGATATCATTCTGGAGCTACCGATTATGATAATTTGTGTTTTTGTAGGATTGACTGTGAGTCCATAATTGGTACTCCAGTCTGATATTTGTGCCAGATCCCTGTTAATGGTGACAATTGCCTCTGATAGTCTGCCCACAGGAGCTTGCGTATAAATCTGCAAATCATCTGCATAAAGGTGGTAGGATGAAAGTAATCGATTGGAAATTGAATTTATGAAAATTGCGAAGAGTAAAGGAGATAACACGCCACCCTGCGGCACGCCAGCAGTAGTATTGCACCAAGACGAGTACGAATCTTCAATACGTATGCGCTGTCGGCGACCAAACAGGTAACTACGAAACCAATCAATCATCGATGGAGATATGTTAATAGAGCGTAGTATCTCTAGCAGGATACGGAAATCTACGGTATTGAACGCGTTGCTGAAGTCAAGGAGAGAAAGGACCGTAAGATTTCCAGTATCCATGCCCAGCCGAATGTCGTCTGATATATGGACTAGAGCTGATGTCGTACTGTGTCCAGAACGAAAGCCGGATTGGAAAGGATTCAAAAGGGAGTTCGTACAAAGGAATGAGGAAAGCTTAGTATGGATGAGGCGTTCAAGGGCTTTGGAAAGAAATGGAAGGATTGATATGGGACGGTAATCGGAGAAAGATGAGGGTTTGGCTTTTTTAGCTAGTGGAACGATTTGAGCGTCTTTCCATGCAGTGGGAAAGACTCCATAGGATACGGAATGGTTTAGGATGTGACACAGGATGGGTAGGATTTCATCAAGGATAGGGAGAATCATATTCCGACTGAGCGAATCGTTGCCAACGGCATTAGACGAGATAGAGAGTACACTCCTTTTAACATCACATACGGTGAATTGATTAATGACAAAGGAAGAATATGTAGGAGCTGGAAGTGATGAAAGATAATTTAGTGTATAAGATTTAATAGGCCCATCAAAGCTGGACGACGACGTAGAGAAATATTTATTAAGTGAATTAATGTTTATATCTTTAGGAATTGAGTTTTGACGTGATTTTCCAACTCCCAACGTTCTAAGAAATTTCCAGACTTTTGCTGGGTCTCCATTTTCAACAGAGTTATGAATATTTTGGCGTGATGCGTTTCTACACACCTTATTGCAGTGATTTCTAGCAGCTACGTATTTTTCATAGTTTGCAGGCGTAGAGCGACACTTGTATCGGCTTTTAGCTGCAACTTTTCGAGACATGACTGTTCTTATTTGGTCGGTAAGCCATGGTGACGGCGGATGCTTCAGCTTGATTGCACGGATGGGTGCATGTACGTCGTAAAGTTGAATTAGGTTATTTGTAAAGATCTCCACCTTGTCATCAATGGACTGAGTTGATAAAAGATGGTTCCAGTTAATTTGATTGACATCCTCACGAAGTTTTTTCTGATCGATACCACTAAAATTGCGCTGATAAATAATTCTCGGCTTAGCCTTGGGAGGACGAATTTTATATGAAAGAAAGATAAGGTCATGGTAGGAGAAGTTATCAGCAGAGCACTGACCATCTTTATGGACATGATCAGGAGAAGAAATTAGTATTAGGTCGAGGAGAGAAGGATTACAGTTTGGAAAGTGGTGGGTGGGATTTAAGGGAAGAATTGACAGATTACAGGATTCTGCAATTTGCTGAAAGGAGTTGCATCGGGTGTCTCTCTTTAAAAGGCAAGTGTTAAAGTCACCCATTATGATGGTGTGAGTGAAAGAAGGAGTAAATTTTTCCAAGATGTGTTCAAAAGAAGAGAAGAAGTCAATGCGTAAAGAAGGGCAATAGTACACACCAAGTAGAACTTTGACATGATGAAGTTCCACTTCTAAAAAGATATGCTCGCCGGCATCTGACGGTGGTGGCTGTGGTGATATATCAAGGATGCTGAAAGGAATATGGGATCTTAAATATAGCACAACCGCCCCCAACACCAACCGCTCGACTTTAATACTCGGCAAGTTTGGGCACTGAGGGAGTTCTCTATAGGAGTTGCAAATAGTCTTGCACTGACAAGACACTGTGCAAGGCTAGTTGCGACTCAGGCGCGACGTGTCATACCCTCTTGAAAATGCCTACATAAATGTATAGGTGAAACCGCGGTCGACTAAATAGACCAACATTACGTGAGTAACACTCGTATTTCATAATTTTATAATGTTACAAACTCACGACAAAAATATACGACACCTGATATTAAATTATGCAAAACTAACCTAAACCAGCATTCGAACCTATTACATGAATTATTCCTTTGCGGTAATTGCCAATTTAACAGCCATTGTTTTTGCGAAGTTTTTACAGTAACAAGGGACCTCGTTTATCAAGCTTATTCTACTCTATAATTTATGAAGTTCTTTAAAGTAGCTTTAGAAAAAGTGCTAATTGGAAGTCCTTTCTTTGTTAGTTGTTTTACTTTTTCTTTTGAGTCACTTTATCAGGCTGATAAGCCTAAGAGCAACTCAAAGTTAAGATTAGAAGCAGTTAAGCCCCGATTGTACCAAATTTCTTCATGTTTGGTTTGGGTAAACCCGTATTTGCATTTCCCTCTCCCATTCAATGTGTGTGCGGGACAGAAATATTGACAGCTGTAGCTTAGTTTCATACTTGAGTTTGACACGTCGTTGATGATATCGGCACAAATGCCGCTTACAGGTCTGAAATATAAGCTGATTTGAGTTTAGATATTAGTAATAATAATATGTATATGAATACGTTAATGATTTGTAAATGGTTGTATCTCATTTAATATTTAGATCGAGTAGATTCGATGTATTTAACATGAGAAAACTAAATACTAGTCCAGTATATAAGCTAACCGCTTTGTCTGACTATTATAATTGGATATATTAAACACATTTTGGAGCTCCAGACATGCCACATTGTAAACTTATTGAGGCATACCTCATGTAATATTAAGCGTATTATTCATTATAATATTAAATGCCGAAAACGAAAGACAAAATAACAACATTTTTTTTGGCGATTTTGGATAATGGGTTAAAATTATATTTTTAGACGTTAACTCAAAAGCATGTAGCCAAAAATCACGCCTTGTTGCACGACCAACTGCTACGTTACCTATTTTATCTCCACAATCCCATTTGCATAAATAACAAACATCATAAAATGTCATATTTTATCCGTATGTTAAAATAATTTTCATTACCGTTGTTGCTGAATACAATACAATAATAGTTATTTTCTAAAACCCCACGTCAATATTAATAATAGTACCCCTATCATACGCCCAGATTATCTGCTCAAACCGTATAATATTTGTGGAGGGTTTCAATAACGTTCAGTCAAACACAATATCGAACTTGTTAAAATTCAGTCAACCGACTACATTGTATATCGGGCTTATTGATTTTGTGGAATATTAAGAGTTAGCTATTATTTGCGATATAACTATAACGATATATATTTGGATATGTAATTTTTATTGTTGGTTGACTGTCATTTTCCATAATAAGTGATTGTTATTGAAGTTTAAAGATTGTATGTAAAGGTTGAAATAAAAACATTTTATTCAATAGACTTCATAAATCACATAAAATCTTCATACAAAAATAATTAATTCAACTCTAAATTCGCAGCGCTTAGATTCACATTCATCACAGACATTATCTTGAATGTTAAAGTGAATTTAAGTATAAAGTGTGACCCGTTGATATATTTCTAGATCCTAAATTTATAATCATAGAAATGGAAGTATGTTTTGTACGGGTAATTTTCTATTACAAATCATTTAAAAGCTTTGAACTTAATTGGAGAGATGTAGAATTTGGCCAACAGCAGGTCCCTCAAAAGTTATAAACCGACACTGCCGGTACTTGAAAAGGTATTTTGAGCATATAAATTCCACACCAAACTTTTTCACCCTTTCATAAAATCGCGTATAATAATGCAAAATTATGCACAAAAATATTTGTCGTTCGAATAAAAATGCATATTTTATGAAACACAAGCACCGTCGCGTCTGTTCTGTCAAGCGCGGGTGAAATAAAAATAATTTATTAATTATACCGTTCATTACCATACGGACGTAAAAAGTAATATTTTCATGAAATGAGGTTTTTTATATTTCTGTTGTGAAATGATGTGGAAATGAATAAAATAATGACGTCACAAGCGCCCAAAAACATATTTTTTTTTATCATGAAAGTTAAGTAAGTATATATAATGTTGCAAGAAATAAGAACAATGTATTAAATTATTCTGATGCCTACGCAAATGCTACTTATTTACTCGTTCGCTTAATACAGACGTAAAAAAGGTACGTTTTTTGTATGAAATGAGGATTTTTTATATTCTTACTTTGAAATTATGAAACAAAAAAAATTGTTTCATAACTTCATTGCAGGCGTTTACTATCCGCGTTATTAAATAAACTAAACCATGTCCCAAACTTCCATAACTGTCCCAAATTAGAACAACAAAGTTGGGACAAGGTTAGAACAAAGTTTCCTTGTCATATTAATTGTTTTGTGTGCCAGTGTGGCCCAGCGTTTATGTTGGTCAAACTGTGGTCAAACTATGAACAAATTTGGACAAATATGGAAACTGTTGGTGCATTTGTTTTGTGGCTTTTGTTTTGGCCACATTTATAACTGATCTGTTTGAGTTGCAACTACAAACGTGTTTGAGACGAGTTTACACTGTAGGCACTTAACATTTTAGTCTCCGTTAGGTAGTTTTTTTAGGTAATGAAACTAAAAACCCAGACTGACTCGATGTTTTAGTGGTTAGCGTATGCGCTTCTCACCTTGAGGTCTCGGGTTCGACTCCCGGCAATTCACAATAGCTGCATCAAGTTGAAATTGTGCCCGGTGGATCGCGATTGGCGCACCCCCTATTCCATGTTACCCTAACATAACAGGTGAAGTGTGGGTGTTGTACACCTCTGCCACACCCATATGGGTAATATAGGCGTAAAGTTTTTTTTTTTTTTGATTTTTACATTAGATAGAACGCCAGAAGCAATTACACTATCCAATGGTCCCAATGACAAGGCCAAATACATACATTCACTCTCACAAGCACACCCAGTCTCAGAACAAATCTTTGTGAATCACACAAAGATTTGTCCCATGTGGGGATCGAACCCACAACACCAGTGCATTGGAGAGCGGCGAGGCGACCGCTTAAACCACTACACCACACGTGCAGACATGTTATGTTAAAAGCCAATCTATTCACACAAAATAACTATTCTTCTCCTTTTTTGTATAAAGATACGCAATAAGTGCGCATTAAAACTTTCTCACTCACAATATAGTTACCTAAAAAGACACAAGTATACATAGGTTGCCAACCGTACTCTAAAATAGAGTATTGTACTCTATATCATGTAAGCGTACTCTATAATCTATAACACTAATAGAGTACGCTAAAATACTCTTTTTTACACATTCTTACTTGTCATATAATCGTATGCAAAAACCCATAATCAAAACCAAAAAATCATTTATTTACTGTTAATTTATGTTGGTACCCCCAAAAAATTTTCCTCCAACCACATTCGGAATGATGAAAAATTGTTATGTGCTGCAAAAAGTACAAAAAAAAATACCTTTTTAAAAATTTTACATAAATGATACTCTTTTTTTTAAGTCCATACTCTTTTTTACCTCCTTCGAAATCAGACTCTTTTTCTTCTGAAAAAAGTTGGCAACCCTAAGTATACACTGCCCCAACTAGTTTATGGTTTGTACCGTGTAATCTCGCAAGTTTTGTTTCAGTCGGACAAAAATCCCCGCGGATTAGATTCAGTGCACTTTGCAGCAGGCTAAGAGTTATGAGGCTCCGAAATAATTTAATTAAATCCTTCTTCTAGTTGCAATTTGCCGCAAGTCCTGAAAAGATTTATAGAACGACTTTTATTGGTGCATTTTGTTTTAAAAGACAGGATTTATGAGATTTTGCAATTTTCTTGTATGAAACTGTAAATACGTCAGGCGAGTTAAGAACGTCTCATCTCGTTTTATTTTGTATAGGCCTATAGGATGATGGCCGTACGTTAAAATAAGAAACAAAATATTTCCGAGTCACGTTAATAAATGCATGCGTCCTTCTTAGACAACGATTAAATTAGACTCAACTATTTGTTAATAATTTTCAAAACAATCTTTTGGTCCTTCAAGCCGGATTACATATATTTTAGCATATTTTTTTGCTTTTTGTTGAATCATAAATATTTGAATGATTAAATAATAACACTTTCTACATACTTCTCCAATTAAAAAACTTAAAAAAAATAAATTACTGTAATATATCGCAACCATCTAATGTGCTGCAGTATTGTGCTGAGCACCTTTTCTGGCACATTATTTGTTAATATGAATAACTAGATTTAAGTATAGTTATATAACCGTAAACTATTTGCATATCCTCTGTTTACATCTGAGGCAAATTCATTAAAAGTTACTTTAACAACCGCATGACTACCAACTTCGCGGTAATACTAAACGTGCTTGAAATATTGCCTCATTAATAAGTTGAGCGCTGAAACTGTTATAAACTTCTATTTTGTGTTAAATATCCTCTTTACGAGATGGAGGGAGAGCCATTGAACCATCTGACTAACTCACCTCCCACAGCTGTTCTTTTTCATATGTTACTATCAGTCTGATAAGAAAATACCGTTTTGGCAGGCATTCCACGTTTGCGTCATAATATATTTTTTTTATGAAAATGTATTTTTTATACCCCTGTGACACAAGGCTAATAATATGTTATAATTTACAAAATATATGTTTAGGCGTAAAAACAAATTGCCAACCCAGTTACAAGTGCTTGCCAAAACAGCTTCCACGGCGATGCCACATGGAGGCAAAGTATGGTTAATAATTAAGATAGAAGATTTTACTAAACTTAGACTTTGTTTTGGTTTCAAAAACAATTTTAAACTGCATTCAAAGATTTTTTTTAAATATGCCTGTATTGCCGGATGGTCGAAGCAGTGCAAATCCGAAAAAATACAGCCAGTACCTTTATGGCGAGTGATGGATGGAAAACAACTTAGCTCTTTTCTGGCAGACATTTATAACCATCAGATTTGTTTTTTATTTATAAACAAATTATTATGTAAATTTCAATATATTGAAATTACAGCATTGAGGCAGAAGGTTTAGGAAAAGAAAAAAAAACAGCTTTGTGGGAGGTAAATAAATGAATAATAGTAAATCTAGCTAGTGATTACCTCCCACACTCCCACACTCATCTGAGTAATATAAGTGAAATGTTATGTTAAATAATGAAGATTAAATAATCAGATGATAAAGTTTATTTTTGACTTATGCAGCATAAATATTTTCTTTTATTATGAAAGTTCAAGAAAAAAATGTAACCGTATTTTATGCAAATGTGTTTTTATTTTAAACGTCTTTGTCTAAAAAATGTTAAGGCTTATGCTTTCAAACAGATATTGCATTCCAGCATCCATTAAAATACACGAAACATTCGTATCCAGCTGTCCAAATGGGAATAATGCCGTAACCAATACGTTCCTAATTCCTGTATCTATACAACATCTGAATCGAATCACGTCACAGCTGAAATATGGGGGTTTCAAAGATAACGCTTGGAATAATTAACATTTTGTTCAATGATTTATTTATTCTAAATTGTTGAACGATTTATTACGGCGATTTAAACGTGCGTTTGTTTCTGAACGATTAACTACATAGTAATACAAAACAAATAATTATCAACTTTACAGTGATGCAATAAAAGCTATCCCGTTTAAAAGTTTTTTAGAGTTCCGTAGTACCCACCAAAAAACCCTCATAGTTTCACCATGTCTGTCTGTAATAGCCCCTCCTCCTGCCGCTCTAAAAGCTAATCCACTGACACAAAAAATCCGAAGAATTGTGACGGTAGCACACATGTAATGAACTTTAAAGGAAACTGTAGTGACGAAGTTAACTTCATCAGTTCAAGAGTAATAGGGATCCAAAATTTTAAATGCAGTTACTTGGAATATTTCGTAAAAATATACAAAACCTTTGAAAATAACAACTTGTATGATGTTATTACTTATTTCATTCTGGTAGTCTACTACCACGACAAGAGGTCTACCTCTTGTATGTAGGAACGGTGTACTACGGAACTCATTGCGCGTGGCCCGACACTTATCTGGCTGTTTTTTTTAATTAGCAACAACTTAGCTGAACTGTGCTTAACTTAATGGAACAAAACAGCCTTAGCTTAGTGATCTGTTTAAGTTGAAAACAATACCTACAATATTGAGTAGAAATATATCGGCATCCATTCACTTCACTTACCCACCTGTCAATCGATCCAAGTATAATTTAATAAAGCACTTTTCAATTTCCTATAACACGCTGAATATAAATTGGCAGCAAAATTTCCATCGTGTTTCGTCTTGTCATATCTGCCAAGTAATATTTTGAGAGAAAATACTGGAGGCGTAACAACACAATCTCATTTTGTGTTTTCCGCAGGTCCTGGTGACAAAGCCTGATTTTTATAACGAAGAGACAAGAAAAAACTTATTCTGCACATTATCAGAATTGATATCGTTGAACATAGTACCCATTGTGAACACTAACGACGCTGTGAGCCCGCCTATGTACATCCATGATGATACCGTCGTGCCTGGAACAGGAAAAAAGGTAAGCGATTTTCCACCTTAAGTAAATGACGATAATTCACACATTCCTTTGAAGATATCTGTAAATTGTAGGGTGGAACTTCAATAAGAGAATAGTTTGAGCTTTCGTTCGTGCAAGCGTGTGAAAAAAGAAGAGGCGTAAAGCGTGCGTGCTCTCTGCTACCAATGTTTTCGCCGACCGCTGGCGCCGACTGCGCCGCCGCGCATCTCATGCTGCGCGCGCACCACAGTACGATGAGGCCCGAATTCCCGAACGTTCGCGGACCCCCGCGTCCCATGCCTACCCCTTTGTCGCCCTACGCCTGTTGCCCTTAGCCACGCTACACGTATTATTATTATAAAGTATCAAACATAATATAATGTACAATTCAAATGTTCGCGTCGCCAACATCCCCCTCCCCAGTGCTGACGCAGCACTCTATCCGTTGGGATACGTGCGACGCGTGCCGCGTGTCTTCGCAGCACCCCCGACTCGGTTTTGACTTCTACAACTCTGCGTGCTATTCAGTGCGCTTGCACGGGTCCCGTCAGCTGTCTCACACGGGTCAATAGCCGTAGTCGCTGTCCCGACGTATGCACTTGCTATGGGCCATGTAGCACTCGCAGATATCGTAGCGCTCGTAGCCATCACCCGCGTAGCCGATAAGTAATTTCTTAGTAGGCGTATGTTTTCGAGTTGTTTTAGTTCTTTTAGCCATTCTGAAGATCTAGAGTATATTTCATCAGGTATATGACAGTCCCAGCTGATGCCAGAACTCCAGGTGTCCTGAAGCTTAATTCTTCCTTTTCTAGTATATGGCGATAAGAAGCTGAAGACATCGAATATTGACATTATTCGTAACATTTCTCGTTTCCTGGGTTTAGTTTGTCCGGCGAGTACGTGAGCTGGGATGCGCTTAAATGAGACGTCAAATCCTAGCGTGTCGTCACTTAAGTACCAAATTAGGCCCAGTATTCGCTCGCCTACGTCGTGCCTTTGACCGACTTTGAAATGTACTTCCGATTGGCGACTTTCATGCGGTAAGTCGTTAAGTATGGCCGGTCTGTTGGTCGACCAGTTTCTAATGTCGAAGCCTCCTCGACTATGTATGTAGCTAACTTCTTGGGTTATTGCAGAAGCAGCGTCAATGCGGCCGCCCACACGGAGTACACCATCTTCTCCAATTATTGGTGTTAAAGTAAGTAATCTACTTTCTTTATTCAATTTTGTAGGTATGTATCTCCAATCTTCCATCTGTGTATATTCTTCATAAGCTCGCTTAAACTGTAGCCACTCTAGCGGATCACCGTCGTATCTAGGTAGGTCCTTAGGCGTACACATTCGGTTAAGCATTGTCACATTAGTGACAGATTGGTTGGCGTTGGTAGTTGCGGCGGCTAAGTCTTTAAGTGCACACGCCAGCATGTGCATCGTGTCTTCGGTGCCGGTCCGCGTCGCAGTTGTCGCTGGCAGTGGTTCATGTTGTTGGGTGACTTTTGTTGCAGGTGGCGGTGGGCCGGCGGCCCCCAAATGCTGCAAGACCTCATCTTGCTGTTGTGCCGGGAACAGCGCGTCGTAGTTTTCCAAAGTGACGCACTGATCTTTTACCTCCTGACTCGTTTGAAGCCACTCCTCCACACGGGAACAGACCTCACTTCCGTTAGGTCCTAAGTCCGCCAGCGATTGTGAGCCGTTACTATGGAGCTCCGCCAGGTCGACGGCTAATTTCTTGTCGATAAGCTCCATTTGAAGCTCCGCTTTCTTTTGAGCCGCTTCCAGAAGTAGCTGTGCCCTCCTCGCCTTCACTGAAGACCTTGCAGACGAAGATTTTTCACCTGCAGGAGGCGGAGGAAGTTCTTCTTGTTTATCGGGATTCACACCACTCGCGATCGCCATTTGTTTTTGTTCACGTTCATGACGCATCGTGCTTCGAGTGCCCACCATTTTGTTTTCCGAAAACAAAAGCGGCGTGCGAAACATGCGTCGTGAAAAATGCGAAGCAAATACGCGAATAAGAAGCTCACCAAGGGTTCTGATTGCAGATCCGGCTCGAATGACCATGTAAATTGTAGGGTGGAACTTCAATAAGAGAATAGTTTGAGCTTTCGTTCGTGCAAGCGTGTGAAAAAAGAAGAGGCGTAAAGCGTGCGTGCTCTCTGCTACCAATGTTTTCGCCGACCGCTGGCGCCGACTGCGCCGCCGCGCATCTCATGCTGCGCGCGCACCACAGTACGATGAGGCCCGAATTCCCGAACGTTCGCGGACCCCCGCGTCCCATGCCTACCCCTTTGTCGCCCTACGCCTGTTGCCCTTAGCCACGCTACACGTATTATTATTATAAAGTATCAAACATAATATAATGTACAATTCAAATGTTCGCGTCGCCAACAATATCTCTCCTAAATTATGTTTATTACAAGGCAAAAATATTGATACTTAAATCTGCGAAAGAATCATTTTTATTTGACTCAAAATTGTGTCTAAATAAAATCCCTTTCTGTGAATTGCACCACGAAAACATGTGCTTATTATTAGTTTTTTTTAAGAGTTTGTTTGTAGAATAAACATTAAACTGAGCACTTATTTTTTATAACACAAAATATATTGGATCCACTGAGACACACTTTCGAAATGACGCTTACTATATTTGTTTCATAACTTATCAGGTTATTGGAAGCGTATCTTGCCAAGCAAATTGTCCGTAAAGTTCCTACAGAAAGCAAGTTTATGCGGACTTTGCCAATTACTCTTGCTCGATTACTAGCGAGAAACTGAATAATCACGCCAATCAGCCTTCAGATATCTTAATCACAACTGTTTTCGTGGATCAAAGACATAAAACATCGGGCATTTTATGATAAGACGAGCTGCGCTTGCAAGATTTAACGGCATCGTAAACCTTTCTTTTACCGTTTAGGGATTGGGCATTAAAGACAACGATAGTTTATCTGCGCTGTTGGCTGCTGAGATTCAATCTGACCTGCTCATCATGATGTCTGATGTTGACGGAATCTATAACAAACCTCCGTGGGAAGATGGCGCCCGAATGATGCACACATACACGTCCAAGGATAAGAATCAAGTACAGTTTGGACAGAAGTCTAAAGTGAGTATGAAAAGCCCTTTGCAATTTTATTCACGATTTGGCTTACCATAAAAGCTACTTTTTATTGCGTAGTATGTCAATAAAATGTATATGTTTATCAACGTTGTTTCATATTCTTTTAAAAATATCTCAGTACGTTTTTCGTAAAAGGCCGACAAATCTGAAATGTTTATAATAATCATAGCAATTTATTCACAATATTTACGTATCCATCAAGAAATATTTTTAGAAATTTCGTATAAAAGTGTTTGGATTATATTTATAAGTTGAATTATGTTATTCCTCGAATCCAGAAGCGTGGGTGGTATTTTTTACTTTAATACAAACGCTTCAAATTAAATAAAAAAGATTTAGGTTTAAAACAAACAAGGACTACTTATTTATTATTCGTTCCATGTTTTATCTTCAAACAAATTATTATATTTTTTAGCTTCAAAGAAAAATACAAAGTAATTCAAATTAAGATTTGTTCAATGCGAAACGAAGAATAATTTGATATTAAATAATTTTCATAAATTTAGCGAATTTATTTACATTTTGTACTAACATAAGCACGCTGATACAATTTTTCTTGACAAAAATAATAATTCTTATCTTTTCTCTTAAGTAATTTTAAATTTATTTGTAATAGAATCTGTCGTTGCCCAGGTTGGTACAGGAGGAATGGACTCCAAAGTGAACGCAGCTACCTGGGCCATGGCTCGAGGAGTGAGCGTGGTGATCTGCAATGGCATGCAGGAAAAGGCCATAAAGACCATCATCAGTGGCAGGAAGGTCGGCACATTCTTCACCCATGATAGCCCAACTAGCTCTCCTATGTCGGTCGATGTTTTGGCAGAAAATGGTGAGATATGCTGATTCTTTCGGATAAAGCTATTCAAATTCCTGGTTTAAGGTGCAGATTAAATCAAAGATCTTGGCGGTTTTGAAGTTGGCCGCAAATGCAATATCACGGGTCGGCATTGGTTACGCTCGAGTGCGGCGCCCGTCGATTTGTCAAACAGTCCTCTGCGGCCAACTTCGAAACTGTGAAGATCTTTGATTTTACCTATTATTTGGCTGGTCCATACTTATTATAGGTATAAAATAATTCTAAAATAGATGTGTTTCTTTTAATTTGCAGCAAGAGATGGCAGTAGAGTACTTCAGAGACTTTCACCAGTAGAGAGAGCATCAGCGATCCATTCTCTAGCAGACTTACTAGTTAACAAACAAGATGTTATTATGGAAGCTAATGCCAAAGACCTAGAAGAAGCAACAAAGGGAGGACTTGCAACACCTTTACTAAGCAGACTGTCTTTAAGTCCTAGCAAGCTAAAAACACTATCTATTGGTTTGAAACAAATTGCTGATTCCAGTTATGAAAATGTCGGCAGAGTTTTAAGAAAAACAAAATTAGCAGAAAACTTGATTCTCCAACAAGTGACAGTTCCTATCGGCGTACTTCTCGTCATTTTTGAATCAAGGCCTGATTCATTACCACAAGTGGCCGCTTTGGCTATGGCTTCAGCTAACGGCCTTCTTCTTAAAGGTGGAAAAGAAGCTGCTCATTCAAACAAAACACTTATGGAATTAGTCAAAGAATCTCTTAAAACAGTCGGCGCTGAAGATGCTATTTCTCTTGTTTCAACTAGGGAAGAAATTAGTGATTTATTATCTATGGAGAACCACATAGACTTGATCATTCCTCGTGGTTCATCAGATCTAGTTAGAAATATTCAGAAGCAATCTCAGCACATTCCAGTGTTAGGTCACGCTGAGGGTATCTGCCACGTTTACTTGGACAAAGATGCGGATCATTTGAAGGCATTGAAGATTGTGCGAGATGCGAAGTGTGATTATCCAGCGGCTTGCAATGCTATGGAGACACTTTTGCTCCACGAAGACCACATAACGGGTACTCTATTCACGGATATCTGCAACATGTTGAAAAAAGAAGGTGTTAAGATTCATGCTGGTCCAAAATTATCGAGTCAGTTGACTTTCGGTCCACCAGCCGCCAGAAGTATGAAGTTTGAATACGGAGCTTTAGAGTGCTGTATTGAGGTTGTAAAAGACATGGATGAAGCTATTGATCATATACACAAGTTCGGCAGTTCACATACAGACGTCATCGTCACCGAAAATGGTGAGTAAAGCGAAGTAATAATGTTGAAAAATCAATCTATGCAAGTAATGAATTCGGATACTGTTAAAATGTAAAGAGGTTTTGATTGTTATAGCTATATTTGTTTTGTAGTACGTTCAGTCATATAAGGTCGTTAGCTAGTTATATAAAACAATAAGCTACAAACAAATAGGAAAATAAATGATAACAGATTCAAGTTAAACGAGATAATTGCAGGTCTATCAGTATATTGACGCGTGATATTATAATTATGTTTTAGGAAGCCATTGTTATCTATATATGCTTATCTGTACGTTATAGGTTGTTTGTTTGTATATTTTGTACTTGAACTTGTGTTTATCTTAGTAACTATTTATGACTATGCAATATATTTTAATTAACATAAGTGACTATTATACCGGTCACGTGTTACTTGTATTCATTCTATACATAATGATTATCATTAAATCCTACAGTAAACAATATAATCCGTAATATAACAGTATATTTTATACCTATTAAATTCATTCTGTTAACTCCACTACTACTCTAATATTGGTAATGATTGTACTTTGTTAAGTAGACATTGTCCCTAATCGTAGGCGATCTAAAAATCTGGACTGAAAATTGGATGTTCCACATGAAAGTTCACATTTATATCATCATAACATTACACTTCGTTCAAAATAAGAAACTTTATAATATACCATTATTTATAATTTTTACCATAATTTAAAGTAAATTACAATGGAAAGTAATCTTTAATTTATTTCTATTAAAGTTTCTTATGACAAAATAGAAAATTCTTTTCTCGTCTAGGACGAAGTGTAAATCAAACAATTTGAGTCCAAGATACTACCTACCGCGTTGAATTAATTTAAATTTTTCAATAAATAAAAACTTTTTCAGAAAGCACAGCGAAACACTTCCTGAAATCTGTCGACAGCGCATGCGTTTTCCACAACGTATCATCACGCTTTGCTGACGGATTCCGGTTCGGACTTGGCGCTGAAGTCGGCATTTCAACAGCGAGAATACATGCCAGAGGTATGAAATAGAATAGTGAAAATGAAATTTGAAAAAAAATAATCGATTTAAATTGAACATAGCGCATCAGATGCCCTTTACATTTTACAATTCGTCCTATGAAATCATAATTAAACCACGTATACTTTTTTTTTTCGGCAGTCTGATTCAGTTTGATCAAGGTTTGACGCGTTTCAGTATAGATGTGCGATCGCCTTTAGTGGATAATAGTAGTAGGTACAGTGGCTTGGCTATGACAATAGATAAATGTCCATTGTCTCACTCTATTAATACTGCTAGGATTTATTATATTTAGGTATATGGTTAAATCGTCTTTATCAAGATATGTGTGTATTTATCATATAAAGAGCTGCCACTAGTATATAGTTAAAATAAATAATTATGCCTCGAAATGTATCTTGATATCTCTAAAAGGTAAATGGGGTACTAAATATAGCATAATTTAAGTTTTTATGTTCGATAATTGTGAAGATTTCTAGATATTGCTATAATAATAAGGCCAAAGTTGGAGCTTGATAATAAAATTGAGCCGTTCGTATCAGTGAGGTAAGTAACCTCTAGGAATACGAAGAATCAATGATACTCGTATATCTGGGTATATTTATTACGAGCTGATTTTATAGCTAAATATAGCGAAACATTTACGTATTTTAATTATAGTCTGAACTACAATAATAATAAGGACAGCCAAGTCATTGATGAACAAATTTATATAAATAAATTTATATGTCTTTCTACATGAAATATTGATATTTAGTTAGATCTATTAGACCAGCAGCAGACTACAATGTAGTTGGGAAAAGACTTACTAAATTAAAAGATCAGTGTAGTTTGAGATTTCTTGCAGTTCTAAATTCTGTTCCTAAAATTATCCTTTAATCCTCCAGGTCCAGTCGGAGTTGAGGGTCTCCTAACCACCAAATGGATACTCGAAGGTACAGACCACACGGCGGCCGAATTCAACGAGGGCAAAAGGAACTGGCTCCACGAATCCCTCCCCATTAATTGACTAGCTAAACCCATACCCAAAAGGCTTAGATGTAAACTCAGAGATTTATTTACGAAGAAAAAAAAATCTTTATCGACCTTAGATTATGATAGCTTTAATTTAATAAATAGTACTTTTTAATGTAAGAATGATTTAGGGCTCATACATTATTTTTGTTTTTAAAATTTATGCTTATGAGTTAGTAATAAATGAATGTGTAAATTAAGGACAAAGTAATTTTAAGTGCGAAATATAAATGTTTGAAATAAAAATGTTATTTTATTGTTCTATAAGGGGTTTGCTTGTCAAGATTTACATTTTGAAAACTATAAAAAATAAAGATGAAGAAAAAAATTTGAAATCATGGTTTAATCGACGAATTTATATAGGTCATAAATATTAGCCTAGTGCTAAACAAGTGACAAACTTTTAGGCAATTTAAAGCCCAGCGTGCGTAGTCAATAAATGGAATCATACGAATCTTGAATTTATGTCAATTCAATATCGACCTTATTTATGTCAGAATAAGGTTGCACGAAATTTTCGAAACCGGTAGTTTCCCTTACAGAATCGCACCACTGAACTTATCGGTTTGTGATAAAGATTTAGATAGTTAACCGCGTGATAACTCCATACAAATTTCAAACTTTATACCTATGTAAATATAAAATGTAAATGTAAATTTTTCAGAAAACATGATGTTTTTTTAATGTTACACATATTCCTCTAGAGGTATTAAACCACTAGTTCAAAAACTAAAAGGCTCTCAGGTTACGGTGGGTTCAGACTTCAGCATTTACTCGTAGGTATACGTTACGATACATTCACTTGGGTACTTGATAGTCCCTCGGTTGCAAGTTATCAAGTTTAAATTCATTTTGTAACCCTCAACTTTACATTCTGCGCTGCAATTTTAAATCAATTCAATCTATACGTAAATGACATTGTGACGAAGCCGCTTAACAGTAATTCAGTACTTGATTCTAAGACCCTGAAAGCAAATAAAAATCATCGGAAATTTTCGCACACCGGTAAATCGTCTGAGATCTTTTCACACGTAATAAGTAAAGCTCAAATGTATGAGAATACGATTAGAACACTTTACGGAAACGAAAAACTTAATTATCAGCAAAACTTAAAGCTGATCGTATTTTTTAAATAAATTAGGATAGTCTTAGCTGTTATAAAATAAAACGTTCCTCGGAAAAGTCATTAATTTGCCGGTGAAATATTTATGCTGCCAGGGTCTCAGAGTAATTAATAAATCAGTAAGCGAATTCATATCTGTCTATCTATATATATAAAAATGAAACCTGTTTTCCATTGTCACGACGACATAGCATGAAAACGGCTTGACAGATTTGGCTGTTTTTTTTTTGTAGTTTCCTAATACTCTGTACAAGGTTGTTACGGAAAAAAATATTAGGAAAATCTCTCAGAAAGATTGTAAAATATACATTTAATTTTGCATCAGGGAAATAGGTATTCATTTGTATATGGAGGATATTATAGATTCCAGTTCAAATTGAATAGGTACGCATACATAAGATAGGTCAGCTATACAAAATAAAGTAGTGCATCAAATTTACGCTAAGGCGGTACGAAGTTCGCCGGGTCAGCTAGTATTTAAATAAAAAACATATGTAATGGACATATGTAGTGGTGAAGAAGCCAAGCCAAGAAACAACGAATCCAATGCAATAAACTACCGCAAATATCCATTCTATTATGTTCATAATAAGGTTGCCTGGAAGAGATCATGTCAAGCGATAAGGCCGCACTTTGTACGTTATAGTTTTAAGTACCTATTTCTTTTTATGTTTATAACAAATTTGATGTGCAAATAAAGTTTTCTCTATCTATCTATCTACAGCCCATGAACATTCTTAAAAGCAATTTGTGGATGCGTAGCTTCATGCGAGGAGTAAGATGTCAGCCTCATATGCCAGTAATCTTATCACATCACAAAACGCATTAGAGTGCAAGCTCTTATTATTAGCCGCAGGTAAAGGTACTACCTCCCTAAAACACTCTCAAAATCTCTTAAAAATAAACAATAACAGAAAACTTTAATAAAAAGTTAGGCGCTTGTAAAATATGCGGCACGCAATTTTCATATTTTAATATTCAACAATAAACGAAATAACGATTACCGGTGTTCAATATTGTTTCCAGGCATTGTAATTCAATTAAAAAAAAGGCTTTAACAGATTATACTTTCTAAACAGGTAGATGTTTTATTAATATTTACAATACAATACAATGATTTCGAACTAGGGAGGGAGAACCATTTTTTTGTAAAAATTACGTCATCTGTGTTTGAGACTTTAAATATCTCATAAATATAACTAACTTACACACAACGCCATTTAGTCTCAAACTAAGCAGAGCTTGTACTAGGTATGGGTACTAGACAAATAACTGATACTAATACTTATATACTTTTCTTTTGTAAATACACTATTATTATGCATATAAACACCCAGACTAAGACAAACCGCCATGTTCATGCACACAATCATTTGTCTTAAGCGGGCATCGAACCTGCGACCTCGGCGTCGCAGGCAGGTAGACTACTCACTCGGCCATCCAGTCGTCACTTTGCAAAATACTCAAAAAAATAATTAACTTTTGCTTTACTTACCTATAAACCTGTAAGCATAATCTTTAAGCTGTGCTGTAAGTGCCGCAAAATTCTGACACTATAGTGTGTTTAAGCTTGGTAGAGAGATAAGATCCTGAAATTCAGGCGAGAAAATATCGTGGCTTTTCCTTGTAGCAAACTCTAGAATCTTTAGTTTATCGGTTCACTATCTTTATCACTTACCGTCTACAAGTTAGTAACATACTTTACATTGTGACACATGCCTTTTAGATGCCTATAGCTGTCTCGGGAGTACATCAGAAAACATCTGCCAAACTTATCTTATATCGCAAGATCTTATTTTCCTCGCTTATTTAACTTATCTCCAAAACAAATCTTCAAGTATATGTAACACATAAAACAAAGGACTTAATCTAGGTATATCGCCGAAAGTTTTAGCAAGCATTCTTATTATGTAGACAGATATGTTGTCTTATCTACGAACCTCCAGATTTAATTGCTGAAGGCTACAGAGTAAAGCCTGTCTGCCTCTGTTCGAAGCCAAGAACAGGAGCGGTTGGAGGAGTGTCATCAGAAGTAAAGTGATGCACCATCGGGGGAATCACGACCCTCAGCAATGAGGAGTACGACGCGAGGAGGAGGACAGAGTACTAAATTTCCATAACGATACATAGAAAAAGGTTAATTTATAACCGAGTTCAAAAATAGGAGGAGATACTCAGTTTAATTGTATTTTTCTTTTTTTTATGTTTGTTTGCCGATTACTCTATTTTTTATGAGAGAGTATACTTGTCATGGCACAGGTCAGATGGTCGCTATTTGATGATATCCTAGAGCAATCGAGGGCAATCCTCAAATTATAAAGCCTTCTATATTCTTTTTCGTATATATCCTAAAGCTACTCGGTTATTTGCATCTAGCAGTCAAGTCATGTTTCTGAGCTGATTTATTTATTTATTTATAAATCAAAACGGTACAGGACCAATTACATTGATTAAATACATGCATCAACAGAAACAATTTACAATTAAATAACAACAAAAGAAAAAATCATAAAAGAAAAGAGACAATACAATTAGAATAATGGTGGTGCTGGAAGGTACAACTCCTCAACTGTTAGGAGTACGGGATTAATTCTATAAATATAGGCACCTTAAGGCTGTTACTGTGTTCTTTCAATATTTAATATATTTGATATTTTAGTAACGCTTACCTCAAAAGAATATTATGTGAACGAAATACATAAAGAAAAGAAAAGTACTAAACACCTAAATCAAAAGTAGTAAAAGTATTATACTACCTTAAAAGCAAGTCAAGGTCAAAGCCTGTTAATATTTATTAGTAAATAGAAAGCAATCAGTTTGTTCAAGAATTGATTGTACTGCATGTCTAAAACCGGGGGCGGTAAAAGGTTTTGTGATTATTTACACAAGAAAAAGCTGGTCTAATGCTGATGTAACTGAGATAGCGATTTGTTTTCGATCGGCAATGGAACGTTGAATAAGTCAATATGCTTTCTGAATTAAATATTTTATCATAATATCATATAATTGAGATTATTTTGTAAAAAACGACGCTCGCGTTAAAAATGCTTCTGTGTCGCGGGGCTGATCACAAACATACATTTCACACACACAATTTCCCATAGTCAGAACAGATCTTTGCGAATCACACAAAGAATATTGTCCCATGTGGGGATCGAACCCACAACACCAGCGCAGTTGAAAGCGGCGAGGTGACCGCTTTAACCACTACGCCAACCTAAATGCTTTTGATGGCCGTTTTTTTTTTTTTTTAACTAGTGAAAATCAACACTGGCCATGTTTAGATTCTACGTTTAAATTTCTAAACTAAACTTTCTAAACTCTGACTATTCGGAGTTGTTAAATAAATACAACCTACTGCCTCTTGAGTCCAGACGCACATACTTGGAAGGCAACACTTTGTACGCTATTGTCCACTACCGCTTTGACAGCATCGCTATTACATCCCAAATATGTTATGCTGTCCCTCGTACTGTCCATAAGCGTAATGTGCGCGCAGGTACACTATTCTCGGTGAATATCTGTCGAACCAACTCTGGACTCCGTTGTCCAATACGTCGTCTAATTGAGTCCTATAATAAAAACTTTATGGATATTGATATTTTTGCTGACTCTCTGTCGAAATTAAAGTCCAATTTCTGTAACATTTTAAAGGCTGAACATAAGGCAATATGAAGATTTATGATCTAATTAGTTGTTGATATTGTCTACAATTATAATAATATTGGTATTAAATATTAAATATGATTTAATTTTAATTTAACTTATTATTTCTTTTGCATTTTATATATTATTATTCTTTTTTATATTTTATTATTTTAATGTTATCATTGTTATGTCATTAATTATGATTGTAATGTACTCCAATTTGAATTATTTTTATTTAATTTATAAGTAGCTTTTTATTTGTCAATTAATTATTTGCTTATTTTTGTTGTCAATCTGAGGATAATGCAGTGGGCTGCAATATTGTCAACATCCTATACAACTAAACATTGTTATAAATATATATATATTGTAGCTGTTTATTATCCCTCAATAAATAAAATAAAATAAAATTTAAAGCCGGCATACGGCATCCCACATCGTATAAAAAATACATCTAAGTATGGGTTATGTTGTCGAGTATCTAAATAGGACACCTCTTAAGTCAATAAATATTATTAATGTTGACAACAATCAAGTTTTAAACGTGACACCAAGAGAGCTAGATCTGCGTTTGAATAGCGTACTAAAATTAGTCTCTAAGATCATCGCCTCAGAAACTCCAACAGAATTAGTGTCCTAAAACACTTAACCCATAATCATTTCGTCGTGTAATTTACATTCAAATGGTCCATCCCAAATTTCTATAGCCTTTAGAAGTCGTTCACATAATGCTACAGCAGGCTATATACTTAGGTCGTGGCTATTACTAGTTTCCTATCTCAATCTACAAGAACCTTCGGCATTGTAATATTTTTTATGTCCTAATAGACAACGACGTATCATAAGTGTCGAGCTAGTTTTCTCGTATTACCTAAAGTTAGAACGAATTATGGTCAAAAATGTTTAACATACCAAGGAGCACAGCTATAATAATATAATAGATTACCTTCCATAATAAAAGATGTAAACTTACTCACTTTTTTTTTATTTATTTTTTTTTTTTTTATTTTTTTTTTTATTTTTTTTTTTTTATTATTTTTTTTTTTTTATAGTAATATATGTTAAAGAAGTTAGTTTAGTTGTTCTGCTAATGTAATATTTTCAAGGCAAAAACGAAAATATGATATTTTTTACTTAAAGTGTAATTATGTTCTCATAGAAGTGACTTGTAGTCTTATTTGATTTGAAAATAAATGTCTTTAAACCTAATACATATTTTGCCGAGATGTTAGGCTTTTCATTGGATGTAGGTTAATGTCAGGAGTTGCGTATAACTAATGTTATCCTTAAAGGTCTCTAAATGCCTGCTTATTGCTGTCCAATAGAACTCTTGAGTTCAATTATAAATAAGGTAACTCTGATGTTCTTATTTGTATTATTTATGTTTAATTAGTGCTCCTGTATTTATATTACATTATCCTTACCAGAATGTCAGAAAAGAAGGCAAGAATTTAATCTTAAGGGGGAACAATTTGCTTGCCTGTTTTCCATACAAAAGTAATATGGGTTTTTTTCTTTTATTAAATATTATAGACAAATCATAATTATCTAAAACACTAAAATGCTTGTTTTTTGGCGCCCAGATATTCAAAATCATTATTATTTTAATTTTTCAGTTTGTATGTAAGTCAATGATGAAAAAAAATGCATTTTAGAGTTTAAGGTACGATTTGTCTATAAAATTCAATAATAAATTAATAATATTAAAGTTAAATCCTTATCACGTTTGTATGAAAACACGGCGCTCGGGAGTACCCTTAACACTAAAAAATATATAGCCTCATAAGTAGCAATATCTTTTTTGTTAATTAGTTGCGACAGTACGTAAATTACGACATTATGTTCATAAACCTCGCAAACGTGGGTATTTGAACATCTGCAGTGCATTACTTAGCTTAATTTTGTACAATAATAAGTTTATTCAGGATATTTATTATATTTTCTGCTGTTTATTAGTTACTAAAGCGGTTAGTTATTGCTAATAAAATAGTTGATTATTAAACAATAATAGTAAGGTTTTGTCTGCGTCTTTAGATTCATGTTACGAGAAAATGGATGTTCAGGATGTTCAAGTATTGGCTGCCCGCACCTACATTATTATTGTCAACATTTCGCACTTTTACTGGTTTTTGTGGTGCTTTTTCAAGTAAAATCGGATAATATTGACGATATTACTTAATATGGGTTCACAATTTATACATGAGCAGTTTTCTATGGCTGTGAACTTCTCGTATCGAGACGCGTGGCACCCATTAGATACTCTTTGATGGCAAATGATGTGTGAAGGTAGCAGTTTAAAGTAATTGATACTGATGAAGTAGGTAGCATATCTTAAACGGCTGGTGAACGAGTTTGAGGGTAGAAACCATAGAAATCTTAATAATAAGGCAATAGAAATGTCAAAGACGCGTGACCTTGTCGCCGCGCATCTGTCTAGTCAAACACAAGTGCGAGTTGACGAATTGTCGTCTTAATGTCATCGCAAAAAGAATAATTTTGTTTGCAGGATTACAAGCGCATTTGTCTAATCGAACACAAGTGCGAGTTGAGGAATTGTCGTCTTAATGTCATCGCCAAAAAGAATAATTTTGTTTGCAGGAATACAAAAAGTGGTATTTGAAAACCGGCGACATGCGTCCCAGTGTTAAAAGATAGTCGATAGCATTTCTATTGACTAGTTATTAAGATTTCTATGGTAGAAACTAAACCATCTCAGTTTTAACCTTTTTTTTACGGGATATAATCCCACCCACACGCCCACCACTGTGACTCCTGTGACGCCAGGATCTACAGCGGTAACCAACTGAAAGGCACCGTGCATGACACACGGGCAATCCCAGGAAGAGTTAAAATTGTCTTGGAACCCGCAACGAATATAATTAGAAGTATAATTATAGTTGAAGTTGGTATGTATGTACGTATGTCAGTTTTATCCTGCCACTAATTTGATCTGTTTGGAGGTAAGATTAGGTTTAAATTACTAGCAGTAGAGTCATAGCTTATTGACATTTTTGCGGCCCGATATCTAAAAAATTACAAGTTTAGCTGGTAGATAACTAAAATACAAATAAATTAAACCTGTCTACTCTACAGTGTTGTATTTTTGGTGGCTATTTTTAGAAAATATTTTAATATTCATTGTTGTAAACATCCAACAGCCGGAGGGTAAACAAGGAAGATTGCTGGTCCATGTTTGAGTGAAAAGGTTTTTTTTTGTTATGAGTTTCATGTACATTTGTGTTTTATTAAAAAACACTTTATTTTCCGATATAACATGATATTTTACAATAATTCATGTTCAACACTACATTAAAATATTTTTTAAATAGCTTTATTATACTTTTTCTGCACAAGAGAGGCTCTCATGAACGCCGATGAGAGCGCCATAACAGTGGCCACTTATTGGGCCAATAAAATTTGACTCAGCCATCGACACGACGAAGAAGAAGAAGATACTTTTTCTTATTATTAATCGATTGTCGATTGATGGCAGAATGACAGAAGATTCGAAGCTTGTTGACGTCATTCAATGTTTATGTGAATTAAAAATGTATTGATCATCGTTGACTAATCCATTCTTCCTTCGATCGATTGGTTCAATAAAACTTAAGAACAGCTATCAATAATTATCATATCATAATAAAAAATAAATAACATTTTTTGAGCTGGTGTTTAAACAATTTTTATATCGTTTTACCAACATCTTGGTATCGGGTCATTTCTCAAGGTATACTCAAGTTAATAAGTGTTATCAATAACACAAAGCATTTACTGGAATTATTTAAAACATGGCTTTAGGTATTTCTTATCAACACACGACAAAATACTGAGAATTCACCCGCAGACTGCATGTTTTTGTAGTGATTGGAAATAACGTGCCTGATTGTTCATTTGTAAACACAATCAATCATGTGTAAAGCCTAGAACATAATTTTAAGATGACAAATGATGTACCAATTATTTATCATATAAAAAATTATTCACTAACTGTGAAGGAAAACATCGTTAGGAAACCTGCATACCTGAAAGTGCCTAAAAAGGTTTCAAAGGTGTGAGAAATCTACCAGTCGGCCAACGACGAGAAGAGGCCCGAGCCCGAATGTGATGAGCCTATAGTAACTAATTTATTCAAGATTAATTAATTAAGTGTGGAAAGTAACGATTTTGAAGTAAAATAATAAACAACATTAAGTATTACTTAACTAGCATCTGCCCGTGGCTCCACCCGCCGATAAAAAGTAGTCTATATGTTAATTCAGACTATTAACTACAAACGTACAGGTGTGCTTAATATCATCAAAATTGACCCGGAAGTTTTTGCGTGATGAAGTAACAAACATCCACACATCCTCACAAACTCTCGCATTTATAATAGGTTTTCCCAATTTCGTTGGTTGTCGCATTTGGTCCCTGCAATTATGACTCTTATTAAAAATACCATCGGACCCTCAGGGCCAATAATTGATAATACCAGTTCCATATAAAATTCTAAAGGCCTCTTGACATTTTTACTTAGCCTTTACTTAAGCTACGGTTTCGTAATGAAGGTCTCCCAATGAATATCAATAAGGGTCGAACTTATTAAACGAATAGTTTTCCGCCTTTCTTACAAGAATTCCGTTTAACGATATTAATATTAAACCAAATCCTTTTGGTGTTGTCGAATGTATGAGTCTCTCTTGTTTGTCCTCAAGTTTTGATCTAAAATAATGATAAAAAACGAATATACCTACTAATATAAAAACCTTCGAAAAGAATAATTTTGTTGTTTAAAATACGGAGAAACATAATAAATTGCAGATTCCTGTGTAAGACAATTAGCCATTACACGGTGTAAGTTTTGCAAGTTAATTCTCTTGCCATCTCTTTTTAAACGCAATAAACAAAGCAAGCAACATTGTCATTGTGTAATTGCACTATTAGAAAATTATCGAGCGCTGCATGCCTAATAAAAAGAAAAAGAATATAATATTCATACAACAATAAATATTTTTCTTCATTAAATATGTATGGTTGTAAATATTTATTCAATAAATAACGAGTTTATGTCAACACTAAGACATAAACAATATTAAAAGTCTTATATTATTAAAAAGTTTTGCACAGTACCGTCGTATTGCCCATTCAAATTCAAGAATTAGTCAGAAAGATAAAGAACTAATAGTATTACTTCATTTCAAAGCTTGTGCTCTCAATAACATCCCTAACTTGATAGACTCCAGTACTGCTAAGCCTTAAAACAGAAAATATACCTAAATAAATGAAAAGGCTAAAACTATCTCACGAAGTTGCTAAAAGAACAAACCGTATAGTTTTATTTAAGTAATAAAAAGTTCTCGCCAGATAATAGCATAGAAGGGAGACTATGAGAAGTTAGCTTCGGGTAATTCAATAAGTCTGAAATAAACTGAGAAAAAAGAAGTCTGAATTAACTGCTTTTTTTAGGAATTGCTGCTTTATTTAATACTAGTTTTCAGCGATGTTCAACGTCGATAAAAATAAAGTAGTTAAGTTGAAACAATTGCTTGACTGTTTGCTATATAAAAGTAATATGGGTTTAGCTTTCATATTATTAAGTTTTTATCTATCATTATAGACAAATCATATCAAATTATTGTTATTATTTTTCAGTTTGTATGTTACTCAATTAGATTAAATCAATTTTGACAAAATGGTCACGAAGAAACATGTATTTAAGTTTTTAAAATAATAATATGATTTAACTATAAAAATAGATAAAACTTAAACCCATATTACGTTAGTATGAAAACACGTCATAGCTGGCAAAATACGCTCGCTTAAGTGGCAATGTACTGGGCACGTCTCACGTTAGAAGGACCGCCCGCCGTTGAAACAAAGGAGTTGGTTGGAGATCACGACAACCGTAAGGTAGGTGGACTTACGATCTGGAGAGGGACTGTAGGGGATTGGATGTGGAAGGAAGAGGACCTGGTATTGTCATGCTAATTGTGAGAGGCCCATGTCCACCAGTAGACTACGAGAGGCTGTATCAAATATCATTAAAATCCTTCAATTTCTTTTTAGGTGAGTAGTCACTCACACATTCTTTCAGCAAACTTTCAAATATCTAATATTTATAGAGCTGCATATGTACCTGCCTATTTATACCTATATTATAGGAGTGGGATAAATAAAACTTTTATTTTAATCAAATAAATAAAGCCAATAATCTAGATTATGAAGTGCTACATAACTATTATCTGTGTACATAACTTATGCCTCTTTGAATATAAATACTCCATGGCAGTGATGCGACAAACAATACAAACTATACAGGGTTTAAATAAATTCAAATTTAACCGAATCCTGTCCGACTAGTCTGCCAAACCTTAGTCGCCACATCTCTTATTATTTTGTAAGAAAATAAAGTAAAAAGTTTAGGAGTTTGTAGCCCGTAACAAAACGACGAAAATTTCTCTTTCGGCAATTGTTGCTAAAAGCAGGCAAATAGAATTGAAAGGGATAAAATCTGTGATATTATTACTGTCCCTTATAATGAAAATCCAGGTAGTAAAGTTTCTGATACATTATTTTAAGTTTCCAGTTAACCTACATTGGTACTTTTAGTAAATAATATTTTCCTATTTTTAATTATTTCTATTTTTACTTTTTAAATATAGTAATTTTCAAATACAAATTACTCGTAATCTTCTTAACCCCCTTTAGCTAAGCTTAATTCGCTTGTGTTAGGAGGAAGTTTCCGTCCGTGGTATAATGGCCAGGATTCGTACCCAAGACCTCTCGATCGTAATGGCGATGCCTTATCCATTGCGCCACGGTCACTTATATTCAAATCTGCCGATTACATTCTAAAATTGGTTCAGGTCAAACAGTATTGGTAGAGCTATTTGGTAAATTAGCAAATTATTAATAAACTCTTATTTTTTCTATATTGGCTATGTATTGTTGCCAAACTAGTCTATAAAAGTAAAGTCATTAACACCCCCGAGATAGATAAAGAACAACAATGAAAACTTATCCTAAATGTACTTCAGAATAATTAAATGCCAAAAACCAGTCTGAAAACTCAGCATGAACTTCGAACGTGATCGGTTTCAGTATACCAATTAGGGAACAGGTGGAACAGCCTACGTACGTGATTCTGCCATACCAATTTGTGTCTCTCTGCATCGATACTGTGCCAATTCTGACCACGATAAAAGCAAAAATGGTGACGAAAATGTGAGAAAATGTATAACTGAACCAAAAACACACCTGCGTCTTATTTCAGGTGTTTTTGAAAACAAATGAAAGCAATTTGAAAACTTAAATAGGAGAATGGAAATTGTGCCCACACTCATTGCGAAGTTCCTTTGTAATTGATATAGTCATATTTTATAACTTTGACATATTATCTCCCAATTTTCTCCCATTTTTATAAGATTACGTTGATGCTATATACATTAAAATACATTGCTAAAACTTTATTTTCATATAATATAACAATAATATACTCATATCTGAAGTAATGCACCCGCCAATCTTTCGCATTTTAGAATATTTCTTATTATTTTAATTACTTGTTAAGTTACAGAAAAGCATAAAATAACGTTTTAATGATAAGTATAACTTGTTGGTAACTTTTATTCAAGTCCAAGTTGTTTTAAACTTTTAACTACTTATATCTCGCGGGATTGTAAAAACGATGAAAGAAGAGAAAGAATAGCTAGTTATATTCATTTAAAATTATTTAAGCGAATATTCAAAGAGCTAAGGTAGAACTTAGTTTTTGCTTTAAAGTAAAAAAAAAAACTTATTTGATAACATTATGATCGTAAAGAATAGTGAAGATTGGTATTTTTTTTTAAATTAATTTCAGCCATAGCGTGTCGGGCGCTCAGGTATATAAATCCACCATGTTAAACAGGTAAAAAAAATGGCGCTTACAAAAACCCAGGAAATTATTAAAAGAGTCATTAATAACGAAATCTTTCGAATAAAGTCATAAATGTCAAGTAACAAAATAAATTGCTCGGGTAATTAACGAGAGGTACTCGCGGTGGTCAAATTCGCGAAAAAAATCATTTGTTTTCCCAAATGTAAATACGTATAAATTTTAATTACGTTTCATTTAAATTCGTAAAAGGATTTTCGTCCCAAATTGAACGGGTGAAGTAATTTTAATCCCGTTTTAAATACGCCTTTACATATTTGTGGATTTGAACGGTGTGAAATAAAAATACCGAGCCTAAAATTAGGCTTTAGGGTCGAAAACAATTATTTTTAATAACTGGAATTAAAGCACTGAAATGTCTAGCTTTAAGCATAATTAAGCGTTTAATTTATTCAGTCGGGTTTGTGGATTTCTTGTGATTTCATAATTTATGAATATTGTGCTGGGATTTGTGTGGATATGTGTTAAATTATGAATTGGTTAAATTACTGCAGACTGGATTTAGTGTTCATGATATGACATTCTCGTAATTATTACGTTCATTAATTTTTTTTTAGTGAATATTTTGCCAAATAAAAAGTCAAGCAAAATATTTTTTATAATTTATCGAAATACATACAAACGAATAATTAGACGCATGAGATGAATAAAAGAGGGAAATAAATTTTATTAGTAATTAGTTAGTTAATAGTTCGCAAAACTTAACTGACCTTTAAAATAATTGTAATATAAAATATGATAACAGGCGACCTTAACTCAGTATTTAAACTTTCTGCCAGCAAACATGGAGTGAAAGATAAAACGATGTCAAAGCACCAGTGAACAATCAAAAAACAGAATAACAAGAATTTTTCGAACATACATTAAAAAAGGCAAAATCTGTCAAATAAAATTCACATACTACGACCCCTATCCAATCTCCATCCAAAAAAGATAACACCTTAATTGAATGGGATATTAGCATGTTATATTCAATTGAGTTATTGAAACGGTGTCAGTTTATTAAACCGTGAGGGTTCCATTACTCGAACAGACCCAGATTATAAAGGTACAGGTAATTGTTTCATGAACTCGTATACGAAAAACAATTGGGCTTTTATTAATAATGTTGTCATGGAATGTGTTTGAAACAAATGTTGCCTACCTTTTTATGCATGAAAAAATAAGCGGAGTGAGAATGGAATAGGTGATAAAAAAAATATACAGGACTATTTGAAAGAGAAACACGTAAAAGTGAAAGTGTGATGTCCCTATTTAAAAATAAAAATAAAAAGTTTATAAATAAAACAAAATATATTATGAAATTTTATAAGACCTCTTATTTTGCTGGTGTTAGATAAACCGTATTGGCAGCAGTGCCGGATTAGCCATATAGCAATAGTAGCAAATGCTACGGGCCCCGTGACTTGGAGGGCCCCGCGCTTCAACGCTTGTCTGACTGTAAAAATAATTAAATTTAAATAGGAGCGTAAATATCTTGGATGCCTAAGAGGCATATGAAAGCATATCATACAAATACTAGTGGTTTTGGAGTACCTATTTTGGCAGCTAAAATTACTTGCAACATAATATATTTTGGCAAAATCCTCAGTAATAGTCAGTGTTTACAAAGACGATTTAGAGAACAACCAGGCAATGAATTTGTGCTGTTCGCTGAGCTGCTGAAAACAGATGTTGAAAAACTAAAGCAACCTATGGCCCCCATGACAGATTTTGTTACAGGCCCCGCGCTGGCTTAATCCGGTACTGATTGGCAGGATATACCAAGAACACATATAAATGAAAATAACAGTAGTGTTCTTTATTCAAGTGTTACTTATGTCACTTTTATATTCGGTCAGGTTATATTTTATAAGGCTGATAAGAGCTATCCGGAACCTCTAAATAGGCCCGTAATATTTATAATAATTGTGACGTGTGTTGTCTAAATGGTTTTTGGTCTGCTGCAGAGATTGCCATCTTTTACAACTAGATAAGCATAAATATCAAGAAAGCGTAGTCAAAATGTTAAAATTCACATATTGTTCACAGTTGCGCAAAATGGAGCGTGTACCTGTAATAACAACATTGTGAAAAGAGTTTTTAACACTAACATTCTAAACATTAATAAACTAAATATATGCATAGCTTTTCCGATATTCAGGTTCAATTCCTGGGAAAAGTAAGTGCTACTTACTGATCTGACATTACAGGTACTGAGTACTTAGTTGAGGCTAATAAGCTCGCCTGACTCAGACTAGACAAGTTATTCACAGAACGTCCGAAATATCTATGCTAATAACATTTCAGCTTCTAATATTAAAAATCTGAAGAGTTAGTTTGGTTGAATGCGCTAATATGGAGAACTACTGATCCGAATTAAAAAACCTTTTGTATTGGATACTCAATATTCGAGGAAGGCTGTGGTGCTATATATAACATCACGCCACGACAAATATAGGAGCGGTAATTAACGTTACGATTAATTACGCTAAACGCCACGGGAGAGGAGTAGTAACAAAAACTCATGGCCGTGGCTATAATAATATAAAGAATTCTACGCGAATGTAGTCGCGGGCAAATTCCAGTTATGTTATATAAGTAAAGTTACTCATTAGCGAAGGTAAGTCTACACACAGAATTTGAAGTTTTAATGATTGATCGAAATTCAGTATTTGATAATGATTAATGGAAATTTGATGCTCAATTTAGGTACGTAAGTTCACCAAAAAGTTTTCAGCAAGTACTAATGAAGAGAGAACATTTATGATGTAAATTTAGTGAATTGCTTTATCAAAAAGTATGTTTGTGAACCCTGCGTCACAGGAGTTATTCCTGCGGTGGATCGTTTATTAAAAAAAAAAGGCAAATTATTATGTATGGACCACGGATGGACGCGTTATCTGCCTGATGGCAGGTAAAAAATAATTATCTATAACCCATGAGAAGTCACAATCTACAAAAACAGACTGTGAATGTTTATACTCATAAAGATGCGGTGCTACGGTGTAAATAATAAAAGAGCAAGCAGTATATATTGGTGAGAAAGTTGTGCATCCTACCTCGACCTCGTTTTACCATCGTTAAAAACAAAACAGAATAATATCTCTTTTTTTCTTTTAACTCACACTATAGAACAAACGTTACCAATTACTTTTAACAATACTCTTACCACGAAAGACTTTAGTTTTCGAAGACCTTGTTACAGCCAAACCGAATGCATTTGCAGAGAAATCTGTATATTTTGCAATTCTGTTCACTAGAGGAGCTATTACGCGAAGTCGTTACTGGTGCAGCACCACTCAGGGTTTCTCACGTCGACAACTAACGGCGCGCTAAGAGCATCAGGTAGAGTTACTAGAAGTGACGAAGCGTTCGGATAGTTTGAACTTAGAAATAATAATGAATACCACTATGGTAGGACATGGCGCACTCCAATGTATTATTTTTTAAGACCTTTATGTTACCTATGATTCACGAATAAATGAATTTGAATTTGAATTTAGTTTTAATACTGGCGCTTGCTTGGTTGAACTTATTATAAAACTTAGCTGGCACTAAAATAGTTTCACGATTAATTGTAATTCTTACAACTATTTTGGTTTTATATCACCAAAATAATTTTAATATGAATTAATTATTAACAACAATTAAAAAAAATTGAGCAGAAATATTTTTATATTTTTGGCCACCCAGTAAATTAATTGCCAATTCTTAAAAAAATAATTGCCTGAGACAAATGAAAAAGCCGTTTCACAAAGTTTTTATTTCAACAATAATCTTTTCTCTTTCACAAAGTTTGGCTTTTATTGTGCAATTATATATTTGTTGCCAATTATGGCAAAAATATTCAATCTAGATATTTCAGTTTTGTGTCCCAACTTGATATTTTAAAAGTTGGCCACCCTGGGGAAGTAAAAAGTTTAAATTTAAACGAAAAGTTTAACTGTAACTGTTATTTTTATTTCTCTGCGGCCATCAACGTTTTTGATATTACGTTGAATGATACAGACTATAATACCCTAAAAAAATTAGGATAGATTGTGTATATTATTATTTAAGTTTTAAAATCTTTATTGCTTTTTTTTGTTGTAAAGTCAATTTTGGCATAACAAATATTTTAGAGGAGAATATTGCAAACCAATTACAAATGCCACGTCCCGAATTATCAGAACTATACCGACTTTGAGTGTTAAACGCCGGTTAATAGAACCACATAGAAATAAAAATAAAAATATGAACAAACAATAATGTGCACACTTAGCAACGTAACGCAGCCAATGTTAAATATATACGGTATTACTAAAGTTTTTGATCATAAGTGCTTAGACTAGCAAATACATTGATAAGTCATTTTATGAAAATATTGCTGGATTCAGTTCAACAATAAAAGAAAACTCATAAGACGTAACCTACTTAGTACTTCCCGCTAAAGTTACGGCAATAATCGTATCGTATTCTGGCATTGGCTCTTTTTACTTTTCATCCAAAAATAGTTTCCTTACACAAATACAACCGTATAATTAACATTTTTTTCTTTTTTTTTAAAGCTTCCTAGTAATTTGCAAATAAAAATGACTAGTTTTCTTGTTAACCTTCTCTAGCTCAGCTTAATTCGCTTGTGTTAGTTAGGTTATGAAATTAGTTACTATTCATGCATTTGCACCTCCAGATAAACTTGTGTATGCCACTAAAAACCGGTAAAAATATTCAGTAGATTGAATCCGTAAAGACTATTTTTATAAAACTTACATTGTGTCGCAGAAAAGGTAGATATTATTACATTTACATAGAAATACAAAGCCGCAAAGAAAATAGAGGAAACCTAACTCGAGTTTTCTTGAAGTTTTTAAATTCTGGTGTAAATTATAAACAAAGTAATATTGGTATATATATTTAAAACAGGGTACGTTAGCACATGTGTAAATTTTGTATTTTCAGATTCATCATTCAGCCGCTCGTAGTCCACTCCTGGACATAGGCCTCTTTCAATTTGTGCCACACCACTCTGTCCTACGCCTTCCGCATCCAGTCCCCTCCAGCGACCTTCTTTAGATCGTCAGGCCACCTGGCAGGGGGCGTCCTACCTTACGGTTGCCGAGTCGCGGTCTCCATTCCTACATTTTCAGATTAAGAAAGCTTTATTTATGGAAATACATTTCAAATAATGTCTTGATTTTGCCATTATTAGATCTAACCACAGAAACGGTTTGAATATTCGAGAGCGTGTTGGTTTGTAACCAGGAAACCGATACGAGAGGTTGAAACGGGTCCAAATCTATATTCACTCGGCACCGCATCACGGGAAACGCTTGTACGTTGATTCCGTAATTTGAAATCCCATAGAGAACTATCGTGAACCCCTTATCGACGCACCTTTTGTGACCAAATTACCATAACATTCCGTTCCGACCTAACTTAGGATACAATTTGCTAATTTGTTCAAAATTTTCCCTATGTAGCAAATAGGTACTAAGTAACTTCCATTAGACGCGGTAGAATTATCATTAGGTAAATTTAAGAAATATATTAAAATCAGATTATTTCATAAAGCTTACTACAGTATTTTAGACTACATAAATGATTATATTTAGTATCTCACCAGCTCGTCTCATAATGCAATACCTATCTGAGCTGGTACTTAGATTGATTTTAATCCTTTTCTAAACAGTTGGATTAAAATCAATATATTATTTATTATTTAAATCATTGTAATTAGTATATTTTAGTCTTATATTATTGTTTGTAATGTGTTCGTGTTCAAGCGCCCTCTGGGGCCTATGAAAATAAATGATGAATCTTCAATCTTGGTAGTTTCACTAGTCATAACAATATACTTATTTACATTACAAAACTAGTTAAGCACTGCTGAGGTTTACGAAGATAATAAAGGCTTATCCTGACAGAATGGTGAAGCGATTACTAAGGTAAACTTTCAATATGTTTACCTCGGGATCCCTTATTTAAGCATAATATTTTTTTTATATAATTTATTTTAGCATAACACGTTAACATATATTTTTTCGCATATGAGTCCTTTAGCATTATTTCGTTTTGGCATACTATTTCACTTGGCGCAACTAACTAATTGTGCCAAAGAAACATTATGCCTAAAGATGAAATGAAACTTGTGCGTAAATATCATTATTCCAAATGTAGGGATGCGAAGCTAAATTATGACAAAAAAAAGCATAACAATAGAGATCCGTTTTACCTCATTTATCAATTAATAGAAACAGATTGAAAATGCGACACTTGGTCTGAGGTCAGTTTTCCGGTAATTTCAGAGCTTTTCAATCCTTTCTCTTTTAGTAATCATTATACTTGCGACTAACTAAAACATGGCATTATACTCCTACAAATAGTGGTAGTGTTCAACCGCCTACATAATCATAACATTTGTTTTAATTAGTTAGTTAATACGTGTACGAGTAATATTGTTGCTGAAACTGTAATATTTTTAATGGTTATTGTTATTTCGCGGTCACGGTGGAATTTCAATAGGAAATTGGGTTAATCTTGATAGCTGGGTACATCCGCATTAGCATATAACTACTGCACACATACTACACATCAACCTTTACATTGCCAATATAATATGGTTTCACGTTGTATGGGCTACCAGTATAATTGCGATACCAGCTTATACCGGAATGTTGATATTATTGACCAGAATATACTGATGTTAGTTTGTATTATTATTAGTTTTACTTAAACCAAGTTTTTGTACATTTGACTTTTAAAAAATGACACGAAAATTTTGATGCCTTTAATAGGCAAGATATGGATAGAAACCATGTAATATTTACCTATATACCACCTTTGTTACCCATATTTTGCAATTTGATTTGATTTGATTTGATTTGGAAATGTATAGTTTATTTTGTAGCCGTGTGTACACCATTCGATGAAAATAGTTGTGGTATCATTGAATTAAATCGGGGATTAAATGAAATTATTTGTTGTGGTCACATTTTATTTGAGTGCCTCCTAAATTTAATTTACGTAGAGATTGTATGTAACTTTATTATAGGTTGGCGTGCGACGATGAGAACAGACGAGACGGTATGTCATTACTGCCATGGAAGATGGGTAGGCTTTTGGTGTGGGACGCAACATGCGTCGACACCCTAAGGACCAGTATTGCCATACAACGTGGCAATGCCGCCAGCCTTCTAGGCACGTTACCCGACGACATCGTTGCGGACGTATTTTTTGACACCAAAACTTTTTATTAGATCTATTTTATTTTATTTTTATTTTTATAAATAATAATAATTTATTCCTGGGGACATTTACACAGAACTTAGACACATAATAAGTTTGTAATATTCTTTTATTTGATGTATATACTCAGGTATTTATTTAGTTTTCACAAATATAATAATTATACGTAATTTTAAATAAAGTTCAATAAATATGACATGTATAATAATTAAATGATCTGTATGCATAAACGTATATTAATGTCATAAATAATAAAATAAATTTGGATTTTTTAGATAGAACGCCAGGAGCAATTACACTATCCAATGGTCCCAATGACCAAGTCAAATACACACTTTCACTCACACAAGCTTACCCCATTTTTTTTTAAGTCATATACTTATTTCTCTGAATAGTGATTTATTTATATGACGCCGGTTACCAGTGTCGGTAGTGCTACTGCCTGCTATGCAGAGGTCGTGATATTGCTTCCTGCTGAAGACAAATCTTGGTGTGCATGAATATGGAGGTTTGTTCTGGGTGTTTAGTATGTATCTATAATAAGTATATATTTACAAAAGAAAAGTATACATGATTAAGTTTCAGTTATTCTAGTACCCATAGTACGCGATCTGCTTAGCTTTTTTTTTTTTTTTTTTTTAAAACGATGCCCGCACTAGGAATAACTCCTGTGTCGCGGGGGTGTTCACAAACATACATTTCACATACACAGAGCACACCCAGAGTCAGAACAAATCTTTGCGAATCACACAAAGAATTGTCCCATGTGGGAATCGAAACCACAACACCAGCGCAGTTGAAAGCGGCGAGGCGACCGCTTTAACCACTACGCCAACCGTGCACAAAAGTTTGGGACTAGATGACGTTGTGATATTTATTTATTTATTTTATTTATATACAGTTAGTTGATGTATCAAGCTTGTTTAATCAATCAATTTATTTTCACATGAACTCATATTCATACTATTATAACGCCTTGGCCACGTGTTTTCTGTATAACTGAAACTATCTTAGTAATAAGTTTTGGTCATATTTTACAAACATTAATCTTTCATCATTTAGCCTCTCGTAGCTGGACATAGGCCTCTTAGAATGTGCGCCACCACACCCGATCCTGCGCCTTCCGCATCCAGTCCCCTCCTGCGACCTTCTTCAGGTCGTCAGTCCACCTGGCAGGGGGGCGTCCCACCTTACGGTTGTTTACGGTCCCAACATTAATCTTTACTAAAATAAAATTTAACTTCATATTAAGAAGTACCTCGTACGTAAGCTTCAACCACCCGACTTGAAATAATAACTTTATGTAAATATCTACATGTGAGATTTAGATAAAGGACTTAAATAATACTGCCTGTTTCTGGGATAAGCTTGATCTTAGGATTGGGTAAAGTAATATTCCGCAAGGGTCTGTGACGAATGGGGTAATTCATCGTACGCCGCAAAAGGTCGACTATTCATTTTGGAGACGACCTACGGTTCTTTGCATTCTCTCCGTTCATTTCGAATTGGCCACAATTTCCTCTTTTCTCCTTTAACTAACCACTTCTTATAAGCCTCTTGTGACTGTTTTGACCAAAGATATTGTTTTGACATGTTAGGAGCTTACAAAAGGTGAGGTAAAAGAAAGAGGGACAGGCAAATTTGGCAATTTGTTTTTAAACGACGCGACGGCCGCCTAGGTATAACTCCTGTGTTCACAAACATACATTTTACACACACAGAGTACATACACTCAGAGTCAGAACAAATCTTTGCGGATCACACAAATAATTGTCCCGTGAAGGATCGAACCTACAACACCAACGCAGTTAAAAGCGGTAAGACGACCGCTGTAACCACAACGCCAACGGTGCACTCAAACTCAAATCAAACGGGTTGAACATATTTTAGTTTTGCAAAATAACTACTATTTGCCTGAAGTTTAAATTAATAGATGATTATTTCAAGTGTGTTGTTTGCTTTGCAAGTGTTTGTTTATTCACTATATAACTAATGTTATTCTAAATATTATTTACTTTATACTTCGGCATTATATCATAATAGATATGTTCGCATTATTGTTATTCAATGCTCCTATTCTAAAATCTCTGATTTCAATGTTAATTTGGCTATATTTTAGAAAGCCAACTTGAGACAACATATCTTATTGTAACTGAAATTACATTCAGTAATATTGCAACTCTGTGTCTTATATAAATATATATACAAGCCTTTGAAAGTCATTTATCTTGCCTCAAGAGTTGATACTACAATTTATTTAAAAGGAAGATTGTTATATTAAATTTAAATTGTAAGGTGCACTTCAGTCTGTACGGTACAGTATAAAGAGTTCGAAAGTGGGTTCCACAAAGTTTATTTGCCAACAAAAGAACCTTGTCAGAAAAATATTTAAAAATTACAACGACAAAACGGGCATATAAACGTGGGCAGTTCTCAAATAAAGCATAGTACCGAAATGGTGCATAACAATAAAAATATATTTTCTTTCTTCTCACTTATGGTCTTACTACATTGGAGAGAAAGGGATGAACATAATTATGTTTTTTGGTGTAAATGCATATATGCATGTATTGAAAAGTGCTTGTGACGTCACGAAATCAGTACATTTTGACATACAAATGCCCAAGATTTTGTGACGATTTAACAATTATAATGTGGTTTTATGCTTTATATATCAAATTTCTTTCAAGTAGCCGGCTAAAATGATAATAGAAATTTCTGTATCTTTGTACAATGACGCCTCTCTACCACTCAAGAACTATAGTTACGGACAGCATTTATTCCATCAATTTGACAGCTGACAAAAAGAATGAGCAATATTTTTTCTATTTCTTCTCTTATCAGTCATTTACATTTAGTAGCTATTGCCGTCTGAGATGAGTGCTGGCGTGGAGTCTATCTAATTAATGGCGTTCGCCACAAAAAATGGTTCCAATATTGATGAGGTATATATACATTTATATGCCCTTACAGTAGTCGAAATAAGTCTTTACCTAATATTTTGTGACATAAATTCAAATTCAAATCATTTACTTTCATAGGAGGCGCTTGAACACGTCAAAATATTACAAACAAATTATATAAAAATAAATTATAAGTAAAATTAAATTATACTAATTACAATGATTTGAATAACCGGGGCTTAGATTAATTTTAATCCAACTGTTTAGAATCAGATAGATCAGACATATTTTACTGTACCATATTTCAAGGAAATAAATAAATAAATAATTTATTGATTGATTGTAAACCTTATAATAATATATCGTCGACTAATAACACAAGTTCTTCAAACTAATATAAAATCAGCACTATTATAAATGTTTTCAGGGGCTACAGACCTTTTTATGGCCTTTTTATACAATTCAACGGTCCAAATAACTTTGGTAATTATAACTTATATTGAAATATGAGATATTGTAGCAAATTTATTGTTGACGTACAATTTTAGTTTGAATTTTCATTGTTTCGAAAGTTTTCGAGTGTCCAATGTTTGTTTCTACATGAACGTTCGTTTTTAGTTGGTCTAATTGGACCTGATCTAAAAGGTTATGAATCGTTGAACACCTACTGGCTCGATGGTCTAGTAGTTAGCGTATGTGTGGCGGTATCCGCACATAATAAATGACAGACGACACTGACAACCCCAAGTAGTGACACACACGTCACATATGTCAAAGAGCGCTGAATCGCGATAACGAAATGTTCACAGAGAGTGTACATATATACCACTTCCAATATGCTACCGTTGGACAGCTGTTCGCCAGGCAATACCACCGAGCCTGATCTTCCCTTTGTGGTGGAGGAACATCACACCCTGTCCCTCTACATATGCGCCTCTAACCACGAGGTCTCGGGTTCGATTCCCGGGTCGGGCAAAATGTTATTTGTGAACTTTCCGTAAGAAAATTCACAATAGCAGCACGGAGTTGAAATTGCATAGGTGGATGGCGATAGGCTCACCTCCTATCCCATGGGATTGTAAACATAGCAGGTAAAATGGGGGTGTTGTACACTTCTGCCACACCTTTCTGAGTAATATAGGCGTGATGGTATGTTATAAGAATAATAATTTGGATTTTTTACATTAGATAGAACAAACACCAAATGGTCCCTATGACATAGCAATACCCACAAGCAGAACAAATCTTAGCAGATCACACAAAAATTTGCCTCATGTAGGGATCGAGCCTAGTGCACTACGCCACGAGTGCCATTTATATTAATTCCCCCAAAAAAAATTAATAACTATTTTTTCGCTTTTATCGCTCTACACCTACGTATTTTCCACACATTCTTATTATACTCGTACGTTAAAACGCTGTTCATATTCTCAAGGATTATGGTTTGCTTGCAAATGTTGCCAGAAAAGGTGCTCATTACGGCAGGAGGCTTAAATGTTTCGGGACATCATAAAAGAGTACGTGATACAATAACCGACACAGTTACATTTTAAACTGTGTCGTCATATGGTGGTTGGGCGAAAAGGTGAAATAACGGTAGGGTCCAGATTGTGCTGAAGGTATTATTATTGAGAATACGGGTTACTCACGTTATTTTAGCCGAGATATGCCGACTAGTTTCGAATCTATTACGTAGATTCATCAACTGGGCTGCAGGGGTGCATGAAAGGAGGCTCCCCGAGTGACGTACACAACGATTCCCTACGTCCGGCGCACCCTGGGCAATTCGCGAGTTCTCAAAAGCGAATTGTTCTGTTATGTTTAGGTCCTATGGGATGCTATTAGTTCTTTCAAAGTTTCTTATAAATCCAAATCATGATTTTAATTTCGAGGCTCTTTTATGTTTATTGTTTTAAGTAAAGATAAAAATTAAAGATATCAAAAATAAATGTTATAAAGTGTAAATGTTTTTAAAACAAGCTAAATTTTAATGTTTTTTTAATTTGCTTGTACAAATATTCCCAAGTATCTATAATATAAGGTGTGAAAGCTTTTGTGAAAACGAAAAGTATTCAACGACGGCAAAACATAAACATAATTTCAAATTCAATTGTTTTCAACAGAAATCATGAAGTGTTTTTAATATTTTTAAAATCTTACGTGATACCTTGTTAAAAATGTACAGCTCGTGAAATATACGGAGGTAAAAGTTATGTCCTTACTGTGCTCGAAATATATACTCCTGAGTAATTTATCCACATTACGATTATTACTTATCCTATACAACTATTTTATTTGATTATCACGTCACTTTTACAAAATGATCCATTCACAAGTAACGCACAGAAGAGACTGCCATATTGTAAATCAACGCTATTAATTTTCTATTTGCCGGATATACGTTCTGCGACATACTTTTATTGACTTTTAAAATGTCAACCTAATAAAATATAATAGTGCAGATTTGTGAATAATACATTACAATTTATTTAAAAAATAATAGAATGTTTTAAACAAAACAGTATAGAATTGATTTATTAGTTAAAATTGTTTAGTTAAAATCACAACTGCAATAGCCTAATTTAAATCGTAAATTAATTATAAATAAATACAAAATCATTACACAACTTACTGCAATAACCTAATTTTAGTTGTAAATTAAAATTAGGTTATATCAATCTCAACAAACGCATACATTGCCCCTTTTTAAAAGATTTTATTTTGAAAATGTCTCATAAGTTTTATATGTATAAAAATCCTTAACATTCGAATAACCTTATCGCAAACATAGGCAAAAGTAGATTAGACACATTAACCTTTTCGCGATCGTATAATCGATATCTACTCCCCAATCACTATATCTTACGAGAATCTTGACGTTTGCTCGCTTACTTCACGGTGCCGTTCGCCCGGCCCGTAAAACAAAACTGCGTGGAACTACCTGCAATATAAAAAGTAAATACATGAAAATGATGTCAATGATTGTTATTGTGAATGTAGCTTATCTATAAATTAATTCAATTTAGTTTAATAATATTATTTGTTAATAATAAAATATTATCTCTTCATGTGAATAAAGTGTACATTTTGTGTACTCGTTATCAGTGCAATATAGCTTTGGTCTCTGGATAAGATCAGCTCATTATTGAGGGATTGATAAACAAATTAAATTCAGGTATGTTAATTTTTTTGTTATTATGTGAAACAGTTTGTGCTGCGTAACGTCTGTTACGTATGCTTCAGGCATACCTTTGGAGCTAAATTAGCCGTGGCGCAGCGTCAGCAATACGAGCGGTGGACGTCACGCCATACAATTATTTTTACCGGATTGGTGCACTTTCATTTCTAACATCGAGCGTTAGTCACCTATCTTGAGATGTAGACATTTGAGTCTTATTGTAATTTCATTATTAAATCATTATTTTAAGTTAATTTGGTTTCCTTTCAGCCCTCTGGCGTTTGTATTTATTACTGTAATATTTTATGCCAAATAAATACTTTTAATTATCAGTGGGGTCCAGTGATAACGTGAGTTAAGAGAATCGAACTATAGAAACATATTTGCGGTCATGTCATGCTCATTTGACCCATGTCTCAATTAGTGTAAGAGATTTTCCTTGTGACGAATCACTGTGATCTGCCTGGTAGCGTTACTATATTTATAAAAGGTCACTGTCACGCCTGACCTTTAAAAGGAAAAGTTTTATACATTTAGACAAAGTAAGAATGACAAAGGTGCTCGCAAAACATGGTAAGAGTGATTTTTTTGATTTATCGTTTTGTTTAAGAACAAAGAAGTAAATTATTGAAGTTTTTAGGGTTCCGTAGCCGAATGGCAAAAAACGGAACCCTTATAAATTTGTCATGTCTGTCTGTCTGTCCGTCCGTCCGTATGTCACAGCCACTTTATTCCGAAACTATTAGGACTACACAATTGAAACTAAGTAGGTAGATGTATTCTGTTAACCGCTTTACGATTTTTACACAAAAAAATAATAATATTAATATTAGGGGGAATTTTTTTCATTCTACCTATACGTGTGGGCTGTCTATAGATAGGTCTTTAAAAATTACATTGAGGTTTCTAGAACCATTTTTTTCAATGTCAATCGTTCCAAAGATAGACGCTTTCAAAGTGCTAAAATGAGTGTCCCCCCCCCTCTAACTTTTAAACCACAGCAGTGAAAAATCTAAAAAAAATATTTGTTATAAATCTTAATAAAAACTTTCAACCAAAATTGTTTTGAATGAGATACAGTCGGCAGTTTTTGAGATATAGCACTTTTTCAGCAACCGCAAATTATATCTTTGTTATTGATACAAATGGCATAAAACACTATGAAAAACAAAGTTATTTTTGCCGGAAAAAAATGTTTGTATTTTGGCTATTTGTCGGTAATCGGTACGTTTTAATGTTGTTACGACTAGCTACGGAACCCTATTGCGCGTGGCCCGACACGCACTTGGCCGGTTTTTACTATTAAAAATCTTCAATAATTTCTGCTCAAGAAGTTTTCTTTGACACTGAATGTAAAAATATAGTGTATCGTAAATTGTGATCGTCTTTCTTACTGGACATTCCATATTATAGTTAGGTATTACATGGGTAAGATTATAATTTTCTAGCGAGGCCACCCGAGTGGTATGTCAATAAATAGTAGCCTATAATAATAATAATAATAATAAATATTCTTTATTGTACACCAAAATACAAAAGAAAGATACATAAAACAAACACTTAAAACTAGTTGTACAAGCGGCGCGGCGGTGTTATTGCTTAAAGCATTTTCTTCCACACAACCTGGCATGGAGAAGAATCATAGGATAAAAATATAGCTATGGTATACGTAAAAAAAAATAAGATAGGATATAATATTCTTAAGTCTATGTACCACTTGGTACGATTATATACATATCAAAAATATAAAATATATCTAATAAATACATATAAATATATTATATATATACATATATATACACATAAATATAACTTAAAAGCAAAGGAGAAATAACATTTGATGATAGCAATAGACAAACTACGAAAATCGATGTGACTACAATAAGTAGTGTTCCCGGACATTTTTTTTGAAAATGGGTAAAGTCTTTGCACGTCTCACTTCTAAAGGCAATGTATTCCACAGGCGAACTGCTTGAACAGTGAAAGATTTGTCATAGAAGCCTGTTGAATGCGCAGGTGTACTGAGCTTTAAATTTTCCGATGAGCGCAAGAACCTCGAATGAGTATCATGGATAAACTGAAAGCGTTTTTTAAGATATAAAGGAGTGGAAGGATTGAAGAGAATATTATAAAGTAATGAAAGAATATGAGTATTCCGGCGAAGGCGGATAGGTAACCACTTGAGTTTTGTACGAAATTCTGAAACATGGTCATACTTGCGCAAGCCAAATATGAACCTTATACAAAAGTTTTGAAGTCGCTCAAGCTTGTTTAATTGTTCCTCGGTGATATCAAGATAGCTGGCATCAGCATATTCAAGGATAGGAAAAAGAAGAGAATGCACAAGCGCAGTTTTGGTGGAAATGGGTAGAAAATTGCGTAGTCTTCGCAACGAACCTGCAGCTGCATACAGCTTACGACTTACCTCCTGTAATTGAGGAACCCAGGATAAGGTGCGATCTAAGTAAATACCGAGGTTCTTAACTTTGTCACTTATGGGTATATGAGTGCCATCAAAGATAACACCAGGTAGAACTGAAAATATATCTTTGAAATAAGCCTTTGACTACCCATGATAGTGACTTGAGTCTTAATTGGGTTCACAGTAAGACCATGCTCTAAACTCCACTGGCATATTTGTATTAAATCTGTATTGATTTTATTAATAGCGTCTGTCAATGCATTAAGTGGAGCCTGGGCATAGATTTGCAAATCGTCAGCATAAAGGTGGTAGGATGAAAGAAGTTTATTGGATATAGAATTTATAAAAATTGCGAAAAGTAACGGAGATAAAACGCCACCCTGCGGTACGCCGGTAGAGGTATTGCACCAGGAGGAAAAGGTGTCGTCAATTTGAATACGTTGCCGGTGACCAGACAGGTAACTTTGAAACCAGTCAATTACCGTTGGAGATATGTTAAGCGAGCTGAGTATGCCCAGTAAAATGTCATAGTCCACAGCATTAAACGCGTTGCTAAAATCAAGTAGGTATAAAACAGTTAGCTTACTGTCTTCCATGCCCAGCCTGATATCATCCGTAATATTCGGGTCCATATCGGCTCTCATAAAATTTGTATTCATATTTACGATTTTACTACGAATTGGAGTTCGTAATAATCACTCTTCATAATTTTTTCTTCATAAACTTTATGTTCATACATTAATATTCCTATAATCCGAACTCATAACACCCCGTCATCATATTTTTTTATTTCATAATGTTTTCATTAAGAAGGTGTTTAATTAATATTTTTTTTATTCAGAATAGTTTTCTTCATAAGAGACAATGTTCATATTATTTGTGTACATAACGTTGTATGGAAATAGCCTTTTATTGACTTAATATCTTATTTTTATTGGGGTAGTATTTAAACGCAAATCATAAAATATCCTTTTTCTATGCAATTAAATACCGAATTCCCACGCTTCTTTTTTTGCCCAATAGGCACATTTTTAGCTTCTGCAGGTGGTGCCACGTACTGTCGTCTGTTACGATCTATGATAATAAGAAATTGGTAGGTAGTATAATATTATTTTATTTAGTGGGTGGATTCAAAAAGTGGTCGGAGTATCACACAGATTGATTCTAGCATCTAGCTCTATGTTATGGTCGCAGTTCTAACCTAACCTAACCTACTACTTTACCCATAATTGACCCATGCCATAACTATAGCTTTTATTTTTATATTATTTACAGCAGTTTATTAGTAGTTATTATTAGTACTTTTATAGGTAATATACTAAAACAATGCACAAAGATATAGTTCATAAACTAATTTCCACTTAAACTCGAGCAAGTTATATTTATCTAATGAACGAAAACAATAACAAATGCACGAACGGGTGCGCTTTTTCTTACATAACTTTTTACTCCTAACATCGAAAGTCCGAAAATGTGTTTCATAATGTATGTTTATTAACAGTATGAATTTTGATGTATAGGATAAATAGCACTTCTGATTAAGAAATATATGAAAGCAAAAATGAGTACAAATAAATGTATGAACAATAAAATTATGAAGTCGATTCATTTGGCGTTTTAATATTTATTGAAATAAAAATTATGAAGAGTGATCATTATGAAATAAAATTGTATGAAACACATTTTCGGACTTTCGATGTTAGGAGTTAAAAAGTTATGTAAGAAAAAGCGCACCCGTAATATTCACCAGGGAAGTTAAGGTACTATGGCCAGGACGGAAACCAGATTGGAAAGGATTTAGGAGGCAGTTTTTACATAAAAATGAGTTTAATTGATCATAGGAAAGGCGTTCTAGGACTTTAGAAAGGAAAGGTAGGATGGAAATTGGACGATATTCGGAAAAGGAGGTAGGTTTAGGTTTTTTTGGTAAGGGAATAATTTGAGCATATTTCCATGAAGTAGGAAAGACACCACTACTTATAGAGTAGTTCAGGATATGGCGGAGGATAGGTAGGATTTCGTCAAGGATAGGAAGGATCATATTACGGCTGATACAGTCGCTGCCAATGGCATTTGATGTGATTGACATAATACTCTTCTTAACATCACAATCTGAGAATGGACTAAAGAAGAAAGATGAATAATGAGGAGTTGGAAGAGATGAAAGATATTGTAAGGTCTTAGCCTTAGATTTCCCATCAAAATTGGAAGAAGCAGTGAAATGCTGATTAAGTAAATCTAAATTCAAGTCCTTAGGAATATTATCACGATGTGATTTTCCAACTCCCAGTGATTTAAGAAATTTCCAGACTTTAGCTGGGTCACTGAACGGATTTGTGGATATTTTGGCGTTGTGCGTCCCTACACACCTTATTACAGAAATTGCGTATCCTGGCATATTTCTCTCTATTGAGAGGCGACGGTTTGCTTTTGTATTTGCTCTTTGCTCTTAATTTTTTATGAATAAGAGTCTTGATTTCGTCTGTTAACCATGGGCTTGGTGGATGCTTTATTTTTACAGGCCTGATTGGAGCATATATGTCGTACAGATCAGTTAAACTTGTATTTAATAGATCGACTTTTTTATCTATAGAATCAGCCTCAAAGAGTGGGCTCCAATCAATGTTTTTGGTATCTTTGCGAAGACCAACAAGATTCATACCACCAAAATTGCGTTGCATTAAGTATTTTGGTTTTGCTTTAGGAGGGCGAATTTTGTATGATAGGAAGATTAAGTCATGATAGGAAAAATTTGCCGTGCACTGACCATGTTTAGCGGCGTGTACAGAAGAGGAGACAAGTATGAGATCTAAAAGAGAAGGAGTACAGTTGGGAAAGTGATGAGTGACGTTCAAGGGTAGAATAGACAAATTAGAGGAAGATGCGATATTTTTAAAAGAAATAGATCGTGAGTCATTCTTAACGAGGCATGTGTTAAAATCACCCATAATTATAGTATGATTATACAATGGCTTATATTTTTCGAGTAAAGTTTCAAAGGAAGAGAAGAAATTTATGCGCATGGAAGGACAATAGTAAACACCAAGAAGGACTTTCGTATGGCTGAGTTCCACCTCCAGGAAAAGATGTTCGCCAGCATCGGTCGGTGGCGGTTGAGCTGACATATCAATAATGGAGTATAAAATTTGATCACGTAAAAAGACAGCAACACCACCACCATTTCCCCCACCAGAGCGATCATTCCTTATAAGGTGGAAGCCTGGTAACGCATACAAAGTCGAGGGAAGACAAGGTTTCAGCCAAGATTCGGAGACAAGAATAGCGTGTAAGTTTTTGCAATCGAAACTTGCCTGCATATCAGTAAAATGAGCCGGAATACTCTGTGCGTTGATATGAACTACATTGAAGTTCTTGCTAACATCGGAAAACTCAGAAGATATTGTTTCGGAGAGTGAAGGAATACTGACAAAACTGTCATTGCTATCGCTACTTACTGAATGAAACGAGTCATTACAGTCAGAATACATTAATAAATATAGATATAAAATAATAAGGTTGTATAAAAATAAAATAATATAATAATAATTATAAATATGGTAAAATAATAATAATACAATAATAAAATATTTGTTTGACTATGATAATTGTCCATCCACCATGCTTTAAAAAAAAATAAAAAAAAATTAAATAATTTAAAAGAATACTAAAATAAAAGTTAAACTACACAACAAAGTCACAATTATTATTGTGACAATTATATATGTTATGCCAGGCTAAAGCTACATGAGTGCAAAAATTCATCAAAAAGCAATCAGCAGGATTTGTGTCAAAGAGTAAAATCCATACATTTATACTCACAAACTTTCACATTTACGAGTATAAAATAAGTAAGGATTTTCTTCGAAAGCTTCGACTTTGTCAAGTGAAAATATTTAATAAGTTATTTTGGTTTACGTAACCTTAAATTCAACATGAAGACCGGTTAAAATTAGGTTTGATCAACCCTACTAAAATAGGGTTGCTATTTTTTTGCGATTAATGACTTAAGTTTCGTCTTGAAAAAAAACGTACTCTTACAAGCCATAGTATGGAAAACAAACTTCGTACAGTCCTTAACCTAGTTAGATTCAGGTTCATTTTACATTAGAATATAAAAACAGTATAAATTACGATCCACATCATTTCAAACATTAAACTTCTATTACCCTCTTTTCACGATATTAAAACTTATTCGAACATAAAGACAACTTTATTACTCTAAGGTCAAGTGGCTATAAAACCCTTTTAAAATATTTGCGCGAATAATTTAAGTTAATGTTAAATCGACAAAGTATATGTGACACTTTATGTTACATAAACCTTCACAATTGTGTGGACGAGCCTTTATGAAGCTAATTATGTGCTTGTAACTTTTGTTATTAGAATTCATTCATTCATTCCTTTGGATGGTAATGACTTTTATATTATTATCAAGCACTCAAGCATTGGTAAAATATTATAATTCGAGTAAGCGAGCTGTCAAAAAACGCAGTGTTTTTAATGTGACTCGTAGTTACCATGTTCATTTAAAAAATGGCGTCCGGCGTCCGCACTTGGAATAACTCTTGTGCCGCGGGGGTATTCACAAGCATTCATTTAACACTCACAAAGCACACCCGTAGTTATGTGTGAATTTTTCAGAGAAGTATATATTTTTTTTTTTATTCTTCCAACTTAGTAAATACTTTTTTACCTCGATAGTAATTTTGAGCGAGTTCAAAGATTGTCTATCTCAATTAAATAGGCCACAAGTAAATGAGGGAATAAAATACCAAGTATGAAACAGTTTCATAAAACAGATAATTATTATAAAATTATATTAGGTACAGTACTGTACAAATTTTAATGCTCGTGTATTTTATATTGCGTTTTGAGACATTACCGCGATTATTACCTTTAATATTGTGCAGTTACTGACAAATGGGTATATTTAATACGTAATTACGGTACAATGTTATTCTGTTCTAGTTCAATAAACCTCGAGTACCTAGTATCACCTTGTACCAAGTTCAACAATTTCGGCCATGACAATGAATAGTGTCCATACAAATAAGGCTTTGCGTGTTTTACGAATTAAAATCATAAAAAATAACAAATTATATATTATTATCTACCACAATGGATTACATTAGTTTTACAGTGTTAATAAAGAAATTATATCATAGCTATAAATAAAGCTTTTGCCTGCGACTGCGTCCGTTTGGAATTCAAAATTGCCATGCTATTTCCTTTAAAATTACATTTTCTCATTTGCTTGCTACACTTAATCTACGGAAGTTGAATTTACAAAAATCTATCCCAAAACTTATTTACACCTTGTACTTATGTGCACAATTCACAGACATATTAAAAAAAATGTTATAGCTTCTACTAATGTTAACGTTGTTTTTCTTAAATACCTTCAATCAAAATTATTATAACTTTATTATTCTAATTTAATTAGATTAGATTAAGTTTTGTTTAATAAATTTGTAAAATGTTTGTTTTAAAATGTTCAAGTGCCAAAATGTTTGATTTTGTTTTTTTATTTTTTGACAGTACTTATGTTTGATGATAAAATGTAGAAGAGATAATACCTTGTGATAACTTATGTTTGATAAAAATATCCAAATGCTTGTAAATCTTCCAAATCTTTCGATCGATAATAATTTTCCAATAAAAATACCGACTATAATTACTAATAATGCTTATAAAATAAAACTACTAGACCAAACTGAAAGAAATACGCGTCGAACAAAAAAAAAATCACGCGAATCGGTCCATTAACCGCCACGTTCTATGTACATACATAGAAAAAAAACATACCGGCCGAATTGAGAACCGCCTCCTTTTTGGGAAGTCGGTTAAAAAGATAAAGGACGCTCTCTTACTAAATCCAAAAGGATACACATGGCTACACACAAGTTTTCCAATTCCAGTATAAGCTGGTGCCGTGCAATGACGGGAGTATTCGGGAGATGGATAGTATTATCCATCTTATACTGCAAATGTATAGCTTGATGTGTACCCGTGCGTGCAAAGGTCTCTATCAAAAATAAGACCTCATTATTCACACGTCACAATATAATATCTTATTTTCGGCCGCCAACAATAAATCTAAGGAACAAATGCCTCTTCAATATTTATAAGGAGATAATGAACGACAGATAACCAAATGTGTAACATTAGGAGTAACTTGGACCATTGATATAAACAAGAATTGTAATAAATGTATTTGTGAGGCTTCGTTAACATAGATAAGTATGTTTTATTTACACACTTACCCCCTGAAAGTTGCGTAGAGTGCGAAGTTAGAAGCAAACCCTGTTATTTTTACCGTCCTTCTTTTTCTGTCGGGCATAATTTTTGCTACGGAGTGTCTCAATATTATTCAAATTATGAAATACGGGTGTTACTCACGTAATGTTGGTCTATTTAGTCAACCACGGTTTCACTTATACTTTTAGTCTTGCAGTGCTATACTATATACCAACATTACGTGAGTATTATTATTATTATTATTGGGAAGAGGCTTTGGGTGTTCACGTCGACCTCCGTGGGTCTATTGTGATTATAGCCTCATTATAGACTCTCCTTTAGGCCAATAGCCTCCATAAACTGGAGCAGTCGGCCGATCGGGAGTGACTTGACATCATCCGGATCCAAGAAATGGCGTCCCAGGATGATGCTTCGTCTATGGATCAGTGGCTCGCAGTCGCAAAAGAGGTGCAGCGGTGTTTCCGGTTCCTCTTTACAGAATCTGCAGTAGTCATCGTCCGCATAGCCCATACGGGATAAGTGCCTATTTAGCTTGCAGTGTCCTGTGAGGGATCTAACGGCAAGGGACACCTTGTTCCTACTAAGTGCCAGCAGCTCAGTAGCAAATTTGTTCGAGAAGCCTTCGATAAGGCTTTTGCTGTGATCCATCCCTTGACTCTGTTGCCAGAGTCGTGATGAATCCTCGAATAGCTTTTCCTTGAGGAATTGGTAAGCCTAGTTTTTTGAGATTCCACAGAAAGGCTCCGGTCCTATTTGTAGAATCTCTGTACCAGTTCTGGCCAGTTGATCGGCCTTTTCATTGCCCATAATATCTGAATGTCCGGGGACCAATCCTAGAACAACTTTGTTCTTCTCCCCTACGATATTTAGGCTGTCTACGCAATTCTTGACCAGTTTAGAATCAATTGTGTTTGATTCTAAGGCCTTGAGAGCTGCTTGGCTATCTGAGAAAATATAGATTTGTTGGTTGACGTAGTTCCTTTGTTGCAGGTGGTTCGCACATTCTATAATGGCGTAAACCTCTGCCTGGAAAATGGTGGCCAGCCTACCTAGGTTTATACTCAGATTTACACTAGGTTTTTTGGCATAGACACCACATCCCACATCATTGCCCATTTTAGAGCCATCCGTGTACCAGATGAGACTATGTGCCTTTAAGGAGTTCAGGTTTTCAGGCCATTCCTCCCTTTCTGGCAGTTCCACAGTGAAGTTCTTAGTGAAGTTCATCTGTGTGAAGAGAACATCCGTAGTCATGGAAAGGACGTGAGTAACATCCGTATTTTATAATTTGAATAATGTTACAAACACACGTCAGTTTTAATAAAAATAGTGTCTCAATATCAAAGAAATACCTAAAGTTCCTAGAACAAACTACAGCGCGCATTGCTTGCCACATAAATATTCTGTACACCTGACAATTAGTACTAGTACATCTCTTGATTAATTCAGTCTCCTTTGAATTCAATTGCTAACTTTGAGTACAGGTTTCATGAGATAGATAACAATGAATCCAAATTCCACGGGTCACGAATACAAATTCCCGATTTCACGAAGCGATCTAAATGTATAGCACAGAAAATCTATCAACATTGTCAATAGAAGCGAACCTGCGATGTTTACACATCAAGCTATACACTTTCAGTATCATTTTTATGATGATCTCGAATTGTATAAGCTGCCCGTGCAATATGAGACCGGCTTACATTGGAAATGTATAACTTGATCTGTAGCCGTGTGTACAAGTTCTCACGAGGTATATTAAATTTGATAAGGTGAAATGGAATGGCACGTTGAAAGCTCAGGATCGCATTGTCTTGAACTGAAATCTGAGCACGTCATTCTAAATGGAATTTGAAGTTTGCATATCGAGTATTTCTCGAGGGATTTCTTCTGTCTGACTGCCGCGTTGGTCTAGTGGTTAGCGTATCTCACCACGAGGTCTCGAGCTCGATTACCGGGTCGGGCCAAGTGTTATTTGTGAACTTTTCAAATTCAAATTCAAATTCAAATCATTTATTTTCATAGGCCCCAGGAGGCGCTTGAACACGTCAAAAAAGGAAATTCTTAATCGCACAAGGAGGTAGATTGTGAACGGTGGACGGCGACAGGCTCACCCCTATATCATGTGACCTAAACATAACAGGTAAAATGTGGGTGTTTTATTGTTTATTTATTATTTATTTATTATTTACACAACTGCTTATTGCACTTACAGTTTCCCAACACGTGCAATAAACTAATAAAAATATATGAAAGAGTACTTATCGCTAGACTTAATGCTACTTAAAAGTACTTAAAAAGAAATACATGATTTTAAAAATTGTTCAAATATATCAATATCTGGATACTGAGCAATAAAGGTGTTAATATGAGTCAAAGCCTGATTTGTAGGAGCAAATTGGGCAGTGCACGTTCGTACAGCCGGCGTTGCTAGAAGGCGACGCGAGCGCGCCTGTACTGATTTGGTGCCGACAACGAACAATGTGATAACGTTATCGGATCATCAATTGTATTGTGTTGTACACCTCTACCACACCTTTTTGGGTAATATAGACGCTGCCACACCTCTCTGGGTAATATAGACGTGATGTTATGTTATGTATGTTATGGGATTTCTTCTGTTATTAGTTTGTCACGCTCTATGACTAAATAATTTGCAAATTTAACTGCAAAGCTGAATAGTATGTCTACCTGTCTTTAAATATCGAATAATTTTCAATACATTTTCAATTTCATGCTAAATACTCTGATAGTCAACAAGTATCGAGCTTATTTAATAAAGAAAAATATCCATTTGAAAATGTATTTCTAAACATCCGTATCAATATTTGTATTTCAAGAGAATTCTATCGCATATTAATGCACACGTTCTATTGAAATGGATTCAAAACAATGCATCTATTGTATTCATTTTCTGGCAAAATCAACTGTGTCTGTTTTTAAATATGAATACGGTTATTGTTTCATTTGATCGTTTTTGTATAGATAGGTACTAGTATTGTCCACGTGGTAACTCGATATAGCCTTTGCTACTTAGAATAAATCAAGCATGATGATGAAGAAATTTTTTATATAAATCCAGTAAAATAAAAGTTTAATCGTTATAAACAAAAAAAACTTTCGTCTTTATAATATTTGTTTGGTTAATTTAAGTAAAGTCGATTGTTCATTTTGAATAAACACTATCATCTATCAAAACTGGATCGTTTTTTTGTCTTTGTACAGCAAAATAATAATTCCACTAAAACATTTTTATGTAAAATGTTGCCTAGATGAGGCCATAATATGGCCTGCAGTGACAAAAAGTTATCCAGATCTCATGTAGAGCCAAGCTTCTAATTTCTTTTTTTTTTTGACGAGGGGGGAAATCTTCAAAAAGATACCTCGCCGCAAAGGGTTATTTCTAACTTTGCCTGCCTTTACTTTACAAGCTTATCTTCACAAAACCAACGAGGCAGTTCAGTTAGTGTTCAGTGCATTCCTTGGCAATTGTTATAGCGAAGAATCATGGAAAGAAAGCTTTCCAAGAGAAAGGAGGAATATTATTATGATCGGAGATAAAAGCGTGGTCATAGTCCATTTATTTCTAGCACACGCGTGCAAAAGCATATCTCATCATTATTTTCTAACGTACATTATTTTGCACTTTTGTGCTCTTTAAGTTTCCATAGAACCCTTCTTAATAACACCATTGGTTCTTAATGGCTGAACCCTTAGTAAATGGAAATATTTCACGAAACCCGAAAGAAAAAAAAACATTTCTACCACAAAAGCTTCTTTTTTGACACGAAAACAGTATGCAAAGTATTTCATTCTTAATTATGAGATATTTTTTTTTTATACTAAGCCTACAGCGAACGAACGTGTAGTCCACCTGATGGTAAGTGGAGTACAGCCCATGGACATAAACAATCCACAAAAGCTGATTATAGATGCGTCACTGCAGCTGAGTACTAAGGTGCTATGCCTCATGTGCCAGTAATTTCAGGGCCTGATCTCACCACGAAACACAGGAACACAGTAATGGAAGCACTACTATGTATTTGGCGGTTAAAGGTGAGACTGTATGATAAGTCATTTCGTAACGTCACGTTCATCCATTTGTTCCTATCTTAAGTAGGATACAAACCAACATGGCGAAATGACGTATCATACAGTTAAGAAATTTAGGGTTCTGGTTAGAGGCGACCGTAGCTGGATGGCTAAAGCGGCTGCCCGGTGTGCAGTAAGGTCGCAGGTTCAAATCCTGCCGGTCCCATATCTTTTCATCAACAATCCACAAAAGCAGATTATAGATGCGTCGCTGCAGCTGAGGACTACGGTGTTTTGCCTCATGTGCCAGTAATTTCAGGGCCTGATCTCACCACCAAACCGGAACACAGTAATGGAAGCACTAGTATTTGGCGGCAGGTTAAAGGTGAGACCAGTAAAAAACCTTAAAAACGTTTAGTTTTAGGAAGATGAGTTCAAAAGGTCTTAAGATGGTTTCACTGAAAACTATTGTGTTCTCTTAGGCTGAAAGATTTAATTTCTGAGAGCCTTGTTTTGGCGATTTTATTGGAACACAGTTTCGACGCTACAAGGGTTCCATTTAGTAAAAGTAGTTTTACGAAATATTATATCGGTAAGAAAAATTCAGTGAACTGTAATCAGCTGTTTAATGGAATACGGTGGTCTGAATAATTTCTCAATTTCTCGTATACATAGAAAGAATCTTAACAGTACTGCGACTTTACTAATCGTTAAATTACACAAAATGTTTGAATAAATAGTTTATCCTGCGTTGCTACAACACTGTTGAGTTTTAATTTTTATTTTTTTTCATTGTGAATAAGGCACGCGTTTGACCACGATGTCACATTACAGACTCGGGCAGGGCATTCTATTCTTAGGCAGTTCGCATAGGTAATATTGAAGCGTAACGTTTAGTGCGTATTGTTTTATACTTATACCATTAGGCGATGCCAGAGTGCCATTTGTCTGGTAGTCTGATGGTGAAATGGGGACGGAGGAAGGGATTAGGGAAAGGTTGTGCAGTTAAAAATATTATTATCATACTTAATTATTGAATTCTAACTCTCACGTCCAATGTTTGCATGAATTACGACTTAATACTTACTTGAATTTTGAAGTTTTATTACTTCCTTGGAAAACAAGCGTATACATTTTCTACTTTGCGTAGCACATCTTTGGATATCAAACAGAAAACTTCTCTAAGTAGGAACTGTTACAGAGCTCAAACTTGCCTACATTAAGGCTAGACTCCCGAGCGCCGTGTTTTCATACTAACGTAATATGGGTTTAATTTTATTAAGTAGTTATCTATTTTTTACTTTTCTTTTTTGTACATAGTTAGGTATTTCTCTAATTCAGTTTAAGAAATGTGATTTTATTTTATTTAATAAAAAATGTGTTTGTCCGTGGCCACTTTGTTAAAATTATTTAAATAATTAAATGAGACAACCTAAAAAACAAAAATAACAATTTTGAAAAAATTGGCGCCAAGAAACATGCATTTTAGTGTAATATAATGTTAAATAAAATACACAAAAAAGTTAATATTATTAAAGTTTAACCCATATTACTTTTGTATGGAAAACAGCCAAGCAATTGTTCCCCCTTATGCTATTCAAAATGTACATCCTCATAGAGAACAAGAACATGAGCGTAACAATACAACGTCCCTAGTTCCATTGTCTATTCAGGCAAAGTCGTGGACTAAAACTAGTAGCGTCATTTCATTTCATTTATTTTCCCGTAAAGCTAAATTGCCGGCGGCTACAATTTCTTCACAATTTTATATAAATCTTTTTATTTCATTCAGATATTCATGTAAATCCTATTGCCGCTCAAAATGGGTGATATATTCGTACGTTTAGAATTTATTATTCTTGTTACAATATATTTCTTTGACGGTAATACAGGACCCTTTTTAGAAAGCCACTGAGCCTACAATATGACTTTAGACTTCTTTTACTTATAAGTCATGGTAAAGACTTACGACACCAGTTATGGATAAGTGAGTTATATAAGAATATAAGAAATACAAACTTGCATATCTATTGCAGTCAGTTTTTACTATGGCGTAGAAGTTTTTGACCTATATACCTAATTGTTTGGCCCACTGTACCTACGATTTATTCTGTCGTTAGATTGCTTTATTCACATTTACGAACTTACATTAATTTTTAACAAAAAAAAAACTGACTTCAAAAAGTAGGTAAACTAAAAAGCAAAAAATAAATTTACTTCGCACAAAATAATAGGTTTTTTCATTTAGTTAAATAGAAATTATTAAATAATTATTTTATAATTCTGAAGTCAGTGCCAAGTAAATCGGATAATTAAGAACTAATATTCAGTCAAAAAATAGTTGTTAGATTGATATTATCTATACCTACAGAGTTATTGTTTACTTGGCACCGACTTCAGAATTATAAAATAATTATTTAATAATTTCTATTTATCTAAATGAAAAAACCTATTATTTTGTGCGAAGTAAATTTATTTTTTGCTTTTTAGTTTACCTACTTTTTGAAGTCGGTTTTTTTTTTGTTAAAATTAATATTATTTTACGATTTTAAGTGATAGTTAGACCGAGCAAGAATGTTTCTCGAATGAGGAGACGACGTTTACTTGAGACGGAAAACTTATTAATAATAGTCCCCGTACTCCTAACCGTTGAGGAGTTGTACCTTCCAGCATCAGCTCAGCAACTTAAAATGCAAATATCCAAGTCGTTTTAGGTAATATACGAAAAACAATATAGAAGCCTTTGAAATTTGAGGGTTAACCATGATTTCTCTAGGATCCCATCATCAAATCATGACCTCATATTATGAATATTATACATAGTTAATATTCAACGTCTCGCCTCATCTGTGTATAACTTGAAAGAATACAGTAAACGGCCTCAAGGAGCCTATATTTAAAGAATTATCGTTATAGTATAGTTGTACCTTCCAGCATCAGCTCAGCAACATAAAATGCTGACTACTAGATGCAAATATCCGAGTAGCTTTAGATAATATATAAAAAACAATATAGAAGCCTTTTAAATTTGAGGGTTGCCCTCGATTTCTCTAGGATTCCATCGACCTCGATAAAATATAGTCTATTTTTAATCGGGGTAGCTTTCAAATAGTAAATTGTAAAAAAAAAAACTTTTGAGTTAAATTTAAACAAACACACACATTTGGTGGGCGTTCACTTATTTTTGTAAGTAGTGCCTCTATCGTGGTTTTGAATTTATTGTACCGAGTTGTAGAAAGTTATATCAATTTTCAGACAACAAGCACCAAAATTTGCGATAAATGAACATCTGAGGGTTTCGGGGGAGTTAACCTTCCGAGTTTTTGTTATTATTCAGTAAATAAAAGCTTTAGTAGCCTGAAAGCAAGTTTGTTTCCTCACTATGAGAAAATGCCGAAAAACAAAGCTTTCTTTCTACTTAACCTAATGCTTGGGATGAAATCCGCAGGCTCACAAGGTCATAGTAATACTGTGTCAGACCCTGAGAACTTTTTATAGACTGTAATCTAGATTTTCTGGACACATACGTTTACTTTTTAAGTTCAGGACATAAATTATTTCATGTCGTTGACTACATCTCATTATTGAATCACAGTATACAAAAAATTGTAGTGATATGATGTTAACGGGAATTAACGGGATTAATTTTATTTACCTTTCGGTGCTTGTCGTTTCGACAAGGTTGCACTTTGTGTACCTTAAAATCATAACGATAAATATGCAACCTAAAAGTTTAGAAGTTATTAAAAAAATAGTAGTAGACTAATGAAAGAGTTTGTTTTTTATTATTATTATCTGTATAGTAGTAAATACAGCAGTATTGTGAATGAAAATAATCCGTCTTTAAGTGAACGTTGATTAAATAACATTATACAAATTTATTTATTCTCCAGGCACAAAATCGGAGTAGCTTATTGAAAGTAGAACTGAGAAATCAAATCATTTGTCCACTGCAAGAGTGGATACTGTGGTTCAACCTTGACTGGGTTCAACTTATGGACACCAATCAGCATTAAGATGTTATCTGCTAACGGCTGTTTGGCCTCGAAATGGGAAATATATTCTCGATGTCCCATATAGGTTTGTTACACTGACCCCAATTCGTAATTAATTACAAAACTAAGATTTTCTCTCTTATCAAGAATTTTCAACTAAAGTTCTGGGGTTCAAACTTCTTGGAATTCTTTTCGAAGATATGTGTGTATTATGCCTGTATACCTGAGAGAGCTTAAAAGTTGTCGAGCCAATCCACAATTGGCTAGCGTGCGTGGTAGACTAAGGCCTGACTCTCCTTATCACGAGAGAAAGCCCAGCAGTGGGGCATGTATCTAAAAGTTACAGGGCTGCTATTATTAATCAACAGTCAAAGATGATTTGCTGTATTGATCCAAAGTTATGGTGATATGAGAGTCAGATTTTAAAATAACCGCTTGTCTAGTTTCGGTATGACGATAAACGATTAATTACGCATATTATTAAAATCATGGTGGATCTAGACAAAGCCGCAGAGGCTTTAATTAAAAGCAGGTAAAAACACAATAACAGTATTTCAATCATGTCTTCGGACTCAAATTGTCAACAGGCTCTTCAAGTCTTTGACTTTAAGCTTACTTACTTTACTTTAAGAGAAACAAAAGCTCAGCTCTGGACATGAAGGATAATCTTTTTTGTATAGCCCATAAGATACACTAGAAATAAGTTTTATTGTTGCTATTATTTATATTTGTATTTTAATTGTTTGGGAGAATAAAAATATTTTTATTTTATTTTATTTTATCTGGTTAAGATCGCGGGGAGCCGTTGGCTTCAGGCGGCCCAAAACCGCGCGTTTTGGCGAAAATTAGGTGAGGCCTATATCCAACAGTGGACGTCGTTGGGTTGAAATGATGATGATGATGAAAATATTTTAAAACTTGATTACTTATGATAAAATAATTAGTTTTTAAGTATTTTAATTAAATTAATCAACCTGAGAGGGTACTAAAGTTTGAGTTAATATCGTATAACGTTAGTTTATGATAGAGGTAGTGTTTATGAAATAACTTAAGTGAAGTCCTGGGTCTCGTATATCATATTAATAGTCTATTGAGAGAAATAAGCTCGTTTGCTTCATGGGTGGTAATTTAGTACACCTGTTTGAACCGAATTCCTTTATGGCATAAGCTTTCATATTATCCTTTCAATCCTTGATAATTAATTCAGTGGGATTATTGTTTATACAAAAAACACGGTTTCTAGTGCTGTATTTTATACAAAGGAGGAGACGAGTGATGCGATAAATAATAAAAAAAATAAGTAAATATATCACAAAATAAAATATAGCGTCATTTATTGAAATCACAGATTCTAATGTGGCTACTGGTCAGTGTTCATTTTCACCGGTAATTATTTTTATATCGAAATAATTACAATATTCAATTTGATCGGCAAACATGGTTTTTAGGGTTCCATACCCGAAGGGTGAAATCGAATGTCTATTATTACTAAGACTACGCTGTCTGTCTGTCACCAGGCTGTATGTCATGAACCGTGATAACTAGATAGTTGAAATTTTTACTTGAATAAAATAAATATTTTAGGGGTCTCCCATAAAACGTTATTTTATGCCCGTCTTGGCTTGATATTGGTCATCAGGCTCATATTAGTATCATATTATATTATCATATCATATTAGTTTTAACAGCCAGACAGGGTGAATCAATGAAGTTAGTCGGACTCGCGCAAGAAGGGCTCGGCTCCGTACTATAACTTCATTTAGTTCTAAAAATAATCACCCAATATAATTTTGATAAAATTGTGCGCTGGTGTCGCGTGACAAATGTCAAAATTTCAATCCCAATCTCTAATCCGAACCCAATAGTGTGGAGGGTAGGGCCCCAGATATTGGTATCTCAGTAGCTGTGATTGTTAGACAGCTGAAATTTTAACAGATGATGTATAACTGTTGTTGCTATAATAACAAAAACTAAAACCGAGTAAAAAACATATGGCTTCCATCATACAACATACATGTTTTTTTTGCCGTCTTCATACTCGTAGCTAATAGTACGGAGCCCTTCGTGCGTGAGTCCGACTCACTTCATTGATTCACCCTGTCTGGCTATTAAAACTAATATGATGAGTAATAAAGGCATTTTAGATTTCGCAAACCATTTATGTTAACATAACATTTTTGTTAGCAATATTATAGTCAAAAAGATTGACATATTATTGTTTAGCTGCGAAATCAGCCAATATAATAAGTTCATATTACAGATATCATTGATTCTCTCATTATATTTGATCATTTTCCAATAGAGACGCCTCGCTGAGCTATATAATATGTTTCTTTTAGTTTCGTAAGTGAAATTAAGTCAAGTGAATTTAAAAGTCCGATTACATTCAATGAAAATGATGTCATGATCATCGAACACATTACAAACTTCTTTTTAGACATACTAATTATTTTTAAACAAAATGTTATTTATGAGAAAAATTATAATAAGATCCCATCATCAGAACGTGACTTGAAAAAATGGGACCACATGACAAGTATATCCTTTCAAACAAAAAAAGAATTTCTCAAATCGGTCCAGGCGTCTTCGAGTAATCGGCGAACAAATATAAAAAAAAAAACATACAACCGAATTGAGAACCTCCTCCTTTTTTGAAGTCGGTTAAAAATAAATTAAAATGAGTTCATTTTTATGAACAAAGGGGTTATAGTAAGGTCTTGATTCTATTACTGGCAGCTATTAAAAGGAACTATTAAATGCCACATCTCTCTTCGAATTATTTATTAAACATATCTTAAACATCAATAGTATAACATAACATAACATCACATCACGCCTGTATTATCCAGAAGGGTGTGGCAGAGGTGTACAACACCTACATTTCACCTGTTATGTTTAGGTCCCATGGGATAGGGGCTGTGCCAATTGCTAACCACTGGGCACAATTCCAACTCCATACTGCTCTTGTGAATTTCCTGAGGGAAAGTTCACAAATTTACACTTTGCCTGACTCGGTAATCGAACCCGAGACTACGTGGTGAGGGACGCAAACGCTAACTACTAGACTTTCGAGGCAGTTACTAAATCATCGAGGCAATTCAAAATTAATGATCATAATGAAAACACGATCTGTATCGTCGTTTATACAGATTTTATTATCAAAGTTATAATCTCGAGTTGGAAAGTATAAGTACTGTTTGCAAAAGCAGGTGGCACTTGAAACTTTGGTCCTCATGGTAATTGTTTTCTGTTCGTCCTTTTAATCATTACCGAAAATCTTTGTTGATATGAAATTTTGGTGATTCGTGAGAAATAGGCCCATTAAATACCTTTAAAGGTCATATTCACGCCAATGACATGAAATCCGTATTTTTTCGCAACATCTAAATTTATTTCAGGCCAAGTTTTCCCTAAAATGTTTCGTATTCAAATTTCCATTAATAAAAAATATATTTCAAAATTAAACGTATTCCATAAAATACCAAATATTCTATAAAAATATTCGATAACGAATATGAAACAAGTGCTCATAGAATTTAAATGGCAGGATTTCTAAAATAAATACTTCGGCAGACGAGGGATAGATAAACTGAATAATCCTTTAAAAATGAATAAACACAAACCCAAACATGTGTGAAATGTAAAAGAACATAGAGCTTCCATTACCAGTCTAAACAAATTACCAAGTGTACATATACATTAAACGATTCGGATTAAAGGGATCCTTTACACTTTACAGAATAAATATGGGATTGAAAACAGAAAGTGGTTAGATACACTTAAATAAAACCCGACCAAATAAGAGTATGTAGAGATGAATGATTTAAACTCTCACGATTTGTACTATATATATATATAATTATTCATTGTAGACAGTCGCGTAAATATGTTTAAAGGCATAAATACCTTTTTTGCTCGACAGTTTCGATCGTGGTCTCTAGCCGACTGGTGAAGACTCAGCGTCTTCGCTGAGTGGCGAGGGTTTTGTCCATTACCCTCACTTTGTCGTCACTATTTTTATTTTTATTTTTGACAATTGTCAGTATTACACAACACTAACGACGATTATATGTAAAGATGAGACGACATTTAACTATTGGATTTTAAACATGTATCAATGAAAGGTGCCCCCAGACTGGGAACATAGACTCCATTTTGAACTGCCGCCCTGACTAACAAGCACTTACGTGTAATGTAAAATGTATTTTTTTTTTTTTAAACGACGCCCGCACTAGGATTAACTCCTGTGTCGCGTGTGTGTTCGCAAGCATACATTTCACACACAAACAAAGTACACCCAGAGTCAAAACAAATCTTTGCGAATAACACAAAGATTTGTCCCGTGTGGTGAACGAGCCCACAACACCAGCGTAGTTGAAAGCGGCGACGACCGCTTTAATCACTATGCCAACCGTGCAATCGAATATAATTAACACGCTTATATTAGCTTCACCTGTATGTTTGTTTGTTTGTTTGTTTGTTTGTATGTAACCGACTCCTTTGGACTCGATTTTGACCCACTTTAAACGGACAGATTTAATTCAAACTTTCTACACTTGTAAAGGATCAGCGACAATATAATAATTTCATAAATTTATCTCATTATCCTGATTAGGATCGCCAGGATTAAAAAAAAACTAAAACTAAAAAGTGAAAAATAAATATAGTTTAAAAAAACTAAAAAAACACGCTTTTAAAGCACATCAAACTAAAAAGTGAAAAATAATTCTTATTATAACCTGAAAATAATAATAAACGAAAAATACTAGTACTATTGTGAAAAAAAGCGTGGGGCGCTCTGTGACATATTTTCGTCTATCGAGCGACCCACGCTTTTTTTCACAATAGTACTAGTATTTTTCGTTTATTATTATTTTCAGGTTATAATAAGAATTATTTTTCACTTTTTAGTTTGATGTGCTTTAAAAGCGTGTTTTTTTAGTTTTTTTAAACTATATTTATTTTAAACTTCATATTGTATCATTAGAAGTTGGGCACTGTAATGGTCGTTAAGCCTCCCACATCAGTGTTATATCCAAATCTGATACGATACATTATCGGTGAATGATCGGAGTCTGGACATACAAAGACGCCGTCAAGAATAGCCTATTATAGTGAAGTGAAATCAATGTGTTATTTAGCTTTTTTTTCAGGCTTAATAATTTAAAATGTCCACATTCATTTAACTCTTAAATTAAAAACTAAATATTTAATTTTTTGACCAGTATCGATGTTCAGCAATAACGAATGATGCCAACATTAATTGTTTTTGAACTAAATGGCCCGATTCATGTTATGTTCGTTATTCGATTTTCTCTCTCATTTAGTAGACATTTCAATTTTCAGAATTTATTTTTCATGCTTTCATTTTCAACGTGGATTGGAGATTAATGAGAATTGAGAGTTGTTTGTGTACGATACCAAATATTAATTGCGATAAGTGATCCACTTTGTTTCAATACGGTATTGCAGACTGACTTCGAATATCAACTTCGTAAAATGACCCCCCTAAAAGGAACTTTAAGAATGACGTTTTATTTGTTACTTATCCTGATCAGATCGAATATAAATTTGTGAAAATTTTATTATATAAAATGTTTATTAATATAATTATCATTAAAAAAATATTAGGCAAATTTATTTATTTATTTAAGATACATGGAAGACTTACAGCTAAATTAAAAAAAATGTATGTAGTAGTAAAGGAATTTGGCAGCCAATAACAAGTCTTCGCTTATATAAAACTGAATAATAACAAACGTAAACAGTAAAAAGCCAGAACAAAATAAAGCTAAAGTTAAATTTGTAAGTATCAATATAAACACTTACCACACACTAATGTTACCATATTATTATACTGACCAATCAGGCCTCCATTGCACCCTTAAAAAAGTCAAGACTCAAACACCTTCGCACTGTTGCAAGACACAAATGAAAGACATATTTTTTAATTGCTAAAAATAACCTAAATAACTTTATACCAGCAAAAGTTTAAAAGAGATTAAAATAGGTAAGAGACACTTATTTCATGATTGTGCGAAACATTTTATCAGCCAATGTGCATAAAGGTTATGTCATACGATACTAAGATTGTGAGAGTTTATTGTCATATTATGTTTTTCGATTACAAGCCCTTATCATCAGCCGAAATAGCTCAGTTGGGAGAGCGTTAGACTGAAGATCTAAAGGTCCCCGGTTCAATCCCGGGTTTCGGCAGCCGTATTTCTTTTTTCCTCAGTTATTTATTAAAAATAGATCACCGTTATTTATTAACTTGAAGTAAAAAAACAGCGATCAAAATACAGATCAGATTGAAGACCTAAAAATTATACACAAAATAGTAAAAAAAAGTTTCCATTTAGGTGTAGATAAAATAATTACTTTCCTAAATTACTATCAATAGGAGCACAAGTATAATAGCGAGCACAAGATAGTTTATGTCGCGTTCTTTGTCATATTTTTGTATGGGAAAACATAATAAAACTGGACCAAATCTATCTCGCACTCGTTATGCTCGCCTGGCATGAAGAACGGGAACATGTAACTGTGAATTGCTTAATTATTAATTTGATATACGGGCCCCTTGACTTTAATAAATGAATTTCATGAACATACATCTCTCCTTAAACTAACTTTCCTACTAATAACTAAAATTTAAGATACGATATATCCTCAATTAAGTCTAATTGGACTACTCTTATTGTTATTTTAGAAGTTGCGAATATTGTTATTATATTTTGAGGTTTAGATTTAGATTTTAGACTTGTTTAACTTAAGATATGTATATTTTATATGTTGCATTAAGTATTATTAATATTATTACAAATATGAAATCTGTACATGTACAGTCAGAGGATATTATTATTTCGCGTGTATGATTAGACGTAAAAGCAACTTACCACGTCTAAAAAGAGCTCTAAAATTTGCTTTATCTATGTTATTACAAAACGTATGATATGAAGTCTCCTTCATTTAAAAATAGTTTAAATACAAAAAAGTAGGCATCTTCAAAAAAATCTATACAGAAATACATACTGAATTAAAAAATGCTTTTTATATCACCATTAAACGCATATTATTTGCTGTTCTTAGTGTGAATCGAGGCAAATGTTTGTTTCAACTCAGTAAGCTTTAAGTCAGAGTCTATAGCCTGTTGACAATTTGAGTCCAAAGACGTGATCGAAATACTGTGATTGTGTTTGTACCTGGTTTTAATTAAAGCCGGGGTGTTTCTGCGGATATTAAATGGAAATTGTGCTGTCTACGGCTTTGTCTAGCTTTGTTTTACGTTTAATATGCCTTAATTAATTCTGAGTGTTTGATAGACGCTTATGATATCTGTACTAGATAAGTTTAAATTTAATTTAAATGTGTATAAATGATGACTGCTAAGTCAAAGGTCTCGGGTTCGAAACCAAGGCACACACCTGTCAATACATCGTTTAGGTTCGTCTTTTCGAATATATGTGTGTATTTGTCATATAAATTATCGCTAGTTAACGGTGAAGGAAACATCGTGAAAAAACCTGCATGTCTGAGAGTTTCTAAAAGGGGTGTGTGAAGTCTACCAATCCGCACTTGTCAATCTCATCATGAGAAGAGGCCCGAGCCCATCAGTGGGACGGGTGTGTAACGGTTGATATAATAACAAAAAATCTAACGGTCACTTGACATAATATCACTTAATATAATTTTATTTAATATAACGATCAGTTGTCATATTGATCTGTTGATATAATTTCATTTTATCTAATTTCTTTTGATATAATGAACACTTTTTATAATGCACATTTGACATAACATTCGTTTAGTATATTATTTATTTACTATAATATTCATAATCTCTAAGTAACTTTTAATATAATTTAGAATATTCGATACGATTTTAAACGCCTGCTAACCTGGTGCTAGCAAAAGTGCATCGCATAAACATTGCTACCAAAATTAGTTTTTATACTTGAGGTGGTACTTTACAGTATAATTATTATTTTCTTACTGTCATACAGTTATAGCAAAAGTATTCGTCGTGTGGCTGTTGCAATCTCGATTTTTGTTTTAATTATTAGAATGACTACTATAAATTGCAGTACATTCAAAAGTTCTAAAGGTGGATTAAAACTTGCTATAAATGGATACATTTATAATAAAAACAGGGAAGTGAACAATAAATTTTATTGGATTTGTGAACGACAACGTGTAGAAAAATGTGTGTGCCGTGCCATAACAACAGTAAACATGGAGATGCATACAGTAGTTAAATATGATGAGAACCACAACCATGACCCGGAACCAGCACGGCTAGCAGTGGCTTCTATAATGGATAAAATCAAATCAGATTCTTGTCAGAATACCGGTAAGAAGACGTGTCAGATTTTACAAACCGCAAAATGTGGTACTGATGAATTGATTTTGAGCGAGTTACCTTCCACGTCTGCGTTAAGACAGGTAGTTTATCGTGAAAAGAAAAAAGGTAGACCTAATATTGTAGAACCAACGGATATTTATTTCCAAATCCATCATGACGAATTGCAAATCCAAAATAACAATTTTGTAATATGTGATGAGATATTTGATGATAACAAAAGGATAATCATTTTTTCTTGTTTAAAAATGATGGATTTTTTTGGAAGATCAAAATTGTTAATAATGGATGGAACATTTTACATTGCAGCCATGAATTTTTTACAACTTTATGTTATTCACGGAAATATTTTTGAGGAAAATACACACACATATCCTCTCTTGTTTGCTCTTTGTACACATAAAGATAAAAAAACATATAATAAGTTATTCGATTTAATTATTAATTACTGTAATGATCATGAGATCACAATAACGGTAACTAATGTCATAATGGACTTTGAACTTGTTGCAATGAAATGTGTTAAACAAAATTTTGATAACATAACTATTAATGGATGTTTCTTTCATCTTGCTCAATCTTTATATAGAAGAATACAAAGAGCAGGTAAAGCGGTAATCTATGGAACAAATATTAATTTTGCAATAGAAATGAAATGTTTGTTAGCATTGGCGTTTTTAGATGAAAAGGAAATACCCCACTATTTTATGAAGTTACAAGAATCCATTTCTTCCGAAAGTACTGACCTTGTACAAATGTTTGGAAAAGATTACGTCTTGGGAAACGGTAAAAATGACCCTTGTTTTTCTCCAAAATTATGGAGTATTGCAAATTTACATGAGAAAGGACTACCGAGGACCCAAAATTCAGCAGAATCCTGGCATCATAGGATCAATCAAATTATAAGTCATAAAAATCCTGGGTTTTATTACCTAGCCCATGAGTTGCTTCTAGAATCCAAAGTAATATTGGGTGACGTAGAATGTCTTTTTAATGGGCAGTCACCATGAAAAAAGACGAAGCATTGTTTAAAGAAAAAAGAACGAATCGATAATATTTTAAAAAGAAAAAGGGAATACACTGAAATCGAATTCCTTCGGGCTTTGGCCTCTAACTTAAAACTGAAATAAGATGTTATATTTATAATTGATGTGTTAAGATTAAATAACTAATATAGCTATTGTATTAAGTTTTTGTTCTTCCCTTTATACCCTATACATCACCCAACTATTGTTACCAGGAGGATCTGGATGCAATCTGGACTTTAGGGCACCCCGACTCGGATAGGTTAGGTTAGAAGGGGATGGCGGGGTCTACGACCCCGCCATCCCCTTCGTGGTTTTTTTTTTTAACCAACCAGAAGTAGGAGCCCCGCGAAGCGGGGCTCCGTCGACCAAGTCCGACCTCGACCAGAAAATTAGGTCAAAAGAACATTAGGTTAAATGAAAGTTATATTAAAAGAATATTATGCATTTTGAAAATTATATCATATGAACTTTATACAAAATGTTATTATATCAAAGGAAGATTATATCATATAAAACATTATATCATATGAAATTAGGTTATTTGATATTATAGCATATGAAAATTATAACATATGAACGTTATTTCAAGTAAAATTAGAGCATTTGTTATTATATCAAACATTACACACCCCAGTGGGACATGTATTAGATACAGGGCTGTAATATATAAATAATTATCACGACTAACCAAACACTCATTGCGAATATTGAGTACCGATATTAATGAGATAGGGTTCGTTAAGTCTGCATATTTGCATTGCATTATGCATTTTTGATTGATAAAACGATGAGGTTTGTTTATGAAATCCACCAGTTAGTTCACAATTTTCTTTTTACTACTTATTACTCATTGAAGTGGGAAGGACTGACTTTGACACATGAGAAAAAATAACGTAAATAATATTGTTTATTTTGTATTGGAGGTTGGATTCAGGTCAGTATGATAAACTTATGTGGGTCATTGGAAAAATATTTCCTGTTTTAAGGGCAATAGCTACTAGCAGATAAGATCTTTGCACTGATTTGTTTCGATTCGTTTGGCCTGGTCACAGTGTAAAGACATGCAGTGGATGAAAAAATATATCTAATATTTTTTAGGCATTCATTTTGCCTTCACTTTAATTGTTTTTTTTTTAAATATCTAAACAAAATTATTTATTAATCTAAGAGGAATAACACAAGACAACGTTGAGCCAAAAACTGACAGAAAGGCTAACTACTCGCGCAGAGCATAAAGAAAACCAATTATAATATTAAATGCAAAAATAATCAAATACAGCCCACATATCGTCTTATTCATGATTCATTTTATTTATGGGCTTATAATCACGAGAGGACCTTAACTACTTCAATAATAAGTCATGGGGTGCATGAAAGGAGCCTCCTCGAGTTACGTACCCAACTATTCCCGACGTCCGGCGCACCCTGGGCAATTCGCGAGTTCTCCAAAGCGAATTGGCTAATCCTTTCACCACGATGGCAAGTCCAAATAAAATTTGACTCAGCCATCGACACGACGAAGAAGAAGAATAATAAGTCAAATAGCATTATTTAGTCCAAAATAGTACTCATACAAATTTCAAGCTGTTCTAGATTAAATTACAGCCCCAATTGTATATTATTATAACTTCTAGTATTTTGCGGTTGCCAAGATAGTTGAAAGTTTCTATTGAATATTCAATTTTTTTTTTTGTGGATTTCATGAGACTTATTTAAGAAGCTCATTCTTCATTAAGTTATTCACTTAACTACTAGTCGTTTTCCCGACCGAAGAAATCATTGGTCAACTGAATAGGGCATTTTTCTCTGTGATGTCTGGACTAGTAAATGGCTCAGAATAATTTGTTTCCTTAACTTCCTAGAACAGATTACCAACACAATCGGCTAGTCAGATGTATGTGACTAGATTATATGGATTTTGTCAGCCTATAAAAGTTTTCAAGGACTCAAACAAAACTAGTTCAATTGTGTTCGGATTTTTAGCAAGTAGCTTAACATTTGGCAATTTCATGAAAAGTTTTAATGAATACAAAATATAATATGATTAAAACTGACTTAAGGTGAAGGCATTATTATTGAGAATATGCCGGCATATGTCGACTAGTTTCGAATCGATTACGTAGATTCATCGACTGTTCGATTAATCGATCGTTTCGTCATCGTTGCGCGACGGCTATACGATACGTATTCTCAATAATAATACAAAATATGTACCTAACAGTAGATAGTAACTTGATTCTAGGTATTATAAAGCTGACTTCAATGAATTGTATGTAGTGCGAAAGCAGTATAAAGCCTATTGTAGCCACAGTGGCTTCCGAAAAGGTCCTGTATTTCAGTCAAAGAAATCTATTGTGAGAAAAAAATAAATTCTTAACGTATTACTCTTTTGAGCAGTAATAGGATTCAGAGAGAAATCTGAATGAAATAAAAGGATTTCTATAAAAATGTGAAGAAATTGTAGCCGCCGGCAATTTAGCTTTACGGTAAAATGAATGGAGTATTGTGCTTAAGAAAGTACGTAACTAGTTTCAACCCACGGCTGTGCTTGAATAGACAATGGAACTAGGGAAGCTGTATTGTTACGTTCATATACTATGGAAAAGTTGTTATCTATGAGTACACATGTACATTTTGTAAAGCACAATGTAGACAGAGTAGAGCAACTTTGTGCTTTGTTACTGTATTTAGAGAAGTTTTCTTATTGTATCCTGAGATATGCAACAAAACGTACAAGGAATATCCGTTAGTTTCTTAGCAAAACAAGTATTGTTCTGTTTTAACCTGATATTGTATGAAACATTAGATATTGCCTTATTAGCCTCTATTATTGTTAAACTAATTTAAGTGATTTTTGATCATGAGTAACTATCGATTTTTAGGTTGGTTAAAACACCACTTATCCACTTCTACTTGGGTTCAATAACCGTCAGAGATTTACAAATGGCAAATATAGGAGACCTGTTATAATACCTATTCTGGAAAGGTTATTTTATTGATTTATGAATTCAACAGTTGAACAATCTTCCAGCTGAAAAACACTGTAGGCATGCATTTAATACAAATTCCTTCATAAATACTTACCTATGCCAAAAGTTCCTCTTAAAACTTCCCGAAAAGTCGCCGTTCGTACGATAGCTAAAGGATTTTTTCCCAGTGTGTATAAAATTGGGAATTACACGGACAACTAGGTTCCATTAACCGACCAGCCGCGGTTCACTGAATTTTTTTTACAGATTTAATATTTTCTACAACTTTGCTAAAAAGCAACCCGGTTTCGATAAAATTGTTTTTCGATTTCATGAACAAAATAGGGTTTAGGCCAAAAAAGAAGTAATTTTTTGTCTAGCTTTTCTTTTTAGATGGACACGGCACACTTAATAACGAAATATTTGGTTACAAAGACAAAAAAATATATCGGATTTTTTAGAAACCATGAAGTTGTAAATTAAGGCAAACTGAAAGCATTTAGTAAATAAACTGAACTTAATAATTTATGTTTTCCTTCATTCCTTAATTGTACTACACCTTTAAATTAGGGCAATAAGAATAAAATTGAAATTTATTAAAAGTAATGTTTTTTTATTACAGTATTAGATTTTTCAAGTAAATTTTTTGGGTTCCTCAGTACCTACAAAGCAACTTCATAGTTCACCATGCCCATCTCTGTCTGTCTGCCCGCGGCATAGCGTAAAACCGTTGGTGCTAGAAAGCTAAAATAAGCATAAATATGTAAATTGTCTATGCCAACAAAGTGGTTAAATAAATTTTGAAAAACAAGTGTTTTTTGGTAATCTCCGTATATGTAAAGTAGGGATATTTTTTTGTCCAATAATGTGTGATATCGTTAAATAAGTTTTTTGAACACATTTAGGGGTTGCTCAGCCATTTTTTTTAATAGATCCGTTTCCGAGACAATTAAGTTGAAATTGCAAATTTTTGTTTGAGTAGGGCGTCTCCTCGTCTAAAAGCTAAACCGTTTTCTCTAAAGTCTTTTTATCCACACGATTTTGTAAATTCATTAGTGTATCGCCCAAATTAAGTCCCAACTGCTTGATAAATTACCAAAAATCTGAAAGACGTACACCTAAAATATGAAGGGAATGCTGCACTAAACGACTACTTTATTGAATTTAGGTGTAACAAACAACAACTGAAGCTTACACTTCACATTAATAGTGCAAACGGTCAAGCGCTAAATTATACCAAAGTTGGAGGGGTAACAGTTTGAAATTTTCCAACACACGATCTAACAGAAGTAGTAAAGTGCTCGAAAGTTGGGATTAAAACAAAGTTGGGACATTTGGCAACCTGTCAAAGTGAATGCTGGACTGGGTTAAGTGCACGGAATAAGTTGTGGGCTAATGAACGTTGAATGTTGACAGCTGTTTTTAGTGGATCGGTTTAAGAGTTCATTCTAAATCAGAGTAACTAATTAGAACGATCCATAAACTAAAATTCATTGTTGTTCAAACAATAAACATTGTTTGAACGGAAAGTTTTAATAAGGTTAAAAAGGTTTTATTGCAATTTAAAGAGATATATTCAGATCCACTGAACTGTCACAGTCATAAAATCATACTATTTTTTTAATCATATTATGAAATGGTTATTAATTGTCATGGTATTACAGTAACAGCAACCTGTTATGTTTGTAGACTTCCAAATACGGACTTTTCCAGAAGATAAGGTTTCAGGTCATAATAGTTTATTTTAAGATATCATTCTTTGCAGTTTTTTTGATAGAAAGTGTTAGTGTAAAAACGCCTGTATGGATATTTTAATTAAACGTTTGACAAAGGGCTTGAAAGATTAAATAATATATGTCCGAATTTAAAATGTGAAAATCTAATTACCTGTCTGCAAGTTATCCGGTTTTATTTACGACATTTTAAAACAATACAGTGGATGGAGCAGCAGTATCACTTGGTACAGTGGGCCAAGCAATTAGGTATGCAGGGCAAAAACTTCTACGCAATAGTGAAAACTGACTGCAATAGATATGCATGTGTGAGTGACTTATTTAATAAGTGTAATGTACATTATTTAGATATGTAACTCACTTATCCATAACTGGTGTCGTAAGTATTTACTATGACTTAGAAGTTTTTGCCCTGCATACATATCTCGTTGGCCCACTGTACATTAATAATTTGCATCTGAGTGCACTTTTCTTGAACATCTACTGTAAATTCATATTATACAATGCAATGTTCCTTTGTTGAGTGAATGATGAATGTTTTCCTTTACGGCACGAAGCAAGTAATTTTAAAAGGAAATGCTCTGTGTGCCGTTCCGCTGTGTTGTGACTTGTAAATTGTATTCAAAGTAGTCTTTGTAGAGAACAGCTTTAACAGTCTCAAGTGAATATACAGGGTGTCCCAAAACTCTGTGCAAATTGGGAAACTGGAGAAAGGCCGCCTGGACAAAGACCTGGGTTAGAATTTTCGCCACTGTTATAAAATTTTTGTTTGTTTTTGAGGATTTTTATTGTGTTTCAGTATCACAAACAATCAAGTTTTTAATTAAAAGTATAAACAAATAATCTGTGGTAGATAGCTTACAAAAAAAAAACTAATTTTCAGGCACTTGTCTCACTGTACTGAAAAAAAAACATAATTAAGCTGGCAAGTTTTGTAAAAAGTTGGCGCATTCTATCAAGGTTCTAAAATATGATAACATGGTACGTTTTGTCAGAAAAATATACTTCTTATAGGTCTTCAAAACATTCAGATTATTTAAAATTCACCTCGCTATTACATACTCAAATAATTGAAGTGTGAATCGTTGAAGATCATTAGAACCATCTCATTCACATTATATAATATCAGTTTATGAAGATTTAAAAAAATGTAACGATGCAGAAAAGTGCATACTTATGTACACTTTGGAATAAGTATAAGATAAGTTATAAGATATGCTTATGCAAGCATCTGCGGAGAATGGACCATTTAAACTTTATATACGCTGATTCATACAAACTTTTCTTCCGTGATTCTATAGTGCACAGCATACCACCTTAATGAAATACACTGCCATTCCTACTAATATATTTTTAGTTATTACCTTTGTAAGAGGCTAAGCGATATTAAATTGAAAATAAATAAAAATAGTATCATGCACGTATTATGTATGTATGTAGGTAGTAGTATATTTACATTAACATTTCAAGAATGCGTGTTACACAACTGTTGTTGAAGTAAAACAATACTGATTTCATAAAAAATAACAAATATTATTCATAATCAACTGCTTTGTTCAAATTTTCACAACGTAAAACAAAACACTGCTGGAATATTAGATATTTTTTCAGTTTATTTGCCTTCAAAGTATAAATTATGGATATAATAGAGCATTGTTTCGAATCCATTTCAATAGAACTCGAACGTGTACAATACAAATATTGATATGGATATTTGGAGAAATATTATATACTCGACTTACGTAGAAAGCACCTTATAGTGGTTTAGGGCAAGTCCTGAACAGCGGGACTTTTTCTACTTAAATGTCCGATGCGCTCGAAGAGGAATGAAAAGTAGAAAAAACTCACTCTGCTTCTTCGAAAGCGAAGTCTTTTTTTCTTATTTAGTTTTTAGTAAATTTTAGTAGTTTGTTTGGTGTAGCAATCGAACCCACAACACCAGCGCAAGCGCAGTGGAAAGTGGCGAGGAGATCGCTTAAACAACTACGCAAACCGCGCACTCTTATATCTAGAAATAAATCTTGAGAGACATACAAATGAAATTGATACATCAAATTGTATTCAAAGTTCTGAGCTTTAAACATGCATTCCGCTTCACGTTATCAAATATACCGCGCGAGCACTCGTACATTGCAAAGCTAGTATTGATAATGCTGTTTTATATTCTGTGCAATACATTCTGATGGTTCCTTAAACGAAATTGGGAATTTATGTTCGTTATCCGTAAAATTCGGTTTGGCTGTTATCAATCCTGTAAAAATAACCTTCTCAAAATCTATCAACTATTGAAGTATTCAAAGCTGAGTTGTACTCAGGTGTATTTAGTCGATTTACGTCATACACTAGGCGTGCTCGTACTCGTTACAGTGACAATCAGTGAAAATATATTATTTAATCTTTAAATATTAGCAGTAAACGATGGTATCACTTTGTATAGGCCTTCGTGCCTCTAATAGAGGTTAAAACGAACAGCAAATATAGCATTTCAATCATGGTGGCTTTGAAAGATATTAAATAAAAAGTTGCAAAAATAAGTGACACGGTTAATTGTATAAACCGTGGTTTTGGCATATGTTGACCTTGGTGATGGTAGAAATCATCTCCCACCATTGGCCGATACTTTACTTAATTCCAACCCCATGATTAACACCCTAAAAGCTTGGCAGTTTAGAATTATCTGTCTGGGGTTTGAATCATGCTAATTGTCTGCCAATTGTGAGGTAAGATTTCTACCATCACCAAGGTCAATATATCCGAAAATTACGGTTTATGCTATAACGTAACTTACTTTACAAGTTTTTGTTTTATATCTCCCAAAGTCACCACGATCCAAATTTCTTATTTGGTAATAGCTTTAATCTCTAAAGGCAGTCAAACTTTCAGATTTTATAAAATGATGTAAGTCAGACTGGCACTGGCATTTTGGCTATAATGTTTGTCCTGTACGCAACTTTCATAAACTCGTGTGTAAATAAAACTTACTAAATCTATGATAACGAAACCTCACAAGCACATCTATTACAATTCTTGTTTATATCAATGGCCCAAGTTACTCCTAATGTTACACATTTGGTTATTCGGCGTTCGTTATCTCCTTATAAATATTGAAGAGGCATTTGTTCCATAGATTTATTGTTGGCGGCCGAAAATAAGATATTTTATTGTGACATGTGAATAATGAGGTCTTATTTATTGGCAAATATAAACCTTTGTAGTCTTTGTACCCTATCGTAAACCAAGTACGATAAGTAAGTAGGGCTTACTTTTATGTACTACTAGCTTTTTCCCGCGACTTCGTCCGCGTGGAGTTAGTTATATTAAGTAGTAGCTGCTCGCGCGCTTTGACCCGCGTTAAACGTTATTGCCCTGCTTTCATAAAGTTCAGCGTAATGTTAAATATCAAAAAACTTTTATGGATAGTTATACTATCAAACACAAAAATAATTATTAAAATCCGATTATTAGTACCTGATATTAGCGATAACAAACAAACAAACTACTTTTAACCTCGGTTTTGTCTGTGTACATCATAGTAGCTTATGTTACGCGCTTTGTAGTCAGTTACTCGCACATTAAAATTTTATCAAAACTGTTCTAGCCGTCATTATAGCTTTGGTAACGAAACCTGATTGATTATTCAAACACATCTTCGCTTTGGTGAAAACCTAACCTAAGACAATACGACTAAAACTACGAAATTTTTGTTGACATTTTATGTTCCATAAATATACCTGAAATAATAATCTGAAACAATATGTTTCGTACAAACGACCTATCATCGATTAAATCTATGATAAATCGTTTCTAAAAATGTACATTGAATTCAAATAATGAACAACAATTTAGCTAATCTAATGGACAGTACTTTGTACAGAAACTTTTTCAACTGTATTGTGGTAGAAAGTATAACGATGTAGGTATATTATGATTGATAAAATGTATTTTTATATTACCAAGTACCATGCAAAGATAGCATTGTAAGGGTATAATTAATAGCCTATTTTGAGAATGTTAAAGGTCAAGCCTTATAGATTTTTGAATTTTTGACTAACATTGGAACAGAACGGCAAGACAGAATAGTAAATGATCGTAAGCAAAACAAAACCAGAAGGCTTATTTATTGGAAAATCTAATATTTGACAACTACATGTCGGAGTGGATAGTGTGTCTGTCTGCCTGCGACGCCATGGTCGGGGGTTCAATTCCCGTTCAAGACAAATCTTTGTGTGCCAGAAAATGGAGATGTCTTGATCTGCGTGTTTCTATGTATAATAAGTATTTATTTACAAAAGGAAAATATAAATATGCATTGCCATCAGTTCTGTTGTTCTAGTACCCATAATACAAGCTCTGCTTAGTTTGGGACTAGATGGCGTTATGTGCATGAAGTGTTATATTTATTATTTCTAACTAACGACGAGGTCACTTGACCTTAAAAAATTGTATTGTTATGTTTTGATGGATGTGAAAAATTTTAAGTTTTCACTTTAAACAAATGCAGTGGTATTTTATACAAAATAGCTTTGTATATGCGAATATTAATCGCCGACGATTACTGTCGTGTATTAATAATTGAAAGATAGAATCTACCTATCTCCGGCGAGGTTTAATGAATCTTCATTAAATTCGTTTTAGGTTTCCTGCACCGTAAAAATGTGATCAGAATTGAACTTTTTAGACTTGATTAAAATAAATACTGCTACATTTAGATGACAGTGTCTTACTTTTTTTTTTATATCCTGCTTGGCACAGCAATCTGTTTTTCCACATTTAGCTGCTAATCTTTCTGATCAATGTCCGGTCATGTCATGTAGCTGTGAGGAGAGTCCACTGATCTCTCTCAATATTTGATATTAAATCGATTCTTGAGCGTTGGAACACTGGTCCTTCTCAGTCTTGAGTGAACAACACTTCCGGTGCCTGTGAGGGTTGCTGCTAAGGCATTGAAATGTTCTGACAGCTTGTCAAAACAGTGTTTTACTATTGTTATATACATCGAAATTCGGGATCAGCTTGTTTATGGGGTGCATGAAAGAAGTCTCCCCGAGTAACGTACACAACGATTCCCTACGTACGGCGCACCCTGGGCTATTAGCGAGTTCTCCAAAGCGAATTGGCTAATCCTTTCACCACGATGGCAAGTCAAAATAAAATTTGACTCAGCCATCGACACCACGATGATGAAGAAGGAGCCTGGCAACTGTCGATCAATCCCATCGATCGACATCGATCGTATTATAAAGGGTAATTTAAAAGATATATATATATATATTATATCATGCCATTGTGAAAAGTACACAGTAATACTAAATTAAGCATCAGCTTAATTTAGTATTACTGTCTATAACATCGTTAATATAGTAAACTGAATAATAGACATAATATTTTACGCAAACTGACTAGTATAATTTTAACAGTTTGATATTTTTAATAAAGTTTATTCTTAAATTCCATTTTGAATTCTCATTACTACAATGGACATGATTATACAAGATTCACAAACCATGAAATTAGTATACAAATACTAAAAGACTTTCTTACAAAGCTTTGTAATTAAAAGTCTTTATTGTCACATTGAAAAGTATTTGCTTTTACTTCTACTATACTTTTCAATGTGACAATAAAGACTTATTGTCACATTGAAAAGTATTTGCTTTTACTTCAAGTCCAGTTAGAAGAAATCAGAAAAAAAAACCTATTTGCAATCTCTCTTCGGAAGATAATAAGTATAAGATTGCACGTGTTCTACAATAAGAAAGATGGTCATTATTTGCGACATTCAGTATCAAAGAAAAGATCTCAAGCAGATACGAACGACGAACCTTCAATAATTTATTTCTTTGTTCTTACACAGAACAATACAAAAAGTCTAAATCAGCTTGGCATGTTTTGCGAGCACCTTTGACACTCGTCTTACCTTCAACGTACCTATACAAACTTTTACTTGCAAAGATCAGGTGGCATTGACCTTTTCTTAATAAAGTAGGTATGTTGTGATTGATCTGATCGTTGACCAAGACGATGGATATCCTGGAGCTTTTACAAGTAGCAGAAACAAAAATTGGGGCATTTGCAAGGTTACTTGTTGTTGTGAAGAACACATGAACCAAGTGTCGTCCCCTTAACAGAAACTAAGTAAAATGTTAATAGACGCATTCTTAGTTTATATTATATAATATATTATATTATTATGATATATAGTTAAAAATAATTATTATTTACTATTATTATGAAAAAAAAAAATTATTAAAAAAAATAAAATAGTTTATTTACTTTTTCTTACATGCTAGTTTTACATTACATTATGAGGTCTCCTTTTAAGTAAAGAATACCTGTGTTAGGAGACCCCGCTCTTCTCAAATTACAAACATTTATATATGCATCATGTTTATATTATTTTTACGTTTTAATTGACACGTAAAATAAGTGTAACATACCTTAGGGTGTCTGATCTGTTATTCAAGAAACAGTGTTACTCCACCCGAGGTAGATCTCAGCAAATCGCATATTTATATACTCAGGGTACTAGACTAGTCCAGCATTTCTGCACAAGCTCATACATTACATTCATAATAAATGGTACATCAAAGCAACAGACAGCAAACACTAGAACAGAGAGCTGCCCTCTGGATACTCATTAATTAAATAAGTTGGTCCGGTAAGGACATAACTTGTACCGCATATTTCATGAGCTGTACATTTTTAACGAGGTATCACGTGGAAATTGAAATATTAATGCACCCCAGGATTTCTGTCAGGGGAATATTTTTCGAGGTATCTTTTTCTCTATAAAGCTTGACGACCGGATGGTGCCGTGGGTAGTGTACCTGCCTGCAACGCCGAGGTCACGGGTTCGATGCCCGCTTAAGACAAATCTTTGTGTGCATGAACATGGGGGTTGGTATTAGGCTTTAATTTATAACAGAAAAGTACCTATATATATCAGTTATTCTGGTACCTATAGTACAAGCTCTGCTTAGATTGAAGCTGGATGGCGTAGTGTAAGTTGTGTGATAAAGCATTTTAACGAAGGCGCTTATGGCTAAATCGAAGCTGCGCAGACCAATCAACCTCGCAGGTGAAGCAATGCTAAACGCGGTCAGCAACGAGTCGGTGACCATCTTAACGTAATGAGTTTTCTTTCGTGCCTCGGCGAGCACGTTAAGGATAGACTGCCGAGCACCGAGTTTTTGTACTAACGTAATATGGGTTTTACTTTAATATTTTAAAGTTTTTATTTATTGTTATAAATAAATTTTATCAGAAACAATAAAATGCATGTTTGTTTGTGGCCATTTCGCAATTTTTCTTTCTTAAGCTGGTGCACACATTCTTAGTATAAATTAAATTAATTTAGTAACTTAGGTCAAAATTAAATTACTCATTAGTCTCTAATTTTATATCTAGACTAGATTGTAATCTTGATGAAGTATCTAATAGTTTAGATACATCATAAAAAAAAAAAAAAAAAAAAAAAAAGCTGGTGCGTTGGCCCTGTTGCTATTTGAAGATCTATGGCAGTCGTTATGGATAGTTAGAGACCAGAAAGTCTAACATCTAGTCTAAATTAGTCTATAGTATTACCTCGTACTAGGTTGTGGAGTTCCGGTGGTAGTCACTCCACGTCTGCTTCTTTTCGTGTCAGTGACTATTGTAATTCTGTTTAATATTTCCAGCTTATACAGCTTTAGACCAATAGGATGCTACTAGGACGCCCTTTTGGTTGGCCTGCATAAGGTCTTTTAGGGTACAAGGGGAAGGAAGCAATGGGCAGGACAACAGATGGGCCATACTTTGGGTGGGCGATCCACATTCGCAACTAGTGTTGGATGACGTAAAATAGCTTGATCCCAAAAATGTTTTATTGTGCTTAACTATTCAACTTGTCTCTGAAATTATTCTTTACTAATTCCACCATTATTTAATATTCAATAAATCATCAAACTAAGTATTACACAAATTCAATTCTAACAATATTGCCAATATAAAAATATTGACTTATTATAATATGGGTATTTTAAACATCAAACGATCAGTAAAGAAAATAAAATCAAATATTATAGGAAAACATTTCAGACAAATAAGTTGTAAGTAATTAATTGGAGCCATCTGTAGTCCTCATAAAGTATGAAATGTGGACCCAAAGGCAATATATAAATTTATCGAATACTTCACAAAATGTGGCATTTTGTACTTAATATCTTCAAAGCATTTTTGGTTTATTTGATAAGTAGTTCTCAAAGCTTTATGCATATGTCGTAGGCTGATCGCAGTCAGTCTAGTCTAGGCGCACCTTCGATTTCGCAACTATAGGTGAGATCATCACTGCATCTCCCTCCATAATGGTTAACGTCTGTGTAAACGTGTAACGATATCCCTGGTTACTACTACCAGGCCGATCGTCATTCAGACCGCCTAGGCCGTCACCATCGGCCAGAACAACAATTTATACACATGTACAGTGGACCAACCAATTAGGTATGCGGGGCAAAAATTTCTCCATCACAGTGAAGACTTAATACATTAGTTATGCATGTGTGAGTTACATATTTAAGAAGTGTTATGTACTCACTGTTAGGTATATAACTCACATCTCCATAACTTATGTAGTCAGCATGCACCATGAGGTAGAAGTTTTTGCCCTGCATACCTATTTGCTTGGCCCACTGTACATATGACGTTGTGCGACAGTTGCTTTGATAATATTTAAGTTAAAGCGGTTGATGTGATTTTATTTTTCTTTTCTTTTATCTGCAAAAATAGATTGTATACATGCGTTTCTAAATTTATAAATAGCGATGTATCACTCAAGAGCCAGTTATTTCAAATTCTGATCTAATCGGCAAGTGAAAATTCTACTATTTGGCGGTAGGTTAGAGGTGAGAAGGACTTACGTCCACGAGCCATTTACAAGATTTCATCCACCACAACATTGACTTGACGGGTAATTTACTAAAAATATAGTTTAAAAATGTTCCGTATCGCTTACCTGTACCAACACAAACTGAACCTTACCATAATTTCACCTTTTCCACCAAACCGCCATCAGATGACACAGTTTAAAGTGTAACTGTGTCGGTTATTGTATCACGTATTCTTTTATGATGTCCCGAAACATTTGAGCTCCCTACAGAGCCGTAATGAGGACCTTTTCTGGCAACATTTGCAAGCAAACCATAATCCTTGCGAATGAGCCGACGTTTCAACGTATAATAAGAATCTGTGTTGGTAATGAGTAGGTGTGGAGTGCTTTATAAAAAGATTTAAGGTGTGAGGAAATTGTCCCTCGATCATTTAAGCCTGAAAAGTCTTAAGACGGCTCTCTCTCTCTCTCACAATCTGTTTTTGTGGAGTGTTGATGTCCACGGGCTGTACTCCACTTACCATCACTACACGTTCGTTTGCTGCAGCAGTAGTATAAAAAGAAAAATAACTGCCTAGTTTATAGTTGGATGAATCGATAATTATTTCAGGGCTCTGTAACCTTTTTTATCAGGTATTACATAAACAGGTCAGGTATTGCAAAAGTAAACGTATGCGTGGATACGAGTACTAAAGCACTCAAAAGCTCTCCAAATAATAAATTAAACCAAAAACTTACGTAAACAATAAATTTTCCACATTAGCTCATATTTCAGCAGAAGTTGTAATTGCGAAAGTTATTTTGGTCAGTTAAATGTCTAAAAAGGCAATAAAAAGGTCTGAAGCCTTGTCTGAACGAACATTAAAATTTACTATTGCTGATTGTGCAATTGTTTTAAAAGCCTGTTTTTCTACTTACTTTTGAATTTTGAGTTTGTCTTTTTTTCAGTCTCTTTTAATGATAATATTTCAGCCCAAGTTCATATTCATACTATATCATCACCCGAAGTTTTTATGAAAACTTGCGTATAATGTGTTCATTGTGTTCCAAAGTACAAGTTTCTGCGCTCAGGGTTTTTTACAGCGAATCGACTAATCCTCCCTACTAATAATTTCAATGTGAAAGTTGTCAATCACGCAAAAGATGATGATGAAATATTGTACAAACTATATCAAGTCAATTGTTTTAATTTTTTTAGAACTCTATTTAAGAGGGAACTCCCGGTATGGAATTCTCATACAAAATGAGTCTGGTTGTATCTTTTACATTTTTCATCACAATGTTATAATTTTTGCACAGTCAATTTAAAACATGATTATCTATGTTCCTTCGATTTCAAATTATCTTTAGTCTGTCTATTTTAAAAATTATAGGCATCCAAACATCCGTAGTTTTGAACGGCCTGACAAATGCAACTTTTTTAGTATTATACAACAGATTATTACAAGTTTTCGAAACCAAGGACCCTCGTAAATATAATGTACTTTCTATTTTATCAATAATTATCATCAAAGTACCTCATTTTCATTCATCAAATACCATATTACAAATTAAAGAAAATTACAATATCTATCTCAACTCATTGAAGGGGGTGAGGCAGCCATTCGTTAGCTACTCGGAAGTGAAGGAGGGGTGCCAGTGAGATACCGAACCAAGCCGAGATATGACATACCATAGTCCACCGACCAGAGAGTATGCAATGAACTGCATTGAACCTTTTTTGACATTCACGACTGCAACAAGTTATAGTCCGAGATCTAGCTGCAGAATCTTTTCGTTCTTTATAAACATAATTGAATTATATTTTTATGTAAATAATCATTTAGGGACTGAGCTGTATTTATTTATTTATTTATTTATTTATTTATTTATTAATAAGCACAACCAACAGTATAATTACAGACACATTACATTACATTAACATTTTAAAGCTTATATTAGGTACGTAATTATGCCAATAACAGGTGTGCATAACGTTTAAATTTTAGCATTTGATAGAGATTACAAACGAGATTTAAAAATAACTAAATTAAAACTAAACTAAAGTAAAATAAGGCTAGATGGAACTTAGATTATTCAATTGAACCAGGAGGTGCCTGTAGGCACAATATGTCGTAGAAAAGATATCTATTTCCAAGGTTTCAGCTTTTTCGTTGTATAGGCGGGCCATGCGCGCCAGAGGGCTGTTATAGCTGGAGTTAATCGTGCAGGTGGGCACTTCGAAAGTACGTGGATATCGCTTTCCGCGATGGTTAATTCGGAAGTTTAAGTGTTCAATTAGTGGTGCGTCTATGGTTCCCGTAACAATTTTATATAATGCCAGTAAGTCAGTGACCTCTCGCCTGTCCTTTAAACTTAACATGTTGTAGTGCACCAATCTGTCTCTATAGTCCGGAATAGATTGACGAATACCATTCTTTATAGTCAAGTGTCTCACAAAACGTTGTTGAATCGATTCTACACGATCGACATGAATACAATAAGAAGGGGACCAGACAGTAGAGCAATACTCCAGCGTACTCCTTACCAACGCATTATATAGCAACATGAGACTACCACTGCAACGAAACGGTTTGGTCAAACGGAGAATGAAGCCAAGCATTTTATTAGCTTTTAGAGCTATTTTATCTACATGATAGCGAAAAGACAGTGACGTGTCATAATGTACCCCTAGGTCGCGCACAACTGAGACTCTAGTTAAGCATACATCATCTATTTTATATTGGAAGTCTATAAATTTTGATTTATTTGTGAACGTTATATACTGACATTTTTTTATATTAAGCGACATATTGTTATCCAAGCACCATTGCTGCAGGGTGTTTAAATCTTTTTGTAGCTTTGTGCAGTCAGCCAGTGTGATTATTCTATTATATATTTTATCATCGGCATAAGCCAGGCAGTCACAACATATCAAATCAAGGAGGTCATTAATAAAGACTAGGAATAACAGCGGCCCCAATTTTGATCCCTGAGGAACGCCGGAACTTGGTGTAAAGGGTTTAGATTCAAAACCTGCCAATGCTACTAGTTGAGATCTGTTTTGTAGATAGCTATCAAACCACCGTAGTAAACTTCCATGAATACCAGCCCGATTTAGTTTCAGAGAGAGTACAGAGTGATCCACGCGGTCAAATGCCTTTGCAAAATCAGTGTACACGGCAGCCACCTGCCCTCTAGCTTCAAATGTATCAGTAATAAAGGTGGTATACACTAAAAGATTGGAAACTGTTGATCGATTAGACATAAAACCGTGTTGGCGGGAGCTAAGTAAATGCCTAAGATGTGAATAAGTGATATTATAAATGAGACCCTCAAATATTTTTGCAAACTGGGATATAATACATATAGGTCTATAATTAGTAACATCATTTAAGCTTCCGGTTTTGTGTATCGGGACGGTATAGGAGATTTTCCATAAATCGGGAAATATGCCATTCTCTAGTGAACTATTATAGATTAAATGTAGCGGTGTAATAAGCGCGTTCATACATAAACGAATAAAAATTGGTGGTAATCCGTCGGGCCCGGCACCTTTGTTTAAATTTATCTTTTTGATGCTTTCTCTAATTTGGTTTTCAGAAATATATATTTTAGAAAGAGAATAGTTGGCGATTGCGTGAGTTACGTTAAGTGTATTTGACATCATCTTTATACATGGCATATGGGTTAAAAGTACCTACCAAAGTCTAGACGAATAACAGAAATAAAAACAGTTAGTTGAAAACAATGATTGTTTTTTGCATGAATAACTTATTAATAGTTATTTATATATTATTTCAAAAGACAATTGTATACAATTGTACTATTGTGACAAAGTGTAAATGTTAAAACGATTGACTGTTAAAATGTGTAAATGATGAGGCTGATCATAATCTGTTTTTTTTTATTTTTATCACGTCCCTAATCACCCCATACTTTCTAGGGCTGTTATAAATTAATAGTCAGCTATATATGCCGAGCAGAGTATTAGTATCTATAGAAACTTGTCACATTATCTTTGAAAAGACAACGTTTAATTGTCTTGTTAATTTATCATTGAGTTGGAGTAATAATAATAATCGTTAAATAACTACCGGCGATATATTATGAGGGACAGTACGGTGGATATTTGCCGTGCGTGCCACCGTCCAGGCGAGTCCCTCAGACATATTATCTCTGGTTGTTCTCGTCTTGCTAACGGCGAGTACTTGCACAGGCATAACCTTGTAGCCAGGATTATCCATCAACAACTTGCCCTGAAATACAGACTTGTAGATACTAAGGTGCCGTACTACAGGTATGTACCTGAGCCAGTTCTTGAAAATGGCCATGTCATTTTATACTGGGATCGATCCATCATCACAGACAGAACTATTATTGCTAATAGACCTGATATTGTGGAGGTGGACCGATCTGAACGCCTTGCAATAATTGTCTATATCACCATCCCGCATGACGAGAATCTCGTGAAGGCCGAAAAGGACAAACAAATAAAATATTTGGACTTGGCTCATGAGATTGTCGACATGTGGGAGGTGGACTCGGCTATTATTGTACCGATAGTCGTATCCGTAAACGGACTGATAGCAAAGTGTCTCGACAAACACCTAAAGAGACTCGCGTTGGGTGGCTGGATCAAGGGTCTGATGCAGAAGGCGGTACTACTGGAGACGGCACGCATTGTGAGGAGGTTCCTCTCTATGGAGCCCTAACCATCGGTAGTTTGGTCCCTGTACCCGATGCCGGTGGGGTACTATTTTTTATATTTTTAAATATTTTTTAGTACTTATATTTAAAAATGTAAAATTTTATACTTTTATATTTTTAAATGTACTTTACTTTTATAATTTATATTTAAACAATCATATAAAAAATGAGAAAAAGATTAAATGAGTGAAAATAATCGTTAAATGCTTTCGAACCTAAAACCTTCTACATGCATAATAATAACTATGCAGATACAATATTTATTTAAAATGCATAGCTCTTGGCCTAATTACAGTGTCATTCATTGCAATTCGCTTGTGTCATATCATATGTCACACTTGTATTTTATAATGTTGAATAGAATATTTAAATAGTTTCTCTGGACTTAAATATGGGTAAACAATCTTTACATTGTGTATTGTTAATTATTTACATAGTAAATATATCATTATATCTACGAATACTTAAATTGTAATGTCATTATATCGTGCATGTCATTTTTGTTCTTTCATATGTACAATCAAATTCATAACCGTTTCAGCAAATTTGAACAAAAATAAGATAAATATATTTACAGCATATAAACCGCATAGTAATAAAGATTTTTGTCATTTGAGTTTGTGCTGAGGTAAATTATTTACATTTCTGTATTTTTAGTGAACCGCAGAATGAAAAGAAGAGACTTGGCCTATTTGTCAGCTTATACTTCACGAGAGCGAAAAATGAATAAGATTAAACGTAAAATAGAGCTGAAGAAAGTAAGAATTATTAGATAAATAACGAATGCCATGTTGCAGAATAATGCAATTCTTTTATCACTGTCTGAAGAGAAACGCAATGTGCTAAATATTAGAGCAATATTATTAAATATTTTTATTATATAACCTAAATAATACAGTATCATTTCTAAACTTTGTTTTATTATTTAAATAAAGAAAACACTCAGAATCAAGAGTTAAACGGTATTATCACTATTATATTATAGTACTAATGTTTTGATGCAATTACGTACTATCGACATACTACGTGGGTGCAGTCGCAGAAGAAACTAGTGATATTATAAATCCCAAAGTAACTTTGAATGTCTGTCGGTCTGTTGTTCCTGCAAAATAAAATCGTTTAATCGATCTTGATGAGTGTTAATGTTTTTTTTGTTGACAATGCCCGCTTAATTAAGCGGCCGTGGCGCAATGGATAAGGCATCGGTCTTACGATCGAGAGGTCGTGGGTTCGAATCCTGGCCATTACACCACGGACGTAAAACTTCCTCTTATCACAAGCGAATTAAGCTTAGCTGGAGGGGGTTAACAAGAATACGAGTAATTTGTATTTGCAAATTGCTAGTAAGCTTTTCAAAAAACAAAAAAAAGTCTAAACACGCAAAGTTTTATTGATATCAAATTTGTGTCTATAGCCTCTATTTTTATGCGTGGGCGTCGGGCAAGGCTTGACGCCTTGACGCCTTGACGCGAACTCAAATTGGACGTATTGCGAAAGCGACAATAATTACCCTTGCTGTAAACCTCATGGCAATTTTGAACTCGACTGTACATCATCATCAAAATCAAACTGAATACGGACGCCAAAATTAAATCATGTTACAGAATAAGGACGCGCTATATCCTTAGGCTCAACTCACATCGACTAGCTAGCCTCATATTTATCTGTATTCTGTGACGTAGACACAGAAACACTGCGTCGTCGCGTTGCGTCCAGTTTATATGGCTTATTTAGCACAAGATAGATGTAGACAAATTGTATGGATAAATGCAAATGAACCTGAAAAGCAACAACATAAACAGATCAGCTTTTTAAGTTCATTACATCATGATTTTTTTTAATTGCTAGGCTAATCTTTAATATATTTCCAGCAGGCCCACATAATGAAGATATGTATAAATATAAATATTATTATGTAAAAAAAACCGATGGCGTAAAACGCGACGTGAAATCTTTTATCTCTTTTAGTTGCCTGCCCGCCTGTTAAAACAGCGTCGTAAGTTCTTAGTCTGAATTATGCCTAAAGGTATAGAATATCTATATTTAGTAGATTTTTAGTCGACTAGTTGGTCGACTAGTGCATAATGCAACTGACTGTGGAACAATAAACATCCCTGTTCCACATACAAATCTCGCCATTGTTACCATAGCAACAAAATTTTGTTGAATATCGGCAGACTTATCAAACAACAAATCCTAGGTATTGAACCGTTGAGTAACAACTGAACATCAACATGTATTTTCACTCACACATTTATATATAAGACCGATAGAGACAGCAATACCTTTATATGTGTGCAGAGTCTACCCTTAAGCTCTCAAGAAATAATCCAGCCGGAGGCGTCATTGTCAAGCTTTCCTCACTGCCAAATGTGAATGACCATTACACTTCATATAAAGCGCGATACAATTTACCACTCCGCTTCCCCGCGAGTTTTGGCAGCATTATTTGCATAGATATCTGCATTCATTGCGTGTCCATATTGGATTCATATTCTGAGTCTAAGCTACAATACTAACCAAGAGTTGAGTCTTCAATTCTCAGTCACTGACATTCCACCGAGTCCAGTGAATTATCTCATCCGTCACAAATCCTAGTGGAATATAACACCCAATTATAAGATCAAGCCTCAATCAAGGACTTAAATATACTGTCTACGTATGAAAGGATTAGTCCTTTCATACGTAGACTGTATATTTAAGTCCTTTATCTAAACCTCACATGTACTTATTTACATAAAGTTATTAGTCAAAGTTAGTTATTTAAGCCGTCATATTTGGTTTAGTTATTTCTAATTGACATTTGGGTGTGTAATGGTGTTTTAGCTTCGGCTCGCGTGGAACGCTAATAAAAAGTAGCCACTTTAATTAAATGTTAATCCAATCTGGGCACACGTGTGCAAAATTAAGTCAAAACTGACCCGCTAGTTTTTGCGTCCGTAAACAAACGTCCCCACTCAAACGAATATGGGTCCTTGGTAGTGGTCCCGCATAGACGAGCCAGCGAAGCGAAGGGCACTACCTACCTTTTTCCAAAGTTTGGTTAGTTTTTTAACCTATCTTTTAATTTGAAAACATTACCGATTTCTACTCATGATACCACAACTATATTCCATTGTGTATAAAGTCTGAAATATTCGTATGCTAATGCGGATGTTACTAGCTATCAAGATTAACCTAATTTCCTATTAAAATTCCGCTGTACCCCCGAAATAACAATAACCATTAAAAATGTTACGTACGCGTAGTTTCGGCGGCAATATTAGTGGTACACTTAGTAACTGTTCTATGTAATTAAAACAAATATTATGATTTTGTAGGCAGTCACCATCAAAGAGTGAGAGCCCGTGAGAGACCGAACAAATGCAATTTTATTTTAACGAAGATATTCCCTGTTCTGGAGGCAAGAACAGTGAAACTTTCAGCTTTTATAAATTGACGTCTACGATTCTACGACTATTTAGTATCAGTATATACAGGGTGTAAATGACATATCAGTGATTTTTTTAGTACATGATTCCTGAGACCACGGGTGCAAAAAAAAAATAAAAGAAAAATTGTGACTTAAATGCAAATGTATGAGAATAAGTTGTGATGAGGAATAAAATTCTGAAGTAAAAAAAAATAATCTGAAAAATTTGCAAACGTGATAAAATTTAATTGGAAAATACAAGTTGACCGGAAAATTGCAAATGAATTGGGATAGTTTAGGGTAAAGTTAATCTTCCATAATCAGTCAAAAAAAAATAGCATAACAAAATAAATTTGTCAAGGAATAATCATAAAATTTGCAGTAAACATTTATTGCACCTGGGGTCTCAAAATCATGTATTGCATCATTGGTAAGTGGCTTCGTCACGATGTCATTTACACACTGTATAATAAGTTCTACGTTTTAGTTATTAAGTTTTCAGTTGCATGTTTGTTTTATGAGTAGCATCACTTGATTGCATTTGATAATGCTTAGCTAGCTTCAGAAAAAAGAAGATGATGATATCTCTAATCTCTATGGTCAATTTTTTTTTCTTGGTTTACCGAAGCTGAGTCGTTTAATAACAGGCCAGCAATAAACTTATGTTTTCACCAAAAAGTCCTTTGCAATATTGAATTTATCATTAGCTATTCAAGTTTCCGAAATATTCCTTGATGTTTAAGACTGCAGTAGGAACTTACTTACTCGACGACCGGATGGCGGAGTGGGTAGTGTACCTGCCTGCGACGCTGTGGTCGCGGATTCGATTCCCGCTCAAGACAAATCTTTTTACGCATGAACATGGAGGTTCGTCTTGGGGTATTTCTATGTATAATAAGTATGTATGTACAAACGAAAGGAATATAAATAAATATATTAATTAGTATTAGTTATCCTAGTTCCCATAGTGCAAGCTCTGCTTAGTTTGGGGCTAGATGGCGTTGTGTGTATGTTGTGTGATATTTATTAATTAAGGGGTTTTTTTTTACAACTGTTTTACTACACCCAGTGCACTTGGTAGTGTGTTTAGACCCTACATTTAAAATTTTGATCATATTAGCAAATTGTATGCAAAGTTTGGTAGTAACATGAATGTTATGGTAATTTTGTCACAAAAGGGAGTCGATAAGGGTTCATGACGGTTCTCTATGGGTTTTCAAATTACGAAATCAACGTACAAGCATTTCCCGCGATGCGGTGCCGAGTGAATATTGATTTGGACCTATTTCAACCTCACGTATTGGTTTCCGTTACAAACTAACTCAGTTTTGGATATTGAAACCAATTTTGTAGTTAGACGCTATAATAACAAGGTGATCCACACCATACAAATAATTAAAATTAAAAACATTATAAAATATGTAATGTTCTTCATTTATTTAGATGGGTGCAAATGGAAAATTAATTTTAGATACGTAAATTTTAGATTCAATCTATCTTTATTTCTCATATTAACCAATTTGTAAAGCTAGGGTCTAATGAAATTGACTGCTTCAGATATGGTGGTAAAAACCATAGTGTCAAAATTTGACTTGCTCGCTCTTTGTATTACAGTATAATTATATTGTATATATGTATATCTTTCCTTTTAGAATCTTTGTGTACAATAAAGAAATAAAAAACTGCACCTCACATCAATTTTATTACGAGACGGTTAGAAATTCCAACCAAGTATTCTTATATTTAATTTAATTCTTATATTTAATTTTCTTATTATTTAGTTTTTTCTTTTTTCCTGCGACCAGGTTAGTTCATTAAATTTATAAGCAAACATTCAGCAGTACACTTCTATTTAATTTATCACCAATTCCGGCCCGTGTCGTTTAGTATCGTTCATGCATAAAAAGGTAGGCCATATTTGTTTGAACCACATTTCATAACAACATTATTAATAAAAGCCCAATTGTTTTTGTATACGAGTCCATGAAACAATTACCTGTACCTTTATAATCTGGGTCTGTTCGAGTAATGGAACCCTCACGGTTTAATAAACTAACACCGTTTCAATAACTCGATTTAATATTACATGATAATAACTCGTGGCATTAAGGTGTTTAAATCCTTTTTTGGGAATGAAAAGAGATTAGTGTATGATTTTTTGTGAGATTTGTATTTTATTTCGATATTTTGGTCATATTTAATTATGGCGCTTTAGTACGCGCATCAATTGTATAAAACTTAACACCGCTTTTTTCTCAGATACGTGAAATGATTTAAAATAATTTATTCGTTATATATTTAGATAATGTAATGTTATAGATTTAAATAAATAATAAACATGTATTTTTGTTATCTTTGGTATAAAAATCCAAGAATCTTTGTCGACACCAATTGCCATCTCCACCTGTAGCGTACGGTTATAAATACGATTAATTATAAAGAGTCTTAGTACTAATAAATTCAATTTACAATAACTTCAAAATACTTTATTGTACACACACAGAATTTACAGTAACTTAATAGAAAAAACAGTTAAAATATTGGGTACAAAGGAGAGCTTAATTCAATATTGCAATACCGCAGATCTAATCTAATTTAGTAATAAATAACACTAAGCTGCCATAAGATTAGGTGAGGATCAGTTTTTGCCTTAATCAAGTCGTTATGGAGCAAACTAAGAAACTTTGTAGGAACTAACTTAGCGTCGCGGAAAAGGATGGCGCCCACTTTTCATGTCAAACGAGTAGGGTTACCACCACCACTTTTGAAATACTATAAGCTTGGATTGAAATGAAATATATATAAAACCTGTATTTTATTTGAAGTTCTGGTGATTGATAATAAATGAATAAGCATAACATTACCTTTTGTCCGTATATACGAACACAGTGGTGTACTACTATTTTCACGTATTTACCTACAAATATTATAGAACACACAGAATCAGATACAGTGATAAAACTCTACACATAATAATATATAGTAAAATTATAAATTAGCCATGTCTGTACATTGAAGATATTTAAGAAAAATTATACGATATTTTTGTCTGACTATGTTCGTACGCGCAACACGTAAATTCTTCCAATTTGCAGATTATCTCTCTTAGGGCTTCAAAATAATGTTTTATTAATTACTAGAAAGTGTTTTCGTAAGCTTATTCTCATACATTTACGATTTTTTTATGATGTCAATTTTTTTTTCGTTTTTTTCCGAACGATCACAGTATCATGCACCGAATTACTGGCAAGCTGCTTTGTCACGATATCATTTATACCTTGTACGTTACAAATTCGTATTTATAAAAAAAACCGACTTCAAAAAGTAGGTAAACTAAAAAGCAAAAAATAAATTAACTTCGCACAAAATAATACGTTTTTTCATTTAGTTAAATAGAAATTTTTAAATATTTATTTTATAATTCTGAAGTCGGTGCCAAGTAAAAACAACCTTTCTACAATATCAAATTACAGTTTACACAAAAAGGGAGGCGTAGGTGTTCCAGTGCGCGGTCGCCCAGTATTGGTACTTACCACAGAAATATAACTATAAATTAATATATAATTATAATATTCAGTCAGAAAAAAGTTGTTAGAACGATTGATATTATCTATACAGAGTTATTAATTGTTTACTTGGCACCGACTTCAGAATTATAAAATAAATATTTAATAATTTCTATTTAACTAAATGAAAAAACGTATTATTTTGTGCGAAGTTAATTTATTTTTTGCTTTTTAGTTTACCTACTTTTTGAAGTCGGTTTTTTTTTGTTAAAAATTATTTTATTTTACGATTTTAAGTGATGGGTAGACCGAGCAAGAATGTTTCTCGAATGTGGAGACGACGGTTACTTGAGACGGAAAACTTATTAATAATAGACAAGAATTAAATCCTTTCGCCTGACTATTGAGGGTCACGACCTTCCATCATCAGCTCATTTGACACAATAACTAGCAGTAGGAATACGCGTACAGTAGTGAAAGAATTATCCTTTAACTCCTAACTATTGAGGAGTTGACCTTCCATCATCAGCTCAACCACATAAAATTATTGCGACCAAGCGTAAATCCTGGCCTCGATTAATAAAATATGAGGGTTGCCCCCGATTTCTCTGGGATCCCATCATCAGATCATGACATGCTGACAATGGTACCACCTTTGAAATATCTCCGTTCCAACAGCTCACTTGACATCATAACTAGCAGTCTGAATATGTGTACAGTAGTGAAAGAATTATCCTTTAACTCTTAACCATTGAGGAGTTGACCTTCCATCATCAGCTCATTCACATAAAAATACGTAAATACTGGTGCAGCTTTGAAAAACACACTAAAAACATTACATGTGCCTATAAAATTCGAGGGTTGCCCTCGATTTCTCTGAGATCCCATCATCAGATCACGACATGCTGACGATGGGACTCTTTTGGAATCATCTCCTGTCTAACAAAAAAGAATCATCAAAATCAGTTCATAAACGACGGAGATATCCGTGAACAAACATAAAAAAAGCAACATATATACGAATCGAATTGAGAACCTCCTCCTTTTTTAGAAGTCGGTTAATAAAATACTAAACTTTGCTTTGCACAACCCTAAAATAAATTAGACAGTAGTTTTACGGAAATATATTATGCAGAGTAATGTCGTTCTTGTTCGTCTAATAAATTAACCGTGCAGGTAGTACAATAGAGTGTACCCGCATCGGTTACACTCCATCTTGGCAGAAGTCTTCATACAAAAAGTGACTATCGTTTATCATGTTACTGTTTAATAATTTAAACAGACAATTTTTTTCATTATCCTTTATTGAGCCCTTAATCAATAGATCCACCAAGCTCTTTAAAATTAACACGTATCTTCTCAAATCCCACTACAATTTACATAAGCGGATGTTAACATAAAAGCCACAAACGCTGCTTAATAAATTAACCCTTACTTTAACCCTAAGATAGAAAGTTCAGTAATTTAATTACAGTTATCAAAAAAAAAAAATAATTATAATAATTTTGAATTAAAAATGATTATAAAGGCTAGAGCCGGCATTCTAATTCCAAACAAATGCACAAATATGTACGAGAGTATTAAAATCGGGTTTAAAATTACCTAACCCGTGCAATTCGTAACGGAAAATCCTTTTCTGAATTTAAATTAAAAAATCATTTTTCCTTTTTACATTTGGAACAGCAATATTTTTTTGCGCGAATTTGACGAACGTGAGTGCCACTCGTTAATTACTTGAGCAATTTATTTTGAAACTTGACAGTTATGACTTTATTGAAAAGATTTCGTTATTAATGAGTCATCTAATAATTTCCTGGAATTTCGTTGGTTACATAATTTTTACCCTTTAAATATGGTGGACATTAAATGCATTTAATTTAATACCTGGCATGGGTATTTACGAAAATAGGTAGTAAAACTGCCATGATAAATATCAATAGAAGCACGGAGTTGAAATTGTGGAATAAGCTTAATCCCTATCCCATGGTACCTAAACATCACAGGTGTTGTACACCTCTGCCACACCTTTCTAGGAAATAAAGGCGTGATGTTATGTTATGTTTATAAATAATAAATATAGAAGCGTATTTTTACTTTACCAAAACTACAGCAAACATTGTGCCAAATCTGAGACAGGAGTTTTTTCATAATCAGTAACCTAATCAAAACCGTTAGATTTTACGAAAGAAAATCACGTTTTCCGTACACATTTCAAATTCCAAATATAAACTCTAAATATAACGTCAAATGGCAGATGTTTTCTTGTAAAAACTTTAAACCAACCGGTTATAAGTTTTTAGGAAAAGTAAATATAAGGTTGTGTATGAATTATAGGATGAGTGTAAGAAACGTTTTATTTTTCAAATTAAGCTCCATTAAATATAGGCAATTATGTGTATTTCGTTCAGTAACAAACTGTCACAATAACATTTTGTCTCGCAGTTTTTGTAAACATATTTGTTTTATCGTGGTCAGAATGGCACGGCACGATATCGACGCGGAGAAAATTGGTATGGCAGGCCACCTGTGCCCTAATTGGTAGGTTGGTAGGAAACCGGTCACGTTCGAAGTTCATGCTGAGTATTTAGAGAGGTAATTGGTATTAAATGTTTTGAAAGCATAAATATGTATCCGATACAATATTGAGGTTAAAAAATTAGGAATCCAGGAGGATTCGAACCCGCAACCTGGTAAAGACCCCGGTGCTTTACCAATTCCGCCATAGATTGTATCACAGATATAGATCTACATAGATAACGCAAATGCATGTACTTCGCGTGTCCGAACCCCGACCAAGCGTCAAGGTTGGTCGCCGCTAACTTCAGTCCACGCGCGTCTTTTGTTAGAGAAAATCATAGCGGACGGCCGTTTGAATCGTACTGGGCGGATGGGTATCGGCGGCATCGGTGTCTTTGAATCGGTTTGGATTTCCCGTCACTAAATTTCGGCTGTGACGTCACAATAGGTATTAAAAAGTCGGCACGCTTGGTTTCAATACAAATCGTGATACTAGCGTAATCTATGTAGATCTATATCTGTGGATTGTATGCTGCTAGATTCGAAATTTCTCAACAATTTTAGTGCTAGCGTTATAGATATAAATATATTTACCCTAGCTAGACGAACCTTACTTGGTTTCTTGGTTAAAGCTATAATTTGCTTTAAAATATTACAAGTTCTCTGTATATTGATTTGAATTCGAAAAATCTTAGAAGTTCCTAACAGAATTTAATAAGAGTATGACTATATTTCTCAGGTATTTGGTTAACCGTTTCACATAGATAATGCAAAGCTTCTTCTTCTTACTTGGTATTATCCCCCTGAGAGTGATTAAAGGCGGACCGCCGTTTTTTAATACACTGGTAATTGGGTTGTAACATAAATATAATTTTGTTATGTATTTTTGTTAACCCCTTCCAGCTTAGCTTAATTTGCTTGTGTTAGGAGGAAGTTCACCTCCTGATGTAATGGCCAGGATTTGAACCTACGACCTATCGATCGTAATAGCCGCTTTTACAATTATAATATTATTGGAAGACGCTTATTCTCATTATCAAAATTTTCTTTAAATGCAACTATTACATGAACAATCAATATTCTTGATTGAAATAAAAACGACAGCGTTTAAGGAATTGGGTTCAATATAAATATCCATGATCGGAATTCTCATAAGAAAGGCAGAAAACCATGCGAATTCGTTTTAATAAGTTCGACCCTTATTGATATTCATTGGGAGACTTTCATTACGAAGCCGTAGCTTAAGCAAAGGCTAAGTAAAAATGTTAAGAGGATTATATGGAACAAGAATTACCAATTTTTTGCCCCGAGTTTGGTTCAATATTTTTTTTAAATTGACTCGAGAGATAGAAGGTGGAGAGAAGAAAATGCGTTGAAACGTTGAAACGTACGATAACTTCGTAATTATACCAGCGCGGCCCGTATGCTTGTTAAACACCTCAAAAAAATAAAGAAAAGACGCATCTTGGTATGATTTGAGGTTCAAATCAAATCAAATCAAATCATCATTTTATTTGCTTGAAATATGGAACAGAGATAGTTCTTACAATTTATTTATTTTTTTGTTTTTATATTATTAACACAATAAAAATTTTCTAATAACTTAAAAAAAAAAACAAAATTAAATACCTAACTATACATTATAACTCATTTTATGATTATTCAAAGGTTCATGGGCGAGTCCATTTTAAAGTACGAAATTATAAAATAATATTTTTATCATTAAATAACCCACACTATTTATAGCAACTTTTGTAATAATACCATTTTTATAATCGCAATATTTCGTATAGCTATGAAACAAAATTCATAACATCACATACGAAATAAATAATCGTGACGTCACGTTTGAGCTAGTCTATTATTAATGTGAATTTAAAATTGTATTATCTCAGGAAGTTTACGTGTTAAATATTAATCCTTTTAATGATGTCTCTAATATCGAGAGGTTTTTGTTTACATACAAAAATAAAAATAATTCATCATGCCTATTGGAATACAACTTATTTGAATGTGAAATATTGTGAATTTCCGTCAGGATAAAAATAAATAAATATAAATATCACACAACTTACACACAACGTCATCTAGTCCCAAACTAAGCAGATAGCTTGTACTATGGGTACTAAAATAACTGATACTAATACATAATATGCTTCTCTTTTGTAAATACATACTTATTATACATAGGAACACCCAGACTAAGACAAACCCCCATGTTCACGCACACAAAAAGTTGTCTTAAACGGGAATCTGACCCGCGACGTCGGTGACGCAGGCAGGTACACTACCCACTCCGCCATGTGGTCGTCAATATTCACATTCTCAATAGCATCATGGAGTTGGAATTGTGCCTGGTCTATCCCATGGGACCTAAACATAACAGGTGAAATGTGGGTGTTGTACACCTCTGCCACACCCTTCTGGGTAATATAGGCGTGATGTTATGTTATGCTATGCTATGTTTTATAATTAAGTTTGCAAGACGATAAAATATAAAGTTTCGATTTTCAGTCCTTCCAGAAACAGGTGGTTTCAGTCCAACCAACAGAAAATATCCAAATATAGACCGACCATCTTCTTTGTTTACACTCACTCGGAACAATATTAAAAGAAAATACGTTTTATAAATAGCTGCGGTATTTCTGTATAGTTGGACCTAGCCTTTATTTTATTTCTTTGAATTTGTAGGTAATATGAATGCGCAATATTTTTTAATGTTTACAAAATAATTTATGAAGCATTTTTATAATTATAATTACAATAAATTAATAAAATAAGCAATACCTGTAAAAATGTTAAATTTAAAAAAAAAACTTAATTTAACAACATGACTAAAATATGAAAACAATAAAGTTATCTAACTATATAAAACAGAGCATCTAAATCACAAGACATAATAAGGAACAAACTATTACAACTAGTATCTAATAACCCACTGTTTAACAGCAATAACACACAGCTGTGTCTCTACTAATAAGCAGTTAGAGAAACAAATGTCCCTAATAAACTAATTCTGGTACAGAATGAAGTTAACTAATGTACTGCAGATGTATTTAATCTATACTATTATACAGTTTATGAACTCAACTCAACTTAATAGTCTTAGTGCTGTCGCAACTAATTTAGGTTATAAGATCATGGAACTTAAGACTCAAGAGACAAGACAAGATTATACTCAGATGAATTAACATAATCTTAGTGTTGCCAGGATATTGAGGTTTATGTAAGTAGAAACAAACCAGGAACTTACTGGTGGTAGAGCTCTTGTGAATGAGCTCGAGGGCGGCAGCACCACCGTCTTACCTTTAACCTGTCGGCAAATAGTAGTGCTTCCATTACTGAGTTCCGGTTTGGTGGTGAGATCAGGCCCTGAAATTACTGGCACATGAGGCATAACACCGTAGTCCTCAGCTGCAGCGATGCATCTATAATCTGCTTTTGTGGATTGTTGATGTCCATGGGCTGTACTCCACTTGCCATCAGGTGGACAACACGTTCGTTCGCTGTGGGCGTAGTATATAAAAAAAACTTAAAACATCTGGTACGTAGTGGCGCCTGGATGCTTTACAAATTGCAACATTGAATAATCCGTCAGTCAAGTTTCTGACAATCCTGTCAATATTATTATTCAGAGATATACTCATTAATCCCAGCTTTTTACTCTACAACTACCATGAATCAAGTTTTAAGCACTACTGAGCTTCCATTAATTGTAATACGCAAAAATCACTTGGAAAACAACGCTTACACATTGACAGGAATGACAGATGACCATGGTCAATCAATGTTTTTTTTTTAAATTACTCATGCCGCTATACTGTAAGTATTTTTTCATAACTGGTTTGCCTTTACTACATAGATTCACTTCGTAGATTTTTCGTTAACAAGATCTAAGGAGATTAATTATTGACGCATAAAGCTTTTTAATATTTACTTTAAATAAGCCACGTATTTGTAATCTACAGTTGCTAATTATACAGAGGCTTAAAGTTATCATTAATTTTAATATAAAATGATCTAACAGATAAATAAGTGAATCAAATGTTGAAGACTAGTTACTAAACAAAAGCTTTCATCTTTGACAAATAACTCTTTTTACTCTAATGATCTTTTTACCAAACAATGGCACCAAGTTTTGTCACACATTTATACAAATAATAAAAAAAACCCTATAATACGTAGTTATATATTAAGGCAACAAAATCATTATATTATTATGTCAAAGATTCTGGTAAATTGAAATAGGAAACTAGTAATAGCCACGACCTAAGTAAATAGCCTGCTGAAGCATTATGTGAACGACTTCTAAAGGCTATAGAAATTTGGGAGGGACCATTCGAATGTTAATTACACGTCAAGAATAATTATGCGTACAAAATAATCATAGGCTTTAGGACACTAATTCTGTTAGGGTTTCTAGAATTGTGGTATTTGGGGACTATTTTAATAAGCTATGCAAGACAATGTAATGAACATTTCAGGCTTTTAAGGTTTTGTAGATAATATCACTAGAGACACCATTATCAATTTAAACTTAGCAGATACTCCATTTTACTTGTACGAATAGTTTGTGCTAACGGTTTGTGCAAAATGGTATAGACTAATATTGACAATGCAATTTTAATCAGTGCTGTGCTATCTATTTTGAGGCTATGTCAAGCTAAAAATACTGTTTAATATTATTTATAATAATAGTTCTAATTGTGAGCTGGATATTTTATTTTTGTTAAATGTTAGTGAAAAAGTGTTGAAAACGTGGTTAGGTATTTCATGAAAACAATGTTCAGTGAAAAGTTGGTTTCTTGTTTTAAAAAAAAAACTTAAGTTAATTAAATCCCGCTTAATAAAGTCAGATATTATTAAAGATTAAAGAATCATCAAACACAAAACTAGGAATCATAAACTATCTTTAATTCATGACACTAAGTTTGTGGTGATACAACTTTTGGTAATGCTCTTTTTAAAAGTAAGAAAATTTCAATTTGCAAAGAAAAGATTCAGCGTGTAGCCGGCAGAACAACATGTTAGTACAAACCTAAGGGGTTGTAATTAGGTATTTTACAACGCACAAACAGATTGTGCTAATAAAAGCATGTAGCCGGTACCGATAAACATAAGAAACTTCTTTCTATTTATCGATGTGGAAAATTCAGTACAGTGTTGCCTACAGCAATTCAATCTGGAGGATCGCAGATTAACTTTTGTTAAGACAAACCGTATCTGTCTACATGATAAGTATGCTTGCTAAAACTTTCGGCGATATACTTAGATTCGGTCCTCTATTTTATGTGTTACATCTACTTCAAGACAGTGAAGATTTGTTTTGAAGACGAAATTAATTTTGGAGAGGTAAAGAAAAAATTAGAGTAAGAGTTTCTTACATAATATATGACTTAAATAAAGAAAAGAGAGATCTCATTTTGACGATGATTTTGACTGATGATTTTGTAAATCAAAATGATTTAGATTTCAATACATATAGGTAGCTCAGTCATCTCACCTACATACCAAACAAACGTGTACAATATTTGGTAGAAATCATTATATACTTACAGTATATATTGCAGATTTATACCCTTCTCTTCCGTAGCCTGTTTATGCAAGCACAGTCACGACGTAAATTCCGCTGCAAAAAGTTTTCTATAAAAACCTCAGCAAAGTTATCGTACGGACTATAAAGTATGTGCCCGTGTGTGCGAGAAATAGACGAATTATACGGACCACTAGGTTCAATTAAGCGACTGGTCGCGGTTCACTGATTTTTTGTTAAATATCTTATATTTTTGCTAAAAGGCGACATTGTTCCCCGATGAAACTATTTTTCAATTTCGTCGACTAAGGCCCTCAGAATAAGAAGTTATTTCTTGATTATTTTGCCTTAAATTTTCGACTATATTTGTTTTCGACCATTAAGGAATGTTATTTGGGTTTTGAAAATAAAAATACCTAATGACCCAATCCAGCTTGACTGCGCCAAATGACACCAAAGTTACGCCATAAACTTAGGTGTAACAAACAAAAAGTAACGAAGTAGGTACTCAGTAATGGTGCAAACGGTCAAACGCTTAATTATTCCAAAGTTGCAGAGGTAACAGATTGAAATGTTCAAACACACGATCTAACAGAAGTTGTGAAGTGCTCGAAAGTTGGGATTAAAACAAAGTTGGGACATTTGGCAACCTGTCAAAGTGAATGCTGGACTGGGTTAAGTGCACGGAATACGTTGTAAGCTAATGAACGTTGAAAGTTGAGAGTGTTAAGCTGTTTTTCGCACATCGATTTCAGAGCTCATTTCACATCGAAGAAGGATAAATTTATACTAAAGGCGATACATTTGCATTGTGATCATGTATATCATCATGTGGCATCATTGAGCTGATATCATTACCAATGCTTTCTTAAGCATGTTTTTAATTTAATAACGGGGGAAGAAGGTAAAAAAAATGTTACATTCAATTCTCAAGGAACGTAGAACTACTACATTAAAGGGAAAATATCACAAGCAAAAATTCGTTCTAAGAATGCGTTTTCTAAACTATTTTTCATTGAAAACGTATCTACAGCAACATCGCTCTGTTCTATGTTTTCAAAATAAATAGTCAACTTATTCAAATATTTTCCTGTGTTCCCAGCAGAATAGCTCAGGGACGTACAAACAATCCGTGTACAGAAGACACATCAAGCTATACATTTCCAGCATAAGATGGTCTCGCATTGTTAAGGCTTCATGTGCAATGCAAAATCAGCTTATACTGGAAATGTACAGCTTCATGTGTAGCGGTGTACAAAGTCGGCCTTCGATCAGCTTCGAACAGCAACGATGGAGCTATGAAATATATCGCAGAATGCGCTTCAGAAGGCTCATGAATATATTTGAAAGAACCTATGGGGGTTATCGAATAGGGTGTCGAAATTGATGGAAGGATAAATATAGGACCATATTGCTGCAAACTATGTTGTAAATTCGGAAGAATATTGGGTTTTATATTGTGTGTTTTATGATACTGGTGGAAAATAAGTTAAAGTTCGTCTGTACTCAAATATTTGTTGCTTATTGTGTAGTATTAATAATATATGCCCGTAACTGATAAAAATTAAATATTAAATGAAGACACGGTTCGAAGATGCGTTTGCAGACATTATAAATTTGCATTAGTTTTAATCCCATAGTGATGCTTAACTGAGAAATGCATGACGATGCATTTTTATGAAAAATAAAAAAAAATACTCTTCAAATTTTTTTTTGATTTCCATCTACTACAATTTCAGCTGTTTTTCTCAAAAAATACAAAAGAAAATTTTCATGATAAAAATACAATTTATGGTCGTTAAAATTTTATTATCAAAGTTATAATCTCTACAGCTTTATACTTAAGTACCTAAAAGTACTGTTTACGAAATTCAACTTTACTCCTAAGCTATTTTGATTCTGTCATTGTTTTCTGAAGGTCCATTTAATTATCTTGTGGCATACTCTGATTGCTTTAATAAGATTTTGTACATTTTATAATGATATTTAAAACAGTACGTGTATGGGTCAAGTTAAAAAAGGATATATTTTGAAATTGAAGAGAATACACCTCGTATAAATGAATCTATGAAATGCAAAACTGAAACTGTAAACAGGACTGTCATAACATCACGCTTTAGCTCACGGAACCTGAGCAGTAGCGTAAAGCGCGGGAAAACGGGTGGTAGCTAATACAGCACAAAAATATATTTGCCGAAACCCGGGATTGAACCGGGGACCTTTAGATCTTCAGTCTAACGCTCTCCCAACTGAGCTATTTCGGCTGATATCTCAAGCTTGATAATCGCAAAGCGCATTGCACGAAAGCATTGCAAAATACACAAAATACTATGTAGGTTATATATTACTACTTATGTTACCATATTGCTGATTAGAATATTAATCCGGATAATTAAGACATACAAAGGAACAGAAACTCCCATAGAGCTGAAAATTGGTACGAATGTTCGTAACACCATAAAAGAATGTTAAATAAATCCCGTTCGAAACTGTACTTAGAAAAAAAATACGTTTAAGGTCTATAAAATTGGGTTATTACGTTTTCAGCAAAATAGTCCCTTTATCATTAAATAATGGTAGATGACGTGGTAGATAACACAACTACCTATAAAAAACAAACTTTCTAAATTCGTTAAATTTACTAATTCAACATTAATTCACAGCTCTATGGGAATTTTAAAGTCGTATTTGAACTGGATTATATTCATGTTTACAAAACCACTAAGCTTTAAAAATACATTTTCGCCAAATTATTATTATTATACTCGAAATTTATATAATTACGATCTTGTCTCCTACTGCGTATATTAAACGTATATTTTGTCTTCAAAATAATAATTATGAAAGAAAAGTAAACAGTTACCTCAATTAATTATTGCTATGGATACACAACAAACAACAATACTCTCAATTCTAATTAACCTCTAATCCACTTCGCAAGTAAAAATATGAAAAATTCAATATCAAAAATTGAAACGTCTACCAAATGAGAGAGAAAATCTAATTACGAACATAAAATGAAATTGTCGGGCCATTTAGTTTAAAAACAATAAAATTGGTCGGCATCATTCGATATTGCTGAACATCGATACGGGTCAGAAAATTAAAAACAAATTGCTAAAATGTTGCGAATAACAGCTAAAAGATAACATAAAAACATCTTCTCTTTACATTAAATGTATTGCCTACATTAAAACGAAAATAAATGGATCGTTGCCTCACAAGTAAGTATTTTTCACCGACGAAAAAGAACGGAGGAGTTTCTCAAGTCAACTTGTATATATATTTTTTTAGTATTTATTATCACATATAACTTTTTACTGAGTGGTCCAATTTTAATAATTATTTTATTCAACTGGGTATACCCTGAGGGTAGTCCAATTGCAAGGAAGTCAGGGTCTGTTATTGGAACCCCAAGAAAACTGAAGGAAACCCTCGAATGTTTTAGGAATAAAAATAAATGGACATTTTAAGTCTTGGGTATTGCACTTAGTTACATAAACTATAAAATATTACATTTACTCATTTTGAGTCGGTGCCAAATAATATAATGAATACCACGTTAAGCCTCCTATTTCTATGTAGTTTCAAAAATATACAATTAATCAGTTTATTGCTTTGCGCCGACTCAAATTTCAATACCCGAGACTAAAAATGTTCACTTATTTTTACTTTTTTTTTTCGTCGGTTTATTTTTTTGCTAGAATAAAATTATGGCCAATCTATTTTTTCTTCATTATAAATTTTGATAATTTAGTTAATGGCTAAATATTTTAAAATTCAAATGTTTTCTTAAACCCCTTAGTACATTATGCTACAAAGGTGGCGATACTTTGTAATTTTCAAGTATGTATTACGTCGTAACATGTACAGACATAGATATCCGTATACTGTTACGAAGCAATGTACAATATAAAAGTCGTCGAGTATCCAAAATTTACGTCGCCTATTGGACGAAGCTTAGCCTTAATCTAGAAACTAAGGTAAAATGTATTATCGCAGGTAAAGGATTCGAGTGTGGGTTTGTGATTATTTGTTTCTATCTGACCTACAAATTTCTACAGCTTTGATGATTATCCTCAAATAGGTTTAATTTCAATCCTACTTCTAGCTAAGCTTATATCATTCCATCCATACTCACTTGGTCAGGTTTTATGTATGTAAATCTAAAAACGTCCTGTTTTCAATCCCGTATTTAATCTTTAAGGGATCCCTTTTAGCAAATCGTTTTATTTATATGTACACTTGGTAATTGGTTTGGACTGGTAATGGAAGCTTTACGTTCCTTTACACTTAATCATGTTTGGATTTTTGTTTATTCGTTTTTAAAGGGTAACCCAGTTTATATTTTGTGCCAGTGAAATTTTATTTTAAGTATTTGGTTTAATGTACGAAAACACGCTTTATATTTATTTGCAGAATATACGGCATTTGATATTATAATTTTTTATTTTATTTTATTTTTTGACACACTACTATTTGATTTTAACCGTTTAAAAAAACACTTAATAGATGCTAAACGGTTGGTTTATATATATTCATGCTCGACACAGTAAAAAGTTTAAAATTTAAAATGTACATACGTTCTTAAGTACATAAACGAACGGTAAGTTCACATAAATTAATACCTACTATGTATAAAATGTTAAATACCATGAGTAATGAACATTTTAAGGATTTTCCTTTTTGGACAAAACCCTGAAACATTAATTGGTAATAAATGTGTTATTGTTGTCGCCCTTCAGAGACATGTTATGAAGACAAATGTAATAAACTTCTACCCGTTCTCATTCCGTTGGTTTTTAAGTTAATGACTTTCTAACAACAGACACTTTTATTTGGTGACATAACCTCGTGTAATTCGGTGCTTCAAATAACCTCCGCCGCTTGTTTTTTGTTGTTCTTAATGAAGTAACTTCAATAAACTTTTATTAGCCAATTTTGTACGTTTTAAAACTTAACACAATTTGAGCTTAAGCACGTCCAGCTAAACTTTTTCGTACCCATAAAATTACAAAGGTGAGAACAACATGTAAATGTAAAAAAATCATATAACACAATTTTGTTCGCATGTTATGCAAATCTTTCAAAAGTACAGTCAAATTACGAAATAAATAAACATGAGCAAACACAGTTTGAACATTGGAATTTATGCTCAGAATACACCCCCCTATCGATCCTCAAAATCCCCAAACTGTGTTCGCTCATGTTTATTTAACCCGTTTTTAGCCATAATTTGACTGTACTATGTCACAAATTTATGACACTTTTAAGATTCTACTAACTTTTTTTTAATCTAAAAGTAATACAATGGACAGTCGATTTTTTTTGGATTGTTCTTAGTATTAGATTGCTAAGCATGGCTAAATATAAATCAATTAGGAATCTATAAGTAATGTTGGAAATAATCAAAACATCAAATTAATTACGTTCCCGAAATTAAAAAAAATACCAATATAGAAAAAAAAGAGGTTCATGAACACAATTTAAACAAAATTAGTCTCACAATGGACTGCTGTAACCGAAGAGACCTCTTAAGCTTAAAATTGCCAGCTCCAATAACAACGTTAAGTTAGAAGGCGGAGAGACCAGCAATTGTATTGACTTAATTATCGATAACGTTATTTAAAGACTGAAACAAAGAGCGTTGTACACTTGACGGCTCGGTTTACTTCAGAACTGCAATTTAGGTTCGCTTTGACACCAATTTAGATGCTAGCGAGGGCATTTAAATTTGCTTTTATTTTACACGATTTTATAGCTTGCCTTGCAACTAAGCAACTAAATAGCTAGTGGACTAAAGAATACTATAGATGTAAATTTCTCTTTGTACTAGAATTAAGCTAAGTTTAGGTTAATTGATGAACAACTAAAAATAAAGGAGGTTATCAATTCAAATAGTAAGTATAATATCAAAATCACACATTTTTTTTCTTTTGACGCCCGCACTAGGAATAACTTATGTGTCGCGGGGGTGTTCACAAGAATACATTTCACATACACAGCACACCCAGAGTCAGAACAAATCGAACCCACAACACCACGTTTTAACCACCACGCCAACCGTGCACTCAACATGTTTAGAAAATGTTGACTTATATAAGCTTTTAAACATGTGTGCCTAATTTTTTAAGTGTATGTATGTTTGAATGTTTTTATATTTGTCTAAGTATATCTCAGTAAGTAGAAGAATAGGTTTAGTGACTTCAACGCCACGCAATCCATACATTTCATACGATGGCACACGACGGCTGCAACGGCAACAGAGGCGTTTGTTTGAAGTCGTTTCGCGTCGCGACGCACTTGTCGCTTACATAAAACAACGCCTAGCCTAAAAATGGCAATTTACTATATCTGATATTGCGTAGATTTTTAAATTATACCTTACAAGACGACAAACTTTTCTTCACATTTAATGTGAAGAAAAAGTAACCAATTTGTCGAGAATCTTTTATTAATTAAATGCCGCTTCTAAAAATCAGGTTGAAATTCAACTCTATTTATTTTGTTTTAGGAAATTAAAAGTTTTACTTTATTGTTATTTGCCGTAAAAAGAGAGTTCCAGTAAATAGTTGTTTAGTATCTAAATATAAAAGAGGATTTAACAGGAAACACACAGGAATTATTTGCTAGCTAAAACACTATTGCTGAGTTGCCGCTTGGAGCGAGTTTTTTTTTATTTTATGAGGATATTAAACATTTTCTAGTTTATTGAGCCATGTAATTGCTTTTTATTTCAGAAGTTTTAATTCAACTTTTTCGGCTGACTAAACATTTGCTTTAGTTTATCGTCGTTTACAATGAGTTTAAATAGTAAGCAAATATATGTTTAGGCAACAGTAGAATGTATTAAACTCTGTTATATCCCTAAGCCACGAAAATCCCGGTAACAGTTCTTTAATAAGTAAATATTCATTAATTAATAAAAATTTCCTTAATATTAAACTTTTACAGGGGTAGTCATTAAGGAAGACTTACTTGTTTATTTAGTGAGGATATTAAACATTTTCTAATTAATTAGGCCATGTAATTATTATTTAATTTTGTTGCTGAAGTTTGTACACTGATCAGTACTTAAATAAGTATCAACCAGTATCAGCGCTCGGCTTGTAACCGTGTCCACCGAGGTATGAAGGAAAAGGAAGATGGTCTTCCATATAGTAAGCGCGGTGAAAGCTAACTTGTTGTCATTGGCGAGCGACGAACGCAACACGACTTTACATACAAACTCCTCTCTTTTTATCACGCTCTCGCATCGCGCCGCGTTCGTCGCTCACCTAGGACAAAGGCTTAGCTATGAGCCACTGTATAAAACATGTCTAATAAACATAGATATGAAGATTTAAAAGCACTAAAACACAAAAAAAACGAAGAACATTTGAAAAGATTCTATTCAAAACCTCGGTGTTGATAAAAATTGGTCTAGAAATATATTACTTTAAAACTTTTTAGGTAGAGTTCACACACTTTAACCAACCAAAGTATTTTCTATATAGTGTGTCTCAGATGTTGTCTTGATAAATACCTTTTACATTTTATCTCTAATGAAAATATCTAAGCCACCTGGCGTCAGAATATTCACATCAACACTAATTCAGTTCAACATTTCAAGGACAAAACCATAATCTCACTTTGCAAAATGTTGATTAGAGGTAAGAGTTGCCAACATGAAAAATGTTTTACAAATATCTGAAATACTTTTTAAATTATTCCGCATTTGAGTGATGGTGTTAAAAAAAATAAGGTTAGAAGCAAAAGCTTCTAAAAAATCTTTATGATCCTATTAGTCTCGTCACTGCTACTTAGCTCTTCAACCGTAAGCCTAATGGTGAAATTTTTGTTCTACAATAAAACAAAACTCATCTTAACAATGTATCTACAAGAGAACATAATTATACTTAGTCAAAACATTTGAAATAACCTGAAACACAGTTTAATAAAATGTCCAAAGTATTCATGAACGTCCACATGAATAAATTAAAGGCCAGACAGAGTTCCCAGAAAGGATAGCAGATGCCTTCAGTAATCCCCTACAGCTATCGGTCGCCGAAATATATAAAATATACTTACACGAAATAAACGAGAAGCAAGTGAAATAGGTCACTTGCTTCTCGTTTATTTCGTGTAAGTATCTGAAAATACAATACAGCAACATATTTATTTGTGGGCGAATATCAGGTTTTGATGAAACGAAAATAATAATAATTGACATGTTTGCAAAATACCGATACTGAAAATCTACCGAAAGACTTTTTCAGGAAAATGTAATGGCTTGTCCGTATATTGACTGGTTCAGCATAACGAAAAATGGATTGTTGGTAAACTTTTAGATTTTATTAATTAAATTATTTATTTGGTAGGCAGTTACTTGCTGTCCTAGCTGAAAGACAAATGCGACGCGATGCAATCCATACAATGCACGTGATGGCGACGGTTGCAATGGAATCCGGGGCGTTTGTATGAAGTCACATAAACTCATAAACTTATTTATTGGTACTTATACACGTCATTACAGTAAGTAGCATTAGAAAAATTAAAACAATTAAATTATAAAACAATCATAATGATATAAATAAAAAATAAAATATCAAAAAGTGCGTAAAGTCATTGTTATTAAAAATAATAAATCAAATAAATGTAAAGTCAAAAATAATTATTTAGTTCTTAAAAACTCTTGAACCGAATATAATGCTTGTTCGGCGAGCCATCGCTTCAGTCGACTTTTAAAGCCGAAGGATGGTAACTTATTATACACTGCCGGGCCCATATCATACGTAGTTTTTGATGATTTGATTTGATTTCACATCGCGTCGCGTTCCACAAGACATGATGAATGTTATCAATTTTCAATCATGACATTAAATGCAATAACTATGTTATAACAAAAAAGCTAGTCAAATAAAAATCACGTGTGGTAAATAAAGTTACAAATATTTTTATTTGCCGCATACTCGTATGTTTCGATTTAAATCGGTAGAAATATTCAGTTTGTTTCTCTATTGTAAAACTGTTTCACAATGCAAAATTTGAATACTTTCCAATTGCAAATTCTAAAAGACAAGACGTGAATTGGCATTGTAATACATTTTCAACTAATCCATTCGTAACACAATAAAGAGATTTTAAAGAAGAATTTGTCAGTCAATATTTGCACAATGGCCATCGTATTATGTGTATGCGGTCCCGATGCAAATAAACAGTTCGCACCTTGAAAGCTATGTGGGAACCAATAAAAATGTTACTTAAGTCACTGCGCAGACCAGCTTTTAGAGATGGAACGATTTACCTTGAGGGATCTAAGTCATGAGCGATTCACGTTTATTTGAATTATTATTTTACCCTTTATTTATTAAAACAAGACAGAATTATTCAATCTACATTTTTAGGTCCCGTGTTAAAGAAAAATTTATTGTGATAGAGCTTTTGTGAACAAGCTTGAGTGCGAAAGCTATCTCACCTTTCATCTGTAATTTCATATCAAAGAAATAATTTCAGTATTAAAATCAGAAAGGTTACCAAAAATCAATTTTCTTATCTCTGTTGTAGCTATCGAATTAATGGCGCTAGTGTTTTGCAGAACCAGTCAATCTACGGACAGGCCATTACATTTTCGTGAAAATCGCTTTTGGTAAATTTTCATTACACTATAGGTATTTTTGTTTACATGGACATCATATATCCACAAAATCTGCTCTCCCGCCTATAGCTTAGACCACACTCTCCCGTCACGGTAGGTAACAATGAAATCCAACAAATGCGCCCCGCTATACCAATTTCCGGCTGTGCACTGAATCCAGTGCATGGCAACTTTCAGATACGCGCCACTCCATTTCTTTTGAAATAATCTTGTTGATGGTTTTCAATTTTTACCGGATTGTAGCTTTTATTTGGCGGGGAAAGTTTGGCTGGAATTGCATAGTCGTTGGCGTTTGAATTGTGTCGTAACAGTTCAGCCAATTGATCAAACTAAATTCTTAAACTATATATATTATTATTATTATTTTAATGTTGTTTTCAAATAATTTCTCTTATATTTTTTGTATGGTTAATTCAACCGTGTTAATTAAATGTACAAGTATCTTAAATTAGAGTAATTGGTGTAATTACCGATATAAATTAATTAAATAAATAAATAACCTTATACGTAAAAACAACAGAATAAACCATTTACCAGAAACAGACCATGTGCTTTCTCTAAAAGAAAACGGCCATTAGACGCTTGTGAATAAGTGAATTAAGAATTATGAAGCCCGTTATGTGTCTTATGGGAAAAGCTCTGCGGCACCTACCGTACTTAGAGTTAGGTAATATGACGCACAAAAAAATTATAACTCCAAATGGTCTGGCAAATGGCTCGGGTATTCTTTATGTTTTTTGTTGCTTTGGGTACTGATAAGGTATGGACAAGAGAAGGAAGTAATACTGCGTATGTAAGTAAAGTATAAATTCACTACCTTTCATCAGCGGCTTTACTCGCGTGGTATTTAACCGTCAACTAGCATTGGAAAAAACATACCACCTATTCTCAGACTTAAAAATATACAAGAAACACGAGGTTTTTATGAAAACACGGCAAAATTTAGATTTAAATAATAAAATAAACTAAAAAATCGGGCAAAGTCTTAATTGTGAACTTTCCATCAGGAAATTCACAATAGCAGCACGGAGTTGGATTTGTGTACTGTGAATGGCGATAGGCTCACCTCCTAATCCATAGGACCTAAACATAACAGGTGAAGTGTGGGTGTTGTATACCTCTGCCACACCCTTCTGAGTAATATGTTATGTTATTTAAATTATATTGTATCTGAGATATTTCCCTCCATCAAAGTATTCCTTCCTCAAGGTAGTATGTACATAAAATATGTGCCGACATGAATGCAACATAGTCTCTTTGATACATACTTGTTTCGCAGTATCTTTGCAATGACCGTATGACACTCTCGGGAAATCTTTGATGCTGTTTGTGACGAGACGTGTGTTGTACGAGACAAATTTCGATACATTGACGTCGGTAAGCTCCTAACAGCTTAGCACTATACAGTGTAAAATACAATTTTGTTCGTTTGGTCATAAATGATAATTTATATCACAGTACGCATTAAACATTTAAATTCGAGGTACGTGTAAAGAAATACAGTTGCATACGTGTTTCACCGTATCTTTGCGATGACCGTATGACACTCTCGGGAAATCATTGGAGCTGTTTGTGGCCACTGTCCACAAAATTGCAGCAACGAGAATTATGCGGCACAATTTTCGATACATTGATGTCGTTAAGCTCCTAAGAGTTTAGCACTGTAGAGTGTAAAATACACTTTTGTTAATTGGGTCTTCAATGGTAAAATATATATGACAGTACGCATAAACATTTAAATCCGAGGTGTAATGAAATACAGTTTCACTACAAAATAGGTAACTTTATTAAACATATTTATAAACAACGGCTAATTATTATTAATTACTCACAAATTATTTCAGTGTTCCGGTTGTCTAGGCGACATATTCTGCCCTGCCAATTATTTGTACTTTCGTCATAGCTCATCTTCATTCGCATACGTATGCAAATAAAATGTATGCCAACATCAATGCAACACAGTCTTTTTGATGCATACGTGTTTCACCGTATCTTTGCAATGACCGTATGACACTCTCGGGAAATCATTGGCGCTGTTTGTGGCCACTGTCCTCAAAATTGCAGCAACGAGAATTGTACGAGAAAATTTTCGATACATTGATGTCGTTAAGCTCTTCAGAGCTCAACACTTTGTCTCTGACACTCCTGGTAGTACATTTAATTTTAGTTACAATATGCATTTTAAATATTTTGATGAACAAATGACAGCATTACTAAGTATAAAATGAGTTATCCTTGTACTCCAAGGCGGTTAAAGTTAGTTGTTTAAAGTACACCAAGGATTGGAACAAAGGTTCGCCAACAAAGTTTTGAGTATCTTAACATAACATCACGCCTATATTATCCAGAAGGGTGTGGCAGAGGTGAACAACAGCCACATTTCACTTGTTATGTTAAGATCCCATGGGATAGAGGGAGAGCCTATCGCCATCCACCGGGCACAATTCCAACTCCGTACTGCTATTGTGAATTTCCTGACGGCAAGTTCAGAAATAACACTTTGCCTGACCCGAGAATCGAATTCGAGACCTCGCGGTGAGAAGTGCATACGCTAACCACTAGAATGGTCTAAGGAGTTTTTAGTAAATTCAAATTAAACCCAAAAAAAATAAAAAAGATTTTATGACATAATGATTCCGACAAATAAACAGCCAGATAAAGTCTACGCTAGTAGATAAATTTGTTTATAAATTATAATTTATGAGATGAATGAAAAGACCACTTACAAAATATTGTGTCACTTTTCCTCCTAGTATTGACATTGATGGCGTGATTCTTTGACTGGCTTACGATTATCATGCGTCATTTTAATATTATTAAGTAAAGTATCACTTTAAGTAGATTTTGTTATTTAAAGATCTTGTAATTTGTTGTATTTATCCTCTTAGTTTTTGTTCGCTTTGTAACCTACGACTCATTCATGTTTTATATTATTTTATATAATGGATCTTAATACAGCAACGATACAACAGATTGGCAGCGATAGCCGAGTGGGAGACCGTAGGACTGCGAAGTCTAAGGTCTCGGGTTCGAACCCACGGCACACACCTCTGTCAATAAATCTTTAAGATTCGTCTTTTCGAAGATATGTGTGTATTTATTATATAAATTATCGCTCGCTAACGGTGAAGGAAAACATCGTGAGGAAACCTGCATGCCTGAAAGTGCCTTAAAAAAGTACTTGAGGATGTGTGAAGTCTACCAATCCGCACTTGGCCAGCGTGGTGGACGATGGCCTAACCCTCCTCATCATGAGAAGAGTTCCGAGCCCAGCAGTAGGACATGTATTAGATACAGGGCTGCTTTTATTATAATATTATTATAATACAGCAACATTTCACTTCTTATGCTAAAATCACACGACGCGATTTTCACGAAATGTATGACAAACCGTGCAGTCGTAGACATCGTGAAAATTGATTTCGTTTCTTGTATAAATATTTTCATTCTACGGAAGCTGCGAAACCGCGTCATTAGTTCTAACCCTTAACGAACCTATAGTCATTCCAGACTCAGTGATGCTACTGAAAATAACCTGACGTAAAAATGCCTAATAGAACTTTCATCATAAAGAAATTATTTTTCAGCATATTTTTGCACCTCGCAAACCATTTTTCCTAGAAAATTACTTGAAAGAGGATAACCTCTTTCTTAAGCAGATTGAAAAAAGTTTCAAGAGCCTGAATGCTTTACAGCGGCAGGCGGTAAACTAACTTCTAGACTCATTATGATTCCGTTAGAATGCAAATTGGCATTTTTTAACCGACTTCAAAAAAAAAAAGAGGTTCTGTTTACGGCATACATAATAGCTTGGCACTTAAGCTTTGCTTTTTATCATAGGTATTACTGCAATTTTAGAGAATGCAAATATGTTTTTACTGAACTCTAAAGAGATAACTTTTGGGCAAGGTTTGAAATGTAAAATAAATTGAAAACATTTTGGGCAATATTACCAGCTTTTTTAATATTATATTTGTCTGAAATATAAAGATTGTTACAGGGCTAAGTCGATTATATCGATTAAATATATTTATTATCTGTGCACTAATAGACAACACGTTGGACATCTCTAGTCACCGCGCACCCATTCGTTCTCTCTCTCTCGATCACACGACACTACTATTTTGTCAGAACATTTTGTACTGGAGAACGCTTTTCTTATCCGGACACAAACCTATTAATTTGATCAAATAGCCTCTTATTTATTCACATTAATAGGTGTTTTATAAAAGTGCATTCGTTTTTCAAATAATAGTGCAAAATTTAAAACAAAAGAAACAAAAAACAACGGAACAAATGACAGAACAGTAAAATATCAATATTCAAACACGAATATTTGGGCAAATACAAATAACGTTAACCGCGGTAACGATATTCAAATAGTAAACTTTTGCCAGAATAAATCGGATTACCTTTTTTTACAGCTTGAATATTGTTATGCAATATTTTAACAATAGTCTATGTTAGTTGTACAGGGAGGAGATCACTTTATAGTGATTAGGCCGCCCATTGTGCATAGGTATTTAAATTAGATTCTGTATCACATTTATGTACTTTTCTTTTTGTACAATAAAGAATTCTCTATCTATCTATGTTATTAGGAAAAGCAGATTTTTTATGAATATGTTAAATCGTTTATTTTTATGACTTTTCACTCTGTTTACACTTAACTTAAGGGTAGACTCTGCACACATATAAAGGTATTGCTGTCTCTATCGGTCTTATATATAAATGTGTGAGTGAAAATACATGTTGATGTTCAGTTGTTACTCAACGGTTCAATACCTAGGATTTGTTGTTTGATAAGTCTGCCGATTTTCAACAAAATTTTGTTGCTATGGTAACAATGGCGAGCTTTAAAAACCAATATATTAATATCTATATTTTTTTCCAGACAAATCTTCATTTATTTTTCAAAATCTTTATTTACGGGAAGTGTACATGTTGGATCTTAAATTAAACTAGTCTAAAACTAATAAGTTACAGTCAGAAGGCCTCGTACCCAAAATTCAAGTAAATTTTTATTGATATTAAATTATGGTATGAATATCTAACTGATTAAAATTCTGACCTCAAAGTAATGAGAATGAATGACTTATTCATTAATGTTTAAGCTGGTTTTCCTTATCGTTTTCCTTCCTTTTTAGCAACCTATAAAACCCGCAAAATTACGAAATAATTGCAAAAGTGATGACATTGATCACGGGTAAATATAGTGTCACTTTTACGTTAATATCATGAGCGTAGTGCGTGGCTATGAATGGAATAAATCTTTACACAGATGAGTCAATTAGTAGTCAGTTTTGTAGTAGGTAACTGCCATTGTAGGTATAAGTATTTTTTTTTTTTTTTTTTTACTAGCCTGCGGGTGTGTCCCACTGCTGGGCAAAGGCCTCTCCCCATAACTTTTGTCATGGGAAGGTATGGACTATAATCCCACCACGCTAGTCCAATGCGGCTTGGTGGGTCGCCAGTGTTGCCTCGTTTGTTGTTTAGCAGGGTATACCACATGCAGGTGAGGTTGGCTTGGGTCCTGTAAGATGTAATTTATTTAGGTATAAGTATAGTCTACATAATAATTTAATGGTTGAATGTGACATTTTATATAGTTACCACTGTTCCTAGAGTAAATTGAATGATCTCAATTTTTAATTTGTTGGGTAAATACGATTTTCTTTTCGTAAAAAAATACCAGTAGAAATAAATACTGACCATATTTAAAAACTGTTATTTTAATTAATTTCGCTACAGCGACGCATCCAGGTCGTATAGATTAACTAAAAATATGTTTTTCATCTCAGCAACTTGAAAGACGTTCTTTGTTGTATGAAAACAGTGAGCATAACTGGATTTTGCTTCGAGTCAGTTTAGTGCGCAATAGTTGCTTCGAGTTTTGCTCTCGTTCGAAGCAAAGTTTAGTTTTGCTTACTGCTTTCCTTTTTTATGTCATCTATTTCGACACCACGTCTAAAAAACTATCAATAAATTAACATTACAAACTATCTATTAAAGTTTATTTTTTTGTAGAACTTAAAATCGTGTCTGCCTATACCCGTGGGATAAAGACGTGATTTCTATATATATGTATTTAATATACTAATTTTACCACGTAGGCCATAAACTTATTGTTTTTTTTTTTGTGATTTAGTTGTAATATTATTAAAGCCGACATGAGATGAAGACATTATTATTGAGAATACGGGTTACTCACGTTACTTTAGCCGGGATATGCCGGACAGCAGCGCGCAGTGCGAGACGTCACGCGACGGCGACGAAACGCGATTTATCGCCCAGTTGATGAATCTACGTACTAGATTCGAAACTAGTCGGCAAAACCCGGCTATAATAACGTGAGTAACCAGTATTCTCAATAATAATGATTTAGTTGTGTTTACCTACATGAATCAAGTTGATGAATCTTCTAGGAACCTATCATATATTGCACGGGATGGTAGTGTGGTTTGAAGCATCAAGCAATATAAACAAGCGCTATTAAAATAAACATCATAAAATAACCCAAGCGTTTCGATTGCTAAGATAACCAGTATTACTTCCAGGAAAATTCAATCCAATAACTAGATACATATTTGTAGAAGAGCAATGTTATTACTGGTGAGCGAGGGTTCGAGACTTAAAAGCTTGAAAACTTGGGTAATTTTAATTATTTATTAACTTTTGAGAAATTACAACTAGACACATAAAAGTCAGACAAGACCAGACAGATGACATCAAAAAACTATCAAAAATATTAATAAACTAAAACCGTCGCTAACAAGCAATATGAGTAGTAGTCGTAGTTTTTCTATAATAGTTATGTGTTGTTGATAAATATGTAGGCACAGGATAATTCTAAAAATAGTAATTACCGCTTCTTCTATCCTGAATGATTTTTATCCTTGTATATTTCATAAAAGAATTTCGTGTGATTTGCTATTGCTGTTGTTTCCTGTTGAAAAATACCCAAATAATACTTTTCCTGACGTGGGAATGGAACCCGAAACCCCGCGTTGAGAGGTCGCAAACGCTGACCACCATCACTAGACAAATAAGGCCAAATATTTACGTTTTTCTTTCGATTCGTTACAATCTTCTGTAAAAAAATATTCTGATAAAAAAACACAATTTTTGATCTAATCAGTGACACATTTGTATGTGTTATCACAGCAATTATCCCGTCGTATTTAGGTCAAACATTCATTATCAGTTTATTTAATAATTAATTTGTTTTTATATCTGTCAGCTTACGCACAGTTTACTATTGCTTGATACTAATATTTACTTTTTATCTTACGTCAATGTAGTAATGATTGTATGGGTCATTTAATTTTAAAGTCTGGAATGGCTTTTCTTATCCGGGCACCAACCTTTTAATGTGATCAAATAGCCTCTTGTTAGATCACATTAATAAGTTTGTGTCCTGAAAAAATATTTCCACTTTGGCGTTAAGCAAAAAAAAATATAGAACACGTATTTTTATTTATTTATGGAAAGAAATAATTTCACGTGACGTCACCCTGCCGGTTAACCTCACACGGTGTCACTTACGACTAACGTAATTTTATAATAGCTAAAAGTTTCCCAGTTTGTGCTTCTAATAGAGATTAAAACGATTACCTAATATGAAATTCAGATCGTGGTGGCTTTGGAAGATATTGAAAAAGTGGTGGTAAAAAAGTTACGTCATGGTATAAAGCGTAATTTTAGGATATGTTGACCTTGGTGATAGTAAAAACTACCCCCCTACCATTGGTAGACACTTTACTTGGTTGCAACCTCAGGACTGACCCCCTTAAAGTTTGAAAGTTTTGGAGTGTCTGTCTGTAGTTGAAACTATGCTAAGTGTCAGCTATTTCGTATTATTTGACTGACTGACTAATTAGACTTTTTATTTTAGTACTCTGGTTTAGGGTGTATCAGAATATCGAAATTTATTGTCGTCCATCGATATCAGGCGAACGCAATGGTGCGCACTAATTGCCTCTTTAAACGTCAAATGCGTCGAACAAAGTCGATTGATTTCAGTGTAAATAACACACGAAGCTATTTCAATTATTTACTGTTTCAGGATTAGTCAAGAGAAAGGCAATTACAGGTACAAATGTTGAAATTTAGAGGAATGATTTAACCAATCACTGGTAACTTGCATTCAAAGAGATATTCAAGTTGGAGTATCAAAGAGTCATGCGGGTTGCGAGTAAGCTGAATTATAAATTGCCGACCAAAACTAGACGACATTTAATTTTCAGAAGGAGTTGTATTTTGCTCTCAGATCAGAATGTAATAACAATCTTATTGATTCTAGAAGACACAAAATCAAAATCTTTACAAAATGTAATTAAAAATAAAAAAATAATCGGGAGAATAAAACTTGTTTACTGATTAATGCGTCATCCTTGTTGACTCACACAAGTTCTCGATCGATAATTTTCCTCTATAAAGTTCCATATCAAAGCAAAGCACCGTTGATAAACGTTCAATAACCACAATGTCAAGAGCGGTAGTATCAAGTGTTTCTAGGTCAAGTGCACGGCTACAATACGTCGGCTTTTACGGGACCGCACAAAGGCTGTATGCACTGCCCTCTTAACACGGCGTGTCACTCTTGACGTCTAGATTCGTTTTTGATGAACAGCATAGGACCGCCTAAAGATACAATAAATTTATGTTTTCATATTTATTACTAAGACATAGTGGAATTGAAATGTCAGGACTGGCAGGCCGTGCTATAGTGGTCAAAGAGCATTGTTCTTGTAGCTTTGATGGAGTGAGGTTTGGTAGTTCCATCGATTTTTTTTTTTTTTTTTTTTATGGTGGATAGGCTCGCGTTTGACCACGATCTCACCTGATGGTAAGTGATGATGCGGTCTACGGTGGAGCACGTTTACCTATGAGATACCTATTGACTCTTGCTTTGAAGAGATCTAAGTTGTACTCATGCGGAAACACAGACTCGGGCAAGGCGTTCCACTCTTTGGCAGTTAAAACGCTTAGTGCGTAATGGTGGAATTTCTCTTGATAATGAAAAATGGGTTGACTAAACCGGTTATTATGCGATGTGAAAACGAGTAGGTGTGCTGAGGCGCTGAAAAAGTTTATGCAAAATGGTTAGAATAAACTCGAGCATTGTTTGCACTTATATGACAGCCAGATGGACTGGTGATCTGGTTAAGATCGCGGGAAGCCGTTGGCTTCAGGCGGCCCAAAACCGCGCGTTGTGGCGACAATTAGGTGAGGCCTATGTCTAACAGTGGACGTCGTAAGGCTGAGATGATGATGATAGTTTGCACTTAGAACAAATAGATTGAATCAGTATATATAAAAGAATACATTACTTAATACAGAGGCATATTCGATACAAACAAAAACGCTTGCAGTACCACTACCGGTAATTAATGTAACTGTTTCACTAAATGATTAAATAATATTGATAATTTCATGAAGTAGTAACGTGTTTATTTGTCCATTTCAAGAAACGATTTCTTAGCATTGATCTGCCTCATCCACATCATGATGTAGCCAATAGAATGCGACCATTTCACGATATTCTTGAGCATTTCCCGAAATGAGCAAATTTACGATATGGCCTCGACATAGACACACTTATGGTAATATGGGGGGTTGTAATATTATGGTGATTATTTTATTTTATTTCTTATTCTATCATATTATTTGCAATATGATTATGCCAATAAGAGCCTACTAGTGCTGTGCTTGTCATATTATTTATAATAATAAATACATTATTGCTGTGTAGTTAGACAGTTCTAAGCAGCAATAGCCGAGTGGGTGACTGTAGGACTGCTAAGTCAAGGGTTTTGGGTTCGAACCCACGACACCTCAATAAATCGTTAAGATTCGTTTTTTCGAAGATATGTGTGTATTTATCATATAAAATATCGCTCGCTAACGGTTATGGAAAGATCGTGAGGAAACCTGTATGCCTGAGAGTGCCTAAAAAGTGCTCGAGGGGGTGTGAAGTCTACCAATCTGCACTTGGCCAGAGTGGTAGACTAAGGCCTGACCCTTCTCATCATGAGAAGAGGCCTGAGCCCCGCAGTAGGACATGTATTAGATACGGGGCTGCTATTATTAGACAGTTCTTAAGGGTTCTGAATTATTTGGGGTTGAAATCTTAGTTACATAAACATAGACGAAAACTTTTTGATTGTATCACAGTATATTTTACAGCTGTGTTTGTCTTATTCACAACGTAAACATTCTATATCAATGTATCCAATTACCCATATCTAGGTTAAATATAGGCAGTAGTTTGCAGACTGCTTGGCGCTTCCACATAACACAATACCACCAATATACATACACATAGTAACTTGCTAATCTCTTCCAATATTATGATTGATACAAGATATGATTAGAACAAGTGTACATATGATGATTAATGAAAATTTACACTCACTAAATTTGATTTGTATAACCTCATTTCATGTTATTTCAAATATTGTTAAGTAAAGGCAATCTGTGTGTACATTTTTTTAATTTTTATATTTTTGTAGTATAAATAGTTTTTGTTATTAGTATTATAAATATTTTTTTTGTTTGTTCTGAAACCCTGATACAGTAGTATATACACACATTGTTTTTACTCCTTTATTTTCTGCTTGAAGTGTAAGATATTGCAACCTTATATACTATGGATTTATTTACAATAATTTAATTGCATTTTCTCTTAATACCTAACCATATTTAGCTATAATGTTGTTTTGGTTGCTATAACTTACACATAGAAATTATTGTCAAAAAACAAACAAATATTGTATGAATTATTTGAAAAGATGGTGCACATGAGTTTCTCACCAGCTCTTCTCATGATGCAATACCCATCGGAGCTGGTACTTGGATTGATTTTAATTCAATTCTCTAAGTTGAATTAAAGTCAATCTAAGCTTCGGTGTCAAATCTAAGCTAAGTTTTATTTTAATTTTATATTTTTTTTGTTTTGATGTTTGTTTTGACGTGTTCAAGCGCCCCTTGGGGCCCATGGAAATAAATGATTTGATTTGATTTGACACTGCATAACTTTATAAAAGTTATGCAGTGTACACTTGTTCTAATCATCGTCAGTTAAACCAAAAGGATCATTGTCAGGCGTCATAAAATTAATTGTCAAATCAGATACGTGGAATAATCGACCTTGCTCCCCAGCAAATTTTGGCAGACATTATATGCTTTATTTCCTCTCCAATTTGTTTAAGTGCTCTCGTCAAATAGTAAAAATAAAAATGTATTAATTTTTAGGGTATTACACAAAGTCTAAGTAAAAGATAAACATCAGTCAATTATAAATCGAACACAGCTGTCAATGCGATTTGATCGGTCATATTTTATCCCTTAAGTAGGTAGTAGTATTAGGTACCCCTAAATCGATCGACGTCGAATGATCGTCGAATAGTGTAGTGGTGCGCCCTTATTGGCTCTTTTTATATCAAATGCGTCGATCGTTTTAGATGTAACATTTTAACTATATTTTTCTTGATGGCTATCAAAAATAAACAATATCCTTTCTCACTACCCTCTCCTATTGACCTTTATACTTGTATATTTTTATAATTTGATAGTGTTTCAGTATCACTTAGTTTGCGTTATCCGATGGAAAATCCTCACGCTATTCATAACATTTGTTGACCTGACCGGCAGATTAATTAAAGAAAATACCAATTAATTGATTCATCAATTTTATTTAAGAATCAAGACTACATTAATGCAAATATTATTTGGGTATTACAACTGGAACAAATATTTTTCAGGATTCTGATAAAGTAAGACTAATGTACTCTTGATTCTTAAGATTGAGATTTTCCCTTAATATCTCGTCATTCGTTTAGTGCTAGTTATATATTATTTTAATATCAGTACATTATTGATTTATGTAGAAGGCATATAAATATACAAAGGCTAATCTGTGAAACACATTAATCCGCTTATATGAGGTATGAACTTTGAACGGTGATGCATGGAATTTTTTATAAATATTATGTATGTACTTCACTGCTCATTTAAACAGGGTAATTCTAAAAAGTCTAACAACCACTTTTGCTGTACCATTTTTGTATGATTCCGTTGTACAGTGGGCCAACGAGTTAGCTGTGCAGGACAAAAACTTCTAAGTCATAGTAAAGACTTACTACACCAGTTATGGATAATTAAGATACTTATCTAAGTAGTAGGTATATTACACTGATTAAATATGTAATTCACATATGCATATTTATATATATATACTATCAGTTTTCACTATGGCGTTGAAGTTTTTGCCCTGCATAAGGTTCCTAGGTACAGTGGGCCAAGCAATTAGGCTTGGCCCACTGTACCTAGGAACCTTTATAGTTTCGAAATATCCGTCTGTCTGTCTATGCGTCTGTCTTAAAGCGTTGAAACCGTTAGTGCTAGAAAGCTGAAAATTTGCATGAATATGTAACATACATACATTCTGTCAAAAAAGGAGTAGAATAAAATCTGGTAAAATAAAAAAAAATATACACTTTAAGTGGGATGATTTTTTTTCTGTTGCGTACCCAATAGTGTGGTGACCGTTAGATAGGTCTTTTAAAAACGTTAAGGAGTTGCTACGATAGTTTTTTTTAAATTTAGAGATCCGTTTGCAAGATAATTAACTGTAAAGAGCGAATTTTTGTTTGAGTAGGGCCTCCCCTCCCCGCTCTAAAAGTTAAACCGATACCTTAAAAAAATGCAAAAATCATGTTGGTAGTATATGTTATAAACTTTCAAGGAATACTATAGCGGCTACGTTCACTTAATTATTTCAAAAGTAATAGGGATTGAAATTCAATACATGAAGTTTAATATCTGCGCAAACACTGTTAAGTTTCCATTTTCCATATTTGTTTTTTCTTATTAACACTAGTAATGTTAAAATAACCCTGTAAATAGATACTTTACTGTTCATTTATAAATACAATAATATTATGAAGTACTTGATAACGTTTCACAGCGACGCTGTACTATTCCATTGGTTATAGAACACTGGACACCCCACGCGGGGAAGGCGTGCCTTTATTTGTAAATGTGTGGGTTGCACTTCACTTGTGTTTATTTACATTGTATTGAGGATCATATTAATGCAACATTATCTGAATTTTATTTACAGAAAAATATACATATTAGATCTTAAATTGAACTAGTCTAATAACTTAATCTAAACTTAATAAGTCACTGTCAAAAGGCCTCGTACCCAAAATACTGGCAGCATTACCGCGTTGTATTGCGATACAAGTCGCTGGCCGAAATATAAGCTAGCATTTCGAGAACGAGTTGCCTCAGTTAGACGCGCTGACAACTCTTTGTACAGACTATAGGTGGTTTGGCCCCAAGGCATTGTTTCAACCGCAAAAGGCGCAAACATGTAACAGCTATCAAGCGTGCTATTTTTGCGCCTTTTGACGCACTCAGCAGAATCAGCCGCCGCTCCAGCCCTTATTCAGCCCTTAGTATCTTACTAATGATTAACGCTTACAATAAAACAGGTTTAACGTTATCGTGATAAATCTATGCAATATTATTTTCGTGTAGCAAGCACACATTTTCATAAATTCCGAGAACAAACTTTGCTATTCCGGACTACAAGCAATGCTTGTCAGGTAATATGTGTTCAATGCACTCTGCGCTATCAGCCAGCCTACTGCATATGTGTGCAATGTACGCACGTGTGGGTGTCACCTACTCAGACACGTTTGCCGACCACGTTCATCACCATGTGCTTGGCGTAATTACTGGCTCATTGAGTGTACACGGGATATGTGCATGTAAAGATGCAACTGTTGGTATATTTAAACCGTACCGTGGTTCCTATGAGGGAGGAAAATATTGTGTAATTAATCGGAGGCTAACCTTTTAGATCATGGATATTGGTTTTTTTTAAGAAATAACAGTTTTTTTTTGGCTGATATTATATCGTTGGTTTTAATAAGTAAATATAATATTATGTCTCGTGTTTGATTTGGATCATTTTCTTCGTCACGTGCTCAAAGTCCTTACTGGCTCATAGACAGTACAAGGATTATGTGTTTGCAAGATGCAGCAATTGTATATTTAGACCGTTTTACAGTGGAATATTTCCTTTGAGAGCGGTAAATTTGTGGATGGATATCGGACGTTAACATTTTAGTTTATAGATTTTAGATTCCTTAAGCAATAGTAGAATTTTAAGCCGATATTTTATTCAATCTAAGATCTGACGTTTTTATTTTTAACATGGCTAATATTTTTTTGTACAATTTTTTAACCCGATCGTTTAAAATGATCAAAAAATATTGCCAGATAAAAAAATCCTTTCGATACAATCAAGTAATTGGCAAATATAAATAATGTAAGTAGGTATGCTTATTAAGTCATGCCTTACTTTTTTTATTAGCTAACTTAATTTGTGAACAAATATAAGATTCAATATTTCATCTCAAAGGTACTCACGAAATTAAGTTTACAAATTTTACAAAAGAAAATAACAAGCCAACTTAAGCTGTAATACGATTCATTGCGTAAAGTGTTTTTTAAAACAAATAGAATGTACTTAGAATTTTATTTACTTTGTCAATACTTAAAACAAATCCTAAAGGCGAGCCTTTGATGTCTCGTTAGCAAAATGAATAAATATTCCAAACTCATTGACTTGATATTAAGTCGTAACAAAATTATATCTCACTTTTAAAGGTCAATTCATATTACTCTTAAAAGTAACTCATAATGCTTACAGTATCATGACTAAATCTTTAGGCTAGATATATCTAACACCTGTGAAATTTCACAGGTGTTAGATATACCTAACCCAAACTTATAAATGAAGGGGCATAAACTTATAAATGAAGAACTTAACAGATATTTTAACTGACGTGAGTTTGTAACATTATTCAAATTATGAAATACGGGTGTTACTCACGTAATGTTGGTCTATTTAGTCGAAGTATCGCACTCTCATGAAAATGCATAAAAGTATTGGTGAAACCGCGGTCGACTAAATAGACCAACATAACGTGAGTAACACCCGTATTACATTTTTCAAAAATTAGACAACGGGTCTAAATCGTGTAATTATTATAAAGGTAAATAAATAGCTATGCTCGACGTTTCGAATGACTTGCATCATTCTTGGTCACGAGTCGACTGGTGACCCGTTGTCTAATTTTTGAAAAATGTTCTCAAATCGCGAAATTTAAAAACCCGTATTACATAATTTGAATAACTCAACAGAAAATACTTATTTTTACTAGTGGTCAATGTGGTCACCTAGATAAACCTGCAGGTCTAAAAAGGCATTCACCTTAACTGGTTCTTAAATTTATGGAAAATATTTTCAATTTATTGTGGAGATCTTAGATGAACTTCGATTAATTTGTGTTATGATCCATTAAAATAATTGTTTAGTAAGTGATTTGCTATTAAATAATACTCAATTTATTTGCTTTGATGCTATTTGCAAACAAATTTCGGCTCGTTGTTAAACTGAATAAATTGGGAATTTCAAAATATTTTTGAAGCACAATAAAAAATGAATGAATTAGGTATCTATTTGATAACAGTCGAAGCATAGATCTGTCACGTAATTAATCAGTATTTTTTCTATTGTAAAGTTATTTATATTGCTTTATTGGATACACATGATTAGTTAGTTAGTTTATGTCAAGTTATTATACATTTAAAAATAATACATTACACGACTGCCTCGATGGTCTCGGGTTCGATTCCCGGGTCGGACAAAGTGTTATTTGTGAACTTTTTGTCAGGAAATTCACGGAGTCGGCCCGGTGGATTGCGATAGGTTCACCCTCTATCCCATGGGCCCTAAATATAACAGGTGAAGTGTGGGTGTTGTACACTTCTGCCACATCCTTCCTGATAGTATAGGCGTGTTATTATGTTATGTTTTATCATACGACTTGGTTTTATCTAATAGGTGTTGTTTTTTCAATTCATTGACCCGTACTGTTATAGTTTTGATAACGTCGTACTCCGTTTGAACACGCCCTTTTGCACATTTTTATATTATTTACTTTTCTAAACAACGTACATTATCGCTTACCGAATAATGAACTGAAACAGCGATAGAATAGAGGTCAATTATTATGTCAGAAGAAATTAAAAAACAATTAACTCGATTCATTTTTAATTCAAAATTATTACAACTTCTAATTGATTATTTTTAAAGCATTTAGCTATGCTTAGCAAATTATACTAAGAAACAGTTGAAAAGATATGGGACCAGCAGGATTTGATTTTACTTAGGGTTCTGGTAAGAGGTGACCGCAGTTGGATGGCTAAAGCGGCTGCCCGTTGTGCAGTAAGGTCGCAGGTTCAAATCCTGCCGGTCCCATATCTTTTTCAACTGTTTCTTAGTAAAATTATTACATAAACACGATGCAAAGTGGGTGGGACAATCGATTTAAATAATCTCGTATTTTGTATCGTTTAATGCACTAACAACAGCGAAACCTAGCGAACGATAATTCGCCAAAAACAAACAGAATATATTCTTCAAAAAGTATACAGGGTAACACAGTTGAAAGAAAATACAAAAAGTTCTTCATAATATAATTCTTAAAGTACCATGAAAAAAGGATCAATATTATTTCGTAATATTTAGCAGTTTTCCTGTAACGTATACTTATTTCGTCATTACGTATTATTTCTACATCACTTGCCATTCGTCACACCTGGATACTGGTACTAACCTTCTCGAAGAAATATTTTTTTCATATCCAAATGTAAGGCCATGAGTAGTTTTATATTACTTGCACCTGATAAAGAAGCGGGAATGTTTTCAATGTAACACATAAATTTTATACATATTCCCAAAAGTAGAACGATTTTTGTACGGTAAACTAATGAAAGATAGTTTAATTTAAGCGAGTCGGACTCGCGTACGAATGGTTTGGTACCATTATTTATAAGAATGGTTAAAAAAACAAGTATTTTTTATGGGAACCCCCTTAAATATTAATTTTAATTTCAGTATTTTTTTTTACGAGTTTTGTTTCATTTAATAATTTTATATTATTCTTTTATTTGATGTATATATAGTTAGGTATTTATTTAATTAGTTTTAAATATTAAATTGTAGTTAGGTTAGTAATGTAAATATTTAAATAAATGAATTTAAGTAAATAAATTATTTTTGAAATAAACTGAAAACTTAATATTCTGGGAATATTTTAAAAGCGTCTACTTCTTACCGTTATCAATATCGAGCTGAAATGAGCAAAAAAATCACGTTTGTTGTATCGGAGCCCCCTTCCCTAAATGTTTATTTTATTAAGTTTTTAGTACTTAATATTAAAGCGGCACCTGTTATACAGCTATCTGTGTATCTGTAAAAATTTCTACTGTATAAATATCACGGTTCATGAGATACAGCCTGGTGACAGACGGACAGCAAATTCTTACTATTAGGGTTGCGTTTTTACCCTTTGAGTACAGAACCCTTAAAATAGAAGAAATATTCTTATATTGACCAAAGTATAGTACCTTCTTATCACCTTTTAATTATTTTAAGGTCATAATAAATCACAATATTTATCGAATCTTGCCAGAACTCGTAAGATGTTGCCTAACATAATATTATTAATGATATTAAAAGTTCAACAGCATTTTTTACACTCATTAAACCGTCATCGTTCTCAAGATAAGGAAAACCGGACAATACTCGTTTGTTTAAAGTTATGTAAACAAATTTTATTTGATTAATAAACAATTTTGCAATCAACTTTTCAAAATTTTCTGTATTGTAAAGTTTTTAGGATCTGTTTAAATAAATAAAATAAATAAATATCTCCCAACTTCCCCAAGGGTCACAGACTGGTCCTTTATTGTTTACTCTATTTATAAACGACATAAAAGAGTGCTTCCATCATTCATATTTTCTGTTATATGCTGATGATATGAAAATAATGAAACAAATTCGAACACATACTGACTGTTTACATTTGCAGGAGGATCTGTGCAGGTTGGAACGGTACTGCACAATAAATAAACTTGATATTAATGTTTCCAAATGTTTTCATATAACTTACACTAGGAAACCTAATCCACTTATTTCGGACTATAGCATAAATAATGCAATTCTAAAGAAAGTTGACCATATCAGCGACCTAGGTGTAATTTTTGATTCCAAATTATTATTTGATAATCATATTGAGAATATAGTGAACAGGGCATCCAAGGCCTTAGGGTTCGTTATAAGATCATGTTACAAGTTCAAGAGTATTAAGACTATTAAAATATTATATTGCACGTTCGTGAGAAGCATCCTAGAGCATGGTTGTCAAGTATGGAACCCTCAATATGATATATATATCGATAAAATTGAGTCCATACAAAAAAGATTTCTAAGATACTTAGAGTTTAAAACAAAATGCTACGACATTGATTACGAGACTCGCTGTAGGAGACATCACATTCTTCCATTACATTTACGTAGAACAGTAACTGATGTAAGCTATTTGCTAGACATCGTAAATGGTAGAACGGATTCTTCGGCACTTCTTAGCCGTATTGAAATATATGTTCCTAATAGACGCACAAGAAATCCGCCTTGTCTGGCAATCTCAGCAGCTGACACTAACTACCGGTCTAATTCGTTTTTCCACCGTGTAGTTAAAAAAACAAACGAATATGTTAGGAGGGAAGATTTAGACTTATTTTACGACCATACTCAGTTTCGCAAAGTAATAACGAAACAATTTTTCGATCCATAATAATAATAATGATAATTTATTTCAATTTACTGTTATTATAATTTATTATATCCTATCGACTTATTGATTGTTATTGTGCCATATATTGTGAATTATTATTAGATCATGTTATTTATTTAAATTTTAATATGTAAGTTTCGAACTTAGCCATATACATAAGCGGAAACTGTCAATTGGCTTACGTTATGTTATTTATATAAGTAATTTTATTAATTGTTTTAAAAGCTGTTTGTTTCCCAAAATAAATAAATAAATAAATAAACTTACACACAACGCCATCTAGTCCCAAACTAAGCAGAGCTTGTACTATGGGTACTAGAATAACTGATACTAATACAAAAAGTACTAAAATTAAAATCAATCATTTTTTTTCACTCTAGTAATAACTTCTGTGTCGCGGGGGTGTTCATGCACACAAAGCACACCCAGAGTCAGAACAAATCTTTTCGGATCACTCAAAGATGTAAAGCACACCCAGAGTCAGTAAAATTTTTTTCGGATTACTCAAAGATGTGCACGTCCTGTTGAAAGTTGAAATCGGCAAGGCGATTGCTTTAACCACTACGTCTACCGTGAAGTCTTAAATTTTTAACACGCTTATGTATGTATATACCTATGTATGTATGTATGTAACCGACTCCTTTGGACTCGACTTTGACCCACTTTAAACGGACAGATTTCATTAAAATTTTGCACACGACCTGTCAAAGATGATGATGACAATGCAATAATTCGAAAAAAAAAAAATTAAAAAAAAAGGCTCTTATAAATAAACCAAACTAAAAAGTAGAAAATATATAATAGTTTAAAAAAACTAAAAAACACGCTTTTAAAGTACTTCTAACTAAAAAGTGAAAAATAATTCCTAATATAAGCTGAAAATGGTAATGAACAAAAAATACTAGTATTATTGTGAAAAAGCGTGGGTTGCTCGATAGACGAAAAGCGTGTTTTTTAGTTTTTTTTAAACTATATTTTTATTTTTGATTACTTCAAGATGCAAAAAAACTTACAAGGAAGTATGAAACAATCATAATCATGATTTTTTTCTATGGTTTATCTTATTGTTCCTCTTACTAACAAACATATAGTAAAAAGATTTAACTCTGATTCTATCTTAACGTTCCAAAGGTCCGAAAACAAGCACTTATAAATATTTGCTACATAAATGTTTGTAGAGTACAGATTTAGAACAATATACGGCTTCCAGGAAATATTCTTCAAAAGCCTTTATTTTTCTATCTCTGTTTGGCCTATCTCTGCATTTAGAGAGGTCCTTATTATTCCGAAAGCATCCGTCCATCCTAAAAAAACACCAGGTAAAAATACATTTCATTATTCTTTGTAGATCAAGCCACCTTTGTTCTTGTTACAACAAAGTGAATCTCAACCGACGTGCCAGGGGTCAAAAAGCCCGTGACTTTATAATTGAAAATAACAACGAAAAATTTGATACTGCCGCTAAAAGCGGGAAAATTTTAAAATTAGAATGTTATTTAAAAAAAAAATATCAAATACTATCAGAAAAGTTTCCGTATGTTCGCTTTTTAAATATTCCCGTGAAGCGTATCTACATTATACACCGCGCTACGAGAGTAGTGCTACGCAATATACGTAAACTTACCGGACAGTACAATAAATAATATAAGTATGTACTATCAGCCCAATAGATTCATATCCCATTCGACAAATTTCGTTTGAATTATAGTAGTTATGCCATTAGTTAGTTTTTAAACTTGAAATTCACCACTATTTAAAATGAAATTTGTAATTAGTTGTTACGCAAACTTAGTCATCTATGTTTTGGTATTTCTTTTCAAAATACGTAAATTAATCTATGGTTCTATTTGTAAATGCGTCATTCTTATTATAGGATATGAAAAATTGAGCTTTTCTTATAGTATTACGTGCCATTTTTAATAAATTGGTATAAAAACCAATGTACCGAATTCAGAATAGGACCTATATAGATAGATAGATAAAACTTTATTTGGGCATACAACATAGGATATACATTTTGGATGGACATTAGTGTAAAAGATTTACAGAATGGTTAAGTCAAAAATTATTATATGCAATACTTCCACATAACTAACTCGAGTTTAAAATGTTTTTAAATAAAGAAAATAAGTTTACTTAATATGAAATAAAAATAAAATGAACAATTATTTCTAGATTAAATTATTTTATTCCTACACAATTTTACGTCTGGATACATATTTGTTTTGATTTATTTGATTGACGGTTCTAGGCTATTTATCTCAGTCTGGCAGCCTTAATCCGGTGCCAAGCGGATAAAACTGGATAGAGGCAGATAGTTGCAATTTCACTGTCATTAATCACTCTATTGTTTTGGTTTTGATAGTGATTGGTCGTTGACATAGCGCTTTTATTGTTAAATGATAGACAGGTTTTTATATGGAAGTATAGTGGCTGTCAGTTTTAAGATTGGTGTGATTTTGTCTTTAAAAGTTGTCTGATAAGCCTTTTTGGCACTTACTTCAAATACATCAAATTTATATAGATTTAACTAGCAATGTGTGGGAACATATTTTATATATTATATATAAAATAAAATAAATTATTTAATTAAATATTTATATAATACAATAATATACACACTTACAATAAAATATACTAAATCTATTTCAATCCTAAGGTTGCCTGGCAGAAATCACTATTAGTGATAAGGCCGCCCATTATTGTACTGTAATCACTAGATATAAGTTCAAATTGTAAACTCAAGGTGTACAATAAAGTGTATAATAAATAAATAAATAAAATGACGAAATACTTACAAAACTTTATACAGCAACAAAAAACTCCTCCGCATCGATGTCAAACGTCAACATCGTGCCCAGAAGGCTGGCAGCATTGCCACGTTGTAAATATATCACTAGTCACTACATAGTATAAAACAAAGTCGCCTTTTCTGTCCCTATGTGCGCTTAAATCTTTAAAACTACGCAACGGATTTTGATGCGGTTTTTTCCAATAGATAGAGTGATTCAAGAGGAAGGTTTTTATGTATAATACATGCATAGAAAGGGGGAATTGTTTTACTCCAAATTTAACGCGTGCGGGCCACGGGCAGTAATGAATAAATCAAACTACTGGATCGATTTTAATCATTTTTTCAGTGGATGACATAGGCTATATATTATATACCCGTGCGAATCCGGAGCGGGCCGCTGTGTTTTTATATACAACATTCACAGTTTTTCTGTTGTGTATTTAGTATCAGCATTGTACCCGTGCGAAGCCGGGGCGAGTCGCTAGTCATAATATAATACAACTATATTAATATATTAGCAATATTAAATTTTTAATATTATCTGATACTTTATCAAAATGAAATCTGATGAATGAAATGAAATATCAAATGAAAGCGGCCCTTATGTAGAGAAAAATATTACAAAAACGTGCAAACGAATTGCTTTGAATCATTTATCGAATAATATCTGTAAATTTTTCTTGACTTTATTTGATTTTATACGTAAAAATTGTAGCTATCCAGTTATTTTGTTTCGAGTTGTAAAAGTCCATGTTTGTACGTGGTTAGTTCATCCAATACCTTGTTGCAGCTGTACAAAATGTATGTGCTGCTGTGTTACATTGTTTTCGGGCTAAAAAAGAATTTAATAAGGCGTACACGAAGTCGAAGTGGTGAATTTTGTGTGAAATAACCAGATAATATAAGCTTCCTTCACAAGCTTATCTATTATGTAACTTTTCTTTGTTTTATAATGATGAAAATTTACCTTTATACTTTACTAACTTATACCCGCGAGTTTGTATGCGTAGAATTACCTGCTACCGCGCTCTGACGGAGGTTTAAACATATTGTGCCACTCCCGTGGTGTTTAGCGTTTTGTTAAATATCTAAAGACCGTTATTGAGAGCTAGACTTTCAAACACAAATATAATTATCCAGATTCAACCAGTAGTTCTCAAGATAAGCGCAATTAAACGAATAGACTAACTTTTTGCCACGCTTCCGTCTTCGTAGCTACTGCATCGATAAAAAGTAGCGCATGTTACACGCCTTGTAGTCCTTTTTATAAAAATAACCAGTTATAATAATTATTAATTAAAGTTATCAATCCAGCTGTTTAGGAGATTTGCAGATAAAAATAGACAGTCAGACAGACAAATAATTTAAAGACTGTATTTAACTTGGAATGTTGTTGTTATTTTAACATTTAAAAAAGACATTTTAAATGTATTTATTTTTATTGATTAATAAGGATTCCTCTTTCTCTCACTAAGGTTACTTAGATAAGAACCTTAAAGACAAGAATAACTTATAAGTAAAGTAATGACGCAGCTACAAATGTAATAATATTGTTGTTTACAACCAGTATTTAAATTAACAACCACATTCTAACCGTGAAATAAATATGTGACGTCGAATTGCAAAAACATTTTTCACAAAACTAAGGAGTTGTGACGATAAAACAACATCGTGAGGGTGTGTCTTTAGCACTTGTTTAAAATAGATATAATAGTGTCCCGTTAAATAAACAATATGACTTTCATAACATACTATAACATCACGCCTATATTATCCAGAAGGGTGTGGCAGAGGTGTACAACGTCCACACTTCACATCTTATGTTTAGGTACCATGGGATGGAGGGTGAGCCTAACGCCATCCACCGTGCACAATTACAACTTCGTGCTGCTATATTTGACGACCGGATGGCGGAGTGGGTAGTGTACCTGCCTGCGACGCTGAGGTCGTGGGTTCGATTCCCACTTAAGACAAATCTTATTGTGCATGAAAATGGGGGTTTGTCTTAGTCTGGGTGTTTCTATGTATAATAAGTATGTATTTACGAAAGAAAATTATATTATATGTATGAGTATCAGTTATTCTAGTACCCATTGTACAAGCTCTTCTTAGTTTGGGACTAGATGGCGTGTGTGAGTTGTAAAATATGTATTTACTATTTATTTATTAAATTAAATGCAAATTAATTAAGTAACACTTTGCCCGACCTTTTTGTTTATTTTTTTTTTAAATCCACATTTTGCAGTGTTTTTATAAAAATCTCGTGCCCGCGTTTTATTTATTTTTTTTACTCTGCTGCAACCTCTAAATGTTCTTGTATATTTTTAGGTATAACATAAGCCGTGCGCCTATGGAATGCGTTGCCTTTGGCTATCAGACAAGCCAAATCCATTACAATTTTTAAAAGAATGTTAAATGAGCACTATCTTTGCTTATAGTATTATGTATTGTATATTTGTAAGTAGGCATAATAATATATATATTATAACATATTTATATATCGTATATATATATTATATAATATGTCATTTATTGATTTAATATATTATGTAATAATCCTTGTTAAATGCAAATAATTTCTTATTATCTAAGCAAAAACTACCGCTTCATTTTCTCTTTCCAAAATGTCCAGGAAGGTTGCCTGGAAGAAATCGCTTTAAGCGATAAGGCCACCCTTTGTACATTTTTTCTTTTTGTTGTACCTCTTAAATTTTTCATACGTTTTTTACTTAAACAGTATTACTTCCTTCTCTTGTGTATATTTTATCAGTACCCAAATCAACAAAAAACATAAAGAATACCCAAGCCATTTGCCAGACCATTTGGAGTTATTATTTTTTTGTGCGTCATATTACCTAACTCTAAGAACGATACGGTAGAACACTTTGTCCGACCCGGGAATCGAACCCGAGACTTCGCGATATGTGGCGCATACGCTAACCACTAGATCAACGAGTCAGTTACCGATAGGGTAATTAATGTTATTTACAATTCAGAAACAATAGAGCTTGTCAGACTGATATGTGTGCAATTGAGCGGAATAGAATAGTCACGCGTGGGTTGGGAGGAGGTTCTAACACGTGCAGAAATAGTTAGTAGAGTATTATTGTAGTCAATTATAAGGAACTATCTAACCTCTAGGATCAGAAAATGAGGAAGACCCAAAGGCAGATGGTCAAGCGACATAACCAAAATTGCCGGCAATCTTTGGATGGAAAAAGCCACAGATTTTTGGAGCAGGCCTTCACCATCGATTGAGAGGGGGTTCACAATAAAAAAATAAAAAAAACAATATTTAACAAGATTAGTATTATTATAATAATGTTAATAATTTAAGACTATACAAAATAATGCAATGCGATACAATTTAATTTAATTAGATTGATCTTTAAAAAATAACAATTATATTTTTAAAATATCTAAGCCAATTTAAATGTTACATTGTTGTTTTGTTAAATCATTTTTAATTATCATAAGTATTTATTTTTTTATTAAATATTTTTTAAATTATTGCTGCATAAAATGAAATCTATTTTATTGTATTATTTGATTGATATATCTTAGCTACTTTAAGCATGTAGTGTACGTTTTTATAAAAGTTATGATTTAAATAGTGAAATAAAAGGCATTTTATTTATTTATTTATTTAAAGATAGAATGTGCCCCGAGGATAACGATAGGCACCTTATCTATCAAATTACATAATATAACTTTCAGGGCAAAACAACATCTATCTCAAATTTGCCTATCTCGTCAGAATTTTCAGTTCTGTAGAATAAGTTGATTTGGATTCGGCATATTTTTGGTACATTTCGTGTGCTATTGAGACGGTAAATATATGTAAAATAAATTAATTTGCCTTTTAATTGTACTACTTGTTAGGTTAACTTAGGTACAAATAATTATAAATAAAATATTTTCTAGTACAATATTTTGCAGCAGGTTTTAATTTGGTAAATTCTCAATAATATATTGGCATTGCGGCAGTCTTCTTCTTCTTACGAGTCAATGGTCAAAGTTTTTATACCACCCCGGCACCATTGCGGCAGTAGCCGAGTGGGAAACCGTAGGACTGCGAAGTCTAGTCTCAGGTTCGAACCCACGGCACACACCTCTGTCAATAAATCGTTAAGATTCGTCTTTTTGAAGATAAATTATCGCTATTTATATGATAAATACACACATATTGTGAAGGATAACATCGTGAGGAAACCTGCATACCAGAGAGTGTCTAAAAAGTAGCGGCAGTGCTTCTAAATATTTTAACCAAGTAATATTTGGCGTACACTGCTGTATGCATTTATTTAACATCTGTAAAAAATTGGGACTGAGTGTGTTCTTGTAAGATAATCTCTACAAAAGGTTATCAAATACAAAAACCGATTACGATACGTGTATGGGTAAATGTATAACGTACTTGCTACTACTACTATCGACAAATTAAAATTCATTTAATAATTTATAACCTAGATTAGCGTCGTAAATATCCCCGTGTTTTTTTTTTCATTCCAGCTAAAAGAATACTGCAAAAAATAATACTTGCGATTGCATTTTTTCAACATCACTTTTTGGAACTTTTACATAACAAAAGCGAAGAAACCGTAGTTGTATTCTAAGAAAGTCATTAAACAAAGTGTTTTACTTTTCATGGCACTTAAAAAAAGTTAAAGCTTTAAATGTTCTAAAATTTTCGTGGAATGCTCGAGAGAATAAGTAAAGCGATTTTATAAATAAAACTTGTATCGTAAGTGATGACTATTTTTTAAAGTATTTTTTGGTAAAGGTTCAAAGAATTGCTTTGACGTCTGTAAATACGCAAATATTGAGACATCTTAATAATGCATTATAGTGTTAAATGTCTTCAAAAATGAGGAGCTATTTTTTTTAAAACGTGAATTTATCACGTGAATTTTTAATTTTGTTTCGAGATGTTGTTCGTGTGAATTGTCAAGCTACTTTTAGTGGTGTTGAATAAAGGAATTAAGGATTATATTTTAAGATAAAATGGTTTTAGTATAGATATAAAACTCTTTATATTATAAGAATTTCAAATTTGCCTCGTTAGCGTATGCGCAGTGCACCGCAAGGTCTCAGGTTTGATTCCCGGGTTGGGCAAAGTGTTATTTGTGAACATTCCGTCAGGAAATTCACAATGGTTGCACGGAGTTGAAATTGTGGCCGGTAGATGACTTTAGGCTCACTCCCTATCCCATGGACCTAAAACATAACCGATAAAATGTAAGTATAGGACATCTCTGCCACATCCTTCTGGGTAATATAAGCGAGATGGTATGTTATCTTATGTATGTAATTCACATAATTTAAAACAATGCGAATCTATGCAAATAGTGAACTTTATTTACTCTAGTTGATTAAAACTGATATTTAAAATTACAAACATACCTATATAGGTATAATTCTTTAAACACCACCTGCCCCAAGATAATGACTTCGCGAATATTTTTATGTAAGTATTAGATAATAACATTTGTGATAGTAACATAACAAAATAAACATACAATTCAACCAAAACAAGTTTATCGTTGTTTTCGATTTGGCACTCCGTCTCAGTAACTTCCATTACATCAGAATTCTTATCTATAGAGCTGATAAGTTTCTGCGTCCTAAGAGGCCGATCACCTCCGATCACTCAATACTCAATTCATCACTCCCTCAATCACCTCCGAACTTAGAACGGTTACATCCGGATAAGTATAGTGACTCCGCTCTTGATCTATCCAAAAGTTATAAAACGTTATCTAATAGTTCATCGCTTTCTCATTTTAAAAAGATTTGAAAAACAGCTTCCATGTTAAAATAGTTTGAACAAGACGTAGATAATAATAGAGTATATCATACACTAACAAAGAGTTGACAAAACCTACATCTTTCATCGGTTACAAAAATAATTGCATGTGAATGGTGACTGTCTGCATTGTAAAATGACTGCGTATACGCTGAGCGTATCAGAAGAGCGTTATAAATATGCAACAACTCACACACAACGCCATCTAGTTCCAAACTAAGTAGAGCTTGTACTTTGGGTACTAGAATAACTGATACTAATACATTATATACTTTTTTTTTGTAAATACATACTTGTTATACATAGAAACACCCAGACTAAGACAAACCCCTATGTGCATGCACACAAAGATTTGTCTTAAGTGGGAATCGAACCCACGACCTCGGCGTCGCAGGCAGGTACACTACCCACTCCGCCATCCGGTCGTCATGATACGATATTCTCTGCTTTTTAGGGATATATATGTATATAATATACCTACTTTATTTCAGTAATATTTATGTACAGTGGGCCAACGAGTTAGGTATGCAGGGCAAAAACTTCTAAGTTATAGTAAAGACTTACTACATCAGTTAAGAATAAGTGAGTTACATATCTGAATAGTGGGTATATTATGCAATATGTAATTCACATATTATGCATATCTTTTGCAGTCAGTTTTCACTTTAGCCTGCATTCCTATCTGCTTGGCCCACATATACCAGAGGTATGTATGTATAATAAAACCGATTTATTACATTACTTACACAATTTAAATTAATATTTGCGTCAGTAGTACTGATAACTATTACATCATGCTGTGCCCTAAAGGGCCTCTATCACGTTAGCACAATAGTTTGTTTAATTATCACAAGTACCATTGTGTGTTAAAAATACAATAAAGTTTTAAAATTTTTATCTGACAGATAAACAAAGAACGGACATTTCATTATCACTCGCGACGTGATTGATTAAAAACTAATATTTGTACTTTTTATTACGTTACTATGTAAACACCTGTATTTGTTTTATACCAATATAATATAACATGATTTTAACAAACTTTTATGAATGTCACATAGTAACTATACGCTTTTGAGCTGTAAAGATACATATTATTATGCTGTTAAAATAATCTTAATCTTATGCACACGAACAAGATTTTCTTTGCCCTCATAAAAGTGTTGTCTGCGCCAAACTGTCAGGATTAAAAAGATTTCGGTCTTGACTAGACTGAGCACGAAACAACAATTATTTATTGCTTATGGAACCAATTATTATGTTGATTTTGCCTATTGTGCACTTGTGACACAATAATACACATAATGAAAAACTCCCGGTTTGTCGTGAATTCATTATTATCGTACGCTGAGAATAAAGAAAAAAGATTTTGGAAAAATTTTGCGCAATAAGGACATTATCTGCAATGAAATTGTACAAAAAATAAGATAACGGTAAATATTTTGCGTTATTGCGTTGGTCATGAATGTTTTGGTACTTTATCTATAATATTAAGAGCAACGATGATGTCAGACTTGTTATGTTCCTGATAAACAACAGTGTTCATTCATGTATTATAAAATTAGCTATGTGATTGTGTCCTCTCCAAATATGAGTGACTATTTTCAGAGTGGGTTTATTTTTTGAGAGTAATCAAATGGGAATCGTATACGACTCCCACTCATTACTCTCAAGGGTCTGCTTATAAGCAGCCCCAAACCTCAGCCTCGTCTACTGAGTGTATGGTGTTTGCGAAATATTACAATTAGAACTGTACAGAAGGTAACGAAATTCATGTGAAAATGCAGCAGAAAACCGTAAGAGTATTTGACAATGATCACCATTTTTAGTCCACTGAAAGTGATTAATTGTATGTTTTTGGCAGTAGTATTAAAAAAAAATGGCTTACTTCATCAAGAATAGCCTACAGCTTTATAAAAGTTTGATCTGGTTTAGATCGCGGGGAACCGTTGGGTTTAGGCGGTCCAAAACTATGGTGAAAATTGGGTAAGACCACAGATATAGATCTACATAGATAACGCAAGTATCACGATTTGTATTGAAACCAAGCGTGCCGACTTTTTAATACCTATTATGACGTCACAGCCGAAATTTAGTGACGGGAAATCCAAACCGATTCAAAGACACTGATGCCGCCGATGCCCATCCGCCAAGTACGATTCAAACGGCCGTCCGCTATGATTTTCTCTAACAAAAGACCCGCGTAGACTGAAGTTAGCGGCGACCAACCTTGACGCTTAGTCGGGGTTCGGACACGCGAAGTACATGCATTTGCGTTATCTATGTAGATCTATATCTGTGGGTAAGACCCAAATTGGTAATGGGCCTCGTCATCATCATCTCAGCCTGAAGCCATCCACTATTGGAACATGAATGTCTCTACAATGATAGTGACATCGCAGGACTACGAACTAGTAAAAATACAACTTAAATTATGTCAGTAAACTACAGCAATAAGTTGTTATTTACGCAACTTATTATCAGTCATATCCTTATTCAACCATATTATTGTTTTGACCTGCCAAATCGTTAGTTATCCGAAAAAATATGTCAGAAATACACGCATGTACTAACATGATCATAACAGGACTGTCTAAGCAATTTTTGACCCAGACATAGTGGTAACTGCCTTGTTAATCTAGTGGTTAGCGCATGTACCGTAAGGTTTTAGGTTCGATATTTTTTCACCAAATCCTGAGACGGAGTTGAAATTGTGCCCGGTGATATCCTCACCCTCTCTCCCATGGGACTTAATCATAACAGGTTTAATGTGGGTGTTGTACACCTCTGCCACACCCTTCAGGGTAATATAGGGGTGACGTTATGTTTATGTTCATGTTCTCGTAGTACTTCGTATAATATTAACTTATAATGGTGCCACACCTCCAATACTAAGGTAAATACGAGTAGGTACATTGTAGTCCAAACAAATAATATTACTATGGACATTGTAGTCAACAATTTCATTAATTTATCACCTACCTGTAAATGAGAACTGTTCTACAGCTCGCTGAATGAATTGCTTACATTGTCATAATCGCCAGCCAGCGAAATTATATTTTTATGAAAAGTTCACGAGAAATAATTTAAATACCTTAGGCTTAGCCGAAATGGATGGTAGAGTGTTATATCTTGTTAAGTTAATGGAAATTCAAATTAATATAACGTTCTATTTTTTAGTCTTTTGAATAAGTTGGCGCTCAATCCACGAATTGCAATATCCCGTAATCAAGTCTTAAAATCGCATGTGCATGGCACTTAAACTTTATAATATAATTCCAGATAGTATTAAAGTTCACGACATAAACAATATATATAATTATATGAATAAATGATTTGATTTGATTTGATTGCCTATTTTAAGGAGAAAACTACTTTCACGTACCACACATTGGCGTACGTGTTAACTATTTAGTGTATTCATCAATATGCAGTTCAATGTAGTGAATCAATAGAAGAATAAAAGAATAGAAAGAATAGAATCACGCAAAATGAAAACAATAGAGAAAACACGGAAACACCCAGCGAGAGAAGCGTGTTTTTCCTCACACAAGTAAACAGATAAGATGCATAAATACTAAGAATATAGGAGAAAGTCTTATCTAGTTTGTAAACAAACGATATTTCTTTATGACTAATATTTTTGAATTGATTTGGCATTCATATAGGTAACTAGTCGCTGACCGCGACTTTTACCGTCCGACCGTTCCTCAAACGCATAAAAAGTATGTATAGGCATGGCATTAAACATGGAGCGACTTTAATTTGCAGTGTTTGCTCAATATGACTCATACCAAGCGTCTTTTATTTTCACGGACACATTAATCTGTTATTGGCTTTACTTTAGTCAAAACGACACCACTTTGCACACATGAAGCTTATAGCCTAGAATTTCTAGATTAACATTAGGCTACGCGGGCGGGTAGTCGAAAACCAGTACAAAGATCTAACTTGTAGTCTTAAAGATTACCACGAACAAACAAACTCTTTAACTTTACTATATTGGGTAATTTGGGTATAGAGTATAGATTTACCATGCATATAAATAAGTAGGTCACCCAAACACGGTTATTTATCGATATAATTTCCGTAAGTGCATCATTGGGAATTCACGATTGTTTTCTGTTGATTAGATTGGAGTGTGGGCAATGATTTCTATTATTATCTTATTTTTGTTTCCTTCATTGAATAATACTATCAACTTGATTAAAATGGAGTATGAATTGAGTAAAATGGTATAAGGAAAAGAAAGTTCCTTTCAAGATTTGGAAATCACTTTTAAATTGCTGGCAAACAATTCTTTTAATTTTTTTTTCAATATTTTTTTAAAATTACAACTTCAGGCTCAGGCATTTTGTAGACGCAGCTAATATTTAAGCAACTGGCAACTAGCTGTTTACAGATAAAAAGTTGTTCTCAGATTGTAAAAACCGTAGGTATAGCAGGCTATTTAGTTGCTGTAACTGCTGAAACTGGCAACTGAAGTTAGCGCGATTACTATTAAAAACATGAATAAATAGCTCTTCTTAAGTTGCTTCAGAAATACTAAGAAACAGTCGATATTTTTATTGGACTTAAAGCGGGGCTTGAATCTGCGACCTTAGGATTCGTATCGTCTCCCATTTGAGCTATCCAAATCACACTTTCTAAATCCTCGAATCTTTTGACTGCATGATGCACGTCTTATCGGACGCACGCATAGCATTTAGCCAAGAATATCTAAATAATATATAAAAATCAATTAGAAATTAAACACCTGCCACCTGGAAGTGGGCTGCAGTGGCCAGTCTGGAAGTCTCTCAACCGCCTTCGGACACAAGTTGGTCGCTGCAGGGAGAACCTAGCCAAATGGGGAATCACAAACACCAATGACACCTCGTGCAATTGTGGTTTCCCTAGTCAAAACATGGCTCACCTGCTTTCGTGCCCGTTGTCTCCTTCTCCATGTACCCGTGAAGACCTAATGCAGGCCACAAGCAAGGGAGTGGAAGTTGCTACCTACTGGGCAAAAACAATATAAATAAAAAATGAGAAACCATAATGCCATTGATACGTAAGAAGAAGAAGAATTAGAAATTGATACACAAATTCGGATGCAAGTATAACCTGTTTGGTAGTCTAAGCCTTCATTATTACCACGATAGTCGAGTGGGAGGCCGTAGGATAGCTAAGTCGAAGGTCTCAGTTTCGAACCCACGGCACACACCTCTGTCAATAAACCGTTAAGATTCGTGTTTTCGAAGATATGTGTGTATTTGTCATATATATTAACGCGGTGAAGGAAAACATTGTGAAGAAATCTGCATGCCCGGGTGCCTAAAAAGTACTCGAGGGAAGTCCAATCCGCACTTGACTAGGCAGCGTGGTGGACTATGGCCTAACCCTTCTTATCATGAGAAGAGGCCCGAACCCAACAGTGGGACAAGTATTAGATACAGGGCTACTATTAATATAACACAATGACTGCACTGCTCTTTTTATGTGACTTTCAATATGTATGATAATTGTTATATATTATTCATTTCATTTGAAAAGATGGTGCACATGAGTTTCTCACCAGCTCTTCTCATAATGCAATACCCATCGGAGCTGGTACTTAGTTTGATTTTAATCTGATTCTAAACAGTTGGATTAAAATTAATCTAAGCCCCGGTTATTCAAATCATTGTAATAAGTATAATTTAGTTTTACTTATAATTTATTTTTATATCATTTGTTTGTAATATTTTGACGTGTTCAAGCGCCTCCTGGGGCCTATGAAAATAAATAATTTGAATTTGAATTTGAATTTGACACAATTTATAACTACAAAAACCTTACGAAGCACATTGCATCGGTCACGTAATCATTTATTGTCAATGTTAATTGCCAATTAGCAGTTATTATGACCCATGACTTTCGCTAAAGATTATATATCTTTAATGCCTGCTTAGTTTGTTAAAAAACACTGTTTGTTTTGTCTTTAAGTAGGCACTGAACCTTTTAATATTAATGATACTTGATAACTTTCCAATGTGTTTTCCAGACTTAAACAAAGCAGGTAAAAAATGGATGATATACAGTTCTGTCTGACCTTTCTGGGATATAATGGTAAAGTTATCAATTGCCTCGATGATTGTGTGTAATGTTTAGCGTATGCGCCTCTCACTGGGCGGTCTCGGGTTCGATTCCCGGGTCAGATGAAGTGTTATTCGTGAACTTTCTGACATGAAATGCACAAGAGCAGCGTGGAGTTGAAATTTTGCCCGGTGGATGGCGATAGGCTGATATCCCATGGGACCTAAACATAACAGGTGAAATGCGGGTGCTGTACACCCCTGACACACCCTTCTGAGTTATATATGCGTGATGATATGTTATGTAATGGTAAAGCTATGAATTTGAATTTAGTAGATTATACTTGGTGGCAGTTATTTTGTATTATTCTCTTATATAAATATATATTTTAATATCTAGCATTATAGGATCTTATAAATTATATATAAATCTTAATGACCATAGTGTCATTACATAGGTGCTATCTGAAAATCAGCGCTGTAATATTTTAAACTGCAGCAATTGCTGAGATAGTCTCCTTTTTGGTCTCATACAAGAGTATTCCACTTGTTTACCGTGCCTTATATGTGCTTATTCTTAATTTTATTGTTCTATTTTGTTTAAGTTTACTTTTGCATGCCTTATTTTTACCATTGTACTCTTTTTATGAGTCTAATTAAATGCTTTTTATTTTCTTTTCTTTCTTTTCTTCTTTTCTTAGCTAACGCGAACTATATCTATGGAGAAAGCCACACCATCTCACCTAACGACTACCAAAATATTACAATGTTAATGGTGAGATTCAGCCCTGAAAGGATTCATGAAGTTTTAGAATCATTCAAAATTGTCGAGTATAGCGAAACCACAATGCGGTAAATTTTGTGGTGACATACTTTACAGGATAAACCAGTTGATTCAGTCCGTATTTAGGTATTACCTATTACAAAATCAGACGATTCTGTCACTTAATGACGTAGTCTAGCACTTGACCACGGCGTGCTCCAAAATATGGGAAAACATTATTGTTTGATATCATTGAATGTATACCTTAAGTGGGTATTTATGAGTGCAATTATGAATATTCAGGCGGTATAACGGACATAATAATATTTGATGGATGGAATTGCCGAGAATTGAGACATTTGAATAGGATTGACTTGAATAATGAAATCATACATTTGACTCGAAACGTTTGCAGTGCTCGTTGTGTCATACATAATAACTGTTCAAGTGGACCACCTAATCACTTTGTCTTGTCCGCTTACCTTCGCCACCTCATACCCCGAAAACTCTAACTAACTATTCTAACTAGAACTTTAATATAATATTTTTAATGCTTTAATAAAATTCTGATCATGGTCAAAATGTTCAACGTTTTAGATCTTTTGAGTGTAATAATCTTATGTAATCTTTGTAGTTTAATAAAACTAAAGTTGAAAAAATAAAAACTATTATGCATGTGAAATATACATCATATTGTCAGTAGATAACTATTATAAATATTATTATGTCGGCTCGTGACCAAGAATGATGCAAGTCATTCGAAACGTCGAGCATAGGTATTTATTTACCTTTATAATAATTACGCGATTCAGACCCATTGTCTAACTTTTGAAAAATAGATAACTATTATTAATATTATTTATAAAATTACTTTTGAAGCGACTGCCCGGGCAGATAAATTTAAAAAAATAATAATTGTAGTAGCGTGTAGCGAAATAAATACCAACATAAAAAATAATCGTGGTCAGGTCAGCCAAAAATGCAATACGACGAGACGTTGAATGACCTGTTAATGAAAAAGCTCACGAATGGTTTTTAATTTATAATTCTTCGAAAGTCTCATGACGTCAATGTGTTCAGAGATTGCAGTCATGCACGTGGCTTGACACTCGTTGGTCCATTGATAAATTCAATCAGATCCTATTACCCTTTGTTGACATACACGTTGTGCATGGAAATGATTCGGAGTTTATTTTTGTCACAGCTGTTTTCAAGTTCAAGAGTAAATATAATAATATAGGTTTTTTTTTAACTGGAAGTAATTTAATGGAATTCTGCCTAATAGGACTACATGCGACCTGAATAATTACATTAAATTACTGCTTTACTTGCGTGTTATCTTTAACACGCAAGGCTGATCAATGTATTATTGTTTTTCACATTTCGGGAATTGAACGAGGTAAGTGGTAATATAGATGGGCAAGTATTGCGGCAGCTGCGTGGTTGTCGGCGAACTGGCGTCGGCACTGAGGCCTACCAAGAAAATGCTTGGGCGACCGACGACTTGGACGCCTTTAAGGAGGATTGGAAAGACAATGATCTAAAGTAAAAGTTTAAATCCTTTACCCAACATAAGGACAAGGATATGATTTAAAAAAGGATACACTTTAATGTGATCTTTTTTACCAGCTAATGAAACATATGCCCAAAGAGGATTATTGACGGTGGCTTTGATGAATCAATTGTAGTCATTCAAAATAAAGGATTTAGAAAAAAACAACCATTATTTATTTCTTTCTTGAATTGTTCGTATACGCATTTATAAAATGTTATTCATGTTATACTCCAAACAATGTAAGTAGTCTACATTTATAATACGCCCTAAAAATAATATTTCATTTTATCTTACACATATTTATCTATAAATCTTGACGCAAATAAACAAAATTATTATTTTATCGCTGTTTGTGGTAATATTACAACGCAAATATTAGATGTTTATTCAAATAGGCCGTTGTTATTGTCAATTTGTTATAATAAATAATTACGTATTATTTATTACTGTAGAATCTTAGATAGTAGATATTTTTTTTTTTATATTATGGCCTTTGATACCAATCAAACTAATACTGATAGTATTAAAACGACTGAAAATTTTATGATTATAAAATTTCGATGTTATTATAATAAGCACATCATTTTTATGTTCACAAAAGCTTTTGTCGACAGTATTTTATTTTATTTACTATATTTTATTTTAATCTTTTAGGAAAACTTACAGCTAATACAAGATATTGTGATAATACATATTAAACGTCAGCCATTTACAAGTTTTCACTGTTGGTAAATGTATAATGTTATGATAAAGGTTTACATTGGGTAATATTGCTACCTATTACAAAACCAAAGGGCTTCCGGCTACTTTATTGTTTCAATTTATTCTAATGACACTATAGTTTATTTATGTATAAATCGAGTCCAAAGTACAAAGTTCCACAGTAAATATACAAAATATTCCATTCAATATATTTTGCTCACGGATGTGTGCTAATGTACAAGTGTACCTACAATGTGCTTTACAATAATTACTTATACCTTTGCATGTACAAAAAAAAATACACTGGTCTTTAAATCTGTCAAAAGTAATGTTTTTAAATAAAAATTAATAAAATTAAAAACCCACCCTCTGGCATAATCTTTTTGTTACTTAAAGTAAGAAAAAGATTATGCCAGAGGCTGGGTCTGTAATAAAAATAACAAAAACAAAAATTTAAATATAATATAATAAAAATATACAATAAATTGAATAATAAAAAAAGAAATAATGGAATAATTTGGTGCAAACCCCAAAATTCTTTCAATTATTGAATTAAATCTTACTAGAGGTTATTAAAGTCTCTATGATAATTTGAGCGTTAATAAAAGCGAATTGACCTGACTTATTTCAAAAGATTTTGTAAGATATTTTTTTTAAATACTTTTTTCCTTTTTTCATGCATCACGAATAAACACATTATGTCAATATGTGTAATACAACTTTTAATCATAAAACCGTGGCGTGATACTGCTGTAAACTAAATGAGTAATTAATCATTATGTCTGCAGTCAAGAAAATCTCATAAAACAAATATTAGCCAAGTATTACACGAATTATGTTATTAGATCTCTTTTTATTACACTTAATTATCCTTACAAACACTTAAAACAAACAAAAAGTTGTTTGCTAAAATAACCCGTGCTCTAGACAATACAATTTTTATGATGCACTCTATAAAAATTCTGCGAAACATCATACAACTTAAGAATTAGGAACTACTTCAAAATATAAAACCACATACATTGCTCGTTAATTTGAATAAGTTCAACTAAACGCGAAGTTTACAACGCGCAATGTATGCTAAAAGTGAGTTAAGAACAGTTGAATAAATTAACAACTGCATCGTTTACCACAACATGCTTATCTGTATAGACGGCACGCGTTCGCGAAGTGCAAAGTTTACACACAGACAACTGTGACACCGATACTCCGTCACAGAGCAACGTGTTGTGGAACGTTATCAGTCAGACGCGTCGCACGTGCTATCCACTATATAAAACGGCACAGCCGCTGCACAACACCAAACATTAACCGACTCTCGACTACTCAACAAGTCACTACTCTCTTCAGTAAAATAAACTCAACATCAGCGTTACGCTGTGTTGCCTACTTTGTCTCCTGCAAATTTTCTTCTTCGGAGATGGACAAACGCCAACTCATCGGAAGTGCCACGAGGTACATCGCTGGCAGGAACGCAGTCCAGACTGTTTATTGGAGGAAGTCAGCCGAAAACAGCAAGGGACTCGTCAAGACCACGAGGATGACCTTCTTCGGAAAGAACGAGGGCCCCAACAAAGTTGATAGTGCTGAAATGTTCGCCGCAGTGCGGGAAAGGTACTCGTAGGAAGGCAGATCCTTCATACGCTTTCGACTGTGATAGTTTAGAATAATTCCTATTTAAGTGTTAATGCTAAGTTCCAGTGATTGTTGTGCGAGAGAGTTGTGAGAAGACACCAAAATGTACAAATTATAATTATTAATATAATGTTTTATTATTGATTTTTTTCGTATTATTTACTACCTTGATTAAATGCTTATATTGGTGGGTTCCTGAATATATCAAACGATGGTATTCTTTGTGCCTTAAATAGTCCGCACTTATAAAGTGCTCATAGACCATTGTTCGATCCGATGTCCTACTCTTTCATGTAAATAAAATATAACCTCTTCTTTTTTGGTCGGGTATTGACTAGGTGGACTTAATATACCAAGTATTCAATAATCCAAAATCTATGACACAGAACCTATGCATAATATTCAGAATTCCTATGATATTTACCGACAATAGGGCTCTTATTTATTTTTATTAGAGAATTTTTAAATGTACAACAATTTTGTTGTGACTGAAAATATCAATTTATTCATGATTTTTCCTAAATACATCTATTTTACGACGAAAAAAAAACATTTCTATGACTCTGATAAAACGGTTCTCGTATAATATGCCCAACACACCAATAAAATAACAGCAGCCCTGTATCTGATTCATGTCCCACTGCTGGGCTCAGACCTCTCATCATAAGGAGGGTTAGGCCCATTACGCCATATAGCCCATTACGCTGGCCAAGTGCGAATTGTTAGACTTGGCACTCTCAGGCATGTAGGTTTCCTCACAATGTTCTCCTTCGCCGTTAGCGAGCGATAATTTACATGATAAATACACACGTTATATCTTCGAAAAGACGAATCTTGTCAATTTATTGACAAAATGTGTGCTGTGGGTTCGAACCCGAGACCTTTGACTTTGCAATCCTACGGTCTCTCACTCGGCTATAGCTGCTAACATTACGTTAATATTTGCATAAAATATAGATAGCTGAAATGGTTAACATTTTGCCAGAAGAATCAGGAGCAGCATTGTATAGCATCTACATTTCACCTGTTATGTTTTAGGTCCTATGTGATAAGGGGTGAGCCTGTCGTCATCCACCGGGCACAATTCTTACTCTGTACTGCTACTGAGAATTTCCTGACGGCAAAATACCAAATAATACGGTTGCCAGATCCAGCAATCGAACGCGAGACCTTGCGGTGAGAGGCGCATACACTAACCACTAGACCAACAAAGCATTACCGCGATAAAAAAAAAAAAACAACATCAAGGTAGGTATTAAAATTAATGAGTAGGTATTAAAATTAATGAGTACCTGGGATTATAGGTACCTACTCGTAAAATAAAGAGTCCTGCTTTTGAATTAATATCAGACAGGAAATTACTATATTGATGCTTGCAATAAGCCGAATGGATTTACAAAGAGGCGTGCAATGGAGGAGGTTTAATACAGCCATAGATTAATAACGCCTAGATCAATATTCTTCGTACAAGCGCTTCGTCTGAAGTGAAGTCAAAAGCAGATTTTTAACGCACTGCTTGGCCAACACGCACACACGAAAAAGCTTATGCATTAAGCATAATATACATAAAAAAATAAAAGTATATGTATTTGTAAAGATTAGAAAATCAGGCGGTCCTAAAACTATTTTTGAAATGTCTTCACTTTTCATGCTTTTACTCAGTTTATAGATGTAATATTTTTATGAATACAGTATATCGTTACGTTTGCATTTCCTATAAGGATTTGATGGAGGTAAATAGCATCCGCACCGTGTGATATTAAGGTATAGTCAGCAACATAGGTCGTTGAATACATCAAAATTGAAAAACCATCAAACAACTCACTTTCTTCTTATTAATATCACAAATATGAAATAATGTACACAATGCACAAATTTTTGTTTATTCTAAGTTTTCTTTCATCACTTGAAATAATGACAATTTTGCGAATTGAATGAATTTGAATCGACATGCAGTGTTCAACGACTTATGTTGCTGACCTTTTAGCCGTAGTCGTCGTAATATAGACCCTTTTAATCGGTTGAAGTGGCGAATTTGCATCTATCCCTTTCTTGGAATATATCGATAAAACCAAGCCTATTTCTAGGTAGGTATCGGTGTTGCAATCACTAATTGATAACTATTATTGTATGATTTTATATTTATCATCTAATATCAAATCAAATCAAATCAATTATTCCCATGAGCCCCAAAGGGCGCTTAAACACGTCAAAACAAACATTTAAAAACAAAAAATATAAAATTAAAATACAACTTAACTAATTAAATTATAACACTTATTGCAATAAAATGATTTAACACCGGGGCTTAGATTGACTTTAATTCGACGTAAAAATTTGAATTAAAATCAATCCAAGTACGATCCGATGGGTATTGCATCATGAGAAGAGCTGGTTAGAAAAGTCATGTGCACCATCTTTTCAAATAATTTATACAATATTTGTTTGTTTTTTTTTACAATAATTCTATGTGTAAGTTACAGCAACCAACTCAACATTATGGCTAAAGATGGTTCTAGAGAGAATATTTCTATTATAACATGTTATAATGTATGTACAATAAATATAGTATGTAGTTAAGTATGTTAATATTGTATTTGATCTATACTATAGAAAGTGTATGTTATCATTTTTTAATTATTTTGGAAGTCTATTAGTTGTTAATATCACCACAAGTGCACCTACCATGTTAAATCTCTGCACCACCCTAGTATATACTATAGGTTGACAGGTAGAGAATGCCGTTACACATTGTGCATAAAGTTTTAAATAAATAAATTATATATGTTTTTAAACTTTCGCGATTTGAGAACATTTTTCAAAAGTTAGACAAACGGGTCTGAATCGCGTAATTATTATAAAGGTAAATAAATACCTATGCTCGATGTTTCGAATGACTTGCATCATTCTTGGTCACGAGCCGACTGGTGAAGCTCAGCGTCGTCTCCGTGAAGCGCGGATATTCTCGACGTGAAAGTAATGGTGAGAAAAAACGGGACCATAGCGCACTCAGTGTATAGAAAGCCTACTCACACCGATAGGTATTTACACGCTGACTCACACCACCATCCGCGTCACTTACAATCCGTTGTCGCATCACTTCGAGATAGAGCATATGACCTTTGTGACCCTGAACATTTGAATGGTGAGCTCACACATGTTCAGGAGGTACTAATGCGCAACGGATACAAGACAAACCTAAGGCGTACTCAGAAAAGGATACATCCAACCGGGGTATGCAGAGCACCAGCATTTATGCCGTACGTTAAAGGAGTAACGGATAAAATTGGATCAGTACTACAGCAATACTCCATTAAGACTGTATATAGTCCGTACTCCAAAATCTCTCATCACCTGCGTACTCCTAAGGATGTCATACCCTTACAAACACCTGGCGTGTACAAGTTTGACTGTAGCTGTGGTAGTTCCTATATCGGACAGACCAAAAGAACGATAGCTAAACGGGTCAAGGAACACATCGCAGCTGTCAAAAACCGATAAGTTTACAAGTCAGCTATAGCCGAACATTTGCTGGAGGCCGAATCCAATCACTGGATCGAACTACATCAGCCAAAAGTTTTATCCACGGAACGGCGCTATTATTCCAGGATAGCACGGGAGGCGGTTGAAATCAAAAAACATTTTAATTTCAACCGCGAAGATGGATATCGCTTATCGTCATCTTGGAATCCAGTAATAAGCAAGTGCAGTGTTCGGCGAACAAATGTTACGCGTAAACCATCTGATACCGTTAGTGTTGTGTGTCGAACTACCGACGGTTCCGAACTAAATAAAAATAAAAAATGTGACGACCAAGTGAGGGTAGTGGACAATATCCGCGCTTCACGGAGACGACGCTGAGCTTCACCAGTCGGCTCGTGACCAAGAATGATGCAAGTCATTCGAAACGTCGCGCATAGGTATTTATTTACCTTTATAATAATTACACGATTCAGACCCGTTTGTCTAACTTTTGAAAAATAAATTATAATTATTAGATATTTATTACACAATATCGGATGTCTCTTTGGTTATCGAAAGGTTACGATACCTACATGAGATGAACACTATTAGTTTAAGTCACGTTGAGAACGATACACTGTTACTAACACAAAGATTAACGTTTTATCTGTTCTAATAATTAGCATTATTATTCTAAGAAACAGTTGAAAAAGATATGGGACCGAGATGGGAAGATTGTATCCTACTTAAGATAGTAACAAATGGATGAACTTGACGACACGAAATGACGTATCATACAGTTGAGAAATTTAGGGTTCTGGTAAGAGGCGACCGTAGCTGGATGGCTAAAGCGGCTGCCCGGTGTGCAGTAAGGTCGCAGGTTCAAATCCTGCCGGTCCCATATCTTTTTCAACTGTTTCTTAGTATAATTTGCTAAACATAGCTAAATGCTATAAAAATAATCAATTAGAAGCATTATTATTATCATGAATTCAGTGCCCCCCTCTAATCAGTAATCTGCTGGAACATTCACCCCCTGCGTGTTAAATGATAACCTTTACTATAAGGGTCGACACACACCAAAAGCGCGTCGAAGCGCAGCGAATCGAAGCGCAGTTTCAGTGTCATATGAATTCCAACTCTATTCTTACAACCATAATACTCATTATCGCATGAGAAACAACTCAAACGAGTCGCGCGAATTCCGGCGAATTCCATAGTAGTAGTAGCGTTGAGTTTCTCATGCGATAATGAGTATTATGGTTGTGAGAATAGAGTTGGAATTCATATGACAATGAAACTGCGCTTCGATTCGCTGCGCTTCGACGCGCTTTTGGTGTGTGTCGACCCTAAGACCGCAATGTTCCGAACAGTGACGCTTTCTACAATCAAACAACAAACAACACTACTACAAACTGACTGTTTCATGAACGCAAAGCCTAAACCGCAAGGGCTAGAAACATTAAATTCTCCATGAAGGTTCCTTACATGGCGAAGGGGCGCACTGAGAAGGTCTTTTTAGAAATGACGTAAAATAGATGTCGCTGTGCATACTTCTAATTGATTATTTTTATAGCATTTAGCTATGCTTAGCAAATTATACTAAGAAACAGCAGTACTTGTCTCGCTGATGAAAATCCAATGCGCTCTAGAAGCTGAGTATTATATCTCTATTGAGGCACGATAAGTGTGGGAAGAGCTGTCGATCTACATACATGGCAGGTGGCAGCATTTACACCGACACGTAACATTAGCGATTCACTTTCTATTAAGTTGTTTCTTAGTATAATTTGCTAAGCATAGCTAAATGCTATAAACATAATCAATTAGAAGTTGAAATAACGTACGCGTTCATTCTTTACAATATTTGTGCTGAATGTAACTTCGCCATGTTGGTTTGTATCCTACTTAAGATAGGAACAAATGGATGAACGGGACGTCACGAAATGACGTATCATACAGTTGAGAAATTCGGGTTCTGGTAAGAGGCGACCATAGCTGGATGGCTAAAGCGGCTGCCCGCAAGTAAGGTCGCAGGTTCAAATCCTGCCGGTCCCATGTCTTTTTCAACTGTTTCTTAGTATAATTCGCTGTGCATATTTTCTAACTCGCGGGCTTCTAGCTAATTAATAAGTCGATAAATACCTAAGGTTTATTTGTTCTAGGAATATGTTTTTATTTTCATAAGTTACGCCTGCAGCAAACGAACGTGTAGTCCACCTGAAGGTAAGTAGAGCCTAGATTACAGATATTGACGACACACTGTTTTAACTCTTTGTGTGATTCGCAAAGATTTGTTCTGACTCTGGGTGTGTTTTGTGTGTGTGAAATGTATGTTTGTGAACACCCCCGCGACACAGGAGTTATTCGTAGTGAGGGCGACGTTTGAAAAAAAAACTGAATCTTAGCCTTTAGTGTATCCAGATTATTATCCTAATTGCGAGAATATAATTTAAGATGCAAATAAAAATCTCAAGGCTTAAATTCATTTGTAGTATTTTTCAGCTATCAAAAGTTAATAATGAAGCATGTATTCAAAGAATACGCAATAGATCGATTAACGGCCAATCCAAAGTTCAAGATGAATCTTTATTTCGAAGGAATTTTTAAAATTTTTCAAAATAGATACAAAAGAACATTATTTAGCATAAAGATATGTACAATAGGCGGCCTTATCGCTAAAAAGCAATGTCTTACAAGCAACCTTTAAGGCAAGTTAAGCATTTCTTACCGCGGTCGGTCGTTGGATGGGTAACCATCTCAACATAACGAGTTTTATTCGTGCCTTATAGAGCAAATTTAGCCGTCGGGTCACATCGGTTCCGCTTGTCAATTGAACATCTATGACAGTCGTTACGGGTAAATCTAACAACAAATCTAGCAAAAAGAATATTGTTTTACACCCCGTACGGGATTGTAGAGTATAGTATTCAGCTATATCCGTTTGATTGGAAGCCGACTTACCAAAAAGAATCATACGACAGTAAGTAAGTGATAGTATAGGTATAAAAATATACCTATCTAATTGTAGTTATTTAAACCACGCCACCAAGATGATATCAGCGCGAGTCAAGTAATGTGGTCATACATAAAGGACAAAGCAAGTAAGGATGCCGGTCGGTTACTTCTACGTCATAATGATGACTGACTACACTTTGGTGCCCGTTGTCTCCCTCTACATGTGCCCGTGACGACCTAATGCAAGCTACAAGCAAGTGAGTAGAAGTTGTTTCCTACTGGGCAAAAACAATATAAATAAAAAAGGACAAACCATAATGCCCTTGACACGTAAGAAGAAGAAAAGACTACACATCAGTTATACATGTTTGAGTTACATATTTAATAATAGTACCAGTGTAAAATACCTATTATTTAGGTATGTATATCACATATTATACAGGCATAGCTGGAGTCGTTAGTTTTCACTATGACGTACAAGTTTGCACCCTGTTTACTTAATTGTTTTATCTTCGGTACTGTGTACTTCTCATAACAGGTGTGTTATGCTGGTCTTTTAGATGTTCAAAATAAAAAAAAAAGAGATAAATGAATCGAACCAGGTTGCGGACTTAGGGGAACAATTAGTTGGCTGTTTGTCATACAAAAGTAACATAAGTTTAACTTTAATATGAGAAAGTTTTTTTGTATATTTATAGACAAATTATATCTAAAACACTAAAATGTAAAACGGTTATTTGGGATTTTTCCATCAGAATATTCTCAATAAAAGCACGGAGTTGGAGTTCTGCCCGGTAGATGACGATTGTCTCCTCCCTATCACATGTGACCTTCTTCTTCTTCGTCGTGTCGATGGCCGAGTCAATTTTTATTTTGACTTGCCATCGTGGTGAAAGGATTAGCCAATTCGCTTTAAAGAACTCTCGAATTGCCCAGGGTGCGCCGGACATAGGGAATCGTTGTGTACGTCACTCGGGGATGCTCCTTTCATACCTACCACTAATTGACCAGTGTGATAACAATTGCAAAACTCGTGTACCTAATCAAGCTTTAAAACCAGATTCAGAATAATTTCGAGGCAAAAATAACACTTCTCGTTCTCTAATACATTTTAGATGCTTCTAAAAATTTAACTATATCTTAGAATAAGGTTATTTTAAGTTAGTAGGCATACCTATCATATGATTTTTACATAACAGCTACTATTACAACATGTGCCCTTCAAATAACAAATACTATATCTATAACTGATTACATTATATCAGTAATATTTACTTCCCGGCTAGACGAGTCCAAAAGTCCGACTATCAGATAATTTTAAAAATAGTTGAAATTTAACTTTCCTCTTAAGCATATAATTTAATTTTAATAACGTTTGTTCTACGACTCCTCAAGTGTGAACATTGATTTTAATCGTTGAAAATAATATGTTATTTAATTTGGATGCTCTAATAGTAAGTCTAAGCGGCCGTGGCACAATCGATAAGGAATCGGTCTAACTATCGAGGATTTTGAATTAGTGTCACCACGGACGTGAACTGCCTCATAACGCAAGTGAATTAAGCTTAGCTGAAGGGGTTTAACAAGAATACTAGTGATTTGTATTTGTAAATTACAAGTAAGCTTTTTTTCTTAAAAAAAAGTAACCAGTGGTTGACAGATATCTAAAGCCAGGCAAAAGAATGGCATTACGAAGATGAAAAGGAAAACCAAAAAATTACTAAAGGATCTAGAGATGCAGAGTTTGAGACAATAAATAAACCTAAAATATTATTTTTGGCCAATGTGGTGCCTCAAACCTGATTTTAAGAGGTTATTAGTATTTCTAAAATTACCCCATAAATAGTTCGAACGTCCTTCATAGCTACAGTTCGAAATATCATTTAGAATAGGTATTATTGCGACTCTTATCAAAATGTTTGGTTTAAAATTGCACAATAATATCTAATAATGTTCTATTTATTATAACAACTAAAAGTATTATAATATATAGAATCAGATAAATAGGAATCATCTAGAATAAAGACTTAATTACGGGTATTGATAAACATTGTTTACAATGCCTTTTGGCCTAGAACCGTAAGCCATCTTGCCTCGATGGTCTAGTGGTTAGCGTATGCGTTTCTTACCGCACGCTGTCGGGTTCGATTCCCGTGTCGGGCATAGTGTTATTTGTGAACTTTCTGTCAGAAAATTTACAATAGCAGCAGGGAGTTGGAATTGTGTCTGGTAGGTGGCGATAGGCTCACCCCCTATATAATGGGACTTAAAAGCATAACTGATGAAAAGTGGGTGTTGTACACCTCTGCCACACCCTGTATTGTTACGTGTTGTCTACTGCAGTAGGTTAGAATTTGCTCCAATTTTAACACGGCTTATCAAAACTAAACAAAGGATATTGGATAGAGGTATTGACTTAACCTCCTGGTGCATACAAACTTCCCGATCCGTATAACATTCGAGAGTAAACAACCCAAAGTATCACTCACTATTTACTTTGTTATCAGTGCATAGTAATATTAAAAAGATATAAGTAAATAGGTCACCAAATCAGCCTTAACATTGACACAGTTTTGATTGATAAGAATATTTTGTTCCTAACCTAAATATTGGCGAAATATGTATATTATCGTGCTAGTTTTTCGTTCATGCGAAATATTTACATTATATTGTAGTAATACACTTTTGTAACTCAAATTATGCTAAAGTATTAGAAATTTCGAGGAGACTTCATAAGTTCGAGTTCTGCGTTCTGCGTTGCCTGTTATTGTGTGCAAATAGTCGGTGCGGGGCGCAGCGCCATGACGGTCTGAGCTCTACGTTCGAATTAGAACGCACATGCAAAGAACGCAGAACTTGGAACTCTGACTGCAGACTGCGTGTGATGTGATCGGCGCCTATGTCTTGTACAGTAATACCTAAACAATAAAATACGTAACTGCAATTAAAAAAACTTTAAAGTTCTACAATCTTTTGGCAACAGAAATGCGTTAAATAAACACAACTTGGAAAAAAAAGGGTTAAAATGTAACTTTTAAGACTTTATCTTCCATATTCGATATAAATCATTGTTCATATTCTTAGTGAAAAGGCAATTTTAGTAGTAAAAAATGAATACCCTCTAAAGAAACCTATATATTTTTAAAGGTAGGTAAAATAAACACAACTTGGAAAAAAAAGGGTTAAAATGTAACTTTTAAGACTTTATCTTCCATATTCGATATAAATCTTTGTTCATATTCTTAGTGAAAAGGCAATTTTAGTAGTAAAAAATGAATACCCTCTAAAGAAACCTATATATTTTTAAAGGTAGGTAAACAATATAAACATGCATTAGATATATGTATATAATAACGTATATAATAATGCATAAGTGCCACTTGAAGACTAAATTTAAAAAATACTACTTTAATAAACTACTTTGACGTAGTTCTCAGTTGAAACTTCAGTTAATCTCACTGAAGAAACTTCAAACGTTGTTTATCTACGGTAGATGTCTAGTATTCCGGATATTTAATGAGTAGGAACTGTATCAGCCAATTGGGCACTTTATTACCTAAGCAAATTTAGCAAAGTGGGTTTCAGTTTTCTTCTTGATGTGATTCTTCTGCCACTTAATTTATAGTTTATAAAAAACTTTTAAGATTAAATAATCACATCCCTCACCGCGACTGATACAATGATTTTGAGAATTACGTTATAATACAGCTGTCTCCCCTGACGAGCATTTTCCTATAATGTTATATTCCAGTTCCATTTTTCTAATAAGTAATAATAAGTAGTTAACTGTAATACTCGATTTTCCTCGCTGACTGTTGAAACGTTTGAATTTATAACGTTACATTACATTCAAATGATTGCTGTAAGGGAGCACTGTAATTAAAAATAGGAGGACCGAGAAAAATTCCAAAAAATATAGCTTAAAATTTGGGGCAAAGTTATTTTATAATATTCATGTCTAACAATTGATGTTTGGTAATACTTCTGTCGTTTGTACTCAAAAGTAAATAGTTGGGAAACAATTTGTTGGGATATGCACTTTGTACTAAGAACAAAGTGCATCTCCAAACAAACAAAAAGCTAAGTGTCAGTCATTCCGTGCGAGGAGGTGTTATCGTTACCTTCTACGATCTACAAATAACGAAGAGATAGACTGAACGTCTTGGCAAATGCTATTCTTTTTACAGTTACCAAAGCCACACGAAAATGTGTAGTGTTAAGTAAATTCTACAGTCACAGTTTAATTAAAACGTCACAAAAAAATTGTCTGAATATCTTTTATTTAGCCTCTATTGTGTGCAATATTTTACACTCAAAAAGTGTAAAAAAATAGCAAGTAGTTGATATTTAACGTCTTATGGATAAAATTATCGTTATCCTAAAACTAAAATGTAGGTATGTCTTGGTTATACCAATCCGCTATCTAAAACCAGCTTTCATTCGCGGCTCCGCCCGCGTGGTGCATCAACAAAAACTAGTTTTATTCCTTGGTTCTTGTACCATCTTCACACTAATTATCATTAAGACCAGTCCAGTAGATACGAGGATTCTTGGGTACAAACAAACAAGCAAACAAAAAAATATTTCAGTTTTATTATATTAGTTTAGATATTTTTATAAATCTTTAGCTGCTAGCTACTTATTAAGTGTAATCTTAGTGTCTAGCTAAACAAAACAACACTCTTGTCAAAACTTGTGATTATAGCTAAAATTGTTATCTTCATTTGTTCTATTTCAAGGGTACTCGAAAGTTATCTGTTAATAGCAATAACAAATATTGTTACTATTGTTATATGGACAACGAACTCTAGAGTAACTTCGATATTTGATATTAAATATTATTAAATAAAGTATTAATATAGGAACAGCAATCTTAAAAAGAGTGGACTGGCTAACAGGGTTGGACTGTGAACTGGAGCGACTTTAGGCCAACACTATTTAGAATATACGGCTGACCGTATTTTTAACACGCTTATATTAGCTTCACCTGTATGTTTGTTTGTTTGTTTGTTTGTTTGTATGTAACCGACTCCTTTGGACTCGATTTTGACCCACTTTAAACGGACAGATTTCATTCAAATTTTGCACACCTGTCAAAGATCGATGACAATGCAATAATTCGATAAAAAAAATTAAAAATATATAAAAAAAAAAAAAAAAAAAAAAACTAAAAAGTAGAAAATAAATAATAGTTTAAAAAAACTAAAAAACACGCTTTTAAAGTACTTCTAACTAAAAAGTGAAAAATAATTCCTAATATAAGCTGAAAAAAGCGTGGGGCGCTCTGTGCCATATTTTTCGTCTATCGAGCAACCCACGCTTTTTTCAGCTTATATTAGGAATTATTTTTCACTTTTTAGTTAGAAGTACTTTAAAAGCGTGTTTTTTAGTTTTTTTAAACTATTATTTTTTATTAGGCGAAATGGGTTTACTACCAGTAACTAGTATTGGAGAATCTCTGGATCCAAGATAACTAAAAATAACTTTTCATGAAATTGCTCACTAAAACAATTCTAAAGAGCCCAAACACTATAGGATTTATGTAAACCAGAAACCACCATAAGCCACCCTGTATATACTTACACACATACAATTATTGCTAGCTTAATAAAATAGGATTAAGCCCAGGGCTAAAGTCCAAAAAGTCCTTGGGCAGATCCGGCCCTGGCGACAAGGAAATTGAACGAGGTTTCTAAACAAACATACATTTTTTATACGGGCTGAGACAAGTTTTTTTTGCAAAAATAACAAAACTTGCAGGCGTCTAATTTAATGAATATAATAGTAGGTATACAAAGCCTAAGGTTAGGTACCTAGGGACTTACAAGGGTAGAGTTGAATATATTTTACGGCAAAAAACCTTCTGATATTATTTTAATTAATAAAAATAAAAAAATTAAAAAATATTTCACAACTCAAACACAACGCCATCTAGTCCCAATCAAAGCAGAGCTTGTACTTTGGGTACTAGAATAACTGATTCTAATACATATACTTTTCTTTTGTAAATACGTAGTTATTATACATAGAAACGCCTAAACTAAGACAAACCCCCATGTTTATGCACACAAAAAATTGTCTTAAGCGGGAATCGTACCCGCGACCTTGGTCCAGTCACAGTATAAATATGTAATACTGTGATCCAGTCGTCAAAAAATAAAAATCAACTGTATTATATTTTAGGAGGTTAAGGAATTTAGACATAAAATAACAACAATCTTAGTACTTACGTCCATTTTACAATTTAGACAAAATAATTACTCCATAGGTTTCATCCTATAAAACAAATCATCTCACTTATATTTACGATCAAATTAAATGAGAGCCTAACTATTTATCATTTGTAATAATATAAAGCAAATTTTAGCTTTGCTATGCATTTATTATCATTTTAAAATAACCAATATTGCAATCTAATATCGGCTTAATCGAATTTTTGTTTTTTACTCGAAGTCAATGGTCTCGATGACAAAGAATAAGGCTGTATTCTCCAAAGAGGTTGCTAACAGAATATATAAAATTGCAAAATAAAAAAAAGTTTAGTTTAGATTTACTTTTAGCATTTACTTTTATTATAAAATGTTATTTAAGTTACATTATAAAATTAATCTTTAATATTTTTTTTTAAATGATAAATTTTATAAGTTGGTGTTACTATTTTTAATGATAAATCTTCTAAATTCAGATCATGAGTTGTTTTTGGATATTTTAATAAAATTTTAATGTTGATTCTATTGGTTAAAGTTAAGCACTAAGAGCCGTAAAAATGAACTAGTATTATTATAACTAGTGTGGCAATGGAAACGTTCTCGTATAATATGCTAACCACTGGCTGTCAGCATCCACACCGAGGCAAACATGACCGTCTGAGGTTGGATTGCATCCCATACAATCTGTGCATAATTGCATGCATTTGCTGGTAGCCATACAATATGTTGTTGATAAATTACCATACTTGATTACTTGCTTTTTGTGTCAATGTACCCTGACAGATAGATTGATAAATAGAAAGAAAGAAAATACGTTAATTTGGGCAGTAAGTGATGATTGACATAATATAAATAACACACTAGTTGTCGAAAAAACAACATTAGATCAAGAATCAATCAAAAATCAATTTTATTATACCATTGTATTAATCTAAAGATTACAAATACAAATATATTTTTTATACTACAGTTGCAGCGAACGATCCTGTAGTCCTGATGGTAAGTGGAGTATAGCCCATGCACATAATCAATCCACAAAAGCAGATTGTAGATGCGTCGCTGCAGCTGAGTACTACGTTGTTATTCCTCATATGCTAGTAATTTCAGAGCCTGATCTCACCACCAAACCATAATACAGTAATGCAAGCACTACTATTTGGCGACTGGTTAAAGGTGAGACTTCGGTGCTGCTTGCCTCGAGCTCGTTCACAAGAGCTCTACCACCAGTAAAATATAATATATTATTAATAAAAAATATAAGCAATAAAATAATACTTGCTATTTTTAGTAGCAATTTAAGTAACATCTCCTAAATCAAGAAGTGTTAACATCGCACGAGTAAGTTGAGGCCAGAAACTTGCCGAATACAAAATATATTCAAAACTCCGCGGAGCATGTTCTCGTCACACACATTGACTAAATAAAAAAAGGCAGGACTGAGTGTCTTGAAACACTTACTGAAGCACCCATAGTAAGTCACACGTACACACAGAACACACACATTGACACAATAGTAAGTCAATCGCCCGCCATTACGCTTTGGACTGTGCTGTTGCTCGGATGTTCAAGTAAAATAATTAAAAATGCCGTCTTGTGTTGTGAACAGCTGCCGAAACCATAGCGCCTCGACAAAAAAAAACCAGGGGATCACTTTTCATAGGTAAGCAAGTAATATATTCAGTTTATTGCCGAAATTATATTGTTTTCGTAAAAAAATATACCAAAACTATCAGTGTTGACAGTCAATAATTATTTTCATTTACCCTGAATTTGGGTAAATTTTAGTAGTATAATACATTTAGTATAAATTATTATTCTATGTTTTATAGATTTCCTGCTGCAAACGACGCATGGAAAAATTGTTGGATAAAAATAATTAGAAACTGCAGAAATGATAACAGTTGGTATCCAACAAAATATAGTGTAGTCTGCAGTATACACTTCGAGGAAAACAAAAGGTGGACTTATTCGCATTGTCAGCTTTGCCGTACCAAAAAAAGGCAAAACAATAGTATATTGTTTTAAATAAAGTATTAAATTAATAAATAACAGTACTTAAATCTAAAACTTTTTATTTCTTAGTTTAGTTTATTATTATTATTATTTTTTTGCCAATATTTTTTTGAAATATTGAAAAATCGCATGTAAATGAATCTAAGCTTCGTGATTGTTGGTTTAGTTTAACTTAGATATTTTATTTGGTTTGTACATTTTGTTGACGTTTTCAAGCACTTTCTGATAGTTTATGTAATAAAGAATTTTTTATTTTGAATTGTTTTTTATTATTTTGATAACTGCCATAACTTACCCTACTATCTGATTTCGGCTTCACGTCCTAAACTGGGACACCCTGTATATCACTAAAGCATCTTCACCATCTAAGAGTCAGGCAGCGCCGTAGGAGTCGTAATTTTATATAAATTATTTTCCAAAAACTGGGTAGCTGCACTAAAGCATCTTCGCTGCCTTGCGTCAGGAGTGCCCAGAGCAACGAATTTTGTACATATTCCTTTAATAAAAACAAACAACTTCCACCTGCAGGACCGCATCGACTGCTAGAAATATAAAATCAACTTTGTTTTGAAATTCATACAAATTTGTTTTATATTGTTTGGTTTTTGGTCAAGGTAGTATAAAACTACCTATATCATGTTTGATGGTAAAAAGCAGCAAATAAAAAAATATAAGAATAAAACCCTAAAATATTTATTTAAATTATTGTGAAAATGTGGGTAATATTTCTCATGTCTGGTAACACCTAACACACACACACATAAACAGACCACCGCCATTTTGGTGCTTCCATCATTTTATAAGTGACATTCTCTCCTGCTTTTTTTATGTACTCTATGGTCACACATGAAGTTTTATAGCTTCGAAACTCCATCAAAAACGCTTTTATGGTTCCCAAGGTAACTAAAACACGTATAGTCGTGTAGTTACACGTCTGTTTTATAATCGAAGGCACTCGTATTTTAAAGGCTTCGTGGTCTACTGAGCAGAATACTAAATAATCCGCTTAAAGTGCTTTTTATGCTTGGTGGATACTCAACACATATGGGATAAACTCTTATTCCTGGCTGTATTTTACAGCTTTTTATTACTGAGGTTTTATGTAGCGTCACAGTCCCAGTGAAGGTATGATTTGTTGGCAAACCCCACTTGGTTCTCTTTATTTCATTTGACCGCCGTTTGCAGCTTGGAACTCAAGAGGTGCTAAACAAACCATGATCTATGAAACTTAGACATAGTTAGTGTAGTATAATGTCATAATACATAACTAGTGAACATGTATATACCTAGAGCTGTTTTTATATTATTAATTTATTTATTTAACTTTAGCACTACAAAATGTACAATGCGGACTTAATGCCGAAGGCATTGTATAGTAGTCAACCTAGGGTGATGCAGAGTTAAAAAGTGGTAGGTGCATATTTGGTTTCAATTCTTAAATTAGAACTTTATCCTTATAAGAGACTATGCCAAGATTTATAATAAATACATATATATTACATTATTATATACATAGACCTATAATACATAAATTATATATTTAGAATTTAAATAAATGTCATACAAAAAATCTTATTTGTTTACTAAATATAATTTTACTACTAAATTACAAAAATAAAAATAACTAAACCTATAATTAAAATAACTAAAACTATATACACTAATCAAGCAAACCGCTAAATTAAATATATTAATTACAAATAATATAATAAATACTGTTATATAATATACATAAACTACTACTGCTATGTAATAACATAAATTATTGATGAGTTAACATAATTTATTGTAGAATATTACTCTAAAAAAGTGTCAGATCTCTCTCTGCATCTCTTTTACGAGAACTTTAGTCCGACGTTTTAAAGTTCCGCAACGGTAATATAAATTTAAAAACAGTCATTTTAAGATAACTTAAGATCTTGTATAATGTATGTTTTTAAAACTTTCGCGATTTGAGAACATTTTTCAAAAAATAGACAACGGGTCTAAATCGCGTAATTATTATAAAGGTAAATAAAAACCTATGCTCGACGTTATGTATAATGTATTTTTGTTAAACTTTAAAACGTCTGTCTGAAGTTCCCGACATCGGGACGCATCTGACACTTTTGAAATCACACGTAGTATTTTTTTTCAAAAATTAGACAACGGGTCTAAGTCGTGTAATTATTATAAAGATAAATAAATACCTATGCTCGACGTTTCGAATGACTTGCATCATTCTTGGTCACGAGCCGACTGGTCAATAGGCCTTTATAATAATTACGCGATTTAGACTCGTTGTCTAATTTTTGAAAAATGTTCTCAAATCGCGAAAGTTTAAAAACATATATCACACGTAGTATTCAGTAATACATATATGTTAAAATAAGTTATTTCAATAATAAGTAAAAGGGCGTGTCATTTTTAGCTAGCTTTCTCATCCAGCTGCTCCGACGTCACAGTGAGATTCCGGACTGTAAAACATAACTTACTATTAAAAGGATGAAACCTTATGTATTGATAAGAGTCTCATGTATGTACTTATAATACCTGCGATTTTGTGCAGTTGTACAACTAGATGAAACACTACACAATACTTACGGTTTCATCTTTTTGATAGTAAGTTATGTCTTAACGGTACGGGATGTCACTCTAATAGTTGAGTGCTTTTCACGTAGTTTGTGTTGCACTGTCGTTGAGACGATTGATGATATTTCATGTACAATATTATATTTATTTTTTATTTTATTTTATTAGGGGAGCTAACAGCCACACACAAATAGTTGAACAAAATAGGTCAGCAAACGCTAATTACAAGCTTCCACATACAGTCAGCAACATAATGGTAACATTACAAAATTTTAAATTAAATCACTATATAGTTGATAAAAGAAAAGAGCACCCAACTGATACCTTAAAACTTAATATTAAAAAAAAAATGAAAAAAAGGTTTCACATGCCTACAAAAATACACACACAACAGTATCTAAAATTAAATTTAGTAATTACAAATCTATACATTTTTAACAAAGTAATTCGTTAGATGGGTTCTAGCAGAATGTTTACTAGTAGTAAAGAGATCAAAATGACTGTCAACATTCAATTTGTTAAATTCACAAAACACTCTAGGCATAAAGCTATTTATTCTAAAGTTTGAGCGGCTCGGAGGTCTGTATAACAAGAGATTTTTGCGTAAATTTCTTTGTGGTATTCTCAACTTAATCTTTGAGAGAAGCTCAGGACAGTCAATCATACCCTGAGCAATATTGAGAAGAAAAGTTATGTCCGAAATGTTTCGTCTTTCATGCAAAGGAAGAATATGCAATTTAACACAACGCTGCTCATAGGTGAGATCAGTTAGATGGAACAATTTAAATTTAAAACCTAAGTATCGAATGAATTTTCTTTGAATCATCTCGATATCATTCGAGTAGCAAGCATATCGTGAGTTCCAGATCTGAGAAGCATATTCCAGGTGACTTCGTACATAGGAACAATATAACAACTTGCTATCATACACTACTCCCAAATCTCTTGCAACAGTTTTCCTCTCCAGTTTATGGTTTTTGATTAAGTAGTCGAATTTATATATATGGCGCTTACGTGTTAAACTCATAGTAAAACATTTAGATGCATTCAAATCTAGTTTGTTGTAGTGACAATATAAATCAAGACGTTGGAGGTCATCCTGCATTAAGTTAGCATCTTGAGCATTATTAACTGTACGAAATATTTTCATGTCATCAGCAAATAACAAAAACATTGAGTTTAAAAAACAGGAGCCAATGTCATTGATGAAAATAACAAAAAGCAGGGGGCCCAACAAAGAACCTTGTGGGACTCCTGAGGGGATCCACCTATGGAGACCACCGTGAATACCAAGATCTAGAAGTTTTGAAAGGAGGATTTGGTAGTCTATACGATCAAAGGCTTTACTATAATCGGTATAGACCACGTCAACCTGGTCGCCACTATCCATATTACTGGTAAGGTACTCATTGAATATTTATTACTATAAGCGTGATTTGTGTTTTTTTACTCAGTAAAATTTTTAAATTCGTGTTCCATGTCTCAAAAGCTGGTCTGGCAAAATACGAAATCAGTTCTGTCATGGAAAAATTGAATAAAATACTACTTTGAGATTCCTTTGCATTTCTCTTTGGAATTTCCGTCGAGATTTGTAAGATTTGGTAATATAAGGATTGAATAAAGAAATTGACAGATTATTCGAAAGCCCACAACACACGCTTTCATTTTCACTGTGGGATTTAGAATAATCTGTCTATTGAAATGTTCGAAGATTTTATTCTGATGTTGTTATGGTAATGAAAATGGAAAATGTGGATAAACAAATGGAGCAGAAAAAGTATTACTAAAAGCTTGGCTAAGTGATTTGTGATAATATTGAAAGAGTATACGTCTTGTGGGAAGCAGAAGATTTCATTCGAATATATAAAAACAATTTATTGAATGAACAACATGTCAAACTGTGTGTGTGTGTGTGTGTGTGTGTGTCATGAGTGCACGCATGGCGTAGTGGTTAAGAGTGCACGCATGGCGTAGTGGTTAAAGCGGTCGCCTCGCCGCTTTCAACTACGCTGGTGTTGTGGGTTCGATCCCCACACGGGACAAATCTTTGTGTGATTCGCAAAGATTTGTTCTGACTCTGGGTGTGCTGTGTGTGTGAATTGTATGTTTGTGAACACCCCCGCGACACAGGAATAATTCCTAGTGCGGGCGTCGTTTTAAAACAAAAAAAAAAAAAAAACTGTTTCAAGTATGTTTAATTTTTTTTTGAATTTGCGAAAAAAAATAAGTTGTTAACCTGTACGTATGTATTTAAATTCTTCAGAATGACATAATATAACATAACATTACGCCAGTATTACCATTTGTAAAATTTGAACCTGTCGCTCCATCGGGCACAATACCAACTCCTAGCTGGTCTTAAGAATTTCCTGACGGAAAAATATCAAAAAATACTTTGCCCGACTTAGTAATCAAACGCGAGACCTCACGGACTAACTAGAATGTTGGTAAATATTCTACAAACCAAATGGATGAAACGTGTATAATATCTAAATGCAATAATTTAAACAATAAATAATAATACCGACGATATACTCTGATATCACGTCACAGTTCAAATAATTTACATTCATCCTTTCAACCAGGGGTTGAAAAGGCCTATTATGTGAATGACGATAATCCATCAAGTGCACGTTTGTTGATTAACTCACCACTCGTTGTGGATAATGGTTGATGCCGTATTTTAGTTTAAATAATTTCGTGAGTTGTGGTGAATGTATTTGTTGATTTTGTGTTGGTTATGATTAATGTATACTGTATTTATTGACACAAACCGATGACAATGTAATGATGTTTATGCATGAGCGCACTGAAACTGAAGTAGTGAGCAGAGATACAATATTTAATGTTGCTAAACTGAAAAATGATTTTTCAGGTATGAATAAACTGCCGTAGTTTATAAACAATTTTTTTACTTCTACGTACTTAAATGACTTTATTATAGTAACATTTCTAATACTATCCTTTAGTATACTTATTTTAACATCTAAAAAAGTTAGACAGATAAAAACTATTCATTTTATACATGAAGGAATGTAAGACAACATCTGAACATTATTTTTAGTGATTTTTCTTTTGAACAACCAGCACAATGGAACGGAAAATGACGTGAAAATATGACGTCATGCATTTCCTAAAGAAACATGAAAAGGCTTTTCTGTGAATGACGATTATCCATCAAGTGCACGTTTGTTGATTAACTGACCACTCGTTGTGGATAATGGTTGATGCCGTATTTTAGTGAATATAATTTCGTGAGTTGTAGTGAATGTATTTTGTTGATTTTATGTTGGTTATGATTAATGTATACTGTGTTTATTGACACGAACCGATAACAATGTAATGATGTTTATGCTTAAGCGCACTGAAACAGAGCACAGATACAATATTTAATGTTACTAAACCGAAAAATGTTTTTTTGGTATGAATAAATTGCCGTAGTCAAAAACTTATTAAGTTTTTATTACTATTATACTTATAATTCTAATCCCACCCATTGGTATATTTAACATCTAAAAATATAGGGCAAAAATTTTGAGCCAAATTATTTTGATCATTAATTGAGTAACATACAAACTGAAAAATTTAAATAACTATTTAAAAAAAATAGGCAAACATGCAGTTTAGTGTTTTAGATATGATAAGTGTATAAAAATAGACAAAAACTTAATAATGTTAAATTTAAACCCATATTTCTTTTGTATGGAAAACAGCAAATCAATTGATTCCCCTTAAATCATGAATATAACAGCCTAATTATGTTCCCCGCGGGAGTTCTTGGAATATCGCCCTATTAGTTATGTTTGGCGTTACATAACACAGCGTGATAAAAAAATAATCTGGCACCTGTAATCAGCACATAATAATTCGTTTACGAATGAAAAACACATATGACTGCTGGCTCATTATAACAACAATAACAACATTATACCGTATTCAACCAGCAATCTATTACAAAGGCACTTGAGGTTTTGAAGTCGCATGTTGGACATGATTTAACGACCAATTCGATCAGTCAGCTGAGACGACAGCTTACGTTGCATGTCGAATGCATCCGGTGTCGTGCTCGTGAATTGATGGATTCACCTTCAGGTATTAAAATTTCATCATCCTTTTACCGAAACCCATTGAATCAGCGTTTTACCTCTTTGTTCCTTTTTTCAATACTTGGTTCAGAAACGCTTTATTATCTTTTTTGATCAATACAAATAAATAAAATTGAAGTGTCAGTTTTTAATGTCACTGTCAATGTATAATTGTTTGCTTTGTATAAAATACAGTTTGTATTTTTTTGTCTGTCTGTTTGTATCGGCTAGTCTTTTAAGCGGCTGGACCAATTTTAAAAACTGATTACGAAGCGCGTTACAAAGGTTACTTTTTATCGATAAATATATAGTAGGTTCACTATATATTTAATGTTTACTATTATTTTATGAAACCATTTATGCAGCTTTTCCTTTTCTTATTTTACAGTAAAACTAAACTAAAACGAAGTTAGCTAATCCTGACACAAACAAAATAAAATACATTTTTTTTATCTATTTTTCTAACCTCAGTCAATTTCAGATAATCATGGTATCGCAGTAAATTTGCATTATAAAATACAATTAATTAGGTGGTTTTTAATCTTTTTCCAATTAATATTTTGACATTTCATTCAAATTCCGCATTAATTTGATTAAAATGTCGAAACTATGCGCCACTGTCGCGCACGGAACGAATAGTACCTATAGAGGTGTGCAGAAGGTCGCAGGTTCAAATCCTGCCGGTGCCATATCTTTTTCAACTGTTTTTTAGTACCTATAGATTCACGCTACAATCCAAAATATAATATGAAAAGCGGAGCAGTATTGTTTAACCCGGGTGAAACCACGTCGAGAAGCTAGTTACATATTCATCCTTTCGAACAGGGGTTGAAAGGCTTTTCTGTAGATGATGATAATCCATCAAGTGCACGTTTGTTGTTAAACACCACTCGTTTTGGATAATGGTTGTGTACTGGATTATTTTAGTGTTAATTTAATTTTGTAGTGTTGACAATGAACTGTATTTTGTTCATTGTGTTATTAAATTGTATATTGTTGGTTTTGATATTTAATTTTGTGTTATAATTATTTACATTGTGGTTGTTGAAATAATAGCAATGCTGGTAATATTTGTGATTAACAAATAAGCCTCTGTACTGAAGTTACAACCAGCTTTAATTTGAAAACATTTTGTTTATATATCTGGACAATAAAAACAGCTGATATAAAAGCGCGTGTCTTTTTATTAGTAGTTTCTGGTTTGAGTATAAAAAGTAGTCAATTTTGAATGAGGAAGGACTAACTAATTAGAATCACTAGCTAGTAGTCCATTAATAAGCATAAAATAAAACGAAGGTACTTAAATTCAGCCCAATGTGGAAAAATAGCAATGTAATAGGACTTAACTTTTGCATCAGCGCAGTGGGGCGTATCACTTATAGTATGTACAAAGAGTTGTCAGCACGTCTAAAATATCGCGATAAAATCCGTAAAATTGAAGTGTTAGTCAAGTGTAGATTAGTTAAATTTAAGAAATATGTATATTTTTCTAAAAGTAAATGTTATTTTGACTAATTTTATACTTACTACCACTATCCTATCCTTCTACATACTATCCAATTGACGTCAAATAACTGTGCAACTCACGATGGCTTTTTTTTATACAACAGAATTATATAATGTTACTTAAGAGAATTAAGTTAATATTATGTAATACTCTTTATATGAAAACAATGATGGGCAGAAGCGCATCTCTATATTAATAAGGTTGCCTACACTATTGGTTTGATTGCAATAGAAAATGTAAAAGATACTCATTCCTTAAAAACAAAACAACATTTTGGTTTTCTGTGAAATCTACTTTATTTTAGTTTTTCATTGACACGTGCAAATGGAATGCGTGCAAACACGTGTTACTGTTGCAATAGTTAAGGTTGTATACGTACAAAAGTAGGGCAGAAAATTGGAGCTTTCGACGAAATATTTATAAAAAAAATCATGTGAGTATTCAATGAAGAGTTAAAACTGATATTGTCTTAAAAAATTAAGAAATAATCTTTTATATTTTTTCATAAGACATAATTATATAATGCTATGTAAGGAATAGTGTATTTAAGTTCTAAATTTCAACTTCATATCTTTATATTGTTGCACTGAGTTATTATTGTTTCAATAGTTTTTGGCTCTGGTGTTAATTTGGAATTTTCGAGTTACAGCAAAATCGCATTTTGCTCGCTTTTTTCGATATTTTTTTTCATATAACAGAATAATATCATGTTATTATTAGTACTGACCATATCTACACTTGTTTAATGTTGTCTACGCTTTTGGTTTAATTGCAATAAAAAAGTGTAAAAGAAACTCTTTTCTTGAAAATAAAATAACATTTGGTTTTCTGTGAAATCTGGTACCTTTTAGTTTTCATTGGCACGTGCAAACATTATGCGTGCAAGCACGTGTAACTGTTGCTACGGTAAAGGTTTTAAACGTTTTATAAAAGTTGGTCAGAAAATTCTAGCTTTCAACGAAATATTCAATGAGGATCTCAAAGCAGTATTACCTTAAAATAAGCATCAAACTTAACGTTACAAATTTTCAAATTGTTGATGAAAAATATACCAAAACCATCACAGGGAAGAATGATGCAAGTCATTCAAAACGTCTAGCATAGGTATTTATTTACCTTTATAATAAGTACGTGATTTAAACCCGTTGTCTAATATTGGAAAAATGTTCTCAAATAGCGAAAGGTAAAAAATATAAATCAAACAATTGTTGACATCCCAAATAATTTCAATAAATGAAAATATACAGAATAACCTGCCTGTATAACGGTTAGCGAATGTGCCCCTCGCCACGAGGTCTTGGGTACAATTCCCGGCAAAGTGTTATTTGTGAAATTTCCGTCAGGAAATTCGCAATAGCTGCACGGAGTTGGATTTGTTCCCGGTAGATGGCGATAGGCTCACCCCCTATCCCATGGGACTTAAACCACACCCTTCTATGTAATATAGGCGTGATGTTATGTTATGTTATACAGAACAAAAATAAAATCACACAACTTACACTCAACGTCATCTAGTCCCAAACTAAGCAGAGCTTGTACTATGGGTACTAGAATAACTGATACTTACTAATACATATATAATTTTCTTTTGTAAATACATACTTATTATACATAGAAACACCCAGACTAAGACAAACCCCCATGTTCATGCACACAAAGATTTGTCTTAAGCGGGAATCGAACCCGCGACATCGGCGTCGCAGGCAGGTACACTACCCACTCCGCCATTCGGTCGTCACACACTATACATAGCAAATGTAATAAACAAGCAAAAGTGTCGGAGCAAATTCCGACCATCATCGCCTCACCGACGCACGGGAGGAGACGTGGGGGGGCGGCGGTAAGCCGGTCCCATTCAACGCGGCGAGCGGCGCGCTTCGAGGCATCGAGAACTCACTCGGCATCGCAAACCCACCCGCGACACTCGCTGTATTTAATAATCTAGCCATTACAAATTTACGTAGTACAGTCCACTCTTTTATTTATTCTCTCCAACAAAGCCAAGACTTTGACATGGTCCTTCGAGCCGGATTTATTAGCCGATTTCAGAACAATACCTGAATTTAAACAATCTTTGTTAACTGAACATAAATTTACTGCAGTCAAGTAACTGTCTGAATTTCTTAATTGCGACGCGCTTAGTGAATATTGTTCATTGTGTCTGCAAAATTCATCTAGCTAGTCGCAATTAAGCAGGTAAACCCAGTGTTGTTTATTAGTCTTGACGAAGGTAATATTTAACTATGATCTTATTTAACACTTCCACATAAGGTGTGCATTCAAACAAATATACGAAATATTTTTATTGATTACTAGCTGACCCGGCGAACTTCGTACCGCCTTAGCGTAAATTTGATGCACTACTTTATTTTGTATAGCTGACCTATCTTATGTATGCGTACCTATTCAATTTGAACTGGAATCTATAATATCCTCCATATAAAAATGAATACCTATTTCCCTGGTCTCGTCATACCTGAGAAGGACTTTACTAATTTTATTAAATAAAAAACAAAATATTTATTTTCATAATAGTGTTTATTCCGTAGGGTTCAATAATTTCACTTATATTTTTACAGAAGATTTATTAATATAATTTTTAGAAAACTAAAAAAAAAATCAGCCGAATCGGTCAAGCCGTTTTCATGCTATGTCGTGACAACGAAAAATGGGTTTCATTTTTATATATATATATTTTAATAGCATTTAGCTATGCTTAGCAAATTATACTAAGAATCAGTTGAACAAATTATGGGACCGGCAGGATTTAAACCTGTGACCTCTGCATATCGGGCAGTCGTTTCAACCACTAAGCTACGGTCGCCTCATGCCAGGACTTTAAATTTCTAAACTGTATGTGTGGTTAAAGCGGTTTAAGCGGCTTCCTGGTATGTAAAAAGTCGTAGTCGTAGTCGCAGGTTCAAACCATGTCGGTCCCATCATTATTTCAACTGTTTCGTAGAAAAATATACGAAAGTCAAACTTTTTTTTTTTTATCTACTACGCCCACAGCGAACGAACGTGTAGTGCACCTGATGGTAAGTGGAGTACAGCCCATGGACATCAACAATCCACAAAAACAGATTATAAATGCGTCGCTGCAGCTGAGGACTACGGTGTTATGCCTCATGTGCCAGTAATTTCAGGGCCTGATCTCACCACCAAACCGGAACACAGTAATGGAAGCACTACCATAAATTATATTAAAATATCCTCAATTCTAAGATACAATGAATTGCGTGTTTACTTAAAATTATTATTATTTTATAACTATTATGAAAACAGTATTTATTTTTAGCATATAAATCTTGAGGTTTTCAACCAGATAAAACAATATTATATCGTATATTCAACGACCTTTAAAAATTTGAAATAACTCGCGTCATGTTGATAATGAGACAGAAATAACGTCAAATGACATGTTGCGTAGACAAACACTTGTGACGCGATGTAAACATTTTTGTAAAGCGCACATTTATATATTTTTATACTACCTACGTAAAAAGTACTTCGTTGCACGATGTCATACGGAGAATATCTATCAAAGAAAGTTAGTGTTTTCGGGCGAGTTTTGAACAGCGTGACTTTTCCTTCTTTTCCGCCCGCTGCGAAGACTTTTTCTGTCTAATTTTATGATGAATTTGTCTGTAATATTTGCTAGTTTTTCCAAACAAATGTGGTAGTTTCTGTAATTTTTCGTAGATATTTTGTTTTGATTTAGTTTTTTTTCCATTACCCTAGAAACATAAAATTTCATATTTGAGTATGGTTTTGCATTTAGATAAATAAAGACGGTATGCGTTGCAAATGCAGATATGAAAAAATGCCGAATAAAATATTGTAACATGCCTCGTTAATCTAGTGGGGGTCGATTCCTGGGTCGGACGGGTTTGACTCCTCTGCCATCAGGGAGATTATCAACGTGACATAGAGGTTTTAGTATAGACATATTAATAACATTTAATTAACTTTGTGGTTCCGGTACAATATTGATAAACGATTGACTTTATTACACTACTAAATATCAGTTCTATTGTAATGGTATAAAGCCGTTGTTGTGGTTTCGGTCAGTATTATTATTTGAGTGAATATTTATTTTCTAAATGTATCTGTAGCAGATGGCCTGTCGTGATTCCATTAAAATTGGAGGATTGCTTGACGTTTGATATTGTAGAAAACTTTATTTTAATTTGTCATTTAATTAAGCCAGCCAGCCGTCAGCACAATACTAGTGCATATATTGAAGGCAATTAAGGATTATTCCATAGCATTGCAGTAATTATAGTGTTTTCGTGAATTTCTTTGTTTTTCGTTTTACTATTTTATTGTTTTTTAGACATATATTATATATTTGTAGTATGGATAATTACTTTGATTTATTAAACAAATAAATAGCTTATGTACGGCTTTAAAATTATGTTTAAACATGTATTTTGTGGATAACGTCGTCGTTTACTCAATAAATTGTAATTTGTTTTTATAAGTTTAGTTTGCTTTAAAAACTAGTATTACTTATTGTGTAATTGTTTGTTTTTCCAAATAAAAAAAATAAAAAAGTAATCATAATATCAATACAAATATAAAAAATAAGTTTTTCAGTTTCCAGATTTTCAAGCTGGTATAGTTGTTTGCTCGATATCTTTGCCTAAAATACAGTTTGGTATGTTTGTCTGTCTCTGAACTCTCAGTAAAAGTCTCTTATATTTAAAATTACACTAAACTCCACAGAAGCGGAGCAGTAAGGTTGAACGCGGGTCAAAGCGCGGGAGCAGCTACTACTTAATACAACGAAATCCACGCGGATGAAGTCAATGGGCAAAAGCTAGATTATAATATCTATATACGGGGTGGATGCGACATAGCGACATTTATTGAAACCACAGCTTCTATACATGGTAAGTATCAATTTCCACCGGATAAAAATTCTCTGGCGAAAAAAAAAAAATCACGTTCTCCGAACAATTTGAACATTGCGATCGTGCAATTTGTTCGGAAGACGTGGATTTTTTTTTTCGCCAGAGAATTTTTTATCTGGTGGAAATGCATACTGGCCATGTATAGAAGCTGTGGTTTCAATAAATGTCGCTATGTCGCATCCACCCTGTATATAAAAATGAAACCCGTTTTCCGTTGTCATGATATACATATCGAATGTAATAAACAAGCAAAAGTTTCAGAACAATACCTGAATTAAAACTATCTTTGTTAACTGAACACAAATTCACTGCAGTCAAGTAACTAAGTCTGAATTTCTTAATTGCGACGCGCTTAGTGAATATTGTTCATTGTGTCTGCAAAATTCATCTAGCTAGTCGCAATTAAGCAGGTAAACCCAGTTTTGTTTATTAGTCTTGACAAAGGTAATATTTAACTATGATCTTATTAAAAACTGCTGAATAATGTGTGCATTGAAACAAAATATAAGAAAGTCATACTTTTGAATAATAATAAAATATTTATTATTGAGAATACTCATACTCAATACTCACGTCATTTTAGCCGGGATATGCCGACCATTTGTAGTTTAGTAATAGATTCAAACTAGTCGGCATATCCTGTTTTCTATGTATAATAAGTATGTATTTACAAAAGAAAATTATATATGTATTAGTATCACTTATTCTAGTACCCATAGTACAAGCTCTGCTTAGTTTGGGACTAGATGGTGTTGTGTGTGAGTTGTGGAATATTTATTTATATTTATTTATCCGGGCTAAAATAACGTAAGTAACCCTCAATAATAATGTCTTCACAACACGTGGGTTTTAATAAAATTCATAATAAAACACTTTGAAACAATCGCGTTGCATAATTATTATTGTAATTTTGATGGGTATTACGCGAATCATGCATATTATTTACCTTTTGGCTTTAGGATATATATTTCGGCAGACGGGTTACACCAGCCGATTTCTATAGCATACTGAATGGTGGATGAACACTAAAAAAAAACGACGAACGACTTTGACGAGAAAGTCAGTTATGACTTTCTCGTCAAAGTCGGTGGAGTAAGGGTATAATTTTAGATAGGTAAGTTTGTTGTGGAAATGTCTCATATCAATTTATGGCCCACGAGTTTAATAGCCTCAATTCTAAGATACAATGAATTGCGTGTTTACTTAAAATGATTATGATTTAATAACTATTATGAAAACAGTATTTATTTTTAGCATATAAATCTTGATGTTTTCAACCCGATAAAACAATATTATATCGTATATTCAACGACCTTTAGAAATTTGAAATAACTCGCGTCATGTTGATAATGAGACAGAAATAACGTCAAATGACATGTTGCGTAGACAAACACTTGTGACGCCTTGGATGAAGGATAGTGTGACGCAATGTAAATATTTTTGTAAAGTGCACATTCAAATATTTTTATACTACCTACTTAAAAAGTTCTTGGTTGCACGATGTCATACGGAGAATATCTATCAAAGAAAGTTAGTGTTTTCGGGCGAGTTTTGAACAGCGTGACTTTTCCTACTTTTCCGCCCGCTGCAAAGACTTTTTCTGTCTAATTTTATGATAAATTTGTTGTTTATGGTAATTTCTGTAATATTTGCTAGTTTTTCCAAACAAATGTGGTAGCTTCTGTAATTTTTTGTAGATATTTGTTTTGATTTAGTTTTTTTCCAATACCCTAGAAACATAAAATTTCATATTTGAGTATGGTTTTGCATTTAGAAAAATAAAGACGGTATGCGTTGCAAATGCAGATCTGAAAAAATGCCGAATATAATATTGTAACATGCCTCGTTAATCTAGTGGGGTTCGATTCCTGGGTCGGACGGGTTTGACTCCTCTGCCATCAGGGAGATTATCAACGTGACATAGAGGTTTTAGTATAGACATATTAATAACATTTAATTAACTTTGTGGTTCCGGTACAATATTGATAAACGATTGACTTTATTACACCTAAATATCAGTTCTATTGTAATGGTATAAAGCCGTTGTTGTGTTTTCGGTCAGTATTATTATTTGAGTAAATATTTATTTTCTAAATGTATCTGTAGCAGATGGCCTGTCGTGATTCCATTATAATTGGAGGATTGCTTGACGTTTGATATTGTAGAAAACTTTATTTTAATTTGTCATTTAATTAAGCCAGCCAGCTGCCAGCAAAATACTAGTGCATATATTGAAGGCAATTAAGGATTATTCCATAGCATTGCAGTAATTATAGTGTTTTCGTGAATTTCTTTGTTTTTCGTTTTACTATTTTATTGTTTTTTTAGACATATATTATATATTTGTAGTATGGATAATTACTTTGATTTATTAAACAAATAAATAGCTTATGTACGGCTTTAAAATTATGTTTAAACATGTATTTTGTGGATAACGTCGTCGTTTACTCAATAAATTGTATTTTGGTTTTATAAGTTTAGTTTGCTTTAAAAACTAGTATTACTTATTGTGTAATTGTTTGTTATTCCAAATAAAAAAAATAAAAAAATAATCATAATATAAATACAAATATAAAAAATAAGATTTTCAGTTGCCAGTTTTTCAATCTGGTATAGTTGTTTGCTCGATATCTTTGCCTAAAATACAGTTTGGAATGTTTGTCTGGCTAAACGCCACAGAAGCGGAGCAGTAAGGTTGAACGCGGGTCAAAGCGTGGGAGCAGCTACTACTTAATACAACGAAATCCACGCGGATGAAGTCACGGGCAAAAGCTAGATTATAATATCTATATATATATATATAAATGAAACCCGTTTTCCGTTGTCATGACATAGCATGAAGACGGTTTGACCGATTTGGCTGATTTTTTTTTGTAGTTTTCTAATACTCTTACGGAAAAATATATTAAGAAAATCTCTCAGAAAGATTGAAAAATATACATTTAATTTTGCATATTTTGTCCTTCTCAGGTATGACAAGACCAGGGAAATAGGTATTCATTTTTTTATATGGAGGATATTATAGATTCCAGTTCAAATTGAATAGGTACGCATACATAAGATAGGTCAACTATACAAAATAGAGTAGTGAATCAAATTTACGCTAAGGCGGTACGAAGTTCGCCGGGTCAGCTAGTATATAATATATCCTTAGAGACCTGATTCAAAATAGCTAGGTAATGTTACTCTAAAATATAATCTGAATTGAGAATTGTATCACTTATACACTCGGTGAAGTTATAATATATCTGACGAATATCTCTGACTCAATGGTCAGAATTCTAGAATCTTGGATATTCTAGAACTAACTGTTAGATTGATTCAAAATGTTCAGTATCGTGTCGAACATGGTTTACCGGCCAACTCCATCTGCTAGTAAATTGAGATGACATCTTACGTTGCGTGATATAGACATTTGGAGCTGCTCGTTAATTGGTGAATTAATCTCCTGCTAACGATCTAGGTCATAATAAGTAACTCTTGGGAAACTTCAGTAACTTATTTGCACATAATATGGTGAAGGCGTTGCTAAAAAATAAAAAATGCTAGTTCTAATTTCAGATATACAAAGTTAAGTTCATAGATTGCTTTCCTAAGGGCCAGATTCAGAGGTTCTGTATAGAGTTATCCAACCTAAAAAATATAACCTGCCAAATTTGAAAGTGACACAAGCTTCACTTAAATAAAAAACACAGTAGTCATTTCATTTATTTATTATTTGGCTCTTCAACAATGAGTACACTGTTACATTAATAAGGGTTAACATTGTGAACTTAATTATAACCGTCTCACTACTTATAGAGGAGCACAACATGCACTATAATAAAAGAAATTAGATGAAATTAGAAATTAGACAAAACATTACACTAATTTAAGAAAGAATGCTTGTCTGACAAAAAAAATACAATTTCATAAAAAAAAATGAAATTATATAAATAAAGAAATAGATTAACATGACTTAAATAAAAATGTTACAGTATAGATTAGATTAGCACAAACAAATTGAAGCATCTGCAGCCGAACTAGGCGTTAACCTGTATCTCGGCTGTCAGGGTCAATATGAATTCTCGTATAAATGATCGGTGGTTTTCATTACACTAAAACATACACAACGTTATAATATGGAGACTTAATTTGCTACAAGGGCAAACCTTGAAGAAAATGTTGTCTTAAAAATAAGAATTTTATTACATAAGTAGGCATTAGTAATTAGACACACTTAACAGCTCACTATCTCAAGGGTAAAACCCGGCATAAGTTGTGAGCGAGAGCATGAAGTATCTACGGTTTAGTTAAAATCTTAGGCTACGCGGACCGCCTACAAATCGTCGCTAAGGGATCTATTCACGAAGTTCGCGAACTAAAGGGAGTTTAGTCGGAAAACAAGGGGTTTGCAATGAATTTAGTTAAAATGTTTCACGCAAGAGTATTCTTCTTTTTTTTAAAAGATGACGCTTGCACTAAGTATAACTCCTGTGTCCGGTGTTCACAAACATACATTTCACATACATAAAGCGCACCCAGAGTCAGAACAAATCTTTGCGGATCTTACATAGATTTGTCTCGTCGAACCCACGACACCAACGCAGTTGAAAGTTTCAAGGCAAACGTGCAGTATGTTTGGTTCTCGTACGTTTTTAACGTTTTTTTCTTAGATTAGGACGTTAGGTACGACGTAGTAGGTGCGTAATTAGAGTTCCTAATCAGACAAAGAATAAAGTTCTGCTGTAGGTAATCTGGTTGGCATATAGAATCACTTTGACAAAGTATTTGTCATTTCAAATTAAAACAGCCTTAAAGTAATTAAGATGCATGATTCGCGTTAATCCCGTCAAAATAACAATAGTAAAATAAGTCAAAACATTCTGCAAACATATACGAGCAATCAATTTATACAACTATTCGTAGCAAAACAATGATATAATCTCGGTAACAAAAAAAAGGATTTCTAGAGCAATCCAAGTACACTGTCTGCAATAAATTTAAAGTAAATTATAGTAGAAAAGCATAAATATTTTTCATAACAGATTATGAAACAGCGGTGCAATTAAGAAGCTTTTGCTCATTGTTTTATCATTTTTGCTGTATTTTTAAAGAACTGAAATAAAAGGAATGAAGGAAGGATTACTAGGAAACTGGAAATTGTGTATTCTTGATAAAGGAGATTGCAACTAATATGGTACTGAAATTTTACATACATATCGACATAGAATCACGCCTTTATTCCATAGGATAGGCGGGTAGGTATTTTTTTTTGCTTTATTGAAGTTTTCTACTTCAATAAAGCAAAAAAAAAATAATCTATTTTTTTTTTTTATTGTAATTGACTAAAAGAAGTCTTGTTTAACTTCCTATTGATTATTTTTATAGCTGTGCTTAGAAAATAATACTAAGAAACAGTTGAAAAATTATAGGACCGGCAGGATATGAACCTGCAACCTCTGTATACCGGGCAGCCGCTTTAACCACTAAGCTACGGTCGACTCTTGCCAGGACCCTTAATTTCTCAACTGTATGATACGTCATTATGTGACGTCACGTTCATGTACTTGTTATCTTAAGTAGGATACTAACCAACATGGCGAAGTTACATTCAGCACAAATGTTGTAAATAAGCTTTGTTTTGTTAAATATTTAATATGCCATGCGGATACATGTGTAATTTATTACGGCAATTTTAATATAACAGTAACGATATTGCAACAATATTGAAGTCGTGCCCTACTTGGCACAAACAAATACGCAATCGACATAAAACGACGTGTGCCAAAAATACTAAGCTTAGTACTTTTAAATACGTAGTAATTCATTCGAGCATTGGGCACTTACATACCAAAAAAATATGGGAACTAGGACGACAAGACAAAGTGGAATAGAATTACCATAACAATAACCGCCTGGTAAAAAACGAAGTCTGAAATAAATAAAACATTATTGACCAAGTCTTGGGAAAACCAATAAAATAAGATAGAAAGAAGAAGAAAGAAAGAAAATAATTTTAATTCCAGCACAGATCTTCAAACTAAACTCACAGAAAAATGAAGTTATAAATAAAAAAGTCAAAATTACATCCCATCACGAGTATCCGTGAAGGAATCGGGATAGGATAGGGTGCATGAAAGGAGCCTTCCCGAGTGACGTACACAACGATTCCCTATGTCCGGCGCACCCTAGGCAATTCGCGTGTTCTGCAAAGCGAATTGGCTAATCCTTTCACCACGATGGCAAGTCAAAATAAATTTGATTCAGCCATCGACACGACGAAGAAAAAGATCGGGTTATCGCTCAGCGATATGCTTTACAGCGCTTGCATTGCTGCAAGACACCGCAAAGCGCTGATATTCTGCGATAGCTCACGCGGTGACGCCAGACGTTCATCGCAGTAATAAATAAAATATAACATAAAATATTTGCATATAAATTTAAACTTCGTAAGATCTTCCTATCCCTATTAAAAAAAGAAGACAAAAGCTGGGATTGTGTTTTGTTACAGGTCAAATTTCAGTGGGCTTTAAACCCGGGTACAAGTAGGTAATGAGAAACAACAAAATGATATGGAAAATCTCCAGACAAATCTGCGCATCGAATTCGTATTTTACCCCACTACGGCAAAACCAAAAGGAACTGTAATGATTTTAGCATTCTATGTAGGTATATTTATTTTTTTGTATGTTCCATCGTAGCACCTAAACTTCTAAACGAATTTTAATGAATGAGGTGTCTCTTACTCCGGCACCGTTTTGTAACAATTTAATTGATGCGAGGTTACATTTTGAACATTATAACAGCATTATTCAAATTATGAAATACAGGTGTTACTTACGTAATGTTGGTCTATTTAGTCGACCGCGGTTTCGCCTATACGTCTAGGCATTATCAAGAGAGTGCGATACATCGCGCCTGAGTCGCAGCTAGACTTGACCAACATTACGTGAGTAACACCCGTATTTCAAAATTTGAATAATGTTACATACTCACGTCAGTTTTAATAAAAATATTATAACAGCAGTACAAATTTTAATGAAGGCGATTTGTATATATTACTAAACGCCTACATTTTATGACTTCATAAAATGTGTAAGATTGCATTTATATATTATTGCTATGAGCTAACGCTCGCAGCTTAGATGAGCCGCTTATCGGCTCTTAAATCGAGGACGTGACTTGAAAAAGAGTTTTACTACTTCCTGCAAATGTGCACATGGCTACACATAAAGTTATACATTTACAATATAAGCTGGTCTCGCATTGCAATGGAAACATATTTAATGTGATACCATCTTATTCTGGTTTGTAATGTACAGCTCGATGAGTGTACATATGTGTTAAACTGTACCTACACTTCGGGCGATTTGTCTTGGCAATTTAATGGTTCACTGAAAGTTATGTGTAAATATTTTTCATGGTTTCATTCTCGCAGACATAGAGGAAGTCTTATTGAAACATACAAGATACTCTCCGGTTGTTACAATGTTCCTGGGATACAGAATTTGTACAGTCTAAACGAGAGCAAACACCCCAGAGGATATTCACTTAAACTGTGTACAGAACCACACAAACGAAACCCGCTGAGACACTTCTTGCCGAATCGTGTAGTAGCAGCGTGGAACAAACTCCCAGAAATTGTAATAAATGCACCCAGCTTAAACAGTTTTAAAAACCAACTTGACAAATTTCCAAATCGCAAAACACACACGCATCAGCTTAATAGATTCTAGTGTGAAATTCTATAAATAATAATAATAATAATGGTTTTGTGTGATAAAGAAATTTGATGTATAAAAATTTAAGATATTTTTTTATATAACAGCATATAAAATCCCACCTGAATTCTCCAGCAGCATAATGACAGTAACAGCGCTTTAGTTCCGCGTGAAGATTAGCATGTCGGCATCTCTAGGGTACAATTTCAGAATATGTATTGACTGCATCGAAACTACATTTGTCCGACCCGGGAATCTAACTCGAGACCTCGCGATCAGTGGTTACTTACGAAAACAACTAAAACCAGCAAATTAACATGACCTAACATCACGCACACATTCAACACTCACATTTCACTTGTTATGTTTAGAGCTCTATTTCCACTGGAGTAAATTATAAAACTTTAATGAACTTACGAAGAACTTTCTCTTCCTTTTATTATAAAAACCAAGTTGCTTTTGAAGTTGCAAATAAAATAATTATTAAAACTAGTTTGCAAAACACGAGCAAGACTTTATTTACAAAATGAGGGCTGTTTTGAGCATTTTCCGCGTGCCAGCTGTGAAACTTTTCATGGTTTGAATGTTGGTGCCTAGTACCGGATCGAGTGCCAAGTTTTCTGAAACAACTATTATTATGCTAATTGCGATTACATGTTTTGGATGCGTCATATTGTTCAATAATGTTCAGTCTTTTCAAGTTTTATTTAGCTTATACCCATACATGGGTGTGGTTTGTGTGTGTGAAATGTATGTTTGTGAACACCCGCGACACAGTTATTCCTAGTACTGGCGTTGTGTTTTAAAAAAATATATAAAAGAAAAATGACAGAAATGATTTATTATATATTATGAATATAAATCATCAACTAGCAAATGATGGATCAGATTTAAAAGTGTTTAAAAAACTTGTTTTTTCGTTAGAAAAGCTATTGGTTTATTATAAATTTGTTAGTAATCAATAAATAGAACACACACACACACACACATATGTATTATGTATGTATGTATGTATTATGTATGTATGTATGTATTATGTATGTATATATTTTATGTTAAACATATATTATATAAATTAGTTTTATCGTAAGTATTTTTATGATTGTTGTGTAAATAATTTAGGTTACATTAGGTATATTATTATTATGTAGAATATGTAAGTATGTAGATATACATAGCCTAGTTCTTTTATTTAAGTATCTTTTTTATTTTTTCATCTCTCTTTGTTTGTACACTTCACTCTCACATATTACTAGTGTCTTTTTCCTCTAGCCCTCAAAGGTTTGCTGGCAGAAAACTCATTTTTAAGTTAAGTTCACCTTTTGTCATCACCACTTTTATGTAACTGTATTTTTGTAATTTATGTGTACAATAAAGTATTAAACTAAACTAAACTAAACTAACTGGTTCTCAACACACAGCTCACGCTAGTTTGGGAATCAGGGCTTATATTTATATTGTTAAATGTATTTTGTTGCAATAAATAATTTATTATTTATTATAATTTATTATTATTATATTCTATAGCTAGCTTAAGTGTCTAAGAAGGTTATGCGAGATGATATTTTCTAATAACCGCAATAAGACGAGCAATTCAAATAACCTGTCCACCTTCAGCCACAAAATACTTTTGGCCCATAAAATTATGTAAAATGGAACGTTCAGCCTCTCCCCTCACAACTCCGCTATACATTTGAATTTGGGCGACGCCTTTAAGATCTTGTTTTGAACAAAACGTTTTTCGTAAAAAAGAAAATTGCTTTTATGAGATTTGCGGTTTGCCAACTTTATGTGTAGAAATGACTTCACGATGTTATGAATATTTTTATTCAGTTTGAAATCTTTGTAATCGGCTTTTCGTATTAAAAAGATTTGGGGCACAGGTACCGTATATTACTGTTGTGAAGCAGTCAGAATTTTAAAGTGTCTTTGTTGTTTATTATCTTATCTATGTATGAGTTATCATAATTGCTGCTGCTGTAGAGCGACAAAAACAATACAGCCTTCATGGCGTGCAACCTTCCATTAATCTAAACTAATATTATAAGGAGCTAAGATTAGATTTTTCGTTCGATACAATTTAAATCAAAATCTTTCAAGCTGATTTCAAAAATTTCTTTATCATATGAATGCTATATTATTGTTACTAAACACAAATAATATTTTTATCGAGGTACCACGCGGGCAATTGGCGCGCAGAGACTATATATATATATATATATATATATTAAATACCTATTTATTGTACATGGCACCATAAAATATTCTAACTCAATATTGTGAACGATATATCGTGACAATATGTTTATAATAAATCTCTCATTCAAAGTTTCATGATAGCTATTTTGTTAATTAAACTAAACTACGGCAAAATTAATAATGTTTTCGTAGTTAACACTGAAGCCTGTAAATACCCCGTTAATATCCCATGAAAACTAATTGCTTTGTCGTCGCGGTGATTTTATTATTAACGGTTATTGGTTAGAGGTGTTTAATTAATTTGACGGATGACTATCGATCGTATGAACTCTAAAATATTTGTTGTAATGTAGGTAGGTGCATATTACATGCACACACATAACTATAACTACTAATGACTAAGTGAATGTATGAGGTATCTTTATGACTCAGTTATCTGTAGAGTTGTATACCAAACGCTTGTATTATCCTGAAATATAAATTAGTATATCGGAGTTATGAGTATGATTTGAAGTCCCGGAATCCTGTACACATACCTGATATATACACCACTTCTGATACATACCCAATTTACACAGACCCTACATGTGAAAATTTTATAAGACATTAATTTATTTGCTTTGCCTTAACAGGGTCTACACAGTTCATATTACATTTAACTTTACCGTCTAAGAATACTGTGAAACGAAAATTAACAACAACATAATTAACAGTACTGTCTTTGTAATAAGTTGAAATTGTTTGATTAGTTTTGCGATTAATTCAGTCATGCATTACTATTCATTACAATCAGTTTTCGAAATAAATAAATTCAGAAATCACTTTCATGACAACAGCTATTAAAACAGCAAAATGGCAAATGCAATTTAAACATGATATAACATTACATAACATCACGCATATATTACCCGTAAGGGTGTGGTGGAGGCGTACAACACCCACACTTCACCTGTTGTTTAGATCCCGAGGCACAATTCCAACTCCGTGCTGCTATTGTGATCGAACTCGAGACCTCGTGGTAAGGGGTCAAACGCTAACCACTTCACCTTCGTGCCTTTACTTTTAATTTTAATAGATAGTGATATACATTGTGCCCTCGATATATAACCACCCCCCTATCCCATGGGACCTAAACATAACAGGTGAAGTGTGGGTGTTGTACATCTCTGCCACACCCTTCTGGGTGATATAGGCGTGATGTTATGTTGTGTGCTCAAAGTAAAGGCAATTTTAGTCCTTTAACTACACTTTAAAATATTTAAGGACAATATTTATGTGGTGACCGAACCACATCTCAGATCACATCACTCGAGCAAGTTGTATCGTAGAGTTAATCCCAACAATTTACATAGTAATGGGAAGAGGACCGAAATACCAATGCTTTGAACGGCCCCAACACGGGACCATCCACATTTGCATTTAGTCGGATGTCTATTCAATCAATTTTGGAATTTGCGCCTATTTGCGAATAGTTATTCCTGCTTTAGGATTGGGTATTTATTGGTACATTTGTAACAGTTTGGCCATAGTTTAGAGCAAATAAGTCTGTTTTTGAATTCAAAAACAATTCAGACGCATAGACAGAAAATCTTATTATTTAACGATGTGACTGGTGTGACCAAATACCGGTCGCATTCACCAACGGCATACCTATTTTTATTCTTAAATCAGCGTTTTTCTACTTTTAGATAACACATTGTAAATATAAGCAGTATTTTTGTATCTATGTAATTTCTTAATTGTCATCGATCATCAATTTTATTTAATAACCTCGTAGAAATGACTAAGTGGCAAATAGTCCTACAGAAATATTTAAAAATCAAATCTAGAGGCTGACAATTAGTATAAATAGATGAAATATTATTATTATATCTGGGTTTTAAAGGCATTATTATGTTCATGTTATAGTTATAATGTAAGAAATAGTATAAAATATTTCGTAAAATGCAACTCTCCAACAAGTATTCTAATCTAAAATAAACATTTCTGAAAACTGAGACCATTCCAACATTTTTTAAAGGCCCAAACATTTTTAGTTTCATAAGACCAATAAACCTTTTTTTGTTATCTCGCGATTAAGTCAAAAACTGCACCTGTCACAAACACCAGCACTAACGATCAACAACAAAATAAAAAAAAACAAATTCTTCAAAATATCATTCTTTATTTAAATTTTTACAAAAAAAAAAAAAAAAAAGGTAGGTAATAATAGATAGGTATAACATGCTTTTGAATTTTCGTTTGACTATGGCGTCCCCCTCTCTTAAAGATAAACCTTGGCTCGAAAAATCTGAATAAAAATAACCATAGAAGTATAATGTAATAAACATAAAGACAAATTATATAAAAAGTATATCAAAAATAAAAATGAACTAAAATGGCTAAGGTATTTAGGCGGGTTTTTATATTGTTTTCTGTTTTCTTTTTTAAAAAAACGACTCCCGCACTAAGGAAGGTATAACGCCTGTGTCGTGGGGTGTTTACAAACATACATTTCACACACACAAAGCACAACCAGTCTCAGAAGAAATCTTTGCGAACCACACAAAGATTTGACCCATGTGGGGATCGAACCCACAACACCAGTGCAGTGGAGAGCGGCGAGGCCACCGCTTAAACCACTACACCACACGTGCAGACTATTGAATCTAGTAGTGTATTGTGGTAGTATGGTGAAGTTGCCACTCATAATAAGAGGGGCTATACGTGAGTTCGTTGCTATATGTCATAAAAAAACTCGTAATCAAACTCAACTGAATTATCGGTAAAATAAACGTAAAATATTTTTGTCTGCGTGCCAAAAACCAAATAGTTTATCTCTGTCTCTGTCTCTCTTCCAGCAGTTCCCAATGAATTTAACTGCATAGTTAATATTTTAAGAGCTACTACATAAAAATTTACTAAATTTTAAAATAAAATACTACTACCACCAATACTACAAAAAAACATCTAAATACAAAAATATAAAACTTTGTTTCGATAACACAAAAACATTCAGCGTTAGCTTAATTGAAAAATGAAGGCACTAGGAACTACAAACAAATACTAAAATACCAAATACAAAAAAAAAAAACATTGTTTCGATAACATTTCCATCATTTTGCTTACATTTCAAGTAATAAAAATACTATACAAATACCATATTCTTTTTTGCGTATGAAAATAATATGCAAACGTGTAGTTACTCAAATCCGTTTTGTTCGCAACTGTATTTTTATCAGAACAATCTCGCGGGAATTTGGATACGTAGAATATTCCATGATACAGATAGAAACATTTTTTTCAGATTAGGATGCTTAGATAAGATTTACATAAATATTGCATCATGTTTGAGTTTAAGCACAGATGTTATCATAGTTGTTACGGTATTTACATTTATGGTTTAAGGATAAGAGCTCAAAGGACAAAACATTGTTTATGGTTTACTAGCTTTTACTCGCTATTTCGTCCGCGTGGCATCCGTTGTATTAGATAGTAGCTGCTCCCGCGCTTTGACCCGCGTTCAACCTTACTGCCCCGCTTCTGTGGCGTTTAGCGTTGTGACAAATATCTAAAGACCTTTATTGAGAGTTAGACTATTAAACACAAAAATAATTATCAATATGCGTAGATACATCAATAAACAATAACCTATATTACGCGCTTTGTAGCCAGTTACCTGCATCTTCAATTTTATCAAAATTGGTGCAGCCGTTTAGAAGATAAGGCTATACAAACATACAGACAGATAAACATTTTAAACTGTATTGTAGGCAAAAACATTTTTATATTCTGACATTAAAATAAAGTAATATTTATTTTATTTATTTGTATTGATTATCATAATTATAGGCATCATACTTATTACATATTCTATCTCTTCTTAGCGTCGTCCTATTGTCACATTACGATTTCATTTTAGGTGTTGTTATTTTCTTTTTGAAATAAGTGGCTTTTTCCAGTTCACCAAAATTTGTGAAAGCTCTTAAAACAAAATTTTGACTTTTATCCCAACGACCATTGTGTTTAAAATGAGTTTGATGTTTAATGATAAAACTTTTTATTGGGTCGTTTGAGCGATGTCTTCAATAAAAAGTTCATTTTCATTTTTATTAGACTTTGTTGTAATCACGTTTTTAAGCGCAGCTTCCGTGGTGTTCTAAAAACTTTAATGCTAGCAAAAAGAGTTAAATAACCGTATTAAAAAACAAAAAGTTGCAGAATTAACAGCCTACTTTATTAATACAATGAAAAGAGTTCTTAAGTTCCAACAAAAATTGCTTTGAGTACTTATTTTTTTACTACAGGATATTTATTGTCTCCTCTAAAAGCTAAAGCGTTGACAAAGAAAAACTGATAAAGAAAATGGTGATAGTATATTAATAAACTTTAAAGGCAAGCTATTGCGGCTAAGTATACTTATTACTTCAGAAAAAACATAACCCTCCTTCTGACGCAGTCGGGTAAAAAGCAGAGAGTTCTGTGGTAATAGGGGCATAAATAAATAAAATTAAAACATGCAGTAACTTGGAATCATTCGTACATTATACAACCCTATAGAAATAATGATCGGTATAAATTTGTTATAAATATTTTGTAGCGACTAACTATAGAACCCTACTGCTTGTGGCCTGACACGCACTTGGCCAGTTATTTTGGTATTAAAGACACCGAGAAATCAATTGAAACTTTTAAATAATTTAGTGATGGATATACTCTAACTAAGACAGAAAGATAAATGACAAGCCTCTTACTTTGGTTTTAAAATATTTCAATATTCCATCGGCTAAAATCTGTCAAATTTCGAGTTAAATTATTTTAGCAAAAACATGAGACGTTTATCAATAAAATAAAAAAAAATAAGCGTAAAAGGCAAATTATTAGTAACAATACAGATCGCAGTTTTTTCGCTTTTATATGTTAATTAGTTAGTTCGATTTTGATGTAAATCTTGGGTAAGTTAAACTCACTTGTTATTTTTATTTTTTTTTATTGATCAGTTAATTTGATATATTTACATTTAAAAGACGAATGAAAAAGAAGAGGACGACCTGACTGACCATAAGACCGTCTGATTCTGTTCGCGGCTGAGTTCGGCGTTGATAGTTTTGACAAATTAAACTAATTAAAAGTCCCGTGTGTGTTGTCTTTTAACACTGTTGTTGTTGAAGTTGTTTTTTAGTAGAGAAACAAAATGATGAACTCTAAAAAAAAATATAATCTTGCTTGCCCGGATTTTTATTTTTAATGCAAGAACTGAAAAAGTTAAAAAAATAGTATAATCCTTTATTCATACACATTTTCTTAGATCTCACAGAATTAGAAAAAAACTTTTACGTCACTCCTATGATGTCATTAAATCGAATGAAAAATAAACGCTAACTTACAATATACATATCGTTATTATCAAATTTTACATAAGGTTCCAAAGTGTATGTTATCTAAAAAAAGTAAAAAAAAATAGCAGCAACAAATATAATTATATCGAGAGCTTTTTCTCGAAGGTGAATTAAGACTGCCATCTTAAAAAGTGTTTGCCAAACAAATTGTTGAATTATTTAGTGATTAAATTAGTGAAACGTCCGTATACAGAAAAACAAATTCAGGTGAAAAAGAGGATATATAAATATTTAGTCCAAACTCAAATGCCAAAGCAAGCGCTGCGCTGTTTGTATATCTTAATTTGTCTCGGATTCATGAAAGCAAATCAAATGTACGCTCGTTGAATGTTTGATGAATCAGAACGTCTCATTAATTTAATGGATGTTATGTTCAGTTTACGCTGGAGATTAGGTGTAAATTATAATTTACAACTCGAATAAACGAAAAGTAATGCAGGAGTATTTGACAAATTTATTTCGTCTGAACTGATTTTGAAAGAAGTGATGACAAGTCATCCGAGGACACAATTTCTGGACTCTAAACTTTTTATTCAGTTCTTTGATCAAATAAGAATCATTTAATCAAAATAAATACTCAACGTTTATTTATTTGCGACAATGCGTTGCAATCTTCTTCTTCGTCGTGTCGATGGCTGAGATAAATTTTATTTTGGCTTGCCATCGTGATGAAAGGATTAGCCAATTCGTTTTGGATAACTCGCGAATTGCCCAGGGTGCGCCGGACGTAGGGAATCGTTGTGTACGTCACTCGGAGAGGCTCCTTTTATGCACCCCTTTCCTTTCATGCGTTGCAATAATCAGGGATTATTATATTTTTTGTTACGAGACCAGAGCGAATAATGTTTATAATGGATAAATCCACGGGTAGTAGCTAGTATATTAATAAATCTCATTAAGCACTACATGCTTTGGGCGCTTTTCCTTTTTCTTTCTAGTTATTTGCAATACCCGCGTTATTATTTACCTTATATGTTGCTTGATAAAATAAAGCTTCCAATAATTTAGTGGCATATGTTGGGAATATAAGCGCCTTAGGAAGTCGTCTACAGAGACATAGTATTAATTATGTGTTTGATAATTGAAACTCTACCAGAATTTGTTGTACAATGTGAGGTTTAGGGATTTAAAGATTTAAACCAAGATATCGGCACTACATTAAAGATAAACAAAATCTAAAGAATAAAGATAAAAGGTAACAAAGGAGTTTTCCCTATCATATAAAAATAAACATTAGGTACGATGACGTGAAAAGTTGATGATTAATTTGAAAGTTGTTCGGTGACAGCTTCCCGGTGGTACGTAAAATCCTTTTCACACTAAAAGAAAATCTGTTTTTTATTAATACCTGTTTCCGTGCCCGAGGAACATAACAAACTACGTGAATAGGGAATGCTTCCGTATGCAAACGCATATATCCTCTGTATCATGAGCCCGAATCCAAATAATCTGTATAAGTCTTGTATGAGTGAAATATCTCCCCATGCAAAGCGAGCTGCCAGCGAGTACTGTTCTGCCATAAGATTTAGTGGTAGTAAGTATTTGCATTTCTCACTCGCATCGTTACTCCGCCAAAGCAAAACAGGAAAATTGTGGATTTATCTCTTAAGAATAAACGTAGGACTTCTTATGTGGAAAGTTTCGGCCATTACGTGAGTGAGAGTATTTTTTAATCACTCCATTTGTGCGTCATTAGTATTTGTTGTGAGGCATCAGAAGCCGAACAGGAAAGTGTAATTTTGTGTTAACACATAAGTGATAAATTAGAAGAAAACACATTTATAACGTACTTTTTATGGGTTGCTTAATATTCGCATTTTCTTATATCTATCAGTGAGTTAGGAAAAAATAAACATGTTAGATGATCTTGCCAATAAATGAACTTTACAAAGGCTGTATTTTTTTTTGATGAAACCTACTCTTAAGGGTAATTCTCCGAGGCCCTTAAAAATGCGGTCACACGGCCTTTATTCCGAACCTAATAGACATACAGTCTTGGGACTAAAAACGGACTATTCTTTATTTATTTAAGAGTATTATTTTAACTTTAAAAACCTAATAATATTTAGAATGTTTTTTAAAAAAATAATCTAATGCTGAAAACGGGAGCAAAATCGGTGTTCTCCGCGTGTCACACTCTGTTCGCGCTCCCGAAAACCTTTAATAACTTTTGTATTCTATTCATAAGCATATAATGTTATACGTCAAATTAATTTACATTAACTGTACACCATTATTATCAAAAAACATTAATTAAATATCTAAAGATGAAATAATTAATAGACATAACGTCTCGGTCACACGATTTTGCTAGTTCCATGAGCGCGCAACAAAACTGCAGCTATCTTTTAAAAGCGCCAACTTGTCGTAATACGTTTTATCTGGGCGGGAGCTCGGTGGTGTTCCGGCATCAGGGCGGGAGAAACGTACGTTCATCGCTTCAAAACAAAGAATTACGAGGTGAGTTATTCTTTGAATATTTTAAAATGGCCTTGGTCAAGAAACTTTCGTGCGCATGTTTTGAAGGATTAATATTTATAATTTTGTAACTCATCTCGAATAAAGGAATAAGGTAGATCTTCGGGATTATTCCCAGATAATTTGTTTCTTTATTTACCTATAACTTTGATCGTTATTCTGAAAAAAGTGTTTTTTTAGTAACTTTCGTGGCATAACTTTCGTGGTTATTTGTCCACGAAAGTTAGCTAGCGCACCACGAAAGTTATTCAGGGCGCTTTAGACATCGTTTGCCAAATGGAATTGGCTAAAAGGTAGTTGTTCCTAGCTATAGTTTTTACCTTTACTCACTTTTCACCCAACAAGCTTTTTTTTTGACATATTTTATAATCAAATCAATCCTCAAGATTAATTGAAAAGCTGAATATAGTAGCCTAGAAAGAAGTTTCCAAATTAAATTCGGGTCAGCTTCTAGTGAAACGAATTTAGCTTTTCATGTGTTAAAATGGTCACCCATTCACGGCCAACTGCGATTAGCTTTACTTAACGAGCTCCTCAGATTCAACCTTTTAATCGAAGAAAAAAACTCGTGGGGTAAAAAGTGAGTTTGGGATGCTAAAACTATACCGTTTATTCAATTGTTTATTTTAATCAATTTGTACTTTTTGGTTATTGAAATTCAGCAAACGATGTACCAAACATCCCATATATCTCCATTTATACTAATAACTTTAGTATTTTGTGACGCAGCAGATACACTTATCGATTTTCACAAAGCTTGAAAGATATTTCATGTATTTGTATTAGTTTTATAAATATATTTCAACTGCCCTATCTTGCACATTATAACTAGCTGGCCTTAAAATCCGAACATTTTTGTACACACTTTGGCCATTTTAATACGGGAATTATTAAATCTACATCGATTGGAGCATCAATCGTGCACACGTGATGCGCTATACACTTGGTGGTCAAATGACCTATCGACGGTCGAACGATTTAGATATATAGCACCCTTTCACATTAGTAATGTATTCTTTGCCATTTTTCTCAGGTTTAAATTTTTACACAATGCAGAATAAAAAGCAAGAGAAAGGTATTACAAAAGAAAAGCAGAAGGGAAAATAATACCAGTAAGTGAAATGAGCAGTCAAAGGATCTCAGACGTTAAGTGATAACTATGATAATGTTTTTAAAAAAAAAATTAACTGTGTGACTGAAATAAGATTAAAAAATTATAATATGTTAATTACTATTAGTACACATTACCTACTTGCAGATACAATATTTGTAAGTAATAATTAAGTTTATATTGTAAAACGTATATTTAATTTACCGGGACTAGAAGCTATTGATCTCAAAATAATCTTATTTTTTATTGTTAATCTCAAATACAAAGTGATTAGTAAAATAATAATGTCTTTTATTTTTTAAACCAGAAATATAAGAATAAAATGAATTTTAAATCATGTTTTGCTCGTAGAAAATACGTTTGTAACTTTTGTGGCGTCTTACGTAACTTTCGTGGGCACCAAAATTTCAAATTAGATTATCTCGGTAGTTTATGTACCGATTTACATGCAGCAAAGAGTGTACATATTATTTTTACATCGCTTTTAATGTATATACATTCATATAAAGATAGCTCTAAAAAAAAAATTCGCCATGAAAGTTACGCGGAGAACGGTTTTTGAAGAATCACTCTTAACTCCAACGTGTTGAGTAATTCAGGATAGGATAACACTAATTCTATGAACTTCTTTTTATTTATACTTTGAAATAATATGTGGAAAATGTTTTAACACCGATTATAATTAAAAACGTACATACTTAAGGTTTTACTTCTATTCCCTACGATTTAACCGAAACTGAGCTCAAATTTACAACAGTCGCTATTTATATAACACAGTCGTATTCCAAAAACAATCGTTACAGTTCAAACTTGCCAGCGTAAAATTATTCAAATTATGAAATACGGGTGTTACTCACGTAATGTTGGTCTATTTAGTCGACCGCGGTTTCGCCTATACGTCTAGGCATCATCAAGAGAGTGCGATACGTCGCGCCTGAGTCGCAGCCAGTCTTGCACCATGTATTTCATAATTTGAATAATGTTACAAACTCACGTCAGTTTTAATAAAAAAAATTAAACCGAATTGAGAACCTCCTCCTTTTTTTCAAGTCGGTTAAAAATAGCGAAAAATATCCTTTTAAAAACCTTTCAAAGTATCACTACGTTTCAAATGATAACCAATATACATAAAATGATAATAAGTCGATACAATTCAATATTACAAGCATGAAAACAAATTACAAATTCATTGAATAAAACATGACATTTAGTTTAATATATTTGTCATAAAATACAGTACTAATCTTCACATTAACTGCCGTTGTTTAACCAATATTGTATCCAAAAGGCATGAAACTGCACAGTGTAAACCAGTAATCAGTTTCGTCCCCACAAACTCCCAAACAAGGTTCAGCAAAATAGTTTCGTCAACTATAATTTCTATTGCGTCGAAATCAGTTTCGGATCTAATACGTTTCGCATTCCAACACCAAGAACTGAGACAAAGTGACAAAACTTTCAGTGGTGATATAAACTAAGTTTTGGAGGTTTGAGGCGGTAGTAATAATAGCTTTATTTGCCTCTTCCTTGTTATCATCTCGTTTCATTGATAACCCAGTTTCTGTGTACTATTTTTGAGATGACGTAATGACGTCATCTCAAAAATAGTACACAAAATTATATGTTGGATTGAAATAAAGGAGACTTGGCCTTTGTAATTTGTGGGAATAAATAATATATATAAATATTTCACAACTCACACACAACGCCATCTAGTCCCAAACTAAGCAGAGCTTGTACTATAGGTACTAGAATAACTGATACTAATACATATATACTTTTATATAAGCACCCAGACTAAGACAAACCTCCATGTTGATGCACACAAAGATTTGTCTTAAGTGGGAATCGAACCCGTTTTGTAAGATATCACAAATATCTTATTTCATTACAATCTAGCCCACAAAGGCTAATGAGTAATTCTATTTTAACCTAAATTAATATGTAAACATAAATCTAAGAGGCGTCTAATAACACTTTACTTAGTTTTTATTAAGGCCAAGACACTTTATTCATGTTGTCTTTTGAACTATCACTGTTTTTGTTTGGAATTGTTCACTTAATCACTAACACTAACTAACTCATATGGTTTTGTCCGTAAGTATTTTCACTATTTATTTATTTATTTATTAATCAAAACGATACAGGACCAATTACATTGATTAAATACATGCATTAACAGAAACAATTTACAATTAAATTACAACAAGAAAAAAATCATAAAAGAAAAGAGACAATACAATTAGAATAAGTTATCCGCAGGAGGAGCTTTTTAGAAACAATATTTTTAATTACTTCTCAGACATCTCGCTAAATCTCAAGCACACCATTCCTTTTTTTAATATCATAATATCACAAAATAATCAATTATTAGAATTATGATATCTTATTTACATTACAATCTAGCCTATCAAGACTAATAAGATACATTATGTTAACCTAAATTGCTACTAAATTTTCTACTATTACTACTAAAAATTCCAACAACGGATATTATTTGTTCACACATTACAAAATATACGCAAAAAATAAAGGCTTTAGCACATTGAAGTTGAAATACGACAATACGACTAAGTATTTGAAATTTACAAGTCATTTGTATTTTAATTTTGTCAATTGAGTGACCTCTAACAATTACTATTTTACATAAATCCTTCTATATTTGCATATTATTGCTACCTAAAGCCGCAGATAACCCGACACTACCCATAAAATATAAATATTCTCATTATTTACAGATTATGTCTAGACGCTTTGGTATTAAAATCGAATGAACAATCACAGTTTTATTTAAATTTGAGCTATTCAAACTAAATTACTAATTACTTTAAGTCATTTTGCAAAGCAGTAGCTTTACTTCAATGACTCTATAATATTTACCTTAGTTTTAATCACATTATGGCCGTGCAAAATTTTGCAAAGGGTGAAAAAAAAAAAAAAATTTAAGTGTTTTTATTGCTTGCTTTTTATTATTTGTGGTTTTTTAATTTTATTCTTTACTGCGGTATAAATGTTCACAGTGGCTAGAGTAACATAAATCAATCCACTTCAGTCATGGAATCATACAACCGGATGGCGGAGTGGGTAGTCCGTGGGTATACAACCGGATGGCGGGAATCGAACCCGAGACGCTGAGGTCGCGGGTTCGATTCCCGCTTAAGACAAATCTTTGCGTCGCTTAAGAAAAAACATGGGGATTTGTCTTAGTCTGGGAGTTTCTACTCGTAAATATGATAAGTATGTATTTACAAAAGAAAAGTATATATGTATTAGTAATAGTTATTCTAGTACCAGTGAGCAACCTTATATACTATGGATTTATTTATAATAATTTAATTGCATTTCTATATTCAAGTTTATTTTCTCTTTATGACCATATTTAGCTATAATGTTGTTTTGGTTGCTATAACTTACACATAGAATTATTGTCAAAAAACAAATAAATATTGTATGAATTATTTGAAAAGATGGTGCACATGAGTTTCTCACCAGCTCTTCTCATGATGCAATACCCATCTTGGCAGCTGGTACTTGGATTGATTTTAATTCAATTCTCTAAGTTGAATTAAAGTCAATCTAAGCTCCGTTGTCAAATCATTTTATTACAATAAGTATTATAATTTAGTTAGCTAAGTTTTATTTTAATTTTATATTTTTTGTGTTTTGATGTTTGTTTTGACGTGTTCAAGCGCCCCTTGGGGCCCATGGAAATAAATGATTTGATTTGATTTGATTAGTACAAGCTCTGCTTAGTTAGGGACTAGATGACGTTGTGTGTTATATGTGAAATATTTATTATTATAATTAAACGAGTCCAGCAGAATACAATTACCGGTAGTATATATCTCATAACAATAATTTAATTACCGATAATGTGTTCTGTTAAGGTCAAGAGATCCTGCTCTTGACGTAAAATACTTGATCCTTTAATCTCGGCATCTTACCAGTTATAAGGACCCTCAAAAAGGACCAAGAGCTCATCAGATGAAGTGGTGAAGTTGTCCTTTTAAGGAACCTTCATAAAGATTTATTGTACGGTATGGAAGTCGAGTTATTATTAATACTTATATACCATCACACCTTTACATGCATAAACCTATTGAAGGCTTGGTATTGTCAGCAAATTAACATAGTCAAGTGGAGAGATAGTTTTTCGACTCAATTTAAACTGCTTTGTGGAGTGAGGCAGGGGGGGTTGACCTCACCAATCCTATTTAATTTATACGTCAATTAGCTGATTGAACGGCTCAGTAGCACACATGTGGGATGCCACATTGGTGGAATCAGCGTCAACAACCTGAGCTATGCGGATGACATGGTGCTGCTTAGCCCCTCAATCAGTGCACTTAGAATGCTCCTCAGCATCTGTGAGGATTATGCATCTACTCAGGATCTGATTTACAACACCCAAAAAATCTGTTTGTATGATGTTTAAAGCGGCTAAACTCTCTGAACCGATCCCACCAGTGAAGCTCGCTGGCTCGCCGCTGGAGTGGGTGCCGTCGTTCAGGTACCTCGGTCACGTTGTGAGCGAAGACCTGCGTGACGGTGCTGATCTCGAGCGTGAGCGGCGGGCGCTTGCCGTAAGAGCTAACATGGAATGGAAAGTGGACTCATTTTTCCGCACTTAGACTCTCATTTGGTCCATTGTGCGTGGAGAGTCCTGGCTAACATAGCCAGCCTAACTCCGCCCAGAAGCACAGAAGTTTCCTGGGGACTTCACAGGCTTCGCGGAGTGACCTCATTGTTCCGAGGATTTGTTCCCGTTGAGAAGCAACGGCCCTACATTCCAGGACTACGTGGGAGACCGTTTCTTCGGCGTCAAGACATCCTCGACAGAGAGGACTGTCAGTGATTTTTATGGTGTATAGGTGTTTGTTCAAGGGACAGTGACCCGTTATTGACCCTATCATTATTTTTAGATTTGTTCTGTTTAGTCTTAGGAGGTTTTTAGTGAGTCGATGATTCGCTTGCGGTATTGCAAGTTTGGCTTGCCGACACTCAGCGATCTCTGACCATCGTTGGTTTTGGGTCTCTATCGATCTTTGGCGGATCCAGGTCCGGTATTGCGTGAAGGGGATTGGAAGAAGAGGTTGCGGGCCTTGTACTGTCGTATCTGATCCCCTTCTCGCTAGTTCGTCTGCAATGTCGTTACCAAGAGATCCACTGTGCCCTTTGATCCATTGCAGGGTGACCTGATTCCTGGAGCAAATTTTTTCTAAGGCATCGTGACATTCTATGATTAGTTTGTTGTTGGTTTTACTGTTAAGAAGAGCTTTGAGAACTGCTGCGCTATCAGAAATGAGTCTGATGCCTATTCCCTCTACTTGCCGTTTGTGAATGGCTTTTGCAGCGAGTGTTAGTGCAACACATTCACATTGAAATATTGAGCTGTGATTACCCAGCGGAATGTGGATGTTTATATTGAGGTCAAAGGAGTGTACGCCAGCACCTGAACCACTATCCGTTTTGGAACCATCTGTGTATACGCGTACTTCGTTGGCTCCTGATTGATCCTTTGCCTCCTCAATTAATTCTATGTTGTAGTTTTTGTTGAAGTTGTATACAGGAAGAGTCCTATCACATGGAGCAGCAATGAGTGGTTGTATCTCGATTGCCTGGTTCAGGATGTTCGTGTGTGGACTCGTGTGGTTTTTTCCCCATAGACCTAGGTGCATGAGCCGAACAGCAGCTATTGCTGCTTCTTGCTGTATGTAAAGGTCTAGGGGTAATATTTGTAGGGCCATCTCGATCGCTGTCGTTGGGGTTATTTTCATACAGCCGCAGATGGATGCACATGCTAGCCTTTGGAAGCTTCTTAGTTTTGATATAGTGGTTGCTAGGATTGTCCTAGGCCACCATACTATAGCACCGTAGGTCAGCATCGGTCTAATTACGGCTGTGTACAGCCATAACGTAATTTTTGGCGATGGTCCCCAGTTTATGCCTATCATTTTCTTGCATTGGTAAAAAGCAAACGTGCTTTTGTTTATTTTGTGCTCGAGGTGCTTATTCCAGAGTAATTTGCAGTCTAGTATTACTCCCAAATACTTCACTTCCTCTTTGAGCTTAAGTTCGGTATTGAAGAGTCTCGGTAGCCTGTGTGGACCAGGTATTCTTCTGTTAGTGAAAAGGATGAGTTCTGTTTTAGTTGGATTAACCGAGAGTTCATGTACCGAGCACCATCTTTCGATTAATTTGAAGGCTTTTCTCATCAAATCGCAGAGGATGCCCTCAAATTGGCCTGATATTAATATTGCTATGTCGTCCGCATAACCTACCGTGTAGAGGTTGTGATCATTGAGCTCTGTGATGAGTTCATTGACTACCATGTTCCATAGCAGAGGTGATAACACACCCCCCTGCGGACATCCTCTTCCTACGATGCCTCGAGTGGTAGTATTTACGGTGAACTGAATAGCGCGTTGTTTTAGCATGTTGTGTATCCATTGCACGAGCGATGGTGCCACTCCGTGTGCGGTTAGGGCTCGGTTAATACTGGTGAAGTTCGTCTTGTCAAAAGCTCCCTCAATGTCAATGAAGGCACCCAGGGTTGGCTGTTTTGACTTTAAAGAATTGCCAATACGAGTTACCACGCAATGGAGTGCTGATTCAGTAGATTTGCCCTCACTATAGGCATGTTGATTGGGATGCAGGGGCTTGTAGACTGTCAGTTGGCCTCTGATCTTTCTATCGCATAGTCTTTCCATCACCTTTAGTAGGCACGATGTGAGACTAATTGGTCTAAAGGACTTTGGCTGCGTGTAGTCGCCTCTGCCTGGTTTGGGGATGAATATGATTTTAACTTCCCGCCATTTTAGAGGGATGTAACGATGCGCTAGGCAGGCCTGGAAAACCTTGATAAGGTAATCGATGATTACGTTCCCGCTCCATTTTAGAAGTCCTGGGAAAATGCCGTCCAGCCCAGCTGCCTTGAATGGCAGGAATGTGTTTAGTGCCCATAGGACCTTTTCCTTGTTGATTACTTGCTTTGCTACGTTCCAGTCAGTACTAGTGGTGGCTCTTTCTTCGTATGGCTGCCACGATTGTTCATCAGCAATCTGGCAGCCTGGGAAGTGAGTCGTCAGAAGCAGTTCACTGGTTTCCACGTCGTTTTTTGTGTATGTTTCATCTGGTTTTTTAAGACAACCTATTGTATGTTCAGTCTCTTTCGAGAGACATGATTTCAATTTGATTGCCTGATTATTGTTTTCTATGCTAGAGCAAAATCGTCTCCAGCTGTCTTGTTTGCGTTGACGTAATAGTTTCTTATAGGTTTTTCTCGCTGCGTTGTAATTGTCCCATAGCTCTGGGGATCTGTTGTTCATAGCTCTATTGAACAGTCTCCTGACTTTGCGGCGGTGCCGTTCTAGTTCTAGGCACCACCAGTGTCTCCCACCTCGGCGTCTTGGCATCGAGAGAGGACACGACTGTTCGAAGCATGAGATAAGCGTGGACGTAATGTTGTTTACCTGGTTTTCTAGTTCATTTAAAGTTAGTTTGTCTGGCAAGGGGGGTTGTCTGCCCAACTCTGAGATGACCAAGTTCCGGAATTTGGTTTGGTCAGTCTTACGAGGCATCCTTCTCGGTTGCGGTTTGGGCAGGTCCATGTCAATGTTATAGCGTATCCATCTGTGATCTGAGCATGATAGTTCATTGGATACATGCCAGTCGCGGATGGATTTAGCAATATTCGTCGTTGTTAGTGTTACGTCAATTATTGTTCTTGATCTACGGTTAGTAAATGTTGGTTCGGCACCAGTGTTAAGTAATATAAGATTTTTGTTTAAAATGAAATGAAGGAAATCCTCACCTCGGATGTTTGACTTATCATTGCCCCAAAGGGTGTGGTGTGCGTTAGCATCGGCCCCGATGATCAGCTCCAGTTTTTCCCTCTCGCAGTACTCAACCAGCTGGTCGAGTTCCGGGGTTGGGACGTCTTCGTCGCTTGGTAGGTACGCAGAGGCGAGGACGACGTCTGGAAGCTGTTGGTGATTCCTAGCTACTATGACAGCCGTCAGATCTCTAGAGCAGAATTCATTGATTAGTAGTGTTGGTGTGTGTTTGGGTGTATGTATGCAGGTTCTAGGGTTACTTACGGAGGGATCCACAAGTAGTTTGCCTCCAGTGTTGCCGAGCCCGCATATTTTCCCCTTCCTAACCCACGGCTCCTGGATTAGGGCGATTGTATGGGTGTTGTTTTCCAGCACTCTGCGTAATGAAGCCGTCGCAGTTTGGCTGTGCTGGATATTGCACTGGATGATCTTAGTCATCTCGAAGCGGGGAGGAGTAGAGGTTGCTCTCGCTGAGCTCGCTCTCCCCTCCCGCCTCTCGAAAGAACTCCTCATCGGATGTAAGTGCAGGTGATGGGGGCGGTTGCGTGTCCATCTCCACTGGTGCTTCTGTGAGTGCTGCCGCGATCACAGTCACCTCCGTCGAACTCGTCGACGGTGGATTTGCAGGCGGCGTATCTATTGCTGCTTGTGGCTGTGTCACCACAGCAGCGGGGGGCGGTACCGTAGACGTCGCGGGTGCCAGTTGCCTGGCATCCGTGTCCCGGAACCGCATGTAGATCAGCCAAGAGCTAACATGATCGCGCGCCGCTTTTATAAGTGCTCGCCGGCGGTGAAACAGAACCTGTTTGCAGCTTACTGCCAGCCACTATACACGCCACAACTGTGGAACAACTTCACGAAAGAGCAGTACCGGTCATTAAAGGTACAATACAATGACGCCTATAGGGTGCTATTCCGCCTCCCTAGATACTGTAGCGCATCACTTATGTTTGCCGAGGCCGGTTTGCCGGGGCTTGGTGCATTGATCCGCCATCGTGCAGCTAAATTTAGAGATAGTTTGTATAAATGTAAGAACCGAATGATTTTAACTGTTTGTCAGATTAACACCTTTGGACTGTTTAACCACTGGTGCACAATGTTAAAATAAAATAAACATAGTTAGTATATAAGATAGTTAAGGATACACAATAAGCTATTTTAATATGGACGATGTTCCGAAATAAAGAAATTTATTATTATTTATCATTATTATTATTATATTGAAGGGTGCGGCAGAGTGACATTGTTCGTTAATTTAACGCAGTCATACTCTTGCCACCATAATCAACAAATAAGTAAAGTTGAAAAACAATGTACTGAGGTAATATTATCTTTTGAACATGTTACTAAATTAATGTTAGTAAAACACATGTAACTTGAAATTTTGTTGAATCCTTGTATTAATTTTTTTAGAAACAATACTTTATTGAGCATGGTGCATGATTTTTGTTGTGTTTTTTCTCAGGAATGTACACGTCCACATCTATCTTGACAAATTAAATAAAAATGGGTGACCTCTTCAACACAACAATAAAAAAGTCTTTATGGTCTAGAATCACAAGAAACATCAGTGTAAGATTAACACTCTGTTCATAATTGTCATTATCCACGTGGATACATTAATAATACGAGTGGAAATTTTACTTACTATGTGTAACTATACTTACCAAAAAAGAACATTACATTACCACCCAATATCAATTAGTATAATTGTCTGAAACAATCTTATAACATTTGTGGTGAAGCTTGCGTGTTTCAGTATAATAGAAGCCTTACCAGAACGAATTGAGTGACTCGCTAATCACTATAGAAGTGTGGGCTTCCGCCTTACAAAATGCGTGAATTATTTTCCTCGTTGATGTTAATAGCGTTAGTTTGATTGAAAGAAAATGGTGTACACATTAATGAAAACTTAGTGTGAGGATTGCTTTGATCTTGTTTTAAGACTTATATTTTGTAGTTTTAAATAACTATTAACATATATTATTGTTCTGCAATTCTGTTCTATATGCAATCTCTCACCTTTAACCTGCCGCCAAATAGTAGTGCTTCCATTACTGTGTTCCGGTTTGGTGGTGAGATCAGGCCCTGACATTACTGGCACATGAGGCATAACACCGCAGTCCTCAGCTGCAGCGACGCATCTATAATCTGCTTTTGTGGATTGTTGATGTCTATGGGCTGTACTCCACTTACCATCAGGTGGACTACACGTTCGTTTGCTGAGGGCGTAGTATATAAAAAAAAAAACTGTTACACTTAATATATGGATATAAAAAATCCATTGTGTTATGTCTTGTTTTTACTTAGCTAGCTGATAATCATTGATAGATTTTTTTTGATGACAAAAAATGTAACGTTTGGAAATGTATGCACTAACACACACGTCCTACAAAAAATCAGCGAGAAATTGTGTGATAAGTCGGCCCGGCCCGATTATCGGACCTAACAGAACTCGGACGTGGGTGGTGAACGCCTTAATTTGCTGACGTATAAGTAAGTACTACTAAAAGTAAGCTCTAGTCACGCGCTTCTTTCCTAACTGGCAAGACTCTAAAACTTTGTAAGCTCTATGACTTAGATAAAGTCCACGTACTGAAGTTAGCAGGTATTATTCATCAAGAATGCAGCAGTAGTTTCGACCTTCTTATTTGTCCAATTTGTGTTAGTAACATTGTTAGAAAGATAAAAAATAAAGAATGTTGTTGTTTGCATGATGTAAGAACAAATTTCGCAAATTTGTATTTCCACATGAAACACGTTTTACCACGATCTCACCTGATGGTAAGTGATGATGCGGTCTACGGTGGAGAACGCATACCTATGAAATATCTATTACCGTTATATTTTGTATTGTTCGTCACTCCACCAAATCCAGTATATTATGGGGTGCATGAAAGGAGCCTCCCCGAGTGACGTACACAACGATTCCCTACGTCCGGAGTACCCTGGCCAATTCGAGTTCTCCAAAGCGAATTGGCTAATCCTTTTACCGACGAAGAAGAAGAAGTATATTATAAATTCAATTCGCTACAAATTAAGTAGCACTTCTTAATGCTCGATAGTTGTTGGTATTTATGGTAAAGTTGATTAGTCGGCGTAATTTATCGACTTCTTGGGGACTCAAAAGCTGTCAACTAGTTAATTTTACCAACACATCTCTAGATATAAGTTGTTTGCATCATAATTTAATTCTAAGAATCTTTTTCTACTACAATTTGGCTGCCTTTACCCATAAAAAGCTGATTGAAAATTGGATCGGAAATTCCCAGGTAGCTCATAACTATGCAAAGGAAAAATTTATCGCAAGCGTGACCTTTGGCGTTCATTAGAATCTAATTCAGACGCCCACAGTGTAGTGAAGGGTTTACTTTTTAAACTTAATTCCAGAAGCACCGTAGGAAGAATCGCACACAGTCTTAGAAGTTAGGTATTTAAAAATTGTTAAATTCAGGGCCAAAGTTTCTTAATTTATTTATAGGAAGATCAACAGCATGTAACAATGATAATACCTTACAGTATTTTTTTTTTTTAAAAGCTTACTAGTAATTTGCAAATACAAATTACTAGTATTCTTGTTAACCTTAATTCCAGTTAAGCTTAATTCGCTTGTGTTAGGAGGAAGTTCACGTCCGTGGTGTAATGGCCAGGATTCGAACCCACGACCTCTCGATCGTAAGACCGATGCCTTATCCATTGCGCCACGGCCGCTTCAAATTAAAGTAAAAGGGAACCACTTATTAATCTTCACGAGTAGACTTTTGAATACAACAACTTAGTGAACATCAGAACAAAAGTAGGTAGGTACACAACTACTAAGAAATAAATAAATGAATATTCCACAACTCACACACAACGCCATCTAGTTCCAAACTAAGCAGAGCTTGTACTATAGTGGAAATAATACAACAACTTCCGGACTAGTTGACTTCTAGAAGCAATTCAGTAAATGTTATGTAATGCAATAAATGTTAACAGGCACTACACTGAAATGATATCGTTAGTCCAACTATTTTGATATACTTGTAACTATCAGAAAGCAACAAAGCGCATACAATTCGATTATACTTTAAGCTGTTCGATGTAACGGAATACGTTCAACAAGTCTGCTTTGAACGTGGATTTGAGGTGGGGTATCAGTTCTGACAAATAATAAATAAGAATAAAAATTAAATATTACTGATATTTATTACCACTTATCAATTTTTTGCTGAAAACTTTGGCTGAATGTCTTGTTGAGTTTTGGCATGACAACCCTAAAAGAAGTTTCATCACCGTTAGGTAAATGTACATTAATGATTACCTTAACGGTAGAAGTGTCGATATAAAAACTTAATTATGTTTCTTGGCAGATGAGTGAGAAATGGGTGGAAAATTAATTAAATAATAATAATAATTTAAAAAGTATTTTTTTATTACCTAGAAAAAGTATTTACACCATTGCCTAGTTCCGACCTCCATATAGACGACGATATAGAAGAATATCTTCAGTCACCTAACCAATTGTGTCTCCCATTAAAACCAGTAAGCCCTAACGAAATAGAACAAGAAATAAAATCGCTACCATCCAATAAAGCACCGGGCTACGACCTATTGGATTCCGTTCTGTTAAGCAATCTGCCAAAACGTGGCATCATGCTTATTGTCATACTTTTTAATGCATGCCTAAGACTTTCCCACTACCCGTCTCAATGGAAACTTGCCCAAGTCGTGATGATCCTCAAGCCCGGTAAACAACCTGAAGAAGTCTCATCATACAGACCAATTAGTCTCCTGCCACTACTTGGGAAATTGTTTGAGAAAGTCATCCTCAATAGATTGCAGTTACATCTGAATATTATTCTGCCTGGGCATCAATTTGGGTTCCGAAAAAAGCATGGGACCATTGAGCAAGTTCATAGGTTGATAGATACCATCAGCTACACGCTAGAAAATAAAAAATATTGCTCGGCTGTGTTTTTAGATATAAGTCAGGCTTTTGATAAAGTCTGGCACGATGGCCTTTTATTCAAAATAAAAAAACACTTGCCTCATTCCTTTTACTTCATGCTGAGAAGCGATCTAGAAAAAAGATGCTATGAGGTAAAAATAAACACCACTATATCTGACTTGTTTGAAATTAAATCAGGTGTCCCACAAGGGAGCATCCTAGGGCCAGTACTGTACCTCGTATTCACTGCCGATATCCCCGTCGAAGATACAACATTTATTGCTACGTACGCCGACGATACGGCGATAATGTCAGTAGATACCAACTCAGCAGTTGCATCAGCGAATGTTCAAAAACATTACTGAGATAGAAAAATGGTTGAAGACTTGGAGAATAAAGGCTAATCAAAGCAAATCAGTTCATGTGACCTTTACTTTAAAAAAGGGTGACTGTCCCCCAATCACACTGAATGGAGAACAAATCCCACATGATAGTTCCGCGAAATACTTAGGCATGCATCTGGATAGAAAGCTGACGTGGCAGAAACATATCTGGAGCAAAAGAAAAGCCTTAGACACAAAATTTCGATCTATGTACTGGCTGATCGGTAATAAGTCTCAATTAACTAACGAAAGCAAAATTGCAGTTTACAAAACTATTCTGAAGCCAGTTTGGACTTTCGGGATTGAACTCTGGGGAACAGCCAGTAATAGCAACATAGAAATCCTGGAAAGATTTCAGACCAAAGCTCTCAGATCTATGTTCAATATACCAAAATGCATCCACAATAAATATATTCTTCAAGACCTGAGGCTGAACACTGTCAAACAAGAAATTGCTGCCCGAAGCCTAAAATATCAAGAAAAATTAACCACACATGTTAATGCTCTGGCTGCCAAACTGAGGGGTACAGGAAGTACAGTTTATACAAGGCTAAGAAGGAACAGCGTTTCAAATCTGAATGTTAGATTCGCCAAAGAATAGTGAGAGTGGTCAATGGACAACTCCCCTTGCCTAATATAACAATATTAACTCAGACCTAACTCAGACAAAGAAACGGCTAAATGTTTATGACAGATTGCTGGGCTTAGCAGGATACATAAAAAAAAAAAAAATAATAATAATTTGGATTTTTTACATTAGATAGAACGCCAGAAGCAATTACACTATCCAATGGTCCCAATGACAAGGCCAAATACACACATTCACTCACACAAGCACACCCAGTCTCAGAACAAATCTTTTCGGATCACACAAAGATTTATCCCAATTTGATTTTTTAATATCATGTTAGTAGAATAACGTATAAACTGGTCAAGCGAATTACTTCTAGTTTAGACAGTTGTTCAACCAATATATCGAATACCTTAGATTCCAGCTTTGCTCACACAAACATAGGAAGTAAGGTTAAGGTAGAATACAGATGTCCATCAGACATCCCGGGGCTCTTCGACACGCATCGAGTCCGGACACCGGCGGGGGGGGGGGGGGGGTTTAGTGAGTCGTTGGAGTCCCGGCAACCCTACATAACCTCGTCGCACCCCTTTCCCATGCGGCGAGGTATCTCGTTGAAGATTTCCCCCTCGACAAAAAAAAAATGTATATATAGATATAATCGAAGCATAAACACAGATGCATTATTCAAACTGTAACCACACCTTTATATGCTTGAGACGAAGCCAAAGTTTAGTTCCGATACTGATACTCGACGCTGCTCTGCAAACGATCGGATCGTGCAATACGATTGGTCAAGGGGTCATTCTGTTTCTGTTCGAGTTTAGTATTTATTGATTTTGAATTGTTGAACTTTATAGTCATGTTATTGAAACTTAAATAACTTCATGAAAATGATCTATTTATTAATAAAAATTGTTAATGCGACATAAATTAAACAGGGACATTAATTGAAAACACAGATTCTCGACGTAGTCACAGGTTCATTTCACAAAAGTCAAAAAAAAATATTATGAAAAAAACGACCCGAGAGCGACTCGGGCTACGTGCAATAGGATTCCGTGTTTAGTCGTTACAACATAATTTGGACTTAAAGGGATTTACTATCTGTATTAAACAAGTAACATCTTTATACAAGTCATTATTTTTAAAGATATGTAAGATAAGATAAGAATTATATGCGTCTCCCAGTAACTGTATTTTACAATTTAGGGCCCTATAACTCTTGAACTCACAATGAACAATTTAACATAGCGGCTATAGTTTTTAGATTTTTCGAGCGATCGGTTTAGCCTTTAAAGATCGTTACTAAAATTTTCTTTTTAAGGCTAACCATCTGGTAAATAAATCTCTAAATCCAGTATTTTTCAAAGACCTTTCTAACAATTCCCCACACTTATGGGGTAGGCAACAGATGCACAAGAAAAAAACAGATTTTATTCTACCACTTTCTTGACATAGTTTCGACGCATTGCCTCGGATAGATGGACACAGCAAAACTTCAAGAATTCCTTGTAGCTACTACGGACCCCTAAAAAAATATTAATTCCTCCGAAATAAAAAAATCCTTGGAGGGAGTGATAATATTTTTTTCCCCTTGTAATGAACACTGACCACGTCTAGAATCTGTGTTTTTACTAAATGCCCCTGTATCACTTCCATTCTCTATGATATTAATCATGCCTCTTCTTCAATTTTTCAAACGCGTGATTTGCGACTACTTGATCGCAATGCCGACGCTACCAATTAAACCGCTTCGATTGTAATAAGAGCAGTAATCAAATATTCAATGAATTTCACAGAACCCACATGATTAACTTCAGTGAATCGAATCCTTGCATAACATTAAACCAAAATTCAAAGCATTTTGCAATTGCGTAGTTATTATATTAATGTAATTACCTGTCAACAACCAGCTACCATGAAAGACGCCTAATGACGTGATAATAATATTGGTATGCTATGCTTATAATAATTTTGCGTAATAAGGAACACGGCTGTGACGTTGGCATAATAATAATAATATAATAAATTAAGCTTGTAGTTAATTAGTTTTTCGTTTACTAACCTTCCGCAAAACGACTTACAAAACATTTCTTTCTTTTTTCAAATTCAATTTATTTTCAAATTAAGAGCATTCAAAATTTCATTTACTTATCAGAACAAACAATGACTTAATATCTAAGATAGTATACACATTACAATAATGTGTTGTTCAGTGGATGCCTGCGCTAGGAAATCTTGATTATTATTTGACAAGATGGACGTGTACATTCCAGAGAAAAACAAGAATCATTAATAAAGTATCAAATAAAAACAAATACTCTATAAGTATTTCGGCAACGAAACGTTAAAAGCAAGATATTTTGTCTAGAATATTTAAAATATTGCAGTTCATTATGAAAGTGATGCAGTCTCCACTTCAAAACTTTTAAGTTCTCGCCTTCGGGTTTACACTGCACAAAAGTTAGCAAAACGCCGCAAAAAATGTTCGGCAACATTTTCTTAGCGCCCGTAGTCATCGCAAGCATTTCTTGCAAATTAACAAATTATTTTTTAACAAGCTCTGTAAAAGAAGTTTGTGATTTTCTTCGTGTTGGTGCTACAAAGCAGACACAGTTTTTGTTTTAATTCTTGTTACTTTCTTTATGGTTTTTTGTTTACAATTACCTCGAAGTGCCTTCGTCGAATAAGGAAAAAAAAACCGTTATGTGAACCTACTATATTTTATAGTTGCGGTAGTAAACTCTGTAAAAGAATACTTTTTTATTGTTTTTTATATCTTTTAACTATATAATTATTGGACCGGCAGGATTTTGTTAAAGCTGCTGCCCGGAATGCATAGATTGCAGGTTCAAATCCTGCCAGCGCCATAATATTTCAACTGTTTTTGAGTAAAAAAAATAATTGAAAGAATAATCCAACCGACAAACTGCGCGAACACCGTACTAGTATACCTATTACAATAACTACCAAATTACATCGTTTGCCTTAATAAAAAGGCCAAGATGTGGTAACCCTTGCTATGTTTTGAACGCCAATAGTTTTTATTAAAAGCTTGATACTGAAAGCCCGTATGTATGTATGTTTATATATTATCCTAAATAGTTTTTTTTGGGTAATGATTTGGGAAACTTCATAACTTTTATTTGGCAGCGGCTATAAAATTTAACTTGAAATAATTCTTCCTCACGTTTAGTTACCTGGTTCAAATAAAATACCTACCATTTGTCGTTCATTACAAGCGCCACAAACATTAACCGCAAATAATTTGCTGTTTGCACGCAAATTGAACGAATTGTTTGCGCTATAATCCAATCATTGTATTGCACTGTGCAGTTTCAAATCCCAGTGCGGTTTCATCGTCTATGATTGAAATGATTATGTTATTGGTCAGTTGTTGGTCGGAAGCTGGAATTACGTTTAATTTTCATTTATGATTTTCTGAATCTTTCTCATATGCCATCATCAACATTTAGCCTCTCATTCTCCACTGCTGGACATAAGTCTCACCCAATCTTATTTTGGCGCAATGGACAAGGCATCGGTTTTACGATCAAGAGGTTGTGGGTTCGAATCCTGGCAATTACACCACGTATGTGAACTACCTCTTATCACAAGAAAATTAAGCTTAGTTGTACGGAGTTAGCAAAAATACTAGTAATTAGTATTTGCAAATTACAAGTAACCTTTTTTTTTTTAAAACGCATTCGGTCTTGAGGAGTCTAGCATTTTATTTTAGAGTAGTCTTCAGGTGTGTCACCCAAAGTAAAGATGTAGTTAAAATTTTCCTTTAAGGTTTTAAGCCAGAGCGGCAAAGATAAATGAAAAAAAAACCTTATAACATGATTTTTGCTAATAAGCAGTTTTTATATGTTAAAGAAGCGTAAGAGGTATAAAAACATCGTAGCACGTGGCGTTCAATTATATCTGCTTACTACTGATAAAAGCGTAAATAAATCTCACTTGCATCAAAATAAACACTTAGTCATTCTTTTGTTCTACATGTAATGCAAGTAAACTAACCAATCGATATTGGAAAGGATAGATCGGAAATTGGCATCGTATCCGGGCCGGCAGTACACTGTCAGCCACACCTGCGCGTCAAATGAAGACGGTAACCAATAATAGAGTATCATAGTGCTAAGGGTTCGTGATTCAGCATATCTGTTGATTTCACTTTTGCTACTGGCATACTGGCCATATTTGAATGAATGAATGAATATATATTTATTTCAGATAATTTAAAATCCATATACATTATTTAAACACATAACACTACATTTAAATACAATTAGACATCACATAACATTGAGACACAAATACAATACGGCACATACACATTTAAATCAAAAATCCAGCTACTTCAGGTAACAGCCCCAATTACCCTTTTTTGTATGAGTTTATTTAAGTATGAGTAGTGTTACTTAATATATCTTCGGCATGCGTATTCCCTAAATGGAATCTCACGAAATTTTAAATTCTGTCTTTCAAATATCGACTGTATTTTGTGCATCATTATGTCTATATAAATATAAAGACATAATGATGCACAAAATTTTCGAAACCGACAGTTTATCTTACAGAATCACGCCACCGCAAGCTGCAAAATATTTTGGCGTTTACTTTTCTCTTATAAATACACAAACGAAAATACATATCGATACTATGCTACACTATACAAGCTTCTTCCTTTGGCGCGACAATTCTATGAATCTTTTGTTCCACACTCGCTCGTTCGCGCTAAAAACAGTTTGTCTTTTGCACCGCTACTGTTATATATGACGTTATTGTTACAGTTAACTTATGTATGTCACTGACGAGTATGTTTAGAGCAGTTTTTAACCGACCTCAGAAAAGGACAAGGTTCTCAATTCGTCAATTTTTTTTCTATTTCTTCCCTTGTACCATTTCAATTTGGTTCAGTTCTGACAATGGCCGCCATGAGAAAACTAAGTAAGTCTAAAATTATTGTAATTGAAGTTGTTTTTTTTCTGGAAAATTATAGTATCATGGGCTCGAGTAGAGGTAGGAACCATATCTCAATACTTTACCGTATATTTTTGCTGTTTTATATATTTAATGAATCTCTTACAATGTTTCCATTAACCCATTGCTAAACATACCTTGACTCAATAAAAGCTAACTCTGACAGTAAGTTGACCACTAATTACAGAAACAGGAAAGAACAACCCTGATTGGCTGTAGCAGTAACAGGAAAAGTCGACTTAATTGCTTTTGTGGCATTTTGTTGATCTTATGTTTATGGCTTAGCGGGCAGTTACCCACCCTTAATGCTATGTACTTTTTACTTCCGTATTAGACACATTGTTATTGATATCCGGCTTAGATTGAATGAAATAAATGAAATGTTTTTAAAGCTATTCTTGGCAGGAAATGAATAAGGGTAAGTATTTAAAATACACGCAATATACTACACTATAAACACTAAACACACACACACATACAATCTGTGAAATTTAGGATTAGCTTTATATCCTCATTATTGTATTAATTACCATTTTATACCGGCAAATTTATTTTAATGGTAAGTATTACTATTGATTATTACAAAAAAATACCAGTTCTTCAATACGTCATTATTGACAAAAGTTTTTGATATGCATTAACTTAGTATTTATTTAGGCTTTTTTTCACATTCACAAAATAATAAGGAAAACAAACATCTGCCAATTTGTACATCGTGCCCTTAGCTTTGTATCAGAGCCTTTACGTTAGCACTTAATACCTTGACTGCGCATCTCTCCACAACTATTGAACATCCCTTAACTTTGCCATAACTAATAATACCCTGTCAAAATGTAACGCAAACTGGCGTCAGCGTGAGTTATTCGTTGATCTATTACACAAGTTGGAGTTTGAGCAGATAAACTACGGGAATGATACAGGATGTCATTGAATGATAACAACTTTTCATTTAACACAGTACTTTGTCATGGAATTAAAAAAAAATACATTACTTTATTGCAAAAATTTGTGTGTCGCAAGAATAAAATTTCTTAACGTTTTTTAGTGTGAGTGATTTTGCTAAATAAAAATAAAAGATAATACCGTTTCAAGTACTTGTAATCTAATAAAAAAGTCCTTTGAAACGGTTACAAATTATTTTGGAATAAAAATTGCAATCAAATGAACACAAGCTTTGTCAAAAAAAGGAAAAATAGTATCATATACTTGGCCTATCTTAATATTTCCGGCAATAAATAAAATTGTAGTTTCATTGATATTTATTTGCAAATATGTATTTATATAATGCAAATTCAATCTGTGCATATGTATCTTAGGCACCTAAGATATATATGAACTGATTGAATACAAGAACGGCCTTTCAGGTGTACGTTAATTAGATAACAAGCCAATGGCAGCTTATAGGCTCTACCTATAAGCTGCCATTGGCTTGTTATCTAATACCTACGAGTGGACCTGTATCCATGTTCTATTTAAACTCATTTACATGAGACAGAAACTTCGAAGGCCTTCGTAGACTTGTTACTTACATAAATGAACACAACTGCCCATTATGTGACCCTAAGCTTGGGATATGTTAATACTTAAGTATAATCATAATATATGTCTATAAATAGCTTATGTTTAGTATGATACGGTTGTTCGTAGCACTTGCTATGAAGTCTACGATATTATATTACGAACGAAATTTTGATTATTGATAGCTTTTGCCTGCGACTTCATCCGCGTGGACTTGGATATTTCCTTGCTATTCTCTAAAAAATTAAGGGACTGTCCGCATATACTTTAAACCCTAATTTAGCCCTGGGAAGCGGAATTTCGAAATAATTTATCTTATTGTTAATTTATGTCGTGTCGATGTATAAATTTACATACATACATATCAATAGGTGAAAGGTGAGTGTTATACATCTCTGCCATAGTCTTCTAGGTTACTAATCGTGATAACATGTTATATTATTATCACCAACTATGAATCATTAAAACAACTTTGAAATTTATTCATATAGTAAAAACAATTGCAATATTTTGATAAACGCGCGTTCCCCAACTGAAAACTCTGAAACTGCCAAAGATGAATGGAAACAATAAGCGTTTTGATTAAAATAGAGTTCAAAGACTTTACGTGAATCGTTTGGGAAATGTTCGCAATTATAGCTCTTGAACTCTGAGGGAAATGTTTTCAGTTATTTGTTTCACTGGCGGAGGTTTGAGTGCTACTGTGCATAGTTTGTTCAAAAACAAATAAATCCATGCTGTTATTCAGCACAGTACATAGGAAAAAAAATTAACAAATTCAAGGCATAAATATACTAATTGACTACTAGACGGCATGTGTAGGTAATTTCTAATTATTTTTTCGGCAATAATAAACATGTATGTTAGGCGCAAGGGGCAGGTCTTGGGGGGCCTTGACCGTCCTGATCTCCCCTCTAGATAGACCCCTGTACGTTTGCACAGACCAGCAAGTAGACTAGTAAAATATTCACAAAGTATTCGGTAAACAATTACCAAGTAACTGGCGCTCAGCGAGTATGATACGCTAATTAACTTGCTGAGCAAGCATTATATGTTTGGCGGTTGGTAATAAGCAGAATTGTACTACTACCTTCCTATTTTAGCTCTTGCGAACGAGCTCAAGGATGGAAGCTACTTTTAATCTGCTGCTCAATAGCAGTTCTTGCACTTTTGAATGCCGGATTGGTGGTGAAATTACTGGCATTATGTGTTCACATAGCATCCATCAATAAAACGTTTAGTTCATGTTTTCGCGATAGATGGCGTTGGCATCGCGTTAGATCGCGTTATCGAAGTGTTACACACATTTAGTAGCACCGTAGTATTTCGGTGGAGTAAGGCATCTACAATCTGTTTTTGTGGATTGTTGATGTCCATTGGCTGTACAAACAATAGTTAGTAAATAAACAATAGTAATAATAATGTCCATCTAGTGGTAAATAAACCATCAGATGCACAACACGTTCGTTAATACGTTTTATAATAAAAAGCTTTTACCCGCAATCGTTCACAAGAGTTCTACCAGTAATCACGCTGACTAGTAGTGACATAACCTAGTATTTAATTTAAATCATAAACTAGAGCAGTTTATAAAGTATCCAGTAAACAATCAGCTATAAGCTGTGTAGGAACAATGAAACTGGCGCTCAACGAATATGATGCGGTAATTAAAACTTTGCTGAGCAACTATTACCTGCTGTAATGAGGTACTTGTTTGAGAGTTCTGTTTAATATCTGAAATTGCTTCGATGGTCTAGTGGTTAGCGTAAGCGCCTCTCACCGCGAGTTCTCGGGTTCGATTCCTGGATGGAGCAAAGTGTTATTTGTGAAATTTTCGTCAGGATATTCAAAATAGCAGCTTCGGAGTTGGAAATGTGCCGGTGGATGACATGAACAGGAGGTAACACACACAAAAATATATATTTTTTAGAATCTATAATGAAATTACCTCATTGTCAGAGTGGTTAGTTTTTAAGCTCTCTTTTGCTTGAGAATTTCTTGACGGATAGTTAACAAATAACATTTTGCTCGACCCGGGAATCGAACCCGCGACCTCGCGGTGAGAGGCAGTAAGACAATGTTGCTTATAATGCCATAATAACTTCAGGATTCCGAATTGCACCATTTTTAAATACAAAAAGAAATCTTGAGGTGTCTTTGCTTTACTTCGTATGTAATCAATAATTTAAAAATATTTATTTTCATTTTGTTTTTAGCTAGTAGTCTACTTTATCACGATGCTTGCTCTCAAGTACTCCATTCACTTCTTATCATGCCCAAAAGTTGATTCTTTTTCGATTTCCCAGAAAAGTCGATCATGAATTCAATTAGCGAAATGCACTATCGATCAAGGCTAGCAATTACGAGTGCTCGTTGAATTATTGTTCAATTCGAATAAAAGTAATCGACACTTAACCGTTCCCAGTAGAAGAACTGTTAGTAATTAATAGCTTAACCAACTTTGTTCCATTTAGTGAATTAACTGTGACAATTAACTGCCGATTTATAGGATGCTTTTTGAGACAAAGTACTTAATGATGACTGGTGGTAGAGCTCTTGTGAATGAGCTCGAGGGCGGCAGCACCACCGTCTCAGCTTTAACCTGCCGCCAAATAGTAGTGCTTCCATTACTGTGTTTCGGTTTGGTGGTGAGATCAGGCCCTGAAATTACTGGCACATGAGGCATAACACCGTAGTCCTCAGCTGCAGCGACGCATATATAATCTGCTTTTGTGGATTGTTGATGTCCATGGGCTGTACTCCACTTACCATCAGGTAGACTACACGTTCGATCGCTGTTTCGTGTCGTGTCGTGTATAAAAAAAAATGAATGAAACATTTTTGGTTTTCTATTGCATAAAATCAATATTTTAATTGTTCTATAAACTATCTAGAGGTAAAATTTAATATACATATAAGAGGAGGGGTATTTTTTCGAGTAAAACTATCTTCATTACTCATGGTTTGTTTATTATATAATAATAATAAACACAATCTCAAATAACTTATTATCGTTGGTAGCAACTAAATAGCAAATAAAATCAAAGCAACGTTATTATCGAGGTCTGCTCGATTCGAGCGCCAACAAACGAATGACCCGCTCACAGGCTGCGCACGCCTTTTATAAAGCCGTTTGGCAGGTGGGAGCGATGACGAGTTGTTTGTTACAAGAACACCTGGCGTCGTACGATGAATCAGGCGTTTATTACACTGTTTTTGAGTTGTTTTCGATGCGTTTAATATTTGCGCCGATACGGCCATTCTGATGATAGGTGCGTCCCTGCGCCTGCATCACATAATAATCTGAAAATAGAATAATATTAATTCTCATGTATCGATCTGTAGGTTGCGAGTTTGTGTACCTCATAGACTCAACGCTAATTTTGGTACCATTCTCATTACACGATAGGTCAACCTCATAGCCTCAGCGCTAATTTTGGTTAGATTAAAAACATATTAACCTCATAGCCTCAGCGCTAATTTTGGTTAGATTAAAAACATATTAACCTCATAGCCTCAGCGCTAATTTTGGTTAGAATAAAAACATATTAACCTCATAGCCTCAGCGCTAATTTTGGTTAGATTAAAAACATATTAACCTCATAGCCTCAGCGCTAATTTTGGTTAGATTAAAAACATATTAACCTCATAGCCTCAGCGCTAATTTTGGTTAGATTAAAAACATATTAACCTCATAGCCTCAGCGCTAATTTTGGTTATATTTGGTTTAACATGCTCGATAAAGATTAATCCTCTGACATAGCATGTTCGTTTGTCTATTGTTACTCACAGTCATAAGATTATTAGAAATGATTAGTGTAGTTCGACATCTATTCCTCTTCTAAGTCTCTGTTCATCGCCGATACGGCCACGTCACTTTGGACTCCAAATTTAGGAGCGCTTCTTAGTTGTTCATGACATACTTTTCTCGATCGACCGCGTCCGTTAATTCGTCGAATTTCATACCGGTCATGAGGTAGTACCTTTCTGATTTCAAAAGGTCCATCATATTTTTGGCTAAGTTTGGTACCAAGTCGCGAGGGTTCTTTTAACAAGACAAATTCACTTTTTTCAAATCTTTTAACTTTGGCTTTGCTTTTATCGTATCGAATTTTATCTTTTTCAGCTAGTTCGGTCATCCTGGTTAACACAGCTTTTTCAACATTTCCGGGTCTATGCGGTCATTACGTTCGTCAATAAGATTCAAGAGTTCAGGAGGAACACTTCCTCTTTTTCCGGTTAATAGTTCAATAGGGGTTTGACCTGTTGTTTTTGAGAAAGTTGAATTAATAGCTAGCTGTAGAGCGCCCAATGATTTCATCCAATGATTTTTATGCGTGTTGTGAATGACGGTCAATCCATTCTTTATTATTCTCATAATTCTCTCTACTTGACCGTTGGCTCTGCTTGTGTATCCAGCACACTGATGTAATTCAATCCCGTATTGGTCGCAGTAGTCCTTGTAATGGGATATGAATGCACCATCACCATCAACAATAATGCGCCTTGGAGCTCCAAAAAGGAAAACTATTTCTTGTAGATGTTTTAATGCACTGGCTTGAGTTTTGTTTTTGGCATGTTGTAATATAACAAACTTTGTGTAAGAATCAATTGCCACGAAAACATATTCCTTCTGAGAAGCACTTCCACTAAGTTTGCCAGAAATATCGATGTGAATGGTATGAAAAGGCTCCGGTATCTTTTCTATTGTATGCAAGCGACTTTGTGTAGCTCCCGATGAACCTTTTATTGTTTTGCATATTACACAGTGCTCTACAAAATATCTGACAGTTGACGACATCTTAGGAAACCAAAAATTCTCTCTGAGTTTTGCTAATGTTTTTTCCCATCCCATGTGCTTGAGTGCTTCGTGGTAAGTATTTATGAGACTCCATCGATAAGATTGAGGTACAACCTTAGTGAGTTTTATCTTATCGTTCGATTTTGTTTTGTAGTGTAAAACATTATCCTTGAGTACATGGTCTGGATGCAACTGGTTATTTGTATGCAGTTCATTAATAATTTTACTCAATTCGGTGTCGCGACGCTGCTCCACAATTAGCCAATCGTCTTTAGTTGATAAGTTCATTACCACTTGAAGTGGGTTTCGGCTGAAGAAATCTGCGTGTTTTAGTTTTTCTCCTTTTCGGTATTCAACTTCAAATTCAAAATTTTGTAAGAAAGCCCACCATCTGTGTATTCTAGGCAGTAATTCTTGTTTATAGCGCGATGCTTTCACTGCATTACAGTCTGTCATAACAGTGAATTTTCTTCCATACAGAAAGTGACGAAAGTGCTTGATCGCTCTTACTATTGCCAGTGTTTCAAGTTCATAGCTATGGTACTTGGATTCGGCTGAAGTAGTTCTCATACTAAAATAGCCAATGACGTAACGAATACCATTTTATACTTGAATCAGCACAGCTCCAAATCCCATGGCGCTGGCATCTGTATGGAGTTCTATCGGATAGTTTTCTTGAAATATAGTCAGTAACGGTGCCGATGTCAAGTAATTTATTATTTTTGCTCGTACAGCTTCATGTTTTACCGTCCAGTCCCATTTTGCACCGGTTTTAGTCAAATTGTATAACGGTATCATCATAGTTGAAAAATTACATATAAAACGGCGAAAATAGCCCGCCAAGCCATTGAATTGTCTTAGCTGCTTTACATTCGTTGGAGGCGGGGATCTAGCCAATGCGTCAACCTTAGACGAACTAGGCCTCACCTTCCCATCGCTTACTATGAATCCGAGATATTCAACAGAATTTTTTAGGAAGGAACATTTCTTAAAGTTGATAGAGAATCCACATCTTGTAAGTGCTTCAAAAACTTGTGCCAAATTATTGATTCCTTCATCAATCGTTTTGCTTGGAATAAGCACATCATCCATATAAACAAGTGCCACTTTGCCTCGAAGGTCTCCTAATGCCTTATTTATAGCCCTCTGATAGACTGACGGTGCATTGGTTAAACCGAACGGCATCGTTAGGTATTCGTATTGGCCATCTGGGGTGACAAATGCAGTCTTCTCAATAGACGTTTCTAATATTGGTACTTGATGGAAGCCCGCGGCCATGTCAAGACAGGTGAAGTATTTGGCATCAGCGAGCTGATCTAATTGTTCAGATATCAATGGTAGAGGATAATGGTCTCGTACAGTGTTCGAGTTTAGTTCTCTGTAATCCACACATAATCTGTCTTCTCCATTCTTCTTTTTTACCATTATAATAGGGCTTGCAAACGGTGAGTTACTTTCCCTTATAATATTTTTGGCTTGAAGCTCCTTTATCATAGCCATGACCTTTTCGCGTTCGACAGGTGCCAATCTGTATGGTCTCCGGTTAACTATTTTATCGGGGTTCTTAAGTCGGATAGCTAGTTCACCAGTCGTTATTCTGGACTCAGAAACGCCCTCTCAGTGAACAGTCCGCACCACTGTCAACTATTGCTTGAAATTGTTTATTTCCAATCGCAATGGAAATGCCATTTTTCATGTCATTGTTTTGTACTTGGCATAGGTTAATGTTCTTTTCGGCGTTAAGGCGTTTAAAACAAGTTTCAAAAGTGTGTCCAGGTTTGGAGCAGAAAGAACATTCCTTTTTCTTTTTATCCTTGTTCTTGTTTGCATCCGGCGATTCAGAAGTGGATGAAGATGGAGTAGATTGTTGCTGTTCAGTGCGAGACCGTGCAATAGCACTTTGATTACACCACCGGGCTCGATGGCCTTGTTTGCCACATACAAAACATGTCACGGCCTGATCTGATCTATTTCCATCAGTCTTGATTCTTTTGTTTGGTAAACGTTCTTGTGTTGATGAATGTTTACGTTTACGCATTGTTTTGGCAATAGCAATGAGCTCTGGAACGGTTTGACACTTGGAGTTAAGAAGTTCAGTTCGAAGATCGTCTTCTTCAATACTACCGATCACAAATTCAACAGCATCTTGTTCCGTGGGATCGGGCTTCACGATCTTCTTGAACATTTTCCAGACATTAGATATGTACTCGGGTACGCTTTCAACATCATTAATGGAGTATCGTCGAAATTTCAATACATCTGAAAAATATCTTGACTCTGGTTCGAAAGTCTGAAGCATGTCTTCTCTCATTTCAGCCCATGTGGTCGTTCGTAGTAAGCAGTCATCGGCCCATGTTTGTGCTCTTCCTTTCAAGACACCAGCAGCTTTTAGACGCACTTCATGGTCCTTTAGTTTGTACTCCACTTGAGTTCTAGTTATCAGCTCTACCCATTCTCTGACGTCAGTGCCTTTGTCAGGGTCAAAGCTTGGAAAATAGACGTCAGAAATGCGGACTGATCGAGTATCTTCAGAATTGAATACTTTCATAATTTCAGTAAGTGCAGCACGATTTTCTTGAAACATTTGTATCATCATTTCACACATTGTATCCTTAAATGTGTTAGCCAAAAGTGTCATGGTTGCAGTATTTCCCGACACCGGTTGGAGACGTTGGTTCATGGTTCCAGAATTTCCTGGTTCTGGTTGGTGGCGTTGGTTCGTCCCCTCTTCTGATATAAGAGGAGGGGTATTTTTTCGAGTAAAACTATCTTCATTACTCATGGTTTGTTTATTATATAATAATAATACGCAGTCGGGTAATAACTTATTATCGTTGGTAGCAACTAAATAGCAAATAAAATCAAAGCAACGTTATTATCGAGGTCTGCTCGATTCGAGCGCCAACAAACGAATGACCCGCTCACAGGCTGCGCACGCCTTTTATAAAGCCGTTTGGCAGGTGGGAGCGATGACGAGTTGTTTGTTACAAGAACACCTGGCGTCGTACGATGAATCAGGCGTTTATTACACTGTTTTTGAGTTGTTTTCGATGCGTTTAATATTTGCGCCGATATACATACGAACTTTTTACATTAATTTACATAGATTCTTTATAGCATGTTACAGTTAAAGTAATAAGAGGCTGCTGTGGTACCGACTAACCTGAGCGACGTTTCAATAGTTGATGAGTGCGTAAGCGGTCGCCTCGCAGCTCTCCACTGCGCTGGTGTAGTAGGTTCGATCCCCACTGGGAACAAATCTTTGTGTGATCCAAAAAAAAAATGTTCCGACTCTGGGTGTACTTTGTGTGTGAACACCCTCATGATACAGAATGTGGGATATGCCTAATGCGGGAGTCGTTTTACTAAAAAAACATAAAAATAATACAACTACATTATGATAATGAATATTTCGTAGGCTTAGGCCTTGAAATCACTAATAAGGGCCTAACCTCACTTCCAACCGGAACACAGTAATGCAATCACTACTTAATGGCGGGCGGTTAAAGGTGGTTCTGCCGCCTTCCATAAATATACTTTGAAATGATTATTCTTTCCTCACATCGTAAGTGAAGTGCAATAATAAATACCTATTTGCAAACACTATACTCAACTTTATTGTGTATGAAAGCGCAGCTGTATCTAGAAATCTACGAACATTTTTATATCTCTTAGACATTAGGAGCAAGTTGGTCATAAAACTTTAGTGTCCATTCCACTAGCATCTGCCTAGTACTAGATAAGTTGGTTCTTGGTTTATACTTTATTAGATATCCTGAAATTTTATTTACGATCGTTTGTATAATATTACCTACTTGTAAAACATAAAAAAGCCTAAACAACGAAATCGTTAAATATTATAGTTTGGGATCCATAACCTTATATACTATGGACTAATTTATTAATAAGTATCAATTTAATTCCATAGCATTAATTAAATTTATTTTTCTCTCCATAACCATCTTTAGATATTGTGTTTTGGTTGCTATAGCTTACACATAGGATTATTGTCAAAAAACAAACAAATATTGTATGATTTATTGGAAAAATAGTGCACATGAGTTTCTTACTAACTCTTCTCATGATGCAATACCCGTCGGAGCTGGTACTTGGATAGATTATTATTAGATATAGATTTAAATTTAAAATTTTATGTTGAATTAAAGTCGATCTAACCTCCGATTATTCAAATAATATTAAGTATTATAATTAAATAAGTTGAGTTTTTTATATAATATTAAAGTTGAAGAATTAAGAAACTTTAATATTATATAAAATACAAAAAGGTATAGCAAAGCTATAATTTGCTTTAAAATATTACAAGTTGAGTTTTATTAAAATTTTATATATTTTGTATTTTTAAGGTTTGTTTTGACGTAGTCAAGCGCCTTTTGATTGCCCAAATTCATAACTTCACATACAAAGTACTGAAGCATGACGTCCCGTTATTGAAGCCGTTTGTTTGGAGCGTTTGGGCGCTATTATAAATGTGAATTTAAAGTTGTATTATCTCAAGAAGTTCCTGTGATAATATCGAGAGGTGTTTCAATTACACACGAAAAAATTGTCGTCATGTCTATTGTGAATAAACAAAACAATACAAAGACCTCTTCAAATAATCCACCGTTTTGTTTTTGAGATACCTACAATCCTGAATACAAAATAGGTATGTATATCCAACTTTATTCTCAATTTCATTGCTCTCAAGAGACGTAAGTAAATGCCGTAGAAGCGAGGCTTTTGTTCCACACGGAATTGTTAGTGGTTGATTGCAGACTCCGCTGAACCGACTAAATAGATGTACACACAATGTACTACGTCTCAATAGTATGTAAATCATTGTACGGCTTTCAGTGCTGTTGGTATGTTTGTTATGTTTCTTGCCTATGTTTTGGGGTGAAAAAGACTAGTGCTGTTTTGGAAGGATTTTATTTATTTTATTTTATTTTAAAACTTCTTGCACATAATGAAAATAAAAAGAAAATAAAAAGTGTACAATGGCGGACTTAATGCCATAGGCATTCTCTACCAGTCAATCGTAAGGTGGTGCAGAGATAACAAAGGTAGGTGCAGTAAAAATTATTTTGTACGTAGGTATACATTTTCGTTGAAGATACTGGTATAATTGTTTTTTTTACAGTCTTACATAATTAAGGCGGATGCGACATAGCGATATATTTTATTGAAATCAAATATTCTAGGCGTAGTCGGAGTTTATTTCCTTCAGCTAAAAAAACCTTTATACATTTATAATATTATCCTCTCTACATAGTATAAAATTTAGTCGCTTCCGGCTGTCTATCTGTCTATCCTTATGTGGTATGTATGCTTAGATCTTTAAAACTACGCATCCGATTTTTATGCGGCTTTCCTAAATAGATAGAATGATTCATAACGAAGGTTTTAATGTATAAAACATGCATATTATAGCACAGCATAGTGCCTAGAGCGAAACCAGGGCTGGTCGCTAGTGAAATATAAAATCACTAGATAATATGATTACCAATTAAATTTCTTCTTCTTCGTATTCTTCATTGCTGAAGGTCGAAGGTTTAATTGGTGAGTCGAATTGGTGATTCGACTCACCAATTAAATTTATGTGTCTTCAATATCTCTTATAAAAGAGATAATTAATTATAATCAACTATTTCGCGTCAAGCGATATGGCCGCCCTTTGTACATTATAGTTTTATGTACCTATTTCTTTGTATGTTTGTTACAAATTTGATGTGCAAATAAAGTTTTCTCTATCTATCTATCTATGATCTATATATATAAATTTCAAGACATTCTGGCAATAATATTCGAAGTAACTCTGTTAATAAACATGAACTTGTATAATGATAAACGTTGTTGGTATACCTCCAACATCTTTGCATATACTCTCCGAGGCTTAATTACAATTTATCATAAGTTTGAAAGAAGGGGAAAGCAGGAAGAAATCAATGCCAGTAATAAATTGCAAAAATGTGTAATGATCTGGCAATGGTGATAGGTAGCGCCATCTATCTTGTGGAATACGAACTGTCAGTGCAACGAAAATACATCATTTCTTGGAATTTATAGTGACAATGAATAACGACTTCCTCATTTACGTTTTCTCCTGTATTGAAAGAAGTATTTGAAAACTAACTACCCCACAGTTTTACCATCACTGCTTCGCTGCCGTGATTGGTTTTAATATTTGGGCTCATAATGTAGTCTAAGATCCCGATATACAACGACCTTCACCCAGATGTTTATTTGATTAAACGTATTTTATATTTAATTTAATATGTCAATAAATATATTGCATAATGGGTTGTCTAACAAATTTCAGTCCGTGATATGATTATCTAATTGATAATTAAAAAAAAAAAACTTTTTTTAAACATTACACCGGTTTGATTATTAGACAAATTCTATACCAATCGAAAGTCTGAAGCCCATAGAATATGCAAGCGTTGGATTGCCTATTCTTTTCCGGTAAACACTCTACACTCGGGTAGTCAGGTATAAACAGGTGAATCGATACTAGCATTTTGCACCGGTCTGATTATTGAATTAAAATTAATTGAAAATAAAGATTATTTAATTATGAACACGACGGTATAGGGTTGCCTACGAAAAATCAGTCCCGAATTCCGGTTGTCGAATTTTTAAGAGTGAAATATTGCCGCGAGTGAATATGTGCGACTGAGAGGTCCCAACCAACCATCCAATGCGATAAAAGAGGTTAATGGTTATCTTAAAACTTACTGCCACGATGGTCTAGTGGTTAGCAATTTCCGTTCAATTTCCGGGTCGGGCAAAGTGTTATTTGTAAACTTTCCGTTAGGAAATTCATTATAGCAGCACGGAGTTAAATTGAGCCCGGTGTATGACGATAGGCTCACCTCCTATCCCATAGGACCTAAAACATAACAGATGAAGTGTAGGTGTTATACGCCAAAGCCACACCCTTCTGGGTAATATAGGCGTGATGTTATGTTATGAAATGGTTATCTTATCAAGTGTTAAAATATATTACACAAATCCGATTTTAAGTTCCAGAGATAAGTTTGTTAAAACAGCAACAAACTCTTCGGCTTTGCAATAGTCTTGTTACGTTGACTATTAATTTGCCGAAGGAAAATAAAAGAAAACAATCTATACAAAATAACATAAACAAAAAGGTGTACAACTCTTATTCAAAAGCGTCTTAGATCGGGTCAATATACCTTTCAATCTGCCTGTGTAAAAGATTGGCAACCTCCTCCCGATCCGTCTAAATAAATACACAATACATTTGACGGGGAATAATCGCCAGATGGAGAATAAATATGGCAACAAAAAGGCGAGGTTATTGAATCTTTGTATTGTACTAAAAGTAGGCTGATATGATAACATGTTTAAGGTTATAAATACGTTTATATTGGAAGAAGAAGCGACTTCAATATTAACGATTATATTTTGGTATTATAGTGATGGTGTTATGATATTAATTATTATTATAAAAAAATACTGTGATTTTGTAAATAGTTATTTATTGGTGGCGTAATTAAAATCTATCTAAAACTACTATCTATTAACTATTCGCGACTCGCGGAAACGCACGGCACGCATGCGGCTTAGGTGACGGGTTGGATCGGACTGCCGTGCGCGGGCGTTCGCGAGGCGATGCGCGCCGAGCGTCGCCGAGGGTCGATGAACTCTGAAGTGCGTGGATCGACATTAGGTACATAGTAAAAATAAATAAGTACGCCAACTCCCGGCGTTTAGGAGCGCACGATACCTAAACTTGCTCGAGGCGTAGGGTTGTCACTTGTCAGATTGATATTTTAAATTACCTGTACAGAAATCATTTTTTTAATTATAAAAAAAACGATTTTTTTACAAAACAAATCATTTATTTATGTCAAGTCAAAGTCAAATCATTTATTTCCATGGGCCCTAAAAGGTGCTTGAACATGTCAAAACAAACATCAACGTTCAAATAAATAAAATTTAAATAAAACTTAAGCTAATTAAATTATAATATTAATTGCAACAAAATGATTTGAATCACCGGAGCTTAGATTGATTTCAATTCAACTTTGAGGTTTGAATTAAAATCAATCCAAGTACCAGCTCCGATGGGTATTGCATCATGAGAAGAGCTGGTGAGAAACTCATGATCACCATCTTTTCAAATAATTCATACAATTTTGTTTGTTTATTGACAATAATTGTTATGTGTAAGTTATACCAACCAAAATACAATGACTAGAAATGGTTATGGAGAGAATAATACTATGAAATTAAATTCTTTGTCAAATAGACCAATATTATATTAATAAAATTATCCGTAGTACCTATATAAGGTTGCAATCTCTTACACTTAAAGCAGAAAGGAAAAGGAGTAAAAACAATGTGTGCATACATACTGGTACAAGAACAGACATAGAAAAATGAAAAAAAATCTAAACTGTAAAATTAAATGCTAATTATTTATGCTACTAATGAAAACAAGCATAAAAAAAATTACAAATTTGTGACAGAAAAATATTTTCTGCGATTTCGTCCTGTGCGAAAAGCCTTATTATTTTCTGATAATGAAAAATAAATTCGCATTCTTGTATAAAGCTTATACAAGAATGTTTTTGGGAAACATGGGCAAGGCATCGTAAAATCTACGCCATCCGAGGCTTTCGTAAATCGACATTCCAATCTTAGAATTAATGTGTTCTCTTTTAAAAACTTCAGAGAATATTTTCTCCATGCTGTCTATATTTCTGACGAAATTGTCAGGTGGGACAACAAGGGAAGGTGACATTATGTCCGTGGAGTAATCTTTTGCCCTTACGAATCGTGTCTCGGCACTTAAATTACACAAGTGCGAATTTTCATTAATGTAAGATTTTAGAAGCTCACAACCTCCATGGCGATCGACACATTTCTTAAGTAGAGCCCCACAAACGTAATAAAAGGCATTTTTTTCTGGTAGTTCCATTAGTCTGTATTGAGACCGCGTGATTTCTCGTAAATTATTATCTTCTGTAATATTGGCATCAAAATTAATTTGCTTATTTTTTGGTTCGTTATTAAATCTTTCAGAAGAAATAGAAATTCGCTTAAGTCTTCTGCACAATTACCTTCTTTGGGTGCTTTTGTAATGTTGGTAAAATATATTTTGCGATATGCGGATATAAATTGTCTTGCTGTAGGTTCAGTTGCGTTGCCATTTTTAGACCTAATTTTTCCAAAAAAAAATTCAATTATATCCTGGTTGAGACGCCTTGTTAGTAAAAATGTATGACCTTCTTGCTTTAAGTCATCAAATAAATCTAAGATCGACTGAATTGTGATTTGAAAACCCTGAATAAATTTTACCGTCTTCGTGACATCATTTTTCTTGATAGGGTGGATTAATTTAATACTTTTAATCAATGTCAACACTTCAATAAAAAAAATTTTTTGGCAATCTTCTCCGCTGTAAGCATTTTTATATGGATAACTGGTGCGAATAGTGGAAGAGTTCAGAGCATCAAATAAGTCGTTCATTTTCTGAATGAACTCCACAGTATCTTTTGCCGATTCATCCAAAACATTAAAATCTATATATGTCGATATACCACAAGCAACAGTTCTACTTAACAGTTGTGTGGCATATCGAACCTTCATTCTTTCAAATGACGTTGGGTTAATGTAGCTATTTGTCAATTTATATGCTTGTTTAAAAGGCTTTGCATGGTCGAGGTCATAAAACTTAACAATGTGTTCAAATTTAGCAATGCGGCTGTCGGAAAAATGGATGTTATAATTTAGCATATTGTTTCTAACTAATTTAATTAAATGTGGCACATCAAATATGTAATATATCTTATGATTTTCTATAGTGAAATACGTTTTTTCGACAGAAATTCCTCTTTGTTTTGCTGCATTCAATAAATCAGGTCCAAGATCAGATACAAAAATTCTGACTTTCAGGGCAATTTCAAAAAGTTTTAAAATTAATTTATCAACCCATGTTGATACGGCATGCTCACTTTTACATTCCGATAGTAATGCAAATCCAATAGGTTGGTGCCAATTTACAAAAATACCTCGAACCAACACCACAAAGGCGTGTTTGGCAGGTGATGGTGATTGAACACCATCCACTTCGTGGAATCCGATAATTTTATCATTTTTAATGTCATAAAATAAATTTGCTTTTAGTGTCATCGCATCCACTACAATTGAACAGTGTTTCTCTCTGTCTGACATATTGGTTACCTTCATTTTCAGTGCTGCAAATAGGTCATCGTTGATTTGTGTAGTTATTGGAATGTAAAGTTTATTTAGAGTACTACGGCATGGTAAGCAAACGGTATCTTGCAATAGGCGGTACGCTTGTGGACTAACGTAGTATAAATTTAGACAAAACATTTTATATTCAAGTGTATACCTGTTTCCTCTATTATTAGAAATTAGTTTGGTTTGGGCTTTGACAATTTCGGCTAAATCTTTCGTTAAAAAGCGGTCACATAAGTTCTCAAACATTTTTTTTTGCGATTCAGTAGATGACTCTCGTGTTTCTTGTACCCTTATACGTTTACTTAAATTTGACAGTTTAGTTCTCAATTTTCTTTTGCGTGGGGTGTCTGCTGAAAGTGTAAGGACAGTTTGGGTACTATTGTTATCTGACTGAATACGGGTTTTTGTCTCCTTTGAAGAACTCGCTGGTACGAGTAATTCAATTTTTTCTATTTGGATACGGGGTTCTGTATCCTTTGAAGGATTCGCTGGTAAATCAATGTTTTCTATTTGGCAGATTGCTAATCTTGAGATAGGTGAATCAGTTTGTATTTGGTACTCCCTTGTTGTTACAGGTAGGAACAAACTTGGTGCAGAATCTTTTGCCAATATTTTGCGTTGTGTATTTATTTTTACCACTTCTTTGCTAAAATGAACTTCACATACACGATGATAATTTTTAATTTTTCCTATCAAGTCCTTACGGTCGATGAGACGAAGCCATTGTAAACATCTAAAAAAGAAAAAAAAAACATTGAGTAACACACATTAATTTGCGTGACAGAGTTACAAACATACATGCATAGTTTTTACAAACTTTCTCATTTATAATATTAGTAAACACTAGGAAGTTACATGCATATACTTTACCTACCATTACAGTAAAAAAAAAAACTACCATGTTCTTCTCTCTTTTAACTTTAACTACAACTAAAATGAGAACCTCCTTTTTTTGAAGTCTGTTAAAATACCTAAAACCTCGAGAATTTTCTCAACTTTTTTTTTTTTTTTTTTTTTTTTTTATTTACATAAATACAGAGCCATCATTACAGGTAAACATAACCTAATGCAATGGATGTATAACTACAAATCTACAATATACTTAATCATCTAGTTTACTAATCTAAAATTTACCTTAAGATTAACACAGTACAAATAAAACAAAAACTCTAACTTAATATCTTATAAGTACCTACAGGTTAACATATAGGTTCTCTTCTGAAAACTACATTAAAACCAGCCAAATGCGAGATAATCGCAGACCAACATACATACAGACTATGAGAACATCCTTTTTAATATCGGTTAAAATAAAAATAATTTAATAACACATCACAAAATTACGCATCATATTCATAATGTAACATCAATTTTGTGAAATAAATAAACCAAAGAGGCAACGGCACGGCGGCGTTTAAAAAACATACCTACATTATTATTAAGTATTTAGTAGTTATTACCAAATACGTATTTTATTAACTCACCTTTTGTGTTCAGAGGGTACCTTAAAGAACGTTAATTCTGGGTTTGAAATAGTGTCGTTTGAACAACCATAAACTTCACAATAATATCTATTGACTCGCGAAGACATTTTGCAGTGCAGCGCGTAACCGTACCTAATTTTTTAAACAAACAGCGACCGCTCACAGTAATGGCACGGCCCGCACTACCGCTGACCGAGAAACTGGCCGAGCGGCGTAGTGTGCGTGCGTACGTACATGAACCCGGGGCGTGGCAAGCGCTACGCGTACATACAAACGGCGCGATGTACCTTTGTTCGAAGATAACTTACTATTTATACTATGTTAGGTACGGGTACCATAGCATTGGGACATGTTATAGTACATAGTAAAATAGTATCTCTATTTATATCTTTACAAAAGTAATAAAGAGAAAATATATTTTAGTTTTAAAAAACAAATGAGGACATTTTGGATTTTAAACGAATCTAATAACACAATCTAAGGCCTCGAACCCAAAACGCTGACAGCATTACCGCGTTGTATTGCGATACTAAGTCGCTGTCCGCTATAAATTTGTTTGTTTTTAACCAACAGGCGCCGAATCTTCCGACCTTTTTTTCTAACCAATTTATTTACAGAACATCACGTCTATATTATCTAGAAGGGTATGGCAGAGATGTACAACACCCACATTTCACCAGTTCTGTTTAGGTCCCATCAGATAGGGGGTGAGCCTATCACCATTCACTGGGCACAGTTCTGTGAATTTCCTAACGGAAAGTACGAAAGACGTAAATACGCTTCCAAGTAACAAGGCACGCTACAAGGCAGTTTCTGCAGCGATACCCTAACATAATAAATGATGGATAACATTGACAATGTCAAGAAGTGACGAATGACACAATCAGTCAGAAATGACACACTTGTCACAAATGTCAAGAGTTCTCAGCCAGTGTACATAAATACAACTTCCAAGACGCTATCGTTGGACAGCTGTCCGCCAAGCAAATCCACCGAGCCTGGTCGGAGGATCCTCCCTATGTTGTGGAGGAACATCACACCCCGTTCCTCAGTCAACCAACCAATTTATTTACTTCACTATATAATGACCATCTGCATATATTATCATAGTGTAACAGGTAGATCTTAATTAGTGGCTGTCACAGTTAGTCCCTAAGCTATCATTGTCCAAGCTGTTCCTACATTGTAAATTAGATTAGAACAATTTTATGGGCGTTGGAATGGAATGGAATGGAAAGTGGACTCATTTTTTCCGCACTTAGACTCTCATTTGGTCCATTGTGCGTGGAGAGTCCTGGCTAACATAGCCAGCCTAACTCCGCCCAGAAGCACAGAAGTTTCCTGGGGACTTCACAGGCTTCGCGGAGTGACCTCATTGTTCCGAGGATTTGTTCCCGTTGAGAAGCAACGGCCCTACATTCCAGGACTACGTGGGAGACCGTTTCTTCGGCGTCAAGACATCCTCGACAGAGAGGACTGTCAGTGATTTTTATGGTGTATAGGTGTTTGTTCAAGGGACAGTGACCCGTTATTGACCCTATCATTATTTTTAGATTTGTTCTGTTTAGTCTTAGGAGGTTTTTAGTGAGTCGATGATTCGCTTGCGGTATTGCAAGTTTGGCTTGCCGACACTCAGCGATCTCTGACCATCGTTGGTTTTGGGTCTCTATCGATCTTTGGCGGATCCAGGTCCGGTATTGCGTGAAGGGGATTGGAAGAAGAGGTTGCGGGCCTTGTACTGTCGTATCTGATCCCCTTCTCGCTAGTTCGTCGTAATTTTATGGGCGTGTTAACACAAACAATATATTAGTACATGAATAGCAATTAAGACAATTATGGGATTCGTGTAACACGTGTAATAAATACACAATTAACACAGACGATAAGAAATGATTAAACTGTTTAAATTATTTCCAACTGTTAATTGTTGAAATTTATTGTTTCAGGACACATTTTTAATAGTGTTTTTATTGACCTTTACTTATAACTAGACAAAAAAGTAACAAAATCATATATTTAGTGGTAAAATAAATTGTTTGTAATTGGTAATAAACAACAACTTGTCTGTGAAATAACCTTTGAAAGTTACTTTTACCTATTTTCTGATTATTGAAGTAACAGTCTAAACCGCTTTTTAAAAAATAAGGTTATGCATAACGTATAATTTACCATAAAATACATTGTCATACGTCATACGCCATACAAGTATTAAATCGGTATGTATTTTCAAACACATAAGAATAAGAATACGTTTATTTGTCTTTAAAATACAGTTTTCAGTTGAATCCTTATACAATAAGGGTAACCTAACTTAAATTACTCAAGTGATAATCGATGAGATAGTTGTAGTACATTATATGTCAATAGAAGGTACACATTGCAAGAAAGAGAACAACTACCAACAATCATATTGATAGTTGTTCTCTTAATTCCACAATGATAAAAAAAAAGAAAAGAAAAGATTGACCTTGACTGTATTACTATAAAGTTCATATTTAAAAAACAGCCACGATTCAAAGCGTCGCTTATTACATACCGATTTAATACTTCCATTTTAGAGAGACAAGATTATCTCTCTGAGAGACCCTTGAGGAGGTTCGTGTATCAAAGTGATTAATTAAAAAAGCTCAACAGCTTATAACGGAAGCTTTGTGTGCTCTTTGACAATATAACCTTTTAACACTGGAATGTATAGGATGGATAGGAGAATGTAAAGGGAAATAACGTGCATTGAGCTACAGCGAAGCGTAAATGCATTTTGTTTTTGTTGACTTTGTAACGAATTAATTAGCCAACGTTAATTAAGGCCCGGTTTTCACGAGGCGGGGGCGGCATCACTACGCATCTATTCTTACACCATCAAAAAGTAACACGGAAAAGCGCAAAATCTTTTTCTATTTCCATCTTAAATATTCGACAGCGTAAAGTCTCTTAATAATACCAGCCCTGTATCTAGTACATGTCCCACTGCTGGGCTCGGGCCTCTTCTCAGGATGAGAAGAGTTAGGCCATAATCTACGAGGCCAAGTGCAGATTGGTAGACTTCACATTACGCTCGAGCACTTATTAGGCACTCTCAGGCATGCAGGTTTCCTAACGATGTTTTCCTTTATCGTTAGCGAGCGATAATTTATATGACAAATACACACATCTTCGAAAAGACGAATCTTAACGAATTATTGACAGAGTTGTGTACCGTGGGTTCGAACCCGAGACCTTTAACTTAGCAGTCCTACGGTCTCCCACTCGGCTATTGCTGCTATAATAAAAAGTCTTTAGTCTATTAGGTGTTATGTAAACAAATTGAGCAGTGAGCACGATAATCTTTGCTATAGCACAAGAGAATACGAATAGATAGTAAATGTGTATAATATACAAAGTATACGGTTTTGTAGAACAATAAAACAACAAGAGGAGTATTACACTTTTGTGTTTATGTTGATTATCCTCAGTGAATATCTTGTGTGCACTATATAATAGGTCTAAGACACTGTGGGAAACATTTGCAAGAAACAAAACAAGAAATATAATAAATAAATATCTCACAACTGACACACATCGCCATCTAGTCCCAAACTAAGCAGAGCTTGTATTATGGGTACCAAAATAGCTGATACTAATACATATATACTTTTCTTTTGTTCATTCATACTTATTATACATAGAAACACCCAGACTAAGAAAAACCCCCGTATTCATGCACACAAAACACATTTGTCTTAAGCGGGAATCGAACCCGCGACCACGGCATCGCAGGCAGGTACACTACCCACATCACCATCATATGAAATATATATATAAATATGAAACCATGGCCTAAAATAACTGGCACACGAGGTACAATACCGTCCTTAAATGAAGCAATGCATTAACAATCTGCGTTTGTGGATTACTAATGTCCATGAGCTGTAGTAACCACTTACCATCACTAGGACTACACTACCGTTCACTACATTATGTTGTAAAAAAATCAGTAGATTTCTCCAACACAATTTTATTTTCCAAAATATTTTTTTCTAGGTGTAGGTCTTTACAACACTTATTGTCGACCCAAAGATTGTATTACGAAACAAACTTATACAGTAAGGTGGTAACCTCATTAGCGGGAACGAGAGGTCAGCATTTCTTAGCAACTACTGATCCAACCATTGGCATTAGGAGACCGAGCCCATGGCATTGTGTACTATCATTATGGTCAACTAGGGAACCTTATTAGGCTGAATACTACGGCCAATACTTACTGATAAAGTTAAGTTTGTTAAGTAGATAACCCAAGTCTATCTGGCTTTTATCGTTGACCTTGATAAAGAAAGTTCCCTATTGAAGCGTTTTGTAGAGACATAAGACTTTTTATTCTGCAGATGAAAGATGAAAGAAATGCAGAATGTTAAAAAAGAAAAAAATCCAGACGTCCACAAATTTGCTTTTAATTAAGGCATAATTGTATGTAAAAAATATTTAAAAATCATACGCATTAGCCACCAAATTGAATAAAACTAGGCTTAGGCAAAAGCTCTTATTGCCAACCTTAGCTTTTGCGGGAAACAGAGGTCAGCATTTCTAAACAAATACTGATCCAACCATTGGCATTAGGAGACCGAGCCCATGGCAATATGTGCTATCGCGATTGTCAACTAGGGAAGTCCCGTGACCTTATTAGGCTGAATACTACGGCCAATACTTACTGATAAAGTTAAGTTTGTTATGTAGATAACCCAAGTCTATCTGGCTTTTATCGTTGACCTTGATAAAGAAAGTTCCCTATTATAGCGTTTTGTAGAGACATAAGACTTTTTATTCCTGCAGATGAAAGATGAAAGAAATGCAGAATGTTAAAAAAGAAAAAAATCTAGACGTCCACAAATTTGCTTTTAATTAAGGCATAATTGTATGTAAAAAATATTTAAAAATCATACGCATTAGCCACCAAATTGAATAAAACTAGGCTTAGGCAACAGCTCTTATTGCCAACCTTAGCTTTTGCGGGAAACAGAGGTCAGCATTTCTAAACAAATACTGATCCAACCATTGGCATTAGGAGACCGAGCCCATGGCATTATGTGCTATCGCGATTGTCAACTAGGGAAGTCCCGTGACCTTATTAGGCTGAATACTACGGCCAATACTTACTGATAAAGTTAAGGTTATATTCCTCGTTAGATATAACAAGATTATGAGGATTTTGCCTAGTTGGTCTAGCGGTATAATTTGTGTCAGTATCGTCTGGTCTCGGGTTCAATTCCCGGGTAAAGTATTGGTCGGGGGATAACAACAGGTTAACCCTTTCATATGGGACCTAAACCTAACAGGTGAAATGAATGTTGTACACCTCTGCCACACCCTTTTGGGTAATATAGGCCTGATGTTATGTTATGTTATTTGGTTTTTATACAACAGGCTAACAAAGTTCATATAGAATACTTTAGATAATAGTGAAGTACACACGTTTTCTGTAAAAATAACCATTATTTTTGTTGGAAATGATATTTGCATATTTTGCATATAAAACTATATAATTGGTAACTTATCGTTTTAAAAAGACACAGCGTTGTTAAAACATAATAATATATATTCGGGTCGGCACTTTCTATCGGGAATTCACATTTTGTATTGCTATGTCTACTTGCACCAACCGTCACGCACGTTTTTCTATGATCACCCTGTTTTACATAATAATAATTTAATGATACCTACCTGATATAGTAATTAATATAAAAGTACGCGTAATGTACTTAGTTATTTTAATAGTTTTACTCGTAAAACAATGCTATCAATAGGCAAACTAATCTAAGAAAGCCTAGTTTATTGTTGTTTACCTTTTCACTACCAAAAAGTGTCCACAGAAATTTTACTTTTTAATTTACGAAGTGCCTGCTGTAAAGTTTAAGAAGATTATGTGTCTGTAAAACTAGTTGGAATGGTATGATTGTTATTACTATTAATACTAATATTAAATAAAGAAATTTTAAAAACAAACAAAACAACCAACCGTCACGCAGTCAAGAAAAATGTAATTGCTGAACCGACAATATTAACGAAAAATGTGTCAAGTATCCCTTGCTCATGTCAGATAGTATTACAACGCTCTTAACTCCAACTCACTAGGTCTACCGATACACAGTTTCGAGTCACTGAAGTGAATTGGGTTTTGTTCCAACGCACTGGATATATTTAGCCATAAAAATTATGATCACTGAAAGAGCTTAGCAAAATTTTAGACTAACAAAAAATTTACCAGAATTCCCAATGTGAACTTCTTACTAAAAAAACATAATTATGCATACATAAATATCGCACGATCACATCTAATTCTCGTACAAAAGGGAAAACACCACACTTTTCCCTAAATAAATCATCCAACTAAGCCTTCGAATCCCTTGCCAACCACGTGAACTTCAAAACGAGCATAAATTATATGACTAGTAGTTTTTACTCCACTACTCAGCTCCTTTCCGTGACAGCGTGATGATAAACGAGGGGAACAAAACAGAGATAAGGTTTGGGCTCACATAACGGATGGGTTCTATCAAATAGAGATTATGATTTCTGGTGGCTATTTCCTGGCATTTGTCATCGGATTAGAGGTGTTTTCGTCTCATTTTTCATGGAGAATTTAATACCAATAAGCTTTTATTGGTGAAATCTGTTGTTTTGTAAACAATTTGCAATTAAAAGGAAAAAATACAAATTCGTGTTCAAGACTCAAAGACAAAGAATATAATAATATATCTTTGTGTTTGTCTGTGTTTCAATGTACAATAAGTATGTATTAAAAAAAGAAAAGTGTATTAGTATCAGTTATTCTAGAACCCTTAATACTGTGTGTAAGTTGTGGGATATTTATTTATATTTATTTTTTAATTAATTAAAAAGATAATTTTCAAAAAGGAGCTGAGACGTTGAATATTATTTAAGTCTATAAATATAGTGAGAGTAACAAAATAATCAAATAAGAAGAGTTACTTTTCGTACCTTTCGGTGGTAAAGATACTATACTACAAGAAGACAAATAAAACTTTTTGAAAAAAAAAACAACTTCAAAATACATTGAAAAACTATTAAATAACGCATAATAATATAATTCTTGAAGTCGGTGCTCATAAATTGTGATTGGAAGAAAATGATCTATGTAACCGACTGTTTACCTTAATTAATGCTTTTCAAGGTATTTAAAAGTTGGTTTATATTTGTTTCCAAAAAAATGTTTAGTGGTTAAATAAAATGCAACACCAAATTTGAGGCTAAACTACTCTAAAAGTATTGAAGTTTTAGAAATGTGTCTTTCAAGATATTAATGTATATAATTCTGCAAAGCTTATTTTAATGAAACTTTTATCATGATAAACATTTAAGTTAGTTATAAAGCTAAAAAGCAAAATTATAACCATTTTATGTTTTATCAATGTTAAAGTTAGCATCAAATAATCCAGTAAAAGTTAAATATTCAAATTTAAACAAAGTTTTAATTCAAGGATTTCTTAATGGAAATAATTTAAATTATTATAATTTAAATTTTTGTTTAAAATTTGTGAAAGTTTAATTCATCTAATGGATTAATAAAAGGTGAAATCTATTTGTTCTGTTTTATAATTTAATTTTTACCAACTCAAGGTATGTATGTATGTATAGGTGTGCTTGTGTGAGTGAATGTGTCTATTTGGCCTTGTCATTGGGACCATTGGATAGTGTATTAATTGCTTCTGTTATTTTATCTTTTGCCTAGATCTAGTGTCGTCGTATGTCGTCGGCAATCGGGTTCGATTCCCGAGTCGAGCAAAGTGTTATTTCTAAACTTTCCATCAGGACATTCGCAATAGGAGCACGGAGTTGGAATTGTACCCAGTAGATGACGATAGGCTCAACCCGTATACATAGGACCTAAACATAACGGGTGAAGTGTGGGTGCGTGATGTTATGTCACAATACATAACTGAACACTTGTTTTTAAACGACGATATTTAATAAGTTCTTAACTGATATTAAATTATAAGCGGCAATTGTGATCTACAACAATTTTAATACATTAAACCACATTACTAAATCACCGCTTCAAAACATGTTATTCGCAAAATATAATTGACTTTAAAATGTCATCAATAATTCGATGCAAATTGAATTCCAAGTCTCCGAATATTGTTCACGCATTTTCCTCAAAACTCCGGACTTTGTAAGAAACCTTCGACATAATTTATGTTCAACTTTTCCCCTTGTCAGGCTTTGTGGTGAATGTGGCGAGGTACCTCACACATTTTTAATTTTCGACAAAGTTCATAAAAGCCCAACTTTTGCAATATACACGGGATTAAAAACTTATTACGGCGGCAAAAAGGAGGGATATGTATTTTGTTTTGCTCAGGTGAAATTACGTCGTGTGTATTTTTAGAAATATTTTGGGTGCAAGATATAAATGGCCTTCATATGCATTGTTAAGTTTCACATGAGGCTGACTTTTAAATGTATGCATAATTACTAGTATTTAAAGCTTATAACATAACATCACACCTATATTACCAACAAGGGTATGACAGAGGTGTACCAGTGGGCCAAGCAAATAGGTATGCAGGGCAAAAATTTCCACCTCATTGTGCAGACTGACTACACCAGTTATGGAAGTGTGAGTTATATACCTAACAGTGAGTACATTACTCTTCTTAAATATGTAACTCACACATGCATAACTAGTGAAGTTAGTCTTCACTGGATTAGAAAAGTTTTTGCCCTGCATACCTAATTGCTTGGCCCACTGTACAACACCCGGAGGTGAGTTCAATTGTGTGGAAAACTGACTAAATAGCTCTTGAATCTAATATTCTTATCTAATAAACTTTAGGCGGAAGATGCCAGCGCACACCACCGATTTCTATAGTAAATCCTTTACTGTCAAAGCCGTGCGCCTATGGAATGCGTTGCCTTTGGCTATCAGACAAGGCAAATCCATTCAATTTTTTAAAAAATGTTGAATGAGCACTTTCTTTCCTTATAGTATTATGTGTTGTATATTTGTAAGTAGGTATAATAATATATATATTATGACATATTTATATATCTTATATATATTTTATAATATGTAATTTATTGATATAATATATTATATAACAATGCTTGTTGCCTGCAGGACGTGTAGTCCAACTGATGGTAAGTGAAGTACAGCCAATGGATATCAACAATCCACAAAAGCAGATTGAAGATGCTACGCTGCAGCTGATGATTACGGTGTTGTGCCTCATATGCCAGTAATTTCAGGTCCTGATCTCACCACCAAACCGGAACACAGGAATGCAAGCAGTACTATTTGGCAGCAGTTTAAAGGTTATCCTTGTTAAAGGCGGTCCTGCCGCTCTCGAGCTCGTTTACAAGAGAACCACACCATTCTGTCAAATATGTTGTTTAAAAATATGATCAATTCACCTTATTGTTTTAAAAACTATGTGAGCCAATTTGAAATTACAATATTTTTGCAACAAAATTAAGACTGACTAGATAATTTAATGTCCATATCAGTAACTGTTGATAAATAATGATAATTATGTATTTACATTAATTTAATATCAATCTTTATATTCTTCACTAATTAAACAAATTCAATTCATCATAGCTTTATAGCTATGATAAATTGAATTTGTGTCCACAACAATGCGTCAAAAATGCTTTAAAATTCAAAAAAAAGAAACCATTTAAACATGTAACGTACTTTTTCATATTTTATTACACTCAAAACAAAGGATGTACGTTATATCACTTAGCAAAACAAATATGTAGGTGTGCGCCCGCATACAAATGAAAGTAACTTAAATCTTAAGCTCTTAATGGATCCCAGTCCATTCAGCCTTCATATTTTCTATAGAATTTGTTTGCGATAAGAATATAAATTTTATTAACATTTCAATAGTAATCACAAAAAAATATACTTTTGGTATTAAAATTTTATTATACTTGAACTTGATGCAACATAAAATTTCCTGATAGAAATTGAAAACGTTTGGGCGTAATCCACGTTTAGCTTTTCATTAATTTCAAATTATATTATAGGAAAACTCCCATCTAACCCAAATTATAAACTAACATCAAGGGTATAAATAAAACCCAGTATTATGACTGGAACCTATTCCTTAATATAACAAAAGACAATCAAGCAATACACGATAGGGTAGCCCACTAACTGTATTTTAATATCATGTACACACAGCTACCGATGAACCTGTACATTGCCAGTCTAATTACATTGATCTCCATTGCACGTAAAGCCTTGGTCCTGCGTTATACTGGAAAGGTATAGGTTTATGTGTACCTGACTTGAGCTTCTATTATTCTTTTTTTGAGTTCGTTCGTCACAGCGGTGCTTCCCATTATTTTGTTGGTCCACTTATTGTAACGCGTTCTAACCGTTTTTTTACATGAACTTAAAAAAACGGTCAAACGGTAAAACGGTTAAACTACTCGGTCTTTACTCTTATATTGGCGCCAAAAACTGTTTTGTGACGGAGATTCTAACCCAACCTATCAGTTTAGTTAGAAATTTAAATGTACCCTTTTTCTGAGTATGGCCCAATTAACGTCTGCACTACATACAAAATACTATAATTATGTATTAGTAATTGTCTTTTCCTCGCTATTCAAACTAACAGAAACAGTAAAACTATGCCATAAAACAAAAACTACTGCCGTTACGATAGATTTGGACGAACTTATGGTCATAGAGATGTTGTCAAGTGATATATTGAGAAGAAACACTTTCGATTAATGGCTGTTTCAATATGTTATGTTTAGCCGGTATTACTAATTACACCCTGGGCAATTCGCGAGTTCTCCAAAGCAAATTGGCTAATCCTTACACCACGATGGCAAGTCAAAATAAAATTCGACTCAGCCATTGCCACGACGAAGTAGAAGACCTTATTATGTTTAAGGAGAATATTAGGTTTCTTAGCAATAATAAAATAAATAATACCAATTCATTTATATCTTGGACCTTTTTTTTAAAAATCTTTACTTATAAAGCTTCATTTGGTATACTTTATTTAATTAATAGAAAAAAAATACAAAGTAAAGCATTCTAGCACAAATCAAGTGTTTTTTAATAATTATTTCGAGGAGCTCGTGGCTAAGTCGAAGCTTTGCAGCCCGATCGATTTTGCAGGTTAAACAATGCTAACTGCGGTCGGCCGTGGATGGGTGATCATCTTTGACATAACGGGTTTTCCTTCGTGCCTCGGAGAGCACGTTAAGCCGTCGGTCCCGATTGCCATTTGGACATCTATCGCAGTCGTTACGGGTAGACAGATGCCAGAAATTCTAATAGATTGACTAACAAAGAGTATCGTATTACCTCTAACTGGGTTGAGGAGGTATTATGCCAGTCACTCCGATAAAGATTACATTATAAAGAACGTTTTAAGGGTGACCACTCTGTGGATATATGCTTTGTCAGCCAAAGTTCGGCTTAGCAACAAAGACCAATGGAAACGACTCAGCATATACTTTACACGTGTGGAAAGCTCTAGAACAAATAATGCTGATGCACATAATGCGGACTGCGCATTACCGAGGTTTCCATTATTCTTATAATTAATTATTAAGTAATTCTGTTTCGGCCTTTGCACAAATAACATGTAGTTAGGTTTTATTGAAAATAAATCTTTTTTTAATAATACCGCTGTTTAATCTCTTGTCTAACGCCAGAAGCAATTACACTATCCAACTATTTAAAAAACATATACAAATTTCGATGCAAAAGTACATTTCAAGAAATAGTACCTTAATATAAAACTGACTATAAAATCCTTCACAATTGCTAAATATTCGGTAGAAAAATAATGACAGCAACAAATTATTTACATCGACACATTAGCCACCAAAATAATATCAAAGCTTCATAATACATTATATTACTATTTTAACTATTATTCCTGCTTAAAACTCAAACTTTAGTAACAACAACTATTTGTGGCTGTAATAAATATATCAAGCATCTAATTAAAGTTTTCATGTCAGAAATTTTGTTAATCAAACCGAACAACGGCAAAATTAACAATGTTTTAATAGTTTGAACTACATTGTTTAAGTTCACGTGAAGCCTGTTAATATTACATGCAAACTAATTACTTTATTGTAATGGTGATTTTATTATTTAGTAGTATTGTTCTAAGTCGTTTAGTCAATTTTGCGTGTGGCTTTAGTACTTGTAGTGATGCAGCGATAGCCGAGTGGGAAACCGTAGGACTGCGAAGTGAAGGAAAACATAGTGAGGAAACCTTCATGCCTGAGAGTGTCTGAGAGTGAAAAGTGCTCGAGGGTGTGTGAAGTCTACCAATCCGCACTTGGCCAGCGTGGTGGACTATGGCCTAACCCTTCTTATCATGAGAAGAGGCCCGAGCCCAACAGTGGGGAATGTATTGGATACAAGGCTGCTATTATTTATTAGTACTTGCAGATCATTGATTATTTTCTCTCAAGTCTCATTTAGAAATATATTTTTTTGTAATTTTTAACTTCTTTTTTAACGTTCTGATAATTTGCAAATTCTGATTGGTTTGCAATCTAGTAATATTGTCGATTAATGCTATTTATTGATAAGAAAATGGATTAGTCGACGTTGATCGATTGTTTCAGTATTACTACAATTGTCAGATCTGAGTGTGTTAGTCAATTCAAAATTTTAAACAATGAAAATAAGCAAATCATAATCAGGAAAAATCATGGTTAAAATTACAACGTCAAATTATTACTTGCAATCCCATTTTAGAACTTGCAAATTTATATATTTATCGACATATTTTTATAATGTAATGCGTGATCAAAAAAATAATGAAACAGAAAACTGAAATGAAATTGCACGAGATGACTTGACTAGACCGTGCTTCAAACTATCGCATTAGTACCCAACGCACAAGATGGACGATTCTGAAATTAATTAGATCCGTTTATTTATATTGAAAAACAAAACGTATCAGATAGCTGAACTTCTTAAATACTTTCAATAGCATTCGCTAACTGCTCCTCCATGATTTTAACATCACAATGATCTAAAACTTCCTGAAGAAGAAAAAAGATCGATAAATCATAATATATCAAATCAAATCAAATCAAATCAAATCATTTATTTCCATGGGCCCCAAGGGGCGCTTGAACACGTCAAAACAAACATCAAAACACAAAAAATATAAAATTAAAATAAAACTTAGCTAACTAAATTATAATACTTATTGTAATAAAATGATTTGACACCGGAGCTTAGATTGACTTTAATTCAACTTAGAGAATTGAATTAAAATCAATCCAAGTACCAGCTCCGATGGGTATTGCATCATGAGAAGAGCTGGTGAGAAACTCATGTGCACCATCTTTTCAAATAATTCATACAATATTTGTTTGTTTTTTGACAATAATTCTATGTGTAAGTTATAGCAACCAAAACAACATTATAGCTAAATATATGGTTATAAAGAGAAAATGCAATTAAATTATTATAAATAAATCCATAGTATATAGGGTTGCAATATCTTACACTTCAAGCAGAAAATAAAGGAGTAAAAACAATGTGTGTATACTACTGTATAAGGGTTTCAGAACAAACAAAAAAATATTTATAATACTAATAACAAAAACTATTTATACTACAAAAATATAAAAATTAAAAAATGTACACACAGATTGCCTTTACTTAACAATATTTGAAATAACATGAAATGAGGTTATACAAATCAAATTTAGTGAGTGTGAATTTTCATTAATCATCATATTAAATAATAAAAATAATGTATCAATTGATATTCATTATTAATGTCAAAAGTTGAAACTTAAGTCAATAATATGATAATATGATGTCAAAAATAAATTATGTCAATCTCAATAAAGAATAATATATAATATGTCAAAATAATCATAATCAATCATAATTATAAATAGGATAAAACAATGTCTAACTTGGCAATTCATTTGAAATATAATAACCATAATAATTGTAAATAATAAATACATTACTGTAATAAATACATTAGATAAATAAATATTATTTCCAAGGCGTAGTGTCGGTTAAGAAATCGTTTATTTTATAATAGCCCCTTTCCATGAGACGATTCTTAACGATACTCTTAAACTTTAGTAGGGGCAAGTTCAAGATTTCGACAGGAATTTTGTTATAAAAACGCACTCCAAGTCCCTCAAATGAGTTGTGGACTTTGTTTAAGCGATAATATTGGCCTACCAATTTATGCTTATTCCTCGTGTTCAATGAATGAACATCGCTTTTCTTGGTATATGTTCCTATGTTTTTTCGTATAAACATAATATTAGTAAATATATATTGCGATGCTACTGTTAAAATACCTATTTCCTTAAATCGTTCTTTCAGAGAATCTCGAGCTTTGAGTTTGTAAATCGCACGAATTGCCCGTTTTTGAATTACAAAAATGTTTTGAATATCAGCTGCCTTGCCCCATAGCAGAATACCGTAGGACATGACACTGTGAAAATAACTAAAATAAACTAGTCGCGCAGTTTCAATATCAGTTAACTGACGAACTTTCCAAACAGCAAATGCCGCGGAGCTGAGTTTCCCTGCTAGACACGATATATGGGCGCCCCACTGAAGCTTATGATCCAAGGTTATTCCTAAAAACATAGTTGATTCTACAAGACTAATAATTTCGTTATTTAGTATTATACTCATGTTCTGTTTCTTGACATTAGGCAAAGTGAACTTTATACATTTAGTTTTAGTTTGAAGTTTGAAGTATCATCTGCAAAAAGTACTATATCACAAAAATTTTGCACATAGAATGGTAAATCGTTAATGTATACTAAAAAGAGAAACGGACCGAGAATTGAGCCCTGTGGCACGCCCATTGAGACAGGTAATCCGGAGGACCTAATTCCATTTATATCAACTCGTTGAACTCTGTCACCAAGGTAAGAGGCAACCAGATCAAGTGCAATATCCCTGACTCCATAGTGCCTGAGTTTTCGCAAAAGCGTTTGATGTTCAACGCAGTCGAATGCTTTGGATAAGTCACAGAAAACGCCAATTGCATCTTGCGCGTTTTCCCAGGCATTAAATATATGTTTTATAAGTGTAGAACCTGCATCTATGGTTGAGCGACCCTTTGTGAAACCATACTGCTCTTTGTGAAATAAATTATTAATATTAAAATGGCTTTCTAACTGCTGCAAAATAAGCTTTTCAAAGACTTTACTAACTGCTAAAATTGCTAGGGTCACTCTTAGACCCACTCTTGAATAATGCTATCTAGTTCAAACCTCACAAGCAAGTTGTATCCCAGAGTTAATCCCAACAATTTGCATAGTAATTGGACGTGAACTAAAATACTAGTGCTCTGAACGGTTTCGACATGGGACCGCCAACATTTGCATTTAGTCGGATGTAGATTCAATCAATTTTGGAATTTAAGGCTATTTATTAATACTTCTTCCAGCTTAGTATACAATTTCTGAATATTTTCGGCAGTAAATTAGTTAGATTAAGTACATGCAGTATTTTATTTATAATGAATTCGATATAGCTTTTAGTTTTAAAGTCTCAAAAACAGCTCTTTTGAATAATTTCTTATGCCTTCTAAAATGTTAGGTTATAATGAATATAAGAAAAAAATTACAAAAAAATCGGCGCTCTATCAAGACATAATCTAACTAATGTTCTGTTCTGTTTATTTATTCGTTAGACAAATTGTGAAGCCCTAACCATTTTATTATTCTAGCATTCTAGCAAATTGTATCTCAGACCTACTCCCAACAATTAACATAGTAATTGGAAGTGGACCAAAACACTAGACCTTGAACGACCTCAACTCAAGACCCACATTTGCATTTAGTTGGATGTCTAGTTCACTTATTAGGTATAAAATGTTCGTCTATTTATCGACTGAACGCTGTCTCCCAATACACAAGCAATAGCTTAGCTTGGGAATCAGTAGCAGTACTTTTTGTTTCAAAAAAAAAACTATTTTTTTTTATTCCCTTGTTTCTGTGCTCAAATCAATTCAATTCCATTCATTTTTTTAATTTATTAAACAATTTTTATATTGTGTTTGAATATTACATAAAAGAAAAAATAGAAAAATAAAAATATATATTATATTTATTTATAAAAGATACAATGGCTACCTCGTTGTTACTAGACATAATGCATGTATACGTCCTCTCACTTCAAGATCTCGGCCTCGATTTTCCGTTAGTAAATTCTGTATAACAGTAAGGAGTTGAAATGGTACCCAATGGTTGGCGATAGGTTTACCCCTATACCATGGGACTTAAACATAACAGGTGAAGTGTAGGTGTTGCAAAGCTCTGCCATACCCTTTTGGACAATCGTCGTCGTCGTGTCGATGGCTGAGTCAAATTTTATTTTGACTTGCCATCGTGGTGAAAGGATTAGCCAATTCGCTTTCAAGAACTCGCAAATTGCCCAGGGTGCGCCGGACGTAAGGAATTATTGTGTACGTCACTCGAGGAGGCTTCTTTCATGCACCCCATTTGGACAATGAAGGTGAGATGTAAAAGTTTGCATGGCTGAATTTTCTTACCACTTTAAGCTTTACTATTTTACTCGTTGGTCTAGTGGTAAGCAATGCGCCTCTTACCACGAGCTCTTGGGTTCGATTTCCGTGTCGGACAAGTGTTATTTGTGAACTTTCCGTCAGGCAATTCACAATAGCGGCACGGAGTTGCGATTGTTCCCGGTGGATGGCGATAAGTTCACCACCTATCCCATGGGACCTTAACATACCAAGTAAAATGTGGGTGTTGTACACCTCTGCCGCACCCCTCTGGGTAGTATAGGCATTAGTTTTATTACATTATATCTTCACACCAACTCATAAAAGAAAAGATACTCATATTACAATAATGTATACTTTCAACAGCCAACTTCATTAATTTGCTAATAAATTAAAGGTCCCTTAATAATTATTCGCCAGATGTTGATTTCTCACGTACAAAATTCAATAGCTTAGTGCTGACATAGTTCTGCAGGTAAATTCTAAAATTTACGAGCTCTGCACTGGAATGCTTTGGTATGCAACGTAAGCTGTCGTCAGCTAACTTGCGGATCAAACTGTCGGTAAACGTATTTAAAGTATTATGTATGTACCATATATGTATTAATATGTATTTAATCGAAATTTTCAAATCAATGTATATTTAGTATTAGTATTATAGTAACGCACCTTAACCTACCTTTGTTTCTCTGCACCACCCTAGGTTGACTGTTAGAGAATGCCACTAGGCATTAAGTCCACCTGTGTACCATTTTGTGTGCAAAAAGTTAAATAAATAAATAAATAAACCATGTCTGATACGAGAATTCTACACCCGCTTATTTTGGGTATACTAAGATGCGTGGCAATGTAGTAAAAGTTAGGAATGTATCAAGATACACTCAATAAGAAATCGAAATTGCAATATTTGTTAAATTTGTAAAAGTGTGCTCAGCTTTGTTTATTACTATTTATTTTACTTATTAAACATATCACAAAATTTTGCCCGTTATTATTACCTATATATTATATATATATTATACCTTAAGATAAACTAAAACCTGAAATATTTCTTTAACAACCAACTTAACAGTTAATTCGCTAATAAATTAAAGTCCCACATTAATTATCCGCCAGATGTTGATTTCTCACATCCATATTTCAATCGTTTTAGCGCTGACATAGTTCTACAGGTAAATTCTGCAATTTACGAGCTCGGCACCGGCAAGCTTCGGTATGCAACGTAAGCTGTCGTCAGCTGACTTGCGAATCGAATTGTTGGTAAACCATGTCTGATACGAGAATTATACACCCGTAAATTTTGGGTAAGTCTTTGAGGATTGAGTGGGTAGTAATAGCAGTAATTAATGTTTTAAGCATGCTTTAAGGCACATAATACTTAGGTATTTTAATAACCAATGAACTACCAACAAAACTTAAAAGATAGATTATTGTATGACACAATGTGTGAATTATTAACGACAGGCATAAGTTATTAAATTGAAAAAAAATTGTACAAGAAGTATCTTTAGTTACTTTCATTTATACATTTTATACATTTATTTATCTGCCTCGTTGGCGTAGTGGTTAGCGTTTGCGCCTCTTACCGTGAGGTTTCGGGTTCAATTACCAGGTCGTGTAGTGTTATTTGTGAACTTTCCGTCAGAAAATTCTCGATAGCAGCATGGAGTTGGCATTAAAGTGCCTGGCGATATAGCCTACCCCCTTGCTATGGGACCTAAACATAACAGGTGAAGTGTGGGTGTTGTACATCTCTGCCACACCCTTCTGGGTAATATAGGCGTAATTTTTCGTTACTAGAATTTTTATGCATCGTTAAAATTTAAAAACAGCAGCTTTGCTGTTCACACTCTTTTTGTTTGCACGTAGCAGTTATTTCGTTTTACAAATAAAATAAGAGTAATTAACCTTGCTAATTATTACTTAAGGTCTTACGCAAAAATCTGCACCTGACACAAACACCTGCAACCACTCTAGGCCCTTCAGTTTAGATAAAAATTCGTTGAGGACCGTATTTTAATTAAGCCAACCCATTAACTGCCAGGCCTCTATTTTAAACACCCTTGACCTTTCTAATTCTTAAAATACTTGGTCTCAAATGGCTTAAGTGAAATCCCAGACGAGACGGATCCTCAAAATGTTACTTCTCATTCTAATTTTAAACAAAATCCCAGCTTCAATTGTCTAAATGTTTGACATTACGGAATACTGTCTACGCATTAAAATAATAACTTCTTATTGATTCTTTTTATAGTATTTAGGTATGGTTAGTAAATTATACAAAGAAACAGTTAAAAAAAACATAGGACCGGCAGGATTTGAACCTGCGACCTTTTGCACACCGGGCGCTCTAAAATTGAGTTTTGATTTACGATTTAAAAAAAAACACTTTAAAAGAGAATAACATTTGCATAAAAAAAAAAACATCTTTTTTGTGTCATGGTGACCCAATTTTTATGGGTCGTTTAGGCGAATTTTAGCATTATGAATATACAAAACAATAGAGAAAACTGAACAAAATGATAGATATAATTCAATTTGGAATAATAAAGTTTGAGTACTTAATATATATTTTTTTTATTTTAGCGTATCAATAATTGTGACAATAAGTTATCTATTTTTACCATAGAAATAAATACATATAGGACAAGAACAACGAAAAATATCAAAAAATATTGTTTAAAATATCAATGTTATGTCATTTTAGAAAAAGTCAACACCATATTTTTATTTATTTCAATCCGTTTGTCCGTGTGAGATTGTTCTGATCAGTATATTGATCAGTACAATCTCAATGGATTGTTTGCCTTGAATTTTATAAGCTCAAAAATCTGTTGTTTAGAAAAAAATACTATATACATATTATTTTATCCTGAGTTAAAAGTGGTATACATAATCATCATCATTTATTATTACCTAAGAAAGATGTTATGATAACACCACGCCGATGTTATTATCCAGAAGGATATGGCAGAAGTGTTTAACAGTCCTGTAACCTGTAAGGTGTGTTTAGGTCTCATGTGATAGGGAATGTGCCTATCACCATCTACCGGGCACAATTCTAACTCCGTGCTGCTATTAAGCAAAATCCGATCGCAAACATCACTTTTGCCCAATTCGAAAATCAAACAGGAGTTAGATAAAAGGTGGCTTTACTAACCATTAGCTAACGGTGTTATAAATGTTATAATTGATTAACAATACGTATAAAACAAGCAATAAATGAGAGTCATGAGAATAACGTATTTATAGTTGATATAATAAGAACAAAGTATGTAATCATAGGCTGTGTATAGCCTGCCTCCATGATAGCTGGTTCATTGAATTTTTAATCAGTGTCTGGATATTACATTTCTATGTGCTCATTACAGATGCCAAGTCTAAACACAGTAATTGGGACACGTACTACTATGTGACACTGAATATAATATCAAATAAACAGTAGATTATTTATTGTCCCTATTACTCAAAGAAATATTAAAGCTACAACTTTTACAACTATTCAAAAGATGACTTAAATTTTTGAGTCGCAGTTCTTACAGAAAAAAAGCAAATCACGTTGGACTCCGCACAAAATTAACGATGTATTTTATGTTGATGCAATATGTGCGACAAACAAAAGTTTTTCGTCATACACTGTTTTGTTATGCAGAATATTTTTGACGATATTATCCGTCATATTATCAGCGTGTGAACCATTTTAATGTTCTAAAGATTGCTGAAAAACTATTTTTTTCTGTACACTGTGTGTTTTAAATGCAGTAAAACAGTTATAAAAGCAGTAAGCATAATAATATATCAACCATCATATTATAAGCCTTTGTTTTAATTTATTTCCTTAGGCGCCGGTTTTCTTTTATTTATTCCTCTCACATTCGAACTAAAAGATTCTTAAGTACAGAAACAAATCGCTGAAACAAACCAATCACAGAAACGACTAAACGCATTTTTTATATATCTAAACCATAATGCTAAACTATTGATGAAAGCATAATGTATAGATAAAATAGACAACAACGTATTTTTTCTTATTTTTGCAGGACAAATAACTATGTTAATATTGTTTTTCTACGAAACCAATAAATTGAAATAACGATCTATCTTGTAAAGTGAAAAATTTAACACACGTGTACTTACACCCCGCTACACATCGAGCTAAACATGTCCAGTATAAACAGATCTTGCCTTGTACAGGCTTCTCGTACAATACGAGACCAACACATACTGGAAAATGTATAGTTGAATATGTGTGTACATTTGCACGCAGTAAAACTCTTTTTCAAGTCACGTCCTCGATTCACGAGCCGATAAGCGGCTCATCTAAACTGCGAGATATAGCTCATAGCAATAATATATTGCTGCAATTTTATAAATTTTATGAAGCAATACTATTTTGCAACATTTGCGCAATCAAACCAAATTTGATAACCTTCTTTACATTAATTATGCTAATTAAATAACGAAAGAAATATTTTAAGAACAATGTTTAACTGCGCCAAATACACTGATCACTATATAATATGTCAAACTACGAAAATATACGACATGGTTGCGACATACGGGCTTTTATTAAAACCTCAAGTAATGCTAGATGCAGTCAGTGTTCGTGTCTAATGGTAAAAAATAAAACTAAGAGCAAAAAAAAATATGTTTTTCAAAGAAAATGAACATTAAGTTCATTGGATTTGTTTAGAAAACGTGAAATATTTTTTTCATCTTTGTTAGTACTAATTACGTCTAAAATGTATTGTTACCATTAATTGATTTCATGTCACATTTAACCTGAATAACTGACACACGTTACAGATAAACAGATAAACACTTTTATTGGTAATGATAAATTACACGTCACAAATTATTAGCACATACAAAAACATGAATATAATTGAATCGATAATAAAAACAATAGCATCAACATATCATTATCATTATAAATAAATAATAGAATTATGTAATAATATAAATAATTTAAAAATAGTCTACTAGTAAAAAAAAACAGCTTGGCAGTTCTAATGGAACATTAAAAAAATACACATTTATTTTAAATTTAACTATTACTAATTTAAGAATATCTCATCTACGGAGTAAAAGGCTTCCTGAACGAGCCAGCACTTAAGTCTATATTTAAAAACAGTTCGTGTCTTTGAGGAGGTTACATTTATTGGTAAACAATTAAATATTTTTACTAAATTGGTTTTGATTCTGGTTGAGGAGACCTGTATAACTTGATGACAAAAATTAAATACTCAATCAAAATAATGACTTACAGATCATTTGTTTACATGCAACACTTAACAAAATACATTGGTTAACAAATACAATAATAATTACATTGATAACAGTTCATTAAATTTTAATATTTGAAACCATTCAATTAAAATTGATAGGTCATCTTTATTAATTACTGTCAATTTATTCAAATGAATTCACCTGAATTAATTTTAATAAAATAATTGGGTGGCTAACCACTGTTTACGGGCAAAAATATTTACAATTATATTAGTTTCAATTCAATTTAATTCAATTCAATTCATTTATTTCGTAAAACATAGGTTACAAGGATGTTACAGTGTTACAAAAAGTTCTTCAATGATTCGCCGAATGGCATACGAAAATTTAAACAATAATGTTAGTTCGACAGGCATTCAAATCAAGTTTTGTTTCTCACTTCACAGAATGACTGTATTATTGGTCTAATAGTAGTGATTTCCTTAAGGTCTCGGGTTCGTTTTTTGGGTCAGAAAAATGTGTTATTTTTGTTTTTCTTTATCAGGACCTTTTTAGTAATAGTACGGCAATTAGAGTTGTACCTGGTAGATGACAATAGCCTTACTTCTATCACCCGGACTTAAACATAATAGGATTGTCAGTTATGAATGAACACTTCGTATTTTTGTTTAAAAACCAGTTGTGAAAACAATAATAAAAACCGGCCAAGTGCGTGTCGGGCCACGCGCAGTAGGCTTCCGTAGCTAGTCGTAACAACATATTTCGACTTAAAAGGGATTTACTATCTGTATTAAACAAGTAACATCTTCATACAAGTCATTACTTTCAAAGGTTTTTGTAATTTGCACGAATTATTCTAAGTAACTGAATTTTACACTTTGGACCCCAATTACTCTAGAACTAATTAAGTTAAAGTAACCAAATAAATACCGTCCTTCAGATAGGAAATGTTTGTAGTACACGAAACCAGCTAGCACGTATGACGAGATGTATGAATGTTATGGAAGCGAAAGAAGTATGTAAGGAGCGAAGCACATGGCGTTCCATCGTCTCTGCCTACCCCCGTGGGATAAAGGCGTGATTTTATATAATATATGTATTATGTATGTTTATTTATGTTTCAAGAATTTTGAACGAAATATTCTGAGTAACTGCATCTGACATTTCGGACCCCTATTCCTCTTGAACTAATGAAGTGAACTTATCCGCTATAGTTTTCCTTTAAAGTTCATTACATGTACTACCGACACAATTTTTTTCAGATTTTAGGATCCAGTAGTTTAGCTTTTAGAGGGGGGGGGCGCCCTACTCGAACAAAAATTTGCTCTTTAAAGTTAATTATCTCGCAAACGGATCCCTAAATCAAAAAACAGTCTTAGCAACCCCTAAACGTTTTTAAAAGTCCTATCTAACAATACCCCACACTATGGGGTAGGCGACAAAAAAAAAAAAAACATCCCTACTTTACATGTAGGGGAGCTACCTGAAAAAAAAATTTTTTTTCCAAATTTTACTCTACGACTTTCTTTGTTTAGTTAACATACATGTTTATGCAAAATTTCAGTTTTCTAGCACCAACGGTTTCGTCGCTATGCCGTGGACAGACAGACGGACATGGCGAAACTATAAGGGTTCCTTGTAGGTACTACAAAAATTAGTTATGAAAGTGCACGGAAGGGTGAAGTCTGGGTCTTTATAAACCTATGTTACAACATTTCGGATAATGAATTGAAGGCGAGATAATAATAATAATAAAATAAATAATAAAAACTCATTATTGTACACCAAACACAAAACAATAGAAAATAATAGCATGAGATATTTACACAAAATGGTTATACAAGTGGCGGCCTTATCGCCTTGTGGCAATTTCTTCCAGACAACCATTGGATGGAAAGAATTTAAAAAGTGTGAATTTAGGGGAGCCCGCGGTGTATATAGATGGGAATAACTTAAAAGTTGAACTGTTTAATATTTTAATAATACATAGTTGATCATGAGCGAGATGTTAGTTGTAACAGTTCAAAGTCAAGTCAAATTATGTATTTTCATAAACGCTAAGGGGCGCTTGAAAACGTCAGCAGATATTATAATTACAGAGCAAAAAAAAAAAATCTAAGGAATCAACATAACATAACTCATATCATAACATTATGATAAATTCTATTCTTTTTCCAGTCTATTTTATTTGTATCTTTATCTAACACATAACATAACATCACGCCTATATTACCCAGAAGGGTGTGGCATAGAGGTACATCACCCATACTTCACCTGCTATGTATAGGTCTCATGGGATAAAGGGTGAAGGCCTATCGCTATCCACCGGGCACAATTCCAACTCCGTGCTGCTATTGTGGATTGCCTGACGGTAAGTTCACAAATAATAATAACTTTGCCCGACCCGCGGAAATCGCTTCGAGACCTTGCGGTGAGAGGCGCATACGGTAACCACTAGACCATGGAGGCAGTCTAAGGAATTAAATAAATTAAAATTATTCTAAACTACCGAAGCTTAGATGAATTTTAATCGAACTGTTTGACTAAATCCTACTTACTAGGTTTAAATTCAAATCAATCTAAGTACCAGCTCTAATGGATTGCATCATTAAGAAGGGCTGGTGAAAAACGTATGTGCACCATCTTTTCAAATAATAAATCGTACAATTTTGTTTGGTTTTGAGTGTGTTATTGTAACGTTATTAGTTATTGCAACAACTAATTTTCACTAAAGAATATAATAACATATAGCGCAGGAATAAACATTATTTGTCAAATGAATATAATAATAATAATTTTCTTTAATTTTAAGCAAAAGAGCAAAAAAAAGAGTAGAGGCGTGAATAAATTTTGGTACAAAAAGAGTATAATTATGATGATAGATGTAGTTAAGGGCTTTTTATGATAATGCAACGAACAAATACTTTAAAATACTAAAATAACTTGTTGCTCCAAAAAAATAAAAACAACAACAATATCAACCAACTTCACAATATTTAAAATGAAATGAGTCTATACATGAAAATGTTTAATCCCAGTATTTAAAATATCCTCTTGGTCTAATTCAGTTCAGTCAACTTGAATAGAAGCTATACTCTAAAATGCACAAGTTGATTTACTAATGTTATAGTTTGTCTGTCTAGTAGACACATACAGAAAATATATTGTATTTGTACTGGCAGCTTCTATCTGCTTTTGCAGTCTATGAGCGGGCTCTCACCGATAGAAATACATATTTGAAATTCATAATCCGTATTCCAGTATGTTTGTGTGTCACATGTGTATCTGTGTGTGTGGTTGTTCATATGTGTATGTGCGTGTGTTTGGTTAAAAAAATGTATAGAAACATGAGCGTTCTGACTGATTTTTCCAGATCGATTTAAAAAAAACAATCCAAAAAAATAGAATTTGTGAGGAAGCTACTTAGTATGCAATTCCGTGCTCACGGATCAAGAATCATGAATTAAAAATTCTGCCAGTAAGAGCCCGCTCTAAAGGAATTTAATCTAGCTTTTCATTGAACTTTTTTGTAGGTTTTTACAGGTCGCAAAAAACAAAAAAAAAACTGAAACTGAGGCTAAATAAACTCAACTTGTTATTACAAACTAAAGCTTCACAACTGCATTTGCACACTCGTTCATTTGAAGTATAGAATTCTTGTTCTTCAATTTTTTTATCATTCATTCCTAAGAATTAATTTTATATAATATTAATGAGACTAGATCTTTTGAGTTAGTGTAGTAAAGTAAAAACAATGTAATAGACTTATCTTTCCGGTAATAGAGACTATAAATATAATCAGTGTTAATGGACACAGTCTTAGTTTTTTTAAATAACATTGCAGTTCAAGTTACAATTAAATTACTTATTAGCCTTTGAAACAAAATTTTATGGTGTCCTACAAACGTGCTGGGTTTATCACACAATGAAAACAATTACCTTCGTTGTTTATTTATTAAAAGTAAACATTTTCGAAAATATATTGTTGTAATTGAATTTAAATAATTGTTACAAATAGGGTACTTGGATTGTTATAGAATGTTTCGATATGTTAATGTGATTATTTTTTAAATTTTGTTATTAATTTTGAAGTTTTAGTAACAGAGTTTCATTACAACATTTTGTTTCCAATATATGTTTCAAATTAAATTGATTATAGAAAAAAAAGTCGCTTTATACATTTTTAAATCCGTACTTTATAATTAAACTAGCTTTAGCCCGCGGCTTTGCTCGCGATTGTAAGTTGTCGTAAGTTGAGTTATCATTATAAATAAATACCCAATTAAAGTATTTCTTTATAAACAATATTCGAAGTCTTCCCTTCAGGTGCCAACAAAACCAGATCTCGAGGCGAACTTACTCTTGAGCAGGCGACATAAAACTGGCCGTGTGAGAAGCAGTTCCCCCTCAGATCGATGTTGCGAAATAAAGCTCAGGGTCAGTCAGCAGTTTTCAGTGACTGACCCTGAGTTTTATTTGTAGTCATTGCAAAAGACACCTTAGAGTTCCCCGCGGAACCACGGGCAGAGTCTGACGAAAGTCTCCAGCTAAAAGGACGGTAACTCCACCCATCGTGTTATTGTTGCCCCTGATATCTTTAAGAGTTCGGTTTAGTGCTTCAAAACCTCCTTTTTGTGCTCTCATCCCAAACAATCAATTTGCAATCGCGGAGTACTTGAGCTACATTATTCTGTTTTGTGATGTTGCACATAGGAGTTTCAACGTGGAGGAGATTTAACGGGAGCTTGAAGGCAGCGTGAGCTGTTTTGCCGCCCTCCAACAATGTTGCTGCAATTCCTGAAGATGCTACAGCTAAAGCAATACCATGGTTTTTCCTTGTTTTTGCCAATAAAAAATTTATGAGGAAGGTTTTTCCTGTGCCACCAGGAGCGTCCAGAAAAATAAAATGCCCTTCTGCCTTCTCGATACTCCTAATGATCTGTTTATAAATGCAAAGCTGTTCATCTGTAAGTAACTTCTCACTTTGCGAAACCATTTGCCTTAAAGCTTCTGTGTCATAATAAATTTCTTTAAGATATTCTCTATTATTGACGATTTCTGTGGATCTACCATATGTAAAGCATACTCTTCCTTCGTCATATAATTGTCACCGTTGCTGGCATGGGACATCACAGCAAACTCATCCCAATTCTGTACCACGTGATCTTAAGTGATCTACAATTTCTATACGAATTTTCATAGACCTTTCTTGTATACCATACAACAAATAAGACAGCGAACGAAAAAGACATGCGCCATCGCCCACTATAGGGACAATAGTAAGACTCATTTCTATTCCATTCATGCTAATATTTTCTGTTGTCATGTTGAGATATGAACACAAAAAACAAAAACAATCAATAAAAAACAAATCAATTAGAAAACAAATAATATTGTTCATAAAATAATAACAATTTGTTAACAATATTATTTTTTCTATAAATAAATGCAACCAAGAAACTAAACAACTTAAACGAAACAAATTATAACACAATCAACAAAAAAACAAACAGAAATCAAATAATATTGTCCATAAAATATTTACAATTTAGGAACAATATTAAATTATTTCTATAAATAAATTCAGCCAAAAACGAAACAATTTAACCAACTAAAAAAAATATTGAGTAATTCCTCTGAGGAAATTATAATAAAACAAAAAAACTAATATTATTATTGTTCATAAAATATTTACAATTATTATTATTTATTTATTTACTATTTTTTCAATAACAAAATACAACCTAAGCAACGAAAGAAATCATATACACAAACAACACGGAAGAAAATCAAACATAAATTAAAATAACAACAATGAACAACAGTGATCGCCGAACAAATTACACAATATCCAAACCGAGCAATCGCTAGAGAGAGAGAATGGTCTAGAATATTCGAAGTTATTTTTTCATTTAACTTGAATTTCGAATTAATAATTGGCCACTTGGCAACAAATAATTATTCTGTACACCGTGACCACAGTTTTGCGAACTGTCAAGATGGCGCTGAAGCAGATGACAGACTATCTTTACATAGTTAAAAGTCCTCCCTCCGCTAAGCATGTTCTTACCAAAAAGTGTTTAGTTCACCTTTTTACCGCTCCACTTTCTACTAAAACTTTGGTCGAGCAGAAAAATGCGCCGGTCAATTCCAAAACAATCAGGCATGCTTAGGGTCGGACCACACGGCACATTATAAATATTATGAAAATCTTCAAAAAATACATGAAAACGTGAAATTGAATTTAACATTAAATTTAAAAAAAAGTTACTGTATAAAATAAAAAACATGTTTAACATAATAAAACACATGCATAAAAAAACAAAAATGTCCAACTAATAAAAATCGTAAAAATTTAGAACATAAATAATATTAGAAAAAGATCAAATAATGCAAAACGTAAATCATTAATATCATAAAAGTACATAGTTAAATAATAAAAAATAAATAAAAAAAACCTTTTGCTAAAAGTTAAAGCGAACATAAAAAATGTAATAAATACAATAACATCTATCACTGAAGGAATAAATTCTAAGTAAAAAAAAAACCGACTTCAAAAAGTAGGTAAACTAAAAAGCATAAAATAAATTTACTTCGCACAAATAATACGTTTTTTCATTTAGTTAAATAGAAATTGTTAAATAATTATTTTATAATTCTGAAGTCGGTGCCACGTAAATCGGATAATTAAGAACTAATATTCAGTCAGAAAATAGTTGTTAGAAAGATTTATACTTATTATCTAGTTATTGGTTACTTGGCACCGACTTCAGAATTATAAAATAATTATTTAACAATTTCTATTTAACTAAATGAAAAAACGTATTATTTGTGCGAAGTAAATTTATTTTATGCTTTTTAGTTTACCTACTTTTTGAAGTCGGTTTTTTTTTTTTGTTAAAAATTATTTTATTTTACGATTTTAAGTGATGGGTAGACCGAGCAAGAATGTTTCTCGAATAAGGAGGAGACGACGGTTACTTGAGACGGAAAACTTATTAATAATAATCCCCGTACTCCTAACCGTTGAGGAGTTGTACCTTCCAGCATCAGATCAGCAACATAAAATGCTGGCTACTAGATGCAAATATCCAAGTAGCTTTAGATAATATACAAAAAACAACATAGAAGCCTTTTAAATTTGAGGGTTGCCCTCGATTTCTCTAGGATCCCATCATCAGAACGTGACTGGAAAAAAATGGGACCACATGACAAGTATATCCTATCAAACAAAAAAAGAATTCCTCAAATCGGTCCAGGCGGCTTCGAGTAATCGGTGAACAAACATAAAAAAAAAAAAAAAAAAAAAAAATACAACCGAATTGAGAACCTCCTCCTTTTTTTGAAGTCGGTTAAATATCACGACGGTTCATCCATTCGCGAGTTACGATGCCACAGACAGACTCACACACACATACAGACACGTCTAACTAATGAGTACTAATAACACCTAGTCGTTTTTATGTAGGGGGTTAAAAATGGAATGTCGGTAAGAATGTCTAAATGTTTTGGAATTGATCGTGCCAAAAAGTCACTCGTGTAGAAAAGCCATGTAATAATAGCCAATACCATGGATTTGAATTTATTCTATTTTTTTTATATATGACCTTTTATAATTTACATCACACATCTTCCATTACATTAAAGTTGGTTTCTACTAAACAAAACAATTACTTCTTAGATATTTAGAGAGGCCGAAATGACAATTAAAAAGTTTACACTGACATAAAATCCTTTTTTTATGAAACTTCATGTCAACACCTCATTGTCACACGATTGCTCAACAAAATTCCATTTTTGAAATTGATCGAGCCTCATGATTACTACAAACGCTTTTCCATACAAACTTTCGTCCCACTTTTCACCCTGTTAGAGGCCGAATTTTCAAAAATCCTTTCTTATTGCACGATAAAATCTTGTAAAGAATACACCCTCCAAATTTCAAGTCGCTACGACCTATGGTTTAGGCTGTGCGTTGATACTAAGTCAGTCAGGACAAAGCCTTTTATATATATATAGATAAGATGGCACTCAATTTAAATTTTATTTACTTATGAAAGTAAAAATAATCAAACTATAACAGCAAGTCTGATTGATATTAAAACTTCTGATACCGGAAAAGATATTGAAAACATTTTGAAACAGCCATTAAACGAAAAAATGTTCTTCCTAATATGTTGACAACATCTCAATGACCATAAGTTCGTCCAAATCTATCGCAACGGCAGTAGTTTTTGTTTTATGGCATATTTTTTTTGTTTTCGTTTGTTTGAATGGCGATGAAAAGATAATTACTAAGATACAGGGTGAATGCCTTACAGCGGCATTTATTGAAAGACAGCTTTTATACATGGTCAGTACTTATATTTCAGATACGAAAAAAAACAAGATTGTCGCACAAATCGCATATAAGCTGTGGTTTCTCTAAAGGTCACTATGTCGCATCCATTCTTGTTATTATTTGAACTTGGTGCAGACGTAAATTACTGAGTTATCTTTTAGAAGTGTTCCGAGAACATTGAGGCTTCAATTCATTTGATACATGTATTATTGTGCGTATTTTTTAGAGAAGAATATGAGTGTAAATTCAGGTCTTAAATGTTACAGCTATCTACAAAACCTCATATGCTTTAGAATATTTGACAACTAATTGATTTATATGTTATATTATATTACCTAACCGATGGATTCTGTAGAGAAAACATTACTTCTATAAATAAAAATGCGAAAAACAAGTTGTTGGAAAGAATATATAAGTATTTTCCCTTCGGATATCATTAAAATTTTTATAATCCATTAAAGGCTAAATATTGAAGTTGCTTTCATTTGTATGCGCGCACACCTACATATTTGTTTTGCTAAGTGATATTTTATAAAACATAATAAAGCCCGCTATGAGTGTTATGATATAAAAAAGCTTTGTTTGGAGAAGAAATTTGCTTAAAGGTTGCTTTTTAATAAAAATTAAAAGAATATCTTTTTATACAACATTTTCAGGACGCCCGCCGAGTTGACATTACTTGTTTGATACCAAGGGTAAGTGCACTAACGTGCATGGTGGCATTGCAATTGTGTCTTGTTGGCACCGCGCTATTATTAATTACAGCTTTATTAACAAAACTGTATTGAAACAACTGCCAGCGTGGTGCCAGCGCGATGCCAAACAGGTTAACCGGTAAATGGGCCCTTGTTATGTCTTTTTAAAAGACAGCCCTGACGTAAGGTAAGTTTGTAAAATTCATAATTCAAAAATGTTTACATAATGCACAATATTCAAGAATCCCATTTTTCAGATTTTACCTATTATTATTATGATTGTTGGGACGACGCTTTAAGTGTTCACGTCGAACTCCGTTAGACTATTATGATTCAAAGCTCGGATATTACCTTACCTAACACATTTATTTCAAAACTTTTAATATTACGTTTACAACATACCATCGACTTGTACATCCACGAACATACCGTGAAACTTTCAGGAAAACGTGACTAAGAAAAATCGAAACTACCTAAACACTCACTTGTGAAATGCTTCAACTAAATTCATTACGAAACCCTTGTTTTTCGTATAAACTCCCTTTAGTTCTCGAACTTCGTGAATAGATCCCTTAGCGTCGATTTGTAGGCGGTCCGCGTTGCCTGAGATTTTAACTAAACCGGAGATACTTCATGCTCTCGCTCACAACTTATTCCGGCTTTTACTCTTGAGATAGAAAGCCGTTTAGTGTTGTGTGGCTAATTACTAATGTCTTTTTGTGAGCTAGACGTCCTAGTTTTACGGCTTGTTAATTTGAGGGGTAGCCTACATAGTAATGTTGTCTGAGATTAACGCATGCAAAAGCTTTAGTTGAACACGAATATAATAGTTGCTAAAAATGTCAAACTCAAAACTTTATTCGCCAATCTTTTCTGATAGTGGTGGGTCTCGCAGACGGAAACTTATCAACTCGCATATAACCTGTCACTTCCATTACTGCATTCCACTTTAGTGGTGAGTTCAGGCTCTCAATTTAATGGCACATGAAGCCTTATACCGTAGTACTCAAATTATGCGATCTAGAATCTGCTTTTGTGGATTGTTACTACGCGTCCACTCGCTACATACGTCGTAGAAAGAAAAAAATAATAAAAAAAGTATATAAATAACTTACACCTACTTGTCGAAAGCGTTCTTACTCCAATTTAGATTCAAGTTACTATCTAATGAGTTTTCTGAAGTACTAAGCTAAGAGGAAGCCAAACATGTAGATATTTGTTCTAGACATTATTGCCTGTTGATTCCTGTTGTAGTGTGTTGACAATCTACTCTATTGACTTGTATTGGAAGTGTATCTACTTATTAATTCGAAGTAATCACTTGTTGGACGAAGACTAACATAGCATCATGCTTATGTTATTCAAAATATATATAAAAATATATATATATATATATCTCACAACTTACACACAGCGCCATCTAGTCCCAAACTAAGCACAACTTGTACTATGGGTACTAGAATAACTGATACTAATACGTATATACTTTTTATTGTAAATACATACTTAATATACCTAGAAACACCCACTAAGACAAACCCCCATGTTCATGCACACAAAGATTTGTCTTGAGCGGGAGTCGAACCCGTAAAAATGGTGGGGTAGAAGTGATTAATATCCTCACTTCACCTTTTATAAGAGCATTGAAAACCAGTCCAAAAAGTTCATCTTCAGTTCATCAATCAGTTTAAGAACTGGTTCTTTTGGTTCCGTTATAAACACACAGGGAATCTTATTTTTTTATAAAATGATGTAAATTTGCCACCCATGAGCTCCTATTCTAAAACGTTTCCGATTAATCCTTATCTGATTGAAACAAACCCATAATGATTCGAAAACAACTCCTTTTAACATCTAAAAACAAATTGAAAAGCCATTAACATCCTAATAGTCTATTTGGTTTTGTAAATCCATTCTTTATTTGTATTTTGTTCTATTATTTCCCAATTATCGGAATCCTTTAAACACATTCAAATTTTATGAAGAACATAACGGATGTAACTTTTATCTTTTGTTTAAAATTTTATTTTATTGTTATGGCAAAATTAGCGGTGAATTTTATGATGTTATGAGGATTATTAAGTGCAAATCGAAAAGATTGGTTTATATTGATGATGATATGGATAGGATTATATGACTCTGAACGCATTGATATATTAAATGTGGTTTTTAACTAAACTATATACGTTTTTATCGTAACGTATAGTTGCCAACGTAAAGAGCCAAATTTCAATAACCTTTTTATTTAAAATAAACACGAGCGTGTAAGATAGGCATGGAGATAATTTTTAGCCAACTAGAACTATAGTAGAATATTTCAAGCAATATTTAAACTATCGCTATTAAGTCAGGCAAACGAAAATGTATTCATTATCCATGCTCAGAAAATATTTTCATGCATAAACCTAGATATTAATTTTTATCGCTTGGGGCCGTGGAGCCGCGTGTTGGTGGCCGCCGTAATACGACATTAGCCCACCGCGGCAATGCCCGAAAGTGGGCCCACCTCAGGCCAATGCCGTGGGGCTGAGGCATGGCACAGATTAGCCCATAAAGGCGACTTTTTGCACACAAAAGAGTCGCTTCGTCTCGCTAGGTCATCATGCAGCAGATGACTAAGCCCCTATTACTTCACCCTTGATCTCACCTCGGTAGTGGTGGGCGAAACTCTCCACTCCCCTGCCTGGTGTGAGGCAACCGATCTCCCATCAAACCCTACCCTTGCCCCTCTACTGCATGTCCCACTGATCAGTAGAGGGCACAGTGGGCTGACATGCCAGAATTCGCCACGGGATAAGTTCTTTCCCGGGATCAGCGCTGCGCTGCACCTTGCAACGATAACCTCGAGAGAACACTATCTCCCGGCGCAGGATGCAACGTTTCTTCAACTGTCGTTATCCATCAGCAGTCAAAAGGCGTGTGAAGAGGTTTCTGGCGTGCACCCCATATTTCAATTTTCCTCCAAAACAAAGTTAAAGCTTTAATATTATACCACCCTAACGAGATATGAATCCCGTGAATATTATAAAAGTGAGCCTTTATGAACTTTGTCGAAAATTAAAAATGTGTGAGGTACCTCGCTACATTTTACCACAAAGCCTGACAAGGGAAAAAGTCAAACATAAATTATGTCAATGGTTTCTTACAAAGTCCGAAGTTTTGAGGAAAATGCGTGAACAATATTAAGGGACTTGAAATTCAATTTGCATCGAAAGTTATTGACATTTTGAAGTCTATGTTTGTCTTCTTCTGAACCAGAAGTCAATCTAAGCACCGGTGTCAAATCATGTTATTGCAATAAGTATTATAATTTAATTAGTTAAGTTCTATTTTCATCTTGTATTTCTGTATGATGATGTTTGTCTTGACGTGTCGAAGCGCCTCTTGGGGCCCATAGAAATAAATAGTTTGATTTCTGATTTCTGATTAATTAGCAAATAATATGTTTTAAAGCGATGAATAAGAATTGAGGGTTGATAGTTAAAAAAATTGTTATATTAAAAATTTAAATGCAGGCCTAATACTAATCTTGCCAAAACAGGGTTTAACAGTTCAGAATTATTTAATTTACATTGTCTTCGTATATTTTTTTATAACTTATTTACCTTAAAGCTATTCTTTTACAGAAAAAGGTTGAACACATAACACACGCTCGCTGTTTTGTTTAATCAATCATACATAATGATGCAAGTGATTGACATATTAAATTATTATAATCATCAGGTAGACTTCTCACTTGTTTGCTTCATGAATTATTAACCTTTTTAAAAAATGTATATTAATTTTCCAATTTTTCATCTTGTCGTACAAACAAACATCCTTCGATGACAAATGCCAGGAAATAGCCACCAGAAATCATAATCTCTATTTGATAGAACCCATCCGTTATGTGAGCCCAAACCTTATCTCTGTTTTGTTCCCCTCGTTTATCATCACGCTGTCACGGAAAGGAGCTGAGTAGTGGAGTAAAAACTACTAGTCATATAATTTATGCTCGTTTTGAAGTTCACGTGGTTGGCAAGGGATTCAAAGGCTTAGTTGGATGATTTATTTAGGGAAAAGTGTGGTGTTTTTCCTTTTTGTACGAGAATTAGATGTGATCGTGCGATATTTATGTGAGTATTTTTTATCGTTTTGAAAAATGAGAAGTTGCCACAATAACACTCTTGTGAATTGAGTTACATACAAACTGAAAAATATATAACTTAAATATTTACAACTATACACTAAGAATTAAAAAAATAATAATAATATTTATATACAATAATATACATAGAAAATATAAAAAGATATTTACAAAACCTTAAACAGCATCAAAAAATTCCTTCGCATCGACGTCGAATGCCGACATCGTGCCCAGAAGGCTGGCAGCATTGCCACGTTGTATGGCAATGCTTATTCTTTGTGCCAAATAGAAACCAGCCCTCTGGTCACGAGTCGTATCGATTAATCTTTTCGATATATCTTTAAGAAGCAGTCGGGCGCTCGGACCCGAAGCTTGTTGTTGGAATAATTTTTTTCTATTCTACTCTATGATATCTACATATTATACATACTTAAAATCACACCTTTGTACCACAGGGATACGTAGAGACAATGGAACGCCATGTGCTTCGCTTTATAAATACTTTTGTCGCTTCCTCAACATTCATACATGCACACCGACTTCGGGTATTGTGATATCTATATTTATATAAGTGTTATTGAATTATATCGGAATTATTGAATTAAATTTGAAATTATATTTATGTTATATTATAGAGATACTTATATATACTTTATATTTAATTACATTAAAAACAATAAAAAAAAAAAGAATGTAAAAAAAACTGTGCTCACTGAATTATTCAGATGAATTTTATTTTTAATTTTCTAAATTCATTGTTATGATTAATTTGTTTGTTTTTTAATTTCAGTATAATTTGTTTAGTGTTGAAAAAAAATTACTCTCTCTTTTTAGCTAAAGCTGAGTACCCTTCCAGCACCGGCATAAAGGTGGCATGCTACCTTTCTTCTTGTATTTTTTTCTATCTTTTTTTGTTAAAATTTTCCTGTATTAATTAATGTATCTGTTTGTATTGTTGCCCTGTGCTTGTTGTTGGAATAATTTTTTTCTATTCTACTCTATGATATCTACATATTATACATACTTAAAATCACACCTTTATACCACAGGGATACGTAGAGACAATGGAACGCCATGTGCTTCGCTTTATAAATACTTTTGTCGCTTCCTCAACATTCATACATGCACACCGACTTCGGGTATTGTGATATCTATATTTATATAAGTGTGTCGGAATTATTGCTTAGTTATATGTAAGCTGGATATCCAGTGCATCGGTTCTAAAGTCCGATTCGACTTGAGTTGAGACTGTGTGTCGGTAGACTTGGTGAGAATGAGCTAAGTGCGATGTTAAGCAGTTCTTAATGACTGACTTACAATGTGTATGATCTAGTCAATAAACAGACTATCCGCTTGTAATGCAGATTTTTGGACGTCTAGATTTTTCTTTCTTAACATTCTGTATTTCTTTGATCTTTCATCTGCAGTTATAAAATATCTTATGTCTCTACAAAATGCTATAACTTTCTTTATCAAGATCAACGATAAAAGCTAGATAGACTTTAGTTATCTACATGACAAAACCTTAACTTTATCAGTAAGTATTGGCCGTAGTATTCAGCCAAATAAGGTCACGGGGCTTCCCTAGTTGACAATAACGATAGCACATAATGCCATGGGCTCGGTCTCCTAATGCCAATGGTTGGATCAGTAGTTGCTTAGAAATGCTGACCTCTGTTCCCAGCTAATGAGGATACCGTATAAGCTTGTTTCGTAGTACAATCTTCAGGTCGGCAATATGAGCTTTAACTAAGCCTAGCTATATGGAATTATGTGGCAAATGCGTTTAATTTATACATATTTTTATATAAACATTGTAACAATAGTAACAATTTAGAATGCATGCAGATTGTTGTTTATAAGTACTGGCTTTCAGGTAGAAAGTTCAAAACTCAATCTTACTAGTAATTATTACTCTTACCAAACCAAATTAAATCTTTTAACATATTTCAGACTTATAGTCCTGTTGAAAATCATATTTTCTTGTCATTGCTCAATTTTTTTTCTTATATTATCATTATCATAGTTTTATCAAACTACTTAACAATCGAATCTGTTTAAAAATAACATGCATTTACTATATTTTTTCGCTATAAAACCGCACGTTTTTTGAAATGGTAATGATTTGTGTCCAAAATCTGTAGTGCGCACAATGTGATGATCATAAACACGAAATTATAATAACTTCTTCTTGTTATTTTATTGTTCTATAAAACTGTTTACTCTGTAAATTATACACAATCATGTACTATTTGTGTAGTGCTACCAATAGTCTCATACTCCTGTGCAAAGTTTTGTCCGTCTGTTTCTTGGATCGTCCAAACTTTATCTGAATTGTCTGTTAAATCGCGCTTGAGTGGCAAACAAGGAGAATGTTTGATTTGTACAACTATTGTGAAGATACCTCAGAGCTATAAGCCAACCGGATGTGAAAAAGCGCCACTCTTGCACGTCATATAAAACTAGTTGGCAAATTATAGATGCGCGGAACAATCTACCGGTCTCCTCCGCTCCCCCGCGAGTTTAAGCTGACTAATTTGCACGGGTTTTTACGTTTAATTCGTGTCCTATTGGTTTTTTTTCTAAGGAAAATACCCATAAATTAAATGTGATATAACACGCTTCAAACTAAAACTTGAGATCGGACGCCAAGAAAATTACTTTGTGAAGTACCGATCCGATCTTACTAGGCAATGTCAACGCAGACGCTTCAGGCTACAGCTGACCAAGATGATGCACATGGTTATATTGTTCTCATCACTGCCATCAACTGACAGACTCACAAATGCATTCTGTCAACATCCGTACTGAAGAGATATAAGGTAAAACTGATACAGAGTCTTGATTTTCCTAAAATGGCGATTTGAAAACAAAAGCTTACGTAAATGAACAAGTCGTCTATCCTTGTCAATGTAAATTCTTAGCTCTGATGTATTTTCGTTGCATTGACAGTTAATATTCCACAAGATAGATGGGGCTACCTATCACCCTTGCCAGATCATCACACATCTTTGCAATTTAATGTCAAGTCTGGATTTCCCTTCTAACTACCAAAGTAATGATTAGGCGAAATATAATTAAGTCATACATAGTATATTTATAGAGATTGGAAGTGTTTCAACTAACGTTAATCAAATTACAGTTTCAGATGTTTATTAACAAAGTTATAACTTTCATAATTAGTGTAAGTTTGTCCCTGAAAATTGTAGTAAGGTGATAAAGGGCTCGTAGCTATAAATATATCATAGACACTAATATTGGTTAAGTTATGAACGAAATTAATACAAAGTGTAAGGACGTATTACATAATAATTATCTAGAGTAATACAACAGTTGGTTTGTAGTTATTTTATATTATTTTTTAAGTAATCTCGTTTTTTGGATACTTTTATTACTCGTATATTTTTGTATTAACATAACATTTAAATTGTATTGTTTATGTACAATAAATAAATAAATACTTTGTAGTTGCATGAAAGTTTAAACATTTTAAAGTGTTCAGCAAATTTTGTCTCTAATTGTGTGTTAATAACACACAACTAGTGTCATTAACACACAATTAGAGACAAAATCAATCAATTAATTAATATTAAAAACAAAAATGAAATAAATTAAATTACCACAAAACAGTAATATTGTTTGAAAAAATGATTTCTGTTTTCCGTAAAAACTGAAACCGTGATACCGTGAATAAATAAGTAAAATAAATATGACGCACAAAGCCATCTTGTGCCAAACTAAGTTGAGCTTGTACTATGGGTACTAGAATATCGGTCCGGTTACATTTTAGGACTCGAATAAGATCTATCCGGAATCTAAAACTGGTCCTATGTTTTAGTTACCAAATAAGATTAAGTTGAAAGCCAACGAAACCAAAGAAATACAACGCTGAATGAAATCTAACGAGAATTTGCCCGACGATTTCAGCGAGAAAAGCACGTCGTGACCCACATAATTTGTTTCCTTTACAATGTCTCAAGGGTGCATATCTAACATACGTGTATTACACTGCCGCGCTTATGAAAAACGCACTAAGTGCGATTTTTTGCGATATTGACTTAAATTCATATTTGGAATCAGAAAAACGAACTCTATAACTTTGTCATAGAGACCATTTCAATATTTCTATTAGAACCCGCTTTTTTTGGTTATCATAAACGCATTAACTTAAATATCAATTAATGTTACATTTACCAAAAATGCATCATCTACAGTTAGTGCAGTATGTGTCATAAATAATTATATTAATAAGTACAACGTGATAATGAATACTAGTGATTGTTTTGTTTTTAAGTGCTATTTTAAGAAATAAAGACTTTGCATAGAGAAAAATCTTTTATTTTATCAGACTAGTGCATGACTAGGTGTTAAATAATAATTCCTTTACTTTGTGTTTTTTTTATGAATTAAGAGATTTTGCTAAACATAAACGCATTAATCGAAGTAGTTAATGCACTTATTGTTAGTCTAAATAAACTAGTGGGGTAAAAACATTATATTAAAAAGTGCATTAAAATATTTGACTAAGTATAAATGCACTATGTAGTATATTTAATGCGTTTATGATAAGTTTGAATATAATAAACCCATATTGATTGCTAACAATAAGTTATTTTTTTAAATTATAAATAAAACTATAATATTTTAGTAATATTAATAAAAGCCAGAGTGTATTGTATACTCTGCTGCTACCCCTAGTTCAAATTTCACATCAATAGCTAGCTTCGTTCCGGAGATACAAGTAAAATAAGAAAAAAAATATTAAACACGTTTTTCTCAGAAGTTGTAAAAAGGTAGTTAATGCGTTTTTCCTAAGCGTACAGGTATTAGTTTTAAGGTATCAACCGAAGAAGAATAATTAAAAATAAGAAATATACACAATGTGAATTGATATTATGACCAAGTGAGATTTTGTAACATTTGACAACATAACGTCTAATTGGGGTGCTTCCGACCCAAAACATTTTGCGCGAGCAATACTTAAACGTTATATCTCAGTTATTCGGACCTACATTGCGAATGTGGTTCTGGACGTTCATAACAAAAAGCATTGGTGTGACTGATTACTGTATTTTGGCTTGATGGTGAGATTAGACCTTGAAATGACTCATGGGGCTTTATATCGTAGTCCTTAGACAAACTAATGCGTCTACAACCTTTTGCATATTATGGATGTTAATTAACTATACTTACATGCCTCTTGCCATCAAGTGAACTACACGCCTCACCATAGTTATGGTTGAAAGGACTTCGCTTATTATATCCTAACATTTAGCTGGATGATATAACAATGAAATCCAATGAGAATTTCCCGGCGAGTTTCAGAGAGACAGGCACGTCGTGACCCAAATAATCTGTTTTCTGTACAATGTCTCAAGGGTGCATACCTATCTAACGTACGTGTATAACAGGTATTAACTACTGGCTCTGCGGAATTATATGGCTGGCAAACAATTTGTGAGGCATCACGTCTGTATTACCCGAGTATACAGTAAAAAAATATTTACGAAGGTTAGTGAAGATAGCAGATTCCAATAAAGGGATCCTAGTAAATTAAGAAATGAAATATGTAAAAGCACTCTTCACTACAAAAACAGTTACAGCATGTCAATAAAATTTTTTAACCACATTCCACAAACTTTAAGAGAATTACCTTTACATCTTTTTAAAAGAAACTTAAGTCTTGGTTACTTGAAAAGTGCTTTTATACGCTAACCGCTAAATGAATTCTATTTCTGTAAAAAATAAGTTATCCTGTTTGTTAGTGCTACTTTATTGTCCATGTTTACTACTTTAAACAAAAATTCGCATGCCTATTAATAAATAAATAAAATAAAAATCTTTATTCAAGTTAAAAAACATACAGAGTTTGTTAAAATTAAGAGTAAACATACACAGTTTATGTTTCAAAATCTGTACAAGAAATGATTTCTACCTCTTAAGCTAGGGTATGCCTGTATTATAAGAGGTAGTTTGCAGTCGAGGATTACAAATTATTATTAATTACATTTCGTAAATGGACTGTGTCAGTCTACTGTATTATAAAGAAAAACAAAAAGAGAGACCATTGATTAAAATAGAGAAAGAAATGGTATGTATTGGTGCGATATGTGTGTGTGTGTTTGGGTGTGTGTATGTGTGTGTGTGTGTGTGTGTGTGTTTGTATAAATGTGTGACCGTGCATGAGTGTGCGTGCGTCAGTGCGGGTGAGTGGTGAATTACACAAGATATGTGAGTAAAGACTCCGTGTAAGAATAATCCTTACGGAGTAGCCATTCGGTTAGATTAGATTTTAGTGAGTTCAAGTTAAGGTGTATAATGTTGAGATGTTTGTGGATGTTTTTGTAGATGCGAGTACTTAATACATAGTACTGATGTTTGGCAAAAGTTGTTTTGTGTGGGCAACTTGGAGGAAGGTATGTGCGTTTGTTTGGGATCGGAGGTGGAAGCTCTGTATGTTTTCTGAGGGTGGCTTTGTGCACATAAAGCTGACGAACCGTGAGTACTTTGCAGTCGGCGAACAGTTGGGCTGTGGGATACCTATATGGTTTTTTCGTCATAACTTTCAGTATGGCTCTCTGTGCTCTTTCAACCCTCAGGAAACTAGTTTTACTAGCACCGCCCCATGAGATTATGCAATAGCCAAGCACTGATTGGCATAATGATTGGTACACCATCTTTAGAATTTTAAAGTTGGCGGATACTCTAAGGGTTTTAAATATATGAATAAGACGTAATGCTCTGGTGGTGACAGCCTTAATTTGTTGGTCCCATTTCAAGCCATCGTCTATTTGTACACCAAGGTATTTGACGCATTCGGATCTGGCAAGCGGCGGACAGCTGCAGTGGGTGAGCGTGTTTGAGCAGTGATGAGCCGTTATATTAAAAGTTGGTGATGGTTTAGCGTTACGTCTTATAGCAAATGGAATGTAGGTCGTTTTTTGTAGGTTCAAGGTAAGAAGGTTCGAATTTAACCACGCCATGACTTTACCCATAGCCTTCTCTGCGTTCGTTTTAACAATGTCCCAAGTGGCACCATCCACAAGAATTGCGGTGTCGTCTGCGTAAGCGTAGATTTTACCGTTAGGTAGATTGAGTCTGCAGAGGTCATTTACGTAGACCTGGAATAATGTCGGGGAGAGTACCCCGCCCTGTGGAACACCATAGGACACGAGAAATTCATCACTCAAGCAATTATCAATTTGAATACACTGCTTACGATTTTTCAGGTAATCTTTGTAAATTTCTAAAGGTATGCCCCGCACGCCTATATTTTCCAGCTTCTATTAAAGGTGAATATGTCGGGCTGCTAAAACATGTATACCATCTACTGTACCATATTCCTGCGAATAAATGAATCTTGAATCTTGAATCTATATATATAGCAGGGACACCCCTCACCTAATTATCGCTTCAGGTATGACTACACAGTTATTACTCATTTTCCCTGTTATTTTTAGGTCTAACGGTTTTTGAGTCACAAACCTAGACTTAGCGCTGCTACTGAAAAATTTCTAAGTAACAATCTAGTTTGACCTTCTGCTGTAGCTTACGCTAACTTGAGACCAAAAAGATGTAAAATATGGTTGAAGGACAGCCTCTCATAATAGCATGACTGCCATAAGTAAGTCTGACCCTTCCTTGACCCGGAAGTATTGGGGGCGAATTACATTACGTGTATGAATCTGAGAGAATTGAGTAGATGAACCACACAGTGAATGACATACATAAGACAAATTTAAGCTTAAACTATTGCAGTATTACTAGAGAAAAACGAGTTATTCACGGATTTTTTTCGGAATTTTGCCAACCGGTTTCTATACTTCGGAAGTATTTTCATCAGGGCTGTGAGTGCAGTACGCTCGATGCAGTCAGTACCCAGGCTCGCGCTACAGTGTAGCGTGAGCTGGGGTACTGACGACAAAATACCGACAAAAATCCGTGAGTAACCCGTTTTTCTCTAGTAATAATGTCTTCACACGTTAGTTCAAATTGTATTATTTTGAAATACGTGATTCAGAATTAAAATGTTAAACAATATTCGCTATTTTAATATCAAATAACTTGAGTTGTACATTCTAACAGTACTGAAAGCCGTGTATTGATTTATATACTATTGAGACGTAGTACATTGTGTGTACATGTATTTAGTCGGTTCAGCGGAGTCTGCAATCAACCACTAACAATGCCGAGTGGAACAAAAGCCTTGCTTCTACGGCATTTATTTACGTCTCTTGGGGCAACAGAATTTAAAACGAAATAAAGGCCTTTTCACAGGTTTTCAGCCACTCTTTGCTATAACTAGAGTTGGTTTCTTCAAAAAGGTTTTATCTTTGTTTAATATAAGTGAAGTTTTATATTTTATTGTCCTTTATTTTATGTTAAATTGAATCTTCAGTTTATAGTTCAAATAAATACCTATGTTTTGTTAATAACTTTATATATATAACGTTTGTATACTTTAGATACAATTTTTTTATGTGACTGATAGTAAGTTCCAATACCACCCTAGCCCCTAGTAGCACCTGAACAGCACACAAGCTACAAAAACTGGCTGAGCATTACGGTGTTGAGCAGTACATGTCAGTAACTTTAGCGCTCACTCTCACCAGAAACCGGAAAGTAATAGTGTAAAATATAGTAAGGAAAAAATATTATGAAAGCAAAATAAGGATATTTTTACAAATTTTGGCACATGGTGCTCTATTGTCACTGCTTAAGGCGTGAATTCAAAGGTGTAACAGCTGCAACTGTTGAGTTAGTCTTATTTTTATTTCAACTTAAGTTCCGGTAAAAATGTTAAATGTAAGTTCTTTGGTTACCCACAATAAAATAAAATGTTGCATCATATTACTATGCTTATCTTTGTTTGAGGGCTAAGAACATAGAACATCACAGAATCATTAAGATTAACTCCTTAACACGTAGAAATAACAATTTAATAAAATTGTATCTAAACTAAAAACAGAACTAAGTACAAAAACCCTATTCTATAAGACCACAGTCAGTGGGCAACGTTCCCAAAATGCTGGCATCATTGCCACTTTGGATGGCAATGAATATTTTCTGCCCGAAAGGAGGCTATACTTCTTTTGGCTATCTACTGATTTTGGAATAAAGAAGAAAAGAAATAGGATTGCCGAGATTATCTATGATAAATATGATAATACGATATCGTGCTTCATAATGTATTCACATTTGTTTCAAGTCCATCTCTTTGATAAGATGTAATCTTGTAACTAGAAGACCCACCCAACAATTTTTCACTCGAATATTCCTTTTGATGTTTGAGACCATCACACAACAAAGTATTCGGTGAAATTCAAATGATCAAATATGAAACAATAATTCCTAATATAAGCTGAAAATGGTAATGAACAAAAAATACTAGTATTATTGTGAAAACAAGCGTGGGGCGCTCTGTGCCATATTTTTCGTCTATCGAGCAACCCACGCTTTTTCAGCTTATATTAGGAACTAGCTGACCCGGCGAACTTCGTACCGCCTAATTATTGGAGGCATATTTAGTAAGTCACAAACACACTTTTTTAATTTTATTGAAATTTGTTGCTATTAGATTTTTAGGAATATTAAAGAATTATAGTATAGATGCACAGCAAAGAGACGTTTACATTTCAAGTGACATTTTACCATAGACAATTTTTTTTTGAGTGAATACCTTGGATGAAGGATAGTACTACTCTGAGGTGAATACTGACAAATATTTACACTATAACTATCAAACTACATCTGTCGTTTTTTTTTTACGGTGGCCATGGTTAAGAAAAGAAGAAGAACTACATCTGTCATCGAGAAAATAAAGAATTCAAACAACTATAATATTTAAATTGTTGATATTTTAAAACTATTTTCCAGAAGTTATAGTGAAGCTATATATCCCTCAACTCCTTAAAATGCATTGTCCCTTTTGTAAAAAGTGGATGGAATGGCAGAACAAAAATAATAACTGTCCAGGTTGTATTAAATTATTAATTAATTTCAGTATTTCTCCAATTAAATGTTTCTTTTTTTTAACATGAGATGACAAAACCAAGGATGTTAAAGTAGGAGCGCAGCAAAAAGTCTCTAAATATATGGACAAAACAATGGAACGTTCGGATACACGGGTTTTTTTTTACATGAGATGACAAAACAATGGAACGTTCGGATACACTTATTATTATAATAAAAACATTTTTGAGAGTTGGTAACACTGTAAGTTTGGCACCCATCAAACATGTCAACACATTAATTATTTTTATATTTTGAAATTTAAATACACGATGTTATGAGCAAAGTTGATATTATGTTGTCGATTCAAAAGTCTTGTTTTAATGCGTTCTTCAATTCGAGTGGAACTGAGAGTACAAATACCGTCAAATGTTTGGCAGAAAGTAAGTGGTCAACTTTTCTAAGGGAAAATGGAATTGTCGTCTTACTCCATCTTACTCGCAATTTTTCCTTATTTGCTCACCGTTTAGACCTACCCTGGACTACGACAAACATTTTAAAACCAAAATCAGCTCAATCGGCTCAGCCGTTCTAGAGTTTTAATCAGACTAACGAACAACAATTCATTTTTATTTATATAGATAGATTATTTTTCACTTTTTAGTTAGAAGTACAGTAAACGCTCAGAAGTCCATAGGCACGCTAAGGATTACATTGCTATGAACGGTACGAGCCCGATACAGCCAGTACACACACTAACGAAGTCGCTTCCGTGTTTAGCAGTTTATAAGATAACACACACTAATGAAATGTTGTCGCATTCGTACTAAACGCGTCACAGTGGCGACCGGTTCTTTGAATTCGTATCTATCTATCATGAGCAGGTAGCTATATCGGGTAAACATTGGGATCACTATCAACTAAATCTGAGTTTGAAGCTTAGTTGATTTGTGGTTGTATTTTGTTTTTACGAAATCATAATAATATTTGTAACATTTTAAGCACTAACTTGTTAGGTATTCATGCTTAAATTGCGATACAATACATGTATACAATACATAAATAATTACATATTGATATAATAACTAATAAGTTAAATATGTTATTATTATTTAACTATTTACGTAATTTTTTATTTTTATTTTCATTTTTGTAAGGTAGAAATAAAAAAAGTCACGCTGAATGATGATAACAATGTTTATTCGTTTTATTTATTTATACAATTAATAAACTTTTAAGAGCACTGTGACGTCACATTCCTACCTAAATTAAAAAAAGTGCCCTTGTAACCGTTTATAAGATTTTTGATTAATATAATAACTAATAAATTAAATATGTTATTATTATTATACTACTTACGTTTTTTTTTTATTGTCATTGTTGTAAGGTAGAAATAAAAAAGTTATGTTTAATGATGGTAAAAATGTTTATTCGTTTTATTTATTTATACAATTAATACATTTTAAAGAGAATTGTGACGTCACATTCCTACCTAAATAAAAAAGTTCCCTTGTAACCGTTTATAAGATTTTTTATTGTAACCCACTTAGTCAATTCATAACATTGATAATACCTACAAATATTACTAAATTGATTCACAATGACAACAAGGACAGGATGTTCTAATAACAAAAATATAATTGTTGATACCCACTTATAATAGGTATTGGTATACAGCAGCGTTTATTGAAGACTAATATTATGATTTACACTTTATGACGATGTTTTTTTTAATGTAACGTCACAATAAATGTATTGAAGTTACAGCTTGTCTTGACAAAAAGAAGAAGGAAACTAAACCTCCATTGAAGATCATTAAATATTTACAGAAGTGCTAATATTCAGTTACAGCGTCTTATTAGTAAAACCAAAACATCTTAAATTAATCTTAAATAATTATAACATTATTAATATTTCGTATAACCCCCATTATTTTCAATGCAGTCAAGTAGACGTTTGCGCATGGACCCTACAATATTAGCACATATACTGGTTCCTCTTAAGTTTTCCCACACTTCCATGCAATTGCCTTTCATCCCGTGACTCCCACCTTTGCACCATCAAACCCCATACATTTTCTATATATTTACAAATGTGTGAACAAAGTGAACAAGATAAAGAATACTATATTTCTGTCCCATTCCTTCTAATTGAGTAAAAACTTCAAAAAGTATAAAAGAAACCAAGTGAGTTTTGAACCTGCGGACAATTGATAAACGCATCTAACTGCATGCCTTAACCGCTCGGCCATCTTGTCACTTACGTTGTGGTTGAAATAATGAACTACAAGTATTTGTTAATAACATGTGTCTATTGCTTGGAAATAGAAGGTCGTAAGTCAAACTACACTTCAAACTATTGCCTTTTGAGATTGCTTATGGACTTTTGGTTGCGACTGTACTTTAAAAGCGTGTTTTTTTAATTATTTTTTTTTTAATTTTTTTTTATCGAATTATTGCATTGTCATCGATCTTTGACAGGTGTGCAAAATTTTAATGAAATCTGTCCGTTTGAAGTGGGTCAAAATCGAGTCCAAAGGAGTCGATTACATACATACAAACATACAGGTGAAGCTAATATAAGAAAGAAAGAAGAAAGAAAATTATTTTTTATTTTCTTACATAACTAACATATATACAGCAAAAAACAGGTAAGTAATAAACAAAATGTAAGAAAACAGTGGCGGTTGCTCAGCTTTAATGCTGTGGAGTCTTGCATTTCTGCAAAACTTTCACAGCGCTGATTTTCAGCAACCACCACGGTTGACGGCACGAACAGAAAACAGGTACAGTAACATATAAAGAGACAGTGACGTAAAATTAAATTAAGTAAAGTTTGAGGAAAAACACAAAAAATAATAGGTACATTATAAGCGTGTTAAAACTGCTCATTTTGTTATTTTTATTGTATTTATTGAATTACTGGCTGGGTTGTTAGTCTAGTGTTTCTCCCAGCAGACGGCCAAAAGTATAATTTGGGATTTTTCCGTCAGGAATTTTTAATAACTGCACGAAGTTGGAGTTTTTATTCTTGGATGGGGACTGGATCACCCCCTTTCAAATGGGACCTAAACGTAACAGATGAAATGTGATTGTTGTACACCTCTGCAACACCCTTCTGGGTAGTATAGGCGTGGTGATATGTTATGTTATTATTGAATTAATATTAAACGTTAGTCAATTAGTATATGCTAGTAAAACTCTATACTAATTTCTTACCAGGTGAATAAAAACCCATAAAGCGTCCTCAAAAAGCTTCCAATAATTGCCATATAATCGTCACAGTCAATCCATTACGGGGACGCTTCTTCAAGCAACTAAATCAACGGTTTTCTTAATCCCGTGTTTTCATCCTTCTCTTTCATTTAATGCTAGTACGGGACATAGAGTTCGAAACTGTAGCTTAGCCATAAACTTGAGTTAAAGCGTTGGTTAAATCGGCATGTAATGGAATAAAGTTGGTTAAGCTATAAATTACTAACCGTTCCTCTACTTGGAGCGCTTAAGTGTCGATTACTTTTACTCGAATTGAACAATAATTCCACTTGTTCCAGCTAACCTTGATAGATAGTGTATTTCACTAATTGAATTTACAATCAAGTGGTTAACGAAATTTAGGTAGATTCAATGGTTAGAAGGGTGTCAAGAAGTAACAGAAATTGCTTCAAGATTCAAGACTCATTATAATACAAGGAGGATGCGACATTGAAAACTTGGGCGCCAAAAAACATGCTAAAATGCATATTTAATAGATGTGTTTTAGATATGATTGGTCTATAAAATAGATAACAACCTAATAAGTTAATTCCATATTACGTTAGTATGAAAACCCGGTGCTCGGGTCTACCCTTGAAGCACCGAGTCACTGTGGTCCCGGCTGGTGTAATCTGGTCCAAAGCCGGAAGCAAGTTCATGCTTGTATTATTCTCATTGTAATTATATTAAAAGCCTCTGGTGTATTAGTAGGTACGATGCTAATAGTTCCCCTAAGAATTGAAAACGTTTAGACTACCGCAACTTATATTGTTCCGGTATTCGAAATTAAGGGAGTATTTAAATTAACTATGTATATTTTAGGTGAATATTTATCAATAATTACAAAAAGCGAGTTATAAGAAATCTATTAATTACATTTATCGTGCCTTTATCGGTGATTATAAAAAAATAACCACAATGTCGATAAATGTAATACATTTTCAAAAATAACGTAAGTTAAGCGTCTTTCTGATCAATTTAGAGTTAGAAGAGAGGTAAAGGTTTTAAAATTTTTGTTCTATACGTAGGTTAAGATAGGTTTAATTGGGAATTGAGGAGTGGGCAGGGCGGCAGCATGGGACTCTCTCCTTCAGGCTGGTGCAGGTGCTGCCGACCACCATCTTTCGGCGACGAGGGCACACCGCGGGGTTTTAGTGGGTATTCTGTGCCGTTTAACATCGTAGGCACGGGAGTCCCACATAGCCACTCTGCCCGTCCCCCCACGGGTGGGGTGGTATGCGTAAAAGCATTTCCCCGCGAAAAAAAAAAAAAAAAAAAAAAGGTTTGATTGGGCATAACGCGCGAGCTAAGCGAGCGTGCCGCGGCAGCGGTCGGCGAGTGCCAGAATTGAAATGCTTGCCAAAGGCTTGATTGACAAAATAAACTACCGTTAAAAGGGAAAATTTCAATATTATCATCACACTTAGAAAATGATGTGGCGATTATCGATATTCACTGGTAATTAATAATATTTTTATATTTATCACATTCACCCTAACATATTCATGAATTAAAGTTAAAGTCATAAACCAACGTGACTCCTTAAGCTCAATTCTCTGGTCGAGTAATTAGGATTTGATTTTATTTTTGACAGGAAATTCTCAATAGCAGTATACATCTAGTCTAGTTTACAATTGTACTTGGTAGATGGTGGTAAGCTCACCCCATCCCTATCTCATGGGACTTAAACATAACAGGCGAAGTGTGGGTATTATAAACTTCTGCCATACCCTTTTGGTTATATAAGCGAGATGTAAATATCTTAAAATACATTCATAAAGTTTCGTAGCAGGAATAGGCTTTAGATCTACCTTGCAGGCAGTTATTATGTTGCTGAACAAACTTTTAATTAGAGTATGATAGAACGCCAGGTTCATTGTTAACAAAACTTATGAGTAGTCAGGCGGGGAAAATGTTTTATAAATTAATAATGCTGGTTCCAGACTTTTAAAAGTAAAGGCTATAAATATAAATTTAACAATTTTGCTATCATAATCAAATAATATAATGTTAATGGTATAGCGACTAAATCGCTTACCGTTGACTCAGTGCATGATTGTAAAACCCTTTATTTATTGCCAGGAATCCAAAATAATATTTATCAATAATCAGGCAATATAATTATTTGAAAATAAATATTAAAACAACAATGAAACTATTAAAAAAAGCAATTTTATGACGCCACATTAGAGCGAGCTACTTATACTATGTAAATTTAACCGAATTTTTAGCTGATGAAGTCGTGGAGTAAGGCTTTTCATTATGAAAATATACATATAGAGTGTAGAAGAACAAATAAAAAGTGTAAAATGATTTTATCATGTATCTTCTACAGTGAATTCAAGGTTGATGCCTGATTAATTGTTGCAAAAGTGGTGCAGTGTTATTTTATCATAGAAAAAGATGCATTTTTTTTTTCGTTATTTATAGCCTGTTTTTTAAAATAAGGAAACGGCATAAACACTTGACACATACGTTATCTAATCATGTGACATTAAGTTGACTTAGATTAGCAATTTCTATTTTTGTGGAGTATAGTCTGTGTTAACTTTGTTCTCATTGAATGTCTTAATAAAATAGTTTACTGTTTAATTAAACACGAGAAGCAAGAACTCTAGAATTGCAGCTGCATCAGTTAACCACTACACTAATGAGACGGTTAGTGTAAAATATTGTTAAAACTACCGAGTCAAAAGCATTTGCGACATTTAACTAACGATTTAGTGTTTGAGGCTATTTATATCATACTAGCTGTTGCCCACGCCTTTGTCCGCGTGTAATTATATATTTCCAAAGATAACATATATTATACCAGTTTTTAAGCTAACAAATAGGTTGTTACACAACAGCTACACAACTGTTAAAACAGCATCTAATTCCACACAGTCGTTTTTTTGCGTGATTGGCTTACAAACATTCAGACAAAAACAAATATCACTTTTTTGGGTGCGGTGTCAGACTAGTAACACCCCCTCCCTGCATTAGATTTTATAGAATTTTTACTTCTACAGATTTATTATAAGTATAGATTGGCAAAATAATGCCTTGATCGTATAAAAAGTTGAGTTAATTTATATTCTTATAAGTATATTCTGCTTGGCAAATCCTAACGGGGCACGGGGGGTTCTCCCTATACTTGCATCGGTTCAAGTGTCGGGAGAGCCCGTCGTGTATCTGCGACCCCGCCAAGGAAGAGGGAGTGGAACACATCCTGTTCGAGTGCCCTTTGTTCTGCTCCCAACGCAACGACCTCCAACAACACCTGGAGATCAAACTCGAGGCATCTGCAGCACCCAGCCTCCTGGAAAATAAAAAGACACGAAAATTATTTATAGAATAAAAGATATGTACAATTGTGATAGAGAGAAACAAATAGTCTGTTGACTGTTTCTCTCTATCACAAATAAAAAATTTGATTTAAAACCAAAAATATAATAAATATAGATAAAATAAATATAAATAATACATAAAAATAAAATACTGCCACACTATTCCTCTTGTTACTCAAGGGACAAAAGTTAGAGTTTTAAACCTATAAAAAAAAAAAAAAAGTATATTCTGCACCCTCATCATTCCTAAACTAAGGTTCAAAACTACTAAATTATCAATGATTTCGACTTGATTCAAGTCTTAGTGAGACAATGCTTATAAGCAACGAATAAATGCCTGAATGCACTGTGTTGCTTAAAAATTGATTAAGTGATTTATTATGACAAGGAAAACATTATTCGAATTATGAAATACGGGCGTTACTCACGTAATAACTATTTAGTCAACCGCGGTTTCACCTATACATTTATGTAGACATTTTCAAGAGAGTGCGACACATTGCGCCTGAGTCACAGCTATTATTGCACTGTGGGCAGTGCCGAATATATAGGTTTAACCGCCGCGTGATCGACTAAAAATATCAAAGTTCACACACCCGTATTTCATAATTTGGATAATCAGTTTAGTTCAACTCACGTCAGTTTAAATAAAAATAAGGAAAAATGGTGTAACAAAATCTCATTTAAGTGAGATTTAAATGCTAGCGCCAGTCAAACAAATAACTCAAAACAAGTTCTTCAGTTTAATACCGACAATTCACAAGCATTTCCTTAACGATCCGCATTAAGTCTTTGAACTCCATTTTAATTGAAACGCTCATTGTTTTCATTCATCTTCCACATTATTTCAATGTTTTAGTTATGAATTTTAATCAAAAATCTCATAGCTCAAATTAATTTTAAATATTTACAATTACAAGTTCAGTTATTGAACTGACAACTGACTGCATTATATCGTAGACTTTCTGTTATTACACTGACAATTTCGTAGAATTATGTCGTAGACTTTCGTAGCAAGTGCTACGGGAAATCGTTCTATGAAACAATAGCTATTTATACTAAGAAACAGTTGAAAAAGATATGGGACTGGCAGGATTTGAACCTGCGACCTTACTGCACACCGGGCATCCGCTTTAGCCATCCAGCTACGGTCGCCTCTAACCAGAACCCTGAATTTCTCAACTGTATGATACGTCAATAGCTATTTGTAGACGACTGAAGTATATAATCATTTCTCAGGCCTAGGGTCACATAATGGGCAATTGAGTTTATTTATGCAAGCCTACGTAAGCCCTTAAAGTTCGGTCTCATGTAAATGAGTTTGAATAGAACATGGATACAATGTCGACATGTATACAACCTCTATAAGCTTCTATTCAATTCAATTTCAAAAGATCTTTATTTATAAAATGACATATTACAATTTTTTTGTACAATACTAGTCAAATTCAAATTCAAATTCAAATTCAAATCATTTATTTTCATAGGCCCCAGGAGGCGCTTGAACACGTCAAAACATTACAAAAAATGATATAAAAGTAAATAATAAATAATACTAAATTATACTAATTACAATGATTTGAATAACCGGGGCTCAGATTAATTTTAATCAAACTGTTTAGAATCGAATTAAAATCAATCTAAGTACCAGCTCCGATGGGTATTGCATTATGAGAAGAGCTGGTGAGAAACTCATGTGCACCATCTTTTAAAATGAAAAATATAACAATATAAAAGTACATAAAAAAAACACATAAGAAGAGCAATTCATTTCCAAATACTATTATCATTTATGTAGTCTGAAATACTATAGTAAGCTTTTTGACATAATTTAGTTTTAACATATTTTTTAAATTTACCTATTGATAATTCTATTGCGTCTAAAGGAAGTTTATTGTAAAAGCGTATACATTGACCTGGAAACGAGTTAGAGATTTTATGGAGCCTAGTAGTGGGCACAGCGAGTTTGTTTTTGTTCCTTAGATTTAATTTATGGAGATCACTATTTTTCTTAAATTTCGTTTGGTTTTTGTGAACGTACATTAAATTTTCGTAAATGTATTGAGAATGTAACGTCATAATATGTATCTCTTTAAATTTATTTCTTAGTGTCTCCTTGGGACTCATCATATAGATAGCTCGAATAGCTCGTTTCTGGAGCACAAATATTGAATCTATATCCGCGGCACTACCCCAAAGCAATAAACCATATGACATTATACTGTGAAAATAGCTAAAATAAACTAAACGCGCAGTGTCAACATCGGTCAGTTGACGAATTGTTTTTACGGCGTAAGCTGCTGAGCTGAGTCTACCAGACAACGTTTCTATATGTGGGCCCCATTGTAATTTAGAGTCTAATGTTATACCAAGAAAGACAACCTTATTGACCATTTCCAATTCCTCATTGTCCATCACCACACTAGTTTTGACTTGCTTAACATTTTTTGTAAAAAATCTAATATATTTCGTTTTACTACCATTTAGAAGCAAGTTATTAGCACTAAACCAGTTCACTATCTTTGATAAAGCATTGTTTACATCGTCAATTGCTGATTGTTGTCTTTTTACCTTAAAAACTAAAGAAGTGTCATCCGCAAACAATACTATCTCATGATTATCCTTAACAAGATGAGGTAAATCATTAATATACAAGAGAAACAGGAAAGGCCCTAAAATAGAGCCTTGTGGCACCCCCATTGCTACAGCTGATCCATGCGAACGCTTTCCATTGACATCTACTCTCTGAATCCTATCGCTTAGATATGAAGTAAGAAGATCCAGAGCGATGCCTCTTATACCGTAGTGGTGTAACTTCTTGACTAGAGTTTCATGCTGCACACAATCAAAAGCCTTAGATAAGTCACAAAACACCCCATAGGCATCCCGCGACTCTTCCCAAGCCTCAAATATGCATTCCAGTAATTTTACCCCAGCATCACATGTTGACCGTCCGCGAGTGAAACCGAATTGTTTAGTGTGCAACAGATTGTTTTCATTAAAATATTTAAGTAACTGCGCGAGAATTAATTTTTCAAAAATTTTACTAAACGTAGGTAGCACCGATATTGGTCTGAAGTTTGTGGGGTCTAATGTACTACCTGATTTAAACAATGGAATGACTTTACTTAATTTCATTAAGTCAGGAAACACACCACAATCAATACATCTATTAAATATCACGATTAAATTAGGTGCAATAATGTCAATCAACGAATTTATAATATGTACAGAAATGCCCCATAGATCAGCCGTTTTCTTAATATTAATTGATTTAAACGCGGCTTTAAAATCAGACAAATTAACATGGTGAAAATCGAAATTATTGTAAAACTCAGGCACATTATCTTTAAGTAACGACTCGGCAACGGAGGAGGAAGAGCCTAAAGCACTAGTTAGAGAGACAGGAAAAGCAGTAAAAAATCCTTCAAAAGCACTGGCAACTTCTAAATCTGACTTGGTTACTTGACCATTGATACTTAACTTAAAGTCTGAATTTTTTGATCTAACCTTCCCAGTCTCTTCATTAATAACCTTCCATGTGGCTTTAATTTTATTACTACTGTTTTTGATTTTAGATTTAATAAATGTAGATTTGGCAATTTTACAAACGCGTTTAAAAATCTTCGAGAATGATTTGACATGTTCTTTAAACTCTTCACTGCTATTAAATTGTCTTTCATAGTATAAAATGTACAATGTTTGCCTACTCTTATGGATACCTGCGGTTGCCCAGTCACCAAAGACAGGACTACTAGTAACAGTAATCTCCTTGGAAGTAAATATTGAGTTAAAATCGCGAAGAAATGAATCAAAAAACGAATTATACATTACATTAGGCTCTATGTCATTATCTAAGAAAGGTAAGTTATTAGCTAGGTTAACTCTCATACGTTCAAAGCGACTAGCTGTTACTGGTACAGAAGTAATTTTTTTCCTAACTACATTTTTACTTTTTATTTTAAAACTTATCATTTGCCCAGAATGATCAGAATCTAGTTTATTAATAATACTTCTGTGAGTTGGACTAATCCGTATAAATATTGTCTAAGCATGTAGCCGTGGTGGCACTTATTCTAGTAGGCTCCATAAATAAGTTTATTAAATTATGGGATTTAAAAAGACTCAAGATTTGACATGATGCAGTTGTATTAACTAGAATATTAATATTAAAATCTCCACAGACTAAAATTGTTTTACCCAAATTATTTACTCTGCATAGGGCTTCATCCATGATTTCTAAAAATAAATTAAGGTCTGCGGAGGGAGGTTTATATACGCATATAATAATGAACTGCTCTAATTGTACACAGGAGAGTTCTATGGAACATTCTACAGAGAGGGACACAATATCTTTCCGTTCTTTAAATTTAAGTTTCTTATTAAGTAAAATTAGGGACCCCCCATGTATTGTGTTGACCCTGCAGAATGAACTACCAACCTGGTGGTTGCTGAAATTAAACATGAGCTGATGCCCCTTAAGCCAATGCTCAGTAACACACATTATACTAATATTTTCAGATTTCATGAATAATTCCAGTTCTAGTTGCTTACCCAGATTTAAACAACATATATTTTGATGCACCAGGTTTATATTTTCGTTTGTATTGTAATTAGTACATTTTTGTGGGTGTATTGACATATAATTACTATTTGATTCTGCAGCTAAATTTATCAATTGTACATGTAATAAATTAGAGCTAGAGGTTGCTACCTCTGTTGTCTCATGAACTAATTTAAATGATTGCAGATTTCAGAATTAATATGAGAATTAGAAATGTCAATATCATTAATATTAAGAATGTCAGAAGTACCCTCAATAGAGGCTAAGTTATAATTCATGTCATGATTCAAATAATCATTCGATAATTGCATGTCATTAGTCTGCTCAATAGAAGCAGATCTGTTAGTAGCCAAGTTCTTGGCTGTAATGTCAATAAAATAGGATAGCGAAATTGCTATCTGTCGCTTAAAACTAGCAGAAAGGTAATAGTTACCTTTAGTCAAATATAATTTGCTGCTAACAAAACTGTTAGTATCAATCAAATGAATACTATCATTATATGTACTTATAGTGTGTAGTACATTGTTCAACTTATATCTAAGATTATTTTCCGCATCTGACAGGCTCCTACAGTAGGGGAATGTGAACAAAATTATACTACTTAAACCTAGAGATAATAAATTATCAAAATAATTAACTAAATCCTTTTTGGTAACATTACCCCTATTTTCCACTAAAATAATCAGATTTCTATAATTACTGAAGTTATAACTTAAAATTCTTTTCATAATAAAATCATATGTTGCAGATGGTAAGCAATGGTTAACAACTGATTGTCCCTTAACAAGAGAATTCAGTTTTGAGCCCATATGTTTTCCAATACCATCACTAAACATAATAGTATGTTGTGCATCACTTGGTGTACAACATGTTACATCAATTGATGCACCTAATGACTGCCGAGTCCTAACACTAGTATGAGAGCCATCACACAAGTTCTTACTATTGTCACAGCAAACTAAGGGAGCACTCACTGGCTGTGGTGAACTAGAGCGAGCGCACTGACATGAATGGTTGTTAACAAGTGAATTAAAGCGCTCTGTGTTGTCATTACTTAATTTCAAGAGATCATCCATGGCCTTTGAATACTCATTAATCTCTTTAAGTGATAAATCATATTTATTTTGAGTTGACTTCAATGATTCTGTTAAATTATCAATTCTCAATTGTAAGGCCTGTGTGTCAGCATCATACTTAATCCTGCTATTTTCTAATCTTAATGTACTTAATTCTAAATCATCAAATAATTCTACCTTTTCTTTGCTAAATTTGGCACATTTGGATACTAATTTTTGATTTTTAATCAATTTCTGTGTTTTTCTAATATACCTGTTAATTTTTACATATTTTTTCAGTTTATTCCTGCCACAATTTAACAGACACACTGACTGATTTTGTTTTAGAGTTTCATTACTTAAATCTACAATAGGATAACTGTCAGTGTGTGTTATTGTAGAAGAAACCAACTGCGGATCACTCTCTACTAACTCACTAAACAAACTTATATTTTCCTGCACAGTGATGTTGTGGGCATCCTCTTGCAGTTGTGAGATGTGTAGGTGTGCCTCCCGGAGCTCCTGCTCCAAGGTGGAGATCCTTGCAAGGGCCTGCTCGTACTCATCACTGCAGCGATCAAACTTATCAACTAAATTTTTGAGAGTGTCCCGTTCCTCAACAATTAAACTAAATTCTACATGTAAAGCAGTCATGTCACCTTTTAATTTAGAGTTAGTGTTTAATAATTCAATGAGTTCTTTCTCATTGTCCTCTCTTTCACTGTGTAACTGCGCACACAAATCCTTGGTAACTTTCAATTCTTGCAATGTCAGTTGGAGTTTTGACTCCTCCTGACGTGACAAAGCTCTGCGAGTCATCATTATAAGGTAAAAAGTATAAAACAATTAAATAAATTACAGTTATTACCAAGGATTTGCGTAGATTTATTTATTTTTCAAGTTAACGGGTAGGTTGTATGACACTATTAACGATTGATTTTAAGTGGTCAAAATTATGAATTTACAACTTTCTGTTAATAATAGGTTCAAATAGTTATCGAAGGCACTGTGTCCATGGAAAAATTAGTAGCTTACGTTATTTATTAGCAAAATATGCACTAATTCACTTGCGGTACCGGTAACCTATACCCACCTGTCACCTTGTAATTAAACACTCACAAATTCACAATTAATTAATTATATACGTATAAATATTAATTATACTCTTCCTTATCACTATCACAAATGATTATAATGGAAATGGGCTAAGAAAACTTGAAATAAATTAATAATTTAAATAAAATATAGCGGAACAAACAAGATCAGCTGTTAGCCCTAGTGTTGCCAGACGCGGAAAAAAGTGTTAGTTTAAATCCTAGAATTACAAACATCTTAGTGTAGGTTAATCTTTAAGCCCAAAAAGACTCATATAGAACTTTTATCGTGTCGGTTGAGAATAATATACAAGCATGATAATTGATTGAAACAAAGATAATTTTTAACAAAAAAAAAACCGACTTCAAAAAGTAGGTAAACTAAAAAGCAAAAAATAAATTTACTTCGCACAAAATAATACGGTTTTTCATTTAGTTAAATAGACATTATTAAATAATAATTTTATAATTCTGAAGTCGGTGCCAAGTAAATCGGATAATTAATATTCAGTCAGAAAATAGTTGTCAGAAAGATTGATATTATCTATACAGAATTATTGTTTACTTGGCACCGACTTGGCTTGCTAGCGATAGCCGAGTGGGAGACCGTAGGACTGCAAAGTTAAAGGTCTCGGGTTCGAACCCACGGCACACACCTCTCGTCTTTTCGAAGATATGTGTATATTTATCATATAAATTATCGCTCGCTAACGGTGAAGGAAACATCGTGAGGAAACCTGCATGCCTGAGAGTGCCTAATAAGTGCTTCAGGGTGTGTGAAGTCTACCAATCCGCACTTGGCCAGCGTGGTGGACTATGGCCTAACCCTTCCCATGATGAGAAGAGGCCCGAGCCCAGCAGTGGGACATGTATTAGATACAGGGCTGCTATTATTATTATTATTATTAGATGCAAATAACCGAGTAGCTTTAGATAATATACAAAAAACAATATAGAAGCCTTTTAAATTTGAGGGTTGCCCTCGATTTCTCTAAGATCCCATCATCATATCGTGACTGGAAAAAAATGGGACCACATGACAAGTATATCCTTTCAAACAAAAAAAGAATTTCTCAAATCGGTCCAGGCGTCTTTGAGTAATCGGCGAACAAACATAAAAAAAAAAACATACAACCGAATTGAGAACCTCCTCCTTTTTTTGAAGTCGGTTAAAAACATGTGGATACTAACGGTAAGTTATGCAAGTTTTAGAGCAACATTACATTTATAATTTATAATTAATAATATTGTTTGTTACAAACAAAAAGAAATATAATAAACATATAGGCGGTAGTTTATAAAAACGACGGTCGGGGCTTCGACAATTCGCAAGAAGCAACAGGAACGTATACATATAGGTGGGTACACCAGATAAGCGGCCGGCACGCATAGATCTCGTGGAACGTATAAGCTTCTATTGAGACTTTACGAAGGTAGACTAAAGATAAAATAGCTTAGTATCGGTTTATATTCAGGTAGTACTATAATATCTTCTTCAATTTCAATCAGTTGCATTTGTTTTTGATATGAACTAAAGTACTATGACTTGCTTTCATTTAATTACTTTGATATTCATTTCTTCTTAGCTAGAATAACTTTGTGCGGAACAAGTAAATAAACAGAGAATCACAGTGTATAGTGTAACGTTATTGAAGTTTCTCAAACGTTAATTTGCGAAGCATTGAGAAGTTTCTAGAACAACAGAAGCCCTGGCATCGAGAACATTCTAATTAATCCAGAAATCAAAACACGTAGAATATTGCAGATGCCCGTGTGAGTATAAAAGGAGCGAATTTTGACGAGAGGGCAACACTTTGCTTTTAGTTGTAATTGAGACAACAACACTCAGTAGTGAACAACATCTGGTAGATTAAGTTAATTTCAACTTTTTAATTATATTATAACATAACATATACCCAGTATATTGTTACTAGGGTATTTTTATCAATTAGTTACATTTTTATACTTCGAAAAAAAAACAAAAATATTTATTGACAAAAAGTGCACTGAATTACATATCTTGTGTCAAAAATTATAGTCCTCAATCCAATGAAGAATTGAAATTCGATTGTGAACGCATACCCAAAATTAATGACGCTTCTCATTGCAGGTGGTATCAGCAGGTAGACGTCAAACAGAGAACATTAATTAGATAACTGATCTAAACGTAACATAACCGCATATCCATTAACAGAGTTGATGATAGAAGACGGCAATTACTTTGTAACAATTTGATACGTAATTATGCAGTTCTCGAAGTTATGTATTAAATATCACCACTAAGTTCGTACATAATTTATTCAGGATTAGATCGAAGCTTGTTAGGATGAACAAAATAAGTTATAGCTCCTATAAGATTAGTTCAATATTTATTTTTTTAGGAGATAATAAAATAATAAAATAAAATTAATTTATCGCCAAAAGAAATAAACATTTACAATATTGACAGTGGCCCACACTAGGCTAGCCTGCCCTGTGGGTACCTTTAAAGATCTTATTAGATTGTCTTAAGCGATTACAATGTTTGCTTGGATGCCATTTATGAGAATATTTAAACAAGATAGCAAAAACCTTTATTTTTCAAACAATATTGGCGTGCTTTCAAAATTCTTGGAAGTTAAATGTTAGTAACATACATCGATATATTATGAATAGGCTCTGTCGGGATGATATAAATCAAACAGAGGACTGTATCAAAATAGGATATAATGCCATAAATTACTTCTTACAAGATCGGTACATCAATTGACCGAAACAAAGAAAGGTCCGTATGCTCTCGCGTTGGTTAGCCGAGACTGATGTGTGTGCCGGCGCGCGCGCAGCCGTAGATTCGATGCCCCGCGACCCGCGCCTTCCCCAATATGGTCAATGGCCATAGTGATGCGCCGACATTATATTTTCTTGGCCTTTAAGAAAATACATAACTAGGTTATAGATGCCATAATAGATTAAATTAAATGCTTTAATCAACCAACGACATCCTGTATCTAACCCCCATCGTTTATCTTCTCAAACTCTAACTTATGTAATAGATCAACGAATAACTCACGCTGACTCCAGTTTGCGTTACATTTGACAGGGTATTATAAGTTATGGCAAACTTAAGGGATGTTCAATAGTTGTGGAGAGATGGTGTAGTCAAAGTATTAAGTGCTAATGTAAGGGCTCTGGTACAACGCTAAGGGCTCGATGTGCAAATTGGCAGATGTTTGTTTTTCTTATTACGTGTATTATATAAGAATGTGAGAAAACTGTTTATGTTTACAAAAAGGTCAAATCATCAATGCAATACTAGGTACTACTTCAACTGATATTTCAATGTCAGTTAATTTTTTAAGTTAAATGTTAAATAAGTAAAAGCCAGCAGGAGGACATGAAAGAAAATGGAGGATGCCTAAGCTCTATAATGGGCCACCACGGGTTGATAAAAATAGTTTCAAACTTATTTTTTGTTAGCAAACCAAAATCGATTATAAGTGTATCGTGAAAACAAAAAACAAATTTCAAAAAACACTATTTTTACATAAATGTGAAAAGATTACAACATACTTTTCATAGTATTTCAAAAACCACTGGTATTCAATTTTTAATAATTAACGTAAACAACATTGTGATACGTAAATTGTAAACCCATAGTATTTAGGTTTGGTAATTTCAAAACTGCCCGACTGCCCGCTAAGCCATAAACATAAGATGTACAAAATGCCACAAAAGCAATTAGGTCGACTTTTCCTGTTACTGCTACAGCCAATCAGGGTTGTTCTTTCCTTTTCTGCAATTAGTGGGGAACTTACTGTCAGAGTTAGCTTTTATTGCGTTCGTCCAAGGTAGGTAATTTGATACCGCTTTACGTTAAGTTAATTCTTCTTCGTCGTGTCGATGGCTGAGTCAAATTTTATTTTGACTTGCCATCGTGGTGAAAGGATTAGCCAATTCGCTTTGGAGAACTCGCAAATTGCCCAGGGTGCGCCGGACGTAGGGAATCGTTGTGTACGTCACTCGGGGAGGCTGCTTTCATGCACCCCAGTTGAGTTAATGAAAACATAAAATGTTTTTTTACAATTCTAAAATAAAGCAGAATCATAAGTTGTAAATGACCAACTATTGTACACAGCTCCACCTGGCTGGTGCCTAGAGGTATAAAAATAGCTTACCTCCTATTCTCAGACTTACCAAATATTCACAAAAAGTTTAATAAAAAAAATCGATCGAGCCGTTTCAAAAGAGTTCAATAACAAAAACTGTGACACGAAAATTTTAATATTTTAAAAGACTATATAAGATTTGTTTGGGATATATTATATAAAAAAAGTCGTCGTAAATGTTTGTTTCATGTGTGTAAATTTTATATAAAAACAAGGTGATCCGACAGACGTTGTCCTGTCTTAACTATGCCTACATTCTTTGTGACGATATTTGCAGCACTCATGATGTCAATGTCATGTCAAACCCCATAAAGGTACATTCAAAAGTTCATATTGCCAAAAGCGCTAAGGTTACTAAGCATATATTATCAGGAATAAACTTTAATAATAAAAATAAATGTTTATTTTTATAAAAATATTTTAGATTTGCCATAAGCTCAGGGAAATATTAATCGAAATAGAGTGAAAACATTTACAAAAAGACGATAATTGATCAGTTATCGAGCGGGATGGAAGATGATTATATACTAAAATGGCTATAAAAAAATAGGGGTTGGTGATAAAAGGGTAAAAATTTAGGGTTGTATGTATTTTTTAATGCCACATAATAGAAAAATAAACAACAAAAATTTTTGTCTAAAAATTAAAAAAATAAATGTTAAGGGTGAACAACCCTTGTCACTTAGGGGTATAAAAAAAAATAGTAGCCGATTCTCAGATCTACTGAATATGCATGTACAATTTGGTAAAAATCAGTAAAGCCGTTTCGGAGGAGTAAGGTAACTAACATTGTGACACGAGAATTTTATGTGTATAAGATTTAAATATTCTGAAAAAATTCACCTCACACGACTTTTGAATAAATAAACCGCTTACTTATGATTGATTTTGGCTCACCCATTTTCATGAATTTAAAATTCCGACAACACTCAGTAAGCTTTAATTAAGCAGTTATTTTTCATCGCCACGCAAAGCCATTTTTTACTGGGTCACAAAATTTTATTACTGGATTCGGACATCGATATGTTCATCAACTGAGGGTAGAAATTGTACAGCAATTCCCAACGCAAACTTGTTACAAATTAAGTATTTATTCTGCATATTTTTTTTTGCTGTTTTACAAGGTCATTACTTTGTTCGTTTTTTTTATCAATGCAAATAAATAAGATTGAAGTGTCTGTTTTTAATGTCAAAATAACAATGATTTTTCCAGTTGATAAAATTATTTGCAATATACCTATACCTAAAACACAGTTTTTAAAATTTTTGTCTGTCTGTCAGTCTGTTTGTATCGGGTAATTTTCTAAATGGCTAAACCGATTTTGATAAAATTTAATATGCAGGGAATTGACTACAAGGCGCGTAACATTGACTACTTTATATTGATGTACCTTCCACGTTGACGAAACCGCAGGTGAAAGTTAGATTGTTTGTTTGTTTGCGGGAACTAATGATCAGATTTTAATTATTATTTTTGTGTTTGATTGTTTAACTATCCATTGACGCTTTTTAATATTTAACATTACGCTTAACTCTATGAAAGCGGGACAGTAACGTATAACGCGGATCAAAGCGTGGCAGCAGCTACTACTTAATATAAAGAATTTAAAAGCTAGTTTGTTACATAAATATGGTAGCATTTTTAATAGTATTTTTGTTGTAACGTTTTGTAATATTTCGGACTGCCAAAAAACAAAACTGTTCCCTTAAAACAAAAACTGTTAAACAAACTTTAGCTATATCCTGTTTGTGTTGTTGTAAGCTGTCACGGCAGAAACTTTGAAACGTTGCTTTGTTTTCAGAACAGAGACATATTTGTCATGGTCAACGTGTTCGCTACAAAGCTTTTAAATGTTTTTAAAGTTCTGAGGGGCTGGCATAACAAGCACGAGGTTTTGTCTTGTTTTTGTTATATTTTTGTGCATGACAAAATCTATCTCACGCTCTTTATGCTAGCCCGACTGATATTGCAAATACCCAAGTAGCACGTAAGTGTCGTCAGCATCAATAATACAGCCAATATAGAACTTAAAGTGTTATAAGAGCGGTATAAGAGAGTCAGGAAAGGTTATAAGTGTTATAAGAGTGTTACAATCCGCTATTATACAGCTCAGCTGTATATAGGCTTTATAATGGTATCTGCGTACACTTAAGGTGTTATATCGGAATATTACAACTCTACTATACAGCTTTAATAATTGTGTAACACTCCAAGCGTATTTCTACGGCTAAAGCTGTATAAAGGCTGTATTATAGTACTATTCACTCGCTTATTACAGCTTTAAGCTGTATTATAGTGTTACTTGACACTTGTTGCTGTACAAAGGCATATGCTAACTCCATTATAACACTAGTTTTTATGGTGTAATTTAACACTCTTATAAGTATTAAAGCTGTATTAGTTACTTCTAAGAGAGTATTATAGAACTAAAAAGATAAATGGCAGCTATAGTACAGCTTTAGTCTGTATTATTGACGGAGACGTCAAATCAATGTCGCAGTCAGGAGATGGATTGAGAAGGAATATTTGAATATAAGGAATTACAACTTAAATAACAGTAATGATAGTGAACCAATATTGACTGAAAGAAAAAACCATTCAACCACACCGACAATCCATAGCTCCAATGAGGGTTCCGTACGAAAAAAAAAAAGAGAAAAAAAAAGGAGATAAAAATAACATTATTAATTGCTTCCTTCGCCATCATAACACCCCTTTTGATTCCCAGGAACTTGGCACTATGCAAAGTTTTTTTGACATTTTTCTTCAGTTTCTATTATCTTGAAAGACATATTATTCTGAAAAATAAAGAAAATACCTTAATAAATAATCGTCAAAATGGTTTTAAAGATTTTAATTCTTTATACGTATCTCTAAAGAGGTTATTAGTTATTATCTAAATGAAGAGCATAATACAGCCTATTGAATAAAAATATTCTAAAATTACTCTAATTAGAAGTTAAAAGCTGTACAATACACTTCATTTATTCCATAGTACAGCTACTGGCGCTATATTGCTCTTCAAATAGTGTTAGGGCTGTTTAAAATTGACGCCATTTTCTAATAAACAAAAACATATTAGATGATTCTAAAAACAATAAGAATTGACATTATTTTGCATTATCTTTAGCCGTATCATGTTTACTAGCTTAAATAACGTTAACTTGGCCTTTTCCTTATTACTTGAAATTAAAATGTTGTTATTCTAACCTTAAAATACAAAAACTTACTTACCGATATTCAGTATTTCTTTTGTTTTTCTTGATTTTTATGCTGGCGCGCGAATATTTTACCGAAAACCATATACAGGTTTACAATAAATATTGGTTTGCACGTTATTTTCACCAAACCAATAAGTTCAAGATCATTTATATGTTTTTCTTAGCAAGTAATTTGCCATTATAATAATTTGCATAATGTAGATAAAAAATATGATGTACATTAAAATATCTATACTTTTGTAATTCTTTTATAACACTATTGTAGAACTTTAACTCTTACAAGATACGTTTAGGATACCATCTGGAGAGTTAAAGTTCTACAATAGTGTTATAAGAGAGTTACAAAAGTATTGTAGTTTCTTTTGACACCAAATAACAGCTCTAATACAGCCTTTATACAGCTACTATACAGCTCTTATAACACCAAACGCTGTATAACTTGTGCCCATTTTACACTTATAAGGGCTGTATAAGCGCTTATGCAGCCTTTATACAGCTACTATACAGCTTTAAGTATAAAATTACGCTCTAGTACAGCTTTTATACAGCTTGTAATGCTACTTGGGAAATAATTGGTTGTTTTTTATTAGGTCATTATCAAAAGCAAGATAAATGTTTTATAAAATAGCTGTTGTACTTACAAAATAATAATTTTACTTAGTGGCAGTATCACTAGTTTCATAATATTATATCAATTAATCTCAAAAAAGTAGATACTAACATCAGTAGCGAATATGTAGAATATTAAAATACAGTTTCATCCATTCTGTAACAGCATTTTGGCAGCTGTCAAAAAGAAAAATGCAAATTTCGAAAAGAAATTTGTACTATTAACTAGCACATAACTAACTGAAAACTTATCAGCCACTCGTAAAATTAGGTTAGGCACCCATTTCTGACATAATACCACTCTTAAGAATATGAAACCTACATGCGCCTTCGAAATATACACTCGTCATCTAACATACATAAGTTTACTACAACAATGACGTCATTCACAGTAACGTAGCAAAAGACGAGCTGTGTTTTAGCGCCAACGAGCGAGTGTGAAACAAAAGATTCATAGAATTGTCGCGCCAAAGTAAGAAGCTTCGGAAACAAAAGAACTGTGCGACTGACTTCAAATAATTTTAGGCCATGATTTCACTGAAACTTTCTTAGAAGTGTAATTGGTATAATTATGTTTGTATTTTGCGTATTTGTTTCAAGATAATAGCAACATAACATTCAACATAATATCACGCCTATATTATCCAAAAGGGAGCGTCCGAGGTGTACGATACCCACACTTCACATGTTATGTTCAGGTCACATGGGATTGGGGGAGAGCCTGTCGCCATCCACCGGGCACAAATTCATTTCTATGCTGCTGTTTTTTTAAAGAATTGTTTTCGATATTTTATTGCCATTATGGAACCATAAAACTGGCTTATACATAAGTGATGGTTTGCTCTAACCATAAACATGATTCAATATTTTTTTTATCGTGAATAATAAACTACAACCTTGCTTGACCTCTCCTCATTTCCAGACTATTATTACACTGTTTACTATCAAACATTATATAGCGTTAAACACCCTTGGGTACAACTGAAATATATTATTTATTATGGAAAGGTAGACGACATGCAAGATTGATAATAATAGTAGTTACGATTGTAGGGTTTTGTTGGCGATAGAAAATTATAGATTTGGCCTCGGAAGAAATCGCTCATGGCTATGGCTCTTGGCTAGAAAAACAACGTACGGCTTTTTAATAGATAAAAAGGACCAACAATCTTTAGCTATTTATGTATATTTATGAATAAGTTCGCCAAACCAAACGCTACACCATGTATAATATTGGGATGAATTTACGGAATAAAAACTAGTTGTTTAAAGTCTGCAAACCAGATTTTGGCCGTAAGCATACACCGTTTGAGAAGCCCAAACTAAAATCCAGCTTACCAAAATAAATTAAATTGGTTTGCAGCTTATTGAAAATAGCTTGACTCACCTAAACCCACTTATAGCTAAAGTGAAATCTACGGATATGATGAATCACGTACCCTTAGCACTATGATACTCTATTATTGGTTACCGTCTTCATTTGACGCGCAGGTGTGGCTGACAGTGGACAGCCGGCCCGGATACGATGCCAATTTCCGATCTATCCTTTCCAATATCGATTGGTTAGTTTCCTTGCATTTCACACTGAAAACAATGCATGGTATATTTTGATAGTTTTTAACGTTTAGCCTAATCTAGGAAACGATTTGTTAGGCAAATGAAAGTTTATCTCTGCCTACCCTTATAAGATAGAAGCGTAATTTTATGTCTGTATAGGAGACTGGCAAATAAGCTTATTATTTTGTTTGAAATTAGGTTGTCTTTACAGTTAGATTTTATTGATCTATTGTACTTTTTTATTTTGGGCAATATTTTTTTCAAGAGCAAAACAATGACATTTAAATCATAAATTACTAAATAATTGAATTAGTTGAATAAAAAATATATCTATTTTTATTTTGTATTATTTGGATAGACATGTTGAAGTTTACTATAAACTCTATCCAACATCAAAGATGAAATCGTAATTTGAAATGTCAAAGTGACACATTGATTAAATTACTGAGCGCAAACAACGTACGATTGCCGTGTAAACAGCGAATCATTTGTGGTTTATGCAGCGGAGAGTGAAGTATTTACATGTAGGGAGACCATATTGAGGTTGGTTGTGGATATTTTTTTCATTAAACGAATAAAGTCAACGAGCCGATAATCAAGTGATAGATAGATAGATAGAAAAACCTTTATTTGTATACCATTCCATAACAAACTAAAGACAATAACAATGCAAAGGGCGGTCTTATTGCTTGACGCCAGATTTTCTGCCAGGCAACCTTTTACCAACTGATATTATTCGCCGACTCATTTCGCAATTTGAATGGACTCGGCTTCCAATTTAAAGGTTCCAGTTGAATATTAGCAATTCAAACTTAAAGATTGCCAAAATACTTTGTTAGGCTGACTCTTGTTTATACCAGTTGTCTGACTTTTTAGCCTCTAACGTAATGACTGGCAAAGCTAGCCTAGTGACACATTGATAAAATCACTTAAAACAAACAACGTACAATTGGCATGTAAACAGCAAAACATTTATTGTGACGTTGACAGGAGTGAGTTAAGTTTTTATGGGTAGGCTGACAACACTGACGTTGGTTGAACACACCGAGTGATGCAAATGGGCGCAAACTAATGTATTATTATACACACAACGCCTTTATTGCCTTGCATTGAAGTAGATGTGGTCTTAAACACCCACATTTTTCAGTTACCTATAGGTTCTATGTAATAGGAACCTAAAAATAATTGGGATGAGCCTACCTAGCCGGATATAATTCTAAATCTAGGCATCAAACCAAAGACCTACGCAAACACTAACTAGTAGACCAACGAGGCATTCCGAAGCAATATCCAAATAATCCTCAGAGTAAGTATTAGGTAGAGATGACATGAGCATTTAAGTTGCGTACACCCGTAAAGGACGGCAAGAAAGTACATACATTTCATGGGGTTACCAGTGGTACCCAATTTTCCCCGAAATAATATTGTTATGCTGGACCTTTTCCATTTGTCAATGTACTAGCCAAAGAAGTTATATTTTGCAGTACTAAAGCGGCTAAAATTACTGGCACATGAGGCATAACACCGTAGTCCTCAGCTGCAGCGACGCAACTATAATCTGCTTTTGTGGATTGTTGATATCCATGGGCTGTAATCCACTTACCATCAGGTGGACTACACGTTCGTTCGCTGTGGTTTTTATTCGCTTTCTCAACATTCATACATAAATAAAAAATAAGGTACTTGCAAAAGAACAAAAATAATAAAAAATATATTAAATAAGACCAATAGACGTTGGCACCAGCGTTTAATTGTGAAGTCAAATGATGAAGAAGTGGGTTAAATAAAACTCAAAATTAAATATGATTTGTATTACTATCCCTTAAACAAAATCAACTTAGTATAAACATTTCTTATTTTTCCTTGCATATCTTGGATTTCTTTTGTCCAATAACGAATGCGTACATTCAGATACTTTTTATAATATCAATGATAAATTATCACTTCGAACTCTGATCTACACATCATTTTCTACTTTAAGTTAAAACATTGAAACTGACAAGATTAATAAGCTTATTAATATGTCCTACTGAGTACATTATATTGACAAGAAATGCGAGTATATCTTGACAATGTAATAATTTTACTAATACTTACATTGAATGATCGGCCACTATTTCCAGCAGAAGGAAGAACAGGTGTAACATTTACTTCAGTATTCAGAACCTAAGATTTTTTTTATGATCAATTAAACAGTAAATATCCACCGTCCCTACTGCAATTCCCGACTTGGGTTAGTAATAGAAGTAGTCAAAGCTTCATCAGCCATTGGACAGATTTGCACAATAGATAAGAAACTAAAACAAATTATACAGTAAAAATACATAATTAATTTGTATGCAATTTGTTTGTATCGACACATACATTATGTGTGATAGTATACCTACTGATGTAGAAGGTATATCTATTGTTGGTGGGTTCTGTAAATTATAATGCGCTACTTAAAAAAATCTAACACGAAAAAAATACGCACGACTAGTAAGAAGCATACTTACATTACATTATGTAAAGTGTCGATACTGAAAATTCATAAAGATAGGTCATTCGTTGGGTCTTTCTAAAACATCTATTTTTAAAATGTCTTGAACATATTTTAGAGTGCTTAGTTGGTTCTCAATCTTGTCGTCCTGTAGATATTATCCACATAATTATGTTGTACGTGGGCTTCTTTGGGAAATCTAAAAAAAGATTTACAATCAATTATAAAAACTATATAAAAATTAAGTTATTTAATTATTCTAGTCTTTATTGATATCTTGAATATTATTATTTATCACAATGAAAAAAATTATACACGAATTAAACTTTCTACTCATTCCCAAATTCCAGGGAAAGTTTCCACTTTTGGGCAGGTATCCCTAGAGAATATATAACCCAGCCAAACAGAAAAGTAACTATACCAATGGCAAATTCACATGTTTTTATGATAACAATAAGTTTATGATAAATATTTCACAGTTTTATCGAATTCTTTGGTGTGAAGTTGTATGTTGACAGTAAAAATGGAGCAAATAATACGACATTATTCTAACGATAACATTTTTCAACTGTCACAACGGCATACTACATTTGGTAGTGTTATACAACAAAACGTGATTTTTTAGAAAACCTATATTACTGAAATTAACTGTTTATTTGTATTGATTTGAGAATTGTCGGGCAACCAGATTCTAAGGGGATGCATTACTAACTGAAAACAAGCTATCCTAAGGTTTGAAGTGATACTTACTTGTGAAAAGTTATATTTTCCTGTTTACGCTCACTGCGGCTTTTGCAGCCAATTATACAACACTGCACCATGTTTATTGTTCACTACAGTCACTACGGTATGTTTAGGGCACGGAATATGGCTATGTAACTAGTTTAAACTAGGAAAAAAACGACATCTTTCCACTACCGACACGATATAGGTTAGGCAAATTCAAATTGGGCAAACAATAAAAAGCTGTACGGTGACAGAGACAAAAAAATAATATTTCTTTCTCTGTCGTTTCTACTGATATTGTATATGGCCATCTCTTTTTAAAGTACTATGGTTACTATGGTTACGAGCCATGCCAAATCCAGTACTATCCTTCATCCAAGAAATAATCAGATAATTGTCTCATATTGTATCCTGAGACAACCAAACTGATGGCCCCATTACATGGTTAGCAAATGACATGAATACGTCATCAGCATAATAATATCTTGAATTGATTACACAAACGTCAATGGTCAATCAATTACGATGACAGAAATGACATTCGGATGTTATGTGTTGTTGATGTGAAATTGCAATTATTGTGGTTGTAACCACTAATGTCCATTTATTAATGAAAAGCTTTGAAAAAAGTAGTTTTGCATTTAAATTTATGGAGGAGGAATTTTAAAATGCAACCGACGGTGTTATTATTTGGTACCAGCCTGGTACCAGCGAGTATAAAAAAATGTCAGACAACATGACAAGAAATATAGGCCCAATTTTAGCAGATCTATAAGTGCCTGAAAGTATATTCAAAACTTTTTTGACTGATAAAATTTAATGTCAACCATTTTAATTTTTCGAATTATCAGAAACTGGTAGTATTAGTCAGACAACAAGACAAGAAATAAGGTCCAATTTCAGGCAAGTCCCTAAAAGCCAATTAAGAATTTTTTTGATAAATGAAATTTAATGTCATTGAAATTTATAGAATTAACAAGCACTTAACTTGCCGTATTATCGGAAACTGGTGATATTGGGCCTATGTATCGCCAACTTTTACAGATCCGGACATAATCACATGTGTTTGTTTTTAAACTTTCGCGATTTGAGAACATTTTTCAAAAATTAGACATCGGGTCTAAATCGCATAATTATTATAAAGGTAAATAAATAACTATATCATCGTGACCAAGAATGATGCAAGTCATTCGAAACGTCGAGCAAAAATAATCACATGTGAACATTTTTAACAAAAACGGGGTACAAAATAAATTATTTAAATTAAACTTGTTTATGCGTTGAACGAAGTTTTAATTAGCTTCGTCAAAAAAAGTCTTTTAAGATGCAGCTTTCACAATTTTTCTTTCATTATCAATTTAAAGAAATTACAAACAAAGAGACCTTGAAGGCAGTACAGTTTTGTTTTAGTAAAACAAACTAAACCAAAACTCGCGTCTGCATTCCTTTGTACCATCACCGCAAAGACAATCAAAAACTTCTCTCAGTGCAGCACTTGTCAAAGTCTAATTGGTTAATTTGCAAGAAATGTTTGCACTGAGTACTGCCAAAAAAATTAGGTACCATTGCACAATAAAGTATTCCTTTTGAAAAGTTGTGCAAACTTTTGCGCAATATACATCCGAGAAGAGGAGTACTTAAAAACAGAAAATTTCAAAGTTCAGGCTGCTTTTGTTTTGAGACGAAATTTAATGCAAAATTTTAAATATTTGAAACAAAACTTTTCTTGCACTTTTTTTGTTATCGCTATTAGCAATATTTTTTTACTGAGATCCTTTAAAATCTTTATTTTAGTGGGACACTATGATGTTTTAGCTTGACTTTTGAGCTGGTAAATAGGTCTTTAGTATAACGATAAATTAATAACAGCCACGGGATCTGCTTTTAGGACGCATAATTTAATTATTTTATTTTTTTATTTATTGTGTATGTAACAAAGTGTTATTATTAGTCATAAGATATTTTTAGTTATATTATTTTTTTGTAAATTCTTTGTAACTTATTAAAAATAACTTATATTATGACATAATATTTTGAATTAACGACATTTACTAATTATCATAATTTTTTCACAATCTCACACTTCAAAAATTAAATTCTGTATAAAATTCTGCCACACACTTCTATGTAATAAGACATGATGTAATGGTATAAAGAAAATAATGATTTTCTTGATTTCTAAATTAATTCAAAAGTTAAACTAATGAGTTTAAATAAATACAAATAAAATTCGAACTGGAATAGAATGACCACTTGACCAATCGTATTCCACGATCTGAAAGTTTGCAATTCAGCCTCGAGTGTCGAAATCGGAACTAAACTTTGGCTTCGTTTCAAGTCAAGTGTTTTAAAGGTATGGTCACAGTGTATAAAAATAAAATAAAACTGTGAGTCTTTAATGTGCAGCTATCAAAAAAGTTGATGCCTTCGCGAATTTTACAATGGTAAAACAATTTATATGTTTATTATTATAATTTTGACGGGAATTAACGCGAAACATGCATATTATTTACCTTTTGGCTATATTGTATATAATTTATATGTTTTTTTGTAATATCGAAGTTAAATAAAGTTGTATCCTTTTTTGCTTTTTTAACAGTTTAAATTTAATATGGTCACGAAACGACATTGCATAAAAACTGGCACTGGAAACACCGCTGCACCTTTTTTGCGACTGCGAGCCACTGATCCATAGACGAAGCTTTATTCTGGGACGCCATATCTTGGATCAAGATGATGTCAAGTCACTCCCGATCGGCCGACTGCTCCAATTTATCGAAGTTATTGGCTTATAGGAGAGTCTATAATGAGGCTACAGTCACAATAGACCCACAGAGGTCGACGTGAACACCGAAAGCCTCGTCCCAACAATAATAATAATTGCATAGAAAAAAAGTATACCCGCGTTACTTGTAATAAGTTACCTGACCGCAAAAAATATTCATCACAGGAAAATTAAATGCTGTTTAACCGAAAAAATCAACAGATATCATAATTAAAATAAAAAGCTTCTATTTATGACTAAACTAACATTAAACCTGTAATTTTAAAAATAGGTATTATTTACAATCACTTTTTTGTACTGACACCGCACCTCAAATCCATGATCAAAACAGACTTGTTGAGCGTATTCCGTTACATCTCGAACCGCTTACAGTATAATCGAATTGTTTGCGCTTTGCTGCTCTCTGATAGTTATATCAAAATAGTTGGACTAACGATATCATCCCAGTGTAGTGCCTGTTAACTGCATTTATTGTATTGCTGAATTGCTCCTAGAAGTCAACTAGTCTGGAAGTTGTTGTAATTGAGAGGTTTATTATATTGTTTCTACAAGCTCGTGTTTTGCTTTAATATTCAGGTTGAAACACTGCGACATTTATTGATATCACAGATGTTAGACGTGATTGGTGTTCGTTTTTCAACGGTAAAATTTTGGTTTGAGTATCGTGTTGTATTCAATTTGTTTGGATAATGTTTTTTAAAGTGTAGGTAAGTGCTTATAGGTAACTGTAACTGTTTGTCACTAAGTGGACCGTATACTTGTATGCCAACTTATTAACATAACATAACATCACGCGTATAATACCCAGAAGGGTGTGGCAGAGATTTCAAGTGATCAATGTATTCAATGAAATAAATATGTTTGACTTTGACTTTGTTTACAGCATTCACATTGCCCCTGTTATGTTAAGGTCCTATGGGATAGAGGGTGAGTCGATCGCTATCTACCGGGCACAATTCTAACTCCGTGCTGCTATTGTGAATTTCCTGACGGAACGTTCAATAACACTTTGCCCCACCCGGGCAGCGAACCCAAGTTCTCGTGGTGAGAGCTGCATACACTATCCACTAAACCATCGAAATAGTTTTAGTTTAGTATTATGACGAGACTAATCTTGTAAGTTATTGCTAATCAGTATTATATGCATAGAGCATATATATTTCAAGTTATTTTTGTCTGCACGTGTGGTGTAGTGGTTTAAGCGGTCGCCCCGCCGCTCTCCACTGCACTGGTGTTGTGGGTTCGATACCCTCATGGGACAAATTTTTGTGTGATTCGCAAAGATTTGTTCTGAGACTGGGTGTGCTTGTGTGAGTGAATGTCTGTATTTGGGCTTGTTATTGGGACAATTGGATAGTATAATTGCTTCTGGCGTTCTATCTTATGTAAAAAAAATCCAAATGTATCTAAATGTATCTTTCAATACATTTTTAACTCATTGTAGTTACTCATCGTAATCCTATCTCAGCGGGTGGGTAGCTAAATTAGATTCTAACGAACGCCAAAGGTTGAGTTAGCGATCCATTTTTCCTTTGCATAGTAATGAAGCTACCTGGAATTTTCCAAACGAATTGGCAGTAAATGGTTTTTGCTATTCACTTAGACGTTTTCTTTGACAATATAATTTTTCTCAACGTTATTTTTTTTTATTGAATCGATGTGTCCATAATTATTATTGTCTGTTTTTCAATATCTCGTGTCCACGCAAAATGACTAAATTGTTAGATTTGAAAATGGTTACGGGATGACTTATCATTCGATATATCAATTTTATTCTTTGAAGTTTTAACTGTCATTTAGAAAATATACAAAAAACATGTAACGAAGCTCTCTTAAACCATGGATTACAAACGGAAAACTATATTACTAAGCAAAGACAAAGGCAATGTTTTTACTATTCATAACCATGGAGCAACAATGTGAAATGCTCAATGATATTATATAAAAACAAAAGCAGATATGTTATAAGCGCTCGCGCTGTGAATACTCAAATACGTCCCAATTGGGACGTCTTGTGTTTAGTTTGCGTGTGGCCTGCGTCGAGCGCAGTCACGTGCCAGACGCCATGCGCCATGTTCAAGTTAAGAAAGAAAAAGCGATATTGTTTTGACGTTAGAGCGATAAGGATGCGTGCGCTGCGGACATTTGTCAATGTGTGCAATTTGGAATAGCTCGGAACGGATTTAAATCGTAATTTCTATGAACGTAACATATCTATAGTTCTATAATATCATTGGAAATGCTGCTGCAAACTATAAAGTAGGTGCAATTTATCTACGTCATAAAGCTTAGAAAGTTGCCGTGTGCTGCAGTTGCAAACCGGCGAGTCACGAGAGCTGTTTTTACTTTAGATAGTTACAGTTATGATGTATTGTAACAACATAACATTATATCACGAATATATTACCCAGAAGGGTGAAACAGAGATGTACAACACCCACACTTCACCTGTTATGTTGTGATAGGAGTTGAGCTTATCGCCATCCACCGGACACAATGCAAGGACAATATCTATCACAAGCTAATAACAATATTTATTTCAGATTGCAAACTATACCTAACCTGTTTACTTGTCTGTTTATCCAAAGTTGGTAATGACTTTGTTTTTTAATACGACATATCTAGCGAGCGGACGTAAAGTCCACTTGATGGTAAGTGGTAACTATAGCCCATGAACATCAACAAGCCACAATAGCAGATTGCAGATGCGTCGCTTTATCTGAGGACTGTGGTGTTATGCCTCATGTGCCAGTAATTTCAATGCCTAATCTTATGTTCAAACCGGAACACAGTAGTAAAAGCGCTACTATTTGGCGGCAGATTAAAGGTGAGATGGTGGAGCTGCCGCCCTAGAACTCATTTACACGATCTCTACCACCATGTGTTGATACCAAAACGCTTGACGATTTTATTTTTTTTAATCGACTCCTGCAGCAAACAACCGCGTGTTCCACCCGATGGTAAGTAAAATACAGCCCATGGACATCTACAATCAACAAAAGCAGTTTGTTGATAAGTCGCTGCGGCTGGGTACTACGGTGTTATGCCTCATATGACAGGAATTGCAGGGCTAAATTACGATTAATTTATATTACGACGGTAAGAAGTTCGCCTTTTCATCTTATGACCTCTTAGTCCCTCTCGAAAGCCCTCATAACCGGTAAGATTCGCAGATTAAAGGTTGATCCTTTAGCATTTTATGTGAAGAAGAGGGTCTCTTGACCTAAATAGGACCACATAACCGGTTATTAATTATATTATACCAGCCTGCGTGGTACGACAAAAGATTGCCTTTGTTTTTCTTGGGGATTTGAACTATCTTCACACTTATTTTTATCAAAATCGCCTTAGTACTTTTCGAGTCTATTCGGTATTGAAAACATGCTCTGAAACAATTCGATGGGTTATTGGAACAAAGCCGCAATCGACAAATCACAATTTTTCAGGAAAAAAGATTTAGTGAAATTCTGGAATAACTACTATACTACGAGGCGTATCATAACGGTGTTTATATCAAACAATGCGTTATTTTTTTGCTGTTGTGACATAAAGTGTACATAATATTATAAGTGCTTAGTAAATACCAAAAAATCGTAAAAATCCATATTGCCACTTCATACATTGAATGTGGTTTCCGTAAGACTCCATTGAGGTTTTATTCCGGTAAAAAGTGCTAGTTAAATGAAACAGCAATAGTATTTTGCAGTGTTGTGCGATGATCTGAAGGCATTATGGCGCATACAGTAATAGCATGTTGCAATGATGTTACAGGAATTAAATTATCAACTTGGAAAATGTACCCGCAAATGCTGTACCTATGTATCGTATGAATATGGTTGTACTGGAATGATATTCTTAGTAAAATCATCATTAGTTTTATAATACGCTTGGTTATTTGTATTATTATTTAAATTTATGTACATTAAATTAAGTATCTATTGTTTTATGTATTTTATTCACTCATATATAATTATTGTTGTGTTATTATTAATGTAAATAAAAGGGAAATTTCTGCAATCAACAAAGTCAGCGTGTTTATTTACGAAATAATAAATTACAATAAACCATAAAGGTGTTAACTACCAATAACATTATTCATCAGGAAATGGTGCGTCTTCTTAGGAATGATGTCCAGCCTCAACATCCTCATCAGTTTCGCATACCAAAATCTCATAAAAATGATGGTAGTGGCGTGGAATATCATATTTTTTACAAAGATTTAACAAGTCTGCGTGCAAGGCTTTAGACACAGGAAATGGTTGGCTGTAAGCTCTTTGCAGCTCGGAAACGATTGAAATTTCAGCAGTAGGAGTAGCAGCAGCACGGAGTGTTTGTGCACCTCGTTTACGTCCACATCGTGTCTGTCCGGTTGATAGATCACGAGTGTGTAACTCCATATAGTCATCTTCAAACAGTATTGTACTTCAGTATTCCCTCTTGAGTATGACACGCGACCACTTCCATAATATTGGACAGCAATGTTTTATTTCCCTTCGAGTCATGCGACTAATTTTGGCCTTCAATCAGCATTTTTACATCGACAAAGTCAGACTGATCCATCTCTATGACATTATATTTCTCACCACTAACTTAAGCATTCATTGCAACCAATGACTAAAGTACTTCTTTAGTCATTGATTGCAACTGCATAAATTTGTTCTGGCGTGTATAAATTTTTTTTTTTTTAATTCACGATCGATGCTGGCAGGCATCGAGTCACCCTCATTCTGACCGTGTCCGGTTTCGAAAAATCGATAGGTAATCGTCATACCGAACTTAAAGGCCGCATATAAATGCAGAGCAAATATAAATCGGTTCTTATTTTGTCACTCCGCGATTATATTCATTTTCTAAAAACTTTAATAAGCAACTTCAATTGCCCCTCTCTTCGCTATTTTCAGATGCCACATAAAACAATAACCCAGTTTACGGCCTGCATTGAACACAGTAAAATTGTAAATGTGATATTTCCGTTTATAAAAGAAAATTCCGATTTCTGACCTTGGGACGTAAAGAACCTTCTGAAGATCAAATATTGCTATTGTCCCCAAGTCCTTAGAATTATCTTTTTCAGCTTCTTTTATTTCACGCACTTTCTGTTTATTTTTTAAGTGTTTTTCATAGCGACTTTGCAATGTAATCTTTGTTTCTTCGTCTGATTGTGTATAACGAGTATATGTTGCACATAAATCTTTCTTCGGTTTGAAGAAAGAATAATTAAACATGGTATTAAAAAAAATCCTATATTGTCGTGTGCTCGCCCTCAAATTTTCATCAGGAAACCATTTTTTGTATAAACGATACATTTTTGAAATATTAAGATCTTCTTCAAAATATAGCTTTTGAGAGTCTTTTCTCACGTATATGCTTCAATGATGCTGAATAAGGCAATGTGTTTAACTACGCTATCTAATGTCAATGAACTTGTTTTATAGGGTCTATTTCCTACTATTATTACAAGTTTAGTTAGTTATTATTTACATTATTAATGTAAAAAAATTACTATGTAACTTACAAACCAATTTTTATTATGTATTGAAAATTAAACGACATAATTATTTTAATTTCATTGAAGAAACCATAATTACTAGTTTAAAAGTTTAAAATATTTGTACAACAATGTTTATTGTAAATCTATTTCCAAATTTTATTTCGGGGAATACAGCCGTAAAGGCCACTACTTGTAAAAGATTGAAAAAAACTTTTATCATTGCACATAGGACCATTATTCCGATGAACAAAACTCGTGTGATGAACGAGGAATAACTAAGCAATGGCCATAATGACTTTGCTAACTCCGGCAGCTTTCAATATAAAATTCTGAAAAAAATTCACAAGGTGTAACAGGGTCCATAGAATACGAAAATGGCTTAATCGGAGAACTGCTACTATGGCTATTGCGGTCTTGTTCCAGGCACCCATCGAATTGTTTGTTGTTGTATGTTTACCTCCTTTTTGTTAGGAATCTGGTAAAAGGCAGGTCATGGCATAGTTTGCATTCAGAGACATGGCATGATTTTTATATAATTTGTCTACAGAAGCTCATTGTTATAACATGGTTACATTTCAAATTTCATGCCAAAAGCATTTCCTATTAGATAAAAAGCTCAAGTCATTGGATTGGTATTTTTGTGATCCAAAGTGCGTACAAGGAACCCTTATCGTTACACCATGTCGGTCTGTCCGTAATATTCCTTCTTAGTTTATTTTTAAATAAATATCAAGCAACGTTCACACAACGTCATATAGTCCCAAACTAAGCAAAGGTTGTACTATGGACTACCGGATGGTGTAGTAAGTATTGTACCTGCCTGCGACGCCGAGGTCGCGGGTTCGAATCCCACTAATGACAAATCTTTGTGTGCATGACTAAGAGGAAAGAAAAACGTCACAAGTCTGGGTGTTTCTATGTATAATAAGTATGTATTTACAAAAGTAAAGTATATAAATTGGTGTCAGTAATTCTAGTACCCATTGTACAAGCTCTGCTTAGTTTGGGACTAGATGGCGTTGTGTGTAAGTTGAGATATTTATTTATTTTTTGTACTGTTACTACTGCCTATATAATTTTCTTTTGTAAATACATATTTATTATACACTAGCTGTTACCCGCGACTTCGTCCGCGTGGATGTCGATTTATGAACAAAAAATGCTAAAGGTAACAATGTCAATATAACAATAGTAGGTACAACGGTACAACTCATGTACTTACTTACCTATCTATTACCAAACCGACCAAAACAAATATACGACAAAAACGCAAGGAAAATAATATTCAAACAAATCAAAACAGACAAATAGGTACAACTCATGTACCTACTTCGAAACTACTTCAAATTTCGAAATAATAGAAATTGCGACACGTGCGTCCGTGACAGCCCGTACAGTTTAGCGTAATGTTAAATATCAAAATTCATTCAGTTGTTTTTAAACTTAGCGTTTTCAAACAAACAATCTCCCGCGATTTCATCTGTGTGGTATAGGTACCTAAATAAACCTATTTCTGATAATAACTAATCTAAACTCAATAAATAAGCAAAATCCCTATAAACTAATATTTATACGAATGTCTTATCCTACCTAACAGTATTATAAAATAAGCTACGGTCACTACGTACAATATCAAAAATACTACCTATACTTTAAAATTAAAATCTATACAGAACCGCAAAATTAAGTTTGTTTTTTATTGTATATAATATACTGGGTTATTTTTCGGGATAAAAAGTACCCAGTGTGGTGCCCAGGATATTAAAGAATAATTATACCAAGTTGTATCGTAATCGAAACCGGTAGTTTTTGCGTGATGCCTGAACAAACAAAAAAAGACAGACAAAAAAAGTTTTAATCACATTTTTGGGTTCGGTGTCGGTGTAGTAACACGCCCTGCAATTTATTTTTTTGATATTTTCAATGTACAGAAATTTTATTTCTACAGATTTATTATAAGTATACATAGAAACACCCAAACCAGGACTAACCTCCATGAACCCCCGACCTCTACGGAGCAGGCAACTGCACTACCGACTTTCTTTTGTTTTATAGTTAGTGTTAAACAATGTTAAACATAAGCACGGTATTTAAACTGCAATGTATTTTATGTTTCCTGTAAATATATTAAATAAAGGACTTTGAAATGAAAATGAATGACTTTGTTTTCCAATGCCCGAGCATTAAGCTAAGAGTCGTCAAGAAAGAGTACAAATATTTGTGTCAATAAAATATTTAGTCGTTATTTGCTTCGCACAATGGCTGAAGTATTTGAAATTTAATTGTTATTTTAGTTTCATTCGATCCAATAAATATAGGACTAATTCAGTTTTAATGTGAAAATGTCTAGACAAATCTATAAACTATGAGGAGTGTTTATCATGGATTATTTGTTTTAACAGTAATATGCATATTTAATATAGATTTTACGAGAGACTTTAATTGTTAAGGGTTGCTTTATGCTTCAATTGCAATCATAATGAGAAATTAAATTTTACACAACAACAACAACAACAAACGAGGCTCTGACCAACCGCCAACCCGCACTGGACCAGCGTGGCGGGTCAAAGGTCCAAACCCCCCAATCATGAACAGTACCTCAGCTGCAGGAGATAGAGAGGAGTGGAAACGTTTGGGGGAGGCCTTTGCCCAGCAGTGGGACAGTACAGGCTAATAAAAAAAAAAAAAAAAAAACATGAGATAACATAAAATCATGCCTATATTACCCAAGAGGGTGTGGCAAAGGCAAACAAGACCCACATTTCACCTGTTATGTTCAGGTCCCATGGGATAGGGGGTGAGCCTATCGCCATCCACCGGGCACAATTCCAACTCCGTGCTACTATTGTGCATTTCCTGACGAAAAGTTCACAAATAACTCTTCACCCAACCCGGGAATTGAACCTTCGTCCTCGCGGTGAGAGGCGCAACGCTCGGACCATCGAGGCAAGTATATGGTGATGTCATGCCATGAAATTTTATATGGTAATAATAATTATAACTAAGTACATTTTTTTATTAATTTGGATTTGATACTATACTGACATTTTATTACTTTTTTTTTTATTATTTTTAAATTGTTGATCTTTATTATTAAATTCTATCCTATGTTATAAAAATATTTTGCAAAATGCAACGAGCTTGTAAATAATTTAATTTTATATAATTATATACTTTTTTATGTTTAATTTTGACATAAAATTAATCTTGTGAGCATTTTGGATGTAACATCTGTTAGCTTGTAAGATGAAATGAATAAATAAATACATTTTGCAGCTACTGCGTTGAATTATACCAGATCTCATATTTTTCCATGTAAATATGTTTTTATTTGTGTAACATGTCATTTATGTTATTATGTTCAGCATAAAAGAACAAAATACAGTGGAATAGTCCCTCATACTAGAACAAAATATAATATTAAACTATGACGTCATCACATAAATAGGCCGTTGAAACTGGGTTACCAGTAATACGAGATGATAACAGGGAAATAGGCAAATAAAGCTATTATTACGGTCGTCGAAACCCTTCAAAACTTAGTTTATATCACCTCTGAAAGTTTTGTCACTTTGCGTCAGATCTCGGTGTTGGAATACGAATTGTGTAATATCCGAAATATTTTTTGCAGAAAAGAGGAGTCAAAACTATTAAGCTAAACTTTTGTTTCGGATTCTGTGAAGAAAAGAAAGTGTTTTTAATAAAAAGTTTATGGTATATATTCTTAAAAGCAGTTAAAAAAATTGGAACCGGCAGGATTTGAAACCTCTTTCCTTGTATCCTACTTAAAATAGGTACAAATGGTTAGTGGTGCGTAAGTGACCGTAGCTGATTGGTTAAAGCGGCTGCCCAGTGTGCAAAAGGATGCAGGTTCAAATCCTGCTGGTCCTATAATTTTTCAAGTGTTTCTTAGTATAATTTGCTAAGCATATTATAAAAAAAATCAATGTTGAGGTTTATTGTTTGTTGAGATTCCTGTCTAAATCAATTTAAATAAATATGTCTTATACAATTCCTTAATTTATAGCGCGATATTTCGGAAACTTGTTATTTGAATACTACATGTTATAAGTATTTAGCTAACAATATCACTAGCTCTGTTACCTAAAGATAGCAATGAATACAAATGAACATTAACTAACCCATAAACAGGTATGTCTTAAATATGCTTTTCCGTAATTTCTGACATAACGACCAAAAAAAGTTAAACGTAAACACGAAATTACACTTTCCCATAGGCTACTGATGGTTCACAACAAACACTAATGACGCGCAAATGGTGCAATTAAAAAAACTTTTGCTTGTAATGGCCAAAACTTTTCACATAGGCAGTTCTCCGTTTATTCTTAAGAGATAAATCCACAATTTTCCTGTTTTGCTTTGGCGGAGTAACGATGCGAGTGAGAAATGCAAATACTTACTACCACTAAATCTTATGGCAGAACAGTACTCGCTGGCAGCTCGCTTTGCATGGGGAGATATTTCACTCATACAAGACTTATACAGATTATTTGGATTCGGGCTCATGATACAGAGCATATGCGTTTGTATACGGAAGCGTTTCGTATTTTATGCTGTTTGTTATGTATCTCGGGCACGGAAATAGGTATAAATAAAAAACTGATTTTCCTTCTGCGTGGAAAGTATTTATACGTACAAATACAACCGGGGACGTTTTCTCCTAACCATATTTGTTACGTTAGCTATTATTTTATTCTTGCCATCGAGTTCCCCTATTTTTTAACAAGGAATATCTAAATACATAAGAACAATGTATTAAAATGCTGCGATAGAAGGGTATTTTATGTTGTAATAAACTTTGCGACGCTTACATACCATCGTAAAATTCAAATAATATCGTCGTTACTCTCTTTTTCGATCAATATACAACTTTATGGGATCACATGTTGACATGGAAGTCATGGTTATTGGCTAAATTCTGAATCGAGAATTGCGTTATCCTAAAAACACTGTAATAATATTGTAATAGGTATGATTTTAGTGTTTGTATTATTTAATATTTAAATTTGTAAATTAATATAAGATTGTTTTCTTACAATAATACCGACCAATTTAACTTTTTTTTTTTGTAATAGGTTAAGTTCACTGTTAACGCATGTAGCGTAATATTAGTATTCTTTGACTGGTTAAAACAAAGTAAGACAATACCAGTTTTCTTTCTTTCTGAAAACACTACTATCTTAATAAACAATTGCAAACATAACTAATAAAATTTGCCATGTCAGTTTAGTCACAAAATTTTATTCTTATCTAGACCCACAGTACCAATGTGCTAGATGTCACTTAATGGAAGGCTAAAATCAGTAAAATTACAGGGTTTTATTTTTTAACAAAGGCTGAATTTCAGTTAAAAACTAATTTAGACCGTTTATGGTTGAGTCCTTAAAATTGTATTCTAATAAGCACTTTGGGGTCACGAATTCATTATAAATTAAAGCTGACTACAACAGACTTTAGTTTAATAAAAGTTTTTTATGAAATCTATTAGTATAGTAAATAGCTTGTTTAGGGCCATGTCTGACTTGCTTCTAGCATTTAATATTGGGACATGTGATTATATGAATGTATGCAGTTTGCCGAGTAGGTAAATAAATAAATATCCCACAACTTGCAAACCGTCATCTAGTCCCAAACTAAGCAGAGCTTGTACTATGGGTATTAGAATAAGTGATACTAGTACATATTATTATATATTATTCAAATTATGAAATACGGGTGTTACTCACGTAATGTTGATCTAAACGTAATGTTAATTTAAAAAAAAAAAAAAAAAAAAAAAAAAAGGCATTATCAAGAGAGTGCGATACGTCGCGCCTGAGTCGCAGCCAGTCTTGCACTGCGCCGCCTAAATAGACCAACATTACGTGAGTAACACCCGTATTTCATAATTTGAATAATGTTACAAACTCACGCCAGTTTTAATAAAAATATAGTACATATATACTTTTTCTTTTGTAAATACATACTTATTATACATAGAAACACCCAAACAAAGACAAACCTACATGTTCATGCACACAAAAAAATTGTCTTGTGCGGGATACGAACTACCGACTCCGCTATCCGGTCCTCCAGATAAAAATTGCGAAACATGGGCTTGTTCGGCTTTTCTCTGAAAACAAAATTAAATATGGAATCTATAAATACTATACGGGCTTTGTATGCATTTAAACTTACTTTATATGTTTGTTTTTAGTACTTTTGTACATACAAATTATAAATAAGCCCTAAATTATAGCTTTTAGGCGAGTACAGATTTATAACGAACATAAAATATTGATGTTACCTTATCTAAGCATTAGAGGTAGTAATAAATTCAAAGCTGATCAAAGGTCACCTACACCTTAATAGATTAATAGTAAAATAATGAAATATTAAACCTTTATCGAGGATTAATAAGATAAGCTGCAAAAAGTTGTATACGATTTAGAAGTTACACTTGTTTTATGTACTTTAAAGCGAACTAATTCAGGACCAGCTTTATTTATTTTAGCGTTATAATATTATACGACTAAATTAATATATGGATTCAGATTAAATGCAGAATGTTTCATAGGAGTACTTTAAAGTGTATGTATGTAATCCCATTTCAGAGATGTATTCTGAATAGGTATGCTATCGCTTGCAACAGGTTGTATAAAATAGAAATAGTTTTTCATTTAACTTCAATACGGGGAATAGGTTTAAGTAAACAATAGGCTACGTCCGCTGCAATCAAGGCTCCATTTCAGATTTCATTCATTGTGGTATAAAAGGGTGATCATAACATAGAGACTGTCAAATAATGTTCTTTGACGTTATCATATAAATTATCTTAGTTAAATTTAAAAATATCCTAATAATCCTCTCCATATTTTATGGTTATTTTTCATAGACAAGTAAATTCTTGGATTGTGTATTATGTACTATATTTTTCTTGTATTAAATAAGGTTTAGCAGAAACAGCAGGCTTTATAGAATATTAGCTTACAGGTAAATAAATAGAAGAGATATTTCTCTACTATTTTCCTAAGGATCTACAGATGCCTTATATTGACAACATTATTTATACTAACAAAGTAAGGATATGAGGATTTTGGCGTAGCATTATTACTATCGCAAATAACCACAAAAAATAGTGGAGATAGAATAAGCGAATAAAACAAGCAGTGCCTTATTATATTTACTAATTAATTTTAGCTCTGTTATTCGAGGAAAACCTCGCATAGTTTTGTCTGTAAATATGGGTTGTTTGTCGTTATTGTTCATATATTTTACTATTTATTAGGTTCTTATTTATTCGTTTTAGTACAAATAATCAATATTTTCTGTTATTGTCACTACAAAAATAGCCTAGGTTTAATTTAAGACTTTATTAACTACATACTCGTATTATAGAAATTGGGTAATGCTCAGCTGGAAAAAAAATTGCCTAGAATTTTGTGTTTTTGACTTCACTTTTTTTTTTTCTCACAACTTACTCACAACGCCATCTAGTCCCAAATTAAGCAGAGCTTGTAGTATGGGTACTAGAATAACTGATACTAATACATATATACTTTTTCTTTTTGTAAATACACACTTATGATACATAGAAACACCCAGACTAAGATAAACCTCCATGTTCATGCTCACAAAGAGGCGTCGCAGGCACTACCCACTCCGCCATCCGGTCGTCTTTGTGGCCTCTGTATAAAAGCCTCATTGTAAATTAATATCTCATGTTTTTTTTTTTAATTCTTTTTTTTTTAAACTTATCCCAAAGCTTACCTTTCCATACTATATAACAATGACTTTTTATTTTGCTACGTCATCACATATTTTCAATACGTATGTGATTGTTGCCTCGAGCGTGACCTGGTTGTAGATTTTTCCGTGATGACGTCACAAGTAGGTCGTCCCGTGAGAAAAGAATAGACGTGGAACTCACTCATGGTGAAGATAACTTATTAATACCATTTTCTAGTAGAGTGCCAGTTTCTAGAGCTACAAGTTTGGCAGGTGACGAGTGTTCAAATAACATAATCTATACTTACACATGGTGTCTCACAGACATACTACATGGAGAGGAAAAGGAACGCATTCTCAATAGCATCGATAGCCGAGTGGGAGACCGAAGGACTGCTAAGTCGAAGGTCTCGGGTTCGAACCCATGGCACCCACCTCTGTCAATAAATCGTTAAGATTCGTCTTTTCGAAGATATGTGTGTATTTGACATATAACTTATCGCTCGCTAGCGGTGAAGGAAAATATCGTGAAGAAACCTGCATGCGTGAGAGTGCCTAAAAATAAAAAAGTACTTGTGTGAAGTCTACCAATCCGCACTAGGCCAGCGTGGTTCACTAAGGCCTAACCCTTCTCATCATGAGAAGAGGCCCGAGCCCAGCAGTGGGATATGTATTAAATACAGGGCTGCTATAACGCATTCTTTGTGTCAAACACCTTTGCTAACCGTTTCATTTATTCAAGTCATAAATTTTGATTTGCACCTCAACTCTAGCGTGAATTAAACCTAAAACCATGCTATTAGATTTAATGAGATGTTCTGATTCATCAAACGTTCAACGAGCGTACATTTGATTTGCTTTCATAAGCCCGAGAAAAATTAAGGTATACTGTACACACTGTAGAGGAACTGGAAACACCGCTGCACCTCTTTTGCGACTGCGAGCCACTGATCCATAGACGAAGCATCATTCTAGGACGCCATAATATCTTGGATCCGGATGATGTCAAGTCACTCCCGATCGGCCGACTGTTTCAATTTATGGAGGCTATTGGCCTAAAGCAGAACCTATAATGAGGCTACAATCACAATAGACCCACGGAGGTCAACGTGAACACCCAAAGCCTCGTCCCAACAATAATATAAAAAGGTATACAAACAGTGCTTGCTTTGGCATTTGAGTTTAAACTAAATATTTGACGAAAATAATTATAACATAACATCACGCCTTTTATTATCCAGGTGGTTGAGGCAGAGGTGTACAATGATATTGAATTTCATAGTGGGGGTTATCGTTACAAAGATCTTTTAAAAACATTTATTGTTTGCTGTGGCATGGCGTGGCGTGTTTCGATTTAGGGATTCAATCAGCAATCTATATTTCGAGTAAGCTGAAGCTACGGAACCCCTACATTGCGCGTGGCACAACACGCTTTTGGCTTGTTTTTTAATTTAATAATCTACGTACGGATGTTTTATTAATTTATTCGAAAACGACTGGACTACTTGTGTTTGGTAAACAATTTGTAAATGAATTCTCTTCATTTGATGCTCTTTTTTATATTTTTATTGTTTTTTCACAAAACAAACATAAAGTCCATACTCAATATTATTTTTTCTTTAATTTGCAAACAAATGTTGAATAAACATAAACATCGATGTTATTACTTTAAATTGCCGTGCTTTTAACGATCAAAATCGTTTGTTTAATAGCGCAACGTTTACTTGTTTGTTAGCTATGTAATTGGATTCAAACTCGAGCAAAATGACAAATAATGAACTATTTATCAATCTTAATCAGTTGACATTAAAATATACATTATTTGATGACTAATTAATTATTTGTGATAATTTATCAACAAATAACAAGATACAGTTGAAAAAGATATGGGACCGGCAGGATTTGAACATGCGACCTTACTGTACGCCGGGCAGCCGCCTTAGCCATCCAGCTACGGTCGCCTCTTACCAGAACCCTACATTTCTCAACTGTATGATACTCCATTTCGTGACGTCACGTTCATTCATTTGTTCCTATCTTATCATACAGTTGAGAAATAACAAGATCCTGATAAATAGAGTGTAAGTAAAAATCGTAAATTTTAGCAATATGGCTGTTGAAATCGATAATTTCACCTGCCCCAAACTAAGTTAGTTATGTCTAAACTATAACCAATCACTTATTTTAGGACTGACCATCAGCAAAGCAGCTGCATTGGCTGGAATTCAAAATAAATCTGTCTACCGGCTATAAATTTGTATTGGGTGACATACGAAGTGGATTTCATGTGAATTATTTTGCATGGTAGCATTAGAAAAGAGAATTTACAGTTTTCTTGCATTTACATTTAGTGACTGCCTTGTTCACCTTGAAGTTTCGGGTTCGATTCCCAGGCTGGGTAAGTGTTCTTCGGCACTTTCCATTTTATTTCTTTTGAATAAATTATATTTCCCCTAAGACCCATCTTTGATAAAAGTAAGCCTAACTTCAATAGTGTTTTTGAATGTTCCGAAAATAAACATTTCTGCCATTAACAACAAAGTCCGCTACAAGTCAACCTGATTTACATATAAAAATAGAAAAAATATTAACTTGCCAATTATTTACACAAAAAAAAATTCTTTACGCTGAGAAAATAATTGATAATTAATGAACGTCTCTTGTATTCCAGTGAATAATTTTACTTAAAATTAATTGTGACAGATTTTGGCCGTAGGAATTTTGAGATGAGTCTCAAACCAAAGATTTTGAGGCTTGTGATCTATCTTTCTGTCACTTAGAGTACCCCTGAATTATTTTAAAGTTTTAGAAAATTTATCTTTGTCTTCGTAGATGTCATAGTTTTTTGTCAAATTTATTTTCAGAAATTGATAAAAAAATGAATTGTGGGGTAGGTTTTTTAATGAAAGTCTTGAAACGAATCACTGTTATTATTGTTATAATTATACTTATATAATATCGCGCTACAGCATTATTTTTTAACAGTATGGTTAGCAGATCTGACAGATAGTTGATAATTAATATTTTCACATCACAAGAACAGATTCATGTTAGTGCAAACCACAGATATAGATCTACATAGATAACGCAAGTATCTCGATTTGTATTGAAACCAAGCGTGCCGACTTTTTAATACCTATTGTGACGTCGCAGCCGAAATTTAGTGACGGGAAATCCATACCGATTCAAAGACACCGATGCCGCCGATGCCCATCCGCCCAGTACGATTCAAACGGCCGTCCGCTATGATTTTCTCTAACAAAAGACGCGCGTGGACTGAAGTTAGCGGCGACCAACCTTGACGCTTGGTCGGGGTTCGGACACGCGAAGTACATGCATTTGCGTTATCTATGTAGATTTATATCTGTGGTGCAAACTGATTAAAAAAAAATTATAAGTGCCAAGATGTTTACATATTCTTTACATTCATGTTCCTCATACTAAGGTAAGTACATAAATATGTCCAGTATAAATGACAGGTCTTTATAATGTAAAGAAGTTGGAAATCGACTAAAAAACTCCTGCAGGAGGTCTTTATCTTATTTACGTTTAATTTTATGGCAAATAAACGTTATTCTATTTTATTTATTTTTATTATTGCCGAAATATTATTATATTAGATACTCACCCACATCTGTTTCTAGATTCTATGTTCCGTAAAGTTACTCGAAATTTTGTTGTTTAAATAAAATTTCATAACATAATGTCTTAATCGAAATATTTTCCAGAATAAAATTAAGTGTTCAGGTAAATTTTTGTTGCAAAATTCTTACTTTTGAACTATTTTAGACCGCAGTTTTGCCTATACGTCTAGGCATTATCAAGAAAATGCGATACGTCGCGCCTGAGTCGCAGCCAGTCTTGCACTGAGTTTGAATAATATTTTATGAGATTTTTTTTTTTTAATGAAGGCCAAAAATTAATTGTAACTTTAAGATAGCAGAACTTTTATATTAAATTGTTTTTTGGATGATTATAAACTCTCTAGACTAATATTATAAACGGTGTGTAAGGATGTATGGATGTATGGATGTTTGTTACTCTTTCACTCAAAACCTATATGTTAATCCAGGATTTAAGCTATTATTTATTGACATACAATGTAGGGGGAGCCACGAGCATAAGCTAGTAAGAAATAATTATAAGTAATAATCATTTATTTAGAAAAAGAAATCAAAACGAGTTTGTTGTACACTTTATTTTAAAGCAATTATCATGGTTACACAATTTTTGATTTAACAAGTGTGCAAGAAAGGAGCTTCCCCGAAGGACGTACACAATCAACCCCTGCGTCCGGCGCACCCTGGGCAGTCTGCAAATTTCCACCAAGCAGACTAGCGAATCCTTTCACCACGATGGCAAGTCAACACCATGAGAATATAACTGCAGCCATCGATACGAAAGAAGAAGAATTCAACAAAAGAAGACGATGATTGACGAGTCATATTATTATGTTGTTAATAGTTTGTAGTTTGTAACGGACCATTAAAAATTTAGTTTTCTATGAAATATATTTATAATTTCTCAAGCTTCCGGAAAGCTGCTCGTATAAAGTAACCATTAAAAAGACCAGCAAAAACAACTTATCTTAAAACGACACTCAAAGTCCTCAATAAAAAGTTTTATCATTAAAACATCAAACTCGCTTTGAACGCAACGACAGCCGTTTGTGTAAACGTCAAAATTTTAGAGGGCCCTCACAGATTTAACACTTTTTAAACAAAAAGGCAAGTACAGTTATAAATTGTTGTTTTTGCTTTGCTTATTATTTGAAATAACAGTTTTTTTAAATAAATATGGATATAAATTGAGAGCCAATATAACGATAGCTTAGGTCAAGTAATGCTTACCATAGTCACGATACATAAAACATAAAACCTAAAACATAAAACTCAACTAAGATGTTCGATTGACTGAAGTATTAGACCTACGCGATTTGTAAACATTTTTCAAAAATTAGACAACGGGTCTAAATCGCGTAGTTATTAAACGATAAGAATAAGTATTTATAATACTTACGCGATTTAGACCCGATGTTTTTTTTTTCAAAAATGAAGTATTTAAAATCAAATAAAATCTTGATCCCTTAATTTAATTATTTGAAACCCATCGAAGTAAGTTGTTTTCTGAAAACCTTAAAAAAAGTTTTTGTATCAGAAAGTAATTAAATCTTCGTTATTGAATTACCCTGGAGGGCGACTGACCACTTAATTATTCCTCTATCTGTCACAGTCATTACAATAACTTGTAATTTGAGCTCTGAAGACCAGTGATTCGTCATGGTATGTCTTCAGATTTATAAATTGTTGGTTTAAACAACGCCTACAAGATTCAGTCTGCGATTTTATGTGCCAAGAGTATAAAATAACACTTAAGACTTCTTTGAATCCTATTTATTTATTAAAATTTGGAACCCAAGAGAAATCGCCCCTTAAACTTTAGCTTCTATATTGTTTTTCATATATTACTTAAAGCAACTCGGATATTCGCATCTATCAGTCAGCATTTCATGTTGCTGAGCTGATGCTGGAAAGTACAACTCCTCAACGTTTAGGAGTACGGGGATATTTCTTTAAATATAGGCACCTCAGGGCCGTTTACTGTATTCTTTCAAGTTATATACAGATGAGAAAAAATGAGTAGTGAAATATTACTTAAGTATTTCTTACATTTGAATGAAACATTTCTTACTTTTATATCAAATTAATAATGAATCAGTTAACTTATTTCATTTAAATCATCGATACTCTGTTGTTTTCTAAGAAATCTAAGAACTTTATAAGTTTTTGTATCAGAAAGTAATCAAACCTTCGATATTGAATAACCCTGGAGGGCGATTGACCACTAGATTTTTCCCCTGTCGGCCACAGTTATTACAATTACTTGAAATTGGACCTCTCAGAGCAGTGAATCGTTAAAATTAATTGTAGTTTTTTTAGAAAATCAAAGTTCCGAAATTATTTGTAATTTTGACCGATTACTTGATACACAATGTTTTAAAAGTATGTAGTATTTTGCGATGTTGTATTTTTAAAATAAATGAAAGGGCCAGAAATTGATTTTTAATAATATTTGAGTTTTATATTACTTTCATTAATTAGCTGTTATGAATATTAAATTCTTAACAATAAATAACTGTCAGTCGGTTATAACAAAAATTTACTTTGTAGAGCTTAATTTCTAAGCGGATCTTTTTATCAAATAAAAGTCATAAGAACCCTTCAACTTATTTAAATAAATATATATATATTTCTTGCTATGGAGTAGATAAAATAAAATGTCATTTTATTTTATACTGTTTAAAGATTTTATTTTAAATACCTCTTAGTTGATACAGTTACCTACATACATATCCAATTATAGGCATAGTTTTGGACGGACAGGCAGAAAAAGGAATATGGCGTTTCTTGTAAATATTATGGAATTGTAAAGTGTATTAAATTAAGCGTGTGTGTTTTTAAATCAAATTTTAATCAACCTACAATAAACTGAGCATCTTTTTTAAACAAATTTAGTTTAATTAATTAATTAATTAAATAATTTTACATGAACAGCGCACAGAAATAGATTATTGTATTTAAATATGAAACTTTACGCCCAGTAGTAATTCAACTGTAAGCTGTTTTTTTACATTACAGTATTTATATCGACTAACATTACTTTTTTTAGCATTTAGTCATGATGAACCAATGTTGTCTTTCTATGAATATATTAAGAATGTAAAATGTATATACAAAAGAAAAGAAAACACATTATATGTGCTTAGTTTGGGTCTAGATGGTGTTGTGTAATATCGGATTCGGATTTATTGATGCTCACGAATTTAATTAGTGGTTGGATAGCCATAAGTAACTTTTTCAAGTTAAGGCAAGTGTTATTTGTGTCCTTGCCGTCATTAAATTCACAATAGCAGCATGGAGTTTAAATTGTGCCCGGTGGATGGCAATAGGTTCACCCCTTATCCCATGGGACCAGAACATAACAGGAGAAATGTTGGTATTGTACACCTCTGCCACATCCTTGTGGGTAATATAGACGTGATGTTATGTTATGTTACGATTAATATAGGATCAACTCAACTGTTGTGAAGAAATAGAACTTGAATTAAACGTCTACTACCTGAAAATGTTTAAAGAGTGTTCCGCGTCTAAAAAATGGACTCATGACGTTCCTTAAACATTAGGCAGTTTGTTTGCGAACTACCTTGTCTACCTGAAGGCAATCTTGCAAAGTGCCCGGGGACTTTCGGAGCAGTTATACATTTCTGCTGAGAACATTTCACTTGTATGGAACTAGCTATTAGACGACAGAGAAATTGACTATCATATTGTTATCTTACTTCTTACTGTTATAATGAGGACTTAAAGTGTGTATGTGTGTGCGTATGTAGATGAAATTTTGAACACGTATGATTTTAAACTGTAATTTAAACACTTTATCTTAGTGCTCGAGCAGCTTTCACGATTATTTTTAGATTTTTCGAGCAAATGGTTAAGCTTGAAGTCTTAACCATTTGCTAGAAATATCTGAGACGACTATTCGAGTCTCTCTATCAAAAGCTATCTTACCAACCCCGTAATGTTTTTAAATAAACAATATCCCACACTATGGAGTAGTCGACAGAAAAAAAACATGAACTTTACATGGAGGGGGTATCCGAAAAAAAGGTTTTCAAGATTTTATTCTACTACTTTTGACATGGTTAACATATATATGCTCATGCATAATTTCAGTTGTTAGACAGACAAGCATGGCGAACCTATAAAGAGTTCTTGTAGGTACTACGTAATTCTAATAAAAAAAATATCCTTCGCTCTGTATTTTTGTTATCAATAAAGAATATTCAACTTAACTCGATTTGGAAATGGCTTAATAAAAAAATGATCTCAGTGCATAATAAAATGGTACTTGTCGTCACAATTACGACTACAGGATCTCAGACTAACAAGAATAACCACAAAACTAAGAAACCAAATAAAATACTGCAAACACTACATAACATCACGCCTATATTACCTACAAGGGTGTGGCAGAGGTGTACAACATCCACATTTCACCTGTTATGTTTAGGTCCCGTGGGACAAGAGTTGAGCCTATCGCCATCTACTGGTCATAATTCCAACTTATTGCTGCGATTGTGAATTGCCTGATGGAAATTTCACAAATAACACTTTGCCTGACCCGGAAATCGAACCCGAGACCTTCGAGGCAGTCAACGTTACCATTACAATCTGAAGAAAATGTAACAAAGAGGTGTATTAAAGAAATGAATATCGTGCCCGCTAACAATACAACCTTGCCGAAAAAGAGCCTTACTTTTTAATCTCTCATGATACCAAGAGATATTCAAGTTGCCCCGAAATCTCTTCCTCTAAAGGTAATCATTATTGTTGGACTTACTTTTTTTTTTATCATTGGATAGAACGCCAGAAGCAATTACACTATCCAACGGTCCCAATGACAAGGCCAAATACACACATTCACTCACTCAAGCACACTCTCAGAACAAATATTTGCGAATTACACAAAGATTTGTCCCATGTGGGGATCGAACCCACAACACCAGTGCAGTGGAGAGCGACGAGGCGACCGCTTAAACCACTACACCACACGTGCAGACTTACTTTTACTTTTCTATTTTAGTTTATTTCAAGCTTAACTTGCAATAATTTACCTCCTATCTCAAGGAGCCTCCCCGAGTGACGTACACAACGATTCCCTACGTCCGGCGCACCCTGGGCAGTTCGCGAGTTCTCCAAAGCGAATTGGCTAATCCTTTCACCACAATAGCAAGTCAAAATAAAATTTGACTCAGCCATCGACACGACGAAGAAGAAGAATGGGACTTAAACATAACAGGCAAAGTATGTGTGAAATACATCTCTCCCACATCCTTTTGGGTCATATAATATAAGCGTTATATGCGATGTTATGTTAAATAGGAAGTATTTGATTTGCAACGTCACACTTACATAATAATGTAGGTATAAGTAAAGTAACCTGCCCTACCAGGCGATGCAAATAAAATAATGAATGAATAATAATTATAGCGATACAGTTAGTTAGTTAGTTTTAAAAGGTCTTTATTTACGCATAAAAATAATATTGGAATACAAAAAGATCTTATTCTAATTGTAACACACCAAAATAAGTAATAACTATTGTTTAGGCTGCATCACCTTTCTCAACATTTGACACTGATTTTTAGTTACTATTTAAAACATATTTTACATTGATGAATAGCGATACAAATATATTATAGTCTGGTGGTAAGGGACTCTACTCACCAGCAATAGCCTGAAGTACCTTCCGAGGGCAGGAGCCTCCGAAACTGGTTTCTTGTGGTAATTTTTATTCACAAGAAAAGCGAGAAAAGATAATTGTTGTAGCGGAGACTTATGTCATCCAAACATAAGTCAATAGTAAATGTTTGTTCATAGTTACGATAAAGTTTGAATCTTGTTTAGTTTTTTTTACGTGAACAACATGCTGAATAAAGGTGTTATAATAATATTAGTTAAAAGGAAAAAAATACTTAATGATTTTTAAAGTCATGATAATTATAAAAAACTCAAATTAAAAGAGCATACAATGTCATATTTTCAAAGAATTTGTTTAAAAAATGCAATGCCAGCTTTTTGCTTAAATAAATAATAAATAAATAAATATTTCACAACTTACACACAACGCTATCTAGTCCCAAACTAAGCAGAGCTTGTACTGTGGGTACTAGAATAACTGATACTAATACATATATACTTGGCGAAACCATTAAAATACAAAATACAAGTTTAAAGAAAAATACCATTTTTATATTTTAATAAATATGTAGCCTTTTGTCTTCAGCGACTGTATTGAATCAAAAGCCCCGAGCGAGTGTGGCGAACTCTTTAGAACCTGTCAACGCACGCCCGTAAGAGTACTACGGCGTAGAAGGCGCGTAGCGGCAGTTGATAGTCGGTCGCTACGGAGAGCGCCCGCTACGACTGCGACCGCGATTGCTACGAAACTACGAAAGTTGTGTGTAACTTTGAATCTTATAACAGAAGTGGTTGTGACATTTAAACTGTAAAATTCTATTTTTAAAACTGTAAAAATAGTTTTAGTGTAAAAATTATGATATTGGAAGTTACTTTTTAAAGTATTATAAGTGTTTTGTGACTGGTTCAACTTTATTTGAAAAAACTATGAAAAGATTTGCCAAAGAAAAAAGCAATTCTTAGGTAAGTTGTTTGTCCTGTAAAATTCAAAAATTTGTTTTCATTTAATTTTTTCCTTAAAAAATAATTTTGTGTAAATACCTACTTAACAGCACAATACAAATTGTCTTTTAATAATATTTTAATTATGAACTAATAACTCATTTTTAAAACGTAATAAATGTTTTTTTATCGAATGCAAAGCAAAGGCTTATCTTTTAAGTAAGTGAAATTTTGAATAATTGTTTGGCACACGGTTTTTGTTTCGTAAGAATATTATTATTGATCTCGCGCCGAGTAATCAGGAAACTGCCTTTAATTTAATTTGTAATTGAGCTCACACCTTTTTAAAATGTAATATCCGTAATAACATATTATTGAATATCAAAAATAAAATGACAATATATTATTATTGCAATCTAATACCTGTGGTATATATAAAACGGCCATTAACATTCATCTTCACTAATATTAAAAAGAGAAAATATTTATTTATTAATTGGTGTGTACTTAATGTGCTTCGAAATTACTGAATCAATATTCATGAAAATTTATCTTTATAATATATTATAACGTTAATTATAAAGATCAAAAAAACGTAGTCTAATTTTGTTAGATGAAATTAGTTATTCGTATAATTTAAAAAACTATGGCAAAAAAAAAATATTATTCTTATTGATTCTCTAACGGACTAACCCGCAGGCGAAGCACTATATAAAAAAGAAGATTATAGAAAAGCAATAATTCGATAAAAAAAATAAAATAATTAAAAAAAAAACGCTCTTATAAATAAACCAAACTAAAAAGTAGAAAATAATTTATATTTTTATTTTTTTTTTTTCAGAATACGATAGTCTCGCAATATATTCTTTCAGCTTATATTGAAAATATACAGCTTGATATGTAGTCGTGTGTACAGAACGAAGAATTACAACTAATTCTCTTGAGTTCTTGAGTGGTACAAACACTGATTTTATTTTAACGAACTCACTTGAGTTATTGTCTTAACTTTTACATTATAAAGTCGTGTTCCGCGTTTTGTCTTTGTAATTATTTTACGTTAGCGTTATTTTAGACATGTGTGAGCAACTTTGTTCACATGAGACGTGTATGAGTAACTTTGTTCTTTGATATAATGAGTTAATTTAACTTTGGCTTCAAAGTTGTATTATGTGTTACTACAAGACTAGCTTCTACTCACGACATTGTCTGCGTTGTAGATCGATTCAAAGTAGGCTATGTTTCCTTTTAATCTCCAGAGCTTTTCCAAATTAGATTATTTATTTATTTTACAACCTTTTGCACTTTAGAATTAGTACAACGGCGGACTTAATTCCATAGGCATTTTCTACCAGTCAACCTTAAGGTGATGCAGAGAGAACAAAGATTAGGGTGAGCGTCAAGTTTAACAGCTGCAGTTGCAAGTTTAACAGCTGCAGTTGCAAGTTTAACAGCTGCAGTTGCTATCAGACTTCCACAACTCATTACAGGGTGATACGATACTCTTTGTTTGAAAAGTTGAGATAATTTCTGGCCTCTGACCAGTAACTACCTGCCATAGATCTTCAAATGTCAACCGGGACCGATGGCTGACGTACTCTCTGAGGCACAACTTAGGTCAGCAATGTTTCGTCTGTAGATAGATCGATCTTGCGACTTCTATTTAACAACGAGTTCCGATTAAAGTACGAGGAATAGTATAGTAAGAGGTTTAGGTTTGAGAGCGTAATAATCAAATAAAAGACAGAGTAATTTTCACACTCATAATACTAGTAAAAAGAACCACTATCGCTTATTAAGTAAGCAAATAACACCTCATTTTCTTGAATGGTACGTAAACTGGTTTTAACGAACTCACTTACGTTATTGTCTTAACTTATAACGTATTACGTTAAGTTTCACGTTTCGTCTTTGTTATAATTTTACGTTTGTTTTAGACGTGTATAACAACTTTGTTCTTAAAATAATTAGTTAATTTAGTTTTGTTTTTGAAGACTTGTGTAGGTTAGAGTTCTGGTGTATGATTATTGTTTATTCTTCTTTAATGAAAATATGTGTGCGAAATCTCGAAAACTTGTTGTCAAATTATAATTTTAAATCTCTTCCACGTATTAAATAGTAACATTATATTTTGGCATAGGCTTTTTTAGTTGAATTTATAAGACGATCTATTCGCAATAAATTCAATTAATGAAATTGTCACTTTAACCTAATTAAATAAATACTTAACTATATACAAAAAAGACATTTAGGTGTCAAAAAATACTTCCGCATTATAAAAATGATGATTAAAATGTTACACAACTCTTAAATATTTATGTGAAAAAATAAATTGATACTTTCTTTTAAAACTATACTTGTTAAGTCATTAATAGAAACAAATAAAACAACTTACATTATGACGTCAAGTATTACGTTTCGTGTAATTATTTTACGTTTCCGTTATTTAAGACGTGCATAATTAACTTTGTTCTTTGAAATAATTAGTTAATTTAACTTTGTTTTTGAAGACTTCAAATTACTTAGTTATGGTGTATTGTTTTGTTTATAATAAAAAATGTGTTTTTGGGAGTTCCACATAAAATTAATAAAATGATTCGGTTTACTTTGTTCATGCTTTATCATTTTTTCTTTTAAAATGAATACTTCAGATATAAAATATGACTTATAAAAGAAAGTGGGAAAAAATTGTTCTGAATCACACATCTCATTATTTTATTTTTAGGCTATTATGGCTTCAAAATAAAAAAGCAACATGCAAAGTACTTAAATTGTGATAAAATGTAGTTTAACTATTAAATAAAATATCTATGTAAATAATTTAACCTTATTTAAGTTAAGTGCCCTGTTAATAGTTAGAGAATGCGACCACTCGCCACGTAGTCTGGAATTTGATGCCCGAGTCGGGCATAGCTGTTGTTTAGAAGTTTACCATTAAACATTTTCAATAGCAGCACGGAGTTGGAACTGTGTTAGATGGATATGTCTCCAACTACATGACACCTTAACAAAACAGGTGAAGTGTGGGTGTAACAAATCTCTGCCACACTCTTCTGGATTAATATATATGATATTTATGTTGTAGTATGTTTCTGTTTATCAGTAAGATAACTTTAAAAAATATATTTTCTTCCCATATTTTGCCGAGAAGTAAAATAATTTCTGGCGTTGAAATCAGAATAATATTCCAGCGCAAGAAAATTTTCTCAACGCCATTCCATTTCAATTCCAAAGTCATATTAATAACATATTATTTCAGGCGAGAATGTGAAATTTGTTCCCAAGGGATTAATTTGATGGAGATCTGAAAAGTTTGTGTGAAATTATATTGTTGATCTGTTTGTAGGGTTATTAAATATCTGCTACAGAATAATACACAGAGTGGATGTAACATAGCGACATTTATTGAAGCCATAGATTCTGCCTCAGTGGTTTATTGGTAAGCGTCTGTGCCTCTCACCGCTAGGTCTAGGGTTCGATGCCGGTCGGGCAAAGTTTTTTTTATGAAGTATTCCTCTGGAAATTCACAATAGTAGCACGGAGTTAGAAATGTGCCCGGTAGATGGCGATAGGCTCACGCCCTATCCCATGGGACCTTAACATAACAGGTTAAGGCCACACCCTTCTGGGTAAAATAGTGATGTTATGTTTAAAGTTTCTAGACGTGGTTAATGTTAATTGGCGTCGGTTTTTTTTTTAAATAACAAATTAAACGATTTCAATTTTTTTTTTCAAATATACACTTACAATACAATTGCCTACGAAATTATGTGGTATACCTGATTAATAAAGTTTTGTTTCACTAAAATTGGGGACATTGTTATCCTTTGCCTGATCAAACAATTATTATCAAGCCAACCAGAGATGGACAAAGTTAATCGAAAACAAATAACAGAGAAACTGGGACTTGTGTGCTTAGGGTTGTCAAATAGGAAAAATCGGGCCGACATTGAGTGGGCGTATTTGTCTTGGAATTCAAGACAAATATTTTTTGGTGCAATTTTTGGCGTTTATCCTGGTGGATCATTTTTACATTACGAGTGGTCGCTTAGTTCCATAACAGTGTTTTATATTTAAAGTTTGAATACTAGTTATAACTTAGAATCGATGAGTTAAATTATGAACAAATTAGATTTTGCTTGATAATCACTTTAATATTGAAAATATTCCCAAGTGATCAGTTTTTTTTAAAACTTAACCTTAATATGTTTAGCATTATAATATGAAATTGCAATTGTTAGATACGATCATATAAATATGGTTAATTAGATCTAGTTTAAGAGATCTAATTAACCATATTTTTATATCTTTCATAAGAGGCATCTGAATAGATTTCATAAGAAGTAGTAGGAATGGAAAAAGTATTATCCTAAATTATTACCAAACACATCAGAAAAAAAAGACCTATTTACTAGATGCATGTTATGGAAGATAAGTCTCTTTTTACCACCTCTGCATTTGGAATAGCAAAAAGCAAACAAGACTAGCTAGACAATTATAATAATCTAGCAAAACTCGCTTTGTATGAATGGGTCTCTATCCAGGGTTTTCGACAGCCCTGCAAGTTCATACCTACTCCCGTTTTATAGTACCCATGGGGAGTTAAGGACATTAATTCAAAGTCAAGGCCATACAGATGAGCACTGTTAATAGAATATTTAATTTATTGCCCGCTTCAGATCACTGTGAGCATGTGATTTGGTTATTTTTTTTTTATGTGTCATTACAAAGGAATAAAACAGAAAAATAATTTACAAGTCATGTATATTTCTATAGATTCACAATTTTTTATATCGTTTATTTGTGACAGGTACGGTACGGCGAGCCGTAACGTTGCATCTACTGTAGCCAAAACAGCAGTGTGTTCGTGGTGAGCCGCTGGCGCACCAGGCACGGACCATGTACAGTGGACCAACGAGTTAGCTATGCAGGGCAAAAACTTTAAAGTCATCGTAAATACTTAATTCGCCAGTTAGGGAGAAATGATTTACATATCTGAATAATGAGTATATTACACTTTTTAAATATGTAATTCACACATGTATATCTATAGCATTCAGTTTTCACTATGGCGTAGAAGATTTTGCCCTGCATACCTAATTGCTTGGCCCACTGTACAGTACCTCCACACTGTTTTTTTGGTTGCAGGAGATGCAATGGTTACTGTTACGGCTTCAGTGAGTACCTAGCTGAGGGAGGTAAAATCAAGTGATATTAATGAATGTATTATTTTACCTAAGCAGCGATAGTCGAGTAGGAGACCGTAGGACTGCGAAGTCAAAAGTCTCGGATTTGAACCCACGGCACACACCTCTGTCAATAAATCGTTAAGATTCGTCTTTTCGAAGATTTGTGTGTATTTATCATATAAATTATCGCTTGCTAATAGTGAAGGAAAACATGTTAAGTAAACCTGCATGCCTGAAAGATTCTAAAAGGTACTCGAGCTCGTGTGTAGGCAACCAATCCGCACTTGACCAGCGTGGTGGACTATGGCCTAAGCCATCATGAGAAAAGGCCCGAGCCCAGCAAAGTGTGACATGTATTAGATACAGGGCTGCTATTATTTTATTTATTTAACCTAAAACCCTTCTAATCCTTGAAGCAGCCAATTAGCAATTAAATGCTGAAGTATAATATTATAGCTCACAATCTTGGTGCACCGTTTACCAGATACTTAAAACCTCAGCTGATTGCCACTCGATCTTCATTCTTCATAAATAAAGCGACGAAATATGAAATAAAAGTCTTAAGAACTTTAAAACTGAGAATCTTGTGCCAACACCTAACAATTTATAGCTACGATTATTATAACTTCATTTTTCTACAATAAGGAGTTTCAGTTAGATACTGGACTTTAAGTTACTTTTCTTTAAAATAGAGCTTAATTTTTGGCAACGAAAGTAAAAGTATTAGTAGGTAGAGTTGGTTGTTCATTATTTTTTTTTGCGCTTATTGTATATGATTTCGTAACTTTCATACTTTGATAATTATTATATCGCTTTCTATTGCCGGTTTTTATATGAAGACAAGAACATAATTAAAAATACACGTATTTTAACAGAAAATACAAAGTAAGTGGAACATGAAAAATACTGCCGGTAAAACTTTACTTTTTAATATAATGAGATAATTATAGTTATTTTAACGTTGCTTGGTTATTTCGTGTATAACGTACCTACTAAAAGCACCGTTTTTAATTTTCTAACTAATTGGTTTCTAAAACTAATTAAAGTTCTATAAAGTGTATCAGTTGTTTTTAATTTATTAAAAACAACAGATAAACAAAATGAAATATGTTTGTTTGCTGTTATTTTGTTATTAGATACCAATTTCATTTGCATTTAGTTTTTCCAACTTTAAACTTACTTAAAAGTTAATTGGATTTCTCATTTCTTTTTTGCTATTGGTTCCATTGCCAAAGTTCATTTTAATACATTTGCTAACTTTAGTCGTAAACGTTTATGACATAACATAAATAATTTATTTTATGTAATTTATTATAAATATATAAATACCTATATAAATAGCTAACAATAATTCTAGTAACAGGCAGCCAATTATGGATTGTCACAAAAAGACTTTTGAATACAAATACAAAAAAAGAACAAAAATAGGTACATAATTACCTTCTTCTTCTTCTGCCTTGCCTTATCCCGTTTCGCGGAGTCGGCTTTCCCAATCATACGGTGTCATTTATTTCTATCCTGAACGTCTTGTTCCCGGAGTCCCAAAACCTTCATGTCCCTTTAGACATTCGTCATCCAAGACAAGTACGGGGTATTTCTCTACACCTCTTTATTTAAGCAATAGAAAGGAAAATTTTAACCACGTGATTATCTGGTCTTTTCATAACACTGAAAACTAAAAAAACACAACAAAAAAGATAATGTTTACAAAAAAAGAAGAAGATAATATACCAAATAAATGTTAATTGCCCGGCAACTACAAATTATAATTTAATGATAAACTCAATGAGTTTCAAGATTGAAGTCTATAATTTAATTTTAACATTCAAATAAAATCAAGCCCATCTATTTAAGCTTACACAGGGTGAGATAATAAAACTTGAATTTTATCTTGACAACCATCAAAGTAAATGTTCTCCAGAAAAGTAGACTATCAAGTACCGTCCCAAGCTTGATAACCTACTAACGTTCACTACTGCCATAAAAACAGAGATGACATAACAGCAAAAAGTCTCAAGAGCCAACCTTAGTACACACTAAGCATCCGTTTACACAGACCAGGTTCGCAACGAACATTTAGTCGTGTATAAAAAAGTGTCATTGAAATAAGATTAACACTGAGTGCTTGTAAGCATCCTCACTTAAATAAGAAGTCAAAATGTAAAAATCAGCCTCATTTCAGTGTGACAACATTCTTGGTAGACGCAATAAAAGATTCCGATCCTCTCCGAGCCGGTCTGGGTGAACGGTATCTTAAATTATGTAGACGGGTAAACAGCAGTCCTGTTTATTAGGTACCTATAAAACTAGGGTCATCACTCACTAAATACGGATAAATTGCTGGCGTAAACATCACGCTTAGATTGTTTTGCTTCGTGCATACGGCTACAATTCAACCTATACATTTTCAGTATAAGATGCTCTCACATTGTATGACTTTCGTTATAAGTCGACACCAGCTTATTCCGGGTATGTATAGGTTGTTGTGTTACATTGTACATTTTATGAGGTAACACTGAAGCTGAGGTTTTTTGTGAGTTGCTCGAATTACTTTTGAGAGAAAAACTTAGTGTATGTTTATGAGTCCGCGTATTTTTTGTGTCGGGTTTCTTGCGAAAGTTTATCACAAGAAAATGGTAGGCGTAATATTTTTCTGGAGCAAGGTTAGCACTTAGTTAGCTAAGTAAATAGCCAATGAGATAAATAATTATTTTTCTATACGGACTCTTGTCAATTTCTTTTGTATTTACAATTTTAATAGAAAACACTGTAGGTTAAATTAATATCATTGATAAAATTAATATACAAAATAACCAATAAATAAAAGCTGTTCCTAACATAAAAATTATGGCGTAAGAAATTATATTTTATATTCACCGGTCAAACATGTCGTCATGCTACCTTCTGAAGGCTGTTTTTGCTCCGATATAGTGTAGACCTAGGTCCATCAAAGACCAGCGTTAATTGAAGCCGGATATTAGATAATGCACTTTTAGAATACCCGTATTTTCTTGAACAAAAATCGGCCATAATGTTTGTGTAAATAATATGCTTTTAATATCTAACAGAATTACTTTTAACAATAATTTAAGTCATTAAACTCTCATTTTATACCAAATAGTAGCGGCAAAACCGTTTTTGGTTACGTGAATAGGGAATTGATGTTACCAAAAACAGTAACTATAGTCGTAAAAACCGAAATGGCCTTCGATATACATGCAACATGCCTTTGAACCAGAACATTGAAACAACAAAATACTAAGCAGAACCAACTTCAGTTTTATGTCTGCTATAAAATCGAACAATCTGTTTTAGAAGGAAATTGCTGGAAAAATTGAGTTAGTGTGGAAATCACTGCAGGACCCGAGGAATATTGCTAGGAATAAGCGGTTTTTTTCAATAGAAAGGTTTTTTTACTCGATGCATTTTAGCTCTCAGTAAACTTAATCATTAAACTACTTTGGTTTTTTAATCAAACACTATTATATTCACTAAAGTTAAAAAAAATATGAGTAGGCCACTCATATTTTTTTAAATTAAATTGTATTAAGCTCACTTTTCTTGATGTTGTTAATAAATCAATTTAAAGTAGATAGGCTAATAAAATTAATAAAATAAAATGATCGTAATATTGATGGGCTTCACATACGGCAGTTATAATATACATTAACGAATATTGATGTATATCGAAATGCGAAAAAATAAAAAATATACATAAATTGCCGTGTGTTGTTAATTGTCACGTTTTGATGAAATGATGTAATAAATAAAATGTATCAAGTAAAATAACGATTAATATGGGGCATGGCAATATTTAAAAAAGCAATAAAATAACAAAGATAAATACAAAATTATTGTATACTTAAACTATTCAAAGCGCCGCATACTTTCATCACTTACGATATTAGTAACTATATACTTCCAAATGAAAGTAAAAAAAAATCCAATCTATTTTCCCGTGTTAACTAAAATGTGAAATGAAATATTGTTAATTTTTAATTGAGTTCAGCAGCAGTGTTACTCGAGCGAGTTAAAAAGTTATTGGCTTACTGTAATAATGTTGATTGCAATTGGCTTATTCGTTCGCTTTCGTTTTAAAGTTTTAGCGCATTACCTCCACAATGCTTTGGTAAAATGTTGTTGATTAAAAATTTCAAAGTGAGATATTTTAAGAAACCGTTACAATATACGTCTTATAAATAACCTATTTATAGTAATAGAAATGATCTGCTCATCATTTACTATCGCATTTTGTTTCAACATGTGCCTTAGTTACTGAGTTTGTGCAAAATTATCTTGGCACAGACATAAATAACCTGTACTGAACAATCATAGCTGTACTGTAATGCAATTATAAAATAAAATATAGAATCCTTCTTTTTCTAATCGTGTCAATGGCTTGTTCAATTATATAGTCCAAGATCCCAGAGCTGACAGACATAACTTATTTTCACACGGATGAAACCTGAAGTTTTCAGTAGCGTCTCGTGTGCCTTGAATACCTACGCGCTTTGTGTAACTTGCCGAGTGACACCTGGGCAGGTACCAGGTGAGAAAGGTAACTAAAAATAAGAGTTATTTAACTTAAATTCACATGGCTGATTTTTACATATGTAGAATATTATTTTAAAGTAATATCATAAGTGCCGAACACTTTTGATGGACCAGAGCTTTTGCCAGACGCTTTTAGGCTACCCAAAAAAAAATGAACTTTACTTATTTTGATGAAATTAAATCTCAAATGATTGTCACGATAATTATGATGTATAAAAAATATATGGTATAAACTTATTTACTTTAATATTTATTAATTATTTCCTTGTTAAAGTTAATTTTGTTGAAATAAAGATGCAAAAAACTCAGATTAAAAACAGTAAAAGTATTCTTTGGACATTGTTTTTTTTTTACTTTGAGGCGCATGCGCATAGTGCTCTCACCCTCATACTACTAGCTGAATATTTTATGTCTTAGGGGATGTTTGGTCACTCTGATTTGTCTGACTGATTGAATATAACTTTTAAATAAATACTTCAATAACATATTGAATAACAAAAAAAAACCGACTTCAAAAAGTAGGTAAACTAAAAGGCAAAAAATAAATTTACTTCGCACAAAATAATACGTTTTTTCATTAAGTTAAATATAAATTATTAAATAATTATTTTATAATTCTGAAGTCGGTGCCAAGTAAAAGCTATAAGAACCTTTCTACAATATCAATTTACAGTACACACAATAAAGGGAGGCGTAGTTGTGCTAGTGCGCGGTCGCCCAGTATTGGTACTTACCACAGAAATATAACTAATATTCAGTCAGAAAATAGTTGTTAGAAAGATTGATATTATCTATACAGAGTAATTGTTTACTTGGCACCGACTTCAGAATTATAAAATAATTATTTAATAATTTATATTTAACTTAATGAAAAAACGTATAATTTTGTGAGAAAAATTTATTTTTTGCTTTTTAGTTTACCTACTTTTTGAAGTCGGTTTTTTTTTTGTTAAAAATTATTTTTATTTTACGATTTTAAGTGACGGTAACTTGAGACGGAAAAGTTATTTAAGCCTAAATTAAAAGAATTATCCCCGTACTCCTAACCGTTGAGGAGTTGTACCTTCCAGCATCAGCTCAGCAACTTAAAATGCAATAATATCCAAGTAGTTTTAGATAATATGCAACAAACAATATAGAAGCCTTTTAAATTTAAGGGTTGCCCTCGCTTTCTCTAAGATCCCATCATCAGAACGTGACTTAAAAAAAATGGGACCACATGACAAGTATATCCTTTCAAACAAAAAAGAATTTCTCAAATCGGTCCAGGCGTCTTCGAGTAATCGGTGAACAAACATAGAAAAAAAAAAAAAAATACAACCGAATTGAGAACCTCCTCCTTTTTTTGAAGTCGGTTAAAAATCAGACATGTAAAAATAAGAAAGTTCATTTATTTTTTGGGTAGCTTAAAAGCGTCTGGCAAAAGCTCTGGTCCATCAAAAGTGTCTGGCACTTATGATATTACTTTAAAATAATATTCTACATGACATTATGTAAAAATCAGCCATGTGAATTCAAGTTAAATAACTCTTATTTTTAGTTACCTTTCTCACCTGGTACCTGCCCAGGTGTCACTCGGCAAGTTACACAAAGCGCCTAGGTATTCAAGGCACACGAGACGCTACTGAAAACTTCAGGTTTCATCCGTGTGAAAATAAGTTATGTCTGTCAGCTCTGGGATCTTACTCTAATACTGTCTCAGACAAATAGGTGGTGACTTCAACCACTTCTTTGTTGGCCCGCAAAAGGTCATCGCGGGTGCAAATACAAAATATAAATAGTAAACCACATATCAATTCCCTTGTTGTCTTAAAAAATGGAAATCCCTTTTATATATGTTTTTAAACTTTCGCGATTTGACAACATTTTTCAAAAATTAGACAATCGGTCTGAATAAAAAAATAAAAATAAACGTTGAGCATAGGTATTTATTTACCTTTATAATAATTACGCGATTTAGACCCGTTGTCTAATTTTTGAAAAATCTCTTAATAAATTTCAAAATAGTTGAAAGGTACCGGCCTGGTACGTGTTAGGGCACGCACACTAATGTTGCGTAGTCAGTCGTAACAAAATAATTATGGACTAAAAAGTAGTTAAATATCAATATCAAACATTATAACTTCATAAAAGTTATAATTTTCAAAGAGTAGGTATTGTATTCTGTACGAAATATTCTAATTAGCTGCATTTTACACTTTGGATCCCTGTAACTCTTGAACTAATAAAGTTGACTTAGTCTATATAGTTTTCTTTTAAAGTTCACTACATGTCCTACCGTATTTTTTTTTGGAGCAAATGGTTTGAGCTTTTAGAGGTTTGAGGCTTAGCTAAACTCGAACAAAAATTTGCTTTTAAACGTTGATTATCTTATAAACGGATCCCTTAATCAAAAAACATTCTAACGATCCCCTTGACTGTGGAGTAGGCAACGGAAAAACAATCATCTCCACTTTACATGTAGCGACGGCATCCGAAAAAAATATTTTCAAGATTTAATTCTACTTTTTTTGACATAGTTAATATACATATTCATGCAAAATTTTAGCTTTCTAGCAATAAATTGGGAATGAAATAAATGATTATTATCATTATGTTATCATATCTCGGGACTACAGAGTCCCTGAACTTTGGTAGGCATGTGTGGGGCCGAAGCCAACAGTACAGAGGCCCGATAAACACTTTACTCTAAATGTAATGAGGCACAAACCGGCGATTATCCCTGTTCACATTATAAAAATGCACCCTAGGACAATCCCCGGTTTGAGCAGACCGCAGAAAATGGAGACTAAATGATAAGAGCTATTGTGTTGAGGTGCTAATGGACTGGGTATTCTGGTTTGTGGTAGGTAAAACTGACGCCTGTCCTGAAACACATGTTGTACACGGAAAAAGGGGCAGATGATGACTCGCCAACTCACTATATATATACACATATGGGCCCCCTAAAAGGTCACCTAAGGCACAGCCATACGGGCGAAAGGGTGCAACATTGCCGTATTATTATTATAACGGTTTTAACGCTATGCCTCGGACAGACAGACAGATGGACATGGCAAAACTAAAAGGGTTCCTTGTAGATACTACGAAAACCTAAAATAATATAATTAATCCAAGTTACATTTTTTTTTTGTTATGTAATTCTGATAGCTGTTTCTACTAAGCAGAGCCCGTGGCCATAGCCATGCCGTCTAGTAGCAAAACGCCTTAAATCCATAAAACAATTATCGCCCCTTACATTAGAGACCGCAATACTATTATCGCAGCGGATGCTAACAAGCAAAGCCTGTTTTTCTTTTAGCTTAAACGAATGCACTCAGCGTCGATGTAATCGGATGGAAAGTGTTTGTCAGAGAATTTTCAAAGTGTATTCTTTATTAAATCACTACAGTTCGTATACCTTTGGCTGAAAATATTCAGCTAAGCTTTTGAATATTTTGACGCAGGGATTTTTTTTGTGAGGTGATGTTTTCAGAATTATTTTGAAGAACCTTATAGTAGATGTCGAATTATAGCCGTACAATAAGTAAAACTATGGCCCTCTTTTATAACACATAATTTTTTGTAGTTAGTTACTAATGGTTTTCCTTTTAATCTCTTATAATCAAGTACTTACTTACCTTCGAAGTATCTTGCCGGAAAGTTAAACCTAACCTACTTTATACATACGACGCGACACGACGGTGCGATGCAATAGAATCTCGCTAACGGGGTAAAACAAAATCAATCTCCCCGATGAGTTTATCTTCTAACAATAAGTTATTACCCTATATTGAGCGCCGTGGAGTCAGTAAAATAAAACGCGCTTTATTCCAATATCTACCCGAAGTAGAAGAAAGGGATAGGGTTCAGTGGAGATTTATCTTCATTTTGCACTGTTTTTTAACGGTCGAGGTCCCTTGTAATTGGGGCCACAACTCACCGAGTCAATTATTAATTGTTGGGTCCCGTGCCTTCTGTTTAATGTAGGTGCACTGTAATTTATTATTTTAGAATATCCTTTAATGGCCCTGTTGGCATTTTTATTACGAGTTTACTGTAAGTGCTTTTCCTTGCGAATAAATGGGGTATTGTCTGAGAAGTTTTCGCGTTTACAGGTGAACGGGTTTGTTAATAGCTTCGCGATAAACGATTCTTTTATAAGTTTTTTTAATGATCATAAATACCTAAAGAGTCTTACCAATAGAGCTTCTAATTACAAATAATTTAACTTGAAAATATACACGCAATTTCTTGTGCTATGGGATATTCAGCTTCTTCTTCCTCTTCAAAAAAAAATTGTACAACGATGAACCAAATGTCAAACATTTTATAAGAGTAGTCAAATGACGCGGAACCAAGATAAAGATCGTAATCAATACATGGTCTACAAAAATCTGATGTGGCTGTTTAGAAATGTATTTTTTTATTAACTAGCAAAACTATAAAGCCGCGAAGGTTCCTAAATATTATACTAGTGCAAGTGCAAACAACTAATTTTACCAGCCTTATATCTATGTTCCCGATTGGGAGACCATAGGACTGTAAAGTCAAAGATCACAAGTTCGAACCCACGGCACACACCTCTGTTAGATATGTGTGTATTTATCATATAAATTTATCGCTCGCTAACGGCGAAGAAAAACATCATGAGGAAACCTGCATGCCTGAGAGTGTCTAAAAAGTACGCGAGGCTATGTGAAGTCTACCGATCCATACTTGGCCAGCTTGGTAGACATATTCAAACCGCTTTTCGATTTCTATCTCTCATTCAATGTTAGAACGGGATATAAAGATCAATTATCTATAAGAACTACGTAGGTACTCCATAGCGAGAGTAGAAGAAAGTTGATTCAAAGTTAATCGTGCTTAATGAAAATGGACATAATGAAAAGCAGATTAATTCCGATAAAGGGTTCTTGTAATCACCATTTTGCTAAATAACTGGTTATTTAGGCCCCTAATTACCACTAAGTAAAGGTCTTACTTTGAGCTGTCACCAAGGAAAGGCTCAAATTACATTGTGGCCCTTTGACGCAAAAGGATAATGGGAAGTGCTACATCTTCATTATATCAGATGTGGTTATACGTCGTTCTTATTATATATTATGTTAATAATATGAGACGCACAAATTTCTTCGTATAACAAAAACCTACACCATAGAAATCTTAATAACTAGTCAATAGAAATGCTATCGACTATCTTTTAACACTGGGACGCATGTCGCCGGTTTTCAAATACCACTTTTTGTATTCCTGCAAACAAAATTATTCTTTTTGGCGATGACATTAAGACGACAATTCCTCAACTCGCACTTGTGTTAGATTAGACAAAAGCGCTTGTATTCCTGCAAACAAAATTAATCTTTTTACGATGACATTAAGACGACAATTCCTCAACTCGCACTTGTGTTTGACTTGACAGATGCGCGGCGACAAGGTCACGCGTCTTTGACATTTCTATTGCCTTATTATTAAGATTTCTATGACCTACACATTTAATATTCAAATATAATAATGAAGGTTTTATTTTCAATTAGACTTGTATAAACCCGGTCACGGTTTGATTCCCGAATTGAGTACAAGTTTAATCTGAAATCTATATGCACTTTTTCTTTATATTTACCGACGGTCGGCATTTAATGACTATTATCTTTAAAGACTCAAAAATAGTTCTACTTCCTGTAAATAAGTATGGAAAAGTATGATAACTTAAACCATATATATATCGTATATCAATTTAGAGCACGTTATTTAGAGCAATCGATAACATACTCGACGATGCCAAGTCCCAGGTGACTCTTGAGGCTAGGATCTATCTATGCACTAATATAACTGTAGTGCTCTCTTGTTATTAATGGAGCCCATTTTATTAATCATTATGATAATTAAATAGCTAAGTAGTGGCTAAGTAGAAACAGCGTTGACCGATCGATCATCAGCAGATTAAGCAATGTATTTAGGGAAACTCTCGACTGCAGTACATTTCGAATCGTGTTGTAACTGTAATATAATTAAGTATTTATATGTTGTTTGACGAAATTGCTACGATTATACATTATTTCAGTGTTTTAGATATGATATTTCTATTAAAGTAGATAAAGACTCGATAAAAATTAATAAACTTATAAGCCAATTACGGAAGTATTGAAAATCTGATATTGATTGTACCATCTTAATAGTTTACTACGATCGGTTGGTGAATCTTAACATAACGATTTTCCGTGCCTTGACGAGCACGTTAAACCATCGGTTTCAGTTGCTAATTGAAAATCTAATCGTAACGGGTAGTCAAAAGTTAGAAAATATGTCAACTAGTCTTACATAGAGTATTGTATCGCTTCGTACTGGACTTTTGAGGTCCAATCAAAGTTGCTATACACTATATATCAGAATTTGATAGACTAGAAGCCGTTCCACACATTATAATTGTAAAAATATTTCGGGAATGATGATTTGAGAGCAGTCTTACTCTATCAAATAATCGATATTACACTCGCAATGCAAGTTTCAAAAGTTTATTTAGTCTGAACTGGCTTAGTATTTTCTTTTATGTTTCTGATCCCGATATATGTTTAAAACTAAAAGTCTAGGTTCAATGATTTAGTTTATTAGGCTCTAAACAAAAGCCAACTTCCATCTGATAATTTAATAATTACATTCTAACGCAAGACAGTTCATTTCATTTTTTAATATCAAAAAAGATCGCCGCTTCAATCACGCAAAGTCCTGGCGGTGAAATTATTACTTACAAACAAAAGTACCGAAGCAAAAGAAATAATATTTACTTTTTTAATTATACTCGGTCTCTTGATGTTTCCATTTGCATAAAAACAGAACGGTACCAAAAATATTTAAAGAAAAAATATGAACCTAAAGTATTTCTCCCACTGTTCTCTTTGAGGATCAACTTTACTTTTACTGGAGCAGAAGCTAGGGACTTAGAAGTTTATTTCCTTAGCAACAAATATTGGCAGTTTTTGTCTTCCCTAAAGACTTGAAAAATATTTTAACCAAATATTATTATACCTATTTAGTAGATTGCTTCTTGAGAAAAGGGAAAATGATATTTCTTTAGATGTTACTCATATTTCTTGATATTTAAGGTAATGTTGTTGTTAATATTTATGATTTATTTAGCGACATAGGGACATTATTAAAACTACAGGTTTCACACATGGTCAGTGTTTATTTACAATAATTACAACGATTATTTTCGTTAAGAATTTATTTTTATTGTTTTTTAAACAAAATGAACATTGTGGTCTTCTAAATTGTTTGGCAAACGTGATTGTTTTAACAATATGATGAGATGTTATGATTTTAATAAATTTTGTGTCATAATCATCTTGTAATTATCACCTAATATCGAGTTAAATTGAATAATGTACTCAGATTTGATGATAATGCAGGCCTGCGATCTATGATATGTTGTAACTGCCGAAACATAATATTTTTATAGTGAATGTTTCGTACCCAATGTTATGGTAACTCTTTTTTACATTTGTTTGATACCGCTTTAGTTACCTATTTTACCATAGTAAATATTAAAGTTGTTGTTAAAGAAAATAATCATTCCAAATTTTGACGCCTGCTTGTTAGAGATACACATTTATAACGACCTAATTATTCAAATAACACAAAATACGTTTCTAAATACTTTAACGAAATAAATAAGGTATTAGTAGCTCATTTTTATTCAAATAATGACTGCTAATTAATAGTTACTTATTCAACGAGTATTTCATTGGGCATAGTAGTATTATTAGTAGGTAACATGCTCTCATCATTCTTATCGATTAGTAATAAAATGAGTGAAACAGCTATTATACACGAACGAAGATAGTGGTAAAATTATTACCATATTTGGTCCCATCCTTAGTCCACCACGTTGGTCAATACTAAAAATACTTTCTTAAACATCAATTCACTGTTTTTTCAAAGCATAAGAACAAAAGGCACTCAAAAATCAAACAGTAAACTAAAGCGGTCGAACATTTACATAGTAGCCACAAATTAACAAACGAACCTAATATCACCGAGCTTTCATTAACATTACTAAACGCGAACCGCCATTTGTCAATGCCAGAATTCAGCCTACTATTTTGAGCACCGATAATTTAGCGTTCTACCCTTCTGTGACGTCACGGGGATTTGGCTTATCCGGCTTAAAGGACCATGAAACGAACTGTATTGTTCTATTGTGATAATATAACTTCTTGATTGCAGAACTAAGAGAATGTTTTATAAAATGTAGTCATAAAATAGCAATCAAAACTCACAAAATGATAAACTACATTTATTGCCCCCAAATTAACTAAGTAACGAACCAACTATCATTAGATGTACATACATTACTAAGCGCGTCCCGCCATTTATCATTGCCAGAGTTCAGCCTACTAATTTTGAGCGCCAATAATTTATCGTTCTACCCTTCTGTGACGTCACGGGAATTCGGCTTTTCCGGCTTGAAGGACCATGAAACTAAGTGTATTGAACTATTGTGATAATATTACTTCTTGATTGCAGAACTAAGAGAGTGTTTTATAAAATGTAGTCATAAAATAGCAATAAAAACTCACAAAATGATAAACTACATTTATTGCCCGCAAATTAACTAACGAACCTAATATCGGGGTACATCAATCATTAGATGCACTCAATTACTTAGCACATCCCACCATTTATCATTGCCAGAGTTCAGCCTACTTATTTTGAGCGGCGATAATTTAGCATTCTACCCTTCTGTGACGTCACGGCAATCCGGCTGCTAATCTGGCTTGATGGACCATGAAAGTTAGCGAATTTGTTTAAGGATATTTTATGGAAGGCTGTAAGTAAAAATACGTCATTGTTTCTTATAACATGTCATGCCAGTGTTTTTTTTTACGGTGATATAACCTGATTAAAATACATAACATCACGCCTTTATTATCCAGAAGGCTGTGGATGAGGTGTAAAACACCCACATTTCACCTGTAATGTTTAGGTCCTAGCTCCGCTATAATTAATTGCTATGAATTTCCTGACAGAAAGTTCACAAATAACACTTGGCCCGACCCGGGGATCGAACCCCAGACCTCACGGTTAGAGGCGCATACGCTAACCACTAGAACATCGATGGTCTAACTGGGTTAACTTTCGCAGAAATAGTATTTTAACAAAAAATCAATTTAAAAATATATTTTAAACGTTTCGATAAACAAAATAATATAATTATAAAAATAAACTGCGCTATTCAATTAACACTATTGAGCGTCGACTACAAGGATGAACGGAGGAGGGATCAATTCCCTACCATGCAATTACAGAACGACCTTCTAAGTAAGTGTTGTTCACCGATTAGGCAAATCGATATAAAGCTCATTAGTTACGAGAAGTAGTTAGCAATTATATATTAGTTACAACATCCTTCTCTGAATGCAACTCGGAAATATTATTTTATTTTTGCGAGAATCTTTCAGTATTTATTAAAGCAAGAATTTAAATATTCTCGTCTATTTATTTTAGCATTTCTGGAGAGCTCGTGGCAACATGGTATGCCATTCATATGGTATTAACCCTTTTATATAAAGCCATGTCATGGTAATCTCTACATCTAATGATATAATACAAGTTTCAGATACAATTTCGCAATTAATAAAATCAGAAACCGTGAAAACCATTTAATTAGTCGCAATTAATAAAATCAGAGAGAAACGGCCGTGTCGTAATGAATAATTTGTTGGTTCGAATACTGGTCATTACACCACGCAAGTGAAGTATGAGTTTCTCCTAACACAAGTAAATAAAGCTAAGCTGATGTTAAATTAATGAGAATAGGAGTAATTTGTATTTGCGACATACTAGTAAGCTTTTATTAGGGAAAAAAACATCTCGAAAAAGCTTGGTTATAAGACTCTGAAATTAAGTAGGTCAGGTAATAATTAGTGTTTAATAATGTATTTCTTATTAAAGCATGGAAGTACATAGACAGTTGTTAGCCAGTGTTTTAAGTATCGATAGTGATTTTATTTTGAAAGGCAACCCTTGCAGCATCGTAATCAACAAACTATATATCTATGTTTGTTTTTGGCAAACATTTGTAGTTTCAGATTTTCTCAAATCTTTCGATCTGTTTGCTGCAAAACCAATCTGAAACACACTACTTTGCACAAAATTTTCTTTTATCTCTCATTAGCAATAACACTAATTGAAAATGAGATTGGAAATAGGTGAGCAAACACTATCAGCATCAGTTTTTTAAATAGAAATTGAGGCTTTTAAATTGCTTAGTAAACTTGTATTGCCAGTTTGTATAAATTACATTATTTTATTGTAGATTTAGACGTCCGCGTTGTTTCACCGAGTGAAAAACTGAGTAACAACAAATTGTTCTACGACATGATTTTATTTCAGCATCATGAAACTGCGATACAATCTAAATCCGACGCCTAAATAACTTCGACAAAGCGTTTCTACGACATATTTTGACTAAGAAACAATGTGAGTTTGACGGCAATTCTTCTCCGAAAGCAATGCTAGTCAGACTGAAGTAAACTTCTACATACATCACTCAAAAATACTGTTCTTCGATATTATCTCAAATCATCGTGTTCTAACTAAAACACGATGCTACTGCGAAATTATTAAAAAAAGTGTTTTGATCCCCGGGCCACGCTATCGTGATTTTGCCATCAGGTATTTCTGGTACACCCCAAGGGAAACAATATTATATTTTAAAAAGAATCCGGTCGGACAAAAGATTTTTTAAATCCCTATCTAATCATGCCGCACGGTGCTTTTTTATTGCAAGATAAATTGTAAACATACGGATTTCTGCTGTGTCCTTTGAAACTCGCAATCGCCATCGCCAGAACTCCGGAAATTGTTTTCATCGCAGAGAACGAGAACGCATCGTGTCATCTCAAGATCCTTGCCAACTAGGACGACGTGACGTCTAAGATTTATTAAGGTTCGGGCTTATGCAATATTGAAATAATGGACTAAGCTCGATACATAACGTAATTGAACAAGGCCAAATATAATATTACATCGTTTGCCTTCCCCAGTAAATCAGCCTTTACACATTGTAAATCTTACGTAAAGGATAGAAGAACCTTAAACGTAGGTAATAAGAGTTTATGAAAAGTCGTATCGATAATATTTCTACATTACGATCACAAAATTTATATGGTAAAATCAGTTATATTCGCCAATAATGTCCTTAGTACAGTATTACAACGTGGTAGCTGATGAAATATGGTTTTAATTTAAAAAAAAAAATAGTTATCAAAAGTCAAACATATTTATTTTATTGAATACATTGATCACTTGAAAACGTCATAAATTATAATAATATATCTTATCTGGCTGGCTAGTTCCTTATATTATTATATTGTTAGTAGAAACATTCTTAAGAAATAAAAGAATGCATCAGCTTTTTTGCATCGCCTTTAACGCAGGATTTTATTTGTACAACCATCCAACATAAAGTAGAACGCAATTTGCCGAGCAAATGACGCAAAACAAATGCCAACTGCAATGAACTACGGAATTACACTTGAGCAACTTATTAGCGACATATTTCCTAACAGCGCTTAAGGGTGCAGAAAATTATTTATGACATTATCCCCAAAATATTTATCTTATAAAAAACTAGTGAGTAGGTTGAAGCATCGATCTTGTGTCCTTGTGGAGGAAATTGGTCCTTAGACAAACGCTGTACGTCTTGACCTAAACTGTCAAAATGTGACAAGAATAGATCATGACTAACACTTCAATTTTCGGATTTTATCGCGATATTTCACTTAAATTTCTCTTACTTTGATTTCCCGACGTTTCAAATGCTATTTCAGCATTCATGGTCGCGGGTAGACTGTAAACTCGCGATAAAAACTGAAATATCGCGATAAAATCCGAAAATTGAAGTGTTAGTCATGTATAACATTCGCGTAAACCTTAGAAAATATTATAAAGAATAGATCACTTACGCTGAAGTTGAAATAGCTATGAGAGTTTAATTCTTAAATCGTTTTGATTTATTTACTGGTGGTAGAGCTCTTGTGAATGAGCTCGAGGGCGGCAGCATCGCCGTTTCACCTTTAACCTGCCGCCAAATAGTAGTGCTTCCATTACTGTGTTCCGGTTCGGTGGTGAGATCAGGCCCTGAAATTACTGGCACATGAGGTATAACACCGTAGTCCTCAGCTGCAGCGACGCATCTATAATCTGCTTTTGTGGATTGTTGATGTCCATGGGCTGTACTCCACTTACCATCAGATGGACTACACGTTCGTTCGCTGTGGGCGTAGAATAAAAAAAAAAAATATTAATAAAGTACAGCCACATCACATACATCAAACATCACCAAACAATTTATTCTTAAAGCACTTTTTTCGATGAACATAACAATTCCGGCGTACATAATATTTATAATAATGATTATCAGAAACAACTACGGCTATTAATCCTCAACTCTCACTGTCTTAGGCAAAAAAAGTTAAGAAAAACTTGAAAAAAAAAATTAAAAGAAAAGAAAAAAAAAACAATGTTAAAGAATAAAATCAATCAAAATAATACAAGACTTCCATAAGTAGAATAAAATCAAATTAATTGAATGATTTGCAACGGGTTGTTTATGACTTGTGTGAAGTTTTAGGTGTGATATTATGCTTGAAAAACTGACGCTATACACTAATAAAATTGTGATCGTTAAAAGCTTTTAGAAATGAATTAAAATCAATCTTTAACGCGACTTTTTATTTCCGTCCATCGAACATATTGCAGAACGCAATTTTCCGAGCAAACGACGCAACGCAAATGCCAACTAGCACTACGGAATAACACTTGACCAACTTATTAGTGACATATTTCCTAACAGCACTTATGGAGGCGCAGAAAATTATTCGCGTCATTATCTTGAAAATATTTCTCTCATAAAAAAAAGTAAGTGGAAACATCGATCTCGTGTCCTTGCGGCGGAAATTAGTCCTTAGACAAACGTCGTGCGTCCATAAACTTTTAGTGGGGTGTAAGTTATGAGAATGAGGCGTGGGCATTTTTGCTATTGTTCTTTATATTTGGTGCGTTGCTGAGATATTTTATTGGACTTTATTATAAGCTTTTGCGTTTTTATTTGAGAAGAGCCTTGTTTTGGTTTGATGAACCAATAATGTTACTATTATTCAATGTAGATTGATGGTAAAAATGTTTTTTGAATCAAGCTTGAGAGGAAATATACTATGTTTCACCTGCAACTGGCTACATAATATTAGAGTAAGCTGAGTTAGTTATCCTGCCGGGCAATCAATTTAGTCACGTTTGAGTCATATTTTTACATGGGAAACATGACAAAATTTGATCAACAGATAAGATCCTGAAAATACTGTCTTAGTATCATGACTCAGATGTGTTGACACATTTCTAACTTTGCCGGCTTTTTTAGTTGTCAGTTGACTTGTATTATCATAATATATGATCAAATACACACCCATTTACTACAGATGTCATAACGAAAAACTATTATTAAAAGCTACCGCTACTAACTTGAACCACTAACATGAAAGTCGGTCACAATAGCGAAGTTGTGTAACAATTTATTAGCTAACTTGTCGTTGACACGTCTTGAAGAGTCATTATCTTTGTATTGTGTGATGGAAGATACAATTAAAACGTGAATTACGTGAATGTTTCATTACAATGTCTTTATAGCATATTAGTCTGCTCTTTTAATATGCGTGAGAGATGCTTATTGTTAATGTGTATGTCTGTTTGCCCACGCGTTCTCTGCAAAACATCCTTCGCCAGAAGTCAATACAATAGCGCCAGTATTAAATTATACAATGACACCCATAAAAAAGTCAACATCGCAGGACTTAACAACCACCAAATCAAAACCACTGTTACAGACTGGCTTCAAAAGATGGATTACAATAAAACAGAAGAACTATTAACATACGTCACTTAAACTCAAAAATAGAGGATACACTTAAGAATAATTCTTTCGTTCATTCATTCATAACCACACACATACAAATACACTTACACTTACACACACAATAACATAAACACACACACCCACACATTCCCTCACACACACTCACGACACAATGGTCCTTATAAATATAAGTATAAATATAAATTATAAGTACTTAAAAATAAAAATTATAAAATCATTTAACCTACTGTATTACCTGCAGGGACAACGTTCACTATAAATTGATTGTAAACTGTAATTATATCATGTCACAAAACACGACTGTCCACTGTCACCCAAAATACAAGCTTTCGCTTAGTTTGGGAGACAGTAGCAGTACCTCAAGTACAAATACATTTACATGTAAATTTAAATTTAACTTATTAAGACTTTTTTTTTATTTTTTAATGCTGTCTAAATAGACATAGAAATATATGGCTCCTGAACAAATAATTAAAAAAAAAATTACAATAGCAACAATGCTCTAAGAAGTAAGGAATACTTAAATAATATTTGAACTCACGTCATTTAGGTATAACTTGAAAGAATACAGTAAACGGCCTTAAGGTGCTTATATTTAAAGAATTATCTGCATACTCCCAACCGTTGAGAAGTTATAACTTCCAGCATCAGCTCAGCAACATGAAATGCTGACGGCTAGATGCAAAATATCCGAGTAGCTCTAGGACATATATACAAAAAACAATATAGAAGCCTTTAAAATTTGTGGCTTGCCAAATCGTGACCTATAACAATAGAAACAAATGACAAAAAAACATTTTGCAAATCGATCCAGGCGTCTTTGAGTAATCGAACAAATAAAAAAAAATACAAATAAAGTGATAAAAAACACAGAGCTGCTATTTTGGGTACACCAGTAGAAATAAAAGAGTGACAGTTAACAAATAAATTAAAATATAATTGAAATGAATAATATTATATAAAAATAAAAATAATATAAGTTTTTAAGGAGCGCGGTGACGTGGAATATATCCATAAGACATTTAGCTGCTGAAATTACACACGCTATACAATATTCCTTCATGAAACATATTCTGACCATTAGTATTCATCACTGGAGCATTTAGCAAATCGCCCCATTGTGCAAGGATTCGCAATAGAGAATGCAGAGACGCGTCCATTTACATTGATGACGTAGTAGTTAGCGTAATATTATATTGCTTTAGAGCTGTTACCTGAGTATAATATGATTATTATAATGATATACAACGTGTTATTATGGATTACTCTAGATATGTATGTATTATAATAGGTTACATTATAAGGCTAATAATAAAATAAAATAAAAAAAAAAACTACTAAGGTGTCAAGGGACACGAGACACGGTGTGGATGGAATGAAGTTGGCGTGCGCATTTTTCTCTGTGTGTCTGATGATGTAGCACCGTAGCTGTAACGTAGCATGTAATTACTACGCCGCTACGAGAATTGCTACGAAGTGTGTCGTTACAACTTTTCATCCCAATTTTTTCCGTCTAGCCCCCTTTCGCAACGCGCGATAAGCAACTTCGTTCCAATAAAAAAAGCCTTTTATTTCCTTTTGCAGTAATAATAACATAGCAAAATATTTACATTTCTTAAACTTATTTCGTAACAAAAAATGATTAAATCTAACCTTATTCTATATGTATTTTCTATGTTAAGTTACATTTATTTATTTTTAATGCTATTGTCTACTTATATTAATACGGTTGTTTTAAACTAACTAAACTATTTATATAACTGCAGGAACCCCTTTTCGGGTAAAGGCCTCCTCCAAAGATTTCCAGTCTGCCCTGGATTGGGCTATCTGAAGCCAATTGCGACCGGCTATAAAAAATAAGAAGCTATTAATTACTCTGTAATAATGTTGTAAAAAGTAAAATATATAAATTATACTTCAGACGAAAAAATGTTAAAATACTTTGTTAATGAAAAATAAGATTATTTTAACTAGGTATTTTGTGTCACAATATTTTGAAGGGTCATCGTTAAATAGGTGCTTTGCAGTACTCAAACATTTGAAATCTTTTTATACATAATGCTACATAGTGAAACGTCGAAGGCTGGTTGTATTAGACTATGATTTTAAGATTTATTGTATATATAAAATATATGAAAGAAGATTTATTTAAGCAAAGTTTTGTAATACCGCATTTCTTTGAAATATAATGTTATTGTAGAGCTTATTATTTGGAAAAATTATATTAATCTGTATTTATTTGAATAGTATATGACACGTATATTCAAGAGATGTAAATGTAAATAGACCTCAGAAATGCTCAAATAAGAATAAATGCTAAATAATATGCACATCAGTAAATTTACAAAACTCTGAAACAAAAATAAATATACTCAATAATGCTAATGTACTTTTTCTACTTCTTTATTTACAACTACAAAAACAAAATACATTTTGAGCAATTTTCAATTACTTTAAAGTTAAACAAATTTCCAACATTGAAAATACAATCTGGATGAAAAATTCTAAAAAGCACTTTTCGACGCCTTAAATAAAATAAACAAAACGGTAATTTATATGTAAAAGAAACCTTTGGTGCAGCTTCCTGACTTGATTACTAAGGGACGGCGCCGTTTTAACCTCCAAGGGCCTTATTCTATTTATCCAATTAGCTAATGTGAACATTCATTTAACAAGTGAACAGTCCCTTGCCTACCTATTTATGAACTGTTTTTTAAAACGAAACATCTGATAATGAACGTAATTTATTTTTTAATTACGTTATCTTTAAAATTATAGGGCTTAATTTCAGGTTACTTCTTTAATTACAAGACAACTGCGAAAACAAAATACATTTGGCCCGGTTTCAATTACTTCAATGTAAAACAAATTTCCCGCATTGAAAATACAATCTAGACGAGAAATTCTAAGAAGGACTTTTCGACGCCTTAGATAAAATAAACAAAACGGTCATTTATATGTAAAAGAAACCTTTGGTGCAGCTTCCTGACTTGATTACTAAGGGACGGCGCCGTTTCAACCTCCAAGGGCCTTATTCTATTTATCCAATTAGCTAATGTGAACATTCATTTAACACGTGAACAGTCCCTTGCCTACCTATTTATGAACTGTTTTTAGGGTTCCGTAGTACCTACAAGGAACCCTTATAGTTTCGCCATGTCCGTCTGTCCGTCTGTCCACGGCATAGCGATGAAACCGTTGGTGCTAGAAAACTGAAATTTTGCATGAACATGTATGTTAACTAAACAAATAAAGTCGTAGAATAAAATTTGGAAAAATATTTTTTTTTCAGGTAGCTCCCCTACATGTAAAGTAGGGATGTTTTTTTTTTGTCGCCTACCCCATAGTGTGGGGTATTATTAGATAGGCCTTTTAAAAACGTTTAAGGGTTGCTAAGACAGTTTTTTGATTTAGAGATTTGTTTGCGAGATAATTAACTTTAAAGAGCAAATTTTTGTTCGAGTAGGGCGTCCCCCCCCCCTCTAAAAGCTAATCTACTGGATCCCAAAATCTGAAAAAAATTGTGTCGGTAGTGCATGTAATGAACTTTAAAGGAAAACTATAGCGGATAAGTTCACTTCATTAGTTCAAGAGGAATAGGGGTCCGAAATGTCAGATGCAGTTACTCAGAATATTTCGTTCAAAATTCTTGAAACATAAATAAACATACATAATACATAATATATAAAATCACGTCTTTATCCCACGGGGGTAGGCAGAGACGATGGAACGCCATGTGCTTCGCTCCTTACATACTTCTTTCGCTTCCTCAACATTCATACATCTCGTCATACGTGCTAGCTGGTTTCGTGTACTACAAACATTTCCTTTCTGAAGGACGCCATTTAGTTAAAAAGTAAAATTAAAAATATTTTTCTACGGAACCCTACTGCGCGTGGCCCGACACGCACTTGTTTAAAACGAAACATCTGATAATGAACGTAATTTATTTTTTAATTACGTTATCTTTAAAATTTAGGGCTTAATTTCAGGTTACTTCTTTAATTACAAGACAACTACAAAAACAAAATACATTTGGCCCGGTTTCAATTACTTCAATGTAAAACAAATTTCCAGCATTGAAAATACAATCTAGACGAGAAATTCTAAGAAGGACTTTTCGACGCCATAGATAAAATAAACAAAACGGTCATTTATATGTAAAAGAAACCTTTGTGCAGCTTCCTGACTTGATTACTAAGGGACGGCGCCGTTTCAACCTCCAAGGGCCTTATTCTATTTATCCAATTAGCTAATGTGAACATTCATTTAACAAGTGAACAGTCCCTTGCCTACCTATTTATGAACTGTTTTTAAAACGAAACATCTGATAATGAACGTAATTTATTTTTAATTACATTACCTTTAAAATTAAAAAGCGATCTCATGCTTTTAAGAATAAGGAAGTAAGAATTAGCAATTAACTTAATTTTTTAAAATTACTGTTACTTTATGTTGAGTTTGTTCTACTGTATTATTGAACCGGAAGTCTTCTTTTTTCTTTTTATTTAAGGTTACTTGTAATTTGCGGCTTCAAATTACTAGTATTCTTGTTAACTTCCTCCAGCTAAACTAAATTCACTTGGATTAGGTTCACGCCCACGACCTCCCTATCGTAAGACTAATGCCTTATCTACTGCGCCCCGGCCGCTTTTCTTAATCAATATTTGGTATTTTGATTTTTACGGTTTTTAAAATGAATCATCAGATGTGCTGTGACTTTGGGGATGAGCCATCTATCGGGCACAATTTTAACTTCTTGCTGATGTTGTAAATTTTCTGACGAAAATTTCACAAATATAAAAAAATGACACTTTAAGAACATTCTTTAGGCGTGAAAGTCGTTGCACAGCAAGTCATTAAGCAGGAGAATAATATTAAGTAAATAATAGTAATCTACTAATCAAGTACAGTTTTTATAGTTTAAATTCATATTTGATAACATCGTGAGTGATTGGGTGTGTTGTTTGTGTAAGTGTGTGTTTCTGTTGAGGTGTTTTGTGAATTGTGAATGAGCATGTAAGTGGGTTCGAGATGGCGTAAGTAGGTGACACATGCATATGAATATATTGATACTATGATAAAATGATAAGTGACAAATATAATACAATAGCCACTAAGCGGTGTAGGTAAGTAGGTCCTCCGTCAAACTGTAATCCAGCTGTTGTAGCCAGGTAGTTATTTTATGTTTTACTTCGCGTCTAGTTACCTAAGCCTGTAATTTTATTCTTTTTATGAGCATAATTATATATTTTGCAGCTTAGGCTGTAATATTGTCGTCTTCCAAATGTTGTTTTGAAAGCGATGTTGGGGGTGATATGCTTTATAGATCATTTACTCGGGTCGGGAATGGGTATATTGCTATGTTTTTGAGAATTAGCCGGAGCACAAAGAGCTGTCGTACCGTTAGCATTTTTGTGTTTGTATTTGCACCGCAGGGTATCGAAAGAGCTTTTTGGATAAAACTTTGAGCACAACTCTCTGTGCTCTCTCTAGGCCCATGAGGTGTGTTTTAGCTGCCTACCCCAGATTGTGATGGAAATAACACTTTGCGTGGCCCAGGAATCGAACCCGAGACATCGCAGTGAAAAGTGCATACCCTAACCTCTAGACCATCGAAGCAGGACTCACCTCAGACGCAAACAAAGAGTTGACACCGTTAAATTTTAGGATAAAATTGGGTTATTTATCAAGCCATTAGTGTACAAATCTCGTTTAAAGTAAATTATTCTTGTAAGCAAAGTAAAAGATTTAGAACATAATCCCTAACGAGCTCATTAAGTTACTTTGCTTAAAGAGGAAATGGTGTAGAGTTACTCAAAGTAGCTAGATTAATTATATCTTACATACCTACTCTCGTCTTAAGAAGACAACATTTATAGCGTATTTTCTCTACAAACGCAATCTGATTGTAACTTTAATATTGTAAAGTTTTTATCTATTTTTGTAGACAGATCATAAAATCTAGGAGAACACTTAAAAGCAAGTTTGTTCGTGTCCATTTTGTAAAAATTACTATTTTAATTTTTCAGTTTGTGTGTAAATAAATTAACAATAAAAAACAATTTTGACAAAATGGCGACAAACAAACATGCGTTTAAGTGTTTTTGACACAATTATGTCCACTAAAACGATGTTTGTAGAGTATAAGAATGGAGAAGGGATAAACAGTGTTGTAAACAGAAACCTTAAATATATTTTGATGGCAATAAGGGTAGAGGAAGACCAAAAAAAAGATGGATCGATTGTATGAAATATGATTTGGCTAGATAAGAGCAGGCGGATGATGATGTCTATAAAAATAGATAAAAACTTACATAACATAACATGACGTGTTCGCACGTGTGGTGTAGTGGTTTAAGCGGTCGCCTCGCCGCTCTCCACTGCACTGGTGTTGTGGGTTCGATCCCACATGAGACAAATCTTTGTGTGATTCGCAATGATTTGTTCTGAGACTGGGTGTGCTTGCGTGAGTGAATGTGTGTATTTGGCCTTGTCATTAGGACCATTGGATAGTGTAATTGCTTCTGGCGTTCTATCTAATGAAAAAAAAACATTTTTTTTTTCACATCACGTTCATATTACCCAGAAGAGTGTGGCAGAGGTGTACAACGCTCACATTAGCCATCCACCGGGCACAATTCCAACTCTGGCTGCTTCTGACAAAAAGTTCACAAATAACAGAAAGTTCATAAATAACCAATGTCGATAGCACAGGGTTTCTTTAGGGTTCATTAATTTAAAGAAGGGTTGACTTTTGATAATGATGGTTTATTGTCCAAATTAAAAGTGACAATAACGACTACGGATATGAAGCTAGGGGACGCGTGCTATAGGTTTTCGTGTCGAGAATTAAGACGGCTTAGTAGCGGTCGTTCGGCGGCGCCGCCGAAAGAGTTCCGTTCTCGCCGCCTCACGTTAGCCGCAGCCTTTAATAAATAAATAAATAAATAACACTTTGCCCGACCCAGAAATCGAACCCGAGACCTCGCGGTGAGAGGCGCATACGCTAACCACTTGACCATCTTAGTAGCATAGTATAAATAGTAAGTTATCTTCGAACAAAGGTACATCGCGCCGTTTGTATGTACGCGTAGCGCTTGCCACGCCCCGGGTTCATGTACGTACGCACGCACACTACGCCGCTCGGCCAGTTTCTCGGTCAGCGGTAGTGCGGGCCGTGCCATTACTGTGAGCGGTCGCTGTTTGTTTAAAAAAATAGGTACGGTTACGCGCTGCACTGCAAAATGTCTTCGCGAGTCAATAGATATTATTGTGAAGTTTATGGTTGTTCAAACGACACTATTTCAAACCCAGAATTAACGTTCTTTAAGGTACCCTCTGAACACAAAAGGTGAGTTAATAAAATTTAAAAGTTAAAAAAATTCTCGAGGTTTTAGGTATTTTAACCGACTTCAAAAAAAGGAGGTTCTCATTTTAGTTGTAGTTAAAGTTAAAAGAGAGAAGAACATGGTAGTTTTTTTTTTACTGTAATGGTAGGTAAAGTATATGCATGTAACTGCCTAGTGTTTACTAATATTATAAATGCGAAAGTTTGTAAAAACTATGGATGTATGTTTGTAACTCTGTCACGCAAATGAATGTGTGTTACTCAATGTTTTTTTTTCTTTTTTAGATGTTTACAATGGCTTCGTCTCATCGACCGTAAGGACTTGATAGGAAAAATTAAAAATTATCATCGTGTATGTGAAGTTCATTTTAGCAAAGAAGTGGTAAAAATAAATACACAACGCAAATTATTGGCAAAAGATTCTGCAATAATTTAAAATATCAATCTGACAAGTGACAACCCTACGCCTCGAGCAAGTTTAGGTATCGTGCGCTCCTAAACGCCGGGAGTTGGCGTACTTATTTATTTTTACTATGTTAGTAGTTAAAATTGAAATCTTAGTAGGTATAGAAACACGACATTTGGGCGTCTACTTTTAAAACATCTCAGAGGCTTATGTGCGTTAATTATGATGAGTAGTTTGTATACAGAACTAATACAGATTCAAAAAACTGCATGTGGAATTTTAATTATTTATTACGTTAGGAAAATCTGCATGTTGAAGAGGCTGACATTGTTTTGTGTAGCTTATTAATAATAATAATAATTTAAATTAAATTTCAATTTTATGTATTAATAGTTGCACGCCTTGATTGGCAGAATATGATGATAAGTTGTAATTAGTTTAAGTCACCTATTATGTACCATATTCATCCAAATAAATATTTACTTTACTTTACTTTTTACTTTACTTCATAAATAAGATGACGTTCTTTATCAGAGAGTTAATGTGACGATGTGGTGTATATTTTCAATAAAATATTGATTTGAGAGTTTTATTATCATAAAGGTTATGATTTTGGCAAATCTATCGCTGCTACTTTCGCAGGCACTCGGGCTAACTATAACAACAAAAATGATGCATAAACTGATTGATCTGCGCGGCAGTTGCAAAGTTTAGATGACCTTGACATTAATATTTTTTTTCCGTTCTGAGTCGAAAGGTGTTTTTATTTATAAGTTTAATCTCAAATATTTTACAAATGCATTTAAATTAAAAAATAGGTTGTTCTAATATAAAAGAATTCTTTTTCCGCGTTCCGGTACTTTCTCTTTTAATACCTAAATTAATTTCTTGAAAAAACTGACTCAGAAAGTACTAAAAAGCAAAAACTATTTTGTTCTTAGCATTATTTTCTTTTTCAACTAGAATTCTAGTTTGATGTTGCTCGTCCCAATTCGTTTGACGTTTCATTTTTTTTAATTTAAACGTGTAAACGTTTACCAACTCTTAATTGGTTTGGCACGCAATCTGTCCGTAATTCCCTAGTTTGAAATTTCAAGTAACAAAAGTTCCAAACTTCGAAATGAAGTTCAAAGGAAATGATAATGAAATGAATTACTTCAGCTTTGACAAATATTCTGAAGAGATTGTTAGGAAACGACATTCCTGGCATTATAAGCGTTATTATAAAGTTATTTTCGATTACTACAACAGCTATGTTTGCGCCAACTTCCGATTCAACTTTATTAATTACCTATTCTGTTTGGAGAGTCGAAAATTTTGATTGTTGGGACTGAGCTGATGTTTATTCATATTTGTTTACTTCTGTGATCATTTATGCCTTCGGAATAAAACCGAAACCATCAGAAGTTGAGTGAGTTTATTTCTATTGATTTGATATTTGTGTTTGAAATGATAAATTGTTTGTTCCAACCTTTGTTGTTTGGGTTAATTACAATCTGAATCCTTGGTTTATTTGCTATATCTTGGTATATCTGACAATAAACCATTTTTAACATCACTGAGTGCTCATATTTGATTTTCAAAACATTCGTTTTGAAAATCAAATATCATTCAGTAACCTATCATCACTAAAACTCTTGACATGTGGTTGACTCATGTTTTACACGCAAACACAGATTGGCAGATAGGTAGTTTCTGTAAGATGTGTATCAAACCCATCTCACCCGAGTATAGGCTAGGGCAAATTCTACGATAATCTCTTTGACAGAGACTCATAAAATATTTGAAAGGAATACACACTTCACAATACCATCCGATCCATCTAATTATTTCTACGGATGCAGTGAGAACAGTCCCAAAGTAGGCCACAAGCTCTCAAGGTTCACTCAACTTTTAATTAATTACAATCTTCATATTTTACATTTTATCAGTCCCTCTCATAATTCACGAAATAAGGGTTTCTAACTGCATTAATATTCAACGAAATAAATGAGAGAAGATAATACTTATATCAAACGAAACCAACTCGTCATAATCCTTAGGTACTGGCGCGTTCTTGCATAACTTTTGGTCCAGTGAATAGAAAGAGTTTTTGACAGAAATGAGTATTTTTATATTATTCACATTTTATTTTATCCGTCGAGTTAGAGAGAAGAAGTATATGGCAACTTTATAAAAAAAAAACTGTATTATTATTGTTGGGACGAGGCTTTGGGTGTTCCCGTTAACCTCCGTGGGTCTGTGGCGGTATCCGCACATAATAAATTACGGATGGCATTGACAACGCCAAGTAGTGACATATACGTCACATATTTATGTCAAAGAGCGCTGAATCGCGATAACGAAGTGTTCACAGAGAGTTTACATATGTACTACTTCCAATACGCTACCGTTGGAGCTGCGAGCCTGGTCGGAGGATCCTCCTTTTGTGGTGGAGGAACATCATACCCTGTTCATCTAAAGGTCTATTGTGATAAAAAAGTACAGTAACATTAATTGTTAAATAGCTGAAGAACTCCTTAAACTAACCACGTAACCTAAACTCTCATACACAGGCACTCAAACACACATCACACACAGGCATATACACACGCAAACATACACGCACACACACACACAAACACACACACCCACACACAACTGTATTTATGTCAATCCTGTCTGTTTTGTAATCTACTTACCTGTGTCTAAATTATTAATATTTTTCTTTTTATTTTATTTTTTAGTTTTGTTATGGAAGAACGTAGTCTTCTAATACAGGCATTATTTGCTTAAAAGAAGGCTCCAATCACAAACTAATTGGTGTAAACTTGTTAAAGAAAATAAACGATTTGAATTTGAAACAAAAATAGGACCAAAGTATTACCTGATCCAATTTTAACCTGTTTAATTAATATGTATGGCATTAATCCTACAATTGGCACTACTAAATAGTGCTAGATCATTATTACCCAGAAGAAAAGAACCGGGAATCACTCTTTTCAAAGCCTTCATTCAAATAGGTTCGATTTACCAATGAACTTCACAGTCGTTAAAGTGATGGCGTTCCAGTATTACCTAATACGATGTCAGGTAATTTCCTAAAATGGTGTCGAGGGCTGTAGCAATGCGGTATATCACTCACATTTATTCTTTAGATTTCTTTTTATCCATTGAATTGGTAAAATAAATTACTTGGCAGCTCTATTACGGAAGGTAAATCGACAAAATAGTTAGGTACAGAAGACAAGCTTATGTACGTACCTCCATTTTTATCGCGAGTAGGCCAGGACTAGTACGAGCCCGAACAAAAGTGGTCTTAGTGGTCTTACAAATGATGTCTGTGAGCGATATCTATGTGTGCGTTGGTCGAACGCGCGTTGCTTTCTGTGCTGTATTCTGAGGTAAAACTTTTACATTCATTAGTAAAACCTATTTACTGCCTTATTCAATTATATTCTGAGCCATTTTGCCCATATTTATATTATTATCATGAATGTTATAAATGTATGTGGTCTTGAAATGAACCGTTCTATTACCTACAAGAATATATTTTATGTGCAGGCATTAAAAGCTGTTTTCAAAGCCTATTTATTAAGTTTCCGCAGACATTTCAATAGGTGTGATTTACCTATGAACTTCATAGTAATTCGTTCCAGTGATAGCATTCATATAGCTTATCAATGTCGGACAATTTCTTTAAATGGTGTTGAAGGCTGAAGCAATGGGAGATAAACGTCACTTTTATTGTTCACATTTCTATTCATCCATTGAATTGACGAAAATAATTACTTGGCAACTCTATTATTGAAAGTAAAAGTTTCACATTCATTGGTAAGAAGGACCTAGGTAATGCCTCATTCCATTACATCCTAAGCCATTTTATCCATATAGGTGGCATTAATCTTACAAATCTATCTGCTTTCTAGTACTAGACCATTCTATTACCTACAAGAAAAGGTGCGGGCATCAAAAGCTCTTTTCAAAGCCTATTTATCTAGATTCCAATAAGCCGCAGACATTCGAATAGGTAAGATTTACCAATGAACTTCTTAGTCATTCATTCCTGTAATGGCAGCCATATTACCTAATCCAATGCCAGGCAATTTAATAAATGGTGTCGCTGAAGCAATGCGGGATATATACATTACTTTTATGTTTTACATTTCTTTGCAATCGTCGAATTCTAGAAGTAAATTACTTGGCAACACTGTTCGGCACTAAAAGAGTTTATTGGAAATTTTTACTGTATTGGTACAAACATAGGCATAATATTCGCTAACGTAGCAACAAATAAAATCAAGAATTTATGATGATTGGCTACGGCTTTGTTAAATAACCCATGACAAATTGATATAGTCAACATTGTAATTAGTGTTACTGAAATTGCGCTCTGATAAAGTATCCAAATGCTACTAAATTTGTAATCACTAACACTAGTAGACGACTAAATAGATCAACATTACGTGATTAACACTCGTATTTTATGATTTGAATAACGAGTAGATAGATGACCTTAACTTATCCTAAAAACAGTTAAAAAAATATGGGACAGGCTGGGCTTGAACCTGTGACCTTGTACTACCTTGTTTTACCGCTTTACCAACTAAGCTACAGCCTCGACATGGCTGTTAGATTAAATGTACCAACTGTACGTACGCATTTATTTAACTAAAATACACAACAAAAGATATGTATACTTCAACCATTAATTTCAAAAACAAAGAACACATCTAAATCTGTCGAATAAAACCACCGTTTCCTTTTATTTCAATTTGAATGTAACACATCTGTACTCACGTAGATCCAATTTCCCACAACCCAGATTCTATCATGAGCGCAGATTAAAATTACGACCTCGTAAATACTAAAGAATAAATCAGTGTGGTAAAGGATTTAAAATATTGTTTTAAAATGTTGAGGCTGATCTTATTCAATTAATAAAGATTTCGAAATGTAATCTATTTATGTATCATACTGTACAGGGCTTAAATCATTAAAAAAAACTATAAATAAAAGGTTTTTTATCAAGTTAAGTCATAATTATTTAATATAACTACATATAAGACCATTAACTAATTATTTTTATCATTAGAAGAGGCCCGTGCCCATTTGTGTACATGTTCATACATAATACAGAGCTATAATTTTTTTTTTTTTTTTTCTAACCCATGTTGTCCCACTGCTGAGCAAAGGTCTCCCCCATACACGACCACAATTCTCTGTTTTGAGCTAAAATTATTATAAATTATTTTAAAGAACATACATAACATAACATCACGCCTATGTTACCCATAAGAAGGGTGTGGCAGAGGTGTACAACACCCACACTTCACGTGTTATGTTTAGGTCCCATGGGATAGGCGGTCCAACTCCGTGATGCTATTGTGAATTTTCTGACGGAAAGTTCACAAATAACACTTTGCCTGGCCCGAGAATCAAACCAAAGACCTGGCGGTGAGACGCACATACGCCATCCACAAGACTATCGAGGTATTTTAAAGAATAAGACTGTTAAATACCATACATTTTACGATACTGCGTAAGGTACAATTAGATTTTATTATCTTCCTTATGGCGTCGTCGCGTCGCTTGATATTTGCGTTTGAGCCGCAAACTGGGTCTCTGCAAATAAAATTAATTCTTCACAACTTTGAGTGTTGACAAATTGATAGGGGCCTGGAAACGATTGATGATAATCCCTCCAATTTATTTACTGAAAATGGTTTGGGATTTCAGTTGAAACCTCCATAATGCTAGGATGACGTGATGAATAAAATTTCACACTATCATGGTGACTGATATTTTGGCGGTTATTACAGTATTATTGGTTAATGTATCATCACTACATAGTATAAAACAAAGTCGCCTTTTCTGTCCCTATGTGCGCTTAAATCTTTAAAACTATGCAACGGATTTTGATGCGGTTTTTTTTAATGAATAGAGTGATTCAAGAGAAGGTTTTTATGTATCACTACATAGTATAAAACAAAGTCGCCTTTTCTGTCCCTATATCCCTATGTGCGCTTAAATCTTTAAAACTACGCAACGGATTTTGATGCGGTTTTTTTTAATGAATAGAGTGATTCAAGAGGAAGGTTTTTATGTATAATACATGCATATTATAGTAGAGAAAAGCCGAGAAATTTAAAGATTTGTAATGTGATGTCGTAACAAACATATTTTTCTACGCTTACATTGCAAACGCTGGCTAAACCTTACGAGATAGATCAAATTTATGTACTACGTAATTGTATATCTTGAAAAGATAAATAAAAAAGTCCGCGACAGCATATGTTTATCTCCTAAAGATAACCCACAGTAACCATTTTTATCTTTTACATATTACAAAAAAAATATGGGTTATTTACCAAGCTATTTTAAACGATATAGTATCATTACTTATCCAATTAAATACATTAGATACGTTGTGCATTTCATGTAGATCAAAATTGCGCTTTACAGCATGTGATTTAAATGAATATTTTCGAAGATATTACAGATTTAAAAATTGCGGGACGTAGAGTTTGCGGCGGTATCGGCCGGTCGGGGCGGCGCGGGAGCGAGCCTGTTCAGAGGGACAGAGAATCGTCAATAGAGCGTGAGGCTCGACTAAGTCAGCTTCGGGATAAAAATAGAGCTGAGAAATGTAAAAAGTAAATAAGTAAAAGTGTGGTGTATGAATATTTCAAAGATAGCAGGAAATCTTCATGGTATAGGGAAAGGGGAATTGTTTTACTCCTAATTTAACGTGTGCGGGCCACGGCTAGTAATGAATAAATCAAAACTACTGGATCGATTTTAATCATTTTTTCAGTGAGTGACATAGGCTGTAATATATTATTATTATATACCCGTGCGAATCCGGAGCGGGCCGCTGTGTTTATATACAACGTTCACAGTTTTTCTGTAGTGTATTTAGTATCAGCATTGTACCCGTGCGAAGCCGGGGCGGGTCGCTAGTTTATTGTATGAAGTAAACTGTGGTAATGAAAAATATGGTTTTTAACTGTATTAGTCGAGGCAATTAATGTTGTCTATTACTAAATATGGTGGCTGAATATAAATTTATTTTTCGTTACCTAAGCTAGTTAGTTGTTGTAGTTTGTAGTTGTGTGTGTGAAATTAGATAGTTATTTAAAGTAAATAATTGGAAACTACGTCTCTTTGAGAGTTTAACTATGATAAATGAATATGTTTCTTGTGTTTTTTGAGTACGTTTTGAACTTCATTGTTTGTGTTTAAATATTTACTTGAACGACAAACCATTTTTCTCGCCTTGTTCTTTTAATCCGAAACGGGTAGTTAATAAATCTTTGTTTTTATTTATTTAGTTTAACGGACGTCAAGTTCAAGATTTGATTAGAGAGACCGACCAGTTTTCAGAAATTAGATATTGTATTATTTAAAAGTTTACTTCTGAATGTTTACAAACAAATATATTTCAAACAATAAAGCAATATAATTGTGATATTAGATAGCCCCTTTTCTTAATAATTCAGACTGATTATTCCATCTTCAATTTGTAAATTTCTTAAACAAACCAGCCCTAGTTCCTTGTCTTTAAACACGCATAATAAAGGCCAATTCATGTTAATTGGTCCCTTGGAGAAGTCTATATAGACTCGAATCTCAGCTAACGAATAAATTGAAGGGAAAATAAATTCTTCGCCTAAACTAATGAGAACATCTGTATGACAAACGGCTCCATATTTCTTAGGGTGAAATGAAATTCGGTTATGATTGAGTGTTTGTTTGATATTGATGACTGTGTTTTTACGTGAAGAGAAATAAATTTACTTCTTTTAGTGAGATGACCGGATAGCGGAGACGATAGTGCAGCAGCCTGCTACACTGAGGTCTTGCTGTTCTTATCGAGCCTATTTCTGTTTTTACATAAACAGGCATTATTATACTCCATTAACTGAAACGGCTTTTGTAACAATGTCTGTTTTTAAACGCTAGATTTTCAACAGCATTGTTTGCCACTACAAATGTTTTCAATAATTTAGACAATTTACTTTGACGTAGTGCCTACTAACACATTACAAATTGTTGGCACAACACTTTTACTGCCGGGTAAAAAAAAGTTATTTAATAAACGTGTGTAGTAAGCAACAGGGTAAAAGATGAAAATGTCGTTTGTAATATCACTTATACTTCGCGTAATAGAGATAGCAAAGAAGCGAATTAATCTATTTCAACAAAATTCCAATAAGACGTCGCAGAAACGGTCACCGATAGCGTTCAATAATCAGATTGCTTCCCGATGCAATGTTACTCAAGATTTAACCTAATGCTTAAGTTTTAAGGTTGATATTAGTTTACAAATATCAATGAATAATTGCCAACATAAATAATTTTATCAGCGCCGTAACTGTTGTTATTAAAACGAGAGTATAAAAGGGGCTATTGTGTTGTTGGATGTATGGTCAGGTTCTGTTATCTAAGCCTCGGTGCCATTGGTATATTATATCGTAGATGTTCAGTGCAAATTGTTACATACCGCCATCAGTTATTCAATAGGCCTTTAGCAGAATTGCCTCTGAGGGCGTGTTTGAAGGTAAATGTTGTGGATATAATGGCGGAATGATGTCATAAAAGTGTATTTATGTGCTGTTGTCGGCTGTTGATTAATAATATGCTTTATTTTATGCGATATTATTATGAGAGGGTAAATTAGTAAATAAAAAGCTTTTAAAAAGAGCTTTATATTTTGTTATTTTTGTTTGTATTGTGGTGTTTACCACAGCTTACTTAAAAATAAAATGAGAAACTCTAGCAATGTTAAAATTCTGCTATAGGCTTCAAAACAGCCAATAGACACGATATTGAAAAACAAAAATCGTAATGCAATTCTGCCGCAGTTTGTAAATTGCTTCGCATGTCTTCCGTCAAAACATGTAACGCTCAATTTCAATGTATTATTGATGAGGCTGATATAATTCATTTTCTTGTATAATATTTGACTAGATTTATTATCTAGTCAAATATTATATATATATATATATATATATAATATTTGACTTGACTAGATTTATTATCTAGTCAAATATTATATATATATATATATATATATATATATATATATATATAATATTTGACTAGATAATAAATCTAGTCAAATATTATACAAGAAAATGAATTATATCAGCTCATCAATAATACATTGAAATTGAGCGTTACATGTTTTGACGGAAGACATGCGAAGCAATTTACAAACTGCGGGCAGAATTGCATTACGATTTTTGTTTTTCAATATCGTGTCTATTGGCTGTTTTGAAGCCTATAGCAGAATTTTAACATTGCTAGAGTTTCTCATTTTATTTTTAAGTAAGCTGTGGTAAACACCACAATACAAACAAAAATAACAAAATATAAAGCTCTTTTAAAAGCTTTTTATTTACTAATTTACCCTCTCATAATAATATCGCATAAAATAAAGCATATTATTAATCAACAGCCGACAACAGCACATAAATACACTTTTATGACATCATTCCGCCATTATATCCACAACATTTACCTTCAAACACGCCCTCAGAGGCAATTCTGCTAAAGGCCTATTGAATAACTGATGGCGGTATGTAACAATTTGCACTGAACATCTACGATATAATATACCAATGGCACCGAGGCTTAGATAACAGAACCTGACCATACATCCAACAACACAATAGCCCCTTTTATACTCTCGTTTTAATAACAACAGTTACGGCGCTGATAAAATTATTTATGTTGGCATTATTCATTGATATTTGTAAACTAATATCAACCTTAAAACTTAAGCATTAGGTTAAATCTTGAGTAACATTGCATCGGGAAGCAATCTGATTATTGAACGCTATCGGTGACCGTTTCTGCGACGTCTTATTGGAATTTTGTTGAAATAGATTAATTCGCTTCTTTGCTATTCTCTATTACGCGAAGTATAAGTGATATTACAAACGACATTTTCATCTTTTACCCTGTTGCTTACTACACACGTTTATTAAATAACTTTTTTTTACCCGGCAGTAAAAGTGTTGTGCCAACAATTTGTAATGTGTTAGTAGGCACTACGTCAAAGTAAATTGTCTAAATTATTGAAAACATTGTAGTGGCAAACAATGCTGTTGAAAATCTAGCGTTTAAAAACAGACATTGTTACAAAAGCCGTTTCAGTTAATGGAGTATAATAATGCCTGTTTATGTAAAAACAGAAATAGGCTCGATAAGAACAGCAAGACCTCAGTGTAGCAGGCTGCTGCACTATCGTCTCCGCTATCCGGTCATCTCACTAAAAGAAGTAAATATATTTCTCTTCACGTAAAAACACAGTCATCAATATCAAACAAACACTCAATCATAACCGAATTTCATTTCACCCTAAGAAATATGGAGCCGTTTGTCATACAGATGTTCTCATTAGTTTAGGCGAAGAATTTATTTTCCTTCAATTTATTCGTTAGCTGAGATTCGAGTCTATATAGACTTCTCCAAGGACCAATTAACATGAATTGGCCTTTATTATGCGTGTTTAAAGACAAGGAACTAGGGCTGGTTTGTTTAAGAAATTTACAAATTGAAGATGGAATAATCAGTCTGAATTATTAAGAAAAGGGGCTATCTAATATCACAATTATATTGCTTATTGTTTGAAATATATTTGTTTGTAAACATTCAGAAGTAAACTTTTAAATAATACAATATCTAATTTCTGAAAACTGGTGGTCTCTCTAATCAAATCTTGAACTTGACGTCCGTTAAACTAAATAAATAAAAACAAATTATTAAAAGATTTATTAACTACCCGTTTCGGATTAAAAGAACAAGGCGAGAAAAATGGTTTGTCGTTCAAGTAAATATTTAAACACAAACAATGAAGTTCAAAACGTACTCAAAAAACACAAGAAACATATTCATTTATCATAGTTAAACTCTCAAAGAGACGTAGTTTCCAATTATTTACTTTAAATAACTATCTAATTTCACACACACAACTACAAACTACAACAACTAACTAGCTTAGGTAACGAAAAATAAATTTATATTCAGCCACCATATTTAGTAATAGACAACATTAATTGCCTCGACTAATACAGTTAAAAACCATATTTTTCATTACCACAGTTTACTTCATACAATAAACTAGCGACCCGCCCCGGCTTCGCACGGGTACAATGCTGATACTAAATACACTACAGAAAAACTGTGAACGTTGTATATAAACACAGCGGCCCGCTCCGGATTCGCACGGGTATATAATAATAATATATTACAGCCTATGTCACTCACTGAAAAAATGATTAAAATCGATCCAGTAGTTTTGATTTATTCATTACTAGCCGTGGCCCGCACACGTTAAATTAGGAGTAAAACAATTCCCCTTTCCCTATACCATGAAGATTTCCTGCTATCTTTGAAATATTCATACACCACACTTTTACTTATTTACTTTTTACATTTCTCAGCTCTATTTTTATCCCGAAGCTGACTTAGTCGAGCCTCACGCTCTATTGACGATTCTCTGTCCCTCTGAACAGGCTCGCTCCCGCGCCGCCCCGACCGGCCGATACCGCCGCAAACTCTACGTCCCGCAATTTTTAAATCTGTAATATCTTCGAAAATATTCATTTAAATCACATGCTGTAAAGCGCAATTTTGATCTACATGAAATGCACAACGTATCTAATGTATTTAATTGGATAAGTAATGATACTATATCGTTTAAAATAGCTTGGTAAATAACCCATATTTTTTTTGTAATATGTAAAAGATAAAAATGGTTACTGTGGGTTATCTTTAGGAGATAAACATATGCTGTCGCGGACTTTTTTATTTATCTTTTCAAGATATACAATTACGTAGTACATAAATTTGATCTATCTCGTAAGGTTTAGCCAGCGTTTGCAATGTAAGCGTAGAAAAATATGTTTGTTACGACATCACATTACAAATCTTTAAATTTCTCGGCTTTTCTCTACTATAATATGCATGTATTATACATAAAAACCTTCCTCTTGAATCACTCTATTCATTAAAAAAAACCGCATCAAAATCCGTTGCGTAGTTTTAAAGATTTAAGCGCACATAGGGATATAGGGACAGAAAAGGCGACTTTGTTTTATACTATGTAGTGATACATAAAAACCTTCTCTTGAATCACTCTATTCATTAAAAAAAACCGCATCAAAATCCGTTGCATAGTTTTAAAGATTTAAGCGCACATAGGGACAGAAAAGGCGACTTTGTTTTATACTATGTAGTGATGATACATTAACCAATAATACTGTAATAACCGCCAAAATATCAGTCACCATGATAGTGTGAAATTTTATTCATCACGTCATCCTAGCATTATGGAGGTTTCAACTGAAATCCCAAACCATTTTCAGTAAATAAATTGGAGGGATTATCATCAATCGTTTCCAGGCCCCTATCAATTTGTCAACACTCAAAGTTGTGAAGAATTAATTTTATTTGCAGAGACCCAGTTTGCGGCTCAAACGCAAATATCAAGCGACGCGACGACGCCATAAGGAAGATAATAAAATCTAATTGTACCTTACGCAGTATCGTAAAATGTATGGTATTTAACAGTCTTATTCTTTAAAATACCTCGATAGTCTTGTGGATGGCGTATGTGCGTCTCACCGCCAGGTCTTTGGTTTGATTCTCGGGCCAGGCAAAGTGTTATTTGTGAACTTTCCGTCAGAAAATTCACAATAGCATCACGGAGTTGGACCGCCTATCCCATGGGACCTAAACATAACACGTGAAGTGTGGGTGTTGTACACCTCTGCCACACCCTTCTTATGGGTAACATAGGCGTGATGTTATGTTATGTATGTTCTTTAAAATAATTTATAATAATTATAGCTCAAAACAGAGAATTGTGGTCGTGTATGGGGGAGACCTTTGCTCAGCAGTGGGACAACATGGGTTTGATTTATGAATGGTTTTCTTTGGAATTAAGGAATTTTTGGATGAATTTACTTTGACGTAGTGCCTACTAACACATTACAAATTGTTGGCACAACACTTTTACTGCCGGGTAAAAAAAAGTTATTTAATAAACGTGTGTAGTAAGCAACAGGGTAAAAGATGAAAATGTCGTTTGTAATATCACTTATACTTCGCGTAATAGAGAATAGCAAAGAAGCGAATTAATCTATTTCAACAAAATTCCAATAAGACGTCGCAGAAACGGTCACCGATAGCGTTCAATAATCAGATTGCTTCCCGATGCAATGTTACTCAAGATTTAACCTAATGCTTAAGTTTTAAGGTTGATATTAGTTTACAAATATCAATGAATAATGCCAACATAAATAATTTTATCAGCGCCGTAACTGTTGTTATTAAAACGAGAGTATAAAAGGGGCTATTGTGTTGTTGGATGTATGGTCAGGTTCTGTTATCTAAGCCTCGGTGCCATTGGTATATTATATCGTAGATGTTCAGTGCAAATTGTTACATACCGCCATCAGTTATTCAATAGGCCTTTAGCAGAATTGCCTCTGAGGGCGTGTTTGAAGGTAAATGTTGTGGATATAATGGCGGAATGATGTCATAAAAGTGTATTTATGTGCTGTTGTCGGCTGTTGATTAATAATATGCTTTATTTTATGCGATATTATTATGAGAGGGTAAATTAGTAAATAAAAAGCTTTTAAAAGAGCTTTATATTTTGTTATTTTTGTTTGTATTGTGGTGTTTACCACAGCTTACTTAAAAATAAAATGAGAAACTCTAGCAATGTTAAAATTCTGCTATAGGCTTCAAAACAGCCAATAGACACGATATTGAAAAACAAAAATCGTAATGCAATTCTGCCGCAGTTTGTAAATTGCTTCGCATGTCTTCCGTCAAAACATGTAACGCTCAATTTCAATGTATTATTGATGAGCTGATATAATTCATTTTCTTGTATAATATTTGACTAGATTTATTATCTAGTCAAATATTATATATATATATATATATATATATAATACATAAAAAACCCAACATGAATGTTATCAATAATAATCTTGGTACCTAGATCTATTTTTTTGGTTCTGTTAGTAATCATGTCTTTACATTATTTTGTAACCACAAAATCCTTATGACATAAAATCAATATTAAGCGTATTTGTAGCATATATGGAGAAAATTATGAAGCAAGTAAAATAGGTAGATTAAGTTAATAGTGGACGGTACTATGAATTATGAGAAACAATTTAAATACTGCAGCTGACTCCAATTTCGTATTGGAGCATTATGCACACCTGAGGTTTCGTATGATTCTAGGTTATATTTTTATTTATCTAGAATTTAAGGTCAGATATAGAACTAAGTATTATCTTAAAATATTGCACTTTGCTTTTGTTTTTGCTGTAAATGTGTTATTAGAATATCGCCTTGCTCTTAAAAAATAAATTGACATAACGATTACATAATATAAGCCCCAACATAAATTTATAAAACAATAGAAATTGAATTTGAAAATATACTAAACAAAACTTAAATTTACTTCAAAAATAGAGAATGAATATCAATTTAGCGAAGCTCCAAGCGCTGTCGTTTTGGGACATACCAAAAAGCTCTGCGGCTTTGGTCACGTCAATTCTGTGAAATCATTCGGAAATCAAACGTCAAATGTCACTCGTGTCGACTCTCATCAACGTCTGCAGAGCATCGAACTCGAATTGAAAATCTTTTTTTCAAATACAGAATATTTAAGCTTAATAATGGAACACAGTTTTTAAAACCGATTTGAAACAGATTAGATCAGTAAACCGTTGAAAAAAAACAAACGCATAAGCTATTTGACCTTTGTTTTAAAATTGCAGCTTTTGCATGCAAAGTTTGGATCTTTAATTAATGTAATTATCGTTGACTATATAATTGTTCTAGCGTTGTTTCGTCCAAGAATGAACCTTGAAATGTCTAGAATAAATATACGAAAACTGCAAAAAATACATAAAACTTAACGAATACCCGGTTCCTGCAGTTGTTGCTATTTATGTAGAATAAACCTGTCAAGGTTATACAATTATACAAAAGTGTTGGCGTCAGTTACTTAGCTTAATTAAAGTAATAAAAAATATTGCTAAAAAAAATTTCGTTGTTCATTTTGACTATCCGTGCCACAGTAGATTAAAAAACGGACATTATTTTTTTTTATCTTACGGTACGGTTTCATCTACAAAAAAAATTAACCTAACTAGACTCTAAAAATGTGTAAACACGAGACGTAAATATATCAGGAAAATGCTGATATTTTATATTTTTGGTGATGATGTAATTTTTTTGGATGTCTGCGTGCTTATATATATATATATACCTATGACGCTGGCACAAAAAGAGTTGAGAAATTTCGAGTCTAGCAGCATATAAATCCATAGCTGAATTGGCAAAGCACTTGGGGCGTTTACCCAGGGGGTGCAGGTTCGAGTCCTGCTGGATTCTTAATGTTTTCCAATTAAATATTAAATAAAAAAAATAATGGCTTGTATAATTACTACAACTCGGGATGTTATTACCTACTGACCTTATTTTATCAAAGAAAATATATGACACAGATACAACCCTTAATTCACCTACCAAATTGCAGTAATATGACATGCCTGTTTAAAAAATAACGGTTACATCGCGTGTGTGGAAAGGAAATAAAAAGACAGCTAAATTGTTATCTACACTCCATTTTTAAATTAACCTGTTACAGCCACGACTCGCCTCAAACATTTAAATAATCATATTTAGGCAAACTGTTACGATCCGCACGCGACGCAATTTTACCTAAAAAATTCATAACGTATTTTTTTATCATGACAAAAAGAAACAAAATGTTTTTGTAATTTTTTCCGCATGAAATGTTCTACTAAAAAGTCTAGTCTTAACCTTAAGTGACCCAGTGTAATCGTTATGTTTTTTTAAATAATAGGGAACTCATGATATTTTAAATTAATTTCTGAAATCAATCATTTTCATCTTTATAACGAAGAAAAATATATTAATAAACTTGAAATTATTTAAATTCTCTTTTATAATTAAGTTTAAATATTGAATAAATTTGAAATGCTCAAACGCCACTACTAGCGCCACGCTTGTGATGACATAACTTATCACATCCCGTGTTTGTTTACCGTCAAAGAGAGTGACTATCAGAAGGAGATTATAGCAGTATTATCAAGATTTACTATGATTCGATATCATTATTATATTTTATTTTCGTCGATTAAAAACATAAGGTTATGACGGGACAACAGATTAAATGTACCTATTTTCGGTAGAATGTCCGATTTGGCTTTAAAATAAACAGTTTCAGTCATTGTTCTAGATTTAGTAGATTAATTTAAACAAGTAAAACAAGTAAATATTCACAAGAAATCTCCACAGTAACACAGATTTCAATATATATTTTTTATAAACATTACTAAATTTCTGATATTTGACGTCACATTTCGTTTAACCAATGGTGGCGTTTTGGACGTTTGTATTGACCGCCCATATTTTCTAACTATTTAACATTATTGGCTATAAATAATAACAAAATAAAAAGAAATAAAAATAAAAAAATAAAAATATTGTAAGTAATATGATACGATAATAAAGATTTAAGATAAAAATGTTTCAATCCAATTTAAATATTATAAGACAATACAATAGTCCCTTAACACCAAACAAAAGATCGAGCAATACAATACCTGTCCTATTTAAATATCTTATAACTAGCTAAGGGGCTTCATTTTAATAATTCTTAATGTGAACATTAAAATATTTTTATTAAAACTGACGTGAGTTTGTAATTATTTAAATTATGAAATACGGGTGTTACTCACGTAATGTTGGTCTATTTAGTCGACCGCGGTTTCGCCTATACGTCTAGTCGCAGCCAGTCTTGCACTGTATAGGCGAAACCGCGGTTGACTAAATATACCAACATTACGGGAGTAACACCCGTATTTCATAATTTGAATAACATTAAAATAATTGCCAAGAACCCACACATATTCCCAAGATATTTGATACAATATAGAATCGATTATCCCTCAATAGAGCGGTATCTCATCACGTTGTCACGTTATGCCATAGTGCCGCATCAGCGATTTGTGAACGAACGGTAAAACATCTTACCTTACGTTCAGGATCTGTATACTCCAGGGAAATCCTTTTTTTTTACGAGGCTGTTCAAAGAGTGGATTATTTTAGGTGTGTATTTGTATAAAAGGTTTTATTTTGGAGATCGTAGCAGTATCGATTTGTCAAGTTATACTTTTATTAACTTTAAAGATGTTTGCCCTAGCCCTTCTCATTCTCTTGATTCAAAATTAGACAGAGAAAAAAGTTGCAGACATGAAATTTTGATTAATTTATTATGAATAAAATATAGCACTTACTATGTTAATATTCTAAGATACATGTCCAACGCTGTGTGCCTACAAACCGCTGAGGTATCAGAAAAATCAAATTAGCAAAACCACTGCGTACAACGCAGCAGTAAACCGTTTAGTATAATTTATTATAACAGCTATGAAGCAATGTACGACGTCATCATTCATCATTATTAGTCCGTAGTTTCCCAACCGGAGGTAATATTTCCCTGCTTCCATTAATATCCGAATAATGCAATCTCGGACGAATTTCTCTCAATAGCTGAAAAACATCTTAATTGTTTCTCGAAGACTGTAGCAGTTTCTCAGCCGAGTCAATAAATATGAAAGTTATATTTGGTTTATATTACTATTTTCTTTTATTAATCGAAAAATAAAAAATCTTTTTAGTATCTTTTTATCCAATAACAATTGCTATTTATTCCAGTCAAAAACTTTTTGAAATACCTTAAAGTCACGGATTAGCCTCTTGAATATTATTTAAGATAAAATCAATTATTTACAAATCAAATTCATTGAATTTATCAATCATGATAAAATAAGTTTATGACTTAACGCTCAAGCTCACAAATATAGGAGTTGATAAGTTTTAGACTTCATTCATACTCGAAACTTAGCAAAATGGTGGCGCAAAAGTGAATTATTGTTATAAAAGATTGCGCATGTGGAAAATATTGCGACAGGTTTATGGACCATTTAATATTTGTGCGACAAAAACACTTTTTATGAAAGAAAATTCTTTCATATTTTTTAACCTGCACGATTACCAAGGCCAGCGACATTTAGAACATAAATCCTTCTTTTCAGTCGTAACGATTCTAATCCATAAAACTGTTTCCCAAAATGATTTCAAATTATTTATATGCAAATCACATAGTAATCCTCAATCTCCAAGCCTTTTTCCTCTTTATTTAGCTGAATAGCAATATTTTAAGTGGAGCGATTGCCATCAAACTTCCACAAGCCAGTACAAGATAATACGATACTCTTTGTTAGACTAGTTGTAGAGTTTCTGGTCTCTGACTATCCGTAACGACTGAATATGTCTAAATGGCAACCGGGGCCGACGGCTTAACGTGCTCTCTGAGGCACGGAAAAAAACTCATTATGTCCAAGATGGTCACTCATCCATGGCTGACCTCGGTTAGCATTGCTTAACCTGCAAGAACGATCGGTCCACGCGGCTTCAACTTATTTGGATATTGGAAAAAAATATTATCTAAATTGTCAATACATTACTCGTAATAATTGTGAGAATAATCTCAAAGAACAACGAAAAAAGCTTTCCAAATTACCATTTGTTCCTGAATGCAAATCAGTTTAATTAAACCACATACTTCATCACAAACCCACATTCAAATTTCTCATAAGGACCTTGAAAATGATTCAGTGAGGTCTTCACAAAGTTTCGTTTAATTATCAGATCGTTTTGTTACCTTCAAACTGCGGTCTGCCCCTTTGATATTAAGTATTAAGTTTGTCGTAACTTTGTTATTCACCGGACTTACTTCCTTGATTACTCTTTGAGCCTATTTTAATTCACTTTTGTTCAGAAAGTGACCGTCTTCTGAAATAAATTTACTTACAAGTTTATGTTATTGCTATTTGTTTGAGCAATGAAAATTGAGTTTTTCGTCTTCATTTTTTTTACACGAGTTTCATTGGTGTTAGGGTAAACATTTAATTATGAATTGTAAGGATAACAAAAAAATATATATACCTATCACACAACTAAAAAGCCTAGCTACGTATTAGTTGGGTGTTCATTGAATCTTTATGTTTTATATTAAAATACACCCGACGAAATGGTTATTAATCACAATCCCTTTAGTATTCTCATTCAATGACCTATCAACAAATATGATTTATGACCACTTTGACAAATATTTAATTTTACTTTGAAATTGTCAAATTTGATAAAGTTGACATATTTTGTTGATAGTACAAGTGAATTCAAGCAAATTTTGACTTAAGTGTTTTGAAATGTCTGTAAAAAGATAGCTTAAATAGCACCCAGGAAATGATATCAAGCAGATTAGACTGCCCGTACGTCGGTTACTGCGACGCCATTTCTCATGAGATGGCGGCGAGGCGGTGAACTATGTGCTGATCTCACTTGTTTATAATAAGTTCCAAATTGTATCTTTCACTAACAAAGTATATAAGCTTTACTAACATTTTGAGTCATGATCACTTGATTAAACAGATTTTATTAATATTATACAAAAAATGTATGAAGGTGGATCACGAATCTACTTTGTTGATAATACCATGCACAATATTATTTTGTCAACCCAAGATCGATATTACCTATTATAAACAAGTGTATGTAAAATGATCCTGTTCCAGATTTATAATAAACAAAACCATTCTAATCATATATTATCTTATTCAGTTACCCATTTCGTTAAGGGTAAATAAGACCCAATCATTAATTATAAAACCGCCACAATTAATTAAGCAAATATCATGTTTCGTTATTAAAATACGTATCGGAAGAGAGTATTTAAAATTTTCCTTCATTCAAATTATGATATAATAAGGTTACTGTTCTCTTAATTGTTTATACCTAAGGATCTTTTGAATTTTGTTGGTATAAACTATAAAGGACCTTCGCAATCGAACATTTTGAAAATGCCAATTCCAGACGTATACTGGCCATGACATTGCTGATTTAAATATTTTACTACGACTGAGTATTTTCAGGATTAAAAATGTAGGTATATTAAAATACGGTATCGCCTTACGTTTACCGATAAAGTCGGAAACACACTTGTGTGTCGTGGCGTGATGTGACGCGACAGAACGTGCATTTTGTATGCAACGCCACAACAAGACATGATACAAAAGTGTGTTTCTGTCTATACAAAATGTATGCTACCGAATGCGCCACGACACACCAGGACACGTAAATGTGTTTCCGACTTAATAGTGAAGAATGGACTAAAATATGTTTGCCAACTAAAATTATGCAACAATACAAAATGTATGTTCTTCATTATTATTCGTTTATGACTAATGGTTGTAGAGTAGTTATATGTAATAACCACATAATTGTGTTATGTTTTAAGTTGTTAGTTAAATGTTAATTAATTCATTTTAATTGGAAAGGCCATGTTTTTGTTTAATAAATATTATATTTTTCTAATTATTTAGTGAAGTTATGTTGATCATTTGTAATTTGAATACACTACTAACACATATTCCAATACATTTTAATATACTATAATAATAAATTGAGTCAAAGTGACTCAATTTATTATTATACCTAGATTGGTATCTATGTATAATAATTCTGTGAACGAAGATAAACTCAGATCAACATACAGATGAAAAGAGAAACCCTTTAAATTGAGCAATTTTGACTAAGTACGATATACGTACTCTTCTGTTATTTGTTTGTGTCAATAAAGTGAGGCGTAGTTCTAACGCACACCTATTTGTCCTCATTTTATATTCTCTACTTTTTTATATTCATACCAGAATCTTTACAGACAGTATAGTCTCGAAGGCCACATTACCCCACTAGACAATAATAAAGGCAGCTCTATAGAGGCTTACGTAGACACGCAGTCGATAATTGCTATTCCTTTCAAGCGAACAACAAAACCAAAGAATGGCCTCTCAATCTCGGCGGCCTTACGATCCTTGGTGAACGTCGCTGGCAGACTGTTTACTTCACTCATTGTTGGAGCTTGAGTGTTGAAGTCTGTTTATTCTAGCTATTTCTGTTGTTGGCTTATGATAAATAGTGTATGATTAACGACATAAACTGTGAAAAAACTGGACTTAACAGAAATTATGAAGCTGTTTATTTGATATTTAGTCACGACCTTATTATCTACAAAGGAAAAAACAAAACAAATATTGTGGATTTTCTTTGTATATCATAACTTGCTACAATGTATCAATATCCCGAAACAATATACTTTCTTATTTTTATATGGTATCATACAAATTCATGGATTGTTATTTGATTTTGATAAAATGCCGATCTAAAGCCAAATTGAATGGAAAAAAAATCTTTTACTGTAGGGCGAATGAAGCACATTCAATATGGCCAAGAAATCTGTTCTTATTTGATTCGCATAGTATTACTTTTTATGTAATTCGAACTTAAAAACTTCGCTTCTAACAGTACGATTCAGTGTAATATTATTATTCAAGACTGACATTATTATAAATAATTTTAGTTTAGGACTTGAATCAGCCTTAAAACCTTGTTTATCCATATAAGATAGTGTTGGTTAAGTATTATACATACTCTCCGAAGTTGGCGTTGCACAATTTTGACTGAGTTCACAATATTAAATTTACGAGCACGTTAGCTTCGTGAATGTAGACTTTGAAACTATCTTGCTGCTAGCTCGTCTTAAGCTGTTATTAATGTACACTGAATTTCACACAAGCACATTAGTTTTAGGTGTCGTATTATATAGTGGTACCTAACATAACATAATATCACGCCTATATTACCCAGAAGGATGTGGCAGAGGTGTACAACACCCACATTTCACCTGTTTAAGTCCTATGGGATAGAAGGTGAGCCTATCGCCATCCATCGGGCACAATTCCATCTCCGTGCTGCTATTGTAAATTTCTTGACGGAAAGTTCACAAATAACAGTTTGCCCTACCCGGGAATCGAACCCGAGAACTCGCGGTAAGAGGCATATACGCTAACCACTATCCCAACGAGGCAGTAATCTAATCTATAATAATAATTTAATCTGTAATTCATGTCTGTTATGTTATGTGATGTATGATTTGCAGTTAAGAATATTAGGTTCACAGGCAAGCATATAAATAATAAAACAAAATTAATTAAATCATTCCAAAAAAAGTTTTTTTATAAAACTGTTTTATCTGAAACATTTACAACCAGAGTATTTTTGAATGACCTACTTTCAATTCACACATTAAAATAAAATATGTAATTATTAAAATACATTTAAACCGAAGTTTCATGAATACATCGTTCTGTAAGGAGTTGTAAAGAAAATTTTATAATAATATAATACTCATTAAAGTCAGACTGGTTTTATTAAAAGCCTCTTTTCATCCATTTTATCGCGTTAATTAACCTTAATACAGAACAAATGCTTTTCATAATGAAACTCACTGTTAAATGGTTATGTAAAAAGAAGGGATTTCAGATTCGATTCAAATAATTGCTATAAGAAAAACGGAACATATATATTTTTTTATTTCAATAAATAGTGTGAATTTTTGAGAACTAAGAAATCTTTAACATTGTTTTAAATGTACAACTCAGCGATCAAAATCATTGATTAAAAAATGGATACTATTCATCATTTCATCATTTCGCCTCTTGTAGTCCACTGCTGGACATAGGCCTCGGCGCAGGACCGGGTGTTGTGGCGCAAATTAGGCAATATTTGACTGTGTTAAAATCATATCTTTTTAGCTATTTCATGTTGTGAACCACATTACTTAAATCACTGATAGCAGCCCAAGTAGCATTACAAGCTGTATAAAAGCTGTACTAGAGCGTAATTTTATACTTAAAGCTGTATAGTAGCTGTATAAAGGCTGCATAAGCGCTTATACAGCCCTTATAAGTGTAAAATGGGCACAAGTTATACAGCGTTTGGTGTTATAAGAGCTGTATAGTAGCTGTATAAAGGCTGTATTAGAGCTGTTATTTGGTGTCAAAAGAAACTACAATACTTTTGTAACTCTCTTATAACACTATTGTAGAACTTTAACTCTCCAGATGGTATCCTAAACGTATCTTGTAAGAGTTAAAGTTCTACAATAGTGTTATAAAAGAATTACAAAAGTATAGATATTTTAATGTACATCATATTTTATATCTACATTATGCAAATTATTATAATGGCAAATTACTTGCTAAGAAAAACATATAAATGATCTTGAACTTATTGGTTTGGTGAAAATAACGTGCAAACCAATATTTATTGTAAACCTGTATATGGTTTTCGGTAAAATATTCGCGCGCCAGCATAAAAATCAAGAAAAACAAAAGAAATACTGAATATCGGTAAGTAAGTTTTTGTATTTTAAGGTTAGAATAACAACATTTTAATTTCAAGTAATAAGGAAAAGGCCAAGTTAACGTTATTTAAGCTAGTAAACATGATACGGCTAAAGATAATGCAAAATAATGTCAATTCTTATTGTTTTTAGAATCATCTAATATGTTTTTGTTTATTAGAAAATGGCGTCAATTTTAAACAGCCCTAACACTATTTGAAGAGCAATATAGCGCCAGTAGCTGTACTATGGAATAAATGAAGTGTATTGTACAGCTTTTAACTTCTAATTAGAGTAATTTTAGAATATTTTTATTCAATAGGCTGTATTATGCTCTTCATTTAGATAATAACTAATAACCTCTTTAGAGATACGTATAAAGAATAAAAATCTTTAAAACCATTTTGACGATTATTTATTAAGGTATTTTCTTTATTTTTCAGAATAATATGTCTTTCAAGATAATAGAAACTGAAGAAAAATGACAAAAAAACTTTGCATAGTGCCAAGTTCCTGGGAATCAAAAGGGGTGTTATGATGGCGAAGGAAGCAATTAATAATGTTATTTTTATCTCCTTTTTTTTTTCTCTTTTTTTTTCGTACGGAACCCTCATTGGAGCTATGGATTGTCGGTGTGGTTGAATGGTTTTTTCTTTAAGTCAATATTGGTTCACTATCATTACTGTTATTTAAGTTGTAATTCCTTATATTCAAATATTCCTTCTCAATCCATCTCCTGACTGCGACATTGATTTGACGTCTCCCTCAATAATACAGACTAAAGCTGTACTATAGCTGCCATTTATCTTTTTAGTTCTATAATACTCTCTTAGAAGTAACTAATACAGCTTTAATACTTATAAGAGTGTTAAATTACACCATAAAAACTAGTGTTATAATGGAGTTAGCATATGCCTTTGTACAGCAACAAGTGTCAAGTAACACTATAATACAGCCTTTATACAGCTTTAGCCGTAGAAATACGCTTGGAGTGTTACACAATTATTAAAGCTGTATAGTAGAGTTGTAATATTCCGATATAACACCTTAAGTGTACGCAGATACCATTATAAAGCCTATATACAGCTGGGCTGTATAATAGCGGATTGTAACACTCTTATAACGCTTATAACCTTTCCTGACTCTCTTATACCGCTCTTATAACACTTTAAGTTCTATATTGGCTGTATTATTGATGCTGACGACACTTACGTGCTACTTGGGAGGATACGGCACTTTTCTTTTGCTGAAGCAAAAATGCTACATATTTAATTTCTAAAGTCCGACAACCAAACGGCAGTAAAAATTTTCTGTCAAATTTCTTGCACTCAAAACATAACATGACATCACGCCTATATTACCCAAAAGGGTGTTGCAAAGATGTTCAACACTCACATTTCCTCTGTTATATTTAAGGGGTGAGCCTATCGCCATTCACTAGACACAATTCCAACTCCGTGCTGCTATTGTGAATTTTCTGACGGAAAGTTCACAATAGCAGCACAAACGCTAAGCACCATCGAGGCTGCTTTCTTCTTCTCTCATTCTTGATTCTTGTATTAATATCCCATAAATCCAAATTATTTCGCGATACCAAGATTGGAAGCATAAATACAGCTTTGTTTTAAAGAACGTCTTAAATAACAGTGGTTTGGCGTCCCTCCAGAGTTTTACGAGGCAGGCCATCAATAACCCCTAGATCGAATTGAAATTTATGTCTACGTTTAAAAGAACCTCATTTTTGATCCCTTGTTTTATAGAATTTACTAGAAATGTCTTAGTGGAATTTTTCAAGATAAAATTTATTATATTGTCTAGGTTTTGATTTTTAGAACCTGCTCTCCCGGAACTATATTTATTTAATATTCAATGTTTAGTTACATATTCAGTATAATATACAAAAATAAACTCTAATTAATCATATTATTATCATATACTTTTCGGCGTAATTACACATAATTACACAGAAGTTTACCTTATTTTCTGTTATTATAACAAAACTAGTTATAAGAAAATTATTACTATTCATGTGAAACTTCTTAAAAAACAAACTAAACAAAAAATATTTTCATAGTCTTGTAAACATTCATAAAAACTGAACACATACAAACGAAATAAAGGAGACTTTTGCAATTTAAAGGCGGATGAAAAATAAGGTAATACAATTTGCATATATTATGTACGCGTGAGAGTAACATTATCATTTGACGACAGTCGACATCGGTCGCAGAAGCTTAAGCGTACAGTCACAGTAAGGCAGGAACAGTAGGTTATCGAAGGTCAGGCGGCGAGTTAATGGCTCACTTCCGTTGATATGCGAAAGGTTGTACAAACAAAAGAACTTGAATGCGTGCGGACGACTCTTAAAATTTCCCCAGAGATTATGCATGAGTGTGTGTAAGTGAGTGCACGCACACGTTTAAACCTTCATTTATGAAGCTCATTGCTATGCTCATTGAAGCTTATTGTTATGAAGATGATCTACTGTTCTCTCTGTACTGTGGTACAGTGTTCCAAACAAGTGAAGCTCCTTGAATATGCGAATCGTGTGTCAAGAATTCATCTTTGTATATGGAGCTTTAGCTTTAATGTCAATATTGTGGGTTATTATGTGGGAAGGCTACCGAATAAAGTGCGTTGTTTATTTTGTATGTGTTAAAGACTGTGTATATTGGAGGGAAGAATATTAGAAGTGTTTGTGAAGCTTAAATAAGGCACGCGTATTCAAAATTCAAAATGTTGCAAATTATGGCTCAAACGAGAGGTATTTAGTGTTGCGGAAGAGAGCTCTGAACCCAATGGTAAAATATATTCCGAACTGCACGGAGGTTTTATTTGGAATTATTAACTTGATATTAATTGTTGGTCGAGATCATAAATATGTTGGCAGTTTTGAGCCTTTTGTAAAGATAGCAAGTTAACTTGATTGTGCCAATATAATTTATTTTTATATATAATGTATATAAAATATATAATTAATATAAATATATATAATTTATTTATTTATTTTAAAAGTTAAAAGCCATTGTTGTAATATGGCTAATGCCGAACAGAGGCGAGTTTTCCGATTCAATTTTGACAAATTCAGTTTTATCCAAACAAATTAAAAATACAGTCAAATTCGAGTAGTAAACCTATTTTAAAAAAGTACAATCACTTAGGTTCCTGTTACTTTAATTCAGCTGAGAAAAACGTGAGGTTGTGAAGTAACTGTTTGCTTGTAGTCTCCTCACGTAAGCACTGAACTAATTTGAGTGGAGCACTGTGCTCGTTTTAAAGAAATATGGTTTGTTTGGACTTTGCGTATGAGATTTTGCTTGTTTTAATCTTCTTTTATATAAAGAATAAAATTCTAAATTTGCCATGCATTTCCATGAAGATTTTAAGGAAAAACAATTTTAATTTTTCTTTAATTCTTTAATTCTTTATTGTACAAATGAAAAAAAAACAATACAATAATATTAGGTACAATTTTAAATTTATGTACAAAGGCGAGTTTAACCACTAAAATGGGTTTTCTTCCAGCAAACCTTAGAGTGCTAGAGGAAAAATATACTTTTTGAGGGTAAATGGAAATGTACAATAAATAGATAATTAAAGAGAAGAAAATTAACTACCTATGACTACTTACATATAATATCATTTACTGTCTGTTCGTACATCACGCAAAAACTAATGCATGGAATTAGATGCGGTTTTCATTGTTTTAAAGCAGGAAGTCTAACTACAACAGCTTGTTTTAGCCATCGTTAAAATTACAAAAGTTCAACGTCGCAAAAGGCTTTCAATATGTTTCTAAATCCAACTTGTATCTCGCCTAGTTTGCCAAGAAACGTTTGGCAAAGCGCCTTACAGACTCTAATATGTTTGTACTAAGTAACTGTTGAAAAAATTATAAGTATAATTTGCTAAGCATAGCTAAGTGCTATAAAAATAATCAATAAGACGACTAATATGTTTGATCTGGGTTACCCGTCAAGACAAGACATTTTTTTTACTTGTTTCATATTAAATATAGTATATAGCATTCATAATTCAGACTAAACTTTGTGATAAAAAATTTCTCTTTATTACAGTTAAAGTCAAAAGTCGCTATATGGTATGTACCTACAGTAAAACATGTAGGTATTTCAGAAATACGAGTATTGGATAATGTTATTGAACAACTTTTAGCGAAGAAGTTTAATAACGTTTAAATTGTACTGTTCAGTAGTTTTCATAACATAATGTAACATCACGCCTGCATTACCTAGAAGGGTGTAGCAATGTACAAAACACCCCCATTGTATCAGTTATGCTAAGGTCCCATGTAATAAAGGATGAACCTATTGCTGTATCTGAGAAATTTCAGACGGATCCAAAATGATACTTTTACCGACGACCCGAGAATCGAACCCGAGACCTCGCAGTGATAGGCCGCATATGCTAACTACTAAAACAACGAGGTAATTTTCAGCGTGTTATTTATAACTGCATCATGTGAGTGTGTTTATGAACTGTTAAAATCATGAAAACCAAAAGAAAAATGGGCTTCTGGACATGTACTTACTACGCTTTTACGATCACGTATTAAGGAATATCTCTATTATATTTGTAGAGGAACAGGGTGTGATGTTCCTCCCCCACAAAGGGAGGATCCTCCGACCTCGGTGGTCGAGGCTCGGTGGTATTGCCTGGCGGACAGCTGTCCAACGGTAGCGTATTGGAAGTGGTATATACAGTCACTTGCTGAGAACATTTCGTTATCGCGATTCAGCACTCAACGGGGGTGCATGAAAGAAGCCTCCCCGAGTGACGTACAAAACGATTCCCTACGTCCGGCGCACCCTGGGCAATTCGCGAGTTCTTAAATGCGAATTGGCTAATCCTTTCACCACGATGGCAAGTCAAAACCTTGACCACCTTACTGACTGTCCAAAATGCCCTACCACCTGCACAAGAGAGGCGCTCATGATCGCCGACGAGAGCGCCATAACAGTGACCACTTATTGGACCAATAAAATTTGACTCAGCCATCGACACGACGAAGAAGCACTCAACGACATATGTCACGTGTGTATCAACCGTCATTTATTATATGCGGATACCGCCAGAGATTCTTAGAAAGTAACTACAAGCTCACTTAAAATATCATAAACGTAACGTACATAATGGAATTAACGTTTGTTACAAACAGACATCCCTAGAAGATATAATATAATGACATATCCCTCCAATCTGTGGGTTAATAGCGGGACGGTCATCAGCGTGTCACAAATCCCAGCAATCATGTACGACAACCACGTAAAGCTGTGTTTATACTGATGTATTATGTGTACACATTTACAAACGTATTATAGTAACGACAATTTTTTTTAAACAATTTCAAGAGTTGTCTTAGAGATGAGCTATCGCATGCTGGTTTAATCACGTTGACGGAACGCAATGGGGTTTAATCCATGCAACTTGGACTTAACCACATGCGTTAGAAAATTTCCAGTATATAAAAAAGGCGACTGAAAGGTGTTAAATGCCTTCAGGATTTTGAAATATATTGAGATTTTAACATGTGTTTTCCAAAGTTTAAACAAGTTTAGTCTCAAGCCGTAAAACTTACACGTGTTTCAAAATAAGACTAAAGACTTGTTATCTTTCATCTGCATGAGAACACACTTTTAGCGCCTACCAGAAAAAATGGGTCGCGCTAAGCTCCTTACGTTTCCGTCAAAACATCTAAATCGAACGTTAACCTTGAGGCGATTGATTTCGTTCCCAATCGTAAATAAAAAGTGGTGTGTGGATGAGTCCCTAGCTACCAATTTGTATTACGCCCGCTCAATATCGCGGCGTGGGAGTGATGCGATTATCTAAAATTGAACAAAGATTAAACTATTTATAGATGGATTTAGTAAAATGCTTTTAAGAGCTTAATATTAGATGTATCTGTTTATTGATTCTTTGTTAGAATTTTGAGTAATGTAAAAACTTTAATCTCGTGTCACACATAGAACTTTTTACCTCAGCAGCTCGAAATAATACCTATAGTACAAGTTCTGCTTAATTTGGCACTAAATGACGCGGTGTGAACGTTGGAAGACAAAAAAAATAAAAAATAAAATAAAAATAAAATTCAATAAGAGGGAGGTGTGAAATACACAATTGCTCAATTTACAGTTTAATTAATAATGATAAATTAAAAGCGTTTGCGGGAATTGCGGTTTATATACCTTATTTACACGCTCACCTGTACGTTGTTGTCAAAGGCCCTGAATATATACTTTTTTTAAATTGCTTTAACAGGTAATACTCAATTAATGAATACAATTTGATCAGTTATCAGAAACAAACAAAACGTCCGTTATATTTTAAAACCTTTATCACACTGATTTATTTCGTAGTATTTACGAGGACGTTATTTTAATCTACGCTCATGATAGAATCTGGGTTGTGGGAAATTGAATCTACGTGAGTACAGATTAAAAATGAAATAAAAGGAAACTGTGGTTTAATTTGAAAGATTCAACTTTCTTTGTTACTGGCATCAACTGTTTAAGATTAGTGTATATGTATTTATATCATGTTCTGCTTCTGAAAAATTCTTTATCTGTCTCTGTTCTAAAAGAAAAATAATAAAAATATTAATATGTACGTTACATTAAACCTACATCAAATGTTACAGCATTTGAACTTGACAGAAATACAATACCATCGGAACCTTACATTTAATATATTATTAACCAATAAACGATACCGTTATTTCATTACACATTTTATTTTCTAAGCAAAAAATAGGTGTACAATACGTACATTTCACCTGCTATGTTAATATCTAATGGGATAGGGGTGTGAGCCTTTCTTTATCCACCGGGCATAATTCTATGTCCGTGCTGCTATTTTGAATTTCCTCACGGAAGGTTCACAAATAACACTTTGTCCGACCCGGGAATTGAACCCAAGACCTCGCGGAGAGAGGCGCTAACCACTAGACCACCGAGCAGCAAAATATACTAATTTAATCAAACCGTATGAAATCCCCTACCGCTAAAACGAGTTGCCAAGTAATTTATTTCTTAAATTTTACGGGTAAAAAGAAGTGGAAAAATAAAGTGACGTATATCCCCCCCACATTGCTTCAGCCCTCGACACCGTTCAATAAAATTGCCTGACATCGGATTAGGTAATATGGCTGCCATCAATGAAACGAATTACTATGTAGTTCATTGGTAAATCTTACCTATTCGAATGTCTGCGGCTTATTGAAATCTAGATAATATTATTAAAACCAACATGAGATCATTCACGTTATTTTAGCCAGACGTCCCGCGCCGGTAACAAAACGCGATTAATCGCCCATTTGATGAATCTACGTAATAGATTCGAAACTAGTCGGCCTATCCCGGCTAAAATAACGTGAATTACCCGTATTCTCAATGATAATGAAATATAGATAAATAGGTGCCAAAAATATTATTTTACCTTATCTTGTTACTAATTATGTACTGTAATACCTCTATTACATTTGCTAGATGACAGCGATCATATAGATAAAATAACTCAGACATACTTACCCATTTTAATTAGTTTTATCTCTTTTTACACCGCTAACGTTTTAATGATAAGCAGTTTATAAAAATGGTTTAGGTTATGCAAGGACGGGTCGTGAGGATTATTACGAGTTGGTTCTATTTGATATAAGAATTATCCACTTCCATTTATTTGGTAGAGTTTTAAGGGGCGCGACGTTAAAATCCTTTATTCGTGATTTATAGTAACTGGATGGGACTAAGTAATATGAAGATTACAATTAATTATAATATGAGTTACTCTTGTATGGATTCTGTGCTGTCTCTTTGGATTTGAGACAAAACTATTACGCATAGAAGTAATAGTAGAACAATATATCTATACTATTCGTACGATCTTCGCGATTAGCAGTTCAAAACTCAACCTGCTTGGTATAACCAAGCAGGTTGAGTTTTGAACATCATGTAATAATGATTTACTAGCGCGTGGCCACAACTGACCTTACGATTCGAGACAAACTTAAAAAACACAAGAACAGTATTTAATTGTTGACAAGAACTTGTTATTAACGAATTAATTAAAAGTTATTTGTGCAACAAGATAGCGAAGTTCCTTTTTATTCGAGTTCTTATTTGAGTCCCGAATAAGAGAAAGATTCTACAGTAGTAGTAGTTAAAATCTTGAGCATTGTGAAGGACTCAAAAGTATGAGATAAAAATAACTTTGATCTCGTGTCTCACATACAACATTTAATTTTCACTATATGGTATATATGGTACCCATAGTACAAGTTCTACTTAGTTAGGGACTAGATGAAATGGACTAATAGTTGGAGGACTTAAAGTCGATTAGTAAGCCAAACTCAACTCAAAAAATAACTTTTTGAGCTAAGAATTAAATTAATATTTCCCATACTCTTGTTGAATGGAAAGTTGGCGCAAACATAGTTATTGTAGTAATCGAGAACAATTACTATACTAAGTAACTTTCTGTATCATTATTTCGATTTATGTTTTTCGTACATCCATCGCGCGCTGATATAATTATTTGATGTATATACCCGAGATCATCGACCGCGATTGTGTTTCCTAATGTTCCATCCTCGTAAAAGATATTTATTTTCATACCTGACTGGCTCTAATATATGTTTTCTTTTGTTGCAGAAGAAAATGAACAAGTCACACAAATGGGACTTCCTCGGCAAGATTTCTAGAAGGTAATACATATTGCGTAACTCACAAAAACTACTTTCGATAAAAAGAAAATCACCGATACATTTCCATTACGCATTAACAGGGCTATTTATTGTTACAGAAAACTCGAATATGAGAGGATGAGTCAAGGGATCGCGCCCGTCTCCGAAAAAAAGAACTATAGACGGCTTATTGCCAAATGCTTTGAAAAATTTTCACGGCTTGCCATCCCCACCAATAGTATGACATAAAATGTAGATGGGCGAGATGGGGCAGACAATGACACACGTCGACACAAATTACACTTTAATAAACTACACCGACGAGATCCTCGATAGCGACGCGTGTGTCGTCGCTGATGATCCTAAATATCCAAGTAGTTTTGGGATTACGCTAGCCGTACCGGAATGGGAAGCAATATGTACTGCAATAGTACTCACTTTGATAATAATCTCAACTATAGTTGGCAACATTCTAGTCATTCTGAGTGTGTTCACCTATAAACCCTTAAGGATTGTCCAAAACTTTTTCATAGTGTCACTCGCTGTAGCTGATCTAACAGTAGCAATATTGGTGCTGCCACTGAACGTGGCATATTCTATTCTCGGACAATGGGTGTTCGGAATATATGTATGCAAAATGTGGCTCACATGCGATATAATGTGTTGCACTTCGTCCATTTTAAATTTATGCGCGATCGCTTTGGACAGGTATTGGGCGATCACAGATCCTATAAACTACGCACAAAAGAGGACTTTAGAGAGGGTTCTCCTCATGATTGGAGGAGTTTGGGTTCTGTCATTAATCATTAGCTCGCCACCACTACTAGGATGGAACGACTGGCCCGAAGTGTTTGAACCAGACACACCTTGTCGATTGACTTCTGAACCTGGCTTTGTTGTATTTTCCTCATCCGGATCCTTTTACATTCCACTAGTTATAATGACAGTAGTTTACTTTGAAATTTACTTGGCTACTAAAAAAAGGCTACGAGATCGTGCTAAAGCAACAAAAATAAGTACTATCTCAAGTGGTCAGAACCGATACACAAATAAAGAAAATGAACATGATCAGGATTCTGTCAGTTCAGAAGCAAATCATAATGAGCATCAAGGCTCCACTCGATTGGTATCCGACTCTGAGAAAAAGAAGAGAACTAGAAAATTGACACCAAAGAAAAAACCGAAGAAAAAGTATTGGAACAAAGATGACAAATCTCAAAATAAACTTATCATACCGATACTATCAAATGAAAATTCAGTCACTGATATGGCAGACAACTTGGAAAATAGAAACACGTCATCGGAAAGTAACTCAAAGGAACATCATGATGCTGACTTGATAGAAGTAAATGAGACAGAAAAAGTAGTCAAACCCGCAAAGCGACCAAAACCACCGCAGCAAAATACAGTTTATCAATTTATTGAAGAGAAGCAACGCATTTCCCTAACTCGTGAACGACGTGCGGCGCGGACGCTTGGCATTATTATGGGAGTGTTTGTATTTTGCTGGCTACCTTTCTTTGTGATATACCTTGTTATTCCTTTTTGTATTAGCTGTTGTTTGTCTAACAAGTTCATCAACTTCATCACTTGGCTTGGCTATATCAATTCGGCACTCAATCCCCTAATATACACAATATTCAATATGGATTTCAGGAGGGCATTCAAAAAGTTACTTTGTATGAAACCGTAAGCGTGCCAAAGACTGTGTGAATGTGTAGATATTTATGCTTATACTAAAGAAGCTGATTTGCTCAAATGTTTTAAATTGTTCTTAAAATATGTAGTGAATTAGAATAATTAAGAGAATCAGAGAAATATGACGAATGAACGATTAAGAATCTCAATGTACGTTTCTTGTAAACTCAAGGTTATTGATATTATTAAACTAATAGATATTATTATATCTTTCAAATACAGTAGAGTAGTGAGATGTACATATTTAAAGGTTGAATAGTGCATAGCACGATTAGATTTCTATGTGTGTGTAAATAATTAAAATTTGTGAATTGACCGAATTTTGGTGACTCATTGCTAACCATCGAATACTTTCAAATAATAATATGTTAATCTTAGTATGTACATACATATCTTGGTCCGTTGTATATAAGTAAAACAATATAATTGTAAATTAAAGTGACAGTAATTGTTCATATTCGTATATTATTTAATTTAGTAGAACGATAGATAAAGTGTTGAATACTTCGGTCTTTAGAAGGTTGTATTGTTTTGATTATATCCCTTTGAAATAATTTGAGCCCTTATTTAAAAGGGATATTAGAAGAATTGTTTGCGTTTTTCCTCAATTGTAATAAAGATTTGAATTTATTCTGTTGTTTTATTTTCTTAAAACAATTTTTTTTTTTTTTTTTTATATACTACGCCTGCAGCAAACAAACGTGTAGTCCACCTGATGGTAAGTGGAGTACAGCCCATGAACTTTAACAATACACAAAAGCAGATTGTAGATGCGTCACTGCAGCCAAGGACTACTACGTTATGCCTTATATGCCAGTAAATTCAGAAACTGATCTCAGCACCAAACCGCAAGCACTATTGCTGATAATGGTTAAAATTGAGACGGTGATTCTGTCACCCTCGAGCTCGTTCACAAGAGCTCTGCCACCAGTCAAAAGTTTTTCTTATTTTTTTTATTGTTAAAGCAATGTTTTGTTTAACTAGCATACATAACCGATACTTGACTTCGTGATACTATGGCGGATACGTGCTGCTGCACGCTGCAAGGCTGTTGAACTGAAACGGTAAGTTAAGAATAATATAAATGTACCTATTTCATTAATAAAAAGGTTGGGTGTTATTTGTCAAACATGGCTCTCATGGCGCCAAATGCATCGACTAACGTCGATCGATTTCAGTGTAATAACACGGTAGTTTAGGCAATAAATGTTGATGTAGTATTAATTGAATTACTGAATAAAAAGATTGATAAAGATTGATGGAGACGGCAGGACTGTGAATTCATAGGTCTCGGGTACTAATCCATGGCACACACCTCTGTCAATAAATCTTTAAAAGTCTTTCCGAACTTCCGAAGGTATGTGTGTATTTATCATATTAATTATCGCTTGCTTACGGTAAAGGAAAACACCGTGAGGAAACCTGCTTGCTAAGAGTGCTTTAAAAATCTACCAATCTGCACTTGGCTAGCGTAGTGGACTACATTATTACTTATAACGCTTCTCATCATGAGAACAGGCCCGAGCCCAGCCGTGGAACATATATAAGATTGATATAATGAATATTATATTGCCTAAAACATTAATCTAAGCCGTCTGTTAGTAGTTTAATGTTTGATTAATTCTAGATAATCGCATCACTCCCACGCCACGTTATCGAAAGGGCGTAATACAAATTGGTAGCTAGGGACTCATCCACACAGCGCTTTTTATTTACGATTGGGCACGAAATCAATCGCCTCAAGGTTGACGTTCGATTTAGATGTTTATACGGAAACGTAAGGAGCTTATAGCTATCCTTTTTTTAGATGATTATGAACGTGGGTTCTGAAGAAATAAGAGAACCACGATTTTGTGATTTTTTTCGTTGGTGCGTTAATTTTTTAACCGACTTCAAAGAAAAAGAGGAGGCTCTTAATTTGATGGTTTTTTTTTCACATTTTGTTCGTCCGTACCGTCAAGTCTGTGTATGTTGTGTCAAAAACATTTAATATTCTGTCAACACCATAAAATTAACAGATAAATAGAAATGGCGCTATTTGTCATAAAACCATTAATAACTCAGCATTATTATCATTGTGGTCCCAAAACGACCGTGGCTCGACAATAAATCCTCGAATCTTACGATGAAAAGATGTCATAAACGATTAAAAAGAGATTTAACGACATAACTGCGAGTTTATGGTAGAAGTGATAAAGCTTTTGGTGTAATAAAATGTGTAGTGACAAATGAATAGCCTGCTTATCTACTTTACACATAAAATGGTAGAAAACAAGTTATTTTGAATTACAGAAAGCATATTACATTTTTTTGCTTCCAGGGTCTCAGAATCATGTACTGTTACCATGTCATTTACAACTTATACACACATCAACATTGCCTAGGGATATTTCATTTTAACCTTATTATATGAAATTCTGTAAATATTTTGTTAAAACAACTCTAATCTACAGCCTACAGCTCTAATCTGCTCTTCACTTGTCAAATGTCGACGTGACATAACAATAAATGTAACACACGTTGAAATTAGGATAAAGAAAATGTGTAATAGCTTTTAATTTTTCAAAACTTCATTGTTTTATTGTAACACGAACTAACTTTTCGACCGCCAAATTCGAACAATCGATATTCTTTTATTTCAAAATGTTCGAAATTTGAATTTCGAAAGAAGCGGTGGAGTAGAAAATATTACAAGTACAAACTTTTTTTATACAGTAAATAGTTTTAAGTGCTAGTAATAGCTTCACCTATGCAGAGCGCTATTCTCATAGAAATATACGTTTTCGACTTTTGCTTCGGCTTTTTTTCTGAAATAATGCTTAAAAGTGCGCTCATACATACTGTAAAGTCACGTTACAGAGTTAAATGATCCAATGCAATTCAAAATTTGAAATCTTGATCTACAAATGATTTATTACAGGCGAATGCACGCGCGGTCTGGGAGCACTTTTACTGCACTGACCCCGTGCCATTAATTAGAAAACGAACAAACAGTCAAATATTGAGGTATTCTAATCAATTTTCACATCCAATTTTTAAAGGTACTTTTATTGACATGAAAACGATTGCGTCTGGACATGATCTTACTTGATTAAGGGTTGTATTACGTTACATTAAATTATATATCATAACATCATCCCTATACCTATTACCCAGAAAGGTGTACAACACCCACACTCTTCACCTGTTATGTTTAGGTCCCATGGGATAGAGGGTGAGTCTATCGCTATTTACTGGGCACTATTCCAACTCCGTGCTACTATTGTGAATTACCTGATGGCAAAAAAGCCACAAATAACACTTTACCCGTACCGGGAATCAAACCTGAGACCTCGCGGTAAGAGGCGCATACTCTAACCACTAGACCATCAAGCCTTTTAATTATGTTTTGTATATTATACTTTACACCTGGGTACACATAATACATCAGTATAAACTGAGCTTTACGTAGTTGTCGCATGATTGCTGGGATTTGTAACACGCTGATGACCGCCCCGCTATTAACCAACAGATTGGGGGTACATGTTGTTATATCCTCAACGGGTTTTGTGTGTTTGTAACAAACGTTCATTTAATTCTGCCCGGTTATATTAACGATGTTTGAGAGTTAATGAGCAATATTTCGTAGTGTTGTTTTTAAATAGGGTGTAAATAAGCCGAATGATGAAGAAAATAATAGCATTAGCCGAATATAATGAAAGTAATGAGTAATGAACAACTTAAAGAAGGACATGTGGACCAATTGGCGCAGTCGGTAGTACAAGCTTGCCTTCTGCTTAGTTTGGGACTAGATGGCGTAGTGTGAGCGATTTCTAATAATCTTTTTTATGAACCTTAAAAAAATGATTTAAAAAGCATAAGCATTCACAAATATCTATTGGTCCCACACTAGGCAAGCCTGTCCTGTGGGTACAATAATAACGATTGCTATTTGTATTACATAATGCACTCAGTCGAGATCGTTGGTGACAATATTAAATTCTATAAAAAAATAATTATTAATATTATAACATGCAATAAAATGATATAAACAGAAAAAATAAAAAAGGATAAAAAAGTATACATTATTTATAAGGAATTTCAGGAAGTTAAATTATAATTATAATTGGTAATTTTAGGCAATTTTATAAATTTTATAAACCTTAACCTTTATATTATATTTTATACATAGTGAATTTGAAATTACTCTTTATAAAATATAATAATACTATGACTCAGTACACTCACACGAAAATAAAAACCAAACGCTGCTTGGTAGGAATTGTGGTGGTATCCGCACATAATAAATGACGGAGGACACACGTGACATATGTCGACGAGTGCTGAATCGCGATAACGAAATGTTCACAGCAAGTGACTATATATACTACTTCCAATACGCTACCGTTGGACAGCTGTCCGCCAGGCAATACCACCGAGCGTGGTCGGAGGATCCTCCCTTTGTGGTAGAGGAACATCACACCCTGTTCCTCTACAGGAAGCATATCATATATTTAAGGAGTTTTTGTTTAGATTTTGAGTTATTTTCCAGTGAATCCTTTAATATTCAATTAAGCAATGACAAAGTATAATAATATGCTAAAACGAAAGCTTTCATAAAAATATCAGCTAATAAAAAGCGAAATAAAAAGATTTTTTTTTATTATCAAACCTCATTACGACCAATTACTACAAAGCAAATAACGATGCTACGTAAAATATCCATGCAATATTCAATAAGACACAAGTTGAGAATTGCTTTTTGTCTTGGCGGGTATCTCAGACCAAACATATTAGTGTCCATAAGGCGCTTTGCCAAACGTTTCTGGCAAACTAGGAGAGATACAAGACGGATTTAGATATATATTGCAAGACTTGTACGCTATTCTAATCCAAGTTATCATGCCGGTAACAAGCTATTTTTAAACATTAAATGAATTGTTATAACAAAAAAAGTTTTTTTCTAAATGTGGTTTTGGTTCATTTAACCGGTTAAAATTCCAAATGTCTGAAATATTAATTTGCGACTTCCAAGCAAATTACATAATCTACATCCTTACTTATATTATAATGCTAAAGTACTGATGATTCACGCAAAAACTAACTCTTTTATGTCTATTTTGATTAAATTATTCACACACATATAGCTTATAAAATGTATGTTTGTGAACAACTCCGTGACAAAGGAGTTATAACTAGCGCGGGCGTTGAATTAAAAAAACAAAAACGGCCTGGATTAACATAATTATATGCTACTTTTTATCGACATATAACGTGGATGGATCCACAGGCAGAATCTAGTATTTAATAAGTTCCAAAAACTTTTATTTGTTATAGAATTTTTTACAGTTGGCAATAAATACTGACCACTTCTGAAATCTGTGGTTTCATTAAATGTAGTTATGTCGCGTTCACCCTGTGCTTTTGTAATCATCTACCATAGTATGAGATACAATATTGTATTGAAAACGGACGCCCGCACTAGGAATAACACCTGTGTCGCGGGGGTGTTCACAAACATACATTTCACACACACAAAGCACACCCAGAATCAGAACAAATCTTTGCGAATCACACAAAGATTTGTCCCATGTGGGGATCGAACCCACAACACCAGCGTAGTTGATAGCGGCGAGGCGACCGCTTTAACCGCTACGCCAACCATGCACTCACTATTATGTTTAGGTCCTATGGGATAGGGGATGAGCCTATCGCCATCCAACGGGCACAATTCCAACTCCGTGCTGCTATTCCTGACGGAAATCAAAATAGGCCGGTCCGGCATGTTTCCTTAACTCTGCAATCTCTAGATTTGGCAGTATCGACAGCTCAATCCTATCCATTCATGATCAGACATTCAAGCTTGATATTGCTTAACCAAGTACGTCATTCGATAAGCTGTAGAGGAAATAATGTTGCAAGTAGGTAAATGGTATATTTACATAATTATCAGCTTGGCCAAATCTCAATGCGTTACTGTTGAGTTTAGAAAATGTTTTACAAATTTGATTAAAAAAACCAGCATAGTTTTTAGAGAGTTTGGTCTTAAAAGAACATTGTCTCACAACGGATCTTTAAATAACTATAAAAAAATTCTAAAAAGCTTTGAGTAAAACAAATAAACCCAAAGTCATTTCTATATTAATATAATAATGTCGTTCACCAAAATTCCACGCTTTTGTCCGACCACAGTGGTTACTTATAACCAGGGCTCGGAATTAGGTAGAGTTTTTTATGTACTTGCATCGAAATGTTGATATTAATGTGGACCTTCCCGGGATTTCTAATGGACAATCCCGTGTGGCCAACAATATTACGAATAAATAATAATAAAAACCTCAGAGATAGACAAATAAAACAAAGATAATTAACATATTTTTTTTATTAGTTTACACAATACAAATTGTTGAAAGTCTGTAGTAAATTCTCATATGCATATTTCGCCTTTTTTATAAATACGAGCAAATACTTTTGCTTTTAGCCTAGACTCGTGAGGTTTTGCTTATTCAAACGGCCCATCAGAATCATTTTCTTTGTCCGATTCATTACCAGTAAAATTTGAAGTGTTCGCTTCCGACATTACTGTATAAATTTTGTGAGAATTAAAATATTTAATCGCGCGTGCAGTAGTTTAAATTGTGTAAAAAAGTAAATAACTTTTTATTTAAAAAATCATGGGTTTTTTTTCTGCTCTTTAAAATTAATCTCGGGATTTGAGGCATATCCACTTTATTCTTTCGCTGTATGAAATCAGTGTAAGTACATAAATAACTCTACCTAATTCCGAGCCCTGCTTATAACTTTTAGTTTCCGCAAACCAATTGATCGTCTTTCTCTCATCGGCAACATTTTACATGAAAATGGTTTTAGTAAAAACATAATATGCAATCAGTAAGAAATTTAAAAACTACTATATATTTATATAGTAGTTTTTAAATTTCTTACTGATTGTTTTTATAGCGTTTAGCTATGCTTATTTTTAGGGTTCCGTTGCTGAATGGCAAAAAACGGGATCCTTAATGAGTCGACATGTCGCTTGCCCGTAAGAATACTGTATTAACTCTAAAAACGTACTTTTTCAGCAGAAGCGATTAAAGTTTTCAAATAAAAATATTGTGGTATATACTTTAGATAAAGAGATTATTTTTTATTAGTTATATGTATTATTATGTACTTTATTATTATCTTTAAAGACATTACTCTATTTACAACTATTTTTTAAGTTATTTACACTTTTTGCCACTTGCGACTGTATTCTTTTGAATTTTACTTAGTTCAAGATGTTTATTTTAAAAAGAAAATAGTATTTATATATTTTTAAATGCGGTTAAAGTGATGAAAAAAACAAAAAAAATAAATCAATTCTCACTTATATATTACAAAAAGACCTTAGCATCAATCTTGACTTATAAAAATATGATGAAAAACAATCTAAATCTAATTATATCTAAATTCTAGTCTTTGTACCACAACAAAAATCACAAAGTACTTAATGAACTAGTCAGTATCATTATTATAACAAAAATAAAAATCTCTAAAATGTTAAAAGTTAGTATTACTTACATTAACTTAAGAGGAGCATTACGCTTTGCAAGCAAATTGTAACTTAGTACAGATTATTGAAGAAAATATTTAAAGAACAACAACTTTCAACAACTTAGTTGAAAAAAAAAACACAATTAAGTACTAATTAAACAAATAAAACCTCAATGAAATCAGAAAATATAAAAATAAAATCTTCAAAGTATTTAGGAATTATGTTTTACCACTAATTTCTAAAGCCCCGGTTTCTTTTTACTTAGCCTTTTTTAAGCCTCTCAGAATAAGCTGCTGGTAAATTCGGTGACATCAAGTCGTTATTCGGTATTTTAACATGATTTCCATGTTTTCCTCTACCATCCACAGCTACAACGTTACTCATTGTAGGTATACGCTTTCCAAAGTTAGTCCTTATTACGCGATAATTTAAGGCAATTGTGGATTTAAAGAACGTTATACAAACATGTACTTTATTATTTTGAACCGAAAAATAAATTGCGTTGTAGTTCTGCTTAGGATTTGCCGCATTTGTGTATTTATATTTCGGATTAATGATAGTAGTGCTGTTTATAATGCATCGTTAAGTTGCTTAAATAATATAATATTCATGAAAGATGTTCTGTCTTTCTTCTTCTGTCACATTTACAGAACATTTTAGACGGCACCACAAGGTGGCCCATACTTTTCTGGCTGGAATGACTATTTTTATTTTTTTTATTTGCTTTGACCTGTGTTTTTAAACATTTCGCGACTTCCGATTGCCAGCAGATAATATTTCGTTGTCGTTTACGTGTGAGTTTTTTGTTCAAATCTAAGTTTTTAACCTGAGAGTCTGCAAGTGGAATGATTTTGATGCAAGACGCGTGTAATGCAGGTGGAATGTTTTCGCGGTGGGCGGAATGTGACCGTGTACTAAAAGTTGATCATGATGAACTGGAATTGGAGGAGCTGGAGCTGGAAGATGAACTTGAATCCCTTGATGATATTGACGCTGATCTATTCCTAAAGTTCAGATCTTTAACGCTGTCATCTGTATCAAAATCGGGTCCATCACTTTTATGAGCTTCACTTAGATCTTCAGTGTAAGATATGCCTAAAATATTTAAAAAAAAAAGATAAATATAATTAAAAATGAAGGAATAACCTTCCTCCAGATTAAAAAAATCATTCAAATATATTCTCACCATTAAAATCAGTAATATTTGCATAGTTTTTCTAACAATTTTCAATAGCACTGGATCCTGGAATACTCCGATCTGGAGCATTTATATTTTCAATCAAATTGTTTTTTTTTTTTACATTATATGTATTAAGGAACGAAATAAAAAAAAGAACTTGATAAATGCAGCATAGCGGAACTACTAGAAAAACGTATCATTGCAATATTAAATTATCTACTAATATTTTGGGTTCCTCATGTTACTTGTACTTTGACCAAAAGAAAAATAATGATTATTTTAATAATATTATAAATGTGAAAGTTAGGATGTTTAGGTATTACTCAATAACGTCAGCATGGCTGAATAGATCCAAATAAAATACAACGCCTTCTTGTGTTCGATATTAACCCTTTCAGACCGGAGATTTTTATTTTAAATAATTCCATATTTTTCTGTTTTAGTAGATTGTATAGACGCTAAGAGCTTATAGAAAAATGAAAAAAAAAATCTAGGTAATCTAGGTTTTACACAAGAATACCCGCACGATCGTGCGCTCTCGGCGTACATACTCTATACGCACGCTCGTGCGTTTTGATAGAAATACAAAGTAAATAATAATAAAACACTTTTTTTCGTAAACTTTTATTGTACAAACCAAGTAACAATCAGTCTTAGCCTCTTTGCAGTCGTTAAACGATATGTTATCAGCTCCCGTACAGTTTGAAACTATAAGCACGGACTTATTGTCTTTCCATTTAACAAGTACCAAATCATCACAAACAAACTGTTGTGATTCACCTCGATACATTTTTTTATTATCCTTAAATGCTAAATTCTTTCGTTCACTAATTCGATTTAGCATTACTGTGCCTGTACCATGTAAACCTAATTTCTGTAACCTTTCTAAAAGAGGAATACTAGTGAAAAATCGATCGAAATACAAACAACTTCCAGCAGGCACTGCTTGGGCTAAATGTAAAATTACTGAAGCACCTACACCTAATTCTCGCTCAGTAAATGCTGTTCTAGCGCCTAAGTAGATTTCGAAGTCAATCATGAGACCCTCGCTGGTAGTGACTACAAAATTCTTCAATCCTACAGGTCTAGGTTTATTCCTTACTACTTGCCGTAAGCTGCATCGCCCAGTGAATGGTATCATCTGTTCATCTATCGAGTAATTACCCGGAACTCTCTCCAGCTTGCGACAAGCCTCTTTAACTTTATTTATTATAGGCTGTAATTTCCATAGAGGATTCAGTCTCTCTTCAGTACAAGTTGGTTGGTCTTCAGGCACAAAATGTAATGAGCTTCGTAAGGATGTGAATCGATCACGGGGCATTACGTCAGCTACGACTGACAGTCTTGTACTTTGGCGCCAATATAAGTATAGCCGAGGAAAACCAAAAATACCCATGTAGATATGCATTCCAAATATTTTTTTTATTTCATTTGCTGTAGCGTTTAATATATGTCCTGTTTTTCTCATGTGGTAGTTGTTTGTACAGTCTGCACCCAGCTGGTAAAAATCTGCGTCGTAATAGTCCTCAAAATACTCCATAGGAGTTCTTATTGGATGCAGCGTCAAAGGTTGGTAGTCATGTGCTTTGTCAGCATATGCGGTTTGTCTCCAAATCCTGCCTCTACTTTGACCTCTGCGACTAGGAATTATATGTGATGTACTTACTTGCGAGACAGTCGGACTATTAGTGACAATTTGGTCGGTTGATATATCATCGATCAATGACTGACTTTCATTTGGCTCCTCTCTATCATCACCTTCAGTGGCTACATCCGTGATAAAGTGTTCTTCCAAAATGTCCTCAATGTCTGAGTCATTGCCATCGCCTAATATGGATAGTATTACTTCATCGGCTAATGTTGACCCTGTTATCATAAAAGAAAGATATTATAATTCATTTAAATAAAAATCAATTATCAAAATGGTTATTTTAGTACGACGCACGAGCGTGCAGTTTTGTGTTTAAAAACTTGACTTTAAACCGAACTGCTACAATCGTGCGTATCGTATTTTTAGTCGTCAAAATCTGGTTTCAATAACAACTTCAAAACTTTAAAATTGTATTTTTTACAGATAAATACTATAAACTTTAGATTAGTAATAGTTAAAATAGAAATCATAACAAAAACATAATATTTTGGTTTACGTACCTGTAGGTATGTTCGCGCCAAAAAACGCAGCCATGTTTCGTGGCACCTGAGCGGCGACTGAGCGACCGCACGATGTTTATTCAGTTATTATCGTATAGTACACTACCCGCACGATAGATGCGTATGGGTTTCGTTCCGAAAAACAAAACATAAATGCCAAAAATATTTTTTTGCAGGGATACGCACGCTTATTTAAGTCAGGTCTGAAAGGGTTAAGCAAAATGGCAAAACCTAGTAATAAGTTATAAATACCTATTAAAAAAAAATACTAGTCTTACCATTTGGTGATCCAAATGGTAAGAAATAGTATTTTTTTCTTTTTGCATGCGAATCTAATGATTCGCATGCGAAATCAACATTTTCTACACAATCGATGTAGCCAGGGCGTGGCCAGGGCCTTGTTCATCTAAGCTAGTATTAAAATTTTCGGATAAGTTCAAATTGTATTGAGGGATATCCGATGTCTTACCCTGTGTTATAATACATTTTGGAATATAATCTAGTATTTTCTGTGGTATCATTCTGAAATAAAGAATATGAAACTGAAGATCATAGACAGAATTAGACAAACTGTAAATAGTTGTAAACAGAACACCGTAGTTTTTACGTTTAATACATAAACATCAACTAAAATTCAAATGAACACAGACACATTTTGTAATAATACTTGAATAAGATACAACTTAGGGTGAACAAAGTAGCAAACAAAAAAATACACAAAACTTTTAATAGATCATAGACACAACTCAAAATAATACTTTGTTCATATTAATGCGGGGTACACTAAGCGTGCGTTATAGTGAAGAATACAGGTTAATTTTCGTGTTATAACTCTGTTCTAAATAGTATTTGAAAAATTAAATACTTACTTAAAGAAAAATACAGCAAGAAATCACAATAATACACTTTTCTTCTTATGGTAAAACCGAATCTATGTATCATTAAAAGATAATACTCTGTTTCAAGTAACAACACGCGTAAAACCAAGAGTAACACTAAAAGTGTCGTTCTTCCTTTTTCTAGCGAAACAGAAAGACCAAGAAGGATATAGATGCAACTTTCGTAATTGGTTAATTTAAGGTGTAAGCGATTTTAGACCTAATTAGAAAGGTAGCACGTCCTTTTTTTAGTCGAACTGTATTATTAAGTCAGTTAGTGCCAAATTTTGACATGATACAGTATTCTTCCGGACAAGCGATGTGTGTCCGTCTGTCCGTCCGAATGTCACAGCCACATTTTTTCGTAACTTTATATTTTTTTCATCAAACCCATACGTGTTATCTATAGATAGGTCTTCAAAAATGATATTGAGGTTACTAGTATATTTTTTTTCTAAAGTGAATAGTTTGCGCGAGGGACGCTTCCAAAGTGGAAAAATTTGTATCTTTCCCCCCGTAACTTCTAAAATAAGGAAATGATAAATGTAAAAATAATATAATGATGTACATTACCGTGCAAACTTCCACTTAAAATTGGTTTGAACGAGATCTAATAATATATTTTTTTAATACACGTAATAAATCGTAAACCGCATTTGCCTTTCATTCAATCAACTCCAATATGATAAATAATTAAGAAAAAACATTTATTTAGATGTATAGTGGTACGGAACCCTACGTGCGCGAGTCCGACTCGCACTTGGCCGGTTTTTTTTTTAAATAATTGTTCTTAAAAAATATACAAGCTCTCAAAAGCTTATGTTCTCTTATGAACTTTACTTTTGGTGCTTGGTTTTCCAGTAAAACAACATTTCACATCATTTTTTATAACAATAGATATTGCATGACAATGTAGACAAGAAGGATCGTAGCACGTAGCACTTCGTAGCCGTCACGTAGCACTTCGTAGTCATCACGTAGCCTTTATAACCTCAACTGTAGTGACGGATCGCGGCTACTAAGACATTTGCTCATAAAGGAAAAGGGGTTGAATAGTATATAAATGGTGTTCCATTAGGCAGGGATTCCTGAAATTAACAGTGATCAAGTTGTACTTATGTGCGTTAGACTAAATACATAATGATGATATGAAATGTATTCCTACTATCATTTAACGTGACAAAATTATCAAGTGTATTTGACAAACTTTGAGTAGATCACACTTTAAAAGCTAAAACATAGATTATAGGCTATAAACTGCTTTGTTATTAAATTTTATCAAAATCTGTTTTGTATTTTAACTAGCTTTTAATAGCCTTTATGTTATTCTATTGCCTTAATTAAAGGCTCTTAGCTACTTCTTTATTACATTTTATCACAATCCTTTAGGTATTTTAAATATATTAACACACACTAATTCATTAATTATTTCACTTAAAATAAAATCATAAAGACGAAACTTTAAATAGCTAACTAAAAAAAAAGCTTGAAAACTCATTTGCCTTTACACGATTATACACAGAAGCTTAAAAATTTTGCAAAAAAAACTAAACATAAATTATGACACAAAGTCAAAACAAACCATATTTTTTTAAAACGTGCACACTGCTCCACTCAAATTAGTTCAGTGCTTACGTGAGGAGACTACAAGCAAACAGTTACTTCACAACCTCACGTTTTTCTCAGCTGAATTAAAGTAACTGGAACTAACGTACTTCTACAAAGTGAATGTACGTAGACTACTGCTCTTGTTAGTGTTATAATGTTTCTGTTAGAATAAAAATAAAACGTGATATATGGCTCAAATTACGTTGGCCGCCGCCAGAGAGCCGAAAGGAAACCAATTTAACTTAAAATAAAATTCACATCAACAACAAACATCCTAAGATAGGTGACTAACGCTCGATGTTAGAAATAAATGTGCACCAATCTGGAAAAATGGTTGTATGGCGCGACGTCTACCGCACGTATTGACGCTGCGCCACGGCTCATGTAGCTAGCAAAGATATGCGCATACGTAACACTCAAGTACAAGAAAAGTTTCAAAAAGACATAAATATGAAATATATCTTCTTCTTCGTCGTGTCGATGGCTGAGTCAAATTTTATTTTGCTTCACAAACAAGGTGAGGCCTATATCCAACAGTGGACGTCGTTAGGCTATACATCTGTATACAGCTATTATACATCTATACATAATTATAAAAACCGGGCAAGTGCGAGTCCGACTGGCGCACGAAGAAGAGGGTAAAAAAATCATGTAATAGACATGATTTTTGTTACCCTTTTCTGGACTTAAATTTGGCATTAAATTAAATAGTTATTTTGTTGTTTTATATCCCTAAGAAGTGGGTAGAAACTAGTCTATACTAAAATAAAACTAAGTGCATTAAGCTGAATAAGTATATACCGCTTTACCTGATAGTTTAAAAATTAAAGTTCTGTTTATTCAAATCAATGTTGCTGCCTTTAACTTTCACATCCATGCAATGTAAAGTATTTTCCAGCTTTAGAATAGGTCATCTCATCATCATTCATATTGTTGTGTATTGCTGTAATAGGTATTACCTATATTTTCCTTACAAGAAACTTGTTATAAGTTTCCTAGACCCTTCTGATCCTCCTTACCTCGACTTACTCAGGCCTTAAGTCAAACAAAATAAACAGTGTACCTTATTCTCTAACCCAACTATAAGTTAACCTCTAATACAGACATTTAAGCTGGACTCCCTAAAACAAAAAACAAATGTAATTTTACATTTTATTTATTTATTTATTATTTGGCTCTTCAACAATGAGTACACTGTTACATTAATAAGGGTTAACATTGTGAACTTAATTCTAAGCGTCTCACTACTTATAGAGGAGCACAACATGCACTATAATATAAGAGATTAGATGAAATTAGACAACACAATACGCTAATTTAAAAAAGAATGCTTGTCTGACAAAAAAAAAATACAATTTCATTAAAATAAAATGAACTTATATTAATAAATATAAATTATAAATTAAATAAAATTATTAAATAAATAATATTAAAACTAAATTAAATTATTAAATAAATTAGATTAAAACTAAATTTAATTGATTAGATTAAAACTAAATTACATGACAATATAAACAAGATTAAAATAATATTGTAAACACGGGTCTTAATCGCGTTAATATTTTTAAAGACATAAATATTTTTTTTTCTCCACAGCTTTGATAGAATTACACCGATCGTGTTCACGACCTGGTCAGCGTTGACTTCGAGAAGCGAAAATTTTGTCCCCTATTTTCGTCGTCACTATTTTTATTTAGACTTTTGTCGGTATTTTTACGCACAACACTAAAGACGTCGTCACACTGATGTTATCATTACGGTGGCTATTGCACTTGTCGATGACTTTGCGTTTGAAATATTTGTACTTCTTGATTTCAACCACTTCACCTTCTATTCTGAAATAATAGTGCCGCTCAGTAGATAAAACCTGTGGTTTATGCGGTTCGTAAGCATGCTCCGCATTGGCCGACTTGTGGATCTGGCAGTTTTTAACAGCGGTGATATGCTCTTTGACCTGAAGATCCTTGTTTACAATATATAATTATGTGTACAATTCGCAAAGTCTAAAATCATTAAAAACTCTGCTTCCTTTATAAAGTACAGTCAGCCACAACTCTGTCTGGTCTTATATAGGGAACGGAGAAAATGCGAATCATAGAGATGAATTCCTGACACACGATTCGCATATTCAAAGAGTTCCACTTGTGTGGAACACTGTACGCTTAAGCTTCTGCGACCGACGTCGGCTGTTGTCAAATGATAATGTTACTCTCACGCGTACATATGCAAATTGTATAACCAACTTTTTCGTCCGCTTTGAAATTGCGGTATTCTCCTTTATTTCGGTTGTTTAGTATGTGCTCAGTTGAAGCGAATGCTTTCAAGATTATGGACATATTATTATAATAATTCTTATGATACTACTTATACAAACATACATGATAATGTGATAAAACAGCGTAGAGATGATTAATTCACACTTATTACGGTTGACATCAATTCCATTTTTCTGATTCTTCAAGGCAATTTTGTAAGAAGTAACAATCTTGAAGAATTTGCGTCTCATCCGTGCCTTTTCTGCTCGTCTTAGCCTCACGTCTTCTCTATTTGTCGTACTTACCTCTAAAAATGTGTTTCTTTAGAACCGACATCAATTTCAATGTTTCGATCTAGCGGTTATCGATGGCCTGCCTCGTAAAACTTTGGAGGGACGCCAAACCACTGTTATTTAAGACGTTCTTTGCAACAAAGCTGTATTTATTCCTCCAGTCGTAACACCGTGAAAATAATTTAGATATACGACACATTAGTGCAAGTAATCTGACAGGGAATTTTACTGCTAGTGGCCAGATTTGCCGATTTCGTTCCGTTGCCCACATCATATATATCGTAAACGTAAAATACCATAACATAACATCACGCCCAGAAGGGTGTGGCAGAGGTGTACCACACACACATTTCACCTGTTATGTTTAGGTCCAATGGAATAGGGTGTGAGCCTATCGCCATCCACCGAGCACAATTCCAACTCCGAATTGCTATTGTGTATTTCCTGACGGAAAGTTTACAAATAACCTCCTTACCTGACGGTGACATGCACATACGCTAACCACTATACCCTCAAGGCAGACATAAATCGTAAAATATTACTTAAATGTTTTTTATTATTTATAGTAACTTGACAAGTATTGCATGAGTGTAGTTTCATAATTAAATAAGTAACAACACCGCCATAACAAATAATATAGTAATTCTGTAATTTAAAAACCTCCTGCAGGACAGGCCTAGCCTAGTGCAGGTGATTTTTGGCCATTACCTTTACATTTTTATTTTATTTGTATAAAAAAATTCACTTGTTAAATTAGCATAAGTTCCATATTTAAAGTGTGTTAATTTAAATGGTACATACTGAATAAATATTTTATTTTATTTTAATTTTTATTTTTATAATCTAATAGGTAATAATTTATTATACTTCTACGTACTGCTCCTAGGCTAGAAGACGACCGATGGATCAACTGTGTGAAAGATAATATAACTGGAAAAGGTGTATGACGTCTGATAATATGAAAGGATAAAACATATTGCGCGGACCCAAAGTAATTCCGATAAGAGCTGGTAAAAGATGAGACGTACTGCTACCTAAAGGTTAAAGAAAAGATTGATGGCACCGTAAAAACATTGTGAACTTAATTCTAAGCGTCTCACTACTTATAGAGGAGCACAACATGCACTATAATATAAGAGATTAGATGAAATTAGACAACACAATACGCTAATTTAAAAAAGAATGCTTGTCTGACAAAAAAAAAATACAATTTCATTAAAATAAAATGAACTTATATTAATAAATATAAATTATAAATTAAATAAAATTATTAAATAAATAATATTAAAACTAAATTAAATTATTAAATAAATTAGATTAAAACTAAATTTAATTGATTAGATTAAAACTAAATTACATGACAATATAAACAAGATTAAAATAATATTGTAAACACGGGTCTTAATCGCGTTAATATTTTTAAAGACATAAATATTTTTTTTTCTCCACAGCTTTGATAGAATTACACCGATCGTGTTCACGACCTGGTCAGCGTTGACTTCGAGAAGCGAAAATTTTGTCCCCTATTTTCGTCGTCACTATTTTTATTTAGACTTTTGTCGGTATTTTTACGCACAACACTAAAGACGTCGTCACACTGATGTTATCATTACGGTGGCTATTGCACTTGTCGATGACTTTGCGTTTGAAATATTTGTACTTCTTGATTTCAACCACTTCACCTTCTATTCTGAAATAATAGTGCCGCTCAGTAGATAAAACCTGTGGTTTATGCGGTTCGTAAGCATGCTCCGCATTGGCCGACTTGTGGATCTGGCAGTTTTTAACAGCGGTGATATGCTCTTTGACCTGAAGATCCTTGTTTACAATATATAATTATGTGTACAATTCGCAAAGTCTAAAATCATTAAAAACTCTGCTTCCTTTATAAAGTACAGTCAGCCACAACTCTGTCTGGTCTTATATAGGGAACGGAGAAAATGCGAATCATAGAGATGAATTCCTGACACACGATTCGCATATTCAAAGAGTTCCACTTGTGTGGAACACTGTACGCTTAAGCTTCTGCGACCGACGTCGGCTGTTGTCAAATGATAATGTTACTCTCACGCGTACATATGCAAATTGTATAACCAACTTTTTCGTCCGCTTTGAAATTGCGGTATTCTCCTTTATTTCGGTTGTTTAGTATGTGCTCAGTTGAAGCGAATGCTTTCAAGATTATGGACATATTATTATAATAATTCTTATGATACTACTTATACAAACATACATGATAATGTGATAAAACAGCGTAGAGATGATTAATTCACACTTATTACGGTTGACATCAATTCCATTTTTCTGATTCTTCAAGGCAATTTTGTAAGAAGTAACAATCTTGAAGAATTTGCGTCTCATCCGTGCCTTTTCTGCTCGTCTTAGCCTCACGTCTTCTCTATTTGTCGTACTTACCTCTAAAAATGTGTTTCTTTAGAACCGACATCAATTTCAATGTTTCGATCTAGCGGTTATCGATGGCCTGCCTCGTAAAACTTTGGAGGGACGCCAAACCACTGTTATTTAAGACGTTCTTTGCAACAAAGCTGTATTTATTCCTCCAGTCGTAACACCGTGAAAATAATTTAGATATACGACACATTAGTGCAAGTAATCTGACAGGGAATTTTACTGCTAGTGGCCAGATTTGCCGATTTCGTTCCGTTGCCCACATCATATATATCGTAAACGTAAAATACCATAACATAACATCACGCCCAGAAGGGTGTGGCAGAGGTGTACCACACACACATTTCACCTGTTATGTTTAGGTCCAATGGAATAGGGTGTGAGCCTATCGCCATCCACCGAGCACAATTCCAACTCCGAATTGCTATTGTGTATTTCCTGACGGAAAGTTTACAAATAACCTCCTTACCTGACGGTGACATGCACATACGCTAACCACTATACCCTCAAGGCAGACATAAATCGTAAAATATTACTTAAATGTTTTTTATTATTTATAGTAACTTGACAAGTATTGCATGAGTGTAGTTTCATAATTAAATAAGTAACAACACCGCCATAACAAATAATATAGTAATTCTGTAATTTAAAAACCTCCTGCAGGACAGGCCTAGCCTAGTGCAGGTGATTTTTGGCCATTACCTTTACATTTTTATTTTATTTGTATAAAAAAATTCACTTGTTAAATTAGCATAAGTTCCATATTTAAAGTGTGTTAATTTAAATGGTACTGAATAAATATTTTATTTTATTTTAATTTTTATTTTTATAATCTAATAGGTAATAATTTATTATACTTCTACGTACTGCTCCTAGGCTAGAAGACGACCGATGGATCAACTGTGTGAAAGATAATATAACTGGAAAAGGTGTATGACGTCTGATTATATGAAAGGATAAAACATATTGCGCGGACCCAAAGTAATTCCGATAAGAGCTGGTAAAAGATGAGACGTACTGCTACCTAAAGGTTAAAGAAAAGATTGATGGCACCGTAAAACGTTGCACCAATTGCCAAGGGCCATTTTATACGACACAAGGCAATTATCTTGCCATCTGTCTTTTAAATTGCGATTAACAAAGCAAGAAATAGAATACCTGATAATCTTACAAACTTCTTAGGATCAAACGTTAATCAATGTTTGTATTTTATTATTTTTTATTTTTATTTATCACTATTTTTTAAGATAAGTATGTCACAAGGAATAATTCCTGTTTCGCGGGGGGTGTTCACAAACATATATTCCACATGTTTAACCATTTATGTAGGCAACAATATACTAAAAATATTAAGAAGACTTATATCTCTTTTTAAACATTGGCATCAGCAATTGATATTCATTTAAATGTTCCATATTTTGAAGCTTCTAAAACATATTTTGACATCTTTTTTATTTTACTTTAGCTTATATAAGCAGCTACACTATCCAATGGTATACTATCACAATTTCAAGGCCAAATACACACATTCTCTCACACAAGCACACCCAGTCTCAAAACAAATCTTTGCGAATCACACAAAGATTTGTCCCATGTGGGGATCGAAACCACAACACCGGTGCTCCACTTAAACCACTACACCACACGTGCAGACAAATATGTAAAAATATATTATATATTATACAAGTATTCCACATACGTTATAAAAAAGGAAACATAGTACGTATATCTTTATTATGTATTTGAATCGAATCGAAATCAGATTCGTAAAACAGTCAGTTTCATTACAAAAAGCACATGTTCCGCATGAAAGCTAATTAACGAGATAAAATGGATTAAAAGGCGCCTTTCATTAAAGCCGTCCAACTGTAAAGACTATTGAATTACATTTTGCTCTTTTTGATTCGTTATCGGTTATCGTAAAATGTTTTATAGAACTTTATATGGTTTAAGGAGAGCTCGTAGCTAAGTCGAAGCTGCGCGGACCAATCGATCTTGCACGTTAGGTATTGCTAACCGCGGTCGGTCATGGATGGGTGGCCATTTTCCTCCATGCCTCGGCGTTCGTTAAGCCGTCGATCCCGGTTGCCATTTGAACATCTATAGCAGTCGTTACGTGTAGTCAGAGGCCGGAAAAACATCGATCGATCAATGTTTAGAAAGACATCTCGTCTAACAAAGATTATTGTATTACCTCCTTCTCATGGTGGAGGTCTGATCTACGTAAAATATTGATATTCAGCTAAATCCGTTAGACTAGAAGCCGACCCTAACGTCATTGAAAAAAGCTCAGAAGATTATGATAGACGCAGAGGTTAAGATAATTTCTATCGACAATGGACACATATTTATGTAAATATGATTTATGTAAATATTTCAATTGCGACGGTTTTATTTAAATTTTCTTTGTTTAGTGTGACATAATATGTTATTTCATAACTTTCATATCATAAAAATGATTGTAAATATAAATAAAACTTATCCTTAACTCAAATATTATATAACATGCATTCTGCATCCTGCAGATGGAACGTGACAAACACCATATTTACAAAGTTCACAACATGAAAACACAATCGATCAGTCGACACCTAAAACCAATGTTCTCGCGAGAAATTCTGTGTACATTTATAACAGCTTAGAAAAGTAAGCAGCAAGATTGCTTCTGAATCTGTACTGCTAGAGACCACACGAAGCTAGCGTAAGCTCATAAATCTAATATGATGAACCCAGTCAATATTGCGCAGACGAAACTTCGGAGAGAAGGTACTTAGGATGTCTAACCAACACTGTCTGATGCGACCTCACTCTAGATTTGGAAATGATTTGATGTTACCCACACATGCATAACAGACTAGTATAGTGAGTCTCACTATTATGACGTAGAAGTTGTTGATTTCTGTACATAATGTAAAGGACTCAGAAGAAAATATTAGACACATTAGCCATCTGGACATTACCTGAATTGAATAAAATAACATTGCGTCTAACATTTTAGATTAACAGTCATGAACGTAGGCTCGATTATTTTGTAAAAAAATAAAAATACCATAAATGCAAGCCAGGCTAATACAATGTCATGTATTCAGTTGCTTTTACCTTATAATAATAAAATACTACACGCTAAAACCATATCAACAAGGAAGCAATTCCATATGGATCTGTATTGCGAAGTGCGGGCAAATTGAGCCCTCAAAATGTATCCTAGCAATATCTCCGACTGCACACGCAAAATTTCATTTAATCCACCAATTTATTTTCAGATTGGAATGTTATCAAAAGCAAATAACATTCATAAATATTTACGATGCCGTACAAAGTATCCTGTTTCGTGTTATTGACATATATACGGCAAGTTATGATAAGCTATGAATGTCCATAATATTTGTTTTGTCCTTTTTCTTTTCAATATGAAAGCTTACGACTGAATATTAAAGCCTTGGCCTCATTTTCTTAGGTTTGTTCTGTATTGAAAATTATATCTTTGATCGGATCATATTCTTTGGAGGCAATTTTCGGTACAATAAAAGCCTTATTCTTCCGAAAATAAAACAAAGCTTATTTTATCTTATCCTAAGGTTACAAATCGAGCAACTCGTAAAATTAGCAAGATTAAAATTGTTAGTACAGAGGACAAATCAATTAGGTATACAGAGCAAAAACTTCTACCTTATAGTAAAAGCTGATTAAATCAGATATAGATGTATGAGTTACATACCTAAATAGTGAGTGTATAACTATATAACTAATGTAGTCATCCTCCAATATGACGTTGAAGATTGTGGACTGTAGATTGGTATACTTAATCGCCTTGTCTTGTATAAATAATAATACACATTATTAACTAAATCTGGAATCTGTAACAAATATTATTTTTCCTTCTTCGTCTTAGAGTGATAGCAGTGATATATTTCTTTACAGATTTTTAAGCTAAGCTCATAGCTAGAATACACAGACTTCAATACTCCAGCTCCAACAATGAGTGAAGTAAACAGTCTGCCAGCGACGTTCACCAAGGATCGTAAGGCCGCCGAGATTGAGAGCCCATTCTTTGGTTTTGTTGTTCGCTTGAAAGGAATAGCAATTATCGACTGCGTGTCTACGTAAGCCTCTATAGAGCTGCCTTTATTATCGTTTAGTGGCGTAATGTGGCCTTCGAGGCTATACTGTCGTATTTAACTTAATGGTAAGCTAAACCAGCGTTAATGAAAGATTGTAAAAACGTTTCTTTAGGAAGTGAGATATATGAAAATGAGATATTGACCTGAATTTAAGAAAGAATATTATTTAAATATTGAAGATACATACACAAAAAATGGTAAATAAAGGCGGACTTAATGCCTCAAGCATTTTCAACCAGTCAACCTAAAAGGTGATGCAGTGATTAATCATAGAAGGTACAAAACAAAATTGAATAAAATGAGTAAACATAATATTTTCTTATTTACAAACTAATACTAAAACTTCACATATACCAGAGGCATAAATCATAAAAATACAAAATAAATAATATACATTGAATATTGTAAAATACATACATATTATTTAAATATGTACAACAAATAGATAAAATAATTACAAAAAATAATAATAAGACAATCATTAATGCCGAGATGATTCTACTAATTCGTTGCTAAGTAGTGCCCGCACGCACGTTTTTGTTTATTCCAGAAAATTCCCCAAATATTATTTAACATTATCATTTTTACCAACGCGAATCATGCATATTTTTTACTTGTCTACTAAACGTTGATAATATTTGCAATATTTCTCGTTAAAATTATACTTAAACAACGGTTATCGATCATAACAAGATATCAAACAATTTGTCAATAGCAATCATTAAGGTGGTTTATTCCCACATAAAACACAAATACAAAATGTATTACGAGTTTCTTTAGCGACTTCATTTCACAGTTTAATGACCGTACACAGTATTTTTCCTTTTCCGATAAAGAAAAAGATCAAACGAAATTCGTCACAGAAGCTTACTATTTCCTTGTCAATACAACAGGTACACACGACTACACATAAAGTTATACATTTCTAGTATAAGATGGTCTCACATTGTCTTCTTCTTTGCGTGTCAATGGAAAAACACTTGGACATGATATTTAAAATTTGTTTGACTAAAACTTTGCCACAAGAACGGCATTATCGGTGCCACAGGTCGTCTATGGTACAGGTGGTTGGACATAAGGGGCATGTAAGAAGGTGAGCCATCGTTTGGGGACTGGCACCGCATTCGCAATCGGCGAAGTCTGCATAACCCCACCTCGCCAAGTTATCCTGGCAGCGGCCAACTCGGGTACGGAGCCTGTTTAAAGCCTTCCATTGTAGCCAGGGTAAATTGCTGCCCGAGGGTAGATTCTCTTTCTGAGGTATCAGTGGTTCGACAGGATGGACTTCTTTCCATAGCAGTAACCTAGCTTGTTGTGAAGTTTCATTTAGCGCAGATGTTTGTGAGATGAAACTCTTACGACTCTTTAGCCGATTCAGGACTGGCAGATGTAGAAACAAAGGATGCCTATGGTCTGTCTCCTGCTTAGCCTTCTCAATGGAGCTGGCGATTTCTCTGGGGACATTAGGCGGCGGTCTCGCATTGTATAGGTTGCCCGTACAATGACAAACCAGCATAAACTAGATATTGAATAGCTCGACGTGTACATAAAGATACCGGCACAAAAACGCCGACGCACAACCGGACGTTACTGACAAATAGTTAAGTATTTACTTCACAGAAAATCGTCAACAAAGGAAATATATTTTCTATATTTAAATATAGAGTTGCCCAATTTATCAGCAGGTACCTATTGAAAGACGATAAAGTGTAATGTAGGTTGAATAAAATAATACTTTTAGTTTCTAATGGTGACAATTACTTCAAGGAGCTTTTATTGATTTAATTTAATTTGGATTTTTTTTTACATTAGATAGAACGCCAGAAGCAATTGCACTATCCAATGGTCCCAATGAAAAGGCCAAATACACACATTCACTCACACAAGCACACCCAGTCTCAGAACAAATCTTTGCGAATCACACAAAAAGATTTGTCCCATGTGGGGATCGAACCCACAACACCAGTGCAGTGGAGAGCGGCAAGGCGACCGCTTAAACCACTAAACCACACGTGCAGACAAATTTACACTTGATATGTTTTCAGACACCAATTGTGAGACAAGACTAGACTAGTCTGCTGAAAATAATGGCTGAAATTATTGTTGTTCTTGTTTCTTTCAGAAAAAGGGTTAGTAGGTCGGAGAATGTATTAAAATACTAAAATGATTATGCCAGAACTTCGTGCATTAACATCGGAAAAACTTGGATTTAGAATACAAAACATTTGATTTATAAAAATATCTTCGATAAAATTATTCTTATTTGTTAAGATATAACATTTAGAGAGAGCCATAGTCAAAACAAATCATATTTTTAAAGTCCGTTTTAATGCATACTATAAAATCGTCCTTCTTTAGATAGTATTATATTAATATGGACTAACGTAAGTCTAAAACCGTATTTTACCATACCTGAATGTTTGAATGCTTCGAATATCAAGTCAAATTACAATATTTCGTTCAGCAATGTCACGGCCAGTAGTCGTCTAGAACTGGAATATTTCGAAAGTACGAATGTAAAGTTTCTATGTACCAAATATTGAAGGCCATCGGAGGTCGGCGATTTGGCGACCAAAACCATTTAAACCTTGGTTAAACAACACAGTTAAACCAAAATAACTATGTAGTAATTACTAGTTGACACCTGACAATGTTCAGGCGTCTCTCCCTGCTATATATAGAAGAGGACCCTCTTGCACGTCATAATAAACTGAATCATAACATTACATAACATATATTACTCAGAAAGATGTGGCAGTCGTGAACAACTTCACATTTCACTGGTTGCGCTTAGGTCACATGGGATAAGAGGTAAGCCTATCGCCACCCACCGGGCACAATTCCAAATCCGTGCTTCTATTGAGAATTTCCTGTTGGAAAGTTCACAAATAACATTTAGCCCAACTAGACTAACAAGTCGATAAAAAAACTATTTGTCAAATTCAAATAATAGATACGCGAATTTTGGCAGATTTATTTTTTCGTCTCCATATTGATTAAAACAGTTTGACTGCGGCATCGAAATGGCGCGATAAATAACATATTTATGACGTTTACTAAATTTTGAAATTAAAGTAGTAGTATTAGGTTATTCAATTGTAATTAGTATAATTTATTTTTACTTATATTTTTTTTTTATTATTGTTTGTATTGTTTTTACGTGTTCAAGCGCCTCCTGGGTCCTATGAAAATAAATGATTTAAATTTGAATTTGAATTCTGTATTTGAATTTAAACCTTATTTTATCTACATTCAAATGAAAAAAAAAATTAACTACTGGCTTCGAATACGTATTTTAGTAACGAAATATAATATTTGCCTTATTAATTGTATGGAGGTTTCATAATTAATTATGCCTTTTAGGAAATGGGTAAATTAATAATGACTGATTAGATTATTTATAGATCGATTTAAATCGAACAGCCTCGTTAGTCGACCAAGATGCATATGCGGCCTTTCACCGTGAGGTCTCGAGTTCGATTACCTGGTCATTGAAATTTTCCTTTAGGAAATTTTCTATAGCAGCACGGAGTTGGAATCATTCTCGGTGAATAGCGATAAGCTTACCCCCCGCTTTGTTTTTGAGGGAAGTAAAGATACATACTTTCCAACTCCAACTATATACCTACTTCTGATTAAATTCATTGCGGGTTCCAAGACAATTTTAACTCTCCCCGGGATTGCCCGTGTGTCTTGCACGGTGCCTTTCAGTTGGTTACCGCTGTAGATCCTGGCGTCACAGGAGTCACAGTGGTGGGCGTGTGGGTGGGATTATATCCCGTAAAAAAAAAACTTACCCCCAGGAGATTTAATATAACAAGTGAAGTAGGGTTGGAAGAAACAGTTAAACGGTTATAATATGTTTTCGTCGTTCTCGTGTTGACGTTGTAAGATGATAAAAGAATATGTAATGGATTGAGATTGATTATGGAGAATTATATTTTATTTATTTTCAAATAATCGACTATATTAACAGTAGTTTGAAAATGTTGATTTCCAAAATTCTAAATTATTTATTCTGCAAGAAGAAGAGAAATAATGAAAATTATTTTCATGTACCAATAGCAACAGGATTGCTTTTCAAAACTTGCTTTATGTAAATGGGCCTTTATTGCTCATTTGGGCCGCTTCCCAACTCAATATTTCTGTGCATTCATAACCGACCCTCGAGAGAGATTATTTAAATTGTAATTATAATTTTCTTGCCGGTGTTTTGAGAATTAATCCAAAGCGTTTCGCCGTTTCGCTTTTATTTTCTTAAAATATCTCTGAAGGTTTTGCATTAATGAGTTGGCCATTATGAAAACGGATTCGGATCTTTAGCGTTTAGGTTTAATGATAAATAAAATTATTAAATATAAAATAACAGATGCTCCGGAAGTCCGGAAGGGTATTTTCAACTTTAATCTTGTGATTTGGTAGTGTCTTTTGTCAGTATGTAAGTAATTATCGGTCGATCGGTGAACCTGCCTACCAGGGGATTTGCTCACATCATCAACATCTCGTTGTCATACTAACAAAGATATAAGTTTTATTGTTACTAACACTCTATGGATCTGCTGGTCTGTTAATAAATGATTTTTATTTTATTTTTATTTTTTTATTTTATTAATTATGCTTAATTTATATTGGAATTCTTTTTAGTATGTAAAATAAGAGCAATTAAATTAAAAAAATGCTACAGAAAAAATAAATAAGTTAAGCTTTTGTTGCAAGAAAACAAAACATACAAACTAAGCGAATTAATTTAGAAGAGGGTCTCAAAAAAAACAAAAAAATCTGAAAAGGTAATCATGGAAGTAAAAAACAACGGCCACGCCGCAATTAATAAGGCATTAGACTTGCGATCAAGAGGTTGTGGGTTCGAATCCTGGTCATTAAAACACAAAAGTGAACATCATCCTATTTTTTTTTGTTCAAATTGAACGATTTTGTTACATTATGTTAAGAATTTATAGATATAACAAAGGACTCCTTGAAAAGCATTACTAACATACCAAACATGAAAACATTTTTAAACAATACATTTTTCTTTTTTTTTAATTCTAAAAGCATCTACCATAATTGTCACTGCACCTCCTCATGGTTGACTGGTAGAGAATGCCTTAGGCATTAAGTCCGCCATTGTACTTATTGATGTGCATAAAGTTTAAAATAAATAAATAAATAAATATAATCAAGTGTTTTGTAACATGTAGCATTATTAAATACAGTTTGAGTGTTTGACAGTATCATAGCTAGACAATCTGATAATTAATCAAAACTCCATGTAGACCTTACTGAATCAAATTTCTCATAAGGATTTGAATATGGATGTGCGTAGGCAGTATGGATTTTAATTATTAAACTGATTTGCATACAGTCCCCTACCATGATGTCTTATTGCTACTCATAACATAACTAGTTCAGACCGCTCGCCATTCTAAGGCAGCCGCTTAAGCCATCCAGCTACGGTCGCCTCTTACCAAAACCCTAAATTTCATTTTTAACTGTTTCTTAGTATAATTTGCTAAGCATAGCTAAATGCTATAAAAATGATCAATTAGAAATTTTAAATTATATTTATTAAATTACTATACTTGTTATAATTTTCAATCTAATGTACTTCATTCTTTATTATTTATATCTTTAATTTAATTAAATATACAGTGTGTGATTTTACTTATGTTTTTTATTATTTTTAACGTTTTAAGTGATATATTATAAGAAACTGACATGTAACATTGAGTTATCAATAAAGTATTGTATTGTATAGCAACCTAAAATGAGGCCGTTAGCGGCCGCCTAGCCTCATTACATAAAAAGCTAATCCTACCTCATGTATGCTTCTAACATAGATAAGATCTCCCATTATGGAAATTGGATCTTGATGGTTTTGGAAAATAAAAAGTTCTAATAAATGTGACGCAATTGCATTTTATAATTTCAATACAAATAAATGAAATTGCAGTATCTGTTTTAAACGTCTAAATTACAATGAGTTTTCAAGTTGGTATAGTTGTTTGGACGACACCTTGGCCTAAAATACGGTATTTTAAATTTTTGTCTGTCTGTATAACGGTCCCGTATGTCTGTCTGTTCGTATCAGTCTGGCTAATCTTCTAAACGGCAGGACCGGTTTTGATAAAATTTTAGATGCAGGTAACTAACTACAAGGCGCGTAACGTGGCTACTTTTTATCAATTTACCTACCACTCAGACGAAACCGCGGGCGAAACTGTTTGTTTGGTAGCGCTAATCTCGAGAACTACTGGTCGGATTTTGATAAATATTTTTGTGTTTGATAGAATAACTCTCAATTAAGGTCTTTAGATATCAAATATTAAGCTTAACTCCACGGTAGCGAAGCAGTTATAAGGTTTAACGCGGGTCAAAGCGCGGGAGCAGCTACTACTTAATACAACTAATTCCACGCGGACGAAGTCGCGGGCAAAATCTAGTTTTATAATATATATATAAATATATATATATATATATATATATATATATATATATATATATATATATATATATATATATACAGGGTGTATTTTTGAAACGGGGCAGTAAGGGCAAGTACCTTAACCGTTGCAGTTACAGCAAAACGTTCTTAAAAGACCTTCCCTAACTTTTTGGGACATTTTGAACTGCATTCACAGATTTTGTAAAAAACTTACAGTTAGCAAAAAAAATGCAAAAAGTTCAAATTTTTTTTTTTATGCCAATCGATTCTATTTCATGTGGGGATCAAAAAACTCTATGGGACCATTTTAGCTTTCAGTACTAGAAAAGACAGAAATCGCCAAAAACGTTTCCCATACATTTCGGCAACAGAAACGAATTTCTACGATGGTCTAACTTTTTGTTATGGCCTGGAAGTGGGTAGAATTGACTGTAAAGTAAATAAAAATAATTTTTACCCTCAAATTTCGAATTTGATTCGAAAATCTGTGTGTTATACTTAGTTTCAGCTGAGAAACTTCGTATGAGTTATTAATTAAGGATTTTCGCTAAAATGTCTTCTAATCGTGAAAAAATTGACTTATTAGAAGCGTATTTTGTAGCGTATATATATATATATATATATATATATATATATATATATATATATATATATATATATACAGGGTGGATGCGACATAGCGACATTTATTGAAACCACAGCTTCTATACATAGCCAGTATGCATTTCCACCGGATAAAAAATTCTCTGGCGAAAAAAAAAATCCACGTCTTCCGAACAAATTGCACGATCGCAATGTTCAAATTGTTCGGAGAACGTGATTTTTTTTTTTTCGCCAGAGAATTTTTATCCGGTGGAAATTGATACTTACCATGTATAGAAGCTGTGGTTTCAATAAATGTCGCTATGTTGCATCCACCCCGTATATATATATATATATATATATATATATATATATATTTATTCTACGCGTGTAGTCCACCTGATGGTAAGTGGAGTACAGCCCATGGACATCAACAATCCACAAAAGCAGATTATAGATGCGTCGCTGCAGCTGAGGACTACGGTGTTATGCCTCATGTGCCACTAATCTCATGGCTTGATCTCATCACCAAACCGGAACACAGTAATGAAAGCACTATTATTTGGAGGCAGGTTAAAGGTGAGACGGTGGTGCTGCCACCCTCGAGCTCATTCACAAGAGCTCTACCACCAATAGATATATTATAATAATATCCAAAAATGACCACTAATTACATAGGTAGCTACTATAACAAGTTTATCATCTCCATTTCTTAAGAAGCAGCCATAACAAATTACCGTCGAGAAACAATACAGATTTATTATTCAGCCAGTGAGAGAAATTGGTCCGAGATTGCATTATTCGGAAATGAATGGAAGCAGGGAAATAAGACCTCCGGCTGTGAAACTACGGACTAATAATGATGAATGAGGGCGTCGTACATTGCTTTATAGCTGTTATAATAAATTATACTAAACGGTTTCACGCAGCGTTGTACGCTGGTTTTTACTAATATGGCTCTTATTCTACCTTTGTCAGGCTTAAGACTTGATTGATTCTTTTTTAACCGACTTCCCAAAAAGGAGGAGGTTCTCAATTCGGCCGGTATGTTTTTTTTTCTATGTATGTATATCAATTACGCCGCGGTTAATGGACGGACCGACTTCAAACCAAGCAGTATTTTTGGAAGTCGTTTTTTTTTTAACGTAGATTTTTTTCTACAGATAAATTAACTTAAATTTTAATATTTGTTATAATGTATCACAATTGTATTTCCCAATGAAGTTAGGTAAAGGTAACTAAACTTCAAACTTTATTTATTAATTGCAAACATGGGTAAGGTACATTGGTGGTATAACATTATTATCACAGTAGAACTCCACATTTTGCTCAAGCATGCTACATTAACACATATTATAAAACACTTAAAACAAAAAAATATAAATACTAGAAAAAATACATTTTAACCAAGATTTTAAAATGATAAATAAAAAACTTAACTTGCTATCTGCCAGTTTACGTTATATGTTGCCTATAACCAATATTAATTCCTGAGCCTATATAAAAACGAATTTAAATTTTATCTACTTTACTCATTTAACTAAGTAAAGAAGATGAATAATTCTCGAAAACACTTAAAAAGTACTTTATCACTTATTCTTTTCTTAAATAAAAGGCTTTCAATTTTGAAGAAGACTATTATCTAAAAGTAGACGAGTGCTCTTAAATCAATTTTTTTGATTCAATCCATTTGCACTTCAATTTATATGTGACCTACAGACATGCAAATTGGAAAAACAATATCTTTGACATTGAAACCCTTCTAATGATCATAGATCAAGTCGTATTTTGCTCAAACTTTGATTTAAAATGAAACTTTTATCGTTGACATTAGGGAATATAGTATATTTATTGCAATAATATGTCTCTTTAAAGAAGTTGGAAATCGTATTTTTAACACGCTTATATTAGCTTCACCTGCATGTATGTATGTATGTATGTAACCGACTCCTTTGGACTCGATTTTTACCTTCTTTAAACGGACAGATTTCATTAAAATTTTGCACACCTGTTAAAGATCGATAAAAAAAAATAAAAAAATTTAAAAAAAAATACTAAAAAAATAAAAAAAAACGCTCTTATAATTAAACCAAACTAAAAACTAGAAAATAAATAATAGTTTAAAAAAACTTATTGTGGAAAAGCGTTGGGCGCTCTGTGCCATATTTTTCGTCTATCGAGCAACCCACGATTTTAAGAAGTACTTTAAAAGCGTGTTTTTTAGTTTTTTAATTAACTGTTATAACCCGTGTAAAAGAAGGAAATTCTATCAAATAGATTTAATGCTGTTAAAATAAGTCGTTAATTTATTAACATAACATAATATAACATCACACCTATATTATCCAGAAGGGGTATCCATCAGGCAAAGGTGTACTACACCCACATTTCACTTTTAATGTTTGGGTCTCATGGGTGAGCCTATCGCGATCCACCGGGCACAATTTCAACTCCGTACTGCTATTGTGAATTTCCTGAAGAAAGGTTGACAAATAACACTTTACTCGACCCGGGAATCGAACCCGAGGCCTAGTGGTGAGAACGGCGCATACGCTAACCACTAGACCATAGAGGAAGGTATAAAACCAATTATAATATCAACCTCTATAGTCCTAAACAGCCTCAAAAATATGAAAGATCAACAGTATAAGTACACATTATAAAAACTCAATCCACTTTTTAAACATCTTGTAAAAAGGTTTTGGTTTAGATTTCCCTTGACTATACAGATCCTGAACATACAGGTAAGATGTTTTACCGTTCATTCACAAATCGCTGATGCGTGACTATGGCATTTCGTGACAATGTGATAAGAAACAACTCGATTGAGAGATAATCGATTCTATATTGTATCGAATATCTAGGGAATGTCAGTGGGTTTCTTCGAAAATTAATATCTTTACCGTTGAAGATTATAATAAAAAAGTCAGTGAACAAGTAATAAAAATAATGTAGTATCAATTTCAATTTTATTAAATTCTCTCTTGCAGAATAATTTGCTCTAACCTGGTCAATGAAATTAAAATCAATTATGTAAATGGAATTAAACTTAACTTTATTGAGACATTAAATTAGATCAAAAGTAGAACCTTTTGTTAAGAAAACGTGTATAAAGAAAACTGTAAAAGGACTAAAGTGAACAAAAATATCGATTAATAATTAAATTGCAATATAATTATATAATGTAGACACGGGTTTTGATCGTGTAAATATTTTTAAAGGCATGAATATCTAACGGCGCATCACTAGCGCCCAGCTCAAATTGCGTTGGGACGAGATTGACGGTCCACGTCAAGTGTAAGCTGTTAGTCTGGCGGAGCGTCGGATCTATGGTCAGCGCCGGCATGTTGAACGTTACATTTCGAACATCGAGTGCGGATACACCACCTGTAACGCCAATCGCAATTGTTTCGCATAATCTTTTGAATGTTCCCCCAAAATATAAGCTAATATATACGTGAGTGCTAAATTTGTTAATTACTATCGCAGAAGAGATACTTTCAAATTAGATAGCTGTTGATTGTTACTTGGCTGTTTTTTTTTTATAACTGAATTTGACAAGAACAGCTTTTCTCCTACATATCTTTTTTGCTCGACAGTAGTAAAATATTTACGCGATTAGGACCCGTGTCTACAATAAATAATTATGTGTAGAAATCGCGAATGTTTAAAATTATTTACTTCAATAATTAGCGAAATTTATTAAAAATACCGATTTTTAACCTAAGATATTATTCTATTAACTTGTGAAAATGAACACTGATCACGTCTAAAATATGTAGTTTCAATAATTTTCACTTTGTCGTATTAAACCTAAATAAAAGCCCATAAAAAATCGTACTTCAGATACACGTAGGTACGGTACATTCACAAGACTCATGCGGAAAATATGCCAACAAAATGTTTATACTCTTTTGCCGTAACGAAAAAAGTAAAAATAAACGTCCTGAAATTTGTAGGTGAAATTGCGTCGCGTGGATCGTAACAGTTAACCAAAATATGATTATTTCAATGATAGAGGCAGGAAGAAGCTATCATAAGTTAATTTAAAAATGCATAGTAGATAACAATATACGCGATATTAATGTTATTTTTTATAATTGAATAGCAATGTTACTGTTATGTGCTTAGCACTCGGTACGTAACATAACATCTAGCTTATACTGCCATGAACGGTTCGGCGGAAGTGTGTAGCGTTTATAGTACCCACTTTACCCTAGTTATGTTTAAGGTCCCATGTGGAAAGTCTTTTGCCATCCACGGGGCATAATACACACTCCGTGCTACTATTGAATATTATATGTCGGAAAACTCCCAAAAAAAAATTTGCCTGACCTGGGAAGCATGCTCAAAATATATCTATTATACATCATTAATAATAATTTAACTTTATGTGCTTCTAGAGATATTTGTAACCAGGTAGCTACGATTTGCCTCGATGTTCTAGATTTCGATTACGATTCCTGGGTCAGGCAAAGTGTTATTTATAGCAGCACGGAGTTGGAATTGTGCTCGGTGGATGGCGATACGCTCTACCCCTATCCAATGGGACCGTAACATAACATGTGAAATGTGGGTGTTGTACATCTCTGCTACACCCTTCTGGGTAATAAAGGCGTGAATATGTTATGTTATGTTATGTAATGTAGCGATGAAAGGAAATGAATATGTAACCTAGACAATTATTGCTATAAAAGAATATTTAATACAGTGTCAAGGCTAATCTTTGCTTTAAAAGTATAGAAATGGCCACGAGAAGCGCATATAATATCCATAACACTAGTTACTAAAACAACCAAGGTTGTTGTATTAATGTAAGCTATTACTTTATATAATTAGTACTAAAAACATGTAATTAAATTTTCTTTCGTGTACAAATATAATAATTTAATTTGATAAAAAGTCACGCGAAACGAAACTGCTAATCAGAAACATGTTTCATAAAGTACTATAACGTCATCATCAGAGGTAGGTTGAGAGAATAAATTGTCTATTATTTACGTGGGAGTTATCATCTTTTAGTAAAACTTTTAAAACGATGCCTGCACTAATTATAATGCCTGTGTCACGAGCGTGTTCACAAACATACATTTCACACACACAAAGCACATCCAGAGTCAGTACAAATCTTTGCGGATCACACAAAGATTTGTACCGTCCGGAGATCGAACCCAGTTATAAGCAGCGAAGCAACCGCCTTAACCATCATTTCACCATCTGCGACAACGATCTGACGGATGCTCGACTACTAAGTCTAGAGCACCGTCGCAAGGTTGCCAGCCTATCGGTCTTTTATAGGATACATTTCGGAGAGTGTGCCGAGGAACTACACAACCTTATCCCTCCGTCCCTGTTTCACCATCGGACTACCAGACAAACGGCACTAAGACTCCGCTTCACGGTAGATATTCCACTAATACGCACTAAGCGTTTCGCCTCTACATTTCTTATGCGAACTGCCAAAGAATGGAACGACTTGCCCAAGTCTGTGTTACCGCATGAGTACAATCTGGATCTCTTCAAAGAAAGAGTTAATAGGTATCTCATAGGTATGCGTGCTCCACCGTAGACCGCATCATCACTTACCATCAGGTGAGATCGTGGTCAAACGCGTGCCTATCCACCATAAAAAAAACAACTACGTGCACTCAAATTGTTGTCGAGTCTTTTAAAATTTGAGATATCACTAAAAAACGGTGAATCTTACTGTTATCTAATAAAAAAACTTAGTTTCCTAACGATGTAAAACAAAACTGTAAACAACCTGAAAAAAATCATTGCTCTAATTCATAGTTAATTTTTTTGTTAACTTTATTACCTTGGAAGCTTAAATATAGACAATAGTAACAACTGCAACCTACGAACGCAAGACATTTCATTGCTTTGCATGTTTCAGTTATTTATTTAAGACTTTTCAAGGTTTTCTGTCCATTTCATAGTCCATGGTTTTGGACGATACAAAACTGGAATAATTATACTGTCAACGATAATTACGTTGTTTTTAAACCCGAAAACTTTGTATACATAAAGGTAATAAAATGCTATGCTCGACGTTTCACTTACGTAAGCTGCAGCTTTACAATTTTAAAACAAAGATCAAATAGTTTTTACGTTTTGTTTCAAACACGTATTTCAAATTACTGTATTCTGTTTCAAAACGGTTTGTTTAAAGCAATGTTCCTCGTGTTTGAAAAATACAATTTTATTTGTGTTCAATGCTCCACTGACATTGATGTCTGTTGACGCGAATGACATCTGACGTTTGATTTCCGGATGATTTCACACTGAGTTGACGTGACCAAAACCACAGAGCCTTTTTGTATGTCAATTGACGCAAAACGACGCTTGTGGCTTCAATAAATTGTTTTGAATTTTAAAATTCCTACCAAACATTCCTTCCTGAAAATGCCAACTAAATGTAATCTGTCTGTAATCTTTATTTTCAAACCTTATAAGAATAAAAACAAGAATAAGATACATTTAATCCGGCATATATTAAAATTATAAGAACAATTTAAAAACTAATTATTTTTATTTAAAATAAGTACATGATCATACCGATGTGCCAGTAAATGCACGGTGCCTCAGCATAATACTGCAGCACATTAGCACCACAGCGCTGATATTCTGGTGCGCCCTGATCGTGAGTAAGGCAGGGTGACATTAATGTTATACATACCTACTATTTTTTTTAACTGTCATTGATACAATAATTATGAATTTTAAACAAAACAAAAATCATATATATCTAAAACTAAAACAGCACACATTAAATAGCGATAAATCAAGGATAACTCAAGCTTAATTTTATATTTCTATAAACACTCTGATTTACATCCAAATAAAACTTTAAAATCTTTAAACCTTCTTCTGACCTTCATAATTGTATGGAATAGTTTCTTGTATATGAGTGTGGACAATTAAGTGAGCCACTTAATACTTTTTTTGTTGTTCTAGTAAGTATTTTATTTTTATTTATTTATTTTAATATACAGAAAACTTACAGCTAGCAAGAAAGGTATAAAAATATGTATGTTGTGTGATGGCCAATTACAAGTTTTCACTACTGATAAATAAATTATTATGTATGTCACGATATGCTGTTGTTCGATGTGAAGGTGTCGAGAACAGATATTCGGATGCCCTAGTTTTATGCTGATTTACATTGCTTGACCAATCCAGCTTTTTTTACCAGATAATCTGGTTTTGCGATAAGTACAATCCCAAATTAGAGTGTTGCCATATTATAACCTTCAAATAGTCCAATAAAAAATAAGGTTTTAATAACTCAAAAGTGATGTGATTCAAGTTATACTATTAGACAAACAAACACTGTTGCAATGAAGCATATCTATAGAATCTTATAATTTATCAAAAAAACAAATTCATTTTAATAAGGCCACAAACATAATGAAATAGAAATAGAAATAGAAATAGAAAGCATTTATTCCGATCACAAGCACAGGACAACAAAAAAAAAAAAAAAAAAAACAGAGAGAGAAGTACACAATGCTAGAATACTTATTAAGCGACGTACAAGATAGATACTTAAAGCTAATAAATGTAGCATGCTGCCTCTATGCTGGAATCGGAAAGGTCCCCAACTCAGTTTTAGCTGTAATGGTGCAACACCACACAGCACTGATTTTCAGTTGGTGGCCTGACTAAGTGACGCACGGCCGGATGTCAAGCTGTTGCAGTACAATAAGACAAAAAAATAAATAAATAAATAATATTAATTAATTAATTAATTATTGGTTATTATCCAGTTAATATAATAATGGGAATGTTTTCGGTGTTTGGTATAATTATTAAAATAAAATATTTATAGTCTACTATTTTTAATAAGAGAGAAAGCGAATTATACACATTAAATGCACTAAGCAGCGTAATTAAGGAGGCATAAATTAATAATTTGAATATTATAATATAATTATTATGAATAATTAAAAAAAATATTGTATTGATTAGTAACAAATTATATAATTGGAATAGGAAAATATTAATTGGAATTGAATAAATAGTTAGCCATATATTTGAATAAATTGAAATTGGATTTGGATAGATAATAATTATAATTCGTAATAGGTCTAAATAATTGATAAATTGACCCAGGTGTGCATAATGCTCCACAATATAAAATATGTGCCAGCTGCAGTATTCAAATTGTTTCTAATAATGCAATGCGGAGACCATATTATGCCTACTCGTTTTACATGATTGTGCCATAAAAGTGCATATTATTAAATGTTATATCGTTAAAGAAACTTTGTAAGTAGAGGGTGGATGCGACATAGCGATATTAATTAAAACTACATTTTCTATACATTGTCATTTTTGTTAGAAAAAAAAAAACTAGTTTTAAGAACAAATCGGCAGATAGCAATGTTCAATATTATGACCCGCAAGGGCGATTTAATTTCGTTGAAAATATAACCCGTGGGATTAGACACTGACCATGTATAGAATACTTGGTTTCAATATAATTATGTAGCTATGTTGTATACTTTGTATCAAAATCTAAGAAAAATAATATAATAAATGGAAGCAGAAGCACAAAAGAATAGTAATGTCGGTATAGACAATGGCTGACGGAAGAAGATGGATCTAAATATCTTTTGTATTTAGGGTTAAATTATATTTTTATAATCTGTTTTTACACTCTATGCCTTTAGTCGAAAGTGGCCTTAAAAAAATAAGAACTAATATACATCTGCAGAACAAAAAAAAAATCGACGTTTTAATATTTAACCTGCCAAGCTATTAATAAACGGGGCCAGACTTGTCTATACTACTACTACAGACTCAATATTTTTCTCAAAATGTCGTAATTATTAGTTGTTTTTCAGAAGCATACAATTTAATATCTCTCAACAGCGTAAACCTATGCTCTGTATAACAGGACGTATAGAAAAGCAAGGAACAAGATGTAGTTAAAATGCTTCCGTCTAACTAATGATGCAACATACCAGTGCAGTAATAAAGAGAAGTCTAGACAAAATTTAAATCCTTTGTCTTTTTACTAGATTAATGAGGACGTGTGAGTTATATTCAGATATTAAATAGGTAAACTGTATATTTAAACGGTAACAATTGCTTGGCTAATTTTCAAACAAAGTTAAAAAGGGTTTTACTGTAATATTATTATGCTTTTATCTATGTTTTATAGACAAATGATATCTAAAACTCTAAAATACATGTTTGTTGGGGCCCATTTTTTAAACATTAATATTAAAAAAATTCTGTTTGATGGTAACTTCATAATGATGAAATAATTATTGAAACAATTAATGATTTTAAATATGTTTTGTCTATAAAAGAAGATAAAATTTAAATTTTTAAAGTCAGATCTATACTACGTTAGTAAACACGGCGCTTGGTAGTCTACTCTAAAAGAAAAAGAACCTAACTGTGTTATAACGATCCATTTGGCAGTTTTATTGTCTTGACAACGGAGTCAAATAAATATCTAGAACATCTTGCTCGTAACTAGGTGAATTGATGTATACTGTAATAAACTACCGTGATTTGTCATTAAAATAAAAAATATAAAAAAATATTTTACAACTCACACACAACGCCATCTAGTCCCAAACCAAGCAGAGCTTGTACTATGGGTACTACAATAACTGTTACTAATACATATATACTTTTCTTTTTGTAAATACATACTTATTATACATAGAAACACCCAGACTAAGACAAACCCCCATGTTCATGCACACAAAGATTTGTCTTAAGCAGGAATCGAACCCACGACCTCGGCGTCGCAGGCAGGTACACTACCCACTCCGCCATCCGGTCGTCCCATATTATAATAATATTGCATAAAACATATTGATCAACAGCCTTCAACAGCTCGTAAATAAACTTCTATGATATCATTCCGTCATTATATCCACAGCATTTACTTTCAGACACGCCCTTAGAAAATATTTCGCTAAAGGCCTATTGAATAAGTAATGGCGGTATGTTGTAATTTGCACTGAATAACTACGATATAATATACCAATGGCATCGTGGTTTAGATAACATAATCTACATCCAACAACACAATAGCCCCTTTTATAGTCTCGTTTTAATAACAACAGTTACGCCGCAGATAAAATTATTTATGTTAGCATTATTCATTGATATTTGTAAACAAATTTCGACCTTAATTCTAAGTCTTTGGGTTAATTCTTGAATATAGCTGGAACGGGTGGCAATTTAATTATTTAACTCTACCGTTGACCGTTTCTGCGACGCCTTATTGGAATTTTGTTGGAATAGATTATTCGCTTCTTTGCCATCCCGTATTGCGCAAAGTAAGTGAAATTACAAATGGCTCTTTTTATCATATATCTTGCTGCCTTTTTACGTCCATTGGTCCATTGGTTACTAAAGTTTGGGATGTTTTAACTATAACCAAAAAAGTCAAGGTAATTTTAATATTAAAAGAATGAAAATCTTGAAAAACGCCTTAAAACAAACGTAGTTAATTCACTGGTCGTCTCGTGTCAAAGTCACTATCGCCTTTAGGTGCTATAACGTCCTTGTCTAGCCTAGAGTCAACGCAGTCCAGTATGTCCCCCTCTAGTGTCCCCTTCTATATCTGGCTCAAAATATCATCATAAATTTTTTTGTCTTCGATTATGAGACGGATTTATATACCTCAGAATTGCCTAAATAAAATCTAACGGGAATTAACGCGATCATGCAATTATTTACCTTTTAGGCTTGACGTTTCGGCTAACACGTTACACTGTGTCTAGCTAGAACCAGTTTGCTTACGAAGATGGCCAGTGTAACCTGTTAGCCGAAACATCAAGCCTAAAAGGTAAATAATTACATGATCGCGTTCATTCCCGTTGATTTAATCATGCAAAGCGTAAGTTTAAAAGTTAATCTCAGAATTGCCGTCTACATTGACTGTGTCTCTTTCATCTCTGAAATGTTGGCGCGGGCGTATCAAAATGTATTTAATAACACCTATGAAGGTTCACAAATGTTATTAGATTACCTGCGCGTATAGATTGCGGCAACTTGTGCGCGCGGTAATATATATGCAAATTGTTAACGTGCGCCTACATTGCCTTTGATATAAATGAGAGATGATGTTATTTTTCGATGTAACAATTAAGTTTCTTTGCTATTCTATAGCAAATTGTGTGTTTTAAATATTTTTTGAAGTTTGGCCTAGGATAAGTTGGTTATCAGGAGTTATTACTACCTATCAATTTTAGAGATCTTTATAGCAGAAAAGAAAAACCCGCTTAATATACTCTTTTTATGATTAAATGGATCACAAAATCATATACTTCTAGCGGCAATTAGAAAACGTTGATTATAAATGAAATCGATACGGGAATGACAGCAGTGCATTGCATTTTTAATGCCACCTATGAGGTACTTTCTTCTGTTACCGGAACGGTCGATCGATAAACTATAAATGGGGACCACTTTTGAAACGTGCATTTATGTTGGCTGCAGTCGTTTAACCTATTTTCTATACATATGTAATTGTTTCCTTGACTGACCGATTTAACAAGGCAGAGCCTAAACCGCAGGGCCTAGAAACTTAAAATTTTGCTTAAAATAATTATGTTCCTTGCATAACGTAGGCGCGCACAACGAAGGTATTTTAGGGAATTTCTTCTCTAAGGGGGTAAAATAAGGGTTGAACGGTTGGTTGGAACTCCGTTCTTTTTAGGTTTGAAGAATGAAATTTCGATCTCTACAATAAAAATAAATTAAATTCTAAACGACAGTTTTCAAAAAATAGTCTCAAGAGGTTGTTGTTGTTGTGTGATTAAAGGTCTTGTAAGGTCTGTAGATTTTTGTTTGTTGTTGGAAAAGTAACGTTTGAAGTGGGGGTCAACTAGTAATCAGTAAAAGTTGAGGTTCTACGATTAGGTAGTCATTATAGTAACTTTATGAAGAAATAAAATATAAATCAGACGTAATTAAGTGTATTTCCTATTTTAATATTTTAATGGTGTCCAAACTGAATGATAGTCTACTCGATAAGTTGAAAATGGTACAAAATAGAGATACTGGTCTTAAAATTATGTGCGATACCTCATTGGATTCGGAATGACGCCTAGAAAAATGTGCCAAAAGAGTGTATTAGCACATAAAAAATTGCAAAAGTTATAAACAATTAAAGATGAAAAAAAATGGCATTTTGTTTTTGCCAATATTTCTTTAACGATTAATATTTAAGAAATTCCAAAATAAGATTCTGAAAGAAGAGAAAATTTCCAACAAAAAACTCATAACTTTTGAAACTCTATCTCCATTATTTATAATTTTAATTTAACGCTGAAAATAGGTCTGCGCGCGACATTTTTAGATTGCACGCGTGGCGTCAAAAGCGAGTACGGCCCATGAATTAATTTATTTAAGGTATTGAATATATTTCTTTTAATTTGAAAAAATTATGGTATGTTTTGAATACAATAAATAATTTATTCCCGTTGGAAATTCTACTTAAAGTTAATTTTTCAACAAGTTAAACAATTATTAACTAACGAAATTTTCTCGAACTACTGTCTTAATTGTAAGTGAAAAAAAATGCTTAAATAATGGTCGTAAAAAATTTCGCTTCGTAGAGCCTTTCTTACATACATAATAAACAAGATTGTGTTTTAAAAGTTAAAAAAATATTTATACTTTGTTTATAACAGTTTTTTTTCTTTAACAAAAACTTAAAAATCCTAGTAATGTTGTGTCCATGGCTAAAGTCGATCAAGAGAACATCAGCCCAATTCTTTTTAACGGTGCTGTCATTCCTATTACCCCTAATGTGAAAGATCTGGGAATTCACATCGATGCGAATCTTGATTGGTGTACTCAGGTTGCGAATATCAGTCGAAAAGTGACTGGTAGTCTGCGGGTTCTCTACCGCCTGAAGAATTTCCTTCCATCCAAAACTAAAACGATGCTTGTGCAGACTTTGATATTTCCCATCATCGACTATGGTGATATATGCTATCTCGACCTGAATGCAGATCTTCTCAATAAACTTGATCGACTTCTCAATAATTGCATTCGGTTCGTATTCAATCTTCGCAAGTATGACCATATATCGTCTTACCGTGCTCAATTGAGATGGCTGCCTATCCGGCAGCGTCGCAGTCTGCGTACTCTGACCACACTGTATACTATCCTAACATCACCACACTCTCCTACTTATTTAAAATCTCACTTTCAGTATCTTTGCTCCAGTCACGAAAAAAACCTCCGTTCTACTAACAACCTTCTTCTCTTTTGTCCTTCTCATACCTCTTCTTTAGTTCATTCTTCATTCTACATTCAATCCATTCTTCTTTGGAATGCACTCCCTCTTGAGATCAGGATGTGCACCACCCGGGACACTTTTAAAATTAAAGTACGTCATCTTCTTCAATGTGAAACGACAGCAGAGTCATTAAAAGCTTAATATCTTCTGTGTAAATATTATAATATATATTATTTTAATGTATGTATTAGTATATTTGTTACCATATTTATGTATTTGAATTGTTGATATAACATTATTCTATGTATGTATTCACATTTTCAGCACATTATTTTAATTTATTTATGCACCTACCTTTGTTCTCTCTGCATCACCTTAAGGTTGACTGGTAGAAAATGCCTAAAGCATTAAGTCCGCCGTTGTACTAATTTTTAAGTGCAAAAAGTTGTAAAATAAATAAATAAATATTTTCACGTTTGTCACAGATACGTTGTTCTCATTAGTTTAGTCAAAAATATATACTTTTTAATCTATTCGTTGGCTGAGATTTTAATCTATTTGGACTTCTCAAAGGAGCAATTACACTTAGCTGTTTGTTTTAGAAATTTGCAAACGTAAGATGAAATAAGCTCACTCAAGTGTCGAAATAAATATTAATAGAAAAGTTATGGGTTAGTGAACAATATACTAATACAAAAATTATTGAAATGTTAACTTTGTCATCATAGATCGAAGATTCATTAAACTTTGTTCTTTATTTCTTACTTAAACTTAAATAATAATCAAAATATCTGGTAAACACAAACAATGAAATTCAATCGGTTGGTTTGAAACTTTTGGAAGATTTTCAGAGTTCTCGTTAATTGCCGTCATATAAACAAGCTTTTGAAATCATTTTAGAATCCGTTTTCTATCGTTTTAAAGCGTCTTTTTTTAAAAATGAATGAATTATAATAAAATAAAGATTAGAGAGTCACATTAAGAAACAGCCTGGCCTTTTTCATTTCAATGTTGTTTTTACAAAAATCTAATGTCATCTGCAATCTGATCTCATTAATTCGTTTGAAATTGAATTTCATTACTTGCATCTGACTGTAATCTTGCGCCATACATAATTATCACCCAGTGCAGACCACTCGGGTCTGTGGTCAAGTTCTGCGTTCAGCATTTACTGTAATGTATGCGGTATCTTGTAAATCCTTGTACACACTTAAAAGCAGCTAGACTCTGGGTGTGAACGCTGTCTGTCGAAGTTCAATGAACGTGAACGCTGAACGCAGAAGGTAGACCAACGATCACTGTGTAAGAAACGTTATACAAACAAAACCTCTATAAAATAATTAATTTATCATAATCTGCGTCTAATTGACGATATATACGTCAAGGAGACATAGCCGGTAAAATATAAGAATATTATTATGTAGATTCCATCATTTCCTCAGGCTAACACAATACGCCTTTCAATCATATTCATTTTCATCCATCATTTGAATGAGGGTCGATTTTCATCGTCCTTTTTTCTTACTAACTTTGTACAATGATGAATGTGAATATAGCTTGTTATTATGTCAACTAATGTTGACCCTAGTGTGTGTTTTGCCTTTAATATAACTAAAAATACGAGTTATAGTTAAGGTCACGGAAAACAAGTTTATTTAATTTAAGCCGCAATTTTAAGCTTAGACTATATTGTCTTAAATTTATAATAATAATATTTTCTAAGTAAACTAAGTAAAAGACTAGTTGACCCTTCCCGCGACCAGAAGGCTGGTTTCTACTTTGGACAAAGGATCAGCATGGCCATACAAAGTGGCAATGCCGCCAGCCTTCTGGGCACGTTACCCGACATCTATGCGGACGTATTTTTTGACACCTACACTTTTTAGTAGATATATTTTATTCAATAAGTTTGTATTATTTTTTATTTGATGTATATATAGTTAGGTTTATATTTAGTTTTAACGAATTTAAATATAGTGTAATTTTAAATCTTGAATTGTTTAAAATATTATATTGTCTTATTAAAATTTTGCAGAATGGTTTCTTACATAACGCAGACACGCACTAACAAGGGGTTTATGGAAATTCTACCCTTAAGGGAGTAAAATAAGGGTTGAACGGTTGAACTCCGTTATAATTGAAGATTAAACCACGCAATTGCCTATACCTAATCTTTAATAAAAATAATTGAACTTCTAAAAGTTAATCCCAAGAGTGTAATTTAGAGTTCTAAAGATAGAAGAAAATCAAAACGCAATAGATGGCCAGGTACACAGAGCAAAACGTATGCCACGAGTAAAACCGCGGTGGTCTTCGAAGCCCACGCAAATGAAGTCACGAGCATCAGCTAGAACTTTGACATTAATGCAGCACTTTAACAAAAATAAATAAATAAATAAACAAATATCTCACAACTTACACACAATGCCATCTAGTCCCAAACGAAGCAGAGCTTGTACCTACTATGGGTACTAGAATAACTGATACTACTACATATATACTTTTCTTTAAATACAGTGTATAGTTAAATTTTGTAAAAAACAAATAATCGTAAAATGAGTCGGCAAGGCATAATCGTAAAAAAACTGAAATTAGGCACCACTTTTCCAATTTGGCGGCGCGAACGGCATATATACGAGGAGGCACAATTAAATTCGAAAATAACACATCAAAATCAGAGAACTCATTTTCAAAACTTCCGGAAAACTTTCCAAAAAAACTACCAAATAATTTTAAACTTATTAGTTTAAAATAAGAAGTTTACTTTGGAAGCGTAAACATTACTTTATAAAAATCTAAGCTGTACACACGAGGCCATTTTATCTTGGAAATGTATAGCTGGATATATTGCCATGTAAACATGGCCAAGCTTTTAAGGTTACTTAAATAAAAAGTTTAACGAACTCTTTTATCAGATTATCTGATATAACTAACTTTATATCAGACCTTTTTTCAGAAAATTTTGTGATTGCATCAGTAATATAAACTAACTGCCTTGTTGGTCTAGGTAAGCGTAAAGCCCGGTATAGACTTTGTTTAGTGCGAGTGCGAGTGATTACTGCAGGTGTTTAGTGACAAGGTGTGGACAGCGACTGATTAGTGCGAGTGCTTAGTTGGCTGTGTAGTAAAGTGAATAGAAGCATGTTCTATTTTTTTGCGAGTGGACTGCGTAGTAGCCACGTCCCGCGCGCCCTCCCTTCCCCCTCACTCGCAGCGTGCCTGTCACTAAGCACGTTTGGACAGGCGTGTTTAGTGTTTAGTGTTTAGTGTGTAGCGTTTAGTGCGTAGCGTCGGGCGCTTGTTGTACAAAATGGCAAAGTGGACCGAAGACGTAACTTATAAATTTGTGCAGGAGTATCTGAAACATGAATAAATAAATTAATAAAATAAATATTTCACAACTCACACACAATGCCATCTAGTCCAAAACTAAGCAGAGCTTGTACTATGAGTACTAGAATAGCTGATACTAATACATATATAGAAAAAATCAAATTTAAAAAAAATGTAAAAAAAAAAATTAAAAAAAAAAAAATGTTATCTTTTGTAAATACATACATATTATACATAGAAACACCCAGACTAAGACAAACCCCCATGTTTATGCACACAAAGATAGTGGGAATCGAACCCACGACCTCGGAAACAAAGCCACTTGGACACTACTCGCACTACACACCTGCACTCGCACTAATCAAAATTGGACACTACTCGCACTACACACCTGCACTCGCACTAATCACTTGCACTCGCAATGAATTGGACACTACTCGCACTACACACCTGCACTCGCACTAATCACCTGCACTTGCAATGAATTGGACACTACTCGCACTACACACCTGCACTCGCACTAATCACTTGCACTCGCACTAAACAAAGTGTTAACCGGGCTTAACGGCGGTGTGCATTTTCCTAAAACGTAAGCCACGTTTGAGAAATTTGCCGAGAGTACGGCCAATATTGCCATTGTAGCTTTCGCTAAGCCACCATTTGTTACTCTGTGTTATTAAGTAAAAGCCCGGCGTCCAAATTACGTTATTTCATAAAAGTGAAAGTTGCCCTATGTGTGCCTCTAACCGCAGGATCAGGGTAACTTGGCTTTTGGAAATTCTGAATTTGATCATTCTTGGACGCCCATGGGTTCGGGCAACAAAATTACAAAACCAAATATTTTGAATATAAATATTCTAACGAATATTAGATAACAGATGCCGCTAAGATAGGGCGGGTAACACCTGACTTTAAAAGTCTATAAATATTGGGAAACGATAAAGTTGGTTTTAGTTTATAATAATAATCATCTTCTTTTATAAAGAAAACTAGAATTAATAAAATTGCCTCGTTGATCTAGTTGTTTACTAATGTGGCCTCTCATCTGGAGGTCGCGGGTTTGATTCCCAGTTCAGTCAATAGTGTTATTTGTAATATTTCCGTCAGGAATTTCTCAATAGCAGCACGGAGTTGGAATTGTTCCAGATGAATTGCAATAGGCACCACCACTATCTCATGGGATCTTACCATAACCAGTGAAATATGGGTGTCATACACCTCTGCCATACCATTTTGAGTAATTTAGGCGTGATATTATGTTATGTTATGTTTACTGTTAGTATTAATAAATTAAAATGTCAGTACAATATTTAGCACGTCAAAATGTCCTTGTTTTTTGTTCAGCTGAAGATTATAATTACTGACAAGTTAGACAATAATTCACTCTTAATTCCTTTAAGCCCTAGATGTGGTGCATGAAAGGAGCCTCCCCGAGTGACGTACACAACGATTCCCTACGTCCGGCGCACCCTGGGCAATTCGCGTTCTCCAAAGCGAATTGGCTAATCCTTTCACTACGATGGTAAGTAAAAATAAAATTTGACTCAGCCATCGACACGAAGAAGAAGAAGAAGCCCTAGATTGTAGACGTTCAACAAATATTTTTTCACACAGTTTCTTGAATAATAGACCTTTAAAAAACCTATTAAAAATTCTGACATTCTTGCAATTTAGCGTTATAATACAGAGTTTGCTATAAGTTGAGTAAGAATAATTCTATTATTTATTTTTACATTTATTATTACAAATTAAATAAAAAAAAGGTACATAACATTACGTTGACATGTATTATTTTAAATTAAATTAAATTATTTTACACATAACATTAAGCGTATATATTACGCACAAGGGTATAGCAGAGATGTATAACACCCACACATATTTTAAATGGATATTAATATCCCTCAATAGTGTTTTATATCAAAAACATGAAAAAATTTATTTAAGCAATATCAAAATATCCATTTGATGGATATTTTGATATTGCTTAAATAAATTTTTCCTTACGTTCGAGCAGTTGAGGTGAAAAGTTTTATGTGCCACACGAGATCTAAGTTATCTACATCTCTTGCTTTTGAATACTACGCTCAACATTTTAAGCTAGTATTAATCGCTACGCTAATAATAACAACATTTTCTCCAGGCTATTTATTTTATTATGGTGAACATGATTATTCACCATAATTCACCGTTATTTAGAACAAATATTTTACGAGTACATCCAAAGTAGATTTTGCCAAAACAATTAATGCAACTGAACTGTGGAACAAATAATTGACACACCAAAATAGTAATGGCATTCCCACATGCCCAATTTATGAAGTTCATTTTGACCAACAAATACAGGCATGAAATAAATATAGCGATGAAACTGATTTTTATTGGCTTACCGCAATTTAAAACTTCAGATATAACAGAACTGTATTGCATTCCCAATAAGTCCATGAGCCGCAGTAATTAAATAATTGGAAATCGATGGCTGATGCAGCATTATTGAGGACAACGCTGATTCAAATTATGTCATTGATATAAAATTCAAATTTTAACCCCGCGATATGTATTTTTTTACGATATTTATTCTGTAAGAGAAACTGTCGGTTTCTAAACTTTAGTTCAAACTTCATCATCATCATCATCATCATCATAGCCTAGAGACGTCCACTGCAGGACACCAATCGATTTCCTCAACACACGGTTTTGGGCCGACTGAAACCAACGCCTCCCGCGATCTTGAGAAGAACGTCTGTGCATCTAGCGGGAGGCCGTACCACACTGCGTTTTAAAGGTTGGTGGCCGCTACTCAAGGACTTTTTGCACCAACGGTCATCTATCCTTTAAGCTATGTGTCCGGCCCACTGGCACTTCAGCTTAGCAACAAACACGGAAGCAAGTAATTACGTAAAAGTACAAAAAAGTTTCTTATATTGTTTCTTTAAAATGTTACTTTGTTGATACAGTGTTTAGGCATCAATCAATGTCACTTTTGGTAATCCATCACAATTTTACGGACATTTTTAAGTAAGGTTTTATTGATCACACTCAACTTTTACTAAAATTATCTTGGTAAGAGGCTGTTTCACAATCGTCAATAAAATGTTACTCGAAGGTATGACACAATCAAATTGGAGTTACAGCTATACTTGTGTGTGGGTACTCCAAATGCTGGTTAAAAAAAAGTTAACTTCTTATATCATTCTTTTGCAACACCCTACAAAAAAAAATCAATTTGTTTTGCAGAAGTTTGATAACTTCAAGCTAAATACGTGCCTTAGACTGTGATCTCACCTTAACTTTTTAAATATAAGTCTGAGATTTTCCTGTAAAAAATCCTATTTCACGTTAAGTGCAAACACAAGTGATTACTCAATCAAAGAAAAACGTTGGCAAAGTCACAAGAGTAATAACTTTCCTAACATTAACCGTAATTCAAGAATTTACCACGCTTCGTGCTTTTAATCCTACGCGAGCGTTTTCTTGCCTTTGAGTATACGTCATTACAATTTCTCTTGAAGGTATATTAAACATCAGTTTGAACATCTTATATACCTCACGTTTTAAACAGCATACAACTATAAAACGTACCTATATTATAATATTGTTTCATTAAGATAAAATGCCGCACCAGTTACTTTGTTGTTCTTGCTGCAATAAAAATATACTATTCATAAAATAAAAAAAAGTCTTTATTCCAGATACAAGATCTATTCAAATTTCACATTATTATTATTATTATTATTATGTAGTTTATGTTTCCATAACACGGGACTATGGAGTCCCGGTACTTTGGAAGGCATACGTGGGGGCGAAGCCAACAGCGCAGAGGCCTAATAAACATTTTAATCTAAAGTGAAATGGGACACAAACCGACGACTATCCCTGTTCACACTATTTAAATGCACCCAAAGACAGTCCCCGGTTTGTGTAGAACTATTGCAGAATAATGGAGACTAAATAATTGGATCTATGGTTGTGAATTGCTAATTGAATTAAAACTGGTTCTATGGATTAACTATGTCGCCTGCCCTAATAGCACATGTAAAACACGGAAAAATAAGCAGGCGGTGACTCGCCAACTCACTATCATGGGCCCCCCAATCGTTCGCCCAAGGCAAAGCCATACGGGCGACAGGGCGCAACATAGTCGTGAGCGGCTTGAGGTGTCGAGCGGTGCGGCGCCGATTTCACCATCGCGAGCCTAGGTTCTAGCCCATTATTATTATTATTCTTACTCGGGTTTGAACCCACGGCACACGCCTCTGTCAATATATCGTTAAGATTCGTCTATTCGAAGATATGTGTGTATTTATTATATAAAATATCGCTCGCTAACGGTGAAGGAAAACATCGTGAGGAAACCTGCACGCCTGAGAGTGCCTATTAAGAACTCAAGGTCGTGTGAAGTCTATCAATCCGCACTCGGCCAGCGTGGTGGACTATGGCCTAACCCTTTTCATTATGAGAAGAGACACGAGCCCAGAAGTGGGATATTATTAGATATAGGGCTGCTATTATATTATTATTACATAAAAATTATTAAAAAACATATTTTATTACTATTAAATGACTTTATTTACAAAAAAATATACTTATCCATTGGATCTTAAATTAAACTAGTCTAATAACTTAATCTAAACGTAATAAGTCACCGTCATAAGACTTCGTACCCAAAATGCTGGCAGCATTTTATATTAATATTAGTATCAATAAATCAATAACATCTGTCTTCCAGCCAATCAGGCTAATATTTCTAACCAAATCAACAAAACTAATATCTTATATTATATTAAAGTAGAAAAATTAAGAATCCAGCAGGACTCGAACCTACACCCCCTGGGTATACGCCCCAAGTGCTTTGCCAATTCAGCTATGGATTCGTATGCTGCTAGACTCAAAATTAAATTAAAAGGCATAGAAAAGCTAAAATTTGCTTTAAAATATTACATAAACCAATATCTTTTAATATAAGAACCTTTTTAATGTATAACTAACTTTCATATCGGGCTTTTTCCGCATAGGGCTCCCTGATTGCCATAACATTTATCATTCAAGTGTACTAACGCTGTGGACATGATGACGACTCAGTTCCGTAACAAACTTATCCTCTGTTCAAATTAAAAATTCTGTGTGATGTCAAAGGCCAACTGCGGAGCGTCGACTCTCACAAAAAGTCAACAGCCTAAACCCCGAGGTACGACAGATTAATGAAAGTGACAGAAAATGGGTTTCATTTGAGAAGCGAATCGAATTATGTGAGCTCGTACTGGTTTGCTCGGCATATACAGGAAATATTGTTAAACTAAGAGAACAGTAGAAGTAGATAGAACGGTTTAGCTCAGATTTATATAAAACGTCAGCGTGTCTCCACCCACACATATAAATACAGAAATTAATAAACTTTATGCTGGCCACTAACCAAAGTTAAATTTTAAAAGCATATGAAAAAAAACCGGTCAAGTACAAGTCAGGCCACGCGAAATAGGATACCGTGGTCAGCCGTTACTACATTATTATGGACGAAAAACAGGTTTTGGATCTATATTAACAAGTCATTATTTTCAAAGGATTTGTATTTTCTATGAAATATTTTAACTGACTTTTATAGGCGGGGACTTTTCATTGAACAAAAAAAATTGCTCTTTAAACAAAATTATCTTGCAAAAGAATCTTTAAATAAAAAAGCTGTCTTATCAAACCCTGAATGTTTTTAAAAGATCTATCTATCGATATCAATAATGGGCTACGCGACGGAAAAAAATCACCTCCACTTTACATGAAGAAGACGTATCCGAAAAAAAGGCAAAATCTATTTCATAATTATAGTTATGTCTTTTGCTAACATGCTAATAAAAACATATAAACATGTAAAATACGAAACAGCTTACACTTACCATATAATGGGCACACTTTCACAATATCTGGCAGGTACTAGCGTAATATCACTTATTAATTCACGACCAACTGAAGTGAAAGTGCCAAAACTCCTGGTTACCCCTTCCTTTGATTGATGTTAGGGCTTCAAATTATTTTCCTCTTCAGTGACTATTTTGGTTCTTTGATCATTTACTACTTGGGTCAACTGTGTACCTATTAATAATCAATTAGATAAAGTTATTGTCCGTGACCTTTAAGGCTGTTGAAAATCGTTGTTTGGTCACTAATTAACATATGTGTTTAATAGAGATTTTATCATTATTCTGACGAAAAAAAATGTATTGAAGTAACTATTGAGTATGAAAACGTTGACTTGATACAACTATTGGAATAGTTAAACTATTATAATGATACATAAAAATAATTATTTTACTATTACTACATGAAAAAAAAAATAAGTCACAGTTTTCAATATCCTAGCCCAGTGGTTCCCAATTAGTTTTTTCTACGTACCCCTTTAAGAAAGACCTCCAACTTGCGTACCCCTTTATAGACCTGGGTCGATAATTTTTAAAACCAAAAAAATATATAGTAGGATGAAACCCATTTTTGGCAATTGTAGAAATAGAAATAGAGATTCTTTATTTGTCAATGTGGGTATATTGAATTATTGTTTTTTAAGGATTTTAGTTTAGAGATTGCTGCGCATACCCCTTGATGCAATCTCGCGTACCCCTGGGGGTACGCGTACCACTAATTGGGAACTACTGTCCTAGCCTATTAAAATAGTTATTATGTAAACATAGAATATCGCTAAAATTTTGAGCCAAGATAATATAAAATTGAATATCTATAGCAGCCCTAAAAAACCTAAAACATTTGGTATAGTCACTCTAGAGGACATAATGAGGCCAAAGTCCAATACGTCTCCCTCAAATAATATACGAGTATAAAGCCTATATCTAATGTCGAAAACCGCAAGCGAAACTGCCGCCCCAAGCTTGTACATACAAATAATTAATAAAAGTAGCTAAATATATGAAGGCCGTGGCCTGAAAAAACGACATTTGATATTAATTGCCCTGCAAATGGGACTGACACACAATTATATCGTATTCTGGCACTAGCAGACATAGCTTTCTTTGCGGACAGCTAAACTAGGTTTATGTTCAATGCTATGTTTTCTTTACATTCAAACTTTTCGCAGGCAATGATACTCTTCCGTACAAATCAGTCGAATAAAATAACCGCAAGATTAAACATACCCACTGCCACTTAGTAATTCGACCATGATTACGCATTCAACTCTTGACAATAGGATTCCATTCATTAGCAGCAAGCTCGCGATTCCACATTCGAAACTTTGACAATTAGTGATGTTGATTACTGCACAGTGCGTTTATTTTAATACCCTCATCCGTTATGTGTTTTTATGAGTTTGCGTTGTGATATCGATGAAATGAAATCGTTTTTAGTGTCCAATTTTGTCATTTTTAGGCGTACAATTTTGAACATTATTTTCAGTTAGTGTACAAATTGTGTGCCTATGCATATCCACGATCTTCAAAAAATATCGTAGATTTGTTGCTTCATCTATTTACTTCGATGTTATGCCTCATTTGCCCGCTTTTTTATATTAACGTGACTATAAGGTAGCTAAATTGAAAAAGTTTCCCTCACTACTTTCAAATAAAACAGACAGATAAAAAATAATTATCTTACTTTGTTGTTCACATTAATATGTAATATGAAAGTTTACCTAATAAATGTATTTTGGTCATTTAATTCTACTATTACGAATATAATGCTTCTAAAATGTATTATTCATTCAATTTACAGGGACAGTTACCGTTAGAGAATCCATATCATAAAATTCCATCGTTGCGGAATCATAAACATCAAAATATGACGTCATTGTATTGGTTTAGCGTGGCACTCTCGTAGCGATTCAGACCATTTATCATCTCGTTATTGTTAGTGTGTATGGCATTAAGGACCGACAAAGCACCTTACGTTGACACTTCTTGACCCAGGAAATATAAATGAATCAGCATCCGCAAAATGTCTAGTATGAATGATCGACTTCGTGTATTATTTTCAGAAAGTTTATTTTCATTTTTATACGATCTAACGTCGTGTGACCTGTTGTCTACCTGATATTAAAATAAACTATAACTTGTTTATTTCTATTTTTTTACGATATTTATACCGAACGGGCTTCTAATCCACCCGATGGTAAGTTGTAACTACATTCCCCAAAAGCAGATTGTAGATATGTCACTTTATTTGAGGTATACGTTGTTAAGCCTTATGTTTCAATAACTTCAGGACCTTATCTCACAAAAGGCGGCAAGTAGACGATGATCCTTATGCCCCTCGAGCTCGATTTACCACCATAAAATGTTCTGCTAGGGCTGTCAATGAATGTGAAATATGGATAATTTGGTTATCCGTGTGTGTATCTTCATTGGTACATGGTAGATTAGACTCTTGATTGACACCAAAACAACTTGGGTTAAAACGTTATAAAGGACCTCCCAAGTGATAGAATGAAAACACTAAAATTTATATCGTCTTCTTTTCGTCTTATTTTATTTATTTATTTAACTTTTTGCACATAAAAATAGTACATAGGCGGACTTAATGCCTTATGGCATTCTCTAACAGTCAACCTAGGGTGGTGCAGAGATAAGCATAGGTAGGTGCAGATTAGATAGGAATAATTATTGATATGTAAATAGAAGAAGTACATATAAAATACGTAATAAAGATATATAAAATATAAATATATAATAATTTATAACATAATAAATACATACTATACATACTAATAATAATAATAATAATATATACATAATTAAACAACCTTACAGGAGGAGTTGATAATTATATAAGATAAATAAGATATATTATGATGATTCTGCCAATTTCTCAGTCAACAGTTTACGCACATTAATTTTAAAACTATAACGTGTTGTAGCCATCCTGATTTCCAGAGGTAGCGCATTCCACAGAAGAACGGACTGAACGAAGAAAGAAGAATGGACATAGCCAATAGTGTGTGAAGGACATAAAAGTAGTCTGTTATTAGATGACCGTAGATCTCTAGCATGATTAGAGCTCAAATACTGGAGGTAAGGTGTTAAATAGAAGGGTGGAGTTGGAGAGTTAAGAAAGGAGAAAAGAGTGGTGAGGCCACGCAAGCTACGGCGTTGGCGAATAGGTAACCATTTGAGCTCAGAACGATAAGCAGATACATGATCATACTTGCGAAGATTAAAAACAAATCGAATGTAGTTATTAAGAAGGCGGTCATATTTATCGAGAAGGTCTGCATTCAGGTCGAAATAACATACATCACCATAGTCGATTATGGGGAATATCAAAGTCTGCACAAGCATCGCTTTGGTCCTGGATGAGAGGAAGTTTTTCAGACGGTACAATGAACGTAACGTTAGAGTAACTCTTTGACTGACACTTGAAGCGTGAGTTTGCCAGATGTTTGTCTTAGATGTTCGTATAAAATGTATAAGAATATACTTTCAGAAATATAAAGGAATAAGAATATATCCGAATAAGTTGCTTCATGATCTCAAAGCTAGGTCACTATATCATTACTCATAGAACATCTTGACAGCCTATCTCAAGATAAAGCTACAATCTTACGACCTAAATAAAATCTAGAAATATTTTCGCAAGAATACCGTCTAGTTTATGGCGATCAAGACACTGACTTTTTTATAGTTATCAATGTTCTCTTCTATTGTGTTAGTTTTTTATTAATATTTTTGTCGACCTAGCCGAACAAAAACAAGCAGATAATATTAAGAGAAAGATACTGAAAATTGTAACATTCATTCATTTTTTTTGACGAATCGTCTTTCATTAAGATTCATTAAATAAATTTTGACGGTGGAAATGCTTTTTAAATGTTCACACACATAAAGAATTGTAAAAGAAATAAATCAAATTTGTTATGAGTATTCGTGTTTTTTGACGAATTGTCAATGATGGATCCCGTTTGAATGAGCAGAGCACAGCAATGATTTTATTCTATTGATAGACGAAACTGCGTAATTAATAAAAGTGGTATAATTGATTCCGCTGGTTCAAAAACAAGTTAACTGTACTACTAACCTATACTATACTATACTATTTATTAGACGACGATGCAGCTGACACGCGAGGTCATGAGTATATTGTACCTATATATTGTATTCCGTTTCATCCCATTATTGATTATCACACATTCATACTCCTCATTGAAACTAACTCACTTGTATTAACTTATAGCTACTAAAAAAACATGGAATTAAGGCAATGGTATCATTCAAATAACTACACCATCCTTAAAATCATTGTTATTGTGGGAGCGATACATTGTTAAATAACGGACATTTCAATTTTATTTATTTGTATTGATTAATATTGATATTCGGATTTATCTCAGGTCTTTGGTGTTATGTTTTATGTGCCAGTAATTTCAGGGCCTGATCTGCCCACCAAACCGGAACACAGTAATTTTATTTTCGGCGGCAAATTAAAGTTGACATTGTGGTGCTTCAGATGGAAGTAAGTAAGTAATCTTTATTTGTATGAATATGGTACATAATAGGTGACTAAAACTAATTATACAGTATCATCATATTCTGCCAATCAAAGCGTTCAAATATTAGTAGGTATATAAAATTTTAATAATTATGATCAGCTGATTACCTAAATTTCAGCCTCTTCTACATGCAGTTCATTTAATTTTATTCCAAAATTACAAGTAAATTTTTAATATCAATGACAAAATTTAAAATTATATAATCAAAATGTCAATGTCATAATTCAAAATGGGATAATCTTAATATAGTCAACATAATGGTTATAATGTGTCATTGAAATAATCAGTTATTCCATCATAATAACATTTGCCACAATAGGCATCGAATCCATTAAATAAATCGTTCAATTCATTCACAATGTAGGTGTATCACAAAATCATAGATGTTTATATGTTCTTATCATTTAAATATTCATCAATTGAGTAGTAAGCTTTATCAATTAAAAAGAATCGAAGTTTATTTTTAAAGTTATTATTATTTACAGATTCTTTAATATTAGATGGCAGTTTGTTATAAATTCTAAGTGTTCGTGATGGTGTTACAAGTAGACGAGCCCTATTACTATTTCTACTAGTTTTCTCAAAGAAGTATGTATTAGACCTGACAAACATCGCAACTTCATAAATATAGATAGAGGGGAATGTGAGAAGCCTGAGCTTGATAAAATGTGGTTTACACGAATCTGTTTTTTGTAGGTTACTAATTGCTCTCACACACCTTTTTTGTGCCAACAGTACTCGTTCCTTACCCGTACAATTTCCCCAAAAAATAACTCCATATTTTAAAATGGAACCAACATAGCCATGATATGCACACTGTACTGCAGTTTGATTTACTTTCTTACTAAGCATATATAGAGCGTAAGAGAATCTCAGTATTTTATTGGTAATGTCATTAATTTGGGTATTTAACTCATTTACTCACTCTTTAACAATCAAAAACAATACTATACTGTAAGCAGTTTAACTGGGATATTAAATGTTACTGCTAGCTTAAAATTTCGAATTCCATTCTGAAATTGCAACATAAATTGTAATGTAACATTCTACACACTTCATTACTCTTTTTCATTTCTGATCGAGCAAAATTCATTCGTTCTCATTCAATATCGTTGACGTCACGTCTAAACCGGTCTTTGCGAGTACAGTTCTATTATGTCGGTGCAGAAAGGTAATTATACGTGTCAGTGCGTCTAGTTGGTTTCCATTGTGCAGAATAGCTCTATTCAAAGAGGATTAACATGGATTTATAAAGGAAAATAGGTGTTTTGCGCTTGGGTCGTAGTTTGCCGTGCTATTCCATATTAAGATAGTTGTTTGATCTGGTACCTGATATGGTTTGTTTAAATATTTTAAGCACACATATTATTTACATAACATAACATCACGCCTATATTATCCAAAAAGGTGTGACAGAGTTGTACAACACCCACACTTCACCTGTTATGTTTTAGGTCCCATGGGATAGAGGGTGAGCTTAAGACCATCCATCGGGCACAATTCAAACTCCATGTTGCTAATGAGAATTTTCTGTCGAAAAAGGCCCAACACTACTTACTTTCTTTTCCTTGAGTTCTTTCATTTCCGTCAGGATAATCTCAATAGAAGCACGTAGATTGTAATCGTACCCAGTAGACCAATTTTCAATCTACTTGGTGATCGACTCATGGGATCTTAACATAACGTGTAAAACGTGGACGTTTAGATAGCAATTTTTATGTTCCATTGCAGTGTCCATCTGAGTCAACTGTCACTTGTCTGAAATGGACGTTGCAATGGAATATTAAATGTGCCGGTCTACACGTGCCGGCCTGCCTTTGTGTGTAGTGACCCTAACCCTTCTGAGAAACACATGATATGATCAATCAATCAATCAATCAATCAATCAATATATTTATTTACAAAAACATGGTTACATACTGATCTTACATGGTATATTGTCCAACATGTTTCACTGTAAATTACAGCATGTAATTTTTTAGGCTAATATTATTTGAATACACTTTTAAAAGATAATAAACATTTTTATACACATAAAATAAAACAGAAATAACATCAATCATATAAAAAATCTTCTACTCTATAAAAACACGTATTAAATAAAAACAATTTTAAACTTTTCTTAAATTGTGAAACATTGAGACACTTTATGGCTTCTGGGAGTCTATTATATATGCGCGATACCATTCCCAGAATGCTCTTACTTAATAATGCTGTGTTACATCTTTGCCTGCTTAGTAAATTTTTGTATTGAGTGACATTATAGAGATACGTAGATATCAAACTATAATCACATGCGTCAGCTTACCGTATCTTTGTTGAGTAAAGCCGCATATCCTATTATAATGAGATCAGCGTATTGTAGGCGGCAACATTGTTAGCATGTGACATTTAACGAAAGCAGAACCTTGTTGGTAACTTAAGATTTGGCCAAAAAAAGCTTTCAGATTTTATGAAGATATCGAGATGAAAAACAGCCTGTGGTAATATAATGCCGTAAAGTTGGTAAAAGAAAAGAAGGTGGGTGGTTTCTTCTTACTGTCTTTCATCGCAGGCGTACTTACTATGTATAATATAATGCGTCTGCACGTGTAGTGTAGTGGTTTAAGCGGTCGCCTCGCCGCTCTCCACTGCACTGGTGTTGTGGGTTCGATCCCCACATGGAACAAATCTTTGTGTGATTCGCAAAGATTTGTTCTGAGACTGAGTGTGCTTGTGTGAGTTTATGTGTGTATTTGGCCTTGTCATTGGGACCATTGGATAGTGTAATTGCTTCTGGCGTTTTATCTAATGTAAAAAATCCAAAATAAGCCAATTTTTGGTGACGGTTATAAATATTGTTTTCATTATGGCACTAAACAGTTTTAGCTAACTGCTTTGATGGTTTAGCGGCTAGCGTATGCACTTCTTACCGCAAGGTACGATTCCCGGGTTCGGCAAAGTGTTAATTTGAAAACTATCGTCAGGAAATTCACAATAGCAGCACGAAGTTAGAATTGTGCCCACTTCCTATTCCATGAGACCTAAACATTACAGGTGAAGTGTGGGTGTTGTACATCTCTGCCACATCCTTTTGGATAATAAAGGCGTGGTGTTATGTTAAAGTTCTAGTCTGCTTTATTTCTTTTTTTTTTTTATGAAATCGCCTAATGTCTTTTGTCAGTATTATATTCACTCTTATTTATATTTTTCGTGTATTTAATCCCGCTCTCAAATGATTTCTGATCTAAGTTAATGATATACTCAAAATAAGGTACATGGTAATTCAATTTAGAATTCGTAATTACAGTAATTTAGAATTGGATTGCCGTTATTTGCAAGGATCCTGTTAATGTAATTATAATCATCTCGTTATTACTGTAATCGCAAATGGCTTAACAAGATTAGCGAGCCTTGAGACGAGAGTGTAACATAATGAATGATTACCGTAAGTCACGTTGTAAAGGGCATTAGCTATTTTGTAGCTTCTTTCGTACCAATTTTGGATTAATTTACTGATTAAGTGCTTTTACCGCTTTATTTATTACCTAAGATGCAATGTTTTTTGAGTACCTTATGTTAAACTTAAAGGTTAATTATATGGGAAGGGACAAATATAATATAAATCAGTATTTTTGAACACTGTAGCCATTTATCCCCAATTTGACTATACAAATAATAATTTTGAATATTATTATCAGTATCGTAATATTTATAAATAGCGAGAGTTACTCACATAATTTACAGGGAGTAAATAACATCGTGACGAAACCATTTACCAGTTATTAAGTACATGATTCTGAGGCCCTGTGTGTAAACATAAAAACTACAGAAAATTTTTTTCGAAGAATTTTCTTTGATTTTTCCAACTGATTACGGAAAAGTAACGTTACGCTAGACTATAATATGCCTATATATATATACTAGCAGTTTCAGGTCAAAATTTAAAGTTTTACGATAAAAAGTGTGCCTAAATAGAATGTTCAGATTTAAAATTTTTGCACCGAGAGCTTCACAACCTGTTCTTAATCACTTAAAAGTGTTTTCACAACCTTATTTTATAGATATGCGATTGTGTTGTCATGTGTAAAATGTTGCCAAGATTAATTTTCCGATGTGTAAAAAATTGCCGATATTTTTTTTTTGGCACCCAGAGTCTCAGAATCACGTACATTAAAATTTATACCCCTATAACGTCGAGCATAGATATTTATTTACCTTTATAATAATTACGTGATTTAGACCCGTTGTCTAATTTTTGAAAGATGTTCTCAAATCGCGAATGTTTAAAGACATAATAAACCCCTATAAATTAATATTATAATATGACTTCAGGATTTTTATGTAAAAGTTAGAATTTTGTAGCGGATATGACGTGACCGCATTCCCAAGTAAAGCATTGGTATTGACATCACGTATACTTAGTTAGTTTTTCTAGTATAGTTTGTATTTGGAGGTACCCTATTCGTGAACGAATCCCTCGGGTGGATTCACAGGCTTTTGTTTTGATAGTTTATTTGTATTGGTTTCCGTCTGTTTTGTTTGCCTGTGTTTTATTTAGATTCGATTTTTTTAAATACTTCGTTGATTTGCAACTGCCCATCTCGATTCAATCTCCGATGTCTTGGATTCAATCCCCATTGGACAATAGTCGTTTTGGGTACTAGCCTTTACCCGCGACTTCGTCCGCGTGGAGTTCTATTAAGAAGTAGCTTCTCCCGCGCTTTGACCCGCGTTAAAACTTACTGCTCTGCTCGCGTGGAGTTTAGCGTTGTTTTAAATATTTAAAAATATTTATTGATAGTTAGAATATCAAACACGCGAGATTAGCGCTAAAAAACAATCAAACTGTTTTTTTCCCGCGGTTACATCTGCATGGTAGGTACATCAATATAAAGTAGCCTATGTCTCGCGCCTTATAGTCAGTCATTTAAAAGAGTAGCCGAAACAAACAGACAGACCGACAAACCGACTGTATCATATGTCTTAATACCAATGCCTTAAGATACAGTACACACAGATACACATCAACTGAAAAAAACTTTGTTATTTTAACAGATACTTCAATTTTATTTATTTGTATTATTGATTATGATTTTCACATTAGGCTTTTTTCATTACACACGATAACACACGGAACCTGAATATAAAACATGCAAAGGTTTTTAATATACCTCTAGCACACATATAAAGGCATGTTTTTTATGATATGACGTGAATAACACATGACCGCACTTCCAAACATTGTATTGGCATTGACATCACGTATAGTTAGTTTTTCTGCCGTGTATTTGGAAGAACACTGACGGCTACAAATCGACCTATTCATTTCCAGTATAAAATGATCTCACTATTTAGAGGCTTTGCGAGCAAAGGTAGACCAGCTTATACTAGAAATGTATAAGTTTATGGTTAGCCAAGTGTACCTTATTTGTGTACTAATCCCTCGGGTGGATTCGCAAGCTTTTATTTTGATAGTTTATTTGAATAGGTTTTCGTGTTTTGTTTGCCTGCTTGTATTTCAATTTCATTTATTTACACATTATAAGCTTACAGTTAATAGCCAAGACGCTTACATGCAAGTCATACAGTAAAAAAAAGAAAGAAAAAATAAACAAATTACATAAATTGAAGATACAATAAAATTAAAACATCATAAATTTAAATATTTAGAGTAGTTATTTAAATAATATATGGTGCTGTGAGTTGTGATACGAGGAGTTTTTGGAAATAATAATAATAATAACTGATAAAACAGCTTCTAATCAATGGCTCAAAAGTGGAAACCTATTCCCAGAAACAGAAGGATTCATGATTGCCATACAAGACCAAATTATAAATACTAAGAACTATAGGAAATACATAATAAAAGACTCCTCAGTCACAAACGACAAGTGCCGAAAATGTAACACACAACCCGAAACCATCCAACACATAACAGGAGCCTGTATTACTCTAACACAAACAGACTATACACACAGACACAATCAAATAGCCAACATTATACATCAAAAATTAGCACACAAATACAACCTAATACACAACACAAACACCCCTTACTATAAATACACTCCACAAACTATCCTAGAAAACGCTTCACATAAACTTTATTTTGATCGTGCCATTCTCACAGATAGAACTATACATTATAATAGACCTGACATAACACTAGTAGACAAATTAAACAAAACTACATACCTAATAGATATTGCTGTCCCGAACACTCATAATTTACAGAAAACCATTGTAGAAAAAATAAGTAAATACGCAGAATTAAAAGAAGAAGTCACTAGGATATGGAGACAAGATAAAGTTTATGTAGTACCTATCGTCCTTTCTACCACAGGAGTTATTCCCAAGCATCTACACCATAGTTTAAAGATGTTAGATTTAAAAGAACACATCTACATCATGCTACAAAAAGCTGCAATTTTAAATACCTGTAGGATAGTGAGAAAGTTCTTACAAATTGACGAAAACGAAGTTACAACACAACACATTGTAGCCCTATAACCCCACACAAACACAACATGCTGCATTTACTTGGTTTCGGCCCGTAAATGTAGTAAATACCAGCAAACTGCTGAGAAAAAAGATTCCCAAAATAAAAATAATAATAATAAATTTTATTTCTCTCATCACAAAGGTTCACAAACAAGGTATTAACTTAAGATATAATGTGACAAAATGCTAGTGACATTAATGTTATGTTCCTTTATGAGAGACTGGAGTCTGTACTAGGGAAAACCCTGTGTGACAGATCACCAGGCTCCCACCCGGAATTGACGAGCGTTAATCAAAACATTTTATATACATGGATTAGAGCTGTTTGTGTGGAATATTATTATACTATAGTGACGTATGAGTGTGTGTGTGTGTGTGTGTGTGTGTGTGTGTGTGTGTGTGTGTGTGTGTGTGTATGTGTGTGAGTGTGTGTTTTGTGGCTTGTGTAATCGTATGTGTATATGAGTGAGTTTTATATTTACGATGGAATGAAAAGTAATTGCTCTGTGGTATCGTAGTCCAGACATTGGAGCCATTGGACTAATTTTTCTTTACAGTTTGTTTTAGAAAGGTGATAAAGCGATAATATTTCATTAAGTTTATTGTACAGGTGGCTACCAAGAAACTGAAAATGACGATGACAAAGGCTAGTCTGAAACCGTGGTTTTGGACATACTAAGTGTTTGCGTCGCTTATTTTCCGTAGAGGAGGGGTTATATTGTAGGAGTGAATGTTTGCGAATAGTGGTGTTTAATATAAAAATCTGGCGCACAGTCAACACCCTAGTTATTACGTAGAGATCCTTGGTTGGGTGTAAGAATGGTAAAGAGTAGGCAACTTTCAGTACTGCTCTTTGAGCTCTTTCAAGCTTTAGGACTGCCATTTTTGTTGCACCACCCCATACTGTTATGCAATAGGAGGAAGGGCCCCATGAGGCCCCAGGCCCCATGAGGAAGCTTTAAATCACATTTGTGATCTGAAAGTTAGTCTTAGAGAGGCAAGGAAGTCTATCTCTATTTTAGAAGAATCCAAAATGATTAATGATCACAGCACAACACAAAGCTTGTTTGAGGAATTAGTCACTTGTGATTCAGAATTACAGCAGAGAAACTCTTGCATAGGGCAGAATACTACACCTATTCCTAACAGTTTTAAGAGCCATAATAAACTTAAGAAATATATTAAGATTAAAAAAATAATTAGGAAGACAAGGAATTTAATGAGAAGGGAGAAATTAACAACTACCTGTACTCAATTTAGGAAAGAAAGATTTAATTTTATTAATACTTTAAACAACCTTGAGGAACAATTAATTACAAGTAGTTACACTTATAAAAGGGAAACACAGGAGCTTCAAGTTAATCTGTTAGAGTTAGAAAAGGATTTAGGTAAGATAGCTGATATGTATCAAGACTGCCAGGAATTATTAAAGAAGCAAACTGTAGAAATAGACTCTCTCACTAGGCTTAGTCACTACAATGAGGATAGGCTTGAGTCCCTTACCAGCAAGTGTGATTGTGTGGGATCACAGTCCACCTATAACCCATATTCACAATTACCGGGTGTGCCGGCTGCGGCAATACAGACTAAAAGTCAGTCTGTAGTGTCGCAGCAGGTTCAGCAATCAGTCCAGCCTGGGACTGCTGGAAGGGTACACAATATTGTTTTATTCTCTGATGCAATAGGGGTAGGCTTAGGTAAAGCATTAAAATGCTACATAGATCAGCCTGTAATTAATATCTGCAGCCCAGGTATTCATTTCAGTAAGTTAGTCAGCAGCATTCAGAATACCAGCCTGGATAGTCACTCTACAGCTATAATTTTATTTGGTGATAGTGTATCAGCTACTAGAAAAGAAGTTATCAACTTAATTGATACTATGAACACATTACAGATAAAAGTAGGGTGTAGGTTTATTGTCTGTGCATTGCCTTACTCTCACATGCTAACACAGAAACAAAATACATATATTCACAGCCTTAATTCATTGATATACAACACAACACATAGTCATAGTGACATCTTATTTTTTGACACTAATAAATTTATTAGTAAATTTTATTTAACTAAAGATACATTGTATCTGCCTATTTATTTTAAGAGACAGATTGCTAAATTATTAGCATACAATATACTTCACACAGACACAGGTACTAATACAGTACTCAAGCACATACCGCTAGGTTCCAACACCACTGTACCTATCAACACAGGTACTGATATGGTATCAAACCATAGTTTAGGTGGTAAGGTGATTAGATGTAATGTGGGTACATCAAATAATTTAAACTAGGATCTAGGACAAAGGATAGGCATACCAGTAATATTAGGTTGTTCCACCAAAATATACAGGGTGTCTCCGGCAAAGAACTTGAGTTAGATTACTTTTAGAAGAATATAAGGTACAGGTTTTGTGTGTCACCGAACATTGGTTAAGGAATCATAAGTCATTGATTATTAATGACAACTTTTCAGTTATGAGTGCATTCTTAAGAAAAAAGGCCATACATGGTGGATCACTGATAGTTGTAAATAAAACATTGAAATGTAAGGAACGAAAAGACATAGTGAATTTATCTATTGAACGCACTGCTGAACTGTCTTGTATTGAGTTAAAGCAATATATTATAGTATGTGTATATAGACCTCCACAGAGTGATATTAACCTATTTGAGACAGTTATGGAAGATGTTTTAAGGCGTTTGAGTACTGGTAATAGGAATTTAGTTGTCTGCGGCGATTTTAATGTGGATCTTCTTCAGCACTCATCTAGTTCCACTAGGCTTTTTAGTTTATTTAGGTCATTTAACTTAGAGCACATATTCTTTGAGCCAACCAGAATTACATCACATTCTGCAACATGTCTGGATAATGTATTTAGCAACTGTAGATATCTGAGTAAAGCAATATTCAGTCACTTAAGATCTGACCACTGTGGGCAAATGGTCGTTTATCCCATGGATGAGCTGGTTAAAGCAAAGAAAATCACTTGTAGGCCGATGACTTCTAATCGTCTCAAATGCTTTAACGAGAATATTGCAGCCAAGGTTACCAACTTAGATATCAATGAGGATAATCCGGATGTCCTATACGGGAATTTATTTAACTTAATTAAATTAGAATACGATTTTATTTTTAAAGAGAAAACTTTTACTAAGAATGTGAATAGTAGATTCTGTGACTGGGCAACTCCTGGAATTTACAAAAGTAGAGCTAAGTTGTATGATCTATATGGAATGAAACAGTATAATTTTGATCCTATTTTTTTACAACATGTTAGAAATTATTCTAAAATATTCAAACAAGTTTGCTTGGTAGCTAAATCAATTTATTTAAGTAACAAAATTAAACAGTCTGATAATAAAATAAAAGCAACTTGGACTGTAATAAATACTGAAACAGGACGGTCCAAACCGCGAGATGATAGTTTTGAATTAGTGGTTAATAACAATATTATTAAAGATAATCTGGGTTTGGCTGAAACATTTAATAATTACTTTGCAAAAATACCAGTTGAGACTACCAGTTTCTTGGATTCATGCTCAGTCACAGCTGAATCCTTGGCTAGGGGCAGCGTGAAAGAGTGTGATGTCATTTTCAAATTCCAATTTATAAGCCCAAGTGAGGTGGTTAAAACCTTCAAGTCGCTCAATTCAAAGAAAACAACCGACTTGTGGGGCATTTCTGTCGAGATATTGCAAAATATAATTATTGAAATAGCACCACAATTAGCTGTAATATTTAATCAATGTGTAGATAAAGGTATATTTCCTAATTTGATGAAACATAGTAAGTTAATACCATTATTCAAGAGTGGGTCTAAGAGTGACCCTAGCAATTTTAGACCCATCTCAATCTTGCCAGCAGTTAGTAAAGTCTTTGAAAAGCTTATTTTGCAGCAGTTAGAAAGCCATTTTAATATTAATAATTTATTTCACAAAGAGCAGTATGGTTTCACAAAGGGTCGCTCAACCATAGATGCAGGTTCTACACTTATAAAACATATATTTAATGCCTGGGAAAACGCGCAAGATGCAATTGGCGGTTTCTGTGACTTATCCAAAGCATTCGACTGCGTTGAACATCAAACGCTTTTGCGAAAACTCAGGCACTATGGAGTCAGGGATATTGCACTTGATCTGGTTGCCTCTTACCTTGGTGACAGAGTTCAGCGAGTTGATATAAATGGAATTAGGTCCTCCGGATTACCTGTCTCAATGGGCGTGCCACAGGGCTCAATTCTCGGTCCGTTTCTCTTTTTAGTGTACATTAACGATTTACCATTCTATGTGCAAAATTTTTGTGATATAGTACTTTTTGCAGATGATACTTCGCTTATTTTTAAAGTTAATCGTAATCAGGATAGTATTGATGATATTAACAGGTCACTTGCACTAGTCCAAGACTGGTTTACTAGCAACAATTTATTATTGAACTCGAATAAAACTAAATGTATAAAGTTCACTTTGCCTAATGTCAAGAAACAGAACATGAGTATAATACTAAATAACGAAATCATTAGTCTTGTAGAATCAACTATGTTTTTAGGAATAACCTTGGATCATAAGCTTCAGTGGGGCGCCCATATATCGTGTCTAGCAGGGAAACTCAGCTCCGCGGCATTCGCTGTTTGGAAAGTTCGTCAGTTAACTGATATTGAAACTGCGCGACTAGTTTATTTTAGTTATTTTCACAGTGTCATGTCCTACGGTATTCTGCTATGGGGCAAGGCAGCTGATATTCAAAACATTTTTGTAATTCAAAAACGGGCAATTCGTGCGATTTACAAACTCAAAGCTCGAGATTCTCTGAAAGAACGATTTAAGGAAATAGGTATTTTAACAGTAGCATCGCAATATATATTTACTAATATTATGTTTATACGAAAAAACATAGGAACATATACCAAGAAAAGCGATGTTCATTCATTGAACACGAGGAATAAGCATAAATTGGTAGGCCAATATTATCGCTTAAACAAGACTTTGTTAAAACAACTCATTTGAGGGACTTGGAGTGCGTTTTTATAACAAAATTCCTGTCGAAATCTTGAACTTGCCCCTACTAAAGTTTAAAAGTATCGTTAAGAATCGTCTCATGGAAAGGGGCTATTATAAAATAAACGATTTCTTAACCGACACTACCCCTTGGAAATAATATTTATTTATCTAATGTATTTATTACAGTAATGTATTTATTATTTACAATTATTATGGTTATTATATTTCAAATGAATTGCCAAGTTAGACATTGTTTTATCCTATTTATAATTATGATTGATTATGATTATTTTGACATATTATATTCTATATTGAGATTGACATAATTTATTTTTGACATCATATTATCATATTATTGACTTAAGTTTCAACTTTTGACATTATAATGAATATCAATTGATACATTATTTTATTATTTAATATGATGATTAATGAAAATTCACACTCACTAAATTTGATTTGTATAACCTCATTTCATGTTATTTCAAATATTGTTAAGTAAAGGCAATCTGTGTGTACATTTTTTTAATTTTTATATTTTTGTAGTATACTTAAATAGTTTTGTTATTAGTATTATAAATATTTTTTTTGTTTGTTCTGAAACCCTTATACAGTAGTATATACACACATTGTTTTTACTCCTTTATTTTCTGCTTGAAGTGTAAGATATTGCAACCTTATATACTATGGATTTATTTACAATAATTTAATTGCATTTTCTCTTAATACCTAACCATATTTAGCTATAATGTTGTTTTGGTTGCTATAACTTACACATAGAAATTATTGTCAAAAAACAAACAAATATTGTATGAATTATTTGAAAAGATGGTGCACATGAGTTTCTCACCAGCTCTTCTCATGATGCAATACCCATCGGAGCTGGTACTTGGATTGATTTTAATTCAATTCTCTAAGTTGAATTAAAGTCAATCTAAGCTCCGGTGTCAAATCATTTTATTACAATAAGTATTATAATTTAGTTAGCTAAGTTTTATTTTAATTTTATATTTTTTTTGTTTTGATGTTTGTTTTGACGTGTTCAAGCGCCCCTTGGGGCCCATACAAAAAAAAAAAAAAAAAAAAAAAAAATAGGATATGACAGATTGACATATAGCAAGATAGACCATTTTGATGACCTTGACATCTGCAACGTGACGAAGAAATTTAAAAATGTATATTAGTTTCCTGGTTCTGGCTGCCAGAAGATCTATATGTGGGTGAAAGCTGAGTGAGTTGTCTATTAAGACTCCTAAGTATTTGATTGTGTTGGTTTTTTGGAGGTTAGAGCAACTACAAGGTACGAAGCCAGAACTTAAGCATGAACGAGAGTGTGCTGTTATATTTAGCTCATTTGTGGGGAGTGCAGAGTTTTTTAAGGAAAACTCGATATATTTTGTCTTATCGACGTTTAGTACAAGTTTATTGCTTGACAACCATGACAGAACTTGATTAAGACCCTCTTGGGCACACTCATAAACCCGTGACCATGATTCTCCTTCAAACAGTAATGCTGTGTCATCAGCAAAGGATATGATCTTCCCATTTGACATTTTAAGATCACAGAGTTCATTAATATACGTTAGAAAAAGCGTAGGGCCAAGGATACTTCCCTGCGGAACTCCATGCTGAATTGGAAGGTCATGACTTACCCATTCGCCTACTCGAACTCTTTGGAATCGGTTTCTTAGATAGTCCGCAAAAAGATCTAGTTGGGTATCCCTTACGCCTAGGTATTCTAGTTTTTTGATTAGTAGTGGTACGGAAACTGTATCAAAGGCTTTTGCTAAGTCCATAAATATTACGATAACCTTCTTGTTTTTGTCCAAGCTATTAGATATATAATCAGTCAATTCATGAGTTGCGTCTACAGTTGACAAACGTGATCTAAAACCGAATTGTGAAGCTGAGAGTAGTGAGTTTTCTTCCAGATAGAGGACCAGTTGCTTATTCATGATTCTTTCAAGTATTTTGGAGATAGCGGGCAGAATTGATATAGGTCTATAATTGTTTATTGATGCCCCGTCGCCACTTTTATAGATAGGATGTACTTCTGCTAACTTCTAATTGTTAGGGAATTTGCCACTTCTAATTGCCAGATTACATAATGTGTGTAATTGGCGCGATAAGATACTGTCGATATCTTTTTATAAAATTGGTTGATATGTTGTCCCGACCAGTGGCACAATCGTTTTTTAGTCCTAAAATAAGACTATTTACTTCTGTCAAGTCTGTTGCAAGAAGTACTAGTGAGTGGGGATGCGATCTCACGGGGCGGTTTGTGGGCGCGCTATCGTTAATTTGTGAGCCCTGACTTGCGATATTCTTTCCTATGTTAACAAAGAACGTGTTAATATTATTAGCGGAAGCAAGAGGATTTTGGCTGTCGATCAACTGCAAAGCTTCACTTCTGTCTTTTTTTGTGTGTGTTATGTCCTGTATAGTGTTCCATAGCTTTTTACTACCAACTTTGGAAGCAGTAGTGAGTTCGGTTTATTCGTGATTTCTTTTTAATTTTTTTAAAAGCTCGTTACAATAATTGCGGTATCGTTTATAAGTGGTTACGATGACTAAGTTATCCGGGTATTTCTTTGCTTTCTTGTGTAAGTTGTCTCGATTTCTCATACATTTTAGCAAACCAGTAGTAATCCAGGGTTTATTAATTCTTTTACGATTGGAGGTTTTAACAATTAGGATATTTGATAATATTAGACTATTTAAGGTATTTGTGAAAAAAGTTGCCGCAACGTCTGCATCCGATGATAAAAGTACATCTGAGAAAGACGTATTTTTTATTTCTGTGTCAATTTTGTCGTATTTTATTCGTTTGAATACCTTGAATGACTTTGGTTGGGATTTATTTGTTTCCAAAAAAAGGATAACAGCGTTATGGTCCGTAATACATGTTTGAACTATAAAACTAAAAGCAGGCAAACGTGTCTTTAGAATCACGTGATCTAGGCAAGTTTTGCCATGTGTGGGGATTGTATAAGCAGGATTGTATAAATAAATATCACTTAACAATTACACAGCGCTTTCTAGTCCAAAACTAAGCAGAGTTGTTAAAATAAATATGTATTCAGCATTAAAATAGATACCGAAAGGAATTAAAATAGATACTAGAACTTATGTGTTTGACATCTTGTAATGTGGTTAATAAAATAAAAAATTGTCTGTAATAAAGGCTACTAAGAAATTGGAAACAAATAAAATATGCAAGCACAGTGTTTTTTTTAAATATCTAATGAAAGAATAATGTAGGAATGAGTTTAAAAACATAATCTTTGAAATATTGGTTAAATAAACAGTGCCAATGTATTTATCTAGCATTCCTAATTATGTTAACTAACATTAAATAAACAAACTGTAATTAGTTTTAACTAGCCTTTCATTGTCACAGCGTGCTCGTTATTTAAGAAAAGTGAAACAAAAGGTTGTGCAAATATTTATTTTTACTCCATTGTTCTACTAATCGTCACGCCCGGCGCTGCAATTATAAACTTAAACTTTATTTAAATTACTACTTCGATAGTTTAGTGGTTAGCGTATGTTTCTATCACTTCGCGGTCTTGGGTTCGATTCCAAAGTGTTATTTGTGAACTTTCTGTCATGAAATTTACATTAGCAGCACAGAGTTGGAATCGTGCCCGGTGGATGCCGATAAGCTCATCTCCTATTAAATGGGACCTAAACATAACAGGTGAAGTGTGGGTGTTGCACACCTCTGCCGACCCCTTCAGGGTAATATAGGCGTGATGTTATATTATGTAAAGTTCATTTAAATAAAATACAGCATTGCAAATATGCCGAGCTTTAATAAAAAAAGTAGAACAAAAGATACTGCAAATATTTATATTTTTTTTTCTAACAAAAAGGCTTAGAACATCTGTTAAACATTTTATATTACAAAACGGGTTAAGTTAAGGCTGTAAATATTATAATTGCATTTTCTTGCCAGTATTTTTCTTTTACTTCCAACGTAGAACTACAAAGTAAGCAAAAAGAAAACAAGACCGTTTTCTTTCTTTTGAACAAACACAGTACTTGTGACCACAAACACACCGCTTCAGGCGTGTTGTTTTGAACTCAACATATTTGTGAAACATCATACAAAAACAGGGACGATCCTTTGGCTTACGATGTGTCTCTTTGATATTTTTTTATCAAAATTGGTTGGGTAATACAGCTAGAAGCGTAGCGCAACTGAAAAACCTTTCTAAATAAAATAAGCCGTGGTGTTGTTTGAGTGCAGCTATTAAAATATAATAAAATAATAATAAATAATAAAAATGTTTATTCATCTCAAGAGACAAACAAGTACTTAATTGTTTTCAAAATCTTAATTTCATGTTATTTTTTTTTTTATTTATTTATTAACATTTACAAAAGCACCAGATATGGTAATTACAGCCAATGGACATCGACAATTCTTAAATGCGTCGTTTAATCGGGGGCTACGGTATTATGCCTCATGTGTCAGTAATTTCAGATCTCACCGCAAAATCGGAACACAGTAAAGCAATCAATTACTATTCAGCAGAAAATTAAGACTAAAGTCTCCCTTCGAGCTTGTTCACTAGTGCTCCTCCACCATCAAATTTTATATGTTTGAAGATGTTACCATTATGTACATGAAATCATGTTACAAAATGGTTGGTTGGAAACTGATGTTAGAATTCCACCTCGTTCCTTTGCGTGCTCTAGCGACATTTTAGTGACCACAAACACAATGCTTGTACAATTTTGCTTTGACTCCACCTTTTGTGAAATACACACCAAATGCACTACAAGGTAAACGGAAATAAATTGAACGCTTGAGTAAACTTGCTTTGAACTCCTTTGTGAAATGGTTTAGAGTGCACTGAATATACAGAAACTATAAAGTAAACTAGTAACTATAAAGTAACTACTATTTTAATTAAATCTTTAAGAGTGTTAAATATTTTATATAAAATAACACATCAAGCAATTGGCTTCCACGACTATGTAGAAATGTGGCTGTATTTTGCTAATGCAGCTTCGATGCGATATATTTCTATCTCTGATCCGAGGATCGAACCAGAGACTTCACAGTCGTTTAACTTTTCGGTAAACCAACAAATCAGGGTATTTTTTTAGGAATGTCTTTTTACACCTTCCAAAAGTGTGTGGCAGAGGCGAGAGACGCATATGCTGGACCACCAGGCATTTCAATGACACTATGATTTTTATCTTATTACGTTATTTTTCAATTTGTAACATTCCGAGAAACCTACAATTAAGTAAGTTTTTGTTTACTTTCCTGCAATCTTTAGTGTTTATTCTCGTTATATCAGGGAGTATAAATAGAACAAGGCTGTCTGTCATCACGATTTGCTATTTTTAGAAGCCACAAGACTGTCACAATACAAATGGGGTGAACTATGCAAAATATAAACAAATGGTGGTGTATTTTAAGATTTAAATGGTAATCAATTAGCTCTTATTAAAGAATTGTAACAAACAAGAGCGTAAAGATCATTGTGTACCCAACCGTACAAGTTCAGGAAGTAAGTCTGAGCCGTAATAAAAATAGTAATGACAGCCCTGTATCTAATATGTCAATAAAAATATACAATTGTCTTCCAGAAACAATAAAAAACAAAGAAAGCACATCAGCATTTTCTAACAGTCTAATAACCTTGCTGATGAAAAAGTGCTACTACTCAATTAACTAGTATTTAAATGATACCCAATTAACCACTACACAAATAAATATAATTACATAATACCGACTCTAAAATTCTATGCTTTGTCTCTTCTTTTTTTATTCAAAACTTGTTTTTATTATTTACACATATTGTCCTCTCTCCTACTCTGCTATGCCCGACAAGGTTCACAATGTTCCTAGATATAATACTTACCACCTAAGACACACATTTGTGAAACGCAATAAAGTATAGAGTCATATTATAAGTAAAAACAATGGGGTGCATGAAAGGAGCCTCCACGAGTGACGTACACAACGATTCCTTACGTCCGGCGCACCCTGCGCAATTCGCGAGTTCCCCAAAGCGAATTGGCTAATCCTTTCACCACGATGGCAAGTCAAAATAAAATTTGACTTTCCCATCGACACGACGAAGAAGAAGTAAAAACAATCGCAAATTATGTCAATAGTATCATACAAAGAAAGTTACATGATATTAAGTGTCTCTCCCACAGAAACGAAAATAATATAAATCTTTTACCTCTATTGTGCTATGGCCTTTTGTTATTTACACCCAACGAAAACTCGTTTATATCAAACCCACACCCGCATCATAAGGTTGCAAGGCACGAAATTAAATATTTGTACGGGTAAGTTATTTGTTTTGAATTTGGACGTTTGTTCAAAGGAATCCTTTTTGATTAAAAAACAAAACCTATTATATCCGCGTGACATTTAAGAATAAGGATATGCACTAATTGGTTTTTGCATCCTTAACTTTAAATTTTGTTAAAACCTACAGTTTAAGAACTAGCTGTGTCAACCTACGGTTAGTTCTATCTGAAATATGTATTTTCTTTAAATGATGAATAATCATTTCTTTATTTTTAGAAGATTAAAAATTAAACATAATGTAAAATTTCTTACTTGACAGAGCATGGCTTTTCAACTTATCCCACTGCAAAAACCGTTTTGACACATTTTGTACGTTTTAAAACTGCCAGTAATACACTGTTGTATAACTGCCAGTAATAATGTTGATGTACCTGCGCTGTTGTCACTGGATTTAAAACAGTGAAATATTTAAAATCAGGTTGTTGTGATATTTTAGAGAGAGAGATAGAGTTTCTTGTGCGTTTATTTAAAAACAGTCTTTTTTATGATGAATAGGCATTCGTTTGACCAATGTTTTATTTAAACAATCACTCAATTTAAACCGTTAAATATCTATCATAGAAAAAACTAGATTTCGCAACAATCGTTTATATCAGTTGTTCAATAGACTTTCAACTGTCATGGATTCGCACCTGCGTTCAATAGTGCTGGTAACGCCATTATATTCTGAGATGTTGATCAAGTGGGATTATTGTGCATTAAAGTGTAAGTACGTTATAATTTTATACAAGAATTATCATTATCACTTATTGATTAGAAAAGGAATGGTAAATAAATGATGGATTGGTTAAACAAGGAATGTTATAGTTTTTTTATACTTTGCAAATAATTTAATTAAATGCTGTTTTTATTGAATAACATAACGGCAACTCTGAATTGCTAGCCAACATACCGGTTTTCTCTTGCTTTGAAGAGACCCAAATTGTACATATGCGGTAAAGCATACTCGTCAAAAATAGTATATTGTAGTCAAAGAAATTGGGGTAAGGTATTTTACAAGGTCGCAGTTTAAGTCATACGGAGATGATAATTATAATATTTCTTATGTAAAAGTTTTGGTCAATGATAAAATTGCATTATTTAATTAAATATTTATATTATGTTTTTAAGAAATCACTTTTAGGAGTGAAAACTTCTCGAGTTCAAAGATTGCTCTCTCGTTCAAAAATATTTTTGCAGTTTTACTCGATAGTTAGAGATTTTCACCGCAAACGATTCATTACGTTCTGTAATTGTCTGAAAGTTTCATCAAAAGGACTTTTAAAGTTCATTAAATCACAAACAAACTATATTAAAAGCTAAGAATACTTTCAACAAGGTGCTCGTAAGATGTTTCTGTCGTAAGAATACATTCATTTTTTGTGTCATCTTTTTCGTTTTGTGTAGTTTGTGATACAATAAAGAAATGAAGTAAATTTAAGTATACGTCACAGTTGTAATTACAATTTACTATAAACTTCTTTAATCCCTTTTTCTTCATAAAAATCGATCCTTTATACTGAACTTTGCGGATGCCATTACAATTTTATTTTCTGGGTCAAGAAGTGTCTACGTGAGGTTCTTAGTCGATCCTTAATGCCATACACACTAACAATAGCGTGATGATAAATGGTCTGAATCGCTACGAGAGTCACGCTAAACTAATACAATGACGTCTGATGTTTATGATGTCGCAATGATGGAATTTTACTGTCTGACCAACTAAATTCTAAGTATATTAAGTTCTAGTAATAAAAGAAAAAATACACATAAAGCGGGATTTGCTGTATGTGGTATCAAAATTATGTGGTAAAAAAAATTATACCTGCCTTAGTAATTGTCCATTTCGATTTAGCAAAGCTTTCGTGACTTAGGCATCCTTTACATTATTATTGTTAGACGACATAGCAAACATTTATTAAAACCGCAGATTCTTTTCATGGTCAGTCTTCATTTCCATCGGTAATATTATTTGATCAAATTGAAATTAATTATTTTTTTAACATTTTTTTTTAAAGTTGTAAATGGGTATTAACCCTGACCATGTGGATGTCCCTATGTCATATTCGTTGTTCGTATATGTTGACATCATTTCACATCCACACGACACTAAAAATGCAGTAATAAACATACTAAATTCATCCTGTTCATGTCACAACGCAAACTCATAAAAACATACAACGAATGAAGGTATAAATAAACGTATTGTGCGTTAGTAAACATCACTAATTGTCAAAGTTTCAAATTTGGAATCGAGAGCTTTACAAACCAAACATGGCGGATTTGATCAAACTGCTAATGAATGGAATTCTATTGTCAAGGGTTGAATCGTGGTCGAATTACTAAGTGGCACTGAAAACGTATAATTTTGACGTTAAATTAGTTGACTGTTTGGTATGATATTGCTTTGTTTTTTCGATAAACTAATTTTTGGTAAATCAGTAAATGCTAAAAAAAACAATATGCTAATACATTGTCTTTCAATTTAAGATACAAGTAATTTTAGAAAAACTTAGTCAGACCATAATACTGAGAGATCGACACTGTATTTTTTTTTCAACGACGACCGAAACTTTCCGTCAGAAAATTTACAATAGCAGCTCGGTGTTGGAATTCTTGTGTCCAGTGAATGCGATAATCTCACCCCCTATCCCATGACACCTTTATATAACAGGTGAAGTGTGGGTGTTGTACACCTCTGCCACACCCTTCTCGGTAATATAGGCGTGCCGTTTTTTAACTCTGTTTTAAGTAAAATTAGATATAATTCAACTATATTTTAACCAATTCTCGGCATTAGAGCCATATTAAACTACAAAACTAGAAAATCAACACACCTATTTATACAGAACTCAAATTAATGCATTTCCACTACAAAATATCGCTTTGAACATTAAAGTGCTTTGATGAACTACTGCTAACATTGAAATGTACAATAACTATATTTGACTTCTGAAGTTAATAAACACGGCAGCTTTGACTCCTGTATATAACATTGCAAGTTGTATTTGGCTTTTACCTACAACCTTGTTACGCTACAAACTAGCTGTGAGGTATATACTGATGTTTATGTTTTAGTATCCAATTAGATATTTTAAAAGCAGTTCACACACGGCAGTCATTATATTGTCGCACGTGTGGTGTAGTGGTTTAAGCGGTCGCCTCGCCGCCCTGCACTGCACTGGTGTTGTAGGTTCGATCCCCACATGAGACAAATCTTTGTGTAATTCGCAAAGATTTGTTCTGAGACTGGGTGTGCTTGAGTGAGTGAATGTGTATATTTGGCCTTGTCATCGGGACCATTGGATAGTGTAATTGCTTCTGGCGTTCTATCTAATGTAAAAAATCCATTTATAAAAATGTCTATTTACATCTCGATACAGTTCACACACAGCTTTAATTTAAATTGTATACAAGGTGTAAATGACGAAGCCTTGGGTATGGTAATAGTCTAGGGTAACGTTACTGTTATATATTAAACCTATTTTATTTTTTAGGGACCTGACAGAATGATGTTACTTGTGTAGATACACTGGCGCCGTCACATCTTTATAGGACTCAAGAAAAGGCTGGTGTGGCGGCAGTATCCGCAGAATGCCTCAAGAGGCGCAAATATAACCTGCTTGACAGTGGATATGCTATGCTTGTGCCTTTTGGGATAGAGACGTTGGGGCCGTGGGGACCGGGCGCACTCAATCTTTACAAACAGATTTCGACCTGTCTGTTTGAGGCCACACGTTCTCAGAATGCTGGTACTTATTTCAGCCAAAAATTAAGCATTGCCCTCGCATAACTCTTCTTTCATTGTTCAGTCAGTCCATCTTTGGAATTAGCTCCCCTTAGAAATCAGGATGTCCACCAGCCGTTATGTGTTTAAAAGTAGAGTGCGTGATCACCTCTTTAATGAGTTGGCAAAATTAACTCTTACATAGTTTACTTCGTTGTAATATAAAATATTTATTTATATTTAGGTATTTGTGTATATTAGTATCATGTATATCTATATCCATATATTATATTATCTAAATAGTTTATTTTAAGTATTTTATAGTGCAATAATCTTAGTTATGAAGTATTAGATTAAGAAATTGTAATGGTTTTTGTTTACAACCAACTCTTAGCTCTTGCACCTACCACTTGTCGTCTCTGCATCACCTAAAGGTTGACTGGTAGATAATGCCTACGGCATTAAGTCCGCCCATCTACCATTTTTGTGCATAAAGTTTTTAAATAAATAAATAAATAAATACAACGTGGCAATACTGCCAGCATTTTGAGAACGTTGCCCACTGGCTGCGGTCTTATAGATTAGGTTTGTACATTGTTATTTACTTTAGCTTTTAAGTCATTTATGTTTAGAGTAGTCGAAATTCTATTAAAGATAATGTCTGTTAAGTTTGGAAATATTGTTTGTTGTATGTATCAATGACAGGAATGTGATAAAATTATTTTTTCAATTCTTGAAGAAAGTTTTGGGAAATTTTCTCGAGATCGTAACTATATCACGAGAAGGGGATCCAAAATTGCAACCTTTTTGGTAAAAAACCCAATTTCACGGAGATATACACTTTAGATATACGGTGCAGTATATACCCGGTATCCAAATTTCATCCCATTTCCCAAAACCGCGTTAAAAATATTCCTTTTATAAACCGTGCCACCCAGAACGAGCTCACAAAATTCGATTCGCTTCACAAATGAAACCCATTTTCTGTCACTTTCATTAATCTGTCGTACCTCGGGGTTTAGGCTGTTGACTTTTTGTGAGAGCCGACGCTCCGCAGTTGGCCTTTGACATCACACAGAATTTTTAATTTGAGCAGAGGATAAGTTCGTTACGGAACTGAGTCGTCATCATGTCCACAGCGTTGGTACACTTGGTGGATAAATTTAATAAGCGAGTCCTTTGCCGACAAAAAAATGCATAATTCTCGGCGGTTCACTCTCTTATAAGCTCGTTTTAAAACGAAAGCTAACAGATCAATTTTCGACAGTGCGTTGGAAAAATGTACAGAATAAGTCAACGCGCTTTTCAATAGATGTGTAATAGAAACATTTAAAAATAGATCAACTGAAAAATTATGACTGAGGAAACGATTGTAATTTTTTTTTTTACCTGACTGCAAAGAAGGTTTACTTTTTCTTTAGATTTATTCAATTTCAAGACTATCGTCGGATAAAATAATAAAATTATTGTTTCACTGAATAAGATCTTAGTTTAACAATTTCTTAACAAAGTCGGAACTATTATCAGTTTTGAATTCGCAGAGATTCTGCATCAGACAGGCGGACAGGAAGAGCGGCGTCTGTTGTTGAAAGTGTTATTGAAATGCGCTTTAACCTACATTTTGAATAAAATAAATATTGAATTCAGATAGGATAAGTTCTTCATAGACTTTGACATCACTTTTTAATATTTTATTGTATATTTTTAAAAGCCGATCGAATTTCATATCTGGTGATCCCTATGTTACAGGTACACATAGAAAAACTTTTGTTTTTACGTAATGACGTAATTCGGTCACCCACGGCATTTATTCTCTATCAAAATAACCTGTTCATTATCTCAACTATATTTCAATATCACAATTTCTTCTTATTATCAGTTTTAAATTAACTAACCACAAACTACTACTACTACTAACTTCATATAATATACACTTAGAATCTTAAATTCACCCCCTTGAAGATTGATATTTCTTAAAAACTATCTTACAGTTCATTTATGTCTATATATATGCTAGGAACCTATGTACGGAATTACATACATTTATTATAAATTTATCATCCTTAAAAGTTGATAAACCTCCTATATAAACTAACACCTATTAATTTACCACCTTCGGGATAAAATACAAAAATAAAACATATACCAGATCTTAAGTAAAACCTCCAACTAACCAACTGTGAAAACCTCATCCATGCAGTAGTTTTTGCGTCTTCGCTGACAAAAATTCATAAAAAATATGTTTTTGCTTTCACTGCTGTTCTAAAAACCCCTCGTATTATTTTGTCCTTAATATTTTTAATGTACAGACAAACATAATATATATTTGAATAGAAAATTTTAAGCGATATATTATTTTATTTTAACCCTGTGTCAAAAAAGGTACGTAAGTATTAAAACATTGAGATTATATTGAGAAACAATCTCTAAGATAGACTTCACAACTTAGTGCAGAAATGATTTAAAAGTATAGCATTATTACACCTAGAAACCGAGTTCACGCATGTAAGGTTAAGTCACTTGCTTTAAGTACCTTTAGCACCAATATGGTTCATTACGACTCATCTTTGTTTATGTGCGTTATGCCCAAGAGCTTGTGGCGTAATTTTCATGCACACGCGCACGTCAAGCTGTTTATTTGACTTCACTTTAGATTCTAGATAAAGCGTTTGAATTAAGACTTTTAGTTATTTATCTTTAGTGCATTTTAGTGTTTTAAATATGATATGTTTTTATAATATATAATAAACACTTAATAATATTTAAGTTACAATCCGAATACAGAAGTACCGAAAACACGATACCGATTCTTGCTCCTTAACATCACAAAAGCTGTATCAACAAAACGAGACAATGATATACCTACATAATATAAAGCGAATAATTCAAGCACCCAATAAATTATTCACTTGATAGAATATACGCCGCTACCCGTCCCTACTTCCTACGTTACGAAAAATGTGAAATTCACACTTTTCGTACCCAAATATCGCTTGCATGACAAATTTGGGACAATGCCTTGCGACGTTTTTTGCAAAACGAGCCTAAAAGCCTTGCGATATATTATAAGTGACTTTTGTTTATTGTGTAGGTAGCTAAAATGAAATGTTTACAATTTTACATGAGGAAATAAAATTAAGTACAAATATGATGTGACTTCCTCGGTCCCATTGCCTTGCCTGTTTGTGACTCATGTTTCTGGTTTGTTAGTCTAGTTCCAATTGATTATTTTTATAGTATTTAGCTATGCTTAGCAAATTATACTAAGAAACAGTTAAAAAAGATATGGGACCGGCAGGATTTGAACCTGCGACCTTACTGCACACCGGGCAGCCGCTTTAGCTATCCAGCTACGGTCGCCTCTTACCGGTAGGGCTATTCGCTAAAGATGACTGTGATTTCTTTTGCAATAGTTTCTGTCAAAAAGTAATTATTCCTGTCAAACAGATATAATTTCTGGTTTCTTAAGTAATAGTTACTGTCAAATAGTAATAGTTACTGTCAAAACACGCATTTTTGACATAACGCAATCAAATTACTCTCCTCAAATGTATGCTTCGTTCACACGTAATAAAATAAAACAAAAAACACTTTATTTGTCTATTATTTTATTGTCTATCTGGAATTGAGACAAACAATAATTTAAAAAAGTGTGCATGAGCAAAAAAAATGTAACGTCAAAACTGGCGGACAATTCTTTACATTTAGAGTACGTAGAAAATTGTTTTCCTTTTTGCTGCATTACCTAGTAAATTGAAAATAAAAATATTTATTTAGGTCCAAAAAACAAATGAAAAATCATTGTTAAATATTAATTACGGTGACTTAAGGTGTAATTAGCTAGTTCAGTTTTGTTGTTCGTGCAATTATTCATATTTTATTAGTAAGTACCAATTTCATTTCATTTTAGGGTTTTACCCTAGTGAAATTATATTATACTTATCCATTATTCTAGAATTTTATATCACGTAGTTGACCTTATCTTTCAGTGGCAAATATACTTATGATGTTAGTTTTATTTATTTTATTAGTATTATTTGTATTGATAAAACCTTCTTATTGACACCTACTAAAATGCATTTTTACTCTGTGGCATCTAATGTCTTTTACCAAAAAAAATTGGAGCGTTTCATTACAACAAAAAGCATATAAATAGCTTTGAACTGAATTAAGAAAGTAACAAATTCAAACAATAAAATTCAAATTATATAACTGATTATATCAAAAGAAAACTGTACACATTATAACAACAAACACAATATAAGTTATTATGGTAAGAGGTATTTTCGGAGAGATTTTCTTTTTAGTGTAAAAAGAGTGCTTAAAATTTAATTAAATAAGAATGGAACGCGATGTAATGGAAAAAAAGTTATCCTCAATACAAAACAAATATCAAAGATCAAGATAATATTATAAGACAACTATATAATATTTTAAGACAACTATAAAAACGATATATAAATGTGATTTTAACTCTTTGCTACTGCTATGTACTAGAAATAGTGAGTATGCGTTATAATTTCTACTTAGTCTTCCGTGACACGATGAAATCACATATAAATATGTCTCACTTGTGTTGTAATGTTTTTTGTCTTTCAGGTGCAATACACGAATATAGCACACCTATATTATAATAGTATTATGATAAGATGATAGCGGCGGTTGATTTCAGAGCTAAACATTTTTTAAGACTTAAGTTTCATCAGTGCAAGCCTAGCGAACATTAGAAGAAAATAAATGTTCCTAAAATTCTGTGAAATAATAAAATTTTTCAAAACTTCTGATTTTTCTTTAATATATTCTTATTTCTCTCACATAATTATCATAGACATAGACACTACGTTACGTACATAAGAAATTATAAATGTAAACTCCAAATAAATTAATAATCGTGAATACAGAATGTAAGTAGTTACATTATCTGGTGCATAACCTGTATTGTCCTATTGTTCGGCAAAGGTCTCCACCATCCATGAAATGGAATGAATAAGGTTTTTCATTTTTTATTAAAGTAAGTAACTAGATTTGAACTACGTCGATAAAAAGCACTTACCCGTGTGCCAGAATTCATTAAAATTGGTTTAGTTTGGCGAGAAAGAGGAAGCCTAGCTACATAATATTATTGTTTCAATATTTTGAAGATACATTATTTTCATTTAGTGCTTTTTATATCCCAGACTGCCATAATTCGTGCTACTAATTGTCATATTTATAAGTTTTCGTATGAAAAACCTCGAGATCTATGACTGAAAACAATATGACCTAAATTCTATTGCATTACGTATTTAATAAGTATTTTATGACCAACATAGTATTAAACAGTTATTAATTTGTTGTATAACGTTAATCTGAAGTGCAAAAACCTTTTAAATATCATTATTTTATCTCACCAAAGTACAAGAAATTACTAAGAAACTGCTCCATGACCAGTTTCCGATTTTGACATAAGAAATTGCGTTACTTGCCTGTAAAGCTGTCAAACCTGCAAGAGGATAGTAACTGGCAAGCTGTCAATTTTTTTGCCAAGCAGTTATCAACCGTATGTGTATGGAAATAAGGAAGCACTAAATCCGAGATGAACCGGTTTCAAACGAAATTATTAATTGCTTTCGAAATCGACTGGAAATTAGTCATCTTTACAGAATAGCCATACCGAGCCCTAAATTTCTCAACTGTAGGATACGTCATTTCGTGACGTCACGTTCATACATTTGTTCCTATCTTAAGTAGGATACAAACCAACATGGCGAAGTTATATTCAGCACAAATGTTAGTCTAGTGGTTAGTGCATGCAACTTCTTACCACTAGGTCTTTTAGGGTTTGATTTCCAGGTCGAGAAAAATAATAAAAAGAATTATGCCCGTTGGATGACGATAGGCTCACAACTATCACATGGGACCTAAGCTTAGCAAATGAAGTGTAGGCACCTCTACCATTTCCAATTTAGGCGTAATGTTATGACAGTTTTACTACAGGAGAATGAATTCAGTAATTGTACAGTAAAATATATATTTTACTGTACAATTCATGAATTCATGATTGAACTGAATTGATGATATTAACATCAAACTCACAAAAAATATTTGTATATATAGCCATATCATATTGTTTTAGTTATTGAATTTGATACCCTACATAAGTAAGCTAATTAATACCACCATACGTTAAAGTAACTTCCACTTTCGCGCATTTATTTTTTGCAAAGGCTGCGGTCTTATAAATAGAACAGCTTGATGACATACCATCTCATTCTATTGTTGTGCCAGGCACAACGGGATTTCTTCACTATGGAACTGTGGATGGAATACGTGTGTATGTAGGCTTCTAGAACTACTTAAGACACTCGTAAAAAGAGTAAGAGTGGTTTTTAAAAGTCAGTTTAGTATAAAAATGCATTTCTCTTATTTTATTTTCTAATTAAAGCTTTATATATTTGCAGTGTCGTATAATATTAAATTTAGTTAAAGTTTGTAGTTAATGATTATTCGTCTTATTCTTATAATATCTCCCTCTAGCATACTGAAAACCCAGGATAACATTCGCGCTAAACAGGAAATGTATGTCAACGTAACTTCAAGCAATTGACTAATTCAATTCTCTCACACTCACGTCTCAACGGCTCGCTAATCTAATTAAGCCATTTGCGATTACACCAGTAATTACGAGTTGATCATAATTATATTAACAATCTCCTTTGAACCAACGAAATCGGATATCCGATTCTAAATTTATATAATTACGAGCAACATAGTGAATCATGATGTATATTTAAACTAGCAAAACTGAACTGTTTATTCCAAATTGTACAATTAATGGTAATGAGCAAGGCGATACATAATAATGGCGGAGACAAACAAAATATTTAAATTTAAAAGACGAATAGAAAAAGAATAGTACGACAAGACTGACTTGACGAGACAACAGACCGATTCTGTACGCGGCCGAGTGTGTTTAAGCTGTCAATAAAATAGTGTTTAAAAATCCTGTGTTTCTCTGCGTGTCGCCCCATCAGTCATTATTATTAAGATCCACTTTATTTTTGGAGACATTTTAAATATTTGAAGTTTAAAATCTTTTTAATAATTTAATGATTGCGATCAAACTCGTTTTGATCAGAATGTCATTTTGTGGTTTTCCTTTTTCCAGAAATAGTCTAGCTGGTCTTCGGGTTATTTTTTCCTATGTTAATAAATGTGTACTGAATTAAATCGGCACTTTAACTTCTCTAATACTATTCATACTTAAAGTTTTATATTACCATTTTAATTATTATACATTTTCATCGTAATTCCTATTAAATACTGCACATTTTAATAGATTATGATGAAATCTAATTGCTTAACGGAATAGCGTTCAGAAGAGCATCGGCTATTGAGGTCAATTAGCTCTCTTCATTTTATTAATTAAACAGTGTGCCTTTTCGTTTTACATCGAAAAGTATAACAATATCTTTTATGAAAACTTCTAAATAAATTATATATTATGTTCATACTGTTTTCTTTTTAATTTTGTTGCAACTGAGTCAAAATACCACCATTGTTGATAACTGGACAAGAAATAAAAATAAATATAATATAAAAATAGATAATATTGTAAATAGATAAGCTAATAGCAATACAAGATTCCGCCCGCGTAGTACGTCTAAAAAATTGTGAGGATGGCCTCACAATCTTATTTATCTTCTTTTTATTATCACCTAGTATAAAATTTATGTCAGCATTCTTTAATACGTCATACGTTATTTATTGCATGATACTTTTGGGATACGTGGCACTTGAGAAACTTAGTTACGTTTAGTTTATTTTCATTGAATTTACTTTAGAGCAAATATTTTAACACGTCGTGTGGTTTTTACTAGCGTAACATAGTAACATAGGCTTCGACCCACGAGCTCTTCAAACTCTATAGTTTGAAGCTGCACGGACCGATCTATCATGTAGGTTAAGCAATGGTAACCGCGGTTGGCAGTGGATGGATGACCATTTCAACATAACAAGTTTTCCTTCGCGCTTCATAGAGTAAAACTAGTAAAACGAAAATATTAAGGTCTAGTTTCACTAGCTCTGGATAAGTCCCGGGTAGCCTATTAGGAACTTTATTGGTTAACAATGGCTGAGAAAATGCTTGTAACAAGTACATCCAGTTGACCTATTTCCACAGTTTTCAATTACACTCCAATTAGATTTTTCTATTGAAAAGCGCGGTGACTTATCGCGTCAATTTTTTCCAACGCTGCTGGCGAGAAAGAATGAAGTGACTTTTTTGTTTTTATATTATCGTTGCTTCGTCGAGGGTTCGTAAAAAATTGTGACAATGGACGTGATTACTTAATGCTCAACCACGAAATATCGCTCAGGCGATGAGTCAAAATGGGCGGCTTTGAATTGTCGAGAATCAACCTCAAAAACAAGATATCAAATGTTTTGGTTGATAATGAGTATATAATAATATTAGTATATGTATCCATTCGACTGTGAAATGTTCCATGAAACAAGATTATAAAGTCAAAATTGTGCAGATTGGCCCACAGAGACACGGAGACACGGGAAACAGCCCGAAGTGTTTTGACTCAAAATTATTTTTAAATTTATTTTGTTAAAACAATCTTAAATTAATTTACAAACTTAATTACTAAAGAATACTAAAACCAAAATCATACCTAACTATGTACAGCTGAAAGAGAAATATAAATAAAAATGTACAAAAAGTTATGCGTCAAAAATACTTTCGCATCAACGTCAAATGCGGGTGGCATTGCCGCGTTGGATTGCAATGCTTAACCTTTGAGCAAAGTAATAACCAGCCTTCTGGTACCGTGAAGTGTTGATCAGTCGTTTTGACATCTCTTTAAAAAGAGAATGGGTACTCTGGCCCCATGGCCCTAGCTTCTCGACTCCAAACAGGTTATGTTATCAAATGCTTAAATTGACGTACTTTAGAAGAGGGTCAAATGTTGTCAGCCTATTTAAACTATTACTTTTTTATATAATATTAAAGTTGAAAAAATTAAGAATTCAGCAGGACTCTAACCTGCACCCCCTGGGTATACACCCCAAGAGCTTTGCCAATTCAGCTATGGATTCGTGCGCTGCTAGACTTAAAATAGAAAATATAAAAGGCATAGCAAAGCTAAAATTTGCTTTAAAATATTACTATTATTTTTTACATTATTTTATACTATTTAATAATTTACGCAAATTCTGACAAAAACGTGATTAACTATATCGACCGTGTATATTAATAGTACTATGTTAAATATAGGTACGTTATATTTATTGCAGACAATGCCAATACATTTTGTTTTAGTACCGAAACTGTTTATAAATCATATAGGTAATTTGCTTAACATATTCAAATGTCAGAGTCACCTTGGGGTCACCTTTATAATACCATTGTGGTGCGTGAATGCGTGGTATTAACCCCACGATGATAAATCTTAAAGTATCTATATTTAACATGCCTGAATTTGCATACTTTTAGAGTAAAAATGTCAATATCAAATAATTTATTCAAATGACGCATTGTATTCATTGTATAATCGACAAAGACCCTTTATCACAATAACATTTTACAACTAAATTGCAGATTATTATTTAAATGTTATATCATGAAAAAAATATGTTTGAATGTAACAAGCAGTGACCTGTGTGAGACAAACAATTCTCAATAGGATAAATCTATAATACGAACAAATTGAAGCGACACCTGGGTTCGGTGATAATTTTGAATTATGTTACATTTTTTAACCTGATGCTTGTAAAACAGGCCCTTTATCGCTTACGTGTCCGTTTTCACTAACTGTTAGGGTGCCATACTCAAAGAGAAACCTATCTACTAATAGGCTTAAATAGAAATAGAAGCATAGTCTACGCTGTCCGTCTGTTTGTTCGTCTGTCACCAGGCTGTATCTCATGAACTATGAAAGCTAGACAGTTGAGATTTTAACAGATGATTTATAATTATTGCTGCTATAACAACAAATACCAAAAAAATATATATATTAAAACGGGGGCTCCCATACAACGGACATGTTTTTTGCCGTTGCCGTTAATTTTTTTATGGTACGTAACCCTTCGTGCTTGAGTCTAACTCGCACTCAACAAGTTTTTTTCTAAATTATTTTTTAAGTTTAATTATAAACTGCATTAAATAAAAGAAAATCGAAAACAGATAATAATGGAAGAAAGTTTAAAACAGGGAGAGAGACAATATGTTAAAAAGCGCAGAACTAAAACAGAAAAAAAAACTGCTTAGGAGATGTAAAACCGTGCAAAAGCGAATGTATTAAATATTTCTCAAATAGTGAAACAAAAATTGAAACAAGGAGTGAGACAATATCCTAGATAATAAATTTTAGTCGTGCCTGCTTTATGAATTTAATTAAAGCGACCAGACCTATTTTAACGCTCGGGTCCGAGCTCCAGATTGAATAATTAAATTAAAGCCTTGTTATGAACTCTACTGATATTAGCTTCAAAAGAATTTTGAGCTACTTTTGCATAATGTTTCAATAAAAAAAACAGTTACTTTGAATACCTACGAAACTTTTGAAATTAAATATGTCTTTCTCGTTATATATTAAAGCACCATAAAACCAAAAGCCAAATTGAGAATTGAGATCAAAATAATGAAATGGAATATAAAACAGATTGTATTAACACAATGAGCTAAGATTTAATTCTTGGATCAGCTTGATTGAAACATACATACACGCACTGTCTTTTTGTAGCGACCTAATCTAAACTTCTTTACTAATATTGTGAAGAGGAGGCATGATGATTGAATCTCCATATATAAAATAATACGAATACTTTATCAAAACATAGGTAAACAGAAACCAAATGCAATAATTTTTAGTCGCATACTTCAATTTATATGCTAAAGTTTTAGGGCAAGTCCATGTTTGAAGCACGTAATTATTGAATATAATTTTGAGCAACTTTTGTAATAAAACCATTTTCATTAAAGAGATCCAAAAAAAACGTAAATTCGCATACAACATTTAAATCGAAGACACGCCTCATTCAGCGTTTGTTTGAAGTGTTTGGGCGAGTTATTATTAATGTGAAGTAATCCACCGATCGATATCTTTCACTGGTAGCACGTAGGTGTACTTTTCTGAGTATTTTTTTTTTAATGGAGATATAGATGATAAAATTAGTTTACAATCTATTAAACATGACTGTTTAAAACAATCACTTATTTAAGGTTGTAATGCTGACTTTACAATAATTTAATATTTTTTAAACCTTTACTAAATATAATATTCTATTATTTAAAGGTAATAAGAACTGCTTTACGAGTACTTCTATTAATTTCCAAGAACTAAATATTCAAGCTTATTATCCCTACGATAACAATTTGTAGAATTACCTTACATTTATACAGCAAAAAGAAAGTTATTCCAAACGTTCTGAATAAATAAACACGGCACGCCTCTCGGGAATGATTTAGAGGGTCAAATTGAAAATATGCTATAAATTTTAAACTGAGATTTATACTTTGCGTAAGTTGAATTAGAAAACGTGTTTCGAGGAATAAAAAATAGTTAGATTTGTTGTTCTTTCAAATTAAAAAAGAAAAGAAATGGAAATTGCTCAAACTCCGTAGCATAACTTCTTATGTATTAGGATTAAAAATTTAAAGGACACTGTGTTAGTGAAAGTATTAACTCTATTATGTGTAAAGGTACTTAGACCGCGAGCATTTGCCTGCAATGTAACATCTTTTAACCGCTCACGTGCGCAAAGGGAATATATTCCCTTTTCTACTCACGTGCGCAAAGGGAATATATTCCCTTTTTTTTTTTTTTTTTGCTGTCTTGGTACGACCGTGATTTATGCTCTGTTTCTTTTTAAAGCATTAAGCAACCAATATTCCGTCTCTTTCAGTCGATTAAGGACATATTATTTTATGCTACAAATACCACATAACCATTTAACTCCGATACGGTTTGTCAATTTTTTTTTTTTAATTATGTTACTGATAAAGCATAGCATAAAGGTGTGTATACCTTTATGCTCGGTGAGTTGCGTGAGTGCTCAGAAACATTTTTGAGCATTCCATTTTGTAAAATGTTTTTACCTTGTAAGTCAATCAAGAAGAAGTTTTTGGTACTATATCGTAAAACATGACAAACAAAGTTGATGATCACAAAAAAAGCTACTAACAACCCTTAGTACAAAGGTCGTCGAAAATTAAGTCAAGTTAGCCATAAAGCGAGAATGATATTTTATACGAAATTCTGTCGTCGTCGTAATTGGCAATAAATTTTAAAATAGTACACCAGGGAAACGCCAGATTTTGTTTACAAGCAGTTGACAAAATAATATTATGTCTAGAGCTTCAGCAAAATACGGGCTCCAAAATAAATTTGAAACTCTTGGAATGTCAAATAACTTATTTGATATTCAGTACATTCTTTTCATTACCAAAAGAAAATAATTCAGCAATTTCTCTGTTTTGTTAAGTAAAAGCCTTGTTGACAAAAATCTCATAAAACATTAATTTCGTCAAACAAATTGCGCATTTTAGAAAATTTACTTCGAGTTTGACATCACACGCTGATATTTACAAAATGCTTGAAAACGAGAATAATGATGTTTCAGACTTAATATAATTGAGTTAAAACATTCACGTGTTGGGGTATATTTACAAACATAATTTGTTTTGCAAGTAGATTGAATTTAATAAAAGATGATTTTGATACCTTTACCTTTAACTGCTTTACTGAAAGAAAAAGATAAGATGAGTTGGACATATATATACTGTAAAAGATGACATGACTAGAAAGGTGATATTGAGATGAGACCTAAAACAAACGATGTGTATTCAAAAACTGCCATAAAAGTATTAAAGCCAGGTAAATACAAAACAGAAAAGGTAAATCCGTCGCTTACATAAAGAAACCTTTTGTTTTATATGAGCAACATCTGTCAAAATTATTTACGATCCGTTTCAGTAACGTTTATAAGCTTTTTATTAAATTTCAGTCATTCCGCTTATGACAGACATTATTCTGAATTTGTATTTATGTGTACAAAACTATAAAAACCTGTAGGAAGGGTGTTGGATACAGATTTAAAAAATATGCACGTATGTTTTTTCTAGATACAAAAACCGAGTTAGGCTTGGTTTTTAGGTACTTGCTTTTATCGAACACAATTTTTAAAAATGCCTAACCATAAATTATAGACACGGGTCTTAATTGCGTAAATATAATGTGTACAAATACCAAAAGCTTATAATTATTAATCATCCATAGTTATAAAAGTTTAAAAAAAATCAGGAAGCCTGCTAGAATTAGTTTAAGAACTTAAAACTAGAAACATATCCGCAAAGTCGAAACCACATCTGGTTTACAAAACTAACAAGCCAAGTATGCAAGACAAACACATATTTAGCTTATGTTATACCAAATATTTGTAAATAAAAAGTGGAGTTAAAATGGTGGTGTTAATAAAGTCTTAAATAATACTGATGGGCTCTAATTTTACTGACCCAGCATTAATAACCTCAACCTGCTGAATGTTGTGTAAGACATTTTTGTACAATTTTAGTATTGATTAGTTGGCCCTACAACAATATAAAGTTTTTTCAATATACTTTAAAATTATAATAATAAACCCATTTAAACCATCTTAATTTCCATTAGATTACTAACCTACAACTTTAAAATACAAGAACTAAAATTAATAGTTTCTACGTTTTTATTTAGCCATCAATATGGCTAAATAACTACATTCTTACACTAGTCATTGTCGGCGTCCTGCTCTGCCAAATATAGAGGAGCGCCGCTCTTGCACGTCATATAAAACTAGAAGCCAAATGATAGATACCTGGAACAAACAACCACCCCGCTCCCCCACGAGTTTTGGCAGAGTTATTTGCTTTGATTTGCTCTCCATATTGATTAAATATGTAGACTTGCATAGCAGAAGCTAAATATGTGCAATTCGAGTTAAAGCTAGTGTTGTACTAACACTGTGGTTCATTAATTTAATGTTTACTTCGACTGCAGCTGAGTCCCGTACCGTATAATTGCCGCCTTTCATTATACGGTACAAATAAAACCCTCTTGGTCCCGTTTATTAAGAAAGCAGCAGGCGTTAGTTTAATTTTTTGTTTAGTAATTTAAAGTAGAATAAATTTGTTACAAATGAGAACGGAATGAGTAAGTATACAAATTAATGTTTAAAATAAACTTTAGGATACTAATAGGGGGAAGAGACTCCTCATTAATATTTCAGATCTATTTCGGTACACGTCTAGGTCAAGATATTTTTGCAGCACAAACGTATCTCTGCTTTTACATTGATAAATTGCAATCATTTAAAACCTTTATCATTATTATTTTGGCAAAGATAGTGCCTTTGACACCATGTAGTAATATTATTTCAGATTTTTATCAAAATCTTTATACAACATCTGTATACAGTATTATTATCTATCTTGTGTATTGTTATTGCTTAAAGCACGCATGTTTTATGTTTCTTTCAGTTGCGTCATTGAATGTGAGTGCTGCAATATGCTGAGATTCCGGCACGAAATATTATGCAGCTGCTTTACATTACCCTAATAACATCCTATCTAGAGGCTATTTACTTTGAATAAACACAAAAGTACGTAAACAGCCTTGCTACATAGTGTTCAAATGTTATCAAAAAAAGTAAACAAAGTACGAGCTGAAAATCCCATAAAGTTTGGCAACACAAAAACTCAACAACAATAATGGCGGAATGGCGGCTATCAATAAAAAGTGTCGGCTGGCAAGATAAAAAAAAAAGAAAAGGAACCGTTGCATAGAATGTTTGAGGAAAACTCAGGTTGTTCTTTGCTTAGTTACTGAGATGAAAACGAAGTTTATCTTTATATCCGTCCCTTTCGATGTTTTTTTATGAAAAAAAACCTTATTTCACGCGAATTTACCCCATAAAATTTGCGAAACTGTTGTTATTTTAGGACTCTGACAGTTATAATATAAGTTCAAGAGAAGATTTCAAAGTATTTATTTCTTTCTAATCTTTATTAGTTATTAAAGTAATAGATGCAAATAAAAATGACACTTACACTTGACAGGAGACTTAAAATATTCAAAACATTGTAAACTTCAGCAGCATCCATTGGATCAGTACGCTTTAATAATACTTTGCCTTGTGAGGATGGATGAATATGAAGAATTTCGTTGCTTGCAACTTTGTATCGTCATTTAGTAACATAGCAGCACATATTTTATCTTTAAATCTAAATGCAACAGTACAGTACTGTTAAATTATGTGCGATCTACCGAAGAGTATTATGGCCTAGTAGTCCGGATAATTGCTTGTCCTTTTAAGTGAGAGAAGCCTCGAAACCATAGATAGCCACAGAAACCAGTAAAGGAAGCATCAGAAAGTTCATATGGAGTGGGATTCGGTTAAAGATTTTCTATTTTTTCTAAACCATGAATAAAAACAGGGACACTATATTAAAAAACTTTATTCCGATTGTCACAAACACGAATTTCAAAATTCCGACTGTCGTTATTCAGAAATTTTTAAAATTTCTAATATTATAACCACTCTAATTTGCGATTCATTCTATTTTTATAAGTCAGAAATTTCAATATTCCTTAAGTTTAATATAAGAGTTTTAATAACAAGTCCGACTTAATGATAAATCTTGAATATCAAAAATACGAATTACAATTAAATATTAATTATTATTAAATCTCCGAAATAGAAATGCCTTGTAAAATTTACCATGCAGCAATCAGGTAGGAACCAAGCATGCATAAAGCTGCATAAGCATGCTAGCACTAGGCATGCAGCAAGCAAGCAGCATAAAGAATCCAGTTGGGTTGGGCAGCATTTAGCAAACTTAGTCGAGTCTTCTCCTCATCTTTAGCACCGTACCGGTTGTTATGGCGCTAATTGGGAGAAGCCTACAGCCTACAGGCAGTAACCAACTTTGATTGGAATTTAAAGAAGACATTTCAATTTAATACAACAATCTACTGCCTTACCTCTTTCAAGCTACGATATTAGATAGTAGTTTTTGTGTATTTCGGAAATGTGTTAATTTTAATTATGGACTAAAAAACTAGAAAAGTATCTCAAATGTCAAAATTCAAACCAACAAAAGAATCGTAAAGTATAGAGATCTCGCGATAACTTCAAATTAGCATGAGATTCGTGATTATGATGACATTTATCATCGATAAATAAGATAGGATAAATAAGAGCCATACATCAAATAAAACTATCAAAAATCTATATCTGTCATATTTAGGGATGGCTATTACAAAATTGTATTATTGATGAACGCCAACGAGCATGCCTTAACACAGCTGCGTCTTTGCTTGCCACAAATGTATAGGCACGTCGCTTGGCGCTCGCCAGATATTTAAATTCTTTGTTCATTTTAACCGACGGATAAAACTGAGGAGGTTCTCCAATCTATTTATTTATTGTTATATCTGTTCAGTTCAGCCCTCACGCCGTTGGTTACGAACCGATTATGACGATTCTTTTTTTAAATGTGCGAGCGTGAAGAAATAGCAGATATACACACACTCTCACATAATTTCGCCTTTATATAACAGGTTGATTTGGAATCTAATCTAAAATTTCAAGCTTCTTTTTACTGACGTAAGTACACACAAACCATATTCCTATTTTTCCAAAGGTTGCCTGAAAGAAATTGGTCTTTAGCGATAAGGCTGCCCATTGCACATTATATGTATGCTAAAATACATGTCAAACTGTAAATTTAGTGTACAATAAAGAATAATTGACTTAATTTTTATTAAATTAAATTTAATTAATTAATTGTATAGACACAATCGCAAGCTGGTTCAGTATAATTTTCCAATAAGACCTCGTAGTATGGCCTTTTACCGCTAATCGCACGTCAGCAAGCAATATCTAAGCACAATAGTGAAACAGATTGAGCGCGTGGGTTCGCAATCTTGGCTCCACGTGATCCTATTATCAAAAGCTGAATACTACTCAACGCATTGATGGCCTGAAACAGGCATAGCATAACTATTGTCATGTAAATCAACGATACTTAATTGAATCTGAGACTGCTTCGTTAGTCTAGTGGTAAGCTTATGCGACCTCTTACCACGGGGTTTTGGGTTTGATCCCTGGGTTAGAAAAGGAATATTTAGGAGGCAACTAGAATTGTGTCCGGTAGATAGCCGTAATCGACCAGCAGTCAATTAGCATATGGTGAAGTTTCCCCTATAGGTATTAGTAGGTACGAGTAAAAAAAAAAAACAAAGTTGTAAATAAATTAAATTCATAATTCAATTTGTACAACTATAAAATTAAAATGTAAATTTAAATAAATCCACTTGACCAAATTATATTTAACGCATCAAGTAACTCAATTAAAAATAATTTTATGTGTGAATAACAAATACAATACATCGAAATTAACTTTTTTTTGTACGTGTGGAAATGCTTTATGCATTCCTCTTAATGGAAGGTTACTGAAGAGGGTTATGTAGGACTCTCCAGCATACCGACCAAAACCACCACGGTGTCCATTTCCCGCATAATGATAGAAACGTGGGAACAATTGCGCACTCCTCCACGATCCCGCCACGGACGGTCATTTCTGACCCCTCCTTGATTACGGCTCACTGAGACATACAGTGAGCCGTGACCAATGCAGGGACCGCGAGCAATGATCATCAGATAATCCCCATATCTAACTAACCGATCCTTATCGTCGCGGTGGGGCTTAGTAACCACTAAGCCCCACCGCGACGACAAGGCGGGACACCCGGTTGGTACAACGTAATTACCTAGACTATGCATAATATCAGTCCATTTAGATGGATCATATTCCTAGATTCTACTATTTTCATGAATTAACTTACGTGATTATATCCAAATTGACAAAATATATTATCATTATGCTTCTTATGTCAAAACTTTAAAGAAAAATAATAGGATACGAGAAACAAAAAGAAAACAATTATGTATTTATTTTAAATGTTCACACGCATTCAGTACATCTGATGTAATCATTTATTATTATTCTAAATGCGGTGGTCACGGCTCAGTCATTTTAGTTTGGTTTGCATATACAAATATGAAACAAATCTTAATATTAACAGATACATTAGAATATAAAATAAGGTTATGGAAACCACACAGTTACTAAGTAAATGTATTTTTACCGGGTTACATTAAAAAAAACGAAAATAATTCTTGCATTTAACAAAGACCGGTGGGTTAGCAGTTGGATTAATTGTGGTTCCATAGTAATCAAACGCAAAATGACGTTACTGGTAGTCAAGTAGTTTATTAACAATTTTAAGCATAAGGAGCAGTTGTCAGCTGATATTCTTCTTTAATAAAGTCAGCAGCTTTTTCTCCAATCATTATAACAGAGGCGTAAGGATTGCCTCTCGTGATTGTTGGCATTATACTTGCATCTGCCACGCGTAGGCCTTTCACACCAAGGACATTCAATCTTCCATCTAAAACGGTACCCATAGGACATGTGCTGGTAAAGTGACTCATACCGGATGATACACACATGACGTAACAACGCCAATAATCTCTACTACCAAAATCATATTCACTACACTTTGGATATCCCTCTAACATTTTAGCATTAACTTCTCTATATCTCGTCGTATTCATGACAGTCATATAATCTTGAATGTAATCAATCAAGTTTTCTACATCTGTTTTGTTAGTGAAAAACCCATTTTTTACAATAGGAGCATCAAAAGGATTGTTTGTCTTTAGTAATACTTTACCTCTTGATTGCGGATTTATGTTAAGAACTTCGTTAAAGGCCCGTAATCGGTTGTCGTTATTCGTAAACATTGCATCACAGATTTCGTCCTTAAATCTAAACGCAAATGAACAGTAAAGCATCATTGTCTGGACACTGGATAAAAATGTAGTAATCTGGTAGTCAGGATATTTGCTAGTTTTATTAAGTGCAACAAAACCAGTATATGAAGCTCCAGGCAATTCATTTGGAGTAGGATCGGGGAAAGGTTTTGATAATTCCTCTAAACTATGTACTATTATAACTCCAACATGGTCCTGCAGATTTTCTCCTACTGGTAAATTACATAGAACATCAATATCGTGGCGTTTCAAATGTTCTGCTGGCCCTATACCTGATAACATGAGCAGTTTTGGTGTATTAAATGTGCCAGCAGATATGATAACTTCATATTTTGCTTTAAAGTGCATTTTTTGGCCGTTTTGACCTTCAACCTTTACTCCTATAGCACGTTTGTCTTCTCCAAACATAATTTTAGTCACCAAGGTATTTTTTAAAACATGAAGATTCTTGCGATCTTTTGCCGTTGATAAAAATGCAAAAGCTGAACCTTGTCGAGATCTTTCGGAAATCGCCACAGTTTGTGCAGCGTATCCTAACTGGTGCCGTTCATTGAAATCTAAGACAATATCATTTCCTAATTCTCGATATGCCTCTAAATAAGTATCGATCACTTCCCGGTGATCTCGCGTAATTCCAATATAGCCATCAGTCCCATGAAATTCTTGATCGGGAGAGTTAAGTAATTGTTTGTCTTCGAGTCTCTCACTTTTTTTGAAATACGGTAACACATTTTCCCATTTCCAAGTGTTGTCTTCTGTGATTTTAGCCCAAGAATCAAAATCGCTAGGTTGACCTCTGTGGTAAATTAGATAATTGAGTGAGCTTGTTCCACCAAGCATTTTACCAAGAGTGAATTCAAAGTAGGGCTTGACATGGCAAACGTCTTCGTACCCATCGTTAATTGCGGTGTAGTTCCAATCGTATCGGGTTCTTTTCATTAAAGCTGGTAAACCGGGAAACTGCAAAATAGAGTTTCAAAACGTTTTGATGCGTTAGATTATAAAAAATATTTTATAGAAAAACTGAGTTTGAAAATAAATTTAGTTGTTATGCAGATGCTTACGTCAGATTCAAAAGGTGGGTCACCCCCAGCCTCGATTAGAAGCACATTGATGTTCTCATTTTCAGTCAATCTGTTTGCAATAACACTGCCTGCAGTTCCAGCGCCAACTACAACGAAGTCAAAACTCATGCCATCTGGAAATATAAAAAAAAAATACAATTTATTTTAATGATAATATTAAACAATATTATAAAGACACTTATATCTCGAGGAGCTCGTGGCTAAGTCGAAGATGCGCGGACCAATCGATCTTGCAGGTTAATCAATGCTAAGCACGGTAGGCCGTGGATGGGAGACCATCTTTTACATAACGAGTTTTCCCCGTGCCTTGGAGCGCACGTTAACCCATCTATCCTGGTTGCCATTTGAATATTAATGATAGTTGTTACAGGTAGTCAGAGGCTTGAAACTCTGACATCTAGTGTAACTTCACTAGTGTTCACTGGCGGTAGAGCTCTTGTGAATGAGCTCGAGGGCGGCAGCACCACCGTCTCACCTTTAACCTGCCGCCAAATAGTAGTGCTTCCATTACTGTGTTCCAGTTTGGTGGTGAGATCAGGCCATGAAATTACTGGCACATGAGGCATAACACCGTAGTCCTCAGCTGCAGCGACGCATCTATAATCTGCTTTTGTGGATTGTTGATGTCCATGGGCTGTACTCCACTTACCATCAGGTGGACTACACGTTCGTTCGCTGTGGGCGTAGAATAAAGAAAAAAAAAACATGCCGATCCTAATTTTATTAGAAAAAGTATGTATATTATAGACACTTTTATTTTAGTAATCAAAAACGCTTTTGATCAAAGATGGAAATCTTGTCGATGAAACTTTTTAGGATCTTATCAAACACGCTACATTGGATCGATGCTGCATCGCGTTTTGACGACTTTTTGCATTAAAACGCAGCGCTGAAATTTCTTTTCGTCTAGAGTCTAAAACTAGCATGTGTTCTTAGAGTTCAATCTGACGTTTTGTATTTGAAGGTCTTGTATGTTTTTAACTCTTTAATGTGTAATAAGTAATAAGTATCTATTGTATTCACTAGAAAAAAATATATTTTAAGTTAATTGGTACAGCAATATATACGTTATTGTAGCCTTTTTTTGTCTCAAAGTACCTGTTTGTTGAAAAGATGGCCAAATTTTTTCATCCCGTTTTTTCATCACCCACCTCTTGTAAGCTCCTAAGATATCAAATATTTCACGGTCAAAAAATTCAATAAGGGTGAGGTATAGAGAAGTGGGACAGGTATTTTGACCAAATGAAGCCAATACGTAGCATACTCTTGATTAACTATATTAACATAACTATCATACCCTCTACAACCGCTTGGGGTGGCCAAAGGTATCCCGTGAGATTAAATATTGATAAAATGCGTAGAGCTGACTGCAGCAGCTCAACAATCTTGAAGCCTGATGCTGCAGCTAACATATTCTATAAAAAAAATCATAAAACGTTATAATTAACTAAAACAGTAGTATTTTCTTATTTAATATATTTATATTATGAAATATATTATATTTCATATAAATATATTAAATAAGAAAATACTACTGTTTTTAATGAATATAAAATAATAAGAGAAATATAATAAAATCAAAGTTATAATTTATACAATGTGAAATAACTTCTCTCTAAATCTTTCTAAAATAATACAAAATAATGCAAACACTTAAAAAAAATCAGGAGTGCAATTATTAAGATAAAGAATTAAATTATAAAAATAGAATTTACTTAAATATATGATGTATTAAAATATTTAATTAAATTAAATTAAATTGCTGTGCAGAAAAATATGTAGTTATTACCTTAAAATAATTAGTAAATTAATTAGCATCACATATATTAAAATTGAATTATGTCCTACACTAAATATATAAAATACTCACCTAAGATTTTAAACTTAAAACTATAATGAACTATTAATAACTAAACTATTTAGGGTAAATGCGACATAGTGACATATATTAAAACCAAATTGAAAAACTGGTGGTAATAAACAAAATTCCTGGCCATTACACCACGGACGTACACGTCCTCCTAACACAAGTGAATTAAGCTTAGCTGGAGGAGGTTAACAAGAATACTAGTAATTTGTATTTGCAAATTACTAGTAAGCTTTTAAAAAAAAAAGACCATATCTAAAAGCTGTAGTTTCAATAAGTGTAAGGTACTTTGTCGCTTCCATACCATATAATTGCTTGCTGAATAATTACTTACGTTTATTTTATTTCATTACCACTAAGTAAAACGTTAGACCTTTGGCAAATCAGTTACGTAAATGATTCACCATTGCGTACGATATCAATATTTATATGAACAAATTTAATTTATTTGATGAATTTAGTACCTGTTGGGGCAAACTGGGTAAATTAAACATTTCTAAAATATCATTACCTTAAAAAAAAAATTAAATTATCATTAGCAAAGCAAAATTTTTACAACACTCACATTTCACCTGTTATGTTTAGGTCCCATGAGATAGGCAGTGAGCCTACCGACATCGTCTCGGGTTCGACGCCCGGGTCGGGCAAAAGTGTTATTTGTGAATTTTCCGTCAGGACATTCTCAATAACAGCATGGAGTTGGAATTGTGCCCGGAGGATGGCGATAGGCTCACCACCTATCCCATGGGACCTAAACATAACAGGTGAAGTGTGGGTATGTTACACTTCTGCCACACCCTTTTGGGTAATATAGGTGCGGTGTTAAGTTATGTTATGTTAAAATTAGGCATAGTTTTAAATAACCTACAGTTAATTGTATATTAAATTTGTACATAATTAATTATACTTAGATATATATTATTTAATAAATATTACCTTTGTAGCAAATTATTTAATAAATTATGTAAGCGGCTGCGATGTCTAGACTAAATGACGCTGCTCGCGGTTAATACATACGTAAATACGCAAGCATAAATTAACTTTATTTATTTATAAATTTCTACAAATTACTTCGATCGAGTTTTGTTCGGATTTCATTAAGAAAGAGTTAGTGAATATAAATATTTTTTTATTTTTTTTTATTTACGCCCACAGCGAACGAACGTGTAGTCCACCTGATGGTAAGTGGAGTACAGCCTATGGACATCAACAATCCACAAAAGCAGATTATAGATGCGTCGCTGCAGCTGAGGACTACGGTGTTATGCCTCATGTGCCAGTAATTTCAGGGCCTGATCTCACCACCAAACCGGAACACAGTAATGGAAGCACTACTATTTGGCGGCAGGTTAAAGGTGAGACAGTGGTGCTGCCGCCCTCGAGCTCGTTCACCAGAGCTCTACCACCAGTAAGTAGCGTGACATCAGATAACATAACATCACGCCGACATTAATCATAAGGGCCTGCTATGATAAGCTTCTATATAAATTTGACATGCTGGTATTTGTGTCTATCACGTTCTAGACACGGCTGCTACTGATAATTTTATATATATTTTTCGTACAATTTCGTTCTCAGATTAGCTATAAAATAATTTGCTACATATTATATATGAAAAGTACAGTTTATACTAAAACTATATTGCTTAGAATTATTATTCAAAGTTATAATTCAGATAACCGTATTCTCCCCTTTTATTCAATATGAATATCCCACGGACAACAATTATTTTTATATTATGTTAAACACGTCTCTTTTATATTAATACTAGCTGACCCGGCAAACGTTGTTTTGCTATATAAATTACCTATTTAAATATAAAAAAAATAGGTTTGCCATAAGCTCAGAGAAATTTTAATCGAAATAGAGTGAAACACATTTTCAAAAAAGACGATAATTGACCAGTTATCGAGCGGGATGAAAAATTATTAAATTACTAAAATGGCTATTAAAAAATAGGGGTTGATGATAAAAGGGTAAAAATTAAGGGTTGTATGTATTTTTTAATGCCACATTATAGAAAAATAAAAACTAACAATTTCGTCCAGTGATTAAAAAAAAATGTTAAGGGTGAACTACCCTTATCACTTAGGGGTATGAAAAACAGAAAGTAGCTGATTCTCAAACCTATTGAATATGTATATAAAATTTGGTAAAAATCAGTAAAGCCGTTTCGGAGGTGTAAGGTAACTAAAATTGTGACACGAGAATTTTATATATAAGACAATTAGAGATACAATTAGATTTTAGAGTTAAACACAGCTAGTAGGAGTAGGGATAGGTCCTGTAGAGGAACAGGGTGTGATGTTCCTCCACCACAAAGGGAGGATCCTCCAACCAGGCTCAGTGGTATTGCCTGGCGGACAGCTGTCCGACGGTATCGTATTGGAAGTGGTATATATAGTCACTTGCTGTGAACATTTCGATATCGCGATTCAGCACTCGCGGTCACGTGACATTTATTATGTGCGGATACCGCCACATCACTCCCCTCCAAGACCGGAGGTCGATGAGAGTTCCAGTGAGTCGGAACTGAATTCCGCTGAGTCTACAGTGAGTCAAGAATGTGTGCCGCTAATTCCTCAGTGAGTCGAGGTGCGCGGTGGAGCGGTGAGATTCTCCAGTGAGTGGGGGTGATGCTGCGTGTTTTGATCACGTCGGGGTCACCAATGTAGAGGAACAGGGTGTGATGTTCCTCCACCACAAAGGGAGGATCCTCCAACCAGGCTCAGTGGTATTGCCTGGCGGACAGCTGTCCGACGGTATCGTATTGGAAGTGGTATATATAGTCACTTGCTGTGAACATTTCGATATCGCGATTCAGCACTCGCGGTCACGTGACATTTATTATGTGCGGATACCGCCACAGGTCCCTAAGTAGCACAAAAACTCTGTATAATAGCTGAATCACTCTCCATAATAAAATCTAAGCTGTATTAGCCTCTGAATAAGAGCTTTATAAGCGCTGTAACAGCTGATATAACTCTGATTTGAACAGAAATTAATCAGCTGTTAACTAAATAACTGTTTGTAATTTTTATATAATCTCTATTTCAGCATTATTAAAGGTAAAACTTGCCCTAAGAGCTGAACATTGACTGATTAATAATAGTGTATGTGTTACAGTTTATACAGCACTATGGCTGATTAATAAAAGTGTTTGTTACCTTTTAGGCACAAAGTACACACTAAGCTATTTAAAAAGCTATTTTAGAATTAAACATTCACGTGTGTCAAAATTGTGAACACTTTTCACACTATTACTTTATAATTATATTATTTTGATATTTTTTTTTGTATGAGCCATTTTGTGAAATTGTGTATAATGTTTCAGTTGTCATTAGCGATGGGTCGTCGACGGTTTTTGCGTAAACGAAACTAGACCGTTCATTTTGGTTCATCGACTAGTCGATCGACCGGTTCAAAATATAGACTATAGTTCACGGTCTCAGTTCTTGCAAACTGCTAAGGGTCGTTTATAGTTCTTATGCGTTTACATTACGGGCGACGTTGAATTCGACTGAATGAATAAACGATGCGGTTCGACTGTTAACTGCACTGCTGATTGAAATTTGAGAAAAATAATTTAAATAATAATCAAATTTTATTTGTTTATGTTACATTAAATAAATTGAAAATATATACATAGGTAAAAATAAAAAGGCAAATATTTACATTAAGTAAGGCGTCATAGTATTCCTCCGCATCGATCTCGGTTAAATATATTTCTTTAGTGTTTTTAAAATAATAAAATTAATGAAAAAAAAAATATTGTTTAGGTTTATAATTCCAGGTTTTGTTGATCTTCCCTTCATACTTTTTCCAGGCTTAGGACTGGCTGAATAAAGCGTACCTATATGAACTTGTCTATAACTTACTATAACCATCTCACTCGCTAGCATTTCGCATTCAAACAAATATCAAAGTTATCGCGTTCAAATATTGTCGTCTATTGTGTAGTTGTCTATTGAACTATGAATGAAGTACGAGAATATAAACCGTGATCGTGTCGTCTACAAAATGAACTGGTTTATCTGACAAACGTAAACGGTCGAACCGTTCATGAACCGTCAACCGGTCCATTGAACCAGTCCGTTCATTCAACGCCCACCACTAGTTGTCATAAAAAAATTACAATTCTTAACTTAATTTATCTACACCCATGCTATAAATCCTCTATAAACGTTCTTGAAACAGTTAGCTAATTGCAAACAGTAAAACAGCCAGTGTCATAATAATAATGTTGTACTGAAATTCATTATGCAACTCCTTTTTTACTCATCGAACAGCCACATTCTCATGGCATCTTTATGAATTTCAAAAAAAGAACATGTCATGCACGCGCGTTTCACTACCACAGCGCCGTAATTTAAATAAAAACTTATTCGAATTTTTGAATTGACGTCGTATCCCGCCATTTTTGTTCAATAATAGTATTGAAAAATACTTTTTAATAATTGTACGATCCAAAATGTAAATAATTATTACAATAAATAATTATATTATTACCTATACATAGTTTTTTTTTGTATTAGATACTCACTAATTAAACTTTCCATGAATTTACATAGAGTTCTTACAACACTGTACCCTAATACCCTATGGTTTCACAACATTTATAGAGGATTCATATCATGGGTGTAGATAAAGTCCTGTATGCAACTGTTATAATTAGGTATTAAAACACTCATGTGATACTATTATCACACTCGGCTTCGCCTCGTGTGATAAACCCACACTCGTGTTTTAATACCCCTCATTATAGAACAGTTGCATAAATAACTATTATAATGGTTATTTAATGTAAGTAAGAAAAAAGTAAAAAAAAAAGAAAACAAAATTCCTATTAACCTAAAAATAAATGACTACATCTAAAACTATGTACAACCCTAGTCTAAAAGACCGCTACCAGTGGGCAAAGTGCCCAAAATGCTGGCAGCATTGCCACGTTGTATGGCAATGCTCATCTTCTGGCCAAAATAAATACCAGCATTTCGAGAACGTGTGGCCTCAAACAGGCGAGCTGAAATATATAATCAGCCATAGTGCTGTATAAACTGTAACACATACACTATTATTAATCAGTCAATGTTCAGCTCTTAGGGCAAGTTTTACCTTTAATAATGCTGAAATAGAGCTAATATAAAAATTACAAACAGTTATAATAAAGTAATTTTTAAACATGTTTAACAACAATACCAGATCTTAGACTTTAGTTACATTTTTTAATCTACTACGTTTATTAATAGATATGCTAAACAAAAAACATCTCACAATAAAAATTCTCACGAATCCACTTAGCTCATAACAAAAAAGTTTATATCTAAAAGAAAAACTCAGTGTTCATTTATATAAATGCATAATATGTTATTGAACTTCCCATTTTGCATTTGAGAAGGTTATAATAATAGCAGCCTTTTTTTTATAGGTGGTGAATAATTCCTGACCGCAAAACGCATATTGGGTGGGCCCTCACCCATTTAAACACCACCGTGCGCCTACTCTCGCCTTTTGGACGGATCATCAGAACCATGACATACGTCAGTGACTCGTACAGCGATGGTAAATTATAGCAGCCAGGTATTATTAGATACAGGGTTGCTATTATTATATATATACGAGTATATTATTAACATGTCTCACTGCTGGGATCGGGTCTGACCTCTTCTCATGATGTGAAGAGTAAGGTTAGTCCTCCATGCTGGCCAAGATTTATAGACTTCACACACCCTCGAGCACTTTTTTAACACTCTCAGGCATGAAGGTTTCCTCACGATGATTTCCCTCACCGTAAGCGACCGATAATATAACTAGTAAATACACACATATCTTCGAAAAGACGAATCTTAACGATTTATTGAGAGAGGTGTGTACCGTGGGTCCGAACCCGAGACCTTTGAAGGCCCAGTAATAGGTCTCCTTCTCGGCTATCGTTGCTATTGTGAAGGTTAGTTTAGTATTAATTAACAGCTCGGAACAGAGTGCTCATTAAGTGCTTTTGCCAAAAAAAAACGCAATCGAATTGTGTGATCAAAAATGTTGAATTTGCCAAAATGGACTAAACAAGAAAATAATTCAGATGTAAATCCAGAAATTAGGAATGGATTGTCAAGTTAGAACCGTGGTGCCGGTGGTCGCATCTACTGTATGCCTCTTATAAGTATAGAGTTTTCCTCCATACCTCGGAAAGCATGTTAAGCCGTCGGTCCCGCTATGCCAGTCGTTACGGGTAGTTAGAGGCTAGAAAGCTTGACAACTTGTCTAATAAAGAACATCGTATTACCTCGTACTGGGTTGTGGAGGTCTGATGCCAGGCATCACACGTACTGATATTCATCTAAATACGTTAGACATATGCAAGATGATTGATGAAAAATTATATATAAGCACATTATTTAATGAGGTATGCGCCACAAATTAGTTAATTATTTAACCAAAGAACTTTAATTCACTTTCCGAATAAAACCACTTTAATTAATAAGCAACTGTGCCATTTGAATAATACAGACGCAAGGGATGTACAATGGTAATTAATACCTAAACCCCGGAGTGGTTTAACCCTGTATAAACCGGTGTATTTTCCCTTACATTTTGGTTCATACCATGAAATGAAATTGGAGCTCTTCAAGTTTAAGCGGGGTTGTTTTCATTTACAGTAATGAGAACTGAAAAGTTAAGCGAAACTTTCGAACCCGTTCTCTTATTTCATTTTAGGAAGACATTTTTGTTTGGATTCCATATACGCAAATAATGAAAAAAAAAAGTTGAAGGTTGTGTGTCCACTAGAAACAAAACATAGCAATGCGCTTGACTGCGTTGCTTTGTTTATCCTAACACATAGCAGCGCAAAAACGTATAAAAAACTAATAATGCAAATAAAATTCCAACACAGGATAACGAATTAATATACAATTAGCGTACTTTTCATGCGCGATAAGTTGAGACAAACGCTCTCCGCCCGTTTTTTTATAAAAAAAACGACACATTGTAATAAAATTCTGATAATATAGCACTCAGGTCTCAATTATCGCCCATGAGTTATATTTATTTTCGACTGAAATTAGACGCTCAGTGTAATCGAGTTTAAAACATTTGACAAAGGATTATTCGAAAAAAAATAAGGGCCTTAGTTTTGTGTCTTCTTATAATGATACAAAAACATTGCTAATTGATCTAAAATATGATAACGGAATGCATACGGGACAAAGTAAAATTTAATTGATTTTAAAAAGAATTAATAACATTATTATTATGCACAAAAACTTATAATATTCAGTGAATAAATATTTAACTGATAAATAGCTATCTATTGTACATTTAAGTTTTAATATTGTTATGTAGTATAACTACTACTACTAATATATTCTCACTATATTATTATATTATGTTATATTTGTACGCCAATGATGGCAAGACATAGCCATCAATATGTTATAATTATTTAATAAAACATCTGCATTATACCTATGTTCTACAAATAAATGATTTTGAATTTGAATTTGATAATATTTTTCTTCTAAACAAGTGTAGATGTAATTTTGAAATTCAGTTTTTACCGTTATCGTAGGTACCTTACGTGTGAACAGCAAAAAAGTTTTTTTTATTAAAATAAAAATTACTGTGACTAACTAATCATATTTATTTAATGTTTATTAAAAAAATATATTTACTGTATAAGAAAAAAAAACTAAGGGCCAGTTTCTGAGGTTCTGGATAGCTCTTATCTGCCCCATAAAATATATCCTAACCGAATAAAAAAGTGACACTAAAGCCACTTGAATAAAGAACACAGCTGTCACTTTCATTTATGTGTGTTATATGCTTATCCTGCTAATAAGATTTGTCTAACACCTGTGAAATTGAAGCTTAACCTATTAATGAAGAAAATACATAACTTTATGCACTAATCAAGTAAACCACTGCTAGTTGGCAGCGTGCCCGAAATACTAGCAGCATTGCCACGCTGTTTGGCAATGCTTATTCGTTGACCAAAGACTATATCAGTAATTCGGAAATGGTATTATCTAACTCGAACTTCTTAGTTTTGAGATTTTTTAATTCTAAACACCATAATAATTTTCACCAAATAATTTTAACATAAATCAGCTGTACATAGTTAGGTATATGTTTTGTTTTAGTATTATGTAATATTAAAGTTTGTAAATTTTAATTTAAAATTGTTATAACAAAATAAATAAAGTATATTCTAGGTTGAAAACATGATCATAAAACTTATCTATAATAATCTTTTTCTATTGAACTAATGTCTATTAGATTTTATCTTTAGCTATAGTGTTTTAAAATTTTAAAAGCTCTTAGCTACTTATGGCGATTACTAGGTACCTGAACAATAAACATATTGCTAAATAATTATAACATGCATAATGTTAATGTACATAATGCTTAGGGACGGTTTATTTTTATGTTAATCCCTTAAAATCCCCGATCCCTCATAAATAAATCACTAAAGTTTTAAAAGCTTTTATTTTGTGTGAGGCTTTACATTTTTTAATTACAAGTTTTAGGAGAATTAAAACTGACCAATTCGAAGTTATTGTACAATATTTTCATTGTTATTCAAAATTGGACTTTATGGCGATATAGTAATGCTATAAGATGCATCGCAGACGAGGCATGGAAACGTCAAGACTTATATTATTTAAAAAAAAGGACAGGGTGCAGACGAGACACTATCAATTAGTCGGTGTCACGTGTTTGAAGTGACCCATCACCCCACTCCTTCTTGCCAATGTCTCTTTTATGTGTTTTCGAATAGGGCATAGTTGTCGAAGTGTCGTGCTTACCTTTTTTCTATGCATTGTCCATTATTTATTTATTTATTAAAACTTTTGTACATATTTAAGTAGCCTACGGTGGTCAACCTAGTTACAGTGTTGATGTGAATATATATATATTTGGGAGAAACGAGTACAAATCAATACATAAAATACATACAAGAGGTACATAGTAATACAAAACGTTACTCAATATATAATGTAATATGCTTATTACATACGTGAATACTTATTACATTATGTTTGTTTTATGTCGTGGCTGAGTTTAACAAGTTGGTGAAATCGGCAGTTAGTCCCTCGTTGCATTAAATACCGTTCGAGTATGTTTTACTGATTTGGAAGAAATAGGCTTTGGAAACCAGAACGAGGTGGTGCGGTGGTTCTAAAATTACAAAAAAACTGGATAAGTAAGTAATATTTGAACGGTCCGTAACACCATAATAAGAGTATAGTGTGCAAAAATACAATATACCTAATCATTCTTAGACCGTCAAAAGAACTATTGAGAACTAATAGACTAATTCAATGACTTCGGGAAATATTTGATGGTTAATGGTTTTATTGTTTGTAACGTAAAACCCTTTTCCCATTCCAGAATACTTCCCGAATTCATTTGAAATCAAATCCATTTCATTTGAACACGTCCAGAAGTACCGTGCCAAACACATGAAAAAGCCATCGTTTACAGCACCCATGGGGTACAAGCGGTATAACCTTCACCTTTACGGGAAATTGAATTTTGAATAATTCACGTCTATTGCGCGTCATTTAGAATATTGAAGGAAACAATTTCAAAAACAAAATGATAATTTTATTGGGTTCGTGTCAATGAATATAAAGAGCGGACCTTTGTTAATCTATTTAACGTCATTTGTACTTGAAAGGCCTTAAAATATTATATTTCAAAATAACTTTTTGAATTTGACTGCAAAGTTAAAATGCCTTCTAATTTGTAGAAAATATAATTGGTTTGAATTAATAAGCTCAGTTCATTTTTGTGGATGTTTTAAATTTGATTAACTTATTGGCTTTAGTTTCCACTTTTCATAAAAAAAATTCACAAATCATCAAAAAATTTTAAATACATACCTACTGCTATTAATATGCTAGGAGAGAAATAAGACTGTACAGCAGACCTAATATACCATTTCAGACCCATTACGCAACGTTGTCTGAGTCGCCGGCGACCTTCGGTACCTCGTACTTGATTGTGGAGGTCTAATGGTTGTCACTCCCCGTAAAATACTGATATGCAGCTAAATCCGTTAGACAATAAGCCAACCTCAATCTAATTGGGCAAAAAGGCTTGGAAAACTAATCATTACCAAACTCGCGAGGGTTACATTGCACCGAGCATCTATGATTTGACATCTAGATTTATATAACGTGCTAGAGCGGCGCTCAGCTACATTCGGCAGCGATGAACGCCTGACAATGACTTGTCCTATTGTTTTTATTTTTTAAGTTTCAAAAAGCAGATTATAGATGCGTCGCTGCAGCTGAGGACTACGGTTTTATGCCTCATGTGCCAGTAATTTCAGGGCCTGATCTCACCACCAAACCGGAACACAGTAATGGAAGCACTACTATTTGGCGGCAGGTTAAAAGTGAGACGGTGGTGCTGCCGCCCTCGAGCTCATTCACAAGAGCTCTACCACCAGTAAAAAGTGTTGGGTAGAATAATTAATAATTATTTAATTATTACAACGAACAACAATAATACAAGTGGATATTCATTTGTCGATTATAACCCTTTATTTTGAACTATTTCAGCGCCTGTTTCAATAGTGTTTGCATTTTACATACTAACGTATCTTTTCATTTGCGGATTATTACTACCAATTTATTAGTTGCACGGAGTCTGGATATTATGGGACCTAAACATAACAGAGGAAGTGTGGTTACTATACATTATGTAGCATAATATTCATACAACACTTATGGGTTAATAATAATATAGGCTTAATAAGGCTACATAAATAATAATATGAAGCCTAAAAGTACTATAGGAATATTTTGGTTCACAAAATTTCGCCTCTTCGAGTGAAGGACTGTCCTTCATCATTAATTATTCTAATCTACGCTAAGTCTCTTTGAACGTCACGTTTACGTGACAGGCAGAAAGCTGACGTCAGCGTCACGTTACTTTACGTCAGCGTAACGTCGCGTCATGTTGATGATGATGTGATATAATCAAATCGTCAGCAGTGTTTTATTCGTGGGCAATATTGTATTTTTGCTATATTCTTTGTTATATAATTATTTGACCCGTTTGCTTCAAGTCGGTCAAATTTTTGGTCCATCTTTCCTCTTCACCCTCTTTGAAACGTATAATTATAAAAGTACCCTAGTGTCATGTTAGTGTAATAATAAAAACTTTATAACTAAAAATACAGGTTAAAGTAAATGTACTTTAATCTGTATTTTAGTACTTTAATTGAGTTCGATTACTAACACTGTGACACGAGATTTTGATATATTAGAAGAGGACTAAATTACCAAGAAGGGTGGGGCAGATGTGTACAATACCCACACTTCATCTGTTATGTTTAGGTCCCATGGGATAAGGGGTGAGCCTAATGCCATCCACTGGGCACAATTCTAACTTCGTACTGCTATTGTAATTTTCCTGGCGGAAAGTTCATAAATAACATTTTGCCCGGCCCGGGAGTCAACCCCGAGACCTCACGGTTAAAGGCACATACGCTAAACGTAAATAAGATAATTGCTCTTAAATTAAATTTTTAAGTTATTATTTCATATCATTATTTCAATTTATTAGTTTGATAACCGGTTCGTTTTCCTCATACACATGGATGATTAAGGAAACTTTAAATTTACGTTAATCTCTACCGAATTCCTATTAAATGATGGCTTTGTCACAATTATGCGTTTATCAATTATTATTTTTTTCATCCGGTTTTTAGCCACATTCCTGTTGTTACGAAATCGCATTAAAAATAAAGAATGCGGTATTTTATAGAATTAAACCACATAATATAATATTGAATGTACCGATAGGGCAAAAGTAAAAGACCTATGCTGCTTGCTGTTGCGTAAACAAAATAACCTGCCAAGTGCGTGTCGAGCCATGCGCAATATAGGGCTCCGTAGTCTAGTCAGTCGTTACAACATAACAACATGGGTACAGACTTAAAAGGGGGCTACTAGTTGTATTGAATAAGCGACAACCTCATTAAAGTCATCATCATCATCATCATAAGCCCAGAGACGTCCACTGCAGGACATAGGCCTCACCATTAGATTTCCATTCAATTTTGTGCCGACGGAAATCAACGACTCCCCGCGATCTTGACCAGATCGTCCGTCCATCTAGCGGGGGGGCCGTCCCACCATAGTAAAATTACTGTGGTCTGTATTGTGGTCCCACGCTGCGTTTGCCTGTTCGTGGCCGCCACTCAAGGACTTTTTTGCCCCAACGGCCATCTGTCCTTCGGGCTATGTGTCCGGCCCACTGCCACTTCAGCTTAGCGACTCGCTGAGCTATGACGGTAACCTTAGTTCGGCCTACGGATCTCGTCATTTCTGATTCGATTGCGAAGTGAAACCCCGAGCATAGCTCGCTCCATCACTAAAAGTAGTTATTGTAAAAGATTTTGTATTTTGTATGAAATATTCCAAGAACAATAACTGCGTTGTACAATTGAGGCTCTTATTACTCTTTAAGTCGCTTCTTCTTCTTCTTCGTCGTGTCGATGGTTGAGTCAAATTTTATTTTGACTTGCCATCGTGGTGAAAGGATTAGCCAATTCGCTTTGGAGAGCTCGCGAATTGCCCAGGGTGCGCCGGACGTACGAAATCGTTGTGTACGTCACTCGGGGTTAAATATATACTTGTTTAAATGGCGAAGTGTCGGGTTCGATACTTGGAGCAACACGGAGTTGGAATCGTGCCCGGTGGATGGCAATCCCCTAGTGAAATTTACGTGTTGTACACCTCTGCCACAGGTTTTAAATAAATTGAATGCTAAGACTAGTTTGCTGCTGTTGTAAAATGGCAATTCACTTATTTATTTGTCCTTGAACTCACTGACCCACTACAAAATCGATCAAGGATAATTTAATATTGCGTAACAGATTAATAATATAAAATAATATGTTGTATAATTTAAAATAGTTTGCATAATATTAGTTTGGCTAATCAAGGCACATAAATAGTTGAATCAACTTGATATTAATTAATAGTGTCTCATTTAAATTACATTAATCAGACAGACAACTCTAGTTATAGTATGTTTATATATACTGTATATGCATACACATTCAGTTTAGAGTATGTGTATGTTTATATGTATAAGATAATTAAGTTGTAAATTTGACTTATATATAAGCCATTATTTCAGTACATATATCTATTTTAAATTAAAATAAACTGATTTGAATTTGAAAACTGTTAAAAAAATGAAGAATTTGTTTGTTTTCAAGTAACTAAATCCACATCACCCAAGAACTACGGACATTAAAATCAGGTACAGTTTAATTTTTCTGTTTGTTTTATCATAGTAGTATCATGCAAGAATTGCCTGGTATAATTGCAAATGAACCCTAAAACCTGATGAACCTAGAACCTAAATATCGACACCCAATATGAATAACATTGTAACTTTAGTTACACGTTTGTACAACTCTAAGTTATCTGAATTAAGCAAGAACAGAGCTTTATTTCTGTCCTTGAACCGTATTTCTATAACGTTAAGAACTACTTATGTGAAATGGATTAATTTCATTGTAATTCGAAATCTACACTGTTTCTATTGAAGTATACTCGTAAATAAAGTTACAATACACAAAAAATTGTTTAACAAGGATTTCTTTGTGATAAACTCATTGCAAATTGACATACAATGTTATCCATTTTACACAAAAAAGCTTTCAAATGTATTTATAACTTCATTGAAAAGCACTGTAACGGTAGTTACAATGCTTTTCATTTTAATAATGCTTAAAATCTGTACATTGTAAGATTGCAAAAATGAAACTTGCAGTGGTTTAATCAAAACGGCATCTAAACCATCTGAAAGAGCAATTAAAATTAATATAATGAATCTCACAATAGTACAGATGAACTTAAGCCTGCAGTTGCAAATAAATAATAAACTTTGCAAAAAATTTAAAATGGCTGTATTGAAAACCATGTCATACTGAGTTACAATGTTATTCATATTGGGTGTCGATATGTTGTAGAGGAAGTTTTAAAAATCATACTCTGATATTTTGGGTACTGGGGGTTGTCATACCATAAGGCGTTCGCACCGCGGTATGGATCGCCCAAGGACTTTTTTTGAATGGGTCCGTTCTCACCACTGTCGTCGAGTGGTGCGAACAACCCAAGACTCTTTTTGAATAGGTCTGTTCGCACCACAAGATTTGATGACAACCCAGTGGTTCGTTTTTTGGATCTGGATTAGATGGACATAAGAAATAAATATAATTTCTCTAGGAGAATAATAAAGCGATGTTTAGTTTCCACTAGTTTATAAATTATTAGTATTTTACTAGAAGGTTATTAATAGGTATTTTTGACATGTTCAGTGGTTATTTTAAGTAATTTTAATATGTTTATAGGAATGTTTTGTGAAGATTTTACTTTTATCTTGATTTCTTGTGATCTTTTGCCGCCATCTTGGAATAAGTAATTACAATTTTGTTTTTTTGTTATTTATCTCGGCTTGCGCTAATTTTACTAAAAGTTCATTAAAGAAATTCGTATGGGCGTTTTTTGATATTGTTAGCGATATTCAAGGTGGCGATATCAAAAGAAATAGGAAAAAGACAACAAATAATAAATTCGCTTCTAAGGATGCTTGTATAACGTGAGTTCGCCGAATTGTCAAATGTCACTTTTTGCTGGTTGGCTATGCATTGAGTTTATAACTGGAACTTATAACGAAAAGTGCGCACTTTTTAATGTTTTTTTACCAAAATGTTTGTCTTCAAAACGCTCTAAAGAACTGCAAAGCGTACAAACTCTATTTCATTTCCTTGTACTAATTTGTTGTAATAAATGAAGACCAAATAGAAAATAGTTATTCATTATAATAATGTAACGTTATCTTTAAAAGTAAAACACAATTGCTTACCTGTCGCCATTTTTATGTGAAATCAAAATTTTATGTTCTAATAAGAAATACGTTTATGTTCAAAGAAAACAATAAAACCGGTTAGCGTGAACAGTAAAATACCGAGTTCCATTTGATCAACGTTCGAAGAAAATGGTCGGTTTTAGCGATAAGTTTTAACGATTTAAACATACATACCGACAAAACATCACGCCTTTATCTCATGGGAGTAGGCAGAGACGATAAATGCCATGTGCTACGCTCCTTACATACTTCTATCACTTCCATAACATTCGTACTTCTCGTCATACATGCTCGCTGTTTTCGTGATCAACACTTGAACAGCAAAAAAAGTCCTAAATTTTACATTTTATTTTAAACACATTTTCTATTGTCGTTTTTGCACGTCATACAATATGAAGAAACAGTTGAACAATTTCTGGGACCAGCAGAATTTGAACCTGCGACCTGCACACTGCAGCCGCTTTAACCAACCAGCTACGATCTACTTGCCAGAACCCTAAATTTCTCAAATGTATGATACGTCATTTCGTGACGTTACGTTCATCCATTTGTTCCTATCTTAAGTAAGATACAAAGTTTCTTAGTATAATTTGCTAAGCATAGGTAAATGCTTTCAAAATAATCAATAAAAAAATTCTTACAATGGGGAATTGTATAAAATACCAGATTATATACTACTACTAGGATAGGATATAAAGAATTAAAGATCAGCTAAACGATGTAAGTAATTATGTGGAGACAATCTACCGCCCGGTATGGTGTATTTGAAGTATTTGGGAATCTCCTAAAGGAAAACCCCAGGTAGTTTTTACTGATCGATCTATGATTTAATCGGATATAAACTAGATGTCGCAACAACAAGGTTAAACGCGGTTACTGATTTGAAGGTTAAGGCCCTTGTATAACTTTGAGAATCTTGTTGTAAATGTTTATTCAAGAAGAGAAAATTTGTGAGTGACACTTATAACAAATACATTTTTAAATATCAAAAACATTATTCTTAATGGCCAGTACAGTTACCGATTAGAACCTACAACAAATCTGACTAAGATGAGATTTATTCCTGAAGTTATTAGTTGTTATTATTATTATTTATATTCACTGCTTATAGCTCACTGCGTAAACTGGCCCCTAAGAAATTTATTCACAAAGTTGTTCAGGGTACTTAGATAAAATTAAACAAATAAGATCTTGAAAATTTGTTTTAATTAAATATCAGTCGGCGTTATCAGGAATAACTAGTCTAAATTATAAAAAGAGAGCCTATTGTACAATAATTAGAAACTAAATTATTCACATCTAGCACAAAATTAGGACTTACAATAATAATTGATATGAATCAAATAAATAGTTAGAAAAAATTTTAGTCTTTCAAGGAAAGTTCCAACCAAGATTAAAAAAAAATAATACAAATAAATATGTCTATTATACACAATATAAACTAAAAAAGAGGAATCTTTATCATATAGTGTAATTTGTGCCAAACATTGCTTAAATAAAAACATAAGGTATCACACACACACACTCCAAAAATATCACTGTCAGATTTAATAGTATCTATTACAGATAGCTAAAACATGTTTTATTACAATCGTACGAAAAGTATGAATACATTTTCAAACAAAAAATACAACTAATGAGTTAATACATCCATACAAGAAATCATTATTTACGCTTGTCATAAACTAAAAATACTAGTTATAATGACTATCAGTCAATGTTATGTCGATAAAAAATTGTCTAACATAAAGGTGTGTCCACATACCATTTGGAATCGTTAAATATTATATTGAGTATGTTCTATCAACAAAGCAAATTCATGATCCACCTCAATACTATTTTTGTGACTAAATTCGCTTGTTCTATCAACAAATGTCAACCTTATACACTTTGACAATTTCAAACGAAATATTTGTCAAATGGGTCATGAATCAATTTTGCTAATAGTACATAACAGTTGGAATACTTTTGCAATATTTATCATAAGAGTATCTACAGTTTTTTATGAGTACTTTTATGAACAACTATAGAAACATGGTGCAATCATTTTGTGACCAGTATAAAGACAAATTTTATTTTATTTTTTCTTAAAAATTAGCCTTTTTTATTTAGGAATTAAAAACTACGTACCAACGAAGTATAATACCCAAAATAATTATGTTTTACATGACCAAATAATTTACTACTGCTACTTATTATAGCCCACATTTATTGGCAATCAAGTTAATATCATTCAAATCGTATATTTAATGGTTGTTCTCGTTCGCTTTATTACAGTTAAATGCCATAATAATTACTCTGCTATCACCTCTAATTATGTCGTGACACGTGCTTAAATTAGGTATTTATGGGTATTATATAATAATATAATAGCCCTGTATCTAATACCTGTCCCACTGCTTGGCTCGGGCCTCTTCTCATGATGAGAAGGGTTAGGCCATAGTCCACCACGCTGGCCAAGTGCAGATTGGTCGACTTCACACACCCTCGGCATTTATATTAGCTGCTGAACTTTTTACTCATGTAAGATATATTAGTATTTTTTTTAATTATCGTCAGTTTGCTTTGGTTTTGCAAGATGTTGGACATGGACATCACAATAGTGATTTATACCTAATGGTGTAATTGGTGTAATTATTTAATGAGACGTATTTAATAGTTTCTACGCATATCAATCTATTGAAAACGTAGATGAAACAACGTAATATTACGTATTATGTCCACAAATTTACCTGTTTTTTTAATTATGGGTATTTTTGATTTAAATTAACTATTAGATATATTTAATGAAGTTATCCTTGTTTTTGTTAAAATAGCTTTATAATTGCAAAATTATTACTACGAAAAACCTTACAAATTACAAAAACAATAAAATTTAAATGGTTCTCCATTCAAGTAGTAACAAAAACTTGTAAAATTTAAGGCTCATTAATGAGTGTTTGTAGAATATACAATTGTTTGGTGTATTTGACGGTACTTAGAGAAATCCAAATTTTATCACGTATTTTTTTGTACATTTACTTTGATCACATTCCACGTTTGTTTGCTGACAGTCGTTTGTTTTTTTGGCACTGCCATCGCCTTGAATCAAATCGGCATCATTTGGATTACAGTTAGTTTACCTTTTGCATTCAATCGATAGTCTTTGATAAACCTAGAATACGAGCCTAGAATCAATCGGCAACATTTGGATTACAGTTAGTTTACATTTCGCATTCAATCGAGTCTTTGATAAACCCAGAATACGAGCCTAGCTCGGTGTAGTAATGAACTAAGGGCTAGGGCTACTAAAGGATAGAATTTAATTTTGATACACCTTTAGAAGTAAAAAGCATAAAAAGTAATATATACATAATATGTGGCACTTCTAGATGTATTTTTTTATTTTTTTTAAATTAATTATAACAACCTTATGTTAATGTTGTAAAACTTTCGAAAACCTGTCTCGTTGACTTTGAAATTTTGACCTTGCAAGTACAAGGTTGTATTGACATTTACAACCTCGCAGGGCTGCCGGTAGATTGACATGAATATTAATAAACATAAATTTTGGCAACCCTATCTTCGATTCTAATATGGTTTGTGGACACACTTAACTCATAATATATTCTTAGACATCACAGCAAATATAATCATGACTGTCGTGTTTTTTGCTCACGGTCATACTCATTACATATACAGGGTGGTAGCCACATAGCGATATTTATTAAAACTGCAGATTTGTATACATTGTCAGTGTTCATTTTCACCAGGTAAAAAAATGGATGACCGCAACGTTAAATTTATTTGGAAACGAAAATTAGCACTAACCATGTATAGAAATAGTGGTTACAATAAATGGCTCTATGTCGCATCCATCCTGTATAAACAACAATTAAATAATATTGGCGATGATATAACGTTAAAAAATAGAATAAATAATACAACACCATTTATATGGCACTTCATCTTCCAATAGGCGTGGCGGCTGCTCACAAGCACTTAAAATTGTAAAATTTTCACTGGTCACATGTTGATTTTGGTTTCACAGTAATTAATCATCAGGGAAGACAAATCCAGTATCTCTCGACAGATATCGAGGTGAATCTGTAGAATCATCATTTTCAAATCTCAAGTCGACTAACCCTGAGATATCGACTTCATTTTCGTATTGTTTCCTGGTCTCGTAATTTGTAGGGCCCTCGAACACAATGGAGTTAGGGTCATTAGGGTTTGGGTAATAGAGCTTTCTTGGGAGTGCAATCACTGCACTGATAATGCACAGAAGCACGATCACAGACTTCACTTGGCACATCTTTGACACAAGTTCACTATACGACATGTAGTCAATAAATGAACGCGCTGATTACGGACACCGCTTTAAAAGACGCGGGCTTGTTGGCACTGGTATGACAACTGCTACCTTATTCTGCAATATATATAGTGGCCACTACACGCACTTTCCTTCAGCTTCTAAGGATATTAATCAAAGTGTTGACTTAATTTTCCGCGAAAATATAGGGTACATGACAAATAACCAGGCAAATTTTAATGACAATAATATTGTTTACCGTTTTGGAAATTTTAGAACAGTCAGAAATATTACCTTAACCACAATCGTTGCTATTCAAATTAAATAATGCCAGTTTTATTTAATATTTCGATGGGAGGGTGCACCTACTACAGTTCAAAGACTTTTTCGTAATATGTAAGCGTAAGTTATATATTTTTTTTTATTTTGGGTCCATCATAAGCAGATGGATGAGAGGGCACAGTGCCTAAATTTTAGTCACTAATTATTTGATTTATAAACAAATGATCTATGCTGGTTAAAAACAACTCTACAGTCCTCTTGTATGATTATTTAGATTTATTCATACAAAAACACAAATAAGCATAAATGTTTGTTCTAACAATTTGACCTACTATGTCAGATATTGCAGGTCAAACAATTCGTCATGAGATCGTCTTACTCATTTTGTACCAAGGATTCCCCCAATTGTACGTAAAAGAAAATAGTTTATCTCATTCTTCCTTCTATAACTTAACCTAACATCATAATAAAAATATCTATTCTTCTTCTATTCTATTAAACAATAAGTTAATTCTATTTTTTACAATCAGAAAAAAAAACCTTTAATATTAGGTTACAACATTTATCTTTTCGCCAATAATTATATTTTTATCGCTATAATATTATCGTTATTCATTCATTATTTTATTTTCATCGCCTGGTAGGGCAGTTTACAGCGCCCTACCATAATATATTATGGTAAATTTAATATAGGCTATGATAATATACCAGTGTTATTTGAAAGTCCTTAGGTGAATGGCTTACAATATGATTATAAACAATTTCGATTAACTAAATTCTATTAGAAATGTTTTGGTTGCTGATAATTTATTTATCAATAACTAGTCAATTTTAATGGTATATAATACAAGTTTTCAATTATAAATAACTTGCATATTTGCATATTTTTTAAATTAAATGTATTGAAAGTCATTAACTACTTACTTATTATTTGACGGTCAAGTTAAACTAAATTGTACAAAAACTGATTAAGATTTGCAAAATAAGTCTCTCAGTATGGTTAAGTCCCACAGACCGGTATCGAAGATAAAGTGATACTACTTTAACTATAAGTACTCACAAACATTATACATTTATCGTAATAATTTATACTATTCATACATAACACATCTATAACAGCAAATTACATTATTCGAGATCCACTTTATATTGAATTAATAATGTACTATGTCGCAATTTAAGTTGCATTTATACCTGAGTTATAAATAGTAATAGTGAACTGAAAACCAGTTTAAAAGTATATTCAAAACTATTTTTATCTCTAAAGCAGACATTCAAATTTAAAATGTATGGACAGTGATAATTATAAATATAATGTTCTACTTTTTTTAAACGACTTCAAAGTTTTCCAATTCGATTGTATGTTTTTTTTTGTTTTTTTTCAGTTTGTTCGGCGATTATTCTGAATCATATATTCGGATTATTATTTTTATTTGTAGCAAAAACTAGTTAATGATTAAAACCTACATTAAAAGATGTTACTAGTTTAAACAATACATTTCGTTATGTATTACTAAGTTCTAACTAAGTGGTTAGTTACCAAACAACAAATAAATAATGCATTGAGTTCTTGGATCATCATCTTAATTTATTAAATAAAAAAACATAATACTCTCAACAGTTTATCTTAAATTTTCATAATTTTAGTTTTCATTTTCGTATATTTGGTCATAATAGTTTTAGTTATGAAATTTAGAGGCAACTCAAGTGCCTAGCTAACTGATTCATCAGATGCTGGCCGACAGGTTAATAAGATGAATCATTGATACCGTTAGACCTAACCACAATGCATCCTTTTACGCACTTATTTTCTTTCTTTCTTAAAGTGGTGGTGGTAGAGCTCTTGTGAATGAGCTCGAGGGCGGCAGCACCACCGTCTCACCTTTAACCTGCCGCCAAATAGTAGTGCTTCCATTACTGTGTTCCGGTTTGGTGGTGAGATCAGGCCATGAAATTACTGGCACATGAGGCATAACACCGTAGTCCTCAGCTGCAGCGACGCATCTATAATCTGCTTTTGTGGATTATTGATGTCTATGGGCTGTACTCCACTTATCATCAGGTGGACTACACGTTTGTTCGCTGTGGGCGTAGAATAAAAAAAAAAAAAACAATTATGTGATTTGCCTTTAATGACAGGTTAAAGTTGCCGTACCGTTATTTTTGCTCACTTGATTTAATAACATAACAACATCATGCCTATATTACCCAAAAGGGTGTGGTAGAGGTGTACACCACCCACACTTCACCTGTTATATTTAGGTCCCTTGGGTGAGCGAATCGCCATCCACGGGGCACCATTCTGACTCCGTGCTGCCATTGTGAAGTTCCTGACGGAAAGTTCACAAATAATACTTTGCCCGTTTTTTTTGCTTTGCACAAATTATATTTTGGATTCCACTGGTGTTATAAAGACCCCTCGGAGTATTTTTTCTCATATTAATTAATGTATAGACCACAGATATAGATCTACATAGATAACGCAAGTATCACGATTTGTATTGAAACCAAGCGTGCCGACTTTTTAATACCTATTGTGACGTCACAGCCGAAATTTAGTGACGGGAAATCCAAACCGATTCAAAGACACCGATGCCGCCGATGCCCATCCGCCCAGTACGATTCAAACGGCCGTCCGCTATGATTTTCTCTAACAAAAGACGCGCGTGGACTGAAGTTAGCGGCGATCAACCTTGACGCTTGATCGGGGCTCGGACACGCGAAGTACATGCATTTGCGTTATCTATGTAAATCTATATTTGTGGTATAGACAATGCAATTTACAATTTTATTATAATGTATAGACATATTTATATATTTTCATTTTTACTGCATTTCATATGACATCAGTAAACTGGATTAGTACAAAATCTGGCAGATCAGTTTTTTTTCTATGCTTAGGTAAACAATTTCTTAATTTATAAAGAGGAACAATTTATTTGTTAATATGTTTGTACCCAATGGGCTCCAAATCTATTGGACTGTCATAAAGGAAAATTGGAGTGGTTCAAGACCAATTTAAGCATAATTAGCTTTTTTATCAACGAAGCACGTGGACAGAGCCACCAACCAAAGCTAGTATAGAAATAATTGTGTTAATGTTTGCTCATTAGCAAAGTAAATCCCCGGATTAATCTCTTTTGTCATTAGTAAAATTAACAATACTTAATTGCAATAATCAAATATTAATTAATTCTGTTGAATGAATATAATGTAAAATTAAATGTTAACTGTTAAAATGATTGTGGGTGCCATTATTGTAATTTAGTTATGTGCTTTGCCTCACGTATGCATAGTGTAAAGATAAACGTAGCTAATGATACTTGTGATTAGCCCTTTCTCAGGTTGATAAATTTAGAAGTTAATTTAAAAATTGAACAGACATTGGTAAATATTTGTTGTTATTTTATTTTTTTCTCAGTAAATATGTAAAAAAGGGATTTGATTAAATACGACAAAAAACATTTTAGCAACAATAATAATAACGAACAAGTATGCAATCAGTGTCTAACTAATTGATGTAACTGTGAAAGTGTTTTAATCTACGAGTAACTGTCAAAGTGTTTTATTTTGATAGTATCAATAATTCTGTCCCAAGGAATGAAAGCAGTCAAATGAAGAAATAAAAGCAGTCAGGACTTTACAAAGGATTCCGTATATTATCATCTTTAATAATAGCCCTGTATCTAACACATGTCCCACTGCTGGGCTCGGGCCTCTTCTCATGATGAGAAGGGTTAGGCCATAGTCTACCTCGCTGGACAAGTGCGAATTGGTAGACTTCACACACCCTCGAGCACATTTTAGGCACTCTCAGGCCATGCAGGTTGCCTCACGATGTTTTCCTTCACCGTTAGCGAGCGATAATTTATATGATAAATACATTGACACACACACACACACAGTAATGTATACATAAATAAATCATGTTTTAAATATATACTCGTACAAGTACGTAGTAAACAAAATTGGCGACCATGTATGACGAGATGTACGAAGCACATGGCGTTCCTTCGACTCGGCGTTCTCCCGTGTGTACGTGTCTAACTTGATTAAATTACAGTTTTTTTTCTCAACATGGTTAACACAATTATTTTACTATCCGTTTATTTTTAAGTAAAAATACTTGAGGCCAAACTTTGTTAGGCACCTTAAAAATACATGTTGCCATATCTACGAGTAATTTATATAAAAAAATATACATTTCGATAGTATACAATACGAATTTAACTGTCGTGCAATCGAATCTCTGGCTATTAATGTTTACGTTATTCTAAGAAAGACAGAACCCTAATACAAAAATATTGATTACTTGAATCAATAAATGATTGCCACGCCCTTTTTGGGTTCGAAATGTTGCAGAGTAATTTAACTTTTGTTTTTTTTTATAATCAAAACCATGGAAGTCATTTTTTTAGAGAGGTTGCCTGGCAGAAATCGCGTTAAGCGATAAGGCTGCTCTTTGTGCATATATTGTTACTAAAAATGTTGTACAAAATGTATATCCTATATTGTATGCACACATGTAGTTTATCTATTTATCTATCTATCTATATGTTTTTTAATCATTTTAATTAAAATACCGTCTAGTCAAATACAAAAAAAGTTTTATCCAACTGTATCCCAATGAATAATGTCCATGAGGTCAAGGATATACAGAAAACTTGAATAACTTGTTATCATACAATATCATTATGTAATCATTTCAAAATTCTATTAGAGTTTAAATCAGCTAATTAATTCAAAAAAGGTATGGTATGTAGAACATTCTCGATAAAGGAAATAAGGAATTCTTATACAGGATGGATACAACATAGCGACATTAATTGAAACCACAGCTTTGATACATGGTGAGTATTAAATTGCATGGTAAATTTCTCTTGTATTAATTGTATGATCGCTAACTTCAACTTGTATGAAAATCATATTTTTTTGACGTAAAAAATTAACCGGCGTAAATTAATACTGAACATGTATCGAAGTTGTAGTTTTAACATGTCGCATCCACCCAGTGTATTTCAAAGGTCAATTGTTAATAATGTAATCCTCAGATGAAGTTTTGTGAACTATGGTAGTTCATGGTCCGTAGTCGCTGCGTACCATCAGAAGGACTAATTAAACGTCATCAAGTCCATTTGTTACGACAACGACATAAATTAAAACTATCATCATATCACGATCGTCGGAACAAGAAAAAACCTTAACAGGAACAAAAAACGACTCAAAGACATTTGTATCCGTGTGACATTGAACTAAAGCGGCCTTTAAAGATTTTCACTCATTTAAAAACATTATCCGCATTTTATTAGTGTGATTCATAAATAAATTCGTACCTAGTGGCTAAGTCAAAGCCACGTGAACCGATAGATTGTCAGGTTAAGAAATGTTTTTTTTTTTTGTTTTTTTATTTTTTTTTATTTATTATATAAAAACATTACAAAGTTACATTAAAAAACTACAACGAATGCAACATAAATCCGAGGGATTTTTCCGCACATCCGATTCATCGCAAGACGATAAGCGTACATATACACAAACATTACACTACAATTATACATTACATCACAATACCTACTTTTTAACTTTACTACGGTTTACCGCGGAATAAGTGACCGTTCTTAGTTTTCCATTACGCTTCGGAGAGCACATGATTCGTTGTTACTGGTTGCTATTTAAAGATCAATGACTTCTTCTTTCGTGGCAATGCCTTTTTATTTTATACAGTTTTCGCCCAAAAAGCAGCTACGTCCACTCCTTTTTCAGTTGCGTGCATTTAATCCTGACGTGTACACGTGGCAGGACACAACGGGCATGATAGCAGGTGAGCCATATTTTGTGTAGATCTATGACAAGATCTATGACAGTCGTTACAGATATTTCGATGTCAAAAAGTCCGAGAACTAAAACAGAAAGGAGAATCGTATCGGGTTGCGGAGATCTCATCGTAGTTGCTCTACGTAAAATACTAATATTCATCCGATTACAACCGATTAGACTTGAACTCAAACCCAATATCATAGACAAGGCTCAGAGACCGATGAAAATTATTAATTGTGACCGCGGATATTGAGGTTTTAGCCAAATACAATGTCAGATCTATCGTTTATGGTTTGAAGTGGAACGAGCTGCTCGGTAATTATTGCTAGATCCGTACGTGGTTTATGTTTGCGTACAGTCAATATGTAATATAATATTCTATGACAAGTTCAACCTGCAGTATTGGCTGCAAGTTCATTTACATCAAACATTTTGATTATGGCTATTGTGAACAAGCTCCAGGGCAAGCATTAATCTCTGATCTATCTGTTTAAACCTGCTGTCAAATAGTAGTTCCTTAAGAAAAAATCATAAAAACAGCATATTTAACACCTTCCAATTACGATGCCACATTATTTGGATTTAGCTTAAGCGAAGACACAGCAATCCACGTAGAGCTAGTCCGTAAATTAATAAAATAAATATATTTGCGTTGACATAAAATATTATTTATGATCAATAAATTGATTTTATTTGATGACACCAAGTTATTATGTAAATCAATAGACAATAAATTTTCATTTTGTCAATATAAAGAAATTTATAGCAAACCTTTGATAATTTATTCTAATAAAGTTAATATTAAAGTTAATTGAAATTCATAATTAAATCAAAAGGTAAAATTAAATCAATCAATAACGAAAATGACGCAGTCGGGTAAATAGCGCGACGTTGTCGAGATGTTTTCAAGAATAGTTGATGGATAAACTCTTAAACAACTTATTAGAGTATTGACGTAAGAACAAGTTAGAAAAACCGTTTCTTTTTTAACTTTAGGTTAGATGCCACTCAGAAGTAGATCATATTATAAGATAGTAAGTCTATCTTTATTATTTATATTGGTTTCGTATCATGTATCATGCCAAAACTGACGGAACTTATGATAAACACCTTTCCACAACCCATCTGAAAGATAAGGGTGACGTTAATTTCCTATGACACTGATATTATAATACGTCGGACTATATTACACCCTAAACTGTCTTCCAATATGAGCGTGGTGGTCTCAATAAATTTGACTTAGTCCCGTTTCCTCGAACCACAAACTATTATCCCTTAATCTCTATGGGACCTGACGTGAGTCCACAGGTTTAATGTAGTAACATAAATATATTGTGCAGAAAGTTCACTTTTTTTGTTATCATCTGATTTAGTTTATTTTTGTGTAAGGCAAATGCTAGTAAAGTATTTTTATGTATTCCATTCAAAGCAAGGTATTGATTTAAAAATTACAAATCAACTGTAGTTAAAAATCTCCACTACAGCTGTGTCCTTCTAAAATAAAAAAGAAATATCCTTCAGAAGCAATGCCGGTTGCACGGCTTAAATTAATGTGGTGTCTTACATTACGCAGGAGTTTCTCAGCGCCTTAAAAAGGAAAATAAAACTAGCAGCCGTTCAATAATCTAAAAATCATTAGCAAGTACATTAAAAATATGCCGCCCATTGTTATTGTTTTCATATCAAAATTAATAATTTAATTTTCTCTTTATAATAATAATGTATTATATAGTACTACAATATAGTTAGTGTAAGATATTGCAACCTTATATACTATGGATTTATTTATAATAATTAAATTGCATTTCTATATTTAAGTTTATTTTCTCTTTATAACCATATTTAGCTATAATGTTGTTTTGGGTGCTTTATCTTACACATAGAATTATTGTCAAAAAAACTAACAAATATTGTATGAATTATTTGAAAAGATGGTGCACATGAGTTTCTCACCAGCTCTTCTCATGATGCAATACCCATCGGAGCTGGTACTTGGATTGATTTTAATTCAATTCTCTAAGTTGAATTAAAGTCAATCTAAGCTCCGGTGTCAAATCATTTTATTACAATAAGTACCTATTATAATTTAGTTAGCTAAGTTTTATTTTAATTTTATATTTTTTGTGTTTTTATGTTTGTTATGACGTGTTCAAGCGCCCCTTGGGGCCCATGGAAATAAATGATTTGATTTGATTTGTTATTTTGTTTAAAAATAAGAACAATAACCACGTGAATCTCTGCGCATAATTTAAACATTAAAATTTTCAGAATGGGCCTTCTATTGCTTTACATTTAGTATGGCAGGTTTATTGTAATATGCTCATAGTGAGGTTGTTTGACCCTTATAAACTAAAATTGTTTAGGTCAATTACATTTCGAAGCCGTTTTGTTGCTTCGAATTATGTTATCGAGTTTTGTGGAGGCGTATATTTTCGGTTGAGTAACTAAATTGGGACGGAAGGGGTTTGTCATTTATAATGTAACTTCAGAAAAAACTTACTTTGGTCTATAAAGTACTTTTATTTTGAATTAAGATTAATCTTAGATCTTACCTTTTATTACATTAACTTTATAAGCTATACAGTACATGCAGGAAATAAAATAAAATGAATTGAACTATTAAATTTTAATTTTGTTACGTTAGGAAAAACTACATGTGGAAGAGGCTGAAATTTTGAAAAGCATCTGATTATAAGAATTTGAATTTTATATACTAATATTTGCACGCCTTGATTGGCAGATATGATGATAATTTGTAATTAGTTTAAGTCACCTATTATGTACCATATTCATCCAAATAAAGATTATTTACTTACTTAAGATATTCTAGCTAATCTCTAGTATAAGATGGTTGTATGGGCTTTAAGCCCATAACAATACCAGCTGATACTGGTAATGAGTAGCTTTATGTGTGGTCGTGATAAACAGACCAGCAAATAATTAAAGTAAAATATAATTTATAGATTATTATCAAATATCTAAACTTTTCCAAAGAAAACAGGAGCTTTACTACTTTTTTGTCACTAAAATGTGGTTATAAAATCTTTTTTGTTGTTTTTCTGTGAAACTTCAAATTTGTGATTTCGTGTGAGCTTCATCATCATTTAGCCTTTTGTAGTCCACTGCTGGACATAGGCCTCTCTCAATTTGCGCCACAAAACCCGGTCCTGCGCCTTCCGCATCCAGTCCCCTCCAGCGACCTTTTTCAGGTCGTCAGTCCACCTGGCAGGGGGGCGTCCTACCTTACGGTTGCCGAGTCGCGGTCTCCATTCTAGGACTCGTTTGCTCCAGCGGCTGTCGGTCCTTCGGCAGACGTAACCCGCCCACTGCCACTTCAGCGAGCTTATTTTGCGAGCTATGTCGATTACTTTGGTTCTTTGTCGGATGACCTCATTACGAATTTTATCCTTCAAAGAAACTCCGAGCATAGCTCGCTCCATAGCCCGCTGCGCGACTTTAAATTTGTGGACTAGTGCAACCGTTAATGTCCACGTCTCGGCACCGTAGGTCATAACAGGTAGGACGCACTGGTTGTAGACTTTCGTCTTCAGGCACTGCGGTAAAGGCAAAGAGAAGACTTGACGAAGTTTGCTAAATGCTGCCCAACCCAATTGGATCCTTCTATCGACTTCTCGCTCGAAGTTGTTTCTACCAAGCCTTATGACCTGCCCCAGGTAGATATATTCTTGGACAACTTCGAGCATCGATCCGTCGACAAATATTGGTCTCGGCATGACATGCTCATTAAGCATGATTTTGGTTTTATCCAAATTCATGCCGAGACCAACACGTCGCTTCGTGTGAGCTTGTTCATAAATAAATACAAAGTACACAATATTGTTCAATTAAAGCCGGAGATCTTCATTAAAATTTCCTGCTAAGAATAAAGTCTTAAATGTTCTCAGTATGTCTGACCCTTGATTCTTCGTAAACTTACACAATAATCGAGTATTTCAATGAAAAGAAAATAGGCAGTATTATAAATATTAAATACGTTTGCATTCTAGGGATGGATATATTACTACAATATTATACAATAAGGTTTAATTTGAGTATGAATAAAATAAAGTGATGTATTGTTACAAAATATATAGCTCTGATATTGATAAAATAGCCTTTAGGGCTTTACACAAATAAAATAAACTTGAAACTATTAAAATTATATTTATTGGTATTAGTTATAAATCGCAAAAAAAATTACTCAACATTTCATAACATAACATATCGCCTATATTACCCAAAAACCCTTCTGAATAATATAGGCGAGATATTATGGCAGAGGTGTACCACACCCACATTTCACCTGTTATGTTTAGTTTAGTTTAAAATCTCCGGTTAATAAAAAACTAGTTCAAAATTGAATTATTCTTGTTTCCAGCAACTACCTTACTAGAGTATTTCAATAAATTTTCAAAAGTTATTGTGACTATCTACAACAAAGGTAAGCCTTTGCTTTTACATTAACAATTTATTTTATTAAAATAAACAAACTGCATTAAACAAACTATACTAGAACCGGATCAAACGGAAGGAGTTCGCCGGTCATGGCCGGTAACACGATCTGATAGTAAATGTAGTAGGTCACATTTACTAGCCAACTGGTCAGTGATTCAATACTAAATCTGGCCAATAAATAGGCCGAATCATCACATGTCATATACAGTATACTTAATTATTTTTTAGCTGTACCATTCTATATTTTTATTCTCGCCAAATTGACTGGACACTACAAACCGCAGACAAAGATAAGTGGAAAAAAGGGAGGGGAGGCATTTGCCCTGTAGTGGGACACTATGGCTCGGTGCAAAAGGGCCACCGACCACAGCCACCACAGTGTCTGTCGCGCGCTACCGCCACATCTCGCGAGCGACAGCTACCGGCGCGGCGCGTCTGGAAACCACTACATTTTATAACACGCTAGTGCAGACCAGAATTCAAATCCCAAATAGCGGGACGTGAATGGATTTATCAACATCCATTGAGACGTCGTGCTCCATGATGGTACGCGTGCGATACGTATAACGTCGGACGGCTACTGCGCGGGGGTGGAGCAATGCAACAGTGGCGAGTGTTGGCGTTTTGTGTGGCACGTAGTGACCACTAGAGGCGAGTTGCGGACACTACTGTAGCGAGTGGCCGCCACCGGATACACGTGTGCGGCGTGTCTATACAAAATATATTAAAAAGTGTGTTAAGTCTCCGTAGCTGGCCACCGGTGGCTGTGGTCGGTGGCCCATTTGCGCCGAGCCTATAGGCTCGCAATAATAATATAAGTATGGGTAAGAGTATAATATACTATCGAATGTATATGCTGAAATTTTATTTAATATCACATACATTTCTATATTCAATATAGTAAACCCATCTCAGCATTCTCATACTCGAATACCTACTTACCTATACACATTTATAACTCCATCACCCAAGATTGGCTGTTAGAGAATGCTGCTTGGCATGAAGTCCGCTTCGGTATAATTTCGTGCTAAAGTTTAAATAAATAAATATCAGATATTCTAGCACTGTCACAGTTAAGATTCATTTTCTTTTAGATAAGCTTGTCCAGAAACCGGAACTGTTTGCGTTTCCGTATTATAAATTAAACAATATACATTGTTTTACATTAATATTATGAGTCAATAGAATTTAACCATAAAAGGTATGAGTGATTAACCGACATAAATGTTAAATCTAATCAAAGATAAATTGTATACAGTCTTGTAGCAATATAGGCCAGTTTCTGAAGTTATAGTTCTTATCTGGATGCATAAATATAACCTGACCGAATTTAAAAGTGACACAAGTTATGTGTTTGTAATTGGAAAAAGGCTCGGAAGGTGAAGACTTTTTTTTTTTTTTTTTTTATTATTAACCTATATTGTCCTATTGTTGAGCAAAGGTCTACCCCAAAGACTTCCACTCTTCCCTACCCGAAGCTTTTTCCTGCCAGTTATTTAAAAAGGTCAGTCACAAAGGTCAACACATATGGATAGTTAGTGTTAGTGATTAAGTGAAAAATTACAAACAATAAAAACCGGCCAAGTGCATGTCGGGCCACGCGCAGTAGGGTTTCGTAGCTAGTCGTAACAACATATTTCGACTTAAAAGGGATTTACTATCTGTATTAAACAAGTAACATCTTCATACAAGTCATTGCTTTCAAAGGTTTTTGTAATTTGCACGAATTATTCTAAGTAACTGCATTTTACACTTTGGACCCCAATTACTCTAGAACTAATTAAGTTAAAGTAACCGCTATAGTTTTCCTTTAAGTTAATTACATGTACTACCGACACAATTTTTTTCAGATTTTGGGATCCAGTAGTTTAGCTTTTAGAGGGGGGGGACGCTCTACTCGAACAAAAATTTGCTCTTTAGAGTTAATTATCTCGCAAACGGATCTCTAAATCAAAAAACTGTCGCAGCAACCCCTGAACGTTTTTAAAAGTCCTATCTAACAATACCCCACACTATGGGGTAGGCGACAAAAAAAAAAACATCCCTACTTTACATGTAGGGGAGCTACCCGAAAAAAAAATATTTTTCCAAATTTTATTCTACGACTTTCTTTGTTTATTTAACATACATGTTTATGCAAAATTTCAGTTTTCTAGCACCAACGGTTTCGTCGCTATGCCTCGGACAGACGGACGGACAGACGGACATGGCGAAACTATAAGGGTTCCTTGTAGGTACTACGGAACCCTAAAAACAATGATAGTTCAAAAGACAACATGAACAAAGTGTCTTCGCCTTAATAAAAACTAAGTGAAGTGTTATTGGACGCCTTTTAGATTTATGTTTACATATTAATTTAGGTTAAAATATAATTACTCATTAGCCTTTATGGGCTAGATTGTAATAAAATAAGATATTTGTGATATCTTACAAAAAAAAAAAAAAAAAAAAAAAAAACAAAGGTCAGTTCAAAAAAGTCATCACAACAACATTATGCAACCTAAAAATTTATCAATGTTTCCCCAGAAGTCAACGTTCGATTGCAACACATTTCTCAAAACGGTTCAATCTTTTCAATGACGGAATGCTTTTAAAGTATTAGTTTTTTAAAGTTATGCAATGTATAGCCAAATATTAACCATACAAGCACTGTAAAGTTTGGTAAAACTCTAATTATTTTTTTATTTACAGTTATTAAGTAATCATGTATTTGCTTATTCAACACATTTATATTAAATCCAAATTAATATTAATTAATAATACGTCCAAAGAATATAGACTTATCCTTTTTTTTTCAAACTTAGTTCTGGAAACGATAATATTAACCTATATATTTCTTGTATAATTATAGCAAATAAAACTGAAATATTATACAGGTTTTATTTAGGACTTAAAACCGAAATCGGTTAAAAGGTTTTGACGGTTTTTCTGATAACTGTCATAACTTACCCTATTACCTGATTTCGGTTCGTGGCCCTAAACTGGGACACTCTGTATACTTAATAATTATATTACCTACTAACTCGATATTTAAAAAAATGCCATCGCACCGAAATTACCATCGTATTTATAGCACTCATAAATCTCATTCACAGTTTTATTACATAGTCACTAATAATTTAAATAAAATTTTAATTAATCTAAGCAACAAAACTAATTACAGAATACGAAATTAAGATAAAACAATATCAAATTAGAATCACAAAAGGCAATTAAACTATCAAAATAATTGTTATTATTCTATTATCTTGGCTGAAAACTAATTGTGATAAACAACAAATTTATATTAAACGTATTTAGTCTTAAAGCTCGTTCAACATAAATTTTAACAATTTTAGAATTGTTTTTAAACTGAAAATTGTTGGGTTAAATCAGAACTAATATTATACATTCACGACGCGACGACGAGAGCACGGTTGGCGTGGTAGTTAAAGCGGTCACCTCGCCGCTTTCAAATGCGCTGGTGTTGTGGGTTTGATCCCCACACGGGACAAATTATTGTGTGATCCGCATTGATTGTGTGTGTGTGTACGGGTGTGATTTGTGTGTGTAAAATGTGTTTGTGAACACCCCTGCGACACAGGAGTTATTTCTAGAGCGGCGTCGATTATAAAGAATAACTGTAATTATAATAATATGCATCTTTGTCTGTGTGTCTGTTCGCTTCCACAGTTGAAATACTAAAGCAATTTTAATGAAAATTGGTACGGAAATAGTTGAACATGCAAAAGGATATAGGGTCTTTTTTACCGAAGAAAAAAACGTAGGAGGTTCTAAATTCGAACAATTTAATTTAATTATATCAATTAATAATAATTTACTCATGCATTTTGCTTTACCGTTCCGTCAATGCAATAAACGGATTTTCATTGGTGGTAATTGAGTTTATAATCATCAAGAATATCAGAGTATTACAATCATACTTGTATTTACCCTGGTATCACCGTCAAATACTAACTTTATCTAACCACAAAATGAGTACAACAAGTAATTTATGACGTCATAAAACGTCATCGAATTTCCCTTTTGCTATCAAGAGGACCTCAGGCACCTCAAGTTCAAAACACGTTCCGCTTCTCATGACTGACGTCTCGTCTGACGTCAACAATATTTTTTACCGTATACTAACATGTTCATATGGATCGTCATACGTCTTACCGCAACTGAATGAGTAACACTTGATTCTAAAGACTGTCTTTTTAGCAGTTGAGCAAAAATACACGAGGTATTGAATACGATTACGCAATCAAAATTTTATGAACCGATTTAGGGCGGTATTTGTACCAACGGAGATCTTTTGTTTTGCGATTATATCCATACTGCATACCAATTTTATGATTCCCTACGTTCGGACTTCGGACACTAAAATAGCGTGTGTGATGAAACAAAAATGATAAATTTTATAGATCGGTTGGTAAACCAATAAACACATAACTTCTCTTTTTACATTAGTAATGCTTCTATTTCAAGATTACTTAGGTGCGAAGCCATAGTCGATAAAATTGTTGAATTTGAAGCAATGCTCGAACTCGCGAGATTAGGATTCCGTCCTATCGCTCTCCCATCTGTGCTACCCAAAGCACATTCCAAATGCACGAATCTTTTGACTGTATGATGCACGTCTATCCGGACGTCTCATGTACTTACATATTGGTAGGTATTAACCAACATGATTAACGTTACACTCAATATAAATACTGTATTGATAAACACTATTTTTTAATTTCTAGTTAGATGAGTTTAATTATAATTAACATTTATTCATTTTCAAACATATTATGTACATTTAAATATTCTAACAACTTAATCAAAAAAAACAAAATTGAATACCTAGTTTAATATTAATATAATAATAATATTAATATATTTGAAGCAATGCTCGAACTCGCGAGATTAGGATTCCGTCCTATCGCTCTCCCATCTGTGCTACCCAAAGCACATTCCAAATGCACGAATCTTTTGACTGCATGATGCACGTCTATCCGGACGTCTCATGTACTTACATACTAGTAGGTATTAACCAACATGATTAACGTTACACTTAATATAAATACTGTATTGATAAACACATTAATATTTCTAGTTGATTTTTATTTAGCATTTAGCCATGATTAACAATCTTATACTAATAAACATTAAAAAAAAATATCCATTTTTAAATTTTAAATATAACAAAATGAAGATTATTATACATTTAATTTCATTAGGTACATTAAGTTTCCAAACAAGATATCTACAAAACCAAGCCTAGCTACATTGTTACACAACAACAAAGTCTGTAACAAGACTTAGGCCCCCGATGAATATTCCAAAACTAACGATACCCAAGAGTTTTCAAGATGACTAAGTTATTAACAAGTTTGTGACAGTCAACTGTACACGAAGTGTTTCCTTCGTGGCCTTACAAGTCTTAACATAAAATCTAGATACAATGATACTAAGATTGTTGAACAAAAATTTATATTATATTTTAATTGATGTTGTTTATTTTATTATATTTTACAACTTTTTGCACTTAAAAATAAGTAGAACGGCGGACTTAATGCCATAGGCATTTTCTACCAGTCAGCCTTAAGGTGATGCAGAGCGAACAAAGGTAGGTGCATAAATAAATTAAGTTATTGTGCTAAAAATGTGAATACATTCATAGAATAATGTTATATCAACAATTCAAATACAAAAATATGGTAACAAATATACTAATACATACATTAAAATAATATATATTATAATATTTACACAGAAGATATTAATCTTTTAATGACTCTGCTGTCGTTTCACCGTGAAGAAGATTTTGACACAAATTGATTTAATATTATATCATATTAATATTGCTAGTGTTAAACTTTTTCAAATTTTCAAACTTCAATATTTTTATTGCAAATATGAGTAAACATTGATGAAGACCACCATATTTTACCCTAAGGCATGCAATACAGATCATACTATAACATCTGGAGTGGTTTACTATGAGGATCTCGTATCGAACAGAATAAATTTCCGTGCATTTAGCCGTTTCTGCCATACCTATTATAGCAATCAAATTTAGGCCCCATAGTTTTGTCACTGTCCGTGGTGTCTATACTCTTTCCATATAGACACTTTGTCTATATTTGGCATAACTCAGTCTCCCGCTTTGCTTTGGAGGGAAGTAAAGATACATACTTTCCAACTTCAACTATACCTATATACTTCTGATTAAATTCGTTGCGGGTTCCAAGACAATTTTAACTCTTCCTGGGATTGCCCGTGTGTCATGCACGGTGCCTTTCAGTCAGTGGTGGGCGTGTGGGTGGGATTATAATACAGATCATACTAAAATCTATAAGTATTATAGGTACTTATTACAATTTTAAGCTACATTATTTGTTTAAAAACTATTTACTACCAAATTATCAAATTTACACAAGAATAACAAAATTAAAATTTTCTTGTAATTATCTTATTTTATACCAATAGCTTTGTTGAGATGTTAACAGCTGATATAATAGTTATAATTAAATTCGTAGACGACCTAATATTGTATAGTCTATAGTCAGTTTTGCATGCTATTTCCGAATGGCAAAATGTGTAAATTATTTATACTGTTTGTCACCTTATAAGAACACATTTTATGCAAATAAATGTAATTAAATATTTTTATGTGTACTTAAGCACTATTTATCTTTTAAAATATTTTCATTGATTATCTTAATAATTAAATTATTAAAAATGATTTATTCTTAATAATTAATTATATAAAAAATATTCTACTTAAAATATCACGTTAACACTATAAACGAATTATTATTCGCTGGTGAATATTCCAAAGTCATTTCACGACAAGCGAGTTAGTCAGGCGAACATTTTAAGACGAAATCAATTTGCCTCGCTTTTCCACTTGACTTTGTACAAGAAACAAAATTAATTGATACAGCTGTGTCACCTTTCCAACAAATTGTTACAAAACAGGACTGGATTAATTAAGAAGAAGCGAGATAGATACTTTTGCAATACAAAACAAAGGTATCTACCACAATCAACAGCAAAGACTATTCAAAGAAGATTTTAAATTAACTGTAGGTATTTTTATAATATTAAAGTTGAAAAATTAAGAATCCAGCAGGACTCGAACCTGCACCCCCTGGGTATACGCCCCAAGTGCTTTGCCAATTCAGCTATCGATTCGTATGCTGCTGGACTCGAAATTTCTCAACTCTTTGTGCCAGCGTCGTAGGTATATACCTTAGCTAGACGATCGCCACCTATGCGATGAGTGATAAGTCACTTAGTCACATACAGTATACGAATCCATAGCTGAATTGGCAAAGCACTTGGGGCGTATACCCAGGGGGTGCAGGTTCGAGTCCTGCTGGATTCTTAATTTTTCAACTTTAATATTATAAAAATAAATGCATAGCAAAGCTAAAATTTGCTTTAAATATTACATGTAGGTATTTTTATTAATACTGACGCGATTTTGTAACATTATTCAAATTTTGAAATGAAAGGCATTTTCAAGAGAGTGCGACACGTCGTGCCTCTGGGTCGCAAGCAGTCTTGCACTACGGGCAGCAGCGCGAGCCTAAAAATGTCTAAAAGTATAGGTGCAACCGCGGTTGGTTAAATAGACCTACATAACACCCGTATTTCATCATTTAAATAACTATGTAGGTGCTGAAATCAAAGTTTGGTTTTGGAAAGAAAGGCGGCAGGAATATTTTTGATATCTACTTGTAAGTATTATACTAATATAGTAAAAAATATCTTGACATTGTACACTGTACTCATAGCATCAATTTGCTATACAAATTATAAAACCGTAAGTAGGATCTGTTCTTGCAAGCCAACTGCTAACGAAGAAAATACCCATAGACCTATAAGGTAAAGGACAGGCCTAACCACGCAATAAATGTGGTAATTTTATTTGGTGGCACCAATGGTGTCACACCAAGCGAGTAGTCTTTTTCCGTGGTTCCCTGTCACCGTGAGCGGCCGAACTCATCATAATGCCTCATTGTGTGGTGAAAGGTTGCTCTTGCACAAACTACCAAAGGAGACTCAAAAAATAACACTTTGATTTCATATTACCGCTGTCTCAAATCCACGATCCTTTTTAAGGTGACCAACTCAATTTGTTGGCAAGGTTTATATGTAAATCAATGTTTATACCATATTAAAGACTTTTCTTGACGTGAGCCAAAGCACAATGAACAAAGGAAATCGAAACCTATATGGTCCGTTACTAAAGGTCGAATTAGTAATTTGACGCGGAACTGTATCTACATTAATATTTCATTATAATGTCTTACATACACATACAGTTACTATTTATATCCGTCAACCTACATTCCGCAGTTTGTATAAATATACTAAAATGAAAATATCACATAAAGGAGTATAATATTTTTATTTTCTAGTTTCTAGGTCTCGAGTTTGATTCCCGGGTTGGACGAAAGTGTTATTTGGGATTTTTCCGTCAGGAAATACTCAATAGCAGCACGGAGTTGGAATTGTGCCTGGTGGATGGCGATAAGCTCACCTCCTATTCAATAGGACCTAATCATAACAGGTAAAATGTGGATGTTGTTCACCTATGTCAAGCCCTTCTGGGTAAAGGCGTGATGTTATAAATATTTCTAGTAACTTGCCATACAATATATTATTATTATGCACATATATAATTATGTGCACTGTATTCAATCACTTTCATAATCGATATGGGTTGATTTATTTTAAAATTATCTTGACATTGCACCTGCTGGCAGAGATGTATACCATCCACACTTTACCTGCTTTGCTTAGGTAAACTCAACGATAATCGGCATATATTATAAAATCTATATGCTGCCCATTTTGTTCTTAAATCATTTTAGTGAAAATATCACACTGATTTTGTGTAATGTACATACTAATTTAAATATTTAGTAAAGGAACCGTTAGAAAGCTAAAAGACTATATTTTTTTTTACTAAATTGAACTTATTTTTTTATTTTTTTTCGAAAATAAAAGGAGAGTAGGTATGTGTTGAGAGTGAGTGAAAAAGTGTGGTAATTTTTTCCTGAAAACTTAGAAATATTAAAAGCTAGTGAGGTGAAATGTTTTTAGGGGTGCTAGAACTATTAACTATTGGGTAACCTGTTAGCCAATTTTGACAAACAATGTACCAAACATCCTGAATACCTAATAACTTGATCTTAATCATCATACGGTTAAGGCTCCTATATAAAAGTAGAATGAACTGTAGAGACTCATACAGTTTATTCTAATCTTAATTGCGTAACATACTGTTTAAAAAAATAAAAACCTTCTCTCAAAAGACTAACTTCTTCCTGAAACTTTGAAGTTTATTTTATAAAATAAAATACACGACGTTTACTTGATCCGGCTCGTTTAATACTCGTGTCTGTCGGAAGTTTAAATCCTTTCTAGACACTTCTTGTTGTGTTTCTGCAAACTTTTGTACATCCTAGAACTAGGTTGTCGTTTTCTTTGACAAGTTCTAAGTTAAACAGTTTAATTTCTTACAACAAATTGCTATTCGTCAAACCGATGACACTGGTATATAAGTCTTGATTTTACATATTATACTAGTAGAACTATGTGTAACGAAAGAATGTAAAGCCGTGTGATTTTATTTATATTTATAAAATAGTGACAAACAAGAACGTTAGAAAGAAAAAGCAGACTAATTTTGTATTTTTTATTAGCACCTTTATTCAAGCAAGAACGAAAACACAAAAGACTTGGTTATTAACCATTGCAGCATTGTGAATCACGACTATAAACGATTTCAAGGCCACTTTATTGTGATTATTTTATTTGTCTTTCTAAGTTCCACCATTTATCCTTATTTATTAACTAAACTAACTTCGTGCCTAACAACAACCGGAGTGTTTTTTAGACGTAGACAAAACAAAATTAATGTAGTCATGCAAAAGAATCATAATATCATTCTATTGTAATATTAATACTGTTTTCTTTACGCTTTTTTTAAATCAATTTTTTAATAAAACGTTCAGCCAATTTAAAAAATCCTTTATAAAATTGGTTTGCGAAACAAAGAAGAAAATACACCACATTATCCGGCCTATTCACTCCGTCGGAAGTTGACATATATGTCTTGGACGCCTTTTCGTTTGATACAATTTTCTGTAAACTAGATCGCAAGCCTCATACATAAGCTTGTCAAACGTTTAGTTAGAATCAAAACTACGTCACAACTCGTCATCGTCCTAACCTTCGACAAACATGACGAGACGACCTCAAACGTCTACAGTGAAAACAAATTCTGTTTCTCATGACGTCATATAGACGTAAACATACACATAACCGCAAGCATGAGTAACAGTCTTAATTCCAACGTAGTGAGTAAGCCTGCCGACCGGTGGTCACTTACGTGGCATTGAGTAAAATTATGCAACTTTATAATCCCGTTAAATGGCTTAAAATAATGTTGGGATATAAGGATAAAAATAAAATATTCATTCGTCATTTGGTCTTGTAGTTAGCGTGTCATCTCTTACCGCGAGATCGCCCGGGTCGAGCTTAACTGTTATTTGCGATTTATCAATATTCTTAGCGGATTATGAACATAAAGAGAAAGAAGAAAGAAATGAGATAAAATTGTAATTCTATGTATGTATGTATTAAGAAATTCTCAATAACAGCGCGGAGTTGGAATTGTGCCCGTTGGATATCGATAGGTTCATCATTTATAACATGAAACTTAAACATAATATACCTTTTGCAGTGACTTTTGGGTATTATAACGTAAAATATAATAATAAATGGAAATAATAATTCCACATCGACACATGAAGATCGATAAGATAAATAATAAATTACAACAATTTGTATTATTAATAAACATCTACAACTTAAAACAAAGCAATGAAAGCAAACAATGCTTCAATTAGATAGAAAGCGAGATAAAGATTCTCACAATACAAATCCAAGATGCCGGTTACAATAAAGCTATACGAATCAAACAACTCACTGAATGAAATAAACAGGCGACAAAGAAAGCTATTGTCTTCTATAACAGAGAACCAACGCTTTGAACAAAACAATTCTTCAAATAATCAAAATGACTAAACAAAGGCTCGATTACCAGCACTTTGGTGACTTCGGAATTATAAGACAAATTCCTTGAAACGAATAGGAAATTAAATACCTGCCCAAATGGATCCAATTCGGCGTTAAAGACAAGAAGCTTGGAAAAAACGATCGCTTATAAATTTGCCTATAAATGGCAATATCGTTTACAAATTTTAATTAGAGGAAAACAATATGGACTCATTCCGGGGCTTCAAATCTTGCGTTTGGTTGAGTAAGTGTGTTTTTTTTTTAATAAGTAATTTGCAAATACAAATTACTAGTATTCTTGTTAACCCCCTCCAGCTAAGCTTAATTCGCTTGTGTTAGGAGGAAGTTCACGTCCGTGGTGTAATGGCCAGGATTCGAACCCACGATCTCTCGATCGTAAGACCGATGCCTTATCCATTGCGCCACGGCCGCTTATGAATATTATTATGAATTATGCGGGTTGTATGTTGAGGATTGTTTCTGTTGTTTAACTACACATTTCAGTCCCGTATTTATCGAGGTGAAGAACCGAGTATTTAGTATGTGGTGTATTTACATTATTATCACAATATTACTTGTTTTTCCCTGACTTGTTGTATGTAGTAGTAAGTAAATTCATGTTGTTTAAATTCATCAATATTACATATCATTACACCTATTTTATTCAGAAGGCAGTGCCAGTACAGTGTATAATACCCACCTTTCATCTTCTTAATTTCCGCGTAAATATAACTCAAATATTATAAAATATATCTGTGCCCAATCGGACCTTTTTGTATATTTTTTGTACATATTTAGTTTTTTATAAGAATTTGCTTTTATGTTTTTGACAATGAAGTTTCTTGTCAGTCTTTAGGTTTTATCATTCTAAGTTCAGTGTTTTCTTTAGTTTATTTACCTAATATAATTTATTCTCTTTATTCCTGGTTTCTTTGTCTTAACCCAATCCACAACAATATCAAATATTCGCAAGACGATAGCTTTTTTGTAATCAACGACAATACCTAGACAAACAAGTTATAATAACAATTGATCAATTGAACTAGGAACAAAGCCTTTGCAGACGTTCTAAATTAAACAAAAAAGCTTTTAGTCTTACCGTCAGTTACAAATACAGATCGAGCAAAACCTGCAGTGTTTCTAATTCAATTCAACCCTGTAAAGAAAATTTATAAGCGCTCAGATATCCTTGATACCATTAATCAGGATCCCTTTATTATTCAGTTCTAATAAATTTAATATTTGGACCAACAATATTACTTCAAGACAAATGATCTGTAAGAAAAAACAGATATCTGAAATTTGTTGAGCCTTAATTATAGGCCAGTGAAGACAATTTCTTGAAACAAAACTGACAATAGCTACCAATAAAAATATTGGACAGCATTATACAATGTTTGTATTGCGAAACGAAATTAGATGTTAAACCTACATACATTCATAATATTACGCCTATAATACACAGAAGGGTGTTGCAGAGGTGTACAACACTCACACTTCACCTGTTATGTTTAGATCTCATGTGATAGGGGTGAACCTATCGCCAGCTACTGGACACAATACGTATGTTACGTCGATAAAAAGTAGCTAAAGTTGTTAATCTAGGTTGTATACTAACGGTTAACTAAAATGTTATCAAAATCCAGCAAACAACATATTATCATCACGCCGTTATTATCCAGAAAGGTGAGGCAGAGGAGTATAACACTCACAATTCACCTGTTATGTTTAGAACCTATGGGATAGGGAGTAAGCCTATCACCATCTACCAGGCTTAATTTCAAGTCCTTGCTGCTATTGAGATTTTCCTGACGGAAAAGTCCCAAATAACACTTTTGGCCGATCCGGCAATCGAACCCTAAACCTCGCGGTGAGCAATACGCAAATTATACCGCTAGAGTCCGCTAGACCAACGAGGCAGTTCGATTATCAAAAACCATTTAGGAATTTAAGTAAAGAATAACAAACATCCTAAAATATATACTTACAAACTTTCACATATTATTATATATATTAACGGGTGGCGCAAAAGTAAAGACCCTATTTGGTTCAGCTATAACATTTTTTCTAAATTAGAAAACTAGATTTAGATTTTTTTAAATGTATATTTGTGCCATTAAATTTCGTACCATTAGGATTTAAAGATGATGTCTTTTAAATGGTGACCTCCAGAGTTGATACACATTTGAGCCCTATTTATGACATTTTGCATAACTTGCCGTAACACTTCCTGCGATATGTTCGTTATTTCTTGACGAATGTTTTCTTTTAGAGCTGCGAGAGTCTGTGGCTTGTTCACATACACCCGAGATTTCAAAAAACCCCAAAGAAAGAAGTCTGGACTGGTCAGATCGGGTGATCTTGCAGGCCAAGGCAAATCGCCAAAACGAGAGATAACTCGGTCTGGAAAAGCGTCCCTCACTAAGTCCATAGTGTCGCGCGCTGTGTGTGCCGTAGCGCCGTCTTGTTGAAACCAGATGTGCTCCAGCCCCAATTCGTCCAAACTGGGTATCAAAAACTCACGTAACATGGTTCTGTAGCGTTCTCCAGTGACAGTTATCGCATTGCCTCCAGCGTCTTCGAAAAAATAGGGTCCGATCACTCTGTCAACACAGATGCCACACCATACAGTAACTTTTAGTGGGTGTAGAGGTGTTTCTTGAATAATGCGCGGATTATCAGTGCCCCAGAACCGAGTATTCTGCTTATTGACATGCCCTGAGAGATGGAAATGCGCTTCGTCACTCATAACCAATTTTGAAGGAAAATCATCCTCTTCAAGGTGTATCAACTCTGGAGGTCACCATTTAAAAGACATCATCTTTAAATCCTAATGGTACGAAATTTAATGGCACAAATATACATTTAAAAAAATCTAAATCTAGTTTTCTAATTTAGAAAAAATGTTATAGCTGAACCAAATAGGGTCTTTACTTTTGCGCCACCCGTTATAAGCATGTAGAAACCACAATAAAAATAAAAAAGCAAAACTCGATTTTGCTTCAATCGTGACTAAAAATTACTCGAAGCAAAATCAATTTTTGCACACAACAAATAACGCCTTTTTGACCTGCTGAGGTACAAAATATTTGAAGTCTATCATATATACAGAATAACGTGTAGCACACGAACATTCCTCTACGAAAAAAAAAACAAAATAAGACCCAATCGTTCAAGGAAATCAAACGCTATTCACTCTCGATCAAATTTCCACAGGGTTCCATTTGGCAAGTGTTCATTCATCACAAAAGATTTTCTGAACAAGCTTCAGTGAATCGAAGGGCTTTATAGACCTTCCTTTTGTTATTTGATACATTTTCGTTCTGGCTCCTATCGTGTATTTCCAAAAGGCTGCACATATGACGTACACAACCGAGTGTTTCAGGCCTGGAATTGTTTTGTTAGTAGAATTGATTAAAACATCTTAAGCCGGGTACATACTGTGGCGGTATCCGCACATAAGAAATGACAGATGACAATGACAACGTCAAGTAGTAACACACACGTGACATATGTCAAAGAGCGCTGAATCGCGATAACGAAGTGTTCACAGAGAGTGAACATATATACTACTTCCAATACGCTACCGTTGGACAGCTGCCCGCCAGGCAATATCACCGAGCCTGTTCAGAGGATCCTCTCTTTGTGGTGGAGGAACATCACACCCTTACTCTACACATGCTGCTGTAACGTAAAATGAAATGAGTATTTCATAAGTGTGGACAGAGCGCACGCACGAACCAAGAATGATCGTGCTCGCATCTGTTTTCGACATGCGCGTGGCCATTATTCCACAGTACAGACACACACAATTTAATTCGTCCGTCCACACTATCGCTCCGAGCACACTTCGCGCCATTGCATTCGCCAAAAATCATTTTTAGCAAAATAAATAAACGGATTTAAAGAATATCTAAAACTCACTGAATAAATTAGAAATAGTTCGTAAATTTCATGCTAGAATTTTTTTCCTAATTTGTTATTTATGAGATATTTTTTCTAATATTTATTTATGAGCACCGACTTCAAGAACTATTTAACCTTAATTTATTGAATTTATCAAGTGAGTTTTAGGTTTTATTGAACTCGGGTTTTTTATCAACCGCTATATGGTAATTCTGTTTTATTAAATGTTGCGTTATAGCAGTCTGTACCCGTCTTTAGACACCGGCAGTTTGGCGCGTGGCGGTCCGCGTTCACAGTATAATAATTTTAATAAAAATCTATCTTAAATAATATATATTCATATTTTATAGACTGCTTTATTGATCTATAAAGTTGGTTAGCGTATGCGCCTCTCACCGGTATCGGGTTCGATTCCCGAGTCGAGCAAAGTGTTATTTGTGAACTTTCCGTCAGGAAATTCACAATATCAGCACGAAGTAAATTGAAGTGTTAGTCATGTATAACATTCGCGTAAGCCTTAGAAAATATTATATATTATATGTATTATCAAAATAACATTTTTCAATTACATAAAATAGACGTGAAAACTGACAATATCAAAACGCAAGATCACACATAAGCGTTGTAATTTGGCTTAGGGCTAAGCTCGCTAGACCATCGAAATTGTAAATATATATAGAAATGCTTGATATTTCAAAAAAATTACACTTGATATTAAACTTTTTCAAAAGGCAACGGCCAACATGAAGTACTCTAGAAATTGTTAATCATATTGACTGAACTTAGACCCAACCAGCAACGCTGCTTGAATTCGAAACCAGAACGAATATTTCCACTTTGAATAGAAAAAGGGTCACGCATACAATACTTACTATTTTCGTTACTTTTTTTTTACAAAGCGCTTTACAACCTACGCTTTGATTGAGGGTGGTATAAAAAACTGGTATTGAATATATTTGGTAGTATTATGTAGTATCTTCGTCAAGATAATATCGTCGTTGTCAAACCAAAATCTGCTATGTGCAGAAATCATAGTTTTGAGAAATTGACAAAATAGGTCTCCTGCATTCAAGGGATTGTAGGTAAGAGGTCGTCAATAAGAGGTCGTAGATCGTCATATAATGGTCATAAGCACATTATAGTTTTTTATATGGTAGGATATAGCTGCGAACTATATGCAGAGGTTTAAAGTAGAAATCTTACAAAAGTGCACATAGCAGATTTTGGTTTGACAACGACGATATACCGATTCCAATGATTTTAACCGACTTTAAAAAGAAGGTGGAGGTTTTCAATTTAATTGTTTTTTTTGTTTACCGATTACTCAAAGACGCCTGGACCAATTTGAGAAATTCTTTTTTTGTCATTAAGAGTATATTTGTCATGTAGTCCCAGTAGATCTGTTGATAGGATCTTAGAGAAATCGAGGCCAACCCTACAATTTTAAAGGCTCCTTTATTGTTTTTCGTCATCATATTACCAAAAGCTACTCGGATATTTGCATCTAGCAGTCTGCATTTCATAGCGCCGTTTACTGTATTCTTGCAAGTTATACACAGATGAGGCGACTCGTTGAATTTTACATTATTTCTTACTTTGTAGTGTTTTTTTTATGTATTATATGTGTGTATTATATTCCTAAAAGCTGGTATTGCCCTTAAAATTCAAATGAAATCTGATGTAATAAAATAAGCGTTTACAAAATACCTTCTCAAGATTAATATAAGCATCATTTAGCATAATAGTGATATAACTTCGACGATACAAGACCTAAGAACTCGAATAAGAGCAATTACCTCTCAAGAACCTAGTCATTAAACAGCAATGAACACCAAATAGTCGGGAAGTTGCAAATACATAAGTTCTCCAAGTTTAAGTACCTACGCCTAGTTAAATGTACTGGAAGTGATAGTAGCTGCAATTAGGATTGTAGAATAGAATAGTCTCGAAGTTTAAACATTCGTTGAAATTTATATTAAAAAAAGTTTTTTACAAAGTTTTAGATGTTTAGATGGTAAATACTGTTTGAGCAAGTAAACGGCTATAGTTTTCTTTTTACAAAACGGTAATTAAGATATAAAAGTGACAAAGACTTGGTCTGAGTGAAGTTTTAATACGCTCGTTTGATCGTGGTAAAATATATAATTCGACAAATCTACTATTTTGCTGACATATCTATTATTTTGCAAACATGCGACAATTTTTTATGCGACAAATTTTTCATGGGACAATTCTATTGCTTGCTTTATTTACTCGATTAAAATGATAGAGATAAAAAGAGAATTACCCTGCAAAACTTGACATCGTGTAATTACACTATTAGACCCTTCACATCATGAAATCACTCAACTCACAAAATTTAACACAGTGTGGAAAGCGGCTTCCATAACATTGTAATCCATTATTTAACCCCCTTGATCTAGTTTGCAATACGTAATGGTGCGGAAATTATACACACTCGCACTTTGCCTAATATTAACACAAATCACGTGGCAGCTGATAGTGAGGCTTTGGACAAGTCAGCGATTATTGCGTTGAGTTTGTATAGAACCAAGTATTTTGGAGAATCGGCTGTATTTAGAATGACCGAAGTAGATCACGTATAATAGTAGTTCTGTAAACATATACATGTCCCATAGCTGGGTTTGGGCGTCTTCTCAGGATGAGAAGGGTAAGGCTTTTGTCTACCACGCTAGCCAAGTGCGGATGATAAGACTTCACACACCCTCGAGTACTTCAAGCACTCTCAGGGATGCAGACGATACGATGTTTTCCTTCACCGTTAGCGAGCAATAACTTTCATGATAAAGCATTCACACACATATCATATCTTCGAAAAGACAAATCTAAACGATTTATTGACACACCTCTGCCAGTAGCCGTGGGTTATCAGTCCTGCGGCCTCCCACTAGCCTATTGCTTCTTCTATAATAGATTCCTACTGAATGATAGCTTACAGTATAATCTTTTCCCTTTTTGTAATTTTTGAATTTAAAGTTTACTAGTAATTTTTAAATACAAATTAGTAGTATTCTGTTAAACTTCTAACATTTTTAAATAGTAAATAAACTAGTAAATCGATGTGGAGTAATGCTTTTACCACTGTATTTAATTTCAATGGTAAGCTTAGACCCCGAAAAACTAGCATGTGGAGCATTTTCATAAAAAAATCTATAAATGTATTAAATTTACTGGGCATGAAAGCGTGATTATATACATGCTATAAAAATGCTATAAAAATAATCAATAAGTAAGTAGTATATTCTGGTTAAGCAATTCACCTGTTCACTAACTTGAAACTTTTGAATAATATGTTTTGTTCCAAGCAAGTTGTTACAGCTAAGTCTCAGTGCAAAATTTCTTATAAAGATAATGTACAAAGAGATGAATAATGTTCAATTTACAAAAACATTTGAAAATGAAAGTTTGAGTTGTTAAAAACTATGCATTTATTTCTTAAAACTGAAAAAAAATTTGAAGTGGAATAATGTTGTGAGTCACATTATTTTTGCGGCACTTTCATTTATCTTGGCATAATAAACAGATATGGAAATTACGAAAAGAGTAGATGACTTTATTAATTTTAAACGTTAAAAAGTATTTTTGATCTGGCTGGTTTTAAAAGAAGAGAATTGCACGGCTTTTTTCCATACAACATGAATATGGGTTTAACTTTAATGTTATTAAGTTTCTATTAGTTTTTATAGACAAATCATAATATCTAAAACACTAAAATGCATGCGTCAAAATTATTAATTTAATTGGTCAGTTCGTATATAACTCAATTAATGATTAAAACATTTTTTCCAAATGGGCGCCAACAAACGTGCATTTATTTATATACTTTTTTTTTATACTACGCTCACAGCGAAGAACGTGTAGTCCACCTGATGGTAAGTGGAGTACAGCCCATGGACATCAACAATCCACAAAAGCAGATTATAGATGCGTCGCAGCTGAGGACTACGGTGCTATGCCTAAAGTGCCAGTAATTTCAGGGCCTGATCTCACCACCAAACTGGAACACAGTAATGGAAGCACTACTATTTGGCGGCTGGTCAAAAGTCAAACCCATATTATGTTAGTATGGCAACACTTGCGCTCTGAAGTCTTCCCTCAACATTTCAACTTTTAAAACGTTTAGTGTAGGAAAGATCTATCGAGGAAGGCTATAGGCTATAAAATATAACGCTACAACCAAAGGAAGTAGAGCAGGCACGTATAATGCAGCTGTATTAAAAGTTTTAAAAATGATTATTGAGAAAACGGGTTACTCACGTTACTTTAGCCGGGATATGCCGACTAGTTGTGTCCCGGCTAAAGTAACGTGAGTAACCCGTTTTCTCAATAATAATGTCTTCACCTCACATCGGTTTTAATAGTTTTAAAAATATTAAATACATACAAAAAGTAAGTTCTTCAAACGTTATTGAGAATAATTATAACCTAAAGATTAGTTTTCCATTCCCGTGTTGGTTTCAGCCCTGAACATAGAACGTTTACTCACAAAACCGCCACATAATAGCAATTCCATAACGTCAACATAATTAAGCTTTGTAGTAAGTTGCGTTAATGATTCCGTCGTGTTGTTTGTTGTTTAAGCTCGCACAATGTTTGTTTGGGGTACATTGTACTACACTTGGTGTAACATAACCCTTATTGTACTCGAAATGTACACACAAACAAGATGGTTTGTACTATCCAACGGTAAATGTACTTTTAATGTACAGTTTAGAATTGATCGTGACTGTGTTTTCCAAAATAACATACATTACATAACATCACGCCTATATTACCCGGAAGGGTGTCGCAGAAGTGTTCAACACCCACACTTCTCCTGTTATGTTTTAGGTCCCATGGGATAGGAGGTGAAGCTATCGCCATGCACCGGGCACAATTCCAACTCCGAGCTGCTATTGTGAATTTCCTGACGGAAAGTTGAACACACACACATCAATAACACTTTGTCCGACCCGGACATCGTACCCGCGACCATCAAGGCTGTCTTTTACGAAGTAGTTGTTCTTTTTCCTTATTCACTATTGTGGCTAACAAGAAAATTTATAATTTATAGCCGTGTAGACCCTCTTATTGTAAGTGTTTTTCCTACAGTAATTTTAAATAGTGACTGTAAATATTTTAAAGCGTCTATAATGAAATTGTTATATTATATGTTATGTTAGGACCTAGAAATATTTAACTTATTTACCCTAGAAGAAAAGAGCTTCCTCATTGCCACATTTGAACGTTGTATGAATTCCTAACACAATCTGAATTACGGTTACTTTAAGCTTTACCAAATAGCTTAGTATTGCATAATATAAATATTAATAAGTACATTTTCTTCACAAGTGGTGCTATAAGCCTTATTATTTATATTTCACATTACTTTTTATACATCCAGAGAGACAAAAAAGGCAGGCTTTTTGAGAAAAACTGGAAGAAGTTTCCATAAATTCACATAAAAGTCGTCGTTCATTAGGAAGTTATTAGCTGAAAGACTGTTCTTATCTAGCAAACATTGCATTAGATTGCGTCGCCCATATTTTGGATAAATATTGTATTTTGTGTTCTTCATTTTAGTTACTGTAATCTGATTCGGTGGATCGATGAAGGAAAAAAACGTTCAATATTGACTATTAGTCAAATTAAGTTTATTTATTAAAACTCATATAAACAAACTGTACCAGTTATAATTGTGTAGTAACTGATATGTTTTCTTATCAAATATCGTACTTATTTTAATTTAATTATCAATTAAAAGTAACAAAATTTATTGAAACTTGTTCGGTAACTTAAAGTCATATTACATTTATCATACATATTAGTCATACATTACTTATTTTCTGAACGTATTAACTGGTAAGATAATTTGTTCTGACCTTTATAAAAAGCGTTTAATGTGCCTACCAAATCAGCGATGCAATATACCCCAAATCCATGTACTATTTGCATCTACTAATTATCGCCAGAATACGTTTCTGTAGATAGCGTTCTGTAGTAACTGATGATGAGTGCACGGTTGGCGTAGCGGTTAAAGCGGTCGCCTCACCGCTTTCAACTACGCTGGTGTTGTGGGTTCGATCCCCACATGGGACAAATCTTTGTGTGATTCGCAAAGATTTGTTCTGACTCTGGATGTGATCTGTGTGTGTAAAATCTGTTTGTGAACACCCCTGCGACACAGGAGTTATTCCTAGTGCGGGCGTCGTTTTTTTTTTTAAATAAGGAAAAAAAAAGTAACTGTTAAAACTAACACATAACAGATTTTGATATCTTTATCTGTGTCAGGGAGAAATGGAATCAGGGAGATGAGTCAATCTGGATATTTACTACTGTATAAAATTGTTTTTCAGCGAAGACCTGTAATTAGTTATAAGTTACATAGTATTTAGAATCATATAATAATATAACCTGCTCATGGTCTTCCATGAATATAAAGTTCAAAAAAATATATATAATTTTTAATAGTAAATGGATAAGTTTGTAAAACTTATTAGCCTACATTGAGCTCATCCCCACTTTTAATGCAATGATTGACCTTGCACTCTAAAATTAAATTTAATAATCGTATGTAAAGGAGAACAAAGAAAATAAATCACAAAAATAAAGACTAAGGTACCTAAATAACTAAAACCTTTTCTTTTTATTCAGAAATGATTACGAGGTCGGTAAGGTGAACGTATATTATAGCTGACTATTATAACCTTTCAGTTTCACTGTGTTAAACCTTCATAAAATTACCTTAAACATAATAGTTTGGCCGTAAGGTAAACAAATAAATTATTTTTGGGACGGCTTATTGCTTTACACTAAACAAGCTGGAAGTATATCATTTTCACGTATTAAAGCCGATCGGTGCGTAGTGCGATTCTGTAAGGGAAACTGTCGGTTTCGAAAATTAAGTGGAACCCTATCAGTTTATAAAATGGTCGATATTTGATTGACAGAAATTCAAATTTATTATAACATTGATGGAATACGCACGCCGTAAGGGTTTAAGTTTTTTGTAGGTGTGTATATATTATTGGACTTACATAAATGTTTTTCGTTTTTCAATATGTATAGATGTAAATGTTATTATCTTAATAACATTTACATTTTATACATCTTGTACAGTTGCTCTATATTTCGTAATTAAATTTAAGATTTTGACAATTAATTTATTGACCGTATTTAGGTATAAGGGGCAAATATTTGAAAAAAACCGTTTTATTTACATAATTGCCCTTGACTTTCTTAAATCATTAAAACAATACTATTTTAATTTATATGACAAACGTAGTAGGTATGGTTTATCGCTTAATCATAATATAATGATAACAAAAAATACCCGATTACGTAGTTAGTGTACTTTCAGACAAAGCCCGGTTTTCATTAATACAGATCCAGAGGAGAGGCGATTTGAATAATCAATCAGGTATCGTTACCGACGTTAAACAAAGAGAAAGAGGTGGATATAACGAAACCTGATTGGTCATTCAAACATATCTCTCCTACTCTCTGATTTGATAGCAACTGGGCCTAATTGGATTAAAATTAATCTAAGCCCCGGTTATTCAAATCATTGTAATTAGTATAATTTAGTTTTACTTATAATTTATTTTTATATCATTTGTTTGTAATATTTTGACGTGTTCAAGCGCCTCCTGGGGCCTATGAAAATAAATGATTTGAATTTGAATTTGAATTTTGAATTTAATGCCCTTACTCAAGCGCAGATAGAAGGAAAACTTACTAAACGTCTTTTTTATTGATTGGGAACAGAGATATATATAAAAGGTAAATAGGGCATTGACCCGGTTTGCAAGGGCACACTAAACTAAGTCTTAAGCTCTCAGTATGGCTTATGGTAAGCTCAACACATGTTTGCACTCCGTCAATCTCGTCTTTATTATTATTGTGGGGACGAGGCTTTGGATGTTCACGTCGACCTCCGTGGGTCTATTGTGATTGTAGCCTCATTATAGACTCTCCTTTAGGCCAATAGCCTCCATAAATTGAAGCAGTCAGCCGATCGGGCGTAACTTGACATCATCCGGATCCAAGATATGGCGTCCCTGAATGATGCTTCGTCTATGGATCAGTGTTCGCAGTCGCAAAAGAGGTGCAGCGGTGTTCCCGGTTCCTTTTTACAGAATCTGCAGTAGTCATTGTACGCATAGCCCAAACGGGATAAGTGCCTTCTCGTCTTTGAGGAATATGAATATAAACTTTGCGATTAGAATTTAGTTATATAATAATAACAGCCTTGTATGTAATACTGGTCCATCATGTACATGTTTTGCGGAGTTTCCTTGATGGGTTATGCCAGTACTATAGAACTCAGTGATTCATTAGTTAATGAAATTACGATCAGGCACTTTCTTTATTTTCTTTCATAACAAAATATTAATCGTTCCCTTGGTAAAAGCCAAACAATGAATAACAAGTAAGTCTTACTAACAATAACATGTTTTTGTAGATTTTCGCGGAATATCCTGTAAACAATTTTAAACTCTGCCAGTGTTTGTGACGAGTTTGAATATAAATTTGAATAATTATCTTCTTTAATAGAACAACATTTTCCTCTCTACCATTATTAATTTAATTTATAGACTGAATTATCTGAAATACGACATATCTATATATAGGTTCTAATTATTATTACTTTATTATTTATAACTGCCTCGACGGTCTAGTGGTTAGCGTAATGTGCCTCTCTCTGTGAGGTCTTGGGTTCGATTCCTGGGTCGGGGAAAGTGTTTATTGTGAACTTTCCGTCAGAAAATTAGATTAGTGCCCGGTGGATGGCGATAAGCTCACCCACTATCACATCGGACCTAAACATAATAGGTGAAGTGTGGGTGTTATAAGCCTCTGCTACACTCTTCTGGGTAATACAGGCGTGAGGTTAAGTTATAGGTATAATCAGTTTTAAACAATTCTTTGAACCTAAATACAATAACTTCTTTATTTTTTTTTTTTATAAATATATGAAAAGAGATTTACAGTTTATTCTAAGTTCAAGTAAAATGCGATTTCCTAAAACTAAATTCTTAGTAAAACCTAAATTCAGGTTAAAACTGGTAAGAGTATTTCTTACTGAAATACCTCAGCCAGAATTTAGTGTCACGGCCCTGCGGTTGTTTCAGCACCTTGATTACCCTAAGGTCTTTTCAGTACATGTTTTGTTGTATTCTGTCAATAAACAAACCAAAAAAATTAACTGTTTTTTTTTTGTGAACCAACTTGTGATAGAGAAAATAAATATTTTTAATATTATTATTTTTAGTCAAAGCGGCTGCCCGGTGTGCAGAGGTCAAAGGTTTGAATCCTACCACTGTTTCCTAGTATTATATAATTATAACCTTTTTCTTGTATTTTAATGAAACAAAGAAGATCTCATGTTTATTGATACGTGTTTATTAAAATCTGTAATAATAGCATACAAAAGAAAATCGTCTTTTGTGAAATAAATATTACGGCCACCACCAAATTTTTCAGTGTAAAAAGGTTTACAAAAACATAATCAAAAAGATGTCGTTTGGGACCTTTTTCAATACATCTGACACGTGTCCAAAAACTTCACACAATAGGTTGTGGCGTTTTCCTCGTGTTTTCAAAGGATTTTGTATTTTTAGGAAAAGGTCGAAGTACAAAAGGGACAACGTAATATACAAGGTGGCTTATTTATATTGACTCAGCCCGCGAATCGAACCCGGCCGCAGATACGAGAGATAAAAATGAAATTTGTATTATTTTTATTTGGATATCGATTGTGTATGTAATAAGCAGTAAATCTGGTCATGAAACATAATATCTAAAGTGAATGAAATGTTTTGTATTTAATGTTAATAGTAATAATGCAAATTTTATTTTCCAACTCGACCGGGTTCGATTTCCGAACTGAATACAAGTTTTTTCTCTAATCTAAGTGTGCATTTTTAGTTTTTACTAAAACCAATGTCATAGTTCGTAAGAACAGATTTGTGTACGTCTTATAATTACAGACTTCCCCACACTGTCCAATATAAATGTAAGCCACTCTGTATACATCCATCAAAAATACCTTACTAATGATCGAAAACAGAAAATATCGGTTCCATTTTTGAAAATCAAGTGTAAGTTTAAAAAATAGTAACCATATATTTAATTCATGTTCATATAGAATAAAACAGAATGGGGTATTAATACAAAACACATGTAACAGATAACGCATTGTACAAATTCCACATCGTTCTGTAAATCGAGCTATTAGAATTTGTGTCACGTACGCCATCACTTAATTCATTCTGAGGGGCATTTTTTCGTGAGCCTGAGTAATCGGTGCAGTAGAACCTCCGAGCATATGTCTAGTTTTGTTGTTCTTCAGTTTTTTTTATACGACTTATGTAGTATGACGTATAGTCCATGGTAAGTGGTAACTATAGCCCATGAACATCAACAATCCACAAAGGCAGATTGCAGATGCGTCGCTCCATTTGAGGACTATGGTGTTATGCCTCATGGGCCAGTAATTTAGAGCCAGATCCCACCACCAAACTGGAACACAGCAGTGCAAGCTACTATTTGGCGGCAGGTTAAAGGTAAGACGGTGGTGCTGCCTCATCAAATGAGTAGACAATAGTATTTATTTATTGCTGATTAGTTTTGGACTAGGTTGTATACTAATGCAAAGGTTAGGTACCTTTCTTCAGTGACTCTCAGATAAAATGCATAAATAAATGTAAACGAGTGGAATTTTAATGGGGTGATAGCTATTGTGTATGACCTCGAGGGTAGAAGAACCACCACCTCACCTTCAGTATAGTCATATTTGTGGTACGTAGTGAAATTTGTAAATATGACAGCATTAATTAGGACTCCGCAATTGGCACCAGAAATCCACAGAGCGGAATAATAAGGTAGCAAGTTGAACTGCAACGGAACGAACGTGGCAATTACTGGGAAATGGTCACACGATGTGCATATAATAATATACATAGTAATTTAACCCCTTATTGGACTTTAATATTTTCGTCAATATTCATGAAACGGTAAAGAGTTTGAATTACAAAATATAACTAAATTTTTTTTTTTGTACATTTTTAAGAGTAACAAAAATGAATCGTAAAACTGAAAAACCATCCAGTTTATTGATCTTATTTAAATATTTAAAGATAAACCCATTTCAAGTGATCAAATGTCCACTGCAAAGCAATCTATTTTGTTAATTAAATCACAAAACAAAAAAAACAAAATAAATTCTGAAACTCTGAATGAAATGGCCATTCAATTCAAATGAGGTGCGAAAATAAAAACACTTTAAATTAAATTTAACGCTAACGACACTTAAAAAAGTATTTTAGTAAAGTGAAATCAAGATAAAATCAATCTTTCGTTAAACTAAGTCTGTAAGATTTATTTTACTTAGGTAATCACAACATTAATTTTCTTCAAAATTAGTTAATATTAGATACGAGTATAATTGAACTAAAAAAAGAGGCTTAAACACTGGGATAATATAAAAATATAGTAAAGTAAATAAATAGTAAGTGGTGACTTTTCCTACGACCAACAACAAGTTATCAAGGCTCATGTACCGGGTTTACCATCATAATAATAATATATCAAACTGAAACACAATATAATAGTAAAAACACTATTATTTGGCGCCTAAATAAGTATCTGTACTACCAAGAATAATCTCATCACCATCATCACCATACAGCCTATCGTATCATTGACTCCTGATAAAGGGGAATTTCCCAATTTATGCTACAACACCTGTTCTCCCGCCTCCCGCATCCAGTCACCCCTAGTGACCTCCTTTAGGCTGTCAGTCCACCTGGTGGGGGTCATCCTACCTTACGGTTGCCGACACGCGGTCTTCATTCTAGAACTCGATTGATCCAATAGCTGTCGAATCTACGGCAGACGTGACCAGCCAATTGCTACATCGGCGTGCTTATTTTGCGAACTATCGTCGTTGTCAAACCAAAATCTGCTATGTGCAGAAATCATAGTTTTGAGAAATTGACAAAAAAAGGTCTCCTGCATTCAAGGGATTGTAGGTAAGAGGTCGTCAATAAGAGGTCGTAGATCGTCATATAATGGTCATAAGCACATGACAGTTTTTTATATGGTAGGATATAGCAGCGAACTATATGCAGAGGTTTAAAGTAGAAATCTTACAAAAGTGCACATAGCAGATTTTGGTTTGACAACGACGCTATGTTGTTAATCTAAGCTGAAGTCGCAATGGGCTGGACACATAGCTCGGAGGACAATGGCCGTTGGGGCAAGAAAGTCCTAGAGTGGTGTCCACGAACTGGCAAACGCAGCGTGGGACGTCCTCCCGCTAGATGTACGGACGATCTGGTCAAGATCGCGGGGAGTCTTTGGTTTCAGTCGGTCAAAAACCGCGCGCTGTGGAAATCGATTGGTGAGGCCTATGTCCTGCAGTGGACGTCCCTAGGCTGATGATGTTGGTAAGTTTATCATCAACATAACGTAATAATATGAAACTAATACCTCATGTCATAATCCATACTTATATTATTATCATCAAAGGATTATTACAGGAAAACGTTCCGACGGTCTTCATTATATCTAATATCAAAAGGAAACAATTGATGTAAGAAGGAAATTAATTTGGTTTAGTGTCAGAAGCTCCAGATATGAAAGTATAATAATATAAATATGTACCATAATTAATTATTAGATATAACGGCATATTAACCATGTATATTTGTTGTAGCGTGTTATTTCGTTATGACAATAATAATGCCCGTCGCGTAGTAAAAAAGTGTGGAAGAGGGAATATCGGTTCGTCTGCCAATAAAACTGTTTTCACATTACCCGCAATAAATATACTAATAGTAAAAAAAAAACGGGATATAATCCCACCCACACGCCCACCACTGTGACTCCTGTGACGCCAGGATCTACAGCGGTAACCAACTGAAAGATCGTGCATGACACACGGGCAATCCCAGGGAGAGTTAAAATTGTCTTGGAACCCGCAACGAATTTAATCAGAAGTATATAGTTGGAGTTGGAAAGTATGTATCTTTACTTATACTTATAGTGTTTAAGTTTTAGTTTTATCGTTTACAAAGAGATTGCAACATTTTTAAAATATTGAAATAACTTGATACAACAAATATAAATGTTAAATATCCCGTTATATCTAATACTTAGTAAGAAAATAACCATGTTTAGTCTCAAAATTAGTAATATAATTAGTAATATGTGAAAAAAATCGATAATGCCCTTTCTAGATGGGTGTGCTTGTGTAAGTGAATATGTGTATTTGGCCTTGTTATTGGGACCATTGGCTAGTGTAATTGCTTCTGGCGTTCTATCTAATGTAAAAAAAAAGAAAAACTAAAAAAAAAAAATCTTCAATCTTTAAATCTTTAGATTAGCAAAGAACAGATTGTAAATACAAAGTTATGATGAACTGAATTATAGAAAAAAACAACTTCGTAGCTTTCCTTTTCAACCTTTTGCCAATGCGGTCTTTGTCAACGTGAGAAAAACGCCACTCTCTTTTGTAATATTCTCGAGAAATGTTTATCGAAAAAAGGTCTAAAAAGAATATTTTTTTGGATTTTTACGGAAGAATGGCATACGTCAGTAGTTGTGATATAGGTATAAAAGGACGGCCTTTTGAATTAAAAGAGTCAAGCTTGTCAATAAAGTTTTTCAATATTAGTTATACTGGACTTTCATCGCTTTACTAGACATTATAATGTGCAAAAGAGCATTTTAATGCGGTAAAACAAAGCAAATAAAAATAAAATCTTAGCGTAAACCAAAGCCCATTATTCTAAAAGAAAAGCCCATAAGGGAAAATAATCACATAAAACTCACTTACAAAATAATAATGGGCACTTAGCACATTACTTCGCGATTGTACGTCGCACAGTTGTTCGCGATTGTTCCTGAATTATTTATTTGTTAGTAATAGAACTATGAGAGTTCCGCATTTTCTCGCTTGTTGCCCCATCCTATGTTGAGATTCTTAACGGATTTATCTATTGTTATATCATATAAATACATAAATTATAATATATATCACACCATTTCACACCACTTCATCTAGTCCCAAACTAAGCAGAACTTGTACTAAGAATACTAAAATAACTGAAACTAATACAAATCGCACCTTTAGTATTATAAAGACCTACCTACGAAACTAGCGATTAAACCTGTCGTGATACGAATCTATTTTCTCAAACGTTACTTTTTGTATTAGGTCTTATATACTTTTTCTTTTGTGAATACATACTTAGCACTAAACATAAACACACCCAGACCAAGACAAACCTCCATGTTCAGGCACACAAAGATTTGTCTTAAGCGGGTTATTATTGCCTATTATAATTGTAATTACTTATTTAATTTTCCAATCATGTCCTGGTCCGCCTTACAAAAGAAATATACACCTAGATCGTAGACCTATCTCAAACACGTTTTTTTAATTGTCATTAAAATTTGTTAATGGTCACTATCCCATGGGACCTAAACATAACAGCTAAAATGTGGGTGTTGTACACCTCAGCTACACCCTTCTGGGTAATATAGGCGTGATGTTTTGCTAACTTAGTTGTTATAAGTATCTTGCACAAGGTTTCTCTTAAACGTGTGTTTGTTTTTAACCTCGTGGTTTCGTTTGGCTATGAGATGACATAAGCTTGAAGTATAGCCAAAAATTTTGGGATTCGTTCATTGTTATGTAAAAAGTTTTCATGGCCTTTATTTCCTTGAATGGTCTGGTAGAATTTTATCATCCACCTTTCGCATGTTATGGTCGGTTCTATCTTCTTCTTCTTGGACAGTTCTATGAAATCAAGTAACCTCTCATAGCGTCCAATACTAAGCACGAAATCTAACCCTATTTGTTTTATAAAATTAGTCCTTCTTCTCATTTGATTTAGGGTTAATATCCATCGTTGGATAAAAAAGATCAATCAAATAAAATATTAAGTTTTTTTTTTTTATTGGTGGTCAAATGTTCCTGACCGCATACCGCACCGTTCGGGGAGACGGTGCGGTTATGTGGGGCCCTCACCCACTAAAACACAAATATATATATCCTGACTATTACCTGATCAGATTATTATTTAGATCACTTCAGGTAGGGTTTTATTTAATTTTATCAATAACTTTTATGTGACGCGAATGAAATTCATACATCAACTGAGAAAAAGCTAATGATAAAAAAGAAAAAGTAATATAAAGTACCAATGAAGACACATAATTTGTAAGTCGCCTTACAATGATAATAGAATAAGTTAATAAAACTTTTTCGTTCAACCTTTTCAGCTAAAATAATTCGAGTAATAAAGCAAAACAACACAAATTTTGATAATGTCAACTTTGTTATCTATTTAATTTACGAAAAAAAAAACTAGCTGCCAGTTTTATTTTCTAGATTGTTGAATCTAAACATCAGTATATTACCCCGGCTAATACTATAACTGCAAAAGTATCTATCTCAATCTATCTGTCTGTACGTTGTTACGTCTTCACGGATAAACAACTACATCAATAATAATAATTCGCAGGACTCTCAGCTCTGTTCTTGCCTTAACCGGCCGGTCAGAGAGGGGTCGCCAGAGCAGAGATGCTCGGGGGTGAAGTGTCATTTTCAAGGGCATAACTACGAGGAAACCAGCTCCGGGTTATTGGGCTAGAACCTAGGCTCGCGATGGTGAAATCGGCGCCGCACCGCTCGACACCCCAAGCCGCTCACGACAATGTTGCACCCTGTCGCCTGTTTGGCTTTGCCTTGGGCGAACGATTGGGGGGCCCATGATAGTGAGTTGGCGAGTCACCGCCTGCTTATTTTTCAGTGTTTTACATGTGCTATTAGGGCAGGCGACATAGTTAATCCATAGTACCAGTTTTAATTCAATTAGTAATTCACTACCATTGATCCGATTATTTAGTCTCCATTATTCTGCAATAGTTCTACACAAACCGGGGACTGTCCTTGGGTGCATTTATATAGTGTGAACAGGGATAGTAGTCGGTTTGCGTCCCATTTCACTTCAGATTAAAATGTTTATCAGGCCTCTGCGCTGTTGGCTTTGGCCTCACGTATGCCTTCCAAAGTACCGGGACTCCATAGTCACGTGTTATGGAAACATAAACTACATAATTATAATAATAATCTTTATTGTACACCACTAGAACAATCAAATTGGAAACGTACATAAAATATGTTGCACAATCGGCGGTCTTATCGCTTAAGCAATCTATTCCAGACAACCTGGATGGACAAAAAACATAGGAGACAATTTATAGCCATGGTATACATAAGAATTCAATTATAATCAATTATATCATTAACCCGTATTCTCAATAATAATGTCTTCACCTCACGTCAGTTTTCATAATATTATAACTACATCAATCTTGATGAAAATCAGTATGGAAATAGATCTAGACCCTAGGCATGACATAAGTTACTTTTTGTCAATGTTTCACGTGAGTGGAGCCGTGGGCAAGTACAATAAACACTCAAATGTTTTTTCAAGCAATACAATACATACCTTTTATGTTAAACTAAAAAGATCATTTATAATGTTTTTTATCTAATATTTATTCGGGAAACTAACAGCTAACTTATATCTAGATGAACATTGATAACAATTTGAAGGCAACTTAACAGTTTCCACATATTACCGCATGTGGCTTTGATAAAAAAATAACCAAAATTACTTGGCCAAAGTTTAGCTTTCTAATAGTAAATATTTGAAATCAGTCTAGTGGTTTATGTAATAAATATTACAGCAATAAGGCAACAAAATCTATTCTAGTAAAATCTATTCTAGTAAAATCTATCTGTAATTTTTCGTCACGACTTTGTTAATCAACGCAAATTAGTGAATATAATAACGGTTCTTTACCTCAGTAAATAAGATAAAGGAATGTACACAATGAGAGCATACCCGTATTACCCGTATGTACATTCAACCCTCATTGATGCCGTCCGCATTTAGGGAAGTTATTCAAACAAATTCTAGGTACAATTATTCACGTTCCGACGTGAGGTTCTAATTAAGGTAGATCGTTTACCCCGGTAACAATTGTTAATTCTAATTTCAACACGTAGAGCACGCTTGTTCAATTAGTGTATAGCACTTACATTACACCTGCTACGTGATTAAAGGTGAGCTTATCGCCACCTACACACCATATACCAACAAATCTCAAATATTATTTTTCCCAATCGAGAATGTTACCAATATGATGAGCAATCACATAATATCTAAGCTAACCACTAAGGCCAACATCATCATCAAAAGCCTAAAGACCTCGACTGCAGAAAGGCCTCACCGACATCGACTGCAGAAAGGAAGCAGTTGCAGAAGAGGAAACAATTTTTCACAACCCGAAGTTTTGAACCGCCTTAAGGCTGCTATCTCAAAAAAATCAACATTTCCAGGATCTTTGAGACCTTACTGCTCTTCAAATATCAAAGCTTGGATTCTTATACTACTATACCTAATATTTCATTTCATTCTGTACAGAAGCGCCAGGACAGTTTTTTGATTAGATGCATTATGTTTGATATAAAAAATATCTAAAATACCTCTATTTTATTATATTTTTGCCTTCTTCTCTCAACCAATATGACTTATTGACTTGATTTTTTATTGAAAAATAAAGCAAAGGCAGAATTACAATTTTACCAACAACAATTTTTTATTATTTGAAAAGTACGTTATAAATTTTAAGAAATAGTTTTGGCGCTTACGACTTTTACTTCCAAGTATCTGCGGGGCCCTTGCGCGGTGCGGGGAACGAGCCCTCAGTGCCGCTCCTGCTTAACTGAACGACGGCCAAATGCTCAAGGTCGTCGGCTACTCCCCAAGCCTTAAGTAAACGACTACCCGTGATCTTAACAAGACAACAAGAACCTCCCAGCGGTCGGTCAACCCAAGCATCTCATTTCATCTGTTATTTGAGCCAATGTGTCTGTGTCCGGCTCACTGCCACTTCAGCTTACTAATGCTAACAAGGCAGTAATTAATTATAAAGTATTTTTGAAACCCTATTAAAATGGCCTCCAAATTAGGCATTTTACTCGTATTTCGCGGAATCGGTTCTATTGGGATATTAATTTTCTTACTCCTTTCGAAGAATTTGTCTTCATAATTCGGAAGTCCTTGAAGTGTTGGTAATCGAGCCATTGTTTTAGTCCCGGTAATTATAAGAAAAGGAGTTTTGTGTTTTGCTATTACTTATTTATCACGGAAAATGGCTAGTAGGGTATTTATTCATAAGGCAGTATCTGGTATACTTTATACGTTTATAATGTAACTTTTTCATATTTTTTAATACTAAATAACTATATATAAGAATCCATCCATGTTTGAAAGAATATTGATGCCTTTAAATAAAACAGTTGATAAACAAGTTTTCGCGTCTCAGATCACTGATACTGCTTTTTAGACGGACAGTGATACATAATTAATATATTATTATCAACCGCTCAAGTGATAGTGACAAAGTTTTAACAAGATCTTTACTTAGAATGATAGGAGTATGAAGTTTTCACAGTACCTTTTTTTTGAAAATTTAAGTATAACATAACAGCACACCTATATTACTCCGAAGGTTGTGGCAGAGGTGTACAACAACCAAATTTCGCCTGTTATGGTTTATTGCCCATGGGATAGGGGGTGAGACTATCGCCAAGCACCGGGCCCAATTCCAACTCCGTGCTACTTGTGTATTACCTGACGGAAAGTTCACAAATAACACTTAGCCAGACCCGTGAATCGAACTAGAGATCTCGCGGTAAGAGGCGCATACGCTAACCACTAGACCATCGAGGCAGTTTAAATCAAATCTTAAAATATATCATTGTGGATTTATCCTGAGACCTTGCGAACAGCTTCCCAAGAAAATGTACTAGTGTTTACTGTCACGAACTTGGTAATAACTTAGTGCTTCTCTACTAACTTATGACATAGAGTCATAAGTTATTCCAAAGCTCAGGAGGATAGCATGTTGTGGTAAATTCATTGGAGACTAAACTCTTGTACTGGCCTTTGCTGGCTGTAGAACTATGTAACTAGGTTAGGTTTAGAAGACTAGTTGAAAATAGTATAAAGACTTTAAATTGTGACGTGAAAATCTTTAAATATTATTCAAGTTATGAAATACGGGTGTTACTCACGTAATATTGGTCTATTTAGTCGACCGCGGTTTCGCCTATACGTCTAGGCATTATCAAGAGAGTACGATACGTCGCGCCTGAGTCTGCAAGAATGCTTAGACGTATAGGCGAAACCGCGGTCGACTAAATAGACCAACATTACGTGAGTAACACCCGTATTTCATAATTTGAAGAATGTTACAAACTCACGTCAGTTTTGATAAAAATCTTTAAATACTTTATATTTAAAGATTTTTATGTTTATCCTTCAGAGTAGACTTCCAAGCGTGTTTTTTTACTAACGTTATATGGGTTCGACTTGAATAATATTCAGTTTTATCTATTTTTATTGACAAGTCATATCTAAAACACTAAAAATGCATTTTACGACGTTTGTTCGTAGCCATTCGTCAAAATTGTTATAATTATTAATCAAATTCAGTAACACAATAATTTTACAAAAATGGGCATTTTTGAGTTTTTGATTTGATTTGTCTATTAAATTGATAAAAACTAAATAATAATAATAACGGCAATCTCGTAAAAGCCGAGAAAGATAAACAAATTAAATATCTTGATCTGGCACACGAGATTGTCGACATGTGGGATGTGGATTCGGCCATCATTGTACCGATAGTCATATCAGTCAATGGACTGATAGCAAAGAGCCTCGACCAACACATTAAGCGGCACGCGTTAGGCGGCTGGACCAAGAACCAGATGCAAAAGGCGGTCCTTTTGGACACGCACGCCTCTTGAGCAGGTTCCTCTCTCTGGAGCCCAAACCATCGGCAGCTTGGTACTGCACCTGATAATAATAATAAATAATAATAATAATAAATTTGGATTTTTTACATTAGATAGAACGCCAGAAGCAATTACACTATCCAATGGTCCCAATGACAAGGCCAAATACACACATTCACTCACACAAGCACACCCAGTCTCAGAACAAATCTTTGCGGATCACACAAAGATTTGTCCCATGTGGGGATCGAACCCACAACACTAGTGCAGTGGAGAGCGGCAAGGCGACCGCTTAAACCACTACACCACACGTGCTGATGTCGGTGGGACACTGTTTTTTATATTTTTAAATTTTTTTTGTATATTTATAAATCATATTTAAAAATATATAAAATAAGTTAAGAAATACATAAAGAGAAAAAATAATAATAATAAATATTCTTTATTGTACACCAAAATACAAAAGAAAGATACAAAAAACAAACACTTAAAACTAGTTGTACAAGCGGCGGTGTTATTGCTCAAAGCAATTTCTTCCACACAACCTGGCATGGAGAAAAATCATAGGATAACAATATAGCTATGGTATCCGTAAATAAAATAAGATAGGATAATATTCTTAAGTCTATGTACCACTTGGTACGATTATATACATATCAATAAATAATATGAAATAAATAATATTACAGTTAAGCCCATATTGCTTTTGTATGGAAAACAGCCTACCAATTGTTCCTCCTTTAAACTGCCTCGTCAGTCTAGTGGTAGTGTATACAACATTGAATCCAACATCTGGCTTCAACGATTGTCGTATCCCAATGGGTATCTTTTTTTTTTAACTATCCTATGTCCGTCTCCTGGCTATAAGCTACCTCCTCACCAATTTTCAACTAAATCGGTACAGCCGTTCTTGAGTTATAAAAAGTGTAACTAACACGACTTTCGTTTATATATATATAAGAAGATGTTTCGGATCATTAAAATTCGTTAACCAAGTTGTTAGTATTTAGTGTCTTTTGTCATACGCTTGGTTGACTCAATACCAGTCTTCTTCTTACGTTTGCGGTGAAATGTAATCGTAGACTAAATAATGTTGTTGAAATGTAACGTCACTAGAAATGAATGTGTTTAAACTTTGAACGTCTGAGGTTATGTTTGTAGACGGGAAATTTCATGTTGTTTCGTGACGTAATTGTTTATTTCTGTTAAGAGGATTGTCGTGGTTTTAAGGTGAATTTATAAACTGGCCGTGTCATGTCAGTACTTATGCTGAAAACTTGAAATTAACTATCAGTTTACTACTTGTAAGATTATTTTCCAATTTTACGAGATCACGGCTTTCAACATCACGCCAGTCTGTATCCCCTAATTTTTGTATTCAATTTTCTAATATCATATAAAAAGAGGTTGATTTAAATAAGATTTCTTGAATATTTTAAATATTTAAACATTGAACGACAGTAAAATAATATAATCTGACTGATTTTATACGATATAAATTCAAGAATTCATTTGGGATGGAAAACTTATAGCATTTCAATCATTGTAAACATTATTGTATACTGAATGTTTCTCCAGAGACTACTATAATACTCGTTAGATATCAATATTAAATTTATTCTAGTAAAAGAAAAAAGATCTCGAATTTCATTTATAAAATGAAATTTTATTTTGGTTTCAATTTGTTTCATTCCGATTCCTAGCAGACGAAAACATATTTGATAATAATATTTGGATATTTCAACTGCTTTTTGAGATTTTAACTTTGTCTGGATAAATAACTGTATAGTCTTTGTATTATTCACTTGTATTATTGTGGGCTTACGGAAAGACATGGGTTAAGCAGACAGGGGGCCATTGAGGCTTAAGCTTAGGTGCAATGGGCTACTTGGCACAATGGATAAGGCATTATTATTATTCAAATTCTGGCTATTACACGTGAGCTTCCTTCTAACACAAGCGAATTAAGCTAAGTTGGAGGGGGTTAACAATAATACTAGTAATTTGTATCTGCAAATCACTAGTAAGCTTTAAAAAACAAAATAAAAATGTACTTTATGGTAGTAGAGATTTTGCAACAAGCTTTTTTTTAAAAAAATAATTCCTATGTCGCGGGGGTGTTCACAAACATACATTTCACACACACAAAACACACCCAGAGTCAAAACAAATCTTTGCGAATCACACAAAGATGTGTCCCATGTGGGGATCGAACCCACGACACCAGCGTAGTTGAAAGCGGCGAGGCGACCGCTTTAACCACTACGCCAACCGTGCACTCAAGCTCAAAGGTCACACCACCATACTTTTCTTAACCTAAAACCGTATAGGAAGTGTATACACTACTGTGTTCCATTTTAGTAGTGAGATTTACTTTGTAGTTTTTGTAGGAGCTATCTCATCTCTGTCTCCGACATCAAGACGTAACAGAAAACATGAGAATTGCCTTGCAAAACATTTATTGTGAAAATGGGCATTTACGTTTCAACAGTAGTGGTTAATGCGGTCGCCTCGCCGCTTTTAACTGCGCTGGTGCTGCGGGTTCGATCCCCTCATAGAACAAATCTTTGTGTGATTAGCAAAGATTTGTTCTGACTCTGGGTGTGCTCTGTATTTGTGAAATGTATGTTTGTGAACGCACACAGGCGATATTCCTAGTGCGAGCGCCGTTTTTTTAAAACAAAAAAAAATACGAAAAAAAATGTTTTAGGAGAACCAATTCTAACTGTCAATCAGATTATTTGAAAATGATTTATGAGTTTAATCTGAAAAGCATAATACTTAACTAACTTCAATTTCGCATAATTATAGAAAAGACATGCTTCCATTTGCAGCTCCACCCACAAATTACGTCAATAAAAAGTAATTAGATGTTGCGTGCAAAATTTTATCAAAATGGATCCGGCAGTTTTATATTAAAAAGTAACAAACATCCACACATCAAACCATCTTATAATTAGTAATTTAGAGCAATTTAGTGTGAACTAGTGAACAAGGTAAAAAGTATTTAAATTTACAATGCTATACTGGATACTTCAGTATGATATCTATTATCTATAGATAACGAATGAATAGTTATTGATTTTCATGAAAGGCAAAAACCGTTATATTGAATAATTTTATTTAATAACTTTAAAATTAGCCTACAGCCCTACAGTCATTAAAAAAAAAACTTCAATGGATTACTACCATTATTCTTTTGAAGAGGTTATTTAATTCTTGGCAATATAAATTTCATTTTGAACTCCCAACTTAATGAAGTAATGTTAGTGTCATAATGGGAAAGTTTAGTGGCGGAATGTTTCAGTCGTATTTGGCTTGGCTCCAAGAATGAGTGCTCGAAGGTAATTTCAATAAATTAAAACTAACGGCCTGGATGATCTAGTGGTTAGCGTATGCGCCTGTTACTGTGAGGTCTCGGGTTCGATTCCCGGGTCGGACAAAGTGTTATTTGTGAACTTACCGTCAGGAAATTCACAAAAGTAGCGCGGAGTTGGAATTGTGTCCGGTGGATGGTGATAGGCTCACCCTGTTTATCTCATAGAACCTAAACATAACAGGTGAAATGTGGGTATTGTATACCTTTGCTACACCCTTCTGGGTAATATAGGCGAGGTGATATATTACGTTAATATTAGCTAAATTCGTTAGGCTAGAAGCTATTCCCAAGTTAATTGGGAAAGGCTCGGCGAATGATGGCTACGAGAGCAAATGGTTTGTACAATGTTTGATTGCAGACAACAGTCTATTCTATCCTTAGCTCAATCAGTTAGTTGTTTGACTTGTCTGTCTTTATCGGCATCTCGGCTTTGTGTGGTGACAATACTGACAATGTTTATCTCACTTTCTTTCTAATTGAAATGCTGCCTGGGTTTCATTATGAGGTTTTGTGAAGTAGGTGTATTCATTTATTAGGGTTTTGATCTATTGCGTTGATAAGAAATATTAAATATTATAAATTAAAAACCCTAGCATAATATATATAAAATACCTAAAACTGCATAGTTTCCAAGATAAATCACGAATATACAAAGTTACTTACATACATTTGTGTCGAATACAGACCCCTTTTTTGTAGTCGGTTAAAAAGACATAGAAGCTTTCACCTACTTACTTGACTTTTATGTGAATCATGGTTATACCTTCATAGTATTGTTTAAGATTTTACCGAAATGGGTTTAGAGCTTAGAACATTATTAATTAAGTTATAAAGATTCTCACAAACTTTTCTATTAATAATATTACATTAAAGCGGCCGTGGCGCAATGGATAAGGCATCGGTCTTACGATCGAGAGGTCGTGGGTTCGAATCCTGGCCATTACACCACGGACGTGAACTTCCTCCTTTTTTTTTTTTTTTTTTTTTTTTTTTATTACGTGGGGAAATGCATTTACGCATACCGCCCCACCCCGGGGAAGGGCAGAGTGGTTATGTGGGACTCGCCCGTGCCTAAAGATGGTAAACGGCACGGGAATACCCACTAAAACCCCACGGTGCACCCGCACTCGCCTTGATGGGGGGGTCATGGGAATCTGGCACAGCCTTTACGTCCACAACCCCCCCGGCGATGCCCGCCGAAGCAGGCCCCTCATGGCCCCCAAAATGTGGGGGGACCGGCGCCGAGGACCGCGTGCAAAGCCATCGGACATTCCCCATGTCCGACGGCCTGGTCCTCTCGCGGCGAGACAGGTGGTCGGTCCCGCCGCCCACCACGCCGCAGTTCAACGGCTGCGGCCCCGCCGGGACCGCGGAAGGCAGGGAAAGTGGCAACGACACACCAACAGTCCTCTCCCGCCGCGGCCCCGTAAACCACCGGGCCACAGTGCCAGCTTACGCCAACATCGCAGCCCGGCCTTGCCCGCCGAGGCAGGCCCCTCATGGCCCCCAAAATGTGGGGGGACCGGCACCGAGAGCCGCGTGCAAAGCCGTCAGACACTTTCGTATCTGACGGCCTGGCCCTCCGCGGTGAGACAGATGTTCGTCCCACCGCCCACCACGCCGCAGTACTGACGGCTGCGGCCCCGCCGGGACCGCGGAAGGTAGGGAAAGCGGCAACGAAACACCTACAGTCCTCTCCCGCCGCGGCCCCGCAACTCCTCGGCCGCAGTGCCGACTCACGCCGACACCGCAGGCCCTCCTGTTGCAGAGCCCCCCCATAAGAGCCCTGCAACATGGGCTGCTCCACAAGGGCTTCGCTACCCAAAGCCCGAAGAGCAGCCCCCCTCTGGGGTCCACTTGGCTTCGCCGTGGTGTGGAGGCACCACGGGTACTAAGCCCCACCGCGACGACAACGCGGGACCCGTTGGTGGGGACGTGAACTTCCTCCTAACACAAGCGAATTAAGCTTAGCTGGAGGGGGTTAACAAGAATACTAGTAATTTGTATTTGCAAATTGCTAGTAAGCTTTAAAAAAAAAAAAAAAAGGAATAAAACAAAGAATAAGTATGAATCTTGAGAGGATCAAATATAACTTTGGTTCCTACTTTGAAAGAATCGCTCCAGCAGAATATATGAAGTGCGCAATCACGGGATGGGCGAGAAAATTGCGAAATTGCTGTGATTTCCAGCGTCTGATTACGAAGTTACAGTAAAATTTATCAGAAAGTTCATTACCATTAGCGATTGAGCTCAGGTTTAAGCTCCGTTGCAAAATTGTTTGCTTAAAATAGAAAGGCAAGACATTATAATTATTCAAAATAGTAAGTATTAAATACAGAGAACTTAGCTTTGAAATTTTAAGAGGTTTCAACAAACAGAATAATGAAAACATTGTGATATTTAATTACAAACAATTATAGACAGGGTTTGACAATGTAAAATAGAATAGCCATAGAGCAGCGATAGCCGAGTGGGAGAACATAGGACTGCGAAACCAAGGGTCTCTGTCAAAAAATCGCCAGCAGTGGGACATGTATTAGATACAGGGCTGATTCTATAAGGACCTAAAAATAACAGGTGAAATGTAGGTGTTGTAAACCTTTGCCACACTCTTATGGGTAATATTATAGGCGTGTTATGCATGTGTTTGATTCCTAAAGCTACGTCTACTACTTTTGCCTACCATGTGAGCAAAACTGAGAACAGAAACTCAGTCATTACGTATCTTTGAAAAGAGAATAATTACTTTTAATTTATTATTTACTAGCATTTAGCTATGCTTAGCAAATTATACTAAGAAACAGTTGAAAAAGATATGGGACCGGCAGGATTTGAACCTGCGACTTTACTACACACCGGGCAGGCGCTTGAGCCATCCAGCTATGGTCGCCTATTACCAGAACCCTAAATTTCTCAACTGTATGATACGTCATTTCGTGACGTCACGTTCAAATCCTGCTTCTTCTTCTTCTTCTTCAAATGCCATCTCCTAACGGAGCTCGGCGATCATTAAGGCTATTTTTACTTTAGAGACGGCTGCTCTGAATAGTGATCTTGTGCTGAGGCCGAACCAATCTCTAAGGTTTTTGAGCCAGGATGTGCGTCGTCGTCCGGGTGGTCTGCGTCCTTCAAATCCTGCCAGTCCCATATCTTTTTCAACTGTATAATTTGCTAAGCATAGCTAAAGGCTATAAAAATAATCAATTAGAAGTTAAAATAACGTACACGTTCTTTCGTTACAACATTTGTGCTGAATGTAACTTCGCCATGTTGGTTTGTATCCTACTTAAGATAGGAACAAATGGATGAACGAGAGGTCACGAAATGACGTATCATACAGTTGAGAAATTTAGGGTTCTGGTAAGAGGCGACCGTAGCTGGATGGCTAAAGCGGCTGCCCGGTGTGCAGTAAGGTCGCAGGTTCAAATCCTGCCGGTCCCATATCTTTTTCAACTGTTTCTTAGAATAATTACTTTGTACTAATATAATTGTTACTCAACCATATAACTTTGAGTATAACTCGCAGTTCTTGCGAGGAGTGTAAGTTTTAATTCAACTTGCTGAGTAAATTAATGAAGTTAGATTTGATTATGCACTGATGACGTGAGTTCATTTGTTCAAGCAATTCATATTCTGACTCAACTAAATTGTATTTTCTTTAAGTACATGTTTGAATAAATTACATTTTCGACCAAGAACTGGCAAGAGACGTTTTGATATAATATCTTCATCTCACTTTTTGACGGCTACAAATTGGTGGTTCTGTTTTGTTTGGTGAATGTAGTAAATGAGTTTGCAGACCACTGACAATGACAACTGCAGCCCTCGGCAATATTGGTTTAACAAATATTTTTTTGAGGCAAGATTGTTTTGGTTGTTTGTTTGTACTGGACTGATCTTAATAATAAATAATAGTTGAAAAAAACTAAAAAACACGCTTTTAAAGTACTTCTAACTAAAAAGTGAAAAATAATTCCTAATATAAGCTGAAAAAAGTGTGGGTATGCTCGATAGGCGAAAAATATGGCACATATTTTTAGTTTTTTTAAACTATTATTTATTTTCTACTTTTAGTTTGGTTTATTTATAAGAGCGTTTTTTTTTTTTTTTTTTTTAATTTTTTTTTTTGCATTGTCATCGATCTTTGACAGGTGTGCAAAATTTGAATGAAATCTGTCCGTTTAAAGTGGGTCAAAATCGAGTCCAAAGGAGTCGGTAACATACATACATACATTCAGGTGAAGCTAATATAAGCGTGTTAAAAATAGGCTAGCTATTATCGACAAACGACGCAAACGGAGCCGTGGACAGGCTCTAGTAAAATATATTTGAATAAATCTAAGAAAAGGTTTTGTTTACGAAAACATGATGAAAGCACCTCATTATATTCTATGACATGACATGAAAGAAAGCCTTACAAAATATTAAGAACAGTACAACAGTAATAAAACATTTATAAAAAAATGTGACGCCTAAATTATAAAATAACACACAGATAACATAACATTACATAATTATCGCTTATATTACTCCGAAGGGAATTATTATTTAATATATTTTCTTTTCTTTTTTGTACCTGGTTAGGTACCGTACTTCTCTAATTTAGTTTCTCAGATCAGAACAAAGCGTTTTGCTTCAGCATTTCTTGTGCGAACGACCATAGAATAGAACGCTCTACCCAAGCCTGTGTTTCCGCATGAGTACAATCTGGGTAGGTAAGCGTGTTCCACCGTAGACAAATTCAATACTTATCACCAGGTGTGATCGTGGTCAAACGCGTGTATATCCACCATAAAAAACCACAGCGCCGGTTTTCAGTAACTTTCACGAGAAGAATGGTCTTTTGTATATTAATAATACCTAGTAATCTATGTATTATTTTTTATACAAAACATTGGACTATGTATTATTATATATTAATTTAGATCATATTTATAATCAACTCTATAAGATTATAATCTATTTAAAAAAATAACATGAACACTGGAACAGTTCGAAATAATAATTAAATTGTTTACAGCATTTGCCGTGAAAATCGAGAAAAACATGTTGTTTCGTAAACAGAGTCACTTGTTATTCATTACTCGAAGTTTTCCCCGCAATATTTTGTAATGAAAGGAAAACAAAGAAAGTTTGTGTTCGTGATTCAATCATTGTTATTGAATCACTAAGGTCAATAACCAGCTGATGGAATAACCAACCGAGAAACCCCCGCAAAATTGCTTCTGTAAAGTTCAATATCAATCTACTGATGCCGCGTCCACACCTAACAAACGAATTGGTTTGTCTTTGTTAGGAGTAGTTTAGACTGCTTAGCGAACGCTAAAGATTGTTGGCGTTCGCCGGCAATCTAAAGCATACCGATTACACAAAAGGATTCGTTGGCTGAAAATAGGACCAACGAATATGTTCATTGGCCTTCGTTAGTTTGGTGAAATATGTGTGTTTTTAGTTATTTTAGTTGAATTTAAGTTTTTCCTTTCATAAATAACCGACATACATAAATGTTTTAATAAAACCTAATTAAAGCCAAAATTCATACCCATAACTATTGAATTTCAGGCAACATAATGTGGGATTAGAGCAATGAAACGTAATATAATAATGGCCAGCAATTATTTAGGCTCGTCTTGCCGTCCTCGTAATCATTTCTAAATAAATAGAATTAAGGTGTCAGAGAAAATGTTTTTATAACTAACTCTGACCGTTATTCTAGAGATTATTATTCTTTGTTTTCTTTTTTAACCGACTTCAAAAAAAAAAGAGGTTCTGTATTCGATCCGTATGTATGTATGTATGTCACCTTTTTATGTTCGCGATTTTCTCGGAAACTACTGATCCGATTTGAATGCAGTTTTCGGTATTTTAATCCTTGTGTTTCAAGGAAGGTTTTAGTATATAATTTATCAGAATCTGATGAAGATCTTTGGAGACAGGCAACGGAACTCTTCAAAAACGAATAGCTAATGAACCACGTTTTGTGCAATCGTGTATCTATGTATTGTTTTCACCACTACATAACATAACATCATGCCTGTGTATGCTTTGAAGGGTAAGCAGAGACAGCCTACTTACCTACCCTTAAAGTACCGAAAGCTCTGCTTAGGTTTGGACGGGGCTTACGTTTCAGCACATTTGTTATTATCGTAGTGATAACTTATGATCATGAAGATCTCAGAAAGAATTTTTTGATTATTTTGATTGTTTCTATTGTGTTTCATGTGTAATGATGCCTTAGTATTTCTTCCTAACCCCATCGTTAAATCTAAAAAACTAAGACACTAAAAAGCTTGAAATAAAAAAAAAATAAAAAAAACAAATAAAAAAAAAAAAAAAAAACTAATTAAAAAAAAGAATATTCTTAACTCGAGCGTATTCTAAATATTATAATTATGTACTAATTTTTTTCAAAGAAAAAGGAACCGCCTTCAAAAACTCAAAAGTAAAAAATAAAATATTCGCTAAACTTTGCTTACCTTTATATTAATTTGTTTAAAACAATAAACCCAAATAATTATGTAATACCAATTAATTATATTTTTTTGAAGTCGGCGCCAAATTACAAAATCAAATACCAATTCTATTGGATTTGGTGATTTTTTCAACAATTATTTCGGTAAATACGGTTTAAATTGGTATTTGATTTTGTGATTTTTTCAACAATTAATTCGGTAAATACGGTTTTAATTGGTATTTGATTTTGTAATTTGGCGCCGACTTCAAAAAAATATAATTAATTGGTATTACATAATTATTTGGGTTTATTGTTTTAAACAAATTAATATAAAGGTAAGCAAAGTTTAGCGAATATTTTTTAGTCATAAATCTTGGTGTTTACAATAGCGCGTGAGATCTTTAATTGCATAAATAATAAAATAAGTACGTTTTAAAAAAATCTCCACGCATTACGAATGCAGATTCATGCTCTCCAATTGAGCAAACGAAATAAAATAACACAAAAAATGGCTAATGACATCAAAAGAAACCGTCGCGAAATAGAGCAGGCTTCTTCCAGCTAATAATATTTTGTAATAAACAATGACTTTTATGTGAACTTATGAAAAAAATCTTTGTATTTTTCTTTGAAGAGCCAGCTTTATTGTCTCGTCAGATAAAATGTCATCACTGTATACAAAAATAAAATATGGAATATGTATTTCTGAATGTTATGTTTTGTCTGATTAACAAAAAAAAGCTCTGTGTTGTTTTTTGTATCTGTGATATTTTTGCGACAGAAAATAAGCAAATGTCGTACGTATTTATGTTATTTTGAGAATTATGAAGTGTTCATAGGTTTTTCATTTTGTTTGAGTTCCCTTTTTTTTAAATAACTTGTATCATATATTGGTCAAAAGCACTAAAGGTCTCCCCCACTTTCTTCCACTTTTTGAACCCTTTTCTTACCCTTCCAGAAAGTTGTCCATGTAATAGCGCCCACCGCGGCGTTCGTCGACCTATTCATCCAGTGAAAATAGTTAACCATAATTTTGGCATAATTCCAAACAATAGGTGAAAAGCCCATAGAAAATCTCTATGGAAATTACAATGTTCTTATTTGTTTGTGCATCTCAAGAACGCAGACACATCCATCTATACATTTGCAGTATTAACTGGTCTCGCATTTCTACTTCCTATGCAATACGAGACCGGCTTGATGGTGGCTAGGTTGATGTGTGCAGCTGTGTGTATAAGTGTTTATGTTACACCACATGTAGTACAATGTATCCCAAACAAACATTGTACGTGCTTAAACAACAAACATCTCGACGGAATCATTAACGCAACTTACTACAAAGCTTAATTATGTTGACGTTATGGAATATGCTATAACACAACCGCATCATAACAGTTGGGTTATGAAACAATACATTTTGTGTTGAAACCTTCTAAGGGATATAAACTTTATGCCTTACGTAATAATAATATTATTATATAGACTTGTAACTATTTAAATTGTTATAAATGTCATAAAATGTATTTGTGTGTATATTATATGTTAAGTTTAATACTGCTTCTTAGAAGAGCTGTTGATAGCCATTGTGGTGATAGGATTAGTCAGCCAGACAACTGCGTTACCGTCATCCGACTGTCCAGGGTGCGCCGCGGGGAGGCTCCTATCATGCACCCCATTCAAAACATGGCTCATCTGCTTTCGTGCCCACTGTCGTCCTCTACGTGTACCCGTGAAGACCTAATGCAAGCCACAAGCAAAGGCGTAGAAGTTGCTACCTACTGGGCAAAAACAATTTAAATAAAAAATGAGAAAACAAAATGCCAGTGACACGTAAGAAGAAGAAGAAGTTTATTATTATATTATATTTAACCGACTTCAAAAAAAAAAAGAGGTTCTGTATTCGATCCGTATGTATGTATGTATGTATGTATGTATGTCACCTTTTTATGTTCGCGATTTTCTCGGAAACTACTGATCCGATTTGAATGCAGTTTTCGGTATTTTAATCCTTGTGTTTCAAGGAAGGTTTTAGTATATAATTTATCAGAATCTGATGAAGATCTTTGGAGACAGGCAACGGAACTCTTCAAAAACGAATAGCTAATGAACCACGTTTTGTGCAATCGTGTATCTATGTATTGTTTTCACCACTACATAACATAACATCATGCCTGTGTATGCTTTGAAGGGTAAGCAGAGACAGCCTACTTACCTACCCTTAAAGTACCGAAAGCTCTGCTTAGGTTTGGACGGGGCTTACGTTTCAGCACATTTGTTATTATCGTAGTGATAACTTATGATCATGAAGATCTCAGAAAGAATTTTTTGATTATTTTGATTGTTTCTATTGTGTTTCATGCGTAATGATGCCTTAGTATTTCTTCCTAACCCCATCGTTAAATCTAAAAAACTAAGACACTAAAAAGCTTGAAATAAAAAAATAAACTAAAAAAAACAAATAAAAAAAAATAAAATAAAAAAACTAATTAAAAAAAAGAATATTCTTAACTCGAGCGTATTCTAAATATTATAATTATGTACTAATTTTTTTCAAAGAAAAAGGAACCGCCTTCAAAAACTCAAAAGTAAAAAATAAAATATTCGCTAAACTTTGCTTACCTTTATATTAATTTGTTTAAAACAATAAACCCAAATAATTATGTAATACCAATTAATTATATTTTTTTGAAGTCGGCGCCAAATTACAAAATCAATTACCAATTCATTTGATTTTGAGATTTTTTCAACAATTATTTCGGTAAATACGGTTTTAATTGTTATTTGATTTTATGATTTTTCAACAATTATTTCGGTAAATACGGTTTTAATTGGTATTTGATTTTGTGATTTTTCAACAATTAATTCGGTAAATACGGTTTTAATTGGTAATTGATTTTGTAATTTGGCGCCGACTTCAAAAAAATATAATTAATTGGTATTACATAATTATTTGGGTTTATTGTTTTAAACAAATTAATATAAAGGTAAGCAAAGTTTAGCGAATATTTTATTTTTTACTTTTGAGTTTTTGAAGGCGGTTCCTTTTTTTTAGTACGCAGACAACTACGCCAAATTCTACTAAAGTTATTTCCGTCCTAAGGTTGCCTGGCAGAAATCACTATTAGTTCTTGTACTGTAATCACTAGAAATAAGTTCTAATAGTAAACTCAAGGTGTAAAATAAAGTGTATAATAAATAATCAAACTTGATATTTTCGTATATCTTAGTGCAGTAAGTAATATATGAAAAACTTTATATAAATGGTCTAGTGGTTACCGTTTGCGCCTCTCACCGCGAGGTCTCGGGTTCGATTCCCGGGTGGGGCAAAGTGCTATTTGTGAACTTACCTACAGGAAATACACAAAAGTAGTACGGGGTTGGAATGTGCCCGCAGGATGGCGACAGGCTCACCCCGTGGATTGAAATGTCTATACTAAAATAGTATTAAGGTGGATCATGAATCTGCTTCGTTGATAGTACAAAACGAGATTCCTTCAAAATTCCTTAACACGCCTACATAATAACCAACAATTTTGAACGAATGAGCGAACGCCATGTCATTATTATATTACAAGTGTGTAGAATTTCCACACCATTATGTACTTACGTACTGCCAACTAGTTCAAAGGGTTTAGGTAATGGATTACAATGTTCTGGAAGCCGCATCAATGCATCTCAATTAATGTGTTGTGAAGCTTTCCGGTGTAGCCGTATTCTCGATGTCATGACAATGTGTTGTTTATGTTGCCCTTTTAGGTAGTGTGGTTTCTATGAGACAGGATATTTTTTAATAATTAAATTGCCATTGTTATCACTTCCAGTACATTTGAGTAAGCGTCGGCACTTAAGCTTAGAAGATATGTGGCAGCCACACTTAACTATTTGGTGTTTAGTCGATTTAATGGGTGGGATTGCACTTATTTGACTATATTTTAGGACTTTTTTGTCTTATATCTGGTAAAGGACATGCGCCACGCTCCTATTACAACAATCTTTTAGAATCTGTGCGACCATCTATCCTTGGAATGTAGCACAATACAATTTATGGCCCACCTTAATCTTCTTCGTTGTGTCGATGACAGTTTCAGAATCAGTCATCGACACAACGAAGAAGATTATATAGTGACTTGGATTGACAACGAAATACATAGATTGTTGGAAATACTGGAACAGAATACATACCCACAGAAAACATTGAGTGGCGTTCTTCCGAAAGAGCAAATAAGTACGTCGTACCACAGATAATATAATACTAGTAGTCGTACACAAAACAGGCAAGTATGTAAGACGATGGTCCCATCCCATGGGAGAGTATACTCAAACTTAAAATAAATACCAAATGACGTAGCTACATTAAAATGCCACTGTATAAATATAGCGAATAAATAACTTTATGCCCCTTAAAGCGTGACACTGAGTCTCATACTCAGTGTCACGCTTTGACAAACTCGTAGAGTAGATAAAGTTTATATGTAGTAGGAGTGCCGAAAGTTGAAATGTATGTAAATGACTGTAACACTCCAACCGCTAGGCACTTATAGTGCACGCGTAGTTTAGCATAGTTACGAATACTTCGTTTAAATTAATTCAGTGTAAAAACTACTTTTAACACTGAATTAATTCTACAAAAAGCAGCGATAGCCGAGTGGGAAGCCGTAGGACTGCAATGTCAAAAGTCACAAACCTCTGTCAATAAACTGTTTAGATTCGTCTTTCCGAAGATATGTGTGAAGAGATATCTTCGAAAAGATGAATCTTAACGATTTATTGATAGAGGTGTGCGCCATGGGTTCGAACTCGAGACCTTTGACTTCGCAGTCCTACGGTCTCCTACTAGGCTATCGCTGCATTTTACTTAAGTAATATTAGTAGCTTTTTTGACACAGAGAACAGGAAGGACCGAGATGAAAATGTATTGAATAAAATAGAAGAACCCTTCGATTTACTGTGACTTGTTCAAATCTATTGTGTCATAGATAGAATTGCCAAATAGATAACCCAGTGAAAATTTGAAGAAGCGAAAAAGCGATTGGTTGTAGGTACGATGGAGACAATATTTCTGATTTGTATTTTTTGTTTTGTCAGCAACCATAAAATGAAACCGTATTCTTCCATAATCAAATATTACAAATTTCAGGTCTTAGTGTTTATTATCGAATGGTATGGTTTTTTTTTTTGGTTTTTTTTTGTAGCTATCTGAAAGTAGGAGGTAAGTTATATTTATACCCTTAAGTACCATGGAGGTGAAGCTGCGGGCAAGGACAACTATAAGAAGTGAGTATCTGTTTAATTGTTAACACATTTAATTATAATATCCTAAAACGTAGATAATAACTTTTGCTGATAACCTTTCGTGCTATTAAACCTATGTTATCCAAAAGGAACAATATTTACAATAATTTTAAGCGCTAACAAAGCTTTGACTTCAGCCAAAACTCTAACTTTTGTCAAACAAAAACATACTAGATAACATTTTATTCATGCCTCAATCTTTTTCAACAGTGTAGTTATTAGTTGTATTTTTAATAAATTTCACGAGAGTTCTATCTCTAAAATTTAATAAAACCTGATAAAATCAAGCTAAGTAATACAGAATTTTTATTAAACGTTTATTTGGCCAAATCTACTGTCCACCACAAACAGGGGTATCATTTTTTGTAATAAAATGGTGTATTGTTTCATTTGTCAAATAAATGATCTTAGATTGACATTTGGAACATAGTAGTTATATTTATATACCAATACCTACATAATAGGTAATCGTATCTTCAAAAAGAGGTCCAGTTTTAAAGGTTCTGTATTGATTTTATCCGCCCCACATAAAAGTGGCACAAGTTACACTTGAAAAACGAACACAGCTGTCACTTTCGTTTGAGTGTTTTTTTCCTGTCAGTAAGGTTTGTCTAATACCTCTGAAACTGGGGAAAATTATTAAACTAGGCACAGCGAAGGCATGTTAGTCATGCACAAGCCAAACATAACGTTCTGTACAGTATTAACCATCTTGTGAACTGATCCGTGATCTGTATTAGTTCCTAGATTACACGCTCAAGGTCGCCTCCTGTCACTGGTATTGTGCAGTGTTTGATTTAAGAACGTGTAATCCTGTTAAAAATACGTTAAAGGTACAGAAATTTCCATAGAGCTGACAATTAGAATGAATGTTTGGAACGCCATAGTCGGTATTTACGAGACATAATAATATGTCAGTTCGTCTAATTAGTGAGAAAGTTTGATAGATATCTTACATCACGCTGACCTTTATGGGGATGCGGATAGCAGTAAGTAACGGTAATTGTACTATCTACTTATGTTACTAATAAACATAATATTAAACATAGTTTTATGAACAAATTTATAATTTTGCTGAAAAACGTGACAAAACAATTTTACTCACCTACGTTTAGTTTATTTTCCTAGTTCGGATTTAATGGTGAGTTTTTAACATTCTTTTATAATAATGTTCTGAACAATCATACCAATTTTCAGCTCTATGAAATTTTTTTAACCCTTGTAGGTCTTCATCTCTCAAATTTAAATATAAGATTTAAGACAACGAGTCGAGAATTTTCATCAGAAACCTAATTTGTATTTGTCTTTGAAAAATCTTTTTGAAATATAGAATTCGACTCAAATGCAACCGAACCAAGTTCTCAATCCAATATTAAAGATATTATACGAATCAATTGCGTATATAAATTGGTTCTTTAATGTTGTTATTGATAGAATTTATCGAGAGCTTACTTGAGTTATTTGCTAGTCTAGTATATGTTTTATTACAAACTAAATTTGATTGCATTGAAGTGTGTAATAAAGTAAAGCTTTGTTTTTATTTTACAAAATACAAAATTTTCGACGTAATTGAGTCATATCTATTTAATCAAAAGATACTAGAAATAGAAGTAGACGAAACATTTCATTATAATTACTTCAAAATAAAGAAACAGATATATAAATTTATTTAAATGCTGATTTAGGTTTTCAAATTGTATTATTAGCAATTACAATAACATGCCAGCAATCTCTAGCCAAAACCTAAAAAACGGTTTTCGTAACAAGTGAAATAAATATCTAAACTAGAACGACAGTAACTGTAAATCATCCATCTTTGGCCCCTTCAATAAACTTTAAGTCAAATTTAAGTTTCGTACCCTCCATAAAGTTACGGAGGGAGTAGTGAGGAAGCCAGATGCCCTGAATTTATCTTCAGTATAAAGTTTACAAGTTACACTGAAGTCTTAATTTACGAGTTGTAAAAAGATACTTAGTACAACAAACTTGTATTACAAACTTATAATATTGCGGGAGCTTTATAAAGAAGGACTATGGCAAAGTATTATTTATTTAAACTTGTATATTTTATTTGTTTAAAAGGGCAGCAACCACGTTGTGTAGGATAACCATCCATGTTGGCTAAGCACAGACTGGACACCTACCATAAATACACAAAATAAAATAAAAATAAAAAAATCTTTTATTTCTTGCAAATTACATTATTTTATAATTGCTTTTAAAGTTAATAATATAACATGTTTCCATATAACATTTATAAAAAATCTTGAATATTTAAATTAAAATTATAACATAAATGGTATAAATATATATATCTACTAATATAATATATATAATAATATACCAGGTATAATTTACTCTTAAAATTGTTTCACATGATTCATTTATGTATTTGCAAACACAGGTACAACGAACGATCTCACAGACAAAATAAGTACAATTTGAATACTTATTTAATAACACTTAAGTAATTCTAAACGATGTTTTTTGGACCTATTTATATGACACATGTCATACATACAGCTAGCAACCATGATTAACATTATGGCTATTTCTTTACTACGTACCATGCCAGTGGAGCCGTGTGCTAAACTAGCTCATAATTTTGAGAAACAGTGACAATATCAAGCTCGCATACATTCTATAAATATATTTCGCAACTCACACACAACGCCATCTAGTCCCAAACTAAGCAGAGCTTGTACTAGAATAACTAATACTTATACATATATACCTTTTTTTTTGTAAATACATTTATTATACATAGAAACACCCAGACTAAGACAAACCCCTTGTTCATGCACACAAAGATTTGTCTTAAGTGGGAATCGAACCCAAGACCTCGGCGTCGCAGGCAGGTACACTACCCACTCCGCTATCCGGTCGTCTAAATGTTTACAGACCATTACTTTTTTCATTTCATTACATATTTATTTATGTTTGATATATCCCATTTATTTTATAACCGAATTGGAAGCAAAATAAAAAACAAATCACGCAATTTTCAGTTTATGATTTTTGTGATACCTAAGTATTCCATTAACTAAATTACTAGATTAAAGTAATAAAAGAATTTTAGTAAGTACAAGGTTTACTACTTAAATATTAAGTGATATAAATCTAGCTAAAGGTCAACCATTAGGTTAGAATAAAAATTTCATGACATAGCTAATTTATTTCATGCCCTTAACTTAATTATATGAATCGATGTCCTAGGTGAGCGACAAGTCCGACGTGACGTGATGCGAGTCCAACAAACGCCTCTGGTTCCAAAGCATTTAAGCAAAGATAAGAAAAAGGAGCGCAATGAAAGAGTTTACTAAATAAAGACTCAAATAAATTGCGTAGAATGTAATTAAGTAACTGAGATTTTGTTTTAAATAAGTAAACATTTTGTCTTTTGTTTAATGAGCTATTCAAAATAGCTGTCAACACTTCGTAGTTGGTAGGTGAATCCATCTATCTTAATAAAAATGTACTTAGCACATAACGACTTTATACCTGCCATGGGTATAGAGATACGAGATTTATGTTAAGGTTTATTTTACTAGGTATAGCAAATAGGAACCTAATAGATAACTGGTACGAAGGACGCTTGGTTTGTTTTCGTTTGATTTTGTATTTTACTTTTAGTATTATTTTTTGTTGGTTTTGTTTAAAAATAATTATAGCAGCACTGTACGTAATACATGTCCCGATGCTGCTCTGCCTCGCTGGCCAAGTACGGATTGGTAGACTACACACCCTTGAACACTTTTTAGGCACTCTCAGGCATGCAGGTTTCCTCACGATGTTTTCCTCAACCGTAAGCGAGCGATAATTCATATGATGAATACACACATATCTTCGAAAAGACGAATCTTAACGATTTATTGACAGAGGTGTGTGCCGTGGGTTTGAACCCGAGACTTTTGACTTCGCAGTCCTACAGTCTTATAATCGGCTATCGCTGCGAACTCTTGGTTTTGTTTACGTCAACATAAATTTAGTTTGTATTAAAAGCTAAAAGAACAGCACCATAATGCACATTTAGTTATTATGTCTTATCTCCAAATTACACGCGATCTCATTATGAAGATATTCAATTAAGGCTGCACTTTGCCGCTGTTAAATTTCATTATCTGACTCAAAGAGGAAGTCGGGCAATGTCCGGTTAAACGTCTTAAAACGTTGGAAGTGTAAAATGGTGCTTTTATACTCACTAAAGTTAGTTCTCGTTTCATTTTGTGTTTCACTTTTAGTATTTCAATTTTAGACTGGTTTTGTTTGGATGTAAAGAGTTATTAATTTAACTATACAGTTATCCCACAAAAAGGTCAGTTTTCAAATTTCATAATTATGTTTACTTGGATAGAAAGCAGGGTGTTGACAACACCCACAAATCATCTGTTATGTTTATATTTAATAAGGTGAGGCTATCGCCAGCCACAGAGCACAATTCCAATTTCGTGCTGGCATTGAGAATTGCCTGACAGAAAAACCCAAATAACTGTTTTGCTTGACCCGGGAATCGAACCCGAGACTCGCGGTACAAATTATACCGCTAGACAATCGATGGAGATAGAAAGTAGAGAAGTTTAGACCGGCCACTGACGTACATACTGATCATAAACTTGTTGAATAAAATACATAGAAACGTTTTTTAACGTTTTTTTATAGATCATATAATTTTTTTTATAGATGATAACCCATCCATACTAAAGGTTGGGTATGATCCAATTGTATTTTTATTTTTCTATTTGTATGTTCATACTATTCAGTTTTACCTAAGCATTACAATGGAGCTTTGAACGTAGATTTCTTAAGGCACACAGGTATACTGGCCGTTCTATATGATAAATGTCCACGGGGTGGTTCCGTTATTATTATAGATCTATAAAAAAACGTTAAAAAACGTTTCTATGTATTTTATTCAACAAGTTTATGATCAGTATGTACGTCAGTGGCCGTTCTAAACTTCTCTACTTTCTATCTCCATCGATTGTCTAGCGGTATAATTTGTACCGTGAGTCTCGGGTTCGATTCCCGGGTCAAGCAAAACAGTTATTTGGGTTTTTCTGTCAGGCAATTCTCAATGGCAGCACGAAATTGGAATTGTGCTCGGTGGCTGGCGATAGCCTCACCTTATTAAATATAAACATAACAGATGATTTGTGGGTGTTGTCAACACCCTGCTTTCTATCCAAGTAAACATAATTATGAAATTTGAAAACTGACCTTTTTGTGGGATAACTGTATAGCTAAATTAATAACTCTTTACATCCAAACAAAACCAGTCTAAAATTGAAATACTAAAAGTGAAACACAAAATGAAACGAGAACGAACTTTAGTGAGTATAAAAGCACCATTTTACACTTTCAACGTTTTAAGACGTTTAACCGGACATTGCCCGACTTCCTCTTTAAGTCAGATAATGAAATTTAACAGCGGCAAAGTGCAGCCTTAATTGAATGTCTTCATAATGAGATCGCGTGTAATTTGGAGATAAGACATAATAACTAAATGTGCATTATGGTGCTGTTCTTTTAGCTTTTAATACAAACTAAATTTATGTTGACTTAAACAAAACCAAGAGTTCGCAGCGATAGCCGATTATAAGACTGTAGGACTGCGAAGTCAAAAGTCTCGGTTTCAAACCCACGGCACACACTTCTGTCAATAAATCGTTAAGATTCGTCTTTTCGAAGATATGTGTGTATTTATCATATGAATTATCGCACGCTTACGGTTGAGGAAAACATCGTGAGGAAACCTGCATGCCTGAGAGTGCCTAAAAAGTGCTCAAGGGTGTGTAGTCTACCAATCCGTACTTGGCCAGCGAGGCAGAGCAGCATCGGGACATGTATTAGGTATAGTGCTGCTATAATTATTTTTAAACAAAACCAACAATAAATAATACTAAAAGTAAAATACAAAATCAAACGAAAACAAACCAAGCGTCCTTCGTACCAGTTATTTAATTGGTTCTTATTTGCTATACCTAGCGAAATAAACCTTAACATAAATCTTGTATCTCTATATCCATGGCAGTAATAAAGGCATAATGTGCTAAGTATATATAAATGGATTTACCTACCTAATACGAAGTGTTGACAGCTATTTTGAATAGTTCATTAAACAAATTACTAAATCTTACTTATTTAAAACAAAATCTCAGTTACTTAATTACATTCTACGCAATTTATTTGAGTCTTTATTTAGTAAACTCTTTCTTTGCGTTCCTTTTTCTTATCTTTGCTTAACAAAATCTTCGTAAAGTCGTTTGTTCATAGCCCACGGGGAATTTAATTATACTAAAGTAATGGCAAAAGGATTTGGAGTTGTCCTATTTTTTTAGGTAAACAAAAAAAAGAAACATCATTCTTACGATTTCATTCTGCACGACCTTAATCCCCCGTCAAATTTTATTTAGAGTTGCTAGGCTAGTAAACGGCACTCTGGTATTGATTCATGGTAGATATTGCATAAATACGCACGATGCGATTCTGCCAACTGCCACCTGCGAGCAAAAGAAAATAGAATTTAGAATATTCTGCCAACTGCCACCTGCGAGCAAAAGTAAATAGAATTTAGAATAAGAATAAGATACACTTATTCCGGCAAATTTAAAATTATTAAAACAACTTAAAACTACTAATTTATTTTTAAAGTAAGTATATGGACATACCGATGTGCATACTGCAGCACATTAGCACCACAACGCTGTTAGATAGTTATAAATACCAAAATTTACACCACAGTTTTTAAACTAAAACAATATACATTAGTGTGCAATAATTCAAAAAAAACTCATATACATTATATATATCACATAGGTAAGCGTGCTCCACCGTATACCGCATCATCATAACTCATAGCACACAGATAAAATCGTGGTCCAACACTAGCCTTTGCAGTATGCGCCATGAAAAACGCACCACGCCAGCAATAAAATACCCATCTGCTACTATTAGCCCTTTTTTTGGCTTAAATGGCTGGGAATAAAAATCCAGATTGTTCTTTAGCTGAAATATAAAATGATTAGGCGGTAACTCTCAGTTATTACGTTCCAAGTGGCATAAATCCTGTTGGTGTGATTCACAGCCGTTTTCAGCTTTCAAATTACTTCCTTTTACTTATCCCATGGACCATTGCGAGCATTTCTGGATTTAAATAATAAAAATGTTGAAATGAGCACAGATTTTGTAATCTGGCAAATTGTAAGGGCTGAAATTGAATTGAGTGCTGAAAAAAATAGAGATAAGGTACTTTTTAGATTTTTTTTTCATCGTAGTCATTATATTTTTTACGCTTCGGTGGCTTAGGTCCGGTTTCAACTAAAACGGAGAGGAGAGGAGATGTGTGTTTATAACTAATCAGGCTACGTTACCTAAGCTAAGTCGAGATGATTAGTGGAAATAACGAAACCTGATTGGTTACTTCTTCAAACACGTTTTCTCTCCTCTCCACTTTGGTGAAGTCAATCAATCATCAATCAATCCTGAAAATAATAAAACTGTACCATTTTATCTTAATTTAATAATAATAAAAAATAGCAGCCCTGCATCTAATACATGTCCCACTGCTAGGTTGGAGACTCTTCTCATGATGAAAAGGGTTTGGTCATAGTCCACCACACGGGCCAAGTACGGATTGGTAGACTTCACATACCCTCAAGTACTACAGTCACTCTCAGGCATGCAGGTTTCCTCACGATCACTTTATTTACCGTTAGCGAGTGATAATCTATATGATAAATACACACTTATCTTTGAAAAGACGAATCTTAACGATTTATTGAAAGAGGTGTGTGCCATGGGTTCGAACACGAGACCTTTGACTTTGCAGTCCTATGGTCACCAATTCGGCTATCGCTGCTCCAACCTGATAGTAAATATACATGGTGAACATTTCCGTAATGTTTTTTTAATAATACCTACCCTACTACTTACAATCATTTCTTCATACCTTTTGGCTAATGGTCTTTAATAAATCAGCAGAAAATCTACTCAGTAATTATGCTTATCAGCACTTACATTACAATAACCTGGCCATTACCAGTCTACTTCAAATAATGGCTGCTTATTACAACTGTATTTTAGTCAACTTGCCAAGACGTGGGTATTTATCTCCGGAAACTAATTGCCGTCGTAATGGAACGTGCTAGTTTTTAGATAAGAAAAAACTTCAACTTGATGAGATTTCTCCAGGATCTAATCCTTGAACTCAATGGTCTGTATGTGTTTTAGCGTATGCACCTCTACGATGTACGATACTCGGGTCGGAAAAAGTTTAATTACAATAAAATGGTCATAGGCTCAACCCCAATCCCATGGGACCTAAAAAACACAATAGGTGAAATGTGGGTATTGTACCTCTGCCACACCCTTCTATGTAATATAGGCGTGATATTATGTTATGTTAATCCTTGAGCTAACTATGAAGCGTCTGGTTGCGTTTTCACTGACATTTTTCAAAAAAGTGTAGCTTATGTCCTTATAAAGTATTAAAATTATTTCCATACAAATTGTCATCAAGATTGGTTGGTTGACTGTTAATTTGTATTTGCCATTGGCAGCGTGACTTTCCTTATAAGTAACACGTTATACGTAGGATAAATCACAAATTGAAGTGACAGCTATGTTTGCATCATGTTTTAATTGAGGCGCTTTTATATTTGGTTAAGTTATAAAGGTGGTTTATACTGGCGGAGCATAGCATGGCAGAGCAGGGCAGGAATTAAAATTTGTATGGCAAAATTTTCATCCTTGCCCTGCCAATCTTTGATGTAAAAGGCAGCGAAGCGTGGATGTGCACGGCGAGAATTGAAAATTCTCTTCGTACAATATTGAACTTTATTGCTTTATAATAGAGAATGTATTAACTTATAATGTGTGACGTCGCGAGCTAGCACAAGCCGGTGGGAATGGAAATACTTGTTAGTGCGTTATAGATTTTTATTGCATTAGGAATAGAAAATGTATTTGCTTTTTACGTTTAACTTAGCGAGCCGGATGACGGCGCGGCGTAAAACGTTCTGCGTGTTTTTAATTCACTCCTTGCCCATCCACGCCTCGCCTCGCCGATATAAAACCACCTTAATTTGTGTGACAGTTATTTCTTACACGTCAGTTGTGAAAAAGGTCCTTAACGACATACTAGCTTTTGAAATAAACTGCAAATTTTGAAAGTGTTTGCCGGAGAAATCCGTTGTAATGACCATAGTTAGCTTCTCTGAGAATTCTTATACAACTTGTTATTTGAGACTTGAGTAAAACTTGTGAACTTTATTCTGAAGATAAATCCAGGGCGTCTGACCTTCCTCACCTCACTCCCTCCGTAACTTTACGGTGGGTACGAACTTCAAACCCGTTCAAAGTTTATTGAAGGAATGAACGATTGTAGATTTATAATTACTATAGCTTTATTTATGGTACACCTTGAAACACTACAGGTGAATGTTACAAAATAAAACATTAAATGAGTTAAAATATTATATATTTATTTTTCCAACAACCAGTAATATTATTAAAACATATCCGGGACTCACAAAATCAACAGACCCCTCTGTTGTGAGAGCAAGAGACTTATACAAACTAATTCCTATGTTAGTTTCCCAGAGCGGTTGTCAAAGGTTCTTATTTAAATGAAAATTACATTAGCATTAGATAAACTATATCGAGTGCTCGTCCGTATGTAATACTTAATAAAAGAACAAATACCTGAAGCCGGACCCGACTCAGAGTCGGGTCCGGCTTCAGGTATTTGTTCTTTGGGCAGGTCATATATGTTGAGTTCTACAAACTTCACAATGGAATGACGACTCTCCGAACCTAACTCCAGAGTGAGGTTAGTCCCTGGCTGTCTTTCACACGTGGCTCAGCGACTCGCGACGGACACGAGGTTAGACACGCCGTCAACCGGTTCTGAACACCTCAGTCGCATCCAACGTCATATAAAGATATTCAGCCAGAACACGGGGCCAAAACGTTAGAACTACTACGTGACATCGAACCATTAGGTCAATCGATGTAACTGGACTAACGAAACTTTAGATGGCGTTGCCAGTCTAAAAATACGATGGTGTTATAATGACTGTCTTTAATTCAGTCATTTGCAACGTGACAACCTACCATTCACTTAGTAGTTGAACTGCATTGGTAGTCTAGTGGTAAACGTATGCTACTAACTTAGGATTAGATTTTCGGGTCGTAGTTTTTAATTTTTTTTTTATCAGGATTTGTTTAGTAGCATGGAGTGTGGGATTGTGTCTAGTGTATGGCGACTGCCTCTATAACATGGAATTTAAATTTAACAGGTGAAATGTAGGTGGTATTCATCTTTGCTGAACTTTTGTGGAAATTACAGGGTGGTAATTTTAAGTTGTCCACTTTTAAAGTAACGTATGAAATGGTTTATTTATTTATTTATTTAAACTTCATATACAGACTTTTGCCTATAAAGCTAAGCGTCCACTTGTCGGTATCGTACGCATCGGACGCGTCGCATCAAACAGATACAAGTTTTCACAGTGCGTCCACTGTATCGGCAGCGTACGGATTACCGACGGTGAGTACCAGAATACGGATTGACGATGCCAGTTCATTCGGATTTTCGTAGTGAGCGATGGAGGGCGAGCGAACGGGGTGCGTTCACTGATCGGCATTCCATTATGACGTCATCGACACGCATCGCAAAAGTTGCCTCTCCGAGCAACGGTGTCGGCATTGCCGATGTGCGATGCGTACGATGCGGACAGGTAGACGCACTTATATGAGTCTCTATACAAAGAATGTTACGATGCGTTGCGTGCGATGCATCTGTTGCGTACGATACCGACAAGTGGACGCTTAGCTTTAGGCGGACTTAATGCCATAGGCATTCTCTGTCAGTCTACTTTTGGGTGATGTTCATGTCATCGCAATTACTGTGTTATCATTTATGCTCGAAACTCGTAACAATGTATTTATTCATGACAAAACAAATGTTACGTACGGACATTAACAACATATTCACTAATGGACATTTAATATTACTAGATTTCACGTTCATTCAAACATAATATTTGACTATAAATTAATTAGCTCAGATAAACAATAAAAGCACGCAGTATGTAATGCAAAGCTCTTTTTTATACTAATGTGTTATTTTCTTATAGCAAGTGAAAGGTGAGTGTTATACCATAAAAAATCCAACGAGTAATTTAGGATGACGGCGTTTTAATTCATATATTTTATTTTTACAAATAAATGTTAATAATAAATTTACATATTTTTTTAATCAAACGTTTTTTTTTTATTTAACTTCTTATTGTCATTGATATTTTTTTAAATATTAGCTGCTACCAAATTGCATTCGCCAGATCAAAGAGGTTTATTGCCTAATCTTAATTAAGAACGATTTTGATTCAATTAAAGTAGTTTAAACTTTGGTGGTCAAATTAGAAATGAGCGTAAATCTAATTTTAAATTGACCTTGATGATTCAATTCAATTAAGGTTTCTCTATCAGGGGTAATTATGCGTAGAATTTATTTTGATTAAATTTATCTTTTTGAAAGTTAAAGTCAAAATATATCATTTAGCCTCTAGTAGTCCACTGCTGGACATAGGCCTTTCTCAATTTGCGCCACAACACCCGGTCTTGCGCCTTCCGCATCCAGCCCCCTCCAGCGACCTTCTTCAGGTCGTCAGTCCACCTGGCAGGGGGGTGTCCACCTTACGGTTGCCGAGTCGCGGTCTCCATTCCAGGACTCGTTTGCTCCAACGGCTGTCGGTCCTTCGGCAAACGTCACCAGCCCACTGCCACTTCAGCGAGCTTATTTTGCGAGCTATGTCGGTTACTTTGGTTTTTTGTCGGATGACCTCATTAGGAACTTTATTCTTCAAAGAAACTCCGAGCATAGCTCGCTCCATAGCCCGCTGCACGAAAGTCAAATAGTGACCATAATATTATTATTATTATTATTTCCAACTGCCTTGTTGGTCCTCTCTCCTACCTACCTCTCACTCGAGCGATTAGGGCGAAGTGTTATTTAAGCACGGCATTGAAACAGTGCCTGGTGGATGGCGATTTATTTATTTATTTACTTAAACATATGTACATTTTAGACCAAGACGTTATACATAGAAGAGAAAAAAAAAACACACACATAAAATAATATTTGACAATAATCAAAAAGAAGAAAATACAAACAATAAAAACAATTACACATGACACAAACTATACAATTAATAACAACAATGGTTAAACTTTATCCAAGTTTTCACAAAATGACAATATTTCATTACGTATATCTATCCAAGACGAAGCAAATAGATCACAATCCGATTTTGATGTCATAAGGTTATTAAACAGTGACAAGGAACGTATGAGCGGAGAGTTGGCATGAGCCACGGTGCGTGCATCGGGTATGGCAAAAAGTGGATGTTTACGTGCACGTAAGTCGTAAGCTGGGAGAACAGGTACATTAAGCCTAACAAGCTGGCCTACTAGTTCCGGACAGTCGGAGTCGCCCCTCAAAGTCTGGCAACAAGCTGTCAGAAGGCAGAAATTTCGTCTAACTTCAAGTGAATTGAAACCCAGCATACCCAAGAGAAATTTTGTGGGGTATAGGAAAGGATAATATCCAAATAGTTTTTTATAATAAAATCTCAGAAATGCTTTTTGTACTTTTTCTATGAGTAAAGCGTAAGAACTCTCGTAGGGGTTCCAAATTATTGATGCAGATTCTAATTTACCTCTTACTAGTGCCATGTAAATTAATTTAATTGCTAGGGGACTATTGAAATCACGCATATTGCGGATTACAAAGCCAAGTCTGCGGTAAGATTCAGCCGTGAGTTTTTTAATATGATCGTGGAAATTGAGCCGTGTATCAAAGAGTACTCCTAGGTCTTTTACTGAATTAGCTCTGGATATTATTTTGTCTCCCAAAGCGTAATTAAAATAGTGCGGATTTCGAGCTCGACTAAAAGTCATGACGGAACATTTACTCGTGTTAAAATAAAGCTTATTTTCAACGCTCCATTGAAGTATAGAATTGATATCTTCTTGCAAAGTCAATGTATCTGTAACGATAGGCTCACCTCTTATCAAATGGGACCTAAACATGACAGGTGAAGTGTTAAATTGTTATTCCTCTGCTTGGTAATAAAGGTGTGTGTTTCAAAGCTATAAGGTCGTTATTGGAATAGCAGCATTAAATTTGTTGTTGTCATCGTAAACCAATATCTATAACTACTAGAGAATAAACGGGTTACTCACGTATTATTATCGGGATATTGCCGACCGGTTTCTATATTTCATTAAGGAAATATTTTCATCAGGGCTGTGAGTGCAGTATATAATATCTGTAGTATGTAATATCTATAACATAACATAACATAACATCACATCTTTATTACCCAGAAGGGTGTTACAGAGGTGTAAAACACCCACACTTCATCTGTTATGTTAAGGTTCCATGGGATAAAGGGTGAGCATATCGCCATCCACCGGGCACAATGCCAAGTACGTTATGCATCTTTTGTGAATTTCCTGACGGAAAGTTCACGAACAATACCTCGCGGTGAGAGGCGCACGCTAACCACTAGATCACCGAGGCAGTAGTAGGCCAATATTTATAATTGACAAATAATAATTAATACCACGTATAGAGAAAAACAAATATAGAAACTCCAATCCCGCGATATAATACTAAAGCTTTCTCTCAGAGGAGGATGTTTACGTTTACTTAATCGCCAATCAAAAATAATATCCCACAGACCCGAAAAAAAACAGAAGAGATAACATTACATAACATCACGCCTATGTTACTCAAAAAGGGTGTGGCAGAGGTGTACAACTCCCACATTTCACCTGTTATGTTTATGTCCCATGAGATAGGATAGGATAGATATATTATTTTGACATATTTTGACATTTCTATAATTTTACTTTATTACTAAATAATACTGATGCATGCTTAGATAATATTGACAATGTGTAATTTTAATTATATCAATTTTATATTTGTACGCTTTGCATGGCAAAACATGTTGTTACATAACCAATACCACCAATTCAACTGTTATAGAAAGTAATATTCTGTAAACCACACATGTTTAAAGCAAATAAATATATCTTTATATTTATATCTCTTTATAGGGGGTGAGCCTATCGCCATCCACCGAGTACAATTCCATTCAAATTAAAAGATATATTACTTATTATCATCTTTATTAAATAATACTAGCTTACGTACGCGGTTCACCCTACATCGTACATCTATTGAAGTATTGAACTAAATATCTCCACAACGAGTTTCATTAAGTTCAGTCTGTGGCGGTATCCGCACATAAGAAATGACAGATGACAATGACAACGTCAAGTAATGACACACACGTGACATATGTCAAAGAGCGCTGAATCGCGATAACGAAGTGTTCACAGAGAGTGTACATATATACCACTTCCAATACGCTACCGTTGAACAGCTGCCCGCCAGGCAATACCACCGAGCCTGGTCGGAGGATCCTCCCTTTGTGGTGGAGGAACATCACACCCTGTTCTCTCTACAAGTCTGCTAGATTTGCAGCCTATTGGATACAAACAAACAACCAAAATGTATGCCTCTTTATAATATTAGTATCTTTAGATACATGACAATTATTCAATTTCTATATGCAAATGGCATTTCTGTGTATATAGAAAAATCACAATAGATTTCTAGATCGAAATAATTATAGTCAACGTTATTTCAAATTGAAAATGAAAGATCATCATTAATTAAAAACAAAAAAGTCACAACCATTTTGTAATTCAATAGAATATTAAAAAAAGATAACCTAGAATCCAACACTGAAAGCTATTTCATAAGTTCAAAACTAAAAGCTCTGTCGAGATAAATGTAAAATATGAAAATCAATTTGAATATGCATCGAGACCGAAGGTGGATATGAATGTATACGATCCGCATAAGTTGAATTTCACTCCAGAGACTAAACTGATATCGTATTCTCACGGAAGAATATTTGATTCCGATATTTTAGATTCCATATTTCTAGTGAGAGGTTTATAAAATTTTCATTTCTTAACTATTTCAAAATCATTTATACAGGCTTATTTTATTATTATTTATTTATTTAGCAGGCTAGTATCTATCTATTTATTTTATTAAATTTGAACTTGATATTATATGAACGGAACTTGTATATTTATACTATGTAAGATAATATTAACTTGTTTCTCAAGCGATTAAAATATTTTCACTTTTCATTAATATCATAATTATCGTTCGCTTTAAATCAAAATATCTTAAGGAAACTTGCATACCTGAGTGCGCATACTTATACACAATGTGCTCAATGATGGTCGAATTCTAACAACTCGCACTTGGCCAGCGTGGTGGACCATTATCTAAACCTTCTCACCACGAAAAGAAGTCCGTGCCCAGCAGTGGCAGGTCATCCTATTCTAAGAACTTAGACGTAGTCCACAAATCCCAATTTTACAAGAAACGCATATTTTTTTTGCATTTTATTTGTAGAACAATGCAGTACAAGAGTCTTATTTGAAAATCTTCATTACAGGTTTTTTTTATCATTAAATGTGTTATGGCAAGTAGAATTCTAATATGCAATAAACGAAAATGCCAAAACGGCGGTAACGGCTCCTTTCTTAGGATAGAGCGATGTTTGGAATGTGGTGATACTATTTGTATTATAGATGTGATATAAAGTCTGTAATTCCATAACATACTAAGAATATACCTTTCCGTCCTCCCAGACAGACTAAAATTCGTTCCTTTAGTCTTGATTTTCTGCTCCAATTTCCATTTAAATTAAGCGCTAGCAAAGGTTTCTAATTTCAACGCTACATTAGAGCAGTGGTTTCAACTCCGTTGCTAATCTTTGCTTAATTTCTGAAAATGTTGGTTTCATTTATGCATATCGTGGCGAGAGATTAGTGAGACGATATTTCAGAAGGTTTGTACTTTGTATAAAAGCTTACACGTTACATACTTAGTAAGTATATAACGTGTAAGCTTATTGACAGTAACTTTTATCGTCATCTGTAAGTATTACTTACAGATGACGATAAAAGTTACTGTCAATAAAGTATCACTGAGAAAAAGTAGGTTTCATTTAAAAGAAACAGTCTTATTCAAATGATAAAATACGGGTGTTACTCACGTAATGTTGGTCTATTTAGTCGACCGCGGTTTCAGGCATCTTCAAGAGACTGCGATACGTCGCGCCTGAGTCGCAGCCAGTCTTGCACTAAATAGACCAACATAACGTAAGTAGCACCCGTATTTCATAATTTGAATAATGTTACAAACTCACGTCAGTTTTAATAAGAAACAGTCTTGTAAGAAAATTTTAAGATAGTTCTTTACACAAAACAATTGTTTAATTACTTCATGTACGTGTGAATTTTACGTAGAAAATAACTTTTATAATGTCTAAAACACTATATTACTTTACATAATTAAAGTGAAAATTTAAATATGTACAATATGATTTCGGTATTTACTGTAGGAATGCAGATATCTAGCTATAAGACACAAATCTAAGCCGAACAAAGTGCTTTAGATTATTCAGTGTTATGTAGTACCTTTAAATGCAATTATTTTACTTGTTAAATATTCTAAACCTACCTTAGATTTAATCTTCTTCTTCTTCGTCATGTCGATGGCTGAGTCAAATTTTATTTTGACTTCCCATCGTGGTGAAAGGACTAGCCAATTCGATTTGAATAACTCGCAAATTGCCCAGGGTGCGCCGGACGTAGGGATTTGTTGAGTACGTCACTCGGAGAGGCTCCTTTCATGTACCCCAGAGTTAGTATGAATTCTAAATCGTTTCTTGAGACCTTTGCAAACGTTTTGAATTTTCAAACTTAATATACCTAACAGTATTATTTTCCCGAGAAATTAGATTTATTTTGAATCAACGTATAATTTAAAATAACTAATTTGGGCTGTATGATGTATGGCTTTCGTAAGTATGATATTTATAGAAGTGAGTCGAGTTCATTTATGAGTTGACAATTTTGAACCTTATTTAGGAGCAGACAAGGTTTAAAACTGTCAATACATTAACTAACTCGACTGTATTCTCGTAGTACTAGGGAAGTAGCATAAACACTAATCTCAAATGCAATATGTGCTAATGAAATATTTATTAGCACAAACTCTTCACCCAGTACGACATTATTTAGGGAAGTTTGTAACTTGTACCGCCAGATGACGCTTCACAAACTTGCCACAATGTTCTACATTACATAACATAACAACACGCCTACATAACCCAAAAAGGTGTGGCAGAGGTGTACAACACCCAAATTTTGCCTGTTATGTGTAGGTCCCATGGGATAGGGGGTGAGCTTTTCGCCTTCCACCGGGCACAATTCCAACTCTGTGCTGCTAAAGCGAATTTCCTGATAAAAAGTTCACAAATACCATGTGGCCCGACCCGGGAATCGAACCTGAGACCTCACGTTTGGCGAGGCGCATACGCAACTCATTTACTTCTTCATTGAAGTTTAAAAAACATGTTTACATCATATTAAAATTTGTTATTATATGACACCTATGTAATCCAGTTTTAGCAAATAAAGATTTGATTTTGATTTTTTTTGTGTGCAACATAGTAGTAGCTACAAAATAAGGATTTCCACCTATTGGCTGGTTCAAGTGGATTTAAACGACTTATTTTATTATTTCACACAATTTAAAAAAAAATTGGCCTAAGACTATCTTCACTTTATAATCTTGAGATAATAAATAATGCCTAGTTTTCTGTACACTATTTTTGATCTCTATATCTCATTCAATGTCAGAGCTTTAAGCTTGCAGTTGGAAGCAAGCGTCAGCTTCAACGCTCGACATTTATGTTTACTTATTTCCATAGAAAAGATGCGAGTGCAAATTTGTCGTGTCGTCACGTCTGCGCGCGCATGTTTTTGGAACGAAGTTCCTTATCGCGCGTTGCGAAAGAGGGCTAGACGGAAAAAAATGGAACGAAAAGTTGTAACGACACTTTTCGTAGCAATTTTCGTAGCGGCGTTGTAATTACATGCTACGTTACAGCTACGGTGCTACACATTTTTATGTGTCCGTTTTTGTTTTTTTGTGTTTTCTCTCTCCGCTTATAGAAAAAAAAAGATAAAATAAATTAAAAAAAAAAACTAAAATGAAAAAAAAATTACTAGAGTTAAGTTTTTAAAAATTGGGGGCGCTGGCGCGCTGCGATAGGTCCCGCGCAGGCGTACACGATCCATGAAGGGGATGCTCTGGACAGCGATCCACTGCCCAGTACTAACGCGTAGGGTAGTAACTTTACCACACCCACCACTACTGAATACTACCAAAAAAACACTCCCACCACTCCGACTCATAGGACCAAGTTCAAGGGTCGGCGGCGAGATTATAAATCAAACTGAATTTAGTGTACTAGTCACGATTGATGAACACCGTATATACAGTACTGACTTGCTGATTACAAAATAACAATAAAAACCATCTCCTTATATACCCGTGTTGGTAACGAAACCATATCGCCTTCTAATTCGACGCTAACGCCATCTAGATGCAAAATTGGTACTAAAATCCGACCAGTATAATTAATTAATCGCGATATGATTTCGTTTACCTTTTTAACGTAAACAGTAACAATAATGAATCCTGACAGTGTTTCTGCACAAGTTCCGGATATTGCTGATGGATTTAGGTAAGTAGAGATTTTATACAGACAATAATAAATGCTTTTGTATTTTAGCAAGTACGCATTATAACCTTTCTTTACTATTGTGCTAACCAAGTCATACGCGTTATAATCTCTCCATTATTGTGTGTTTAGCAAGTGTATGTACGCGTTATAACTATATTAAATTCAAAAGCAAATTATTTTTTAATATTACCTCAGAATGTTTACTAATTTTGTTATATTCATGAAATATCCGATTAGAACACATCTAATTATGTCATTGGGATTGGTGATGAGATTATTGATAATGAGATCTGATATTATTATATCGCGAGTAAACTTGCGAATACAATTTAAAAGAAAGCAAGGTAATCGCAGAAAAATAATGTTAAAGATAAGGTTTGTTATGTGTGATCATAGAACTATTACTCCTAGAAACCGAGTACACGCATGAAATGTGAAGCCACTTTAATTGTGCCGTTTCAGTTCAGTGTAACTCTCTTTTCAATCAATCTGTTTTTAGCCTAACTTTATACTTAAATTCATACAAGCAGTTTATTGATCTAGGCATTATAAGTCTATGCGTGTGTTTGAATGAACCTCGCTTTCGATATTTTGAAATTCGAATAGCGCGAAAGTTCGAAGATAAGAATTATTTTGAAATTGAGTGTGTAAGGCACAGGAAATATTGTTATGTAGCCCATAGACTACATAAAAAATAGCAGGACATATTGTATAGTCTCTTGAAACACTAACTGAAGCACCCATAGTAAGTCACACGTACACACAGAACACACACATTGACACAATAGTAAGTCAATCGCCCGCCATTACGCTTTGGACTGTGCTGATGCTCGGATCTTCAAGAAAAATAATTAAAAATGCCGTCTTGTGTTGTGTAAAGCTGCCGAAACCATAGCGCCTCGACAAAAAAAAACCAGGGGATCACTTTTCATAGGTAAGCAAGTAATATATTCAGCTTATTGCCGAAATTATATTGTTTTCGTAAAAAATTATACCAAAACTATCAGTGTTGACAGTCAATAAATATTTTCATTTACCCTGAATTTGGGTTAATATTTTTTAGTAGTATAATACATTTAGTATAAATTATTATTCTATGTTTTATAGATTTCCTGCTGCAAACGACGCATGGAAAATTTTTTGGGTAGAAATAATTAGAAACTGCAGAAATTATAACAGTTGGTAAAATTAAATCAGCATAAGGGATTGTAAGTAATTGAAAAGCACACCACTAAACATTATTATTTACTGTAAGAAAAATGGAACGACACAAGTAATTTTAATGTTAAAGCAATTATTACTTGAACATTTGCGCAATAAAATTAAAAATAAATTGTAGTAATAATTACAAAAGAAGTTAATTTATAAAAAAACAATTTTACGAAGAATTTTTTTTTGTCAAATTTGATTTAAATTGTCCTATTCATAAGATTAAATGTAATAGTGTCTGCTGTACGGGGAAGACGCTATCTCCTGCAAGTCCTGCAACCCAGTTATTACTTGTGCAGGCGTTAGGAGATTCACAAGTTAAGGATGCTAGTTTATGTCAATAAAGATTTTTATTTTTGAAATAGTAAAGAAGTATAAGAACTAAACCTCTAAAATATTTATTTAAATTATTGTAAAAATGTGGGTAATATTTCTCATGGCTGGTAACCCCTAACACACGCACACATAAACAGACCGCCGCCATTTTGGTGCTTCCATCATTTTATAAGTGACATTCTCTCCTGCTTTTTTTATGTACTCTATGATGTAGCCATTCAGCCTATAGGAGTATTGTGAAAATATCTCGACAATGATTTTAAAAGTATCATTCGATTATTTTAAGAGAATGATTAAGTGATTCTGAATGATCGTGTGTACGCTTGCTATGCTTGATAATTTAATTGTCTTAATGTTTGTTTTTTTTAATTTAGTTTAAATTTTTGTTACCGTATATTTAGTTTATTAATAGACTGTTTTATTTGTTTAGTGGTTAAGGTCGCATACCTTTTACTGCAATCTCGGGTGCAAATCCTGATTTGTTGTTATTTGGAATTACCGAACTTCGTTCCATCCGGGTGTCCCTTGACACCTCAGTAGTTTTTTTGTTTGAAAATATGTAAACATACGTTTCTTTACAAGCTTAATAGGGAGATTAAAAACCAGGCTCAGCGTTGAATTTGGGCCAGTAGAATTGGGCCAATTTTCAAAGCGATCTCTATTAAAATAGTATTTTTACACTTGCTCTAGTCTACGTAGGACCCGTCAAACTAATCGTTGAACATAGTTTTCTAAAACAAAATATATTGTTTACATTTATTGTGATTGCAATATTTTCATAAAACTCGGCTTACTATGATGATGATGTTTTTTTTCTTGACACAGCCACAGGATAGATAAACAAACGCACAGTCACTAGAACATAGGCCCGTTGCTAAGTATTAAATACATATTTTTATTTACTCTTCAAGTTGCCATATTGTAGCTTACGATAAATTGCATATCGTTTGTCTAATCTGTGTGCTAGGGGCAGTCGTAAAAGTTGACGAAGTTATAGCGAACACACCTGCCTCAAATATTTTTTTACTACGCATGCACGTGAATTCTATGACAGGGTCACAAATTTTCAACGCATTTAAGTTTATATGTATGATTTAGTCCCAATTTCAACAATCTTCTTTATCTGCGGTTAACGCTAAACACGTGTTTTGATATATCTCTCCTCTATCTTTCTCTCTGTCATTCAATGTTCGAACGACACTAAGGGTCAAATAGCCATACTTACATACGGTTTTTCTAAATAGTTTTACAACTAGCAACTTTACGAGTGGATAGCAAGGCTCTATGGAAAACAAATGCAAATTCTTTCACACTGAATGTTTGGATGATCTCGACGGTTTAATCAAGAAGACGTCTGCTCAACGCCGAACTTGATTGATGAAATCGGGCATAAAACTGATACTTTAATCCGATGCTTACCTGATATTATGGAAAAAGGTTTATAGGTTGTCAGTTATCGTAAAACACTTGTTCAAACCATATCAGTATTTATTATAGCCATCATAAAAAAAATTTATTCCCGCTTTGCCTGATTTTCGTTTCCATAAAATCTCGGCGTCAACGTTATTGGCACTCAATATTGAGTCATTTAAATATGTACATATATTACAATATTTAGTACTGTATCATAAAAAAAAATCCCTCCCTGTAGTGAAGGACATAGGTTTATTTTATTGATGTACTTAAAACGCTAGTAAGTCTATCAGTCAATGAATAAAATATGAATAAATAAAATAAATAAAAGCTGGGCGCGAACAGCATTATATTATTTAAATGTGGCAAAATAGTGCTAGCGTAAATAATCACTGTGGTACCTAAAGTTATAAGTAATAAAGGTAAATTTCGTCGGAGACTTCAACACGCGAACTGCTCAGCAAAAGGATTAAAGGATTATGACCAATCGACTATGGTATTGTTTATCGCTGCTGTGCTATCTATTCCGTGGCTTTGTCAAGATAAAAACTGCTGTATAGTATGTTGAATAATATGAAAGTTTAATTTTCATAGTAACCTGGGATGTCATGATAAAAGTTAGTAAACAAGTGCAAAAAACGTGATAATTCTATCAAAACAAAATTTGATTCTAGTTCATCCTTCATGTATAAATAGAAAATCTATTTTGTTTATTAAATCCCGCTTTAGTTATGTCTATTATTACTAGATAATCGTCATACACAAAACTAGAAATTATTTACTATCTCTTATTCGTGACACAAGGGTTTTGGCGATACAGTTTTTGGACATTACCTTTAAAATAAAAATTTTTCAAATGCTTATCATGCACTTATAATATATTCTTTATATTACTCTCTCTATATTACTTCTTATATCACTCTATATTCTGTACCAAAATCAGAGAAATTAAAATCAAGCTCCAAAATGTGATTCACAAATAGTTATTCGAGAATTGGACAATTTTGTTACGCTTAAGCATCAATCTGGGACGCCAAATCTTGGAGCCGGATGATGTCAAGTCACTCCTGATCGGCCGACTGCTCCACATTATGGAGGCTATTGGCCTAAAGGAGAGTCTATAATGAGGCTACAATCACAATAGACCCACGGAGGTCGACGTGAAAACCCAAAGCCTCGTCCCAACAATAATAATAATACGGTATCCACTAATCCGGATTTTATTTTCCAAATTACGGTATTATTCTCGGTACCAAATTCAGAGCGACAAAAATCGAGCTGCAAAATGTCAAATTCACAAATTATTTATTTGTGAATAAGTTCTCCGGGACTAGTGGCTAGCGTATGCGACCTTTCAGCACGAGGTCGATTTCTGAGTCGGGCAATTTAGGATTTTCATCAGGGATTCTCAGCAACAGCACGGAGTTGGAATTGTGCCCGGTGGATGGCGATGGGCTTACCACCTATAACATGGGACCTAAGCATAACGGGTGAACACATTTCTTCTGTGTTAATACACCACTGTCACGCATCTCTGGGTAATATTTAATTATATTTAATGTAATGTATGTTACGTTTTCTATGAATTTCAAGCATTGGTTTCTAGCCGCTATTTTTATCAGGAAAAAGGTTTTACTTGTTTACTTTACAAAACAAATGTCATGGTATGTGCCATTTTACTTTCAGGAAAGTGAAACGTCGAGGTAATGAGAGATTTTGATTTCGCACAGAAAACTAGCGGAAAAATCTAATTTACTTATAATAATTAAAGTCGATTCGTATATAAATTATGTTTCTGTTAAAAAGATAATACCTTTAAGTGTGGGGGCGTTATTAAAGACTTTGAAACTGCGACATTCTGCACACCGGGCAGTCCCTTTAACCAACCAGCTACAGTCACCTGTAGCCAGGATCCTAAATTTCTTAACTGCATGTTACGTCATTTTGTGACGTCACGTTCATCCATTTGTTTCTATCTTAAGTGAATACAATAGAGAAGTAAATACAATATTGTTTAGTTTATTTTTAATACCTATTGTCGTGTTAAGACTTTTTTACCATAACGGGTAAGCCATAAATAACAAGAACGTTATTTGACCGCGTAGAGGCATCCTTTCAGTAGAATATTGAGATGTAATACACATCAACCTGTTCTCACGTACTTTGACCATAAATAAGTATACCTTATTCTATCAAAGACGCACCGCGGTGAAATACCCTCGGTTTATCTTCACGGCGTTGATAAAGACATCACGTTCTTACTTTATTGATCACGCCGTTCATCACATTGTTCCGATAAGAATGTATTATATTGTGTGTTTTCATTCGTGACACATTACTTACGGTCTTGAGAACCAAGGTACCAAGTGCAGATAGTGACTTGGTTAGTACTTACTTGATTATTTAATATTATTTCATTTGACTCTTTGTCACTACACGTCAACCTGTTTTCACGTACTCTGACCATAAATAAGTATATTTTACTCTATCGGAGACGCACCGCGGAAAATACCCTCGTTTTATCTTCACGTTGTTGATAAAGACATCACGTTCTTACTTTACAGATCACGTCGTTCATCACATTGTTCCGATAAGAATGTATTATATTGTGTGTTTTCATTCGTGACACATAACTTACGGTCTTGAAAATATAATAAAGCACCCGTACCAAGTGCATATACAAACGTTACAGTAGCGCGTAATAGTAGAAACCATTCAGATAATGTTATACTTCTAATCAATAATACTGGTGGTAGAGCTCTTGTGAATGAGCTCGAGGGCGGCAGCACCACCGTCTCACCTTTAACCTGCCGCCAAATAGTAGTACTTCCATTACTGTGTTCCGGTTTGGTGGTGAGATCAGGCCCTGAAATTACTGGCACATGAGGCATAACACCGTAGTCCTCAGCTGCAGCGACGCTTCTATAATCTGCTTTTGTGGATTGTTGATGTCCATGGGCTGTACTCCACTTACCATCAGGTGGACTACACGTTCGTTCGCAGTGGGCCTAAAAAAAAAAAAAAAAAAAAAAAATATTTTTATAGCATTTAGCTATTCTTGGCAAATTATACTAAGAAACAGTTGAAATTATGAGACCGGCAGGATTTGAACCTGCGACCTTCTGCACACGTGGCAGTCGCCCCAACCAGCTACGGTCGCATCTTGCCTGGTCCCTAAATCTCTCAACTGTATGTTACGTCATTTCGTGACGCCACGTTCATCCATTTGTTCCTATCTTAAGTAGGATACATACATACATAATACATACATTTAGACATTGTTTTACTTCTCCACCGTCTAGTGCCAACAGGAAACAATAAAAATCTGATTTGCGGCTTCGGCAAATACTATCCGAAAACAAACTTCATGACCGTCTCAAGAGGAAATATCAATTTCATTGTGATCTATTTCCAAACTGCCAAGTTCTTGGTACCCCGAATTCACTCGAACGTATTTTATACCAAGATTTGTTTTAAACTTTAGCAATTTCGTATTGTTTTGTCTGCTTTAAAATGTGATTTATCTGCCGGAACCGCAATTTCGCTGCTTCTTTTTGAATTTGTAATTGTTTCTAGACTTGTGGTGTTGCCAAGATTTTCACAAAGAAATAACATAACATCTTGTTCGATTTTATGCACTTATTTTCCGTTTATTGTTACGTATAGTATTTGACAATGCTCCCACTTACATTATCGTTTTGACTTATTGATTTTTATAATGACAGATGATATTAAATCGTATTGCACTTCAACTTGTTGCCTTAATCGCAAATTGCAGTACTCGACACTGTCAATATGCATAACAATCCCTTTAATAACCGTTCTAGCTAAATGATTAACTAACGTTGTTGTGACAAAATTAAATAAGCTGCTCACCCATTGCTTGGTAACTTTTCTTGTACTTGGCGTTTGAATAACCTTAATAAAGTTAGCCATGCGTTACAAGTGTGCATATGTCTTTATACTATGCCAAGGCCGACTAGATAACAGACCCTTAGTTTTCACTTAACGCGGAACAAAAGATTCTCGAGCTTAAAAGAAACTGAAAGATAAAATCTTTTAGCACTTACTTACAAGAATCTACTAATTATTCTGAGGAAAAGTTTGTATTTAACCTAAAAATAAATGCCTAAAAAGCTAAAAGTAAATAACTATATTTTTATTGTATAGCTCTGAACTAATTCAACTGTATCGTAATTTGAAACTAAATATTTTTTTTCCTTTACGCCCGACTTCACTACTTCCTAATAAACATTTAGAAAGTTAACATCTGATAACACAAAAATAAAAATCGAACTCCTCCGAAATGGCTTAACCAATTTTTTGTGTATGGTAGGTCTGAAAAAGGTTACGTTTACAGTATTTTATTTTAAATGATTTTCTCTAATTCAGCATTTAAGTCATACAAAACAAAACAACAAACGCCTCCGCTTCACGCAATTACAAATGCAATAGCAAATTACACAGAATTACACAAGATATAATTTAACTCGAGCTAAATTGCATCGCATCAGTTAAATGGCCGCAAAGTGAACCCATTTACGTGACGTCATCGCAATGCCAGTTAAAAGCGACGAAGGAAGAACTGAAATAAATAGATGTCTTTTTTCTCGGAGGTTACAAGAGGGGCTTCACGGAAATGGACTTGGCCTTGGTCGTGGTTGACAGTCCGATCAAGACTAAAATCAGATAAAGGTGGCTGTAGAAAAAGAGACGTAGAGATTTCTTTTGAAACCGCATTAAATAAAATCTATTTTATTTATTAATTATTAAAAACAAAAAGAATGCCTACCCCTATTGAGGTGTCAATGCATGATTTTATGTATGTACCTAAGTTTTATTTAATCCAAAGATATAAATCAGCTGAATATTTTAAATAAAATCTTGAATAAAAGACTTCACAATAGAATAACTCTGAACTTTGGACAATAGTATTGCAATAAATAAGTGAAATTAACAAATGAATCGAATTTTCTTTGACATTGAACTCGCACAATGCCAGGTATTTACTTCAATCCTGACACGCATTGAAGCGCGAAAATAAATAGTGCGTGAGAAATTAATGTTTCATAAAACACTACGAATACCTTCTAAAATACCAGATTTAAGAAGTACAAAGTAACGCTATAAAATACATTAGGTACTTGTAATGTTTTAAAAAGTGTCTATTGTGAAAATAATAATGTTTTGTAATCTTTCGCGATTTGAGAACATTTTTCAAAAATAATACTACGGGTCTAAATCGTGTAATTATTAAAAGGTAAATAAATACCCATACTCGACGTCTCGAAATGACTTGCATCATTCGTGGTCACGAGCCGACTGGTGAAGCTCTGCGTCGTCTCCGTGAAGCGCGGATATTGTCCACTACCCGCACTTGATCATCACAATTTTATTTTTATTTAGTTCGGAACTGTCGGTAGTTCGACACCCAATACTAAGGGTATCAGTTGGTTTACGCGTAACATTGCGTAGCGAGCATAGGTATTTATTTACCTTTATAATAATTACGCGATTTAGACTCGTTATTATTGAAAAATGGTTATGTGTTATATTTTACTTTTGAAACAAAATCTTTACATGCCTATTATAATCTACCAGGCACACTTCAGACTATAATCTGCTATTGAGCACTTCCTCAAAAAAAACACTAAACAATATACCCCATCCAAAGATCGACCCACACTTGGGTTGTCGGAAGTGAGAAATAATATCGATATTTATAAAAATGTCAATATCGGCGTCGATATATTGAGGAAAATATATCGGTTATACATTACATTATATCAGTATTTTTTTAAAATAAGTACTGATATAATGAAAAAATAAAAATATAAAAATAAATATAAAATATATATCTGATATAAAAATAGTGTATATTACATGGTGATGAAGCCGATAATAAGGTTATGATTGTCTTGATTTTAAGATCCTGTGTGGTTTTCATCGGTAATTGACACACATCGAAAAATCGGTCATGGAAAAAAAATACGTCATAAATAATGTACTATTCAAACAATTTTCGATATAGGATGATTTGTATCGATATATCGATAAATCGAATTAAAATAAATTGCTAAAAAATATCTATTTATCGATTCTTTTTCAACAAGCCTAGCTTACACTAGCAAGGTAGGTTTAGGTCTTAAAATCACCCAACATTTCATTGGAAATATCCTAAAGTACAATGTCATGACGCCAATTTGTGTCAATTTAACTAACGATTATCACATGTGATTACAAGCCCTCAAGTGATATCATGCTATTATTAATCTTAGTGATCACTGTTTAATTTGCATTTATACACTTGAGAAGTTTGATTTTTCTTTGCCAACTTATAATGTCCCACTGTTGGTACATATCTCTCTCATACCACAGTATAGATTATAGTAGGTTAACTTCATAGAAATGGGCCAATGCCGGTTTGCTTTACCACATTACACAACACAATTCCCTATTTAAAACTTTCACAGAGCCTTCTTTATGGAACGAGTCTAAATCGTATGTGGCGTTGAATTTAAAAATTATTTACTGACCATAGTAAATCTTTTTAAGGACTTTATGTGACGTAAAATGGTGGTATTCTCTATTAACAGTACTAGTTTCACTTTTAAAACGTATTTAATTAGCTTGCTTACGAGTTTTGAACACATAAAGTATACATCTCTATTAGTATACATATTAGTATATATATTATATTTTATTTTATTATGATTTTGGAATCTGTAATTTAATGCTGAATTGGAATTTTGTAATTATATTATTAATTAATTAATTTTATATTATCCACTTACATAAATATATCTGTAATGACGTGTAAAGCAATCAATGAGTTTTATGAGTTTTTATGAGTTTTTCATAAGTACTTATAATATTTTATTGTATACCTACTACATATTTACCAAATATGCACCTACCACTTTTTAACTCTGTAACACCCTAGGTTATCTGTTAGACAATGGCCTTTGGCATTAAATCCGCCTTGTACATTTTGTTGTAAATAAATAAATAAAAATATGTTTTAAGATCAAATTATTTAAAGTGCTAAAGTTAAATAAATAAATAAAAATATTTTTTAAGATCAAGTTATTTAAAAAAACTTTTTGTGTCTTTTTTTTAACCATTATAGGTCGTTACATTTTAATAATAACGTCAGTCAATGTCGTTGACTCCTAAAATTACTTTACTTTGCCGGGTCACATTAATTAAAAGTTGACATTATGCTGACACTTCTTAAAATTTTTCGGCTACGTTTCCTTATAAAACGATTTTATCTTCAATGGAATTACAATTTGTACTTAAATATAAAGCATTTTTTTTCGTTATAACATTTCATAACAGTTTTTTGGGGACGTCAAAGGTTAAGGAAAATCAATTCGTAATTTCAATTAACCCTGGAATGTTTTATGAATAGAAACGGCTCTGAAATAAATTTACATACAGACAGCCTGACAATAGAAATTATTTTCTATTGATATTTAAAAATTAACACTTCACCTTGTCTCAAGATGGAAATAAATTATTATGAAAATAATAAAATATTAAAATTTTATCTTTGCTGTATTTTTTGTTGCTTTTCTTTCTTTCGAATGCTCTGTAAAATTTAATTAAAATCAGTAAATTGCTGCCGCTTTGATGGTCTAGTATAGCATATGCACCTTTCACTGGGTCTCGAGTTCGATACCCGGGTCGGGCAAAGTGTTATTTGTGGTACTTTCCGTTAGGAAATTCACAATAGCAGCTCGGAGTTCGAATTGTGCCCGATGAATGGCGATAGGCTCACCCCCTATCCCAAGAGACCTAAACATAACAGGGAAGTGTGGGTGTTGTACATCTATCCCACTCCCTTCTGGGCATAGGTGTGATGTAATCTTGTGGTACTTTCTGTAAGAGCTCTTTGTAGGTCATTATCAATATAGTTCTAAAACTTTACATGGTATCAACTCAACTATTAATCTCTAATGCATTTTAAAAACTATATTTAAGTATAAGCTTTGGCCATAAGCCAGCTTTGGCCATAACAAATAGTTTCCATTATCTACTTCTAACAAAATTTTCTCGCAAATTTTATGTTAGAACTTATTTTGTCAAGAATTTCAAGATAAGAATAGGTCATCTACAAGAATTTACATTCTTGCAAGCTCCAACGCCAGCAAATAGGGACTGCATTTTATGAGATATTATGCTTAGCATGGCTAAGCTATTTAAATACGTAACAAAATTGCCTGGGGTGGCTATTTATATATATTACTTATTATTATTATTATATAATATAGTATTTAAAACAATAGCCTTTAACGAAATGGACGTCGGCACTCGAAAGAAATTCACGAAAATAATGTCTTAGGTCTGATTAGTATAAACGTAGTCGATGTTCAGAAATATTAATAACTGTCACAATCAAATGTAAACTTTACAATATTTCGATGACTATTGTTTTAAATCACTTTCACTTTGGACGTTTTCGAGCGCAGTATTTAATATACTAGCAAACAATATTTACGAAATTTCATTAAAAGAGGTCAATATCACCACAGTGTTAACTTCCAAGTCTCAGACGACAAAAATATTGTAAACATTTTATTAAGTTCGTTAGAAGTTTTCCAATAGATGCAACAATATCAATCACTTTGAAATGTATTCTCTCACCAAAGAAACTGAGGGTCAATCGCCTGAAAGGCTTTTAGAGCAGCCAAGTGAATAGTTCAAAGCAATTTTTTCATGTTTAATGATTTTGCTAGTTTAACTCTCATTTTTCAGGCTTTACTGCATCGCCTTAGACAGTTTATTTTCATTTGTATTGTGGTTTAAGCTTGCAGAATCCTTTGCTTAGTTTTTTTCTCAGAGCAATGTACCCACAAAATGTAAAGTGTATTAAATAAGACGTCTATTGAAGTTTCAATTTTAATTGACATATTGGTTCTGTTTTAATGCTGTAACGTAAGACAAAATGGAAATCAAACCAAAATAAAAGACATCTTTGCTTGCCTAAAATGTTAATCACTGAAACAGGACGTGAAGTAAATTTTAGCTTTTTCGCTATCAAGATTAAGAGCTTAGGATAGCCCTTGCTAAATAAACACATTTCAATTTGCAACATAATGATCATAAAAACACAATATTTTTTTATAAGATCTGAGTGATCGCTGCCTTAGCACGCCAATTGTTTTTATTAACACGCTTATATTAGCTTCACCTGTATGTTTGTTTGTTTGTTTGTTTGTATGTAACCGACTCCTTTGGACTCGATTTTGACCCACTTTAAACGGACAGATTTCATTCAAATTTTGCACACCTGTCAAAGATCGATGACAATGCAATAATTCGATAAAAAAAATTAAAAATATATAAAAAAAAAAAAAAAAAAAAAAAAAAACGCTCTTATAAATAAACCAAACTAAAAAGTAGAAAATAAATAATAGTTTAAAAAAACTAAAAAACACGCTTTTAAAGTACTTCTAACTAAAAAGTGAAAAATAATTCCTAATATAAGCTGAAAAAAGCGTGGGGCGCTCTGTGCCATATTTTTCGTCTATCGAGCAACCCACGCTTTTTGAGCTTATATTAGGAATTATTTTTCACTTTTTAGTTAGAAGTACTTTAAAAGCGTGTTTTTTAGTTTTTTTAAACTATTATTTATTTGTTATTTTAATGTTGTAGATACGTATTATACGTATTAATAAGAAATGCTTGTTAATTATATTTCAGTATATCCAAATTTTAACTTTAATTATATAATTAATTATATATTAATTATAATAAAATTCTGCGTAATTTTCTGTTTTTTCCCTACATATCATAATTCTGATTATATTAATATTTCAGTATTAAAATTATAACAAATCGCATTGTGATTATATTAAATATGGATAAAAATATGTCAATACTGCTGTATAATATTATAAATTTTAATTAGAGCACCAATTGTCTGCAAGAAAGGTACTTCACATGCAATACAAACAGGTAGCGCTTTGTGTTACCAAATGAGAAAACCATTATGCCACCGCAAGCCTTCATAACAAAAGAAGCCGTACAATATGAAATTAATTGAGATATTAATTTCTGCAACATCTTGAACTGAATGAGAAGTTGATGAGGATTATGGCCTTGGTAAAATTTCGACATTTCCTCACATGAAAAGGGTAGCATAATTAAAAGCCTATCTTGAGTTTATATGTTTTTTTTCAATTTACTATAAAAAGTGTATATAATATTTTAGTTTTAAATTGTTGCGGCCTTATTATAATTCTAAGGGCAAGTTGAATAGGAGTCTGATAAGACCTTGACAAGTCTAATAAAGAAAGTTTTTGAACTGATAAAATTACAAATTCGTATAGTTATCAGGCGATCAACTATTTAAAACTTTACTTCACAATCGGAGTTTAGACTTACAATTGACGTCTGTCCGGCATGCAAAATAAATGCCTAGAAAAACAACTTCAATAGCCTGTTTACTCCGTATAGCAGTTGTCTATAAAATTGAATACCTTTATCCACAGTAATAAGTTTGATGTCATACATTTAAAAGAAATGCTAACAGAGATGATTTCCCCAAGGACGTGAATCTTCAACAAAAGATAATACCGGCTCTTTGGCGCTCGAATCCTTATCAATCTCGCAAATAGTTATAACAGAGATATATATTATAAAACTACTAAGGAATGAAATACTTTCGAATACAGTGCGACAAAGAGCGTAACACAGTTTTATTATGAAAAAAATATAAAAGTTTGACAGGCTGTGCAAAGTGCCTGTCAAACTTTTATAAAATTACAAAATATGGTAATTTTTGAACTTCTTAAACTATGCTTCTATTAAACCTGTATTTCCATATATTTTATCTCTCCTTATTCAATGTTTGAACGGATCAAAGAGATCCAAAGCTATAGTTTAACGTAAAACGAATTAAAAAAATCAATTTAACTAGAGAGAACTGTAAGTTTAAAAAATAATAGTTTAAAAAAAACACGCTTTTAAAGTACTTCTAACTAAAAAAGTGAAAAATAATTCCTAATATAAGCTGAAAAAAGCGTGGGTTGCTCGATAGACGAAAAATATGCCACAGAGCGCCCCACGCTTTTTCCAGCTTATATTAGGAATTATTTTGAACTTTTTAGTTAGAAGTACTTTAAAAACGTGTTTTTTAGTTTTTTTAAATTATTATTTATTTTCTACTTTTTAGTTTGGTTTATTTATAAGAGCATTTTTTTATCGAATTATTGCATTGTCATCGATCTTTGACAGGTGTGCAAAATTTGAATGCAATCTGTCCGTTTAAAGTGGGTCAAAATCGAGTCCAAAGGAGTCGGTTACATACATACATACATACAGGTGAAGCTAATATAAGCGTGTTAATGACATTATTCTCACTAAGTGAGCAGAGCTGCGCGTGCCAGATGAAATTCACGTCAAGTTTAGAAATGTATGGGTTTTGACAGCTTTTACCCGGCCCGGGGATTTTTCTTCATGTTACATCTTGACATCTATTCTATCTGGTGGAATCAGCACTAAGACGTCACGGTAAAAGGCCTCTTATTTCTTACCTTAATATTATTTTGGATCATGATATTCTCTAAATTATCAAACTTAGATACTTCAGTAAAACTGCCAAAATAATACTTGTTAGTTAGTCAACTTGTCTCAACCATTTCACTAAACTGACTTTGAAGTAAGTTACTGAAATTGACGTTTTGTTAAATAGCTGAGGTCGATTCCATTGAATTTTAGATGTGAATCTATACATTTATTTGAGTTATCTAAGTAATTTAAAACTATTGAATTGAATTTTAAATAAGTATAATCACGTGTTTTAAATTTCACCAAATACTGTTCCATTGTTTTAAACTTCCATGAAAACAAACAAAGGATTATTTTAAAGTTTAAATTACGCTTCTCGTGAATATTAGTATAAAAAAACATTTAATTTTATATTAATTATAGTATTGTAAAAAGGTTAACACCTCATTACTATTTCGCTTAAAAAATCTGATCTCGTTTTGGTTTTTGATAAAATTTATTCGACATGCCTTTGAAGTGTTTGGCATCTGACAGCAAATTCCATTGTAATAAAAACCTGCGATATATATATATATATATATATACATATATAATGTCAAATTTATATATTTGGATTCTTAAATTTGACTTTTTAAGTTTTATTTAATGTACCTGCACGGCTTTGCCATCGTGTTACTTTGATAAAATATACTCATTGTTACTCATACAATCCAATAGTTTTTGAGCCAAATCGTAACAAGAAAAACACCAAATCAGTCCACTTTATAATATTTATTTAGGTGTACGGTAGAATGATTAACCTTTCTTCCGAGCTCGCTTACCAGAACTCTTCACATTCATCCATTTCATTAGCCAATAATGATAAAACAACACCTAACAACAATTTTCTATTGGATTAAAACATAACGCTTTAGAAAATTATTTAAAAAGAATTGGTTTTGACTAATAGCTTTTTAAGTATTCTAACTTCAAGAGTTATTTCAAATTTAATTTAATCTTAAATTATCTTTAGACAACTTTTCTTCAAGTCTAGCAAATAAAATTATATTTACAATGCCATAAACCCAATTTCAGAGTTCGTTGCTTAATCTATTTTTCTGTTTATTTTCTTTATGAACTCTTAATCTCAATAAACTTGGTTATAAATTTTAAATTGCTACCTAATAATTATTTTAGAAATTTCGTACTTAAACTTTAGTTAGGCTTATTTTTTGCGATAGCTTATAATACTAATTCGGTATTTTATATGATACATTTCGAAGAGTGGGCCGAGGAATTTCACAACCTTGGCCCTCCGTCCCCATTTTACTATCGGACTACTGGACAAACTGCATTCCAGCATCGCTTTATGATAGATACTCTTCAAATCAAAAAAAAAAAGCGTTACCCTTCAACATTCCTTACGCGAACTGCCAAACAATGGAATGCCCTGCCCGACTCTGTGTTTCCGCATGAGTACAATCTAGATGTCTTCAAAGCAAGAGTAAATAGGTATCTCATATTATACGCCTGCTCCACCGTAGACCGCATAATTATATCATCACCATTAAACGCGTACGACATTTAAAAATAGAAAATAAATAATTACAATTATGTTATTTGGGATTTTACTGTCAGGCTCAATATATATTGTTTTCTATTCTCACAAAGTTGGAATTGTGCATGGTGGATGGCGATAGGCTCGCCCCCTATCTCATGGGATCGAAAAAATAGGTGAAGTGTGGGTGATAAACACCTCAGCCACACCCTTTTAGGTAATATAGGCGTTATGTTATGTTATTAATTGGCAGTCGCCAGACCGTGCAATATCGATGATGATCGAACTGATTTGATCGGAAATTCTAAGTCAATTATTTCAATGAAACCATACGCCAAATCGCAGATTGCCGATGATAAAAGTAGCGTGCTATGGCCCTAAGTGTCTGTTATTTTTATGTTTGGATTTACCGAACAAAAAACGAACACGAAAATTTTGTTAAGAACAGTTTTACATCTGTTTTTTCTTGATTACTGAAAATCTGGTATTCCATATTTCGTAACAAAAAATTATTACAATTATTTATTGGGAAAACCCCTTTGCTCGAAAATTATGGACTAAAATATTTTAACCAAAATTTTAAACATAAAATTGGTGCAAAAAATAGGCTTTTTATACAAACGCTACATGAATGCATCCGCAAGAAGTGAACATTCCATTTTTCGATTTACATGAAAATGTGCGCCTTTTATCCACAAAAGGCCGTTGTATTTTATTTTAACTCAAAATATTATTTTTACTGAACAACTAATGAAATATAGGTTCAAATGAAAATCAATGTTACTTTTTCCAACTTCGCATATATATTTTGCAATAAACTACGGGTACATTTTTATTTATCACCGGCAATAATCTAAATTCCTAAGTTAAATAATAAACAATATGTTGACGATTTATTTCGAAAATATTATGATTGCATTATTTTCGATATTGTTAATAAAATTGTAATTGTAAAAAAATTGTAAATCATGAATTATACAACAACAAAAGTAGCGACAGACAAACACATTTTTATAGCCACTTATTTCCAAAAATCTAAATTATTTAATGATTTCACGAATTACAACTCATAGTTATTGATCATACGTGCAATATTTTATATTAGGGAGGGTATATTAGGGTTGGGAGGTTTTAAATGTACATTTTTCTTTGTATGCAAAACAACTTTTGTTGCTGACTCAAAATTTATCTTGTTAAGTAAAAAGATTTCTCATAGTTTTCAATCTAACACACAATATAAGTGGAAGGATTTTTTTTGAAAAACACGTTAAAGCCTTTTTTGCCGGAGGAAGTTTTTAGGTTTTTGTTACGATTACTATGAGATTAGGTATTATCACATACTTTTTAGTACCTATTTATCAAAGTAAGCTCAGTATTTGTCATTCAAATAGCAGATATTATTCAGTAGAACTGTAACAGTAGTTATTCACGTAGACATAGCAAACAAGTGCGTGGTACTGGGCAATGTGTATTGTTTAATTAAATCATGTCGTTGACTTCTACTCTCATAATTAGATACTGTATGGGAATAAGGCAGTTGAAGCATAGCGTTCACAGAAGGTAAAGATACTAATTAAGGAGCTTGAGTGCACGGTTGGCGTAGTGGTTAAAGCGGTCGCCTCGCCGCTTTCAACTGCGCTGGTGTTGTGGGTTCGATCCCCACACGGGACAAATCTTTGTGTGATCCGCAAAGATTTGTTCTTGCTCAGGGTGTACTCTGTGTGTGTGAAATGTATTTTTGTGAACACCCCCGCGACGCAGTAGTTATTGCTATTGCGGGCGTCGTTTTTAAAAAACAGAAACAAAAAGGAGCTTGCGGATAAAACGGTATGATTACTATTCTAGACAAATTCCTTTTTAGGGTTTCGTAGTACTTACAAGGAATCCTTATAGTTTCGGCATGTCCGTCTGTCTGTCTGTCCGAGGCATAAAAATATTGCATAAATATCTATGTTACTTATGTCAAAAAAGTAGTAAAATAAAATCTTTACGGACTTGAATTAAAATCGGCTTGTACGAATTTGAACTCATTGCCAATTACATAAGTTTAAGTTGTCGTTCGCAATTTGTATCATTCTTACTATCTTATCTTTCTCATACGCTTTTACGTCTAAACTAATGAACCGATCCTGATGAAAATTAAAGGTAAAGAAATAGTTCAATTCCATCCTGAGCAGGATTTTTTTTAACGACGTATGTAAGTACCATGCAGCCGGAGCGAGTAACGGCATACCTGCAAAATTAACGGTATTATGTTATTTTATAACTTACTTCCCTTTTAAATTTTAATTTAAATTGCTTAGATTTCATTTAATGACACCGTTTCATTCGCCAGATGAACAAACACAGTTACTTTCACACTTACGATATTAATAAACTAAAATTCATCCTTACTTATATTTTAAATTCAAAATGTACTGAGAAGAAAGCCATCAGGATAATGGAAGGATCACATTTATTGTGAGTTTTATAAACATTGGAACTGAAGGTTGTCGAGTGAACGAAGAGAAAATAGTAGTATCAAGCTATACATTTCCAGGATAAGCTGATCTCTAAATGTAATACGCTTTCTGTGCAATGCACGACCAGTTTATACTGGAAATGCATATCTCGACGTGTAGCCGTATATATGTTACATGATTCGTTCGATGCAGCGTCCTTGTGTGAACATAGGGGAGCGATACTTGTTAGTTATGTTTTATAGAAATTGCATCGGGCACTTGACCGTACAAAGAATCGATAGTTCATATTTATTTTCAGAGAGGATACATATTATAAGATACGTGAGATTTTCTTTACAGTTATGTTATGTTTTATAGAAATTGGTTCGGGTCACTAGATACTGTTGATGAAAAGCTGATATTCGATTTGGTGGTCATCTCCGTCGTTGTGTCGATGGCTGAGTCAAATTGTATTTTGCTTTGTCATCGTGGTGAAAGGATTAGCCAATTCGCTTTGGAGAACTCGCGAATTGCCCAGGGTGCGCCGGACGTAGGGAATCGTTGTGTACGTCACTCGGGGAGGCTCCTTTCATGCACCCCATTTGCATTTGGTGGTGAGATCAGGCCTTGAAATTACTTCCACATGAGGCATAACTCCGTACCACAGATGAGACGACGCATCTACAATCTGTTTTTAGGAATTGTTAATGTCCATCGGCTGTTGTTACCAGTGTTACAATTTACCATCAAACGGACCACACTTCCGTTCACTACATTGTATAAAAAAATATATAAAATTAGTAGACAGTTGGTAAAAACAATATTTTGACCCGCGGTGTTTGTTATAAGATTTAATTTTGCCAACATATATTATAATTTATGAAAACCATGTCCATGTAAAAACTGAGGGCCTGCTAAAAGTTTTAATATTTGTTGTATTTTACAGTTAGATTCCATACAATATTTTAATACGTGATCATTTCCACAAGGGACACGCTGCTTAAGGTCATTTTTTGCAAACTACCGAAACACGTAAGCCTTTTCAGTTCAAATATCACCCGGCACCAGTACATTGTAGTAATAAAAATAAATACATTTTATTTCTATACCAGGGCGTTATAAACATTGAAAGGCCTGAATTTAAAAGCCTCATTTCTAAATTCTCATCTTTTTAAGCTTTTTTTTCTTAAGTTTTTCCTAACTTTTTTTCATGAAGACAGTGAGAATTATGGATTCGCCGTTATTTCTGACAATCATTATTATAAATTTTATATACGCCGGAATTGCTATGTACATCGGCAATTGTGTTTTAAGTATAATTTGTATGGTGATGTTTGATGTATGTGATGTGGATGTACTCTTTAAATAAATAAATAAAATAGACATATTAGTAAGTATGGTACAGTGGGCCAACTGTACATTCCAGTAAATCAATGCCTGGGACCGTTCAGCACTGTCCCGATACAGTTAGTGCTGCAATTGGTACAATAGTGTTGTCTTTTGTTATATAAAACAATGGTCTTTCGCTCTTACATGTGTCCATTCAGCTAACGGAGTGTAAAGGCTCTTGTAAAGCGAACCTTTTGAAATTGTGAACAGTTTTCTTTGGATCGAATGGGACATTTAATGGCTAGACATCGATTAATCGATACAAGCGAGTCGTATGCAACGAAAACAGATAGAAAATAAGACTTGGTCGCTTGCTTTGCCGATACGCACATAAACTAAAGATTGATAGGTACGTGTCGTATTGAATCGAAATGGCTGAGTTAAAGCAGTTCCACATATCATGCATGTACTTTTAATTACGTTTGAATCGTTCTGCCAGCTATTGAACAAACTCGCTATAACTTATTCTATTTAAAAAGTTGTCAAACTCCGAGCAAAAATGTTATTGGTTTTTGCAACTCAATCTCTTTAGAATTTCTCAAGTATTGTATGTTGGATTCAAAACCTTTACTCATTACGCATGAGGGCCGAGCTTGAACGAACGTGGTTGTCACTTATCTGGTGACTGACGTGCAGCACAAGCGTACGGACAATCAAAAAAGACGTAATATGCAGACAGGGCGGGCCACGAAGAACTGCAGGAACGCGCGGGTGCCACGTCTAAGTAACCATGGTTACTGAATTAGGTGGCTATATCAACCTACATTAGGGTCAGCTTCTAGTCCAACAGATTAAGCTGAATATTAGTATTTAATCAGGATATATAACAACCTTAAAATTAGTAACAACAGTCAATTGAATTGCATGTTAATAAGAAGAGAATACAAACACAAAATTTGAAATTTTATCAATTGTAAATAATTATATTCTTTTGTTCGAAATAAATAAAATTATGCCAATTTTTATTTAAAAGTTATTATTACGCATTATACACGTGCTGTTAAAAAATAAAATCTATCAATTTATGCGAAACATTTAACCAAAATTCACCAAACAACGATACCGAACCAAATTGGTTCATTAGGCATTCGTCATCGCACAAAGCGCACAGTTACCGATCAACCTATACATTTCCAATATAAGCTGGTCTCCCATTGCACGGCAAGCCTATATAACGCAAGACCATTTTATACTGGAAATGTATAGGGTGATGTGTAGCCGTCTATACAAATACCAATTCTATGAATGCAATGCAATGAGTGTGGCAATTAGTGGCTAGTGTAGTTTGTTTGTAGGTAAACTTAATCATCGTGTTACATTTTGGGTGAAAATTCAATTCCATTTCAGAATTATCGCTAGAAAATAGAATAAAATCTCTTGTCCATCCAAAGGTTGCCTGTAAAAAATTGCTTTTATAGCGATAAGGCCGCCCATTGTACTATCTAAATGATGTGCTTTTTGAAACTGACTTTAATAATAATAATAATAATAAATATACTTTATTGTACACCAGATATACAAAACTTAAGACTAAAAGACTAAAACTATACGCTGTACAATCGGCGGTCTTATCGCTATCCGCGATCTCTTCCAGACAACCTGGATGGACAGGAAGTAGATGGAGACCAAAGTTGTGGCGGTAGAAGGTGCACGAATAAACAATTGAAATTAAGATTACAAAGTACTAATCAAACGAAAGATTTCGCAATAAATGCATAAATATAATAATATAAATAAAAATAAATATTATAGTATAAATATATGTATTTATATAAATATTTATATATATCTATACATACAATATACATATACATACATACTTATTGTGTTAAGGATTTCTTATTACATGTCATATTATTTGTTCAATAAATAGAAGTCTGTGACCAGTTTTTTAAATACTGGTAACGACTGAGCACGCCTTACTGGCACCAGCAATGCATTCCACAACCGCGCAGCTTGTACCGTAAAGGATTTGTCAAAGAAAATTGTGGAATGTGGTGCCATCTTCAGCTGCAAGCTTTCCGCAGATCTCAGGCACTTTGAATGTGTGTCATTAAGAAACTGTAAACGTTCTTTAAGATAGGCAGGAGTACATGGATTAAACAATATATTGTAGAGAAGGAAGAGAATATGAGCATTCCGGCGAAGGCGAATTGAGAGCCACTTGAGCTTTGCGCGAAATTCTGAAACGTGATCATATTTTCTTAAACCAAATATGAATCTAATACAAAAGTTTTGAAGTCGCTCAAGCTTATTTAGCTGCTCCTCGGTGAGATCGAGATAGCTGGCATGGGCGTAGTCAAGGATAGGTAAAAGAAGAGATTGAGCAAGCGCAGTTTTGGTGGCAATGGGAAGGAAATTACGTAACCTACGGAGTGATGCAGCGGACGCATATATTTTTCGGCTTAACTCTTGTAGCTGAGGACCCCATGATAATGTGTTATCCAAGTAAACGCCCAAGTTTTTAACCTTAGAGCTAATGGGTATAACGGATCCATTAAATTCAATTTGCGGAAGTTCTAACCAATTTATTTTAGCCACCAGCCTAGAGCTGCCAATAACAATCGCTTGACTTTTTGTTGGATTTACTGTAAGCCCATGTTCTTTACTCCACTGACTTATATGCGCCAGGTCCAAGTTGATTTTATTAAAGGCACTAGATAAGTTTCCTGGAGAAGCTTGTGTATAAATTTGTAAATCGTCTGCGTATAAGTGGTAGGATGAGAAGATATTATTTGAGATGGGATTAATAAAAATTGAGAAAAGTAAAGGAGATAAAACGCCACCCTGCGGTACACCGACAGATGTATCAGTCCAAGATGAAAAGGTATCTTCAATACGAACACGTTGCCGGCGACCAGACAGGTAACTATGAAACCAATCAATCACCGTTGGAGATATGTTAAGAGAGTTAAGAATAGCAAGCAAAATGTCGAAATCAACGGTGTTAAAAGCATTGCTAAAATCGAGTAAGGAAAGCACCGTGATATCTCCATTCTCCATTCCTTGCCTGATGTCATCCGTAATATTGATGAGGGCTGAGGTGGTACTGTGTCCAGGACGGAAACCGGATTGGTAAGGGTTGAGCAGGTTGTTTTTGGTAAGGAATGAGCTAACTTGGTTATGAATAAGTCGCTCCAGGACTTTGGATAAGAAAGGTAAGATGGATATTGGACGATATTCGGTAAAGGATTTAGGGTTAGCTTTTTTTGGGAGGGGGACGATTAAAGCGTCCTTCCAGGCAGAAGGAAACACATTGCTGGATAAGGAAAAATTCAAGATATGTGTTAGGATGGGAAAAATTACTTCTAGGATAGGAAGGATCATATTACGGCTGACATCATCAGTTCCAACGGCATTGGATGCAATTGATAAAATACTTTTCTTAACATCACAATCAGTGACTTGATTAAACACAAACGAGTCATGACCCGGAGTTGGAAGAGATGAAAGATACTCTAAAGACTTTGCTTTAGTTGTCCTATCAAAATTGGACGAAGCTGTGAAGTGTTGGTTTAACATGTTGACGTCTACGTGATTAGGAACTGAGTCTTGCCGTGACTTTCCAACTCCAAGGGTTTTCAGAAATTTCCATACTTTGGCTGGATCACCATTTTGTACAGACTTGTGAATGTTGTGGCATTGCGCTTTCCTACACACTCTTCCGCAGCGATTTCTTATCGACGCATATTTGTCAAAGTTTTCAGGCGTAGGATTTCTCTTGTACTTTGACTTGGCTACAGCCTTCTTTGCTATAATAGCCTTTATGTCAACAGTTATCCATGGGGACGGATGGTGCTTTAATTTTACTTTACGGACGGGAGCATGAACATCATACAACTCTATCAGTCTTGCCGTAAGTAAACTAACCTTCTCGTCAACCCTTCGAGATTCCAACAGCTGGCTCCAGTTAATAATATTTGCATCCTCTAAGAGCTTGTCCACATCCATACCACCAAAATTGCGTTGCATAAGAATTTTGGGTTTAACCTTCGGAGGGCGTACCCGGTAAGATAAATAGATGAGATCGTGGTAAGAGAAAGAGTCAGCTGAACACTGACCATGTTTAGCTACGAGAGTTGAAGAAGAAACAATTATAAGATCAAGAAGGGAAGGAGTAGCATTTGGAAGGTTATGAGTAGCAGATAAAGGAAGTATAGATAGATTGCAAGAGTCTACAATGCTTTGGAAAGAAGAGGTACGTGAGTCGTTTTTGAGTAAGCATGTATTAAAATCGCCCATTATAATAGTGTGTTTGTAAGAAGGTGAAAAGTTTTCAAGTAAGGTTTCAAACGCGTTAAAGAAGTTTATACGTAACGACGGGCAGTAATAAACACCAAGCAATAACTTCTCGTGGTTCATAATTGACTTTCTTATTTGTGTACAATAAAGAGTTATCTATCTATCTATCTATCTAAAAAATTGTACACCAAGGTGTGAAAGTAGTCGATTTCAATAAGGGTGTAGTACAAAAACTTCAAATAATCTACCTTAACTGCCAATAATATACAAAAACTACCAAATTTTATATAAAAAGAAATACAAAAACTTTCAAAACTGCCAAAAATAACCACACACTACCAAAAACTTCCAAAACTATCAAAATTTACCACAAACAACAAAAGTTTTGTTTGACAGCAGACAAACAGAATTAACTTAATATTAGAATAGAATAGAATAGAATATATTTTATTGCATTGAATGTAGGTTACAATTAAGATATTACATTTTTCAAAGGAAGCCATGTACATTCTGCCTGTAAGGCGTGCAAAAGTTACATTTTATTAGAAGTCAAACAACAAGGTTAAAACGAATCACAATTTAAACTTAATATTACGTACCTATATAACAGTTTTAATAATACCTTAAGCTATGTTTTAATATAATTATGTTTATTTACAATGACTGGTCGTCTAGATAATCTGTTACTGAGGAATAACATTTGTCAATCACTAATTTAGCAAGTTCTTTTTTAAACTTGTTCAGGGGTTGTTTTCTTATGATAATTGGTATTTTATTGTACACAGTAGGCGCCATACAGAATACACTTTTTTTCAGGAGTGTGGTTTGGTATGCACCTGTGCTTAACAAATTTTGGTATTGAGATCTCATGTAATATATTAGTATCAGTTATTCTAGTACAAGTTCTGCTTAGTTTGTGACTAGATGGCATTGTATGCAAGTTGTGAGATATTTATTTACTATTTATTTATTTAACTATAAAAAGTTATAAATACACTTCACTTCGTAGCGTTGGGAGTTCTTTCTACTTTTAATCCCGCTGCGCACTTTCATCCCGCTTTTCAGAACTAGCCCAAAAACACTTCTTTGATAGATATTTTGTGAGTGAGTGAATAAGTGCCAAAATTTTTACATAACATTGTTTTTAGACAGTACAATTCGTCGGGGAGTTCTTTTTTATAATATATCTTTTATATATTGCTGTCTCAAATTAGTTTTAATATTAAATTCAGTCCCCGTAGGTCCAATGACACTAATCTCTTTGCGTTACAAATATATAAAAATAATATTTCGTATTATAATCCCCTTACAAGAATGGCTCGGCAGTATAATGATTTGGTAAAAATTTACAAAAGCCTTGATATTTTCGAACAACACTTTAGTAAGTTTATACATAATTTAAAAGACATCCTCCATGTAAATATTGGTTTGGGTGCGTCAGTCCCTCCTGTAGAAGCATCTGAGGCATCCAAACAAAATAATTAATCATATCTAATTGTTAATTTATCTATTGTTACTGTTTTCTTATTATTTTTAGTAGTTAGAGCTTTTTGAGTTTTAAATACTGATTTTGCTGTGTGCACACATTACATTGTCTATTTTTAAGTTTTTCATGATTGTAATGTGTTTTGTGCGCCTAATAAATAAATAAATAAATATATATAATATACCTTCATCCACTCATGTACTAAACAATAATTTTAGTAGCAGACTCATTATTTGCTTTGATAATTCTTTTTTATTTTTCATATGACTTTCGTACCGAACGATTATAAGTCTTCCTACCTAAGTGTCAATCAACCTCAGATTGTATATATAATTGCAGATCGTATTCCTCAAGAGCTAGTAGTTTCAGGACCTTATCACACCACCTAAGTAGAACACAATAATGCAATCATTACTATTTGGTAGCAGGTCAAAGGTTCGACGGTGATGATTTCCCCTAGAGCTTACCATTGATAACTCTACAACCATTTATTAAAAAGACTGCTACATTTTAATTTACCGAAAAACTTTTCAAATCATAACTCTAAGCTGTTCGGCCATTTTGGTAAAGATTTTCTGTCGTAATAATTTAAGTTAGACAAGTTGAAGATCCAACATCAAGAGTTATAACTCTCATTTCAGTTGGTGTTAATTGGACTGTCTTCAGTTTGTCAGTCGGCCGAGTAAATAATGTTTTTAGTCAATTATCTAAATGGTATGTAAGAAATTGCGACCTCCACAGGGACCTCAACATTGACGTCGTAGATAAAATGATGCAACAATTGGCAGAAGCCCACGAATATAGGCTTCATCATCACGTTAACGTCAAGGCCATCCAGCTCCTCGACGATACGGACATAGTAAAAAGACTTAAACGGACAAAACCATATGAGTTAGTTAGTGTTAGTGATTAAGTGAAAAATTACAAACAAAAACAGTGATAGTTCAAAAGACAACATGAACAAGTGTTTTCGCCTTAATAAAAACTAAGTGAAGTGTTATTGGACGCCTCTTAGATTTATGTTTACATATTAATTTAGGTTAAAATATAATTACTCATTAGCTTTTATGGGCTAGATTGTAATAAAATAAGATATTTGTGATATCTTACAATAAAAAAAAAAAAAAAAAAAAAAAATCTAAATTGAGTGGATATAGTTATTACAGTGCGCAATAAGTACCTTTTAGGTAGGCTCTCATTTATTAAATGTGAAGCTTCTAATTCTAGAGTATACTAGCAGATTTAACATAACATAACATTACGCCTATATTACTTAGAAGGGTATGGCAGAGGTGTACAACACCCACATTTCACCTGTTATGTTTAGGTTTTCCCTTGTTGTTAGGGATAGGGGGTGAGCCTATCGTCTTCCACCGGGCACAATTTCAACTCCGTGCTGCTATTGTGAATTTCCTAATGGAAAGTTCACAAATAACACTTTGCTCGACCCGGGAATCGAATGCGAGACCTCGCGGTGAGAGGCGCATACGCTAGCTATTAAACCATCGAGGCAGATTTCATTAAAAGTAACTATATTTTCTTCCTAATCCTACTTATCCTTAGTAATGGGTGTTTTTTTGAGCTTTGAACTTTTAAATTAAATTAAATTCGTCAAATATAATCGATTTTCACGGTTTTGGGAAATAACGAAACCACTTGGAAATCACCTTAAACTTAAAAAAACAAATTAGTCGTATTATTGTGGATTCTCTGTTGCCCGCGACTTCGTCTGTGTGGGATTTGATATTTCCATGCTATTTCCTACAAATTATGGCACTTGCCTCATACACTTTCAACCCCAAATTTACCCCATCAGGAGGGGCATTTTTATAAAATCTATCTAATTGTTAATTTATGTCATGTAGGGAACCAATGTGCAGAATTTTATGCATTTTCCTTTAAAATTGACGAAACCTCACAATAAACTTACACCCTCTCATTTACCCGCTTAAGATAAAATATATACCAGTTTTTAAATTAGACCTCCAGCTATACAACTGAAAACTGCATCCAATTCCATGCAGAAGTTTTTGCGTGATGCGCGTAAGAACAAGAACAAACATATTTATAATTTATTATTAGTATTATAATTTATTATTTATTATTATTATATAAACAGACTGACAAATATGTATTATATTCTAAAAAAATTGTTTTAGCTGCAACTGGTGTTATAAAGACTCCTCGTATGAAATTTTCTTAAATATCTTCGATGCACATACTTTTATATATTCATACATTTAAAAAAAATAAACTAAAAAACAAAAATGAAAATTTTCACACTTTACACACTTACGATTGAAAATATGAAGGTGCCATGCCTTTGAAAGTGACATCAAATTTCATCGCAAAAAGTTACAACACCTTCATCCTTTTAATTAAGTCTCCGTTTGTTAAAACGTCTCTCTTTAAATTTGTTAATTAAAAAAATACTAATGAAAATGTTACACTTTTATACGCGCATTTTGTTTTTCTTTTTGAAGTTTTACAAACTGAATTCAATCAAGCGCGTTTGTTTTTTAATACGTTCAGTTCTTTTTTTATTAAAACGTTTTTTTTTTATCGGACCAGTTGTGCCCGAGATAAGCACGTTAAAGCAAACCTACAAACATTCAAACGAGCTCTTCAGTTTTATAATATTAGTATAGATCATTCTGAACACGCACTTTAATGTGTTATACTCGTAATTAAGGCGCCAAGGCTAACAGTGACATAATGCTCCTCTTGTGTTTATATGAAAGCTTTTTCTTGCTTACACAAAGTTCCATCACGTGGTCCGACATTGTGAGTTATTGCAGTGACCCTTATTACGAAGCTAAAAGCTGGACGTGAGTTTTAGCCATTATTACGAGTGGACACAAAGGTTTAGCATTCAGACTTCATAATATTTGTTTCTATACCTGGGTAAGTACCTTGTTGTTTGGGGTGCAAGAAAGGAGCCTCCCCGAGTGACGTACACAACAATTCCCTACGTCCAGCGCACCCTGGACAATTCGCGAGTTATAAAGCGAATTGGCTAATCCTTTCACCACGATGGCAAGTCAAAACCTTGACCACCTTACTGACTGTCCAAAATGTCCTAACACCTGCACAAGAGAGGCTTATGAACGCCGACGAGAGCGCCATAACAGTGGCCGCACTTATTGGACACATCAAAATATTTGACTCAGCCATCGACACGACGAAGAAGAAGAAGACCTTGTTGTTGAAGTGGTTAGCATATGCGGCCTATCACATTTTTTTTTTTAAAACGACGTCCGCACTAGGAATAACTCCTGTGTCGCGGGGGTGTTCATAAACATACATTTTACACACACAAAGCACACCCAGAGTCAGAACAAATCTTTGCGGATCACACAAAGATTTGTCCCATGTGGGGATCGAACGAACAACACCAGTGTAGTTGAAAGCGGCGAGGCAACCGCTACGCCAACCGTGCACATTGAGGGCTCGGATTCGATTCTTGGATTAGGCAACAGTGTCATTTTTTCCGTCAGAAAATTCTTGATAGCAGCACGGGGTTGAAAATATGCTTGGTGGATGGCATACGCTCACCATCGATCCCATGGGACCTAAACATAGCAGGTGAAATGTGGGTGTTGTTAGGGTGTAGGTATACATCAATCGACGTTAATCGATGCATCAATCGACACAATTTTATAACACAAATAACACTTAAGCCCGACCCGGACCTCAAACCTTATACCTCGCTGTGAGAGGCGTATACGCTAACCACTAGACCTACGAGGCAGTTAGTTTTAAATTTGAAAAATAATAAGTAAAAACAAAATTTAACTCCACTTTTTTTTTTTTTTTACGGGATATCATCCCACCCACACGCCCACCACTGTGACTCCTGTGATGCCAGGATCTACAGCGGTAACCAACTGAAAGGCACCGTGCATGACACACGGGCAATCCCAGGGAGAGTTAAAATTGTCTTGGAACCCGCAACGAATTTAATCAGAAGTATATAGTTGGAGTTGGAAAGTATGTATCTTTACTTCCCTCGTGTAGTGTGTAGGTATAACTACATCAATCGACGTCGATCGATGCATCAATCGACACAATTTCATAACCGAAAATTCACAAATAACAATTTAACCCGACCCGGACATCAAACCTGATACCTCGCTGTGAGAGACGCATACGCTAACCACCAGACCTACGAGGCAGTTAGTTTTAAGTTTGAAAAATAGTAAGTAAAAACAAAATCAACTCCACTGTGACATACCCTTGGCTCTGTTTTATTTGAATACAAATAAGAAGATTAATAAAAGGAAAAGTACAATTTGTTTTGTGTACAGTTTTCTAGCCAAAACAATTTTCCTTATCGTCTGCGTTCCGTCGTAATAAATTGCTTGGGTTACAAGATCAAAAAATGTTATTGTATCTATTATTGTTTAGTGTGGCAAGACCTATACAAACTATTGAAAATGAAGTCTATTACGACCAGCTTAAACATAGCCTATAATTTATGGGGTTAACCGCAATAAGGTTAGCCGTTTTAAGGGAGAACATTTTTTTTTTTTAAAGTTTACTAGTAATTTGCAAATACAAATTACTGGTATTCTTGTTAACCCCCTCTAGCTAAGCTTTATTAAATTAATAATTTCATTTTGACTTACATAGATACTAAGTTTCACTTACTAACAATATTATTGTATGGATTTTTATCTGAAATAAATGTTTAATAAATAATAAACAAAAAATAAATAAATTAATTTGCTTGTGTCAGGAAGAACACATATTTTTATATGTAGTCAACAATTACTTACCCAATGGGGGGTATTAGGTCATAGACTAAAGATGAAACACATACCGATCTATCGACACGCGTGTCCAATCTCTACTCGAAACCATTTGTCTTTTGACAAATGTCATCAAAACGTCAAACGAGATTCCTGTTGAGATCCGCCTCCGGCGCACGCGACTTTTCGAGATCGCTCGTATAATGTGAAGTAATTGGAACATTTCGTGAACTATAATCGTGTTGTGTTGTGAGCATTAATGTGTAAGCTGTCCTGGCAACGATCAAAATAAGTTTTTGCTTTATAACTTATATTTGGGAAACCATCCCGTGATTGTGTGGGAATTCGATGTTAATTAGCCGTGATCACTTAAATAAAATACACATATATAGATCTACATAAATAACGCAAATGCATGTACTTTGCGTGTCCGAACCCCGACCAAGCGTCAAGGTTGGTCGCCGCTAACTTCAGTCCACGCGCGTCTTTTGTTAGAGAAAATCATAGCGGACGGCCGTTTGAATCGTACTGGGCGGATGGGCATCGGCGGCATTGGTGTCTTTGAATCGGTTTGGATTTCCCGTCACTAAATTTCGGCTGTGACGTCACAATAGGTATTAAAAAGTGGGCACGCTTGGTTTCAATACAAATCGTGATACTTAAGTTATCTATGTAGATCTATATCTGTGATAAAATACATGTAATATGGGTTTAACTTAACTATTATTAAGATTTTATCTTTTTTTATAGATACCGGGCACGGCTGACTGTATACGGCTTACGCACGATGAGAATGGACCCTTAGCAAAAACAATTCTTCATTCTATTTATAAGTTGACCAGTTAGTTGCAACTATTTAGTTTAGTGTAGTATATTAGACAGACTAACGACGCCAGCCTGTGCATTGTCGTCACTAAAGGGAACTTCCTATTTTTAGTAACAATCAGCAAAACAGCAACGAGCCCCCAAAATTAATTTTGGGCAACTTTTCAACCAATTTGTTTTTGGAGAGCAAGAACAAAGAGGATACTTCGAAACTTTTTAGATTAAAGCTCGAGATTGTGGATGAAAACAGTAGATAAGGGTTTCTGCCGGTCAACTTAACATTGATGTTAGGGTCTTTTCTTGTTAGTAAAATGCGTTTTTAAGACATCAGTATGACCAATTTTGTATATCTTTATGTTGTATCTAGATTGCGCCCGTTTTGTTAAAGGAACTCACAGAGATCTTATCGTTACGGATATTGAAATTAAGTTTCACCGTAAATTAAAGATCGAGTCGTTTGTTGAAGTAAAGAAAAACATGACCAAATAAGGTTACATAAACGCACATAATACTTATAGTGAAAATGGTTGATTCTCTGCAGGTAGCTATTTTTCGTATTTATTATAGTAATTGGATTTGAAAACGATTTCGTACACGATATTAAATACGCTAATTTTTGTTTTGACTCAGAATATTTTGAGCTAAAATACAAAACCTTTTATAAAATGCTGCAAAAGTATAAAACGTACAAAATTATTTGTTTTACCGCATCGTTAAATATTTACAACGATATTCACAACTATGGACATCGATAAACCACAAATAATAAGCGTGAAATGACAAATAAAACCGTCGAACGCTTCAACATTGAGATAAAACAGTAATTGTATTTATGTATCGTTTCAAGTATATTATATATATATATATATATATATGTATATATATATATTTATTTTTTTATGTATGTATCTTATAACTTGCATCTATTCATATTTTATTGAATTTATATTTTATGTTTTTAAATTAATTTATTGTTCTACTCTCTCTGCACTATGTCATGACTTAGCCTGCCTTGTTATCTCTGCACCACCTGAAGGTAGACTGGTAGAGAATGCCCTAGGCATTAAGTCCACCAATAAACACGTGTGTATGAAGTTTAATAAATAAATAAATAAATAAATAAATAAATAAAAGATAATGTTTTTCAAACTTACGTGAGATGACATTACTACTAGAGAATAAACGGGTTACTCACGTATAAGTGTCGGGATATTGCCGACCGGTTTCAGTGCGGCGCGAGCCGGGGTACTGATTGCACCGAGCGTACTGCACTCACAGCCCTGATGAAAATATTTCCTTAATGAAATATAGAAACCGGTAGGCAATATCCCGACAATAATACGTGAGTAACCCGTTTATTCTCTAGTAGTAATGATAATGTTTGTCACAGAGCTGAATATAGCAATGGTTGAATAGAGATAGAAAAACGAATCTTCTTCTTCCGAGCCTTTTCCCAAACAAATTGGAGTTAACTTCTAGCTTAACGGTTTTAGCTAAATATCAGTATTTTACGTGGAGCGACTGCCATCAGACCTCCACAACCCAGTACGAGGTGATACGATGCTCTTTGTTTGACTAGTCGTCAGATTTTCTGGCCTATGATTATCCGTAACGACTGCCATAGATCTTCAAATGGCAACCGGGATCGACGGCTTAGTTTTGTTCAAGCGCCTCCTGGGGCTTATAAAAATAAATGATTTGAATTCGAATTTGAATTTGATGGTCACCCATCTACGGCCGACCGCAGCTAGCATTGCTTATCCTGCAAGATCGATCGATCCGCGCGCTTCTGTATTTGCACTTACTTGCTCATATATTTGTCGTGATTACATGATAATCTTGTTGTTTTCTTGGTAAAAATATTTTATTGCACACAAAATACAAGTAAAATCTATTCGCTTATGGAATGCGCTTTCCCTCAATATCAGGATGACAACAAGCCGCGACGCTTTTCGAACCAGAGTACGGCGGCTATACAACAATTATTTGGCGGAATCATCAGAATAATGTATCTCCCTTAAGTTTTGTAATTGTATTACAAAACTTGTATCTTTATGCATATAATATATATGGATATTAATATAACTATATTGTATGTATATATTGTAATATACATTTATTTATTTTATAATCATATTTACGGACAATCTATTAATAGCATCATTTAAATAGTATTAGCAGTGTGGTTTTGTATAAGTTTTATTTAAAAATCATTTAATTTTCGATACTTATGCACCTATTCGAACATATCTCTGCACCACCTTAAGGTTGTCTGGTATCCGCCTTCGACACATGTATCTGTGCGAAAAGGTAAATAAAAAAAAATTAAAAAAATATACGTGTTTACAATAATGTGGTAAATTATGAACTCATTGCTTAATACTAAAATGCTTATACATGTAAAATATAATTATTGTACGATGTGTATGATTGTACACCTTCGACTTAGAGACAAGCTCCTCTGAGACATAGAAAGACGAATGTGAAGCGATATTTGAATACTGTCCTAGTAACATTGAAACGCGTAGTATATCCATTGTCGAAGCTGTAACTTCCATGGCAATTACTACTTGAAATCGGTTTCGAATGCGTCATATAAATTAAGTAAGATTTTTATTATACTATGCACTCAATGCTATGTGTATTACCTTTATCACAACATTACATAACATTACGCCTATATTACCTAGAAGGGTTTGGTAGAGGTGTACAACCTACATTTCACCTGTAATGTTTAGGTCCCATAGGCCTATCGCCATTCACCGGGCAGACCAACTCTGTGCCGAAACCATGTTCTAACTACAAGAAAGTCAGAATTTCCTGACGGAAAGTTCGCTAATCACACTTTTCCCGATCCGGGAGGCGCATACGATAACCACTAAGCCATCAAGGTAGTATAATTTTATACCTTTATCAAATAATTTAAAAAATCCCGACTGCTTAAAAAAGGAACTGAAAAGATAAAAACAAGTATAGCATTATCTACATTAAATTCATTAACAACAAATGAAATATGTCAAACTAAATTCTTAATGATGTTGCAGTCGGGTTTTTTGTTTTTTTAATAATTATTTTTTATTTCACTCTTTTTAGTTCTTTTAACCGACATGTTTTTTATATCTATTAATTTGTAGAAATCAAATCTTTTTGAGCTCAATGAGCCTTAATCGTGAGTTAAACTATCAAATGCAAAATTAATTATTCAAATTCGACCGGCAGTTTCCAAGATTAGCGTGAGCGAACATACAAACTAACTTCCACCCACTTCGGGCGCGCGAGCGTGCCGATATATAAATTGGTAAATTGTGTTTAATCAGTAATATAAATGTGATAAGAAGAATATATATATTTGAAATGGTCTTTTCATGGCCTTTTATTTGATACCCATATTACTATGATGAAAAGAAAATCCATACCCCCCTTTTTTTTTCATTTGCCGGCGCCATTTTGAAAATTTATATAGCCTATGTCACTATAACTGTTTCGACGAATTCAACGACACCTCATATGCCTTATATGTCAAAATCCGTCTAGCCGTTTGGACTGTAGGGCGGCACAAAGAAATAGACATACATACATACATACATACATACGCTCACAAAAACATAACCCTCCTTCTGAAGCAATCGGGTAAAAATAAACTCTATTTATATCCAAATATTTGACGTAAATTTACAAAATTTATTTTTAGAATCAATGGTTACCTTAAATCTTGGCTTTGTTCATTGAATTTCGAGAGCTTTACAATTTTTGCTAAGGCAGTATAAAGGTCAAAGTGCTTCACTAACTTCTTAAGTACCTATCTTTTACAAAAAAGTACCATATACATAACTTCCGTTGCTTTGTCTGAGGCTTCCTTATATTACCTCTATTTTGAATACAAATTCTTAGCCCAGGAGCCCGTGGGCGGCCAACTAACTTAATTTTATAAAATCTGAAACAAATACTCATCTATTCAAACTTACGTGAGATGACATAACTACTAGAGAATAAACGAAGTGAAAAATATTTCCTGAATGATATATAGAAACCGGTCGGCAATATCCCGACAATAATACGTGAGTAACCCGTTTATTCTCTAGTAAATACTCATCTATTTAAAAACTAATATACAAGTACCAATTACTCTTCTGGGTAGGAAATAAAATCCACAAAAAAAATATAATACGGATGCTAAAAACTCAAAGGTTATTTGTTCACTTTAAAATACATTTTGTGTTTACTTTTTAGCATGGTCATGATTGTTAAAACAACGTCATTACCAGACGTTAAAAACAAATTTTAGCTCAAGCATCTAAAAGTAATAAGTAAGTAAGTATTACTATGGAAAAACATAAAAATGTAACGTTTATATTCTGAAATCCCTGGCAGCAAAATATTTCCTACCTAAATTCCCCTTTATCTCTATGAGCACTAAAATTAATTTCCCGAAATCCGAGATCACCATGGCGATATTCAGAGCTTAGCATAAACTCTCTTCAGAAGTACCCCGTCTCGTATAATAACTTAAATGAACAGAATTATTTCGAGTTTAGTATAATTCTGGTTACCCTAAACGTCTAATTAGTACCAGGGTTTCATTTCGTCGTTTAATGTAAGCTCTCATTCAGCCCGTCTTTCCACAATATAATGTTAATCTATCCTTACTGTTCATGGAAATAAGTTATTTTTAACATTTGCACTTTTAACAGCATTTTTGTTTGACAGATATTATACTATTTTTGTCTCTTAAGCCGATCCAGGCAATCTCAAACCTAAATCTACTGTAAAAAACGTCCCATTTTGGTCGATGTTTTACTGTATTTTATACAGTAAAAAGATTTTAAATTGCCACTACTAATAAAAAAGAAACAGTGCCCAAGAATAACATTTCATCCAGCAGGTTTTTAAATTCAATTCAAGATTTGATATTGATGGCTTCCATAGCCCAAAACAACGCTGTTAAGAGCGGGGTAATAGTGGTTCTGAAGCCAATTTGAAACGTTTGAATACCGCGCGCCGTCCGTAACTAAATACCTAACGGTTGTTACAACTTGTAGTATTCACTGTTTTACTGAGTAAATAAAATGTTTTGTGGAAGAAATTCTGTGGTTTTAGCATTTCTAAAATGACTTTCTGATTGAAGACGAGAACGTGATTCCTGCGGTCTACAAATAAAAACTCAATATCAATATGATCAAACTAATTCTGTGTTTTCATAATCATATCAGTATTAAGTGTTGCCTATATATCGCAGTTAATGTTGTTTATGAAGGCAAACAAAATAAATATAATAAAATCTGTCCTACAAAACTATTTTATCCATTAATTATCTATGACTTCGATCTTACTTGATAACTCCATTCCAATAAATAATTTTATTCGTACTGAAAGTTGTAACATCTCTTTTACCCATTAGAACAAGGTAAATAAAAATCTATTAATTTACTGGTGGTAGAGCACTTGTGAATGAGCTCGAGGGCAGCAGCACCACCCCGTCTCACCTTTAACCTGCCGCCGAATAGTAGTGCTTCCATTACTGTGTTCCGGTTTGGTGGTGAGATCAGGCCCTGAAATTACTGGCTCATGAGGCATAACACCGTAGTCCTCGCAGCGACGCTTCTATAATCTGCTTTTGTGGATTGTTGATGTCCATGGGCTGTACTCCACTTACCATCAGGTGGACTACACGTTCATTCGCTGTGGAAAAAAAAAACAACTATCTTTATTATATCAATATAAGGAAGCTGTTACTGGTAAGTTCTGACCCTCAGCTCAAACTGTCAGTTAGATAAAATCGAATGGTTTATATTTTGTCTCTATGTTTGTCGGTCTGTATCGTCTGTATTAGACCTTTTATGAACAACGACCTCTCTCTAAACTTCACTTAGTTGATAACCATAAGGTTGAATTCTTATTAGATACTTTCATAGTTGTCACTGTTTATGGTAATTTGTGTCTTAAATGGATAAAAATGGTAGATGGATAATCTACCATTTTTATGGCATATGAAAATTAATGATTTGTATTTGAATTTGATATTATTTCGGTTATGGATTGATCTTATATTATTTTCATAATTAAAAAAAAATCATCTCAAGATCGTTTAATCTAAATAAACCAAAATATTTAAGAATAAAACCGACAAAACCTATCCAAATCGAAAATCACTTATGGAAATGCCCAGTTTTATGAAACACAATAAAAAATAACCCTGCTTCAGAATGATTTTTCTATAATCCCGATAGCAACCTAACCGTTACCAGAAGCATCTATTTAAATTCAATCACCGGACTTGATATCGGTTGCTTCAAAGCCGAAAACAACGCTGTTATGGACGGAGTAACGTCTTATAGCGGTGCTAGAGGCAATTGAAGCGTTTGAATGCTATGCGCTGTCCGGAACTGAATGTCTATTGCTTGATACGAGAATAACCCACAGATAACAGTTTAAATTTATGCATACAGAGCGTCGGTTTAAACGCGATTTCACATTTGAAAATTCGATTTTGACAGACAGATGTACACACAACTATACTTTGTCCATTCCTTTATTTTCTTTTTGATAGATCACGCCTATGAATTACCGTTTTTTTTTGTCAGATTAATGTACTACAATAATAATGTACTTTATTGACAAACGACACTTTTTAGGGAAGTTCACTGTTAATAACAAATAACCACAGACTATAAATCAAATCGTGAAATGAAATAAATCGATCATTATAAAAAAGAATAATTTGACTTTTTTTGTGTATTGTCTGTATTTTTTATAAAAAAAAGAATATAATAATAGTATCATGATTCCATGAATAATTATTTGCAAGAAATTAAGTCGAAATCTTGGAATTAAAAATGAAAATGTAAACAAAGGTAACTAGGGAACCGTCATAGACTAAGTATGTGACATGATTATTATATTATTATTTTGTATATTTATTTCATCTAACAAAAACTACTAATAAACGAATAATTAATAATGAACTAAAACCATTTCGATGTAATTAATCGATTGAGAGTTCTTCTTAGACAACATCGATTATGATTTCAAATCGAATCAGTAACGTGTGAAGGTCCCTAAATGTAATCTGTCAAAAATAAAATAAAGGAATGGACAGAGTATAGACATTAAGATAGATAGATAGATAGATAAAAACTTTATTTGTGCATAAGACATAGGAAATACATTTTGTACGAAAAATTCAGTTACAATATATGCACAAAGGGCAGCCTTATCGCTTAACGCGATTTCTTCCAGGCAACCTTTGGATGGACATTAGTGTAAAAGATCTAAAGAAAGGTAGTTTTAGACAGAAATGAAAAAAGAGGAAAGAAATAATAATAGGTATAATACTAAAACAGATAGATAGATAATTCTTTATTGTACACACAGATTGCAAACAATTAATATAAGAGTCTTATCTAAGTTAACTACTGTTAAGGTATACATTTCCATCATAAGCAGGTCTCATTTTGCACAAGAAGCTAAAGCAATGCATCTTGCATTGTATTAGGTTCTTGTGCATCATAAATTCATAATATACTAAAAATTTATAGCTTGGTGTGTAGCCGTGCATACGTTCAACATAAAACAATAAATCATTTTAACACGTAATCCGTTATTATAATGGGTGCATGAAAGGAGCTTCCCCGAGTGACGTGCACAACGATTCCCTACGTCCGGCGCACCCTGGGCAATTCGCGACTTCTTCAAAGCGAATTGGCTAATCCTTTCACCACGATGGCAAGTCAAAACCTTGACCATGGCGCTCATGAACGCTGATGAGAGCGCCATAACAGTGGCCTTTTATTGAGTCAATTAAATTTGACTCAGCCATCGACACGACAAAGAAAGAAAGATTATAATGATAAATTGCTTATCATACTCGCCCCTAGTTTTGATCTCGGCGTTCATCAAAAACATTCTCTAATTTTACAACACATTATAAGAATTCTGAATCTAAACAAATGAAAGCCTAAAAATCATTAGGCTAAATAAAATAATAAACGTTGGGTTCACTTTGCCTATACTAAATTGCATTAAATATGCTTACAGCGTTATATATTTGTCCTCCATTTACCCAACGTAAAAGGAAGCATTTTATATAGTTCAACAATCCTTTTGACTACTCTTTTTTCCCAAAGCTTTCATGATAAAAAGCCTTCCGGGCAAACAGCTCATTTTAATGCACTTTTATTTCACAAAAGCCGCCTCCGCTTTAATTTTGTAGAGCTTTCGACCCACCAAAATGTAAAAACACAGTCGTGCTTGGTTTCTTATCATTAAATAAATATCGTAGGCGTATGCGCCTCTCTCTGCGAGGTCCCGGGTTCGATTTCCGGGTCGGGCAAAGTGGTATTTGGTATCTTCCCGTCAGGCAATGATAATAGCAGCACGGAGTTGGAATTGTGCCCGGTGGATGGCGGTAGGTTCATCCCCTATCCCATGGGACCTAAACATAACTGATGTAATGTGGGTGTTGTACTCTGTCATATCCTTCTGGGTAATATAGGCATGATGTTATGTTATGTTTGTTTACAATTATTGCAACCTAGGATTATGAATGATACATAAATATTAATATATTATATGACAACCGGATGGCGGAGTGGGTAGTGTACCTGCCTGCGACGGACGCCGGGTTCGATTCCCACTTAAGACAAATTTTTGTGTGCATGAACATGGGGTTTGTCTTAGTCTGAGTGTTTCTATGTATAATAAGTATGTATTTACAAAAGAAAAGTATATAATAATATGTATTAGTATCAGTTATTCTAGTACCCATAGTACAAGCTCTGTTTAGTTTAGGACTAGGTGGCGTTGTGTGTGAGTTGTGAAAAAAAAACTCTATATCTTTATATCTCATATATGATAAATAATTAAAATTAAAAAGCCTGAACATTTTATGCAATTTATTACGCAAGAAGTTGGGTCCAGACTTACTTACATACCTATTCAAACATTATGCACATGCACAACAAACCAATACAGTCAGTATTTGTTGCCGAAAAGAAAAATGTTCTTATTAATCTAAATCATTCAACACATTTCAAAATCATCGAAACAAATAAATATGTATTAAAGTATAAAAAACGAAGCTCAACTGCGGTATTAGAATTCACCTACCGCAGCAACCGTAATCAAACAGCGGTAGGACACAGGTCTTGAGCTAAATAAATGATGGATTAGCCACGAACCTCACCCATATCAAATAATAGTTATGCCTGGAACCAAGCTAAGGTTTCATTATATCCGGACATTGTTCAAAATTCAGATGCGTGACTAAAGGCGCGATTAAGCAACCGTCCCTTTTAAAACAAGTACAAATAAGCTAGATACAAAAATTTCAAAAACAATAAATAAAATCATTTAAAACAAGTACAAACTAACTATATAAAAAAGAAAGATTTTGATAAACAGACTTTTAGGTAATTTTTTTTTTAAAAACACCCAAATCAAATTTAAAGATAGAAAAGGACTCTGTGAGCTATGACAGGGGAAACCGTAACACTTTCCATACCTATGGAAAGACACTACAAAAAAAAAAAAAACCGTCCCTTTAGGATACAATGAAAATTTAACAAAAATAAGACAGAAAAAGGTTTTCTTTCTAACAAATTTGGACTATCTAATTATTATTTTTTTTTTTTACTAGCCTGCGGGTGTGTCCTACTGCTGGGCAAAGGCCTCTCCCCATGACTTCCAAGCTTTTCTGTTATTTGCTAACTCTGGCCAATCGTTCTGAAATGCATCCAAGTCATCTCGCCATCTCCGTTTGGGCCTTCCTCGTCGCCGTTGACCGTCACGTGGTACCCAGTTGGTCGCTTTTTGGGCCCACCTCTCTGGACTATCTAATAAGGATCTAATATTTTATCTTAAATAACTGAATACACTGTATACACACGGACACTATAAGCTTATTGGAAACGTAAAGCTTAACGGGAAACCGTGTGTACTTACATTCGATACCACATTGGTAAACACTTGCTTGCGAGCATAATGCCTCTGGTCTCAATATTAGGGTACACAAATAGATCAATCACGAAGTAACCGATATTGTGTGCCCAAAATAAGACTATTTCTTTTTGCTTTTCTTTTTCCCACGTTAGGTGGTGTTGGTTTTCTTTATCTTTCGGCGCCAGGATAATCTGTCCTGGGTTGTCAGGTCAGGTAATTGGATTTTCTGAATGAGATTAGCCATAATAGTCCACTAGGTTAAGGGCGCCCGCTTCATTTCTTGTCTTCCGGGAGTGTTAATGCCTTCTAAGCGACATTTGTAAGCAAATAGTTTAACAATAACATAGGCTACTTTTTATTGACATTTCATGCACGTGGAGAAGCAACGTTAAGATAACGACATTATTTTATAAAACTAGGTACTGCAGAATGTTTACCTCACAATGTTTTCTTTGATCGAATAAAAGAATGTAAATAAACCCACACCGCGTTATTTATTATTTATAATTCAGTTTTAGTTTGTCTTCTCACCTAAGCAACGTTTGTCAGCAAAGAAATAAAGTGCACTGACTGAGTTTACTCCCATGCAGCTTTGTTTAGAGTTAAAGTAACAAATGTTTGTCATACTTGACTGGTACCAGACGCATTTAATCGATGAGTATTCTGTTTACACTTCATTTCACCTAGGTCCACAACCAATATTTTCTCTCCACAATAAATTTCACCGCCACATCATTTTAAAAACAAAAAAAAATCCAACGAACTTTAACTTTATGGGAATAATAATCGTAAACAAAATAAGGTGAAATGTGGTGTTTGGCAAGAAGTGGGAGAGACACAAAGTATTGAAACACCGGAACGGGATTAACCCCCATAAACCTTCCCACGAAACTTTCACTTTACATCACGAGCTCTGGGGTTTGTTTTTCTTTTTATTTTATTATCTGTTACCTGGGTTAAGGTTAAGCCTGTACCTTAAATGGAAAGACAGAAAAAAGTTTGCATAGGTCGATAGTGGAAATTGTAATTGCATATGTTTAATATAGTACAAACAATGAAATAAACAGTTTTTGTTTTTGTTAGCATTGTTTAGTGAGGTATAATTCGTTGTGTATTAATATTTGCCTATTGAACACGTTCCCTGCAGTCGAGGTCAATGCGGAGAAATTCTATGAAATTGTTACCTGTAAATTTGTAAATAGTTATTTGTTATTTTTTACTAACTTGTAGATAAATATATTTTTTTTCATATATTGTTATAAACTAATTATATTTTGCTATTATTATGAAAATAAAGATACATTAATATTTAACAATTTAATATGATATTCTTTTATGTTTACGCAAATGGTACACTGTAACTAATACTCAAATTTTACATATTTTGGTTGAACTTTTAATTACTTTTATATTCCAAACGCAGCGATGTGATGTTCTTGCAGCATTGTGGTCGCGGGAAGGCACCAGAAAAAACAAAGCCATAATCCATAAAATTCTATAAAATTCTATCTCTAGTGTTGGAATATAACATGAATTTAAATATTAATACAAAAATAATCGTACAGTACGAGCAGGAGAAAAATAAATAATACTTTATCCAGACTGAATATAACACAATTTTTTTAACATTTCAGGTTATATAGTCAAAGAAAAATATTTCCTCTTTCATTTAAAATGACCTGCAAATATTTGAAGGTTTTTATTCATTATGCTTTTTTATTTAAGTTATTAATGGATTTTTTTGCAAAGAGGTGGTAAAATAGAAAAATATTTTAATGAAAAGAATGAATAAGTCGTTCCCAAAACATTATAATATAGTTAACAGTTTAGTCTTATTATCTTTTTTAATTATGTAATGCCTTTAATTTGGCATATGCTTTTGAATTAAAATAACATAATACATTTGTGCAGTAAAGGCTCAGGAGCCCATGGGAAGCCGACTTACGTCATTTTATAAAAGATAAACAGTTACCCTGTATGTGTCACTTACATAGGTAAGAACGTTCACCAAATAATTATGGAATTTGGTTCGTTGTGGCTTTGGAAAATGTTAAATGACGTAAGTTGGCCTCGGTGGGCGACTAAGTTACGTATTTTATTAAAGCTCTCAGATCTAACTCCATGAAAATATTTTAAGAAAATTTTATAAATGGCTACTAATGAAAACATTTTACCTCGTGATATTAAAATATGATTGACAAGTTTCATTCACTCAACTTACCTCATAAGCGTTATCAAAATCAGCGTTTAATATCCATTGCGTGTCAAAACAAGGATAATTGATTACTTCATAGACTGTGCTACGGTGACCGAGCAATGTTTACATAAATCAACTAATTTATCAAGGCAAGTGTAAACTGATTAGAGACTGAGTGAAGACGTGGCATCGTGCAGTGAGGGCTATCGTTTTTTGTATTACCAGTTGGCGCCACTGTAGAGTAAGGTCTGTCAAAGTTTCTTGACAGACATTGATTTATGTCAACCATTGAGTTTATATGTTTTCAAAGAGGTATAATTCTGTAGTGCGTTTTGAAGATAAATATTTTGTAATAAAAATGATTAAAAAGTAAAATTTTTTGTTCCAATTTCAAGTGAGAAAATTTATACGTCCAACTCTCTTGCTCTCGTACGTACGTGCCTATGCACAAGTGCGTTCTATATGTCGCTCCTAAAATGTTTGTCTTCAGAACGCCCGAATTTACTGTGCCTCTATATACTAAGGCCAACCAGACGAGATAAAAAATGTAAACAAATGTTCAGGGGTTCAAAACATTTTTATTTGAATAAATTATTATTGTTGTGGATTGGGTTGAGGTAAAGAAACCAGGCGAAAAGGAAATAAATTATATTAAGAAAATAGGAAATAAACTAAAGAAACACTAGATAACTAAAAGACTGACAAGGAACTTATATTGTCAAAAACATAAAAAATATAACATAAATATATTAAAACTAAGTAATAACAGCAAAAATCAAAAATAAAACTAACAGAAACGGAATAATAACAACAAAAATCCAAGCAAATACGGAGACGAAAAAATATGTATCACTTCCAACGCAATCCAAACAGGAATGAACTTGATCACAAAATGGCAGACCAAATGTTGACAACTGCGGTACTGACTGCTTTCCTGTACCACGAAACACACAACGACAGCTGTTGTCGATCAATTGACGTCAACTGCGCGTACGAATGATAAGGACAGAGATAATAATCCCTCGCTATCGCAATGTAACTCAGTAACGGTCCGTTTGTTTACATTCTTTATCTCGTCTCGTTGGCCATACTATAGATACTTATAAATTCAATGAACGCATAGCCAACTCGCAAATAGTGATATTTGAAATTTCGCAGACTTCATGCTACACAAAGCACCCTAGTGACGATTTATTACGCGATAGCCCTAATTATCAAGTGATTCTAATTTATGCTTACCTAGCTGTATGATATAATAATATAATTCTGTAAAGATTTACGTCTTCTATTGGCAGCAACAGGAATAAAATGTTAAGTACATTTTATTTATATATTTTTGTAACTAGCTTTTACCCCCATCATAGATCGTGGTAAGGTTTGACCACGATCTCACCTGATGGTAAGTGATAATCTGAACTACAGTGGAGCACGCTTACCTATGAGATACTTATTACCTCATTCTTTTGAAGACACCCAGATTGTACGCATGCGGAAGCACTGACTCGGGCAAGGCGTTTCATTCATTGGCAGTTTACATAAACAATGTTGAAGCAAAACGCTTGGTGCATATTAAAAATGGACCTTAAAACGATGCAAGAGTACCGTTTGTCTGGACCGCGAGAAACAGAAAACAAATGAAAATTTCTTCGCACTGCAATCGAGTAAGAAAGAGTATAATTATGTGTGAGCTCGGACCATTAGACACAATAACATTCTAAAATCTTTCTAATTGGACTGATAAATCGAAAAAGTATTTGCTACCCTACATTTTAAATTAACGACTCGACGCCTAAGCCAATTAGTTCTTACGGCTACAACAAATCAATAGTGTAGGCTCTCAGTCAAGCGATATCATGTTTCTCATAATTGATAGCAGAAACGTACGCTTCATTAGTTATGTTTGATCAGAATGGAAACTCAAGCACACGTTAATAATGTACACATGGATCATCAACCTACACATCTCCAGTATAAGATGGTCTCTTGTATAGACTTTCGGCTAGACGACGGTAGTGTACCTGCCTGCGACGCCGAGGTCGCGGGCTCGATTCCCACTTAAGACAAATCTTTGTGTGCATGAACATGGGGGTTTGTCTTAGTCTGGGTGTTTCTATGTATAATAAGTATGTATTTACAAAAGAAAAGTATAATATATGTATTAGTATCAGTTATTCTAGTACCCATAGTACAAGCTCTGCTTAGTTTGGGACTAGATGGCGTTGTGTGTGAGTTGTAAAATATTTATTTATTTATTTCCGTGCAATGCAAGACCAGTTTGTACTGGAAATGTATAGGTTGATCAGTAGCCGTGTGTACAACCTGTTCATTAAATCAATCAGGTTCGTAATTTGCTGTGAATGTGTGCGTCTCTAACAGCCCAGATAATGAACAATCAACTGAAGATATTCTAGTAATTAAGCACCTATCTGTCTAAATTGATTAGGGTTGTGGTTTGAAGGTACATTAATACTAATATATATTAGTATGCAATTGTGATTGCCAGCATAGCTCAGTGATTTAATTGGTAAGTACTAAAATGTCTTAATATTAACAAAACTGCCTCGTTGGTATATGCTAGCGAATTTGGCTCCTAACCGCGAGGTCGCTGTTTCGATTCTCGGGTTGGGGTAAAGTCGACGCCCCCACCGCATAGACCTAGGATCTCGCGCGCTACCTATATCTATGCCCCACCGTATAAAATGGTAACCGAAAATCTCTAACTTTACTGGAAAAATAAAAAACGTTGTTTTCTCAATACTTTGCGTTTAAAAAAAAATTAATTGTGTTATATATCAAATGGAAGGTATTTTTTTATTTTCTCTTGCCAGTTATGTTTATGTTTAAATATATTAAACTTTAAAGAGTTATTTAAAAAAAAGTTTTTTTGTTCCTGCGTACAGTTTAGGGAAAAATATGAAAAAAATCTATCAGATGTAACTAAGTCTGTAGTATTCAAATATGTAACAATATTTTTTTACTGTAAAGTGACTTTGCCATAGTATTCGGTGGGGGCGTCGAAGTGTTTTACTTTTTTTGTCGGAGCATTCTCAGTGGAAGTATAGAGTTTAAAAAGTACCTGGTGGATGGCGATAGTCTCGATAGTCGATAGTAGAACAGGAAGAATGTGGTAGTTACACACCGCTGCCACACCCTTATGGGTAATATATTTAAGCTATTTAAATAATTTTAATTGTAATTAATAATAAATAATATTTTTCACAACTCACACACAACGCCATGTAGTCCCAAACTAAGCAGAGCTTGTACTATGGGTACTAGAATAACTGATACTAATACATACATACTTTTCTTTTGTAAATACATCCATAATATTATACATAGAAACACCCAGACTAAGACAAACCCCCATGTTCATGCACACAAAGATTTGTCTTAGGTGGGAATCGAACCCACGACCTAGGCGTCGCAGGCAGGTACACTACCCACTCCGCCATCCGGTCGTCTGATAATTATTTATATTGTGTCTGACATTTATTACAATTTTTTTTTTCTAATCTTAATGTATTCTAATATATTTCTTATTTAATGTGATATAATATTTGACTAAATTTAATGTAATAATTTGATGACGTACTTATGTTAGATTACTTTTTTATGATGTTTTAATTGTATCTTTAATGTATGTAATTTGTTTTTATATGGCATTATTTTTTTCTTTCTTTAACTGTACGACTTGCATGTAAGCGACTTGGTTATTAACTGTAAGCTTATAATGTGTGAATAAATGAAATTGGAATATAGGCCTGATGTTATGTTATGTAGGTACCAAAAAAAGGTCTTCGGTTGATTTGAATGATAGAGGTTGCGTGCTCATTATGTATTTTATTGACTGGTACCAGTTATATCTACTTATGTTATTAACTTAACCTAATGACCTAACGGCGTGAATGTGGAGAGACGACTGCCGAGCCGAGCAACTGCGCATTTGCGCCTAAGTACAATTTGTAGCGTCAGCAGTCGTACGCTACACCTTGTATTTTAAAAACTAAATAATTATATTATTTATATTTATTTACCTAACTGCCTCGATGTTCTAGTAGTTAGCGTATGCGCCTCTCACCGGCGTCGAAATTGTTATTTGTGAGCTTTCCGTCAGGAAATTCACAATAGCAGCACGGAGTTGGAATTATGTCCGATGGATGGCGTTAAGCCCCTATCCCATTGGACCTAAACATAACAGGTGAAATGTGGGTGTTGTGCACCTCTGCGACACCCTGCTGGGTAATATAGGCGTGATGTTATGTGATTTTAATTACCTTTCAGTACTTAATGTTTCAACAAAGCTGCACTTATCGTGGTCTCAAGTTTAAGGTCTACTTGCGACCTTGAAAATTGAAACTACTTCTTTTATTTTATTTTGTTTCTCCTTACTCGGTAGAAATCTGGTAAGCATTTATCAATCCTCTGGGGTTTTACCAAAATTCCGCTATGCAAAAATCACACCACATTCCCTCTGTACTAATAAATGTTCAAAGAAAAAAGCATATATGGAACTTAATATTACCAGCGTGTTTGAAACGGTGAAGGCAAATAACGCCTCTTAATAAAACGCGATGGTGTAATTAAAGTCAGGTAAAGTCAGGATTTCCGGAACAATGTAGCTTGTCTGACTTGAAAATGTAATAAAGGTGTTACGCGAGATTGACACACAACAGGTTACGTTACAGTTTTAAAATTAATGTGCGTAAACTGTTGACTGAGCAATTGACAGAATCATCATAATATATCTTATTTATCTTATTTAATTATCAACTCCTCCTGTAAGGCTAACCTGTATAATTATGTATATATTGTAATTATTTACTGGTGGTAGAGCTCTTGTGAATGAGCTCGAAGGCGGCAGCACCACCGTCCCACCTTTAACCTACCGCCAAATAGTAGTGCTTCCATTACTGTGTTCCAGTTTGGTGGTGAGATCAGGCCCTGAAATTACAGGCACATGAGGCATAACACCGTAGTCCTCAGCTGCAGCGACGCATCTACAATCTGCTATTGTGGATTGCTGATGTCCATGGGCTGTACTCCACTTACCATCAGGTGGACTACACGTTCGTTCGCTGTGGGCGTAGTATAAAAAAAAAATCTCTTAAATATATAAAAAAAAAAGTCTTATCTGCGCCTACCTATGCGTATCTCTGCACCACCCTAGGTTGACTGTAAGAGAATGCCATAAGGCATTAAGTCCGCCTATGTACTATTATTATGTGCAATAAGTTAAATAAATAAATAAAATAAAACAGGTACAAACAAGATTTTTCTAAAGACGGAACATAACTACGTCGATGGTCTAGTGGTAAGCATAATGTGCCTTTCACCGCGACGCAAAGTGTTATTTGTTAACTTTACTTCAGAGAAAAACTACACAACGAATTACACAATAATACAATATACAATGAAAAAATGAACTGCCTGACCCTTAACTCATAGAGTTTTGCGCTGCCTAATAAACAAAAATCTAACAGCAATCATCGCAATTATGTAAATGATATTACGAAATTCGTTGATAAGCCATTCAAAAACAGTCAGCCGCGCAACACTTGGCCGAAAAGCATTGTGATGGGGTCTTTGTGGACTGTAGATCTGAATTAAAGATGGTATTCGCAGTCATGGCGGTTACCTAAGTAGCGTAGCCTCTCTGTAACATTTTTATATTGTGTAGTGTACCTGATGCTGTGCTAGTGATTAATAAACACCATTACTGCGAATACCATCTTTAATTCATTAGCCATAAACTTCAACTGACCAAACCACGTACTTCACAGTTCGGAAAAAAGAATAATATTGTTTAAGGGAGCACAGCTGTACAATAAACTACCTAATGAATATAGGTTGAATAATCTATATATATAAAAATGAAACTCGTTTTCCGTTGTCACGACTTGGCATGAAAACGGCTTGACCGATTTGGCTGATATTTTTTTTTGTAGTTTTCTAATACTCTGTACAAGGTTGTTACGGCAAAAAAAAAAAAAAAAAAAAAGTATTCATTTTTATATGGGGGATATTATAGATTCCAGTTTAAATTTAATAGGTACGCATACATAAGATAGGTCAGCTATACAAAATAAAGTAGTGCATCAAATTTACGCTAAGGCGGTACGAAGTTCGCCGGGTCAGCTAGTAATTTAAATAGTTTTAGAAATAAACTCAAAGCGTATGTGCAAGATAATTATCTTATACAACTATATAACTATTATAGGTAAGAACGACCGCTATAGCTTAGTACCTATTAGATTCCTACGTCCGAGATAAGGACGTAATAACAGTGTTTTGCGATAAGCAACTTAAATGAAATAAAGATAGGTTGCTGTTTTGCAGATCCATTAACATAAGGCATTTTGTTTGTGTTGAATGACTGAATTTTCTAGTAATACAATTGAGGTTGAAACTTTTAATTACGGTAATATTACGGTATTATATTTGTATCTTAGTTTGTTTTTTGACGGCGTCGAATAGAAAAACTGATAGTTTTGTTTAATTTCTTATCTGTAAAAAAAATTGAAAATTGTAAAATAATAAATTGTAAACAGGTTAGATAATGCTGGAGGAAGATGATGTTAATTTTAAGTTATAAAACATATTGTAATTAGATTCTCATTTTAAGTGAACTTTTGTTCTTATGGGAAATAAATTCTTTAAACCTAATTCAGATCTACAGTCCACAAAGACCTCAACACATTGCATACGTACAATTGATGTAAGGACGAAGACTGGAGTATTTACCAGACCCGTAACTCACAATACAAGAGATTTTTTTCGGAGAAATGGAATGAAATTGCCTCCAAGATTGTAATATTCATGTGATTGCTGTAGAACTACATAATATATTTGACGTGTTATTAGATGTCTCTTTTAGAATATGTTGTAACATTATTAAATTGTATCGTATATTAGCAGCACGGTGTTAGAATTGTGCCCGGTTAATGGCGATAGGCTTCATCATATGGACCCTAAACATAACAGATAAAGTGTGGGTGTTGCTGTTCCCTGCCACATCTATCGGGTAATATAGGGATGATGCTATGTTATTCTTATTCTTTGTAAGCAAATAATAATTGTATTTAATGATTAGACTAATAAGCTAATAGCTTTGCAAAGCAGTTCGCAATAAATACGAACGTAAACAAAAATACAAAGACAAATAAAATAAATAAAAAAGGTCTGTGGTTTTGGAGCGTTTACAGTAACACAAAAAATGTACCCTTGTTAAAAATGTCACCTGTGGGCATTGTCCGCAAAACCTCACCTTTGCGTCGTGGAACGAAACAAATAAAACTGACTGTAATTGAGAGCTAATGAGCGGGTAACCTTCCGGCATGCTTAGTGTTTCACTAGAAATGCCTTTAACATATTTTTTGGGAGTAAATACAATCTTCCAGTCACAATTTAGCACACAGCTGCCTAGGTTCTTTAATAATAGCCTATTTATAATATATTGTAAACTAAATGTGTTCCATGGAACTTATTTGAGAAACAATCATTTTAAAAATTAACAGTTAGAATATAAGAAGTATTAAATTATTCGCAGCTTGATCGCTGTTTGTCTGGCAGTCCGATGGTAAAGTATTTTTTACGAGAAAATACCTGCTTCTACCTAATTTTAAAGCAGTATCAGTTAAAAAATGTAGTTTAAGAGCTTTCCTAAAACTATAATTTCATGTCACTTTTAATGAACCAGAAAAAAATGAATGAAAGTCTAAAAAATAAAATGATTAGGAGGAGCTGCCGTACATTTTGCCACATAAGATTGCTATAAGAAATGTAATGAAGAAGTGTAATGCTTATTAAAGAGATACATAAGACCTAAGTGGTTGTAAATAACTCTTTTTCAACTAGAGAAGCATAAATATCAAGAAAGCGTAGTCAAATTTTTGCATCTTTGAATGTCAGAATTCACCTATCAATGTAAAAATGCACATATAAAAGTAAAAAATGCATACAAAATGTATGTATTTTTTAATTCATGTATGTGTGGGTGGAGACACCCTGACGTTTCATATACAGGGTGGATGCGACATAGCGACATTTATTGAAACCACAGCTTCTATACATGGCCAGTATGCATTTCCACCGGATAAAAAATTATCTGGCGAAAAAAAAAATCCACGTCTTCCGAACAAATTGCACGATCGCAATGTTCAAATTGTTCGGAGAACGTGATTTTTTTTTTTTTCGTCAGAGATTTTTTATCCTGTGGAAATTGATACTTACCATGCAGAAGCTGTGGTTTCAATAAATGTCGCTATGTCGCATCCACCCCGTATAATAGACAATTAAGCCTATCTATATACTTTTACTCTTCTATGCATAAGACCAACTTCTTCAAAAAAATCATTTGGCGTTTCTAGTCAGCGTTCCCAGATTATGTTGCAGCTATGGCTTGATACGTAGTTCGTAGCATATTCGCTACGGAGCCGTAGCAAGCAGCGTAGTAAAACTAGTCCAGTCAGATCACAGGTCAGTCTTAATTCTCGGAAGATATTCTTTTTATTTGGACTAAGGTTGTGTATCTGAATGCTAGTCCAGTCACGCTTAAATTTCCCAAAAGGGTGTGACAGTGCTGCACAACACCTACACTTCACCTGTTATGTTTAAGTCCCATGGGATCGGGGATGAGCCTATTGCCATCCACAGGGCAGAATTCTAGTGCTGCTATTGTGAATTTCCTGACGGAATGTTTACAAATAACATTTTGCCCCACACGGAAATCGAACCCGAGACCTCGTGGTGACATGTGCATAAGCTAACCACTAGACCATCGGAGCAGTATATTACTTTAATAATAAATATTATAAACCTTTATTTACAGAAAAATATACATATTGGATCTTATATTAAAATAGTTTAACAACTTAATCTGAACTTAATAATAAATATTATAATAGGATACTACCAAAGTTACAGTTGTGTTTGTTACAGTCGCATCTGTACTCAGCAAATTTTGAAACTGGTAGCGCCATATGACGCATGATATACATTAAAGTAACAATATGCATTGTAACACATCAGACACGCATAAGTGAATTATATAAAAATAGATAGGTATTCAACATAAAGAGATAAAATAACACGTAAATAAAAGATTGAAAACAGAAGCAATTTTTACAAATTATACAGAAACTACGATACTATAATTTTCGGTTCATATTATTTTTTCTGGTCACTTTCTATAACAGTCATCATTTTCTAATTTCAGTCAGTTCAGTTTATTCAGTCAAAAGTTTAAATAAAAAATAACAAACGATCCAAACTGTCTTTGACTTCCCATAAATACGCTATTTCTCAGGTATTTGCCTCAATTCTCACACGCACTGAAGCGCGAAGATAAATAGCACCCAAAAGACTTTAAATGTAGGTAAGTGTACAAAAAATAAATTTGCCAAAAAAATCTGTTGAGGGACTTCTGAGGAAAACACGGTTCGCGCAAAAAACGGCGGCCTCGTAATGATTCCGCACTGAGTGTTTTTGTTGTGTTAAAGCTAATTTGAAGATATTTCGTAAACAATCTTCCTTATTATGGTTTAGGCATAGAAAAAACAGGAGAAGAAGGATTTCTTATCAAAAGTATTTAAAGAAATATCGACTTAATGCCGTCAACAATATGGTGCAAATTATATCACTTCAAACTAACTTTTCTTTATTTACCTATAGTTCAGACAACGAAACGAGATAATTTTCATGGTTTACAATTATAAACCCAATTCACAGGCCATAAAGTTTAATTTCTATTGCAATTGAGATTGTTTAGGACATTTTTAACAGTTTTTATTATACGAAAATCAACTTAAATAACAAAGCAATAGAATTTATATTCGTGTGATTTGTAATAACATAAATTTATCTTGTTTCGTTGGCTTTAGTATACACAATTCTATGATAATCAAATTTCATTCTTATTTCTCTAAATTACGAATCAAAATACTGCCTAACCTATTCCACCTGTACCTTTATATATTGACTTTACAGACTTGCACGTTGCAACTGAGTTCATGTCTCAGACTTGCTATGCTACGATGGTGCCTAAAAGACAATAGCTCAACATAATGTATACATATGTGAATATAATATGTTTATTTCTTTGGCACACCCTACGGCCTAGCGCTGGACGGAGTTTCAAATAAGGTGTCGTTGAATTCATCAAAATATTGGTAGTGACATAGGTTATATAAATTTTTAAAATGGCGCCCGTAAATGGCAAAAAAGGGGGCGTGGAGGCGGGTTTTCGTTTTATTTTATTGTGTCTAGTTCTTTCGTAAATGGAAAAAGGGGGGTCAATGAGACGGGTTCTTTTGTTTTATTTTTTTGTCTGGTTCTCTCTTTTCTTAAATCACAATTGAATACTTATTTGTATGACGTTATTAATAAATCCTCTATTATAGAACAAAATTGTAATTATGCCGCCGTTATGTAAATTTAAGTCATTAATATTCCTGTTACAAATGGCATTGAACAAAGACGGAAGTTTTTACAACATGTTACAATTTATGAGTACAAAATATTGCAATTTTTTGAATTTATGTTCGCATTCACGTTAAAATAATTGTATAAATTGAATTTATAGTTCAGTCATCGATAAAAATAACAGAACAACTTAAACTTTTGACTTGATTTTAACCTTTATTGTTCAATTTTTGGGCAAAGACTTCCATTCTTCTCTATCCGAAGCTTTTCATGCCAGATTTCCATTGGTTCTCTGTATTATTATATTTTATAAAACAAATATTTATCAAGTAAGTGACATATTTTGTATAAAAATTTAAATTCAATTTAACATGACGTATCGTATAGATCTGTCGAAATGCAATACACTGTAACTGACATTTCTATTCTCAGTACTAATAGTATTAAGCGATTTCTCAAGTCAAATACATTGAATTCCATTCCAGCATTCCGTGGCATTTCGATTGGCAGCAAATCGATGCTCTCAATTGCGGTGTTATTGACAGTGGTATAACATGTACTAGTTTCATACGATGACGTATGACACTAGTATATTTCTGACGTATGACGTACATATCGCAGCGATAGCCGAGTGGTAGACCGAGTGGTAGCGAAGTCAAACGTCTCGGGATCGAACCCACGGCACACACCTCTGTCAATAAATCGTTAAAATTCGTATTTTCGAAGATATGTGTGTATTTGTCATATAAATTATCGCTTGCTAACGGTGAAGGAAAACATCGTGAGGAAATCTGCATGCCTGAGAAGTGTTCGAGGGAGTGTGAAGTCTACCAATCCACACGTGGTTGACTATAAATAAATAAATAAATATTTCACAACTCACACACAACGCCATCTAGTCCCAAACTAAGCAGAGCTTGTACTATGGGTACTAGAATAACTGATACTCATACATATATATATATATTTTTTTTTTTTTTTATAAATACATACCTATTATATGCACACAAAGATTTGTCTTAAGTGGGAATCGAACCCACGACCTCGGCGTCGCAGGCAGGTACACTACCCACTCCGTCATCCTGTCGTCAAACTATGGCCTAACCCTTCTCATCATAAGAAGAGGCCCGAGCCCAGCAGTGGGATATGTATAAGATACAGGGCTGCTATTATTATTATACGAGGACGTCATAATGACACTCAAATTCTGTCTAGTTTAGATAGTTTGCTATACAAAAGCGTTTTAATTTTAATTTATCCTTCTGCGGCAAGTAGTTGTATCCCAGAAATAAAATCAGCTTAAATCTCTTATTTGCCTCATAATAATATTTTTAATTAAAAATATATAACCAGAGCCAGTCGCTATTAAAAGGACATTTCATATTGACGGCTTCATTAAAAAGGTCACCATGCTGACTTTTACATGAATATTTTAAATTATTTTTCTTTTGATCTTTTAAGCCTAGGCTTGTAATTACGAAACTTAAAATAAAGGTGATTAAGACATTAAACAAGGTTTTTTTAAGACACAAAATATAATTACATTAAAATTTTGAATAAAACATTACAATTTTTAATATGGCCTTATTTCTTAATTTCTTATAGATAAAAAAAAAACCATAATAATATGCTCCTAAAAAGTAATCGTCAAGAAATTCAGAAATCTTCGATACGACAAACAGTATTTGAAATAACTCCGGCCCTTAGCAGTTTGTGGTTTGACTTCCATCATGAAATTTACAAAAGGCTTCTCTATTGACAAATACTTGCAAACTTTTTTCAAAAGGGGTAAACGCCTGAAAAACATAGAATGCCAAAACAGAAGTTATTAAAAAAAATGGGTTTTAGTTCCTGATTAACACGAGTATATTAAATGATTCATATAAGTTTTGTAAATAAATCTGGTTATCTCCATTATCACTAAGAATTTTGATACGATTGAATTCTTTGTCCAAACATTTATTAGATTGGCAACCTGTAAAATCACACCTGAATTGTATAATTATGTTAAATCAAAAATACCAAATACATATTATTAATAGACAATACAGTTTTTTATGTACATTATTATAGAAATTTACTTAATTCAAAATGTATTGTTATAAATATTTAAAATATAATATAAATTTATGATGTATTTAATTATTTTATTTCATTTTATTAATTAATTTATTGATTGTATGTGTGTGTTTGTGTGTGTTATAATTTGACCAAGTTTGATATTAATATTGAGAATAAAATATATTTGCCGTTTTATAAAAAAAAAATAAAAAAATAAAAAAAAAAAAAAAAAAAATGAGTAACATTAATTTAAATAACAATATAATATCATGGAATCTACAAAAATCCTATATTTCTGTACGTAATACAATCGGTCTAACACATACCACGAGAAAATCATTTCTCCATAATCAAATTCCTCTACAATACACAAACTAACTATGAAGTTCATTTCCCGCAACAGACTGAAGTCTGAACAAACACTACATTAAGTACACATCAAGCTATACATTTCCAGAATAAGCTGGTCTCGCATGGCCCGGGAAGTCTATACAAATGCGATATCATCTTATAATGGAAATGTATAGGTTGATGTGAAGCTGTATCTACAGGTGAACCCGACACTCGTGTAGGACAAAGCTTTGTGTACTTTGAACGGTACACTGTCGTGTTAATAGACTTACTTCAGGTTAGAATGCATCCTGGAATAAAAACGTATCTTGTGGTTTAGTGACACTTACACCAAAGACAAAATAGTACACAATTGGTGTTGAATATGAAACATTAATTTATCAATTCTGCCGGGGCAATTTCTTCTCATTTTATTTTGAGATGATGCTGATGCTGGTCTATGTAGGATGCAAAATACTCTACTCGTGGTTCAGTATAGAACAGTTTGTAGCTTAATAATGTATCAGTGTCGTACATACCTTAGATAGTATAATAATAAACATGCTGACGGTAAAATGGGCAGTTAAATATATACTTAGTTAAATTTCAATTTAAAATCATATTATGCTTATTGCTTGTTCTTAAACATGGTCATTAAAATGATGTACAGTTAATATGTTTTGAATTTAAAGCAAACTTGCATAAAGAGAAATTCTAGAGCTTTATCTAAAGAAACTGCTAACAATTTGTTCCAAAAACAATGATAATTCCGGTTAGACGGAAGTGCTGCAGTAAGTGCAAGTGTTGCTAAGGCATCCCCACATTAGGCGTGTGCGATCATCGGGCGTGTGTGCGCGCTGGCTACACACACGTAACACGGCAGCAACACGCGACACTGTATGATTTGCGTGCAGCCAGCGCGCCCACACACCCGACGATCGCGCACGCCTTATGTCGGTTTAGCCTAAATGCTTAGTACTTAAATGTTAATTGCACGTGGAACAACTTCAAGTAGTTTTAGGCTCGCTTGGCCATTTGCATTTAGTTATTTGTTTGTATCGTCTATTTGAACCAGTCCATCCAGTCAATAAGCAGACTTAATGTACCTCCTTGCTCGCATTTGGTGGCTATAAGTAAAACATAATAATACGAGATCCCGCGGTATGGATTTGTAGGTGCTTTTTGTTTACTAAAGCCTTATTTAAGGCGAGGCAGACCAAAACATGTCGAAAAGAAAGACGTTTGAGCTTGCAGTGTGCAAAAAAATACTTCTTTTGCTTACAGTAAACATAAGAAGTAAACGAGAAGCACAATAAACGAAAAGTATAATTAAAATTAGTTCATATTTTACAAAAAAATCTGAAATATGATCACTTATTTCTCGTATATAGTTATATATAGTTCTAACACATTGATCAATCAAATATTTATTTGACTATCCAGTATTTCAAAAATAAATCTAAATGTATCAAAAAGTGAAAATTTTGCTCGTAAACGGCGATCGAGAGCGAGAATTGAAACTATATTGACGGAGCAGCAAGCATTAGAATTTCATTAAGAATAAATTTTAGTGAATTGCCTCGCTTTGAATATAAAGCGAGGCAATTCACTATTCCATTGATGTCAATAAATAATAAGATACTTACATGACTTTTGCAGCAGTCTGAGAGATTAAAAAAGATCTCAGGCTATGTGCTACAATCATGTTCTTCTAAACTGCGTCTAGATTTCCTGTAAATTGAGTTTGGTAACACTAATGGACAGCCTTTGCTTCAAGTTCGAAGGACATGTTTCAAATTGATTGAACTTGTCGGTACTTAAGTGGAACTTACCCATCACTTGTTAGTTTGTGGATTATTTTGTTTGAGTAATTACTTTGGGATCGGTTGCAATGAATTTTTTTTGTACCAGTGTTTCAGCAAATAAGTAGATTTATTGGCACGAAATATTTTCATACTCAAATAAATAAAACTATGAAAATGACAATTATTTATTTAATTCTTTATTTTTTAATTATGGAATGATAGACATTTATTACAGCTTTAATAATAATATTTAAACATAAGTAACATGTTTAATTAAATTATTGAAATACCTAACTATGTACAAAAAAGAAAATAAAATACAAAAAAAAAATTAATTTAGGCGTCAAAAAATACCTCCGCATCTATGTCAGCCGCGGGTAACGTGCCCAGAAGGCTGGCAGCATTGCGTCGTTGGATGGCAATGCTGATCCTTTGACCAAGGTAGAAGCTAGCCTTTTGGTCACGTCATTCTCTGATGTACACAAAATAATACAATAAAAATGTTATACAATAATAATGGTATACAAATGGCGAGCTTATCTCAGTACTTGAGTTCTCTTCCAGCAAACCGAAACTAAATTTTACCAATAAGATGACCGAATTTGTGAAATACTGCAATCAATTTATATTATTCACAAATCTTTATATTATTTGTAATTTAGAATCAATAATAATTTATGTTATTAATATACTTAACTAATTAATCTAATTTTAATGTCATAATTTTATTAGGTAATTAATCAAAAAATATAATGAATTTGTAAATTAATTATGTACTTATAAGTTAATTATCAATCATGGTGTTCTTTTTACAGCATTGTAAATGAACGTTATATATGTCTCTCTAAACTTTAATTATAAATAAATAATATAATATATATCCACGCGGGCGAAGCCACGGGCTACAGCTAGTTACCAAAATGATGTAATTTTAATGTGATTTGTTGTTACAGCCAATCTCAATAGTAAATATAACATACTTTAATTTCCCAAGCGAATTTAAATTTATAATATTTGAATATGATTCCATTATGAAATACGTACGCATGACCAATTTTGTATTACATTAAAAGTTTTGGCATACATAACAAAATTGTTTTCATAACATTAAGTAATTACACATTTAATTTAATATTTTTTTGTAACTTTGATGTTTGTTTTGACGTGTTCAAGCGCCCCTTGGGCCCATGAAAATAAATGAGTTGATTTCTTGATTTTTCTTTCTTAAGGCTTCGGGTTCGATTCCTGGGTCGGGCGAAGTGATATTCACAATTATAACAGCACGGAGTTGGAATTGTGTCCGCTGGATGCGATAGACTCACCCCCTATCCCATGGGACCTAAACATAACAGGTGAAACTTAAGTGTTGTACACCTCTACCTTACCATTCTAGGTAATATCGGCGTGATATTATGTTATAATTTAAATTAAAATGAAAACCCCTTCCAATAAAATATCCTTTTGCTGGAGTTTGACGAACCGTTGAGTTTTAAACGTTTAATCTTCACTAGAACGAAGGCGAAAATGAAAATGTCTGGCTGCGGTAACGTTACCCCAGCAGGAATAGTTTTTGTGAAATAACTAAAAAACTATATGTGCAACAAATTTAAAAATGTGCGCAATAATTACAGAAGATGGACAACTAAAAATCTGTAAGATTAAAATTACTATTTTCGACATTATTTTGCTGGGGTAACGCACACGCCAACGACGATCAAGTCAGCATGTCCAGCAACAAACGGCGTCCAGTAAACTTGAGCGTATATAGGCTCAAGTGAGCATGAAGTGGAAGGCTGAATACATATCGTCGTGATTATCGTGGGTGGCCTTGGTAAGGCGTTTTCGCAGTACAGAGAAGTAAACTTGATTATGCATGTATGTTTCATTAAATATGTATGCAAATAACTGTTCCCTTTACATAATTAATGCGAAAAGTGACGGATGGTGGCTTCCTGGTTAAAACATTATTTCATGCTCTATATGATAGATATACTAATTAGCATATTTAATATAATTAATAATTATAATTTAATATTGGGCTTAAAATAACCTCATTTATGCTGCATTGAATGGGTCTACCAAACGTCACGTAGTAATGCGTGCAAAATTGATTACTCAATAAAAAGTTCCAAGCGGCATATATTTTTTTAAACGACATATCGTAGCTAACGGATGAATAACTCACTTGATGGTAAGCGCTAACTAGACATAAACATTCACAAAGGCAGATTAAAGATGCGCCGCTTTATCTGAAGACTATGGTGTTATGCCACATGTGCCAGTAATTTCAGAGCCTGATGTCACTTCCAAACCGGAACACAGTAGTGCAAGCACTACTATTTGGCGACCGGTTAAAGGTGAGACGGTGGCGCTGGCGCCCTCTAAGGGTCGACACACACCAAAAGCGTGTCGAAGCGAAGCGCAGTTTCAGTGTCATCAGAATTTTAACTTTATTTTCATTACTATAATACTTATTATCGCATGAGAAACTCTACGCTACTACTACTATGGAATTCGCCGGAATTCCCGCGGCGCCGCGGGCATCCGCGCGACTCGTTTGAGTTTCTCATGCGATAATAAGTATTATAGTTATGAAAATAAAGTTAAAATTCATATGACACTGAAACTGCGCTTCGCTTCGCTGCGCTTCGACGCGCTTTTGGTGTGTGTCGACCCTAACTCGTTCACTAGAGCTCTACCACCACCATATTTAGGAACTCATTCCCAATCTTTGACTCACCGTTGTGCGTAGACTTTACTTATTTACAACATTTACGTACTACGATGTAAATAATATATACGCAATAACACTCTAGCTAAGCGCCACTACGACACACCTGAACCAATTCTGAAAAATATATTACTGTAAAAACCTTGGGCGAAGAAAAAGGATTCATAAATCTAACAAGTCTCTCATTCAGTGCCTTTTAGGAATCTATTGAGTACACATTACCTAATGGATCTCTAAATATTTGTTAATGTGTAACAATTAATACATTATTTATAAGGGTTCGGCCTTTAAGTCGGAATAGAAATACATTCGTCTCGCTTAATTGACCATTTTTCAATCGGCAACTGCCGCTTTTCTTCATTACTTGCAAAGATTTTGTCGACATAAATAAACCTTTACCTTTATCGGGTTCAAAATCTTATAGAAAACCTTCTAAGGTATAGAGTTAGAAGACTTTTACTTACATAATATAACACAACATCACGCCTTTATCACTCAGAAAGGAGTGGAAGAGGTGTACAATATCCACACTTCACCTGTTATGTTTAGGTATAGCAGATGAGCCTATCGCCATCCACCGGGCTCAATTCCAACTCACAAATAACACTTTGCCCGATCCGTAAATCGAACCCGAGACTTTGCGGTGATAGGCGCAGACGTTAACCACTAGGCCATCGAGTCAAATTACTTACGTGGATAATGAATAGTATTAAAAATTGTTTCAAGGCAGCAAAATGGGTTTAATTAATTATTTATTTATTTTTATTTTATTTATTTATTTTCTTTTAGAGATTATTAATAGTATTAAATGCCAGTAGAAATGAAATAAGTAACATATTTAACTCCAAAAGACATTTTGTTTTACTACAAAATGTTATAAACAAAAAATAAAATATACAAATCTAAAAACGTAATTACCATCCATTCTTATTTTATGGGAAACAATATAACAAATGTTAATTTATATGTTTTGAAGCCAATTCATTGTTTTGGTCGTTACCCTTTACAATAATTACTCGAGGTAAAACCAGATTTTTATTGGATTCATTAATGAAGAGAACGACTAAATAAATTCAAAGCAAATAATTTCTTTTCATCTTTTTACGTTACTAAATTGAATATTTTGCGTCTCTATTTACCCTGTTTCATTTGATTAGTGGAGAATTTTCCAATATTACTTCATATTATTGAAAAGTTGTTTAATAAAATATTTGTGTTATACTAAAGTAATTGATTTCTGGAAAACCAATGTGAGCTAGACAAATTGAGTATTGTATGAAATCTTTGTACTTAATTGAAAGTTTTTATCTTATTGACAGAATAACCAATAAAACAAATATTATTATTTCAAAAATTTTGGTTTTCTGTAAAACTGAAGAGCGTTGCCGCATATTATTATTTTAAACTTATGGAAAACTTTTACACTCACTTCTGTCATACATTACCACATACGGATGTTCTCTGTTAACGAACATATATAAAACACGATTTACAGCGTGTTCTTTGTGTTTAAAGGCTAACTTATATTTCGATAAAAAAAAATTATTCAAATTATGAAATACGGGTGTTACTCACGTAATGTTAGTCGATTTAGTCGACCGCGGTTTCACCTATACTTTTAGGCATTTTCAAAAGATTGCGACTCAGGCGCAACGTATCGCACTCTCTTGTAACACCCGTATTTCATAATTTGAATAATGTTACAAACTCACGTCAGTTTTTAAAATACAAAAAATGATGTTAGTATGAATTGAAAGACTCAATTCGACGGTAAATTCAATCCAAAGACGATACGGCGACGGGACGGTGAATTTGTCATTGCTTTTGCCGTCGCCGTCTAGTGAAAAAAAGGCTTTATACAATTTTATAAATTTGTGTTTCCCAACGCCAAACTCGCCATCACCGCTGTTACAGTATAAATATGTACAAACAGTACGGAAACTGGCTACAAACGTGCGAAACGGCACGCACACATAAACATGCACACCGACGAGACGCCTAAGCGGTTGTCGCGGTGTTCTCAGTAGCGAGTGCGTTTCGCACGTTTGTAGGCAGTTTCCGTACTGTTTGTACATATTTATTCTGTGCCGCTGTGCCGCCTAGTGGAAAGTTGATATGGGTGGTAAACACAAATTGGTCAAACTATGCCGAGAATGTACCCTTTCTGAGCCCTTTTCCTGGACACACTGGTAATGTATTACCTAACAATTAACAAACAGTTTTGAGGTTAAATGTGGTAAGGTAAGGTATATTTATGCAGCTTTACATTTATTATATTTTACAACTAATGGATGACAATTTTCCTGTTATATAACTATGGGCTGCCAAATCCTGTTTTTTCAGATATATAGGCTTAAAGATTGCCAAATTGTTTTTTACATAGATTGTTAAACAAAAATACTCTTTTTAATTCTTAAATAAAATGATTACGGGAGATTTAAGCCACAAGCTCATCATACTTATGAAGTTAAAAGTAATTTCGATCTTGACAACTTATTTAGGGAACTAAATATCACACATTGACTACAAATTGAATTGTCAAAGCCTTATTAATATAATTTTTATTTTTTCTTCTTTTGATGTCACTTAAAGTCGGTAAGGTCGCGGATAAAAACGTGTTTAAATCGATTTTTTTTGACAATAAGAATTTCAGCGAAAATCGATCGGCCCTGAAATCGGGATGATAGCAATTTGCGGACGACAAGTGGCTATTATGAATCGGTAATAAGGCCATCAGCAGCTTTGTATTACAATTGACGAGTTATTTTTCACGCGTTAGTGGAAAAGGGTGTTATGTTGTTTCTGTTTATACTTTAGGTGATGTTTGTTAGGTGAATAGATAACTATGAGGAGACAAAATCACACAAACTATTTGTTTGTTCTTTTCAATTCATTAATTGACAACGATTTATCTCAAACCTCCTTGTACGTGACTTAGTATAAAGTAGACTCTTAATTGGTCAGAACACAATATGTCCTTTACTTGCCACAGGAAGGTTGTAATGACCATTATCGTTGACCTCTAAAGCCTTTCAACTAAAACCTTGCCGCCATTAAACCAATGAGCCATAGAAGGCACTTCCTCAATACATTTCTGTATGAGCCCGCATTTCAGCCATTATTCGCCCACGGTCGGATCAAGCGGCCATTAAAAGCACTTTGCCTTCACACTATTGCCGGGTCTCGATTTATTCGAAAAATTTACCTCTCACATTGCTCTTTTTACTCGGAGCAGTTTTATTAAAATTTCAGTAAACCGCAGCTACGAAACAAGTGCTTCAACTATGGAAATATTCTGTTCGAAACATTGAGAGGTTTAGTTTTGCGATTCGTTTTATTTCATTTGTGGAAGCTGTTAAAGTGAAATGTTTTCACGTGAAGTTATCTTGAAGCAATTTGTCGGTAAGCGATCGCAGTAAAATAAAGCGTTTTAATATATTATTATTGAGAATACGGGTTACTCACGTTATTTTAGCCGGGATATCATCAACTGGGCGATTAATCACGTTTCGTTGCCGTTGACCAGTTGATAAATCTCCGTAATAGATTCGAAGCTAGTCAGCATATACCGGCTAAACTAACGTGAGTAACCCGTATTCTCAATAATAATGTCTTCACCTCACGTTGGTTTTAATAAAATCAGTTTTAATATTTCACATTCAACAACCGACAATAAAATACTTGACGAAGTCAATGGTCCTTATGATTCAAGAGCGCTTCGAAATCACAAAAAAACCTTTTTACTAACGTTCGGGGACAAATTAAGGCTGAGTGGTGAACCTGGCACCCTAACTGATTGAATTTATTGAACAACTAATTAATAAATCAAAGGGCAGATTGTATTTATATTCCTACTAGAGTGAAATTTAAAATTTTAACTATTTTAACTTAACTTAAATTTAACTTATGACGACCGGATGGCGGAGTACGTAGTGTATCTATCTGCGACGCCGAGGTCACGGTTTCGATTCCCACTTGAGACAAATCTTTGCGTACAACATGAACATTTGTCTTAGCCTGATTATTTCTATGTCTAATAAGTATGTATTTACAAAAGAAAAGTTTATAATTATGTATTAGTATCAGTTATTCTAATACCCATAGTACAAGCGCCGCTTAGTTTGGGACAAGATGGCGTTGTGTGTAAGTTGTGAGATATTTATTTATTTATTAATTATGAAGTAAGATTGTTACTAAAATGACTATGGTACGAAAATGTTACATAATTTTTAGCACTAATAGACTTGCCTATTTTCTAACTTCAAATTATGAAACTATCATTCCAACCTACTTATCGTTTCCACCACGTATAAATAGCTAATAAATTGGCCAGGGTCTCATAATATACGAGATATATTCTCGGTAATGTGAGCTGCCATTTGGAGCGGCGCATTTATGCACTTATTGCATTTTCGACGCCGTCCCCGATCGCTAAGTGATCTCATTAGAATGTTCAACGCAGTTATTGTGATGGATATTATACATTCTTCGCGCGTCTTCTATTTCAAAATAAATAACACAGACATAATTGTAAAGTTTGTTTTTCAGAAAGAAAGAAATAAAAAAAATCGTTCACTTCATACAGAAATAAATCGTTATCCTATTTTCTTTTATAATTTTCACTTCAGAACTCTATTAGAAAATATTCCTACCATTCTATACAATTTAATAATCCATTTTTTCTTTTCTATGATTTCCTATATTTAAAATTGAAGCTGTAAAATGTTTTACTAGGTTTTTTAAGTAATTTTTCATATTATATTTTACACAGATCTTTGCAAAGTAATTTTGTTAGCACATTTAATATTAATGGGAAATAGGACTATTAAAGAAATATAATCATGAAATTCGTTTGCCTTTGCAATTTACTTAGGCTGGAGGTTATTGAAGTTTTTATAGTAGGCATAAATTATTTTGTTTAGTTATATTATAATTAGATCTGTAACAGTCTTTACATTTAGTCAGAGGTCAGAAAGTCTGATTACCAGGCTTATAAGGAGCCGTCGTATTGCCTCGACCTGCCACGCAAGCATACGAGCACGAGATAAATTCATGTCCCGTTTTTGTCATGTATCCCCATATAAAAATATATCAATAACGTGACCAAATCTATCTCGAGCTCGTATGCTTGTATGCTCGGAGGTCTAATAGCAATTGCTCCATTTAAAATAATGATATTCAGCTGAATCTGTTACTCTTGCAACTGACCCCAATGTAAGTGGTAAAAAAGTTCGACGAAAGATAGTTTAATATATAGCAAAGGTATATTTTAGTATTCGCCCTACGTCAGTGATGGAGGATCCTATACAAACAACCAAACATACTGACATTGCTGGATTATCACTGTAAGCTATCCACGTTTTTCATTTCCCTCTCTTGAAATGTTATTTGTATAGTTAGAGAGGCGCCAAAGCAAAAAGTAATGTATAGGCACTATCAACCTTCATGGAAGTGAAATATAATGTTTTTTTGTTGTTTATAAAAACGACGCCCGCACTAGGAATAATTTCTGTGTCACGGGGGTGTTCACTAACATGCATTTCACACACATAAAGCACACCTTATTACAATAAATTTTATAATATCCACATTTAACTTAACATTACATAAAATCACACCTATATTACCCAGAAAAGTGTGGCTGATTTCACTCACATTTCACCTGTTTTCTCTCTGTAGACACTTCTATTTTAACACGCTTTATTAGCTTCACCTGTATGTATGTATGTATGTATGTATGTATGTATGTATGTATGTATGTATGTATGTATGTATGTATGTATGTATGTATGTATGTATGTATGTATGTATGTAACCGACTCTTTTGGACTCACTTTAAACGGACAGATTTCATTCAAATTTTGCACACCTGTTTAAGATCGATGACAATGCAATAATTCGATAAAAAAAATAAAAAAAAAATAAAAAAAATTATAAAAAAGCTCTTATAAAGACCAAACTAAAAAGTAGAAAATAAATAAAGTTTAAAAAAAACTAAAAAACACGCTTTTAAAGTACTTATAACTAAAAAGTGAAAAAAAAATCCTAATATAAGCTGAAAAAAGCGTGGGGCGCTCTGTGCCATATTTTTCGTCCATCGCAGCAACCCACGCTTTTTTCAGCTTATATTAGGAATTATTTTTCACTTTTTAGTTAGAAGTACTTTAAAAGCGTGTTTTTAGTTTTTTAAACTATTATTTTTCCATCTCAATAGAATCGTAATCTATAGATAATAATATATGTTATCGAAGATCTAAACTTCACTCCACACTTCTCTGCATCAATAGAAACCGAAGTAAAAGTTGTTCTTATCTGAAAAGTTAGTAAACATCTGTAGTGAGTTTTGGTTCTGAGTGATTGGAAGTCATTCACTAAGTTTTGTTCTCGTGATCCGATATTAGAGACTTAATACGGATTAAGTATGCTTTTGGACTGTAACTTTTTGTTTTACACTATTTTTAGAAATAATTAAATAAATAAAAAAAAATCTTTAACTAAATTACAGAAATACCTAACTATGTACAAAAAATAAAAGAAAATGTAAAAAATAATAATTATAATTAGGCGTCAAAAAATACCTCCGCATCCATGTCAGCCACCGGTAACGTGCCCAGAAGGCTGGCGTGTATGCAATTATAATAATGTAAGTTTACATTATTAAAAGGCAATACCCAAAAACTGTATCGCCAAAACCCTTGTGTCACGAATATGAGATAGTAAATAATTTCTAGTCTGTGTATGACGATTATCTAGTAATAAGAGACATAACTTAAGCGGGATTTAATAAACAAAAGAGATTTTCTATTTAAACATGAAGGATGAACAACAATCTAATTTTGTTTTTATGGAATTATCACGTTTTTGCACTTGTTTACTAACTTTTTTCATGTCATCCCAGCTTACTATGAAAATATCCGGCTTAAAATTAAACTTTCATATTATTTGTAATATTTTAAAGCAAATTTTAGCTTTGCTATGCCTTTTTGTAATTTATAAAATATTAAAGTTGACCAAATAAGGTTCGTCTAGCTAAAAGCTGGCACAAAAAGAGTTGAGAAATTTCGAGTCCGGCAGCATACGAATCCATAGCTGAATTGGCAAAGCACTTGGGGCGTATACCCAGGGGGTGCAGGTTCGAGTCCTGCTGGATTCTTAATTTTTCAACTTTAATATTTTATAAATTTCATATTATTCTACATACAATACAGCAGTTTTTTATCTTGACAAAGTCACGGAATAGATAGCACAGCAGCGATAAACAATCCCATAGTCGATTGGTCATACCCCTTTAAAAGATGTAGTTTTTATTTTTTAAATTTGACAAACCTTTTGAATGATAATTTGTTTTACTAACTCTTCTTTAAATATTTTTTTCTGTAATTTTCTCTTGTCACATATGAAACTACTCAATATATATAATGTATATAAAATATATATTAATATTTATATATAATGTTTATTGTACACTAATGAAATTTGTTTCTTGTAGCATTTGGTTATTATAGCCGTCAAAAATTGTCGTCATTGTTCATAATGATTTAATATCACATGTTAGTAATTGCTCAATTAACTAAGATTCTTTAATAAAACGAATGTAAACCTAATTCCAGTCCAACGCCTATCAAAGTGAAGTGCAAATGAAGGCTCTTTCATTTCCAAACGCCAATGAAATTAATTATTTAGGTATTCGATGCCGAAGCAAATTGCCGACAAACGCCCTCATTCATTGAGTCGCAATAAAATGTGATATTCTGAGACTTTGATTTTGAACCCTATTGCTTTACAATAAGAGTTGTTTATTGTTGCTTTTATAGAATTTATTCGCAGAATTAAGTTTTGGTGATAAGGGATTATGAGGAACAGATGTGATTTGATCCGTAAATGCCAGAGGAAAATTGGGGATCGTTAATCAATCTGGGCTTAGAGTATGGTGAATTGGTTAATGAATCGTGGGAAGGAGGCTTTTAGAAGATCAATGTGTTGACTTTTTCCAATTGGATTTATTTTATAAAAATAGCACTTCGTTGCTGTGCGCACAGCTTAAATATTAATTTATAAAGACAAAATATCGAGACAAAACTTTCATCAAAGTCTATTTAATTTCAAATATAATTGTTTAAAAATAAAACTTGTGTTTTGAATCGAACAATTTCAACTACATATTATTTATATATTATGTGTCGACATTATGGCTATCTGTGCAAAATAAATTAAAAATCTAACAGTTAGTTCTTGCGTGACAGAATAACAAACACAGTGACTTATTACAGGAGAAACATGCAAACATACTCACATGTTTGCATGTTTCTTTTTTGTCTGTACGTGTGGTGTACTGGTTTAAGCGGTCGCCTCGCCGCTCTCCACTGCACTGGTGTTGTGGGTTCGATCCCCACATGATACAAATCTTTGGGTAATTCGCAAATATTTGTTCTGAGACCGGGTGTGCTTGTGTGAGTGAATGTGTGTATTTGGCCTTGTCATTGGGACCATTGGATAATGGGCGATTTTTTACATTAGATAGAATGTAAAAAATCCAAATTTATCTAAATTGATCTTCTTCTGTAATGAGTCACTGTGTACTCGTGTTTTAAAGTTTGAGTGAAAAAGTATTGTAGTTGTATGAATAATTTCATCCCGTGGGTGTCGTAGAAGGCGACTAAGGGAAAAAATTAGCAGAGCCTAAATAGACTGCTTAGAGAAGGAAAACTCGAGATCAAACCCTATACCAACCCGTCTGGCCAGCGTGGTATCAGTAGGCCAAAACCTTTCAAATGATGCCACACAATACAAGACGGCCCCCAGTTCCCGGTAGTCCCGCTATTCCCTTCCAAGGTAGCGGTCGCGGTAACGGCGGGACAGGGGGTGCTAAGAATCTCCGGGCTACGGGAGGCTACCACCACCTCAAAAAACTGACCCTGGCTACGTACAACGGACGAAGTCTACGGCTGGACCAACACCTCACCGAACTCGAGGTAGAATTAGGTCGCATAAACTGGCATGTATTGGGGTTGTCTGAAGTCCGAAGACAGGGGGAGGACACGATAACCCTTGAGTCAGGCGACCTTTTCTACTTCCGAGAAGGTGATAGGCCCTCTCAGGGCGGTGTCGGTTTCTTGGTCAACAAGTGTCTCACTAGCAGCGTTGTGGAAATCAGCAGTGTGTCGACAAGGGTAGCGTACCTAATACTGAGAATCACCGACAGGAAATTTCTGAAGGTGGTGCAGGTATATGCGCCGACCTCGACATACTCTGATGAGATAGCCGAAACCATGTACGAAGACATAGCGAAAGCACTACATGGTACCAGGAAGGCTCACTACAACGTTGTTATGGGAGACTTTAATGCCAAAGTGGGAGTACAAGAACGCGGCGAAACGAAAATCGGACCTAACGGTGTGGGGCGCCGAAATCACAGGGGCCAAATGCTGGTAAACTTTCTAGAGTCTCAGGGGCTCTTCTTAATGAATTCTTTCTTTAAGAAGAAGCCCCACAGAAAGTGGACATGGCGAAGCCCCGATAATGTGACGAGGAACGAGATAGATTTTATCATCACGGACAAGCGGCATATATTTAGAGACGTCTCGGTGATCAATAGGTTTAATACCGGTAGTGATCATAGACTCGTCCGAGGCTCTCTAAATATCAACCTTAAGGCCGAAAGAGTTAGGATGATAAGACCTATTCTCCGACCCACGCTGCCCCAAATAGCCTTAGGTTCCGAAAAGTTCCAGTTGGAACTCCAAAATCGTTTCGCTCTGCTGGAAACCACGGACAATGTTGACGGAAAAACCGACACAGTGGTCAAAACGCTACAAAACGTGTCTCGAAGGTTGTTTCCCGGAAAACGCGATAATAGGGAGTCCAAGCTCTCACCCGAGACTCTCGAACTTATGAAGGAAAGACGAGAAACGCCAGACACTCAGATGTCTTCGTCAGATAGGCGGTCCCTAAACCTGAAAATCAGGAAACTGACGCGACGTGACCTCCGACGCTGCAGCACTCGAAATATTGAGGCTGGGATTGAGCGAAATAGAGGCACCAAAGTTTTCGCTCAGCAACTAGGTAGACCCCATCTGACGAAACTGAGGACTGGGGATGGCAGGACCGTCACCTCTAAGTTCGAGATACTCGAGGAAATTGAGAGTTTCTATAGACACCTATACGCATCACGGATGACTAAACCAACGAGACCAAGCGATGATGACCACAGAGCCCCACTTACGCGCCACTACACCGAAGACATCCCGGATGTCGACCCGGTCGAGGTCGAGGCAGCTCTCAGACAACTGCAGAACAACAAGGCGCCGGGTGATGACGGAATTACAACCGAGCTCCTTAAAGCCGGTGGGACCCCAGTCCTGAAAGAGCTAGCGAGTCTCTTTAGTTCCGTCATTCACCAAGGCTTGACACCACAGGCGTGGAGCGGGAGTGCGGTGGTTCTGTTCTTCAAAAAAGGTGACAAAACCTTACTGAAGAACTACAGACCTATCTCACTCCTGAGCCACATCTACAAGTTGTTCTCGAGAGTAGTCACGAACCGCCTCGCCAGGAGACTTGACGAGTTCCAGCCACCAGAACAAGCCGGGTTTCGAAAAGGCTTTAGTACCGTAGACCACATCCATACTGTTCGGCAGATTGTACAGAAAACCGAAGAGTACAATCAGCCGCTGTGTCTGGCTTTTGTGGACTACGAGAAAGCCTTCGACTCCATCGAAACTTGGGCGGTTCTGGATGCTCTGCAACGGTGTCGTATCGACTGGCGATACATCGAGGTGCTGAGATGCTTGTATGACACCGCCACCATGACCGTCCAGATCCAGGACCAGAAGACAAACCGTATAGAGCTGCGTCGGGGGGTGAGACAGGGGGATGTCATATCCCCGAAGCTGTTCACCAACGCTCTCGAGGATGTCTTTAAGACTCTGGACTGGACTGGACGGGGTATAAACGTGAACGGTGAGTACATCTCGCACCTTCGGTTTGCCGATGATATCGTCATAGTTGCGGAGTCGCTGGAACAGCTGAGCGAAATGCTGCACGGCCTAGATGGAGCTTCACGACGTGTTGGTCTCGGCATGAATTTGGATAAAACCAAAATCATGCTTAATGAGCATGTTATGCCGAGACCAATATTTGTCGACGGATCGATGCTCGAAGTTGTTCAGGAATATATCTACCTAGGGCAGGTCATTAGGCTTGGTAGAAACAACTTCGAGCGAGAAGTCGACAGAAGGATCCGGTTGGGTTGGGCAGCATTTGGCAAACTTCGTCAAGTCTTCTCTTTGCCTTTACCGCAGTGCCTGAAGACGAAAGTCTACAACCAGTGCGTCCTACCTGTTATGACCTACGGTGCCGAGACGTGGACATTAACGGTTGCACTAGTCCACAAATTTAAAGTCGCGCAGCGGGCTATGGAGCGAGCTATGCTCGGAGTTTCTTTGAAGGATAAAATTCGTAATGAGGTCATCCGACAAAGAACCAAAGTAACCGACATAGCTCGCAAAATAAGCTCGCTGAAGTGGCAGTGGGCTGGTCACGTCTGCCGAAGGACCGACAGCCGCTGGAGCAAACGAGTCCTAGAATGGAGACCGCGACTCGGCAACCGTAAGGTAGGACGCCCCCCTGCCAGGTGGACTGACGACCTGAAAAAGGTCGCTGGAGGGGACTGGATGCGGAAGGCGCAGGACCGGGTGTTGTGGCGCAAATTGAGAGAGGCCTATGTCCAGCAGTGGACTATGAAAGGCTAAATGATGATGATGATGAAATGATGATGAATAATTTTAACAATCGTTTATTGCTTATTGTAGCATAGCAATAATACGCCTCAGCAATATTCGTAACTCCAGGCTTATCGCAAATTTCGTTTAATTAAAACCCATTGGACTGCTCTGCATATTATTATAATACGTAATAACGTGATCTTTTTCATTACATTTATTGCGAACACCTGTATTAAAGTGCAGCTTATTATAATATGCAGATTGCTTTTGTTTATACTCATTGTACGATATGAGTTTATTATAATCATCGGAGTCAGTAGTGTCACTGCCTGCTACGCAGAGGTCGTGGGTTCGATTCCAGCTCAAGAAAAATCTTTGTGTGCATGAACATGGAGGTTTGTATTGGTCTGGGTGTTTCTTTGTATAATAAGTATGCATTTACGAAAGAAAAAGTATTATATGCATTAGCATCAATTATTCTAGTTCCCATAGTACAAGCTCTGCTTAGTTTGGGACTAGATGATGTTGTGTGAAAGTTGTGTGATATTTATTTATTATTTATTTATTTATTTTTCTTTGTGCTCATCGTAGAGTCATAGGATGTTCAAGTACACAGTTAATAGCGTTTTAGGAATAAATATTTTGTTCATTATAGCCAATTACCTTCAATAACAAGTATTTAAACCTGTGTTTTTTATTTCGTTTAAAATATTATCTGAACCTTTTTAATATCTTACAAAAAGTTTTGAAACTTAAGCAAATTTAAGAAAGAAAATTAAATCCTTTCATAAATTTTAATGTAAAGGTAGGGTCAAGACAAGACCCAATATTTAAATGATTTAAATAAATTTGCAGAATATTACTTATTGCCTGTTTCGTAGAAACTTTTACAAAGTTTACTAAAAGCCATTAATTAGATATACTTAACTCTGACAGCGTCTATTAGCATAAATTTTATATTTCTTGAAAACAAATACGAAGGTATTAACCCGCTATGTTTTCTATTTATTTGGATAATTTGGTTAGAAAATAAAACTTAAATGTCATACACTGCTGATGGTAGAGCTCTTGTGAACGAGCTCGAGGGCGGCAGCACCAATGTCTCACCTTTAACCTGCCGCCAAAGAGTAGTGCTTCCATTACTGTGTTCCGGTTTGGTGGTGAGATCAGGCCCTGAAATTACTGGCACATGAGGCATAACACCTTAGTCCTCAGCTGCAGCGAAGCATCTATAATCTGCTTTTGTGGATTGTTGATGTCCATGGGCTGTACTCCACTTACCATCAGGTGGACTACACGTTCGTTCGCTGTGGGCGTGGTATATAAAAAAAAAAAACTAAAACTTCAGATAATATTTTAAACGAAATAAAAAACACAGGTTTAAATACTTGTTATTGAAGGTAATTGGCTATAATGAACAAAATATTTATTCCTAAAACGCTATTAACTGTGTACTTGAACATCCTATGACTCTACGATGAGGACAAAGAAAAATAAATAAATAAATAATAAATAAATATCACACAACTTTCACACAACATCATCTAGTCCCAAACTAAGCAGAGCTTGTACTATGGGAACTAGAATAATTGATCCTAATGCATATAATACTTTTCTTTCGTAAATGCATACTTATTATACAAAGAAACACCCAGACCAATACAAACCTCCATGTTCATGCACACAAAGATTTATCTTGAGCGGGAATCGAACCCACGACCTCTGCGTAGCAGGCAGTGACACTACTGACTCCGATGATTATAATAAACTCATATCGTACAATGAGTATAAACAAAAGCAATCTGCATATTATAATAAGCTGCAATTTAATACAGGTGTTCGCAATAAATGTAATCAAAATCAATCGCAAAAAGATCACGTTATTACGTATTATAATAATATGCAGAGCGGTCCAATGGGTTTTAATTAAACGAAATTTGCGATAAGCCTGGAGTTACGAATATTGCTGAGGCGTATTATTGCTGTGCTACAATAAGCAATGAACGATTGTTAAAATTATTCATACAACTACAATACTTTTTTACTCAAACTTTAAAACACGAGTACACAGTGACTCATTACAGAAGAAGATCAATTTAGATAAATTTGGATTTTTTACATTAGATAAAACGCCAGAAGCAATTTGATTATCCAATGGTCCCAATGACAAGGCCAAATACACACATTCACTCACACAAGCACACCCGGTCTCAGAACAAATATTTGCGAATTACACAAAGATTTGTATCATGTGGGGATCGAACCCACAACACCAGTGCAGTGGAGAGCGGCGAGGCGACCGCTTAAACCAGTACACCACACGTGCAGACCACAAAGAAAGATGCAAACATGTGAGTATGTTTGCATGTTTCTCCTGTAATAAGTCACTGTGTTTGTTATTCTGTCACGCAAGAACTAGACGCGCTCTGTTAGATTTTTAATTTATTTTGCACAGATAGCCATAATGTCGACACATAATATATAAATAATATGTAGTTGCAATTGTTCGATTCAAAACACAAGTTTTATTTTTAAACAATTATATTTGAAATTAAATAGACTTTGATGAAAGTTTTTTCTCGATATTTTGTCTTTATAAATTAATATTTAAGCTGTGCGCACAGCAACGCAGTGCTATTTTTATAAAATAAATCCAATCGGAAAAAGTCAACACATTGATCTTCTAAAAGCCTTCTTCCCACGATTCATTAACCAATTCACCATACTCTAAGTCCAGATTGATTACCCAAGTAGCACACAAGCTCTATAACAAGCCGTACACTGGCCGGTTAGAAGTTCTTAATAACGGCATTGGCTCCATAAACAAGTTCTACAGTAGATGTACAAGCGGATATAGCGCCGCTGTACCTCCGAAAGAGGACCAGATTTATACGGCCTGAGGTTCTACAGTGTCTCTACAATGTTCGTAAATGTGTGTTAGTACGGAGATACAAAGATGCTATGCGAGCAATAGTGTGCGCCTAAGTATCTAAAATAAGTTCTTGTAGCGCAACTATAGCGCTCGCATCTTATTTAGATGCGTCTGTATCTCTGAATTAGAGTTTACGGATCTATAATTACGGTATACGCTAGCAATATTTTGGGGAAATGAACCATCTCAACAAAGACTTAGTGCCAATGGAAAGTGATTGATGGAAAAGACGACTGAAAATAATTAAAAAGTAAGTAAGTGTTGATTTTTCTTTTATGCATGCAAAATACCAGTGCGAGTACCAGTTTGTTGTAAATATATACATATTTTTTAGCTAAAATTTTCACGCGCCTGCTATTTATGCAGTTTTTTGTATATAAAGTACATTTAATTATTGGGTTTGAATTCTGAATTTAGTTTATATAAGATCGTTTAGCTTTATAATTAGTTTCTTTAGAATCCTGGGTGAGAATGAGTGGCGTGAATTCGATTTTTATCCATATTTATGATGTTAAAAAATTATAAATAATCATGTGAATTGCTTTTATCATAAACAATTAATGGCGTCTCGGTTACAAGAGCCTACAGAGTTTATTAGAACCGTTCTATTGATTTAAGCCGCTAGTATCCACCGTTGTAGACCTTTCGGTTCTACAATTGTGGTATTGACGCTCTATTGTACTTTTTTAGGTCCACATCAGCAACTAATATATTATTTTAAGAGTCTAAGGTTGTACAACGTACTATTGATATTCTAGGGGTCATTTTATTTAGGGGTCCATTGCCATAATCTTAAAACCCGTTAATTCCCTCTAACACTCTCTCATTGTTTGTCTGTATGTTTCTATTAATACTCTACTTATTAAATATGACTCTTACTGCAATATTTTTTGTTTATATACAATCAATTAAAAATTTACAGATAACATCATAGTCTAATTATTTAAACTTTTAATTATGAAAACATTTATTAGTAAAAGTACGAAAGAGTTTGTGAGCAAAGTATGTCCTTAATTTTTGTCGATCCGCTAAGGTAGCCCGCGAAATTTAAAAGCATCACATTTCATCTGTAAGTAAATAGTTACATAATCCTAATTAGATTTTTTTCTGATATTATATAATAGTTATGGAGCGTGTTCAAAAACGCATGAAATGAGTACGTTTTCCCAACGTTTTAGCCCCTTTTTGTTAGTTTGGTGAATGTACTCTTGTAGAACTTCGTTCAACTGACATTTGTGCATTATTATCTCGAAATCGAAAAAAAATACCCTGAGCCCCTTTTTGCAGTGTGCCCTTCATGTCATTTCATTATTTACCTACCTTTAAACAATAAAATGAGAACTTAGACATTTAGAACTTTTAAGTAAAGGTTAATTTCATCATAGTAAAATTAACGTAATTTAGAACGATATAATGAACACATTAGGTAATAGTTTCTCTCGCATTTTGCTAGATCAAATCTAAATCTCATGTCTTTCAGGTATTACAAGAAGACTGCGGGAATACTTCAACAGATAAAATTGACTGCAGGAATTCTTCAGAATCTCAACCTGGCGAAACGTATATAATACGCGACAAATTGATTTTTTCTATGTACGCCAGATAGTAGGGATGCCAGTTGATTTTGTGATTCTATTAAGTTTATTACTAAATAAAAACAATTATTAAGATTCACATTGTTTTATTTTATAAAAATGTATGTAACAAAGGGAAAACATAAAGTTCTCTTTTATGTTCAATGCACACTAATTTACACATAATATCCTGGGTTGTTACAATAACATCAGGTATTGAAAGTGTCGAAACTTTATATATATTGAGAAATGAAGATTTTATTGGAGTGAGAAATAAATCTGTTTTATTTAGCAACTTGTTACCACACACTCCTCTTGTATCATCAATTACATTTTTAAATTCAATTATATCTTTATTTTTCGTCATAAAATACTTGTCCTGAGGTTTAGAAGAAATCACAAAATTTGATGCAGTGTCATCTACGGATTCTTCAGCAATTACTTCGTCCACAACTCCTGGGAAGTAACAGTTAATACTCTCAGCTACATCACTGCTCCAGGTTACATTCATCGCAGAATTTAAACCTACGGAACCCTCTTTATTTTCAACACACACTTGACTGTTGGAGTTTTCAACACTGATAACATTATTTGATGCAGCGTCACCTGCCTTAACTTCTTCGAAATTAACAATAATAGTGTCAGTTAAGCCGCTATTGCAAGTTACGGTAATATTAGACGAATTTCCTTGAAGCTTCACTTGATTACTACTGTTTCCAAATTTTTTGCCGGGACTATGTTCTGGTCGATTATTAATAATATTCCCATATTCTTTGCTAATCTTTTTCCTCAAACTACCATGTCTTTTTCTTAATTGCCACGCTTTTTGGCTATCCATGATAAATGTACGATAATCTTTCACAAAATGGAGTCACAATGAAATTAGTAAAACACTCTTCTCTCGCTTCAGCTGTTATAGTGACCGTAGAAACGGTTTTTTTTTCTTTTAGCTGTTTATAGCGTGTTTTTCTTGCCTTATTCAGCTATTTATCATACAGTTGCTGTATAAATCTCGAATATAACGGCTTACGGGCAACTATAGAATTATATTTCTCTGCTGTAGATAAAGCGTTTCAAAAGCTGTAATAAGTTCTATTTTACAGCTTACAGGTTTAGAAATATACAATGTACAACCTTACGCGCTTTAAAGGAAGCGTATAACTCCATTTAAACATTTTTAACTACTAAAGCCCTCTATAAGACCTCGCGGCGTTTTAAAAGGTATTTATAACTCTGGTTTATATCAAATGCCCGTACAATAACTCTATGACACGCCTTTGTATCTTCATTGGGATTATATTTGCCGTTGTTCGGCTATTGTACCACATACCTGTTAAAGCACTATTAAATACGCTACTGAACAACTTGAGTATTATAGTAAATCCTTTAAACAGCTATTATACAACATTCAGGTTGTACAGAAGCCATTTAAGCAGCTTGAGTGCTACTTGGGTAACGATCCCCAATTTTCCTCTGGCATTTACGGATCAAATCACATCTGTTCCTCATAATCCCTTATCACCAAAACTTAATTCTGCGAATAAATTCTATAAAAGCAACAATAAACAACTCTTATTGTAAAGTAATAGGGTTCAAAATCAAAGACTCAGAATATCACACATTTTATTGCGACTCAATGAATGAGGGCGTTTGTCGGCAATTTGCTTCGGCATCGAATACCTAAATAATTAATTTCATTGGCGTTTGGAAATGAAAGAGCCTTCATTTGCACTTCACTTTGATAGGCGTTGGACTGGAATCAGGTTTACATTCGTTATATTAAAGAATCTTAGCTAATGGAGCAATTACTTACATTTAATATTAAATCATTAGGAACAACTCTGTCACAAGCGATTAAGCTGACGTGATCTGAAGTGCCAACTATACGAAAAAAGAAGACACTTTATGAATATTCGCTAACCTTTCAACGATGGATTCATTCATCCGATTCACTGACTCCGTTAACATGACACTTCACACTTTTAATGTCACTTTTCCAAGAAATATTAAATGCTTACAAGCTAACGTGATAGATTTTATTAAGTTAGTGAATATTATATATATTTTAATTGATACCGTATGTGAAATATACATTTTTATTAAGGACAAAATGAAATCCATTGTCAGACTTTCATCACATTTTGTTATTACTGATGATGAAAAGTTATACATGTATAACTTTAGAAACCAGAAATCAGAAATAAGAAATCAAATCATTTCTTTCCATGGACCCAAAGGGGCGCTTGAACACGTCAAAACAAACATCATAATACAAAAAATATAAAATTAAAATTAAACTTAACTAATTAAATTATAATACTTATTGCAATAATATGACTTAAATTCAACTTGAAAATTTGAATAAAGAACAAATTAGGAAACCAACTAACATTATCATCATCATCATCAGCCTAGCCGAGTGACGTACACAACAATTCCCTACGTCCGGCGCACCCTGGGCAATTCACGAGTTCTCCAAAGCGAATTGGCTAATCCTTTCACCACGATAGCAAGTCAAAATAAAATTTGAATCAGCCATCGACACGAGAAGAAGAAGAAGCCTAGAGACCTCACCAATCGATTTCCTCAGCATTATTTATTATTTATTTATTTATTTCGAACATTATACCTTGTTGAATACCTAGTGTTTTTAATTTCTGTTTCAGCATTTTCAGCAAGAATAGGCTACAATTATAGTCGACTCACTTGTGTATGTACTAGAAAATGTAGCACTTGAGCCTCAAAAATGCTTGAAAACTTGCAAAACTTGACCCGTTAATACACCATAAATAAGTGTTATAAAATAGCACCAAGTCTATTAGCGATGATCAGAAGTACTTCATTCCTTACCATTGCTTCCAGGTTCCATTCATCAAGTATATTTTGTTACGATAAAAAAATTTAACAAAGATTTTTTTATGGGTATGCTTATGAATTATGAATGGGCAATATTTTATAATATTCATATCATAAAACATTGCCCATTTACGCCAATTTTGCTGTTTTAAACTTTTGGATAACAAGCAGGGATGACGATAATAGTTCGTGTAAATTTTAATATGAAAAAAAAATATTAAAAATTTCGGGTGATTATTAATAATAATCACATGATTGGCTAAATTGAAATGTTCACTTTCGCCGTTAGTTTATTTTGTCAATCTAGTCCTTGACAAGCATTTCGACTCAAGCATTAATTTAAAAAACATTTCGAATAAAGTGCCTTCGTATTTCAGATACTTAAAAAAATAATGTCGAGTATTTTTTCGAGACAAAACTTAACATAATGCATATTTAAAATTTAGCTTCAGTACAGATTTTTATTATAGAATATTGCCAAATTTGTTATTCTCACTTTTCAGATAGTAACAATACATTTTTACTTTAGACTTAAATTTAAAAAGACTATCACGAAATGAATTATTTAACTTATTTTACTTATTAAGTATAACTTATACCACAAAGCAAGATACGGATACCCGTAGAGTATGTAACTATACTTCGTTCAACATAAAGAAATACATATTATTATATATACAAAATCACGCCGCCTTTATCCCACGAGGAAAGGCAGAGACGATGGAACGCTATGTGCTTCGCTCCTTACATACTTCATTCGCTTCCTCAACATTCATACATCTGGACATACATGCTCGCCGGTTTCGTGTATAAAGAAAGAATTAAGGATATTCCATAATTAAAACTATCAACCATAACTGTATCACAAGAATGTTTATTTCTCAGTACTGTGAAATTTTAAAATGTCTTATCTAAATACATTGCATTTTTTTTAATAAATATATTCATTTATCTACATAAAATATGTCCTTGGTATGGAAAATAACCTTATTTTTTTCCCTTTTATTATGCTAAAGAGAAAAATCATTTTATTTGAACGGTTGAATAAAGTACGATAACCGATCGGGATATAACATTAATGTAAGAACACCCGTTTATTCTGCGTATAGGAAATTACAATAATGGATTCTTGTTTACACTTACACCGGTGAGTATCGATTGTCTGTCAGCTTTAGGCCTGGTTATCATCATTCAAACACATCTCCTCTCTTTTTATTAATTTATATATAGCATTTAGCCATGCTCAGCAATCTAATACTAAAAATAGTCGAAAAAATGTTTGGACTTGAAGCGGGATTTGAACCCGCGACTATAGGATTCCAGCCTCACATCTCCTCCCTTTTCTCCGTTGGTGGACACTGGACCTAAAGAAACATGCTGTAGCATTATGGTATCAAATCAAAGATAATGTTTACCATTTTAACATCAAAAAATGGAGCACGTAAGGTGAAACTGCAAGCGTTATCTCAAAGAATACTTTTGTCCGACTGAGCCGGAGTTTGAACTCGATCGATCTCACGAAGAAGAAGAAGTAATTTAAAAATACTCAGAGATTAATCTTATCACCTTCCTTACTACAAATTGCCATGTGAAAACAAATTAACGCGCAATTTTCTAATGTGTATCATTTACCTTATTCACTACTCTCAACCACACTCCTAATTCATCGACCTATCTTACTACAACTACATAAGGTTCATTCCGGTTTATTTTCATAATGAAACGTGAGTGTGTTCTCTTGGACAATTCTCGGATTATCGCTTGACAAGTTGACGCGAGACGATGAAAGGGAACCCTCGTCGTGTCATGTATTTTATCCGATGCTCAGACACGAATGAAATCACAATCAGTTCTACTCTGTTTTCATTGTGATTTAGCTTTGCACGGATTTGGCAGTGCATTGAAGTGTATTGTGTTACGTATTCTAAGTTTATTCGAGTGAAAAAGACACAATACGTTTGACACAATATTTTGAAGAGTAGAATATACTTTCGGCTATATTACTCAGAAGTATTATTCTTGGTAATATAGAGGTATATAACACCCAACCTTCACCTGTTATGTTTAAGTTCTATGTAATGTGAACCTATCGCCATCCGCCGGGCGTATTGGCGTAATATTATGTTATGTTGTAAGATGCTTCCTGTGGATTTAGTCCTACGCTGTCTTCGTAGTCCTACGCTTGCAGTTGCTTGAAGATCAACCATTAGACTTAAAGTAATAGGAATATCATTAAATAGATTCAGAATTTACATTAACACAAATATTTCAAAAAAGGAAGGGAAACTCATCTTTATACCTACATGTCTTGGTTATTTTAACATAAGATCTTGGAACTAGCGTACACATAAGCTAGACACTAACAAGACTTCGGCAGTACCACTATTCCACTGTCATCTCCCGAACGCCCCGATTCGCGCAAATGACATTAATTTTAAATGATTTACAGGCTATTTAGGTTCTAATTTTCTGGACTCATGTGTAGTTTCCCCGACTAATTCGGGAAATTATCGTAACTATAATTAACGTTAAATCAGTAAAATTAATAAATACATCTTAATGTGCGCTAACCTTAAAAAAATATCATGATTATTGCAAACCCCTAAAATGAAATTCAGCTAATAATATTATGGATATATTTGTAACATACCTTTTTATAACTAAGTTAAATTTTGTCAGAAAGAACTTTAACTAAATTAATCCTCGTCATATCACTGAATTAATTCAACGAATTGAGTAAGATCTCCTTCTACTAAATGTATCACTAGCAGCCCATGCAGATGAATCTTTTAACGAATACAGCTCTTTCATATTATGTACAGTCGGCCAATGAGTTGGGTATGCAGGGCAAAAACTTCTAAGTCATAGTAAAGACTTACGACACCAGTTATGGATAAGTGAGTTATATATCTAAATAGTGGGTATATTACACTTATTAAATATGAAATACAAAGTTGCATATCTATTGCAGTCAGTTTTTACTATGGCGTAGAAGTTTTTGCCCTGCAATCCCAACTCATTGGCCGACTGTACCATCTATATACATAATATATCTACATATATATACCTATGTCATTCATTTAAGCTAAGAAGTCAAAGCTAGTTCATACTAAATCCTCGAGTAAATAAGAGAACCCTGCTTAATATTCTGTTGGTCGTCGTTCCTATGAACCGTTTGGGCGGGCCGGATCCCTTTTGCCGTCAATTAAGGCTCTTTGGTTACAAACCATATCAATTTTGAGAATATTAGGACGGTATTTTGTTGAACCGTTTGTTTTTTATTGACTTGCCTTATGAAATATTGGTGGGCTAAATGCTTTGCGATATAGGGGTATTAAACTTTGTATTAGACCTTATTATACTTAAGAACTATAATTTTCGTCAACTGTAAGGCAGGACGCCCCTCGGCAAGTGGACTGACGACCTGAAGAAGAGGGAGAAGGCTGGGCAGGGGATATATCCTTATGACTATAATTGGCTGAATGATTGATGATCGATGATTAAATCTAAGTACTCTTGTTTTTAAATATTGTTTGTTGTTTTAATTGAGTTTAGGTGTTGCTTTTTACGAAAAAAGTATCAACTTGTAAAACAATTCCAAGTTTTTTGCAAAAACAATGTACCGTCAGTCCTAATATATATTACTAAAATAATATGAAAAGCTAGGAGAAACTAAATTCGAAAGAATAAAATGTTCGTTAGAAAATACTTGGCTATTCTGTTCACAGAGTATTTAATTTAGAAATACTCATTTAAAGACAGCTGAACACTGCTGAGAAAAGTTTTTATGAAATTCACTTCAGGAAAAATATCTTTTCTCAGTCATGAATGGTATAGAATGTATGGATTCATGGTCAAAAAAATTCAAGGTAAGTAGGAAGATGTCAGTGTAAAAAAACATCTTATTTACTAATCTTGGTAGTCTCTAATAATGTGTTCACGAATTTTAAATCAGCAGTTAAGTTACTCAAAAGACCTTAAAATGCAGTGCCCTAAGCCCACCGGAAGAACACAATAAGTATAGTCCACTGTACTGTCCCGGAAGGTTGACCGCTCGTTAGTGGTCATAATACCTTAGGCTAATATAGCATAATACCTTTGTTCCGGGAGGTAAAGGTCAACTTTTTGCGGACAATGAACATACGACATTCATAAAGGTTTATAACCACATTTGGGACTCAAAGCTGATTTAGGTAATATTCAATTTGGTCATGAAGAGACAATCATTTTTTTTTATGAATACATTGATCCAAAAATCATTATATGCAATACTCTTGTAGGGTACTGTGGGAGGTCAGAGACCAAATATATTTTAGTAGACGTCTAATAGTTTAATACTATAGTTGACACCACGTGGCTGGAGAGCAAGAGCGAAGCGTACGTACTATAGACAGATAAAATGCTTTATTCATAAATAAGAAGTGAAAAATGCTTTATTGAAGTATGAATCCTTAACAAGTATTTGAGACAATGCATTCCCACCTAATGTCTGAATCGCAGGGAAATTTGGTATCTACTATACTTACCATCAGGTAAGCTGCAGATTTGTTATTCTTCTCGGGAAGAACTCCCTGTGGGAACTCATTTGTCCTCAAATCCTTCAAAAAAGGTCGTACTGAATTATAAAGTTTTTAACCTTTGCCCTTTATACACGTTTCACGGATCATGTTTTTATAATACTGTTATTATTTCAATCGTTAAAAATTCAATATTTAATATTATTTAACGGAACCATCAAAATGTATAGGATATATTCAAGTGAGAGTAAATCAAAAATAACATTTCACTTAAAATGAACGAAAATTGAAAATGTATCCATGCAGATAAAATGGTTGATTTTAAAAACATACGGTACGTGCAATCGAAATGAGTGGGTGATTGGTAGATGAGTGTTGTCGAAAGAGATGAGAATCGAATATTTATGTAGTTTATTCAGATTTCATCTATTTGAAATACTGTCTTCTTGTGCTTGCATTTTGTGGACGTATTTGTTATATTTTTATCAATATGCAATGGAAATAGTTCCAATTATATAATTTATTTAGACCTAAATAATACATGTTCATAAAAAAAAACACATTAAATAATTTGTCTCTTCTTTAAAAAAAAATTCTTTTTAACCTAGATTTTTAAAAAATGCAGCCATTAAACAGTGTGTACGTTTTAAACGAAAGATGAAAAACATTAAATTTAAATAAAGATTGCTCTAATTCCAACTTAAAAATAAACGAACAAAATTTTGTGCTAGGATATTACATTTTTTATTCAAATACAATTCTGAAAAAAGATTGTTAAATAAAATAATGGTGTGTCAAAAGCGGTATCGCAAAAACAAAGTTATTTTCTATCGTAGCAATTTTTTACAGCGCTCGTTTTACCTGAGTTCCTATGTCGCGCATAATTTTCAAATAAAATAAAATGTGTAGGATGAGCTGCAGCCTGCAACTTGCGCGCTCTAAAATTGAAATTGTAAAGGTATTTGGCAGGCAAGGATTTCATTTTACTGGGAATTTTATTATTCAATAGATCAAGCAAATGCCATGCAGAATCATGGCTTCTAGTTGTTGAACTATTACGTTTTAAAGAACTAAAATATAGATAAAAATAAATTATGGTCTCAAATTTATTGCAGCGTTGTTCCAAACTCTATTATAAAAGATAATGGAAACTCAAAACTGTCAAACATAAATCTAGTGAAGTGACATCTAAATGATACTATCTAGATAATTTTTAGTGCAACGTGCGCTTATTATAATTTATTAACAATAAATAAAGCGGCAATAAATTTCTTTATGAGACGTTTCACGCCTGGTACCTCGTTTCTCGGTCTATGTTAACGCACCTTTTTACTGTCAGTTGAAGAATTCAATATTTTCTCTCAGTTAAACTTTAAAGAAATTTTACAGTTTCAATTTGTATCATTGTAAACTACTTCAACGTTTATTTACACTATCAAACAAGTTGCATGCAATTAGTTTCGAAATGTAAATTAGACTTTAACTCTTTCCCATTAATTTCATTTAACCGTTTGATAATTGAGACGATCGGAGGGTCGTTAAACGCACCGTCTTCACCCAAAGCTAACAAGCTCTGATGTTTACGAAGGCAGTGGCGTGAGTTTATTACTTAACTGCCTATTACTGGACGAGAATTGGTTCTGAGTTCACTACCATTGTCTCTCGAACACAAATTTTGAAACGCATCAGGCTTTGAAACTACTATCGTATGAATTCTAACTCGATCGTGTTTTTAACAGAACTTAGCGTTTAAGCTGCCAGGAACTTCATTTGTTACCATGCTTTGAAATTTAGCGTTAATAAGCGTTATAATAAAGCGTAATCTTTTTTTAAACTAACTTTATGTTTTAATCTATTTTTTTAATGAGAATTTTAATGAGAAGTGATAATTTGTAGTAAAAAATTGGTCATCCGGTCGCTGGCCCAAGATCCATATATTTTTTATTTATACTACGCCTACAGCGAACGAACGTGTAGTTCACCTGATAGTGAGTGGAGTACAACCCATGGACATCAGCAATCCACAAAAGCAGATTATAGATGCGTCGCTGCAGCTGAGGACTACGGTGTTATGCGTCATGTGCCAATAATTTCAGGGCCTGATCTCACCACCAAACCGGAACACTGTAATGGGAGCACTACTATTTGGCGACAGGTTAAAGGTGAGACGGTGGTTCTGCCGCCCTCGAGCTCATTCACAAGAGCTCTACCACCAGTGAAATTAATATTTGATCAATGCAAAATCGGTGAATTCGCAGTTTTTATCACTTAAAACAAAATAAATATCACACTCAACATTCTCACAACGTCATCTCGTAAATCCCGAACTAAGCAGATTTTGTACAATACGTACTAAAATAAATTTAAAATTTTAGATCAAGTTTAATGAAACGAGATCTAATAGTAGCAGCTTTGTCTTGGAAGATGCTAACTGTCTGTGTGGCAATTAGTACGAACCGTTAATGTTGTTATTGCTGATTGAGTTTAACAACGTTGCACTGACTTCGTGCTTGTTTGCTTGGAAACCTTAGTAATAGGTAAATGTAAATGTTTATTCAGAAGAAACTACTACCGGTAGTGTAAGTTTCTGTAGTGGTGCTCTTGGCTATGTCAAAGCCTCGTAGATCAATCGATCTTGCAGGTAAAGCAATGCTAACCGGGGTCGGTCGTGGATAGGTAATCTTTAATATAGCGAGGTTGTGGCGGTATCCGCACATAATAAATGATGGATGTCACACACGTGACATATGTCGACGAGTGCTGAATCGCGATAACGAAATGTTCACAGCAAGTGACTATAAATACCACTTCCAATACGCTACCGTTGGACAGGCTGTCCGTCAGGCAATACCACCGTGCCTGGTCGGAGGATCCTCCCTTTGTGGTGGAGAAATATCACACCCTGTTCCTCTTCAAGGTTATCTCCGTGCCTAGGAGAGCACCTTAAGCCGTAGGTCCTGGTTGCTATTTGAACATCTCAGCAGTCATTACGGGTAGTCAGAGGTCAGAAAGTTTGACAAATAGTTTTACAAAGAGTATTGTATTACTTCGTACTGAGTTGTCGAGGTCTAATGGCAGTCACTCCACGTAAAATACTGATATTCAGCTAAATTCGTTAGACTAAAAGCGGACCACAATATTCTCGTAATTCGCAAAAGACTCGACAGAATTACTGGTAATTTTAACTTATTAAATGAATATTATATTTTTGTAGCAATTACTTTTTCTTTATGTATGGATATTTATGTCCTAGATTCTAGATTATCATGATCGCCTCTAAGTACTGTTACTTAGAGGCTTTTACAGATAATCATTTTTTTTTCAATTTCAAAAGATCTTTATTTATAAAATGACATATTACAATTTTTTTGTACAATACTAGTGTTAAATACTAGAATTACAAACATCGTAGTGTAGGTTATTCTTCAAGCCCAAAAAGACTCATATAGAACTTTTATCGTGTAGTTAATCGGTTGAGAATAATATAAAAACATGATAATTTACAGATACCTTTGCAGTTTTGGTAAAATTTGATAATAAAAAGAACCCAAAAGATGTTTAAATCAGCAGCTTACTAATAATAACTTGATTACTAAATTAACGTTGAAGTTCTAAATATTTTATTACTTGTTCTATAATACTAAAAGTAGTTAGATAGTTATATATTAAAGACACGGGTCTTAATCGCGTAAATATTTTTAAGGTATAAATACCTCCTTGCTCGACTGTTTCGATCGAGTCACACCGATCGTGGTCACGAGCTAATACGAGGTATTTATACCTTAAAAATATTTACGCGATTAAGACCCGTGTCTTTAATATATAATTATGTGTACAAATCGTGATAGTTTAAAATCATTAGTTAGATAGTGTCTTCTTCCAGATAGTTATAGCTTTTAAAAAGATACCTGCCGAGCAAAAACCTAAGCTTAACAGATAGCATACGATTCAAACAGCTTTGCTTAGCAAAAGTCACGCAAATAAATGGGTGCAAAGACATCCATCTATTTCGTTTGGAATGAGGTTTTAAATCTTGGAAGACTTTTATATCTGAAAATTTAATTTAGTTGATTCTCAAATGAATCTTGTATGTTAGATCTAACTTGAGAATTTACGACATTTACAATTCTGCCAAATTATATTCGATTGTTGGTCCAAAGAATTTCTGTGCCCTCAATTTAAAAGCATCATAATGGCAAGTAAAAGGTAAGACGGCGGTGATTTCAAAAGAAAAGAAACATTTATTCTGACAAAAAAAAACAGAATTTCATATTCAAAACATTTTTTTAGTAATGGTCTCCATATCAGCCATAAACTGAAATGCTATGAGCCCCTGCAGCGCTTATTTTCCGATGATGGCTCCATCGGAACGAATACACATAAATTTCAAAAAAAAAATTACAAAGCCTTTCAAGAAAACTCTTTAACTATTATACAACATCAATGAATTTTAAAAATAAAATAACCTACAATGTTTTAATTAATTCACGTAGGTTATTTACAGTAATTACATCATTGATGCTTCAATATTAAGACGAGCCTAAAGTATCCCATCCAAATTTGTAACTCGTAACATTTCCCTTATAAATTAAAAACGCTAATCTCAAATGACCTAATAAAAAATACAATCATCCTCGCATATTATGAAAATTAAGCATTGGGAATTCCCGCTCTTTATTTCTAAACGTTAATTTTCTCTGAAGTGCCGCCTTGATGAGATTATACGATGCTCCAAACAATTTATATGTTACTGTAAAACTTAGACGAGCGGCAATATTAATAAAATCTAGAATTACTCCTTGAGAATTAGAATTACTCCTCCCTCTAGAATTACTACACAATGGACTTGAAATATATTTTATGCAGGGTTTAAACTTACCATTCGTCAATGTTTTTTTTTTTTTGTAATAGCTTTAGTTAATAATAATTTGCAAAAATATTTTGTTATAACGAAGACTTAATAAAAAAAAAATCTTTTTGTAGGCATAAAACTTTTTATTTTATGGAACTATGTTCCACGAAATCGTGTTTATTGTGCATTTAACTTATTCAAAAATTATAAAATAACTGTTATTTATTTTTATCGATAAATTACAAAGTATGCGTTGTTAAGTTTAGTAAAGCTTAAAATCGCCTGATAGTCCAAACTTCAACAGCAACATTACAAATGCTTCATTTGAAATGGTACTGTTCCGCACTGAGGAGAATTGCGACAATATTTTGTGTGAAGTGCAGAATCTTGTAGATTACCAACGGCGCCTCCTGATTGCACACTGAATCTATTTATTGGCTACACCTTCATTCGGATTTATTGCTAGAACTCCTTAAGAGCTGGTCATATAATATTCAAACCTTTTATTTATTTTTACACTTCCAACAGTTCACGTGAAAAAGTAAGTCTTCTCCCTCTTGTAGAAGGTCTCTTTTATGTTTAGTGTGCTTCAAATGTAATTAAAACTTTTTAAGGCTTTGGAAAATAGTTTATATTATTTAGTTATGAGTTGGAGGAGGTAAGCCGCCAACACAAAGAAAACAAATATCCTTTCAGAGCCGATTGTAGGAGGCAATCAGCCTTTCTGATTGTGACGAACACCCCACCGCACCGCGCAGATAAAATAAAATAATAGTTTAAAATACGCTTTTAAAGTACTTCTAACTAAAAAGTGAAAAATAATTTCTATTATAAGCTGAAAATGGTAATGAACAAAAAATACTAATATTTTTTGTTCATTACCATTTTCAGTTTGGTTTATTTATAAGAGGTTTATTATTATTTTTTTTTTATCGAATTATTGCATTGTCATCGATCTTTGACAGGTGTGCAAAATTTTAATAAAATCTGTCCGTTTAAAGTGGGTCAAAATCAAGTCCAAAGGAGTCGGTTACATACATACAGGTAAAGCTAATATAAGCGTGTTAAAAACAGTGCTATTACCCGTATAACTCCACATTGGGACAGATGACACTCCAACAGTTTCATGCTCCTCGTTATAGGACCCACCGAGGTGGATGGGAACTTCAACAGTGATATTGTCTCCGTTGATTGCTAAGACCAAGCTCACCGGAGCCGATAGCACAGTTTCGTCCTTCTGGCGGCACCGGGGACAATGGCACTGACATTGCTATCTGTTAATATAAATATTGTGTCGTGTTTGGCTTTCATTACGTTGAAACAAAATTTCAATCAGTTATTATAATATCTGATTGACACATTATTTTGTAGACTATAATAAAACAAAGACTAAAAACATTATTGAGGATACACTTGAAATCATCATCGAATCTTAAACCTCTCACCAACATATAAAGTAATTCAATTTTGAACATCTAGAGCCGAAATACCGTAAGATCTGAATGTAAATTCAATCAGAATATTCAGAATTCATAAATGAAATCGGTTGCGAAGACGTCATTCATTCCTTATCACAAACAACAGCAACCGCTTATGCCTAAAGCTAAAGCCTAAGTGAGTTTCAAATGTGACTTTTACAGCCGATTGAAGCACTCACTCGTATATCGAAGTATATTTCGTTTTACGCTCTTCTAAATTCCAGTCGGCGACGATGAAAATTGACACACATTTCTGAGATATTTTTGACGATATGTTTTTTCATATTTTTTTTTCAGGGTTTTCAAAACAGCTCATGTGTGTTGGTGCCTTATTTATTCTGTGAAAACATTACAAAAACAAGTTGGCTGTGTTTGTAGTCATTAATAGTATTTCCCAGACTTTATAGTAATCTACGCATTTTGGTGATTTAGGACTGATTCAGGTTTTTAAAATATACCAAGAGAGAGAGGAATTACAAGTTAAGTTTATCTTAGAATCCAATATTTTGACGCGAATAAAGCGTAATAATAATATATATAATATGGAAAAGTTATAAATTCATTAACTCGTCGCAATTTCAGCAGTATCGTAACTTTAACTATTCAAAGTCTAACTTCCAGACATAACAAACCGACAGATTATATCAAACGTTGTATAGCTTCTGAGTTTATGCCCTAAGTTCTTGGCATCCGTCTGCATCAAATAGTTTATGAGGAACCACAAATTCTCTATTCCTAATTAAATAATCCACGCATACTTTGGTTAGTTAAATCTCCGCAACCACCCCATCGCGGTTTTTACCGCGTTAGAATGCATCTTACTTCATCTCAATATCTTGCTTTCATTAGATATTCATCAAATTATTTTTGCTTGAAAATATTCACTTTACAAAGGTTAGTCTATTTTCAGTACAACCGTTTTAATATAAAGGTTATGTTTATAAGATAAAGATTTTGTGCTACACCAATTTAGCTTGTTATTTCTATTTGATTTTTAAATAACATTTAGCCATGCAATCTAATACTAAGAAAAGTCTAAAATAATTTGGACTTGAAGCGAAATTTGACCCAAATCCACGAATCTTTTGACTGTATAGGTCGCGTCACGTAAAAAGAACGCTGGAAGAAAGTGGTGGGGGGGTGTTTGCGCATTGGTACACTCGCGCACGAAAGTACTAGCTACCTATTGTTTTATTTTTGAACTAGCTTGTCGCTCGCGGCTTCGTATATTGGTTTTCGGGAAGTACATTGCAAAATTTATTAAGTAAAATATCATTAAATAGAATTTAAAACATGTTTAATTCAGTTTAAAATGTTTAATCTAATTACAAAAATTTTAAGTAATATACTATATAATTATATATAATATATAATACTCCTTCCATTAAGTCGTCGTTGGTGACGTGAGAAATGAAGACGTGAGAATAAGAACAATAAGAATAAGAATAATAAGAATAATAACGTCTGTCCAAGAATGGTGAGACGCATATGAACTTATATCGACGTATGATTCATCGGTATAAAATATAAATGATAGGTCTTCCTTCCTCTCTATATTTCTTTATCTTTTTCAGATATTTAATCCTTTGAAATCGAATTTTCGACTGCTCAATTAAATTTATCTATCTTCGCAACTTGCCTATGGTAGGTGACGTGGAAATTGTGGATGATTCTTTTTATAACACCCCGGTCAAAGTTGTCATTGCTGTTATTGGTTTTTGTTTGAGTCTTTTATTTAAACCATTTCGTAAATAAAAACTTTTGTGCGCGATGGTATTTTGCGAACGAATATAACGTGGACACAGCACGGAAGCCAAAGGTTGACTGATGAAACAATAGCGCACCGGCAAGCATGCGCCGCGTGACCCGCCTGCCCCACGCCGCACCCTGATACCACCAAACAGTCCGAAAAATCGCCTAATGCGCAGCTTGACCGCCAGCGTTCTTTTTACATGACGTGACCTATATGATGCATGTCTTTTTGGACGTCTCGTGTCATCTATTGTACCTACATATAAGTAGGTAGCACATGGCTCGGATAGCTCAGATGGGAGAGCGATAGGATGGAATCCTAAGATCATGGGTTCAAACACCGCTTCGAGTCTAAAAATATTTTTGACTTTTTCTCAGTAATAGCTTGTTATGTTTACTAAACCTTGTTACCAAAACAGAAAAGTAATATTATATAGAAATTTCACAAAATAAACATCAAGATTATTTTTGTGAAGTATAAGTAGCAATTTGCCTTGAAATGAGTTGTTTACCCGGAAGACATTTTACTCGCATTACGGGTGCTTGGCAAACAAAGAGTACTCAAAAGGATAACTTGACGGTGTAAAAAGGACAAATTTTGTACAAACAATTGATCAAACAAGCCAAATTGGTTCTTGGGAAGTTGTTTTTGCTACCCGATAGAAGTTCGTAGGTATTGAATTGAAAACCGTAGATACTTTGTACAGTACAATGCCATGATTATTTGAATTAGATGAAGCCTTCAAGTTTTGTATTGAAAAGTTTAGTAAAACAAATATTTGCCACCAATATCCAAAAAGACCATAGACTATGTTCAATTAATATCGAATATTATGATAGATAGATAGAGACAGAGAAAACTTTATTTGCACATCAAATTTGTAACAAACATACAAAGAAATAGGTACTTAAAACTATAAAGTACAAAGGATGGCCGTGATGTAATTATAATTCATAACCCTTTTTATAAAATGGCACATTGTCATGTCATATTGTCAGTGTCCACGAGAAGACTAAATGAGCTTTATATTTCGGATTAAAGGTAACATACTACATTTAGGAGTTAACGAGCGGCGTATCCTTCGGGTATTCCGGAACTCGGTAAATTAAATTGAGGAGATTTTGAATACTGTTCCACATTGACTGTGACATAAATACATTTTGTAGAGGAAATTGGTTGAGCTTCGTTCATCCATTAAACGTAGGTGACGTTTAGATCTCCGAGCTTTTACCCAATTACATTGGAGTCGGCTTCTAGTCTAAAGGAATTTGCTAAATATCATAATTTTACGTTGCAAAAATGAAAGAAAGAAAAATCATTTATTCTGGCAAATAAAATACATAATAAAACGTCTAAAACTAAATAATTTAAAAAATAATTCTTAATGCCAGAAATGGTACGCGTCTCAGCACAATACTGCAGCGCCAAAAAGCACTGCAGCGCTGATAATTCTGATGCGCCCAGAGAATGAGTAGAAAGCAGTGTGGCAACAGAAAAAATAAAAATAAATAAATAATATCTAATAATTACATTTACAATTTTTTGTGTCACAATCAACAATATATTTATGAATAAACAACTAAATTATATTAATATGAAACAACTACAACTAAACCTATACAATAATAAAGCATAACATTAGCAAAACTCATTTTCAAAATTAACAAATACTATCTCCTATTAATGACAAATATATTATTAAATTAAATGTGAAACCTGGAACGCTTCCATACGCTTTTGACATCCATAAATAATAATTGTCACCAAAGATATTCGGGGAAGAGCGGGGTTCTCCAAAACACGTCCAAGCGGTCCAAGCCATACATATTTTTTGTTGTATAAAATTTGTTATCCAGCTATTTAAAAACAAAGTGCCGTGTCTTCCGTATTGTTTGTATAGTGTAAATAGTTTAAAACTGTATGTAGACCGTGTTTTTATAGTTACAAGAGTGTGTGACTTGTGTAGGTTAGAATTGTGGTGTTTTTCATAAGTTTAAGTGTAACTGTCATTAGATCTCAACAGCCCAATATAGGGCGATACAATACTTTTTTGTAAGACTAGTTTCTGGCCTCTGACCACCCGTAACGATTGCCATAGATCTTCATTTGACAACTGGAACCGGCGGCTTAGCGTCCTCTTTGAGATACGGAGGTAAACTCGATAGGCTAAGATGGTCTCTTATCCAACGACCGACCGAAGTAAGTATAGCTTAACCAGGAAGATTGATCGGTGGGGCTTTGACTTAGCAAAGAGCACCTCCGAGGTAAAGGCAACGGTAAGGGCCCAAAAGACAAAGTAACGGAAGTCTTACTTTTCATCGTAAGAGTTACTTAGTGGATTGGTAAGCACTTTGACCTTTTTAGGGTTCCATAGTACCTACAAGAAACCCTTAGGACACGTTCAAGATCACGCGGGTCGGCAGGAGCCGGAGCACGCCGTGCGGGCTGCTCGAAAAACAAAGATACGGAAATGTTCAGAGCGTTCATAAAGAAGCAAGTTAGCCCACGCTGCTGGCATGTAAATTAGGGATTTTCTTTTGCGTACCCCATTGTGTGGACTATCGTTAGATAGGTTTTTAAAACACAATAAGGAGACACCGTGACAGATTTTTGATAATTAACTTGAAATAAATTTTTGTTCGAGTACGGCGTTCCCTCCCCACTCTAAAAGCTAAAAAAAAGGAAAAATCGAGTAGAGTCGCGAGTAATAGGGGTCTAAAGTGTAAAATTCAGTTACTAAGAATATTTCAAAATACAAAATCCTTTGAAAATTATGACTTGGATGAAGTGGTTAATGTTTAATATACCTACATATTAAACCTGTTTTAAGTCCATAATTATGTTATAACGGTTGACTACGGAACCCTAATACACATGGCCCAACACGCAATTGGCCAGTTTTAATATCTTATGAAGGAGTTTAGAGTTCTCGAGAATTCAATGAACGAAGTAAAGGCTTTGAATAACAATTGATTCTAAAAATAAATATATTGAGTACTCTTGTTAAGGGTACAAAAGTTTTTTGTAACCTTTACAAAAACAAAGATAGGTACACTTTTTTTCATCAGGTCACGCTCTGATGGTCCGAGAGAAACCTTTTTTTTTTTTTTTTTTTTTTTCGCGGGGAAATGCATTTACGCATACCAACCCCACCCATGGGGGGACGGGCAGAGTGGCTATGTGGGACTCCCGTGCCTACGATGTTAAACGGCACAGAATACCCACTAAAACCCCGCGGTGTGCCCTCGTCGCCGAAAGATGGTGGGTCGGCGAGCCCCGGATCGATATTATATCCACGGGGCTCGCCGCGGCGACTGTGCCCAGTCCGACCATTGACCGGGCACCCGACCCTTCTTGGTCCTACTCCCGTAGCGACGCCCCGGGCACACCCAGGGCGTCACTCCGTCGCGGGTCCGAGAGAAACCTAGGGCAACCCTCCAATTTTAAAGGCTTCTATTCTGTTACTGTTGCTTGATACCTATATTCGGCAGAAAACGGCCTGGCCTACTATTCTCATTTATCATCTCAAGCTTCAATCTTAAAAGTTTTCAAGTATCTTCTTCTATCCTTTGCACTCCAAAACATGATTAGTTCAATAATGTTTCAGATTGACATTGGCGAGACGCGTCGTTTTATAATTTAACGCAATGAAAACATCAAAAAGTCTCGAACGAAAAAGTACGATGAATAGCACACCTGATTTACTTGAGTTGAAAGTTGTTTACATATATTATAGTGATATTAAGGTAAATAAGAATAAGGCTTGAACGATTCATTAACTTCATCCCTTATTTTCCACGGCATAAAATTAAGGGATTGTGTCATTTTGCCCTCATAATCCTTTGTCACCAAAACGGAAGGCTACGAATAATTAAACAATAGCAACTACTAACAATTCTTAACACAGAGTAACAAGGTTCAAAATCAAAAGCTTTTCAGATTTGTGTAAGTGTCATCAATGAGGGCGTTTGTCGGCAAATGGCTTTGACGACGAATACCTAAACAATTGATTTCATTGTCGTTGGAAAATTGGAGCCTTTACTTAAACTTTGCTTGGATTGATAGTGTACTTAGCTGATTTATATTGCGAAGCTTTTGAGGATGAATACCTTGTGTGATGTATTCGTATAGATGTGTAGATGTATGTTTCTCTTTCACACAAAAATTACTAAATGTAATTTAACGAAAGTTGTGTTCTCTATAACCATGTGGACCGACCCGTCAGCTAAAACAATTAAGTACATTTTTATTAATATTTTACGCATAAATTTCGTCTGAAGTTCTGAGATTGTGTAAAGTCGTCAAAAGCATTAAAAGTTGTTTTGCATTAAGGCTGTAAAACCTTAAAGGAGAAGGCTAAGATTTTTTTTTTGTTGTGATAATTTAAAAATAACATCTTTTGAAAGTAAAATACAATTATTCTTTACGAATACAGTGCCTCGAGTTAGGAAAAAATATTTTATGGAAATGGAGGAAAAGTGTGAAAACCTTCAACTTGAAATATTGTTCGGCAAATGTAGTCAGTGTCGAAAACTTAAATATTGTAACATTCTCTACAGTACAGTTATGTTTTTCATACTTAATTTATTAATTTTTAAGTTAAATTTAAACCATAAGTAAAACAAGTAATAAATTATTATCTGTAAATGACGTTCGTTAAGATGTGCCAGATTTATTTGAGATTACTTGTAGAAATTATTTTTTTGAAAAGCTTACTAGTTTTCAGATACAAATTACTAGTATTCTTGTTAACCTTTTCCAGCTAAGCTTAATTTGCTTGTGTTAGGAGAAATTTCTAGTCCGTGGTGTAATAGTCAGGATTTGAACCGATGACCTCACGCCTTATCCGTTGCGCCGCAGCAGCTTCAATTAAATTGATTCTTAATATCTTTAAACTTATAAATATAAATTGGCATCTTGAATTTCAAATGAGCTACTGAATTCGATCTTGAGCCAAACTCCAACCACTAATGTCTTAACAAGGCTTGTCCACCAGTTGACGAGCTTACCACAATAATTGGCAGGTGGCAAATGGCCTTACGGGGCCGCGGCCTTTACGGGGCCGCGGCGGGGAGGAGTGTCGGTGCGTGCGTCGTTTATCGATGCCCCGCATTCCCTGCCTTCCGCGGTCCCGGCGGGGCCGCAGCCGTTAGAACTGCGGCGTGGTGGGCGGCGGGACCGACCACCTGTCTCGCCGCGAGAGGACCAGGCCGTCGGATATGGGGATGTCTGATGGCTTTGCACGCGGTCCTCGCGCTGGTCGCTGGCTTGCGCCAGCCCCTTCTTTGGGGGCCATGAGGGGCCTGCTTCGGCGGGCATCGCCGGGAGGGTCGTGGTTGTTAAGGCTGCGCCGGTTTCCCATGACCCTCCCATCAAGGCGAGTGCGGGAGCACCGCGGTGTTTTAGTGGGTATTCTCGTGCCGTTTACCATCTTTAGGCACGTGCGAGTCCCACATAACCACTCTGCCCTTCCCCAGGGGTGGGGTGGTATGCGTAAATGCATTTCCTCGCGTAAGAAAAAAAAAAAAAAAAAAAAAAAAAAAAGGTGGCAAATGGCCAATACGATGTTGGCGTATTGTTACCGTGATGCTAAATCGCAATATAACTATTATCTGCAAAACGTATTTATTGATATGGATATTTACTTTATTTTATATTATATTACTAATTTGGACGGTGCCTTATGGTCTGATTTCGCCTTACGCTTACGGTCCGTAGCCGACTTCACGCTCACACGCTCATGCCAGCGGCGGACCATTTCATAGAAACGGTGTGTATTCGTACGCGCACTGACGTCGGCGACTGACCACTTACGTCCTGTCAAGCAATGTAAAACTAAAAAGCAACATAGTCTGAATGATCAAATCAGACACCTTTTAATTAAAACGTACTAGAACATTCAAACATATTTTAAAACTAAATCTAAATTTACACTTATCATAATAGTAAAACACATACTTCCAGCTTTAAGCTTAGTGCAAAGGGTCACAGCAATAACTCAAAATGTCGGACCAAATGATGGAACTTTGTGTAAGCAAGAAAAAGCTTTCATATAAACACGAGAGGAACATTACGTCACTGTTGACCTTGGTGCCTTAATTACACATTAACGTACTAGTATGTTTTCATAAACGTGTTTTCAAAACTTAACATAACATCACGCCTATATTACCCAGAAGGGCAGAGGTGTACAACACCCACATTTCAGCTGTTATGTATAGGCCCCATGAGATAGGAGGAATGCCTATCGACATTCACCTGGAACAATTCCAACTCCGTGCTGCTATTGAGTCAGTGTGAAAGTGTTTTCTTAGAGATTAAAATAATTAATAAATAATAATGATATTTTTATCAAATCCGTTAATTTCAATTACGGAGTCCAAAGCTACCAATGCGGATAAAAGCAAAAAAAGTAAACAACTATTTATTTTGTAATTTAGTTATCATTTCAAAATTTTAATTTATTTCAAAACTAAAAATAGTTTTTGTTTTTTTTCCTTTGATTAAACCGTTAAAGTTGATTATAATAAAAACGTTACAAATCCAGTCAAAGGGGCTAAATGCTTTGAAAAGAAACAAACGCGTTTAATTGAATTCGAACAATTCAATTTACAAAATTTTCATGCGCAAATTGAAACGTTGATTTTTACTAACTACCCTTTGTTCTACTAGACAATTAACCCCCAATTTCAGCAACACAAAAAAAAACTGCGATAACCGAGTGGGAGACCGTAGGACTGTGAAGTCAAAGGTTTTGGGTACGAACCCACGGCTCACACCTATGTCAATAATTCGTTAAGATTAGTCTTTTCAAAGATATGTGTGTATCAAGTAAATTGTCGCTCGCTTACGGTGAAGGAAAACATCGCGAGGAAACCTGCATGCCTGAGAGTGCCAAAAAAGTGCTCTAGGGTGTGTGAATCCCCTAATCCGCACTTGGCCAGCGTGGTGGGCTATGGCCTAACTCTTCTCATCATGAGAAAAGGCCCGAGTCCAGGAGTGGGAACATTTATTAGATGCCCTGTGTGGCGGTATCCGCACATAATAAATGACGGATGTCACACACGTGACAAATATCGACGAGTGCTGAATCGCGATAACGAAATGTTCACAGCAAGTGACTATAAATACCACTTCCAATACGCTACCGTTGGACAGCTGTCCGCCAGGCAATACCACCGAGCCTGGTCGGAGGATCCTCCCTTTGTGGTGGAGGAACATCACACCCTGTTTCTTTACACCCTGTATCTAATAAATGTTATGTGCTATTATTTATTTATTATTTTCAGCAACACGTGCTGAACCGAAGATTCCGTTTACTTTCTATTCCGTTAAAACATTAATCGAGACACGGTTCTATAAGGGTGTGAGTTTGTAAATAAATATGTAACTTTGATTGGAAGGGCAATGACGCGGCGATTGCCGTTTACAAAGCTTTCAAATCTGAGTGCGCCTAGTTTTGAGTATGTGTGCTCCGTCACGCCAAGACCAAAGACCAACATCATTTCTAGCAAATAACAGACACCCTTCTGCCGCGCTTATAAAAAACGCACTATGTGCGATTTTTTGCGAAATTGACTTAAATTCATATTTGGAATCAGAAAAACGAGCTCTATAACTTTGTCATAGAGACCATTTCAATATTTCTATTAGAACCCGCTTTTTTTGGTTATCATAAACGCATTAACTTAAATATCAATTAATGTTACATTTACCAAAAATGCATCATCTACAGTTAGTGCAGTATGTGTCATAAATAATTATATTAATAAGTACAACGTGATAATGAATACTAGTGATTGTTTTGTTTTTAAGTGCTATTTTAAGAAATAAAGACTTTGCATAGAGAAAAATCTTTTATTTTATCAGACTAGTGCATGACTAGGTGTTAAATAATAATTCCTTTACTTTGTGTTTTTTTATGAATTAAGAGATTTTGCTAAACATAAACGCATTAATCGAAGTAGTTAATGCACTTATTGTTAGTCTAAATAAACTAGTGGGGTAAAAACATTATATTAAAAAGTGCATTAAAATATTTGACTAAGTATAAATGCACTATGTAGTATATTTTAATGCGTTTATGATAAGTTTGAATATAATAAACCCATATTGATTGCTAACAATAAGTTATTTTTTTAAATTATAAATAAAACTATAATATTTTAGTAATATTAATAAAAGCCAGAGTGTATCGTATACTCTGCTGCTACCCCTAGTTCAAATTTCACATCAATAGCTAGCTTCGTTCCGGAGATACAAGTAAAATAAGAAAAAAAAAATTAAACATGTTTTTCTCAGAAGTTGTAAAAAGGTAGTTAATGCGTTTTTCCTAAGCGCGGCAGCCTTGACCTTCGCGAAGACGTTGAACCTGCAAGATATTATTTTTACATATTGTTGCCCATTCCCCGAGGGAAATAACTGGCGAAATTTGTGATTGTAAGCAAAACACTTGTCACAAAAGTACTTTGCAGATAATATCTTCTTTATATTAGTTCGCATAAAACTTTTATTACTTTGCTTTGTTTTCTAGTTTTAACAAATGGAACAGATATTTGTCTTAGTCCAAAAGCTTACGTTGAGTGATCGTTGTAACCTTGACTTGAAAAAAGAACAACATACTACGTACAAATTACGTTTGACAAATATAATATGTATTTATTACTACTAAACCTTATAAATAAAAACAGTAAGATGCTCTTTGTTTATAAAACCTGTTGATTTTCTCGTAATAATTTGACTTAGAACAAGTTGGCATCATAAGTAATAACTTTCATTTCAGTTGGTGTAAATTGGACCTCTATTAGTTTGTCAGCCGGCCGTGTAAATAATTATTCTTTGAGCGAAGTTGTTTAGTTTTGATAGTGGGCGTTTAAAACCTACTGATTTAATCGCTTGAGCCTTTTGACTAATATCTTGGTACAATTAATTCTTTATTGACAGAAAAATATACATGTTGGATTTTAAATTTTACAAGTCTAATAACTTTATCCTAACTTAATGAATAAAGTACTGTCAGAAGGCCTCGTACCCAAAATGCTGACAGCATTACCGCGTTGTATTGCGATACTAAGTCAGTGGCAGAAATATAAGCCAGTATTTATAGGTACATAGATGTATCTGTAGCCGTGTTTATTGGAGCTTAGCTAATTTAGATCTTCAGGTCCATTGTCTAGAATAATAATGATCTAAAACTATTTAATAAAAAAAAAAGCGAATCTTTTTTTCATGTGAACAAATCAGAATACTGACATCAGCACACATAACTCACGTATCTCTTTTTTTTTATACAGTTACCTTACCATTTTCTAGTACAGTTCTTATTTAAATTGCTATCTTAACATACAACCTTGTGTTTTCTTTAAATGCAAGAATAACTTCACTTAGCCGAAGGAGTTAACAGGAATTTACAATGCAAATTGGTAGTAAGCTCCTTCGTAGAAAATGTGCAGCTAAAAAGATTCAAGACAAACCCAACCCTTTCACTACTTTTTATTAGTAACAGTTGTTTTAATTAGCCTTAAGACTCGTACTTAACTGTTTGTAAAGACTAACTATTTTTAGTTAAGTAAAGCCTGCAAAACCAGTAAGGCCCAAAACATACACGCAACTTATATCTTCTAAAACGCTGACTCCGTTTTGCTTTCAAACCCAGGGAGTGATGAGAAGAATATGATGTAAATACTGCAATTGATACAGTAGCAAAATCGTAGATTGCCGGTGTTAAAAAAAATTGTATGCACCCTAAACCCTGTTTACACTATAAATATAATAAATTTTCCATTAAATCGACAAATACTACTGATCCACTTATACAGAACCTTTTAATTACTATCCTTTATGTTTAGAGAGGTTATGAAAATCTGTCTTTTATCGATGCTGAGACGCGAAATTCAGAACAGCTCAATCCGACAATAAACTCGCCCATCTGTTCCATCAATCCCATTTCCGATTGAACGGTTTGGAATATCCTTAATCAGATTATGAAAAATCGTTGTTGTTTGAAAAGCTAGTAGAATTATTAGTCCACTCTAAACTGATTTAGTACAATACAACAAATTGCTTTTATCGAGTCTCATAATAACCTTGTATACGCTTCAGTACTCTAGGGAAACTTTTACCGGATTAATTTAAGGAGGATAGTGACTTTTTCTCTTGTCAACCCAGGTTATTGACCTTCGTAACCAAAACTGCTAACAAGTTGTGAAAGTTCTCTACGTAATTTTCACACTACTATAGAGTTAGTTGAAGTGTTGGTTCCGTTGTGATATTTGTCTATTTTAAGAAATATAAGAATGTTTTTTTTATCCTACAAATTTGAGGTTAATTAAAGGCAACTAAAAGTATAAATGTTAACAAGAAGGTGTAGAGTATGTATCTAATACATGTCCCACTGCTGGGCACGGGCCTCTTCTCATGATGAGAAGGCTTAGGCCATAATCCACCACGCTGGCCAAGTGCGGATTGGTGGACTTCACACACCCTCGAGTAATTTTTAAGCACTCTCAGGCATGCAGGTTTCCTCACGATGTTTTCCTTAATCATTAGCGAGCGATAATTTGTATGATAAATACACACATATCTTCGAAATGACGAATCTTAACGATTTATTGTGCCGTGGGTTCGAACCCGAGACCTTTGACTTCGCAGTCTTACAGTCTCCCACTCGGCTATCGCTACTGTAAAGGTGTAACAATATTGTGAAATGTTCCAGTAAATTAGAATTGTGCCAGACATGAAATTTCAAGTTGGATCGAAAGGAAACAGTGTCCAGTTTCAATAGCTACCCCCTTTACAAGAGCCTTTACACTCCGTTAGCTGAATGGTGTGACACAAACGTAAGAGTGAATGACCATTATTTTATAGAACAAAAGACTACAGTATTGTACTGTGATTGGCAGCACTAGGCAGTTCGACAAGCGGCAATGTGCCAAATGAATGAAGATACTGATTTTGTTTGAAAAGTGAATTAATTATAACCAGATTATACCTTGTCCAACCGTTTATTTTCTTTTTGACATTTCAAGATTAGAGATGCATTTCAACATTAGTACTGCCTTTAAACGATACTGATTCGATTTGAAATAATAATCGATTCAATTTAAGAAGAACTTTATATCGATTAAAATGCTTAATAGTAACTATTCGATAATAAGGTTTGCAAAGAAGTTTGTAAATAGTAAATAATTTTTAAAAATAATTTTACTTGTTTCATTTGAAATTCCAAGATTTCGGCTTAATTTCCCGCAAATGAATATTTATATGATACTACTTTTATTTTCTGTTGATATTAAATTTACAGTCAAAATACAAAAATTATGTCATTTTTTTTTAATAATATGATCTATTTATCTTATAACAAGACGAACGTGTGTCATAACAAAAAACCACAGAGTATAAATCAGTTATACTCTGTGGTTTTTTGTTATGACACACGTTCGTCACTAAAAAGTGCTGCCCGTCAATAAAGTACGCCATTACTGTAGAATATTTGTCCGAAGAAAATAACGGTTATTCATAGACGTGAGCTGTTAAAATGAAAATGAACGAATAGACAAGGCATAGGTCATGTTGACGGAACATACAGAACTGGGCACATTAGATTTTAGTCCGTGCAACTTAGACGTATCCACTGACAATGTTCGGGTCGCCAGTATATGTTAGACATCTTAAATTAAGTCCGTCATAAATAGACTCAACTCTTGGTTCCTAAAGCGGTCAAGTGCACCAAAGGTTTTATATAAAATCCTTAATATATTTACACATTTATTTTAGTTTCAGCATCCTCTCTAAAAATTGGATATAAACTCTAGTTCTTTGTACGGTCAAGTGTCCAATGCAATTTCTATAAAACATAACTAGCAAGTATCGCCAGCTTACGTTCACACAAGGACGGTGCATTGAACGAATTATGTAACCTCCAACAATTTTCATCTCTCTCCAGATCCAATACTTATTGATCTCGCCAGTAATGTGATCCTTCCATTAGCGTAATAGCTTCCTTCCTAACACTTGGGTACACACTTCGAAGTGAAAATCATACATTTTAGAAGTTATTTATTTTTGTGTGGGTTTGACGATATAGAAATCACGGCTTAACTACATTAGATCGTTGTTCAATAGATTATGAAAGAAAAGTCTTATACCGACAAAATAAACTTCCTTACTACATGCCCATGATTAATCAATTAAACATATTAAGAATACTGAAATTCATTTATGATAACATCTTGGTTAATAAAATTAACTGGACTAATAAAAATATTAGTAGTCAAAATGCAAATACCGGCTAAATATACTTTCTCGACTCATCTGCCTCGATGGTTTAATGGTTAGCGTAGCGCTTCTCACCGGTATCGGGTTCGATTCCCGGATAGGGCAAAGTGTCATTTGTAGAGTTTCCGTCGGGTAATTCTCAATAGCGGCACGGGTTGGAATTGTGCCAGTTCGACGGCGATAGGCTCATGGGACCTGGGATTCCCATTCATTCATGGGATTCAATGGGACCTAAGCATAACTGGTGAAATGTGGGTGCTGTACCCCATTTTCGGTAATAAAGGCGTGATGTTATGTTATGATATGCTATGTTATACTTTCTTGTAAAATATTTTGGTTTTTTCCACGAAATGTATCTATATTAAGCGTTACAAGGCACACTCAAATTTTACAAGGCATACTCAAATTTACTATTTACACATGAACTGACCGATATATTCAATTATTTAAATCAACATTCCGTTATTTGATAGGAATATTTTTTTAAATGAAACATAAAACAAAAAATGAGGCCACCTAATGGACATTGATATGTAAATCAAACAACAGAATGTTTGCTTTTAGCGTGTGCAGTCATGCAGTTTCGGTATAAAATTGTATTCAATACAAACAATTTAACATTTTCACTGCACCATAAAATATTGCAACACATTTAAAATGTAGCTGAAACCAGCTACAGAGAATATTTTGATAAAATATTAAAATTTGATATCCAAACCCTAGCTAGTAAAAAATTATGGATGGACAAAAACAATGATGAGGATATATGAAAACGTGAAAACCGGTGTGACATGCATATTTGGCTTCAGTATTCCTCTAAAACAATATTGTAAAAGGCTTTCGTTTAATATTGCCTATAATAAAATAAATGTTTTACTAACATCAATTCCATGAGTGTTATAGATAGAGACGGTTAAACCGTAAAAAGTTGAAAAGATTTTTTTTATTTCTCTGGGATATTATAACAAAAAAAATGTGATAAACAAAACTTGAAGGTATTTCCGGATGTTGAAATTTTCGGACGTCATATTCGAGTTAACATTAATTTTTGATTGTTTAAATGAGCTTTTGAGTGAAAATGAAAAGGAAAGGCTTTATGAGAACAAAGAATGTTGGTTGTCATGTAAATCAAATAGCGTAACGTTCATTTTTTTTTTGTTTTTTATATGAAAAATCTAAAGCAATCATGCATGCATGATTTTTAGATATTTTACACCAATATGTTAATATTATTATGTAATAATATGTTTCATGCGTTCAATAAAATATTTTTAACTATATATTTATAACTTTGAGAACTACCTGGAATGTTTCCATCAAAATGTAGAATAAAAGTTTACATATGTAAACTATTATTCTACATTTTGATGGAAACATTTTTATTTTTTCCGTATTATTGGAGCACCTTTTATATTATAAAAGGTGCTCCAATAATACGGAATAAATTGGCACTGTGACTGTCTCTTTTTATATCGATGTGTACCTATCTACCTTTTTTGTGGTTAGATTATCATATTTTTTTAGAGTTTGTTCAGTTAGGAACCATAATATAATGATTTATTATATTATATGGGAAGCTTGTCTTTTCTGAATCTTCATTGATGGACTGTAAAAGCGTTTTCGCACTACTGATAAGCACTATTAGCACTACATTATTAGCTATTATTTTATTCATATCGTTAAGATTCGTACAGAATCCGATCAGAGCTCAGATCAATTGTTTTGACAAATAATAATAAGAATAGAATGTAATGCAAAAACGCCATTTTTCGGAAATGTTGTTTCCGGAGAAAATTACAATTTTCGGTCAATAGCACATTCACTTTAGCAAATCGATAGACCATCATTAGTCAACATCGTTCCGATACATTTGATACTATTACGAAATGCTCTTACAAATGTTTTTAACACACATTCATTCACTTTCCTGTTTTCCTCGTAAGTCTATTTGTCATTCGAGTGACCTGTACCTTAGTCATCAGGCTGAACTATGGAGCCAATACTTCAAGCTATTTATTCGAGTTGAAAATATGTATTACATTCTTGATATTTGGTATTTTTTTTTGCACAAGAGTTATATGGATTTAATTTATTATTAAAAAATACAAAAACCTTTTTTTTTATATTTAATCAAATTTAACATATAGCACAGGAAAATTTACAAAAAGATTAATGAAATATTCACAAGCATAGATGTAAAAAAATTAATAACACTAGATTACTTTAAAATGTATCATGAGTTAAGTTATTTCTGCTTAGATTGTCAATAAAATAAAACCTGATAAACATTTCAAAGTAGAAATTATCTTACAATCTTAAAGCAATTTAAAGATTATAATCAAGTTTATAAAGAGAGAACTTACAAAGTAAATAAAGAAAAAAAATGTATTATCTCTGACTTTATGATTGGATTTCTTACATTTAAAAATATAAATATAATAAATAGGACTTGGTAAGAACTTGTTCCAAGAAAAATAATATGTACATTTTTATTTGGATTTGAACTTGTTCAATAAAGAATAGTCGACGAAAGCCTAAAATAAGAAGTCGTGGTTGTCTATGAGGAAGACTTTTGCTTAGCTGAAAAATACAATAACTACGGTACCATAATAGAATTAGTTTAATAATATAAAATAATTAATTTAATAATAAAATTAGGATTTAATAATTAATTTTAATATTTCTATTTTTGTAGTCTCCTAAAGAGAAATTGTTTAAATGTAATGCATGCCTGTGATTTGTGTAACTACTATTTGATTTACCTGTACATTATTATAATAGTTTGTATGGCTCTGTGTAATTATACAGTTGGTGTGCTTATTAAATAAAATAAAATAAAAATAAATTAAAAATAATTATATTTCAAATTTAGGCTAAGTAGATACAGAAGTACTTTAATAAGTAGGTATGTTAAATGAGAATAATTCAAATCAATCTCGTCTCGTCTGTCTCATACAAAGCTAAAACTTCAGTTCCCTAACAAAGCAACTAATCCCAAACTATCTGGTTCTACGAAATAATCCACTCAAGTTGACCATCAAGTGACTCAGAAGTTTCTCTTAAGTATCGCCAAACCCATGGAATTTGAAGATTACCGACAAACTTTGTATGTATGAAAGCTGTCCATTAGAACAATCGAAAGCAATTTGTGTAACTTGAAATCTAGCAAAATTTCTCAGTTATAAGCAGGAATAAGAAAGGATTTATTATGTTTACCTAGTGAGATCTACCTCATTGGTATAGTGCTAAAAAAATGCTTCTACTCTGTTTTAGATTTTATTAAATAATAAAAAATAAAAAAATAATAAAAAAGTATTTATTGACTCACATTAATCACAACAATGTTTGCGTTAAGCAATGAAGTAAGCACTGGATAATTGTATGACTATAACTTATTATTTTTTCTAATTATTATGTTGTAATATTGTAATTGTATATTATTAAATACATACATTAATTGTATTCTAATAATTCATTTGATATCTTAGATGCAGCCTCTCACAGACAAGGTCTCGGGTTTAGTTATCGGGCAATATATTATAGTGTATTTGAGATTTGTCCGTCAATAAATTCTTAATAGCAGATCTGAGTTGTAATTGTGTCTCTCTATCACATGGAAGCATAACATAAAGGTGAAGTGAGGGTGTCATACACCTCTGCTATACCCTGCTGGGTTAGGCGTTATGTAACGTTATGTATCAAATCCGTGCCTATCGTATCACTGTCATAACTGTTCGCGATAGATTGATAAGGATTCGAGCGCCAAAGAGATTCACGCCTTTGGGGAAATCATCTATGTTCGCATTTCTTTCAAATGTATGATGTCAAACTTATCACTGAGAAAGAAAGATATTCAATTTAAAGAAGACTGCTGTAGACATAAGTGTTTTTCCAAATATTAAATTTTGATTTGAAATCGCAATTTATAAGTAAAGGATTTAAATCTTAACTACCGTAAAGAACGATCTCATTAAACTAAAGATTTCCTACACCTCAGACATCAATTTGTTAAACCGATTTTACGGCTAAATAAACATTTTTTAACGCTCTGTGTCGATTAAATATTACTTATATATGAGAATATGAGAAGGGGCATTTAATATAGAAGGCACGGGGCATGTAATGCCACAGACAATATTTCATATACGGTTGATTGACAGACTAGAAGCAACAATATATTAAAAACAATTCTATTCCAACATCAAGTGCGTCCATTAAATACACAAAGTTGTGTCGAAAATACCCGTGAAAATGATAAATTCATTCTCATAAGTTTACAATAACAGGGACCACTATTTCGTTGATGTATTTTAATTGGGTACAATCACGTATACAGGTCGTTCGGTGCATTGACCGGCACGCATTATTGCAGCATCAGCATCTCAACGGTTGTTGAGATATAATTATTTTGTTTTTTAGAAAAATATATTACTCTGGTGTTTACAGTCGCCTTTGGATGATTTATCTTTTATTTTTTACATAAATGTAAAGTTGTCACAACAAAAATAATGCCACTAAAAATATTCTCATTAATTTATAGTTGTTTCAATAAAAATAACTTTTGAGTCGAACTTTCTTAAAACAATTACCTACCGAGTTACCTAGTCTCTTTAAATACTGTCTTGATTTATCATAAGCATCTCAAGCAACGCTTAACTTGAATTTTATCTAAAGTATGGAATAATAACATTCGTGTGATACTTCAAACGACTTTCTTTTAAGATATCTAAGAGGTTTTCCAGAATTCAACCTTTTATAAGAGCTTTAGGAAATCTATTTAACAATTCAAAATTCCCAATTCGGAAAGCTTTGATCGGCATGTAATACAATAAGATTTCAATTTGTTGTACTTATTCTTTATTTTTTTATGTATTTCGTATTTATAAATATAAACCTGCAAAAAAATTGATTTAATTATTTATATGAAAATTGCTTTAAAATTTTTCAGAATTAATTTTTCCCTCCTCCACATCCCTCTCTTCATATTTTTACTGACCACCTTCACAAATAAATATCGAATTGAAACATTTACACTTTTTTACACATTTACAAAAATGACAGCAGATAAATTATGACTTATTTGTTGAATTCTTTGCTCTAAATTAAAAAAATTGAACACTATTCTCAACATAATATCACTTTGCAGCAGTTTTAAGTATGTAACTTACAACTACTAAACTGGTTTCAACTGGATTTACTGCCACGTTTAATGTGCACAAAAAACATTAGCAGACTATTTAAGAACATTTTAAATACTTAACTTACACCGTTAACTAAAAGTATGTACTACTATTTTACAGCAAATTAAAACTGTAATTAAAAGTTTAACATCTTCAAAAGTTCTTACACACTTTATAAACATGAATAAATGTGATTTATTGTCGCTGTACCGGAGGGTGCTATGGGTCAGTAATTTTAGCAAACTACATAAGGTGAATCTAGAAATGAATGATAATACGCTAAATTTTGGTATATACCTTGAAGCTTTTTTAATGTTGTCTTAAAACTGTCATTAAAATCTCGTGTCTGCATCGTAGGTTATTCCAGGCCAAAGGACCCAGAAATCTATTTCTCGCTATTATCTCAGTTTCTCAAAAATATACTGCCATTATATGCTTAAAGTATCACTATTTAATTGCACGAAATATTTTACGTATTAATGTGCTCTGAAGCCAATATTTACGAAGAACAGGTTTCAGCTTTTCCCACCAAACAACATTCGGGGGCTTTACGAGTTTTCTCTTTGTGTACCCCATGTAATGTGTTGCCAGACATTCGGAGTTTATTCAGTGTGTAAGTGTTTCATTTGTCACAGCCTTAATGTTGTCGGCATGATTTACAAGTAAACTGCTGCAAAATATTGGTGTTGGTTCTGAAAAACAAGTGTTTGTACCTGGTCGGTTATTTATTTTATAGATAGTCTTGGTTTGAATTGACTTTAACTTACTATAACTCACACACATAGCCATCTAGTCCCAAACTAAGCAGAGCTTGTACTATGGGTACTAGAATAACTGATACTAATACATATATACTTTTCTTTTGTAAATACATACTTATTATACATAGAAACACTCAGACTAAGACAAACCCCCATGTTCATGCACACAAAGATTTGTCTTAAGTGGGAACCCACGACCTCGGCGTCGCAGGCAGGTACACTACCCACTCCGCCATCCGGTCGTAAAACTACATGTGTACATTGTTACATTAAATTACATTTTACGTTTTACGTATACAAATCATATCTTAAACACTTTAATTCATGTTTGTTCTTGGCCATTTTGTCAATATTGTTTAAATCAACTGAAATAATAAAATAATTAATTTATTATTATTATTATTGTATTAAAATACGAAAAAAATAATAATATTAAAGTTAAATTCATATTTCTTTTAAATGAAAAACAGCCAAGTAAGTTCCTCCTTAATAAAAATAATATGTTAGAACTTTTTAAAAACTGCAACCGACAATGGCTCAGATTACGTCATCTCAGTAGAGACACTTTGCATCTGAAACCAAGGCTGAAACCATTTCCTTCAAGCGTCCTGCAGCTTCCGGCAGCCCCTTTTAAAATACATCAACTTATTTCAGTTCTTCCGAAGGAACGCCTGTTAACTGGAGGCGATGACGTCACGTAATTTAGAATTCACTTTGCGGTTATTTAACTGATGAGATGCAATAAAGTTACGAGTTTTATTATGTTTTTGGGGCATTAAATTTAATGATATATGTTTCAGGTAGGTATTGCATGCAAAACGTTTGTTGTTTAGCGTCACCAAACTGATGTATTCGCAAATTCAAAACTAAAATCAGAACTGAATTTGAGATTAGACTCACAAATAGTGCAAAATTTTAACAGCGTTGTCAGCTACACTTATGAATTAATACTCAATAAGATGTTATCAACATTTCTGACAGGGCCGTCTTTACCAGGGGGTGCAAGGAGTGCGGTGCACCCGGGTGACGAGCGCCCGGGGCGCCTTTCGAGCGCTGAGTTTATGGATATTTAATTGAATATCACGCCATTGCAGTTTTATATACAAGTTACTTACGACAAATATGTAAGCGCAAGCAAAAAAAAAAGGTCATCACCAATAAAAAATTTTTATTACGCTTTTGGCGCTTGTCATACCGTATTAATACTAAAAGTAAAAAAAACGAGTGCGCAGGCTGAGTCCCGCACCCCGGCGCAGAATAGACTTAAGACGGCCCTAATTTCTGAAGTACCTATACAGTTTCGAAATATTCTCCAAGTAAGCTTGTACAGCGCTGTTTCAACACTTTAATAGGTAACTGCAGAGTTAATGATAGGTAAATGCAAAGCAATAACCTATTTCACAGCAGACGTACTCTTATTTCCTAACCCATTATCACACATCTTCTTGTCCTAAGCATACAGAAGTTTCAGTTTATTTTAGCTCGGAAAATTTTCCTTACATTTTAAGTGAAAACTACGGACCTGTAATCTAGTCGCCCTTGGCATAGTATAAAGACATATGCACACTTGTGACGCTTGGCTAACTTTATTAAGGTTATATAATCTCAAAGTACAAGGAAAGTTACTTAAAAGAAGTGTGCGGTTAATTTACAACATTTCTGTTACAGAAAAACATAGAAATCTTAATAACTAGTCAATAGAAATGCTATCGACTATCTTTTAACACTGGGACGCATGTCGCCGTTTTTCAAATACCACTTTTTGTATTCCTGCAAACAAAATTATTCTTTTTGGCGATGACATTAAGACGACAATTCCTCAACTCGCACTTATGTTCGATTAGACAGATGCGCTTGTATTCCTTCAAACAAAATTATTATTTTTGCGATGACATTAAGACGACAATTCCTCAACTCGCACTTGTGTTTGACTTGACAGATGCGCGGCGACAAGGTCACGCGTCTTTGACATTTCTATTGCCTTATTATTAAGATTTCTATGCAGAAAAAGTATGATCGTTACGGTCGGATTACTAGTAATTTCCATTACCGGCTATAAGAAGGAGAAAAAGAAGGTTATGGTAGAGGTGAACAATACCCGCATAATTATCACCTGTTATATTTAGGTCTCATGAGATAGGGGGTGAGCGTATCGCCATCCACCGGGTACAATTCCAACTCCATGCTGATATTGTGAATTTTCTGACACAAATAACATTTTGTCCGACCCGGGAATCAAAGCTGAGAACTCGCGGTGAGAGGCGCACGCTAACCACCAGACCATCGAGACAGTATTTTATGTATGTATGTGATATAAATTATAAAGAACAAGAATAGCACGTCTCGTCTCGGCAAATGTATAATACGATAAGCTCAATACTATTAAAGGCCATCCGTAATTTCGATAAAATGCATTATCAAAAACAATAAACTAACAATGAAAATACAAAAACAATAAACGGCAAACCAGTTCACGGAAACAAACAAGATGTTGAATAATTCCTTTGCTGAAATCTTGGCAACTGCAAGTCTAGAAACAATTACGAATTCATAAAGAAGCAGCGAAATTGCGGCAGCGGCAAATAAATCACATTTTAAAACAGACAAAACAATACAAAATTGCAAAAGTTAAAACCACAGATATAGATCTACATAGATAACGCAAATGCATGTACTTCGCGTGTCCGAACCCCGACCAAGCGTCAAGGTTGGTCGCCGCTAACTTCAGTCCACGCGCGTCTTTTGTTAGAGAAAATCATAGCGGACGGCTGTTTGAATCGTACTGGGCGGATGGGCATCGGCGGCATCGGTGTCTTTGAATCAGTTTGGATTTCCCGTCACTAAATTTCGGCTGTGACGTCACAATAGGTATTAAAAAGACGGCACGCTTGGTTTCAATACAAATCGTGATACTACTTGCGTTATCTATGTAGATCTATATCTGTGGTTAAAACAAATCTTGGTATAAAATACGTTTGGGTGAATTCGCGGCACCAATAACTTGGCAGTTAGAAATGGAACACAATGAAATTGATATTTCCTTAGGATTTGGTCATGAACTTTGTCTTTGTATGGTATTTGCCGAAGCCGCAAATCATATGTTTATTGTTGCCTGTCGCCACCATACAGCGGACATAAATTGTTATGAATTTTGTACCAAATAGACTACTATACTGCTATATAATTATGGCTGTTGAAATGAAGATTCAAAGAAACAGTTGAAAATTATGGGACCAGCAGGATTTGAACCTGCGACCTTCTGCACTACAGGTAGTCGTTTTAACTAATTGTAGTCTACTTAAGATAGAAGCAAATGGATGAACGTGACGTCACGAAATGACGTATCATACAGTTGAGATATTTAAGGTCCAGGCAAGTGACGACCGTTGCTGGTTGGATAAAGCGGCTGCCTGGTGTGCAGAAAGTTGCAGGATCAAATCCTGCCGGTCCCATAATTTTTCAACTGTTTCTTAGTATAGTTTGCTAAGCATAGCTAAATGCTCTAAAAATAATCAACATGAAGGTTGTTTCCGCAACCGGGACTGAAGCTATATTTCTATCTTTGAACATCGTTAGAATAAAAACATACAACATAAAGTACTTCACATTTTATCGGAACAATGTGATGAATGACGTGATCAATAAAGAAAGAACGTGATGTCTTTATCAACACCGTGAAGATGAAACGAGGGTATTTGACTGCGGTGTGTCTCTGTTAGTAAAAGGTACGTTTATTTTCGGTCAAAAAACGTGAGGACATGCAGTCGTTTAACTATCTATCACATAATACATTTTTCTTATTGAAGGAGTCTGTTTTCTTAGCTTGTTTGTAATACTGAGTTTTTTACAGCATCGAATCGGAATCGCATTTTTTTAAAATGGAGGCTTACCACCTTATCTTATAGGACTATACAAAGAAAGATATCAGAAATATAGTTCGAATTTACATTTATTTAAAAATAAAATGTTGGTAGGTAGGTACGCCTTTCGCGTGTTATTGAAGTTAAGCGCTAATTTTTCTTCTCTTATCACCTTTATTTACCACTACTGAGTTTGCTGCATATTATATATTTAACTAGTCTCACTTGCTTTTTTAGTTCAACGAAGACTAATGAATACCTGACTCAAACGTTCTTAATTACTCCTCTTAATAACAGAAAGTTAATTTGTAGGCACTCGTATCTCTATGCAAATGGTACCTCGTTCTCAGCACTTTGAAACGACTTTAATTAACATGTAAAGTAGAGCAATTCCGCTAGTTTTCTATGTAAAGCGCAAATAATATCTGGCGTCTTGTCAAAGAAGCTACGGAAACTCTCATTAAATATACCTTTCGCCTTCGCACGCAGTCCTAATGTAGTTTATAAAACGCTCTTACTATGTTATCTTTATATTTTCACTTCGAAATAGGAAATTTACTCGACTTTATAATCATTTTAAACTTTAATCTTACTTTGCAGTTCCTGTGCAGAAAAATCTTCAAGGAAATATGCACTGCTCCTTAAAACTTGGGGTTACAGCAATGATTTATTCCAACACAATTTTACTGCATTGGAATATGCTGGCAAAGTCTTTATTAATATTTTCTTATTTATTACCCATTCTATATTGCTTTAGTATTAATCATTATATTTATGACACGCGGAATGTCGGCACAATATTGTGAGCCAAACGGCATTCAACCCGAGATTTTATGGGAGAGGAGAAAACAAAAATCACGAAAGAGGGATGTTCGAATTATATGACGGTAATCAATGATATTATAGAACTATAGATATGTTACGTTCATAGAAATTACGATTTAAATCCGTTCCGAGCTATTCCAAATTGCACACATTGACAAATGTCCGCAGCGCACGCATCCTTATCGCTCTAACGTCAAAACAATATCGCTTTCTCTTTCTTAACTTGAACATGGCGCATGGCGTCTGGCACGTGACTGCGCTCGACGCAGGCCACACGCAAACTAAACACAAGACGTCCCAATTGGGACGTATTTGAGTATTCACAGCGCGAGCGCTTATAACATATCTGCTTTTGTTTTTATATAATATCATTGACGGTAATAATATAAAACGAAATGCTTTTAACACATGTCTAACGATTACTGACATCCTATAAAAGATCCATATATGCTGGGTACACACCTGGCAAACGAAGCCTACAAACGATCGCCCAACGAACGTGTTCGGTGGGCGATCGTTTGAACATTAAAGGATTCGTAAGCGTTCGCTAAGCCTTTGTTCCTTATGTGTGTACCCAGCATGATACGAAAATATGTGGGTAATACGAATAAAAACTTTCTTCTGAAAATACTGATAGTCTATAATTTAATGTACAAAAATGAACATACTCTCCATTTATTTTTACGTGCGTGTCTTATGGTTATATTCCTGTTGACGACATTCAAAATAGCTGATCAGCCAGTAAGCAAAGCCATTCCACTGATGACTTTGACGCTATGACATCCGGATATCCTTCAAACGATGTTTTTAATATCATAAACTAAATATTGATGGGCAATTCTAATGGAATTGATCGTTGGACACAGACCTTTTCTGTTTTTCCCTTTCTTGAATCATATTTTATTCAATACATTCTCTGTAATTGTTTCATACGACTTTTATTGGCAATATTGGAGACTATCTAGAGTAAATTTAGTCATTTATCGTTATTTTTCCTCAGTGGATGATCAAATTGGATGATTGCAAATAAAACTAATTTCCTTTCTTTTTGTTGAGATATTTTTCTCAGTAAATGTCTTAACAAACTAAAAAAATATGCTGTAGTTTTCCAAGTTTTTATTTATTTTTACACATAATTATGTAAACGTAATAACTTATTATTTGAAATTAATTTTGCTTTACGGATCTTTAATATTATTTATTGCAAATGCTGGGTATCTTCTTCTATATATATAAAAGAAAGTCGTGTTAGTTACACCATTTATAACTCAAGAACGGCTGAACCGATTTGGCTGAAAATTGGTAGGGAGGTAGCTTAGAACCGGGAGAAGGACATAGGATACTTTTAAAATATTTTCGAGGGCAAAATTTTATCGAGGGCGAAGCCGCGCGGGGCAGCTAGTTTATTATAAAATACCAAATACCACCTACACCTATTGCATAATACATTGATCATCTCATCCTATACTGACTATTTTAAATGGAGAATCTAATCTTTACTATAAAATAAAACTTTCACGACACCTCTCACTAGAAAAACGGCATTTCAAATATCAGAATCAAATATTCTGCCGCGAAAATACGATATCAGTTTAGTCTCTGGAGTGAAATTGAACTTATGCGGATCGTATACATTCATATCCACCTTCGGTCGATGCATATTCAAATTGATTTTTATATTTTAAAATCTCGACAGTGCTTTTAGTGTAGAATATATGAAATGGATTTCAATTATGAATTCCAGGTTACCTTATTTCAATATTCTATTGAATTCAAACGTTGTTTTATCAGATCCTAATAATGGTTTTCGAGATAGCGCATAGTAATATAAAGGTTCTATTTATTAAGTAATGCTATAAAACGAAAAGGTGACTTTGTTGGTTTATTTGAATAAACCGTCCTCTTACCTTTCTCTATGTTGTTCTCTGTGTTGTGTTGACAGCACAAACTCGTTAAAAGTTCAGGATTATTATTATATCACTTTAAGTTGATTAAATGCTAATTGTTTAATGGATTGTTACTTACTCTTACATAAAATATTGGAATCACATTTAGTATTACGTATTGTAGAAATTATTAAGGTTTTTAAGAGAACAAAACCGTTTACTGAATAGTACAACCTAAATCCATTTATCATTATATCAGTATAATTAAATACACCGTAGGCTATAAACGTTATGTACATTTTGTATTAAAAATACGAGAAAATAGATTGCAAACTAAATCTGTTATAAATTGCGGCAAACCTAACTTAGATTTTGTTTTGTAAAAGATATAAAGTGTATTAGTACCTTTTAAAGGAAGGCTGCTATTTTTTTTTGTTAAATTGAATTAGCTGAACCCAATATCTGTTGCTGATTGCCGACTATATAATATCATTATGTAGCAAAATAAAAAATAATTAACTTTTTACGAAATGCAGTTAATTTTAGCACATTAGCTTAATTAACATAACATAACATCATGCCTATATTACCCAGAAGGGTGTGGCTGATGTTTACAACACATATATTCACCTGTTATATTTAATCAGCTAAATTACTAGTTTTTTAATATCATGAAAAAATAAAAGACAATATCATGAAAAGATAAAGGATTTTAGTTGGCAATATTATGCCTTAACGTAACTATTATTTCTGTTTTTGATGTTTCTGCCGATTCCACAATGAAAATCCCATTTTGTATTTACATGGTTAGAGAAAGCTTTTATAATAGATACTTGCTCAGTTTATATCTCTTAATAGCAAAGGTGATCTTATTATAAAGTATTTCTACTAAGGTTGCATTTTGCAGCTTTTAAATTTCATTTTGACCCAAAGGAAAGTCAGGCAATGTCCGGTTAAACGTCGTAAACGTTGAAGGTTTAAAATGGGTGCTTTGTGCACGATAAAGTTAGTTCACGTTTTAGTTTTCACAACAGCTCGTTTTGAATCAAATAGTTTATTTATTATCTAATCTAGATAAAGCAAATATACCACTGTTGATTAAGGCAAACATAGATAAGTAGTTAACGGTCATTCACAGAGAAGCCTTTTTTATCTTATATTTTAAAAATCATATTTCCCTTCGTATCTAACTGGTACATATAAATTTGGACTCTAATCACTACTATCCTGTCCAAAATTATTTTATTAATCTCTGTTCTCTAAGTACCGTAACCTGCCCGACGCCGACTTTGTGGGAATATTCGCTACTAATTTTTACCTGAAAGAAGTAATGGCTTATTTAATTGCACTTTTTAAAATATGCGATGTATTTTTGTAACACAAAACTTTATTACCGTATCACTTTCTTGACATAGATGTACCTATCTAAAATTCTATATACAGTACATGAATACACTATACTAAGTCCTCAGCTATGCACTGGAACACAAAAAAATATTACTTACTTTTAAAACCCTGTTTTTACTTTTTTAAACATCCACATCATTGAAAATGTGAACAAACAGAGCACTATGGCATATTTATGAATCGAAAAAAACGTTCAATTCAATGTTACAGAAACTCATCCTTTGGTCACCGTGCTCATTTCGGTCGGACATATTTTTTTAACGAAGAACAGTTTCAAAAGAGCATTAATATAATATTTTTCATACTTTCATTTACTTCCAGCGGTAGGTTTTTACGGTAACATTTGATATTTTGCTTTTTAAATGTCCGTAAACTCAGTTTGACGGCACATGACATGATATTAAATATTGAGTACATTGAATATTATTTTCATAGTAGTATTTTAGCAGATGACCCGTGAAATATCGAAAAATGGTTATCAAACAAATAGCAAAGCTTAATATAACACATAAAATTATTCAGTGTGAGTTTTGTTTGGATTAAAGGAAAACGCAATATCAAGTGCAAAAGTTTACTCTCAACTTCGGAATGAAGTTATTGTGAAACCCCGCGTTCCACTTGAGTGAAATTCTCATTATTTTCTACAAACTTTTGCCCGTGGGTTCGTCCGCGAACAAAACTTCGAATTTTTCTCATACACTTGCAACCCCTTATCGACGCCCTTTGGGAGTTGAATTTCCAAAAAATCTAACCCACACACACTACGCTTTGTAAGAAACCTGTGTGCACAGTTTCGTGAAATTTCTTTTAAAATTAACAAACTTCCCATTTAAATATTTCATAGGTGTATAATATTGAGCCTTTTATGAAGTCATTATGGCGAATAAATAATCTTACAGGTTTTCGCTCTTGGCTCCAAGTCAGCTTAGCGCAAAAGCAGTTATGCAATTAGATTCAAACGGAGGGAAGTTACTGTCATTCCAAGAATAGTTTGAAACTGAGGCAAATTCTCTTTCTTCCAATTGCATTTCACAAAAACTTTGCTCGATGACGTGTAACTGACTTTTCAATGAAGAATTTTTAATTAAATACTTTCGAAGACGACTTTTACATAGAATTTTATGCAGAAAAACCGCATTTCTGTATTAAATTCAACATCAATTTAAAATTAAAATTGCGGTCAGAAATCTTCTTCAATCTGCATTTATAATCTAATTCGTTACTTACTTGTTTCTAGAGGGTTATTCGAGGTTCTACTCGTGGAATAAAACAACATGAAACGTGCAATAATAAGAATAATATTTCCATTGTATAAGCTTGTAAAAAAGAATTTATGTAACCTTCTTATTTGCAGTTTGTATTTATTTGCAATATATATTTTTTTAAACAGCAAAAACCCAACTCTTAGTAACACACATTCTTAAACCTTAGTATTGTATAAAATACAAAAAGTCATAGCAAAGCTATAATTAGCTTTATTTGTATACTTTGTTGGTAATCATAAAGATATATAAATTGTATTGTCTTAGTCGTAATACTAGGACAATACAATCTTGAGATATAACTTTGCAATGAAAAAACTGTACGGAAGCGGAATTTTAGAGGAGCATTATGTTAAGTGCTTGTCCCATAAAAGTTTGCTCTACATTCTCCTTCCTTCAAATAAAACGAGGCTTTCTTAGTAACAGATAGGTACTTCAGTTTATGAATTACAAAGCACTCATTTCTATGTATTGCTCAAAATGTTTCTGGTACACGAACTGTTTACGTACAACGCTTGCTAGCTAAAAGAATAAAACAGCGTAATACCAAAATTCCCGTAAAAAATAAAATGTTTTATGATCACCAACATTAGAATGGCCATAAAAAGTCTTTGTTCAGTTTATTATCATATCGCAATATACTTGATAAATGGTACCTGGAAGCAACGGTAAGGAATGAAGTACTTCCGATATCGTCGCCAATAGACTTGGTGAAACATTATAAAAGCCCATTTATGGTTTATTACCAGGTTAAGTGCGTTTTGAGCCCCATTTTGTTTTAAAAAGGCTAAATTTTTTTTATTGCGTAGTGATTTGAATATCGTCTTTGCTCAAAACTTGCGACTATATTGACTTAAAAGGTATAAACAGATATAAAAAAAATCAACTTATTGGGATGGCGAATGGGGGTAGTGAGCCTACCCCCATTCGCCATCCCAATAAGTTGATTTTTCCCATCCCATAGGACCTAAACATAACAGGTGAAGTGTGGGTGCTGTACACCTCTGCCAGACCCTTCTGGGCGATATAAGTGTGATGTTATGTTATGTTATGTTACAAGTATAGTTTTATTCTATACAATAAAAACAACTGCTTATAAACATTACAATAAATTTAGCTGAGACAGAAGAACACTAACACAGATAACTTTCTGATCTCATATGAAAATTTTAATGTATTTGGCTGGAACGTGTTTCTCTGAACACGATACATTGCACTGACAACATTCAGCTCTCAGTTCTAACAGTGTTAAGCGATTTCTCAAGTCAAATACCTGAATTAAATTCCATTCAGTCAGCTCGTGTCATGTCTAAAATTGGTACGACCGGCGGAAATATACGACTATTGATATTTGCGCAAGAGAAGGTCTGTATTTATCAGCGCCAGTGGTAAGAAAATGTATTGTTATAATAGTTAATATTTGCAAGATCCTGAATGTAATAAGTGCCTGAATTAAATAAATAAAATTGGATTTTGTTTCTTTTGGTACGCAGTAATTAAAAACAAAAAGATATACCTGGTATTTATTTTTTATTATTATATTATTAATTGTTTAAAAAAAATACAAAAACTTATATGCCATGAAGCTAAACAATAAGTATCAAGATAACTAATTATTTTTCCAAGTTGCACCTTTGAATATTGAATTTTATTTAATCTGATAAACGAAGGATCAGCCTTTGTCTCTTACTTCCTTTGTTATATCATTTTAATTTTAACAAAGAGCACAACGGAGGCTGTCGTTGCTAAATGAATGATTTTAATATGACGAATATGATGAATGATTTTAATATTTTTCATTACAAAGGACACCGTGCTGAAAATACCTTAATTTTTTTTTTCTTTTGATATTTGTAGCCTATGCCTCAAAGACGATATGTAAGAAAAAGGCATTCCACGCTGGCATTATTAGAAAACCTTTGAAAGTTGAGAAATGCTTTTCATTTATTCAAAACTAATAAAACCAGCAAATATTCAACAATTTGACTTCATTATTGGATAAACTTTTCTTTTGAATACTACAAATACTGAAATAACTCTAGTAAACGCTAATTACATACAAAAGTGGTAAATAAGTATAAAGTAGCTGAGGATTTGTGATTTAACTTTCAATAAAAATTTGTAATATGAAAGGCCAAAGCAAAATCGTTCATGATTTGAATACTCCAGGAAAAAATACGTTTTAATATTCGTTTACAATAAGTTCTTGATTGCGTGACCTTGGCGTTCAGAAATCTTCATTATTAAAGTTAAATCACCGAGGCGAGAAATAATATTGCGAATTACTTTGACTTGTGACAGTTTCCAGTTTTGTAGTTTGATTGCCGCCATGAAACCTTAAAGGGTACCTCTATAAATAGATACTTGCTAACTTTGTTGAAAAGGGTTGTCTGATCAAAAGGGGGAACAATTGCTTGGCTGTTTTCCATACAAAAGTAATATGGATTTAACTTTAATATTATAAAGTTTTTGCTCACCGGGGCCTATGAATGAATGAATATATATTTATTTCAGATAATTTAAAAGCCATATACATTATTTAAACACATAACACTACATTTAAATACAATTAGACATCACATAACATTGAAACACAAATACAAATACATTGAGACATAAACACAATACAGCACATACACATTTAAATAAAAAATCCAGCTACTTTAGGTAACAGCCTCAAATTACCCTTTTAGCTAGATGGCGGTTTATCTGTGCTGTGCTGTGTGCTGGTGGCTATCGAGGACATCCAACCCCAAAATCTCAAAGTAATGTGGCCACTAGATCGCATGGTAGGATTTTTTTCACTATAATGCTCACCTGGCTTTTATCTATTTTTATAGACAAGTCATATATCTAAAACACTAAAATGCATGTTTGTTTGATCCCATGTTCCCAAAATATTCATTTTTATTTTTCAGTTCGCGTGTAACTCAATGAACGATTAAATAAATTTTGACAAAATGGCCACGGATAAACATTCATGTTGGTGCTCTTGATATAATTTGTTTTTAAAAATAGATAGAAACTGACAAATATAAAAGTAAAGTCCATATTATGTAAGTATGAAAACACGGCGCTCGGGAGTTTACTCTTAACGCCTCAAATAATAACACAAAAGTGTCCAACAATGCTGGCTTGACACTAATCACTTTAAACTAGATCCCAAACAATTACTAAAGAGCATAATGCTTGCTGTAATAAATAAAAGCTATTGATGTATATTTTGCTAAACTACAATTAGCTACGGTACATTTAATTAATATATTTTTCGCTGTACCTACTTCCAAAGGTACAATATACATGTAACAATGGAAAATGATTTTTGAAAATCAATTTCAAATACCTACAGAATTGCAAATCATACAATAATCACCGTAAAAGTAAAAAAAAACACTAAACATCTGTGATATAATATCAAAACTATATTATTTCTTTCTTTCTTTAAAAAAACGACGCCCGCACTAGGAGTAACTCCTGTGTCGCGGGGGGTTCACAAACATACTTTTCACACACACAAAGCACACCCAAAGTCAAAACAAATCACACAAAGATTTGTCCCTATGTGGGGATCGAACCCACAACACAAGTGCAGTGGAGAGCAAAGAGGCGACCGATAAACCGCTACTCCCACACGTGCAGACAAAACAACCGTTTCATACACACGCTCAAATTCCTTCACAATACACGAATTAAGCATCTTGGTTTCCGCAACAGGCGTTGCATAGTTACATACACGATATACAGGTAAACCCGACACACGTGAAGGACACAGCTTTGTGTACTTTGAACGGTACAGTGGGTACTGCCGTGTTAATAGACTTACTTCAGCTTAGAATATGTTCTGAAATTGAAACTGTGTGGAATATCTTGAAATTGTGTGTGGCGTTCAGTTGTTTTGGTAAGTTTTACAATCAACATATAGATTATTTTATAGTATTTAGCAATTTTTAGCAAATTATACTGTGTATCCTACTTAAGTAGATACTTACGTTACATAATGACGTATCATTCAGTTGAGAAATTAATGGTTCTGGCAAAAGGCGACCGCAGCTTAGTGGTCAAAGAAGCTGTCCAGCAGGCAGAGGTCGCAGGTTCAAATCCTGCCGGTCCCTTAACTTTTCAACTGTTTCTTAGTATAATCATCACATGTTCATGCTTCTATCTACTTCGTTGATCTAGATCAGAATAAAATAATAGCCAACATACAAAAAATTGTCCCATGCAAGAATTAAAACTCCATCGCCAGGTGGATGACGCTAAGCTCACTATCTATCATATGGGACTTAAACGACTAAAATGTGTGTGTCATACACCTCTGCCTCACCCTTCTAAATAATATAGGTGTTATGTTATCTTTTTTTTTTCATCAAATATGTATAAACTCTAATTGAGTCCATCTCACATATTTTCAAAGCTGAGACAAAATAAATAAATGTACCCAACGAAAATAATGTTATCAAGATGAAAATAAAGTAAATTCAAACTCACGAAGCAAAATTGAATACACTAGAACCAAATGGAAGCTTTTGTTTCGAGCTGCTGTAGCTGCTATAGACAAGGAGCTTTTGTACTTTGAGATTGAGTCTTGTATCTGAAGTTGGTCTGATCTTATTTAGAAAGTGTATGGCAGATTGTGTTTAAGGTAACTTGTAACTTTTGACATTAAACGGACAAAATCATATCTACACTAATATAATGTTTTTATTGTTGTTTATTTGTTAGTGCCTAATAAGCTCCGAAAGACCTTCACTGATCTAGGTAAAAATTGACGTGGAGATAGGTCAAGACCCAAGAAATAACATAGCCTACTTTTTAACCGACTTCAAAAAAAGGAGGAGGTTCTCAATTCGGTTGTATTTTTTTTTTTAAGTTTGTTCACCGATTACTCGAAGACGCCTGGACCGATTTGAGAAATTCTTTTTTTGTTTGAAAGGATATACTTGTCACGTGGTCCCATTTTTTTTAAGTCACGTTCTGATGATGGGATCCTAGAGAAATCGAGGGCAACCCTCAAATTTAAAAGGCTTCTATATTGTTTTTTGTATATTATCTAAAGCTACTCGGATATTTGCATCTAGTAGTCAGCATTTTATGTTGCTGAGCTGATGCTGGAAGGTACAACTCCTCAACGGTTAGGAGTACGGGGATAATTCTTTTAATATAGGCACCTTAAATTTCCGTCTCAAGTAACCGTCGTCTCCTCATTCAAGAAACATTCTTGCTCGGTCTACCCATCACTTAAAATCGTAAAATAAAATCATTTTTAACAAAAAAAAACCGACTTCAAAAAGAAGGTAAACTAAAAAGCAAAAAATAAATTTACTTCGCACAAAATAATTCATTTTTTCATTTAGTTAAATAGAAATTATTAATATTAAATAATTATTTTATAATTCTGAAGTCGGTGCCAAGTAAACAATAACTCTGTATAGATAATAATCAATCTTTCTAACAACTATTTTATGACTGAATATTAGTTATATTTTTGTCGTAAGTACCAATACTGGGCGACCGCGCACTAGCACAACTACGCCTCCCTTTATTGTGTGTACTGTAATTTGATATTGTAGTAAGGTTGTTATAGTTTTTACTTGGCACCGACTTCCGAATTATAAAATAATTATTTAATAATTTCTATTTAACTAAATGAAAAAATGTATTATTTTGTGCGAAGTAAATTTATTTTTTGCTTTTTAGTTTACCTACTTTTTGAAGTCGGTTTTTTTTTGTTAAAAATGATTTTTTAGGGTTACGTTAGAAATTACAAGGAACTCTATACGGGCAGACGAACATGGCAAACGTTATGTCCGTATGTCCGTCTGTTCGAGGCATAGCGTCGAAACCGTTAGTGCTTGAAAGCTAAAACTAACTTTGTTAAGAAAGTGCAAGAATAAAATATTGAAAATACTTTTTTTGGGTGAAAACAAGAAATCATTACATTACTGGTGGTAGAGCTCTTGTGAATGAGCTCGAGGGCGGCAGCACCACCGTCTCACCTTTAACCTGCCGCCGAATAGTAGTGCTTCCATTACTGTGTTCCGGTTTGGTGGTGAGATCAGGCCCTGAAATTACTGGCACATGAGGCATAACACCGTTGTCCTCAGCTGCAGCGACGCATCTATAATCTGCTTTTGTGGATTGTTGATGTCCATGGGCTGTACTCCACTTACCTTCAGGTGGACTACACGTTCGTTTGCTGTGGGTGTAGTATAAAAAAAAAAAAAAACTGCAATTCTTAACAAAGGTGGTTTATGACGCAGCTTCCTGATTTCTTTCGGAGTTATTCTAGAAACTGAAAAATTATAAGTCATTATAATAATAATCTGCAGTTTTTAACATCGGTGGAGCTGTCACTGTCGAACAATGATACTTCGACCGTTGTCAAACCCGTCACGACCGTCTTTTGTGTTTTGTAATGAATCACGTCGTCATTGTCTTACAACAATTGACGCTTACAAAAAAGTATATAGATAAACCAGTAGGCATAGATCTTGAGAGCCGAAATGTAAATATCCAAAGATTATCGCGATGAGATCCGTGTCAATATTTCTTAACTTAACTTGATATAAAGGTATTTCTAATATCTAAAACTTTATCGTTCTCTAAAGATGTTCTTAAAAGTCTGCTTCAAATAAGGTTACTAGTATTTGTAATTGAAAAACATAATATGTCACCTTTGTGTAATATTGTAGGGAAGCCGTATTTCAGTCTCGATATATCGAATAACTTGCAACAAAATACAAAAGAAGGCGTATAAAATTAAACGAATACGCACAATATATCTCGGAGTAATAATTGACTGTATTAAGGTTTTCGATATTGATCATTGTCTTGATTTCATATCTGAGGCTTAAGAGAGTGTGTAAATAAAACAAAGCAGCTGCAAACTGCCTTCAACAGACATTTACTGGTATAAGAATACTGTTCTTATTCTTATATGATTTACGAGGTAGTTTTTTTATTACAAAGAACTACGCCCGATTTAGGAAATATGCCTGTGTTGCGGAGGTGAGCATAAACGTACATTACACACACACAATGCACACCTGAGTCGATTTTTTTTTTGCACGCAAAGATTTGTCTCGGGAATGGATCGAACCCACAACATCAGCGTAGTAAAGAGCGGTGAGGCGACCACTATGCCACCCGTGCACTTAATTATGTAAGTTAATTTATAAAAGTTCTATGAAGTATTTAATTTGAAATGAGTGATATTGCGATTGAGGATTGCGTTTCATTGATTTGTTCGTGATCATTTCTACGAACTAAAATACAACAGGCGAAATGTAAGTGTTAATCACCTTTGCCTCGCCCTTCTGGGAGGAATGGATGTAAAGTTATGTAAGTAAACATTTATGACCAACGCCATTGTAAAATCTGAAATGAAATGAATTCAAACTAACACTTATGTCCATTGATTCAATCTTGGACACTAAATTTTCATTATCCAGGTTGAATTTTATAAAGATGCAAACTCCACATACTAAACATACAAACTTGGTCCAAAACCTTATGGGAAAAGTTATCCTAATGTGAGTTTGGATACATTTTCCTTACCAAGTTTTGGTCCCAACAGACAATTTGGACACGGAACTTATATCTTAGCTGAAACTAATAACAAGTACGTCATCAATTTATTGTTGCTGAAGGATAAAATTACAGTATCACAGCAGTTTTAAAAACATACATTCTGTATAAAAAGGACATCCAGAATCATAAATATTGGTAATAACTTGCAGTTACCACCTTATTGTTGATGTACGAGTAGATAGGTATTACATACATAGTAGCTAGTAATATTTACTATTTTTTACAGAAAAGTGCCTAACCAAAAGAAACCGGCCAAGTGCGTGTCGGACCCGCGCACGAAGGGTTCTATACCATTATCTATTAAATCGGCAAAATAATGTCTGTATGGTAGCCCTCCTTTTTTTTTAGGAAGGCTTACAGTCTAATAACAAAATGTGAATATTACAATACATAAATTTAAGAAAAGATTGCTTTTGATATTTATTTTGCAAATTATGAAATACTGGTGTTACTCACGTAATGTTGGTCTATTTAGTCGACCGCGGTTTCGCCTGATACGTCTAGGCATTATCAAGAGAGTGCGATACGTCGCGCCTGAGTCGCAGCCAGTCTTGCACTGAACATTACGTGAGTAACACCCGTATTTCATAATTTGAATAATGTTATACTCACGTCAGTTTTAATAAAGATATTTATTTTCTTACATTTTTATTTTATTTCAATTTATATATTTATTTTGAAATTAAATGTTTAATTTAATATTCTATGAATATTTCAAGCGTCTATCTATATCGAGCAAAAACATTATTTGTATCACCCTCTCTAAAAAATGAATTCTCTAGCTAGATCAAAGTTTTCAAGAGAGAATGGTCTCTAGTTATCTATCTAGGTATCTTGATGAAAGCTGCAACTGAGTTCTGATTGCAACAGTGCCGGGCAGCTGTAAAATTGAATGCACATTGACCTTTTGTGTTTGGTACGGGAGTGACAAGCTGCGGGTCCACTTGGTGTTGAGTCTGTTATTTCTTTAGCAATGAATTTTGTCTGTATAAGATAACAGTAGATTTACGACGGGCTGACCGTCAGCCTAAATATAGTTGCATTTTTATATTGTTACATTATAATGAATTGGTAAGAAACACTTATTAATTGATTTTACCTCGCGAAGGCCCCAGAGCATCTTATACTCCTTATGATGTCTTACTGTTGATCAAAGGTCTCCCCCATACACGACCACAATTGTCTGTCAAAATAATCTATCTACTAATTGATTATTTTTATAGCATTTAGCTATGCTTAGCAAATTATACTAAGAAAAATAACGTACTCGTTCATTCGTTACAACATTTGTGCTGAATGTAACTTCGCCATGTTGGTTTGTATCCTACTTAAATAGGAACAAATGGATGAACGTGACGTCACGAAATGACGTATCATACAGTTGAGAAATTTACGGTTCTGGTAAGAGGCGGCTGCCCGGTGTGCAGTAAGGTCACAGGTTCAAATCCTGCCGGTCCCATATCTTTTTCAACTGCTTCTCTAGTATAATCTATATATATATATAAAAATGAATTGCTGTTCGTTAGTCTCGCTAAAACTCGAGCACGGCTGGACCGATTTGGCTAATTTTGGTCTTGAATTATTTGTGGAAGTCCAGAGAAGGTTTAAAAGGTGAATAAATATGAAAGTTGTTAACTATCTTACAGATTATTTTAATGTAGATTGATAACATACGGATAATTTTTTGATCAATTACAGAATCCTTTTGTTATTTGTTTTAAATTTATTAACCGACTTCTAAAAAAGGAGGAGGTTCTCAATTCGATTCGTATATATGATATGATGCTTTTTTTTTATGTTTGTTCACGGATATCTCCGTCGTTTATGAACTGATTTTGATGATTCTTTTTTTGTTGGACAGGAGATAATTCCAAAAGGGTCCCATCGTCAGCATGTCGTGATCTGATGATGGGATCTCAGAGAAATCGAGGGCAACCCTCGAATTTTATAGGCACATGTAACGTTTTTAGTGTGTTTTTCAAAGCTGCACCAGTATTTACGTATTTTTATGTGGATGAGCTGATGATGGAAGGTCAACTCCTCAATGGTTAGGAGTTAAAGGATAATTCTTTCACTACTGTACACATATTCAGACTGCTAGTTATGATGTCAAGTGAGCTGTTGGAACGTAAATATTTCAAAGGTGGTCCCATTGTCAGCATGTCATGATCTGATGATGGGATCCCAGAGAAATCGGGGGCAACCCTCATATTTTATTAATCGAGGCCAGGATTTACGCTTGGTCGCAATAATTTTATGTGGTTGAGCTGATGATGGAAGGTCAACTCCTCAATAGTTAGGAGTTAAAGGATAATTCTTTCACTACTGTACGCATATTCCTACTGCTAGTTATTGTGTCAAATGAGCTGATGATGGAAGGTCGTGACCCTCAATAGTCAGGTGAAAGGATTTAATTCTTGTCTATTATTAATAAGTTTTCCGTCTCAAGTAACCGTCGTCTCCTCATTCGAGAAACATTCTTGCTCGGTCTACCCATCACTTAAAATCGTAAAATAAAATAATTTTTAACAAAAAAAAAACCGACTTCAAAAAGTAGGTAAACTAAAAAGCAAAAAATAAATTTACTTCGCACAAATAATACGTTTTTTCATTTAGTTAAATAGAAATTATTAAATATTTATTTTATTATTCTGAAGTCGGTGCCAAGTAAACAATTAATAACTCTGTATAGATAATATCAATCGTTCTAACAACTTTTTTCTGACTGAATATTAGTTATATTACTGTGGTAAGTACCAATACTGGGCACTAGAACACCTACGTCTCCCTTTTTGTGTGAACTGTAATTTGATATTGTAGAAAGGTTGTTTTTACTTGGCACCGACTTCAGAATAATAAAATAAATATTTAATAATTTCTATTTGTCTCACCATAATGACGACCTGACGACCGGATGGCAGAGTGGGTAGAGCACATGCCTGCGACGCCGAGGTCGCGGGTTCGATTCCCGCTCATAACTAATCTTTGTGTGCATGAGCATGGAGGTTTATCTTGGTCTGGGTGTTTTTATGTATAATAAGTATGTATTTACAACAAAAAAGTATATAATATGTATATTAGTATCAGTTATTCTAGTAGGTACCGACTAGAATGCGTTGTGTGTATAATGTGAATTATTTATATTTTATATTTAATGAAAAAGTACCAGAAGCGGAGGTAATCTCAATACACATTCGACAGTTGTAATAATAAAAGTAATTTTACCACACGTTTACTTTTACTTCTGGAGAAGTGTTGTTCTATTAACACGTTTTGCTAAACCGATTCTAGTTTTCCGTCAAATTGACTTTCGTAACACTAATGGACAGCTCTTGCGCTGAAATGGCCATGTTTTAATTTGATTGAACTTGTCAATACTTAAGTGGAACTTTCCAATCAAGCGATAGTTTGTGGATTATTTTGTTTGAGTAATTACTTTGGGATTGGTAACAGGGGAATTGAAGTTTCATTCATGTATCAGTGTTTCAATTTGGATTTGCCTCTTGAGATTTTGTGGAGTCTACTTATTGAATACAAAAATATAATAGTTAATATATTTTTGTTGAAAGAAAATTGTTCAATACCCAAATATTAACTAATTTCTGACTGTTTTGTTCCGTGTTTTCATTTAATCTAGCAAAGATAATGATACTAAGAAAAGTTGAAAAAGATATGGGACCGGCAGGATTTGAACCTGCTAAACCTTACTGCATACCGGGCAGACGCTTTAGCCATCCAGCATAGCTAAATGCTATAAAAATAATCGATTAAAAGTTAAAGATAATGATGAATATTGAATAAGTTTAATGGTATATTAATTAAATAATATAAAAATAACGTAATAACCATTTACATTGCATTTGTTACACCTTATTCTGCCCTAATATCAGTCTAACTATCTTTTTATCCATCCCAAGGTTGCCTGTAAGACATTGCTATTGAGCAATAAGGCCGCCCATTGTACATGTCTTTATGCTAAATAATGTTATTATTGTATTTATTTTGATGTGCAATAAAGATTATTCTATCCATCTATTTATCTAAACTAAAAAATATATATACATCCCATTTATTTTGTGAAATCGTCAATATAGACATAACATCTTATTTATTGACAAAACAAAAATTACTTAGGACCATATTCAAATAAATAAATCTTTGCACATATTTTTACAAACATACAACCCCAAATTTTACACATACATTTTGATTTCCCAAGTGAATCCGAATTCCTGGCATTTGAATATAATTAAGGAAAATTACGATGCATGACTGATTTCATATTAGGGTTCACATTATAAGTTTTCGCAAACTAAACGCATTTGTTTTGTAACCCGTTACATGATAGTTGAAATTGGAAAACTTTAGTGCAATTAAAATATCCGTACATTGCCTGGCATAAATGCAGATGAACCTAGAAACCTGATTTTTGGATATGTTGTAGTGGAAGTTTTAAAAGGCATAACCTGAATCTCTGATCTCGATTTCCAATGAGATTTTGCCGCCATTTCGAAAAAAGAGTAGTACCCTTTATTTCGGTTTTACGTCATTTTACAAAATATATTCGTATGAACCTTTGACGTTTTTAGAATTTTACCTAGTTCATCTACTGTCATACGTGGTGGTGATAACAAGAGAAAAAGTTAAACATTGTGTTTTTTGTCGTTCTTCTCCTTATCGTGCATACAAATAGAACGTGTTGATTAATTTATAAATTTCATTAAAAGTGATGTTTATAATATACAAGGATATTGACGTTTCGGTGCTCATTTACTGGTTTCCAGAGCATGTTTTTTTTCAAATGCGACTCTCGCACTATAAATAACTAATGTGTCGCGGGAGTGTTTACAAACATACATTGCACACACACAAAACACACAGTTAACCGAGATATATATAAAAATAAATTTAACCAGCTTCCAATATGGCGTCGAAAGCTCATAGGAAATTGATGTCGCAAAGTTTAGGGTAGGATTTTATGAGCTTCCTCTAAAACATATCCAAAATCAGCTTTCTAGGTTCATTTGCATTAAAAAAAATGATTATATTGTGCTTCTTTAGTAACTCTATATTTGTATACTCTATTTATATAAAACACATAATGAATAGCGGATTGACATGGGTCTGACACATAAAGGTATCCTCTGAGAGACATTTATTTAAGCTTTTAAATAATAATATATCTGTAAGCGGAAATTAGTGGTCTATTTATATAAAAAAAACCGGCCAAGTGCGAGTCGGACTCGCGCACGTAGGGTTCAGTACCACTGTACATCTAAATAAATGTTTTTCTTTATTCTTTATTACATTGGAGTTGATTGAATGAAAGGTAAAATGTTATTTACGATTTATAATGAATTAAAAAAAACTAATTATTAGATCTCGTTTTAACCAATTCTCGGTGGAAGTTTGCATGGTAATGTACATCATATATTATTTTTACATTTATAATTCCCTTATTTTAGAAGCTACGGGGGGGGGACACACATTTTTCTCATTGAAGCGTTTCTCGCGCAAACTATTCAGTTTAAAAAAAAACATATTAGAAACCTCAATTTAATTTTTGAAGACCTATCTATAGATCCCACACGTATGGGTTTGATAAAAAAAAAATGTTTTTTTCTATTTTTGTATGAAAATCTTAATGCGGTTCACCGAATACATATCTACATACCAAGTTTCCACAGTATAGCTTTTATAGTTACGGAAAAAAGTGGCTGTGACATACGGACGGAGAGACATTACGAATCTATAAGGGTTCCGTTTTTTGCCATTCGGCTACGGAACCCTAAAAACAAAAAAATCTTGACATTGCAATGCACGCTAGTGTCCAATTGTCGCTCGATTGTAGAATGGATAAGTCGATTAATAGTTTCGGTGTAGTAATAGTTATCAATTGATTGATGAAGTAAAAACCTTACGAACTGTGAAGTAAACGTCTACAGCTTTAGGCATTAATATTAAAAAAAACAGTTGAAAAGTTATGGGACCGGCAGGATTTGACGCAACATACAGTTGAGAAATCTAAGGTCCTGGCAAGTAGCTGGTTGCTTAAAGTAGCTACTTTAAGCAACCAGCTACTAGCCAGGACCTTAGATTTCTCATAAGCATAGCTAAATGCTATAAAACTAATCAATTAGAAGTTGTTCATAGTTACATGGTTGTTAGTACATAGTTCTGTAAATAGTAAAACCACACTATTATAAACTTGTAAGTTGCATTTTGACCATGTAGGTTGAGCTCTTGGAGTTATTGTTGGTTTGGACAAGAAGCTTACTGATTCTTTAATAAGATTTTGGCAATAATGTAGCAAAATATAGCATTACAAAATGTTCTTGATTAAGTATTCATGCAAATAAACTGTTCTCTTCATATAATTTATGTGGAAAGTGATGGATGAACGCTTTTATTTATAAAAGTTATTATGTATTCTGTTAGATGGATGCAGGGCTATTTGCATATTTGTTATATTATTATGTTAACTAGGTATATCGATTTATAAAGGAAATGAGGAAGAAGCTTGATATGCGTTATGATTTAGGGTTCTATTTGAGCAAGCTTATTTGACGACCGATTGGCAGAGTGGGTAGTGTACCTGCCTGCGAAGCCGAGGTTGTGGGTTCGATTCCTGCTTAAGACAAATCTTTGTGTGCATGAACATGGGGGTTTGTCTTAGTCTGGGTGTTTCTATGTATAATAAGTATGTATTTACGAAAGAAAAGTATATATGTATTAGTATCAGTTATTCTAGTACCCATAGTACAAGCTTTGCTTAGTTTGGGACTAGATGGCGTTGTGTGTGAGTTGTGAAATATTTATTTATAGCTTTTATTCCTGTAATGTGTAAGGAAAATTATAATTGACAGATTTTTGCCTCTTAAACTCTACAATCATAAATGTTTTATTTGAAAAAAAAAACGTTTTGTCTAAATGAGTTATCTGCGCAGTTTAAATCTGGTAACTTACCACAAACAGAATCAAATTAATTTTCTGCCTTGAACACACGTGAAACATCACGTGATAAAATCTTTAGCTAAGTAAAGAAAATGTACTCTAAAGCTGCCATATATTTAATTTCATGGTCTTTAAAAAGTAAAATCTAATGAATATTGTTGTGCATTTTTTCGTCCATTTTTCATCTACTTCCTTATTTCATCGTTACTTGCAAAGATTTTGTTGAAAAAGTAAACTTTTACCTTTATTGAGTTTCCAATCCTTTGAGAAAACCTTCCTAAACGTAAAGTGGGCAAACTTTTACTTTGTTGTGATTTATAAGTTTGAACAGTAATTTGGTTAAAATAAAATAACGTCTAGTACATTATTTCAAATAGCAGATTTATTTCTCTTATATTGATTAAATTAGACACACACTTAGAAATTAAAAAAAGTGTAGGTAACTATTTATCAAAGATTTAGTTTTCTTCATCGTATTGAACGGATAGAAATATTTTTACCATATTACAAATGAACAAACATTTACATTTGACCGTATCCCTCATAAAGAACGAGCTCGAGGGCGGCAGCACAACCGTCCCACCTGTAACCTGCCGCCAAATAGTAGTGCTTATTGTGTGCCGGTTTGATGGTGTGATCAGGCCCTAAAATAAACTGGCATATGAGGAAAAACACTATAGTTCTCTGATGAATCGACGCATCTTCAATCAGTTTTTGTTAATTGTTGATGTTCATGGGCTGTAGTTACTACTTACTACGTGGAAAACACGTCCGTTTGCTAGGTATAAAGAAAAAAGCTAAGGATAATAAATAACACTGGGTATTTGACCCTTTGAGAAGGGGATCAGATACGACAGTACAAGGCCCGCAACCTCTTCTTCCAATCCCCTTCACGCAATACCGGACCTGGATCCGCCAAAGATCGATAGAGACCCAAAACCAACGATGGTCAGAGATCGCTGAGTGTCGGCAAGCCAAACTTGCAATACCGCAAGCGAATCATCGACTCACTAAAAACCTCCTAAGACTAAACAGAACAAATCTAAAAATAATGATAGGGTCAATAACGGGTCACTGTCCCTTGAACAAACACCTATACACCATAAAAATCACTGACAGTCCTCTCTGTCGAGGATGTCTTGACGCCGAAGAAACGGTCTCCCACGTAGTCCTGGAATGTAGGGCCGTTGCTTCTCAACGGGAACAAATCCTCGGAACAATGAGGTCACTCCGCGAAGCCTGTGAAGTCCCCAGGAAACTTCTGTGCTTCTGGGCGGAGTTAGGCTGGCTATGTTAGCCAGGACTCTCCACGCACAATGGACCAAATGAGAGTCTAAGTGCGGAAAAAATGAGTCCACTTTCCATTCCATTTTGACCCTTTCTGAACCTTTGTGACTTGGGTAAACCGTATTATGTATTACGTAACAATGAATAAACCGCTCTTAGGTATTGGGAAGATGGATCTTTAGACATCTAAACGAGGCTTTTGCTCACGACACAATAAAATGTGGGTAACAAAATGACCGAACCCATGTGAGGTTGGTTATTTTGTTATCTATGTATTTTGTGTAACTAAAGACGGATTTTTAAAAATATAGGTTTTAGTATAGGTACGAGTATATCATCATATTTAAGGTAAAGAGACTTATAGATTTCATAAGGATTTTAAAGAATTATTTTACCTAATCAGTTAACTCGTCACTTTGCCAAAGGACCCTGATGTATTTAGTACATCAGGTAATGATCTACAATTCTGTTCTTTTGTTTTCCAAAACAATGGTCGTCCACTCTTACATATGTGTCACTCCATTCAGCTAACGGAGTGTGAATGCTCTTGTAAATGGCAATGCCTTTTGATGTCGTGAACAGAAACGTTTATGACAATATTGTGGTAGGTTTAAACAATAATATTATTAAAACCGACGTGAGGTGAAGACATTTTTTTTTTTTTTAAAAAAAAGCTTACTAGTAATTTGCAAATACAAATTACTAGTATTCTTGTTAACCCCCTCCAGCTAAGCTTAATTCGCTTGTGTTAGGAGAAAGTTCACGTCCGTGGTGTAATGGCCACGATTCGAACCCACGACCTCTCGATCGTAAGGCCTATGCCTTATCCATTGCGCCACGGCCGTACGTAGATTATCGCGTCTCGCGCTGCGGCGCGCAGTGCGATACGTTGCGCGACGGCGACGAAACGCGCGAATTCGAAACTAGTCGGCATATCCCGACTAAAATAACGTGAGTAACCCGTATTTTCAATAATAAGGTTTAATCAACTTGGGCTGATTTCTTCTTATGCTGACGACGTCAGCGTGCTTACGAATACACATTATTTCTTTGAAATTATGTGCCGTGACGTCAGTATGCATACAACTAGTGTATATTTGTATCAGGTAATCGGCCTTACGCCACCCAAAATTTATAGTTTTTATTGAAGTAATCATGTAAGCCATCTTTATATCATATTCAGAATAAATCGTCGAAGGTCTAACGACTATACTACATCGTTACTCGATCCCACCCCGTTTTGCTCAGAGAAGGTCGCGGCTAAGAAAAATGTCCGGATCCAATTTGTTTGACAATAAGAAGTTCAGCAAAAATCGATCGGCCCCGAAGTCGGGATGATAGCAATTTGCGGTCGACAAGTGGCTATTATGAATCGGTAATAAGGCCATCGGCGGATTCGAATTACAATTGACGAGAGTCCCTTTTTACGCGTTAGTGGAAACGGGGTGTTAAGTCGTTTTTGTTTATATTTTTCGTAACGAAAACGGTTACTGTATAATATTAATGAGGGATTAAATCGTGCGACCGACTGTTTTGTCAGACCTTTCACTTGTATTTCTTGATTGGTTTGAACACAATATGTCCTTTTCTTGTCACAGGAAGGTTGTAATGACCATTATCGTTGACCTCTAAAGCCTTTCAACTAAAACCTTGCCGCCATTAAACCAATGAGCCATAGAAGGCACTTCTTCAATACATTTCTGTATGAGGCCACATTTCAGCCATTATTCGCTCACGGTCGGATCAAGCGGCCATTAAAAGCACTTTGCCTTCACACTATTGCCGGGTCTCGATTTATTCGCAAAATTTACCTCTCACATCGCTCTTTTTACTCGGAGCAGTTTTATTAAAATTTCAGCTAACCGCAGATACGAACCAAACAAGTGCTTCAACTAGGGAAATATTCTGTTTGAAACATTGAGAGGTTTAGTTTTGCAATTCGTTTGAGTCGTTTTGTTTTATCTATAGAAGCTATAAAAGTGGAATGTTTTCACGTAGAATTTCTTTTTGATTGATTCTCTATTGAAGCAATTTGTATGTAAACGATCGTTTAAAACTGAAAGTTGTATTTTGAGTTTATTACAGATAAACTTACGTTTAAGCTGATTCTACACTAGACAATGATTACGTAAATGGCGCTTAAAATTTTTGTTTAATGGATAATTCCTTATAAATGCTCTTAAATAGATAGTTAAGAGGATTTTTAAGCAAGCAATAGTTGAACCTTGAACTAAAAGTGAGACTTGTGTAATCACACGTCCAGCTCTGTAACAAGTATTTTATTTGTTACTTTCTAAATAACTTTAATTTGGTGAAATTTGGGTTTCAAACTTGCGTCATCTGCCGTTCTGGGCAGACCTGCATTTCTGTCAAATTTTATCCACGTATTTACGAAATCAAATTACATTCAGCAATCGAGCAATAATTAAATTACTTGACAAAGTCAAAAGCGTTTCAACATTCAAGTGCACTTGGCAATCACGAAAAACTTTTGCAATAACGTTTGGAAACATTTTTCGGTCGTCTCTTGAACCTGGTCGGACCTACCCTTGATCGGATTTACACTTCTCACAATTTTTGCGAACACCAAATTAATAAATCAGAAAGCAGATTTTTTATTTCCCTCTCTACAGGAATCAAATTTGAAATTAATTAAAAAGTTTTGTTAGTCAGTTTAATGTATCGAAAATACGTATTGGGAATTTAATTGCAAACATAATTTTGTTATATCATAGGTATTTTGTTTCAACGAACATGTATGTACAGTTTCAAATAAAATTAGATGGCTAAACATTTATAATTTGTAAAAAAAAAATATTGTATACTATTTTAATTTGCGAGAATTTATATTTATAGTACTGTTGTGTGTTAACAAGAACAGAAGGTTGCTTCAATCCTGTAACAAAACATTTTCTTTTAATATTGTAAACTATTAATTATGAAAATAAAGGTCGTTTCCTACTTGTCTTATAAAATGCGAAATATATTCTCGGTAATGTGAGCTGCAATTTGAAGCGGCGCATTTATGCACTTATTGCATTTTCGACGCTGCCGTCCCCGATCGCTAAGTGATCTCATTAGAATGTTCAACGCAGTTATTGTGATGGATATCATTCATTCTATTGTCATTCCGGGAATGTTCAACTTACCTACTATACCTACATTATATTATTGGGTGTGTATGAATGAGCTTTTTTATTTGCAAAAGTAATTTACTTAATATGGAGGTGTTATTCAAATGATGAAAATAACGAATAAGAGTATGATTTAAATGTTAAATTTATTTTTGCTTGCGTCTTTGTCTTTATAAATTCCCATCAGAAAAGTTTCCGCGTGCTGACTTTAAATATGCCCGTATAGCGCATCTAAACAATAACAAACGTCAACTACTTAGAGGTGAAAAGGACATCATGACTATGAAACAACCACTTAGACTTACAATAATGCAAACTTGTTGTTTAATTCGATTAATTCGATAAGCGGGTTCGGTGCCCGCTTAAGACAAATCTTTGTGTGCATGAACACGAAGGCGTTGTTCTTAGTCTGGGTGTTTCTATGTATACTAAGTGTGTATTTACAAAAGAAAAGTATGTATTAGCATCAGTTATTCTAGGATCCATTGTAAAAGGCGTTATGTGTAAGTTGTGAGATATTTTAATAATTATCTTTTCGCAGTAAACTTATTAAAATACTTGGATATTTGTCTTACGCAAAAACAACTTTATACCCAAATTTTGGACGTGTATCTTAAATTTTAAACCAGTAAAATGTTTTGGAACAAAAAGCATCAACTATAAATATACGTAAATGAAAATGTGTAAGTAATTGCTTATAACTGATTGTAGCACAAAAGCCTCCTCAATATTCGTAATGCCAAGCTTATTGTGAATTTCGTTTAATTAAAACCCATTGGACCGCTGCATAATTTATTATAAAACGTAATGCCATGATCTTTTCATTACATTTATTACTACGAACACCTGTATTAAATGGCAGCTTATAGAGTAAGAGTCCACGGACAGTCGACTAACGTAATTTAAAAACAAACTGAAGTTTCTCTAAAGCTTCGATTTCCTAGGAAAGCGGTGTGGAATAATGCGGCCGTAATATTATTACCGTGACACGATTAATATGTAATACGTTAGGTCGATCACCGCTCTCTAGGAAACCACTACATTTGTTTTACATAGGCAACGTTCTAGTGACGTCATTGTACCGTTATCTTTACGACCGCATTATTCCACACCGCTATGCTAGGAAGCCGAAGCTTTAGTGCCTCTAACATAGGAAAGAACTACCACCAAATATGAAATTTGGATCGTGATAACTTTAGGAAAAGTCATTACGTTTAAAATAAAAAGAGTGTGGCGGTATCCGCACATGATAAATAACGTATGACATTGACAATGTCAAGAAGTGACACACTCGTCACAAATGTCAAAGAGCGCTGAATCGCGATAACGAAGTGTTCACAGAGAGTGTACATATATACCACTTCCAAAACGCTACGCGCTGGACAGCTGTGCGCCAAGCAATACCATCGAGCCTGGTCGGAGGATCCTCCCTTTGTGATGGAGGAACATCACACCCTGTTCCTCTACAAAGAGCTTCATAATTTCTGAAAGATGAAGGTTGGATACTATATTTGGCTGGAAAGGTAGAGGTGGTGTTTGTCATAGACCATCGCCATAAATGCTGCTCTACACATTAACGTTACTTTAAGTCTCAACTTAATATATATTTCCAAAGCCACCACGATCTAAATTTCATATTTGTTGATCATTCTTACCCATTGTAGAAGCACACATAGGGAAACTTTTACCTTTTATAAAATGACGTAAGTCAGCAGCCAACAGGCTCCTAGACTATTATAGCATGCAGATTACTTTGTTAGTACTCTTTCCATTGTTGTTAATTGATAGGTAATGTTCATTATCATAAAATTACGGACTCATTATAAAATCATTGGAGGAGTACATAATTAAAATGGTTTCGTGAGCGTAATGTATAATTAAAGGAGAAATGAAGTACTCTGTATTTGAATCAGTAACAACTGCACTGATCTTGACGAAGAATTTAAGTTTTTACTAAAATCGATGTCATGGTTCCTAAAAACTGATTTTTGTATCTCTTATGATTACAGACTCTCCCATTCTGACCGATATAAATGAGCCACTCAGTATATACAAAAAAGTCGTGTTAGTTACACCACGAAGAACTCAGGAACGGCTAAACCGATTTGGCTGAAAATGAAATGGGAGATCACTAACTTAGAAACAGGAGACAGACGGACATACGATTTTTTTTATACCGTTCCTGTTGGACGTGATGGGACATGACATAAAACGTGGTATAACAAAACACAACTGACAACCGCGAATGCAAAAGCTAGTTGTAAATAATTTGGCGAGATAAATAAAAAAAATTAAGTTCTTCTGGAAAACTTTTATAGTGAGGGTTCTAAAATATTATAAGACACCAACCTTATCTCAAGTTATTATTAATTTTGTACTTAGTTTCAATTTTCAACTAAAATTCTTTTAATTTACAAGTTCATTAAATTTGTTGTAAGATGTTGAAAAGGCCGAGGTACCTACTGACTTCCCAAATACTCTCAACGATACAAGATCGCTAACTATTAAAGTTTGTAAATTTCAATAACATCTAAAGCGCCGGTACTCACATAAGGTTTTACTTGATTGCGAAAAACCATCAAGATCGTCCACACATTCTTTGCGAAGGAATTTTCATTGATGTTTCATCAAATCTCGCGGTTCACACGTTAAGATTTACCGTCTTGGAGTAGAACCGTAAATGAGTACTAGGCATAAGTTTTTGATTTCCACGTTCTATTGAATAAAATAACTTCTCTAGTCAACCATCAATATAAACTCAATTTTATAATAAAAAAAAATTTTCTCTTTTCAGAAATCTTTATAACAATTTTACAATTATTACATTAATACAAATTTTCTAATTAATATAAAATTAAATATTTTTATATAAGTTCATAAAAAACAATCAATAACACATTTTCCGCCTCTTTAAGGATGATAAAATTTGGCGCAGTCAAAAATAGTTATTGGTTATTTTTTATTAACTTATATATAAATATTAAATTTTATATTAATTAGAAAATTTATAATAAAATTAATAACATAATATTAAAGCAAAAAGGACGAAAACAAGTAAAGCATCAACATGCTAAACATTTACTAAGAGATAAATAAATAAACACATTCATGCCGAAAAGCTGTTCTCTCACCAACCGAATAATTTAATATAATAAAACTGGCAATAAATAAACTGACAAAGTGACAGAACTATTCATTTCCTTTCGACACCTATTGGACAGAAAATATAGTGACCACAACACTACAACTTAGATTTATGTTCTTTTCAGCAAATATGTGAACCGGTGCGGTGAATATTTCATGCACACTCCATTTCTTTATCAATTTATCGTCACTCTGATGACACGTTGTATCGTAAAGTTACAAGGACATGTTTCACCACTTACAAATACATTGTTACGTATTTGTTTCTCGGGTGTGGATAGAAAGGGGTAGTAAAAGAGGAACGAATAAAGTGAGATGGCTGTGGCTTTATGTGAGTAAAGTATCGATATAAGGACAATTCTCCACCCCTTTTACAATTTACCTCAGTCAAAAATGTAACGGATAAAAGATTTTAAGTGAAAAATAAAAATATTTACTTAAGTTTAAGTAACGTATACATATTATTTATTATACAATTTACAACTATACATATTGGCAAAAAAAAAATTTATATATGTACAAGTTAATAAAAAATAAAATAAAAAAATAACAAAAACCTATTTACAAATTTACAAGTAAGGTGTCATAAAATTCCTCCGCATCGACCTCGACATATTATTTATATTATTTATTTAACAATTTACAACTATACATATTGGCAAAAGAAATATATTTATATATGCACAAGTTAATAAAAAATAAAATAAAAAAATAACAAAAACCTATTTACAAATTTACAAGTAAGGTGTCATAAAATTCCTCCGCATCGACCTCGAACAGGGAACGTTTTTTCCAAAAATTAGACAACAGGTCTGAATCGCGTAATTATTATAAAGGTAAATAATAGCATAGGTATTTATTTACCTTTATAATAAATACGCGATTCAGACCCGTTGTCTAATTTTTGAAAAATATTCTCAAATCGCGAAAGTTTAAAAACATATATTGCAGAGAACGTATTCAGAAGGCTGACAGCATTGCCACGTTGAATGGCAATGCTGATTCTTTTTTCCAAGTAAAAGCCAGCCTTCTGATCAAATGAAGTGTCGATTAACCACTCAGAAATATCTTTAAATAATAAGCGGGCACTCGGACCCCGTGAAACTAGCGTCTCGACCCCAAACGGCACAAATATGTAATCCACTGAAAGTACTAGTACTATACTTGCGCCGCTAGTGTCTCCGCGGATGCAGCAGCAGTACCGGCGCAAACAGTAGAGCTTAGAAGGCGCGAGAGATCACCCATCTTCCATGGCAGTAATGTCATACCATCTGGTCTCCTCACATCTTCGGGTGCCAAACCAAAAAAAGAAATTGTGTAAAAATGTATTTCAATTACTACATACGACAATGCGCTTGGCACACACGGTGCATTTGTGATTGTAATACAAAAATATATTAGGGTGTTATTACATCTAAATCGACCGATGCATCGACCAACGCAAAACAGCACGCTGCGCATGCGTGGTGCGCTCTTATTGGCTCTATGAACGTCAAATGCGTCAATCAACGTTCGATCGATGTAGATGTGATAACACCCTTAAGGAGACTGATAGCCGTAATATTGAATTTAACAACCTTTCAACTAGCAGTGTGTAGTGTAGTGTGTGTGTGAGTGTACAATACGTGTTAAAGTCCGTATCAATACAAAAGCATTCGACTCCCAGAGCTGCGTACCACTACTAGTATTATATTATCTGTGGTACCACACAATACACGTGCCCACTACGGAAATTACTCTTTACTCACAGAATACGTACGAATCACTGAATACGAGACTATTCTGAAATCATTTCAAAAATATCTCGCATCTTGAAATTTTAAGTTTATTTTGTGCTAGTTATAAATACTTGTGCATTATGCTTTATAATAAAAATAATAATAATATGTATATGACACAATTTACTTATTATTATTGAGCAGCAACGATAGCCGAGTGAGAGACCGTAGGACTGCGAAGTCAAAGGTTCAAACCCGAGGCATACACCTCTATCAATGAATTGTTAAGATTCATATTTTCGAAGATATTTTAGTAGGAAAACATCGTGAGGAAACCTGCATATGAAGTCTACCAATCCGCACTTGGCCAGCGTGGTAGACTATGGCCTAACCCTTCTCATCATGAGAGGCCCAAGCCCTGCAGTGTTATTATGTATTAGATAAAGCTGCTATTAAATAATGGCAGGGCTATATCTAAATAAATGGCATACATGTCCCACTTATGTCATTTATTTATATTATTATTTCTTGAAATATAAAAAATATATTTTATTTCTTGATATATAAAAAAATATATTTGATATACTAAGAGCACTCTTACACAACTATTCTAACTTTTAAACTGCTTAGTCACCATTCCTACAAACTGAACAATTATTTACAAAATACATGAAACGTTTTCAACTTGTTACCAGCTCTATTTACAAAGGCCAAAAACTCTTTTTATTTTTTTATTTTTTTAAAGACCAGGCTGGTGTTAAATTGTCGACCTTAGTTTAACAAAATATTTTCGGAGATCTGAAAGAAAGAAAGAAAGAAACTGTACGGTGTATGTACATGGCTTTGCAATAATTTGTAAGTAGAACAATAGGTCAGCGTAAGAATGCACTTTGATCAAGACTTAGATGTAGGTCAAGTGTATTTCCGCACGGTGATGCAGAGCCGATGCATTTTGTACATTACTTTCATAATTTATTTTAGTGTTCAATTAGACGTGGTTTGAATCGGATAACTTGCATTTTCATTCCGACTGGAATCCGTCGAACATTCCTTGACATTTACACTGACAAACCAATGTTGGGTTAACACACCTTACATTTTTTGGTCCTTCGAGTTTTGTAAATTTTTGCAAGTACTGTCCGTTGCATCGGTCGGTCGGTTACACGTCGCGTACAATCGGTATCGGGTGTTACTATCTCGCGAGTGCGTGCACGAGTACTCAGGGAGGCAGCATCGATCCGGGTTCCAGAGCGACACATTGCAGTTGCATAAAGGGAGAGTTCCTGAATATCAAGTAAGATCGTTCATTTTTTCTTACCGCTTTGACAATGGAGGGTTTGATCACACGTCAAGCTGAGATCCTTGAGGAGATAAAGAAGGTGCATACTAATTTTAAGAAGGATTCCGCAAGCAGGAAAAATTCTGACTACGTTCGTCAAAGGCTTGAGCGATTGGATTCGCTATGGGCGGAATGTGAAGAAAAGAATCGGGAGCTGAGTGAGATAGGAGATAAAGGTCATCAATACTTCAAGGAGAACATTTTTGAGGTAATCAAGGGTTGGTATCTAGGTGCACGTCAGGAAATTGCAGCGTGTGACGTCAAGCCTCCGACTACATCCAGCAAGGATGACCAGAGTAAGCAGCATTTTACTTTTGACAGCACTCTGTTTGAGAAGGTCGGGAGTGGAGAGGAGAAGCTGCCTGAATGGCTACAGTTACAACGAGCAAATTTCCGTGCGTTTACCAGGTTAGTCGAAAGTTGTAGCATTGACGAAATTGTAGAAAAATGGGAGATCGAGGACATATTAAAAACATTAGAAAAGCGGTGGACTGCTATCGAGAAATTGCACTTACATATTGATGGCATATTAGAAGGGATACCTAACGATTATTATAATGATTTTTCGTATCATGAAAGGGCTCTTGCAAAATCAAAACGGGCATTAAACATGAAATTAAACGCTTCATTGCATCAACAACAAACGTTGCCGAAGCTTGACATACCAATGTTTAACGGGGCAAATTACGCTTTGTGGCCTACTTTTATGGATTTGTACGTGGAAACAATTCATAACAATCCTGCTATTGCAAAAACCCAAAAGATGCAGCATTTGAAGGGTAGACTGCGAGGCGAGGCGGAGAAGCTCGTACAACATTTACATATTGCACCCGAAAATTATGACACATGCTGGGAAATATTGACCCATAGGTACAACAATAAGTTTCTATTATTCACCAAGAATTTCCAGGCCTTTAAGCGTCAACCTGCAATTGACATTAAGCGTTTATATGACACTAGCAATGAAACGATAAACGCTATACATAACTTGGGCGTCGATACAAGTTCATGGGATCCTGTTTTAGTGTACGTTTTATGCGAAAAGCTTGACTCTGAAACATACTCCGAATACATGCAATCGAGGTCAGATCCCCGAGAGATACCTACATTTAATCATTTCATGGATTTCATTGAAAACAAGTTTATGGCATTAGAACCCTTGCATAGGAAAAGGTCTGAAAACAATAATAAACCTGCAACTAACACGCAATCCAATAATGCACCATACAATTTACATAATAATAATTCTAAGGCCACATATCCGCAGTCTAAGAAAAATGCATCTCATTATAATCGTGTTTTCAATGCGTATAATGTAGGTCAACGTAAAACTATTTGCTCGCTGTGCAGCCATCACGCATTATTTCAATGTCCGAAATTTACTGACATGACAAGTTCAGCGAAACTAGAATTTATTGCGGAAAACAAGATCTGCAAAAATTGTTTATATGTGCATACTAAGGGTTTCTGTGCGTCCCAGAAAAGATGCAGAGAGTGTAATAACGATCACAACACGTTATTGCACAATGACATTTCAAATTCAGGTCAAACAGCCTCAGCAACAGCTTCCGTACCTAAGTCATCATCTTCAGTATCAAGTCGGTCAACGAAAACCATACAAAATAACTTTGCGTCGAGTAACGAAGACGAGATTTTATTGCCAACTGCGTTAGTACAAGTAGCAACAGACAGTGGTGAATATATGACGTTACGAGCACTAGTTGACCAAGGTTCACAAATAACATTGATCACGGAGAATGCAGCTCAAAGGTTAGGAATACAGCGGGAGCAATTGAACGCTAGCATCAGTGGAATCGGCACATTATGTAATAAAAGCAAAGGAAAGATCACTTTGTGTTGCAAATCATTACATAGTGAGTTCCAATTTACAACGGAAGCATTAGTCATGACACGAGTAGTGAATAGCCTACCTAACGTATCATTTTCCAAGAAATCTTGGGCTCACGTGGCGAGTATTACGTTAGCCGATCCAGATTATAACATATCGAGACCGATTGACATACTTTTAGATGCACACGTATATTCCGAAATTCTAATGAACGGATTGATCAAAGGAGAAGGTCATGAACCCATGGCTCAGCAGACACAGTTAGGGTGGATATTGTCAGGCAATGTCTCTAAGACTTACAACTGCAATGTGGTAGTCAATCAAGTCGACGAGTTGACAAAGTATTGGGAGGTAGAAGACATCAGTGGGGATGCTTGCAATTCCATGTCTTTTGAGGAGAAATACTGCGAAGACTTTTACACAGCAACAACAAGGCGATTACAGAATGGTAAATATGAAGTTCGATTGCCAATGAAACCGCATTTTGAGCAGTTGTTGGGCAAGTCCAAACCGCGTGCCATAGGACAATTTATGCAATTAGAGAAAAAATTAGCTAAGGATGACAAATTAGCGGCAAGTTACAGTACATTTATGCAGGAGTATTTGGAATTAAGGCATATGATTGAAGTTAAACCTAGTAGTAAGCCGTCATGCTACTTACCCCACCATGGCGTCCTTAAACAAGACTCTCTGACAACCAAGTTGAGGGTAGTGTTTAACGCCTCACAAAAGACTGACAGTGGTTATAGTCTGAATGATCTGATGGAATGTGGTCCTAAGCTTCATCAAAATCTCTTAACATTATTGATGGGATGGAGAACATACAAATACGTTTTCACAGCTGATTGCGAAAAAATGTATCGCATGATTTTAGCACACGAAGATGACCAACATCTACAGAAGATCATGTGGAGACAAACAGGCCAGGCACCGTTAAAGGAGTACCAATTAACTACATTGACTTTTGGTACAAAGGCCGCGCCCTATTTAGCGCTTCGAACGTTAAAACAATTAGCGATTGATGATGCAGAAAAATATCCCTTGGCAGCTGACGTCATTACTAACGAGATGTATGTTGATGACGTCTGCAGCGGAAACAATTCGATTGAATGCGCGCAACAGATGCAGGAACAGCTTATCAACATGCTAAGGGGTGCAGGCTTTACACTTCGAAAATGGTCAAGTAATGAGCCGACTTTGATCAAACATCTGGCGTCGTCGGATCTCAATCAAACTACCATGCATTTCACGAACGATGGTACTACAAAAACTTTAGGGTTACAGTGGAATCCCACAAATGACGCATTTGCATTTTCAAACAAAATAAATTCTGGCATTACACAATTGACGAAAAGACAGCTACTGTCTGAAATCTCAAAAATCTTTGATCCACTGGGGTGGCTTACACCGGTAACCGTAAAGGCAAAGCTGATGTTTCAGGATGTGTGGTTATCGGGATGTGAATGGGATCAAATACTTCCAATAAACGTGCAGGAAGATTGGAAGCAATTTACAAGTGATTTGCATAACATTACCCAAATTGAAATACCTAGATGGTTGGGGGATACAGCACAAACGTTTCAAGTTCATGGCTTTTCTGATGCATCTGAAAAAGCCTATGCATGTTCCATCTATTTAGTGACAATTAATGACAAAAATGAGCCCATGAGCAGGCTTATAGCGGCCAAATCTAGACTATCTCCAATCAATAAAAAAATTACGCTCGCACGTTTAGAGCTTTGTGGAGCTTTATTGCTTTCCCGCCTGATGGAAAGGGTTTTAAAAGCTTTCAAATGGGATAAAATTCATGAAAACACATATGCTTGGACTGATTCAATGATTGTATTAGGCTGGCTTCATGGTGACGTCAATAAATGGAAATCTTTCGTTAGTAATAGAGTACAGCAAGTGTGTGACATAATACCGAAACAGCACTGGAATTATGTCAAGTCTGAGGATAACGCGGCCGATTGTGCATCACGGGGCATCACGTGTTCTCAGTTGCTTCAGCATTCGTTATGGTGGCACGGGCCAGAATGGCTAAAGAATTACAACGAAATGACATCAAATAGAGTTGCAATAATTCCTACTACATGTGAATCTAAAAATAAACATAAAATGCAAACGTTTGTTGTGCAAGCCGAACCTTCCTCAATAGTCATTGAATTAATATACAAGTACAGTGATATGACTCGGATTACACGGTCAATGGCATGGATAAGAAGCTTTATTTACAATGCATCGAATGTAGAAATGAATACGACTACTTATTTAACATCAGCGGAATTACAAAATGCTACAATGTGCATTATAAAACAAGTTCAAGTGCATATCTTCAATGACGAAATTAGAAGATTGAATGAGAATAGAGGTGTGAGTTCAAAAAGTTGCATCTTGAATTTAAATCCGTTTCTTAACAAAGATGACATCTTGCGAGTGGGAGGGAGATTACGTAACTCGGATTTAACGAATGACAATAAACATCCAATATTATTACCACACGATCATATTCTTACAGAACTATTCATTTGGCAAGCACATAAAAGGACATTGCAGGGGGGTCCGAAGCTAACTTTGCATAGTAAGGATTTCTGGGAAAAGTGGTCACAGGAATACCTGCAACAGCTACAGGCGAGACTAAAATGGAAGCGACACGATACTGACCCGCGAGAAAATGACATTGTATGCATCAAAGGGGAAAATCTACCTGCAGGAAAATGGGCATTAGGACGTGTTGTAAAGTTACATCCTGGCAAGGACGGCCATACTAGAGTAGTTACATTAAAAACTTCGAAGAGTGAAACAAGACGGCCAATTATAAAGTTGGTACCATTAATTGAGGCTGCAGAAGCCAAATGCACTGACAATGACAATATTTCACCAAAAAGTATGCGAAACCGGTCGAAAAAACTAAACTGGAACAGTTTGTTTTGTTACACACTGATGTTCATTATGACACTTATTACACCCACCATGCAGCACGGTATACAATTAAATCCCCTGACAAAAAATCAAACCATTTATTTTGACAAGATTGCAGACTTACAGGAAATTAAATATTCATGATAAAACATTAATGTGCAAAATTAATCACCCCATTTACATGATTGGCGATAGGCGAAAGTCTATTTGTGATGTACAATTAATTAGAAACAACGAAAAGCATCACTTATATTGTCATACAGAAATAAAAACATGCGCCGACAGGTGGGTCAAATTACATAAGCAGAATACATGGTTTTATTATTGTTGTGGCACGTGCGAAGTACAGCTAACATGCGGGACTCAAGTATCAACGGAGAAGTTACGTCACACAGGTTTGATTACACTACAGCGAGGTTGTGAATTGCAAGGCGATGCCTTTAGGTTGTATGCAAATATGGAACATAAAAGTGACATCTTAATAAATGAAGAAAATGCCCTAATTATGCCCACGATCTCACCCATTAACAATATCGTCAGCACTTCTATTCGTAACTCGTCATTGCCTATTGAAACTCATGAAGAGACGTTTAAGAAGATCAATATAGACCTGCAGTCGATTAAAGAGCAAACGAACCTCGATACCCTATCTTCTCATGATTACCACCATTACGTTATGATTTACGTGGTTATTACTATCACCAGCTCACTGACTTTTATATCTATATATTACTGGCGAAAGATGACAACACACAGACAGGAAACGGGTCAGCGGGAAATGCGAAGCACAGAAGAAGATGGCGTGGTCGAAGACGGATACAGCAAGGTTAAAAAACGGGACACAAAAGTGCGAAGTGAAGTGAGTAAAGTGAAAAGTGCGATCGTCCCTGTGAATGACGTGAAATTTAATACTGAGAAGCATGGCGATGTGTGCGAATAACACTAATTATGACAATGGGACATTCTATTTATAGACTTTAGTTTGCATGTTTTCTAAAATAAGTTTAAATAATTTATGCTTTTACACTTTTAATTAACGCACCTTACAGAAACGTTTATTTGCCTTAAACATGGTGACAAAAAGATGGTACAATTTAATAATAAGTACACATGTTTCACCGGATAATCGGTATGCAAAATATACAATGTTATACCTGAGTACTTATATGAAGCCGATCAAACGTTACTTACGTCTAATAAAACTCCTGAGAATAAGGAAAATAAACCTGTCAGCAAAAATCACTTACGATTGGGACAAAAACACTCTGTCACAAGCGATTTAGCTGACGTGATTTAATGTGCCAACGATACGAAAGAAGAAGACACTTTATGAATATTCGCTAACCTTTCAACGATGGATTCATTCATCCGATTCACTGACTCCGTTAACATGACACTTTACACTTTTAATGTCACTTTTCTGAGAAATATTAAATGCTTGCAAGTTTGCTTGATGATTTTTCTTATTCTATATATAATATAATATATATATATATATATAGTAAATTGTAAATTTGTCATGTCTTGTCTTTCAACATATTTTAGAAAAAAATATACGAGCGGTCTTTATAACAGCAGTAGAAGCAAAAACATTCCATTTTTTAATTTTGTCTTACTGTCTGTTTGTTTGAAATTGGATGCGATTTCCACAATTGGCTGGTGTCTAACTTAAAAATTTATATAATAATATGTTTTGTAATATAATAATATATTATAGTACTACATAGTACCTAGAGCGAAGCGAGGGCGGGTCGCTAGTATTGTATTAATGACAAAGTTATGAATTTAAGTGTCATACCAATCTTGCTTGTAAAGAAAGTTACATACAATAAATCATTTTATGATCTCAGTCATTTCATTTCATGATCATTCAAAGTTTCATTGGCGAGTATATACTTACAGTACGAAATTTTATTATTTTTAGCAACCTTTTGAAAATTAAACCATTTTTATAAACGTCTTATTCATAATTCATAATTTCACTTACAAAATACTCAAGCGTAATGTCACGCCATTGTAGTCGTTTATTTGGAGTGTTTGGGCTAGCTAGCTAGTATTATTTATGTGAATTGAAAATACTATTATCTCAGGAAGCTAATGTGATATCAAACTAAGTGTTTGAATGCTGAGCTCCAGTTGAGATGCTGGGGGTCTCGGCTAAATAAAATACTGCTTCTTCTAGTAGTACTGTATTCATAGGCTGCTGATATACAAAGATTGCCGCGGTGCGTGCGATTACATAGGACGTTCGCGTGAGCGCGCTGTATGGTAGCGACTGTTAGGCGACGGATCGCCGGCGCGGAGGGGGCCGCCGCGCCGCTCGCCGGTGAGGAACCGGTTGGCGGCGCGCGGCGATGAGACGCAGGAACACTAAGTGTTTCAATTACACACGAAAATAAAAATTAGTCATCGTGCATCATTTTGTCGTCGTTTGACGTATGTTTGTGAACACCCCCGTGACACAGAACTTATACATAGTGTCAGTATGCGTCGTTTTTTTTTAAAAAAAACATAGTATTTTGTAAGTAAGGGTCTGTTTCATAAAGTGTGAGTAAAAGATAAATGGCAAAACACGACATAATACAAAAGTGAAACGCAGCTATAACGTCAATTGGTTTGTGTTTTATTTTATCTCTTTTCAGTAACGTGAAAGGCGTTAAAATTGTCCCCTTAAGTTTGTTTGTTCATATTGGTTGTAATATAATAATGATTAATTCGCTCTGAGGTTTAGTTTTAATCCTTCACACAAGTACGTTCTAGATTTACAAGGCCGCAAGCTACACAAACTATTAAGAGCTAAGATAGATCTTGTTTTTACTAGAGCTCAAAACCCACAAATTGTATTAGGTTAAGAAGATTGTAGATTAATTAGATCATGATGTAAATTTGTTGAAATTTCATAGATTTTGGTTAAAGTTCAAACGAAAAGCACTTGTAGGTTTACTTGAAAAAAAAAGAATTTATTGGAGAAAATTATTAAGCATATATTCAGAAAATTAACAGATTCAGCTACGCCAGCATAGTATTCGTAGCAAATACGCCACGAGGTCGTAACCACCCTATTATGTGCGTTGATTTTAATTTCTCAAGTTACTAATAAATGGTTCATATGCCAACTAAGTACAAAAGTAATATTATAAAAAAAATACTTCTTATTTTATTAAGAATCTCGCACTTTGGTGGCATAGTGAGAAGTACGTTGCTAAACCGTGAAGAACCATCCTGTGTATTTAATTTTTTTTATATAGTTCCCTCTTGTTCTTTAGAAGTTACACAATTTTGTAGGCAAAGATACTGTATTTTTAAAAAATTAGACATATGGTCTAAATTGCGTAATTATTATAAAGGTAAATAAATACCTATGCTCTACGTTTCGAATGACTTGCATCATTATTTTCGTGACCAAGAATGATGCAATGCCCGTTGTCTAATTTTTGAAAAATGTTCTCAAATGGCGAAAGTTTAAAAACATAAACTATACTGTAGTAACGATTCTTAAGTTAAACTTCGCTGGCTTTGACAGAATACGGAATTCGTAAAACTACCTAGAAGCCTCACTTAATTGACAGGCGCACGTTGCAAAGTTTCGCCGAAATTGGCGTAAAAAAGCCAACCTGATTCTTGAACTATTCGTGGAAACGTAGTTACTTCTAACAGTTCCTTGTAACTATTGTTTTAGACAGATCGATCACTTCCATTCCAAGATATCTTGTTTTGTGCAGGCCATGTTTTGAGAAGTAGTTAACAGTTTGGCAGAAGTAACAAGTTGTCGATAACAGGACCCTATTGTATTAACTGAAAAGTTTTAGACTTTGAAAATCAATTCAAATATATAAAATTAAAATGTTTTTTAAGCTGTAGTTAGGTAAAACGCTTTTAACGTATTCGTAATAACTAAAAATTTGTGTACTATATAATGACTTTGTATTTAGTAATCTAAGTTGGTATAGTGCCAGAAAACTGAATTATTATCTAGTATTATTATTTAGAATTATTATAGTGTGCCATTTTAATACATTTTTTATTGGAATACCACAAAAAATAAGGTCTATAAAAAAAAGGAAACGGAAATCCTGACTTTACCTGACTTTTATTACACCATCGCGTTTTATTAAGAGCCGTTATTTGCCTTCACCGTTTCAAACACGCTGGTAATATTAAGTTCCATTCTTTGCTTTTTTTTTGTACACTTTTACTCAGAGTTATCAAGCATGATTTGTTAACCCCTAATTACTATTTTTTAATTATTTTAAATTTATTTATTCTAATTATTATGTTTTTTTTGAATAATTATTGCATGTCTTGAACTTTATATTAAGTAACAATAATATACCGAAAAATAATTTTATTATATTTATGTCTTGTAAATTCATCATGGAAATAAAAGTATTATTGTATTTTTGCCATTGTGAATTAGTAAATATAATTTATACTCTTAATTCTATAAGAAGTAAAAAGATTTTGTTTATTGAAGATTAAAATACGATATCGCTTTTTGAATAATAATAGCTACGCAAAGTAGCAGCACGGAGTTGGAATTGTGCTCGATGGATGACCCCGTATTCCATGGGACTAAACGTAACAGGTGAAATGTGGGTGTTTTACAACTTGGCCACACCTATCTAGGTAATATTATATAGGCGTGATGTTATGTTAGCTATGCAATTTAATGTGGTGCAGTCATTAAACGGTCCTCTCGAGCGATTGATGCCCAATCAGGACAAATCAATACGTGGTTGTACGCCTACTTGAACTCCTTTATGGTTCACTCGGCTCGTGACAGCTAAAGCCGGCCCAAATTTGTATCACTTGCCCGAGCCGATCACCATATCCGTATATATTATTATGATGTATGTCGTAGTACAATAAGCGAGAGTAAGCGAACGGTGGTGTGTTTGTGTGAGGTCACCACACAGCCAAATCGTCACCCCAAACGGTGTGGTATGTGGTCAGGTACATGTCACCACCAACAAATAAAGGTTCAGACACTCATATGCAGTTAAGAAAATAACTTAATTAGTATTATACATCTCGTAATTAGTCGAATCATTGTGGTTTCATTTTCATAATAAAAAAGCTACCTCGTTGGTTTAGTGGTTAGCGTACGCGCCTCTTACCGTGAGATCTCGAGTTCGATTCCCGGGTCAAAAACTGTTATTTGGTATTTTGCCGTCAGGATATATGATATAAATGTGTATCTACTATTACAGTGGATCTTATCATAACAGGTGAAATTTGGATGTTAAATACTTCTGCCATAACCATCTGGGTAAAATAGGCGTGAAGTTATGTATATACAAAATATTAAATAGTCTTTTTACCCATCAATAAACTACACTGCTTATAAACTACAGCCATAATCTAAGATACATAATTTCTGGCATAGCCTCAGTTGATTGTTCATTATCTCGGGCTGTCGGAGACGCACACAGTGTGTGTGTGTGTGTGTACAGCAAATTACGAAGCTGATTGATTTAATGAAGTGCTTGTACATTATTGACATGAGTTCGACCTTCGTTCTAATCAAACAAACCTGATGAAGCATACGTTTTCACTATCAATTACGAGAAACCTAATATTACTTGGCTGATGCTAATATTTATCGATGTGTTATAACAATAGGAAACAAGTGATTGATGTTGTACAGGCTACTGATTAACCTATACATTTGGCAAAATAAGCTGCTCTCGGATTGAATGGGAAGCCTATACTTTGCAAGACCATCTTATACTTGTATTTTATTTATTTTATTTATTTTATTTATTTTATTTATTTTATTTATTTTATTTATTTTATTTATTTTATTTATTTTATTTATTTTATTTATTTTATTTATTTTATTTATTTTATTTATTTTTATTTTATAACTTAATGTACAATATCGCACATAGGTGGACTTAATGCCATAGGCATTCTCTACCAGTCAACCTTTGGGTGATGCTGAGAGTAGGGTAGTAGGTGCAAAAGTTGAAGTTTTAATTATGAGAAGAGCAGAATAATAAAATAATTATGAATATACATAGGTACTTAACACATACCTATAGATATGATTACACAAATAACCAAATATACAATACATATATGAAAATATAAATGATACATAATAATATTTTAGGTTGATCGGTAGCCGTGTGTACAATACCTACGTAGTAGCATTATTATATTTTAATTTCAAAACTATAATGCGACTAATTGTGAGAGTCGCTCACAACTATACTATGAATTTTGACAAAATTTCAGTTCAGAGTTATTGTTGCAACGTAGTCCACATAATACAAGATGAAACGAAAATAGCTTTAGTAGTTGTATCTACCAGAGAACTTACATTTAACAAGAGATAACTATAAGTCTTAAATGGCATTATTCCCACTGCGTGAACAGAGCTGCGCGTTCCATAAAATTCACGTAAAAGTTTAGAAAAGTATTGGTTTGACAGCTTTTTCCCTGCCCGGAGAAAATATTCTATTATTAGACAGTCAAATTTTAGCAAAAGTATAACCGTAAATTTTTTTCAAGTTACATCCTGACGTCTATTATCTCTGGTATCTACAATCCAAGCATTAATGTGAATCACTAATAAATTGCACAATGGCACGTCTTCACCCAGTCTCTAATCAGTTCACACTTGCCTTGATAAATTGGTTGATTTATGTGAACATTGCTCGGTCATCGTAGCACAATCTATGTAATAAATTATTCTTGTTTCGCCACGCAGTGGATATGACACAGTGGTTTTGAACTTAGAGCGTATAAATTCAGCAAAAGTACAGGAAGAGGATCCCGTGTGCTACGATTCATAGATTTAATATTTCTGCGTGACGGATAGTCGTTGCAATTTGCCATGAGTCACGTGTTATTTTTATGAATCCTGATAAGTCAGAGGAGCAATATTTCCTATACGTGGACCTTTAGCGAGGACATCAAAGCGAAATAAGGCACGAGATAAAATCCTGTAAGTGTTGCATATGAGCTTCCTTTATATCAAACTTCTTTATTATCATTTTTTTTCTTTCCATACCAACGCAACAGCGATTACAACATTCAGCATTACTGGTTAAAGTTATTTTCTTTCAACCTTTCTTACGAAAATACAAACGAAAAATATAACTTCAGTAATCGTCCTCCTAGGAAACTTTTCTCATTCTTACCAATTTAGGTACAGCCTCAACCAAACCAGGTAACAGATAATAAAATAAAAAGAAAAATAAACCGCAAAGGTCGTGAAATAAACTGAAAGTTTCGCGGCAAGGTTTATGTGGGTTACTCCAGTTTCGGGTACTCCAATACTTTGTATCGCATTTTCTTCCCTTCCCCGGTCAGACACCACATTTTTTCCTTAACTGGTTTACGTTTATTATACCGATAAAGCTAAGAAATCGTCTTCCGCGGTGGAAGAATTTTCGTTACAGAGTTATACATAGTTTGTATGGATCTTATCAAAAAACAATGTTGATTGCACTTATACCGAAATTAGATTAAGGTAACTGGATTTTGAATTGCCTGCCTGACTTTTTTACTTTTCCTGTATTTTTTCTGTCTTCAGTCATCGTACAAAAATAATATTTATGTATACAACGTAATTAAAAGCGAAGCAGACGTCGATGTACAGAAGTAAAGAAGAGTATTTCCAAATACGACATGGCAGAGTTGTTGGCAAATTTAGTTGTTGAAAAATGGATTTATACGCCCAAAAAAATTAAAAAGGAAACCTACTACACTCGTACAAGCTTTATACAAAATCTATTAAAAGAGTGACCTTACTTTTAGAAGTGCTTTTTCAGTAGTTAGCTTTGCAATATTCTAGAAAATAAATCGTTGTAAAGCTGCCTATCCATCTCTTTTAAAAGTGGTTCTAAATTTTCAACTTTAATGCGAAAAAGAATTCAGTTACTCTTCGCAGGTGTCTTTGTGTATAATTAAATTGCATGAAGAACTTGCCTGAGAGAATGCTTAACCTATTTAAAAATTCATTGGAAATTAGTTTCGTTCACCTCAAAAATACGACGAGCATCAGCCAAAGTGTTATAAAAATGGGTTGTAAAGCGTTGAAAGCACCTAAGCATTATATCTATCTATACATATTTTATACGAATCGCAAAATTTTGTAGCCTTACTAACCGTTTTCACCCGATTGCACTCCGAATCTATTTGATAGCCACACATACTCTTGAATTTACAACCAAACAGCTGATCGTATATCTTTCTAAGCATCCAATACCTTACATTCCTTATGGTTTACACGAAAACGCATTCGCTTTTCTGCGGAAGAAATATTTTTTATATTGAATTTTATGAATGTTTAGAGACACATGTTTATTTTGTTGTTTAGGAGTGTTTTTAACCGACTTCAAAAAAGAAGGAGATTCTCAATTTGATTTTTTTTCTTCCTGTTACTTGAAGATGCCTGGACCGAGGCGTTTCTTATCTTGTCATGATCTGATAATCGAAATCGAGGGCAACCCTCAAATTTTAAAAGCTTCTATAGTGTTTTTAGTATATTACCTAAAGCTACTCGGTTATCTGATGCTGAAAGGTACAACTCCTCAACGGTTAGGAGTATGGAAATTATTATTTAAATATAGGCATCGCTGTTTACTGTAATCTTTCAAGTTATACACTGATGAGGCACGATGATGAATATTAATTATGTATTTCTTACTTCTTAGTCTTTATACATGAAATTATTAAAAATAAATTCATCATTAAATGATGAATTTATTTTTAATCTACACAATTTATGGCAACCTTTGTAATAAAACAATTTTCATAAACGCCAAATTTCGTATAGCTACCAAAATGCATAACTTCGCATACAAGCTACAAAGTGTGAAATATGATAGTTACGTTTTAAAAATTAGTAATATTAATATAATAAGCGAATAGTATGTGGTAACTACCATTCTAATTTTATAAGGGTGATGTAGATCCAACAGCAAAGTGTTGGTCTCCAAAAATAAACTCAATTTTAAATTTAATGGATGTTGTGACAATAATAGTAATGTAGGTATGTAATTTCCCTTTCATGTCAACTCGGTAACGAAACCATATTGCGATGCAGACAAGCGGTACAACGCCATCTATCGAATGAAAACATAATTAAATTTTACGTGTAGTATAAACAAAAGTAATTTGAGTGAAATCATACTGTACCTTGTCCAAGATAATAGAATATACATGAATGTCAAATGATTTATCTTTTTTTTTTTAATTATTTAACTTACTCCTTCGGCTCAGTGACCCAAACTGAGTCTTGATTTTGTGTTTTATTGAGATTTTTAGACTAAATTATTTTTATTTTTACCTATGGCCTGTGACAAGTACTTACATCAACCAAATAATAATAATAATGTATAACTTTTACAAGACGATGGTAAAATAGTTCTCATACACATATCACATTCTACCTTTAGGTGTGCAAATTTACACATATAAATAGCACCAAATACAAGATAAACAAAAAAAAATAATATTAAAATACAAAATAATTATTCAGGAATGTGTTACATATCGGTGCTAACATGGGCCATTGACCCGTGACCTCAATCACTCCACGAGGCTTGTTTCGCAATCGTTACCAACGAATCAGCACTAGAGTCATCGACGATGGTTGCAGTTATCCCCACTTATTCGACCCCACTTTGGAGCAGTATAAAAAGGCATCTGAAAACAGAAGAGGGGAATTAATTACGTAGAATAGTCTGTTGTAAGATAGAATGTAGTTCCTCATATCGGGCTCATTCATCTTTAGGTTAGATAGATAGAATGTAGTTCCTCACATTGGACTCATTCATCTTTAGGCTAGTTAGATTAAATAAGTATAATAAATTTCATTTTAAGTCATTCTAGTTTCTTCTTGCACCCCTCCAGCTGCGACTTACATAATTGGCGCAGTCGGTACGATACTCGCGGGTTAGCTAGCTTTCGTGGTCATTTCTTTATTGTAAAGAAGATACATCAATGGCAGCACTACAACCCGGGGGACTTCCAAGTCGCCGCTTCGAGTATCCAGAATCTACATGAAGCCGCAGCGAGGGAGTATCCGAACATTGATACCGCACAGAAGCCAACTAGATTGTAAGTACCTTAGAATCGTTCTATGGTTGCTTCCTTTTATCCTTATGTTATCCTTAATTTTCACCAAAATGTTCCATTCAAGAAATTCTGGTACACCCTTTAGACTAGTTAGTCCTAAATTCAGGACAAAGATAATGATAATATAGAATTATAATAATTGTCAAAGTAGAATAGTTAGTAATAATATACATACAAATAGTTTATCTCAAAGCCTTCCATCTTCTACCTGACCTCATTAGCAGCTCATACTTTTCTCATATTTTTTTGAAGTAATGTTTTCAATTTTTAGATTAAAAGACAGTTTATTTTCATATAAGTTAATTACCGTCCCGCAGCTCGATGGTAAAAACTCCTCACTTGGAATTGGTGATAAAGCAAATGTGTAGTTAATTATAATTGTAATTCATCAGACGTATTATAGTTGGTAGGTACTACTACAGTTTTAGTAAGAAGCATTGTTGCAAGTAGGGTTGACACAATGCTAATTTTTATGTTTTTAGTTCCGACATACCTAATTATTTTTTATCAGCGATTTTAAAGTTAATAAATATTCAATATTTTATGTAATAGCTGTGGTAATAGGTAAGCTTTTTCTAAAATCTAATACAATTTATCTTTTTAAGAATTAGATCGATAGTTTAATGCTGATTTTAGAATCCATGATAGGCAGTAAATGATTTTACATGAATTTACTGTCCTGCCTATGAAGTAAAGAAGTGTACTGAATCAATTGTAATAATAATTAATTAATAGGTCGAGTCGTTTTTACAGAATTTAATACAGAATTGTTTTAATTGTAATAGTTTTGACAACCCTAAACATTTCATTGTATTTTGTTCGAATCAGGTTTCGTCGACCACTATCATCACGACTATAATAGTATTGAAGCTTAGCTGCGTTACTCAAACCATCATAAATATAATGAATGCCATCTTACTGTTATAGTTTGCTTAAACCCTAGCTCATTATAATGCATGCCAAAAGTAAGCAGTAGGCAATACCATCTAGCCCCTTAAGATGGATTATATTAATACCCTTTTATAGCTCAGAATTTAATTACATCATTTAAAATAATCTTTCCAAAATATCAATTTAATGTTATAATAAAATCTATTTTAAAATTCTTATTTAGTATAATTAATTAGTACATTAAATAAAACTTATAATTAAACTATAACTATTATATTCGACTCTTACCGCCCTGAAAGCTTTAGTCTATGGCTTAGATTAAATTAACTTGCAATTAGTTCAATTACAATCATTTCTAGCATATCTAATGCTATTAGTTACAATAGCGTCATAAAACGCAATAAAATATGATAATCTTCAAAAAATAAGTTAAATCCACCTAATAGAAAACTATTAAATTAAATTATTCATTGTCAAGTACTCATAGAGTAAAATGAAGTAATTGCGAAATTAAATAAAATATAATATATTATAATTAAGTTGTATTATGTATAATAAGTTAATAACTTTAAATTCATTTCTATTGAATAAATTAATATGTCAGATATTTTTTTGTATATCAAGTTTATTTAAATCAGTTTATTTCATTATCACTAAACTAACTTTACTAAATTTAATTAAGATTTATTTCTTCATGCCTACAGAATACATTTAAATTTATTTGAAATATATAATATTTTTTAAATATCATTTAGTTCATTTTAAAAGATAAAAGAAATAATAATACCTTAAATATATTTGTACGACTATTTAGATTGATTTTATATCGAATTTATTAAGTATACCCTTTTCTTTATCACTTATTAATACAATCCAACAAATAAGACATTTATGAAAAAAAAACCCCTGCAATACAATATAAATAAGATTATATTAATTCTTACATTTCTTTTTATTCGAATAAAATTAGGAAAAATGTATATTAATAATTAATTGTAGAATTTCTATTAAAATCTTCAATCGAGAAGAAAATAATTGAAACATAGAAGGTTACACTTTGAAATAGTCCAAAGTTTAAATTTGATAAGGCTTTAATAAATGAGTCAAATTAACATAAAAATTAAAATTATAGTGCATGTTCAGTACGGATCCCTAATGAATATCAACGACATAGCAATGTATGAATTCACTATGAACTATAATTAACTAGAATAGTAGTGCCGATTTAGCACCATGTGCAAAAACGTCCGTACATGAAGCATTCGCCGATGCAGCAAAAGTGCAGGTGTGCCGATGACGCACATCGATTGCCGACATAGTGAATTGATTTTTGTATTTTATTTAAATGTTGGATTGTCATTCATATCCATTGCATGATAATTTTTATTTTTTTTATTAAAATAATTAAGGAATGAAACTGATTTCAAAAACAGTGATTGCTAAAACATAGTATTTTATAAAAAATATTTTTTTTTCCCCAAGCCAAAATAACTGATTTTACTAAATAAAAAAAAAAAAAAGAAATATAATTATACCTATATTATATTTATCACTGAAATCATTTTTGAAATAGATTTGTGGTCTATTCATATTATGAATTTATCGAAAAAAAAAAATATGGAGAAGGGAGATTAATTTAAAAATTTGGCTTTCTATAATTATATCAATAGTATTAAAAATCGTTATATATAGTGCAGTTTGGTAAAACTGGAATAAATATATTAGATAATAGAATTAAAACATATATATGTCACAAAGCCGGGAATGGGCGGCATTTCCTAAATTAAATCGGCTGTTTGTTCAATAACTATTACATTTAATAAAGTCTCGAAAAGAAAAAAAAAATCAAATTACAGCATATAATTATTTTCTGTTTTATTCATTGAAATAAAATTTTAATAATATTGTAATAGGAAGTGATGAAAAAAAAAAAAAAAAAAAAATATGTATAATATAATATGTATGTACTTAAAATTAATATGAAATTTATAAATTATAAAAATATATTTTATATTATTTAAAAATACTTTTGTATTTTCTTTCTGTGACCGACGGTGACGTAGTTTTGAAATAGTTTTGCTAATTCTTAATAAATTTTTCTATCCATTTCATAAGTAGGTAACGCCTTTCTATATCACTCATTTTAAACTCTGAGATTTGATGTTTTAGGTGATAACTGTAGTATAACATAAGTAGCAGTAGTTATAATGTCGCAGATAGCCTTACCTAGAAACCTATATCTAACATAAATTATCCACAATACCTAATAGAATTAACCTATTCCTTTTGCCTATCCTCACTCCACATAGCAATTCATGAACTATATTCTAAGTACATAGAGACAGAAAGTCTGAAATAAAATTTATGGTATCCCTGCAATGCATCAGAGATGTAATGGATCGATGGTCTTCATGGAGATAATTTAGAAGATAACTTCGAGTCATCAAGCCACAGCGCAACATCGTCCAAACTCATCACCAATAAAACCTGAAAGAAGAAGCTTTTGAATAACTCGACGAGATGCGATGCAAATTACAATCCATTTATAACCCCTTAGTACATACCAAACGAAATTATTCTAAATTTTTGGCAAGGATATTTTTGGGCATTATCCTGCAGCAGCCAGTTCCACTTCAGCCAGGGCAGCAAGTAATAGGTGGCATCGATATAAGTGTACCAACCCCAAGGCATTGGAGAATACCCGGAAGAGACCATCTCCCAAGCTCACCCGATAGCCATGTTCCGGTAACAAGCCGTCTACCAGAGAGTCCACAGGATGGAGGTCCATGGCTTGAATCCACTGCACGGCGTCGTAATGTGGTAAGCCTTCTTCGCCAATACCCAGGACCATCATTTCAATATCAACGCCTCGGGAGACGCAGTATAGGGTAACCGACGGGTATAACTCGCACGTTTCAAGGTCTACTATTTCCATCATTGTGAGACAAGGTTTGGATAAATGGAAATACACTAACTACGTGTTATATGCAATGAACACACCAATATAATGCTCAGGCGAATAAATGCAGTACCTGGAAACCTGAAGCCCCAAAGACACAGTCAGCAATATTTTTTCAATTAAAATGATTGCTGATCTGTTATACCAAGAATTTGCATAGAAACTACAAATATGTAAAGGCCTTATTGCGACACATAGAAACCAGCGAGCCACGCGCATACAAAACTGCTATCGAGCCGAATAATATTAAAATACAAAATAATTATTCAGGAATGTGTTACATATCGGTGCTAACATGGGCCATTGACCCGTGACCTCAATCACTCCACGAGGCTTGTTTCGCAATCGTTACCAACGAATCAGCACTAGAGTCATCGACGATGGTTGCAGTTATCCCCACTTATTCGACCCCACTTTGGAGCAGTATAAAAAGGCATCTGAAAACAGAAGACGGGAATTAATTACGTAGAATAGTCTGTTGTAAGATAGAATGTAGTTCCTCATATCGGGCTCATTCATCTTTAGGTTAGATAGATAGAATGTAGTTCCTCACATTGGACTCATTCATCTTTAGGCTAGTTAGATTAAATAAGTATAATAAATTTCATTTTAAGTCATTCTAGTTTCTTCTTGCACCCCTCCAGCTGCGACTTACATAATTAATGCATGCACAAAACAAAAGAAAAAAAAAACAAACTTCACAAAATAAAAAATATTGCGTTTTTTTTAAATGTGCACTAGAATTATAATTTGCTATTAGACTTTTCAGACAAAGGCAGGACGTCTGACTACAACATTATTTATTATCATACATGTGCCGACTAGGCGGCCAATTACGCCGACTACTCGGCTTTACTATAAATGCCATTAAACTAGTAGAAGTGCTATATAACTTGTAACGCGTTCAAATATAGTACGAGAGCCCACGACCAAAACCATGTCTCATAGCAATACGGCAAAAACCCTATAAAATCGTTAGATTTTATGATTATGTACCCGACTAGGTGTGTAGTAACGGTCGAAAGTGTAGCAACTGCGTGGGAGGCCATTTCTGCTGTGTCAAAAAAAAAAGACAGTCGGTATTATAGCAATACGTCTGATAGTGAAAATGTACATAGATTTTATAATTGTATTACGAAAAAGTTTGTTTTCAGACATTTTGCGCGTAGCATATAGCCTGAGCGCATTTTTGAAAATGTCAACAAATTTAGCCGACCATAGCAATACGGATAAATTTTTTTTTCAACTTTTCGTATTGCTGCCATGATTACCAAAAACCTGTTTTCAGACACTTTAAGTGTAGCATATACTCCCAAAAACGAAAATAACGTTTCGGAGTCGCCTGGCCGACGCCTCTGTTAAATGTTTTTTTAAATTTACAGCCTTCATAGATATTCAAGAATCTCCCTTGTCTATTATATGTACTTTGACAGATGACAGATGTCATTACTTATTTCTTTTGTAAAAGTTACTCAAGTGTGCTTTAAATAAAACCAAAACTATCAAATCAATCAGTATTTAATTTCAACAGCCTCAGCGCTTGTTACGCTCCTGCCTCTTTCTTACTATTATACAGCTCACTCGCCAGCTTCCTTTTGTGCGATTTATTTCAGTCCTTCAACTTCAATGTTACGGTTTCGGGTAAATTCTTTGTTAATTATCATCTAATAAATTCAGGGTCGCAACGTATTCATTGGTTTGTAACAGAAAATTCAAGATGCCTCAATACGATTTTTAAATGATATCTGAGTATCGAAAAGTTGTCTGATAGAGAAGGTGCTACACTTAATTTGTCTGATATAAATTTTTTGCACATGTGGACAACTTATTTTATCATGTCCAACAATTTTCAGACATATTGCTATGATACCGATCGGTAAAATTTGTTAACATTTTCAAAACGGTCTCAAAATTTAATGCGTTCACATTTCCGTCTGAAAATTGTTTTGTTCGCATCAAATAACCAAAATTTACTAATAAAAAAGATTTTCAGACGTATTGCTATGAGACATTTGTTTTGTCTCATTTTTAATTTTTTTAAGTGATTTTACGGGTTTGCGCTACACCACTAACGTCTGAAAAATATGTTTCCGGTATCTCAGAACTATCATTCAACTACAGTCTGCAAATCAGACATATTGCTATGATGCAGTTCGGTAAAATTCTTTGACAATTTTGAAAATTCGGTCAGATCAAACGCTACGCGGAAAATGTCTGATATTGGTATTTTCGAGTTCAGGATAATCGTATCTATCGATTTGATGCGGTTTTGGCCGTATTTCTATGAGACAAAAATTTTGGTCGTGGGCTCTCGTACTAATAGGCATACTGCATGTGATGGTGCGACGAAGAACACAAAATAAAACGGTATTTAAACTTAACTGAAACTAATGATCGGCACGCTGAAGGACACGCTGATACAGAGGATCAAGATCAAATCTCATAATATTATTAAATTAGATTGGTTATAGTTTATTAATTTTCTTTTTTTAATGTTATGTAATATAATGAATATGTTATTATCAGAAATAAAGGCTTAGTTAATAATAATAAAAAATGATCGGCCTCGAGTCGGTCACTTTTTAATCGGCCCATCTCTAATTTAATTTTCTGATATTTTAGATATATATTTGTGACTAGCTGACCCGGCGAACTTCGTACCGCCTTAGCTTTATTTTTTTTTTTTGCTTTTTTTTCCGTAAGATCCTTGTACAGAGTATTAGAAAACTACAAAAAAAAAATCAGCCAAATCGGTCAAGCCGTTTTCATGCTATGTCGTGACAACGAAAAACGGGTTTCATTTTTATATACAGGGTTATTGGGTAAGTCGACCTAGATCCGTTAAGAGGTGGTAGTTCCCATCATTTCTGACTGATCTGACTATGAAACACCCCACCCTAAACCTAACCGTTTTCGAGATATTGGACTTAGAAGGTTTTTTTAAAAAATATCCCGATTTCTTAACTATAGCCTATTTTTTTTGTATCCTATGCCTTTTATTTTTTTTTAATTCTGATTTTTGTGTGCCAGATAAGTTTGTTTATAATTCTCAACCCAAAAAGTGCAAGTATCTGAACCAATGGGATCGTAGTAGACGATTGATACCGTAAAAAAGTAATTAATTTGAAAAAAAAAATTGTTTCTTTTAGTAATATTTAAAAAAAAATCTATGACGTTAGTTCTGCAGATATTTTAAATAATATCTACGTTCCATTAGCTATCCAACAAGGTATCACAAGCTAGGGTCTTATCACAATTCATAGAAAAAAAATCGATAAAAGGCTCCCAGGTAGTAAAAAAAAACAATGGTACTTAAGATTAAACTTCTCTTTTGGGCCAGGAAACGAAATAAAACAATACAAATAATTATTAAACAACATTTATTTAAATTTATAAATCTTGTTCTACATGGCCGCCTCTGTTTCGCACACACACTCTCATTCGGTGTCTTAGTCCGCTTTTAACTACTACAGTCGTTAAGTCTCTTCGAATTTCGTCAGCAGCCTCAATAATCTTCTGTCTTAATATGTCAATAGTTTCAATTGGATTATTCTCATTGTAGACTAATGTCTTCATGTGTCCCCACACATAAAAATCCATGGGAGTCAGGTCAGGACTTCTTGCTGGCCACGGTATGGGTCCACCTCTTCCGATCCACCTATTAGGATACTCGTTGTCTAGCCATTCCCTGACCCCTCTTCTGTAATGTGCAGGGCAACCGTCGTGTTGGAACTTCATGTTTCTAATCAGATTTAGGGGTAAATCCTCTAATAAATTTGGTAACTCTTCTCTTAGAAAATGTTCGTAAAATTCTCCGTTTAAATTATCAGGTAGAAAGAAGGGCCCAATTAATTTGTTTGCTATGATTTCCATCCAGACATTTAAACTAAATCTTCTTTGTGCGGCTTTTGTCCTCTTCTGGTTAGGATTTTTTTGCGCTTTTGGGGCCCAATAATGAGCGTTGTGGTAATTTGTAATTCCATCTTTATCAAATTTTGATTCATCTGTCCACAAGATTTGTTTTAAAAATGCTGGGTCTTCTAAATCTCCATGAAGCATAAATCTACAAAAGTCTAACCTCCTCACTGGATCTCCCTCTTCGATAACATGTACTGGCGTGTAGTGATAGGGGTAGAGGCCTGCAGTATTCACCGTAAACCACACTTTCCACTGCGAGAGTCCAAGTTCTCGGGCAACAGCATTAGTTGAAGTAGTTGGATCCGCTCTAAACCGTTGAACTATTTGATTATCTTCATCTTCATCATCAACAATGATCCGTGGTCGGCCTAGGTCTGCTCGACGCCTTAAAACAGAGCCAGTCTCTCTGAGTCGCCGGTAAGCGCCGTCAAAGACAGTGACATCCGGTATTCGGCGGCCGGGATAACGTGCAATGTATTCGTCACGAGTTCGTGCAGAAACACCATTGCAGTACCCATAACAAAGTAGAATATCCGCGTATTCCTCGTTCGTGAAGGTTGCCATCTTCAACAGTTCCAATTCAGAAGCACAATTCAAAGTCCAGTTAACAAGCACAGTCACAATTTGTAGGAAACAGTCCAGAAATACAAGCCAAGTCGGGTAAGAAATGAAGAGCACTAAATATCGCATCTACTACGGACGAATCACGGAAGCAGACTAAAACGAAACAATAACAACAAATTGGCCGGGATTATTTTATCTCGCTTGCACCTGGTCAGTTTGTCCCGCTCGCACGCACCACAGCTCCGTGGAAGAACAATAGGACCAAAGAACCCAAATTTGTACTGCTACCTGAGAGCCTTTTATCGATTTTTTTTCTATGAATTGTGATAAGACCCTAGCTTGTGATACCTTGTTGGATAGCTAATGGAACGTAGATATTATTTAAAACATCTGCAGAACTAACGCCATAGACTTTTTTTTTAATATTACTAAAAGAAACAATTTTTTTTTTTCAAATTAATTACTTTTTTACGGTATCAATCGTCTACTACGATCCCATTGGTTCAGATACTTGCACTTTTTGGGTTGAGAATTATAAACAAACTTATCTGGCACACAAAAATCAGAATTAAAAAAAAATAAAAGGCATAGGATACAAAAAAAATAGGCTATAGTTAAGAAATCGGGATATTTTTTAAAAAAACCTTCTAAGTCCAATATCTCGAAAACGGTTAGGTTTAGGGTGGGGTGTTTCATAGTCAGATCAGTCAGAAATGATGGGAACTACCACCTCTTAACGGATCTAGGTCGACTTACCCAATAACCCTGTATATAGATAAGAATTTCGTATTACTTCCTGCATATAAGGTCAAATTGTATGTATTACAAGATACACATTCATAGTGAAAAATAGAGGCTGTCCCTTGTATAATTCGAATATTGTCGTTTCTGTTTTGTATTTTGACACTCGATTTCGAATTTACTATGAATAATGGCTATCGAAACGTCATGTAACGTAGTCTACTTATGACTAGTTAGGTAGGCAGAATAAATAGAAACAATCGATAGATTAACAAAGGTATTATTATTCTATATATTTATATCTATTAAATACAAGGTAGTCTCAAGGCGTAGGTTGGTAGGTAGGTAAGTGGTTTGGTAAAGTCCCAGCGCAGCGAAGTGAGGAACACTTAACTCGGCGCTGGTGACCGCAGGCAAGGAGGCCGCGTCGCGCACGCAGGTCCTTTATATACCCCACAGGGGTCTGCAGTGGGGGGCGCATCTTGAGGTAGCGATGGCCGTGCGGTTGCGACGTCACACACCCCCTCCGTTAGGGCAGAATTTTTCTTAAAAAATTCGGCTCCTGGCTGACATGGAAGACCTCAGGAAGCAGTTCTTAAGCAGCACCGGCAGCTCGATCCGGCTTTACTGAAAACAGAACAATAAGTGTATATAAAAAAAATAACTAGAAAAAATATGAAGTTACGATACCTAAATAAAATTGAAAAGAACCGGAGTGATCGAGCCAAACGCATTCAATACAATAACAATGTCATGATGTCATTCAAAAATAACACTACGTGCAACCTATTAAGATTGAATTTTCACTAATTAAAGAAGATTATTGAAACTCATTCTTATCTAACGGAACTAAATATAACTAAAAATGTAAGTATAACAACTTGTTTACCAAGTAGCGCGTTAGCGAAGTAATATTGGGTGTGCGCGTCTACACAGAAGGCATGACACATTTCAAGATGAATGAATGAACAACATCGTATAGTTGAAAATAATAGAATTCGACATCATTAGTAGATGTGATTCTAAAGGAATTATGAGCGTGAAGAATATTAGCGAACAAAATGGTATACCCGATTCGACAATGAGAATTTTAACCACTGAACCATAGGGTAAATTTTTTTTTTTTTTTTTTTTTTATACCATTATTGTTTATAGTTTATTTGTTTAATATCCTTTATATGCCATTCGCCAAGTGGCTTATCAGACATATCTGCTAGTTTGTACACTAATGGAGACTTTTTTGCTACGATTTTACATTTAATAAATTTAGGAGCGAGTTTTTTACAAAAATATTTATCCTTATCGCTCAAGTAAAAGGTACGTTTCCAAACAATATCACCAACATTGAATTCTGCCGTTTTACGGCGAAGATTATAAGAATGACAATTACGCTTGTGTGCACCTATTAGCGCTGCCTGTACTCTCTCGAAAATAGAGGATAAGTAGCCTAGTGACTCAGCATAACTATCACGTGGCTCATGGATTATATTAGTATCAGATTTACTAGAAACATAATGAGAACCACAGGTTACCATTTCACGCCCGAATACGATCATAGATGGTGTAAAACCGGTTACTTCGTTTACTGCACAATTCATTGCGAACTGAATTTTAGGTATAAGTGTATCCCATATGCGTTGATCGTTTGAAATGAACGTAGAAACAGCTGTTATTATAGTTTTATTATATCTTTCTACCGTATTTACATGAGGTGCATAAAACGGTGTGTAATGTAAATTTGGAATTTTATATTTATTTAACAAGTTTTTAAAAGTTGCGCTTATAAATTGTTTGCCATTGTCTAGTACTACGGTAGATGGAATACCATGTACCAGAAAAACTTTTTCCTCTAAGATTCTAGTTATTACGTCAGCAGTCGCACGTTTAATAGGGAAAAGTAAACAATATTTTGAGAAACAACAACAAACGACAAAAATAAAATTGTTCTGTTGCCTTGTAGGAGGCAAGGGACCAATCAAATCAATACTTATCATTTGAAAAGGTTTAGAACAAGACTTAGGTTCACCCATAAGACCCAAAGTTGCATGATTCTGATGCTTATGTGCGATGCAACTATCACAAGAATTTACCGCTTTTACAACATCGGAACACATTCCAGGCCAATAATAATTGAGGGCTAAACGTTTGAAAGTTTTGAAAATACCCATATGACCCGCCGTAGGGGAGGAATGGCTCTGAAGTATTACTTCGTTTCTCCGTTCAGATGGAACTACTTCCTTCCACTGAAATTCTCTGGTAAGAGGATTAAGACTCTTTTTGAAACGTTAATTTATTACTGATCACTTGATAGTCAACAAAGGATGTAGGAGACTGCGAACAACCATTAAAAATATTCAAATACCAAGTGTCATTAGTAGATAAGGAACTACCATCTGGGAGGAGATTACTATCGATATCCATAATATTAGGTGATCGAGAAAGAAAATCTGGTACAATATTATCTGAACCACGACGGTGTCTTATTTCAAAGTTATAAGAGGAAAGACGAACTCCCCACCTGGCTAATCGCCCTGTAGGGTTGTTCAGTTTTAAAAACCATTTCAAAGCAGCATGATCGGTGTACACAATAAATTGTTTTCCGTTTTCAACATAACACCGCCAATGTTCGATAGCAGATAAGACAGCAAGCGCTTCGCGCTCAGTAGCACTGTAATTTTTTTCCTGGTCCGATAAGGATTTACTATAAAAGGCTATGACTCTTTCCTGTCCCTCCTTGACCTGGCAAAGTACAGCTCCAATGCCGTAATCACTAGCATCGGCGTGTATTTCAAAAGGCTGATCAAAATCGGGACAACATAAGACCGAGGAAGAAGATAAACATTTTTTTAATTTATTAAAAGCTACATCCGCCTCTTGCGACCATGCGAACAGTGGAGCCTTTTTGCCGTTAGAAGTTAATTTATTTAAGGGAGCCGCTAAAGTACTAAAATCGGGTATGAACCTTCTATACCAAGATGCAGCACCCAGAAAACGACGTACCTCTTTTTTATTTGTCGGAGTGGAATAACTTGTAATTGATTTTACCTTCTCAGGATCTGCATGAAGACCTTCTGAATCCACTATATAGCCCAAATATTTAAGTTTGTCTTTGAAAAAATTTCATTTTTCTAAATTTATAGTTAAGTTTGCATATTTTAATTTGTTATGTATTTTAATTAGAAGTGAAATGTGATTTTCAAAGGAATTTGTCACACATACGATGTCATCAACGAAACAAAAGACCTTGTTTTCAAATTCGGGCCCGTAAAATAAAATATCTGCTAAACGCTGTTGTGTCGCAGGAGCATTTGTTAAACCAAAAGGCATGGATTTAAATTGAAAAGTTCCACGTGACGGAATGTAAAAAGCAGTTTTACAACGGTCCTCTGCCCTTATTGACGTCTGCCAGAAACATTTAGATATATCTAAACTAGTTAGGTACTTAGCGTCTCTCAAGTTATCCAGAATCTCAGAGATATAAGGCAAATTGTACGCGTCTTTTTTTGTTACCGAATTTAGTTTACGGCTGTCGAGACAAAAACGCAATTCACCATTTTTTTTAGGCGTTAAAATGACGGGATTAGACCAAGGGCTTTCAGATGGTTCAATGACATCTTCTGCCAACATTGCATCGACATGTTTTAACAAAATACGCTGTTTATCGGGAGACATACGATAGTATCGCTGACGAATAGGTGGACTATCACCTGTATCAATCGAATGAGTAATGAGTGAAGTTCGGCCGAGCCCTCGCCGTTCATAAGATATATCGGTGAATTGGGCGATGATGTCGTTAGCAGTAGCTCTCTGCTCATCAGACAAATGATCAAAAGATACCAAGTGACTGGTAGAACTAGGCTGTAGTTCCGAAACAACAACGTCGTTATTATTTTTCGTGAGTAAAATAGATTCCAATTGATCAGGGAACAACCCAAAACCCCTCCAAAAATCCATACCAAGGATTAAAGTTTTCTTAATACCCGGTACAATATGAGTAACAAGAGAAATAATTTTATTTTGAAATTCAAAAGGAAGTACCACTGAGCCAAGTGAAGAATATTTGTCGCCACCAGCGGTGATAAAATCCAGAGGTTTAGAATGTAATAATTTAGATTTATCCAAAAAAAGTTTGTGGGAATTATTACCCAAAATAGTTACACATGAACCAGTGTCTAGTAAACCAACAGTGTTCTTCCCGTTAACCGTAACGGGGATAAATGGAGTATAATTAATGTTAGAATTAACGATTGAGGAAAGTTGATATGAATTGAAAAATTTAGATACATAATTTAGCCAATTATGCCATTCATTTTTACATGTTTTCACAATTACTTTTGATTTTCCCCAACCGTATTTTTTACGTTTTTTGAATTTTTATTAGTTTTATTGTTACAACTAGGACAGTCTAAAACTCGATAGCCAGGTAATCCGCATTTAAAACAAACCAAAAAACGAGGTTGACGACAATATTTTAAAGAATGTGAATCTGTTCTGCATCTCGGACAGTATAATTTAGGTATAGCAGTACTAGTGACAGAAACAGCATTGACGCTCGGTTCAGCAGAATTACTATTTTCTGTCGAACATTGATCTGTATTTAAAACATTGTAAGTAGGTTTAAAGTACTTATGTTTTTTGTAAGAATTATTGCTATAAGAAGTTTTTTTCGAATTCGTATCATTGGGATATCTATAAGCAAAATCTGGCGCTAGAGTATTGGCAGTAATTTTAGGTGGTTCCGAAAATTCCTTGCTACGACTGTCATACTTCTCAAAATTTCTACAAACACTAATTAAAGAAGGAATATCCACAATATTGCCAGTTAAGAGTGAATTTGTATAACACGGCCTGATATTATTTAATAGTATTTCTAATTTAATAGACTCGCTGATGGGTACGTCCAGACAGGAAAATAACCCTTGCATTTTAGATACATAGATGGTTATGTTCTCTTTTTCACCTTGAGTACGAGCCCTAATTTCCGACATTAATTTAAAGTCATAGTTATGAGGACTGAAATCGCGTTTTAACAAAATACACAAATCCTTCCAGGAACGAACACTATCTTTAATTGAACGAAACCAATGCAAAGCATCATCACAAAATACCTCAAAAGCAAAAGAAAGTATTCTATCTTCGGGTATACCTCGACACGACATGAACTCGTCAACCTTCTGAATAAACGCCCTCACACAGGTTCGACCGCTATATTTAAACTTGCAGATTTCAGAAAACATTTTGCGTTCATTTATAAAATCCACGTGTTGAACTTCACGTGGTAATGAACACGTTGGCTCGACCACATGACACGGTACATTGGTAGGAACCGACCACGTGGTAAAAGATGCTAAGATTTTATAATTAGCGTGAAACATATCCCATACAACTTGAATTGATGATTTATCAGTAAGCAACGAAGCATCTATTCTTGATAATCTATGAAAAACATGATGCATAATAGATTCCGATCTAACAAACAGGTTTTTATCATAATGAGTTTGCAAAGTCAAAAGGTTATTTGAAACGCGCAACAATGAGCCATTACATGCGGTAATATCAACATCTGGCGAAAAGCACGACGATATTATTTCATCAAATGCCAGGTCTGACAATTTAGCAATTTGTTTACGCAATTCCTCAACCGTAATTGATTTTTCAGGCACAACACCACCTCTTACAAGCACTTCATATTCGAGCTCAGCCTTACTTAAATGATTAAATTTGATAGCATAAGCCATATTTAAAAAAAATTGATTGGGAATTACGCACACAAAGATACACAATTATTTGAAAAAAATGAATCCGTCCAAAAGGTGATAAGAATGTGTTTCTTTTTTTTTTTTTTAACAAAAACATAAGCACATAAAAGTAGAAGTTTTTGTAGGTTATTTAAAACACGAGGTGAAACAAGTGAGATAATAGAATAAAAAAAACACCGTACGCACCTTTCGGACGAAGAAAAGAAATATACACAGAAATAACACACAATTAAATAACTGCCAAGACTTAACCAAACCATGTACCATATAACCTCTATTGTTGGGCGCCGCTGTAACGTAGTCTACTTATGACTAGTTAGGTAGGCAGAATAAATAGAAACAATCGATAGATTAACAAAGGTATTATTATTCTATATATTTATATCTATTAAATACAAGGTAGTCTCAAGGCGTAGGTTGGTAGGTAGGTAAGTGGTTTGGTAAAGTCCCAGCGCAGCGAAGTGAGGAACACTTAACTCGGCGCTGGTGACCGCAGGCAAGGAGGCCGCGTCGCGCACGCAGGTCCTTTATATACCCCACAGGGGTCTGCAGTGGGGGGCGCATCTTGAGGTAGCGATGGCCGTGCGGTTGCGACGTCACAGTCATACATTCATATTTTATGCTTTCAATTTAAATAGCTATCTTGTGACATACCCATAGCCCCAAGGCCCAGTCGAGAGGATCAAAATAGTGACTTATATCATACATGACATCGCAAAAATAGAAAAAGATTGTTGGCAAACTTCCTCCATGTATTTTCGACATATCTCTGTTTTGACATGTATCTTTCTGAGATTTGACTCCCTGCACGAAAATAGGAAACGATTCACAAAAGGAAATTGCACATTTTGTCTGTATCGATCATGAAAATATAAATATATCCAGCAGTTACTGTACCTTTTTCCACATAAGTTACTCGACATACGGTTATTGCTTAGTGGATAAAAATAGTATCAATAATATCTTTCGAATGGAAACATAAGTATATAAAAAGTTTCGAAATAGATTTATCCTGGCAACGCAATAACGGTTACAATCTGATTCGTCTGGTGTGATTGATTGATATGTCTAGGTCTACTAATATTGAGATAGGAAACATCTGTTCGCAGGAAAATATTCACATACTGAATTCAATGGTTATCAAAAATGTTCCGTTTGAAAATTCACTGAATAGTATAATATTTTTGTATTAAAATTCGGTTTCTAAATGTTTTTGAAATCCTTTTTGAAACAATTAGCGATATATATAGGCAATTAAAACTAGATTATCTTAAATAGTGTTGTTTATTCTTACAAAGACATTTTTTATAAAGTGTATAAGTACTTACAAGTTTTAGACAAATTTTGCATGTTTTTTAAACAATTTAACTAAACTACAAATATTTTGTATACAGGTCCTTAGTGCAAAAGGTTTCCGCTCGTAAAGGTAAGATGGAGAGCCCATTAGTTACTTTTATGTAATACACCAAAAAATTTCTCGATTAAGTCTCGATTCTCGATTTTTATAGATGAAAAATTAATTCTAAAGCTGAAAGAGTATGTACAGTAAATTGCGTTTAGTCAACAAAAAAAGAATAAACGTGACTCGACTATCAATCATCGCTATTGTGGGCTCAAATGCAAATCGATTTAACCTAAGTAAACGAGCAACGTCCATCAATTTTTTTTTCTTAGCCTTACTTATTTTAGTATTTATTTCGATTTATTTTAGATACGTATTTTGTAAATTCCCAGACAATTTATGTTTTGACTGCACGGTTGGCGTAGTGGTTTAAGCGGTTGCCTCACCACTCTCCACTGCGCTAGAGTTCTTGGTTCGATTCCCACACGGGACAAATCTTTGTGTGGATTGCAAAGAATTGTTCCGACTCTACGTGTGTGGTATATATTTATGTGATACAAGAATTTTCCGAAGTGCTTATTCTTTCATAAAAAAAAGTAATGTGATATAATCATCTTACCAACAGCGAAATAAAGAAGCGTTGTGAGTGCTTCGAACTGTAAGGAAGGTTTTTTTAAAAATTAGTTATTTATGGTACAAGTGAGGAAAATTTGATATTTCGTTTGAGTGTGGTTTTTAGGCGTCCACCAGGACGTAGGCGTGCGTCATTGTCGGGTGTCCAGCCAGAGCGCCCACACGCCCAGAGATTGCGCAAGCCTTATGAGAGGTCAGCTTTAATCACGAGATTGCGATTAAAATCCAAAACGATGACGAAAAATCAAATACTCTCTCGAGTTTTGCCATATACTGGTTTTCACCTGCCCCAAGAAGAAAAAATAAAATTTATACTGCTGTCGGTCAGAGAGAAAATTATTTGAAACATAAGGTATATTTATCTTATTCTGAGAAAATACTTATAACTATTTAGGTTCCTCATTTTGTTAAACCTTAATAAAATCCTAACAAAACATCATAATACGAACACATTTTTATTGTTACGTATTAGAATGTAGAACAACGTTAAGATATTATAAAACCTTTAATTTTCAGGCTCAACTAGGATTTGATATGGGTGAGGTACGTGGCTAATCCATCATTCATTTAGGTTAGGATTTGTGTCCTACCGCTGTTTGATTACGGTTGGCGGTATGAGAACTTTTTATACCACCAACTTTGGACTTTTAGGTTTCGTATTAATATGGTTGGTCAATATAATAATAGCAGCCCTGTATCTAATATATGACCCACTGCTGGGCTCGGGCCTCTACTCATGATGAGAAGGGTTAGGCCATTGTCCACCACGCTGGCCAAGTGCGGATTGGTAGATTTCACACGACCTCGAGTACTTTTTAGGCACTCTCAGGCATGCGGATTTTATCACGATGTTCGATAGCGAGCGATAATTTATATGATAAATACACACATATCTTCGAAATGACGAATCTTAACGATATATTTACAGAGATGTGTGCCGTGGGTTTAAACGTTTATTCCTATATAAATAGTAGTATTCAAATATCAATATATTAATAGAAAAAACTGTGTGATTTTCCCTGTCGATTTTGGTAAATGTAGCGAATTCAGATGATTGTTTTTTTTCTGTAAGATTAAAAAACGAGAAAACGCTGGCGCGATGACTTGGACACCTTTCTGGAAAACTGGCAGGAAAAAGCTTCGGATAGGGAAGATTGGAAGACTTTGGGGGAGACCTTTGCCCAACAATGGGACAATATAGGTTCTATAAATAAAAAAAAAAGATTAAAAACAAACCTTGAAAGGTCTCAATTGACTCTTGACCCGTTTCGTTGCTAATTTTATTCGTCTTGGCTATTGTAGTGGGGAATTAATACAAATGTAATCTTATTGGCTTCAATCCAGCTGTCTAACCACACCAACCATCTGACATTTGTGACGACAGCATACTTACCCATGTTATATAATTGCCTTCAAATATTATTATACGAAGCTAATATTCATAAAGTGTTAGCTTGTACCCAAAGCGACCTTCTTCCCGACGAGATGATATATTATCTGAAGTGGTATGAAAAATAGTTCACGTCGAAATCCTTTCTTAAATATTCGATGCCATAACATTAGCCTAAGAACCATTAGCGTCATTTAATAAAAACTAAAAGTTGCCTGTGTGTACCTCTAATAGAGGTTAAAATGAGCACTAAATATGTAATTTAGTTAGTGATGGCTATGGAAGATATTTAAGAAATTGTTGTAGAAAGATTATGGCATAATATCAAGCGTAATTTTTGGATATGTGTGATTTCGTGTATATGTTCCTTGGTGATGGTAGAAATCAGAATTGTATTTTATGTTATCTCATGAGAGTTGGTCCCTCTTCTGAACTGAAACTATTAACACTACGCTTCATTACTCATGTGTTTGACTCAACCAGTCATCTGTTATAGCTACCATTGATACTTTTGTGGTACTTTCCTATTCAGTAGGCTAATTTGCCTGAATTACTTCATCCTCGGATCTTTCTGTTCAAAGAAACATTTAGACAGTTCACTGAATTAGAATTAGTGCACCGAGTTGCTTGAGTGATTTAGGATTCGTGAACCTCTGTTTAAATAATTTATTCTCATAAAAGACACAAAAGCCACTTACATGAGAATATACAAATATCATTATGTAAACTTATCAAGATAACCGCCACCGAAGAATAAGTTTAAATATTATATTATAATTTTATAATTATGTATCAGTAGCGCTCATTCGGCAGTTAAATTCCCAACAATTTTGTTAATTTTGAATAATTTATTCAAGGTAGTTTTCAGTAATTGCTTTGATAGCCGGACCCGAGACCACACAGTTAGAGGTCACGTTCGCCAACAACTAGACTAACGAGTCCCGAATGAGTGAAATATTCTATAAAGGAATCATGAGAGAAGCGAGTGATTCTTGTTTAGAATCTTGAGCATAGTGAGTGAATCAAAGGCTCGAGATGTAAATAACTTTGATCTCGTGTCACACATACAACTTTTCACCTCAGCTGCTCGAAAAGGCAAGCAGTGAGCAAATCTTAACTTTGCTTCGAGCGGGCGAAAAACAAGTATAATATCGACTTCATATCGTCGATAATATGGTGCAACTTAGCTCACCTCAAAGTGTACAATGTTTTTCTTGTGTTACCTACACAACTCCATGATACTTAAATGTCATTCTTATTTCTCTGAATAACGAGTCAAATACTTTTAACCTATTCAATAAGCGTTACACGTGTGTCACCATAGGGTCACCAAGCGACTAGAAGATACTAACGCCATCTAGCGTACCGCACTAGCGTTTACTAGTTCGTGGCAGCGCGCAGCCAATACGAATAATCGGTCAAAATAGTGTGTGTGCGTCTCCGCTCGAACGCGAGTCCCTTATGGAATGGAGTACCCGGGGTACCGGCCGCGCGTAGATATGTTTTCGATGCCAACTCGGAGTGGTAGAGGAGCCCATTAAGGGATTTCGGGATTTATTCAAGCGCGGCAGATTAATATACAGGGGGATACCTTGTACCCGGTTAAGTACCTCCACCAAACATGAGGCCCATATATACGGCCGCCCGTGCAGGATACAGGATCAGATTAGTAAAAAAAAATTGACCATCAGAAATTCTCGAGCGCGTCAGATTAAAGTAGGGTGAGTTAATTACATCCTAAAAAGTGTATATTCCACTAATCTGTCAATTTGAGAGTGACGCAAAGAAAGGGGAGGGCAGCAAAGTTGTAAAAAAAAAACGTCATCTTCACATTCTCGAGCGTAGCTAATTTTTTTTTTTTTTGAAGGATATAATTCAAGAATAATGAAAAATATATAATCTGACGATTTCCGCAAGCCGAAATAACAAAAATTCCTCGATAAAGTTAAATGCGTGCAGCTGCGTGATGCTTACATTTCCTTCTCCGCGTTTCTATTCCTTTCTGACTCTTTCTCTATCTATTACTCTCTCACTCCGTCTCCACTCTGGTTTCTGCTGCCATGACGAAAAATGAAAAAATCTAATGAAAAATGATCGAAGAAAAATGTTAAAAACTATCAAATAGGTTTTATTATAGTAAAAATTTTGCTGTGCCGTATAAATATAAAATCATTAATTTTATCATATGAATTTAATTCAATATTATTAATGATTTTTCTAAATCAATCAATCTAAATCAATAGTTTACAATCGATAATTATGAAAAATTTTAATTATTATGCAAATTAAGTTAGCTGACATATAAATATGATTTTTATTGAAAAAATTATTACAAAAAATAAAAATAAATTTCACTTGTAAAAAAACTTCAAAAACTGTAAGTGCAATTTTTAAAAATATTTTTTTTGTTCTAATTTAATTATTAAAAATAAAATAAAAAATTAAAAACGTCGGCTAACTTAAGTATCATTATTTATTTATTTAACATAATATATGTTTCTTTTAAAATAGTTCATTATTTATTATTTAACCTAGTGATAATATCTTATTAATTAATATTTATTCAAAAATAATGTTAATTACAGGAATTGAAAGACTTTCAAGCTGGGAGAGTTCAAATGCATAGAAATATTATTTCTTTTAACTCAAAATATCACATAAACTATATTTAGAGCTTAAAAATGTCATAATTACAATTTTAAGCGCCCAGGAATGGAATTAGCGGGCAGTTGCAGGGATGGCCTTTAGGGTGAACCGTTTTTCTAATTTCTTTTTGTCAGATCAGGCGAATCCCTCTATATAATCGTCAGATTATGAGACAGTACGTTTAGAACATAAAGATGATCCATATATATCTTAATCTGACGCGCTTGAGTATTTCAAAATGGCGAATTTTTTTTGCACATTATGAGAATGGCCGCGACTTTGCGTCCCATCGAAATCGTCAGATTAGTGAATGAGAGCTTTTTTTTGGTGCACTTAACACTCCCTTAGAAAATCTGACGCGCTCGATTATTTTTAATTTTTTTTCATTTTCAATCCTTACATACAACCACCCGCATCATGCAAACGATCAGATTAACATACGTTCATTGTTAAAAATACGTAGGGCATTGATGCTATCAATATCTGACGCGCTCGAGGATGTCCATGCAACAGTTTTTTTTTACATATTTAAAAATCTATAGCCGCTTCCCCCACCGATGAATAGGTATATCATAATAACATTTTTTTCTTCTTATCATCTAAGCTTTGCAACCCAATAGGTCTCTACGACGCTCGAATAAATCCCCATTTAGCATTGTGGTCTCCCCTACTAGAGAGTGAGACAGGCTTGGTATAGTGCAAAGATCAGAAAATCTGATACAAGGTAATGTAAAAAGTGTTTTACCACTTTTACAGTAGTAGCAACCAATTGACATTCAGTTACGGACAGCGCGTAGTATTCAAACGCTTCAATTGCCTTTAGCACCGCTATTAAATGTTACTCCGTTCCTAACAGCGTTGTTTTCAGTTTTGGAGCAACCGATATCAAGTCCGGTGATTGAATTTAAATAGCTGCTTCTGGTAACGGTATGGCTGTTACTTAGATTATAGAAAATCCATTGCGAAGCATTGTTATTTTTTATTGACCTATTAAGAGAGGAAAATTATTTTGTAACGCTGCCGGCGAGTTTTTTGTGGATCTTTACTATGCAAAATAGTCATCCGATGCTTCTAAATAGTACAATAATATTTTATTCTTTATGTTAACTTACAATATTATCTTAGAACCACCAGCAGTAAGGCAACTCTTTTCAAACTACATACCTAACTAGATTTAAAAAAAATATTGCTGTCAATAATATATAGAATATGCCAAGAACTCAACAAGCATAGATTATTATATCACGTCTCCAATTTCCAAAAATTTAACGCGCCAATAGCCTCAAGTGGTATCCGCGAAAAATACATGTGACAACCACGAAAGTACCTCCATAAGTATTCAATCTTAAGGCTCCATAGACGAGTGAAGAAATACGTTGTTCATAAGAGGTCTAATACGGATTGACAGTGAAATATATCCAATTCGATTTTATCTAACTGCCAATATGACCCTCGGGTCAGAATCAACCAGTTACCGCCTCTTATATTGATATAATAAAGATCTCAAAGTGTCTGCGAGTGACAATTTGGGCTCTTGATTTCTTATGACCCCTTTTGAGATTTTCATTAAACTTGTTCTTATGGTGGAAAGAGATGTTACAGGACAAAGAAACTTATTTATTGGAATGGAGTTCACAAGTAGGGTCAGAATGCGAATCTCAACCGATCAGATATTTTTGTAGCATCACGTTATGACAGAAGGTACATTAGTACGATCAAGCTACTATCTGCTACTATTAATTGCGTTAATTAAAAATACATTAAGCGGCCGTAGTGCAATAGCCGCGTCCAGACCGGCTGAGCGCCGCTCGTGAGCCGCGCTCAGACTTCCTGCACGCGAGCCGTGGCACCCGAGCTAATTTGTAAAAGTTCCGAGCCGGGCTCGCAAGCCAAGGTGAGCCGGTTTGAGCATTCAGTTTCTCTCCGTAAAGTTGTATTAAGCGAATACTGTCTTCTTTATCCATTTTTAATTCACGGGCTCGCGAGTGTCGTTACGTCCGTCTACACCGGGCGAGCACCTCAGACTGAGCCGCCTTTGAGCATTGATAAAAACCGACAACGCATGGCTCGGGGCCGAGCGGCGCTCGGGCGAGCCAACGTGCGCCCGAGGAAGCCCGAGCGCCGTCTACACCGGGCGAACTATTGGCTCGCGAGCGAAACTCGCGAGCCGGGCTCGGCCGGTCTGGACGCGGCTAATGGATAAGGCATCGGCCTCAAGATCGAGAGGTCGTGGGTCCGAATCCTGGCCATTATACCACGGCAGCACAGACGTGAACTTCCTCCTAACACAAGCGAATTAAGCTTAGCTGAAGTAGGTTAACAAGAATACTAGTAATTTGTATCTAAAAATTACTAGTAAGCTTTTTTATGTAGTATAGTTATAGTAAGGTATAGTTAAATAGAAAATTTTATTGAAATTTTGGCGACATGATGTCGTTGACGTAAAAAAATACTCTTATAAAAGTGTTTATCCAATCAATGTTATTATATCATTTATTTATTTCAATAACAATTTACATTACACTTTTTATTAACATTTAAACTGTTTTCCATTTATTTATAAAGATGACACATTTTTAACCGACCTCAAAAAAAGGAGGAGGTTCTCAATTCGGTTGTATTTTTTTTTTTTTTTTTTTTATGTTTGTTTACCGATTACTCGAAGACGCCTGGACCGATTTGAGAAATTCTTTTTTTGTTTGATAGGATATACTTGTCATGTGGTCCCATTTTTTTTAGTCACGTTCTGATGATGGGATCCTAGAGAAATCGAGGGCAACCCTCAAATTTAAAAGGCTTCTATATTGTTTTTTGTATATTATCTAAAGCTACTTGGATATTTGCATCTAGTAGCCAGCATTTTATGTTGCTGAGCTGATGCTGGAAGGTACAACTCCTCAACGGTTAGGAGTACGGGGATAATTCTTTAAATATAGGCTCCTTGAGGCCGTTTACTGTATTCTTTCAAGTTATACACAGATGAGGCGAGACGTTGAATTACTTATGTATATTCATAATATGAGGTCATGATTTAATGATGGGATCCTAGAGAAATCATGGGTCAATCAAGCTTCTATATTGTGTTTCGTATATTACCTAAAACTACTTGGATATTTGCATTTTAAGTTGCAGAGCTGATGCTGGAAGGTACAACTCCTCAACGGTTAGGAGTACGGGGATTATTATTAATAAGTTTTCCGTCTCAAGTAACCGTCGTCTCCTCATTCGAGAAACATTCTTGCTCGGTCTACCCATCACTTAAAATCGTAAAATAAAATAATTTTTAACAAAAAAAAAAACCGACTTCAAAAAGTAGGTAAACTAAAAAGCATAAAATAAATTTACTTCGCACAAATAATACGTTTTTTCATTTAGTTAAATAGAAATTATTAAATAATTATTTTATAATTCTGAAGTCGGTGCCAAGTAACCAATAAGTATAAATCTTTCTAACAACTATTTTCTGAGAGAATATTAGTTCTTAATTATCCGATTTACTTGGCACCGACTTCAGAATTATAAAATAATTATTTAATAATTTCTATTTAACTAAATGAAAAAACGTATTATTTGTGCGAAGTAAAGTTATTTTATGCTTTTTAGTTTACCTACTTTTTGAAGTCGGTTTTTTTTTTTTGTTAAAAATTATTTTAATACTTAAACACAAGACCCTATTTGTAAGCCGTACATTAGTTCATCATCAAAAAATCTCTCTCATCTGTGTAAAATAGAACGTTAATTTATCTTAAAAGGTAACCAAGATCCCGGTCCGGTAATTAATAAGAATTTCTAACGAGAAAATTGATATTAAAATCGTAGATTCTAATTAACTGAAACCGTTCATAATTAATTATAACAACTAATTTTGGAACTAATAGAAGTCTGCGTTGTTAATAATTAATGTTCTTTGAGAAAATCGAAAGATTAAGCGGTCATGTTTATTTAAAATGCTTTACAGTGTGACTCTAAATATAATTATGTATCCTTACATAGCTGTAACTACCTCATATTGTAATAGAGGAAAGATTTTTTTGAGTATTTTTGTTTGTATTAATTTGGCTAAGAACATACTGGACCGATCTTGATAAAATTTAACAGTAAAATAGGCAAGACTCGAGGAATAATATTTATTCATTTTATCAATGTACTACGCACGTGAAGCTGCATGCAGCTGCGATTTGTAATTATTGCATTTAAATGACTTTTCTTTTGGTTCAGATATTTTTTTTTTTGATATAATGAAAAGTTAATTATCTAACAAGTTTTCAAGAAAGTTATTATAAAGTTTATTTAAGTTAAATTAAAAAAACCTTCTATGTGCACCATTTATTTAGTTATTTTGAAGTCACTAGCAAATTAAATCTTTGACATTTCAAGACTTGAGGCTCTAATTATTTAATTTTGAATATTTAATATTATTTATAAAATGAAAACTTTCTGCAAATTAAAATGTTAACAAACTTGTTAATGATTATTGTCTCTGACACTAATTATAAGCCTGTGTTATAAATTAGTTGCATAAATAGTACGATTAGGATTTTTGCCTAGAAAGTTTTAAAAATGAGTCATCTTATATTTAATAATATGGCGGCGACAGCGGCAAAGTTGTAATTCGTAAAGAGCAAAATATTAATTTATAAGATAACTCATTTTTATAACTCCAGTAGCGGGCGGGTTCGACCAAATGCTTGAGCTAAACAGTGATTTATAAATATCTTAGTTTAGGCATTAAATGTTATGTTAAGTACTTGAATTCTTTTTTTAAATTAGTTATTTTTTATGGCTTTTATGGCGGTATGACTTGCACGCATTTCAGAACGATTGACCAGAGATAGAAAATAGCAGAAATACTTGGAAGTCATGGGGAGAAGCCTTTGCCCAGCAGCAGGACACACCCGTAGGTAAGTAGTTAAAAATAATTCCTTAAGTATTCTGTACTCTACAACTTAATTAGAATAATGACATTTTTAGCACTTAATTATTGGGATTTAAATAAAAGGCGGCATAATATAACAAAGCATCACGCCTATAAATTACAATTTCAAATTATTTATTCATAAAACAAGTTTTACTTCGTATTTGAATATTACAAAAAAGAAGATATATTATAAGCCAGAAGGGTGTTTCAGATTTGGACAACACCCACACTTCATCTGTTATTGTTAGGTCTTATAGGATAGGGGATGAGCCTATCGCCCTCCACCGGGCACAATTCACACTCCGTGCTCCACTCACGCACTCCGGCTAGGAAAAATCCCAAATAACACATGTGCCCGACCCGGGAATTGAACCCGAGTCCTTGCAGTAAGCGATACGTATATTATACCGCTAGACAAACGAGTAAAGATACATACTTTCCAACTCCAACTATATACTTCTGATTAAATTCGTTGCGGGCTCCAAGACAATTTTAACTCTCCCTGGGATTGCCCGTGTGTCATGCACGATGCCTTTCAGTTGGTTGCCGCTGTAGATCCTGGCGTCACAGGAGTCACAGTGGTGGGTGTGTGGGTGGGATTATATCCCGTAGACAAACGAGGCAAAAAAAACAGAGAGCGAAAAATGTACGGCTTATTTCCGGAAACAATTACTCCAAATACATTTGACAGTAAAGATAACGGTCCGACCGATAGTCTTCTATATTCAATTTTATTAGATTTTACATTTCAGATTTCAGCTTCCAACTAAAATGGATAGTCAGTACGCGTGACTATTATAGATAAAATATTACGGAACGAAATGTTCCGATACCTAAAAATAATGGCTATGTCTAAATTAAATTTTACTCAGAACTGTAAGTTATGACCAAGTTTGTGGTTTTACGACTAAAATATGTGAAGTGGATTCCTATTCTATTAATATTATTTAATATCTTAGTGTGGGTGTTAGTTGAACTGCATAGATGAACAATAGTTATCTGGGCAACAAGAGAGCAAAGTTCGCATTTTCTTCGAGTGCTAATTTTGAGCCCCAAATTAGCGAAAGATATTATATTTATTAATAGAAATCAAGAGCGCAGCGAGTGATTTTAAGTTAGCTTCTTGAACGTAATGAGAAACCACGAATTTTAACTAATTTTAATTAATTTTCACCTCAGCAGCTTGGAATAGTACCCAGAGTACAAGTTCTGCTTAGTTTGGGAATAGATGACGAGGTGTGAAAAATGTCAGACATTAAAAAATAAAACGAGCAGCGATACTCAACATTGCTTTGAGCGAAAGTAATACTCGATGCAAAACTCGAAGCAAAATCGGGTTTTGTTCACTGTAATTACTCGAAGAAAAATTAAGTTTTACTTACGGTTTCCATACAGCAAAGAACGACTTTTTTAGCTGCAGAGTTGAAAATAACATTTAAGTATTGTGTGTTATATTATCTACATACTTGTAATAAAATATTTCATATTAAACCGTAATTAGAAGAAAAAAGTAACAATTAATTAAAATCTAAACAACCAACAAATGGTGTTCTAACTACAGCTGCGTTACATGAAATTGCCATCATTATGTTATTTTTACCAATGGCTCGGTACTTTACGGTTTTTACATCTTTACCAACTAATTATTGCCTTCAATTTATTACTGGCCCTGAATAAAATTTGGGGCTAAATATACTATATTTACAAGCTCTTGATAAAATCAACAACATGACGTGTCCAGACAGAGTGACGGCAAATTTATCACTTTATATTATTAGCTAGATTTAGCCTTGGGCAAAAAGTAAATTGTTTTGCCTTGAGCTATGTAAAAATAGTATCAACAAAGCTTAGGCTTCATTCACAATAAGTCAACGGCTGTTAACTGAAGACGAATATGCCTCGGACGAGATCTAACAGCAACTCGAAATAGATGTGCAGAAAATATTCTAACTCTTTTTAACTGCACTTTGTATTTCCATATTCAAATGCGAACTAATATAGAGCATTTTTTTGTGATATCTACTAAGGACAATCACCAAAAGTATGCCAATTTTTTATACTCATTCTAAACAACTTTTCAGGATACATATTTTTCCTGTCGGGATTGGAGCAATTTTGCAACATATCCTTTGCATGGAGTGAACTTTGAGTAAACGTAACCACCTAAAGTTCTTTTTAGGAATTGGAGTGGCTCGAAACCTTCTAAAACATAAAACCCTGTACCCTTTAAACAGTAGTGTGAAAAGACCTTTTCCAAGATCGCTTTTTTGATATCGTTTGTAATAACACATTTTATGGTCTGTTACAAAAAAAGATATCCTACAAATATTTGTACACTTGAAATTCCTATGAATAATATAATGTGATTTATATGTTGTTTAGCTATAAATCTTTTGTATGTTCAATAAATGTTTACGATGTATTTAGTCAGTCAGTATATTCAACCTAAACTTTATTGACAATATTTTAGGATGTGCCTTCTCTTTGTACCATACTTTTATGGCTGTTATATAGTTGTCGTGTAGCTAAAATGCGGAAATAAAAAGTATCTTGGAGTATATTCTACGGTTTATAATGTTAAGGATATGGGTCTAGAATCAAGGCTCCAGATGGAGTTCTCGTGTTGTGGGTTCGATCCCCACACGGGACATCTTTGTGAGATCCGGAAAGATTTGTACCGACTCTGGGTGTACATTGTGTGTGGGGAATGAATGTTTGTGAACACCCATACAGGAATTATACCTAGTGCGAGAGACATATTAAAAAAAAACATAGCAAACAATGAAGATTAAATATCTACTTGTGATTAAACCTCCTCTTACGTTCTTTACATTGAATATCAACTTTTCAGACCCAATAAATTATTCCAAAAGTCGGCTTAAAAAAGTCCGTCCTTTTCAATTAGTTTTCGAAAGAAGAGTCAATAAGGACTTCGAATATAGATGGTCACTTAAAACGAAAGCCGTCGCGATATCTTCAAACTTTGTCATTTGGCTTGCGAAATTTCAAGTTAAAATGAATCAATCTCATCAACTTCGGATGACTTCATTCAACTTGATATATTTTTATAACTTATGCCACAAGGATTTCAGCTCCGTGTTTTTATGATGATTTCTTTCATAGAACGTATAGATTGACTTAGCTATCGATTCCTGACGAGAACTTTGGATAGAAAAGTTTTATCGATAACTTGGTAATACATGTGGTAGTCTGATATGTTAGGAATGATAAGCCATCCCAAGGCAGCCTAAGGTTATCCTGTTTGTAAGGAAAAATTAAAGTAAATCCTAGAAAACCTATGCATGTTATAGCTATTTGGAATCTTCATAAAATGTACAGTGTTTCAACGTCAGGTGACTGATACCAGTTTTTGTTTTTCTAAAACCTTTCAACAGTTACTTGTTTTTTTTTTATTATTATTGTACTGTTTTAATGCTTAAAATGAACGAACCGGTGCCGAACAATGTTCGTGTTTTTGTGGATTTTCCACAAAAACACGAACATTTTAGTCGCTGTGTAGTGAAATCTTATACCTGCAAAATGTTACGGTCGAATCTCCCCTTTCTCCTTATTGACTCAAGGATGACTGCAACACTGGTGTATCCTAGGACTTAATGTGCCCACCATGTTATCCCTGCAATTTCCAGAACGTTGACAGGACAAATAACTTACAAAATCAACCGAGTAATAGTGTAATTCAACGCTCTTAAACACATAATATTCACTTAGCTGACTGGGTGCCAACCTACACCAAACATAAGCTGTTTACCAGTGCAGCATTAAATGCATAAGGAGACTGTAACGTTACGAGACTTACAGGAGTAATCAAAATCATAAATAAATAAATAAATTTGGATTTTTTACATTAGATAGTACGCCAGGAGCAATTACTGATTTATACTGGATACTGATTTATATTGTGGCAGAGTCGGGAACGTATGTCATGATATAAGGTTGTACCTAAATACATCTTAATATTATAAGAATGATTGCATACTGATTATTTGAATTGTTTCTGTGTAATGTCAAATAATGTTAATGTTTAATTTTGTATTACTTGTTGAATATATGTATTAGTTGTATGATAATTTAATATACTTTTATGTTTTGTTTGACATTGTATTGTACCTACCATATAAGCGATTTGGTTGTAAAACTGTAAGCTTGTATTGTTTTTGTTGAATAAATAAATTACACTATCTAATGGTCCCAATGACAAGGCCAAATACACACATTCACTCACACAAGCACACCCAGTCTCAGAACAAATCTTTGTGAATCACACAAAGATTTGTCCCATGTGGGGATCGAACCCACAACACCAGTGCAATGGAGAGCGGCGAGGCCACCTCTTAAACCACTACACCACAAGTGCAGACATCATATTTCTTTGTCATATTCTTTATCTCTCGGCGGCTCAAACATTAAAGAATAATGTTCACTATCAACAAGAAAATAGCGTTTATTATGTTTTTTACAACTTACAGAGCTGCCTTATATGTATATACAACAACCGCACCCATGCAAAACGGTATTGCTAAAGACATACAATATGCAAGTTTAGTCACAATAAATGGTAATTTCTGGATGAAGCCAAGGACCACCACAAATCTGGTTAATACATACACTCGAAGTAGATTCACCGCAATGTAAGGGTTTGGATTTGTTGTCATATAAAGCGCAGATATGAGCCAGAAAGGAGTTATATGCTTCAAGTTACTGATGTTTGCGCGTATAACACTTTCCGGACGACAAGTTAAGAAAGGAAGAAAGTCTGTGCCACCAATATTCAGTATAATTAGTTTCAGAGCCAATATTGTGCAGTATAAAAAGTAACTGTGCATTAAACTCGTCGTCGAATGTGACATTTTATTTATTTCATGTTAATATTTTAAAATATTTATTTGCTATTTGCGGACTTTGAGTGGCAACAAAATCTGATAGTTAATAAATGACAATGACAATGCCATAAACGGAGAGCTAAAGAGGAGGGTAGGAAAGTTTATATGTTTTAAGTCCTTATTCTATGATTAATATCATACATACTCGCTGTAATTTCAGTATATCGTACACTAACGCACGTCTATTTTGATTACGCGGAGCTCGTAAGCTTGAAATGAATAATTAAAACTCGAAAGTAAATTAGAGCTCTTTGATGATGATGATTGTCAATTTTATGAAATATGCAAGATAATTAAACTAGTGGATTACTATACCAATTTCTCAAATACATATGGTTGCATTTGCTGCTTACATTTGCCCTACATATGGTTCTTGTGCTTATTTTTTTTTAAACTTTAACCGTAGGTATATAATGTAGGAGACTGTAGTCTAGACTGCTTAGACAAATTATTGCTTGCTTGTCTCCGGCGACGACGACACATTTTAAAAGTCTGTGGCAGAGGTCTGTGGTGCCAACCTGACTGTCAAACTATGTCAAATGCTGCAAAAGAAAGTTTGTTATGATTACAATAACTACAATTTTAGCACTGTTTTATGTATAATTATAAAAGCATGATAGAGTATCATAACTAAAAGACTGAACCTATAAAAATGACTGTCACAATAACCTTGGATAACCCGTTAATAGAAACTTATATCGTGCACGCTACGTTGCTGGCAATGAAGCTTTTAGCGCTAAGTCCTTTAGCTACTATGACCTGGGTGCGGAAAGGCATATTCGCAAACCCCGATGTGGTCAGACGAGCGTACTTAAACGAACTAAAGAACTTAGCACCCTTTTGGATCATAGGAGCATTTTACGTGACAACAAATCCCAAATTAGAAAACGGAATAAGTCTTTTCAGAATGTACACCGCTGCAAGAGTGATCATCATATTTGAATACGTCTCCAAACCCGTACCTGCTGTGTTCACTGAGTTCGCTCTCATCCTCTCCTATATTATAACTTTATACATGTCTTGGTGTATCATTTATTACTATCGAAATGATATATAAAATGAAATGAAATACCGACTTGGTTTGATTCAGCTGTGCAGACTAAGTCAGTCGTTTTAAAGAACTTAATAGGTAAGGAAATTGCATTTTAGATTGTGTTCAATTCAATGCCGGGTGTATGGCACCCGGCATTGAACCGACTGACTTTATATTATTGATTTAACCATATTACAAACGGAATTGAATAGAAAAGGAAATCAGTTCGCTGGGATGGAAATTTCAAAGTTTAAAATTCAGTATTGAAAAGAAATTTTCTGTAGTTACATGACTTTATTAGATCTGTCGCCAAACTTGAGCAGCTGTGACTGATTTTTATGTAAGTAGTTTGATCAAGAAAAAAAAAGAGCAAGATGTTATTGTTATCCTTGCTCTGTAGAAAGTGATATTAATTTGATAATGCCCTGAATTAAAGGGACGTTGGCCTATGTAGAATATCAAATTATACATTTTAACCGGTTTTTGTGATCTTACTTAATTTTATAGCATCATTTGAAATGTCTAATTTAATTTCCTTAATTACTCCGTACATCATCTTGCGAGCCTTTTCCCAATAACATTGGGATCGGCTTCTAGTTTAACAGATTTAGCTGGATATCAGTATTTTCCGTGGAGCGACCGCCATCAGACTGCCATAGATGTTCAAATGGCAACCGGGACCGACGCCGACAGCCTAACGTGCTCTCCGAGGCACGAAGGAAAACTCGTTAAATTAAGGATGGTCGTCCATCCACGGCCGACCGTAGTTAGAATGCTTAACCTGCAAGATCGATCGGTTCGCGTGGCTTCGACTTAGCAAGTTGCTTGCTTCGTACAATTGTAAAAAATCTATACCAACTATTTAATGATACCATCATACAGTTATTATACGTACAGGCTGTCAAGAAAGAGTTGAAATTAATAGGGGCGCTAGAGTGCTGTTCTACTGTTCGTATGGCAACCCATATAGTTCACTTCCCAGGACTTGATACTTAGCTGTATATAAAATAAAAAAAAAATATATATTCTATTATTACCCATTATATCGAAAGCTGTAACTAAGCGTTAAACGTCGGTTTAACACGATGAAATCGGCACTAAGTAATAGTAAAAATAATGTAATTAATTTGTACAGCCAGCAGTCATAAATTAGTTTCCGTTTCCAGACTATTTTGCCAAGCTGATTTGTGGTTTTACTGTCCTGTTTTTATCAATTACCAGAAGAAAAATATATGTGTAAAATATTTTATTTTATAAATCTTTATTGAATCGTATTTGAATAAATCTTTTCTTTCTATACGTATTATTAAACTGCCTCATTAGTCTAGTGGTTAGCGTTAAAAAAATTGAACTTTTTGTCTAATAGCACACAAATCAAAGTTATCTAACACTTTCTTCGGACGACCTTTTCGATTTTTTCCTAGTGTAAGAAATACGCCTCTATTTTGTGCTCCTTCTCGTGCAATTCTTCGAATAGTACATTCTTACTGATTTACCTGAATTAAGTAAAAATCATAGATATAGCAGAATAGATAAAGCAGTCCGAGCCATTTCGAAGTGAGGGGAGGGTTGAACCCCCTAAACACCTCCCCAGGCTACGCCCATGCGTGATATTATTTTATGTTATTTACTTAAACTATACTCAAGTATCAACATTAACCTAGTCGCGCTATACCGCAACACTGAGTACAACAAACGTCAACTAAACCAATGTGCTAGTTTTAATTATTGAATAATCCGCTTATTTCAGCAACAAATTCAAAACAGCTTTGGTTTTATCCATAACCTATACTTGATTTGACTAAAAACAACATGTTGAACTCTCACATACCGGTCATATCAGCGGTTCTTTGATAAACATTGCCGATATCCGAAAGATTTTTTTTTGCCTCATATTGCATTAAACATCTTTTATATACATTGTAAATTATTTCTCTTCCAGACCTTCGGATAGTTTTATTCATTGTTTAATACTTTTTTCCTGTTTTAATTGCCGTTTTATACTCTTATAAATAAAATTTACCAACGCGTAAACTCTGTTTACATTATTTATTGCCATCTGTCATTATTTTGACAATGTTGCTAACAGACAAAAAAAATAGTTCCAAATCTACTCTTTTTTGACAGCCTATAAAAAAGAATGTAAAAAGTACCTGGTTTTCAGTCGAAATAGCAAAAGTTAAATATTTTATAAAATACGTATTCAGTTGTAAAATCTAGGTATTCTACCTCCTGAATTTCTGACAAGGAACACCCCTCAGTAAAGATTTCTTTATTCGAAGCCTATGTTTCGATTTCATTTAGTATTTGTAATTTGTAAGAAACTTTCTCATCACGTACCTATTCATCCTGTTTTTTATGGGCCACAGCTTTTTGTTAGAACCTTTTTTTGCGTGGAGAAGAAAGTACTTTTACTTTATATATTATTACTTTAGTACAGCAGTGTTTTTTTTATTTAGTTTAGTAGTTTTGATTTATTGCCATTATTATTATAATTTAATTATGTTTATATGTCTTCGTAATCTATACTAATATTATAACGAGGAAAGATTTTTTGCGTCTGCAATGTTAGTTCTAACATAACTTTCCACCTATATTAACGCAGTGCAACGATGCGCCCCGGTCGAGCGTGTGGGCACGCTGGCTGCACACACATCACACGGTAGCAACACGCCACGCTGTGTAACGTGTGTGCAGCCAGTGTGCCCACACGCCCACGATAACGCACGCCTAATGTGACGCCTAAAACTAAATACAGGCTTGACAATACATGCCTCAGAAAAAACATAGATTACTTGTTATTGACGTAGGTGCTACGCAGGCCAAGCATAATATGAATGATTGTAATATGCAAAGTAAATGATTTTATCTTGTCAATACAAAAAAATAAATACCCACATAATATATATAAACGGGCCTATATTGTCAAAATATACATAAGTAATGTCCAAAATGTAAATTATACGAAAGTTTGAGAAGTTGTTTCACAAGGAGTTCTGGTAAGCAACCAAAACGCAGGCACCCATGTAGGCAGTTATTGCAATGGATACACACCCGGCGCAGTTAGTTAATTTGCCGGGCAGGTCACAAATGTACCCTGCAGCTATTATCAGCCTGCATATGGCGAAAGCTCGAATAAGATTCATTGCCATGTTGATATTAGGGTTCAAATTCACGTAAACCGCTGCTATAATCCAGAATGGTGTAAGGAACTTCAAATCCTGCAAGCTCGCCCGCTGAACCCTCTCCGGCGCTTTCATTGAGTACGACATGGCCACCAACGTTATCATCTTCACGGCCAAAAGAACGGAATACACAGTGTAACATGACATCAAGTCACCACCTTCTTTTTTTGCCATTTTCACGACGATTAATTTATCGTTTTTCTAAATTTTCATCCTACAATTTTCGATTTGACTTTTCCGAAAAACTTAAAACTTTGGTTTTCAAAATGACAATGACAGAGTTTGCATAGAGTAAATTCAGAAACTACGATTAAAGCCTTTTCTGAACTGAAAAAAAACATATCTGCAAATTGAGAAAGATGTTTAATACATTTTTGAAATTTTATAATAATAATTTCTGAGACAAAAAATATATTTAATATTTTTAAAGCAAATTATAGTTTTGCTATGCCTTTTTGTATTTTATATAATATTATAGTTGAAAAATTAAGAATCCAGCAGGACTGGAACCTGGTAAAAACCCCAGGTGCTTTGCCAATTCAGCCATGAATTCGAGTGCTGCTAGACTAGCAGCATACGAATCAAAAGAATGTCTGATGTCTAATAAAAATACAATGGGGACTGTATAAGAGTCAAAACATTTTATGATACCTTATTTTAAATCCAATTTTGCACAAACCTTTGAATTTTCTCAACCACTGTTAATTGAAAAACTGGACTAACATAATAAATCAAATTAACATCTGAGTGTATCCCATCCCATACGAATATGACATAACCATCTGTATTTTATGGCATATTCATAATTCGGCAGGCAATCATATTAGGCACTCAAACTGATGGAAACATTCACCAGGGATTATTTTTTAACGTGCCGATGAAAAGTGATCCGTTAATTGAGCGACTTTTAAATATTTAATCCTCTTCGATTGAATCGAACGAGGTTTAATACATTCAGAAGATTAAAAGTTGACTGAACATACGCATCTGAATTTTGAATGTATAAATGTTTAAAAGTATGTTTGCGTTGAATGACATTCGTTTCACCATCGGACTACCAGACAAACGGCACTCAGGCACCGCTTCACGGTAGATATTCCACTAATACGTACTAAGCGTTTTGCCTCTACATTTCTTATGCGAACTGCCAAAGAGTGGAACGCCTTGCCCGAGTCTGTGTTTCCGCATAAGTACAACCTGGATCTCTTCAAAGCAAGAGTTAATAGGTATCTCATAGGTAAACGTGCTCCACCGTAGACCGCATCATCACTTACCATCAGGTGAGATCGTGGTCAAAAGCGTGTCTATCCACCAAAAAATAATAAAAATATTGGGTAGAAACAGGCAGAATGATGATGACGATGATTCAAAGGTTTATCATTAGAAATTTTGCGATGACAGGAAACTTTACCATATGCCGCTGTATGTCTGCCAGTTGGTCCGGCTGCAGTCAAAATTCTATATTAGGTATTCTAGCTTATTGCCTGGGCCTTTATTTACGTAGAATTCAATGTATGAAGAAATCTTCCGAACGACCTTGATTGATGTTTTAAGCTTTGATTATCTATTCAACTGTTTATTTAATAAGGCATCGGTCGGTAGTTATTTGGATATGGCATCTGTCTTACGATCGAGAGGTCGAAGGTTCGAAATAGCATGCTCATCTATAGCATGTCATTGTAAGGAAACTACAATAAAACATGTTATATTTTCATTGTATTGTTTTGAATTTTACTTGCAACCTCGTCGTAAGCATATACTTATAGGAATAAAAAATGCAACGTTGATTGATTTTCTGCTACCTAACATAATTACTAACAGTTTTACGCAAACCAATGTATTATTATTGAGCTTTTACGCCAACTTATTTTTACCACGTGAATTTTCTAATACAGTTTCTAAGGTCCATTTATAAAAGTCCCACACCTGAACCAATTTAACTTCAATAAGACCATATTTCTTCGCTTTTCAGTTAAAACTTCCTGTTTTCTCAACCTGCATGCAGTCACTCCCTTGAAGCTAAGCGTAATATTCTTTAACTAAGTAAGAATTTCCTGCTTAAACTTTTAGAGGGCATGCTCGTTACTGCGCTACATACAAACGTGTTTTTGTTATTCGGACGCATTTTTTTAAAAGTTTAAATGCTTTTTTTGTTTTTTTAAGTTTTAAATTCTAAATGATTTAAATTAATCCATCGCCAGTTTCTCTCAATTTTTTTGTTTAATAAACCTTAGTACTAAATAATTAAATTAGAAGTTACCATTATAATTCTTCTTTATTCCAATCGACGGCAAAGTCAAATTTTATTAGCCCAATATGTGGCTACCTGAACAGCACTTTCATCCGCGTTCATAAGCGCGTCCCTCGTGCAGGTGCAGGGCACGCAGGACAAGTTAAAATATGGGCCATGATTTGTGGCCATTATAATAAAATTCCCGGATTAGATAGGATATGTCTTTTAGCCCTTTCGATTTATACCTACGCACGACGATAGTAAACAGTACTCAATACTGTTTGTACTTTGAACTAAGCATTTGTTTTTGATTTATATTTTACGTAGTACTTTTAATGGTGACCGAAATATACTAAATTTGTATGAACCGCGATACCGAGAATGCCCTCTTAAGTACCTAGGGGCAATACTTTAACATGCTACTTTACGAGTGATATATGTCTATTTAGTTTAAAAGCTCCCAAGGACTTGTATGAAGTTCTGAAATGTAGTTCCATGTGGAAATATCCAGAGCTACTTTTCTCGTGACTCTATCGTAATATTTTACTTTCAAAGCAATTGAGATTTAAGTGCGGTTGATTATACAGAGAAATGGGTGTAAAAATTATGTTTTGCTGAATGTAATAGGTTTAAGAGTTATATTTGTGATTAATTGCTACCTTTTCTTCGATATTATTTATTAATCTGAGTTAATCTTTATTATGTTTCAGTCGGCACAAAACCGGGGGCTGTGGAAATCGTCCTGCAGTGGACGTCTCAAGGCTGATGAATAAGAATAAGAATAAGAATAAGAATAAGAATACGTTTATTTGTCTTTAAAATACATCATGATTTTTAGTTGTACATAACGATCCTTTATACAATAGGGTAATCTAACTTAAATGGGATAGTTGTAGTACATATACGTCATTAGTAGGTACACATTGCAAGAAAGAGAACAACTACCAAAAATCATATTAATAGTTGTTCTCTTATCTCCTCCATAATGATTAAAAAAGAAAAGAAAAGATTGACCTTAACTAAATTACAATAAAGTTTATTTTTAAATAACAGCCACGATTCAAAGCGTCGCTTATTTGCAACCAATGTTAATATGAAGTTATCATTGTTCCATTTCTGTTATGGTTTTTTATAGCAATATAAGAATTATTTTATTACCAAGAAATGTTTTCATATTAGTTTATTATCTTATAGTTTTAATTTCCAGGTGCTAATTTGTAAATGTAAGGGCCAGTTTCACCAGTACCGAACAAGTCTCCGATAGGCTAATCGCAACTTTATTGACAGTTACGATGTCAAATTTGTATGTAAATTTATATAATTAACCAGCACTTAACCATCCGAAACCCCATTAAGAACCGGCGAAATTAGGTCAAAAGAATAGGTGACGATGATATGGACATAAAAATACGTAGCATACATAAAAATAATTCTAACTTCCAGAAAATACCTTTAACGGAAGGTAACCCTATTTATACAAACCGTTTACGGACCCTACGAGGGATATCCGCTCCAAGGAGTTTGACTTTTAACGAACCGCAACAACTCCATTGATCTTTTTACCTAACTGCCAAGGAAGGGTTATGTTTTTTTCCTATAATGTACACACGGCATTTATCAACATAGATTGATGTGCAGCCTTCTGTACATAACATCAATCCAAACCAACCTTCAATTTCCTTATATAATGAATTAAATATATTTTCTGTTAAACAGAAACTCCCTAAGGCTAAAAAGGGATGGCAGTTAAAATTCTTTTTTCGAAAAATGGACTTTTGCATCGAAGATATAAGAAATATATAACGTTTCGTATTGTAAATTTCCAATTTCGTAAGAAAAATTACATTGAAAGTTGGTTGGTAAATTAGAAAATTAAACCTATTTATGGAGAGTAGTATTTATATATTTATCTGCAAAACATTTGCCTCGCTGGTCGAGGCCTTCGGGCCCAAAATAATATTATTCTGTCCCCTGGGGTCGGTTTCCGGGTCCGCCAAATGTCCATTCGAGGGATATCCGTCAGTAAATGCTCAGTAACACATCGTCGGGATCTAGCACAAACAGGTGAATTGTGGGTGTCATACACCTCATGCTAATCCCTCTGGGAATTACAAACATGAAGTTAACAACGCGATACACTAAAGTTCTAATACCGCATTGTTCGGATGTGGGTTTGCGTTATCTTTTATAATACAATTTCTGCGGTTTCCTGAACGTAAGCTTTGGTCCTTATGCTTTATTAAGCTGGTGGTTACAGAGCATAATCAGATCGACCGTTTTGGTATTTCAAAATGCCATGTTTGTGTGCATATTGCATTGAGTCGAAACATAATAGATAACTTTTTACTACATACCACGCGTGCGAGTGAAGGCTTGTATTAAAATAATATCTTTAACACATCTGTGTTAAAAAAACCTATCAGACAAAGCTCATTAATATTCAATCGTGGACTTTGCCATCGTGGTGAAAGGATTAGCCAATCTGTCTTTGAGCTCAAGTCGGCCGAACCAAAGACAACATGATAAAGTGGGGTTTTGCAGATGTAACAAATGCGAATTGTGAATGTGGGGCTACACAAACCATGGTCCATGTTCTGACTTGTCCTGCGTGCCCACGACCTGCACGAGGGACGCGCTAATGAACGCGGATGAAAGCGCTGTTCAGGTAGCCACATACTGGGCTAATAAAATTTGTCTTTGCCGTCGACTCGGATAAAGAAGAAGATTCAATCGTTTTCATTTTCATCATCAATTTTCTATCTAAGGGACATTAATGTTATTATTATCTTATGCTATAGAATCATAGAAACCATTACAAGGTATCAGATCGCACAAAAATACAAAACAGCAATTGTAAACTGTAAGTATTTATTTATTCCAACAGTTTAATATAAAACCACAAATAAAGTTTTACCACGTATTTAAGCACTCTTAGTTCTTTCACGGAATTTCACAGCTTTGCAAGTTTTGCGGTTTATCTTGGCTGTGCAATCCGGTCTATTAAACTAGCATTTTGCTTTTCTCGCATTTTAAATGCGGTAAAAGCCTTAACTACAAAAAAAGACGACCAAGACTGTTTAGAACCGCACAAAGAGTTCTCACTCGCAGTTTTATTTAAGTTTTCCGTATTTAAAATGGAAACATGGAAGTTTGCGCAATTGCTTCTCTTTCTGTTACAGCTGTTCATGTCATTATCTTAACTTCCCAGTGAATACAAACACAAGTTTTAATTTTTTTGGTGGCTAAGGTATATTACCCCATGAATGAATTTTAAGACATTGGTAATTAACATTGTTGTGACATCCAAATCTAACAGTAGAAAAATCTTATAATTATAATTGTAATCACTGACATTTTATCATCGACATTTTATTACTTATTTGACATGCATCTAATACAATTAATTTATTTTTAAGCTCTTTTTAAAATATAACATTGTAATCTTAAATTGATTTGAATGCCTGTCGAACTAACATTATTGTTTAAATTTTCGTATGCCATTCGGCGAATCATAGAAGAACTTTTTATAACACTGTAACACCCTTGTAACCTATGTTTTACGAAATAAATGATTTGAACTTTAGATCCCAGCATTTTAGTGAAGCCTTTAGATTCTAAAAGATTCTTCTTCTCATAAGATGCAGGCATAGTATTAAAATAGCTATCGTTCTAAAAAAATATACTGTATGGTATCTGCTTTGAAGGTTTTGTGGTTCGCGTATGTTGCCTCTTATCCAGAGGTTTCGGGCTTGATTCTCGGTTCAGCTAAAATTGTTATATAGGAGTTTATCGTCATGAAATTCTCAATAGCAACACGAAGTTGGTAACCCGGTGGATGGTGATAGACTCACCATCTATCACATGGCTCCTAAACATAACAGGTGTAGTGTGGGTGTCGTACACTCTGCCATGACCCTGCTAAAAGGCAAAAGGAGGAGGCGCGATGATATTTTATGTTTAATAAATACATATTTTTTTAACTGCCTTAATAATCTAGTACTGCCTCGGTGGTGAAGTGGTTAGCGTATGTGCCTCTTATTCCGAGGACTCGGGTCTGAATCCCGGGTCGGGCAAAGTGTTATTCGTAAACTTTCCGTCAGGAAATTCACAATAGCAGCATGGACTTGGAATTGTGCCTGGTAGATGGCGATAGTCCCTGTCCCATTGGACCTTAAACAAAACAGGTTGAATGTGGGTGTTGTACACCTCTGCCACACCCTTTTGGGTAATATAGGCGTAATGTTATGTTATGTAAATATATATATAATAGTTTTATTATTGGTAAGCTAATTTATCTCGATTGCTTTCCGTCGGCCAACACAATTGATAGAAAATATAAATTTCTTTAATCGCAAACTCACCAGCAGCCCCGAAGCAGCTTACTGCTAATAAAAGTTAGTTAACCTCATATATTCCCCCAAATCTGTTCACCAAACAAGCCGAAAATCGTGTGGATCGTATTAAAGAAACTCGTACATTAATCTTATGTACATACTTCACATACGGAGGGGAGCTTAATCCCGGGCTTTGGGAACTTTGTAGTGCCACTCCGGAACTTCCTTGTTTTTGTTCCTTTTGTAAATTAAGATAATAATTGAAAGGCTTTGAGTGTAAGCCTTTGTTTCTGTTAAGAGATTAGGAGGGCTACCAGAAAGTATAATCAAGTGAGGTATATTTATGCATTTAAATGAGAAACAACTTGTTTTTATACTCGTAAGGTCTTTTGTGAAGGGCATTAAACAGAAAGACTTGCCATAAAATAAACTGATTACATAAATCGAAAAGCGTTTGTTACAGCACCGTATATACAGTGTGGATGCGACATAGCGACATTTATTGAAACCACAGCTTCTATACATGACCAGTATGCATTTCCACCGGATAAAAAATTCTCTGGCGAAAAAAAAAGTCCACGTCTTCCGAACAAATTGCACGATCGCAATGTTCAAATTGTTCGGCGAACGTGATTTTTTTTTTTCGCCAGAGAATTTTTATCCGGTGGAAATTGATACTTACCATGTATAGAAGCTGTGGTTTCAATAAATGTCGCTATGTCGCATCCACCCCGTATAATTTTCTTCGAGGATAATAAAATCTCTCCTAGATGTAATTTAATCGTATCGTTGTCAACTCAGTCTGATAAACTTCTTCTATACTTTTGATCAAAGAATAAGTTCGTAAGAATATTAATTCTAGTATATTATAAATACTCAAATATATTTATCTGTAAGAATCCCTGTTTCCCTTAGGCACGACATTACGCGTGAACGGCTTGATATTAAGAAATTTGATATGGAGAGAAGCCACGGGGCGCAGCTTGTTGATAATAAAAATCTTTAGATGATAAAAGAAAACCTTATCTGAACAACAGTAGTATTACAAGAGCTAATACATGTTTGTTTAATCTCATTTCATTCACATAAAAAAAATTATATCATCCAAATCAAATAATATCATAACAAAAATCATATATCCCTATTTACCTGCGTCGCCGAGGTCGTGGGTTCGATTCCCACTTAAAACAAATCTTTGTGTGCATGAACATGGGAGTTTGTCTTAGTCTGGGTGTTTCTATGTATAATAAGTATGTATTCACAAATGAAAAGTATAATATGTATTAGTATCAGTTATTGTAGCACCCATAGTACAAAGTCTGTTTAGTTTGGGACTAGATGGCGTTGTGTGTGCGTCGCGAAATATTTATTTATTTATTTATTACTTATTTGTTTGGATAAGAAACCTATACAATCGGTATATCACCTTCATCGTATTTAAAGCGCATATTTACAATGAAAATGAAGCTCATGAATACTTAACGAATTGAGTGTGCTCGTATTTGATGTTACCGATTTCTATGTCAGCGCTTGATTAAATATTGATTCTTTAAACAAAGTTATTGCCTATATTCAAAGGTTTTATTACTACAAAGTATACTTACTCCTTTTCTAGTCCCTTATTAACTTAATGCAAATGCAGGCAAGATCATAATGCCTACTTAGAAAATATTTGTCAAGCTCATGAATACTTAACGAATTGAGTGTGCTCGTATTTGATGTTACCGATTTCTATGTCAGCGCTTGATTAAATATTGATTCTTTAAACAAAGTTATTGCCTATATTCAAAGGTTTTATTACTACAAAGTATACTTACTCCTTTTCTAGTCCCTTATTAACTTAATGCAAATGCAGGCAAGATCATAATGCCTACTTAGAAAATATTTGTCAAGAGATAGAGGCACATGCTGACAGATATGAGTCAAGAGACCTATATCACAAGATCCGCATTGTCACAAAAACACTTCCATCCAAAACCTGGGCCATTGAAGATCAAAATGGTCAGGTAATCACAGAATTAGACAAAATCTCGGATGCTTGGCGAGTCTACTGTCAGTCTTTGTTTGAAGACCCTCAATCGGAATGTTTCGCACCCACGAAGCCAACGAGTGACATGCTTGAGCCGGATATTCTGCAATCAGAAGTAAGAGCCGCCATTCGACACCTTAAGAACGGGAAAGCCACGGGAACAGATGAAATCCCAATTGAGACCATCCGAGCAATGGGAGAGCGTGGTGTTCATATGTTCCACATCATCTGTAACAAGATATGGCTCACAGGTAAATGGCCATCTGAATGGGCTCACACAATATTCGCTCCTCTTCACAAAAAAGGTTCCACAAAGATGTGTAGTAATTATCGACTTATTGCTCTGATAACTCACGCTAGCAAAATAATGCTACACATCATAAACGAGCGACTGAAAGCATATTTGTCCAGAGAAATTTCACAAGAGCAAGCTGGCTTTGTAAAAGGAAAGGGAACCTGTGAACAAATTCTCATCGTTCGTCAGATCATAGAGAAGGCCCGAGAATTCAACAAGCCGACGTACATATGCTTTGTTGATTTCTCAAAGGCGTTTGACTCGGTGAAATGGCCAACGCTATGGAAAACTCTACTGGACATGGGCACACCGAAACACCTCGTACACCTACTCAGAGAACTCTACGAAGGTGGAACAGCCTCTGTGCGGACAGATGATCTCCTCTCAGGGAGCTTCCATCCAAGTGCGGGTGTGCGACAGGGATGCATAATATCACCTCTACTTTTTAACATTTATACCGAGCTTGTAATGCGAATCACTCTTGAGGACTGGACTGATGGTGTTGCGATTGGTGGGTACAAAATCGCAAACTTGCGGTACGCAGATGATACCACCTTATTTGCGAGTAACGCTGGCCATATGGAGGAATTACTTCTCAAAATGGAGCGCGTGAGTCTTATGTTTGGGTTGAAGATAAATAGATCTAAAACCAAGATCATGATCGTGGACCGCGTCAACGACAACTCGCCCGAAGTGACACAGATTGCGAACTGCGGCGTGGTTCAGTCATACGTTTATCTTGGGGCTTTGATCTCAAACAACGGCGGCTGCGTAGATGAAGTAAAAATTCGTATGGCCATAACCAGAACATCGATGGAGAAGTTAAGGAAAGTGTGGAGGAATCGTAACATTACCAAAGCTACCAAAGTTAGGCACGTGCGAACCTTGGTATTCCCCATCTTCCTTTACGCGGCAGAGACATGGACGGTGCGTGAGTTGGAAAAGGGGAAGATAGATGCTCTGGAGATGTGGTGCTGGAGGAAAATGCTCGGAATATCATGGACGGAGTTTCGCACCAACGTGTCCATCCTCCAGGAGCTCGGTATCAAGCAGCGCCTATCAGCCGTAGTACAATCACGCATACTGCAGTACTTTGGCCATGTCTCTAGGCGAGACAACGACTCCATAGAGCGGCTGGTTATTCAGGGAAAAGTGGAGGGAACCAGATCGCGCGGCAGGTCACCTATGCGCTGGACTGACCAAATTAAATCTGCAGTAGGAAGCCGCATATCTGACTGCACCAGAAAGACTGCCAACAGGGAGAGATGGCGAAAAATCGTGCGGAAAGCTGTGTCCACTACTGCCTCCGATGTGGACGCCTCAAAGTGACCACGACCGCTCTGCCAAGAGCGAAACGACAGAGAAGAAGATTAACTTAAATTGAGCAGAAATATTGCAGAATTCCACACGAAGATGATACGAAGCATGCTCTCCTGAGCCGGTCACATAATGTTAAATCTATTAGTCATAGTGAATATTGTCTGAATCACTGAATGTGTATGTTCATTATTGTTCATGTCTGGTGTCATGTTAATATTGAATCGGTCCGCATGAATACTTAAGATTCAGTAACAAGTATCTAGAACAGAAACCGACCCGAAGGTAAACAACTATATTTAACCAAAATCACATACAAAGAAGAAGAAATGATAAACTGTAAAAACATTTCACAAAAATCCTTTCTTATTACATTTTATATGAGAAAAATTGCTATACGTTATAACTATACATCTTTTTCACGTATAAGTGGAGATATATTTAATACAGGCACAGTGGAAGGCATTGCGTCGCCACCACAATTTTTTTGAGATTCAATATCAAAATCCTTTAGCTTGAGCTCTATTATCAGCGGCCTTGGCGTTGGGCTGGATGAAACCTGAAAAAACAGAGATATTATTACCTATTCATAAACATTTTTCAACGGGAGTGGTAACAGTCTGCGTGCATGAACAAATCCAGGAAGGGCAATCAATAAATCAATAAATTCGCAAGCAACGAGTGCAACCTAACTTGAATCATTCACTTTATGAAAGTCTTGATGGACTTTTGACAAAACGAATCGAGTTTTGGATTGACTTTGATGGAGTTTGATCACGATAGCATAAACGTAACTTTTGCAAAATCAAGTTTGTACTGTGGTAGTTTCAATAAACACAAGAGTAATGTTATGTTTTGTTCTTTACTTACACGATCAGCATAGTTATCAGGCCTTAGATTGTAGTACTGAGCTATCACGCAACCCAACATGTTCACTATTTTTTTATCTATGCAAATCGATGTTGAACTTAAAGTATGTTTATATTACTGGCAGTGACTACATAAATGATCACTGGTATAAAAATTACACGTTTAACAGTATACCACTTAAAATTTATGAAAATATTGTCGAACTGTTTGAATTATCTTGCAGAAATTTGACTTTCCATTTACGTCATTGCCATCGACACTACAGATTTTTTCGAAATTACAAACAGAGAAGATACTTTTTAATATTCTAATTCTAGGTAACTAAACTTTAATTAAATAATTATTTCCCTGGCTTCAATTCAATCTGAATCGGTAGATTCATGGAACAATTATTATTCATATAGGCTCTTTTTCGTGTTTATCATAAAGAACAAATACATAAAATATCGTAAAGAAGAAATAATACATGTATCATTATAACATTTTTTATATGAGACATTATAAACATGGGCAGGCTTTCGTGAGCATTATTATAAACTCATAGTATTTTGTTTAAATCTAATAAATATGTATTTAGAACAAAACGTGGTAGATTGATTATCCCACGTTATCCCATTACGACGAATCTATACAAAGGCAAACATTAATTAATCATAAATATTTGCCCTGATTTATCAGATCTAGCTCCATTCTACCGAAATATTAATTGAAATCGAGATCAATTTTAAAATTTAATAACGATGAAAACTATTTTGTACCAAAATGTTTTAGCAATTATTTGAAATCACGAGAATCTGGTGCGTAATTACTTAAATTGGTTTATTCAAATATGCCTGTACCAAATTTCAGATATTAAAATAGCGGCAAGGCTTCATTTTAAGAGCGATTATGGATGATTGTGTTTTCAGCAGGACTTTTGAACGTACATTATTTGATAACGCCTATTAAAATAATATGATTTATTATAAAAAAATCTTATTTATACTTGAATGATATTTAACTGCGGGTTTGAAAAAAAGATTTTGAGGTTTTCCTATTAGACCAGTGTAGTTAATTTTTAACACCAAATAAAATGAAGACAATATTTATAACAAAAATGAAGGAAAACAAATTCGAACGTGGATGGAAAAACGATCGAAAAGTGGAGGGGTTTGAGTAGAAAAACGGTTTGCCTTAATTTCCGGCATAACTACAAGTCCTAAGGAAAGAAAATAAAAATCTAAGTTGTAGGTAATAAAAAAATGTACAATTTTATAATTTGCAGTTTTTCACATTCAATCAAATTGAATGTGAAAAATTCAAATAACCAAGTTTTTTGTTTATTTTTTTTATCATTTTTCACGAAGTTGGTGAAAGTTAACCTTATTATGTCCTAAACACACTGTTTTTTAAGGATTTAAAATATTTATTTTTGAACCTACTTGTCACTTTTTTGGTAATTTTTGGGATTTACCTGTAAAACCTAGGATTCGATTTCTGCTCAAGACAAATATTTGTGAGCATGAAGTTGTCTTGGTCTGGGTGTTTCTATGTATGTATTTACAAAAAGTATACATTTATGTTTTAGTATCAGTTATTCTAGTACCCATAGTACAAGCTCTGCTTAGTTTGGGACTAAATGGCTTTGTGTGTATTTCGTGTGATATTTATTTATTTAAATACATAGATTTTTCTTTGTCTATTAAATCGGCAAGCATAATAGAAGCCACTTGAATGTTTTTACCCGTTTCAATATATTTGTGAAACGAAGCAGCACTGAAACTTTTATTAAAAGTCGGTTTTCAATATTTGTTCAGCTCTGCGCTGGTGGTTGTCGAACTAAGTTTTCAAATAAAATGTAAATACGTCAGATGCAGTCAGATACTCGGTACTGGCCAGTTTTATTCATATCGAATTTACGAATTTATATTCAATCCTGGCCATTACACCACGGACGTGAACTTCCTCCTAACACAAGCGAATTAAGCTTAGCTGGAGGGGGTTAACAAGAATACTAGTAATTTGTATCTGCAAATTGCTAGTAAGCTTTTAATAAAAAAAAAAAAAAACTACTTTACTTTCATATAATACATGAATAGCTAGTAATATGTTATTAAGGCTGAAAGCGTAGGCTTGACTACTCTATATACATATAATAGCTATATATATATATATATATATATATAGCTATGTCTGTAGATAGAAGATATTAAATAAAAATAATTCGAGGTGTTTTAATAATAGCAGTAGATGCCAAAACATATTTAAATAGAATATTTGTCGGTCTGTCTGTATGTCCGTCTGCCTGGCTGTCTGTCTGTATGTTCTTACGCGCGTCACGTAAATACTACTGCCTGAAATTACTAAATTTTAAACTGGTGTTTGTTTCATCTTTGTATTTCCTTAAGGGCTTTAATTAGGGGGTGTAAGTTTAAATGGGAGGTTCGTCAAAAGTAAAGAAAATTTCATGGAATTCTGCCCATAGGTTACCTACATGACATAAATTAACTGTAAATTTTTGTCCTCAAGGGGATAAATTTGGGGTTAGAAGTGTATGAGATAAGTTTCTCAATGTGAAGAAAACAGCATAGAAATAGATGATCGATGAAGATGTCGGACGAAGTCGCTGGCAACAGCTAGTTTTGGATAAATCAAATAACTGATAAACACACGTGTCCTAACTCATGCTTTAATTTCGTCACCAATTATTTTTTATCAGTTTATTCGCATTTAATTTTACAGCTCGTTTCTTGTTCAAAGAGAAAAAGGATGAAACATGAAAATCTTAAATTACTTTAGTTTATAATATTCAAATCTCGACCATTGTATACGAGCGCGGTGGCGATTAAATTAAATGCATGAATAATGCATTGTGCGGAAAATATTCAAGAACAGAGGAATGTAGCGGCAAATTTCCATATTTCCATATTTCCACTTCAACACGTTTACAACAAAGGTCAGCGTTGTATACATTCGTGGCATTATCATAAATTGTTCGAATATACTCTTGTGCACCGGTGCTTTTAAGGACCGATCCCCTTCGGAGGTAATCAGTTGTGGATCTAGGGTTATAATACTCATGAAACTAATTTGTTCAGCCGTGATTTTTGTAATAAACACCACGTGTGAAAATTCAAAGACCAACGTGTAACAGAATTAATTGCTTCCGCACATGGCATAACGTATCATAGCGCAGTAGTTACAGGTTTAAAGTTTGCAATTTTTTTTAAAACGTTGCATTTTTGGTATGCTGTTAGTCCTACTGGCAGTCTAAAATTAGATTTACAAGTTTTCCATGAATCTTTGGGTACTTTTTGAATTTTGACTTATTCGAGGTACTTGACTTATACGTATAGATAGGTTCTATGAAAAAGGTAATCTTAACTTTTAAGGAAGACAACATTTTTTCCCCATGACTGTAAACAACATTTTTATACAACCTATTAGCAGCTATAAGTCAAAAACCAAAAGGAACTTAAATTTCATGGTATTTCGGTCACCGGTCTAGGAGCACAAGTTGCAAATCTAGGTTTAGACTGCCTGTAGGTACCCTAACAATATACCAGAACTGCAACGATCTTAGAATTTATGCAACATATCGCCGATAACAACTATACAACTACTTACAGGTCAATAACGCAGCCATGAAATGATAGAAGATAACGGTATGTACACAATTTGTTTTCCATTTGAATTCCGTCTATGAAATATAAGTTAAAACGATTCCTGCTGTTTTAGAGTTTATTCCGATATCAAAATATACACTGCATTTGCAAAATGTCCAAAGATGCCAGAAACAAAGCTGCATATCGCATAGTTGGACATAAAACAGAAGTTACACAGCTTTAGCAAAACGTCGAGAGTGACGTTAAACATTGTTGTCGCATTATATCATTTGTATTTTACGGCATAATCTCGCGGCAGGCAAGCACTGGCCACGTTTCGTGAATATGAATTTATGAAATAATTTACGAAACAGCTAACTTGGGCAGCCATAAATTTAAATGAAATAGTGAAAATATATGTTGTGTTAACAAAGCGTAACACTTGCGTTAGGTTTATGCACCGATCAAAACACAATAATATACAGCCGAAGTAATATTACAGTTAATTGCAAGCAGTTTTACAAAGATGAAAGATCTTAGTATTCGTTACAAGCAATTAAAATAGTATGGAACCCTTTCTTTGGTAGAGATATTGCATCCTAGCGTTTCTTGGTCTCTTTCCGTTACCCACAAATAATTGATCAACTTTGCCACAATTCGATCAACACAAAATGTTCACAAATTAATACTTAAATAGTAGTCATTCGATATCTTATAATGCACATAAAGACTCCTTTATGCTGAAGTAAAAGAGCAAACCGAACTGAACAAATAACTTTGGCAAACTTATAATAGCGCGTACTTACAAACTTTATAACGGTGAAGTTGAGTAGTAATTTGCATTTCATGAAGATTTTAACATTTAAAATAGTCGTTTATTGAATCGTATAGTTATTCAAAATTGAATAATAAAATACTTTTGACCTGAATAAATGCTACACTGTATAGTAACGAACAACAAAAAGGGTTGCCCGACATTTTACACCTGATCTCTAAGTATAGCTTACCTTTATCTATTTAATCTAGATCCTTGTCTATTTAGTAAACATATTATCTAAACTATTGCAAGAACCAGAATATGTTAAGCTTTTTAGCAGTACTCTAAGTACCGGGAACACAATTTACTTCAAGTTGGCTAATCCAATCAGAGTAACCACGAATTTATTGCCTTCCACTTAGTGCGACACTTAAGAGCTTCAATTTAAACAAATTGAGTTAGTTTGCTCCTCAGTGTATACTCAGATTTGTGGCTGAGTAGAGTAGTTTTATAGCCTTAGTGGAACTGTTTCTTGAAATTAACTTGTGTCTCCAATTGAAACTCGAACTAACATAACATCTGTGGCAGGGTTGTATAGAAACAACACTTCACCTGTTAGTTTTTAAGTTCCATGTAATAGAGTGTGTCTATCGCCATCTATCGGGCCCAACTACAAACTCCCTGTTGTTACGTCTGTTACTGAGAATTCAGGACGGACAATTTGCAAATAGAACAAAATAGTGTTTTGGTAGACCCGGGGATCGAATCTTCGACCTCGTAAAAACCTTTGCCAGAGTAAAACTCTTGAAAATGATATAAGGAAAGGAAAAGAAGACAGAAGTGGGTCATATTTTTTTATTTTGTACTAACTACGGAAATAACGAACCTCGTTATTTCTGTTGTAGTTTTGTTTTAGGTGTTTCTTTTTACTCAGTGGTTAACTAGAACATGGTCTGCTTGTTAAATATACAGCTTTATTTTACATCATACTTTTTATATAAGACAAGTTCTAATTTCTATGCGTTTCAATATGTTTAAGCTTGTACATCAGTAACGAAGTACATGCTTGTTTATTGAAATATACGTATTATTATAAAAAATAAACCATGAACGATCAACAATCAATCATACAGCCTCTCTTCTTTTACGTCTATACTTCATTCAAAGGAATATAAAATCCACGCATAATAAATTTCTTCTTTATATTTATCTAACAACTCCTCAAGTAATTTAAAAGCAATAAATAACAAACCTTTCGTAGTAAAATAGTAAAACTTCAACCATTTTACTGTTTAATGATCTAGTTAAAAGGCAATTAATATAAAGACAAGCTTCGATTGAAAGAAAATCTAAAAGAAAATAATTCTTCGGTATGCTTGAGCAAGCACCTGCAGTTAATAGCCTAATAAATTGCATCAACAACTTTCTATTACAACTTTTATAAAAACACTACAATAATAACTACAATATCTTCAATACTGTCCGTGCGCTCTCCTTTTTTTCACTTTCATCAAACGATGCCGACGCCCATATTAGGAATAACTCCTGTGTCGCGGGGGGTGTTTAGAAACATACACTTACACACACAAAGCACACCCAGAGTTAGAACAAACTTTGCGGCTCACGCAAAGCATTGTCGCGTGTGGGAATAGAACCCACTTCACCACTGCAGTTAAGAGGCGAGGCGAGGCGATTTATCCACAACACCAACCGTGCACTCACTTTTTACAAAATATTAGTTTAAATATAAATTAGCGTTGAATTCATTGAATTTAAAATTAAACATGCAAACCAAATCGGTTCTAAAAATGATTGCACCGAAACTCTGTACAAATTATTTTTTACATTATTTAGCTTGTATTTATGTCGTAGGAAGTTATAAGCTCTTGAACATCGCATAATAACCACTTTTATAATACAATGAGAATAGTTTTTCATCATCAGAGGAATAATTACGTAGTTTGCAGGCTTTTAATTAAGTTGTCGAGAAAAGTCACACGTTTTTAAGTACCTAGTTTTACGCTCAGTCGTACGCTTACGTCAAACCTTTGAGCAAAAAGTGATATAGAAAATGTTCGTTTATCGTTCGGGTAGATGATTTATGCGATTTAGAAAATAGTTAAGGGCGAAGAACTTTCTACTCTTTTTCCACCTCTTCCGATCTAGAGTCAAACAAGGCGTATCCCTTTGGAAGGAATAATCCAGCTCGTCATGTCATCTTCATCTAGGTCTTCCTCGTGCACGCCGTCCGTTTGATGGGACCCATTCAGACGTTGTTTTCGTCTATAAGTCAAAAGGCATGCGGCAGATATGTCCGGCACAGTCCCATTTAAGCATAGCAGTTTTTTGAGAGGCATCTGCTATTTTTGTAATGGAATGGATTGTGGTATTCCTACCCTGGTCAGTCAATTTTAAACCCAGAATGCTCTGATCCATTGCTCTTTGACAAGAAAATAGTTATCACCAAGTTTTCAAACAATCTGACCCTTCACACGTTGATCTAAAACATCACTAGTCACCATCGACAGTGGAAAAAATTACCTACAAATAACACCTAACTTGTTCTCACGAGGTGATTAATAACACGCCTATTGGTATTTGAATTATATCCTAAGGACTGAAAATGATTAAACTTGATTATGTAAAAATAAAGCCAAAGTTCAGGCTTCTAATTTATTGCATTACCGAATGAAGATATTAAAGGAATGCAGACTATTTATTTAATTAAAGCCGTTCGGTGAAGTTAAAGGTTGAAAGGGTAATTCCCGTATCTTGAAAATGTTGTTTTTTTTCTTGGTACATAAACGTCGATTTTCAGGATATCAATCAATATAACATATATATAAACAATAAATCAGTCTAAGGATAATTAATATTAAATTAATTTTACTTGCTGTTGTGTTTATTTTATAATTGATTAACTTTACCATATTATATATTGAAAATTTCCAAATTATCCTGTGAAAATTTTGACTTGTAGATACCTACCCTATATTGACAATAAAAGCGTTTGCTATGCCTACAGCAATTGCCTTTATTGTCAATATTGCGCTGGGGCAATATTTACTTTTAAAATATTATTCTCATTTATAACAATATATTTTTCGTGAGGATAGTATAGCTAGACAAAAACTTTAACTGTACTTAAATACGTGTTTTTTTAAAGCATTTTCATAGGCAAAATTCGCTCTTAAAAACTGTCATTGTATTCGTGAATAAAGAAACTTGCTGCCTGTAAAAGTTTAGTAATAATTATTTTAGTTCCAACAAAGCATAGATATCTAATTCTGAATATTTATATCACAGAAACACATTTTATATATTAGCTTTTCCAAGTAAAAAAAATGTGTTTTATGCAAAAACATACAGGTGGACATAGCGTGTTTGTAGATTCTGTAGGATATTAGAATCCTGTTACTGGGGTAGGCACTGTTTATTATTCCAGAATGTAAAAAAAACGCTATGTTTATATTTTGTTCATGGTGCTAGTGGAAATCACCTCACATTATTGGCAGACACACTTGAACTTTCAGAAATTATAAAACCTTTACGTGTGTTTGTCCACAGACACCTGGGCCATAAGGTATTGGGCACAGTTTTTGTTTTTAAATTGTATATTTAAAAAAAAAACTAGGAATTACTCCTGTGTCGCGGGGGTGTTCACAAACATACATTTCACACACACAAAGTACACCCAGAGTCAGAACAAATCTTTGCGAATCACACAAAGATTTGTTTCGTGTGGGATCGAACCTACATCACCAGCGTAGTTTTAAGCCGCGAGGCGACCGCTTTAACTGCACTCATAGGTCATATGTGTTACGTGGTTTATTGCGAGGTCGTTAAACTGTACCTATGTATATGCATGTTCTATCAACGTCAAATGTGTGGGTAAGCAATTTTCCCGTCATATCGGCAGTCTGGCAAACTGCATTTAAGTTGGCAAACTTCGTAGCAGTTCGTGGAATGCATCGACGACCACGTGATTTATAGGAAACATGAATACATTAAACTAGCTCACTTTGATTATAAAGTGGCCGTAATAATAGTTTAGTCATCATAATATTAACAAAACAATACATTACATAACATTACGCCTATATTACCTAGAAGGGTGTGGCAGAGGTGTACAGCACCCACATTTCACCTGTTATGTTTAGGTCCCATGGGATAGGGGAATTTAATTTTTTATTAAAATCAACATTTAAGCTTCGGTTTCCTAGCATAGCGGTGTGGAATAATGCGGTCGTAAAGATAACGGTACAATGACGTCACTAGAACGTTGCCTATGTAAAACAAATGTAGTGGTTTTCTAGAGAGCGGTGATCGACCTAACGTATTACATATTAATCATGTCACGGTAATAATATTACGGCCGCATTATTCCACACCGCTTTCCTAGGAAACTGAAGCTTAACAGACAGGTTTCGTTTGCGTTTATAATTTTAGTAAGGATATTTTATAATCTTAGTATCGCCGGTGTGCCTGCCTTACTGGAACCGAATGGTTTGGTACGCGACGATGGGATGTATGACATTGTATTCTAAGAAACTTCTCTATCTAAAAATCATCTAAAAATTGGTAAATAGGTACTTGTCTTTTTTTTAAATGTAATTTTAATGTACTACATAGTTTCCCTTTTTGTCATTAAAATAGTGATTGTATAAAATGTAAACTCTCCATAAATGAATAAAATACTTAGAAAGTATTGCAAATTATCGTTTTATAACCTAAAAAAGTAAGGATATAGCTATGATTAAGTTAAAGTTATAATGTTCATTTAGCTTGGAAAATGATTATATTCGAGTTCATCTCTTTTAATGAGTTTAGCTAACCTATATAAGATTTATGTAATTCTATTGTCCCAAAATAATATAATATAATAATATCTCAAGTGTACGTCATTGTAGGTTCTGAGCTCGTCAGTATCATGTAATTACTTCATTCTCTTCCATTATAATAAACGGTGACAGTTTTATTCTGCAAATGGATAATTGGGTACGTTGTCTCTGGACTCTTTAATTAACCTGTCGAGAATATACCACATGTTTTTTGTTTAACGGTCTGTTTTTTAAGTGAAACATGATGTAATAAATGGTTTCTTATGTACCTTGTATTTGCTAGTAAGCTTTTTACTTTGCGAGTGTAGTAAGATAGGTCATGAAATGGGCCATACAGACTATGGCCCATCCCATGATCTGTCCCATGATCTGTCCCATCCCATGATGAAAGCGCTATCCGCGTGGCCACGCACTGGGCTCATTGAATATGACTGCAGCCATCGACACGAAAGAAGAAGAAGAAGTAAGCTTTATTTAAATTATGAAATACGGGTGTTACTCACGTAATGTTGATCTATTTAGTCGACCGCGGTTTTGCCTATACTGATGAAAGCGCTATCCGCGTGGCCACGCACTGGGCTCATTGAATATGACTGCAGCCATCGACACGAAAGAAGAAGAAGAAGTAAGCTTTATTCAAATTATGAAATACGGGTGTTACTCACGTAATGTTGGTCTATTTAGTCGACCGCGGTTTCGCCTATACGTCTAGGCATTATCAAGAGAGTGCGATACGTCGTGCCTGCTTTGTAACATTATTCATAATTTGAATAATGTTACAAACTCACGTCAGTTTTAATAAAAAAAAAAAGAAGTAAGCTGTTTTAATTCTTCTATATAATATATAATCCGACTCCGACTGTCCGGAACTAGTAGGCCAGCTTGTTAGGCTTAATGTACCTGTTCTCCCAGCTTACGAATTTCGTGCACGTAAACATCCACTTTTTGCCATACCCGATGCACGCACCGTGGCTCATGCCAACTCTCCGCTCATACGTTCCTTGTCACTGTTTAATAACCTTATGACATCAAAATCGGAGTGTGATCTATTTGCTTCGTCTTGGATAGATGTACGTAGTGAAATATTGTCATTTTGTGAAAACTTGGATAAAGTTTAACCATTGTTGTTATTAATTGTATTGTTTTTGTCGTGTGTAATTGTTTTTATTGTTTGTATTTTCTTCTTTTTGATTATTGTCAAATATTATTTTATGTGTGTGTTTTTTTTTCTCTTCTATGTATAACGTCTTGGTCTAAAACTGTAATGTTGTCCATATGTTTAAGTAAATAAATAAATAAAAAAATAATCTTAGGAGATAAGAATTTAAACACCTTACTCATAGGACCGAAATATAAATTGGTGTTTCAATGATCTTTAATACACCTCTGGGTAATATAGGCGTGATGTTACAAAACGTTGAAAATTTTTGCCAAACTATAGACACTATAGTTGTCTAAGAACTTCCGAGATGTCTTTAGTAACACTAAGTGTAAGAGCTAAAACTTTGACCTAGCAAGAAAATGGACGTCGACGCTGCTGCGAAGAGGCGCTCATAGGATTAGTCTTGGAACATTTCAGAGCATTAAACATGGAGAAGATCTTTTAAGATAATCATATTAGAGCATGGTATAGTGCAGACTGGGCTTTAAATGCCTCGGACTAAGTGCTAGCGAGCAGAGGGGTTTTGTCCACAGGCAACCTGCAAGCCAGGGCCGAGAAGCCCACAAAGCCCGTCTGGCAATGGCCATCCTAAATATATCCGACACTGGCGAGTTGTAAAGACTGGATGACAACTAATGCATTAAATTTCTCACATAACAGTGTCGTTACTAACTTTCTACAGCTGTAGCTTATGAAATGTTAGTGCTCATCACGATGCAAAACTAAATAACCTGGTTAACATTATAAAACCTCTTTTAATTTTCTTTCATAATATGGCTGTCCTTAGAATAAAACAAAATGTTTAACTTTGGAATATACTCAACGAACGTGCTACGAATCGCTACGAGCGTCTACGTAAGTTTAAACTAGCTAACTTGTGGATCAAGTTCGACTGTTTTAAAATAATAAGAAGAGTTTGAAAGACTCACATATGCTTCGACTATAATACTATTACAATTTTACTTTAATATTTGTTTTTGTAAGAAAGAAAACAATAAGATGTCACTAATTTATTCTTAACAGGCTCTGGCATAAATGTCAAGGTCAAAATGTCAGTGACCTCACTTCGCACGAAATCTTTACCACCATTACCGAATTTCAAGCTATTGCGTACTTATAAGTTGTATAATATCTGCTTCGGAGGAGGAACGTGGATGTTTTTTTTTTTAAAAAAACAACGCCGAGGAATAACTCCTGTGACGCAGGAGTGTTCACAAACATAGATTTCACACACACAGATCACATCCAGAGTCAAAACAAATCTTTGCGAATCACACAAAGATTTGTCCCATGTGGGGATCGAACCCACAACACCAGCGTGGTTAAAAGCGGCGAGGCGACCGCTTTAACCGCTACGCCAACCGTGCACTCTTTTTCTCTCGTTTGCATCGGAACGTCGTCTACGGCTGCCGGCGTTTATCGAAATTCCATCACGACTCGGAGGCGAGGAATCTACCTGGGCTAATGGAAACTGAACACTTCTAATGACATTGCTGAGGGATATTACTAAAATATAGCATTTTATTGGGAAGGTAGCACGGAGAGAAAGAAAACTTTAACGTATTATTTAGTGAGGTGCTACGAATCGCTACAAATGTCTACGGTAACTAAATTTTTTTTCTTTGTTTGGTATGCTACGATTATTGATATTCCACTAAGACTTGAGGCAAGGAACCTACATGAGCTAATGAAAACTCAACACTAATAATGATATTGCTGTTGCATATTATGAACAGATCAGTATAATAAAGCATTTAATTAGGAAGCGGTGGCACAGAGTAAAAGACAATGTTGAACTTCAATATAATATAATATGCTTCGCACATTCTACAAATGTCTACCATATTTGATTACTGTTTTTTTTTTGCTACGTTTATCCTAATTCCGTACATCAGGGAACATAAATTTGGAAATATTTCCAAATATTTCCAAATTTAAGTTCCCTGCCGTCGAGTTCAGATATTGATAGATTTATTTTAATAAACATATTTTTTTTCTTATAGCAAAAGACTTGTAGCCACCCTGATTGTAGTAGTAAGTATTGTACCAACCCGTAAACATCAAAAGTAAGTTTAGTATTTAAAATCAAGCAGTTCTAAATCATATATAAACCAATTAGTTGTAAAATCAAGTATTTTAGATGTAAATGGTTTTGATAAACAGAGCATACTAACTTGGTAAAGAGCTTATCAGCGATTGAAGATTAAAGGTAGTTCGAAATTGTAGTTTCGAAACTAACTTATTTACTTTACAGTAAGTTATGTCAAAGATAACAATGTGGAGTTCATAACTACAATGCGATAATTGCTTTAGAGCAATTAGTAACGGTGAAGGAAAACATCGTGAGGAAACCTGCATGCCTGAGAGTGCCTAAAATAAGTGCTCAAGGGTGTGTGGAGTCTACCAATCCGCACTTGGCCAGCGTGGTGGACTATGGCCTAACCCTTCTCATCATGAGAAGAGGCCCGGGCCCAGCAGTGGGACATGTATTTAATACAGGGTTAAAAAAAAAATATAATTAGTAACATATCACTGCCATTAATTAAGACACCAAAGTTTATTCCATTGGCGCAAAATAAAACAGGTGAAGTGTGGGTATTATACATCTCTGCCACACCATTCTGGGTAATACGGTCATGATGTTATGTTATGTTATGTAACTGCTTTGGTGGTCTAGTGGATAGCGTATGCGTCTCTCACCACGCGGTCTCGGGTTTGATGCCCGGGTCGGGAAAAGTGTTATTTGCGAACTTTTCATCAGGAAATTCACAATAGCTTGCTCGGTGGATGGCGATAGGCTAACCAGGTGGTTAGCCTCATCATTTTCACAGAGCAGTTTTCATCTCACAGCCTTCTTTTACCCTCAAATGACATTGAAAATATCGTTGTTTTGAACAATCGGTTCAATCATGGCGTGGACAGCGGCCCATAACTTGGCAGAGTTTTCTGAATTTCTATGGCGTCAAGAATCCCTTGATGTAACAATACAATGGCCTATTTTCTTCTAACTTTTATATTTTTGATACAAATGTCCATCCCTCGAACAATAAATCTTAAATCCCCTTTGAATTTGAACACAATAGGCTCATTGAAGCCCAACAAAATATTCAAAGTTTGATCCCCTTTAGTCTCTAGAGAAAATTTTGTTTTTAGAAAAAATATTTCATAAATGTCTTCAGAAACAATGAGCTTGCTTAACCACACAAAGTCTACGAAAGCACATTGTAGGAATGAGACTAATACGTGAACAAAACAAACCAAACGAAAAAATAATAAGCAAAATAGATTCAAAAATGGTCAAGTATTCGCGTAAAACATCTACAATACAATTTTGTAAGTGTTGGATATAATAATAATTGTATTTGATACAACCTGATTGTATGTCTATGATATAAGTATTAAAATTTATGTTTTATTGACAATAGCATTGGCAACGTGCGTTTCTCACTTGTTATCTGTGTAAACGGGAAAGATAAAGAAGTTTGTCTAGTGCAAAGAAAATCTCTTCTATTCACGGTAAAAGCTCTCGAAAGCCCTAAAACCTTAATAGTAAGTCGGTAACAGAAAGAACTGATTAAACAATCTAGCGAGTAGCGCATCAAACACATTCGGAATACATTATGCGAGAACACGACTGTTACATGAAAAAAAAAATGTATAACAACCATTTTGATACATAAACTATAAACTTTTATAACATTCATTGTAATAAAACCTCCTTACTACATACTATCTTTTATTTTAATTTTGACGGGAATTAACGCGAAACATGCATATTATTTACCTTTTGGCTATACGTTTCGGCAACGGGTTACACCGGCCGTTTTCTATAGCGTACTGTACGCTATAGAAAACGGCCGGTGTAACCCGTTGCCTAATCGCGTTGCATAATCATGCAACGCGATAGTTTAAAAGTTAATTACGTACTATTTTTGCATACAGAATCATAGAGTACATTATGTAGTCAATGTACAGAATATAGTTCACTAGAATTACATTTACCGAATATTTTACCTCTATCCTACGATTTAGTTTTCAGTTTTTCGGATTGAAAATGTGGAAATGGATAAAAATACAGTCAGGTTTGTTTCAAATAGTACTGTACAAACATGTATTGTGGATGGACAGCGCGTATCAATTTCAAAGTATTGGATTCCATATGATGTCGTCCAAAAATATTGCATAGAAGTTACAGATAGGTCGTATCTTAATCTTTTCTCTGATACCGGCAATCAAAAGGCTTCAAGCTGTTTCAATGGAACTTGAGAACTCTTCTTAACTCTATTGGGTGGCAGACACGTGCGTGTTTACTATAGCATAGTCTTATCGATTTTTTTGTGTTTCGTATAAAATGCTTTGCTTACCACCAATTGCAGTGGATAATCAATTTCCACATTTTATCGGAGGTTTGGCAAATCTATCTGGTTTGTGGAATATATTGACGAGCGTAAGAAATATTAAGGCTCACATTTAAGTATTCAGATTAGCATATTTTATTAACACTGATAACAGTTGGTATACGACAATTAAATACGGAAAAATAAAAATATAACATAACATCACGCCTATATTACCCAGAAGGATGTGGCAGAGGTGTACAACACCCACATTTTACATGTTTTGGTCTCATGGGATAAAGCGTGAGCCTATCGCCATCCACCGGGCATAATACCAACTGCTGCTATTGTGAATTTCCTGACGGAATGTTCACAAATAACACTTTGCCCGACCCGCAATCGAACCTGAGACCTCGCAGTGAGAGGCGCATATACTAACCACCAGACCATCGAGGCAGACTATGAATTTATAAGTTTACCTAAAAGCGTCTCACAAGGTTCACGCGAGGAAATGAGGTTTGCTAAATCGAGTCTGAGCTGAGTCGCTGTATGCATAAGTTAAAGATTCTCGTAATTCCTTGGTAATTTTGTTCGGTTTTCTATGATGGAGCTCGTCAATCAAAAATATTTATTAAATGAGAGGAATCGAACGTAAAATCAGATATTTTGAAAAGCACTTTTTGATGTTATATCTTTTCGAATTCATTGGTATGTTGGCAGTTACAGAAGTAACACGGTTTCAAAATTGCCAACATTTTAATGTACTCGATTGTATCTGTATTTTGTTATGTATGCTAAGTAATATCTATCGATCGATTCAGATGATGCAAAATACTTAATTAATCATACACAGAACAAAAGAGGAGTAATATAAAAATAATTATGTCTTTTAGCATCAGTAAACAACTACTTTACTTTACTTTACTTTTACTGCGCACCACCGTCTCACCTTTAACTTGCCGCCAAAAAGTAGTGCTTCCATTACTGTGTTCCGGTATGGTGGTGAGATCAGGCCCTGAAATCTGCTTTTGTGGATTGTTGATGTCCATGGGCTGTACTCCACTAACCATCAGGTGGACTACACGTTCGTTCGCTGTGGGCGTAGTAAAAAAAAAAACTAACTCAAAAGATCAATCAATAATCATAGGTTGTATTAATGGATCCGCCTTATGATTGCGTGGATTTATAAATGCCAAAGCTGTTAGACATTTATGTACGTCATTCATGTAATTATTGATCCTGCCAGCGTGGTACGTCATTAAAAAGTTATGCGTGGTCTATATGGCGCATGAATCTAGAATGTACTGGATTTGGCATGGCTCGTAACCATAGTACTTTAAAAAGAGATGGCCATATACAATATCAGTAGAAACGACAGAGAAAGCAATATTATTTTTTGTCTCTGTCACCGTACAGCTTTTTATTGTCTGGCCAATTATGATTTTGCCCAGCAAACATGGTGTCGGTAGTGGAAAGAAGTAGTTTTTTCCTAGTTTAAACTAATTACATAGCCATATTCCACATTGACAAATTGAAAAGATCTAGCATAACAATATTATTAAATTGGGTACCACTGGTAACCCCATGAAATGTATGTACTTTCTTGCCGTCCTTTACGGGTGTACGCAAATTTATGCTCATGTCATCTCTACTCTGAGATATGGCGGTATCCGCAATGATTTGACACATACGTCACAAATGTCAAAGAGCACTGAATCGTGATAGCGAAATGTTCACAGCAAGTATTTATAAATACTACTTCCAAGAAGCTACCGTTGGACAGCTATTATATATATATATATAGATATATATATACATATATATATATACACGTTCACTTGAGAACCTTCTCCGTTCTTTTCGTCGGTTAAAACGTAGCTTATAATAATATTATTTTGTTAATCTAAGTAAAACTATATAGTATATATACACTCATTTATTCCTTTTTCTCATTTTTTACATGTTTAAATATAAATTATAAAAGTATGTAAATTACATTTAAAAATATAAAACTATAAAATTCTACATTTTTAAATATAAGCATTAAAAAAATTAAAAAATGTAAAAAATAGTACCCCACCGGCATCGGATGCAGGGACCAAACTACCGATGGTTAGGGCTCCAGAGAGAGGAACCTCCTCACAATGTATGCCGTGTCGAGTAGCACCGCCTTCTTCATCAGACCCTTGATCCAGCCACCCAACGCGAGTCTCTTTAGATGTTTGAAAATATAAATATTTTACTCATGAGATATTTATATAAACGTATGATGGTATGAGCTCCTCACAAACATTAGAGATGTTTCATTCTTAAAATACTAGAAGAAAGAACTATACTTCAGCTTACAAAAACTTAATCTTTCCCACTGCACCTAAATAAGAAAGTTTTCTTTAAACTTGTTATCTTTATTATATCATCAGTTATAAAACCAAAACTTACATGCAAACTTTACGAACTTAAGTCGTTTTGGTAGATAAAGGACATTTAGCTAAGTTTCAGCTCGCGAAGAATCTGTGAGATAAATCTGCTAGGTAACATGTAATAGGGTAAGAGCTAAGACTTTGACCTAGTGAGAAAATGGATGTCGACACCGCTGCAAAGAGGCGCTAATAGGATTAGTTTGGGAATATTCGTGAGGGTAATACACACCCGAAACTTTTCTTTTTAGCACAAATTGTAGACATTGATTCTACTTTTAAATTATGTCAGTTAGTTCTACTTTGTTCTACTTGTTAGATGTGTTGTGCTCGATGTCAGTATCATTAAACTTTACGTCAAAAATCTTCAAATAAAACTCTCATACACCTGCAAACTTCAACCTACAATTTCGTGACACAGTGTTAAGATCCTGTCGGGAATGTCATATAATTTCTTGCGTACAACACTGCAAATAAGTCAATATGTCAAAAGATTCACCTGACATATTTGTAAATTTTACACGGTGACAAATTTGTCACAGGTAAGTTTTATAAGTAAGAAAAAAAACGATACTTTGGCGGTGGCGGCGTGGGTGAGTGCACGTTGACAGCGCGTGTTCGCCTGCGCCGCCATCGTCAGAGTCCGAGTATATCGCCCGCCATTTTGGACGCTTACAATAATTTTAATTATATTTCTCACTTGACACTGGCAGAAATGGTCACCGCAAGGAGACCCAGTTGCCATTAAATAAAAGAAGAAGAAGAAAAAAAACGATTTGTCACTAATTGACATATCGACTTGTCGGATTGTCAGCTTTATTGATCAGAGGCCTTCTCGTGCCTAGAAAATGTGCTACGCATTAAAGAATTTGTTTTCCTATTTACATTGCACATTTCACAAATGGTTTTTTTATCATGCGTTGACTTGAGTCGTAATGCTAATATATTCTGAAATAAAATTAGAGATTTGAGACGAAAACTAACAAGTTTGCATAATATATTTTGCCACCTTCAAAGTGATAACAACTTATTTTAGCTACAGGTTTGGTACATAACATTCTTAGGTATGTTATTATAAACTAAAAATAAGAAGCACTGACATATTCAACGGAGTTTATCATTAAGTTCATATATCTATTTACACTTCATTTCATAGAAACAGCCGGCGCTTTTCAAAGAACGGCATACAATATCGTTAATTGAAAGGCTCGAAACAAATACGGTTCCAAACATGGTACACTATGTCTGTATTTTTATTCTCTGCAACGTTTTTAATTCCGGATAGCCAAAGCTAGACTCGACAGGCGAGGGGAAAAACAATGTAAACATGTAAAACCAGTGGTAGACCGTATTCAGTTGATGTCGTCTATGCCTTTGCTCGTTTTATATGAGTATTTATGGAGACAGGTACCATAGAAGGTTGGACTAGATCATACACCATGATATTTGTATCATGTAGCATGTTGGTTTATTTGCCAATGTCATGACAGTGCGTATTTATGGCAGTTGTTTTGCAGTGAGAAATTCTACATGAACATTGACATTTTAGTTGATAACATTCTTAGAAAAGACACATTTTTAAATTGCAGAAAAAATAACAGCCCACAACTAAAGGTCAGAACAAACTTCATGAAATGATGCAAATATATACAAATACAATAAAAATAAATTGTTTTTGATCCCCGCACTAGGCTTAGCCCATATCGAAATGCAACAATCTTTATACATTTAAAATTATTTCTAACAACTTATTACTAACGATAATAAATAAGATAGAAAATTACACAATATAGGAACTAATTAGACAATTAAGTTTAAATATTGAGAGATAATCTTACGTTTGGATGGTTTGGATCAATTGACTCGTTTGATGTTTGTGAGAATAGGTGAATGAGTGAGTGTGTCATGTTAATGTGAATGAATGTGAGTAGTGTTTTGATATGCTTAAGAATGTAAGTGCTAATTATTGTGAGAGTTTTGTGCTTATTTGACTACTTTCAACGAAACAAGATGCAACATTGTTTAAGCCAACCATAATGTGAATATTTTCTAAGGTATTCCCACTAATTAACCCTGAGATTGATTTATGCTCTTAAAACCGAATCTACCGGCACCCGAGAGAAAGTTACAAAACAACATTTTCAAGTTACACGCCCTTCCCGTTCAACTTCGAACTTTGCCGAACGGTTTTAATTAAACAAATAGTCCGCATTCCTTTAATTTCTTCATACATTAATGCAATAAATTAGAATCCTAAGGCTCACTTTTCACTTTATCAAGTTGAATCGTTTCCGGACTTTGGATAAAATAAGTGCGCCGTTTGGAGAGTAATTAATGCCTTTGTGACGGCAAGTGAGTTCTAATTTGCATAAGTTTTACGTTTGAAGTGAAGACAAGTCGATAAGTCAATGTTATTATATTACTCTTGTATTATATTGTATTGATGACCGGATGGCGAAGTGGGTAGTGCACCTTCTCTCATCCCGAGGTCGCAGGTTCAATTCCGGTTCAAGACAAATCTTGGTGTGCATGAACATGGAGATTTGTCTTGGTCTGGGTGTTTCTATGTATAATAAGTATATATTTACAAAAGAAAAGTATATGTGTATTAGTATCAGTTATTCTATTACCCATAGTACAAGCTCTGCTTAGTTTGGACCAGATGGTGTTTTGTGTATGTAGTGTGATATTTATTTATATGATATAATAAATAAAAAATAAATATTTGACATATATTAAACACACACACACAATAAATTGTCTTTACGAGTTCTCATTGAAAAGCCGCCTTGGTATTAGCATAAATTTTCTCATCAATTCAATAGTTACCAAGCAATTTTACTAGCCAAGTAGTCTACTTGGCTACTAAAATTATATCTACTGAAATATTGAAGTTTGGTAGGTTTATAACGAAAGTAGTACTATTTTAACACGGTTTGTAATACTACATATCTTCTCGTACCAAAATGTATTCACATATATATAGCCTCTCTTTCTTTTTACCCTCTTTCTCGCTTTAAGTGTTAGATCTTGCAGCCCGTACTAACTTGGTTAATTAATATTATTTTAATTTTAAAGAATGTTTATTCTTTCGTAACATACATTTTCCTTTATTTAAAATTTTCTGTTACAATAACTTATACTGAAATAACAAAATTGTATGATTTATTATTTGAAAAGATGGTATGGCATATGAGTTTCTTACCAACTCTTCTCAATGATGCAATACCCATTATTTTAATTTCAACCTAAATATTTCGATTAATATTGATCAAAGCTTCAGTAATTCAAATCATAATATTTTGATCAGTAAATTTTTAATTTATTTAATTCGTAAGATTATTTTTATTTGCTCTGTATCAAGCGCCAGTTGGGGCTTATGAAAGTAAATGATTGACTTTGTAATATAGCTACATTTTATAATCCATCAATTTCAAATCATAAAAATATAATTTGAAAATGTCCAACTTATTCCCCTTTATTTCCTAAATACGTTGAGAATATTATTGGTTGACGCCCACCTCATGAAGTTAACGAAATTGCTAAGGAATTACGAAACGTCTTTATGCAAACAGCGACGAGCTCGGAAGCGATGTAACAGACCTCATTTCCTCACGTGAATCTCGTGAGCTGATTCACAATTTTATAATATTTAGCTGTTCATATATCAAAAGTCGTTGGTACGTAAAATATAGAAGGTTTATTCAGTAACAAAAATTTTCTTTCGAGTTTTAATAAAAGTTATGCTAATCTAGCTTCTGCCCGCAGCTCCGCTTGTAACTTAAGTTTTTTAGTTTTTTTAGCGTCCCTCGCACTAGAAATAACTCCTGTGTCACGGGGGTGTTATAAACATACATTTCACACACGCAAAGCACACCCAGAGCCAGAACAAATCATTGAAGATCTCACAATGATTTGTCCCGTGTGGAGATCGAACCCACAACACCAGCGCAGTTGAACGCGGCGAGGCGAACGCTTTTACCACTACGCCAACCGTGCACTCACTTAAAAACAATCTTTATTATTAATCTAGGCTAACTATCTGTGTACATTTAATTAAAACCTGTTGAGTAATTATCGCGTGAAGAAATAAACTCCCATACATCCTTACTTTCGCATTTCTAATATTAGTAGAATCAAATATAATTATAAATTATTTGCAACAGTTGCGACTAGTCCTGTGTCGGTCGATCATTAAACGCGACCCGGGTCGTTCACGACCCGTCAAAAAAGTGATCGAATCAAAAGACTCGATCGTTTTGCAGGTCGCGGGTCGCCGGCTCCTTACCACATATTTGGTTCAGTAGTTACATAACTGCATCAATCGCTCATTTCCAGAGACGTGTATCGACATTTTTCAACAAGATAGACAAAACAACTTACTGTAAAATAATTTGGATACCATAAACAGTAAATCATCCAGTTCAAATCGGCGTTTCGTCTCGTATGGTTGAGAAAACCTTTCTATCATCTTTCGTTTGTACACCGTTTTTTATATTTTGTAAACACAAACTTTCACAAAAATCACATCCCCACACCGCGCACATTCTCGATATTAACTAATTTTCAATAAAAACCACTTAAGAACTCTAAAAAATACAAAACACTTTTATTTCACCTGTTATGTCAACAAACTCAAAGAATGAATGAGAGGAGAATCAAAACAAAATGTTATTATAACGACAACAAAAATGTATTTGTGTCTTAGAAAATTACATTAAATAGGTCTTTTTTAAATTGGTCGTATTACATGAATCAAACGCAGCAACCAACCAATCAGAGCGCCGTTTACCGCCGGCCGAAATTCGCCGGTTACTTAGCGGTCAATACCATACTCGCGTAAAATCGATCTATAGTGCAAAAATAGATAGCATGAATCTATAGTGCATCTTCGATGACATCTATGCGCAAACCACAAACGCTCACACCAGGAAGCGCGCTTCCCGCGCAAAACACCCGCTCGCGGACGACCCATCTCCCGGTTCGTTCGATATTGGCGCGTACAGCGCACGACCCGCTCGATGCGGTCAACGATCGACGGGTCGCGAAATGATCGAGTCTTTTGGAGATTGATGATCGACTCACTCGTGAATGGGTTGCGACCCGATCATTTCGATTCGATCAATCGCGATCGACACAGGACTAGTTGCGACACTAATGTTAATGTACGATCATTTAAACGTTAGCAGAGACAATTAAGTAGTTTTAATGTGTTCATGTTTCGGAATATTTCTCGCGGTCGTCACTTGAACCACAAACTTGTTACAAAGTTCTCCAACTTAAATGCAGTTTGCCCAACTTGTGATATCATGAGAAAATTGCTGACAAACACACTGAAAGGTCTGTACTACAACCACTTTACATACATGACATGAACATTGACTGGTTTTTCTGACTAGTGATAAAGTGTGCAACCGCTCGTCGTAAGTATTCGGGTATCTATTTCCAAGTTGGGCATAAGTGTGATTGGGATTTTTTTCGCCAAAAAATTCTGCAAGGAGTCTGGATTTGTGTCCAGTAATTAGTGATGGGTTCGTCTTAACCACGTGGTTATACTATATCACATCTTTTTGAGTAATATAGGCGTGGTGCTATATTATGTCAACATTGAAAAAAGCCAGTTAAAGATAACGAACAGTAAAATCTGGACTAAAATGTTTTTTTACCAAGCAAAAATAGGTATCGAGTCCTATAGTAGTTTGTCATTTGGTTTTCATTGAAACAGCCGGCGCCTATTCAATGGCCGGTTTCGTAAAAAAAGCCAACAGAATTTAGAAATTGACACGCTTCGAATATCCATGTCCATTCGTAGTTCATTTGCATAAAACTCGGGCCTTTCGTGGCTGTATTTTTTTTACCAACACGCTTACAAATTCGTTGAACAAAATAACCTTTTTTTTTAATGATGACGTCTGTACTAGGAGTAACTCCTGTGTCGCGGGGGTGTTCACAAACATACATTTCACACACACAGAGCACACCCACTTTATTTTATAGTAGTGCTACGAAACGCTACGAATTGCTACCATTGTCTACGACAACATGAGCAAATACAACAAACGCTTTGAAACATTGATTTTAATTTCATGAGTGGTTTAACTTGTATACGTATCTAACTTGATAGGCTTTACGGAGTGGTTACCTTCTTTTTCATAAAGACTTGATGTTTTCCAAGTGTAGTAGTTATGAGTATAGATGTAGTAAAAACTACAGTCCGATCATGCACTAAATGCTGAAGTGAAGTGGTTTTATACGTTATAAATATTTAAATAAACAAATTATAAATGCTACCCACTACAATAATAAACATTGTAAAATTTGTCAGTAAAAACCGCTATTGAACTAACAAACCCGAATGGATATAGGAGTTGTACTGAATTGAACATTCCGAATAGGCTTTTAAATAAATATCTGCTGTCGACAATATCTCTTGAAATCATTCAAACCAATCTGTGGCGAATCGAAATATTCGCAGATATTTTTTACCATTTTGGGCAAATGTTATGTTCACATATGGAAATGTTCCCGAGGGGAGGAGCTGTCGTAAAATGTTCCAAATTTTCATTACCACGTGCTGCGCTAAACTGAGTAGACATTTAATATTTAACATAATCGAGTTTTTTGACTTAGTGTACGTGTTTTGATACAAATTATTAGGCTGTCTCATTATAAATGCTTATTACAAAAATGTTATTTCCGAGGTGAAAATGGTTTTTAATTTACGAATACCGTAGGGCTATTCGCTAAAGATGACTGTGATTTCTTTTGCAATAGTTTCTGTCAAAAAGTAATTATTCCTGTCAAACAGATATAATTTCTGGTTTCTTAAGTAATAGTTACTGTCAAATAGTAATAGTTACTGTCAAAACACGCATTTTTGACATAACGCAATCAAATTACTCTCCTCAAATGTATGCTTCGTTCACACGTAATAAAATAAAACAAAAAACACTTTATTTGTCTATTATTTTATTGTCTATCTGGAATTGAGACAAACAATAATTTAAAAAAGTGTGCATGAGCAAAAAAAATGTAACGTCAAAACTGGCGGACAATTCTTTACATTTAGAGTACGTAGAAAATTGTTTTCCTTTTTGCTGCATTACCTAGTAAATTGAAAATAAAAATATTTATTTAGGTCCAAAAAACAAATGAAAAATCATTGTTAAATATTAATTACGGTGACTTAAGGTGTAATTAGCTAGTTCAGTTTTGTTGTTCGTGCAATTATTCATATTTTATTAGTAAGTACCAATTTCATTTCATTTTAGGGTTTTACCCTAGTGAAATTATATTATACTTATCCATTATTCTAGAATTTTATATCACGTAGTTGACCTTATCTTTCAGTGGCAAATATACTTATGATGTTAGTTTTATTTATTTTATTAGTATTATTTGTATTGATAAAACCTTCTTATTGACACCTACTAAAATGCATTTTTACTCTGTGGCATCTAATGTCTTTTACCAAAAAAAATTGGAGCGTTTCATTACAACAAAAAGCATATAAATAGCTTTGAACTGAATTAAGAAAGTAACAAATTCAAACAATAAAATTCAAATTATATAACTGATTATATCAAAAGAAAACTGTACACATTATAACAACAAACACAATATAAGTTATTATGGTAAGAGGTATTTTCGGAGAGATTTTCTTTTTAGTGTAAAAAGAGTGCTTAAAATTTAATTAAATAAGAATGGAACGCGATGTAATGGAAAAAAAGTTATCCTCAATACAAAACAAATATCAAAGATCAAGATAATATTATAAGACAACTATATAATATTTTAAGACAACTATAAAAACGATATATAAATGTGATTTTAACTCTTTGCTACTGCTATGTACTAGAAATAGTGAGTATGCGTTATAATTTCTACTTAGTCTTCCGTGACACGATGAAATCACATATAAATATGTCTCACTTGTGTTGTAATGTTTTTTGTCTTTCAGGTGCAATACACGAATATAGCACACCTATATTATAATAGTATTATGATAAGATGATAGCGGCGGTTGATTTCAGAGCTAAACATTTTTTAAGACTTAAGTTTCATCAGTGCAAGCCTAGCGAACATTAGAAGAAAATAAATGTTCCTAAAATTCTGTGAAATAATAAAATTTTTCAAAACTTCTGATTTTTCTTTAATATATTCTTATTTCTCTCACATAATTATCATAGACATAGACACTACGTTACGTACATAAGAAATTATAAATGTAAACTCCAAATAAATTAATAATCGTGAATACAGAATGTAAGTAGTTACATTATCTGGTGCATAACCTGTATTGTCCTATTGTTCGGCAAAGGTCTCCACCATCCATGAAATGGAATGAATAAGGTTTTTCATTTTTTATTAAAGTAAGTAACTAGATTTGAACTACGTCGATAAAAAGCACTTACCCGTGTGCCAGAATTCATTAAAATTGGTTTAGTTTGGCGAGAAAGAGGAAGCCTAGCTACATAATATTATTGTTTCAATATTTTGAAGATACATTATTTTCATTTAGTGCTTTTTATATCCCAGACTGCCATAATTCGTGCTACTAATTGTCATATTTATAAGTTTTCGTATGAAAAACCTCGAGATCTATGACTGAAAACAATATGACCTAAATTCTATTGCATTACGTATTTAATAAGTATTTTATGACCAACATAGTATTAAACAGTTATTAATTTGTTGTATAACGTTAATCTGAAGTGCAAAAACCTTTTAAATATCATTATTTTATCTCACCAAAGTACAAGAAATTACTAAGAAACTGCTCCATGACCAGTTTCCGATTTTGACATAAGAAATTGCGTTACTTGCCTGTAAAGCTGTCAAACCTGCAAGAGGATAGTAACTGGCAAGCTGTCAATTTTTTTGCCAAGCAGTTATCAACCGTATGTGTATGGAAATAAGGAAGCACTAAATCCGAGATGAACCGGTTTCAAACGAAATTATTAATTGCTTTCGAAATCGACTGGAAATTAGTCATCTTTACAGAATAGCCATACCGAAATAGATTATTTGACTCATAAAAAATAATAAAATTTATTAACTTCCCAAAAGATTTACTAGAAACGGCCTTACTTTGGTTCTCGCAATACTTCACTTATATATTATGTCACACGCAATGCTGTCATTATGAGTGTCGAGTTTCCATTAGCACAAGTAGAATCCTCGCTTCCGAGTCGTGATGGAATTTCGATAAACGCTGGTGACCGCGGCGACGACGGCAAAATTAAAATATAATATAAAAACACACACAAGACGACCAGTTAGCGGGGTCGGTAGTGCAACTGCCTGCTACGCCAAGGTCGCGGGTTCGATTCCCGCTCAAGACAGATCTTTGTGTCATTGAGGTTTGTCTCAGTCTGGATGTTTCTATGTATGATAAGTATATTCTAGTATTCTATTATTATATATTCTAGTACCCAAAGTTCAAGCACTGCTTAGCTTGGTACTAGATAATATTGTGTGTATGTTGTGTAATATATGTTTATTTACTTAACATAGAAGCAATTGGTACTCGTAACCAAACCGTAGATATTCGTGGCGATTCGTAGCATGTTCGTAGCACATAAAAAAGTAATACTTTTTACTATACTATAAAATGTTAAAATATTTAAAAAGTTTCGCTATTCAAAAGTCATCTGACAGTAATATCCTACAGTAATGTAATTATAAGCGTTCAGTTTCCATTAGCACAGGTAGATTCCTCGCCTCCAAGTCGTGATGGAATTTCTATGAACGCCGGCGGCCGCAGACGACGCGACATTCCGATGCAAACATTCACGTTCCTTGCTCCGAAGCAGATATTATACAACATATAAGTACGTAATGGTCTGAACTTTGGTAATGGCGGTAAAGAATTCGTGCGAAGTAAGGTCGCTGACATTTCGGCCGAGGAATTTGTGTCAGAGCTTGAACAAAAGAAATATAAAAAACTAAATTATTTATTAATTTTTTGACTCCAAAAGGATATTTTGTTTTTTTTATTTTTTATTTGTTTACTAAGTACTCGAAGACGCCTGGAACGATTTGAGAAATTATTTTTTTGTCTGAAAGAGTGTACTTGTTATGTAGTACTTGTACTTGTTTATTATCATCAGGTCACGTTCTGATAATGGGATCGTAGAGAAATCAAGGGCAACCCTCAAATTAAAGTTACTCGAATATTTGCTTCTAGAAGTATAAAACTTATAGTATTTAACGTTAATGAGCTGATGCTGGAAGGTACATCTGAGATGTACCGATGTTTCGACGATAATTAATATGTCAATCTGCGTAAAGAATACTCTTTCAACTAATACGCAGATTGACTTATAAATTATCGTTCGCTAACGGTGAAAGAAAACATCGTCAGAAAACCTGCATGCCTGAGAGTGCCTAAAAAGTTCTCGAGGGTAATGTGAAGTCTACCAATCCGCACTTAGCCAGCGTGGTGGACTATGGCTTATAACTTTTTATAATGAGAAGAGGCCCGAGCCCAGCAGTGGGACATGTATTAGATACAGGGCTACTAATATAAATGATAATATAATACGCAGATGAGACGAGACGTTGAACATTCCTTAAGTATTTCTTACTAATAATATAAATCACACTAAAAAACAAAGTACGTCTCTACAGCCCATGTTGTTTTAACTGAAGCGGCCGTGGCATAATCGGTCTTGTGATTGAGAGGTGTAGGTTCGAATCCTGCCCATTACACCACGGACGTAAACTTTCTCCTAACAAAAGCAAATTAAGCTTAGCTGGAGTTAACAAGCTCTTTTTTTATATTTACGGGATCACCCTTGTTTTGAACATGTTTATCTCAAGAGTTATGAGACATATTTGCAAAATTATTTTAGTGTTGGATAGGCGATAAAAAACGTGGGTAGCAGCTAACATAAAATAGCATAACACTGCACCATTATATCGAAATCCACGCTGACGAATCGCCGGTAACAGCTACGTTATAATATTTTCACCTCTTCAGTAACAGTATGTAATATATCATGTAAAGATGGCTGTTAGTACTGAGCCAAACTTTTCAGCAATCTTTTCACCTAGCGGGGCTTTTTTACTCAAATTCATATTGCCTGCATACCTTCGCAGATAAAGCTTTACATATAGGACCTATAGGCGTGTATATAATGGCAGGGAAACCTAGTAATGACGGTGAAAAAACGTGCCACATAAGGTCGCTGACTTGCATTTTAATCATGCTATTTATCATATCACCATACTATTTTCGGCATACGGGGAATGATAAATCGTTGCTATGTGTTATTTTTTACCTTAATATTTATTGATTAATAGATAGGGAATTCTTTATTGTACACAAAAAACTTTAATATTATCTAAATTATCTTATTTACAATTCAGTTACGCTTATAATGGAAACAATTTATTTATTACTAACAAAACAAATGAAAGTATCAAATCTAATTATTGATTGTTGTATACACAGGATGACACTAGTATACAAAATATTTAAAAAACTAGGTACGTACTTTATTAATTATTGAATTTTTTACCAGCAAACCTTTGAGCCGTAGAGAGAAAGTAAAGTAAATATTATTTCATAAGTCTCCAAGCTTTTACTCATTACTGCTATGAATTCGAAGCTTTTTTAATAATCCGCAACCAACGTTTATTTCTTGCCTCAGAACAACATCAAACAAAAATACCCATTTTCATAACTCAGCTGCATCAGGAACTAACAAAAACGACGCTGGAAAAAACACTATCAAAAGTTAAAGAAAAAAGTTAAAGAGCACTTTCTTTCCTTGTTAAATCAAACCAATTTGACATGATATTTATAGTTTTATTTGATTTTTATTTCTTCATGTATTGTTATTATTATTTAATGATTATATATGTAGGTAGTCGTGTGTATGTATATGTATATATATATATATATATATATATTTATGTATATATTTATAATATATATTATTCATGAATAATATTATGTGTGTACATGTTATGTATATGTAGTTAAATTTATATTTTGTATTTTCTACTTAAGTTGTACACTTATCTTGCCCTCTATGGCATCATCGTCTCCTCTATTGCTCTAGGTTTGCTGGAAGAGAACTCAAGCACTGAGTTAAGCTCGCCTTTTGTATACTCTTACTGTAATATGTTTATTTTTCTGTAATCTTTTGTGTACAATAAAGTGTTAAATAAATAAATAAAATATCATCCGTGTTAAAAAAACAAAAGGTTCGACCAGCTTAAAAAACCCCGTCCATAAGAAACAAAAAGTTTATAACTGAAATGGAAGCAGTCTCAGGTGAGATGTTCCATTTTTATCTACGTTAATTAGGCGTTGAAGCAAAAAGAGCTAATTACTGAGCAATCCGTCCATATTCCAGATATTTCTTTTCGTATTACCCAGAATTCATCATTTTTCATTCAATGTTTCTCTTATCCAATGTCTGTGCGAGACGCAGGCTTTTTTTTACATAAGAGGGTATTTTCCTAAAAATATACAAGTGCTGGCCACCGCGATATTATTAACCGTGTTGTGGGTGCCAGTGTCTTCGTCTACAGGTACTGTATTACATGCTAGATTGGATGCTGTAACTTAGCGCTAATCTTGAGTTTTAACAGGTTGGTGAAATCGGCACTCTATATTCATACTTGATTAATATTGTGCAAGCCAATGAACCGGAATATATATTTCTACTTTTTCAGATTAACTTCGTGACATTTTCCAAAACATTTTCAACATTCTCAGAATTGACTTTGGTGGTAAAGACTAAAAGTAAAATTATATTTTTGTTTTAAATGTGTGTTGAAATACTTTAATTACAAGTTCGGTTATAAAACATTACAAGTAATATAAATCAAACCAAAATATCGATTACAACTAGGTACAAGGTTGAGAAATAAGCCACCTGGAGGTGTTATTGTCGAGCTTCACCGCTGCCAAATGTGAATGACCGCTGATCTTACACTTCATATAAAACTAGTTGTCAAATTGATTTGATACTAGCGCAGTACAATTTACCCTCCCCACTACCCCGCGAGTTTTGGCAGCATTATTTGCGTATTTGTGTACATTACATGTCCATATTGTTTTTTAAGTCTAAGCAAATTTTTAAATAATCCCGCCAAAACGGGTGCTAACAAAGATCAAAGTGCAAGCATTACAGAAGACATAACCAACCATACTATTTGGATCTGCAGTCTAGGCTACAAGATGCCAAAAATATTCTTAGATTGACAGAATAATATTCATGCACCATCTGTTTCTGAACTGCATACAAATAGAAAATAAAATCAAAAGAGGATTCGACGGTATCTGTAGATGAAATTTTTCAATTCTTCACACAACTCGGTGAAGATGAAATATGAAATTCATAAAGGTTAAATGCCGGCTTAAGTAAACATAAACATTGAAATTTGTTTTTATTTTTATAAAATACTTGAAATTGATTAATAATAAATTATACTTTGACTTTGACGTATACTGACTTGCTTCCCGCCCGCGAAATGGTTTGGTTTAAATCATTTATTCTCAAAAAGACAAAGCCACTTACATGAGAATATAATATAACATTAAGTAAATTAATTATTATGTACCGTCACCGAAAACAAAATTATATCTAAACTTATAATTACATACATATATATACGTTTTAATTACAATAATATGTTTCTACTATATAATTAAACAATTTTAAAGCATTTAATTTATTTTAGATATCATGTTTTATAGCAAGATTTACTGCTTATTACCTATACAATCGATATCCAAATTAGAAATAAAGCAATTTTATTTTTCAATTGGACCGGTTTTGATTCTGCTGAGCTGAGTACAAGATTTTTCTTAAATCTAAGTATGCAGTTATTGTTCTAACTAAAATTGATGTAATGGTTCCTAAGAACAGATTTGTGTATGTCTTATAATTACAGACTTCTCCATACAGACCAATATAAATGAGCCACCCTGAATAAAGATTATACAGATGTATTAAAATTAATTTATGGTTAAAAAAAAAATCTGGTTGTATTTCAAACAAAGGCTGTTAGAAATTGACGCAATGTTCTTCAGTTGTCGATAAATTGATTCGTCAAGTTTTAAGGGCAAAGTGTAAAGTCACTCTCGACTTCAGAAACTCGAGTTTAGAAGTTAAGAACTCGAAAACAAAAAAAGACACGTATTTTTTTTCGCGAGAACGATGTTGTTTTACGAAATCATTAATATTTTATTTCTTAGGTACAAAATATCCCCATGGGTGAGTTTGTAATAGCTACTCCACTCCAATTATGTTACTACTACAACTATCGATTCGTTGAAACATGATTGGATCGGATTGGATTGCGGATAGTATTTTCCGCTCGGGAATTCAGTACTAGACGTTATCATTAATAGGTTTAGAAAGATAAGCTGTGTTATATCAATATCATGTATCTGATAGGCAATTGGCAAATCAGAATTAACATATAAATTGTAACAAGTGACATCCAAATCGACGAAAAGATCTATTGTTTGTAAAATCAAATATTTGGCCGTATACAAGCAAATAAATCTCGCTAACTGCTCTATAAACTATCCGATCTCTAATTACAGAAAAAGTCCTGACTTCACCAACGTCTGGAACCGACGTTTAATGCTGAAATAACGTTTTTGATCTCTCTGTCCCTTTCAAACGTTAAATATAAAAGAGAGAGAGAGAGATCGAATCCGGGTTTAGTGTTAACTGCAGTTTAAGAAATTGGGCTTGGACGAAATAAAGACTAAATCAAATAACCGTCAGGTCAGTGATGTATTATCACTGAAACCCGATATAATCAAATTTTTCAGCCGGGTACCTCTATCAATCATAGTTATTGCGCCGATACAGATGGTCAGTACTTCGACAGATATAGCAACTAGAATATTATAGTCAATAATACAAAGAGTTGTCAGCGCGTCTAACTGAGGCAATTCACGGAATGCTGGTTTATATTTCGGCCAGCGACTTAGTATCGCAATACAACGCGGTAATGCTGCCAGCATTTTCGTACGAGGCCTTCTGACAGTGACTGTTTATTGTTTAAGTTTAAATTAAGTATTAGACTAGTTTAATTTAAGATAAAAAATATTTTTTTTTCCAGTAAATAAAGATGTGAATACCAATAGGTAGGTGTAATAAATTTGAAGTCTATTTAACTACAAAAGTAGACCTTGTATGATTACAAATTAAAAGTAAATAATTCTGGAGGGGGTCATATTAGCTGTATATTTGTATTTTGATATTTACTCGGATGTCTACTCTTCTACGAATATACCTTATACCCATATGATACAACAATAAATGTATGTGATAAGCCAACATAACACTTACATAGAATTACCCGTATATAAATATTTCAGGAAATAATGAGAGGTATTGCAGTAATAAATTACTAGCAGATATACGGTCGCATATTATTGTTTCAATAAATCATTTACACATTTTGGGTCCAACACAGGGGCCATGACCTTTTCCCACCCAAATGCGATTCAAAACAGGAAAAGGAGGATCTATTCCTGTCGGCGGAATGTCAAAATGATATCATGTTGTAGCATCAGATTGGATGCTAAACTTATTATAATCCCAAAATGATTCCTCGCATCGGCTACTGAATTGAAAATGTAATTAGGAATTCACTAATACCATTTCTGAAAGCAAATGGGTTCGCAATATATTTAAAAGACGTAAAATGAATTTTATTCGAATGAATTCCCTTTCAGCGAATCAAAGCTCCAATTCGTTTGAAATCTATTTACACATAATGTTGAATAAAGCCTTTACTAACTGTTCATCAATACAGAAACCTATTTTATTTGAAACGGGCATGATTGCGAACTGTCTTGCCGGATTGGTAGATAAACCTTTTAGTCCAATTAGATATAAATATTGTATTGCACGCATAATTTAATTAACGAAATAAATTACATTAACTTAGCCCTAAATTCACAAACCTTCTAAAACCGCGTTTCTTTTCCCTGGGTACTGGTTTTGATCTCTCTCTCACTCTATATATCTTTCTCCCTCTATCTCTCTCTCTCTCTCTCTCTCTCTCTCTCTATATCTTTATCTCTCTCTATATACCTCACTCTCTCTCTATATCTCTCTCTCTCTCTATATATATATCTTTCTCTCTCTCTATATCTATCTCTCTTTATCTCTCTCTCTCTCTCTCTCTATATATATCTTTCTTTCTCTCTATCTCTCTCTCTCTCTCTCTCTCTCTCTCTCAGTTTGAACGGGACAGAGAAATCAAAAACGTTCGTTTAGCTAGCTTTAAATCCCATGCCATAAATTTGACAGGTTTTCACTATTGCTGGTACACATATAAAGAAATGAAAAAGTTTTACACATAATATTTGACTCCTGATTTCTTTGAATTTTCTCTAGTGTGTGTCTACGACAGAGCTAGTAAACTTTGCATCACTAAGTTATATACTTATATAGCCTGTCAAACATATTTTAGCCTTTTTACGACGTGGACCGTACTTACATGGATCGTTAAATGTACTATGCTGGAGTGAGTGTCTAGTTGCCTACAAACTTAGGATTCAATTTTATTTGCAGACATTTTCGTATTTCTACCGACTTCCTAAAAGGAGTAGGATCTTTATTCAATGCATATCTTTTTTTAATGTTGTGCAGCGACTTCTCCGTCATTTGTGAACCTATTTAAAAAAATATTATTTTAATTTGAGGTAACGTACTCCCGAAATTGTGCTATGGCCACCAGTCAGGATCTGATCATGGCATCCCATAGAAATCGAGGGCAACCCCAGGAGGGTTGCCCTCGATTTTTGTATATTTGTTGTTTTTGTATATTTTCTGAAGCTATTCAGATATTTCCATCTAGCAGTAAGCATCTCATGATGATGAGATGACCTTGGAACCTTCCAGAGTTGTACCTACAACTCTTCAACGTTCAGCAGTACGGTGATAATCAGTTCAGACCGTTAATCGCATTAATCCCAAATAACACTTTTCAATATCGGGAAGCGAACCCGAGACCTAGACGCCGCGGATTATGTTGGTATGAAAAAAAAGAAAAATTTTGAGAATATTTATAAAAAAGGCAGCCTGCGTCGCTCTCCGGCTCCTAAATTTATCAGACAATATTTATTAAAAATTTGGCACTTGCGCCGCTCTCTAGATCTTAGATATTAAAGAGAATACTTTAAAATCCCGAATCTGCGGCGCTCTCTAACTTTTATATTTTACAGATAATATTCAAAAAAATACGGCACCTGCACGCTATCTCACTCTCAGTCACGACAACAAGTAGCACAATTAAAGAAAGAGAGGGGAGGGAGATAGTAAATACACAAATAGACAGCAAAGAAATATAATTAACTATTATGTGAAAGCTGAAGTATTTTTAACTCGCTAAGTTAGGCCAAAAAAGGTTGGAAGACTATAATAATAAAATAATAAAATTGTTAATTTATCTCAACACAGTATAAAAAATTACACATGAAAACATACATTAGGGATACTTAACACATTACAATATAATAATTATATTGTGTGAGACTGGTGTCTAAACTAGACCTACGTCTGTATTTCAGGACACCAGGTCTCCACTCCTCTCAATTGATTTCATTTCTTGTGTAAGTGAAACAAACGGTTTTAAACAAATTAGTCTGATTATGTAAATAAACTTAAAATAGTTAAAATAGTTAAAAGCCTAGTGTGGTATGTGGTGTGATTTTAGGCATTCATGTAAGTGTATGTGTATGTGTGTGTGTGTGTGTATGTGTGTGTGATGTTTTTGTGGGTTTATTTGATAGTTCACTCATTGTGTTATGTAGGTATATATATTTTCGGTTTCATTGTAATTAAGTGTAAGCAGCCAAATAGTGACGGTTATTTTACAATTTCTTTGGGTAAGGCTGAATACAGAGAATGTTTTATTTATTTTATTGTATAAAAATCTACCTAGATGGCAATAAAACCGTTTCGAAAACATAGTAGTTAAAAAAATAAAATAAAAAAAACCAATTAAAAAAAACTAATTAAAAAAAAAAAGAATATTCTTAACTCGAGCGTATTCTAAATATTATAAAATGTTCTAATTTTTTTCAAAGAAAAAGGAACCGCCTTCAAAAACTCAAAAGTAAAAAATAAAATATTCGCTAAACTTTGCTTACCTTTATATTAATTTGTTTAAAACAATAAACCCAAATAATTATGTAATACCAATTAATTATATTTTTTTGAAGTCGGCGCCAAATCACATAAAATAATTGCTGATAAGTTTACGAATGCATTCGATAGATGGCGTTGTACATCTTTTCTGAATCGCGATATGGTTTCGTTACGAGCTTAAATATAAATACCGTGCTCTTGCTTCCACTTTTAACGTAATATGCAGCGCCCTCTAGAGCATTACAAATATTCAGTAGCATATTATTGTCCTACAAAGCTAGTAATAAAGTTTCTTATTGGACGAGTTGGATGTGCTGACCAGACCAGACTAGACGATAGTCATTCATTACTCTTACGTGAAAGTTTACTGAACGCAGATTTGATTGGATGAGTTTTACCTCATTATTTAGTCATCTTTAGATCCTGTCAGGATCTAAAGATCGGTCAGGAACTCAGGATCATCCTGAGTTTCCATTAATTTTTGCAATTAGGTAAAGAAGGTTTGATAAATTACCTTATTGTCAGCATATTTTTTAGTTTTAATTAGTATTTGTTTTGTGAGTTTTTCAATCACTAGTTAAATAAGGCTTTGATAAATTACTTCCAGCATTTATAATTTTAATTGGTATTTGATTTTGTGATTTTTCAACAATTATTTCGGTAAATACGGTTTTAATTGTTATTTGATTTTATGATTTTTTCAACAATTATTTCGGTAAATACGGTTTTAATTGGTATTTGTATTTGTGATTTTTTCAACAATTATTTCGGTAAATACGGTTTTAATTGGTATTTGATTTTGTAATTTGGCGCCGACTTCAAAAAAATATAATTAATTGGTATTACATAATTATTTGGGTTTATTGTTTTAAACAAATTAATATAAAGGTAAGCAAAGTTTAGCGAATATTTTATTTTTTACTTTTGAGTTTTTGAAGGCGGTTCCTTTTTCTTTGAAAAAAATTAGTACATTTTATAATATTTTGAATACGCTCGAGTTAAGAATATTCTTTTTTTTTTTAATTAGTTTTTTTTTAATTGGTTTTTTTTATTTTATTTTTTTATTTCAAGCTTTTTAGTGTCTTAGTTTTTTAGATTTAACGATGGGGTTAGGAAGAAATACTAAGGCATCATTACGCATGAAACACAATAGAAACAATCAAAATATAGCCCAAAGAATACGACGGCGCCTCCAATACTTAAGAGAAAATGCCCGTACAGTTCATACCCGTAAAAATTCTGAAGAACGTGAACAACGTTTGATTACTCAACGCGAGCTAGTTCGTAATTTAATTGAGGCACAAACCCACGAAAGAAGGCAAAGGAAACATTGGATGGGATCGCTATTGCAGACTTGAGCACTAACAAACTACTTAATCATCCCCATGACCGAAAACCTTTGGCCGAAATGGACAGATTACGGGTATATGAGACAGATTAATTTGTGTTTCATTTGTAATTTGTAATGCCCGTTTACCTCTAAAGGTGGCCTTCCGAAGGCAGCGTCAGCAAACCCGAGCGTAGCGTTGCGCGCGCAGCTTTTTTGTATGATAATATGCTCGCAGCATATTATCATACAAAAAAGCTGCGCGCGCAATGTCACTTCTGCGTGCGCAGTTTTTTTTCTATGAAAATATGCTGCGAGACGCTACGCTCAGGTTCGCTGACGCTGTCTTCGGAAGGCCACCTTAAAGATCTTTTTTTTTATCAAATCCTTATATATTATCATAAAATTCTTTCTGAGATCTTCATGATCATAAGTTATCACTATGATAATAACAAATATGCTGAAACGTCAGCCCCGTCCAAACCTAAGCAGAGCTTTCGGTACTTTAAGGGTAGGTAAGTAGGCTGTCTCTGCTTACCTTTCAAAGCATACACAGGCATGATGTTATGTTATGTAGTGGTGAAAACAATACATAGATACACGATTGCACAAAACGTGGTTCATTAGCTATTCGTTTTTGAAGAGTTCCGTTGCCTGTCTCCAAAGACCTTCATCAGATTCTGATAAATTATATACTAAAACCTTCCTTGAAACACAAGGATTAAAATACCGAAAACTGCATTCAAATCGGATCAGTAGTTTCCGAGAAAATCGCGAACATAAAAAGGTGACATACATACATACATACGGGTCGAATACAGAACCTCTTTTTTTTTTGAAGTCGGTTAAAAAAGGTTTTATTGCCATCTAGGTAGATTTTGTGTAATGCACTAGACCAATGAGGCAGTTGGTGATTGTTTGTAGACTTTTCTATATTTTATAAAGTAAAAATAATAAACAGTGTTTTGTTACATTCGGTTTCTCAATAAAAATAGTTTATTACGAACATATTTAACGATGAAAATAAGTAGCAACATCAACCTGAAAACCTCACACTTAATCTCCTTAAAGTATTATCAGTGTCAAAGCAAACCATATCTACCGGGTATAAAAAATAAAGCCTGACCTACTTAGCAAAGGAGAAAAATGTGGGATATTCTTCATCCAGTACTTTTTATACATTCAATCTGAGTTCGGCACTTTGATGTGTCAATGTGGCTTACAGACACTCAAAACTTCGCTCGTTTCCGCTTAAAAAGGGACTTTACTCATCCACTCGATTTTTCTTTCTTAATTTATTTGACTTTTTCTATTTGTGTTTTATTCTCGTTGGTGTTGAGATTTCTTTAGGCGCCATAAAAGTTTTGTTTAATATTCATTCAACACAAAATTGTACAAAAATAATATGACAAAAGTCTGATGTTAAAGCGTTATCAATAAGATAACTCATTGAGTGCACGTTGGCGTAGTGGTTAGAGCGGTCGCCTCGCCGCTTTCCACTGCGCTGGAGTTGCCCACACAGGACAAATCTTTGTGTGATCCGCAAATAATTATTCTGACTCTGGGTGTGCTTTGTTTGTGTGAAATGTATGTTTGTGAACACCCCTGCCACACAGGTGTGTGAAATGTATGTTTGTGAACACCCCTGCCACACAGGAGTTATTCATAGTGCGGGCATCGTTTTAAAACAAAAAAAAAGTCATGTCATGGTCAGTGACACAAAAAGGAATACTTTTAGCTTTTAAAAAAGGCGGGCGGCCACTAGCTCTTAGTCTATAAATCTTGAATTTCTGTAGATGTTGCCTTTTTCGCTCCCCACATTCGAAAATCGTATATCGGTAAAATGTTTTTGTTGTAAACGAATTATTTCTCAAAACATGCAATTAATGTTCACCAGAGACAATAAACGTAGAATTTTTTTTTTTATTCTGCTTCGCCGATATTAGTCAAAAGTAGTCAAGCAAATTCGTCGGCACATTACGTAGGTACTTCTAACACTTCGTAAATCTTAGCATGTACTAAGTAAAAGTCCCCAAACTTAAAGATCTTAAAAAGTTTCGTTTGAGTGAAAATCTTTGTAACGCGTTGCATTATAAAGGTCGAGCATCACCGAGAATGTTTTTTTTAACTCAGTTCTTTACTTTTTATATCTTTGCATCTTAGTTCTTGAAAAAGTGCCTTAGGTTTTACATGAAATCTAGCCTGAAAAGTTTAGAGCACTTTAAGTGTTTCAAGATGTTGAGTAAAATGCTAGCTATGTCTTTTTTAGGCCGCCGAGGATTACGGGGACTTAATATTGATAACGGGCCTTTCTCTAAGACCAAATCAATACGAATAAATAAAATTGATGTCTGTTTTTAATAAAATGGTGAATGCAGGTAACTGACTACAAGGTGCGTAACATAGGCTACATTATTTTGATGTACAATCAATTAGGTATGCAGGGCAAAAACTTCAATGCCAAAACTGACTGCAATAGCATGTGTAAATAACATTTAATAAGTTTATTATATACACTATTTAGATATGTAACTCACTTATCCATAACTGGTGTAGTAAGTCTTTACTATGACATAGAAGTTTTTGCCCTGCATGGCCCACTGTACCTAATACATGATGACGATCACGCAGATGAAACTGTGGGAGACAGTTAGTTTTTTTGTTTGAGCGCTAAGCTCGAGAACTACTGGTCGAATTTTTGATAGTTCTTTTTGTGTTTTATAGTCGAACTCTTAATAAAGTTCATTCAATATTTAACATTACGCTAAATTTTACGGGAGCGGAGCAGTAAGGTTGAACGTGGGTCAAAGCGCCGGAGCAGCCTATGACTAAATACAACGAATTCCACGCACACGAAGTAGCGGGCAAAAGCTAGTTTGTAATATGTATGTGAGTCTTATGTATGTATATGACATACGCCTTGATGCCTGAAATAACAATTATTTGATTTGAATTTAAGTAGTTCTACAATTACCAGTTTAGTACCCTCATTTAATCGAGGCTCTCCCTACGTTTCACCACAATTGCTTTAGCCCAAAATCTAATCGTCTTTATGACCTGAAGGTCGGTCCTAATATTCGTAATGGCTTAGATATCTCATCACATCTAGTGGATAATCAGTGTAAAATTACTAATCTACTGAATATTGCTGTCAATATATTTTGTATAATATATATCAATACCTTATATTATTATTTATGGAAACTAAGACTATCAAACTCAAAAGTAATATCAAAATTCGCTTTCAAATAAACAAAAAATCTCCCGCGGTTTTATCTGCGTGGTAGTACCTACCATCAATAAAAAAACTCAATAACAGAAAATAAAATACCTATATACCTAAATAAACCTATTTCTGATGATAATTAATCTAAACTCAATCAATAAGCAAAATCCCTAAAAACTAATATCTATACGAATGACTAATGCAAAGAGTATACTAATATATTGGACTAATGCTACCTAACAGTATTATAAAATAAGCTACGGTCACTACGTACAATATCAAATATACTACCTATACTTTAAAATTAAAATCTATACCTACGACTTATAAAAATTACTATCTATTATCATATTATCTGTGCTATTATTTACGGTTGGTACAGTAATGGGGTTTGGGGAACGAACCGCAAAATTAAGTTTGTTTTTATACTATGTCGGGATAAAAAGTACCCAGTGTGGTGCCCAGGATATTAAAGAATAATTATACCAAGTTTCATCGTAATCGAGCCGGTAGTTTTTGCGTGATGCCTGAACAAACAGAACCAGACAGAGTTTTCGGTTCGGTGTTGGTCTAGTAACACCATTTATTTTTATGATATTTTCAATGTACAGAAATTTTACTTCTACAGATTTATTATAAGTATAGATTATCTGAATATTTATTTTTCTTTTGCACTCAATTCGATTACATTTTTTTTATGTTTGTTCGCCGATTACTTGATGACGCCTGGACCGATTTGAGATATATTTATTTTGACAAAAAGTGAATACTTGTAACGGGGGGCCCTTTTCATCAGGTCACGATCTGATGATGGGATCGTAGAGATATCAAGAGCAACCTTAAAATTTTTAAGGCTTCTATATTGTTTTTCGTACTTTACCTAAAGTTTCTTGGATATTTGCATCTAGCAGTTAATATTTCACGTTGCTGAGCTGATGCTGGAAGGTACACTCCTCTACGGTTAGGAGTACGGGGATAATTGTTTAAATGAAGACACCTTAAGGCTGTTTATTGTATTTTTTCAAATCAAATTTGGTTTCAGATACCGATTCAGGTCCGTCACAGATTTATGGATATCAGCTCACTATTGGATACACATGAATTGTGGCAAGGGCACATCCCGTTAGCATTTCGCGAAAACTATACAAGGGTATTCCATTATCAAACCACTGTCTCCTTGCATTCATGGAAGCGTCTCCCACCTATACAGCCCACCCTAAACAGTAATACTGGTAACACAAAGGAAGTAAATTTCTCGGTAGTGTAGCGAATTAATTAATCAAAACCGAATCCTTGTGGCTTAGCCCCAATCGGTGTTGTCGCCTGTAATAATATAATTAATTAATTAATATTTCACAACTCACACACAACGCCAACTAGTCCCAAACTAAGCAGAGCTTGTACTATGGGTACTAGAATAACTGATACTAATACATATATACTTTTCTTTTTTTGTAAATACATACTTATTATACATAGAAACACCCAGACTAAGACAAACCCCCATGTTCATGCACACAAAGATTTGTCTTAAGTGGGAATCGAACCCACGACCTCGGCGTCGCAGGCAGGTACACTACCCACTCAGCCATCCGGTCGTCGAATAATGCTCTAGTACAGGCCACATCTTAGTGCAGAGCGGAGGTAAACTAGTCTGAAATTGTAACGTAGGAGAACAATGCAAGATGGTGATACCGCATCCGTACAAGGTGCTAATTTCAGGCTTAATCCTTACTACAAATAGTATTTCGAGCATATATACTTATATATACTATGTGGCGTAAATTAGGTTTGTAAATTTAAATCATTAGATAATTCCAACAAAATAATTTCCTGTAATGATCCTCGTCTAATGCTTGCCCACCTTAGCAGAATAAATGGCAATCTAGTACAAATCTAAAACCCAGTCAGTACCCCCCCCCCCCAACTTGGGGTACTGGATGGCTCTTAGGTATCTACTAGGATTGGCCATAGGCTGATGATTTGACCGTTAAAATACTGTTACTCGTCAAATCCAATATCAAATGATTTTGGCTTGCGTATTTTTAACAAACTCCTTTTGTTATTATATTTCTAAGAGTCCCTCAAATAGATATAGAGTTCATTTGGGTTTGAAGATGGGAGATTTATTTAGTTAGAAGACTTTGACTGATTTCCAGAGGCGGCGTAAGGCGTGGTCGGTGTGTTCCACCGCCTACGGCCACTGCTGATAAATAAATATTATATATATTTGGTCAATGATTACATTAAAGGAGCCGACTGTACATTACGATATTCTTAGCTGAAGCCGTAATTGGTACCGTACGCGCGTTCGTGGTAAGCGGCTTGCGAACCACTCGCAAAGCAACACATTATATCTTTTTGGTTACAGTAAAGGCAACTGATCAAACTGTTACAACAACGGCTTGCAGACTAAAACCACCACGATGTCCTTCTCCCCCATAATGGCAGGAACGTGGAAACGCTTGCGCACACTTCGACAAACCCGCCGCGCATGGTCACTGCTGACCTCTCTCGGTTTACGGCTCACTGGGACATACAGTGAGCCGTGATTAACGCAAGGACCGCGTGCAATGGTTATCAGATACCCCCATGTCTGACGAACCGATCCTCATTACGATGAGATAGATGGGTGGTCTCGCCGCTTACCACACATCGGTCGCAGAGGATAGGGAGAGCGGCGCATCGTCATACCGTCACTCCACTTTCCCTGCGGCCCCACCACGCCCTAGAACTTACGGCTGCGGCCCCACCGGGACCGTGGAAGGCAGGGAGAACGGCGCACCGTGATACCGGCACTCCTCTCCCGCCGCGGATCCTCAACTCCCCGGCCGCAATGTCGCAACACTACGGCCCGGCTTGGTTGCGGTGCCTCCCCACGATAGACACCGCAACTTGTTGGGCCGCTCCCACATGGGCTGCCTGACAAAAATCCGAGGAGCAGTCCCTACTTGGGGTCCACTTAGCTTCGCCATGGTCACCCACCATGCCACGGCTACTAAGCCCCACCACAACGACAACGCAGGACACCCGGTTGGTGGGGTCAATGAGTAGGTACCCTGCTAATAAGATCGTACACGTACGATAATAAATATCGATTCTTGGCATCACTGGTGGGAACGTCATAATTGATCTCACCTGTGCCTGCTGTTCTTACCCCTAATTATTACTATACTCTATGGTTCTTACTTTATTGAGCTCATAGACAAAGCATCACTAAAGTAATAATATGTATAACGATTCTAATCGATTCCGAATAATCGACTAAAAGTGTATTTGTACTTTAGTTTCTCGATTACATCACTGGTTTTTATTATTAAGAAATCGTTTTTCTCTTGTCGGCAATCAGTAGAAGCGTAGTTGTAAATTTTTGATTATTAATTTGGATAGCTGATATTTAGCGATCATCAAAGATGAAGAGTGTTATAATTGTTTGTTTGTTATCACTTTCCGTGAGCTTTGTCGTTGGACTTCCAGCAGGTAAGCAAATATAAATAATTTCGTTGTCAATCAATGTGTTCCATCCACTATTTCATAAGAATTTTCTCATGACGATGCGTAGTTTCTGACGTTGTTAAGTCTACGAGAAATAATGTTGTTCTTTTTTTAAAAAAAATGTTAATTGGCTGTCGATGCCATAAACTGCCTTGATTATAAATGTACACGTAGATCTATCAAGGTCATAAAAGAGTTCCGTGTAATGTCTGGTTTTTTTATGACGCGGCATAATTATTGAAATAACTGCTGGCTTGATTCAATAACAGCAGTTACTGGTTATTGCACTCAATAAACCCAATTAGTGCAGTTTCTCGTTATGAACTGCTTACTAATTAATTATTCTAAGATGCTGTTGAACCAGTGTTGTGTTACACAATGTTTTTTTAAATTCTCTCTATGCAATCAACTAGTTGTAAGACAACTCTGCTGCCATTGGTTCTTATTAAATGAATAATTCAATTGAAATTGGTTCATTGAATGTTATCTCATGTCTTGAGTTCGCCAGATAATGTTCATAAGACGGTCAAGTTTATTGTTTTAGAGCCGTTTGTATAGGTGCTTATGTGGAAACCTGTTTTTCTGCTGTTATAATTACAAGGAAAATTATTTTAATAATACTGCTCAAGAATATAAAAAGGTATTGATACAGTTAATTTAGCAGTGGTTACACTGGACTAACTGTTGTCAACAGGGGTCATCAAACTGTCTTAAATGAAAGAAAACACAAAATGCCTACTTCTCTTTCGAAACTAGATAGTGTAGTAATTTACCACACTATAGTGCTTATGACAATTTTGTTGATTGCAGGACATTTTGTGTTTTGATTTGGACGATGATAAATTGTATTTTTTATTATGAGCTTTAGTGCTAATACTTGTTGGAACTGTGATCAGTAAGATAGCAATTGTATACTTAGGAACATATTCTCCATTGTTTAAAGGACACACACATCATAATTATAATGACCGCTTAATAAACATAGTGGAGTTTTATGAGTTTTATATATTTATTGATATCCCAATGTTACAAGTCAGTTTTTACATTTTCTTATAGTATTTAATAAAACTAAATTCACATTGTACAGCCCACTCCTCTTTGCGCCGGTGGATACCAAACTTTATACAGCTTATACCAAGCAAGAGCAAGTTGTTTCATAATCCCCGATGAAAAATATTTCCTATTTACCTAAATCAATACCTACTTCAAAACAGATATATTCAATTCATTGTTTTTAATTAAGTATTCAAATTTGATTTTAATTTGATTTTCAAACCTTAAATAAATTGAAATTGAAATAATTAAAGCATTATGATACCTCTAACTTTGATTACCATGAAAAATAAAAAAAAACCATTTTTGATATGAGAGCAATGTCAATTGACTAGAGTCTATGAAATATTTAAATGAGACTTCATAAAACCAACAATAACAACAAATAAATCAGATACCATTGTCCAAATAGCCCTGATAACTGCTTGTTTAATGACCTAAACAAGGCTACAGAGAACGCTATATAAAACATTGACCATTGAAGCGAAAAGAAGAAGAAGAATCAGATTCTTACTGCCTACACACAAATCAATAGTAATATTTTATTGCTAGTAGTATAACATTAACAATAATTTATATTATTTCCATTCATCTATTTTATTTAATAACTTAAGTAAAGATATTATAATATGCTAAGTTCATCAATATATTTACATTAAAAAGAGCTCTTCCTCTCCTATTTTTGCCGTGCCTGTCAGGGTCTGTTATTGATGCTGTACCTAAATTTAGGATCTATATGTAACATTACGGAGTGCATTATAGAATGAATATTGAAACCTCTAACAACAAGAGGTCCAGAAAATTTTCTTTTATTAGCACTTATTAACCTCTTAACATCTAGGTCTCATTCTTAATATTCATACACATCTGTAAATTAAATTAAATTGTGTTTGATGTGATACTACAGTGTATAAGATATCCATGTTTGTGACCATGATATCCTATTTTTAATGGTGAAAGAAATCTTGACAAAATACCCAATTATAATATAACCTATTTGCAGAACATCAAAATATTATAATTTATAGCTAATATTACTCAAGTACTATCTAGCATTCTAATGGTAAAGAAGAAGATTAATGATAAGAAAAGTTTTATTGAAACAGACCAGTAGTTTCTGTGATTAATTGCAAAAAACAAAAAAACTGATCTTGTCTCTTAAAATATATTTTGTTCCATAAAAATTACAAAAAAGTAATTAAATGTCTTTTTATCTGAAATATGCATATTGAGCAACTAAGCATTACGCACCATATCCAATCTTACTGACAAGAAACAATGACAGATTGGAACTGGTTTACTACTCTCAAGGCCATGTAATAGATTACAATACCACTGTCACTCAATACTAAGTATACCTTGGAATGGCGTCTAACACCTAAGTAATTAGCTTAATACTGGGCGGCGCGTTATCGAAAACACGTAAGACGAAACTGATATATAAGACAAACCACAAACATATTCAAATTTTTTATTGACATGATAGCGGGCGGAAGCTTAAATTGTTAATCCCCTAAAAACTGCAAATTCAAATCATTTATTTTCATAGGCCCCAGGAGGCGCTTGAACACGTCAAAACATTACAAAAAATGATATAAAAATAAATATTAATCAAACTGTTTAAATTAAAATTAAAATCAATCCAAGTACCAGCTCCAATGGGTATTGCATTATGAGAAGAGCTGGTGAGAAACTCATGTGCACCATCTTTTAAAATGAAAACTATAACAATAAGTAGGTATACATAATAAAAGTCACATAAGAAGAGCAATTCATTTCCAAATACTATTATCATTTATGTAGTCCGAAATACTGCACTAGTAGAAACTGTGTTGCAGCAGTTAGCGCCTTCCCAGTACAGCTGACACATTTATTTTATCTATATATATAAAAATGAAACCCGTTTTCCGTTGTCACGACTTGGCATGAAAACGGCTTGACCGATTTGGCTGATATTTTTTTTTGTAGTTTTCTAATACTCTACAAGGTTGTTACGGTAAAAAAAAAAAAAAAAAAAAGTATTCATTTTTATATGGGGGGTATTATAGATTCCTGTTTAAATTGAATAGGTACGCATACATAAGATAGGTCAGCTATACAAAATAAAGTAGTGCATCAAATTTACGCTAAGGCGGTACGAAGTTCGCCGGGTCAGCTAGTGTTTAATAATAAGAAGTCTACTCATTAAAAACTGTTAGTAAGGATACGACTAAATTACCTAGAAGGGTGTGGCAGGGATGTACAACCACACTTCACCTGTTACATATAGGTCCCAAGAGAGTAAGGCTATCGCCATCCACTGGGCACAATTCTTACTCCATGCTGCTATTGTGAATTATCTAAAGGAAAGTTAACAAATAACACTTTGCTTGACCCGGGGATCTAGAACTAGAACTCGGAAATCCTTGATTTCGGTCGGGCTCGCCGTCAAAAAGCCCAACTATGTCCCGCTTTATCCGGACGTAGGGCAACGGTAGGTGGGCCGATTTTGCCCACTGTCATTTGGCAAACTATAAAATAACATATTGGGCACAAGTGAGATTCCACAATATTTGTATGTATCCATCTAGACATTAATTATTATATTTTATAGACTTTATATCGATATTTGGCATAGTTTTTCGTGTCTATGAAAAGAACTGAGCGGTTTGTATACTGAGTTTCACGGTTTTATAAATATTTGATTCTACCTAATCAAATTATGGTTTTTCTACCTCTTCTTCATCCCTATTCTCTTATGGAATCATAAATTTTATACTTTGATAATGAAAATTTCAGCGACAAGCGAAGGCAAAGCAGAGACACCTAAAGCCGATGCAGTAACTACGACTTCTACAGCGACAACGCCCGCGGCAGGTAGTGCCACTACTAATGCAACCTCTCCAACAACTGAAAAGCCTGCCATCGTTACTACGGTGGACCCAAAGGCACCCACAACAGAAGCTACAACAACCCCGAAGGATAAAACAGACCCTGGCAACAAAGGAGTAACTACTACAGTAGCACCAAAGGCCGAAAACACAACATCGACAATTGCTCCAGTCACTCCAGAGCAGAAGACCAACGTTACCACTGTTGCTCCAGACAGCAAAGACGGTGGCAAGACAGTTACCACGCCGAAGAGCGAAGTAGTTGTACCCACGGAAGCACCTAAAGTTCATGTGTCCAGAGCGTGAGTATTGTTTTTTTTATTCATATTGGGCTAGTGCATAAACTGCAACTTCTCGGTTCTGTTTCAAAGAAATTTGGTTGTTGATATGTGGGGAACCAAGCGATCCTACACATTTACAGATATAAACGGAATTATTCACTTTCAATTCACACATGTAAGCGTGATAAATACCCATGTAACCTGTATGATTATTATTTATTGATAACCTGTATTCCACGCGGAAGTTGTGCATATTTTTCATATGAGTTTGTAGGGAAAAATATGATAACATCCAATTATTTTATTTTTTGACCCAAGTTAATCAATATGTAATAGTGTTTTCCTTTTGAACCATTTTCCTTGAAAAGATAACAAATGTGTTTTGGTCATACACGCAAAATCAATCGCGTAAATGTAAATTCATTGTCACGCAAACCTGTAGCGAAAGTAATTGAAATTTTATAACTCCACATAAGGAAATGTTACTAGTAAAAATACTTTCATGAAATGTATTGATTTTTTAATGTCTCGGTAGTTTTTAATATACTCTTAAAATATAATATAACCTCATACCTATAATACATGGATGAATGTGATAGAGTTATATAAAACCCACATTTCGCCTGTTATATTGTCCCATGAAGGTTGCGAGTAAGCCTATCAACATCTACCGGACACTATTCTAGACTTCCATGTTGCTACCGAAAATTTCCTAACGGAAAAAATCTCAAGTATTACTTGCCCGATCCGGTGGTTAATCCTCAGAGCGCATGGTAAGCGGTCGCATAGGCTACCGCTTGACCAATGAGGCAGTACTCCATATTTCATTCGAAAATTGTACTGAAATAAAATACAGCATCAATACCATACACATAAGTCAAGTCAGGGCATCAGTCGAGGCGGCTTGAACCCACATGTACAAAAATGTAATGAATGAATCACTATGAGTAAAAATAAATTACAATATATTGGCATTCTGCGAATGTAAGAGGATATGATAACGAAGGTTATCGGTTGTGCGACCCTTTGTATAAAAAAATATCTGCTAAAATCCTTTGTTTTTTATTTCATTAAATTGCGCACATGTAGTGCTTGATAAAATGAGCATATAATTTTTTTTTTTTTTTTCTTCTGCGTTGGATCCGCGATCAGTCCTAGACTATAAGCGGATGGGTTTATTGTATTGGCGTTTGTAGTAAGCTTCTTCCAGTGAAGATCGCCACTCTATTTTTGTCACTTTGGCTCATTGTCCAGATTTCTGATATTTTTTATTATATGCATATAATTTAACAGTACTTAAATGTAATCGTAAAAGAGAATAAGTAGTCTCAATAATACGAATCTAACAACAAAGGGTTCAAACATCATTTTCATCACACCAGTTTTTTTTTTTTTAAGAAGTTACTATTGATATATTACAGATATTGACAATCTTAAAAATTAAATAATACTAAACAAAATCCCTAACTATGTACAGCTGGAAAAGAAATAGAACTAAAAATTTAAAAGTTATGTGTACCATAGTTAATTATTAAATGTTATCTAATATAAAGTTGGTGGCAGTCTAGTATAGTTTTTTTTTTTTTTTTTTTTTTCCTTAAACATAATCTTGTTTTGCACCTATAACTACTTGGATAAATTAATGCTGACCTCACTTGACATTCAATTCAGAAGAATGAGATATAATTTGACTGCTCGCAGAATCTCAGTATTCTATCACTTTTCAACCTTACATATTTGATTAATTTGCTACAATCGCAAGGATTGGATTGGAAAAATTAATGTTGGATTCTTTTACTTTTTGAATATATCTAAGAAATATGAACAAACAAAGCACGAGACCTAGATAGTAAATATAATCATATTAACTGCCGCGGCTCCACCCCCGTGGTACGTCGATAAAAAGTAGATTATATTTTTCTGGGGTCTGGATCAAATTTCATCAACATCAGTTAATTTTATTATATATTTTTTCCATTACAATATTAGTACAGATGGGTCTATGCCCTTTTAAGACAATAATTCATACCTGGATCCAATTGGGTGTCGGCAATGGCCGTTAAGGGATACCTTATAATCTTGTATTGTCCTAAATATTTTGTTTAATATTTCAGATTCGACGGATGGAGTTTCATTGGAGGTATGATTCTGACCATGGGTCTCCTTGCAATTGGCTTCATGGGATTCAAGTACTACAAGAACCAAACCGAAAGAAACTACCACACTCTCTAAATACTTCTAAGTTCACCTTTTCTATATAAGTGCACCAAATACTTGTAAGGATTATTTTTATTGGGAGATTTATATTGATTTATATACTCAAAATTTCGAGTGCACTTTAGTAAAATACAGGAAATGTGTACACGTGATTCTAGAGAATCGGCTCTCTCATCTCAAGATTTGAATCTCAATTGGTTCTTAATAGAAACCATTAGATAAGAATGTCGTATATTATGACGTCACTTTATAGTCAGGCTTAAACACGTTTCTATACAAATACATTGCTCATTTAGCTATCTTCTCGTTCTAGAATCACGTGTGCACGAAATATTGAATACTTTAGTACCTATATTGTAGCTTGTCCGAATTATCCGATAGGTGGTTGGTCGTTAGATCTAATTTTATCAAAAAATTAAATTTGTTTCTCATCTTTATAGTGTAAGTTTGTAATTTCTAGTAGATGTTTTGGCATTTATTTTTTTATCGTATGCTTAATTTTAAATGCGTCTTACGTAAGCATGTACCTATCTCTTCGTCCGCCAGTTTTAGTACCGGAGTAAAACATTCGTATATATTAACTGTGATTTGTAAATTTGGAATAAGAATATTATTTTATATACGGATTTATTGAGATTCTACATAGTATTATTGCGGGCGCCTAAACCGGTTAAAATTTGAAAAATGAATGCTGCAGCTAGAAAAATATTTTTATGTTTGTTAGATTTGGATTTATTTACTTGTATTATTATCTAAATTATAAAATGGGATATTTCTATTGTAATACCAGCAAATATTTTTCGAAGATTAGTCGCTTTCAAGACGCTATATGCTGCAATTGGCTTCTAAATTATTGATATTCATCTTTGAGTGCAATTTAGTTGTAGTGTTGATATTCTATTTCTTGTGAACTGTGCCATGTTTCGGATTTCAATGTTAAACACTGCATTTGGTAAAATTGATATTTCTGTATACAGCTTCATACACACTGTATTTCAAAGATATAGCTATAAGTATATTTATTAATGTTAAGTGTTAATGTAAGGAAACGCAATGTGATGATAAAAAAGGGTCTAAAAGTAGTACCTATACTGGTTTGGCATAATCAAGTTATTGAATCTCGTATACTAAATCAAAATTGTCTCAAAACATGCCTCGGGAGTCTCAGCATGAGTAATATTTCGACTTTTTTATGCCAAATCACAATCAAAATTAAACCACAAGGAACAGTCACTTCACTCACTCAGTATAACAACTTTAAAGATCGTCAATTGTTTTGCAGATCTACAAGACGGCGTGGTCACAGTATAAATATGTACAAACAGTACGGAAACTGCCTACAAACGTGCGAAACGGCACGCACACATAAACATGCACACCGACGAGACCCCTAAGCGGTTGTCGCGGTGCTCTCAGTAGCGAGTGCCGCTTAGGGGTCTCGTCGGTGTGCATGTTTATGTGTGCGTGCCGTTTCGCACGTTTGTAGGCAGTTTCCGTACTGTTTGTACATATTTATACTGTGGCGTGGTTTAGATTGCTACCATAATCAGTAGTAGTTTAGGCCCGATTTTACAAACTCCTAATAAGGATTCGGATCGGATACTGCCGAATAGGCTATCAGGAACTTATCCAGAACTGATAAAACTGGCCCTTAGTATTTTAATTTGATTTGTAAATGTCATCCCTTGCAATATCTTCACTTTTCTTAAAACTTTATAGTCGTCAACAATGATAAATACATTATTGTAAGGGATATCTTAGGAGTGATTTAACAGCTTTAGTGACTGGTTTTTGCGGCGGAGTTATACCAATTCTGTACATTGTTTTTAATTTGTGATTTTAGCAAGCACGCTATTTGTAAACTGGGGAAAGCTGATTCCATCCTAAAGTGCTCTTAAATCTGAACTATATTTGGATAGGTAATTCAAAAGGTTTACATAACATGCCACTATAAGAATTCTATCAATCTTACTACTGCTACTCAACTGGTTATGTTAAATAAAGGTATACATAGATAAAACTGTTTGTTTTTACTTTTATACACAATAATTTAATAGTTAAACCTTAATTGGCGGGATAAGCTTAAAAACACGTAATCGAAAGTGACAGATATGTCCTTTTGTAGAGTATAAAGCTGTTGATGATGATGCTATTGATAAAGCTCTATGAGCGTCGAAATCTGGTCATTGGATCATACTTCTGCCATGTTTATTAACTAATGCAACACACATGACGACCGGATGACGGAGTGGGTAGTGTACCTGCCTGCGACGCCGAGATCGCGGTTCGATTCCCGCTTAAGACAAATCTTTGTGTGCATGAACATGGGGGTTTGTCCTAGTCTGGGTGTTTCTATGTATAATAAGTATGTATTTACAAAAGAAAAGTATATATGTATTAGTATCAGTTATTCTAGTACCCATAGTACAAGCTCAGCTTAGTATGGGACTAGATGGCGTTGTGTATAAGTTGGGAGATATTTATTTACATCCACACCTGTCAACTGCTGTTTATAAACAGTGGAGAGCACAGCAACATGTTATAAAACCTTTGTCTGCACGTGTGGTGTAGTGGTTTAAGCGGTCGCCTCGCCGCTCTCCACTGCACTGGTGTTGTGGGTTCGATCCCCACATGGGACTAATCTTTGTGTGATTCGCAAAGATTAGTTCTGAGACTGGTTGTGCTTGTGTGAGTGAATGTGTGTGTTTGGCCTTGTCATTGGGACCATTGGATAGTGTAATTGCTTCTGGCGTTCTATCTAATGTAAAAAATCCAAATTTATCTTTATCTTTATTTATCTTTGTTTATATTTTTTTTACAGAGGTCATGAAACACTGTATATAAACAGTGTTTATTAACTAATATTGACTAATGATTCATTAGTAATTAATACGAGGCTTAACTTGTGTCATATTCATACACTTATTATTATATTAAAATTATTATCATCACTAATCAGGGCTTAAGGTCTATCCGGAAGCTCTGAAATTGGCTATTGTCTTGTTTTATTTTCGAATATACATAAAAACTCATAGAAATTTTTTTTATTGCGTTTGGCAATAAATGCTCTGAAATAATATACAGAACTACTTATTTAAAGAATTCAGTTGTCTCAAATAACTAATACTACGTTACAAAATTAAATATCAATGGCAACTACTTCACATAAAAACAGTAGTTGATTTTAATATACATAATCAGTAATGCGTAAAAAAGTGAATTAAAATACCTGTTGATCAATACTGGCGGCCTTGTCTTGTCCGCGTTTGCGTGGTACTATCAATGCAAATTAATAAAATTGAAGTGAGTTGAGTTTGAGTTTTAAATTTTTTTTATTGGCATCAATAACATTGAATTAGTAATAACTGTTGTTACACTAAGTACATACAATTATACACTGTGTTTTTACCAGGCTAAAAAAACGCCTCTCAAAAACTTGGCACTGATTAATATAATGTTAAAATAAAAATATAATAATTCGGTACATAGGGAAGGTAGTAGGAATCAGTAGTTTCCGAGAAAATCGCGAACATAAAAAGGTGACATACATACATACATACGGATCGAATACAGAACTACTACTGAAGTCGGTTAAAAAGAAACATGCACTATTGTTTATAGATAGCATTTGATACACCTATAACTGTAGAACAAAAACTTTGGCGCTAATAAAACCAGCATAAATATTTTTTTCAATTTTAATAAAATTGAAGTGTGTTTTAATGTTAAAATAACAATGTATTTTCCGTCCGTCTGTTTCTATCGGCTAATCTTATAAACGGCTTGAATGATTTTAATAAAATTAGATGCATGTAACTGATCACAAGGCGCGTAACATTGGCTTTTTTTTATTGTTATAAGTACCTACTTAATACAACGAATTCCGGACAAAGTCGCGGACAGAAGCTAATCAACCATAAATTAACAAAAATGTCGAGTGGGAAATGAATACAGAGATCTTTTACAAAATTCATTATAGCCTAAAATAATAATATTTATATATTTTTTTTATTTTATCCTTAATATTTCTGTTAAACATAAAATAAAATAGCGACCCTGTATCTAATACATGTCCCACTACTGGGCTCGGGCCTCTTATGATGAGAAGCGTTAGGCGTTTTTTAGGCACTCTCAGACATGTAGGTTTCCTCACGATGTTTTCCTTCACCGTTATCGAGCGATAATTTATTGATAAATACACATATCTTCGAAAATAATCTTATCGATTGAGGTGTGTTTTGGTTTTGAACCCAAGACCTTTGACTTTGTAGTCCTATGGTCTCTGTAGGGACACAGGGCAACCGGCGCATATGTATTTAAGTGGATACACTGGATAATTAAGTTTAGTCGCCCGGTTCGCCAGTCGCCTTCCCGTATCGCTAGAGATAGGTCGTAGTTAAGTTAGAATAATGTAGTCAATAAGTTTATTATATAGTATTTACTCTGGTACCAGTTAATTAAAACAAATAGAATAGTGACCTATCGTTTCTCTCATCTCATCTCAATCAACAAATATACAACAATGGAGACCCCCACATTGGTGACCCTCGAAAAAGAATAGAATAGTGAGTGACCTATCGTTTCTCTCATCTCTCTTCAACATCATCAATATACAAATATGAAGAACCCCCACAGTCTCCCACTCAGCTTTTGCTGCTGCCACTGTCTTACATAGGTACTTAAAGATAATCAAAATGTGCAACCAAATAGGTATAATATGCTTGTAACATTTAACTTTTGATTGACATAGGTTCTTTAAACTGAACTTGTGTTTAGTAGCCTGAAAAAGTTGCATTATAGTTTTGAGTGAGAAATATTAACATAAGTATCTCACATAATTCAATATGTATTATGGATGGAAACTCATATGAAGTTTATTCCAACATTTTATTAACAAAGAAACACATTTACATATTGCATTTATCAATAACAATATTTGCAGTCTGATGATAATAAATATGACAAATAATTTAATTATAGTGTGTGTATTCATTCTTATCAATTAGTGATATTATATCAAAAGAACCGGCTGGCATTTCAATTATTGTATCACGTAAATTTTCTGATGTAGATGTAGGTTTATCAGAAACATTTGTAGGAATGTCATTGAAAATAATGTGATTAACAGAAGGAATATTTTTACTGTCTTAAGCTTTAGCTACCTAATTCTACACCTGCATCGCTGAGCTGATATTTGACTTTTATATTAATAACTTTATTTACTAATTCTTTAGTCACAAGTATAGACATGCTAGACCAGGCTGTGATAAATGATTGAGGCTTAGGTCTTACAAAGGATTCTTTGTAATATTTTTGAGCTTTTACAATTAATTTTTTCTTTAGATAATGCTATGTCACCTGGATGCAGAGTTTTTAAGTAATGCAAATAATATAGCATAAGCTCCTGTTCTATGTCCCGGTTTATATTGTCTAGCTTGTTGCTTTCTTTTGCTTTATGTTGAAGAACTCCGTGAAGAAGCATTTGAATTTGACTCAGAAATCACAGCTCATTGATTCCTTTGTAAATAAGTCTTAGAACATGTTACAAAATTTTCATCTGATTGTGTATTATTTTTGCTCTTTACTTGACTATTATAATATATCTAATAATAATATATCTTCCCGCCATTCTTGGAAAAGAGAATTTGGTAGAGCTTGTTTAGAAGTGATTCGTTTGCCTGAATCAGCGCTCATGTTATCTTATTTACTAGTTTTCAATGTTTAGTCGTTTCTCCTACAAGAATACCATTTAGCCGCAGCCTGCTTTCAAATAAATTACATTGTTACTGTTATGAAAATCAGCAAATCTTGGCAAAACATCTCATACCAATACGAGGATGATCAATCAATACCAAAGAGTATACCCACGGTAGTGTTACATTATCTTTATAGTATACTAATATATTGATCAATAGTCAATACCTATCATACAATTTTAACGCCACCTCGAAGTTCTGAATTGTAAGTAAACGCTACGTAGTATTACGGTATTACATTATCTTTGAGTAAACCAGGGGCCGGACACATAGGTATAGCTGTCATTTCTAGTCATAATTTGAAAAAAGCGATATCTATTGTTGTTCTCTGGAAACATTTAGTAGCTCATAAATGCGATAGATGGTGCTTTTTTCAACAAGTCAATAACCAAATTTACCTTATAGTTATTTAGTTTAATCTTGTTTTACTTTTAACTTGTTATTTATAATTATCGTGTTAATGAATTATTTAGCTTATTTAATAACTTATTTATAAATTATATACTTTTAGATTGTAAAGAATTTCAACATTTTTTTACATGGCAACTGGCTCAGCCAGTCTTCGACTGATAAATGTCAAAATTTGAAAAACAAATGGCGGCGGAAAAACAAACTGCGTATGCGCATTTTTGTAGTTTTCGTCCATTTTGTACATTTCCTTCGTATAATTTCACCCCTGACCTGCGTTGAGTCGAGATTCACTCCTCCGCCCTTAAGTGTGTGTAAATTTCCGGAGTTTTTGTGCGTGAGTTGAGCTTTGGTTCTATACATAAGTGTGAACATCTAGTTGCGAAAGAACGCATAATTTGTTTTGTTTCTATTTGCGATATAGACGCTCGTGTGTAAAGATTATTATCATGCCTAGACAGTGTGAATTTGGATGCTATATAGTTGGTGCCGTTCAATTAATCGCATTTTATCGGGAAAGATGAAGTATGATGGCGATGATGAAATGAAGGTTGCGGCACAAATTTATGTTAATAAAAATAAACACAATAAGAAATAAAATGGTTTTCATTTATTTACTTCATCTTCTTACCAATTATTTTCTAAATGTATTTTATATTACATCTTAATTTTGGCATAGTAAGTAGTACTTTATTATTGTTAGTTTTTTTAAGTCGAGTCAACCCGACAGTTTTTATATTATATTCAAAACAATGTGTGCGCGCAATAGAAAAGCTCACCAGTGCCAAAAACCATAAAAACATAATTATATTATAGTTGTAATAATAATATTGACTAGAAGGAAATAGATTGATACCTATATACCTACCTACGTACGTATATATGCGCTTAATGCCAGAGAACGCCACTAGGTGTCGCATTTGACATAAGCAGGATACAAAAAAAAATGAAAGTAGGTTCTCTATACCCTAATTATTACTATACTCTATGGAGTAAACGAAATCGAAACGACCGTGAGCGTGAATAATCTGTCAACAATTTGACATTATTGACATTGTTACCAAACCAATTCCTGTCAAAACAAAAGTGGACAGCTAGGGCTGTTTTTAAAATCGACTATCAATTAGTCGATTATATTGTATGTTATAGTATCGTCTAAAATTACATAATCTGCAAAAGACTAACAAATTACTTATATAATCTGTGATAGGGGCAAATGTTACCTGCTTCTTTTCAACGTTAATTACTATTTTTAAAACAGAACGCAAATTATATGTGCGTGTGAACCACACACATACAAACGTACACGTTAGTCGTCCACTCTTCCACACTGTGACTTTAATCCATTTTAATCTCATTATAATGACTTAAGATCCATGCTTAAAGCATAGAAACCACATGAAACCTGTCAAATTGTCTGCATATAAAATTCCATAAGTGAGAATGAATACGATAAATGGATATTACGTTTCCATCTAGGTCTATCAATCCTTCATCTGAGATTTTAACAAATAACATTTTGACAAAGATATCTGTCAACTTGTCTATCACAAGTTCACAACAAAACGCAACTGGCAAGAGATTTTTTGTGATTGATGGTCTAACTCTCAATAAATTAAGATGTTTAAATATTTCATTCATATAACGCAGGCCAAAGCGCGGGAGCAGCTTTCACTTAATTCAACGAATTACTTGCGGACGAAGTCGCGGGCAAAAGCTAGTTAATTAAAAAAATGTAAATTAAGATTGGTGAAATTTATATATTACCACTTTATATTATGGTTTTACATAAAAATACAGGCTGGATGTGATATAGCGATATTTATGGTAGGTATTTTAATAATTCTGTGGTGAATGAAATATAATTTTCACGTTTTCCGAACAAATTGAACATTTAGACCATGCAATGCGTACAGAAAAAGTGAATTTTATTTTTCGCTGCAGTATTTTTAACCGGTGGAAATTAACTGACCATATAGAGAAGCTGTGGTTTTAATTAATATTGCTTTGTTACATCCACCCTGTGGGTTTGTTCGTCAATTATGAACAAATGTCCCTTTATGTATAATATTCAAGTAAAAACTTTTTCTACACAATTTTTATCATTATATATGAAAACAATGATCTCAGGGGTTTTCAGGTAAGCTGCAGATGGTTGTCCAACCCATCGACGGGCTTTTGACTGGAGCATTCCCAATCCCAACCCGTGACATTTATTTTGCGGTTGATCTAATCTAGGCTGTTAGATCTACCAATTTTGATATTGAATTCTACCAACTTCTACCAACTTTTGTAGCCTGTTCTACTACTTAACCATAATTAGATATCAGTCTCGCGAAACTTCCCTTGTAAAAAAAATTGTATGGACTCGGGTAAATATTTGTACCAACATTCAAAACAATAATATACTGTGTGGCTAGCGGACGAAATAATATTGAATAATAATTTAACTAAATAATCAAAACAAATATGTTATTATTAAATATCTAATACCCACGTACTTATTATAATGAAAAACAATAAAAGAACAATTTCATCTGTAAACTTGATTTTATGAGTAGCAACACTAGCAGATAACCAACTTAATAAAATATTTTTTTCTAATGTCAAATCATTTTGCTTCATAACGGATTTCTGCGGGATTTTATCTTGCTTAAATTTTTTATGTTTGTTATATGGTTTTTTGAGTGTTCTTTAAGGAATTCTCACTTTCTTCAAACAATTTAATAGTGTAGGTGAAAGTTTGCGTATAGTTTGTGTAGTATTTTCGTCAATCATGGGTTTTTGCAGAATTTGCGGTTTGCCAAAATCTGCATCTGTGAAATTTTTCGCTAAGTTCCCATCAGACGAGAACCGGTAAGTTGGAAAGATCTGGTCCACCTTTTCGATTTCTACAGTACTCATTAAATTACTATAATATGAAAAATATTTCATGAAGTCAATTTGTGTGCCCGAATAACTAACGATACAAACAGACAGATAATTTTCTTAATAAAACAATTAATGGGCCTTATTACCAAAGGCCTGTATCACTATTTCGTTAACGAGGAGGTCGTTGCTCAGGCAGCAACATTAAATTTTTGCAGAAATGTAATCACATTACCTATCCTAGCTATTTGAAATTCTCGTAGTTCTTAGGAATAGAATAAAGTAGAATAGAATCATTTAATGCGTAAAATGTAGGAAATACGAATAAGGTGGTATATTTTTTAACAGAATCCTTGTACATTAAGGTAAAGGTATTATTCAATTCTATAGTTATTGTTCTAAGTCATATAGAATACAAATTTTTTAGTTTAAAATAAATTATTTATTTCACAAATTTTGTCGAGTTTAAAGACTGTAATAACATAATAAAACAATAATATAAGTTTTGAAGCCGATTTGTATAAGGTAAGGTGTTCCAAGCGATATTACCAATTTTCACTGTACTTGTTTTGTTATTTAAGGTGTCGAGAATGGGTTAAAATCGTTGGAGAAGAAGATTTAGTACATTTGCCTATTGAAAAGCTATGTACTGTACGATTTATTTGTGGTGATCATTTTGAAAAGAGGGACTTCAATAAGAAAGGTAATCGGCTCAAAAAGAGTGCAGTACCTAAATTGAAACTGACCAGACCTCCTCTATCTGATGAGGTTCTTCATGAATTTCCACTACATATGGCTAGTGTAACAGGTAAAATATATATTTAAACAGTATTATACAGAGTGTTCAGCACCAGAGGCGGCTCGTCCTTAGGTGCACTGGAGCAGTGCACTCCCAGATAAAATACGTTATATAATATTCCTTTAGAACTCTATACATTCTAAACTAAATAATAGGTATTTATCTTCACTCATATTAACAACTAAAAACTATTACATTGCCTACCCGTACAAAGTGGAATGTTTAAAAGGCATTCGGTGCGGTGTCATGTCAAGTAGAATTAAAGTTGGAATGAGTGGTGCGCTAGCGATTACGCTCCTACGGCAGAAATTTCAATACAACGCTTAGTACTATATTCCATAAGTGCGAAAGAGAAACATCGATGCAGCCCGGCGCGTGAAACAAAAACTTTGTACGAGATTTTCGCCTAGACAGGAGCGCCGCTCCTGCTGCGCGACGTTGCCAGATTGCGTTTTGATAGGACATGACTTCAGCAGCCCAACGCAACAGCAGGGCGCGACCGCGAGTAACGCGGGCGCGGGGAATTTTGTATTGTTGCCGATCTTACGTAAATAAACGAAATCTGAAAACACCTTGGCTGTGTGGGTGTAAAGACAGCAATAAATTATTTTGCTTCCCGTGTCTGGTGTTTGGAGCTGCGGTAGCGCTGGTGGTTAGTCTGCATGGACATTCTTTTGCTATTTTTTAAGTGAACACCCATAAAAAAATGTCACGAGCCGCCTCTGTTCAGCACCATAACCAAATATCACTGTCCACTCTTCAATACAAGCTCCTAAACATCTTCGTGTCTGAGATATAATTGTTTTTGTGGCTTACCTACTATTAGTCTTCCCACACCAACCAAATATACATAAAAGAATATGAAGTTAACATGCATCATACCTATACTTTTATTAACACTGCTGCGGGTCGAATTCCATTTTTCAATTCCAATTTATAATAATAGTAATAATATTTACAGAAATGCTACTGGCATCACAAGACATTTCTCAAGTCGGACCTTCAACATCACCAATATCACAAAACCAACCCCTATTATCAATATCTCAAGACCAATCTCGACCATCAACATCTCGAGGCATATTACCATCGATTCAAGAATCACTGCCATCAGCATCCACTTCTTCAATAACAATCGATGGTAGTGAAAGGAAGGCTACAAAAAGAAGGTTTAATGATTCCGTTGGTAAGTTCTTAAACCACCAAAATAACAACTAACGGATTTTGGAATTAATTTAATAATTTAGGTCTTATACTTAGGTTTTAGTATTTAGGTTTTGGGTGTTATGACCTAGGTTTTAGGACTAAGGTTTTTGAACTTAGGTTTTAGGGCTAAGTACTTACATTTTAGGTATTATTTTCTAGTTTTTAGGTCATAGGTATACTTAGGTTTTAGGTCTCATGGCCTATGTTGTAGAACTTGTGTCTTATGACTTAGATCTTTTGGTCTTTGAATTTAGATTTTAGATCTTATGACATAGGTAAACACTCTTGTCTCTACTTCAATTATAATTAAACTAGCTGATCCCCGCGGTTTTACACGCGTTAAACGTTACTGTTCCGTCCCCGTCACTTAAATTTCCCCCGTTTTTGGCACATATTTCTCTACTGATCTGCTCCTATTGGTTGTGGTTTGATGTTATATAGCCTATAGCCTTCCTCAATAAATGGGCTATCTAATAGTGAAAGAATTTCTTAAACCGGGCCAGTAGTACAATATATATAATACCCCATCAATCCCTTTTAACTAAATTTAATAATAATAATAATAATTAGCCCTCTATTCTGATCTTTAACATCAAATTTGAGTATTAATATTTGTACAGTTTTATTATAGTACTAGCTGTTACCCGCGACTTCGTCCGCGTGGATGTCGTTTTATGAACAAAAAATTCTAAAGGTAACAATGTCAATATAACAATAGTAGGTACAACTCATGCCAAGAGAGAAAACTATATTCGAAGATACAAGGAGTTTGCTATTAAAAAGATTATAGTATTTAGATATTTACAACACACCTCCTTAAATCTATAATCTTTAACTTTTATCAATGAATAACATATTTAAAAAAACATATAACTAAATTAACTAACCTATTTTTCAGAAACTTTTAGTCAATAAGTCTGCTAAGTTACATTTTGTGTTAATCTTAACAATATCAATTAAACCCTTTTCATAATTTTCATTTATATAATGATATTGCACTTCAATGTGTTTTGAATTTTTAGTAAAATTACCAAACTTAGCAATAGAAATTGCACCAGAATTATCTTCAAACAAATTTATAGGTTTATCAAAGTTTATATTAAATGACTCGCATTACAAGTTTCTAATAAAAAGTATTTCAGTCACTGCTTCCGACATAGCAGTATATTCTGCAAAAGTTGAACACTTAGTTACTGAACTTTGTTTATGACATGTGTTCTCCAAAAAATTAAGTTGTCAAATAATCGAATTATAAAACCTGTTGTAGATTTTCTATCAATATTATCTCCTGCATAATCAGAATCTACCATACAATCTAATATGTCAGAGTTTACATCATTATAGTATGTTAACTTTAAATCTATATCTAAAATATTTTAAGAATCATTTTTTCAGTGAGTGACATAGGCTATAATATATTATTATTATATATCACCATCCACTCCGTGCTGCTAATGTGATTTTTCAAGACGAAAAGTTCACAAATAACACTTTGCCTGATCCGGGAATGGAACCCGCGTTCGCTAACTACTAGAGTATCGAGGCTGTTTATAATTAGCCTTAGGAAAATTAGGGTGTATTTTTGAAACGGGGCAGTAAGGGCAAGTACCTTAACCGTTGCAGTTACAGCAAAACGTTCTTAAAAGACCTTCCCTAACTTTTTGGGACATTTTGAACTGCATTCACAGATTTTGTAAAAAACTTACAGTTAGCAAAAAAAAATGCAAAAAGTTCAAATTTTTTTTTTTATGCCAATCGATTCTATTTCATGTGGGTATCAAAAACCTCTATGGGACCATTTTAGCTTTCAGTACTAGAAAAGACAGAAATCGCCAAAAACGTTTCCCATACATTTCGTACGGAAATATGATAAATCAACTCGAAACTCATAGGTCAGGTAAAATTTTGTACTTTTTTTAAATAAAAAAAATCATTTAAACATTTAAGAAATTGGTTTATGAAATAAATTGCTAAAATGATTTCCATTTTCACGAATACATAAGTCTATCCTTTTTTGCACTGAACGAATGGCGGCTAATAATGTTCTGGGATGAATATTACGTAAAATGGTCATTAATGCATCCTTGAGCTCTTGAACACTGGCGTACGTCGTCTTATACAACTCGTTTTTCACGAAGCCCCATAAAAAAAAATCAAGTGGTGTTAGATCGGGGCTACGAGGTGGCCACTGTGTTGGACCATGTGTACTGTGTACCGAATAGGCGGCTCAAATTGGAACGTGAAAGGTGACTGTTATGTGGCGGAGCACCATCTTGTTGAAAATGAACTTTTCGCAATTCCGACAGATTTTCGAATCAAATTCGAAATTTGAGGGTAAAAATTCTTTTTATTTACTTTACAGTCAATTCTACCCACTTCCAGGCCATAACAAAAAGTTAGACCATCGTAGAAATTCGTTTCTGTTGCCGAAATGTATGGGAAACGTTTTTGGCGATTTCTGTCTTTTCTAGTACTGAAAGCTAAAATGGTCCCATAGAGTTTTTTGATCCCCACATGAAATAGAATCGATTGGCATAAAAAAAAAATTTTGAACTTTTTGCATTTTTTTTGCTAACTGTAAGTTTTTTACAAAATCTGTGAATGCAGTTCAAAATGTCCCAAAAAGTTAGGGAAGATCTTTTAAGAACGTTTTGCTGTAACTGCAACGGTTAAGGTACTTGCCCTTACTGCCCCGTTTCAAAAATACACCCTGTATACCCGTGCGAATCCGGAGCGGGCCGCTGTGTTTATATACAACGTTCACAGTTTTTCTGTAGTGTATTTAGTATCAGCATTGTACCCGTGCGAAGCCGGGGCGGGTCGCTAGTTATTTAATAATTTCTATTTAACTAAATGAAAAAACGTGGTGGATTGGTAGAATAAAATACGGGTTTCATAATAATAAAATATATTTTCACAACTTAAAACAACATTCTTAGACAGTGACTAAAACATGTAATGACATATGCCAATTGACAGTTCACCATGTGGACTTCTCCTTCTTTGTCCAAAGTTACTCAAGATAACTTTGGACAACTTTGGACTAACTAAATTTACTAATGTTCAACTGCTTTCTATTTTAGAACTGACACCAAGGAAGAAAAAGTTGATAAGAGAGTTAGAAAAAACTAAATGTACATTATCATCACTAAAGAAAAGTGCAAAATTAATAGACAAAATAGAGTCACCCATGCTTAAAAGCATAATAGTTGATACATTGAAAAACCAAAGCCGAAAACCCAAAGGCCGTCGTTGGACCACCAGAAACAAGATTTCAGCACTAGCTATTCTTAAACGCTCACCTAAAGCGTATAAGTTTCTTGGACATATAATGCCTTTACCAAGCGTAAAAACTTTACAAAATGTTTTGAAAAAAGTGCCGATGGATGTCGGTATTAATGGAGCTGCATTACAATATCTGGCAAAACAAGCTACAGCTAAAGATGAGAAACGCAGATTGTGTGTTTTACTCTTTGATGAGGTGGCCTTAAAACCATGCCTCACATATAATGAAGTGAGTGATCAAGTCGATGGTTTTGAAGACTTAGGCGTAGGCAAATCAATGGGCAGGTCAGACAGGGAAGCTGACCATGCTTTAGTTTTTATGATTCAAGGCTTATATGAGAAATTCAAGCAACCACTTGCATATTATTTTGTGAAGGGAACTATTTCTTCGCAAAAATTAACGTCTATAATTACGGATACAATCAAGAAAGTTAATGAAACTGGATACAGAGTTTTAGCCACCGTTTGCGATCAAGGCCCGACGAATATGGGAGCATTGAAACTATTAAAACAATGTTCTGGTTTACTTGGCAAAGAAACTGACAATGTTTTTTTGGTAGAAGGGCAGAAAGTGTACATCGTTTATGACATACCCCATTTGTTTAAATCGTTAAGAAACAACTTTTTAAATAATGGTACTATTTCGATGGATGGCAAGACGGGAAAATGGGCTCATTTGCGACAAGTGGAAGAAAAAAATCATTCTTTGCTTCATCTTAGCAAAGTAAGTGCTACTCACGTGAATCCTCAATATCGAGCAAAGATGCGCGTCAAGTATGCGGCTCAGATGCTTAGCAATACAGTTTCTGCAGTTTTAAAACTTATGTCTGTAGCAGAAAAAAATGAGGTAAGTTTTTACGATCTTATTATAATGTAATTATTATTTATCTATGTATATCCCAACTAATATTATAAATGCGAAAGTAACTCTGTCTGTCTGTCTGTCTGTCTGTTACGCTTTCCCGCTTAATCCTCGCGACCGATTTTAATGAAATTTGGTACAGACAATCTTTAGACCCTGAGACAGAACATAGGCTACTTTTTTTAAAAACAAAAAGGGATGAAGGGGTTGAAATAGAGGTTGAAAGTTTGTATGGGATTTCTTAATTTTAAAAGATAAAACCATGAAACTTTATATTTAATTAAGTACTTGATAAGAAATCATTCGCTTTTGAAGTTTAAATTCCTTTTAACGAATGCTCTGCATCGCCACCGCTGCCGTCGGTCGTAGTCGCGTACATTCGCCGAAGTGTGGCGGCATCTGCGGCAGGCATTGTTGTCGGATGGATGCATGCGATTAGACAAATTTGCGCTATAGAGAATTACATTTTTCGATCCAGTAAAATTATTTTATTGTTTCGTATAACTTTTTAAGTGTTTTTTATTAATTAGGTCCTGTAAATTAATTTTGTTCATTTTGTTCATACTTGATATTTCTCTTAGTTTATAGTTATAAGTAGGTTAGATAGTTTCTTTTACTTTAAAAAAAATCCGATTTGCTTTTATTTCCTTTTTTCCCTAATAGGGTATTTTTAATCTAATAGGTCGTAGTAGGTAATAATATACAATAAAATACAAACTTAACTTTGCGGTTTGCTCCCAAACCGCAAACTTTGTCGTAGGTTATAAATGACCTATGACAAACTTATATTTGCGGTTCGACTTATAAAGGTAAACCGAAAGGTTTATTTTTATATAAGTCGTACTGTAGGTATAGATTTTAATTTTAAAGTATTGGTATAGGTAGTATATTTGATATTGTACGTAGTGACCGTAGGTTATTATATAATACTGTTAGGTAGGATAAGACATTCGTATAGATATTAGTTTATAGGGATTTTGCTTATTTATTGAGTTTAGATTAGTTATTATCAGAAATAGGTTTATTTAGGTAGGTAGGAATTTTATTTTCTGTTATTGAGTTTTTTTATTGATGTACCTACCACACAGATGAAATCGCGGGAGATAGTTTGTTTGTTTGAAAGCGCTAAGTTTAAAAACAACTGGGTGAATTTTGATATTTAACATTACGCTAAACTCTACGGGCTGTCTCGGACGCACGTGTCGCAATTTCTATTCGTCAGACCGTCTATCCCGAACTAACTTGATGGTAACCAGCCTAGAGGCAGGATGACACCCCCGCGCATAGAGATGCTGAGTCAGCATCTTGTCAGCATTTAAATAAACATTTTAGGGATATAACAGAACGAACGTGTAGTCCACCTGATGGTAAGTGGAGTACAGCCCATGAACATCAACAATCCACAAAAGCAGAGTAAAGATGCGTCGCTGCAGCTGAGGACTACGGTGTTATGCCTCATGTGCCAGTCACGACCAAGCAATTATGTGCACTTTTGATTCAGTGCACATTCGCTTAAGCCACCTCCCCTCTGTATTTGCTCTATGTTTATTACTCACCTACATGGTGGCTGCTTTGTTTTTTTTTCAGCGCCTATTCATTGGAAGGATTTTGGGTTACGAAATTTGAATCACTTTGCCTCACTAGTGAGTAAAAACGGTTTTTACTCACTGTATTCTGGCAAGCAAACGATCTTTTTCGTGCTGGTGTGGTGAAAACACTTTTACTTACCGAAAATACGATATCCCATCCTTTTTACCCGACTGCGTCCGAAGGAGGGTTATGTTTTTCGAGCGTATGTATGTATGTATGTATGTATGTATATATGTATGTATGTATGTATGTATGTATGTATGTATGTATGTATGTATGTATGTCTATTTCTTTGGCACGCCCTACAGCCCAAACGGTTGTAGGGCGTGCCAAAGAAATGACAAATGAGGTGTCGTTGAAGTCGTCGAAACAGTGATAGTGACATCGGCTATATAAATTTTCAAAATGGCTCCGGCAAATGAAAAAAAAAAGGGGGGAGGTATGGATTTTCTTTTCATCATAGTAATATGGGTATCAAATAAAAGGCCATGAAAAGACCATTTCAAAAATATATACTTCTTATCACATTTATATTACTGATTAAACACAATTTACCAATTTATATATCGGCACGCTCGCGCACCCGAAGTGGGTGGAAGTTAGTTTGTATGTTCGCTCACGCTAATCTTGGAAACTGCCGATCGAATTTAAATAATTTGTTTTTGCATTTGATAGTTTAACTCACGATTAAGGCTCATTGATCTCAAAGAGATTTGATTTCTACAAATTATTAGATATAAAAAAACATGTCTTATTCAATTATTAAAAAAACAAAAAACCCGACTGCTTAAAAAAAAGAACTGAAAAGATAAAAACAAGTATAGCATTATCTACATTAAATTCATTAACAACAAATGAAATATGTCAAACTAAATTCTTTATGATGTTGCAGGCGGGGACAAACAATACTTTGTTATTACTATATAACTTCTTTTCATCGAACACTTAAGCATTATCAACGACTTTGCGACACGGGCGACGCTAGACTATTTGAAATAAGCGCACAAATTGAAATTGTGCGCTTATTTTAAGTGGACTGTTTTGGGACCTTGAGTGTGCATCTTGGGTTTTTGTAGATGTAAGGTATATTATAAGGATAATGTGATTACAACAATTAAAATTAAAACTAAACTAATAATAAACAAAAATATAATAACCTAACTTATGTACTAAAAGCCTATTCTAAGAGACCGCAGCCAGTGGGCAACGTTCCCAAAATGCTGGCAGCGTTGCCACGCTGGATGGCAATGCTTATCCGCTGTCCAAAATAAAGGCCAGCATTTCGGGAACGTGTGGCCTCAAAAATGCGAGACGTTATTTCTTTATGATATTATGTTATTGTTTTAATTGGGGCATACAAAAAATAAATATTCCACTACTAACGAAACGTTAACGTTATTTTTAGGTAAAAGCCAAAGAGTTAATGGACACAGCGTTAATTGTTGAAGAGCTTGATCGCCTATTTGATTCTACTAATGGGCCATCAAACAAAGAAGATATAAAAAAAGGATGGAGAGAAAATTGCTCACATAGGACCAATCATCTAAATGTTTGGGCTAAATATCGGCAAACACTTTCAAGTGTGAAATTTTTTAAAAATAATGGAACAGAAGCCAAGAATAATAAGTGTGTGCAGGGATATATTTTGACTTTAAGTAGTCTTCAAGATATCTGGCATGAAGTAAATAAGGTAGGATTTAAGTATCTTAACTTAAGAAACTTAAATCAGGATGCTTTAGAGAATCTATTTGGAATTGTGCGACAACATAGTCCTACAAACAAACATCCAACATGCACTGGATTCATATCTGCTCTAAAAACATCAATAATAACAGGGCTTACAGCCCCCCATAATCGAGCTTCGAATTGTGAAAAGGACAGCCAATCTCTACTTACAAGTTTTCACGATCTTGTATTTGAAATGGAGGATAATAATGCTATGGAAGAAACATACGGTACTGAGGTTCAAGATGATTCACCACTGTGTATAGTGGAACCTGATTGCCCAGAATTGCATATACTTGAAGAATTTGATGATAAAATGGAAACAGACCTCACTGAAGTTGAGAACCAACCTATTGTATACTTAAGCGGTTACATAGCATATACATTGAAAAGTCACAATTGCAATGAATGCAAAAAGATATTAACAGCTGAAGATCACCTAATTGTCGATCCTATATTTAACTACATACAACTTCGGGAATGGTGGCATCATAAGAAATCGCTTACTTATCCATCTTTAGCATTATGTCGAATGGTGGAAACAGCAGTTAATGCTTTCCAGAATGGAGTTATTTTAAAGATGCATGAAAGAAACATCTGCGCCTTCTGTGTCACGTTATTCACTATGATTTGCGATACCACTTGGTTCACATGCGAAGAACATAAATTTATTTTGGATGTCATTTTTAACCGCTTAGCTCGCTTATTAATTCGTCGGCAATGCTATAGAGTGAACCAGAAATATAGAGAGCAAGAACAAAATGTGATAGATAAGAATAAAATAGTAGAACAACGTGGTTCATTGAAGAAATAAAAAGGATACTCAAATAAGGTATATATTTAAGTTAATCTTACTTTAAGGTTGTAATAGCTAATTTATCATTTCTGAAACGAAAAAAAATTTCCATTCGAAGTATCTGAGTTGTGAATCTTTTAGGGACAACAGCGATATGCAGGACGCGGGGAGCCAACAGCGATGTGCAGGACGCGAGGAGCCTAGGAGATTCTGGAGCCAAAGACAGTATAGGAGCCACAAGAGCAGGAAAATCGACAGCGATACCGGAGCCATTTAAATATGGCTTCGTTATCGCCGTTTTCAGTTCATAAATATATATTTTGAATTAATTATTATATAATTTATATTTATTCTGGTAATAAAATGGTTTTATTTTTGCCTTTCAGAGTTCTCAAGTACTTCATCTACATGTTCGCACAGTTTTTTTTTCTGAGCAATGTGAAGCATCGCATTGATAAAGGATAGTATTATATTTGTTATTCATTTTACTATTTTCGTCTTCAATTACTGTAGCGAATCTTTCTTTTTTTAGGGAAATCGAAGTGTTCAGCCTCTACATTCCATTAGATCCTGCTAAGCTGATGGGAGAGCTGTGCTGGGTTGCTGACATGATGATAAGATTTGAAGAAAGCGATGGCTCCGTCGAGACGTCTGGGTCAACGAATCTTTTAAGTGTGGCCAAAAAAAGACGACTGTGAGTATAATTTTAATAAAACATTGCATCATATTTGCATTTTGAAATCAATAAATACTAAAGTATAACAAAATCATCTTAAAATAATCTTCCAAACATGATTTAAAACATGACGAAACCATCTAGATATACTCAAAAAAGTATACGAATACGCAATATAAAAATCATTATCACTAGGTGTCAGTTGTGTCATTGACACTAACAGTGCAGTGGTGCCATTATAGTAGTCCGGAATAAAGGATTGTTTTAATCACACCCATTAAATAACAATTTGTTAGTGTCCTGTTCTTGTTAATATTAATTCATTAATTGTTTATATTTTTTCAGGTTGAGTCCCGTTGAAATGGCCAAATATAATATGAAAATCTAATTACCACTGCATTCGTCACACGTTTGCAGGATCTTATAAACAAAGGAATTGATTGATAAAAATAAATCACGTAAATCCATTAATGCCCACGTAGACTGGAAATAATTACACACCATACGCATGCCTTCATGTACGCGAGGCCCCTTTCGGGGCCGCCAATTCAATCACTGTTTCTACACAAAAACAGATAAGTCTCATTTTAGTCTATTAAAATGTTCCGTGTATGTCAGGAATTACTTCTTATCTATAAATCTTTAAAATATTATAAAGCTGAAGAGTTTGTTTGTTTGTTTGGTTGAATGTGTACGGCGCTCCACCCACTGCACCGCGCCCCGTTGCGTAGCGCGGGATGGCAGATTTTATTATTGCATGCAAGTATCTCAATTTGTATATAAATCACGCCTAGCACAACACACTGCCGACGCGGAAGGCTCTGCGCGCAGTTTCTGCAAATCTGCGCGTGAGCGCGGAGCGTGCCGTGGGGTATGACACACCGGCTCGGCAGTCCCGCGCGTGTTTTGATACTGTGAAGAAGATTACACCGCTAAGTAAGGCAGATCTGCGCCTCCGTTCCCGCGCGCGTTATCCGTCGCTCCGCGAACCGCGGGTCGCATCTTCAGTGGGTGGAGCGCCTTAATCTCAGAAACTACTGGTCTGACTGTATATAATATGCACATATGTGACTAACTCTTGTCTTTACAACTGTTGTATTTTTATCAATATTAATAGAAATAGAACCATGTAAATTTTGCTTCAAAAACATGTAAAATGGAAATATTGTAATGTAACTGTTATCTTTTTATCTCTTTGTCTTTGAGTTGCAATATTTGTAATAAAATTTGGGTTCTAATTATGAAAAGCTGTATTCAATAAGTAAAATGTTTTTTTTCTTCTATTTAAATAATGCATGCTTATATTTACCTATAATCCAATGAGAATAAATGAAATGAATTATTGTTTTTTTATTATTTTATTGCCTGTGGTTGTCCCTTAAAAAAAATTATGAACGTATTTTCCATTTAAATCGATATCGATGTCTTTATTTGTCGACACTCTTGCAATCACTAGTATTTATCGAATTTTGACTACACTAGCAGTTTTGACATTGACATCTTGTTTGACAGTTTCATACCATCATAATAAAATTCTTTTTTTTTAATTATATTGTTATGTTGGCTTAAAACTTATCTAAGGAACTAATTCTTAATGTTCTAAGTTCCGCATCTTCTACGTAGTATTACATTATCTTTGTTAGATATGACAACACTGCTACACGACACGGTCAAGTAATTTTTTCTGAAGCTGATAGATTAGCGTCGCGTATATTTGTGTTTTAAATTATTACAAATAAAATTATTTTTGTGATGTAGTGGAATAGCAAACAGCAAAATGTCGCTCGAAATACCGTTAATGAGCACCGATGAGGTAAATGTGTAATTACTAAGTAATTGCGTGATAATATTGCATTGGAAAGTGTCAGTGTCGTTATACGATTTTCTGTTTGAATTATAAAGGTGATTGAGCTGGATCCAGAGCAATTGCCGTCGGGAGATGAAGTGCTTAGCATATTGCAGCAGGAGCGATCCCAGCTCAACGTCTGGATCAATGTCGCCGTAAGTAAACTTAACCTCAAAATTTTTGTTTATGCCTTTTACACGTAGCAAAATACATTACGATTTTATGTAGGACTCTTGTCCTATACATTTATTTTAATCTCGACTAGATAATACCGCTTCTTAATTATCTTAATGATCTGCTATTAAGCCTTATCTTTAGAAGGTTGTTGATTCTTCACCTGTTACATATTAAAAACACTGGTTGATTTTTACCCAATTTAAACCCTTCTTGGATGATGTGAACAAAAAAAAACAATTGAACTATCTATTACATTCCAGTTGTATTAAAATGATCATGTTCTTTCTGGTTCAAATAAAATATTGTAACTTTATTGTAGGTAGTGGTATTTTCTTTAAAAGCAGCACAATGAGATTCCTCATCATAGTTTTGACATTATGACCATCTAAATTCTGAAACAAGTATAAATGTGTATTTTTTCTGATTCTGTTAAACATGCAGACTTAATAACCTTGTTACATTGTTTCGCTATGCAACAACATTCATTCAAGAGCTCTTGTTAGTAAAACAGTTTCCATTTTTCTGCTTCCTCTCTGCCTTTTCTTTCTCTTCTGATAAGACACCACTTTTTCTTTTGACAATTTACCAAGCAATAATTAATTTTCAGCTTGCATACTACAAGCAAAAGAAGATCGATGACTTCCTCAAGATATTGGAGTCGTCCCGCACGGATGCCAACATTGACTACCGGGACTTTGAACGGGATCAAATGCGAGCACTTGATATGTTGGCCGCATACTATGTGCAGGAGGCTAACAAGGAAAAGTCCAAGGATAAAAAGAAAGAGTTGTTTACTAAAGCAACCCTTCTTTACACCATGGCGGATAAGATCATCATGTATGATCAAGTAAGTTTAAATTGTAATGGTTTTTTTTATAGCATTTATGTAAGAAACCAAAACAAACACTTACAAGGCCATTCTTTAAGAATTTGTCAGACACTATCAAAACTAAATCCCTTGAAACACTTTCTACCAAATAGAGTTGCCATGAAATGGAACAGACTACCAGAAAACGTTGTTATGGCACCCACAGTGAATACATTCAAAAATAGACTGGACAAATTCTCCTAATCACAAGACTCACACGCATCAGCTTAATAGCTGCTAGTGTGCTTCATATATAATAATAATAATTTAGCTATGCTTAGCCAATAATACTAAGGAACAGTTGAAAAAGATATGTATGAAATTGTTGTGACATCATGAAATGACGTAACATAGTTGAGAAATTCAGGGTTCTGGCAAGAGGCAACTGCCGCTAAATGGATATAGCAACTGCCCAGTATGCAGAAGGTCGCAGGTTAAAATCCCGCCGGTCCCATATCTTTTTCAACTGTCTCTTAGTATAAGTTTAAATTGTTTCAATTTACTTTCTAAACAACCTTAATATATAGGTTTTAAGATTTATTATCAGTTCTGAAATGAAAGAACTTCTACCTATATCTCTAGTCAATAAAAGCTAGGATTATATATGCTTTAAATTGAGTAGAAAGTAGGAAAACTAAGTTATAAAACCTGATTTGAATTCACCAAATCAGGTTTTATAACTTAGTTTTCCTTCTTCTTGGTCTATTTTTAAATTATCTAATTTCAAAACAATCTTGATGAAACATAACAATATTATTATTTTGTCTAACACCTGAAAAGCTACTTGAAATGCACCTATTTTTTAATTATGCACAATAATTAAAAAATAGGTGCATTTCAAGTAGCTTTTCAGGTGTTAGACAAAATAACAATCGCCATGTACTACGTCTAAAGGTTTCTGCCCATTATCCCGTAGCATACCATGACCGTGCTAGGAACGTATCCGGCACGCAAAACAATCCGGTTCACTCTATTTTGCCCACTAAAGCGGGCCGACTGCGTTATGAAAATATTCCCTCCGACGAATAGTTGACGGCCCGTGCATGGCACGCTACGGTGTCGGACAGTGACGGAACGGTATAGTGGGCATAGTCTCATACTTCTCAATACAAAGAATAGATTTTTGTTTGAAACGGTCCCAGTACGGTCATGGTATGCTACGGTATAGTGGGCAGAAAGCTTTACAATTGCCATGTACTAATTTACTTATTTTTCTAGAACCATCTCCTTGGTCGAGCATACTTCTGCCTGCTTGAAGGCGACAAAATGGAACAGGCAGATGCCCAATTCAACTTTGTACTTAACCAGTCACCAAACAATGTACCTTCTCTACTGGGCAAGGCTTGTATTGCCTTCAACCGTAAAGACTTCAGAGGTGCTTTGGCGTTTTACAAGAAAGCTCTTAGAACAAACCCGGATAGCCCAGCAGCTTTGCGTTTGGGAATGGGCCATTGTTTTATGAAGCTGAATAATCAGGAAAAGGCTAGGTAAGAAATCTCGTTTTAATTTTTAAATAGTTTTTTTGACAATTAAAAAGAACATAATCAATAAATTTAATTGTCTGTTTATTATGTCAATTTCATTCTTTTGTGTTTGATAGTCTTACTGCCTTGATGCAGATGTTATGATATTTGATATAACGCTAAACTCCATGGGAGCACAGCAGTAGAGTATAGTCCCTTAATGAATGGAGGGGGTTGTGACTCAAGCAGTGATACAGACCTGATTGTGCTTAGGTTTTTTTTTAATTTTAGTTAAGTATAGTTGCTTTAATAGCCTCAAGGCTATGTTTGATTATCACTTAAATTGCCACAACAATACCTCATTATTTTATAGGCCCCAGGTGGCGCTTGAATATGTCAAAATATTACAAACAAATTATATAAAAATAAATTATACATAATACATTCATAATCTTCCTTCACAGAATGGCATTTGAAAGAGCTCTTCAACTAGACCCACAATGTGTTGGTGCCTTAGTAGGCTTGTCTATCCTCAAGCTGAACCTTCAAGAGAATGAATCTAACAAGATGGCTGTCATAATGTTGTCCAAAGCTTATGCAATAGATCCAAAAAACCCTATGGTCTTGAATCATCTGGCTAACCATTTCTTTTTCAAAAAGGTGAGTGTGCTCTTGAAGTCTGTTTTTTTTTTGTTATTTTAAAATATTCAATAGATATTAGACTACCTGTTTGTGGATGAGTGAGAATCACAGTACATGAATAAAACAAATATGAGAAGTAGATCTTCTTCTTCGTTGTGTCAATGGCTGAGTCAAATTTTATTTTGACTTGCCATTGTGGTGAAAGGATTAGCCAATTCGCTTTGGAGAACTCGCGAATTGCCCAGGGTGCGCCGGACGTAGGGAATCGTTGTGTACGTCACTCGGGGAGGCTCCTTTCATGCACCCCCATGAGAAGTAGATAAGTCTTATTTACTAATGAATTACATTAGCAATGTCTTCAGTGGATAGATTTTTTTTTTTAATAATAAGAATCAAAATACTAGATTTTTTTTATTTACTTATAGATTTCAATTTTTGGCTTTAGCTCCAAAACCCTTGCAACATTAGTGATTATGGGATGACTGTGTCTACCTTTTTACATCGAAAATATTAAATAACCAAATACTCATTCTATAATTTTGTACCAGGATTACAGCAAGGTGCAGCACTTGGCGCTGCACGCGTTCCACAACACAGAGAACGAGGCGATGCGCGCCGAGAGCTGCCACCACTTGGCGCGCGCCTTCCACGCGCAGGGGGACTGCGACCAAGCCTTCCAGTACTACTACCAAGCCACGCAGTTCGCTCCGCCCAACTTTGTACTACCTCACTATGGGCTCGGACAGATGTATATTTATAGAGGAGATACTGAGAATGTAAGTTATATAAAGTTCTACTTTTGAATATTTTTTTTTAAGATAAGTTACCACCGAACTCAATCACAGTAAACACCTCATGGCAACACATATAGTAGAAACAGAATAGAGGTGGGGTAAATAAATTTACCTATGAAACAACATAATGACATTCTGCGTGGGTGAGGTGGTGTTAAAATCCCGCTTATTTCCATCTATCTGTCAATGACGAAACTATTAAGTGTAACAATACTTAGTAGTGATGTGACTATCGCAAACTAGATGCCACTAGGTGTTCAATTACTATTAAAAATACTTATAAATGAAATGTGTTGCCGTCCATAGCGTCAGAACGTCAATCCAAGTAGTTTTTACAATATAAAACATAAAACTTCATCCTTTTTTCAGTTTTAGCTCGAGTATACCGTAAAATGTTGACGCTTTAGAGCTTAGGAGGCCTGTCTCACTCATCGAGTAAGCAACGAAAACATACCATTGCGCGGCCGGTACCTCAGAGAGTTGGCAAATTGAATTGCCAACGAAATTGGCCAAGAGTGGGACAGGGTTAATATTACCAAGAAAACTACTTTCGAAATTCTTCAACAGTCCCATTTCTTTATACCATAAATACCAATATCATTTAATTCTATCAGTAAGCCTTGGTGATGACAACTTTTACTGTCTTTTGCAGGCTGCACAATGTTTTGAAAAGGTATTAAAAGTCCAGCCAGGCAACTACGAAACTATGAAGATCTTAGGTTCATTATACGCCAATTCTCCTTCGCAATCTAAACGAGATATTGCCAGGCAGCATCTCAAGAAGGTCACGGAACAATTTCCTGATGACGTCGAAGCTTGGATCGAATTGGCGCAAATATTGGAACAGAATGACTTACAGGTAACGACCAATTTTGCTATGAATATTCTTTTACATCGGAGTTAATAACCAGCTTACAGATACTACAGATTAAAAGAAATCTTTGAAAATTCCCGAACTGCTTTCAATATTTGAAAATAAAGCAGTATTATTATGAAGGGCGACTCTTCGTAATATTATATTTCTCTATTATTGACAATTGTTGAGTTGAATTGAACCTGTTTGGTTTAGTTGATTGAATTTGTTTGCTTCTAATATAACTGCGTTTATAAGAAAGTATAGAACTAATGATCATTTATTTATTTTTATTTAACTTTTTACACATATAAAAGTACAGAGGTGGACTTAATCGCCAAGTGTGTCAGTTACTGAGCCGAAACTATCATCAATCAAAATCGATGCATAATTATTGACAGAATGAAAAGAATCATCATCTGATAACATTAAATAGATATTAATTTATTATTAAATATAAATAAAATAAAAAAATATAATAAATTTTTATTTTATTAATTTATTTTATGTTATTAAATATAAAAATGATAAAATAATAATGAGTAATAAATGAAAAATACATAGTTACAATCTTAGTTGCACGAATAGTGTCTCGGCCCACCCGCCAGCTGACATAAAAGTAATAATGTAAAAAAACAATAAATTAATAATGTAAAAAAAAACAAACAAATACTAAGAACAAAACAAAAAACTAAAAATAAATGAACATTGAGATATTCACAAATATACAGATTAGAACGTGATTTACCTATTAAGTGCGGGTGAACAAGCCTACATAAAGTAAAATCTAACGGGAATTAACGCGACCCTTTAAGCTTGACGTTTTCCGTTAGATTTTACTTAATCATGCAACGCATAAGTTTAAAAGTTTAAGTAAATTAAGCCTAAATAAGTGCGAAGTCCTAATACGAATTATCCAAAAAAAATTGTTGTTCTCTTTTAATTCTAGGGCTCACTGAACGCATATAGCACAGCAATGAAGATTCTCAAAGAGAAAGTGAACGCAGATATACCTGCCGAAATACTCAACAATGTCGCCGCGCTGCATTACAGGCTCGGCAACCTGCTTGAAGCTAAGAGTTATTTGGAAGAGGCTCTTGAAAGGTATCTAACATTTGTTGTCTAAATTTTTTTTTTCTCTTTTTTTTAAAAAACGACGCCCGCACTAGGAATAACTTCTGTGTCGCGGGGGTGTTCACAAACATACATTTCACATACACAGAGCACACCCAGAGTCAGAACAAATCTTTGCGAGTCACATAAAGATTTGTCCCGTGTGGGGATCGAACCCACAACACCAGCGCAGTTGAAAGCGGCGAGGCGACCGCTTTAACCACCACGCCAACCGTGCACTCAACTCAAAATTATGTCCCTCTACTTATACTATATGTCTTGTAATATTCATCATCATCATCATCATCAGCCTGTAGCAGTCCACTGCTGGACATAGGCCTCTCCCAAGGTGCGCCAGAGTTCACGGTCCTGTGCCTTACGCATCCAATCGCTACCAGCAATTTTACGCAGGTCGTCGCGCCATCTTGCCGCCCACACTACGTTTGCCTTTGTTATATTGCTTGAAAAAGAAAGAGTTATATACCAACCTCTGACACACTATTTTAGAGAAGCTATCATTATTTATTTTCTTACATTCTTTTTTCCGATTTATTGACAGAGGTAAATCATTAAAATTCGTCTTTTCGATATAAATTATTGCCCGCTAACGGTGAAGTAACACATGTGAGGAAACCGGCATCCCTGAGAGTGCCTGAAAAGCGATCAGGGGACCTTTCTCACTATGAGAAGAGGCCCAAGCCCAGCAGTGGGACATGTATAAGATACAGGGCTGCTATTATTATTCTTTTTACATTATAATTTTATAAATATAAACAAATAAATATCACACAACTTACACACAATGCCATCTAGTCCCAAACTAAGTAGAGAGCTACTATGGGTATTAGAATAACTGATACTAATACAGAATATACTATTTTTTTGTAAATACATACTTAATATACATAGAATATTAGTTCTCTTTTGTTCTAAGACAAACCTCATGTTCATGCACACAAAGATTTGTTAAATACAATATTTTTTGTTAGTGTGGTAAAAACTTAACTTGCATTTATTTTACTCTTCCAGGGAAAAAGCGGACGCAGAACAATTGGACGCCCAATACTACAACTCGATAGCTGTTACTACAATGTATAACTTGGCCAGGCTGAATGAAGCTCTGTGCGTGTACAACAAGGCTGAGAAATTGTACAAAGACATTTTGAAGGAGCATCCTAACTACATTGATTGTTATCTGAGGTCAGTAACTATAGCTACTTATTGTTTTTTTACTAGCAAATTGTACTAAGAAACAGTTGAAAAAAATATGGGACCAGCTGGTTTTGAACTTGCGACCTTCTGCACACCGGTCGCCTCTTGCCTAATTGTATCCTACTTAAGATAGTAAATAATGTATGAACATGACGTCACGAAAGGACGTAACATACAGTTGAGAAATTTAAGGTTTTGGCAAGAGGCGACAGAATCTGGTTGGTTAAAGCGGCTGCTCGGTGTGCAGAAAGTCGCAGGTTCAAAAACCTCGCCCCTTTGAAGTGCAAAAAAAGTAATTAAAAGTGGCGAAATTTCTCTGCAGCAAATTACTTTTGTTACAAGTGAAGCCTCTAATTTTTGAGTTATTTCTAGGCTTGGTTGCATGGCAAGAGACAAAGGTCAGATCTACGAAGCATCAGATTGGTTCAAGGAAGCCTTAAAGGTGAACACGGAGCACCCTGACACGTGGTCACTGCTCGGCAACCTTCACTTGGCGCAGCAGGAGTGGGGACCGGGTCAAAAGAAGTTCGAGAGAATATTGCAGAACTCCTCCACTTCCAATGATGCGTATTCTTTGATTGCTCTGGGTAAGATACATACATAATCTTAATTGGCAGCACCAACATTTTTATTTAAAAGTGTTAAATTCTGTTCCTTTTCTGACTTACTTTGGATCCTCTACATTCATCATCATCATTGTACGAGCAAACCCGTACAACGCAATAGTTTTAGTTTTATGCTGACATCAACACGCAGCGAAGTGAACAAAATACATACATTCGACACAATAATCAGTAGTTGCAATCAATCGGTTCGGGCAACAGCAAACGTTCCTTTCGCCGCGTGTCGGTCATTTAGCATTAGTTTTAAGTGTTTTTCTATCTGACAAATACATTTCTTTTAACTTTTATCTTATGACTTATCATTTTGATGTACCTTCCCCGTACGATCATCCATTTTATTTTTTAAGTGTCACTATACCAAAAATTGTCCATGGCTGTCCAGTTCTGGCTTTTTAATTTTGTATAAACATGTAGAAACTTAAGATCACTGCTTGTATCATTGTTTTTTTTTTTTTCATTTTCATTATATAATTATGTTAATTTATCTCGTAATAATTTTTACTAGGTAATGTCTGGCTGCAAACTCTCCACCAACCATGTCGAGAAAAAGATAGAGAGAAGCGTCACCAAGAGCGAGCGCTCGCCATGTACAAACAAGTGCTGAAGAACGATCCCAAAAACATCTGGGCTGCTAACGGCATTGGATGCGTGCTCGCGCATAAGGTAAGTTTTAAAACTAGTGTTGTTAGTTTGCAATCAATCTCTTTGTGTACAAAACTTAGGTGGAACATACACGCACATAAATTTTTTCGGCAATGTTGCACAATAGTGCGAGTTGTTGCCAGACATTGCGCAACATAAATATACTGAACAATCTAAAGTTGTTACGTCCAGCTGCAACAGCAACAAGCTGTTCATCAAATATTGTCTTGTTTAAATAAGTTATGTAGACTTTAGTATGTCCAATGGTAGTCGAATTATATCTATGTTTTAGATCTATTGTTTTTGCCGTTTTAAGAGACTTCTAGGCTGTATACTTTATAACGGAAATGTTTAAAGTAAAATTGAAATACTTTGTTCGTTTTTTAGGGTTGTATCAATGAGGCTCGCGACATCTTCGCTCAAGTTCGAGAAGCGACGGCTGACTTCCCAGACGTGTGGATGAACATCGCACACATCTATGTGGAACAGAAGCAGTACATCAATGCTATACAAATGGTAAGTTAACATATTATTGTGATCGGTGATATTTTAATTAAAGAAATTTACATATTACTGAACATTTTTGTAGCATATTTCTTAAAATATTATTAGTTTTTGCATCATGTTATACTTTGAAACTGATCGGTGGAATGTAGAAAAACTTGTAATGGGCGATTATTTGCTACATCGCAGGGGTTGTAATATTATTGTTTGTAGTTATATTCAGTTCACCTTATTTAAGTTGAAATTTTCCATATTGTTTTTTATAGTACGAGAACTGCGTCCGCAAGTTCCGCATGAACCACGACGTGGAGTGGCTGACGTGGGTGGCGCGCGCGCAGACGCTGGCGGGCCGCGCGTCGGCGGCCAGGGCGTCGTTGCTTCGGGCGCGGAGGGTGGCGCCGCACGACGCCGCGCTCGCCTACAACACCGCGCTCACGCTGCGCCGCCGCGCCGCGCTCGTGCTCAAGGACGATAAGTAATAGCCCATTTAATGTTATTTGCTTCCTAGCGTTACACTATTTTCTTTAGTTAGAGTATCCGGCTCGAAGGATCATCTTGCTCGGGATTTGAACTGTAACTATATAAAGATATGTATTAGGTTTTCGCTGGATAGGTAACCTTTTTTTTTGTGTCGTAGGTCGGATCTCCGGCTCGTCCTCCGCGGCGTGCACGAGCTGCACGTGTCGCACCGGCACTTCACGCGGCTGTCGGCGCCGGACGCCGCGCCCCGGCCGGACGCGCCCGCCGCCGCGCCCGGGGCCGCCGCCGCCGCCGCCGCCGAGGCGCGCACGTGCGCCGACCTGCTGTCGCAGGCGCAGTGGCACGTGGCTAGAGCACGGCGCCAGCACGACGAGGAGGTCACGCTGCGGGACCGGCAGAGGGAGCAGAGGGAGGCGTTCAGGAAGCAACAGGTACGGAACGTTACACTCAGCCGTAGTCGTACACGAACCTATAATTAGAATATTTGCCGAGTTCGTATAGCCGAGGCGGAATGGAAATGTGTTATGTACGTTTGATCGAAGACGTTGAACGACTTCGTCACGACAAAGAAATTGGAATCGTTGGCCAATATCTTTGTCGATAAATGTAATACTTTTAAATTTTTTCTCCCCTAGCAATTTACTGCTATATTATTCTTAATGTAATACTTTTACTCGACAGGAAGATGACCGTAAGCGCCGCGAGGAGGAACAACAGAAGAGTTCAGTGCAGGCGTCACAGAAACGTCAAGAGTACAAAGAGAAGACGAAAAACGCGCTACTCTTCGCCGATATGCCCTTGGAAGGCAAATCCAAGGGGGGACGAGGGAGGAGGAGAGATGAATATGTGTCTGATTCTCCTAGCGGTAGTGAAGGACCGAGGCCTGATGGAGAAGTGTAAGTATTTTTTTTTGGGTGGATATGCATTCGTTTGGCCACGCTGATGATGCGGATTATGCGGTCTTCAGTGGAGTATGCTCATATATGAGATGCCGATTCACTCTTGCTTTGAAGCCACTTAAATTGTACTCCTTGGCAGTTCGCTTTTAACAAGACTTGAAAGTTGTTTCCTTAAGTTAAATATAAATATACCAGCTTCGATCAAATTGGTGATTTACCGGCGAACAGGAACACAAAATCACTGGAACGAGTTGCTTAAACATCGTAGGTGTAGATGATATTTAATTTCTCTGGTGGTTGTGTTAGTTATCATATTTGATGCTAAAATAAATCATTTATATGTTCCAGTCGCGAGAAAAAGGAGAAGAAACTCAAACGCAAGCGCGAGGGCGGCGAGGGTAAAGGCAAAGGCAAGAACCGCAAGCTAAGAGAGAAAGAGAACAGAGGCTCTGGGTCAGACAGCGACCCGCCCAAGAAACGCGGCAGGAAGAAGGTACAATATACATTTTCTGAAAATCACTCTTCACCTTTACCTCATTGCGAAGTCTTCGGTTCGATTCCTGAGACAGGCAAAAGTTTTTCAAAATTGGACAACGGGTGTTCTAAGTAGCGTTATAAAGGTAATAAACCTATGCTCAACGTTTATTATACGCGATTTCGATCCGTTGTCTAATTCTAAAATGTTTTCAAATCACGAAAGTTAAAAAATATTATGCAAAAGTGTTTTTTGGGATTTTTCCTTTGGGTTATTCGCACGGAGTGGGATTTGTGCTCGTTAGATACCGATAGAATAGACTTTTAACCATCTTAACATTATCATTTTACTACCAACGGCGAAAAGGGCATCGGCAAGCGCGAAAAAGCTAGGGCAGCGAAACAAGCAGAAGAAAAACTCAGCTCAAAACAACGCGCGAAGATCGTGTCCAAGGAAACCATATCTACTTCTGAATCGGAGTCGGATAAGGAAGGGAGGGGCAGAAAGTCGCGCAGTCGCAGTCGCAGCGGCAGTGGCAGTCGCAGCGGCAGCGGCAGTCGTAGTCGCAGTGGCAGTCGTAGTCGCAGTCGAAGCCCGCCGGCCAATAAGGGACGGAAGAGGATTATGTCTGCTTCTGATAGTGATAGGTAAGATATTATATTATTATGTCAACAAATTTCACTGTTGCTCAAGCATTTTCAAATACAATATAGCAAATAGCTAAGAATATATTGTAAACAATTCTCACCTTCCTTGTTCCACGTTGTACCTTCTGGCTAAATCCCATATGAAACTTTGAATCATGTGTGATTATCAGGTTGATAAGAATATGCTTTACACATTCTACAAGTCATGTGTCCGCTATACCAAAACGTAACTGAAAACGGGTATCATCTCTCTAACGTACCGTATCGGTATTAAAATAGTTACCAACTGTTATCAGGTATTAGTATGAAACTATGAAGTAACTTCCGAATCACTGCGTCCCCGCGTCACCGTAGTTTGAAAACCGTACCCACATCATATCTAATAATAACTCATAATAACTAAATAACTGACAACCAAAACCAACTGAATCCATGCAACCGATCAAAACTAATTAACTTATATATCTCTCTTTTACAATTTATAATATCGCATGCATAAAAGAAAAGGGGCAAGAGCGGCGCAAACGATTCAAGGTTATTGTTATAGGCAAGGGCAACTAACTTGGATACCATAATACCAAATAATACCTACTTACCTTAGCTTAAAACGTTTGTAAACGCTATAGCTAGAATAACTGTAGTAACTGTACATAAAATACCGGTATTCGGTTGTCTTTTCCGGTATTGTATCACCATACCGGTGTAATACCGGTTACCAAAAATATCTAATGACGCCCATGACTACATTCTACCTTTTTAATTTAAAAAAAATATGTTAACTTGTTTGGTTAAAGTATAATCCTAACTAATATTATAAATGCGAAAGTAACTCTGTCTGTCTGTCTGTCTGTCTGTCTGTCTGTCTGTTACGCTTTCCTGCTTAAACCTCGCGACCGATTTTGATGAAATTTGGTACAGACAATCTTTAGACCCTGAGACAGAACATGGGCTACTTTTTTTAAAAAAAAAAAGGGATGAAGGGGTTGAAATAGAGGTTGAAAGTTTGTATGGGATTTCTTAATTTTAAAAGATAAAACCATGAAACTTTATATTTAAGTATACTTGATAAGAAATCAGTCGCTTTTGAAGTTTAAATTCCTTTTAACGAATGCTCTGCATCACCACCGCTGCCGTCGGTCGTAGTCGCGTACATTCGCCGAAGTGTTGTGGCATTTGCGGCAGGCATCGTTGTCGGACGCATGCGATTAGACAAATTTGCGCTATAGAGAATTACATTTTTCGATCCAGTAAAATTATTTTATTGTTTCGTATAACTTTTTAAGTGTTTTTTATTAATTAGGTCCTGTAAATTAATTTTGTTCATTTTGTTCATACTTGATATATCTTTTAGTTTATAGTTATAAGTAGGTTAGATAGTTTCCTTTACTTTAAAAAAATCCGATTTGCTTTTATTTCCTTTTTTCCCTAATAGGGTATTTTTAATCTAATAGGTCGTAGTAGGTAATAATATACAATAAAATACAAACTTCACTTTGCGGTTTGCTCCCGAACCGCAAAATTAAGTTTGTCGTAGGTTATAAATGACCTATGAAAAACTTATATTTGCGTTTCGACTTATAAAGATAAACCGAAAGGTTTATTTTTATATAAGTCGTAGATACTGTATAGATTTTAATTTTAAAGTATTGGTATAGGTAGTATATTTGATATTGTACGTAGTGACCGTAGGTTATTTTATAATACTGTTAGGTAGGATAAGACATTCGTATAGATATTAGTTTATAGGGATTTTGCTTATTTATTGAGTTTAGATTAGTTATTATCAGAAATAGGTTTATTTAGGTAGGTAGGAATTTTATTTTCTGTTATTGAGTTTTTTTATTGATGTACCTACCACACAGATGAAATCGCGGGAGAAAGTTTGTTTGTTTGAAAGCGCTAAGTTTAAAAACAACTGGGTGAATTTTGATATTTAACATTACGCTAAACTCTACGGGCTGGCTCGAACGCACGTTTTTTTTTTTTTTTTTTTTTTAATTGTAAGATATCACAAATATCTTATTTTATTACAATCTAGCCCATGAAGGCTAATGAGTAATTCTATTTTAACCTAAATTAATATGTAAACATAAATCTAAGAGGCGTCCAATAACACTTCACTTAGTTTTTATTAAGGCGAAGACACTTTGTTCATGTTGTCTTTTGAACTATCACTGTTTTTGTTTGTAATTTTTCACTTAATCACTAACACTAACTAACTCATATTATTATGGTTTTGTCCGTTTAAGTCTTTTCACTATGTCCGTATTGTCGAGGAGCTGGATGGCCTCGACATTAACGTGATGATGAAGCCTATATTCGTGGGCTTCTGCCAATTTTTGCATCACTTTATCTACGACGTCAATGTTGAGGTCCCTGTGGAGGTCGCAATTTCTTACATACCAGGGCGCGTTCACGATGTTCCTGAGTACTTTATTCTGGAATCTTTGTATAATTTGCCGATTACTTTGAGCGGCACAGCCCCACAGCTGGATGCCATAAGTCCATACAGGCATCAAAACCTGTTTGTATAGTAGGACTTTGTTAGGTACTGAAAGGGGTGATTGCTTTCCGATAAGCCAGTACATTTTTTTGTAGCGCATGTCTAGTTCTTCTCGCTTCTTCTTGACGTGCGCTTTCCAGCGTAGCTTAACGTCAAGCGTCATGCCGAGGTATTTAGCTGTATTAGCATATGGTACCTCTTGGTTGTTTATGAACACCGGCAAATACTGCGGCTTCTTGTTTGTGAAGTCTACGTGTACTGACTTAGCTTCATTCAATTTAATACCCCATTCTTTCGTCCATTGTATAGTTTGGTTGATAGCTGCTTGAAGTTTTTCTACAGCTTCCTCGTGACTGTTGCCTGTAGCCATAATAGCAGTATCATCTGCAAAAGTCGCAATGAAGTTTTCTTCTGGTACTGGGATGTCACAGGTGTATAAAAGGTACAGGACCGGACCCAATACACTTCCCTGGGGTACACCAGCTTTTATTTTTACAATTTCTGAGTAGGCGTTTTCTTGGCGTATCCGAAACACTCTATTTGAGATGTAAGAAACTAGTAAATCTGTGTATGATTTAGGTAACATAGTTCGTAGTTTCTGTACTAAGCCTTTATGCCAGACTTTGTCAAAAGCTTGTGCCACGTCTAGGAAAACAGTAGCGCAAACTTTCTTTTCTTCTAGTGTTTTTTCAATGACATTAGTTATTCTATGTATTTGGTCTATTGTAGAATGTTGTTCTCTGAAGCCAAATTGGTGGTCAGGTACTAGGTTTTTGTCTTCAATTATCGGTTTTAATCTCTTCAGCAGTAGCTTTTCAAACAACTTTGACATTATAGGTAACAGAGAAATTGGCCTATACGATGTTGGTTCCTGTGGAGGTTTGCCAGGTTTAGCTATCATTATGACATCTGCCACTTTCCACAGATCAGGTACATATTTAAGTCGGAAAGCTGCGTTTATCAATGTGGTTAGTTTTACAATTGCCTTACGTTGTAGATATTGCAAAACTTCACCGGTAATTAGATCAAATCCTGGGGACTTCTTTTTATTGAGTTGGTTAATCTGGTTTGAGACTTCTCTTGGAGTCACAAATTTGATTTCTAACTTATCTTGCACCATGTCATCAACAATGATATCTTGTGAGTTTGAACAATTTACCTCGTTCGGCTTAAAGATGTTCTCGAGATATCCAGCGAATCTCTTTGCTTTTTGCTCGTTGCTTATAGCCCACGTTCCATTTTCTTCTCGTAATGGAGGAATTTGTACAGTGGGTTTTTTCATATTCTTAGCAGCCTTCCACAAGGAATAGTCTGTTTTAACATCATTAGTTAACTGGCTTAAGTAATTATTTCGCACCAAATCATTATGCTGAAGGATTTTCCTTTTTAATTTTTTTGTAAGATTATTGAGACAAGTTTTTTCCAAAGGAGATCTAGTTTGATGCCATATTTTTCTCTGCTTGCGTTTTTCAGCAATGAGGTTTCTTATATCTATAGGATAGGTAAAGCCTTTAACTCTCCTTTGAATGTTGGGAGTGTTTGCCCATGCTGCGTGCTGAATTTTAACAATAAATTGGTTAACTTCGAAGTCCAACTGCTCCGGCGTTTTAAGAGGGACTTTTAGTTCTATACTATTTTCTAGGTCTATGCTAAATTGTTCCCAATTTGTATATCTATTTACTAATGTGGGAATATTATCTATCTTATTTATAAAATGGTCACTCAATGTCAAGACTATGGGTGAGTGATCCGAGTTCATATCGTGTGATTCATCAATATTTAGATATGTTCTGGATATGTTCTTACATATGAAGAAGTCAATTAGGTCTGGTATTTTATGCTTATCCGTTGGCCAGTAAGTTGGCTTGCCAGTTGATACAGCTTCACATTTTGTTTCCTGAATAGCATTTAGTAACTCTCTGCCTTTGGTAGTGATCAGCCTAGAGCCCCAATGCGTGTGTTTGGCATTAAAGTCTCCACCCAGGATAAATCGGGTACCTAGTTGCTCGAAAAGACTCATATATGTTTCTTTTTTAATTGCGTACCTTGGTGGCGAATATATAGCTGCTATTGTGATAGGATATAAGTAACCTTGTACACATATAGACACTGATTGTATGTTACGCTCCTCTTGCTTATATATTTCATAGTGGGCAAGGTTTTCTTTTACAATAACAGCACTACCTCCCCTTGCAGAGTTATCAGGATGCAGCGCGTGGTAAATACTATATCCTTGTAATTTTATGAAGGATTGTCTGGTGAAGTGTGTTTCAGATATTAAGCACACATCAATATTTTCAATATCTAGAACTACTTGCAATTCTTGTTGATGTTTAAGCAGTCCATTAGCGTTCCAAGACATTATTTTTATTGACTTCTTCATTTTTGATAGCATTTTTTAGTTGCAGCTTCGATATTACTGCTTTCTAGTTTTCTTAATCTAGCATCAAATGATGTCATGAGTTTAAGTATTTCATCTAATTTTCCTTCCATATCTCTATTACAAGGTGAGGTGGTTTCGCTAGTACGAATCTGTTTCGGTTTTGGTGCAACCATCTGCGCATAGGTTTGTGCAGGCATTTTTTCAGCACGATTCGAAGTTTCGATGTTGGCATTATCCTGTTTTTTAACTGGTTTTGTGCTCTTGTTCTTTATGTTCTGCATTTCTTTAGCTACCATGCAGCCTCTGTAGCTAGCCGGGTGAGGTTCACCACAGTGTACACATTTTGGCTTTACATCTGCGGGCTTGTTGCAGTCACTTGTGAGGTGTTTGCCAGTGCATTTTACGCAGCGCGGCTCCTTGGAACAATACTTTTGAGTATGACCATATGATTGGCATCTCTTGCATTGGGGAACTAATTTTGAGGCTTTGATGGGATGTATTTCTACTTTGCATCCCAATATAGCCTTAATACTATGTATTTTATTAATATCCTCAGCGTTATTAAAAGTAAGCATAAACATATTTAGAGGTTCCTTCTTTTTCCAGCTCAATTTGTTAGCTGCTTCCTCTATCTGAAAACCTTTCTTTTTTAAATCTTCAACAATTCTCTCGGGTTTGCAAGAGTAGTGAAGGTTTTTAGCCATTACTCTAATTGGTCTCTGCTGTTTATTTTCATAAGAGTGCCATAGGCAGTTACTCTCAGTTAAATACTTTGTAAGAGACTTATACGAGTCTGTATCGTTGGCATTTATCTTCACGCATTTCCCACTAAGAATTTTTGTGGTGAATGCAGCATTCTGTATAGTTTCAGACAATAAATCGTAGAATGTTTGATAGTTGTCTACATTATCTACTAATATTGGCGGAGGGGGTGGCATCCTCTTTGTTTTAGGATTTTCTTTGGGAGGCGAGTTCGTGGATGTTTCGTTAGATTGATTGTGAGTGTGTGAAGTATTTAATTTTCGTTTTTTATTCCTACTTTTTACTCGAATCCACTCAGTTTCTTTAGCTAGTTCATCCTCGTCAGTACAGTATTCTGCACCTTGAGTAGAACATTCCATAATAGTAGTTGCTTTTGGATCATTTTCAACTACTTGTTTTTCTTTTAATAAATCTTTAATTTGTTTTTGCAGTTCCTCAATCTGCGCTTTCATATTGTGTATAATATGGCGTAAATTTTCATTTTCGTCCTTTTCTTCTTTATAAGATCTGAACAGTAAATGTTCAGTCTCAGTTTGCAATTTGATTGTACTTTGACTGGCCATGTTTATAGCGAGTTAATAACTTCGCCTTAACAATAATTATTTACATTGCTTAGACTTACGCAATAATATGATGTGTCATCGCGGCGAGTGCTCGGCGACGGCAGCAAGCTGACGCGCAACGATTTGCTGCGTAGACACTTTACACTTATTGTAACTAGGGCACGCGCAAAACGCGACTATACTCAACGAAAATTAAGTGAAGTATCGAACGCACGTGTCGCAATTTCTATTATGTCGAAATTTGAAGTAGTTTCGAAGTAGGTACCTACATGAGTTGTTCCTATTTGTCTGTTTTGATTTGTTTGAATATTATTTTCCTTGAGTTTTTGTCGTATATTTGTTTTGGTCGGTTTGGTAATAGATAGGTTCTTCTTCTTCTTTGCGTGTCAATGGAAAACACATGGAAAAGCTCAATATTTAAATTTTGTTTGACCAAAACTTTGCTACAAGAACGGCATTATCGGTGGCGCTCCACAGGTCATCTATGGTACAGGTGGTGGGACTTATGGGGCATGTAAGAAGGTGACCCATCGTTTGGGGACTGACACCGCATTCACAATCGGCGGAGTCTGCATAACCCCACCTTGAGTGCATGAGTTGTACCTACTATTGTTATATTGACATTGTTACCTTTAGCATTTTTTGTTCATAAAACGACATCCACGCGGACGAAGTCGCGGGTAACAGCTAGTCTTATAATAATAATATAGTACTGCTTCTTTTGTTTGATTTAAATTTAATAAAGTACTTATTATGTGGGAATATTTTATTGAATGCTTTGAACATTTTCAGATCTCGATCTAGGTCCAAATCGAAATCTCGCAGTCGCTCCCGGTCGGGTTCAGCTAAAAGTCGTTCGAGATCCAAGAGCAAATCACGCCGCTCCAAGAGCCGTTCCAAGTCCAAAAGCCGCTCCAGGTAAGTTATCCTTAGATAAGGAAGAGGGTTATCGTAAGCTTACGTGTCTTTTTATATTTATTGGAGATATTGGATACCTTTTAATAAATGGGGGATGGAAATTAGAACACATAACAAGGAGAAGGCAAATTGAAAAAATCTTCTTACGAAATACTTAATAATAGCAGGCCTGTATACAATACATGTCCCACTGCTGGGCTCGGCCCTCTTCTCGTGATGAGAAGGGTTAGGCCATAGTCCACCACGCTGGCCAAGTGCAGATTGGTAGACTTCACACATCCTCGAGTCTTTAGGCACTCTCAGGCATGCAGGTTTCCTCACGATGTTCCCTTCACCGTTAGCGAGTAATTTATATGACAAATATACAAATATCTTCGATAAGACGAATCTTAACGATTTATTGACAGAGGTGGTGTGCCGTGGGTCTCCTACTCTGCTATCGCTGCTTTTTTATGAAATACTCGAATGGTCCATAATGCTAGTATAACTCGTTTATAATTTGTATTTTTAATATCTACCTACTGTTTCAGGTCTAAAAGCAAGTCAAAAAGTCGTTCGAGATCGAAGAGTAGGTCTCGCTCGAAAAGCCGTTCGCGTTCGAAGAGCGCATCGAGGTCACGTTCAAGGTCCGTAATATTTTACTTGTTTTTAAATATCTTGTCTGTCAATCAGACTTACATTTAATTTAGATAGATAGATAGATAGATAAAAACTTTATTTGTGCATAAGACATAGGAAATACATTTTGTACGAAAGTTTCAATTACAATACATGCACAAAGGGCGGCCTTATCGTTTAACGCGATTTCTTCCAGGCAACCTTTGGATGGACATGTAAAAGATTTACAGAAGGTAGTTTTAGACAGCAACGAAAAGAAGAGGAAAGAAATAATAATAGGTATAATACTAAAATAAGTTAATATGCTATATTTAGTATATTTATTTCGCCATATTATTTTTTGCTGACGTTCTGTTTATGCATTTACTCCGCAGGTCCAAAAGCAAATCTCGTTCAAGATCACGCTCCAAGAGCCGATCCCGTTCAAGGTCCAAAAGTGGTTCCCGAAGCAGATCCGGATCTCGCGCGTCCAGATCTAGGTCCAGATCCGGCTCTAGATCGAGGTCCGGTTCTCGGCACTCGAGACCTGACACTCCGGTATCTAGGAAATCTGTGTCTGCAAGCGAAGACGAAGCTTAGCTTAGATTGTAAATATTTAATTAATTTTAGTTTGCGTTTCTTTCATTACCTGCAAGGTAAGCGATCTTACAGTTTTACACTCAAATTGAAGTTTGTTGACAGTTTATTAGTATATAAAATGTTGTAGTGAAAATAGATATTTGCTAGCAAATACAGACATTAAATCTGTGATTTCTTATTGCAATAGTAAAAGTGCCTGTTTAGCTAAACGCTAGGTACAAAATAATTTTATAAACTACATAGGTTTTCAAGTGTGACAAGCAATTATTGAAATTTTGATGTGTTCATTACTGTTGGTATAGTCGAGTTATGAAGGAACTTATATTGTTTTCTAGAAAATTCTAGTTCTCTACGAGTATGTCTGATCTTCCAATAATCATGTGCAGTGATTCTGTGACTTGATTAAACTTCTCTATACTGTATTTTACTCAATAGTTATTTTGTAATCCCTCCACAACATATCTTCCTTTACTTCTCTGTATTGTGTTCTGACATTATATGAATAAAACTGAAGAAAATGTAATATTTGTATTATTTTTTAATTACCCACTAACAATTACAAGTATCAAACAGGGAACGCAGGAATAGTAATAAAATAAAACAATTTCATGAAAACATTGTATATTTAAGTCCCAATTTAGAGTACACATATCAATTATTCGCGTTACATTCAAGAAATTAATATCATACAATTTATCGTGTCCAGCGTTTAAATAACTTGCAACAATTTAATAAATAGCTTACATATTTTACAATTAACATAACACAACCATCATATTGGTGAAATAACTTCATTTGTTTTGTTAGAACTCTTACGAAACGATATTGTACACAATATTCAATTCCAAAGTGATCATCCCAATTATTGATAGATTTATCTAATGGACTAATTTCTCTATTAGAATCTTATTACTTATTTTTAATAATTGAGCGTCATAACGTTGCTAGAATTTCAGAGAAAAATAATATCAACAAGTAAATATATTTATAGATTGACAAAGGAACTTGCTTAATGAAAATCGACGGAATGAAATATCAATAACTATACAAGTGCTCATATTATTATCTGCTAGGAGAACCGTTACTAATACATAACAGAATAAAGCTATATTATGTTATTTAAAACTTGTTATTTCGAGTAATTACTACTTTTATAAGAAAATTATAGTCGAATCATGGGACTTCTAAATGGAATTATCAAAAACGGTTGCCCAAATTCCGTGGTCAGCCTTTCCTAGTAAGTATTAAAATGTTCTAAATTTTACAAAATTCCGATACAATTTCTCTCATTAAACTACATTTAAAATTCCTTAGAAACATTGCTATTTTAATACTGAGCCTAAAAAAATTGAGTCAAAATTCGAATATGTGGCAGTTTTCGTTATTTTCTTTTCAATTTACTCAAAATTATTGCTAGGGGTATAATAAAATGGAGCATTTTATAGGTAATTTACTAAACCTATAGTCTTTTAACTTTAATGTGCGCTAACATTATGCTAAATGACTAGTTTTCTAGATAGTCAGTGTTATGTATCTATCACTATATTTGGTGAGATTAAACATTATACTGAGATGATTACAGTGTAGTAGATTCGCTAATTTCCCAGTCGTCTTACGCTTAATTTAAAACTTTGTTATACGAGTATGTACTTCACTTATAATACACACGATGACATATGCGTGAGTTAAATTATGAGTATTTTCAAACCTAGATCGATGAGTATTTTCAAATATACCTAGGCGACTAGAATCATATCACAAATAATGTAAACGATAATGTGGTGTCGTGTTATGGAATGACCGCGAAAGATAGGATTAAGAGGCGGATCCTCTTAAAACGGGAATACAATCTTATGAACTTTAGGTAGGATAATACATTAGGACTGTGGATTCTTACTTAATAAATGCGTAAAAAACATTGGAGTATTAGGTATAATAAATGATATAAAATGTCGATACAATTTCTGGTCAATTTTATATTGTAATTATTTATTTACAGAAATTAATATTATGGAGGGGTTTATAGTTAGCCAGCAATAGATGTAATCTCTTCAAGAATATTAACAGTCGGCTATTCCCTTTCAATGTTTTAGATGGATTATAAATATTATAATACAATGAAAATTAACATCGTTCAATTTTACTCTTAGAAAAGTTTGCCATGTTTTTTTTCATTTTAAGCTTGCTTTTTAAATTTATTCGCACAAGACGATGATGACGTCCTACCGTATTATTAAAAACTTGCGTTTTTAATTGAACTAGGCATGGTATTTGGTAGTTTATGTAAATATCCCGTTTTATATAATGAAAAGAGTAAAGAAACTGAATCACACTTCACTTAAAGGACTGATAATTTATTATGGAGGTTTCAGTTGATATTTTTAATAGAGTGGTATTTTTTTTATATCAACGGTAATTTATAGGATTTTATAAGATAAGAGGCGCATTTAGGTGGTTTAGTGCTTAATTTCACATAGTAAAAATCTGTTGAATTAACTTTTACATAGTAAACGAACAGCCCATACCCTCATACCATACACTTCTCATATTAAACATTACATTCTTACATCTATACTAACAAGTTTCCTTTGCAAGCTGCGAACCGTTGGTTTGCGTGAATGTGACTGTACCGTTTGGAACAGTCTGAGGACCTCCCAGGAATGATGTGAAGGTCGTGTCTCGACTCATTGGAGGCTCTAGGCCTTCGATTGGTATACAGTCTAGTGTTGGTACTGTGTACTCCCTGGGAAGGAAAAAGTAAAATAAAATAAACTCCCAAACTATGCAGAGCTTGTACTATGGGTACTAGAATAACTGATACTTCTACTGATTTTCTTTTGTAAATACATACTTATTATACATAGAAACACTAAGTAAGTTTTATTATTCAAGTTTGTGATGAAATCTGGGATAGGATCAGTGCTCTTAATTTGCACTACTGTCATTTCAAACTGTGATTTATACTTTTCATGTAATACTGAAGAGTGGTATTAAATTAAAATACTTTGTATGATTTTGCCGCCAACTCTAATCATAATCAGACATAGTGGTTGAAATGATGACTTGAGATATATCTTTGTTTAAGACAGCCTATGAGCAGTCAGCCTAGCATCAAAACCAACTATAAAAATTACTGAGAGGGCCTCTCAAATTAAAACGCGACCCGGCGATACGGCCTGACCTAGTGCGGGGACCATGAAAAATTATTTATGTAAAAATACTTTTGAAATTTTAACTTTTTGTAAATATTTTTCATTTTTCTTACTCATTTTCAAGTTAAGTATACTACTAAGAATGTCAAAAGCACTTGTAATACTGAAGAGTGATATTCAATTAATATACTTTGTATGATTTTGCCGCCATTTTTAGTCATACTAAGTCATAGTGGTTAAATTATGACTTGAGACATATCTGAATTTAAGAGAGCCTCCTAGCATTAAAAACCAACTATGAAAAAATACTGAGAGGCCCTCATATTAAAACGTGACCACGCGATGCAGGCTGGCCTAGTATAAAAATTACCATATAAAAATTCTTATGGACAGAAACATTTTTCATTTTCAAGTTAAGGGTAAACTCCAAAAAATGTCAAAACCACTTACATAGAAACATTATCCTGGGTCTGCACAGAGTCATTGACGAGCTGCGGCAATCTGTCGGGTGCCGGGGGCGCCGGCCGCGTGGGGCGAGCGCTGAATAAGAACACGCCCACCATCGCCAGCATGTACGATAAGAAGTACAGCGCGTGAAACTGAAAACATATTGAAAAAAAATAGGCATGATGACTGATCTCTTGATATTAAATATATATAAATATAGGTAAACAGAAACCAAATACAAGAATTTTAGGTACATACTTTATTTCTATCCCATTTTACGATCATTCAAAGTTTCATGGGCAAGTCCCATGTGTTAAAGTACGAAATTAGAAATAAATAATTTTATCATTGAATAACCCACACAAATTATAACAACTCTCGTAACAAAACCATTTTTAAAAATGCAATATTTCGTATAACTATATCAAACAAAGTTTATAAATTAGCATAGAAATCGGTGACGTCACGCCTCAGTAGCCGTTTGCGTAGAGTGAGCGTTTGGGGAGTGTATTTGTAGCGTACGACTGCTGACGCTACAAATGGTACTTAGGCGCAAATGCGCAGTTGCTCAGCTCGGCAGTCGTCTCTCCACATTCACGCCGATAGGTCATTAGGATTAGTTAATAATATAAGTATATATAACTGGTACCAGTGAATAAAGTATTTAATTAGCACGCAACCTCTATCAATTAATAACATTGAAGACCCCCCACATTGGTGACCCCTGACAATGAATATGTAACCTTCGCAAAAGATACAGAATATCGTGTTTTCGGAGTGGATCGGAGCGTGCATACCGAAAGAACGGACATCGTGGCACGTGCACATGGTCAGCGATTTGGACAGCGCATGTGCGGCGGCTGAGCAGCTTCCGGATAGAAGATACGGAGTAGTATGGAGGTAACCTGCACATATTTCAATGGGAGACGACTCGCCCTGTTTGCTTGGACCAACAGGGCTACTGACCTCGGCGAACAAAAACGTACTAGAAGCATATGGACAGACACTACCAGCGGTGAACGTAATCGACTCGAATATTTGTGGCTGCATTGTTAAGCTTACGATGAAGAAGCGACCAAAGCAGTCCACTGTGGAGTTCGGAGTATATGAACGACATGGAGGCAACCAGGGACGGACGCGTAAGGCGACTGGAGCGTGTACGTTACGCCAGCAAGAAAGTGTCACCTAGAGTGATATGAGTAGAACGTATAATTAGTGCGCAATCTGCTGTAAATGTGCGCCGCATAAAAAATTTGTGCGTCTTGTAGTTTTGAAAAAAAAACGTAAAAACGATTCCTGCTGGAGTAACGTTGTTCTAGCAAGAAAATTCTAGACGAATCATCGGAGATATAAAATACATACATGGGCAGAGAGCTTATATTTGTGCAAATTTGTGCGCCATAAATATAATTTGTGCGTCTTCAGGTTTTCGAGATATTGCGTTTCCCGCTGGAGTAACGTTTTGCGAATTCGTGTATCTCAAAGACCATTATATGTGCGCCTGTAGAATGAACATACACGAATAGCTCTTAATTTGTGCATATTTGTGACATAATTAGATGCCAGATAATATTTATAATTTTCAAGTAATCGCGCTTTATTAAAAACTTAAAAAAATATTGTAGCGCCTAAATGAGAAGACGTATAAACTCGCTAAAAACTGTATTCGTTCCATCTTGACGTTTATAATTACCATAAAAAGTTTCAAAACAGAACCTACAAGCGCTAATGAATAATATTACTAAAAGTCAAAACGACGGCATCATAACTTTGACGCCATCAAACAAGAAACTGGCTCAACCTAAGATGTGTAAATGTAAACCAAAAATTAGTGCATTTATCAAATAATATATAGTAAAAATATCCAGCTTCAACTGTTTCGTATTAAGTAAATATTAAGACTAAACCAAAACAGTTATTCGGCGCAGGTTATCCGACCAAATTCGAATGACTACAAAAAAGCGACGGATTCATACGTATCGATGACCACCTTTATTAAACGTATTACACCTAAACTGTGTTCGTACAGTCACACTCAAATGTTCGTTGGGAATTATTATTACAATGACCTAATAAAAATATAATATATATTAAATGTACTTTCTGATCATATGAAATCAAAGAGCTTGTTGGTTTAAAAAATATTATTTTTATTATCATAATCATGATTCTTAAAGTAATTATGGCATCAAATCACAGATCCAATTTCCTACCTATAAATATTAAAACAAACATTGTTCAATTAAACTATTTGTACCTTGTATAGTCATTTGGTATTATTTAAAATCACAGATCAGTTTTTCATTTACTTAAATACAAAAACAATAAAATCACTTAAAGTGGCTCAGTACCATCATGGCGTGAAATTTAAATATTAAGTAGTTGTTGTTTTGGCCGAGATATAATTAAGTTTTGGGTATGATTGTATAGTACGCGAACGTAATAAATACCTATAGAGCGTTATATTTTGTTATGAGTTTATGTTTCTTAAAAAATAGCCGGATTTGAAAACTTCAACCCAAGTTTCACATATCGGGCTGCTTAGGTTTGGGTTTTCAAATTAGGCTAATTTTTAAGAAACATAAGCTGATAATAATTTTAACCGGTCTATACTACGTTCGCGTATCATACTATCATATCCAAAACTAAATTATATCTCGGCCAACAAATAGGTAACTACTTTATACTTGAATTTCCCGTTATGATGGTACTGAACCTTTATCACAGAAAATCACAGTTTTTTCCTTTTTCTACTGATATAATAAATGCAAATGGCTAAATTTATTTATGTCTAATCAAAAAAAAATCTGAATTTATTTTAATAACTATTTCTACTGCACTGTACTCGGGCACAATACGTTTCAACCAGTTAGCGAGTAAAGTTAAGAAGGTCATCGATACGTATGAATCCGTCGCTTTTTTGTAGTCATTCGAATTTGGTCGGATAACCTGCGCCGAATAACTGTTTTGGTTTAGTCTTAATATTTACTTAATACGAAACAGTTGAAGCTGGATATTTTTACTATATATTATTTGATAAATGCACTAATTTTTGGTTTACATTTACACATCTTAGGTTGAGCCAATTTCTTGTTTGATGGCGTCAAAGTTATGATGCCGTCGTTTTGACTTTTAGTAATATTATTCATTAGCGCTTGTAGGTTCTGTTTTGAAACTTTTTATGGTAATTATAAACGTCAAGATGGAACGAATACAGTTTTTAGCGAGTTTATACGTCTTCTCATTTAGGCGCTACAATATTTTTTTAAGTTTTCAATAAAGCGCGATTACTTGAAAATTATAAATATTATCTGGCATCTAATTATGTCACAAATATGCACAAATTAAGAGCTATTCGTGTATGTTCATTCTACATGCGCACATATAATGGTCTTTGAGATACACGAATTCGCAAAACGTTACTCCAGCGGGAAACGCAATATCTCGAAAACCTGAAGACGCACAAATTATATTTATGGCGCACAAATTTGCACAAATATAAGCTCTCTGCCCATGTATGTATTTTATATCACCGATGATTCGTCTAGAATTTTCTTGCTAGAACAACGTTACTCCAGCAGGAATCGTTTTTACGTTTTTTTTTCAAAACTACAAGACGCACAAATTTTTTACGCGGCGCACATTTACAGCAGATTGCGCACTAATTATACGTTCTACTCATATCACTCTAGGTGACACTTTCTTGCTGGCGTAACGTACACACTGGAGCTAAGTGCAGGGAGACATACCGCATTAGTCTGAAGGTCGCAGCATACCCTGAGGATCAAGATGGCATGGGACACGGCGGCGGCACTCTGCAAGTACAGTGCGCGCGTCGTAATCGCGTATCACACCAGGGGCGAGGCAGATTCCGCATCGGTGTTGGATGGCGCAACTTGTCATTCTTCAAATATCGGCCTATTTCTCGTGTGTAGTGTACTGGTAGATTTATGAAACTTGTGATTTTGCGTATAATTGTGTTTTTCGTACGAATAGCTCTATAAATTCGCGTCATACGGAAAGTTAAATGTATTTATAAACTGTTTTTACCCTTTATATTGTATAGCGTGATGATAAAAGTTAAAACCCTCATTATAGTTTGTGCTTATAAATTGCGTCAGGCACACCTGCACGGTGTTAAGTTACGAAGTTGTTATTGTGTAAGTCATTTGATCATTTTGATGTGTAAGCAAAAGTGTAGTAGAATTGTTATCGATAAATACTTGAAGGAACATTAGGTCCGTGACACATTAGAATTTTGTTATAATTATTATTGTAAAATTAGATAGTAATTTTTTTTTGTAATAAAAATTTCGAAAATAAGGGGGGGAGTATTGTAGCGTACGACTGCTGACGCTACAAATGGTACTTAGGCGCAAATGCGCAGTTGCTCGGCTCGGCAGTCGTCTCTCCACATTCACGCCGATAGGTCATTAGGATTAGTTAATAATATAAGTATATATAACTGGTACCAGTGAATAAAGTATTTAATTAGCACGCAACCTCTATCAATTAATAACATTGAAGACCCCCCACATATTAATAATGTGAATTTAAAATTGTATAATCTGAGGCAGTTTATGTGATAACAAGCTAATTATTTTAATGATGTTTCTAATATTGAGAGGTAATTCGATTACACACAAAATAAAATTTGTCATCATACCTATTACATATATATCATGACTTAAGTTGACGAAACAAAACGAAAAAGCTGAAGAAACTTTGGCAAGAAAGCTGTTTAAAGTATGTTGTACAGTTAGTCATCTAACTGTTGTAACTATGGAAGCACATGGAAGGAAACATATTCTATCTTCCTATACACATGTTGTTGTCGAAACACACTACATTAAAGGTACACTACTCATTTACCTTTGTTTTTGGTATCACAAACTGATCTCAGTGAGTTGTGTTAGAGCCCCATCTAGATTTTAGTACTAGGTTTATCTGTAGCCACAGAAGACTTTAGAAACATACATTTCTAGATAAAAAAATGTAAACTCACCTTAAACTGAAATATGTACATCCCAGCAATGAGAGTGTAATAATCTGCTGACAGGAATGACAAATGCAGTATAATAGACCCTGCATCCCTCAACATAAAACATTGTAGTATTTGGAATATTGTCTGGACAGAACAGTAGCTTCCCAGCTGTACAATTGTATCTAGTTCATACCAGTTGAAAGCCATGAGCTCACTGAATTCTAGGAAGAATGTCTGTGTGCAGGACACTATGCTTCCGATTAAACCAAGTAGGGCGAGATAATCTGAGCATGATTGAGTTTTCAGCATCATTTCTTGGAGTACTGTGACCATTGCAAAAAGCAGTGAGCCTGCTAGACAGAGCATATCACCAACCAGCTGATTTTTGCCTGGAACATAAAGAATTGTATGAAATGCAATATAACAATATGTACAAGTTCACAGCTCCACTTGAATGCTACACACATCTAAACATGCAGTGATAATACTCAGAATTAAAACAATATTAAAGGAGAAACCCCTATTTGGTCCCCTCCTTCAATTAATATGACATAAATTTCCAAATGTAACTTTGTTTTGACTTTGAGCTATGCATTTTTATAGCAACAGGCAACTTCGTTAATTGCTAGTTTATAGATAAATATATCATGGGAAACTATCCTATGCCATCCATATAGTACAGGAGGATAGACTAGTGAAACATGCAAATATCCAAACTTTTTTTTTTTTAAATATCGGCAATCACGTTTCTAATAACATTTAAAGTAATATTTCCTAATCCAAAGGAATGTTCATGAATAAAATAACTATCATCAATCTTTAACATACCATCAGTGGGAGCTCCTTCAACATCCGCCCAGACAACACATACCACTGCCATAAGCCCCATGGTAGCCCCTGCCACATGCACCACTCCGAGCCTGTGCCCCCTCCAGGCTCCGCCCACCAGCGCAGCTCCAACGCCGCTGCAGGCTAACAGCTGTCAGCTCAACACTGATGTGAACCTCTGTGACATTACCAGGAGCCAACTTGCCTCTACGTCTAGAGTGCATGCAATTATGACTACCCACCATCTCCTGAAACATCACAACATTTGAGAAATTAGTTTGCAGTAATATTTAATTAACATTGAGAGATGGAATTGGAACATTGTTGTCCAGCATATCCCTTTCCAACCTATACTATATGATTGTGCTGATTGATAATAATAAATCTGTATCAAAATTGCATCTGTTTTTGTTAACACAATCAGCTTCACATGATAATATGGATGTTTTTGCACTTACTATAATAGATACAAGGACACTTTACAACACGTCTGTAACTGGAGGATTTCTGACATAGATGATCAAACATTTTTGCCGTGGGCCATCACCTAAGTATATTTTATTCCATATTTGTATTTACATCCACCAGGTTTGTTGGCTATCTAGAAGGTGTTATTTTAAAGTAATAAACATTACTTTGCCCAGCATACATAGATTAGCAGCACTATCATAGATTTAGAAAAAAGGATAGCTACTTTTGCACCACATTGGATTTCACCAAACAGCAGTATTGTATTAAACTCCTATATATGAAATTTCTAAAACATATTAATTGAAAGTTGAATCAAACAGTTTTTATTTATTTAACACATTTTCCTTAAAAGTCATGATCCAGCAGATTTTAATTTATTCCTGATTGACACAATAGTGTGGATAATTTTTAGGAATAAGGGCTAGGCTACAGGTATATTTTAAATATTTTTTTCATGTTACTTGAAGCCTAAATAACTAAACAATATATGATGTACAAAAAAATATGCTTGCCAGTTGGAAAGGTTTATAAAATGGTGCTCCAAAATATATATCAACTAGAAACCAAATAATCTAGTATCCATCACAATAATATGAGCAGGTATCCTCAAAAGTTATTCCCTTATTACAATAACAAGCTCAGTCCAGTAAGAATGTAGAACTTAGTATGAAAATAAATCTAGAACTTACTTGGCTAGTTTCTCTAGTCCATTACAAAGCAAGGAGGGAGTAAATAATATAAATAGTGTCAAGTACGGCACGACAAGCTGTGCGGTTGTAGGAAACTGCCATGTAGCACTTTGTAGCAAAGTAGTTAATATACATTTTCCACTCAGTAGTAAGGATATTACTTGTCCCAAAAGTATACTTCGCCACACCCGCCTGAAATTAAACAAAAATAATAGAACCTCGTACTATTTTCGATAAACAAAATATTACTTGCGTGCAAAATACTAGCCATCGCCCTAGCTCCGACAAGTAGAACTCAATTTTATCACTAAAAGTTGGGTTTTCCATACTTCTTTTGTATGTCTCTAAAGGTTTTAACTAAAGAGGGTGCCGTTTTGGATAAAATCCTCGACGATAATCACAATATTATAATAAATAGCCATAATTTTCTTTACACGGGCTGTAATCCTGAAAGGCAAAACAAAATTTGACAACTCTATCTTTCGTTCAGAAATCGTAAATCATACCAGTCGTCTACGACTACAGTCTACCGCCAATTTAAGTTTTCTTTCTTGTTTGTATGCGAATCACGATATAATTTATTTCTTTAAATTAAATAATATTTCAAAAATAATTCAGTTATGATAAGAATAATATAATTATTATGCAATAATTTATTGAGTAAGAGTTTGTATTCTGATTCTGAACTTCTGAACAATAATACCAGATGTACCACGTCAATGGATGTACCAGATTGGTGTCAATCAATGACTGAATTCGCGCGTTGTGTTGTTTTGTAAATAATAATTAAAATACGAATACGAATTGTTTAACAATTTACTGACTTTATCATGGCAGACGGTATGTAAAGAAATCTCTAAATGTAATATGTTGTCTAAGAGCAAAGTTTTAATATGTCAGAGATGATTTTGAACTTTCGCTACAAAACATTCTTGTTTTTCAGAGGATGTTATTCGCAGAAGACTTCTGATAGACGGAGATGGAACTGGAGACGACAGAAGATTGAATGTGCTTCTAAAAACGCTGATCAAATGGTGTAACAGCACAGATGAGAAAGCCGATGAGAGGTTAGAAATTGTTGTTTACTACTGTTCATTGCAATGGGTGTTAGCACGAGACGATGTTTTTCCAAGTCGCATTTGTGTGAAATTTTTCTAATATATTCATGATACTTCGATATAAACGATATAAAAGTTCTTGTCATACTAAGTATGGTAATGTGACAGTGCGAGTTGAGTGTAATTTCCCCAGCTAGATTGAAGTTGTTACATATTATTACACGGTATATTCTCATTGGTTGATTTTAACACGCAGTACCTATTTCATATACGCTAATATCCATACTCCTACTTTGTACATACTCATACTCATACTCACTTTTTTTGCAGCAAATCCACTCATGACAGAATGCTTGCCCAGCTGGCTCAGTGTGAATTTGCCGTCACAAAATCACAACTTGGCTCAGAAATGATGTCAGCAGAACTGAAAAGCTATGAAGCTCTATCAAAAATACTTGAAAAGGGAATAGAGGTGGCCAAAGGCAATATAGACACAAGCAAATCAGATCTGGCTCAAGCAAAGACAGTCAGAAAAAATCGCATAGAGTATGATGTACTGGCAAAGGTCATTAGTGAACAGCCAGACAGAAAAGAAACTTTGGAGAGGCTCAGTACTCTAAAAACAGAACTTTCGAGTTTAGAATCAACAAAACAGCAGTTGGAGAGCCGCTTAGCCTTAAGAAAGAAGCAGTTCCATGTGTTGGTGACTTCAATACATCAGTTGCAAGCTTTGCTGGATGAACCTGATGATATGGAGTCTATTTCTGATGATGTTGAGATGAATGAAGAAGCTGTAAATTAATCTTAGTGGCCACATAGCTAGGGTTTTAGTGAAACTTTTTACTGAATAATTTACTCAAAGACTTGTATATTGTATTGGTTAAGAATAAAATATTTGAGTGCAATATGTGTTATTAATTTAAAATAAGGAATACATTAAAATTTGTTAGTTCTAGAGTTCAAGGGTACAATCTGGGTATCTTTAAAGTCTTAAGCATGCTCTACGGTATGCTGCATCATCACTTACCATGAGATGAGACATAGCCAAACGCGTGCCTATCCACCATAAAAAAAGTTAAATAACAAGCGTATGGTTGCATTCTGGGAGCACTATAATGACATAAATCTCAATCTGTTTTATACAAATGAATACTGGCGTCACCGTTTTCCATATGCCTCCACCTGTGGTATTAATCCTGAAAATGACACTATAAGTAATAATAGTAATCTACTTCCAAGAAGAAGTGTTTACACTACTCACACAAAGAGCTTTAGTACCATAACCAATAAGCCTGAATTTCACCAACATTACCCAGAAGGGTGAGGCAGAGGTGTACAACACCCACATTTCACCTGTTATATTTAGGTTCATTAGTCAATAGGATAGAGGGTGAGCCTCTCGCCATCCACCGGGCACAATTACTACTTCATGCTGCTACTGTGAAATTACCAACGGAAAGTTCACAAATAACACTGCCCAACCCGGGAATCGAACCCGAGACTTCGCGGAGAGAGGCGCATACGCTAACCACTAGGCCATCGAGGCAGTTAATCTACGGTTTAATTAAACCCGTTTTTGCATCTCTCTCTCATTTAAAGGTTTGTAGGAGACAGAGAGCTCGAAAGCTGTAGCTAAGCTTTAAGAATAAGAATAATTTTATTTGCATGAGTTATAAAAGTTGTTATATATTACAATTGCAGACTGTCACATTCTATATTTTAGGTGTGCAAATTTACACATTATATCAATAAATACAAGTTAAACATAAAAAATAAAATTAAAAATACAACAGCACAAATGCATGCACAACACTAATTTTGCAAGTTACATCTTTTTACGATAAGCGAGGCATTTTAGGGCAATGTTTTATCGTAGTCAGTTACATTGTCATAACATTTAAGCACAAGATGGTTCCTCACCCTTGTTACGTCTTTCAGAGCATTTGGTAGATGCTTAAAAATTCAAAATTTAAACTTCAGTTTAACACGTTGGTGTAATCGACTTGTATGTTTGCCAGCAGGTGGTAATAGTAAATTCAACACTTTCCTCATTAATGTTTTAGTACGTACCCGTTACCCTGAAGTTTGAACAAACAACGTACGCTTTTTACGTAGTGTTTGAACAACACAGTAAATATTACCTATAGTGTAGCAGACTGGCGAGGTGTAGGTACTGACATAATTATGGGACATCCATGATTATACAGAAGTTAACTGTTGATGCGAGGTCACTTTGTTTTTAAAGTATTTATTTGTGGAAGGAATTATAGTCTACTCGATAAGTTGAAAATGGTACAAAAAAACTGGAAAATGGAAACAAAGTATAAATATTTTTTGAACTTTTATGGCACGATCTTGTTAAGTATATATGCAAGAAAGGCTCTACGAAGTAAACATTTTTTACGACCATTATTTAAACTTTTTTTTTCACTTATTATTAAGACGTTAGTTCCAGAAAATTTCGTTAGTTAACAATTGTTTAACTTGTTGAAAAATTAATTTTAAGTAAAATTTCCAACGGGAATAAATTATTTATAGTGTTAAGAACACACCATATTTTTTTCAAATAAAAAAAAAATCAATACCTCAAATTAATTAATTAATGTGCCGTACTCGCTTTTGACGCCACGCGTGCAACCTAAAAATGTCGCGCGCAGAACCTATTTTCAGCGTTAAATTAAAATTATAAACAATGGAGATAGAGTTCCGGGATTTAAAGTTTTTGAAATTTCTTAAATATTAATAGTTTGAAACATTGGCAAAAAACAAAATGCCATTTTTTGTTTATCTTTAATTGTTTATAACTTTTGCAATTTTTTATGTGCTAACACATGATTTTGGCACATTTTTCTAGGCGACATTCCGAATCCAAAGAGCTATCGCACATAATTTTAAGACCAGTATCTCTATTTTGTACCATTTTCAACTTATCGAGTAGACTATTAAGTAAAATTAAGTTTCTGAAAAAAACACTAAGACATAAATTTGTTCCACTCAGGCATCGAATCGGAAATCGGAACCGAGCAAAAATACCACGAGCCATCCACCGAGCACAATTCCAGCTCTATGCTGCTATTGAGAATTTCCTGACGGAAAGTTCACAAATAACACTTTGCCCAACCCGGGAATCAAATACTAACCACTAGACAGTTTTATTAAAATCTATAATGAGAACCTCGATTCTTATTTTTGTAGTTGGTTTCTAATAAAAAATACTCTATGGCATTCATGCTATACTGACTTTCCATTTTTATCCACGTTTTTTAACCGACTTAAAAAAAAGGAGGAGGTTCTCAATTCGGTTGTATTTTTTTTTTTTTTTTTTTTTATGTTTGTTCACCGATTACTCGAAGACGCCTAGACCGATTTGAGAAATTCTTTTTTTGTTTGAAAGGATATACTTGTCATGTGGTCCCATTTTTTTCCAGTCACGTTCTGATGATGGGATCCTAGAGAAATCGAGGGGAACCCTCGAATTTAAAAGCTTTCTATATTGTTTTTTGTATATTATCTAAAACTACTTGGATATTTGCATCTAGTAGCCAGCATTTTATGTTGCTGAGCTGATGCTGGAAGGTACAACTCCTCAACGGTTAGGAGTACAGGGATTATTATTAATAACTTTTCCATCTCAAGTAACCGTCGTCTCCTCATTCGAGAAACATTCTTGCTCGGTCTACCCATCACTTAAAATCGTAAAATAAAATAATTTATAACAAAAAAAAAAACCGACTTCAAAAAGTAGGTAAACTAAAAAGCATAAAATAAATTAACTTCGCACAAAATAATACGTTTTTTAATTTAGTTAAATAGAAATTATTAAATAATTATTTTATAATTCTGAAGTCGGTGCCAACTTGGCATTGCCAACTTGGTTATTGGTTACTTGGCACTGCCAAGTAACCAATAACTAGATAATATCAATCTTTCTAACAACTATTTTCTGACTGAATATTAGTTCTTAATTATCCGATTTACTTGGCACCGACTTCCGAATTATAAAATAATAATTTAATAATTTCTATTTAACTAAATTAAAAAACGTATTATTTTGTGCGAAGTTAATTTATTTTATGCTTTTTAGTTTACCTACTTTTTGAAGTCGGTTTTTTTTTTTATTAAGTAAGTACTACAATAGTATTTTACGACACGAGCGTGCTTTACGATATGAACACAATTTTACACTGAGCACGATCATAAACTGCAAGCAGTCGGCTCGTGACCAAGAATGATGCAAGTCATTTGAAACGTCGAGCATAGGTATTTATTTACCTTTATAATAATTACGCGATTTAGACCCGTTGTGTAATTTTTGAAAAATGATGAGCCCATCGCCATCCAACAGGCACAATTCCAACTCTGTACTGCTATTGAGAATTTCCTGACGGAAACTTCACAAATAACACTGCCCGACCCGGGAATCGAGTCCGAGACCTCGCGGTGAGAGGCGCATACGCTAACCACTAGACCAAATCGAAATGAAAATCTCGATTCTAGTTGAAACTCATTATTTTTTAACACGCTTATATTTTAGCTTCACCTGTATGTATGTATGTATGTAACCGACTCCTTTGGACTCGATTTTGACCCACTTTAAACGGACAGATTTCATTAAAATTTTGCACACCTGTCAAAGATCGATGACAATGCAATAATTCGATGAAAATAAAAAAAATAAAAAAAAACGCTCTTATAAATAAACCAAAATAAAAAGTTGAAAATAAAAAGCGTGGGTTGCTCAGAGCGCCATACGCTTTTTTTCACTATTGTGAAAAAAAGTACAAGTATTTTTTGTTCATTACCATTTTCAGCTTATATTAGGAATTATTTTTCACTTTTTAGTTAGAAGTACTTTAAAAGCGTGTTTTTTAGTTTTTTTAAACAATTTTTTTGTAATTGGTTTCTATTGAATATTATACTCTATGGCATTCATGCTATACTGAGATTCATGATATCCACGTTTTTTTATTAAGTAGGTGCTTAAAGAGAATTTTACGACACGAGCGTGCTTTCCGAGAAGTACACAATATTACACTGAGCACACTCGTAGAGATTTAAAATCAATTACCTCCTCGGTTGTGGAATACGCGAAATGTATCATGGAAAAAACCTGCTTAATAGGCTGATTAAGTTTTTGTAAATAATATATCGCGCTAAGATGTATTAACAGCCACATTTCAGTACAGATAAGCTTTAACTTATTTGTAACATTACGTTTTTATGGTATGACAGACGCATCATTAGTTATGTTTAAATTCTATGTGATAGGAAATAGCCTGTCGCCAGTTATCGGGCAGTTTCAGATTTAAGCCTAAAAATGTTTAGAGGTGTAAAGTATTACAGATCAAGTGTGTCTGTTACCCACACTTCATGGGACGCCATATCTTGGATCCGGATGATGTCAAGTCACTCCCGATCGGCCGACTGCTCCACTTTATGCCATTGAGAATCTGATGGAAAATCCTAAATAAAACTTTTCTCTCTCGACCCGGGAATCGAACCCTCGCGGTGAGAGGCCGTATACGCTAACCACTAGACCAACGAGACATATCTTTAAAAGTAATCTTCAAATTAAGCGAGAACTATGATTGCGACTTCATAAAAGTTGCAGTTTTATGTTGCGAATTAAATGTAAAGTAACATAGCTTACCTTATACTTAGTTATACAGTATTACGGTTGAAAAATTAAGACTCCAGTGGGGCTCGAACCCACACCTCTAAGTTACGCCTTATCCACTTCGGCCACGGAATCGAGTCCCAGCGGAACCAAATTTGTAACTTATAGTTTATATAACCAATACTTGAGACGTTCGAAATAATTCGTATGAGTATGATATTTTAATGTGAACCTGCAATGATGTCGTAAATGAGTAGATACTTATTATATTTGAGAAAGCTGATGAAACCTATATATATTGAATGCGCAGTTTATGGAGTACGAAGAACAAACGATGGTTGATGGCAATAACTATTTATTTCGATTTATTACAATCATACACAAAGGCGATGTGCACTATGTCGCTCTTCGTAACGCACTGATTCTAATCAATTTAAAAAGTGTTCACTTGGCGGTGTGGTTTTGCTCGCACTATTTTTGTAGGCGTTCGGATTGATGAAGCTGGCTTGAACATATATACAATATATTATATTATATATGATTAGTGAAACTACCTGAAAATAAAAACGTCTATAATTCCTGAAGGCTGTTGAGAAACTTATCAAGTAGGTACCTTGATAAGTTTCTAAGTCGAATCCTACATCACGCTTACTTATACGTCATCACCTTACAACAATATGGAAGATATCCTTAGAAAAGTTCAATTTATTAGCTGTAATTATAAGAAAAAGAGAAAATGGAAAATTCATTATATCAAGGTACGGTAATGTTAGGTAAGGTACTAAATAATACGAATTAGGAAATTATACCTTCTTTTGTTGATGGTGCTACGGCCACGCTACAAATATCTGCGGATTACTACAAGTTGCTACGCGTCTACAATTTTTTTTGCACTCTGGATCTCAGAATCATTGTCATCTACTGAATCCCTGGTAAGCAGCTTCGTCACCATATAATTTACAACCTATATATGTATGGGGTACATACAGACATGATAGGGTAGACAGATGGGGTACAAACATACTGAAAAAACTGGGCAAAAAATATACTGACTTGAAATGTAAAATATGCGTAGGTTGTGTAGGTACACATAAGGCTATGTATACGAACAAAATTTTATTAACGCTTGAACTATAATGTAAAAGTTTATATTTTACATTTTGAATAATAATATGCAGGTACAATCAAAAAACAATAACAGTTCAGTTCGTCAACCTTGTAGTAATTCTTAGACACTGCGAATCATAGCGCATAACGTCGTAGTATTTTTTTTATCTTCTATTTCAACAACTATTTTATTTCAAACACAATTACGAACGTATGCTTCTTACAGACGTGGATGAAATTTAAACAGTTTTCAGCGCTACTTTATAAAGCGCCAAGAGAGTCAAGATAATGTTATGTTAAAATTTAAGTATACATGTTCTTGTAGAGTAACACACGGCGCTTCGATCCAATGCCATCTGTTACTCGGGGCAATGACCTGAAGATCTGCTTAGCTTTTCTTGTACCCTCCAAAAACTATTTTGATAAAGCCTCCGTCTCGATCGCATCTGAACAGACTATTCGAGCCTGGGCCGTCTGATCTAAAACTGTGACGGAACTCAGTCAATTTGTTAACAACGACCTTGCTTCAAAGTATTCAGGCAATGTTAGTACGTATATTTTTTGTAAATCTTATTTTATTTAATTACTAGAACTAATTTATCCAAAGGAATGTGAATGTTAGAATTACGTACAAATATCAAATATATTTACTTGCATAAGAAGTTTACCACATTTTCTCATTTTTATTGCAATTGGGGTGTACGATGACTTTTGTAGAGTAATTGTCAAAGAATTTATTGAAAACTTTTGGTATATAAATAAAGAGATTCCAGATTGGTTTTAGACTATGTCACTTTTCTCTGAACATAAGCATTTCTATTGAATCGATATAGTAGGAAGATTCGTGTAGCAGGCAGGTCATTATTTGTACGAATATGTGTGTTGTGTGTATACCGAGCAGAGGGCAGTGCGGTAAATTCATGACAACTTATGGGATTACGCCCCGATTGGCATTTGTAGGTATTGTTCAATACGACCTGAATGCCTTATCGGCTACTAAAGTGCTGTAATCAATCAGTTGTTTAATTATATTGTCATACATAAAAACACTAGTACTGATGATATGTCTAAATCTAATCTTGGAATAGATTTGTTTATTTATTGAAAACACTTTCTAGCTAACGAAAATATTACGAATAATACTACGAATTCACGCGCTACGATTTGTAGCTGCCTCTACGAATTGCTACGAGGGCTCGCAGCCCTCGTAGCAATTCGTAGAGGCAGCTTTTATATTATAATAATAATGCTTTTTGATTTTACAAACAAAATTGTAAATTAATTTAAAATTGATGCACAGCTTAAACCGCGATTGACAGATTAAAATAGAAAAAAAAATTGGTGCAAAAATGTTTCATTGAATATTTACATACATCGGAAAAATATCACGTCAATAAAACCATAAATGTATGAGAATAAGCTGACGATATCGCTTTTCATATATTAAAAAACATGACTGAAAGCCAACGTGCAATAAATGTTGATTGAAAATTCTGCATATAGGCAAAATTTGAAAATGTGACGTCACTCTCATACATTCCTGCCACATAATACTCAACTGTCATCGCGTTGAGCAGACCACTCTTATTAGATCATGCTCAGAATCATGTACCGAGTCACTGGTAAGCGGCTTCGTCATGATATCATTTACACCGTGTATTAATTGCAATGATTTAACCACAGTTGTTGCGGCTTCGTCTTGGGATGGCAGGATTTCTTGGGTTTGGATTAAACAGCTGGCTTTTGGTACATTTGCAGATATCATCATTTTTCATCATTTAGCCTTTCGCAGTCCACTGCTGGACATAGGCCTCTCTCAATTTGCGCCACAACACCCGGTCCTGCGCCTTCTGCATCCAGTCCCCTCCAGCGACCTTTTTCAGGTCGTCAGTCCACCTGGCAGGGGGGCGTCCTACCTTACGGTTGCCGAGTCGCGGTCTCCATTCTAGGACTCGTTTGCTCCAGCGGCTGTCGGTCCTTCGGCAGACGTGACCAGCCCACTGCCACTTCAGCGAGCTTATTTTGCGAGCTATGTCGGTTACTTTGGTTCTTTGTCGGATGACCTCATTACGAATTTTATCCTTCAAAGAAACTCCGAGCATAGCTCGCTCCATAGCCCGCTGCGCGACTTTAAATTTGTGGACTAGTGCAACCGTTAATGTCCACGTCTCGGCACCGTAGGTCATAACAGGTAGGACGCACTGGTTGTAGACTTTCGTCTTCAGGCACTGCGGTAAAGGCAAAGAGAAGACTTGACGAAGTTTGCCAAATGCTGCCCAACCCAACCGGATCCTTCTGTCGACTTCTCGCTCGAAGTTGTTTCTACCAAGCCTAATGACCTGCCCTAGGTAGATATATTCCTGAACAACTTCGAGCATCGATCCGTCGACAAATATTGGTCTCGGCATAACATGCTCATTAAGCATGATTTTGGTTTTATCCAAATTCATGCCGAGACCAACACGTCGTGAAGCTCCATCTAGGCCGTGCAGCATTTCGCTCAGCTGTTCCAGCGACTCCGCAACTATGACGATATCATCGGCAAACCGAAGGTGCGAGATGTACTCACCGTTCACGTTTATACCCCGTCCAGTCCAGTCCAGAGTCTTAAAGACATCCTCGAGAGCGTTGGTGAACAGTTTCGGGGATATGACATCCCCCTGTCTCACCCCCCGACGCAGCTCTATACAGTTTGTCTTCTGGTCCTGGATCTGGACGGTCATGGTGGCGGTGTCATACAAGCATCTCAGCACCTCGATGTATCGCCAGTCGATACGACATCGTTGCAGAGCATCCAGAACCGCCCAAGTTTCGATGGAGTCGAAGGCTTTCTCGTAGTCCACAAAAGCCAGACACAGCGGCTGATTGTACTCTTCGGTTTTCTGTACAATCTGCCGAACAGTATGGATGTGGTCTACGGTACTAAAGCCTTTTCGAAACCCGGCTTGTTCTGGTGGCTGGAACTCGTCAAGTCTTCTGGCGAGGCGGTTCGTGACTACTCTCGAGAACAACTTGTAGATGTGGCTCAGGAGTGAGATAGGTCTGTAGTTCTTCAGTAAGGTTTTGTCACCTTTTTTGAAGAACAGAACCACCGCACTCCCGCTCCACGCCCGTGGTGTCAAGCCTTGGTGAATGACGGAATTAAAGAGACTCGCTAGCTCTTTCAGGACTGGGGTCCCACCGGCCTTAAGGAGCTCGGTTGTAATTCCGTCATCACCCGGCGCCTTGTTGTTCTGCAGTTGTCTGAGAGCTGCCTCGACCTCGACCGGGTCGACATCCGGGATGTCTTCGGTGTAGTGGCGCGTAAGTGGGGCTCTGTGGTCATCATCGCTTGGTCTCGTTGGTTTAGTCATCCGTGATGCGTATAGGTGTCTATAGAAACTCTCAATTTCCTCGAGTATCTCGAACTTAGAGGTGACGGTCCTGCCATCCCCAGTCCTCAGTTTCGTCAGATGGGGTCTACCTAGTTGCTGAGCGAAAACTTTGGTGCCTCTATTTCGCTCAATCGCAGCCTCGATATTTCGAGTGCTGCAGCGTCGGAGGTCACGTCGCGTCAGTTTCCTGATTTTCAGGTTTAGGGACCGCCTATCTGACGAAGACATCTGAGTGTCTGGCGTTTCTCGTCGTTCCTTCATAAGTTCGAGAGTCTCGGGTGAGAGCTTGGACTCCCTATTACCGCGTTTTCCGGGAAACAACCTTCGAGACACGTTTTGTAGCGTTTTGACCACTGTGTCGGTTTTTCCGTCAACATTGTCCGTGGTTTCCAGCAGAGCGAAACGATTTTGGAGTTCCAGCTGGAACTTTTCGGAACCTAGGGCTATTTGGGGCAGCGTGGGTCGGAGAATAGGTCTTATCATCCTAACTCTTTCGGCCTTAAGGTTGATATTTAGAGAGCCTCGGACGAGTCTATGATCACTACCGGTATTAAACCTATTGATCACCGAGACGTCTCTAAATATATGCCGCTTGTCCGTGATGATAAAATCTATCTCGTTCCTCGTCACATTATCGGGGCTTCGCCATGTCCACTTTCTGTGGGGCTTCTTCTTAAAGAAAGAATTCATTAAGAAGAGCCCCTGAGACTCTAGAAAGTTTACCAGCATTTGGCCCCTGTGATTTCGGCGCCCCACACCGTTAGGTCCGATTTTCGTTTCGCCGCGTTCTTGTACTCCCACTTTGGCATTGAAGTCTCCCATAACAACGTTGTAGTGAGCCTTCCTGGTACCATGTAGTGCTTTCGCTATGTCTTCGTACATGGTTTCGGCTATCTCATCAGAGTATGTCGAGGTCGGCGCATATACCTGCACCACCTTCAGAAATTTCCTGTCGGTGATTCTCAGTATTAGGTACGCTACCCTTGTCGACACACTGCTGATTTCCACAACGCTGCTAGTGAGACACTTGTTGACCAAGAATCCGACACCGCCCTGAGAGGGCCTATCACCTTCTCGGAAGTAGAAAAGGTCGCCTGACTCAAGGGTTATCGTGTCCTCCCCCTGTCTTCGGACTTCAGATAACCCCAATATATGCCAGTTTATGCGACCCAATTCTACCTCGAGTTCGGTGAGGTGTTGGTCCAGCCGTAGACTTCGTCCGTTGTACGTAGCCAGGGTCAGTTTTTTGAGGTGGTGGTAGCCTCTCGTAGCCCGGAGATTCTTAGCACCCCCTGGAAGATTTGCAGATATATTTCTTGTATATTACAGGATGATGATGATGCTTATTTGAATAAGTAGCGATAGAGAATAAGTGATTTGCACAATTTTGACAGTAGTTTAAAATATAACTGATATATTAACATAGACCGACAAGGGTGACATTAAGACACTGACATTGACAGGATCCGTAACAACAGTATTTAATTTAATTTAACTAAATCATTGCATTTTATTAGTGGCTCTAGCAAGCTCTTTAAAGGCTAAGGAAAGAAAACGCATGCGCTATAATTAACTCTCCATAATAAAAATTCAGGGAAATAAATATCTTGACTGTGACATCACAGTATGTATATGAAAATCTTTTATATGTACAAAAAAATATTGTCAATTTTAAAAAGAAAAGTGACACTCATAATGTTAATACTAGACATAAGGATATTCTAAAAGCATGTTAAATTGAAGAGACAAACAGAAAAAGAAATAGAGAGACAAATTATGAATTTCCAAGTACTCAGTCTGTCTCAAGGGTACTTAGTTAGTAGTAGAAACCACCACAAACATTTATCAAACATTTCGTACACCATTTTAATATTTTATTATGTGTATACGTTACTCAGACAGGTAGCGCACTATTTTTCAGTTGCGTGTTTTGTATAGGTTCTGTTATTCCCTAATGTATCCATCAAATGTATTGTCCAAGAGTCAATAAAAGTCAATTAATTAATAATCCACCTGCGGAATGTACACTCAACGAGAAAAGTAGCGATATTTATTATAAAAAAAGAATAGCAATGGCTGCCAATAGAAGAACCGATCAAGGGTAAGCTTAATTCGATCAGTGAAGTTTCACATTTTAAGGGTACCGTAGTACTTACAAGGAAGCTTTATAGTTTCGCCATGTCCGTCTGTCTGTCTGTCCGAGGCATAGCGTCGAAACCGTAAGTGCTAGAAAGCTGAAATGTTGCATGGATATTGATGGGGTGACACGCAGAGAGACACAGGATTTTTAAACACTATTTTATTGACAGCTTAAACACACTCGGCCGCGTACAGAATCGGTCTGCTGTCTCGTCAAGTCAGTCTTGTCGTCCTATCCTTTTTCTATTCGTCTTTTAAATTTAATTATTATGTCAGTCCAACTGGCCAGCTTCGCCAGCCAGTGTCAGTCAATCAAAAAGTCCACAACAGATATGTATATTAACTATGTTTTAAAGGTGGAAGGATAAAAAGGTCTTACGATCGAGGGGTTTTGGGTTCCAATCCTGGCCATTACACCACGGACGTCAACTTCCGCCTAACACAAGCGAATAAGGAGTAGCTGGAAGGAATTAATAGGAATACTGGTAACTTGTTTATTCAAATTACTAGTAAGCTTTCTTTTAAAGAATAAAAATAAAAAAACCTATTAGAGTTCATAATTATGTTGTACGGCTGACCACGGAACTCTACTGTGCGTGGCCCGACACGCGCTTGGCCGGTTTTCAAGTTTTAAATACATTAACTGTTTACTAATATAAAAGTAAACCAACTTTATTTGGTTGGACCATTGGCCAAAAAAAAAATCCTTTCTTTATTTAAAAACGAGCTCATCTAAAGAGATCAATCACTGTTCTACAGTATCTGAAACTGTTAACATTTATATATTTTATGCAAAGGAAAAACTTTTTCTAAACTTTGTAATTATCTCAAAACCGCACACAATTTTCCCCGCGACAGTACTCAGTCCAAAAAGTAAAGTTGAGCGCGCAAGTCCACCCAGTCTTACATAAAGGTTCAGAAGGCCGGCATTTGGGTAGCGCGCCGCTGTCGAACGCACGCCCCTCGCTCCACAGTGCCGCAACTTGCACACGTTTCATTAGAGAAAATGCCTTCCTGGTGGGACTACCTACACTTCAACCGACAGTACCACAATAAACGAAATCTAGAGGAAGGCCTTTTCCAAATCGCGTCGCAAACTTGCAATATCCTGGTCAAAGTAAACAATACCAACAACATTAACTTGACGGGGAACAACAGAAGTGATGAGTACGGGTGCGCGGGCCCCCCTAAGGAGAAGAGCTCCATGCAGATCTGCGTCCCGAAGTTTAGGAGGAATTCCATCACGTCTGGCTGCAACCCAGGACTGTCGGTAAGTACGCTTTGTTTTTTTTAAACTTTCATAACTTTGTTTTTCTTTCAATGCAATTCTTTTCAGTGTTGTTATATTAAACTTAAGTAGATTGAAATGGAACGTAACATTAGTACTTAATTAATCCACAACTATGCTGTTTAGTTATAATAATTGCAAAACACAATTAAACAAAGTGCAAACAAGGTCGTTCCATAATTTACCGCAAATCTACCCTTTCTAATAAATTATTTTTTAATGTTTTATAAAACAGAAATAGTGAATCAGATCTACATTTTGCATGTGCAACGAAATGCATTAATGACGTCATTAATAAAAAAGTAAGCGAATCATCAATGAGTTTTAAAATAGCAATATCATTACGATGCAAAGAAGTTCATCGCGCGACAAAACTTTTTACGGGCAACTTACGGCCTTGCCTTCAGTGTAAAAGATGCATAGGCGCGCGAGGCATGTGCAGTCCAGTTTTATTGTTCATTGGTAATAAACGATATTCGTTATCAGTGCAAATATACGGTTCTAACTGCGTAGTGTTGTGCCTGCCGGATTTAAATAATTGCAAGCTGATTCGACTTGAGGTGGGCAAAGTTGTTTTGTATTAATTTGTGTTATAAATGTTTTATGGTGTCGCACGGCGATGAAACCGATTGATAGTATATCGATTTTACACATGAAGGAAGACATCGGTGGCAGCAGACGCCGTCGGGCCTCGCCGATCGACCTTGTTCCAATTATTCACTTAAACTGAGGTTTCGTTTGATACTTTTTCGTTTTATTAGTTGGTTCGCTGCACGTCACCGGGTGGTACAAATCAATACAAACAAAACACTTTTCAACATATAATATCAACTTATATATTCTGAATTAATAAATAATAAATTCTTTATTTTCAAGGTACAAGGTCCCAATATCACAATTCAGCTACACTAAAAATCATGGCTTATTACAGATTTCATCATACATAGCACAATAACCAAAAAAATAAAACAGAAAAATTACAATACCAAGTCATAACTTACAAAAAATAATTTAATACAAATATCAGAATAAATTAAGCTAAAAATAATTTAAAAGTCTCAGTCTTACAATTTATTTAAAAATATGGTAAATTTTAATAAAAAACATTCAATCATATATTTTATTATAGTCCAAGATTCATTTAAGTATATTAATATTATAATAGTTTTCTTTTCTTTTTTGATAATTCAAACTTATATATTCCGAATATTAATTCAACTAGGTTTACTTGCAAACACAATTTCAATAGAATTTCGTATTCAAAAAGTTTTAAATTGAAATTTCCGTAAGTTTGTGGGACTAAAAGCTTGAAAAACCAATTGGTACTTTTTCAAACTCACTCACACTTTCGGAGCATACCTACTTATATACTTACTACCTATGTAAGTGCAAAATATTTTATGTGTATTTAATATATATTTTAAATAGAACTGGGCAAAAGTTATCGGACCATTAAATAATCATTATTACTTACTTATATCCCAGTTTGAAATTTCATTTTCTTATCGTAGACATCGTGGCGTCGTCGGATGGCGTAGAGTCGACGTCGCACTGTCTACCCGTTAATGTCTAAATTTTCAGTGTTTTTTCAGTCCATACCTTTCACTAGCATGATACATATAGTTACCTTAAACTTATTGCAGTTTTAGTATATTTATTACAGATATTAATATCTTTTAAATTTGAAACTTGGTATACAAAACAAATTTAAAAAGCATAATAAAAAAACATACGCAAAAATAAAATATCTATGCTATTTACTGTATAAAATAGATTATACCAAGTAGTAATTCGTACAATCTTCATGTACCTACCAAGTTACTGCGACATACTTTCTTCGAAAAAATACCTATTTTCCCAGTTAACGAGGTCATCAACCCATATTAGATTCTAACGATTTGACCGAACTAAGTTGACATGCACTACCAGTTGCAGCATTTTCAGTGACCGAGTTTAAATAATGGCATTCCCCACAAAATTGTTCTGTAAAAACTTTATTTGAAGTCTAGCCTACAATTACAGATAATTGTAGCGTAAACATGGATTCCTTGAAGAGATTGGCGCAATTACCTACACGAGCTCCACGGCTGGTCGATGCACCCCACTGCAAATAGCGAGCTGTATGCGTAGTTAAAGTACACTTTTACAATGCTTTAAAAGTTGTTGTGATTCTACGCATGTGCCACAATGCATCATCAAAAACCGGCCAAGTGCGTGTCGGGCCACGCGCAGTAGGCTTCCGTAGCTAGTCGTAACAACATATTTCGACTTAAAAGGGATTTACTATCTGTATTAAACAAGTAACATCTTCATACAAGTCATTACTTTCAAAGGTTTTTGTAATTTGCACGAATTATTCTAAGTAACTGCATTTTACACTTTGGACCCCAATTACTCTAGAACTAATTAAGTTAAAGTAACCAGATAAATGGCGTCCTTCAGAAAGGAAATGTTTGTAGTACACGAAACCAGCTAGCACGTATGACGAGATGTATGAATGTTGAGGAAGCGAAAGAAGTAGGTATGTAAGGAGCGAAGCACATGGCGTTCCATCGTCTCTGCCTACCCCCGTGGGATAAAGGCGTGATTTTATATATGTATTATGTATGTTTATTTATGTTTCAAGAATTTTGAACGCAATATTCTGAGTAACTGCATCTGACATTTCGGACCCCTATTCCTCTTGAACTAATGAAGTGAACTTATCCGCTATAGTTTTCCTTTAAAGTTCATTACATTATGTACTACCGACACAATTTTTTTCAGATTTTGGGATCCAGTAGTTTAGCTTTTAGAGGGGGGGGGGACGCTCTACTCGAACAAAAATTTGCTCTTTAAAGTTAATTATCTAGCAAACGGATCTCTAAATCAAAAAACTGTCTTAGCAACCCCTGAACGTTTTTAAAAGTCCTATCTAACAATACCCCACACTATGGGGTAGGCGACAAAAAAAAAACATCCCTACTTTACATGTAGGGGAGCTACCCGAAAAAAAAATATTTTTCCAAATTTTATTCTACGACTTTCTTTGTATAGTTAACATACATGTTTATGCAAAGTTTCAGTTTTCTAGCACCAACGGTTTCGTCGCTATGCCTCGGACAGACGGACGGACAGACGGACATGGCGAAACTATAAGGGTTCCTTGTAGGTACTACGGAACCCTAAAAAACAACGATGTTAAGATGAAACATTTTTTTCTTTTTGGCTGTTTTCCATACAAAAGTAATATTGGTTTAACTTTAACATTTTTAAGTATTTATTTTTTTCCATAGAGAAATCTTATCTAAAACACTAAGAAGCTTGTTTGTTGGCATCCAATTTTTTAAAATTATCATTTATTTTTTTCAGTTTTTATGTAACTTAATTAATGATAAAATCAATATTTACAAAATGCCATCGAACATACATTCATTTTAGTAGGTAAAAATAGGTAGTACAATGAAAAATAGCTGAAACAAAAACATGTCCTTTGCAGACCTTCGACTATTTCCTTGTTATTTTGATTAAAATCGGCTCAGACTGCATTTCTTTCGAATTCATAATATACATAAAAGAGGGATAGATAGTGTAGCCATTATTCCCATACAAAAGAAACCAAAGGAACAAATCATAACTTTGGACACAAAGAATCAAGCTTTGTTAACTCGTTTCAATAGTACCGAAGCACGTGGCGTTGGATGGCGTGTGGCTAAGAAGCATAATAATCATAAAACTTAAATGGCTAGTTACTCTAGGTGGCACAGGGGTATATTGATATGCAAATGCGTCGCGCCACGATCTAACAGATTTGCATACTTTGTACTCCTACACCTGCGAGGCGAGGGCTAAACTATATTGTGGTTCTCAAGTGAGTTTCATGATTTTCTATTTTATGGAAATTGGATTTATAGCAGGTGCGTTATTGAAGTGTTTAATGTAGCGCTATTGTACCAAGGAATATTTCATTTTGTGACTTATTAGCTCAACGTCACTGCGTCAATAAAAAGCATCTCATTATAATATATCTCAATCTTTGTAATAAGCTACGAGTTCATGTGCACAGTTTCATCAAACTCATCCTATATTCTCATTTACGCATTTAGAAATCAGAAATCAAATCATTTATTTCCATGGGTGCTTGTTTCGTCAAAACAAACATCAAAATGGAATGTATATAAAATGGAAATAAAACTTAACTAATTAAATTATAATACTTATTGCATTAAAATAATTTGAATCACCGGATCTTAGATTGACTTTAATTCAAGTTAGAAATTTGAATTCAAATCACGAGAAGAGCTGGCGAGAAACTCATGTGCACCACCACCAATAATTCATACAATATTTGTTCGTTTTTTGACAAAAATTCTATGTGTAAGTTATAGCAACCAAAACACAATGGCTAAAGTTGGTTATGGAGAAAAAAATAAACTCAAATTGCCTCAAAATGTCGCATTTATTAAATTAAATACTATCTGAACCGTGTGTAAGTTGTGTTTCACATTATTTACTTACTTGAATATATATTAACATGGTGAGACTGGATTATCTTAGCAATTTCAGATTTTTTATTCAAATAAGTTGCGTCGTTCCGAATCGAACTGTCCATTACATTTCTTAATGTTGTGTAATTTATCGTATAATACAAATTCGAAGTTTTATTTCCCTACAGTCGTTCTAACAAAGTTGCACGCAAAATAAGCACACTATTATAATTTTATTGTTCTTTATGTGGTCATAAAATGTTATATAAGCGCAATTATTTCCCGACTGCGTCAGAGAGAGGGTAGAAATTAATAGCGTATTACTTCCTAGGACTTGTTAGTGATGATAGTGTTCTGGATTGGGTTAAGATAAAGGAACCAGGAATAAAGAGAATAAATTATATTAGGAAAATAAACTAAAGAAAAAAAACACTGAACCTAGAATGATAAAACCAAAAGACTGACAATGAACTTAATTGTCAAAAATATAAAAGCAAATTCTTATAAAAAACTAAATATGTACAAATAATATGCAAAAAGGTCCGATTGGGCACAGATAGATGGATAGAAAATACTTTATTTGTACATAATTTCACATGAAAATCTTAAGAGGTAACAAAAAGATTAAAAATAACAGAAAAATGTACAAAGGGCGGCCTATCGCTTCAAGCGATTATGATACGTTTCAGCCAAAATAACGTAAAAAACTTCTCTAATATAAAAAAAAACTTTTAGTATTTGTATTGTTTAATACAGTTTTATTAAAAAAGTTTTGTTTGTTCAACTGAATTAGTTACTGTTATTTTAATTTAATCCATCTGAAATTAAAGTGACCATTCATGTATACTAACTTATTAACTTTATTTAAGTTTTATTACTTATTCGCCGAGCATTTAAATCTAATATTTTTTTATGGTATTCAAGCTTACGCTAAAAGCAAGTTAAACAAACCAGGGTCCAGGCTCCAAAAGTTTAGGTATGTTGAATAGGATATCGCATATGTATAATAAGTATGTATTTACAAAAGAAAAGTATATATATGTATTAGTATCAGTTATTCTAGTACCCATATTACAAGCTCTGCTTAGTTTGGGACTAGATGGCGTTGTGTGTGAGTTGTGAAATATTTATTTATTTATTTATTATAGATTCATAATATAAAACATTGAAACTTATTATCAGATCATTGTCAGATCACTTCTAACGAAATGCTAAGAAGGTGATTATGTGAACCGAATTTTATCTTAGTTAAAAAAAAAAAAATTATTAAGTGCCAAGATGTTTACATTTTCTTTACATTCTAAATATATTAGTATAAATGACAGGTCTTTTGTAATGTAAAGAAGTTTGCAATCGACTAAAAAACTCCTGCACTAGGCTTGGCCTGTCCTGCAGGAAGTTTTTGTGATGAATATAACAGGTTTGAAATGGCGGTAATTTTAGTTCTTTTTTAGGTTTAAGTTTAATACATCTTAAGCAAAAAAAAAATTATTATAACATCTAAATTCTAAATTAATGAGATTGACATTATTTCACTTAATTTTGACTTATGACTATTTAAACTATTACATTCTTAATTCTATTCTTTTTATAAATTTTGTTAGTTACATTACATTACATAACATATCGCATATATTACCCAGAAGGGTTTGGCAGAGGTGTACAACACCCACATTTCATCTGTTATGTTTTAGGTCCCATGGGATAAGGGATCAGCCTGTCGCCATACACCTGGCACAATTCCAACTCCATGCAGCTACTGTAACTTTCCTGACGGAAAGTTCATAAATTTGCCCGACCCGGGCATCGAACCCGAGACCTCACGGTGAGATGCGCATACGCTTACCAAAAGACCATCCAGGCATTTAGTTGTTCAATAAAATCTTTAACAGTAGTTATATAAATAAAATTTGACTGATACTTTTCTGAAATATTAGTATCGTTTTTAACTGATATCGGTCGGGCTCTTGTATCTTTGCAGATAATTTAAGTTGTCTGCTTAGCGACTGATCTCAAATCGTGTCAGTTTGCCATTCCATTAGACTATGTTAATCTGCAGAGAGCAGTGAGTGATAAAATGTAAGCGCATACATTTGTGTATTATATTAGATAAAATATTGGCAGCCGTGATCTGAATTCGGTCAGAAGGATTATTTGTACTAGATCCACAACTCGGATCTGTGCAACGGGGCGACATGCTTACTACTCAAACAACTAAACATAGATAGTTAGTAGCTTTAACTACATACCTACTACATTGGTGCGTTATTCGTAAATACGTACAACATTATCGCCTCGATCGCAACTCCAATGCCTTATCTCTTTGGTCACGATAATCATTGGTGGCAGATAATCCTAAGTTTGAAGTACGAGTAAATTCCGATGCGATGTATAAAGCCTTTTCTATTCTGTCCTAGATCAGACATGACCTAAGCCTAAAAGCATCAATTATGCGTCCTACAAACTTATCCATCGATTTGTATTCATCCCTGACCCATATTTTGTAAGTTAATTCAGTTTTAGCACAAACGTCTGTATTTCGATACGAACACGAAAATAGAACATTGTATTATGCAAAATATATGTGCAGACGGTTTGTATCGGCATTCGAAGAAAAGGCCTTCAACGAATGTGCTTCCGAGAAACTTTTGTACATGAAGCGACACATGCTATGGTAGACGTTATCTTCTTGTTTTGTGCCTTTTGGTATAAGTACATTTCTAGATTTTAGGAGGTTTTTGTGTGGCTTACTAATAAAAAGGTAGGTAATAATAATACATACACACAATTGTGTATTTGTGTATAAACTACGGCTTATGTTTTTAGAACGAAATATATAATATAATTTCTTACATATATAATATCTAACAACTTACACACATCGCCATCTAGTCCCAAACTAAGCAGAACTTGTACTATGGGTACTAGAGTAACTGATACTAATACATATATACTTTTTTTTGTTGTAAATACTCACTTATTAAAAAAAACACCCAGACTAAGACAAACCCCATGATCATGCACACAAAGATTTGTCTTAAGCGGGAATCAAACCCGCGACCTCGGTGTCACAGGCAGGTACACTACCCACTCCACCATCCGGTCGGAAGTAAATTATCGATATTCTTTCAAAAACCAAAAGGTAATGCCTACCGTAGTTTACACTAGAAATTACCATTTTATGAACTCAGCAATATTTTTTACTTACAGGTCATGACACCATAGGTTATTTCAAAGGTCGTGAAAAACCCCATGTAATAAAACAACATACATACATTGTTGTATTGTATAAAATTTCAACTTACTCAAATAAAGGTTTATCGCTGATTACAAATAAAGATGGATATCTTTAAGAATTACGAGCACTTAAAATCAAAATGCGGCCATATTAGGTAATGGATATTACTCCAAATTATGTTCTTAGATTTATATCAGAATAACTTTAGGCGTAGGTAAATTTTAAAAGTGAATATCTTATATTAACGTTTGATTTTACAATACAAATACAATAATAGAGCGTTAATTATTGTAAAAAATAATAGAGCGATGTTTCAGAAACGTTTCAACAACTATTAAGGGTATACAATCGCACACATATGAAGGTATGGTTGTCTCTAACGGCCTAATATATAAATGTGTGTGTGAAAATACGTGTTGATGTTCAGTTGTTACTAAATGGCGCATTTACTCGTTTTGAAAACTTGTAATAACCTGTTGTATAATACTGAAAAGTTAGATTTATCTGGCCGTTCAAAACTACGGATGTTTGGATGCCTATAATTTTTAAAATAAGCAGACTAAAGATAATTTGAAATCGAAGAAACATAGATAATGATGTTTGAAATTGGCTGTGCAAAAATTACAACATTATGATGAAAAATGTAAAAGATACAACCATAGTCATTTTGCATGAGAATACGATACCAATTGAAAACCTTAAGGACAAAAATATTTAGTTTAGATTTTGTTTAGAAGGAGTAACATTATCTCAGAGTTATAAATTAAGTATAAAAAACTGGAAATTTTAGTAAACAAAGATAAGCTTCTAAACACTAGCTTATATTGCAATATGCGTATGCCGATTGTAACAATCAAACTTCATAACCGATTTTTTTTTCTTTTTTTTTTTTAAGTTATATACATTCTATCTTGTAATAAACACCACGAACTTAATCCTATTACAGGTTTATACGCCCGTGGCGTAGCCGCTCTAAACAAATTTATATATAATATATTATATTAATACTACTTATATAATTAAATTGCTGTTAATATGTTAAGGTTAACAATAAACATTTATTTATAATGTTATTCATTAATTACCCAGGTAGTGTTTCTTCACAAAAAATTTAAGTTTATTAAAGTAATTACGATTAATATATGAATCTTGCATGTCCTTAGGCAAATCATTTAATGATAATCAAATCAGTTATGTGTTTTTAACAAACTCCGAAAAAAAGGAGGAGGTTCTTAATTCGATTACTTTACTTCATAGTGCATTTTTTGTAATGGAAGTCAGTTTTCTTTTAAAAAATTATAATTGATTCATTGAGGTACATGTTACCTAACCACTGAATCACGTTGCTAATTGACTGACGACGTTGCTAACAGTTAATCGAATTGTTACTTACGCGACTCTTTTGCGAATAACTACGTTGTACTTTTCATTTCACAAGTTTCATATAAGTCCTTGATAAACCTATTAGAGCCTATTTTGACAGATAAAAATTTGTGAGTTATCAGGCAATTAACGATCTAAAATTTTATCTGGCACTGATGATATCGGGGTTTAATATACTGCGAATAATTACCAAAAAATAACGTTATTACTTAGTCGTTTATTTCATCTCCAGTTTTTTACATAATTAGGTACATATATTGAGTTCTACGTGGTTCTTTTTTATAAGTGCAATACTGAGATATTTAACAATATTATAAGTAAAATCAATGTGTTCACATTTAAGAACGGATTTAACAAAACATCATAAACTTAGATAGTATTTTAAAACTTCAAAAGTTAGTCACATCTTCTTTTTCGGAGCTTCCTAAAAAATAAATAACCCTTGAGCCTGGTGTAGTTTATTCCTTAAAAAAACCTTAACCACCCTGAAAACATGTATAAATACAACTACATGTACTGGGTGGCGCAAAAGTACTGGCACTAAAGAAAATACTTTTTTTTTTTTTATATGACATTTTCTGTCATTCTGTTGTTGAAAATTGTGTAGTGAACAAATGTAAAATACACTGAAAATAAACATGGACCGTTTTACTCCCCAAGAAAGTGGAATAATTGTGTCAATGTTCTTACGGAATAATTCATCAGTGATAAGAACACAACGTGAATTTCGTCGACGATTTCCCCACCGTCCGGCACCGATTGGTCGCACAATTCGACGCTTTGCCACACGCCTTGAAGCAACTGGCTCAACATTGGATAGACCTAAGTCTGGGAGACCAAGAACAGGCCGTTCAGCTGAAAATATCGATGCTGTGCGCGAAGATGTGGAAGAGTGTCCAGAAACATCAACGAGGCGACGTGCCACGCAATTGGGCATTTCCAGACGGACCCTGCAGCGTATTTTGGTGAAAGACTTAAAGATGTTCCCGTATAAAACTCAAATGACTCATCAGCTGCTGCCTGCTGACCACCGAGCTCGTCTAGATTACTGCCAGCGCGTCATAAACCTCAACCTTGAAGAGGATGATTTTCCTTCAAAATTGGTTATGAGTGACGAAGCGCATTTCCATCTCTCAGGGCATGTCAATAAGCAGAATACTCGGTTCTGGGGCACTGATAATCCGCGCATTATTCAAGAAACACCTCTACACCCACTAAAAGTTACTGTATGGTGTGGCATCTGTGTTGACAGAGTGATCGGACCCTATTTTTTCGAAGACGCTGGAGGCAATGCGATAACTGTCACTGGAGAACGCTACAGAACCATGTTACGTGAGTTTTTGATACCCAGTTTGGACGAATTGGGGCTGGAGCACATCTGGTTTCAACAAGACGGCGCTACGGCACACACAGCGCGCGACACTATGGACTTAGTGAGGGACGCTTTTCCAGACCGAGTTATCTCTCGTTTTGGCGATTTGCCTTGGCCTGCAAGATCACCCGATCTGACCAGTCCAGACTTCTTTCTTTGGGGTTTTTTGAAATCTCGGGTGTATGTGAACAAGCCACAGACTCTCGCAGCTCTAAAAGAAAACATTCGTCAAGAAATAACGAACATATCGCAGGAAGTGTTACGGCAAGTTATGCAAAATGTCATAAATAGGGCTCAAATGTGTATCAACTCTGGAGGTCACCATTTAAAAGACATCATCTTTAAATCCTAATGGTACGAAATTTAATGGCACAAATATACATTTAAAAAAATCTAAATCTAGTTTTCTAATTTAGCAAAAATGTTATAGCTGAACCAAATAGGGTCTTTACTTTTGCACCACCCGGTACAATAATAACAGAATATATGTGGTCACTTCCAAGCACTCCATATCGATTATTACAATTAAAACGAGTCGAATTTTTGATATCCAATACATTGTTATAGGTAATCGAATATTAATCGCGTTATATATTGCGTGTTGTGTCTAAGAAATAATATTCATACTTAATGGATCGAAAATGCTTTTACTGTGACCTATTTTGACAACTAACTTATGTTGGTCATAAAATACATACTTACATAAGGTTCAATAAAACCTAATCCTAATAAAGTTTCAAATAGTTAACTACCAGTTAATTCTAAAAATAAAATAAGGATCTCTAAAATTTGACGTTTCATCTGTCACCTGTCAAATTCGTTCCAAATATAATATCTGGCACTGGTGAAATTGTCCCTAAATAAATGATAACTTCAATAATCTAAATCTATTCTTCCTTTTAATAGTATGACTCTGGTTGAAATTCTGGTTTGCCAGGCTTAACATACTGGTACCAAGTGAGTTATGGAGGTCTGATGGTAGTAGTTCCACGTAAAGTTCTGATATTTAGCTGAATCCGTTAGACTAGAAGCCGAAAGAACGATTATATTTTGTTAAAAAAAAAAACATATTTATTCAACAAAAACAATACAAGCTTACAGTTTTACAACCAAATCGCTTATATGGTAGGTACAATACAATGTCAAACAAAACATAAAAGTATATTAAATTATCATACAACTAATACATATATTCAACAAGTAATACAAAATTAAACATTAACATTATTTGACATTACACAGAAACAATTCAAATAATCAGTATGCAATCATTCTTATAATATTAAGATGTATTTAGGTACAACCTTATATCATGACATACGTTCCCGACTCTGCCACAATATAAATCAGTATCGGGGCTATACTTTATGAGTTTATTTAATGAGTTGATAGCCTTGGCAGTAGGACTATTATTAACCCGAGAGATGGACCATGATGGCGGGTAAGCTAGCAGTTGGTGTCGCCTTCTACCACAGCCTCTCAAATATTGATCAGGTACATACAAATAAATGGATTCTCGCACCGATGGATTATCTACTTTGTTAGTCATCAACAAATAATAATGCATTAAAAGCATAAATTCTCGCCTGAATTGCAGAGTGTCAAGTCCGGCCATCCCGATCACAAATAATGAGGGATACATATAGGGGTAGTATCCATACTCCTTTTTATAAATGTACCGCGCGAATTTACGCTGGATCTTTTCCACCATAAGGGTGTATAGTTTTTCGTGCGGCTTCCATACAATTGCGTTATATTCTAATTTGCTGCGTACGTAAGCATTGTAAAGTAGTTTTATGACATGGACATTTGTAAAGGGATATGAAGTTCTGATAATAAAACCAAGAGATCTATTGGCATCCTTGCATATTTGAATAATATGTTCATGAAAATTTAATTTACTGTCAAAAATCAACCCAAGATCACGTATGGTGGTGACACGTTCAAGTGGTGCACCTGCAAGCGAATATGTTGTAGTTATTGGGGATCGGGATCGAGAAAATGTAATTGTCTTACATTTGGACACATTAAAAGACAGTTTATTCCTATCACTCCAGGCAACTATCGCATTTATGTCATTTTGCAGTGCCTCACAATCTCCAACATTAGTGACAGGATGGAACAGCTTCAGGTCGTCAGCGAACATAAGACATTCAGACCTAGAGAGCACTCCTGGTAAATCGTTTATCATAATTAGGAATAGAGTTGGCCCAAGAGTACTTCCCTGGCTTACTCCAGATCTTGTGTAATACTCTTGTGATCGATGGTTACCCAGTTTTACGTACTGCCTACGATCCCTCAGATAGTCGGCCATAAACATAAGTAAAGGTAAACTAAAACCAAATGCAGCGAACTTTTGCAAGAGAATATCATTGTCCACAAGATCGAACGCCTTGGTAAAGTCGAAATAGGTAGCGTCAATCTGACAACCTGCTGCCATGGTTGTGCCTATGTAGTCGACAAAATTTATATGATTTGTTAAGGTAGAGCGGGCAGGGCGAAAACCATGTTGAGAGTTATCAAAGTAACCTCCGATTTGTGCAAATATGTTGTTATTTAAGATCGATTCAAAAATTTTACCAAATACAGACAATACAGCTATGGGCCTAAAGTTATTAACATCAGTAGATGATCCATTTTTTGGTACAGGTGTAACTCTAGAGACTTTCCAAGTGCTAGGATAAATATTATGACAAAGGCAGAGATTAAATATATATAAAAGTGGCTCTTCTAAAACAGAAATACAGTCTTTGATTAAATAAGCTGGTATGTTATCAGGACCATTTGCCGAGGATATTTTAAGTAGAGAAACTGCTTTCCTTAGTTCCTTTAGATTTATATTGTCAATGTTTACACCCGGAGCGACATCAATACCAATTGCATTTCGAGCTGCAATTTTTGGATCTAACATTACAGAGGAGTATTTTTTTGGAAAACGGAGCTAAAGTGGTTTGCAAAAATATTAACAGCCTCTGCACCCTCAACCGTCCTACCGTTATAGATATATTCTCTAGTTTGTCCTCTATTCTGTCGTTTATCCTTTACATTCTTCCAAAAAGATGATGGGTTGGATACAATATTTTTTTCTATCGTGCAAATATGATGTTTGTAAGCTATATTAATGAGTTCTTTTACCTTGGTTCTGTAGTATTTAAATAACTCTCTATTAAATTGTAACCCATGTATTTTAAACATTTTCAAATTGTAGTATTTTAGTTTAATGTATTTTATTATATCACTATTATACCACAAGGGATATACATACTTGGAATTCGATGGTATTTGTTTTAAAGGTACGTGGGTGTTGATAACATTATTAAGTTTATTATAAAGTGTATCCACCGCAATATTTACATCCCCCAAACATAAAAGATCAGTCCAGTCTATACTAGAAATGTCAGTATATAACGCATGGAAATCAGCTTTTCGGAAGTTCCATTCGCACGTCAAATTGTGCCGTGATTTAGGAGAAGATGAATTATCAGCTATGCAACTTCTAGGCAGAGTAAGCATTATTTCTAGAGGAGGGTGATATGCATCCATCGGTACTAGAGGTTCAGCGTCAGATATCATGTTGATACTTTCTTTAGGTAGTGTTGTTAGAATTAAATCTAAAATATGCCCATATCTATTACAAATATTGTTACATTGTTGCAATTTACAGTAGGCTAGAAAATTATTGAACTGAGTCCTGGTAGAGTTTGTACAAGATCTCAAATTAAAATCGCCAAGTATTACAAATTGATATTGAGAATAGGAATTAATGGCACTTTCCATACAAGATAGAACATCTAAATATCGTTTTTCATTATAACTCGGAGGCAAGTAAACAACACATACGAACAACTTTACATTTTTCCATGTAATTGTGGCAAAAATCAACTCCTTATCATCGGTCAAATTGTCTACATTTGTTATTCTTTTAACGGTGTAACAATTCTTCACCGCTAACAATACACCTCCCCAACCAATATCACCAGCGCGATCCTTACGGAGTACCACATAGTCAGAAGGAAACAATTCAGAGTCATTGACAGAGCTGTTTAAGAAAGTTTCTGTAAGGGCAATGAAGTCGCATGAAAACGTCCTAACATTGTTATTAAAAATGGTAGTTTTACTTTTGAGGCCTCTGACATTTTGATAGTAAGCAATAATTTTCTTTGCATTCAATTTATTTTTATATCTATTTGGTTTCCTTATGGCAGCGGTCGTATTTCCTTTCCTTATTCTTCCACAATTATTTTTAGCATTCTTAACGAAAAAAAATAGAACCTTTATTAGAAGTAATATTAATTGGAACTAATGGAAGGGTACTATAATAACTAAAATCTACTTTTATTTTGTCCATAATCCCTTTGTAGATATTTTTAATACCATTTCTATTAATTTTACCAGTTTTAAACGAGAACATGTCAAACGAGAGATATAAATTTGTGTCAAAAAGATATACGTAATTATTACTTACAATGTCTGAGTACAATAAATTATTGAATAATTCTATCCTATAATTATATATAGGAGCACCACAAATATAAGTAGGCGTACAAATTATAACATTAGTGTAATTAACTTGCTCTAAGCATTCTTTTATTGTCTTTACTAATTCAACTAAGTGGCAAGAAGTCTTAAAATCTTTCTCTCCTAAAACAATAATACAGTAATCATACATATTATAGTTCATCAGCTTGCCATCGATTTTATCCAGTAATTGCTTTATATTACAGTTTGATAGTACATACCGACAATAATCAAAATTATCACCAAACATGTCGTCGATAAATGGCAGAGTACCTTTGCAGTTGCTCCCACTGTTAGTCAGTATACATAGTTTCTTTCGTCCTTGCTGTGCTTGGTTCAAAGAGGTTTCAGGGATGGTTGGTGGATTATGCGAGTGGGTCAGAATTGGCAGGCCAACAGCGATAGGCGTTGAGCAGTTGCAGTTAGTGCTGCCATCTGCTAGCGGCGGGCAGTACTGCTGCTCGTCTGGTTTTGCCGTGTGTGGTTTCACGGCGACAGTAGTGCCATCTCTTATGCAGTAGGAGACAATATCTGTATTTGCACTTACTTTATTGATACGGGCAGATTGATTATTGGATAATTTATGTTTTTGAGACTTCGTTCGTGATTTTGGCGTAGAATTTGGTGTTTTTGAGTTTGGTACTTTTGGAGATTCTGTAAATATCTTTTTGTACTGTTGGATAACAAGGTGATTACTATTTACTTGTTCCTTCAGAGTAGCATTTTCTAGCACTAAATTTTCAATTTCTTGGTGACAGGTTTCTAATTGAGATCGCATTATCTTCATTTCGTTTCTCATCTCTTCTAGTTCCGAATATGGTATTGTCGAAAGGTCAGGTAGGCTCTTTACAGTGTAGTCTGTGCCTGCCGAATTGTGTGATGTATCTAAGTAGTCTGAAGAATTTAGCGATACATTTGAATCCACAATATTTCGGTATCTTTTTCTTACGGTTATATTATCCATTTTGATATTATTCAGATATTATTTTGTAAATTAAAAAATTTAAAACAATAGACAAAAAGATATGTGTAAGCCGAGGTTCGATCTTCCTATATATCAATTTAGAAGTTGGCGCCGTAACAACTGTGCTACCATGTCATCCACTGTATTGTTGAAAATAAGCATTAGTATTTATCAACACACTATGAATGACTCATGCTGCAAAAATGTGGATTTGATGCAAGTCATGTTAGTAGGTGCATTGTTGGAATATTTGTGTCGATTTATGAGTTACACACAGTCTTTAAACACTTTCCTGCTTGATTTATCATTCGATATAAAAACTTGAAACTTTTTTAACACTGTTTATGCACTAGTGGACGTATTTGTGTTAATATTGTGTTGATATATTGTATTTCAATTAGAATTCAAATGTTGTAAAATGTCACTTCACATCACATAGTCCTTATTTTACTCATAGTTGGTGTTGAATTGAAATAACATTGTCACGTACACTTGAGACCTTATTATACACTTTTATGCTAATTAGAGTCAATTTTCCGCACTTTAAATAATTTAATTTTAATATTTAACACAGAACTGACTTTTACGTGACGGCAGCGCCATCTAGTTTTAAGTTAAGTATCGTCGTACTTAAACAATGTTGTATAACGACATTAAAATTCGAACACCATTTGTATTTAGGCTACTAATAACATTATTTTATAGATACCTAATGGATTGAATTAGAACTTTACTTTCCAATTCATTTCAACAATGACTAACATTTTTACTAGAATTCAAACCATTTGTATTTTACGATATTAGCAATGACGTGTTCTATCAAAAGATTATTTATTTCATGTAAAAAGGCAGTGGTGTCAGGTTTAAAAACATAATAATGGATACTATTTTTATCCATTGCATAGGTTTTGCGTGAGCTGTGCTATTTTTGTATTAGAATGCATAATTAGAATTAACTAGATTATACCGCAAACGCATAGAAGCGTCGCGACACATTATAAACAAAAGAGTCAGGGAAGGGACGTGGTCACGAGACAATGCGATGACTGTGTCCTATTCCAAAACATACTGAAGCGGCAACTGCGGCAATGTGAAGACAAGTAGAATACATTTCTAGACATTATGCAAAATGTATCACAAAGATTATTCAACGTATTTTAACTAGATAATTGGTAATTTCACTAATGGCTGAAAATCACATCTATGTAAAAAGTATTACGTCATAATACTTTATTGATTTATAATTTATATAATAAAATAATCAGTAGTAATGTAGCTTACGACTGGTGACGCAACAAATTGTACTTAGGCGCAAATGCGCAGTTGCTCGGCTCGGCAGTCGTCTCTCCACATTCACGCCGTTAGATCATTAGGTTTAATTAATAACATAAGTATATTTTTCTGGTACCAGTTAATAAAGTATATATTTAGCACGCGACCTCTATCATTCACAACATCTAGGACTTCCTACATTAGGTTAAGTTAAGTATACCTGGATTATACAGTTTTCTTTCATATACATTTGTTTAACAAAGAATTAGACTAGTTAATAACTAAAATATTCACAATTAAGTTGGCTTGTAAGCTAGCTTAACATAACTTAAATAATAAAACTAACATTGTTAGAATTCAAGTACTACTTGGATGTTTACAATGCGTGGGGTTTGTTCACTGAATTTAAGGTATTCGAATTGTTTATGTTCGGCATTACAATATTATTCGCTTATGTATACGCTTCTTGGCCTACATCATCATTATCATCATTTAGCCTCTCGTAGTCCACTGCTGGACTACGACAAAAGACGGGAAAGACCTCTCTCAATTTGCGCCACAACACCCGGTCCTGCGCCTTCCGGCTCCAGTCCCCTCCAGTGACCTTCTTCAGGTCGTCAGTCCACCTGGCAGGGGGCGTCCTACCTTACGGTTGCCGAGTCGCGGTCTCCATTCCGGGACTCGTTTGCTCCAACGGCTGTCGGTCTTTCGGCAGACGTGACCAGCCCACATGGTACATTAAACTAGGCTTAAATACATCTATTATATTTTGCGTTAAAAAAAATAACGAACAATAAAATTAATATATTATATTATACTCAAACGCTTATATTATTTTATTCTGCCACGTCGTCGTTTATTATTGTTTGGGATCCATTGATATGATATTACTAGTACTATTATAATAACGTTTCAAACAAAAGTGAGAAGTGAATAAATGCACTTTTTAATAACTTGTTGAGTAATGGAAATTGAATAGTATTCCATAGATTTTAATTTCGAGATGAATGAGAATTTCGGACTCCATTGCATAATCATTATTGACGTCAAATTGGTTTTCCGTGAATTTCTTCGACATTCGCACCATTTTCGTAGATGTGCTACGGTCGTAGCAATACCGTAGCACGATCGTAGACGCAAGACTCTTAATACTCTCTTTCTTGTTGAATTTAAATAAGATCTTAGAGTAAACCTGCATTTTTTGAAATATTATTAATACGACAAAATATACTTAGAAACCGTTGAAAAATTATGGGACCGGCAGGATTTGAACCGGGTAGCCACTTTAACCACTAAACTATCATCTAGCCAGAACCCGAAAAAATAGTTGATTTGAATTAAAACAATAGATTCAACAGTGTTGAGGTTTGGTGATGTTATTAGATCTAAAAATGTATGCTCTAATTTATATTGTTACTTTATTCAAGATAAGAGATAAAAGCATATACAATCTATGTATGATATTCTATTACCGTTTATGTAGGTCTGTATTATTGTATACATATTAGTATACACTTAGTCTAGAATAGGCATATATGTATGTAGTCATAGGTAGTTTATTTTCTTCTCTATAATTATCACTTTATTGTACATTTCCATTTACCCGCAAAAAGTATCTTTTTCCTCTAGCACTCAAATGTTTGCTGGAAGAAAACCCATTTTAGTGGTTAAGCTGGCCTTTGTACATAAATTTAAAATTGTACCTTTTATTATTGTATTGTTTTTCATTTATTTTGTACAATAAAGAATTAAGAATTAAGAATAAGTTTAGACATGCAATGTTTTCTTGGCTTTTGGACAAATGTTTCTACTCAGTTAAAGATTTTATGGATTATAAAATGTAAAATAGTATAAATAAATTATAAGGTAAAAATTGTAATATTTCGACACCGGCTACGGTAGTATATGTGAACCATTTGTATTAATTGTAAAACCTGTAATACTTCTTTATCTTATATATTCTTTTCTATTCTACATGATTGCCGTTTGCATAAAGGTACTACATACTTGCCCATTTTGAAGAACGCCATTATCAGGTGTATGTCTACCGAGAATGGCCTCTTCCACTACTATATCTCCTCTAAAGAAATATACAAATCTTCAAAGTCTGTGAATACCCCAAATCAAAGAAAGAGCATAGCGTAGTAACTATATATATGAAGCTTGGATGTGCACAATTTACATGATTAAGTTTTTTACGAACCGCCCGTGAAACGTGGAAGCCATTAGCAGTTCTCGTTAAACATCAATTTTATTTGTCATTAAATCTACCTTTGGTATACAATTAGACTATTGCCCATTATAAATAGTGAAATGAGGAAGTCGTTTTTACGAACGTAATTGAGATTGTTGATTTGATTTTTCGATTTAATGTGATGATGTGACGACCGGATGGCGGAGTGGGTAGTGTACCTGCCTGCGACGCCGAGGTCGCGGGTTCGATTCCCGCTTAAGACAAATCTTTGTGTGCATGAACATGGGGGTTTGTCTTAGTCTGAGTGTTTCTATGTATAATCAGTATGTATTTACAAAAGAAAAGTATATATGTATTAGTGTCAGTTATTCTAGTACCCACAGTACAAGCTCTGCTTAGTTTGGGACTAGATGGCGTTGTGTGTAAGTTATGAAATATTTATTTTATTATTAATATTAATGGTTGCAGTACTCACTTAAAGGTGACATGTGAGTTACATTTCTAGTCGCTTTGTACATTACCCTACTAAATACTTTGTTGGTACTGCTAGCAAATACAACAGCGTATGGTCATGGATGTCCGTACACTTTTACAACGTAATGTACTTAATCAGCGAGTCTCTGGCAGATCTACCGCGACAAAAAGGCTAAGTAATACGTAATTATACCTCATATGATTGGCGATTACTCTTTTGCTGTAATGCGGATGCCACCATTGGCCGTTCGTATCGTGCTATGTTCCGAGCGCCATGGTTGCGTTCCGCTTACTGTTTATTTATTGTTTCTGTTTTCTCATTTTTGTATTGTTAGTTTTATGCGTTTTTTTTTTTGTAATTTTAATTTAAAATTTTATATTTTTATATTTATTGTACTTAAGTTTTAGTTATTTTTTATTTTAATGTGACACCGGCCGTCCTCTCTCTGGCGCCATCAGAATATCAGCGCTGCAGGGCTTTGTAGCATATGGTTGAGAATGTTGAGATGGTGTCCTTTTCTGTCAAAATTCATGTTTAGTATGTTTTATTTTTATTTTTATTATTGTTTGTCAGAACAATGTTTCTTTCTTTCTTTCTTTCTATATTATATTGCATCACTGCCTGCCTATTCCGTAGTTGAATTTTGTTCATTATCTGAGTACTTAAAAAGAAAATGTATGACTAATTAAACACTTAGTTCGCCTAACTAACTAACATATAGTTTTACTTTCAAAACTAACAAAAATATATTATGAATAACTTTACTATATACATTACCATATACTCTGTCAGGTACGCTATAACATACGTTATCAATCTTGATGAATATTGGTAAGGAGCTATGTTGGTCTACCCACGGGCGACATCTAATTTTAAATAACGAAAGTTTACGTACCTATTCTAGCCATATCAAATGATCAACTCGGTTTGTCAGTCAGATAAATATTGATTGCACAGTGCATTTCTATTACATAACAAACTCGCCCTAAATGTTACAACACACGCAAATGTTACGGGTCACGGCGGTACAAGCACCTTTATCGTGAAGATAAGCTTGGCCAATGTTTGATCCAACGCATGTAATGCCAAGGCATGTGCTAGTTTTTATTAGGCACTAAACTTTATTTGAGCTTGAAGAATTAATACGTGTAGAATAACTGATATTTCGCTTGCGTGATACCTTACATGCAATATAGGGGTTCGAAAATACTAACCTTTCTCCAAGCAGTTTCTAATAAAAAAAAACAGAACTCGTAATCAAACTATAGTTGACGAATTCTTACTGTTTCCTTTTGACGTGAAGATAAGAACTTTGGCCAATGTTTGATTAAACGAATATAATAACCAAGGCCGAATATATGCGTATGTAGATGTTGCCCAGGTACTTAATTTTATATGGGCGTGAACAATTACCTACAATTTATTATTAAATTATGAAAAACGATTTAGCTCGCGTGATACAATACATGCTATATCGGAATCTGGAATACAAACTTTGACATTTTACATACAAATGATGATGATGATGATGAGCTGTATTACAAAATAATGACTAGGTACTTTAGATGACCTTATCAGAAAAAACAATGGCAAGAACAATACCTGACTCATCAAGTAGCCAATTAAGTTGTGACATTTCAGGGACTAGACTGATATTATCGTTAACAAATGTCACCAAGTATTTGGAAAATGAAATAAACATTGTTTTTTATACTAAAAACAAATGTGTATTTAGGCTATATTTATGATAGTTTTTTGTTTTTTTGTTTAATGTTCTGAGCTTGTGAAGAATGTGTGTATTTGGCCAAGTCGTTGGGACCATTTTGATAGTGTAATTGTTTCTGAAGTTCTATCATAAGTAAATAATCATAATGATTTTTATTTGTCCGTAGCAGAACCTATCATTGTTCGTTTACTATTCTGACTTTTAAAAAACTTATTGCAAGGTTATATGTATTAATTATACATATGTGAGGTAAATTTAAATATTATATTTTAAATAAGTATGAAACATTAAAACACAGATATTTAGATTACACTAAAGACTAACTCATAAATGTTATCACAATCAAAGCTTTACCTAAACAAGCAGCACTTAACTGTATCTTTTTAAACGTTAAGTGCATTAACCTTTGAGATTCACTTTCACGATAAATTTATAATTTATCCTCCTGAAACCGCTCTCTTGCTATATATAATTTTCAGTATACATTTTGAGAGCGTGGTATAAAGCTCCAGCCTTGCAGCTAACGACATCACGCATATAAGTGCTTGACATTTGGAGCTAAGCCCCGCCGCTTGCGATATGAGTCCATGAGGCACTGCGCTTCCAGAATACGTAGTGCTCTTGTTAAATATCTTGCGTATATGATATCTGTATTCTTAACGCCAAGATCATTATTATTATTATTGTCTGCACGTGTAGTGTAGTGATTTAAGCGCTCGCCTCGATGCTCTCCACTGCACTGGTATTGTAGGTCCCCATATGGGACAAATCTTTGTGTGATTCGCAATGATTTGTTCTGAGACTGGGTGTGCTTGTTGTTGGCAAAAAAACGTTTTTATTTCTATTAAATATTAAGTACACCATTCAGGCGATGCTAATCCTTTACTGGTACTATATGAACAATGTCGGGATAGTAGATAATATTTTATGCACAAACCAATAATTTGATTCATTATGAAGATGTCTTATACGACCCTCTTCGTTTCTCGGCAGGAATGAGTTTGATTCAAAGCTCCATTGTCATCAAAAAACATACCTTTTGTTGTACCATTCATTCCATTCATAATTTAAACTCATAAAAGATCATTCGCTAATGAGACGCAGCGTAGCAAAGAAAGGTATTTTTAATTACTTTAGTTATCTGTTATGTCTCTTTTTAAGGCTCTGTAGTAAACTACAAGGAACCCTTATAGTTTTGTCATGTCCGTCTGTCCTTCTAATGATTTTTTTCTGTCGCGTACCTCATAGTGTAGGATATCGTTAGATAGGTTTTTTAGGCGTGCAATTTAACTAAAAAAAATGATGACTTGTATGAAGTTGTTACTTGTTTAAAACCGTTATTAAACCCATTTCAAATATGTTGGAATTACTAGCTACGGAACCCTTTTGCGCGTGGCTCGGTACGCACTTAACCAGTTTTTTAACTCTATTAAAAGGACAAGCTTTAAAAAAACAAACTTTAGTCTCTTTAGCCCAAGAGATTGGCAAGTTAATGTCTCGTTGTCACCGGATGCGAAAGGCCGGACTTAGCGCCGTAGGTCGTCTGGAAGCCTTTTGAACGTCACTGCGACGTTTCTGACAAGTTCTATGAAAAGCTTAACTTAGCCTTTTGAAAGTATATTTATCATGACACTGAAGAATTTTATGTTTATAATAGGCAGTGGGCTTTTGAAGCAATTGTTAATAAACTGTATACAAAAATCAAAATCGACATGTTATTTTGATTCCATGGATCAATAGTTAAATAATAAGAAAATTCTAAATGGAATGAGATATTAAATTTATTTTTATTAAAATATAGCGCATTCTTTACCATTGTATTAAAATCGAAAAATGTTTTTGCTCTGTCCGTCCGTACATTCAACTTCAACATACGATCAAATCCCTTGATGAATGGAACTCCCTAACGTCCAACAGTTACCTACTCATAGTCTATTTTATATCAAATCATTTTATAAATGCTTGTAAAATGTTTTGTGTTCACGCCATATCACCATTAAGGATATGGTCGACCTTGTGTACTGTCCACTATTATAGATATTGTGTATTTTTTAAACGGGTCCTTGAAAGGGTGAAAGACGTTTATCGATAAGCGTAGTGTAGTGTTCAAATTGAAAGTGATTGGAGTAAGTTGTAGCATGTCACTCAGTACTTTTACAGAGTTGCAATTTCTTGCATTATTTACTTACTTATTTACGGGCTCTTACCACCGCCAACTACGCAGCTCTTTTATAACCGTGTGGCCTTAGCCGTGACGATGGTAAGAGAGAGATGACTGTATGACTCTTGTTCCCTGAGAAATGGGACGGCCTCTAGTGTGGGATGCTACTTGTGTAGACACACTGGCGCCGTCACATCTTCCTGGGTCTCAGGAAAAGGCTGGTGCGGCGGCATAATCTGCAGAATGCCTCAAGAGGCGCAAATATAGTCTGCTTGACAGTGGATATATGTTTATGCCTTTTGGGGTAGTGACATTGGGGCCGTGGAAACCGGAAGCGTTCAATCTGTACAAACAGATTTCAGCTCGCCTGTTTGAGACCACACGTTCTCAGAATGCTGGTATTTATTTTGGCCAGAAGTTGAGCATTGCCATACAACGAGACAATGCTGCCAGCATTTTGGGAACGTTGCCCACTGAAAGCGGTCTTTTAGATTAAATATGTACATAGTTATTTAGCTTTAAGTCATTATATTTGGGTTAGTAGAAATTGTGTTTTTTTTTTTAAATTAATGAAAAAAATATAATACAATTAAATATATAATATGCTATTAATAACCAAGACAAGAGTCTCTGAATAAATATGGAGAAAGTCCTCAATTCGATCGTATTTCTTTTTTAGTTTTTTTATTTTTTTATTTTTGTTTGTCGATTACTCTGAAGGCGCCTGAAATGATTTGAGAAATTATTTTATTGTCTAAAAGAGTATACTTGTCATGTGGTCCCATTTTCATGATGGGATCCTAGAGAAAACGAGGGGAACCCTCAATATTACTTATGTATTTCTTACCATTTAGTGGTACTTTTGTAATTGAAGACGGTTCTCTTTTCGGTAAATTTATTTTTTTAATAGTTTCATATTGAATAACAGAATATGGTAAAATTTTGTCAATTGTTTCACCGAAATACAAGTAACCGAATTGTATTGCAATTATGTTTTCGTATTAAGTTACTTTCGTCGTAGTTGAACAGCCCGGAACTACTCTCCAAAGTCAGTATTAGTATACCTACAAAATATACGCGACATTATTCACCCCTCCACCTTCCACTAGTGCCATCTAACTATCGGCAGAATAGCTTTGTCCGGAGAGTTAGTAAGACCCTTAATGATGCAAGCAAATTACATGATGTTGATATATTTAATGCAAACCTGGAGTCGATAAGACAGGTGCTAAGCCGTGATTTCTTTTTTCAATATCAAGGTGTTTAGTAATATTGAGCAATTGATTTGTATAAGGCTCTGTAATGATTTGTTGTAGTACATTCGCAGTTCTTAATCTATACTTATAATAAATCTGTAGAAGTAAAATTTCTGTACATTGAAAATATAAAAAAAATAAATAGCAGGGCGTGTTACTAGACCGACACTGAACCCAAAAATATGATTAAAAAAATTTTGTCTGTCTGTCTGACTGTCTGTCTGTCTGTCTCTCTGTCTGTTTGTTCAGGCATCATGCAAAAACTACCGGTTCGATTACGATGAAACTTGGTATAATTATTCTTTAATATCCTGGGCACCACACTGGGTACTTTTTATCCCGGAAAAGTACCCAGTATATTATATTAGATAGTTTGTTTGTTTAAAAGCGCTAAGTTTAAAAACAACTAGGCGAATTTTGATAATTACCTTTGAGTTTGATAGTCTTAGTGTGATTTTGATATTTAACATTACGCTAAACTCTACGGGCTGTCACGGACGCACGTGTCGCAATTTATATTATTTCGAAATTTCAAATAGTTTCGAAGGCGTACTCTATAATCTATAACACTAATAGAGTACGCTAAAATACTCTTTTTTACACATTCTTACTTGTCATATAATCGTATGCAAAAACCCATAATCAAAACCAAAAAATCTATTATTTACTGTTAATTTATGTTGGTACCCCCAAAAAATTTTCCTCCAACCACATTCGGAATGATGAAAAATTGGTATGCGCTGCAAAAAGTACAAGAAAATACCTTTTTAAAAATTTAACATAAATGATACTCTCTTTTTTAAGTCCATACTCTTTTTTACCTCCTTTGAAATCAGATATACTCTTTTTCTTCTGAAAAAAGTTGGCAGCCCTAGTTGTACCTATTTGTCTGTTTTGATTTGTTTGAATATTATTTTCCTTGAGTTTTTGTCGTATATTTGTTTTGGTCGGTTTGGTAATATAGGTAAGTAAGTACATGAGTTGTACCTACTATTGTTATATTGACATTGTTACCTTTAGCATTTTTTGTTCATAAAACGACATCCACGCGGACGAAGTCGCGGGTAACAGCTAGCTTTATAATATATTGTTACTTATTCGTGAGGACCTGTAATGGACTGAATGTTGCATAATATTTTTATTAATATTAATTGTTACTGCGGTTGGTCTTCCAATAAATAAATAAATAAATTAATTAATGAACAGTAATTATTATTATTAGCAATGAACTTAATTACGTCTTTTAAAAGAATATAACATTTATTTATGTCTAGTAAATGTAACACAGTCAGTTCATAGGTAGGGCTTTCATATGATTTTTATACGAGCGCGAGATAACCCTATCAAAGCAAGTTTCTTGCCTTGGAATTGCAAATACATATACATTATGAGAGCACATGCGCTGTATATCGAGCAGTACCTAAATTATAATGCAATCCAGACGATCGATTCCAAGAAGAGCGTGAGGGAAAACCTTGCTAAAGAGTTATATTTTACATTGATATTATATTACATTATAAATGTTTGGGTTAAGTAATACGATCGATATAATAAGTACTGTTTTAGCAATTATACATGAAAGATAAAGTCTCTACTATAAAGGTCGATACTTAAAAGTTCGTCTAGTTTTCGAGTAATCCATCGAGTCACTTTACAAACAGTACTAGATAATATATATCCAAGTTTCGCATGTAGTTTCCTTTTCTTCATCTATTTTACACGTATGTAGAACTGTCCTTTTAATTCTAGATCTGTTCTTTTGTGTTAGCTATTAGCTAATGAAGTTTATTATCTGTTCATGTGATGATGAATATGCTAGTAACAATTTAAAGACAGGTGAGGATTACTCAGCTATCTCTGACTTTTTAGGATAAGTCGTTATAAGACATGGTTGTTCAGCTTAAGTGATGTTTCAAGCACAAATAGAAGTAATAAGTCGCTATAGGTAATAGTACCAACAGCTACTTATTACGTCTGTGAATGTATGATTTTATGTATACCTATTGTTTCTTTGTAGATACCTATTTTGTTTTATCTGATATAACATCTATATTTACATAAACGTATATTCGTTATATTTATATTCCTGAAACTATAAATAAATACATATGTATTTATCTGTAGTTTCATTGAAAGTTGATTATATAATCAACTTTCAATTTCCACTACAGACCAGGTCACAAGCAGCAAGTGCATTAACTTTTCATCCTCTCTAACCTTAATTGTGCGCCGTCTTGATATGAAATATATCTTCTACTACTTCTGCGTCCACAACTAAGTAGTAGGCAGCTTAATTCACCATAATTACTTTATCCCCCATTTAGACATTGTGGTCAACATCCCTACAATCGAATCATCCGACGCATCAACGTCCTAACACATCCACACCACTCTAACTTCATTACCCTTTGATTTATCTATCCTAATACTAATTATCGCCCATTTCAAGGGCCACTATGACACGGGTAAGACCCATGTCAACCAAATAGCGTCTCTATTATTCAACTAGATAACAGAACCTTAAGGATCGATTTCACCAAACTACTAAATTCACGGTTTAATTCTTCATCTCTTTCGCGCTCATTCAACGTTTATACGGTACCGAGAGATAAATAGAAAGCTTTAGTTTACCGTGAAACTTGAGGTTAACACATTCGTTGGTAAAATCGGCACTAAGACTGTCTGAGATGAATGATACAATATTAATGCGAACTGTCTGATGTAGTTGCGTGTTTTTACATATTTTATGAAGCAGCATACATATTGTAGAACATAGACAGGTTTTTATGATGTCCCAATGTAATGAAAATATTCTGTTTGTAAATGGCTAAGTACAAGTTGTATTTTTAGTACCAACATTACAGTTGCTTGTAATCGTTAACAGTAAAAAGTTTAATGACTTAAACAACCTATCGACAAAAATACAACAACATATATTTTTTTTCATATAATTAAGGAGTCGATTTTTGTCATATCACCGGTTATCATTCTGCGCTGTTTACAAATGTATTAAATGGCAATGCCGCCAGTGTGGCAATACTGCGGGTAACGTGCCCAGAAGGCACGTTACCCGCGGCTTTCAAAGATGCGGAAGTATTTTTTGACGCCTAAATTATAATTATTATTTTTACTGTTTCTTTTCTTTTTTGTACATACTCGTAGTTAGGTATTTCTCTAATTTAGTTTAAAAAATATTATTTTAATTTATTTAATTAATTGTAAAAAGATCAATATTAAAGAACATATTTTAAGTGCCTATGCACTCATTATTTTATGTACTATTTAGTATTTTTTTTTTTTTTTTTTTTTTTTTAGTCTTTAATCTTGACAAGACTTGAGCAAAATTAAAAAAAAAGGCAACAACAAAGCCAATGCAATAAACAACCGCAAATATCCACTCTATTATGTACATCCTAAGATTGCCTGGAAGAGATCGCGTCAGGCGATAAGGCCGCCCTTTGTACGCTATAGTTTTAAGTACTATTTTTTTGTATATTTGTTACAAATTTGATATGCAAATAAAGTTTTCTCTATCTCTATCTATCTATCTATACTTTCTGTTTATGTTACATAAAACTTCTTGCCCTCAACCAGAAAGCTTTTAAAAGTTATTCGTGTCCAGTAACAAAGGCTGCAGATAAGGGTTCTGTACAAATTGTATCGGTTCAGTAATTGGATACTGCAGTTGGTGAAGAACTATTTTAGATACCGCTTGTCTTTAGTATTTGTAGTGTTGATGACTGGTAATTGAATATCTATAGGATAAGTCTATTTTATTCCTTTGTTGTTCGTTTGTTTATGTTAGTTAGTTTTGACTTTAATGTGTGTGGTAGTCTTGTAGGACAGTTGTTCAAGTCATGATCTAGATCTTTTTCTTCTTCGTCGTGTCGATGGCTGAGTCAAATTTTATTTTGACTCGCCATCGTGGTGAAAGGATTAGCCAATTCGCTTTGGAGGATTCGCGAATTGCCCAGGGTGCGCAGGACGTAGTGAATCGTTGTGTACGTTACTCGGGGAGGCTCCTTTCATGCACCCCATGATCTAGATTATAAATGTATATACTCGATGATCTAATGGTTAGCGTATGCGCCTCTCACTGCAAGGTCTTGGGTTCTATTACCGAGACGGACAAAGTGTTATTTTGCAGCACGGTGTTGGAATTGTGCCCGGCGGATGGGGATAGACTCGCCTCCTATTGCGTGGGACCTAAACATAACAGGTGAAATGTGGGTGTTGTACGCCTCTGCCACACCCTTCTAGGTAATATAGGCGTAATGTTTCGTGTTGTTATATTACTAAATTGTGTGTTTAAAGTCTATCTCAAATGGAATACAATTCTTCTTCGTCGTGTCGTTGGCTGAGTCAAATTTTATTTAGACTTGCCATCGTGGTGAAAGGATTAGCCCATTCGCTTTGGAGAACTCGCGAATTGCCCAGGGTGCGCCGGACGTAGGGATTCGTTGTGTACGTCACTCAGGGAGGCTCCTTTCGTGCACCCCATGGAATACAATGTGCTTGATAAACTATTGTAAATAATATAATAATAATATTTAGCATAATACGTAAGCTTAGGATGAAGTCACCTTAACGCATTGTAGTATCAAAATCAAAAAACAACACTAGCCCTAGAAATATTCTCTCACCATATAAACTTTGTTTATATTTTCCATTATCTCAATATTAAAATTGATTGTTTCATATCCATACAAACTTACCTTGAAACTTAAAACTATCAGAATAGTTGCATCCAACAAGAACTTACATTGCATAGTCTGTAGGCATTTGCCAAGTTAAATTGAATACTGTATCGACTGGTATCGAAGAGAAGGCCAGCAGAATTAAACTATAAGGCCACCCGCACACCTACAATATTATTGCCAACTAGCTTTCACCCGCGGCTCCGACCGCGTGGTATGTCGATCAAAAGTACTCCATTTGTTAATCCAGGCTATCAGCTACATGTGTGCAAAATTTCATCAAAATTTACCTCGCAGGCGTGAAAGGGTAACAAATATCCATACAAGGTTTGCTGGCAGAAAACTCATTGTTGAGTTAAGTTCACCTTTTGTCATCACCACATTTTTGTAATTTTATTAATGTAATTTATGTGTACAATAAAGTATTAAACTAAACTACGTTCATACTTAAAAGCGCTTGCATTTTTAATATTAGTAAGGATATGCATTAAGCCGTTTCTGCCATACCTATTATAGCAATCAAATTTAGGCCCCATATATAGTTTTGTCACTTTCCGTAGTGTCTACACTCTTTCCGTATAGACACTTTGTCTATACTTGGCATTACTCAGACTCCCGCTTTGCTTTTGAGGAAAGTAAAGATACATACTTTCCAACTCCAACTATATACTTCTGATTAAATTCGTTGCGGGTTCCAAGACAATTTTAACTCTCCCTAGGATTGCCCGTGTGTCATGCACGATGTCTTTCAGTTGGTTACCGCTGTAGATCCTGGCGTCACAAGAGTCACAGTGGTGGGCGTGTGGGTGGGATTATATCCCGTTAAATTAGTAAGGATATTTGCACATTGACGGGTTATTGTGAGTAAAAGTTAAGTAAAAGCGCATAATATTTGGTCCGCGACTTCGTACGTGTGGAGTTTGTTATATTAAGTAGTAGGTGCTGCTGCATTTTGATTCGCAATGTACCGTACTGCTCCGCTGCCATGGAGTTTAGCGTAATGTTATTTATCTAAAAAAAATTGATATATCGACTATCAAACACAAAAATAATTATTAAAATCGTAGTTCCCCAGATTAGCGCTAACAAAAAATCTAACTAACTTTCAACCTCGGGGGTTTCGTCTGCGTTAAAGGTACATCAAGTTACCTGCATATAAAATTGTATCAAATTCGATACAGCCGTTTAGAAGATTAGCCAATACAAACATACAAACAGACAGACGGACAGATAGACAGAAAAATTATTAAAATTGTATTTTAAGCATAGGTATCGTGCAAATAACTATATCGACTAAAAAAAAAGACACTACAATTTAATTTTTTTTTTGATAATATTTTAGGTGTGTGGGTAGCCTTTGAGTTTCTATACACAGTTTGAAAACAATTGGTGGCTGCCCGAGGCTATTCAACAGTTGGTGCCTATCGATTGTTCGATACATTTTATTTCTACATCTTCATCTTTCAATAGTGGTTAACCTTGGCTCAGAATTGAACCGACTCAAGGCCTTTGTCCTTGGCCTAGCGATCATAACGACATAGGTAAAGGTCTCTATAACTTAAGGTAACTATGACGTAGTTATATATCTTTTATGTTAGTTTTAAAAGCCTATGCTGAAGAACTGATCGATGGAATAAAGAAAAATAAACAAATATGTAGAAGAATATTTGAGAAAACTCCATTTATAACGTGCAATGATTTACTTAGACAAACTCTAGATACATTGTGTACATTGCCTATATTTACCATAAAACATATTATTACAGATAAATTATATTGTAATAAGTAAATACCACGATTTCAGATAACTTGTCATTAAAGCAGGGAACTGCCTCGATTATATTCTTTCGCTGGTTCTACCATCACATTTATCCATCTTATTATCTCAGAGTTCGGTTAGTTCACATTTATCCATCTGTGATAGCTAATACGATTAGACATCTTGTGAGCTCTACGCTTCTAGATTGAATTCTGAACTTACCTTCGATAAAATTTAGGGTCTATAAGACCAGTCGTTCGACTTCAATCAGTTCGTCAACAATTCGTCAGCTCCTAATAATGCCAGTTATTTTTAAAATTTCTATACAATACATTTCATCTATCAAAAAAAATATGTATAGGCTACCAGGTGCTTATCCCGAAACAAGTGAAATTGGCTCTTAATCTTGTAAATTATCCACAATCGAACATAATTTACGTCGAATTGTAGTCAATGAAATATGGTGAAATTGTCTATGGTTGGCGTTCAAGGTCTTGTCGTCCTTGAATATAGTTTTAATCAATTGTTTGTAATATGACTTCATTTATTAGAAGTTGAGTGCTTATTGAAAACAATGATCCGTAATTATACCTTGAAGTGTTTTGAACGATTATGGAATGAATTTAGATCGAAAGTTATCAAAGGAGGTACTTAACATTTTCGCGGCGTATTGTATAAATAAAGACTTTGTTTAATAATACTAAACTATTTTGGTTTTATTTTCTATTCTAACATTTATTTTTTGCCTACGGCGAGGGTAATTTAGCTAAACCAAGAAGAAGACTACCTAGCCGAAATAAAATATAATATAATAAACGAGACAACATTAAATTTTCGTTCCTAAAATTCTGAAGACGTTATAATCAAAAATTGAATGTTGACTTTTTTAAGCGCTTTCCCCCTTTGGACGAAAGCGTGGGTTGCTCGATAGACGAAAAATATGGCACAGAGCGCCCCACGCTTTTTCACAATAATACTAGTATTTTTTGTTCATTACCATTTTCAGCTTATATTAGAAATTATTATTCACTTTTTAGTTAGAAGTACTTTAAAAGCGTGTTTTTTATTTTTTTAAACTATTATTTATTTTAATACGTTATAAATCGTAAACCGCATTTTACCTTTCATTCAATCAACTCCAACATAATAAAGAATAAAAAAAACATTTACTTAAATGTGTAGTGGTACGGAACCCTACGTGCGCGAGTCCGACTCGCACTTGGCCGTTATTTTTTTATTTTTAAACCACTTTACGAGTAATGAAGCAGATAAGATCGCTCAATGGCGGTAGGACATAAAAAACGTTGCTCCACCTATTATTAAAGGTAAACAGACATAAATGTTTACTCGCCACTTGAATAATTGATGTTGTACTGGCGGAGTTTGTACCGAGTTGTTATCATAAAAATTGTGGTAATGTACTTTTTAATGGGCTTTTTAAGTTGAAAATACTCGTATTTATATATTTATCTAGCAAAAGCAATATGCTGCAGCAGCGATAGCTGAGTGGGAGACCGTAGGACTGCGAAGTCAAAGGTCTCGGGTTTGAACTCACGGCACACACCTCTGTCAATAAATCGTTAAGATTCGTCTTTTCGAAGATATGTGTGTATTTATCATATAAGTTATTGCTCGCTAACGGTGATGGAAAACATCGTGCGTGAGGAAACCTGCATGCCTGAGAGTGACTAAAATGTATTCGAGGGTGTGTTGTCCACCAATCCGCACTTGGCCAGCGTGGTGGACTATGGCCTAACCCTTCACATCATGAGAAGAGGCCCAAGCCCTGCAGTGGGACATGTATTAATAATAATAATATTAGATACATGGTTGCCATTAGGAAATGCAATAGAATCCAGCTTCAAATGGAATTCATTGAAAGTTGATGCACTGCGAGTGACTGTCGACAAGACTTTTTGTTCTGCACGAATGTTTAAATTAAAAATAGAATACAGTTGGTCGGCTAGTCTAGACGGAGTTACCGGTGATTGTTCGACAGTACGAAAAGACGCATTTGTAAAATCATGACAAGCTCACTTCCATATCACTTTTGAGATATGTCAGTTAACTGAATTAGCATTTACGCAATTCGTGTAGAAAATATAGTTGTGTACATACGTACCTACATTAAATCACGCTTTTATCTCATGGGTAAAGGAACGATTAGACGCCATAAATTTGTATGTTATGTTTCTTACATGCTTCGTATGTTTTCTCAATTTTCATTCATCTAACCTGAATATTAAGTAAAGGCGTGTGATTATAATATAACATAGCATATCATCGCCTATGTCCACATTTCGCCAGTTATGTTTAGTTAGAGGAGGAAAGGATAGGAGGTGAGCCTATCGCCATCTACCAGGCAAAATCTAACTCCATGCTGCTTGAGAATTTTCTGACGGAAACATCCCAATTAGCACTTTTGCTCAACCCGGGAATCGTACCCGAGCATACGTTAACCAATGAGGCAGTAGGCAACGAGTGAATATAACATTTCTTATATAATATCATAGTATTTTGGTACATTAATCTACAACCTTTGATATTATGTGTGGCCGTGGGCTTGACTCAAATAACCTGTCAGTAGGACAAACCAATTTGTTCCAAACAAATTATCGGTTATCATGTAACATGAATCGTTCTATTTATATTTTATTCATCAATCAGTTTGTCCTTGAATGATAACAATTGCATGGTTAAAGAACATCTATGGCGTGTAATTGCTTAGAATAAGTAAATTCTTGAAATTGGCTCGTCAACGATATTTCTAGTTTTAGCAGGGCTAAAACTAGAAATATCGTTGACGAGCGTTCAGAAACTTCTGATTTGAGTTTAAGATAGTAATCCGCCTGATAACCATATACGAATTTGAAATTTATATGATGAAAACGTTCCGAATAAACTAATCAGGAAATTGTGAAACGGGCCCTTAGTATGTCTGATTGAAAAGGGTGAATGTTAATCTTATTATATTAGTAAGATAGAAGATTGGTAGATCTTTTGGAAATTAGCTGCTAGAAAGAAACAGTATCGCTCATGCCACATTACATAAACATAACATAATAATAATATCTCAGCTATATTACACAGAAGAGTGTGGCAGAGGTGTACAACACCCATATTTCACTTGTTTAGGTCCCATGGGATAAGAGGTGAGTCTATCGCCATCCACCGGACACAGTTCCAAACCCGTACTGCTATTGAGAATTTCCTGACGAAAAGTTCACAAATAACACTGCTCGACTCGGAAATGGAACCCAAGACCTCGTAGTGTGAGCCGCATACGCATAACTTGATACCAAATAGAGTTGGCCTACTAACATGTTGATTTGCTGCGGAGGTTCGATCCGGAAATTATGGGCATAAATAAAATGATTTTTTAATTACGTTCCTTCAATGTTCCAACGCATTTTATTTATTGTATAATTCGAACGGTACGATATTCTTTGATATTGGTATTTTATATGTCATTAAAATATTTAATACATTTACATACCTATTTGAGGTTGAAAAGCACAGTTCATGTACCGTTTATATATTTACAACCCATTTCAAATTATAAGCAATCTTACAACTATTAATCAGTATTCGTTGGGTTGAACATCGGAGCCTATAAGAGCACCGACTCACGCCATGCAGCAATTACCTAGAACCAATAATTGTGCCACTAAACATTCCTAGTGATTCTACTTATGGGTCGTAGCTCAGAGAAATAACCCAATCGGAGGCGTCATTGCCAGGTGTTCCTCGCTGCTAAATTTGGAAGAGCGCTGCTCTTGCACGTCATATAAAACTAGTTGTCAAATCATAAAACATTTCATGTCCATATTAGTTTCTTAGTCTGAGGGTCGTAGCAGTTACTTAGCAGCTACGTTATTTGCTCTAACTCAACTTCTCAACAAAGTCTACATTCATTATGAGCTCTTTTACGGCATATCGTAAGATCGGCCTTTAAAAAACAACTACATATCTTACGTAATAATATATGGTATATTTATATTATTATCAAATAAACAAGACATAATCATTATCATAACAATTAATGGTATCTTCAAATCCATCAAACACCGTACGTGGGTTGTTTTTATATTTACAACCCATTTCAAATTAGAAGCAATATTACAACCATTCATCAGTATTCGTTGGATTAAACATCAGAGCATATAAGAGCACCAACTCACGCCATGCAGCAATTACCTAGAACCACTAATTGTGCCACTAACAATCTTAACGATTCCACTTATGGGTCGTAGCAGTTTGCTACGCTGCTACAAACGTAGCACCGCTACGAATAAGTCTACGTTCGCACGAAAGCTTTTTATGGGATACGTGATTAATACGCGGTTTAAATGTATTTTTCACACCCATGCTATAAATCCTCTATAAACGTTCTTGAAACAGTTAGCTAATTGCCAACATTAAAACAGCCAGTGTCATAATAACCATTATAACACCCAAACGGGTGTTATAATGTTGTACTGAAATTCATTATGCAACTCCTTTTTTACTCATCGAACAGCCACATTTTCATGGCATCTTTATGAATTTCAAAAAAAGAACATGTCATGCACGCGCGTTTCACCAGAGAACATAGAGAGTGATGCTTTGTCTATGCGTTTCACTACCACAGCGCCGTAATTTAAATAAAAACTTATTCGAATTTTTGAATTGACGTCGTATCCCGCCATTTTTGTTCAATAATAGTATTGAAAAAATACTTTTTAATAATTGTACGATCCGATTTTAATATACATAGTTTGTTTGTATTAGATACTCACTAATTAAACTTTCCATGAATTTACATAGAGTTCTTACAACACTGTACCCTAATACCCTATGGTTTCAGAACATTTATAGAGGATTCATATCATGGGTGTAGATAAAGTCTTGTATGCAACTGTTATAATTAGGTATTAAAACACTCATGTGATACTATTATCACACTCGGCTTCGCCCCGTGTGATAAACCCACACTCGTGTTTTAATACCCCTCATTATAGAACAGTTGCATAAATAACTAATTATATATATTAAATGTATTATTTAATTTTATAGAATAATGTTAAATTAAAAACTAAAGTTTGTTGTTATGTTGTGGCAAAGTCCAAGTATTAGTGTAATTTATAGAACTCTATTATTCACCGTGTTAAATGTGCTCTTTATTACCCTTAGGCCTTTCTTATCATGGAATCAATTTTCATCACATTCGTGATCAAATATTGAAAATTATAATTTTACAAAAAATGCACAATACAGTAAAACATATTTAAGTCAAATTCAACGCCTTATTTGTGTATAACTTGAAAGAATACAGTAAATAAAGAATTATCATCGTGCTGTTTTCCGTTGAGGAGTTGTACCTTCAAGCAACAGCTCAGCACCATAAAATGCTGACTGCTAGATGCAATTATCCGAGTAGCTTTAGGTAATATACGAAGAACAATATAAAGCTTTAAAATTTGAGGGCATCCCTCGATTTCTCTAGGATTTCATCATCAGATCGTAACCTGATAAGCATGAGACCACATGAAAAGTATATTGTTTCAGACAAAAAAAAAAACTCAAATCAGTGCAGGCCTTTTTGAGTAATCGATGAACAAACATTAAAAACAAGAAAGAAAATTACATTCGAATTGAGAACCTCCTTTTTTTCTTTGAAGGCTACTGGTGGTAGACTGGCGTACTGGTGTGTTCCGGTTTGGTGGTGAGATCAGGCCCTGAAATTACTGGCACGTGAGGCATACCACCGTAGTCCTCAGCTGCAGCGACTCATCTATAATCTGCTTTCAGTCAAATCAATCCATCAGGTGGACTACACGTTCGTTCGCTGTGGGCGTAGTATAAAAAAAAAATATATATCTTTATTGGCGAAGGCCATTAAAACGTAAAATTTACTGGCGTAAAATGATAATAATCGAATATTATTATGAGAGGGATTCTGTCTAAACACAAAAGATCTTTAGTTAAATATTTAATTCGATGGGTCTGATTCGAATATCGGATCGGATTTCATTTTGATATTATTTTAGTAATCTACCTTCCTCCTACGTACTCCTCATTGCTGAGGGTCGTGATTCCCCCGATGGTGTATTATTTTGTTTCTGATGACACTACTCCAACCACTCCTGTTCTTGGCTTCGTGCAGTGCCTCGTGTAGATTCAGATTGGTGCCAGAGCGGATTTGGCCCGACCATCTAGTCGGGCTGCGACCTCTAGGACGTTTGCCGTTGACTTTGCCCGTTACTATTAGTTGCTCGAGATTTCGGCCATCTTTCCGAGCGATGTGCTCGATGAACTCTATAGATATAGTATTCTACGTAAACATATGGTAGAGAGCCTGGCTTTGATGTTAAGTTCACGTAGAATAGAGTTGTTGGTCCGGAATGCGGTCCATGGTATTTGGAGCAACTTCCTCCGGCACCACATTTCAAAGGCATCAACTCGGTCTCGGTCGGCCTTTTTAAGTAATCCTTACCTAACCTTATAATTGAGGAATACAAATTCGAAGGTTTACTTAACTCAGCAGAGATTTGATTTTGAGAAAACAGATTTCATTTCATTGACATTATTGATGTACTGTTTTCCTACGGGATATTTTATATTGCATATCAAATAAATAATCGCCTATCAATACATACTCATCATTTATATTCTTTATTACATCAAATAACTTACTTCACTACAGATAAACTAAATGTTTAACAAAACTCAAACTGCAGATAATTCGAAATTACACATCAATATGACATTCCCTTTTTCCTCATAATGCAATACAGTTAAATTTATTTTTGTACAAAAATACTACATGCATAGCATAAATACTGACTGCACATCAAATTTACCATATTTGATAGCAAAATAACTGTCCCAGTCGCTTATTAACCAGTAAGTACAACAAAATCTGTTCATCATATTTGTCTTAATTTTCAAGAAGCCATGCTCGGCAAATTTAATGATTATTATAACAAAAAAATCCTTTTACATTGCATTATTTCTAAAAGCAGAACAACTTAACTGAAAAACTTCGCGCGTTAAAAAGTAGTAGGTTAGGTTAGAACTGCGACCATAACATACTAGACTAGAATCAATCTGTGTGATACTCCGACCCCTTTTTGAATCCACCCACTAAATAAAATAATATTATACTACCTACCAATTTCTTATTATCATAGATCGTAACAGACGACAGTACGTGGCGCCACCTGCAAAAGCTAAAAATGTGCCTATTGGGCAAAAAAGGAAGCGTGGACGCCCCGCGAAAGCAAGACCCGCTTTAATAATTCAATAAATTACAATTTTGTATCTAATTTTATATTTTTTTTGCTGATCTCATTATGTGATAATTAATAAATAATAAGATGACTGTGATTAATAAAATGTTGTTTGATTTAAAAAAACTGCTGTAAATATTATAAAAATAGAAGCTATATTTAAAAGAAAAAGAGTTAACATGTATAATGTGCATTAATATTATTAGCTGTGCATTGCTAAAAAAGCTTTTGCTTAAGGAAAAATTGCTGTGCGCTGTGAAAATAAATTGTAGTGTGTTTAGTGATATTTTGAGTTGAATAATTTGTTGTGCAATCAGTAATTTTGATGTGAATTCGGTATTTAATTGCATAGAAAAAGGATATTTTATGATTTGCGTTTAAATACTACCCTTTTCCTACGCACAGATATTATTTATAGAAATAATGGATCACTAATAAAAATGAGCATGGATTATTTACTTAGTAAATAGAATACCTGAATATAAAGATTTCATGTTTGCTCTCGATATTGTATTATAAAAATACATTATTTATTCAGTTCATGATATTAGATATCGAATAATGTCAACAAATTATTAAGATAAATGTTTGTCGGTTTGTTTATTTTTGTTGATGTTCATACAAACGACGTCCAGTGAAATAAAATCCCGTTTGTCCAGTGCAGGCGTCCAACGAATATATGCGCGGCGTCACTGTCCACGGTCTTCTTTTTCTTCTTACGAGTCAAATGGTACTAATACTGTTATATGGTTACCCACCCAATACCCGCCCAGTACCTACGTCAATTGCGGGCTCTATGGCATCATTTAGATCGCTTATTGAGCAGCTATAGGGGCAATTAGGACACTCAAGCAAATGAGATATTGTCTGTTGAGCAGCGCCGCAGTCACACAGGGTCTGATCAGATGGAATCATGCCCCATTTTCCTAAATTATACTTACAGCGACCTACTTGGGATCTAAGCCATACCTACAATTTAGTATAGTAGGTATGGATCCAGAGGGTAAGTCTTCTTCTTCGTCGAGTCGATGGCTAAGTCAAATTTTATTTTGACTTGCCATCGTGGAGAAAGAATTTGCCAATTCACTTTGAAGAACTCGTGAATTGCCCAGGGTGCGCCGGACATAGGGAATCGTTGTGTACGCCACTCGGGGAGGCTCCTTTCATGCACCAAGAGAGAGAGGGTAGGGTAAGCGGAGGTGAAAACTTTTCGTCATCTCCGATGCGGCGTAATCATGTGCACAAAACGCCTACGCTGGACAAACGTTAGTGTGAAGGCGCCCGTAGTTATAAAAGTACGTAACAAAAAAACATTAAATGATGTAACACTCGTTTATAGCTTTGCAGAGTTTCAGATGTACTGAATAATAATAATACTTTTACGATGATCAAGCAATATAAAGATACAACTGCGGTCGTTAAAATATGATATGAAACGTTAACGATGTTATATCATCCGAGATTTATTAATTTATTTGTCTATATATTTTATTATACATAAATACACATGTCCACTATGACATATGTAAATGTATAGGTGCCTACTGCTTTTGCCGATTACTGGTGGTAGAGCTCTTGTGAATGAGCTCGAGGGCGGCAGCACCACCGTCTCACCTTTAACCTGCCGCCAAATAGTAGTGCTTCCATTTCTGTGTTCCGGTTTGGTGGTGAGATCAGGCCCTGAAATTACTGGCACATGAGGCATAACATCGTAGTGCTGCAGCGACGCATCTATAATCTGCTTTTGTAGATTGTTGATGTCCATTTGGCTGTACTCCAGTTACCATCAGGTGGACTACACGTTCGTTCGCTGTGAGCGTAGTATATATAAAAAAAAAGTACTATAATAGAACTGTACAATAGATCTGCTTTAATACTAATTTTGCAAAGACAGTCCACAATATCAAAGTCTAATTCATTTGACAGCTTATTTAAAATTTATTCAAAATAAGTAATTTTTAAACAAACTATCAAATATCTTATCAAATGTGATTATTCAAATGTATGCCCTCCCATGAAACTTTACTGTTTACGTACATGTTCATCAAAATGTGACAGATTTATATAAAATACTACTAGAATATTCAGGGATGCGTGTTCAAAAACAAAACCACCCTTCCAGCTTTTTTAAGGTTTCGTAGTACCTATAAGAAACCCTTAAAGATTTGTCTGTTTTCGATGTGACCTCTCATTCCAGCGTTGTAGACAATCCATGTAATTCGTTTATCTCGCACAAACAGAGATGGAAAAGTAAATTGGATTAGATTTACGAGTTCCTTGACTTGCGGCGTTTTGGCCCAGTTTCCAGATAGTTTGTTTAGGTTGTTGAGATAGGCAGAACACTTTGAGGTGATATGAAAGGTACCTTTATTTAGGAGTTTGTCGACCCGAGTCAGAGACTTGATTTATTGGTGCCTTTTTTGTGTTTAAACACTATCATATCTACAGCATTTTGAAATTTCAAGCAAATGTTCTTGGACAGGGATACAATATATTATCATAAACTTAACTTAACTTTTAAACGTAAAATCTAACCGGAATTAACGCGATCATGCCAGAACCAGTCTGCTTGCGACCACGGCCAGTGTAATCTGTCTGCCGAAACGTCAAGCCTAAAAGCTAAATAATGCATGATCGCGTTAATTCCCGTTGGATTTTACTTAACTTAACATCTTCCATCTTTCTCTTCTCTGCGCCATAGCCACTTTCTCCTTTACTAGTGGATGTAGCTAATCTAAGGACGCCCTCTCCCTCTCACTTTTTTTTTCTACTTAGGAATATAATACAATTAGGGTTTCAAATTCCCTTACAAGCATGCCTTTAATACTGACCGAGGTCTTTTATCAAATAATCATGAGCTTGGAATCGCCCTGCAATGAATACAAAAGCTGGGTTAGCTTTATAACAAATTACAAACATGTGAAACGGTACTTCCCCGTACGGTTGTTCTATCTGAATAATACTGCACTGGATTTTTAAGCTGGGCGCACACACACAATATTTTCGTATCGACTAGTCAAATAAAAACCAGTCAATACGCGAAGTTTCGTCAATAAATGTGTGGTGCGGCCAGCCTCTGTATCATAATTGTAAACAAATGAAATGCGTATTATCAGAATACCATCAATAAACGATTGCATACTGAATAGTATGGAGAAAATATTAATATGTTATATGTTTCTAGTTTAATACATTTCATTTAATAAGTTTATGGGCATGTCAAATATTCAAGAAATGAAACTACTAAAGAGTAAAATTTTACGTGCTGATTTACTAATTGATTAAAGTTTGCGTTTTTTCCTCTATTCTCACTACTCTCTACATGCTCTACGAAAACAAACGACGAAAGACGCCGTTTGGTAAAATATACATAAGTATATCATGAATTAGAAACAAGAGAAAACAGTAACAGACATATTAAGGCAGATTAAGTGTTTGACCTTTTCTGTTTTACAATTTTTTACAAAAAATGTACTAAAAAGTAAGTTTTACTTAAGGTATATTCAACGTCTCAATACAAAAAACGGCCTTAAGGTGCCTTTATTTAAAGAATTATCCTTATACTCCTAACCGTTGACTAGTTGTACCTGCCAGCATCAGCTCAGCAATATGAAATGCTGACTGCTTGAAGCAAATTTTCGAGAAGCTATAGGTAATGTACGAACAACAATATAGAAGGCTTAAAAATTTGAGGGTTGCCCTCGATTTCTCTAAGATCCCATCATCAGATCGTGACCTGATAAAAATGGGACCACATGACAAGTATACACTTTCAGACAAAAAAAAAGAATTTCTCAAATCGATCCAGGCGTCTTGACGCACATAACAAAATATGTTGCTGACCACACCACTTCTAGATATACTTTTAGTGTTACTTTAATGGTTAGGTCAATCATAGTACATTTGTTTCACAATTTTTTTTTTATATATTTTCTATTAAAGGTACACATTCACCCTACTACTTTATTTTAACATGAAAAAACTATTACGTGGACTGAACTACACTGGGTGAATATGTAGCTTTCAAGTAATCGATACTGTTTCAATGTATTTATTTATAATCGAATTGTTAGAAATATGTAAGCACATACTATTTGGATAAAACGATCAAAACAAAGTCTACAATTTGTAATTCAGGTCATGAGTCGAAAAGAGTGAGTAAATATAGACATACTAAAAGCTTCGACGCAGACACGTCGGAAGCTCCCAAATGGTGTTAAATGGCGATCCATCATAACACTCCCTAACACTGAGTTCTGCCAGCGAGTAAATAACAAAGCCTTTGTTGAAAATAAAATATTTTGACAGAATATAACCTCGTTTGCTTATAATAATAGCTGCCCTGTATCTAATACATGTCCCACTGCTGGGCTTGGGCCTCTTCACATGATGAGACGGGTTAGGCCATAGTCCACCACGCTGGCCAAGTGCGGATTGGTAGACCTCGAGCACTTTTAGGCACTCTCAGGCATGCAGGTTTCCTCACGATGTTTTCCTTCACCGTTAGCGAGCGATAATTTATATGATAAATACACACATATCTTCGAAAAGACGAATCTTAACGATTTGTTGACAGAGTCGTGTGCCGTGGGTTCAAACCCGAGACCTTCTACTCGTACTTATCAATCCTATGGTCTGCCACTCGGCTATCGCACTAGTGTGCTTACTTTTATCGAATTCATCATTATCTTTTTAACCGACTTTAAAAAGGCTATATCAGCTAAATGTATTTTTAATGTATGAGCGTATGTTTACAGAATTTTATACTTCACGAATGTAACAAAGGATTTGGTAGTTCACGTGATGATAATAGATAGCTACAAGAAAATTAGATGTTCGTAGTTTGTTACGAAATTTTACTTTAAAATGAAGCAAGGCAAAATTTATTTCAACTGTACCTAAATTCACAATAAATAAAGAATCTTGTGTTTTATTATCACACAAGGGATTTATTCTTCTTCGTGGAAGGATTACGAAATAACCTTTTTTGTCTTTAATTTCTTTAACGTTTTTCCTTTGCCAGAGGTTTAATAGTGCTTTATGTCTAGAACGGGTTATCTCTGCCATTAAAACATGCAATTTAGATAGTGCGCAGTTTCTAGTTCAAGGCCACGATATAAAAATTAAATGGGGAAATTCAACGCGATCTTATCAAACATGCCATTATAATGATGTCAGAATGTTTGTAGGTGCAGGTTCTTGGTAGAAATGTGACCGTGTTATGATAGTCGAAGTCCTCATTTACATTGAAAATTCGAAAGTAACAAGATCTGTCCGTCATTTACGCCTTCATGGGTACCCGTGATATTCCGTATCGAACTACCCGTGATACAATACATAATTCAAGACCCTAGAATGGACATCGGTTACTTTTTATTGATGTAAAAAAATATCAAAGTTAAGTTTCAGTCATAAATATTTTCAGGCAAGTCACTCGCAGAATCAAATATATAATGTCATAAAGTAGTATAACATTTCTGGTCAAATGGCGCGTAAAATAACAGAATCGATCATATTTTCTACAGAATATACTACACGCCACTAACATTTACGAATATGAGTGCAATAAATTTTCCTATAACACTTATATGCCACGTTTATCGCAATTTTACAGACGTCATATAATCTTGTTATCGCTTTCATAGAATATTTTATTTTATTATTAGCCACTAGATGTTGATATGATAAAGCTCTTTGTATATTTCCGTGTTAATTCCTTTATATTTCAATAAAAAATATAATTTTCTAATTAATTCATATAATATATAACAAAGAAAAGTATTTATATATAAGTAAATAAAAAATAACAAATAACTATTTACAAATTTACAGGTAAGGTGTTATAGAATGCCTCCGCATCGACCTCGACTGCAGGGAACGTGTTCAGAACGCTGACGGCATTGCCACGTTGAATGGCAATGCTGATTGTTTGAGCCCAGTAAAAGCCAGCCTTCTGATCACGTAAAGCGTCGATTAACCGCTTTGAAATATCTTTAAATAATAAGCGGGCACTCGGGCCCCATTAACCTAGCGTCTCGACCCTAAACGGCAAACAAATATGTAATCTCCTGAAAGATTACTTACTATACTTGCGCCGCTTGAGTGTCTCCGCGGATGCAGCAGCAGTACCGGCGCAGACAGCTATGCTTGGAAAATGTGAGGGCGCGAGGGTGTCGACGCAGGTTGCGTCCCACACCAAGGGCCTACCCATCTTCCATGGCAGTAATGTATATATCACAATGTATATATAACTATAATGTATATACCATCTGGTCTCTTCTCATAGTCGCGTGCCAAACCATTGGGTTCCAGTACGACAGGCACACCGGCGATACTAAGAGCACGACGGATTATGTCATTAAGATATGAGTGCCGAGGTATACGACCTATATCTTTATATTTTATATATTTTTTTTATATTTATTACTTTTTTATATTTTATATTTTTTTACCTATTTCAATAAAACGTATTGGAACTATCATGTAGTTATCTTTCGATGACCGAAATATTTAGCTTACGTACAGGAAATTGTCCTAATTGCGGTCAAATTAATTTGAAATCAGTCGGAGCGGGGTCTAGCTAATACGGCAACGTTTTAATCCACTAGTACCTGCAGGGTACTGATTCAGATTAACTGTTTCTATTAAATTCACAACGTTTACAAAGACGAGTGGTATGATAATATATAATGTCTGCGACGCCGAGGACGCGGGTTTGATTGCCGCTTAAGACAAATCTTTGTGTGCATGAACACGGGGGTTTGTCTTAGTCTGGGTGTTTCTACGTATAATAAGTATGTATTTACAAAAGAAAAGTATATATGAATTATATAGTTTGGGACTAGATGACGTTGTGTGTAAATTTTGAGATATTCATTTTTATTATTTGTATGCTACGTTTACGCCTGGAACTCTTGGAAAAGACAATTTTGCTCTACTGTATTTTGATATTGATGGCACCGTTAGAGTTAGAGTCTATACTATAGTAATGTGAACTTGTTGTAAAATAACTTGTTGGAAAAGATGGATAGGTTGGGCATCCGAGATACTCAGCACAAATTATTCGCTGACTACCTAGCTGATAGGTACCAAAGAGTAAGAGTCGGTGAAGTAGTAAGTGATGATCTAACTATTACTGTTGGCGTACCGCAGGGCAGCGTACTCGGCCCTACACTGTTTCTTGCATTTATTAATGACTTGTGCAACCTTCAACTTAATAATGGCAAAATTGTAACTTTCGCAGATGATACCGCACTTATTTTCCATGGTGATACTTGGGATGAGACATACGCTCTTGCACAATCGGGTTTTGACACAGTATGCTTATGGCTCCGAAAAAATGGTTTGACACTTAATGTGACTAAAACCAAGTATATACCATTTGCACTTAAAACAATTCCACCTAATAAGCTTGAAAATTATTCAATTACTGCCCACTCCTGCCAACCCAGCGGCCAAGTCCTGACGGTGCGCCAATTGTTTATACTAAACACGGTATTAAGACAGCATTCGCTGCTTCCTTATAACCCTCTTCGCCCTAAAAAACGGTTACATTACAAAATTGATCCCACAAATAACAGCCAATGGTCGACCGCTTTCTCTGGCAAATTTTTTGGGTTCTTGGGTAGATTTTTGTATAATAAAGTGAATGAAAGATTAAACATTCACTCACTACCCAGGCACCTTTGCAAAAAGAACATATCTTCTTGGTTGCAATCCCTTGATTATCAGGATACAGAAAAATTAATAGTAGTTTCTACCTAAAGCTTTCTTATAGGATAAGCCAAAGCACTCTCACACACACACACACACACACACACACACACACACACACACACAACACAGAACACACACACCCACATACATTACTCTGTTTATATTTGATAAGTCTCTTTCTCACTACTCAAAATCAATCTATATGGTAACACCTTTCTAAACATCCGACATACCTCGAGACGGAAGAGGCTGGTAATCTGTCATACAGGTTCTCCTAGTATAGATACCAGTCTCTTACACAGATTCACCCACTAATTAATGTAACATCTAGTTTTAAGATATGATTTTGTAACCATTCTGTGTAAGAGAGAAATAAAAAGATTTTATTATTATTATTATTATTATTATTATAATGACCAGTATGCCCCAAAAGCACAATTCTGCCATAGAAAAGTAAAATATATGGTAGAGTGACAGTACCAGTCCAGTACTCATTTCCGACAGCAATAGCTAGAACTAAATGTAAATGCCTAATAGGGAGACGAACAGACAAAAATTTCGTCATCCTATTGGTCTGATACGTTTGGTTCTGACCATTACCGTCGGCAATGAGTGCTGGTTGTCACTCTTAGTTATTGTTTGACACTAACTTGTTCATTTCCGATGGATTCCAAACACCAAATGTTTATATATGGCAGTGAAAATATTCAACAAACTGCCAAAACAGATAAAAAGTAGCCCGAAATTGTCTGCTTTCAATAGAAAATTAAAGACATTTTAATAGAAAAATGTTTTTATTCTATTGACGGATATTTTAAATGTAAAATTGTAATTGAAACATCTTAAGTTATTTTAACAGTATTATAATTAACTATTATTTGTTTAGATTTAAGATTTATAAAACTGTGTTTATGTTATTTTTACTAAATATTACTGTGTTGTGACTCCCACTGAGTTATCTAATTATGCAACGCCTGAAAAGGGCTACTAAGTTATCAAGATCTGTATTTTAATATTTAAGACCTAACTGTACACTTAGTAAGCAAATAAAGACTTTTGACTTTTGACAAATGTCTACATTCCAATCACTAAATGATTATAGTATAGACATTTGGTGATTGGAATCCATCGGAAATAAAAAAGGCTAAAGTGTCAAACAGCTACTATGTAGTTTAACTTTTCTATGGCTGAACTATGCCTTTGGGACATTGTTCCGATTTTTGACCCGAGTTCATAGATTGCGTGATTCACTTCTGATTATTGTAAACAGCACACATTAAATTTGATCTTAGGGTCAGGTAGAGTGTTATTTTCTCATACAAACGGTATTCCGAAATAATTTGTGATTCAAGCGTATTCACTAAATATTATTGTGTTATTTACATTGAGACAGTATTAATCTTAGTATTTGTTAAAAAAACCATTAAAAATAGTAAAAAGTAATAACAGAATTTAATTACACGTATTTTTACAGCGTGAACGACATATTTGTTCTGTATTAAAAACATTTATAACTCTAATTTCTAATGTTATAACAGAAACATATGGGAAATGGGAAATAATATTAAGTTTATATTCATATATTTAGAAGGCCAAGATACATTTTATTTGCGTTTACAAACACAAGTTTTAGAACAAATTGTTTTGTTTAGAACAAAAAATTCATTTCTATTTTTGTGTATTGTAAATAAACTCAAAGTTAATAAATACGAACGAATGAAATAATTAAAATGACTTGTAAACACAACTACAAACTTTAATGATTCTTTGAAGTAGTTTCCGAAGCTGAAGAAGTTAATTAGAGTGTTCAAAGCAAGAAATTGCGTGCATTTGATGTCTTATTTAACTTGTTTTCCTGCTCATAATGTTATAGTTTACGTAATGTATGAATGTTTAGAGTTTTCTGATATGCTATTAGAGATACATAACAGTACAGAACGCATATAGTTAAATTAGGTAGGTTCAAATTTCGATACTTAGTCTTAAGTTAATAAATTTCTATCAGTATCAGTACCAGTCATTATATTAGTTTCAGTGTGTTTAATTTAAGATCCAAAATGGGAATTTTTTAACGTCAAGCATGGACTCACCAAATGACCTTATTCATTTTTTAATAAGAATTAAATTTATGTTATAGTTAAATGTCATATGTCATGTGTAGTGAATTTTAATTATATGACTTAGATTTTTTTTTATTTACTACATATAGATCAGATTTAATTTATTGCAGTACCATTTCCAAGACGCGTTCAGAGTATTTGGCATTGGGTTCCAAGTCTCAAGGTCACAGCTCATTATCAGCGAATAATGGTAACCCACCTCCAAATATTTGCCTAATTTTGTTATTACCCGCGTTGCTATGACAACCAGGGTATACAAAGAAAGTACCCTTACACAACACGTTCAAGTTTTGCATAATCACTTTGACCTTGACCTTTCAATCCTTTTAGTTAGACATAAGTTCATTAATCAGTAAAAGTCGTTTAGAAACTGCAGGTCATTTAACTAATTATATTTGGGTATAGGTGGTAAATATTTCGGTAAAGGTTTGATTAATTTTGAAAGTTTTCTTTATCAAGGGAAAATTCTTTTCGGAGATTGTTATTGTTTAATTTTTAATTTAGTAATAGGTTGCCCTCTAATAGCTATACAGTAGAGAAAAGTCGATGAAAATCGTGTTGAATCGCAGTGTTAGCATCCATTTGCGTAACCCCTGTCGTTAATATACAGTATATTTTACCTACGTATACAACCCAAAAAATACTACTGAGGTGTCAAGGGACACCCGGATGGAACGAAGTTCCTTTCGATTTTTAGTCTGATGATGTAGCACCGTAGCTGTAACGTAGCATGTAATTACTACGCCACTACGAGAATTGCTACGAAATGTGTCGTTACAACTTTTCGTCCTAATTTTTTCCGTCTAGCCCAATTTCAACTTCGTTCCAATATGCCTTAATTTAGATAAAAGGATATTTTTCTGACAAGCAGCAAATGAGTATTGAGCTTACCAAATCTCAAAATTTTATAAAAAAACATTTTATAATATTTCAAACAGTAAAGACATTCAAAAGAATGAGTCGTAGTCTCTTCTTGAAGATTGCATTAGTGTTTGCCATTTCCCCCGATCATCGTTTCCTATGTTTACGTCAAACGTTTCCTTTTGAGTGCAAACATGCTATCTTTGCCTTTCACGATTCTATTTTTGTGAATAACACAAAAAAAATCGGTGGATATAAATACTGACCATTTATGGAAGTTTCAATAAATGTCGCTATGTTGCATCAACCCGGTATATTCACCTTAGACAAGTAATTTCTATTTATATTTAAGTGTTAGTTAGTGTGAAGAACCCCTGTTACTCAAACATTATTTCTCAAATAATGTTTTAAATTAGTAAGTACTTTTTAATTCATTTCATCTTTTATCACTCCGCTATAACATGAAAATTTAAAACACAATGCAGCTTCTTTAAATGTCAATGACTTATACCCTTTTATTATAAACTGTGTTTGCGAAAATAAAAGACAAACGTATATTTTAGGTACTTAGTTTAGTTTATTTTATAGCTGTTAAAGAACAATAAATACCTACGTAGCTACTTAAATGATATAGTTGAATAACTGGTGATTAAACATTTCTAACAATCTTTTGATAGATTCCGCGAAGGTCGAACGATCAAAACATTGGAACAAAGAGGCTTTGTAATCAATACGAAAGTCGGGAGTGATGTTTATTTACTAAGTTGTTGCCCGCACGCAAAGTTGACGACCTTTTACTTTTACTGTATCCATTTGTCTTGCTACAAACCATCATTAGACATCATTTCCACCAAAGCAAGTAGACGTATAACCTGAAATTGACGACTTTGAAGGCAACACGAAATAGACTGAATATAGGGGTAAGAAAATATTTGTTTTACTTTTTCCTTGAGGCAGTAATGATACACTATACAGTAGGTATTATAGTATCAATAAATGTTAATTGAATAGAACTTACACTAGCGACGTAACTTTTTGGTTTTATCTACTTAAGTCAAGGTGGGTTACATTTTATAAAAAAAAAATACATATTTTTCTTTGATTTGCGAGTTGAGTTGTTAGCTACCTCTTCTAAATGTGTGATGTACGCTACAAACATACACTTTTAATGATAAAATCACCGTATGTTTTGTGTTTTATTAATTTACTAAGTTATAGGTGTCATATAAATTATAACTATAGTATGTATATACACCTCACCGGTTTCATTTTTAATCCAAGTCTATGACCGACAAAGGAATAAAGTTCAGTCTACGATTTGCATATTATTATTATATCCTATTAACCATATATTAACAACCAGCACGGCTCTATATCACCCCTGTTATATAAAACCTGATTTACAAAACACTGAATAATTACAAATTTTATTTTATGCAAAGCTGGTGGTTCAGCAGCATAATTTGCGATCGTGCACCGTGATGTCTCGGATTCGATCCCCAGGTCGGAAAAAGGGTTATTTGGGATTTTTAATAGATTCTAAACAAAAACACTGAGTCTAGATTGATGTCTGGTAGATGGTGATAGGATCAGCCTAATAAAGTACTCTATACCTCTTTTCACAGGGGACCTAACAGGAAAATGCGGGTATTTTACTCCAGTGCCACACCCTTCTGGGCAAAATAGGTGTCATGTTATGTTACTACTGAAATTGTTACAGCTTTGAAAGATGATTGTGTCCTTCTGTTGGCAATATTCACCTGGTACTGTATAGGTACTTTATTTTTATTGTACGTCTGTTTATGTACTGCACATAATTTAATGTTTTATTCAGTTTAGAATTGCAGTCGTAAAAGTTGGCTGCAATGCTGACACAGTACTGACGAAGTAAGCTCGCTTGGTAATGTCCTAACATGCAGTGCCGGATTAGCCATATAGCAAGAGTAGCAAATGCTACGGGACCCCGCGAATTGAAGAGCCCCGCGCTCCAACGCCTGTCTGACCGTAAAAATAATTAAATTTAAATAGTAGCGTAAAATATCTTGCTTGTAAGAACAAAATTGTGTATGTTTTGTAAATATAGACTTTCCCATACTGGCCGATATAAATGAGCCAGCTTGTAGAGCATGATTTGCTTAAAGAACAATCGTAGTCGTATCAAGAACATTAAATTAAAAATAGTTGTTTTATAATTAATTGTTAATAGTTATATTTTATTTAATACTATAAACTTTAAAACCTAAAGTAGGCCAAAGGCCCCATAATATATAAAAGTTATTGAAGGGCCCCCTGACAGATTTTGCTACAGGCCCCGTGCTGGCTTAATCCGGTATATATAGTACTTGTTGTAGGTCTGATCTAAGGTAGTTGTTGTAGTAGCGTTTATTGATATTGATAAAGTCTAGATAGATATTTGTTTAGCTGCCAAGTCTACTAACTATTTGTAAAGGAAGTTGTTTCAGCATTTAAATATACCTTTCAATATAAGTTGTTGGTAGTTCAGGATTAAACTGGTACATTAGATTGTATACAGATCTTTTGGGTCGATCGTGAGTACTCGTGGGCTGCAGCTGAAAATCAGCGTTAGGTGACTGTATTTCATTGCAGTCACTTAGCATTATGCTGAGCTGCTGGCCTTTTGGTACAGACTGTACAACTGTATTTGATCGTATTTCCTGTATTGTTTATTTTATGTTTTGTGCCAATAAAAATTTTCTTTCTTTTCTTAGATAGTATAGTCATGTATAGTTAAAGTCGTTATTATTTACGTTTAGGTACGGCTAAATACCCACAGTTTAAAGCTTATAACGGATACATTAGCTGCGTCCTCTCTGGTGGTCCATATAATAATGCATATTAGCAAAACTGGTACAAGAAAGGTTCCAAAAGATTCGTAATTATAATAATAACTAGGTCCTTCTAACGATTAGAATTTAGTTTTTATATTGTACTAGCTTTTGCCCGCGGCTTTGCTCAAGACTAAAAGTTGTCGTAAGTTGAGTTATCATTATAAATAAATACCCAATTAAAGTATTTCTTTGTAAACAATATTCCAAGTCTTCCCTTCAGGTGCCAACAAAACCAGATCTCGAGGCGAACTTACTCTCTACTAAAACTTTGGTCGATCAAAAAAATGCGCCGGTCAATTCCAAAACAATCAGGCATCCTTAGGGTCGGACCACACGGCACATTATAAATATTATGAAAATCTTCAAAAAATACATGAAAACGTGAAATTGAATTTAACATTAAATTTAAAAAAAGTTACTGTATAAAATCAAAAACATGCTAAAAATAATAAAACACATGCATAAAGAAACAACAACAATATCCAAGTAAAAAAAAATCGTAAAAAATTAAGAACATAAATAATATCAGAAAAAGATCAAATAAATAATGCAAAACGTAAATCATTAATATCATTAAAGTACACACATATTTTTATTACATAAATAATAAAAAAATAAATAAAAAAACCTATTGCTAAAAATTAAAGCGAACATTTAAAAAGTAATAAATACAATATAATATAAAATATCTATCACTGAACGAATAAATTCTAAGTAAAAATATCACGACGGTTCATCCATTCGCGAGTTACGATGTCACAGGCAGACTCACACACACATACAGACACGTCTAACTAATAACACCTAGTAGTTTTTATGTAGGGGGTTAAAAATTGAATGTCGGTACGAATGTCTAAATGTTATGGAATTGACCGTGGCAAAAAGTCACCCGTGTAGAAAGGCCCTTATACTATACCACGGATTTGAATTTATTCTATTTTTTTTTATATTATGACCTTTTTTTTCATAATTTGGAACGTAGTATTAACTTTTTAAATATCTTACAACGGACACTCAAGGAGACCGAATGACTACCAAAAAGTTTATACTTACACAATAAATAACATGACATTACTGTGACGTTCTCCTTTTTAGAATTATTATAATTAAAGTATTTAATAATTTAATAATAATTGAAGCAATTCACATGAGATTCGGACAGAGTTCGGTCGAAGATGTCATTGAATTCTGTCCGAATCTCATGTCAATTGTCTTGACGGATAAAAAATAGATATAATGCGTCTTACAGCTTGGCGTTTATTTGCGATGGGGTCTCCATCTTTTACTAATAAATAATGGTTTAAGCCGCCGCCGGACTCCCTGCCTCTGCGATCTCATTGACTGACCATTTTAGTATGTGAGTGAACGCACGTTCTGACGGAGTTATATAATGTGACCGCCACACCGCCGCCGGCATTGCCTTTTTTGTTTCCCAAAAAACGCATCTTATTATGTTAACACTGCACTATTTTAATGGAGAATACCGATGACCTTCGCCATCGTCAAACTTTAATAAACGCACGTGTCGGGCTTTATTGTAGATTATATTTAATATTAATTAGTCCATCCGTCAGAAGTGTATGTTGTATAATTTGCGCAGTTGATGCCCTAACTTACCATCAGTTATACCTTGGGCATGTTTGCCACCTGACTATAGCACATCAAAATGATGATTTTAACCCTATTAAAATATTTTTTTATAATTTACATCACACATCTTCCATTACATTAAAGTTGGTTTCTACTAAACAAAACAATTACTTCTTATATATCTAAAGAGGCCGAAATGACAATTAAAAAGTTTATACTGACATAAAATCCTTTTTTTATGAAACTTCATGTCAACATATCGCACCTTCGGTGCAACAAAGCCTTAACTCGGCAAAATTGCTGAGTTGATATTATCATTGTCACACGATTGCTCAACAAAGTTCCATTTTTGAAATTGATCGAGCCTCATAATTACTACAAACGCTTTTCCATACAAACTTTCGTCCCACTTTTCACCATGTTAGAGGCCGAATTTTCAAAAATCCTTTCTTATTGCACGATAAAATCTTGTAAAGAATACACCCTCCAAATTTCAAGTCGCTACGACCTATGGTTTAGGCTGTGCGTTGATACTAAGTCAGTCAGGACAAAGCCTTTTATATATATAGACTAGCTTTAGCCCGCGGCTTTGCTCGCGATTGTAAGTTGTCGTAAGTTGAGTTATCATTATAAATAAATACCCAATTAAAGTATTTCTTTGTAAACAATATTCGAAGTCTTCCCTTCAGGTGTCAACAAAACCAGATCTCGAGGCGAACTTACTCTTGAGCAGGCGACATAAAACTGGCCGTGTGAGAAGCAGTTCCCCCTCAGATCGATGTTGCGATCCTGCTGTTTTCAGTTACTGACCCTGAGCTTTATTTGTAGTCATTGCAAAAGACACCTTAGAGTTCCTCGCGGAACCAAGGGCAGAGTCTGACGAAAGTCTCCAGCTAAAAGGACGGTAACTCCACCCATCGTGTTATTGTTGCCCCTGATATCTTTAAGAGTTCGGTTTAGAGCTTCAAAACCTCCTTTTTGTGCTCTCATCCCAAACAATCAATTTGCAATCGCGGAGTACTTGAGCTACATTATTCTGTTTTGTGATGTTGCACATAGGAGTTTCAACGTGGAGGAGATTTAACGGGAGCTAAGGCAGCGTGAGCTGTTTTGCCGCCCTCCAACAATGTTGCTGCAATTCCTGAAGATGCTACAGCTAAAGCAATACCATGGTTTTTCCTTGTTTTTGCCAATAAAAAATTAATGAGGAAGGTTTTTTCTGTGCCAACAGGAGCGTCCAGAAAAATAAAATGCCCTTCTGCCTTCTCAATACTCCCAATGATCTGTTTATAAATGCAAAGCTGTTCATCTGTGAGTAACTTCTCACTTTGCGAAACCATTTGCCTTAAAGCTTCTGTGTCATAATAAATTTCTGGTATTCTCTATTATTGACGATTTCTGTGGATCTACCATATCTAAAGCATACTCTTCCTTCGTCATATATAATTGTCACCGTTGCTGGCATGGGACATCACAGCAAACTCATCCCAATTCTGTACCACGTGATCTTAGTGATCTACAATTTCTATACGAATTTCCATAGACCTTTCTTGTATACCATACAACAAATAAGACAGCGAACGAAAAAGACATGCACCATCGCCTACTATAGGGACAGTAGTAAGACTCATGTCTATTCCGTTCATGCTAATATTTTCTGTTGTCATGTTGAGATATGAACACAAAAAACAAAAACAATCAATAAAAAACAAATCAATTAGAAAACAAATAATATTGTTCATAAAATAATAACAATTTGTTAACAATATTATTTTTTCTATATATAAATGCAACCAAGAAACTAAACAACTTAAACGAAACAAATTATAACACAATCAACAAAAAAACAAACAGAAATCAAATAATATTGTCCATAAAATATTTACAATTTAGGAACAATATTAAATTATTTCTATAAATAAATTCAGCCCAAAAACGAAACAATTTAACCAACTAAAGAAATTATTTAGTAATTCCTCTGAGGAAATTATAATAAAACAAAAAAAAACTAATATTATTATTGTTCATAAAATATTTACAATGATTATTATTTATTTATTTACTATTTTTTCAATAACAAAATACAACCTAAGCAACGAAAGAAATCATATACACAAACAACACGGAAGAAAATCAAACAGAAATTAAAATAACAACAATGAACAACAGTGAACGCCGAACAAATTACACAATATCCAAGCCGAGCAATCGCTAGAGAGAGAGAATGAGAGAATGGTCTAGAATATTCGAAGTTTTTTTTCATTTAAATAGTAAACCTTGAATTTCGAATTAATAATTGGCCACTTGGCAACAAATAATTATTCTGTACACCGTGACCACAGTTTTGCGAACTGTCAAGATGGCGCTGAAGCAGATGACAGACTATCTTTACATAGTTATAAAGTCCTCCGCCAAGCATGTTCTTACTTTCTACTTAAACTTTGGTCGAGCAGAAAAATGCGCCGGTCAATTCCAAAACAATCAGGCATGCCTAGAGTCGGACCACACGGCACATTATAAATATTATAAAAATCTTCAAAAAGTACATGAAAACGTGAAATTGAATTTAACATTAAATTTAAACAAAGTTACTGTATAAAATCAAAAACATGTTTAACATAATAAAACACATGCATAAAAAAACAAAAATGTCCAACTAATAAAAATCGTAAAAATTTAGAACATAAATAATATTAGAAAAAGATCAAATAATGCAAAACGTAAATCATTAATATCATAAAAGTACATAAATAATAAAAAAAATAAATAAAAAAAACCTTTTGCTAAAAATTAAAGCGAACATTACAAATGTAATAAATACAATAACATCAATCACTAAAGGAATAAATTCTAAGTAAAAATATCACGACGGTTCATCCATTCGCGAGTTACGATGCCACAGACAGACTCACACACACACATACAGACACGTCTAACTTATAACACCTAGTCGTTTTTATGTAGGGGGTTAAAAATGGAATGTCGGTAAGAATGTCTAAATGTTTTGGAATTGATCGTGCCAAAAAGTCACTCGTGTAGAAAAGCCCTTATACCATGGATTTGAATTTATTCTATTTTTTTATATATATGACCTTTTATAATTTACATCACACATCTTCCATTACATTAAAGTTGGTTTCTATAAACAAAACGATTATTTTACTTCTTAGATAATATCTAAAGAGGCCGAAATGACAATTAAAAAGTTTACACTGACATAAAATCCTTTTTTTATGAAACTTCATGTCAACACCTCATTGTCACACGATTGCTCAACAAAGTTCCATTTTTGAAATTGATCGAGCCTCATGATTACTACAAACGCTTTTACATACAAACTTTCATCCCACTTTTCACCCTGTTAGAGGCCGAATTTTCAAAAATCCTTTCTTATTGCACGATAAAATCTTGGAAAGAATACACCCTCCAAATTTCAAGTCGCTACGACCTATGGTTTAGGCTGTGCGTTGATACTAAGTCAGTCAGGACAAAGCCTTTTATATATATAGATAGATAGATAGAAGATAGTTATAATAAAATATGTAGGTATGACGTCTCTACGTTTCTGTTAAAAGACTTTGAGAGAAAATGAGTTGCTACTTTATAAGTACTTTAATAGAATTACAATTACATTCATCTTGTTACAAATTTTTCAACAGTGATAAGATAACGCAATGTCCTTAAACATAAATATCTCAAATGCATTTAATTCATTACATTCGTTGTTTTTTAATTCCTTCCCAAGTAAACATAACAGGTGAAATGTGTGTGTTTTACACCTCTGCCACACCCTTTTGGGTAATATAGGAGTGATGTGGTGTTAATTTTCCAGTGAAAAATATTTTCTAATATCTTTAATTTTGCTTCTGGCTCAAAACTTCACACAAAATACGACTGTAGTACTAGTCGGCAAATTTGGACTTTTATAGTCCTGTCTAGCACAGTACGTCAGTCGGGACTTGGATTGGAGTGGTCTGAACCAATTTTCTATTACATCGACTGCGGTTACGAGCACTGCGCTCTAATGGATTAGAGATGTATAAAATGCATGAAGTTAATATACCACTGGTCGCCTGGAGATAATAAAGTTATCGCCAAAGTGATCCTCTAATGTTCTTGCATTTTGAGCTCAGAAAAATAAACATGGATTTCAGACCACCAAACGATTTTCGTTTCTTATTTTAATAAAAGTCGAGCCAAGCGGCAAATGCGACAGAGACAAAAAAATGGACGCAAACGGCTTAAAGTTAGGGCACTCTGCATTCTGCATCTCAAAAACAGAATAGAACAATATGGGTATAATATAATTGGGTACTATATAATAAGAACAGAGTTTTCGGCCATATTTAATGTGTTCTATTCACCCTTTTGTGAATGACATTTTTTATAAGGAACGGGCGCGTGATCGAAAATTTCGTTAATATTAAGGCGAATTGAAAACATTTAATATGGCCGAAAAATCATTGAGAATTTTGATTCGCATAGTACTATCAGGGAAGGTTATTCATTCATATCACCTTAATAATTGTGTAGCACCGCTGCACCGTAGTGGGCACAAATACTTTTCACGGAAATATTTTTAAAAGTGAGCATGTGAACACTTTTCTTATGGTACCTATACGTAATGGACATACCTAGTTCCTAGGTATATTGTTTTTTTTAATAAATACCAACGTGGAAATGATATTGATCTTAAAATGTTAAGTTGAGTATTTTCTTTTTTATATGGTACTTATGTAGGTATCTTATCGCGAACCAAGCATTTAAATTAACGAGAACTCAACAAATAATAAACTGTCGTTGCATGACGTTTATTATGCAAGCTGTAACTTCCAGTTTAATCTACAGTTTTCGTGCTAGACCCGCTATAAAAAGTAAAACTTGAAAATAGTTGTTAGCAACCAATTTTAGTAATGAAACAAAGCACGCAAGAAAAATCATTATACATAATCTAATCATAATAATATATTCTATGTATATTAACTTATTTATTGACACTATTTCCCGGCGTTTGTGATGTTTTATTCTGAGAACATTTTTATGATATTTTATGACAACACTATATTTATTAAAAGTTCAGCATTTCGGTTTCTTTCTTTCTTATTTACTTGTGAGGTGCAATTTTATTAGAATATAAATTATTTTTAATTGCGCGCCTTGTAATTTTCGCGCTAAAACGATTGCTGTCGATTTTTCCGTATAAAAATAAATAGTGATGTTCATAATTCATCGATTTACGTTAATTAAGAATAGGTACAACAAAATCACATTCAACGCTTAGTAGTACCAGTACTGATTATAATCAGATTTTAACATTATTACAACCGTGTACCTGGTACCTACATCATTATTAATTTCATTGCCGTGGTAACAATTCGTTAGGGGCTAGTCAAAAGCGTGGTTATTATCTCGCAAATTTAGTTCGGTAAAGTTGAGCAAAATGTCACGTATATTGTGTATTTTCTGTTTTATCGCGGTCAAAAAATGTTGTAACAGTTTAATTTTGTCAGTTGGCGCGACCACACGACACTCCGGTGAAACTTTTCAACTGTGCCACCTATGTTTATCGCTACCATATTGTGTCGATTTATTAATACACTACCCGTAAAAATTGGTGTTTTCATGTATAAACTGTGTGAAAAAGCAAAACAAATTTACGCTGTATTTAAGGTAAAAAAATATATTTGGCAAATTCACCGTATATTTTATAATCCGATATATTATCACGGTATTAAAAAATACGTTTTAAGAGAAAAATTTTAAAGAATTGTTTTTTTCATATAAATGAAATGATTATAGAAAATACTCACTAATTACACTGCTAAAAATAGACGGCAAAACATAATAGCATTACAATTAGGTTTATCTAGTATCGTCGTAATAACAATGTTTCAAACTGTTCTGCCCTGAATAGTTTTACGGTTTATACTAACCTAGTATTTAAAATGCACATGCACAATGCAGTGGTTGCCGACGTCATCTACTTTGCAGTAATATTTTTGCTACTAATGCGCCTGCACGGTTTGTAAAGGAACGCCAGGATACACAAAAATGCAGTTTATTACGTGTTGCTTTCGTGATTGCGTTTTAAAATTTTTGCTTAGTGAACGCTTTGATTTAATAATTCAATATTATTCTTTGATTACTTAGTGAAGAACTTATTTAGTGTAAAATGGTCAGTATTTATTTTTTTAATTTGAATAAATGAACTAAAAAACTTTACACATTGTGCCTGAAAATAAAAATAAATAATTAACACTGTTAATCGGGTTACTTTCCAAATCAATCGATTTCTGGGACATCACGCGTGTCCTTCGATTGTCGTTTGTCAACAATGTCAAAATAGTGCGACCCGGCTTCAATGTCAAAGTCAGTTTTATGGAATACAAAACAAACTAAATGCATTGTTTAAAAACTGCAAATGCATGCAGTTATTTTCTTTGTTTATAATCGTGTCTTGTTACATTACTCATATTCGCGATGGGGTTCTTAATTTCTTTGATCAAATACGTATTGGAATATTTTAAGGTTAGTTCAAATTTGTTATCTAAATGTTTCCAATTTCTACTGTTCACATTTATATATTAAAAAAACAAGCTAAATTACGAGTATAACGCACATTGTAGGCATTGCGTGATTACTGTGCGATTTCTGACACTGGCCGAAATTTTCCCTCTGATTAAAATGTCCTTATAGCATGTTGTATTCAAGTTAATAATTTGTTTTAGACTGTACTAGAATCTGGGAGTGTGGGGAACGCGTCATCGTCTGATGAAGAATTGGAGCAGTGGGAGCAGATATTCATGATGAGAGATGAGAATGGCAATAGTTATAATGACAAGTAATTATTTTTTTTCTTTTGTACCTGGAAATGTGCTTTTTGTGGTGATTTAAATTTGGAGTTACAATCATTTAATTATACGAATTTTAAATTAAAATAAATAATAAAATATAATTATGTGCACTTACTGGATACTTGAAAGGCTTTTTTTCAAAGCATGACACTCTTTTATAAATATTTTAATACAGTTATATTACAATTAAAATTAAAATATAACATCTTAGATATGAATTAAGGTTAATAAATAAAAGTATTTTGTACTGTGTAATGACCTACTTTCAATATTAAGATCTTGTGTCCTTAATTCATTTAAATCAATGAGTTCCTTCTTTATATCACTCATCCCATGAACTATAGTTTATCCCTGTGATAGGAAAAATTTATCAACTCTACTACAACTAATTTACTTGATGATGCAAATGGTTGGTATAGTAATCTGAAATATTGGTTGAGGATATTTAACTGGACAGAATTTTCTATAAATAAATAACTAGTATAATAATAAACTATTAATATACAGTGGTATGTAATAAGTGCTATATATTGCTATGTATTAATACAAACCTCACAAAAGCGGTTATGTACATTACAATTGACCCTCGGTAATTCAGCCTCTGTCAAATCCAGCATCCCTTGTAAACCAACATACCCTATGATGTAAATGGAATCTAATCACTTTCATTGGTAATTTGTTGAATTATAGTTTATGGAGTACCCCCTGTCTAAAGAGCACTCTAGAATTCATCAAATGCGTTAGTCCCACAATGCCCTGCAAAATGTTTAACAGATAACTTTATAATCTTCTTTGTCATTATCTACATTGCTGAAGGTCGTGTCTAGCTAGAAGTATTAGTCACTCAATGCACTATGCTTCCTGTCCTCGCCAGTCTTTAATTTGATCTTTGCCTTTGTTATTGACTTTATTATAATAACGTAAAATTCTTATAATATGAAGCTTACCCTTTTCTTAACAGGAGGAAAAAACGCAGTATATGGTGTCGTCCCTCATGCATTCCAGTATCAATAGTGATTGTGTTAATAGTACTAGTTGTGTTAGTCCCGCTGCTCGACCATCCGAACCTCGTACAAATGAATTCAACTAGTGCGTCTCCTGTATCTTTACATTGCTCAGATGAGTGTAGGTAAGTGGGATATATTTTTAATTATTAAATAAACTGTTAAGATCATAATTATTATTATTTATTTATTTATAATTTTGTATATCACCAACCTTTCCATGGTGCTGTTGTTAGAAGTGGTTTTTTGATCTGTTGTTAAGGTCCTGTTACAAAATAATAGATAGATAGTCAGATAAATGATACCTTGAATTAATGTAAAAGTGACACAATTATAATTTAAATTGAAAACTTTTATCTAAACTTTAAAATATTCATATTTATAGTTTTTATATTCTACAAAAATTATTATTTGTTCCTTATAATTCTTATTAATTTTAAACCACATGTTTGGGCAAATTTCTGGTACTTTTTTTTCTGCGTTTGTTTAAATTTATTATGTTAGATATATAAACCAATTTAAAAGAACACTATTTATGCAACTAAATAAAATGAAAGATTTTTTTACATTCATATATTATTTTATTCAATAATATATGAATGTAAAAAAAGCTGTAAAATATGTTAAAATTACCCAAATCGACTGTACCATAAACAAAAAGAAAATCATCAATCTCCTTTAATTAAGCAGAATTTACCATTTAAGTTTTTTCCTCTTAGATCACTTTTAGTAGTGACCTTGTTTTACCATGCCTAATAATATATTTTAAACAACTTTTACTCATGTCATTGTCTTATTTTGTATTCAAACAATCCATCACAAATTTTGTAGCCCTGAAAAAAACTTGTACAAGTTAAACTATAACGCAATGTGAATTGGTCTTTAATGCCCTGTAGTTAGTATTCAAACTTCTTTGTCATATAAACAACCACTTTTTTTAATTTGGGTATTCAATCTTAGTTACAAGGGCTAAGAATGACTGTTGGATTTTGTGATTAATGTGTATTTTATAACAATTACCTCAAAAAAAGGACTATGTTATTATAAGTTATTTCTTTGTTGCGCTATAACTTTAAAGAGTTCGAACTGATTAAAAATCCTTTTGAGTGTATATTTCGTTAGTTTTGTTACATTTAATCAAATTATATTACAAATTACAAACACCTAATAATACCTTGTGCAATTGTGGATTCCTCATTCAAAACATGGCGCATGTTAAGACCTAATGCAAGGCACAAGCAAGGGAGTAGAATTTGCTACCTACTGGGCAAAAACAATATAAATAAAAAATGAGAAAACATAATGCCATTGACACATAGGAAGAAGTAGAAGAAATTATATTAAGCTAGTTAAGATTCCACAAAACACTTAAAATAATGTAGATATTTTTTTTAATCATTAAATTATTTTACAGATTATCTTTAGTGGAAAGTATACCTGAGGGGCATATGTACCCCCCCAACATGACGCATTTGCCGACGAAAAATGTGTGGTTGGATTTAATAGACGAAGCTCAAACTTCAATAGAAATAGCGTCATTCTATTGGAATCTTAGATTTAATGAAGATTATCCTCACAATTCCTCTATAGAGGTTAGTACCGTCAAATATTATTTACAACAAGAAAGCATAGATTTTTTTTTTATAGTAGGTGGAGATTTTTTTTTATTCTGATTTTTTTTAGATAAAAATCAGAAACTTAATAAACAGTACGTATCTTATTAACTCTATTAGAATAATGATGTATTTATTCGTTTTTGTTTCAGGGAGAGCAAGTGTTCCAAGCATTATATGCTGCCGGGTCAAAAAGAAATATTATGTTAAAAATTGCTCAAAACTGGCCCAGTAAACTATTTCCTAATTTAGATACAGAATATTTAGTTAAGAAGAAAGCTGCACAGGTAAGCACCATATATATCTAATCATACTAAACTGCTATAAAAAAGTCATGTAAATGCTAAAATATTTTTTGCAAACTTTTTTTCGAAACAATGTGAGCAGAATAAAATTTTAGACTACTTCTTGCTCAAAACCGTAAATTTCGGTTGTTACAATACATACATTATCTACTCCAGAACAATTTACAAACATACCTTGTTAAAAAATAAGACAACGGGTCTAAACCTCGTAATTATTATTAATTATATAATTTAATATTAATTAAAAAATTTATGATATTGTAAATAATTGTAAAATTATAATAAAAAATATATTTATGACCCATTAAAAAAAAATATTATAAAGGTAAATAGATACCTATGCTCGACGTTTCGAAATGATCACGAATGATTCAAGTCATTTCGAAACTTCGAGGATAGGTATTTATAATAATAATATGTAATGTGTAATAATTACGCGATTTAGACCCGTTGTCTTATTTTTGAAGTCGCGAAAGTTTAAAAACATAAACATACATTTCTCTTTGTAGGTGAGAAGCCTAAACTTCTCGAAGTGGTTTGGCAGTGGAATACTGCACACAAAGTTTTGGATCGTCGACAGAAAACACTTCTACATCGGCAGTGCCAATATGGACTGGAGATCACTTACACAGGTAACAATTTAGTACCCTAAATAACCCCATTATCAATGAAAATAATGAGATATATAAAATGTTTTAGGACTTTTAGAGTAAACTTTTTTTTTTTATGAAACATTAACTGTACAGTTTTCCGTTGGAGATTTTGTTTTTAAGCACCAAAACTAAAAAAACTCACAAAAATTTAGTGTTAAGAAATAATCTGATTGGCGCTGGAAACTCTTACTTACAAATAAGTATGTTGTTTATGCATATTTTATTTAATTAAAATTTTACTTTATTGAAATAATAGTTTAAAAAAACAGAACATGATATCGCACCTTTGGAAACAAAGGGTCACTTCTGCATGTTTTTCAACTTTACAGGAGAAGCAAAATAAGATTTTTTTTTTCGTGTTTCTTAAATTATTTCAATAACGTTTAGAGTATTAACGTGATTCTCACAGTTTTACGTAGATAAATTCAACACCAACAAACGTTACTATTTTAAAAAAACATTAATAAAGACAATTTCGAAAAACAAGCCATAAACTGAAGAGAGGGTACCAAAAGTGTCTTTTTGTTACAAATTGCTAATCATTATTCTGCATAAGTGACCTTTCAAAAAAAATATAAACTTTTATAAGAACGTAATAAAGTATGTTTAAAGATGATTTACCTTTACTTTTAGTTTATTTTAGTCAAGTTGTATATAATTGAAAACCAATACAATCTAAATCTAGCAGAAAAAAACGAAATAAGATTTTTTTTTTGATTTGACGATAAAAAGGAAGACTTTTTAATAAAACTAGGAGGTATTATTATGAAGTTTTTGTATTTAAAACTCAAACAAATTAAACAAATCATAAACAAATTAAAAGAAATGCGAAAACAATGGCTTTTAAGTTAAATAACTGGTAAAAACCGTATAAAATTGTTTTTAAACCTTTAGTTAGATACCATGACTGCATTGTCATGGTATCAAACTAAAGGTTTGTTATCAGGTACTTAATACTAAAATATTAAGTAAACTTAAAGTTGTACTCAATATTTATTTAAATATCTAAATAATATGGCACACAACATCTTAACAATAATAGGGATAGCCCAACTATTTCAATAATATCTTAATCTAAAGTCAATCATCGTCAGTCTTGAGTTTTTTAGAGGATGAACAATATTGTCTGTACTTAAATCAGTCTAAAAATTATGTTTAAGTCTTGAACCTTTTCTTATTATACGTTATTAAATTAAATTAGGTACAGTATTCAGTTTAAATCACATTCTCACAGCTCTATTTTGTGGCAATAGGAACTAGGTACAACTTTAGTAACAAAATTATAAAGATAATCAATAACCAATGTTTGTATAGGTAAGTAATCATTAATAATTCTAATATTTAACAATATTGGCCTTAGCCTAAACATTCTCAAAAATATATTTAATTCTTAAACCTCTTCTTAAATATATATAATTATATTATAATAAGTAATAATGAATTAGTTATACTAGTAAGTTCAAATTACATTCTTACAGCACTATTTTATGCAATTAGAAAACACTTTTGAAACAAAACAATAACAAACAAACGCTAAAGAAATATTAAAATATTGTATCGTAAGTAGATTCATAAACCTTGGGTATGATGTTGGTGTGAATTAAGTTTTGAATATCTGCCTTCTTTTTAGTAGCTAAGGGAATTTTACTATCATACGCCTGCTTTAAGGTTACTTCTTGAGGTTGTTGGACTCTCGTGCTTCGTCTTACTGTGTTGTTACGATCTGCTTCAATCCAATCGCCTTCGTATGACGTTTTAAAGTAATAAACATCACTATCTTTAATAAATTTCAGCTGACTTATTTCAGTTACTTTAATTACTTGTCCATTTGCGGCTTTAGTTATATTCAAACAAATATCTTCGGTAAGACTCTTGAGACTATAAAAGTCAGTGAAATTCATTTCTTTTAAATTGAAAGGATTACCAGTTTTTTTCGCAGACCTTATCAATTGACAATACTGAGCTGGAATATAAATTGGGCCAGATTTTTTGGCTCGTTTTATAGCTTTCTCTATAACAGAATGGGCGTTATCAGCTTCATTCTGCGTATGCCCTCGAATAAGAAATTTATGTTGAATAGAATTTATTTGTAGTTTATTTACTGCATAATAATATAGGTTAAACATGAATCTGAAATACAAAACAATTTATTTATAAATAACTATTTATTACTGAATATGAAATGAATGAACGAAATGCATCTTTAATTTCGTTAATATAATTCATAAAAATAATTTGTTAAGCTCATTAATATCGCAAATGGATTTGCTTTACAATTACAAAACGCCTATCCTTAGGTTAAAATTATGAAAAATAAATTACACTTACTTGTTTTTCTGTTGTCCACAACAGTTATCTGAGTAGAATATCACGTCACAATTAGGATGTTTCTGAGCTAATTCTTCAAGGAACATGTAAACGCATGAGCCAATTTCATTGACTCCACGGTTGCCTAAGCCTTCATGACAAAAAAAACAAGAAGTCTTTTTATTCTTGAAGTCTGTCACCTAAAAGTCAAGTAATTATTTGTTATTCTCTGTAGTTGTCTGTAGATGCAATTATTGCAAAAACTATAAAATACGTACTGTGAAGTTATAGCAGTTCAGTTTAGATTTGTAAAAGAATGCACTCGAGTTCCCTATTGGTACTGGTAAAACAGCCTGTAAGTCATAAATTGCTATAATCAAATTTTCGTGTCCTTTTTCTTTTAGTAGTGCCATGTCTGTCTCTTTTTCTTTTCGGCTTAGATTTTTTTCTTTCAAGTGTTGCTTAAATTCGTCTTCTTTTTTTAATTGTTCGGAAGGAGTTAAATTATTATAGGCGACACACTGGTCGCATTGGTCTTTTTTAGGGATGAAAAAAGATACATTAAATTCATAGTTGAAAACCTTATTGTAAAAACTATAGGTTGCACAAGTTTTTTCATTTGCTTTTCTTTCTGCGCAATATAAACGATGTAGTTCAGCCACGGTGTACTGTCCATCTATGTATTGCCGAGTTGTTTGGGCTCTTAGATAGTGGCTTTCTATTCTTGGAATAGAATTGATATGGGCCCGTACGGATTCATGAATTTCAGAGTCTATTCTCTTTTTGGTAAGTGTACCTCTCATATCCGGTGGAACGGATCCTGTTGCAGTCTTTTTATCAATGACGTGGCGTAAAGATCTAGGAGAGATACCCAAAGTATTTTGGAAAAATGTTTTACATACGCGAAAATTATTACCATCTATAGATAAATGAAAACAACTATTAGGTTTTCTGGGAAATTTAGGATTGACTTTGAGTCGTCGGTACTCAGATACAAGAGTAGTAATACATGAAGCCACATAATCCCGCTGTCTTGTCAGACAGCCCAGTTCCCAATATCCTGTGAAAAGTTTTTGCCGATTTTCATCAGAAATTCTTTTCGAACAGCCGAATATACATTTTTCCGTGCAAGATGGTCCCAATTTCTTGGCTGGAATAATTTTTCCTGAAGAATTTGTATGTTCTTGGCCAGTATTCTTAAGAAATTTTCGTTTATTTTGTTTCCAGCCAGTAGGATTTCGAGCTTTCTTCTTAGGTTTAGTCACAATAGGTGTATCTTTGCTATGAAACTGAGGTATTGTCTCTGTATTCAATTCACTGTTGGTGGCTTCAAAGTCAAATTGTTGTTCAATTGGTTGTTCAATCAGCTGTATAATTGTTTGGTCTAGATTTTCAAGTAAATTTGTTGATTTGTTTGATTTTGAATTTGCGCTTGAGGATGTTGAACTAGAGCTTGATGACGAAGAAGAGTTTGATGACGATGAAGAGTTTGACGATGGAATTAACTTCCTTTTACGACCCTTATCGGGTAGGTAATCTTTATCTCTGTCGCTATCTTCACCAGAAAAATCAGCTCCATCACAATCTGCATTGGTTTCTATGTTATCTGCAAAAAATAAACAAGTAATTATGACGATATTAAACAAAATAAAATAATAATATCTAATTATTATTAAAACTATAAACATACTCCGTCCAAATTGAAATGCTTCTCCTGTTGTGTTCTCCTGTGTATCACAATTATTTATTTCTTTAGCATTATCTATTATTTCTTCGCTTATATCTTCGACATTATTTGTTTTTTCTTTAAGCTCTTCTATAGTTTCATTAGGGTTATTCGTCTGTATTATTGTTCCTGACTGTTCTTTGGCATAATCCACTTTTTTATTATCACTAAGACATTGTAATACCCTGGAATCTAAAAATAAATAACAATATAGATGATGTAAATTTATTTTATCTAAGTATCACAATTATGCATTTGTATGTACCGTTGTCGTTGTGTTTGCTATTATCTGGTCGAAAAGTTTGCTCCCAATCTTTATGATTGATTTCTGACTGCTTTTCGTCACTTACTTTATTCTCACTAGACGAACCATTTATTCCTTGACGTGCAAGATTACACAGAAGCATACCTCGTTTAGACATTTTAAAACCTAAAAAATATAAAGAAAAACCTATGACATTACCAATGACTTTAAAACCAATAGGACGTAGTTAGTTTTATAAAATTACTCATAATTGTTATTTAAAACATAATTATTGTATACAATAATGTAATTTTACATTTTTCATTCTACTGTGACCATAGAATATCAAGCAAAATATCATTATAATATTAAAATAAAATGACCTTTTTTGGTATAAAAATACAAAGAAACATAATAAAATTGAAACAAGATTTAATATACTATCATTTTAATTTAAAAAGTTCCTTAAACACTCATTTAATTAATCAGTTATATTAATAATAAAAAGTCTCTTTTTATTAAAAACGACTTTTCTTATTCAAACAAAAGAAATTCATAATAATAAAACGTTACTTTGAACAAAAAAAAATTGTTTATTATAAAAAAAAAAACAGGATTATTGGAATCCAAACGACATTTCTACACATAAGTAACAATTTATGATTATAAAAACGCGAATCATTTCAAATAAAATGTCACTTACAAACAGAAGCAACGTTTTGGTTCAAATGAAAAGAAAACAATTGTTCTTAAATGTCGCTTATAAACAGAAGTGACGTTATGTTTGCAGCAAAAAAATATCAAGATCGAATAATAAAACGTGATTTTTATTTAGAAGTGACGTTACTATTGCAATAAATATATTAATAAATATGTCATAACTTACCGTAGTACCGCTCCGTGACAAATGTACAAGGTCACGCATCGGCCTTCAAGACACTACTGACTGGATGAGACGTTACATTTCTAATAAACTGACCAATTCCGGGGAATATTATAACGCCCCCCACGCCCTCAAAACGTTATGTGTCAAGCGATTATCAAGGTTTTTGGTGAGTATATAGAGTCGATTATCGCGGTTTTTTCTGCATAATTAAGTCATTTTTGAAAAAAGTTGCAGAAGTGACCCTTTGTTTCCAAAGGTGCGATATTATGATTTCTTATGTCCCTATACATATTAAGTGTCCTACTATGTACATACTGTTTCTATTTTCTGTGCCAAATAAAGATTTATTATTTTTGACAGGTGAAAGAATTAGGAATAGTCGCGCTCAACTGTTCCTGCCTCGCTACGGACTTGGGGAAAATATTCGATGTAAGTTTTTTTTTTCCTTCTACCTAACTTGAAAACATAAAACTTGAGAAGTTATGGACTTAAATATTCCACTTAAAATCTCTAGGTCATGTCCGTCCCGAAAGTTGATTGCAACTAACAAATGGTTATTTATGGTACCTACTTACACACAAGTGAGGACAGTTTGATATTTCGTTTGAGTGTGGTTATTAATCATGAGCTTGCGAAGTAGTCTAGAATCAATTGTAGGCTACAGTACTGAGCTACGCGAATGATTAAAAACCACAAAGACAAAATATTATTCCCTCGAGTTTTGCCATATTATATACTTTTTGTCGCCTCTCACAGTAAGGAAAAGATATTTTTTTTTTTTTATATATATTAGGAAACGCAAACACCACTAACGCTTTTGCTGTTCCAGAGAAATCTTGATCACTAGTATTAATAACTAAATACTTTTAGCTAAATAAAACTGTAGTAAAGTTGTGTTTCGAAATTGAAGCACTTTGCCTCACTAGTGAGTAAAAACGAGTTTTATTCCCTGATATCAGGCGTGCAAACATTCCTTTTAGGGCTGGAGAGATGAAAACGAAATTATGTGTACTTTTTACTCAATACCTATAATGAAATCGACTCTAGCATAATATATCGTATGTTAATTAACCTGTTTTAGCCTTTTCAAACTAAGGACCAGATTCTAAGGTTCCGGATACATCTTATCCGACTCATAAAATATAACCTGATCGAATTTAAAAGTGCAACAACACAAAACTAGAAAAAAAACACAGCTGTCACTTTAATTTATGTGTATATGCTTAAGAGCTTATTACACCTTCCTAAATATCGGGCCCGATATTTAGTCGTTTCTAAATTTAGGAAAGTCTAATCGCATTTAGGAAGTTAGCATCCGATTTAGGAAGCGATTTAGGACAAGAATGGTTTCCGACGTTCTAAATCGATTTAGGATCCTAAATCGGAAGAGTGTAATCACATTTAGGACGCTCAGTCGCCGCTCGCCTGCCGTCGCGAGCGCACGTTTGGATGAGGATTGGGATATTAAATCTGTAAATCGAATCAGAATACGAGTTTCCCGTTGCCAGAAAACGCAACGTTACGACTAATCTCTGCTTTGCACTGATATTTTTTTTCTGATTTAATAATTTATCATCATAGCGGATGGCGGAGTGGGTATAAGTGTACCTGTCTGCGACGCCGAGGTCGCGGGTTCGATTCCCGCTTAAGACAAATCTTTGTGTGCATGAACATGGGGGTTTGTCTTAGTCGGGGGGTTTCTATGTATAATAAGTATTTATTTACAAAAGAAAAGTATATAATAATATGTATTAGTATCAGTTATTCTAGTACCCATAGTACAAGTTCTTCTTAGTTTGGGACTAGATGGCGTTGTATGTAAGTTGTGAAATATTTATTATTTATAGTGTTATAAATTATAACACTATGAATAATAAATTATTATAAATAAAAAAAATAAAACGAATTCTTTTGAATCCATTCGAACATAATTTCTGAAGTCATCTGGTTCTAAGACCCTCATAATGTTCATGCTTGCTAGATTTTGACGCATTAATAATAATCTTTCACCCATCAATAATATCGGGGCCATTTCGTCACACTTCTTTTCACTCGACACGTCCGTCACTTGTCGCTCGTCCTTAGCGTCTGATTTAGTGTCCTAAATCAGTGAACGTGTAATCTGGCGCTTTGGCGACTGAATTTCTTGTCCTAAATCGGACACTAAATATCGGGCCCGATATTTAGGAAGGTGTAATAAGCTCTTTAGCCAATAAAGTTTATCTAACACCTGATAAATTGGGACTTAACCTGCTTTTGAAAAGGTCTAACTTTAAAAAAATATACCACGTGCTACGTCTATTTTGATCCATAAATTTAATATGAGAGCAACACTTTTTGTTGTCAAAGTACGCTATATACATCTGCAAAGCGAAAGCTTTTATTTTTAATTAGCACCCTGGCGATGTTGGCGTGTTAATATTTCACAGCTAAATATTACGCCATCGTGTATGAAATACACATTCTCGAGTATTTTTCTTACTTACATACCGTTTTTGGCACGCTATTTTAGTCTTTAGTTCATTTTGTATTGAAGGTTCTTGTTTGCCTTTGAAATTTAATATGAGATTCGTGTGTCGTGCATGTAAATAGCTTTAAAAGGTAATTTAGTTTGACGCGTTGTTACAAAGCACATATGCTAGCAATTTGCCTTGAACGTGAACGATCTTAGTTTTAGTTCGTAATTGTTTAATTTAAGTTAGCAGATTTGCTGAAATTTGGTGGCACGTGTTTGCTATTCATGTCGTTAATATGCTGTAGTTGCTACAGCAACTTTTAGTAACAATAGTACATTGTACACCAAGAGATGAAAGTAGTCGATTTCATTAAGGGTTAAGTGAACTTTCTCCCGAGTGATGATACATACTGCCTAAAAACAAAATCTACCAAATATATACAAAAAATTACAAAAACTACCAAATATTACTAAAACTAGCAAATTCAACCATTATTTACCAAAAACATTGTCACGAAGTCTTTTATCTCTAAATTTAAATCTTAAATTGAGAGATAGAAGACTTCGCTTTTGTAGCATAGGGAGTTTTTTTTTTTTTTCCTCCCGCTACGATCTGCAGCAAAAGGAAAAGTAGGAAAAGCACTGTTCAGTTCTCCGTATGACATACTGCAATGAAGTACATTCTACGTAGGTGTAGTATAAAATATTTTTTTATGAAGCCATAATTCCATAGGTTTTAGATAAACTTTATTGGCAGGATAAGCCAATAACACTAAGGGCCTTATCATACTAGCGGATTGCGAGCGGATTCAAAGCGGAGCGGGCGCGCAACGGATTCGTTGCGGGCGCGCAACGAATACGCCGCGCATTCGCAGCGAATTCGCTGGGGACGCGCGGCGTGGACGCCATTTTGTACTGTCTCGTACAAAAGCCAGCCAACCAACTTAATACAATTTTTTTTTCAAATGTTAAATTATTTTGCATCATAACGGATTCTTGCGGGATTTTATCTTGCTTAAATATTTTATGTTTGTTTTATGGTAGGTAGGAACGAAATTATTTAGGATTATTTTTTAATCGTTTGCAAAACAACACAAATTAGTCGCTCTCTTCCATTCGATTAATTGATAATGGATTTTCCCAAATTCGTCGATGCTTTCGTTTTCGTCGCCGGCGTTTCCGAAGTAACAAAGCCAACAGCAGTGTTTCCTCGTCGGAATCAATTTTGTTACTGAGTGTATTGTACGTCGTAAATTCGCTACAAACACGCGACGAAAACGTAGCGTATTCGCCACGCATCCGCGACGTCTCCGCTGCGCAGCCGCTGCGTGTTCGCGACGCATTCGCTGCGCGCCCGCTCCGCTTTGAATCCGCTCGCAATCCGCTAGTATGATAAGGCACAAAAGAAAATTACAATTGTGTTCTTTATTCAAGTGTAACTTGTGTCACTTTTCTATTCGGACGGGTTATATTTTATGGGGTGGATAAGAGTTATCCGAAACCTCTGAAAGTGGTCCTTAATGTTCGAAAAATATACGTAACTATTAAGAAAACTTTCTCCTTAAAACTCGTCATACTGACTTTACTTCGATAATTATAAAATACATAATAGTACAAATAAATAAATTTCCACAACAAACTGTTATACCTGGCAATCAAAGCGTCATTATCAACCAAACACAACCAATAACATTGAAAATAGTAATCCATCAACAAATAAATAACATGCGTCCGACCTTAAACCTTCCGTTTACATGGATTCATTCAATTCACTCGTCATGAGTTCATAACATATGAAGTATTGAAATGAATGAGTTTCGATGAAAGCCATCGTTAAAGGCAATACCCATTGTGACTAGATAAAATCGGTATTTTACCTTGACAGCTAAGCTTTGTGTTATTGAAAGGTAACTTTAGGTGTTAGTTGTCCTTTTTTCTGTCTTTTTACTTATAATAAAGAATTGATTTGTCCAGAAACAGTTCGATATTTCACATTCAATCCTAGTTTATAATATATCGTCGGATTTTTTGATACATTTTATTTCTTATTGACATTTTCTATAATAGCAGCCCTGTATCTAATACATGTCCCACTGCTGGGCTCAAGCCTCTTCTCTTGATGAGAAGGGTTAGGTCATAGTCCACCTCGCTGGCCAAGTGCAGATTGGTAGATTTCACACGACCTCGAGTACTTTTTAGGCACTCTCAGGCATGCAGGTTTTCTCACGATGTTGTCCTTCACCGTTACCGAGGGATAATTTATATGATAAATAGACACATATCTTCGAAAAGTCGAATCTTAACGATTTATTGACAGAGGTGTGTACCGTGGGTTCGAACCCATGACTTTTGACTTCGCAGTCATACGGTCTCCCACTCGGCTGCCGCTGCTTCATCTTTTCTAACATTAATATAAATAATAATAAATAAATATCTCACAACTTACACACAACGCCATCTAGTCCCAAACTAAGCAGAGTTTGTACTATGGATACTAGAATAACTGATACTAATACATATATACTTTTCTTTTGTAAATACATTCTTTATACATAAAAACAACCAGACTAAAACAAACCTCCATGTTCATGCACACAAAGATTTTTCCTAAGCGGGAATCGAACCGACCTCGGCGACATTACTTTATAAATTAAGACAAAATTAATAGCTTTACATTTTTGTAGATTTGAGATATCTAATCGAGGAATTGCCATGTCGACTGTCCTAATCAACCCTGGCTTGTACTGACCTTTCGCCACAACATTTCGTAATGATAGTAAAATGTAAAAAGTACCCATAAAACCATAAACTAAGCTTGTTCAGCTCGCTTAGCCTCCAAGTGGAATGTCAGCCTAGTGTCATTGCCAGTCACAAGGGTAGACCTTGCCCACGGTATATTTAGTGCACATAATGCATGCAACATAATTAAATATGGACACCGTCTCTGATGTAGGGTGATCAATATTTTATTAAACGCTAATGGAACGCATACAAACGGCTATTTTTGCTTTGGAAGACAGGTGGTGAATATTTTACGTCTCGCCTGGTAAAACTCGACTTAAATTGAAAACTGGCTATACTGTGTTAGCAAATTTGTATAGCCAACACGACGACAACTTTTTGTAGCGATGCTGTCGCGCGGCCGCATTGATACAATCGCGAAGCGGTCGTTATCTGTGTGTCCTCGCCCACGGGCCCAAATTCCGTCGCGATGCAAAGGTTACTCTGATGCTCGGTTCTCGACCCAAGCGCCACCCGCTCTCCGTTCTCTCCCCGATGTCGTCCGACACGGTCGCGCGTTTGTATCGATACAGTCGCGCGTTGCAAATGCAACTAACACGCGTTAATAGCGATGCTGTCGCGCATTCACTAAACGCGCGACAGCATCGCTACAAAAAGTCAAACATAAAATGATTAACTCGTGCAAACGGATACAAAATATATTATTAATGAATTAGAGAGCCAGTCAGTAACAAGTTTAAAATAAAATTGTGTCTATTACTTTCGCAGTTGGAATCGCCAACTATCAACTGTACCAAATCTTTTCGTTATGTCAATTTAATCTACGCGTACTAGGATGAGTTTTATACAGCAGAGCGCCCTCTACCGAGTCTTGTCTAAGTTATTATATTCATCTATAACATGGAGGTCCAATAGCTTACCTAACAAGAAAATACAATATTATAGGAACAGTAAGCAAATTGAATTTACTTAAAACAACTTTTGCTTAAATAACTTATAAAAACTTCCAGCCCATGTTAGTGTAGCCACAAATTTTCGGCATAAATACTTAAGATAAGAACAAATGGATGAACGTGACGTCACGAAATGACGTAACATACAGTTGAGAAATTTAGGGCAAGAGGCGACCGTAGCTGGGTGGTTATAGCGACTGCCCGGTGTGCAGTAGGTCGCAGGTTCACATCCTGCCGGTCCCATATCTTTTTCAACTGTTTCTTAGTATAATTTGCTAAGCATAGCTAAATGATATAAAAATAATCAATTAGAAGTAGAAATAAACCTGTTTATTATGCTTACTTAGTTACTTATGTATATGTATAATAATATATGTATATAACTAGTTACTTATGTATATCCCAACACAAAGTTAGCATCAAATAATTGTCAAAGTTAGCTAAATGGGGACTGGCACGGATTTGCACGATCGCCGCAATCGACGTCGTAAACTTTTGACGTTAAATTTATACTGTCAAGCTGAGCAATTAATGGTGGTGAAAGTTTGCAAGGTCAAAGGGGGGAGGGTGCGTTGTTGTGATATCTGACGCCGTGTTTGTGAACAAATTGTGTGGTTGTAGGAAATTAATTTACCATAATTTACCATTTATTTGTATTTGAATGCTTTATTAAACATTCAAACACAAATAAAGTTAGAAATCTAATTTACAATCGCGTGTATTTACTTGGGGATCTTCTTCTTCGTATCAATGGTACTACAACTTATATTACTGCCGCCCAGTGCGTGGCCACACCAATTGCGCATTCTGTAGCGTCGTACAGATCATGCATAGAGCAGCTGTAAGGGCAATTAGGGCAATTCAGCAGATGTGGCATCGTTTGTTCGATATTTGAGGATGAATGTTTATGTTTACACGTAGGAAATTGTTGATAAAAGTAATGTCGTCGCGATATTATTTGCACCACCAATTTCACGTATACATATGAACTTTTACAATGCGTTTATTAATTTCATGCCATTAGTCTCGTAATAGAAATTAGGCTTAAGGCAATGATGGTGCTCTGAAAACTACAATACTTATTTTTCTTGAATTTCAAACATATATATCCGATAGCTGTCCGACTTAAATAGCTACGACGTAGCTGTCTGCTGTCTACGGCGTAGCCGGTTAAACCAAAATGTCTGGTGTCTGAGTGTATACGAGATTAACGCTATCCATATCTCGACTCACGACGTCTATCTCATATATATTCATACGTATGCATAATATTACTATATGATCGTAATTTATTTAATAATTTAGTAGTGCGTGAGCATATTTAAGTAGACACTTAATCAATGTAATGCTCTCACAATGATTGCCCCTGTGTAATCAGTTGGCGTAAAGCGGTCGCGTCGCCACATTGGTGTTGTGTGCCGCGCTGGTGTTGTGGGTTCGAGCCCCACATGGGACAAATCTTTGTGTGACTCTGGGTGTGCGCTGTGTGTGTGAAATGTATGTTTGTAACACCCCCGCGATACAGGAGTTATCGGTAGTTTAAAAAAAAACGAAAAAATAAATCGATCAAACTGATTATGACCTTAAATAACTGAAATGTACTTTTAGGGTTTGAATTTAGACGAAGAAAACAAAGATAAAGGTAAATTGGTAGACTACTTATATATGATTATGCTGTATTTTTCTAGGTGTACTGGACGCTGGGTGAGCCAGACGCGACGGTGCCAGACACGTGGCCAGAGGAGCTTAGCACGGACATCAACATACAGCATCCCATCAACATATCCGATGCGCAATCCAGTTACGGCGCTTTCATCACTGTGAGTGAATTTAAAATTCTTATTGATGAATTTTATAGCGTTTAGAAAATTATAGTAAGAACAATTGAAAAAAAATATGGTACCGGCAGGATTAAAACTGTGCTAAAACTACGGTCGCCTTTTGCCAGAACCCTATTAGGTGAATAGAAAGTACATTTCTATTTACCTAACTATCTACTTATATAACCCATTTGGTGCGTTTCACACTACAGCCACTTCGCTGTTGAAAACAAATCATGCAAAAAAAAACATAAAGCTTGTCTTTCAAGACAATGCTTCTAAGACAAGCCTTATTATGATATTACATATAGCTAAAAATTTGCAAAAATGACTTGATTATACCAAATTAAGCTCCCAAATCATTTTCGTTTATGGTAAAAACTCCATATATTTATAAGTTTAAAAGATCTAAAAGCCGTTGTAGAAATAATTTGACAATCTTTAGTTATGTCAAGTAAAGATCTCCGTTTTAAGATGTTTACTTAGGCTTGTCTTAGAAGCATTGTCTTTATTTTTTGCGTCGTTAATTATGACTCATCCTAAACCTTTGGTATAATACGAATTTCTTTTACCCTTTAATTAAAATTTTACAATGTTTACAATGTTTAGATTTAAGTTAATTAGTTTTAGTATTAAATTTTTCATTATTATGTGTCGCATTAACAAATGCATGCTGGTTAGTCCGTAATTGGAAAATGTATCAGCCATATTATTTAAGACATCTTATTGTTCAAAAATGTTATATATATTTTCTGTGGATTTACCTAATAAATAAATAAATAAATAAATACGAAGATGTCGAAATTTTTTCATAAAAAACGCAACATTACGGTACATCACGTTTGTACTCCTGAAAGCCTTAAAAGCGATCAGTTACACGTTTCTACGTCCACACTTCGCGCGTTATGACAGGTCGCACGTAGCAAATTGTAAAAGATGGTACGTTTTATTAGCTGTTAAAGCTAGACTCAATGTCAGTGAAAGGTTTCAAATTGGTAATACAGCGAGTGGTGTTCCATTTAACGGCTTTACACCCATCCGGTGACCTTGGGGCCGTTTGCGGTGAACGGAAACTGTATCTTGATTCTGGATAGAAGTTGCTAAACGTAACGCAAAGTGATACGATAATTACTCGATTTAACAATGTTATTGCTCTTTTTACTGGTTCGATAGTGTTTTATTAGCGTATGCGTCTCTCACCGCGAGGTCTCGGGTTTGATGCCCGGGTCGGGCAAAGTGTTATTTGTGAAATTCGCCATAGCGGCATGGAGTTGTATTTGGGCCTGGTGAATGGCGATAGGCTCACACCCTATTCAATGGGATTAACATAACAGATGAAATGAGGGTGTTGTACACCTCTACCAAACCCTTCTGGGTAATATTGGCGTGATGTTATGCTTATGTATTGTCCTTTTTTAACCGACTTCCCAAAAAGGAGGAGGTTCTCAATTCGACCGGTATGTTTTTTTTCTATGTATGTACATCGATTACGTCGCGGTTAATGGACCGATTCGCGTGATTATTTTTTACGAAACGCGAAATAGCTGCCAGGTGGTCCCATAAAAAAATATTTCAGTTTGGTCTAGTAGTTTTTATTTTATAAGCATTATTAGTAATTGAAGAATTTTTTTTATTAGTCAATTATATTGGTGGTCCTCCCATATATTAAACGATTGTACATACTTACTGAATTCATAATTATCTCACCCCTTTGAAGTGCAAAAAAGTTCTTAAGGAAGGGATACCGGAAAGTAATGTAAGGTTGGAGGGTTGAAGAATTGTCTTTTACATATATAAAGATTATTAATATTAAGTTCGTTAATCACAAGCATATAAACTTTTATAAGCAGCATATTCACTGATGTATAGTCAGCTGCAAAGGAATCCTCTGCAGCTGACTGTACATCAGTTACATTACTTTCAAGTCTACGTGTTGAAGTTTTGCTTTAGATTTAGCACCTCTTGGATAGTAAAGCTTTGCATTGATTTATAACGTGATGTGTTACGTTTTCCATTATCGTTTAGAATCAGTAGCATGGCTATATCCAAGTCGAATAGGTCTTTAGGTCAGTTTAGGGCTTGTCAAATGGATGTTTTCTTTGACGGCTTTTGTTTGAAAAACCTCGTTATCGACTCTATTCGTGCTAATTAAGTGAAGCTTACAGTTTTTTTACTGCCGTTCTTTGACTTTGTAGCGAGTGACTGACTCAACTTATCGAGCATTTAGATTTGATTTGGTACTGATACCATTATTTGGAAGGTTTTTGTATTTAATATAATCATCGATATTCTTATAACATAACATCACGGCTATATTACCCAGAAGCGTGTGGCAGAGTTGTATAACATCCACATTTCACCTGTTATGTTTGGTAACATGGGATAGGGGGTGAGCCTATCGCCATCCACCGGGCAAAATTCCAACTCCGTGTTGCTATTGTGAATTTCCTGTCAGAAAGTTCACAAATTACACTTTGTCCGACCCGCGATTCGAACCCGGGACCTTGCGGTGAAAAGCGCATACGCTAACCACTAGATCAACGAGGCAGTTTTTATCACTTGTAGGTTTTTTAAGCTGCTGTTATTTATAGCGTGCTGCTAAATAGTCTTCATCCTTCCCCAAAGATTAGACATTTAAATACAAAATTATATTAAAATTAGACCCGTAGCTACGGTGTTCAGACAACCAATCTCTCAAACTTTTTTTTTTTTTTTTTTTTTTTTTTATTGGTTCACACACCAGACATTACATTTTGCCATTCACAATGAATCGCTTAATAACACTTAACCTCAAATAAGTCCTAAAATAGTGAACACAGTTTTCTTATATTAGTATATTCATTTCTTATATAGTTATACGTGGTGAACACAATTTCATGGATTCCGCCCACTTAAAATAACTTGAACATATTGAAAAGTAAGTTTAATGTTGCGCTGCCCGTTATAGTTGGACTTTACCTAACATATCGAAAGTTTTGAAGATCAAAGCTTACAATATAATATGCATTCAATATTCAGAAACTTCCCAACAAGGTCGCTTCTGGTTGGTTGTTGTACCCAAATAAAATTGTATGGCTTCATAACAAATAAATTAACATAAATATTATGTTGCGACCTTTCGCAAACTACGTATTAATTTACCATTAACAGAGGACTATCTCGTTAGTGAAATTATATTCTTAATTAAAAACAATAGTGTAGTGTACCGTACTAGTGCAAGTCTTATTGGAAAATAAATTATGCTAGGATTCAAGCGGTCGCCTCGCCGCTCTCCACTGCACTGGAGTGGTGGGTTCGGTCCCCACACTGGACAAATCTTTGTGTGATCCGCAATGATTTTTTTCGACTCTGGATGTAATTTGTGTGTGTGGTATGTACAACCGCGGTACAGGCATTCTTCCTAGTGCAGACGCCACCGACGCCAAAAGATTTATTTATCTACAGTTATCTCATCCATTAATTTGTTAAATAAGTTTTAAACTTTCGCGATAAGAGAACATTTTTATAAAATTAGACTAAAGGTCTAAATCGTGTAATTATTTTAAGGTACCTATGCTCGACATTTCGAAATGACAACTTTTGCCGTACCGTACGGCCGTTTGTTTCCTGATAGGTTTTGCGGTAGAAAATTCGCATAGAAAAATTAATATCTTTATAACAAAAACTATTTTCACGAGAATTTTAAACCGCACCGATCCCGCATTTAATAATCAGAAAGCGGCCTAACAGCCGGCCCACGAAACCCTTCGAATATACGTTTGGGCGAACTTTTCCACCTTCAATCCAACGTTTAAATTATATCCCATTATTATTCAACATAATGAAGTATTGCCTAACATGCGTGTGTAGGTCGGAGGGTATGTCAAGGCCGTCCTAAGGTGCTTTATAACCTACCACGGATATTCCTATGAAAGCTGCGTCGTTTGCATTCCTAGAATACTGCTTTTGCGCCTGACCTTTAGCACTGAGTTCCAATGCTTTGTGGTACACTTACATATTATACTAAGAAACAGTTGAATAAATTATGGGATTGGCAGGATTTGAAACTACGACCTTCGGCACACCGGGCAGTCGCTTTGACCAACCAGCTACGGTCGCCTTTTGCCAAGACCCTAAATTTAATTGCGTTCATTCTTTACAACATTTGTGCTGAATGCAACTTCGCCATGTTGGTTTGTATCCTACTTAAGATAGGAACAAATGGATGAACGTGACGTGACGAAAAGACGTATCATACAGTTGAGAAATCACGGATACTCGCGTGAATGTCAAAATCGTTAGCTTTCTTAGAATATCGCTTATCTGTTCCTGACCTTTAGTGCCAATACTTAATGGCCAATAAGAGGCAAATAAAGTCATGCTAAGTGGTTTTATGCAGTCATTATAGATTTTTTTTGCGTACATGCTTATAACTACTATAGCCTAATACTTCACGTTAAATCTTGATATTTTGATTCTAGATATTTTAATCTACCTTTAAATTTCGAAATTTAGTCGAAACTATTACGGCATGGCAGTAATAAGATATGGGACCGTCAGGATTTGAACCTGCGACCTTACTGCACACCGGGCAGCCGCTTTAGCCATCCAGCTACGGTCGCCTCTTACCAGAACCCTAAATTTCTTAGTATAATTTGCTAAGCATAGCTAAATGCTATAAAAATAATCAATTAGAAATGGCAGTAATAACTCCATCAAATGGATGTTTCATTTTATACAGAAACAAATGTTCGTGATCATGATATTTTAGTACCAAGCTAATAAACCCTTAATCTGAATCGGTTTTTATGAAAGCTTGCGTGACAGAGCCGGTGGTATTTTGTTAGACCTATTTTTTGGACAAATGTCACGGTTTTGCTACTTTATGTGCACCTAGCGATATGCGTGGTGGCACTCTTAAGAAAGACTTTTCTTTTAAATATACAATGGAACAGTAGGTACAAAGTCCTATATGGGTATCAGTGTTCATAAACTTTTTGTGCATCTAGTTTCTGTGTAAATATGTTTTTCGTTTGTAAATTGGCTGTAACTTTTGGAAATAAATATATTATTAACTTTTTTTATTAACTTTTATATATTTTATGTCGGCCTGTAAGTAATCAGCGATAGCCGAGTGGCACAAATAGTCCCATCCATATCCCTATTTAACTTCATACCCATTTTCATCAAGATAAGTTCAGAATTTTAGCTGTTAAAACAAGCAGACAAACTAACTGTCTACAGTTAGTTTCACATTAGTAATATTTTTAAGGTAATAAGGGTGTTTACAGCAACGATAGCCGAATGGGCGACCGTAGGGCGGCGAAGTCAAAGGTCTCAGGTTCGAATCCACGGCACACAACTCTGTCAATAAATCGTTGAGATTCGTCTTTACGAAGATTTGTGTATTTATCATATAAATTGTCGCTTGCTAACGGTGAAGGAAAACATTCTGATGATACCTGCACGCCAGAGAGTGCCAAAAAGTACTCGATGTCGTGTTTGGTCTACCAATCCGCACTTGGCCAGCGTGGTGGTATATGGCCTAACTCTTCTCATCTTGAGAAGAGTTAGATACAGGGCTGCTATTATTATTATTATTATATGTATTTATTTAAGTACCTATGTGTTAGATATATCTATATCAAAACTGTATAATATAAATAAATAAATATTTCACAACTTACACACAACGCCATCTAGTCCCAAACTAAGCAGAGCTTGTAATATGGGTACTAGAATAACTGATACTAATACATATATATACTTTTCTTTTATATGTATTTATAGTCTTGTATACATGTATGTATACACATTATTTTAGTTTAAGTAAGTGCTTTCATAAGTTATTACACTACACTGACCATGTCTATTTACTTATTCCTACCATCTTAAGCTTCGGATAGCCAAAAGTGATGCAGCACTTATGCTTAGCTGAACCAGTCCGCTATACCCAATATAAATATATCATTAGAAACGCGTTCGAAATTTTCTTTTTATTTTTTCGTTTCAAGATAGGCTAGACCCGTTATAAAAAGAATTATGATCGTAATTCTACAGCCAAAACGTTTGCGTGCAGTGACTCATGGTTGTCATGGCTATTCAGGTGAAGGCTACTCGGATACCCCAAACGGTGTGTGCATTCGATCACGTAATCTTCCAGCCAAAACAAAACAATACGTATTTATGTACAGCTACTAACTACGAGAATATTTAATATATCCTATGGACTCGCGCTGCTAACTAGAGTGTATTAGACTCAAAAAAACTTCAGGCTCTTACCACCAACCAACAATAGAGCAGACTACTAGAGGCTGCATGTAAAAACATGATTACCCTGTTATTACATAGTTTTAGTTTTATATTATAACCATATAGGTGTCAGATATATAACATCCACATTACACCTGTAATGTTTATGTCCCATGTGATAGGTGGTGTTATCTCCATCCATAAGGCCCATTTCCCACTCCATGCTGCTGATTGAGAATTTCCTGACCAAATGATTCAAAATCACACTTTTACCCGACCCGGGCATCGAACCCGAGACCTTGCGGTGAGAGGCGCACACGATAACCACAAGACCAAAACGGCAGCTTTTATTATAATTAGTTATATACCTACGCTAGATCTACTTGCCTATCAAATTAGTCCATCTTATGAATTAATTACGGGGCTATGAATCAAATCCAAAAGACATTATGTGTACAAAACGGCAGCTTTTATTATAATTAGTTATATACCTACGCTAGATCTACTTGCCTATCAAATTAGTCCATCTTATGAATTAATTGCGGGGCTATGAATCAAATCCAAAAGACATTATGTGTACATTAAGCTCGGTGGCGGTGGTCTGTAATTATCATGTCAGTACAGCATCGAGCGTGTGTATAATATAGTCCGTCGAAGCCCGATGGTTATCGCGGAGGCGTGTACCAGCCGCGCTGAGGCGTTTGGCACTAACACTAAAATCAATATTTGTAACATTAGTACCCCCATTTTTTAAGGTCACCTCCATTATTATAGGAATTTGAACTTGAGTATCAGTAATATTATTAAAACCTACGTGAGGTGCAGATATTATTATTGAGAATACGGGTTATGCAGTCTCGCAGACGTCGCGCGATGGCGACGAAACGCTATTAATCGCCCAGTTGATGAATCTACGTAATAGATTCGATATCTCATATCTCCGGCTAAAATAATGTGAGTTACCCGTATTCTCAATAAAAATTAGTATCAGTGGTCAAAGGTACGAAAGATCATTTTTAAGTAGGGTATGGTAATGTAGATTAAGTTACGTTAAGTTGGTTTCAGTAGTTCGTGGCATGTGCGTTAAATATCCTTCTAAAAGAAATACAGAAATTAAAATTCAACCTTCAAGTAACAAATATATTAGTGAAAGTATTAATTTTATTCCTATCTTAACTAAAATAGCTTATCAACAGCTATTTTCATTTATTTTTAATCTTACAAGTAATTTACAAGTACAAATAACGTTACGTTTGTTAACCCCCTCCAGCTAAACTTAATTCACATGTGTTAGGAGGAAGTTCACGTCAGTGGTGTTATGGCCAGGATTCGAACCAACTACCTCTCGATCGTAAGACCGATGCCTTATCCATTGCGCCACGACCGCTTAAATGACATGTATGATTATACCTATAGCTAAACCACGACTGCTGCCCGTTTCCTCTTCTGCATATACCATTTCCAATGCAGCATAGATGACGAGTTAAACAAAATGAACAGCGTATGTGGAATCAGTCTAAAACAAAACCATATTCCCATTCCGTCGTTGTCAAAGAACATTACAAGAAACATCCATATCATAGTGCCCGTATCACACACTATAGCTACGCCAATCATAGCCAGCACATGTCTAGCGTTCCTCTTGGAGGCACTCTTCTTGAAACACGACATCACCGACACGACTATTCTGATAAACAGCATCACTATCAGCGATATTATTAACGACATTGAAAAAAGTTCCAAATCCGATGCTTCCTCTATATCTAAAGAGCACATCTTCCTCACGATGCATTGGCATATCAGCTTGACGTACCCTGTCAGGCCGAACACGAAGATTGTGACGCTCGTCTTCTCGTAACTCACTGTTCCGTTGTTGAGTATTACTAGCTTGAAGTAGGCGAGTAACGCAGACGCTAGCGACCAGCAGAGTTTAGCTTCAAATACGATAGAAGAAAGGAACCATAGGCTCCCGAGTAGGTAGCCTCCAAATACGGAGTGTAATTGTTCCATAATGCTGAAATCTCGCAATATAAAAATTGTTAACAATAAATGCAATGTTCCAAAAGTGATTTGATTGTTACCGATGTAGTTATGTAAAGTTCTCCAGCGAGGCATTAAATACCACGTTGTCCATAATGCGATTACACAGAGTACTGATAAAGAAGTTCCAATTTTCGCGACCAAGTCGATCGTTGATGCTTCTGTCTCCATTTTTAAATGTGCTTGGGTATACTTCTAAATGATATGTGATTATGAAACAATGGAAAAATAAAAATATGTTGTGTCGTCTAATTATAGTAATGAATCTGATTATAGAATATTGTTCGTTATAGATGCGTTAATTAATTGAATCATTATCGCGATCACAAAGTACCAGATGTACTTATTTACATCTAATGGCAAGTTATGTTCTAGAATTTCTGGATAGTTCATATACACGGAACATATGCCTTCTGTTAGGTGCAAAAATAACACAATTCTTCTTAAAACTTCAGGAAACTTGTGTCATCGTTGCACAGAACGCATGACATTGTTAATATTTGTATCATTAATGTTTAACTCTAATCCAAATTGTACTACAGCACAAGGTAATAATAAATAGTTAATAATAGCAGCCTTGTTAAGAATAAATGTCCCATTGCCGGACTCAGGCCTCTTCTCATGATGAGAAGAGTTAGGCCATAGTCCACTACGCTGGCCAAACTCGGATCGGTAGACTTCACACTATCCTTCAGCATTAGTTAGGCACCCTCAGGCATGCAGGTTTCCTCACGATGTTTCCGTGACCGTTAGCGAGCGATAATTTATATTATAAATTCACACATATCTTCTAAAAGACGAATCTTTACGATTTATTGACAGAGGTGTGTGCCGTGGGTTCGATCTCGAGACCTTTGACGTAGCAGTCCTATGCTCTCCCACTTGGTAGTCACCTGTTTTTTTAGTTAAATAAATAGTTCATTCATAACTAGGGTGCGGCGGAGCTCGAACCAAGTCCTGAGAATGGTGAGTGAGCGAGTTGATTCAGTCTTGGTTGGCAGATTCACCGAACTACATGTTGGAAAGGTTCGGTGAACAGATGACGGGACTCACTAAACATCTCATTGTCATACTAACATAGGATATAATAGTTATTTATGGTACAAGTGAGGAAAAGTTTTATATTTCTGTTGTGAGTGCCAATTTTAAATCTTGAGCTTGCGAAGTAGTCTTAAATTGAATCAAGAGCGTAGCGAGTGATTCTAATAAAGACTACTTCGCAAGCGAAAGATTTTAAGAGGTCACGAACTGGAAATAATTTTTTTTAACGCGTTACATACAAAACTTTTCACCTCTTCCAGTGAGAAAATATTAAGATTTAAATAAACTCGTACTCGATTGCTTAACCTGAAATAATTCAGTAAAAACGGTTTTTACTCATTGAATTCTGAAAATAAATTAATTTTATTTATTTTTTTATTATAACTCTTTATTTCAGAGTTCCCCACCGCCATTGAGTCCGGCGGGGCGCACGGACGACGGCTCGGCCATCGTTCAGATCATCGAAGGCGCGGAAGAGTTTGTGCACATCTCGGTCATGGACTACGAGCCTATGATCACCTTCTCGCATAAAATAACGTGAGTATTGCATGGGCTCATCTTCCTGTACTAGTCATTTACGAAATAGTCCATCAGCGATGCTATGAGGGCAAAGGAGTACCTACTTCTCTGCCTGCCAAACATCTATACTAAAGCCTACGAAACAAGATAAATTTATGTTATTACAAATCATATGAATATAAATTCTATTGCTTGGTTATTTAAGTTGATTTTCGTATAATAAAAACTGTTAAAAATGCCCTAAACAATCTCAATTGCAATAGAAATTAAACTTTATGGCCTGTGAATTGGGTTTATAATTGTAAATCATGAAAATTGTCTCGTTTCGTTGTCTGAAGTATACAAAAGATACAGCTCCGTGCCCTATATGCCTCTATATTTTAGGGTCTATCCTCACCAAGAAAGCGGAAAACAGTAATGCCATAAAATATTTACTTTTAAAAAGAAGGAGGTTATACTACCCGTCACATTTTCATTTTCAAAATGATTTTCAAATGTAACTAAAGTACATTTTTTTTTATTTGGTTCACTAAGCTTGCCATAACACAGGATTCAAATTAACAATCAATTGTAATAAAACTAAACACTTGGTGTATTACTTTCTCGAAGTGAACACAACATGCTTAATTAAGTAATTTACAAATAATAAGTTGGTAGGTAAGCTATAAAGTTTCCGTAACCTATTTCACTAATTTTGGCGAAATTATACAATATGAAAGAAATATGCGGCCGTGGCGCAATGTATAAGGCATCGGTCTTACGATCGAGAGGTCGTGGGTTCGAATCCTGGCCGTTACACCACGGACGTGAACTTCCTCCTAACACAAGCGAATTAAGCTTAGCTGGAGGGGGTTAACAAGAATACTAGTAATTTGTATTTGTAAATTACTAGTAAGCTTTAAAAAAAATCTTCATTACATGTTGTTGTATTTTCCAGGTTCTGGCCAACGATAGACGACGCAATAAGAAAGGTGGCGCTAGAGAACAAAGTGAAGGTGAAGCTACTCATCAGCTGGTGGAAGCACTCGGCGCCTTCGCAGGACTACTTCTTGAGGTCCCTCAGCGATCTGGCGGAGGCCTATCCCAGGGTTGATATACAAGTGGTTGGTATTGCTTAAATCTGTTAAATGTATGGATCACAGATTAGATGAGACTACATTTTGTTGGCCATTTTAACTGGGTATTTACCTTGTAACGGAGGCTCAAAACTACTAATAAACATAGTAAATCTGCTGTTAAAAACAAAAACAATAATAATATTAAAATTTAAAAAATTAAGAATCCAGCAGGACTCGAATCTGCACCCCCTGGGTTTACGCCCTAATTCAGAAATGGATTCGTATGCTGCTAGACTCGAAATTTCTAAGAGTTGAGAAATTTCCAGTCTAGCAGCATACAAATAACAATAATGATATTCAATATTGGACTAAAGGAGCTGGTCCTAAATTGTGATGCAGCTGTTATATAGCAGCCGTATATAGCGAGCAGACGTATCGTCCACCTTATGATAAGGGGTAACTCTAGCCCATTAACATCAATAATCCACAAAATCAGATTGTAGATGCGTCGCTCTACTGAAAACTATGGTGTTATGCATCATATGCTAGTAATTTCAGGGCCTGATCTCACCACCAGACCTAAACACAGTAGTGCACTACTATTTGGTGGCAGGTTAAAGGTGAGACGGTGGAGCTGCCGCCCTCAAATTTGTTCACTAGACAATATTATTTTGTGAACTGTACAACAATATGATTTTGACTGTAATAAAATAAATGATGAACTTACCACACAACTACAACATCCACATTGGACATTTGGGGACACAACTCTTGGTCAGTTTTTAGGAACTACAAAATTTACTAGCATTGGGCAATCCGTAGATGACGAAATATTAAAACGTGCATGGAAATACAGAAAGATACTATCAGTGTCCAAATTCTTGTTTTTCCTCTTCTTTTCGACTTGTCCCTTTACAAGTAACTAAAAGATAAGGCTAATTATAATCCACTGTCTTTCCAGAAACGCTTCATAGTCCCATCAACACCAGACCAAGACAAGATCCCATTCGGTCGCGTCAACCACAACAAATACATGGTGACGGACCGCACGGCCTACATCGGCACTTCCAACTGGTCCGGGGACTACTTCACCACCACCGGCGGCGTCGCCTTCGTCTTCGAGGACCTGGAGGCCGACGGAACGTTCCAGAACCTCACCAGAGACATTAGAAGAGACCTCCAGGAGGTCTTCGAACGGGACTGGAATTCACCGTACGCTGTTCCCCTTAGGAGGTTATAGCGCATAGCGTAACACTCTCAAGATCTTCCCTTAGATTTGTTTTTGACTGCATGATTGTTTTGTATACTCTGTTTGATCAGGATTGACTGTAGCGATAAGTTGTACTTATATAAAAAGTAGGTTGCTTCAATATAATGTTTATAAAGTGATAATGGTGAACAACTTTTCTTCATGTACTGAATGTATTACGCATAAAAACTAAGTACAAGTATTAGTAGAATGATACTTTATCAATTATGTCCTTTGAGTATTAATACAATTAATGGCTATTTGAATTGTGTGAACGTGTGCCTTTTGAAACTGAAAGCTATTCTTCGAGTGATTGTAAAAGTAGATTTTTATATCTTTTTAGACTTATTATAAAACTAAGGAAACTTTCCTTTAAGAGTGGACGCACTATACTTGCAAACTAATTCTTGTGCAGATTATTTACAAATCGTTCAGTATACTTTTTAAATTTGTGAGAAATCTAAATTATGAATTTTGATGAATAAAATATAATCGTGTACCTAAAATTAGGCTTTCAGTAATACCGTACAGTGTTAACATAATAAAGGTTCAATACAACTTGTATCTTAGGCGTAAACATAATATAATCGCCAAATATTGTTATTCTTCTAAATGTAAGTACAATATAAAATATTGAATTTGAATTAACTTTTTACGGAGTTTTCTTATGTTGAAGTAGGGCCCCATAGATTATATTTTTACAATACATATCACTATTTAGCAGTCTTCTAGAATCTGTTTTGTATCGTAATAGATTATTATTTTATGCGTACTTCTTGTTATACTTCAAAAATATAAAGCATATATACTGAGCCAACTTTACAGATCAGCCAATATGAACAACATTATGGATTGATCCAAGCATCCGTATTTTATAACATATTATTATATCTATATCACAAAACGCAATAAATGAAAATATTACAAAGCAAACCCCACGAAAATCATTGCTGTAAACTGCCAATAAAAGTTTAAAAACACCCAGTTTCCGTTTAATATCTACCTTTTTGATATTATGTATAGCTGTATATACTACATCCTTTGCATAACAATAGGCAAATTATATAATTTAACACGATTAAGTTAGTATAAAGCGAAATAAAAGCAATAATCAATTGTATAGTTACTTATTTTATTAAAATATATTATTATATTATATCAAAGCGCCTGGTCAGATGATAGAGTTGTAAATAAAATAAATATCTTATTTCTTTTTGAACTCTTTTTCGTATTCTTATCCTTTTTCCCATTTGAAATACAACTATAATCTGCTCCAAAATCACAGAGACAAAAATCGATTAGTGAAATGTAATTGACCAAGTGCAGTCGGCTCCTTATATATAGTTACAGACAAAATAGCCAGATTTATAGTACCGCCAAAACTGATCAATGATATTAGTACAACTAAAGTCTTCTAATTATATATATCACCCATCTTGCACAAATATATCCTAACGCACTTCAAATATATGAGTGCATTCAAAGTCTCTAAATTATAATAACACTAGCTTCCGCCCGCGGCTCCGCCCGCGTGGTATGTCAATTAAAAGTAGCCTATATGTTAATCCAGACTATAAGCTACATGTGTGCAAAATTTCATCGAAATCGACCCGGTAGTTTTGGCGTGAAAGAGTAACAAACATCCATACATCCATACTCACAAACTTTCGCATTTATAATATTAGTAAGGATACACAGCGCCGATGGTTTCGAAGCATACAAAGTATTCAAAAATATGCATTTCAAAATGCCCTTTAAATACATAGGTAAAGAGTTCTTTTTCATTTATTGCTTCATATTTTTGAATACTTTGAATCCATTGGCACTGTTTTTGTTATTATTATGATGTCGACACTTTGAATACACTCATGTATTTGACGCTGTCCATGTTCCTATATATTTGTGCATGATGGGTGATTTATTTAATTAGAAGACTTTGGTTGTACTGATATCATTGATCAGTTTAGGCGTTCCTATATATCTGGATATTTTGTCTGTGACTATATATAAGGAGCCGACTGTACATTGTATACCAAGAGGTGAAAGTAGTCGATTTCATTGAGGGTGTGACCAAAGAAACAAAAAGTACCAAAAACAACAAAATCTAGCAAAATTACAGTAACTAACAAAAATTTGGAGAAAGAAATCTCTTTTTCTACTTTTCCTCCTTCTGCAGAACTGAAGTCTCGCTGTTCAGAACTCGGCCGAAAACACTTACTTTCTTTGATAGATATTCTCTGTATGACATACTGAAATAAGGTTCTTAAGTGTATCTACGTTACGCCAGCAAGAAAGTGTCACCTAGAGTGATATGAGTAGAACGTATAATTAGTGCGCAATCTGCTGTAAATGTGCGCCGCATAAAAAATTTGTGCGTCTTGTAGTTTTGAAAAAAAAAACGTAAAAACGATTCCTGCTGGAGTAACGTTGTTCTAGCAAGAAAATTCTAGACCAATCATCGGAGATATAAAATACATACATGGGCAGAGAGCTTATATTTGTGCAAATTTGTGCGCCATAAATATAATTTGTGCGTCTTCAGGTTTTCGAGTTAGTATAATTTAGTATTATTTATTATTTACTTTTATATCATTTTTTGTAATGTTTTGACGTGTTCAAGCGCCTCCTGGGGCCTATGAAAATAAATGATTTGAATTTGAATTTGAATTTGAATTCGAGATATTGCGTTTCCCGCTGGAGTAACGTTTTGCGAATTCGTGTATCTCAAAGACCATTATATGTGCGCCTGTAGAATGAACATACACGAATAGCTCTTAATTTGTGCATATTTGTGACATAATTAGATGCCAGATAATATTTATAATTTTCAAGTAATCGCGCTTTATTGAAAACTCAAAAAAATATTGTAGCGCCTAAATGAGAAGACGTATAAACTCGCTAAAAACTGTATTCGTTCCATCTTGACTTTTATGGTAATTATAAAAATTACCATAAAAAGTTTCAAAACAGAACCTACAAGCGCTAATGAATAATATTACTAAAAGTCAAAACGACGGCATCTGAAGAAACTGGCTCAACCTAAGATGTGTAAATGTAAACCAAAAATTAGTGCATTTATCAAATAATATATAGTAAAAATATCCAGCTTCAACTGTTTCGTATTAAGTAAATATTAAGACTAAACCAAAACAGTTATTCGGCGCAGGTTATCCGACCAAATTCGAATGACTACAAAAAAGCGACGGATTCATACGTATCGATGACCACCTTTATTAAACGTATTACACCTAAACTGTGTTCGTACAGTCACGCTCAAATGTTCGTTGGGAATTATTATTACAATGACCTAATAAGCTTTATTGAGTTTTCAATAAAGCGCGATTACTTGAAAATTATAAATATTATCTGGCATCTAATTATGTCACAAATATGCACAAATTAAGAGCTATTCGTGTATGTTCATTCTACAGGCGCACATATAATGGTCTTTGAGATACACGAATTCGCAAAACGTTACTCCAGCGGGAAACGCAATATCTCGAAAACCTGAAGACGCACAAATTATATTTAAGGCGCACAAATTTGCACAAATATAAGCTCTCTGCCCATGTATGTATTTTATATCTCCGATGATTGGTCTAGAATTTTCTTGCTAGAACAACGTTACTCCAGCAGGAATCGTTTTTACGTATTTTTCAAAACTACAAGACGCACAATTTTTTTATGCGGCGCACATTTACAGCAGATTGCGCACTAATTATACGTTCTACTCATATCACTCTAGGTGACACTTTCTTGCTGGCGTAACGTACACGGTTCTTAACACGTAGGTAAAATAAAGTACTTTCACAAATCCAATGCATTAAACTACTGCAAATATCCACTCTATTACGTCCATCCTAAGGTTGCCTGGAAGAGATCGCGTCAAGCGATAAGGCCGCCCTTTGTACGTTATAGTTTTAAGTACCTATTTCTTTGTATGTTTGTTACAAATTTGATGTGCAAATAAAGTTTTCTCTATCTATCTATCTACATTGTACAAAGTACAATCACAAGATCCTAAGATTTAAGAAGGCAATTTCAAAAAGTTTTCTTTATGTATCATCTCAATGGCTTTTTAATTTATAAATAAACAGTTCTAGGGTGGCAGGAGGTGACCTGAATAATTTCTGTTGCCTCGCAAAGCCAAAACACAGTAAGAAGGTGATTAAGGCTCTCAGCCATATAGATTACGCCTCATATATTCTGTCAATATTTACGAAACAGGAATTAAAAATTTGCAGGCGTTATTTTTTGCGCAAATATGTCATTAACTACGAGGTTAAAACTGTATTGGCCACTATATTTTAGGAAAGAAGGTTGGCTGATAAAAAATTAAAAGATATGTAAATAAAAACAAGGTATTAAAAAGGAAATGTTTAATACCAGTCATATTATTATGTCGTATTTGCCATTAGAATATAATCCCGTCGACAACACTCATTACATCAAAATATGTCAACAATCGAGTGATGCTTAGAAATAATAAAATAGTTATAAAATCGTAAGAAAACAACGCATCGCTATAAAGTCCAAATGTCAATACAAAAAAAAAGAAAATTTTCATCAATGCGTAGTTTTCTAATATTTCTTTATAATTAATTTACCTACAGCTAATTTATACTAAATTGATGTGAACAATACATCTATAAAAAAATAAATCAACTAAAATTATTTTAAAATTAAAAAGTGAGTCAAAATATGTAACTGAGGATGTTAACTAGTCTTCATTCAAAAGATAATTATTTGATAAAGATAATTTACTTGGAAAAAAGTGCATTTCAGAAATCAGATATCATCAACTATTTTTTTAATTTTAGCATTCAAAGAAACTTTCAGCACTCAAGATTAAAGTCTTTTTTCCCTGAAAGGACATATTCGATTTCTCTGCCTCATTCAAACAATAAATGAGAGAGAAATATAAATTATCAAAAACCAGTTTAGCATTAAGCTGAGTTTAAGAAAGGTCAAATATTTATTTGTATTTTTTTAGTCAGTGTGTTGTTCTTATTAACTAACCAACTAAATAGAAACAACGAATTTTATATAAAATACACATAAATAATGTCCAAAACAATAGCATGGACTTGCTTGTGTATTTGACACATAGCGCACACAAAGAAAATTCGAGTTCATCGAATGTTTTCGCAACAGTCGTACCATATCATAAAACTATTAATTAATTACATATATTAGCCTAAGATTTAATTGACTCTTCAAGAATCCTGCTTGAATATATTGTAGCAGTTGTATCAATGGACTGTCCACACACACGCCGAGTTATCACCAAAAAGAAACACATGTCGGAATAGTGTTTCACTTAGCCTGAATAGTAATACCGGCTCATATTCTGAGATACAATGTTTTGGTTTCACAAGAGAGACCTATGGCGTGCGTCTGGAGAATCCATTAGATTTCTTAGACCAGGGGTTCACAAGCACACGTTCGCGGCACACTAAGGCACAAAAATGAATGGAAACCAGCAGGTTTATAGGTAAAAAATCGTGCTTGGGACAAATTTAGGAACCCCTGCCATAGACCAACAAGCCAAAAAACATAAAAGACCGACAAATAAGTATCTTAAGCTAGGTTCATATTGCTGTGTCGGGGAGCGTCGGGGCGCGCCAGAACGCAATCGCTTTCGTTCATTCACTATGACTAGATTCACATTAGTAACACAACACAACTAACTAATGTGAATCTAGTCATACTGCCGTGGTATAACTAAAATGTCGTTATCTGCTCAAACCATTTTTTTGGATAATAAATAAAAGCCGCGGCAAAAATTTACACCGATGTAACTTTTCGATGACAAAACTTATTTTATCTATGTTTTGGTATCTTTGAATCTCAAATAAGTTTTGTCATCGAAAAGTATGTAACGGTTTAAATTTTTCCGCGGTTTTTATTTGTTATCCAAGAAAATGGTTTTAGCAGATAACGGCAATTTAGTTATACCACGGCAGCATAGTGAATGAACGATAGCGATTGCGTTCTGGCGCGCCCCGACACAGTAATATGAACCTAGCTTTACACGTTTTAAATTAAGATGTTCACGTAATCACTAAGCATGTGTAGCGCTGTCCTCCACAAAGTCCCGGGCCTCCTCCTGCGTGACGCACTCCACGTGCGACACCTTGTTCCGGAACTTGACGCCGTAGAACTTGTGCGCGTGGTCCAGCAGCTCCGGCCGGAACGTCGTGGTGATGAACTGCGCAGACGTGGACAGCTCGTGGATCATGTTGGCGATCGCCTTGCGGTGCTGAGCGTCTAGGGCCTGGAATTAACGTTTATTATAGTAGAATATTTTGGCGCGGGGTTCAATAAAATGAAACAATGGTATGGGGTGCATAAAAGGAGCCTCCCCGAGTGACGTACACAACAACTCCCTACGTCCGGCGCATCCTGGGCAATTCGCGAGTTCTTAAAAGCGAATTGGCTAATCCTTTCACCACGATGGCAAGTCAAAACCTTGACCACCTTACTGACTGTCCAAAATGCCCTACCACCTGCATAAGGGAGGCGGCTCATGAACGCCGACGAGAGCGCTATAACAGTGGCCACTTATTGGGCCAATAAAATTTGACTCAGCCATCGACACGACGAAGAAGAAGAAGAAGAATGGTACGGTTACAAAAAATGGCGGCCCGGCGTCTGCGCACGCACTGAACGACGTCTTCTCTCGGTGATCGAATCCGAACTCCCCGCCCGCTCTCTGCGCGACACCTGCCGGGTTGCGGGGAAACATCGTTCTCGCGTTCATTACGTTCGTTCTCAAGTTCGTGCAGAAACGCGAAACCACAGTCTAATTTGTTACAGTACAGTCACAGAGTATGATCACAATATTAATTTGCCTACAATTATAATGATTAATACATTCCACCTTGCAAGCCTTTTCAGACCTCCACAACCCTGTACGAGGTAATACGATACTCTTTGATAGACTCGTTGTCAGACTGCCTGGCTTCTAACTACCAGTAACGACTGCCAGACGTTCAAATGGCAACCGGGACCGACACGGCGACGGCGTAACGTTCTCTCCGAGGCACGGAGGAAAACTTGTTATATTAAAGATGGTCACAATTTCGAGGCGTCCGTCTTAGGTTGGAACCATGCTAAGAAGTATCTGGGTGTTTCTATGTATAATATGTATATGTACCCATAGTACAAGTTCTGCTTAATTTGGGACTAGATGGCGTTGTGTGTAAGTTGTGAAATATTTATTTTTATCTGGCAATGTTGGTCAGAGATTAAAAGAAACTCAGCTTTTAAAAGTCACGTTAGTCGGCAGCCATCAGCCTCTTAGGCTATTAGAGAAGGTAAACCTTGGAAGAACAGAATACAGATTTCTGGTGCAACATATAAATAATCGAGTGCACGGTTGGCATAGTGGTTAAAGCAGTCATCTAGCCGGTTTCATCTGCGCCGGTGTTGTGGGTTCGATCCCCACACGGGACAAATCTTTGTGTGATCCTCAAAGATGTTTTCTGACTTTGGGTGTGCTTTGTGTGTGTGAAATGTATGTTTGCATACACTTCCGCGACACGGCAGTTATTTCTAGTGCGGGTCGTTTTTTTAAAAGAAAAAAAAATATTTACATTCTTTTGTTGAAGATAATTCATAGATGCTAAGTAGAAGACTGAAAAAAACAATTTCAGTTCAAATCGAGATTTCCTTAAATATACCAAAAAAGCAATCATGCTTCAACTACTTAAGAGTACACACACCTGATCGATTTCGTCAAACAGGTAGAAAGGCGCGGGATCGCACTTCTGTATGGCGAAGATGAGCGCCAGCGCCACCAGTGACTTCTGTCCTCCTGACAACTGGTTCATCTCCCTCATGTCTCCCTCTCCTCCCGTGAACGACACTTTGATGCCGACGCCCGTGAATTGATCCGCATTCGCTCGCTGGAAAACAACAACAACATGAATTGATCTTCAGAAATGAGGAATTTTGGCCGAAAGGTTTAGTGTTCCGGCGATTCCGGGACAGCCTATCCAACACCGCGCGTCACATTTGGCCGACGGAACGTGGAAATAGTTAGTGTTATAATTAAGTATATTTATAGTATACTAAGAAACAGTTGAAGAACCGTGAAAGTTTGAACCTTTGTGCTGAATGTAACTTCGCCATGTTGGTTTGTATCCTACTTAAGATAGGAACAAATGGGTGAACGTGACGTCACGAAATGACATAACACACAATTGGGAAATTTAGGGTTCCGGCAAGAGGCGACCGTAGCTGGATGGTTGTAGTAGGTCGCAGGTTCACATCCTCCCGGTCCCATATCTTTTTCAACTGTTTCTTAGTATAATTTGCTAAGCATAGCTAAATGCTATAAAAATATTCAATTAGAAGTTATATTTATAGTACTTATATTTTATTTCAATATTGTAGATATTAGTGTTTAATATGGGCCATGATGCCTCAATCAAATCAATAAATAAAATAAAATAAAAATTAAGTACGAGACATTGAAAGGCACACACCTCTGTCAATAAATCGTTATGATTCGTGTTTTCGAAGATATGTGTGTATTTATCATATAAATTATCGCTCGCTAACGGTGAAGGGAACATCGTGAGGAAACCTGCATGCCTGAGAGTACCTAAAAAGTATTTGAGGTCGTGTGAAGTCTACCAATCCGCACTTGGCCAGCGTGGAGGATTATGGCCTAACCCTTCTCATCATGAGAATAGGTCTGAGCCCAGCAGTGGGACATGTATTAGATACAGGGGCTGCTATTATTTAAAGGCAGTCATTGAGGTTTAGTACTGTCATAGGAATATTCTTATGATCGTAACTAAGAGTTAATGGAGTTCATTGACGACCGGATGACAGGACCCACGCTGAGGTCGCGGGTTCGATTACCGCTCAAGACAAATCTTTGTGTGCATGAACATGGAGGTTTGTCTTGGTCTCTATGTATAATAAGTATATATTTACAGAAAAGTACTAGTACTAGTAAGTACAAGCTCTGCTTAGTTTGGGACTAAGCGTGTGTATGTTTTGTGATATTTAGTTATTTATAAAGTTGACTGATGAGCATTGAAAATTAAAAGTTAAGGTGCTTAAAAGTAATTACACTAAATCGATTGGTATAATACATTAGTTGTCTATTTTCTTTACAAAAATAATCAAATGACGTCGATTATTTTGCCATCAATCGACGATCGATCGAGTGGTATAATAACACCCTTACAGGCTCCATCGTAGCACTCCAGGTAATACATTATATTACCTTTTTTTACGGGACATAATCCCACCCACACGCCCACCACTGTGACTCCTGTGACGCCAGGATCTACCGCGGTAACCAACTGAAAGGCACCGTGCATGACACACGGGCAATCCCAGGGAGAGTTAAAATTGTCTTGGAACCCGCAACGAATTTAATCAGAAGTATTTAGTTGGAGTTGGAAAGTATGTAATATATACATATTATATTACCTACTAATACACCATGATCGATGTACTATCAGCAAAGTAGATACATGACCCATTTGTCAAAGATTTACTTAGAAATTGTCAAGTCGATAAGGTTGCGTTTGTTGATGGAATAAGCGAATTAAGACTTAAGTGCTTTGAAATGACTGTACAAAAAGAGTATTAAGATGGATCATGAATCTGATTTGTTGAAAGCACCTAAATAGAATAAAATCAATCTGTTTTTAATCGACTTAACTTGCTAATAAATAAAAAATCATTCTTTACATTTTTATCACCTACGTCGGTATTCAGTTCTTGTCCATCATCAGTGGCCACCCTCATGATTAGGCTGCCTCTGCCCTGAGGGACCAGTTTCTTGAACACCTCCGTGAAGTTCTTGCTCACTTGTCTGAACGTGAACTGAATGGCTTCCAACTTTCTGTGTTCTAGAGTCTCGATGAGCTCACGGATTTTCTCGCCTCTGTAAATACATTTTACAAATTACAATACGCGTATGTGAATATAGAATTTGATTAAACGCGTTATTAAGAGCGACTTATTGTAAATAAATTGAGCACTCAGGCTGTGTACAATAAAATTATGTTCAAATAGTTTCGAATTGGTAAAAAAAAAATAGACAATTTGATTAAACGCGTTATTAAGAGCGACTTATTGTAAATAAATTGAGCACTCAGGCTGTGTACAATAAAATTATGTTCAAATAGTTTCGAATTGGTAAAAAAAAAATAGACAATTTAATTTAACAACGCAAAGACTGTTCATCACAGTTTTGCGTTTAATACAATAACCATTAAGTTGTTAACACACTTTGTTACGTGGCGTGTCGTGACGCCACAACGCGCGTGCCGTGTTGTGCACAATAGTGTGTTTTTGCCTATAAAAAAAGTAAACACAACACTTTAGAGTAACTACATTGTAAGAGATTAAACTGAGTTTAGGTTTCATGTCATTTCAGAACTATTATGCGTGATTAACTAATTGTAAAGCAATTAGGATCTTTCTACCGGTAAACCATTACAAGGTTGAGCAATGACCGGCATTGGAGTCTCGGCTAATAGCGCACAAAGAAAATGGAGCAGAGCAATCTGCTAATGACAACGCATATTATGTGCTCTATCAGTTTTAACCATTCGAGAACTACAGTACTTGGACAAAGCCGTGTTTACACGAAAGAAACATGTATGGGAACCAAAACATTATTACATTTTCATGTAACAATATTTATCGTCACGTTAACATGATACAAGCTGTGTAGCTCTTAAAGGTTCTGTATTTTTGCTATGTGAATATGATTTTTGGTCTATAATTATTCATGACGAATAACCTTTTTGCAGGCTATATTCTCTTTGTTTGAGTAAGCTAAGAAAAAGACAACCCGAGGGACTTTTATAGACACTTTTAATGACTTTTATTAGAATGATCTATTTTATAAATTATGTAGGATTAGATTTCATAATGTTATATAATTATACCAACTAATACGCACCAAAAACCCACATATAAACCGTGTCAAGTTTAATGGTACTCAATGATTTGGAACTACGACGTTTGTTTTAAAATATTGTTATATATACAGTGGCTCATTTCATCACGAACAAACGCGACGCGATACCGTCAGAGCAATAAAATGCACGTTTATACTTTGCTATCGATTCTACCATTCGTGTTGGTAGTGCAATGCGGTGTGTGGGATTTCATCAGTGATTTAATGACTACTGGAGTCACTTTTATACCAGAAGACGCAAAATTAAACATACAGGAGCTAGCGAATAAATATGGATATGACTTAGTTAATCATACTGTGACAACGGACGATGGGTACATAATAAAGATGCATCGGATGCCGCCTAGAAAAACTGGGACAAATAAACTAGCGGTGCTTTTAATGCACGGTCTCTTGGAGAGTTCCGATTGTTGGTTGCTGCAAGGTCCCAATAAATCACTAGCGTATGTTTTAGCTGATGAAGGTTTCGACGTCTGGATGGGGAATGCGAGAGGCAACAAGCATTCTATAGAACATAAGACTTTGGACTACACGTCGGTAGACTACTGGAAGTTTACGTGGGAGGAGATTGGGCTGTACGACTTGCCAGCGATGATAGACTACATCCTACAAACGACTGGCAAACAGAGCTTGTACTACATAGGACATTCACAAGGCACCACAATCGGTTACGTGCTCTTGTCAATGAAGCCAGAATACAATGATAAAATCAAAATAATGTTTTCATTAGCGCCTGAAGCTTGGATGGGCAACGTCAAAAATGTTATCATCAAACTATTTTCGCCTGCCATCCATATATTGGGATCATTACTATACGACATAAACACATACTCATCTGGAACGGCGGTATTGAATAAGTTGTCATCGTTTTTATGTCATTGGTTGCCATCAAGCTGTGATAATATATTCTACGCCATGGAAGGATACGACAGTAAAATTAATCAGACGTTATTGCCTGTGATATTCGGCCATATGCCTACCGGATCGTCAGCATTACAGTTCATTCATTATGGACAATTGGTGAATTCTAAGAGGTTCTGTAGATACGATCACGGTTATAATGCTAATATGGAATTATACGGACAAGGTACGCCACCAGACTACAATTTGAGCAAGATAACTGTACCTAATGTTATATATTATAGTGGGCAAGATATGTTGTCGGACCCCTATGACGTAGATATACTGAAAAGTCGATTGCCTTTCGTATTTTCGAATGTTTATCTAAGTGGTTACACTCACATGGCTTACACTTACGCCGCGGAAGCTTACAATGATATTTACTTGAGAGTGATTGCGATTATAAACAAGTTTGACAGTGCTAGGAATAATTCTGTACCAAAATTAGGTCTTGGATACCTAAGAAACTAAAAAATACTTAAGTTTAATTTCTTTAAGAATAAATGTAACTAAACAACTCACATTTATTATTAATGTATGACCAGTCACTTTAAAAGTATTAGTAAAATGTTTATCAAACATGACTTTTTAGGGTTCCATAATATCTACAAGGAACCCTTAGTTTAGTCATGTCTGTCCGAGACATAGCATAGAAACCTTTAGTGCTAGAAAGCTGAAATTTTGCATGGATATAACATATTTTTGAAGTACCTACTGTACATGTAAAGAGGGGATGATTTATTTTTGTCGCCTACTGTGGGGTATCGTTAGTTAGGTCTTTTAAAAATAGTAAGGATTGGTAAGACTTTTTTTTCCTCTACTTTCTCTTTTACTCTCTCCGCACTCGCTAAAAACGCTCGAAAAATCTGAAAAAATCGTGGAGGTATCTTATGTAATGAACTTTAAATGAAAACTATACCGGCTAAGGTAGCTTTATTACTTCAATAGTAAAAGGGGCCCGAATTGTACAATGCTGTTACTAGGAATAGTTCGTACACAATACAAAACCTTTGGAAATAATGGCTTGAATGAAAATGTTACGTGTTAATTACAGAAAGTAAAAACAGATAGTAAGTAAATCCCTTTTAAGTCCAAATATCTTGTAACGCCTCCCTGCAGAACCCTATCGTGCGTGGCCTGACACGCACTTGGACAATTTTTTTAGTTATCTTTCGCAAGCCCATTTGAATAGACTGTAGTAGTATGAAGTAAGTCCAAAGTGAAGAATTTCCTAGTGGTAAAATTATTTATTTAATTCATTAAAGTATGAAATAAAATTGGAATATTTACCCAACATCGAGTTCTTCTTTTCTCTTGTACAGTTTTTCCTTCTGCTCTGAGAAGCTGATGAATTGATCCAAAGCTTTCTTGTTCACGTGGTTATACTTCTTGAGGTGCTGGTTGGCCTTTTCTAATTCTTTGAATAGCTATACAGAAAAATGTTTTATAAAGTATATGTATTTTTGATATGGTGGCATCTTGCCTGATTGGAAGAGATTGAGAAATGTTATCTTGCAGTACTCAATATGTTCTTTAATAAAGACAACAGCAATAAAATGGAATTATTTTTTTAGGTAGATTAAGATATTATAACTTCATCATAGATTTCAGTTCAAAATCTGTGACATCTTTATCATTATGAAACGGTATGCTTAATGGTAACCTAAAAAAAAAAGGATTTCTTTATTTTTTACATAAGACAAAAAAGAAAGATCAGAAGGAAAAAACAAAGATAATATTGCCGGCCGCAATGGATAAGGATCGGCAGTCCGAACTTTCGATCGAGAGGTCGTGGCTTCGAATCCTGGCCATTTCGCCACGGACGTGAACTTCCTCCTAACACAAGTGGATTAAGCTTAGCTGGAGAAGGTTATCAAGAATACTAGTTGTAGTATGTTAGTAAGAGAACACTTGAGCAGCCCGCACCTGCTTGAGAGTCATTTTCTGATACTTGGCATGCAGCTCGGGCGCGTTGCTCAGCGTGCCCAGCGCCGCGATCTTGTCCAGCGACTCCTGGATCTTCTCCTGCAGCAGCACCTCCTTCGACGCCATCTTCTCCAGCCCCTTGGAGTCCTCCTCCATCTTGTCTTGCGCTTCTTTTTCCTGTGAACATAGTCAAATCAAAACATTGTATGTAAACATGTAAAAATTAAAAAAATATCACTTCATGATATAAAACAAATGCTGAAATCTTTAAAACTACGCAATGGATTTTGATGCGGTCTATTAATAGATAGAATGATTCATAACGAAGTTTCTTTATGTATAAGACGTGCATATGCACCGTGACCATAGAAATCTTAATAATAAGGCAATAGAAATGTCAAAGACGCGTGACCTTGTCGCCGCGCATCTGTCTAGTCAAACACAAGTGCGAGTTGAGGAATTGTCGTCTTAATGTCATCGCAAAAAGAATAATTTTGTTTGCAGGAATACAAGCGCATGAGTCTAATCGAACACAAGTGCAAGTTGAGGAATTGTCGTCTTAATGTCATCGCCAAAAAGAATAATTATGTTTGCAGGAATACAAAAAGTGGTATTTGAAAAACGGCGACATGCGTCCCAGTGTTAAAAGATAGTCGATAGCATTTCTATTGACTAGTTATTAAGATTTCTATGACCGTGACAGTACCGTGACAGATAAAATATATTTAATTTATCATCTTAAAATTGACGTGTTTTAGCTTTTTACAGACTTTTGCCTAGCGTAAATACTTTCAACGTAAATAATAAACCTTTTAAAGCATATATGAACCAAAAATAATGTAAATACACGTATAAATTTAATAGTAGTTTTATCTTTTTTCACTACGTCTAACTCGTTTTGTATAAATGGCAATACCGAACGCTTTCCTTCCACGATTCCAACGCAATACAATTGGAGACCAATGTCATTTTAGTAGATTACGAACTTTTGGCACAATTGTAATTGAATTGTAATTGTGTTGTGTCGGAATGACCAATCTCTTTAAAATAGTAGACTTGGGGCCCTGAAGCAAAACCAAGGCGAGTCGTTAGTTCCAATAAAATACAATTAATTAGCCCCAGTTTCAGAGGTGTTACATAAATGTAATAGGCAATTAACACACATAGGCTAGGCTGCCCGCACCACCCAATTTTCTAGACCCGGCCGAACATCTGCCACCAGGCAATGAATTGCAGTGGCCGATCTGGAAGTCCCTAAACCGTCTACGGACCCAGGTTGGTCGCTGCAAAGACAACCTGGCCAAGTGGGGATTCACAGACACATCCAACACTAGTTGCGAATGTGGATCGCCCACCCAAAGTATGGCCCATCTGTTGTCCTGCCCATTGCTTCCTACCCCTTGTACCCTAAAAGACCTTATGCAGGCCAAACAAAAGGGCGTCATAGTAGCATCCTATTGGTCTAAAGCTATATAAGCTGGAAATATAAAACAGAATTACAATAGTCACTGACACGAAAAGAAGAAGAAGAAGAACACACATAAATTAAATTGTAACTTGTACTTTTTAAAGTATAACTTGTACTGAGTTTTTCATGCAATAAAAATAAATGTACCACCAATATCTATAAAATAAACAAAAATACATTACTACTATCCAATGGTCAAAATGACAAGGCCAAATACATACCATTCACTCACTCAAGCACACCCAGTCTCAGAACAAATCTTTGAGAATTACACAAAGATTTGTCCCATGTGGGGATCGAACAAACAAAAAAAAAACTATAAAACTATAACTAAAACTTATACAAGTCAGTAAACGCACAAAATGATCGCAGCTGATGTTCTGGACAGCATCTAATATAATATAAATCTCACCTTATTCCTCCACTTGTCGAGTTCCACCTTCAGCGCCTTCTCATTCTTGACGGCGACCTGCACCTTCCGCTCCACCTCCTCCAGCTCCTTGTTGATTTGCTTGATTCGTTTCTCGGTGGCGGTGAGGTCGCCCTTGCTGTTGGCGAGGCGCCGCTTGCGGTCCTCCACCGAGATCTCCTGCAGAGCTTGCACTAACTCGTCTTTACGTCTGGTGGAACGAAAAAGTATTGAGTATAGATTCTTATGAATGAAAATATATATATTGTTAGCAACCTCTTTAGATAATAGGCATTAAACCTTTTTCGATGTCATCGAGACCATAGACAGTAAAAAAAACAAAAAAGGAGAACTGTCAGATATAGGTCGGCGTCTTCGATTTGACCGATATTACATGATTATTAATGATAAATTTAAAAGAATTCGATTAGTTTGATCGTAAATATAAGTGAGATCATTAGTTTTACGGTGTACCTATGCAATAATTATTACGTAAGTTCTGAGATTGTTGTTATCTTATGTCTAAATAATTCAATTTCCCAAAAAAATATATATAATCATGTGGTAATTTGTCTCTTAACTGTTCCATTATATTCGCCAAAAGAAAACAGTATAAAAGAAATACAGTACAAGCCTTTTTAGTCTATTTAACAACTAATTGTATTGTTAAAAAATAAGTAATGGCCAAAACAAAGTAAGTTTCGTCTAGCTTAGGTATATATATTCTACTTATGACGCTGGCACAAAAAGAGTTCAGAAATTTCGAGTTTAGCAGCATACGAATCCATGGCTAAATTGGCAAAGCTCCTGTGCCGTTTACCCAGGGGGTGCAGGTTCGGGTCCTGCAGGATTCTTAATTTTTCAACTACAATATTATATAAAATAAGTAATGGCTTTTGCGTTCAACTGTTATCCTTTTAACAAATTCTTGTCCAAACCAACAATAACTCTAAGAGCTCAACCTACATGGTCAACTTACTTACAAGTTTATTATAGTGTGGTTTTACTATTAACAGAACTATGTACTAACAACCATGTAACTATGAACAACTTCTAATTGATTAGTTTTATAGAATTTAGCTATGCTTAGCAAATTATTAAGATACAGTTGAAAAAAAAATGGGACCGGCAGGATTTGAACCTGCGACCTACTGCACACCAGTTGGTTAAATTTCCATAATTTTTCCAACTTTTCCTTAGTACTATGTATATTGTTTTACCTACCGGATCAAGTTATTTGTAAGTAAATTTTCAAGCTTGTTCTTCGTGGCTTCCAAGTTCATCCTAGCGCTGAAAGCTTCCTTGTTCTCTTGCGTGAGGCGACGGATGGCGTCGTTGAGTTCATCCACCTTGCCTTGATCGGATGTCGATAGCTGCTCCATTAGCTCCTGAATGCGGAAAATTATCGATAAATAAGTGTATTCTGAATTATTATATAATAATGACCTTAATGTGAATAATGCTATGTGAATTTGACGACCGGATAGCGGAGTGGGTAGTGTACCTGCCGGCGACGCCGAGGTCGTGGGTTCGATTCCCACTTAAGACAAATTTTTGTGTGCATGAACATAGGGGTTTGTCTTAGTCTGGGTGTTTCTATGTATAATAAGTATGTATTTACAAAAGAAAAGTATATAATATGTATTGGTATCAGTTATTCTAGTACCCATAGTACAAGCTCTGCTTAGTTTGGGACTAGATGGCGTTGTGTGTGTTGTGAAATATTTATTTATTTATTTTAATGCCTACCTTACAGACCACAAACTTTTGATAAGTTAATTTATTTGTGGTGTAGTATGAAGTGCGCTCCTTACACCATTTGTGATTTACTAACATTTTGCTAGAATCTGTAAACTATGGGCCGGCATAAAATCTAATTAAATTATTAATTAAAATTAAATAATTTCAAAATATTGAACTATGTTAATATATATATAAAACTTGGATTTTAAACCACGACACTAAAAACAATGACAGTCAGTGAGCTTTGGAAGAAGCTTGTAAATTATATAAAAATGTATCACATACCTGGTGTAACTCAGACTCGAGTCCTTCCTTGGTGGCTTGCATCGCTTCGAGACTGGACCTGCATTGCGCCAGCGAGCGTTCCTTGGGGCCGCGGAACCTTTCTATTGACGACAGTTCTTCCTTCATCAGGCGAATGTCTGCTTTTACTTTGTCGAAGATATCTCTGTAAAGAAAGTTTTCAATATTTATTTAATTCATCATTCTACCGAAGAATAGTTTATTTGGGTTGATAAAATTATAGATTCCTGTGTGACATTTAATTTTGTAGACAAATGACAGTAATATTATCATGTTTGATGTTGTATTTTATATGAGAGAAAATAAAAGATTCTTTTATCTTCTAAATTCAGTAGTATAGCAAATAAAGAGTACACGGTTGGCGTAGTGGTATAAGCGGTCATCTAGCCGCTTTCGACTGCGCTGGTGTTGTGGGTTCTCTGATCTGAAATCTGACACTCATTATCACTCTGAGTGTGCTCTGTGTGTGTGAAATTTATGTTTGTGAATTCCGCCGCGATACAGGAGTTATTCCTACAGCGAAATTATAATAATATATAACCCGTTTTACATATTGTAAATGAAAAACATTTAATTTTAACAGTTTTACATATAAAATTATTTTAATATTGCTACTCACTTGGCCTTCCCTTGTTTAGTTTCGGTCCTCTGCATCTCAGAAACAATAGAGTTAATACTAGTCTCTGTTTTGCTCAGTTCTTGTCTCAGCGTGTTCAATTCTTGCTCCAATGTGGTTATTTGTTCCATGAGCTCGGAGCGAGTCTTCTGCATTTCCAGGCGAGATCGCGATTGGTTGAAGTAACCTCCAGTGAGGGAACCTTTGGATGATACCTGTTACGAAATATGAACATTTTTAATAATGATTTATACATCAACAAAGAAATATAGATTAAGAAGGATTGAAAGGCGACAAATTATAGACCATATTATAGAATTGCAGCCAAAATTTCTGCTAACTATAAAACTTCAGTATTCTTTTGTACATGCATTTGCAAAATTTAATTATACCATGAAATATTCCAAGACAGAATAGCAAACATTATAGACTAGAATAAGATTTATTTTCAAAATATGGTTGTTTAATGGTGTTAAAGGTATTTTTACAGTATATTCTGCATGTAAATATTAAGTTTCACATAAAAATACACAACATGGTCATTATTCAAATTATGACACAAAATAAATTAATCACAGTTGTAGTATTATTTAGGGTTTATCATTGTTTCAAAGTTATCCTTCATTAGTTAATTTTAATGTTGTTAATTTTTAAGTAACCCTGTAGAAATCTCCAAAAGCACTTACGTACCATTATAAAATTATGTATGTAATAATTTATATAAAGATATATTGTTTTAGGTATGTACTTCTACTATTTCCTCAACAAATAATTTGAAAACAAAAAAAAAAAAAAAAAACAATATAAATAATTATATCTTCATTACTATAAACTAGTAAAACCACTTAATATAATATTGTTTAAAATATTATAGTATTTACACTAATATAGTTTTGATCCTAACACAAAATTCAAATACATTAACATTATCTGATAATCTTGCTTATACTACTTGTTTACGCTAAACTCGTTAACTCGTATATTGGCATCCTTTGTTTCTCTATTAGAAAGGCATATGCAAAAATGTGTCTTGTATTCACTACGTTATGACTTGCTATTCTCAGTGCGAGAATCTTACCTTGCCGTAACACAGTCTTTGACTAGCACGGAAGGTAAAGAATCTTATTTCTGTATACCGTCAATTATTTTTATTTTTAATTATTATAGGTTTTCAATGCAGTTGCACAAATGAACTAACCGACAAAAAAATATTTTTTTTAAGTTCCTACACTACCGGCTATCAATCAACTTGGCAATGTATTAGACTCATGTTTTATTTACATTATGGACAAAAAGTAATTTTTAAGTTGAAATGTTTATGCTGATGTTCTAAAGTTATTGTCCATTCACTTATTTAGAATAGAACAAGTCTGCAAGTATGTGTTTAACTTCTTTGTGTACATGTATAATTTTAAGTTAATAAATAAATTAATAATAAATAAAATTATATGTTACCTGATCTCCCTCCAGCGTGACACAATCGAGATGGAACTGCTTGCCGAGCTCCGTGGCACACTCGAGGTTCCTGCAGATGAGCGTCTTGCCGAAGATGTACTTCATAGCTTTGGCGTACTTCGCGTCGTACTTCAACTTCTGCACCATGGCTATGGCGTTCTATAATAGTAAAAATATATATTAAACTGGTGGCCAAATAGTCAATAAAAAGTATCCTTACATCCTTATCTATACATTAATAATTATTCGTCCGACTGACTGACCGATTCGTCAACGCAGAGCCTAAACCACTGGGCTAGAAACCTTGAAATTTTGTAAGAAGGTTTCTTATATGGCGTAGCGGCGCACTACGAAGGGATTTTAGGAAACTGCACCCTAAAAAGGGTTAATTAAGGGAGAGCCAGTTGTAAGGAAGTCCGTAATTTTAGAAGTTAGAAGCACGGAGTTTCGTGTAGCTGATCTTGAATAAAAATAAATGAATTTATAAAACGGGCTTTTAATAAATTGTATCCGCAAGCGGGTGAAATTAGGGGTTTAAGTTAATAGTAAATTTACGTAAAAATCAATATATGGCGATGTGCATGTTTTCTAACTCGCGCTACGGGACCGGGTAGTAACGTCCCAGGCAGGCAAAGTCGCGGGCACCAGCTAGTTCTTACATATCTTAAAACAAAGCCCCTCGCTTCAAATTCAAATCATTTATTTTCATAGGCCCCAGGAGGCGCTTGAACACTATCTGTTCGCGATAAACTCACAATCTACTAAAAATATTATCATGCGATTGTCACCAGTAGGAATAGTGATCTTGCGGGTTCCAAGACAATTTTAACTCTCCCTGGGATTGCCCGTGTGTCATGCACGGTGCCTTTCAGTTGGTTACCGCTGTAGATCCTGGCGTCACAGGAGTCACAGTGTTGGGCGTGTGGGTGGGATTATATCCTTAAAAAATAGGAATAGTGATCTATGAGAAAGGTTTAGGTATATAATTAACTCACATTATCACTGGGGTACACCATATCCCTCACTTGCAGTCGGTTGAGCGGCATGAACGTCACTTCTCCAGGCAAGCTCTGTCTGTTCATCTCCTTCAGGATCTTCGTGCCCACCGTGTCTGATTCTACGATGTGATGGAATAGACGATTACCGGCGGTTACCTGCGGATGGGTAAGAAAGTTAGTAGCTTGATACATCATCCAACCGGCCTAGCATAACGAGCGAGAGATAGATTTTGTCGCGTTTTTGCCAAGGGTAGCCATAGAAAAATAAGACAAAATCTATGTCATGCTTGTTATGCTAGCCTCTCAGGTTGATCTTAAAGCAATAATAATACTATACATAATGCCATCATGGGCTCTATACATATTACACTCTATTCAAGGCACATTTTATCCTCAAATGTAAAAAAATTAATAATCTGAAGCTCATTATAGGGTCGTCTGTCTATAGTAAACAATCGTGTCAGTTGTACAACACTGTAATAATTAAAAAAAAACAGGGTCTCGATGGTCAGCGTATGCGCCTCTCACCGTGAGGTCTTAAGTTCGATTCCCGGGTCAGGCAGTGTTTTTTGTGAACTTTCATCAGAAAATCCTGAATTGTAGCACAGAGTTGGAATTGTGCCTGGTGGATGGCGATAGGCTCACCCCCTATCCCATGTTACCTAAACATAGCAGGTGAAATGTGGGTGTTGTACACCTCTGCCACACCCGTCTGGGTAATATAAGCATGATGTTATGTTATGTTATGTTATGAAAGTAATAGAGTAACATTTACCTCAACAGCGGTATAAATGGTCTTGTCACACGAGAAGTTTTCGATGACGGGTCCGTAGTACTGCGTGGCGATCTTCCCCCAATCGCCGCCGCGCTCTTGGAATGTCTCCAGCACCTTGCGGACACTGTCTCTGCCGTTTAGGATTGGCTGAAAAAAATATTATTGATAAATATTATATTTCTTTTTTAAAACGAGCGACGCCCGCATTAGGCAGAAGTGAAGTATATGGTACTACTATTCACTCACAAATAAATTTATAATATCAATATAGACAATTTTGTTTTCATAATAAATTAATATAAAATAGTTATTTGTGTATTAAGTGAACAAACTTTGTATTTTCTTCAAATGCTAAATTTTAGTACCAGAAAAACTTTTTCGTGTAGTACATACAACTTTTTATCTCGGCAGCTCGAAAATGCAAAAAAAGTCGATTTTGCTGAAGGAAACTAGAAGAAAAATCGAGTTTTGCTCACTGTTTCAACACATCAAAGAACGCCTTTTCGAGCTGCCGAGGGCAAAACATATTAATTTGTTACCTTGCCAGCCATGGAACGCAGAGCTTGATCAGCCTTCGCCAAATCGTCTTTCAGAGATGAGAGGTTTTGTGTCAGCGATGTTTCTTTGCGCCACAACTCACTTAATGAAAAAAATGCACATGGTACACTAATATTATGAAATGAAAAAAATATGTTTCTTTGTATTTTTGTACCCAATAAGCGCTGAATCATCTGGACGCATCTTTTAAACCTTCGCGATTAGAGATTTTTTTCAAAAATTAGACAACAGGTCAAAATCGCATAATTATTATAAAGGTAAATAAATACAAGCCTATGTCAGTCATCAGTCAGCTCGTGACCACGAATGATGCAAGTCATTACGAAACGTCGAGCATAGGAATTTATTTACCTTTATAATTATGACGCGATTTAGACCCATTTGAAAAATGGACACATTTGATAAAAATACCCCAGGAACAATATGCGGAGCCGGGCACGCAAGGATTTAGGAAGCAAGATTGCCCTCCACCAAATGCTAATAATGTACTGCCACTCATAGATATCTGTCGTTATGTGGAGTCAGACATCTGCTCAATTTAACCAAGGGTCTCACTCACATCGTCTTGTATCAGGTTGTGGATGTTAGCTGGTGTAAAATACTGATATTTAGTTGCCCCAGATTGTTCAAAACACGATTCGTTGTATATGCTGTATCAGGAGTATATTACTAACTTTATCACAATAGACCCACGGAGATCGACGTGAACACCCAAAGCCTTGTCCCAACAATATTAAATTACTTACTTCCTAGAACTTTGTTCCTGATCCTTTTTCTTCTTGCACTCATAGTACTGTTTGTTGTGGTCGTCGATGGCCACACGCTGCCTCTCCATCTCTTTCGTGGTGTCTTCAATTCTCTTCTCTAGTTCCGTGAGTTTGGTAGCGTCGCGACGTAAATCGTCTCGCAGTTTTGTCTCGTGATCCTTTTTGTCCTTTATTTGCTTGCTTAGAGACCTGTGAACAAGTTGAATAGAGAATCGTACCAACATTTTTGGACTTGTAAAAGTAATTTGATGACCGGATCGCGGAGTGAGTAATGTACCAGCCTGCGACGAAAAATCTTTGTGTGCATGAACATAGGGGTTTGTCTTAGTCTGGATGTTTTTATGTACAATAAGTAGGTATTACAAAAGAAAAGTTTATTTGTATTAGTATCAGTTATTCTAGTACCCATAGTACAAGCTCTGCTTAGTTTGGGTCTAGGTGTCGTTGTGCGTGTGTAAGTTTTGAGATATTTATTTATTTTTAATTTACACATACTATACAGGGTACTTTTTAGGCTTCTTATGAAGGCCCTGTATTAATTTGTTACTATAATATTAAGACAATTTTTTCTCCTGTACTAAGAATTTCGAAGCTTAATCGCGCCAACAAGCACAAATAACTATTTGGCCTCAATATTGTTCACAAGAAATCTATTGGTGACGAAACTTACTTGAGTTCCTTCTCAATCCAGCGATCCCTGTCCTGCTTGGACGTGAATTGCGTGCCCCTCCCTTGCTTCGCGTACAATTCCTGCCTCTTCTGTTGGTTGAGTGCCAACGCTCGGGTGCATTCTTCTTCCCGAGCCTTCATCTCTTCGTATTTAGGCTTCAATTCTTCCAATTCTCGCTCTTTCTCTGATATTTGTTGACGAAGGCGTTCTAATTCGCCTTCAGCTCTTTCCTATATACACAAAAAGTATTCTTTGTTTATATATTTGAAAGATTATTCTAAAAGTCTAGATTGTTTACTGACGATCAACAGGAGTTAAATGATCTGAAGACCATAGATATATTAAACTTTGTTGATGGAGATACTCTTATGTGGCTATGGTTCTTTTAATAGACAAATATTAGAAATGTAGCCGTTAGCATAGGTAAAATCAAACATCTTAGCAGGTCGTAAAATGCACTGTCTCAGTCACTCGTAGTCGTAGGGTTCACGCTTTACTATATCTCGCACTCGCCCTCGCGAGCCGCCAAGAAGTTTGACCTTTCTTAATATTAGAAAAATCTTTCCATTGTTTTGTATGTTTGTTTGTTTATACCGGCATTACCGGAAAAACATTGGGAACTTTTTATCCACGTGGGAAACACGTGACCGCACGAGTAAGATCGTTTGTAATAACACTTCGAATTTGAATGACTTACCTTAGATTTATTGTCGCCGTCCACATCGTCACTTAAGTCTTTGATGCCCAGCTCGAGTTTGGTCTTTTCTCTGAGCAGCTGTTGCTGTTCTGTGGACAAGATGTCCTTCTCTTCGCGAGCGGCCGCCACGTCCTTACGAGCTTCCTTTAATTTTCTGTGAAAATTTACAAGTAATGTGGTTTTATAACAAATTAAGTCAGTTTGATAAGAAATTGGTTGGTTAAATGATAGAAAAAAATTGAAGCAAATGTGGAACCCGAAAACTACATGTAATGAAAATTGTATTTAAAAGAAGCATGATAATGTTAAATAAATTTAAACTTATAATTAAATTTATTTATATAAATACATTTAAAATATTATTGAACAATTATATTTTTAATAAAACAAAAAGGAATTAATTTTTTTTTTTATTATTTTTTTTATTATTAAATATGGTTTTACACAAATTAAATATGGATAAATAATTTAAACAATAAAATTCTAAGACTTCTTTTTAAATTTGATTAGTTAGACATGTAAAAAAAACTAACCTGTTAGCTTCCCTAACATGTTCTTGAGCTTCTCTCACCAAGTCAGCATAATGTTGCTGCTCTTTACCGCTGTTCGAGCGCATTTTCTCAAGCTGAAACAAATTAAAGCTGTATAGACTGAACATTAAGAGATTTGATTGTGGTTTTTTAAATTTCTGTGTGTTTATGTTTTAGTTGGAGGGTTTCGGTCATACTTGACTGACTAAACATTGTTTTACACTTGAAACTAGAAAGTAATTTTATTTACAGCAAATTTAGGCTTTGTCATGTGTGTCACTACAATGTGGCATAGCTGACACATCTAGATACAATTAAAGGAAATATCAATGAATTGTACCTCTTCTAACTTTCTCTTGTTTTCTCTATGCTCTGTGTCGTGAATGATGAACTCGAGCACGCGGCGCGCGCGGTCCCATTTCTGATACTCCTTCAGTTCCTCCTTCTCCTCTTCCAGGGTCTTCAGACGTTCCTCTATGGTTTGAAGGAACTCATTGATTTTCTCTACCTACGAATAAATAGTGATTTGGTTAATTGAGTCAATGATGTTCAACAGAATGGAAGTCGAGGATCAAACAAAATTCACTACAATAATGTCCTAAGTTGGATTGACGTAAATATAGGTTCATGTTTGGAAATTTGAACAACTATCACAATCAAATTTAAATTTTAAGGCCATGCAGTCGTTACGGGTTGTGAAAGGCCAGAAAGATTGCTAAATAGTCTAACAAATATCTCACAACTTGCACACAACGTCATCTAGTCCCATACTAAGCAGAGCTTGTACTATGGGTACTAGAATAACTGATACTAATACATATATACTTTTCTTTTGTAAATACATACTTATTATACACAGAAACACCCAGACTAAGACAAACCCTCATGTTCATGCACACAAAGATTTGTCTTAAGCGGGAATTGAACCCGCGACCTCGGCGTCGCAGGCAGGTACACTACCCACTCCGCCACCCAGTCGTTAAGAGAGTATTGTTTCACCTCATACTGAGATGTGGAGGTCTGATGACAGTTGCTGCACGTTAAATACTGATATTTAGCTAAATTAAGGCGCTCCACCCACTGCACCGCGCCCCATCGCGTAGCGCGTTTTACCATTGTATGCAAGTATCTCAATTTGTATAGAAATCACGCCTAGCACTACACACAACGACGCGGCAATGCGCGGGAAGGCGCCCCGCGTTATCCGAACCGCGGCGGGACGCGTCTTCAGTGGATTAGGAGTGGAGCGCCTAAGACAAGAAGCTGACCCCAATGTAATCAGGAAAAGGCTTCCAAGATATATTATACTTCAATGTTCAATTTGTTTGTATGAAACTGAATGCCTTTTAGCGTTCTGGAGCACGGATGTTTTTGAGCGCAGAACCGAGGTCCATTTAATTTTACGCCAATGAATAGCGTGCAGAAATTACATAATATAATATATCATGCCTATATTATCCAGAAGGGTGTGGAAGAAGTGTATGACACCTTCATTTCACCTGTTAAGTACAGAAATTATTTCTTCATATTTGTTATAACTGAAAAAACAAAAACAATTTCATAAAGACTATAATATGATGATGTACAGTGGGCCAACGAGTTAGCTATGCAGGGCATAAACTTCTATGTCATAGTAAAGACTTACTACACCAGTTATAGATAAGTGAGTTACATATCTAAATAGTGGGTATATTATACTTATTAAATATGTAATTCACACATGCATATCTGTTGCAGTCAGTTTTCACTATGGCGTAGAAATTTTTGCCCTGCATAGCTAATTGCTTGGCCCACTGTACCTTTCCAACAGTTTCCTTGAGGATAGTGACGGATTCCTCCCTGCGTTCATCATACACTCTGGTGCCTGCCACTTCTCTTAGAAGCTTCAGTCTGTGGGAGTCTGGGGCAATGGCCATTTGATTGATCTGAAAAAAAAAATAATAATAGTGAAACTTCATAATATAACAATCAAGGTAGATATTGTAAACATTCTTTGAATGAGAATGCTGGTTTACCATTACCCTGAAAATTATTATCAATATGCTTGAACGACTTCTATCTAGTTTGGTGGTGAGATTAGACTCAGCAATTACTGGTATTAAAGGAAAAAAAATATCAATCAAATCTGTAAATAAGTGTAAATAGTCTTCCAATGTAGAGATGTTATCTTTTTTTAAGCTACTTCTGCAGGGAACATAGGTGTAGTCCACCTGATGGTAAGTGAACTACAGTCCATGGACATCAACAATCTACAATAGCTGATTTTAGGGCCTCATCTCACCACCAAACTGGAGCACAGAAGAAGTTAAAGGTGGTGCTGCCACCTTCAAGCTCATTCACAAGAGCTCTAACACCAGTAACAACATCCCTACAACACTGGGACATAATTCATGTTATATAAATCAATAAAAACTTATGGGCCTTGTGCAGGATGAGTGGCACATATTTAATACTCTTGTAATGAGAAATTTTAATCACTTGTATAACTAAAATCAAACATCTAGGCTGTAGTACAGTTGGCTGCAAATATCACCTGTCATGCCCTTGCTCTGATAGGTCACACAATGTGCAGTATCTGTTGATATCTAAATAAATTGCAGCACACCCAACTTCACTACTGTCTATTTGTCAGATTGTTTTTTTTTTAGAATATTAATATATATATACATACTTTGCCCTGCTTAACAATGTAGTACGGGTTGGAATTGGACAGGCCGGCACTCTCGAGGAGGTTAAGCACCTCAGATCGGGGCACCACTTTCTTGTTGAGAAAGAACTGATCTTTCTTAGATCCAATGACTCGACGGAGGAAGATTTCATCTTTTTCAATCTGAAAGTCAAACATTTATGAAAATCTTTGATTTATTTGTTTATCAATTAAATTATAGATAAAATCAAGTTTCTAGGTGGTTTGAATTATCTGTGCTAACAATAACTGAAAATGCTCTATCTCTGTCACTTGCAGCACTGTACATGTAATGTGTGTGAGAGTGACTAAGCACATATTTTGTAGTTGTTCTACCTAGAAACTAGATTCTATCTATACTTACAGATTATTCTATTTTATAATAATAATCATTTATTTGCTAGGAATATGATACACATCTAGATGTTACATTAATAAAGTTTAGTTCTTACATAATAATAACCTGCTATTTTAGTATGAAAATATATTTTATTTTTGATTTGTCAATATCTAAATCATAAACATTTTTGTTTACATTATTGTCAAAGTTATGATAATTTAAAATATGATTAAGTAGATATTTTCATAATCAACTAGTCAAATTTTGTAAAAAAATAATTTATTTTATAACAAAGCATCTCTAAACTTGTGAGATCTCATATCTTCTTTATAAAATCAACAATGGAATAGATGCTTTCTTTGACACTTAAAAATGATTTAATATGATTTGTACCATTTAAAACTGAAGATTGTGTGAATACATGTTTTAGTGCACTGCATGATTTCAGATGAGTCACCTAGTCAGTATATTATAGGCAAATATTTATTTTACAGAATACTCAAGAGAGTATTCCTATTCACTAAGTCTTAAAGATAATACTCAGTGAAATAAACTAAATCCATAATTCCCACTTATATGAAAACAAAATAACCAAAACCACATTTGAGTGGTATCTGGGCCTTAATCAATGTTCAGCAGGGCCGGATTAACCCTTAGGCAAAAAAGGCAACTGCCTAGGGGCCCCGCATCGGTAAGGGCCCATCGTGGACGAAGGATTTTTTTATATTTATATACAAACTTTAATGCTAATTAAACTTTATTTCATTTTAAACCACTGTGAAGAGGACTACTATGACGCATATGCACATTAACATTTATTTTTCTAATTCATACAGTTACATTGTAATAGTTTGATGGTTTTCTTTAAAACGTTATCATTCCATTGCCTAGGGGCCTCGACATGGTTAATCCGGCCCTGATGTTCAGAGACAATGTTCAGTTTTATGACCCCTCAGATAATAAGGTATACATTGTACTCACTGGGATCCTGTTATCAGAGTTATCGAAAATGATCTCCACAAAGGCAGATATAACTCGGGGTCCAGTGCCTTCATGCAATAGAGCAAGTCGCTGTTCTGGTCTGAGATGTGAGAACTCATCACTTAGTACAAATTGTATGGCTGAAAAAGTTACAATAGAACAAATAAACGGACACTGAAAATTATAATTTACATATAATATAACAAAAAGCAAGAAACAATCATTATTCAGTCAGTGACTAAAGCACAACTTACCGAAGAAAAAGTTACTTTTTCCTGAGCCATTGCGTCCGACCACGACATTGTGTCGTTTGTCGAACGGCTCCACCACAATTTGTTCACGGTAACTCTTGAATCCTTGGATTATCACCTGTAAACAGTTGGAATCAGCTCTCAATTCTCAAACGCGTCACTATTTTAAAAGCTATATCAAAATAACTCAAACTTTTTATATGAATACATAATATGTATTAATATTTAAGAGTTTACCTGTTTTATATGCATTTTTTATATATCAGCGTGATAATATTATGAAAAATTATTGTTTATCCAACATTCACCGCCATTTCCAAATGCCAAAATTTTCAACAATGGTGGAACAACTGTCAAAAATGACGTTGACATTTTTATTGTCCTTGCCTAGACGTGTGGCCTGCATTTATACGTTCAGTCTAAATTACGCAACTAATAACGTCATGCCCATTTTTCATTCAAAGTCACCGGATCAAGCTTCAAACACTATTTAAAAAAAAATTGTTGATTAATTAAATTATATGTTAATTAAAAGTTAATCATCAGATTAACTTTTAAACTACGCGTTGCATGATTAAATAAAATATAACGGGAATTAACGCTATCATGCAATTATTTACCTTTTAGGCTTTACGTTTCGGTAATGCTGCCAGCATTTTGGGAACGAGGCCTTCTGACAGTTTAGATTAAGTTATTAAGCTAATTTAATGTAAGATACTGTCAGCGTGTCTGTAAAATTCTAAACATTTTTTTAATTAATTTGCTGGCAACATTTCACTTCGCAACTTATAAGACTTCAGTTTCATTAACTGGCAGCACCACATTGTTCTTATTGGTCTATGATTCTTATTGGTTTATGTTTCGACCTATCAGAGCAAGGCACTATTTTGGCGGGCATTCAAAGTAATAACGTAAGGTACGCGTCATAGTCAAGGCATTTTATCGTGTGGTGGCTTCGAGTTAACATCAAAGAAAATAGTGTATACTGCGTGATAATTCTAAGGTAATATGTCTTCTTCTTATTTATCCTTGTGTATTTTTTACTGTGATGTGAACTAGTGTGAAGTGATTACGGTCAAAGGTAATTTCTGTGAATTAAATGTGTTGTCTGAACTGTTATGGAGTTTACTTTACATTTCAGAAGTGGGATCAGCGGACTTTTATAACTCGTAAAAAGAATCACGAGAATTAAAACTCGTCCGTTTATCCCACGCCACGCTTATTAATTATTTTTTTATCTTACTTTAACATAGTGAGGGAAGGCTCCATAAAGTGTATTTATATGTGTACATGTGGGTAAACGACAGCAGTCGTGTAAGTACCTTTTGATTGTTCTAATTTCAAAACTTTGTTTAAATCTACAAAACGACATTTCATTTCGTTAAGTAGGTAACTAATTTTGAAAGCTGTTAACTATTTATATTGCCTGGGCACTCCTATGGATATGTAACAGACCTTAAACAGTGCATGTCGTTTTGCCAGGGCGACACTCTGGAGACGAGATGCATCATGTTTTCAATTGTTAGGTTACGTTTTCAATTGTTAGGTTATGTTTAAAATCGTAATATGGCTATCTATTGCATCTTTCCGGGACATTCCTACGGAGATGTAACTGATAATTATCGGCATGCACCCCATTTTGCCAGCGCGACACTCTGGATATGAGATGCATACTTGCCAGTTACCAACTTATTAATTTTAAATATCGGTTTCTCTATTTAATATAATTGACTATGATCTAATAACTTGTTCACATTGTATATTGCCAGGGTACTCCCATGGATAGATAATGTGTCCTAAGGTATGTATTTCATTTTGCCAGGGCTACACTCTGGATATGCAATACATATTTTCTCTATTTAATATAATTGACTATGATCTAATAACTTGTTCTAATCTAATATGTTGTTCACGTTATATACTGCTTGGTACTCTTATGTAACGTGTACTAAGCATAGAATCAATTAATTTACTTACTATCATAAGAATAACTACAAATGATATAAACATAATCACAATTACAGACATAATGGATCCATCGCCTGCGGGCAGTGGTAGCGGACGTCACTGCAATAACGAGGAGGAGCCGATAAGTGCGGCTCGTAACGAGAGCCCAAGGCGGAATCCGCAGCGACGTCAAGTTCATGAAAGCGAGGGAGCGGAGTCTGGATACCAGGTAAGTCCGCAAACGCTTAATAATGAATCTTTTGATAGAAGCCGTGATAATAGTCAACTTTGTGATGATTTTAGTGAATATTATAATAGTAAGAAAAGTTTTCGATATAATTCATCTGGTTATGAAATCCGGGTCAGGAGGGTAGGACGACGAAAAAGCAAAAAAAAAGCTATAATCAACTGCAACTGATGTTATTCATTCATGAACTATCCCCTCATTAGGGATTAAAGTAGACGCTAATCCTGGACGTCTTAAACAAACTAATTTTTTTATTAATCAACCAGGAATTTTTTTTGGTCAATGGTTAGAAATTTGTGGTGCTAATCATAGATTTATGCCAATTTGTAGTAGAAAGAATTTCAATTAAAAATTTTATTAATTGAGTTAATAATTATTAGTTAGCTCTTAAACCATTTTATAGTAAATTAGCATTTACTTCTATAAATATAAAGAATTAGTTAAATCTATAACATAAGTATGTCAAATTTAAATTATTACACTTAAGTAATATTCTTTTATCCCTCAAATAATACCTATTAATTGATTTTTTTTTGTTTTTTTACTTATTTATTTAATTTTTAATATTTTTAAATTATTATATTTATAATATTAATAACTCTTATAATAAAAGTAATAAAAATAATTTTATAATAAAATATTTACCTTGAAAATGATATGTAATTTATTTAAAATTTTTGATCCTTCAACTAATTTATTTAATTTATCACTAAATTTAATAAGAACAATTTTAGGAATTTTATTTATCCCCTATTCATATATTGATTGATCCCTAATCGACATTATTATTTTTGAAATTTAATTTTATCTAAACTTCATAATGAATTTAAAACATTACTAAAAAATAATTATTTCAAAGGATCAACAATTATTTTTATTTCAATATTTTCTTTTATTTTATTTAGTATTTTTTTAGGATTATTTCCTTATATTTTTTATTAGAACTAGTCATCTTACTCTTTCACTATCTATTTCACTCCCATTATAATTAAGTTTTATGATTTATGGTTGAATTAATGATTCCCAACATATATGTATTCATATAATCCCTCAAGGAACTCCAACAATAATTATTAAAATAAAAACATCCCCAATTCGATTTTATAATGCCGTTAATATTCCAGCATTTAATATTTTGATAATAAATTACTAATAAATAAGATACTAAGCCTAAACCATCTCATCCTAATAAAATTCTAATAATATTTGGTCTAATAATTAATAATATTATTGAACTAACAAATAATAAAACTAAAATAATAAAACGCAATAAATGTGTCTCTGATTTTGTCTTTTTCTATAATAAATAACAACTGAAGAAATTAAAAAAACAAATATTATAAATAATAATCTTATTCAATCTAATAAAATAGATATTATTATATTTATAGAATTAAAAGAAATAATTTCCCACTCTAAAAAAATTACTATATTTTTCATAATAAAATAAATCATTATAAAAAATTTAATACTCTTATCAAAAAAAAAAAAAAAAAAACAAACTGAATATCTTAAATTATTTATAATTTAAAATGAATTTTATTCATTTTTTTGATACCACAAATCAATATTTTCATTAGATTATTTAAATAAAATCAAATTATTATAAAATAAATTTTAATAATTGAATGGTAATCTATGTAATATTAATATTAAATATTCTCGAGAAACTCCTGTATAATATCTATAAACACCAGAATAATACTTTCCATGTTGAACATAAGAATATAAATATAAACTATAACCAGCACTAAAAAAAGAAACTAATATTAATATAATTATTGATAGCCAAGATCATCTTATTAATCTATTAATTAATCTAATTTCCCTATTAAATTTAATCTTGGGGGAACTGCTATATTAGAAGATATTAATAAAAATCATCATAATCTTATTGAAGGTATAAAGTTCATTATATATTCTAGAGAAGTAAATTAATTTAAATGAAAATTACACATAATCACCCCTTTCACTTAGTTGATTACAGACCATGACCTTTAACAGGAGCAATTGGAGTTATAACTTTAGTTACTGGTATAGTAAAATGATTCCATAATTTCAACATAAATTTATTAATTTTAGGTTATTTAATTGTTATTTTAACTATATATCAATGATGGCGAGATATTTGTCGTGAAGGTACTCTTCAAGGTAAACATACTATTTTAGTTATTTCAGAAGTTTTTTTTTATCTCATTTTTTTGGGCATTTTTCCATAGAATATTATCACCTAATATTGAAATTGGAGTTACTTGACCTCCATTAGGCATTACCCCATTCAACCCATTTCAAATTCCCTTACTTAATACTATTATTCTTATTAGCTCAGGTGTATCTATTACTTGAGCTCATCATGCATTAATAGAAAATAATATTAATCAAACAATTCGAGGATTATTTATTACTATTATATTAGGAATTTATTTTTCTATTCTTCAAGCTTATGAATACTTTGAAGCACCATTTACTATTGCAGATAGTATTTATAGGTCAACATTTTTTATAGCAACAGGATTCCATGGTTTACATGTTATTATTGGAACATTATTTATTTTAACTTGTTTAATTCGACATCTAAATAATCCTTTTTCTAATAATCATCATTTTGGATCTGAAGCAGCTCTGCATGATAGACATTTTGTTGATGTAGTTTGATTATTCCTCTATATTTCTATTTATTGATGAGGAAACTAATTATTTATATAATATATTTAGAATATTTGACTTCCAATCAAAAAGTTCAATTTTTATTTTTAATATAAATAATTATTTTAATATATAATATTTTTATTTTAATCATAATAATTTCTAATATTTTAATATTAATATCATTATTAATTTCAAAAAAAACATTTTCTGATCGAGAAAAATCTTCACCATTCGAATGTGGATTCGACCCGAAATCATCAGCACGCTTCACCATTCGAATGTGGATTCGACCCGAAATCATCAGCACGAATTCCTTTTTCACTTCATTTCTTTCTTATTACAATTATTTTCTTAATTTTTGATGTAGAAATTGCTTTAATTTTACCTATTATTCCCTTATTTAAACTAGTAAATTTTATTTTATGAACTAAAGTTAGAATTTTTTTTATTATTATTTTAATGATTGGATTATATTATGAATGAAATTAAAATATATTAAATTGAACAAATTAAATAAATAAAAATAAAAGGATTATAGTTTTAATTAAAACATTTGATTTGCATTAAAAAAAAAAATGATTAAATCATTTTATCTTATAATTCATCTAATAAGAAGCAAAATATGCATTTAATTTCGACTTAAAAGAATGAGTTTAACTATTCAAAACTTTACATTCATAAAAATATTAATATTATAAATAAACTAATTAACTCATTCTTTTAAGTCGAAATTAATATTATCTAATAAGATGAATTATAATATAAAATGATTTAATCATTATTTTTTTAATGCAAATCAAATGTTTTAATTAAAACTATTATCCTATTATTTTTATTTATTTAATTTGTTCAATTTAATATATTTTGATTTCATTCATGATATAATCCAATCATTAAAATAATAATGAAAAAAAAATTAACTTTAGTTCATAAAATATAATTTACTAGTTTAAATAAAGGCATTATAGGTAAAATTAAAGCAATTTCTTCATCAAAAATTAAGAAAATAATTGTAATAAGAAAGAAATGAAGTGAAAAAGGAATTCGTGCTGATGATTTCGGGTCGAATCCACATTCGAATGGTGAAGATTTTTCTCGATCAGAAAATGTTTTTTTTGAAATTAATAATGATATTAATATTAAAATATTAAAAATAATTATTTACATTAAAAATAAAAATTAAACTTTTTGATTGGAAGTCAAATATACTAAATATATTATATAAATAATTAGTTTCCTCATCAATAAATAGAAATAGAGGAATAATCAAACTACATCAACAAAATGTCTATCATGCAGAGCTGCTTCAGATCCAAAATGATGATTATTAGAAAAAGGATTATTTAGATGTCGAATTAAACAAGTTAAAATAAATAATGTTCCAATAATAACATGTAAACCATGGAATCCTGTTGCTATAAAAAATGTTGACCTATAAATACTATCTGCAATAGTAAATGGTGCTTCAAAGTATTCATAAGCTTGAAGAATAGAAAAATAAATTCCTAATATAATAGTAATAAAATAATAATCCTCGAATTGTTTGATTAATATTATTTTCTATTAATGCATGATGAGCTCAAGTAATAGATACACCTGAGCTAATAAGAATAATAGTATTAAGTAAGGGAATTTGAAATGGGTTGAATGGGGTAATGCCTAATGGAGGTCAAGTAACTCCAATTTCAATATTAGGTGATAATATTCTATGGAAAAATGCCCAAAAAAATGAGATAAAAAAAAACTTCTGAAATAACTAAAATAGTATGTTTACCTTGAAGAGTACCTTCACGACAAATATCTCGCCATCATTGATATATAGTTAAAATAACAATTAAATAACCTAAAATTAATAAATTTATGTTGAAATTATGGAATCTTTTTATTATACCAGTAACTAAAGTTATAACTCCAATTGCTCCTGTTAAAGGTCATGGTCTGTAATCAACTAAGTGAAAGGGGTGATTATGTGTAATTTTCATTTAAATTAATTTACTTCTCTAGAATATATAATGAACTTTATTACCTTCAATAAGATTATGATGATTTTTATTAATAACTTCTAATATAGCAGCTCCCCCAAGATTAAATTTAATAGGGGAAATTAGATTAATTAATAGATTAATAAGATTGATCTTGGCTATCAATAATTATATTAATATTAGTTTCTTTTTTTAGTGCTGGTTATAGTTATATTTATATTGTTATGTTCAACATGAAAAGTATTATTCTGGTGTTTATAGATATTATACAGGAGTTTCTCGAGAATATTTAATATTAATATTACATAGATTACCTACCATTAAATTTAATAATTATTAAAATTGATTATATAATAATTTGATTTTATTTAAATAATTTAATGAAAATATTGATCTGTGGTATCAAAAATATGAATAAATTTCATTTTAAATTATAAATAATTTAAAATATTCAGTTTGTTTTATTTCTTTTTTTTATTTTAAATAAGAATATTATTTTTTTTTAAATGATTTATTTTATTATGAAAAATAAAGTAATTTTTTGAGTGGGAAATCATTTCTTGTAATTCTTTAAATATTATAATATCTATTTTATTAGATTGAATAAGATTATTATTTATAATATTTGTTTTTTTAATTTCTTCAGTTATTTATTAAAGAAAAAGATATATAAAACCAGAGACAAATTTATTGCGTTTTATTATTTTCGTTTTATTATTTGTTAGTTTAATAATATTATTAATTATTAGAACAAATATTATTAGAATTTTACGTTTTATTATTTTCGTTTTATTATTTGTTAGTTTAATAATATTATTAATTATTAGAACAAATATTATTAGAATTTTATTAGGATGGTTTAGGCTTAGTATCTTATTTATTAGTAATTTATAGTGGGAAATCATTTCTTTTAATTCTATAAATATTATAATATCTATTTTATTAGATTGAATAAGATTATTATTTACAATATTTGTTTTTTTAATTTCTTCAGTTATTTATTAAAGAAAAAGATATATAAAACCAGAGACAAATTTATTGCGTTTTATTATTTTAGTTTTATTATTTGTTAGTTTAATAATATTATTAATAATTAGAACAAATATTATTAGAATTTTATTAGGATGGTTTAGGCTTAGTATCTTATTTATTAGTAATTTATTATCAAAATATTAAATCTTATAATGCTGGAATATTAACGGCATTATAAAACCAGAGACAAATTTATTGCGTTTTATTATTTTAGTTTTATTATTTGTTAGTTTAATAATATTATTAATAATTAGAACAAATATTATTAGAATTTTATTAGGATGGTTTAGGCTTAGTATCTTATTTATTAGTAATTTATAGTGGGAAATCATTTCTTTTAATTCTATAAATATTATAATATCTATTTTATTAGATTGAATAAGATTATTATTTACAATATTTGTTTTTTTAATTTCTTCAGTTATTTATTAAAGAAAAAGATATATAAAACCAGAGACAAATTTATTGCGTTTTATTATTTTAGTTTTATTATTTGTTAGTTTAATAATATTATTAATAATTAGAACAAATATTATTAGAATTTTATTAGGATGGTTTAGGCTTAGTATCTTATTTATTAGTAATTTATTATCAAAATATTAAATCTTATAATGCTGGAATATTAACGGCATTATCAAATCATTACCAAATTTATCTACTTATGGATTAAATTATTATTTTAATAATTTTGGTCAAAAAATATCAAAAATTATTGATATAGGGTGAAGAGAAGTTTATAGAGGATGGGGTTTTATAAATATTATAAAAAAAAATATTCTAGTTTTTATAATATTTTTCAAATAAATAATTTAAAAATTTATTTATTTAGATTTATTATATGAATAATAATAAGTTTATTTATAATATTAATATTTTTATATTTAAATAGCTTATAGATGAGAGCATTATATTGAAGATATTAAGAATCAGCAGTAGCTGTAATTCAATCTTATGTAATTGCTATTTTAAGAACTTTATATTCTAGAGAAGTAAATTAATTTAAATGAAAATTACACATAATCACCCCTTTCACTTAGTTGATTACAGACCATGACCTTTAACAGGAGCAATTGGAGTTATAACTTTAGTTACTGGTATAGTAAAAAGATTCCATAATTTCAACATAAATTTATTAATTTTAGGTTATTTAATTGTTATTTTAACTATATATCAATGATGGCGAGATATTTGTCGTGAAGGTACTCTTCAAGGTAAACATACTATTTTAGTTATTTCAGAAGTTTTTTTTTATCTCATTTTTTTGGGCATTTTTCCATAGAATATTATCACCTAATATTGAAATTGGAGTTACTTGACCTCCATTAGGCATTACCCCATTCAACCCATTTCAAATTCCCTTACTTAATACTATTATTCTTATTAGCTCAGGTGTATCTATTACTTGAGCTCATCATGCATTAATAGAAAATAATATTAATCAAACAATTCGAGGATTATTATTTTATTACTATTATATTAGGAATTTATTTTTCTATTCTTCAAGCTTATGAATACTTTGAAGCACCATTTACTATTGCAGATAGTATTTATAGGTCAACATTTTTTATAGCAACAGGATTCCATGGTTTACATGTTATTATTGGAACATTATTTATTTTAACTTGTTTAATTCGACATCTAAATAATCCTTTTTCTAATAATCATCATTTTGGATCTGAAGCAGCTCTGCATGATAGACATTTTGTTGATGTAGTTTGATTATTCCTCTATTTCTATTTATTGATGAGGAAACTAATTATTTATATAATATATTTAGTATATTTGACTTCCAATCAAAAAGTTTAATTTTTATTTTTAATGTAAATAATTATTTTTAATATTTTAATATTAATATCATTATTAATTTCAAAAAAAACATTTTCTGATCGAGAAAAATCTTCACCATTCGAATGTGGATTCGACCCGAAATCATCAGCACGAATTCCTTTTTCACTTCATTTCTTTCTTATTACAATTATTTTCTTAATTTTTGATGAAGAAATTGCTTTAATTTTACCTATAATGCCTTTATTTAAACTAGTAAATTATATTTTATGAACTAAAGTTAATTTTTTTTTCATTATTATTTTAATGATTGGATTATATCATGAATGAAATCAAAATATATTAAATTGAACAAATTAAATAAATAAAAATAATAGGATAATAGTTTTAATTAAAACATTTGATTTGCATTAAAAAAATAATGATTAAATCATTTTATATTATAATTCATCTTATTAGATAATATTAATTTCGACTTAAAAGAATGAGTTAATTAGTTTATTTATAATATTAATATTTTTATGAATGTAAAGTTTTGAATAGTTAAACTCATTCTTTTAAGTCGAAATTAAATGCATATTTTGCTTCTTATTAGATGAATTATAAGATAAAATGATTTAATCATTTTTTTTTTTTAATGCAAATCAAATGTTTTAATTAAAACTATAATCCTTTTATTTTTATTTATTTAATTTGTTCAATTTAATATATTTTAATTTCATTCATAATATAATCCAATCATTAAAATAATAATAAAAAAAATTCTAACTTTAGTTCATAAAATAAAATTTACTAGTTTAAATAAGGGAATAATAGGTAAAATTAAAGCAATTTCTACATCAAAAATTAAGAAAATAATTGTAATAAGAAAGAAATGAAGTGAAAAAGGAATTCGTGCTGATGATTTCGGGTCGAATCCACATTCGAATGGTGAAGCGTGCTGATGATTTCGGGTCGAATCCACATTCGAATGGTGAAGATTTTTCTCGATCAGAAAATGTTTTTTTTGAAATTAATAATGATATTAATATTAAAATATTAGAAATTATTATGATTAAAATAAAAATATTATATATTAAAATAATTATTTATATTAAAAATAAAAATTGAACTTTTTGATTGGAAGTCAAATATTCTAAATATATTATATAAATAATTAGTTTCCTCATCAATAAATAGAAATATAGAGGAATAATCAAACTACATCAACAAAATGTCTATCATGCAGAGCTGCTTCAGATCCAAAATGATGATTATTAGAAAAAGGATTATTTAGATGTCGAATTAAACAAGTTAAAATAAATAATGTTCCAATAATAACATGTAAACCATGGAATCCTGTTGCTATAAAAAATGTTGACCTATAAATACTATCTGCAATAGTAAATGGTGCTTCAAAGTATTCATAAGCTTGAAGAATAGAAAAATAAATTCCTAATATAATAGTAATAAATAATCCTCGAATTGTTTGATTAATATTATTTTCTATTAATGCATGATGAGCTCAAGTAATAGATACACCTGAGCTAATAAGAATAATAGTATTAAGTAAGGGAATTTGAAATGGGTTGAATGGGGTAATGCCTAATGGAGGTCAAGTAACTCCAATTTCAATATTAGGTGATAATATTCTATGGAAAAATGCCCAAAAAAATGAGATAAAAAAAAACTTCTGAAATAACTAAAATAGTATGTTTACCTTGAAGAGTACCTTCACGACAAATATCTCGCCATCATTGATATATAGTTAAAATAACAATTAAATAACCTAAAATTAATAAATTTATGTTGAAATTATGGAATCTTTTTACTATACCAGTAACTAAAGTTATAACTCCAATTGCTCCTGTTAAAGGTCATGGTCTGTAATCAACTAAGTGAAAGGGGTGATTATGTGTAATTTTCATTTAAATTAATTTACTTCTCTAGAATATATAATGAACTTTATACCTTCAATAAGATTATGATGATTTTTATTAATATCTTCTAATATAGCAGCTCCCCCAAGATTAAATTTAATAGGGGAAATTAGATTAATTAATAGATTAATAAGATGATCTTGGCTATCAATAATTATATTAATATTAGTTTCTTTTTTTAGTGCTGGTTATAGTTATATTTATATTGTTATGTTCAACATGAAAAGTATTATTCTGGTGTTTATAGATATTATACAGGAGTTTCTCGAGAATATTTAATATTAATATTACATAGATTACCTACCATTAAATTTAATAATTATTAAAATTGATTATATAATAATTTGATTTTATTTAAATAATTTAATGAAAATATTGATCTGTGGTATCAAAAATATGAATAAATTTCATTTTAAATTATAAATAATTTAAAATATTCAGTTTGTTTTATTTCTTTTTTTTATTTTAAATAAGAATATTATTTTTTTTTAAATGATTTATTTTATTATGAAAAATAAAGTAATTTTTTGAGAGTGGGAAATCATTTCTTGTAATTCTTTAAATATTATAATATCTATTTTATTAGATTGAATAAGATTATTATTTATAATATTTGTTTTTTTAATTTCTTCAGTTATTTATTAAAGAAAAAGATATTATTTGTTAGTTTAATAATATTATTAATTATTAGAACAAATATTATTAGAATTTTATTAGGATGGTTTAGGCTTAGTATCTTATTTATTAGTAATTTATAGTGGGAAATCATTTCTTTTAATTCTATAAATATTATAATATCTATTTTATTAGATTGAATAAGATTATTATTTACAATATTTGTTTTTTTAATTTCTTCAGTTATTTATTAAAGAAAAAGATATATAAAACCAGAGACAAATTTATTGCGTTTTATTATTTTAGTTTTATTATTTGTTAGTTTAATAATATTATTAATAATTAGAACAAATATTATTAGAATTTTATTAGGATGGTTTAGGCTTAGTATCTTATTTATTAGTAATTTATTATCAAAATATTAAATCTTATAATGCTGGAATATTAACGGCATTATCAAATCAAATTGGGGATGTTTGTATTTTAATAATTATTTGTTGAATAATAAATTATGGAAGATGAAATTATATTTTTTATTTAGAATTTATAAAAAATGATTGAGAAATAAATATAATTTCATCTATGATTATTATAGCTGCAATAACAAAAAGAGCTCAAATTCCTTTTAGATCTTGGTTGCCAGCTGCTATAGCACCTCCTACACCTGTTTATGCTTTATATTATCATCTAGTTTATTTATATTTATGGCTGGAATTAGTGCTAATTATGAATTTGATTTAAAAAAAATATTGCTTTATCTACATTAAGTCAATTAGGGTAAATAATAGGAATTTTAAGTATAGGAATTCCAGATTAAGCTTTTTTCATTTATTAACTCATGCTATATTTAAAGCTAGCTTTATTACTCATATGTGCAGGAGTAATTATTCATATAATAAATGATATACAAGATATTTGATTTATAGGGGGTATTAGAATATAATTATATATTCCTTTAACTCGTTATGTATAAATATTTCTAATATAGCTTTATGTGGGATTCCTTTTTTAGCTGGGTTTTATTCAAAGGATTTAATTTTAGAATTAGTTAGATTTAGAATTTTTTTTTTTTTATATTATATTTCAACAGGTTTAACAATGTTTTATACTATTCGATTAATTATGTATTTAATATGAAATGATTTTAATTCAATTAGAATTTTTAATTTATATGAGGAAGATTATATTATATTAAAGAGAATATTTGTTTTATTATTTATAAGAGTACTTAGAGGAAGAATATTAAGATGAATATTTTTTTGTTATCCTTATATAATTTTTTTTTCTTTCAATTTAAAAATAATAGTAATTTATGTTAGATCAGTGGGTGGTTTTATAGGTTATTTAATTAGAAATATTAAAAATTTATTTACAGAATATTTTTTTATAAGTTATAATTTAAGATTTTTTTTTGTATAATGTGATTTATACCAAATTTATCTACTTATGGATTAAATTATTATTTTAATAATTTTGGTCAAAAAATATCAAAAATTATTGATATAGGGTGAAGAGAAGTTTATAGAGGATGGGGTTTTATAAATATTATAAAAAAAATATTCTAGTTTTTATAATATTTTTCAAATAAATAATTTAAAATTTATTTATTTAGATTTATTATATGAATAATAATAAGTTTATTTATAATATTAATATTTTTATATTTAAATAGCTTATAGATGAGAGCATTATATTGAAGATATTAAGAATCAGCAGTAGCTGTAATTCAATCTTATGTAATTGCTATTTTAAGAACTTTATATTCTAGAGAAGTAAATTAATTTAAATGAAAATTACACATAATCACCCCTTTCACTTAGTTGATTACAGACCATGACCTTTAACAGGAGCAATTGGAGTTATAACTTTAGTTACTGGTATAGTAAAAAGATTCCATAATTTCAACATAAATTTATTAATTTTAGGTTATTTAATTGTTATTTTAACTATATATCAATGATGGCGAGATATTTGTCGTGAAGGTACTCTTCAAGGTAAACATACTATTTTAGTTATTTCAGAAGTTTTTTTTTATCTCATTTTTTTGGGCATTTTTCCATAGAATATTATCACCTAATATTGAAATTGGAGTTACTTGACCTCCATTAGGCATTACCCCATTCAACCCATTTCAAATTCCCTTACTTAATACTATTATTCTTATTAGCTCAGGTGTATCTATTACTTGAGCTCATCATGCATTAATAGAAAATAATATTAATCAAACAATTCGAGGATTATTTATTACTATTATATTAGGAATTTATTTTTCTATTCTTCAAGCTTATGAATACTTTGAAGCACCATTTACTATTGCAGATAGTATTTATAGGTCAACATTTTTTATAGCGAACAGGATTCCATGGTTACATGTTATTATTGGAACATTATTTATTTTAACTTGTTTAATTCGACATCTAAATAATCCTTTTTCTAATAATCATCATTTTGGATCTGAAGCAGCTCTGCATGATAGACATTTTGTTGATGTAGTTTGATTATTCCTCTATATTTCTATTTATTGATGAGGAAACTAATTATTTATATAATATATTTAGAATATTTGACTTCCAATCAAAAAGTTCAATTTTTATTTTTAATATAAATAATTATTTTAATATATAATATTTTTATTTTAATCATAATAATTTCTAATATTTTAATATTAATATCATTATTAATTTCAAAAAAAACATTTCTGATCGAGAAAAATCTTCACCATTCGAATGTGGATTCGACCCGAAATCATCAGCACGCTTCACCATTCGAATGTGGATTCGACCCGAAATCATCAGCACGAATTCCTTTTTCACTTCATTTCTTTCTTATTACAATTATTTTCTTAATTTTTGATGTAGAAATTGCTTTAATTTTACCTATTATTCCCTTATTTAAACTAGTAAATTTTATTTTATGAACTAAAGTTAGAATTTTTTTTATTATTATTTTAATGATTGGATTATATTATGAATGAAATTAAAATATATTAAATTGAACAAATTAAATAAATAAAAATAAAAGGATTATAGTTTTAATTAAAACATTTGATTTGCATTAAAAAAAAAAATGATTAAATCATTTTATCTTATAATTCATCTAATAAGAAGCAAAATATGCATTTAATTTCGACTTAAAAGAATGAGTTTAACTATTCAAAACTTTACATTCATAAAAATATTAATATTATAAATAAACTAATTAACTCATTCTTTTAAGTCGAAATTAATATTATCTAATAAGATGAATTATAATATAAAATGATTTAATCATTATTTTTTTAATGCAAATCAAATGTTTTTAATTAAAACTATTATCCTATTATTTTTATTATTTAATTTGTTCAATTTAATATATTTTGATTTCATTCATGATATAATCCAATCATTAAAATAATAATGAAAAAAAAATTAACTTTAGTTCATAAAATATAATTTACTAGTTTAAATAAAGGCATAATAGGTAAAATTAAAGCAATTTCTTCATCAAAAATTAAGAAAATAATTGTAATAAGAAAGAAATGAAGTGAAAAAGGAATTCGTGCTGATGATTTCGGGTCGAATCCACATTCGAATGGTGAAGATTTTCTCGATCAGAAAATGTTTTTTTTGAAATTAATAATGATATTAATATTAAAATATTAGAAATTATTATGATTAAAATAAAAATATTATAAATTAAAATAATTTATTTACATTAAAAATAAAAATTAAACTTTTTGATTGGAAGTCAAATATACTAAATATATTATATAAATAATTAGTTTCCTCATCAATAAATAGAAATAGAGGAATAATCAAACTACATCAACAAAATGTCTATCATGCAGAGCTGCTTCAGATCCAAAATGATGATTATTAGAAAAAGGATTATTTAGATGTCGAATTAAACAAGTTAAAATAAATAATGTTCCAATAATAACATGTAAACCATGGAATCCTGTTGCTATAAAAAATGTTGACCTATAAATACTATCTGCAATAGTAAATGGTGCTTCAAAGTATTCATAAGCTTGAAGAATAGAAAAATAAATTCCTAATATAATAGTAATAAATAATCCTCGAATTGTTTGATTAATATTATTTTCTATTAATGCATGATGAGCTCAAGTAATAGATACACCTGAGCTAATAAGAATAATAGTATTAAGTAAGGGAATTTGAAATGGGTTGAATGGGGTAATGCCTAATGGAGGTCAAGTAACTCCAATTTCAATATTAGGTGATAATATTCTATGGAAAAATGCCCAAAAAAATGAGATAAAAAAAAACTTCTGAAATAACTAAAATAGTATGTTTACCTTGAAGAGTACCTTCACGACAAATATCTCGCCATCATTGATATATAGTTAAAATAACAATTAAATAACCTAAAATTAATAAATTTATGTTGAAATTATGGAATCTTTTTACTATACCAGTAACTAAAGTTATAACTCCAATTGCTCCTGTTAAAGGTCATGGTCTGTAATCAACTAAGTGAAAGGGGTGATTATGTGTAATTTTCATTTAAATTAATTTACTTCTCTAGAATATATAATGAACTTTATACCTTCAATAAGATTATGATGATTTTTATTAATATCTTCTAATATAGCAGCTCCCCCAAGATTAAATTTAATAGGGGAAATTAGATTAATTAATAGATTAATAAGATGATCTTGGCTATCAATAATTATATTAATATTAGTTTCTTTTTTTAGTGCTGGTTATAGTTATATTTATATTGTTATGTTCAACATGAAAAGTATTATTCTGGTGTTTATAGATATTATACAGGAGTTTCTCGAGAATATTTAATATTAATATTACATAGATTACCTACCATTAAATTTAATAATTATTAAAATTGATTATATAATAATTTGATTTTATTTAAATAATTTAATGAAAATATTGATCTGTGGTATCAAAAATATGAATAAATTTCATTTTAAATTATAAATAATTTAAAATATTCAGTTTGTTTTATTTCTTTTTTTTATTTTAAATAAGAATATTATTTTTTTTTAAATGATTTATTTTATTATGAAAAATAAAGTAATTTTTTGAGAGTGGGAAATCATTTCTTGTAATTCTTTAAATATTATAATATCTATTTTATTAGATTGAATAAGATTATTATTTATAATATTTGTTTTTTTAATTTCTTCAGTTATTTATTAAAGAAAAAGATATTATTTGTTAGTTTAATAATATTATTAATTATTAGAACAAATATTATTAGAATTTTATTAGGATGGTTTAGGCTTAGTATCTTATTTATTAGTAATTTATAGTGGGAAATCATTTCTTTTAATTCTATAAATATTATAATATCTATTTTATTAGATTGAATAAGATTATTATTTACAATATTTGTTTTTTTAATTTCTTCAGTTATTTATTAAAGAAAAAGATATATAAAACCAGAGACAAATTTATTGCGTTTTATTATTTTAGTTTTATTATTTGTTAGTTTAATAATATTATTAATAATTAGAACAAATATTATTAGAATTTTATTAGGATGGTTTAGGCTTAGTATCTTATTTATTAGTAATTTATTATCAAAATATTAAATCTTATAATGCTGGAATATTAACGGCATTATCAAATCAAATTGGGGATGTTTTTATTTTAATAATTATTTGTTGAATAATAAATTATGGAAGATGAAATTATATTTTTTATTTAGAATTTATAAAAAATGATTGAGAAATAAATATAATTTCATCTATGATTATTATAGCTGCAATAACAAAAAGAGCTCAAATTCCTTTTAGATCTTGGTTGCCAGCTGCTATAGCACCTCCTACACCTGTTTATGCTTTATATTATCATCTAGTTTATTTATATTTATGGCTGGAATTAGTGCTAATTATGAATTTGATTTAAAAAAAATATTGCTTTATCTACATTAAGTCAATTAGGGTAAATAATAGGAATTTTAAGTATAGGAATTCCAGATTAAGCTTTTTTCATTTATTAACTCATGCTATATTTAAAGCTAGCTTTATTACTCATATGTGCAGGAGTAATTATTCATATAATAAATGATATACAAGATATTTGATTTATAGGGGGTATTAGAATATAATTATATATTCCTTTAACTCGTTATGTATAAATATTTCTAATATAGCTTTATGTGGGATTCCTTTTTTAGCTGGGTTTTATTCAAAGGATTTAATTTTAGAATTAGTTAGATTTAGAATTTTTTTTTTTTTATATTATATTTCAACAGGTTTAACAATGTTTTATACTATTCGATTAATTATGTATTTAATATGAAATGATTTTAATTCAATTAGAATTTTTAATTTATATGAGGAAGATTATATTATATTAAAGAGAATATTTGTTTTATTATTTATAAGAGTACTTAGAGGAAGAATATTAAGATGAATATTTTTTTGTTATCCTTATATAATTTTTTTTTCTTTCAATTTAAAAATAATAGTAATTTATGTTAGATCAGTGGGTGGTTTTATAGGTTATTTAATTAGAAATATTAAAAATTTATTTACAGAATATTTTTTTATAAGTTATAATTTAAGATTTTTTTTTGTATAATGTGATTTATACCAAATTTATCTACTTATGGATTAAATTATTATTTTAATAATTTTGGTCAAAAAATATCAAAAATTATTGATATAGGGTGAAGAGAAGTTTATAGAGGATGGGGTTTTATAAATATTATAAAAAAAATATTCTAGTTTTTATAATATTTTTCAAATAAATAATTTAAAATTTATTTATTTAGATTTATTATATGAATAATAATAAGTTTATTTATAATATTAATATTTTTATATTTAAATAGCTTATAGATGAGAGCATTATATTGAAGATATTAAGAATCAGCAGTAGCTGTAATTCAATCTTATGTAATTGCTATTTTAAGAACTTTATATTCTAGAGAAGTAAATTAATTTAAATGAAAATTACACATAATCACCCCTTTCACTTAGTTGATTACAGACCATGACCTTTAACAGGAGCAATTGGAGTTATAACTTTAGTTACTGGTATAGTAAAAAGATTCCATAATTTCAACATAAATTTATTAATTTTAGGTTATTTAATTGTTATTTTAACTATATATCAATGATGGCGAGATATTTGTCGTGAAGGTACTCTTCAAGGTAAACATACTATTTTAGTTATTTCAGAAGTTTTTTTTTATCTCATTTTTTTGGGCATTTTTCCATAGAATATTATCACCTAATATTGAAATTGGAGTTACTTGACCTCCATTAGGCATTACCCCATTCAACCCATTTCAAATTCCCTTACTTAATACTATTATTCTTATTAGCTCAGGTGTATCTATTACTTGAGCTCATCATGCATTAATAGAAAATAATATTAATCAAACAATTCGAGGATTATTTATTACTATTATATTAGGAATTTATTTTTCTATTCTTCAAGCTTATGAATACTTTGAAGCACCATTTACTATTGCAGATAGTATTTATAGGTCAACATTTTTTATAGCAACAGGATTCCATGGTTTACATGTTATTATTGGAACATTATTTATTTTAACTTGTTTAATTCGACATCTAAATAATCCTTTTTCTAATAATCATCATTTTGGATCTGAAGCAGCTCTGCATGATAGACATTTTGTTGATGTAGTTTGATTATTCCTCTATATTTCTATTTATTGATGAGGAAACTAATTATTTATATAATATATTTAGAATATTTGACTTCCAATCAAAAAGTTCAATTTTTATTTTTAATATAAATAATTATTTTAATATATAATATTTTTATTTTAATCATAATAATTTCTAATATTTTAATATTAATATCATTATTAATTTCAAAAAAAACATTTTCTGATCGAGAAAAATCTTCACCATTCGAATGTGGATTCGACCCGAAATCATCAGCACGCTTCACCATTCGAATGTGGATTCGACCCGAAATCATCAGCACGAATTCCTTTTTCACTTCATTTCTTTCTTATTACAATTATTTTCTTAATTTTTGATGTAGAAATTGCTTTAATTTTACCTATTATTCCCTTATTTAAACTAGTAAATTTTATTTTATGAACTAAAGTTAGAATTTTTTTTATTATTATTTTAATGATTGGATTATATTATGAATGAAATTAAAATATATTAAATTGAACAAATTAAATAAATAAAAATAAAAGGATTATAGTTTTAATTAAAACATTTGATTTGCATTAAAAAAAAAAATGATTAAATCATTTTATCTTATAATTCATCTAATAAGAAGCAAAATATGCATTTAATTTCGACTTAAAAGAATGAGTTTAACTATTCAAAACTTTACATTCATAAAAATATTAATATTATAAATAAACTAATTAACTCATTCTTTTAAGTCGAAATTAATATTATCTAATAAGATGAATTATAATATAAAATGATTTAATCATTATTTTTTTAATGCAAATCAAATGTTTTAATTAAAACTATTATCCTATTATTTTTATTTATTTAATTTGTTCAATTTAATATATTTTGATTTCATTCATGATATAATCCAATCATTAAAATAATAATGAAAAAAAAATTAACTTTAGTTCATAAAATATAATTTACTAGTTTAAATAAAGGCATAATAGGTAAAATTAAAGCAATTTCTTCATCAAAAATTAAGAAAATAATTGTAATAAGAAAGAAATGAAGTGAAAAAGGAATTCGTGCTGATGATTTCGGGTCGAATCCACATTCGAATGGTGAAGATTTTTCTCGATCAGAAAATGTTTTTTTTGAAATTAATAATGATATTAATATTAAAATATTAGAAATTATTATGATTAAAATAAAAATATTATAAATTAAAATAATTATTTACATTAAAAATAAAAATTAAACTTTTTGATTGGAAGTCAAATATACTAAATATATTATATAAATAATTAGTTTCCTCATCAATAAATAGAAATAGAGGAATAATCAAACTACATCAACAAAATGTCTATCATGCAGAGCTGCTTCAGATCCAAAATGATGATTATTAGAAAAAGGATTATTTAGATGTCGAATTAAACAAGTTAAAATAAATAATGTTCCAATAATAACATGTAAACCATGGAATCCTGTTGCTATAAAAAATGTTGACCTATAAATACTATCTGCAATAGTAAATGGTGCTTCAAAGTATTCATAAGCTTGAAGAATAGAAAAATAAATTCCTAATATAATAGTAATAAATAATCCTCGAATTGTTTGATTAATATTATTTTCTATTAATGCATGATGAGCTCAAGTAATAGATACACCTGAGCTAATAAGAATAATAGTATTAAGTAAGGGAATTTGAAATGGGTTGAATGGGGTAATGCCTAATGGAGGTCAAGTAACTCCAATTTCAATATTAGGTGATAATATTCTATGGAAAAATGCCCAAAAAAATGAGATAAAAAAAAACTTCTGAAATAACTAAAATAGTATGTTTACCTTGAAGAGTACCTTCACGACAAATATCTCGCCATCATTGATATATAGTTAAAATAACAATTAAATAACCTAAAATTAATAAATTTATGTTGAAATTATGGAATCTTTTTACTATACCAGTAACTAAAGTTATAACTCCAATTGCTCCTGTTAAAGGTCATGGTCTGTAATCAACTAAGTGAAAGGGGTGATTATGTGTAATTTTCATTTAAATTAATTTACTTCTCTAGAATATATAATGAACTTTATACCTTCAATAAGATTATGATGATTTTTATTAATATCTTCTAATATAGCAGCTCCCCCAAGATTAAATTTAATAGGGGAAATTAGATTAATTAATAGATTAATAAGATGATCTTGGCTATCAATAATTATATTAATATTAGTTTCTTTTTTTAGTGCTGGTTATAGTTATATTTATATTGTTATGTTCAACATGAAAAGTATTATTCTGGTGTTTATAGATATTATACAGGAGTTTCTCGAGAATATTTAATATTAATATTACATAGATTACCTACCATTAAATTTAATAATTATTAAAATTGATTATATAATAATTTGATTTTATTTAAATAATTTAATGAAAATATTGATCTGTGGTATCAAAAATATGAATAAATTTCATTTTAAATTATAAATAATTTAAAATATTCAGTTTGTTTTATTTCTTTTTTTTATTTTAAATAAGAATATTATTTTTTTTTAAATGATTTATTTTATTATGAAAAATAAAGTAATTTTTTGAGAGTGGGAAATCATTTCTTGTAATTCTTTAAATATTATAATATCTATTTTATTAGATTGAATAAGATTATTATTTATAATATTTGTTTTTTTTAATTTCTTCAGTTATTTATTAAAGAAAAAGATATTATTTGTTAGTTTAATAATATTATTAATTATTAGAACAAATATTATTAGAATTTTATTAGGATGGTTTAGGCTTAGTATCTTATTTATTAGTAATTTATAGTGGGAAATCATTTCTTTTAATTCTATAAATATTATAATATCTATTTTATTAGATTGAATAAGATTATTATTTACAATATTTGTTTTTTTAATTTCTTCAGTTATTTATTAAAGAAAAAGATATATAAAACCAGAGACAAATTTATTGCGTTTTATTATTTTAGTTTTATTATTTGTTAGTTTAATAATATTATTAATAATTAGAACAAATATTATTAGAATTTTATTAGGATGGTTTAGGCTTAGTATCTTATTTATTAGTAATTTATTATCAAAATATTAAATCTTATAATGCTGGAATATTAACGGCATTATCAAATCATATTGGGGATGTTTTTATTTTAATAATTATTTGTTGAATAATAAATTATGGAAGATGAAATTATATTTTTTATTTAGAATTTATAAAAAATGATTGAGAAATAAATATAATTTCATCTATGATTATTATAGCTGCAATAACAAAAAGAGCTCAAATTCCTTTTAGATCTTGGTTGCCAGCTGCTATAGCACCTCCTACACCTGTTTATGCTTTATATTATCATCTAGTTTATTTATATTTATGGCTGGAATTAGTGCTAATTATGAATTTGATTTAAAAAAAATATTGCTTTATCTACATTAAGTCAATTAGGGTAAATAATAGGAATTTTAAGTATAGGAATTCCAGATTAAGCTTTTTTCATTTATTAACTCATGCTATATTTAAAGCTAGCTTTATTACTCATATGTGCAGGAGTAATTATTCATATAATAAATGATATACAAGATATTTGATTTATAGGGGGTATTAGAATATAATTATATATTCCTTTAACTCGTTATGTATAAATATTTCTAATATAGCTTTATGTGGGATTCCTTTTTTAGCTGGGTTTTATTCAAAGGATTTAATTTTAGAATTAGTTAGATTTAGAATTTTTTTTTTTTTATATTATATTTCAACAGGTTTAACAATGTTTTATACTATTCGATTAATTATGTATTTAATATGAAATGATTTTAATTCAATTAGAATTTTTAATTTATATGAGGAAGATTATATTATATTAAAGAGAATATTTGTTTTATTATTTATAAGAGTACTTAGAGGAAGAATATTAAGATGAATATTTTTTTGTTATCCTTATATAATTTTTTTTTCTTTCAATTTAAAAATAATAGTAATTTATGTTAGATCAGTGGGTGGTTTTATAGGTTATTTAATTAGAAATATTAAAAATTTATTTACAGAATATTTTTTTATAAGTTATAATTTAAGATTTTTTTTGTATAATGTGATTTATACCAAATTTATCTACTTATGGATTAAATTATTATTTTAATAATTTTGGTCAAAAAATATCAAAAATTATTGATATAGGGTGAAGAGAAGTTTATAGAGGATGGGGTTTTATAAATATTATAAAAAAAATATTCTAGTTTTTATAATATTTTTCAAATAAATAATTTAAAAATTTATTTATTTAGATTTATTATATGAATAATAATAAGTTTATTTATAATATTAATATTTTTATATTTAAATAGCTTATAGATGAGAGCATTATATTGAAGATATTAAGAATCAGCAGTAGCTGTAATTCAATCTTATGTAATTGCTATTTTAAGAACTTTATATTCTAGAGAAGTAAATTAATTTAAATGAAAATTACACATAATCACCCCTTTCACTTAGTTGATTACAGACCATGACCTTTAACAGGAGCAATTGGAGTTATAACTTTAGTTACTGGTATAGTAAAAAGATTCCATAATTTCAACATAAATTTATTAATTTTAGGTTATTTAATTGTTATTTTAACTATATATCAATGATGGCGAGATATTTGTCGTGAAGGTACTCTTCAAGGTAAACATACTATTTTAGTTATTTCAGAAGTTTTTTTTTATCTCATTTTTTTGGGCATTTTTCCATAGAATATTATCACCTAATATTGAAATTGGAGTTACTTGACCTCCATTAGGCATTACCCCATTCAACCCATTTCAAATTCCCTTACTTAATACTATTATTCTTATTAGCTCAGGTGTATCTATTACTTGAGCTCATCATGCATTAATAGAAAATAATATTAATCAAACAATTCGAGGATTATTATTTTATTACTATTATATTAGGAATTTATTTTTCTATTCTTCAAGCTTATGAATACTTTGAAGCACCATTTACTATTGCAGATAGTATTTATAGGTCAACATTTTTTATAGCAACAGGATTCCATGGTTTACATGTTATTATTGGAACATTATTTATTTTAACTTGTTTAATTCGACATCTAAATAATCCTTTTTCTAATAATCATCATTTTGGATCTGAAGCAGCTCTGCATGATAGACATTTTGTTGATGTAGTTTGATTATTCCTCTATTTCTATTTATTGATGAGGAAACTAATTATTTATATAATATATTTAGTATATTTGACTTCCAATCAAAAAGTTTAATTTTTATTTTTAATGTAAATAATTATTTTTAATATTTTAATATTAATATCATTATTAATTTCAAAAAAAACATTTTCTGATCGAGAAAAATCTTCACCATTCGAATGTGGATTCGACCCGAAATCATCAGCACGAATTCCTTTTTCACTTCATTTCTTTCTTATTACAATTATTTTCTTAATTTTTGATGAAGAAATTGCTTTAATTTTACCTATAATGCCTTTATTTAAACTAGTAAATTATATTTTATGAACTAAAGTTAATTTTTTTTTCATTATTATTTTAATGATTGGATTATATCATGAATGAAATCAAAATATATTAAATTGAACAAATTAAATAAATAAAAATAATAGGATAATAGTTTTAATTAAAACATTTGATTTGCATTAAAAAAATAATGATTAAATCATTTTATATTATAATTCATCTTATTAGATAATATTAATTTCGACTTAAAAGAATGAGTTAATTAGTTTATTTATAATATTAATATTTTTATGAATGTAAAGTTTTGAATAGTTAAACTCATTCTTTTAAGTCGAAATTAAATGCATATTTTGCTTCTTATTAGATGAATTATAAGATAAAATGATTTAATCATTTTTTTTTTTTAATGCAAATCAAATGTTTTAATTAAAACTATAATCCTTTTATTTTTATTTACTTAATTTGTTCAATTTAATATATTTTGATTTCATTCATAATATAATCCAATCATTAAAATAATAATAAAAAAAATTCTAACTTTAGTTCATAAAATAAAATTTACTAGTTTAAATAAGGGAATAATAGGTAAAATTAAAGCAATTTCTACATCAAAAATTAAGAAAATAATTGTAATAAGAAAGAAATGAAGTGAAAAAGGAATTCGTGCTGATGATTTCGGGTCGAATCCACATTCGAATGGTGAAGCGTGCTGATGATTTCGGGTCGAATCCACATTCGAATGGTGAAGATTTTTCTCGATCAGAAAATGTTTTTTTTGAAATTAATAATGATATTAATATTAAAATATTAGAAATTATTATGATTAAAATAAAAATATTATATATTAAAATAATTATTTATATTAAAAATAAAAATTGAACTTTTTGATTGGAAGTCAAATATTCTAAATATATTATATAAATAATTAGTTTCCTCATCAATAAATAGAAATATAGAGGAATAATCAAACTACATCAACAAAATGTCTATCATGCAGAGCTGCTTCAGATCCAAAATGATGATTATTAGAAAAAGGATTATTTAGATGTCGAATTAAACAAGTTAAAATAAATAATGTTCCAATAATAACATGTAAACCATGGAATCCTGTTGCTATAAAAAATGTTGACCTATAAATACTATCTGCAATAGTAAATGGTGCTTCAAAGTATTCATAAGCTTGAAGAATAGAAAAATAAATTCCTAATATAATAGTAATAAATAATCCTCGAATTGTTTGATTAATATTATTTTCTATTAATGCATGATGAGCTCAAGTAATAGATACACCTGAGCTAATAAGAATAATAGTATTAAGTAAGGGAATTTGAAATGGGTTGAATGGGGTAATGCCTAATGGAGGTCAAGTAACTCCAATTTCAATATTAGGTGATAATATTCTATGGAAAAATGCCCAAAAAAATGAGATAAAAAAAAACTTCTGAAATAACTAAAATAGTATGTTTACCTTGAAGAGTACCTTCACGACAAATATCTCGCCATCATTGATATATAGTTAAAATAACAATTAAATAACCTAAAATTAATAAATTTATGTTGAAATTATGGAATCTTTTTACTATACCAGTAACTAAAGTTATAACTCCAATTGCTCCTGTTAAAGGTCATGGTCTGTAATCAACTAAGTGAAAGGGGTGATTATGTGTAATTTTCATTTAAATTAATTTACTTCTCTAGAATATAAAGTTCTTAAAATAGCAATTACATAAGATTGAATTACAGCTACTGCTGATTCTTAATATCTTCAATATAATGCTCTCATCTATAAGCTATTTAAATATAAAAATATTAATATTATAAATAAACTTATTATTATTCATATAATAAATCTAAATAAATAAATTTTTAAATTATTTATTTGAAAAATATTATAAAAACTAGAATATTTTTTTTATAATATTTATAAAACCCCATCCTCTATAAACTTCTCTTCACCCTATATCAATAATTTTTGATATTTTTTGACCAAAATTATTAAAATAATAATTTAATCCATAAGTAGATAAATTTGGTATAAATCACATTATACAAAAAAAAATCTTAAATTATAACTTATAAAAAAATATTCTGTAAATAAATTTTTAATATTTCTAATTAAATAACCTATAAAACCACCCACTGATCTAACATAAATTACTATTTTTTTTAAATTGAAAGAAAGAATTATATAAGGATAACAAAAAAATATTCATCTTAATATTCTTCCTCTAAGTACTCTTATAAATAATAAAACAAATATTCTCTTTAATATAATATAATCTTCCTCATATAAATTAAAAATTCTAATTGAATTAAAATCATTTCATATTAAATACATAATTAATCGAATAGTGTAAAACATTGTTAAACCTGTTGAAATATAATATAAAAAAAAATTAAATTTCTAAATCTAACTAATTCTAAAATTAAATCCTTTGAATAAAACCCAGCTAAAAAAGGAATCCCAGATAAAGCTATATTAGAAATATTTATACATAACGAGTTAAAGGAATATATATATTCTAATACCCCCTATAAATCGAATATCTTGTATATAATTTATTATATGAATAATTACTCCTGCACATATGAATAATAAAGCTAGCTTTAAATATAGCATGAGTTAATAAATGAAAAAAGCTAAATCTGGAATTCCTAAACTTAAAATTCTTATTATTAATTCCAGCCATAAATATAGTTAAGCCAGATAATAATAATATATTTTTTTAAAAATAAAATATTAACTAATAATAAATTGTTGTAAATGTTTCTTATTATGGTTCTATTTGCATGACGGTTCTTATGCGTGTGGTTTTAAGTGTATTCCTATATTATATTATGATGCACGGTATTTTTGTTTGTTTGGATCAGTTGGTCAGATTTAAAGTCGCGGAAATTACGGTTACCTTTGTTATTATTTATTCATAAAAATGTAAAATAACTTTTTCTTCAACTAGACGATCACACCCATTATAATTTGGTAAATTAGTACATTTGTATCGCTTATATAATTCAAAACTTAACTTAATATGTTTCTTAAGTGGAAAAGGGACGTTGCTAAGAATTTAAAGTGCATATATCTACAGGTAAACTATTTCAAGTCCAAACATATTTGGCATCCTCAAAATTAGTTAGTAAACAAAAAAATTCTTGGAAAGGTTTTGTAGCACTCAATTATGGGAAAAGGTTTTTTTGTTTTCTAAATTTCAAACTTCTTAAACTGGGGACGTGTAGAAATCTCGTCAGGTTTCAAGTGTGTGCAACGCGCTAATTTAAAATGTCAAACTTATCGTTAAATTATTGATTCTTAAATCTTAAGTGAGACTTTAGACATTTTAGATGAGGGACTTAGTTTTATTTTTTTTGGGCACTTCAAAGTTATTCAAAAGGGACAAGAGGTTCTCACATTACACTTACGAATGTGCAACACTGTAATATAAAAAAGGGAACAGTTTATTACCATCTTTAGAATTTCAAAAGAGATCTCTCGAAAATACTTGAACAACATCATGTGGTATTAAATTGTTATAGGTTCATATTCGAAACGGCAATTTTAGAATGTTAGGTAAATATAAAAATGATGTTATTGCAAAATAGGACGGATACTTGTGCGCTTTTGTTAACAATTCCAGGAACATAAAACATCTGTCACGGGTGCATGGGTACCTGGTGCTGAGGTCAAGCAACTGTGAGTAAGGCGCGAAGTTTAGCGGCTGCTGCCTTTAGGCGAGAAAAGGGAGACATTGGGCAACACTGACGTCACTGATCATCTTATACAGAGCTAAGTATTTTTATTTAATTATCCCCAATCTTGTAAAATTTCGAGTTTGTACATATCCAACCTATGAAGGGATGCGAATAGCAAAAGCAGGGGCATCAAAGCCCTTGAACTAGGAAGATGATATTCTTATAAGATTGCTGTTAAAATTCTAAATAGCTATACCCTGCACGTGATTTGACAAGAATATTTAATATTAAATGGACCATGAAGGGTCTGAGGGGGGATCCCATGGGGATCGAACGAAGCCTTTAAACTAGTAGGCCGATAATATAATAAGATTGTCCTAATAGTTCCAACAAGCAGTGTCCTGCACGTCATCTTACAAGAATATTTAGGATAAATTGTAATGAAAATGTGTGTTTCAGAGATTTAATAATGGATATGGAGAAGCTGCCAGCCGATTCGAAAAGAAAACTTCGTCGCCGGCGAGTTTTCCAGAACCGACTTCTCCAAGTCTTCTGAGGGTTGAGTACGCTAGCCAGTCCAGTTATCACAAACGTAGAAGATTTCTGGTAAGTACAATTCCATTCTAAGCATGGACAGTACTTTAAATTGCATAACCAGGTATCGCAGGTTTTATTACGGTTGTTTTTATTTCTCGGACATGCAATTAGGGCTAGTTAATCTCTAAAAAGAAGCATATCATGAAGCCATGATTTTATTTTACCATTAAAATCTCTGTATTTTCTGTTATGGACATTTCTATTCCGCATATGAATAAATAATTTTAATACGTAATCAGTAATTTTCAATATAATTTATTCATTTTGTACAGTGCAAGACTACCTTAAACTGTGATATTATTAAAGTAATGATATTATAATCGTCCCATAATTCACTCTTAAATTACCACAGGCATTGTAAATTTCTAGTACAAGGTACTATTTTCTTTTGAACCTAAGCTAAATATTTGACCGCGCAACTAGTAATCGTGTCAACTTTATGTGCAGCTTGATGATTATTATTTATGAACAATTCGAATGAATTTGCGATGAGAGTAATGTCTGTGTTAAATATATCGCTAACAGAAACAATAGTTTCAACCTTTGTTGGCCAATAATTTGAATGAATTACACAATATGTATTTCTGACCATACCATAGAATAGTATTGGTTTTGTTCTGAAAATCTTGACACAACAGTTTATACTTTAGTTCTAGAATCCTACAGTGAAAAATCATATACCAGCTAACGATCTAGTATTTGATTTATCAGAGGGGGGAATGTAATGGTTAGCGATTTACGTGAATATAGTTATATATATATATATATATGTAAATAATTAATATTTCTACCATACAAATAATATTCTAAGGACGCGTCGTAAACAAAACCTTCTAAAATCTTTTATTCTAAGAAACTAGACATCTGGTTGTTATGATAGTATTGCACGGTCCTAACAATAGTTTTACAGACAAAAGTCCGTAGTTAGACCGTCGCCGTCGTGGCGTAATAAAAACAATACTATCTAAAGAACGCGGGTCAGGGCGGAGAGAGGTACATCCGCCAAAGGCGATGTCGGACCTCCAGCGTTTGAGCAATCAACTTTTATAGATAAGTTAGTCATAACACGTGTACACATACTTCTAGCCTCTTCCGGGCCTCTTCCGGTGTGCACCTCGCGCGCAAAAACGAAAAGTTGTTAGACCTTGGTATGAGTTACCGTAATCCGGTTCGAATTGATAACATAACTTCAGCTGGAGATTGGAAAGAGCTGGCGGTGGATTGCCCTCTTCTTGTAAAATGGACAGACAGACAGACAGACTGACGTAGTTAGCTTTTCTCTAAAGCTAACTGCCTACAACCAAGGTGTCGAGGGGCACTAGTGTGGGGGGCGCGCTAAGCTTAATAAGCTAATTTGTGGATTGAGTGCTATCAGATGTACGTTGGATGGGGTGCTTCTCTTTGCCACACAAGGTTGTAGTGCCTGTCGACATATGCACTGGATTCAGATCCAGGTTCTTGGTAAATTCCTCCCCTTTTTTACTCCCGGGCGTCCGGTTTACCATTACATATGATGCCGCGTGACCAAGGATTTATGTCATTACATGTACTGATTCACTTCATTGCAACATAAAAGAACGTTATAATGGGTTACTTCGTAAATAACACAACGTAGAAATTATTGAATAATATGTTATAATATAAATAAATTGATGGATCGACTAGATTGGCCAACTAGTTGCCCCATTAATATCATTTTAAATCGAAATAAATTTGATCTGATCAACTGCTACTTTTAAAATTGCTTCCCTTTATTATTTGCACTCCAAATTAAAACGCATCTTTAGGTACCTATTGCGAGTGATTTGCATTTTGTTTGTAATGATGACCGTTTTGCTTGAAACTCTTATGCGAGGCATGTGAATGTGATATGCGTATGCTTATGTGTATGTTCGCAATAGTTGTATGATGATTAGATTGTGATTGAGCATATGGTGATATTATGTTACTTCCTTAAATGCACTTATGATGTTTCTTATTATGGTTCTATTTGCATGACGGTTCTTATGCGTGTGGTTTTAAGTGTATTCCTATATTATATTATGATGCACGGTATTTTTGTTTGTTTGGATCAGTTGGTCAGATTTAAAGTCGCGGAAATTACGGTTACCTTTGTTATTATTTATTCATAAAAATGTAAAATAACTTTTTCTTCAACTAGACGATCACACCCATTATAATTTGGTAAATTAGTACATTTGTATCGCTTATATAATTCAAAACTTAACTTAATATGTTTCTTAAGTGGAAAAGGGACGTTGCTAAGAATTTAAAGTGCATATATCTACAGGTAAACTATTTCAAGTCCAAACATATTTGGCATCCTCAAAATTAGTTAGTAAACAAAAAAATTCTTGGAAAGGTTTTGTAGCACTCAATTATGGGAAAAGGTTTTTTGTTTTCTAAATTTCAAACTTCTTAAACTGGGGACGTGTAGAAATCTCGTCAGGTTTCAAGTGTGTGCAACGCGCTAATTTAAAATGTCAAACTTATCGTTAAATTATTGATTCTTAAATCTTAAGTGAGACTTTAGACATTTTAGATGAGGGACTTAGTTTTATTTTTTTTGGGCACTTCAAGGTTATTCAAAAGGGACAAGAGGTTCTCACATTACACTTACGAATGTGCAACACTGTAATATAAAAAAGGGAACAGTTTATTACCATCTTTAGAATTTCAAAAGAGATCTCTCGAAAATACTTGAACAACATCATGTGGTATTAAATTGTTATAGGTTCATATTCGAAACGGCAATTTTAGAATGTTAGGTAAATATAAAAATGATGTTATTGCAAAATAGGACGGATACTTGTGCGCTTTTGTTAACAATTCCAGGAACATAAAACATCTGTCACGGGTGCATGGGTACCTGGTGCTGAGGTCAAGCAACTGTGAGTAAGGCGCGAAGTTTAGCGGCTGCTGCCTTTAGGCGAGAAAAGGGAGACATTGGGCAACACTGACGTCACTGATCATCTTATACAGAGCTAAGTATTTTTATTTAATTATCCCCAATCTTGTAAAATTTCGAGTTTGTACATATCCAACCTATGAAGGGATGCGAATAGCAAAAGCAGGGGCATCAAAGCCCTTGAACTAGGAAGATGATATTCTTATAAGATTGCTGTTAAAATTCTAAATAGCTATACCCTGCACGTGATTTGACAAGAATATTTAATATTAAATGGACCATGAAGGGTCTGAGGGGGGATCCCATGGGGATCGAACGAAGCCTTTAAACTAGTAGGCCGATAATATAATAAGATTGTCCTAATAGTTCCAACAAGCAGTGTCCTGCACGTCATCTTACAAGAATATTTAGGATAAATTGTAATGAAAATGTGTGTTTCAGAGATTTAATAATGGATATGGAGAAGCTGCCAGCCGATTCGAAAAGAAAACTTCGTCGCCGGCGAGTTTTCCAGAACCGACTTCTCCAAGTCTTCTGAGGGTTGAGTACGCTAGCCAGTCCAGTTATCACAAACGTAGAAGATTTCTGGTAAGTACAATTCCATTCTAAGCATGGACAGTACTTTAAATTGCATAACCAGGTATCGCAGGTTTTATTACGGTTGTTTTTATTTCTCGGACATGCAATTAGGGCTAGTTAATCTCTAAAAAGAAGCATATCATGAAGCCATGATTTTATTTTACCATTAAAATCTCTGTATTTTCTGTTATGGACATTTCTATTCCGCATATGAATAAATAATTTTAATACGTAATCAGTAATTTTCAATATAATTTATTCATTTTGTACAGTGCAAGACTACCTTAAACTGTGATATTATTAAAGTAATGATATTATAATTGTCCCATAATTCACTCTTAAATTACCACAGGCATTGTAAATTTCTAGTACAAGGTACTATTTTCTTTTGAACCTAAGCTAAATATTTGACCGCGCAACTAGTAATCGTGTCAACTTTATGTGCAGCTTGATGATTATTATTTATGAACAATTCGAATGAATTTGCGATGAGAGTAATGTCTGTGTTAAATATATCGCTAACAGAAACAATAGTTTCAACCTTTGTTGGCCAATAATTTGAATGAATTACACAATATGTATTTCTGACCATACCATAGAATAGTATTGGTTTTTTTCTGAAAATCTTGACACAACAGTTTATACTTTAGTTCTAGAATCCTACAGTGAAAAATCATATACCAGCTAACGATCTAGTATTTGATTTATCAGAGGGGGGAATGTAATGGTTAGCGATTTACGTGAATATAGTTATATATATATATGTAAATAATTAATATTTCTACCATACAAATAATATTCTAAGGACGCGTCGTAAACAAAACCTTCTAAAATCTTTTATTCTAAGAAACTAGACATCTGGTTGTTATGATAGTATTGCACGGTCCTAACAATAGTTTTACAGACAAAAGTCCGTAGTTAGACCGTCGCCGTCGTGGCGTAATAAAAACAATACTATCTAAAGAACGCGGGTCAGGGCGGAGAGAGGTACATCCGCCAAAGGCGATGTCGGACCTCCAGCGTTTGAGCAATCAACTTTTATAGATAAGTTAGTCATAACACGTGTACACATACTTCTAGCCTCTTCCGGGCCTCTTCCGGTGTGCACCTCGCGCGCAAAAACGAAAAGTTGTTAGACCTTGGTATGAGTTACCGTAATCCGGTTCGAATTGATAACATAACTTCAGCTGGAGATTGGAAAGAGCTGGCGGTGGATTGCCCTCTTCTTGTAAAATGGACAGACAGACAGACAGACTGACGTAGTTAGCTTTTCTCTAAAGCTAACTGCCTACAACCAAGGTGTCGAGGGGCACTAGTGTGGGGGGCGCGCTAAGCTTAATAAGCTAATTTGTGGATTGAGTGCTATCAGATGTACGTTGGATGGGGTGCTTCTCTTTGCCACACAAGGTTGTAGTGCCTGTCGACATATGCACTGGATTCAGATCCAGGTTCTTGGTAAATTCCTCCCCTTTTTTACTCCCGGGCGTCCGGTTTACCATTACATATGATGCCGCGTGACCAAGGATTTATGTCATTACATGTACTGATTCACTTCATTGCAACATAAAAGAACGTTATAATGGGTTACTTCGTAAATAACACAACGTAGAAATTATTGAATAATATGTTATAATATAAATAAATTGATGGATCGACTAGATTGGCCAACTAGTTGCCCCATTAATATCATTTTAAATCGAAATAAATTTGATCTGATCAACTGCTACTTTTAAAATTGCTTCCCTTTATTATTTGCACTCCAAATTAAAACGCATCTTTAGGTACCTATTGCGAGTGATTTGCATTTTGTTTGTAATGATGACCGTTTTGCTTGAAACTCTTATGCGAGGCATGTGAATGTGATATGCGTATGCTTATGTGTATGTTCGCAATAGTTGTATGATGATTAGATTGTGATTGAGCATATGGTGATATTATGTTACTTCCTTAAATGCACTTATGATGTTTCTTATTATGGTTCTATTTGCATGACGGTTCTTATGCGTGTGGTTTTAAGTGTATTCCTATATTATATTATGATGCACGGTATTTTTGTTTGTTTGGATCAGTTGGTCAGATTTAAAGTCGCGGAAATTACGGTTACCTTTGTTATTATTTATTCATAAAAATGTAAAATAACTTTTTCTTCAACTAGACGATCACACCCATTATAATTTGGTAAATTAGTACATTTGTATCGCTTATATAATTCAAAACTTAACTTAATATGTTTCTTAAGTGGAAAAGGGACGTTGCTAAGAATTTAAAGTGCATATATCTACAGGTAAACTATTTCAAGTCCAAACATATTTGGCATCCTCAAAATTAGTTAGTAAACAAAAAAATTCTTGGAAAGGTTTTGTAGCACTCAATTATGGGAAAAGGTTTTTTTGTTTTCTAAATTTCAAACTTCTTAAACTGGGGACGTGTAGAAATCTCGTCAGGTTTCAAGTGTGTGCAACGCGCTAATTTAAAATGTCAAACTTATCGTTAAATTATTGATTCTTAAATCTTAAGTGAAACTTTAGACATTTTAGATGAGGGACTTAGTTTTATTTTTTTTGGGCACTTCAAAGTTATTCAAAAGGGACAAGAGGTTCTCACATTACACTTACGAATGTGCAACACTGTAATATAAAAAAGGGAACAGTTTATTACCATCTTTAGAATTTCAAAAGAGATCTCTCGAAAATACTTGAACAACATCATGTGGTATTAAATTGTTATAGGTTCATATTCGAAACGGCAATTTTAGAATGTTAGGTAAATATAAAAATGATGTTATTGCAAAATAGGACGGATACTTGTGCGCTTTTGTTAACAATTCCAGGAACATAAAACATCTGTCACGGGTGCATGGGTACCTGGTGCTGAGGTCAAGCAACTGTGAGTAAGGCGCGAAGTTTAGCGGCTGCTGCCTTTAGGCGAGAAAAGGGAGATATTGGGCAACACTGACGTCACTGATCATCTTATACAGAGCTAAGTATTTTTATTTAATTATCCCCAATCTTGTAAAATTTCGAGTTTGTACATATCCAACCTATGAAGGGATGCGAATAGCAAAAGCAGGGGCATCAAAGCCCTTGAACTAGGAAGATGATATTCTTATAAGATTGCTGTTAAAATTCTAAATAGCTATACCCTGCACGTGATTTGACAAGAATATTTAATATTAAATGGACCATGAAGGGTCTGAGGGGGGATCCCATGGGGATCGAACGAAGCCTTTAAACTAGTAGGCCGATAATATAATAAGATTGTCCTAATAGTTCCAACAAGCAGTGTCCTGCACGTCATCTTACAAGAATATTTAGGATAAATTGTAATGAAAATGTGTGTTTCAGAGATTTAATAATGGATATGGAGAAGCTGCCAGCCGATTCGAAAAGAAAACTTCGTCGCCGGCGAGTTTTCCAGAACCGACTTCTCCAAGTCTTCTGAGGGTTGAGTACGCTAGCCAGTCCAGTTATCACAAACGTAGAAGATTTCTGGTAAGTACAATTCCATTCTAAGCATGGACAGTACTTTAAATTGCATAACCAGGTATCGCAGGTTTTATTACGGTTGTTTTTATTTCTCGGACATGCAATTAGGGCTAGTTAATCTCTAAAAAGAAGCATATCATGAAGCCATGATTTTATTTTACCATTAAAATCTCTGTATTTTCTGTTATGGACATTTCTATTCCGCATATGAATAAATAATTTTAATACGTAATCAGTAATTTTCAATATAATTTATTCATTTTGTACAGTGCAAGACTACCTTAAACTGTGATATTATTAAAGTAATGATATTATAATCGTCCCATAATTCACTCTTAAGTTACCACAGGCATTGTAAATTTCTAGTACAAGGTACTATTTTCTTTTGAACCTAAGCTAAATATTTGACCGCGCAACTAGTAATCGTGTCAACTTTATGTGCAGCTTGATGTTTATTATTTATGAACAATTCGAATGAATTTGCGATGAGAGTAATGTCTGTGTTAAGTTAAATATATCGCTAACAGAAACAATAGTTTCAACCTTTGTTGGCCAATAATTTGAATGAATTACACAATATGTATTTCTGACCATACCATAGAATAGTATTGGTTTTGTTCTGAAAATCTTGATACAACAGTTTATACTTTAGTTCTAGAATCCTACAGTGAAAAATCATATACCAGCTAACGATCTAGTATTTGATTTATCAGAGGGGGGAATGTAATGGTTAGCGATTTACGTGAATATAGTTATATATATATATGTAAATAATTAATATTTCTACCATACAAATAATATTCTAAGGACGCGTCGTAAACAAAACCTTCTAAAATCTTTTATTCTAAGAAACTAGACATCTGGTTGTTATGATAGTATTGCACGGTCCTAACAATAGTTTTACAGACAAAAGTCCGTAGTTAGACCGTCGCCGTCGTGGCGTAATAAAAACAATACTATCTAAAGAACGCGGGTCAGGGCGGAGAGAGGTACATCCGCCAAAGGCGATGTCGGACCTCCAGCGTTTGAGCAATCAACTTTTATAGATAAGTTAGTCATAACACGTGTACACATACTTCTAGCCTCTTCCGGGCCTCTTCCGGTGTGCACCTCGCGCGCAAAAACGAAAAGTTGTTAGACCTTGGTATGAGTTACCGTAATCCGGTTCGAATTGATAACATAACTTCAGCTGGAGATTGGAAAGAGCTGGCGGTGGATTGCCCTCTTCTTGTAAAATGGACAGACAGACAGACAGACTGACGTAGTTAGCTTTTCTCTAAAGCTAACTGCCTACAACCAAGGTGTCGAGGGGCACTAGTGTGGGGGGCGCGCTAAGCTTAATAAGCTAATTTGTGGATTGAGTGCTATCAGATGTACGTTGGATGGGGTGCTTCTCTTTGCCACACAAGGTTGTAGTGCCTGTCGACATATGCACTGGATTCAGATCCAGGTTCTTGGTAAATTCCTCCCCTTTTTTACTCCCGGGCGTCCGGTTTACCATTACATATGATGCCGCGTGACCAAGGATTTATGTCATTACATGTACTGATTCACTTCATTGCAACATAAAAGAACGTTATAATGGGTTACTTCGTAAATAACACAACGTAGAAATTATTGAATAATATGTTATAATATAAATAAATTGATGGATCGACTAGATTGGCCAACTAGTTGCCCCATTAATATCATTTTAAATCGAAATAAATTTGATCTGATCAACTGCTACTTTTAAAATTGCTTCCCTTTATTATTTGCACTCCAAATTAAAACGCATCTTTAGGTACCTATTGCGAGTGATTTGCATTTTGTTTGTAATGATGACCGTTTTGCTTGAAACTCTTATGCGAGGCATGTGAATGTGATATGCGTATGCTTATGTGTATGTTCGCAATAGTTGTATGATGATTAGATTGTGATTGAGCATATGGTGATATTATGTTACTTCCTTAAATGCACTTATGATGTTTCTTATTATGGTTCTATTTGCATGACGGTTCTTATGCGTGTGGTTTTAAGTGTATTCCTATATTATATTATGATGCACGGTATTTTTGTTTGTTTGGATCAGTTGGTCAGATTTAAAGTCGCGGAAATTACGGTTACCTTTGTTATTATTTATTCATAAAAATGTAAAATAACTTTTTCTTCAACTAGACGATCACACCCATTATAATTTGGTAAATTAGTACATTTGTATCGCTTATATAATTCAAAACTTAACTTAATATGTTTCTTAAGTGGAAAAGGGACGTTGCTAAGAATTTAAAGTGCATATATCTACAGGTAAACTATTTCAAGTCCAAACATATTTGGCATCCTCAAAATTAGTTAGTAAACAAAAAAATTCTTGGAAAGGTTTTGTAGCACTCAATTATGGGAAAAGGTTTTTTGTTTTCTAAATTTCAAACTTCTTAAACTGGGGACGTGTAGAAATCTCGTCAGGTTTCAAGTGTGTGCAACGCGCTAATTTAAAATGTCAAACTTATCGTTAAATTATTGATTCTTAAATCTTAAGTGAGACTTTAGACATTTTAGATGAGGGACTTAGTTTTATTTTTTTTGGGCACTTCAAAGTTATTCAAAAGGGACAAGAGGTTCTCACATTACACTTACGAATGTGCAACACTGTAATATAAAAAAGGGAACAGTTTATTACCATCTTTAGAATTTCAAAAGAGATCTCTCGAAAATACTTGAACAACATCATGTGGTATTAAATTGTTATAGGTTCATATTCGAAACGGCAATTTTAGAATGTTAGGTAAATATAAAAATGATGTTATTGCAAAATAGGACGGATACTTGTGCGCTTTTGTTAACAATTCCAGGAACATAAAACATCTGTCACGGGTGCATGGGTACTTGGTGCTGAGGTCAAGCAACTGTGAGTAAGGCGCGAAGTTTAGCGGCTGCTGCCTTTAGGCGAGAAAAGGGAGACATTGGGCAACACTGACGTCACTGATCATCTTATACAGAGCTAAGTATTTTTATTTAATTATCCCCAATCTTGTAAAATTTCGAGTTTGTACATATCCAACCTATGAAGGGATGCGAATAGCAAAAGCAGGGGCATCAAAGCCCTTGAACTAGGAAGATGATATTCTTATAAGATTGCTGTTAAAATTCTAAATAGCTATACCCTGCACGTGATTTGACAAGAATATTTAATATTAAATGGACCATGAAGGGTCTGAGGGGGGATCCCATGGGGATCGAACGAAGCCTTTAAACTAGTAGGCCGATAATATAATAAGATTGTCCTAATAGTTCCAACAAGCAGTGTCCTGCACGTCATCTTACAAGAATATTTAGGATAAATTGTAATGAAAATGTGTGTTTCAGAGATTTAATAATGGATATGGAGAAGCTGCCAGCCGATTCGAAAAGAAAACTTCGTCGCCGGCGAGTTTTCCAGAACCGACTTCTCCAAGTCTTCTGAGGGTTGAGTACGCTAGCCAGTCCAGTTATCACAAACGTAGAAGATTTCTGGTAAGTACAATTCCATTCTAAGCATGGACAGTACTTTAAATTGCATAACCAGGTATCGCAGGTTTTATTACGGTTGTTTTAATTTCTCGGACATGCAATTAGGGCTAGTTAATCTCTAAAAAGAAGCATATCATGAAGCCATGATTTTATTTTACCATTAAAATCTCTGTATTTTCTGTTATGGACATTTCTATTCCGCATATGAATAAATAATTTTAATACGTAATCAGTAATTTTCAATATAATTTATTCATTTTGTACAGTGCAAGACTACCTTAAACTGTGATATTATTAAAGTAATGATATTATAATCGTCCCATAATTCACTCTTAAATTACCACAGGCATTGTAAATTTCTAGTACAAGGTACTATTTTCTTTTGAACCTAAGCTAAATATTTGACCGCGCAACTAGTAATCGTGTCAACTTTATGTGCAGCTTGATGTTTATTATTTATGAACAATTCGAATGAATTTGCGATGAGAGTAATGTCTGTGTTAAGTTAAATATATCGCTAACAGAAACAATAGTTTCAACCTTTGTTGGCCAATAATTTGAATGAATTACACAATATGTATTTCTGACCATACCATAGAATAGTATTGGTTTTGTTCTGAAAATCTTGATACAACAGTTTATACTTTAGTTCTAGAATCCTACAGTGAAAAATCATATACCAGCTAACGATCTAGTATTTGATTTATCAGAGGGGGGAATGTAATGGTTAGCGATTTACGTGAATATAGTTATATATATATATATGTAAATAATTAATATTTCTACCATACAAATAATATTCTAAGGACGCGTCGTAAACAAAACCTTCTAAAATCTTTTATTCTAAGAAACTAGACATCTGGTTGTTATGATAGTATTGCACGGTCCTAACAATAGTTTTACAGACAAAAGTCCGTAGTTAGACCGTCGCCGTCGTGGCGTAATAAAAACAATACTATCTAAAGAACGCGGGTCAGGGCGGAGAGAGGTACATCCGCCAAAGGCGATGTCGGACCTCCAGCGTTTGAGCAATCAACTTTTATAGATAAGTTAGTCATAACACGTGTACACATACTTCTAGCCTCTTCCGGGCCTCTTCCGGTGTGCACCTCGCGCGCAAAAACGAAAAGTTGTTAGACCTTGGTATGAGTTACCGTAATCCGGTTCGAATTGATAACATAACTTCAGCTGGAGATTGGAAAGAGCTGGCGGTGGATTGCCCTCTTCTTGTAAAATGGACAGACAGACAGACAGACTGACGTAGTTAGCTTTTCTCTAAAGCTAACTGCCTACAACCAAGGTGTCGAGGGGCACTAGTGTGGGGGGCGCGCTAAGCTTAATAAGCTAATTTGTGGATTGAGTGCTATCAGATGTACGTTGGATGGGGTGCTTCTCTTTGCCACACAAGGTTGTAGTGCCTGTCGACATATGCACTGGATTCAGATCCAGGTTCTTGGTAAATTCCTCCCCTTTTTTACTCCCGGGCGTCCGGTTTACCATTACATATGATGCCGCGTGACCAAGGATTTATGTCATTACATGTACTGATTCACTTCATTGCAACATAAAAGAACGTTATAATGGGTTACTTCGTAAATAACACAACGTAGAAATTATTGAATAATATGTTATAATATAAATAAATTGATGGATCGACTAGATTGGCCAACTAGTTGCCCCATTAATATCATTTTAAATCGAAATAAATTTGATCTGATCAACTGCTACTTTTAAAATTGCTTCCCTTTATTATTTGCACTCCAAATTAAAACGCATCTTTAGGTACCTATTGCGAGTGATTTGCATTTTGTTTGTAATGATGACCGTTTTGCTTGAAACTCTTATGCGAGGCATGTGAATGTGATATGCGTATGCTTATGTGTATGTTCGCAATAGTTGTATGATGATTAGATTGTGATTGAGCATATGGTGATATTATGTTACTTCCTTAAATGCACTTATGATGTTTCTTATTATGGTTCTATTTGCATGACGGTTCTTATGCGTGTGGTTTTAAGTGTATTCCTATATTATATTATGATGCACGGTATTTTTGTTTGTTTGGATCAGTTGGTCAGATTTAAAGTCGCGGAAATTACGGTTACCTTTGTTATTATTTATTCATAAAAATGTAAAATAACTTTTTCTTCAACTAGACGATCACACCCATTATAATTTGGTAAATTAGTACATTTGTATCGCTTATATAATTCAAAACTTAACTTAATATGTTTCTTAAGTGGAAAAGGGACGTTGCTAAGAATTTAAAGTGCATATATCTACAGGTAAACTATTTCAAGTCCAAACATATTTGGCATCCTCAAAATTAGTTAGTAAACAAAAAAATTCTTGGAAAGGTTTTGTAGCACTCAATTATGGGAAAAGGTTTTTTTGTTTTCTAAATTTCAAACTTCTTAAACTGGGGACGTGTAGAAATCTCGTCAGGTTTCAAGTGTGTGCAACGCGCTAATTTAAAATGTCAAACTTATCGTTAAATTATTGATTCTTAAATCTTAAGTGAGACTTTAGACATTTTAGATGAGGGACTTAGTTTTATTTTTTTTGGGCACTTCAAAGTTATTCAAAAGGGACAAGAGGTTCTCACATTACACTTACGAATGTGCAACACTGTAATATAAAAAAGGGAACAGTTTATTACCATCTTTAGAATTTCAAAAGAGATCTCTCGAAAATACTTGAACAACATCATGTGGTATTAAATTGTTATAGGTTCATATTCGAAACGGCAATTTTAGAATGTTAGGTAAATATAAAAATGATGTTATTGCAAAATAGGACGGATACTTGTGCGCTTTTGTTAACAATTCCAGGAACATAAAACATCTGTCACGGGTGCATGGGTACCTGGTGCTGAGGTCAAGCAACTGTGAGTAAGGCGCGAAGTTTAGCGGCTGCTGCCTTTAGGCGAGAAAAGGGAGACATTGGGCAACACTGACGTCACTGATCATCTTATACAGAGCTAAGTATTTTTATTTAATTATCCCCAATCTTGTAAAATTTCGAGTTTGTACATATCCAACCTATGAAGGGATGCGAATAGCAAAAGCAGGGGCATCAAAGCCCTTGAACTAGGAAGATGATATTCTTATAAGATTGCTGTTAAAATTCTAAATAGCTATACCCTGCACGTGATTTGACAAGAATATTTAATATTAAATGGACCATGAAGGGTCTGAGGGGGGATCCCATGGGGATCGAACGAAGCCTTTAAACTAGTAGGCCGATAATATAATAAGATTGTCCTAATAGTTCCAACATGCAGTGTCCTGCACGTCATCTTACAAGAATATTTAGGATAAATTGTAATGAAAATGTGTGTTTCAGAGATTTAATAATGGATATGGAGAAGCTGCCAGCTGATTCGAAAAGAAAACTTCGTCGCCGGCGAGTTTTCCAGAACCGACTTCTCCAAGTCTTCTGAGGGTTGAGTACGCTAGCCAGTCCAGTTATCACAAACGTAGAAGATTTCTGGTAAGTACAATTCCATTCTAAGCATGGACAGTACTTTAAATTGCATAACCAGGTATCGCAGGTTTTATTACGGTTGTTTTTATTTCTCGGACATGCAATTAGGGCTAGTTAATCTCTAAAAAGAAGCATATCATGAAGCCATGATTTTATTTTACCATTAAAATCTCTGTATTTTCTGTTATGGACATTTCTATTCCGCATATGAATAAATAATTTTAATACGTAATCAGTAATTTTCAATATAATTTATTCATTTTGTACAGTGCAAGACTACCTTAAACTGTGATATTATTAAAGTAATGATATTATAATCGTCCCATAATTCACTCTTAAGTTACCACAGGCATTGTAAATTTCTAGTACAAGGTACTATTTTCTTTTGAACCTAAGCTAAATATTTGACCGCGCAACTAGTAATCGTGTCAACTTTATGTGCAGCTTGATGTTTATTATTTATGAACAATTCGAATGAATTTGCGATGAGAGTAATGTCTGTGTTAAGTTAAATATATCGCTAACAGAAACAATAGTTTCAACCTTTGTTGGCCAATAATTTGAATGAATTACACAATATGTATTTCTGACCATACCATAGAATAGTATTGGTTTTGTTCTGAAAATCTTGATACAACAGTTTATACTTTAGTTCTAGAATCCTACAGTGAAAAATCATATACCAGCTAACGATCTAGTATTTGATTTATCAGAGGGGGGAATGTAATGGTTAGCGATTTACGTGAATATAGTTATATATATATATGTAAATAATTAATATTTCTACCATACAAATAATATTCTAAGGACGCGTCGTAAACAAAACCTTCTAAAATCTTTTATTCTAAGAAACTAGACATCTGGTTGTTATGATAGTATTGCACGGTCCTAACAATAGTTTTACAGACAAAAGTCCGTAGTTAGACCGTCGCCGTCGTGGCGTAATAAAAACAATACTATCTAAAGAACGCGGGTCAGGGCGGAGAGAGGTACATCCGCCAAAGGCGATGTCGGACCTCCAGCGTTTGAGCAATCAACTTTTATAGATAAGTTAGTCATAACACGTGTACACATACTTCTAGCCTCTTCCGGGCCTCTTCCGGTGTGCACCTCGCGCGCAAAAACGAAAAGTTGTTAGACCTTGGTATGAGTTACCGTAATCCGGTTCGAATTGATAACATAACTTCAGCTGGAGATTGGAAAGAGCTGGCGGTGGATTGCCCTCTTCTTGTAAAATGGACAGACAGACAGACAGACTGACGTAGTTAGCTTTTCTCTAAAGCTAACTGCCTACAACCAAGGTGTCGAGGGGCACTAGTGTGGGGGGCGCGCTAAGCTTAATAAGCTAATTTGTGGATTGAGTGCTATCAGATGTACGTTGGATGGGGTGCTTCTCTTTGCCACACAAGGTTGTAGTGCCTGTCGACATATGCACTGGATTCAGATCCAGGTTCTTGGTAAATTCCTCCCCTTTTTTACTCCCGGGCGTCCGGTTTACCATTACATATGATGCCGCGTGACCAAGGATTTATGTCATTACATGTACTGATTCACTTCATTGCAACATAAAAGAACGTTATAATGGGTTACTTCGTAAATAACACAACGTAGAAATTATTGAATAATATGTTATAATATAAATAAATTGATGGATCGACTAGATTGGCCAACTAGTTGCCCCATTAATATCATTTTAAATCGAAATAAATTTGATCTGATCAACTGCTACTTTTAAAATTGCTTCCCTTTATTATTTGCACTCCAAATTAAAACGCATCTTTAGGTACCTATTGCGAGTGATTTGCATTTTGTTTGTAATGATGACCGTTTTGCTTGAAACTCTTATGCGAGGCATGTGAATGTGATATGCGTATGCTTATGTGTATGTTCGCAATAGTTGTATGATGATTAGATTGTGATTGAGCATATGGTGATATTATGTTACTTCCTTAAATGCACTTATGATGTTTCTTATTATGGTTCTATTTGCATGACGGTTCTTATGCGTGTGGTTTTAAGTGTATTCCTATATTATATTATGATGCACGGTATTTTTGTTTGTTTGGATCAGTTGGTCAGATTTAAAGTCGCGGAAATTACGGTTACCTTTGTTATTATTTATTCATAAAAATGTAAAATAACTTTTTCTTCAACTAGACGATCACACCCATTATAATTTGGTAAATTAGTACATTTGTATCGCTTATATAATTCAAAACTTAACTTAATATGTTTCTTAAGTGGAAAAGGGACGTTGCTAAGAATTTAAAGTGCATATATCTACAGGTAAACTATTTCAAGTCCAAACATATTTGGCATCCTCAAAATTAGTTAGTAAACAAAAAAATTCTTGGAAAGGTTTTGTAGCACTCAATTATGGGAAAAGGTTTTTTTGTTTTCTAAATTTCAAACTTCTTAAACTGGGGACGTGTAGAAATCTCGTCAGGTTTCAAGTGTGTGCAACGCGCTAATTTAAAATGTCAAACTTATCGTTAAATTATTGATTCTTAAATCTTAAGTGAGACTTTAGACATTTTAGATGAGGGACTTAGTTTTATTTTTTTTGGGCACTTCAAAGTTATTCAAAAGGGACAAGAGGTTCTCACATTACACTTACGAATGTGCAACACTGTAATATAAAAAAGGGAACAGTTTATTACCATCTTTAGAATTTCAAAAGAGATCTCTCGAAAATACTTGAACAACATCATGTGGTATTAAATTGTTATAGGTTCATATTCGAAACGGCAATTTTAGAATGTTAGGTAAATATAAAAATGATGTTATTGCAAAATAGGACGGATACTTGTGCGCTTTTGTTAACAATTCCAGGAACATAAAACATCTGTCACGGGTGCATGGGTACCTGGTGCTGAGGTCAAGCAACTGTGAGTAAGGCGCGAAGTTTAGCGGCTGCTGCCTTTAGGCGAGAAAAGGGAGACATTGGGCAACACTGACGTCACTGATCATCTTATACAGAGCTAAGTATTTTTATTTAATTATCCCCAATCTTGTAAAATTTCGAGTTTGTACATATCCAACCTATGAAGGGATGCGAATAGCAAAAGCAGGGGCATCAAAGCCCTTGAACTAGGAAGATGATATTCTTATAAGATTGCTGTTAAAATTCTAAATAGCTATACCCTGCACGTGATTTGACAAGAATATTTAATATTAAATGGACCATGAAGGGTCTGAGGGGGGATCCCATGGGGATCGAACGAAGCCTTTAAACTAGTAGGCCGATAATATAATAAGATTGTCCTAATAGTTCCAACAAGCAGTGTCCTGCACGTCATCTTACAAGAATATTTAGGATAAATTGTAATGAAAATGTGTGTTTCAGAGATTTAATAATGGATATGGAGAAGCTGCCAGCCGATTCGAAAAGAAAACTTCGTCGCCGGCGAGTTTTCCAGAACCGACTTCTCCAAGTCTTCTGAGGGTTGAGTACGCTAGCCAGTCCAGTTATCACAAACGTAGAAGATTTCTGGTAAGTACAATTCCATTCTAAGCATGGACAGTACTTTAAATTGCATAACCAGGTATCGCAGGTTTTATTACGGTTGTTTTTATTTCTCGGACATGCAATTAGGGCTAGTTAATCTCTAAAAAGAAGCATATCATGAAGCCATGATTTTATTTTACCATTAAAATCTCTGTATTTTCTGTTATGGACATTTCTATTCCGCATATGAATAAATAATTTTAATACGTAATCAGTAATTTTCAATATAATTTATTCATTTTGTACAGTGCAAGACTACCTTAAACTGTGATATTATTAAAGTAATGATATTATAATTGTCCCATAATTCACTCTTAAATTACCACAGGCATTGTAAATTTCTAGTACAAGGTACTATTTTCTTTTGAACCTAAGCTAAATATTTGACCGCGCAACTAGTAATCGTGTCAACTTTATGTGCAGCTTGATGATTATTATTTATGAACAATTCGAATGAATTTGCGATGAGAGTAATGTCTGTGTTAAATATATCGCTAACAGAAACAATAGTTTCAACCTTTGTTGGCCAATAATTTGAATGAATTACACAATATGTATTTCTGACCATACCATAGAATAGTATTGGTTTTGTTCTGAAAATCTTGACACAACAGTTTATACTTTAGTTCTAGAATCCTACAGTGAAAAATCATATACCAGCTAACGATCTAGTATTTGATTTATCAGAGGGGGGAATGTAATGGTTAGCGATTTACGTGAATATAGTTATATATATATATGTAAATAATTAATATTTCTACCATACAAATAATATTCTAAGGACGCGTCGTAAACAAAACCTTCTAAAATCTTTTATTCTAAGAAACTAGACATCTGGTTGTTATGATAGTATTGCACGGTCCTAACAATAGTTTTACAGACAAAAGTCCGTAGTTAGACCGTCGCCGTCGTGGCGTAATAAAAACAATACTATCTAAAGAACGCGGGTCAGGGCGGAGAGAGGTACATCCGCCAAAGGCGATGTCGGACCTCCAGCGTTTGAGCAATCAACTTTTATAGATAAGTTAGTCATAACACGTGTACACATACTTCTAGCCTCTTCCGGGCCTCTTCCGGTGTGCACCTCGCGCGCAAAAACGAAAAGTTGTTAGACCTTGGTATGAGTTACCGTAATCCGGTTCGAATTGATAACATAACTTCAGCTGGAGATTGGAAAGAGCTGGCGGTGGATTGCCCTCTTCTTGTAAAATGGACAGACAGACAGACAGACTGACGTAGTTAGCTTTTCTCTAAAGCTAACTGCCTACAACCAAGGTGTCGAGGGGCACTAGTGTGGGGGGCGCGCTAAGCTTAATAAGCTAATTTGTGGATTGAGTGCTATCAGATGTACGTTGGATGGGGTGCTTCTCTTTGCCACACAAGGTTGTAGTGCCTGTCGACATATGCACTGGATTCAGATCCAGGTTCTTGGTAAATTCCTCCCCTTTTTTACTCCCGGGCGTCCGGTTTACCATTACATATGATGCCGCGTGACCAAGGATTTATGTCATTACATGTACTGATTCACTTCATTGCAACATAAAAGAACGTTATAATGGGTTACTTCGTAAATAACACAACGTAGAAATTATTGAATAATATGTTATAATATAAATAAATTGATGGATCGACTAGATTGGCCAACTAGTTGCCCCATTAATATCATTTTAAATCGAAATAAATTTGATCTGATCAACTGCTACTTTTAAAATTGCTTCCCTTTATTATTTGCACTCCAAATTAAAACGCATCTTTAGGTACCTATTGCGAGTGATTTGCATTTTGTTTGTAATGATGACCGTTTTGCTTGAAACTCTTATGCGAGGCATGTGAATGTGATATGCGTATGCTTATGTGTATGTTCGCAATAGTTGTATGATGATTAGATTGTGATTGAGCATATGGTGATATTATGTTACTTCCTTAAATGCACTTATGATGTTTCTTATTATGGTTCTATTTGCATGACGGTTCTTATGCGTGTGGTTTTAAGTGTATTCCTATATTATATTATGATGCACGGTATTTTTGTTTGTTTGGATCAGTTGGTCAGATTTAAAGTCGCGGAAATTACGGTTACCTTTGTTATTATTTATTCATAAAAATGTAAAATAACTTTTTCTTCAACTAGACGATCACACCCATTATAATTTGGTAAATTAGTACATTTGTATCGCTTATATAATTCAAAACTTAACTTAATATGTTTCTTAAGTGGAAAAGGGACGTTGCTAAGAATTTAAAGTGCATATATCTACAGGTAAACTATTTCAAGTCCAAACATATTTGGCATCCTCAAAATTAGTTAGTAAACAAAAAAATTCTTGGAAAGGTTTTGTAGCACTCAATTATGGGAAAAGGTTTTTTTGTTTTCTAAATTTCAAACTTCTTAAACTGGGGACGTGTAGAAATCTCGTCAGGTTTCAAGTGTGTGCAACGCGCTAATTTAAAATGTCAAACTTATCGTTAAATTATTGATTCTTAAATCTTAAGTGAAACTTTAGACATTTTAGATGAGGGACTTAGTTTTATTTTTTTTGGGCACTTCAAAGTTATTCAAAAGGGACAAGAGGTTCTCACATTACACTTACGAATGTGCAACACTGTAATATAAAAAAGGGAACAGTTTATTACCATCTTTAGAATTTCAAAAGAGATCTCTCGAAAATACTTGAACAACATCATGTGGTATTAAATTGTTATAGGTTCATATTCGAAACGGCAATTTTAGAATGTTAGGTAAATATAAAAATGATGTTATTGCAAAATAGGACGGATACTTGTGCGCTTTTGTTAACAATTCCAGGAACATAAAACATCTGTCACGGGTGCATGGGTACCTGGTGCTGAGGTCAAGCAACTGTGAGTAAGGCGCGAAGTTTAGCGGCTGCTGCCTTTAGGCGAGAAAAGGGAGATATTGGGCAACACTGACGTCACTGATCATCTTATACAGAGCTAAGTATTTTTATTTAATTATCCCCAATCTTGTAAAATTTCGAGTTTGTACATATCCAACCTATGAAGGGATGCGAATAGCAAAAGCAGGGGCATCAAAGCCCTTGAACTAGGAAGATGATATTCTTATAAGATTGCTGTTAAAATTCTAAATAGCTATACCCTGCACGTGATTTGACAAGAATATTTAATATTAAATGGACCATGAAGGGTCTGAGGGGGGATCCCATGGGGATCGAACGAAGCCTTTAAACTAGTAGGCCGATAATATAATAAGATTGTCCTAATAGTTCCAACAAGCAGTGTCCTGCACGTCATCTTACAAGAATATTTAGGATAAATTGTAATGAAAATGTGTGTTTCAGAGATTTAATAATGGATATGGAGAAGCTGCCAGCCGATTCGAAAAGAAAACTTCGTCGCCGGCGAGTTTTCCAGAACCGACTTCTCCAAGTCTTCTGAGGGTTGAGTACGCTAGCCAGTCCAGTTATCACAAACGTAGAAGATTTCTGGTAAGTACAATTCCATTCTAAGCATGGACAGTACTTTAAATTGCATAACCAGGTATCGCAGGTTTTATTACGGTTGTTTTTATTTCTCGGACATGCAATTAGGGCTAGTTAATCTCTAAAAAGAAGCATATCATGAAGCCATGATTTTATTTTACCATTAAAATCTCTGTATTTTCTGTTATGGACATTTCTATTCCGCATATGAATAAATAATTTTAATACGTAATCAGTAATTTTCAATATAATTTATTCATTTTGTACAGTGCAAGACTACCTTAAACTGTGATATTATTAAAGTAATGATATTATAATCGTCCCATAATTCACTCTTAAGTTACCACAGGCATTGTAAATTTCTAGTACAAGGTACTATTTTCTTTTGAACCTAAGCTAAATATTTGACCGCGCAACTAGTAATCGTGTCAACTTTATGTGCAGCTTGATGTTTATTATTTATGAACAATTCGAATGAATTTGCGATGAGAGTAATGTCTGTGTTAAGTTAAATATATCGCTAACAGAAACAATAGTTTCAACCTTTGTTGGCCAATAATTTGAATGAATTACACAATATGTATTTCTGACCATACCATAGAATAGTATTGGTTTTGTTCTGAAAATCTTGATACAACAGTTTATACTTTAGTTCTAGAATCCTACAGTGAAAAATCATATACCAGCTAACGATCTAGTATTTGATTTATCAGAGGGGGGAATGTAATGGTTAGCGATTTACGTGAATATAGTTATATATATATATGTAAATAATTAATATTTCTACCATACAAATAATATTCTAAGGACGCGTCGTAAACAAAACCTTCTAAAATCTTTTATTCTAAGAAACTAGACATCTGGTTGTTATGATAGTATTGCACGGTCCTAACAATAGTTTTACAGACAAAAGTCCGTAGTTAGACCGTCGCCGTCGTGGCGTAATAAAAACAATACTATCTAAAGAACGCGGGTCAGGGCGGAGAGAGGTACATCCGCCAAAGGCGATGTCGGACCTCCAGCGTTTGAGCAATCAACTTTTATAGATAAGTTAGTCATAACACGTGTACACATACTTCTAGCCTCTTCCGGGCCTCTTCCGGTGTGCACCTCGCGCGCAAAAACGAAAAGTTGTTAGACCTTGGTATGAGTTACCGTAATCCGGTTCGAATTGATAACATAACTTCAGCTGGAGATTGGAAAGAGCTGGCGGTGGATTGCCCTCTTCTTGTAAAATGGACAGACAGACAGACAGACTGACGTAGTTAGCTTTTCTCTAAAGCTAACTGCCTACAACCAAGGTGTCGAGGGGCACTAGTGTGGGGGGCGCGCTAAGCTTAATAAGCTAATTTGTGGATTGAGTGCTATCAGATGTACGTTGGATGGGGTGCTTCTCTTTGCCACACAAGGTTGTAGTGCCTGTCGACATATGCACTGGATTCAGATCCAGGTTCTTGGTAAATTCCTCCCCTTTTTTACTCCCGGGCGTCCGGTTTACCATTACATATGATGCCGCGTGACCAAGGATTTATGTCATTACATGTACTGATTCACTTCATTGCAACATAAAAGAACGTTATAATGGGTTACTTCGTAAATAACACAACGTAGAAATTATTGAATAATATGTTATAATATAAATAAATTGATGGATCGACTAGATTGGCCAACTAGTTGCCCCATTAATATCATTTTAAATCGAAATAAATTTGATCTGATCAACTGCTACTTTTAAAATTGCTTCCCTTTATTATTTGCACTCCAAATTAAAACGCATCTTTAGGTACCTATTGCGAGTGATTTGCATTTTGTTTGTAATGATGACCGTTTTGCTTGAAACTCTTATGCGAGGCATGTGAATGTGATATGCGTATGCTTATGTGTATGTTCGCAATAGTTGTATGATGATTAGATTGTGATTGAGCATATGGTGATATTATGTTACTTCCTTAAATGCACTTATGATGTTTCTTATTATGGTTCTATTTGCATGACGGTTCTTATGCGTGTGGTTTTAAGTGTATTCCTATATTATATTATGATGCACGGTATTTTTGTTTGTTTGGATCAGTTGGTCAGATTTAAAGTCGCGGAAATTACGGTTACCTTTGTTATTATTTATTCATAAAAATGTAAAATAACTTTTTCTTCAACTAGACGATCACACCCATTATAATTTGGTAAATTAGTACATTTGTATCGCTTATATAATTCAAAACTTAACTTAATATGTTTCTTAAGTGGAAAAGGGACGTTGCTAAGAATTTAAAGTGCATATATCTACAGGTAAACTATTTCAAGTCCAAACATATTTGGCATCCTCAAAATTAGTTAGTAAACAAAAAAATTCTTGGAAAGGTTTTGTAGCACTCAATTATGGGAAAAGGTTTTTTGTTTTCTAAATTTCAAACTTCTTAAACTGGGGACGTGTAGAAATCTCGTCAGGTTTCAAGTGTGTGCAACGCGCTAATTTAAAATGTCAAACTTATCGTTAAATTATTGATTCTTAAATCTTAAGTGAGACTTTAGACATTTTAGATGAGGGACTTAGTTTTATTTTTTTTGGGCACTTCAAAGTTATTCAAAAGGGACAAGAGGTTCTCACATTACACTTACGAATGTGCAACACTGTAATATAAAAAAGGGAACAGTTTATTACCATCTTTAGAATTTCAAAAGAGATCTCTCGAAAATACTTGAACAACATCATGTGGTATTAAATTGTTATAGGTTCATATTCGAAACGGCAATTTTAGAATGTTAGGTAAATATAAAAATGATGTTATTGCAAAATAGGACGGATACTTGTGCGCTTTTGTTAACAATTCCAGGAACATAAAACATCTGTCACGGGTGCATGGGTACTTGGTGCTGAGGTCAAGCAACTGTGAGTAAGGCGCGAAGTTTAGCGGCTGCTGCCTTTAGGCGAGAAAAGGGAGACATTGGGCAACACTGACGTCACTGATCATCTTATACAGAGCTAAGTATTTTTATTTAATTATCCCCAATCTTGTAAAATTTCGAGTTTGTACATATCCAACCTATGAAGGGATGCGAATAGCAAAAGCAGGGGCATCAAAGCCCTTGAACTAGGAAGATGATATTCTTATAAGATTGCTGTTAAAATTCTAAATAGCTATACCCTGCACGTGATTTGACAAGAATATTTAATATTAAATGGACCATGAAGGGTTTGAGGGGGGATCCCATGGGGATCGAACGAAGCCTTTAAACTAGTAGGCCGATAATATAATAAGATTGTCCTAATAGTTCCAACAAGCAGTGTCCTGCACGTCATCTTACAAGAATATTTAGGATAAATTGTAATGAAAATGTGTGTTTCAGAGATTTAATAATGGATATGGAGAAGCTGCCAGCCGATTCGAAAAGAAAACTTCGTCGCCGGCGAGTTTTCCAGAACCGACTTCTCCAAGTCTTCTGAGGGTTGAGTACGCTAGCCAGTCCAGTTATCACAAACGTAGAAGATTTCTGGTAAGTACAATTCCATTCTAAGCATGGACAGTACTTTAAATTGCATAACCAGGTATCGCAGGTTTTATTACGGTTGTTTTTATTTCTCGGACATGCAATTAGGGCTAGTTAATCTCTAAAAAGAAGCATATTTATCATGAAGCCATGATTTTATTTTACCATTAAAATCTCTGTATTTTCTGTTATGGACATTTCTATTCCGCATATGAATAAATAATTTTAATACGTAATCAGTAATTTTCAATATAATTTATTCATTTTGTACAGTGCAAGACTACCTTAAACTGTGATATTATTAAAGTAATGATATTATAATCGTCCCATAATTCACTCTTAAGTTACCACAGGCATTGTAAATTTCTAGTACAAGGTACTATTTTCTTTTGAACCTAAGCTAAATATTTGACCGCGCAACTAGTAATCGTGTCAACTTTATGTGCAGCTTGATGTTTATTATTTATGAACAATTCGAATGAATTTGCGATGAGAGTAATGTCTGTGTTAAATATATCGCTAACAGAAACAATAGTTTCAACCTTTGTTGGCCAATAATTTGAATGAATTACACAATATGTATTTCTGACCATACCATAGAATAGTATTGGTTTTGTTCTGAAAATCTTGATACAACAGTTTATACTTTAGTTCTAGAATCCTACAGTGAAAAATCATATACCAGCTAACGATCTAGTATTTGATTTATCAGAGGGGGGAATGTAATGGTTAGCGATTTACGTGAATATAGTTATATATATATATGTAAATAATTAATATTTCTACCATACAAATAATATTCTAAGGACGCGTCGTAAACAAAACCTTCTAAAATCTTTTATTCTAAGAAACTAGACATCTGGTTGTTATGATAGTATTGCACGGTCCTAACAATAGTTTTACAGACAAAAGTCCGTAGTTAGACCGTCGCCGTCGTGGCGTAATAAAAACAATACTATCTAAAGAACGCGGGTCAGGGCGGAGAGAGGTACATCCGCCAAAGGCGATGTCGGACCTCCAGCGTTTGAGCAATCAACTTTTATAGATAAGTTAGTCATAACACGTGTACACATACTTCTAGCCTCTTCCGGGCCTCTTCCGGTGTGCACCTCGCGCGCAAAAACGAAAAGTTGTTAGACCTTGGTATGAGTTACCGTAATCCGGTTCGAATTGATAACATAACTTCAGCTGGAGATTGGAAAGAGCTGGCGGTGGATTGCCCTCTTCTTGTAAAATGGACAGACAGACAGACAGACTGACGTAGTTAGCTTTTCTCTAAAGCTAACTGCCTACAACCAAGGTGTCGAGGGGCACTAGTGTGGGGGGCGCGCTAAGCTTAATAAGCTAATTTGTGGATTGAGTGCTATCAGATGTACGTTGGATGGGGTGCTTCTCTTTGCCACACAAGGTTGTAGTGCCTGTCGACATATGCACTGGATTCAGATCCAGGTTCTTGGTAAATTCCTCCCCTTTTTTACTCCCGGGCGTCCGGTTTACCATTACATATGATGCCGCGTGACCAAGGATTTATGTCATTACATGTACTGATTCACTTCATTGCAACATAAAAGAACGTTATAATGGGTTACTTCGTAAATAACACAACGTAGAAATTATTGAATAATATGTTATAATATAAATAAATTGATGGATCGACTAGATTGGCCAACTAGTTGCCCCATTAATATCATTTTAAATCGAAATAAATTTGATCTGATCAACTGCTACTTTTAAAATTGCTTCCCTTTATTATTTGCACTCCAAATTAAAACGCATCTTTAGGTACCTATTGCGAGTGATTTGCATTTTGTTTGTAATGATGACCGTTTTGCTTGAAACTCTTATGCGAGGCATGTGAATGTGATATGCGTATGCTTATGTGTATGTTCGCAATAGTTGTATGATGATTAGATTGTGATTGAGCATATGGTGATATTATGTTACTTCCTTAAATGCACTTATGATGTTTCTTATTATGGTTCTATTTGCATGACGGTTCTTATGCGTGTGGTTTTAAGTGTTTTCCTATATTATATTATGATGCACGGTATTTTTGTTTGTTTGGATCAGTTGGTCAGATTTAAAGTCGCGGAAATTACGGTTACCTTTGTTTATTCATAAAAATGTAAAATAACTTTTTCTTCAACTAGACGATCACACCCATTATAATTTAGTAAATTAGTACATTTGTATCGCTTATATAATTCAAAACTTAACTTAATATGTTTCTTAAGTGGAAAAGGGACGTTGCTAAGAATTTAAAGTGCATATATCTACAGGTAAACTATTTCAAGTCCAAACATATTTGGCATCCTCAAAATTAGTTAGTAAACAAAAAAATTCTTGGAAAGGTTTTGTAGCACTCAATTATGGGAAAAGGTTTTTTTGTTTTCTAAATTTCAAACTTCTTAAACTGGGGACGTGTAGAAATCTCGTCAGGTTTCAAGTGTGTGCAACGCGCTAATTTAAAATGTCAAACTTATCGTTAAATTATTGATTCTTAAATCTTAAGTGAGACTTTAGACATTTTAGATGAGGGACTTAGTTTTATTTTTTTTGGGCACTTCAAAGTTATTCAAAAGGGACAAGAGGTTCTCACATTACACTTACGAATGTGCAACACTGTAATATAAAAAAGGGAACAGTTTATTACCATCTTTAGAATTTCAAAAGAGATCTCTCGAAAATACTTGAACAACATCATGTGGTATTAAATTGTTATAGGTTCATATTCGAAACGGCAATTTAAGAATGTTAGGTAAATATAAAAATGATGTTATTGCAAAATAGGACGGATACTTGTGCGCTTTTGTTAACAATTCCAGGAACATAAAACATCTGTCACGGGTGCATGGGTACTATCGGCTGCAGATAAGCATGCCCACTTTAGAAAATATTCCTGCGACAGCGCAGGTAGTAACGCACACATTGAACCAACGAATCAGAGGCATTTTTTTATTTGTGTGAGTGCAAGCTCAATAGCCACACTTCCTTACCCCACCCCCTTTGAGACAATTGTATTTGTGTGAGTGCAGTGGGCAAAATATAAACAATAGCCGAAATGTGCAACGTTTTGTAAGTGCATTGTTTAGTCAAATTTCTCAGAACTTAAACAATAGCTATTTTTTTTGTGTTAGAAGCCGATAAATGATGGTTAAAACATGTTAAACAATATTGCACCTTATCTACTTAACAACTATGGTAAGGTGATTCAAAATCGCTAACAATGCTTGTCGGCATGTTTTATTGAACTTCTTACGATTTAAAACAATAGTTAACTCGGTTTTTAATATTGGCAAAATCGCCGACAATATCCCGTGATAAAATCTACTTTTACCTAACTTAAAATGAATTTACTAGTATATAATTTAACACATTTAATTTATTTAACAAATAATAAGCAATCAAGACAGTTATTTCACCCCCATTAAACGCATCAATATAAAAATCCTATTTACAAATACTTGCATATCAATCCATTCATCTTTTAACACAATGATGATATTACGATATTCAATGCGCCCGCGCCGTTGGAATCAGTTTTATCAGAGATTTATTTATACATTCCATTTAAGATTTCTTCACAGATTAACTTAACACTTGTTCGAAGACTTGAGCAGCCTCTGTTAAAATATATTATTTCAATTGAAGCCCAAAAATAACCCAAGGATAGTTATCAATTTATTTCTTTTAACATAATCTAGTCACTAAGAAATTTTTAATAAATAAAAAAAGATAAAACTAAAATAAATTGTTGAATAAATTAATTCTTATCAAAAATAAAATTTGTTTCAGAAAGTTCAAATAATCATTTGAATATATTTGGCAATACCAATATATTTTTTTTATCTAAACATTTAAGATAGTAATAAGTTCAAAATTGTTTCTCGCTGGCAATAACACTATTCATAACAAGGAGCTCACGCGAATGGGATTTACATTTATTTAAAAATCATCTACAATTAACCGAGCGCACACTCGCTTAGTGTGAGTGTAACAATTATACATATATAGATATTTATACGCATACAACTCGAATATCGTTCGCGCTCCCCATTGGTCAGAACGTTAGCATCGAGTATACACGCCGTGAGCGGTGCTATGCGATTACCGTCTTAAAGGTGGGCATGCGGAACTGCTTTCGATAGTACCTGGTGCTGAGGTCAAGCAACTGTGAGTAAGGCGCGAAGTTTAGCGGCTGCTGCCTTTAGGCGAGAAAAGGGAGACATTGGGCAACACTGACGTCACTGATCATCTTATACAGAGCTAAGTATTTTTATTTAATTATCCCCAATCTTGTAAAATTTCGAGTTTGTACATATCCAACCTATGAAGGGATGCGAATAGCAAAAGCAGGGGCATCAAAGCCCTTGAACTAGGAAGATGATATTCTTATAAGATTGCTGTTAAAATTCTAAATAGCTATACCCTGCACGTGATTTGACAAGAATATTTAATATTAAATGGACCATGAAGGGTCTGAGGGGGGATCCCATGGGGATCGAACGAAGCCTTTAAACTAGTAGGCCGATAATATAATAAGATTGTCCTAATAGTTCCAACAAGCAGTGTCCTGCACGTCATCTTACAAGAATATTTAGGATAAATTGTAATGAAAATGTGTGTTTCAGAGATTTAATAATGGATATGGAGAAGCTGCCAGCCGATTCGAAAAGAAAACTTCGTCGCCGGCGAGTTTTCCAGAACCGACTTCTCCAAGTCTTCTGAGGGTTGAGTACGCTAGCCAGTCCAGTTATCACAAACGTAGAAGATTTCTGGTAAGTACAATTCCATTCTAAGCATGGACAGTACTTTAAATTGCATAACCAGGTATCGCAGGTTTTATTACGGTTGTTTTAATTTCTCGGACATGCAATTAGGGCTAGTTAATCTCTAAAAAGAAGCATATCATGAAGCCATGATTTTATTTTACCATTAAAATCTCTGTATTTTCTGTTATGGACATTTCTATTCCGCATATGAATAAATAATTTTAATACGTAATCAGTAATTTTCAATATAATTTATTCATTTTGTACAGTGCAAGACTACCTTAAACTGTGATATTAATAAAGTAATGATATTATAATCGTCCCATAATTCACTCTTAAGTTACCACAGGCATTGTAAATTTCTAGTACAAGGTACTATTTTCTTTTGAACCTAAGCTAAATATTTGACCGCGCAACTAGTAATCGTGTCAACTTTATGTGCAGCTTGATGTTTATTATTTATGAACAATTCGAATGAATTTGCGATGAGAGTAATGTCTGTGTTAAGTTAAATATATCGCTAACAGAAACAATAGTTTCAACCTTTGTTGGCCAATAATTTGAATGAATTACACAATATGTATTTCTGACCATACCATAGAATAGTATTGGTTTTGTTCTGAAAATCTTGATACAACAGTTTATACTTTAGTTCTAGAATCCTACAGTGAAAAATCATATACCAGCTAACGATCTAGTATTTGATTTATCAGAGGGGGGAATGTAATGGTTAGCGATTTACGTGAATATAGTTATATATATATATATATATATGTAAATAATTAATATTTCTACCATACAAATAATATTCTAAGGACGCGTCGTAAACAAATCCTTCTAAAATCTTTTATTCTAAGAAATTAGACATCTGGTTGTTATGATAGTATTGCACGGTCCTAACAATAGTTTTACAGACAAAAGTCCGTAGTTAGACCGTCGCCGTCGTGGCGTAATAAAAACAATACTATCTAAAGAACGCGGGTCAGGGCGGAGAGAGGTACATCCGCCAAAGGCGATGTCGGACCTCCAGCGTTTGAGCAATCAACTTTTATAGATAAGTTAGTCATAACACGTGTACACATACTTCTAGCCTCTTCCGGGCCTCTTCCGGTGTGCACCTCGCGCGCAAAAACGAAAAGTTGTTAGACCTTGGTATGAGTTACCGTAATCCGGTTCGAATTGATAACATAACTTCAGCTGGAGATTGGAAAGAGCTGGCGGTGGATTGCCCTCTTCTTGTAAAATGGACAGACAGACAGACAGACTGACGTAGTTAGCTTTTCTCTAAAGCTAACTGCCTACAACCAAGGTGTCGAGGGGCACTAGTGTGGGGGGCGCGCTAAGCTTAATAAGCTAATTTGTGGATTGAGTGCTATCAGATGTACGTTGGATGGGGTGCTTCTCTTTGCCACACAAGGTTGTAGTGCCTGTCGACATATGCACTGGATTCAGATCCAGGTTCTTGGTAAATTCCTCCCCTTTTTTACTCCCGGGCGTCCGGTTTACCATTACATATGATGCCGCGTGACCAAGGATTTATGTCATTACATGTACTGATTCACTTCATTGCAACATAAAAGAACGTTATAATGGGTTACTTCGTAAATAACACAACGTAGAAATTATTGAATAATATGTTATAATATAAATAAACTGATGGATCGACTAGATTGGCCAACTAGTTGCCCCATTAATATCATTTTAAATCGAAATAAATTTGATCTGATCAACTGCTACTTTTAAAATTGCTTCCCTTTATTATTTGCACTCCAAATTAAAACGCATCTTTAGGTACCTATTGCGAGTGATTTGCATTTTGTTTGTAATGATGACCGTTTTGCTTGAAACTCTTATGCGAGGCATGTGAATGTGATATGCGTATGCTTATGTATATGTTCGCAATAGTTGTATGATGATTAGATTGTGATTGAGCATATGGTGATATTATGTTACTTCCTTAAATGCACTTATGATGTTTCTTATTATGGTTCTATTTGCATGACGGTTCTTATGCGTGTGGTTTTAAGTGTATTCCTATATTATATTATGATGCACGGTATTTTTGTTTGTTTGGATCAGTTGGTCAGATTTAAAGTCGCGGAAATTACGGTTACCTTTGTTATTATTTATTCATAAAAATGTAAAATAACTTTTTCTTCAACTAGACGATCACACCCATTATAATTTGGTAAATTAGTACATTTGTATCGCTTATATAATTCAAAACTTAACTTAATATGTTTCTTAAGTGGAAAAGGGACGTTGCTAAGAATTTAAAGTGCATATATCTACAGGTAAACTATTTCAAGTCCAAACATATTTGGCATCCTCAAAATTAGTTAGTAAACAAAAAAATTCTTGGAAAGGTTTTGTAGCACTCAATTATGGGAAAAGGTTTTTTGTTTTCTAAATTTCAAACTTCTTAAACTGGGGACGTGTAGAAATCTCGTCAGGTTTCAAGTGTGTGCAACGCGCTAATTTAAAATGTCAAACTTATCGTTAAATTATTGATTCTTAAATCTTAAGTGAGACTTTAGACATTTTAGATGAGGGACTTAGTTTTATTTTTTTTGGGCACTTCAAAGTTATTCAAAAGGGACAAGAGGTTCTCACATTACACTTACGAATGTGCAACACTGTAATATAAAAAAGGGAACAGTTTATTACCATCTTTAGAATTTCAAAAGAGATCTCTCGAAAATACTTGAACAACATCATGTGGTATTAAATTGTTATAGGTTCATATTCGAAACGGCAATTTTAGAATGTTAGGTAAATATAAAAATGATGTTATTGCAAAATAGGACGGATACTTGTGCGCTTTTGTTAACAATTCCAGGAACATAAAACATCTGTCACGGGTGCATGGGTACTTGGTGCTGAGGTCAAGCAACTGTGAGTAAGGCGCGAAGTTTAGCGGCTGCTGCCTTTAGGCGAGAAAAGGGAGACATTGGGCAACACTGACGTCACTGATCATCTTATACAGAGCTAAGTATTTTTATTTAATTATCCCCAATCTTGTAAAATTTCGAGTTTGTACATATCCAACCTATGAAGGGATGCGAATAGCAAAAGCAGGGGCATCAAAGCCCTTGAACTAGGAAGATGATATTCTTATAAGATTGCTGTTAAAATTCTAAATAGCTATACCCTGCACGTGATTTGACAAGAATATTTAATATTAAATGGACCATGAAGGGTCTGAGGGGGGATCCCATGGGGATCGAACGAAGCCTTTAAACTAGTAGGCCGATAATATAATAAGATTGTCCTAATAGTTCCAACAAGCAGTGTCCTGCACGTCATCTTACAAGAATATTTAGGATAAATTGTAATGAAAATGTGTGTTTCAGAGATTTAATAATGGATATGGAGAAGCTGCCAGCCGATTCGAAAAGAAAACTTCGTCGCCGGCGAGTTTTCCAGAACCGACTTCTCCAAGTCTTCTGAGGGTTGAGTACGCTAGCCAGTCCAGTTATCACAAACGTAGAAGATTTCTGGTAAGTACAATTCCATTCTAAGCATGGACAGTACTTTAAATTGCATAACCAGGTATCGCAGGTTTTATTACGGTTGTTTTTATTTCTCGGACATGCAATTAGGGCTAGTTAATCTCTAAAAAGAAGCATATCATGAAGCCATGATTTTATTTTACCATTAAAATCTCTGTATTTTCTGTTATGGACATTTCTATTCCGCATATGAATAAATAATTTTAATACGTAATCAGTAATTTTCAATATAATTTATTCATTTTGTACAGTGCAAGACTACCTTAAACTGTGATATTATTAAAGTAATGATATTATAATCGTCCCATAATTCACTCTTAAATTACCACAGGCATTGTAAATTTCTAGTACAAGGTACTATTTTCTTTTGAACCTAAGCTAAATATTTGACCGCGCAACTAGTAATCGTGTCAACTTTATGTGCAGCTTGATGTTTATTATTTATGAACAATTCGAATGAATTTGCGATGAGAGTAATGTCTGTGTTAAATATATCGCTAACAGAAACAATAGTTTCAACCTTTGTTGGCCAATAATTTGAATGAATTACACAATATGTATTTCTGACCATACCATAGAATAGTATTGGTTTTGTTCTGAAAATCTTGATACAACAGTTTATACTTTAGTTCTAGAATCCTACAGTGAAAAATCATATACCAGCTAACGATCTAGTATTTGATTTATCAGAGGGGGGAATGTAATGGTTAGCGATTTACGTGAATATAGTTATATATATATATATATATGTAAATAATTAATATTTCTACCATACAAATAATATTCTAAGGACGCGTCGTAAACAAAACCTTCTAAAATCTTTTATTCTAAGAAACTAGACATCTGGTTGTTATGATAGTATTGCACGGTCCTAACAATAGTTTTACAGACAAAAGTCCGTAGTTAGACCGTCGCCGTCGTGGCGTAATAAAAACAATACTATCTAAAGAACGCGGGTCAGGGCGGAGAGAGGTACATCCGCCAAAGGCGATGTCGGACCTCCAGCGTTTGAGCAATCAACTTTTATAGATAAGTTAGTCATAACACGTGTACACATACTTCTAGCCTCTTCCGGGCCTCTTCCGGTGTGCACCTCGCGCGCAAAAACGAAAAGTTGTTAGACCTTGGTATGAGTTACCGTAATCCGGTTCGAATTGATAACATAACTTCAGCTGGAGATTGGAAAGAGCTGGCGGTGGATTGCCCTCTTCTTGTAAAATGGACAGACAGACAGACAGACTGACGTAGTTAGCTTTTCTCTAAAGCTAACTGCCTACAACCAAGGTGTCGAGGGGCACTAGTGTGGGGGGCGCGCTAAGCTTAATAAGCTAATTTGTGGATTGAGTGCTATCAGATGTACGTTGGATGGGGTGCTTCTCTTTGCCACACAAGGTTGTAGTGCCTGTCGACATATGCACTGGATTCAGATCCAGGTTCTTGGTAAATTCCTCCCCTTTTTTACTCCCGGGCGTCCGGTTTACCATTACATATGATGCCGCGTGACCAAGGATTTATGTCATTACATGTACTGATTCACTTCATTGCAACATAAAAGAACGTTATAATGGGTTACTTCGTAAATAACACAACGTAGAAATTATTGAATAATATGTTATAATATAAATAAATTGATGGATCGACTAGATTGGCCAACTAGTTGCCCCATTAATATCATTTTAAATCGAAATAAATTTGATCTGATCAACTGCTACTTTTAAAATTGCTTCCCTTTATTATTTGCACTCCAAATTAAAACGCATCTTTAGGTACCTATTGCGAGTGATTTGCATTTTGTTTGTAATGATGACCGTTTTGCTTGAAACTCTGATGCGAGGCATGTGAATGTTATATGCGTATGCTTATGTGTATGTTCGCAATAGTTGTATGATGATTAGATTGTGATTGAGCATATGGTGATATTATGTTACTTCCTTAAATGCACTTATGATGTTTCTTATTATGGTTCTATTTGCATTACGGTTCTTATGCGTGTGGTTTTAAGTGTATTCCTATATTATATTATGATGCACGGTATTTTTGTTTGTTTGGATCAGTTGGTCAGATTTAAAGTCGCGGAAATTACGGTTACCTTTGTTATTATTTATTCATAAAAATGTAAAATAACTTTTTCTTCAACTAGACGATCACACCCATTATAATTTAGTAAATTAGTACATTTGTATCACTTATATTATTCAAAACTTAACTTAATATGTTTCTTAAGTGGAAAAGGGACGTTGCTAAAAATTTAAAGTGCATATATCTACAGGTAAACTATTTCAAGTCCAAACATATTTGGCATCCTCAAAATTAGTTAGTAAACAAAAAAATTCTTGGAAAGGTTTTGTAGCACTCAATTATGGGAAAAGGTTTTTTTGTTTTCTAAATTTCAAACTTCTTAAACTGGGGACGTGCAGAAATCTCGTCAGGTTTCAAGTGTGTGCAACGCGCTAATTTAAAATGTCAAACTTATCGTTAAATTATTGATTCTTAAATCTTAAGTGAGACTTTAGACATTTTAGATGAGGGACTTAGTTTTATTTTTTTTGGGCACTTCAAAGTTATTCAAAAGGGACAAGAGGTTCTCACATTACACTTACGAATGTGCAACACTGTAATATAAAAAAGGGAACAGTTTATTACCATCTTTAGAATTTCAAAAGAGATCTCTCGAAAATACTTGAACAACATCATGTGGTATTAAATTGTTATAGGTTCATATTCGAAACGGCAATTTTAGAATGTTAGGTAAATATAAAAATGATGTTATTGCAAAATAGGACGGATACTTGTGCGCTTTTGTTAACAATTCCAGGAACATAAAACATCTGTCACGGGTGCATGGGTACCTGGTGCTGAGGTCAAGCAACTGTGAGTAAGGCGCGAAGTTTAGCGGCTGCTGCCTTTAGGCGAGAAAAGGGAGACATTGGGCAACACTGACGTCACTGATCATCTTATACAGAGCTAAGTATTTTTATTTAATTATCCCCAATCTTGTAAAATTTCGAGTTTGTACATATCCAACCTATGAAGGGATGCGAATAGCAAAAGCAGGGGCATCAAAGCCCTTGAACTAGGAAGATGATATTCTTATAAGATTGCTGTTAAAATTCTAATTAGCTATACCCTGCACGTGATTTGACAAGAATATTTAATATTAAATGGACCATGAAGGGTCTGAGGGGGGATCCCATGGGGATCGAACGAAGCCTTTAAACTAGTAGGCCGATAATATAATAAGATTGTCCTAATAGTTCCAACAAGCAGTGTCCTGCACGTCATCTTACAAGAATATTTAGGATAAATTGTAATGAAAATGTGTGTTTCAGAGATTTAATAATGGATATGGAGAAGCTGCCAGCCGATTCGAAAAGAAAACTTCGTCGCCGGCGAGTTTTCCAGAACCAACTTCTCCAAGTCTTCTGAGGGTTGAGTACGCTAGCCAGTCCAGTTATCACAAACGTAGAAGATTTCTGGTAAGTACAATTCCATTCTAAGCATGGACAGTACTTTAAATTGCATAACCAGGTATCGCAGGTTTTATTACGCTTGTTTTTATTTCTCGGACATGCAATTAGGGCTAGTTAATCTCTAAAAAGAAGCATATCATGAAGCCATGATTTTATTTTACCATTAAAATCTCTGTATTTTCTGTTATGGACATTTCTATTCCGCATATGAATAAATAATTTTAATACGTTATCAGTAATTTTCAATATAATTTATTCATTTTGTACAGTGCAAGACTACCTTAAACTGTGATATTATTAAAGTAATGATATTATAATCGTCCCATAATTCACTCTTAAATTACCACAGGCATTGTAAATTTCTAGTACAAGGTACTATTTTCTTTTGAACCTAAGCTAAATATTTGACCGCGCAACTAGTAATCGTGTCAACTTTATGTGCAGCTTGATGTTTATTATTTATGAACAATTCGAATGAATTTGCGATGAGAGTAATGTCTGTGTTAAATATATCGCTAACAGAAACAATAGTTTCAACCTTTGTTGGCCAATAATTTGAATGAATTACACAATATGTATTTCTGACCATACCATAGAATAGTATTGGTTTTGTTCTGAAAATCTTGATACAACAGTTTATACTTTAGTTCTAGAATCCTACAGTGAAAAATCATATACCAGCTAACGATCTAGTATTTGATTTATCAGAGGGGGGAATGTAATGGTTAGCGATTTACGTGAATATAGTTATATATATATATATATATGTAAATAATTAATATTTCTACCATACAAATAATATTCTAAGGACGCGTCGTAAACAAAACCTTCTAAAATCTTTTATTCTAAGAAACTAGACATCTGGTTGTTATGATAGTATTGCACGGTCCTAACAATAGTTTTACAGACAAAAGTCCGTAGTTAGACCGTCGCCGTCGTGGCGTAATAAAAACAATACTATCTAAAGAACGCGGGTCAGGGCGGAGAGAGGTACATCCGCCAAAGGCGATGTCGGACCTCCAGCGTTTGAGCAATCAACTTTTATAGATAAGTTAGTCATAACACGTGTACACATACTTCTAGCCTCTTCCGGGCCTCTTCCGGTGTGCACCTCGCGCGCAAAAACAAAAAGTTGTTAGACCTTGGTATGAGTTACCGTAATCCGGTTCGAATTGATAACATAACTTCAGCTGGAGATTGGAAAGAGCTGGCGGTGGATTGCCCTCTTCTTGTAAAATGGACAGACAGACAGACAGACTGACGTAGTTAGCTTTTCTCTAAAGCTAACTGCCTACAACCAAGGTGTCGAGGGGCACTAGTGTGGGGGGCGCGCTAAGCTTAATAAGCTAATTTGTGGATTGAGTGCTATCAGATGTACGTTGGATGGGGTGCTTCTCTTTGCCACACAAGGTTGTAGTGCCTGTCGACATATGCACTGGATTCAGATCCAGGTTCTTGGTAAATTCCTCCCCTTTTTTACTCCCGGGCGTCCGGTTTACCATTACATATGATGCCGCGTGACCAAGGATTTATGTCATTACATGTACTGATTCACTTCATTGCAACATAAAAGAACGTTATAATGGGTTACTTCGTAAATAACACAACGTAGAAATTATTGAATAATATGTTATAATATAAATAAATTGATGGATCGACTAGATTGGCCAACTAGTTGCCTCATTAATATCATTTTAAATCGAAATAAATTTGATCTGATCAACTGCTACTTTTAAAATTGCTTCCCTTTATTATTTGCACTCCAAATTAAAACGCATCTTTAGGTACCTATTGCGAGTGATTTGCATTTTGTTTGTAATGATGACCGTTTTGCTTGAAACTCTTATGCGAGGCATGTGAATGTGATATGCGTATGCTTATGTGTATGTTCGCAATAGTTGTATGATGATTAGATTGTGATTGAGCATATGGTGATATTATGTTACTTCCTTAAATGCACTTATGATGTTTCTTATTATGGTTCTATTTGCATGACGGTTCTTATGCGTGTGGTTTTAAGTGTATTCCTATATTATATTATGATGCACGGTATTTTTGTTTGTTTGGATCAGTTGGTCAGATTTAAAGTCGCGGAAATTACGGTTACCTTTGTTATTATTTATTCATAAAAATGTAAAATAACTTTTTCTTCAACTAGACGATCACACCCATTATAATTTAGTAAATTAGTACATTTGTATCACTTATATAATTCAAAACTTAACTTAATATGTTTCTTAAGTGGAAAAGGGACGTTGCTAAGAATTTAAAGTGCATATATCTACAGGTAAACTATTTCAAGTCCAAACATATTTGGCATCCTCAAAATTAGTTAGTAAACAAAAAAATTCTTGGAAATTTTTTGTAGCACTCAATTATGGGAAAAGGTTTTTTTGTTTTCTAAATTTCAAACTTCTTAAACTGGGGACGTGTAGAAATCTCGTCAGGTTTCAAGTGTGTGCAACGCGCTAATTTAAAATGTCAAACTTATCGTTAAATTATTGATTCTTAAATATTAAGTGAGACTTTAGACATTTTAGATGAGGGACTTAGTTTTATTTTTTTTGGGCACTTCAAAGTTATTCAAAAGGGACAAGAGGTTCTCACATTACACTTACGAATGTGCAACACTGTAATATAAAAAAGGGAACAGTTTATTACCATCTTTAGAATTTCAAAAGAGATCTCTCGAAAATACTTGAACAACATCATGTGGTATTAAATTGTTATAGGTTCATATTCGAAACGGCAATTTTAGAATGTTAGGTAAATATAAAAATGATGTTATTGCAAAATAGGATGGATACTTGTGCGCTTTTGTTAACAATTCCAGGAACATAAAACATCTGTCACGGGTGCATGGGTACCTGGTGCTGAGGTCAAGCAACTGTGAGTAAGGTGCGAAGTTTAGCGGCTGCTGCCTTTAGGCGAGAAAAGGGAGACATTGGGCAACACTGACGTCACTGATCATCTTATACAGAGCTAAGTATTTTTATTTAATTATCCCCAATCTTGTAAAATTTCGAGTTTGTACATATCCAACCTATGAAGGGATGCGAATAGCAAAAGCAGGGGCATCAAAGCCCTTGAACTAGGAAGATGATATTCTTATAAGATTGCTGTTAAAATTCTAAATAGCTATACCCTGCACGTGATTTGACAAGAATATTTAATATTAAATGGACCATGAAGGGTCTGAGGGGGGATCCCATGGGGATCGAACGAAGCCTTTAAACTAGTAGGCCGATAATATAATAAGATTGTCCTAATAGTTCCAACAAGCAGTGTCCTGCACGTCATCTTACAAGAATATTTAGGATAAATTGTAATGAAAATGTGTGTTTCAGAGATTTAATAATGGATATGGAGAAGCTGCCAGCCGATTCGAAAAGAAAACTTCGTCGCCGGCGAGTTTTCCAGAACCGACTTCTCCAAGTCTTCTGAGGGTTGAGTACGCTAGCCAGTCCAGTTATCACAAACGTAGAAGATTTCTGGTAAGTACAATTCCATTCTAAGCATGGACAGTACTTTAAATTGCATAACCAGGTATCGCAGGTTTTATTACGGTTGTTTTTATTTCTCGGACATGCAATTAGGGCTAGTTAATCTCTAAAAAGAAGCATATCATGAAGCCATGATTTTATTTTACCATTAAAATCTCTGTATTTTCTGTTATGGACATTTCTATTCCGCATATGAATAAATAATTTTAATACGTAATCAGTAATTTTCAATATAATTTATTCATTTTGTACAGTGCAAGACTACCTTAAACTGTGATATTAATAAAGTAATGATATTATAATCGTCCCATAATTCACTCTTAAGTTACCACAGGCATTGTAAATTTCTAGTACAAGGTACTATTTTCTTTTGAACCTAAGCTAAATATTTGACCGCGCAACTAGTAATCGTGTCAACTTTATGTGCAGCTTGATGTTTATTATTTATGAACAATTCGAATGAATTTGCGATGAGAGTAATGTCTGTGTTAAGTTAAATATATCGCTAACAGAAACAATAGTTTCAACCTTTGTTGGCCAATAATTTGAATGAATTACACAATATGTATTTCTGACCATACCATAGAATAGTATTGGTTTTGTTCTGAAAATCTTGATACAACAGTTTATACTTTAGTTCTAGAATCCTACAGTGAAAAATCATATACCAGCTAACGATCTAGTATTTGATTTATCAGAGGGGGGAATGTAATGGTTAGCGATTTACGTGAATATAGTTATATATATATATATATATATATATGTAAATAATTAATATTTCTACCATACAAATAATATTCTAAGGACGCGTCGTAAACAAAACCTTCTCAAATCTTTTATTCTAAGAAACTAGACATCTGGTTGTTATGATAGTATTGCACGGTCCTAACAATAGTTTTACAGACAAAAGTCCGTAGTTAGACCGTCGCCGTCGTGGCGTAATAAAAACAATACTATCTAAAGAACGCGGGTCAGGGCGGAGAGAGGTACATCCGCCAAAGGCGATGTCGGACCTCCAGCGTTTGAGCAATCAACTTTTATAGATAAGTTAGTCATAACACGTGTACACATACTTCTAGCCTCTTCCGGGCCTCTTCCGGTGTGCACCTCGCGCGCAAAAACGAAAAGTTGTTAGACCTTGGTATGAGTTACCGTAATCCGGTTCGAATTGATAACATAACTTCAGCTGGAGATTGGAAAGAGCTGGCGGTGGATTGCCCTCTTCTTGTAAAATGGACAGACAGACAGACAGACTGACGTAGTTAGCTTTTCTCTAAAGCTAACTGCCTACAACCAAGGTGTCGAGGGGCACTAGTGTGGGGGGCGCGCTAAGCTTAATAAGCTAATTTGTGGATTGAGTGCTATCAGATGTACGTTGGATGGGGTGCTTCTCTTTGCCACACAAGGTTGTAGTGCCTGTCGACATATGCACTGGATTCAGATCCAGGTTCTTGGTAAATTCCTCCCCTTTTTTACTCCCGGGCGTCCGGTTTACCATTACATATGATGCCGCGTGACCAAGGATTTATGTCATTACATGTACTGATTCACTTCATTGCAGCATAAAAGAACGTTATAATGGGTTACTTCGTAAATAACACAACGTAGAAATTATTGAATAATATGTTATAATATAAATAAATTGATGGATCGACTAGATTGGCCAACTAGTTGCCCCATTAATATCATTTTAAATCGAAATAAATTTGATCTGATCAACTGCTACTTTTAAAATTGCTTCCCTTTATTATTTGCACTCCAAATTAAAACGCATCTTTAGGTACCTATTGCGAGTGATTTGCATTTTGTTTGTAATGATGACCGTTTTGCTTGAAACTCTTATGCGAGGCATGTGAATGTGATATGCGTATGCTTATGTGTATGTTCGCAATAGTTGTATGATGATTAGATTGTGATTGAGCATATGGTGATATTATGTTACTTCCTTAAATGCACTTATGATGTTTCTTATTATGGTTCTATTTGCATGACGGTTCTTATGCGTGTGGTTTTAAGTGTATTCCTATATTATATTATGATGCACGGTATTTTTGTTTGTTTGGATCAGTTGGTCAGATTTAAAGTCGCGGAAATTACGGTTACCTTTGTTATTATTTATTCATAAAAATGTAAAATAACTTTTTCTTCAACTAGACGATCACACCCATTATAATTTGGTAAATTAGTACATTTGTATCGCTTATATAATTCAAAACTTAACTTAATATGTTTCTTAAGTGGAAAAGGGACGTTGCTAAGAATTTAAAGTGCATATATCTACAGGTAAACTATTTCAAGTCCAAACATATTTGGCATCCTCAAAATTAGTTAGTAAACAAAAAAATTCTTGGAAAGGTTTTGTAGCACTCAATTATGGGAAAAGGTTTTTTTGTTTTCTAAATTTCAAACTTCTTAAACTGGGGACGTGTAGAAATCTCGTCAGGTTTCAAGTGTGTGCAACGCGCTAATTTAAAATGTCAAACTTATCGTTAAATTATTGATTCTTAAATCTTAAGTGAGACTTTAGACATTTTAGATGAGGGACTTAGTTTTATTTTTTTTGGGCACTTCAAAGTTATTCAAAAGGGACAAGAGGTTCTCACATTACACTTACGAATGTGCAACACTGTAATATAAAAAAGGGAACAGTTTATTACCATCTTTAGAATTTCAAAAGAGATCTCTCGAAAATACTTGAACAACATCATGTGGTATTAAATTGTTATAGGTTCATATTCGAAACGGCAATTTTAGAATGTTAGGTAAATATAAAAATGATGTTATTGCAAAATAGGACGGATACTTGTGCGCTTTTGTTAACAATTCCAGGAACATAAAACATCTGTCACGGGTGCATGGGTACCTGGTGCTGAGGTCAAGCAACTGTGAGTAAGGCGCGAAGTTTAGCGGCTGCTGCCTTTAGGCGAGAAAAGGGAGACATTGGGCAACACTGACGTCACTGATCATCTTATACAGAGCTAAGTATTTTTATTTAATTATCCCCAATCTTGTAAAATTTCGAGTTTGTACATATCCAACCTATGAAGGGATGCGAATAGCAAAAGCAGGGGCATCAAAGCCCTTGAACTAGGAAGATGATATTCTTATAAGATTGCTGTTAAAATTCTAAATAGCTATACCCTGCACGTGATTTGACAAGAATATTTAATATTAAATGGACCATGAAGGGTCTGAGGGGGGATCCCATGGGGATCGAACGAAGCCTTTAAACTAGTAGGCCGATAATATAATAAGATTGTCCTAATAGTTCCAACAAGCAGTGTCCTGCACGTCATCTTACAAGAATATTTAGGATAAATTGTAATGAAAATGTGTGTTTCAGAGATTTAATAATGGATATGGAGAAGCTGCCAGCCGATTCGAAAAGAAAACTTCGTCGCCGGCGAGTTTTCCAGAACCGACTTCTCCAAGTCTTCTGAGGGTTGAGTACGCTAGCCAGTCCAGTTATCACAAACGTAGAAGATTTCTGGTAAGTACAATTCCATTCTAAGCATGGACAGTACTTTAAATTGCATAACCAGGTATCGCAGGTTTTATTACGGTTGTTTTTATTTCTCGGACATGCAATTAGGGCTAGTTAATCTCTAAAAAGAAGCATATCATGAAGCCATGATTTTATTTTACCATTAAAATCTCTGTATTTTCTGTTATGGACATTTCTATTCCGCATATGAATAAATAATTTTAATACGTAATCAGTAATTTTCAATATAATTTATTCATTTTGTACAGTGCAAGACTACCTTAAACTGTGATATTAATAAAGTAATGATATTATAATCGTCCCATAATTCACTCTTAAGTTACCACAGGCATTGTAAATTTCTAGTACAAGGTACTATTTTCTTTTGAACCTAAGCTAAATATTTGACCGCGCAACTAGTAATCGTGTCAACTTTATGTGCAGCTTGATGTTTATTATTTATGAACAATTCGAATGAATTTGCGATGAGAGTAATGTCTGTGTTAAGTTAAATATATCGCTAACAGAAACAATAGTTTCAACCTTTGTTGGCCAATAATTTGAATGAATTACACAATATGTATTTCTGACCATACCATAGAATAGTATTGGTTTTGTTCTGAAAATCTTGATACAACAGTTTATACTTTAGTTCTAGAATCCTACAGTGAAAAATCATATACCAGCTAACGATCTAGTATTTGATTTATCAGAGGGGGGAATGTAATGGTTAGCGATTTACGTGAATATAGTTATATATATATATATATATATATATGTAAATAATTAATATTTCTACCATACAAATAATATTCTAAGGACGCGTCGTAAACAAAACCTTCTCAAATCTTTTATTCTAAGAAACTAGACATCTGGTTGTTATGATAGTATTGCACGGTCCTAACAATAGTTTTACAGACAAAAGTCCGTAGTTAGACCGTCGCCGTCGTGGCGTAATAAAAACAATACTATCTAAAGAACGCGGGTCAGGGCGGAGAGAGGTACATCCGCCAAAGGCGATGTCGGACCTCCAGCGTTTGAGCAATCAACTTTTATAGATAAGTTAGTCATAACACGTGTACACATACTTCTAGCCTCTTCCGGGCCTCTTCCGGTGTGCACCTCGCGCGCAAAAACGAAAAGTTGTTAGACCTTGGTATGAGTTACCGTAATCCGGTTCGAATTGATAACATAACTTCAGCTGGAGATTGGAAAGAGCTGGCGGTGGATTGCCCTCTTCTTGTAAAATGGACAGACAGACAGACAGACTGACGTAGTTAGCTTTTCTCTAAAGCTAACTGCCTACAACCAAGGTGTCGAGGGGCACTAGTGTGGGGGGCGCGCTAAGCTTAATAAGCTAATTTGTGGATTGAGTGCTATCAGATGTACGTTGGATGGGGTGCTTCTCTTTGCCACACAAGGTTGTAGTGCCTGTCGACATATGCACTGGATTCAGATCCAGGTTCTTGGTAAATTCCTCCCCTTTTTTACTCCCGGGCGTCCGGTTTACCATTACATATGATGCCGCGTGACCAAGGATTTATGTCATTACATGTACTGATTCACTTCATTGCAGCATAAAAGAACGTTATAATGGGTTACTTCGTAAATAACACAACGTAGAAATTATTGAATAATATGTTATAATATAAATAAATTGATGGATCGACTAGATTGGCCAACTAGTTGCCCCATTAATATCATTTTAAATCGAAATAAATTTGATCTGATCAACTGCTACTTTTAAAATTGCTTCCCTTTATTATTTGCACTCCAAATTAAAACGCATCTTTAGGTACCTATTGCGAGTGATTTGCATTTTGTTTGTAATGATGACCGTTTTGCTTGAAACTCTTATGCGAGGCATGTGAATGTGATATGCGTATGCTTATGTGTATGTTCGCAATAGTTGTATGATGATTAGATTGTGATTGAGCATATGGTGATATTATGTTACTTCCTTAAATGCACTTATGATGTTTCTTATTATGGTTCTATTTGCATGACGGTTCTTATGCGTGTGGTTTTAAGTGTATTCCTATATTATATTATGATGCACGGTATTTTTGTTTGTTTGGATCAGTTGGTCAGATTTAAAGTCGCGGAAATTACGGTTACCTTTGTTATTATTTATTCATAAAAATGTAAAATAACTTTTTCTTCAACTAGACGATCACACCCATTATAATTTGGTAAATTAGTACATTTGTATCGCTTATATAATTCAAAACTTAACTTAATATGTTTCTTAAGTGGAAAAGGGACGTTGCTAAGAATTTAAAGTGCATATATCTACAGGTAAACTATTTCAAGTCCAAACATATTTGGCATCCTCAAAATTAGTTAGTAAACAAAAAAATTCTTGGAAAGGTTTTGTAGCACTCAATTATGGGAAAAGGTTTTTTTGTTTTCTAAATTTCAAACTTCTTAAACTGGGGACGTGTAGAAATCTCGTCAGGTTTCAAGTGTGTGCAACGCGCTAATTTAAAATGTCAAACTTATCGTTAAATTATTGATTCTTAAATCTTAAGTGAGACTTTAGACATTTTAGATGAGGGACTTAGTTTTATTTTTTTTGGGCACTTCAAAGTTATTCAAAAGGGACAAGAGGTTCTCACATTACACTTACGAATGTGCAACACTGTAATATAAAAAAGGGAACAGTTTATTACCATCTTTAGAATTTCAAAAGAGATCTCTCGAAAATACTTGAACAACATCATGTGGTATTAAATTGTTATAGGTTCATATTCGAAACGGCAATTTTAGAATGTTAGGTAAATATAAAAATGATGTTATTGCAAAATAGGACGGATACTTGTGCGCTTTTGTTAACAATTCCAGGAACATAAAACATCTGTCACGGGTGCATGGGTACCTGGTGCTGAGGTCAAGCAACTGTGAGTAAGGCGCGAAGTTTAGCGGCTGCTGCCTTTAGGCGAGAAAAGGGAGACATTGGGCAACACTGACGTCACTGATCATCTTATACAGAGCTAAGTATTTTTATTTAATTATCCCCAATCTTGTAAAATTTCGAGTTTGTACATATCCAACCTATGAAGGGATGCGAATAGCAAAAGCAGGGGCATCAAAGCCCTTGAACTAGGAAGATGATATTCTTATAAGATTGCTGTTAAAATTCTAAATAGCTATACCCTGCACGTGATTTGACAAGAATATTTAATATTAAATGGACCATGAAGGGTCTGAGGGGGGATCCCATGGGGATCGAACGAAGCCTTTAAACTAGTAGGCCGATAATATAATAAGATTGTCCTAATAGTTCCAACAAGCAGTGTCCTGCACGTCATCTTACAAGAATATTTAGGATAAATTGTAATGAAAATGTGTGTTTCAGAGATTTAATAATGGATATGGAGAAGCTGCCAGCTGATTCGAAAAGAAAACTTCGTCGCCGGCGAGTTTTCCAGAACCGACTTCTCCAAGTCTTCTGAGGGTTGAGTACGCTAGCCAGTCCAGTTATCACAAACGTAGAAGATTTCTGGTAAGTACAATTCCATTCTAAGCATGGACAGTACTTTAAATTGCATAACCAGGTATCGCAGGTTTTATTACGGTTGTTTTTATTTCTCGGACATGCAATTAGGGCTAGTTAATCTCTAAAAAGAAGCATATCATGAAGCCATGATTTTATTTTACCATTAAAATCTCTGTATTTTCTGTTATGGACATTTCTATTCCGCATATGAATAAATAATTTTAATACGTTATCAGTAATTTTCAATATAATTTATTCATTTTGTACAGTGCAAGACTACCTTAAACTGTGATATTATTAAAGTAATGATATTATAATCGTCCCATAATTCACTCTTAAATTACCACAGGCATTGTAAATTTCTAGTACAAGGTACTATTTTCTTTTGAACCTAAGCTAAATATTTGACCGCGCAACTAGTAATCGTGTCAACTTTATGTGCAGCTTGATGTTTATTATTTATGAACAATTCGAATGAATTTGCGATGAGAGTAATGTCTGTGTTAAATATATCGCTAACAGAAACAATAGTTTCAACCTTTGTTGGCCAATAATTTGAATGAATTACACAATATGTATTTCTGACCATACCATAGAATAGTATTGGTTTTGTTCTGAAAATCTTGATACAACAGTTTATACTTTAGTTCTAGAATCCTACAGTGAAAAATCATATACCAGCTAACGATCTAGTATTTGATTTATCAGAGGGGGGAATGTAATGGTTAGCGATTTACGTGAATATAGTTATATATATATATATATATATGTAAATAATTAATATTTCTACCATACAAATAATATTCTAAGGACGCGTCGTAAACAAAACCTTCTAAAATCTTTTATTCTAAGAAACTAGACATCTGGTTGTTATGATAGTATTGCACGGTCCTAACAATAGTTTTACAGACAAAAGTCCGTAGTTAGACCGTCGCCGTCGTGGCGTAATAAAAACAATACTATCTAAAGAACGCGGGTCAGGGCGGAGAGAGGTACATCCGCCAAAGGCGATGTCGGACCTCCAGCGTTTGAGCAATCAACTTTTATAGATAAGTTAGTCATAACACGTGTACACATACTTCTAGCCTCTTCCGGGCCTCTTCCGGTGTGCACCTCGCGCGCAAAAACGAAAAGTTGTTAGACCTTGGTATGAGTTACCGTAATCCGGTTCGAATTGATAACATAACTTCAGCTGGAGATTGGAAAGAGCTGGCGGTGGATTGCCCTCTTCTTGTAAAATGGACAGACAGACAGACAGACTGACGTAGTTAGCTTTTCTCTAAAGCTAACTGCCTACAACCAAGGTGTCGAGGGGCACTAGTGTGGGGGGCGCGCTAAGCTTAATAAGCTAATTTGTGGATTGAGTGCTATCAGATGTACGTTGGATGGGGTGCTTCTCTTTGCCACACAAGGTTGTAGTGCCTGTCGACATATGCACTGGATTCAGATCCAGGTTCTTGGTAAATTCCTCCCCTTTTTTACTCCCGGGCGTCCGGTTTACCATTACATATGATGCCGCGTGACCAAGGATTTATGTCATTACATGTACTGATTCACTTCATTGCAACATAAAAGAACGTTATAATGGGTTACTTCGTAAATAACACAACGTAGAAATTATTGAATAATATGTTATAATATAAATAAATTGATGGATCGACTAGATTGGCCAACTAGTTGCCCCATTAATATCATTTTAAATCGAAATAAATTTGATCTGATCAACTGCTACTTTTAAAATTGCTTCCCTTTATTATTTGCACTCCAAACCTATTGCGAGTGATTTGCATTTTGTTTGTAATGATGACCGTTTTGCTTGAAACTCTTATGCGAGGCATGTGAATGTGATATGCGTATGCTTATGTGTATGTTCGCAATAGTTGTATGATGATTAGATAGTGATTGAGCATATGGTGATATTATGTTACTTCCTTAAATGCACTTATGTTTCTTATTATGGTTCTATTTGCATGACGGTTCTTATGCGTGTGGTTTTAAGTGTATTCCTATATTATATTATGATGCACGGTATTTTTGTTTGTTTGGATCAGTTGGTCAGATTTAAAGTCGCGGAAATTACGGTTACCTTTGTTATTATTTATTCATAAAAATGTAAAATAACTTTTTCTTCAACTAGACGATCACACCCATTATAATTTGGTAAATTAGTACATTTGTATCGCTTATATAATTCAAAACTTAACTTAATATGTTTCTTAAGTGGAAAAGGGACGTTGCTAAGAATTTAAAGTGCATATATCTACAGGTAAACTATTTCAAGTCCAAACATATTTGGCATCCTCAAAATTAGTTAGTAAACAAAAAAATTCTTGGAAAGGTTTTGTAGCACTCAATTATGGGAAAAGGTTTTTTTGTTTTCTAAATTTCAAACTTCTTAAACTGGGGACGTGTAGAAATCTCGTCAGGTTTCAAGTGTGTGCAACGCGCTAATTTAAAATGTCAAACTTATCGTTAAATTATTGATTCTTAAATCTTAAGTGAGACTTTAGACATTTTAGATGAGGGACTTAGTTTTATTTTTTTTGGGCACTTCAAAGTTATTCAAAAGGGACAAGAGGTTCTCACATTACACTTACGAATGTGCAACACTGTAATATAAAAAAGGGAACAGTTTATTACCATCTTTAGAATTTCAAAAGAGATCTCTCGAAAATACTTGAACAACATCATGTGGTATTAAATTGTTATAGGTTCATATTCGAAACGGCAATTTTAGAATGTTAGGTAAATATAAAAATGATGTTATTGCAAAATAGGACGGATACTTGTGCGCTTTTGTTAACAATTCCAGGAACATAAAACATCTGTCACGGGTGCATGGGTACCTGGTGCTGAGGTCAAGCAACTGTGAGTAAGGCGCGAAGTTTAGCGGCTGCTGCCTTTAGGCGAGAAAAGGGAGACATTGAGCAACACTGACGTCACTGATCATCTTATACAGAGCTAAGTATTTTTATTTAATTATCCCCAATCTTGTAAAATTTCGAGTTTGTACATATCCAACCTATGAAGGGATGCGAATAGCAAAAGCAGGGGCATCAAAGCCCTTGAACTAGGAAGATGATATTCTTATAAGATTGCTGTTAAAATTCTAAATAGCTATACCCTGCACGTGATTTGACAAGAATATTTAATATTAAATGGACCATGAAGGGTCTGAGGGGGGATCCCATGGGGATCGAACGAAGCCTTTAAACTAGTAGGCCGATAATATAATAAGATTGTCCTAATAGTTCCAACAAGCAGTGTCCTGCACGTCATCTTACAAGAATATTTAGGATAAATTGTAATGAAAATGTGTGTTTCAGAGATTTAATAATGGATATGGAGAAGCTGGCAGCTGATTCGAAAAGAAAACTTCGTCGCCGGCGAGTTTTCCAGAACCGACTTCTCCAAGTCTTCTGAGGGTTGAGTACGCTAGCCAGTCCAGTTATCACAAACGTAGAAGATTTCTGGTAAGTACAATTCCATTCTAAGCATGGACAGTACTTTAAATTGCATAACCAGGTATCGCAGGTTTTATTACGGTTGTTTTTATTTCTCGGACATGCAATTAGGGCTAGTTAATCTCTAAAAAGAAGCATATCATGAAGCCATGATTTTATTTTACCATTAAAATCTCTGTATTTTCTGTTATGGACATTTCTATTCCGCATATGAATAAATAATTTTAATACGTAATCAGTAATTTTTAATATAATTTATTCATTTTGTACAGTGCAAGACTACCTTAAACTGTGATATTATTAAAGTAATGATATTATAATCGTCCCATAATTCACTCTTAAATTACCACAGGCATTGTAAATTTCTAGTACAAGGTACTATTTTCTTTTGAACCTAAGCTAAATATTTGACCGCGCAACTAGTAATCGTGTCAACTTTATGTGCAGCTTGATGTTTATTATTTATGAACAATTCGAATGAATTTGCGATGAGAGTAATGTCTGTGTTAAATATATCGCTAACAGAAACAATAGTTTCAACCTTTGTTGGCCAATAATTTGAATGAATTACACAATATGTATTTCTGACCATACCATAGAATAGTATTGGTTTTGTTCTGAAAATCTTGATACAACAGTTTATACTTTAGTTCTAGAATCCTACAGTGAAAAATCATATACCAGCTAACGATCTAGTATTTGATTTATCAGAGGGGGGAATGTAATGGTTAGCGATTTACGTGAATATAGTTATATATATATATATATATGTAAATAATTAATATTTCTACCATACAAATAATATTCTAAGGACGCGTCGTAAACAAAACCTTCTAAAATCTTTTATTCTAAGAAACTAGACATCTGGTTGTTATGATAGTATTGCACGGTCCTAACAATAGTTTTACAGACAAAAGTCCGTAGTTAGACCGTCGCCGTCGTGGCGTAATAAAAACAATACTATCTAAAGAACGCGGGTCAGGGCGGAGAGAGGTACATCCGCCAAAGGCGATGTCGGACCTCCAGCGTTTGAGCAATCAACTTTTATAGATAAGTTAGTCATAACACGTGTACACATACTTCTAGCCTCTTCCGGGCCTCTTCCGGTGTGCACCTCGCGCGCAAAAACGAAAAGTTGTTAGACCTTGGTATGAGTTACCGTAATCCGGTTCGAATTGATAACATAACTTCAGCTGGAGATTGGAAAGAGCTGGCGGTGGATTGCCCTCTTCTTGTAAAATGGACAGACAGACAGACAGACTGACGTAGTTAGCTTTTCTCTAAAGCTAACTGCCTACAACCAAGGTGTCGAGGGGCACTAGTGTGGGGGGCGCGCTAAGCTTAATAAGCTAATTTGTGGATTGAGTGCTATCAGATGTACGTTGGATGGGGTGCTTCTCTTTGCCACACAAGGTTGTAGTGCCTGTCGACATATGCACTGGATTCAGATCCAGGTTCTTGGTAAATTCCTCCCCTTTTTTACTCCCGGGCGTCCGGTTTACCATTACATATTATTATGATGCCGCGTGACCAAGGATTTATGTCATTACATGTACTGATTCACTTCATTGCAACATAAAAGAACGTTATAATGGGTTACTTCGTAAATAACACAACGTAGAAATTATTGAATAATATGTTATAATATAAATAAATTGATGGATCGACTAGATTGGCCAACTAGTTGCCCCATTAATATCATTTTAAATCGAAATAAATTTGATCTGATCAACTGCTACTTTTAAAATTGCTTCCCTTTATTATTTGCACTCCAAATTAAAACGCATCTTTAGGTACCTATTGCGAGTGATTTGCATTTTGTTTGTAATGATGACCGTTTTGCTTGAAACTCTTATGCGAGGCATGTGAATGTGATATGCGTATGCTTATGTGTATGTTCGCAATAGTTGTATGATGATTAGATTGTGATTGAGCATATGGTGATATTATGTTACTTCCTTAAATGCACTTATGATGTTTCTTATTATGGTTCTATTTGCATGACGGTTCTTATGCGTGTGGTTTTAAGTGTTTTCCTATATTATATTATGATGCACGGTATTTTTGTTTGTTTGGATCAGTTGGTCAGATTTAAAGTCGCGGAAATTACGGTTACCTTTGTTATTATTTATTCATAAAAATGTAAAATAACTTTTTCTTCAACTAGACGATCACACCCATTATAATTTAGTAAATTAGTACATTTGTATCGCTTATATAATTCAAAACTTAACTTAATATGTTTCTTAAGTGGAAAAGGGACGTTGCTAAGAATTTAAAGTGCATATATCTACAGGTAAACAATTTCAAGTCCAAACATATTTGGCATCCTCAAAATTAGTTAGTAAACAAAAAAATTCTTGGAAAGAATTTGTAGCACTCAATTATGGGAAAAGGTTTTTTTGTTTTCTAAATTTCAAACTTCTTAAACTGGGGACGTGTAGAAATCTCGTCAGGTTTCAAGTGTGTGCAACGCGCTAATTTAAAATGTCAAACTTATCGTTAAATTATTGATTCTTAAATCTTAAGTGAGACTTTAGACATTTTAGATGAGGGACTTAGTTTTATTTTTTTTGGGCACTTCAAAGTTATTCAAAAGGGACAAGAGGTTCTCACATTACACTTACGAATGTGCAACACTGTAATATAAAAAAGGGAACAGTTTATTACCATCTTTAGAATTTCAAAAGAGATCTCTCGAAAATACTTGAACAACATCATGTGGTATTAAATTGTTATAGGTTCATATTCGAAACGGCAATTTTAGAATGTTAGGTAAATATAAAAATGATGTTATTGCAAAATAGGACGGATACTTGTGCGCTTTTGTTAACAATTCCAGGAACATAAAACATCTGTCACGGGTGCATGGGTACTTGGTGCTGAGGTCAAGCAACTGTGAGTAAGGCGCGAAGTTTAGCGGCTGCTGCCTTTAAGCGAGAAAAGGGAGACATTGGGCAACACTGACGTCACTGATCATCTTATACAGAGCTAAGTATTTTTATTTAATTATCCCCAATCTTGTAAAATTTCGAGTTTGTACATATCCAACCTATGAAGGGATGCGAATAGCAAAAGCAGGGGCATCAAAGCCCTTGAACTAGGAAGATGATATTCTTATAAGATTGCTGTTAAAATTCTAAATAGCTATACCCTGCACGTGATTTGACAAGAATATTTAATATTAAATGGACCATGAAGGGTCTGAGGGGGGGGGGATCCCATGGGGATCGAACGAAGCCTTTAAACTAGTAGGCCGATAATATAATAAGATTGTCCTAATAGTTCCAACAAGCAGTGTCCTGCACGTCATCTTACAAGAATATTTAGGATAAATTGTAATGAAAATGTGTGTTTCAGAGATTTAATAATGGATATGGAGAAGCTGCCAGCCGATTCGAAAAGAAAACTTCGTCGCCGGCGAGTTTTCCAGAACCGACTTCTTCAAGTCTTCTGAGGGTTGAGTACGCTAGCCAGTCCAGTTATCACAAACGTAGAAGATTTCTGGTAAGTACAATTCCATTCTAAGCATGGACAGTACTTTAAATTGCATAACCAGGTATCGCAGGTTTTATTACGGTTGTTTTTATTTCTCGGACATGCAATTAGGGCTAGTTAATCTGTAAAAAGAAGCATATCATGAAGCCATGATTTTATTTTACCATTAAAATCTCTGTATTTTCTGTTATGGACATTTCTATTCCGCATATGAATAAATAATTTTAATACGTAATCAGTAATTTTCAATATAATTTATTCATTTTGTACAGTGCAAGACTACCTTAAACTGTGATATTATTAAAGTAATGATATTATAATCGTCCCATAGTTCACTCTTAAATTACCACAGGCATTGTAAATTTCTAGTACAAGGTACTATTTTCTTTTGAACCTAAGCTAAATATTTGACCGCGCAACTAGTAATCGTGTCAACTTTATGTGCAGCTTGATGTTTATTATTTATGAACAATTCGAATGAATTTGCGATGAGAGTAATGTCTGTGTTAAATATATCGCTAACAGAAACAATAGTATCAACCTTTGTTGGCCAATAATTTGAATGAATTACACAATATGTATTTCTGACCATACCATAGAATAGTATTGGTTTTGTTCTGAAAATCTTGATACAACAGTTTATACTTTAGTTCTAGAATCCTACAGTGAAAAATCATATACCAGCTAACGATCTAGTATTTGATTTATCAGAGGGGGGAATGTAATGGTTAGCGATTTACGTGAATATAGTTATATATATATATATATATGTAAATAATTAATATTTCTACCATACAAATAATATTCTAAGGACGCGTCGTAAACAAAACCTTCTAAAATCTTTTATTCTAAGAAACTAGACATCTGGTTGTTATGATAGTATTGCACGGTCCTAACAATAGTTTTACAGACAAAAGTCCGTAGTTAGACCGTCGCCGTCGTGGCGTAATAAAAACAATACTATCTAAAGAACGCGGGTCAGGGCGGAGAGAGGTACATCCGCCAAAGGCGATGTCGGACCTCCAGCGTTTGAGCAATCAACTTTTATAGATAAGTTAGTCATAACACGTGTACACATACTTCTAGCCTCTTCCGGGCCTCTTCCGGTGTGCACCTCGCGCGCAAAAACGAAAAGTTGTTAGACCTTGGTATGAGTTACCGTAATCCGGTTCGAATTGATAACATAACTTCAGCTGGAGATTGGAAAGAGCTGGCGGTGGATTGCCCTCTTCTTGTAAAATGGACAGACAGACAGACAGACTGACGTAGTTAGCTTTTCTCTAAAGCTAACTGCCTACAACCAAGGTGTCGAGGGGCACTAGTGTGGGGGGCGCGCTAAGCTTAATAAGCTAATTTGTGGATTGAGTGCTATCAGATGTACGTTGGATGGGGTGCTTCTCTTTGCCACACAAGGTTGTAGTGCCTGTCGACATATGCACTGGATTCAGATCCAGGTTCTTGGTAAATTCCTCCCCTTTTTTACTCCCGGGCGTCCGGTTTACCATTACATATGATGCCGCGTGACCAAGGATTTATGTCATTACATGTACTGATTCACTTCATTGCAACATAAAAGAACGTTATAATGGGTTACTTCGTAAATAACACAACGTAGAAATTATTGAATAATATGTTATAATATAAATAAATTGATGGATCGACTAGATTGGCCAACTAGTTGCCCCATTAATATCATTTTAAATCGAAATAAATTTGATCTGATCAACTGCTACTTTTAAAATTGCTTCCCTTTATTATTTGCACTCCAAATTAAAACGCATCTTTAGGTACCTATTGCGAGTGATTTGCATTTTGTTTGTAATGATGACCGTTTTGCTTGAAACTCTTATGCGAGGCATGTGAATGTGATATGCGTATGCTTATGTGTATGTTCGCAATAGTTGTATGATGATTAGATTGTGATTGAGCATATGGTGATATTATGTTACTTCCTTAAATGCACTTATGATGTTTCTTATTATGGTTCTATTTGCATGACGGTTCTTATGCGTGTGGTTTTAAGTGTATTCCTATATTATATTATGATGCACGGTATTTTTGTTTGTTTGGATCAGTTGGTCAGATTTAAAGTCGCGGAAATTACGGTTACCTTTGTTATTATTTATTCATAAAAATGTAAAATAACTTTTTCTTCAACTAGACGATCACACCCATTATAATTTGGTAAATTAGTACATTTGTATCGCTTATATAATTCAAAACTTAACTTAATATGTTTCTTAAGTGGAAAAGGGACGTTGCTAAGAATTTAAAGTGCATATATCTACAGGTAAACTATTTCAAGTCCAAACATATTTGGCATCCTCAAAATTAGTTAGTAAACAAAAAAATTCTTGGAAAGGTTTTGTAGCACTCAATTATGGGAAAAGGTTTTTTTGTTTTCTAAATTTCAAACTTCTTAAACTGGGGACGTGTAGAAATCTCGTCAGGTTTCAAGTGTGTGCAACGCGCTAATTTAAAATGTCAAACTTATCGTTAAATTATTGATTCTTAAATCTTAAGTGAGACTTTAGACATTTTAGATGAGGGACTTAGTTTTATTTTTTTTGGGCACTTCAAAGTTATTCAAAAGGGACAAGAGGTTCTCACATTACACTTACGAATGTGCAACACTGTAATATAAAAAAGGGAACAGTTTATTACCATCTTTAGAATTTCAAAAGAGATCTCTCGAAAATACTTGAACAACATCATGTGGTATTAAATTGTTATAGGTTCATATTCGAAACGGCAATTTTAGAATGTTAGGTAAATATAAAAATGATGTTATTGCAAAATAGGACGGATACTTGTGCGCTTTTGTTAACAATTCCAGGAACATAAAACATCTGTCACGGGTGCATGGGTACCTGGTGCTGAGGTCAAGCAACTGTGAGTAAGGCGCGAAGTTTAGCGGCTGCTGCCTTTAGGCGAGAAAAGGGAGACATTGGGCAACACTGACGTCACTGATCATCTTATACAGAGCTAAGTATTTTTATTTAATTATCCCCAATCTTGTAAAATTTCGAGTTTGTACATATCCAACCTATGAAGGGATGCGAATAGCAAAAGCAGGGGCATCAAAGCCCTTGAACTAGGAAGATGATATTCTTATAAGATTGCTGTTAAAATTCTAAATAGCTATACCCTGCACGTGATTTGACAAGAATATTTAATATTAAATGGACCATGAAGGGTCTGAGGGGGGATCCCATGGGGATCGAACGAAGCCTTTAAACTAGTAGGCCGATAATATAATAAGATTGTCCTAATAGTTCCAACAAGCAGTGTCCTGCACGTCATCTTACAAGAATATTTAGGATAAATTGTAATGAAAATGTGTGTTTCAGAGATTTAATAATGGATATGGAGAAGCTGCCAGCCGATTCGAAAAGAAAACTTCGTCGCCGGCGAGTTTTCCAGAACCGACTTCTCCAAGTCTTCTGAGGGTTGAGTACGCTAGCCAGTCCAGTTATCACAAACGTAGAAGATTTCTGGTAAGTACAATTCCATTCTAAGCATGGACAGTACTTTAAATTGCATAACCAGGTATCGCAGGTTTTATTACGGTTGTTTTTATTTCTCGGACATGCAATTAGGGCTAGTTAATCTGTAAAAAGAAGCATATCATGAAGCCATGATTTTATTTTACCATTAAAATCTCTGTATTTTCTGTTATGGACATTTCTATTCCGCATATGAATAAATAATTTTAATACGTAATCAGTAATTTTCAATATAATTTATTCATTTTGTACAGTGCAAGACTACCTTAAACTGTGATATTATTAAAGTAATGATATTATAATCGTCCCATAGTTCACTCTTAAATTACCACAGGCATTGTAAATTTCTAGTACAAGGTACTATTTTCTTTTGAACCTAAGCTAAATATTTGACCGCGCAACTAGTAATCGTGTCAACTTTATGTGCAGCTTGATGTTTATTATTTATGAACAATTCGAATGAATTTGCGATGAGAGTAATGTCTGTGTTAAATATATCGCTAACAGAAACAATAGTATCAACCTTTGTTGGCCAATAATTTGAATGAATTACACAATATGTATTTCTGACCATACCATAGAATAGTATTGGTTTTGTTCTGAAAATCTTGATACAACAGTTTATACTTTAGTTCTAGAATCCTACAGTGAAAAATCATATACCAGCTAACGATCTAGTATTTGATTTATCAGAGGGGGGAATGTAATGGTTAGCGATTTACGTGAATATAGTTATATATATATATATATATGTAAATAATTAATATTTCTACCATACAAATAATATTCTAAGGACGCGTCGTAAACAAAACCTTCTAAAATCTTTTATTCTAAGAAACTAGACATCTGGTTGTTATGATAGTATTGCACGGTCCTAACAATAGTTTTACAGACAAAAGTCCGTAGTTAGACCGTCGCCGTCGTGGCGTAATAAAAACAATACTATCTAAAGAACGCGGGTCAGGGCGGAGAGAGGTACATCCGCCAAAGGCGATGTCGGACCTCCAGCGTTTGAGCAATCAACTTTTATAGATAAGTTAGTCATAACACGTGTACACATACTTCTAGCCTCTTCCGGGCCTCTTCCGGTGTGCACCTCGCGCGCAAAAACGAAAAGTTGTTAGACCTTGGTATGAGTTACCGTAATCCGGTTCGAATTGATAACATAACTTCAGCTGGAGATTGGAAAGAGCTGGCGGTGGATTGCCCTCTTCTTGTAAAATGGACAGACAGACAGACAGACTGACGTAGTTAGCTTTTCTCTAAAGCTAACTGCCTACAACCAAGGTGTCGAGGGGCACTAGTGTGGGGGGCGCGCTAAGCTTAATAAGCTAATTTGTGGATTGAGTGCTATCAGATGTACGTTGGATGGGGTGCTTCTCTTTGCCACACAAGGTTGTAGTGCCTGTCGACATATGCACTGGATTCAGATCCAGGTTCTTGGTAAATTCCTCCCCTTTTTTACTCCCGGGCGTCCGGTTTACCATTACATATGATGCCGCGTGACCAAGGATTTATGTCATTACATGTACTGATTCACTTCATTGCAACATAAAAGAACGTTATAATGGGTTACTTCGTAAATAACACAACGTAGAAATTATTGAATAATATGTTATAATATAAATAAATTGATGGATCGACTAGATTGGCCAACTAGTTGCCCCATTAATATCATTTTAAATCGAAATAAATTTGATCTGATCAACTGCTACTTTTAAAATTGCTTCCCTTTATTATTTGCACTCCAAATTAAAACGCATCTTTAGGTACCTATTGCGAGTGATTTGCATTTTGTTTGTAATGATGACCGTTTTGCTTGAAACTCTTATGCGAGGCATGTGAATGTGATATGCGTATGCTTATGTGTATGTTCGCAATAGTTGTATGATGATTAGATTGTGATTGAGCATATGGTGATATTATGTTACTTCCTTAAATGCACTTATGATGTTTCTTATTATGGTTCTATTTGCATGACGGTTCTTATGCGTGTGGTTTTAAGTGTATTCCTATATTATATTATGATGCACGGTATTTTTGTTTGTTTGGATCAGTTGGTCAGATTTAAAGTCGCGGAAATTACGGTTACCTTTGTTATTATTTATTCATAAAAATGTAAAATAACTTTTTCTTCAACTAGACGATCACACCCATTATAATTTGGTAAATTAGTACATTTGTATCGCTTATATAATTCAAAACTTAACTTAATATGTTTCTTAAGTGGAAAAGGGACGTTGCTAAGAATTTAAAGTGCATATATCTACAGGTAAACTATTTCAAGTCCAAACATATTTGGCATCCTCAAAATTAGTTAGTAAACAAAAAAATTCTTGGAAAGGTTTTGTAGCACTCAATTATGGGAAAAGGTTTTTTTGTTTTCTAAATTTCAAACTTCTTAAACTGGGGACGTGTAGAAATCTCGTCAGGTTTCAAGTGTGTGCAACGCGCTAATTTAAAATGTCAAACTTATCGTTAAATTATTGATTCTTAAATCTTAAGTGAGACTTTAGACATTTTAGATGAGGGACTTAGTTTTATTTTTTTTGGGCACTTCAAAGTTATTCAAAAGGGACAAGAGGTTCTCACATTACACTTACGAATGTGCAACACTGTAATATAAAAAAGGGAACAGTTTATTACCATCTTTAGAATTTCAAAAGAGATCTCTCGAAAATACTTGAACAACATCATGTGGTATTAAATTGTTATAGGTTCATATTCGAAACGGCAATTTTAGAATGTTAGGTAAATATAAAAATGATGTTATTGCAAAATAGGACGGATACTTGTGCGCTTTTGTTAACAATTCCAGGAACATAAAACATCTGTCACGGGTGCATGGGTACCTGGTGCTGAGGTCAAGCAACTGTGAGTAAGGCGCGAAGTTTAGCGGCTGCTGCCTTTAGGCGAGAAAAGGGAGACATTGGGCAACACTGACGTCACTGATCATCTTATACAGAGCTAAGTATTTTTATTTAATTATCCCCAATCTTGTAAAATTTCGAGTTTGTACATATCCAACCTATGAAGGGATGCGAATAGCAAAAGCAGGGGCATCAAAGCCCTTGAACTAGGAAGATGATATTCTTATAAGATTGCTGTTAAAATTCTAAATAGCTATACCCTGCACGTGATTTGACAAGAATATTTAATATTAAATGGACCATGAAGGGTCTGAGGGGGGATCCCATGGGGATCGAACGAAGCCTTTAAACTAGTAGGCCGATAATATAATAAGATTGTCCTAATAGTTCCAACAAGCAGTGTCCTGCACGTCATCTTACAAGAATATTTAGGATAAATTGTAATGAAAATGTGTGTTTCAGAGATTTAATAATGGATATGGAGAAGCTGCCAGCCGATTCGAAAAGAAAACTTCGTCGCCGGCGAGTTTTCCAGAACCGACTTCTCCAAGTCTTCTGAGGGTTGAGTACGCTAGCCAGTCCAGTTATCACAAACGTAGAAGATTTCTGGTAAGTACAATTCCATTCTAAGCATGGACAGTACTTTAAATTGCATAACCAGGTATCGCAGGTTTTATTACGGTTGTTTTTATTTCTCGGACATGCAATTAGGGCTAGTTAATCTGTAAAAAGAAGCATATCATGAAGCCATGATTTTATTTTACCATTAAAATCTCTGTATTTTCTGTTATGGACATTTCTATTCCGCATATGAATAAATAATTTTAATACGTAATCAGTAATTTTCAATATAATTTATTCATTTTGTACAGTGCAAGACTACCTTAAACTGTGATATTATTAAAGTAATGATATTATAATCGTCCCATAGTTCACTCTTAAATTACCACAGGCATTGTAAATTTCTAGTACAAGGTACTATTTTCTTTTGAACCTAAGCTAAATATTTGACCGCGCAACTAGTAATCGTGTCAACTTTATGTGCAGCTTGATGTTTATTATTTATGAACAATTCGAATGAATTTGCGATGAGAGTAATGTCTGTGTTAAATATATCGCTAACAGAAACAATAGTATCAACCTTTGTTGGCCAATAATTTGAATGAATTACACAATATGTATTTCTGACCATACCATAGAATAGTATTGGTTTTGTTCTGAAAATCTTGATACAACAGTTTATACTTTAGTTCTAGAATCCTACAGTGAAAAATCATATACCAGCTAACGATCTAGTATTTGATTTATCAGAGGGGGGAATGTAATGGTTAGCGATTTACGTGAATATAGTTATATAATTATATATATATATATGTAAATAATTAATATTTCTACCATACAAATAATATTCTAAGGACGCGTCGTAAACAAAACCTTCTAAAATCTTTTATTCTAAGAAACTAGACATCTGGTTGTTATGATAGTATTGCACGGTCCTAACAATAGTTTTACAGACAAAAGTCCGTAGTTAGACCGTCGCCGTCGTGGCGTAATAAAAACAATACTATCTAAAGAACGCGGGTCAGGGCGGAGAGAGGTACATCCGCCAAAGGCGATGTCGGACCTCCAGCGTTTGAGCAATCAACTTTTATAGATAAGTTAGTCATAACACGTGTACACATACTTCTAGCCTCTTCCGGGCCTCTTCCGGTGTGCACCTCGCGCGCAAAAACGAAAAGTTGTTAGACCTTGGTATGAGTTACCGTAATCCGGTTCGAATTGATAACATAACTTCAGCTGGAGATTGGAAAGAGCTGGCGGTGGATTGCCCTCTTCTTGTAAAATGGACAGACAGACAGACAGACTGACGTAGTTAGCTTTTCTCTAAAGCTAACTGCCTACAACCAAGGTGTCGAGGGGCACTAGTGTGGGGGGCGCGCTAAGCTTAATAAGCTAATTTGTGGATTGAGTGCTATCAGATGTACGTTGGATGGGGTGCTTCTCTTTGCCACACAAGGTTGTAGTGCCTGTCGACATATGCACTGGATTCAGATCCAGGTTCTTGGTAAATTCCTCCCCTTTTTTACTCCCGGGCGTCCGGTTTACCATTACATATGATGCCGCGTGACCAAGGATTTATGTCATTACATGTACTGATTCACTTCATTGCAACATAAAAGAACGTTATAATGGGTTACTTCGTAAATAACACAACGTAGAAATTATTGAATAATATGTTATAATATAAATAAATTGATGGATCGACTAGATTGGCCAACTAGTTGCCCCATTAATATCATTTTAAATCGAAATAAATTTGATCTGATCAACTGCTACTTTTAAAATTGCTTCCCTTTATTATTTGCACTCCAAATTAAAACGCATCTTTAGGTACCTATTGCGAGTGATTTGCATTTTGTTTGTAATGATGACCGTTTTGCTTGAAACTCTTATGCGAGGCATGTGAATGTGATATGCGTATGCTTATGTGTATGTTCGCAATAGTTGTATGATGATTAGATTGTGATTGAGCATATGGTGATATTATGTTACTTCCTTAAATGCACTTATGATGTTTCTTATTATGGTTCTATTTGCATGACGGTTCTTATGCGTGTGGTTTTAAGTGTATTCCTATATTATATTATGATGCACGGTATTTTTGTTTGTTTGGATCAGTTGGTCAGATTTAAAGTCGCGGAAATTACGGTTACCTTTGTTATTATTTATTCATAAAAATGTAAAATAACTTTTTCTTCAACTAGACGATCACACCCATTATAATTTGGTAAATTAGTACATTTGTATCGCTTATATAATTCAAAACTTAACTTAATATGTTTCTTAAGTGGAAAAGGGACGTTGCTAAGAATTTAAAGTGCATATATCTACAGGTAAACTATTTCAAGTCCAAACATATTTGGCATCCTCAAAATTAGTTAGTAAACAAAAAAATTCTTGGAAAGGTTTTGTAGCACTCAATTATGGGAAAAGGTTTTTTTGTTTTCTAAATTTCAAACTTCTTAAACTGGGGACGTGTAGAAATCTCGTCAGGTTTCAAGTGTGTGCAACGCGCTAATTTAAAATGTCAAACTTATCGTTAAATTATTGATTCTTAAATCTTAAGTGAGACTTTAGACATTTTAGATGAGGGACTTAGTTTTATTTTTTTTGGGCACTTCAAAGTTATTCAAAAGGGACAAGAGGTTCTCACATTACACTTACGAATGTGCAACACTGTAATATAAAAAAGGGAACAGTTTATTACCATCTTTAGAATTTCAAAAGAGATCTCTCGAAAATACTTGAACAACATCATGTGGTATTAAATTGTTATAGGTTCATATTCGAAACGGCAATTTTAGAATGTTAGGTAAATATAAAAATGATGTTATTGCAAAATAGGACGGATACTTGTGCGCTTTTGTTAACAATTCCAGGAACATAAAACATCTGTCACGGGTGCATGGGTACCTGGTGCTGAGGTCAAGCAACTGTGAGTAAGGCGCGAAGTTTAGCGGCTGCTGCCTTTAGGCGAGAAAAGGGAGACATTGGGCAACACTGACGTCACTGATCATCTTATACAGAGCTAAGTATTTTTATTTAATTATCCCCAATCTTGTAAAATTTCGAGTTTGTACATATCCAACCTATGAAGGGATGCGAATAGCAAAAGCAGGGGCATCAAAGCCCTTGAACTAGGAAGATGATATTCTTATAAGATTGCTGTTAAAATTCTAAATAGCTATACCCTGCACGTGATTTGACAAGAATATTTAATATTAAATGGACCATGAAGGGTCTGAGGGGGGATCCCATGGGGATCGAACGAAGCCTTTAAACTAGTAGGCCGATAATATAATAAGATTGTCCTAATAGTTCCAACAAGCAGTGTCCTGCACGTCATCTTACAAGAATATTTAGGATAAATCGCCGTCCCCGCAGAATAAAATGATAATTACAAAAATGCAACTTTTCAGGAGAAATAAAAAACATGTTTTCATTTATTGCTCCTTAAATACTGGACGTAGACAGATGATTGTCCGCTTTTTAGGAAGGTAATTTTTTGTTTGATCAAGATGTTTAAGTAAAATACGCCTAAGTATCTCAATATAAATATTATTTCAAAAATAAGAAGTTAGTCAAAATTAATCATCATCTAAGTTGTATAATGCCGATTATCATTTTATTCTTCGTACAGCCTGACCAGAATCAAATATTGTACTTGTCACTTGTCATTTTATTCTACGGATTTTATGAAACAAGTCATACTGATAATACTTTAATATCGTCTTATTCTCGTGAAAATTTTAAAAGAAAAATCTGATAAGGGTTTTAAACATGGCTTCGTAATAAAACTATGACATGGTAATCAACATTAGTTTTATTCAAAATAATAGTAAAAAGACAACAGTATTTTCTTAATTTAGTCTAATTAGTCTTTTTAAATCATTATTAATTAAAATCAGCCTTATGATCACATTTTATGTGAATTATTAATACTATAGAATGAAATTATTATAAAATATAATCTGTTACACAGATTGTTATCAATGAAACAGCCTCATAATCACATTAATCATATAAAATCAGGTTCTCATTATTAAATTTACAAAAATAAAATAAAGGTAGGTGATTAGTCGCTACTATATTCCTCATTGTCGTTATTGCTATCAGGACAGCTACTGACATAAATCAAGGACTCGTAAAAACCACGATAGTAATTTGGAATATCTCCTGCCTTACAGAGGCTCATAAGATCATCGTATAAAGCTTTGCTTATTGGAATAGGCTCAGTGTACAATGTTTGGAGTTCAGGTACATAGCTAGGACTTGGACTTGGTATCTGTCTGGTACCCCGCTTGCTTCTTATTCTTCTGACAGGCTCTGTATTTAATTGGAAGTACTCGGCATCAAACTTGTATTTATATTTTAAAATTGATGGATTTGAATGTGTGGCATTTACTTCCATGATTTGAGTCCATGAAATTTTTTTGCTATCCTCATTTTTTAACCAGTTCTTATTCTCTATTAACTCCTTTATATTGTAAAAATCTGTTTGCGACATCTCTTTAACTTGATAGTTTTTGCCATAGACTTTCGCGTTCATAATGATTGTGTACATCTGATCAGGCGTGTATACAACTCTGCGTTTTAATTCTCGTTCAATGTTGGAATGCATGGAATCCCCCTCACTCTGACCATGTCCGGTTTCAAAGAATCTATGTGTGATGTTCTATTGAAGCTTCTGTGCAGCATAAATATATAGAGCGAATATAAATCTGTTTTTGTTTTGCCCGCAACAACCGTCGGAGTAAAATGATATGTTCTGGATGCCTCTTTGTTTTTCATTAAGTAGAAATTGCCTTATGCAACTTCCGACTTCGTTTGCCCCTCTTTTAGCTATCTGGCTATGCCAAACATAACAATAACCTTTACTTTGAGTAGCATCATACACAGTGAAGTTATAAATAGGATACTTTCTTTTGTAGTGGAACGATCCAACCTCAGATTGGGGAATGCTCAAAACCTTTTCCAAATCGAAGATTGCTACCGTTGTTTCTGAAGGATCAACTGATTCTTTTTTAATTTGCCGTACTCTTTCTTTGTTTTTATTATGAGCATCATATTTTTCTTGCAACATTTCTTGAGTTTTTGGATCAGCCTGTCGATAACGAGTACACTGAGAGCACTGATCTTTTTTCGGTTTAAAGAATGAATAATTAAACTTGGTGTTGAATATTGTCTCGTATTGACGTTTAGTTGCCATAAGGCAGTCATATCTTTGCTGTCCAAACCAAGCTGTGTAGAGGCGATACATTTTGGATATATTAAGTAGTTCTGATAGGTAATTCCTTGTGGAATCTTTTCTTACATAATGAGACTCAACAGTGGGGAACAATTCAATGTGCTTAATGATGCTTTCTTCTGTCAAAATGGGCATTTTACGTGGCCTATTTTCATGTCGCCCTCGTTTGTCTATAAAATTTTCTTCGGGTTTGGATTTTTCTAGCGCTGTATAAACAGTTTGATGTGAAATGCTAAGGGTATTAACGAAAAAGGTTTTGCACACTTGAATTTTATTTGAATCTATTGTAATGAAGTATTTTATCGATAGAGTTCGGTTGCGTTTTCGCTCTACGGAGATTCGCTTGACATCTTCGACTAACGTATGGTTTACGATATATTGCCACTGCTTCTCGTGATCTCCTATTTTATAATATTGCTGCATTGTGTACTCTCTCTGCTCATGAGTTATCTTTTCACCACATTTCTTTGTGCAATTACAACTAGCTTTTAAAACTTTTTTGTCATAATTTTTTTTTGATCTGCAACCTATATAGGTTTCACCAGAATTTTTCAATTTTTTACTCCTAACATCTTGATGACCCTTTAAATTTCGTTTACGTTTTCTTGTATGTTTTCCCTGTGGTGTTGATCCTTGACTAAATGATTGCATTTCAGCTTGGCCTGCTCCATCATGATCAGGACTCTGATGGGCCACTACGTTGCTGTTTTGTTCTGTTTGTGTCAGATTTTGAGGACTAAGTGTTATACTTTCATTGATAATAATCGTTTTGTCTGACGATGGACAGTCAGATATATTTGCGGGTTGTAATGTTTCATCCAAATCAAAAACAGATGGTCCTGATGATTCTCCTTCTTTTTCACTATAGTGACTATCACTTATAGTTCTAACAGTATATGAGGTCGACGGTTGATTATCGTTTAGAAATAATTTATTGAGGCATCTTTTAGATGACAGCTTCGTCAAAGCTCGAATATTTTCATGTGTCGAAGTTGGTGTCAAATCCGAATAACATTTTGTATGACTTTTAGGAGAGTCTTTCAACGTATTAGCTTCATATATGATTGAAGGGGATGCTATGAAATCTATTGTATTAAAAACTAAAGATATATTGGAAATAGTTGATGGTGTTCTTACTATTTGCTGGCTGGCTATTTCTATGTAATCTGAGTTTCCTCCAATACTTGATGAACTTTCGCTTTGTTGTAAAATTTTCATTCTTTCTGGGCTAGGCAAATACTCAGATGCATCCGGTGAGAAATCTTCATTTATTTCATTTTCATTTTCCTCGCAGTAAAATGCTTTCTTCGACTCTCGTAAAATATACTCATGAGTTTTAGTAATAACTGCTCCAGACGTCATAGTTGCCACGTCGTTGTTATCTCCCTGATGTTGTTCTAAAACTAATAATAGTATAATTATGATAATGAATTGATAAAGTATCCAGATGACGCTAAATAATTGCACTCACATTTGCGCAAAAAAAAATAATGAAATGATATCCTATTTATTTAAGTACTAGCTGTTACCCGCGACTTCATCCGCGTGGATGTCATTTTTTGAACTAACTTTCGCCCGCGGTTTCGGCTGCGTGGTAGGTACATCGATAAAAAATAGCCTACATATGTTACGCGCCTTATAGTCAGTTTATCTGCATCTAAATTTTATTCAAAATCGGTTCAGCCGTTTAGTAGATTAGCCGATACAAACAGACAGACAAAAAATATAAAAACTATATTTTAGGCATAGGTATCGTGCAAATAACTATACCTACCTGCTAAAAAAACATTAATATTTTGACATTGATAACAGACACTTCAATTTTATTTATTTGTATTGATTGGAATCAATTCAGGCTGCATAGAAATGGATAGATGTACAGGATAATAATAAGCAAATTAATAATTAAATTGACCAAGACAAGTATTAGTCAGACGTGCATACGAAGCATTTAGTTTCAGTCCCACCGTACCTAATATAGCTTCTCGAATTAATTATTGTTTTCTAGTAGGTATTTAGTTAATTAAAAATATCTCACAGTTATAGGGTATTAAAATAGGAGGAGAATATAATAAGATATTTGTATTTAAACTAAATTAATTAATATTTTAAGATAAATAATTGTAACTAGGTAAATACTTACTATTACCAAAATGATTTGGTTCTTCTCCAATCCGTTCAACATTATTCATAATAGCCTTTAAACGCGCGTTCCTATGTTGTTTGCTCATTATTACTGTAGATAACTATAATTATTATACTACTACACTTCACTTCGAAAAATGAAATCATAAACTTACGCAATGACGCTTAGAAGCACACTGATCAATTTATCACTGTGTAAATAAGCATTACCACTACGGGGGAATCCCGGCAAATTGATATCTGCCATTGCAATTCCGTTTGCGTGAAATCTTAGTGAGCGAAGAGGATGACAATATGTCTTACTGTTCAAAACCATAACAGTAATTTTACTAACGCATCTTATACAAAGCGACTAAATGATTTTGAACGAGAATAAAATGATAACTGCGTTTATCATTATCTAGTCGAATATTTTTTACGAGAACATAATTGTTTTGGTGTTTGTCATTTTAACAAGTCAGAACACTTTTTGATAATATAATATTAACACTTTATTCTCGTAATTTAAGACTTGTTTTAAATCTTTGAATACTATTGTAATATTTTTTAACTTCGTAAATACCCGTATGAATATTACGAAAAAAATTGAGTTGATGTATTAGCATCCACAGATCCCAAAAATGACATAACACTAAAACTAAGATAATGGCAGTTATCATTTTATTCTGCGGGGACGGCGAAATTGTAATGAAAATGTGTGTTTCAGAGATTTAATAATGGATATGGAGAAGCTGCCAGCCGATTCGAAAAGAAAACTTCGTCGCCGGCGAGTTTTCCAGAACCGACTTCTCCAAGTCTTCTGAGGGTTGAGTACGCTAGCCAGTCCAGTTATCACAAACGTAGAAGATTTCTGGTAAGTACAATTCCATTCTAAGCATGGACAGTACTTTAAATTGCATAACCAGGTATCGCAGGTTTTATTACGGTTGTTTTTATTTCTCGGACATGCAATAAGGGCTAGTTAATCTCTAAAAAGAAGCATATCATGAAGCCATGATTTTGTTTTACCATTAAAATCTCTGTATTTTCTGTTATGGACATTTCTATTCCGCATATGAATAAATAATTTTAATACGTAATCAGTAATTTTCAATATAATTTATTCATTTTGTACAGTGCAAGACTACCTTAAACTGTGATATTATTAAAGTAATGATATTATAATCGTCCCATAATTCACTCTTAAGTTACCACAGGCATTGTAAATTTCTAGTACAAGGTACTATTTTCTTTTGAACCTAAGCTAAATATTTGACCGCGCAACTAGTAATCGTGTCAACTTTATGTGCAGCTTGATGTTTATTATTTATGAACAATTCGAATGAATTTGCGATGAGAGTAATGTCTGTGTTAAATATATCGCTAACAGAAACAATAGTTTCAACCTTTGTTGGCCAATAATTTGAATGAATTACACAATATGTATTTCTGACCATACCATAGAATAGTATTGGTTTTGTTCTGAAAATCTTGATACAACAGTTTATACTTTAGTTCTAGAATCCTACAGTGAAAAATCATATACCAGCTAACGATCTTGTATTTGATTTATCAGAGGGGGGAATGTAATGGTTAGCGATTTACGTGAATATAGTTATATATATATATATATATATATATGTAAATAATTAATATTTCTACCATACAAATAATATTCTAAGGACGCGTCGTAAACAAAACCTTCTAAAATCTTTTATTCTAAGAAACTAGACATCTGGTTGTTATGATAGTATTGCACGGTCCTAACAATAGTTTTACAGACAAAAGTCCGTAGTTAGACCGTCGCCGTCGTGGCGTAATAAAAACAATACTATCTAAAGAACGCGGGTCAGGGCGGAGAGAGGTACATCCGCCAAAGGCGATGTCGGACCTCCAGCGTTTGAGCAATCAACTTTTATAGATAAGTTAGTCATAACACGTGTACACATACTTCTAGCCTCTTCCGGGCCTCTTCCGGTGTGCACCTCGCGCGCAAAAACGAAAAGTTGTTAGACCTTGGTATGAGTTACCGTAATCCGGTTCGAATTGATAACATACCTTCAGCTGGAGATTGGAAAGAGCTGGCGGTGGATTGCCCTCTTCTTGTAAAATGGACAGACAGACAGACAGACTGACGTAGTTAGCTTTTCTCTAAAGCTAACTGCCTACAACCAAGGTGTCGAGGGGCACTAGTGTGGGGGGCGCGCTAAGCTTAATAAGCTAATTTGTGGATTGAGTGCTATCAGATGTACGTTGGATGGGGTGCTTCTCTTTGCCACACAAGGTTGTAGTGCCTGTCGACATATGCACTGGATTCAGATCCAGGTTCTTGGTAAATTCCTCCCCTTTTTTACTCCCGGGCGTCCGGTTTACCATTACATATGATGCCGCGTGACCAAGGATTTATGTCATTACATGTACTGATTCACTTCATTGCAACATAAAAGAACGTTATAATGGGTTACTTCGTAAATAACACAACGTAGAAATTATTGAATAATATGTTATAATATAAATAAATTGATGGATCGACTAGATTGGCCAACTAGTTGCCCCATTAATATCATTTTAAATCGAAATAAATTTGATCTGATCAACTGCTACTTTTAAAATTGCTTCCCTTTATTATTTGCACTCCAAACCTATTGCGAGTGATTTGCATTTTGTTTGTAATGATGACCGTTTTGCTTGAAACTCTTATGCGAGGCATGTGAATGTGATATGCGTATGCTTATGTGTATGTTCGCAATAGTTGTATGATGATTAGATTGTGATTGAGCATATGGTGATATTATGTTACTTCCTTAAATGCACTTATGATGTTTCTTATTATGGTTCTATTTGCATGACGGTTCTTATGCGTGTGGTTTTAAGTGTATTCCTATATTATATTATGACGCAAGGTATTTTTGTTTGTTTGGATCAGTTGGTCAGATTTAAAGTCGCGGAAATTACGGTTACCTTTGTTATTATTTATTCATAAAAATGTAAAATATTTTTTTCTTCAACTAGACGATCACACCCATTATAATTTGGTAAATTAGTACATTTGTATCGCTTATATAATTCAAAACTTAACTTAATATGTTTCTTAAGTGGAAAAGGGACGTTGCTAAGAATTTAAAGTGCATATATCTACACAGGTAAACTATTTCAAGTCCAAACATATTTGGCATCCTCAAAATTAGTTAGTAAACAAAAAAATTCTTGGAAAGGTTTTGTAGCACTCAATTATGGGAAAAGGTTTTTTTGTTTTCTAAATTTCAAACTTCTTAAACTGGGGATGTGTAGAAATCTCGTCAGGTTTCAAGTGTGTGCAACGCGCTAATTTAAAATGTCAAACTTATCGTTAAATTATTGATTCTTAAATCTTAAGTGAGACTTTAGACATTTTAGATGAGGGACTTAGTTTTATTTTTTTTGGGCACTTCAAAGTTATTCAAAAGGGACAAGAGGTTCTCACATTACACTTACGAATGTGCAACACTGTAATATAAAAAAGGGAACAGTTTATTACCATCTTTAGAATTTGAAAAGAGATCTCTCGAAAATACTTGAACAACATCATGTGGTATTAAATTGTTATAGGTTCATATTCGAAACGGCAATTTTAGAATGTTAGGTAAATATAAAAATGATGTTATTGCAAAATAGGACGGATACTTGTGCGCTTTTGTTAACAATTCCAGGAACATAAAACATCTGTCACGGGTGCATGGGTACCTGGTGCTGAGGTCAAGCAACTGTGAGTAAGGCGCGAAGTTTAGCGGCTGCTGCCTTTAGGCGAGAAAAGGGAGACATTGGGCAACACTGACGTCACTGATCATCTTATACAGAGCTAAGTATTTTTATTTAATTATCCCCAATCTTGTAAAATTTCGAGTTTGTACATATCCAACCTATGAAGGGATGCGAATAGCAAAAGCAGGGGCATCAAAGCCCTTGAACTAGGAAGATGATATTCTTATAAGATTGCTGTTAAAATTCTAAATAGCTATACCCTGCACGTGATTTGACAAGAATATTTAATATTAAATGGACCATGAAGGGTCTGAGGGGGGATCCCATGGGGATCGAACGAAGCCTTTAAACTAGTAGGCCGATAATATAATAAGATTGTCCTAATAGTTCCAACAAGCAGTGTCCTGCACGTCATCTTACAAGAATATTTAGGATAAATTGTAATGAAAATGTGTGTTTCAGAGATTTAATAATGGATATGGAGAAGCTGCCAGCTGATTCGAAAAGAAAACTTCGTCGCCGGCGAGTTTTCCAGAACCGACTTCTCCAAGTCTTCTGAGGGTTGAGTACGCTAGCCAGTCCAGTTATCACAAACGTAGAAGATTTCTGGTAAGTACAATTCCATTCTAAGCATGGACAGTACTTTAAATTGCATAACCAGGTATCGCAGGTTTTATTACGGTTGTTTTTATTTCTCGGACATGCAATTAGGGCTAGTTAATCTCTAAAAAGAAGCATATCATGAAGCCATGATTTTATTTTACCATTAAAATCTCTGTATTTTCTGTTATGGACATTTCTATTCCGCATATGAATAAATAATTTTAATACGTAATCAGTAATTTTCAATATAATTTATTCATTTTGTACAGTGCAAGACTACCTTAAACTGTGATATTATTAAAGTAATGATATTATAATCGTCCCATAATTCACTCTTAAGTTACCACAGGCATTGTAAATTTCTAGTACGAGGTACTATTTTCTTTTGAACCTAAGCTAAATATTTGACCGCGCAACTAGTAATCGTGTCAACTTTATGTGCAGCTTGATGTTTATTATTTATGAACAATTCGAATGAATTTGCGATGAGAGTAATGTCTGTGTTAAATAAATCGCTAACAGAAACAATAGTTTCAACCTTTGTTGGCCAATAATTTGAATGAATTACACAATATGTATTTCTGACCATACCATAGAATAGTATTGGTTTTGTTCTGAAAATCTTGATACAACAGTTATATAAAAGTTATACTTTAGTTCTAGAATCCTACAGTGAAAAATCATATACCAGCTAACGATCTAGTATTTGATTTATCAGAGGGGGGAATGTAATGGTTAGCGATTTACGTGAATATAGTTATATATATATATATATATATATATGTAAATAATTAATATTTCTACCATACAAATAATATTCTAAGGACGCGTCGTAAACAAAACCTTCTAAAATCATTTATTCTAAGAAACTAGACATCTGGTTGTTATGATAGTATTGCACGGTCCTAACAATAGTTTTACAGACAAAAGTCCGTAGTTAGACCGTCGCCATCGTGGCGTAATAAAAACAATACTATCTAAAGAACGCGGGTCAGGGCGGAGAGAGGTACATCCGCCAAAGGCGATGTCGGACCTCCAGCGTTTGAGCAATCAACTTTTATAGATAAGTTAGTCATAACACGTGTACACATACTTCTAGCCTCTTCCGGGCCTCTTCCGGTGTGCACCTCGCGCGCAAAAACGAAAAGTTGTTAGACCTTGGTATGAGTTACCGTAATCCGGTTCGAATTGATAACATAACTTCAGCTGGAGATTGGAAAGAGCTGGCGGTGGATTGCCCTCTTCTTGTAAAATGGACAGACAGACAGACAGACTGACGTAGTTAGCTTTTCTCTAAAGCTAACTGCCTACAACCAAGGTGTCGAGGGGCACTAGTGTGGGGGGCGCGCTAAGCTTAATAAGCTAATTTGTGGATTGAGTGCTATCAGATGTACGTTGGATGGGGTGCTTCTCTTTGCCACACAAGGTTGTAGTGCCTGTCGACATATGCACTGGATTCAGATCCAGGTTCTTGGTAAATTCCTCCCCTTTTTTACTCCCGGGCGTCCGGTTTACCATTACATATGATGCCGCGTGACCAAGGATTTATGTCATTACATGTACTGATTCACTTCATTGCAACATAAAAGAACGTTATAATGGGTTACTTCGTAAATAACACAACGTAGAAATTATTGAATAATATGTTATAATATAAATAAATTGATGGATCGACTAGATTGGCCAACTAGTTGCCCCATTAATATCATTTTAAATCGAAATAAATTTGATCTGATCAACTGCTACTTTTAAAATTGCTTCCCTTTATTATTTGCACTCCAAACCTATTGCGAGTGATTTGCATTTTGTTTGTAATGATGACCGTTTTGCTTGAAACTCTTATGCGAGGCATGTGAATGTGATATGCGTATGCTTATGTGTATGTTCGCAATAGTTGTATGATGATTAGATTGTGATTGAGCATATGGTGATATTATGTTACTTCCTTAAATGCACTTATGATGTTTCTTATTATGGTTCTATTTGCATGACGGTTCTTATGCGTGTGGTTTTAAGTGTATTCCTATATTATATTATGACGCAAGGTATTTTTGTTTGTTTGGATCAGTTGGTCAGATTTAAAGTCGCGGAAATTACGGTTACCTTTGTTATTATTTATTCATAAAAATGTAAAATATTTTTTTCTTCAACTAGACGATCACACCCATTATAATTTGGTAAATTAGTACATTTGTATCGCTTATATAATTCAAAACTTAACTTAATATGTTTCTTAAGTGGAAAAGGGACGTTGCTAAGAATTTAAAGTGCATATATCTACACAGGTAAACTATTTCAAGTCCAAACATATTTGGCATCCTCAAAATTAGTTAGTAAACAAAAAAATTCTTGGAAAGGTTTTGTAGCACTCAATTATGGGAAAAGGTTTTTTTGTTTTCTAAATTTCAAACTTCTTAAACTGGGGACGTGTAGAAATCTCGTCAGGTTTCAAGTGTGTGCAACGCGCTAATTTAAAATGTCAAACTTATCGTTAAATTATTGATTCTTAAATCTTAAGTTAGACTTTAGACATTTTAGATGAGGGACTTAGTTTTATTTTTTTTGGGCACTTCAAAGTTATTCAAAAGGGACAAGAGGTTCTCACATTACACTTACGAATGTGCAACACTGTAATATAAGAAAGGGAACAGTTTATTACCATCTTTAGAATTTCAAAAGAGATCTCTCGAAAATACTTGAACAACATCATGTGGTATTAAATTGTTATAGGTTCATATTCGAAACGGCAATTTTAGAATGTTAGGTAAATATAAAAATGATGTTATTGCAAAATAGGACGGATACTTGTGCGCTTTTGTTAACAATTCCAGGAACATAAAACATCTGTCACGGGTGCATGGGTACCTGGTGCTGAGGTCAAGCAACTGTGAGTAAGGCGCGAAGTTTAGCGGCTGCTGCCTTTAGGCGAGAAAAGGGAGACATTGGGCAACACTGACGTCACTGATCATCTTATACAGAGCTAAGTATTTTTATTTAATTATCCCCAATCTTGTAAAATTTCGAGTTTGTACATATCCAACCTATGAAGGGATGCGAATAGCAAAAGCAGGGGCATCAAAGCCCTTGAACTAGGAAGATGATATTCTTATAAGATTGCTGTTAAAATTCTAAATAGCTATACCCTGCACGTGATTTGACAAGATATTTAATATTAAATGGACCATGAAGGGTCTGAGGGGGGATCCCATGGGGATCGAACGAAGCCTTTAAACTAGTAGGCCGATAATATAATAAGATTGTCCTAATAGTTCCAACAAGCAGTGTCCTGCACGTCATCTTACAAGAATATTTAGGATAAATTGTAATGAAAATGTGTGTTTCAGAGATTTAATAATGGATATGGAGAAGCTGCCAGCCGATTCGAAAAGAAAACTTCGTCGCCGGCGAGTTTTCCAGAACCGACTTCTCCAAGTCTTCTGAGGGTTGAGTACGCTAGCCAGTCCAGTTATCACAAACGTAGAAGATTTCTGGTAAGTACAATTCCATTCTAAGCATGGACAGTACTTTAAATTGCATAACCAGGTATCGCAGGTTTTATTACGGTTGTTTTTATTTCTCGGACATGCAATAAGGGCTAGTTAATCTCTAAAAAGAAGCATATCATGAAGCCATGATTTTGTTTTACCATTAAAATCTCTGTATTTTCTGTTATGGACATTTCTATTCCGCATATGAATAAATAATTTTAATACGTAATCAGTAATTTTCAATATAATTTATTCATTTTGTACAGTGCAAGACTACCTTAAACTGTGATATTATTAAAGTAATGATATTATAATCGTCCCATAATTCACTCTTAAGTTACCACAGGCATTGTAAATTTCTAGTACAAGGTACTATTTTCTTTTGAACCTAAGCTAAATATTTGACCGCGCAACTAGTAATCGTGTCAACTTTATGTGCAGCTTGATGTTTATTATTTATGAACAATTCGAATGAATTTGCGATGAGAGTAATGTCTGTGTTAAATATATCGCTAACAGAAACAATAGTTTCAACCTTTGTTGGCCAATAATTTGAATGAATTACACAATATGTATTTCTGACCATACCATAGAATAGTATTGGTTTTGTTCTGAAAATCTTGATACAACAGTTTATACTTTAGTTCTAGAATCCTACAGTGAAAAATCATATACCAGCTAACGATCTTGTATTTGATTTATCAGAGGGGGGAATGTAATGGTTAGCGATTTACGTGAATATAGTTATATATATATATATATATATATATATGTAAATAATTAATATTTCTACCATACAAATAATATTCTAAGGACGCGTCGTAAACAAAACCTTCTAAAATCTTTTATTCTAAGAAACTAGACATCTGGTTGTTATGATAGTATTGCACGGTCCTAACAATAGTTTTACAGACAAAAGTCCGTAGTTAGACCGTCGCCGTCGTGGCGTAATAAAAACAATACTATCTAAAGAACGCGGGTCAGGGCGGAGAGAGGTACATCCGCCAAAGGCGATGTCGGACCTCCAGCGTTTGAGCAATCAACTTTTATAGATAAGTTAGTCATAACACGTGTACACATACTTCTAGCCTCTTCCGGGCCTCTTCCGGTGTGCACCTCGCGCGCAAAAACGAAAAGTTGTTAGACCTTGGTATGAGTTACCGTAATCCGGTTCGAATTGATAACATACCTTCAGCTGGAGATTGGAAAGAGCTGGCGGTGGATTGCCCTCTTCTTGTAAAATGGACAGACAGACAGACAGACTGACGTAGTTAGCTTTTCTCTAAAGCTAACTGCCTACAACCAAGGTGTCGAGGGGCACTAGTGTGGGGGGCGCGCTAAGCTTAATAAGCTAATTTGTGGATTGAGTGCTATCAGATGTACGTTGGATGGGGTGCTTCTCTTTGCCACACAAGGTTGTAGTGCCTGTCGACATATGCACTGGATTCAGATCCAGGTTCTTGGTAAATTCCTCCCCTTTTTTACTCCCGGGCGTCCGGTTTACCATTACATATGATGCCGCGTGACCAAGGATTTATGTCATTACATGTACTGATTCACTTCATTGCAACATAAAAGAACGTTATAATGGGTTACTTCGTAAATAACACAACGTAGAAATTATTGAATAATATGTTATAATATAAATAAATTGATGGATCGACTAGATTGGCCAACTAGTTGCCCCATTAATATCATTTTAAATCGAAATAAATTTGATCTGATCAACTGCTACTTTTAAAATTGCTTCCCTTTATTATTTGCACTCCAAACCTATTGCGAGTGATTTGCATTTTGTTTGTAATGATGACCGTTTTGCTTGAAACTCTTATGCGAGGCATGTGAATGTGATATGCGTATGCTTATGTGTATGTTCGCAATAGTTGTATGATGATTAGATTGTGATTGAGCATATGGTGATATTATGTTACTTCCTTAAATGCACTTATGATGTTTCTTATTATGGTTCTATTTGCATGACGGTTCTTATGCGTGTGGTTTTAAGTGTATTCCTATATTATATTATGACGCAAGGTATTTTTGTTTGTTTGGATCAGTTGGTCAGATTTAAAGTCGCGGAAATTACGGTTACCTTTGTTATTATTTATTCATAAAAATGTAAAATATTTTTTTCTTCAACTAGACGATCACACCCATTATAATTTGGTAAATTAGTACATTTGTATCGCTTATATAATTCAAAACTTAACTTAATATGTTTCTTAAGTGGAAAAGGGACGTTGCTAAGAATTTAAAGTGCATATATCTACACAGGTAAACTATTTCAAGTCCAAACATATTTGGCATCCTCAAAATTAGTTAGTAAACAAAAAAATTCTTGGAAAGGTTTTGTAGCACTCAATTATGGGAAAAGGTTTTTTTGTTTTCTAAATTTCAAACTTCTTAAACTGGGGATGTGTAGAAATCTCGTCAGGTTTCAAGTGTGTGCAACGCGCTAATTTAAAATGTCAAACTTATCGTTAAATTATTGATTCTTAAATCTTAAGTGAGACTTTAGACATTTTAGATGAGGGACTTAGTTTTATTTTTTTTGGGCACTTCAAAGTTATTCAAAAGGGACAAGAGGTTCTCACATTACACTTACGAATGTGCAACACTGTAATATAAAAAAGGGAACAGTTTATTACCATCTTTAGAATTTGAAAAGAGATCTCTCGAAAATACTTGAACAACATCATGTGGTATTAAATTGTTATAGGTTCATATTCGAAACGGCAATTTTAGAATGTTAGGTAAATATAAAAATGATGTTATTGCAAAATAGGACGGATACTTGTGCGCTTTTGTTAACAATTCCAGGAACATAAAACATCTGTCACGGGTGCATGGGTACCTGGTGCTGAGGTCAAGCAACTGTGAGTAAGGCGCGAAGTTTAGCGGCTGCTGCCTTTAGGCGAGAAAAGGGAGACATTGGGCAACACTGACGTCACTGATCATCTTATACAGAGCTAAGTATTTTTATTTAATTATCCCCAATCTTGTAAAATTTCGAGTTTGTACATATCCAACCTATGAAGGGATGCGAATAGCAAAAGCAGGGGCATCAAAGCCCTTGAACTAGGAAGATGATATTCTTATAAGATTGCTGTTAAAATTCTAAATAGCTATACCCTGCACGTGATTTGACAAGAATATTTAATATTAAATGGACCATGAAGGGTCTGAGGGGGGATCCCATGGGGATCGAACGAAGCCTTTAAACTAGTAGGCCGATAATATAATAAGATTGTCCTAATAGTTCCAACAAGCAGTGTCCTGCACGTCATCTTACAAGAATATTTAGGATAAATTGTAATGAAAATGTGTGTTTCAGAGATTTAATAATGGATATGGAGAAGCTGCCAGCTGATTCGAAAAGAAAACTTCGTCGCCGGCGAGTTTTCCAGAACCGACTTCTCCAAGTCTTCTGAGGGTTGAGTACGCTAGCCAGTCCAGTTATCACAAACGTAGAAGATTTCTGGTAAGTACAATTCCATTCTAAGCATGGACAGTACTTTAAATTGCATAACCAGGTATCGCAGGTTTTATTACGGTTGTTTTTATTTCTCGGACATGCAATTAGGGCTAGTTAATCTCTAAAAAGAAGCATATCATGAAGCCATGATTTTATTTTACCATTAAAATCTCTGTATTTTCTGTTATGGACATTTCTATTCCGCATATGAATAAATAATTTTAATACGTTATCAGTAATTTTCAATATAATTTATTCATTTTGTACAGTGCAAGACTACCTTAAACTGTGATATTATTAAAGTAATGATATTATAATCGTCCCATAATTCACTCTTAAATTACCACAGGTATTGTAAATTTCTAGTACAAGGTACTATTTTCTTTTGAACCTAAGCTAAATATTTGACCGCGCAACTAGTAATCGTGTCAACTTTATGTGCAGCTTGATGTTTATTATTTATGAACAATTCGAATGAATTTGCGATGAGAGTAATGTCTGTGTTAAATATATCGCTAACCGAAACAATAGTATCAACCTTTGTTGGCCAATAATTTGAATGAATTACACAATATGTATTTCTGACCATACCATAGAATAGTATTGGTTTTGTTCTGAAAATCTTGATACAACAGTTATATAAAAGTTATACTTTAGTTCTAGAATCCTACAGTGAAAAATCATATACCAGCTAACGATCTAGTATTTGATTTATCAGAGGGGGGAATGTAATGGTTAGCGATTTACGTGAATATAGTTATATATATATATATGTAAATAATTAATATTTCTACCATACAAATAATATTCTAAGGACGCGTCGTAAACAAAACCTTCTAAAATCTTTTATTCTAAGAAACTAGACATCTGGTTGTTATGATAGTATTGCACGGTCCTAACAATAGTTTTACAGACAAAAGTCCGTAGTTAGACCGTCGCCGTCGTGGCGTAATAAAAACAATACTATCTAAAGAACGCGGGTCAGGGCGGAGAGAGGTACATCCGCCAAAGGCGATGTCGGACCTCCAGCGTTTGAGCAATCAACTTTTATAGATAAGTTAGTCATAACACGTGTACACATACTTCTAGCCTCTTCCGGGCCTCTTCCGGTGTGCACCTCGCGCGCAAAAACGAAAAGTTGTTAGACCTTGGTATGAGTTACCGTAATCCGGTTCGAATTGATAACATACCTTCAGCTGGAGATTGGAAAGAGCTGGCGGTGGATTGCCCTCTTCTTGTAAAATGGACAGACAGACAGACAGACTGACGTAGTTAGCTTTTCTCTAAAGCTAACTGCCTACAACCAAGGTGTCGAGGGGCACTAGTGTGGGGGGCGCGCTAAGCTTAATAAGCTAATTTGTGGATTGAGTGCTATCAGATGTACGTTGGATGGGGTGCTTCTCTTTGCCACACAAGGTTGTAGTGCCTGTCGACATATGCACTGGATTCAGATCCAGGTTCTTGGTAAATTCCTCCCCTTTTTTACTCCCGGGCGTCCGGTTTACCATTACATATGATGCCGCGTGACCAAGGATTTATGTCATTACATGTACTGATTCACTTCATTGCAACATAAAAGAACGTTATAATGGGTTACTTCGTAAATAACACAACGTAGAAATTATTGAATAATATGTTATAATATAAATAAATTGATGGATCGACTAGATTGGCCAACTAGTTGCCCCATTAATATCATTTTAAATCGAAATAAATTTGATCTGATCAACTGCTACTTTTAAAATTGCTTCCCTTTATTATTTGCACTCCAAACCTATTGCGAGTGATTTGCATTTTGTTTGTAATGATGACCGTTTTGCTTGAAACTCTTATGCGAGGCATGTGAATGTGATATGCGTATGCTTATGTGTATGTTCGCAATAGTTGTATGATGATTAGATTGTGATTGAGCATATGGTGATATTATGTTACTTCCTTAAATGCACTTATGATGTTTCTTATTATGGTTCTATTTGCATGACGGTTCTTATGCGTGTGGTTTTAAGTGTATTCCTATATTATATTATGATGCACGGTATTTTTGTTTGTTTGGATCAGTTGGTCAGATTTAAAGTCGCGGAAATTACGGTTACCTTTGTTATTATTTATTCATAAAAATGTAAAATAACTTTTTCTTCAACTAGACGATCACACCCATTATAATTTAGTAAATTAGTACATTTGTATCACTTATATAATTCAAAACTTAACTTAATATGTTTCTTAAGTGGAAAAGGGACGTTGCTAAGAATTTAAAGTGCATATATCTACAGGTAAACTATTTCAAGTCCAAAAATATTTGGCATCCTCAAAATTAGTTAGTAAACAAAAAAATTCTTGGAAAGGTTTTGTAGCACTCAATTATGGGAAAAGGTTTTTTTGTTTTCTAAATTTCAAACTTCTTAAACTGGGGACGTGTAGAAATCTCGTCAGGTTTCAAGTGTGTGCAACGCGCTAATTTAAAATGTCAAACTTATCGTTAAATTATTGATTCTTAAATCTTAAGTGAGACTTTAGACATTTTAGATGAGGGACTTAGTTTTATTTTTTTTGGGCACTTCAAAGTTATTCAAAAGGGACAAGAGGTTCTCACATTACACTTACGAATGTGCAACACTGTAATATAAAAAAGGGAACAGTTTATTACCATCTTTAGAATTTCAAAAGAGATCTCTCGAAAATACTTGAACAACATCATGTGGTATTAAATTGTTATAGGTTCATATTCGAAACGGCAATTTTAGAATGTTAGGTAAATATAAAAATGATGTTATTGCAAAATAGGACGGATACTTGTGCGCTTTTGTTAACAATTCCAGGAACATAAAACATCTGTCACGGGTGCATGGGTACCTGGTGCTGAGGTCAAGCAACTGTGAGTAAGGCGCGAAGTTTAGCGGCTGCTGCCTTTAGGCGAGAAAAGGGAGACATTGGGCAACACTGACGTCACTGATCATCTTATACAGAGCTAAGTATTTTTATTTAATTATCCCCAATCTTGTAAAATTTCGAGTTTGTACATATCCAACCTATGAAGGGATGCGAATAGCAAAAGCAGGGGCATCAAAGCCCTTGAACTAGGAAGATGATATTCTTATAAGATTGCTGTTAAAATTCTAAATAGCTATACCCTGCACGTGATTTGACAAGAATATTTAATATTAAATGGACCATGAAGGGTCTGAGGGGGGATCCCATGGGGATCGAACGAAGCCTTTAAACTAGTAGGCCGATAATATAATAAGATTGTCCTAATAGTTCCAACAAGCAGTGTCCTGCACGTCATCTTACAAGAATATTTAGGATAAATTGTAATGAAAATGTGTGTTTCAGAGATTTAATAATGGATATGGAGAAGCTGCCAGCCGATTCGAAAAGAAAACTTCGTCGCCGGCGAGTTTTCCAGAACCGACTTCTCCAAGTCTTCTGAGGGTTGAGTACGCTAGCCAGTCCAGTTATCACAAACGTAGAAGATTTCTGGTAAGTACAATTCCATTCTAAGCATGGACAGTACTTTAAATTGCATAACCAGGTATCGCAGGTTTTATTACGGTTGTTTTTATTTCTCGGACATGCAATTAGGGCTAGTTAATCTCTAAAAAGAAGCATATCATGAAGCCATGATTTTATTTTACCATTAAAATCTCTGTATTTTCTGTTATGGACATTTCTATTCCGCATATGAATAAATAATTTTAATACGTAATCAGTAATTTTCAATATAATTTATTCATTTTGTACAGTGCAAGACTACCTTAAACTGTGATATTATTAAAGTAATGATATTATAATCGTTCCATAATTCACTCTTAAATTACCACAGGTATTGTAAATTTCTAGTACAAGGTACTATTTTCTTTTGAACCTAAGCTAAATATTTGACCGCGCAACTAGTAATCGTGTCAACTTTATGTGCAGCTTGATGTTTATTATTTATGAACAATTCGAATGAATTTGCGATGAGAGTAATGTCTGTGTTAAATATATCGCTAACAGAAACAATAGTATCAACCTTTGTTGGCCAATAATTTGAATGAATTACACAATATGTATTTCTGACCATACCATAGAATAGTATTGGTTTTGTTCTGAAAATCTTGATACAACAGTTTATACTTTAGTTCTAGAATCCTACAGTGAAAAATCATATACCAGCTAACGATCTAGTATTTGATTTATCAGAGGGGGGAATGTAATGGTTAGCGATTTACGTGAATATAGTTATATATATATATATATATATATATGTAAATAATTAATATTTTTACCATAAAAATAATATTCTAAGGACGCGTCGTAATCAAAACCTTCTAAAATCTTTTATTCTAAGAAACTAGACATCTGTCAGTCTGTCTGTCTGTCTGTCCATTTTACAAGAAGAGGGCAATCCACCGCCAGCTCTTTCCAATCTCCAGCTGAAGTTATGTTATCAATTCGAACCGGATTACGGTAACTCATACCAAGGTCTAACAACTTTTCGTTTTTGCGCGCGAGGTGCACACCGGAAGAGGCCCGGAAGAGGCTAGAAGTATGTGTACACGTGTTATGACTAACTTATCTATAAAAGTTGATTGCTCAAACGCTGGAGGTCCGATATCGCCTTTGGCGGATGTACCTCTCTCCGCCCTGACCCGCGTTCTTTAGATAGTATTGTTTTTATTACGCCACGACGGCGACGGTCTAACTACGGACTTTTGTCTGTAAAACTATTGTTAGGACCGTGCAATACTATCATAACAACCAGATGTCTAGTTTCTTAGAATAAAAGATTTTAGGTTTTGTTTACGACGCGTCCTTAGAATATTATTTGTATGGTAGAAATATTAGTTATTTACATGTATATATATATATATATATATATAACTATATTCACGTAAATCGCTAACCATTACATTCCCCCCTCTGATAAATCAAATACTAGATCGTTAGCTGGTATATGATTTTTCACTGTAGGATTCTAGAACTAAAGTATAACTTTTATATAACTGTTGTATCAAGATTTTCAGAACAAAACCAATACTATTCTATGGTATGGTCAGAAATACATATTGTGTAATTCATTCAAATTATTGGCCAACAAAGGTTGAAACTATTGTTTCTGTTAGCGATATATTTAACACAGACATTACTCTCATCGCAAATTCATTCGAATTGTTCATAAATAATAAACATCAAGCTGCACATAAAGTTGACACGATTACTAGTTGCGCGGTCAAATATTTAGCTTAGGTTCAAAAGAAAATAGTACCTTGTACTAGAAATTTACAATGCCTGTGGTAATTTAAGAGTGAACTATGGGACGATTATAATATCATTACTTTAATAATATCACAGTTTAAGGTAGTCTTGCACTGTACAAAATGAATAAATTATATTGAAAATTACTGATTACGTATTAAAATGATTTATTCATATGCGGAATAGAAATGTCCATAACAGAAAATACAGAGATTTTAATGGTAAAATAAAATCATGGCTTCATGATATGCTTCTTTTTAGAGATTAACTAGCCCTAATTGCATGTCCGAGAAATAAAAACAACCGTAATAAAACCTGCGATACCTGGTTATGCAATTTAAAGTACTGTCCATGCTTAGAATGGAATTGTACTTACCAGAAATCTTCTACGTTTGTGATAACTGGACTGGCTAGCGTACTCAACCCTCAGAAGACTTGGAGAAGTCGGTTCTGGAAAACTCGCCGGCGACGAAGTTTTCTTTTCGAATCGGCTGGCAGCTTCTCCATATCCATTATTAAATCTCTGAAACACACATTTTCATTACAATTTATCCTAACTGCTTGTTGGAACTATTAGGACAATCTTATTATATTATCGGCCTACTAGTTTAAAGGCTTCGTTCGATCCCCATGGGATCCCCCCTCAGACCCTTCATGGTCCATTTAATATTAAATATTCTTGTCAAATCACGTGCAGGGTATAGCTATTTAGAATTTTAACAGCAATCTTATAAGAATATCATCTTCCTAGTTCAAGGGCTTTGATGCCCCTGCTTTTGCTATTCGCATCCCTTCATAGGTTGGATATGTACAAACTCGAAATTTTACAAGATTGGGAATAATTAAATAAAAATACTTAGCTCTGTATAAGATGATCAGTGACGTCAGTGTTGCCCAATGTCTCCCTTTTCTCGCCTAAAGGCAGCAGCCGCTAAACTTCGCGCCTTACTCACAGTTGCTTGACCTCAGCACCAGGTACCCATGCACCCGTGACAGATGTTTTATGTTCCTGGAATTGTTAACAAAAGCGCACAAGTATCCGTCCTATTTTGCAATAACATCATTTTTATATTTACCTAACATTCTAAAATTGCCGTTTCGAATATGAACCTATAACAATTTAATACCACATGATGTTGTTCAAGTATTTTCGAGAGATCTCTTTTGAAATTCTAAAGATGGTAATAAACTGTTCCCTTTTTTATATTACAGTGTTGCACATTCGTAAGTGTAATGTGAGAACCTCTTGTCCCTTTTGAATAACTTTGAAGTGCCCAAAAAAAATAAAACTAAGTCCCTCATCTAAAATGTCTAAAGTCTCACTTAAGATTTAAGAATCAATAATTTAACGATAAGTTTGACATTTTAAATTAGCGCGTTGCACACACTTGAAACCTGACGAGATTTCTACACGTCCCCAGTTTAAGAAGTTTGAAATTTAGAAAACAAAAAAACCTTTTCCCATAATTGAGTGCTACAAAACCTTTCCAAGAATTTTTTTGTTTACTAACTAATTTTGAGGATGCCAAATATGTTTGGACTTGAAATAGTTTACCTGTAGATATATGCACTTTAAATTCTTAGCAACGTCCCTTTTCCACTTAAGAAACATATTAAGTTAAGTTTTGAATTATATAAGCGATACAAATGTACTAATTTACCAAATTATAATGGGTGTGATCGTCTAGTTGAAGAAAAAGTTATTTTACATTTTTATGAATAAATAATAACAAAGGTAACCGTAATTTCCGCGACTTTAAATCTGACCAACTGATCCAAACAAACAAAAATACCGTGCATCATAATATAATATAGGAATACACTTAAAACCACACGCATAAGAACCGTCATGCAAATAGAACCATAATAAGAAACATAAGTGCATTTAAGGAAGTAACATAATATCACCATATGCTCAATCACTATCTAATCATCATACAACTATTGCGAACATACACATAAGCATACGCATATCACATTCACATGCCTCGCATAAGAGTTTCAAGCAAAACGGTCATCATTACAAACAAAATGCAAATCACTCGCAATAGGTTTGGAGTGCAAATAATAAAGGGAAGCAATTTTAAAAGTAGCAGTTGATCAGATCAAATTTATTTCGATTTAAAATGATATTAATGGGGCAACTAGTTGGCCAATCTAGTCGATCCATCAATTTATTTATATTATAACATATTATTCAATAATTTCTACGTTGTGTTATTTACGAAGTAACCCATTATAACGTTCTTTTGTGTTGCAATTAAGTGAATCAGTACATGTAATGACATAAATCCTTGGTCACGCGGCATCATATGTAATGGTAAACCGGAAATTATTGAATAATATGTTATAATATAAATAAATTGATGGATCGACTAGATTGGCCAACTAGTTGCCCCATTAATATCATTTTAAATCGAAATAAATTTGATCTGATCAACTGCTACTTTTAAAATTGCTTCCCTTTATTATTTGCACTCCAAATTAAAACGCATCTTTAGGTATTGCGAGTGGTTTGCATTTTGTTTGTAATGATGACCGTTTTGCTTGAAACTCTTATGCGAGGCATGTGAATGTGATATGCGTATGCTTATGTGTATGTTCGCAATAGTTGTATGATGATTAGATTGTGATTGAGCATATGGTGATATTATGTTACTTCCTTAAATGCACTTATGATGTTTCTTATTATGGTTCTATTTGCATGACGGTTCTTATGCGTGTGGTTTTAAGTGTATTCCTATATTATATTATGATGCACGGTATTTTTGTTTGTTTGGATCAGTTGGTCAGATTTAAAATCGCGGAAATTACGGTTACCTTTGTTATTATTTATTCATAAAAATGTAAAATAACTTTTTCTTTCAACTAGACGATCACACCCATTGTAATTTGGTAAATTAGTACATTTGTATCGCTTATATAATTCAAAACTTAACTTAATATGTTTCTTAAGTGGAAAAGGGACGTTGCTAAGAATTTAAAGTGCATATATATACAGGTAAACTATTTCAAGTCCAAACATATTTGGCATCCTCAAAATTAGTTAGTAAACAAAAAAATTCTTGGAAAGGTTTTGTAGCACTCAATTATGGGAAAAGGTTTTTTTGTTTTCTAAATTTCAAACTTATTAAACTGGGGACGTGTAGAAATCTCGTCAGGTTTCAAGTGTGTGCAACGCGCTAATTTAAAATGTCAAACTTATCGTTAAATTATTGATTCTTAAATCTTAAGTGAGACTTTAGACATTTTAGATGAGGGACTTAGTTTTATTTTTTTTGGGCACTTCAAAGTTATTCAAAAGGGACAAGAGGTTCTCACATTACACTTACGAATGTGCAAAACTGTAATATAAAAAAGGGAACAGTTTATTACCATCTTTAGAATTTCAAAAGAGATCTCTCGAAAATACTTACTACTACTAAATAATACTACTCGAAATTAAATTGTTATAGGTTCATATTCGAAACGGCAATTTTAGAATATTAGGTAAATATAAAAATGATGTTAAATATTGCAAAATAGGACGGATACTTGTGCGCTTTTGTTAACAATTCCAGGAACATAAAACATCTGTCACGGGTGCATGGGTACCTGGTGCTGAGGTCAAGCAACTGTGAGTAAGGCGCGAAGTTTAGCGGCTGCTGCCTTTAGGCGAGAAAAGGGAGACATTGGGCAACACTGACGTCACTGATCATCTTATACAGAGCTAAGTATTTTTATTTAATTATCCCCAATCTTGTAAAATTTCGAGTTTGTACATATCCAACCTATGAAGGGATACGAATAGCAAAAGCAGGGTTTATGTATTTTAAAGCATTTAGTTCTTTAAGCCTAAGTGTGTATTGTATGTATGGGGCGCCCCGATGAGAGAAAAGAATGTATCAAGTGAGAAAGTACTATCGAAAGCAGTTCCGCATGCCCACCTTTAAGACGGTAATCGCATAGCACCGCTCACGGCGTGTATACTCGATGCTAACGTTCTGACCAATGGGGAGCGCGAACGATATTCGAGTTGTATGCGTATAAATATCTATATGTATAATTGTTACACTCACACTAAGCGAGTGTGCGCTCGGTTAATTGTAGATGATTTTTAAATAAATGTAAATCCCATCCGCGTGAGCTCCTTGTTATGAATAGTGTTATTGCCAGCGAGAAACAATTTTGAACTTATTACTATCTTAAATGTTTAGATAAAAAAAATATATTGGTATTGCCAAATATATTCAAATGATTATTTGAACTTTCTGAAACAAATTTTATTTTTGATAAGAATTAATTTATTCAACAATTTATTTTAGTTTTATCTTTTTTTATTTATTAAAAATTTCTTAGTGACTAGATTATGTTAAAAGAAATAAATTGATAACTATCCTTGGGTTATTTTTGGGCTTCAATTGAAATAATATATTTTAACAGAGGCTGCTCAAGTCTTCGAACAAGTGTTAAGTTAATCTGTGAAGAAATCTTAAATGGAATGTATAAATAAATCTCTGATAAAACTGATTCCAACGGCGCGGGCGCATTGAATATCGTAATATCATCATTGTGTTAAAAGATGAATGGATTGATATGCAAGTATTTGTAAATAGGATTTTTATATTGATGCGTTTAATGGGGGTGAAATAACTGTCTTGATTGCTTATTATTTGTTAAATAAATTAAATGTGTTAAATTATATACTAGTAAATTCATTTTAAGTTAGTTAAAAGTAGATTTTATCACGGGATATTGTCGGCGATTTTGCCAATATTAAAAACCGAGTTAACTATTGTTTTAAATCGTAAGAAGTTCAATAAAACATGCCGACAAGCATTGTTAGCGATTTTGAATCACCTTACCATAGTTGTTAAGTAGATAAGGTGCAATATTGTTTAACATGTTTTAACCATCATTTATCGGCTTCTAACACAAAAAAAATAGCTATTGTTTAAGTTCTGAGAAATTTGACTAAACAATGCACTTACAAAACGTTGCACATTTCGGCTATTGTTTATATTTTGCCCACTGCACTCACACAAATACAATTGTCTCAAAGGGGGTGGGGTAAGGAAGTGTGGCTATTGAGCTTGCACTCACACAAATAAAAAAATGCCTCTGATTCGTTGGTTCAATGTGTGCGTTACTACCTGCGCTGTCGCAGGAATATTTTCTAAAGTGGGCATGCTTATCTGCAGCCGATAGTACATACTGGAGCAACTAAACCTTTTAAAAATTCTTTGCCAAATATTACAACTGCAGTATACGAAATAGGACCCTGAAAGGTCTGAGGGGGGCATCAAAGCCCTTGAACTAGGAAGATGATATTCTTATAAGATTGCTGTTAAAATTCTAAATAGCTATACCCTGCACGTGATTTGACAAGAATATTTAATATTAAATGGACCATGAAGGGTCTGAGGGGGGATCCCATGGGGATCGAACGAAGCCTTTAAACTAGTAGGCCGATAATATAATAAGATTGTCCTAATAGTTCCAACAAGCAGTGTCCTGCACGTCATCTTACAAGAATATTTAGGATAAATTGTAATGAAAATGTGTGTTTCAGAGATTTAATAATGGATATGGAGAAGCTGCCAGCCGATTCGAAAAGAAAACTTCGTCGCCGGCGAGTTTTCCAGAACCGACTTCTCCAAGTCTTCTGAGGGTTGAGTACGCTAGCCAGTCCAGTTATCACAAACGTAGAAGATTTCTGGTAAGTACAATTCCATTCTAAGCATGGACAGTACTTTAAATTGCATAACCAGGTATCGCAGGTTTTATTACGGTTGTTTTTATTTCTCGGACATGCAATTAGGGCTAGTTAATCTCTAAAAAGAAGCATATCATGAAGCCATGATTTTATTTTACCATTAAAATCTCTGCATTTTCTGTTATGGACATTTCTATTCCGCATATGAATAAATAATTTTAATACGTAATCAGTAATTTTCAATATAATTTATTCATTTTGTACAGTGCAAGACTACCTTAAACTGTGATATTATTAAAGTAATGATATTATAATCGTCCCATAATTCACTCTTAAATTACCACAGGCATTGTAAATTTCTAGTACAAGGTACTATTTTCTTTTGAACCTAAGCTAAATATTTGACCGCGCAACTAGTAATCGTGTCAACTTTATGTGCAGCTTGATGTTTATTATTTATGAACAATTCGAATGAATTTGCGATGAGAGTAATGTCTGTGTTAAATATATCGCTAACAGAAACAATAGTTTCAACCTTTGTTGGCCAATAATTTGAATGAATTACACAATATGTATTTCTGACCATACCATAGAATAGTATTGGTTTTGTTCTGAAAATCTTGATACAACAGTTATATAAAAGTTATACTTTAGTTCTAGAATCCTACAGTGAAAAATCATATACCAGCAAACGATCTAGTATTTGATTTATCAAAGGGGGGAATGTAATGGTTAGCGATTTACGTGAATATAGTTATATATATATATATATATATGTAAATAATTAATATTTCTACCATACAAATAATATTCTAAGGACGCGTCGTAAACAAAACCTTCTAAAATCTTTTATTCTAAGAAACTAGACATCTGGTTGTTATGATAGTATTGCACGGTCCTAACAATAGTTTTACAGACAAAAGTCCGTAGTTAGACCGTCGCCGTCGTGGCGTAATAAAAACAATACTATCTAAAGAACGCGGGTCAGGGCGGAGAGAGGTACATCCGCCAAAGGCGATGTCGGACCTCCAGCGTTTGAGCAATCAACTTTTATAGATAAGTTAGTCATAACACGTGTACACATACTTCTAGCCTCTTCCGGGCCTCTTCCGGTGTGCACCTCGCGCGCGAAAACGAAAAGTTGTTAGACCTTGGTATGAGTTACCGTAATCCGGTTCGAATTGATAACATAACTTCAGCTGGAGATTGGAAAGAGCTGGCGGTGGATTGCTCTCTTCTTGTGAAATGGACAGTCAGACAGACTGACGTAGTAAGCTTTTCTCTAAAGCCAACTGCTTACAACCAAGGTGTCGAGGGGCACTAGTGTGGGGGGCGCGCTTAGCTTAATAAGCTAATTTGTGGATTGAGTGCTATCAGATGTACGTTGGATGGGGTGCTTCTCTTTGCCACACAAGGTTGTAGTGCCTGTCGACATATGCACTGGATTCAGATCCAGGTTCTTGGTAAATTCCTCCCCTTTTTTATTTTATAATAAAACAAATATTCTCTTTAATATAATATAATCTTCCTCATATAAATTAAAAATTCTAATTAAATTAAAACCATTTAATATTAAATACATAATTAATCGAATAGTATAAAACATTGTTAAACCTGTTGAAATATAATGTAAAAAAAAAAAAAAAAAAATCTAAATCTAACTAATTCTAAAATTAAATCCTTTGAATAAAACCCAGTTATAACAGGAATCCCACATAAAGCTACATTAGAAATATTTATACAAAACGAAGTTAAAGGAATATATATTCTAATACCCCCTATAAATCGAATATCTTGTATATCATTTATTATATGAATAATTACTCCTGCACATATTATTATATGAATAATAAAGCTTTAAATATAGCATGAGTTAATAAATGAAAAAAAGCTAAATCTGGAATTCCTATACTTAAAATTCTTATTATTAACCCTATTTGACTTATTTTTTTAAATCAAATTCATAATTAGCACTAATTCCAGCCATAAATATAGTTAAACAAGTTTAAAGTATTAACTAATAATAAATTAAAACGAATCAATAAATAAACTTATTGCAGCTATAATAATCATAGATGAAATTATATTCATTTCTCAATCATTTTTTATAAATTCTAAATAAAAAATATAATTTCATCTTCCATAATTTATTATTCAACAAATAATTATTAAAATAAAAACATCCCCAATTCAATTTGATAATGCCGTTAATATACCAGCATTTAATATTTTGATAATAAATTACTAATAAATAAGATACTAAGCCTAAACCATCTCATCCTTATAAAATTCCAATAATATTTGGTCTAATAATTAATGATATTATTGAACTAACAAATAATAAAACTAAAATAAAAAACGCAATAAATTTGTCTCTGATTTTATATATCTTTTTCTATAATAAATAACAACTGAAGAAATTAAAAAAAAAAAACAAATATTATAAATAATAATCTTATTCAATCTCATAAAATAGATATAATAATATTTATAGAATTAAAAGAAATAATTTCTCACTAAAAAAAATACTATATTTTTCATAATAAAATAAATCATTATAAAAAATTTAATATTCCTATTAAAAATAAAATAAATAAATAAAACAAACTGAATATTTTAAATTATTTATAATTTAAAATTAATATTATTCATTTTTTGATACCACAAATCAATATTTTCATTAAATTATTTAAATAAAATCAAATTATTAAATCAATTTAATGTAAAAATTAGAATAATAAAATATTATAATCAATTTTAATAATTATTAAATTTAATGGTAATCTATGTAATATAAATATTAAATATTCTCGAGAAACTCCTGTATAATATCTATTAACACCAGAATAATTACTTCCCATGTTGAACATAAGTATAAATATATAATAAACATATATATAAACATAAATATATAAACTATAACCAGCACTAAGAAAAGAAACTAATATTAATATAATTATTGATAGCCAAGATCATCTTATTAATCTATTAATTAATCTAATTTCCCCTATTAAATTTAATCTTGGGGGAGCTGCTATATTAGAAGATATTAATAAAAATCATCATAATCTTATTGATGGTATAAAATTAATTAATCCTTTATTAATATATAATCTACGACTATTTAAACGTTCATATCTAATATTAGCTAAACAAAATATCCCAGAAGAACATAACCCATGACCAATTATTATAATATAAGATCCAAAAATCCCCAATAATTTATAATTATAATACCTCTAATCACAATTCTTATATGAGCAACAGAAGAATAAGCAATTAATGATTTAATATCAACTTGACAAAAACATTTTAAACTAATATAAAATCCACCCACTAATCTAATAATAATACTAATATAATTTAATTTTAAATTAATTTGTTGTAAAAAAAATAATAAACGTAATAAACAATAACCTCCTAATTTTATTAGGGATATATTATATTGCATATCAAATAAATAATCGCCTATCAATACATACTCATCATTTATATTCTTTTTTGCATCAAATAACTTACTTCACTACAGATAAACTAAATGTTTAACAAAACTCAAACTGCAGATAATTCGAAATTACACATCAATATGACATTCCTTTTTTCCTCATAATGCAATACAGTTAAATTTATTTTTGTACAAAAATACTACATGCATAGCATAAATACTGACTGCACATCAAATTTACCATATTTCATAGCAAAATAACTATCCCAGTCGCATATTAACCAGTAAGTACAACAAAATCTGTTCATCATATTTGTCTTAATTTTCAAGAAGCCATGCTCGGTAAATTTAATGATTATTATAACAAAAAAATCCTTTTACATTGCATTATTTCTAAAAGCAGAACAACTTAACTGAAAAACTTCGCGCGTTTTTTCGTCAGTGAAGTAAATAATATAAAAATAAAAGCTATAGTTATGGCATAGGTCAATTATGGGTAAAGTAGTAGGTTAGGTTAGGTTAGAACTGCGACCATAACATAGCTAGCTAATCTTTGTGATACTCCGACCCCTTTTTGAATCTACCCACTAAATAAAATAATATTATACTACCTACCAATTTCTTATTATCATAGATCGTAACAGACGACAGTACGTGGCGCCACCTGCAGAAGCTAAAAATGTGCCTATTGGGCAAAAAAGGAAGCGTGGACGCCCCGCGAAAGCAAGACCCGCTTTAATAATTCAATAAATTACAATTTTGTATCTAATTTTATATTTTTTTTGCTGATCTCATTATGTGATAATTAATAAATAATAAGATGACTGTGACTAATAAAATGTTGTTTGATCTAGAAAAACTGCTGTAAATATTATAAAAATGAAGCTATATTTAAAAGAAAAAGAGTTAACATGTATAATGTGCATTAAGATTATTAGTTGTGCATTGATGAAAAAGCTTTTACTTTAGGAAATATTGCTGTGCGCTGTGAAAATAAATTGTAGTGTGTTTAGTGATATTTTGAGTTGAATATTTTGTTGTGCAATCAGTAATTTTGATGGGAATTCGGTATTTAATTGCATAGAAAAAGGACATTTTATGATTTGCGTTTAAATACTACCCATTTTAATATAATCCCAACTAAAATTATTGAACCTGAAACTGGTGCTTCAACTTGAGTCTTAGGTAATCATAAATCGACAAAATATATATGGTTGAATTTATAATTCCCAACATATATTTATTCATATAATCCCTCGAGGAACTCCAACAATTCTAATACCTTTTATAGTTTTAATTGAAACCATTAGAAATATTATCCGTCCTGGAACTTTAGCTGTTCGATTAACAGCTAATATAATTGCAGGACATTTATTAATAACTGTTTTAAGAAGAACCGGATCTAATATAAATTATTACTTAATTATAATTTTAGTTTCAATTCAAATCCTTTTATTAATTTTAGAATCAGCAGTAGCCTGCCGACTGGGAGCGCGCCTTCCGAATGCAAAAGCGTGCTGTGCGAGCACTTGTCGGTGTACAGCAAGACACGTCTGCTCGACCTTATTTTAAAGAACTCGGTTTGCTTACTCTTCCGGCTATAGTAATATATCAGGTCGCAGTATTCGTTAGGCAGAACGCAGATGAGTACACAAAGATGGGAAGTGTGCATGCGTACCAAACCCGTAATCGGGACAAGCTTTCTGCCGTGTCCCACACGTTAGCAAAAACATCCAAGACTACGTATGTCATGGGTCCGGCAGTGTATAATAAGTTACCATCCTCTATAAGACTAGCCTCAACGGATGCCAGCTTTAAAAGTCGACTGAAGCGATGGCTCGCCGAACAAGCGCTTTATTCTGTCCAAGAGTTCTTTAAGAACTAATAATAATTTTGACACATTTTAATAACAATGACTGTATACACTTTTTGATATTCTATATTTTATTTCTATCATAATATTATTGTTTTGTAATTTAATTGTTTTTTAATGCTTGCTTCTTAAATTTTTCTAATGCTACTTACTGTAATGACGTGTATTATTAATTACCAATAAATAAGTTTATGAGTTTATGAGTTTATAGCTGTAATTCAATCTTATGTAATTGCTATTTTAAGAACTTTATATTCTAGAGAAGTAAATTAATTTAAATGAAAATTACACATAACCCCTTTCACTTAGTTGATTACAGACCATGACCTTTAACAGGAGCAATTGGAGTTATAAGTTTAGTTACTGGTATAGTAAAATGATTCCATAATTTTAACATAAATTTATTAATTTTAGGTTATTTAATTGTTATTTTAACTATATATCAATGATGGCGAGATATTTGTCGTGAAGGTACTCTTCAAGGTAAACATACTATTTTAGTTACAAAAGGACTTCGATGAGGAATAATTTTATTTATTATTTCAGAAGTTTTTTTTTTATCTCATTTTTTTTGGGCATTTTTCCATAGAAGATTATCACCTAATATTGAAATTGGAGTTACTTGACCTCCATTAGGCATTACCCCATTCAACCCATTTCAAATTCCCTTACTTAATACTATTATTCTTATTAGCTCAGGACTATTATTACTTGAGCTATTTATTTTAACTTGTTTAATTCGACATCTAAATAATCATTTTTCTAATAATCATCATTTTGGATTTGAAGCAGCTGCATGATATTGACATTTTGTTGATGTAGTTTGATTATTCCTCTATATTTCTATTTATTGATGAGGAAACTAATTTTATATAATATTAAAGTTGAAAAATTAAGAATCCAGCAGGACTCGAACCTGCACCCCCTGGGTATACTCCCCAAGTGCTTTGCCAATTCAGCTATGGATTCGTATGCTGCCAGACTCGAAATTTCTCAACTCTTTTGAGCCAGCCGAAGCTTTCGAATTTCGAGTCCGGCATTTTTTGTCCCTCTTAAACACTGACTCTGCGTACGAACTGTGGTACGAGCAACTAAACCGGATAGATACGCATAATGAGTGTGCAGAGAACACAGTCCAATACCTCATTAGTGAGCGCAAGCGGAAGTGACAGCGGTTCTGCAACTAACTTAGCGCAATATGAAGAAGCAGAAGAATTCATTAACACCAATTCAAGAAAGCGCAAGGAACGCACTGCTCAGTTGGACTGCAGAAAGGAACTCGGCTAATTTCGTGCAGAAATAATGAATTTCTTTTACGGGTTCGCCAAAACTCAAAGCTGTAACTTTACGCAGATGCGTGAGGCCAATATCGCTTTAAAGGACGAGGTCCTAAATATAAAAACAATAACACAAAATATAACAGCGGAACTCAGTAAAATGCATGATCAGATAAGCGCAGTCAAAGCCAGCAGCACAGCAAACCACGAAAAGATCACCAAATTAGAAAGCAAGATAACGGAAATAAAGCGAAATTCTATTGCACAGTCGCCCGCCGCTAGCCACTCAGACCTCATTCTAGAATTCAAAGACTGCTGCGACCGGGAAAAATATCATAGTTGCGGGTTTACCGGAGATGAGTGATTCTTCAAAAACCGTTCTCCGCGTAACTTTCATGGCGAATTTTTTTTTTAGAGCTATCTTTATATGAATGTATATACATTAAAAGCGATGTAAAAATAATATGTACACTCTTTGCTGTATGTAAATCGGTGCATAAACTACCGAGATAATCTAATTTGAAATTTTGGTGCCCACGAAAGTTACGTAAGACGCCACAAAAGTTACAAACATATTTTCTACGAGCAAAACATGATTTAAAATTTATTTTATTCTTATATTTTTGGTTTAAAAAATAAAAGACATTATTATTTTACTAATTAGTTTGTATTTGAGATTAACAATAAAAAATAAGATTATTTTGAGATCAATAGCTTCTAGTCCCGGTAAATTAAATATACGTTTTACGATATAAACTTAATTATTACTTACAAATATTGTATCTGCAAGTAGGTAATGTGTACTAATAGTAATTAACATATTATAATTTTTTAATCTTATTTCAGTCACACAGTTAACATTTTTTTTGAAGACATTATCATAGTTATCACTTAACGTCTGAGATCCTTTGACTGCTCATTTCACTTACTGGTATTATTTTCCCTTCTGCTTTTCTTCTGTAATACCTTTCTCTTGCTTTTTTTTCTGCATTGTGTAAAAATTGAAACCTGAGAAAAATGGTAAAGAATACAATCAATCTAAATCGTTCTACCGTCGATAGGTCATTTGACCACCAAGTGTAAAGCGCATCACGTGTGCACGATTGATGCTCCAATCGACGTCAATCGATGTTGATTTAATAATTCCCGTATTAAAATGGCCAAAGTGTGTACAAAAAATGTTCAGATTTTAGGGCCAGCTAGTTATAATGTGCAAGATAAGGCAGTTGAAATATATTTATAAAACTAATACAAATTACATGAAATATTTTTTAAGCTTTGTGCAAATTGATAAGTGTATCTGCTGCGTCACAAAATACTTAAGTTATTAGTATAAATGGAGATATATGGGATGTTTGGTACATCGTTTGCTGAATTTAAATAACCAAAAAGTACAAATTGATTAAAATAAACAATTGAATAAACGGTATAGTTTTAGCATCCCAAACTCACTTTTTACCCCACGAGTTTGAATCTGAGGAGCTCGTTAAGTAAAGCTAATCGTTTTAACACATGAAATGTGCAGCTAAATTCGTTTCACTAGAAGCTGACCCGAATTTAATTTGGAAACTTCTTTCTAGGCTACTATATTCAGCTTTTCAATTAATCAATCTTGCGGATTGATTGATTAAAAAGCTTAATATAGATTTTTTTATAAAATATGTTTAAAAAAAGCTTGTTGGGTGAAAAGTGAGTAAAGGTAAAAACTATAGCTAGGAACAACTACCTTTTAGCCAATTCCATTTGGCAAACGATGTCTAAAGCGCCCTGAATAACTTTCGTGGTGCGCTAGCTAACTTTCGTGGACAAATAACCACGAAAGTTACTAAAAAAATACTTTTTTCAGAATAATGATTAAAGTTATAGGTAAATAAAGAAACAAATTATCTGGGAATAATCCCGAAGATCTACCTTATTCCTTCATTCGAGATGAGTTACAAAATTATAAATATTAATCCTTCAAAACATGCGCACGAAAGTTTCTTGACCAAGGCCATTTCAAAATATTCAAAGAATAACTCACCTCGTAATTCTTTGTTTTGAAGCGATGAACGTACGTTTCTCCCGCCCTGATGCCGGAACACCACCGAGCTCCCGCCCAGATAAAACGTATTACGACAAGTTGGCGCTTTTAAAAGATAGCTGCAGTTTTGTTGCGCGCTCATGGAACTAGCAAAATCGTGTGACCGAAACGTTATGTCTATTAATTATTTCATCTTTAGATATTTAATTAATGTTTTTTGATAATAATGGTGTACAGTTAATGTAAATTAATTTGACGTATAACATTATATGCTTATGAATAGAATACAAAAGTTATTAAAGGTTTTCGGGAGCGCGAACAGAGTGTGACACGCGGAGAACACCGATTTTGCTCCCGTTTTCAGCATTCGATTATTTTTTTAAAAAACATTCTAAATATTATTAGGTTTTTAAAGTTAAAATAATACTCTTAAATAAATAAAGAATAGTCCGTTTTTAGTCCCAAGACTGTATGTCTATTAGGTTCGGAATAAAGGCCGTGTGACCGCATTTTTAAGGGCCTCGGAGAATTACCCAGATATCAGATAAAAATGCTACTGTTAGGCGTGAATATGATAACAAGGAGATCGCCAAAATACTTGAACTTTTCTGTCTTTGTCAGTGACAGTCCCAATCACGTAAAATGCATTCGTGTGGGCAACTAGACATGTTCCCGCCAATAACAGACCATTAAAAGTGTGTTTCGGTAACGCAGATACACCGATTCATTTTGTTTCGGAACAAAAAGCAATTGCCAACTGATATTAAGATTTATGCTGACCAAACACCAAATCAAAGGAAATATATGCAATCTTTAAAGGACGAGCTTAAGCACCGTAAAGAAAAAGGCGAAGGAAACCTGGTCATTAAATATTTCAAAAATACCCCCAAAATAGTGACAAATAAAACTCTTCAAAAAAAATAATAAAGCACCAGTTTTCGGGCGAAAATGATAACTAAAAAAGTAAAAATGTGAGTCACTACCTATGAGACGATTATGCTGACCATAGTCAGCTGCAGCTACAAACGTCTTCATTAAAAATGTTTTATGCAAACCTGCGTAGTATACGTAAACAAGGAAATTTCGACGAAATTGGCAAACGGAACATAATATTTGAGGGAGCATAATTTTATAATAGGCTACCTAACGAATTTAGGGAGTGCCAAAGCTTCGATATTTTTAAGTGAACCACGCATCCAGTTAAGAATACATAAAATATTATTTTAATAAAGCCCGAATTTCACAGGTGTTGGACAGACTTTGTTGGCAGGATAACTATATACAGGACACATGAATTTTTTAAATGAGACAGCTGTGTTCCTTTTGAATTTGGTTTGGTTATATTTTATGGGTCGGATGGGGCCTATCCGTAAGTTCTGGAACTGGCCCGAGCGATTAAAGTGACATAATCCAATGTCCAGGATGGAGAAGGAACTGCATTGTTTTGCGATAAAAAAATTTAACACAAATAATTTCGAGTGGCGATGTTTTAAGTTGTCAACTGAAGAATACCTAAACTTTCTAGTAATTTTATAAGAAAATTTCAGCTAAGTTTTTAAATTTTTAAATTTTTATAATCGTAGAAATTGTATTGTTGTTCTTTACTTATCCTCAACGAAGGATATCGACGCGTGAGTGCCTACTTGCTGTTCGTCGCTCCTATACGTTCTTGGTTGATTGGCTTAGGGAATATAATAATACATATATAAAATATTGGAACACGTAGATAATATTATGGATTTAATTTAAATATTATAGAATTATTTATTTTGGATATTTGTTGTAGGTATAATGCATGCCAGAGCAAGAATAAAATATATAATAGTATAAGGTTATAATAATGTACATCTCATCTGAGTGAACTTCTATGTACCTAGTTCTTTTGAGAATAATAAATATCTTTAAACACAAATACAAACTGTCAGGCGCGCCGCATCGGTGGTAAGGATAACAAGTCTGTGCGTCTCTATGCGACTCTTATATTAAGGATAATTAAGGTAAGTAATCGTTTTCGGTGGCTTGGTATACCCTTACAATTGATTTCGGTGAATTCATTATAATATAATAATATATATATAATAATATAATACAATTGTCTTATGTGTATGACAATACAATAAAAGAGATAAATATAAAAAATTCGGGTTACTTTTTGAAATTTCTAAGTTTTCACTAATTATTTTGATTCCAGTGGCATTAATTTCGGTGTTTTCGGTGGAAATATGTGCACTGAAATCAATTTTTAAATCACCGAAATCAATCAATAGTTATTGTCTACGGTTATTTATTTACATTTAACGATCTTTTATTTCACTTTCTCGTCACCTGTTTCAGTATTGTGACTATGACAGATTCAAAAGAAGATCGATTGGCAAAAAATGATTGGCTGAACAACGTCGGAAAGCTCGCATCAAGAGCTTTACGCGCTTAGTGCTTAAAGAGAAAGATAGGCAATTGTATTATAAAAGGAAGAATGAAGGCAAAATAAAGTCTGAGTGTATTAGGTCCTCGCCAACAACGAATTTCTAGGGAGAGCAGAAGAATATCTTCCAACAAACACAACTTGAAAAAAAAGGCGCAAAGAGGCAAAGTGTCTTGAAGAGGATTGAATAATAGCACCAGAAGTACGTGACAAAACTGACGATCCTTTGTTGACTCCACGATCACAACCAAAACAATCAGGACTACTTCAAACTGAAGCTTGTTCCTATTTTGATTTACTACCATCAAGTTCATCGGTCATTTCATCTCCTTTACATCAGCGTGTTCCATCTTATCGAGACTTGACAGCACCATTAAGCCCATCTAGTGACACAAGTATAATGTAGAAACCATGTACCAGATCATCAGTTCGCGTGATTGAACAGAAGTTTCCTTCGACTCTAAAGGTTAACAAGAAACTAAATACCAAAGTTATTATACGTAGACTTAAATACCGCATGAACAAAATGTATCAGTTACAGAAAAAGAAGATTGATGAATTAAAGATTGTCAACGAACGACAAAGAAAACAGTTATATAGATTAAGATACCAAAATGCTGAATAAAGAAAATATGAACCTACAATTAAAACTCATTATAAAGATATTATGAAACAACAAAGTGAATCTAAAGCTATAAAAACAACAAAAAGTAATGTGGAAGAGGACATTTAAACTTTTCTTGAAGAAGATGAAAACAGTCGTATGTGTTCTGATAAGAAGGAGTTCATTATCAAGAAAAATGATAAAACAAAGACGCTACTTAAATGATTCTTTAAAAGACTTTTAGACTAAGCAAACAAATCCCCAAAATAATTATCTCCTAGGTCTTTGCATAGCATCAAAGACCTATGTATTTATGAACTCATTGCATTGCATAGCATAGACCAGAACTGACAGTTAATTTTATTCTGTGTGTCAATGTCAATAATGTCAACTTTCGTATTATAAAAAAAGTACTCTGTGATGTGATGTCAACTGTCAAATTGTTGTTGTAGAAAGAATATTTAATAGTGGTAACGAGTGTAAATTAATTTTATAGTTAGATGTTAATTTCGTTTTTCTATTAATTTTTAATTGAGTTCTTATTAAGTTAAAACTCATTATTTTCAGCATATTTCTGGATATTCTGTTTTTATATTGAGCTTACGGGTAGGTAGGTACCTTATTACAATGAATGATAGGAAAAATGAGGGTCAGACGGCAGCAACTGCATGAGCCGTGGAAAACCACATTTTTGGATTTTATATCAAAATATATATATGAAATAAAAAGAGTTCCTATTTTTGTGATATCGAAATCTTAATTCGCTTGCCGTCTGCAGAATATGTAGGACAAAAAATGCTCGAATGCATCCTTTAACTAATATATTACCTTCAAGAATCAACACTCATCAACAGTTAATCAACAAACCGGTAAGTTGCAAAAAATAATCAGCAAATAAGGTTTATTACACCTTGTTTGCTGTTTAAAGTACTAAATCAGCATTAATTATTGCTAAATACTTCAATTTTTAAAGTCTGTATTGTCTGTCTATAGTGTGCTCCAGAATCTTAAAAAAAAACATTGATTTTATGTTTTATGTTATGTTATCTTGTTATTGCATCTATTTAATAGCTTGAGCATTAAGACATTCCCCTAGTATGATAAAATAATAATTATTTTTAACTTTATCTACCTCATTTATACCCTGTTGATAAATTGATAACATTTTTACAGTTTGTTACGGTAGCCATCAGGCCATTGCTAGCTTGACACATGTCATGTGCTTCGCAAGATTGCAGAACTGCTAACACCTCTGGAAGAATTGTTCCCTTAGTGAGTCTATTGTCCAGCTAATTATGGCTGAGGATTTGGTGAGTCTGTTATATTATTATAAGAAGCAAAATTTTTTTTTTTTTTTTTTTTTTTTTTTTATACTACGCCCACAGCGAACGAACGTGTAGTCCACCTGATGGTAAGTGGAGTACAGCCCATAGCCCATGGACATCGACAATCCACAAAAACAGATTATAGATGCGTCGCTGCAGCTGAGGACTACGGTGTTATGCCTCAAGTGCCAGTAATTTCAGGGCCTGATCTCACCACCAAACGGGAACACAGTAATGGAAGCACTACTATTTGGCGGCAGGTTAAAGGTGAGACGGTGGTGCTGCCGCCTTCGAGCTCATTCACAAGAGATCTACCACCATCAATTGGTAATCTTTGGATATGTTATTATAAAAATAATAACTTGCGACTACAAAATAATAATTTCAGATAACTTTTGAGGATTGGGACCAACTTGGTAGAAAGAAAATGCTTGTAGTGACACCAACACTTCAGCTTGAGTACACAGGTATAGACTTCAACAATACTGATAGTGTCATCAAAGTGGAACACGGAGTTACAGAAGGTATGTTTTAAAAATAGTATACCATTATAGTTTGTTTTATATAATTATTGTATATATTGTGCTTGTATAAAGGCTTTCACAGTTAAATCCTTACTGAGCCCCGATTTAATCTTAATGTCTCTTTCTTCCATTCAACTTTTGTATTGCAAAGAGATACATTGATCACTGTTCTTTAGCTTCAAACTTGAGTTTAACTCATTGGTGAAGTTGGCACATAGAAATTCAAAGGTAATCCTATATCTGTTATAATAATATGATGAAATCAATATAATTGTTGATCAATGAGTTTGAATGTGTTGTTTATGACCTGTAGCTAATTCACATATATTTTGTGTTTTTACAGATATGCAAGATGCAGCCTTTGAAGAACAGAGTGATGAATCAAATAACATTACAAATGTTGGTGACACAACTGATTATGCCATCAAATCTGAATATGATACTGGCTTATACACTGACCATGAATCATACCATATTTGGACAAGTAAGTGCTTATTCCATAGAGATATGGTCTCCTATTTGTCTATCATATATGCAAGAAAATTATACCCAAATTGAAATCTGACTAGAGAAATAATGAATTATGAAAATTGTTAAAATTTCTGTAGCACTTAGGAAATACAGTGCAAATTTATTTGTACAATACACTTACAAATCAGAATTCTAGAGCAGTCAAGCGTTCCTGGACCATTCTGTCCCTTTTTCGCAAATGCCAGTAAAAGATTTACTTTGGTATGGTAGTTTTTGTAATCCTCCTCCAGTTTTTTTTGTGCGTATGTTAAACAGAAACAGAAATCATCTAAGTATTGCTGCTACCACTTAAAGTTGTCTGCAGAGGCGCCAGTTGTTCCCACACAACATGTAATATGAGATGGCGCGAGGGTATTGACGCGGGTTCATCTCACACCAAAGGCCTACCTATCTTCCATGACATCAACAACATACTTAATACATTTTTTGTAATCTGTTTTGTGTTGACTGTCCAACAATGGTATTGCTGGGCAAAGGACACCCCTAAGGGGCTCACTACTCCCTTTTTAGAGCCTTGTACTTTCATTTCACCATAAGCAAATTCTATATCAACTTTTTTTTTTCATTTATAGTTCAGTTCCCTTTCATTTCCATGGTGGTAGGAGAACACAACATTATGTTCTTCGTACCATATTGTAGTATGTACTTTATTTTGCTTTATTCTTTGTATTAATTAAAAATACTTTATTTCCAGCCATAAAAACTGAAAGCTTAGAGGATGAACAAGTTGGTGATGACATCCAATATTCTGACTGTGATAGTAATATTATACTTCATTCAATAATAAAAACTGAACCTGAAACTATTCAATATAATGGATCTCATGGCTTCTTGACTGGTAACTACTTCGCCTGTTTGATGATTAAATATTCTATAGCATGTAGACCTTTAATCCATCTAATCCCTTATTGGGTATCTGAATAAGAATAGGACGTAATAAATCGATAACCTAGCGTACTTATAAACCTAGAGTACCTGACTTTAACCTAACCTTATGGTACCTTAGTCCGCGGCGACATCAAGTGTTATTGTATGTAAATTTAAGAATTAAGATGCTGGTCGAATGCAAATTGTTTGAGAAACATTGCACTCAGTGCCGTATCTTAATTCTTAATCGGTGTAATAACACCCTTACTTATTAACCATATTTATCTTTTACAGCTATTCAAAATGGAGGCTTACAAACAAATGACGTACAAGAGCAGTTATCTGATGTTAGTCCTACAAAAAGTGAGTACCAAGACCTTATTAGAAATATTTTTTTATCAGGGCTGAAGGCTGCGTATCCACCGAAGCAGCGGTCGACGCCTTTGTTTTGTTTTTGTTGAAAAACCCAACTCAGCGCGCGCATAGTTAGATTTTAAACAATCAAAAGCAAAGCAACGGCGCCAGGCGCAGGTTTGGTGGCCTAAGAAGGTTGCTAACCTACCTAAACATTAGGTGCAGCGCAGACGGCACACTTTTAGTGCGATCGAGTCTGCGGCGCACAATAAGTCTACATGGCGCGCAGAAAGTCAGTCGCGGATTTTTCACAGACTCAACGCACACGACGCACATCTTCGATCATTCTGTCGGTAGAGCTGTAGGGACGTAGACGCTATGTAAATCGTGCAGAGATCGCGAAGTATTATTTTGTACATGAAGTACAGATAAAGAAAAAGAAAAAGAGAATTTTGGGTACATCCTATACTTTTGAAAAGATTACTGAAGGGACAGACATGCAGATATTTTTCTTTTTAAATGTCTATCATGATAGTCTGCCTTAGAAGTATCATAAATTGCTGGTCTGTTTTGTATTTCTTGAATTAACATCATTACATCGACCTCTGGCGCCATGATAATAGATCGCATGCGTTACGTCTACCCCTAGCAGATGCAGATTACCGGCTAAAGTGTGCGCCGTCTGCGTCAGCGCGCGTTGAAGCAAACGTTCAATTTATTTACACACTTTTTGTGCCAAGCGGCGCGGCGCGGTGCGGTCTGCCCGAATTACACGGACTTTTTGTGCGCCGGACTTTTTGCGCGTCGTGTACATTACTGCATGTAATTGCATAGGTTCTATTTTCACAGACTAAAAGTGCGTCACGGATAGTCTGTCGTCTGCGCTGCACCTTAGGTTTACTTTCCAGTACAGACTAATAATTTTGTTCTTAGATATTATGTGGCTGCGAGTCTTTATGAAAAAAATATCTGTTTATCTGTCATGATTGTTAATTAAATCTAATAATTTGATAATAATAAATAAAAACGTAATTTTCTTTTCAGGACCAGCACTAAGGCGGACATACAAAGCTAACTTCATAAAAAGAATACAAACTGATGTGTTGTTATCTAAATGTGATGTATGTAAGGCACCTTTTACCAAAGAGGATACTCGAGATTCTCATATATGCGTTTCTCTCGACGCTACGCCGTATGAATGCAATTTATGTAATCACCGTTTTCGTGAAAGAATTACTTTAGAAAGGCATCTTCGTACACATATCGGCACTGGACAATTTCAATGTCATATATGCTTGAAAAGATTTAAATGGAGAAATAATTTAATCACTCATATTCATACGCATTCTGGTTTGAAACCATTTAAATGTAAGGTGTGTAAGAAATCTTTTAATTGCAAAAGCAATTTATCAAAACATGTCCGTATACACACCAATAAGAAAGTATTTAAGGCATTTAAGTGTGAAGTGTGTAATGTTTTGATTAGCCGAAAGGATAATTTACAAACGCACATGCGCAGACATACTGGTGAGAAGAGATTTGAATGTGATCTATGTGATCTAGCATTTCTTCGTCAGGATGAGTTAGATAAACATACTCTGTCCCATTCTAATGCAAAAACATACGGTGAAAGTATTAGACGCTACAAATGTAATGAATGCGAAAAATCGTTCTTTGCAAAAAGCGGATTGACAAGACATAGTCTAAAACACACTGGAGCTAAACCATTTAAATGTAATGTATGTGGTAAAAGATTTACTCGAAAAGATTCTTTACATGCTCACCTTCGCCTGCACACCGGAGTTACACCATATCAATGTAACAAATGTGAGAAATATTTCGTGTCAAAGAGTGCTTTAACTGTACATATTCGTAATGTAGATCACAACATAACGTAAGAAAATATTTAAAAATAAATATACCAAAACAAACATATTTGTAGCAATAAATCGGATGCACACTTTCGTAGTGTGATTTAGTGACGCGCCAGAACGTGCATTATGTATGGAACGTCACGACACGATACGATACAGTAGTGTGTTTCTGCATATTATTATACAAAATGCAAACTACCCATTGCCGTCTGCCTTTAAGAGTAACTCTTATGATGTACAAATAAAACGTGTTAAGCAATATTATGTATGTGATAAAATATTAAATAGATATGCTATTAAAATATTTTAGTGTTTCCTCCGGTCTTTCATTGTATATCCTTTTTGCTATACCTTTTCCAAGCATTTATTTTCTTTTTTATAGATTGCCGAGCGCTAGAATGTAACTGTCCGCGTAACTCTATTCATTTGTTTCTTTAGAGTGCCGCCCACTATTTGGAGGCAGCAAAATTTAATAATAAATAATAATCACCGACCGAACCGACCGGTTTTGGCAAGTTTCGCCCCAAAAACCTGGTTGCGGCAATGGTTACGGTGTCAGCTAAAAAACGATCGAACCTTTCGGCATGACCGAAGCTAAGAGTACCTATTAGATTGTCGTTAAAACTAAATTTCAACCAACAAAACTATACTGAAAATGACATCTCCATAAATTGTGAATATTAAACTTAACAAAAATTTATTGAGTTTGAAATTAATTAATTAAATTAAAATATAGCCCTTTGGCGTTTTGCTATAACATATATTATAGGATATTTGCTATGTTATCCTGTGCTTACGCAGTATGAACCAATAACGACATGCGATATTGCATCGAAGGACTCGCCCAAAACCGATTTTTATACTATTTTTGACCAATTTTTTTGTAGAACGTATGTGTTAGTTATTTTAAGTTTAAATATATTTTCAAACGGTCTATTTTCTTCTACAACAAATCAATTACCGATTACCTTACTCTTGCATTAGCAATAGGAAAATCTCGAAAAACAAAAATTTACTGGTGATTTTTTTAGACAGGTTGTCGATTTTCACTCTATACAGGGTTAAAATAATATTATGCTGGAGCCGCTTACAAAATACGTAGAGGTAAGTTCACCGGATACAAAAATCTTGGTTTCGGTTTCGGCCGAAACTAGGGTCGGGCCGAATATTCGGTTTCGTGCAAAAATCCAGTTTTAGTCGAACACTATAGAGATAAGAAAAAATCAACTGGCAATAATAACAAAACCTTCTTATATTTAAGACTTAGTATAATTTGGTATTTCAGCAAACGATTTTTATTTCTAGTAAACGTATTAAAACTTACAGTATGGTAATTTTCACTTTTTATTTTGGCTTGATGTGTTTTTTTTAATATGGGCGGCAATTGCATTTGCCACCCGGGCAGTTTTTAAACAAACAGTAAAGTTCATAGTTACGCTCAATAGGAATAGTGACGAGATTGTGTGTATTCGCGGTAATAATATAATTGAGTGCACGGTTGTCGTAGCGTTTAATGCGGTCGCCTCGCCTCGCCGCTTCCAATTACGCTGGTGTTGTGGGTTCAATCCCTACATGGGACAAATCTTTGTGTGATTCGCAAAGATTTGTTCTTGTGAACTTTGTGAACACCCCCGAGACACAGGAGTTATTCATAGTGCGGGCGTCGTTCAAAAAAAAAAAATATAATTTTGTTGATATTCATTCTCAAGACGTGTAGTAAGTTTATTGACATGTTATTGCAGTACGTGGATGCATTTCTAGAATTATTTATCAAATTACTAAAAGAATTATCGATATTGATATCAGTATTCGTTACGAACTAACGTCGTGTGTGACTTACACTGCCTCCACACCGCACCGGCCCAACGTACGCCAACAAATGCTGCCGCGCAAACTAAGAGTACAATAACTCGATTTTGGCAGTTTCGAGAAAAACGCGTTTAAAGTTTTGAATTTTGTTTTTCTTGTATATCATGAACCAATGAACGTATCATCATGAAACTGGTACCAATTGAAAGAGAAACAAATAAAGAACAAGATCAAATATAATTGACCGTAAAAATATTAAGCTTATGACATTGAACATGAAAATAGTGTTCATAACTAGGAATGTTCAAATAATCAACCTGTTATCACTAGTCATAAATACAATAACTACGTCACTTATTGTACTCATCTTTAGCAAAGGTACTTATTGTAGTTTTAAGTAAAGAATCAATCTATCCTTACTTGTAATACATACAATAACTAATGTAGTTATTGTATTTATGACCAGTAATTAGTATTAATTATTAATACAATATTATGTAATGTTACTTATTGCCCTTTTTTTACCAAACATACATACTGGAATCCTATTATGTAAATACAACTAATCAAGAAACCCAATGAAAAAAATAATTTAAAACTTTGTTTATTTAGTATTTATTAAAAAAAACATAAATGTGCATTACAAAAAATATCGTTAACTCAAAAAAAATGGTATGAATCGATAAATAATCATTAAATATTACTTTTTGTAATTAAACTTGTCTTTCCGACAATCACAACCTGTTTTTTAGGTAATCACAGCATAATATTGAATATTTTAAATTAAAATCTAATCAGAGATCACTTGCAAAGCCTTATAAAGTTATCATTTAAGGGTATCACTTATTGATGCTTACTTATATTTAACAATTTTGTTCACAATCAGTGTAAAAGGCACATAATATCACTTTGACAAACACTTAAAAATTAGCCTTAATAAATATAATAACACTGGTAAAAAGAGATCAGTATTTCTTAGTTCTCATTTTCAAGATGTAAATTGGGAAGGGTCCTTGTCGATTCTGCTAATGTGGTCCAGAAAAGTCTTCGGTTCTCAGGCATCAGAGGAACTAACTAAGAAATTATATCCTGCTTTCTTTCTTTGGCTATCCCTCGAGGCACGGACTTCGAAACAGCGTTATAAAAATGAGTAGGTACATACATATTATAAAAAAAATACCCACTGCTCTAAACAGCGACTGATATAGCTTACCCTTTAGACAGTCTTGGCAAGAAAAAATATCAAATTCAAATGGGAAAAGGTATGTCTAAATAGTTTTGAAGAATTAAAACAGTGTTTGATAACTTCGCCAATTTTACAATATCCTAATTTATCCGAAAATAATATTTTTATCTTACCCACACCGACGCATCGGGGTATGCGTTAGTTAAGTAGGTAATCAAGACGGAAAACCAGTGGTTTATGCCAGTAGAAACTTAAATAAAGCCGAAAAGAATTACCCAACTATAGAAAAGGAGTTGCTTGCTATAGTTTGGGCGGTCATGCATTTTCGACCTTATTTTTATGGTCGTAAGTTTAAAATATGTACGGACCATAAACCTTTGGTTTATTTATATAATTTTAAAAGATCCATCTAGTAGACTATTAAAGTATCGGTTGATTCTAGATGAGTATGATTATGAAGTAAATTACGTGCCGAGTAAAGGAAATGTGGCTAAGAGTAAAGGTGAGGTGAAAGGGAGTGGAAAAAGTAAGGTTGATATAGTGCATAGGAATAGAACTAAGCTATATTGTACGTTCGTACGTTCGACTGGTCGAAAGATGTCGCGTGTTTCACTTCCTCTTACACCCGACAACCTCCCCGTTGCAAAGTCTTGACTTATAATAAATACAATAACTCGTAATGTTAATTCGGTTTTGATTGTATTATAACTTTATTTTGCATGAGTTTACTCATCATAAATACAATAACTCTATTTATTTGTGAAGCATGAGTACATTATCTCTGTAAAAGGTTGGTATACACCAATCATAAGTACAATAAGTCTGAGATATTGTATTTATGACGAGCAACAAATATTAAAAATTCAAGTCCCACATAATATCATAAGTGAAACAACTAAAAGTTATTGTACTTATCACAAGTAATGTACAGACAATTAAAAGTGAATGTCACCACAAGTATGATTATTGTACTTTTCATTAGTGAATGAGTAAAAAAGAAATAGTTATTGTATTCTTGCTTACTGAAATTTCAGGTTCCTGAAGGTTTCATGAAAAGTCTCTTAGAGAGAATTGTAGATCTCGATTCGCTGATTCCGAATATGTATATAACTCAAAATCGACATAAGTAGAGTTATTGTACTCTTAGTTTGCGCGGCAGAATGCTTTTGTGTTGATCCTGTCTGGATGGCTTAGAGAGTACTTGTAGGAGGATACAAGTACTCTCTAAGCCATCCAGACAGGACTGTGGCTTAGAGAATGTCAACAAAATTCAAAGAATCATTTGATGTCACACTTCGAATCGCCGCTGGCGAACGCCAGCAAACGATCATTGGCGTCCAAATTACTCCAGATAGGACCAATTATCAGTATCACTCACATCGCTATACCTATGTTAAATTATCGTTTTATTCTACTATTTACCATGTCTGTGGTGTTATTAGTATTTTAGATCATTGAGTGTGTCGACAGCGGTGAAAGTTAATTTCAGAACGCAGACAAACGTCAGCTGTGACGTTTTAAATGGCACCTGTCATCTGTCACAACAATATATAAATTTCAGTCAGCCAGCGACCGTCTGTCATGTTAAGTTGTTTCGGTTGTGAAGTTGATTAAAATAATATTATTTTACGATAGTGTTATTATAACTTAATATTTAAAATTAATTATTTCAACAAATAACAGTTAAGTTTCGCTAACAGTCACCAAGAAAGTGCAATAGCAAGATTTTAAGATAATATTAGAAGCAGCACCATGTGCTTGTGAAGCAGAATATATTTAAACCCCAGTTAATTTATATAACTGTAAGATGGATCTAGAGCCAAAGGAAAGCTCAGATTTACTTATGAGGAGAAATAAAACTGAAACAAATGGTCATCTAACTCATGAAGAAATAAAGAGTCCTCCTGACGGAGGCTTTCGAGCGGTTGCGGTCGTGGTGGGCTCTTTTTTGACAAATGGTCTATTATTCGGCGTTATAAATTCGTACAGTATTATTTACTTCGTCCTACAAGCGCATTTAGAAGAAGAAAAAGTTTCTAATGCTGCAAGTCGCGCAGGTAAGTTGATAAATCATAGTGTCGTATTATTGCTTACTCAGATGTAGAAAACATTTCATCATTTTGATTTTGCGTATCAAATTGCTCATGCACACTGGCACATGCCTCACATAACATGTGCTATGTGCCAGCTATTGTTATTTGATAGCTCTTATTAATCTTATTGCATATGGTAGTGGCTATCTATATTTTTAAATATACTTATTATATTATTATGATTCCGTGGTTCCTGTTAAATAAGGAAAATCATTTAAGAAATTCTTCCTTAATAATTATAAATTGCTTTTTAAAATTTTTTTGTGAGAAATCTGTTTTAGAGAAATCTGTGGCATGTAAAAGATATCATTATTTCAGATATCAATGGATTAAAAAGTGAAATAAATATTATTTATAAATAGAGTTGAAATGTTTAATATACATTTTTTAACATGATTTCTGAAAATAAGTCATATGTTAATGCTGAGTCTACAGGTTACAGAGTTTATATGGAATTCTATAGAATTTTGTAAAATAAATGGAAAACGTAATATACTTCATATGTTTTCCATTTCTTTAACAATATTCTTATTTTCAGAAACTATGTAGAATTAATGAATATTAAACTAATGCCTACTAAGTAATTAAATTATTATTGCTCCTTTAATATCTATGAATATAACAAAAGATAATACATCTCAACTAAAGGTAGTTGTAAAATTATTATCAGTATAATATAGAATATATAATACTAATATTTATCACTGTGGTCTAAATCTAATAGAATAATAAATATTACTGCCACCTATTGACCCAGGTACAAAGTGTAGTCAATACACAACTACAATATAAATTCTACTAGTCTGGTCTTGTCATTTAATATGGCATCTGTGAAAATCGGAACACTTTATCAGTTACATGTCCAATATAACTGTCTCTTATCTGTATATATCATATTGGTAGGGTCCGAGGACTTCAAGGGTTATCATATGGAATTCATATACATACTTAACTATGTAATAAATGTACTTAGTCTTTGTTCTAGATCAGTGGTTCCCAATTAGTTTTTTCTACGTACCACTTAGACCTCCAACTTAAAATAAAAGGAAAAATAATTTACTGGTGATCTGAGGTCGGGAAGGGAATGGGGGTTTAAGGGTAAAAACGTTTTTTTCCTAGGTATATTGAATTATTGTCTTTTAAGGATTTTAGATTAGAAATTGCTGCGCGTACCCCCTGATGCAATCTCGTGTACCCCTGGGGGTACGCATACCACTAATTGGGAACCACTGTTCTAGATAAATCAAATTTATGAAATGTTACCAGACTATCAGGTCAGTGAACATTGATAAATTATGATTTGTGTTATTGATAACCTATCTATCTATTCATAACTATATTAGGCCTTATATAAACCGGTTCAACAAACATTCTTTACAAAGGTGACTGCACTTATGATGGCAAATTTGGTGCTTTGGTGGTGTAATGTTTACACCACTATTACTTTTCTTTTTCAGGAATTATGCTTGAGTTAGTCATTATTTTTAAAAATATTGCTAATGAAGGTATATTTTAGTACAAGGCTTGGTCTATGGAAAGTGGAGCTAGGACTGTTTTTAATTAAATGGAATAACTGTTTGTTAGTGGTTTACCTATTAGTTTGGCTAAAAAAACAATGGCCATGTAGCCATGGAAGCTGTTGTTACCTATCTAATATTAAATTATTTTGTTGGATGTATTCTCAAACATTTTGAGAAAGCTTTTGGCCTTGATTATAAAGACTGTAGACTAAGTTCAGTTATAAAAGAGAAACTTGAGATAAGCCCATAGTTATTATAAAGTCATTGATATAATACCTATACTTTACACATTTAAAAAAGCTAGAATTAGGTCATAACATTATTTACTCAAACAATCAAAACTGTTTTATTATTAAATGTAATAAACAATGCATTTATCTCATAAATATTTGTTCATGTTACAAAAGCTGATAAGATATTAGTCATAACTTCGAGCCGCCAGGGCACATGAAGATAATAAGTGGCAATTTGATATTAACTTGTTAATTGAAAATATCCTTAGTGTAGACAGATGTCTGAAAAGGCAATTATAGAAGCTCAATTTAGTGGCGGTATTAAGGCCTATTAAATACTTGATGGTTCCTCATAGTCTTTAATAGATTTCGGCCTACTCTAGTAATTAGGTATTTGATTGAAATGTCAGTGGGTAGATATTATCTACTTCCACATTCCATTGTTAATTTATTAAAATTACAAGTTATTTACCAAGATTTACATAATCTTTTAAATGCTTATCAAAATTCTTTTGGAATTATAATAAAAATAATTTATTAATATTTATGATGTTATACATTTTTATTTAAAATAAAAAAAACAATTTATTGGCCTTTTAAGAATTATAATTTTAATGTGCCCCCCTACCTAATACACGTTGGTAGGTAAAAATAGCGTGCAAGCGAGGGAGTGATGAGGTGCCTTTTAACCCTTTTAAGTCTGCAGCCAATTAAACACTCAGAAGCAGAAGTGCAATAAAATAACAAGTATGTACTCAGTGTAATAGATAATAAATGTTTTATTTAATAGGCAGGCGTCGATTTCTCTAAGGAGGCACTTGGCACGCGTACTATAAACCTACAGGCTACAGCGTACAAAACTCATTTGAACACGCATTGCCCTTACAGTGTGTAGATAGCTGTTTCACCTGAAATATCGTGGTACGTAGTTATCTATTAGGTACAGTTTAATAGATTGTCAAGTGGCGCCAGCGACAACGCACGTGGCGGCAGACGAGCGGCGCCCGAGTCGAAGGCCATTCATTTCATTGCGTTCAATTTCATCATTGTTTCGACGTATCTAGGGCTGACCAACGATTAACCCGTGCCAAATGTTTGCCGATTCTTTATTTAACTGGAGGTAACCATATAAAGAAAAAAATAAAAAGAAGTAGTCTAGTAAGAAGTTAAGTTTTTTGACAAAGTTAATTTTCATTTTGGTTTTAATTGGCCTTAATCGATGATTAAATACACTTGTCAAGGTGCTTTGAAACCTAGGGCACTGCGTCCAAAACTATACCGATACAACTAAGCTAAGACTCCCCAAAAACAAGGACATGTCTAAGGTAACTAGGACAGTTGTCTACCTTACTATGGTATCAGACTTGCGATCGATTGAAAGATTGAGGGTTTAAGAATTGAGACTGAGAGAGCAAAGTAAAACATGTTTATCCCATTTTATTTGGGGTCGCCGCAAAACGTCTCTTCATTCTTCTCTGTCAGAGGTCTCGCTATTATTCACTCCATTTTGTTTTATATCCTTTTTCTCGCAATCCATTCACCCTATCTTCGGTTTGCCTCTTCCCGTCCGTGTAACAACATTAAAACTGATTGCTTTTTTAGTCACATGACTTTCATCCGTACTATTTTTTGCCCATTGCCCATGCCAAGATAAACAGTTCTTCAACTTTTCTGTAATCAAACTCTCTCATATAAACGACGTCTTGTCACTCCACACCACATAACATATCCATATAAGTTTGCCATCTCCGCTACGTGTAATTCCATCCGTCTTTTTCTTCGAACTATAAAACTTACCTTATTGTAATAATATTGAGTTGAGCTGCAGAGATTAGCAGCATTTTAACCCTGCTTCTAAACTATTTAAATAGTTCTGTCGCTATGAAACACTTCGACTTGGTCCCGTCCTGGGACTAGGTTCACCGATCACCTATTCCTTCTTCTCTATTGTATAATAGAGAAGAAGGAATAGGTGATCGTATCACCCAACGTCTAAGCAGTTAGGCAATTCAACAAACCAAAATATAATTTACAAACTCCAGAATATAAGTTTTCCTAACGTTAGCAGATTTTAGTTAAGCTTCGTTACTTCGTTTAGTCAACAGCCAGCCCTGCTTATCACCAATGCTAAAACTTCCGTGTACCGAAATCAATATTGCGTAGGTATGTATTGTTTAGTTACACGACTATAACGACAATACATACTTTACTACGTATTAAGTAACTGTTTATGACGCCATAAGCTAACTGATAATAATAATATGTTTTATGATAGTAAATATGATTTCCATTGAATAACGTACTCAGAGTAAACATATTTTCAATCTCCGAAGTGTAAATATTTCTAGCCAGATTATTTATTAAAACGACTGGATCCTGCGTGCCTGTGACAAGAGTCACAGGCATATCACGCGGATGGTGTCGCAATCAAAAGTTAGATCGTTTCTTCTTTTTTTTTAAACAAAATAAAAAAAGTCGAGACTGTTGCAATGAGTGCCATAAAAAAAAACAGCAGTCAACATTTCCCCCGATAAAGTGCGCGCGAATTTTCTGTTAAATCAAATGCGACTATAAAAACTTTATCAAAATCTGTTCAGTGCTTGTTATATTATGCGGTAACATATTGTATGTTGATAATTGTTATAGAATTGGCCATACAAAATTAACTAAGTTTAGTTTCAATTTATTTTAGTAGACATGTCCTTATGTTTGATTTTATTGTGTCTCTAAATTATTATTGAATGAGTGTTACACAATGTCGTCTTTAGATAATAAATTAACCTTTTTACCTTATATTGCTGAATAATACGTTGTGTTATTATTATTACATATATTATAATATAATTATAGTAGTATGTCTTGCTCCAAAAAGTCGATAAATTATATGCATTGAATTGTCTGTTTGAATGTAAAAGTAACAATTTTTTTTCAAGTTGGTATAGTTGTTTGTACGATACGTATGCCTTAACTAACATCGGATAGGTACTTTTTATCGATGTACCTACTACGCAGACGAAATCGTGGGGGACAGTTTGTTTGTTTGTTTGATACCGCTAATTTCGAAAACTACTGGTCGGATTTTGATAACTCTTTTTGTGTTTAATAGTCTAACTCTCAAGTAAGATCCTTTAATATTTCATATTACGCTAAAGTTCACGGGAGCGTAGCAGTAAGGTTAGACACGGGCCATTGCACGGCAGCAGCTATTAGTTAATACAACGAATGCCACGCGGACGAAGTCGCATGCGAGAGCTGTGGCCTGTGAATCTCTGTTATCCTTTGCCTTAGGCACAGAAAAGGAATATATAGGAACCTCGATTCTAGATTGTAAGGTTAATTTTAGCTTAGGATATATTGGATAGATATAGTCGACAGGATAAAGCCAAGAAATATTCTATTGGTATGTAGCAGTAATGTGCTTCTGGTAAAACCAACCGTTATCATAACCTGTCGGTTGAGGTAAAACCATGCAGAGATATTTTAACAAAATATTTTTTAACATAACCTTAAAAGTAAGCCATCTAATGAATATGTAGGTATAACACAAACCAATAGATAGTGAATTTATAATCGCTAAAATTCCTTCATCCTCTCGTAAGCTGATAGATAAGTTATTAAATTCCTACAAGAACGTACATAATAAAGACAACTGTGCATTCGTTGACAAAAGTATATTCACTAAGAATATTATAGTGTGCTTATTTTATTACAGTTTTGCGGTTTACACACCTTGTTGGTACTTTATAAGACATCTATGATTTCAATAAGTAATATAGAAAATCAAACGGCCACAATCGCTTTGATTAAATAAAAAGTCGTGTCGAATTAATTAGACGGGCCTAGGCGATGGCGAGTGTTATTTTATTACTGTTACATAAGATTCTATTGAAGAATCTGAGTTACATTAATCATACTGCGTTTCTGAGTTATCATACTGCGTTTTGCGGGTTCATGAATGTATGTACCTTATCACGCAAAATCTACTGAACGGGTTTTGATGAAACGTGGCACAAGTTATTGCCTAGATTAATACATCGACTACTTTTAAACACGCTTATATTAACTTTACCTGTATGTATATATGTACGTATGTATGTAACCGACTCCTTTGGACTCGATTTGGACCCACTTTAGACGAACAGATTTCATAAACATTTTGCACACCTGTCAAAGATCGATGACAATGCAATAATACGATAAAAAAAACAAAAAAATTAAAAAAAAACGCTCTTATAAATAAACCAAACTAGAAAGTAGAAAATAAATAATAGTTTAAAAAAACTAAAAAAACACGCTTTTAAAGTACTTCTAACTAAAAAGTAAAAAATAATGCCTAATATAAGCTGAAAATGGTAATGAACAAAAATACTAGTATTATTGTGAAAAAGCGTGGGTTGCTCGATAGACGAAAAATATGGCACAGAGCGCCCCACGGTTTTTAAGTACTACGCAAACAGGGCCATGGGCGAAAACTAGTGATGATATATTTATGTCGTTATTTGTCCTGCGACTGGTGAAGTGATGACCCGATTAGATTACGAGACATTGTGTGGCACTTGTCAACTTTAACTGCTTGTTATATTTAGATTTTTCGACTTCCATGTTGATTGATGTACAGAGGGCCAAGCAATTAGTTATGCAGGGCAAAAACTACTACGCCATAGTGAAAACTGACTGCAAAAGATATACCCACTGTTTAGATATGTAACTCACTTATCCATAACTGGCGTATTAAGTATTTACGATGACTTTGAAGTTTTTGCTCTGCATACCTAACTCGTTGGCCCACTGTACATGGGCGGTTACTGAAAAAAAAAACGCTCTTAAATGAAATTTGCTGCTTTGCTGATTTAATTCTCTCTTTATTTCGCGTGTGAGTATGGCAAAGTGCTTTCATAGCACTTTATGGGAAAGTTGAAGAGACTGTGCTATCATCAGTATTCATCAGACATTTTATTCGCTTTGGCCATTAAATTTAATATTCTAGCGTATTGTAGAGTGCACGGTTGGCGTAGTGGTCAAAGCGGTCGCCTCGCCGCTCAAATGCGCTGGTGTTGTGGGTTCGATCCCCACACGGGACAAATTTTTGTGTGAGCTGCAAATGTTTGTTCTGGCTCTGGGTGTGCTTTGTGTGTGTGAAATGTATGTTTGTGAACACCCTCGCGACACAGGAGTTTCGTAGTGCGGGAGCCGATAAAAAAATAATATATCGGGTACACGATCACGATGGACATTTGATTACCTGTGATTAGAAAATAAATGATAAATCTTGTTTCCTTTCGTTTGAATTTTCTTAACTCTTTATCAGATTATATTACGTTTTATTATGTTATCAGGCCCTCCAGATACCATAATGAACATTTTACTTATAGCCTAGACTACAAGGCCATTGCTTGGCAATAATTCGATGGTTTTCATTTTCTCAACCGCGTTTTAGATAGAAGAGTTTGGTTTGATTAAAAGTGTTAACTATCCGTCGCTTCACTAACCATAGTTAGACTTTATTATAATGTACACTCTAAAGGCCCATTTACACGATGTTAAACGCGATTTTAAAAACAAAGACGGAAGCATTGCCTTGGAAATCTTGCACCGTTTAATTAGGTCTTTATGTTAACTAATCTTCCATTCCGCTCCAAATCTATTCTATCTTTCAGCACTTCCAGTTGTCATTTAACTGCCCGCACTCATTCCTTATTGCCAGGAGAAATTGAGTAAGTAAATATTTGACTCATTGGTTTTTCGGCATGCGTTCACAATGGCGCGGCGCCTTGTTAATTCGTGATCGCCAGACAAATTAACTAAATACTAATTTGGGTATAAAAACTTTGTAATGCAACATCGTAGGGTTTTTATGTATGCCCTAAAATTGGGGCTTATTTTATACACTACTTAGCTCGTGTGGCAGGTCCATAAAAAATATTCTATGTCCCCTTCCAGACCCTACGACCTTCAGAGGTTAAGCGAAACAGATATATCTACTACTTTTCTAATGTTGTCATACCGCATCGTCACTTACCATTAGGTGAGATCGTGGTCAAACGAGTGCCTATCCATCATAAAAAAAGAAAAAAAATAGCAATTTGTGAAAGAGAAAATAAATATTTTTATCATTAAAATTCTATGAACCTCCTGGGTAGGGCCTTTCTAGTTTTTATAGTGATATAATTAAAGTTATTCGGTGCCGCTTGATAACGAATATTACAATATACCGTCTACATACAGTGAAATCAATTTTAAAATCCCAGATAATAAACTTTGATCAAGGAAGATAACAATGTAGGTTATTAAAAAGGGCTTCCCAGAAATGCACGTGTAGGTGTAACAGATTTCAAAAACTACTGATAAAATATTTAATATTTGATTGAGCATAACAAAATCCGTGTAAACGGCGATATTTTACACTTAATTTTGTTATTTTCGAGTTTCTGTAAATAATGCTTTTTAATGTGACAGTACATTATGGCATTATCAGTATTTTTATTATGCTAGTTACAATTTTTGTGTTTAGTTACCATTAAAATAATAAAAATCAGTATTTATTTCAATTTTAAAGAATAATGTGCATAAAGACCTACAATGCCCAGTATTGCTTGCATGTAATGTAGATAATTATGTTTAATGTCGAGTTAACATCGAAAAGGTGACTTTGAAAAAACGCAAAAACCAAAAAAAATATTTTACGCTGAATGTCCTTTAAAATAATTGTATGGGAATGTGTTTTTGCAAAAAATATTTATTATCTCACATTTATCTTATTTTATAGTACATACCTACATAGATTTTTTATTGAAGTCGATATTTGGGGTATTTGAGATTCTACGCTAACTATTAACGTTGTACACACATTAACATGGTCTAAGGATATTTTATAAATCATAACTCAAAATCGGCCAAGTGCGTGTCGGGCCAATAGGGTTCCGTAGTCAGCAGTTACAACATAATGATGGAATGAAAACAGGTCTAATATCTTTATTGAACATTTACAACCTTATACAAGTACGTAATTATTTTCATAGGTTTTTGGCTTTTATACAAAATATTTTAAGTAACTGCATTTTACACTTTAGACTTCCTTAACTATTGAATTAAATAAGTTTACGTAGCTGGGCCATTCCGCCAAATTGCACTTTATGGTGGATTCAAAAAAAAGTTCAAATATTTGTTTTTAAACAAGTGTCAGACATTGCCACAGGTATCTCAAATATGCCACTGTATGTGTACACTAATTATGTCAGACGGTATTGTAGATAATTAACATTAAAAAAATGGTAAGGACGCAAAAATCCCGGTAAGGACAAAATTAATTATTTATTAAAGTTTAATAACTGCAATTAGTAGAGAATTGAGAAATAAGCTGTTATTACTCATTTATTCATGCCTAAGGTCAATAAAAAATAACATAATGAACAAACGGTAATGACATAAAAATCACGGTAATGACCGCTAGTAATTAACCATTTACAAATAATATTTTATGGTACCTGACAGCATTATAACACCGAAAAAAAATATCAGGAATACTCAATCATCAACAACTTTTATTGTAATTAATAAGTAATAACAAAACTCTTTTATTAGTTCCATCGGTCTCATTTCAAATATTATATGAATCATAGAATAGATCTTTTATGAAAGAAATAGGAACTAGATAAAAATATCTTAGGGTTTGCTACACACATATTTATGCCGGCACATTTTATGTTCCATCGCAGCGTCCATCTAAGTCAACTGTCGGACGCTGAGTGCACAGTGAGATCGCACGAAGTTATGAGTATACTTTAGGCATTATGCAACGACACATCACATGTTTTCTTCTTAAATTAGTCTATTTATAGGATACTTTTTAATTATAACACAATCTTCAAACAAAACCATGATTTTTATTAAAGAAATAATTATGATTCATACATATACTCGTTTTATAACTTTTTTTTCATCTTTCTAAGTCACACAGATTTAAAAAATGTGCCTGGTCTTAGTTTATTATTGTTGGAACGAGGCTTTGGATGGTCACGTCAACCTCCGTGGGTCTATTGTCATTGTAGCCTCAATATAGACTCTCGTTTAAGCCAATAGCCTCCATAAATTGGAGCAATTGGCCGATCGGGAGTGTCTTGACATCATCCGGATCCAAGATATGGCGTCCCAGAATGATGCTTCGTCTATGGATCAGTCGCTCGCAGTCGCAAAAGAGGTGCAGCGGTGTTTCCGGTTCCTTTTTACAGAATCTGCAGTAGTCATCGTCCGCATAGCCCATACGGGATAAGTGATGTGAGTGGATGAGAGGGATCTAACGGCAGGAGACACCTTGTTTCACTAAGTGCCAGCAGCTTAGTAGTATATTTGTTCGAGAAGCCCTTGATGAGGCTTTTGCTGTGATTTATCTCCTGACCCTGTTGCCAGAGTCTTGATGAATCCTCGAATAGGAATTGATAAGCCTGGTTTTTTGAGATTCCACAGAAAGGTTCCGGCCCTATTTGCAGAATCTCTGTACCAGACCTCAGTCAGTTGATCGGCCTTTTCATTGCCCATAATATCTGAATTCCCAGGGACCCAGAACAACTTTGTTATTCTACCCTACGACATTTAGGCTTTCTACGCAATTCCTGACCAATGTAGAAGTAGCTTGAATATCTGAGAAAATATAAATTTGTTGGTTGACGAAGTTCCTTTGTTGCAGGTAGTTCGCACATTCTATAATAGCGTAAATTTCTGCCTGGAAAATGGAGGCCAGGTTACCTAGGTCTATACTAAGATTCACACTAGGTAATTTTGCGTAGACACCACATATTACGTGATTGTCCATTTTGGAGCCATCCGTGTACCAGATGAGACTATTTGCCTTTATGGAGTTCAGGTTTTTAGGCCATTCCTCCCTTTTTGGCAGTTCCACAGTAAAGTTCATCTGTGTGGTGAGCACATCAGTTGTCTTGTAAAGGACGGGGACTTTCAAGACTGAGTCTTGCAATAGCTCTCAGCGCTTGTGAGAGCCAGGTCGTATTTCCCACTGTGTTCATTCTGCACATATACTTTTGCACCTCCGTTTCCATTAGGATATGGAGGGGTGGTAGGTTTAGTATAGCGTTTAATGCGGCTGAAGGCGTATTGGACATGGAACCAGTTATGGTAAGGCATGCGGTCCTTTGCAATCCACAAAGTGTTACCGCAGCCACCTTTTGCTGTGCCTTTTTGTACCGGACCAGAGTCGCATAGGTAATTGTGGGCCGGACTATGGTCGTGTACAGTGGGCCAAGCAGGGAAAAAACTTCTACGCCATACTGAAAACTGACTGCAATAGATATGCATGTGTACATTACATTTTTATTAAGTGTAATATATACCCACTATTTAGATAAATAACTCACTTATCCATAACTGGTGTAGTAAGTCTTTACTATGACATAGAAGTTTTTGCCCTGCATAGCTAACTCGTTGGCCACTGTACATCCATAGGGCGATCCGAGATTTTAAGCCCCAGGTTTTGCCTGCTAATCGACTGCATAAATACTTTTAATGTATAAAAGTCATTACCGTAACTTTAAAGTCCTTACCGTAGCCCTTAGATTAACACGGTAAGGACTGTATCGGGAAGGACATTTTGAACATTTTTTAAGATTAAGTACCTTTAATACTACTTAATTGTTTTTAATCCTCCTGAAAGGACTTAATTACACGTCTGTATAATAATTTCACACAGGAATTCCCAAGATAAAGGGTTTAATTACCTGTATAAACAGCTCTTTGATGGTAAGGACACTTTTTGAATTTTTGTAAAATAACGCGGGCCACACCCATAATCAGAAGCACCTGGGAAATTCACGGTGGTTGTCGGCACAAGGACAGTGTAAGCTTTGCTTCAAGCCATTCAAGATGAAGGTCGGGTGCATACAGAATATGCTAACGAGCATTTTGTGATGAAATCGGGCAGGACCGATTTTCGATATCCTTTTGAATTACAAGCAAAATAACATATATGTAAATATTATTATCATGTTATTTTTATAGCCGATTATCGCCAAGGGTCATATGAATCCAGAAATGTTACAATAAAGCCAATTGGTCGGTATTTTATTTTGTAAATCAATAATTAATGCCGAAAACACAGATTGTTACATCGCTTTATGCGTGAAAAAAACTGTAAAATATTATTTTTCTCGGTATTTTTGACTTATTTGATTACAAATAGATATAATAATAATTAAAAAGACAGTTTTAAAGGTCGTAAAATGTTTAAACTACCAAAATACCGAGACATCTAGCTGCCACGTACCTGTTACAGGTTTTTTTGCCATCGGCGGAAATGCCCAGCTGCTATAGTTTTCCTCTCAAGTTCATTATATAATATACTGCCACCATGTTTTTTTAAGATCTTCGTCGTGCCGATGGCTGAGTTAAATTTTATTTTGACTTGCCATCGTGGTGAAAGGATTAGCCAATTCGATATGGAGATCTCGCGAATTGCCCAGGGTGCGCCTGACGTAGGGAATCGTTATAGTACGTCATTCGAGGAGGCTCCTTTCATGCACCCCTTCTTTCATCTTTTTTTGAGATAACGGTTTATCTTTTAGAGAGCGCGCTACTTGAAAAGAAAATTGCTCTTTAAAGTTAATTATACTGCAAACGGATCTCTTAATTTTTAACTATATATTTTTAAAATACCTATCTAACGATACCCCATACACGTGACACGATAATGTGACCACTAATCGCGTACCCCATGTACGCGAATTGTGGTCAATCAATTGTAGTCAGTCACGTGAGATATTACAAAGCAGTATTGAGGCAAAAATTCAGTTTTCATGCGAATATTGCCAGGCGGGCAAAATTACGTCTAATGGTATAAAGCCGCCAGATCTACCTATTCTATATCTATCTTTGAATAAAAACACTATTTATTGGAGCAGTGACGCAAATTTTGCCTGATAACCGTTTTGAGGTGTCTCATGTGACATGATAGTCATAGTCATTTATTCATGAACAATTTAAATTGTGTTTGAAACATTACATAATTAAAAGATATTAACAATTAAATTAAAATAGAAATACAAAATAAAATTTAAAAAATAATTAAACAATAAATTCATAAAAAATACACGCTCATTGAGATTTAAAAAATAATACATCCAAACAAAATAAGAGATGATAATGATAATAGTATTACAATTCGTCAAAAGAGTAAAGACACCTGTCTAAAAGGAAAGCTTTCAATTTCGTCTTAAAGGTCCCCGTGTATAATACGCTCTTTATGTCTTCAGATAATGTGACTACAATCCGGAAATTACGATTGGCGTATTTCGTGTGATGTAAGCACAAAACGTTATAGGTTGACCGCTTAACTGAGACTTCGCCTGCGGGGTACAGGGGCGCGGGGGTATGGCGACAAAGGGGAATGAAACAGCTGCGGGCGGTGGGCAAATTTTTGTGATTGTTCATTACGTTCGCTACATGGGTAGCGATCGCATGTGTTAACTGTTGCAGACACCTTATGAGAGGTACACATGTAATGATAATCTTAAGATGAATCGAAAAATCTTCAGACATAAAGTAAACAGTCAGTGCAAGCAAATAGCTTTTAACGTATACATAAATTTTAGAAAAAAGAAACTGGACCCAAAAAAAGTTTCGACTTTCTTACGATTTAATTATGTTTAGATAAAAAATAGTATAATAGTTTATTCTCAATTATTTTATTTACGTACATAAATTTATTAAAATTTTGTATCTTCTTAACTATTTTTCATTTGATAAATCACTATTTCTTTTTTCCTATGATGTCACATATCTTAGGAAATATCTTGGTACATTTCATCTCCTGTATGTTTCATTAAGTGCCCCCACCGCCCGCAGCTGTTTCAGTCCCCGTTGTCGCCATACCCCCGCGCCCCTGTACCCCGTAGGCGAAGTCTCAGTTAAGCGGTCAGCCTATAGATAGCACCTGCTTCAAACAGCAACAACATGGCGTGGCGCAATGGATAAGGCACCAGTCTTACGATCGAGAGGTCGTGTGTTCGAATCCTGACCATTACACCACGGACGTAAACTTCCTGGAGGCTTAGCTGGAGGGGGTTAACAAGAATACTAGTAATTTGTATTTGCAAATTGCTAGATATTAAATTCCAAAAATATCGAAAGTAAACAATATTTAAGTTGGACGATAACTAACTTTGTGAAAACGAAATTCAAATTCAAATTCATTCGCATTATTTTTTAAATAATGATATAAAAAAAAATAAAAGCACTAATACCATTGAGAATATTGTTCTATTCAAATCAAACTTTTATACTAAGAAACAGTTGAAAAAGATATGGGACCGGCAGGATTTGAACCTGCGACCTTACTGCACACCGGGCAGCCGCTTTAGCCATCCAGCTCCGGTCGCCTGTTACCAGAACCCTAAATTTCTCAACTGTATGATACGTTATTTCGTGACGTCAACTGTCTCTTTGTATAATTTGCTAAGCATAGCTAAATGCTATAAAAATAATCAATTAAAAGTCAAAACTTTTACTATAGGACGAATAGCTTACAAGTAATGATATGATTTCTTCATAACCCACCCACTTGTTAGATATTACGAGCATTACTTTACGACTATTATTAAACAACGATTAATTATTATTGGGAAGAGGCTTTGGGTGTTCACGTCGACCTCCGTGGGTCTATTGTTACGTAACAACGATTAATAATAGCAGCCCTGTATTTAATACATGTCCCACTGCTGAGCTCTCTCATGATGAGAAGGGTTAGGCCATAGTCCACCACGCTGGCCAAGTGCGGATTGGTAGACTTCACACACCCTCGAGCACTTATTAGGCACTCTCAGGCATGTAGGTAGGTTTCCTCACGATGTTTTCCTTCACCGTTAGCGAGCGATAATTTATATGATAAATACACACATATCTTTGAAAAGACGAGAGGTGTGTGCCGTGGGTTCGACGAACCCGAGACCTTTAACTTCGCAGTCCTACGGTCTCTCTAACAACGATTATTTAAAAAATAATGTAATAGTAGGGGAGACCACAATGCTAAATGGGGATTTATTCGAGCGTCGTAGAGACCTATTGGGTTGCAAAGCTTAGATGATAAGAAGAAAAAAATGTTATTATGATATACCTATTCATCGGTGGGGGAAGCGGCTATAGATTTTTAAATATGTAAAAAAAAAACTGTTGCATGGACATCCTCGAGCGCGTCAGATATTGATAGCATCAATGCCCTACGTATTTTTAACAATGAACGTATGTTAATCTGATCGTTTGCATGATGCGGGTGGTTGTATGTAAGGGTTGAAAATGAAAAAAAAATAAAAATAATCGAGCGCGTCAGATTTTCTAAGGGAGTGTTAAGTGCACCAAAAAAAAGCTCTCATTCACTAATCTGACGATTTCGATGGGACGCAAACTCGCGGGCATTCTCATAATGTGCAAAAAAAATTCGCCATTTTGAAATACTCAAGCGCGTCAGATTAAGATATATATGGATCATCTTTATGTTCTAAACGTACTGTCTCATAATCTGACGATTATATAGAGGGATTCGCCTGATCTGACAAAAAGAAATTAGAAAAACGGTTCACCCCAAAGGCCATCCCTGCAACTGCCCGCTAATTCCATTCCTGGGCGCTTAAAATTGTAATTATGACATTTTTAAGCTCTAAATATAGTTAATGTGATATTTTGAGTTAAAAGAAATAATATTTCTATGCATTTGAACTCTCCCAGCTTGAAAGTCTTTCAATTCGTGTAATGAACATTATTTTTGAATAAATATTAAATAGTAAGATATTATCACTAGGTTAAATATTAAATAATGAACTATTTTAAAAGAAACATATATGTTAAATAAATAAATAATGATACTTAAGTTAGCCGACGTTTTTAATTTTTTTTATTTTATTTTTAATAATTAAATTAGAACAAAAAAATATTTTTTAAAAATTGCACTTACGGTTTTTGAAGTTTTTTTACAAGTGAAATTTATTTTTTATTTTTTTGTAATATTTTTTTCAATAAAAATCATATTTATATGTCAGCTAACTTAATTTGCATAATAATTAAAATTTTTCATAATTATCGATTGTAAACTATTGATTTAGATTGATTGATTTAGAAAAATCTTAAATAATATTGAATGAAATTCATATGATAATTAATGATTTTATATTTATACGGCACAGCTAAATTTTGACTATAATAAAACCTATTTGATAGTTTTTAACATTTTTCTTCGATCATTTTTCATTAGATTTTTTCATTTTTTGTCATGGCAGCAGAAACCAGAGTGGAGACGGAGTGAGAGAGTAATAGATAGAGAAAGAGTCAGAAAGGAATAGAAACGCGGAAAAGGAAATGTAAGCATCACGCAGCTTAACGCATTTAACTTTATCGAGGAATTTTTGTTATTTCGGCTTGCGGAAATCGTCAGATTATATATTTTTCATTATTCTTGAATTATATCCTTCAAAATAAAAATAAAATAAGCTACGCTCGAGAATGTCAAGATGACGTTTTTTTTTACAACTTTGCTGCCCTCCCCTTTCTTTGCGTCACTCTCAAATTGACAGATTAGTGGAATATACACTTTTTAGGATGTAATTAACTCACCCTACTTTAATCTGACGCGCTCGAGAATTTCTGATGGTCAATTTTTTTTTACTAATCTGATCCTGTATCCTGCACGGGCGGCCGTATATATGGGCCTCATGTTTGGTGGAGGTACTTAACGGGGTACAAGGTATCCCCCTGTATATTAATCTGCCGCGCTTGAATAAATCCCGAAATCCCTTAATGGGCTCCTCTACCATAATTCATTTTTTCGTCGTTTGTTCCCCCGAACATAATCGTTTAATAAGCTATTATACTGTCTATACACAAATTAACCAGTCATATTACATTGTAGCTTCATTAATTTTAGTTTTGAGTTTAAATTGGGCGAACTATTAGGTATAAAATGTATTAATGATATTCAACAAATTATCGATTGCTAACGGTAAGTAAAAACATTGTGAGGAAACTTGTATCCGCAACAGTTTGCAAATACATACTTAGTTAGTGTGATATAGAACATAGTCTAGGTTCTAGGTTCTATGTCCTAAGATCCTGATTAGGGTTGCCAGATGAGTCGCGAAAAAATACCGGACATCCTCAAGGGGGGGGAGCATACGTTTTTAACACGCTTATATTAGCTTCACCTGTATGTTTGTTTGTTTGTTTGTTTGTTTGTATGTAACCGACTCCTTTGGACTCGATTTTGACCCACTTTAAACGGACAGATTTAATTCAAACTTTCTACACTTGTAAAGAATCAGCGACAATATAATAATTTCATAAATTTATCTCATTATCCTGATTAGGATCGCCAGGATTAAAAAAAAACTAAAAAACACGCTTTTAAATAACATCAAACTAAAAAGTGAAAAATAAATATAGTTTAAAAAAACTAAAAAAACACGCTTTTAAAGCACATCAAACTAAAAAGTGAAAAATAATTCTTATTATAACCTGAAAATAATAATAAACGAAAAATACTAGTACTATTGTGAAAAAAAGCGTGGGTCGCTCGATAGACGAAAAATATGGCACAGAGCGCCCCACGCTTTTTTTCACAATAGTACTAGTATTTTTCGTTTATTATTATTTTCAGGTTATAATAAGAATTATTTTTCACTTTTTAGTTTGATGTGCTTTAAAAGCGTGTTTTTTTAGTTTTTTTATTATTATAGTAATATTTTGTAGGCGCTTGTGACCAGTAGTACCGACTTTCTTCAAATTACCGGAGGCGGACATTGTTCATTGTTGTGGTATGACCATTTATTTTTTTACCGGACAGGCCTCGAAAATAACGGACTGTACGCTTATATACCGGACTTCTGGCAACCCAAATCTTGATCCTTTCGTTTTATTTTTCCATTTTGTGACGGTTCGAATTCAGCGTGCACAGTAACGAATGTATGGGAGAAATCGTAAGTCCAAAGTAAGAGCATATAACTACAAACAACGTATAAGCAATCTATGCATGTTTAAATAATAATATGCTACAAAAAACCGGTCAAGTGCGTGTCAGGCCACGCGCAATAGGTTTCCGTAGTCATACATTACAAAATATGGACTTAAAGGGGTTTACTATCTATATTGGTGCGACAGGAATAGTACCTATCCAAATAAAAAGAATACTTATTTATCTATTTTTTTGTTTTTTAATCTTCGGTTAAGTTACTATTACATATATCTTTACAACCAATGTTCTTAAACTAAATAATATAAGGAAAATTTATTATATCCTCGGCTTACGGCTGTGTGATAGATATTTGTATAAAACCTTAGTTATTTACTCTACTCTACCAACTCTACACTATATTTAATGCTTTGCAAAAAATTCACCATGGGACTCATGGGCAACGATTCTGTAGTATCATTATTCTCTCATCTCTTCGATTTGTAACGTAACTCTTTGATACGTAATAACTTTGTATGATATGCATACAAAGTATTTTGAAGCGCATTAAGAATGCATATTAATTAACAAACTCTTGAATAATTTATTAAAGTAGGCGAGTATTACCAGTTGATTAAATACTGTTGGTTTCCTAACATCATGACATGACATTACCATGTCCTAGTTTCACGTGATACACTCGTAGATCTATTTCTAGGAAATGTGGTTGTGACCATATCTAGATTTGTGTTATGATCGAATAATTGAAGACATTGTAAATTGACCACAATTGCGTAAGTGCGTCAAGTCGAACGAGCCCAATAGGATAATTATTCGGTAATTCGTACTAAGTGACAAACGGTAGGTTCCATTCGAATTACTTTGTAAAAGCGAGCGCTTATTTAAGCACTAAGTGACAAACTCGATTATTACAATCGAGTTTGTCACGATGTCATGATTAATTGTATTTTTACACCGTTGCTGTAGTGACGAACAAGTATATTATTATGACCAGAGTGGTGAAAACCTTATGGATGATTTATTAAAGGTTTATGGTGTCTGTTAGTGGCTTTGTCGACTTTGAATAAAAGTCTTGAATACTTCACCGATTAAAATAATATTCTAGCTATACATTAACTAAAATGATTAATTAAATTACGAAAGAGTGAAATTAAATAGATGCGTGTCTCTACCATTTTATATTAATCAATAGAACAGAGCTGTATATGTATTAATAAAAGTCTCGTAGACTTTATCTATTAAATAATTATTATTTATTCTACATCTGAGTAAGAAGACCCGAAGTGTTCTATTATCATATCAATTATGAATTTCTTACGCTAATGTATTATTGGTTGTTAATTGCCATCTTTATGTTTTTCAGCTCTGGTGGGCAGTCTGGCTATGGGGACTACGTTCCTCCTATCACCCTTGTCAGGCGTCCTCACCGGTCTACTGGGACTGCGCATGACTGCAGTGCTGGGCGGCACTATCGCCACTGCTGGCATGGTTCTGTCTTCCTTCGTTGCCTACAATGTAGAAGCCCTTTATTTCACTTACGGGATATTGTACGGCTTAGGAGCCTCCTTCGCCTATACTCCCTCTCTTGCTATCTTAGGCCATTATTTTAAAAAGCGCCTGGGCTTAGTAAACGGCATTGTTACAATCGGCAGTTCTGTATTCACTGTAATCATGCCGTATCTTATGAAATATATTACTGACAAGTATGGATTGGCGTGGTTGTTTAGGCTGTTAGCAGTGTTCACCTTTGGCATTGCGCTTTGTGGCCTATTATTTAAACCTATACCAGTAATGAAAGTAAAAGCTCAAAGGGAGGCAAAAGGTTTCAAGGCTGTAATGCGCACTGTAATCAATGTTCAGATTTGGAAAAATAAAAGATACATGATTTGGGCGCTATCGATGCCTGTTGCTCTGTTCGGCTATTTTGTCCCATATGTTCACATGGAGAAATTCATCGCTCTTAATTTCACTAATGTCGATAAACTTTTACCCGTGTCGTGTATAGGACTGACATCTGGCATGGGGAGGTTAATTTTTGGTTGGATAGCCGATAAGCCAGGAATTGATAGAATTTTGTTACAACAAATATCTTTCTACGTTATTGGCATTTTAACTATTTTTTTGCCGTTTGTCGGGCAGTACTGGATGGTGATTGCGATCTCGTTAGGGATGGGCTTTTTTGATGGTGCATTTATATCTTTGATTGGACCGATAGCATTTGAACTATGCGGTACCGCATATGCGGCTCAAGCGATAGGATGCATGCTGGGCTTAGCCGCTACTCCTCTTTCTGTAGGACCTCCGATAGCTGGTTATTTGTACAGTCTTCATAACACTTATGTGCTGCCTTTAGTACTGGCGGGAATATCCCCATTGGTTGGTGCGACTTTAATGTTTGCTGTTCGTTTGTATAGACCCCCTCCTAATCGGGACAATACAAATGGCGTTGCATCTCCTACAACTGTATGTATAGGTGAGTGTAATATATGTTATCTATTTTTTTTTAAAAGCTTGTATTATAAGATGTATTCAGTATTAAATTTTGAATCGAACTATATATCGCCGCGATTATTTTAACAATAAGCAGTCAAGTGCGTGTCGTACTGCGCAATGCGCACATTCAGGGTTCCATACGTTTTAATGGATTCGATTATAGCCAAATTTTACTCATACTCTTTATAAAAAGGAACTCCAAAGAAATTAAAATTGCGCTGTGAGGGAGTTCATGTTTTTCACTAATAGTTTGAAATTTGAAATATTTTTTTTTCGTTACTACCTATGATACACATTACCCATTGTATGAAAACTAAAATATTAATATTTATCACCGGTTTCGATATGTATGTAGTAGGTATATCAAATCATATTTCGTATAAAATCTAAGCAACTCAGTTCAAGGACAAATTCCGGTAATATGGGTCGGTTTTTTTTATTTATCTTCAAAACGTGCGTGTAATATAATGCGTAGTGATATCACGTTTCTGTGTTTGTCTAAATCGCATACCTTGTGTTAGAAGATAAAATACAATAATATGACAGACCTTATAGATATTACAATACATTTATTCTGCAGCTCGTTAATGTCCACAAAATAATGCAAATACATGTTTCGTGGTGAGATCAGGCCCTGAAATTACTGGCACATGAGGCATAACACCGTAGTCCTCAGCTGCAGCGACGCATCTATAATCTGCTTTTGAGGATTGTTGATGTCCATGGGCTGTACTCCACTTACCATTCGGTGGACTACACGTTCGTTGGCTGTGGGCGAACGAATACGACGAAAAACCGCGAAAACGTCCTGTTTCACTCATTCCTACCTCTTATCTTTTCATCCGTTCCATTCTGATGCTGTGCTAATAATAACAATTTCTATAAAAAAATGACTTCATGTGTTGTAAAATGTGCTGAATAGGCTACCAGAAACTTATCCAGAACTGGTGAACCTGACTCTAAACATTACTTTTATAATGTTACAGACAAATCACCATCGGGTTCGTTACTTAGAAATGGAGACGGTAATCATCAGACAACCTTATAACGGATATATAATGAGTTTTACATGGACAATCAACCGGCTGATAAAGGACTAAACTATTGTAAGTGACTTTATTATAAGCGATCATAAATTCAGTTGTAATTTCTAAGTACTAAATAATTGTGAAAGGGCTTGGGAATGTTAATGTTTGAAAGATTAGAGAGATACATACATTTATATAATATTAAAGTTGAAAAAATTAAGAATCCAGCAGGACTCGAACCTGCAGACCCCGGGTATACGCCCCAAGTGCTTTGCCAATTCAGCTATGGATTCGTATGCTGCCGGACTCGAAAATTCTCAACTCTTTTGTGCCAGCCGAAGCTAGCCGAACCATTACTTGGTTCGTCGTTGCTGGATTCTTAATTTTTTCAACTTTAATATTATATAAATACAAAAAGGCATAGCAAAGCTAAAATTTGCTTTAAATATTACAAGATACATATATATTTATAATGTCAAAAGCGTTCAACCAATGACAACTTGAATTTTAACTAGACAGTTATGTAAAGGCTTAGAAGCTAATTAGTTTACGCGACATTGTAGAATTCAGATAAAGTGTGCCTTAGTATCATTTTTTAACAATTGTACAATGTCGCTTAAGCCTTCAGATAAATGTCCTAAATCGAACATAACAAATATCTTTTCTATTCTATTCTATATTTTTAGTTAGATATTAAGAGATAAACGTTTGTTCCTCGATGTCAATGCAAAAATTAGTGTTTATGGATGGATGACATGGATTCTATGAAAAGTGCTTGTGCGGTATAAGTACATTTTGACGTAGTGCCTACGTTTTGGTAACGATTTGACAGGTTTTATGACGGTCCTATGTTTAAAGTCAAATTTCTTTGCTTAAGCCAAATATCTCTTGTTAATTTTTTTTCTGAAATTTAAAAAAATAACATATTCACCTTATATAAAAAAATCAAACAAGACTTAATGATATTTGTAAAATCTGTTTATTATAATGTGATATGCTTCAAAGAGTAGACCGTGTCTATTATTGTGTGATTATAAAAGGTTATTATTCAAATGAAAAAAATATTATGTTAGATAAATTAACTAAAATGTTAAGGTCTAGTTATGTAGATACCTATAGCGAAAAATTGTAGATGACAGTACTAAATTATACTTGCTAAAAAGAGATAGAGTGTATTTTTTTTATAGATACATTAACTATTATGTAGAAAAATAACATGTATCTATACCTTCACATTTCTTTTGCCTTTGTTGAAATGCTTGTTAGGTTTTCAAAGTTATCAAATGAAGTGCATTTTATGACAGTTGGAATAATGTTACTATATAAGTACGTTTAATTATGTTTTAAAGTTCCTAGTTTATTGTTGAAATATATTTTCTTAGATTTTATGTAAACATTAACTGATTGAAAATTAGGTGTAGTTATAAAGCCTCTAACTGTTATAAATAGGTGCCTATTTTCAATAAAATATAATTTATATTTTGCTTGGCCTAATAGTAGAGTAAATATTTTTAGACGATAAATTACATTGTGAAATCATGTTACAATAGGGCTTTAACTTGCCTTATAATGTTTATAACAATTGAATAATAGGTAGTTTTAAATTAATTAATTGAAATCTAATCTCTTCACATTGTAAACCTATATTATGTAAGTATTACTTTGACCAAGGCACCTTCATTTTTAAAATTAGTATCTATAATATACAGGATGTGTCAGTTTAGGACGTCAAGCCGAAATCGGGCAATAAGGTCGGGTAAGTTATACTTATGACAGTTATCCGAAAAATATTTAAAAAAGTCCAAATTCCACATTTGAAGAAAATTAACATCTTGTGACGAACTTTTCGCTTGTTTTTGTGTTTTGGTGATGTATGCCTGAATACTGCTTCGTTAAACAAAAATAAACCATTGCAAAAATTAATTCCAAGTTGTCGAAATGGAGTTCAAAAAGCAAAACGTCCGTCACAGGACGTTAATATTCTAGTTTTTTTAAATAAACATAACTTTTCAAATTTGGAACTTGGTTTTTTTAATATTTTTTTGTAAACTGTCTTAATTTTATCCTATTACTCAATTTCGGCTTGAAGTCCTTATCTGGGACACTGTATAATATTTTTTTTATATCCTGAAGCAAGATTTTCACTTTGAATACATAATATGTGTGTAAAGACTGAAATGTATAGAATGTGAAACAAATTCTATTTAATTCACGTTAAATGTATTGAAATATTAAAATATTTGATGATATATCGGGATGTGTAGATTGTGTAGGTATACATATTATTATTTAATAGTGAAAATCTACTGTTTTAAGAAATAAAAAAATAATTTTACAGTAGAAGAAACATATTTTTCAAATACATTATATTTAATTAGGTATAATGCGTTATATGTAGGCACTCTTATACTTATTATATTTAATTTGTCACTTTTAAATTAAGTTAAGTGTATCCTAAAATTAGTTTCATTATTTAACTACATTCTGGTATATCGATACATCAACGCTGAGCATAAACCGCTGGGCCTAGAATATTGAAATCTTTCACATCGTAGCGCACTAAGAATCATTTTTTGGGAATTCAACCTCTAAAATACGGGTTGAACGGTATTATGGAACTCTAACATTTATGAAGTTTGAAAAACGAAATTTCGTATACTTGATTGCCGATAAAAATACAAGAACTTCTAAAACAGGAATTTCCTAAAAGTTATTCTCATGAGTGCAGTTAGGGTTTTAAAGTCAGAAAGAAGTTTACATCAACGCCCAATAGATAGCGCCACGGGCATAGAGCAAAACGTTTGTCTTTAAGTTTGCCCGTTAAGCCCACGTCGATCAACGAATCCCACGTGAACGAAATTGCGGCAACAGCTTGTTATTTTTACAAGATGTAACGCACAAACCTGGACACACAATATTAGGTTAGTGTTTTTCCAGCCAAACTCAATATGCCATATAAAATTTAAGAGATCGGTCATTCGAGTAAATACTGAACTAAAGGGCTTTTGAAGTTAAAAAAAAAAACAATGGGTACTCTTAAAATAACACTTCAGTAGATTTGTATCTTATCTCGCGTATATTAAATTCATTTTACCTAGTTTTGAGCTAAAAAAAAATTGTGTTTCTTAAACATATAATAGCAGATAACATTTAACAAAACTTATTCATTATTTTTATAGCATTTAGCTATGCTTAGCAAATTATACTAAGAAACAGTTGAAAAGGATATGGGACCGGCACCTACTTAAGATGGATCAAATGGATGAACGTGACGTCAGGAAATGAGGTAACATACAGTTGAGAAATTTAGGGACCTGGCAAGAGACGACCGTTGCTGGTTGGTAAAGCGGCTGCCCAGTGTGCAGAAGGTCGCAGGTTCAAATCCTGCTGGTCCCATATCTTTTTCAAGTGTTTCCTAGTATTTAGCAAAACTATTGTAATAATTCCTTTTTACGAGAGATATGACCACAATTAAATCATCTTTTTCATTAGGTACTATAGTCAATTAATGCTCATATCAAATGACACGATCGAATAAAATCGTATCGTCGTACAAATTCTGTGATATAAAATCATAATCCTTGGTACTGTAGGTAGGTTAGTAGGTAGAATACTATTAAAACCGACGTGAGGTGAAGACATTATTATTGAGAATATGGGTCACTCACGTTACTTTAGCCGGGATATGCCGACCGAAGTCTCGCGGAGGCGACGACACGCGAATAATAGCCCAGTTGATGAATCTACGTACTAGATTCGAAACTAGTCGGCATATCCCGGCTAAAGCAACGTGAGTAACCCGTATTCTCAATAATAAGGTAGAATACTATTTAGATTTTAGATGCAATATTTCCTTTTTTTTTAAATCTGGAAATGCTTTATGCATACCTCTTAACGTAGGGGCACCGAAGAGGTTATGCTGGACTCTCTGGTAAAGCCGGCCTACCTACGTTAAATGCAATATTTCCTAACACAAAGTATATAAACTTGTTGGATTTAAAATATGTTCTGTTGTAATATCATATTTTGAAACGTGCAATTTCTTTTTAAAAGAGATATAGATATCTTTATTTATGTATACTCTATTAATGAATGAAAGTTACCATGTATTTATCGATATATTTCCTAACAAAGTAATAAAGTATATAAACTTGTTGGATTTAAAATAATATGTTCTGTTGTAATATCATATTTTAAAACGTGCAATTTATTTTTAAAAGAGTTTATTTATGTATACTCTATTATCGAAAGATAGTTATCATGTATTTATAATTATAACATTAAATTTGTCAATAGTAATTTGTTGGTTATATCTATACGTCATTTTATTGCTAAAATAGTAGTAAAATATTGTTAAAATGGGATGAATCGATTTTAAAATGTCTTCTAGAAAAATAACCTTAACAGTTAACGTTTTATTACTCTTAATAATGTTGTCTTTAAATATTAAATGAATTTTTTTATAATATAATTATGTGTTAAATAGTCGGTATGGTTTAAATATATTTGATTAACCTTAAAATTAGAACCTTAAATGTGTTCCCTTTTAATTTAAACTTGCATTTATTTTTTAAATGAAAAATCCAGTAAGCCTTTTTTTTAGATTTGCAAAGCAGGTATTGGCAATAATATACAATTTGAGTAGAATAACGATAGCTAATTGATATTATTACTGTCATAATTTTAACAGTAGATAATATTGCTTCTGTTATATTGTACTTACAATATAAAGGTTCCCTATAATATATAGTTTCATTACTGTTCCAAAACTTTTTTCCTACTTTTTTGTCTTTAGGATTGTTACTTCAGGTATATTTAAGATATTTTTAATTTTGTGACTCACGTCTCCAAAAAATGTTTTTTTAGACAGCAGTCAGGTAAAAAAGGATGCTGTTTGGTGGTTTCATTTTTTTATTGATTGTTTTCTGACAAATGCTGATAAAATATGTGACTTTACTATGCGAATCAAATGAGAATAGAGTTTTCGGCCATGTTGTTACGTCAGAGCAGAGCCTATATATAAATATTTTTTAAGTAATCAAAGTATTTGTTTTATTGGTCACAATGAAAAATAAACATAATAATACATCTTATTTGCTAGTAAAGTAATAGTGTGCTTATTTTGATGGTGGAGTTGTGTCATTACGCATTTCGTTTAGGACATAACTATTCATTGTTTTATTATTAAATCAATGTAAATTAAAAAAGTAAGCTTATGTAAATACTTAAACTTCAATCAGAATAAATATTATTATTCAATGCATGACAAAGACTCGACGATGATAAGAATGTATCATTAAATTTTGTTCCCAACTATACAAATTGTTCAATTTGACAACTAACATGGTCGAAAAATCTGTTCTCATTTAAATCGCATAGTAAAAACTAAACATTTAAATCAGAGCTTTTAATATCCTATGATAAGACTATCTTGTGTTCTTCTATATTAAAAGATTTTACTTAATAAAATACATAGATATAATTTAATGCATTTGTATTACACCTATCTTATACATATTTGTAAACCTTATAAATAATTTTATTTAGTAGTTCATGAAGGAAGTACCGACATAGTTGAAATTAATTCAATATTTAACATGTTATTTTTAATTATTAAGTGATTTTTAATGAGGGCTTATCTCAGAAATAAAATGTGAACTAAAACATTTATTTTATTATATTATTTAAGTCTCAAATAATAAAACATGCAATTATATTTCAAATTGATGGTTTTATTGTACCAAATTCCAACTCTGTAGGTATGGTATTTATGTTAAACGAGCACGCGACTTCGGCTGTATGAAACCTGTTTTATCATTGTATTGCAAATGTGCAGTTCTTTCTTAGTTTTTTTTCATCATACTAAATTATAGATTTGACAGGTTGGAATTTTAAAAAGCTGGACCCAGAGACTTCGTGATTAATGACTTGGCTTAAGCAGACGTTCTTTTTGTTTTTAAATAAATATAATGAATCCCTCAATAAGCACAGAATGCATTGATTCATTCTTGCTGCATTTTGTATGAAACAAATGCGAGTGCAGTTGTTTTCACAAACCACTTTAGTTCTGACTTCATAATTCGATTTTTACCCTCAAGGAGGTCGTGATACTACAATGACCGCCTGCATTTAACTTCTTAAAAGATTTTTTGTTCTCAATTCAAAAAACTTCTGAATGACATAACGGGTGAGCGCGTGCCAAAGTCTTCTACAGCCTATGCGCCTCGCGGGCAGTCTTTCGTCTGAATGATGTCCTGACAAGCTGCGTTGCGTGCTGCCGAATGAATATACCCTCATTTGAACTTCTTCTAGAGACGGTGAGTTGGTCTTCTGAGTGGCCCAGCGAAGAGGCTTTGATAACCTGTCAAATGTAGTGTAGGGATGTTTTTAGAAATAGAATAATACAACTTCGACACTAGGTGAACATAAAATAAATAAGTAAATTTTAGATTTTTTGCATTATATAGAACAACAGAAGCAATTACACCATCCAATGCTTACAATGGTCAAATACACACAATCATTCACACAAGAACACCCAGTCTCAGAACAAATCTTTGCAAATCACACAAAGATTTTCAACTGTTTCTTAGTTTAATTTGCTAAGCATAGCTAAATGCTATAAAAATAATCAATTAGAAACACAAAGATTTGTCCCAAGTAGGAATCGAACCAACAACACCAACGTAGTGCAGAGCCGTAAGGTGACCGCTTAAACCAATACATATCTAACTACATGGTGTGAGAAGATAATACTACTTCATACAAATTTAATTTCTACTAACTCTGAGAAATAATCCATGTCATTTATGACATCTGGCAACTCCCTTTCATCGACATCAGGAATAATAAAACACAACCCAACTAAGATAGTTGTAACAGCCAATTCTACGGCCATAAAAGAAAGTTCTCGCATTGGATGAAATAGGAACAGCAGGTAACTGGCAATAGAGCCCATTTGACCTGAAGCATGGCAACACCCAAAAATAGTCCCTCGTATTTTGATGGCGAAAAGCCTAGGCGTTATGTTTAGAATTAGTGCATGCGCCAAAAGCCCGGATGCCAATGCTAGTGAAGAGATGACGCTGTATAATGTGCCCTGAAAAATATTAGAAACTTGATCTTAGTTTTCGCATTAATTAAAACTAAAGTACCTTATCTAATCGTATCTACCTACCCCCTGAATAAGTTTATAACTCAGTCTCTAGTACATTTTCCTATTGCAGATCCAAAGCATAATACAACTACACCGTCTCTTTAATCGTTAGTAGTAAATTAATTAATAACCCTTACTTTTTCAAGGAACTGAACTCCGGCTGACAATACGCCTGTTATAAAAAGATGAACAAGTAGCAGATGTCGCAACAACAATTTCGAGGATGAAAATACCGTCAGGGGCAGTAGTAAGGTTGTGAAAGATAACACTATCAACACTCTATAAAGCACATTCTCGACATTTTCTTCACTGTACATTCTTACGTAGAGAGAGCTCAATAGATAATAGTAAAACATCCAGAATATGGTGACTCCAACGAATGTTACTCTTATGTTGTGTGTTGCTATGATTGCTAAACATGTTGTGGTTTCTTCAAGGGAGTTGTAAGCCTGAAACAAAATGACTGAATGTGGCGTTGCTCAGATAAAATTGTAAGAAAAAGATTGTACTATAAATACTTTTGTAATATAATATTAAACTATAGCTAGTGGAAAAGCTACCGCTAAAAAGATTTCTGTTCATTGCTAAGTCGAAACCTAATATTCCATCGTGGATACCTAATTTCAGTATCTGATTATTCTGAGCCTTGGTCATAAGCTAAATTGAAATTAATCTAAGCTTCGGTAATTCAAATCATATTATTTGGATAAGTAACTTTTTAATTTATTTAATTTGGTAGATTATTTTTATATGCTCTGTAACTATAATGTCTGTTGAAGTGTTCAAGCGCCCCTTCAGGTTTATGACAAAAGAAATATAGTTTATAATTATACAATAGACGTACACTTTGATTAACAGGTCTAATCTTGAAATTACTACAAAGTTTGATGCCGTTTGTTTTAGCAGCTTTTGATAGTATTCGCTCGGCCACAGCAACTTTTCTGTTATACAGGAACCATTGCGGCGATTCTGGACTCCATCTTAAACAGATAAATAATTCATCCGTATTTACAAAACGAAAATTTATTAATTTTCTAGCAACCGAATTTCCATACGTCGAAGGATTATAGGCGATTTGGTACTTATATCCAATCAATAATTAATCACCATCGTCTGATAACTCTTTTCTTAAGACTAATAAAAACTACTATAGCAACAGATAGTTGGTAGTTTTGAGATTTAGTCGTCACAAGATACTTAGGAGTGATCTATCTGTTAAACAATAAACGTGCAAATAGGTATATTGATTAATTTAATTATGCCATTGTTGCAAACACCAATAGTGTCGTACATAAAAGCCATTACATAACAGAAGAGACAGGTCATTTATGTAAATACGTATCTAATAATGGGGCGCCTGGTAGGCTCCCATGTGAATCGCTAATTGATGATGAATGTGATAAAACTCACTTCGAACTTTCTTTGTTTAGATAATGAAATATATCAATAATAAATATAATATTACCATGGCTCAACGGCACAAAAGTCAATAAAAATATGTGTACCTAAAAGGATGTATATATAAAATAAATAACTTTGAATAAGGATTACACCGATAGTACCTACTATGAATAGGGATAGGCCATAGTTATTCTTAATCTACACAAAAATGTTTTCCAATTATGGAGCTAGTACCGGAATCAATACATTGTGCCCATGTAGAATATAGAAAGATGAAAGAAAATAATTTAATTCCAGCACTAATCTTAAACTAAACACACAATAAAATAAAAAATATAAAGCAGAATAAAAAATATAAAAATGAAATAAACAATAATATAATTAATAAAGCCAAAGACATCCGTCACGAGTATTCGTGCAAGATTCGGTATATCGCTCAGCGTTATGCTTTACAGCGCTTGCATTGCTGCAAGACTGCGATACCCCACATAATATGATACCTTAAGCTTGATTAAAAAGAAAACGTTTTATTAGATACTAAATATAAAGATAAATATGAGAGAAAATATATGACAAAATTACCTCAATAAGAGCAAACATAAGCAGCTGTACATACATCCGATAAAACTGTATGTCTCTATGTTTGGAGCAATATTGGTTAGAGGTACCATGCACGTCGTCCTTAAAAGAATAGGACTTATCACGATGGCGCACAGCCAGGAACGCCATTTATTACTGGCTATTTCACACACTGAAACATACGATTTAGTTAATAGAATACCAGCTCGAATCAGTTTTGTTTAGGACAAAGGGTTTATTCATCCGAAATGCCTAAAATTAAATATTCGATATTGTTAAGTGACGTACGTACTGCTGTAGTTGATTACGGTGTCAACTAGCCGAGAAAGTAACGCGGAAAATAAAAAGTGAAAAATAATTCCAGCTGAAAATGGTAATGAACAAAATATTATATAATATATTATTCTGAAAATAAATAGTATTATTCTGAAAAAAAGCGTGGGCGCTCTGTGCCATATTTTTTATATTTATTTTTCACTTTTTAGTTAGAAGTAGGTACTTTAAAAGCGTGTTTTTTAGTTCTTTTTAAACTATTATTTATTTTCTACTTTTTAGTTTGGTTTATTTATAAGAGCGTTTTTTTATTTTATTTTTTTTTTTAATTTTTTTTATCGAATTATTGCATTGTCATCGATCTTTAACAGGTGTGCAAAAATTTAATAAAATCTGTCCGTTTAAAGTGGGTCAAAATCGAGTCCAAAGGAGTCGGTTACATACATACATACAGGTGAAGCTAATATAAGCGTGTTAAAAAGAGTGTGTCTTGAGCGAGAAGTGAACCCGCGACCACTGCCTAGCGGCAGTTTCACTACCGGCACCGCTATCCGGTCCTCCGTTGCATCAGATGAGATCATTAAAATTTCTCGTTCATTCAATGTATGTGTTTAAAATTAACCAATGCAAAAGAAGGCAGTAAAATTATGAGGACATTGCTCTCGAGTTCAGAAACAAACCAGTTTGTACTTAAAAAAAATTGCATTAAATCATATACGGGTTGGATTTGCACTCTAAGGGTTCTGCAAATAAACATAGTAACTTTGAAAGATTGATTGAATTGGTTTGGACATACTAAATTGAATTGAACTGAATTAGTGACTGCCAAAATTACCAATAAGAGAATTAATTACATCTGGTCTTAATCTAAATCAGAATTTAAAGTAGGTATACCATGTCAAATATTTATTTTAACATAAAATAAAATAAAACTATTGAATAAATCAAATAACTTACTTCATGAGGTAACTAAGTACTAAAAATATTATCAAAAAATCAAGACAACGGGTCTAAATCGCGAAATTATTATAACGGTAAATAAATACCTATGCTCGACGTATTATTAGGTATGTATTTACCTTTATAATAATTACGTGATTAAGTCTTTAATTTTTGATAATATACTAACATTATAAGTGAAGGACCTAGAAGTTAGGACCTAGGTAATGGTTTGATTCTTATACCTAATAAAATGAAACGATCAATAGTAAGTAGGTTAAATTAAAACTTAAGTCAGTTTGCGGTTAACCATCGCTCCAGGTCAGGTAATATAAAATAAAGCAAATACTGTCAATAATTCTTTCAGTAGCTACATATTTTGTACATGTATGTTATATATATGTATGGTACATACGGTTACCGATCAACCTATAAGTTCCAGTTTAAGATGGTCTTCCGTTGTATATAGGCTTTCCGTCAGGGGCGTAGCTACCGCCGTATCCGCCGTATCAATTATACGGGGCCCCCGGCATACGAGGGCCCCCAAAATGCGCAAGTAAGAAAGTAAAAAATTACCTAAGAACTTCGATGGGACATGAACGCCTGTCAGAACTCAGTATTGTCCATAGATGCAGACACTTTAAAAAACTAAAGTAACTAAAACTAAACAAAGTCAGCTATAAATGATTTAATAACGACGACCGGATGGCGGAGTGGGTAGTGTACCTGCCTTCGACGCTGAGGTCGTGGGTTCGATTCCCACTTAAGACAAATCTTTGTGTGCATGAACATGGTGATTTGTCTTTAGTCTGGGTGGTTCTATGTATAATAAGTAGGTATGTATTTACAAAAGAAAAGTATATATGTATTAGTATCAGTTATTCTAGTACCCATAGTACAAGCTCTGCTTAGTTTGGGACTAGATGGCGTTGTGTGTGAGTTGTGGAATATTTATGGAATATTTATTAATAAATCAGTTTGCCGAATCAAATTGTTTATAATAATTATATAGTCAATATAATTTTATGCAAACATTGTTTTCTTTTGTGAAAATCTTTACCCTTTATAACGACCTCCAAATATTTTTTTTACGGGGCCCCGCTAAGGCACACTACGCCACTACCCGTGCAATGGGAGACCAGCATATACTGGCAATGTATAGGTTTATTGGTAGCCGTGTTTACACCATATCGTGTTTTATTAATAATAGGTGTCCGTCAGTCCCTACGTGTCGCGGTAAACAGTAAAACAAAACATGTTATGTACCTACCTAGGTAGGCATGCACCTAATATTTGTGATACATATAGAAAAGATTTATATTACTTAGTACCTACCTACGTATACCTATCATCTTCGTACCTATATACATCCTTATTTGTTTAGTCACGCCATATATAATAATAATAGCAGCCCTGTATCTAATAGGTACATGTCTTGGCTTGGGCCTCTTCTCATGATGAGAAGGGTTAGGCCATAGATTGGTAGACTTCACACTCCCTCGAGCACTTTTTAGGCACTCTCAGGCATACAGGTTTCCTCACGATGTTTTCCTTCACTGTTAGCGAGCGATAATTTATATGACAAATACACACATATTTTCGAAAAGACGAATCTTAAAGATTTATTGACAGAGGTGTGTGCCGTGGGTTCAAACCCGAGACCTTTGGCTTCACAGTCCTACGGTCTCCCACTCGGCTATCGCTGCGTTTCACGCCATAATTCGTGTAAACTGGGCAGAACTAAACAGCGCAGTCGCGTGAACGGCACGACTACTATCCCTTCGTTGATGTGTGCTTGATATAATAATAAATAATAGTTTAAAAAAACTAAAAAACACGCTTTTAAAGTACCTCTAACTAAAAAGTGAAAAATAATTCATATTGTAAGCTGAAAATGGTAATAAACAAAGTAGAAGTACTTTAAATGCGTGTTTTTTAGTTTTTAAACTATTATTTATTTTCTACTTTTTAGTTTGGTTTATTTATAAGAGCGTTTTTTTTTTTTTTAATTTAATTTTTTTTAAATTTTCTTTTTTAATTTTATGCTTTTTAATTTTTTAATTATTTTATCGAATTATTGCATTGTCATCGATCTTTGACAGGTTGCAAAATTTTAATGTAATCTGTCCGTTTAATGTGGGTCAAAATCGAGTCCAAAGGAGTCGGTCACATGCATACCTACATACTTACATGCATACATACATACAGGTGAAGCTAATATAAGCGTGTTAATATAGTATTACCACAAAAGCGAAAGATCGCCCCAGGCAGTAAATAATTACAAGCTAAGTAATTGCGAATAGACGCAACAGTGGCACGCAAACGGGTTTTATGCATTACATTGTATAGCATAAGGCCTGATCTCCTGGTATGGATGTGGCAGAAGTATTGTAGTCATCATTTTGACATTAAAATTGTATACAGGTAAATTACATTATTACGATGCCAGTTATCAGTACATGATTCTGAGGGCCTGGGTGCAAAAAACGACCCGGGAATCGAACCCGAGACCTCACGGTTAGCAATACACAATTTATATCGCTAGATCAACTATTAGATCAACTAGATTAGGAAAAAGCTTACTAGTAATTTGCAAATACAAATTACTAGTATTCTTGTTAACCCCCTCCAGCAAAGCTTAATTCGCTTGTGTTAGGAGGAAGTTCACGTCCGTGGTGTAATGGTCAGGATTCGAACCCACGACCTCTCGATGGTAAGACCGATTCCTTATCCATTGCGCCACGGCCACTTAATATGTTTACTACATATTACATTGTTTTTTTTGGTTACCACTAAGTAAAATGAGCTACATAGACATTTTTATTTGTTGGTATTGAATTTATCTACACGAGGAACCATACACTGTCTGCAAAGAGCACACTCTACATTTATAAAAACTCGTATTGTTCAACCTTACCAAGTATACAGAAAATAGGAAAAATTATGACAAATAAGCTGAAAATGGTAATGAACAAAAAATACTAGTTTTATTGTGAAAAAGCGTGGGGCGCTCTGTGCCACATTTTTCGTCTATCGAGCAACCCACGCTTTTTCACAATAATACTAGTATTTTTTGTTCATTACCATTTTCAGCTTATATTAGGAATTATTTTTCACTTTTTAGTTAGAAGTACTTTAAAAGCGTGTTTTTTAGTTTTTTTAAACTATTATTTATTTTCTACTTTTTAGTTTGGTTTATTTATTACGTTTTTTTTTTATTTTTTTTTATTTTAATTTTTTGTTTAAATTTTTTAATTTTTTTTATCGAATTTTTGCATTGTCATCGATCTTTGACAGGTGTGCAAAATTTGAATGAAATCTGTCCGTTTAAAGTGCGTCAAAATCGAGTCCAAAGGAGTCTGTTACATACATACATACATACATGTGAAGCTAATATAAGCGTGTTAAAAAAGATTCCGGCAGCATTGCCGTGCCCTCTGCCGTGCCGTGCACCTGTGCCCTCTGCATTCCGGGCAGCCGCTTTAACCACTTAGCTACGCTCGCCTCTTGCCAGGACCCTAAATTGTTAAAGCGGTTGCCCGGAATGAAGAAGTCGCAGGTTCAAATCCTACCGGTCTCATAAATTTTTTAACTGTTTCTCAGTACGGACATAGTAAAAAGACTGAAACGGACAAAACCATATGAGTTAGTTAGTGTTAGTGATTAAGTGAAAAATTACAAAAAATTACAATCACAAAAACAGTGATAGTTCAAAAGACAACATGAACAAAGTGTTTTCGCCTTAATAAAAACTAAGTAAAGTGTTATTGGACGCCTCTTAGATTTATGTTTACATATTAATTTAGGTTAAAATAGAATTACTCATTAGCCTTTATGGTCTAGATTGTAATTAAGATATTTGTGATATCTTACAATACAAAAAAAAAAACTTTTCTCAGTACAATTTGCTAAGCATAGCTAAATGCTATGAAAACAATCAATAAGAACTTACCAAGTATGATTCCCATGTAGTAGTTAGCACTGCCAAACAGGGACTTCAAAAAAGCAATCAATCTGAACCAGCCTTCGGAATCACAGAATGTGATTACCAACCCAAATATTAATTCAGCTAAGACGCTCAAAGTCGTGGCGGTTTTTCTTCCGAAACTGAAACAGTCAAAACAAGTGCAAATGCAATATTTGGAATTATGTTAGAAACTATCTTTTACCCACGATGTTTCCATGGTATTTCCTACAGAATCAAGGAACTTGCTTCATACATTAAGTCATGTCAGGAACCCTGTGCTAAAATTTAATACATTTTTCTTTTAAATTGACGTTCCTCCCATATAAACTTACACCTCTAATTTACCCGCTTGTGGGTAAGATACAAAGATGACACATATACCAGTTTTTAAGAAAGACCTTCAGCTATACACTGTGAAAACCGCATCCAATTCCATGCAGTAGTTTTTGCTTGATGCGCGTACGAATATACAGACAGACAGACAGATAGACAGACAGACAGACAAAAATTGTAACAAAATATTTTAAATACACCACTCGTATAATTTTTCTTTGATATCTTCAATGTACAGATATGGAAAATTTAAAATTTTATTTTATGTATAGATTTGCTTTGATCATATTTGGTATTATCCATAGTATAGGTACAATGTAAGATCTAAAGTATAGGAGGTATAGTGGGTATATATTTAGTTGATAACATAGATAACAGTATTCTGTTATAATTTTTTCATATAAATAATCTAGAAAACTCACCTGTCAGCCACTAAGCCAAAAATTATGCAACCAAAAAACAAACCGAATCTGCTTATTATAGCCGTTGATAGCAACTTCATTTTGTCGTCACAAAATACGAGCCACTGCAAACCAAAATTATTATTACTACGCGTATTTTATAAATAACTACGAAGGTAATATTTAATTTATAATAAATTCAGGAAAATATTATACATTTTAGCCTTTAGTTATTATATTATTATTTTCCTTGTTTATTGTGTTATATCTTGCTACGCCTTGGATTAAAACAGATTAAAACCTATTGAATTAATAAAGCCGTTTACGGGAAACTTATGGTACCTACTAGCGAACGTTATTATACACACGTAATTATGCACCAACATCGGTATATTTAAGGGAGACTTAAGACATACGCGAATGTCGAATTCGCGTGTACGAATGTAAATATGGTACATTTGTTTGTAGAAAAGGCTTAAGATGCTTGATTATTGAGCAATTACATTGTACACCGAAACTTGGTTAAGTAAGACTTGGTATCTGACACATTGGATAAATGGAACATCTCTATAAGTGAGACAAAACAGGTCCCTGAATGATCCCAATTATTCAGGTTTCACTGTACTAATCAAACTCCATCACAAATGAGTGTGTGCTCCATGGCTTAAATATAAAAGACATCAATAATCAACAGATTTTTTATTTAAGATACTCTTCGAACAGGATCAGAGCGAAACATCTTACTAAATAAACTCATTGGAAGTATTGGAATGCGAAACGACACAATAAACAGTTAGAGAACTCAGCAAGTAGATTATCATTAACAATCAGCCATTTATAGTCATCACACGTAGGTCAGAGAAAATTCTCAAAGGTTTTCTTGGAATTTATACACGTTGCTTGATATAGTGCACACGGTGCACACTTTCCCTCATAACCGCCCAATTAAGTAGTGGTATAAAAACTCAAGGTTAAGCTACACATTACGAACCCAGTTGCATAAAATGAATGCATACATTTGTTACATTACATTGTAAAAGTTGATGTTTACCCGGAGAAATTAAAGTCGCGACCTTAAATTTATCGAAAATTTCATCGTTTAAACTTCAACTTCTACAATGCATGCATAATTCTATGCCAATTTCGTTTTGTACCTACTTTACTACAGTGTTTCTCGGTTATACACTTATCGGAGTAATACTTAACTCGAAAACTAGTAAACGTATTAATTTACATAATTACTAAAATGAACATGTAATTAAAATAGAATTCTACGTAATAATGTGTAGTTGTTAGTTTCGTACTGTAATGGATTCCTTCATAATAGTCCTAAACTAAAACTTAGATATCCTTCACACAATAGAAACGAAAATATGTAAATAACTTAAAATTAAAGTAAATTGGGTATAACAAAATAATTTATAGATCCTTCAGGTTTTCTTAAACAAAATACTTCTGTTTGTTATAAACAAATATTTTCTGAAGCTGGCTAGCTTATATATAACTATATAAATAATAATATAATATTAATGAATATATATAATTACCGATTTCTTCAACCAAATAAACCACAGCAACTTTAAGCTCCATTGCTCACACTTCAAGTCTTCAGTTCCATTACCCCTCACAGTTTCAGAGCATAAGCTCGAATTCAGCACTTCTACATTGGTCGGCAGTATACAGTAGACTTCTGAAGGACGGAGGAGGAACATGTCTTCGTACTGGTTGAACATGGTGGGCAGCATGAGAGCGGCTGACACGAATGTGACTAGCCATTGCCAGGAGCCGATCGGGCCGAGAACATCAGTTGTTACGTCTTCATGGATCGTTCCAATTCTGTGAACGAAAATCTTGTTACATACGAATGAAGTAAATGAAAAGAGAGGGGTGATTAAAGGTGAATAGTTTTCTTAAATTTGTTAGTCCTTTGTTTTGGTTTCCTGGTAAAATTTGCTCCTTGAAAATTGCTGGTACTGGAGATAAGACCAATATCTTAATGTACCGAAAGCGAGGCAGCTACCTACCACTTACAAAAGTTAGACTAAAGCAGTTTGCTACATGATAACTTAACATAACATCACGCTTATATTACCCAGAAGGGTGTAGCAGAGGTGTACGACACCTACATTTCACCTGTTAAGGGGTTAAGTTGATTGGGTGAGCCTATCGCCGTCCACCGGACACAATTCCAACTCCGTGCTGCTATTGTAAATTTCCTGAGAGAAAGTTCACAAATAACACTTTGCCCGACCCGGGCATCAAATCTGAGACCACTAGAACATAGAGGCAATTCAGTTAGCTACGTGATTTTGCACAAAATCTGCGCAAATGAGTGGCTATTAACTAAGCTGTAGATCAAGGTTAAAAGAAACTACTTGTCTGAAAACGGTCTGAGTTCTTTTCTCGCGATGAAAATGGAATATAATTCCACTTTTCAGTGGTGACTTGGCAGATTCTACTATTGATATTATTTTCAGCAATTACAAATATTTTTTATTGAAATTATAATATGATAATGTACTTACATTGACATAGTCTCAACAATGTCACTTGTCTTTGCGGCTACATAGATTTGTAGTGGGCGAAGCAAATAATTTTATGCGTCATATTTTTATAATGAGTTACGACTAAAATAAATCTGCATTCGAAAGTAAAAAAAAGTGAAATTTAATATCACTACTGGAACTTTACCTGCACAATATTTTTGGTGGTCAACAGCGTTGCCAATAACTAAGTTTAATTTCAAGGCACCCTAACTAGATGCTTTTTGCGTTTGACAGAAATATAATTTTATTTTCTTCGATATATTATTATGTAAGAAGTGGCACGCCTGCGGAATTAGGGCGACTTTTATATGTATGTCAATAAAAATAAAGAGGATTTTTTCTTGAGATTTTGTAAGTGAAAGCCTCGCTAATAGTCTTAAGGGACGAGGACTTTTATTCTAAAGAATGTTTTTAAGGGAAGGGCCCACTGCAAGTCCAAGGAGGGCAACCAAACGAAGACTTTTTCCAAAGTTTTTTTTACACTCAATTGAAAAAAAAAAAAAAAAACAAGTGAAAAGACCACTGAATGTCTTAGACCTGGAACCTAGACTTAGGGGGGGGCAGTCTTAGACATGATGCCCTGGGCGGTCCTCACTTTCCGCCCCACGGTTAGTCCGCCCATAAAGTACGGCACTACCAAGAAATACAGCGCATGCGATCAATATGTGGTGGACTTATTAGTACCTGTAATGTACAATGTACCTACTTTATTAGTATCCGCGCGGATGGTAACTCGATAAAAAGCCTAATTTATGGTACTCAGGCAAATCAAGCATACTAATCGTGAAAAAAAAATGAAATCGTTCTAGTAGTTATGAGTCAAATCGTAACAAACAAGCAAAAATCAAAACTTTCATCTTAATAATATTACTTCGTTTAGATAGATTCGTATTCACTGATTTAAATAAACAAATAGTTTTATCAAACGTGTAGCTAAGCTGTATTGTAACTAAAATAAAATGTGTTTTATTTATAGCTGGGCCAGTAAGTAATAAATTGAACTTTACCAAACTTAGCACTTTGTGGCACTTGTTAGGTAGGTACATTCCTCAATCCTTTGTTGGCAGCTGAAAAATTTTCAGCGTTTGGTGCTGCAGATATGTTTATTTTGTTACTTTCCTATGTATATTGAATTTTGTTAATGGTAGAGCTCAATGGAAGCCACCATATAACAATTAACCTAAAAAATAGCAGTTCATGGGCTTTAAGAGATAGAGACCGAAAACCGGATCCAGCGTCAAAACCGGGCCATAATTTATGTCGTCTGTTCAATTAAAAAAGATTCTTCCCATAAATAGCGGCCGTGGTGCAATGGATAGGGACTTGCGATCGAGACGTGGGTTCGAATCCTGGCCAATACACCACGGACGTGAAACTCCCTCCTAACACAAGTGAATGAAGCTGATGAACATGTTATTATTTCTGAATCTATAAAGATTCAGAAATAATAACATGTTTTTTTAATCGTGCCACGAATCTTACCACTCATATCACAAATATGATGTAGATGTGAAATACAAAGCATATTTGCAGAAGAGTCACTCATTTGATAGTATAATAAATGAAATTTTATCTTAGCTGAGCATAAGCTTCATTCACTTGTGTTATGAGGGAGTTTCACGTCCGTGGTGTAATGGCCAGGATTCAAAGCCACGTCTCGATCGCAACCCTATCCATTGCACCACATCCACAATCCACTCATAATGTTTACATGAGTGCCTCATTGACAGAATGGTTAATTTGTATGCCCTTTTTGCTTTTAATTTTTATTTACACAAGAAATGAAAAAAAAAAGTGCCATGGATCCGACGACGCCAGGAACGCTTCTCTCAGGAATCACCCATAAAAATATTGAATTAAATTGTATCGTATAAGGTTATGCTATAACTTCTTAACATGGTGTGACCAGGGTCTTTTCAGTCGTAAATTATGCGTATGAATGATTCGGTATCGGCAGACATTTGATATTGATCCTTTATTTTTTATAACTGTTCAGTCCAGAATATTAAATAAGTGTTCGTGTATTTTTCCGTCTCTGCTAGATTAAACGTAACTTAACAAATTGTTATTGTTAAAAGTACCTACTTATACAAAAATATTTTGACGCTAAAAATAAAAGATTATTTTTTCTATCTGCAGTGCCATTGTAAACACAAATGAAAACTAAGGCGTAAGATACATTTAGTTATAAAATATGTGTTTACATATTTTATTAACTAGGCTGTATTTTCCACTTATTCATTTTATTACTTTTACTATAACATATCTTTATTTACAGAAAAAATACATGTTGAATCTTAAATTAAACTAGTTTAATAACTTAATCTAAACTTAATAAGTCACTGTCAGAGGGCCTCGTACCCAAAATGCTGGCAGTATTACCGCGCCTCATTCCTTTTACTTAATAAATTAAAATAATAAAAACATTAATCCCACTAACAGATAATACAATTGTTATGTAGAGCAATTCCTATGTATCTATGCACAAAATGTTTAAATGATAAAACTTAAAACATTGCTCTTTTAGGAAACTAACAGAATAATTTACGAAGAATTTATTAATTTAGAAGAACGACACAGTTAAGTATTTCAAACAATGAAATTCGCTAATGAGAAATACGAGTTACGATTAGAATTTAGTAAACGTGTTCTCTATGTGTATCTATCTGCTTTTGTATATTTGGCCTTCAGTATTTGAAGACATTGTAGCCAAAAACTTGAGGTATGCTCACTTAAGACGATTATAATATGCCCAAAAACAATGCGCAAAACAATTCTTAAAAAAAATAAATAGTGCCCTTCGTTTTGCTGGCTCATCTTGGCGCCAGATTATGTTGGGTTTTGGATTTCATATTTTGAAGCAAACCCGTTATTAGCTGCAAATATTTACACCACAACTTACGAGAGGATATTCAGATCTTTAGAGACACCTTTAAATATTATATTTAAAGCAACACAAACTAAACCCATAATCTTATAATAGAAGGAAAATGTTCTTTTTTAAACACATAATATCCTTAAAATGGTGTTCCTATTAAGTATACCTAGGCATTATAAATAGTATATATATATTCAAAGTATATAATATAATATTAAACAGTAGGTAAGAACAAATACAGTGATCTGCTTTTGTACAGACAATCGTGATAATTAAACATACATAAAAGCTACGTTAACACACATGGTGCTAATGCGATAACGTTTTCAGGGTCAAACAATTCAAAGGAACGTAACCAAATTATAATAATACTAAATAGTGGTTCCCCGCGACTTCGTCCGGATGGAATTCGTTATCATATTTATTTGACCACGGTTTTTTCCGCGTTATAGGCATAGCTTACTACTCTGCTCCCGTGGCGATTAGCCCCATTTTAGCAACATATGGAATTGCTGCTCCGGTCCTATCAGTCGTAGTGCATTGTTATATAGTCGATAGTCTTCCTCAAAAAAGGACTATCTAAGATTTCAATTCGGAACAAACAAACTGACGTCTTTCGTGAATTGAATCATACATTTTGTAATTTTCCTGTCTGATAACCTCACCGGACATTATGTAATGTTACATAAATATTTGGTTGGAATTCGGTTTGTTGAACTTGACATTTAATCAAACTAGTACTTTGCGAAACCAGTAATTTAATTTAGATTTTAAACTTGTAATCGACGTTTAATAATTAAAAAATGGAAAATAGTTATTATAGCGCAATTATTTTTTATGTTATAATATTTGGATCTTAAATATTTTTTTGAGAAATTGATTTTGTTTCAAGTAGCTTCAGAGGGTTAATTCTTTGGTATCGCCCTGTATTAGAATAGCCGTAATCTAAGTTTTATTATAATTATAATGTTGCAACCGCGTTTGCTGCAATGAATGGCTTGTTTCATCGTTACCATTACAGCCGTGAACATAATTAACACCTGAAGATAGTCGACTATTGACTGTAGATATTGTAACTATTAAAAAGTTAATTACAGTCAATCTTAGTTATCGCATGAAGCAACGTATGGATTTTTTGCTGAAAGATAATGTTGGGTTAAGTGAAAGATTTTTAATAGAGCATTAACATTTTCACGTTATATTCTATTATAAAAATGGTACTAGATGTTTTGATACTAAATATAAGATACAAATATTTTTAGTAGGACCATTTGCTTAACTAAGTATTCTAGTATTGTGAGCTGGTTTTGTTCTGGAATTGAACTGGCTAGGTTCGATGTGGAGTCGATCTATTTACGAACGATCGAAAAGTTTAGTTAGACTGGGTAGAGCTATTAAATTGGAGAAGGCTATCACAATATCTTATAATTATATTAATATTATAAAGATTAAAATTTTTTTTTCTCTGAAACGACTGAATTGATCTTGATATAAATTGGTATGGAGATAGCTTAAGACCCCGGAACTAACAGAGGCTAATTTAGATCTACGTGTCACGCGGGCGGAGCCACGGGCCGAAGCTAATATAAAATATACTGATTGCTTTAAAAATAGTTAAGATTTTTACGAGGACTGTGTTAGATACTCGTACCAATTGCATTTGTACTTTATGCGTGACAAAAAGCAGATTGTAGACTATCAAAGCTTTCAATACAGTTTATCACAAGAACCCTTTAACCGAATTTTTAAAACGAAGTAAATTCAAATTCACATCAACAATTGATTAAACGATATGAAAGATTCAATGAGAGTACTTTTTAGGACATACTTTTTTTTGAGATAATGACGCTACTTTCTCAAAAATATCTCGACGAGTATTATTCAGAGAGAGATGAAACGGCCGTTCCTCTGAGGCACCGATCACCGAACTGGCGACTGGCAGGTATGGCCAATGGCCAAAGAAAGATAAGAGGTTAGGTTTTTTCGCGCGATTGCGGTAACCGTCCGCGGGTCGCCGCCGCCAGTCACGAAACGACGTCGACGATTGCCATCCATTCGCAACAAGTCCGCCGGCACGCACGCCTGGCGTTCGCCTCACGATCCACGCCGTCGCGCGTTCCACATTACTCAACCATCAATGGTGTTTGTGAATATCAGTACTAAACCTTCTTCAGCACAACCCTAGCAACTACAAACGAACTAACCATGGACAAGGATCATGCCTTGGAGGAAATGATGGGGAAACTCGGTAAGTCGCACTCTTTATTGAACATATGGATACTTAAAACTTACAGCCCGTTCAACCCTAAAATTTCGTAAAGGTACATTCTTTTTTGTTTCGTACGGTTCGGTGCAAGTTTATTGGCCTCGTTTTCGTTGCAACTAGTCAATCTTGTATTGACTAAGAAATGTGATCAGTGGTGATCGCAAGAGTCGTGAGCGTAAACCTTCATGTCACTGAGATGTAAGTTTAATCGGCGGTGCGCTTTCATTTCTAATTGATCACATCCTTAATGACAGACTTCTAGCGAAATACTATCACCTGGCTTGTTGAGCACTAAAGTCAAGTGCGACGAAGGCTTATACAATTTGCCCACAAATTTGTGGAACACATGTTGGTGTAGGTAGATAGATAGATGTGCTAAATCATTAAAATTTATCAGTGCCTCTTATCAGTAAATAAAAAATATCATAGCTATATGAAATTTATGTTTAAAATGTCATAACTCAACGTAGAGCCTAAATCACAGTGCTAGAGTAAACTTTTCTTTTTTAAATTCTGAGCTGTTCCCATTACAATCAGGTGCCTCTGTACCTACGCATTATATACATTGCCGCTATTTAAATATGTATCTTGGCACCACGATTTTGGCTACGATGTAAAAAAAGTATGTGTAAAAGAAGTATCTACAGAATTTGTATTAAGAGAACAAATATTATCGTAAATATTTAGAGCATCATAAGGAGTCACAATTTGTATAGTCTGCCAAAACTGGCTGGACTAGAATTTCATTAATATTTTTTATTTTTGGCTAGTTGCGTCTTATTATAATCTCACTGTCTTTTGAGACGCGTCTAATAAGCGTCTCAAAAGAAAGTGATTGTATTTAAACCGGTGCCGAAAATATCTTTCATTGAACGTAGTCCTCGTACGAGTCCATAGGAGTTGTAAAAGTCTATTAATAAAGTTCATTTCTTGTGAACGAAATACCGGCAACGAAGCATCTGGATGCATAATTCAGTCAACATACATTATTGTGCCGGCGACTATTAATAGTACTGTCCGTAATGACGTGCGATTTAACGCAGGAAATTGAAGTTTCACAAAGATATTACTGATTAATCACTATTTACTGCGAGTTGTCAGTAAACTCTTAAAACGAATATAGCTAATTGCCTTGTTCCTATTATTAGAAGAAAATAGTTTAAGCTACAGTTAGTATAAGAGTTTGTTTAAAAATGTGATAATTTTACTTTCCTTATAGTAGTCCTTCTTGAATATACAAACCGGGTTTAATAATCTTATCAAAAACTAGTTTTAATACATAGAAAATTCGTTTTCTTGAGACGACATAATTTATTGTGTTTACCATAAATTGAGGACATATTAGCATAAACACGTGAAGATAAGAAGGAAAGACTTAGAACAATAACTACTGAATTTGAGAATATTATCGAGAAACTAAATAGTGATTACCATAATGACTTGATAACGGGTGATTTGTAAAGTAATGAGTTGACAACACGTTTATTACATAAGCTATTGAAAAGGAGATTACATTAAGACCTTTGCAACTTTTCATTCGATAAGTATATTGTTGCTTAAAATCGCTTACTTCATTGAGTTCGACTCGTACCCAAAATGGTTGTAAATTGGCACGCACGACATTTACATTTGAATATCAAATTATTTAGGCCAACCTAAATTGTATAATGAATAAATAATTCACTAAAAGAAACGTGTTATATTCCATGAGATACATAAATTAGGCAATATAATTGAAAAACCCGATAGACACTAAATTTTCTAAGAGAAATACCAATTATCGATTCTAGAATAGCTGTTTGTTCTATCGATCCATACGGTTAGTTCAATCGGCTAAGTAGTATGTTAATTTTGTGAAATACATGACGGTCAGTCGCGTGACACGGGTGACCCTGTAATATACCAGCAACTATTACTGCATCGTAACTGCAGTACTGTTTATAGACAGATAACCTAAATTAAAAAAAACTAAAAAACACGCTTTTAAAGTACTTCTAACTAAAAAGTTAAAAATAATTCCTAATATAAGCTGGAAAATATGGCACAGAGCGCCCCACGCTTTTTCAGCTCATATTAGGAATTATTTTTCACTTTTTAGTTAGAAGTACTTTAAAAGCGTGTTTTTTAGTTTTTTTTAACTATTATTTATTTTATACTTTTTAGTTTGGTTTATTTATAAGAGCGTTTTTTTTTTTTTTTTTTTTTTTATTTAATTATTTAAGTATGTTTATTTTTTTTATTTTTTTATCGAATTATTGCATTGTCATCGATCTTTGATAGGTGTGCAAAATTTTAATGAAATCTGTCCGTTTAAAGTGGGTCAAAATCGAGTCCAAAGGAGTCGGTTACATACATACATAATACATACAGGTGAAGCTAATATAAGCGTGTTAAAAAATACCTTTACCACGATAATGTAATTGCCCTATGGACTTTTTAATTAATCTTTGTTTTATACTTGACACAATATCTTTGTCGTGCTGATAGCCTATTTAAAAACTGATTTTAATATCAACAGATGTTTGCGTATCTAATAAAGATAGTTATCATTTTTGTTTGATTACTTTACGATGGCTTATTGTGCATGTATCAGATATGCCTTTGCAGTTGCGTTGGTAATACTAATACTAATGACAATGTTGTACTACCCGTGTGCTACAAGATGTCAAAATTACACAGTAAAAAGACAAAACGAAGCGAACGCGACAGTCCAAAATTTTCTAATTTAAAGTAATGCCAAAAATATAACTACTATTCAGATCATGTGAAGGATTTTCAGTGAAACTGAAGGTCTTCGACCAAATCAAGGTCACCGCTGCCTACTGCATGGACTTTGTCCAAAACATTAGTCACTGTATTTCTCGCCAAATATTATTCGCGCGCTTTTTACTTTTACTAAAAGATTTTTAGACACGAGTATGTTTCATAATTAATGATTGACCTAGAAAATAATCTGGTTGGATCAATGTCAGTGACAGTAAACATCTTGGTGTGCTGTCAGCTTTGCGTCAATTCATCATCAACAAGAACAAACCTGTAGGAAGATCTTGACTTGTTAACACACATTCTTTAGGGAATGTAGCAAACGGACTTCAAATCAGAAATCAAATCATTTATTTCCATGGACCCTAAGGGTCGCTCGAGCACCTAAAAAAAAACATCAAAATACAAAAAATATAAAATTATAATAAAACGCAACTAATTAAATTGTAATAAAATGATTTGACACCGGCGGCGCGGCGCTTAAATTGACATTAATTTAACTTAGAAATCTGAATTAAAATCAATTCAAATACCAGCTCCGATGGGTATTGCATAAGAAAAGCTGGTGAGAAATTCATGTGCACCATCTTTCCCAATAATTCATACAATATTTGTTTGTTTTTTGACAATAACTCCTATGTATTCCCATAGCATAGCAACTAAAACACATGTACTTGTAATCTACGGGTTGGTAAGTGATAACAACAGGCCATGGAAATCAACAATCCACAAAAGCAGTTTTTAGACTTTGTTGCTTCATCTGAAGACATTATGCCTCAAGCGTCGGTAATTCCAAGGCCTGGTTTCACCGACCAACCGGAACACATTAGTGCAAGCTTGGCGCTTCCATGCTTCCACCCTTGAGCCTCGTTCACAAGAGCTCTACCACCATCGAAAATAGGAGATAAGGGCTTAGAATTTCCTGATAGCGATATTGTTTGTGTTTACAGTCATTAATCATGTCCTATCATTCATAATAATATGTTTGTTTTAAATAAATTTATGAATATATAATATAATATTCCGATTGATTGTTAAAAAAATATGTTATTGTAGTCATAAAGTTATATTTCGCCCCGGTACCTAGTAGTTACGATAGGGATTGCAAAATAATTAATGCCACATGTTGTACTGATAATACCAGCAATAGTAATTTAAAGATCGATTGTTAATTCAATATTCATGTTATTACGGACCAATTTGTGATGACGGTTAACTAAGGGCTGACTTCACTAAACTTCCTTATCTACGGTTTAATTAAATCTGTATTTGCCTCTCTTTCTCATTCAATGTTTGAAAGAAAGCTGTAGTTAAGAGTAAAATTCAAGTTTACCACGATGGTAAAATCGGCACTAACTAAGCTATTTTCAGAACTGTACACATACTGACTGATTGCCGCGATGGTCTAGTGGTTAGCGTATGCGCTCACTGCAAGGTCTGGGTTTGCTTCCCGGGCCGGGCAAAGTGTTATTTGTGAATTCTGTCAAGAAATAGTTAGCAGCACGGAGTTGAATTGTGCCCAGTGGATGGCGATAGGCTTATCTGTATCCCATGGGACTTAAACATAACAGGTGAAAGGTGTGTTGTACACTACTGTCACTACCCTTCTGGGTAAAATAGGCGTGATGTTATGTTATGATATGTATACATACGGTTGCGTTAGATAATGTCACACACGATAAGAATACGACATATTGATTACGTAACAATTTTATCTTTATGTAATTTATCATTGATCTGTTGTAAACTTTTCTATGATATGAGTTCTCTATTTCTATATCCGTGATTTATCAGTAAATATTTAAATTGAAACATAAAACAATAGTATTGTTACAACGTCTTGTAGGAAGTAGAATCGCTTATGAGACGGTTAAATGTTTTCAAAAGTTATGCGCAGAAATGTGTGATCTTGAGATGTCAATTCAACCCAGATATTGTAATGAAGATTGTTGTAAAGTTTTTAAATACATTAGTGACGTTAAGTCAGCTGACTACTGGTATCCACCTACGGATTGAGTGAGTAAGATACGAGTCATTTTGAAGGTGTGTCTTGCTTCGTAAACAGTGATAAATCAAAGGTAATGGATGAATACAATAGGTGTGTGAGCAGCCACTGCTAATATTGAACCGATCAATTATTCTACCCACTTTTCTTAAGAACGTATTGGTATCACACGTATGCCTACCAAATGTACACAGTGCTGTTAAAATAGAGTATCCTTATCATTGTGTAATGTCAGCTAATATGACAAAATCTGGCACAAGTATTTAAAAGTAATTGGCTTGTAATAAAACGGCATTATATCTTAATGACATGACAATGATATTATCATGGTATTATGGCTTTAATGATAAGCTACCATAGGCATATCTACAGTTATTACTCATTACACTAATCTTATTTAATTGCCTCTTTGGGTTATTAAAGTCTGTCCAATTTTTAACCCACTACGCCGAAGCCATAAGGTATCTTAATGATTTTGGCAGTCTATGTATGCATGTTTGTATGTTCCAGTGTAGCGCCTTAACTACTGAACAAATTTGAATGAATGAGGTGTCAATAGATTTGTGAAAACGGCGGGGTGATATAGGCTATATAATTTTATTTATAAATTTAAATAAGGGATTTTAAACATCTGATTATTACATCAAAAATAAATATGATACGATTGTTACGATAGGGACTGCAAAATAATTAATGCCACATGTTGTACTGATAATACCAGCAATAGTAATTTAAAGATCGATTGTTAATTCAATATTCATGTTATACGGACCAATTTGTGATGATGATGACGGTTAACTAAGGGCTGACTTCATCAAACTTCCTTATCTACGGTTTTATTAAATCTGTATTTGCCTATCTCTCTCTCATTCAATGTTTGAAAGAAAGCTGAAGTTTAGAGTAAAATTCAAGTTTACCACGATGGAGAAATCTGATAATCTTATTGGGTTTTGTATGAAATAAAAGGTCTTGGAAAGCACAAAAAAATATATGTTTATGTACCACTTACCCGACTGCGTGAAACGGAGGTCTAAAAGGGAGGAAACAAGAAAATATTTCAGGTACGAAATTGGTTACGAAAATTACAAAATTACAAAAATGGTCAAGGTAGGGCCGAAGTCGCACCCACTTTTTAAACTTATTTTTTTTATTGGGTCTGTTTTGAATTAATTTTCGATGACACCCGAGTAAGTTATATCCTATCATGGCCATATTAGACTGACTTAGGACTGACCTATCCTTACTAATATTATAAAGGCCAAAGGTTGGAAGTATGGATGTATGGATGTATGGATGTTTGTTACTCTTTCACGCCAAAACTACCGGGTCGATTTCGATGAAATTTTGCACACATGTAGCTTATAGTCTGGATTAACATATAGGCTACTTTTAATTGACATACCACTATAAATCTATAATGCATGATTCTTAAAGAAAGGTACTTGGCAACTTTTTCTCAGATTTGTTTTCTTTATACGACGAACTCGTTAACAGCGAACGGTGTTAATTCTCTTGATCCAGTAATTTCAGCGCCTAATCTCACCGCCAAACCGGCACATTACAATTCAAGCTCTTCTATTTTGTGACAGGTTAAAGGTGAGACGGTGGTGTTTCCGCCATCGAGTTTGTTCACAAGAGCACTACCACCATAAACAGATACACATGAGGAAATAGGAAGCCATCGATTCTGTGTCTCCCTGTTCTGATCACGTCATCCTCATCGGCTAAAAATATCAGCATCAATTCTATTTAAAATCGATGCTTAATAGATTGCAATTTAGCCATCATCATTATCAAGTGAACGGTCGTTTATTACTTTTATAATTACAGATATCGATCTCAGTAGCAGTTAAATAAATCCGGTCAAGTTTATCTGCCCTTTTCACGTGACTAAAGCAATGAAAGTATAAATAGGATTATTACTGTAATAACCTCAATTCAAAATAAACTCTAGTTACTACGGACACTACGGATAAGTATTTAAATGCACAGTAGAACGAACTGGCTAATTTCACAGTTGTTAAGGTCGTAGTTTGTTTATTAGGTATTGATACTAAACTTGTCACTATTTGGCATTTATTTTCGAAACTAGAATATTGAGACTGATGTTTTGAAATGTATATAATGTATATTCAGTTGGGTTGATGGCACAAAGAGTCTCGCTCGCTGTGTAGTGAAGTGTAGGCCATCATGGAGATTCGCAGCAGTAGGTGGTAGGTGAGACAAAACGGTATAAATGTTTTATTTTATTGAAACGGACAAAATCTATTGACCCGTATTGTCCGAGTAACTTAGGTATTACAGGAATGTATTGTAAGGCGATGGGCAGTAATTCTATGCAATTAAGCAAGACCGTTTCCTTATTTACACATTAAACGAATTGTCTTCAGTTGCTCAACGGTAATGAATGCTTGTTTAAGTGCTCGTTTACTTGCGTGCTAATTTAAGACTGCTGTTTGCACTAAGACTTAACCGCTTAAATGCGAAGTCGCGTTCATTACTTATACCATTTATAACTCAAAAGCAGGTGAACCGATTTTAATGGTTTATGCTTTGTAAATTCCTATCAGTCCCGAATAGCGTCATAACCTTTTTTCAAAAATTAGACAACGTGTCTAAATCGCGTAATTATTATAAAGGTAAATAAAAACCCATGCTCGACGTTTCAAAATGACTGGCATCATTCGTGGTCACGAGCCGACGCGATTTAGACCCGGTGTCTAATTTTTGAAAAATGTTCTCTAATCGCGAAAGTTTAAAAACATATAGCGTAATGACTATTTTAATATTAAAAGGAGTCGTAAAACATATTTTTTTTAAATAATGGCATAGCAACGGTCACATATCACCATAGAAATCTTAATAACTAGTCAATAGAAATGCTATCGACTATCTTTTAACACTGGGACGCATGTCGCCGGTTTTCAAATACCACTTTTTGTATTCCTACAAACAAAATTATTCTTTTTGGCGATGACATTAAGACGACAATTCCTCAACTCGCACTTATGTTCGATTAGACAAATGCGCTTGTATTCCTGCAAACAAAATTATTCTTTTTGCGATGACATTAAGACGACAATTCCTCAACTCGCACTTGTGTTTGACTTGACAGATGCGCGGCGACAAGGTCACGCGTCTTTGACATTTCTATTGCCTTATTATTAAGATTTCTATGCATATCACAGATTATTCCTAAGGCAGCACAAAGTTTTCCAGATCAGTAAATAATTCATAAAATAAACAATGGCGTATAAGAAGTTTATTGATTTAATGTGAATCTCGAACAATATAGACTCTACAAGTACGTCATATGAATAAAAATCGATTGCCGCATACAAGTAGATTCCTTAAAAATGGTCCGACCGACGAAAAACTGAAAAAGCCTTAATATTTTATCACTAAGTTGACGTAATATTTTTGTGTTCACTCCTAATAAAATAATGGGTACGCGGCAAATAGTGCTTTGATTTTCCATCACTTTTCATTTTACTGTAAGTATTGGAATACATCTATATATTTATTCAGCATAGCAGTAATCAATGATAATATCGATTCGATGTTTCATTGATAAATGGTTCGTTTAAATTATTTGTTTTACACTTTTTATCGCCCAACGTTAAGAATTAGATGATCAAATTATTTATTGCGGGGTATTCAAACAATTTATGCATTGTAAAAAAATATATAATATATGACTGCGTCGTTGGTCTAGTGGTTAGCGTATGCGCCTCTCACCGCGAGGTCTCGGGTTCGATTCCTGGGTCGGGTAAAGAGTTATTTTCGAACTTTGCGTCAGGAAATTCTTAATAGCAGCACGGTGTTGGAATTCTGCTCGGTTAATAGCGATAGGCTCACCCCTATGCCATGGCACCTAAACATAAAATATTTCACAACTCACACACAACGCCATCTAGCCCCAAACTAAGCAGAGCTTGTACTATGGGTACTAGAATAACTGATACTAATACATATATACTTTTCTTTTGTAAATACATACTTATTATACATAGAAACACCCAGACTAGGACAAACCCCCATGTTCATGCACACAAAGATTTGTCTTAAGTGGGAATCGAACCCACGACCTCGGCGTCGCAGGCAGGTACACTACCCACTCCGCCATCCGGTCGTCGATAACAGGTGAAATGTAGGTGTTGTACACCTTCGCCACACCCTTCTGGGTAATATAGGCATTATGTTATGTTATGATATATAATATATGACGTGATTGACGTGCCGTCTTGTTTACAGAAAGCAGTAAACATTCATGCCTAATGTATGCATATTTATGGTTCAGTGCAGTTGTAACTGAAAATAAACCCTGCAATCTTAGTGCATCGACACACCTACGGAAAATACGCGGCGCAAGTTTGACGTAAAACGTAAATTTTCATTTGTCTCAGGGGACTTTCTTCCCAATTCTCATGTGTTTATTTGTGTGCATATGAAGGTACTACAATTTGCTTAAAAGCATCATGTCTTCTGTTAGCAAATAAATAAAAAAACACATGTTATAAACGGATGTTGCCCAAATTCTGACGATTTGATTGATTAGTTGTCCATTTAATGTTCTGCCACAAAAGTAAAAAAAAAAATGAAACACAATAAATAAAACTTTACAGTGTTTTCGAAATTGAAACACTATACATCTAAATATAAAGGGGTCCTTAGGTATGTTGTTTATTCCTACTAAAATAAAGCTGTGGTTTAGTTGCGGTTTGACTCCGGACCTTACTCAACGTTATTAATAAGAAATTGGATATTAAATACAATGTAAGCAAGCAGATGAGTACTTGATGATATTGAGGATCAGTCAAGTACTATTATTAGTCGAACTAGTATCGTATTTTTTGACGTGTACGCTAGCACTAATGGTCGCGACTCGCGTATGACATAAATAATTAAAAAAAAAACTGTAAACACGTCATGGTTTTTGCATGGAATACAGATTTTAGTCTAGTTGTGTGTGACCTGTGATGTATGGTTTATTTAATGCTTTTTATAAGGAATTCAACAATGCCTTCACATAAAACATAACATACGCTCTACTGAAAGAGTTATATATAGAGTGCATTACAATACTAAATAATTAAATATGCAAGTCATAATTTAAATTTATCATCTTTTGTAGAAAGAAACAGATTAAAGAAATGTTTTATCTTCGTCAAAAGTAAATTGTGATTACGTATGTAGACTAAAACTGATTCAATTAATATCACATCCATACTTACTTTATTGCAATATTACGGCGGAAAATTTTTGGCAAAGTTTTCCAAAAAAAATTTTACGCTATGATTCCAGAAACTTAAGAATATGAAAATAAATATCATGTTGTCTTTTATTAAATAGGCGAGAACAAAAAGTTTACAAGCGGTAAAAATATTTTATATGTTTTTGCCAATGAATATACTAAGTCACGAGATTAAATCCATATTCATATAATATAAATTCTCTATTCACGATTCTCGTAAGCACATAGTAAATATTTTCGTTTCAACAACATAATCAGATTATATATATATTATATGTGTGTTTATAAAGACGTTACGTAAATATTTCAAAGACTCCATCATGTCCCACTTTTCTATTTATTTTCAGTGATGACGATGACGGATCCATTTTGAGTGATGGTATTTTTGTCTGAATGAAATTTCGTAAAGAGACAAGACATTTTGAATGTTTTCGACATGTTCAGCTTCAATAATACCTGTAATGAAGATAACAAGAGATAACTACTGGGATCTTCAATAAATTATCACCAGATCGCAAATGGTAGCTATAACATATAATACGAATCATGAACTACTCTTACGAAAAGGGTTGTATTCTATACTGGTTCAAACGAAATTTAGGATAATATGCATTCAGTGTCTGCAATTTCAGGGTGTGATGAGAAGTGAGGTTATTTATTACAACCCAAACTAAAATATAATATTGACTACTGATAGGTGAACGTATGTACATGCCTTTTATGTTATGGCACCAATAGGTAAATTCCACTGTGAGGTGTTTTGCTTTATATAAAGAACGGAAATGTACTCTACTTTAATTCAATACCCTAGAATCTGTAATATTCTACAAGGTACGTAATAGTCGATTAGGTTACACGAAGTTAGTCGTAATACTGAATACTATTTCACGAAAGCTTTATAATTTTATTGATTACACGCTTTTGTGTCGGAGGAAAGACGCATATACAGCAACGTTGTGGGGCGTTTTTCAAAATACTTGACCGTTACGGAACCGGAACGCCATTTAATTTTTTCGTTAATTTTAATTATTTTTTAATATTTATAGATAGCTTGTTAAATGAGCTTTTAGGAACTACTAAATGTTTTACATTTAAACAAGCAATTAAGTCAAAAAATTGGCTTTTCAAGATGACTCGAAACAAAAGTAGTTCCAATTAGCAACACTTTTAATGTCTCGTTAAATAAAAACAAAGTATTTCATGTATTTTTTTATTAAACCACTTAGTAATAAAATATCAAACATTCATAATAAAAGCAATAATGAACAATTTAAGTCATCTTTTCACGAATAACCGTAGAAATTGCCTCCGATTAGTAACATTTGTCCCGTAATGTACTCAAATTATACTTTGTTACGAAAAATCAGCGGGGTCTACAAGTAAATCTCTTAGCAATTCTGATAAAATATTATATATCAAACGAAACAATATTATGTTCATATAAATCTTCTTAATAATTAACACAGAAAAATAACATTTTCTAAACCAAGTCTCACTATAACAAATCACTAACTGGAACTCCTAGTTACTAACAGGAACATAAAGTTGAGTTCACAATACTAACCTATTTAACAATTTTACGTAAAAATCAGTCTTAAATAATATCAGTAAATCACAGTTATTAACAACATAGTTTACGTTAATTTAACATGACTAAGAAATTAAAAATCAGACTTCAATCAGTCTTATAAAATAATGTACCTTCAGTTATTTTATCAAATGTCTGTAAATACTACTAAAAACACTATAAATTAAGAGAGTAATTACATTTGTTTCACTAAGGCAATACACTTGTTTCACCAAGACAAGGAGGACAAATGTAATCAAAAAAGTCTGTCCCACTGCATTGCAATATTTACATTCGTCATCCGGAAAATGGTCATAAATGGTTAATAATGAACAAGTTTGACACCAGAAAAAATTATGATACAAAAGATTTAATATTTGTCGGTCTCTAAAAAGAACAAAATGAGTCGGCAATCCAGCGTTCGGTCCAGTATAAGTCTTGCAGTTTTAACATTCTTTAGCTAGTATAAAGTGTGTACTACTCCATGGCCATTTAGCTTTTTTGAGTAGACATAAATCATTGCGAGTCAAAAATTTGTCGATATCCAAAAACACTACCATATTCCAACGTAATTAAAAATACCTCTCGGCGTATGTTATGTTGAAGACCTGCAATTAAGTTCAAGTTTTATTTTCGAATGCACCGTGCTCAGAACTGTACAGACAGTCTCAGTTCAAATGTTTATCCACAATTAAATTTTGCATAAAAAATATAGTAATTCAAAAGTCACTTTATTTTCAATCAAAACTCGACTTTATAATTCCAGTTAGTAACAAAATCAATTCCGGCTATATGTAACGTTACTAAACGGACGTTACGAAAGTAGGTTTTATGATTTCACATCACAAAATTTTAATAAAATAGACTATAACTTTTAAATTTGATAAACTTCAGTTGTTCTTAGACATTCGGTGCACAACTTTAAACAATTTTCGTATTATAAACAATAAAATAATTTATCAAAACTTACCGTACTAATCGGAACACGTTGAATCTCGAAACCCCACTGTGGAACTAAAGTAACGGTTTGACCAATCATAGAGCCCCGAAAAGGAAAAGGAAATGATGTTAACTGTCATTAAAGGGTTGTCGCATTAAAAAAAATAATAGTATTGGTAGTTTTTTTTATTGGAAGTTGTTTAAAATCGTCGTTACTAACTGGGAATTCCGGTATGACTAAAATTCTGGGACAAAAGAAAATTTGATATTTTATTTGTTTTTATTATTATAACCGATAAAAATACATTACAGAAATATAATACAATGTATTTTTACCCCAAAAACCAAGAGTTTATATCAGTTTGATGCGGTTATTTAGAGATACGACATATCACAGTTAGGAAGGTATGCATGGGACATTGTGAAATAGGGGCCATGATAGACACATTTATTAACTTTTGTATAAATTTAAGTTTAATTTTCAACTATTTTAATGTTTTAATTTACTCCTGTTGAAATTTGCAATCAATTGATGTATTCAACATTAATACTGCCCTAGTAAAAATGAAATGATATCATTACAAATTCAGTGGACATGCTGTTTTCGTAGTGGTCAAAAAAATTGAAAAACGCCCTGATAAGAAATGCATAAATGAGAACGAGCAGGACATTTTGGGAGCATCATAACAATTTTCGGTATATCAACATAACGCAAATACCTAGAGCGAAAAGTATGTCAACAGTATTTAGTTCATAAATATTATTCATGTATGAAAAAGATTGCGATTGTCGGGGCTTGGCACTATTCACTAACGAAAATTAATTATCAGTAAACTTTTTATTATATTTTATAAGAATGAGTTGATCGCAATTAAAAAGCTGTTTTATTCGTAAACTTTATTTTAACATGTCAAAAAATATTTAAAAATAAAAAGATCTTTTAAATTAAATTAAGCAGAGCTAAATACGTGCCCTGATCTATTAAAATCATTTATTTACTTTTCTTAAGTCACTTTTTAAAATTCCACTAAGAAAGATAATATTTCGGCGACACAAATTTTATGTTTTTGTTCTGCGTTATTAATAATACATACGAAGAAATCATGTGTAGGGAATGAGGGCAGCTGGACGTCTGAACGAAGTAAATGACCTTCGCAGATTGTTTTGTGTGACATTTATTTTCGTCTTACCAGAAATATTCGCGCATATAATTATCAGAACAGTTATTGTTTTAAAATGGTACTATCGGAAAATGACAATCTTTTGAGATAATACCTACCTGACAGCAAGAATAACGCGCCAAAATGATGCCGGACTTCAGAAACGAAATGCTCTGTTAAAGCGTGGTAATATAAAATTTACAATATATACTCGTATATTTATTACGATACAATAAAAGGAAATTTTCAGAGTTTTTTACAGCTTGCATATAATTTAAAAGTAGGTCATGAACCATCGCTCCAGGTATACTTCAATTAAATACAGCTAATTGGCACCAAAATTAGAACACTCATCCATGGGTAATCAGGTTGTAAGCAAGTTTAATATATTTTCGAAATTCGGTTTCGGAACCTTAAGTGCTGGTTTATTCAATGAATTTCAATACAAAATGCCGATTCATCATATCAGGGGCCGTAGAACTAGTAAAATTAACCCTAAGTATGCAAAGAGCTATGTATTCTAATTTGAGGATTAAATCTGTTATCAAAATTATAAAAAAAATGCTTTTGAGGCGTGACATTTGTTTTTCAGTAAATATAGTTAAAAACGAATGTCACGCCTCAATAAAAAAGTAGTCTATATTTTTGTGTACAAATATCTCGAATATCGTGAATGTCCACATTCTCTCATTGTGTTTGCAATGTCTGGAATGGGTGATTGGCGTAAATGATACTCTGCCCGGTGGCCTTCGACTTTACAGCTCACTGTCTCAACGTTATGTCATACACTAAGCGTAGTCGAGGAGCTAAATAGCTCAGAATAACTGTTTCCAGCTTCAGCCACTGGAAGATGAATAGACAATGATCGATTTTCCAAAAAAGATACCGAAAATATTCAATTACAATAATTTTAGACTTATATGGTTTTCTCATGGTTGCCATTGTCAGAACTGGACCAAATTAAAATGGGACCACACGGGAAGCACCAGCTTTCAAATAAAAAAATATTCCTTAAAATCGCTTCGCCCAGTCGAAAGTTATGAGGTAAAATTAAAAAAAAAATACATTCAAATTGTGACCTTTTATGAAATCGGTTAATAATTTTATAAAAGTTAGAAATTATCTGTATTTTCTGTAATTTGAAACTTTTTTTTGCTATTTACCAGAATTTGTGTCCAAAAACAATGTTAAAATAAAAGAAAACATGTTGGTTTTTTATATAAAGACCCTTATAATGAATATATTATAGCTTATTTGAACATCGATGTGTGAAGATCAAGGGCACTCGGTCTCCCCAACTACCAGAAGTGTGGGCGACCTGTACTGTATAGTACTGTATACGTGTTTCCTCAATTAATTACACAAATGACAATTGATCATTTTAAGTACCGTTCACAACGAAAATCAATTAATCCTAGAATATTCAAACTGCCCCGAGTTACCCAAGCCATACGTTTTGCGCTCATACATGTAATAAGATTTTGGAAATAACGTAGTTTTGGATAATTATTCTGCTTACGTTGTTGACCTACGTTTGTGCAGCGAATAAATAAATAAATATTAAATAAATACTTCACAACTTACACACAACGCCATCTAGAATAACTGATACTAATACATATATACTTTTTTTTGGAAATACATACTTATTATACATAGAAACACCCAGACTAAGACAAACCCCCATGTTCATGCAAACAAATATTTGTCTTAAGCGGGAAATTACGTCACACTTTCACGGACACATTTGGAAGAACACGTGGTAATGAACCAGTTTTCATTTCGCTACAATTTCTACGCTTTATTCTTACATAATATTGTAATAATACCTTTTGTTACACTGATATTTATAATTATCCATTGAACCGTAACTATATCCCAAGGAAATATTTTATATCGTGACGCCATAAAAGTTTAATGTTGTGAGTTATCGGTCATAGCATATTATTATCGGCGCTAACATCTGTGTCAATATCTCTATGTGTGCGAACGCGTCAATATACACGACGAAACACATTGACGATACCACTATCTGTCTACGTCATTAACATTATAAAATTATAAACTATGAATACTTTACAGCGCTTATACCTAATTGACCTTTGACATTATTCTCCAGTTTTGCTTAAGTAAAGAAACAAAGCTATTAAAATAAATGAAAAATGCCGATCCTTTACGTAATACAAGATAGGTGCACATAATATGGGCATTAAATTTAAACACAAATGCTATCCGTGGTCAGTGTTAATTACCACTGGTAAAAAATATGACTTTGCCGAACAAATTGTACATTTTAGTCAGCTTGATCAAAACACATTTTTTTTTTTGGTTTTTAGGGTTCCCTAAAAAAAAATAAAAAAATAATTAAGGGGGCTCCCATACAACAGACATGATTTTAATAGACAATGGTACGGAATCCTTCGTGCGCGAGTCCGACTCGCACTTGGCCGATTTTTTATATTTTGTCGATTGTGTAGACCTGTAGAGAAATGGTGCATTGCTTCAAGGCCGTGGAGAGCATGTTGGTTTTGGCTTTTGGCTATTTGTCAATCGCATTGCGCTTCGACACTGAGTGACTCAGTTGCCCGTAACCTGCACTGCCGATTCGCACTTTCACAATATTCCTAAAGCCTGTATTCCTAAATGTACGTTACGAAACTAGTTGCATGAAATTAACGCATGCATTGAAAAAGTTGATATTAAGTAAACGTCTCTGGTTCGAACTGCACTCACACCTCTGTCATTAAATCGTTAAGATTCGTCTTTACGAAGATATTTGTATATTTATCATATACATAGTCGCTTGCTAACGCTGAAGGATAACATCGCGAGGAAACCTGCATGCCAGAGAGCGCCTAAAAAAGTGCTCGAGGGAGTGTGAAGTCTACCAATCCACACTTGGTCAGCGTGGTGGACTAAGGCCTAACCCTTCTCATCATGAGAAGAGATCCGAGACGAGCAGTGGGACATGTATTAGATACAGGGCTGCTATTATAAACACAAATATAATATATATATTTTTTAAAAGTACACAGGTATGGAAAAGTTGGTAAACAATACAAAAAAATTACCAACTGGTGCTTACAAAAGCTAATATATCAGCAACTCAAATACTTACGAACACGAACGTTTCATTTACCCGGATCAAACACAGCGGGCTATTTGTACGAATAAAAACACTTAACCAAACCATGTTATCTCTTTAGGGAACAATGTAATGTTTATTGATTTTCCCTATTTACTAATTAGTCTTGGTTTCGTATTTATTTCTTAAATAATGTGCTTATTTTCGGTTTCTGGTTTCATCATTCATGTGACGTTCATGGCATTGTAAAATATTTAAATGGATTATTCTTAGCACAATTCACGGTTGAATAGCATGGTTAGGTACTGGAATTCTCTATTTATTACATTTATTTACGAAGGTTTAATTATTATGTGGGTTTCATTGTAAAGTTATCGGAATCTTGTATGTAGGTGTAGGTATGTAGTTTAGAATTTAATTAATAGTGGCAAAGGTTGTTATTAGAATAGTTTATTCAATTGTCGTTATCGTGTGTGCTAGACTTTATTTCAGATTTTATTATAGGAATGCTTTATCGTTTAAGGCCATGTTAACTTTAAATTACATACACACATCAAGTGATATTGCCAATATAAGATGGCCGCGCATTGTATAGGCTTGGCGTGCAATGCTAGACCATTTTATACTGAAACTAGATGGCCCGCGCGGATCACCCGTGTTAAACGTTATACTGGCCGGTGCCCGCAAGTTAAAAATAATAATTAAAAAAAAATAAAAAATATAAAAAAATTAAAAAACACGCTTTTAAAGTACTTCTAACTAAAAAGTGAAAAAAAATAATTCCTAATATAAGCTGAAAATGGTAATGAACAAAAAATACTAGTATTATTGTGAAAAAGCGTGGGGGGCGCTCTGTGCCATATTTTTCGTCTATCGAGCAACCCACGCTTTTAGTTAGAAGTACTTTAAAAGCGTGTTTTTTAATTTTTTTAAACTATTATTTATTTTCTACTTTTTAGTTTGGTTTATTTATAAGAGCGTTTTTTTATTTATTTTTTTATTTTTTTATCGGATTATTGCATTGTCATCGATCTTTGAAATTTTTAATGAAATCTGTTAAAGTGGGTCAAAATCGAGTCCAAAGGGGTCGGTTACATACATACATACATACAGGTGAAGCTAATATAAGCGTGTTAAAAATATTCACATCGCCATGTATTGAATTTTTGCGTAAACTCACTTCTAACAGAGAACCCCTAAATTCACTCTACTGGCAATAAAATTTAGGAAAACCCCGTACAGAAATTTGTTTATTTTTATTCAAATTTAACTATACGAAAAGTCGTGCTTGTAACAACCGTTGCGCAACCGTTCATCTCTCATTGTACCGCCTTCGGAACGGAAATGCCAAAAATCTATTCTTAGTGCGTCCCTAGGCCAATTTAGAATCTTCATTCAAAATTTAAGTTTCTAGCCCTAGCGGTTTACGCTCTGCGTTGATGAATTAGTCAGTCAGCCGAGCGAACAATTATATGAGTATATATAATTATAGCGTATATTATAATTATATAGATGTATAGCCTGATGTGAGGCCGGGATATCTTCTACACGTGATATAATATAACTAACATTGTGTGTTAGTTACATTATATCACATGTTGAAGTATATAGTTTATTTAGTCAGCATTAGTTAAGAGGATTACGGCTAAGTAATCTTCTCTAAATTAATTAAACTATAGGTACTACTGTATTATGGTGGTAGAGGTTTTGTGATGCAACCCGAGGGCATGAGCAACTCTTGTACATACCACGGTAGTTTAAGTTCAAGTTTAAGTTTCTTTATTCGCTCTAAATGTGATTAACATTTGATTTTGTTCTTAGTCTAAAGTCACTAAATCCAACACATTCATCATTTTCAATATTCCTCTTTTCTAGTGAGATTAGGCTCTGATATTACTGATATGCTGGTAAAAGATATCATGACGAAGCAACATACGGTACTTCTGACAGAAAACTTGGCCCGGAATTTGCAAATGTATTGGGATTGGCTAGGGTTCCGTTATGTAATCATAAGCAGTCGGAAAACGGGTGAAAACTAATAAAATCTCGAACTATTCATGACTATTCCAGTGAAAAGTTGTCCTCAGGATATCTGAAATATTTTTACTGAATCACTGGTTAGCGGCTTTGTTACGATGCCCTATACACCCTATATAAGAAATAATATCGGAGTCTTCAGATGTAGATACGCAACTAGAATCAGTTTTAGTTGTTGGTCAATCCTCATGGGTTTAGAGGCTACATGATCTTTAGTAACAATGTGCGTACGAAAATGACAAGTTTGATAACTACATTAGTATCAGACTTATATCAGAAGGCATTGTTTTATCCTGTATTATTTGCCTATTTACTGCCTCGATGGTCTAGTGGTTAGCGTATGCGGCTCTCACCGTGAGGTCTCGGGTTCGATTCCCGGGTCGGGCAGTGTTATTTGTGAACTTTCCGTCAGGTAATAGCAGAACGGAGTTGGTATTGTGCCCGGTGGATGACGATAGGCTCATGCCCTATCCCACCTAAAAAATAACAGGTGAAGTGTGGGAGTTGTAATCCTCTGCCATACCCCTCTGGGTAATATAGGCGTGATGTTATATTATGTTATATGTTATTTATTAGCTATTGACTTCAACACGATGGAACATTATGAGCACGCGTTAAAACCACAATGAGTTTTCCAATTAGTTACTTAAATAGACAATGGAAACAGTGTACTGTGTAAATAAAGATAAAAAAAACTAATAGTAGATGTCAATGGAAAGCGTTCGCATGGATCAGCTGTAGCAATGGGGGTGCCACAAGGCTCTATTTTAGGGCCTTTCCTGTTTCTCTTGTATATTAATGATTTACCTCATCTTGTTAAAAAAAAAAATAAAAAATAGTGAACTGGTTTAGTGCTAATAACTTGCTTTTAAATGGTAGTAAAACAAAATATATTAGATTTTTTACAAAAAATGTTAAGCAAGTCAAAACTAGTGTGGTGATGGACAATGAGGAATTGGAAATGGTCAATAAGGTTGTCTTTCTTGGTATAACATTAGACTCTAAATTACAATGGGGCCCACATATAGAAACGTTGTCTGGTAGACTCAGCTCAGCAGCTTACGCCGTAAAAACAATTCGTCAACTGACCGATGTTGACACTGCGCGTTTAGTTTATTTTAGCTATTTTCACAGTATAATGTCATAATATGGTTTATTGCTCTGGGGTAGTGCCGCGGATATAGATTCAATATTTGTGCTCCAGAAACGAGCTATTCGAGCTATCTATATGATGAGTCCCAAGGAGACACTAAGAAATAAATTTAAAGAGATACATATTATGACGTTACATTCTCAATACATTTACGAAAATTTAATGTACGTTCACAAAAACCAAACGAAATTTAAGAAAAATAGTGATCTCCATAAATTAAATCTAAGGAACAAAAACAAACTCGCTGTGCCCACTACTAGGCTCCATAAAATCTCTAACTCGTTTCCAGGTCAATGTATACGCTTTTACAATAAACTTCCTTTAGACGCAATAGAATTATCGATAGGTAAATTTAAAAAATATGTTAAAACTAGCTTCCGCCCGCGTGGTATGTCAATTAAAAGTAGCCTATATGTTAATCCAGACTATAAGCTACATGTGTGCAAAATTTCATCGAAATCGACCCGGTAGTTTTGGCGTGAAAGAGTAACAAACATCCATCCATACATCCATACTTACAAACTTTCGCCTTTATAATATTAGTAAGGACTAAACTATGTCAAAAAGCTTACTATAGTATTTCAGACTACATAAATGATAATAGTATTTGGAAATGAATTGCTCTTCTTATGTGATTTTTTTATGTACTTTTATATTGTTATATTTTTCATTTTAAAAGATGGTGCACATGAGTTTCTCACCAGCTCTTCTCATAATGCAATACCCATCGGAGCTGGTACTTAGATTGATTTTAATTCGATTCTAAACAGTTCGATTAAAATTAATCTGAGCCCCGGTTATTCAAATCATTGTAATTAGTATAATTTAGTATTATTTATTATTTACTTTTATATCATTTTTTGTAATGTTTTGACGTGTTCAAGCGCCTCCTGGGGCCTATGAAAATAAATGATTTGAATTTGAATTTGAATTTGAATTTGAATTTGAAAGGTTAAGACTTCGTTTAGCATTTCAAGGCTCTTTGACAGATTAAATTCAATAAAGTTATCACCGTAAACTGACCAAGTATAAATCTTTATTATATTATACCATACTTTATACAGAAAAATCATAAAATTTAAAGTCATTTGACTGTTTTATTTGGTGGACGGCCAGGCTAGGAACTGAATAATTTATTTTTACGTTCGAACAAAAAAGTTCAGATATATTGTGGATTCCATGTCTATATTATACATGACCATATTGGTACGGAGCAACCCTATTTCGGTAATGAAAACGTAAAAAGAATGGATTTTAAAAAAAATCATTTTCTTTTTATACACGTGGCTAAAAATTGTTATATAACACTGTTATCTGTATTTTAGAACGAATGTATTGGATTCAAAATAATTCAAATGCATAATTCACAAATAACAATTTTACTATTGACGTATGATAAAGTAGGTATGCCAAATGCGCTCGATAATACCTAGTATTATTATGCCTCTTGTCTTAGATACCAATGCTTCAGAGCCAACATCATCTATACTCATCATCTCAAAAGCAGATCGAGGACAACAAACCTATGCTTCATGAGCCAGTATTTTTCAGAGCTCAATCTCACCGCCAAACACTGAGTGCATCATTAATTTAATTTCACGGCAGGTTAAAGCTGATACGGTGAAGGCTGCGGTAAAAAACTACCAACATTTTTTAATTTACACGAAATATTTCTTATAATATTTTTTTTTCTAACTGCTGATCAAAGGTCTCCGCCATACACGACCACAATTTTCTGTTTTGGGCTCTGTCTGTCCAATCCTTCTGAAACAAGTCCAAATCCCTCCAGCGGTTTCTGGGCCTACCGCGACATAATATATGCATAAATAGCAGCCCTGTATATATTACATGTCCCACAGCTGGGCTCGGGCCTGTTCTCATGATGAGAAGGGTAAGGCCATAGTCCACCACGCTGGCCAAGTGCGGATTGGTTGACTTCACACACCTGATAGCATTTTTTAGGCACTCTCAGGCATGCAGGTTTCCTCACGATGTTTTCCTTCACCGTTAGCGAGCGATAATTTATATGATAATACACACATGTCTTCGAAAAGACGAATCTTAACTTTATTGACAGAGGTGTGTGCCGTGGGTTCGAACCCGAGACCTTTGACATCGCAGTCCTACGGTCTCTCACTCGGCTGTCGCTGCTACCCTATATACCATATATACATATTCATGTTTAAATCAAAAAACGTGTTGTTCCGTAATTTCATTATATACTCAGCACGTGATAAGATACGACGTGGTGGTCGTTATGTTGAAGAGATCAAGTATAGGAGGGGTTATCAGGCCGACACCGATAGAAGTATCAGCTTCCTTTTATACTTACTTTTGCCCTCTCTTTCGCTCACAAAGTGTTACTTATAATGAAATGGAATAACTTATTATTAATTTATATTTATTTTTAACAATGACTTCATTAGAATGCTTTAGTAGTTTTTGCAAGTCAAAGTCTAGATAGAATTTGTTAGCTAGGTCCTAAAGTCACAACAAAATGAGTATCCTCTATTATGAAACTAATAAACTTAATTTTTTAGTACGTAGGTATTTATCTTTCAACATAGGTTTTTTGCTCTTTATAGCAACATAACACACAAGGCTTACCCAACATTCTAAACCTGTGGCAATTCTTTACGTGATTAAGATAACTAACGAGAGAAAAGTTTTGTTTTTAAAATCAGCAGCAACATTTACTGACCGAAAATTGCTTTATAAAGTTTTGTCTTATCCTTCCGAGTTTAAAAGGTACAAATTAATACAGACGTAACTTACGCAACAAACATTAACGTAACGACGCGTCGGAGTAAAAGTATGACTAAAAACACCATGGATAATAATATCCTCGGTATTCAAGTTATTTCTATCGAATTTGCCTGGGTAACCAATATCCATCCCTTAGTATTCAGTAGTTATATGTGTACTAAACATTTTAGCACAACGACTCAGGTTCGTAATGTTTCACACATTTATATTTAGATTTATGTTTACATGCCTGCGGCTAACTGTTTGTTGTTAGTTGAAGACGAGTATATAACATGTTTTATTAACTATTTGATAGAAGTTTATGGTATACAACGGTCAAAAACGCATAGTTTATTATTTAAGTTACCGCAATGATAAAGAAATGTTATTAACATACGTAAAGTTTTTATGTTATTTGACAAACTATACTTATCATAATACTGTTGAGGGTCAAATTCAATAAGGTCAAAAAAAGAATAAGTTACGTCGTAAATGTCACTTATGTTATATTTGTCAGATGACACTATAAATACTTTGTGTCACACTATTTTTTTTATGGAAGCTACTTAATATAAGTACGTTAATTAAATAAACAAATAAGTTGAAATCAATTTGGCCATGATACTTTAAATATTTATCTACGGATGTACCAACTTAATCTAAAATTTCAAGTTTAATTTATTATTATCTAGAACACGTTGACAATGAAATAAACTTGTATGATTCATAATATCTTTTAGCTATTATCAGCGTCACAAATGTATGCATAATATTGTATAACTATAATTATAAACATGAGATGCAAAATGCGTATAATTAATCACATCTTTTTTTTAAATTAGCAGTCATCGAACTTAATCTCGTGTCACCTTCTTTATTTTACCAATAGTTTGACTACGAAAAAACGTTACATAAAACGTCTTGAAGACGGTGCTAAATATTTTCTTTTAATTAGAAATGTATCAGCACCGACTTCAAGAATTATCTAACCGACTTTTTGCTACCGGTTTTCAGTTTTCTGTTAATGTTGGGTTATTTTTTATATATATATTTTTTACTACTAAGCAGGTGGTAGGTTCTGATTTTAAATTTCGCCCGTCGTTTCGAAATTTTACCTTATCATAATAATTAAAATCGCTGAAATCTCTACTTTCTGCAGGCAGATTTAAGTAGACGGTGTTATGTAGTTGTTTCCGTCGAGCTCGTTCACAATATTAATATGGAAGAGATTTCCCTTCTTTCATGTAATTAATATTAATATAAAGGTACTACAATTTCCATGTTGATGTAATGATATAATGATGTTAAAACATGCTAATTAAGGGTTTTAAGACAGCGGTACAATTATCTCGGGTAGATCAGAATAAAGAGAATTAATAAGTATTTAATTAAAAAGAAAGTGCGTTCTTTCGCTGAATAAATAGCACACAAAACTTGTACGGGCGGTTTTCATTCTATAGCTGGATGCAATGCATTTTGAAATTATACTTAATGATTTAAAACTTGGTGTGCACACGTGAAGCACTGCTAGGGCAAATCCTTACTAATATTATAAAGGCGAAAGTTTGTAAGTATGGATGTATGGATGGATGTTTGTTACTCTTTCACGCCAAAACTACCGGGTCGATTTCGATGAAATTTTGCACACATGTAGCTTATAGTCTGGATTAACATATAGGCTACTTTTAATTGACATACCACGCGGGCGGAGCCGCGGGCGGAAGCTAGTCCTTACTAATATTATAAAGGCGAAAGTTTGTAAGTATGGATGTATGGATGTTTGTTACTCTTTCACGCCAAAACTACCGGGTCGATTTCGATGAAATTTTGCACACATGTAGCTTATAGTCTGGATTAACATATAGGCTACTTTTAATTGACATACCACGCGGGCGGAGCCGCGGGCGGAAGCTAGTGCTATATAAAATGATGCATGGTAATAATTACCAACTAAGTTATGTATACGAAGAGACAGTTAAAAAAAATGGGACTAGCAGGATATTAACCGGCGACCTCTACATTCCGGGCAGCCGCTGTAATCTCTTAGCTAGGGTCCCCTCTTACCAGGACCTGACTTGCTAAGTTAAGTGTAGTATAGAAGGAAACATAGGAACACACACTTTACCCCAAAATATGATAAAGTATCAAACCGAGGGTAAATAAAATTTTAGTATTTCAAGTGTCTTGCAACTTTCAACTGGGACTGGGACTTTAGGCTGAAATCTTTATGTATTTCTAATATCATTTTTCATCGACTAAATCTAATCCTATACCTAGTCTGATCTAGACTTCAACATAATGAAAGTTAAAATATTCGTCTGTTTGATCTTGCTAAAACTTACGACTGTTACAACTTCTGAGCCATTTCTCCTAATTGCCTGCAACACGGTTGACTGACAAGTTTATTTCTGAAATTCACGCGCAAATAAGCTGACAGGTAATCATTGACAGCTTGAGCATTACAAGAATTTTCTCATACGATTATTATCTTATCACCACCCAAAACATACCTATACATAACCGTTCGTTGGTTACACTGAAATTATACTTCGAAAACACAGTTTTTAGTTTTGTTATAAATAGCAGAAAATTAATTGTGCAGCTATGAGGTATGAGCTCCTTAAAAAAGAGCGGGCAATTTTAAGTACAGTGGCGTTCATAACTCATTTTCGTCTAAAACGTCGCCTACTTATTTTTATCGGTGATAGGATAAGTGTGTATATATAAATATACTAATGGTAAAAATAAATAAATATTAAAGAACGGCAAAAAATAGAACATCCTTGTAGGAAAAATTATAAGAAACCCAAAAAAAACCTTAAATTTGTAAAAATATATTGTTTATTTATTATACCAAAATGTTATGTTCCGCCTAATTGATTTATCTAGTATTTATGTTAGCGAGTCAATAGGTGTCTGCCAAGTAAATATGTCAAGCATGTTAAAAGTTGTTTTTTGTTTAAAATTCTTAAAAAACACATCGGTCATTATCTTACACGACTACATACAAATTAAAAAACTATTATGGTCTATAGGCGGTGTAAGGAGATTGTAAGCTTAGTAAATAATCTGTTCAAGAAAAATAATATCTTCCAAATAATTCAATGCTAGTATCTCGAAAAAAAATATAACTGCGCATCACCGGTTGCTTTTTCTGCAAATGCGACAATGCAAACTGAATACGATATGAAACAAAGGCTCAATTTCCTAGCTTGTGGGCTGATTGCAACTTTATCAAAGGGCTATTTACATCGGATGGGTCATTGATCCTGCATCCACTTGGAGGTTATTACTTTTTGCTTATGCAGAAGACAATTAGTTGAACGCTATGTGAATAGCAATTAATAACTCGCAGCGTCACTTCACTGATCACTTGTTCTCGTGCCTCTTAAAATACTTAGAAGAATAAACAATGAGATGATTATAATAATACACTTACAATGATACATGCAATAGTTGTGCCATTTACTATCAAATGGACAGCAAGTATTATAACTTTTACATTGGATATGTTATTTATTTTACTTTCGTCGTTTTTCAGGTGACTTCGGGCGGTACCAATGTTTCCAGTTCATCCTGCATATCCTGGCGGCCATGACAGCTGGCATGCATATGCTGTCCCTCGTCACTGTGGCTGCGGTCCCTGATCATAGGTTAGATGAAACCTCTGTATTATGCTGCAGCTTGATTACCTACTCTGTGATAACACGGAAATTCGTTCGAATTTCGATTATTATTGCATTAAAAAAACCGTATAAAGTACGGTTTTTTGAATTTCCAACGAATTTCCAAATTATTGCGGAGTCACCCGTATGCGGTATATTAAGTTGATGATATTTGGTTTTCGTGCCCTTTTACAATTATTGGCAGGGAGATACCTATAGAGTTATAAAAGTTATCATGATAAAAATATTGGACATATTTTTATCAAAGATAACAGAGATGGATGAATGGCTTAAGTTGGCTGTCGTGTATCCACTCATTTATTCATTTTAATACAAGAATCTTCCAAGCTTCCGAGAGCACGTTAAGTTATTTTTAGGCTAGTATAAATATATGTCCGTGTATTACCAAGAATAGCGATATCCCTCTGACTGGTGCGAGATCAAAAATATCTCTGCTACTGACATTTCATATAGAGGATAATAATTAAATAAGTAAGTTTACTTGTTTAAATTTATATCTAAGGGACTGCAAAGAAACGGAAATCAAATATTATCACAAAATTAATATCGATAGTATAAAGGAGCTCTACCATGGGTTCTTAAGTCGCTTAATGAGTTCCAGTGCGCACGGCAAAATACTTAAAAATAAAGCAAGATTCATTTTACTTTGAAATACTAGAAGCGTACCAACCAAATTTCATATAAGCTGAGCTTAGAACCCATGGCAAAAGGTAATTGGACTAGATTTTGCGGCAATAATTGGAAGGTGGTATTGGCCTGCTGTATGTCTGTTTACCTAAATACGAGTCTTCGATTCAGGAAGCCTTTAAAGAATCCCCTGGCATTGAATTCAGTATAAGGTATATCTCAAATGGAGACGTGAATAGAGGTGAGCAGAGACAGCAGCATTCGTAGTCTTCTCTATTCAGGCTAAGCACAGAAAGCTTACACAAATGTGTACCTTAAAAAAATAGAAAAGTTTCTGCCGTTATTGCCTAAAACCTAGTTCATTTATTTGCTCAACCCAACACAAGATGCGAAATAGAGTTACCGCTAGGGGCTGTGTAGTTTGTCATATAATATGGCAAATTACTTACACCGTTAGCGAGTTTACGTGAGCGTATATAGTTTATGGTCGAGGTACAGGAATATAATACTATAGTATCACATATTATACTTTAGTAGTATATTGCATGCGCATGGGTGGAGGACAACACTTTGATAATGTCCTGTATGTTATTTATTCCAGAGCTAAAATCTAAGAAGTGCATCAGAAAATGTAATCCTGCTTCTTTTAATGTTGACTTTTCTTAAAACCATTTAAAGAAGTACAGTAGTGATGAACCTTAGACTATATAAATTCGAACTGTTATTAAAAAAAAAATGGATGCCCAAAAAGTTTGATCGTAATATTTGGTTACTACTTAATAATATTATTAAATAGCAATCTAAGTTACCATAATATTACTATACAAATACTATTAGTCTTGATTGTAATGTAAATAAGATATCATAATTATTGTAATAATTGATTTCATATATTAAAAAAAAAAGAAAAGTTGTCATCATCTGTCACATCTGTAAATTCTTGTCCAATACTGTCTGCGACCTTCAGCTGAGCTTAAAACTTTCTGATGCACTCTATAGATATTTCCTTCTTGGGATCCGGTGCAATTGCAAAAGTGACGTTTTAGTTTTAATTTATTTCTATTTATTCTTTTGTGTATTTCAATTTATGTATGATTTGGTGGTTCGATTGGTGCGTATGGTTTGGGCAGCTTGTATAGTTTTGCTTGACAGGGAAAGGGTCTCGGGAATGGTGTCCGTTTTATTCGACAACAGTGATTTTCTCGGTGCAAATATATTTTCTGTTTGAACGTAAGTACATTCTTTTGTACCATACTTGTGTCTTTGGTTGTGGTCTGCTATATTTGTCGCTTCCTTTGGTCTAAGTTCTCTATGTTAGAAATGTTCACCATCAGTCATCTATCATCAGTATTTTTAAAGAGTTAAGAATAGTCGTTAGCCACGTCACTGGCATTTTGGTACTCAAGCCGGAAAGAGAAAATCACGTCATCAAACATAACTTTTTCATGCATTCTTTACAGTAAATAGTTATTTTTATTTTATTATGTACCACGCATGACCAAATATTCATCCAAAGGACCTCATTTAATTAAATATACTCGTTTTTCATTAATCGATGCATTTGACGTTTAACGAGCCAATAAGAGCCCACAACGCATGCGTAGTGCGCTATTTGCGTTGCTTTGATTCTCACTTTGATTGAATGAGATGTAATAACGACCCAGAGACAAAAACTACTCAGTTGTAGAACGCATTAATGCTATAGCCCTACAAACTAAAATAATAATTTTGCAAAATTAATGAAAAACAACTTCAATTACAAAAAGTAAGAAGACTTAAGTAATATTCAACGTCTCGCCTCATCTGTGTATATTTGAAAGAAAACAGTAAATGGCCTTATGGTGCCTATATCTAAAGAATTATCCCCGTACTTCTTGCCTTTGAGGAATTGTACCTTTCTAGCATCAGATCAGCAACATAAAAATACCGACTGCTAAATGCAAATATCCGAGTCGCTTTAGGTAATATACGAGAAACAATATAGAAGCCTTTAAAATTTGAGGATTGCCCTCGATATCTTTAGGATCCCATCATGAGATCGTGACCTGATAAAAATGGGACCACATGACAAGTATACTCTTTCAGATAAAAAAGAATTTCTCAAATCGATGCAGGCGTCTTCGAGTAATCGGCGAACAAACAAAAATATACAATTGAATTAATAACCTTTTTTTCAAGTCAGTTGAAAAAAATACAATTGAATTGAGAACCTCCTTCTTTTTTCTGAAGTCGTTTAATAATCATGAATCACCGAGAAGTATAACAGTTAATGAAAATTGCCATATGTAGGTCAAAGTAGAGCAGACAATGCAACGTTTGATTCCACAGTAATCCATGCTTTATTGCTGTTATTAGTACAAAATTATTTCATAATGCTTTTTAAGTCACAGAAAACCTCATTCACTGACCCTAAAAAGGCTTGTCAACATTCAACAGAATGGACTGACGATACTAAACAAGACTAGTATGCACCTTGCATCGCACGGCACGAAAATAACAACACAATAATATATAATATAGGAGCGATAAATACATAAGTCTTTTCACATTTCAGATGTTTCCTGGAGGGAATAGACACTCAAAATTACACGCAGCCCTGGAACTCGTCGCTGGTTCTTGCCGCTATACCACTAGACGACCAAGGAAAATTGGATAACTGCGGAATGTATGGTCCTAATAACACAATCGAACCCTGCCAGTCCTGGGTTTACAACACCCAATATTATACATCTACCCGTGGTATTGAGTGGGACTTTGTTTGCGGACGACGTTGGATGGGGGCCGCTGCTCAAACAGCTTACATGATCGGAGTCATCGGCGGATCTCTTTTATTTGGCCGCCTTTCTGACAAGGTAGGAAGGAAAAAAGCCTTCCTTTGGTCTGGAATATTACAGCTTATGTTAGGCACGTCTGTAGCTTTTACTACCGACTACTATACTTTTATGGCTCTTCGGTTAATTTACGGTATCTTTGGGTCAGGTTCATACATAGCTGGATTTGTGTTGACAATGGAGTTAGTTGGGCCGAGCAAACGTACCATATGCGGTGTTACGTTTCAAGTAATGTTCGCTGTTGGAATAATGCTGTTGGCCGCTTGGGGATATTTGATAAACTATAACAGATTCTATTTACAAATAGTTTATGCCTTACACGCAGTCGTATTGCTTCCTCACTGGTTCCTTATGGACGAATCTCCCAGGTGGCTTTGGTCGCAAGGTCGAGCTCGTGAGTCAGTCGCGATTATTGAGAAGGCTATGAAATTCAACGGATCCAATGAGACTATTGATACTCCTGGCTTAGTATCGCATTGTAAGGCAACTTGTGCCAAATATACAGACGAACATTCTGCTGGCACCGGTGATTTGTTTAAAACACCAAAAATGCTTAAGAAAACCTTAATTATTTGCGGCTGTTGGTTTGTTAATTCTGTAGTATATTACGGGCTTTCACTGAATACTGGCAAACTTAACGGCAATCCCTACTTCATTAATTTTTTGATGGGAGTTGTTGAGCTGCCATCATATGTCATCATCCTATACTTCTTGGATCGTGTTGGTCACAGAGCACTTATTAGTACCATGATGTTACTAGGTGGAATCGCCTGTTTGGTCATTGTGGCACTACCTCATGGCTCTACAGCCACTACTGGGGTCGTGATGATTGGAAAACTCTTCATATCTGGTTCATACTCGATTATCTACAAGTACTCTGCGGAGCTTTTCCCGACTGTGGTGCGCAGTTCCGGAGTCGGTCTCGGCAGTATGTGCGCGAGTGTTTCGGGTGCTTTTACTCCTCTGATCAATTTACTTGACAGTTTGAACCCGAAGATACCTACCATTCTGTTTGGATTTTTGGCTTTGCTGTCCGGCTTTTCCACTTTCTTCTTACCTGAGACTATAGGCAAGAGTTTACCGCAATCTTTGGAAGATGGTGAGAAATTTGGTGTAGGAGATACGTGCTTTACGAACTGCAGCGGCCGGCGGAAGAGCACAGATTCTGCAGAACTTCCCGAAACAATGGTGCCACTCGACAGTATGGAGAAGAAGCAATGAATACACACATCAATTGAATCATAAATGCCATGTATCGAAAGTCAAATCGCGAGTAATTTTATTTATAGACTAGTAAGAGCAACAGGTTAGACTGGTAACTGCTACTAGTGCAACTAGATAATAAGTTATGCTGCCGAACTGACTTTGTTAAGGGTCTCTCTATACGTAAAGCCTGCATTTTATTGACGTAACTCGAAAATTGTCTCACTTTGTTTGGTATATTTACCGACAACGCTCACATGTAGTTTCTGAATACATACTTTAAGTGTTATTCTTATACAGTTATTTTTTTGCAAAGAATTTAGATGATAAATGTTCATATACGTAATGAGATAGCTATTATTTTTAAAATACCTAGTCAAAAGTTAATGCAAGCATTTTGTGTTCATCTGAACAGTTTTTGCGTTAAGACTGGATGGTTATACTTATAAATAGTTGATTCCAATGTTAAACAAAATATAACAACATTATGTTAGGAGATAACGATCAGTACAATTCGCACATAAGTTCTTAAGCAAAAGGTTTTTTGAATACATTAATTTATGATTAGCTATCTATACGTTAAGCTAAAGATTATAAAGTACAGAATTGTGACAGGTCAGTTTTATTAAAACAGCCACGAAATGCGCAAGATTTTTTTTAATTACTTCAACGGTAAAAGTGCAAGAGTTTTATACCTTCTCCTTATGTACTGTAATAGAGTAGTTAAGCTATTAGTTATTTGCAACCAAATAATGAGTTAATGATATATTGTGTTTGTGATTATTTACTACAGTATGTGGTTGAAGTCACAGCCTAGTCATTGTGGCAATCTATGTCACCATAGCCTACATTAATATTATAATTAAAGCTGACATATTACTCCGATACATGACTGCCGAGCCATCCGATGCAACATATTTAAATAGATGATAAACACATACGTGTAGTTTATTTTTATAAAACGACAGCTTCGATGTGTTCCATTGCATTTAAAAAACACGTTTATTAGTTAATTATCTATAAAGTTATGTTATTGTTTGGTAGCAATATTTTTACTTTCTATTATCTTCGTAACTGGAAATCAGTTTGTTTAACAATTTAAACGAAATTTTAAGCAACTCTCATTAAATATCTCCTATATTAAGCTTAACTTCGTCTCAAGTTTGAGAATGTGCAAATTTGGTAGATATAACTACTTCGGTCACATTCCTGTGAGCTTTTCTGTAAATAGTTAGAGTCCTGGCTTTAACTATTACCGCTGTGGCTATGTTTTGTATTCCATCAGAATAAATTAAAGGGTCGCGGTTTATTTAGAACCGAACGGTTTGTTTGGATGTCCAAAATGTTTGGTTAGAGAAGGTACAAACATTTTAACATTGAACTTGTTATAGTGGTAAATTTTAAATATAATTAATTTTAAAAATATTGATAAAAGTTTCATAATTATTATGGTGCTATGTGTTCTTTAGGCAAGTAATAAATTATTTGGTGCATTTAATGACACATTTGAAAGAAATTTCGCCTTAATAATAACGCCAATTCTAATATGCCAGTAATATTTTATAAAATTTGATTTATGTTTGAAACAATAAAGATTTTGGGCGAAATTTCACCGTTAAGTAATTAATATTAATCTTCAATGAGACTTTTGAATTCAAGACTGAGCAGAAATATAATGTGTTCACATTGAGTTCATAGTTTAATAAGTAAGAAAAATCGGTCAAATGTGTGTCGGCACCCGCATAATCTCAGGGTTCCGTACCAAATTACTTTGTGGATAACTGTAGCGTAGAACAGAATGTGTGTGCAAAGAACAATATAATGAACACCAAATAAAATCTGTATTCTTGCTACAAATCTAACCAAACATTTTATTACATAATAACTCAATTCTAACGGAGTTACAAAAATTAAAAAAATAAATATTATTGGCTACTCAAATGTTTGGTTAGATTTGGAGTCACGGTTTTAATGAAAATCGTTAATAGCTACATGTAAAATATCCGTGCATTCTATGTGCCGAATTCCGTAATTATAAGTGTTTTTTTTATACTTGTTTAGGTAGTTAAGAATCAAAATTAGCTGTATAAAATATTTTAAGTTTCTATAACTATGCTATTTAAATAACATTGTTATGTAATAAATTTAACATGTAAGGAAGCTATTCCCAGCACTGAACGATTTTATTAACAGGGTGAAATGTAAGAATTTAAAAATAAATATGAAATTAAAACCATTTATTGCAGATATTTTAGGGCATAACTGCTTCGTTGGTGAGAGTCCTAACCAAACAAAGGAAAATTTTAATCAACTTTAAAAAAATATGTAAGTGTAATATGTTTGAAAGGACAGACGATTTGATCGACTGAACAAATTATAATAAGTAACTACTTTTATATCTTTTACAAGATTTTTCTAGATTTCGTCGTTAGGATGACACAGGTATAAATTTTAGGCTTAATGACATAAGTGGCTAAGCTAACTTAATATTTTTTTAAATTTTGCCAATGTGAATAGACATCTACTCATTAACTATTTGTAAATAAATATAATATATCAGTGGTTTACACTGGTTTTCAATCGAATTTCTACTTATCTTGCCTTTCCACTTTATTTGTTTAATATAGTGTGTGTTTTTTTTGTTTAATGTATTCATAAGTATTGGATCTATAATTTCAAAATTTATCCAGAATCAAGGTCCGCTAAAGTTGATAAGAGAAAGTAATGTACATTTTTGTACGTGCAAATAATAAATATTTTTAAGAATATTTCTTGTTGTATTTATTGTGTTTAAACCCGAAGGTAATATCTACAATTTAAGTTTATTTGTCCAATGGTAAAACAGCACATATAGGCATAGCATGCATATGAAGGAAAATGGCAACTCTAGTAAACATTTGCAAACTACTTGATTATGTCTAGCTACTTTATTCAGCTCAGAGTAGGACATGCCATACACTGAGGTTGCTGATGGAAACAACCATCCTGCCTCGTATTTTATAGGGATTTGATGAGTCTAATCATAGTTCCATCATAGTATGAGCAAACCTACTACGTTGCAGAGCAAACTGTGTTAAATTGACACCGTGACGAAGGCGCTATGATTCTGAGACACAGGGTGCAAACATATTTCAGCAGAAATTTTCACAAATCGGAAAATCAATCTTAGAATATTTTTTACACGTCGTAACAAATTTGCAAACGTCTAAGAATAAGATTGGGAAAACACTTTTCAGTGATAAAGACCATGACTTCGAAACTCTAAGTGCGAATATTTTCGGCAAATTCTAAAAGTGCCTCGATGGTCTAGCGGTTAGCGTATGCACCTCTCACCACGAGGGCTATGGTTCGATCCCCGGGTCGGGCAAAGTATTATTTGTGAACTTTCCGTCAGGCAATTCACAATAGCAGCACAGAGTTGGAATTGTGGCCGGTGGATTGCGCTAGGCGCACCCAATATCCCATGGGACTTAAACATAACTAGTATTATGTTATGATGAACAAATATAAAAAAAACATCGGCAAATTCCTAAGTTGACTGGGATGCAAATGTAGTGGAATAGTCTAGGATAACCTGGGTAACGTATATAACTCTTCCATAATCAGTAAAAATAAAATTGTACCATGGGTCTCAAAATCATGTGTAGGTAAAAACCTACATGATTCTGAGAACAGGAAAAGTCGCTTCTTTTTCTCGATGTCATTTACACCTAGTTATTTTATAGATAAGTACGGCATATTATATCGAAATGTAACACGGTAGCAATCTAAAAATATGTCTACAATATTTGTGTCTACTGGCCAATGAATATTCCAAATATTTTTAAGGTAGAGCTACCGTACCTGCTGAATTTTACTCTCCACATGGTAGAGCTCAGACGGCAGCTGTGAACATATAATTTATAAGGATAGGTAGGTAATATCGCTATGAGTTAGTTCTAGATGATAAGCTTTAAACGAATAGGCCACTTGTCATAATTATCTGGTTACGATTTCTTGAGACATGATGGTTCAGCATACTTTAACTTAAGATTCTAAGAGACATCCCGCGCCGTCGCCCTCAACCGTAATAATAAAAAAAACCCTGGAGTTGGAAAGCAAATTAATTCCTTTAATAACTTAATAATAGGTCAACTTGGAAAAGCTTTGCAGATCCGTGGGTATTTATTATTTTAACTAATACAATAATAGAAATGTACCCCTTAAGAGCAAAAGCTTGCCTGCCGAATTTAGGTACGTAAAGGCGATATCATGCCTCCAACCACAAATATTTACTACCTGTAAGATATTTAAAGATCATTTAAGTCTTAGGAAATATAAAACGGTGCAGAGCAGCGTCTCGATTTTGACGGGACGGTCCCGCTTTTTAAGTCAAGAGACCCTCGCGTTACAAGCTAAGTCCCGCTTTTCAGGGATAACTTTAAGACTTGGCCGTAGAAAGAAAACAGAAAGACTAAGCTAGGTAAAGTCAGCAACAAATGTAGCTCCTATACAACTTAATTTTTTAACATAAAAATATACCTTTTATAATATAATGAACATATTATCGATTATTATCTATTGGTTTTGATTTATCCAATCATGAAATTATTACGATTTTCAGAATGAAGCGTCTTAGAAAATGTATTTTGTGTGTAGCAGGGGTTGCTCTACTTTATTGCGCAGTATTGTATGTTATTTCAGGTAATTAAACTCAATATTTTAGGCCAATCATAAAGTACGGAGGATGTAGAGGTTTAAGATAGTGTTCCGCAAAGGGTGTCTAGAGTCCTAGGTCATCAAAAGGTGTGGTGTATTACTACAAAATGTGCCACTTCTTATTCTTAACAGAAAACATTTTAATAAAAATCATCGCCCGCAGCGCTCTCTGGCTCTTGACAGCAAAGGCGCTCAAATGCCACTTTTTAATGTTTAAAGAAAATATTTCGAGAAGTCGGCGACTGTGGCGCTCGCTAGATCTTGATAGCAAAAGCGCTCAGGTGCCGCTTCTTCCATTATGAAGAAGATATTTAAAAGTAGTGTTCGTAAAAGCTAGTTGTATGGATTTTGCTACAGATTTTTCAATAAACATTGCTTTAGTTTCCAAAATCACTAAAATTTTATGCTACTTTTTTGTACTATGTCAAAGAATCCACTTAAAAAGTATCAAAAGCCCGACTCACCAAAAAAAAAAAAACTGTTCTGTTCAAACATTGAATGAAAGAGAAGGATCGAACGCCGAGTTTTGCTTTAACCGCAGTTTAAGAAGTTTGGTCAAATCGGGGCCAAGTATCGACCGACGTTAATAGGGTAAGCAAACAGTACACTTATCCCGCATCTAGGGGATTCCTTTTAATGGAAAGATTAAGGATTAGATACCTACATCTAGGCCATATTTCCCAACCTTTTTTTGACTACCACTCCTGTTACGAGATAAAAAAGAATCAAACGCCCAACATAATAGTAGATTATACCTATTTGTCTGATTATTTAATCTCTCTCTGTAATTGTGCTGCTCGTTGTCATAACCGAAAATTAGGAAGCGCAGAAGGCGATTTTAGGCATTATCTATAAATCTAATAGTCAGAGAGCTACGCAGGCGCCGATTTTTTAATAATACTTATTATGCTCAATCTGAGACTCAGATAGCGCTATGTATATTTATATATACCGCCTGCGATATAAGTTTTTAGTAACTTAGTGCAGATAACCCACTACTTTGGACTTATATTATTTATTTGGCCTTTAATTTTTATGTATACATATTTATATTGGATAAATGCTGCAGCAAGGGTCAAATAGCGCCACAGGCACAGACTTTTTAAACATTTTGTTTAAAACGTACGATTAAGATAACGCTGCTGAAGCCGTCTTTCAAATAATTTCTTCAAAAACTATGAAGCGACACTGCATTACCTATAGTACGGGTGACACTTTAGCCGCAAGCGGCCACGTTGACCGTCATTACGCTACCGCCCCCCTCGAAGAGACCAGCGCCCTCAATGAGGCGGTATCGGCTCCGTTAAAAACCTATGATCTAGGCAGTCAGGCGTTCAAGCGAGTTCATTGTAAAATAAAACGTGGTAGGTATACGTCGTGGCCAAGGACGTAGCCAAGGAGGAACAAATAAAAATTGCCGCCTGCTGCACTCGCTGGATGTTGACATTAATGGCACTGGAAAAAAAGAAGAATCTAAGCGCCTTTGTCTTTGGCTCATGACAACAAACACGCTCAGATTTCACTATTCATTGTTTAAAGAAAATATTTCAAAAAGTCTGCGCATGCACCGCTCTCTGACACTTGACTATGAACGCGCTTTTCTCATTCTCAATATTTCATAATATACTGCAAAAAGACTTTATTTTAATATTTATAAACAATTCCCAAGACGCCGTATATAATACATATATCAAAAGTAATTAAAATTCACAGAGGCCTATCTCTATATTTTCAGGTGCTGGATTGACGAGGTCGACACAGTTGAATCTGCTGCACCCTGGAATTCATCTGCAATATTGGCTGCTATACCAAAAACGCCGCTCGGTGATCTACACAACTGTCTAATGTACAATAGTACTACAAATGAAACTGCAACTTGCTCTAGATGGGTGTTCGACAGTACGTACAGAACGTCTTCACATGGGATAGAGTGGAGTTTAGTTTGTAGTCAAAGATGGATGGGAGCAGTCGCGCAGTCAGTTTACATGTTGGGAGTTTTCACTGGAGCCATCGTTCTGGGAGGCATGGCGGACAAGTTCGGAAGAAAAACCATTTTTTGTTGGTCCGGAGTGCTGCAGTTAATTTTTGGTGTATTGGTTGCTTTTATGCCAGAATACTGGTCTTTCCTAGTAGTTAGATTTTTATACGGTATTTTCGGATCAGCTGGGTCGTATATTACTGGTTTTGTTTTGACTATGGAATTAGTAGGAGCCAGCAAAAGAACTGCTTGCGGCGTTACTTTTCAAGCCGCATTTGCAGGTGGTATCATGTTAGTAGCAGGTTGGGGAGCCCTAATTGATAACAGGCAGATGTTACAAGTAATATATGGTTTGCACAGCCTTTTGCTTATTCCACACATTTGGATCATGGACGAATCACCTCGTTGGTTGTGGGCCCAGGGAAGGTCCAAAGAGTCGGTAGACATAGTTGAGAAGGCCTTGAAATGTAATCGATCTGAAGAAACATTAGACAGAGCTGCCTTAGTGTCTCAAGGTAGAGCAAAAGCCTCTAAGGGTTCAGATGCTCCTTCTGCTGGTACTGGTGATCTATTTAGGACACCCAATTTAAGAAATAAGACATTGAACGTCTGCCTGTGCTGGTTCGCTAATTCTATAGCATATTATGGACTAACATTAAGTACTGGCAAACTTGAAGGGAACCCGTATCTAATAACAGCGATTATGGGTTTTGTTGAAATTCCAAGCTACGCCGCTGTCATTTACTTCCTAGACGTTTGGGGTAGAAGACCACTGATTAGCTCCATGATGCTTGTGGGTGGAGCGTCATGCGTGATAGCAACTTTTCTACCAGAAGGAAGTATGTTATCAACGGGCGTCGTGATTGCTGGCAAGCTGTTTATAGCAGGCTCTTTTGCTATCATATACAACTACTCTGCTGAATTGTTCCCAACAGTTGTTCGTAACTCTGCAATGGGATTGGGTTCTATGTGTGCCAGGCTTTCAGGGGCTCTAACCCCGTTGATAACGCTGTTAGATTCATTTAATCCTAAAATTCCAGCGATAACATTCGGAGTAGTCGCCGTCGTCTCTGGCTTTTTGTGTATGTTCCTCCCAGAGACGATGAATCAGCCCATGCCACAATCGCTGGCTGACGGGGAACAATTCGGCAAAGGCGATACGTGCTTTGCAAGTTGTTTAGGTAAAAAACGGAATAGGACATATTCCGAGGACAACAAACCAGCTGAATCAATGGTTCCTTTAGACGAGGCAAGCAGAAAAGTATAAATTAAGTTATTGTTTTGTATATGAGAAATACAACCGCTTATACAGGCTGTTTATTTTTGTATAAGAGATAAAATTACACGAACAATATTGCGTCCTATTTGTTAAATAGATAATAATTATATTAATTATTTTACTAGTTTTAAGTACGGTCAATCAATCTACATTGGTGACCACTTTATTGGTTTTTTGATTACTTCATACATATATTGTTTTTATTTTGAATTATTTTTAATTAATTATGGAGATTAGTTGCTAATCACCAAAGTATTGTTTAGCTTTAGATGAGCAGTCCTAGAAAAAATGTGATCTATCATTGTAGTGCCTATTAAAAATTAAATAATATATTTTGTGGATATGAAATATCGTGATCTGAAGTGTTTGCTATAAATTGTACAAAGACAATTATATTGTAAAAATGTATTTACTTATAATAAATTTTATAGGTGTGTTTTTGGTAGTTTTATTTCTATTATAAAAAGACAGATTTAAAACTCAATATAATTTTATATTTACAACAAACAATAATGAAAATCACAGTGAGAATAAAAACATCAATAGATGATACATCGATGTATGAACAATGAACATATAGAAGGTAAGCATTAGATTAGGTAAATATGTTGAAAATTCACAACTGGGCAAAAGCCCGTTACCAACGAGGTTCTTTGTACAAGGAGAGGTGTAGACATAGAGAACATTAACATCAATACAATCTTGACACATTGAAATCCATTGAATCACAATATTAAAGTGTTTTTATTAAAACTGACGTGAGTTTGTAACATTAAACATTTGTTTGGCACTTCCGACTCAGGCGCGACGTGTCGCGCGCTCTCTTGAAAATGCCTAAAAGTATACGCGAAACCGCGGTCGACTAAATATACCAACATTAGATACGTGAGTAATTCATAATCTGAATAATATTAGTGTTCAGAGATTACCGTTCTTAATTAGGTATGTATAATAAGTCATGCATCAGTTTTGAATCATTATTTTAAAATAAACCCACTATAAATAATTGAAAAAGAACGAAACACGTTTCATTTCTTTGCATAACGCAAAGAGATGAAACGTGTTTCGTTTGGATAAAAATATTGTCAGTGATGACTAAAAAAAAAACATTATTTCGACGTCAAGACTGTATTTTCATTTGAATATGAAATATCTAAAAGTACCTACATCAGAGTTCAAAGATACAAAATCAGGTCTCAAGATTCTAGTCTAACGCAACCATTTGAATAAGTGATACCTACTCTTGAATAGACATAATATTAGTTTATTAACTTGCACTTGGTCAATTTTCTTTCGACATTTCTCAATGTGAACTTCTCCGTACGACCATTTTATTAAAAAAAATGAAAAAAGTCAAGTTGTGTATTTTCACATCAGTAAGTACACGGAAATTGGATAACAGACTTCTATGCCAATGAACTTCATTCATTCCGAAGCAATCTAATATAATTTTATTCGGGTTCTTGAATATAATACACAATAAATAAAAATAAATAAAAAATAATATTATGCAAGTCCGAGTGGAGATTCCGTCCTACAATAAAAAAAAAGCTTTCCGAAGAATTTGATTCTTTAAACCAATGAAACAAATAAGTATTTAAAAACGAAAAAGTATCTACAATTCAAATGAGAAATCTAAATGTACTACTACTTAGCACTTAGCTTGGACTCTAGTTTCAAATAGATTGAAATAATAACTTAACATAGCATCAAGCCTATATTACCCTGAAGGGTGTGGCATTAGTGTACAACACCCACTTTTCACCTCTTACGTTTGGGTCCCATGGGATTGGAAGTGAGCCTATCGGCATAGTATAGCAAATATAATACTACAAAAAATATTATCTTTGGTGGCTCTTTTACACAAAAACGGTGAGAATTATACACTTCCTTTTATTATTAAAGAAAACATAACTAAATATGAATACAAACTGTAATTAATAGGAGCTTCATCTGTATTTTTTTGTTAGTAAAAATGTCTGAATAGTTTTTATTTGAGTAGGTACCAAATCTTATTTTTGTTGTTATTTAAAGTGCGGTCATATTGGTGGACAAATAGCACTTGATAGACAAGGCTTATGACTGCCCTCATTGTTGTCTTAAGTCATGTCATAACAATAATTGCAAAAACTATCCTACAAACTAAGCAGCAAAAAGAAAATCTATTCAAGATGAAAATTACAAATCGTAAATAATTCTGTGAAAAAATGGCAAAATTACAAAATTACTACTTACTATTTGTTCTAAAATGGCAGATTTCTAACAATTTTATCTGTCAGCCCATTTAAAACCACTTTGATGCAACTTTTTTTTGGTAAAATTGATGGTTACGTAATCTCAGCAACATGAAAAATTTAAATAATGGCGGGAATTGATTAGAACAATCCAGAACCACGCATTGATAGCCGTGGATATATTATATGTCAAAAAAAGTTGCAGCCGTGGTGACTTCGCTTGAAACAGGGCAGTTTTATATTCAGAAATAAATTTTCCATTTTCTGTTCAATAAATTAATATATTACTATTATAATTTCCTTCATACTTAATGGCTCACCCAGATTTAGGTAAGCTAGTATTACATAGAAAATGCTTATTTGGTTCATTTATTTAAATTCATCTCTAATATCATGTGGCCCGTGCAAATAGTGCCGGTGCTGTGCCATTTTTTTTTAAATAAATTATTCTAAAAATAACAAAGGAACTCTTGCAACGGTATCTTTCTCGATACAATTTACATAAGCCAAGTCTCTACTTGTAAAATGTTTATAAAAACTACAACAATTTATTCTATTAATATTAAGGGATAAATTTTAGGTTTAAGACAAATATTTGTCATCTGAATGGTTCAATACGTCTGTATTACCTAGGGACAAAGCTATCACGCCGACACGTGCTTGACCAATAAATATAATAACCGTCGCAAAATGTTCTAACTGGTATGAATTAACCTCATATTTCTTTATAAATAAGACTACAAACTGTTACAAATATACATAATGGAAGTAAAATATCATTTCGCTTTCTCGAAAAATATCGTATATATTAATTAGCAAAGGCTTAGTGCTCAGCATAATCACAACTCGTGCATTATTGTGACAGATCAATAATTAGATACTATGCGACACTTAAACCCATTCGCTGCCTAGTGGATTTGGCCCTGTGCTCGGATTATCTCATGTGTGTACTTAGTATAAACATCGACGTAGTTATAAAATGTACATAGACATGATTGCCACGCGACGGGTGAGATTATTCTCGGTCATCTAGGTTGGAAAAGCAAATACCCACAATAATTTCTGCGACAAAAGATATCTTAAATCATCCTCAATGGAAATTGGCGAGATGAGAAGATTGTTTTTACGAGTACAACTGGCCACAATTAGTAGCAAAGTAGCGCGCTTGATCAACTACACTCAACTCTAATCTTTCTTTCTGCTTCTATGAAATACACTGGTACCATCTAAAGCTTTTACCCTGTAGCTAGTCAAACAAATATGCAAATTTATCAATACTATCTTATAAACTGAACTAAGATTAAAATAAGCAGAGAAAATTTTATGTTACTGAAATAATATCCTGTCATTTAGTATAATCTTACAAGTGTGTCAATTCTTGATTCTGATAAGTGTATTACATAACCACAGTAATATTAGTAATCTCTTAAATAATAACAATAATTAAAAAGCATTGAGAGCCTTTCAGATCATAACAAGAGATTTGCAAATGTAATGAATGCAAAATGTAAGTATTTAATCGTTTCTAAGTATGTAATTGCATTGAACCATCCAAGATATTGTTTTGAGGTATAACATGTACCACTTGAACAACAAATTTAACATTTATTTAGTAATATTATCACAAAATTCTATCTCTACTATCATTACAATTTTATAAATAACATCATTTAAAAGTTGTAATTTAAATAAATAAGGACAAGACTCTGTTTCATAAAAACAGTATTAATAATTTAAAATAAATTAGTTAAATAAAAATACTTGAATGCTTTCTATAATAATAAAAGAATTTAAATAATATGAAACAGATCTTTTACATTTAATATACATCAAGAATTATATTATGAATTAGGCTTATATTACATTAATTCTTGAATTGGAAGAGAAAGATAAGTACACATTAGAAGTGATTCTACATTTTTATCTAAAAAAAAGTTGTTTTTATCATAATAAAAAATATATAACACTCTTGTGACTGATATCAAATGAGAGTTAACTTAAAGAAAAGATTTAATAGACATAATTGAAAGTACTTAAAATGCAAATAGGACAATGTCTAGGACCACAGGAAATTGTTCGATAAAGCATACAATAACGGTGAAGATGTTTAAATTACATACACCATAAGTTCATTGAGCAACCACCTTAAATTTATGGGGTTTATACATTTAAGCAGGCTTGCTTTCTTGATATGTTTCCAACTATTGTCCATCCTTCACATTTAGCCAATTACATAACATACAAATAAAATTAGTAAGACAAAGATTTGATCATTTAAAACATAGTGAATTTATAAGTGTTAATATAAGCAACTTCTTAATCTCTTTGATAAAACATAGCACCAATTCAATTATGTGTAATTTCTGTTAAAATTAAAAATCCATTTTAACAAGCAAAACTACTATTAGTCTAACTTTGTTAATGAATTTCATAAGCCCATTGTTCTAGAGCTTACATTCATTGATTTCATGTCATAAAAATCGACATGCAATTGAATCAAAAGCATTTATATTCACTACTCTAATTTATAAAGTCACTAGATGATAAAAAAGGCATTTGTATCAATATTCCGGACAACGAGTATGAGGTATCTTGCTTGTGAGTGCAGTTTTGGGATCTGCTGCAAGGGCAGTATGTACTATTATAGCAGGTTGCGTCGGAGTAGGTGCATGTAGCTCGTGACTTTCTCCAGGAGTCAGGCTGGCCAATGCTGCCAAAAGGTCATGATTAACTAGTGGCTCATTTTCTTCGCGAGGTTCCCAGCCAACCGGAGGGCTAGACGGTGGAGAGATCAGGAATTGCTTGACCGGTGCAGGAGGTTTTAAGTTATTAAACGATACAGGCGTCACTGGTTGTGCAAAATAACAATTGATGCTCGAATTGTGAAATTGATATTGATGAAGCTGCACACGAGCGTTCGCCGCAGCTAATGGACTGTCATAATTAACGCGCAAACGTTTGAAACTGCGGAGCCATTGAAACGTAATATTATCCGCAAATGCGCGAAACAAATCTTCCATTCCTTTTTTTAATTTTTCATCTGCAAACACGTCGCTATGAATATTTGTGACGATCACTGATTTAGGTATGTCATCTAAATTATCAATTTCGTCTTGTGAATCACTTTCCTGTTCTAAATTAGCAATATTGGGGTGAATGTTAGGCATGCCATCTTCTTCATTTATATAAACGTCGTCTTCTTGAAATGAGTCTTCGTCTTCCTTATGAGCCATATTGCAGTAACCGCTAACTACAAGGACCACTACTCTTATGTTTTCATATACTTTGCACTACAATTATTGATTCAGAAAGCATAATATCAATAAGTAACGTAAGGAATATTTTTATTTTTATCGATTAATTTTAGCTTAGCTGTCAGATGAGTTTAATGTCACGGTTGTCAACATGACATTATTTTTCTGTTCTCTAGAGATGTGGGACAGGATGGGATGTCGCCGATGTCGGCAATTATGTAATAAACTTAAAAAGAAAAGGAACGATAATTTTCTTTTGTCATAAATATTATAAGACTATATTGTTGCTGCTTACATTTTGTAGTTAACCGGATGATTAAAATTTGAGTATTTTCTATTCTAACAGAATTAGATTTGGATTGAACGTGTCACCATCACTTGTGTCTATGAAAATCGATTCAACTATCGAACTATCGAATCAACATTGTCAACAAAATACTACCTAATAAAAGGTAAAAGGGATTAAAAGCAAAAGACAGTAAAAAAAGGGATAGTAAGCAGAGAACATAGATGTCAAAGAAGTAATATAAAGGCAATTTGACAGTTACACATTTGCAAAAATTTTATTGTCACTGCTATAGTGATGGCCTTCATTGTCGATGTGTCCATCGATATCGAAAGATTGCATTGCATATTATGTCAATATAATATAAGATATTTTAATATTCAGGGAATTCATCTTCCTAAAGAAGATTGTGAAGACGCTGTTGCATTAAAAAAAACAAGAAATAGATAACATGAAATACATTTCTTTATTACACAAGAAATTATAAAATACAATAATACAAAATATGATCACTTATGCATTAACGTAAAATCAAATGGGCCTTGGATCAGCGCAAGAAAACGTAACCCAAAGCGCTAAAAGTCATCCAATTTGGTGCAAACTAAATGGAACATGAAGTATTCTCATTAAATTTGAACTTATTAGTGACAGTTATTTAAATTTCTATACAGGGTGGCCCATTTATAACGGTCAGTATGGGGAAGTCTGTTATTATCCGCTTGAAGCCTAGGCGCGCGCAACAAAAAACCCTCGAAGCCCAGCCGATAACGTCACCGGCCCGCGTGAAGTGTCGAGCTTACAAAAAAAAATTTTACGACGCAGATTGCGGCCTGCTGTTGTTGAAGTGGTGTTTTTGTTTAAATTAAAAAGTCAAGCTTGTAAATGGTATCAGAATTTATTGCGGACGTCCTATTTGAAATATAATACTTGACTGTGAATGTAAGTAATACGTAAAAAATCATCATTTGCGACTTAAAAAATATTTATTTTGTTAAATAGAGTAATCATTCGATTACTAGGCTATTGAAATTATTCTAAAGGTAAATGGAAGGTTAAATGGAAATAAAAATAATACTTTTACTTAATAGTAGAAAAATATTTATTTAGAGGCTTACAAAGTTTGCACAGATTTCATACAGGAAGTATTTTTTTCATCCAAACTTAAATACTTAATTTATAATAAACGCTTTTAGATAGACCAAAAATATAATTACTAATTAAAACCTAGATTCATATTGGAATTTATTAAAAAAAAATCGTGGCTCTAAGTTAAATATTCCCACTAAAATATGAAAGTGATTGAAAGGTGTAGCGTTTTCAAAAGACCACACGGTAGGTTTCTCAAAAAAATTTGTTCAGCAAAATTTAGGTACATAGAATATTATATAAATAACTATTTACGTCAAAAAAATACCTTTTCAACGATATATCACACTTACTATTTGATCCCTGTTTAAAAATATTGCAAGTAAAATTAAAATCGCAAGTATGTATTCAGTAAACTACTCTCAAAAACCGTTTATAAAGCTGGGTACACATGTATGAAAAAATCGAATTATTTTTTTTTATTAAAAGTTTTTGTTAAAATTATGAAAATTTTAACTAAAACTGTAATGAAAACTTATTTTATTATTGATAGTCTGAATCCACACACGTGGTCATCACATCAGGATCTGATAATGAACTGGTTATATACACTGATATACACTGGTACTCGAATCAAGTTTAACAGGGCTAATCAGGACCAATATTTGCGTAGTCTCTTTCGTACGAAGCATCGAAACACTGATGATCAAACACTATTAAACGGTCACCCATCCAAAAACTAACCTTGGTAAAAGTTGCTTAACTTCACATAATACTCTAAAGCATTATTTTACGTAATTCCATGGCATAAAAATTTTTATGAAGTAATATTTTGAAACTATTACGAAGCAAAACGGAGCGTATTATGATTTTGACCGGTGTCTAGTTCATAAGGTCATCAAGATCTGTACAAAACACCACCCATGTAAATCAAGCCTTATTTGTACATCGGGCGGTCGCAGCCATTTTGTTTTATTACGTTTGGGCCGGCAAGTTTTGTTATGTTTAATCTTCTCATGATGTTATCTCAAATGATGTTATTTATTTAATTTTATGTCGAACAATAGTTACTCTTTCCAAATAAATATTAATCATGACGTTTTACACAGAATTGTGAACACGGTAAGCAATTACATTTATGAGATGGTCAGTAGCACTAGACATGTATTGAAAAACTTACCAATAATAAAAAAAGTAAACACTTTACACTGCAATCCTTTTTCACAATAGCACTTTATTAAATATTTAAATGAAAAAACACACAAACTTACCAAATAAACGTATTAAAGTAATTAAAACACGTATTCAAACGAAGTATACGGGGGGCATACGCGACGCTGACTATCGTAAACAAACACTGAACTTTAACTTTTTTTTTTTTATACTTCGCGTTCCCGTGTACAGCTTATTATACGTTTTTAAGCATGGCCAAACATGTAGAATGAGATAAAAATATTAGAAAAAGGTGTAGTTTGAAAGAGAAAAAGATAATAATGTTTGTTTCAACGAATATCTAACTGCGACAAAAAAGGGACAAAACAGACGTTCGGGCTTCTACTGTTGTCAGCAAAAAGGGAGATTAGTCACATTTGGGCTTCAACTGGTTATAAGAGATGCAAAGATCTGTTCTTTGGGACCATGACATCGATTTTAGTAAAAATAAAAACTGCAAAAGCACTTATATTTTTTAAAAAACTTGTACTGAGCTCGGGAATCGATGCCGATCGTTTTGAAAAATCAAACTCACATAATTTGAAAAGAAAATACAATGAATATTATCAATCTTAGATATCATGTTTCCTAGTAAAATTTACTGCTTATTAACTACATGATCGATAACCAAATAAAATTAATGTAATTTTTATCAAACGCCGATTATTGATATGTTTATACAGGGTGTAAATGACATGGTGACGAAGCCGCTTACCAGTGACTCAGTACATGATTCAGTACGTATCCATGATGACGAAGAAGATTGAAATGCGATGAAAATGTAACACTAACTTACTTACTCACTTACTTTATTTTTCGACCAGTTTTCTTTTTAATGTTACCCTCTTGAAAAAAAGTCATGTGTAATATCAAGTACATAAATAGTGCAGTGATTAAGTTTAAATTAGGTAAAAATCTCGGAATTCGAGATACCCAGCTGTAAGTCTGTAAATACTTGTATATTGACACCCTAAAAGTTGTCTCAAAATCTACAAATGGTAGGGTTACTATTTCAAGGTGAAAGGTCACAAAATCGGTTTTTTGAGCTTTTTTTGTAAATATCTCAATTCCTATGGGTTTTTGCTATTTGTATTTATTAATAAAATTTGTGAAATATTTATAATCATTGATTTATCGATGGTTCATCGATCATGTATGGGTGGACTTATATAGAATTTTCTATGAACTTCTTTTCTTTTCTAATAAGTAAGCGTGTTCCACCGTAGACCGCATCATTATTTACCATCGGGTGAGATCGTGGTGAAACGCGTGCCCATAAACCATATAAAAAACTTTTGACGGTTCAATTGTTGCAAAAGAATAACCATCAAGTTTTCTTTAAGTTACATCTTGAGCATAACATTATTTATCCATGGGTACTGTAGCGTACGACTGCTGACGCTACAAATTGTACTTAGGCGCAAATGCGCAGTTGCTCGGCTCGGCAGTCGTCTCTCCACATTCACGCCGTTAGGTCATTAGGATTAGTTTATAACATAAGTATATATAACTGGTACCAGTGAATAAAGTATTTCATTAGCACGCAACCTCTATCTATTAACAACATTGAAGACACCCTACATTGGTGACCCCCGACGTAATGAATATGTAACCTTCGCAAAAGATACAGAATATCGTGTTTTCGGAGTGGATTGGAGCGTGCATACCGAAAGAACGGACATCGTGGCACGCGCACATGGTCAGCGATTTGGACAGCGCATGTGCGGCGGCTGAGCAGCTTCCGGATAGAAGATACGGAGTAGTATGGAGGTAACCTGCACATATTTCAATGGGAGACGACTCGCCCTGTTTGCTTGGACCAACAGGGCTACTGACCTCGGCGAACAAAAACGTACTAGAAGCATATATGGACAGACACTACCAGCGGTGAACGTAATCGACTCGAATATTTGTGGCTGCATTGTTAAGCTTACGATGAAGAAGCAACCAAAGCAGTCCACTGCGGAGTTCGGAGTGTACGAGCGACATGGGGGCAGCCAGGGACGGACGCGTAAGGCGACTGGAGCTGAGTGCGAGGAGACAAACCGCATTAGTCTGAAGGTCGCAGCATACCCTGAGGATCAAGATGGCATGGGACACGGCGGCGGCACTCTGCAAGTACAGTGCGCGCGTCGTAATCGCGTATCACAACAGGGGCGAGGCAGATTCCGCATCGGTGTTGGATGGCGCAACCTGTCATTCTTCAGATATCGGCCTATTTCTCGTGTGTAGTGTACTGGTAGATTTATGAAACTATTGATTTTGCGAATAATTGTGTTGTCCGTACGAATAGCTTTATACATACGCGTCATACGGCAAGTTAAATATATCAGTTGTTTTGTAAGATTATAATCATATTTGTCACATTTTTGTACCCTTTATATTGTATAGCGTGATGATAAAAGTTAAAACACTCATTATAATTTGTGCTTATAAATTGCATCAGGCACACCTGCACGGTGTTAAGTTACGAAGTTGTTATTGTGTAAGTCATTTGATCATTTTGATGTGTAAGCAAAAGTGTAGTAGAATTGTTATCAATAAATACTTGAAGGAACATTAGGTCCGTGACACATTAGAATTTTGTTATAATTATTATTGTAAAATTAGATAGTAATTTTTTTTTGTAATAAAAAATTCGAAAATAAGGGGGGTAGTATTGTAGCGTACGACTGCTGACGCTACAAATTGTACTTAGGCGCAAATGCGCAGTTGCTCGGCTCGGCAGTCGTCTCTCCACATTCACGCCGTTAGGTCATTAGGATTAGTTAATAATATAAGTATATATAACTGGTACCAGTGAATAAAGTATTTAATTAGCACGCAACCTCTATCAATTAACAACATTGAAGACCCCCTACAGGTACAAAGTTTGTTTGTAGACTAATATTACATTATGTTTGATAGGAACTTACAGGCTGACTTGATGCTGGTAGGTGCGGAAATATCGTTGGTACTGCTTGCGAATGTAAAGTTCTTCGCCCAGGAATTTGACGAAAACAGTTTTCTTCAAAATGTTTGGAACAAATTCTGGTGTGTTCCGTAGGAATCCAGTCTTTTTTATTTTAACATTTTTTATTTTAATATCCAAGGGAAACCTGTAATGTTTTTGATAACTAGGTGCGATCCGCGTGGTATTAAACTACACATTTGCAGTGTAAAAATATTTACAGACCTACTAAAACGAACACATAAAATTTTATTAAAATCGATCTAACATTGTGACATGAGACTTTCAGAATAAGGTTTTATTTTTATAGGTTTACTAGCTGTTACCCGCGACTTCGTCCGCGTTGATGTCGTTTTATGAACAAAAAATTCTAAAGGTAACAATGTCAATATAACAATAGTAGGTACAACTCATGTACTTACTTACCTATCTATTACTACCAACCAAAACCAATATTCGACAAAAACTACTCAAGGAAAATAATATTCAAACAAATCAAAACAGACAAATAGGTACTTACAGGACCTAATTAATAAAAAACACTTAAATTAAGAAATCCCATACAAACTTTCAACCTCTATTTTAACCCGTTTTTTTTTTTTAAAAAAGTAGCCTATGTTCTGTCTCAGGGTCTAAAGATAGTCCGTACCAAATTTCATCAAAATCGGTTGCGAGGTTTAAGCGGGAAAGCGTAACAGACAGAGTTACTTTCGCATTTATAATATTAGTTAGGATCACATTTATGCATTGAACAGTTTATCGATACTTTCACAACACTACTTAGTTCTAGTAAACTGAATATTTTTAGTTTTTAGCATATAACTTTCTACATTAAGCGAGGTGTTAGACCCTATGTAGACTTGGCTAAACATCCAATAATCGTCATTGAATTGTATTATAGGTAGAGTTTTGAGATTCACGGATGGAAACTGAATAATATTAAAATCGACTTACCGATGGAACGAAACTTTAACGTTATTCGGCGTCATATCCCCTGTTTTGCTTTCGCAGCCGGGTACTGTACACCAACCCATTGTATCCTACAGGGTTTTTTACTTTTTTGAACAGATTTTGTTGGTTTAATTCTAATAAAACACCAAGCGAAATATGACCCGCGCCGTGTCTTTGACGTTTAAGACGTCAAATTATCTGGCACGCGCAGCTTTTTACGCGCAGTAGGAATTGGTAGGACTAAAAAGTTTATGTAACGTCTATTCAACGAGCGGAGCGAGTGATGCTTTGTCTGTGATAGTAAGATTCGAAATTGAAGAGATAACAAAGATCTATTTAAGAGATAATGTGAGTATAAATACTGCAGGAAAAAAACAATCTAAAACAAGAAATAAAATAAAAAAACAAATACATACGATATTTGATATTTAATTTTTAAATTTTGTATATAAATATATTTCCTAATTCACAATGTATAGATGTAAATATTTAAAATGCTAGTTTATTAAAATTATTTAAATTAGTAAATATTGTAACATTTTTAAATTTAATCAATTCTTAAATTATTATCTTTATTAAATAAATTATAGGAATTTACAGAAAATAATCTAACTAAAAATAAATAATGACTAATAATAAAACTATATAACACATACACATACAATCAATAAATTAATAAAATGAAATAAAATAATAAATTACACTATGCGTCATAAAATTCCGCCGCATTCTTAAATTTAAGTATACGTATTATTTCTGCCTGATTTTTTTTTCGACATAATATAAAAGCACCCTTTTCCTTTAAAGGTTGTTGTGTGACTGTCCCTATATTACGGAGTTGAATTTCTTGATTATTTGAGTAGATTTTACATTTAATAACCTTCAAATTAGTCTCTCAAATAGAAAATATTCTTTAGTTTTGTTGCATTTTTCTAAAAAAGTATTTAAAGATTTGAAAGTAAAGATAATATTGACAGTTGAAGTACCAGAAGTCACAATACGGAATGGTGAGGGTTACATATTTTTTTAATAAGCATTTAAAAGTCAGTAAATAAACAATATCTAAAAATTATTATAATTTACACTGTTATTTCAGTTACTGAATATAGTCACACAACTGATATAAATTTACGAGACGTTCCATTATGTTCTAATATTTTTTACGGTATTGTCGTTTAAAGCGGATAACATTATATTTTTTCTTTAAGTTTATTGAATTTCTGTTTTTAAGAGACCGAAGACAGTTTAAAATATAATACTGTTTCAAAAAATCAATTTTTCAAGGTGGGGCTACATTTTTGTGAAAATGCCCATCTATTTCTCCTGAGCTACCCATGTCAACTTTTGTTGTCACAACTCTACGTACTGTAGTATTACATTACATTATTTACATTATCTTTGGTCACAACACTAACTAATGTCATCGTTGTAGTGCTTGTTTTCGATACATAATAATTCTGATTATATTTTTAGATCATCATCATTATTAATCCTCTTCAGAATTAGAGGAATAATCACTAAACGAAGCGAAATCTATTGGAAGGCATTAGCTATACGAAATAACAAAGAATATGAAAATGGCGGGACTGGAGTCCATGGTTGTTGAAGAGGTTAAGCCTGCAGAGAAGCCGGTCGATAGAGAGAAGGTAAGCTGATAGTAGACCTGAATGTGGCTTTGCATTATTACTGCTATCAATAGACTTCTCCATTTCATTTTGTAACCTGTTAAATTAAAATATCAATTAATTTTGTTGATTATAGATTAGAGATAATGTAGCATTCAGCATTTTCTTAATAACTTTATCCTCCTTATAACATGACAATCAGCTCTTATTTAATGTATTATGCTCGCTTTAGAAACCTCACTGCTTTTAAGGTGTGATAGACACCTTCTTAAAAGCAGGTAAAGAAATGAATGAAATATTTTGTTTCAAAACTTTTCCCTTATTGAATTACAGACTTGTCCGCTCCTTCTTCGGGTATTTTGTTCAACTGGCCGCCACAATTCACCCGGTGACTACGCAAGAGGCAATGTGCCGCAAAATGAACTTCAAATATACACATGGATGGATGCAACACTGAGGGAACTTACTGGCTTGGTCAAAGAAGTAAACCCAGAAACAAGACGTAAAGGGACCTATTTTGACTTTGCTATTGTTTATCCTGATATGAGATCACCAACCTACCGTATGAGAGAGATTGGAGTTACATGTTCTGGACAACGAGGAGGTGATGATAATAAGACGCTAGGTCAAGTCAAATTCCAAATAGGCAACTACTTGGATATATCTATTACGCCACCTAATAGAATGCCTCCCCCCATGAGGCGTCCTCAAGGTTATTTAAATAATCGTCCCTATTAAGTATAGCTATTTAATACTTAGTTACTTTATTATGTAAGAAATAAATTTAGCCCCATGTTCAGAGTTGTTAGATAAACTGTATTGACAGGCCAATAACACACATAAATGCTGCTGTGCTCTTTATTTGAGTGTTACTTGTATTACTTTTATATTCGGTCAGGTAAGATTTTATGAAGCAGATAAGAGCTTTCCGGAACCTCCAAAATTAGCCCTTAAACTTGTAAGAGGATATGAGTATTAATTCCATATTTTTGTTTTATGCCCTAAGGGTAAATTTGTTTTTTTTTAGGATCTACTGCATGATTTAATAACTGTAGGAAAATACAAGGTGCAGTGGGGTAATTATATCATTTAAACAACTACAAAACTTACAGTTGGGGAGATACAATTGTAATTAACTATGTATTTCTTAAAGTTTTTTTACTATCAAACTGGTATCTAAGAACACATCACCGTGGTGAAAAAACCCTTTTGCTCATCCATTGTGTAGTGATTTGAGTAATTATCTAATGCTCAAAAATCCTTAAAGGACCAGGTCAGGTGCTGTGTGGCAGGCAATTTAAATAAGGAAATCACAAGCACCTTTGCAATGCACCTTTTTTTAAAGTAATAACATAAATCAGAATTAATCCTTTAAGGATAGTAGACCTGCTAAATTCAAAACATGATCTAGGACCAAAAGTTATAAAGACAACTATCCTCTTTATTGTACTAAAAACTGAGTAAAAAAATTGTTTTGGTAATGTTTCAAAACCATTGAGTGATCCTAAAAATTAATAGGACATGATTTTTTTTTATTCACTTGTCAAATTTTTTTACTATACATTTTTTTGTGTCAATTGAAATGTTTACAGACTATATTTTCATTGTAGTACTTTGTATGCACCTAGGTGCACATCTTTTGTTTTAGGGAAATCTGATATCAGCAAAAGTGACATGTCATGAACCTAGAGAAATAGCATACTACAATAGTTAGTATGCACACTACGGCTGCTTTCTTATTACCTTGGTATGTGCTGTGTGTTATTGGTATGCCTTAGAGAAAATACTATTCTGAGTGCCTTCATTTCGATGGAATTATTGTATTTTCACTCTCATAGATACTTGCTCAATGTATGTTTTTGGTATCTTGTAGAACAGGCACCGCTCATGCCGAGCAATCAGTAAACAGCCTTAGACAAGCCAAAAAAACTTTACGCTGTAACCATACCATATTCCAATATGTTCCATATTCATTGTATATTAATAAGAATGTTGACAATGAAAAATATAAATTGTGTAAACTGATTGACTTATCATAGAATTGACACGGGGAAACAAATAAAACTGATATTTGTAAACATATTCACATTTTATTTTCATCTCTTACTATTCAAGGCACAAGTAAAACCACCTGAAGTCCACGTAATGTTATGTCAAAAGTTACACTTAGATGACGAGACTACGAAAATGTCCTTATTATTTAGATTTTTCCTACAATAAATATAATTATACTGTTTACTAATATCCTAATGATTTGTGGCTGATCTGAATGGCCTCTTGGATTTTTTACCCATAGTGGCGAGATCAATTGTGATACCATTAGGTAAAACAGCCTTGTTTTCTTGGTAGTCTACGAAACCTTTTTCATCCTGATCCTCCTTTGTTCTATCGCAAGGAATGCCGGTCTCGTAGTTGTATTCACGTTTGAGGCCATCGGGGTCCACGTACCCGTACTTGCCTCGAGTGACGCAGTCCACGCCGATCGTCTCTTCCTTGAAGGATCCGTCGTCGTTCTCAAATCCCCAGGTTATACTGCCGTCCTCGTTTTCATCTCTGAACTTACGAATAATCTGAGCTACAGGCTTCTTTTCTCTTTGGCTAGAGGGCGAGTATTTTTGCTGAGGGGCTTTAGGCGGAGAACGATGAATTGGCTCTTGAGGTCTTGAATACTGTCTAACGGGTTGAGGTGCTTCGTCCTCATCAATGAAGGGCTTAGGTTCAGGCCTGAATACAGGTCTTTGGGGCCGGCTTGAAAGAGGCTGAAGCCTCACTGGTTGTGGCTTGTTAATAGGTTCGTTCCTCACAGGGTTGAATTGCTGCGGCGCCAAAAGTGGCCTGTATTGGGTTGGTTTTATGGGCTCCGGCCTGGGTGCAGAAGGAGTCGACTGAGGGAATGGAGAAGGATTGAATACAATGGGTGGTCTGGGCTGAGACGTAGTCGTTATGTCGTAATAATCGTTTTGAGGTTCAGCCGTTGAGAAAATGTTAGGTGAGAAGGCGGTTGGGGTATTGATTTCATAATCATCTTCTGGTTCTTCAGTTACGGGCTTAGCAGGCTCGTCAAGAGACTGCAGGCTTGGCCTTGGTGAGGCGTCAACAGATTTAAATGAGGGTCTGGCGAGTCCCGGCCTTCGAATCCTGGCTGGTCCTGCGCCAACTGGAGCTTGGAAACGTGCTTGTCTGAATCCACTTTGTCTGGGATTGCCCAATGGGATAGCTCCATTTATTTGTAGTCGTGGTGGCGTGGGCCCGTCATATTGGGCATAAACTGTGATTACACACAGCATACATATCTGAAACAAAAGAGAAAGATACATTACTGATTGATTTAATGAAAAGAATAACGAATAGGAGATATAAAAAGTTCAAGCTCAATTTGGTTAATGGAATGTAGTGCGCAACTACGAAATACGGCACACTTTCCAGCGGCGCAGACCTTCGCAAGTTACACTGTTAATACCCAACATTCGGTTTATCCACCTAATGTAGATACCTACTATCGCTTGCATTATTCTATTGTAAATGTCTATAAGTATCTACTTATATCAATTTGATTAATTTGCGTAATTCAGAGTTCAATTTCTTAACGTGATTTGGTTGGGCGCAGTTAATGATCTCGAATATTTTTTTATGACATCTTGCATTGCAGTGCAAACATTCTTCAAAATAAATTATTACATAAATTGCAACATGTTTTGTTTTAACCTAGAATAACTATCAGTGTGTCAATTTGAAACACATTAGCTAAGTCGATACAAATGTATAACTATGTAATTGCGCCGTTAATTTGAGTAGGTATTTTAAATTCTGCTTTTGCGTTAATTAAATATAATTTGACTGAGGAAATTTGTGAGTTTATTAAGTTTATTATGTAGAAACCAAATACCCAATTGAAGTCTATTACCTATGTTTAAAATTACCTTCCTGTTCAAAATTGCAGTGCCACAGGAAGGGCGTGGAACTGTGGAGGATATTATGCTAAAGATGACGGGCAGAGGATCTATGTAGGTTAAATTTTCAAGACACAAGCGAGCACAAGCTACATGTTGATCTCGATATAGGTAAAGCGACATTAGCTTTTACACCTAGCATTTCAGAGGATACCGGATAATATTTGTGATAGCTTCAGTTTGGTGTTATTTAGGATTGAAAATATTGGGGTGCTATATTTTTGCTGCTTATATAATCAGCCATACCATGAGATAAACTATGTCAAAAGCTTCCTGTTATTGAGTATAAATTGACAAACATCTGTCGTGTAAGGGAAGCAGTTAAATCTCTAGGTTATCAACTCGGATACCGCCATTGCATAAAACTAATTGATACAATTAACATTGACTTAAATAAACATTTCGCCGGGCATTTTAATGGATTACGTAAATATTGTATGATGATTTATTTGGTATATTATCTATCAAGTTATGGTATATGAGGCAATCTCGAACGACTTCTACAATCATATCGCTATTGTGAAATTGTGAGTACGTAGTTTGAATATTGAGATTGAGGCAGTAACTCATTGGGCTGTGAACATTGTCGCAACATGCAAATGGCTGGACACCTACTCACTTTCTGATACCGATGGTCGTTTTGCAATAAAAAAGCTTTCTATATGGATTACGGTCCTATTCACTTCTATGCGGCAAAATATAAATGCACATAATGTAACCACGTGGGGTTAAACGTTGTACGACCTAATAGTAACTATCGGTTTATTTCTCTACAGTGAAGTACATCGGAGTAGAGAATGCATGTATATCCTTTTCATAACTTTATTGCACCTTTTTAATGGATTTGGCTTATTTCGATATTGCGTGAATAAACAAAAGTCTAAATATGAATACTGGTTGTAAATGGCACCGTGAAGAAGACGCGTTCCAGTCATTCAGTAGGTATCTCCACGAGTCTAACATTTTGAGTGCATACATTTTTCACCGCTAAATTGATGAGTTTTCGAGGAAATCTTAGATTTTCGCAACAATGTACTGATTATGGATACCCTAGAATGTCCTTGACTATCCCAAAAGGTTAGCAATTTCCCATATAACAACCGTTAGTAACTGCTCGAGTAGCAATTCGACTGGTGTCTGTATATCTACATAAAATTTATCTACCTATTTAAATTTACTACAGACCGGATATAAAGGGTGACCATGACTGTACATTCACATCGTTACCTTACTATAGGTTCGCGAAACTGTCGTGTTGTTGAACTTAAATTTATCCGATCACAGAAAAGAGGATTTTGTTTTTGCGTGGACTTTTTTTGTAAGGAAGTACAGCCAGCATCATAATTCGCTGAACACTTTAACATTTTCAAACGTCTAATATACTTATAGTTCTCCCATTGATAGAATACAATAGCTGCAGGCAAAACTATGAATCTTTAATTCTATTACCAAATCAATAGTTGCCTCACACAGGTATATTAGCTGAACTTTGAATATCACTAATTGCCCGAAGCCCATTCACTTGATTCAAATTGCAATAAAACGTTATATTTGCATCATAACATTTTTTTTAATGTCGTTGTACTCAGGCGAGAGCAGACAGATCTGAAAGTAGTAAGGACACCAAGCTTCATACTTCCGCAAGTCAAGGTGAAGCACTGGAATGGTGCACTATTATATATTTAACTACCTAAGTAGTTTACGTCTGCGGTGCTGCCCGGTGGATAAAATGTTCCATAACTATAATTATATGGTATTCCACACTATAAGCTACATGTGTGTAAAATTTTATCAAAAAGAAATTAAATAAATAAAAAAATATCAAATGAGTAGGTTAGGTACCTATCAAACATTAACACATCCTTATTTAATTTTACATTTATGATATTAGAATACCTAATATAATAGGCATGATGACTCATTTTTATTTTTAAATACTATTGAAAAACCATTCGTTATTAGAAACATTAAAAGAATTAAGTATTTTGGTATCACATAAACTTAATAAAATTTAAATTAATATTAATATTAGACTCGCCCAAACGCTCCAAACAAGCGGCTACAAAAGCGTGACGTCATCCATTTGTAGCATGCATGCGAAGTTACGAATTTTGATTTTCAATAATTTTTTTTAATAATTTGTTTTTTAAAAAAAAACTTGTCCATGAAACTTTGAATGATTATAAGATGAGTTTGACTTAAAAGTATGTATTTGAATATATTTTTTTGCATTTTGTTCTTGTTTACCTATAATTTGATAAGGTATTAATTTTATTACTTTCACGGGCTCAGTCATCATTCCTATTATTACGCTATCAAAATGTTAGGTTACTCAAGAAAAGTAAACTATTAGAACAATTACGCTACTTTTTGTTATTTGCGTAAAATGAATTGCAACACCTAATGTCTAAATTAGTTACCACACTAAACACACTTATAACAAATGAGAATTTCTGGGTGTAACAAGCCGTAAAATCTTCATTAGAAATGCTAAAAGTATGATTTGAACTAAAGTCGAAATATCATGACAATATATTGCAAAATTAAATATTGTTTAGTTTACAGTTGATAGGTTAATATATAAATAAATAAAATAAATAAATATTTCACAACTCACACAACGCCATCTAGTCCCAAACTAAGCAGAGCCTGTACTTTGGGTACTAGAATAATTGATACTAATACATATATACTTTTCTTTTGTAAATACATACTTATTATACATAGAAACACCCAGACTAAGACAAACCCCCATGTTCATGCACACAAAGATTTGTCTTAAGTGGGAATCGAACCCACGACCTCGTCGTCGCAGGCAGGTACACTACCCACTCCGCCATCCGGTCGTTATATGATTTATTGTTGCTTATGATTTGCCGCGTTATTTATTTTCTTAATTATGAAATGCTTGTTTACTCATCGTTAATAGTTATAGAATGCATATCAGGAGAGTTACCAATTTTCATAAACAGAGATTACGTATAAATCAGGATGGTCGATGGCCTAGTGGTTAGCGTATGCGCCTCTTACCGAGGTCTCGGGTTCGATTTCCTGGTCGGGCAAAGTATTATTTGTGAATTTTCCGTCAGCAAAATGGATAAGCGTCAGGATGGCGATAAGCTCACCCCCTATCCCATATGACCTAAAATAACAGGTGAAGTGTGATATAGGCGTGGTACAAACATACATAAGTATGTTAGTATGTTGAATACCGCAGTAGCATGAACAGATGAACATTATAAACAGTCCCTTCATTTTATAATATTAAAGTTGAAAAATTAAGAATCCAGCAGGACTCGAACCTGCACCCCCTGGGTATACGCCCCAAGTGCTTTGCCAATTCAGCTATGGATTCGTATGCTGCTGGACTCAAAATTAATTAATTTCGAGTTCAGGGTGCAGGTTCGAGTCCTGCTGGATTCTTAATTTTTCAACTTTAATATTATAAAATAAATGCATAGCAAAGCTAAAATTTGCTTTAAAATATTACAAGTCCCTTCATTTCTAATCTATTCCGAATAGACAACTTAAAAACCGGCGGCCGTACGTGGGTCGAATCATTGAGTACAATAATACCTTATCAATCTTAACATCGCATAAAACCGCCTATAAAGTTCGATCGCGTTGATGTCTTTTGTAAGAGACCCGTTTATAAAGTAATTAAACAGTACATTTTCCAAGTATCATTGGATAATAAACGTGTAAATACTCAATTATCTTCGCGTGTGAGCATATAACGAGGAGCTTCGTAACCGATTCGCTTTACTGGACAATAATTAAAGTGCATCGTAAGGCGTCTGACTTGTTAAACACTCCATACACAAGGCGACTGCCAAACATGTAATTTATGCAAATATGTAAATTATTTTTTCAGTGCAATGAATTATTGTATGGCTAATTTAGATTGTACATGAAATAAACAGGTAGAATTGCATTTTTGTTACTTTCAAATTTTGTCAAGGTACTCTTTTTGATTGCATTTTTTAAAGCGATGAATGTAACAAATTACCGAAATATAAAATTTGAAAAAAAAAATAATGATTTTAATACTAAGCTCCGATTGCAAACGCTCTCTCACCATGTGATCGCTATTTTGTGATCGCGCCGACAAATTGCTAAGGAATGCAGAAAGTAAGCGTTATTACGTAGGTATTTAATATCAAGATAATACGTCACAGAGAAAAGAGATATTAGTATTTTCTGGTCTAGACCTGTATATTGTAGTTTATACGAGAAAGTTGTATAAAAACTAGATCTTGGTTATGGTTACGATTGTACACACATAGAAAAATCTCCCACGGTTTTAATGGAACGGATTATGCGAGCCATGTTTCGCTATTCGACTGACCAAAATGGGACTTATATTTCATGCAAGATTCTTTATAATAGCTTTCTTTTTTAATAACACAGTTAAAAGTAGCATTTTACTGTATGCACTGCACCAATGCACCGTGGATAAAAATAAAAATGATATTAAATCCCATGTTTCGCCATAGAACAATATTCAAGGGTAAGACAATATGTAATGAAATTAATAGAGCCTACAGATAAACAGTCAAAGGTTTATTTGCTAAAATATGGTATCTAAATTGGTGTTACAAAGCGGTTTGTCCTCAAATTCTACTAAATAATGGTATGGTATAAACTAGGTATTCAATTCTAATGGGTAGAAAATTAAGATTAAGCACAAATTAAATATTACCAAAATTAAATTTCTACTTTTTGTAATAAATATATACAATAAAATAAAGACATCCTTATCCACAAAGTATTAGTTAGTGCTATGTCTTGTTTAATAAAAGCTTAAATAGTATCCTTTTAAATGTTAACAATGGTTAAATTCCTAAAAAATATTTGGGTATGTGTTGCATCATATGAAACACGCCACCCTTTTCATACTTCTTTTTCATTCGAGTCGATAAAAAAAACTAAAATATATATACTAAAACTTTAGAAGTCCACAATAAATTTTAATGGGTCTCAAAATGTGAACCAGCCAAAGCCGTTTGTTCTATTAACTGCACACAACAAAACCTCCTCGTAAGTAGGTGGTGTTTTGAATACATCATGTCACAAGGCAATTAACACGGCTTAATGGTCATTACCATTGGCATTGATGTGCACAACACCTGAGACGATATGGTATGTGTATCAAGGATTTCAACAGTCGATTTCAATTCAGTTTACGGTTTCTATAAACAAGGTAAGTGATGCCGGTAGAAACGTCACGTTTATCATATTAAACTTAACATTTCCATATAAAGTTTAAAAGTGAAAACTGCTAATAATAGTGTGAAAAAGTTGATATGGAGATGTATTTTTATTGCAATTTTTGATATCTTTGTTTATAGCAACCGTAAAATGAATATAATTTCCACGGAGCTGCTAAATAGTTGCAGGATTTCGGCAAATTGATATGATAGTAGAGTAAGGCTTAGACCGGTATCGCAAGTGAATTACCAAATGGGACTTTTTGCAGTGAACGGCCACAATTTAATATTAGTGTACTGTTGAAACAGAACAAGTTATGCGTATCCAAGTCCGTATCTACGAGCCTGTTAATAGCAGTGGGCCAGTGAGGCAACGTAACCACCAAGGTAGGTCCGTAAGAGTTGCGTGCTTTACGTAATTCGACTGTTAGCATGACAAGTGACCAAATTATGTGTTATTAGCTTTTAACTATTAGTTCCGCCTTATGAATTATTAAGGGCATTTTTTCTTTATTTATATATGATGTAAGGTTAATAGGCAATAGGCAGCAAGGCAGTTCACTACTGTGACCTGTCAGCTCACGATCACATTCAAGGTTGGCATGCGAAATCGATACTTCGAATGCTATGATATGAACGACCTGGATTCGATACACTTAGATATTAATTTACTTATATATTACTCATTGAATTGCAATCAAGAACTAGCTGTGACTAGATATGTAAGGTATGATAATATAATCGTTTGTATATTCAACTTGTCGCACTTTCACAAAGCCCTGTCCTTACATTATATTATCTATGTACGGTAACACTTATTTATAGATTACTTTTTGTACTCTTTGTTGTCATAACAGCACTCAAAGCAAAGTTAAATAACTACTGGCATTCAAGTGGATATTATGAATCGATGCTAAGCATATTTTAGTAAAATAAAATTGCACTTAATACACTGCTCTTAAATAAATTACTGATAATTGCTATTTAAACACTGGGAAGTTTTTCAGTACCGTTAATAATAGTCACCTTGAAAAAGCTCGGCAATAATTTAAACTCACTTAAATTAAAAACAGGATCACTTTCATTTTTTTAGAAAAAGGGGGAAATAAAGAAGTTGTTAAAAAGGTGGTATGTAAATGATGTAACCGCCCTTGACGAGGGTATGCCACTGACTTACCAGGAGAGTACGCATGATGAGTCCTGCGCGTAGGCTCACGTCACTACCACGCAGCGTACAACTAACAAATAAAGGAAACGCCTCCCGCGCAAGCTATATGAGGTCGCCCACTCTCGCCCTGCGCCCGACGCGACCACCATACCTTAGTGCAAGGTGACCAACTGTGAATGCACGCCACCACACCACACCACTGGTCAAATGCAACACTATCCAAATCAACAGCACTAGCCGCGACGATACCGCTAAACGATCCAATTATTAAAATATCGATTGTTATAAATTTTGTATTCCAGACGCGAATTGAAACATTTTATTTAAATTCTCATTATTTAATGTAACGTTATTTTTATGTCCTTCCATTGTAATTCAGTTGTGAGCACGTTAGGCCCGTCGTTTTGCCCTTAGGAACCGGAATTTAAGTGTGCCAATAGAGTCATTGAGTGCTACAGATAGATATATTAGATACCTTGGTATCCATACCTACGCCTCGTGGAACTTAAATTATCGTGGAATGTGATTAAATCTTACTGAGTACAAGATTATTCAGATGCTTGAAATCTTAATCAATAATTAATTTATCAGAAACTATAACATAAAACGACATAGTGGCGTGTGCGGTTTTACCTTTTCAATCTTTACTACGTTTTAGATATTAGTAAAGCAATGTATTCACAATTATACAGTGCTAAAAAGTTCTTCACAACTTCGTCCTCCAGCGGGTGATGAATTAATTCTTGATCAGTATGATGATACCGCTGCCTAAAAAATAAACAATCACCGAAGAATGTCAATGTATTATCAAAGATCAGAAAAATGCATCTCTCTTACTGGAGCCATAGTCATCGGAAAATATCATCGCGATAGACAAACGTCTTCTTCCCTCTTATTCTTGCCTTCCCTCTTATTCGAGCCAGATCATCATCTGGCTACAGCTGCGATACATTGCGATAACACGAATTTTCTCTTTATCGCGTTGAGTGTGGCCGTTGCATTGTCGGTAATTAGTCATCAGATGAGTTGCTGTCTCATCTTCCACCTCAGGTAATATATAAAAGATTAAATGATTATTTATTTTGTTATAAAATGTGTAGGTACAAGTTTTTGGTGTTACATTTATTGTTGATGTTTCAACATACTCTGTCCTTAGTACATACAAAACTATAGATTAATAAATAGTTATATTTTTTTTATCATGACTTAATTTTAATATTTATTAAGATCTAATATACAAATCATTATAATATTGAATAAATTCAATGCAAGAAAAAAAGGAATAATATATATTGCGATCGCGTGTGGCGCTCGCGAAACCAGTCGGAAATAAAATTTTAGCATAAATTTAAGAAGTAAATCTAAGTAGCCGCTGTCAGTATATCAATGAGCAATTTCCGCAGTTTAGCAAAGATTATCTCCGTACAATATGCCGGATAGAAACTCCGCAACAATCTGCGGCACGCGTTGGTTCAGTTTAGTTTATGACATTGTACTATGTCGTTTTACATCCGTTATACCGAGAGCTTAAGATATCATAATAATATAATAGTAAAGCTAATAGACCTGATATTGTGGTGGTGGACCGATCTGAACGCCTTGTAATAATTGTCGATATCACCATCCCGCATGACGAGAATCTCGTGAAGGCCGAAAAGGACAAACAAGTTAAATATTTGGACTTGGCTCATGAGATGGTCGACATGTGGGAGGAGGACTCGGCTATTATTGTACCGATAGTTGTATTCGTAAACGGACTAATAGCAAAGAGTCTCGACAAAAATCTAAAGAGACTTGCGTTGGGTGGCTGGTTCAAGAGTCTGATGCTGAAGGCGGTGCTACTCGACGCGGTACGCATTGTGAGGAGGTTCCTCTCACTGGAGCCCTAACTATCGGTAGTTTGGTCCCTGTATCCGATGTCGGTGTAAATTTTTTTTTTGTACTTATATTTAAAAATGTAGAATTTTATAGTTTTATATTTTTAAATGTACTTTACTTTTATAATTTATATTTAAACATGTAAAAAATGAGAAAAAAGAATGAATGAGTAATCGTTATGTATATATTAATCCAGTGCATACCGCCTGTATACAGACGACATCTAGCAAAAGCTAATTCTTTAGGCAGTGTAAACAAACCTGTCCAGGTGATCATTAATGTCACATTGTAGAGTTATCTAGCTGATTAATTGGTTTTAAAATATATTTGATTTATTGATCATTATTATGTCTATATTAATACATCTAAGAATTTATAAATAAGTCTTGGTAATTTTACTTTAAGCATAAAATGCTTTTGTGGAGAAAATTTAGAGTAAAGAAAACTTGAAAGAAAAGTAAGATAGACACCCAGTGCCAGTGAATATTTTTCATTAAAGATCTTCAATATTACTGATTGTTGAAGATCTGATTCAACAGTCATTGGATTGCATGATTGATAGTTTGGGAATTCAACATAACATTCATGATAAATAATTTTCACGTCAAAGCTGCAGTTGCAAGAATAAAAAAAAATGTGGTTAAACTTGATATATTTATTTACGTCAAAATTAAGAATACGGAAAAGTGGTAGGTTACATTTACATTTAGTTGTTTTTTACATTGCCGATTTCTAGTAAATATCTAGTGTATATGCTAGAAAGCAGCTATGTAATAGCTACTGTAAGGAATATAAACGCCGGAGTTAACGTCAATGTAGCATTGGGCGATTTCAAGCACGCATGTTTTCTTAGTTCCGCTGAGCTGCTTACTTCGTGGATACATAATGATGCATGCCTTCTTTCAGACGTAAAATGTTACCCTAATAACTTACTGTTGGTCTAGTGGTTAGAGTATGCGGTCCCTCTCCGCGAGGTCCCAGGTTCGATGCCTAGGTCAGGCAAAAGTATTATTTGTGATTATTCCGTTGGATTCTTAATAGCAGCACGGAGTTAGAATTGTGCCCGGTGGATGGCGATACGTTCAACCCCTACCAAATAGGACCTAAACATTACACGTGAAGTGTGGGTGCAGTGGGGGTAACTCAACAGCCACATCCTTTTGCGTAATATAAGTGTGATGTTATGATGTCATAATGCGTTAAATATTAATGTTTAATAAAAGTGTCGTAAGGATTCATTGTAAACTGCAAAACAAACTAAAACCCACTGCGAAAGGGCAACGGTCCCATAACGGTCCAAACTTTTTTTTTGTTGTTTCCCGTACAGTGATATTTATTCGCGGATTGAGTAACCCTAGTCAGATTTTGTTTGAACAACATATATATAACTAGATTCCGTCTTCGTCTTCGTATAGCGTGTGGTACCGATGCGATGACGTAGCCTATGTCTTGAACTATCTCTTCACCAATTTTATCAACATCAGTCCCAAAGTTTCGGAGTCAATTGTGTACAAACAAAAATCTTTTCTCTTTATAATATTAGTACAGATTGATTAAGTATTGAAATGGATGACTGAAAAGTAATTATTTACTGACAAGACTGTAATACATTGACAGGAACGAATACATACTTCTAACTATTTTTCATTTTTATTCCGTAAATATCTGATCGGGTTCAAATTCAATTCAGGTTCGAGTTATCAGTTCCGTATGTCCGATAAGTATAGGGCATGCCTTAGCAACCAATTTTGAGTATCCGCGTTTAGAAATAATAGCCTTTGGACCGATTTGACTGAGTTCAACGCTAAACCCGGCTTTGGATCTCTCTGTCCCGTTCAAACGTGGATTCAAAGAGAGAAATCAAAAGCTCGGATCACAGTTGGCTTGAAATTGGCGCTTCAACGATTGTATAACTTATATCGATGACTGCCTTACATTGACTGAATATAGAGGTCAGTTAATAAAATACTATTGAAAAAAGCAATGGCTAATATATCTTCGACTTTTACTCCTAGACATTGCAAATTAGGTCTTAAAGATGTCTGCAACACAATCACATCGTTTTAAATGGCCAATGGTCAATGTAGCAACGTTTTACATGCCTAGAGAATAGATAAGCTGGCAATGCGCCACGGCATTTGTAAGCTCCTACTTGTGCGGCTAATACAAATTAGGGTGGTGTATACAAATACATTATGATATTTTGGATTCGATTATGGATATACATTCTATAAAATTCATCATTATCGTCTTGTCTCTCATAGTCCACAGTTGAACATAGGCCTCTCTCAATTTACGTTGCAGCACCCAGTCTTCTTCCGCAGTCAATTCCAGCCCCATTCAGTGTCCTTCTTAGGGTCGTCAGTTTACCAGCTTCAAATTTATGACACTGGCCAGGATACGGTTTTAGGTTTTTATTTTGAATATTTGTTTGTTTTAGTTAGCAACAAAGCTTTAATATAATGGGTTAAGGTAGCAGTGGTCTTGTCGCTGAGAGTTATTGTATCTGTTATACAATCTAAATGCTCACTGAATGCGACATGTCAAGTGAGGCAATACACTGTTACTTTTAATTCGCTTTAAATTGATTTAACTGCTTTAATGACCTTGAATACGTTATAATAAATATAGCTGTACAACATTCATCCTATGTATGGAATCAATTATCACTTATCGTAAATCATATCCGTGTTTCATATTCAAATGATCTAGATTTTTTTAAAGCCTATCTGCAAGATGTAATGACGAATCACTTGTGTTTTAGTTCTCGTTAGTAAAGTAGTAGTTAAAATTCATGTTTTGATTAGTCGTATTTACTAGCTTTTAGAAGTAATTTTCTTTGTAAGTTAATGGTTAAAAGTAAACGAAGTATAGTCAAATGTAGTGTATATCAAAACTTTATGGTAGACCGTTTTGTTTTACGTCAAAGTCAATATTCACATAGTGTTTTACAGGATATTGCATTTAGGGTATTATATCACAATCGCACTGTATTCGAGTCACGCATCGCACAGGAAAGTGTATCGGCAGCATCACAACGAGTGAGAGTTACTACTGCCGCCATAATAGTTCATTCCCCGCAACGCGTCACCGTACTTACTCGAATTGTGGACGACTCAGACTTATCGCGCGGTATTGTATGCCATAATACATCGTGAATTGATGCGGCATGTGGAGTATTATATCACAAGTCATACTGTGGACCAGAAAGTGTATTGGCAGCATCACAACGAGTGAGAGTTACTACTGCCGCCATAATGGTTCATTCCCCGCAACGCGTCACCGTACTTACTCGAATTGTGGACGATTCAGACTTAATGCGTGGTGCTGTATGCTATACTATGCTACACAAATTACACTAACAATGTAAATATCACACGAAAAAGAACACACAGGTAGCATCACATTTAATATCTACCAATATAAAATCTGCATCAATTATAGAAGTGCAAGCTACTTCTTTTCAGGAACTATAAGCTAGTTTACAGGTTAATTAAGTTTTGTTAATTAAGTTTCAAGTATAATGTCATGATACTTATTTAAACAAATGTTCTTCATATATATAAAAATAATACAAAACTAGCGTTGTCAACTTGTCGTACAGCTTAGTCTGAATGTTGCTTTAATTTCCGATGGTAGCTTGTGAAAGAAAATCGAGTGACTCAATTAGTTTATTACATCCTAGTTGTAAACCGTTACTGTATTTATATGCGTAGCACCTTTTAAGTTTTATAGCTTTATTAATGTTTACATTTCAAAGAGGTAACGTTTCTAAAAATAATGATACATGAATTATATATAGATATCATAATACTCGGTCTCCCGTGTGATAATTTTAGTATTAAACACATATGTCATAATCTCTGTATATAGTTATTATTTATTTAATAAAAAAGTCAGTCGGAAACTGCCTTATATGTAGGTTTTTTAATGTTAAATCGGGTTCAGTAATATGAAGAATGGCAAAGCAACGAAATAATGTAAAGAAATTATATCACACTCCATGGATCTTGATTGCTAAACTGTATTTAGGTTTTTAGGTCCAAAGCTTTTAGCACCCAAAATCCTTACCGGATAACTCGACATAAAAACATACCCAACCCAGGAATTGAATCTGAAACCACATACTTTGCAATTTCAATATTGCCAAATGTAGCTGTAACAAAAATTTTGATTAGAACCACTACTATGTTTCGACATTTTGTTTCTTTCAGAACCATGTGAAAAAGGTTATCCTAAGACGTTAGCCATTCAATGCATCTTAGAGAATTGCAGATGATTTGCCAACGAATTGCAAATTGATTTTTTAATACGTTTCAGCATAACATTTGCCTACTATTATTTGAATCTTTGCTACATTGAGAACGACTTGAACTTGTTTTTTTTTAATTTTACACCTTCAGGGAACGACCTTGTAGTCTACCTTATGGTAAGGAGAGTAAAGCCCGTGGACATTAACAATCCACAAAAACATATTGTAGATGCGTCGCTGCAGCTGAGGACTACGGTGTTAGACCTCATATGCCAGTAATTTCAGGGCTTGATCTCACCACCAAACCGGAACACAGTAATGCAAGCACTACTATTTGGCGGCAGGTTCAAGGTGAAACGGTGGTGCTGCCGCCCTCGAGCTTGTTCACAAGAGCTCTACCATCATTAAAGCGGTAAGCTGATAATCGTAGCCAAGCTCCAATTTTAGCAATATTTATCCATGGTTAACGCTAAGCCCGAATTCGATCTCTCTCCCCCTCACTCTCTCTCTCTCACTCATTCAAAGTTTGACCCGGCATAAAGTATAAATACAGAATAAGTATAAAACGTTTGCTAGTGTTAACTGTCGGTAAAACACGTTGGTAAAATTGCCCTAAAACAGCAGATATCATAACGATAAGGTTTAATTTTAACAAACATGAATTTATAAAAGCGCGACTTTCAACCGAGCGCGTTGATGTCTTTTCGCTTACAAAACATTGTTGTTCGTTCGCACCTGATTTTTCAATACAATTTATTGATTTAAAAGCACTTGTAACTATTTGCAGATATTTTTGGTAATCCATTAGCTAAATAAATAATACTTCGTCGTTATCAGACGATTCTTTACTTTGCCTAGTGTTCTTTAAATACCCGCCAAGGAAATTGGTCTTAGCTGTTATCATAACCAAAAGGTCTGATGGCTCATACACCATATTGCTTAGTAATGAACTGCACAGTTCAACCTCTACGTTGTTCTACCTATTAGAAAAAAAAAATTACGCTTAATCCCTAAAAATATAAGCAAGTGTTGCCGATCGGGTCATCTGATTCGTGTCTTAGTACTAACATTTTGTATATGTCTGCCCAATGTGTATAATTTCACTGACAGTTCCCTGTACTAGTGACAAAGTAATAGCTCAGTGGGTGACAGTCTCCGTTATCCGTCCCGTATCGCCTTTTTCAATGGCTCGTTTCTGATTCGACACGTATTCCATTGCCGCCACAATAGGACTGTGTCATATTCATATCGGCTAAATGTTATGCATTTGTGTCAGTGTACAACGGGTGAATGACCAGGGAAATTGAATGAACTGGGATCTTATTCTGTGTTTTTGTGGGCGTCATGATGATTTATGTTATAGGCACTTGTGGAAGTGATTATCGTCATTTGCATTTTATTGCCATCATTAAATTAAATCTATCTGATATTAATTGACCACTGTTAGTTAAGCACTCGTGCATAATATATTGTAATTAATATATGAGACTCCACAAGCATTACCCCGCCATCCAATCTTTAGCTTTGAAGAAAAAGAAAAGAAAGATACTCATTTTATTCATGTACAGATACACTTGAGATGCAAGATTAATCTTGAAAATAAACATTTTATTACTACACACTTAAGAATAAATTCGAAAAACAAACAGAAGGAAAGAAAGAAAGACAGTTACATCCGTCACGAGTATCCGTGCAGGAATCGGGATATCGTTAAGAGTTATGCTGTACAGCGCTTGCATTGCTGCAAAACGCCGCAAAGCACTGGTATTTTGCGTCGTTCACGTCTTGTTAGTTACGTGCGTTACTTGCTAGTTAGTCGCTGACAGTGCGACCTTAACAAATCTGGTATAGCATAGATGGCAACTGTAGTCAAACATAATATACTTATAGCTACTAAATCAGATCCTTTACGATAGCCCTATGCTTGACTTATAATCTTAACATCCCGTGTTGTCTTCTTCTTCTTCTTGGAAGAAGAAGATTTAGTCGTTACGCAGGATCAGAAATGAATATCTGCAATAACAATTTTCTGAACTGATCACGGCTTAAGCAATGCTGCTTTACCTTGAAAGTTCAATGAAATGAAAAGTTTGTATAAAGAGTTTAGAATACAATGGTGTATGATAACATCTAGTACGCACATGGGTGTGCCGTACAGGTGTGGTCTTATAATAATATAATAGAAAGGTTAAGCAGATTGCTATGTTTGACATAAACTTTCAATTTCAGCAAGTACTTTGTATTGTGGTTTCCAACCTACATCACTAGTTTTTTTTTTAATCTAGGAAGATGTGACAGCGCCAGTGTGTCTACACAAATAGCATCCATCACTAGAAGCCGTCCCATCCCCCAGGAAACAAGAATCATTCCGTCAGGTCTCTTACCATCGTTACTCCTAAGGCCACACGGATCTAAAAGAGTTGGCGGTGGTAAGAGCCCGGTGGATGATATCGTTAATGCTGGCATGGCAGGCAAACGTACCTGTACTTTTTACGCAATAGGTCGTGATCACTAGTAGATCTGTATTAATTCAAATCCTTAATTGCACTCACAAAATTTCAGATTACAACATTATAAATAAAGTTCATGTACAAAGGCGAGCTTAATTCAACATGAATTTAATTATAAAATATTAGTATGTACTTAAGTTAAGAAAATTCACGATGATTTAAAATTTTACCTTTGGTAGTAGTTGAGATATGACAACAAAGATATTTTGATATCTCTTTCCAACGATCTTATAGTGCAGAACTTATCTCGTCACCTTCTTTCTTTTCTATTCAAACTCCTGCAAGATCTCCATATCCGACGAGGTACCTACCACAATGTAAATATAACAACAGATACAGTTGTACATTACACCAGACCAATGTACTACATATTTTAACCTGAATAGCCATTCTCAATCTTAGACAAAAACGCCGAGTTGTTAAGTAAGCTGTTTAAAATCAGTCTTTGAATTGTCAATATTACCACGTTTTGCATATTCCGAAGTCAAGTCACGTTCAAAGTGACGGTCCGCGGTCGTCACCGTTACCGACATTTAGTAACGTCAATGGTGACCAAGGGACCGCCCTAGACACAGGAGTCAATGTCCCGATGGTGCACGACACCTGGCAATTTGTGTGTGACCGCATGACGAGCCGTGACCGCACAGGTCTGTAACTGCAGTGACCGTGTTAAAGACTTGTTGATGGATTGTTCTTTAATTGCTGCTTTGAGGAATTGATATAGATGTAGTAGTATTCATTTCGAACCACAAAAATAAAAAAACACACGATTTTTGAACATGCAATCATCCAATTTGTTCAAAACGGAAAAAAAAAAAAAAAAAAAATACCAGGTGGAAATGAATAAAGACCATCTTTGAAAACTGTGGATTCGATACATATATGTCGCAATGTCACATCCACTCTGTGCAACAGGATGATCCTTCTCTACAGAAAATTACTGTAGAGAAGGACTGAGAAGCTATAGCATCTAAGGCTGTATAAGCAGCATGACGTGTTATAGATACAACGAAGAATAAAATAAATTATACTCAATTGCTTTCTATTTTAGCACTTATAGTTAGCCTTAAGAAAAGAAGAAAAGTTTTATATTTCAAATCGCATTTGAGTGCAGTTTGTAGATGTATTTAGCACATTTTTTAGTTCATAGATCTAGTAGATAGATCAGTAGTTCTAAAAGATTGTTCTAAAAGAATCTATATCAATATTTTATTAGACACGTGAAATAACTAAAGTGAATTTGCTAATATGTTTTAATGTATTGTGACATTTTATTACTCTTTAATAAAAAAAAATCAAGTATCTCTGTCGAGTATGATTGCCACCTCGACATGTCGCGTAATTCACCCTGTATTGTCTGTTTAAATACCTCATTTCAGTTTTCATATTCATATTCATATTCATTTAATTTCATAAAGTCAATTTACACGTCATTTTTCCCATATCCACATATATAATTGTATTATTGCATAGTATATGTCAATAACTAAAGTGAATTTGCTAATATGTTTTAATGTATTGTGACATTTTATTACTCTTTAATAAAAAAAAATCAAGTATCTCTGTCGAGTATGATTGCCACCTCGACATGTCGCGTAATTCACCCTGTATTGTCTGTTTAAATACCTCATTTCAGTTTTCATATTCATATTCATATTCATTTAATTTCATAAAGTCAATTTACACGTCATTTTTCCCATATCCACATATATAATTGTATTATTGCATAGTATATGTCAATAACTAAAGTGAATTTGCTAATATGTTTTAATAAATAATAAATAAATAAATAAATAAATAAATAAATATTTCACAACTGTGAAAACTGAATACAGGGTGAATTACGCGACATGTCGAGGTGGCAATCATACTCGACAGAGATACTTGATTTTTTTTTATTAAAGAGTAATAAAATGTCACAATACATTAAAACATATTAGCAAATTCACTTTAGTTATTGACATATACTATGCAATAATACAATTATATATGTGGATATGGGAAAAATGACGTGTAAATTGACTTTATGAAATTAAATGAATGTATTGTGACATTTTATTACTCTTTAATAAAAAAAAATCAAGTATCTCTGTCGAGTATGATTGCCACCTCGACATGTAAGAAAGAAAAACAAAAGAAAGAATAACGTCAATGGTGACAGACATAATTTTTACTTCATGTCGAAAATGTTTTTCAAATATTAAATTTAAAAGTGAATAAGTGTGCTTTTGCTTGCCAATATAATACAAAAACGAAGATATTTCTGTTTAAATAAAATATATCTTTGTAAACAAGTCTGAGAACAAACATATTTGGCGACTGTTACAGGGCGCACTGACAGCGTGCCCTGTTCAAACAAAGATTTCTATTACAGCTGAACAACAACCAATCTATATGTAATTACAATGATGCGATGTGGTCAAAATAGAATTTTAGACAGGCAGAGGACCAGCGGCACCCTAGTCTTGCCACATAGCTCCACCCAAAAACTGCAAGTTTCATCAACTCCGTTACGAAGCAGCAAAATTTACGAAGATATTTTTTTATAGACATTATTAATAATCTGTAAATATATTTATAGTTATATTATTTTAGTGTAAATATAAGTTTTTCTATGCCCTTGACTCAACCAGGTGGTGATGCAAATATCGTGAGCGCTAGTCAACCTACCACATCACGAGTGCGATGCCCCAATTGCTCCCAGGACTTCCAAGGTAAGCGGGGTCTGAGCATACACTTTGGGAAAGTACACAAATCCCGTAGTTTACTTTCGGATCCCGCTACTGCGTTAGCTTCCAATAATATTACAAATCCTTTCTGGCAACAACTTACCCATCTTAAAAATTCTATTCCGATTTTAAAACGAGTTCCTCGTGGCGCGAGACCTTCAGTAGCCAAAAGTTTGGCTAACTGCATAGGTCTTGTCGTCCGTGAGAACTCGTGTTCGGCCTGGGAGCAATTGCTTACTTTCCCCTATCGGATTCTACATGCAAAAAAAGACCATCTACAACCAAAATCTTTAACGGCCCAAATTAAACAAAACTGTTATGTCTCGGCTCAAAATTTCGAATATAAAGCACCCATTTATAACAATAAATCGAAATCAGTATTCCAATATGTAGAATCTAAGTTAGGGGAAGGTGACATCAGCGGTGCTGCCAGATTATTATTTAGCAGTGATGTGTTGGCGCCTTGCTCTGGAGAAACGCTCACAGCTCTGCAGAGCAGGCATCCAGCGCCTTCGGATGACCTCGTTTTCCCAGAACCACCTAATAATGAAGATCCGCTTAGCATTGTAGCCAAAGACGTTTTCACAGCCGTTAGCTCCTTTAGAACTGGCTCTGCTGGCGGCCTCGACGGCCTGACTCCGCAGCATTTAAAGGATCTGCTGTGTCCGGGCGCCGGGGAAGCTGGTGAGGCCCTGTTGAAGGAGCTTACGGCACTTATTAATCTTATGCTCGCCGGTAATGTGGACGATGCCATCATCAGTATTTTATATGGTGCAAATTTATGTGCTTTAAGTAAGAAGGATGGTGGCATTCGTCCCATTGCCGTTGGTTGCACATATCGGCGTGTGGCAGCCAAGATATGTTGTAAATATTACAGTGAAGAATTGCGAAATGAATTCCAACCTATCCAATTAGGTTTCGGCTCTCGGGGAGGTTGTGAAGCGGCCGTTCACGCACTGTCAACATATCTTGGCTGTGGTGAAGGAGAGGTCATCCTAAAGGTTGACGTGAAAAACGCATTTAATTCTGTAAAAAGGGACACCTTGTTGACAGAAGCTAAATTAAAAACACCCAAAATTTATAAATACCTTTGGCAAAGCTATAGGCACCCTTCAAAATTATTATTTAAGGAAAATCTTTTGGAATCGGCGGTTGGTTGTCAACAAGGTGACCCTCTCGGACCAGTCATCTTTAGTTTAGCCATACATCCCATCATTCGACAGCTAAATTCTAAATTAAACATTTGGTACTTGGGTGATGGAACCCTAGGAGGCGACGTACAGACAGTTCTACAAGATTTGGCTTTTTTAAAAAATAAATTCAATTCCATTGGCTTAGAACTAAATTCAAATAAGTGCGAAATTTTTCTTAGTGACAAATTAGTCGACAAGTTTTCGGTTTTATCTAAATTTAAATCTCTGGCACCAAATATTAAAATCGTTCAAAAAGATTCCTTACGCCTCCTAGGAGCTCCAATTCATGAAGACGCCTATGATGCTTTCATAGCAGAAAAAATACAAAATTTTAACGACATTCCGGATCGCCTTCTCCAAATTAATATGCATTCGGCTTTCACGATTATTCGATACTGTCTTTTCGTCCCTAAATTTACTCATGCCCTCAGATCCACTCATTTTTGGAAAAACGTTACTCTTTTAGGCCAAATGGACAATATTATCCAAAACACAATTAGCAAAATTCTTAATGTAACTTTGAATGACCGAGCGTGGCTACAGGCGTCCTTACCGGTTCGCCTGGGCGGCCTCGGCATTCGCAAAATTTCAGATATTAGTTTGCCGGCCTTCCTGTCGTCGGTCCATAGCACGGAAGAATTAACCAGGAAAATTTTAGCACCTACACTGGTTAATTCTGAAGTGTTATGCAAGTCCGATGCAGTGACCGCCTGGCAGATGGCTTGTCCGAGCACAGCCGTACCGACTAACCCTTTCTCCCAGAGACAATGGGACGGGCCGCTCTGTAATCAAAGGATGAACAACCTTTTGAATACAGCCTCTAATGCGGCCGAGCGCGCTCGCTTGTTGGCTGTGGGAGAATGGGAGTCAGGTCTATGGCTTTTTGCGCTCCCGTCGCCTAGCTTAGGTACAATGCTGGACAACGAGACATTCCGCATCGCCACCTGTTTTCGTTTGGGTCTACCTAGTGTCGCTCCGCATCCCTGTCACTGCGGTGAGAGCGTCGATTGCCTCGGACACCATGTCCTATCGTGCAGCAAAAGCGCAGGTCGCATGTCGCGGCACGCGCATCTTAACGATATAATACGTCGTACTCTTGTCACCGCCGGCGTGCCAGCCGTTCTTGAACCTAATGGCTTGGCGCGTGACGATGGCAAGAGACCAGACGGTATGTCGTTACTGCCATGGAAGATGGGCAGGCCTTTGGTATGGGACGCTACTTGCGTCGATACCCTTGCGCCATCACATCTTCCAAGCACTGTAAGTTGCGCGGGTGCCGCGGCAGCATCCGCCGAAAACCTCAAACGGCGCAAGTATAATAATCTCGTCAGTGGTTATATATTTGAGCCGTTTGGGGTTGAAACTTTAGGACCATGGGGTCCGAGTGCTCGGGCTTTATTTAAAGATATTTCAAAGCGCCTAATCGACGCTTCTCGCGACCAGAGGGCTGGTTTTTACTTCGCCCAGCGAATAAGCATTGCCATTCAACGTGGCAATGCTGCCAGCCTTCTGGCCACGGTATCCGCTGTGGACAGTGATGCGGAGGAATTTTATGACGCATAATGTATTTTAATATTTTTTCATTTTAATAATTAATTTATTGATTATATATATTATGTTTATTTAGTTATGTATATTCTATTTTAGTAAAAACTGTGATAAATAAATAAATTTTCTAAAATAAAAAAAATAAAAAAAAAAAAAAAATTAATTATAAAAATCAATTCCGTGAATTTAGTCAAGTAAATACAGTGTCAATAAATATAGTCAAAAATAAATAATAAAGTTGTCAGATTTTTTTAAAAACTTACTAAAACAATGTCAATACTAATTAGATGTCATATTGTTACAAATAATAATAATTATGTCAAATATTAGTTCTGTACTTTACAATTAAAAAAATCGTCATAGTCATAAAATGTTTGTTCGACCAGCCAGCGTTTTAGTATCAAATAAAACAAATAAGTAGATAGGGAAATAAGAACTCAATTAAACACTCCTATATTAAAAATATTAGTTTATTTTCAAATAGTTACAATACGATATACAACATGCCATTGATGTAATATAACTAGAATTATTATACGAACATAGATTTTGGTTCGGTTGGGCCGAAAGTATAAGCGTACGTAACATCAAATACCAAAATAAGTACAGAAGCCAAAATTAATAAAAATATTTGTGTATTTACAAAATATGGTGTCAATTTATTTACACATTTCTTTTGCCAATAGGTAAGTAAGCATTAATATGTATTGATAAATGTTTCTTACATACTATTCGGAAATATATTGATCAAATAACTTGAACAATCGATTCAAATTGATCGATATGTTTAGCCCCAACTTAAACAACAAAGCTAAATCCCACCAATCTCTTCTATTCTCTCTTCTCTGGATGGAAGAAATTATCCGAAACCATTCGTTCAGCGTTAGACGTCGGTTTAACATGTTGGTGAAATTCGGGCTAAGAAATGACTTCGAAGATATTTGACGAATTTATACGGATTAAATCTATGATTAATCGTTCGAAAGTTATTTTATAACAGTCGAACATAATAAATTCTTAAATAAATGCGTATTGAAATGTTTTTATTATTAACACCGTGCATTTAATTTTAAATTGATTGTAAAATTCTCAGATTACAGATAAAAGGCAGATGGAATGTACCGAACATACAAAGTGAAGCACACAAAATGCATGACACAAGCAAACATGGCATGCTCATCGCGCGATCCGGCACAACGGCACACAAATAAGTCTCCATTCATCTCCATCTTCCTTTATCCTGTAATCTAAGGTAATTTTAAAGTAGAAGAAAACTTATATATATATATTTACTTTCTTATACTTAGGTACTTAGGTAACGTAACTTATAGTAAGGACAATAAATTAACTAAATGGTAAGAAATACAGGTACAATCTTCTCTATATTAAATATATTAGAACTGTACAATATACAGGGTGTCCCATATTTAATGGATAATCCTTTACCTGCAGATTGCGGGCATCACGCCTGATAGGAAAATGCAAAATTTGTAGAAAAAAAGTATCATGGATTTTTAAATATCGAACATTTTAGATTTTTTCACAAATTAGCCACTTTCGTCCACTCTTCTTGATGCCATGTTCGTAAATCTCAGATTTTTTCAAGTCTGTTTTTGGAATTCAATTCTTGAATAGATGTACTATCAAATTTACTATCTCATTATTGTACAATTATTTCATTTAAAAAACTACAAAGATTAATAAAAAAAAAAATTACATGACATTTTTTTTTACAAAAAGTTTGAACCCTCATGGTGTAAAAAAAATGTATGAAGACCTGTGTGCCCATCACGGAAAAAATATGCCAGTTTCATTGTGATTCTAAAATGGTATAAAATATTTTATATTTTTTTTTATTTAAAAAAATAATGTGAGAAATTATGACCAGGGTCCGATTTTTTTTAAATCACTTTCTACCAAAATGATATCCTAGTTGATAATACTAACTACTTAAGCGTATTAAACTAAACTAAATAATTACGAATCGTTCCAAATACTGTTTTTTGTAAAAGTTATGCTTGATAACTTTTACAAAAAACAGTTTTTGGAACGATTGACAGCGATTATAAATCTTATAATACCTATCTATGAAAGTATCGATTAAGATCAAAATACTGAAAGTAATTAAACAATATTTTTTTTAATTTTGCTCATCACGTAACTGGGTAACGAAAAAAAAAACGCTGACACTCAAATGTGTTCTGTAAAAAAGGCGCGCAAAATTTTTAAATTTGCGGATGTGAAATTTTCAGTTCTCTCTAAAAGATTTTATAATATTGTGCTGTGACTTCAGACTTGTTTTTTGCTACTTGAATTTGGACTTATCAACATCGGCAAATTAACAAACGATATTGTGCTGTGACTTTGGATTTGTTTTTGCTACGAGAATTGAGACTTGTTATCTTCTTTCGTAAAATGCCGCGATATCTGTATACACCAGGAGAGTATACACAAATGCTTTGCTCTACCGAGAAAGGTTTCCGAACGTTTTTTGTTAATTTGCCGATGTTGATAAGTCCAAATTCAAGTAGCAAAAAACAAGTCTGAAGTCACAGCACAATATCATAAAATCTTTTAGAGAAAACTGAAAATTTCGCATCCGCAAATTTAAAAATTTTGCGCGCCTTTTTTACAGTACACATTTGAGTGTCAGCGTTTTTTTTTTCGTTACCCAGATAAGTGATGAGCAAAATTAAAAAAAATATTGTTTAATTACTTTCAGTATTTTGATCTTAATCGATACTTTCATAGATAGGTATTATAAGATTTATAATCGCTGTCAATCGTTCCAAATACTGTTTTTTGTAAAAGTTATCAAGCATAACTTTTACAAAAAACAGTATTTGGAACGATTCGTAATTATTTAGTTTAGTTTAATACGCTTAAGTAGTTAGTATTATCAACTAGGATATCATTTTGGTAGAAAGTGATTTAAAAAAAATCGGACCCTGGTCATAATTTCTCACATTATTTTTTTAAATAAAAAAAAATATAAAATATTTTATACCATTTTAGAATCACAATGAAACTGGCATATTTTTTCCGTGATGGGCACACAGGTCTTCATACATTTTTTTTACACCATGAGGGTTCAAACTTTTTGTAAAAAAAAATGTCATGTAATTTTTTTTATTATTTATCTTTGTAGTTTTTTAAATGAAATAATTGTACAATAATGAGATAGTAAATTTGATAGTACATCTATTCAAGAATTGAATTCCAAAAACAGACTTGAAAAAATCTGAGATTTACGAACATGGCATCAAGAAGAGTGGACGAAAGTGGCTAATTTGTGAAAAAATCTAAAATGTTCGATATTTAAAAATCCATGATACTTTTTTTCTACAAATTTTGCATTTTCCTATCAGGCGTGATGCCCCCAATCTGCAGGTAAAGGATTATCCATTAAATATGGGACACCCTGTATACTAATTGATTTATATGTCTATCATAGTACATTATTTAAAACAAAGGCCCAATTTCACTGCCCGAGTTCCAACGTTGGGTAACGTTTGGCTTCAAACGTTACCCAACGTTGAACGGTTGGCTTCAAACATTAAATGAGAGAGAGAGTCGATAACTGAGTTTACTGTTAACCGCGGTTTAAGAAGTTTGCTGAAATTGGGGCTTGGTTTCAATCAAAAGTAACTTAAAAAGTAATTATTTCGATACATTTTATCAAGTGATATATATATAATTACATTATTTTTATGGTAATATAACATTGAAAACGTGTCCTACGCTTAAAAAAAAAATCATGTAAAATATTTGATTACGAAAATGATGTTTTTAAATAACTCATTATTTTTATTTAAGTTTGTTAAAAGATTTAAAAAAAAATTGAGGTTCTATTTTTGAGGCATTCACCTTCACCTATCAGCTTACTATTTGTGTTTGATTTAATTTGGGCTTTCCTCAACTCTCTCAGCATGCTCGTAACTTAGTTAAACATCAATGCTACAAGCCTACTAAATATATTGCATGATGAAGTATCTGTTGAGTTAAGAAAAGATCATGATAACAGTGTTTTATCGTCCATAAAAACAGTTAATCTATTGCGATCTAATATTTTTAATAAAAGGTACATAAAATAAAATGGAAAGCGCAACGGCCCTGAGTTTTACTCTCTAGCTCGAATGACCGTAAAATATTATGTAAGAAAGTATGTATAGTTGTTAATGTAACTTATTTCACGAGTGTAATAACTTGATAGTTATTATATTTTTACATTTTCATATAAAAGTACGTAACGCGCATAAATAAATATTACGAAATAATTTCGTTTTAACATTGCGATTATAAACTAGATTATATACATATATTTCGGAATTATATAAATAATACTAAATAAAAAACTATGTAGTATGAAACCTTTACCACGACATTACTTCAAAGGTCATAGGTGTGAATTGTGGTTGCCAGGTAGTCAAACCTAATAGCCGGACAGACTAACAAGTATGGCCAGATATTTGGATAAAAAACCGGATTACAAGTCGAATGTTTTAAATTAAATTCAACATCTGCTAACATTATGATCTGTTGCATTATTTTGACCATTGCTGACCTATCAAGGATAAAACTAATTCAATGTTTTCGTTTATTCTGAAAATAAATTGTGACCAAAATTTTTAGTAAAATAGTTTATTTTGGACGGACACGCAATCAAAAAGCCTACATATATCCGGCTTTATCCGGACGCCTGGCAACGGTTTAACCGGTTTAACGTTTATAATTTTGTCTTTAAAAACGCTTGTTTTTAAAGACAAAATTATATAGGTACATAAAATACTTATTAACGAGATTTTGTATCCAAAGTAGTATTTAATAACATATAGCGATCTTTAAGAAAATAGTAAATAGAAATTTAAATGATTCTCAATAAAATCTCTTAGCACGGCTTACCATTATTGACATTTCGATTCTTCTATGACGTAGTTATCAACATAGAAACGTCAATATGAAAGTGTCAAATGTGGCAAGCCGTACTATGGGGGCAGGAATGTTGTCCTGGCGGCAAACAATTGGTAAGTAAATAAAATATTTATTATGCTGTGCTAGTAACTACTCAACGTAACAATCACATTTCAATAACTTAACTTACTTAGTTTTTGCCCGGCCCCTGACTTAACTTCGTGGTAAAATGGTTGATACTTAGTAATCAACACATCCGCCATTACATAAATAAGTAAAGGTATAACGACAATCGTGAGAAATATATAAAAATTGACACGTTTAATTGGTATTTAGGGAAGTAATTATTTTACAATGCCCTACGTTTAAAGGCCCATCCATTAATTACATAATACGAAACTCATAATTTGTTGACACCCCTTCTCCCTTGTCACAGAATTACATAAGCCGACATTGTTCACTGCAATTTCTGTTTAATATTGCTTTCAATTTATTTGCTTTATTGGTATTTAAGATTGGACATAATAATTTTGAGTTAAATTAAAAGCTATATTGAATAATAATTGAACCGCGCTAATTCACAATAGCAGCACGGTGTTGGAATTGTGCCCGGTGGATGGCGATAGGCTCCCATGGGACCTAAACATAACAAGTGAAATGTGGGTGTTGTACACCTCTGCACACCCTTGTGGGTAATATAGGCGTGATATTATGTTATGTTTATTGATGTTATTTTATAATTTATGGATAGTATAAATGAGTTTAATCAAACATAAATAGTTTAATGACTCATTGATCTAATACCTAAGAAATTAATGTACAAATGTATGGTAACAAGTATAAGTTGAAAAGAGGAATGATTATCCATTAAGACTGAAATATACTCACCGCTTTGCCAATAAAAATGTATAATGTATGTACTATCAACAAAGTATATTCATGATCCACCTTAATACCAATTTTGTTTAGACATTTCAAAACACTTAAGTCTGAATTCGTTTGTTCTATCAACAAATGGACATTGAAAATTTAAAAAATAAAATATTTTCAAATAGGTCATGAGTCAATTTTGCTGAGAGTTTTATTAATTTGATATTTAACAGGCAACAAAGTACTATGTGCCACTATACAATATTTATTGACAAGGGCAAAAGTGTACAAAAAAGGTTAGTAATTAGTAATTATTTTACAATTTGGTATAATAATGTCTACCTAATGACTACCCACGTGTTTATAACATTAATTGGCAACAAAATAAAATTAATAAACTTTTTTTAACAAGAGGGCTTTTTTTCTTATTGGCACTTTATTGTTATGCAAAATGAGCGTATTATGTCAAATCTGGCTTTTTAGTCACAAAAAAAAGCTATCCAGTTTCGAAAAGCATTTGATTTGCAAAAAGGTGGTGAACAATCCCAGCCATAGAATTATTTCATGGCGTTATTAATCAATGGCCCCAGCATTTTATAGAACAATCGAAACTTAATAATATCGATGAGCGGATGTTACTATGCAAATCAAATAAGAACAGATTTTCCGGTCATATTTAATGTGTTCCATTCGCCCTATTGTGAACGAAATTTTTTAAAAAGGAACAATCCTGTGATCGAAAATTTCGTTCATATTCAGGCGAATAGAATAATAGAACACATTCAAATGGTCGAGACAAATGTTTTTTATTTGATTCGCGTAGTACATTATTATTAAATCAAGAAATTTAGTAGATACGTTATGATATTTTTAACCTTTCCTATATTCTTTATGTAAATTACATTAGAGCCTGCTCTTAATACCTACATATTACATTCCTCTTATCCATACGACTTATTTAACTATCAACGGAATCTAGATTAACACTAACAAATATCTACAAAAATTACAAATATATCAATAAATCTATACACAACAGATGCAGAAGCTATACTTCTAAGCATGATATGTAGTTATTCCAACGTTACGGCTATCTACATCCTTATATAAATTAAATTCGAAAAAATCTCACTATTCACTGTCCGTTGTACAAAGTTTTTACACATTTGGTAACTGTTGTATCACTTAATTCACGATATTATTATGCTGCTAGTGACCTCTATCGTCCGTGATTGTAAACGTGCCGCGACCTGAGTTGCTGTTGAACGACGCTCTGCAACAAAAAGTAATGTAAGTATGAAGAAAAATTATAGATGGCGCTAGTGGTATTAAAGTTTTCTTCTTTGCTCTACCATGAGTTGTTGCTGGCCGAAATTGATGTTGTATTGTAGATTATAATGATGCGAAGTTCTGATTTTGATTTTCATTCAAACGTATGTTGATGTATGATGATTTTTGGCTCTCTTCTGCGAGAGGCTCATTTTTTTAGCGAAATGCAAAGTAAAAAAAATAAAAATAAAAAGTTTTAGGCTATCATTATAATCAACCGATATACTTAGATAGAAATCGTTAAGAAAACTGATATAAGGAGAAAAAAATGAATTTATTACAATTATGTGTTCTGCTCAAGAGCAGATTCTAATCCTTCTCTTCCGACACAGAAAATAAATGGCTGGTTTACTTAGGCGTTTAGAATTAAATATCAGTTTTCGATTAAATATTCATGGCACCTTAACTTTGCAGACCAGACAATTCTGTGAAAGGCTCTGTAGCTACCTAAACCGCAAGTAGTTATAAATTTCAAGTGTGGTGCGGATTTAAACTACAAACAAACCGCAAGGAAGGTATGGATTATTCACATTATTTACACCTTGACACCTTGTCTTACTCCCAACCAACCAAACCGATTACTGAGATATGACCAGCTTGATAGTATTAATTTTATAAATTCAGTAAGTTAACCACAATAAAATTTAAGTTTAGAGAAAATCTTAAACCTAAACTAAAGAGAACACGCTAATCTACCCTGGAACAAAAGCCCCTTAGAACGGTTTGTCACTTTTGAAATTTCGATTCGAAGTAGCTATTAACATAGCAATGTCATTTTTTTTCGTTTAAAGTTGAATTTTTAAGAGTGGCTAACAGTGCTTGTGCCTTTTAAAGTACCGATGCCTTTTAAAAGAAAACGCTACACGCTAACGCTATAAAGCGGAGCTGTAATATTAATGTAATTCAGGTATATCCTGTGTTTTTGCAGGTGCGTTGTTAAAGCTTTTTTATAGAAAAATATCATACTTTTTATCGTCCATAACAGGCTGTTCTGTAGGCTTGGTGGTGTCGGGCAGAAGCAGCACGATGGAGCCACCAATGGCTGCCAGTGCGGCTATCGTCGTCATCGGCACGTGCTCGTTGAACTTTGCCTGAAAAGACACAAGTCATCGAATACATCAAAACAGTAGCAGTTAAATGCAATAGCTCCAAATCAGGTGACCAAAAACTTCGCCTGGATTGCCCTGTCACCAGGACAAGCGAGACGCTCATAAACGTTGAAGAATGGGCTGTAATAGTGATAAATACAAAGAAGAAGAAGAACACCACCAATTGAATGGTATTTTTAGTATCAAATCAGAGTAATTAATCAATAACAAATATTTTAGCATATTGCAACAAAACTGGTTGGCTAGGTTAGGTTTAAAATTATTCATAGTCGAAGGAAGATATTAATAGTATTTCCTTTAAAATATTTTAAAGGACAATGGTAATAACGTTCATGACCTGATAAAATCTTGGTTTATGTACTTTAATATATCTAGATCAGGATTCTCAATTCTTCTTCTTCTTCTTCGTCGTGTCGATGGCTGAGTCAAATTTTATATTGACTTGCCATCGTGGTGAAAGGATTAGCCAATTCGCTTTGGAGAACTCGCGCATTGCCAGGGTTCCCAATAAGCGAGTAGTATTATATTGAGTTCTTAATTTATTGAGTTTTTCAAAACGTCTAAATATTGTGCTACGCAGGCGCTCTTTCAGGTAATTTTTAAAATTAATGTATATAAAAGTGATAGCAGTATTTTTTACTAACCAATCTCCATAAGTACGGTATGATGGCTAGAGCAACTCCTGCGGCCACCTGACTCGCACCAACACCCATATTCCTCACCACCGTAGGATACAACTCCACGGTGAAAATCGGCAACATCATATTTGTGCAACCGATGGCGAACTTCCCGATCATCAGGCAAGCAATCATGATCCACGGATCACTGAATGCCATCGAGAATAATATGCTGGCAATACACGCGAGTCCACAGACAACCATACTGATGAATATGGGGATTCTTCTTCCAGCCTTCAAGAGGATGGGAATACTTAACGCTATAGCGGGTACTTCGACCACAGCTAGGATCAAAGATGTGACGTGTAAGTTTCCCAAGCCAAACTTTCCAATGTTTAGTAAGAGACCATAGTAGGCGATGGTTAGCGCAAACCAAGCGAGGAACAGACAAACTGTTCTCTTTCTGAGGTTACGATTGAAAAGCATCAAGACACTGGGTCCTTCCTCCTGGGTATCTTGTTTGTGCAACATAAGCAGTTTGTCCATATCCGCGGGGAGCTCGCGTTTGTTGAACTTGGCAGCTTTTTCTAGGATCACTTTCGCTTCTTGAGTTTTGCCCATACTGATAAGCCATCTTGGTGATTCTGGCAACACGAACCTGAAACAGTAATAACGAATATTAATATAGGTGATATTTGGTAAAGAAACGGAAACAATCAATAGTATTGTTATAAATTTTCGCCACATCAATTTTATTATTGCTCTGAGTTTCTATTCCTACGTCTTTAGAATTATGATGATGTAGGTTATTAACTCTATGTAGATACTTTTTTTATCTTTTTCTTTTAAGATATCATTGAGACATTGAACTGTAAGGATTTTAAATATTTAAGGCAGACGACTAAGCACAAGACATGAATATTACTCGTCGTAAATATTCATTTTGTATTCTGTTTGATGATCCGCATTAAAATTTACTGTCTACCTACGTAGAAAGAGCGCTCTTTTTAGTATCTTTTGATGTTAAAATATTCATAACTAAATATTTTGATAATGGAACTAAGTAATGGTATGCTTGTTTTATTTTTACTCGTTATTGCTATAAAAGTTTTAAGTCAGGTAACCCCCCTACTTTTGGTATTATTTGGTATTCAGCGAGTGTAAAACTTGTATCATATGTAGTCCTTTTTCGTGTATAATAGTGTTGCTTTCTTTATTCCTTCATGTACGGCTTCTCTTTTGTAATGAACACACAGTTATTTATCTATTAACTAAAAAAAAAATTATATAAATAGCCAAGCTTACCATAACGCCAGCAGAAAACATCCAGGCACAGACAGGCTCAGCTGCAGATCCCTCCAATTCGGCATGGTCATAGACAGAAGCGTCACAATGGCATACGCCACGGGCAGCCAGAAGAAGTTGCACACCCCCGCAATGGTAACCCACTTGCCTCCCACCAACTCGACTGATAGTACAAATGCTGCATATACAACCGATACTGATACGAAGCCCATGATCAATCTGACGATCAGATACTGAAGGTACGATCGGACTAGAAGGGACAGGATTGCGAGCAAGCTTTGCGCTATCATCATGCTCATCAAAATCTTTTTGCGGCCGAACCTGTAAAACAAGTTTGAACTTAATAACCTTATCTATGTGCTAGAAGTAAGTGTCTTCATTAATATTTTTTTTGATTATTATATGTATTTTTTGTTTTTCTTAATGTTTTTTATATTTATATATATATATATATATATATATTTAGGAAAATATTCGTCTTTAACAACTTTGTGTTTTCTGCAAACGTTTACTGAAAGGTCCATTAGCAACGGTTTCTGTGACGAATGAAGAAACGTGACAATAACAGCCAATACGTCATCAACAGTTACGATAGTTTTCACAACTTACTTGTCGGAAATCCAGCCTCCAACAACTCCACCAACACCGACTCCGATCAAGAACATGGATTCAGTCAAGCTGATGAGGTACTCTCTATCACAGACTAGATTCCACTCTGAGATAATGGTACTTCCTACTTCTGTTCTATCGTACCCCCACTCTACACATTTCTGAAACACATTCAGGAGGGGTGCGGTGTGATTGAGAATGCTTTCCACCGTGACTTCTGGGGTGAGCTGGCGAACATTGCAGCTGTCTGCAGGTTGACTGTAGTTAATCCAATCAGCTAATGGCAGACTAGATAGATTTTCCGGCATCATACACCAGAACTTAGTTGGCATAGCCTGCAAAAAAAACTAAATTAAGATTTAAAAACATAACACAAGATAACATCACGCCTATATTACCCAGAAGAGTGTGACAGAGGTGTACAACACCCACATTTCACCTGTTATGTTTTATGTCCCATGGCATAGGGGTTGAGCCTATCGCCATCCACCGGGCACAATTCTAGCTCACACATATAAAAATTCACACATATGCCAATTGGCCTGACCCGGGAATCGAACCCGAGACCTCGCGATAAGAGGCGCTACGCTAACCACTAGACCACCGAGGAAAAATATAATGGTTGATATTATTATTAAAATTCAGCAATACTTAAGAAGCCGGATGTTTGATCCATGTATTCAGAAGTAGGTATCGAGTTGGTAGCTAGAGCTAATTTTTGATAACCTCTAAATTTAGTTTCTTTACGTAGTTTTCTCATGAAAATATTAATGGAACACGAAATGCTAATTAATTTAAGAAAACGTGAATATAGCAGAGTTTATAATATTTAATTGATAAAGCCGGTTTTCTTTTTTGGAATTCGTATACCTAGTCAAAGCGACATTTGATCGAGTTTTCTTCAAATTATACTGTTAAATGTTAAATTATGAAATATGTATTTACTAAATTATATGTTAAAGACTAAAATTACATCTCATTTTTTTTAATTATGTTGATTTTATATGTTAGTCATTCAAAATCATAGCTTCTAAAAGGGGTATGACCAATCGACTATGGGATCGTTTATCGCTGCTGTGCTATCTATTCCGTGACTTTGTCAAGATAAAAACTGCTTTGTATGTAGAATAATATGAAAGTTTAATTTTATGCCGGATATTTTCATAGTAAGCTGGAATGTCATGAAAAAGTTAGTAGACAAGTGCAAAAAACGTGATAATTCTATCAAAACAAAATTAGATTCTAGTTCATCCTTCATGTTTAATTAGAAAATCTCTTTTGTTTATTAAATCCCGCTTAAGTTATGTCTCTTATTACTAGATAATCGTCATACACAAAACTAGAAATTATTTACTATCTTATATTCGTGACACAAGGGTTTTGGCGATACAGTTTTTGGGCATTGCCTTTTGTATTTCATCGCAAAGTTCATGCAGTCTAGAAGTTATAATAACTGTTTGGAAAATGGTATTTTAGGATTATTCACAAAAGCTGTGTTTCTTCAGTGTAAGTTTTTTGAAGGCTTCAAGCAGATCAAGGTAGCTAAGGGTTTTATAATTACGATTACACAATTATTTTATCTCGTTTGCATGCTAAATTTAATTGTAATTGTTTATATGATCATACGAATGCAATCTAGCTTTCATGTTAGGAAATCAATCGGGTTTGGAGGCCAGACTTGTAATGTGTTAAGATCTTGTAGTAATTAAATAGTAAGTGTCTGGAAACACGATATCAAAGCAAGTTTTGAAATTAATATCAAATACGTAGCTGTCCTGCGCTTTCCGACTGATCAATGCAAAAATCAACTAATCCTGTCTGTCACGATTTGTATGCAATTTTAAAATCCTACAACTGACATTTATCGGTCACTTAGTAATTTGCAAAAAAACTACCTCGTTTGAAATTGTATTATATGACTATTATAAAAAAAAAACAGTCACAAATTGTGTATACACTTTCAGTATGATTCCGCATAACTATTTACTATGACATAGTAAATATTATGCACAGTAAATAAATACACATTGTGTACTGTACCTAAACTAAGTATTTCATTTGGTTATATTCGTAATTTGCTATTATTTTTTTTATTACATCCACTACTGGTACTGCTTGTGACAGTAAATAACATTTTCACCTCAGCAGCTCGAAAAGTCGTTCTTTGTTAAAAACAATCAGCAAACTCGTTTTTGCTTCTAGTTTTGCTCTTGCTCGAAGCAAAGTATAGCTTTGCTCACAGCCTCATTAGATCTTTCACTTATTCGGGACTCAAAATAAGCACTCGAAGAATATACGAACTTTGCTTTCTTATTGCAAAAATAACAATTTCAACTCCATTAAGGTGGCAATCTTATGGTAAGCACTAGCCGACCATTGGATAAACTATCATAATTTTATCGAACTTGCCCATGTAAAGAAAACTGGTTACACGTAGTACGGATTTGCATGACTTCAGATACTTACAGTAAACGTCGGCAAAAATATGTGGAAGGTGCATGGCAGTGAGAAAAGAGACAGCAAGAACGTCATGAGCATCTGCCACCGGCCGTAGTTGCCGATCGCCATGGACACCACGTCCGGACCCTCGTCTTCCACCGGCGATGTCGTCCGACCCTTGTCCTTGCTGCCCTGGGTGGGGACAACTGGAAAACAAAAGAGTTTTGTTAATATCTCGAAGCTTGAATGAAGCATGCATGAATCATAGTAAAAATACCGAGACCGTGTAGCGATCAGCTCTGTGCTAGCACATAGTATGGTTAGCATGTAAATCTACACACATACATATATTAAATCACGCCATTATCCCACGGGGGTAGGCAGAGTTGATGGAACGTACACCATGTACATGTAGATATCTATAATATTATAAAAACTGTCGTGAGGAGCAGCTATTGTTATTGAGAATACGGTAACTAGTCGGCATATCTTCGGCTAAAATAACGTCAGTAACCCGTATTCTCTATAAAAATGTAGATATGAGGAATCCTCCCCCGAAGCTCACATCGTACCCCTCTGTTAAACTGTCCATCACCAAGTCTATCTGATCCTGCAATGTTTTGAGGCAAGGAGTCGTGTGCTCGAAAGGAGCTTCATCATTCTTCCTTGGGGGGAACATATCTAGGTCGGGAGTATCTATGTTTTGTAAAATGCATCTAGTATAGCAGACAACATTTCTTAATTATTTGTTAACAAAGATAAATACGATGAAAAATGTTAACGGTTATAACTTGAAAACAGTAATTTTATCTCGACTCATGAATTAAACTTGATCAAATAGTAGTAGAATCGATTAATTTATAATAATTTATGAATATTAATATTGCCTCAACATACTTGGCCAAATTAAAGAATTTAAATTTGATAAATGCGTCTACCAGTCTATATCCTGAGAGCTACTTTTTATTATAATTCTCATAGTCGAGTTGTGAAATTCAAAGGTTAGCGGTATAACCGATTCATATAATTTGCACCATGTACCAAATCGAGGAAGTTTTGAAATAGTCAGTAGCATGCCTCGAGATAAGATTTTTTTTTGCATAGCAATTAATTGATGGTATTATAATATCTTAATTCAGGTAATAACCACATAATTGCATTTAAAGGAAAAATCATGTTGTTCGCCCGATAATGAGACGTGTGGTTTGATAAAGGGGTCAATTTCAACAAGTGGTGTTTTTTGTACCTTATCGATGAACTTTTTTATTTATAGCTTTTTTGGATATTTTTTAAATTTATTGTAATCTATATGATACTAAATGTCCCCAATTTTACGCACATGATCGTATCATTTAAGACTGAAGAGAAATTTGAGTTTGAATTTGGGTTGTCACCGATACGATAAGCTGACCACCGATTAGTTTTCTGTACACCGATATAAAATGCTTGAACACCGAAAAGGTGTGCTTATCCACCGATATGGTAAATCTGACCACCTTTGCACCATTGTTTCGTCAATAACTTTGTTATATTCCAGTTACATCAGAGTTTTATACCTTATTTGAAAACTTATGAAAATTTTTATGTTTTTAGGGTTCCTTACCCAAAGGCAATGGAACCCTTTTACGGAGACTTCGCTGTCCGTCCGTCCGTCCGAACGTCCGTCTGTCTCCAGGATGTATCTCAAGAACCGTGATAGCGAGGACGTTGAAATTTTCACAGATGATGTATAATTATTGCCGCTATAACAACAAATACTTAAAGCTAAATAAAATAAATATTTAAGATCGAGAGTACCGAACACAATGTGTCAAAAGTTCAATTGTGCGATGCTTTTACCATCGATGCTTTATAGATGCAATAGTATATCGGTCTTCAAAATTTACTGTTTGTCCCTAATTCGATTATAAAATGTCTTTTTTTTAATACTATGTTTAATGTAGACAATATTTTGCATCTATTTTAAATTTGCGTATATTTTTGCGACATGCGTTCGGGCTATGAAAATTACGCAATCTACTTTAACTATGCCCACACCACGATCGGTCTAGAAAATTTGAATTTTTCGGGGTACAAACAAACAAAGGTATTTAACATCGTACCATTTCACTATCGACACAGTGCGTTCGGTATTGTAAAAATCGCAACTTTCGAAAACTCATATTTTCTGTACCTAACGAAATTACTGATATCAATAAAATGTTTTAGAAGCAAAATAAATGACACAGGGTCCACCGATGTGATGAACCGACCCACCGACTCGATAAAATGATCCACCGATACGATTAAGAAATCCACCGATGTCTTAAAACTGTTAATACACAAAAAAATAATACACTGAGCAGATAAATTATACACCGATAATGTTTTTTCACCGATCAGGTGGAAAATTGTCGTATCGGTGGGTAAAATGACCACCGATTCCACCGATAACGGTACAGCGACGAGATAAATTGCACACTTTTTTTAAAATTTCTAATGAACTATATAACTAGGACAAATTGAACTACAGCCAATAAAGCTAATTCAGTTACTTTCTCTGTATGGATCAAACAAATATAAAATATCAACATATTACAATATAAAAAATCATTCTCCGATAAGATAAAATATTTGTCGCCTAGCAATTTTCATGGTGTACTTACGTTTTTTGCGGGCAAATGCAGCGATGTAGAAAGCGTCCGTCTTCACTGCGCATTAGGGCAGTACTAACATGAAATAATAATCAGAGAGGGGACACTGTCGGACTTGCCTATGTAAAGTTATGTCTAAATTACTTTTTGGCACCGAAAAGCCAAGAATTTCTGGGACAAGTACGTTTGTGCCTCTCATTAATAAATATGGTTAGTTAAATAATAGAATATGCTATTTATCAATGATGAAACTAATATCCTACAAAATAGGGTAGGTTGTAACCTTAATTTAATAATATTCATTAACTTATAAGCCATTTTGTTTGTAAAAAAATTACTGGGGCTGTCCCAGTAATTTTTTTACCGTTTAGTACCGACAAGCGAAAATTTGGACTTTAGGAATTTTTTTCTACCCTTAAATTTCATCCTAGCCCATTAATATTTTTGCCTCCACCCTATATCTACCTATAGAATACTATAAAAATCAATTTAATACAATATTCTTCTTTTCAAATACGAATTTCAACGAGGACAGAAAAAAAAGTCGTTTGGGAAATCGACCCAAAGGATAACTTCTTTGAAAGTAGGCACTAGTAATTATCTTAAAATTGATTATTATTATAATCCATCTCAGACACGATGTTGGTTTTACCGTCATAAATGTATTGTTATAGTTCTGAAGTATAGGTAGTAGGTTTATTAGTTTTTTTAATAAATGGTTATAACCATTGACTTATTCGTAGCTCAAAAACATGATTTCATTATTTGAGTAAACATAAAATTGGTAAAAACCTGATACTCTCTGATTAGAAGCGCCAATGTCATTGCGAATTCTCGCAAAATGTTAATCTGGTATTTTAATTCTTATATTAAAGTAGAATATAAAACTAAAAAACTTACTAAACATTTTAAATTAGCAATTTACGTCAGATATAATTTTTAAAGTATGTAGATAAAAATAATATGTAATAATAGTAGCACATCAATTTAGTGGCAATTTTACCGACACATACTTTTTATTTCTCAGTATAAGATTCAAGTGGAAAATGAAATACTGTAATTAAATATATTGTCAAATGATTTGTATTAGTTAAAAAGTATTAAATATAATATAATTACAGCAAAAATACTTTTTGATGTCGGTGCTTAACTATTTACTTAAGAGCACTAATGTCATAAACTATTTTTTGGCCTTATTTACATACGTTTCAGTTTTGGAAGTTGGCCGTTACAATTTTTATTATAATTTTAATTTATTTTCTTTTTAGTGATATACCGAATACTAATACTACATACTACAGTATACTTATACAGGCAAAGGATAGCATATAACCCGGTTCATTAGCTGTTGTTTTCGAAAAGTTCCATTACTTGTCTCTAAGGATCTTCATCAGGTCCGGTGAGGTGAGAAACAAAAATACTAAAACCTTCCATAAAACACAAGGATAAAATACCGAAAATCGCATTTAAATCGGATCTGTAGTTTTCGACAAAATCGCGATCATACATACATACATACATACAAACAAACAGAACCTTTGTAGTCAATTAATAATTAATATCAATCAATGATTGACAACCACATGGATATTTTTAATACCTTAGTAAAATAATATTCTGATCTTACCAATATTAATTACTAAGGCTTATTAGACCACGAACATTCATAAGTAATACGTATATGGTAACATATAAGTGCGTAATGGCATTTACTACCGCCTTTTATGTTCAATATAATATCTATATACAACGCGTTCGCTTTGTTTTGGCCTCAAATTTTCTCATCCCACTCTTACAGTGTCCATACCTCACCGTTTTGATTGTTTTGACCGTATTACTTTTGTCATGTTAAAGAGTTTACAAGAGGTGAGGTAAAGAGAGGCGGGAGGGAAAAAATTGGCCATCTTGAATCAAACGGGTAGTAGAAGTAGTAGTGTATGCTCAAGTATAAGTTAAATTAAACAAGTGCAATTATTATTAAATCTGGTTGGGTGTACTGGTCATAAATTACTATACCACTCACACCAAAATAGTTTTTATCTAATAATAAAAAATGACACCAGGACTGGTTTATCTTGATATTTATTTTGATAAAATTCTAGTCGTAACGATAGTAGACAGGTAACCTTTGCATATAAAAACACATATACACGCATATCTACTAAATATATTTATTATATTGATATAAAAAGTAGGTACAGTTCCCTATTTTTAATTATAAAATGTACCTGTCGTTAATTACTGCTTGTACAATGTTCCATTAAGAGAAACTATACTACTTCCGACGAGTCAAGGTTTTGTACAGTAATCTAAGCAGGTAGGGTTTCGTTGATTGATTTGGTTTTGTTTGCAGTATTAATAAAGTAATATGCATGAATAATTTTTATCTTACTTTTTTTGGAAAAGAAAAAATCAAATTATGAAGAGATCTTTTACCTAATAAAATTCTCAACTTAACGGACAATTTCAACGTCAGGTGAAGATATGGAATGGACGTCATTTTTCGATTCTAGTCACGGATTTAGTTGAACATCAGTATTTTTTGTAGAGCGATACAAATACGCTTTGTAAGACTAATGTCAGACTTTGTGGACCCCGACTACCTGTAACGACTGCCATAGATATTAAAATGTTGTTATCCACCTCTGCCACAGCCATTTGGGTAATATAGGCGTTATGTTTTCTTGTAAAATATAGAATAATAAATATAGTATGTTCGTAAGTATTAATAGATGTTAAAATCAGTCCCTATAGAGTTCAATTAACGGTCGCGTGCGGCGAGATGTCGCACCACGTGCTTATGCGCTACTCACAAGCATTTCGCGCTCGCTTCTTAATTATTGTAAGCACAAAATAAAATATATGCAGAATACTTATTTCAAACATAATATTATCTTCAAAGGATTTGTGTTATATTGACTTGTGTATCTCAATCACGATTGTATTTGACATTATGCATTGTATTATTATTATTTTTTTTATTTGACATTAATTGTTTATAAAATATTAAAGTTGAAAGATTAAGAATCCAGCAGGACTCGAACCTGCACCCCCTGGGTATACGCCCCAAGTGCTTTGCCAAAGCACTTGGGGCTATCTTTAATATTTTATAAATTACAAAAAGGCATAGCAAAGCTAAAATTTGCTTTAAAAATATTACAAACATTAATTGTTATTTTTTTTCATGATTATTTTTTTCATTATAATTTTTTCTAATAATTAATTGATTTGTCAATATGCAAATGGTTTGTTTGATGAAAATATATGTATTGACGTGTAATATTTTTACCAATAAATAAGTTATGAGTTATGAGTTATGATTATATCAAGCTATTCATATATTATATCTTCAATGAGTATAGCAATTAGGGCTTACCAATTTTACAGGTGTTAGATAAACATTGTTGGCAGGATAAGCATTATAACGTACATGAAAGTAACAGCTGTGTACTTTTTTCGAGTGCTGCTTGTGTCACTTTTAAAATCGGACAGGTTATACTTAATGAGTCGGATAAAAACTATCCGGCACCTAAGAAACTGGCCCTAAGTCTGTTTAATAATAATGACTTTTATTAATGTTAAATGAAGAAAATAAAAGTTATTTATTTTTAATTAAAAACAAAAATGAAACAATTGCGATCGTAGTGGATCTTCTGAGTAAATAATTTTCAAATAATTAGCGAGCGACATGTGCTGTACATTGGCTGCATTGGCGCCTTGACAATGATCTTCTCATCATCAATGCAACTATGACGATGACCTGTCGTATAAATATTAATTCTATATATATTGACGACCGGATGGCGGAGTGGGTAGTGTACCTGCCTGCGACGCCGAGGTCGTGGGTTCGATTCCCACTTAAGACAAATCTTTGCGTGCATGAACATGGGGGTTTGTCTTAGTCTGGGTGTTTCTATGTATAATAAGTATGTATTTACAAAAGAAAAGTATATATGTATTTGTTTCAGTTATTCTAGTACCTATAGTACAAGCTCTGCTTAGTTTGGGACTAGATGGCGATGTGTGTGAGTTGTGGAATATTTATTTATTTATTTATATCTCCATTCTCGACAAAATACACATGGAAATGCCCAGATTGGTCGTTTTCATTAGCATTTCTTTTCACGTCCACGTTAACATGTCCATAATAAGAATTTATGGAAAATAAATTCGTGACGAGACTTGACAAATTGGTAATAATGTGGTATGTGTACTAACTACAATATTACATAAAAGGAGTGATGATTTACATCAATATTGATGTCCTAATGCGATAATAAACCAGTGCGACGTTACGTCACAGAAAAGTCCAATTCTACGTATTTGTTTTTAAAATTATGACAAACGAGTGCAGATTGCCCAGATGGATAAAATAATGCAATTTCTGAACCATTAATCTGCATAATTATCTGTGATTGTATATTTTATACACTTATACAGGTGATTTTTGGGTTATAGCAGGTAGGTAGTAAGTTAGGTATAGCTCAGAGATAAGTCTGAAGAGATAATTATAACGTATCCAATCTTATTAAAATTATGAAAATACGGGTGTTACTCACGTAATGTTGGTCTATTTAGTCGACCGCGGTTTCAGTGCAAGACTGGCTGCGACTCAGGCGCGACGTATCGCACTCTCTTGATAATGCCTAGACATATAGGCGAAACCGCGGTCGACTAAATAGACCAACATTACGTGAGTAACACCCGTATTTTCATAATTTTAATAATGTTACAAACTCACGTCAGTTTTAATAAAAGTATCCAATCTTTTTTGTGCAGCTTATTTGCAACAACTTTATGTATGACACATATGCGAAAGCGAACTATTATTGATATATTTTAACTTTTATAGTTATTTTTCAAATACCTATGTGGTGACTTATATCAAAATCAACCTGTTTAAAGGTTTTTATTGTCAATGTATAACGGTTCATTTAACTAATGGTAACTCTCGTTCACGGCTTTTGGCAATACCAAGGTCACTGTCAAACCTCCGACTGCCGTAAAAGCAATGGTGGAATGTTTGGTATTTTTTTTAAGCCGGCTTTTTATTATTTGTACTGACGGCTTCACATCAACCTATACATTTCTAGTATAAGATGGTCTTTCGTTTTTTAGGCTTCCTGCAATGTGGGACCAGCTAATACTAGACAGTGGCGTAGCTAAGTGGGCAAGGGCCCCGGTGCATAGAGAAAGAATCGGGCCCTCACCCCTTTATCACATAGCTTGATCTTTTATTGTCCTTCAAAATTATAGATAGGAATAATAATGGGATACAGGATACAGTGGGTTGAACTTATCATTAGTAGGCTAAATCCATACGTCATCTCTATAACGGGTAGAATGGCTGTGTTTGATAAAAGAAAATAGGAATAAATGAGCAACGACGCACATGACAGTATAAAATATTTATTACACAGATGGAATCAATAAATGAAAAAAAAACCGATTTTAAACAGACTTTGCGGTCCAGTTCACAACCTCTTGCGCGCTTTAATTTTTGCGAATTCATCTATAACTTCACTCAAATCCAAGTTTGATGCCGCCTTATTTTCTATCGCAATTAACGCTAAATTTCGCAGGCGATCTTGTCCACTGCTGTTCCTTAAATATTTTTTTATGATCTTCAGTTTACTGAATGATCTTTCTGCTGCCGCGGAAGTAACGGGAATTGTGAGCAGGGTCGAGGTTTCCTAGCTTCAGGAGCTGGCGAGTTGGCTAACCCGCTTATTTTAATGCTTAGGTTAATGGCCCTGGTGCACTGCACCACCGCGCCCTACGATAGCTACGCCACTGCATGTATAGGCTGATCGGTAGCCGTGTGTACCTCCAACCAGCTTCCGTGCCTATATATTAATCGAAGTTATCGGCTTACTCCATAGCAAATTACATAAATATCAGTCTATTCATTCGAGCGAAAAGTAACATAACAAACTTACCCAAATAATATTTTCATTGTAATAGTACGATAATCTATCTATGTCTACATATAATAAAATTTAAAATTTGCCATGTCTGTACATTAAAGATCCAGCAGTAGAAGGCAAATAACATTTTTTTTGGCTTTTTTGTTGTCTGTCTGTCTTTATGTTCGTACTGTCTGATCACGTAAAAACTACTCTATGGAATTGGATAACTTATAAACTGGTATATGTTTTATATATACTTAATCCCAAAGGGGATGAATTAAGGGTTGTAAGTTTATAAGCGAAGTAAGTCAATTTAAAAGGAAATTGCTCTTAATTTTTGTACATAGGTGGGCACCTATCCAAAGACCTACCACCTACAAGACACAAATCAAGAGCGACAACTTTGTAGGATATACCATGGAAATATCGAAATCCACGCGGACATTGTAAGAATTTACCTGTATATCTAACAGGTAGTTTATTATAAAGGGGAAAATTCATTCTTTTTGAATATTCACTTTTACCTATGGAATTATATATTATATTATGTGGTGTGACTAGATTGGATAAGATAAAGAATTATTGTATATGGTGGGTAAGCTTGACTACTTTAAGCTCCTCTAACTGGAACGGGTGTAAGTGCTGAAATGACGTCTGATAGAAAAGTGTGGCAAGGTAAGACATATTGTGCCAACCTTCAGAAATTGGGATAAGGGCAGGAGTATGATGATGGAAAGCTGACTATTATCAGTAAGTGTCATCAATAGGCTGTATTGTATGCTTTATCGCAATTCCACGCGACGAGAATTGCGATAGCACCTATAGTTCATTTGTTAATCCCGGATACTAATTTGACAGCAAAAACAATTTATTAATGACAGTTTGGCATTGTTCTTGCTGTCAAATCATTTTGGAATTTAAAAAATAGTAATGTTTATAGTAATATTATTGTATCTGGTATTAGGTATGTAGCAGTGTACCGTATAAATTAACGTAACTTAAATAGTTACCTTATTTATTGTTTCGTGCACAGAATATTAAGAAGATTCGCCTAAAAACTCAGACGGAGCATAATTTATTGTATAGCTCGACTATTGTATTTCATTTATTTGTTTTCAGTACGCTGCTGTAGAGGTTAACGCTCTTGGCATGAAAGGATAATAATAATAATAATAATAATAATAATAAAAGCTTTATTGCACACCATGGAAAAATAAAAATACAGAAAAAAGAAGTTAAATAGTACAAATGGCGGTCTTATCGCAACTTAGGCAATCTCTTACAGACAACCATTGGATGGAAAGTAAGAAAGGGACACGAAAGGGAAGTTAAAGGTGTACTAGAGAGAATTAAGAATGAGGAAAGAATATAAATGCATAAAGATATTAATTAAGATGAATATACCTACGTATAGGTACAATAATAAAATACTTACATACATACTTAATATATATAAGTAATATAATAATATATATAATATATAAATACCTAAAATATATATTATAATTATATAATGGACAATATATGGTAGATTTCAAATGACAGATGTAAGAGAAATAAGAACAGGTCAGATATTATTGAGTGAGAAAGTGTTCTTTAACCAAAGTTTTAAATATTGGTAACGATTTAGCACTCCGGTAACTCATTCCAAAGTCTAATTGCTTGCACTGTGAAGGATTTGTCTAAAAACTTGGTGCTGTGTTCCGGCATTTTAAGTCGCAAATTCTCTGATGAACGCAGGTACCTTGTGTGCGTATCATGTAGAAAAGGAAAACGTTTTTTTAGATAAGATGGAGTAGAAGGACTGAAAAGAATGTTGTAAAGAAGTGATAGAATATGTACATTCCGGCGAAGGCGAATAGGTAACCACTTGAGTTTAGTGCGATATTCGGATATAAGGTCATATTTGCGTAAACCAAATATAAACCTTAATTTCATATCAATACATCAATTTCAGTCAGGGTTGACAGAATGTGCCGTATTACTCGATCCAGATCTCAGGCATACGTTTTTCATGCAATACTTACATTACATACAGGTAACTGTTACACAGATGACGTATGTACTAATGTACAAATTGTTTCACGACCTCGAACACGCGTGCAAAGTCAGATCGAATAAATTGTATCTCATTGAGAATTGCACGAAAGCTAAAGCTGAACTGTTTAATTTGTGGCTGTAACACGAAAACTGTAACCTACAGATTTTATGTCCTCATGTGTTTAATTAATGGTCGTTAGGCTAAAAGGAAGGAAGCCTGGCACTTTTTGTGTCGTGACAATACGTAATTAAAATGTTGCTGTCCATGACAAAGCGTTGTAAGCGGGATTAATATGCTTTTTATCATCAAAAGCGATTTCCTTTACACCTTTTTGTCCTGGCTGATTTATCATGCATTTTTTAAAGCCAAACTACGCTTCGAATTGAGATAGAGTATAGGTAAGATCAAAGATTCAAAGATCAAATTCAAAGGTCGAAAAATGCACTGTCTCAGTCACACGTGTAGGGTTCACGCTTTACGTATATCTCGTTCTCGCTCTCGTGAACCACCAAGAAGTTAGACGCTTGGTATAACTATGCAATTCACTAGCCTTTTATTTGACTACAACTGCTGCTGGTGATTTGCAGAGATATGTAATTCAACGATTTGAGAAAGAATAACAAAGTACGCATCTTTCTTAATTCAAAATAATTGAGGAAAATGAGTTTGATGTATTATTTTCAAGAAGTGGAGTATAATAAATGTGATTTAATATTTCAGTATTCCATCCGGAGTTGCAAGGGGATCCCGTTGCGTTCCTAGAACTCATAAAAAGGTGTCGTTACAATTTAATTTATCATACTATATGAGCAATGCGTTTCAAACTGATTAATGTAGGTTCCTAGAAAATATCAATGATTAAGATTTTATATTATACAATGAATATTTATGTATATATTTATGATCCTTATCTGCTATATCTTGATAACACTGTTCTAAATTATGATTGCTGACAATCTTCCGCATTAAAAATTAGAATAAATAAATTATAAATAAATTAGAATTATAATATTTTTTGCAATAGGTTTAATGACCTATACAGCTAATATTTAATATATAATATATATACTAGTTGTATAGGACGTTTTTATCTTGTTTTGCACCATTGATATTTTGCATTATATTATAATATCACACAAGAGATATTTATGTATGATCCTTATCTGTTTTATCTTGACTAAGCCTTGTTTTAAATTTGGATTGCAGACAATCTTCCGCATTTTTAATGAATTAATTTGAATTAAAATATTTTTTAACAATAGATTAAACGACCATAAATAGCTAAAATTATTATATTATTTTATTACGTATTAAAAGTTGTATAGGCCACTTTTTATCTCGTTTTGCTTATACCAATTTTTTATTTTAGAACAAAATGGAACAATAATTTAAAAGTTTAAATGCCAAGAAACTTATTTAAATAAGGAACAAACTGTGTCCATGATGTGTCAGGAAGAGTCCTAAAAAAATGTTTTACTAAATTGAATTATAGCATATTAAATATGTCATAAAAATATTGTAAATTTATGCTTTGAAAGCTTGCATTAAATAAATATTTATGAGGCGATTTTGAGCTATAATCTAAGTAAGGACAAAAAATAATAAATTGTGAATACATAAACTAAACTACAGTTATTTTCTACATAATTATTAATTTAAAACATATTATCACATATCTCTAATGTCTTTGCATATAAAGATAAACTCAAACAATATAATAATATCTATACCCAACGTTATTTTCGATAGTTTGATGGCGATACGGTTATCTTCTATCGTGATCGTGAGACCAAAACATATTATTATATATTATATACTTCCCAGCCGATTTCGGCTATGGTGACTGCTACTGACTAATTAGCAGGGGAGCTAGAATGACCAGCTCTCGCGTGTGCCTTTTGATGGCTACAGTAGCCGATCTTGTTCGTAATCGTGCGCAAGCATTGGCTGCACGTGAGAACACCGCTGTTAGGGTGTACCCACATTTATCGACGCAGAATCGGCTAACGCCCGTCAAAAAAGTCTTTATGCCGACGGCATAAGGGTGTTACTAATACCTTTCGCATCGGCTCGGCCAAGCCGACGCGACGCGACACCGGCCGACGGCGAAACGAGCCGTTTACCGATGAGCTGATCGCATCCGTACGACGCTGAACGTTTCCGACTGCTGCCGAACAGCGCTGGAGACGGTCGAACGGCGCTGAACGGCAGTTGAATCACCCGCTCGCATGCCTTCATCTACGACGGTAGCCGAATGGTGCCGAAGACGGCCGAACAGCGCCGAAGACGGCCGATTGGCGTTGGGTAGTAGTCGAATAATCCGTTCGAATACGTAATTGAACAGAGACCGTGACAGCCATCTGGAGGAGTCGACTGCCGAACGTAAGTGAACAGCCGCCGTGACGGCCGTTCGGAGTAATGACTGCCGATCGCATGACAACAGCCGTCGCAACAGCTAATCGGCGATAAGTCGAGTAGTGTGGTGATACGCACTCGGCTTAAGCCGATTCCGCGTCGATAAGTGTGGGTACACCCTTATAATTATAAACGATGGCTGCAGATGCCTAGCCTTAAGAGCATCGCGTTTCGCATCCAATTCGGATTGCCTCTTCTCTTCAAAGTCATTTATCTTTGCTTTTACTACCAAAACATAACAGGTGAAGTGAGGGTGTTATAAACTTCTACAATACCCTTCTGGGTAATATAGGCGTTATGTCTAATGTTAATCGTGATGTAATATAATTAATAATTATCATATCATGTGTAGCCGTAATTATGAATTGTTATATTAAATTTTGTGAGATACATGATCTGACAATGACCCGCTTTGGCATTAGATTTTCTCAAGTGTTGCAATGGTTCTCAATGCATTATCGTTTTTACTGAACTGGCCACATTTTTCCACAAGAACGAACTGAGAGAGTGAATTAGTTTCTCTAAGCTACTATACAAACTGCCCTTGATGGGCAGTCTGAGGCCGCGCGGCGAAATTTCGCGACAGCCTGCGTCGCTTGTCACAAGTATTTGCAATGATTTGTTATAGTGCGATTTAATTTACGGTCCATCGCGGTAAGTGCAGCTGAAGTAGGTATAATCTCAAATAACACCAAACTTCTAAACCCACGTTTAATGCTTTGTCGTATTAGATCTGTCTCATAAATGTATGAACGAAACAATGATTAAAAACGTTCGTTCAGCGTTAAACGTTGGTTTAACACGTTGGAGAAATTGTGCCTGAAATTAAAAGTTGATCACCACTTGTAAGGTTCTACAATACATATATGATGCATTCAGCATCAGAAGACTATCTTATTTTATTCAGGATTTTTATTTTAGGGTCCATAACTGTGCACTACTACTATTTGGTTGCAGGCAATAGGAAAAGCAGTGGCATTTCCTTCCTCAATGTTTTCTTCTTATGCACTATCACTTCAAATCAATTTACTTTTTTTTTACATTGCACCTCGTTAGTAAAAAACAAATTAATTCAATGAGTAATCTGATGAACCTGTTTCCTGGTGACGGATTAAAAAATATTGTAACTGTGACGGTTCCACTCTAATCGGCGTTGAGTCGCTTCAGACAGTCGTAACCCGACCACTGACCTGTTAAATTCGAATCTAAATTTCCGCTTGGGTACTATTTGCATTCTTATTATATATAAGAATGAAAGCAACCGCCAATGAGGTGGTGTTTTCTTTTGCGGTAAAGTGTTTCTTTTTCTGCTGTCTTCTGTCGCGGGGGTTATCACAAACATACATTCTATCTACACACACAAAGAACATATTTATATTTAAACATATTTTTGTGGATCGCTCAAAGATTTGTTTCATGTGGGAAATAGTGGAAAACGAACCAGTGCAGTGAAGATACACGACGTCACTGTATAAGATTAGACGCTGAAATAATGTGCACAGGCAGCATATTAACACAATGCTCAGAAATAAAGAAGCCATCGAATTAAAAGAAAGATTTTTTCGTGCATTACAAGCAAGTTTGTTGCATACGTCGCCGTAAGAAAATAAGACGTAGGTGACCGAACTATTGTGAATCCTTTTACCATTAGGTGAGATGGTGGTAGACATCAAAGTGTGACTTGAAAATACTTTGGTATACAGATAAATGGCATATTTTTTTAACTAACATGATACTGCACCTTGTTAATTATAAATAATAAATAAATAAATAATAAATAAATAAATAATACATAAATAAATAATAAATAAATAAATAATAAATAAATAAATATCACACAATATTACACACAATTTGCATCCTTCTTCTACAGAGTAGAATCGATGTTGTTTAAATCATTATGTGATCGAAATAGTTAGTGTAATAGGGTCGTTTTCAATTTAGAATTAACACGTGAACAACTTTTATATTATAAACGTAGGTCTTAATTAAAATTGATTAGCTGTATAAGAGACGCATATTCCTCTAAGCCTTTCGTAATATATATATTTTTTTATTTAGGATAAAGTCGTCTGCACTAGGATTAAGACCTGTGTCGCGGGGGTGTTCATAAACATACATTAAACATACACAAAGCACACCCAGAGTCAGAACAAATCATTGCAGATCACACAAAGATTTGTCCCATGTGGGGATCGAAATCACAACATCAGCGTGCCACCGCCAGCTTTAACCACACTTTTGTCCTGTGTTTTACCTTTGGACATATTGTATGCTAGTTGTTTGTTTGCTGCAGTGCACACAATTTATCTTTGAGTAATATATTAAGTTCAAAGGAAACAACAATTAGTGATCTTATCTTGTTCTAAAAATAAATTGCACACGGTTTTATGAATGTTTCCTCGCAAAAACTTCAAGACTGAACGAAAATCCTGCAAGTTTATATTAGTTTATATAAAAAAATGGTGTTCATGCAAGTGGAAATATTCTTTCAATCCAGTAGACCAGTATTATATTTCATTGGTATATTCCACGATGTCAAATGAACTGAACCATTTTATTCAAAATCACAAAATGCAGTTGATCCAAGAGGGGGCCAGACAGAAGCAGTGATGTGTGACAGTTCAATGTTAACTAGTTGGAGGGTCAAAAGGTTCACGTCATTCGGTTAAGGGCAGGCCCATTGCCAACTCTCAATTAAACCAGAGCAATTGAGAGCGGTTGATGCACTTTCATTAACAAAGAGGCGGACTAATAACAACAGGTAGCTTGTATGCGTAGTTTTTGCGGCTGAGTAAGAACATCTGTTTTCGGCAAACTAGTTGACCGAAGTAAATGTATTAAAAAAATAATGACTTTAGTGTTTTTTCTCGAGATTTTTTGTTTTTTTACTGTCTCGATGGTCTAGTGGTTAACGTATACACCTTTTACTGCGTGGTCTCGGGTTCGATGCCCAGGTCGGGCAAAGTGTTATATGTGAAGTTTCCGTCAAGAAATTCACAATAGCAGCACGGAGTTGGAATTGTGGCGGGTGGATGGCTATAGGTTCTCTCTCTATCACATGGAACCTAAACATAACAGGTGAAATGTTCGTATTGTACACTCCTGCCACACGTTTCTGGGTACTATAGGCGTGATGTTATGTTATGTTTTTGATTTTTCTTGCACAATTGCCCATTTCGTAATTGCATCCTTAATTGATGTATGCTAAGGTATTTTATTTTACCTAAAAGTAAATGCGTGTCGAATACATCTCAAAAAGACTACAAAAGCTTGCTATACCTACCTATCAAACCTGAACTAGATAAAGCAAGTTATATTAACGGGCTTGATCATAAACCTACTGGTATAAAAATAGATACCATATGTAATAAGAAGTATAATAACCAATTAAACATTATAATTATCTTGTTTTGAAGTCCACATCTTATGCAATACAAGAATTGATATTAATGTGACTAGAATAGATTGTAGAACATATTACTTCTATTTATTGTGAATGCAAAAGTCTATGATATCTAACATCCATATGGATACTTGGAAGTTTAATTTATATACTTACATTGTGTGTAATAATTAGGCGTTTCAACTGTTAGTTGAAACGCCTAATTATTACACACATTACCCCTGACTATGGATGTCGTAAAATTGTGAATAGTCTGTAAATTTTTGGGTAAATTACAGTCCAGTACTACTTAAAGTGTATTAAGATAAGACGTAGGTATATTACAGAAATTGTAAAAATAATGTCTCATCATAGCATGCGGGCGAGCCTATTAGCGGAAGCTGGTAGTACATACATAAATAGTGTAGAATGTAGTATTTTAAGCGTACAGTGAGTAACCAGAACAGTGACCGAGTGGCAGGATCACAACGAATCAGTTTCATTGAGTATATTTGCTTCCGGAGTAGTCCCCCAACGCAGACGAGCGCGTCGCCTCTCGGCTATGAGCTAACTCTAAAGTATGCGAATTATTAGCACCGTACTTCATAATGTTACGAGTTAGTTGAATACTTTTCCACTTGTCTTATTAATCGTCACGCAATTTACAGAAGTGTTGAAGAATCATTAAAAAACGTACTTCAATACACGCGCAGATTCTGAAATAAACTATTTAAATTATTGAAATGTTTTCCGTGCCTCATAACGTATGAACAAAATGTTAATATAGTTAAGACTGATTGTGTAGAAAAGCTACGGTCATTTATGTCAACAGGTTGTCATTGTTCTGTTCGGCTGCTACTAATAAAATAATGTACAGAACTAGAGATAGTCAACATACGTCATGACCCTTACGTGAGGCCACGATATGACCGTAGTTCTCCAGGATAGCAACGTATTTGCTGACCTTAGCTAATGCTGTGCTGTCTTGTTAATAATATCTTTAAATTCAAATATAAGTAACAGATGAAAGTAATTTGAAAGTGTGATAGAAAGTACTTGTAATTTAGGTACGCAGACTTTTTATTTTACTTAAGTCACTTGTCAGCTATGTCCATAACTGTCCATGTCCATAATCTATACCACTTATATTTTTCGGTATTTTTTTTGTAATAGATATTTATTTACTACTTGATATTTCATACTAAGTAAGAATGACTTACATTTCACTATTTCTGCCAGCAATGTCGCAAAAAACAATTACAAGCAAGTATTTTTTTTTTTATGAAACCAGCTTCGGTAAATTTGCTTTAAAATTTGTATTTTGAAGAATATCCCACTAATATAATTAGAAGATATTGCTAAAAAAACTTTAAATTCAAACAAAAAAAGCTATTCTTGTATTACAGTGGATGGTATGTAAGAGTTAAAGTGATAGGTAAATTGCTGCACCAAAAGCCTATGCATATACATTATGGGTTGATCATTTGAGGTTCTAGGCTCATTACAAAACAAGAGCAAAACGGAGGACAGTTAAAAAACAATAAAAAACTTAACTTTGCTAATAAATTTTATCTTTCAAACACCGATTAATAAGTAAGCTGATTGGCCAGCTTATGGAACCGAATCAAAACCAGTTTCTGTTTAGAAACTTGGTCATGTCAGATTATAATAAGATGGTGCTTAGTGCTTAATATATTCAGACTGATAAAAAAACTTAAATATCATGCCGATCACACATAACATTATTTTATTTGTAATGTCTGATCTATTCAAATTAATTGTTTGTCACGATCATGTAGGTAGATATTTTTGAATCTCGTTTTAAGAACAATCATAAGAACAAAAAACCGCTTAAAAACAAGGAATATCTAGACTAAAAGATCTTACAAGCTATTGTCTTTTTTTGTTATATCCGTGCAATAAAGAGATATTATCAATGTTTTTAATGTAGTACTTTTCCTAGTAACGTTAATTCGTATCATATATGTATAAGTAGGTATACGTGTTCATCCTTTCGTTTTATGAAGGTAAACGTCGGTCAAGTGCAAGACGAACTGACGTAATCATGCTCTATATTATGTAAGAAGTTAAGATAAAATGTATTCAGCTCAGCATAAAAAATATTTTTTTTTTTTTTTTTATATATATTTATAAACGTTTGGCTCGTCTTAAAAAGTGTCTTATCATAAAAAGGCAGAGAATACAAGCTTTTTTGGAAAATTGTCTCGTCATAAAAACCTGCCTAGTAAATCTAGGCACACATAGAATATTTTGAAAGATTTAATTTTAAAAACTATACTGGACCCTAAAACCATTATAATAACATTATTATTTTATCTGGACTCACTATAGACTTATTATTATAATAATGGATATACAATTTGTGCTTGTATCAAAATTACATAATCGCTTACATTGTCATGTAAAGACATCAACGTGAAGTGGTTATTTAAGATTCAATTGTTCATGTAATAAACATAATGCATTTATGTACTTATGTTAGTTAAACAGCAGTTTCGCGTAATTTATATAAATTTAGCTATTTTCTTTAATATTTTTATTTGTGCTGAAGGTAGTGTTTATGATGATGCCATTGTCTTAACTATTACCATAATAAAAGATTTAAGTAAACGACTTGTTGACTCTTCAAAGAGTTTGGACAAAGGATCAGCAGTGCCATACAACGTGGCAATGCCGCCAGCCTTCTGGGAACGTTACCCGCGGTCGACAACGATGCGGACGTATTTTTGACACCTGAACTTTTTATTAGATCTATTTTATTTAATAAGTTTGTATTTTTTTTTATTTGATGTTTATATAGTTAGGTTTATATTTAGTTTTCACGTATTTAATAAAATAGTTTATTTTAAATGTTTTATTGTATCATAATAAATGACTGTAATACCTTATCATAATAGCCAATTGGCAATATCAACAAAATTGTATTTATATGATGAACAGTTATGTTTTTTGAACACTGCGGGTATTGGATATTAAATGCAAACGTGTAGAAAGTGAATCTGTTATTGCACATCTTGTTTTCAAGAGAGAGCGCATTCCATAGGATAACGGACCGAACGAAAAAGGAAGAATTTACAAAACCAGAAGAATGACTTTTGAGTAACCGATTATTGGCACGGCGGAGATTTCTGTCGTGGTTAGAGCTTATGTATTGAAGGAATTGTATTATTTATGTAATTAAAATAGTAGATTATTTATATTCATTTTATTTTAATACACATATTGTTACTTTTATGTAGATAGAGTATAGTTTGAAATATGTATGAAATTAGTAATAGTATCTTTATTCGTTTTTTTATTACCTTTGTCTTTTTATTGTTGATTATCCTATTATCTTTCTTATTTAAAACCTCATTAAATTCTTCTAATATGTTTATTCTCTAATATCAAATGCACCTACCACTTCTTATATCTGCATCAATCTAGGTTGACTGTTAATATGTATTAAATAAAATTATTATTAAAGTTATAAATGTTGCAGTCCTACAGATCACGGAGAAATAAGGACAATGCAAACTGCTTATTCAAGTAGTACTAAGTTAAATATATATTGTTCTCGGTTATTTTAATTGCTGGTATAAAATATATTACTTACGTATTTTTTTAAAGAGTCAGACAAATTGGCATGTATCTACCTTTAAATAACTTTTATTATTAGTCAACAGTCGGCTTCATATAAAATTCGGGCAAAAGCTTTTTTAGAATGTCTTTGACAGAAAAAAGGTTTTAGTTTAGTTAAATTATATTTTTTAAGTCTACATTAATAAAAATAAAAACAACAGCTACTTTTAGCTGCTAAAATTAATTTCACAAAGCTTGTATCGGATTCATTCAAACCTCCATTTTCAGTTTAAATCTCTTTAAGCTTGAACTCCTAAATAACGATGGTATGTGCTTTATCCTTTTATTTATCTTGGAACTGATGCATTTGTACGTGTTTGGCCTCGATACTATTTGTTTTGGAGCAGTATTCAATCAGATCCGATAGTTTAGCTAGTTATGCGGGCGGAAGAGTCGAGACACTCTGGGGATATCTTGATTGGTCTATGTCTTTAAAGAGTTTAGAGAATATTATTTTTACTATACATAAGGTCAAACTTATATTAGTTGTGTAAACCAATGGATAATTCAACTTTTCAAATCTTTGTTTTGGTGTTATTACAGGAATAACATAGTACTGAAAACGAATTCTAAGAACAATAAAAGAAATAGGTGATACGGGATTTGAGTGCGCCCATTGGAATCCGTCCAGCAGCCGCTCTAACCATCTGAGTTATTGGCACGAATTTAAACTGTTGTTCTAAGCATAAGATTGCTAAGCATGGCTAAATACTATATAAAACATACATTACGCCTATATAAAGCAGAAAGGCGTGGCAGAGGTGTATAGCACTGTCATTTTACCTGTTATGTTTAGGTCCCTGAAATAGGGGGTGATCCACTGGGCACAATTTCATCTCCTATATACCTATAACACTTTGCCCGACCCGGGAATTAGACCCGAGACCTCGCGGTGAAAGGCGCATACGCTAACCACTACACCATCGAAGCAGTGTTATATAAAAAACTGAACAAAATTATTACGCCGCAATATCGGCGTAATAATTTTTTTCTTAGTTACTTCTCAGTTCTTAGTTTTTAGTTCTTACTTAGGTCAAAAAATGATTTAACAAATACAAATACAAATACTTTATTTGTCAAAATGTGGTATTTACAGGTGTTATGGTACAATAATTTAGTTCTACACATTTGCCATGTAATATTATGGCATACAAACATAAACTTACAAACAAGAAATATTTACTATATAATATATTAACATTACTTACATTCTAATTACATCTTATATTTTAAGAACTCATCCACAGAATAAATACATTTTTTACGTAGAAACCTAAATAATTGGCTTCTAAATTTATTTATTGGTAAGTTTCGTACATCACGGGGTAGATGGTTAAATATGCGAATAGCCATTACATAGGCGTTACGTCTACACAGCTCAGTCCTGATTGTAGTTTAATAAAATATTTACTATCTACGTGGTATACATTCAACTTGAATTAAAAAATATAATGGTATCTATCAAATATTTAAAGTAGTTTGTACAACTAAACTCCCGGCTCACACTAGTGCAATCTTAACTATGCGGGCGGAAAGAGACGAAGGCTGGCCATCTTTCAAAGATTAAAGATAATTTGGTCATAACAAGAGCAGACGAGCTAATGCAATATAATCATAACAACTTCCGTCTACAGGCAGTATAGATTAGAGTTAGAGGGTCCATATATTATTGTAATACGACGGATGGCTTATTGTCTACGTCTTTGCGACGTGTGAATGGTTCAGTTTGAAACGTTATGCAATATGCAATGATGTAGAGTGCACAAATTTGCATGATTGAAGTAGGTAACATTTGATATCATGAAAATAAATTTTGTGTCTGAATTTCAAATCGGAAAATTCTTTAAGTATAAAGCTTATACTGGAACCTTGAAAATCGCCATTTTCTTAAATGGAACTAAATTTTGAATCGTGGTTTATCTAACTTAAGATGGTTTATTTTTATTTATTGACAGTTATATGACAAAAAGGCAGAAGAAACGCCACATCATGTCATCATGGAATGTAGCAGCGTGGCCGACCAACGGGCACAAATTCTTCAGTCATCAATATCGCTTCCGGAAGCCTGCAGCAGTCTTCGGAGGCTGCTTTCCTTCTGGACCGATAAAGGCTGGCTGGAGTACACGGGAAACCTATCACCCACAACGGTCCCATAGGAGGACTAAGTGCAGATACCGCCCAGGAAAACTAAACTGAACTAAAATGACAAGATTTATTTTGAACTCGAAACATAAATGATGATATCAGACTGATTCTATTATTCAGTTGTAATACAAAATGTTTAATTACACTCAGCACAGTAGTACTGTTTGTTTAGTGTACAAAAATAAACAACTAATAAATACGGCTGTCACAATGAAAGTAATCCGTATTACATTCAAGGAAGTTACTTCTGATTAACAATATACACATGACATATATCAAATCATGGCCAAGGGTCACATTTCTAGAAGTGCCTTTACTTCCTATTATTATTGGTTCGTAAACAGCCTACTGCTTCCAGCCGGACAATGTTGTCAAAGGACAACGAGTTCATAATTGGCGCTTACCTAGACACAGAAGCTGGTAATGACCTTTTAACGGTAACTGTACCAACAGTTTACACACGGCTACGCATCAAGCTATATATATTTCCAGTTTAAGCTGGTCTGGTATTGCACGGGAATCCCAAACAATGCGGGACCATCTTATGCTGGTAATGAATAGCTTGATATGAAGCCATGTAAGGAAATCCAATACAGACTCTATGGTCCCGATTTTTCTTTTCCTGGTCGGGTTTGATAGCAATATAACGGATTAGTCATTTGTTCTAAATATAAACGAGGTCAGCTATATTTAATTATGAATGCGAACAATTATCTTAACTTTGAGGTCGATTTATAACCTCGCATTTAGATTTAGAAAATCAAAAATATTTATTTTCGGAAATAAGGAAATACTGTTAGATTTACAAGGATGGCGAACACAATTTCATTTTTCTTTGAAACAATCAATTTAATATGTTATTTCCGGTGCAAAATTAACTATTGATTCGTCTGAGCTATGACCATTTGGGAATATAACTCGTACATATAACCTTTGTGTGCAGTGTGGTTTTTTGTAAACACAATGTTTTACAAAAAAACCGCACTATAATATTAATGAAAATGCCTACCATTCCAGGACCACTCTTCTACTTTGGTGTGTATCTTATGTTAAAGTGATTAAAATTGAGTTAGGAATATAGATTTTTAACCGTTACCTTTAGCTGCTGAAGCTTATGAGTCTTCTAATGGCATCATTAGAAGAGTCAATATGTAAATAGGAAATCTAAAATAAGGCATGAAGTATGAATATGAACTGACCTACTCAAAAGATAAATGCATATCATCATGAGTCATCATTATCACTACCTATCTTAACAAAGTTTAATTTTAGCTTGACTCATCAGTAAAGGGAGTCTATTTCGAGGAACCTTTACTGAATAGATGTAACTAAACCTCGGTATATTGGATGATAGTGAGGACGGTGAAACGTGCCATAGACACAAGGTTCTCAGCCTTAGGCCTCTCTGAATATCTGAGTAGTCTATGAAAGAGGACGGTGAGCGAGCCTGTTATTTATTCAGCGCCCTCTCGTGGTACATCGCGATGCCTAAACGAGCACTGAATAAAAAGAATATGAAATATTAACGATACATACGCTTTTTGTTCGCTTTGCAGAGTTATTGTAACGTTTTTCCACGTGCATGGATTTATTCTGTAGCTTTGTTTAGCCTTAGAAACCTTTGTAGAGCGAACAGTTTGCCTTTTACGAACTTTTTAACCGACTTCTTGTGCGAATAGTGTGGTTATGAGACTTTGCATCCTATCAAGGCAATGCAGCGATGTCTTGGAGGCGGCTAAAAAGTGAGCGTCATTGATGATTAAATAAAATCATACATAAAAACATTTTTTTAAAACCTCTCTTAGTAATTTTCTAACTACAAATGCGGTTCTCTTTTAAAAATAAGCAAATAAACTGTTGTCATTATGAACATTATATTGTTATATTCTGCTTAATTCTTTGTTATTTCTGAAGTTAATTAAAATTTAATGACTTTGTGACAACTAATTATAAGCACTTTTACGTAAAAGATGTATTTATTCTAACTCATTTATACTAATGATTATGTTTAGTTTAATTTAGAGATGCTACGATGTACAGAATTCAGATATTGCAACAAAACTACTTCAGTTTATTAAACAACACTTTATACAGTATATCCTAAAATATTATTCTGAGGTCTGAATCCCAAGACCCTAAATAATAATGTTAACAAACAATTATTTAGGATGATTGCTTTACACACAAAAACTTATTTTTAGTCTGTTTCTTTTATTGATTCGTTTTTAGTATTTATTAAGACCTAGGTTTGAATTATAATATTTTATGTCATTGCATTAGATATAGATAAAACCAGTATTCATGAATATAATATGATATTCGTATTTGTTCGTATTCGTCGAATAGTGGAGTAACGATTCGTTGGAAACACTAGCTTCATTCATTATAACTAACACATTACGTATTCATTTACATTTGAATGTAATTTTGGATAGATGTTAAGTAGCTCTGTAAAATTTGCATAATAAGTTCATCACCATTAATTTAATTCATTTTGTATGTGAATATTAACTTACCTGCGACAAATTCAAAATGATACAGGATATAGGAGTACAAATAAAAGTCATGGTTAATAGAAAAGATTGATGATTGATAAGGTGGGTATCTACCTATTTAATCACAATATTGTAACACATTGTGATTTTATCAATTTAATAGGTCAATGAGTGTAACACATTCAATACTAAGATAGGTATCAGATTAAATTGAGTTGATAAACAGATAACGTCACCACAGAAATATTACTCTGTTTTGGTATTTATTTATACTATTATGCTTCAACTTGATATCAAATTATTATGAAATAAGCAATTGAATAAAAAAGGATAGTTGATGAATTAATATACAAGTCTTACGAATAGACTTGAATTACAAATCAAAATAGAGTTCAGTATTTTGGTCTCATTCTTCTATAGTTATATTGTGATCCTAAAGGACTTGTTTATGATTTATGAAAACGTAAAGTTATATGAATAAGATTTTTAAGGAAAACATGGCAGCTTAGTGTCGTGACATAAAAAAAATATTTTCTAATTTTAAACTTTTACAATGCATGTATTAATTTTATGCTACTTTACTTTTATACTTTCAATGTGTTGGACCGAAAGTACAAAAATATGTAGCAAGTAGCAAACCGAATGCAATTTTGCGCTATTTATGGTAGAAAAGCTTATATCATAGAATTGATTCTGTTGGTTTCAAGTCTGAGTGTTGGTAGTACATTACATATATAAATGCACTATAATTTCTGATGTATTATTAGTATTACGCTAGAACTTAGTTAAACCACTATAAACAGGACGATACAAGCATGTATCATCAAGAACGTTATGAAGCTCTCAGGTTTTCTCACGATGTTTTTATTCACCCGAGAGAATTATAATTTATTTAAGTTGTAATTTACATCAATATTAATATCCATAATTCCATATCGATATGAAAAATGTTCCATCTCTTGAGATTTTGGATACCACTGATCAGTTTTTATTCAAAGATTGGGCATGGAAATATGAAATAGGCTTTACTTTTACTTGCTATCGCACAGTCGATCGACGTCAATCAATGCATCGATCGATTGGTGAAACAGGCGAATGACGTCGATTCTTCGGTCATTCGATTGTCGATTGATGGACTATCGGTTGGTGTAATAACATCGTGAGCCAGGACTTTTAGCAATATCCATAAAATAAATTGTAATTTATCAATAAAATCACAATTTAAAATTCTTTACTTTCATTAAAATGAGCGAAGATTACGACGTTTTGTATTTTATTACCGGAACAAATATTAATTGATATAAATTACCGTCATGAATCGTTTGCAATAAGTTAAGATATAAAAGAAACACGCTGGACGAACGTTTTTGATTCTCTGTCCCGTTCAAACATAGAATGAGAGAGAGCGAGAGAGAGCCGCAGATTGAGAAGTAAATGAAATTGGGATTAAGCACTTTTCTCTTTCACAAAATAAAGGTAGCGTTTATCTGAGATATTTTGGCCAGTCAACAACCGGCGTCAAGTCACCTGATATATTATTATAATAATTTTAAACATTTGCAAAAAAAGCTTATTTGCATATACAAATTGTCTCACCTTGAAATATTGGGGTATGATTCGTCGCCATTGCCTTCACATCTACCAATTTTACTGCGTATATTACGATGTGTGTTGAATTCAGGAACCATACCAATATGCGATCTTTCAATATTATTTTCTCACATACATGTATATAATTAGTAATCCTTAAATATTATAAAACTAAGTTCTCCACCCGTCTAACTGAATTATCACGCGGTTTTCACAACTCGATAGAGAGATTCATGAAAAAGGTTGCAGTATAATTTTTAAAGGTCAACACACCTAGCGGACGGAGTCACTGCCGTGAGCTTGTATATATCAATATCTACAAAGTGAACGCAAAAATACGCAAGAGAATTTTCAGGAGAGATAAAATTTTACGAGCATTAATATAACACAAGGCCAGAATCAAAGTGTATAGATAATAAAGGTATAATTTAGGCAAAGTGGTCGGATAGTGTTCCTATTATTATGCGAAGTTGCATCAACAATCTTGGAGTGAAGGGCGACACCTAGAAATTGCAGGTTGCACTGCGTGACAGGTGAACGGATCTTTACGTCACGATGCCATGTAAATACGTAATTACCAAAACAAAATATTTATTTCAATACCAAAATAAAGTATGAATCTTGTAGTATGGCTTTGTCGCACATTTAAGTCAAATATTGATTGAAAATTGAAATAGATGTAGCGGCATACATTTCATCAACAATATCATCGTTTAAAGATGAACTTTTACAAAAGGCATGGTGACTGATCCGTATTGTAAAATATAGGACCAAATGCAAGAGTTTTAAGTTACATAGTGTCCATTTTTAAAGTTAAAATATTTATTAAACATTACAATAAATTACCCACGCAATTTATAGCAACTTTTGCAATAAAACCATTTTCATAAACGCAATATAAAATAAAATACATAAGCGTGACGTCACGCTTATATATCCATTTGTATGGAGCGTTTGGACGAGTCTATTATTAATGTGAATTTAAAATTGTATTATCTCAGGCAGTTTACGTATTAACAAAGTAATTCTTTTAATGTTGTTTTATACATCGAGAGATTTTTAGATTACAGACATAAATAAAAATTATTTATCATGCCTATTCAAGCATTAATTGAATGCCACTTGTTTACTCATAAAGAAGGCTTTAAAAATCTACACTATTTACGGAAAAGCAAGCACTTTACAAAACAGAAGAAAATTCTAACCATGTATCCTCCGAGCTGTTGCCCAATAAAAAAATATCAATACCTTTTTAAAACCCACACTTACTCCTCCCGTGTAGCTAATTTTAAGACCAAAAATACCCACCATGGTAAACAAGTGCTTAAAAAAGTTGATTTATTAAAATAAAACTCGTTATACAGGTGTAAGTGTTATTAAAAAATCTGCTCGGCCTTTATGGTTTTTAGCATAAAAAAGGTACATTCAAAGTAGCAGAGGAAAATCCTATGATCACCAATCACTTGGGTTTTAACTTCGAGTAAATTTTAGATTTGTCATTAATGAAATTCCAAATAAAAATATTCCATCCTAATTTCTCAACTATATGTTATGACGTCACGTAATGACGTAACATATAGTTGAGAAATTTGATTAGGGTCCTGGAAAGAGGCGACCGTAGCTTAGCGGGTAAAGCGACTGCCCGGTATGCAGATGTATCCTGTCATTTCCATAATTTTTCAACTGTTTCTTAGTACATGTTTGGTAAATTGTAGGACTTCAACTTTTGTAAGGGCTTTTATTTATTAGTGTTAAATACATTCACTGGCTATTTTTTTTTTTAAAAAAGCTTTCTAGTAATTTGCAATTACAAATTACTAGTATTCTTGTCAACCCATTCCAGCTAAGCTTAATTCGCTTGTGTTAGGAGGAAGTTCACGTCCGTGGTGTAATGGCCAGGATTCGAACCCACGACCTCTCGATCGTAAGACCGATGCCTTATCCATTGCGCCACGGCCGCTACAATGTGTGAAATAGGCTGTAATTTTAGTAAGTTAAATACGGATGTTTCGTAAGCCAATTGGTTAAGTTCTAATGACAGTCGCTCTGCGTGGAATATATCTACAGATATTCAGCTGAATTCTTTAGTTCATAACCGACTACAATGTTATTAGAAAAAAGCTAGAAGAATGATGATTTGTGTTTCAGGAATCTAATTACAGAAAAATAATAACTATGCTGACGTGTGACAATAAAAATAGTTGTGTTACTTGTATGTTTTATGTCCACGTCACGCAGGTAGACAACTATTATGGTATTAAAACACCTATTAGTTAATTATTTTCCTATGCTTACCTCTACCATCCAAGGTAGTAAATAATAGACAAATGTTCATTTAATGTTTATCATATTATCTAACTACGTCTTACGTCGAAACGAGTATCCAAATTAATAAGTATTTTTTTTACAAAATGTTTGAATTAAAAATATAAAAATTAAGTGCGCCACGATTTAGGTACGGAGATGAAAATTTATTATTATTATTATTATAAATTATATGAAACATGTATATTTCAAGCAAGCCAGCAGCAAGTTAAAATCAGCAAACGGTATCTTCATAATTTAGGTCCAGGTTTATTAACCTGGACCTAAATTATGAAGATACCGTTTAAATATGGACCCTAAAATCTAAAATGAACCGAGAATGTTATTATGGAAGCAAATTCCATGCCGAATAAGAATATTTTATTTTATTTTTATTTGAGAAGGTCTCCCGCAATTCGCCTAAATCTGTTTATGTTCTTTGAAGATTTATTTTTGAAAATTGAGCATAAATGTATTTAATTTGAAACTTTATTAACATAATAATATTCACTCTGAATCATGATGCGATTGCATCTCAAATAGTCTTAGTTTTTATCTCAAACCAGAACAGCTTAGCTGAGCTTATGAAAAGAATAAGCTTGATTTAACAAATAATAGTAAATGATAACTGTATTTTAAATTAACCGTAATAATATTTCGTTGTCATAAATGAATTGTATAAAACCTTCAAACAAAAATCAGTTTTATTGTTATAATCCCACAATTATCCAGAATTATTAAAACAGTTTTATGACTGCCAGACAGACAAAGATCAGGTAAATGTCATACAATATTATCTTTATAAGATAATAATCTACGTTTTATAATCTCATTTACTACGCGAACATTACTTAATAAGGCGTTGTCCTAGGTGAGCTACGAAGGTATTTGTATCACTTACCTGGGACAACGGGCATGACTATTTTTTTATATATTTTATAAAGTATACAAAAACAATTGCCTAAGGTCTTCTTTAATTAACATATGCACCAGCTCTTCTCATGATGCAATACCCATCGGTGCTGGTGCTTGGATTGATTTTAATTAAAATTTAATGACTATCTAATCTAAGCTCCAGTGTCAAATCATTTTATTGCAAAGTAATATTTAATTAGTTAAGTTAAGTTTTATTTTAATCTTATATTTTTTTGTATTTTGATGTCTGTTTTGACGTGTTCAAGCGCCCCTAGGCCCATGAAAATAAATGTTTTAATTTTTTGATTTCTCCCATCACAAATCATTACAAATTTCATCAACAATTCCACCGTGTAAAAAACTACTTTTACAATGGATGCATTAATTTCATAGTACTTTTATAATATAATCTACTGAAGGTAGAGGTTTTATAAAGAACTTTAAGGGAGGATATTAGTGCTTGCATAAACACGTTTGGTAGTGACATTCGACCATTAAATTCCCAAAAAACCAGGCTCACGCACCTTCAATCTTTACTGAATTGTGAATATTCACGAGAATGTGCAGTAGAATGTAAACATTCAAATTAATTTGTTTGTTTTGCTTAAGGTACCGGTTCTTTATTTTTTTGCATAACTTTTTTTGGCATGCCTTCATTTGGCATAATAATAGTTACGCATAATATTAATTAAGCATATTTTTTTGGCATAATATTTTAAGCATAAATACTTTACTATTATTCATTCATGCAAAAAAGGGATCCCCTTGTTACCTTCACAATGTAGGTCAGTATCTGTTGAACTAGACCTTTGTCATACATATCGGTCATCAAAATTCGGCCTTGGTTTAAACAAAATCTCTTCAGAAGTGAGTGCGGAAGTTTGTGCTTCTGTCGTATAGTAGGTTATTTGTTTGTTGTACCAGTAATTGCAACCGGTTAGCGCGGTTTTTCATTGAATTGTCCTCTTATACAGAGCGGTTTTTGTTAGGGTAGTAGAGGAGATAGAAGTTGCAAAAAAATGACTTTGTTGACAGTTTTTTTTGATGTTCCGTGGAAGCGAGGGCACGTGTTTATTTGGCACAGTTTTATTTATCTCGGAGACCAATTTAAATATATAAAAAAAAAAATTTACGTATGTTTGAAGTTATTTTTTTATCAAGTACAGGGCTTTAAAGGCCGTTACCACGTTTGATTGAAATGTATATAAATAAAATATTTGGCTAAATATAAGGATTGTTTTAGTTTTTTTAACATTATTATTGTATATGGATACAAATAATAATAAAGTTGAAACACTCTGTATAAAGCAGACACTACGTGCTTTGAACTCTGATTCAATTTAGGAGGAAGGAACACATCGACTCGAGGCGCTTTACTAACTCAAATTGCTTTTATTATACTTATAATTCTATTATATCTGATCACCGGCAGAGATTATATCACCTTTTAGATATACCGTTTATATTAATATTATTAAAATTATCATGGCAGCTATTAGTTTGTCAAGGGACAAAAACGTAACATACCGAAACTTTAAAATGGTTTAAACGTAGTATAACATAATAATAATTTTTTTTTAAATTTCTACCTTTATAAGAATTTACATTCTGTGTAAAAAAACGATGCTATTTTAAACGGATATATTTTACCTATCATGTAATGTTAATATTTATTATTATTATCTATGCATATTATTCACCTATCTTTAATTTACCGCACCAGTGAATCGTGTGATATCATTTAAGTGAATCAAGAACTAAAATAATATCACAACATCCACAACTTAGAAAAAGAAAAAGCTCTATGTGTAAAAATTAGGTATACTAATAAATATGCTTTTACGCCATGATCACTAATAATAGAATTACCTTAGTAAATAATAGGTACTACTGATATAATTATACCAGTTCTCACTGATCTTGAAGTCATAGCGAGTGACTTGTGTTGTCATGACTTGTTTCTAGATATTATTAGAATACTATAGTCGGAATTTTAATTCGATTCCAGATTTGACAATTTCAGTGTTGCAACGTTATGACAAGTACTAAATAGTGACGTTGCGAAATTATTCGATATGGAAATGGAATATTTCCAGATCGATTCTTCTCGTTTATAATTTTACTCTCGTAAACTAAGTATATCAGGAAATTCAATATTTCTGAACCGATAATTTAGTTTTGACAATTAATTAACGATCTGAGACTTTTCTTTTATAATTGTGTGTGAAATAAAAAAAAATGTGATCATGAAGGATGATGGCACACACACTGATTGTTTATAGATTTTTGTGTTCATCACTACACTATTATATGTGGTATCATTATTTCACAAAATGACAGTAGCTAATGTCAAATCTGGAATCGAATTAAAATTCCGACTATAGGACATATTAAATAATATTTAGATATTATATGTATACTCGTAGTTTCTACATATTAAATTTGATATGGTTCTAAGATACAGTAAAAATTGATACTCATTAAAGATTTTATAAGGGTGTTACTACACCACTCGTTCGATCGAACGGAGTGCTTTGGCTGATCGACGACGGTAGCTAGGCGATGAACAATTTGTTTATCGCTTGGCAACCACCGATTAATGCAGTCGATCGACGCCCGATCGACTGCTATTACTTATAATAACAATATTTATATCCACCAAATATTGTTTTTTATTTGCTCCGGAAGAACTACTCTCTAGATATATAATTATATACCACCAAAATGCCTGGAAAAAGTGACTATCTATGACGAAAGTTATTAACTCAGGTACAATCAGAGATGTTTTGATAAGATTTCGGTAATAGGTTATCATTTTTTTGTAGTATGAGAAGATTTCTCAAGCGAATTAAGACTTTCATGTTTTAGCATGACTATGCAAGATTTGTATCAAGATGGATCATTAACTGATGTTCTTATAGAACATTAACTTAATAAGCTTGTCCGTGAACTTCTGGAGTCAAACAATCATAGTCTAAGGTGGTCTGAAACTCAACAAATACACAGTTCTAGCCTTTGGAGACAACGCAATGTCGAGTTCATCAGGAAACAATTACAAATTCAGATTACAATGTCAATGCAAAATGTTCTGTCGCCAAAATATTCCGATTCTTATTAGCATAATGTTAAACACTCATAAAGCTGTTGTTAATCAGTAAAACAATGTCAAAGAAAAGAACAATAACACGTTGCCGCATTATGAAATAGATTAGTTTGTATGGTGAGAACATGTGATTGTATTAATTTTATGCGCACCGATGACTTTGAGATTATGAAAAATTACATGACATTGAGCAATCCGTGATAATTATGTCCAACAAATTGTCATTTTGCTAGTCAATATTTCACAAAATGCAACCTAACATGTTATCTCCCAGATGCAAAGAATTTAACCTTGCATTCATATGCATAGTGGGCAATAGGAAAAAAAAGTTAAGATTTGAATTTAAATGTATTTTTTAATTTGTTCAATTTTATAATTCTGTCAGAAATAACTTTTAAAACAAACATTGCTTATTATAATATTGCCTTTAAATAGAACAGTTTGGATATGTAAGGGTGCTATTACACTAACGTATCGACGTCGCGTCGATCGATTGACATGGATCGAAATAGATAAACATCGATTCGTTGGTGTAGTATATAACATTTACTATGCTATAACTACGGTTGGTTATCAACTGTTTGAAAGGGAAATTCGGTTTAAAATGGTATAAAATACGGAATTTCTCATTTTTACCCGAGACAAACTTTCGGAGCTTCTAAAAACTAAGCAGACAGAATACGACATTTTGCAATAATTTCTATAAAACTGAAAAGAGGTGCCTTAGCGTCTTTGGTGCCAAGAACTAGAAAGCGACGCAGAAGCCGACATTTTTAAATATTTTCTTCAAAAACAAAGAAGTGGCATGTGAGCACCTTTGCTGCCATGAGACAGGGAACCCGTCGAGGATCAAGCATCCCTTTGCAGGAATACTACACTATCAGACCAATAGATTCATAAAATATTTTTGTCAATCTTTGTGAAAGAAGTTTGGTGAAATCGGGGCTAAGACCCTACGTGTGCAAAGTCAATCGGATTATCATACTTGGATTTTTCGGTAAAATTTCAATTTATGCCAAAATACGGGATGTCCCGTGAAATACGGAATGTCCCGTGAAATACGGGACGATTGGCAACACTAGTTAAAACTAGTTATGTTTTTAAAATTAAAAGGTCGTTGTTACTATCTCGCCTTTCAAACAAGGATCTTACAAAATGGGTAAATACTTTTATCCCGCGTCTCGTTACATAAAATGTGTTTAGATTGTATTGCGATTGGTTTCATCTCAGCGTCTTAGATTTAGATCGAGCCAGCCAACCCTCCAATTTACGAATGTTATCCGTTGGATTCTCTCAAAATGTTTTATACATTTGGTACAGGCCAGAATCATGTAACTCTAGCTGTTGCTCGCGACTTCGTCTGCGTGACATTACTTATATAAACCACGGTTGTACTACTTTTACAGGTTTACTCTTTTCATTTCATATCTCACAATAGTTATTTATGGTACAAGTGAGAAAAAGTTTATATTTCTGTTGTGAGTGCCAATTTTAAATCCTAGTTACTAGTGAGAAAATTTTAATTAAATTAATACACAACTTTTTACCTCTTCCAGTGAGAAAATATTAAGATTTAAATAAACTCGTACTCGATTGCTTAACTTTGGATAATTGCATGAAATACGACAGTAATACTGATTCAGAATGCATTTTAGCGCCTTCTGAAACTTTTTAAATATATATATGTCGTACGCTTTCAAATACTTCTCACGTGATTTTTCTGGTAAAAAGCTAACTTCTGTGTTAGAAGCAAGTTGTCTCAACTCTTCTGGAGTTCCACAAAGTTCTTTATCACTGTATTCACAGATTTTTTGTTAAAAAGTTCCAGTCAACAATTAAACATAAACTGAAAAGAATTTATAGTTCTCCGCGTTGAATGACACAGACACACTATTTTTTTTACGAATGCGTTCGAAAGTTCGTTTTTTAACATTGATGTATGGAGTCTATTATTAAGTACCTAATTTTTATTAATTTTAATGGTTAATCACAAATATAAATCATTAAAATACTAAATAAGCGTATTTATATAATTTTAAATAATTAAAACATATCGTTTGTAGTTTTTGAATAAAATTGATGTCAATGTTTATTATTAACCTTTATGGCGGCTGCTTTGTTTTTTTTTCAGCGCCTATTTATTTGAAGGATTTTGTGTCTCGAAATTTGAATCACTTTGCCTCACTAGTGAGTAAAAACACGTTTTACTCACTGAATTCTCGCAAGCAAAAGATCTTTTTCGTGCGGGTGTGGTGATAACGATCTTTTTTGTGCTGGTGTGGTGATAGTAATATTAATTTCCCCCATTTTTGCATTAGTCGCAATGTGATGTTGTATAGCCTTTAGCCTTCCTCAACAAATGGGATATCAAACAAAATAAGTCGTATGATTATTGAAAAAAAATAATTAATTTGTCTTCACCTCCTATCGTTTTTAATAAAAAGTACTAGTTGAGATAAGCGCGTTCAACCAAAAATACAAACTCTTCAGCGTTATAATATTAAGTACCTATTAGATGAATATATTTTAAACATTGCTATATACAAATTGAGATTGTTGTCGACCTAATTGTAAGAGGTAAACACTAATGAACATTAACAAGACAAACGTTTGATGATCGAAGGGCATCTAAAATAGGCAATATAGGACTGACCTAGCATCCGGTGTGATGACCAATATTACAACAATTAACAAACATGCTTAATTAGTAATTGTTACTAATTTTCTTATCGGCACTTGTACTTATCTGCCAGGTAATGAGTCTTCAAGGAGCTAAGCAGTCATAACTACAGGGTCATTTAATCTGACATGGTCACTATCGATAGTAGAATACTTTGAAGTGAAGACCTACTATTTATTTAATTGTATAACAATATGCCTATTCTCTATTTATTACTATTGCTATTGTAAAACGGATTATTTTTTAAAATTTTAAAACTGTATTTTGGGCATACATACAAACTGTATCGTGAAAATAACTGTATCTACTGGAAAAACATTTTTATTTTGACTTTCAAAACAGACACTTCAACGAATACACCAACGAATCGATAACGATCGATCGTCGATCGGCGTCATCAGATGTCAGTGTAATAACACCCTTAGGTACCCTAAAAACCTGGTGTGTTCCTTTTATCACACTGATTGCAAAATAAATAAGCATAGGTAGTCTAAGCTATTATTGCATTTAAATCTGAGCAGTGCATAAAAAACCTAAAAAGATATACTGGCGTTCAAGGACGAAGCCACTAGAGAAGATATTTCTCACAAATTAAAATAAAAGAAGTACCCACATAATGCACAAAACATTATAAAACGATTGTTCATTGTTATGTATTGCAAAACTTCCTTCCATAAGTTACAAACTGCTAAGCAGGACACAGCACCGGCACTGACTTGACAATTACACCGCAGTTACAAAACACATAGTTTGCAACAATTGTACGCAAAAAAGCGGCCGCATACCAACGATACCCTACATAGCGCTATATCTCCTTGAAAGATTAGGCAGTGATGTATTAGGTACTCTATTTTTGAACTCGGACCTCTTCTCATCGTGAGGGCTTAGGCCATAGCCCACCACGCTGGTCAGTTGCAGATTAAAAGATTTCATATAACCCTGGAAGGTTTCTTGGCATTATAACAGATTAACTTTGATTATTTTTATAGCATTTAGCTATGCTTAGCAAATTATACTAAGAAACAGTTGAAAAAGTTATGGACAAATATCCTACATCCTACTTAAGATAGGAACAAATGGATGAACGTGACGTCACGAAATGACGTATCATACAGTTGAGAAATTTAGGGTGCCGGTAAGAGGCGACCGTAGCTGGATGGCTAAGAGCGGCTGCCCGGTGTGCAGTAAGGTCGCAGGTTCAAATCCTGCCGGACCCATATCTTTTTCAACTGTTTCTTATTATAACACATTATTGACAGAGGTGTGTACGGTAGATTCGAATCCGAGACATTCGACTTTGCGGTCCTACGATTTCCCATTCGGTTACTACTACTAAAACGTTTTTAGCCATGTGTACCAATGTAACAGTTTTAGGGGATAGTGTAGACCCTGGTGTATTACTGCAATCGCTGTTTGTCTGTAATGATAAGGACTCATGTAATTGACGGTGATTTGTTGCCCAAATTAAAAATACAATAACACTGGTTAACTTTCTGCGTGCGATTGGAACCGAGGGCACCACGATCTACAGTCACACATACTCACTACCTTCTTCTCGAGTCAAATGGTACAAAGATCAGTACAGTTATACGACATCAATTGTGGTTTCAGTTGCGTTATTTGTTTAAATTATCTATTGAGCAGTAGTAGGTACAATTAGAACACTCAAGCTACCTAAACGACTAAAGCAGCCAACTAAAGTCAGAACATTTTCAACGTGTTTGTATCCATGTTAACCCAAAACTCATTAATTTTAATAAGCACCAGCAAAAGAAATATATTTACCGACAAGAACATTTTTACGAGCATATTGCGCATAAAACCTAATAATAGGCCTTTTGTAAAAACACGAACATTGCATCAATTACACTTAATTAATTTATCTCGCTCAGTAATAAAGGTATAGTCCGCAAACAGAACAATTAACGCATTTATTATTATTAACACCATTTAAATTAGTGCTTAGTGCTTACATAATGGACGCGGTTTCCCTTAAAATATTAATTTTGTGTGGGTGAAAAAAAATGGTAATTTTTTTTTTATATGTTCTCTGTGCGTATGGGTAAGGGTGTTATTACTCGAATCGATCGTCATGCCATCGACAGATGCCAAGGATCTAAAAGCAATCAATGTCGAAGAAAGCGCTGATGCTGATGAAAGCGCGATTCGCGTTGCTACGGCGTCATAAAATAAAGTCGTCAACACCAAACAAGAAGAACCATAGGTAAAGTACATCCTCACTTTTAGTCATTTTGGTTACCTATACTGGGTGTAAATGATATCGTAACATGATCCTGAGATCCTGGGTGCAAAAAATTGTCATCCACATATAGGAAAATCAATCAAGGAGAAAAATTACACGTTATATAAAAATGGAAAAATGTATAAAAACTGTTTAGTAAGTAATGATTTTGAAGTTTTAGATGCAAACATTTTTGACCGCCAATTCAACAAATGGGAAACGTTTAAATTGGAATGTGCCAAATTTGACCGGTTAATGGCATCGTCATAGTCTAGTAGGGTGAAAATTTTCCGGTAAAGTTTGTTTTTGCACCTGGGTTTTCAAAATGAGCTGTTATCTAGTTGAGGATAAAGCTTTGCTTCGTACATAAATATTGCATCTGTTTGGATCCCGGCAAGGCCTACATGTGTCCATAGAATTCACTGTATTAAGTAAAAACATTTCAAGACAAAGGGATTATTTGAATGTGAATACAAAAACTACAAGCTTATCATTGAAATAATCATGATTATTGACAATTGTAATCATCATGAGTATAATAAAACATTTATAAACATAATCTTATTTGAAGTGTGCTTTTATCATTGGATCTGTTTGTTTCTCAAATAAAAAAAATAGTCAAAAACAAAAGATTAGCTGTCAGTTTAATGACTATCTGGGGTTTATTTTTTTAACTCGATATGATTGTTAAATCAACAAGTTTTAACATCAAATTGAAATGCTGTTATTATAAATGTTTTCCAATTACATTTTATTTAGAAGTTGTACGAGTAGCTATTTAGACGCCAACGTTTAGGTACCGGACTTTCCTGTTGTAAATATAGTACCTTCCTTATAAAAATAAATTTCATAACTGGTTTTAGTAAAGTTTTAAACAGGCCTCTAAAAGCCGTTTAAATTTGTAATAGGCGCGTTATAATTTGAATGACTAGGTAATTAGCGTTTAGCTGAACCAAACTGTAAATGATTTCAATATCTACTAAATATATTCATTTAAAAATGAGCAACAACTAAAACACAGGGCAACAGAAACAGGAGAGAGGTACATGGAGCTATTTCAATCTGTTCGGTCGAGCGGGTGCGTTGATCACGGCAGGCAATCAGACCTTCGCATGCATCGTCGCAATTCCACAATACACTTGCAGTTTCATACACATGTTGCCGGTCTGACTGTTTGTAAATACTACAGGAATGGATGAGAATTTATAAAAGCTTTGGAATAAAATAGTAATCGATATCATGGGTTATATGAACATATCCTAATATTTTAGGCGACTGACTTCATATCACCAACACGTTATATTACTTGAAAGAAATTTCGATTGACTAAATAAGAAGCTTTCAATTCAAAATGATAAGACAACAATTTAAAAACCGTGAAAAATGTTTGATGAGGAATTTATGCCTACGTTTTACAAAAAAGCAGAAAGCAAAAAAAACTCAGTTTTATAGTTCGGAAAACATGACTGGGAGAATGTAGTAAGTAGTATAACTTTGTCATTTTACTAGTTACATAAATTTTTTTTACCTCATTTGAAAGCTTATGAAATGATCATGTTATTTTTATAATTTGCCTAACAAGAGTTATAGTGTTTTTTTGTTTTATAGAAGGTGTTCTGTGGGTGAAACTAGTAAAAATTTACTATGTTTTAGAGTTTTGGGGCACTGTGTCGAAATCATAGTCAATAATGTACATTTAATTATGTAGATATGTTAGTAAGAACGTAATTTATTTCATTATAGAGAAGAAATAATAAAATAGTAAAACATTATACATGTGTGGTTACTTAGAAACTAAAAAAGTTTCTAAGTAACCACATAGTTACGACTCAAAAATATCTTAAGAACCATTCACTTCCGTCTATTTGTGTTATATATAAAGTTGTTGCAAATGAGCGGTCCTATCACCCCTTACAAGGCTGTGCTATCATTCGAAATCACCCTGAATAACTTGTTATATATTCTCTTTAGAGGTTTTTGCCCTCGATATGATAAATAAAATGTTGATAGAAATGATGTTGCAACAGTATATGCAGCGATTAGATTATTATACTAACTAATCAATAATAACGAGTTGGATTATATTTATCAAACAATTAACTGTCTTGCGAAACAATAACAAAGCCATAAAAAGATTAAATCATTGACAGAAAAACTATTGAAAATTTGATCGAACGTCGGTCGGTATCAAAATGACAGAAAGAAGAGTCGTCATTCGATTTGATTTGTGAAGAAAAAACTGTCAACTAATCTATCAGAATAATCATCAAATCGGCATCGATCGCCATCGATCGGTATGGTCTAAGAACACCCTAATTGGTATAAAACTAATCATAATAATATGCTTCTGGACAAACAATATAATATTTTGGGACATTTTGTACGATACATTGAAATATTATACATATTTTTGTGACTTAAATGTCGATCTTCGTTGTCAGTATCTGATACCGAAACAGTATCAGATACAGAGTCAATCAATGATAGCAGAGATAGTAAAAATAGACGGTTGTCAAATAATTTGGTGTTAAAGTACTAATAAATAAAATTGAAGTGTCTGTTTTTATTGTCAAAATAACAATATTTGTTTTCAGTTGATATATAGTTATTTGCAAGATACCTATGCCTAAAGTACAGTTTTTAAAATTGTTGGCTGTCTGTTTGTGTGTCTGTTTAAATCAGCTAATCTTCTAAACGGCCAGACCAATTTTTAATAAATATTTTATGCTACCTGCATGTAAAATTTTATTAAAATCCTCCCTAAATCGGTAAAGCTGTTTCGGTGGAGTTCGATAACTAACACTGTGACACGAATTTGTTATATCAAAAACTCGTGTGACGAAGCCATTCTTTTGTAATTCAGTATAATTATGATTCTGAGATTTCTGAGACCATCCACTGAAAAAAAATACCAGACAGTTAAAAACTTTTCTTTCGACTGATCATTGTATGTACCGTTGCTCTTGTCCAGTGCTTCCTAACTTCTTTTAGTCACGACCCCTTAGATATTTCAGCGGACCCCCTGATAAAAAAATACTATTTATATTTCGGACCATTTATTTTAGTTCATAATAATATTGCAAATACGAAAATTATTCTTAACTAGCTGACTTCGTCCGCGTGGATGTCGTTTTATGAATAAAAAATGCTAAAGGTAACAATGTTAAAATAAAAATAGTAGGTACAACTCATGTACGTACTTACTTATCTATCTATTACTAAACCAACCAAAACGACAAAAACCAAATATACGACAAAAACTCAAGGAAAATAATATTCAAACAAATCAAAACAGACAAATAGGTACAGCTCATGTACCTAATTCGAAACTACTTGACATTTCGAAATAATAGAAATTGCGATACGTGCGTCCGTGACAACCCGTAGAGTTTAGCGTAATGTTAAATATCTTAAAAACCTATATTGAGACCTAGACTATCAAACTCAAAAGTAATTATCAAAATTCGCCCTGTAGTTTTTAAACTTAGCGCTATCAAACAAACAATCTGCCGCGATTTCATCTGCGTGGTAGTACATCAATAAAAAAACTCAATAACAGAAAATAAAATACCTACCTACCTAAATAAACCTATTTCTGATGATAACTAATCTAAACTCAATAAATAAGCAAAATCCCTATAAACTAATATCTATACGAATATCTAATCCTTCCTAACATTATTATAAAATAACCTACGGTCACCACGTACAATATCAAATATCAAACTACCTATACTTTAAAATTAAAATCTATACAGAACCGCAAATATTAAGTTTGTTGTAGGTTATAAATAACCTACGACAAACTTATCATTTGCGGTTCGATCGCAACCGCAAAATTAAGTTTGTTTTTATTGTATATAATATACTGAGTAATTTTTCGGGATAAAAAATACCCAGTGTGGTGCCTAGGATATTAAAGAATAATTATAACAAGTTTTATCGTAATCGAACCGGTAGTTTTGCGTGATACCTGAACAAACAGACAGACAGACAGACAGACAAAAAAAAATTTAATTACATTTTTGGGTTCGGTGTCGGTCTAGTAACACCCCCTGCTATTTATTTTTTTGATATTTTCAATGTACAGAAATTTTACTTCTACAGATTTATTATAAGTATAGATGGTCCATAATTGAGACTTATGCGCGGACCCCAGTTTAAGAAACACTGCCCTAAACTATTTCAATATATTTGCACCCTGTATTAAAGATAGACCAAAGTTGACCGAGAGTTTTAAAAAAAACTATCGAATATTGTTATTTTATCCGACAAAGCTGTCGTTTTGCGGCGAGATATGCATAGAGCATTATCCTACGTATAATAAAGGTATCAAATGATACCTTTAATACTGAATATCCTTCAATAAGGAAATTATAAACATGACATTTTGTGTTTTAATTAGGTGTACAAAATCTTAGTATTATGGCCTTTTAACTTATCTCGTCTCAATCATTAATTCTTTTGAATACCAAATCATAATTGTTATCAATGAATACATTATGCATGTATTAGATTAGTCCAGTTTAGAGATGTGTCACGTGCCAAACAGGAAATTTCAATCATAATTTATTTATGAGACATAAATAAAGCAAATTCATACAAAAACAATAAATTAATGCGAATCCCATATTTCTTGCTCAAAACTATATTTAGAGAGGTCCAATACCTAATCTTTAATATTTTTTGCTTATATTGGTCGACAGCTCAGAAGTCACACAAAAAATGGTCTCCATTTTATACAGGGTGGATACGACAAAGCGACATTTATTGAAATTACAGTTTCCATACTTAAAACTTGTTTCAAGTTTTCCAAACAAATTGCAAAATTGATATCATGCATTTTTTTCGGAAAACGTGCAATATAAATTGACCTTAGTACTTTTAACCTTTGGAATTGTATACTAACCATCTATGGAAGTTGTGGGTCCAATAAATGTCGTATCCACCCTGTATGATTCATTTACTTGATTGAAACCGTAGAGGATCATTCTTATTTATAGTGGAATAAAGGGTTTTAGTTAATTCATAAAAAAAACATCTTAACCGGTACTCAAAGCCTTCTTAAGTATTACTTAGCCAAATTCAACTGATTTTTGACTGAGCTTAATAATCTCTTTGTGTCTAATTCTTCAGGTTTAATATAATATAATATTCTGTATATGGACTTACTGATAACGTATTACAATCATGCATGTGTCATTCATATCAAACGGACGGTTCTCAATATTCTGAAACGGATATAATCGGAAAACTTGTGTATATTTTTACAATGTATTTCTCATGACTATATTATATTTTGCATATCACAATATATAAATTAAAAAGACGACGCCACGTCAAATGTGGATTTTTAGTATATACGGCATATTTCAAATACCTACCTAGTTCTCCAAAACGTGAGCGAATAATTATGTTAAATTTAATTGTTTACATTACATCTTTACACTTCGTGTACATATGTTATATTCAGAATTATGAAAAAAAACAACTCCTGAAAACATCAACACATACAGTTATATTTATATTTATGTTTAATCAAGTTACAGGTATTAGACACCTTAATAGTTAAATGATCTAAATACTCACTCTTAAACAACCCCATCTTGAAACACTTTCTCATAATGTCTGGAAAAGTATTAACTTTGTAAATGTCGCCCATAAATGCTGCACACTTATCAGTTTTTAAGAAAAAGTTTTTAATCACAAGTCCTGAAAATACGAAAACTCGTGAAAATTGTAGGTAGGACGCGAGCGTAGCCGGCTCGCTACGAGCTGGTGTTTTATCAGACTGATGGACCGGCGCACGCGCAACTGTCGAGAACCGGCGCGGCACTCGCTCCGCCCGATCTCATTGCCACTTGCCTCGCTCTGTATTAAATCATAACGATTACCATATAATCTTCAAATTCCTCTCATACAATCATTTGTGTGTAAACAAACAGACGGTAATAATCGCGCGTTTATTACGTACCGGTTTAATTAGTGCAGCTCCGCAAATAGGAAGATACTTTAATCTATCGTTGGAGCGTATGGCACATTTAATCTTTATTAATTGTATCGTCACTAACGTTAATGACGCTAGTACACAATGCAAGTGGCTTGAGCTGCTGGAACGATGGACTGGCGCAAGGTATGTTACGTAATAGGGCAGGTTGCTAGGGCAACACTTTTACAATATGCAAATGATATGTAAAAGTTTCTAGAGCCTGCATGAAGACGCTTCAATATTATATGGTTTCAATTAAATTAAGAGATGACACAAACGTTGACATCTTAAGAACTGATAACTTATAATAAAAGACTGAAAGTCACGGTACTGCAATCACGCCGTAAACAAATAGATAAAATTGAAGTGTCTGTTTTTAATGTCAAAATAACAATGTTTTTTTCAGTTGATATAGTTATTTGCACGATACCAATGACAAAGGGGTGCATGAAAGGAGCCTCCACGAGTGACATACACAATGATTCCCTACGTCCGGCGCACCCTGGGCAATTCGCGAGTTCTCCAAAGCGAATTGGCTAATCCTTTCACCACGATGGCAAGTCAATACCTTGACCACCTTACTGACTGTCCAAAATGCCCTACCACCTGCACAAGAGAGGCGCTCATGAACGCCGACGAGAGCGCTATAACAGTGGCCACTTATTGGACCAGTAAATTTTGACTCAGCCATCGACACGACGAAGAAGAAGAAGACCAATGCCAAAAATATTTTTTTTAAATCTCCGTCTCTCTGTCCATCTGTCTGCCCGCCTGTCTGTCTGTTTTTATAGGCCAATCTTCTAAACGGCTGAACCAATTTTGATAAAATTTTATATGCAGATAACTTACTATAAGGCGTGTAACATAGGCTACTTTATATTGATGACCTCCCACGCAGACGAAATCGCAGGCAAAACTTCGTTTGTTTTCTTTGAGGCGCCTATCTCGAAAAGTACTGACGGACTTTTAATATAAACTTATTATCAATAAATGTTTTTAAATAATTATGATAGCTACTCCCAGTAACTATCATTTAATATAACGAATACTACGCGGACGAGGTCCCAGGAAAAAGCTAGTTCGAAGTACTCGTACATTTAATGTAATTTCACTCATTTGCTACTCTCTGTCTCTGGTTGGTTTCTATTCTAGATTAGAAGTTGAAATAGACTAGTATTGCCCTAAACAAGTAAACATTTAAGCCGTGTAGCTTGCTATCACTTACGCAAATGGCTGCGCTTGCGCATATAACTGGCATAGTGTACAAGCTCCGTTACTAAGCAATACTGAGCATATTTATACAACTAACTGTAATTCTGCAGATAGAGTATCTTTGATATACATAGCATCTAGGGTGATAATTTAACGTTATGTACAATTGAGGTCATAATGAAAAATCGGCCAACCAGTCTACATGTTGCCGTTATCAATGTCGAGCAAAAACGAGCATAAAATCACGTTTGTTGTATGGGGCCCCCTTAAATATTTTTTAATCGGTTTTTAGTATGTGTTGTTATAGCGGCAACAGTTATACATAAACTATCCAGCTATCACGGTTCATGAGATACAGCCTGGTGACAGACGGACAGACGGAGAGGGGTAATAGGATTCCGATTTTACCCTAGGGTACGGCAACCCGTAAGAACGACTATGTTTTTCCACTATTTGCATGACTATCATACTTAAGTCTTGTTGTTTTAGGTATCATTAACAATTTTTCATCCAAAGTCTACAGAAAAATAGTTTACAGTATTCATACTAAGGCCCTTGCCTGATTATGCTGTGCGGGATCGTTTCGGTAAAATATTGACATAGAAATTTCGGGGATCGGTTTTTATTTTGGACCAAACGTTTATACGATGAGAAATTAATAATTTATGCATCCAATATGCACTGTTTAATCCGAAAAGGGCCTAAGATGTAATATTGTCTGTACAGTAAGTACTATCTCAGACCAATGACCTATTTGACAACCGATTCGTTTGAATTGTCTTAATGAAGCAGCTAATAATTTGTTTTAAAATTGTACCCAGAAGGTTAGTAGATAAACTCAAGGTACAGTGTAATGGAAACCTGTGACCTTAATAAACCAGGATCTTCATGGTGAGATGTCAAAGTTATTGTATAACAACTACAATAAATTGACATGTAATTATTTTCCAAAAATATCCTTCATGTGAAGAACACAACTGCACTCGCTGCTGCTTTAGGGTGTTATTAAATCAATCGATCGACTGTCGATCGACACGGCGGCCGAACAGCAGAAGAGTTAACGTCATTCTATTGTTTTAGTAAAGAAAGCTGTCAACTAATCTTCATGTATTAGATTCCAATCAATATATTTTTATGGATCCTTTTTAAGATAGGAACAAATGAATGAACGTGACGTCACGAAATGACGTAACATACACTTGAGAAATTTAGGGTTGGCAAGAGGCGATTTAAGCTGGTAGGTTAAAGCGACTGCCCGGTGTGCAGAAGGTCACAGGTTCAAATCCTGCCGGTCCCCTAATTTTTTCAACAATTTCTGTGTGCTCTAAAAAAAATAATAAGAAATATTTTTTTAATTAATTAGATTTGAATAATGACTATATTTTAATCCTACGCTTAACACCGACGATGAGTCAGTCTATAAATTGCATAATCCGGATATTTAGCGCAGATTATAGTTAGCAATCATTATTTAATTGTTATACATTAGAAATTAGGGCTGGTCATATAAATATCATAGTCAGATCCTTGGATAGTACAGACGACTTCGTGTGGCACATCAAGTATTATTCAGTGTATTACAAATATTATATCCTGCATATACAATGGAAAAAGTGAGTACCTTTTATAAATATTTATCTGTAGTGGATGCGACAAAGAGGCTTTTATTGAAACACATATTCTAGATATACATATTTGAGTGCTACGGAAATAAAATATTTACCGTTTTCCAAACTAAGTTATTGAAAATTTGTATCGCAGACTTATATCAATATAATTTATTTACAAGCACGGCTATGATAGGTTGCCCATCGAAAAGATATTCATAATATTATTTAAAATAACTGTTTTTTTTTTTTATATTGCATTACTTTGCTAACAACAAAAACATATAAGCAAAACGACCCAATAACAAAATGATCTTGCAGCAAATCGTCCTCATATCAAAAGGACATGATAGCAAAATGACCTTACGGTTTAACACAAAATCAAATAAACTTAACTATAGTATTTTGTATGCATGAATGCATTTAATATCTAATTCTTACAGAGCTCCGGCCCTACCAAGGCAACCACATCGTATTAATTCACGTGTTTCTTAAAAAAAATAACATTCAAGACATGATGCCTATATTATAATATAGATATATAAATGTTATATTATCTATACGTGTTTATTTCCGTATTCAGTAGTATAATATTCAATTATTTGTAAATTATGCGTTTCTGTTATCTTTCTAACGTCACTTAGAGGACGTTTGGTTTTGATTAATGCGTTTATTATTCCGGGTACTTCAAAACATTTTGTCTTATATTTACGCATTTGTTATTACTGATTCCAAAATCTTCTTACTGTACTCAATTTAAAAACCATTTTCTACTTAGTAAGTATTGAATACCGTTAGGACCTAATATTCAATTGCTTTACATTCAGTAAGAGATATCAAGAGAAAAAAGCAATAAAATGTTCAAACAACCGCTTTTGCCAATGAATTATATTCACTCACACAAATTCTCCGTGAATTATATATAAATAATTTAGAATGCTATTATCCTAAATTCAGTCGTAGGTTTGTAAAAAATATGAACATAGCATTTGGTTTCCTTTTCCCTTCAAACAACCGCTTTTGCCAATAAATTGGTATTCACTCACTCAAATTCTCCGTGAATTATATAGTAATAATTTAGAATGCTATTATCCCAAATTCTGCCGTAGGTTTGTAAAAAATATGAACATAGCATTTGGTTTCCTTTCAGATACTTGGTGGAATCATCCTATCTACAATGGTTGTATTATCACTACATGCCGCATGCTCATCAGCCGGGAGCATACCCACAAACCTGAATCCCCTGGAGATCACTGAAACCTCGATGCTCGAAATCGTTCGCCAGCCTAGAGAAATCATTTCTATACTACAAATGATCAAAGAACAGTTCAAACTAATTATCCAAAGCATTTTTTCTGAAATGTGGGGCATAATCAGGAGTTTTGTATCACAGTTGAGGGAGAATATTCTGAGGAAATTCCAAGTTTTCACCGTTTCGGATGTACTCCGCGCGATATTTGATGGCTTGACGGAAACCGCAATGGAGTTAGAACCTCAACTATACGTAGAAGCTGTCGAACCAGTGGCAATTGAAGAAGTAGAGGTATATGGAAATCCTTACTATTCTTCTTTAGCTACCTTGCTCAGACAGTAGGCTACTTTAGTCATTTTAAAAAGGTCGTTGTACAAATAGTTTAAGAAAGTGATCTGTAATTAAATTATTACCTTATTTTATAAGAATAAAATGTTATATTCAGACAAGTATTTATGTTTTTATTACTGCTGATAAATCCTGAATCTAAATTATTTGTGAACGAAGTATTCAAATGAAATTTAATTCATATTTTTTAACACCAATAATACTAGAAACGTAACAAAACAGAACTTTAGGTCAGAAACAAAAATATCAAAGTAAATTGGGCATAAATAAGATCAGTTGCAAAACTCTGCCTTGGCCGGCAATGCCGGTATAGAAAAAGTACATTAGTTAAGTACTGCAAAAACCTTTTACTACAGAAAAATGCGTTCACTATAGTCACTTTGTGCGATGGACCTATAAATAAGCAATTTACGTACATTGTATTGCATTACGTAAGTACCTAATGTACAATTTACTGATATGATGACTAGATCAATAATCCTCATGAGTATTGAGTATGATCTGGTGTTTATTTGTTATAATAATTAACATAATGCAATGGTGCGGTGACAATAGAATAATGAATTATAAGGTTACAAGCTGTTGTCCGCGAATTCGTCCACGTGAAATTCGATATTGCCTTGCTATTTTCTTGAAATTGAAGCACTTTCCTCGTACACCTTCTACCCCAAATTTACCCCCTTGGGGAGTGGTATTGCCAAAAAGTCAATTATATTTCAATTATTGATGGTACCGATTGCTGTCATAAAAATACGGGATGCTGTTTATTTGGATTTAAGCTAGTTCGATTTTCGGATGAGGTAGGTAAGCATATTTTATAGTTATAGGTTTTACAAAAAAAAAATAAGTTCTCTTATAGTAAAATCTTCTATCTAAAGAATTAAAGATACTTCCCCTCCAATGATAATTTAAAAAAAATCATTTTTCTTTTTTCAAGCGCCTGTGAAAAATTAAAAGCAAAAAGGGGATTATTTGATTAATAAGATAATAACACCTCTAGGAATCTGCTCAATGAGATATACGTTGCTTTGGCTCAGTCTGTCTTAGTGTACTGTATTCCTAACTGGGGAGGGTCAGCTAAAACTAAATTCATGGTAGTAGAGCGTGCCCAACGAGCCCTTATAAAAACGATGTATTTTAAGAAAATGAGATACCCCACAGATAGTCTTTATAAATTAAGCGAATTACTCTCAGTGAGGAAGCTATACATAGTTCAAACTATATTGAAAAAACACAAGACCCTACCGTACGATGCATCTAAATTAGCAAAACGAAGGAAGCATAATATTGCGGAAGTCCCCCAAACAAAAACGTTGGTTGCCTCCATGCAATTTAAAACACTTCGCTCGATTGTATAATCGGATAAATAAAGAAATATGTGTATCTAAAGTACAGTATTATACATGCAAAAAGAATTTACTAAAATGGATCAAACCTCTTACTTATGAGGAAACCGAAGAACTCCTTAAACTAACCACGTAACCTAAACTCTCATACACAGGCACTCAAACACACATCATACACAAGCATACACATATATACACACACACACACACACACACACACACACACACACACACACACACACACACACACACACACACACACACACACACACACACAAACTGTATTTATCTCAATCCTGTCTGTTTTGTAATTTACTTACCTATGTCTAAATTATTAATATTTTTCTTTTTATTTTATATTTTATTTTTGTTATGGAAGAGCGGAGTCTTCTAATACAGGCATCATTTGCTTAAAAGAAGGCTCCAATCACAAACTAATTGGTGTTAACTTGTTAAAGAAAATAAACAATTTGAATTTGAATTTGAATTTGATTGCTAACAATTTTTGATTATATTATGTATATGTTTCCCCGGTCAGGTTTCTAATCCTACATATCTCAAAATATATGTTACGCCAAGACCTGTCACTCCAAATAACTGTAAATGAAAGAAAGTAGAGTAAATAGAATAAATAATCTCCTCACACCAGTTGAAAAAAAATATTGAATTTAAAAAACAACGCCTGCAATTGACAAACAATTGTTATTGTATTTTGATTTGTAGAATATTGCTCTTTTTTATATGGCAGGCGTTTGGATCAAACGAACGCCTACAATAATTGAAATTGCAATATTTTACATTTAGCTTTGTATTTTAGTTAAAGTAGTTAACATTTTCTCAGTCATATTATTTATTTAAAATTATTATAACATAACACAAATTATAACATAATAAAAAACAGAACGTGCTACTTTTTAGCCTGCCTGTTCAGTAATTTAATAATAATGTATTTATTATAACTATTAAGAACGCCTGTAGTTATGTCATTAGCAATCGATTTATCTTAAAAAATGCATAATTTTAAAACAATACCTGAATAAAAATATAAACATGCTAATAACTGACTCAGAGAAAATAAATCATTATGTAGACACGGCTACCGATCAAGCTATTTATTTCCAGTAAAAGCCGGTCTCGTTTCGTACGAGAAACCTTTATAAAAGTAAAGGTTTCTCGTATAAAACGTGACCATTTTATGAGAAATGTATAGGTTGATGTAGTCTGTACTCAAAGATTACTGACTTGACTCTTGTTTACGATATTTGTACCAAACATAAGGATTATCCAATTTCGGGACCGGGCGCGTTGATGTCTTTAACAGTGCATCATTTCAAACTGCAGTTTTCTTAAGCCCGTATTTTCATTTCGCTCTCTCATTCAATGTTTGTACGGGACAACCAGCTGTAACTTAGCGTTAAACGTCAGTGTAACACTTTGGTGAAATCGACACTTAGTAGACAATTCAAAAATACATTATTTTATCTTTTACCCATTACTTTATTTAAATAATATGTAGATATATTAATAGGATTATCTTCTAATTTATAAAAAGTGGCTATTAGTTTTTACTTTAATTTATATTAGTTTTACTTTAAAATTAGAAGGCATGTCAGATTTGTATGTATGCCTTTTATGAGAATCCTTCAACTCAATATAGATGCGGTTAAAAAAAATTAAGAATGTTTATTTCCATAAGAATTTTTACATGAGTAATTTTTCATGGTCCCAGCACTAGGCCAGCCAGTTTCGCGGGGACCCATTTCAGAATTTTATAGCAAGATTTCACTTAAAATATTTATTACAAATAGTAAACATTTTGTTAATTTGGTTTTTAATTAGTGGTCTATTTTAACAGAATTACATTGCAAAATTGTACTTAAAATTAAAAATACAATATCTTAACCTACCTAAGGTTAAGATATTGTCAGTTTCTCTATTTTAGTAATTAAACACAGGGACAATGAGAATGACCATTTGGTAGCGGCTAGTAATAGAATAGTAGTATTTAGAAATATATCGAGTACCGTTTCCCATGTGACCGTTTTTTAGCCTTCACAGTTGTCTTAATTGGGTGCCCTTGTTATCAATTACACTTTAAGATCAATAGCATTGAGTACTTCTCATTAGCATTATACTCTATTGTGAAATGTTTTATAACTAATGCAATTTAAATCGGGGTGTTAGCACGAATCGTAGATAAGGTAAAAATGGACCAAGAAAATGGACAGGCCCAGTTTTGAAATCACTAATGCGGACTCCATCTTTTTCTATGATATACGATATTATTTATATGGTAGAAATAAATCTGATCACTTCATATTAAAACAACAATAAACCCAAGTTACTTTTTGTTTATTCGAAGTGCTTACAATAAGGTTGTTTTGTATAGGAATGAAAACGTCATGAAGTCTGATACAAATTGTTAATTGTGTTATTTTCACGGGTTAATTTAGCTCTAACCGATGTTTTGTTAAAACGACCTCCTCGCTCCCTCTCTCATTCGACGTTTGAAAGGGACATTGAGATCGAAAACCGTAGCAAAGCGTTAACTGCGGATTAAAAAGGTATTTAGGCGAACAGTTATAATGTATTATTTAGTTTACAAAAGGTAGTAACTTTCCGAGTGTATCTGTAGAATCAATGTCACCGCGCTTACCCATATAAATGAGTCAGAATTTCAACACTGTCCTACTAGATTTAAGTTCTATAGCGGCAGATAACGATTGGACTAATTTGAAAGTTGTTCTGAATCGTTTATTGTAGTTACTTTAACTAAATGTTTGGACAAAGAGAAACTTTGAATAATCTCCACTTAAAATAAATAGTAGTTTCACTTACAAGAAAGTGAGTCAGCTCAGTCATCAATCAAATGTGATGATTATGGTCAATTAAGGCGATCGAGCTCAAAGACATTAACAAAATAACATAAGTAAAATAATAGAAGGTTTATGTTCCTTACTTGCAACTCTGAGCTAAATAATGTCCAAAGATTTTGTTTTTTGTGCTTTTCGTACTATGAATGTGCTACTGGAGTTGATTTTGCAGCATTTACTTTTACCAGTACAATTATCATATATTTCACATTATCATTCCAATGTCTATCTTCTTCTATCTTCTATCAGGATTTGGTCATTTAGCGCTCTCCTTGGACCTAGGAGAAAGAACTAAAACATTTACAGTATATACCTAGGATCTTAATCGATTACTACCTAGGTTTTACGTAGTACCTATACACTGCAGGTGTTTTTGTTTAAAATGAAACAAAGAAATACTGTCAATGAGGAATGCCTATTTAATATGCCTTGTGTGGTTCATTCATTCACAATTTTTGTTCGGTTCGTTTAAATTGAGTGAAGGCTAAGTTCCGCCCTTCACCTTGGCCTTCAAAAGATGTAAGTTAATGTCACGTTCAAGTTAAGTAGAGCTCCATAATACTCGACGCAATTAATATTATATCATTAAAATGGGATTACCTATAAGATTATATTGAATTATTTAAATTTATTTACCTAATTTTTATCGTATTTCATGAGTTAAAATTTATTATTGGCATTGCTGTTGATGTGATCGCTTTGATTAATTTAGATGATTTTCAAACGTTTGATTTATCTGCACAGTTTTATCGCTACGACATAATTATCATTACAGGTGTGGCGGACGTTACACACAAAGTAAGCTTATTTGAAAATTCAAAAATACGGCGAGGAAATGGGCTTATTTGCTAATCCCCTATTAATAAAGACATGATCAAATTTATTCCAGACTAGATGAAGAAGTTATGCGACCGAATTGATTGATTGTTGTGATGATGCTATAGTCCGCAATAACGCCAAAATAGTTGCCTCACGCTAAATAAACTCAGAGTGGTAACTCACTCCGAGTTTTAATACTGAGTAGGCAATCTGCTTACTATGATATACTCAGACGTTATTATATTATGTTACCGGGCAACAATTTTGCGCGTAGTTAGGTAATTTTGCAATGTTTAAAGGTTTGGTCAGTAGCTCTTAGGCTGAGATTTAAAGAGCGTACTCAGATTTAGCTTAGACTAAGCTTAGACTCGGCCATAAAAAGTCAAAAGCAGTATTTTGTTTAATGTCAATCTATATTTTTTTTTTTTAACACGCTTATATTAGCTTCACCTGTATGTTTGTTTGTTTGTTTGTTTGTATGTAACCGACTCCTTTGGACTCGATTTTGACCCACTTTAATTATAGTTACGCTTTATAGTTCTCAACCATAGATAGCTATGATTCTTCTAATCCTACCCGACCGTACTTAAATAGCTACGTCAAAGATGTGCGTACTTTAAATGTAAACATAGTATTGTGGACCACACTACATCTAAACAGGCTATAAATATTTCACACAGGCATTTTATAGAATGACTGCACTTTGCAATAAATATCGATGGCAATAAGTCACAACAACTAACCGGTGATTACTTCTGTCTACCTCCTTAATTAAATAACGCCGTAGTGGAATTTACATGCTTAACTATTAGTTTATCTTTATTTCCTTAGCATTCAATGGGATTTAATGACCGATAGGTAACCTTTAAACATTGCAACTTGTATCAAACAGAATTATTTATTTATCAATAATATAAACCGTGAGTTTTACATTATAAACCATTCTAGGCGAGGGGTTTAGGTTCAGTATGTCACAGTAAAGAAAGCTATGTTTAGTAAATACAGGTTTGGTATTTAACGACTATGCTTCTGCTGCTATCTTTCCTATTAGTAAAATAATTGAAAACATAAGTAAATATATAAAATTTGAAAATACGAAACTTTATGAAAGTCATGCATAAGTATGGATAAAAAAAATAATAAAATTAATAATAACAGTACACACAACGCAATCTAGTCCCAAACTAAGCAAAGCTTGTACTATGGGTACTAGAATAACTAATGGGGTCCATGAAAGGAGCCTCCCCGAATGACGTACACAACGATTCCTTACGTCCGGCGCACCCTGGGCAATTTCGCGAGTTCTCCAAAGCGAATGGCTAATCCTTTCACCACGAGAGCAAGTTAAAATAAAATTTGACTCAGCCATCGACACGATGAAGAAGAAGAAGAAGAATAACTAATACTAATACATATATTTATATATTTTTTTGTAATTCATACTTATTACACCGAGACCAAGGCAAACCTCCATGTTCGTACACACAAGAATTTTAGCGTAAATTAGGCGTTAGATAAATCTTAGAGGCAGGATAAGCACACATAATATGTGATACACATACAGGTACACATAAAAATAAAAGTGACACCTGTGTTCTTTTTTTCAAGTGCAACTTGTGTCACTTTAAAATTTGGTTAGGTTATATTTAATGGGTTGGATATGAACCATCCAGAACCTCAGAAACTGACCCTAAATGTCTTAAAATAAGATTAACAAAGATTCAAAGCAACAAAGTATCGGTTGGTCATGGTGAGCTCATGTTATTGAGCAGAGGGTCGCTGCTCGGTCTCGAACGAAATGTGCGTATTTTCAATGTCACGCACGTGTTGGCAATTCTAAGACGCAGATTGTGAAATATATCCTAGACTAGAATATGCAACTGTAACATAGACGCGTCGTAAACGAACGTTTTTATGGTGCTACTGGTTTATTGGTAGCGGCAATTAAAAGCATACAATAAAGATGTTGGAGATCAATGTTAAAAGGTTTTATTGGAAAAAAAAGATGTTTTAGATAATTTATGTCGAAGTGCAACAATTGTTTAGTTAATAAAAGCCATAATTAGTTTTGAAACCTGTGTATTATTCCGTCACCCGACATTAAACCTGTTTAATGTCGGGTGACGGAATAACACATGGGTCCAGTTAAATACACAACAATATTACCTATATTGTCTAGGTTGTCTGTGATTTTAACAATATAAGTATTAACTTATTATTACTGTGTTTATGGAATTTTGAGAATCTTGGTCATAAAATAGTCTTAAAATACGTATAATATACATCAGGCCTATATTACCCAGAAGGGTGTGGCAGAGGTGAACAACACCCACACTTCACCTGTTATTTTAGGACCCATGGGATTGGAGTTGAGCCTATCGCCGGGCACTAATCCAACTGGGGTGCATGAAAGGAGCCTCCCCGAGTGACGTACACAACGTTTCCCTACGTCCGGCGCACCTTGGGCAATTCGCGAGTTCTCCAAAACGAATTGGCTAATCCTTTCACCACGATGGCTAGTCAAAATAAAATTTGACTCAGCCATCGACACGACGAAGAAGAAGAATCCAACTCCGTGCTGCTATTAGAATTTCCTAAGGAAAGTTCACAAATAACAACTTCTCCCGAATCCGAAACCCGGGTGTCGAGCCCGAAACCTCGCGCTGATACACTAACCACTAGACCAACAAGGCAGTGAATTAAAAACTACGTTATACGCATTTTAAATGCTATTTGTTCAAATTAAACAAATACGTATTACGTATTTTGAACAAACAGTGTTATTTATTAGTAAGGTTTTCTTAGCAGGCAAGTATTTGTTTGTCCAACTTGTTACTAGAAATTTTTCCTAAATTCATTAACTCTACTTTTTAGTGCCCATTTTTACAATGGTATGCTATTGAAATGATACTTTACATATAGTAATGAGCTTATGTCCTATAATACTGTTACTATAGCTATTTAACGTACAGTCGGCCAATGAGTTGGGTATGCAGGGCAAAAACTTCTACGCCATAGTAAAAACTGACTGCAATAGATATGCAAGTTTGTATTTCATATTTAATAAGTGTACCCACTATTTAGATATATAACTCTCTTATCCATAACTGGTGTCGTAATTCTTTACTATGACTTAGAAGTTTTTGCCCTGCATACGGTATGCAGGGTATGCAGCATACCCAACTCATTGGCCGACTGAACATATTATAATAACTTGCCGGTTCGATTGTTACTGTCCATTGAAGTGTCACTTGAAGCATTAAAGATTACTACGTGTCATGTCTCATAATGTCTGTCTTATTATATTACTATCTGGAAACTTGCATAATAACACATAATTTATCGGCAACATCATCACGGCTTTTTTTGTTACAATTGACATAGGATTCAGACCGAACTATGATCGAATACTGTCCGAATCTCATGTCAATATTAATTGACGGATAAGAATAAGAATAAGGACCAATTCGAGTGCACGGTTGGCGTAGTGGGTAAAGCGATCGCCTCGCCGCTTTCAACTACGCTGGTGTTGTGGGTTCGATCCCTACATGGGACAAATCCTTGTGTGATTCGCAAAGATTTGTTCTGACTCTGGGTGTGCTTTGTGTGTGTGAAATGTATGTTTGTAAGAACCTCCGCAAGACAGTAGTTACTACTAGTGCAGGCGTCGTTTAAAAAAAAATAGTAATCATAATATAAAAATCAGAGATGCCGGATAGCGCTTATCTGCTTTATAAAATATAAACTGACCGAATATAAAAGTAACCCAAGTAAATCAAATAAAGAACACAGCAGTTATATTCATTAATGTGTGTTCTTGGCTTATCCTGCCTGCCTACCCCGATAATTTTAACAATTTTTTTTTTAGTTGTTTTTTTTTAGTTGCTCCGATATTTTTTGAGTCGGCTGCGTTTGCCGTTGTTTTATGTTGAGAGTGGCAATTTTTATCTTCCTGGTTAAACCAGTTTCAGACAGGCTTTCTTATCACGTCATAAATTTATTTGTCGTAATTGCAACATATTTTATATCCGCATTTTTGACAGCTTAAGCAGCCAGAGGAAAACTTGAGCTATATATTAAAAAAATATTAACTGAAATCAATAATAGGTATTTTAATGCAATATTAGCAGCTTTCTGCTGTTTCAAACGCGTGAAATGTTACTGCTCCGTTTTCCTTATTTTGACTGTATATGTATAGTCTTCCTGGAGGACCTCGTGGCCAAGTCGAAGTCCCGCGGGTTGGTCGATCTTGCAGCTTAAGCAATGCTAAGCACGGTCGGCCGTGGATGGATGGATCTTTAACATAACGAGTTGGCCTCCGTGCCTCGGAGAGCACGTTAAGACGGTCCCAGTTGCCATTTGAAGATCTATAGCAGTCGTTACGGGTAGTCAGAGACCAGAAAGTCTGACAACTAGTCTAACAAAGAGTATCGTATTAGCTCGTACTGGATTGTGGAGGCCTGATGGCTGTCGCTTCACGTAAAATACTTATGTTCAGCTAAATCCTTTAGACTAGAACCCCAATGTAATTGGGAAATGGCTCGGCAGATGATGATGATGATGTATACATTATACTATAGTCTTCTCCAATTGCCATAATTCCTCCATTCCAAAATTCAGTTATCTACCAAATTTTAAACGATCTATCCTAATCTGATCAGTAATTGCAGAGATTACCGCGCGAAAACAAACAAACTCTTCAAATTTATAACATTAGCATAGACTATGCTAATATAATAAATTGTTTGTTTACCATAACTCTATGCCATAGAGTTATGATGTATTATACCTATGTATTTACAATATATCAGATAAGATAATGTGTAATCGTGATGATTATGGCCCTGTTCTGTCCAGTCCTTTATTTAGACGATGGGAGGGCCCGATGTCCATTTGTCCAACTTAAAACAGACACACGCGCTATTTTAGCAGCCGGCGGTCTGCGATTTTGCGACTTTTATCGAGGCTGCATCGCGTTTAGGCGACTCTACGTTAGTTCGCAGTATAGTTGTTTCGACTAACGAAGGTAGTTGGCCTTTACTTGTGTTTACCTAACTTGAATCCGTCCTGTACATATGTCATAGTATTCGTGAGAAAATATAACAAAAGATGACAACCCGCCGAATAACTACATAACTACATATATTAAAATCGCGTTTCTATCAACGCTCTGCATCGCGATTTCGCGACTAAAAGTAGGTTGTATGCTTTGGCCCTTATGGAGCAACTATGTCTAAGTTGACATTTACATAATGTGACCTAGTAGGCCTTAGCACTCATTTATGACTGAGAATTGCAAACCGTTACTCAAGATAGTTAATCAAACAATCAATGATATTCATTTCGCATAAACTGATGTCACAACAGTATAAATTATGTCCACAAGAGTTAAAATAAAAGTATAATTAACGTTAGTTTATTAGTAATTATACAGCCTCGATGGTCTAGTGGATAGCGTATGTGCCTCTCACCGCGTGGTTTCGGGTTCGATTTCCAGGTCGAGCAAAATGTTATTTGTGAGCTTTCCATCAGGTAATTCACAATAGCAGCATGGAGTTGGAATTGTCGCCCGGTGGTTGGCGATAGGCTCACCTCCTATCCCATGGGTCCTAAACAAAACAGGTGAAATGTAGGTGTTGTACACCTCTGCCACACCTTTCCGGGGTAATATAGGCGATGTGTTATGCTGTGTAATGTTATACTAGCCAAATAGTATTAGCGTTTGCAAACGAGGTATTTCTTAAGTAGATCATTTAGGTGGGCGGAGAATATTTATTGAGATAGCTACAATTTATAATATTGATTGTGATATATTCTATAATGTTGAAACTATCATGAATAGTCTCATGGCCGTTAGCCTAGCTAGCCACCTAAAGTTTGGGATTCATTCCCTCTTAAAAAAAACAATCCCCAGATGATAAAAAAATTATTACCTCGCAACCTTCGTACCAAAGCTATCTATCTATCTCTTTTCCCTACTCAGTAACTCAGTTACTTTTAACCTGAAATTGTCTTGTTATCTTTACTGACTGATAAGGTAAAATAGGATCTTAGAATGGGGTTTTAGTGAGTCGTCGGAGTCCCGGCAACCTCACATAACCTCGTCGCACCCTTTTTCATGCGGCGAGGTATCTTGTTGAAGATTTCCCCCCTCGACAAAAAAAATAAAAGGATCTTAGAATGATTGGCGCAGAACCGTCACATCTTAGTATTCTGCCATAGTAGCGTGTATGTAGTTGCACAAGATCATGCGTGCCATTAGATAAACCGTAAACTGGAAAGGCATAAAATAATCATGAACTGACGCTGCATTTAGACTCAAAGTTTAAATGATTAAACCTTTTGGGGTCTCGAGAAATAAGTGCATGAATAAATTTGCCGTTAATGATATAAAACGTTTAGCGATCGGTAAAACAGTGTTGCACTTTTAATATTGATTCATTTCTGTTTAGTTACTATCTATGTCAAGATGTATACCTAAGTTTAATATAATGTTTATTACTCCATGGTTACGCAACTCTACTCATTATATATAATATATTATTCTATTATTTTTATTTCAAATATAATTTATTTTATCTCAGTCTGGTGGCTTGGATTTCTGCTCTTAGGTTTTATAGCTCGAGTGTTGCTGAAAGAGGTGCAGTTTCCTGGCTGCTAGACCATAACGCCATAAAAAATCAAAATTCAAAATTATTGAAGTTTAGTGACATTGTGTCAAATATTATTATAATTTTTCTCATTCTTCTTTGATTCATCATCCATACGCTTCCGCTATACCATTTATCTTCACCCGCTTTTTTGTGAAATAAAAATTTAAACCGCAAATCGCAAGAAACCAGCTTCGGAGGATCCTGCCCTCGGTAAGGTACTTCGGGCTGTTTTGCTGGTGAGTCGATTTCCTTTACCACCAGACTATAAATAATTATATTTTTATCGTTAATATTATTTTCGTTATTCATTCATCATCTTATTTTCATCGCCCGGTAGGGCAGTTTACAGCGCCCTACCATATTATGGTCCTTCGAGCCGGATAAATTGTTTCCAGCATTAAATATTAATAATTTCATGTATATTTTTGTTTTTTCGCACCTATTTATGTTTATTGCTCGTATGTTTATGTAATATTTGATAGGTATTGCTCCTACGAACAATAGGCATTGAACTTATGCAGCACAAATTCTTACCGCCGATTCTCAGTGTATCAATCATAATAATATCAACGAATATGATGGTGCGCAAGCCTCCGCTCATGTCTCCGCTCCGTTGCCGTTGCGCTCTGCCGTCAGTTCCCGTACATAATTTTAGTACTAATATGCCGCCTGCTAATGCTTCCGTTTCTTTGAGCGTTAATGTGAGGCCTAATTCTAATATTTTGCTCTCTACTGCTCAAGTTTACGCGGTTGCTAATAATAATAGTAACCGTAAAGTAATAATTCGTTGTTTGATTGACAATGGTTCTCAAAATAATTTAGTTACAGTGGAATGCTGTAAATTACTTAATCTCACTATAATTCCATTAACCAATTCTTACGTAAAGGGTGTCGGTCTGAGCTCTCGACCAATACATGGTTATGTGAATATTCAAATTCAATCTCGTGTTTATCTAGAAAATAAATATAATATACAGGCACTTGTTGTTGATTGTGTCACTGATCAGATGCCTACGCACTTTATTGAAAAGTCTAATATGGGATACCTGGACAGCATACCTTTAGCTGATCTGACTTGGAATATCCCAGGCAATATTGATTTAGTGTTGGGTGCTCAGCTATTTCCATACATTTATTTGGGAAATAGAGTAGAGTCTGGTAATCGTGCACCTCCCGCTTTGCTAACCGCCTTTGGTTATGTGTTGATGGGCGATTATCCACGTAAACAGACTTATTCTAGTTCTTTCTCAGCTTTGGCTCTTAATGACTTAGTCCAGAAATTTTGGGAGTTAGAGGAAATACCTTATAAATAATTTTTAAGTCCAGAAGAAACAGAGTGTGAGAATCTTTATTCTTCATCTGTGATACGCAATGGAGATGGTCGATATACTGTGACCTTACCTTTCTGTCGAAACCCGAATGAGTTAGGCAATTCTCGTTGTAATGCTCTCCGGCGACTTATGACTTTAGAGAGAAAATTCAATCAGGTGCCTAGTTTAAGGGAAAATTATAATACTGTTATAAAGGACTATATTTCGATTGGTTGTCTTTCTGAAGTTTCGGCATCCGAAGTCACTGATGATGGATATTATATACCTCATCATGCTGTTGTACGCCCGGACAAGCCTATGCCACGCATTGTTCTGGATGCGAGTGCCAAAACTCATACTGGTCTTTCTCTGAATGATCTGTTGTATACAGGGCCTAATTTACAGACCGATTTATTTCTACTCTTACTTGACTTCAGATTATTTCCTGTAGCCATTACCGCTGATATTAAGCAAATGTATTTACAGATTGATGTTAATAATGATCAACAAAAGTATTTGCGAATTCTGTTTCGTTTTAATGAAAATGATTCAGTGAAAACATTTCAGTTCAAACGTCTTCCGTTTGGGTTGAAATCGAGCCCGTTTCTAGCTATGCGCACTGTGCGACAGCTGGCAGTGGACATGTCTCCTCAATTCCCTGAAGCCGCTAAGATTGCTAGAACTAAATTGTATATGGACGATTTGGTTCACTCATTACCTGATTCTGAAACAGCCACCCGTCTGGCTCGAGAATTGATCTCTTTATTCCAGGCTGGTGCCTTTGAATTAGTGAAATGGTCGAGCAATTGTGCGAACTTACTAGAGAGTTTACCCGTTTCACATCGTGGTTCGGTGGATTTTACTCAGGATAGTCCGATTGCATTGAAGATTTTAGGTCTCTCATGGGAACCTAGAGAGGACAATTTCTTGTTTACCGCGTCTCATGTTAATGATAAAATAATGTACTAAGAGAACTATATTGTCTGTGGTGGCTCGTTTATTTGATGTTTTAGGTTTAGTAGCCCCCGTTATTTTGTATGCCAAATTGTTAATCAAAGAACTTTGATTGGCTAATATTGGCTGGGATGATACTCCACCAGAGAGTGTCATCCGTCGTTTTACCGCTCTTATACAAGAATTGTCTTTGTTGACAACTCTTAAAATTCCGCGTCATATCGGTGTGACAAGTGACTGCACTGTTAATATCGTAGCTTTTGCAGACGCGAGTATGAACGGTTACGGTTCAGTCGTGTATTTACACATCACTGATGCGACCGGTATAATGGTCCGACTTCTATGTGCGAAGTCTAAAGTTTCTCCAACTAAAGTGACGACGCTAGCGTGACTTGAATTGTGCGCTGCGCTTTTAATGGCTAAATTAATAAAAATTGTACATGAAACGTATCGTGATCGTGCCCATATAGCAGAGATTTATGCTTTTTCTGATTCTACCATAGCTCTTTCTTGGATTCATTCTTCTCCTCATCGATGGTCTGTTTTCGTAAGCAACCGCGTGGCTCAATGTCAAGAAAATCTCGCTTCACGACACTTTTATTATGTTGCTGGAATAGAAAATCCAAGTGATTGCCTTTCTCGAGGTTTACTCCCATCACAAATAGTCAGCCATAATTTGTGGTGGAATGGCCCTGATTGGATGTGTCAACCTACTTCAGAGTGGCCGGTTAAATCTTTCTCACCTACTGAAGGTTATGAAATGCCTGAACAGAAAGCCAGTACTTTTACCGCTACGACAGAGCATCATGACGCTCCGGTATCGGTACTCTATAAATTATCCCAACGCTTATCTTCTTGGGATAAGCTTTTGAAAGCTGTCATGTATGTTTTTAAATTTATAAAAAGAATTTCCTCGATTAATGATATATCGGATTTGATCATTGCTGAAAAGGCGATAGTTCATTCCGTGCAAATTGTGCACTTTTCTGAAGATATTGCTCTTCTTCAAAAACATAAATTGCCCTCAAAAAAGTTGCGCAATTTATCAGCTTTTATTGATGAAGAAGGCTTACTTCGAATTGGAGGACGTCTTTCTAAATCGGATTTGCCATTCGAAGTAAAACATCCAGTTCTGCTTCCAAAGTATGATCATGTTGTTGACCTTATTATCAGGCATTATCATGTTTTAAATTGTCATACTGGAGCAGGCTTATTAATGTCAATTTTGCGTCAACGTTTCTGGATATTAGATGCTAGAACTGTTGTGCGAGCAAAGGTGAGACAATGTAATTCTTGTTTTCGTGTTAACCCGTCTCATCCTACGCCTAAAATGGCTGATCTTCCTCCTTATCGAGTTCATGAAGCCAAAGCCTTTACTCACACCGGAGTAGATTATGCTGGTCCGCTTCGTATTACTTTGGCTCGTAGGAGAGGTCAGCATTCGCAGAAATCTTATATTTGTCTTTTTGTATGCCTTGTCACTAAGGCCATACATATTGAATTGGTGTCTGATTTAACGTCAGATTCGTATTTAGCTGCGTTCAAACGCTTTATAGCTAGACGTGGTCCAGTATCTTGTCTATATTCAGACAATGGTACAAATTTCGTCGGAGCGAAATCTCAGCTCGACGAATTGAATAAGGTTCTAAGACCTGAACTTATCCACCATCGTATACAGTGGAAAATGATTCCACCTAGAGCTCCTCATTTTGGAGCTATGTGGGAATCAAATATAAAAAGTTTGAAGACCCATCTGTATAGAGTCATTGGAAGTCAACTTTTGACTTATGAAGAGATGCTAACTGTATTGGTGCAGATAGAGTGCGTGATGAATTCGCGACCACTAAATGTCGTATCGTCAGATCCTCACCCTGAGGTTATCACTCCTGCGCATTTCTTAATGTCTTCTCCTTTACAATATTTACCAGCTGCAAATGTAACAGACACTAGTCTTGTTCAACGCAAAAAATTACTCGATCATATGGTCCAATCTTTCTGGAAAAAGTGGCGCCTAGAATACTTGCATACATTGCAAGTCAGATTGAAATGGGCTACGCCCGATAATCCGGTTCAAGTGGGTAAGATCGTTCTTGTGGGACAAGATGATTCTCCACCTTTAAATTGGCCACTAGGAGTCATAACTGACATTTATCCGGGGTCAGATAATATAACTCGTGTCACGATGGTAAAGACTAAGTTCGGGACGTTCAAACGTCCTGTAGTTAAATTATACTCATTGCCTACACAATGATTTTCTCATTATGTTTTCTAGTTAGTTCTTTAATTTTAATGCAATGATCTTTAATTTTTAAAAAAAATATATATAATGCAGAAAATAACTTTCTCAAGGTTTCATTTTAAGTTTCGTTCATGGTAATAAATATTTTATGAATTTATTTTGTTAGCCTGTTAATTGATATTTCCAATATGTTTTCACTCTTGTTTTGCAAGATCTACAATCTTGCAAAGAGGGGAGCATGGTTACGCAACTCTACTCATTATATATAATATATTATTCTATTATTTTTATTTCAAATATAATTTATTTTATCTCAGTCTGGTGGCTTGGATTTCTGCTCTTAGGTTTTATAGCTCGAGTGTTGCTGAAAGAGGTGCAGTTTCCTGGCTGCTAGACCATAACGCCATAAAAAATCAAAATTCAAAATTATTGAAGTTTAGTGACATTGTGTCAAATATTATTATAATTTTTCTCATTCTTCTTTGATTCATCATCCATACGCTTCCGCTATACCATTTATCTTCACCCGCTTTTTTGTGAAATAAAAATTTAAACCGCAAATCGCAAGAAACCAGCTTCGGAGGATCCTGCCCTCGGAAAGGTACTTCGGGCTGTTTTGCTGGTGAGTAGATTTCCTTTACCACCAGACTTTAAATAATTATATTTTTATCGTTAATATTATTTTCGTTATTCATTCATCATCTTATTTTCATCGCCCGGTAGGGCAGTTTACAGCGCCCTACCACTCGTTCTCAAAATGCTGGTATTTATTTTGGCAAGAAGTTGAGCATTGCCATACAACGTGGCAATGCTGCCAGCATTTTGGGAACGTTGCCCACTGGTAGCGGTCTTTTAGACTAGGTTAGTACATAGTTTTATATGTAATCATCGTAATTAAATATTTAGTATTCTAATACTTTATCTGTTATAAAATATAAATATTTATATAATGAACCAATGGGATTATATACACATGTATTTTTTTTCAACTTTCCGCGTTTATATTCTATTTAAAGGATAAGGATATGTCTTAAGAAAAGTAAAGTTTATCGAATGTTTGTAGCCCAGATAAAGTATCGACCGTATATCATGTTATTTTTTCTTTTATTAAATTAAAGAGTTGGTATATGATAATTTATATACAGAACATTCCTTGGGCAATGCCAACACGGTATTGGCCATTTTTTTGTTTTGTATCGATCCCCTCTTCTCTAAATATAAAACAAAACTTGTACCCAATCAACGTAATGACAACCATATTTTAGGTTATAATTTAGGCACCAACAACAGGATAAAACTCCCATAAAATATAATTGATTCTAACTAAGCCTTTTCAAAATTATTTCAATTAATCTCAATGATTGATTTAAACAATTTTGTTAAAATGTCCACGAACAAACATGCATTTTAGTATTTTAGATATGATTCAGACAAATCAAATTAAAAAAAAGGTATACTTAATAATATTATTGCCCATATTATTTTAGTATGAAAACACGGCACTCGGAAGTGTACCGTCAACGCTATATGAGCTACGGTCCTCAAGTTTAAATTTTAATTATTGAGTTAAAATTGATTACTCGAACAAAATGTCAATTTTAACTCAATAATTAAAAAAAAAAATAGCGGCCGTGTAACTAATACATGTCCTGATGAGAAGGGTTAGGCCTTAGTCCACCACGCTGGCCAAGTGCGGATTGGTAGACTTCACACTCCCTCGAGCAATTTTTAGGCACTGTAACTATTACCGCCATTTCTAACATGTTATATTCATCACAAAAACCTCCTGCAGGACAGGCCAAGCCTAGTGCAGGAGTTTTTTAGTCGATTGCAAACTTCTTTATATTACAAAGACCTGTCATTTATATTAATATACTTAGAATGTAAAGAAAATGTAAACATCTTGGCACTTAATAATTTTGTAACTGCACTGTTGTAAGGCATGTAGGTTTCCTCACGATGTTTTCCTTCACCGTTATAAAAAACCCAATAATTGGTTTTACAATAATTGGTCAAATTATTACCGACTTTTTAATTACAATGTTATGGTTGCTACCTTAAAACGGTTAATAAATCTATTAAAAACAAATTATTAAGTCTAATGTTGTTAGTAACATGTTAAAATAAATTAATTTATTGGCAGTAAATTATAGGATAATAATGTTGTACGTACAAGAAAATTGTTGTATAATATTACGTATCCTGCATGTATTATCGGATTCACATAATATAGAGAAACGTATTCTTACGGTATTTTATCCTTTGGTCTATCAACCACTGTAATCTTTGTGTGCATGAACATGGAGGTTTGTCTTGGACTTGGTTTGCTTATGTATAATAAGTATTTATTTACAAACATACTACTAATACATATAAAAATTATGTATTGAATTAATATTCTAATTGCTAATAAAAAAATAGCAATGCAATAAGTCACTTTCAGGTGATTTTTAATTTAAATTCCTGTAGGTGAGTAGTATGATTTCACATAGTTTTCGCACTTACAATATATTTGAAGCATAAAGACTCTTAAAAGACAACATGGCGTTAGACATTAGAAAACAATGAAGTAGAGTTTTTCCGGAAAGGTCTTCCGGGTCCTTGAAAATAAATGTCTAGGATTAGGATGCCTCTAAACCTTACACAAAAATAATAAAAAAAACCGACTTCACTAAGATAAAATGCACTAATAAGTAAGAAAGACTTCAGTTATGATCAACATACAGTACGGCCTTTCGGTTCTTTTATTTAAAGAATTATCCCCGTACTCCTAACCGTTTAATAGTTGTAACTTTCAGCATCAGATCAGCAACATGAAATGGTGACTGATAGATGCAAATATCCCAGTAGCTTTAGGTAATCTACGAAAAACAATATAGAAAGCCTTTAAATTTGAGGGTTGCCCTTGATTAATCTAGGATCCCATTATCAAATCATGACCTGATGAGCATCGGCACATGACAAGTATACTTTGAAAAATGGATTTCTCATATCAGCACAGGCGTCTTCAAGTAAAAAAAAAACAATTCTATTGAAAACTTCCTCCTTTTTTTAAAAATGTTGATTTGTGTTATACCTTATTATTGAGAATACGGGTTACTCACGTTACTTTAGCCGGGATATGCCGACTAGTCGTCACCTCCGCGCGACTTCTAGCACTGCGTGGAGGTGCCGACACGCGAATAACAGCCCAGTTGATGAATCTGTGTACTAGATTCGAAACTAGTCGGCATATCCCGGCTAAAGTAACGTGAGTAACCCGTATTCTCAATAATAATGTCTTCACCTCACGTCGGTTTTAATAATATTATGTGTAGTACTTTACCTTACCTAGTACTTTTTTATGTTTTGTCAAGAAAATGATAAAAAAACAAACCTGACATTGCACTTTCAATAAGTTACCTTCAAAGAACAATATTGAATACAATAAGACGAATTAAAACGAAGGGACAATTAAAGGTAAAAATGCAATTATGTATTATGGGCGTAATGCAAGAAATTTCAAATCAGGGTCGGTGATTGCTTTGGCCTTAAGATCAGACTGCTCACTATTTTAAAAATAGCAAGAAAAACATGAATAGACTTGATGGTCAAGTATCTTTTTCTTTCTTTTTTTTGCTTAATCTGCGGTCAGTTATAGACTATAAGCAAATCCCGTTGAGCGTGCTATATCGTGTCGAACGTGGTTTCCACTGCACACAAGCAGCTACTCCTTATTGCTTTCAAGCTGTTTTGTCTACTTGGATAATAACATTATTACATATAGCGGTTCAACCAGTAGTTCTTTGTGAAATACCGCTTTACTCTCTCGCGTATTTAGAGGCTATAAAGCTTACCAAAATGTATTGCGATGACTAAAGTTTGATAAATAAACAGGGAAATAGCCACACTTTATATGGAGCCTAAATCGAAATGACGACGCATTTAGCACCTCTGATTTTATTAACTTAACTATTTTATTGTGATGTGAAAAGCATCAAATGAATGTTGTATTACTGTTTTAATATTATGAATAAAAATCTGTGGATGATTCTAAGAAATCTTTGCTTAATAAAATTAGCAGTTAGGTATTGCAGGGGTTTTTATTATAACGCTTATTTCTAGGTAACATGTAACATTAACCCTGTTGAATATTAAACAGTAGGCAGTGATAATAATATAGCTACGTCAGTTACATGAAGAATCCTAAATAAAATATCAAAAAAGTAGGGCAAATGCAAAAGGTATAATGTGGTCTCTTGCTTTATAAAAAAAATATTGAATAACTTTTGCCTGCAAATTAGTCCGCGTGGGATTAGTTGTATTTAGACAACTAAATACAACTTATTTCAAAGGTAAACTTGGGTCATAGTACGGGCGCAGCTACTCAGTTGCTCCGCTCCCGTGAAGTTTAGCGTAATATTAATCAAACACAAAAAGAACTATCAAAATTCAACCAGTAGTTCTTGAAATTAACATTAAACAAATAAACAAACTAACTCCCGCGGTTTCGTCTGCGTGGTATCAATAAAAAGAAGCCTAAATAGGCTTACGTGCCTTGTAATCAATTACTTGCTTCTAAAATTTTATCAAAATTAGTCCAGCCATTTAGAAGATTAGACGATACAAACTTCAAAAAATTTAAATCTGTATTTTGGGCAAAGGTATCGTGGAAACAATTTTACCAGCTTGGAAACACATTGCAATTTTGACAACATTAAAAACAGACACTTTATTTATTTATAAGCTCAGAGTGGCAGGGACGGCCTTTATCATAATTAACGACATCATCCTCCATTTTGTAACAACGGAATGAAAACCAAAGAGACAATTTATAATGACCAACAATCTTGTATTTTAATGAAATAACAAAACAATTAGGCCACTCTCACAAAAGTAATCACTTGGAAACGTGATTCACATAACATAAAATAAAGATTAACTAGAAATATTGCGATCCGTCTGTAGACGTGGTACAGGAGCCGTTTTCTTTTCAAAAGTCACTATTCAAGTTGACGGCTGTACCATCATCCCAAAAATGACGTTCCGCATAGAGTGACGGTTCACTCTGATGCTAGGAATCAAATAGGCGCAATATCATCCAGCGCCGTAATATTGTATAGACGTACGACATTTTATTTATTTGTATATATTTATAAAATCAATAGCAATAAATATCGGCAGCCTAAAATATAAACAAGATGTCATTGAACAATAATGATTAAAACAATCTCTAGAGTCGTGACTAGCGTTATACTCGATCGTAACCAGTTTCATAAAGCACTCATTAAATACCTGACACTATAAACTAGTCAAATACATTTGTGACAAAAATATGTTTTCATACCTCCTCTACCCACGTGGTACCTACATACCTACATAGCTACATAGAGACATTACATTGAGATAAAAGTAGCAAAGATACTGGGCCTATAGGCCTGATGATGGTATGTACAGTGGGCCAACGAGTTAGGTAAGCAGGGCAAAATCTTCTAAGTCATTGTTAAAACTTACTACACCAGTTATGGATAAGTGAGTTACATATGAGAAAGAAGAAAGAAAGAAAATAAAGAAAGAAAAAACATTTATTTCACAGACACACTCTGGACAACACAGTTGAAAACAAAAACAAACAAACAATCAAAGAAAAAAAAAAGCATATAACAAAAAATAGTAGTAACTAATAGTAGTATCAGTAAATAGTAGTATCTAAATAGTGAATATATTTCACTTATTAAATATGTAATTCACACATGCATATCTATTGCAGTCATTTTTCACTATAGCGTAGAAGTATTTGACCTGCATACCAAATTTTTTCCCACTGTACATACCATCCATCAGGCCTATAGGCCCAGTAGAGTTTGGCAGAGGTGTACAACCACATTTAACCTTTTACGATTAGTCCATTATTAGATAGGAGTCAATTGCCATCCAGCATCCAACAACAGCTTGGAGTTGAAATTGTGCCCGGTGGATGGCGATAGATTTACCTCCTATCCCATGGGACCTAAGCATAACAGGTGAAATGTGGGTGTTGTACACCTCTAACACACCCATCTGGGTAATATAGCATTGATGTTATGTTATGTTATGTTAGTAGGTTTTTCTTTAGGTTTCCTTATAAGAATGCAATATGCCCAATTTAACTTTCACAAATTAGCACAAAGTAACAACTATTAAACAACATTTTTCCCTTTTAAATTTGTATAATATTTTGCATAAAAATATGTCTTTAAAAACGTTAATTATAAAATTAAATCTAAAGTTTCATAATTTTTCAACATTTTAATTTAGTAATTGAAGTATTTTTTTATTTTAGTAATTGACGATATTTGCAGCACGCATTATGTCAATGTTATGTCAAACCCCCTTTAATGTACATTAATAAAGTTCATACTGTCAAAAGCGCTAAGGTTACTAAAATGGCTATTAAAAAATAGCGGTTGGTGATAAAAGGGTAAAAATTTAGGGTTGTATGTATGTACCTATTTTAATGCCACATTATAGAAAAATAAAAACAATTTTTTTTGTCCAAAAATTAAAAAAATATGTTAAGGGTGAACAACCCTTATTACTTAGGGGTATGAAAAATAGATAGTAGCCGATTCTTAGACCTACAGAATATGCATATAAAAATTGGTAAAAATCAGTAAAGCCGTTTCGGAGGAGTAAGGTAACTAACATTGTGACACGAGAATTTATATATAAGATAAGCACTAGTCTAATAATGCTTTTTAAGTTAAAACCATGAATTTATCTGGCATTTTTTGTCGTACTAATCTATCCCTAACGGTGAACGAAAAACGTCGTGAGGAAACCTGCATGTCTGAGAGTGCCTAAAAAGTGATCGAGGGTGTGTGAAGTCTACCAATCCGCACTACGCCAGCGTGGTGGACTATGGCCTAACCCTTCTCATCATGAGAAGAGGCCCGAGCCCAGCAGTAGGACATGTATTAGATACAGGGTTATTCATCTATCCCATACATTGCATTTAATGTCAAGCGGGGCTCTAGGTTTCCGTCTGTCTAACTAGATGGCGTTGTGCAGGTCGTCTGAAACGCACTATGGTTTCGTTACGAACTCACGTATACCTGAAATAGCAATTTTCATATTGTTATGAAGTTACTCAATGGAATTGATATAATATTTTTGTAGGGATTCACATATGTTGAATCCTTTGAATCTTATATAATTTAATAATATATACCAGAAGGGTGGCAGAGGTGTACAATACCCACATTTCACCATCCTCACACTTACAATTTTAATGTTGACATTACAAATTCAGTTTACCCGAAATAAAGCTTTAATATAAATGTTCAGTAAAATATTATCTTGTCGCGTCTGTTATCAATAAAGTCTTAACGCCTCCGTGACAGATTTTGCACTAATAAATAAATTTCCAATATGGTGCTTTTAAGAAAATTATCGAAATGATAATCCTTCTCATGTCCGTCAATGAAATATTTATAACTATTGACCCATGCAAAAATTTGTTTCTTATTTACACTATTATTCATTTATATTTATTAGAATTTTTCACACTATTCTTAATTTAAAATTATTAAAATTTATTTTCTATTTTTTAGTTTGGTTTATTTATAAGAGCGTTTTTTTCAAGTAAGAAAAAAAAATCGAATTATTGCATTGTCATCGGTCTTTGACAGGTGTGCAAAATTTGAATGAAATCTGAACGTTTATAGTGGGTTAAAATGAGTCGGTTACATACAAACAAACAAACATACAAGTGAAGCTAATAAGCGTGTAAAAACCGCAAATATACTGTATGAGAATAAACTTGCAAAAACACTTTTCAGTGATTGTTAAGATGGCTTTTTGAGGCTCTAAATGCCAAAAATTTTGATCGGCAAATAAAAAAATATTAGAAAAAAAACAATGAAAAATCCTAACGTTGACCAGGAATATTGCAAATGTATTGCGATAATCAAGGTTATCGTTAATATTTTACCATTTTTATTAACCAGTTTGAAACATGCCAAAACAATAAATTGAAAGAATACTGAATTTTCCGCTGAAAATTGTATGCATCTAGGTTTGTTTTAGGAATCACTGGTAAAAGTTGCTTCGCCTTGATATTATTTACACCCTGCATATCAAAATTTTCACTATATTTCATAGCCTGTAGGATATTAAGATTTGACGACATTCACGACTCTTACTTCTGCAATATATATTATAAACAAATATAGTGCGTCAATAGACTTCCTCATAGGATATTGAAGTCGCGCAAGGAGGCAATCTAGTTATTCATAGAAATAGTTTGACGTACCTATTTCCTTCAACCGGAATTGTTCATAAAAAGGTTTCCGCGTTACCTGACATATTACTATTAGTATACCTATTCATACAGAAGCACACTATGTATTATTCTCTTTACCGCCTTTTTACCAAGCAACAAAAAATTTATCTTTTGAGATCCTATGAACACATATATTGCTAATACTTTATGTTAAACCGGCAAATGTCGAAGTTAAAATGTAAAAGCTTTCCTGATACTATCGCATCAGTTTGGAAACTAATTTAATCATGATTACGTCCGTAATTATACTTCCTCTTTAGTGAGCTTTCTATGTTTTTTCAAGGTTTTTTCATGGACCTATGCTCATAAGTACTTAAATGTACACAAGCAGGATTCTATAATGATTGATTTTCAGTGAAAGTTTTTATTGGAGGACAGCTTCAGTGGAGGGTCCATAATATTTCAGAGGAAAAAGGCTGATTATGTAAGTCTAAGAATAAAAATTTTAGCCTCTAGCCTCTGTTAGAATTAAAAACTTTATTCTTAGACTTACATAATCAGCCTTTTTCCTCTGAAATATTATGGACCGTCCACTGAAGCTGGCACCGGCGTATGCCTTATAAATTTGCGTATGAAACAGTACAAACATTACTTCCAAAAAATATCCGCCAGAGGCAGCACCAGAGAGTGTACAAATGCGTTGCAAAAATTCAGAGGAAAAAGGCTAATAAATCTAAATAAACCGTGTGCACTATATTATTGATCTTTGATTAAGATTAGCATGCTGTAATGACAGATATAGTTTATTGTCGTTATGTGACGAAGGACTTCGGAAGTATTGAGTGAAATACTTCCGAATGGAATAGTGGGTGTGCTTTGTGCGTGTGAAATATATATATTTCTAGCACCGCACCGCCTTGTTATACTTTAGGCAAGTGAGAACAAAACAACACAATACTACGAATATTATAAAGGCGAATGATTGTCAAAAGTGTGTTTTTTTTACTTCTACACATGGTGGTCTGGTTCATATAGAATAAACATAGTAAAATGTATAGGCAATTTTTTTTTTGCCGCACGTTGATGCAAGTATGTCTAAATATTTAAACGAGAACTAATCATAGAATAATACGATATTATACCTAGTTTTGGTGTTAAGTGATTACCATAAATGGATAATCGTTTAGGTTTGTGGAAATCACGGCCGTCGTGCGTCAATCCAATATTAAATTGATTTTCGGTAAAATTCAATCAAACCTTAAATTTTATCTATAAATTTTAATAAAAAAAAACATAATATGAAATCACGACTATATTACTCAAAAGGAAGTGGAATAGGTGTATAACACCCACACTTCACCTGTGTAGGTCCCAGTTGATAGGAGGATTCCTTACTGAAAAACACTAAAATAAGACTTTTGCCCGACTCGGGATACGAACCCGTGACCTCGGTGACGATAGCAAAATATATTAAATTAGCGTTAAGAGATAACTGATATGAATTGTAAAATTTAAGTTTTATTCACGATTACATTTTCAAAAAAAAATACCCTTTTAATTAACCTAGTTAAGGCTTTCAAGCTTGTTGCAGTCTTGATGATATTATGATATTTAAAATCAACTCATAGCATATTTATGGCAATATTAATAAAATTGGAAAGGAGAAATCATATTGATCTACGTCATAAATCCTCGATCGAATTAGGAGCTAATTACCATAACAGAAAGCAGAAATCTTTTGTGTATGAAAATTTACTCAAACAAGTCAAGTCACTCGCAGTTGTCAATAAGTGAGCACAGTCATTCATTCATCATTGATTGGTAGACGTAGGATTGACGACACAATATAAAATTTAGTCATACAAATAAGTTTTGTTTTACAATCGTTTGCCCACATATGCATCACAAAGGGGGTTTATTTAGGTAATATTTTCTTAAGTATTTTACGGAACATTCAGACTTTGACCGTACGCACGTCTTTAATGTTCATACTTTAGAACATTGCTATAGTACGAGATTTCCGTTGGAAATGATTGCTCATAATTTATCTATTTGCCTAGGTCGATGGCACTGCTACCCAAATATAGTTAAAAGCGATTATATCGATAGCAGCGATAGCCGAGTGGGAGACCGTAGGAATGCGAAGTCAAAGGTCTCGGGTTCGAACCCACGGCACACACCTCTGTCAATAAATCGATAAGATTCGTCTTTTCGAAGATATATGTGTATTTATCATACAAATTATCACTCGCTATCGGTGAAGGAAAACATCGTGGGGAAACCTGCATGGCTGAGAGTGCTTAAAAAGTATTCGACGGTGTGTGAAGTCTACTAATCCGCACTTGGTCAGCGTGGTGGACTATGGCCTAACCCATCTCATCATGAGAAGAGGCCCGAGCCTAGCAGTGGAACATGTATTAGATACAGGGCTGCTATTATTATATCGATTTTGAACACGCAGTAAGACTTCTCTAAATACGCAATTATTCTATCCGCAACCTGAAGTTAAATTGTGAAGCTTTGGTGAACAAGCTCCAAATAATAAATTATAAATCAAATGCAATAAGGCTGTACATTCAAATGGCATACAAAAACTGATGTTTCTTATTTTTTTTGAAAATTATGTTTAAAAAAAAGCAACTAGAGATGGGCGTTAACCCGAGTTTTACCTGCACTCTGGGGCGTGGCAGATGTTTGGCATAATATATATTGGCCAAGCATCAAGTATCGATACTTTATAGTATGAAAACAAAATCGATTAGTCTTCGATAATAGCCCCTAAATACTACCGAATATTTTATATATATCATAAATAAATAGAACAAGCGAGCGTTGTGAAACCGGTTAAGTTACTTTCAACAGATAAGGTATTGGCGGCAGTTATAATAGTCATGAATTGTAATCAATACAAATAAATAAAATTGAAGTGTCTGTTTTTATTATCAAAATAACAATGTTATTTCAAGCTGGCATAGTTAGTTCTTATTTTTTTTGTTTGTCTGTCTGTCTGTTTGTATCGGCTGGACCTTCAATATAATCTAAGTTTAGATACAGATAACTGACAAGGCGCGTAACATTGGCTTATTTTTAACGATGTACGGTCTACCACGCAGACGATACCGCGGGTGAAAGTTAGTTTGTTTGTTTGATCGAGAACTACTGGTAAAATCTTGCTAATTATTTTTGAGTTCGATACTTCGAAAACTCAATAAGGGTCTTTATATATTTATCAATACGCTAAAGTCCACGAGAGCGGGGCAGTATGAGCAGTAAGTTGGACACAAGTCAAAGCACGGGAGCAGCTACCCACTTAATACAACGAATTCACACACATTCCACGTCCATAAATATATTATTACTAGCTTTTGCCCGCGGCTTTGCTCGCGATTAAAAGTTGTCGTAAGTTGAGTTATCATTATAAATTAATACCCAATTAAAGTATTTCTTTGTAAACAATATTCGAAGTCTTCCCTTCAGGTGCCAACAAAACCAGATCTCAGGCGAACTTACTCTCTACTAAAACTTTGGTCGATCAGAAAAATGCGCCGATCAATTCCAAAACAATCAGGCATCCTTAGGGTCGGACCACACGGCACATTATAAATATTATGAAAATCTTCAAAAAATACATGAAAACGTGAAATTGAATTTAACATTACATTTAAAAAAAGTTACTGTATATAAGACATCAAAAACATGTTTAACATAATAAAACACATGCATAAAAAAACAAAAATGTCCAACTAAAAAAAAATCGTAAAAAATTAAGAACATAAATAATATCAGTAAAGATCAAATAAATAATGCAAAACGTAAATCATTAATATCATTAAAGTACATAAATATTTTTATTACATAAATAATACAAAAATAAATAAAAAAAAACCTATTGCTAAAAATTAAAGCGAACATTAAAAAATTAATAAATACAATAATATCTGTAACTGAACGAATAAATTCTAAGTAAAAATATCACGAGCGACGGTTCATCCATTTGCGAGTTACGATGTCACAGAGAGACTCACACACACATACAGACACGTCTAACTAATAACACCTAGTCGTTTTTATGTAGGGGGTTAAAAATTTGAATGTCGGTACGAATGTTTAAATGTTTTGGAATTGACCGTGGCAAAAAGTCACTCGTGTAGAAAGGCCCTTATACAACGGATTTGAATTTATTCTATTTTTTTTTATATTATGACCTTTTTTTCATAATTTGGAACGTAGTATTAACTTTTTAAATTTCTTACAACGGACACTCAAGGAGACCGAATGACTACCAATAAGTTTATAGTCACACAATAAATAACATGACATGACTGTGACGTTCTCCTTTTTAGAATTATTATAGTTAAAGTATTTAATAATTTAATAATAATTGAAGCAATTCACATGAGATTCGGACAGAGTTCGGTCGAAGATGTCATTGAATTCTGTCCGAATCTCATGTCAATTGTCTTGACGGATAAATAATAGATATAATGCGTCTTGCAGCTTGGCGCTTATTTGTGATGGGGTCTCCATCTTTTACTAATAAATAATATGGTTTAAGCCACCGCCGGACTCCCTGACTCTGCTATCTCATTGACTGACCATTTTGGTATGTGAGTGAACGCACGTTCTGTCGGAGTTATATAATGTGACCGCCACACCACCGCCGGCAGTGAGGCTGGGGCGGCGCGGTGCCTTTTTTGTTTCCCAAAAAACGCATCTTATTATGTTAACACTGCACTATTTTAATGGAGAATACCGATGCTTCAGGCCTAGTAAGACCTTCGGCATCGTCAAACTTAAATAAACGCACGTGTCGCGCTTTATTGTAGATTATATTTAATATTAATTAGTCCATCCGTCAAAAGTGTATGTTGTATAATTTGCGCAGTTGATGCCCTAACTTACCATCAGCTAAACCTTGGGCATGTTTGCCACCTGACTATAGCACATCAAAATGATAGTTTTAACCCTATTTAAATATTTTTTTATAATTTACATCACACATCTTCCATTACATTAAAGTTGGTTTCTACTAAACAAAACAATTACTTCTTAGATATCTAAAGAGGCCGAAATGACAATTAAAAAGTTAACACTGACATAAAATCCTTTTTTTATGAAACTTCATGTCAACATCTCATTGTCACACGATTGCTCAACAAAGTTCCTTTTTTGAAATTGATCGAGCCTCATAATTACTACAAACGCTTTTCCATACAAACTTTCGTCCCACTTTTCACCCTGTTAGAGGCCGAATTTTCGAAAATCCTTTTTTATTGCACGATAAAATCTTGTAAAGAATACACCCTCCAAATTTCAAGTCGATACGACCTATGGTTTAGGCTGTGCGTTGATACTAAGTCAGTCAGGACAAAGCCTTTTATATATTATATAGATAAACGTTTAACGATTATAATTTATTTATTTATCGTGAGTATTTTTAAATTTAATTTATTTGTTACGGTTGAATAAACCAGTCCAGGCGAAAACGAGATCGGTGACATTAAAAATCTAAAGTTTTGTAGTATTAATAAAAAAAAATAGTTACCATAGTTCTGTGATTCCATTACTATCAAAGCATCTATTACGTTATTTTTATCTTTTGCTAGCTATTGCCCGCAACGTCATCTGCGTGGAATTCGATATTTCTATGCTTATTACCTACAAAATTTAGTGACTTCCCCATACCTGTCGAGTAGGATTTCCAAACTCCATCTTATTGTTCATTTCAGTCGTGTGCCTCTGTGATGAATTTCGTGCATTTTACTTCAAAATTCTCTAACTGCTCATGTAAACTAAAACCCTAATCGACCCTCATTAGGAGTCATATTACCAAAAAATCTATGTAACAGTTAATTAACTTCATGTGTAGAAGGAACAATGAACTTATGTGCAAAATTTCGAATTCGAATTTTCCTTTTTAATTGACAAACCTTCCATATAAACTAACACGCCATATTTTATCCCCTTAGGGATCAAATACAAAAAAAAATAGACCTTAGACCTAAAACCGCATCCAATTCCGTGCATTAGTTTTAGCATGACGCGCGTACGGACAGACAAACAACAATTTAAAAATATATTTTGGTTTCTTTTCTATTTGATTATATGTATAAAAAACCTGACCTATTTATTATAGGCTAGCCCGTATTATTGAATATATTTTGCGGATCGAAAATTTTGTGTTGCTTTTACTAGTCAAAGCTGATAATATTGTCAATATTATTAGAGTGTGTTCCTAAGTATCGATTGTTGTAAATAAAATGTTCAGTCAGGCTAGCATAACGAGCGCGAGATAGTTATTATCGCATTGTCATTTATTATTTTGTATAGGGTAACATGACAAAAATCGTGACAAAATCTATATGACGCTCGTATACTAGGCCCTCTGGACAGCGTAGGTTGGAGAATGCTGAAATATAACGACGTAGCTGTACCGTAGCGAAGCATCCGTAGCAAACACTAAAAACTGTTAGGTAAAGTCTTTGCACATGGACGAAGCTTAAAAGCTTAACTAAAATATATATTATTATGTGCGTAATTACGTATTTGGTTACGTAAATGTCTTATAACTAATAAGTCAACGTATAAATGAAGAGATATGAATCTAAGTAACATGACATTAAAAATCGACCACGTACGAATCTGACAAAGGGTTCATCTAAGTTGACTTTTAATTTCGGTAGTTACAGTTCACCTTAATTATTTTAACTAAACTGTTGTATATCTACACTTTTCTTTTAAAATTTTAGTTTAGGTTTTAGTTTTATGGTGGATGCGACATGGGGCATTAATTAAAATCACAGATTATATACGTGGTCATTATTCATTTATATTCAGAATCTGAAACCTTCTAGGACCTCATTGCAGTTAATTTTAAAGAATTGGTGGATATATTATATATGATATAACGAGAATATAATTATAAAAGTTTATGTGAAAATTTATGAGGATTCGTTGATGTGTGCGTATTTTACATGGATAGATTATTGTACAGTCAGCAACAAGAGTAGCTGAACACTTTGACATTTTCAAACAACTCACATTTTTCGCATTAAAAATATCCTTTTTAAAAGATAATGCACATATTTCATGAAAATATGCGATTTTCCGATTAAGCTACTTAGAAAATTTGTTTGTGTGTAGCTACTTCTATTGCTGACTGTGCGTCTAGCTTTTAGTCTGGCGGCTTTTTTTTATTAAAGAATCATGCGGGCGAAGTCGCAAACAGAAGCTAGTTAATTATATTCTCACGATCAAAGCTATCGATTAAATTCTATCAGTATTCTTATTTCAATGAAACAATGTTTCTAATTGATAAAAGCAATCATATTTATCCTCTATTGTACATCATTGATGGTCTGTAACCAATCAATTGCATTACAATGATGAGCCAATGCAAGTTTTGCACTTTAAAGTTACCTAGTTAGTGCTCTTTAAATAATAGGAACCTGTATCATGTTGTTCTACAGGTTTTGTACTACAAACACGCCCATTCAGAGGCACCATGTTATTGGTGTTTGTGCATTCCTACTTAGCACAAGTTTGACATTTTTGTATAGCATTTTATCCTTTGTTTTTGTATTGTGTTTACTTTGTGTACTTTATTTTTCGGATATTTTGAAAAATATGTCGACTATGATATTACCATTCCACGATGTATTGTTATAGTTCATAGTGTGCGCTCCAAAAGAAAAGTCGGCAATCTCCTAATTGCTGAATTTTCTTTTATTTTCATATTAAATGTAAAAAAATGACGGCATCTTTGAAAAAAACACAGTTACCACCTCATAGCATTTTTTTTTATCTTTATAATAGTGATATAATGGCTATTAAGTAATTAAGCCTTCAACAAAGAATTTTATTTATAGATGCATAAATTATAAAACACTGATAACATTATTACATAATGTTTACGGAACTCAAAAGTGTCACACTGACTTGTCTCCGTGCAATATCCTCATAAATTAAAGTGATATACTTTTAATTGACAATGATATATCGCGCAGGAATATATCAAACGTAATTAAAGCATGTACAGTAATTAAGTGCAAATGAACACCATTCAATAATATGTGATGGTATGTGAGGATTACCCCATGTCAGTTTTATATCAACAAAACGATTATTCAAGCTGATTGATGGAATATTTTATGTGAAGCTGGTTTATTTATGATTCTATTTTTGATCAAATTGTTTGACAAAACATACTTTAAAATACTAAATAGGTACATAAGGAGTTGCGTGCATTCAAATACATTTACTTCAGTTAGATGTACAGTGGGCCAACGAGATAGGTGTGCAGGGCAAAAACTTTGAAGTCATAGTAAAGACTTACTACACCAGTTATGGATAAGTGAGTTACATATCTAAATAGTAGGTATATTACACTTCTTAAATATGTAATTCACACATGCATTATCTCTTGCAGTCAGTTTTCACTATGGCGTAGAAGATTTTGCCTTGCATACCTATTCCTTGGCCCACTGTACCACTAATGAAACTAAACGTATTCGACATGAGCGTATCCAATTAAAAAAGTGTCAAAAAATTGTAATTCATTCAACTAACTACCAGCAAAAATACCAGTATTAGATAATAAAAAATGTTCGGTAAAAAAATACAGGTTTGTTATATGTGTATTTTTCTACGAAATTAATTTCAATAATGTGTTGCATCCACAGTGTAAATAAGTTATATTAAATATTAATAATTTTAATTATTAATATTTATAATAATAATTTTAATTGTTAATAAATTTTATTAAAACACGTACGGTCAACTCTAGTAACTTTGAATTGCCGTCTAACTTTGAACGAAGTTGTGAAATATATTTCTTAATTTATTTGACTAATATTTATTAATATTTCATTATAGTAACTGTGTAAATCGAGTCGGTAATATGTGTGTAGCAAACGAAAAGAAAAAATAAACTGTTTGAATCATAATTTTGCAAATCAATGACTTTTTCGTGGTGATGTTGTTTGAAGCGTTTTTTGCTCTGATTAAGAATAAATGTGATCAAGGGCAAGTTACAAAATCGTCGAGTAATAGATAACCGTCAGATTAATGGAACGAGTATAAGGGACACACAGGGACACAATAAAATTTGAAATAAAACACTTTTATCTAAACTTTTAAATATTCGATTTTAGGTATTTGAAATTCGCTAAGTTATTGCATCATACAAAAAAATATTATTCGTAGTTTCTTATCTCTCATTATAACTTTGGACACGAGGGTTTGGGCAAATTAAGGGTACGGTGCTCCCTCGATGATCTAGTGGTTAGCGTATACGTGATGCACTATTTGTGAACTTTCCATCAGGAAATTCACAATAGCAGCACGTAGTTGGAATTTTGCCCGGTGGATGCGATAGGCTCATCCCCTATCCCATGGCACATTAACATAACAGGTGAAATTTGGGTGTTGTACACATCTGCCAAACCCTTTTTAACACGCTTATATTAGCTTCACCTGTATGTATGTATGTATGTACAGTAAACGCTCAGAAGTCCATAGGCACGCTAAGGATTACATTGCTATGAACGGTACGAGCCCGATACAGCCAGTTCACACACTAACGAAGTCGCTTGTGTGTTTAGCAGTTTATAAGATAACACACACTAATGAAATGTTGTCGCATTCGTACTAAACGCGTCACAGTGGCGACCGGTTCTTTGGATTCGCATCTATCTATCATGAGCAGGTAGCTATATCGGGTAAACATTAGGATCACTATCAACTAAATCTGAGTTTGAAGCTTAGTTGATTTGTGGTTGTATTTCGTTTTTACGAAATCATAATAACATTGTAACATTTTAAGCACAAACTTGTTAGGTATTCATGCTTAAATTGCAATACAATACATGTATACAATACATAAATAGTTACATATTGATATAACAACTAATAAGTTAAATATGTTATTATTATTTAACTATTTACGTAATGTTTTATTTTTATTTTCATTTTTGTAAGGTAGAAATAAAATAAGTCACGCTGAATGATGATAACAATGGTTATTCGTTTTATTTATTTATACAATTAATAAACTTTTAAGAGCATTGTGACGTCACATTCCTACTTAAATTAAAAAAAGTGCCGTTGTAACCGTTTATAAGATTTTTGATTAATATAATAACTAATAAATTAAATATGTTATTATTATTAAACTACTTACGTTTTTTTTTATTGTCATTGTTGTAAGGTAGAAATAAAAAAGTTATGTTGAATGATGGTAAAAATGTTTATTCGTTATATTTATTTATACAATTAATACATTTTAAAGAGAATTGTGACGTCACATTCCTACCTAAATCAAAAAGTGCCCTTGTAACCGTTTATAAGATTTTTTATTGTAACCCACTTAGTCAATTCATAACATTGATAATACAAATATTACTAAATTGATTCACAATGACAACAAGGACAGGATGTTCTAATAACAAAAATATAATTGTTGATACCCACTTATAATAGGTATTGGTATACAGCAGCGTTTATTGAAGACTAATATTATGATTTACACTTTATGACGATGTTTTTTTTTAATGTAACGTCACAATAAATGTATTGAGGTTACAGCTTGTCTTGACGAAAAGAAGAAGGAAACTAAACCTCCATTGAAGATCATTAATATTTACAAAAGTGCTAATATTCAGTTACAGCGTCTTATTAGTAAAACCAAAACATCTTAAATTAATCTTAAATAATTATAACATTATTAATATTTCGTATAATCCCCATTATTTTCAATGCAGTCAAGTAGACGTTTGCGCATGGACCCTACAATATTAGCACATATACTGGTTCCTCTTAAGTTTTCCCACACTTCCATGCAATTGCCTTTCATCCCGTGACTCCCACCTTTGCACCATCAAACCCCATACATTTTATATATATTTACAAATGTGTAAACAAAGTTAACACGATAAAGAATACTATATCCCATTCCTACTAATCGAGTAAAAACTTCAAAAAGTATAAAAGTAACCAAGTGAGATTTGAACCTGCGGTGAATTGATATACGCTTCAAACTGCATGCCTTAACCGCTCGGCCATCTTGTCACTTACATTGTGGATGAAATTATGAAATACAATTATTTGTTAACAACATGTGTCTATTTCTTGGAAATAGAAGGTCGTAAGTCAAACTACACTTCAAACTATTGCCTTTTGAGATTGCTTATGGACTTTTGGTCGCGACTGTATGTATGTATGTAACCGACTCCTTTGGACTCGATTTTGACCCACTTTAAACGGACAGATTTCATTAAAATTTTGCACACCTGTCTAAGATCGATGACAATGCAATAATTCGATAACAAAAAATTAAAAAAAGAAATTAATTATATTTATTATATATATAAATAAACCAAACTAAAAAGTAGAAAATAAATAATAGTTTAAACTATTATTTATGTATAGGTGGGTGGGCAGGTTTAGGCGAGATGTTATATTATGTTGTAATGTAAAAGAACTGTAAAAGCCGTTAAAGTTCAAACTTGACTATAATCATTTAACTAAAATATGTTCGAAACATTATTATCTCTTAAAGCCTTTACTTACCTTTAAAAATATTCATCATTTATAATTTTTTAAGGCTAATTACATGGCACAGGGCTCAATGACATAAAAGAAAATAATGCGTCTGTCGAACGCAGTCGCGGGTTAACATTGTAGCAAATTATGTAAGGAAGCTAGATGGAACCGCATATAATACATTGAGAGATTATGATTGGAAAGCTATCCTTCAAACATTAGCATCTTTAATATTTCTAAGCCGAAGAAAGTTGGTCTATTAAAGATTACGTATTTATATGGTTTTAAAAATAGTATTCCAAATTTCATTTCTTTTCATGGCAAATGATGACAGTGATTTAAATTTTACCCGTTCTGTGCTAATTCAATAAGTATCGAATTTCATAGAACTTCACAGACTTCACAGTTATGGCAATCGGGATCGACAGCTGAATGTGCCCTCCGAAGGAAATCATTATACATTCTAGCTACGGTACGCGTTGTACAACGTAACAATTTATTTTATATAATATTAAAGTTGAAAATTAAGAATCCAGCAGGACTCGAACCTGCACCCCCGGGTATACGCCCCAAGTGCTTTGCCAATTCAACTATGGATTCGTATGCTGCTAGACTCGAAATTTCTCAACTCTTTTTGTGCCAGCGTCATGGGCACTTGGGCGTATACCCAGAGGGTGCAGGTTCGAGTCCTGCTGGATTCTTAATTTTCTAACTTTAATATTATATAAAATACAAAAAGGCATAGCAAAGCTAAAATTTGCTTTAAAATATTACGTAACAATTTATGTTTGTTTTTTTAGGGTCTTGAAAAATCTCCTCAAGATTGGTAAAGTAGTTTCGGAGTCTATTTGGTACAAACAAACAAACGAAAAAATATTTCTTCTTTATAATATTTAGACAAATAATGTTTTTCAGGCCAAACAAAGTTGTTATGACGTCGGTTAAAAAGGGTACACGAACTGTCAGTAGATAATTTAACTTTCAATTATATGTTTTAGAATTTTAACTTAATTGCTTAGATAATTATGTATTTGTGTCAATAAGCAAGTTTGTGATAACGAACATTAATTATATACACAGTCTTATATTTTACGTTTTGAACATTGAAATTATTCAATTTGTTCGGGAAATACTACACTATTTCGCATCCAGTCTGTATGTTTAACGTAGGCGCAAAATTTTATGTTTCTCATTATGAGAAGTCAGCAAATACTTATCATAGATGACAAAACGTGGCCTATTTAAAACTAATGTGCCATTTAATAATATAATTTAAATACAACTAAGTAGCTTGTTAGCAGAGCCTGGAACTCTACCAAGCCAGTAGATAATAGACTTAAAAATAACGTTGAAATATGGGTGTTTTACACCTCTGCTGTACCCTTCCTAATCATGAGTGCACGGTTGGCGTAGTGGTTAAAGCGGTCGCCTCGCCGCTTTCAACTACGCTGGTGTTGTGGGTTCGATCCCCACATAGGACAAATCTTTGTGTCATCCGCAAAGATTTGTCCTGACTCTGGGTGTGCTTTGTGTGTGTGAAATGTATGTTTGTGAACACCCCCGCGACACAGGAGATATTCCTAGAGCGGGCGGAAAAGTCTTAGATGCGTTTTTGCAATCTGTTTAATTTATGACACTTTTTTAGCTTAGACGGTTCTACATTACATCCATAAACAGATACGTACTAAGCGTAGTACGTACCGTATTACGTATACTGAATTTCATGTCGATTCGTTTCGGGTGCTACGGCTTCGGCTAACTTAGAGCGAACGACGAACGAAAGTCGCTCACAATTAAGATCACAAATACTCACAATTTGTCATCTCTTATAACATTAAACAAGTTGTAGCTCAATGCACTTTATTATCGCCACAAAATGATGATATAAACATTCTTTTAATTGCATCTCCTATTAAGGAGTAACAACAATGTCGTTAAGAAGTATTCCATATCGCAAGAATGTATTAATAATGTTGTCAAGTATTAAATAAAAATAACAGCATTTTATAGCCCTTGATAGCTACTAATTATATGCATCAACTACATAATATTATGCAATGTTGGTACCTACACAAAAAATATTCTGGTAAACTTTGATTTATAACGGAAGTGCGACACCAGTCAACACCTGTTTGCGTATCATCTACGTTTACACAATAAATAACAATTACATGCGAATATTAAATATTAGCCATTTTAAACACGGAAATTGTTTTATTTTATTTTATTTTTAATGAAGATCAGCGTAGCTAATATAAATAATTCGGTAAAGCGTAATACCATTCCGTATTTATCATCGCCTACTTCAATAACAGGTTCTTAATACCATTAACCTAAGTGCCGTAGCGATAATGTCCACACATTCACCCGACTTATATTAACAAACTAGAAACACTGCATGCCTTAACTTTTGCTTTTGTTTACAAGGACAGGTTTATTTACTTCCTTCGCGACTCTGAGCCTTTTAATAGACACAAATAAACGTGAATGTCGTGAAATACTCACGACGAACGTTTTGCTTATTGAAACATGTATACTTTGAATAACACTTAACACATGTTAATTTAAATTTTCGGCCAAATGACTAGGTAGGTGATTGTTTTGCGATTTACTACGAACGTCCGTTCACCGGAACGGATGCTATTGAGACGTCACTCGCTTGAAACATGACTGAAAGCTAAGAAATACAGACGTACTTGTCGCTCGCCTGTTGTCGCCTAGCAGGGACAGGCGCGGCTTCTGCAAGAGCTCCTGCAACTCCGGTTGCGCTTCCATGGCACCGCTTTTCGACTTCATCGTAGTGTCTTTATTATTTCACTAGCACTAGTTTAGAACTCTGTCGAGTGAATTGAACACTGTTGAGAATTTCGAAAAAGCGATAAATCCGAATCCAATGCTTCATCCGTGAGACGGAGGCGCATGGCTCTGGGTGCGTGCCGGGCGAGGGTTCGCGTCTTTCTGCTGGTGCGGTGAGCTGTCCGGCTCCACCCGACGCGAGGATACGAATACAGAGTCGCGGCGCGACTGACTCAGCGCGCCGGCATCGGTCAAGGGTATAGCACCTCCGACTCAACCATTCAGCCTAGCAGCCTCCGACGTCGGACGCGCCACGATACGCCATAACGTTCTTACTAGAATCAAGCACTAATCGCTTAAACTTTCGTAATTTGATAATAAAACAATGACATTAGAGCAAAGACCGGTTTAGTCTTCGATTAATTCAAAAATCATCGCTCCCATTGAGTCAGCGATCACTTGATTGGATTTGCAGTTTGCAGTCGACTATGCTAGCGCAAAGAGCTAGATGCCATTGCGATGTGTTTTTTTTTGTTTTGGTGAAATGGAAAATATTTAATTTTAAAATGATGGTTCACATGAGCTTCTTACCAGCTCCTATAAAATGATGTGATACCCTCGGATCTTGTACTTATATTGATTTTATATTTAAACCTAAACAGTTGGACTAAAATTGATCTGAGCCCTGTTAATTTAAACCATAATGTAATTATGTAGCATAATTAGCATAATATAATTAATTTGTTAATAAAACAAAATTACAGGTTTTAAAATAAAATAAATTAAATATTATATTTACTGTTGTTTGACGTGTTCTAAAATAAATAATTTCTATCTTTGAATCTTGGAATTAATAAGAAACTTTATGTATTTTGTAAGTATAAAAAACCAATGATTTATTTTACTAAAATCTCGTGCTAGCTAAAACTTAAATAATATATTATTATATTATAATCGATGCAGTCGATCATCTCGGCTATTTTACCCGGCTTTATAACATTTTAATAAGTTTAAAAAACACTTTATTAAAAAAAAAATCTTTTTTTTACTTACTTACTAGCTATTTGCAACTACAGAAGTTGTATACTTATGTGGACTAGCGGATGATTAAGTAAGTAATCGAATATACCCATGTATTTTAAATACCTAACAACGTTTTAACATGGTAATTAACATTGGCAAACAGAAGTGATACCACAAATATTTGACGAACATTGCTTTACAAGAGGAATTATTAGCCTAAGTGTCAGTGGCCGACCGACTTACATCATTTTATAACAGCTGAAAGTTTGCCTGTTTGTGCCTCTAATAGAAGTTAAAACGATCACCTAATATGGAATTTGGATCTTGGTGGCTTTGGGAGATATTTAAAAAAAAGTTGTGAAGAAACAGGGTACCCTTATATTTTAAAAGTTGAGAGGTGTCAGACAGTCAGTTAGAACCAAGTTAAGTGTCTACCAATGGTAAGGCATGAGATCTACTATAAACAAGGTCAACATATCCAAAAACAACACTTTATAATATGACGTTTTCAAAACTTTTTTTAAATCTCAACCGGGTGTGCTTCGTGTGTGTGAAATGTATGTTTGTGAACACCCCCGCGACACAGGAGATATACCTAGTGCGGACGTCGCTTTAAAAAAAAAACCCGATCAAAATTCTATATTTGTTCCATATTTTTTTTAACCTCTTTTGGAGACACAAACAGGGAAACTTTAAACTTTTTTATAGTGACGTAAGTCTGGCAACTATTGGCTCTTATATACAAGATGTAAGTTACATCATGGCATAGACGCCCAAAATTTCAGACATGATTCTGAGTCCCTGAATCAAAAAAAACTCTTTGGAAATTCCCATACATCGGCAAATTGTTGTTGAAAGATATTTACACAAAAACCGAAATATAAGATATTTGTTATAGTGTGGTTAGGGAACATACTGCCATTATGTATATATAAAGTAATAAATACCCAAAAAAAATAAAAATAAAAAATAATAATGTCATTAGAACCCGCATAAAAATACCGGTAATAATATGTAAATGACATCGTGACGAAGCCGATTATCAGTGATTCAGTACATGAATCTTAGAACCCTGATGCAAAAAATCCCCGGAAAAGTTATGTTTTTTTTTTCCGAAGAAGTTTTAGTTTCATCCCAATTTTCCGACTGATAGTGGAAGAGTAACGTTACCCTAGACTATAACAATACTTGCAATTTCCCGGTCAAGTTTGGGGTTTTCCTATTTGCAGATTTTGCCGATCAAAACTTGCATCTAAAGCTTTCAATTTATGTTCTTACTAGCTGTTACCCGCGACTTCGTCCGCGTGGATGTCGTTTTATGAACAAAAAATGCTAAAGGTAACAATGTCAATATAACAATAGTAGGTACAACTCATGCACTTACTTACCTATCTATTACCAAACCGACCAAAACAAATATACGACAAAAACTCAAGGAAAATAATATTCAAACAAATCAAAACAGACAAATAGAAACAACTCATGTACCTACTTCGAAACTACTTCAAATTTCCCGTAGAGTTTAGCGTAATGTTAAATATCAAAATTCACCCAGTTGTTTTTAAACTTAGCGCTTTCAAACAAACAATCACCCGCGATTTCATCTGTGTGGTAGGTACATACATCAATAAAAAAACTCAATAACAGAAAATAAAATTCCTACCTACCTAAATAAACCTATTTCTGATAATAACTAATCTAAACTCAATAAATAAGCAAAATCCCTATAAACTAATATCTATACGAATGTCTTATCCTACCTAACAGTATTATAAAATAACCTACGGTCACTACGTACAATATCAAATAAACTACCTATACCAATACTTTAAAATTAAAATCTATACAGTACAACTTATATAAAAATAAACCTTTCGGTTTATTTTTATAAGTCGAACCGCAAATATAAATTTGTCATAGGTCATTTATAACCTACGACAAACTTAACTTTGCGGTTCGGGAGCAAACCGCAAAGTTAAGTTTGTATTTTATTGTATATTATTACCTACTACGACCTATTAGATTAAAAATACCCTATTAGGGAAAAAAGGAAATAAAAGCAAAACGGATTTTTTTAAAGTAAAGGAAACTATCTACCTAACCTACTTAAAACTATAAACTAAAAGAAATATCAAGTATTGAACAAAATGAATAAAATTAATTTACAGGACCTAATTAATAAAAAACACTTAAAAAGTTATACGAAACAATAAAATAATTTTACTGGATCGAAAAATGTAATTCTCTATAGCGCAAATTTGTCTAATCGCATGCGTGCGAGCGACAACGATGCCTGCCGCAGATGCCGCCACACTTCGGCGAATGTACGCGACTACGACCGCCGGCAGCGGTGGCGATGCAGAGCATTCGTTAAAAGGAATTTAAACTTCAAAAGCGAATGATTTCTTATCAAGTACTTAAATATAAAGTTTCATGATTTTATCTTTTAAATTAAGAAATCCCATACAAACTTTCAACCTCTATTTCAACCCTTTCATCCTTTTTTTTAACCGACTTCTAAAAAAGGAGGAGGTTCTCAATTCGATTCGTATATATGTTGCTTTTTTTTTTTTATGTTTGTTCACGGATATCTCCGTCGTTTATGAACTGATTTTGATGATTCTTTTTTTGTTAGACAGGAGATGATTCCAAAAGGGTCCCATCGTCAGCATGTCGTGATCTGATGATGGGATCTCAGAGAAATCGAGGGCAACCCTCGAATTTTATAGGCACATGTAATGTTTTTAGTGTGTTTTTCAAAGCTACACCAGTATTTACGTATTTTTATGTGGATGAGCTGATGATGGAAGGTCAACTCCTCAATGGTTAGGAGTTAAAGGATAATTCTTTCACTACTGTACACATATTCAGACTGCTAGTTATGATGTCAAGTGAGCTGTTGGAACGGAGATATTTCAAAGGTGGTACCATTGTCAGCATGTCATGATCTGATAATGGGATCCCAGAGAAATCGGGGGCAACCCTCATATTTTATTAATCGAGGCCAGGATTTACGCTTGGTCGCAATAATTTTATGTGGTTGAGCTGATGATGGAAGGTCAACTCCTCAATAGTTAGGAGTTAAAAAATAATTCTTTCACTACTGTACGCGTATTCCTACTGCTAGTTATTGTGTCAAATGAGCTGATGATGGAAGGTCGTGACCCTCAATAGTCAGGCGAAAGGATTTAATTCTTGTCTATTATTAATAAGTTTTCCGTCTCAAGTAACCGTCGTCTCCTCATTCGAGAAACATTTTTGCTCGGTCTACCCATCACTTAAAATCGTAAAATAACATAATTTTTAACAAAAAAAAAACCGACTTCAAAAAGTAGGTAAACTAAAAAGCAAAAAATAAATTTACTTCGCACAAAATAATACGTTTTTTCATTTAGTTAAATAGAAATTATTAAATATTTATTTTATAATTCTGAAGTCGGTGCCAAGTAAACAATTAATAACTCTGTATAGATAATATCAATCGTTCTAACAACTTTTTTCTGACTGAATATCCTTACTATCCTTACTAATATTATAAAGGCGAAAGTTTGTAAGTATGGATGTATGGATGTATGGATGTTTGTTACTCTTTCACGCCAAAACTCCCGGGTCGATTTCGATGAAATTTTGCACACATGTAGCTTATAGTCTGGATTAACATATAGGCTACTTTTAATTGACATACCACGCGGGCGGAGCTGCGGGCGGAAGCTAGTTAGTTATATTTCTGTGGTAAGTACCAATACTGGGCGACCGCGCACTAGAACACCTACGCCTCCCTTTTTGTGTGAACTGTAATTTTTAAAAAAAAAGTAGCCTATGTTCTGTCTCGGGGTCTAAAGATTGTCTGTACCAAATTTCATCAAAATCGGTTGCGAGGTTTAAGCGGGAAAGCGTAACAGACAGACAGACAGACAGAGTTACTTTCGCATTTATAATATTAGTTGGGATTACGTACGTTAACATCACGCCTATATTACCCAGAAGGGTGTGTCAGAGATGTACAACACCCTCATTTCACCTGTTATATTTAGGTCCCATGTGAGACTATCGCCGTCCACCGGGCGCAATTCCAACAACGTGTTGCTATTGTGAATTTCCTGACGGAAAGTTTACGGAGATCTTGCGGTGAGAGGCGAAAACGCTAACCACTAGTCCGATTAATCACATGAAACACGTGAAAATATATATTGAATCGGAAAATTCATAAGCTGACCATGAAATAGCAAATGTCAAAATTTGCGAAACACTAAAATTTCTCTCGGAATATTCGATTTGACGACCGGATGGCGGCGTGGGTAGTGTACCTGCCTGCGACGCCGAGGTCGTGGGTTCGATGCCCACTTAAGACAAATCTTTGTGTGCATGAACATGGGGGTTTGTCTTAGTCTGGGTGTTTCTATGTATAATATGTATGTATTTACAAAAGAAAAGTATATATGTATTAGTATCAGTTATTCTAGTACCCATAGTACAAGCTTTGCTTAGTTTGGGACTAGATGGCGTTGTGTGTGAGTTGTGAAATATTTATTTATTATTTTATATTTATTCATGAATTTTCCGGTGAAATATTTATGAACCCAGTACCCAAGTGTCTCAGAATTCACCGAATTACCTAAACATCTTTGTCCCAATGTTAGTTACATCCTGTACAATAAGGTTCAATTAACAAATGTGTAGGTACATAATATTTTTAATTTGTTGTTTTTTTCTTAGCAGTATAATCATAGAACAGGAAATCAACGTGGAAGTCTAAATCAATAGATTGAGTTTATTACATGTAAATATTAAATAGTTCCACGAAATGCTTAAATTTTTCTTTTATCGGTTATTTGAAATAAGCAGAAAAAAGGTTTTCATTTTGAGTAATCTCCGTCTATATGAAATAGGTTAAAAGTTACTGTAAAATATTATGTTAACGTTAACTCACAGTAGTTCGTTGACTCATATTATTATTATACTTAAAGTAAACAGCATATTCATACATATATAGGAACTCATACATATTCATATGAGAAGTTAAGAGTAACAAAATAATCTACGTGGGAAAAGTTGTTTTTTGTCCTGTCCTGACGTTAAACGAGAATTTAAGATACTTCACTAAAAATCGATAAATAAAAATTATTTGCAATAAAAATAAACCGACTTCAAAAAACCTTGTAAAAGCATTGAAATCAGGGTTCACAAATTGTGATTGCGAAAAAATATATATATAAGCTATATACTTGAGAACTATTTAACGGACTTTTTGCGTTTATTATTTTTTTACAAAGTTTCTTGAAGTCGGTTTTAGTCGGTCGGTTTTCTTGTAAAAAAAAAACATATACCCTGAAGGATATGGCAGAGGTGTACAACACCCACATTTACCTGTTATGTTTATGGGTTTAAAATTCACCTTAAATTATTATTATTAACGTTTTAAAAAGATTGTCCCTAAATAAGAAGAAGAGCAAGTGTTATTTGTAATTAAATCTCATTTTAATTTAGAATCACTAACATAAACATTAAAACTAGTATAAAAATTCGTTATTAAATGCTAGTTTTTTTTTTAAATTATGGTTCTAAAGCTGGATATGGTATAGTTATTAATGAAATGATATCTAAATAATTAATGTAATATTAACTGTTGAGGTGTAAAGTAAGTAAAGGTTGCTAAAACTATAGCCAATTCAATTTGGCAAACGATGTACCAAACACCAGATATAATTGACAGACAAATTATTCTCACAGTCAGTTACTACGTGTTTATTTTGTTTTGGCAAATTTTACCACTTTACCATACTTCACTTCAACATTGAGAAAACCTCTCTTTTAATTTTTTGACCGTGTCATTTTTGGAGATAACTTGAGTCTTAGAAACCGTGACGTTAAAAGATGGCCATTTTTAAGCAAACGGGTAGTAAATAAATAATTAAAATAAAAAGCATAAATAAAAAAAACATACCTTGCATGCTTCTTAAATAATTATCATTTATCAATCAAATACTACAATAAAAAAGAGTTAATTTTCATGCAGTAATAATTGAGAATAATAAAATATCAGAATATTCAAAAAAATATTTAAAAAACTTATGATAATTGAAAATGCTTTAACAAAATAATAACAAATACAATACCTTAAAAAATAATATTTTCTAACTGTAATACATTTAATGCTATTTACACAGATTGCACGACTAGTAGGAAGAGACACAATGCCTAGCCAATTGGCGCATCATCAGTGTGTCTCTTCTTACTGCAAAATGTAAGTTTTAATCGTTATAAAAAAATTGTGTCTTTTCATTTTGAGGTACGGAACCCTAAAAGAGGTTTTAGTTCAAGTTTAACCTTTGAGTGACCACTAGTATTTCAGTATTCCGGAACTAGCACTTAATTGGATCTAAATGCAACTCGATATTGTCTGCGGTGAACGACCTAAAAAGTAAAAGGGCTCAAGGTAACTGTCAAAAACAACACTTAAGGTAATTGATCTCGTACTCTCCAATGATTTAAGTGAACAACCGCTGCATGAATGTCGAATTTATTAAAAAAAAACACGTTCAATTAATTTATTGTGCGTTTTGCTTGTGACTGATGTAAAAACGGAAGTGTTTAAGTAAATATGTACTTAACTACTTACCGACTTGGCTGTAATGGTTGTAACTACATTGTCGTAAATAAACTTCTTAAATTAGTCATAAAGTTTTTTTTTTTTTGGCGACTTTTTACACCTGAGTTGGATTTTATGCGTCGTTTAATTAATTTTTTCTAGATTGTGAGGATAATGTCAGCGTCCGATCAAAATAATAAAATCTTAGAATTAAACACATTACAGCTATAGTTTGAGAGACACTTTCATAAAACAAAAACACTCTTCTTTTATCAATAAAATGTTTCCAAGACACTCGATGTGACAAGCAAACAGACAAATGTCGAAAATGATCTATGTTCTATATTAAAATTTGTACCCGACTGCCAAGGAAGAGCTTTCTTTATGTACCTTACGAACTCTAGTTTTATTTTAACGTATTGCCCAACAAAAAGATATCTATATAACAAATTATTCACAATATGCCCACAGGTTTCTAGGGAAAGTACCACACCTAGCCTACTCGTGTTTTCCTCATACAAGGCACATATACGATGGGTTCTTTCCCGGGACAATCCTTTGTAGTATTTTTAACTTCTATAAATATAAATGATGGTTTAAGTGTTTTTATAGATGATTTAAAGAAAGACGGCGAATTTGTGACTTGTTTGTTTTCTTAATTGGTGATATACCTGATGGTAAACGGAACCTACAGCCCATGGACAATCCAAAAAAACAGATTGAAGATGCATTACTTCATCTAAGGACTTCGGTGTAATGCCTCTTGTGCCAGTTATTTGAGGGCCTGATCTCTCCACCAAACTAGAACACACTAGTGCAAGAACGACTATTTGGCGGCAGGTGAGACGATGTTTCTAGCCTCAAGCTCGTTTACAAAAGCTCCGCCCTACCATACCGCTATAAAGTAGCAGTGCTTGTATTTTGTTAGGTTTGTAAGGTAATGGCTCTTAAAAAGTTCAAATTGCAAGCTCAGCACCAATATCACCAAACCAATTATTAATCAGTAGTTAACGCTAAACTCGGATTCATTCGTTCAGTGCTAAACGTTGGTTCAACACCTTGTTTGTGAAATTGGAAGCCCGTTCTCTGTAGCTAGATCTCTTTAATACCGCACTAAAATTATAATGATTTACTTAATTGGCCATTTACTGGCAAGTACTTGAGCTTTATTATAATAAAGTGTTTTGTTAATGTGCCCATTAATGTGAAAATTTATAATTATTACCGAGTCTGACCCTTTAGGTATGTAATTACAACGAGTTATTTTCTTAACTTAATCGAGTTATACAGTAATGGTTCTGAATTGTTATTGACAATCAGCTCCAGAGTAACTACACCCCCTAGACGTGCATAAAAGAACTTTGGGAGGTGAGATTTATGTGCAGCTGACTGTATCTATACAGTTTCTCGGGTCCCTTAACTTATCCTTTAGATTGTTAAAAGTACCCGAATATATTAACAAAATTTTTATGGTCCTTTTTATGTAGTGATAAAGTTTCAAATGATCAAATTTATAGATGTTCATTAGGTTTGGGTTATCTAGTGGATTATGAGAGCTTGTTTAGGATAAGCATACACACGCGCATAAATGACAGTGACAGCTGTGTTCTATTTTCAAGAGGGACTTGTGTCACTTTTAAATTCGGTCAGGTTATATTTTATGGGTCGGTTAAGAACTATCCGGCACCTCAGAAACTGGCCCTTGTTTTTGTACAGTCCATTAAAATATGGACTGTACAAAAACAAGGTACTTTCTTAATGAAGTAGGTATTAATATTAATTTAATTATACGCAGGCGTTAATAAATGCATATCGTAAAACATTAAAAGTATCAATAAAAACTCGAGCGTTCTGTTTAATTACCGGACGTAATGTTTCCGCAGCATTTTCTTAATACACATGCGGAAAATCCTGTGTTTCCGGTCAACTTTGTTGTGATAAGATAAAATGGCAAGATAAAAGGGTAATACAATTTTTATACTTACTTATTTGTAATACGTTTAACACCTCGAACATGATTTATAGGGTTCCGTAGTACCTAAAAGGAAACTTTATAGTTTCGCCTTGTCCGTCTGTCCGAGGCATAGCGTCAAATCTGAAAGAAAATTATCAAGAAAGCTGAAATTGGATGAATATGTATGTTAACTATGAAAAAAAGTGGCAGAAATAGAAAGAATAGTCTTAATCTTTAAAAAGTCTTCTATAGATACTAGTATAGATATATTATAACACTAGCATCTGCCTGTGACTTCGTCCGCGTAAAATTAGGTATTTCCATGGAGTATCCTTCATATTTAAAAATCTTACTACATTTACAACCCCAAATTTACGTCCATTGGCAGTCGAATTTTCATAAAAGCTATCTTACAACTAATTTACGCCTTTGAAAGACCTATGTGCACAATTTCGTGCAAGATTAACAAACTTTCCATTTAAACATATTTCCCCCTTCGGGGAGTTAATTTCAAAAAATCTATCGTATACTTTCATGCAATTTCCTCCAAATTTGACGAACCTTCCATATAAAATTGCATCCCATCGTTGTATTTTATCCCTAAGAGGGTAAATTCTTAGGGACGATGAAACTATACCCATTTTTAAGTTAGACGCCTAGCTATGCAACTGTGAAAATCCTATCCAATTTTATGAACAGACGGACAAAAAATCTACAAAAAATATGTTTTGGCTTCTACTGCTGTTATAAAGTCCCCTCGTATTATTTTTGAAGACATGGCTAATTTACAATTGTATTATATATAGGTAAAGATTAAAAAGTAATAACAGTACAATTATTAAATTATTATAGCAAATAAGCCTGTTGTTTATGTTGTTTATTTAGTAAAATAAAATGTTGTACTCGCCAAACTTTTTTATTGACATCAATATTTTTTATGTGGGTGTTATTTTCTTAAGATTTGTTTTGCTAAGTAGGTATAACCCAAAGTATTTGGTAAACACTTCGTTTTAGAATATAGGTACATTGCTACGTTTAAATTATGCATAAGGCATTGGCGCCAAACTACAGGTTGCTATTACATCTACCTTTACTAATACGTAATACGGTTTGCTTTTTTTGATTATTTGAACGTATTTACCAACGGAATTACTAGTTGAAACTAAATATAAGACTCGTTTTGCATTTAATTTGGATAGTTTTTTTTTTCAAAATATATATATACAGGGTATCCCAGTTTATAACGTTAAGCCTAAATTAGGTCGTAGGGTAAGTTATGTTTTGTATTTGAAAATAAAGGGCATTTAAAAAAAAACGAGAATATGTACACCTTGTGACGAACTTTTTGCTTCTATTTATTACAGATTTTATATTTTTTTTGTGTTATCCTTAATACTGTCTTATTAAACTATGGTATTTTTTTTTATATTCGTTGCTATAGCTTGGATGTAAATGTCACTTTTCGCACAACCAAAAATTCAAAGATAATGAATAGCCTACCTTTGATTGGTCGTACTGTAAATAAAATGTACTAGTCGAATTGGGCAGGCAAGAAGCGTCAAAAGTTGGCGCATTTAATAAAATGCAATCAAAGGTTTTGTAGGGTAGGGGCAAAAAAATCATTATTTTATTGGGCAACATTTTGTAGATTTTTAATTCATAAAATTCATAATTCCCTTTTTAAAGTTCATTTTTTATTAATTTTTTTTCATTTCCCTCTATTGATAACAACACGATGTGTCACCTAAACGAAGTTCTTTTGTTCGTTTCTTATATGCTATGACATAATTAGTCACTTTGCTTGTCTAAAAGCACTGTAAAAGGAAGAGAAGAGCTTTTACGTCATTGACTAAATGGAAACCATACTTTGCACCCTTTTAGCTATTAAAATGTATGAGAATGCAACTATCTACTTAACGAGACGTTATAACTATTTAAACAATCGATCACTCATATAATACTAACATAGTTTTTAAGATAAAGTGTTACTAACAAAATATGGATGTAAATCTGAAATAAAGAATTATTTTTATTATTATAATACAAATAAAATGCGAATTTACCATCTTTCCACCATCATACATCTTTAGTGACCAAATTACCAGCCATAATAAGTAAACCCTTTACTACAAAATAAAAGGGATTTATAGATAAAAAATCTGGCATAAATATCAAAAGGTTTGCGATCCCAGCTCTAAGATATTTAAAGATTGAAATTTAGCTAAGTATTCAAGTTGCGTGTCTACTCAATGACCTGAGTAACGTAGGTGCGCCGTAGTATGCATTATAGTGGTTATTATTGATCCCAACCAATCGTAATGTTGTTATTGGTATTTTATTATTATTGCTACCGTCATCGACTGCAAATAACCCTCAATCCACATATATTATTTACTATTGCAAAACTCTAGATTCACAATAGTGACACCTACTAACGGGAATAGAAAAATACAATTTACTTAATTTCACGGTGATTTTTTTAGCCATTCATCCAAGTGTACCCCATACCACCACTTAAATTATTGATCAAAACAAAAGAAACAACTTCTGAACACGTTTCTTGCAGTCGAGGTCGGTGCGGATGAATTCTATGGCATTACCTGTAAATTTGTAAATAGTTATTTGTTTTTTATTTTTATTAACTTAGAATTATAATTAATTTAATATTAATTAGAAAATTTATTCAATTGTAAATAATTGTAAAATTGTAATTGAATTAAATAAAAAACATTCTCATTAAAAAAAAATAAACAATCATTGCCACTACACACGTAACTATAAATCTGTAGAGTGTACAGACTGATATGGGCAGATTTACCGATCCATGATAAATCATTGTTGATTATCGTTAACATTTTTCATACATACAATCGAAATATATAGGAACGTGTATTTGACGATTTTACAGGACTAATAAAACAAGTGCTAATATTTTTGCTGGCGCGAAATGAAACATCGTATTTGGTGTAGTAATACCAAATCAGAAAAGAAACAATCGAGACATGAATAATATTAAACAATGAATTTGATATAGACAGACGTCTCCAAGACTGAGAGCAAAAGTTTTTAAAAACAATGATGGTCACCATTCAAGCATTTATAATTGGTATAAAAAAACAAGAATACCTCTGAGAACGACGCGCCCATGACCTGCCCGGGATTCAGACCTAAACAATGAAGGCTCTGTGCTATTAACAGGTCATTAACATTCAAAAGCGAATCGCAGATTAAATTGTAATCTAGCGTTTATTTGCAATTACTTACTTAGTATAATTGCATTTTATATCATTTTGCACCAACACGCTATTCATTCAACAGTTCAGTGATTGAATTAAAATATTGGTCATTCATCATACCACAATCAACCACAAATACGCTTCTTAAACAATGTAATAATAATATTTTATGGTAATAATTTACTGCGGGAGGCAATTGATTTCGCAACGTTTAACCGCTATTAAGGAAAAAGACAGAATTGCATGCAAATACACAGATGAATCATTATTCAATTCTTGTTAAAATAGATCTATTGTTTGAAAGTAATTAACCTGGAATTTAGGCAACCTGCGCTGATTATTGTTCAGCATATCCATAGAGTCTGATAGTGACATAGGTTTCAATCCGGGATATAAAATGCTAAATATAATAATTTTTTTGCCAAGTTCACAATTGCAGCCCATGATGATAATTGTGGATTCACTCGAGCGTCCTGGAGACCTTTCGGGTTGGGTTTTTAGGGTTCCGTAGTACCTACAAGGAACCCTTATAGTTTCGCCATGTCCGTCTGTCCGTCCGTCTGTCCGAGGCATAGCGACGAAACCGTTGGTGCTAGAAAACTGAAATTTTGCATAAACATGTATGTTAACTATACAAAGAAAGTCGTAGAATAAAATTTGGAAAATATTTTTTTTTCGGGTAGCTCCCCTACATGTAAAGTAGGGATGTTTTTTTTTTTTGTCGCCTACCCCATAGTGTGGGGTATTGTTAGATAGGACTTTTAAAAACGTTTAGGGGTTGCTAAGACAGTTTTTTGATTTAGAGATCCGTTTGCGAGATAATTAACTTTAAAGAGCAAATTTTTGTTCGAGTAGAGCGTCGTCTCCCCTCTAAAAGCTAAACTACTGGATCCCAAAATCTGAAAAAAATTGTGTCGGTAGTACATGTAATGAACTTTAAAGGAAAACTATAGCGGATAAGTTCACTTCATTAGTTAAAGAGGAATAGGGGTCCGAAATGTCAGATGCAGTTACTCAGAATATTTCGTTCAAAATTCTTGAAACATAAATAAACATATATACATAATACATATATAAAATCACGCCTTTATCCCACGGGGGTCGGCAGAGACGATGGAACGCCATGTGCTTCGCTCCTTACATACTTCTTTCGCTTCCTCAACATTCATCTCGTCATACGTGCTAGCTGGTTTCGTGTACTACAAACATTTCCTTTCTGAAGGACGCCATTTATCTGGTTACTTTAACTTAATTAGTTCTAGAGTAATTGGGGTCCAAAGTGTAAAATGCAGTTACTTATAATAATTCGTGCAAATTACAAAAACCTTTGAAAGGAATGACTTGTATGAAGATGTTACTTGTTTAGTACAGATAGTAAATCCCTTTTAAGTCGAAATATGTTGTTACGACTAGCTACGGAAGCCTACTGCGCGTGGCCCGACACGCACTTGGCCGGTTTTTTTATTTTTATTTTAACAGGTTTTAATTAAATTTAGTGATAGTTTCACGATCGTGCCCGACTTTGAAAAGGAAAATGGCGCGTATAAGTGCATTTTCTTCTTCACCTCAGCAATTCGAATGTGTGCAAACAGTGAGCTAATCTTAATTTTACTTCGACTAATTTTTCCTCACACTCAAAGCGAAATCGAGATTTGCTTACTATTTGTACCTTTTCGAACTATTGAGGTGAAAAACTCTATTGGCAACCTTAAAATTCTTAACATCTCGTACATTTGAGTCCCTCACTAGGCTCAAGGTTCTTAACTGAATCACTCGCTACAATCGGGATTCTACTATAGAATTTTTAGCTTGTTCGGGACCTAAATAAGCACTCGAAAAAAATACGAACTTTGCTCTCTTGTTGCACAAATAACGATTTCCCACTCTCTTATTTAACTCACTGATATTGATAGTTACAAGCTAATTAAATACTTGATAAGGTGCTGATTCTGTAGGCTCTTTCTTATTTTTATTTTCTCTTTATTCTCTAATTGTCGTAGAACTGGTTTAAATCAGGTACGTTCTTTATACTAACTAAACACAAAATGAATCAATACTTTTTTCACTAATTTATCAAATATGAGTGATTGAATATACCTATATAAGGACGAAGATTCTTTGTACAAAGCCATTAAATATTCTTTATGAGCAAATCACGACATCTGTTTGTTTTTAAAGCCTTAGGCTAAGAACACACGACGTGGTTTCCGACACCATGAAATTCTGCACATAGTTCCCATAAATGTAATAAATATAAGGTAGATTTTTTTATGTTAAGGTAGATATTTTGTGCATTCCACTCCCCAGAAGAGTGAATTAGAGGTTGAAAGTGTATTAGGGAAATCCCTAAATTTTGGAGAAAATAGTAATGAAATATCGTATTCAACGCAGAAGAAGTCATGATTATGATTAGTTTGCATTCACGAAATCTCTACCACCGCGCCGCAGTTGCTCTAACAGTGCGACCGCGACCTTAAATATTTTGCGAATTTTAAATCCCATAACCCAAGAGACCCTCAAAAATAAGTTAGTACACACGTTACATTTTAATGGACACCCATTCATTATAAGATAAGTATGATATTAATCATGCATTAATTATATGGTACATAAATATCACGTGTTAGAGATCAATTTAGAACTCGTGATCAGTTTACGCCGTGGCTGATGGTTTATCATCCGGTTTTACTCGTAAATATGTAATGTTATAATGACATAAAACGGTAAATTCTAACACAACTCTACTTTTCGTTTCCGCATAATTCATACGTCATAAATGTTTATTTATAAGAATAACGTTATAAACATTACGTAATGTTATTTACACCGAAGTAGCAATGGGCTGACCACGTCTGCCGAAGAGCAGACTGCCGTTGAATCAAACAAGTCCTGGAATGGAGATCACGACTCGTAAACCATGGTAGGATGAGTCCCGCCAGGTAGGTGGACTGACGATCTAAAGAAGGTCGCTAAGGGGATTGGATACGAAAGGCGGGGAACGGATGTTGTGGCGTAAAATTAGGATAATAATATGTCAAGTAGTGGACTGCGAATAAGAATTACGATTATAATTACCCCGCGTATTCTGCCATCTTATTTCTCACCACGAGATGATGAAATTTGTTAGTAAAATTCTCACATAATCTTTGCCATTGTGCAATCTTGTATGCAGATTGTCTTGCGATGCTTTCCTTCCCCATTTGCACACAATAATGGTGTTCCCTCAAGGTTGGCGTTGCATTCATTCGAGCACCTTCCTAGAATGGCACTGGTCTAGCATGCCTCGAGTGACCTTGATCATTTGATATCAGTTACTCTGAGTAAATGCGGGAACTTGCGAGCTGATGTCGTTGCGGCTTTATCGCTGATGTCGTATTGTCATAAATTAATTGTAGATTCTAGACTTCTGGTAGAGATAACATGAATTTTATGTTTATTCTAGATAACAATAAATATTTTTGGTTTAAATCATTTATTCTCAAAAAGACAAAGCCACTTACATGAGAATATAATATAACATTAAGTAAATTACCTAATCATTATGTACCGTCACCGAAAACAAAATTATATCTAAACTTATAATTATACATATATATATACGTTTTAATTACAATAATATGTTTCTACTATATAATTAAACAACTTAGAACGAAAGCTACCGAATGGCTTTGCATTCTTTGTATGGGAGGGTAAATTATTGAATATTTGTGCTCCTTCATAGGTAATAGTTTTTTTTAATATTACGATATCTAACCGCGCAAAAAGCCAACAAAACTTGATCGTGCGTGTATCGTAGCTATACCATCACAGTTAAAAGAATTTAGTTTTGTTTGATTTCTTCATTGTTAAATTAGAACAGGAAACGTAACAATTTATGAGTAACCACAATCGTGCTCAGTCTAGCGAAGGTCACTGACGCCCTTCAAGGGCTCGCTGTGACATACTGATGTTAAAAGAATTAGACGGCAATGTACAAAATGTTATGTTATCGAATAGTGCTACCACTATTCGATAACATAACATTTTGTGGTAGGTAGCTTTATTTTGTGACCCATGAAAATGTATTTTGTCTATGTAGATGAGCCTTTCGCCATCGATAGCCATAGATTCAAGCTAATACTGAGAACAAGGCAGGCAAGGCCAGACGGAAAAATTCCAAATATGCTCTTACCCCACTAAACTTGCTTGAACCTGGGACATCATAATAAGCAGTCGCATCCACAAACCACTAACATCAATGAAGCAGTGACGTGTTCAATGATGAAGGTTAAATTAATGCAACAACAAGATGAACAGGTGACATATTCCTATTAGACCACCGACCACAAACGGTTAGCGGCATAAATTTCTAGAATTGATTAAAAACCTGACAGTTTGTGGTTAACTTGCTTACAAAAAAACGATGATTCAATACGCAATAATTTAAACATCATTTTATTTGTTGACGACTTACATTATGGTAAGACAAATAATCCTTTGAATAAATTAATTAATATCCGCCGAAAAATATTTAAATTGCCACATATAAATCATTTCAATTATTATTATTTATGTAAACATGAGGCCTTTTTACAATTAGGCTTGTTGTAATAGTGGTTTTTATTAAAAGTAATAAATCAGAACTCATGGATAAAATAAATGACGCACGGATTGATTGACCTGCCTCTACCATATTATTGGCCGATACTTCCACTGTCGTTTAAAGATACTTTGAATGACAGGAAGATAACCTGGCAAACGAAAAGTTCTCGGTGAAAGATAATATACCTTTTCAACATTATAATAGCAGCCATGTATGTATATACATGTCCCACTGCTGGGCACGGGCCTCTTCTCGAAATGATGAGAAGGGTTAGCCCATAGTCTACCACGCTGGCCAAGTGCGAATTGGTAGACTTCACACACCCTCGAGCAAGTTTTAGGCACCCTCAGAGATGCAGGTTTCCTGACGATGTTTTCCTTCACCGTTAGCGAGCGATAATTTCTATGATAAATACACACATATTCTTCGAAAAGACGAATCTTAACGATTTATTGACAGAGGTGTATGCCGTCGGTTCGAACCCGAGACCTTTGACTTCGCAGTCCTACGGTCTCCCACTTGGCTATCGCTGCTTGTTGTGTTCAAAATTAAATTTAATGAGGAGGTTATCGATATGTATGAAAGAAATGTAGATAAAAAGACATCAACGCGCTCGCTCCCGAAAAGTGCAAGCAGAGTAAGATATTATATTATTTAGCTAATACTTTGATAAAAACGGGTAGCCTGTTATTGGTCTTGCTTGGTTGTTATTGATGGCTTGCTATTGCTTGCTTTGCTGAGCTTGTTATTAACACAAATAGGTAGCTTGTTATTGGTTCTTATTCATCGTTTACTATATTATTATGATCCTTGCATCAAGTACAGTGAACAAAAAAATGTTTCCGACAAACTTTACTGCGATAAGTCAGAACTATGTAATTATCCAATTAAATCTGCCTTAATGACCCACCTTCCAACCAATGTCGATCTAATTCAGGTTTCAGTTGACGCAAGCCAGCCAATGTCGTCTGAACATTCCGGTAGGGTTTTTTTGAAAATATGTATTAATTTTATTATTTCTTGCTAACGATGAAGGAAAAAATCGTGAGGCAACCTGAATTGTCTTATGTGAACCAAAGTACACCAGCCAAACCTTAGTTCTACCAAGCACGCTCCTAATGAAATTATAAAATTAAATTGAAATTGCTAAATTATTTCAGTCATCTTACTAATCCTTATACTTTCATACAAATAACGCAAGACTACTAGGTTTCGCAAACATATTCGATTTCGAATATAAATTACCTATAATATTTTTCACCAATATCTATAATTAAGTTTAACAGGAAATAATGACCTAGAATTTGACAGAGTCTAAAATTACCCTACAATATATATTATATTCTCGGGGAAGGTTACGAGTAGATTAACAGGATATATCAGCATGGTGGAGGTCCTGCCATCCGGTGCGACCTTGCAAGTAGAAACTTTATTTATGCTTTACGTCATTACTATTAATTCAAACTAATTTTAATTTTTAAATGACGAATGTAGGCGAATGCCGTATGCTAATAATATATTATTTTGAATGTGTCTAGTTCTTGAAAAAATAGAACGAGTCAAAATGTGCCTTTCTATATTGCCTCTATCAACTGGGCATAAGCAGCACCGTAAATAGCACCATGCCGCCGGTGCCCAGGCACAGGACGCAGATTCGAGAGTGGTGCTCAAAGAAAAAAATATAATCACCCAAGCACTGGGTGTAGACCTGGAAAGGGTGCAGCTATTACCAGCCTAGATGTTGAATACTAAATGGGGAAATCGTTTTGTTGTCACTTTTTTAAGTCGGAAGTCTTGACGGCAAAGTCGTTTTGGTGCGACTTATTTGTTTATAGAGAAAGTATTTGATGGAAAGTGTGCCGATCACTGAAACTCCTCCACCAAAAATCACAATATCACCTAGTTTTTAAAGAAAATATTGATCAAAAGTCAGCGCCTCCGGTGCTTATGGTTTTTTAACGAGAAGGTAAAAATCAATAGCGATGGGTTGAAGTTTCTCGAGACTCCCGGTAAGCTACTTATTGTCAACCAACATCCGGGCGATTTTGTACCTATTGGGAACCAAGGACGTTATAACCTAACCTGGGACCAAAGGTGACAGAGTGATATGTTTGGTGCCAGAGGCTTATATTATATTTTTTGGTTTTCAGAATTCTTAATCAACTAAGTAATTTATAATCTATACTATGAACTAAAAAAAATATGAAAAAGACTGAGAAATCATAGCGTTGATAAAAATGATCCACTGGATCTACATAACACACCGTATTCAAGGCCTAGAATAATATAAACTACATATAATATATTATGTTGTTACTCAGAGAACTAAGAGCCAATGGCATTTTAATATAGCAAAACGTGTTTTAACTTCAACGCCAACAGTTGCGAAATCAAATTCAAATCGGCACATGTATACGGGTTGCACTTACCGTTACTTTAATTTATAAAGTGTCAAGCTATAGGTAAGATAAAGGGCCGTATTGGCAATTCTCATACGTTAAAATATGTCATTGGTGTGTATATAACGGATATTGTCAGTCACTTTGGTCAACGTTTTAAAGGTTAACTAATTACTTCAGCTTTCTTTAAACTCGGTCTGGTTTCACTGGGAATTAAGAAAGATTATAAAAATGATTAATAGTTATTTATGGTGCTAGTGAGGAAAGTTTGCTATTTAGTTTGAGTGTGGTTTTTAATCATGAGCCTGCGAAGTAGTCCAGGTTTTAAATTATGAGCGTATCGAATGATTCAGTTGTAGACTACTGAGCAAAGCGAGTGATGAAAAACCAGAACGATAACGAAAAATCAAATCCTCACGAGTTTTGCCATATACCGGTTTTAACCTGTCCTAGTCAGAAAATATTAAAATTAAGTATATTAGGAAACATAAACAATACTCACGCTTCTGCTGATCCAGAGATATTTTAATCACTAAAATCACTGTTTCATATTTATTTGCTAAATAAAATTGTAGTTAACACTATAACAAACAAATAATGAAATTAATAATTCCCCGTCATTTTAATATTATTAAACTTGATTATTCGTGGCGTTCGTGGCATTTTTTTTTTCTACATGATTTTCGTTTAGAATTCCTTATTCGGATATTTTCGTAAAAAAAATTAACCCAATAATATTGAACAGTATGCTTTTATTTATTTATTTAAATATTAAATTACTGTTTTTGAGTTATAAAAAATGTAAAAGAGTTTTTTTAACATAAAAATAAATATATTCTAAGTATGTATTCTATGTCTAAATACTTTTTCACTACACCAGCACGAAAGAAGTGTAACACAAAATCCTTCCAATGAATAGGAGCTGAAAAAAAACAAAGCAGCCACCATGTAGGTTAGTAATATCAATAGTAGCATCAATTTATATATTAAAAAAACAATAGACGGTGTGTTTTAATTATTTTTCACCACACCAGCACGAAAAAGATCGTTTGCTTGCCAGAATTCAGTGAGTAAAAACCGTTTTTACTCACTAGTGAGGCAAAGTGATTCAAATTTCGAGACACAAAATCCTTCCAATGAATAGGCACTGAAAAAAAAAACAAAGCAGCCACCATGTAGGTTAGTAATAAACATTGACATCAATTTTAATAAATAACTACATATGATACGTATTAATTATTTTAAATTATATAAATACGCGCTTATTTAGTATTTTAATGGTTTTATATTCGTGATTGACCATTAAATTAATTAAAATCAGGTACTTAATATTAGACTCTATAAATAAATGTTACGGATCGAATTGCCGAATGCACGATTTAAAAAAAAAAAGTCTGTGTCTGTGTCAGTCATCGCGGGCAAACTATAAATTCTTTTCAGTCTAAGTTTAAGAGCGTGTAATCCCCTTTCAATATGTAACTGTCAATTTTTGCAGTTTTTTCGGAATATTTCGTAAAAACTGAATGAAAGTATGATTTTATTCAACTAACTTTTTAGAATGTGGGCTTTAAATATGTCAATTTCATTTAATAACTAAAGCATACTTTTCTATTTTATCAGTTGAAAGAGTATTAACTGTTAAGTTGATAAATTACAAAATTATGCTGTATTTACGAATGAAATTGTTATATTTACTACCTTTCAAAACTTGCATTCTAAAAAGTTAGTTGAATAAAATCATACTTTCATTCAGTTTTTACGAAATATGTATTCCCAAAACACTACAAACATTGACAGTTACATATTGAGAAGGAATACACGCTCTTAATTGTTTACTGAAACTTTTTGACAAAAAATGAGTGAATCCAGTGATAAAGAACTTTTTGGAACTCCAGAAGAGTTGAGACAACTTGCTTCTAACACAGAAGTTTGCTTTTTACCAGAATTGGCGACTTTCAAAAGGCGGTAAAACGCATTCTGAATCAGTATTACTGTGCTGTGCTGTGTATTATGAAATACTCATGAAATTATCCAAAGTTAAGCAATCGAGTACGAGTTTATTTAAATCCTAATATTTTGTTACTGGCAGAGATAAAACTTATGTATGCTACTTGTGAGAAAAATTTAATTTTCAGAATTCAAGACTACTTCGCAAGCTCAGGATTTAAAGTTGGCACTCTCAACAGAAATATAAACTTTTTCTCACTTGTACCATAAATAACACGTGCACCTGTACCATAAATAACATGTTGCACAAAGAACTATTTTAAATAATAACTTTATAAGTGTTTACTCATTCACCCTATTATTACACTGCTGGTGGCGTTTTTCACCTAAGCAACATTATCTTACGCATTATAGTAATAGCCAGCCATCAAATAGTAAACTGCCTCATGGTCTCAGGTTCGATCCGCAGGTAAGACTAAAAAAAAAAGTCTTTATTAACACAAATAATACATATAGGTTCACAAATAAGTATTTTAGTATTGTAGACTTTATTCAAGCTTTTCCCATTAGAAAGTTCTGGGTAGCAGCACGGGGTTTGCAATTGTGCCAGGTAGATGGCGATAGACTCACGCTCTGTGACATGGGACCTAAATATAATTGGTGAAGTGTGGTTTATAAATTTTGGCGCACACTTCTAGGAAATAATTATATCTGTGATGTTATATTGTATTTATACATTTTGCAAAATGATAAGCAGGCCTAGCGTAGATTTGTAGAATGTACGCCTAGCACCTTCGAAATAAAGGGCCAGCGGTCGACAAAAACCACTTTGCTCATTTCCTGTTCACATTTCTATAAATAACGCTCTTCTGGTTCAGATAACGATAAAATTATAATAATATAATTATTTTTTTATACTACGCCTACAGCGAACAAACGTGTAGTCCACCTGATGGTAAGTGGAGTACAGCCCATGGACATCAACAATCCACAAAAGCAGATTATAGATGCGTCGCTGCAGCCGAGGACTACGGTGTTAGGTATGCCTCATGTGCCAGTAATTTCAGGACCTGATCTCACCACCAAACGGGAACACAGTAATGGAAGTACTTCTATTTGGCGGCAGGATAAAGGTGAGACGGTGGTGAGACGGTGGCTGTCGCCCTCGTGCTCATTCACAAGAGCTCTACCACCAGTAAAAGTGGCATTAAATATAAATTAATTCTATGATATGGCTCTTACTTGTACTTGCTCACTTTGCGTGTTAGTTTGTGTTAGATCTCTGATACGATTTTAAGTTTTGTTAGGATTGTTAGGTAGCGCCGAACCTTTGGATATCCGAAATAAACTATCTAAACTTACAGATAGTTCGAAAAAAATTGAGATCAGTATCCGAAACCGAAACTTTAGATCCGTAACATCCCTGATTGTTATTTGGTATTTTTCTATGAGGAAATGCCCAAAGTAGCTCTTGATTCTCGAATTGTTTCTGAATGGCTACATATAATCGTTATAATGGAAATGTAAAAGCTGTTGCTTTCTTATTATTTAAACATCCCCTGATGACACTAAATAGTCACAGGTAGGTACTTGTTTGCTGCATATGTTCGTACTATTCCTACCGTTTCATCAGGCGCTTGCCAACAAACTACTAATAGGCAGATTGTACTTACAATGTACATAATATATTATTATATCCATTCATACATACATAGAATCACAGAAGTCATCATAATCGTCATACAATGTATACCATTGATTAATTATGCTACAATTATGATAGGGAAACACGTTATCAGTCCTATTTGTCTCGTTTTATTTTTAGTTGCTCAACAGGTTTTACCGGGGTTCTTACAAGGTAACATTTGCGGTAGCAGTTTTCTATGCTTCAGTAACTTTGAGGAAGCAGAAGGGCTCCATTTAATGACCATTATATTTTAACAGAGATATTAATTACAGGAAGCACATCCGAAAACATGGCCCTTTACGGATTTGTAGTTAACTAAGGGAGCGTCCATTAATTGCGTGAGGCATTTTTGTGAATTTTTCGAGCTCCTCTGCTCCCTTTGTGTTAATCGTAAGATTTTCCTCAACTCCCTCCCCTAATCTCACGCAAATTCTTAAAAAAAATGTTTTGGTTAATAACGTTTTGGATTATTGAGAAAAAAATAAGAACAATTGCCTCAGGAATAATCTTTTTTAAGGTGGCGTAAATTCTTTGTATGAGATTAGATATCTGTACTAATATTATATTAACAATCGAGCACTACTTCGCTGCTCTACGGGGTTCGGACAAATATGACAAACACTATTGTGTCAGATTTGCCCATATTTTACTCTAGATTTGCACGCATTTTTATGGTTTTCTGCTAGAAAATAATTACGTGATATTTGCTAAGATCATCCTCCTGAGTGAGATTTTGAATGATTCAGCTAGATCTCCGCCTCCCCCCTAGAACACCTTACGTAATAAATGGACGACCCCTAAGTAGAGTACAACAATACAATGATTTCTTATGTTGCAATGGAAGAAGCAAACCAGCTTGAAAAAAGGTTTAGCCATCTATTGGTACGGCATTCTAGGACGTGTAGGGATCGCCTACTTTTCTATACTCATTATTTTAGGTACCTACTATATTATAGGTTCTAAACCATAGAAATCTTAATAATAAGGCAATAGAAATGTCAAAGACGCGTGACCTTGTCGCCGCGCATCTGTCTAGTCAAACACAAGTGCGAGTTGAGGAATTGTCGTCTTAATGTCATCGCAAAAAGAATAATTTTGTTTGCAGGAATACAAGCGCATTTGTCTAATCGAACACAAGTGCGAGTTGAGGAATTGTCGTCTTAATGTCATCGCCAAAAAGAATAATTTTGTTTGCAGGAATACAAAAAGTGGTATTTGAAAACCGGCGACATGCGTCCCAGTGTTAAAAGATAGTCGATAGCATTTCTATTGACTATAAGATTTCTATGTTCTAAACGTAACGAGTGATACACCTTCGCCCTTCCATATCCTTCTAAGTTGATATAGAGGAGAATAAGGGTCGACACACACCAAAAGAGCGGCGAAGGGCAGCGAAGCGCAGCGACCCGCTCGGTAGAGAAGGCGCGCGGATTCCCGCGACTGCTCGAGAAGTCGCTGGAATGCTCGAGAAGTCGCGGGACTCCACGCGCCTTCTTGGGCCTGCCCGCGATGAATTCACGGGTCGCTCTCCTATGCGCAGTTCACTTTTAACAAAACTCGAGTAAATTTGTGTTTAAGCAGTGAAAATGGGTATTTTGGATTTAATTATTATTGCACTGTAGGTACAGTGTATATTTTATTATGTTAACATAAACATAGATTTAAATGTAAACAAACTAGCGACGTGGCTGCGCCCACCACTTAAGTTAGTCGTGAATACAAACAGTTTGCGTGAACACGTATCATCTATTATTTATATTCCAATTACCTTTCCTCAACAAAATACCAAAGTAAAACCTATATTGATGACCCCTGTAAACTGTGCTATTTAATATTAGTTAGTTTTTGGAATTTTGGGCAATGGCTACTCCAGTATACTCAGAAGTCAACACACCAGTGATACAAGCACAGGCGCCGAACAATGAGCCACATATCGAGGATGTGTCGGCGTTGGCTAGTATTACGGTTTCCTCGCGTGTTCCTGATTTTTGGGCGGACCAACCACGACTCTGGTTCGTTCAATTTGAGGCAGTTGTAGCAAATCAGAGATTGAGTGAGGCTGCAAAACAAAACTTGGTCATAACGAAGCTGAACAAAAGTGCTATTCAACAAGTAAGTGATTTACTTTTGGCCCCAGCGGAGACTAAAAAGTACGACACGCTAAAAGACAGACTACTACAAGTTTTTGAAGAATCAGAGACTCGCCAGTTCCAGAAACTACTTGGAGAAATGGAGCTGGGTAACCAGAAACCTTCACAACTCTTGAGGCGAATGAGGGATTTGGCACGTGCAAAAATGCCAGACTCGACCCTGCAAATTATGTGGAACAGTCACCTGCCGGCGGCAGTTCAGGCGGTACTGGCGGTCACAGAAGTCAAGGAGTTGGACAATCTGGCGGTGGTAGCTGACAAGGTGATGGAGGCGACCCGTCCAGCAGAAGTGGCGGCGGTGACGTCAAACCCCACCCCCAGGGACACCAGCGTGACGACGGATTTAGCAGCGGCAGTACAAAAACTTAGCCTCGAGGTTGCAGAGCTACGACGTGGTAGGCAATTTCAACGTCGTACCGGGAATATACAATCAAGTTCACACTCTAGAAATGTAAGTAGAAGTCGGAAAGATCCTAATTGGCTGTGCTATTATCACTACAAATTTAGATCTAAATCTACTAAGTGTGTGGAGCCGTGTAATTGGAAAACTTCAAAGGACAATGCGAAGCCGACGGAAAACTAGCGGCGATACAGCCTGTGGCGGAGGTTTGTATCAATACCTATAATCGCCTATGTGTGTTAGATAGTAATAGTAGACTTAAGTTTTTGATAGACACGGGTGCTAATGTTTCGGTAATTCCGGTTGGTAAAATTAATTCTAACAAACTCGAAAGTGATAGTTACAAGCTGTATGCGGCTAATGGTAGCGAGATACAAACTTACGGTGTACGTAATTTAGTTTTAAATCTTGGTTTAAGAAGAGCTTTCCGATGGACCTTCATTGTTGCGGCTGTTAAACAACCGATAATAGGGGCAGATTTTTTAACCCATTATAAGTTGTTAGTTGATTTAAGCGCGCGAAAGTTAATAGATCAAGTTACTCGTTTAAATGTTATCGCTTCAGTTGTGTGCCATGACGTATGTGAGTCATTAATTCAAACAACAATAAATGATAATGTGTGGCATAAATTACTATCAAAATACCCAGACATTACCAGACCAATATCGTTCAAAGAAGTTCCTAAACATTCGGTGTGCCATTATATTGAAACCTCAGGACCACCGGTATACGCTAAGGCAAGGCCACTACCACCGGATAGATTCAAAAAAGTTAAGGCTGAATTTCAGAATATGTTAGACTTAGGAATTTGTCGACCCTCCAAAAGCCCTTGGGCGAGCCCGCTTCACGTGGTACCCAAGAAAAATGGAGATATTAGACCGTGTGGGGATTATAGGCGGCTTAATGCAATAACAAAGCCGGATCGTTATCCCATTCCACGTATAAATGATTTTAAATATTTAATTGCAGGTAATAAGACTGTATTCAGTAAGTTAGATTTAAATAGAGCATATCATTTTATACCTGTAGCCCTTGAAGATATCGAAAAAACTGCAATCATTACTCCTTTCGGATTATTCGAATTCCCACGTATGTCTTTCGGTTTGCGGAACGCAGCGCAATCGTTCCAGAGATTTATGGATACGGTAGTTCTTAATGGTTTTGATTTCGTATATAATTATATTGACGATTTGTGCATAGTATCGGAATCCGAAGAACTTCATAAAAAGCATTTAAATGCGGTTTTTCAAAGGTTTAACGAATTTGGTGTCACAATTAACATTTCCAAATGTGTGTTTGGAGTATCAAAATTAAACTTTTTAGGTTATGAGGTGTCAACAGACGGTATTCGTCCACTCGATGATAAGGTACAGGCAATTGTAAATTTTCCGAAACCTGAAAATATCGAACAATTGCGTCGTTTTCTCGGTATGGTCAATTTCTATCGTTCGCATATACCTAATGCAGTCGATAGTCAGGCAGAGTTAAATAGTTATCTGCATAATAGCAAAAGGCGGGACAAAACCGTGATAAAATGGACTGATAAGGCCATCGAGGCATTCGAGAAATGTAAGGTGAGCTTAAAAAGCGCCGTTACATTGTCATATCCAATGTCCGATGCTAATTTATCTTTGATGTGTGATGCTTCAAATACTAGTGTAGGCGCGGTTTTACAGCAACAAATAAATACCAATTGGAAACCACTTGGATATTTTTCTAAAAAATTATCACCTACGGAAATGAAATACTCTACTTATGATCGTGAATTATTGGCTATATATATGGCAATAAGACATTTTAAACATTTAGTGGAAGGTCGGGCATTAACGATATTCACAGATCATAAACCAATCGTATACGCATTCAGTAAAGTAAATAGCGATAAAGAAAGTCCTAGACGTATTCGTCAACTTTCCTACATAAGCGAATTCAGTACTGACATTCGGTATATCAGCGGTAATCAAAACGTAGTAGCAGACGCTTTATCTCGGATAGAGACAGTAAGTTGTCCCACGATACTAGATTATGCGGCATTAGCAGAAACCCAATCTAGTGACGTATACTTACGGGAGGCATTGCAAGTACCAGATAGTAATTTACAGTTTAAACAATTTTATTTACCAGGTTGTGATAAACAAGTATATTGTGAAATTTCATCGAATAGAATTAGGCCATATTTAACTGAAAATTTTAGATTAATCGCATTCCATTCAATTCATGACCTTAGCCACCCTGGAATTAAATGTACTAAACAGATGGTTAAACAAAAGTTCTTTTGGCCGAATATGGATAGAGATGTTACCAAATGGGCTAGAACTTGTCCTATTTGTCAGAAAGTAAAAATCAATAGACATACTGTTTCCGGTGTAGGTAGTTTTGAACGGGCTGAACGTTTTCAGCACCTACACATTGACATAGTCGGACCTTTAACGATATCACCTGATGGTTATAGATATTGCGTAACTCTTATAGATCGGACAACGGGTTGGCCAGAGGCGGTTCCTGTTAAAAATATTACAGCGGAAACCGTGGCTAGAGTAGTTTTTGAGTGCTGGATCTCACGTTTTGGATGCCCTTCAAAGCTAACAAGCGACCAGGGTAGACAATTTGAAAGTGATATGTTTAAAAACCTTATGAAATATTTAGGTATACATAAAATACGCACAAGTCCGTATAATCCAAAAAGCAACGGCGTCATTGAGCGTTGGCATAGAGCACTAAAAGTATCCCTTATGGCACGTTTACAAGATGACAAGTCTTGGGTGGACGAGCTTCCGATCGCATTATTAGGACTGCGTGCAGCTATCAGAAGTGATAGCGGAGTAAGCGCAGCGGAATTGACCTACGGTAAAACGATTCGATTGCCGGGCGATTTTTATGATGAAAGTAAAATATGTATGTCAGACTCTGAATATTTACAGGTACTTAGAGATTCTATAAATAAATTGAAACCACGACCAACATGTCATAGTAATTCACGTTCGCTATTCATATCCAACGATCTTAATACGTGTAAAAGTGTGTTCGTTAGAATTGATTTAATGCGTAAGTGTCTTCAACCACCATATGACGGTCCATACAATGTCGTAAAAAGACAAGGAAAGACTTTCACTATCAAGGTAGGCGACAAAGATAAGTGTATTTCCATAGACAGGCTGAAACCTGCCTATGTAATTGATAGCGATTGTAAAAACTCTACCGACAATAATTTTAATTTGGATTGTAACTTAAACGATAAACAAAGCGCAGCGGCAAAGGTTAGTCATAACAAAACAACGCGTTTTGGCCGAGTAATCAAAACACCATTGAGATTCGTAGAATAAGCAACATATAAGTAGCGTTTGACACAAAGGAATTATTATAACACTTTTAGTTATAAACACTTTTATTGTTTGTTTAAATATACTTTTGTGTAAGCTATTCATAGGTTTCGAAATGTTTATTGTTTATTTTAAATATACTTTTGTATAAGCTAATCATAGGTTAAGACATTTTTATTGTTTATTTATATAATAAAAACTTATGTGTATTTCTTTTTTTGTGAACAACGCTTTCGTTGAGTAGCAGTTTGTTTAGCTCTCACAAAGCGCTTGAGATTAAGCAGGCGGCAACCGCATTTATCTACAAGTAAAGTGTTTTAAGAAAATATGTTAGCTTAACCCTTTAATTACTTATAAAATATTTGTTAGTTTTTATTTGTTTAAAAAAAGGGGGAAATGGTGTAGGTACAGTGTATATTTTATTATGTTAACATAAACATAGATTTAAATGTAAACAAACTAGCGACGTGGCTGCGCCCACCACTTAAGTTAGTCGTGAATACAAACAGTTTGCGTGAACACGTATCATCTATTATTTATATTCCAATTACCTTTCCTCAACAAAATACCAAAGTAAAACCTATATGCACATATAATTGAAGAAGAGGAAGCGGCCGAAGAGATAAAGAGGAAAAGATTAATTTTTTTAATCCATTTCCATCACTTTTGTATTCGTTGCACTGCAAGGAGTGAATACGAATGCTCACGCGCAACAGACGCGCGCGGGGAGCGGGGCGAGGGGCGGGATATTGCCAGCGGCCGCTTGCGACTGCTCGAGCATTCTCGGGACTTCCCGCGACTTCTCGCGCAGTCGCACGGCTCCGTTTATGGAATTCGCCGGAATTCCCGCGGCGCCGCGGGCATCCGCGCGACTCGTTTGAGTTTCTCATGCGATAATAAGTATTATAGTAATGAAAATAAAGTTAAAATTCATATGACACTGAAACTGCGCTTCGTTTCGCTGCGCTTCGACGCGCTTTTGGTGTGTCGACCCTAATGCACGTAATACAAGGCAGTGGCCACGTGCCTCGAATGGATGCCACTCACTTACCATGGCGTGGCTAGTTGAGCGAAGTAGCTTTTGCATATAAATAATTTAAATTATTCATTGAGGAAATCAGCTATTTATTAATAAAGCAGGCAATTAAAACTCTTAATTAATTAAGGAATTTTATGTATTTTAAAAATAAACGAATAACTATGAAATAATAACAGCATATTATTGTTATTCGGCGGCTGCTTGCTGAGATTGTCTTGCAGCTTTTCTTTCCTGTTTCTTTTTCAAGAACATTTGTTTTTTCTCCTCGGGAGTCTTTTTCAATCCCTTCATCTTTCGGGTCTGTAGTCTGTTGACGTCCTGCTTGACCATGTGGACGCGACCCAGCTTAGATCCGAAGGCATCGCGAGAAATATTCTTCTTGACAACCGTTCTGACCTCTTGTGGAACCCTGCAAGCTTCCTTGTACAAATCATCTGATGCTAATCTTGTTCTTCTCAGTTTGAAGTCTATTGAGGGACCTTAAAATACAATAAAAAGTAATAAGAAATCTTTGTTTTCACTGTAATGATACTAATGATTTATGAGCTATTTTCAAGAGTCAACTACATTTTTAACTTTTGTTTTACACTATTACAGAAAAAGTGAATATATTTTATGATAAAAACTGTTCAACTCTGTAAATGCGTAAGGTTATAGCTGATTGCCCTTAAACTAATATCACTGAGCTAACTGTACTGTGTATTGGAGTCCACCTGTGTAGTAGCACAATAAGAAGTTTGGAGATTGGTTACCCATTTACTACAAGTTGAACTCTTGTCATATCTATGATGACTAATTCTAATTTTATATGTGTAGTCCACTGGTATCCTTTAGGTACCGGCTACACACTTCAATCTTACTAGCACAAATAATTTCTGCATATTTCAAGCATTTCAACAATTAGAAATTGTTGCACTTCATGAAATGCTTCACTGTCTATTGGCCTCATAAATCTCAGGTCTAACGATTTTGTCATACATGTCTGGCCAGATCCTAAAATTGGGAATCCATAAAAATTTTCTGTTTTTGCAAAATAATGGTTTTAAGCAAGTACGCAATGGGCACGGAATTCTGCATCTATTCTGTATCTTAGACTATCAGCTGATCTTAAGCAGCCACCATTTTCACTCATAAACAAGGTGCTTGCAGTGGCACTACGGGTAATTAATGTAACTAATTAACTATATGATCAATCTTCACCATTTCAGAGTAGCCAAGCGTTTAGTAGCCCATATCCAGAAACAATTTCCTATCATCGATCTGCCTAAGGGCTTGTACACAAAACTGCGATGCGACGTCGCATCGTAAAATTCTGCGATCTGGCGCGACGCATCGCAAGATTTTGCCAATTGATTCGCATAAATTTGCATCGTCAATTCCCTACATTCAGTTCGGTCACTCTTGCCGCATGAAATTGCATTGCAGTAATTTGCGGCTTAGTTTTTTGCATTGCGAATTCGCATCGCACCGATCGCAGTTATATGTACAAGCCCTAAGCCATATCATGATGTGGCCAATAGACAGTGAAACATTTTATTAAATGCAACCTTTTTCAAAAATTTGAAGCGTTTTGTGAAGTGAGCAAATTATCAATATGGTCACAACATATACATACCAATTTCTTCCAGTTCAATTCTTGGTGTTCTTTGACCACTCTTTTTCAGCAATATTTTGTAGGATCTGAAGTAAATGTTGCCTCCCTCTGTGGCTGTGAAACTGAGCACATGCTCCAAACCTTGCAGTCTTATTGATTCTACCTGAAAGTGGTAAGAAAATATTTTAACATTTAATTTTATTCTGCCAATTATTACAAAATTCATATCACAAATTTTCAGTGGAACAGTATACAGTAGCAGGTCCACTATTTGGCATGACAATAATGAAACATTTAAAATTCAGGATGGATAATGATAATAACTGATTATATGGTCCAAGTATGGAACAGAGACATGGGGGCCGTTCAAGTATTACGTAAGCACTATGGGGGGGTGGGGGGGTCTTTGTTTTGCTTATTTTGGATGACATGGGGGGTAGGGGAGTCTAGATGATGATTACGTCATCGGTAGTTATTTACTTTTTTACACGAATGGCAACCCTCACATTGTCTATGCTTGAAAACGAAACGCATTTTTGGGGATTCCCGCACGCATACGTTTAGGCACTCGCTTTAGAATCGATTCGGGGAATTACTGCGCGCTGTTCACTTGTCTAAATTTCTTCTCGTCAGTGTATTGTTTTGTTTGGATACTATAGCGAGTAGACGTACGTGTTGTAAGCATAGCAAAGCAACTTAACATTTTTGTGTTACCATTGATTCGAAATCCGAAAAATGTTTACGTAAGCATGGGGGGAGGGGGTAAAAGCTTTGCTTACTTTTGCTGACAAGGGGTATGGGGGGGGGGGTAAATAATTGTAATAAATCTGCTTATGTAATATTTGAACGGCCCCATGGGCTTTTTCAGCCCACAGGTAGAGCTGTATCCAGAGATTATTTACATTTAAGCGATCTTGAATTTTATTTAAAAATAAACCTTTTTCAAGAAAATTGGCATTATTACAGCTTTCATCTACAGCTTTTTCCATCTACAATAATAATGATTGTATACCAACCTTTTCTCTGTTAAAGAAATCAGTAAACAATGATTTCAAGCGCTTCAAATCTTGGTTCAAGTCCCAGGCTGGGCCATTGAATATAAGACATGGTTTCATTCCAGCGAGCACTTTGGCATTGTGGAACTCTGACATAGCTTTGTAGTTATCCGCTCCCAGCTCTATCATGTCCAGTATGCCATAATCAAAGGTGCGGCCAAGGATTATATTGTGAGGCCTTTTCTTTGTGTGAGAACCTACACCAAAGAGAGCTGCTTCTTTCTTGTAACATAACCTGAAAATTAGTATAATGGAATTGGTAGAATGGAAGAAATATAAAACTCAAGAAAAACATTTTATAATTGCTGTGTATCTTTAAGAGATCCAAGAATAAACAATGTAGACATAAAAAGGTAATAATAAAACGTATCGACCTCCTTGCGACGAGAGGCGCATACCCTAACCACTAGACCATCGAGGCAGTAATAATAATTAATAATAGTCTACTACAAGATGTAATAACAAAACACATTAGCAAAGTACGAAACAAGGCAGTAATAACCAGGTGTACTTACTTCTCAATAAGAGTTGCATCTTCGAAAGGAACAAAGTCATTTTTGCGGTTTAGATAACCTGCGTCGGGTTTTTTCAAGTCATAAATGTCTTTCAATAACTTCCGTGTGCGTTCTGAAGGGCTACGGCCCTGCATAAATAAGCATAGCTTGGCTCCTTCAATAGGCTTTGGTTCTTTCGATTGAAGGACCTTTTTTCCTTTCCTGGTAGTAGGTTTTCTGCAAAACACGAATAGTACATTGTAACACTGTTTATATTAGTAAATAAAACTAGGTATTCTAAGAATCTTACTTTACTCTCTGCATTATAGCCATTCTACAATTATTATATCTATCACAAACACGTGGGAAAGAAGAACTCGCACAAGTTTCACAACAATAATTACTCCATTGACATTATTGACAGTTGACAGATGACATATTAAAGAAGGGATTCCAACCTTAGATCATGTATATTAATCGATGTTTGTTTTCGTAGAATCGTTTTATCTATGTTATTTTATGATAGATGTGGACTTCGGTTACTCACATTTCTGACAAAAGAAAACGTTGACGAAAATTCATTCGAAGTTCATGAAGAAAATTGACGGTTATACTTTTGCAACAATCGGATTGTCAAATTTCATTAAAAAGTTCGCGTTCGCTGAGCCGGGTAAAAAGGTCAAATCGAACGTTTTTGTACTTTCATCAAGTATCGTACTTCTTAGGATAAAATAACAATAACAAAACTTAAGCTTAAAGCTTTAGTTTCATATAGTTAATTTAATTCAAGTCTAGTCTATGTCTAGCGGTATAATTTGTGTATCGCTCACCGCGCATTCGGGTTCGATTCCCGGGTTACGCAAAAGTGTTATTTGGATTTTTTTCGTCAGGAAATTACCCGGCATTGGAAATTACCCGGTTGATGTCGATAGGCTCATCCCCTATCCCATGGAACCTAAACATAAAAGATGAAGAGTGAGTGTACACCTTTGACACACCCTTCTGGGTATTATAGGCTTAATATTATGTTATGTGAACATTATGGTGACAAAAATAAATATTATGATGTGTCACATTTTCAAAGTAAATAACGTGATTTTAAATTTATAATATTTGTTATGTGAGTTTTTATGCAATAAGTCGATGAAATCATCGATAGAATTCTTCTTCATTATGTTGCATCACTATCGTTATTATTTACACAGACTAAAAATAGCTTTTTTTATTACATAATCAATATTCAGATTCTAGACTACAGCCATGTAAACACACTAAGCCACAGTAATTACCTTTAGCTTTATCAGTTTAAGTTGGTCACATTGCATAAGAAGCCTATACGTATACAATACGAGACTCTACCGTACCATCATTATATTATTATTATTATACTGGCAATGTAGAGCTTGATCAGGTGGTCGTATGTAAGCCAGCATAGTATAACCGCATATATACACTATTTATCTAGCTAATAAATAACTTAAGTATTGAAATAGATAAATATTTATGTAAGTACAACCAAAGGTGGTTTTCTAATCGTTAGGCCAGTTTAAGCAGTTGCTATAAATAATTTAAAAGGAAAATGGTCTGCTCGAGTTAAGCAATCTTTATTATTAGTTGTGGTTTCAGTTGCGTAATTTACTAGTAAGCAGATTGTAGATGCATCGCTTCATCTGAAGACTACGGTGCTATGCCTCATGTGCCAGTAATTTCAGGGCTGATCTCACCACCAATCAGGTACACAATAGTGCAAGCACTATAATTTGACGAAAGGTGACTCATTCCGTCCCCAACTCGTTCACAAGACCTTTACCACAAGTGACCACAACCCACAAAAAATAAAAAAATAGGGAAAGTGGTATAGACAGTAGCAGTAGGTACCACACGCGAGATAAAGACCAGGGTGATTTTAGATTCCGATGGTGAGTTAAGAAGTTTTTTTCGATCTTTGTTTTGCATTTTCTGTGAAGATTTACTATAGTAACATATATAATTATATTTTTTCACCATCGGAACGTAGAGATTTTAAACTTTTTGAAAAAAGCTGATATTTTGACGGGTGAATTTTCGATCGAAAATTAGGGTGCTTTATCGATATTAATTCAAAATAAGGTGAAAAAAATAAATATTTCTAATCAAATAAATTACAGCGTATTTAGGACATAAAAAGGTAAGTTTTCACCAAATGTCGTGAAAAAAAATTATTGTTTGTTAAAAGATAAAAATAAAAAACTAAATACTTGTTTTTTTTAATTTTTCACATAAATTTTGAGGTTATATGAAAAAAGTGTAAATACAAGATTTTAGATGTTTTTATTACCAACAACTTTGCTATTCGACTTTTTTGCATAAGACTTAGTTTTGCCGGAAATCGAGAAAAACCGTTTTTTTACCCTTAAACCCCCCCCCCCCCTTCTTCCCCTTCCCGACCTCAGATCGCCCCGTAAATTATTTTTCCTTTAATTTTTATAATGTTCTCCTCCTTTTCTGATGGGTTTCATACTACTACTATTTTTTTTTGGTTTTAAAAATTATCGACACTGGGCTAATAGTACAGACTGGTACGTAACGTAGGTCAGACGTCAGACATATCGGTCGTCCGTAAACTTAATTGTTAGACAATTTTCAATATATTTTTTGAAATACACTGTAGCTTTTTAAATTGAGCATGTATTTTATAGAAATCGCTATAATTATTTTTCCAACATTACACTCGGGTTATTGAAATCTAGTTACCTACTTATCTCAAGCTCAGCTAAGCCACAGCCGTGGTTAAGATAGCTTGTTGTGTATTTATTTCTTAAGTAAGGTAGAGATGTCGAAAGGGAGAAAAAATATCGATATATCGATGTATAGTACAAATCCTGCTTAGTTTGGGACTAGATGACGTTGTGTGAATGTTGTGCAATATATATTTGTTTATTTATAAGAATATCAACATCGGCGTCAATATATCGAGGAAAAAATATCGATATATCGAAAAATCGGTCTTGGAAAAAAAATACGTAGTAAGAAAACACGCTTCAAAAAAATAACATTTCTGATACAATTTCCGAAACAAGATATTTTGTATCGATATATCAAATCAAAATATATCAACCAAATATATCGATACTTTTCACCAAGTCTAAAGTAAGAGCTTTTAAAATCATTTAACGTTTTCTTCGGCGCCGCCGGTGAAACCCATGTCGAATGCAAATCGTTGAGAAAACCAGTAATTGCGGCAAGTACCGACTGGTAAATTTACAATAATTACTAAATCAGCTTTACATTTTCTGTTGACTTTTCCCGCTCCCACGTATAGTTACATACCCAAGGCAAATTAAATTTTCTTAATGTTATGGTAATGCCTGTTGAGATGATATGATTCTGCACATGATTTTGTATTAATGAAACACGTGAACTGCATGGATAGATAATCTATCATTAAGTGTCTGATTTATGAGGAAATAGGCACTTGAGCTCTGTGACCTTTTTTTTTGTTTCGGCGGTGAAAATATCTGACCGGCTACGGTGTGGTGATGTGGAGACCTCACCCACTAAAAACACCGTCACGTGCCATCGAGCTTTGTGACCTTTACGAGCATAATTTCATTATGAGTTAACAAGCTTCCGCTGGCGGCTGCACCCGTGTACAATGCCACACACTGTAGGTACGTCGAACCTTGATAACTTTTACTCCTGTAGTTGCCTCATTCATTAATTACTCTGTCTAATGGAGAATACTGCATAAAAAATATTCTAGTAAATTTTTGTGTTAATTGCAATCAGGCAGACGCGGCAGGCAATGGCGGCAGAGGACTTCTTCATCTCTCATACCTAATTTATATAATTTGGGTACTTATCAATTACATTAAAATGTTCAGTAAAATAAGTTCATTGGGTCGTCTGGCAAAACGCCTTTATTTACTTTAGCACAATGCATGTATATCTATTTAATTAATGGAAGTAACATACATACTTATTTTACAAGTATGTATTCATAATCATAAATTGTCTTCCTTATGTTAGCAAAGCCTAGTGCGTGTTGTTTTTTCTGATTTTAGGGTTCCCTTGCAAACAAATAAATGCCTTATAATTAGACCCTTCATTGATTAATTAGTATAGATACTTAATTGTTACTTCATTCGAGAACAATAGGTAGCAAAATTGGTAATAAAATATAAATAAAAAGTCATCAAGTACGTAGTATGATTGTGCTACATAACATAATATCAGGAGGAGGTGTACAGCACAAACATTTTACCTGTTATGTTTTTGTCTCGTGGGATAGTGGGTGAGCCTATCGCCATCCACCGGCCACAATTCCAACTTCTTTCTGCTACTGTGAATTACCTGACGGAAAGTTCAGAAATAACACTTTGCCCGACGCAGGAATCGAACTAGACCATCGAGGCATTGTACTTCAGCGTATGTAATATTAGGTAATATACTGTATACTTTACCTAGTATGACTAACAATTTTCTGTTGTGAAATGTTAAGTAACAACACTGTTACAGAGCAAAGAATTTACACTTTTCACAATGGAAAATTATTTGTTGCGCGCGGTCCGCAATTTTCCAATTCCTAGATAGGCACTTAATTAGACCAATTATTCAGAGCACCTTTACAGAGTACCTTTATCTCTCTATCCTATTGAAACATTGAATGAGAGAGAGGGATTCGAACCCGGGTTAACAAACGTTTTATTTTAATGGAATAAAATTAATTATCGTTTAGAAACAGTACACAACACTACTTAGTATGTTGGCTTCCGGCAATATAGAGTTTGACTCCTCTCGTCATTGTCATAATAGTCTGTCTCTGTCTCTGTCTAATGCAATTTAAATAGATATTATTTTGACCATGATTTCATTATCATAATGTATAGTTGGTGACTTAATTGACAGCACAAAAAATATTAAATTATGTTTTTTAGTGGCGTAATTTTGACACAGTAAATCTCAGATGGGGCAACACATAAGTAAAGGCAAAAGTAAGGGCAATCATTACCATTTTCTTGGCTAGTTAGCAGTCTTTCACTATATTTATGAAATAAAACAGTTTAGAAAATCCTAATTCCACTGCTGAGTGCACTGCATAGTGGTTGTACCTCGCCATCTGTCTAGGTCTTTATGTTTTTAGTATGTATGCATTCCTTATAATTTTATCTCGCACCCCATTTCACAAAAGGTCTGTAAGCATTAACAGTAATATTATCATAAACTCATTATTAGTACATATTTACTGTGGAAATGCAAGAGGAAAACACCCGCACATGACGTATATATTTTGTAATTGGGCACATCTTTGTTAAATAATGCGCATTTAAATATTATGTACTATAAACTCGATTTAAAACCACAACGTCATGATACTTCTCAAACAATAAGGAAAATTAATAAGATTCCGTTTTTCCATGTTAATTCGTACACTTTGATCAATTATTTAGGTAAGATTTTTTTATTATGACCTTGTTTTGCTTTTTTTTCAACAAAATTGTTTATTTATTAGGTCTTTTACACTGTCATAAAATAATTGTCAACTTTATATACTCTGTGGCCACCTCTGTACAATTTTGAAGTAAGTAGAGTCCCTGTTCAGTAAAGGCCACAGACTATAAATAAATAAAATAAATAAATAAATATCTGACAACTTACACACAGTGCCATCTAGTCCCAAACTAAGCAGAGCTTGTAATATGGGTACTAGAATAACTGATAGTAAATACATACTTATTATACATAGAAAAATCCAGACTAAGTCAAACCCCCATGTTCATGCACATAAAGATTTGTCTTAAGTGGGAAACGAACCCACGACCTCGGCGTTGCAAGAAGGTACACTACCCACTCCGCCATCTGGTCGTACAATCTAAAGTATAATGGAAACCTTTGGTGTAAACTGTAAAGTGGCCGATTTGAATCACACCGTTCAAATCCTGTTGCAAAAAAATATATTCAGGAATACCAATGTGATGAAACCGTTTTCTCTATAATTTTTATTGCCGACTTTACGCTGGTACTGCATAACAAAAGAAGTTAAATAATATTATTTTCCCATGAAGATAATAAAGATGTTTTTATTACATTTTAAACTACATGTTAAAAAATATAATGTTGTGTACAGTAAATAATATGTTTGAAAACAGGTATGTATTACGTTGTTATCTTTTGGCACACATATTTTGCGTTTTGCCACAGTTTCATCGTCACGTTTGCCTAATACAAAAAAGTACCATTTAACTGTGATTGATCACTAGGTATGTTTACTAAAAACAAATGTTAATAGGTTAGTAGTTAAGTAGGTTTATTTTATAACACGTTGTTTTATGCGGAAATACGGGCTGTTTGTAAGAAACGTTCAAGTAAAACGCAAACTTAAATTATATTACTAGTAAATAAAATCTAACGGGAATTAACGCGATCATGCAATTATTTACCTTTTAGGCTTGACGTTTCGGCTAACAGGTTACACTGGCCATGGTCGCAAGCAAACGTCAAGCCTAAAGGTAAATAATGCATGATCGCGTTAATTTCCGTTAGATTTTACTTAATCATGCAACGCGTAAGTTTAAAAGTTAAATTATATTACTAGTAAATGCCTAGGAATACTTAAGTGTTGATAGCTGGTATAGTCTCTCTAGCAATTAAGTGGATACCTCAGTAGATTGAGTGGATAAAAAAACGGTAAACTCTCTCCATAATATTGCCACCTAAATGCTTATCCATTTTGAGGCGTTCGCTTAACAAATACGTTTAAATTTGAAATTCTTTTGAGTGACAATAATAAATCAAGACGCATGATCATTGCCAATGCTTCGCGATAACATTCGCCAATAATAGCGATGGACAAAACCTCAGTACAAAAGACATCAACGCATTTTTTCCCGAAAGCGCTACGGTACCTATGCGAGATAACCGCGCATGTGACTTGTATAATGGTAAGACTGGTAAGCATATCAGATATAAATTATTATAACATCACGCTTATATTATCCTGAAGGATGTGGCAGAGGTGTACATCACCCACACTTCACCTGTTATGTTTGTGTCCCATGTTATAGGGGGTGAGACTATCGTTTATTGGGGTTTATTTACTGGGGTTAAATTCAACTCCCTATGCTTGAGACTGACGAAAAAATCCCAAATATCACTTTTGGCGGACCCGGGAGAGAGAGGCGTATACGCTAACCACTAGACCAACGAGGCAGTACAGCACATCAGTTATTATGATATTTTTTTTTTAATTTATTTATATACACACAAAATATGATCTCTCTATCTATCATTACAGGTATCTTCACCTAATGCGACAGAGTACTTAACAACTTAGGAATATAAATACCGTAAATAGCTTTCGTGAACTCAATCAGCGAACAAGAAAACAAATCGACCTTATTAGATACCGCATAGAGCGAGCGCAGCGCCTTAAAAAAACCGGCCAAGTGCGAGTCGGACTCGCGCACGTAAGGTTCCGTACCACTATACATCTAAATAAATGTTTTTCTTAATTCTTTATTATATTGGAGTAGATTGAATGAAAGGTAAAATGCGGTTTACGATTTATTACGTATTAAAAAAAGAAACTAATCATTAGATCTCGTTCAAACCAATTTTTAGTGGAAGTTTGCATGGTAATTAATGTACATCATTATATTATTTTTACATTTATCATTCCCTTGTTTTAGAAGTTACGGGGGGGGGGGGGGCACAAATTTTTCCACTTTGGAAGCGTCTCTCGCGCAAACTGTTCAGTTTAGAAAAAAAAATTATTAGAAACCTCAATATCATTTTTTCAAACCTCAATATTTAACAGTTTAAAAAAAAAATATTAGAAACCTCAATATCATTTTTGAAGACCTATCCATAGATCCCACACGTATGGGTTTGATGAAAAAATATATAGTTACGGAAAAAAGTGGCTGTGACACACGGACGGACAGACGGACAGACATGACGACTCATTAAGGGTTCCGTTTTTTGCCATTTGGCAACGGAACCCTAAAAACTATTGTTGTATCTATTGTCCTTGAATGAGGACCCTGGTTACAAACCGTGAATAAAATAAAACCGAATTACAAAATGATTATACCTATTTTAACCTAGCGTAGGATGTGTCCAAATTCAGCAAAATGTCAATGTTATCTTGCTTAACTAATATTAACTGTACCATAATAAAGACTGTTAAATAAAATGGTTAATATAAAAATAGAAAAAAAGTACAGTATTAAGTAAGAAAGCTGAATTGCATAAATGCATCAATATAATATAACGCAATTCAATTATATATTCATCTTACGTTATTTTTAACAAAAAAAAACAAGTTTCAATTATTTGGCACTTACAAAAGTGTGGCGAATCGACAATGTGGTACTGTGACAAGTCTACAATAGCCTCCTCCATTAAAAAAAAAACATTCATTTATTTAATTTGGTTCTTATTTGCCCATGTTTTTATATGTATGCCATTCAATGATGTAATTTAGTATCTCCCAAATAATATTTTCAGACAGTACTAACTAGATCAATTAGTTAATTTAAATACATAAAATAATACGATGGGTTTAGATCGATTTAATTACAGTATTACTTTAATTAGTTTTATTTTATGTATGTGCTAAGTGTTGAAATACATCATGACTATCGTGAGATATAAAAGGTGGCATTGACATTGTAATTTTGAACATTTTATTCTTCACTCACTTCGCGTTTTTTTTTTATTATGAACGCTATTATAATGCACAGTAGATACAAGGTATTGAAAAATTAGGATTTAGAGTAGTCGTGTTTTTATTTCATACTTATTACTTACTTACTACTTTGTTTTGCCCGCGTTTCAGTTCGCGGTGACCCTAAACCCATCTGCGTGGTATTTTAAAAAAATATATTTACTGGTATTTATTCAACCAATTTTAATAAGCCAAAGAATATGTATTTTAAGTTAGGCACAGTAGATTTGAAAAGATATTTATATTTAAATAAAAACAGAAATTATATAACATAAATAATATAATAAAAGTTAAATTAAATATTAATGTCATGTAAATGAGCGACTCGGACAAATACGAGTAGATGGAATATGAAACCCGTAACCATTTTAGTAATGTTGCGTGACATTTTTTAATTTTAAATTTTTACTATTGTAATAAATGATCTAATACTTTTATCTCAAATCTATTCAATTCACAGACATGACTTACTTACACAATTTTAAAGTTATAATGCTGATGACACTTTACATTTTTTTTTTATCTTGAAAGTAAAGCATAATTTAAATCATTGATTTTGATAAAATGCTATTTTTAATAATAAAAAAAAACTACTGAGGTGTCAAGGGACACCCGGATGGAACGAAGTTCGGTAATTCCAAATAACAACAAATCAGGATTCGCACCCGAGATTGCAGTAAAAGATATGCGAACTTATCCACTAAACAAATAAAACAGTCTATTAATAAACTAAATACGGTAACAAAAATTTAAACAAAAGGCGGGAATTGTATTTTTTTTTTAAGTTATGATAGTATTTTTTTTAGTTACTTTATTATTCATAGAGAGACAAAATGAAAATATTTCGCTTGCTTTCTCTATGCGCAGCATATTTCTGTAGCACCAATTAGTTCCGAAGCCGCGCGATAGATGGCATTGGGATCGAATTAGATCGCGCTATGGTTTCGTTATAAGGTCCTGTATATAAGGTCCACCGATTTAGAGTTTAAGTATATTCTGCAGATCCAATTGAGGAATAATGTGCACGATATCGAGCTTTTTATTCACTGGTATCTGACTAGAACAGCGATCGTGTACGCCTTCGCAGACCTTTCTGAGCGCGCCAGCGCCCCTTATTTTTGCAGAAACTCAACTCTAGTAATCTTTTTTTCTTATTATTTTTTTAATTTTTTTTTTTCTATAAGAGAGGGAGCGACGGACACAGAAAAATGCGCACGCCGTGCGGCGTGCGCATTTTTCTGTTTTGTCTGATGATGTAGCACCGTAGCTGTAACGTAGCATATAATTACTACGCTGCTACGAGAATTGCTACGAAAAGTGTCGTTACAACTTTTCGTTCCTTTTTTTTCCGCCTAGCCCCCTTTCGCAACGCGCAATAAGGAACTTCGTTCCAAAAAGATCAATAATAGCAATAATGACAATTAATGCTAACACAATTTAACGGTGCGTACTTAGAGCGCGTGCTTGAAGAAAATTCCCGCGCAACAAGTAACATTTTCCTAACTGAACCGGTTCAGTCCGAGATGATCATGTTTCAAGTTATGCGTTTGTTTTGGTACGTCACGTTTCGTCACAGAAGCATGGTGTATAACACTGTTTGACATGTCAGTCTGTTTGTCAATACGTGTTGGAGCGCGGTACTGGGCGCTGCAGTGAGACGCCCGTGCAACCGCTCGCCACTGATAAAAATCTCGCCGTTTGTGTAGTGTTTTATACTTTAAATTTCGAGTTAAATTACACAAAAGTAAGTGACATTTATTATTTATTATTTTTTTTTTCGTGTGTGCATTTAGTTCGGTTACATCCATAGAGATTAGAAATAGATGTTAATATTTTCTCTGGATAATATCTTTAATATCCTATTAATAAAAAATATATCTACTTTCTCGACTACTTACACTAAAAAAATACTTGCACAATATTCTCACAAATATACGAGAGCTGTTTTTCAGATGAGAAATATTTATTTTCTTAAGATAAGTTATTTTCATCGAAATATATTTGGTATATGAGCTAGAGTTAAGACTAAAATTAAGATATACTAACTGTGTCCAAAGTAGAAGCAGGTTGAATCATTATTTAATTAAGTGCGATAAAAAAGTACAATTATGTGATTAAAGTAATAAACATTTATTATTTGTAAAAACTGGTAAATTTATTTTGGTTTTTATTTTTTTACGAAAAACATAAAAATAATAATGGTTGTAATTATAAGCTATGACAAAGAAATCCCATCACAATTTGCATCATCCCCAAGATTAACAGTTTTACTGTCTTTCTCTTCGCGACGACAACTATCGATTTACTTGACACCTGAACTTTTTACGAGATTTATTTTAGGTATTCTGATGTATATTTAGTTAGGTATTTCTTTAATTAGTTTTCACGACTAAATTGTAGTTAGGTTAATAATTTAAATACAATAGTGATTTGTAAAACTAAATATTAAATATAATTTACTTTAAAAGTCCATTTTTTTAATACTAACCAAAAGACCACAGCAGTTCCTATCCGTCGATATAATTTTCCTTAAATTTAAGTACATTATGCACAGGAACTAAGCGACTGTTATTGAATATTTACAGATTTTGTAATATGAATTTATATTATTCGGTTGCGCAAGTGTTGTCCATTAGCTATGACAAATCTGTTTAAAAACACCATTCAGTTTTTTACGTTCTTCTTCTTCGTCGTGTCGATGGCTGAGTCAAATTATATTTTGACTTGCCATCGTGGTGAAAGGATTAGCCAATTCGCTTTGGAGGACTCGCGAATTGCCCAGGGTGCGCCGGACGTAGGGAATCGTTGTGTACGTCACTAGGGGAGGCTCCTTTCATTCAGTTTTTTACGTAATGAGTAGTTATGACAGAACCTTCACAGACTAGGCGAAAAAAACTAAACATTATTATTTACATTCCGATAGTCTTCAATTTTGCAAAAAATACTAATGGTAAATAAAATCAATACATAAATCTTCATTGGTACAAAAGAGATATTTTATGGGTGCTATTTAAACAGGCTTCTTTTTAATACCATTATTCGCCCCCAAAAATGTATGTTGCCTTCTAAATTACTAAGTCAGCAACCTAACCTAACCTAACCCGTGGCTGAGTTAGTAATTTTGACGATAAAGTATAAATTTTGAAGCTTCACTTATTATTTCTCATATTTTATTGATTGTTTCAAAAATATACAAGCGCTGGCCACCGCGATGGTATTAACCGTGTTGCGGGTGCCAGTGTCTTCTCCAACAGGTACTGTGTTACATGCCACAAGCAAAAGCGATTTAAATTAAGAAATTAGAATTTTTCTCAAATATCAATTACAAAATTGCATGACTGTTTTTTTGCATTTAAATTAAATCTATTATAAATTATAAATTACATATATATGCGTGGGGATAGAAATCTTCTTTTCAGCAGTTTTATGGTTTATAGTTCAAATACGGGGTGGATTAGACGATTATTGAATTAGGTTGAGAGCCCTACGCGCTCACCACTAGTCCGGGTACAGTTGTCAAGGCCACTAGAGGCCAACAACTAAGTCACACAAAAAAAAGTTTATAGATTCCAAAAATTCCACTTAGACATGGTCAGTGAAATAATATTCCACGTTTTCTGAACAAATTAAACATGAGATCCATAGAAATCTTAATAAAGATTTCTATGATGAGATCATTCTATTTGTTCGGGCAACATGACATAGATGCGTAAAAATAATTTGCCGGTTGAATTAAATAAAAACTGACCAATATGTTCGACGACCAGATGGCGGAGTGGGTAGCGAAGCTGAGGTCGCTGCTTCGGTTCCCACTTAAGACAAATCTTTGAGTGCATGAACATGGGTGTTTGTCTTAGTCTGTGTGTTTCTATGTATAATAAGTATGTATTTAAGAAAAGTATATATGTATTAGTATCAGTTATTCTAGTACCCATAGTACAAGCTCTGCTTAGTTTGGGACTATATGGCGTTGTGTGTAGGTTGTGAGATATTTATATGCGTTCAAGGAACGCCTCTATGTCTCATCCACTCCGTAGGTATCTATAGACGCTATACATTGCAAATATTTTAAGCACATACAAATCAACAACATTTTGAAAGAATCGAATAAACCGCTCCCAGCTATTGCATTAAAACACTTCCTCTTTATTCATATAGCATTTCCTGATAACCGTTCTATGGTAAGCACAGAGGCAGTTCCGCAATGATAACCGAACGCTGACCTTTTGAGAAAAAACTATTTATTAATCGTTTCATACATCAATACTACTAAAATTATTTTCGTTTAATCAAGGGAGGTATCCCTTAATTTCTTAGTTTGTCAGTTAATTAAAAAAACCGGCCAAGTGCGTGTCGGGCCACGCGCAGTAGGCTTCCGTAGCTAGTCGTAACAACATATTTCGACTTAAAAGGGATTTACTATCTGTATTAAACAAGTAACATCTTCATACAAGTCATTACTTTCAAAGGTTTTTGTAATTTGCACGAATTAATCTAAGTAACTGCATTTTACCTACACTTTGGACCCCAATTACTCTAGAACTAATTAAGTTAAAGTAACCAGATAAATAGCGTCCTTCAGATAGGAAATGTTTGTAGTACACGAAACCAGCTAGCACGTATGACGAGATGTATGAATGTTAAGGAAGCGAAAGAAGTAGGTATGTAAGGAGCGAAGCACATGGCGTTCCATCGTCTCTGCCTACCCCCGTGGGATAAAGGCGTGATTTTATATATGTATTATGTATGTTTATTTATGTTTCAAGAATTTTGAACGAAATATTCTGAGTAACTGCATCTGACATTTCGGACCCCTATTCCTCTTGAACTAATGAAGTGAACTTATCTGCTATAGTTTTCCTTTAAAGTTCATTACATGTACTACCGACACAATTTTTTTCAGATTTTAGGATCCAGTAGTTTAGCTTTTAGAGGGGGGGGGACGCCCTACTCGAACAAAAATTTGCTCTTTAAAGTTAATTATCTCGCAAACGGATCCCTAAATCAAAAAACTGTCTTAGCAACCCCTAAACGTTTTTAAAAGTCCTATCTAACAATACCCCACACTATGGGGTAGGCGACAAAAAAAAAAACATCCCTACTTTACATGTAGGGGAGCTACCTGAAAAAAAAATATTTTTCCAAATTTTACTCTACGACTTTCTTTGTTTAGTTAACATACATGTTTATGCAAAATTTCAGTTTTCTAGCACCAACGGTTTCGTCGCTATGCCGTGGACAGACAGACAGACATGGCGAAACTATAAGGGTTCCTTGTAGGTACTACGGAACCCTAAAAAGGAGTAGGTAGACCTTTTTTGTAACCACCAACTAAGGAACCAACCATACTGCGCGTGGCCCGAGACGCACTTGGCCGGTTTTTTTTTTAATGTGGTCATGAGCGTGGGACCGTAACTTGTCAGCATCCAATAGGTTAAGGCTACCTTTTAACATCAGGAGGACGAGGAGGACCTTGTCCTTGTTTAGGATCTTAAAAAAAAAACTACATCTATATCTTAATCCTATTAAAAAGTTTTAATAATTTATATATTTTTTATTACCTGAGCAGTCAGCTTCTATTTATTAAAATTTAGTAACTTTATATCTCCAGTATCCATAGAGGCCGAAATGATAATAAACTAAAAAGTTTACACTCCGAATAATAGTCAAACGATGACTCAGCATAGTTCCATTTCTGAAATTGATCGATCCCCACAACTACTACACACGCTTTTCCATACAAACGTTCGTACCATTTTTCACCCTAATAGGTACCAAATTTTTAAAAACCCTTTCTTATTGCACGATCAAATCCTGTAAGAAATACGCCCTCCAAATTTCAAGTCTTTACGACCAGCGGTTTGGGCTCTGCGTTGATCGTAAGTCAGACGTGCCTTTTATTTAAATAGATAATTAGACCTTGTCAAAGAAAAAACATTAAGTCTACCAATCCGCACTTGGTCAGCGTGGTGGACTATGGCCTAACCCTTCTCATCACGATAAGAGGTCCGAGCTCAGCAGTGGGACATGTAACAGATACAGGGCTGCTACTTTAATGAAAAAAAAATTCCGTAGTCGTCAAAAACGTCAGATATACCCATGCATCTGCCTTTTGTTGATATTCATGGCCGCTATTTTAAAATTATAATTTAAAGATTAAAAAAATACACAATGAACAGATAGCTATTGACCTTTCAATTAGTTAGTCCATACATTTGCAATATTATCTGGAAGTTACATCACTAACTGATAGGCTGATAGCAGGACAAACAGTGATGTGTTTATTCATTTTGTTACAAAGTTCAAGGCGGTAATCTACAAACTTGGCATTAAACTGCATCTATTCTTATAGCTTAATTTATTAAAAGAATCTATAATTACAGTAGCTTCGCAAAATACATGCAGACACAAAAGTACTCAGAACATTATATAGCGTGTAATCGTTAAATATGTCCTGGCGATTATTCAGTATTTATGAAAAATATCATAAAACTTAACGATTCAATGTATGTACAGGACTGATTCAAGTCAAAATTTTTACTATTTTTCGTTTTATTTTAAAAAGTTATTAAATAATATTATTTATATCAGTTTCAAGTTTTACGATATCTTCAATAATTTAGATTACATCCTGTACAGGTATATTTTAGGTTAAGACAAATAATTTTGGGTCTGAAATTCTGAGTCGATCTCACAACACGGATAAGCACTAGGACGCGAACGATGGAGTGTTGACATTAGGCAATCAGTCGCTCGTGACGATGTTGCTTTAAATTGAGGTTTCCAAATTGTCTGTTGAAAAAAATACGTAATATCGGAATACACATTGCATGAAGAAAATTTTATTTTTTTATCAAAAAGTAATTTGGGTCAATAAAACCTTAGGTGAATGTCCGCCCTTGTAGTTTTCCACCCTGACAGTCGAGACTGCCGTGACGAATGAATCCGTTTTAATCAAAGAGCACTTAATCAATATGGAGAGGAAATGAAAGAAAATAAGTCGGCCAAAACTCACGGGGGAGCGGGCCGATAGATTGTTCCGCGCAACTAATTTGACAACTACTTTTATATGAAGTGCAATAGTGGCGCTCTTTCAAACTTGGCAGTGAGGGACGCCTGCTAATGACTAGTTATTTTGGTTTAATTGTCTAAGGTTTTAATATCGTCACGCAGCCGCATTCTCTAACAAAACGATTGATTACTAACTGTACAAGTGTACACGCGTTGTAGATAACTATATCAGTTTGTACTGCATGACTAATACATAGGAGAAAGTCTATTTAGTGTTAAGTAAACACTTTTCAATATTACCTAAGAATCTTTACTTGTTTTATTTACCACTAGCTTTTGCCCGCGATTTCATCCGCGTGGAATTCGATATCCTACAAAATAGGGAAACTTCCCTCGTACACTCTCTACCCCAAATTTACCCCCTTGTGAAGTGGAATTTTCACCTGAACTTATGAGCAGAATTTCGTGTAATTTCATTCAAAATTTACTAACTTTACATATTATAAGTAATCTTACAATCCCAAATTCAGCTCTTGCAAAAATCTATCTTACAGCTCATTTACGTAATGTAAGAAACCTATGTGCGGAATTTCATGCATTTTCCTACAAAATTGACGAACCTCCCATATAAACTTACACCCCCTAATGTACCTATTTATGGTCAACATACAGAGATAAAACATACCCCAATTTTTAAGTTAGACCTCCAGCTACACAACTGTGAAAACCACCTTCAATTCCATGCAGTAGTTTTTGCGTGATGCGCGTACGAACATATAGACAGACAAGCAGACAAAAATTTAAAAAAAATATGTTTTGGCTCCTGTTATAAAGACCCCTCGTATTATTTTTCTTAAATATCTTCAATGAGCAGACATGGCAAAATTTTACAATTTTATAATATGTATAGAAAATAGTCAATACAAAAGTTATGTCATTTGCAAATCGTTAACTTAACTTTCCACTCGTTCGTTGATAGTTTACATGCAAATGTTACCCGAATGCTTATTAACATTCATGAGACTGATTACTCTGGAACTAAACGGTATTTTGTTCATGATAATTACTTGGTCAGATCAAAAAGCTTGTAACAAACAACCTGCGGCAAATTCCTACTTAGTAATTTTATTTGACGTATTGATGATTCAGTATTTTTGTCGGAAAGATAGCAAAGCAAGTATAATGTTTGTGTTATCAGTGCCGTGTGGGGGCTCGGCTCTGTCTGTTGATAAGCAAGACGGGCGCAATGCCGTCGACCGGCGCGTCTCGCACAGACTCTTTGCTCTTATCACCGACAACCAAAGGTCGAACTAATTATTTACACCCAATAAACAGTTAACGGATTCGGATAAAGAAACAGGTATTGAAATATATTATACTAACACATTTTAGTTCCTGGTTTAGTCGGTTCGGTAGGAACAAGACCAGCCTGCTTTTGTGTAAACAAACATTCAAAGCGGTATTTTCAAACATTAAGCATCAGTTAAACCTGTTTAAATTGAAGTTAAGTAAACATTAATTAACGCGGAAATAAGATACAAAATTCGTAGGTTGACTAACCATGAGATAATATTTTTAACATTAAACATACTAATTAAGTAGCTATAATCCGATATTTTTCATTGAAATACTAAGTGAGCCTCTATACCCGTCACTAAATAAAAAGCTAAGTACCGATTGCACCTGACTTCTTAATCCGCAGTTAAGACTGAGCTACGGTATTATGATCTCTCCGTCTTTCAAGCAAAGAATAAGATAGAAAGATCGAGTCGGTCCATTTAACACAGCGTTGGTTTAACAAGCTTGTAAAATTGGGGCATGCGTGATTGTCATGTTCGTATCAGTAAAACACGCTCCAAGAGAGGCATTTTAATTAGTAATTAATTAAATGGAAATGCACGATATTGCACTTGAAGATGTAAACAATTATTATATTGTCACTTCAAGGCCTTGTCTAGTGATCGAATCACCTTTGACCCGACACGCAACTTGAATACTTTGCATGTTATGAATCTTTAAATTATTTCCTTACAAATTTCAATTTAAAATAAGATTCAATAATTTGACATGCTTTACAACTGAAAAGACGTCCAGCCACCGTCAAATAAGTGCTCTGAAACCTGTAGAAATATTAATGAGTAAACCAAGTAACAATTAATTATTGTTATATAATCCGTTGCCTAAAACTTTGTCCGATCATTATTCCTAATTAACTTTGGAACGTTTCACCAACTAGAAAGTGCATTTTGGAAAATCCTACGTCACAACAACCATTCCGTTAAGTGTGGTTTGAACTGTATTTCAGTAGTCTTTAATGATAAAAAAATCTTAAAATGCTACTGTGTGTCAAATCAGCATATTACATCGAATATACAGGACGAGTGTGTTATAGGAGCGTTTTCTGAAATTTGCATTGTCAAAAATGGATACTAAACGTAAAAATAAATTAATAATAATGATAATGTGTGTAAACATGCGTTTTTGACGAGTGTAAATGAACACTGACCACGTCTAGAATCTACATTTTCTATAAAAACCTCAATGTCGCGTCCACCCTGATGAATAACACTGTAAAATTAACGCAGTAATATAAACACTTCATGAATTTTAATAACATTTTAATTTCAGGGTCACATCATTCTTAATTTGATAAAAGATAAATCAGAATAATGTTAAATCTTAGCAACACTCATTGTTTTTTCTGAAAACATCATTTGAGTGCTAATGAACGGAAAACTAGGTAATTCCATAATATAAGTATATTGTTTGTTACAAGTGTTAGTGTGAAAATCTAACAGTAGGAATAGATGTCATCAGTTAAAAAAACACGTTATCTACCAACCGCCAATTTTGCATTACGTACAATTTATTTTTTTATCCGTCTGTAATACTGTTTAGAGTCATTTATGCAATTATTTGCTTTTTATGTAACACTAACTCCAAAACAAATTATACGTGTGGAAAACGCGTTTTTAGAGCTTAAAGCTACGTATGTGCCAATCATGTTTTAGGAGCTAATTATATTATTATATGTATAACTGTTATGTACCTAATAATTTGTTTAGCCTAAGATCACTTAGCCTCGCTAATTGACCGTTTGATCAATAAATATATATTATTATGCTTACCTATATTCAGCAAAAAATACTTTCAAAATTGAGACAAACATTGTTATAGCTAATTTACCTAAAGGTAAATTTTACTCTGGTCTATGTTTTTAAACAACTTTCTGGTGTAAAAATAGAATAAAATTTCTTATAAAAATACATATCGCGTAACGTATTTTATCATCTTTCCATCTGAACTGGATTGAACTTTTTCGGTGTGACAGTGTCAACCAGCAAATAACAAATAGCTCTGCTACTTAACCTATCGTTTATTATAACGTAAACAACCTAATTTTGGAACAAATGTTATCAAATAATCACGAAGAGATCCAATACCAACGTCCCAAATAACTATCATAAGCGTGAAACAGCTTCCTTAATATTGTCGTACATTATTTTACTACGACATACCACTGAAGAACCAGAATTGCCGAAGACCCACATAGCTGTCGTACGCATGATACAGTTTCCACGTCCTTAACGTGTGATTATTTAATTTATAACCGGATATCGTCATCTCTGTGACTGACAAGTCCACCAGGGGGCACAGCTGCTCGAGTTTATCTGTTACTGGTAATGGATCGTATCTTAGAGCGCTAGAAACTGTCGCCACAGACACTGCTCAGTCTTCGAAATCTACGACTTCAAATTTTATATGGTTTTGTTCTTGTTTGATAAAGTTGTGATTTGATTTGTGACTATGACTTCGGATGAAATAACCTTAGATGATAATAACGGGAAAATTAGTAAGTTTGAATAAATTGAATATATATATAAATATAAATAGATATATTTTTATTTTTTTTTAATTTGGTAAACTTTGATTGCAACAACCACTTTTAATCCCTGCATCACTCTAGATTGACTGACAGACAATGCCTCAAGCATTAAGTCCACCTTGTTCATACTTTTGTGCTGAAGTTAAATAAATAAATAAGCATGCCTATTATTACAATAACTTTTGTGTGTTTTTAATGCTGATAAAATACGTTTCGGATACATTTATTTTTCGTTTCCATTATAAGAATGACCATATCCTTACGATTCTAACTATTTCTACGTTTTTCATTTAAATCGGTTCAGCGATAACAACCGTGAAACGTTATCGTGATTGCGATTACTTGTCATATGAGTTATGAGTTCCCTAATAGCTATGGTATTCCACTATTTTGTATTTCCATTGAAAGGGAACTGACATAATTATCAAAATAATCAAATTAGATCTGTGTCGCAAAATCAGAATTTAAAATGGCCTTTTTTTATTAATTTATGAATCGTGAATAGAACATGACTTGGAATCTAATTAACTGCTTACTTATACCTACTTAGCTCAGTTAGATTACGACCTACGGCCTACGGCACTTTTTTATTGCACAATCTAGCAATAACTTTCCAAATTGTGACCAAACGTTGAGCACTTCTGGATTGGAATTTAAAAATAATTAAACTTGTGTATTTTGTTTACAGTGTTGGAGACCGAAAAAAAAGATGACAAGAAGGCAAACGATAACGATGATCCTTTCATCCAAGCCATCGGAGCTCTGGGCAAGTGGCAAATATGGATATGTGCCGTAATATTCCTGGTCAAGTTCCCCGTGGCCTGGCATCAGATGAGCATTATATTCCTCGCTCCACCGATGAACTTCACCTGTGCGACCATCCAACCGGAAGAATTTGACAATGTGTGCTACTCCAACTGTTCTGATTACGAATACGATCATACCATATTTAAAGAAACTATCGCGTCGCAATGGAACCTTGTTTGCGACAGGTACTGGCTCAAAAACCTGACGCAGACCATCTTCATGCTCGGGATCCTCGTCGGGAACATGATGTTCGGCCATCTCTCAGACAGGTTCGTAAGATTTATTTAGAATATCAAGTGTATCATGCAGTTTGCGAATACTTACATCAATGGCAGTCTGTGCCTCTCAAATTGACACATCCTGCACTTACGTCTTGCACATCCGTTGTGTCACTAAAGTACGCTGCGATTACTAACAATAAAATACTTAAGAGATTACAATACTCGCATAAAGAGGTCACTCACCATTGCTGTACTCCTTTATTTGGTATTGTATTATTATCTTTTAATGAATAAGTACTATATGAAGTGAGGATTATGTGACCGTCAAAGTAGGGGTTGACGCCTTCGAAACATCAGTTTATGCATTTACGCCCAAATAATAAAGGCTTTTTAAATTTCTGTAATCGACTTTTTGCTCATATTATTAGAGGTATTTACTTTTTTTTGTAATTTTATTTAGAATATTGCTACTTCAAACTCTTGTCAAAAAAAATATGGGTGTGCAAAGAATTGCAAACATTTATTTACTACCAAGCCGTCGCACTATTCATAATTAATTCTTGGCCCAGGGTTCATTGATCGTATTGAAAAAAAAATGTACTAGTCGAGTTGGGCAAAACTTTTTAATTCTTTCGCGACCGCGGACCAAATTTTATATGTTTTGTAACGTTACTGTTTTCATATAATATGACGAGTAGATAAGTACAACTTTGACTAGGTACTAATATTACTACGACTTTCGTTACAAGAAAACATAGTATCCAGTTAGATATCATCCGATCGGAACTAGTGTGATCCACGTTTATTGATTGATAACCCTCAATCAAGCCCTTGACCGCTCTGGCTTCCTGATTAAAGATATGATTAATAGTTTATCGAATATAAACGCAGTAATATTATCATTAGTTCATATATCACGTTGTTCATATTGTGTTTACAGTTCACGTGTTTGCATACAAAAACTAAGAGACGTGTTGACTGATGCCATTGGTTGGTTATTCACAGCAAATAAAATAATATTAGCACCTAAAATAATTTTACCATTAAAGTGTTATATTATAAAGGATCAGTATACCTAAGCTGAACTTCTATTCTATACACGTACCTAATTTAAATGAACACAATAATATTTCTATTAATTCTTATTAAATAGAGAACTTTCGTTTAAAAATATAGCTTAGTAAGTTTTTATTTCATCTATATAAAATTGTATCTAGCAAAACAATTTTCATAAACAGCTGCTTCTCTTTTTACGAATCACATAGCCTTTGATTATAATTTCTTCTGCATTCACATAGCATTCTGTAAATGAATGAAAACACTGAACAGTGCATCAAAATATTGCTCATAAAATATGACAGGCGTGTATCAAGTTTAATTTTCTATTCTCAGATATGGACGTCGCCTTCCATTCCTGGCCGCAGTATTCCTCCAGCTTATATCTGGTGTAACGACCGCGTACTCCGTCAACTGGTACATGTTCACGGCGCTTCGGTTCCTGCTCGCCGTGGCCACTGGAGGTACCATGGTCACTAGTTTCGTCCTCATCATGGAACTGATCGGAGCCAAGTACAGAGACACCGTTGGAATCGTCTACCAAATACCCTTCAACTTGGGCCATCTAACGTTACCGCTCTTCGGATATTACCTTCGCGACTGGAGCACTTTTCAACTGGCCATATCTCTACCTTCAGTGCTCTTCTTGAGCTATTATTTCCTGCTGCCTGAATCCCCGAGATGGCTCCTAATAGCTGGCAGAACTGAAGAGGCTGTCGAGATTATGAAGGTTGCTGCTAAAAGGTGAGAAGCTTAATCATTTAATGCATTATGAAACTAAATAATAATTACATAGAACATGATTTGTCAATTAATTTTTCTGAATAAAAAAAAAATTGCCATGGCAGATTGATGATAACAAAAACGATTTAGCCAAATGAACTACCAGTCATGCACGCGTAAATGATATTCTTACTATAAAATGAAAATTAATTATGATGATTAATTATTGCATGAGGATACAATATTTTATGCAAAATGTAGTAGTAACATCCCGATATAATGTAATATCTCTTTTCAACGAGTAATAATTGCTTTTATCTCTAGCCGAGTAAAAGTAACAGTTTTTTATAAATATTTACGTTTATTGAAAATGTTACTACACTAATACATTTCTATGTATAATAAGTATGTATTTACAAAAGAAAAGTATATATGTATTAGTATGAGTTATTCTAGTATCCAAAGTACAAGCTCTGCTTAGTTTGGGACTAGATGGCGTTGTGTTTATGTTGTGAGATATTTATATTTCGATATTTATTTATTATTAATATTATTATCATAATATTGAAGACCCAAGATAATCATCAATTCGACTTTGATCGATATCCTATTTGTAATGCAGCTGCCGCAGTACAATGGACTTTGCAATGGTTATTTGTTGATAGCAAAAGTGTTACACATCTGTGTTACATTCATGAAATAATGGCGTTTTTGCTCTGATGAAATTTCTTATCAGATTCAATATTATTTCATGCGAAACCAACAACTGACTCCACAATCAATCAATTTTAGCCCAGAAATCCACATTCTGAAACTGAATATCCTTATAAAATTTCACGGTCCGGTAGTTCAGCCGTGAAGGCGTAACCGACAGACAGAATTACACATTGATACCTAATACTAGTATATACACTTAACAATCTTAAACAAGAATATAATAAAGGATTCCTATCCATTTCAGGAACGGTCGTCCAACAGAGAACATAGCAACATCGATCCAGAAGTTAGGTATTAACGTCTCGAAGTCAGAGGACCACGAACACGCATCTTTCATCGCTTTGTTTCGGACTCCGAAGCTAAGAGCTCGCACCATTGCTATCTGCTTCAATTGGTTCGTCTGCGGACTGTGTTTCTTCGGAGTCTCCCAGTACATTGGACATGTCTCTGCTGACGTCTTCACCAATGTCGCCCTCTCAGCCTCTCTACAGGTAATTATATTTATTATTTATTATCTTTATGGAGGTCCAACAGCTTATTCTAATTTGACTGAAAATGTTACTAGGTGATAGATAGCCAATTACAGGTCCTCGCGTTTAGTAATACATTAAATACATTTTCCAGAAACAACTAATTAAATACATCAATTAGATTACACATAAACATCAAAGCACTCAACAATATACAACCAAAGTACAGTACAGGTATTGCAGCATTCTAGGCAAAGAACTGTTCACTCATTCGTCGCCTCGCCACCGGAATACTAGTGCAGAATAAATCCAGGTCTAGATCTTTAGCCGTTGAGTTAAAGCTATTGCTCGCTCGATTAAGGAAAGAGTTTTGCCGATAATTAGAAGAAGATAAAGGTACATGTAAGGGTTTTGCTGATGTTATTAACTTAGAGGGTGCATTGAGATGAAGTTTATTTAATAGTTCAGGACATATATTATACCTTCACTCATGTTTCTACTCGGGGATTACGAGATACATACGCAAATCCGCATTTTGAAGCTGCGAGGTCGCACCATTGCCAATTGATTTAACTGGTTCGTTTCTGATCGGATCTTCGTAGTCTGCCAGTACATTTGACGTGTATTTGAGTATTTGTTCATATTTAAGAAATAGATACTGTCAAAAGAGGCATTGTTGGCCTCACAAGGTTAAATGATGGATGTCATGAATGAGGGTCATGTCCGTCAACTGTCTACCTACCACGGTATAAAATGATACATGCTTGCTATTAAACAATTAAAATAATACTTATCAGCTTATGATCATCATACCTAACACCTACATCTACAATTAAATAATAGTTCATAATTCAAATAAAAATATAAGTATTTACAATCGACGGGTGCTAAAAACAAAAGCGATAATAACGATTTGCAATTGGATTATTGCACAATCTACGTGATTATCATGTGCTACAACATGGTAAAAATATATAAATTTAAGTGGCAAGTAACCCTACAAAAATATTTTAAAATTTAATGTAAAGGCAGACTTAGCAACATCTCGTAAAATAAACATGATTAGATACAATTACAAGTTGATGTCTTAGATAATAATATAGCACTAACGATTAACAACAATTAACATTTGAAACTGTTCAAATGCTGAGAACGTTTTCCTATTATGTGCTCTCCTGTAAAGTAGCTGTTTTGCACATAACTCTTTTAACTTTGCACCCGTCGCAATGTCTTATCGCCAGTGGCTGCACCCGAAACTGGTATTATCTCGTAGACATAACAAATTATAGTGCCTACATTAAATAACGATAAAGTGACACAATCTTTACAATGCGGCACCGTTTCAATGTGAAATTTAAAAATAAATAGAAATGGAGTATTTGGAAACAATTTAAAAACATTCAATCGTCTGATTTCACGACTTTTAACTCTTGATCCATTAGTTATTTACATTACATACCTTCGCAGATTATGTAAAAAAATAAATTTTTCTCTTTCCAAAAATTTATCGATACGCTGGTACCGGTATACAAGGATCGCTCTGATTAATATTAAACTAAGACTTAAAGAATCCTCAGTATCGACCAATTTAGTCCGTATTCTTTTCCTATTGGTATTGCTAACACGAACTTTTTTTGATCAGGTACCTGGCACCCTGATCTCCGTCTTCACAAACAGACTCCTCGGCCGGAAGATCACATTGATAGGCGCCAACTGCGTCACCGGGATCTGTTGCCTCCTCATCATTGTCGTGCCACAAGCTGGAGCCAGCCACCTCACCCTCGGCTGCATAGGGCTCTGGGGAACGAGCATATCCTTCGCCACAGTCTACCTTTACGCGGGAGAGCTATTCCCGACTGTAGTAAGAAACTCGGGAGTAGGTCTTGCTTCTACCGTTGCTAGAATAGGTTCCATGATAGCTCCCTTCGCTGCCACCCTGACCCATTCCTACCCGTGGCTGCCACCCCTAATTTTCGGCATAGTTCCTCTAATAGGCGCGGCCCTATGCCTCCTACTGCCTGAAACTCGCGGAAAAACACTCCCTGACACTTTGGAAGAAGGTGAAACAAATATTTGAAGATTGAAGATTGAAAAGTTTACAAGTATTGCTATAGATATAAATTTATGTGTTATGTTTTTTTAATGTCATGAGTATGAGAGATATAGAACGTAGGTATTGGCGTGTTTGTAATATATAAAATGTTTGCTTTAATTCAATGTTAATTTAGGTACCTATATGTAACTGAACGTATTTTTGATATAATAACTAATATTTTAAGAAAATAAGAGGCATTGCTATGTCTATTGTTATAGGCTGTGAAATAAAAATAATACAATATTATACACGTTGTTTCAATATTTTTCACCTAAAAATTACCAGGTCGAATTTTGTTGAAATTTTGCAGACGTGTGGCTTATAAACCTATCCTCGATTAGACTATTTTTATTGGCGTAACAAGCAGAGCGAAGCCGCGGGTAGAAGCTAGTATTTTATATTTTTTCATACCTAGAGCAAACATCAAGTGCTTAATCACTAGAAAGTGTTTACGTAATCTTATTCTCATTTTCTACTACTTTCTATGACGTATAAATTTTTCCAATGCTTATTTGCCAATACGTAGAAAAATACGTTTTTTTTTTCTTTTTAATCCAGAGTTCCAGAATCACTAGTAAGCGGCTTTGTCTCGATGTAATTTACACCCTGTATAGAGATCAATACTAATGATACCATGCACACATACTCGCTAAAAATTTGCATAGTTTATCTTCTTGAGAATAATAGCTCATAAAATCCTATGTTATACAAATGCCCATACAAATACGTATGTAATCCTGTTTGTTACGGTGAATATTTAATAACAATGAAATATTAAATAGTCTCCTTATCTAGAATGTTTTATCACCGTCATAATACGTAATATACATAATACATAATACGTATTTCAGTCACTAAATTCAAGCAGCTCGTAGTTGGAATTGTGCCCGGTGGATGGCGCATGGCTCACCCCCTATCCCATGGGACCTAAACATAACAGGTGAAATGTGGGTGTTGTACACCTCTGCCACACCCATCTGGGCAATATAGGCGTGATGTTATGTTATGTTATCTTAATCAATTCATGCATTACAATGGGAAATAGGTCGATATGGTTTTGCTTAAGTTTAATCTTAAGAGGACATAGGACCTATGTATATGAATTTTTTTTTGCATCACGACCTTGAGAAGAAAAGTAGTCAGCAACAGAAGAACAGCTACACATGAACAAATTTTCAAAGTCACCTAGAACTCAAAATCGAAATTATTTCGTGTAAATATCGAAGTTTAAATTTTTTAAGTGTTTAGTAACTTTTGTTGTTTATTGCACCATTGCTTGGCTAACAACTTGTTGTTCTCCCTTATAGCACAGTATGTATCCAAAATGAGGAAGTCCTTAGATTTGACAACACATCCTTACTAATACATATTATAAATGCGAAAGTTTGCGAGTATGGATGTATGGATGTTTGTTACTCTTTCACGCAAAAACTACCAGGTCGATTTAGATGAAATTTTGCACACTAGTAGCTTATAGGCTGGATTAACATATAGGCTACTTATTGTCGACATATCACGTAAGTAGAGCCATGGGCGGAAGCTAGTAACTGCATATTATTATAAGGAAAATTAGTAATTTACACAAATAGGACTTGTGGTAGGTCGTGGTGGTGCAATATAAAATTAAGTAGGCCATGGCGTGGTCAAGACTCTTGACCTGCTGATATTCATTTAGATATGTACCACCGCCAATCTCGAACAACTCAAGTCTCTTACCAATGCTAAGCAATCCACAAGCTAAATAGCCAATAAAAACAAAAGTTATATAATATCAGAAGATACTTAAAATCTTTATTTTGTTTGTTTCTCGCCAAACAGTGTGACCTTGAGACTTCTTAAATTCCGATAACAAAGCTATGAAACGTTGATGACCTATATATCATCAGATTAGAGTAGGCATGTCACAGAGTACGGCATACGTTGTTACAGTGATCACTTCTTATGATAATATCGAAATCCGTTAATCCACGGCACGTTCTGATAAATGTTTTATGAATTAGCGTTTAATTCATTACATTGCTGCATTGTTTATACTTCGCGGGAACACAGTGCGCGTGGCTGTTCCATTATTTAAACAGGAAAATACAAACGAAAAGAGCCTGCTAAATACTTTATTCATATACATTTGTGTGTAAACATTACACGACTAAATAAAAATGTAACTATTGATATCAACGGCAGTTTACGTAATTAAAATTCGATAGCGAAACAGTGGTTGAATATATTATGTGAGTAGTTCACGAGCCGTTCAAGAAAACAGACAAAGCAAGAAGGTATGTGGTTTTATATTCGCTGTAAAATGACAATAACTTATAAATAATACTTGAGTGTTATTGTTTGTAGTTTTATTCTATACACCTGTATATAGGTCTGTATATGCACGAAATGTTGTAAAAAGTATGCTATATCTACTCATGTATACAAATACCTTTTTTCTTATTGCTTTTCCAATATGCCACATCAAAGCGTTTTATTACGTGTTTTTGTCAAATTTAAGACTTGTTATAGAATTCATTAAGTTCATTATCACTTCTATCGCGTACGAAAAGACATATTTCAAATTATTTTTGTTTATTTCAGCTAACGAGATGGATGAAGATCTTATAGAAACTGCAATTGGTCGCTTCGGGAAGTACCAAACATGGATTTTAATCTTAATCTCGGTTGGAAGGTTCCCAGCCGAGTACCAGCTCATCAATGTGGTGTTTCTCTTACCCAGTACTGATTACAAGTGTTTAGATAATAATGTGACGAACTATTGCCCTTGTGCCAACCCTGAATTTGATACTAGTACCGTGATCAGTTCTGTGACCAGTGATTGGAACCTCATATGCAATAGGACATCTCTGGCAAGTTTAGCACAATCAGTTTTGCAAATTGGAATATTGGTGGGCAGTGTGATTCTTGGATATATGGCTGACAGGTAGGTGACGTTATTTTATTACAAAAGGTATTATTATAAAAATAACCTAACAATGCACTGTTAACCACAATAGTCAGTCTACCAGTAACCAGTCTATAGTAGGTATAAATAAGTATTTAAGATTTTGCAAAATATTTCCTTTATACGGTTCATTCTTTAGTTGAGAATTTAGATGTAGAAATAGACCTTGGTGTGAGCCTTTTGACATCCGCCGGGCACACAAATAACACTTTGCCCGAACCGGGAATTGAACCCGCGACCTCGCGGTGAAAGGTGCATACGATAGCCACGAGGCCTTCGAGGCAGTTTACATTTAGTACATATCCTCCACTATTATCATTAAGTACGTAAAAACTTTGCGATAGATTCTCATTCAAGTTATGCTCTTTATATTTTTATTGCAGATACGGCAGAAAACTAATGGTACTAATTTCACTATTTTTCGAAGTGGTCTTCGCAGCATTATCGTCAGTAGTACCAGCCTTTTGGATGTTCCTGGTCTTCAGATTCCTCATCGGTACCATGTTAGGAGGCACTATGCTTTGCTGCTACGTGCACCTCATAGAACTGTGTGGAAAGTCCTTCAGACCGTACATTATTGGACTACAAGAGATACCGTTTATATTGTCATACGTCACCCTGCCCATCATAGCATATTTTGTGAGAGACTGGAGACCATTACAGCTGTGGACCTCGTTACCTTGGATCATAGTCGTGGCGTATTACTGGCTGATACCTGAATCTTCAAGATGGCTCATCACTATGGGAAAAAAGAAAGAAGCTGTTGACCTGCTCAAGTATATTGCTAAAAAGTAAGTTTAAAACAAGTGTATTATCTTTGAAAGCGTCTTTTCTTTATTGCACAAATGCTGATGATGTTCATAATTTGTTAAAGTTTTTAAATAAACCAATTAGACGTATCCGAATAATCGTACATTTGGTATCGAAAGCCAATTTTGTCAAATGCAGGCTCTCAATAGTAGAAAATAAAAAAAATGCATCATAAACATAAAAACAAACTTACGCGTTTTATTTGCAGAAACAATCGTCCAACAGACGACATAGAATCAATCGTGGCAAAAGTGGAATTGTCTAACAAAAATCAGCAGGTGAAGAGCACATACTTGGACCTATTCAAAACGCCGAAGATTCGCGCATACACAATGATCACGGCGTGCATTTGGATGTTCTGCGCTCACACGTTCTTCGGAATTAATCAGTACATCGGCCGTCTTCAAGGAAACATTTATTTAAATGTCATGCTTTCTGCTGCGTGCCTCGCACCAAGTTTATTCGTTGTCGTGATCGCTACACTCTATTTTAGAAGGAAAGTAACTGTTATGGCCACTTTTATCACTGCAGCAGTTTCGCTATTGGTGTTCATTTTCATTCCAAATGAGTTGCGAGCTGCAAATTTAGTGTTTGCTATAATCGGCTTGATAGGCGCTTATACGTCGTTTGTTCAAACATACTTGTTTACGTCTGAAGTATTTCCTACGGTGATCAGAAACACTGCAATAGGGTTTGCTTCCATGTTTGGCAGATTTGGCGGTTTTATTGCCCCCTTTGTAGTTAATATAGGAATAGAATGGATATCAATATTAATATTTAGTGGTATTGCATTCGCCGCTGCGATTTTTTGTTATTTTCTCCCTGAAACTAAAGATACTACTCTCCTTAATACTATTGCACAAAGGGAACAAGCAAAAACGTAATATAAGTATTGTTTTAAGAAAATAGTGAAGAAGTAGTGGTTTTATGAAATCATCATAATATATTTCTGAAAACTAAGTCGTAAGTTAAAAAATACTAAAATATACACACGGATGTATTGTATACATGAAAGATGTCAATAGCAGAAAGTAATATAAAGATGATGTTATTTTGGAATCTTATTTAAACTGAGGTATTAGTATTTTATCTATGTGCATTTAAAAATATTTTAAAATGGTTTATCGAGGTTATATTTTGTAAAAATAAAATGCAGAAATGTTGTTATTGTATGTATTAATCGTCGAATACAATTATTTTACATGTTGTCTTTGGCATAATTGAGAATTCACAGATGTTCAAATTGTTGAATACATTCTATGATTTACAACTAGTAAATTATTACTCTAACTCTAAAAACTACTTAACTAACTTATCCATAAGTAAATACTGAATGTTATGAAACCCGCCGAAGTACCAAGTAATAAATATAAAGAGTAAACTATGATACAGAACCCAGAATTGAAATAACACACTATTGAACAGCGAATACATGAACACAATATCAATTATGGTCCAGAACAGGAACCCTAGCTTTGCAAGTAATAGAGACCTTGGAGATCGATGGACGGGTGGCCTGTTGGACTCCGGGTCGTTGAAATTACCTGAAAATAAGGAATGATCTTTAAAGCATCTGATATTTAAATAGCAAGTCTGCTTCCCACGTAAAGGGTTGCTAATGTCCAGTTTGCTTCGGCATAAATAAGTAATTTAAGATGATCCACAACGCAAGGATTCCTTTAAATTGTATGTAAAGATTTTATATACATATGTATTTTAATTTTGCCAGAGCACTGCCAAATATTGCTTTAAAAAATGTATAGTTACTGCGACAAAGTTGCTCTGTCTGCAAAGAGCCTAAAACCTCAGAATCACAGGTATGGTGATAGTGATACCACAATGTAAGAATAACTATTTTTATGCTATGGCTGTGGTGATACCTTCTTTAGATTCAACCACGAGGACTCTTTTATTACCACATCATAAAATATGTTAACGAGTAGCCCACTAACTACTTAACAACTATCTCAAAGGTCGTTATTGATATTTTTTATCGAATTTAGCTATGCTTCATCATCATCACTACATAGTATAAAACAAAGTCGCCTTTTCTGTCCCTATGTGCGCTTAAATCTTTAAAACTACGCAACGGATTTTGATGCGGTTTTTTCCAATAGATAGAGTGATTCAAGAGGAAGGTTTTTATGTACATAATACATGCATAGAAAGGGGGAATTGTTTTACTCCAAATTTAACGCGTGCGGGCCACGGGCAGTAATGAATAAATCAAACTACTGGATCGATTTTAATCATTTTTTCAGTGAGTGACATAGGCTGTATATTATATACCCGTGCGAATCCGGAGCGGGCCGCTGTGTTTTTATATACTTACAACGTTCACAGTTTTTCTGTAGTGTATTTAGTATCAGCATTGTACCCGTGCGAAGCCGGGGCGGGTCGCTAGTAGCAAATAATACCAAGAAACAGTTGAAAAAAATATTCTGCCGGTCCCACAATTTGTTCAACTATTTCGTAGTATATCTCAAAGGTTTCCAAACATACCGCAATGGCAATTATGTAAACCACGCTCTTTTGCAAACTCTATTATAGGCTATTGCGGTAATCATGTTTATTGAAGCAAGGAATAACATTGAATTTAAGCAAAAAAGAGTGTTTATTTTGTAGTAAATAATTACGTAACGTAACCCAAAAATAGATATTTTAAGTACAGGGGTGGTTAATATATTTGTATAACAACATTATTAACAACTAACCTTCACAGTGAAATTTGCGCAGACTATTTTCCTTTTCGCGCCACCGATCACTCAGCCAAGATCTAAGAGCTGTATCTTCGTGTGGTAGATTTTGAGCAGGGTATCTACAAAATAATGTTTTTTTGAAAATAATGTTTTCTATCTAGCTAAGCAAGTACATATTTTTTTGTTAATTTTGCTTCATTATTTTTGCTTAAGGATAACATAGAAAATCCCTTTTATGATACAAGTGGTAAGTTATATCGTAACTTAAAAAAAAACTATTATTGATTTGACAAAAATATTATTTTATTCAAGTACTTGAAGATCTTTTGAAGATAGTCAGCAGCAAAAGTAGCTAAACACTTAAAAAAATTCAAACTTCTATACAACTTACATTTTTGCTTTAAAATATACCCCTTTTATAAAATAATGCACATATTATCGATTACTATTTGCCTTAATTCATCGATACGGTTTTTTGAATAAATCGATTTTGAAAAATAGTTTGTGTGTAGCTTCTTCTCTTGCTGACTTAGGTCTTTTTATTTTTATAACACGTAAAAGATTATCAAGTACCTTTTACAATAAAAATACACGTGGCTTGGAATTTGTCCTTTCACAAGATCCATTTCTGTCTGCACTGGAGTGTCGTAGGCGATGGTGACGTCATACACCGATTCGAGGCTGGACTCCTGCAGGCGAGAGCACAGGGCCGCCCATCCTGTGGTCCGAGGGTGAAGCACGAACTCATATTTCTGAAAAGTTATTGGTATAAATCATCAAACATTATAAGAGCTCTTGTGGAATGGACCAATAGTTTTTCGGCTGTTCTTAGTATAAGCATGGATAAATGTTATATATAATTCTTAGAAAATTAATTTCTTAGTATAAGCATGGATAAATATTACATAAAATTCATTAGAACAGGAAGATTTTGGTAGTGTGGGTCTGAGATGAGCAGCATCCACGACTTACTATTCAGCTTAATGCTCCTTCGTTTGAGCCGCTAAACAATAGTATCAAGTAATATTGTTTACAAAACTGAGTCGTGGTTTGTGGTGATATTAAATCTATAGGCACAGAGGACGTAATATTGTGGTCCTCAGTAGAAGCGACACTTCTACAATTTAATTTATTAAAATTTAATTTACTGCAAGTTATCAAAATGCTGCTAAATAATTTAATAAAGGCGCTGGCTGCCGAGAAGTATCACAACTTGCAAAATGACTCCAAAAATATTTTAATTATTTTTGTTGTGCAAAGTAGAAATTAAATGCAGCGAAAATTGAAGTAGGAGGAAGAAAAGAAAGACTTCACACACCCTTGAGCGCTTTTGAGGCACTCTCAGGCATGCAGGTTTCTTCAAGATGTTTTCCTTCACCGTTAGCGAGCGATAATTTATATGATAAATACACACATATCTTCGAAAACACGAATCTTAACGATTTATTGACAGAGGTGTGTGCCGTGGGTTCGAACCCGAGACCTTTCGACTTCGCAGTCCTGCGGTCTCATTATGAGAAGAGGCTCGAGCCCAGCAGTGGGATATGTATTAGATACAGGGTTACTATTATTATTATTATTATATATGTCTTCCAACTAGAATGCTGATCAAACCAACACTAGGCCTAAGATTCAAAATTTAACTGCGTTTTTTAATAAGGAAACAATTCAAGAAACGCATCATGTTGGCGATTGTTATTTCATAGTAAAACGAATGTAGAAGTTAATAATGACTGCGGAATGTTAGTAAATAGTTCCACCTGTCACTTTAATTGCTACAGCTGGCGATGAGAAATGTGGCGTGATTCGACGAATCAACGTCATGGCCTGAGCTAATTCAATGAATAAAATACAGTAGTTTTATTGAATGCATAAATACGAAGTTATTGCAAAGCGGAATTGGTAAACAATGCAATTTACTTACATTATTCAGATAAGTTTAAAGTGAATAAGTGTTCATTTGAAGTCTTGATTTTTATTTTTTTTAGTAGGACTTTACTGTTATGTTTTAAGAATTAAGAAGATTTTCCTATTTTTTTTACGTAATAGTAAATCTGTGTGCTAAATTTGAGACAAGGCCTTAGACCATAGGACCACAGGCGCGATATCGCCCCCTTGGGAGCGATGGAGCTTGTTGAGGGGGCGGTAGCGGGTCATAACTAATTTGGTGAGCGTTATGACGATCAAGGGTCGCGGCAAGTGTTGCAATCCGTCCTATAGGTAAGGCAGCGTCACATTTACTTCAAAGGTAGAAGAGAAAGGTTTTGAAGAGAATATATAATATTCAATTGAATATATTAATTGCAATGCAAATGAAAGCCATGACATGAGTAGTACAATTACAGAGGACGAGAGAGACTAAATGGACAGACAAATTGTAATAACGAACTATTACCATATTGTTATATAACGAAATATTCACCAGTCGGCTCGTGACCACGAATGATGCAAGTCATTTCGAAACGTCGAGCATAGGTATATAATTACGCGATTTAGACACATTGTCTAAGTTTTAAAAAAAAGCTCAAATTGCGAAAGTTTAAAAACATAAAACAAACTATTAAATAATAAAAGGAGAGCGTTGGCTTTTCTTTATCTTGTAAAGCGGGTGGTTGTCCAAAAAAGATTGGTTAACTATGCCTTAGGCCATTATCTATGATAAGAACGGAAAAATGAACAAGGAACAAGATTTTTTACCGTTTCCGTGATTATAATGTTATTGTTGAAACTGACCTGTGTAAAACTGTTTTTTCCGTTAATAAATTCTCAGCAGTAGTACGGACTCTGGAATTGTGTCCGAAGGAGGCGATAAGCTTACTCCCTATGACATGGCACTAAACATAACTGGTGAAGTGTGGATGTTTATACCTGCAAATTATTAGCAGCAGCAAACTTCTGACTACGCCGACGATTGTCTTCACTTAGATCAGTTCCTTCAGGAAACAAAATCAGTCTGTAGTTATAATCTAGTTTTTGATAGTAGTCCACGAATTGGGCTAGACTCACTTGGTCCTCTCGCCAATTCCGTTTCACATAGAGGAAAAAGTTCAACTGCATTATCCATCCTGCAAATTAAAGTACAATTACATTTTGAAAAATCCTATTAAATTCACTTTACACAGTCGCTGATATCTTGTCCGACTACCGGGAATGTATAAAAACATAATTTCATAGCGTGAAATCAGTTCTCCAACAAAGCCTACCTACAACAAATAACCTATAATATACTTACTTACTAACCTAAAATAACCTACACTTACTTACCTTACTTAAAGAATTTTCTTACACGATAGCTTCTATCTACACTCTATTTAACTTACCCAGTCCAGGAATATTTTTAATTTCATCCTTCAACACAAATTTAATTTTAGATTTGCCTCCAATATCAAGTACACTGTTAGAATGACTAGGTTTGTCGACAGGCTGCTTACACGAACATCCTTCTGCAGCAGGGTTTTGTGTGGCATGGTACAATGCTATCCATACGTAATTCCAGTCCACTCTTGTACGATGGTTCATCACTATTATTGTCTTTTCATCTGCGTTCACATAATCACCGAAGTGATGTAACTCTGTGCTGCAGCACCATTGAAACAACGCCTGAAAAATGTCCAATGTAAATAAAGTAAACAACCTTAAACTACAATTACATTTTCATGATTTAATTGCGCGATAAATAAATAAACATAAGATATCTTACCACAGGATACAATTCCCATAAAGCAAATAGTACATCAACTAACTTTCTGTACAATCTATGACTAAAAAACATCAGGTACATTATAGGACAATAGAGAACAAAAAAGCCTGGAACCAAATACGAAAAAAGTATTAAGATGATAGTTTAAAAGCAAGAAGTAAGTAAGAAGTCGAGGGCAACATTAGGCTAGGCATTTAGCAAAATTGTTTTTACGTTTTGTCTTGGGCAACGTACAAAAAAAGCAAATACAGATTAAAGTGCAAAAGGTAATGACTAATATCTAGAAAACTACATAAGAAATGAAACATTGCACTGTAGAAAAAGTACAATGCAAAATATTACCAATAAAGATAACTGATTTTATTACTTTTCTCTTTGATTTCAGGGCAAAAATGAGCTATCCATCCAGTAACATAATTATACCATGATTTTACTATTGCTAAGTGCCTAATCTAGCTCCAAAAGAATAATGTTGACGTACCAGAGAGTATGGTGTAATACCACGCAGCACAAATCAGGAGGCCGGCCGCCATGGCGAGGCCGCATTTGGACTGGCTCTAATGGCCAGGGAAGCCATGCCGGTGCTCGACAGGTAGATTAGAACCCCTACGTGATCCACTAAGCCCTATTACGTCTACGCGACGCCTCAGGTTCAAATTGTAAGCTAAATTTGTCGAAGCTGCTTACATTAGATTACATAACAAATAACTCGTGCTTGGGCATTTTACTTGTTTGTGTTCAAAAATATCATAATCCGAAGAATATTTCAAATTAAATATAACATACAGGACTGGTCCTCAAAAACACAAATTATTATGAGTATTGTAAGTCATTTTTAAAATGAATAATTAGAAATAATTTCCTGAATTGGATTGGTTAAGTGGCGAAAATATCATGTTAGTTTGAAATGCTTTGATAGCAAAGGCATAAATTAATGAATAATACACATTTTAGTTTAAGTCACTTTTAATAAAGTTACTTTGAGCTATATATCGGGATATCATAAAAGCTATTTTGAGTCTAGGTACCACTAATACCTAACTTTCCTCTGTACTTGTTTTTGGAGCATTGTTGTTTGCTCGATTCCGTTGAATTCCAGAAAATTCTTCACCTTCTTCTAACGTCATAGGTAGTTCACAATATTTCGTTTCTGGTAAGAGCATACACAACAAAGCAGCCACAATGGGGAACACGCCAAAAGCCACAGGCGCACACCATTGCCCATGCCGTCTCAGGTCTACCACAAACGGTGCAACCATAGCACCGACGCGAGCCATCATTGAACAAATGCCCAGCGCAGCATTTCGCACTACTGTTGGAAACATTTCGGAGCAATAAAGGTAGACGATAATAAAAACAGCGTAACAGCACATTATACCAGCACACCCAAAAACTAAAGATGTTTTCCCTTCAGACAAAAAAGCAACTGCCAATATACAAACGCTGCATGCAACGTTTGCACTAATAACAACAAATTTACGTTTACTGAAAATGATAAGTGGTATAGAAAGGATACACCCACTAAAACAGACAAACCCGCTGAGTGCCACGTTTACAAATATGTCCCCGCTGACATGACTGATAAAATGTGTCATGCCATAAAAGCAGTAGCTGCATGTGAACCAAATATAACACATCACTAAAATGTTTCTTCTCATCTTTGGTGCCCGAAACAAATCCAAAACAGACCCCTTGGGTTTTACGAGTCTGTGTTCCACTTGGTATTCCTCTATTTTTGCCCGTATGATATCCGGAGGTAAATTATTTCTGAAAATATCAACATCATTGTTTAATTCAATATAAGTAAGGGAAATCTAGGTAATTGCACTGTTATTTGCCAACATACTGCGATCTCTTCACTGACGATAATAATTAGAAACTAAGCAGGAGACATGCAACAGTAGATGAAATTGCTAGATAGCGTAGGAACGTGCAATTGGTTCGTACGCAACACTTCGTGACATTACATCATCAGACGACTTTTTAGAGAGGATATCTCGCAAATTTATAAAATATATATTTACACTTCAGCAACCCGCTCCATTAATTTCACAGCTTCTTCTGTTCTGTTCATTGCCAATAACCATCTTGGTGTTTCTGGTAATATGCAAATATAAACGAAGAGAACAACATTCACCAGTGATATGGCAAGCTGGAAGTACGTGTAATCTCTAATAAAATATCCAAATGCTGCCAAAGTTATGTGGCCGACAGTAAACGGTATGTGAAACAACACTGACACCAAGTCCCGTCTTTCAGCTCCCACATATTCCATGACAATCACAAAACTGACGACCATGAGACCACCAACTGCGAAACCAGTTATCATTCTGGCAAAAGTGAAACTCCAATAATCGGGGAGAAAGGAACTTATCACGCCCGAAAATATCTCTAATAATACCGCGATCGTTATTGCAAATTTTCGCCCATGTCTGAAATAATACAAATTACATAATATATTTATTTAGTTACAGATTTTTTTAAGAAAATCATGTTTATTGAACAGTATTTTACTTACTTGTCTGATGCGATCCCAAATATAACACTTCCAACAAGTACTCCAAATTGAAAAACTGTTTGATTAAAATCTTTTAGCCATGATCTTTCACATGTTAAATTCCATTCAGTGACTATAGTCTTAATAAAAACTGATTTATCAAACATGGGATCAGAACAACACGTGCTCCCGTCCGGACATTTATAATAAGCAGGCGGAGCCAAAAATATGATTGCCATTTGATAATACGCAATACCGAATCTACTAATAAATATAATGAAACATATAAAGAATTGATACTTCCCAAATATTCCTATTAACTGATTTATAAGCACCATCGTATAAATCTATAAAATAATTGTGTCAAAAGGCACTAAAATGGTGAAGGCTCGACAGTTAAGACACAATTTTATTGATTTAAGTTACAGCAATAACAAGTAGGCTGTGCTTCAGTACTTTATACATAATAATATTAACTTATATGAAACTGCAAAAATAAAATAAATGGACGCGGATGGCTTTTGCTTTACTAATAAAAGACTTATTTATTAACAAATATTTAATTTGCAAATTCAAAGTTTCTTTCAATCAAGGTTTAATTTGCAAATTCAAAGTTTATATTTTAAATCGTCATCATGAGCTTCATGACGAGGATTTCGTACAAATGTCTTTGCATAATTAACACAATGATGAAAAAACCCACGCACACACACAATTTTAAAAGAATTTAAGTAAATACAAATTCTCCAATACGATTAATTTAACGTTTATGTTTAACATACACAAAATAAATTAACAATAAATCTTGCTTAAGACTTAGGTTATTTAACAATTATACAACCATTTAAAGTTTACCTAAGCAGTTATTGTTATAATCCATTCAGAGTATTGCGAATGGGATGCAACTGTGCAGAGCCTATACTTTTTGTTTTTGTACAGGATATCTTATCTAAATAGTAATAAAACACGCTTTTGATACTAGCAGAACTAAAAAGTAGAACATTATTTTATATAAGTTCAAAAACCGTGCGGTGCTTCCTAAGATTTTTCACAATGTAGCATCGCACGCTTTCGTGGGTGTCAAAATTCAGTATCATTAAAATATAGCATTGATTTTGTTCCAAAGATTGATGCCCTTTTATGAAGTATATCTAATAAATAAAATGAATATTATGTAAACGTCTTATGATCGTAATCAAATTGACGCAGATAGACCAAGTATTACTTTATCTGCACATTGCCAGGAGCAGATGATCCAGTTTTGGTCTTTTCACCAAACGCTTCACCTTCAGCTAAAGTAGTCATGAGATCACATCCTTTGGTTTCTGGCAACAACATTCCTGCAAACACAGCGATTGCTGGCACTAACCCAAACAGAAAGGCTGGAAGCCACGTAGCGACGTCCTCGCTTTCAACTACAAACGGCGCTATCATGGACCCTATCCGAGCGCACATTGATGAAAATCCAATTGCCGCGTTTCGCACCACAGTAGGAAATAATTCCCCGCTATATAAGTACACCATTATAAACACGACAAAAGCAGCTACGTCGCCAATACACGCACAAACTACAGATGATATACCTGGAGGTATAAATGCCAGAATAAACATACAAGCTGCACAGATGCCCTGGAACAGTACGAGCACAGTTTTTCTTTTCATAACTTTTATCAAGGGCACACATAACAAAGTACCCATTAAGGTGATAGTAGCACTAGCTAAAACATTCACGAATATGTTTCCAGTCAATCGGCTTATGTATTGCGAGACACCGTAAAAACAATAACTGCATGCAAACCAGTTATAGGCCATTGCTAAAATATTTCTTCTCAGATTTGGTGTTTTAAAAAGATCAAATAGAGTTCCTTTCTTCAATTCATTCTTTTCAATCTCTGCCTGATAGGCCGTTAATTCTGATCTTATAGTATCGGTCGGCAGCTTGTTCCTGTAACAGTTCAGAATAAGAAGCATCCGATGCCGGCGCCACACAATTTTTCTTTTTGACAGTAACATAAACTGTAAAATACAAAAATAATCACAAAAGACTTACATTTTAGCTACTTTCTCCGTGACTTTAATGGCGGCGTCTGTTTTCCTCATAGCTAGCAACCATCTTGGTGTTTCGGCTAATAAGCAAATATAACTTAAGAGAATAATAATAGGCAAAGATATTGAGAGTTGGAAATCGGAATAATCTCTGAACAGGTACCCCAGCAAAGGTAATGTCACATGGCCCAAGTTAAATGGTGCTTGATAAAGAACTGATACCGTGGGTCGGTACATGGTTCCTATAAATTCACTCATGTGTACAAATCCAATGACCATAGTTCCTCCAACGGATAGACCAACAATAAACCGGAATAAGTTGAATAACCAAAATGACGAGGCGTAGGCCGCTGCGACTCCAGCGGTTACTTGGAGGACTATTGCCACTACAAAGGGCGGTTTCCTTCCAAATCTGAAACGTTAATATAAAATTAGTTAGTGGATTAAGATTAAAAAATTAGAGTGCAATTCTTTTTCCGAGAAAAAAACTATTTATAACTATGAAATAGATAGCTGTATAATAAAAGCGTGTTAAAATGATACATCACCGGTCAGAAAGCATGCCAAAAACTATACTGCCGAATAGTGTGCCCAACTGAAATAACATCTGTACAAGACCCGCTAGCCACTTCCTGCCACATATCAATTTCCATTCCATTATAATACTTCTGGTGAATATTGATCTATCAAATACGGGATTTTCACAGGGACATTTATCCTTCACTCCATCACACGTGAAACTGGCTCTTGGAGCCAGAAATATAATGGCCATTTGATGCCATGCTATGGGGAATTTTGACAAAAAAACCAAAAAACAAAGCCAAAAATGATATTTCCCCCACTGTCCCATTAATTTTTGCAAGACGTCTACTGGTGGTGTTCCTGAAAATAAAAAAATAAATCGTGAGGTTACTAAGGATCGGACGCAATGTCACGGACCCGGCTTGGTAGCGTTGCTCCCCACAATGGACAATGAATGCTGCGGCCACATAGTTTCTACGTGGGTGACCAAGCCACGGCTACGAAGACTATGCAATGTACGGTAAATATTTCTAAAAGTGTACTTACCTTGAGCCATTATTTATGTATTTATTATTAATTTAGTATAATAAAACTTTAATAAGATATCCTCATTTTATATTCATTTTATATTAAATTACACAGAAAGTTTACAAAAATACATTTTATTTAAACCCAACCAAAATCAAAAAGCCTGTCAAAATATACTTACACAATAATTTATTCCGTCATCCGTCAAGGTTTAGCGCATAGATTAGAAAAAGTTTTTGTGTATGCTATAGTCAGACTATTACAGGCCCATTGCCATACTCGGACCCAATTTCCACTAAAGCGGAGCGGAAATGTGCGCCGAAGCTGACAGGTAATTTCTACCAAAGCTTAGGTAGAAATTCAGCCTAAAAATAAATATGGACACCCAATTAATGCAAATATTTATGAAAATACTGCTGCTAAAACTTTGACAACTAGTTTTGTATGGCGTGAAAGAAAGGCGCTCCTTCACGTTTGGCGGCGGTAGTCACCTGATAATGACGCCTTTGGTTAGCTTATTTTTCTTACATGACATTGTATACATGATCTCTGGTTTGCCAATTTGAATTAAATTAAGAATTTAAAATTTGATGACAATTTGATGCAAAAGAACCGTAAATTTTCGTCATGTTACATCCATAGACTTAACGTCCTTGGTTACATCTTGATATCTTTTATCAGTTACCAGATCTAATACGAAATTTATGTTCCAGTATTTCTATAAAGATAAAGAATATTTATACACATCACGAGCGGAGCCCAATACGCCCACCACAATGACATGTCTATTCTCTAACTTGGGTAAGGGCTACTGAAGCGTGCGAGCCCAGGGCTATGATCAGAATTCCATTCGTTAGACACGAAATAATATTATTATTAATAAAATTTACAAAAACCATTATGGACACGCCAGAGATAATAAATCTCAAGATTTAACATGAATTAAATTGACAGGAGTATCTTTTTTTTGTAGATTAGCATAGTCAATAGTCAGTCTTTCTAGCTGACATTCTTAAAAACAATAACTGCATGCAAACCAGTTATAAGCCATTGCTAGAATATTTCTTCTCAGATTTGGTGTTTTAAAAAGATCAAATAGAGTTCCTTTCTTCAATTCATTTTTTCAATCTCTGCCTGATAGGCTGTTAATTCTGATCTTATAGTATCGGTCGGCAGCTTGTTCCTGTAACAGTTCAGAATAAGATGCATCCGATGCCGGCGCCACACATTTTTTCTTTATTCATAAAAAAGTTACATAAACTCTAAACTACAAAAATAATCACAAAGACTTACATATTAGCTACTTTCTCCGTGACTTTAATGGTTTTCCTCATAGCTGTCAACCATCTTGGTATTTCGGCTCATAAGCAAATATAACATAAGAGAATAATATTAGACAAAGATATTGAACTTCTGGTGAATATTGATTTATCAAATACTGGATTTTCACAGGGACATTTATCATTCACTCCGTCACACGTGAAACTTGCTCTTGGAGCCAATAATTAAAATGAAAATTATGTAAACATCTTATGATCGTAATCATATTGACGCAGATAGACCATGTATAATATTACTTTATCTGCACATTGCCAGGAGCAGATGATCCAGTTTTGGTCTTTTCACCAAACGCTTCACCTTCAGCTAAAGTAGTCATAAGATCACATCCTTTGGTTTCTGGCAACAACATTCCTGCAAACACAGCGATTGCTGGCACTAACCCAAACAGAAAGGCTGGAAGCCACGTAGCGACGTCCTCGCTTTCAACTACAAACGGTGCTATCATGGACCCTAAGCGAGCGCACATTGATGAAAATCCAATTGCCGCGTTGCGCACCACAGTAGGAAATAATTCCCCGGCGTGTAAGTACACCATTATAAACACAACAAAAGCAGCTACGTCACCAATACACGCACAAACTACAGATGATATACCTGGAGGTATAAATGCCAGAATAAACATACAAGCTACACAGATGCCCTGGAACAGTACGAGCATAGTTTTTCTTTTCATAACTTTTATCAAGGGCACACATAACAAAGTACCCATTAAGTTGATAGTAGCACTAGCTAAAACATTCACGAATATGTTTCCGGTCAATCGGCTTATGTATTGTGAGACACCGTAAAAACAATAACTGCATGCAAACCAGTTATAGGCCATTGCTAGAATATTTCTTCTCAGATTTGGTGTTTTAAAAAGATCAAATAGAGTTCCTTTCTTCAATTCATTCTTTTCGATCTCTGCCTGATAGGCCGTTAATTCTGATCTTATAGTATCGGTAGGCAATTTGTTCCTGGAACAGTTCAGAATAAGATGCATCCGATGCTGGCGCCACACAATTTTTATTTTTGACATAAACTGTAAACTACAAAAATAATCACAAAGACTTACATTTTAGCTACTTTCTCCGTGACTTTAATGGCGGCGTCCGTTTTCCTCATAGCTAGCAACCATCTTGGTGTTTCGGCTAATAAGCAAATATAACATAAGAGAATAATAATAGGCAAAGATATTGAAAGTTGGAAATCGAAATAATCTCTGAACAGGTATCCCAGCAAAGGTAATGTCATATGGCCCAAGTTAAATGGTGCATGATAAAGGACCGATAACGTGGGTCGGTACACGGTTCCAATAAATTCACTCATGTGTACAAATCCAATGACCATAGTTCCTCCAACGGATAGACCAACAATAAACCGGAATAAGTTGAATAACCAAAATGACGAAGCGTAGGCTGCTGCGACGCCAGCGGTTACTTGGAGGACTATTGCCACTACAAAGGGAGGTTTCCTTCCAAATCTAAAACGTTAATATAAAATTAGTTAGTGGATTAAGATTAAAAAATTAGAGTGCAATTCTTTTGCCGAGAAAAAAACTATTTATAACAATGGAATGGATAGCCGTATAATAAAAGCGTGTTAAAATGATATATCACCGGTCAGAAAGCATGCCAAAAACTATACTGCCCAATAGTGTGCCCAACTGAAATAACATCTGTACTAGACCCGCTAGCCACTTCCTGCCACATATCAATTTCCATTCCATTATAATACTTCTGGTGAATATTGATTTATCAAATACGGGATTTTCACAGGGACATTTATCCTTCACTCCATCACACGTGAAACTGGCTCTTGGAGCCAAAAATATAATGGCCATTTGATGCCATGCTATGGGGAATTTTGACAAAAAAAGCAAAAAACAGAGCCAAAATTGATATTTCCCCCACTGTCCCAATAATTTTTGCAAGACGTCTACTGGTGGTGTTCCTGAAAATAAAAAAATAAATCGTGAGGTTATTACGGATCGGACGCAATGTCACGGACCCGGCTTGGTAGCGGTGCTCCCCACAATGGACAATGTATGCTGCGGCGACATAGTTTCTACGTAGGTGACCAAGCCACGGCTACGAAGACCCACCGCGACGAAAACGTATGGACAGGTTTAAATGGTTTAAAAGGGGCCATCAGAATGTTCAGGAGAACGTGGCGCCAGTGCCTTAAAGACCAATATTATGCGATTTCAGGGACTATTCAATGTACGGTAAATATTTCTAAAAGTGTACTTACCTTGAGCCATTATTTATGTATTTATTATTAATTTAGTAAAATAAAACTTTAATAAGATATCCTCATTTTATATTAAATTACACAGAAAGTTTACAAAAATACATTATATTTAAACCCAACAAGCCTGTCAAAATATTATTTAATCTGAGGCTTATATACATGCCAGAGATAATAAATTTCAAGATTTAACTTGAATTAAATTGACAGGAGTATCATTTTGAATGAAATATACACGAGATGAAATGCACCAAGATATTTTCTAAGATATGTGACATCATAGGAAAAAAGAAATAGTGATTTATTAAATGAAAAATAGTTAAGAAGATACAAAACTTTATTGAACTTATGAACGTAAATAAAATAATTGAGAATAAACTATTATACTATTTGTCATCTAAACATATAATTAAATCGTAAGAAAGTCAAAACTTTTTTTGGGTCCAGTTTCTTTTTTCTAAAATATAAGTATACGTTAAAAGCCATTTGCATGCACTGACTGTTTATTTTATGTCCGAAGATTTTTCGATTCATCTTGAGATTGTTATTACATGTGTACCTCTCACAAGGTGTCTGCAACAGTCAACACATGCGATCGCTACCCGTGTAGCGAACGAAATGAACAATTACAAAAATTTGCCCACCACCCGCACCTGTTTCAGTCCCCTTTGTCGTCATACCCCCGCGCCCCTGTACCGCGCAGGCGAGGACTCAGTTAAACGGTCAGCCTATAGCATAATCTATAGTCTGTCTTTCAAGCTGACATTCTTCTCAGAGATGGAATTTTGAGAAAATACATGAAAATAAGATGACTGATGACGATGAGGGACGCAGTGCGTAACCTGCCATACAAATTGTTCTATGGTCTATGGCCACCTAGGACCGTCTTAGATTCTTATTTTAAAGAACCCGGATTGTATAAGAATAGAGCGTAGTGCGTAAACGGCCTTATTCTGAGGGAGGAATAGACAAAATATGTGACAGCTGATGGCTGCCACTCTAGTCTATGCATTTTATTTTTTAGGCTTCAAAAATGAAATAATGAAATTAAACTATGGTCGGTACTGGTACCGAAAAGTACATATTTATTTAATCAGGCAATAATGTACAAAGCTACGACTTAAAATTATTTTCACTCATGTATTTATTTACATGTGCTTACATCTAATAGGTACAACCAATGACATTTATGGTACAACCTATGGTTTAGGGTCCAAGTGATAATTTAGTCATTACTAAGATAATACTGGGTGGCGCAAAAGTAAAGACCCTATTTGGTTCAGCTATAACATTTTTTCTAAATTAGAAAACTAGATTTAGATTTTTTTAAATGTATATTTGTGCCATTAAATTTCGTACCATTAGGATTTAAAGATGATGTCTTTTAAATGGTGACCTCCAGAGTTGATACACCTTGAAGAGGATGATTTTCCTTCAAAATTGGTTATGAGTGACGAAGCGCATTTCCATCTCTCAGGGCATGTCAATAAGCAGAATACTCGGTTCTGGGGCACTGATAATCCGCGCATTATTCAAGAAACACCTCTACACCCACTAAAAGTTACTGTATGGTGTGGCATCTGTGTTGACAGAGTGATCGGACCCTATTTTTTCGAAGACGCTGGAGGCAATGCGATAACTGTCACTGGAGAACGCTACAGAACCATGTTACGTGAGTTTTTGATACCCAGTTTGGACGAATTGGGGCTGGAGCACATCTGGTTTCAACAAGACGGCGCTACGGCACACACAGCGCGCGACACTATGGACTTAGTGAGGGACGCTTTTCCAGACCGAGTTATCTCTCGTTTTGGCGATTTGCCTTGGCCTGCAAGATCACCCGATCTGACCAGTCCAGACTTCTTTCTTTGGGGTTTTTTGAAATCTCGGGTGTATGTGAACAAGCCACAGACTCTCGCAGCTCTAAAAGAAAACATTCGTCAAGAAATAACGAACATATCGCAGGAAGTGTTACGGCAAGTTATGCAAAATGTCATAAATAGGGCTCAAATGTGTATCAACTCTGGAGGTCACCATTTAAAAGACATCATCTTTAAATCCTAATGGTACGAAATTTAATGGCACAAATATACATTTAAAAAAATCTAAATCTAGTTTTCTAATTTAGAAAAAATGTTATAGCTGAACCAAATAGGGTCTTTACTTTTGCGCCACCCGTTACATTCTTAGTTACTATTGTTATAAATTCGAAACTAGAGCCTTAATAAAGAATACAAAACCAGGCTTACCTAGCTAACTCTACCTACTCAATTTTTATCATCTCACATTTACCTACATTGAATCTCTTATGAAACTTTCTTTAGGAAAAGTTTTAAGCAATAATTTACCAAAATTGTAATATAACCATAATTTATCACCATGTAGATTTTGCAGTACCTACAACACGCACAAGTAATGAGATCTTTGTCGCGTACGGAATGGACACACTTCTTAAAACGATCATATCCTTATTATATAAATTGAATTTATCATAGTATCACTCGGCCCACGATACTCAACGTTTTTTCTAGATATGTAGTATATTTAGAATCATCTTTTTGTGTCAGATTTATTATTTTTTCCAAACTGTTCTCCTTCTTCTATCGTAGTCATAAGTTCACAGCCTTTAGTTTCTGGTAAGACAAAGGTCACAAACGCTGCCAATAGTGGCAGAATGGCAAACACAATGGGAGGCATCCACAGTGCCTTATCTCTCAACCCTATCACAAATGGCGCGATCATTGAACCGATTCGGGCTGACATCGAAGAGAACCCGATAGCAGCATTCCTAACTACAGTCGGAAATAACTCCGTACAATACAAGTACACGACTACAAAAACTATAAAACTGGCCACAACTCCAATACTCGCACATATTACAGAACCTATGCCTTCAGGTATAATAGCTAGTATGATTAAGCAGCCAGCACAAATAAAATGGAAGACAATGACAATGGTTTTTCTGCCAATAAATTTCATTAGAGGTATAGATATGAAAGTGCCGAGTAGAGTGACGCTCGCACTACATGCCACGTTGATAAATGCATTGCCGCTGAGCTGTCCTACATACTGCGATACTCCATAAAAACAGAAACTGCACGTCAGCCAGTTAAATGACATCGCTAATATGTTTTTCCTCAGATTTGGAGTTCGAAACAAATCTAACAAGTTCCCCTTCTTTAATTGATGTTTTTCTAAAGATGCTTGATAGGCTTCCACGTCGGCTCGAATATTTTCTGTTGGACGTTTGTTCCTGCAAAAAATAGCAAACTGGTTGTTAATGACTAATATGTTATATAAGACAGTAAACTGGTTCCGAAATCAATGCCAGGCTCAACTTTCTTTTTATTACAAGGTCAAACCTAAAATTGTTGTCCCAATCAATGACTGGGTAAGAATACTTTTGCATCCAATCATGTTTGTTTCAAACATATCTTAGTCTACTAGTGATCTACAGATATACTTACACCTTAGCTACTTTTTCCAATAGAATGACTGCCTCATCTGTTCGTTTCATCGCTATCAACCATCTTGGTGTTTCTGGTATGAGAAAAAAATACGACAGCAAAATAACCACTGGCGCAGATATTGCCAGTTGAAACTGAGAGTAATCTCTGCAATAGTAGGCAAAAAGTGGTAGCATCATATGGCCCAAGTTGAAAGGGGCTTGATATAGAGCTGATATGACATCGCGATACTGAGTCCCAACAAATTCCATGACGATGACGAATCCAATGACCATCGTGCCCCCAACAGACATTCCGACCAAAAATCTCAGGAACGTAAACGTCCAAAATTCTGGCACATAAGCTGCTGCCATCCCAGTTGATATTTGTACGACTACTGCTAACAAAAGCGGGCTCTTCCTTCCAAATCTAGAAACAGAAAGGTAAGTAGAAAGTAAAATTAAACCACTTTTATATAAAAAATATCTTGATTTTATGGTGACACAAGTTCTTTGCGATTTTATTCTTTGGAAATTGATGAACAATTAATGACATATAAAAAAATAACAACATCGAGTTAGTATTTTAATATCTTTAAGAGTGTGTAGCAGTGCGTTTTTGGAGTCAGGGCATTACAACATAGGAACCTAGTACATCAACATTCATAATCCTATTACATATTATAACCTGTTGATGAAGTAATTACCTGTCAGAAGCAATTCCAAACAAAACGCTCCCAAGCAATGTGCCCAACTGAAATAAAGTCTGCGTGAAACTCGTCAGCCATTTTCTATCGCATATTAGATCCCATTCCATTATTATTGTTCGGCTGAATATAGACGTGTCATATTCTGGCTCTGAACAAGGACATGTGTTGTTCCCTCCTTCTCCACAAGTGTAGGACACTTTAGGAGATAAGAATAATATAGCCATTTGATGAAAGGCAACAGGAAACTTGGACAGAAATATTAATAAGCACAGCCATAAGTCGTATTTGCCAAACGATCCGGTCACCTTTTGAATTAAGTCCGACTTCACCTCCGTAGGAGGTTTAGTACCTGAAACGCAAAAAAATAATTGTAAATATTTATAAATAAAGCAATAATATAATTATTCGTAATCATAGTTTGTGACTTGCTAATTACTTGTAAATCAATCATGCAGTAAATCTGAGAATAGGTACAGTTCATGGATGCATTCAAACAATAATTTTTGTATGAATATCAATTTGGTACCTATTCCATGGATCGCGGTTTATAATTTAAATGAATTATTAATTATTTACAAGGAAATCATGAACCAATATAACCCAACCTAAATATAACCCAATAAATATACCAGTACCAAAACTAATTATAAAGATAGATAAATAATCCAATCATGATCCATTTTAATGTGTCTTTCAAGTTCAATAATCTCGTAACCTATGTTTTCATATTCATATTCATATTCATATTCATTTATTCCACAGAAATAGGGTACATACATAATGGTCTTAAAAAATAATTTTGTCCAACCTATTTTGCCATAAGTAGACGTGTGAATTTTGATTACATAGGTCATAAATAAATATTACAGAAGCTTACAATAAAATCAGATTAACAATTAAAATTATAGTATATACAGACAATTATTATCATTATTATTACATTATTACATTATAAATAAGTTTTGTCATCAAAATATTCTCGGATCGAATAATAACTTTTGTTTGTAAGAAATTTTTGGAGCTCTCTTTTAAGACGGTCTGAAATAAACGTTTTATTATTATTATTATTATTATTAAATGGCAGTCGTTCATTCATGTTTCTAATAGATACTGGCAGTTTGTTATATATGAGGGGTGCTCTACACAGTACACTTCTAAGCATCATTGCAGTTTTGCATGGCACAGCACATAGCTTACCCACATGACGTTTTCTGTCTCGTTCAATAAATAAGTCCATGTTTGTTTAACGATTACTGCACACTCATATATGTATATGCAAGGAAAGGTCATCAAACCATGTTTTTTAAAGAAGGGCTTGCAAGAGTCTGTTGGTCTGATACCAAACATTGTTCGTATACAGCGTTTTTGTGCTTTAAACACCAAAACACGAGTTTCATTATTATTTTATGAAGTGTACAATATAAAGTTAATTTAAGAAGCGTAATTTTCTATTGTTTGTAGTATACAAGGTTCAATCAGCGGCTTTACCTTTGTGGTGTGTAATAAAAACCATAGTTTTCCTTTCCACGCGATTTTTACGCGGATTTTTTATCTTCAGAGACATAATTTATATTAAAACTATGATTGTTCTTTTTTAGTTTTAATGTTACTTACCTTGTTTATGTTATGTTTTTGGTACTAATAATAATAATAATATTTTATTTACGTAAAAAATAATGCAGTAAGTACAAAGATTACACTATTATTAGTAGTACATTAATAGTAATGACTGGTTTACTACAATTAAAGTGGGTGTGGTTCTGTTATCATAACTAGGTTACAGAATAACCAGTGTGAAGGAGTGACAGTGCCGTTCCCCTATTGTTGGAATACAATAGTCAGTTGGCAGTAGGTAGGTACAGTATAACATTGATGATAAAGGTGTATACAATAACAATAAAAAGAAAGTAAAAAAAAGTATATATTGGTACTTAATGAAATTACTGATATTTTTATTAAATTTCTTTAAAATGCAGGCAATTTTATCAGGATATTTCATATTCCCTTGCGCATATAAAGTAGAATTAGTGTCAGTTTAAGACCATAATCAAGACATTTTATTTCCTAACATAATTTCTTCACATTAGTATCTTCATTATACATTTTAAGAACTGGAATAACTTTTGTTGCAAATCAATCAGTTTAATGAAACTTAATTTCTCTTATTAAGCTCATTATCAAATTAACTTCCAAACACTAATTACGAAATGGCATTAAATGTGACAGTCATAAGGGAAATTATCATAATTTTCTTTAAGTCATTTCATCATAACATTGTTGTCAAATACGATTCTTATATACCAAAGCGATTGCAGATTACTATTTCTCTTTTATAAGTTAAATATGTATAATCTTATTATTATCTTTCATCTTCTTCTTTATGCCTTTAAACCATCTTATTTGAGATTGGCGCAAAAAAGTATTTTCTTCCAATCTATTATGTCATTCGTCTTGTTAGCACTCAGAACTAAGAACTCACGAAGGCTACATAGAATAAAATTAATTGTTTCACTGACCGATTTTATTCATTAGCTAACAAAGAAATTCCTAAATATCACAACGAGGAAATATCTTTCTCAAGGACTTTAACTATAGCTTACCTAAAAACGCCGGAACAGTGAGCACAATTCGCATTTACTTAATTATTTCCTAAGCCAGTCTTATCATTAAATTAATTTTATTATATTACTGCTTTAACAAGCAGTTAGATATTATAAGATGCATTGAGAACAAATTCGAGGTACGAAGCAACTTCTAAACAACCTGACGCCAAAAAGCTATTTGGCTGAGTTTAATTTATTGAAAAAATTTACCGCTTCAATGAAGCGTGTATCACACTTGTCTTGTATCGTATCGTACTTGAGTTTTATGATAGTGTCGAACTTGAGTTTTACAACTACAAGTAACAACCCTGATCCAAATCCCTGGATAATGGCACTACGTTTTAGTTTTGACCCAAGTAACTTCCTTAACAGAAAGATTTCTTAGAATCAGAGGTGTGTTTCTTATCCAGTTGAAGAACGCTAGATGGATGATGTCGTTCAAGTTGAAATGACGAGGAATTCTACAAGATTTTCTGCTATTTGACAAACTGTGTAACATGATAACTATGTTGGTCCACGGCAGTACATACCACCATTTATCTAAATTGCAAAATATCACGAGGTTGATTAAGGATAAGTAGGAAAGCAAAATTATCTTTGAACTTGACATTGGACACGCAAAACGGAAAACAAATGACGTAGATATTGTTTTGCATGCACGCAAAATGTTGTTTTTGAACGATGCTTGAATATCAATATGTAGTACAATTATGGGCAAACTTCTTGAGCATTTTATTTCGGGATATTTAACATGTTATTTGTTGAGTTGCCGATATACAAATTATTTATTAATTAAAACTACAAGATACTCTCAGTATCTTACAAATTGTTATCAGTAAACTCATAAATTGTAAGTGTACGATGCGCAAACTTTCCCCTACCACGTCACCTAATGCTCAAGAAGTTTGCCCATAATTATACCTACGGTTTTATAAAATCGTATAGCCTGAGACATAAATACCTGACAAAAAAATCTGACGGAAAAATTATTAGTTCGATGTTTGGGTCGCACGAGTTTATACTACCTGGACAGGAAAACAAACGTTTATGCATGTTTCCTGGATTCGATTGCGTTAATTATAACATCTTATGGGACAAGCTACGCAAAACAGGAGTCCCTATCCAATGCATAAACCTATTGAAGGCTTGGTATTGTCAGCAAATCAACATAGTCAAGTGGAGAGATAGTTTTTCGACTCAATTTAAATTGCGTTGTGGGGTGAGGCGGGGGGGGGGTTAACCTCACCAATCCTATTTAATTTATATGTCAATGAGCTGATTGAACGGCTCAGTAACACACATGTGGGTTGCCACATTGGTGGCATCAGCGTCAACAATCTGAGCTATGCGGATGACATGGTGCTGCTGAGCCCCTCAATCAGTGCACTTAGAATGCTCCTCAGCATCTGTGAGGATTATGCATCTACTCACGATCTGATTTACAATTGATCCGCCATCGTGCAGCTAAATTTAGAGATAGTTTGTTTAAATGTAAGAACCTAATGATTTTAACTGTTTGTCAGATTAACACCTTTGGATTGTTTAACCACTGGTGCACAATGTTAAAATAAAATAAATATAGTTAGTATTTAAGATAGTTAAGGATATATGTAATAAGCTATTTTAAAATGGACGATGTTCCGAAATAAAGAAATTTATTATTATTATACTTGATATTACCAATAATGTATTTTATACAACGGATATTGTAAATGAAAGTGAAGTCACCTACAAGTAAGTGGGACAAACAGACCATGAACAACACATAAAATATATCGTTTTGTTGTTACAACCTGATGACCTCATTTTTACGTGTAGGTGTAAGGTCCAAATTGTAACACAATTAATTTGCAAGCTATATTTATTAGGAAGCAGGACTTGCAGGTAAGGCGTTTCCCGTGGATCGTAAAATGACTCTACCACCAAAACACTCACACACTACCAGCCAATTTAATGGTAAAATAGACTATGATAGCAGCCGGCCCGCTTCTATGCCTTCTGACCTGGTGAATTGGAAGTATAAATGCAAAAAATCACAAAAATAAAAGTGTTTATTTTTAAAGATGCAAGTTTAGTACTGTACAGTTTTTAAGGGTGAAGTCTTTTTGACCTAAAATACAAATTTATCAATATATTTTTTAAATAGCATTAGGTTTTCATTAATGTGTATTGTGTTCATGAAAAATGTGATGAGAGAAGAAAAAAATATTAGTATTATTTATGCCGGAATACTTCAACGTCTCTAAGACCACATTTTACCACAAAATCTACAATTTTACATAAAAGCCACCGAAACTTGCATAAGGCATTTAATAATACACCTGTATGAACCAATACACCGACATACAAACCAGTTGTTGAAATCCGCATACCTCATTGTCAATGTTAACTTGTGTAGAAAACCGGGTTTAATGCACTAAGCACACCACTCACTTCACTTGAAACTGGCTTACCTTTCCGATCTTGCATCTCCATTATATTTTATTTCTCTATACTGTTTGTCATCACATGCCAGTTTTATAGCATTTATTGAACTTGGTCGGTACTGCGCTCTGCACGAGACTCGCTTGCTGACTGATCGGGCACTGAACTCCTGGGTGGTGCGCCGGCGCTGCCCTTCTCTCCTACATACTAATAAATAATGGCCAGAACTCTGTCCTTAGGCATAATGTTTTCAAGATCATGGTGTGCAAAATGTGCCTTTGCCTTTTATGTTTTACTTAAATTAATTCGATACATCAATAAATTGAACAAATTATGTAAATATTATGTTGACATAATCATCTAAGTCTTTCTTTTTCTATCTTTGGATCTTTGTTAAATATATTTTGTAGATACTTAAAAAACATAACAAAATGCGATAGGTAGTGTGTTTGATTGCCGAGAGAGGAAGTGTATTAAGTGGAAGCAATTGTTAAAGTAAGAAGAAAGCAGCACTGTTGAATGATTTCTCGTAGTCGTAAAACTGTTTTCTTTCCGCTCTTTTCAAACTTTTGTCTGCCGTATGTGTTGCTTAATATTTTTAAAGAAAACGAACTGTTGCCCTCGGCTCCGCCCGCGTGGTACGTCTACCTTGACCTAGAAAAATTAGCCTCCTATTCTCAGACCTACCGAACATACGCTCAAATGTTATATGAATTGGTCAAGCCGTTTCAGAGGAGCTCAATAACTATTGCGACACGTGATTTTTATTTTATACCTACATAGTGCAAGGTAAGCCATTTATTCAAAGAATTTGTAAAAAAAAAAAATAGTGTAAATGTCTGTAACCCGTAAATTAGTTAAAAAATAAGCTATAATTAAATTTTTAGGGATACGGATCCCTAAAAATTGAATTATAGCTGTATCCACACGGAATAATTTTTGCTTGAGAAGTGTGCCTCCCCTCTAAAATCTTAACGAATTATTTACAATTAATTGTGACGGTAGATTCAATGAACTCTAAAGGTAAACTATAGCGACTAAGTTAACTTTGTTAGTTTAAGAGAAATAGGGGTAAGGCTTGTTTGAAGTGGTTAACCTTTAATACAAATATTAAACCCCTCTTCAGTCCATAATTATGTTGTAACGGCTGACTATGGAACCTTATATATAGCGCGTAGCCCGACACGCACTTGGCCGTATTTTTAAAAATCACTTAAATTAATAGCTTGAAACAATTAATTTGGGTAATACAATAGTTAAGTTCGTACTCATTCAATAAAAAATATTCATGTTTACCCTTGTATTTAAATGTATCTAGGTACATGAGAAATGTCCGTGGGATATCCTGTATATTAGATTACCGTTTTTAGATATTAACTCATAATCTACAACTATTAACACAAGTTACTTAGAACGTTGCTTATTTACTCAACAGGAAGTTATATGTTATTTTCTGTAAGTATTTGTACAGATTGTTATAGGCTTTAACTCGGGACATATTGTTGTTGAAAATTTAAATGTCCTCACCTTAATAATAGACTATTCATGAAGTAATTGGTATGTCCAGTGTCCAGTATTAGAATTAGTATTGTATCATGTTGTTTGGCATTTTAGCTACCTACGTCATTTATGTTCGACTATAGATATTTTTATAGTTTACAAGCAAGTATGTTAAATAGTTTTAAATCTTGGGGAAATCCAATTCGGAGTGCTGTTTGGCATAATTATACCTATTGTCAATGCCATGAACTCAATGGCATGACAAATCTTCGCCTTAGTGTATAATTAATCCTCCATCCTTCGGCAAGTCTCTTTCAACCACCGATTTGTAAACGATGATAAATTAAATTGTTAATGCCTATAACAATAGATTAGTAGCGAATATTCGAAATACTAGATATTATCTTATCACGGTGTATTTATCATGTATGTGTTGTAGCGAGTTTTCAAACTTGCAACAAGCGCCATCATTACTGATGAACATTAATCTTCATCCATGATTAACAAACAAACATCATGCGTTTAATATTATTGAATGGCGCGCCGCCGCCGTCCAGTTATCCAGATATCCAACTTCTAGCGAAACAACCAAAAGATTATTGCTAAGAAGTAATGTCCTGTGAGGTTTCTTTGATCTGGTACCTATTGCCCAGAAAAGACTGCTTATCAAACCAACACGTGTCAAATCCGGCTATAGCATGAAATAGAAAAGAAATCGTTATTCAGATGTTTTAAACAATCAACCATTCGGACAATCGCGACTATCGATTTGCCGTGAGGATAAACAGCATATTGTGGGCGAAGACAAAAGCATAATAGAATACAAGCAAGATTAGAAGAAACATGGCAGATTATTGATAGTGAGTAAAATAGATTTTCAAATAACTAATAATGTCCTTTAGGCTTTAACCCAAACTATGCATGGTATTTTTGTCAAGATTCGGACAGTCGTCAGACAGAACATATACTGAGATCTTATGAACAACAGTGGTTTTAAAAGAAATGAGAATTTCACATTCATAATGCCATCATAAGGCACAATTAATTTAATTAATTATTTACCTACATTTAGCTGTTAACTAGGTGCAGATCTGTAATTTGACCCGAAATAGATAGCTTGTCTATTTTCTAGTCGCTATGATAAACCGGTTCACAGCTGCCGCCAGTTGTTAGCACTTACGACGTGAAGTTTATATTAAATGGGTACAAAACATAATAATGATTTATTATTATGATAAGAAAAAATCCATCATCCAAGACTGTTTGGGAGACAATAACCACTTCTCTGGTATTTGTTCTGATTGTTCTGAACGATTTCACTGAGTTTGATAACGGTGTGTAACTGTGCCCATCAGTGCGAATCTACATTTATGGTGCGAACCGTCCTATTCAAAAAAAGTCCTTGGGCGATTCACACCGCGGTGCGAACCTCTCGTGGTTTGAACAGCCCCAGTACCCGATTTATGTTCTTGATTGACTTATAGAGGCTCAATAGTGTTCCCAAAAAAATAACATCCATTTTCTCCAATTTGCAATCTAGGAGCACGGACATAAAAACTATTTTTGGCGTTATTTTGATGCTTTTGAGATTTAGAAGTCGGTTAAATCTTTTTAATTAAAATCAATTCATTTTTGTCTTTTACCCGACTACGGTGAAGCCAAAAGGATGGGTAATGATTTTGGTAGTCTATGTATGTATGTATGTTTGTATGTTCTACCGGAGCGCCGTAGGTGTCAAATTGAAATTGGGGTGGAATTCTTCTTCATCAACGCCCGACATATTTGGTACAAAAATGGTCAAGGTAGAGCCGTGACCGCACCCGCTGTATCCCTACCATGTCCTGTTCACTGCACCTGGCACCACATAATCATCGTCTTTACTCTCTCTATATCTCATACTTTTAAACTGGTGGTAGAGCTCTTGTGAATGAGCTCGAGGGCGGCAGCACCACCGTCTCACCTTTAACCTGCCGCCAAATAGTAGTGCTTCTATTACTGTGTTCCGGTTTGGTGATGAGATCAGGCTCTGAAATTACTGGCACATGAGGCATACCATCGTAATCCTCAGCTGCAGCGACGCATCTATAATCTGCTTTTGTGGATTGTTGATATCCATGGGCTGTAGGTACTCCACTTACCATCAGGTGGACTACACGTTCGTTTGCTGTAGGCGTAGTATAAAATATATATATATATATATATACATATATTATTCACCCTAAAAAAATATATATGCAAAGTTACCCAATCCTCAGTATAACTTTTAAAAGATTATTTGGCCAAATTGCCAGTAGTTCTGTTGATTTTTTTGGATATTTATTGTGTTAGATAAATAAACCAATTCAAAAGAACATTATTAAACCAATAACATTAAGGGGTTATCAATAAACTTACATTGTAATTTATATAAAAACTGTCAAATACGTTCAAAGTTACCCAATTTGTCTGTATAGGCAGTTTCAAAAATACAGATATAATAATTACTTTTGCCTTCTTGGTATTAATCGCTTTTTAGTTCCAATTTCAAGTGGGACATTAAGACGTCCGTTTCTGTTGTTCTCTTACGTGCCTTTTCCACAAGTGCATGCTCCTTCGCTCGTAAAAGTTTGTCTTAAGAACAGTCTAAGAAGCTGTGTCTCTATAAACACTAATAAACTCATTGACGGCATAGCCAACCCGCAAATTGACATTTGACATTTCGGAGACACAGCTCATATTAATGATAATCAATCAACTAATATTTTTGTTGTTCTAGATCCAAACATCAATGGTCTCCTATCGGATATATTGTAAATGGGTCGATTTCCCAAACGACTTTTTTTTCTGTCCTCGTTGAAATTCGTATTTGAAAAGAAGAATATTGTATTAAATTGATTTTTATAGTATTATATAGGTAGATATAGGGTGGAGGCAAAAATATTAATGGGCTAGGATGAAATTTAAGGGTAGAAAAAAATTCCTAAAGTCCAAATTTTCGCTTGTCGGTGCTGTCCCAGTACTTTTTTTACAAACAAAATGGCTTATAAGTTAATGAATATTAGTAAATTAAGGTTACAACCTACCCTATTTCGTAGGATATTAGTTTCATCATTGATAAATAGCATATTCTATTATTTAACTAACCATATTTATTAATGAGAGGCACAAACGTACTTGTCCCAGAAATTCTTGGCTTTTCGGTGCCAAAAAGTAATTTAGACATAACTTTACTTAGGCAAGTCCGACAGTGTCCCCTCCCTGATTATTATTTCATGTTAGTACTGCCCTAGTGCGCAGTGAAGACGGACGCTTTCTACATCGCTGCATTTGCCCGCAAAAAACGTAAATACACCATGAAAATTGCTAGGCGACAAATATTTTATCTTATCGGAGAATGATTTTTTATATTGTAATATGTTGTTATTTTATATTTGTTTGATCCATACAGAGAAAGTAACTGAATTAGCTTTATTGGCTGTAGTTCAATTTGTCCTAGTTATTATAGTTCATTAGAAATTTTAAAAAAAGTGTGCAATTTATCTCGTCGCTGTACCGTTATCGGTGAAATCAGTGGTCATTTTACCCACCGATACGACAATTTTCCACCTGATCGGTGAAAAAACATTATCGGTGTATAATTTATCTGCTCAGTGTATTATTTTTTTGTGTATTAACAGTTTTAAGACATCGGTGGATTTCTTAATCGTATCGGTGGATCATTTTATCGAGTCGGTGGGTCGGTTCATCACATCGGTGGACCCTGTGTCATTTATTTTGCTTCTAAAACATTTTATTGATATCAGTAATTTCGTTAGGTATAGAAAATATGAGTTTTCGAAAGTTGCGATTTTTACAATACCGAACGCACTGTGTCGATAGTGAAATTGTACGATGTTAAATACCTTTGTTTGTTTTTACCCAGAAAAATTCAAATTTTCTAGACCGATCGTGGTGTGGGCATAGTTAAAGTAGATTGCGTAATTTTCATAGCCAGAACGCCTGTCACAAAAATATACGCAAATTTAAAATAGATGCAAAATATTGTCTACATTAAACATAGTATAAAAAAAAAAGACATTTTATAATCGAATTAGGGACAAACAGTAAATTTTGAAGACCGATATACTATTGCATCTATAAAGCATCGATGGTAAAAGCATCGCACAATTGAACTTTTGACACATTGTGTTCGGTACTCTCGATCTTAAATATTTATTTTATTTAGCTTTAACTATTTGCTGTTATAGCGGCAATAATTATACATCATCTGTGAAAATTTCAACGTCCTCGCTATCACGGTTCTTGAGATACATCCTGGAGACAGACGGACGTTCGGACGGACGGACGGACAGCAAAGTCTCCGTAAAAGGGTTCCATTTCCTTTGGGTAAGGAACCCTAAAAACATAAAAATTTTCATAAGCTTTCAAATAAGGTATTAAACTCTGATGTAACTGGAATATAACAAAGTTATTGACGAAACAATGGTGCAAAGGTGGTCAGATTTACCATATCGGTGGATAAGCACACCTTTTCGGTGTTCAAGCATTTCATATCGGTGTACAGAAAACTAATCGGTGGTCAGCTTATCGTATCGGTGACAACCCAAATTCAAACTCAAATTTCTCTTCAGTCTTAAATGATACGATCATGTGCGTAAAATTGGGGACATTTAGTATCATATAGATTACAATAAATCTAAAAAATATCCAAAAAAGCTATAAATAAAAAAGTTCACCGATGAGGTACAAAAAACACCACTTGTTGAAATTGACCCAAATAATATATTATAAATAAGTCTTAAAACCCATGTGTAGCCATTACATGACACTGGCAAAATTTGCTGAAAGTATCGGCTGATTGCCATAGAAAAAGAAAAAAAATGATAATCAATGACTAAAGAATTAATTGATGATAATAGAGACAACTCATTGAATTAATATCTATTGCTTTAAGATTCTGACACTTCGAATCGCGTTTTTATTCTGTAAATTAAAACAATATGATTCTTAGAATATTCAGATTTCTCCATGCTTTCCTCATTCCATCGTCATCTCAGCTTCGGCCACAATAGTTAAATATAATTATTTACCTATAAATAAATACTTACAAATAATGCTTAATTGAAGTAAATTCATCTGCGTATTGGATATAATAAAAAATGAGGTCAATATTTTAATAAATTACTTAGGTTTTCCTTCTGTCAAAGTTAAAACTCCGTGTGTGATGCATTCTGACGTAATTTTGCTGAAAGTGCTACAATGCGCCTTATCGTGCTAGAAGTGTAAAAAAAATGCGAATTAAATAGGTACACTATGCAAGAAAAATACATGCACTTAATATTACTCAATCCCCTGCAATAATAAGCGGCTTTTGTAGTTAACAAGTGAGGCACGAACAAGGTCAATGCAATTCAATTTAAGTGAACTCGTCACATCGCAGCGTATAGAATGCGCAGTTACTATATTTAAAAAAAAAACAACTTCAATTACAAAACATATAAACAACAAAAGTTAAAATTACTTAAGTTATATTCAATGACTTGCCCCATCTGTGTATAATTAGAAAGTTTACAGTATACGGGCTTAAGGTGCCTATATTTAAAGAATTATCCCCATACTCATTACCGTTGAGGAGTTGTACCTTCCAGCATCAGCTCAGCGACATGAAAATCTGTCTGCTTATTCTCGGTTTTTTGCAAATAACCGAAAATAGCCTTTAAAATTTTAGAGTGACCCTCGATTTCTCCTATTATCAGATCGTGACCTAATGAAAATGAAATTCACACGAATAGAATAATTTCTCAAACCGAACAAACGGCGAACAAACATTTAAAAAAAAACAATCGAATTAAGAACCTCCTCCTTTTTTTAAGTCGGTTATAAATAAAGGACGCCGGTAAGTGAAATAATATAATATAACTAATCAACAATGAAACACAGCGTTTATCACTTGCAATTTTTATTTGATTTATACACATCTGTTTCCAATTATTCGCCTATGTACATATTATAATTAATATTTAAGTTCTATAGTAATAAAATAATAGATTTATGTAGTGAAAACGTGTTTTCACGAAAATTATGTTCATCAATCCTAATACACAGGTCATACACTAAAACGTAAATGTACTTTCAATGTACAAAATAAGCAAAAATATCTGTAAGACGGATTGATCAAGTTGATTATTGTATAATCACAAAACTAAAAAAAACAGATTTATCAGAGTCAAATATTAAATAAACCAAAATAATTATTTTTATTTTAACAAAAGCTGTTGAATAATTCCGTCCTAACATTAATATATTTATTACCGAATATTTACACCAACAAAATAGGCAAATTAAATAACTACTTCACTTAGTTATTACTTTATGTCATGTGAAAACTTAAAAATACATCACGTAATTATTATAGCAACATATTAATATTTATTACTTTTAACAGATAACATTGAAATATCACATGATGAAATGTTTTAACATTGTAACACTTGAAAATGGCAAACTAAAATTAAATACCATAGCTTTACAAATAAAATACTTCTGCCATAGACAAATTAGACAAATATTCTATAAGGAACAATCAATAAAATGTATTATGAAAACAACATCGAAGGTTGGAAGGAACACTTCAACGTTTGCTTAGTGTCAAGGAAGACGATATTATAAACATTATCGTCACTATAAATCACAGCTACTGTCGGAGTCCTTGAGCGCTAATTTGTTAATCATGTTACAAATACGGGACAATCTTAAGTACACCTAATCGTTGAAAGGCACTAAGACCCTAATCTACAATAGAATTTCTGTACATGTCATTGGGTTTCAAAGTTTTAATAAGGTTTTTATATTTATAGCGTCAGGCAACAGTTTTACGCACGACTAGCCGATGTTTATATACATTTTAATTAATTTAATACCTAAATAAAGTACAGCCAGAAAATAACAATTTTTAAGACTTTAATGGAATAATATGCAAAATGAGCACTAACTACATTAAATGCAATTTAACTCAATGAAATACTTATATACATGACTACACAAATATTTCATAATATTATAAAGGAAATTCAGTTAGGAAGAAATATTTTTCTAGTGTAAACTGCACCTTGTTATAGTTTTGTTCTTATAAATATGGATGATAGAATATGGAGAGTGGTCGCGATTTTTGCTCAGTCATATTTAAATCAGCAATCGAAAATATGTAAAGATGTTAAAAGCAGTGCTATTATTTATTAAAAACAAACAGCCTACCTATATAATACAATACATACATATCCAATTGATATTTTTTCAAAATGTAATGATTTCAGTCTTCTAAAGTTTTGCAGAATATTGCTTTTCGATTTCGGTGTCTTATATTTTATATATTCTCTTAACATAGGAATTCTACATTATTCATTTAAATATACATATAAAATCTTGAAATCTGTGCATATATTTACGCTGGGTTTGCTTACTGCTTGTATAGAATGTGCATCAAACATTAACTACATTAAAGTTTTCCATTAAACTAGCCACAGTCGTACAATAAAGGTAATAATAGTTAAATAAGTTTTTTTAATATTCTGCAAAACAATAGCTAACATTAAATACTAAACTATTATCTCTCCAATGGACAACTAGTGTTTGTTTCTCTGAGATTCCCATTAGAATAAAACAAATTCTAATAAAATAAAAATTTAACTTCTCTTAAAATGCAGAAAGAAACACTTAAATTAATACAACTTAAGAAACTTATAGTTTCAGACTCTAAGAGCGATTTATTGTAGAATATAGAAATGTCTATGTGTTGTAATTCCGGCGAGTCTTTATTTTTGATACCAGATTGCAGATCTTGAGAGCAGGGCCCAGCTTCAAACCCATATATTTCATCATCATGTCGGAATTCAGTAATAACAATGCCTTGCCATCTATTTCCTGCAACAATAAAAAAATATTTTACTTAAAAAACAACTCACTTACAAAAAATGCACTTAAAAGTGAGAATCACATAATTAGTATTCAGACTAAAAAAGAATTATGGGCCCAGGCGTCTGCGAGTAATAGGCGAAAACACAAAAAAAAATTCAATCGACTTAAAAACCTCCCTCCTTTTTGTGAAGTCAGAAAAAATTAAAGTGCGTTAATGTGTAAAGAATATTTACTTTATGAAGTGAATTGTGAATAAATCTCAATATTTTATGTATTAGTTATTGCATAATATTCTAATTATATGTTGAATTTTATAGAAACACCCAGAAAAGAATACAGGGGACACAAACAGACACATGTGAAGACATCAGTATAATCCTTAAAGAGCTAAGTGAGAGCTTAAGCTTAGCTTAAGCTGAGACAATAAAACATGACTTCCTATGAAATTTCATGTTTTATTGCCTTACTTACATGTTTTCTAAATAAATCAGCGTGAGCGGCGAGTGCCTGGTCGGCGGCGGCGATGAAGCCGATGACGTCTTCCACCGACCAGTCGGCGGGCGGAGCGCCAGGAGCAGGCGGCGGTGGAGCGCCCGTGGTGGACGATGCCGGCTCCGGCGACACGCGCGCCACCTTACCGCTTGAGCATTCGCCTGAGCCGTTAATGCCGCTATCGGATGTGTCTTCCTGCATGACAATCCATACATAATATTAAGTGCAGCTCTTTCATTCAACATAGCCTTGAGAAGTGAAATCAATCAGATGCAAATAAATACTGTTAATGTGTTCCAAATTAGAACAAGAAATAATTTTTTGAAGAATATAAGATTGTGGATTTGATTTACTACTTTTAATATCCTAATTTAGTTACTATTAGTTAATTGAATAGTAAAATTAGAACTTGTGTTATTTGTAACCTATACAATAATACAATACTTACAATTTTGGGCCTCTTGAGTCCCAATGGTGTGTTATTATTGGATAATACATTGTTGGATGTAGACTCTCCACAAAGTGTGCAAGGTCTGCCCGCAGCCTCACCCGTGTCAATCTCTATCATCCCAATGCAGCAGCCCACACCACTGCAGATTCCATTTAACCAGTTCTTGAGCTCTTCTATAGTTAGCTCTGATGGGACTTTCACTGAGTAGTTCTTATTACCTGCTGTTACCTGTAAAAAACAATTGAAATTGATAAGCAACTCATTTAAGAAACAATACCAATCTATGAGGGCAAAATGTTGCAACCCTTGAAATATGGATGCATATAGAAAAATACAGTATGAAATTAAAGAAATTGTCTGTAATGATTTTACAGATTGCCATAATAGAATGTAAGACTGTTAATATCTTTAAAAATTTAGCTAAACATATAATGTTATTTTATTTACCTGTACATTACTAATATTAGAATAGCTGGAAGATGCCGTTAATATTGCTCTAGTCAATCTTTGAGGATCTGGATGAATGCTAAGTAACTCCTTTACTAGCGTTTCTGCCACACCTGACGGCCCAGCACCTGAGACTGAGCTAGGTAGAGTGGTGCTGCCTCCCGTACAACTACTGCGAATGCGCAAAGAGACTATAGGCACAGGTGTGGATGTAGAACTGTTTGAATTCCCTGCACCAGTCAAGCCTCCTTCTGGCAACGCAGGGTTTGGCAAACCACTAAGTCTTGGTTTAAATCTGTAACAGAATATCAAACAACATCAAAATAGGACACCTGCAAGTATTATCATGGTTATGTTGATAATTTTTTATGTCATAATCATTAAGAATGGCTTGCTAACAAAATCAGTAAATTACTCGGATTTCTAGTAATCTCTTAATAAGATTAAACATGTTTAGTGAGGTAACAAATGAATGTGATGCCGCTATAGCATATAGCTCATAATGCAGACAGAACCTTGCTTTTATAAATTTGTCTGGTTACAAGGTACTTTTATCATGTAACTGCTTCGAAGGTCTAGTGGTTAGCTTATGCTCCTCTACCCGCCAGGTTTGATTCCCAGATGGGCAGTGTTATTGGTGAAACCTGTCGTCAAACTTGTTGTCTATTAATGACCGATCTTTTGTTCCTGTTGCTAATGAGTTTATTATTTTACTGCCCACAAACGATTATCATTTTGTTTTAATACCTACTTTTAAATGTGTTATTAAATGTTTGTCTTAATAATTACGCTCGCATTTACTTGCTATTTCTGTTTAGTATCTATTTAGGTATGCAAATAAATGTAATGCTTTACTAAAGCTTGCATGAAATATGTACAATGTTCTCACAATATTTTTATAATGTATGTAATGTGTTATGTTTATGTCTAAAAGTTCCGAAAAAAGCGCACTAGCTTTGTGTAATGTAATCTACTTTATAATTTGTTAACTTCTAGGATTAATTTACACTAGATTTGTTACGTTTGATGTTTATTTTTATGCAATAAAGATCTTTAAAAACTCAACTCAGTGTTATTGGTGAACTTTCTATTAGGAATTTCACATGGCAGCATGGAGCATGGCAGCATGGAGTTGGAATTGTGCCTGGTGGTTAGCAAGAGGCCTGAGCATAACTGGTGAAGTGTGGGTGAAGTACATTTCTGCCACACCTTTCTTTCATCAAAGGCATGATGTCATGTAGGTTTATTATTATGTTTTTTTTTATGACATAATTATATTATAGAGTACAGAGAGTACCCGTTGACAGCAATTATGACAGCCCAGTATTGATTCAAGTTATACATAAGAAAAGCCCAACTGCATAATAATATGTGAATTACAAGATTTGTAAAACTGATTTTAATGTATTACATAAATATATTATTTTATGTTTGTAGTAATGTTTTAATGAATGCCTGAAAAAATACTCAGCAATCCAAATAATTGCTTTCACGAGATCTGTTATCTTATCTACAACTTACATTCACAAACTTATTTACATTGTAATGTAAAATTTTGTAATAATGTAATTATGGAAGTAAATAAAATCATATTTACCTTGATGGTGTAGTTGCACTTTTCTGTCCAGGAGATTGTAGTAGGTGTCCAGCCCGCGCACACCATCCAACTGGGAATATATCCCTTGAATCGTACCTACACCAATAGTCAAATGCACCTCTCCAACCATCAAATGTCACATATATCTGATCATTTTTTACTGCTCCCACAGTGGCACAACATATCAACTGTGGGTGTTTCTTGTCTATTGCTTCCAATTTTTGACCAACAACAAATAAGTTAGACTTTGGTGTGGGCGGTTCAGGTTGAAAAATATTAAGAGGAGACTTATCTGCACCAGTTAGAGTTTTGAACATAAACATAGGCCAGCTGCTAGCATTCATTCGAAAACCAAGTGGTGGCTGTAACATTCCATTATTCTTTTCACAGTGTCCAATAGGATGAATGTCACCAGCATCAACCAAACGCCAAAAATCATTTTTGTTATCACTGCCATCAAGTCTCAGTCTTAAACGGGGACCTAACACGCCTACAACCGTCGCAATACAAGTAGATGTCAGGTTTCGAGGATCCAAAGCCTCTAATTTCATACCCACTTTGAAATCATTCACCGGAGGTATAGCTGCCTGTTTAAAACATTCCTGTGGTGCTGCAGTACTGTTTGTATCTTTCATATACTCATTCCAGTCAAAATCTTGGTATATATCATAAAAGGAACCTGTAGAATTATTATTTGCATGACTTTCTGCGCCATTAGTTCCATTGCCAGATTGTGGAGAAGTAGTTCGCTTCTCGTTTTTCTTTTGATATTTATTCAAACAGTACGTGGAACAGAAATTCTTGCTGCTGGAGGGTGCATTTCCTCGAATAACATTGTCACAATGAAGACAGGCGCCTTTGCTGTAAGCCTGTCTGAACTCCGATAAACACGTTTCAGAACAGAACTCTTTTTTCCCGTTCTCAGTTGGCAATACATATTTGAGGGGGGTTTTACTTTCAGCACACCAAGTGCAAGTACGTTTAGGAGGTCTTCCAGGTCCACGTATTTTGCCGGGAGTAGGCCCCGAGGAGCCGACTGTGTTGTTTGACATTGTTCCGTATGCGGATTTAACACATTATACCTGTCCGACTTTTAATGTAAAGAAACTTTCCACTTACATTATATTGTATAACGACATAAAAACGCAATAAAGAAAATATATAATTGTGTATTTTACTCAAATATAAACAACGTCAGAACGTATTTATGACGCGCATTCAACGGCCATATTTGTTCTTTTTTTTTAACTCTGGCAAAACATCAAATTAGATTAGAGCTGAGCACAGATATGACCAAAAAAGAAAAGAGGTGGGTAACTTCAAGATGAGAGCGCCACTATCATCCGAAGAAATTGAACATCGGCCTGTGAAATAAATTGCTAATAGCCACTTTTATAAAGACATGGTAAATAGTAGGATTTTAAATATAAAATGAATTTATGCTGGAAATTGGAACTGTGTCTACACTGGGCCAAAGAAGACCAACGAACAAGTTCGTTTGTTCCTAAATGGAGTAATTTTTGGACAGCTTAGTAAAAGCCAACGAAAATAGGAAATAGTACAAACAGCACCGACTTTTTAATTGCATTGAAGTGCCTTTAGCCTGTAAGAGACTAAGAGCGGCGACCGTTTGAAGTATTTTCTTCAATTAAGAAGCAGTACAGAAGTGCCTCGTATCACCTTGCCTCATACTGGGTTGTAGAAGTCTGATGGCAGTCACTCCATAAAAAATACTGATTTTTAGCTAAATCCGTTTGAGAAGAAGCTGACCCCAATTGAATTGAGAAAATGCTGGGAAGATTGAGAGATTGTGAGAATGACGTGCTGCCCTCTACACGGACAAACGAAATCTAAAATCGATTATAGTATGTTGTCGATTACCAATATTTAAATATGCCAACACATCATCATCAAGAACTGACAGATTTTTGACACATTACAGCTGTCAAACTTAGCATTTTTTAAGGTTAAGAAATAACCTAATATAAATTCGATTTTCCGATGATATCTTGTTTTTTAAAGAGATGTCTCAAAATACAATCAGCAAACTATTAAATAATGCGGAAACTGCGGAAAAACGGTTAGCAGAACTAAAGACAAAGGTAGTGAACCAGAATTAAAACAATTTCTAAGATGTGTTTAAATAGACTATTCGAAATTGTTTTCTACGATCCCCATACTTATCAATATCTAGTTAACTGTAAACTTGTTAACATATGGTGCCTACTGAGAGCGTTAGGCGCCTTGTTTTTTTAATTTCTGCTCACATACAACAATAATAAACAATATGTTTTTAAACTTCCACGATTTGAGAACATTTTTAAAAATTAGACAACGGGTCTAAAACGCGTAATTATTATAAAGGTAAATAAATACGTATGCTCGACGTTTATTCGAAACGTCGAAAAATAATAAACAATGTTTTCAATCTACAGTCTAAATCTTCATGCAGCATTGCTCTTAGTCCTATGCTGCTGTCATCAGTTTTTCAATTTACTCAGGCACTGGTGCCCTGTCAATGAACTAACCTTAGACTTCTTTAGAATATCATCCTTCTATCTGTGGATTTCACAGTAAAGCTCCTAGTTGCAGCAGCCTCAATAATAATACAAATTCTCACAGTACATGAACATAAATAACATTCAGGCACTGTGAGAACTAGTCAGTGTATTCATATTACTGTAAATATAAATTGAAATTGCCTTGTTGGTATAGCAGTATTATTTCTGTATCACTCACAGCAAGGCGTTGGGTTCGAAAAAGTTCAGGCAAGTGTTATTTGTGAACTTTCTGTTGGGAAATTCTCAATAGCAGCACGGAGTTGGCATTTTGACTGGTAGATTCATCTTATGGGTGGTTGTATACCTCTGCCAAACCCTTCATTGTAATAAAGGTGTGATGTTATGTTACGTTCCTAAATCAAAAGTTAATGTTATATTCTTAATTTCAGTTGCAAGAACTAAAGACAATAAAAATCCAAGAAAAAATTAATGAGCTATCAGCGGAGAATAAAGATCTTGAATCCAAGATCGCATCTGCTAAGGCAGAATTAATAAGATTGGAAACAGCTAATGGCAAAAAACAGTACCCAATACCTGGCAAAGGTGCTCCAGCTCCTACTGTAAATGAACAACCAGCTAAAAAAGTTGAAAGTTCAGCTAATAAAGTTGAAGCTAAAAAGGTAAAAGATCAATCAAAGAAGAAGGAAAAGGTTGCAGAGCCTGTTGCAGATGCCACCATAGACATCAGAAAATTGGATTTGAGGATTGGAAAAATCATAGAAGTAAATAAACACCCAGATGCTGACAGCCTGTATGTTGAAAAGGTTGACTGTGGTGAAGACAATGCTCGGACAGTAGTATCTGGTCTTGTCAAGCACATACCTATTGAAGAAATGAGGGACAGGATGGTTATGGTCCTTTGCAACCTTAAACCATCAAAGGCAAGTTTATACTGATTATATTTAGATTAAATTAGGTTTCAAATTTGTTGTTTAGACATTAATGACTTACCCTCTTAATGCATAACATACTAATATATTACATACCTAATTGATTGAATATCTAAAATGTTTTGCATTAGCTTATTTTTGAATGCATTAAATGAGTGTACATTTTTAAATGGGTAGGAGCAATTTGTTGTACCAACTGTACTTCTTTAAAGGTTAGCACAGATTTTCCATTGTTTCTAATTTTAGGTAATACTATGAAACTGACTCAGCAAGTGCTAGGTTGGGTTATAATAAGAGTATTAACATCTAAAATGTTTACTTTCAGATGAGGGGAGTTACCTCAGAGGCCATGGTGATGTGTGCATCAACTCCAGACAAAGTTGAAATCTTAATACCACCTAATGGAGCAGCTCCTGGTGACTTGGTCCACTGTGAGGGCTACCCCCGCGAGCCAGAGCCCGTACTTAACCCCAAGAAAAAGATTTTCGAAACATGTGCTCCTGATCTTTTGACAAATGGAGATAAAGTAGCTTGCTATAAAGGAAGCCCATTAGTCATCCCTGGCAAGGGACCCGTAGTAACAGCCACATTAAAAGGAGTCAATGTTAAATAAATATGTAAATAGGTGTACTTTCTTACTCAGGCCATTATTAAAACTAAAATGTTGTCGTAATAAATGTAATAAGAAAAATCTTATGTTTTCATTTCATGAGTTCACAAAAATAAAACTACAATATAAGCAATATCAACAATATTTATATTACATCTCTAATATGTGATTTCTATACAACAATTTGCGATCATTATTTACTATGTAGAAATTTAATTTCCAATTCAGATAGAAAAATAGATGACATAACATTAACATTAAGACCACAAAGACTCAATTATTATGTCTACACTAATGGGGCAAATGGAAAGTAATATAATTCTCTCAATTTCTATTCAATTCCTTAAATTGTGGTCTTAAGTTTTTATTTGTGTAAATTGGTATCAGTTAAAATTTTTAACATGTGGTATTAACTTTGTATGCTACAGTGTCTTTGAAAAAACTACCTACATCAACATCAACATATTATTATGAGCCATTAGGAAAATGTTTTTATAATTAATTAACAAATTATGTGCAGGCAAGCTCGGTCCATAGTGAATCGTAATAATAATATCATAGGCCAGTCAGCAGTTCTTTAAAATACTGTAAGAAAACAAGAAATAAATACAATGGTAGCAACTTTCAACTACTGCGATACCAAATTCTATCTGTTGGTATTAGGCGTTCTAGTTTAACCAAGAAATATTTTTAATGCGTCAGCAATTGCGTCTATGAACTGAAGTCATCTATAGATTCCCATTTAATAATTCACATGGAAGTAGAACTAAAATGACCATGCTGAGCCCAAGTAGGACTTTTTCTCTAATGTGTTTGAATGCTTGAAAGAATATGATAATGTATATAGTTAGCATTCAAGAGGGAGAAGCCGAAAGGACGTGTTCGTTGAAGTGTACGCCTGTGATTGTCTGTTATTTGTGTTGGCGCTAATGTACAGATCCTAAACGCATTGCAAGGTGCAAACTGAAAGTGCAAACAATGAGATGTCACATGTTGCGCAGACGTGAAGGGGGCAACGAAGTAAATGTTTGCACGAATGTAATTCGCGGAGGATGAGCATTTTAGTAGGTGTTATAAATTATAGTTGAAACATGTTGGTAAGTTGTGGCAAATTGGTGTTGTTATGAAAGCCAAAAAGTTACAAATAAGATAGCCGAAAACGAAACGAATCTCAGTATCAACGGTGCCTTTAATCTGTCGTCGAACAGAGACCTTTCTAAAAGCCTTAACACAAACAATGTAATAATATCTAAACGGGCATTTTAAGAAACAATTTGTATATACCTGGTGACTGACCTATATTCATTATAAATCTATCTGATACATATACAACTCTAATATATAACATTAAGTACTTACTATATACATTGTTTGTTGATCAATGACATCCATAAAATACAGTTTTGCCTACTCTTCTACATTTGAAGACGGTTTATTCATTTGTAGTACAATAGTGTATTATAGCAGTCTCAGAAACGTTATATGAAGATATCAATGCTGGCAATGTTTTTATTGGATGGAGTAATACAGTATTATTTTAGTTATCCGCAGTATGAGTTCTACGTCAAACGAACTACGCAGCAAAAAGTGAAGAAAGCTTCAAAAACAAAATTATTGGTGAAAATTCCTTAGGCGAATCCTAATATCGTATTTGAAACACACTTTATTTTCGTTTAATCTTTAAAAAAAGACATGGCCTTGATAGCACTTCATCTAAAATCAAAAGCTTCGTCTACATTATAATATGCAAGTTTATCTATTCCCTATCAAGAAAAGTTGGATAAAGTGCTTCATTATTTTAATTGTAATAGGTAAAATTATGTGATTGTATTAATCGAAACGTGGATATCTACTTGAAAGTAGCCTAGGCTACTAAAGATTTTTTTATCTCTAAATATTAACTTCTTTCTTATATTGCCATTCTACAGCATAAAAATTGAAGCGATGTACAATAAAGATTGGTTACTAATATGATTGGTCGCATGAAATGTCTTAAACATTTATCTATGTTGGTACTTCTATTTATTTTATCGCATAACACATCAAGAATATTTCATTTATTTTTGTACTTTTTTTGTAAATGTCTCCCTGAAATAGCTTTTTTTATTCACAATAATATAAACGTTTATAAATTAACTTCGCTCAAAAAATATGAGCCAACTGTTGATGTTACTCAAATTATTTTTTTTGCTATTTTGAAAATAAATAAATATGCAATCACGCTCTCAAGTAATTATTTTTGGAAAACGTTATTTCCGTCATGTTTATACATAATTTTGTATACAAATCCATAAATATTATCTACTAATTGATCGAGAGTCACCAAACTCATCTTACAAGCTTTTTTTAAAATATTTTTTTGTGCAGATATGTTTGATGTTGAATGTGCCATTACTACCTTTAATATATAAAATTTATCGAATTGCCACAACTGTTGAATTACGTATATTGTAATCAGTGTTACCATGCGATTTGAATATTTCACGCCAGTTTGCATTAACATATTACTATTGGCTTTTGCAATTATACAATTTTATTCATGTTAATAAATCGGGGAAATTAAAAAGGTGCCCCTTGAGACTATTGAGCATCGTGTTGGCATTAGTAGATTTAAAAAAAAGTTGTTCAAGAATTTACCTCATAGCATAAAGCGTAATTTCTGGATATGTTGACCTTGGTGATTTTGACTGACACATATCATGGTTCCAACCTCAGACAGACACCTCTAAACTTACAAATTTTAAGAATGTCAGTCATGGACTTGGACCAAGTTAAGTGTCTGCCAATGGTGGGGGATGATTTCTGCCATCACCAAGGTCAAGACGACAATGACGTAATTTTTTTTATATCTCCTAAAACCACTACGATTCAAATTCTATATTGAGTGATCGTTTTAACCTCTATTAAATGACGTAAGTCGGCCAGCCACTGGCTCTTAGGCTACGATAGGGCAAACTTTCTACCGAAGCACAGATGATAAGATAAGTAAAAAACCACCCGAACAGTTTGCTTATTAAATAAGTATTATGCTATATGCACCTTATTGTTATATGACAAAGATAAAACTACAAATCTACGATTTTTCACCGCGTTACAATAAAAAGGTTTAAGATTAAAACGACTCATTCTTTGGTAAAAAACCAATCACCATAACACCGTCAATTTATGAACAGTAAAAGTAAATCGAGTTTGTTTAAAACATTCAATTACATTGCTCAACGAGAGTAGAATACTTAAAGTATTATGGATTACCTCATCAGGTATAATATATTTACGTTGTACCTAGTAGCCACCTTTTATGTAGGTAATAAATAGTAAACCCTCGATGAATGTAATAAACTAAAAACTATAGTCACCAATAACCCAATCATATTAAGTATGTAGGCAATTATGTTATTATATTATGCGATTCATTATTAAAAATAGTATGTTAGTACATACCTACAGTATATTAGTAGAAATATTATTTAGTCATTATATAGTTTGGCATGAAGAAGTCAGTTATTTGGAATACAGAATGTCCGAAACGTTTGGAAAATGCATCTGTAAGTATCTAGCGAAGTTGGAAACCTATTGCAGTAAATCTACATGAAGTAAGTAAGTAGTAAGTACCTGGTGATCCAACTAATGCAGACATTATCTGACATTAACATAGATAATCAAATTGTATGTTTGTTTACATGCCTTGTCCGTTTATAGCGAATATATGACGTCTTAGATTAAATTTGGCATGACTTTTTAACTTAGACTGGATCAACGTTTTTTAGCTTTTAGGAAGGAATTGTATATTTTATAACGGTATCTCCAGAGAAAATTAGTACGCAGGACGCTAGAACAAACTTATCATGCCATTTAAGGCAAAGCCTGTAATATAAATAGATATATATTTTCTACAGATGATCGTATACAGTTAATAGTGAATTCTTTTTTATAATTAACACAAATACAGTTTATTATATATAATAATAAGATTATTAGAAAGACATAAAGCATAGGGAATGGCACAGTTAAGTTATAGCGACACTAAAATGAAGTTTGTCATATCTAAACTAACTCATTATAATAATTTTATCATACTTAGCACTACTACCTTATACTGTGGAAGTAAAACCAACAAATAGTTAGACTTAACCTACATACATAATATAATACTAAACGACAGTAAAATACAATTTTAAAATTTAATGAAGTTAATTGAAAATGTTCAATGTTTCATGAGCAAGTTAGGCCATATTGATATGAAAATGATTACGAATATTCCACCACATTAAAAATATAAAATCTTTTGTTTTGTTATAAATCATTACGTAAAATCAGGTCTGTTGTATTAAATACAATTAAGTGGTGGTAATATGGATATGGTCAAATTAATATATTAACAAAATGAATACTCATTCAGAGATAAAATATTAAATATTTAGTATAAACATTTCGTATTAAATTTGCAAAAATATTGTTGTTCTTTTATGTAAATAGATCGTTATAGTGGATTAATCTGTCTTTTAATTTATCGATAGAATGTCCCTTAACGATTATTTTATACTAATGTCTAATGATACTGTCTTACAAAAATATAAACAATATTTTATTTTAAGAATAACATCAAAAACAAATGAAATTTGAGACAACTAATGAGTACTTACCTACAAGAACATTTATTAAAATACTTACAAAGAGACAATACTGTATAAAAATAAATACAATCAATAAAAATATAAGATTTTCACGTGTACAATGAAAAAATATATTGCACTTTCAAACAAGCCTTTACGTTTTAAAAATATAGAACACAAATAATGTAATGGCACAGAAAAGTATAATTATCAGAAGTATAATAGGTGGGTAGTACATTTATATTGAAGTTATATTAATCAGCTTACAGCGTTAAATATTTCGGCGGAAGACAACTTTCATATGTCACAACGTTAAAGCTCCTTTTCGCACCGCCACTGCTCTGATACAACGAATTAACAACGGTAGTTAACTGTAATTATCTGGTCAACATTTCAAGTAGAAAAATATAGTGCGAAAAAGGCCGTCATTTAGTATATTTTACTGGCAACCCACTAACTACGTATCACGGTAAATATGCGAAATGTCTTATTTGTTCACGATTGACTAATTTATAAATAAAAAAAATACTTTTTCGATCACATTTTGCTACGAATCAAAAACTAAATTTTTAACAAATAACTAATACTTTGGTTAAAATTTCGATCTAATGACGATTAATGTATAAGAAATTCTCACAGTGATACATGTTTGAACGTGCATGGGGCTTAACCCCGTTCACTACGAAAAACGATCATTGTATGTTCTACTATACGGTTGTATAGATTTGTTTCGTCGCCTCGTTCAGTATTATTAGAATACTGGTTAGTGCAAAGACGTGGCTGTGTACCATGGAGTGTAGCAGACGCTCGGCGTCGACGCTTAGAGCTGCGTGGGAGGGAAGCGTCGCTGCGGCTTGTTGCGTCGCTGCGCCAGCGTGGACTGCGACACCGGGCCCAGGATTTGCGGGGTCAGGGGGGACGAGGTCAGTGCCTGGAATATCGAGTTCAAAATTAAAATGTATACAAGTATATCGCTAACAATACCTAATTGTATGTTTTTTCGTGACGCCTACGGATCAGACGTGCGGCCGAGATTTATTTATTTATTTAATAATTAAAACGGTACAGGACCAATTACGTTGATTAAATTCATGCATCAACAGAAACAATTTATTATTGGAACGAAGTTCCTTATCGCGCGTTGCGAAAGGGGGCTAGACAGAAAAATTGCTACGAAAAGTGTAACGACATATTTCGTAGCAATTCTCGTAGCGGCGTAGTAATTACATGCTACGTTACAGCTACGGTGCTACATCATCAGACACACAGATTGAGTATTCGGTGAACCACATTAAGATTTTTTTATAACTTAGAAAAATAAAAAAATCTTTACTAATTAATCGAAAGGAACTTCGTTCCATCTGGGTGTCCCTTGACACCTCAGTAGTTTTTTTTTTAAATTTAAACAAAGGAAAAGAAAAAATACATAAAGACAAGAATCAATACAATTAGAATTAGTTATCCGCAGGAGCAGCTGTAAGAAACAATAGTTTACTGCAAAATTCGGCCACCAGATGGCGCTCAGATGATGAGCTTAAAATGTACTATGTATATGAGCATGATTATCTATGTGACCATTACATCCATAGACGAAAAATCTCCGTATAGTTAGTTCGCAGTTTGCTATGCATACCTGGTAGGTGAGATCGACGGCGCGCCGGAGGTCGTCGGCGGGCGGTGGCGCGTCGGCGGGCGCGGCGGGCGGCGCGGGCGGCGCGGGCTCGCACAGCCACGCCTCGCGCACCAGCTCGGCGGCGCGCGGCCGCAGCGCCGGCTCCAGCGACAGCATGCGGCGGACGCACGCGCGCGCGCCCGCCGACGCCGAGCGCCACGTGCCCGACGACAGCTCCACCTACCACAACAAATTACATTTTAAGTTTATTGTCTATAATATTTGGAAGCGTTTAAGTATTACGTAACGCAATTTGGGTGGTGGAGGGGGTCTCGTAAAACGTTACGATGCGTTACAGGGGCGGAAGGGGGGTCTTTCTTATAACACGTTACGTAACATTGTTTCAAAAAAATTGTGTGTAAGTAAAGCCAAAAATTTATAAAAAATAAACAAAATATGCAGGTATTGTGAATTAAAAAGTTTTATGTGAAATTTATAGAAACACATCACTAGTTATATGCCATTACTGAAAATCAATGCAACATATTTTCTTCTTTGAAATCTTTTCGTCAAGTGCCATCCCAGCTACAACATTTCAGCCATCATGCATCTATTGCTGTCAGGGGCGCATCCAGGTGGGAGGTAGTGGGGGTCATAAATAACGCCGCCCTGAACCTTAGCTGGGACTAGGAAAACAGTAGATTATGATAAAATTTCTTCAGGACACTCCCCCACTGGCTCAAAACCTGGATCCGACCTTGGTTACTGTATGTCTTGCATAAATAAAGAAGTATTTAATATTTGACGCACCTTTCCTGACTCGATTCTTGCTAGAATAGCTTCCGGAGTGTCATCACCGGTCGACGCAAACGGAGTTCTACCAGATAGCATTATGTAGGCCAGAACACCTGAAACACAAACATATTATTGCAGATCGTTCATCAACTTTAGAATTATTTTATATGTATTTGTATCTTTTTTAAATGATTAGGTCAAGTAAACAATGAATCTGCAACATTAAGCAGAGATATTTATTATGTGTTATTAGTAATAACTTATTACATCTACATCGATTTACGCAACTACACACGCGAGCAATATATAAACATCCTTGGTACGTTAGTCGATCGTCTGCAATCCTATAATAACCTTTCAACGCCTTTCCCTTAGCCAAATATCACCAAAACGTACCTAAGCTCCATATATCACACGCAGCATCATATCCCGCCCGCTTCAGCACTTCGGGCGCCACAAAGTTGGCCGTGTAGCAAGGTGTCATGAGTAGCCCATTCTCAGCTCGCAACTGTTTCGCCAAACCAAAGTCCACGAGACGAATGTCCTCAGGCCTCTTTTCTGCAGTCGCGAACAGAATGTTTGATGGTTTTATGTCTCTGAAAAATTAAATAAATGTAAGAAACAAAGAACAGTGATACTTTTGTTATTAACGGGCGTGTCTGATGTGTGCATGAGCGTAGCCAGGGGGGGATTACCGGGCGTGTCTGATGTGTGCATGGGCGTAGCCAGGGGGGATGTTAAGGGAGAGCAACCCTCCCCATCTCCCCCCAAAAATGTCTCAAACTGCTTCGACAAGTCAATATTTGAAGCAAGGAAAAACGAGACTAAAATTTATTAAATTGTTATAATTTTTTGACGCATCGGCCAACAGCGAGCGTGTTCAGATACCACTTCTTGGTGTATAAAGACAATATTTAAAAAATCGTCGCTTGCGGCTATCTCTGGCTCTTAACAGCAAGGGCGCTCAGATGCCAATTCTTAGTGTTTATAGAAACTATTGTGGGAGCGCATCCTCATCATCCTCATACTTTGTGCGCACGCCCAGCCTGTGTGACCGCCCGGCCGATACTGAGGACAGCGTTGGAGCGCCGGCGCCGCCACATATCATACTACGCGCGCCGCCGCCGCGCCGCCGCGCCGCCCGCCTCGCTGAGACAAATGGACGTGCTCCTGCGCCGACATCATTTCCAACACTGCTGTGCGCGCCGTGCGCTTGGTATTTACATACTAACTTCTGGCGTGTGTCGGTAGTAATAAAAACTTTAGTGATATTTGGTTCAAATGTTTTCTATATAAGAGACGTACAATAAATTAGAATTGTCAATTGCAAATCGCTTGTTTTAATGAACACACCTCGAAGAATACCCATACTATTAAAAGAAAAACCAAATATGTATTTTTTTACTAAAAAACGTGCAATAGATTTTGTAACTGATTCTCAACGAACTTTGTGTACACTATGACCAACGTTTTTATGGAATATCAGTATGGGTTTACATATATAAAGAGTACATCCGTCAATAACTTTCTGACTAATAGTTATTTGTTCGCCCTTTTGACGACTGACATCTCCAAAATCGTTAGCCTTGCAATGCAATATGCCTGTACGTGGCTGAGTGGGAATCTAATTTCCAAAGTAAAATAGAGTACTTTATCATTAAAACACACAACCCAGTTAAAAATTAACTTGAATGCAGATTAAGCGTGTCCACATTTGTTTATCCTACCATGTTCATTTATTGTAAACAAAGATAACTTAAACACGTGTTAATATTTAAAAGTTCGATGACAGATTGTTGTTTTAGCTGGTTTTAGTTATAAGTAGTCCTATAGTGGCATTTGACTTGAATTGGACCGCATTGAAATATAAAGCCTTTTTCAAATTAAAGACTTTTATCACAAACATAAGGCGGTACACACATTAAATCTTAACACAACTAAACAAAGAATGATTTAGGACACTGATAAGCAATTATGTACACACAGAGACGTGTTATTTAGTGTAACCTTCGCGTTATCAACCTGTGCATGACAGTTTGTGTAGATAATGCATGTATAGCGTGCACGATATTGTTCAGCATGGGCGCGGCTTTGCATTGTTCAGTAATGGACCGTAAAATCGCTCGTGAATCGCCACCGTGAATGGGGACATATTGTCGTAGTCCTGAGCTGTGACATCTGCAGTCTATGTTAGAAATTATAACAATTACGGATACTGACATTTACTACAAGCTAACTTTCATGGTTTAAGGCTGCATATCCACCAACTGCGTTCAGCAGCGTTTCTACGTGTTTGTTCGTCAAAACCAAGCTAGGTATGAGCGGAGTTTTTCAAGCAACGCCACCGAGCGCAGCTTTGGTTGATATACATATTTAAAATTAAAAGATGCGTATCCACCAAAGCTGCGCTCGCTGATGAGATCATCGCGGAATCGTTACAATCAGTACAGTGTAAGTTCAAAAAAACATTACCACATGCCGCTTTGGGATCAAGTTAAACGTAAATGCGGTAGTTCTTTATTCTTAAATAGAATATTAACATTAAAACTAACGTGACATTATACATATTCACTTTCACATGTCGATGAGCTATTGAAAATGTCCTTCGTACAAGGGCGAAACCGCGGTCGGCTGAATTGACCATGACCTGTTGATTCATAAAGAAAAATATTGTTGACATTATGTACCTGTGTACGACGGTGTGTCTATGAAGATAATGTATAGCATGAAGCACATTCCTCAGCATGGGCGCGGCCTCGTGTTCGGGCAGGTACCGGCGCTGCGTGATGTGCTCCAACAGCTCTCCGCCGCGGCACAGCTCTGTGACGGCGAGGATGCGCCCGCCTTCCTCGTACACGCCGCGGAGCGTGATTATGTGAGGGTGTTGGCTGTATCTGTGAAATCATACATATTAAAATCGTAGTAAACACTTTTACACCTCTACTTAGATATAGCTAACACGCACACGTAAAAGCTAGTAGTTGCTACTCATACATATAGAGGTCCTTCATAGAAACGAAAGGGAGTAAAAATCCTAGCGTTAGCGATCAGGCTGAACTAAAACTCGCTTTTTACTTTTCATAAATATATCACGCCTATATACATCGTATTTTTTTTTTTACATATATCACTGGTCATCTGAGGTTCCAGCTGAAAATCAACGTTGCCAAATTTTCTGGCAACAATATGTTGAGCTGTGGCGTTTTAAGCACCAACATAGCATAGCAAGTCTCAGACATAAACTCAGTTGCAACTTGAAAATCTATACATTCACTTAACTATAATAATTAATTTGTATTTATTTTTATTTTTTTGTTCCTAAATTCGTATTTTTTTTAAATTTCATTTTTAATAATAATTTGATGGTTCTAATAAATAATTTTCACTTTAATTTAATTACTTTACTTGTAACTTTATTTTCCACACGTCGCCTGTTTTGTGCATTAGGTAGCATTACATTTAGAAGGTAACACAAAGTCACCATTATATACATAATTATATCACAATCACACAGAAAAAAACATCTCCTATAAAATACATACTTAACTCTTTAAATATATGAGTATGGAAAGTTCCAGGCAATATTTGACGTAAGTAATGTTGTTAATGTTGTTTATATCATGGTAGTTTTCCTCAACTTTATTTAGAAAATACCTACAAACGCGGCTCCCATACCTGTATAATGGCGTATGTGATACGGGCGTCACTATAATGGTAATATACATAATAAGTTATGCCAAGGTTGCATATTTGTCACAGTATGAGTTCTTAATTAGCTTTTAGTCTCCATAGGCAGGTTCGACGTAAAATTTTAATATCTAAATATACTGCTTATATTAAATTTTTTTCGCATTTATATTTTCGGTTATCTAGGGTGAAGAAAGGTATAAAAACAGTCATGAATTGGTTTTCATTCTGATGTGGAAATATACATGAGAAAATTTGCATACCATTTAGTTAAATAAAATGTTTACCTAGTTCAGATAGATACAAGGAAGTGTGGACAAGGAAATGATGTTTGGAAGTTTCAACTGATTTAATATTAATATACAATATAATTTATTTATATTTAAAAACTACCTCTTATAATACAGGTATAACCTAGCTTAATAGGTAGAAATCATCTCTTGTACAGAATATGAAACATAAACTGTGTATGTTTACTCTTAATCTTAGCAAACTCTGTATGTTTTTTAACTTGAATAAAGATTTTTATTTTTATTTTTTTTAATTTAATTTTACTAAATGTCAGAATACCTGAGTAAAATTTCGATTTCTTCACGAGGGTCGTACTGCAATTTGTCCATAATTTTAACAGCAAACTGCGCCCTTGATGTTTTGTGTTCACAGAGGCGTACAACTGAAAATGAGCCAGTGCCTAGTTCACCCATTAATCTGAAAAAAAAACTCCACTATAAATAAACTAATATTGCCACCCTTTTCAAATGTTAGGCTGTTTAATGAATACTCGGCGCGGAATTGCTCTGATAAATATTCTATATTATTATTAGAATTATATCAAATTGAAATCAGAGCGCCTTTATTTCGCGCCGAGTAATGAGGAAACGGCCTTGGCGTCAACCTGTCAGTGCTAACACTCTCTTGGAATTAGATTACGACTACATTCCTCAGAAGATTCTCTCGCCAGCCTCTTTAATCAATCTACAATGTTGACTAAACATCTTAGACCCTGAAAAGGGTCTAAAATTCTGCTTTCAGACTCAGTTTTCTGGCTATTATATGTTTTCATCTGTGTCTCGTGTCTTCTCTCATTCCTGCCACATGTCACATTACTAGTGTGACGTCTATCTTAATCAAATGTCTCATTTATTGAGATAGTCGTGGGCAATAGAATCATTTAGACAAAGGATCTAGAGGTTAACCATTTTACCATTGTAGAGACACAGTGCAACCGGCGCATTTATGTATTTAAGTGGGTGCTTAAGTTTAGCCGCCCGGTTCGCCCGTATCGATAGGTCGTAGTTAAGTTAGAATAATTTAGTCAATAAGTTTAATATACATTATGTATCCTGGTACCAGACAATATAAGAATTTAGTATCCTATCGTTAGTAGTAGTAGACCTATCGTTTCTTTCAACATCGAAAGAAGACCCATACATCAAAATCTGCAACCTCATAACCATCTTTAAACAAACAAATTCTTCAGCTTGATGTTACGAAATTTATTAAGATAACGTATTAATGCAAACATCCGATGAGATAACATTGCATACTCACCGGTATTCATCAAAGAAATTATTTCTGTTAACGAATCCAGCCCAGAACTCTTCGGTGGACGTCTTGTCTTTCTGCGCCACGTGATTCTGCTCCTGGTTGGTGACGGTCTTGTTGTCATCGTCGTCCAGGAGACAAGGCGCCACGAAGCTAAAACCACTGCAACCACAAATATCCATAATTATAAAAGAATAGCTCCGTACGCAAGTCCACCCGCGTAGTATGTCGTTAATCGCCTATGTTTTTCCTGGGGTATTTAAATATCTACATACCAACTTTCATCAAGTTTCAGAGCCTTTTCGGTACAAACAAACAAATCTTTCCTCTTTATGATACTAGTATAGACAATAACTTAATAAGGAAATTCTCAGCATTTAAGTTAGTATGATTAAGCGTGTAAAAATATCACTAAGAATTCTAAAATAAGATGTGAGACATGAGTCATGAGGTCAAAGTGTTAATGAATAGGTGATGTTTTAGGAAATACAGAAATGAAGTATTACGTTACGTGGTAAATACACATCAATGACAAAAGCGTCTTCCAGGAAGATAATTATGGTCACATCTCAATGGGGAAAAGTCGTGATATTATGTATGTGAGCTCTAGGCACCTACTTGTCTTCTTGATAATATAATAATTCATAACACGACAAATCGTATCACTTAAATGGAAGGCAGACCATCGCGAGCTAAAAGCTGTAAAGGATCGCCAAAAGTGATAAGATCTCGCAAAGGTGGCCAAGATTCACTTCGGGTCCCTGAGCTAACAGAGTAAGTAATTTAAGTACATATAATGCAAGCCCATTTAGATATATGTATATATACAGACAAACAACGAAAGTTGTTCTGTAGAACTCTGCTTAGTAGAGTTATACTGTATTTGTACAAAAAAAAAGACTGATTAGTGGCGAATTATGATTATTTCAATATTTCTTCAGTTTCAGTTATCTAAACAATAACGGCTGTGCACTGCAGCTTTCGTGCGTGGCAGTAAAGCCTCCACAGTGATGGTAATACCACTCCTATATGTGATGCATTCGTGTTATAAGAATAAAATACAAAGAATACCTATGTATATCTAAGTATTGTCTACCAGATAGCATGGGATGAAGTCAGTTTATAGAGCGCTACATTCGAATATCGAGGCTATTGATGTCGTATCTGAAATAGGGCTGCCACTAGGAAATATAAGATTTTAATTACGTAAACCTGAGCTTGATTTATACAGCGCAGCCTGCAATAAAACAATACAAAGGAAATAAAGCTCTTCAAACTTGAGGAAATAAATTAAACAGATAAAATACCATTCAATTATTTTTCTTATTAAGTACGATTTTTATAACATACATAAAAGCACGCCTTTATCCCGAAAATGATGGAACATCAAGTACGGTATTTCGCCCTAAATTAACAGACTGTTTTCGCTTTTTATATCTATTAGTCTGCCGAGCTAATGGGTTTAATCGCATAAAAGAAATAATCTGCGTCACCCAATGGTTGACTGGTACTGGTATACTTTTAGTATTAAGTCCGCCTTAGTACATTTAAGTGCATAAAGTTTAAATAAATTAATAAATAAATAATACTCAAATCTCAAATCATTTATTTTTATAAACCCTAAGGGGCGCTTGAACACGTCAACAAACATTTTAGTTACAGAGCAAATGAACTGTTAAGATTAACTGTTAAGGATTAAATACATTAAAAGTAAACTAATTAAAATATTTTGATTTAAATGCCCGAAGGTTAGATCAATTTAAATCGAATTGTTTTGGTTCAAATTAAAATCAATCAAAGTACCAACTCCGATGGCAATCGGAATTTTCCTATCTCCAGAAGTTGTATCGATAAACAAACTAATCAGCCATTCTTGTAATAATTCTTACTATCATAATAATATAGCCAAACAATTTTTGCTTTAGACCACTATTTTGCTTGTAAATTTGAAAGAACGACGATTCGCTTGCATAAACGTCGCCACAGTTATACAAAATAACAAGCTTATCTTATCTAGACATCAATAAAGTAATTATTTTACGAAAAATGTATTATGCAATGGTAATAGGGACGTAGCTACCATCTGCCGTATCAATTATACGGGGCCCTCAGCATACAAGTGCCCCCAAAGTGGGGATACTTTGTAAGTAAGAGAGTAAACAATTCCTGAGAACATCGATGAGTCATGAACGCCTGTCAGACTTCTCAGTATTGTCTAAAGAGGCCGAAACTTTAGAAAAACTAAAGCCAGCTATAAATTATTTAATAAATCAGTTTTCCGAAAAAAAGGCAAGTAGTGTATTTTTAATTTGATTTTTTTTGGAAATATTATGGTAAAACTGACAAATAAATTATGATGAATAAATATAATTAGATAATTTTTTTTTGCTTTTGTGAGAAATCTTTACCCTTCATAAGGGCCCCAAATATTTTTTTATACGGGGCCCCGCCAAGGCACGCTACGCCACTGAATGGTTACTGATAAGCTAGTTGCGTACACACAGGTACCAATCAACCTATACATTTCCAGTATGAGATGGTCTTGTTTGTATAGACTTCCCGTGCAATGCGAGACCGGCTTATAATGGCAATTATAAAAAAATTAAACATATACATTTATTTATTTCTCTCATAAAGGGATGTACAGTGGGCCAACGAGTTAGCTATACAGGGCAAAAACTTCTAAGTCATAGTAAAGACTTACTACACCAGTTATGGATAAGTGAGTTACATATCTAAATAGTGGGTATATTACAATAATTATATATGTAATTCACACATGCATATCTATTGCAGTCAGTTTTCACAATGGCATAGAAGTTTTTGCCCTGCATACCTAATTGCTTGGCCCACTGTACAATTCAAACATTTATTTGGTGATGCCCGAAGCCCAGCCAGCGCTGACACCGCCCTACTTGCAACTTTAGTAGTTATTCAATGAGATGAATTAATCAAATAATAATATTTAAGTACCTAATAATGAAACAAGCAGGGCGGCAATGCTAGCCTAAACCCGGGCACCACGAGCAAATAACAGCTGAAACTTGTTCCTTTGTGAGAACTGGAGTCTGTAATAGGTTCAAGACCTGTATGACAGATCTCCAGGCTCCCTGTTTTGTGTTTTATGTGTGTATAGCTTGATCCGTAGCCGCCTGTACTACTCGTATTAAGGTGTGAATTACTTGTTAAGTAATTACATTACTCATAAACGTGCGTATCTATAACATCCTGACAAACAACCTGTTTTGCTTTAGAACTACAATATCGTGAGTTCTATTTACGTTCACACAATTATTATTTTCATTCTATTAGTGTTCATTGTACGGATCTAATTTGTTTGACCATGGTTTAAACAGGTTTCATTGAGGAATTATCGAGGATTTCTTTCCTCATTTTTTCTGTGGCAAAATACGATTACGCTATCGGAACCAATAATCGAATGCATTAGATGCATTTTTATTATAGTTTTACTTCTAGCAATACAGACAGAGTATATATTGAAAATCTATTGAATAAGGTTTTAAAAATTTTCGCAATTTTCTGGTTCAGAAGACAACAACAAATTCAAATGGGTTTACAAACTGCACTGTATGTGTAATGTTACACACATTACACTCCTATAATACACTGAAGATACGTACGATGTAAATATACGGTCGGTGGAGGGTAGTTCTAAGTTAAGCAGAACTATATATAAGAAATGTAATCGTAGGTTCAGGAGTCGAGAATAAATTCTTACGGCAAACAGCGGTTTTACTTCGTTCCCCGTACTTCCCGGACACAACAGTATGTTTTGTAAAATATCGATTCAGTGGCAACCCTTAATCTATTTCTTCGTCAGTATAAATTCAATCAACTTTCAGACAACTACAATGTTAGCTATGTTTTAACAATCTAGGTCTATCTTATATAAAAGTATGGACATTGTTAAGCTATAAATCTGTGGTATTTGACTTTCGACCTAAAAATTAAATACCAGGTACTAATAAAGAGGCCGACCGGATGGCGGAGTGGGTAGTGTACCTGCTTGCGACGCCGAGGTCGTGGGTTCGATTCCCACTTAAGACAAATCTTTGTGTGCATGAACATGGGGGTTTGTCTTAGTCTGGGTGTTTCTATGTATAATATGTATGTATTTATAAAAGAAAAGTATATATGTATTAGTATCAGTTATTCTAGTACCCATATTACAAGCTCTGCTTAGTTTGGGACTAGATGGCGTTGTGTGAGTTGTAAAAATATTTATTTATTATTTATTATTATTATTATAATAGAACATTTATCTATTTGCAACAAAATTTGCTGAAGTTATATCTATGACAATGCACTTGCATAACGTAAACACTCAAACCAGATGAAGATTTGTAGAAGTTAAAATTCTCGGGCAATCACATGCTTGCCAGAGTTATTTTCTGTTGCTAGTGATATCTATATACTTCAGCTAAGGCCGGACAGCTAGGTGGCTTGCATAGCGGCTAGAGCCTAGTGACTCACATTTTTAGCTAGACGATAAACGCGCAATGCAGCTAATCGCGAAAACACTAAAGCGTTTGTTTTCGCTTACTATGTTCGAGGCGCGAATTTATTTGATTAAAACAGATACAGGAACAAATAATATTTATCACAATTTATTAGAACTTATTACTAACATTCACAAAATTGTTGCAAAAACACCAATAATACACCGTAGAGCGGGGACGCTATACGATGTATTATTGGTTTTTTTGGAGCCGGCAGGCTATACAGCCTTAGCCTTCGCTTTATGGTGAGTCAAAAAGCTTACCGGAAAAGTTCATGAGCATTGGCAGAAGCAGGGACGCCGGGTGAATCCCTCGGCGTGCGACACGTGAATTCTGAATCGAAGTAGAAGGCGTCGTCTGCTCTTGACACGGCCGGTCGGAAAGGAGGAATTACCTATCGAAGCACAGAAGGTTTTATGCAAAATCAAGATAAAATGTGGTGCGTTTTTGGATTCATCTCATTTTATCATTATATTCTTTCAGATGAAAATTATACCAAGGGATGTAAGGGGCAACAATAAACACAAATTTAGAATCACAAAGAATGATTTCCTTACCCTTAATATAAATGTCTAACACAACAATATTTCCTTTACGCGGATCCGGCCTGTTTTTGGACCTAGCGAATCAGAAATCAATTTTGTGCTGACTAATCGCGAGATGTCCGATAGATATTTGAATATGTAAATAGGATAGGGTAGCTAGTTGTGTTGTCATACAATGCGTTAAAAAATCTACCTATATCTTTTTTTTTGAATGAAACATCAAATTAGAGAATTTTTGCTAAAAAGTATCAGTTACTTACTTGTCAGAGATTTGCGTCAATCCGGTGAAATCCGACCGGATTGAAAATGATACCGGATTGCAATCCCTACCCTCATTTTCTTTTTTTTCTAAAATTTTAACATGTAAGGTATGAAAACAATATAAGATGACAATATACCTCTTTTTTATAGAGCGCATCCCAATCTATACTGGTAAAGAACTCGTGTCTCTTTATGTCCTCGATACCGACAGACCCGGCGCCTAATCTGTAGAAACAAACACAACATTCATTAACTTTGCAAAGATTCCAAGGTGACCTGAACATATTTTCAGACGGCAAATAAAGTGATGGATGTTTCGCAACATTTAAATTGCCATTAAATCTACTTGGAGGTCACTGCTTGCGTGTATAACATCATTTCATATTCTTCAAACAAGTGAGGCAGTCTGACCACAAACACTACCTATAGATATTTACATCATGGTTTTTTAATTAATAGTCTAGCTAGACATGGACAAATAATATTAGTGAGTGAGTACATTTATGGTAAATAGACGCATATCGTGCGTTGATTGATTTAATAGATAGTCAATTATAGAAGCGTAGTCAGACGCAGTTATTCGTAAATATGGAATTCGACCTAAGAAAGCTGGAAAAAAGAAGACCTGTACATATACACGAAACTCTTCTATGAAATCCAAAGGGCTTTGTTGGGTATGATATTATGACTTGTTGGTTAGGGGCTAGCAAACAAATATGTGTCAAAAACGCCAAAATTTATCAAGTGCTTATTATTAAATGCTAGTTAGTAGCCAATAAGTTTTATCGTGAACAAGCGGCTAGCAACAGCTGCGAAATGTCGAAAAACTCGCTACAACAAAATACATGGTAAATATATAATAGCAGCCCTGTATTCAATACATGTCCCATTGCTGGGCACGGGCCTCTTCTCATGATGAGAAGGGTTAGGCCATAGTCCACCACGCTTGCCAATTGCGGATTGGTAGACTTCACACACACACAATTCTTAGGCACTCTCAGGCATATAGGTTGCCTCACGACGTTTTCCTTCACAGTTAGCGAGCGATAATTTGTATGATAATTATATACATTACTAAGTCTAGTACTTAGTCTTAAGAAAGTTGAAGTTTGAATAGATGGGTTATGGCCACTTACCTATTTTGTGGATTTCTTTTGAATAAAGCTCTGAGTAGAGACTGGGCTTCTTCACTAAGATTCGACGGCATTCCTAGCTTCGCTTTTAATATCTGTGTCATTGTTTCATGTCTCGTTGAACCATGGAAAGGGAGATTTCCTGTTAGCATTTCAAACTAAAAAGGAAAGTTACCTTATTTAGATATGCACGCGACAAATACATACAAATATGGAAACTACATAACATAACATTGGTAATGGCAGAAGTGTATTAAATTAACACTCATATTTCACCCTATCGCCATCTAACGAGCACAATTCCAGACGGTGCTGCTACTGAGAATTTCCTATAGAATAATCCCAAATAACACTTTTAATGAACCGAGAATTAAACCTGAGACCTTACCATTGACAGAGACAGAAATATTGAACTGAAAAGTTAACTTGATATGAGTCAAACTACACCACAATATGACAAGTCAAGTTCACAGTTCAGTGGGTCGCGCTGCGCTGAACCGATTATCGCGCCAATAGATTAACTGGTCGAATGTCAAGTATCTTACGGCATGTACGAATGTGGGGGCAGCTTAGCGTCGCATGACCTTTAATATAAGGTAATAGGAAGCTAGTTTAGGATCTTTAGACTTTTTCCCCATTACAATCAAAATATCGTAAAATGAAAAATGCATTGTGGTTTGAATGCTGATTGATTTAAAAATTGATGCTCGTTGTAGTTGAGATATTATGAGCATTGAGGCCAGCATGTCTACACTATCATCTTTCATTACAACCCATTTATTTGTACAGCGAAATAAATCATAAATAATTATCATACCATAAGTACTCCAAAAGACCACCAGTCAGCTGCAAATGTGTGTCCTCTCCTGTTAACTACTTCTGGCGCCATATATTCTACAGTGCCACAAAAACTGTAAGCTTTATCACTACTTGGAGGTAGCTTAGACAAACCAAAATCAGTCAGTGCAATATGGCCGTCGGCATCTAATAAAATATTCTCTGGTTTAAGATCCCTGTATATTATTCCAAGCCTGTGAACATGTTCTAACGCTAATGCTAGTTCAGCTAGATAAAATTTGACATCTTCCTCAGTAAACATCACCTATAAAAAAAATATTATGTAATACATTTTGTCAATTACGTGCATAAATACTAAAAATAAAGAGCTGAAAATTTAAAATAAACATGTTGTGTTGATACATTATAAATATATTTAATTAACCTGGTGTATTTCGTACATCTAATTTATAAGTGTTAACAATAATTATATGACATATTATAATATCCTTTATTTATATATGTCATGTACTTTGACCTAATGTTTTTGTATTAATTATAAAATTTTAAATAATTAGTATTAAATCCTTGCAACTTTATTCAATACTCAGTGAATGTTCTAATAGATTATCATATTTAAAATAAGTTATGATAAAAAAGTGCAGCAAATGAAATATTAATGTTGGCTCTAGATTTACTTTAACAATAAAACTATTAATTAAAACTAAAATCCTTTGCATTTAATCTGTTGTCTTGACATACACTGACTCTTGCCCTCATTCTAGTAAGGTTGCGTAGAGTATTCACATAAGTATGGCTTCTTGATAACCTTGCTCTATAAATATTCATTGAATAAGTTTCAGTTGTTTTATGTAATTTACTATCCTAATAGTGGAGTGGGCAACTGTAGTACTATAAAAGCTATAGTGCAAGGTTAAAAATTATAATACACTTTTAAAACAAATTTGCATCTCATTTTAAGACAGTTTATACAGGCCTCCTATCATAAATTGAACAACAATGCCAAGCAATTTTAACGCAATTATATTAATATCTTTCTAAAGGACGAATAAGATCCTTACCTCTTTACTCAGTCGTGAAAACAAATCTCCTCCACGAAGAAAGTCCAATATTAAGTATAATTTACCGGCAGTTTGAAATGCATAGTGTAATTTAACAATAAATGGATGGCCCATGTCTACTAGAATATTTCTCTCCATTTTTGTACGTTCTCTATCTCTTACTTTTAATGTAGCTTTTTTAAGTACCTAAAAGTTAACAAATTGTTAGCATCATACATTTATTATATAATGTTGGAAGGTATATTAAGATGGCACAATGACAGAGTAGTTTTACAAATAATCATGTGTCTGTTATAATATACAGAGTGGATTAAATAGTAAGCTACTAATAAAAAAAAAAAAAAATTGACACAAATAAGGTATATACATATTTTACTTATCTAGTTGTTTGACGCTATTCTTTTACATAATTATGTACAAATCAAGACATCTATGTAACAAAGAAGATTACCTTCATGGCATAAAGAGTGCCAGCATCAGCACCAACAACTTTTCTCACTAAGAATACTTTTCCAAAAGAACCTTCACCAAGAACTTTGAGCAACTCAAACTGGGATGGGTCTGCTTTGTCATGCCCTTCTTTAACAACATCCTGGATTTCCACTTCCCTTTCATCGCTGATATCACTGGCTGTGTCTAGGCTTTCCGCTGTTGATGCCTGACGAGACTCCGCTGAGTTTTCAACAACGATTGGAAGACTGTTTGCCGATGACTGAATTGTTGCTGCCTATTAAAATTAAAATAGAGATGGAGACTTATATTTTAGAAAAATATCAGGTAAAAATGTCAGGTTGTGACAATGCTACAAGTAGGAAAATGGCTATGTTAAGTATTTTAAAATATAAAGCTGTTCCCATGTCAAGTGCACCAAGGTGTGTGAGTTAAATTGAATTAATAATGTGCAACTTATTATAAATACAATTACAGTACACCTCTGCCACACCCTTCTGTGTAATATAGGCATGATGTTATGAATATATGTATGTAGTTATATTATATCCTTAGAATGGCTCATTATAAACCCTAAAACTGCTCAGACGTAAATTCTAATAATAAAGTATCTTCAAGGATACCAATATATTAAAACATAAACATACACATAAACATTTTTCTATAAACAATAATTCACATGCCATTATTGATCAACACTTAAACACAACACATGTCTACACTTAAATGAGTTATGAATTTCACTAAATGCAAATTAAAACGGCAGAACTTTAATATTAAAACTGAAATATAAGATGACAATGAGCAATACTAAGTTATCAGTTTTCCTCAATTACTAATACAAATAAAGTTAATAACTGTCACTATACTTGGACGTAACAGACGTTAGTAACTTCAAAATTATTTGTTCATTCAATTAATACAAAGATTCTGGAGAAAGAATTAAAATTAACGTCATTTGAAGACTTATCACAGGTGGGCGTTTATCATTTTTCATCTAGCCTAGCGCGACGAGTAACGCCAAATTTAACATTTAAAGTATGGAGATGTATCTCAATTGTATTAAAAAAAAGCATGAATATGAATAGGAACATTACTGAATAAGACAAGCAAAGTAATTTAAAAAAAAGATTGTACCGTGCTATCGCCAACATTCTGCATTCGCCAGGGGTCTGAGGTGTTAGCCAAAGGCATTTTGTATTATTTACACACTTGAACATTCACTGTAAAATACTATAACAGTAAAATAAAACCAATTAAAACTAAATCACTCTCTAATTCATTTCTCATTCATAAACCACGAATAATCGTGAACACAGACATTGACAGCAGCAGCAGTGAGCGAGCAGACATGCATGATAAAAAGAATTTGACAAGTTTGATAAAATCTTGAGCTCCAAGGTTCCGTTGCATATTATTATTATTATAATATTGTTATTATACCTAAGAGAAAAATAAGAAAAATCGCCAATCTTACAAAGTGATGCTTAATTTGGTATTTTTCATTATATACTTTACATTAATTTGATACAGCTGAAGAGCTTGTTTGTTTGGTTGAACGCCTGTTTATTTTCTGTGACCCGCGAAGATTTGTTCTGAGACTGGGTGTGCTTGTGTGAGTGATAATGTGTGTTTGGCCTTGTCAATCATGTCATTGCGAACATTGGATATTATTATTGGTTCTGGCGTTCTTCAAACAAATCAAAGATATCAAAATATATTCGATTTGTTTGATAAAAAGCTTTAATGATCGCCTTCAATGTAGTTTTTTTTTTTTTTCATTATCAAGGAAAGAAATAAAAATTTAATCATTCTATAATTTTCGACGTTTTAAGTGTTTACTTACGGAACCCTAGATAAGTTTTATTTCAATAGCGTTCCAGGTACAGAATCGATGATTTCGTGCTTCTAGGGCCGATATTCTCGTTAGTCAAATAACGAACAAATGTAAGAGGTATAGGTAAAATATAATATTTCAAAATCTTTGGATCTTATACATAGGGTCATTTTAAAAATTACTTGTAATCTTTAATTTATTAATTACTTTTTTTATTATTCAACATGCCTTTTTTAGAAAAAATGCTTTTGATATAAACTGCGCTATAATCTACCAAGTTTATGTTATTTTTATACGCCGACAGATATGTAAAAGGTAGGCATCTGCTTATTTAGTATTTCTATGATCTAGTGAATGAACAACAGAGAATCTGAATTGCATCAATTTCGTAACATCAAGATATTGCCAGATATCGGCTAAATAATAATTTTATTACAAGCCTCCGCTTGCGCATGGCTTCGCTTGCGCGGGTACCTCGATAAATAGTTACTTGAGCAACAAGAGAACAAAGTTCGTATTCTCTTCAAATGCTAATTTTGAGTCCCGAATAAGCGAAAGATCCTGGGTTCGAATCTTGAGCGTAGTGAGGGTCTCAAAATAGACATGGGTAAAATATAAAGAAAAGTAATAAAGAAAATAATGAAATATATCTTTTGATCATGGCATATTATGTATCATTTTTTTGTTTCTTTATCAATGCATCAGTAGCTCACTTACTCAATTGCTCAGCGCTGATCAACTCGATCCACTATATCAGTGAGTTAGTGATAGGTTATTTGTACTTAGTTTGATCGTTAGATAAGGTATCTTTCTGATTTATTGGGCTACTGTTTATTTCTAGTAATTTATTTATTATGATTGATAAATTAAGTATATTCAATAGCTAACGATAAAATCAAATATCTTGGCGGTGTGAAGTTAGCTGCATATGTGATGTGATCAATAGCCACACATCGCGCTCGAGCGTAGCCAATCAAAACAAGCGTTGCATTTGCGGCCAACTTCACAACCGCTTAGATGTTTGATTTTACTTATAGAACCTAACCTACTTGAAGAATGATAAATAAGTGATAGTTTGATTTAGATTGAGTTATTAGACTGCAACATCTCTACCTAATATCTACTCTTCGTCTTGCGGAAGCGCGACAGAACATTTCAAATGGAAACGTGCAAAAGCGACGATTGGATTCATGTCACTGATATATACAGACGCCGTGAGTTGAATGACTTAAAAAGATACACTGATTCATTCGGATATGTAGTGATGCAAAGAGAGATAGATTTAAACGGACTGATTGGATCTATGTGTCTTAAGATACCCATGTCTAGTTTAAAATCACGAGATGTAAATAACTTTGATCTCGTATTTCACATACAACTTTTCACCTAAGCAGCTTGAAATAGTACCCATAATATAAGCTCTACTTAGTTTGGGACTAGATGACGTGTTGAGTGGCATAAAAAAGCAGTAAACAATACTCAACTTTGCTTCGAGCGAGAGCAAAACTCTAAGAAAAAGCAAGTTTTGCTAACTATACTTTGTCCATTCCTTTATTTTCTTTTTGACAGATCATGCCTATGAATTACCGTTTTTTTTTGTCAGATTAATGTACTACAATAATAATGTACTTTATTGACAAGCGGCACTTTTTAGGGAAGTTCACTGTTTGTAACAAACAACCATAGACTATAAATCAAATCGTGAAATGAAATAAATCGATCATTATGAAAAAGAATAATTTGACTTTTTTTTGTGTATTGTCTGTATTTTTATATAAAAAAGAATATAATAATAGTATCATGATTCCATGAATAATTATTTGCAAGAAATTAAGTCGAAATCTTGGAATGACATATCAAAATGTAAACAAAGGTAACTAGGAAACCGTCATAGACTAAGTATGTGTCATTATTATTATATTATTATTTTGTATATTTATTTCATTTAATAAAAACTACTCATAAACGAATAATTAATAATGAACTAAAACCATTTCGATGTAATTAATCGATTGAAAGTTCTTCTTAGACAACATCGATTATGATTTCAAATCGAATCAGTAACGTGTGAAGGCATCCCTAAATGTAATCTGTCAAAAAGAAAATAAAGAAATGGACAGAGTATAAGAAGATGACTCTAATGATTTTGGGAAGCTGCCATGCCGTCAGGATATAAAGATTATATAAAAATAACCCCGTTAAAAAAAAGAAAACTTTCTGACTGACAGACGTTTCGTTTCGTAATCTTTGAATTCGTTTTGAAGGAAATTCAATATTATTGGCTTTGGATAATTCTAAAGTTAATATCGTTTTATAGCTAATTAAACCAATATTTTTTATATACCTACCTCTTACAAATTAGAGCTAGCAGTAATTTGTACTGAGTTTAATTAAATTGATTTATAATTTAGTCTAAAAGAAGCTCAGCATGACTACAACGATTTTATTTAGATGACAATGTCTATACTTTGTCCATTCCTTTATTTTCTTTTTGACAGATCACGCCTATGAATTACCGTTTCTTTTTGTCAGATTAAAGTACTACAATAACAATGTACTTTATTGACAAGCGGTACTTTTTAGGGAAGTTCACTGTTTGTAACAAACAACCACAGACTATAAATCAAATCGTGAAATGAAATAAATCGATCATTATGAAAATGAATAATTTGGCTTTTTTTGTGTATTGTCTGTATTTATATAAAAAAAAAGAATATAATAATAGTATCATGATTCCATGAATCATTATTTGCAAGAAATTAAGTCGAAATCTTAGAATTAAAAATGAAAATGTAAACAAAGGTAACTAGTAAACCGTCATAGACTAAGTATGTGACATTATTATTATATTATTATTTTGTATATTTATTTCATCTAATAAAACTACTAATAAACGAATAATTAATAATGAACCATAGGTACCATTTCGATGTAATTAATCGATTGAAAGTTCTTATTAGACAACATCGATTATGATTTCAAATCAAATCAGTAACGTGTGAAGGCATCCCTAAATGTAATATGTCAAAAAGAAAATAAAGAAATGGACAGAGTATAGTGAATGTATAACATATAGATCAATGAGTGAAGGTACCTATTTATCTTAAGTTAAAAATATTTCGTCGATACATGGTCGATACTAAGTAGCCAATATTAAGCTACATTTGTACAAAATTGATCAAAATCGACGAAGTAGTTTTTGCATGAAAGAGTAACAAACATTCATACACAACTTCCCGTAAACTTTTAATAATCTGAAATTTGTAACCACTTACCTACGTGATTTTGAATTTAAATAACTGGAAATATCTACTTCTAATTGATTATTTTTATAGCATTTAGCTATGCTTAGCATATTATACTAATGAAACAGTTGAAAAAGATATGGGACCGGCAGGATTTGAACCTGCGACCTACTGCACACCGGGCAGTCGCTTATGGAAATATCTAATTTCAGGGCAATCGCTTCTCAAGAAATCAAGTTCTTCAAAGACTTTTACAGCTCCAAAGAAGGAGTATGAGGATTTGACAACAAGAGTAATAGGAGATTTTGGCAAATGGCAATTAATTATTAGTGTTCTAATGACCCTTCTAAAATTACCAATAGCTTGGTATCAATTAAACATATTATTCATGGCTCCTCCCCAAGAGTTTTGGTGTGCCAAACCAGATAATTTTAAGAAATATTCGGAGGCAGAGTGGAGAAAAATATGTTCACCTGTAAGTAGTTAAATTACGTTTTTCCCAATAGATATATTTTAATAAATCTAAACTTGTCGATAAAAAGTAGCCTAAGGCCTTTCTTTCATACCAATTTTAATCAAGATTGATTCAGTAGTTTAGCTGTGAAAGCGAAACAGACAGAGTGACTTTCTCATTTTTAATATTGTATCATCTATAAAAAGGGTGCAATTTTAAGACGCCTTCTCATCAGGTAAAGTAATTAATAGAAAATTATACTAAAATGAAACATAACATGTTGATGTTTTAGAGAGTGGAAGAACACCAGTGTCTGATCTTCAAACCGGAGATACTACTGGGGAATCCATATCTGGCTAAGTATTTAATACCGCTTGTACGCTGCAAATCATTTGTTTACGACACCAAGCAATTTTCTCGCACTATTATATCTGACTGGAATTTGGTCTGCGGTCAACATTGGCTTGTTCACGTATGTTCGAATTAATTAAGTAACATTAGTCAATACAATAAAATGACATCAGCAACGGTTTCTGCACTAAGCTCGGGGCTTGTGTTGCAGATAACCAGAACACAATTAGGTACACTGTTAATAGCAGACGTCCGTAAAAATATAAAAATTAACAAATTATGAGATTGCCTCGCGTTATTACGTGTGGATGTGTGTTAATAGTTATTTAAGCAACTGTTCTATAATGAGGGGTATTAAAACACGAGTGTGGGTTTATCACACGAGGCGAAGCCGAGTGTGATAATAGTATCACATGAGTGTTTTAATACCTAATTATAACAGTTGCATACAAGACTTTATCTACACCCATGATATGAATCCTCTATAAATGTTCTGAAACCATAGGGTATTAGGGTACAGTGTTGTAAGAACTCTATGTAAATTCATGGAAAGTTTAATTAGTGAGTATCTAATGCAATAAAACTATGTATAGGTAATAATATTGTTAAATATTATGACAATACATTTATATTGACAACACTGACTTTAGTTGGTAACATATTATTCTGCTGGCAACCCAGCTGTCACTGTCTTTAGAAATGTAAAACATGTATACTGGTCATAGAAATAAATATATACTATAGAAATGGCTTGTCCGAACACATTGCCCTTCAAATTTGACATTATGAATAGCAGGATCAGTAACGCCATCTGAATGGAACTACCATGTAAATAACTGCATTCACGCGATGTGAACCTTTTAAGGGCGTGAAGAAATTTCGTTAGCATTTTTTTTTGCCGAAGGTACAATAAAATTGTGATTCTTTCAATAGTGTAAAATATTTATTATTACAAAATTAAAAATACTCCTATTATAGTTATATTATTAAAAGAACAGTACATCACGGGAATTCTAAAAGTAGGTCATATTTTGTTTAAGGAATAAAATAAAATGTTTGTTTCGAGAAATATTTTTTTACTAGCTTCTGGTCGTAGCTCCGCCCACGTGGTATGTTTATAAATGACTAGCTGACCCGGCGAACTTCGTACCGCCTTAGCGTAAATTTGATGCACTACTTTATTTTGTATAAAAAGTAGCCTATAATGTTAATCCAAGCTATAAGCTACATGTGTGCAAAATTTAATCAAAATCGATCCGGTAGTTTTTGCGTGAAAGAGTAACAAACATCCATACATCCATTCTTACAAACTTTCACATTTATAATATTAGTAAGGATTTAAGTACAAACTACTAAATGTAATTTGTACTTAAATCATTTGGTGAACATTTTCTATATAATAATAATGGAGAATAATATATAAAAGTGTATTATGAAAAGGCATTATTATTCAACTAATATTAATACTAAATCAGTAATCATAAATTACTTAACAAATATAATTATTTATTGTAATAATTATTTACATTTTGGATCATACAATTATTAAAAAGTATTTTTTCAATACTATTATTGAACAAAAATGGCGGGATACGACGTCAATTCAAAAATTCGAATAAGTTTTTATTTAAATTAAGGTGGTAGTGAAACGCGCGTGCATGACATGTTCTTTTTTTGAAATTCATAAAGATGCCATGAGAATGTGGCTGTTCGATGAGTAAAAAAGGAGTTGCATAATGAATTTCAGTACAACATTATAACACCCGTTTGGGTGTTATAATGGTTATTATGACACTGGCTGTTTTAATGTTGGCAATTAGCTAACTGTGTCTAGAACGTTTATAGAGGATTTATAGTATGGGTGTAGATAAAGTATATTATGTGCAAGTACTAGATTCATCATCATCAGCCTAGGGACGTCCACTGCAGGACATAGGCCTCACCAATCGAGTTCCACAGCGTGCGGTTTTTGGCCGACTGAAACCAACGACTCCCCGCGATCTTGATCAGATCGTCCGTCCATCTAGCGGGAGGACGTCCCACGCTGCGTTTGCCAGTTCGTGGCCGCCACTCTAGGACTTTCTTGCCCCAACGGCCATCTGTCCTCCGAGCTATGTGTCCGGCCCATTGCCACTTCAGCTTAGCGACTCGCTAAACTATGTCGGTAACCTTCGTTCGCCTACGGATCTCGTCATTTCTGATTCGATCGCGTAGTGAAACCCCGAGCATAGCTCGCTCCATCGCTCGCTGAGCGACCTTGAGCCTTCTGATGACTCCTATAGTGAGCGGCCACGTCTCAGTTCCATAAGTCATCACTGGCAACACATGCAACAGTACTAGATTAGTTTGGTCTATTTATCTAACAATGTACAGTCGACTTCATTAACATGATGACAACTTTAGAAATTATCTTCTCTAAAATAGGGCTCTAAAATGTCAACATGTATATAATTTATTAAAGAACTCGACATTACAAAATAATATATTAGGCTTTGTTTCGTTTTAATCTGACAACCTGCAAGGTGACCTGTGTAGCAGTATCCATGCATTAATTTTTCTTACATCTGAGCGTCTCCTTTTTTGTCGAACATCCTCCGAACCGAACATCTTCGTCACCTAAAATATGTTGCCTTCCATTGGTATATATTAGCCTTAATGACAATTATGGCATTGATTTCAAGATCCTGAAACTGGTAAATAAATACAGCGTCAGTCAGTTAAGACCGGTTTACACTTTGTTTAGTGCGAGTGCAAGTGTTTAGTGCGAGTGCAGGTGTGTAGTGCGAGTAGCGTCCAATTAATTGCGAGTGCAGGTGATTAGTGCGAGTGCAGGTGTGTAGTGCGAGTAGTGTCCAATTTTGATTAGTGCGAGTGCAGGTGTGTACTGCGAGTATTGTCCAAGTGGCTCTGTTTAAATTCAGTATGCCGTCATCTGATAGTTTGAACCACTTCTACGTGGAATATATACGTCATCTGTTCCAGCTCCAGATTTTGTACTCTGTTTAATTTTCTTAGACTCTTGCATGTAGACTTCAAGTTTCTTATCTATACTAATATTATAAAGAGGTAAAGTTTGTGTGTTTGTTAAATTGTCGGGGGTAATCTCGGAATCTACTGCACCGATTTTAAAAATTCTTTCACTAATAGAAAGCCACATTATCGCTGAGTGTCATAGGCTATATAAAAAACCGAAAAATTAAAAGGTTTTTACGTGGTAGTCCGTTTTGTAAAGAGAATCGGAGAAAAACTCATCGTTATACGTGAAGGCCACAGCAGCGCGGCAGCGGCGCGCGATGGTTTCGGCTTATTTCGGTTCGTAACACACTTTCGACATTCATTAATTTTATTTTCGGTACATTAAAAAAAAAATCTTTTATGTTTATATAGTTTTCATTTAATTTAGGTTATAGATAGGCATTAAGTTTGTTTCGTGTAGATATTAATTTATTTCTTACGAACGCTGCCTTAACTATGAAAGATATATATTTTTGAACATTATGCCCAACGAAGTGGGCACGGGTCAGCTAGTTTTAGAATAAACTTCTTTACTGCCAAACCCTGGTATGTTCATGGCTTCACTTATATTTACAAGGGCCGCATCTCGGGCAATTTTATACTTAGGGGCTTAACAGCTATACAGTTATCAGTATATACAATAATATTAAATGTTGTTATCGCTTATGTATTTGACCAATGTATTTTAATAAATGAATTTTATTTTTATTTTTAGTTGTAAAGGACGACCGAATGGTGGAGTGGGTCGTGGGTTCGATTCCCACTTAAGACAAATCTTTGTGTACATAAACATGGGGGTTTGTCTAAGTCTGGGTGTTTCTATGTATAATATGTATTTACAAACGATTACATGTTTTTTTTTTTTTTTTTTTTTTTATTTAAGTACTTTTTTTTTTTTGTTTTCTATATGTCTTAGTATCAGTTATTCTAGTACCCATAGTACAAGCTCTGCTTAGTTTGGGACTAGATGGCGTTGTGTGTGAGTTGTGAAATATTTATTTTATTTATTTATGTTTCAAATACTCCTGCACAAATTTATAAGTTACGTCTTCGGTCCACTTTGACATTTTGTACAACAAGCGCCCGACGCTACGCACTAAACGCTAAACACTAAACACTCCTGTCCAAACGTGCTTAGTGCAGACACGCTGCGAGTGAGGGGGAAGGGAGGGCGCGCGGGACGTGGCTACTACCACAGATAATATAATACTAGTACAGATACCCAATCTCATACAAAAAATTGACGCCACCTTAAAAAAATTATTTCTGTGAGCTACTTTAATTCACTTTTTATGCCAATAGATGGCCGTACTTGTGAGTAGTCTCAACCGCGCTACCCTAACGCCATCTAGCTTTTGCAAAAGGTAACATGTCGTCCTTGAGTGCGTAAGAATGTGTCTGTGTGCGTGCCAAAGCTGTCAATGTTAGAATATTATTATCTGCATTTGTGCGTGTCCGTGTCAGTATGTACATTATAGTATTCCTTCATCAGAGGTACATTACCATGACGTTTGACCTTCTACAGCGCTATATCACTGCTTCATTCAAAATATCAAACGATTTTTTAATGTTTTGCGATTTAAAATGTAATGTAATACATATTTAAAATAATGATTACTTTCTATTGCAATTGATTTTGATTTAGACTTATGTTAGTTGTTTCATTTTTAAGGTTATACAATACAATATCATTCACCCAAGAATAAATTCATTTTAATATGATAGAGCTTTTGTTAGCACGCTTGAATGATGCACGTAGCCGTGCTATGCGCTAAACTGGTTCTCAGTTCCTGTCAAACTTGGTAGGTATACCACTAACAAATTGGAGCCTACCTATGCCAAGGATGTTTCAATTCATAGGTTAGGTATAAATAGCCGGGGCTACTCCCGCGAAGCAGTACTGCATTGGGCTGGCGCTTAAGCGGTTACGGCGGAGCGCGGCGAAGGCACGGCGGCGCGGCGCGGCGGAGCGCTGCGGTCTTCCCACCCCTAGCCATAACAGATCGCCGCGCCGCGCTTATAACATTCACAGTTCGCGCGCTGTAATAAGTTTCAATTTTGCGTGCAAGACTAGTATTATATTATCTGTGGTGCAAGTGGGTACCTCAGGCGAGGTGTAGGTATAATTTTTACATAAACTTGACTTTCGTTAGGGAGTGAATCTTCTGTTGTTCCCAAGGACGATATAATATCTATTAACGTTGTTACTTATTTTGCCTATAGGTACCTACTTCAAATAATAATTTCAAGTATTTCAACATTAATTTAAAGACAATTTAAACGTCTTAAGTCAATAAAAGAGTTGCTAAAGAAAGTAATCTTTATTTATTTCTGGTAAAGTTTGATCGAAAAATCTAAAATCTGTTTATAAAAACGTGCAATCATGTTTGCTTAGCATTGTGCCTACAACTGTCTTCGTTCGCAAAAACGTATTTTTGTAGCAATCTTATTATAGAAATTCTTAGCTAGACTGAGATTGCTTTGAAGGAAGAAGACAAGGGAGGTTTTAGTCATATCACTCAGTACAAAAAACATGTAATACCCACTAGTGTATCTAGGGGTGCGCTTTGTTTTTCATAAAAAAAATTCTTCATAAAATCGCAATTATTTGCCGAATTTGTTATTAAGTAATAACATTTTTCTTTATACTCATTGGCATTCATAATATTGTTTTCACCACACCAGCACGAAAAAGATCGTTTGCTTGCCAGAATGCAGTGAGTAAAAACCGTTTTTACTCACTAGTGAGGCAAAGTGATTCAAATTTCGAAACACAAAATCCTTCCAATGAATAGGCGCTGGAAAAAAACAAACAGCCACCATGTAGGTTAGTAATAAACATTGACATCAATTTTATTAAATAATTACATACGATACGTTTTAATTATTTTAAATTATATAAATACGCGCTTATTTAGTATTTTAATGGTTTTATATTCGTGATTGACCATTAAATTAATTAAAATCAGGTACTTAATATTAGACTCTAAATAAATGTTACGGAACGAATTTCCGAACGCACGATTTAAAAAAAAAAGTCTGTGTCTGTGTCAGTCATCGCGGGCAACTATAAATTCTTATCAGTTTATGTTTAATTGTTTACTGGAACTTTTTAACAAAAAAATAGTGAATCCAGTGATAAAGAACTTTGTGAAACTCCAAAAGTATAGAATAGAATAGAATAGAATAGAAAGCATTTATTCCGATCACAAGCACAGGACAAAAAAAAATAAAAAACAGAGAGAGAAGTACACAATGCTAGAATACTTATTATGCGACGTACAAGATACATACTTAAAGCTAATAAATGTAGCATGCTGCCTCTATGCTGGAATCGGAAAGGTCCCCAAGACAGTTTTAGCGTAGCGACAACTTGTAGCGACAACTTGTTGCTAACACAGAAGTTTGCTTTTTTACCAGAAAAATCACGTGAAAAGTACACGTGAGTAGTTTTTGAAAGCGTACGACATATTTAATTAGTGGCGACTTACAAAAGGCCCTAAAAGGCATTCTGAATTGGTATTACTGTCGTATTTCATGGAATTATTCCAGGTTAAGCAATCGAGTACAAGTTAATTTAAATCTTAATATTTTCTCACTGGAAGAGGTGAAAAGTTTTGTATGGCACGCGTAAAAAAAATTTAATTTCCAGTTCGTGACCTCTTAAAATCTTTCGCTTGCGAAGTAGTCTTTATTAGAATCACTCGCTACGCTCGTGATTCAATTTCAGACTACTTCGCAAGCTCAAGATTTAAAATTGGCACTCACAACAGAAATATAAACTTTTTCTCACTTGTACCATAAATAACTATTTTCATTCACATCTTTATCCTATTATTTTCTTATATTATAGTTTTTCTTAATGATACCGATCATTCTTTTCAACTCCGAATTATTTTTATTCATACATTTGTTTGTTCTTTTTAATTAATTAATTTCTTCATTTTGAGTGTTACGTTATTTACTCTATTGATATCCATAATGTCAATATAAATATATTAATTATTTATTTATTTAATTGTAAAAAGATCTGAAAAGCATCTCACATAAAATATCCACAAGAGCACACAAACAATCCGAAAACTTCTACCGAAGTGAAGGAAACACGCGCGGCCCGTTTATTTGTAAATAAACATTGCAGAAAAACGTTTTGTTTCTGTTCGAAGTACATCACATGACAATTGATATCTATATTATTTTAGATTATAAAAAAATAAAATACATATATATATGATTACTTACATTATTAGAAAAACATGTATTTAATATATAATTTAAAAAGTTCGATGATGATTTTATATCTAACTACTATTGGAAGGCAATCGTAGACTCAGAAACTAAACGCGTCATCGTAAGTGAATGTCCAATAATTTAACATGCTGAGTGACAAAAGCGTCGAACTCCAATTTGTTTATAACTCAAAATACACTCACACACTCATACAATGTTAAAATAAAATTGAAATAAGCGCCATCTATTAGCCACAAATAACCTAACCGCATGAAACTTTTACATTTTGTGCCGTATCCAAGACGGCGACTTAGGAGTTAAAGACATAGATTTCTTTTTTCTCTCAAATCACTTTGAAATAATTGAAGAATGCTTTTAACGTTTTATATAAACGTGCTTTATTTTTTAAAAATCATATTTTGGTCAAAAGTTGAACAATAGCGTTTATAACAATTTATTATTTTTGCATTGCTATACATAACGCCATCTATGGAAATTTTTAAGAAGTAAAAATCTAATGTTCCTAATGATACCCCATGCTACTACGCAGTCCACTCGCAAAAAAATAGAACACGCTTCTATTCACTTTACTACACAGCCAACTAAGCACTCGCACTAATCAGTCGCTGTCCACACCTTGTCACTAAACACCTGCACTAATCACTCGCACTCGCATACAAAGTGTATACCGGGCTTTAGTCCCTAAGGTTCAAACTTAGTATTATGTGTCATTATCTAGTCCCGTGTGGGGATCGATCAAACACCGAACCCACACCACAGCAGCAGCGTAGACCAGGCGACCGCTTTTAAACCACTACGTTAATTTTGTTAAAACTACTTTCAGGTTTGTCAATGTGTGATGATGTGGGGAATACTTATAGGAGGAATCATTTTCGCAATGGTGGCAGATAAATATGGTCGTCGAGTACCTCTCATGGTTGGAATTACTTTACAGGGCTTAACTAGCTTTCTTGCCAGTATTATACCGTGGTTCTGGGTATTTTTGTTTGATTGGTTTATCCTAGCATTGGCTAGTGGTGGCGTTGGTGTTATATCTTTTGTGATATGCATGGAGGTAAACAGGTTAATTTTTAAATCCACCCTGTAGCTAGCTGAATAGATTAAAAAACTTTGATAATTATTTTAGGTGGTCAGCGGTAAGTGGCGGGCTCTAATTCCAGTTATATTTCAACTTCCTTTTGGTATCGGCAATGCAATTATGGCAATCTTAGCATATTATCTACGGGACTGGAGAAAGCTTGAGTTCGCTTTGGCTTTTCTTTCTTCTTTGTACATCTTTTATTGGTTCTGGTTACCAGAGTCACCGAGATGGTTGATTGCAACAGGGCGAATGGATGAAGCTTTAGGTAATACATTTAAAAATTCACTTCATTGATGACACTGTCCACAAAACCTCATTTGAAAAGTTTAGATAACAAATCTTAGTAATCTAGTTAAGTATTCGATTTTCGATAGAGGTATTGCTTTTCAGAAATTCTGGTAGACGCAGCCAAGCTGAACGGTAGGCAGGTTGACCGAGAAGAAGTGAAACGGTTACTGCAAGCATATAATAAAACAAATGCAAATAAAGAAGTACCAGGGTTTATGGCCTTTCTTAAATCACGAAATATGAGAATCAAAACAATGTTGTTGTCAATGAATTGGTAATTTTATATATTAACTATGTATCGTAGGAATCTATCTATATTGGGTTATTCGTCCGAAAAGAGACAAGATGTAGACGCAGATTTATGTTCTTGCCAACAACACCAACATCTGGCTCCAGACAAAATATAAAGATTTCTTCAAGTGCTCAATCTCTTTCTTGCTCGACCCGGGCATTTAAACCCCGCTGTAGCGTTGCATACGCCAGCCATTGGAGTTCACTAGACCAACGATCAAATAATATAAAACGCGTTCTTTTCAGGTTTTGTACAGGATTGGCTTTTTATACTTTTGCACAGTATCTCGGGTCAATTGGGAATGATGTTTTTACAACCGTATTTGTAACTGGCCTCCTATCGTCTGTCGGAGGATTTACGTGTATCTTTGTGGTTACCAGAGTTGGAAGAAAGATTGCTATAGTAGTCTACCAAGCTATCACGACTCTTTGCTTTCTTTTAATATTATTAATGTCTAGATATGACTTTGATAGCAACTGGGGGGTACTATTGTTTGCCGGTATCGGATTTGCAGGAATGGCGGTAAGTTAGCATGATACGAAATATTTGTGTAGACTACAAATCACCTACAAGTAATCTTATAGCAATTTGCATTTATGTATTTTTCCTACGACATGTTATGATTTCCATATTATCATATCCAGTTAACTTGAGCGTGTATAGCTTCAAGTGCGCATGGAGATCTAGCGCTCAAGTTTACTGGCCGCCGCTTCAAGACCGCGGCTCAACTTGATCGTGGGTTGCCTCATTATGTATCATACAGTTTATACCTGTGTCAATGTTCTTTCCAGGGTACTATTCCTGTTCTGTACCTCTTCTCAGGAGAATTGTACCCAACTTTAGGCAGAAACGTTGGTGTTAGTGGAGTAACAACATTTGCTCGTATTGCGTCTATGATTGCTCCAGCTGTGGCCGCTTTAGAGAGTGTATCAGCAGATCTCCCACTTATCATAGTCGCAATAATTTCGTTTACTCAAATATTAATGGTAGTACCCCTCCCTGAGACGAAAGACGTACCACTGCCTGAAAGTTTAGAAGAGGCAGAACGGATTTGACTTTATGATAAGAGGTGTGTGCTGCAGGTTCAAATAAAGAAAGCGTTTGGATGGTCCTGTAAATGAATAGGTATTTAAAAGTTGTCGTACAAAATTAAATTAATTGTTATGTAAAAACATTTATTAGAAGAACTACTTATGACAGACATATCTATTTAACCAGTAGATATTTTTAGATAATGATTATAAATCTAGTTGCTAGCTAATATTATGTAGACATTTATTATAATAAAATTACAAAATATAAAAAAGCCTTGTTTAATTTATATATCTCAACTTTTATGGGTTATTTGGAATATTTTATTGCAAAACAAATGCTGCAGCTTCATGGAACATTGATTATAAATATAAAACATAAATATAATATAATAAAGCACTACCAGAAATGAAAACAAAATTTGTATTTTCTAGTGTAATTAATAATTGCATGCATAAATTTTATTAACATAGCACTGCTAAGCAATAAACAAATAAACAACTAGAATCTACAAACTGCAATCAAAATAATATGAGAAAGTATACTTTAATTGTACTGTTAAAAAATGCATTACATACTTGTACAAACCCAACATGAATTAATTGGTCTTTTTACTTTTCACAAGAAGTTTAATGTTCTCAATTCTATGCAATAAAGTTGGATGAGAATGATACCAAGCAGAATACAGTTTGTCATAAATTGGGTAATCTAAATTGTCCTTGCCTAGTTTTATGAGAGCAGATCTCAACTCATCAGGATAAGCTAAAGATACAGCAAAGTTATCTGCTTCAAACTCAAATTTCCTTGACAGCATAGTAGTAAAGAAGGTCAAAATTGAGTTGTAAGGTGCCAGGATCATTTGTAGTACTACAATCAAACCTATGATGATGGGTTCCTGTCCAGCAGGGAATCCTAGTGAGGTATATAACATGGAGTACTTGAAAAGCAGTCCAAATGCGGTAAACAATAAAAGTAAATTGACTTCAGTCAATGCAATTAACTTATAAATATGGCTACACTTCCAGTGACCTAACTCGTGAGCAAGTACTCCTAATATTTCATTTTCTGTACATCCTGTGGTAACCTTCTTTTCTTCATCAAACTTTTCTATTAAGGTGTCAAACAAGACAATCCTCTTTGCTCCAAACAATCCACTGAAATAGGCATTACTGTGTGCTGACCTCTTTGATCCTTCTACAATATAGATCTGCGAGAGAGGGAACTGTAACTTGGATGCTAAATCTTCAATTCCTTTCCTTAGAGAGCCCTCAGGCAATGGCACAAACTTGTCAAAGAGTGGAGCTATTACTGTTGGATACAATGTTAAGAGAAGAAGTGTTGCTACTGTTGTGAACAGCCACAGCCAAACAACAAACATATTTCCTCCAAGCATTATTATGTAAATTGCTATAGAAATAATAGGTAATGTAATAACAAGACTAAGAGCCAGAGATTTTATCTGATCTTTGATGAAGAACCCAACAGTCTGCTTGTTGAATCCATGCTTTTCTTCTAACACAAATGTAGCAAAAATTGTGAATGGCATGTTAACAACAAAATTGAACAATGTCACAAAAGTCATGAATATACAGCTTATCAAGATTTCCCGATCAGCAGTTATATTGAAAGCAGCACCAATATTTTCTGACTTCTGCCATGCTACATAAATCCACCGATTATATAAAATAATAAATGTTAAAAGAACACCATAAAAATCCTTTGCTATTTTGAATCTTGACTTGTCAATTCCATAGAGCCGTGCCTTTTTGAATGATTCCTCATTCAGCATTTCATTCAAATCACTGGGGATAGTATTATTTGTTTGATATATTTTTAACTGTAACAAAAGAAAATTAATTTAATGTAGACTACCACACATCTGACATGAATTAGGAATGCATGTCAAAGGTAGCCTATATGGTAGGTAGTTTTATATTGTATGTAATGCATCATCACTACAATCAGGAATACTAAGATTTTTAGAAAACTAATACAGAAATGCAATTATTTGCGGGACATGCCGGACATAGATACAATCAAAGTCATTTAATTTATATCAAAATATATTTTAGGGCTTCACTATTTAGTTATAGGTAAGTGCTATAGAAACAACTGATTGCAATGAGATACATTGCAAGGTATTTCTAAATGAATTGATTGTCCACTGCAAAAACCTAGAAAGTCGTTGAGCATGCAAAAATCGTGATTTTATTACCTGCCGGCATGACAAATAAAACTCCCACAAATATTCCAGAAATAAGAATATTATAATTAAATGAACGATTAAATCTTCATCAAACTTCATTTTGTTACTGTACTTCCACTATTCTAGGAGAAAAGTAGATATGGAAAGAAAAATTGATAACGTAAATAATTCTCTTGACAAACGCAATAGTGACATTAATGACATTAATTTGACATTCCCTAGAGTCCGATTCGCTAGCAATATCGATTTAACGCGCTCTACAAGTCGTTTTTGAATGGCTTTCAGCGAGCTAAAATTGCCCAATGTGCTAAAACCTGATTAGTGTTAACTAGCGTTTCGGGCCATAGGGTGATCGTTGTCATCGCAATAAATCGCTGTGATTGGTCTGTTTCGGACAGATAATGCAAAAAAACGCATATTAAAAAAAGCACCTTTTTTGTTTTAAACTGCAAAGTAATGCGAAATATGAAAAAATTCAGGGTACAGAAATTCCCATAGAGCTGAAACCGTACCAATACCGTACTTACAAAAAAAATTAAACGTCAAAGGTCTCTAAATTTTTTTTTTACTTTATTACCTTTTGCACCCAAATTACCATCTATTTAGATAATATATATGTACTTAATTATATAAATATAATTTTCTAAGCTGATTAAGTACGTGTTCGCATAATAATTAAACGTTGTATTGACTCGTTTTAATCTGGCAACAATTTCATACTTAATTTGAATGATATGAATATGCCGTTACGTAAAATATACATATTGGATCTTAAATTAAAATAGTCTAATAACTTAATGTAAACTTAATAAGACACTGTCAGAAGGCCTCGTACCCAAAATGCTGGAGAATTACCGCGTTGTCATTTCGAGAACGAGTTGCCTCAGTTAGACGCAAAGACCTAGGAGATATATATGAACTCATTGGTTAGACGCGCTGACAACTCTTTGTACAGACTATAATGGTGGGTCCACACCGAGCCAACGAAGGCTAACGAATGGGTTCGTTGGCCATGTCTGGACGGATTGGCGATGGCCAAAGAACGTTCGTTGACGTTGGCCGGCGATCCGTAGCGTGGCGGTAACATCAAAGGATTTGCACCATTGGACCGAATTCAGTTTGGACGGTCGCCAAACACCAACAAACGAACGTCAACAGAATGGTTGACATTTTGACATTCGAGTTCATTTGACGGTCTGTTTAAATGTCAGAGCATGTGTTTACGTAGTATTACATTATCTTGAAGCTAAGTAGTTAATAACACAGAATAATAGCTGACTTGTAAATAATAATCATGGACATAAGTAATCCAGGTTCTTGATTCCCTGAATATGGTTTCATAATATGGTTTTGCATAGGAAATTATCTATTTGTTATTATATAATTATCACTTAACATGCGACTGCCGCTATATAAATACCTATCTATTTTTAAAATATGTGGTAGTCCACCATCTCCTCCTTCGTCTTGTGCAGTTGCTTCTTAAGTGGTACGGCCCCAAGGCCCTAATGTTTCGATCGCAAAAGGCGTTTTTGGACGTTCGTTAGTTCGTTCACGACAAGACAAATACTTCGTTCATCGAGTTATGCAAACACGCACGGTCTGCATTAATTCTTTGTTAAAAAGTTAATTGATTTTTACTTTTCATATATACTTATATATACGTGTATTTGTTAGGGAGTGAAAAAGAACACTAAGCAAGGATTATTCCCTGGGGAGAGAAAAAGGGGCTAAACTGCACAGCCAAAACTATTGAACGCAAGGAGCTGAGTTTTGGCATCTGTTTTTATTGAGTGGTTAAGGGGAGCACTAAAATAGGATTTTTGTAAATTCATTTCCCTTTGCCAAAGGTATTTAGGTATCAAAAGTGAAAACAACTCTCTGCAAGTTAGAATATAATATTATGCGCCGTAGTGCACCCATATTGGGATAAATAAAAGTAATACATAACTAAACATCACGTCTATATTACCCAGACGGGTGTGACTGAGGTGTGTAACATCCACATTTTACCTGTTCTATCGCCATCTACTAACAACACTTGCCCAACCCGGGAATAATCCGAGACCATGGGTGAGTAGAGGCCCATGTCACTAACCACAAGACCAAAAAGGCAGCTTCGCTAAGCAAATAAAAATTATAGTTCACATATTTGTATGTTTATTTATTTTAACAATTTATATTCTTAAATCTACAATAGTTACAATGAACCAAACATGTTTTTGTGATTTATTTAAAAACCCTTGACCAATACTAATTCTATACATCAACAACGTCCATAATATATTAATGCCTTCAAATATTTAACACTTTTAGTTGAGTAGTTTTTAGTAATAACATGTTAACGGCTAAAATCGCCGCACTTATAACATTTGCAGTCATCAGGCTCACGAAGACGAACTTCCATAATGGCGCCATCTTCATCTTCGAGCCTTACACCATCGGGGTCATAGCAATGAGTGAGTGTAACCAAACGTTCCCGTAAGTAATTCTCCCGGCAGCAAAAACATTCCTTAAAATAATAAAAAAAATATTAGATAATTATAATAATTCGAACAACTAAGTATGTAGTTTCAGATCGTTTTTGAGGTGCAAAATACCTTTGAAAAACCAGTAGCAGCTGAAATCGAAGGACGCACTTGGCTACTACACCATCCTTCACATTTGTTGACGCTGACTTCTCCGCTGCATGATCTTAGTAGTCTGCCCATATCGTCATATTCCTCTGTAAAGTAAAGAATATTTAAATCAAATTGATCTAAAACGTTTGGACAATCGACTTCCATCCGAATCCCAAAACTAAGGATAATAGGGGTTTCAATTTGAACAGCCCACAGTGGCCACAGTGAAAACAAACATTCAAGTATATGGTCGAAATTACTTTGTTCAATCTACATATAAGAACTTTTCAGAATCCAGAATTCAGGAGAAGCAAGGAGAAAGTTTGTCACATGGGGATATCTGGTTGACATTAACATAAATTGTGAATGTGGAGCAATACAATCTATGACCCACTGTACTGACTGTCCAAAATGCCCTGCCACCTGCACAAGATTGGCGCTCATGAACGCCGATGAGAGCGCCATAACAGTGGCCACTTATTGGCCCAACAAAATTTGACTCAGCCATCGACACGACATAGAAGAAGAAGCCAGAAACCCAAATATTCTTATACATATTATGTACCGTATCTACACTACATACCTTTCGTAACGTGTATTTCTGTAGGAACTGTCTCACAGCTTTCTTCAGCAGCACAATGGTAAATAATAACCAATAATAACTCAATTGCATAAATTGATAAGATCTTCGAAGTTGTAAAGGACATTATTGATATTTTTTTGAGATTTTGTTATTGATACAACTGTGGTTGAAGCTGTAATGTATGATTTGTTGGTTTCTGCTTGCCTTTTTATATGCGTACATCTTTTAATTTCTGAAAGGGGATGGGGCGTTCGAGCTTCCATTTACCATGTTATCAGCGGGTAATCGCAAGCGTAATTGAAATATCATGTTATGTTATGTTTGAGTCGATATGTACGAGTTCGGGTCAAGCTATATAGGTCATTGTTGTCTATCTAGTACATACATATTAGCAGAATGCTGCTGATGCATGACGATGATATTGATATTGGCCCCGAAGCCGGTTGTCGCCTGTTTTTAAGATATTTTTATTTTCATATTACATACCTATTATATTAAATAATGTATGAAATCATAATAAATATGGATGAGTAAAATAATAATAATAAATATCACACTACATTAACGTGATGACGTAGTGTCATCTAGTCCCAAAATAATGCATGTGGCCGAAGGCTTCATGATAACTATTTAATAATTATTATTACCATTTAAGCATATAAGTGTTGAGAAAAAGTCTGATAGAAAAGTTTGGAAGGATAAAACATATTGCGCCGATCAGGGCAGCCGGATGATGGTGATTACTATTTAGTATTTTATTTCACAATGAGTAGGTTCTGGGATTTCTGAGGATGTATAGTTATTTATTTAAATAACTTTATTAAATGCAAAAAAATTGTACAGTGGTGGATTAAATGCCAAAGGCATTCTCTACCAGTCAACCATAGAAAGAAGTAGTAGGTGCATTTAGTTGTTAATAAAATATTAGGATACGATAAAAAGGTTAAATTTATCAATATATATAAATAAAAATTATATATTAATAATAATTACATAGATGAGAGAAAAAAAACATAATAGGTATACCTACATTTTATCCATACTATGGATGATATGCAGGTATTTTATGTATTATGTATTTTTACAAAATATATTAAAAATAATAAGAAGATTAAATATAATATAAATAAATATATAAATCAAGATAACACTATTGATAGGATAATGCTGCTAATTCATCGCCGGGTCGGGTAAAAGTATTTGGGATTTTTAGGCAACAAAATACACCTGTGGCACTGACCTCAGGGTACAAGGTGTCCCACGGACATGCCACATGGACGGGAAGTATCTTATATTTGTAGATAGAAGATTGTACTGAAAGAAGACTTTATTTTATTAAATAAAAAAAAAAACTGCATTCAAGAAATTTTTGAAATATGCTTGCCCAATCGGGCTTCGAATTAGCTTGAATTCGAATAAATAGCATTCTGTATTTTAATGGCAGCAATCGGTAGCGTCATTAATTAATATCATATCTCTCCAACAAACATAGTAGGTTAAATGGAAGGAAAACCATAAAATCAAAGATTTTTTTAAAAACAACAATCAGGATTCCCATTCAATCAGAAAATTATTTAATATGCGACTTTTTATATTTGTCACAGCGTATTATTGAAAATAATTTCCTATTAATGTTCTAAAATAATAAATTTAGGTAATTCAAGTTGGTTACACGCCAGTACTCATTTATTAAAAAAAAATCATGGTTATCCTGGCAAATAACCATGTTGGTTATAGATATTACATAATTTCTATGATTGAAAACTTGCTCTTTAAGGTTAATTATCTCGTAAATTAATCTTTATATTTATTAATTGTCTAAGAAACTCCGGAGAATTTTTAAAAACCTTTCTAACGATAATTATGGTATCGATTGATACTATAGGTACTACTGAGCAGGTTCGATTCTCGGGCGATACAAGCAAAATTTCAAAGTCTTCAAATGTAGTTTGTTTCAAATTGTATTTTAAAATAAAATAAAGTCTTCTTTCAAAACAATCGTCTATCTACCGTATTTAGGATATTTCCCCTCCACGTGGTTTGTCATGCTATTTGTTAACTATACCTAAAATTTTCAAAATTTTACCTTATTATGAAGATAAAAAAAATTTACTTTATATTTAAAAAAAAAATGTACTTTATTTAAAAAAAAATTAGAATTTTATCTATACTAATATTATAAATAGGTAAAGTTTGTGTGTTTGTTAAATTGTCAAGGGTAATCTCGGAATCTACTGCACCGATTTTAAAAATTCTTTCACTAATAGAAAGCCACATTATCGTTGAGTGTCATAGGCTATATAAAAAACCGAAAAATTTAAAGGTTTTTACGTGGTAGTCCGTTTTGTAAAGAGATTCGGAGAAAAACTCATCGTTATACGTGAAGGCCACAGCAGCGCGGCAGCGGCGCGCGATGGTTTCGGCTTATTTCGGTTCGCGTTCGTGCTCACTTCGGAAGAAGGAGGCGTGACCTTCCTTTTACATCTGAGAGTTAAGTACCCGCGCGGCTCTTTACGCAGCGGACGTCCCCAAAGTTGAATTTTTCGTAACACACTTTCGATATTCATTAATTTTATTTTCGATACATAAAAAAAAAAATCTTTTATGTTTATATAGTTTTCATTTAATTTAGGTTATAGATAGGCATTAAGTTTGTTTCATGTACCTAGATATTAAATTAGGTTATAGGTATTAAGTTAGTTTTATGTAGATATTAATTTAGGTTATAGGTAGGTATTAAGTTTGTTTTGTGTAGATATTAATTTAGGTTATAGGTAGGTATTAAGGTAGTTTCATGTAGATATTAATTTAGGTTATAGGTAGGTATTAAGTTTGTTTCGTGTAGATATTAATTTATTTCTTACGAACGCTGCCTTAACTATGAAAGATATATATTTTTGAACATTATGCCCAACGAAGTGGGCACGGGTCAGCTAGTAGTTTTATATTTTTAAATGTACTTTGCTTTGTAAGGATAAGGATCAGCATTGCCATACAAACGTGGCAATGCCGCCAGCCTTCTGGGCACGTTACCTGCGGTCGACATCGATGCAGACGTATTATTTGACACCTGAATTTTTTAGTAGTTTTGGTTTATTTAATAATTTTATTTTATTATTTTATTTGATGTATAGTTAGGTGTTTATTGAATTAGTTTTAAATATTAAATTATAGTTAAGTTAGTAATGTAAATATTTAAATAAATTATAATTTAATTAGTTACTATGTCACTTTGCTTTTTTAATTTATATTTAAACATGAAAATAAAAGAATTAGAAATATGATCACGCTACAGTTCGCTCCTGGACTACTGTGTGTCCATTTAAAGATCGATAATTGCCGTGTCAGCACAGTTGGATCGTCTTGTAATTTCGCGAGGAGATGTTTTACTAAAACGACTCTCATGTTCACTTACAAAATGGAGCATTCGTGTTTCCACCGAAGGCCTTTATAAACCGAGGCAGCTCAGATTTTTCATACAACAACTTTATCCGTTGATCAGTAGACACAAGCTAATATTTCAGTTTATTCCTCAAAATGTTTCGGTTCGACTTTATTGTATTGAGCTTGATGTTCCTGTCTGTTTGTCATATACAAGAAAAACCAGTAAGAGCACAGTCAGTTGAAGTGCCTTTGTCTGCAGGTATTTAATTTTATTAATATCAAAGATTTACTTTTTTTTTTAATAATTCATAACATAACATCATACCTATAGGTATTACCCAGAAGGGCCTGGCAGAGGTGTACAAAACCCACAATTAACTTGTTATGTTTAGGTGCCATGGGATATGGGATGTGCCTATCGCCATTTACCAGGCACAATTCCAACTATGTGCTACTATTGTTAATTCCTAACGGAAAGTTCAAAAATAACACTTTGCGCGACCCGGGAATCGAGCCCGAGAACTCACGGTGAGAGGCGCATACGCTAACCACTAGAGGCAGTTAATATTTATTTTTTTAAATTTATATTTTTGAGAAGTATAATTATTTATATTAAAGTTTATCGCAATGTTGAATTTTATAATTTCAGGTCAAGAATGCCAGATGACACCAGTCATCCATGTTTTAAAACACCCAGGGTGCATACCAAAAGCTATACCCTCATTTGCCTGTATTGGAAAGTGCACTAGTTATGTGCAGGTATGTATGTGTATATAATCCTTAGTAATCCTTACTAATATTATAAATTGCGAAAGATTGTGAGTATGGATGTGTGGATGTTTGTTACTCTTACACTGAAACACTACTGCGTCGATTTTGATGAAATTTTGTACACATGCAGGCCATGTTTAATCGACATACCACACGGGTGGAAGCTAGTGTCTTATAAAGCAAATATGGCTGAATTTTTAAAAAAGTTGTATCTATTGTTGATTCTCCTTTTGGCAATAGTGTGATGGACTATATCCTGAGAAAATACTGAATAGAATGTTTATTCCTGCAGGTATCTGGTAGCAAAATCTGGCAAATGGAACGTACTTGCAATTGCTGTCAGGAATCCGGTGAGAGGGAAGCCACGGTAGTTTTGCTTTGTCCTAAAGCTAAAAGTGAAGATAAGAAATTAAGAAGGGTAAGTTAATTTTTAAAATGAGCCGTGACCGTTTCTCGCTTAAATTCTTGTAAGTAAATTTTGAACTGTATATACCTACAGATAATGTAACAGCACTCAATAATCCGTACCGAGTCGGATCCAGGAAGGAGCTAGGCAGTGGCGTAACTATAGGGTGGCAGGGGTGGCAAAATGCCACGGGCCCCCGGACCTAGGAGGCTCCCGTGCCCAAGATGTGGCATCTCCTCGAAAATAACTGAACACAATTTACCAGAAAAAAAAAACAAGATTAAAACGCATTCATCTAAAAATAATAATTATACAACGCATCCATTGGTTGCATTTTTTTTACGGTACTAAAAAGCGCGGTCGAGCTTGCAATTTCCAGTAAATCGCTTAAGATAATTTTTCTTTCTAAAAATCTGGTGAAAAATTTGCACATTCCAGTACTGAATCTTTGGTAAGCGCCTTCAACGTAATGATTTTTACTAGGGCCCACTCAATATTTTTGCCACGGGCCCCCGATGGTGTAGTTACGCCACTGGAGCTAGGACTAGGGCAACAGTAGATAATTTTTTCATTCTCTAAAAAAATATAATTGGATAGCTTTATAGTTGAATCCGCCCTTGAATCCGTTAACTGAAATCTATTAATTGAATCATGAGACAAAGTGTTGTTTGAATACTGAATTTTACATATCATTATTAAATTACATTATTAACACAACTACAACTAACTCATGAAAACGAATAAAACGAATTATTTAAAATATATACATCAAATAAAAGAATAATATTATCTTAATAAAAAACAAAACTCACAAAAGGTGTCAAAAAAACATTTACTTCGATGACGACAGCTGGTAACGTGCCCAGAAGGCGTGCGGCATTGCCACGTTGTATGTCAATGCTGATCATTTGGCCAAAGTAGAAGCCAGCCACGTGAAGAGTCAACTAATCTTTTGGGTATTTATTGAATGATTAATTTGTTTCGACGATGTTTTTTGTTTTAGATAACTACAAAGGCTCCCCTCGAATGCATGTGTCGGCCATGTGGTAGCATCGAAGAAAGCTCTATTGTTCCTCAAGAAGTCGCTGGTTACGCAGATGAAGGACCTCTATACAATCATTTCCGAAAAACGTTGTAAAGATGCTCAAAAACAAAACCTGTTAGTAATTGAATGTTATAGGAAACGGATAAAATTAATTGTAGTTATACTTAATTAACATAATAAACAATGTTGTTATAAAAAAATCTAAATAAAGACCTTTGACCAATCGTATATATTCGTTTATTTGTGTTGGATTTAAGGCAGATTTCTACTCTTTTTTGTCAAGCTGTAGGTATTATGACAGGGTAGCGCAATTAAACACTTATCTGACATGTATAACAAGGGATTTGTTATACATGTCAGCTAAGTGTTTAATTGCACTACACGATACCTTCATTAGCATCACAAATGCCACAATTTTCCTCGTAGTCGTTTTAAAAACGACACAAGATCGCAATATGCCAAGTATTCTGGCAGCGCCATCATAACTATCAGGGGCCATCATATTATGCGATATCACAACATCTTTCATAATATCTTTCTATTAAACTTATGTGATTGTCTGTACTGTGCCCTCATTAAAGTCAGTTTGGTAATGGTGCCTAGAAAAATTATGAAAACATAGTAAACCTCGCGGATACCTACCCAAAATTTTATTCTGAAAATGCACAAGGAATTTTTAAGATTTTCCCATTCCCCCCACCCCATTCGAAAAAAAAAATCTGTTTAAGGTTAATTATCTCGTAAATGGATGGACACTAAACAAAAGAAAAAAAACAAAGACTGTACTTGGTAGGAACCGAAAAATAATATTTTGTTTCCGAACAGTCATAAAAATGTCTAAGCTGTTCTGGGAGTACTGTCACTTCTGTCAGCATAGATAGATTAAAAATTCTGTCAGTGTCAGTTTATTGAGTTTATTTTGTTTGTGTTTTGTGTCTGTGCTCTACTGTGATTATAACTTTTATTTCATCAAATAATCCTTGCTAAGAAATCTTCTCTTTGAAAATGAGTCGCCGGAAGCGTGCAAGGGTATGTACGATTTGAGAATACAGATACTAATCTCAAATATTTATAATTTATTTGTTTTGATGCATAGGTTATGTTTATCGATCTTAGGTTGAAACCCGGGAGCTAGACGAAAAGTTGAAGCAACAGGATGACTCTGAATCTGATCAGTCGGAGAAGAGCAAGGTTACATCTGCCAGTCCTACGTCCGTTAGCGGTCGCCGTGAGTCTACCTCAAGTCGCACTGTTGATAGCAAAGAGACCAAGAAAGAAGAAAAGGTTGAAGTTGAGACTAAAAGCGATGATATTGAAGAAATTAACTATAAAGAAATGCTTAACAGGTATTGATAATGTTACTCTATTACCCTAGAATAGAATGCCCGAATCTTTACAAACTACTCTAAGAGTTATACTTCTAATCTATACTCACAGCAGATTTACTCACTTTGCCACTGTCCACTGTTCATACAGAACAAATCTTTTGAGCACTAACACAGTGAAGAGTGGCAAGGTGACCTCTAAACCAATTTACGCCTACCATGCCCAAACGCGGACACCTCCAAATCTACCCCCTATTTTTTTATTAATGTGTAATTTTTTCTAGCAGTGCATTATTGTCAAGGAAATTAAAATACCTTATGTAACATATCAAACAATTTTGATTATTTAACTTACTACTTATAAATATAGTGTTTTGATGTATTAAAAAATGTGAAACAGAGAGTGGTAATAACAAAATGTAGCAATTTTTTCAAATGTGCACTTGTTGGTACAATCCCAATTTTTCTACACAACCTTATTGAACACTTAGTATACCTTGTAGTAATAATTTGATAACTTAAAATATATGGTTGACTGAACTGTAAACATCTTTTCTTTGTTGGTAGGCAATGGGCACATAAGGATAAAATATTTTTTCGTCAATTGAATATAAATATGTTCAAACAGCAATTTTTAGTATGGCACAATTATCATGGACTTCTTGAAGCCATTGTTGCTGTTGTGACAGAAGATGGCTTAAATTTTGCTGCTTTTCTTCTTTGCTAGTGAGGTCAATTAGTTCTGAAAGTGTCATGTCTTCCCTGATACAAATTGATAACTCATGCCTTGAAAATTAGTTTAATGAATGTGCCCACTGTTCCCATTTGAGGACAGCATTTTTTTTACTAGTTATTAATATAAATAATAACATTTTTTATTGTTTATGTTCAAACACCCTATTTTCTACTAAAGAATATAGTTTATATAATTTTTTGCCATTACTTTAGCCATGGGCGTAAATCAAACCAATTCTCAACATATATTCAGAGATATATATTTAATTCCACATTTAAATCTTATCATATTCCTTAATTTCTAGTTTGGAGGGAGCAGCATTTCAATCTCGACTGCCATTTGACAAGATGTCATCTTTGGAAGTCGAGTGTTTCGCAGATTTACAAGGAGCCTCTAGTCATGCATTTATTCAGATAAGAAACCGTATTTTGAAACTATGGTTTGAAGATCCTAAGAGACAATGTACTCTGGAATATGCGGTTCAGAAAATGGAGGTAAGTTTAATCAAAATAGAAAACATGATTAAAATAAATACTGAATTTAGATAATTAAACTGTAACTCATTTATTTGGAGTCAATCATAACTGGTATTTACCTATTTTTCTTTTTATGAGCTACTGGGATGTAATCTGTATTTCCAGTTGCCACATGCAATTAAATTTTCTTATAATAATATGGTCACAATCAATTAATCGGTGATGGACTACTTGTAACGGAAAAATATAATGTTTGGTAATCTATATAATGCACACATCCTACAAATAAATTGGTCAGAAATTATATGAAAATGACAGCAGGCCTGATTATCAGTCCTACTAAACTCCAATGTGAAACATACTAATATTCATTCAGTTTCTCTATAAATATACACTCTAGTTATAAATGTATGAAAATTATGTATTCATTTTTAAATTACAGGCACCTTACAATGGAGATATAGCTTTAGTAATGAGGACCTATGCATTTCTGGAGAGACATGGCTTCATCAACTATGGCATCTATGAGCGCATTACACCCATACCCACCCCAGCAAAGGGAAAGCAGCGGCCTAAAGTCATAATCATTGGAGCAGGTAAACTATAGCTTTTATCATGTACAGTGGGCCAAACAGTTAGGTATGCAGGGCAAAAACATTCACGTCACAATGATGACTGACTACACAAGATAAGCATGTGTGAGTATTATATTTAAAAAAGTGTAATATACCCACTATTTAGGTATGTAGCTCACATCTATATAACTGGTGTAGCCCTGCATAAGTTACTGCTTGGCCCACTGTACATAACATCACACCTTTATTTCCCAGAAGGGTGGGGAAGAGGTGTACAAAACCCACATTGCACCTATTATGCTTAGGTCCCATGGGATAGAGGGTGAGCCTATCGCCATCCATCGGGCACAATTCCAACTCCGTGCTGCTATTGTGAATTTCCAATTCCCCAATACACTTTGCCCGATCCAAGAATCGAACCTGAGACCTCGCAGTGAGAAGCGCATATGCTAACCACTTGGCCATTGAAGCAGTTCATGTATTAGAGTGTTATCATATCCATGCTGGTAATGGACACTTTCCATAAAACCAATAATCAAGCGTTGATCAATCATAGAAATTACACTAGTCAGTAAAGTGTGGTTAAACATATGTATGTGAAAGCCGAGGTAATAACTTACGAAGTACAAGACATCTCTGTGTCCATTTTCAGGTGTATCAGGCTTGGCAGCAGCTCGACAGCTGATATCATTTGGATGTGAAGTGGTGATCTTAGAGGGCAGGGACAGAGTGGGCGGCAGAATCGTCACTTATAGGAAAGGCCCATATGTTGCTGATTTAGGTGAGAAATTTTGTGCAGTCATTACAATGATTATTCAAATTATAAATACGGGTGTTACTCACGTAATGTTGGTCTATTTAGTCGACCGCGGTTTCACCTATACTTTTAGGCATTTTCAAGAGAGTGTAAGAATAATAAGAATAAGAATACGTTTATTTGTCTTTAAAATACATAACGATTTTTAGTTGTACATAACGATCCCTAAACAATAGGGTAACCTAACTTAAATCAGATAGTTGTAGTACATATACGTCATTAGTAGGTACACATTGCAAGAAAGAGAACAACTACCAACAATCATATTAATAGTTGTTCTCTTATCTCCTCCATAATGATAAAAAAAGAAAAGAAAAGATTGACCTTAACTAAATTACTATAAAGTTTATATTTAAATAACAGCCACGATTCAAAGCGTCGCTTATTTGCAACCAATGTTAATATGAAGTTATCATTGTTCCATTTCTGTTATGGTTTTTTATAGCAATATAAGAATGATTTTATTACCAAGAAATGTTTTCATATTAGTTTATTATCGCGATACGTCGCGCCTGAGCTGCAGCCAGTCTTGCACTGCAAGACTGGCTGTTTAGAGTAAAGTAAAGGTGAAACCGCGGTCGACTAAATAGACCAACATTACGTGAGTAACACCCGTATTTCATAATTTGAATAATGTTAAATGTCAAATTGTAGTTTTGTCTTAAAGTATTGCCATATTCTTCTGGTCTATTTTCACCTACCAACTCAAAAAATCAGCAATCTTGATTTATAAGTTCATATATAATTTTGTCATTCTTAAATTGAATATTCCAGGTGCCATGGTTGTAACAGGATTGGGTGGCAACCCGGTGACAACACTATCAGTCCAGATGAACATGGAACTGCACAAGATCAAACAGAAGTGTCCTCTTTACGAAGCTACTGGTAACCAGGTGCCTAAGCATAAGGATGAAATGGTGAGTACAATTTTACAATATAACATATCGCCAATATTACCCAAATGGGTATGGCAGAGATGTTTTACGAACTAAATGAATGCGATAAAGATTTGAAATAACTATCTTTAAAATCTTTTATTCGAGACAACCACAAAGAAGAACAACCCTTCCGTATGGGCTTCCAATTAACAAGATCTCAAATAATTTCTGAGTACTTGCAACACCTACTTCACCTGATTACCTACCAGTGGCACCTATGGCGTTTTCCTTCTCTTGGTGGCAGAGTTAATTCAGTGGCATCTCTTTATTTTGTTAAAAAAATGCGTTAAAAAGTCAGCGCCTGCGGCGCTTCCTTTCGCTTGATGGCAGAGATACTTCGGTGCCGCTTCCTGTAATTTTGGCGTCTTATTCTTTAGAGATATAACGTTGAAACATGAAGATTCGTAAAAAAAGCATACATAAAAAAGTGGGGTCGGCGCGGTCCTGCTTGGCTCGTATAATTTTGGAAACAATTACTCAAGTAAATTTTTTTGCTAGAGTTGATACCTAACTTTGTAAGACTTTGCAAGTGGTATTTTATGTATTTAAATTTTTTATCAAGTGTTATTTGGTGTTTAGGTGGAGCGTGAATTCAACAGACTTCTGGACGCTACATCTTATCTGTCTCATCAAGTGGATTTCAACTACTACAACGACACTCCAGTCTCTCTTGGACAAGCTTTGGAGTGGGTTATTAAACTGCAACAGAAAAATGTCAAGTATAAGCAGGTGAGATAACATCTATTGTGGTTATTAGTGGTTAACATATATTGTATACACGTGTCGCGTTAATCGCGCAAATATGTTTAAACTCATAAAACTCATTTATAAGTAATTGGTTTGCACGTCATTATAGATATATTCAAGTGAGAAGGTAATATAAAATAATAGATAATTAATAATATTGTCATAAAATTCCAATTCAACATTAAATTATATATATTAATTCAAAAATCATATACAATTATAATAAAAATGTCCAAAATAATCATAAGTAAGATAATAAAAATTGCAAATAAATGTCCAAAAATAATAAAATTGTCAACTAGTAGATTAATGACTTAACAAATAAAATAAAACAAATATAATTCAAATTCAATATTGCAATGTCAATTTTAAATAGATTATTTAAAAAAATGGCCAACGGAATATTATAATTATATATTAAAGGCATAAATACCTCTTTTATACTACACCTACGTAGAAAGTACCTCTTTGCAGTATCTAATACGGAGAATATCTATCAAAGAAAGTTAGTCTTTTCAGACGAGTTCTGAAAAGCAACATGTAATGTATGTTAGAGGTCTGAAATATTACTCATAAATTCATTACTCCCATGGGAGTAATGAACTTTATTTTAAATTTCTTTTTTTTTCATTTTGTTTTCTGTACTTTTTGGTAAACCATAAATAAAAAAGAATATTAAAAGAATAAAATAACTACTTTTATAAAAATTTATAAATTAATGTAACTTAATTATATAACTCCATAAATAAACCACTAAAATCACTATTATTACCTGTTACAAAATAATTACAAACGTTTTTTCACAAATCAACTTCATAAAGTGTACTGGCTGCATGCGATTGTTACCTGTGTCTCTATGCGCGTATGAAAGAAGAAATTGTGAAAATTTTTGCATTTCGCTCCAAATTCCTCATCATTTTAAAACTTTTGAATAAACAATTTGTTGCAAAAACTTAATATGTCGAGTGATGGTGATACTGACGATTTATTGACTCCGGAGGAATTGAAAGTAACTGCTCAAGCAGTGATTGAGGACCTCTTACCACAAAAGTCAAGGATCAGATATAATAAAGCGTATGCAGATTTTCTGCAATGGAGAAGTGAGTAAAATGCACAATCTTTTATTTTCCTTGTAGGTGTAGTATAAAGCACTATGTATAACTCGGGCGAAAGTTTGATTTCTTTCGGGTGTACTACACCCTCAATGAAATCAACTACTTTCATCCCTTGGTGTACAATGTACTATTACTCCTTCACCAGTCGGCTGGTGACCACAATCGGTGTGATTCGATCGAAACTGTCGAGCAGAAATGGTATTTATGCGTTTATAAATATTTACGCGATTAAAACCCTCAATCTCTTCAATATATTATTATGTATACAAATCGCAAAAGTTTTATTATTAATCATTTGTGGTATTATTTAGGGTGGAAGTATTTGACGCCAACTAGGCAAAGCGCTCTAAATATTGGAACATATTTTACTCCATGGACACCTTCCTTAACTGTCAAACATTCTTCATATTGTTGATATGTTTAGTTTATTCAAGTTTCGAGTATGTTTTCTTCAAGGAAAATTTGCTATTTTCTGCATTTAGTAGACTTTCAGTCCAGATAGTTATATTATATATAAATATGACTTCTCACTAAGGTAAATATAATTTATTAATGATATTTTTGATTCAATATGCGATATAATTAATTCTTGCAGATACAACACCTAAAAGCCCTAATCACGCTTCAAGATAGACTCAAGACCAACATCAATAAGTGAGTTATTTTCATCAATTTCATCAATTAGCCTCTCGCAGTCCACTGCTGGACATAGGCCTCTCTTAATGTGCGCCACAACACCCGGTCCTGTGCCTTCCGCATCCAGTCCCCTCCAGCGACCTTCTTCAGGTCGTCAGTCCACCTGGCAGGGGGGCGTCCCACCTTACGGTTGCCGAGTCGCGGTCTCCATTCCAGGACTCGTTTGCTCCAACGGCTGTCGGTCCGTCGGCAAACGTGACCAGCCCACTGCCACTTCAGCGAGCTTATTTTGCGAGCTATGTCGGTCACTTTGGTTCTTTGTCGGATGACCTCATTACGAATTTTATCCTTCAAAGAAACTCCGAGCATAGCTCGCTCCATAGCCCGCTGCGCGACTTAGTTATTTTAATGGTTATTTATTAAAACATATAATGTATATATTATTGGAGGTACCTAGACCTAGAAGGCGCTGGTGGGGCGACCTGGATGCCTACATGCCACAACTAGTAGAAAACTGCAGGAGATAGAGAGGACTGGAGACGATTGGAGAAGGCCTTTGCTTAGCAGAGGGACACTGCAAGCTATCAAATAAAATAAATAAAAAAATTTAATAAAAAAAACTAATTAAAAAAAAAGAATATTCTTAACTCGAGCGTATTCTAAATATTATAATTATGTACTAATTTTTTTCAAAGAAAAAGGAACCGCCTTCAAAAACTCAAAAGTAAAAAATAAAATATTCGCTAAACTTTGCTTACCTTTATATTAATTTGTTTAAAACAATAAACCCAAATAATTATGTAATACCAATTAATTATATTTTTTTGAAGTCGGCGCCAAATTACAAAATCAAATACCAATTCAATTGGTATTTGATTTTGAGATTTTTTCAACAATTATTTCGGTAAATACGGTTTTAATTGTTATTTGATTTTATGATTTTTCAACAATTATTTCGGTAAATACGGTTTTAATTGGTATTTGATTTTGTGATTTTTTCAACAATTAATTCGGTAAATACGGTTTTAATTGGTATTTGATTTTGTTATTTTTTTTTTTTATTTTATTTTTTTATTTCAAGCTTTTTAGTGTCTTAGTTTTTTAGATTTAACGATGGGGTTAGGAAGAAATACTAAGGCATCATTACGCATGAAACACAATAGAAACAATCAAAATAATCAAAAAATTCTTTCTGAGATCTTCATAATCATAAGTTATCACTACGATAATAACAAATGTGCTGAAACGTAAGCCCCGTCCAAACCTCAGCAGAGCTTTCGGTACTTTAAGGGTGGGTAAGTAGGCTGTCTCTGCTTACCCTTCAAAGCATACACAGGCATGATGTTATGTTATGTAGTGGTGAAAACAATACATAGATACACGATTGCACAAAACGTGGTTCATTAGCTATTCGTTTTTGAAGAGTTCCGTTGCCTGTCTCCAAAGATCTTCATCAGATTCTGATAAATTATATATTAAAACATTCCTTGAAACACAAGGATTAAAATACCGAAAACTGCATTCAAATCGGATCAGTAGTTTCCGAGAAAATCGCGAACATAAAAAGGTGACATACATACATACATACATACATACATACATACATACATACATACATACATACATACGGATCGAATACAGAACCTCTTTTTTTTTTGAAGTCGGTTAAAAAATTAAGCAACAAAAGCTTTTCTCTCTCAACATGGCTTGAAATGCCTATAACAATATAATAGGTAAAGAGCGAATTGATTGTTTCAGAATGTCCGACACAAAAGAGTTGCTAACATCAATGAACTCTGAAAAGGAACAGTTGTTAGTGGAGAAAGACAAAGGTCTGACAGGAGAAGCAAGCATCCTGAACGAGTTCAATTTACGCCGCTTGAACAGAGAAATGAAATTACTATGCAATGAGTATGAGGGTTTGGTCACTCATAACGGTAATATTGAAGAGAAACTGGCGCAGTTGGAGACTAATCCGCCAAGGTATGTATGTTAATACCAACCTTCTTAAACAGGCTGCCTGAGGAGTTGCAATTAATATATACTAAAGGTGTAAAAAATGTAAAATATAAATATAAGCGTCATTACCTAAAATGTACCTCTTAAATACCACCTCCTCGCGTCGTACTCCTCATTGCTGAGGGTCGTGATTCCCCCGATGGTGCATCACTTTGCTTCTGATGACACTCCTCCAACCGCTCCTGTTCTTGGCTTCGTGCAGTGCCTCGTGTAAATTCAGGTTGAGGCCAGAGCGGATTTGGTCCGACCATCTAGTCGGGCTGCGACCTCTAGGACGTTTGCCGTTGACTTTGCCCGTTACTATTAGCTGCTCGAGATTGCAGCCATCTTTCCGGGCGATGTGTCCAAAGAACTCTGGTATTCTAAGTAAACATATGGTAGAGAGCCTGGCTTTGATGTTAAGTTCACGTAGAATAGAGTTGTTGGTCCGAAATGCGGTCCATGGTATTTGGAGCATCTTTCTCCAGCACCACATTTCAAAGGCATCAACTCGGTCACGGTCGGCCTTTTTAAGTGTCTAAACATAGATTTTTTATTGTAAATTAATTAGTAAAATTTTAAATTATAATGTTTTATGTTTAAATTGAAATTTAAACATTAATTTTAATTCTAATGTTTAATTTTTGTCTGTGTAAATGTAGCGACTCGCCTACGGTTAGATAAACCCTTAGTGGTTTTTGACCGAGGCAAATGATGTCAAAAATAGTTTTAAGTACTTTGGTTATAATAAATAAATAAAATGTATATGATACTAAAATAATTATAACCAGGTTCTGCCCGCGTGGCACGTCGAAACAAATAAGACTATGTCCTCTATATCAATGATCATCAAAATCGTTTTAGTAGAGGCGTGAAGACGTATCAGGCAGTCAGTGTTACTTTCAAATGTGTGTTATTGCCTTCGAAAAAGTAGTATGGAAAGTTGTTCCTGGCTTATAACCGTGTTCGATTCCCGGGTCGGGTAAATTATTATTTGTGAACTTTCCGTCAGGAATTGACTAGCAGCACGGAGTTGGAATTGTGCCCGGTGGATAGCCATAGGCTCACTCCTTATTATATGGGACCTAAACATAGAAGGTGAAATGTGGGTGTTGTACACATCTGCCATACCATTCTGCGTAATATAGGTGTGATATTATGTTATATTATGATTTCAACATACTACATTGGGGTTGCATGAAAGGAGACTCCCCGAGTGACGTTCACAACGATTCCCTACGTCCGGCGCACTCTGGGCAATTCGCGAGCTCTCCAAAGCGAATTGGCTAATCCTATCACCACAATGGCAAGTCAAAATAAAATTTGACTCAGCCATCGACACGACGACGAAAAAGAAGAAGAAGAAGAACATACTACATTATCGAAGTATTACGCTGGTGGTATCGCGGATGCATGTTAGTTAATATTAAAAGTTTAGTACTACGTAAAATTTCGGTTGATGTTGGACCATTGTACCATTTAAAAGGTGGATACTACCCAACCTTCGTAGAAATACGAGCGTGATGTATACATCAATAAACATTACAATATACTACACAAATAAACATGTCAACAATATACGCAATTTCTTCTGAATACACATTACAGAACATGACAAAACAGAAATGGCTTGTTTCCAAAATAAAATAATATCAGTTATTGAGACATGCATCTGTTAGTCCTGGCATATGTTTAAGATGTTTACACGTTGCGGTCGATCTGCGACGACGGAGAAAATTATGTAATTATAAGTTCACAGTAAAATACAATTATTTTCAGAAATCGTTTTTAAAATATTACGTCATTGTCGATTCTGTAAATACCTATTTATAGGCAAGAACTCTAGTTAAGCGCCTGTAGAATACGAAATGCAATTATTTTAGACAGCGCCCGCGCCGAACTTACCTACTAATCCACTAAGCTATGCATTTAATCTTATTCTAGTCTTGCAATCACCACACCTATAAAGTACATAAAAGAAGTTTCGGACCTCATGCAAAAACTATTTTAAACCAACCATAGAAAGGCATGTAGTTCACTGAATACAAGTGATATGTGACAAAGTTTCAAACATTTTGCATTGCAGCAAGACGTAAGTTTTATCTCTTTGTATAATTTGCTATCCTGGTAGTTTAAAAAAATACCCAGATAACATATTATTTGCACAATACGTTTGTTCTTCATAAAATGGCAAAAAAACCAAAGTATCAATAAGTTTATTAACAAATCTCAAAATACGACCGTTGTTGATATGACTGCCGTATACTAGACTAGCTTTGTGATCGTTCTGATACATGTTTAAACTTTCGTTGACTGTACGCGCTTAGTCAAAGAGCAAAATCCAAGCTGGAAGTTCAGTAGAAGACATTCACAAGAGCTGCTTAAAAAAAACAAAACTATTGTTAGTCTGTAACCACTTTAACCTCCACTTAAATAATTAAAGTGAGCTTAAATGGCTTTTCGCGGGCGGCATATATATTTTTTGTTTTATATTAATTAAGATATTATTATAGTATTTTGTGAAAGCAAACAGACAAATGATTATGCAAAATTATAAAATTATGTATGCTTGGAAATATAATCTTTGACCAAAAAAGGCAATGTGTACGTTTTTGTGAATGTCGATATTTTATTAATAACATCTATCCGTGTAAATTATTGACGTAACCATTTGAGGCGCCGCGCCAGATTAATAAGTCGGTATAACCGAGTGATTTTTCTTGTCATATTTTTTACTGACCAATCTTGGTTTTTGGTTTAGTTTTTTAATGTTACATGAGAAATAAAAAAAAAAATCTAACCGTTATATAATACGTCTAGTAATATTACAGAAAACACTGATTTAAATTAAATTTAGTAACTGCCTAGCCTGATTTTTTTTTTATGATATTCCTAGGAATCGAATCCGACACGCAGCCGCATAAGTCCTAAATGGTTCCATAGACAATTTTTTTTTAATTCTTTGATTTATTTTACGTAAAAATGACGATGTCAATCCCATTGTACCTTTACTAACTACTAACACAACAATAGCCAATATGTTCATTTGGCTCATCATTTAAGCGACATCAGGTAACTGAGCTTTCAATCATCTTATCTCGTCCATTAAAAAATGAGATATTAAGACCTCTTTTTATTTCAGTTCGGTGTACTTGTCGGTACGGGACCGTCAAATCCTGGACTGGCACTTCGCTAATCTGGAGTTCGCGAATGCCACGCCGCTGGGCAACCTGTCTCTCAAGCACTGGGACCAGGATGACGACTTCGAGTTTACCGGGAACCATTTAACAGGTATGTTTGTTTTTTTAAACATTGTTGGAACATGAAAACAGTGTTTGTGTAAACGTTCTGTTTTGATTTTGATTCTTTAGACGTCAAGAATTTTCAGATCATTGTTGCTCGAATATTTCCAGGTTTAAATACTGAGAGAACAATTGAATTTATCAATTTTGTACTCAACAGAACAGGTACCTTGTGGTTACTTCCTATCTTGTCCACTTCTTGTTATAGGTACTTTATAACTTCTGAATATTACATATTACATTATCACAGATCTTGAATTAACGGTTGCAATTATACGGATTTGATGTCAACGAAAGTCTATTCATTGACTTCAAGAATAATAACATCAATATTAATAAATTCATTTTTCTTAATTGTATCTAAATTGAATAATCCTGCTCGACACTCATAAATAACTACGCAATCAACACTTTGATAGATGATGTGTTGATTGAACTTATATCTTTTCTTGCGATAAAACTACCTATGGGTTGGTCTGAATTTCATGACTCTACTGTCATTATTATTGAGAATACATGCTACTCATGTTATTTTAGCCGGGATGTGCCGATTTGAGAGCGAAACGTCAAGCGACGACGACGAAACGCAATAAATCGCCCAGTTGATGAATCTGCGTAATACATTCGAAACTAGTGGGCACCCGTATTCTCAAAAACAATGTCCTCACCTCACGTCTTTAAATGACTCTTCTGTCATTTATAGTCGAGAACTAACGAGCATTGTTTCAAAAACAATGAAATATACTCCTCATCGATTAAAAAGCGACCTTAAAAGGCATCAATCAGCCGATCGATGAAGTGACAAACATTCGACACTCGCTATAAACACGGCATTAGATCGGTTCCACTAATCAGCTGGTATTGCTGCGGGCGTCGCTCTACGAAGCAATAAGTTCAATTAGCCGATGCCTCGGCACTCGTTAGCGTTGGCCGAACGTTTCCTGCAATCCGCCACGATCGATGCGCCATTGTATCACACACAAAAGATGCTACCGAATAGTAATAGCTGTCCCGCCAACCCTATAAGGGCAGTTTTACCTCGGTGTGTTATTTGTTTCCACTTAAGTCTGCCTATCTGTAACGGTGAATCTGATCTTATATGGCGACTATATAAACGTATAGTGGAACCCAAGAAATAAGTTACCGCGGAATGTTACTAGAACAACACATGCGGCATTTTAGTGTCGTTTTTACCTAACACCCTTATGTCTATAATGGGCTGGGAATGTCTGTTCATGCAAGTACTCTTCTTAACCCTAAAAGGAGTACAAAGTAAAATGTTTCATCATCATTCTACCAGCTACATAAAGGTCGACCTCTTATCTAGTACTTTGCAATGCCATTTAATTTCCATACTTAACCCTCTCCAAGACAAAACTATATTTATAGTGAGATCAGTGTTCATACTTATTGACTCATGACTCCTCGTAACGGTCGTCAAAGATATTTGCTCTCCGAGTCAGGCTTGAGTTTCAATATGTAATGAATGAAAAAAGTAAATAATTATGCAGTAAGTGGCCTAAGACATATAATGTCTGGGAAGCAACATGTGGAATGATTATTTTGTATAATTATGACCTGAGGCTTAGCGGAATTACCAGTAAATAATTATTGTTTGACGTTTCCTTAGTTGTTAGTATTTAATCGTGTAAAGTAAGCAAGTGGAATTACGGTACTTGTCTACACTATTTATGTTGCAAAAATAAGTTGTTGACAGAAGTTGGCTAAATTCTACTGACATTTTCTTTATTTTATTTAAATTATTTACTTAATTATCTCTTTATTGCTTTGTTAAATTTTTCTCTGAAGACTTTGGATTGTCTAATTCTATATTGGTCGAAGAAGTTTGAAGAGACTGGTGGACGGTGTAACTTTATCGCTGTTTACTCTTGAACCGCGATAACTTATTTCTTGGGTGCACACATCTTTCACCGCCACTGGCATTTACACAGCATCTATATTTTAAAGTTACAAAAGCACAATGCAAATTGATCCTTACGTAAACGGTCATGGTATTGTCGACGACGTGATTTCGCCGTGAACATCGATTGTTGGTGGCGAGTGTTGCGCGGTGGCTTCGTGGTTCGTGCCCAAGGGCGCACCCCGTTATGAATGTGGAATTTTCGAGTTAGTGCCCGCTTGTGATCTTCCCCAGCGGATGGTGGATTTCGCCCCGAGCGAACGTTCGTGTCAATAATTACTATCATTTCTTCCACAAGTTTCCATCTTCGCAAGCCGATAAACTACCCACTGACTTCTGTGAAATGTCATAATGAGCGTTGCTGAGCCGAGGCCTGCATTTAACTACTTTACACATGTGTACAACTGACTTCTAGACATGCACGCCTCGTTAGCTTTCTGTGTTCTTCTCGAAGTGGCTTGCAATTGGTTTGAGGCAGATGGTTATGCGAATCAGTTCATCAGTAATAAAATACTACGATAAAATATTTCAATTTAAAACTTCAAATTTTGATAAATAAAATTATATAGGCAACCATACGCTTTGTGATGGTGTAGGCTTTCCGTATGCATTTCGTTACTTCTTTAGTAGGTATATTTATTTGATTATGATTCTATTTATTATAAGAAGAAACAGTACAGAAAGGGTTTTATTAACCTTTTTGTACACAATATTCTTGCGATTTATTAGCTCTACCAAAACACATTTCTTAACCTCCACTTTAAAAGTTCTGCTGTCCAAAACGGGCACAGATTTTTTATTGTTTTTCTCCTTAATAAATACTTAGATAAGTTATATTAATAATAAGTATGCAATCAGCACAATAAATTCGCGTGAGTTCACCATCATGTTAGCTGTCACTTTGTGAATAAATCGCATTTGTTTAGATTTCATTTATGTCCGTCGATTACGCGTAAATATAAAAAGGTAAGGAGTGAGACTGTTGGGGTCTGTTGTTCAGTCAGAAGATATGTATCGCGACATCCCCGCGACGCCTCTTTTGTGCTGCGGGTGTGCGTGTGTTGTCGGCCATATTTCTCGCTGTTCGCTCGCCTTCGCGGCGTGGGTAGTTGAAAAATGACATCTTGATTGTTGTGCGTTATTCTACTCATGAGAATGTCGGGTTGGAGTGGTCGCGTGTACCATTGTGGAGCTTCCCAGCCGCGGGCCCAACAAATTGAACGATTGTTAACCGTTCCATGGAACCTCTTATCGTGACTTGTCACGGCATTATTACATTTGCGGAGATAACATATTTTGTTAGAATCGCCGCAGCTATTATAAATTGTATTTCACGCCAGAAGATTGATTTGTTTCGCAGTGTAGACAAGCATCGGCATTTATCCTCTCTTTCTTATAAAGTTTTGGTCCTTAAGTAAACTACGGCTTTTTTGGCAAGCATCTACACACTTGAGAAACCAAGTAGGCGTTCAAAATGTTCCATTGTTTATAACCTTACCTACATTTATAAGAAATAAGCACCTTGATAGATATATTGATCGCTAACTCCGTTATACTGATTCCTAATAGATTATCTAAATGTTTTCATAAATTAAGTCCCGTTATTTTGAGAGAAATTACTACTATTGACAGTATATTTACAGTATTGCTGCTGTTGCTTAGTAAGGTACCGGTTGTTTTGCATTTGAACCGTTTGCAAAATCATAAACTGCAATGACACAGTCATTGCTAAGATGAATCATACATACGCTTTTTACCAACGACAAGTTATGCCTTTAGGAAGTGGTTATAAGTGTAAAAGCGCATTGATCTAAGTTTACGATCTTCGACATGTAAGCAAATCTTAACTGAATTACTGCATAATTATACTCAGCTGTAAGTCCGCAACTTATTGACTGTTTTGCATCAAAACTACATCCCATGCCATAAACAAATATGACAAACTTATTAGCAAGAGTCGGGAGATGAATTACGCTGTTTCGCTGTTTACGGAGTACAAAATATGGCAATAGGAACAAGTCGAAGGGCCAAACAATCCTAGTATAGTCCGGCAACAAGTTTTGATAACGTTATGCGTGGCAAGATGCAAGCCAAGTCCGTAATGAATGTGATACAAGCTCGGCCTTCCTCATTTATCACTCCCTCTATGAATAAAATATCTCGACGTGGCTTTCGGATAGTGTCTGGTCGTGCCGGGACGCTTACGGCTCACACCGCTCTCAGCCGCGATCACAATCTTCAGGCTAGTACCTAGTACCTAATAGTCCTAGCCTCTCAGGAGAAATCCACACTCCGTTCTTGTTACGTCGCTTTGTTTGGTGCAAAACTGCCACTCAGGAATTCTTTGTTCGGATTTCTAGTTTAGCGCTCCATTTTCTAATATCGCCAGTGCGTAACACGAAGGAGTTTTGTTGCGTGTGGTTTTGTTGTAAATATTGTGGCTATATTTAATTATTTTTATCTTATGTTTGGAAGAGATTCATTATTGCCTTATTTTCTAGTGTTATTTTTTTTACTTACGTAAGTGTTCCGGTTCCTAGTCAATTGTATGTAATTTACAAGTCATCTATAATTTCTGTCTAAGAATTGAGCGGAAACGTATCTTCGCCCTCGGGGTGGCGTCGTATAATTGCACAGTGTTTATCTCGTAAACAAGAAAAACATACATGTAACTTGACATAACTTCTAGAGTTCGTTTATAATTGTGAAACTAAGTATACTAATCGGGCACGTAAGTTGAACTATGTCGATATATACGTAGTAGTCAAATTTTGGGTTTGTTTAGTGGAAGAAGCTGCGCGAACTTTCCCTTTGGTGATCAGTTATGTGTACTATATCTACTGAACTTATAATCTGCCATCACACTACATTGCTACCAGTATTTAGGTAAGATCGTATAATGACTGATACAGAAGTCGTTTGGCGCAGCAATGCATCATGTAAAGTTTTTGTCCGTGGGCAGTAGTTATAAATTACAATCAAACGGACTGCTGTTTCTGCAGGAGTGCTACCTCATTGTATAGAGGACTTGATACATATACCTATCGAAATATGTAAGAGATATTCTTTGTGGGTAGGTTGGTTTCATATGTTGCTCTACAACTGAGTGGCAGAACAGGACTGACAAATGGCACATGTCACCTTCTGGTTTCATTATTTTGTTCCTATAGTTTTCGATAGTATGTAACGGTCACAACACGGCACTTTTTCCAGTGTGTACCTAATCATCAAGAGAAAAATCAAGAATATGGCATCTGCCTAACAGACTGACGAAGAAAAAGCTGGTTAGATAAATGGCTCTTACTGGAGGAAGACATTTTCTTCCTACTATCGGCTCGGTCCTATCATGTTCTATGATGGTCTTATAGAAAGGCAACAATCAATTGGTGTCGTAGTTATTGCAGCACATCAACAAGGCGTACAGCGTTAATAGTGGTTGACTCACGAGGATATCAATCGCGCTGGTGGCGTCTCTTGCGGAGGCGTCAGGGGCGTGGATGAATAAGCAATGAACCGACGAACGGCTCTATTAGCCGCCATTGTTGTGTTGCTGTGATCGCTCGAGTTGCGCAAGCGACACGTATTGTTCGCTACTCGAGGCTTTCACTACAACGCGGTGACGTCACACGACCTAAATGCTTGTGGTGTTAGATGTAGTGCAATTTCCATTTATCCAACCTTATACGGCCCGGAATGCATCCAATACGGCGCGAACCCTCTATTTCAACAATGCATTGAATGTTACTTGTTTGCTTGTTCAATCCAACGAAAAGATTTAACAGTAATTAAGACAGTTTGACTTTTATTCGCCTCTCGTAAATCTATGTTAAGTCATTGTACTGCCAGAGAAAACAATAAATTGTTCGTGTAGAACATTATTGGAGATGTAGTCCATCGCGATAGTTCTGTTTGACATTAGTTTTCTCTGGTATCGAGGAGGATTTATGTGGTGCGAGGTGACCACGGGTGGTAGGGCGGCGCTTTGTGCGTCTAATTGACAAGTGCCCGGAAGCGAACGCGTCACACCTTTTTTTTTTTTTTTTTTTTTTTTTTTTTTTTTTTTTTTTTTTCGCGGGGAAATGCATTTGCGCATACCACCGTACCCGTGGGGGGACGGGCAGAGTGGCTATGTGGGACTCCCGTGCCTACGATGTTAAACGGCACAGAATACCCACTAAAACCCCGCGGTGTGCCCTCGTCGCCGAAAGATGGTGGGTCGGCGAGCCCCGGATCGATCTTACATCCACAGGGCTCGCCGCGGCGACCGTGCCCAGTCCGACCTCCGACCGGGCACCCGACTCTAGGTCCTCCTCTCGTAGCGACGCCCCGGACACACCCAGGGCGTCACTCCGTCGCGGAAGGCATCAGCAGGCGGCGGAAAACCCCCTCCACCGCCCGCGGCCTCGCTTAGGGCGGCATTAGGCTCGCGGCGTACGCGCGCCTTCGCCGCCCAGCTCGCCGGCGGCGGAGCGGATCAGCCAGGGGTGAGTCCTCCCTGATCCGCTCCGCCGCCTCCTTCTGCGAGATGACGTCCTCACAGAAGGATGCGACCGCATCCCACGACCTCGCGCTGCCCATGGCCGCAACCACGGCCGGCAGCGAGAGGTCGTTCCCTATGACCGCGGTGAGTTCCCGGCGCTGCACCTCCCAAGCAGGACACTGCTCGAGAGTGTGCTGCGCCGAGTCCTCACCGCAGTCGCAGTGGTGGCACATGGGGCTCGCCTCCCTCTTCAGCCTGTGCAGGTACTTCCCGAAGCAACCATGCCCGGTCAATACCTGCACTAGCCTGAAGGAGAGAGTCCCATGCTGCCGCCCTGCCCACTCCTCGAGAATCGGCCGGAGCGCCTCCACGGTCCGAAAACCAGCCCGTGGAGCCCCAAGCCGATTCCCCCACCGGACCATCAACGTCCGGTGGGCCTCCTCGCGCCAAGCTCGCAGCTGCTCGGGCATGGGGACAGAACCCTCGGCCCGAGCAGCCGCGCCGCGCTTGTACACTTCGGCGAGCACTTCCGCATCCAAATCCCACGGGGGTGTTCCGGCCAACGCACACGCCGCGTCGGTCGACACCGTGCGGTATCCGCGAATTGCCCTGACCGCCAAGACGCGCTGCGGTCGCCACAGCCGCGCCCTGTTCCTGGCGGACAAGGCCTCCGCCCACACGGGTGCGCCGTACAGTGCCATTGACCGTACCACCCCCGCGTAAAGCCGTCGGCTGGCGACGCTGGCGCCGCCCACGTTCGGCAAAAGCCGACCGAGAGCGGCAGCCACGCCTTCCAGCTTGGGCACCAAAATGCGGAAGTGCTCGTCGAAGCTCCACCGCCTGTCTATCACTAGGCCCAGATACTTGATCTGGGCCTCGATCCGTACGAGGACCGAGCCGACGGTAATTGAGGCGCCAGCAGGTGGCCCGCGACGAGGTCCGTGAAACATCACAGCCTCAGTCTTGGCAGGGGCCACCCTAAGCCCCAGCGCCTCGATGCGCCCGACCACTTGGGACACACCCACTGTGGCCAGGCGCGCCGCCTCCTCGAAGTCTCGCCCCCGGGCCGTGACGAGCGTGTCATCCGCATAGCAGATGACGTCTAGGCCCGGGGGGAAAGCTCCACGCAGCACCCAGTCGTAACCGATGTTCCACAGGAGCGGTCCTAAGACCGAACCCTGCGGGACACCGCACGACACGGGCCTGCGGAGCAAAGCTCCGTCTCGGTCCTCGTACAGAACCCCCCTGCCTTCGAGATAGTCGGCCACCAGCCGCCTCAGGTAAACCGGCACTCCATGGTACCGGAGTGCCTCGCTGACGCAGCTGAATGGCAGAGTCCCGAAGGCGTTGGCGATATCCAACGATACCGCCAACAACACCCCTCTGCTAGCGACGGCCGCCTCCGCAGCAGCCCTCAGGCGCAGGATGGCCCCGATCGTAGAACGTCCAGCACGGAAACCGTACTGGGCATCCGATAGACCAGGGCCCACCTCATCAAGATGCCGGACGATACGGGTAGCAATCACTCTTTCGAGCAGCTTTCCCGCATCATCCAGCAACACGATAGGCCTGTAGGCCGCCACGGTGTCGGGTGGCCGTCCCGGCTTCGGGAGGAGAACCAGCTTCCCCGCCTTCCAGCAGTCAGGAAACCGTCCGGACGCCAGGCACACGTCGAACAGTTCCCTGAGGCGATCCCCCATGTGGTTGAGGACCAGGGCCAACACCCGTCCGGGTACCCCGTCAGGCCCGGGGGCGGTGTTCTTCGAACGCATCCGGAGAACAGCCGCCCCTACCTCCGCATCCGTGACGAGCGGAGCACTGAGGTCGGCCTCCCGGTCGTCGGTCTCTGCGACCATAGCCGGGGGCGTGTGCTCCGCCCGTTGCGGGAATAGGCCCTCAACCACCTCTGCGAGGAAGCTGGGTTGGAGAGTCTCCGTAAGGGGAACGCGTCACACCTGCCTAACGAGCACCGCTTGCACTTGATTGCACCCACTCCACTAACAGGCTGCTCATCATTGCATGCATCAAATTCTTGTAGACGACACTTTTATGAACAATTTCAACTGAAGATTGATATCGCCTTCATACATATTTTTATAAGATTGATTATTGAAATTTAAAGCGGGCGGTGACGTCAAACTCTGATTCAACCTATTTGATTAAGATTCTAGATTGAATGATTGATGTAACTATTTTAATTAAACTTAGAAATATGTTTTAAACTCTTTCCTTTCAATTTCACCTGCGCTAGATTTATTTATTGATTTTACCAATTCAGCCACAAGACAAATTAGAAATAATATAATTACTTAGTAATAATTCCAGCTAAACGTGATGAATCGTCAAACTAAATTGACCTGTCGAATATCTTTAAGGAATTGACATTTCCTAGAATCCTTTTTAGCGGTTGCTTTTATGACAAAAACCTAATTGCTAAAGTTTCATGCAATTATTTTAAGTGATTTGACCTCAGCGTTGATGAATCACTTAAGACATGCTCCACATTAAAAATGATGATACAAAAATCATGACTTTTAAAATAAATACAGTTATAAAATATACAAAATGCAACAAAAAATAAATGTACGATAGAAGTACTAAGCATAATAAGTGCATCGCTAGATAACTTGTTTTTGATAATTGTGCTAATCTGGCTGAATGCAGTAGAGCAGGACCCTCTGGGCGACGCCGGCCAGTAATATAATTTGCATCGAGTACGGCAGTAGTTTTATTGCCAACAATTGGCCATTATCTGAGCGCATTTGCACGCCCGCCCGTCATACGCTTTAATATATTGTTTCTCGACGTCCACTTCCAGCTATCTAAATTTTACTCTAGATTTCCCAACGATTGTATTTGTCAAAAGCGTCCATACAATAAATCCTATTGCAGCAACCTTATCTCCATACTTCGACTACACGAAGGCAGTTTTAGACATTTCAGGAGTTTGTCACTTGAATTTAATTTCAACTTACTATGTAGGCACTCATTCAAATTTTGATTATTTCACGTTAGTTTAAACCAGCGCTCCGCTCTAACTTTCCTTTCATTGTAAAAGTTGTAATCCTCTTTGTGAACCCTAATTGAATTCACTGTTATGCTAATACTCTGATTTCCCATCTTATTTCGTTAATAGAGGTCTGTGGTAAACCAATTAAAGGGTACGTTTGTGGATTACTCAACTTTTGGTACACGGATAGTTTGGGGGTTCTGCATACACGAGAAATTAAACGCTTATCTAAAAGCTTTTGTGTGAATAGTTGATTCATATGTGTCCCTAATCCCCGGCCCCTAAAGCTTTGATTTATTGGTTTCAATCTTGATCTGATTTGCGCAAAAAATGTTATTGTGCGTTTATGTCGTTATTGCGCATTTCGGAAGGCTTTGCATTTCGACTGTGGAATCTGTTGTATCTAATACTGGCGTTTTGAGATTTCATTACCCTTGTTAAGTTTAGCTTGCATTCCTTTGCGTTTTATCTTCGCACACGTATAACTTGCTAGCATTCTTTTAGAGTAAAAAAAAACAGAGCCCTGAAATTGATTTACCTAGATGTTGCTAACGGATATGTGTGTACAAGAGCCAATGTGTATCTGTGTAGCTGTTCGTAGAAGCGTTGTGTAGGGTTGTGCCACTCCGTCCGGTCCAGTGCTCTGGCAGGTACTGCAGCGTGAATTGTGGACGCCCGCTTCACTCACGCTGGCGAATAGCGTCGGCACGCTCAAAACACTAAAAACAAATAGTTTCGTTTAACTCCAATCCGTTTAATCCCGCACTAAAGTATGTCACGGAATATAGTATGTCCCATGGAAGTATGTCACGTACATACATCATGTTAGCGAAAAGTGTAGCTCATACGAAAATTGTCTTAAAAAAAGCAGTAACAAGTAAACAGATCTTTACTAATGGTTTTGTAAAGTGTAGATAAATAACATAGCTTTGTACGAAAATTATCTAAATAAAAATGCAATTAAGAAACAGGACTTTCATTGCATAATGCACATTGTATAATAAAAAACCGGCCAAGTGCGAGTCCGACTCGCGCATAAAGGGATCCGTACCATCTATAAATATGGCAAAATAAATCATGTCTGTTGTACCTATGGGAGCCCCCCATAAATATTAATTTTATTTTTATTAAATTATTTGTTTTTAAAATAAATATATTACTTAATATTTTGTGAATACTTTAACCGTCTACCTGTTGTATGTAAGGTTTCTAGTATTAAATACATATACCAATATAGAGCAAAAATAAGCAAAATAACACGTTTTTGTTTTGGAAACGTACATAAATATTTATTTTATTTGGTTTTTGTATATATGTTATTATAGCGGCAACAGTTTTACGTCATCAGTGAAAATTGCAACTGTCTTTTGACCCTCTGAGTACGGAACCCTAAAAATTATCATTCACAAATCTGCAACTGTAACATAGTGGCATATAGAGATATTACGTTCAGAGCATGTAGTTATGATCATGCTGTTCATAGTCAGTTGCGCTGAAATTGTCCAGATGTCGACTGGAAGTGCAAAATGAAACACGTTAGCGCTGACGTCAGCTCCCTTTTTTGTCACGCCGCGCCGCCTGTGAAACACCATTTATCAACTTTTTATGGAAACGCTTGTTTTAATTTATGCTTACAAACTTGCGAGCTCGCAGCTATCTTCGACCTCATTTGCTACCACAGCTTTGTTGTTGTTGACCAGAACCTGAAAGAGTAAGCTATTCTCCACATTTTATTATAAATTATGAGTATATAAAATTATGCATTGTTATGCTTACGAAGTATATCAATTTCATATTAAAATTGCATTGTAGTCGTATAGACAACATTATGCAGGTTGAAACGTGAAAGTAAAGAAGGTAATATAAATAAAATATACTATATTAAGAAAATAAGATACACATTAAAAAAATATATTGTGTGCCTATATATTATATTATATATTTATACATTTAAATTATGTATAACTTGATTATATGTATTTAATATATTATATATATTATGTAATAGTAATTTTAAGTATATTTACATTATATATTATCCTGTTTAAAATATAACTATTAGAATAAACATTAATTAGGATTGTAAATATATAGACAGTACTTTTTTTTTAATTCTAAAAGCATCTACCATTATTGTCTCTGCACCTCCTCATGGTTGACTGGTAGAGAATGCCTTAGGCATTAAGTCCGCCATTGTACTTGTGATGTGCATAAAGTTTAAAATAAATAAATAACCAAATAACTCAACAGCACAGAACGGGAACATAAAGAAGACTGACAAGGAATTTATTGTTAAAAACAGAAACAAATTGTTTTCAAAAATATACATAAAGACATACAAAAATGCCTGATTGGGCACAATGCCAATGTCTATTCCGAGTTACCGTTTTAACGGTATCAATTAGTTCCAATAAATGTAAATGTCAAACTTAGCATAAATATATAATTAGGCTTAAAACATGCAATACTCGTAGTAATTGCATGTGCTCGCATGTAAAAATCCTTTTGCGAATAATTTTATTATCTTTGGATGCGAGATAGACGGTCGAGTAATATGTCCGTCCGGCGGCACATTTTAAAGCTCTGGTCAATGCAATTACATGTGATGGTTGTCCGAACGCGCATCTGATAACACATCTAAAACGCCTTTTCAACTTACTTTAATTAAATTCACAATTTTTACTTTATACGTTCGGCCGATCCTTTGATAAAGTCAAATGTAAAACGTGCAAATAACTGCAAGTATGCGGGTGTAATTAAACTGAATGTTTCTCAGCTTACATATTCAGTGACTAACATCGAATCATCATATGGGGAAGTTTGAAAAATTCTAAGTCTTAACTCCTTAATGGCCTAAAATGCCTGTAGAGGTCATGTATTTAATTATTTTATATTTTTCTGACTTTGCGGAGTAGCTACGGGCCATTCAATCCTTACGGCTGCAAGAAGCCAACCAAAAGTACGGTGGATTTCTCTCTACCATCTTCGTGGGAATATAGATTGATTGGGGTCCAGTCTTTCGCTTGCATTTTGACTTGATTGAAACGGGTAAATGAATTCGTGACAAAGCCGCTTATCAGTGATTCATGACATTGCCGATTTCATACATGAATTTCCGTTTTTCTGAAGGTAATCAATAATTTTGTGTTAAGATTTTCTTATGAAGTGTAATATTTTTCCAAAACTGATTTTCCGAAGGGTGGCAATTTCCGATGTTTTTTTTTTAACCCAGAGTCCCCGAATCATCGGCAGAATGGTAAGCGGCTTTGTCACGATGTCATTTACAGCTTGTATTTATTAAGTAGGCACGTCTAGTTTAGACAAACTTTCAATTAAATTCATCATCAACTGCCCCAACCCAGAGGCTTCAATTATATAGTCGTAATGCTCCCTACATGGCAGTTACAATTTTCAATAAGCTTCCACCACAGATCAGACAGTTACCCATAAATAAGTTTAGACATGTAATGTTTTCTTGGCTTTTGGACAAATGTTTCTACTCAGTTAAAGATTTTATGGATTATAAATTGTAATGTAAAATAAATAAAGGTAGAAAATTATAACATAGTTAATTTATTAAAATGCTTCTTTTTTTTTCTAAATAAAATGTAAAATATGTAAATAGATTATAAGGTAAAAATTGTAATATTTCTACACCGGCTACGGTATAGTATATGTGAACCATTTGTATTAATTGTAAAACCTGTAATACCATATACTCAGAAATAAATGATATTCTATTCTATTCTATTCTATTCATGTTAAAGATAAATTGGATAATGCAATTTGAATGAAAATATGTTGCCAGTTTTACACAGCAGTAAACTTGATTTATTTCACCTGATTGTAGAGAGCGCTAAAACGAATTCAGGTGTCAGCTTGAACTAAGAGTTAGTTAACAGGGAAGGTCTAACTTGCTGTGGGTACCCCGCAAAACACCCGCCACAGGACAAATTTCGCTTATATTAACTTTTGCTTGGAGTAAATTTGTCTTCAACTGCGCGACCACTGCACTTTCAAGTGCAAAAGTTTTAATCTCGTCGCCGGGTTGCGGCTATACTTTCAGTGTCTCTCATTGAGATACTGTTCGCTTCTGAGCGTTGTTTGTTTTCTTTAATGCATGTTTGCCGTAGTTCAGGTTAATTCGGCTATTTCTGCTACCTGAGTATTTTAGATTCAGCAGAAAAAAAGAGTAGGTAAGTAGGTGTATTATATCAAGGAAGGTAAATCTGTTTTTGGCGTAGGTTTTGTAATTTATTAATTGCCAGATATTGTGCTGGTAGGTTTCTAGCCAAAGACTTCTAAGGGTGATTATCCGAAGCTTTTTACTAAAACTCTACCACCTTCGGCAGAATAACTCGGCTTTTTGAATTCGAGAAGTTATCTTACCATGGAAGTTTCAATGTATGCACGGTAATACCGACGCGGTCTTCTAAAAGCGAGCACTTAACCGCAGCGTAATTCCGGTAAAAGGTACGGCGGCCGTCCATTCTCTGCTTAATGTTTATTTAAGCGTAAAAGTTCGATGCTCATTAACCTTATTGGTGGTTAATAAAACGCATCTGACTTGTATTTTATCAGCCGGATCATTTTGTTATTTTCGATAATATAGGTACGATTTGCCGATGTAGGTAACCCGTTAACGGCCCTTTTTTACAACCTATGTATCAGGCGTAATGCTTATCAAAAATTTCTCATAATAATATTAGATAAAGTAGTTTGTTTAAAAAGGCGATAAAACGTCTGAATTCTGTGCTATATTAGGCTGTTTTAAATAAGATCACGGCATTTCTTTAAATTTAATAAGATACCCTTTTGAGGTCAGGTTTTGGTAGACATTTAAATTTTATTAACTTAAATAGTTTGAAAATTATGACCTCATTTAGCCAAAAAATATAACATAGGAAATATCAAAACGCTCCGGCTTCTATAAAATACCACTATAGAATATTATAAGCGGTGCCGCAATCAGATAATATCACACTTTATTTTCACATCTCATTGAAGGTGGTTTTCTTACTAACCTGTTTTTCGGGTTGAGGTGTCAAAGATGGTTGAGTAGATAAACCCGAAATTTTAGTGGTCAACTTAATGTGGGGCTCGATATGATGACAATTAGATAACTGACGAGGTGTCACTGTACGGATGATGAGTTTTTGTTAAAGATGCACCACACGTTGATTTCAAAAGGTTTTTACAAATAACCTTATTTCAATTTCATTTATTCACACATTATAAGATTACAGTTATTAACCATCACGCCTTTACTCTATGACTTGCGTGTAGCAAGTCATACAGTAAAAAAAAAGAAATAAAATAATGCCATATGAAATCAAATCACATACATTGAAGATACAATTGAAACAATGAAAACATCATAATCTAACGTACATAATCAAACTATTACATTAAAATTAGTCAAATATTTTATTACATTTAATAAGAGATAGAATAGATTTACATCAGGATTGGAAAAAAATAATAATTATAGTAATATATGTCAGACATAATATAAATCATGAATTACGATAAAAATTGATTAAATATAGCGCGACAGCTCCAGCTACGTTGCCAATTTGATCATAAAAAATATCAATATTTGGTGTGTTTTGTAAAAAAATATCAATGAATTATGAATAAATAGTAATTATGCTATGATGTCTCTCTTGGTTTTGTTTAAAATAACTAAAACACTGCCACGCTAGCCTCAGATTCCAGTAAGTTATGCTGCCACTTTTATTCTAGCGTGGTGCTGAATAAAATTGCGAGTATAACAGAATGCTAGGACTGGCAAGAAAAGTCATACCAGTCCAGCTCTATGCTAGAATAAAATTATAACAGTAGGATTATGAAATTAAAGTTGACCTGAATATTATGCCCAGTTTTCATATGAGCAATAAGTGGAGCCATGAATATAATGAGAGCACTCATTAAGAGTCTTTTTCATTCTGCCACGACGCTTGGTGCGGTTTTCCTGCGCCATTGAATTGTGCTGCCGGCGGTAACTTCCGCGGCGGGCTGCGCCAGCCGCAGGGCTCCGTTTTTGCATTTTAACACCTTGGATAATGAGGTCTTGAGGCACGTACGGTCCGAACCGCTGCGCGAATGTGAACGGACTAAGTCTGTTTTGAAATATCGAAATGCTTAAAGAAAATTATTCTTCGTGGATGAATTTTTAACATCAACTTGTGACATATTGTTCTATGCATGTAGGAAAGCTGTAAAGTTAAGCTAATGCTTATAGAAAATTAAACAATGTTTAATATTCACCCAAGATCCACGATATTGTACCTGTACACAATAAGTTCGACTTAACCAGAATATAATTATTATCTAATCTTGTGGTGATGCTATGTTCTTCATAGCTCATTTACAAAAGCTTCATGAGCTAAGCTGAGCTAAAAGTCACATAAACAATCTGAACATGGTATTGATAAACGTTAAAGTTATTTCAATGTATTTGTAAAGCCGGCGTCGCCTTCGGCTGGTGGCATTTTCCCGCGTCTATCTAAAATATGTAGCAATAAAAGCAGTTTGGACAATGTCCGGACGTGTTAGGATCCATTTATTGTTCGATGCACACTCGTTGTGGTCGGCGGGCCGTGCCAAACTTCTATGCTGTGGATATTTCCAATACATTTCAGGGAATTTGTCGTCTTCTACAACCAAGCTACACAACTAATCGGAATTTATTAGACTGTACTTATATTTCAATTATCTTCAAAAGGTTTACTTTCAAATGGATACTTAAGGTTCTGGCTCTGGGCGCGCCGGTAACACATTTAGTTAATGATTTTAAAGCTAACTCTTTGTCTGCTTGATAAAAGTTGTGTCGTCTTACTTAAGACGTTAAACAAGAAATAGAGGCGTAGGGGTTGGAAGCAACGTGTAACCCATTTGTACTTGTTTATCAAGGAGATAAGTGTCTGGGAGTGTGCGGCGTCGTCCGCTAGCCGTCTCAACTCATTAGTTCGGAGAACAGATAGCGGACCGGTCGGATTCCTCCTTTAATTGCTAAACTATCCGTACCGGGAACTGATTTACTCACTTTATTGTACATAGAAACAGATGTTTACGTGCACTTGTCAGACTTAGGCCTAGATTGTATTCATCAAACCCCAAACTATCTCCTTTCAAATATACTGCCATTAAATACTCCAGCAGCGGCCAGATGTTTAGTTGCCATCATGAATCTCTAGGAAAGACTTTTACTTTATCTATACCTAGCTTGTTCACTTAAATCGTCAGCTAATGGCTCATGCCGATAATAGTCAATATCTACGAGTACAGAATTGGGTTATCTATTCTAATAAGTTTCACACCAGAAAGATGCGAAAACCACGCTAGAATCTAAATTAAGATTTAGCAGGGATTGAATTTGTGATTCTTGACAATAAACTACGTTATATTATGTGGCGTCTTAAGGAAATATTCTTTAGAATAGAAAATGTTTTCGTTAAACCTTAAGTCACATTCCTAATTCTACTATGAAAGGATGAAAACATTGTTACCTGTCCCATTGTCCCTGAGTCTAGTGTTGATAGTAACACGAGTTTCGACTTAGGCTACAAGTCGCCGTATACAAAGAATGGTATTATGAGGGTGTATAACCATGGAGTGCCGTAAGCGCATTATGGCGAAGCTGGCTGGGTGGTATACACAGTACGTAGTGGTGGCACTGGGTGGTTCGCAGTGAGGCGACGCTCCTCGAATGTACAATGCACCCTAAGCTTCGGGTGGACGCGTTCACAGAATAAGTGCTTTGCTAGTCAAAATGAACATCGCTTTTTGAGCCTTATTCGAAAAAAAGGACAGTTTTCCCCTAGTTGAATTACCATAGAAAGAACATGCTATGTTTGTGTGTAGCTTACGGAAGTGCTTTGTTTCGATTTTATGTTCGGTTTTCTAACACTTTGTTGAAAATGTAGGTAAATGAGATTAACTTTTATCATAGTCAATAATTTTCTCATACTGTTTTTTTTCATGTTATTTTTTTCTTTTTGTGTCTATTCCCAATCATGTGTGGTCGCTTTAACTTTTCTTCATTTGAGACAACTTGATTGGCAACTGTAACTCTTGATGAAATATCGGCTTTGGTCAAGATTTGTCATGGCATTGGGTCACCTGAGAGTGTATCTCATCCATGTTTTCTTGTACCACAAGTGCATGAAAGGAGCCTCTCCGAGTGACGTACACAACGACTCCCTACGTCCGGCGCACCCTGGGCAATTCGCGAGTTCTCCAAAGCGAATTGGCTAATCCTTTCACCACAATGGCAAGACAAAATAAAATTTGACTCAGCCACCGACACGACGAAGAAGAAGAACCACAAGGAAACTAGACGCTTGCAGCTAATTCTTAATTATCATGAGTACCACCTTTTCTAAAAGCCTTTACCGCGCCTTTGTAATATGAAAACTTGCATTTTGAACGTGACTACATAATGTAATTGTTAGTTTCGCTATGAAATAAATGCTAATGCGCCATAACCATGGCTATGGGAAATCAGCATACATTTGTAGCTGTTAAGCTGTAGTGTCGTTACATTTATTCAACGAATTAATTGTACGTACGACGATCGTATAATGAAACTATTTCGCATTCATTATCGTTCTTCGGATTACTTAATGTGAATGTTCTGGTTGACAGTTAGGAACGCCCCGCTATGCAAATGGCATTGTGTCTAATGCGTGGCGACCGCGCCCCGAGTACGGGGCTGCCTACGCAGCGTACTGCGACAATCTCACCCAATGAATATTAACAGGAGACTTAATATGATGACTATCGCTTACCGAAGGTACTGTGAAATCGCCAGATGGATATTTTGCTTCGAATTTAATCGAAATCTACTTTCATCCATTGATATTGATGAGCTCTTACGCTACGTACGCACTATGTGATTAGCCGGAATGCAGTCAGCCGTGCAGTTGGCCGCAATTCAAATTACTACAAAAAAATTGCCTCCTCCTTTTTGGGGGTCGGTTAAAAGTGTGAAATCGCTTTAACGATTTAAGCTCAGAAGCTCAAGCGCTTTCGAAAATATTTGCACAAGCTTCACTCAATCTCAATACTCGTAATTGGTTACCCTTTTTTATAAATTTTACCATGCTTTAATCCTTACATTGATAACTACACCTATATCTTATCTGAAGTTTTCTATGCGCATACTTTTTGCTTAACCTATAGACTAGTCGTAGAGACTTTTTGTATGTTGTTAAAACCACACTACCGGTACAAGGTGCTTATAAATGCACAATTAATTTATAGCAACACACACACACTCATAACAATATTTATACCTTCCATTCCTGGTTTTATTACTTGCACAGTTTTTATTTATTGCTAGATAACCCATCTTATTATAGATGTTGCGCTTGCGCATAGTTCAATTTTATTGCGTGCTCATAGAGATGGACCAGGTTGATTATAATAAATATAGGCATTGTCACAGGCAACAGACGTGACATTTAGAGTGCATACTTTCTCTGTTATGCAATAGATGATTGACACGGAGCGCTCGCAACGTTGCCCTATCGGTACCAACGACCCAATAAAGCTTTTCCTTGTTAAAAGATCGCGAGATTGAGACCTCACGATTGACGCTTGTGTCACATTCTCACATTTAGACGTTACATCACACGAATTATACCATAAGCATAACTGTCTAACAATATGTAATTTTTTCAATAGGGCCTTAAAGTTACGTGGTAGAAACCTGGTTGAATTGGAAACGGTTAATGGTCTTACCGATATTTTTCTCAAACTATATTTGTTGAAATACTTTATGAGTTTACATTCATCATGGTTTGAATTAACGAGTCGATTTTGGAGAAAAACTTGTATTTCCTATATTCGTTAATTTACTCATTATCATATTAGATGAGTGCCGAATAATGAAATATGTATATTATGTATAGCTATAATAAGTTGCTATAATTTATTATACAGTCGCATCTATATTATACAATTCTCACGTAAAATATTGGTCTTTTTTAGTTGTCGTGGCAAAGCAAATCAACTTCATTAGGTTGTTGCAATTGGATGTCACATGTATTCAAAATTATAATGATAAATTATGACCATCGATCATGATAACTTGTAGTTATGTAAATATTATTTCGACGTTAATTGAAAAGAGTTGTAGGTCACAATGTATACAATTTATGGAATCAATTCACATCAATAAAACTGTTTGGTTAGTGATGGTTTAAGGCGTGGGTGATGGACGTCCCTATTCAGGTAAAAAAGAAAAGCATTGAATAACCTGCTCTAAATAAAGTTGTAAATTGTCCTGTCCTTGTATTGAAGGGGACGGTCGTAAATCGGTGCTGTAGTGGGGTCATAAGCGCCGTCCGGCGGTTGTCGCCGTGCCACCACGTTGGCATGTATATGATTATTATCGTTCCAACTTATAAATCTCCTTTTAAAACTACATCTCAGATCCTTATCTGAGTGAGTGCTAGGCGATATGGCCCTGAACGGCGCAAAGCAGCTCGCGTCAGCTCATATTATTGTCACCACACTCAATTTTATACTATTTTATTATCACCTGTTTGGCATTCGAAACTGATTTAGGAGAGCCGTTTGCATAAAACAAGGTTAGTCCATTCGATTAGATCACCTTATTTAATAAATTGAATGTTAATCGAATTTTCGCGTTCGTTCCAACAACATGACACTTAACAAGATCGTAGATTGTAGATTGTTAGATTAATATCTCTCGTTATGACAAATTCGAATACCAGACGAATTTCTGGTAATGATCCGGTTTTACTTTAATTTCGCGAAGGCAATAAACATCTCTAAATATCATATGGGCAATTTTATCTTTGGATGTTTTCGCTTGGAATAATATTTACATAATATCTCGGCGCATGGAACGGCTTTTGTGGTTCCAAAGAGACTTTTCAATTATTACTATTTGTGGTAAACACCCACAGACCGCCTAATAGAAGCTATAACTGTAAATGTAATCTCATTACCACATTGCGAAATTCTATTTCCATTACGACATAACGAGAATTTATTTGTTCTCCATTTTCATAAAGTTACGCTGCGCTTGAGAACTCGATACTTATGCCTATTGGAGTTGTCGAGTCCTTGTTGGAGAAATATAATTGTAAAGTATTTGCCTAAGTTCTGATCGCTCTTGGAGAGGCAGTATGAAAATTACTTTCAGTTAAATAACCCAAGATTTGTAACGAGATGAGACTTATTATGTAGTTAATAAGTTAGTGCGTATCCGGTGTGTGTTTTGCATAATGGCGAGGAGCACGCATATGTTCGTATTTGTGGTGGCTTCGCCGCGGGCACTCGGACTGATGGTGCAGGGTGCTTATGTGAATGCATTCCCGCTTCTAGTGTTCGACGATTAATAGCCTCGGGTCATAAATATCGTGCAATTTTTATTCCAACTTGGTATTGATACCTGTATTATTTGTTGAGAAACTTGGTATCATATAAAAATTACCAACTGAGTGAGATGCGATCAAGATCAATAACCTTAAAGTACTTGCATGTGAAAGTCCTCAAGCAAGAGGAATGATTTGGAGCAATTACGTTTATCAATAACATTTTGAAACGCCGAATTGGTGAAACGTGGAATTGGTTATTCATTTATTAATTGTTTTTCTAACAGCTATAAATCCAATTAAGTTTGTGGCAAACCACTATATTTTAAGAGACTATAAATTTAGTGTCCAATTATAACGATTTTTGCTGTCACAATAAAAATGAATGAGATGCCAAATGTCAGAAACGGCTCCTTAAATAGATTTAATAACCATATAAGTTCGGCTTGCAAACAGTATACCTCCTTTCATTCATGTCTCACTTTCAACTCAGATTTATATTAATATTCCTTCACGTGTGTGAATACCTGAGCCTCAAGATATAAGGCCATGCATTACGGTCATCTGACTCCTCGGGTATGAGCTATCTCGTCTGTGCACCACCGGTTATTAATAGCTCTAATATTTCTCCGACTGCACCGACCCGACGACACGAAACGCTTGACGTACAGATTAATAACGCTATGAATGTTTAAAAACGTACACGTTACTATTATGACACGGGATATTTTGAATAATATAAAAACTATTATTATAATTGCACAATGTATTAAACAATGACAGGACACAAAGGACAGGATTAAAAGGGCATTATAAAACAATTTGGTTTTCTTTTGCCATTCGTTGAAAGTACAGTCTGCAAGCAAGAATATAATTTCTGCCGCGGCTGCTTTTATAAAAAAATATAATTTCTGCTGCTGGCGAGTGCTTTTATAAAACTGTTTTAGTAGGACCCTTTTGCGACACTCTAATCAAATCACATTATAATAACTAGGGAATGCAATCCAGCACCCAAAAAACAAGCTTGCAAATCCGCAAGATTTGCAGGATTGTACTATATTTAAGAATTATTTGTCAACAATATTATAATCTTCAATAAATGAAACAATAGTATTTTCATAGAAATAATATATGGTATGATTAAATTGATCTTAAACAAAAACAATAGCTAAAATATAAATACATAATGTAAAATCAGTCTTAAAAAAAAAATGAAATTGTTTTCCTAATGTAAACAAAGTGTTTAAAGTCTGACCGTTACCACTTGATCGAATTTTACTGCAAGTATAGCAGCTGAAAATGCACGTTCAGATTCAACGCTTGCAGGCGGCACGGACTTAACCAAGTGTTGCCATACTAATTTCTGACTGTCGTACTCTTATTAATCTCTTTAACACTCATTTTCATGTTTCCGATTCCAACTTTACTTATAGCCAGTCATTTATTAATTGTTTTTTTTTTTTGATAAGAATGTTTGTTGTTCAAATATAGAATAATGTGTTTGTTTGAATTACATCAAATCGTCACATGTCACACAACTACGCCAAGCAATCACGTAACGAACTCAACTCACGACTAATAACGTAAATTTACTTACAAGCAGAGTATACAAGCACGCGTCAAATATTTAGGGAAATCCCCGTACAGAGATAATTCCCATTCAATCGTCAGTTGACTATAAGTTCGCAAGCACGTTCTAAGGATTAAAGGTCTCTTATCAAATTAGAGTCGTGAAAAAATAAAATCTTGCAAATCTTTCGGATTCCGCACATGTAATCCCGCATTTGTCATCCCATAATTATCGTGCGGTATCCCGCATCTGCTCGATTGCAGACCCGCGGGATTGCATTCCCTAGTTATAACAAAACATAACATTACAACATACCAACATTTACCGAGTTGTAATTTCGTACAAAAATATTTGATTGTGTTGCGTACTGTTCAAAATTATAAGAAAAAGTAATCTATGCCGACAGATCACCAATATTTAATATTTTCTTTAACTCATGCCGAAACAGCCGGTGGATGGCGATAAGCTGTAAGCTGACCCCCCTATCCGATGGGACCTAAACATATAATGATTGCACGTACTAGTAATGGCAGATAGAAATATAATTGGATATCTATGTTTGCCATAAAATACTGATAAAGCAGGGTTATAAAGTGTTTGTGATGCGTAAATTGCGTAATCCATATGCCATAAAACAAGCATATCTGCCAATATAAATTTTCTATCAGAACAGGGTCACCGTGGATTGACCTCTTCTGATAGATAAATTAATTTCGTATTCATTTTTAAATTGATTCGCACAAATCAAATCCACTTAGAAACGAATTAAAGTAACTATTAATATAAGTTTTCTGAGAACTTGTATAAGTAGACATGTCATATGTGTGTGATAGAAGTCTTCAACGTTCATAATAAATTTTGTAAATCGTTTGAAGTAAATGTTTCGTAAAAGGGATTTAAATCGTCTATAAAGTATTAAATGGACAGAATAAGCTCTTTGTATAGTTTCGGGACTGTGAATAGAGATTGTCGTCCTTCTTGTGGGCTTGCGTATAATCCGTTAATTTAGTTTTAAATCTTTTGAAAGACCAAATGTTCTTCTTCTCTATCGTTTGCTCTTAGCAGAGCGGTCGTGGTCACGTTCAGGCGTCCACATTGGTGGTAGAAGTGGACACAGCTTTCTGTACGATTCCTCGCTATCTATACCTGTTGACAGATTTTATGCCTTTCTGATATAACATAAATTTATGGTCAATTTGGCGTAAATTTTACAATCGTCACGACTATGACAAGGTTTTATAAACGTCTAAGATTTTCATGGTTCGTTTTATTTTGATCAGCAAATACAAACCTGCTTCTGCTATATATACCATTCGTGAACACACAGAACCCATGTCGTTTGGTGGTCTCATGTTTCCGCGAGCGACGGCACCTGCAGCGGCCATCGCACGCGCCTATTCGCCGTGTTACCGATAATGAATACGAGTTAATTAAACAGTGGCCGAACATCGGCGCCTCCACACGACGAAGATCGCCTGCCGATTGCCTCGAACAACGCTAATAAATTGTATACTCAATCGTTTGATCACGATTTGGGATTATTTTGGGCTTGAATTAAATGTAAGGAAGGATTTCCTAAAATGGCAAGGAAAGAAGTCATGAAATTTTTAAAATGTTTGTTTATTAGGGTTCCGTAGTACCTACAAGGAACCCTTATAGTTTCGCCATGTCCGTATGTCCGTCCGTCTGTCCGAGGCATAGCGACGAACTAGAAAACTGAAATTTTGCATAAACATGTGTGTTAACTATACAAAGAAAGTCGTAGAATAAAATTTGGAAAAATATTTTTTTTTCGGGTAGCTCCCCTACATGTAAAGTAAGGATGTTTTTTTTTGTCACCTACCCCATAGTGTGGGGTATTGTTAGATAGGACTTTTAAAAACGTTCAGGGGTTGCTAAGACAGTTTTTTGATTTAGGGATCCGTTTGCGAGATAATTAACTTTAAAGAGCAAATTTTTGTTCGAGTAGGGCGTCCCCCCCCCCCCCTCTAAAAGCTAAACTACTGGATCCTAAAATCTGAAAAAAATTGTGTCGGTAGTACATGTAATGAACTTTAAAGGAAAACTATAGCGGATAAGTTCACTTCATTAGTTCAAGAGGAATAGGGGTCCGAAATGTCAGATGCAGTTACTGAGAATATTTCGTTCAAAATTCTTGAAACATAAATAAACATACATAATACATATATAAAATCACGCCTTTATCCCACGGGGGTAGGCAGAGACGATGGAACGCCATGTGCTTCGCTCCTTACATACTTCTTTCGCTTCCTCAACATTCATACAGCTCTTCATACGTGCTAGCTGGTTTCGTGTACTACAAACATTTCCTTTCTGAAGGACGCCATATATCTGGTCCCTATATGTCTTTCGAGGATAAAATAAATAATAAAATAAATAATTTCGAGGATAACATAAATAAAATAAATTAAAAATAATCATTACATATCTAGGTCATACATAAGATCACGATTTTTATCTCAAGACGAACTACTAGAACAGGTTGAGTGAAAAATATAAATTATTTTACAAAAGGACTCGATAGATGGCGTTGTACTCGTTTTCTGAATCGCGCTATGGTTACGTTACGAGCTAGGCTACGGAACCCTACTGCGAGTGGCCCGACACGCACTTGGCAGGTTTTTTTTTAATATTTTGTCACATTTTGGCATTGTCTTCCTATTTTTTCAAGCATAAAATTATTATTTCATTTTCGTCGTCGAAGTTGTTCCTTAAGTGTGTGGTGCAGAAGCAATGTGTATGATAATAACAGGTAACTATCTCAAATATCTCCATAACCAGTTGGTAGTAGCACTACGGAAGACTTTTTCTGCCACCAGCAACGCCTATTCTATCTCAAACTCCTTGACGTAAACCGAAATGATAGCATTAAAGCAAATGATAACGCAAATGAAATATGCATGGAACGTAGATATAAAGGCAATAGAGATACGCGAAGTCATGTAAGGGTTCTGTATATACAAAGCTGTTAGGGGGAAATTCACAGGTGCGCGTACGCTACCATTGGTTGAAGAGCTCGATAAGCCGCTGCGAATGCTAATGTCTTCTAAATAAAATTTTATCGCAATGGCGTGCGCACTATCAGTGCGCCGTGTCCTGTATCTTGGTGTGCAGAAATTATAAGCGTTTAGAACCAATACACTACATAGCTGTTACTGGTCGCAATCGTTTCTACCATTAGGATTTTCACATCTGATTATTCGAGAATAAATATATTTTTTTTTCAATGTAACCTTTGTGATTAGATACCTCAGAGAAATGGAGCAGAAATATCAGATTATATTATTCCTTAATTAGTATTAGCTTACAACTAACAAGGGTCTACATCGATAGAGAGTTTGACCTTCCTGATTCCCACATCGCGAAAAATATAGTAAGGGTTATCGTATTGAACGATCTCGGCTTATCTGACGAAAACTGATAGTTCCACGTCCCCTAAAAGGTTAATTAGAAAGTTTTGGCTCACGATACTGTTATACTGGTGTGATACTATTAATTAATGAAAGCCGCCGGGACTGCACCCTTGCGGACGGATCTTATTTACCCTCTTGTAATTGGACCATATTAACATCCTTTTCTAGCTATATACACAATATTCACGATGGCTATGTCTGTTTCGAGTACAATTTGCAAGGAAATAAATAATTATAATATGTTTATTTTTAACATTGATATAATTTAACAATTTCTAAGATTAGGCACTAGATGTTTTAAATTTGATCCCAAAAAATATTACCATACTTTTCATGATTACAAATATTTATGAATTTAGTCAATAAATTCTAATAACTAAATTCAGATCATTATGATATTGATCTTACTTATTAAGAAAGTACATTTCGAGACAAGTCGTGAACAATATTACTAAAATAGTACGTATAATGTAAATTTGTGGCAGTTATAAAGTAGTGGCGTGGCATTGCGGAGGAAGTTATAAAGAAGTTTGAAGTATCGCTGCTCACAGGCGACGCCGTAGGTGTCACATCTTAAAATTCATTGCTCATTTCTCAGTTAGTGATATTGTAATGATGTATTGTTTCAGGTAAGTGGGCGGCGCTGCTTGAGCAACTGAGCGATGAGAAGACTGATACACTTTCGAGACATCTTCAAGCAATTCCCTTGCTAGCTTCTCCAACGTGGGAATGTTTCATATTTAGCCTTTCGAGCTCATACTTCGTAAGTTCCGTAACCTTTTTCTAAATTTTCATCGATTATATTACTTTTTTATAGTCCATTTACACCGTCGAAGATTTTCGAAATCGGGTGTTTACACAGGCGCTAAAATTTCATCAGCAACAGGGGATGACTGGAGAATATCCTCCCTAGTTGAATTATGTAAGCTCGTGCTTTGATATGATAAGGGGAGCGATCGGAGCCAGTGCTCTCATTGTGTTGGCCATAATCTTGCGTATCGCGTAGGACTCGTGTCGGAATGCGAGTTTATTTTAATATTTAATAACTCCCGGGCGGGCGAAGATACCGTCTGCTCAGAGGCGATTCTCTGCTCGTTTTGCCTCTGTTATCGCATTGCTTTTGTGTCACGCTTTCGCTCTTATTCGTTTTATTTAATCACGCCTCTGATCAGCTCGACTGGCTAGCCGCTCGCAAATCAGATCGATACTTCTTCTACTTCGTCTTAGCTTAAAAAGTAGTTATAGTCAAATAGATTGTAATTGTGAAATAAAAATATACGCAGGTCTTGTGCAAATACACTATGTGTATTCATTACAAATAAGGTGCCGTATCTATTGTTGGCGAAGAAATAAATTGTGAACATAATTACAGGGCATCACGAGTGCGCGCCAAAGCCTAGGAGAGCGCCATCAGTTTCTTTGAGCTGTTAAATTTGACGCCTACCTACATAAATTGTTAGAAAGAGCGGCGAGCGCACGTGACGCGCAAATAAAAATACTAATTCAAGTGGGAATTTATCGTCTAATTGTTTTGTATTTATGAGCTCGCCGGCACATTGTTGTGAGGCGATAGCTGCCTGCAACCGGCCAACATAAAGTAGAATAACGAACGCAGGTACTTCAACGGCTTCGGTTATCGTCGTGATTCGCTAAATTAACCTGATGCAAATAACTTCGGGTCAAATTACGCTTTACTTTAAAGCTTGTCACTGTGGAATATTGCAAGGGCCATACCGAAGGTGTGCATTAATTTATCAGGCAGGCTTTTATCGTAATGATGGTCGCTGCAGAAAGTAGGTCAGGCAAGTCATCTGAAACCAACGAATACTTTTTAATCCTGCACTGCTGCACGCACCTTTTTGCTTTTTCGACTTCATTATTTTACTCCTGTATTTTTTTTGCTCGTAGTATTATTTATCTAAATGTGAACGGGAAGGCTGATAGACGTAACAGATAAAAGGCGTGGCGGTAAAGTCACCCCCGACGGCTTTGGTGGTTTTGAAACTGCGCCAACAATTTATTTGTTGTCTACTTACTCTTCTGGCGTCGTCGATACGGAAGGAAACACTTCACTTCGATATTTTTTACTGGGGACCTCCGGAATTGATTAAACGCGAAGAATTTAATGTGGCGCAACGCCGATCGGCGATCCCAAAGCCGATTGCGAAACAGGCGTGGGAAAGAAGGGTTTTATTGACTATTTATGGAAGTAAAACATTTCGAGAATCTCGTTATTGGAGTCCCGGTGCGATCGCTTGTCAATTGACGAAATTGCTCTTTAATTTGGAGTAGGTACCTATGTAATCAGAATGGGATCAATCCAATCTTAAATGAGCTTTGAGCATTATTGTTCTGACAAATAAAATTTACATAAATTTACGACACGATCTATTTTTACCGTAAATTAAATTCTTGTTTACGACTAGGTATATCTTTAGAGCCCTTTAAGCATTTTATTATTTTACATCGCAAATTACGATTTGAATGATTTTATATGCGCCTAGAAAAGATTTTAACAGAATTTATATGATTGCTGTTGCAAATGTAAAACTGCGCGGTACATTTTAGAAAATCGGTCAAGTCCCCTAAAAATGGAACGATTGTCAAGCGCTCTACAGTCAGACATGCATGACAATGAGTGGCTAGCAAATTGGCTGTTAGCTGTCCTGTACTCATTCGGTGAAGAAGTACTTGCCTATATGCTAGCATTGTCTGAACTTGAACGACGGTAAATTGTTTTTCAAAATTCTGAGCGAAGATAAAATCTTAAAAATTGATGACTGGAAAATTAATGATTTTGCACGAGAAAATTTTTCGTTTTTCTCGATTGTTCCAACTGATAATGAAATAGTAACGTTACCCTGGACGCCAAGACTATCCCAATGAAAATACACAACTTTAGGATTGCCGAATTTCTTATGATGTAGGTATTAAATAAATAAGTCTTAGTAATTATATATTTGTAGTATGGTTAATTTCATAGATTTATTAAAAAAATAAATAGCTTATGTACGGCTTTAAAATAATGTTTAAATATATTGTGGATTACGTCGTCGATTACGCAATGGTATTTTTTTTATTTAAGTTTAGTTTGCTTTACACAACTTGTTTTAATTATTGTGTAATTAGTTGTTATTCAAATAAATAAAATAAAAATAATAAAAAGTCAATATCTCTCAACTTACACACAACGCCATCTAGTCCCAAACCAAGCAGAGCTTGTACTATGGGTACTAGAACAACTGATTCTAATACATATATACTTTTCTTTTGTAAATACATACTTATTATACATAGAAACACCCAGACTAAGATAAACCCCCATGTTCATGCACACAATGATATGTCTTAAGCGGGAATCGAACCCGCAACCTCGGCGTCGCAGGCAGGTACACTACCCACTCCGCCATGCGGTCTTCTAAAAATATATTAATTTTTCCAAGGCCGATGTGTGAAAAATGTTTGCAACCAGGAATCAGGACCATGTACATTTACACCCTGTAAATAGGTAAGAAGGAAAAATATTAAAGTACTAGAAATATTTTACCTTTGCTATCACACAACTCTGCGGCATTTAACGAGATGACATCTGATTGAAGTTCCGTGTTTGTGATTGGGTCAGTCAACGCTGAGCTTTGATTGAGTCACAGCTTCGGTTTGCTTAGCAAGCGATTCCGTAAACTACACTCGTTACTACATCTGATTCTAATCTATGACTTTGTATGTGATGGAATGTATGTCTAAAGATTGGTTTTCAATAAAATATTTTTTGGTATAATGGTAAAGCAGATTTTGATAGAACGTTTATACATAAAAAGTTACTAAGGATTTACAGATGTCCTCCTTCAAAAACGTCAAAATATAATAAAGTTAGATAGGGATTAATAATCACCGGTAATTCTTAATAATTTTCAATTTATCACATTTAGCGTAACAAAATAATATACACACAAATTTGCTGTCAGCATTTCATTTCGCTGAGCTGATGCTGGAAGGTACAACTCCTCTTCGGTTGGGAGTACGGAGATAATTCTTTAAATATTTACCTTAAGGCCGTTTACTGTATTCTTTCAAGTTATACACAGATTAGGCGAGACGTTCAATATTACGTATTTTTTTGTAATTGAATTCGGTTTTTCTTTTAATAATTAACGTCCTTTTTTAATTTAGTAGGCATCTATCCCTTAGAGTCACGTCTCCCGGCATTACCCTAAAAAGAAAAATAGATATGCAAATGAACGCGTCTTTCACTCAAGGACAATACCATTAAAAGAAATGTTTCCTTTTCAATTTTCTCACGCACCGGTCGTCAGACGTCCGCGATCTTAGATCCGCTCGATCATGAAAATATATAGCTTCATTCGAGCGATCCGTATCGGAAAAGCTCCTTAATCGGTTTTCTTTTATATGAAAATGGACTTTTAGATTTATTACACCATTTTGGTTGCGAAAAACGTGATATACGTCTAGCTGGCCTCAAAATTGCATATTAAACAAAAATTCAACAACGTGCCGCTACATATTTTAGAGAGAGAGTACCTCTTTTACGGTGCTCCCAAAAATATTGGCTATGAAAGAAAATTGCTTAGCGAAAGTGCGGTTGCGTTGATTTCTTATTTCGTATTCATCGTGCGTTGAAATGGATCATGGCTCTTGAGGCGAGATCCTTAGAAACGAGAATATAGTAACAGTAAGATATTCGTGACATGTTCTTGTGTATTCTTCGCATGTTTTAGTGGTTTTAAATCAGCTTAAGTCATACAATGGTACATTTTAGAGGCTATAAATCTGAATTGAGTGTTGTATTTGCATTCATAAGGTGAGTTAATTTGGGCGGGGCGGTGTGGCGATAAGGCGACACGCACGCGAGCATCTCTTTGTGTCAGTGCGTGTTGAAAGCGCGCGCGCATCGTAAATCTCTGCGTGAACACCGACCGATTTCAGGAGTGCGGAGCTGCATGCATCCTTCTACTGATGTCACTGTGGACACGCTTGCGGCCTCCATACGTCGAATATCGCAAATGTAATACATCTATAAGTAGCAACATCGTGTTTCTATTAAGGAAAGAGTTATGTATGTGCATCAAATTTAGCTTAGTTCTTTAAATAATATTTTTGACTGGCATCTTAGCAATTAAACTGGAGGTGCCTAATCAGCAGACGTGTTTACGCCCACTGGACCATCAAGCTAATCATATAAATATTTTATAATTTTAAAAGAAATCGGCCTAACTCTATGCAATGTAATCTCAATTGAAACATTTACATACACATTATCTTCTCGTTTAGTCATTCAACAATTTAATCAATTCATTGACTCGACACCCGAAGCGAGAACATTAAATTTCACAGTATTTACCGCTTTCAACACACCTATATATTATTGGTATGTTAATTTAATTAGTCGTATAGATTTGACGTAATGAGACGGTATCGCATAGGAGCATCAATATTCGTACTCGCCCACGTACTCTCTGCGTGGGACGATTGCGGGGCGCACACGTTTCTCAAAATTTTCACTCGCCACCTTTCATGTAATCCTTGCCTTACACCCGCCTTATCTTTTTGAACACGTCCGTATTAAGTTTCGAGAATTCGTGTTTTACGCGCACTCTCAAGTTAAAACTCAGCCTTTAATTTTATACTAGGCAGGCGAGAGCTTGCGGCTTATATAATTTGGCATATTTTATATAATCAGGGATTTAGCTGTTTGTATTTTTCAATTTAAAATTGTGCTTTACATGTTATGTCGGACTCTTATAACCTTAAATTTCTGTTTAACTAATATCATGAAAAGGCAGCGGCAGTCACAACCGTAAAAAGGCCTAACCCAGCAGTTAATTCGTGAACTGAGCTCATATTTTTTTACAAAATGTTTGAACTTTATTACGGCAAATATTAGCGTGTGCGTCCCATCATTTTATGTGCGGGTGTTAGCAGCGTGTTGATATTTTATTTACTTTATCGTCGGCTGAGGCTCGGGGCATTGTGTTCATAATAAAGCTCAACTCTTTTCGAGATTTTGTCGGGTCAGTAATTAAACACATCTGCTACAACAATTGTATTTCTGCGCTTGTTTTCATATTTTCAGTTAAACATTTCAGAGAGCCTTTGGTGATACTTATGGGACCTTTTACTTTGTAATGCTCCTAGTTTGTTTTAATTTTATGTTTTTGTCCCAACATGTGTCGATTATGTAAATAAGTTTTGAGCTTTCTCTAATGTAATTTTGCATACCTTTGGATAGAATATTCAGATAAATACTTCGCAAGCGTTTTCTTTTATTTATTCACCACGTCTGCGTAATTTACGAGCTGTACAAAAAGTAAACGTACTGGCCCTAGTCGGTTCAGTAAACAGCCACTAGTAATTCTGTTTCTATTGTGAATATTCTCGCCTTGACTCTTATTTAATGCAGGCATTTATTCGTTCCACTTTTAATACAAACAAGGATATCGCATTGTAAAGAAAAGAGGGTTTTGAATACGATCTCCTTTGCTCTCGCGCAATGCCGGAGTAGGCTCTATTATACATATTCCGCACTATTGTGAATTGTTTTAGAACAATTCGTTTCGATTTCCACTGCTTCCTTTTTAAATACCAAGAAGTTTATATGCGTATCGGATTAATTGCAACGCGAAGATTACGCAGATCATTTTGACAAATTGATCTTCTGTGAAGTCATACGTTTCCTTTTGTGGTTGTATAAATAACCATGTGAAATGAGTTTTGTAGTCGGTGGTCTCCGGATCGGTGACCAGGGTCCCGCGGGCCTAGCAACTTCTCTAATAACTGTAATTAACTACAAGCCATCCCGTTTGTCGCTGCGATTAGTTGCGTACAACCTCTGTAAAATATCGATGTCGATTATTTTATCTTTATACCCTTGTAATACTCATAAAACATTAGTTGTAAATATTCTTAACTGTTATAGCTGAGTCGTTTGGATAATGGTTTGTATGTTGTACAAATAAGTGATCATAAAATAAAAAAAAAAACAAGTTATATTATTGTCGTCCTATTGTTATACATACAATGGTATTTATTTCATAATATATGAGAAGATTGGACATAAATAATTTTAAAACGCGCCATATGGTTGAATAAGAGTCGTACATGCAGTATGGTTTCTGTTCGTTTTATTGCTTCGGATTGATATTGTAACTGTATATTTTGTTTCGTTACGCACGATAAAGTACTATTATGCCAGAGTACTAATAGCTCAATGAGATATATTACGTCCTTACAGAAGCTTATTATGCTTTTAGTTAGTGCTGGATGAAATACGAGAGGCGTTATTGAGTTATATTGCCGTTATTATTTAATGGACATAATAATGTCATAATTTTAAACTAGTTAGTTTGTTAAGTGAGTTATTATTGTATATAGGTACACATGTTTAACTGGACGAAAAACATATTATTTAAATCAATTTTGGAAAAAAAAAAAAACCTTAACAAAACTTAATAAATGTACATAAATACCTAAAACTAAGGTTGTTATAACTATTTTGTTGCATACTCTCTGAACTAGTTGAGACTGTATTTTATTAAATGCATCTAATAACGTTTTATCATATATTTTTTTTCGATTCCAAAACAATTTAACCGATTATTTGCGAAATTCTTCATCTCATTCTTACTTAGTGTACATATATAACTATTGAAAATGGACACTCTTTCAAATAAAAAAAATATTTTAAAATCGGTTTACATATATGATGGAGAAATCGCTGAACAAAAAATATATATATATAGCTTCGAGCATAGATCCAGGTTAAAAATGATTTGATTGATGCCTCTCAATAGAAAAGGTAAATAAATGAAGGTGCACATTTTATAAATGATATTCTTCTGTAAAGTAGAGACGTGCTGTTAATTATATTACAATGTTGGTTTCAGCTTCATAAATCTGAAATACCGATCTCGATACGTTTATCGATAGTGCGTCGGCACGGTCACTTTACTAAAATTGAAGGGTGTTTGCAATCTGTTGGTATCAAACTTGTCGTCGTGGCGCGAACTAGCCGATCGCAATCTGAGCTTGTTAGCTACCATTATGAATGCAAATTAAACAATTATATACGTAGCCCCCTATCAGGCGTGCTGGTCAAGGCATCTGCCTCGTTGGCTCGGTGATCGCGTGACTCTCACTCGACACTTGAGAAAATTACTCGTCAAATATGAGTGAAATACCTGCACTGCGAAACCCCTGACTGCAATTAAATGTTATTAAAACTTGCAATTGTTGAATACCTTTTGTTAAAGATACCACAAGAAAAAAATATAATTCTAAATGACGTCAGCACCATTTACAAAGGTTGTATAAAGCGAGGAATTTTTATAATGTGGCCGCGTGATCTTGCGGTTCGCTTGCGGAGTGTCATCACAACACCAGCTCGGCTCCTAATAGAGCTTAATCAACCTCCCGCCTTTCATCCAATCTCGTTAACGAACTAAATTGACTTTCTTATTGCGCACAGTTTCTCTCGCACACTACACGACCTAAGTTTATAAACCTCTTAATCCGACGTTATAGTTGCAGGCAGTGGCACTAAAAGCCGTAACAACTGCATTTGCCTTTAAACAAACACTGTTACTAAGTGTATTATCTGCCGTGCGCTACACATTGGAATGAGTCGAACTACTTAGCAAGTAGGCGATGTGCTTCCACTAAAGTGGGTTTGCGCCGCGGCGATGCCTCTGATGGCTTCCTACGAAGCTAGTTTGTCTTGTATCTTTCATTAAGTGGGTAATAGCAAGCCATGAAATTGGCTGCTGCACAAACCTCTCCATAACCATTATAGGATGTTGTATACATTTTATGACTTTTACATTAGAGACCACGTAGCCGTGATTATGTTTTTATTAATTTAGGTAATATAGGTGTGCCCGCAAGTTTTAAATATCCGCTTCCTTTGATGGTTATATGCGACTATAAAACTCATTATAGCGACAAAAATGTGGCCGCTTTCTAAACGTTTTTAGACATTGTTTGCTAGAAATAGAAGATAATTTATGTATGTTTTGTTTTTGACTTATAAATAAGTGTTTTAGGTTTCGTAACTAGCTTGTGTATTGCGTATCAAGTAACTTATGTGCATGTTCCTACGCAACAAGCCTGGCTGACATGCAGTGTAGTAAGAGGCCGGTCCTGCTAATATCTAATGTCAACCAGAGACAAGTTCCATGCTAAACGCCCATAGACACATGACGCTGGTGGCCATTCTTCGTGATTACTTTACTCGTTAACCACCATACCATTATTAAACGTGAACATATTTCAAAGTAGCCATATAATACGACTTTCAAACATAAGATAAACATTTTTATTGCTTGAGAAATTTGTGGCTAATAGATTCGCATTAACATCCATTATTATTAAATCGCGGCTTTCGCCAATTCAATTAAGAATGTTCATTAGTGTATAATATATTTTATGTCATTTTACTAGCGCTCGGTCATAAACCCGTTTATGGCAGCTTCCTAACAAGCGACGTGGTCGCAGATTGAAACTAACCGCAAACTTATTAAATTCATCGACAAGCAAACTTTTAACTTATTTTTTACAACTCACGGCCATTTTATTTTATACAGACATAAATCATTTGATAGTCATATTGTTGGAATCAGTTAAGATTTAATATTTCCTGCTACATTGCAAATAGGTATTATAATTAGTGTTAGTTCGATTGTTTTAGTGCTTCCTGCGGTATGGGATGTTGGGTTGGATAAGAGAGGCTAGTTGGGTTAGTATTCTTGCGAATCATTGAATTATGGACATTGTAGAAGGCGGCAGACTCCCGCTGGGACCACCCGCGTCTGTTTGGACGTGGACGCGGCTGCCACTGCACACCCGCTACGGTTTTGTTGCTACACCAGCCTATTGTCAACATGTTTACGCTTAGTTTCATTTACACTGGTTTTATTTCAAACAAACGGCAATAAATTCGCCTTTTTAGGTTTAGTCTTAGTTGAAAGCGAAAGTGCTTTAGTTTTGAACCCTTTTGGTAAATTATTACATTTTTATTATGCAGTTTGATCAACGTTCTGCTTGTATTTACTACCAAATTTCCGTGATTTTAAACCCTCTTTGAATAAGATAACATGCATTTAACTTTGTTATTCGTGCATATTGTGTTTATTTATATTTACATGACAAGTTGTGAGATATGCATATATTTGTCACGTTTTGGCACTGTCACATAGTAACTCTGCAAACATAGCATTGCAGATACGTCACGTAATGTTGTCTAATCTCGTTAATGTGGGGCGTGCTCCAGCTTGTATCGGCGTATGAGCTTTTACGCTATTATGCAAATTGAAATTTGATACGCTTTCCGAGTTTGAGACTTTGTTACCACTTAAGAGTGTTTGCTGAAGAAAGGGAAGTAATGTAAACGGCGCGCAATTTACATTTGAAAGATTACAAGCATCTTTTGTGGGTAAAGGAACAGTTCCGCATAATTGTGATGTAGTAATTAAGCACTTTCGTAATACTGAGAGAATAGGCACTCTACTTGTGTGGTGTGGCATTTTCCTTGAAAAGCTTGTAATATCTGTAAGTAAATAAATAATAAGTGGTTTATTCGTCGAGTAGACTTGAAAAAGGCCTCAATCTTAAGGTTTTTGCAGCCTTTTTTTAATGAACTTGAGGCAAGAATCAGATCTTTTTCTTTTTTTATTCATATGCATGTAAATGCTTGTCTTATAAATGCATCAATTACACAGATAGTCGCATAGCAAGGTGATCTATCATATACACAGATAGGCCGAATAATATACCTTCTAGTCGGCAGGAAATGAGACCATCTAGTCAGTGAGGCTGATCTTTGGGTTTGGTTAAATTTAAATGCATTTAAGACCGTTGCATTTTGTATTGTTCGTTGCACCACCACATGCAGTATATTGTTAAGTATTTCTAAGCGGCACATGTTATGTAGCATTTCTTATACTAGATTATTGGCATTTATAATAACATCTTTATTCTCTCTATTCCACAATGTTAAAACGCGAAAGAAAAATCCAATCACGGCTGACGTCAACCATTTGTCACTGCGCGAAAAAGCAGGTGCGTTGGCGCTTATTTATTACGTCAGTGAAAAATGTCGTGTGCATACGGCGACAGGACAAACGAGCGGCCACCGATGCGTCGTACACCGCATTGACATATCCCAACCTAATGAGAGAACCACGAGCTCAGTCTTGCCAGCTTACTGGAACAAGGAATGGAACAAAAGGTTGTGAATTTTTTTAAAAAAAATTAAAAGAATAGGAAAATGGTGGCTTATTAAGAAATACTTAAAACGTGTACATAGTAAAGTTTGTCACAAATTATAATCAAAAGATAGAATATACTCTATACTATACTCCTTACAGAACAAGCATTTACAGGAACTAAAATTCTCTCAAGTATCTACAAAAATAAAAGACTAATAACCTATTTAAGCATCGTCTTGATGACGTTGTTATAGAGAGATGCGTTTACTTTACAATGTTTTACACCTAAGTCGTAATGACCTAATGCAGTACTGCTATTCTCGTTCCAGTTGAGATAGTTGGAATTATCTAAAATTCTAGATTTGTGTTCAGCCAAAATAATCTTAAAACTTACTAGATCTGGCTTGGAAATGGCAACACTGGGGTCGCTATTCGCCACGGTAATGAGAAAGAATATCCTCTATTCGCTTGTCGTAGCGTAATTAACTAACTGGATTCCTTGGCCAGTCTGTTTCTGTTACTATCTAAATAGACTTCGGGGCTTGTGGGTTTTACATTATTCTGCTGGTTTCTACTAGATTTATAGTTCCTTAGTTATTTCACGGCCTGCTTTACCCGACTTTGTTATTCATTTTTTTGTATGCATGCAGTGCGTGCTTAATCACTACATTACGTTAGGTGTACAATTAGTTGTATATATTTTTGTATAAGTTATTACAATGTTGTAATTCAAATCAGCGGCAACTAAGAAGAGATGGTTGCTGATGTAAAATCGGCATACCTTTTGCTTTTTTGCAAAAATAACGACCGATCGAGCGATCGATATAAACGCTATGGCTGTTTAAAGACCATATTTAGTTAAGTACTGTTAAATGTCATTAATATGAGTTTCCGTTGCCCCGAGTGAGTAAAATGAGCACATGCCATTAAATTTAAATTAGGGCAAGTATAGCTTATTAAAAAATGTTACCGTATCATTTTTATAAATATCCAAAATGACTGTACGTTTACACTCGGAACCTGTCGGGGTGTTCGCGGCACCGTTAAATAAACTTTAAACGTAAAAACTATTAACAGTTGAAGAGGGTAAACTTATTTAAAACGGTATAATCGATAAAAAACGGGGAGCCTTTTATTTAAACTAAAATAATTTAATTTCCCTTTCAAAACCGAAAGTTCCATTCAGGTCGACATAATGATGCAGGCATATGGTCGGTTTTCAATAGAACTGCGGATCGATAATTATTTTTGAAGTGGAACTGAATGCACATGCATGTCATGTGTATAATTTCGAAATTGACTGTCAAAATTCTGTGCCTTTGTGAGTGCCGGGACAGGTTGCCAAAATGCCAACCCATCAACTATGAGCAAGTGTCATTTTAATTCCGGTTAAGCATAGCACGCTTCTCTTTATGCCTTTCACCATAAGTGTTAAGAGAGTCTTAAAACAAGTTACAAGTACAAGTGCATTGCATGGCGAAGAAATTATTAAAAGCCATTGTTACATGATTTTTGCAAAGCTAGTTTTGTAAAACTATTTATTATGAGCATACAGACATTAGCAATTTAGCAGGCATGAAGTTATCTTGATTTCTGAACAAATATTATAGTATTATTCGTTGTGTTCATCAAATTATCATTGTGTCAACTTTTCCCAAGGAGTCGGCTTCCAGTATAATCTGATGCGCTTGTATTTATAGTATTTGCCGCGGAATGTTTGCCTTCTGACCTCCGTCGCCGTTCAACTTTCTTCACCAGTGATTTACAATAAAACTGCTTTACATGAAGTTATTTATCTTGCATTAAATCATACGTTTTATGAGGGGGTATGTTAATTTTTGTTTCTAAATACTCGAAATAATGTGTTTCCTATTTGATCTTTATAATGATTCTTTTTAAGAAGCTTTAATTTTCTGTTCAGTGTTGCGTAAATTATAGTGTTAATAAAAACACACTTTGCAAAAGCCGACGCGGCCTTATGATAGCACCCATTCACAGTGGGCGGAGACATCAATGTCCGGGCTGCTGTTCCCCTATAAAATCAAGCCATACCTGGACAAATGTTATTACAAAGTCTGATTGCGCTTCATTGGCCCATAGTTTTTATTAAAATGCACCACAAAGCAACAATATTATGATGTTGTTTTAACGCTTAAATTAGAGGCTGGTTTCGTTATTTCATCGGCATCATCGAATATTATTGGAGTCGGAGTGCACAGTGATTGTAAATGGCCGCGGCATCTGAGCTCGTTAGCGTTTTTGATAGATGACGGCCGGTCGTTTGTTGAATTTGTTGTAACACTGCCTGTGTAAAAACACATGGTTCGACAACGAGATATAAATGGACACTCCCCTCGGCGATCTAAGTTAACGAGCCACCATATAAATAAGGAGAGGTTAATATTTTATAATACTGACGTGCTACACTAGTTAGCGGTCGAATATATTGAGCAAAACTGATTACTTATTACCTCACGGGGCTGGAGCACATAAGCTTTAATTTGTTACTTAAGACCTAACTGGAAATGCCCGAGTTTCTCCGTTACGTAAGAAATAAAAGTCAACATAATTATTTCGAAACATGACAGTGCTGTGAGATAATAAATAATGTAATACGCGTTGACGCTGATAATTTGTAAAGTCATTATTCAATATTCGTGACGTGAAGCTTATAAATTTCACTGCAGCGTTTTACACTTTAGCACTTGGCTGATGTAAAGTGCCGCCCAATAAGACAACGGCCGACTATTTTGACGAAGGCCGGTCACGTTTCGTCGATACTCGCCATGAGAATATTTGTTTTTTATTGTGCGCCCGCCGTCGAGTAAAAATTGAAGTGTAATTTTACGTTTTACCCGGTGCCTGCCCCCTTTCGTTCCGCTCGCCTTGAGTGATGGTTATCATAATTGGAGAGAGGGTAGGTGAACAGTGCGCGCCGCCTGGATGATGACGGTGGGCGGGCACGCGACGCATGTTCCAAGCTACACACTTGCACTTGTTCACGTTCTTATCCCATTCAAGTAGGTCATACGTGTGCAAAGCTCAAACACACGCTTTGCAAGGCGTCAGACTGTAGCAAAGGTAGGAGGTGTCAGATAACTGTAATCGAAGTTATTGATTGCATTAAACAACCGGGATTACCATTACTGTTATCAATGCGCACATGTTGTGAGATGTTCTTGGCTAATACAATGGTAAGATTAATAATGCGGACGTATCGGCCGGGACCGTTATGTCGGCGACACGAGTGATCGCGGACCAACAAGGGCGGAAGAGATGGACCGGATAATAAAGCATCAGCTCGCTGCATCGTAACTCAATACCGTCGACATAGAAATTGTTGGTTGCAGCGCTGTGCTAAACTCTCCACAATACCTTATGGATGGTAATTGGCCAGTCTCTAATCGACGACTTTCAATAATAATACACGTATGCTCGGGGTTTATGCTGACAGTTTTCTAGATTGACTCTCACATTCTAGTTGAAGCTTTTGGAACATCGATCTGAGAAAACGCTATAAAACGTGCCATTTTACAACCTTATGAATGTTAGGAGGTCAATTCACGAAAAAGGTTCGCTCATCTATTCAAAGTATACTGAGATTGCTGCGTCGAACATTCATTTAAGCAACGTACATTTAAATACTGAAACTAAAACTTGCTTTGATTTATCGCTTAAAACAAAGTGTTGCAGTGGGAAACCTTCATTTAACAGCGAAGTATAGGTTACTAAAAAGTAAAGACCATACAGTTATGTTAGATAAGGCAGTGTGGGCTACCTAGCACTTGCCCAAAAGTTCTAAATAAACATACATCAAATTGTCGCCAACTCATATTGTCACTTCCAGTTGACTGGTATTGTTCTAGAAAACAATATTAATGGAGATGTAACCCCTTCGGCGTGACCAGTACGCACGAAGAAACACTTCATTCAACGTGACGGAAGTTATGTCTATTGATACATCCTACAATTGACTTTTCATGACTGTAATAGCTTTTGGAGTGTTAATGTAGTAACGCTTTTAGTTTTGTCTTTGTATCAAAATACATTACGGCTTCGTGACGAATTTTAATATTGTGGTTGGGGACGAAATCCGGATGTATAACGTATTTCTTGTTATAAAATGTATAAATAAAACGTTGTTTGTTATAAAATGTACGTACGTTTCTTGTTATAAAATTAATAAATAAATATAAGCGATCTGATTCTAAAACAATAAACGATCTGATTCTAAAACAATAAACGCATCGATCCCTCAGGGTAGTGTAGTCGGATGTTTATTATTCCTCATTTATATCAATGACTTTCCTAAAAATATAGAAAGACCTTCTACCTTATTCGCAGACGATATATCTATCCTGGTGCCCTGTAAAAATAACAGTGATATTGATAACGAACTGGGTAACATACTGAATCAAACTAAAAATTGGTTAGATGCACATAATTTAGAAATTAACCTCTCCAAAACGAAAATTATGTTTTTCCATCCACATCAAAAAGATCCTTTAAAAATAGAATTTACTTTCAATAAGGAACAAATAGAAACTGTTAAAAAATTTCCACTATTAGGATTAAATTTAGACTCGAACTTTAACTGGAAATGCCACATTCAAATAATTTGCTCTAAGATTTCGAAATTCTGTTACGCTCTCCGCGAAGTTAAGAAAAGCACTAACTTCGATACCGCTCTTGCTACGTACTACGCATATGCATATGCATGGCTAAGTTACGGCATAATCCTGTGGGGCAATAGTTCCGATGCGCCCGTATTATTTGTAATGCAAAAGAAGCTAATACGAATTTTAACTAATATTGAACAAACCGACAGCTGTAAACCCTACTTCATAAAACATAAAATCTTGGCCTTGCCCCGTATTTATATATTAGAAATAAGTAAGTTCGTACATAAAAATAAAGAAATGTATTCAAATAGAGACGACAACCAGTCTAGATATGCATTACGTCAAAGAAATAAAATTAATATTGCCTGCTCTAATTTACACATAGGTACATTCAAATGGACCTTATGCCATGTCAATAAAAATATATAACCGCCTTCCCGAATCCATTAAAAGTCTACAAAATCCAAACGCATTTGCAAACAGTCTAAAAACTCTGCTTATTACAAAATGCTATTATTCTATCAACGAGTACTTAAACGATACCAAATTAAGTGTTACACACCCATCACAGTTGAAATAAAATTTGAATTCATTAAAAGTATCCTTCTCTTTAAAAATATTTATATTATTTAGTATTAAGTTTAGTTTTTAGTTTTACTTTGCTATGCCCGACAGGGTTCACATTGATCACTTATAAAATATATACCACCTAAGAAAACCACTTTGTGAAAAGCAATAAAGTATTGAGTATTGAGTATTGAGTATTGAGTAAGCGTTACGTACCTGTAATATGTGGATGTAGTATTAACATTCTAATTTTTAAGCTAATAAGAGAAAAGATTTCCTAAGCCTCACACTGATCAATTTGCTTCCACCATCATAATTAAGGAGGTTATATAAAAGGTTGGAAGCATGAAACTTATGTTTACAATTTGATTCGAAAACTTGAAACGATAACATGTTTCAAGATTAATGTGCTGTTGAACAGCTTATTTAATCTGTAATAGAATACATAGCAGGCCGTTAACATGCATTCATGGAAATGTGTTATAACTTCCTAGTGCATTGTTTAAAGCAATATGTTCGCGACTTGTTTATAAACAATAGCAATTTGCCTTTCGGCGTTAGGTCGCGCCAGCCCATTGAATCTCAGCGAGCCACTCAAAGCTCCATTATCTATTGGGTATCATACGGGTTTTGTAAGATACGCATCTACGCAAGGTGGCTTCTTTGTTTATAATAAATATACTGGCAGTGAAATCCGTCGGTTTTTACATCTTTATAACAAACTGAAAAGGAAACAGTGGCTATTTATCGCCTCTTCCTTACGACTTCGGTCTGAGTATTTTTTTTTTGTAAATACAGCATCATTGTACAATTCAGTTCATATGTGTCTACACATAGTGTACTCAATAGTAAAAATCCCAAGTTTGTTCAAAATATTTGTCTGGATGTATTTCTGCTTTTTTTTTTGCGCAGCATAGATGGAATTAGTGTTTTAAGTAGTTACAAACAATGCACTGAAACTACAGTAGCGTTTAAAATAACCACTAACATAGACATAAAAATAGCAGATACCATCTGTACAATGGTAGAGTTTAATCGCATGTGTAACTGTTGTTGTGAATGCGCTTGGTCGTTGCGAGCGGGTGTAACTGTTTACAGCTAGGAGGCGCGGCAATTAGCGGTGCAGGTGGTGAATGCGACCCCCTGGCCTCGCCAGCCCGCCAGCCCGCCAGCCTGCCATGCGCCAGCATTACTATCAGCTCGCCAGCCCTGTGTGGTGTTGCCAGCTATGATGTTTTTGTGCCATTCGGACGGCCATTCACGGGAAGTGGAAATAATTTGTTTTTATTTAGTTAATTACAGGGAACACAAACGGCAACCTAAAAAGTAAAAAAATGCATTCTTTCAATCTGATAGAATGAGGCAACTTTCTGCTCTCTGAAGTAATGGTTATTTTCTATTTACTCCATTTAAGTAAGATTGATCGTGTTGCCGGACCTTTATACTCTACAACTAAGAGACCGATTGCACTATTATTATATTTCGACGTTTAAAATAAAAAAAAAATCGGTGTCAATTATGTATGACTTATTCACATGCATGGAAATCAGGAATATCTGGCAACACCAGCCACAGTGGCCCCGTGGGACGAACTTGTGTGTATTTGCATGTTTATTGCCGATACGCTTCCGTAACTGGGACGAATTAGTTGTTGCAGTTATGACAAATGCGGCTCCGATGAATGGACCGATAATGGTTTTGTTGACGTTTTTATGATATTTGTGTTTAATTAGAGATACTATCGCTAGCAGTTACGAGCCATGAAAGCCCTTTACAAGTAACATTTAATTTTAAATTAACAATATTTTTTTAATTTGGTTGTGAAATAATTTTTCTCTGTACCCAAGATAAAGTATCCGCTATGTGATATTATATAGACATAGACAATAGACACCTCAATCTCCGGCAATAGTGTCTTTGTCCGTCTGTTCTTTTTCACCGTGACACGTGGCGTTATATCCTTTACCTAACATATTGTACACGCGCATACCGTTGTCTGTTTTTAATCAAACTTTTTACATTAGGTTTTTATGAAATCACGAGATGAGATGTGGTGAAGCATGTGGCATGAGGCAAACGTTGTCACTAGGTGAGGTACAGTGGCTAAGCATGTGGCATGTGGCAAACGTTGCGACATACGCGTGTCTGTCATGTTTATCACCTGTCATTAATGACACGAGCCTCTCATTTCAAGTGTGAAGATATTTAAACAGGACATTTTTTCAGTCTTTATGTGGTTCAACGGGGGTGATGCCATTATGCTGGTGGCTTCAAGCCTTTATTTGAAGTTCAAATGATTGTTTAAGCTGAAATTCAGTTAACTTGCATGTAAGGTGCCTCCCCGAGTGACGTAGACAACGATCCCCTACGTCGGGCCCACCCTGGGCAATTCATGAGTTCTCCAAAGCGAATTGGCTAATCCTTTTACCACGATGGCAAGTCAAAATAAAATTTGACTTAGCCATCGACACGACAAAGAAGAAGTTAACTTAAACCTTTAGCTAGTGATACATGTTTTCCATAATATCCAATTATTATTTTTTATTTGGCGAGTACAATTTGTGGTGTATGAAATCTTTTGAATTGCAGGAATTTGTATTATATGGTGACGATAAAGCTTGTAAATACCAAGAAAAATACCATTCAGTCTTGGATAAATGTGTACGAGCCGCAAACGCTATTTTAATTACCACCACTTTGACTGCAAGCCATTTACTAAGTACATACTTTTTACTAAAGAAATAAATGGCACCCACTCTACAAATGTTATGTTAATAGTATAAACGTTTTTAACACTTGAAAAACAAGTACACAACTATGTTTCAAGCGTCAAGTCTTGTTTGCATTAACGACACTTGATTTCATATTCAAGTTGTCAAGTACTCGCCTCGTGATACTAACTTAACTCCTCATTTGCTTGGAAAAGTGATACAGACAACGTTTTTGTTTCTTTTCCGAGCATACTATATTTTTTCCAGTACAAGACACTTGGGCTCCAATTCTTGTAGTGAAAAGAAGCTATCGAAATGATGTTTGCCTAAATTAAAAGAGTTTGCTTTCAAATTCATCTTGTAGTCAAGGTTTTAATCGATTTCAATCTTTTATAACAATGGTTATTATCTTCTTATTAATTATTTTTATAGCATTTAACTATGCTTAGCAAATTTGAGAAACAATTGAACAAATATAATTATTTTTTCAACTGTTTCTTAATAAAATGGTTATCATGTTTCATGTTCATTTAACCCATATTTGAGAACATTTAATTGAATTTACTGCAAACATGTAAACTTCCGTTTTGTTTCTTCTTTGATGTATCGATTTAGACGCAATTCACTTCAAGTTCTATTCAAAATTCTTTGTTTAGATTGACACAAAGATTCAAAACAAACTCACCAATGCGACATTATCTCTATAGCGTGAGAATAGTCCCCCGTACCCATATAAAAAATAAGTTTACGTTTCCTGTTTTGCTTCTCATTTCTTATACAAATGTATACAGACAATTCGCAAGAAACTTTGTTTGGTGGAGTTCTCACATAGCCGACGGGGATTCCTGAAACTGTAGGCAAAGGTGCTTTTGCTTCTTACATTAACATAGGTTGATGCACCTGAATATTATAACGGCTTGGGTTATTTATGATTTGTACCAACTTTGTTTATGCTTTAAAAGTGTTTATATCCTGACGGTATGTTTGCGTAAACATAAAATATCATGTCAATTAATTCATCAGATGCTTTCATGTCATAAGTTATATAAGTATATAAGTTATTTATTTATTTTCAGCACACGTTTTCTAAGCTGTTTTTTTGTTTTAGCCACTACTTTGAAGTTACATAAATTTATATTACTTAGCTAATTTGGAGCTTATTTCCGACGAGGAGCACAACTATAACATTATTTCAGGACACGTTTCGCGTAGATAATCTAATGCAGGAGCTTATGACGCATTTATTGTTTGAAATTATCGCTATCTGAAGTCGTTGTTGTTGTTACACTGTAGATAATGAAAAGGAGCTTTTATACAGCCTGGTATTAAGAGTAAAAAAAACTATTCGTCGCCAAAAATACGATACACTATTCTTTACAAAAACTTTTATTTCAGGATCATGATTTTAAAGCTTCGTGACACATGTTGGATCCAATATTTATTGAAATTGAATTGTTCACTTGATATCGATGATTGAGTACAAATCAAATGCCTCACCCCCCTTCTGAATCTCGAACCATTGCACTCATCACTCTTCAAATCGTAATCCTGTCAGGGGATCCAATACGTAATATTTTATGTCGCTTGCTGACTATCTGTGGTTAAATTGATTCAATTTAATGGCTAATCTAGCTCCTTAGCGGAGTTAGTAAAGTTATTTGTGTTCATTCTTTATTTTGGGGGTGTCTACTGTCACCGATGTCCTTGTTATATTGGCATTTGAATTTATTAATAACAAACAACTTCCATTCTATCAACTTTTAGCCTACGCTATATTTTCTTAATGCTAATTTCCATAATTTATACTCGAGGTACATAAAAGATCCATTATCTGTATAAGCACTAATTTATTGTTTATTTCATTGCAGAAATCGTAGCATCGTATCTTTTTAATAAAACGTGCTCAGATACGCTACAGACAGTTTTATAGTTCTTTGGCTCGGATAGCAAAACTTTAATTGTGGAGTTGTGCTGATATTCAACACAATTTTATAGTAAGTGAATGTTACGAAAACCGTTGAAAATAAGGTGCGCTTTTGTCAACCTTTGAATAAAAGTAAATTTTCTTTGAATGGGAATGTTGTTCTGTGTTCGTTGAACATTGTCGCCTTTCGTTGGCCGTCGCTGGGTGCCGGTACATGCCGAGACAGACCTATTCAAATGTCAGTGTGAAGACCGCCCCCCGCTCCCCGCGCACACCTCGCACTCGCCTCTTCACGGATACTGAAATGTCACTCGCCACACGAAGCAATCAATTTCGTATTTGTATGCTCTGCCTAGATAGTGGTAGCAATAGATTTATCGAATCGATGAGTGTGTATTATCTTTCAATGGTTTGTTGGATTTGTGTTACGTTTTCTTCAAGTGGTATTTCCGTGAGCATTATTTACGTGCAGTTCTTTGTGGTGTGTTAAATCGTTAGTAGTCGTTTCAGTTGCTGTTAGAATTATAGATGCCTTCATGAATGATGATTCAGTTCCTTTTGACTTAGAATGCCGTAATTTAAGTAAGAGAGATTACAATTTCTGGTCGATGTTCACCTATAGCTAACATTTAGTTCGATCCTAGTGATTGTCAGTCAGCGCCAAATGTCGCACTAATTGCTTTGCGAAACTTCAAGACAGTCACGACACCGACCCGTTCGTTTGTTTAAAGTTTATTAGCAGGAAATTGACGTAAGAGCTGAACCAACTGCGTAACTTCTGCTATTTGTACTTTCTCCACTTCATTGAACAATGTTATCCTCCCATGACATACTTAGTTTTGCTCTTTGGGCCATCATTTACAATTTAAATTCACAACACAGTAGCACAATTCCTTAGCCGTGTTTTAAGTTAGAAAGCGATTAATCAACGTCTAACAACATTCTTATTCCCGTCTACGTAGGAGCGCAAGAAATACAGCCTTTAAATGACTAAAAGATAGCTTCACAGTTGCAGCCAAGCAATTGTCCCTTTAACCGGTCGGCCTCATTAGCATGGTTTGATCGCTCTGGCCTATCAACCTCCACAGATTGATACATTGACGGTAAAGGTCTCTTTAGTAGTTGCTTCAACTTCATTCGTAATTAGGACTGCTCGTACCTGACGTACCATTTACGTTTGATCGATTGTACGATTATATGCTTTGAACTTTGTATATAAATTGTGCGTTGCGTTCACATTACAATGTTATATTATATGAATAGGCTGTCGTTTAAACTTCACTGTGTACAGAATTCAATAGATAGGAGTATAAGGTAAGGCACTCGATGCGGACAATCGCGTACTCGCTATCGCAATTTAACGAGCCACGATTGTTTTTCTCAGTTCTGAATAATATTGAACTTGAGCGTCCCGCGGTATCTGATGGCGATACTTTCGTTGGGCGCACTGTACTGTTAGCTGGCTAGCTTACAAATGAACGGTGTGATTATGGGCGCGCGGATCTAACTTCACGATAATTTAAATGTTCTCGCAACCAGCACCACAACGGCCGCTGAGATGGCAACGATTACACCCGTGACTTCCTCTTATGGTTACAGCATATCTATGAATTTTGAATAGAGTTATGGCCGAGTCGGTCTTGATTAATAACAATATATTTATATTATTTGCATTCTAATTTATTTATTTATTTATTTATTTATTTATTGGAAGACCAACAGCAGTAACAATTAATATTAATAAAAATATTATGCAACATTCAGCCAATTACAGGTCCTCACGAATAAGTAACAATTAGATCTCTCCTACAATTCATTTCTTGGTTATATAAATCCTTAGAGAGTGAATCCACGCCCTAGTTTAACTTGCGATCAGCGTATCTAATATAGGATCGTGGGAAAATTTTGCAGAAATGTTCAGTGCGCTAAAATAAACCAGCAGGTGCGTAAACAAGCAATTACGCCTAGAGATGTATTGTATAATTCAAACGAATCCTTCGGCATAAACTAAATGTTTAGTCTTACAAGCGCTCGTCTTAGAATGTATAATGTGACATCACGAAACGCCTGTGTTAAATTCTCAAGATGAGCTATTTATCATATAACATACGTGGTTAAATTTGTTGAAAGTTCGGTGTTGGTGTGAATAAAGTTGATATTATCTTAGTAAAGTAAATAATTAAGTGAACTAGGTAAGTTGTTCGTGTATGTAATCCGAGTGGCCCGCCTGCCGCGAATTCGATGCGCGCCTCTAGAGCCAACTTAAACTGCAGAATCCGCGATATGGATCTCACGTTTACCGTCGACTAAATAGCGGATAAATTAGCTACCCAACTTAAATTAGTGTAGCCAGCCAGCTGCACTGAGATCAGCTAATTTTGTACTATTTTTTGGCTTAAATATTTTTGTAGATTCAAGATACGATTTTATCTAATAGCTATTTATTTTAGCTCCGCTTTTAAATTAAGACTCGGCTACGAAAAAGGGCTCTGCTAGTTATTAATCCAATTTCTACCAAGTCGAAAAGACGTGATAAGATTGTGTAAAGCTCCGATGCTTGGAAAGGTTGCTCTTAACTATTCTGTTCTAAAAATATAATTTGTATACGTACTACGATTGTCTAATAGATAACTCTCTCTACGTGATATTATTAAATATTTATCTATGACTAAGTTATTCATGTATGCTATGCTAATCTTATCTAGCTCCTCGAGTCTTAAGTTAATTGTATGCTAAGCAATAGATGAGGCGACACGATAACGGCAATGTTGAGTGAATGTTAAAACAAAACCATCCGGTGTGGAGTGTTTCACGAGTTTTCCTTGCAGCCAAGTTTCCTGGCTGCATAAGTGAATCGTAGATTCAGTGAGTGCCGACCTCCGCTCCGAGCCGAGCTGCAAGCTCCGTCCCGGAGGTATCGACGAGGAGGAAGTTGTGCCTACTTAAAGCCACTTTACAATGCCACGTTCCGACGCCCTTTGTGCACTTGTCGTGCGTTTGACTGGTTTGGAATAGTGGCTGCTGCTCTTCGCGGAAGCGAGATCGAATTGCCCGATTCGGGAAGACATGCTGCCTGAGCGCTCAATCTCATGTGAGATCGCTTATTGCCACTGTACTGCACCTGCGCACAATTATTTGAAACTCATTATCTTTGTTTAATACCTTTCTAACTAAATTAACACCGTCAGAGGTCTAGAATGTTTCGATAGTTGCTATTTTATTCTTAAGAGTAATTTTAAAGTCAATTTTATCCTAAATAAATACTTAATCGTTTTACTCACATATTTATCAGGCAGCTTATGTACGAAATTATTAAAATAACATGTTATTTTTTCAATGAAAATTTTATGATGGATCGTCGCAAAATCTATGATTGATTCGTGGTGTATTATTCGTAGCTTTTATAAGAGTGCCTTGCGCCGGATCGCGGCTGCGGCTTTCCGCGCCCCTTCAATTGATGATTGATTGCTTGCTACCAAACTTCATATGTTTGCCAGATAATTTTGTATTTCAGCCGTAAACAGCTTACGTGTGAAAAGAACATCACTTTCTCGAGAACTTTTGTGTTCTTCATTGTGACTTGGCAATTTTCTTACAACGTGTAAAGAATTTGGCAAAATGGAAATTAATCAGACTACTTGAATAAGTTAATGTACTGCTTGGGCCTTGGGTGAATAGGTCACATACATTTCTCTCTGCTCAACAACAGAATACATCTTAGTCAGCCCTAGTGAATATATTTATATTTGGCTTACTTATTTAATAAATTAAAATGAATGTTACAGATTATTTTATTTCTCAATCTCAATTATAATTATTTTGATTAATTCTTACTGCTAGTTATCACGAACACCTAGTTGGTCAGTTCCAAATATGTCATGTATTAATAACAAATTACTTTGTTCTGCAACATTCCGTTGATTTATGCAGTGTTCAAATATGACTTAATCGCTCAAAGCATTCGAAAATAGCGTCGACTATGAATTATAGCTATTTGAATATTATTCAAATCTCTCCTTATTGGCAAAGCTATGGGTCCAAATTGTGTAAGTCATACGATTAAGGCGCCATTCCGATAGAACTGAGTCTGTTCACGCGAGAAATGAAAGTGACTGGCAGCTGTAACCCTCCACGTTCGCTGTTTATTGAAAATTTATAATCTTTGACATTCTGAGATATTGAAATCAAGAATTATTTCATGCCTTTAACGCCTTAAGTTATACCTTATCTTTAGACTAATGGACGTCACAGACTATGCAAATGAGTCTTAAGTCCAATTAACTCAAATTTAACGCAGAAAAAGTAATGGCTAGAAAATGTATATTAGTCTAATACTACTGCTAATGACTTGCCAGGCTCTTATACATTTTTGGTCACGCTTAAATTAGTCTAATTACTGTTATAACTACTATGTTTTTAATTTCATACTCTCTTCTTCATAATACATTTTAAATTTACTCTCGTAGAATATTCAGCAGATTATCTTCTTCTTCATACGTGGTTAATCTACTACGACTACGTAATAAAATTTATGGTTTACGTGAAACTGGTTCAATCCCATATTTTATTATATACGTCTACTCAGGAAATGCATTCCAAAAGGAAAATGTGAAGAGAGCAAAGTAAGTGGTGAGAAGGTAGTCGAGTGGTCGGTAGCTCGTTAGAGATTGACTATCTCACGCTATCGAGATCGCGAGCAAATTGATCTGCGCACGCGCACCGAGTATCGGTTGACAAAGCTCACTTTGATCTGATTAAATGCCTAGACCGCACATTCAAACACTGACTAATTCTGTCCGCTCTACTATTTAAATTACTTGAATTGCAAATTATGATAAATTACACCCCACCATTCACCCACATTACACAAGAATGCATGTACATAACTAAAATATAATAAACGGCGGCGATCAGTACCAATTTCGCACAATTTTATTTTATTACACGAACGAATCAAATTGAATCAACTGACATGCCTTTCCATAATTTAAAGCAACCTCGATGTGAAGCTCAGTAATAAATTACATCGAGCTTGTCGCATTGTTGAGGCGATATCTTAATTCAAAACATTTGATGTCATAGAGTGCAATTACTGTGCGCAACCACTTCCCACGGCAATGCTGGCGTGTCCGTAAAACTGGAGCACGCGGTGACACATTGAACGCTCTCGGGGATCGTAATGCCGGTAATATAACAATACTCTTGTCGTAACCAATTTACGAAGATCCCTATCACAACTCGATACTAGAGGTCGAAAAAGGAACACGAGTAGACCTCGTACGGGTCTATGAGTAATGGTGTTTCGGTACAGGGCTTCAACCTCGTAGCGGTTTCATAACGCTGGCATTTGCGTGAGAGCGCAGTCGTCGCGACGATGTCGTACAGCCTCCGGGCTTGTTCAACACACGAATAATTGTACCAAGCTACGACCATATTGTTGCTTAATTCATTTCATGTCTTTGTATGAAATATACCAGCGAAGTTACGAGCTATCTCCTCAAATACACGGAATTTCATAGTCAAGAAACTTGGTAATTTATTATTATTTTCTGTGGCACCGTCAGGACTGTCTCGTGGACTACTAGAGGTTCGATTCTACGGCACGCAACTGTAGTTTTCGTAAAGTTTCATGTTTTCAATAGTTGTTGTCTCCTCCATGCTAGTTGATAGACTAGATATTTGTTAGTTCTTAAGTTTATTTTGTTTAGCTCCTAAAATATACAATAAAATTCCAAGTGCCTATAGTCTAAGAGGTAGCAACGTTTTTGAGAGAGAACTTCAGGTAGGCCAATTTTTAGATATTCTATCTCTCTCACTCTCCCGCACGTCATATGGACTATCTGGCTGGTGGAAGTGGTTGCGTTCATCAGTGCGCATCCTACCTGCACAAGTAAAATATCGATTTTCTAAATCATTTTAAGAAGTTTTTTTTTTTGTTCATTATTCTTATTGAACTTTCCACAACGTAAATCTAATATTGCCAGACATTTTTATTGCTGTTTAAACTGTGCCAGACGCCAATTTCAAATGAAAAAAATTTTTTTTTTCAAAGTAATTCAGTATGGCTGAAATTTTTTTATAATATTATTTAAGTATCTAAAAACTTAAAATTAATTTGCCATACAATTATTCGGTTGTTAACCTTCAGCCAGACCGATTTAAAAGTGGAAAGTGATGTGGTATCATTTAGCTTGGTCTAAAAATAGATGTCGAATAAATTACAGAGAAAGAATGAAGAAATAATGAATAAATGTGTGGATTAATGTAGTATCAAAATAATTATTAAAATATTGAACAAAATTAAGATAATAATCAATCTCAAGTTTGAAAATAAACAAAAACTATATTTAATTGATAATTGTATTACAAAAAACGGAGGCATCTTAATCATAATCATCATCTTCATCACTGCTGTCATTTTCATTGTCATCGTCGTCTTTTGGGTCGTCATCGTCTTTTAATAAGTTATTATCTGTAAAATAATGCAAATTGAATAATCTTTCGGCAAAGAAATTTATTAGTATTTTATTTTTAATTTTTACCTTTAATACTAATGTTATGATTAGGTATATATAAAGCGCGTGAGCAGTGCCACCTATCAAGAGATATTTGTACTACGGGTCTTGGTCTACTTTATGCCGTATACATTGTTGCATCGTTGTCCAACACTTTAAACAATAAAGCCATAAATAATAAATAATTACGTTTGATTTACCCTTAACCCTTCAGGTTATGGGCCCAGAGACTACTAGTGAGTGAATTATGAACAAATTAGTGAACAATAACAGTGATTTCAACTAAAATAAAAGATCGTAAACAAAGTTATAAACGCGTGAGGTTACGTTACGGTTTTGTGAGGTGATTAGTGTCATTTCATCATTTCATCATAGATTTTTTTTTGACATGAGCCTTCCAGCGAAGTTTTGCGTCTAGTGTCATGCCAAGGTACTTGGCTGAGTTCGCATACGGTATTATAAGATTATTTAGATATACCGGTTGATAGTTGGCCTTTTTGTTGGTGAAGTCTATATGTGTCGATTTGGATTGATTTAGTTTTATACGCCACATTTTTGTCGGCGTTTGTTAAAAATTACATTATTTTTATTTGGCTATCGATTATGTAGGTAATAAGCAGTAAATTTTACTAGTTAACATGATATCTAAGATTGATAATATTCATTGTATTTCCTTTTTTACTAAAATCGATGTCATGGTCCCTAAGAACAGATCTTTGCATTTCTTATAAGACTTCCCCATACTGACCGTTATAAATGAGCCAACCTGTCTGCAAAGAAATTTAAATAACTGTCACTAACAAGTTAAAATTTTATGACAATTCTTCATGTTCCATTTAGTTTGCACCAAATTGGATGTCTTTTAGCGCTTTGGGTTACGATTTCTTGCGCTGACCCGAGGCCCATTTGATTTTACGTTAATGCACAAGTGATCATATTTGTATTATTGTATTTTCTAATTTCTTGTGTAATAAATAAACGTATTTCATGTTATCTATTTCTTGTTTTTTTTAATGCAACAGCGTCTTCACAATCTTCTTCAGGAAGACTAATTCCCTGAATATTAAAATATCTTATGTTATATTGACATAGTATGCAGTGCAATCTTTCGATATCGATAGGCACATCGACAATGAAGGCCATCACTATAGCAGTGACAATAAAAATTTTGCAAATGTGTTACTGTCAAATTGCCTTTATATTTCTTCTTGACATACATTATGTTCTCTGCCGTACTCTTCCAACATGCCCAATAACTTTTCAATTTTAAATCGGTCTGGCTGAAGGTTAACAACCGAATAATTGTATAGCAAATTAATTTTAAGTTTTTAGATACTTAAATAATATTATAAAAAAATTTCAGCCATACTGAATTACTTTGAAAAAAAAAAATTTTTTTCATTCGAAATTAGCGTCTGGCACAGTTTAAACAGCAATAAAAATGTCTGGCAATATTAGATTTACGTTGTGGAAAGGTCAATAAGAATAATGAAAAAAAAAGAAACTTCTTAAAATGATTTAAAAAATCGATATTTTACCTGTGCAGGTAGGATGCGCACTGATGAACGCAACCACTACCACCAGCCAGATAGTCCATATGACGTGCGGGAGAGTGAGAGAGATAGCATATCTAAAAATTGGCCTACCTGAAATGCTTGTTTTCCTGACGTTGCTAGCTCTCGTACTACTACAAGAGATTGAGTTTATACGAATTTAGAAGTAAGTTGATGAAATATTTATAAAAGTAATTAAAAGTAATTTGGATTTTTTACATTAGATAGAACGCCAGAAGCAATTACACTATCCAATGGTCCCAATATGTGCTATAAAAGTTACTTTAGTGTTGAAGAATTTTTAAATGATACAATATGGTAGCATGAATATTTATAATTATATTTCATTATCATTTTTATTCTACGCCCATAGCAAACGAACGTGAGTCCACCTGATGGTAAGTGGAGTACAGATATAGATATAATGCTTTGAACGTCAGAACTGACAAAATATGCTGTACTTACTTACTCATATTAATACATCTGTTTTTACCATGTTTAACAAATAAAGCAACTTTGACTTTGACTCATTATGAAAATGGAGATAGTCCAGCGATGTGCTTGATACAGCCGATATAATTATTGTCTTACTAAAACTATTAAAACCTTGTTAATATACATGATATTAAATCTAAACATTTTTAAATTGTGTTGTGTACTTCTATTGTCGGGCTCGTATCTGCGTGTCCCACCGGCTACAGTAGCTAGAAGTGAATCACTAAATCACTTAGACCATAAACAATTACACTACAGTTGTAATGGTCAGGAAGTGAGCTTTGTTTTCTGGGAAAAAGTAATTTGCTATCAACATAACCGCTGTATCATAAACTTTGGAGACCATTTCGCGTAATAACCCTCTGTGTTTTGTTTAAATAACGCTTAAGTTGATATTATACGCGTTCGTCATCGCCAAATCTCTTTATAATAGAGTTGTTTATCTCGAAAATTTAGATTTGGCATCAATTTCGACATAATTGCGGTGGTGTTGCTCTTTGACGGATATAATTTGGCTCATTACAGTGCCTCACAGAGTCAGTCACAGTTAGATGTAGTGGGTAAGTAATTTAGGTCGAACCGTGACTTGATCTGCATGTAGGGCGCTTTACTTAGGCTCACTGTGGAGTATTTTATGTATCTATTCTAGGATTTACCATAAACTCTCTAATAAGTTAACCGCTGTAGAAATTGCTAACTAGTCTTGAATTATTTATTATAACACTGGCTAATGTTAGCAAATAGTTTCTTATAACTCACTTTAAGTACGATAACCTAAGTTTTGCTAAACTAAACTAGAAACGAGGTATTAGTTATGTTTTTGTATTAACACATAATTTGGAAACAGCATGGCCGCATGCTTTGACTTAAAGATAAAGATATTTTTATTATTTATTGATAATCTCTTGCATAACTTACATACAAGAAAGTACAAGCAGTAATTTAAATTGCAAGACTGAGTAGGTGACGCTTCTATTACTCGAGATGACTAAGCGATCGTTGCGCCAGCAGAGGCTGCGTCAGCTCTCAGATAGTAAGGAGTGATTCCGCACGTCAAAACATGCGATTGACAGCGATACATTAGGAACTATCGCGCGATCGCACTGCCAACGCCGACCTGGGATACGCAATTTTTCACTGTCAGCGTAAGACTAAACGTCCTCGTCATCGCTTCGACTAGTGACTGTCAAAAAATGTTAATGCAATTTTCCCTTGCACGACAAGGGTACCCATAAAATATTGCCGTTACTAAATAAAACCTTGACGCTTACCAGGTTCCGAAGGGTTCTATTTATGTTTGTTTGTTTCTCCTCTATCAATCTGCGTCAACTATTTTGTTAAGACTGGCGTTGTTGCTGTCATGTTTTACAAGAATTATGATTTTGGAATAGTTTCTAACAACGGTTGCAGGAACGCGGTTGATAAGCTTAATCTGTCGCAAGTGTCCGGTTGGAAATGGTCGAAAATGCGCAGTTGGTCGTGCAGTTTGTTGATCTGGTTTGTTCTGCGTGTCGGTCATGGCGTAGGAATCTGTTCACGTGTATTGTTGGCGTAGCGGGAGCCCGGCGATCTCGCGATAAAGCTGGATATAATCGGTTTAGGCACGCTGTCGCTCACCGGACTATGTACTAATTGCCATGGTTATGTGTGTTACGTGGACCGGTTAATGGCCGCTAAAATATCGCGTGCCTTGCGCAACATTTATCTATTGGTACTTGATCGATAGATTGATGCTAAGATAACATTGTCCGTTTTGTCGTTCTACCACCCTTTTAATGGTTGCAATGGAGACGGTTATTTCATAAACATATTGCATTGCATCGATTTAATTATTTTTGACTACAACGTTATTAATTTTTACATAAAATTAATCAACAAGTGCTCAAAGTCATCAATCGCACTGGTGTATGTTGGGACCAGCATCAATGACAACAATTAATAGAATATAATTGACTAAGAGATAACACCGACCCCATAAATTATGAATTATAAAGTCTCCGTTCTAACAAATTACTATTCCCGTCCCAAACCGCTAAAGTAATATTTTTGATAATAATATTTTTATTAGGTATGCAAACCAAACTCCTTACCTCTCAGATCAACGTATAAGTTCTATTAATGATGATCAAATCCCAATTTAACGCCCCTAAAATGTTGCCCTTCTGAACGTGATCTACTTAACATTAAAGAACGAATTCTAGTTCTCCATTATCTTGGAGTTTGATCTATAGTCAGTGCCAATGCTTGATCAGAGCCTTGGGCCACTGTAAAATTTACATTTACATTACGTTTGCTCCAGATTCTATTAAAGTTGCGACACCGCTGCTGGCTCAAAGCATTTATTGACAATTTATATGTCCATTCTACTGTGTGTTTGAGTAAGGAATCTGACTATGGTCAGTCATATCTTTGATTTGCAATATGGACTTCTTTTCAAGCATTGTGATTTACCAAACGAGCTTTTTGTCCATCTGAACGTAATTGACAGTTTTGACATATCTAAAATAGCACGAATATTTCTTAGGACTTAAGTGCAATGTTATGTATCCTGTGCTGGTATTTGCCTTAAAACCTAATTGGAACACAGTAGTACAAGACACGGCAGTTTTTCCGTCCATCCATTATGGGTAATACAGTAATGCTGCTTTCTGAACTGGCTCTATGTGAGCAAGTCCATCAGCTGCGAACTTTTTGCGAAGGCGCCATTTTGTGGTTGCAACAAGCTTATAGATGAGTACAAACAAGTACGTACTAGCTACAAGCACGAGCGTTGTAACTCACGCGCATAACCAATGTTTGAAAATGAGATTGAAATTTTGTTCTGCATGACATTTTACTCATAAAGTTTTACCGTAACATCGATTTTCTTTGCTCTTTCTCGTTTTGTGCAGCTCAAAGCCGTGGCATGCTGAAAAGGGACGTCGCGAATTTTGTGAATTTCCACCAAGAGTTGCGATCGGGTCACTCGTGCTATGTAAATTTGAGACCTTTTATTTTCTCGTGCGGTAGAATGTTATAATGGAATTGTGGGGCGATGTTTGTATTGGCAATGCTTCTGCCGCACGCGTGCATGATTTGTAAATGCTATCGATACCGTGCCTTTAATATCGATTAATTTTCGAAACAATGTTTTCGATTTTAAAGTTCACTGGCTTGAGTCACGAGCTGCGAGCTTGCATTTGTTGTTTACAATTTCAACAACTTATGTTTTGCCGTATCGGTTTACATATTGATTTATGTGCAACATATAAATGAGTGTTCGTAAACAATGTAAGTATGAATTCATAAATGCGTAAGGTTGCATATATTCAAATAAGAATATATGCTCTAAGAATATAGTCTCAAGTGGGCAATCGTAATTTTATTTTGTTGAAGAAAAAATAAACATGCGATCAGATACATTAATGTAGTCTCCATTAAACGATTAAACGTTGTTCGCTCATCTGCATGCATGCAACGCAGTAGCCGTCTTCAAAGCGTAGCCGCTCGAATAAATTCGGATTTGTAGTAGCGCTGTGGATCCATTCCCAAACATTCGTATTTCGTACATCTGTTTGAATGTACTTATGCACTTATCTATTTTATCGCCATCCTTCTATGTTATTTCTATAATTACCGATATCGTGTAATAATTAGGAAAAATATCAACGATTTGATATTTTTTTACATTGCGACCTATTCGTCTTTCTAGAGTCTAGAAGAATCAAGAACTTTTGCAATTATGAATTTGATAAAGTTGTTGATTTATTATCTCTTCCATGTAAGTCGAGTTCAATTTTAATCAAACACGAAGCCTTGTGAAAGTTTACATAAACATAAATGTCTTATTAATAATAATGTGGGTAGATTTTCCGGTCCGTGATCGCTGACTTAAATAAGGTGACAACGACATTTGGATTCCAACACCCGTGGAGCGTGCCTTATAAGGTTATAAACCGTAACATTAAACAATAGATATTTATTGTTTCAGTTTCATAATCAAGATATTATCATATTTAATTTGAGGAGGATGCAATACATAATGCGATCTCCTGTGGTTTGGTGCTACTAATATGCATGAAAGAGTCAGTCAGTTTGTCGTGTAGCGCAGCGCGGTTCAGCGCCGGCGGGGTCCCCTTGCCGGGCAGCCGGGCGGGCGAGGCAGCGAGTAGGCACACAACTGATTAAGGCTCACAATCAGGTCTGTAGTTCGGCAGGGCCTGCTCTTTGAATTTACGATGTGCCTGACCGACGCTTATCGCATGCGAATGATCTGCCCACGGCGCACGGACCGCTCCGCACACATATTTTATTTTATTCGCGCTACTGTGATGTAATGAGCTGATAAATGGGAGAAAACCACCAATTAGTGTCGATGAATTTATTGTTTCTACTTAAAACGTTGGAGGGCTACGTACTTAATCTTAAATTGCATTTTTAAATTTGTTGCTTTCGAATTTAACTCTACATTTAGATAGATTGCCAATTACGTGTCCAGTCACCCAATTCATTTATTTTCAGTATTAATTTTTGGGACTAGATGGCGTTGTGTGTGAGTTGTGAAATATTTATATTTATATTTATATTTTTTATATATTTATATTTTTTGCTGAACTGTACTTAAAATTGTCTTAATATTTTAACGACTACCGATATCCGTAATAACAACTTTAATTAGTGTGCATCACAATTAAATAAGTTAAATTAGTCTAGATGAGAAGTAGTATATAATAGAGAGTTCAGAGACTTCCATTAAGGTCCTTCAAAAATTTTAATAATATCAGTATTTTAAAATTTCAAATTTAACTTTTTAACTCGCCAACAAAGACCATTATAGGTGAGGCTTGATTGATTCAATTTTCAATCCAAACAACTTATGTTGTTTCGTACAAATTGGACTGAGAATGCCATAAATACTGGTGCCATAAATACTGACTATTTCGTATTGGAATGTGAAATGCCTCCGGAGCCTTCAGTACTTCTATGACACATGCATATTCAATATTGCAGGCTGGAGTTCAATCTATCATACGTCATATAACCGGTATGCTGTAAACTGGTGTATTTATGCTGAGAGGGCATCAATATTGTTGCATTAATAAAGTGTTAGTGCGTTCCTTGTATGTTGCTTCGTAATAAAATTATCGTCTTTATCAGCTAGGACTGTCCACTGTTACGTATTTATGAGTAGCTGAAGACCATGTCTACGCCCACGTTTTATACTGTGAAAAATGTTAGTGTAATTCCTGTAGCTTTAGATTAAGTCAATTATATGAACTATGACTATAGCTAGGTAGAACAATTTCTTAACCTTAATCTCAGTGTTAGCATTTCTAAACTACATCGTCATATATTTGATTATAGATATATATTTGAGTGCACGGTTGGCGTAGTGGTTAAAGGGTTGGGGTTCGATCCCCACACGGTACAAATCTTTGTGTGATTCGCAAAGATTTGTTCTGACTCTGGGTGTGCTTTGTATGTGTGAAATGTATGTCTGTGAACATCCCCGCGACACAGGAGTTATCCCTGGTGCGGGAGTCGTCGTTAATAAAAAAAATATATATAAGGTTGTTAAGGTTTATGTTATTGCAGTTATAAAAACGATTGATAAAACGATTGCATGTCAACAAACTCACATTTATTCAATACACATTATAGTGCTCTAAATGCCTTGAAGCAATTTACCTAATGATTGTGAAGTACTGGAAGCAATATTTCGCAAAACATGTACAATTTGTGAGTAAAATACTGTTGTCTATGGGAGCGACTACATGTCTACTGTCTATTGAGTTTTATTGTGGTCATTGGGTGGCAGTCATTATTAACTGGTTGAGTATCGACTACTTTAAATTTAATTATTACACAAATAGTTGAGGGGTTTTTGTAGGAAGTTGCAGAAACTCTAGTTTTCGATATAATTTTACTTTCTCTATTATAAAATTACAGTAAGTATGCAATAAACCTTTTTCTCATCTTGAAATCACCACAACAAAGGAGATTGGTAGTTTGAACTTTAGCACAAACTTTTTAAATCAACTGCACTGCACAACATTTATTGAATATCTGTAATTTAAAGAAAGTTTTAAATATGTACCTGACCTTTTAAGCTAAATTATTACAAACCGTATCTTATCTCTTTCTATCATTACAGCTCAGGACATATACGGACATATCGAAAACAGAATAAATAATGAAATGTGAAATGAAAAAAAATATGTAAGTGATTACATCGGGTTTACATTATTTAGCTTTTTCTCATTTAACTTGATGCAGCGAAGGTTTATTAGAAGTACCTCTTCAAACCCTATGATTGCCTGGTACATACCTTCGAAATATCCCTAAACTGGTAATGAAATGGAATCTTGTCACAACTCACAATATTCTCTTTGTTGGCGTTTAAAGGGCCAATGTTCCATCGCACTACATACAAGTGAAATGTGACAAGATTTCAACTAATTTGCACTGAAGCAAGACGTAAATTTTATCTCTTCGGATAACATGCTATACTAGTCGCATTTTCGAAACACAATTTTTGCGAAATAGGTCCCGTGGTCTTCATAAGCTGGCAGTTTCAAAAATTAAATAGAAGATAAAAATAAACTATGAAATTATTAATATTTTGTTCATGGCAGCAACTAACATTATATTATCATTTGTTAGAGTCATTCCACAAATACATATTATGTATGTGTGGAATGACTCTATGATGAGAATTGTTTTTATGAATGTTGAGTATGGGCTATGTGCATTTGTGGTTTTTGGCTACAATTATGACGACATCTAAGAGATTTGAGGTATTCGACGTTACCACAAGATGGTACTATCACCGTCATGTAATACTATTTGCATTTAAATTTAAGTCTGACTACAAAAAATAAATGTATCAATACATGGATTTGAAATATCTGTTGCACCATAGTCTCACGGTATCGTGGTAGGTAAGTAACGCCGATTACTCCCTCGAGGCTATCGTAACATTTTAGTAGAGCAATAGATCTTTTGCTCATATACTGTAATAGTCTTGTTTCAACATTATTTTGTGAAGTAAAATGACAAACTGCAGACTGAGGTCATGAGTTTCAGGAGCGGTGCGTGTGACGCCGTTGATTTATCTCGCTTCATTACACGAACGCTCGAGCATTTCATCGGACCGCGGGAGGCGCCCGCGCATAAGTGTTGACCGCGATCGTACTGTCGCCAACTCAAGGGTATTTAGAAAAAGATGAGAACTTTAGTTCATTTCCCAGTACATAGTCCTGTCTCTAGTTAGTCAATTATCTTTTATTCGTGCGATTGATAAAATTTAGGTTTAAATAAAAACAAATTGCAAACTTCAAAAACTTCATGTATTGAAAAACGTGTTGCATGTAAACGATATTTTAATTATTTGATTTGAAAATTACATAAATTATTTAAAAAAAAAGAAATGGTTATTGCGAAAAGATTAAATCGAACTATATCGGATAGTTCGATACGATCTTTTACGATTTTAATGGTTACAACACAACATAAAGTGAAGAAAAGTGCAATGTAGTTCATAGTTTATTTTAAATAGTATTGCAGCATACAAGACAGTTCCAAACAAAAAACCACATCACAAAACAGTTCTAACAATCTACTCGTACTTTGGAATCTTCGTAGTTATCAGCAAAAGGAGGAATAAAATTAAACGAGCATTACGACCACTTTGTTGCTAAGTAGTTCTGTGCGTGACTGTATTCAGAAGTCAGCTTCTTTAAAGATTGTCCCTTTGTCCATGTCACGCAAATGCTGGCCGTTGATCGAAATCGACAATAATTAAATATCTCATGCACCCTTTAATATACCAATTTATTCACTCTCAGTCTGCGCGTGTATTAATTAAGATTGATACGAATGTTCGCTCTTTAACTGTCGAGTTATTTATTTAGCTGCGTGCTTAAATTATTTCCATTTAGCTAATGTGAACGACCTACTGCGTAAAAAGGATTGCATTCGTTTCAAGTGTTGGATTTGACGTCCATACAAAAGACATCAACGCGTTCGACCGTTTACGGTTGCGAAGTGTTATTTTTTTGTTAGTTATCGTTGGTAATATTTTCATGGTTCCAATTTAGTAAAATTTTTTTGGTTGTGTATTTTTGCAATACGCCTTGTGAAATATTATTTTTGGGTGGTTGCTTTCTTTAACGCGGTTTTCTGTCTATCTCCGTTATGTATTTATATGATCATTATACTTTTAACAAGTACCTGGTAAATCATAAACTAAAAGTATGAGGTATATAACTTCATTTTATAAATTGATCGTTTTCACAGGAATTTATAATTTAAAGTTCAAGATGCACAAATGAGGCATATTTTAGGTAGTAAACCTAATCTACGTGTGACTTAGCTAACCTATTTTAGCATATGTAATTATGAATGTCAATCGTATGCAGTTAGCGACTGCTTCACGAACTAAACGGCAGGCAGCTTCAGTGGCACATTCGCGGCGGCGAGCGATTATCCACGCCAACTTAGGATGAATATCGGCTTTACTACCATCCAGTACCAACAACCAGATAACGATACCCATAAAAATAACTTCATACCTTAAAGCGTTGACACTAAAGTTTATTTTACAATGATTCGTATCGACGGGTCAGGTCTAGCTTGGGATTCAAGTTGAAGTTTTAATAAGACCATGTCACACGTCTGCGACGAGCCTTTTTAAATTTATGACGCGCTTATTAATCCAATTGTGACGGTTGGTTTATTTGCTTTTTTATTCGATGCACGTCGTAATTGTATGTCTAATAAGATTCAATGGAATGTCAAAAGAAAGTTGTAATAAATGTGATTATGTTTGAAACAAGCTGTCCTTGATTGCATTTGCGTGAACTCCGGCATAAAGATTTAAAATTTCGTCAAGGAACCTTATAATATCGTCTGTGATAAAAACAACAGTGCATATAATATTCGTTTTTTCAATATTTAAGGTAAACCCTCATTAAAAGTTACCATTTTTTTGTTTCATCTTTTTTAATCCTGTAGAATTTTAGCTGTACCTATTAGGTTAAGGTTACCTGTACACCTCACCGTCATCACTATTTACTGATTATTTAATTTTCTTGACGGTAATTTCAACGGTTTTGTGTTTGTAAATAATTTCATAGTTCCGTTGGCAGCACTTTGTAAATACAATAGAAAGCGTTCCAAGTTCCATTTGGTGATCCCGTTCCGTCTTGTAAATATGAAAGTGGCGACTTCCGCGGGTTGATAAAGGAATGTAATTGTAACGTCGGCGGCCATTTTGTAAGCGGGTGGGGTCAACGCGACCCCGCCTCGAGTTTCCGCCACGGGATAATTAAATATTACCCCACCACAACACTTCCTCTCAACAAATGTGATTCGCTATACATCTGTTTACCATCTCTTTTATTTCTTTTGTACATCCCTTTAGTGCTCGTGTTAAAGGAATACCTCTAAAGAAACTTGAATTATGTTCTCCACTTTAGGGTTTTTAAGCGGCTCACAAACACTCACTGCACTTACATGTTCATATTCTAATAGACACCACCAAGCAATGTAGATTATTTCAATCACAAAGGAGCAAAATTACATATTCTAAAGGCATTGTTGAGCATTCTTTAGGCAACTGGTTGACACTCCCTACATTGTTACTTCATTTTAAGTATGTAAGTTTGAAATATGAATTGTAGGTGGTGGTGGGGCTTTTGCAAAACAAAAGTGAATATTGAGATCCGTTGATTTGTGTATTATCCGTTGTAATAGAAATTTGACTGAGGCTATTATATTAAAATTACGATGTATATATTGGTTTCATTTACGTAGTTGTTCGATGTGTTGAAGGAAGAAACCGTATTATTCATAGCCGTTCGTGTCCATTATCATATTATAAGTTGCAATGCATGCATACAGTTGCTTAAAAAATAATACGACTTAATAACTTTATTCCCTTTCATAAGACATTAAAATTAAATAAAAATTCATCTTTGCACGATTCTTATTCACTTGCTTCCATTCTTTAAAAAAAATTTATGGTTTTTTTTCATAATTTCGGTTTCGTTCCAATTGCACAGAGAAAGCTTGGGCTTTCACAATTGGAGTATTTTCGCTTTCCAGTAGATATTTGGTCCATTTTGCTGGTTTGATGAACTGCTTTATATTTTTCTCTTTGAGTGTCAAATCAAGCCTAAAAACTGAGGTTGAGTACGTGCGGCGTCGTTTAATGAATTATCGAAGTAGAAAGTTTTAGAGGGCTGTTCCGATATTTATTATATTTTTTATGCTGTATCGCGTTTTCGTTATAAGTATTTAGAACGGCATGGGTATTCTATTAATGAAACCACACGAATTTCAATTTCTGTCTATCAAATATCATTATCATCAAATATTTTTTATGGAGGTAAGATAGACTTAATTGGCGCAACTGACAGTTTCCCTTACATAATCCCCTTAAAACCCAGTAACCTTAACTCTTCTAAAAGACCGAAAAATTATCAACATAAAAATATAATTTAGTTAGGTGAAGGAAGGCTTTGTCTGATAACTTAGTGTTATGTCTCATGTGCCAGTAATTTCAATCTACTCTAGATAGAGTAGAATTAAATAAGTGACGCATTTGTTTTAATGGATTGTTGATTACCATAGGTTGTAGTTACCATCAGTTGGACGACACTCCCATTTGCTACTATGTCTTATAAAAAACAATTAGACCTCAATGTAGTTACAACATAATGTTTTCTGCAAGCTACTAATTGCTTATTGTTACACACTAGTTACAATGATTGATCTATTTGAATTATAATACCAAACTTACCTAATACCTACCCACTCGTTTAACAAATACACATTGAATTACTCTACCGCCTCCAACACGCTTGATCCTCTAATTGAATCACAAAGCCAACGCGATATTGCATTAATTAACCCGCAGGATAAATACTACGTATCATTCGCGTCGTCATCCGATAGCGGTTATAATTATGCGTGCAAAATTACAAGTAATATAATTTCATACCACTGAAGCGCTACAGGAGGCGAGGCGAGGCGCGAGCGTGTCTCTGATTTAGAGCAAATTGAACTCGAGATTGGCTCTTGAGAGAACATCTCATTTGATGCTGCAACGCTTCCAATTGTCTCAGACTTCGACTCCCTCTATTGTCTCACAGTTATCACCTCTCCGTATTAATGCGAGTCGACACGACGGATCCCATCCTTTATTGTACTCCGACTCATATTGTCCACAATTATTTCATTCAGCGACGGCAATCTTGTGTTGCAATTCATAATGCCTTGAAATATTACCCTATTATAACTACCTCCATTCATCTACATTCCACCGTTATACGTCGCGATTACTCATACAATAACAACATGTTAATCCAGCAAAAATATTAGCTTAATTAATTCATAACGCGGATAATTTATTCATAAAATCAACACGTAGTGTATTATAGTAATAGTCTTGTGATTTTATTAGTTTAGGAAACTGTTACTAAAATAAGTAACTATATGTAAAAATTGACGTGTAGAGTAGTTAAAAGCTGGTTTCCAGCAAACCGTTGATTTGGGTGTTGCCTCGTTAAGAGTTTCGTTTTATCGCGTAGAGTAATATTTTGAAATTGGACGGTCATTGGGAGTGTTGACGCAGATTATATCCTGCAGCCTTGTGTCCGACTGGTTTTTAATTGCGGGCCGGGCGTGCGTTCGCCGCTGATTTAGAGCAAATTGAATGCTTCGAGCCTCGCGTCCCGTAGCCGACATCTCATTCGCCTGTATACAAGCCACCCATTAACTAGCTTTTGAATTCACTAGATACCGCTATAAAATACTAATGTTAACAGCCTTATTACTGAAGAATTTACTAACTAATTTTAACTAAATAATAGAGGTAGAAACATATGCACATTCGAGGGCCTCCTACGCTCTTAGCCCGTCGGTACTCACATGGTATGTGAAATGTAAGCAATTGAATTAAGTGAAAATGGCCATTATAACTTTGATCTAATGTAGGAACGTTGCGGTCGGAATGTGAATTAAATTAATTGTGCTCGATGTCAGATGTGAGACATGATGGTATTGTCGTAACGGCAGCTTTTCGCAAGTAATTGTATGTATGAATATTAAATGAATAGCAGATTATTTTGTGTACTGTCAGTTAATATGATGACAGCACAATGAAAAATAATCGGGTGGTTGTCGGCTGACGTCTGCTGAGACCGCTCTCTGGCTCAGCCGTTGTCAAAAGATACGTTACATCTAGTAATAACAGATGGTAACCTCAAAAGCACGTGCACACTTTTAGATGAATTTCTTTAGATGAACATATGCTAACTAAATGCTATCTAAATGCCGAATCCAATATATTTGGAGGCGAGATAAAGGAAATTTTAACAGCAATGTTATAATCAAAAATATAATTTTATGTATAATTATATTTTTGATTTTCCTTATTAGCATACAAACTCATTTGCATCCAAATACATATTGCGGTTCCTAATTACAAATTATGTGGTAATCATTTGTTGATGTCATCACTAATGCAACCGTTGCCAATCACGAAATCTAATTTCAGTAATAACATATCCTGGCTGTCAATGACGAATGATAATTTTGCTAAATTGCTGCCAAATAAAGGTGAGCCACAGACGGCAAATAATACGACTCTATTTTGTCGTTTCTTTCTCGGAAATATCTCGTGTCAATGTAATTAGAAATTAAAGTTCCATTACCGCTACAATTTACAGACATCTTAAGGAAAAATGTAAAGTTTTAGATCTAATTTAGAAACCTCAGTTCAGTGACTGTTTCTACCAGACCTGATAAAAAATAGACTGTAAACATTTTTCGTTCGGTTTCGACAATTTCAAAAAATACACTTCGAACCAAAATAGTTTTCAATGAGATAATTTCTTTATTAACTTCTTTAACAATTATACAGAGTGGATGCGAATTGGCGAGATTTAATGATACCACTGTTTCTCTCTCTCTGGAGTCGGTCCCATCGTATGAGGATCGTGGTCAGTATAAGGGTGTATTTGGAGCGGATTTCTATCCAGCACATCTCTTACGACCGTATGGAATTTGGAGGACGATGAGAAGAGATTCTAGACGTAGTCAGAATAAATTTCCACCGGATATTTTACATATATTTCAAAAAAATAGTTTTTGTTACGTTATTGTAGACTTACTTAAGAATTTTCCTTGACAACCGTGTAAAATGGCTTGAATTTTGTAGAAATACCAAAATTGTTTTTTTTTTACCATATAATACGCGATGAATAAGAGCATTACATAATTTTATGGCAAACCGAAGTCGCACGAGGTTATTGACATTTTAGAATCTACCAAATAAAATCTCACAGTAGTTAACAAGGACAGGTAATATCGACAACTCGTCACGGTGGCTTTTTTATGTTCACAAATTGCAGTGGGGTCGTTAATTGGTCGGAGTTGGAAGATGACTAGTGTTTTTGGTAGTGCGAAGTGCGCGCGCGACGTAATGATCAGTTGTGCGGTAATGGCCGCCAGTGCTTGGGATTGCTCCTGCTGAGTCAGCGCATTTGAACGCCGCTGGCGCCTTCAGGTAGCCGCTCTTCCTTAACACCTAATGTGTATGGCGTGAAAATTACTAACACGCCGACAACTCAATTTTATGTAACGTTTTCATGTCCCTTCACATGCTATCTACTTGGATGTACTACAAGTTAAGTAATTGCGTTAGATTGAAAATAGTTTCAAAACGAAATTTTCTATAAATTCCCACTTCGGCATTCCAAATTAATCCAACTTGCAATTGACAATATAGAAAAATGGAAACAAACAAATTCTTTACACTTGGTCGCCCGATCAGGATCTTCTCTTTATCTATTTTAAATTCCTGGCACGTACGCCTCCTTGTATTTCACTTAATCCGTCCGTTCCGCTCATTCTCTATGGTAATTCATTGGCAGCATTGTTTTATTTACAGTGCCAATATATCTAGCCATATCTGTCCGATTGGTACATGCAACTATAACCTTTACATAAAGGGTGCATTGTCTATTATCGCATATGGAGGTTGGATTTTTGATGTGAAACGTAGCAAGTTCGGGTGCCGTCCCTACGCATCCGGTCGAGCCACTCTCGTTTGCACCTTGTCAGCGCTACTGATTCTATCTACGGCCCTAATTGCTGATATTCCATTAAAGTAATAAATACTGCTGTGCCTTCTCACCTTCTTATTAGAGTTGATTACTGCACTCTTCTGTTTCTATTATGTCATGAGTTGTTAATGTTTGACGAGCGATTGTTCGGCTTCTTTAGTTGTGTTAACAATATTCGTGAGATCTGTTTGCTTTCACAGGTGTGTAAGGGTATCATCAGTATTGAATGAATAATAAGACGTAGACGGTTGTTAAAGTACGTTTTATTCGAGCGCTTAATGGATGGCGGTGTTTTATAATATGTAGCAGGTTGCGGGGTGATAAAAGCGTGGTTTCACAACTGAGACGTGTATGGCTGACACGTTTCTAAGTGATGTATTATAATAAAGATAGCGTTTTCTTGAACGAGGAAGTTCACACCGCAGTTAGTCATACACACATTTTTGTGTTTGCGCGTAAGTTCTCACACACGCATCAGATTGTCACGCGAGTGGGTTGACGATATTATATTTACTCCGAAATTCGTGGGAGATGGTATAAGAAAGGTAAACCCGCGGAACGGAAAGACGGTAAACTTGTCACAAGTTAATTATGTACGTAGGAGGATGATAATGAAATTGAGTAAATGCACTTCAGAAAAAACTGCAAGTAAGGTAGATTAATGACGTAAAAATTATACAAGTATCTTTATATCATGTCCTAACGTTCGAGTTTCTAGAACACGCAATTGCACTATAGATTGAAGTTATTTATTTTAAAGTTACTTGTAGAAATAAAGACATTCCTATCCGTGAAGTTATTTATTTTAAAGTTACTTGTAGAAATAAAGACATTCATATCCGTGAAAAGTAAAGAGACGACACAATCGCTCTAAGTTTTTGCCTTAAAGTGTTAGAATGCAGCATCTCAGTCATCTGCCGCACGCCCGTGGGCAGACTACGTGTAATGACACGATCTCTCGTCCTGATAACAATAGATAACCTACTAACTCATGTCTTGAATAATACATTGTCTATTTAGGCGAATATTTTGTCTAAAAGAACTCTAACATTACGAATATCCTGTGTTTAATAATTGAGAGATTGTTATTGACCTGGTTCCTGCTGGGGTTGCGATCAAATCAAGTGTTTACACATCTAATTTGACCTCACCTAACAGAAAATCTAACCAACTTTCCTATTGCCATAAAATTTTGCAGTATTCACCTAAATATAGAATAAGAAAAAACTGTTTGTGATTTCATGATTTAATGTCACTGGAAAAGAGGCACTTCATCGTCTCATAAAAATATCTATAGCCTCAATAATTGGATTTATTTGTACAGGGAAGTACATGGTATCCTGCTATTTAAAATACACACTAGTATACAGTATAGTATTAGCTACTTGTATTCTATAAATTCACTTCTGTCGCAGACTGCTGAAATATGACATGCAAATACTTGTATTTGTAACTTCTTAATGACATTCTAAATTCTGCTCTACGAACAAAAACCATATTTCAGACCTAAACCACAAACAATGAGATACCTTTACGTGACTCAATTGCAAAACGATTTTGTGTGAACTCATTTCTAAATATTCATAGATTTTTAAAGCAAATCGATACATATGCGCCGTGGTCTTGGATGACATGATAAGAATATGAAATGTCGCGCGAGTGTAGCAGCCAACTGATCCATATTCTGTGAGGGTCGTCTTATAGAATAAAAGCTTTGGATTCTACCTCAAATGTAAAATATTCTCAACAAAAATTGGTTCTGTATTCTAATGAAGCAGGTACATAATGACAAGGAATATAATTTCGTTTTAAGTGACAAGTATTGAGGATATCGTATAGTATTACAGTTTAGTATGTATATGTAATTGAAATGCATCGTAGCGCACCACAACGAACCGGAGATGTGCGGAATCTACTCCGGAGGCACTTAATGTGGGCCTCGTTTAAGTAAACAAGGTACACGTCTGCGAGTAGGCTCCATGTCTTGTTTTTATCCGTCTTAGCCCGCCGCTCCACGCTTGTTATCTTGTTATCCTATCTTGGCGAGATTGTGCCTTTTTGTGCAGCTGATGCACTCAATGTATGCACATATTTCTCTCATTTTGAAAGCCACATACTGCCTACAACACTAAAAGTCAATATCAATATTATTATAAATCCCTTTCACGAATTAATATGTGAAGAAACAACCCGCCTCCTGCCGATACCATTCTCGCTTGTATTGTAAGTAACAATAAACAGTAAGCAGGGTTAAAGAAAGTCACGTTTTTGCTGAGCACCATTCGCGGTTACAATACTGTCATCGTATATGGCGTTAACGAAGCTAAAGGTCTCCCTGCTAGTGACCTGCTATGAACCGCTTATTATGTCTAAATTAAGATAAACCCGCGCTCGCCATTATCTACTGAATTTCATCTTTACCTGGAAAAGGCTAACTATAAGTTCTCGTTCTATTTGTCCATAATTAAATCTGTATTTTATGTAACAACTACTGTTATACATATTTGTATAATGCTGCCCCCCGCCTTTTTCATTTATGTTAATTGGGGACGTAAACTATAATTTCCTTTGAACGTCGCAACCTGCAGGGGTATAAAGTTGCATTAAAGCCGTTGCTATTCCGCGTTAAGCTTATAATAGAGAACGAGGCGCGGGCGACGGCGCTGCAACCTTTGTGAGGGTGCTCTGAGCGAGGAGTATCATAGCGCTCTGCTCACCGTCGCGAATAACGTAAAAAATATTTTCCCTCCACTGGCCGCTTACGAAACGCGAGCTCCGCCGACCGTTTTCCGCTGAGTTAAATTCTCATTACTTTTCTTTGAAAAAGAAGTTAGCTTTTATAACCACGCAGCGGTCGAGAAAGAAAACTCTATTACAATGATGGCTTTTGACACAGGCGCTTCGTGCACCGCACTGCCACGTCCAACTCTTTCAGCTGGCACCGTTCTATTCGCAAATAATTACAGCGCAATAAGGGACATTATGAAATCGGAGAGCAGCCAGAGTATCGTGAACGTTTAATGATAAAGCGGACGGCGGCGGTGACTTTGCATCGCAAATCTCGCTTTAAGTCGACGTGCGAGCAATGGCTCCGATAATAAAATTAATTATGAAATTTATAGCACCGGCCTCTGCCGCGGCGGTCGTTTCTGACGCGAGGGCTTTTGTCGTCCAAATGTGTACCGTCTTAATCGACAATTTACGAGGGCCGTTTAGCGAGACAGGAACGATTTGAATGTCCTATCCGGTCATAAAAGCTGGCTTGAATCAAATTATAATCGCAAGATACATTATTATTTAAAGATTGCAAGGTTAAAGCTTTTGTCGCCATTAACTTACAATGCATAAGCTCTTAGCTGCATTACAAAAGCAATTTGAGTTATCAAATCCGAATTTATGGACTCGGGATTGTCAAAGACTTAATCAGATTCAGCATTATGGTATTATTACAAAATACAGACTAACGATTAGGTCATGATGGAATCATAATGTATTAGATCACGATTTGACATTCGGTGGTGATTGAGACAGATGATATCGTTACTCTTCTTTATGCAATAAGAGTTTTGTAATAAAAATCTAACTGTAAGTTTAGTTCAGAGATATAACAATGACGTAGATATAAGTTATGTAAGAATAGCATTGTCGGGGTCGCGGGCGTGTTTGGCCACGGCGTGTCCGCGGGCCGCACGGGTCATCCATACATCGCGAGAGCGTCGTATAATGAGCTAAGCTTTGCACTGACCAAGTATACATTGATGTCCAATAATTCATGATTCTAACCATAAACAAAAACGCATGTGAATACCAAATAACCAACAGTCCACCTGGTAAATGATAAATGCAGTCTTTGGCCTACGATATTATGTCTTGACCTTTATTTAATTCGAGCATTAACTTAATTATCTCATTGTCCCCTAATGGCCATTTGGTGGCACTTACATTATTGGCAAGGAGTCCCTAGTTACGCCCACGAGCTTTTTCGTGATCTACCTTAATGATCTAAATATTAACTTACCTTTACATTATGTATTGTTTCAGGTACGTCAAGGATGTCAATAATTAAGCTCACCTAATGGTAAGATAGCAGGTTTTGCGGATTATATGGTCACGACTCGCTGTTAACAACTGCATGGCGTGTTTTATGTTCACAAATCTTATATTTGTTCTAAGTCTTGTAGGACTAGCCTAACGAGTGCGAGTTTCCCATAACATCACGCCTATATTACCTAGAAGGGTGTGGCAGAGGTGTACAACACCCACACTTCACCTGTTATGTTTGGATCCAATGGGATAGGGAATGAACCTATCGCCACCCACCGGGCACAATTCCAACTCTGTGCTGATATTGTGAATTTCCTGACGGAAAGTTCACATATAACACTTTGCCCGACCCGGGAATCGAACCTGAGACCTCGTGTTGAGAGGCGCTTATGCTAATAACTACACCTTCGAGGCATGTTTCCTTTCCTGTTACAAATATATTACAGAAAGTGCGACAAAATCTATCTCGCGCTGGTTATGCTTGCCCTATTGGTGTACCTTGTGCTGGTGTAAAACTGTTACTTTACCAGTGTAGTTACATCAATAAATACCAATTGCTTCTCGTTTACTTTACTATGATTCGCTCTCATCGCTATGTATTTGGTGCGCAGTAAGTTTAATATTTAGGTATATACTAATACGATTAAGTTTTCTGTTATGATTGCGTGTTTAAGTTAGGTATCGTTAGCTAAAATTAATTGCTTCTATCAATTTATGGCTTTAAATATATTTAAGTCATTTAGGTAGCTGTTCCTAATTGTTTCAGAATTCATTTGATTATTTTGTGTTATGCTATGACTGCTTCTTCATATCTAGACAACTAGGTAAATTAGTCATTAGTAACATTACCTAATCAGCATTTTATTTGGAATTTCATGAATATGAGTTTTCTGCGAACAAATGTGACTTTCACACTACGGTTATTCCTGAAAACTAGGGAATAGAGTAGGATAGAATAGAATAAGATTTATTTGCCAGAATATGGTGGTTAACAGATGTTAAAAGTATTTTTACAGCATATTCCGCCATATTAGGCGTGTAAATATTAAGTTTACATAAAAATACACAACATTGTCAATAAATCAAATTATGATACACAATAACAAATTCATAATTAAATTTAATGTTACAAAACTGACCGTAGTACTACTACTAGGGATGACCGTAGGGATGTTGGTAGGGATGACCGACAGTGATGTACTGTAGTGCTGCATTGCGTCCATTTCCATCTGAAAGCTGCTTCAAAATCCTTTACTTTTAACGCTTTCATATCAATAAATTGAGGCAATTAGGTTTTAAATCGACTCTGTCAGTAGTCCTACTCAAAGCAATCATCGTATTAACATGAGTAGTTGTCGAGAATTGACTGATTGCCTGCTCAATATACCCGTTCGTGCTTAATCACCCTCAAATTGACGCAATTAATAGCTCTTAAACGGTAGTAGTGCTATAATTGTTTATATGAATTGTCTCTATTGACTCGTTAAACTATGTTATTTTAAGTGATGTTTGGAACTTAATCGAAATTTTACAATCTCTTTTTATTATTTAATTATTAAAATTTAGCCCCGTTTGTAAACGGGTCTTTGATTTTAAGTTCGACGGAAGAAACGCCGGCTATAAACATTCACGGTGAAATTTAATTGAATGTTAGTCTGAAGACCACTCATTCGACCACCACTTACCCAGTCAATGATATATCATGGATCAACAAAAGGAACACAAAGCTACATTGTTTGTTATCGTAATATTGTAAAACTGTATGGATATCAATACAATTACATCGCGTAGAATCTCTAGCAATATCTATCAAAGTAGAAGTGACGTTAGTAGTTTCCCAGATTTGCATAACGCATTCACTAACAAGACACGTTCGAGTACAATTGCGTTCGCGAAAGAACCCTACTCAAACAAACCCATTTCTATTTTAGGTCGCAACCGCTTGTTTAATGTTCGGCCCGTACAACCGCGTCGGCTAACACTTAACGCTTTTTGCATACGAAAGCGTCCAACGTTTACCTCCCAGTGTCTCTTGTTATTACGCTACTCAGTATTCAGGCCGAGCTAAGTTGAAGGTCGCCTTTCTGCTGGAGATAACGAACGACCAGTTCTTTTTATTCGTTTATTGCCGCTACAACTTCACTCATAACTATTTTTAACATAGAGATACTTGCATTGCTATTCTCTCGCGCATGACATCAAAAAGTTTGATCTGTCGCTTTCGGTGAGGCATTGCCGTCCATCAATCCACGGCCTCTGTAAAATTACAAGTCCATTTCGTTTGTCGTTGAATAAACTGACCTGAGTAGCTCAAATAAAACCTTACGCGCTGCCACAAAATAGCCCATAAAAGAGCAACTACGTAGGACGTAAATGCTTAGATAAACGACTGCACTTAATCCGGGAGTTAGAATGTTGACAAGGAATGAAGGCGATCAAATATAAAAAGGGCCGGGCATTTTATTCCATTAATCCACGTCATGTTGAATGTATTTATAACAAAGCTAGCACTTAATAACTCAGGTCGGTCCGCAATCGAGGCGCAGCGCATCTAGTGAAACGTCTAATCATTGTGTGGGTAGCCGTAATTAAAGTGGAGAATCGTCCCTTTGCTTTTATCTTAATTTTATTCATTCTTAGAGCCGTGATGGTTAATATTGCTGTGACCACTTGTCACTTCCAATAACTAGATGCCCGTTAATGAGATTGTGCACCTGTTTCTGAGATATCGACGAAATATAAAATTAATAAATAATTGGTATGCGGTTAATACGAATCGATTTCGTTGACGCCTACTGAACGAATTAAATTTCGGTTCATCGTTTTTTTCTTGTATTGACGAATTGTATTTTAAGGGTAGAAAATAATTAGCTAGACTGATTCTTGCGTGACTAGCACAGCGAGATGGATAGCGTGCCTAAGATACGATCTTCGGCAGCGGGTGCCGCCGAATTTCATGAGAATCTTATTTACTAGCCGAAGGCGCCCGCGCCGGATCCGATGTTGTAAATTATCGAATTATACTGAACCCGCCGGAGCGTGCTCGTGCGTGTTTATTTAATTTTGGAAATGTTTTGTTCCTATTAACGCTACGTTTTATGCCTTCTAGTGAATTGCAGGAAAGTGTGGGAACGCACAATAATACTATTCAAGTCATATGCACACACATTATATACACATGTATACACTTGAAATCGTTTGTGGTCACGAATTTAATTTATAGGTGTCAAGTTGTTAATGTTCAATTACCAAACACCTTTATCTGTGCGTGCATCGTAAAAGTTGATTTACAATTAATTTGCATTTTATCCTATTAACGTAGAGCCGGGGAATGTTTGAGAGTTCTGATAGATACAGTCACTTATGTTAATTTATTGGGTTTCTAATGAACTTTGTAACATTTCCATAACCAAATAATTTTGACAGGGTTCTAAAAAATTGTGAAGAGCTCTTTCAAAACATATTATAGCTATCGAGTTTTTATTTTACAAGTATTCTCCTTGGTGGCATCGGCGTGCCGTTTCAGTGGGATTGCTTAATAGCTTCACGTAGCGTGCCGGTGCCGGAGACCAAAGTGCATCAGATTGCCGGTTACATACCGAATTATGTCGCCGTGAACTGGATCGGTACTCGATCTTCGGTACTCGTACAAAACAGACGAGTTTGTATGCATGATGTTCGACTTAAATGTGCTTTTCGTAGAGTCAATTCCAGTGCAACATTTTGAACGAATACCGGTTTTGTAACAATGCTTGCGGATTACGCGACATTGGGGTCGATGTCTTGCCCCGTCTTCTGACATAACGACTATTCTGATCTACTTTTACTCAGTGTAACTTGGCATATAATCAAAGAATAATCATCTCGCGTGTGTTACTCGTTTGTGTTACGTTACATTCCACGAAATTTAATGGTATCTGCACAATATACAATTTATTTATATGCATTTTCTAAGGCTTGTTGCTATTGTTATGAAATATGTGTCAAATACTTTTTAACACATTTTCACGATTATAAATAAATAAATAAATATTCCACAACTCACACACACCGCCATCTAGTCCCAAATTAAGCAGAGCTTGTACTATGGGTACTAGAATAACTGATACTAATACATAATATATACTTTTCTTTTGTAAATACATACTTATTATACAGAAAAACACCCAGACTAAGACAAACCCCCATGTTCATGCACACAATGATTTGATTTAAGTGGGAATCGAACCCACGACCTCGGCGTCGCAGTATATATATATCAGACACATCATTAAAACCGTTTCATGATTACTGAAGTAGATAGGTATCTTAGGTAGTTCTTTATATTTAATTATCATGTAATAAAAGATAAATATTATCTATATGCAAGTCATCAGTGCATATATAGTATAGTCTGTTATTATCTTACTTGAAGACAGTTTGGTCCAGCCCAGCATATTGTTTCTAATAAATCAAACACAATAGTATATACTATAACAATTGTCGGACAAGGTCTTTTATATGTCAAAGATGCCGAATTATTTATTGACCTTATGTTAGTCACGATTTCCACCATATCAGATAATTGCAACGATACTCTGTTAACAATATATCCTCGTTGGCCTTGTTTCGTTAATGCGATTAAAAACTAAGCCCTTGTAACTTCATGGTCTGCCTAACCAGAAAATAAACATAGCATTTCTTTTTGTACTAAGAATCGAAATGTAGGTCAAAAATATGACGGGTAAATATCCTATAGAGGTGTTATCTTGTGGCTCGATCACCGCAAACCGTGAGTAGTTTTTGCCGTTTGTGTACAAGTCTAGATTATGGCGCGTCATGGAGCTAGTGACTCGATGGGTTCCGAAAGAATTATTGCAAGTCGCTGGGTGCATCTCCCGTTTCGCACGCCCGCCTCACATTGTTATTAAGTTCAGAGGTCGCTTTGTTTATGAGTCAACGCTTTCGAAAGGTAACACGGCGGGCGCACGAGTGAAAACATCGTTCCGATGAAGACGCCGATGACATACAATTGATAATGTAAATATTGCGCTTAACCTGTGCCCGACAACACACTTTTCAACAAGATTTGGGTCTCAAATATCCGATTGCTATTGATATCAGGCTTTATTTACTGCTCGGTTGTACTTATTGTGGACTATATCTTTAAAGCCCGCACTGGTTACCATCTAGAGTTGTGTGTTGAGCTTTTGTCGCAACTTCATCTATTACGATATCCATTAAAGGAAGTGGCAACGAAACGAAATGGCAACGTTTAATGTCGAAGTCGTCGATCGGAAACCGTAAGGTCATTTATGATTGTATTCTTAATGTTCGATTGCGCGAAAGTCTAGTCACGGCGCAGAACGAGCAAATGTTGGGCGACATGTTAGTAGGGGGCACAATTCACTTTCGATAGTGGTCGTGCGCCTCTCGGCTTACGGACACAAATGCTTGCCATAGTTGGTGCTATCTGGATTATGATCAACGGCCACAATTGTGGGGCGGGTTACCTATTGCACATCGGGGCAGCTGTTTGCTTATTGACTTGCGTAACTCGGTGAAGCCAACTGGATGATAATTTGCTCGCCCGCCTCGGCTTTCATTATCGTCGGGGCTACTTCGTGCGTGTTTAATTTAATTTTCTTGGCGGAGTCACATTCTTATTAGGTAACTGTAATTAGTAATTTACCAAAAAGGTCTTGCGCTTGTTAAGCTCTCACTAAATACAGAATTAATTAAAGTTTCACTCCAGGTTTTCATGAATTGACTTGCTACGGGTCTTGTGCGGTTACGAAAAGTGGTCTGGTGTTGTTAACTAAATATAAAGAAAATTGTTTTGATACTAAATAATGTTTACTTTAGTACTGAATGAAAGTCTTTAATATCGCAACAGTCAAGTACCATGTGAAGAAATCGGTTAACACGACGTACGTCCCAAGTAGCACGTAAGTGTCGTCAGCATCAATAATACAGCCAATATAGAACTTAAAGTGTTATAAGAGCGGTATAAGAGAGTCAGGAAAGGTTATAAGCGTTATAAGAGTGTTACAATCCGCTATTATACAGCTCAGCTGTATATAGGCTTTATAATGGTATCTGCGTACACTTAAGGTGTTATATCGGAATATTACAACTCTACTATACAGCTTTAATAATTGTGTAACACTCCAAGCGTATTTCTACGGCTAAAGCTGTATAAAGGCTGTATTATAGTACTATTCACTCGCTTATTACAGCTTTAAGCTGTATTATAGTGTTACTTGACACTTGTTGCTGTACAAAGGCATATGCTAACTCCATTATAACACTAGTTTTTATGGTGTAATTTAACACTCTTATAAGTATTAAAGCTGTATTAGTTACTTCTAAGAGAGTATTATAGAACTAAAAAGATAAATGGCAGCTATAGTACAGCTTTAGTCTGTATTATTGACGGAGACGTCAAATCAATGTCGCAGTCAGGAGATGGATTGAGAAGGAATATTTGAATATAAGGAATTACAACTTAAATAACAGTAATGATAGTGGACCAATATTGACTGAAAGAAAAAACCATCGAACCACACCGACAATCCATAGCTCCAATGAGGGTTCCGTACGAAAAAAAAAGAGAAAAAAAAAGGAGATAAAAATAACATTATTAATTGCTTCCTTCGCCATCATAACACCCCTTTTGATTCCCAGGAACTTGGCACTATGCAAAGTTTTTTTGACATTTTTCTTCAGTTTCTATTATCTTGAAAGACATATTATTCTGAAAAATAAAGAAAATACCTTAATAAATAATCGTCAAAATGGTTTTAAAGATTTTAATTCTTTATACGTATCTCTAAAAAGGTTATTAGTTATTATCTAAATGAAGAGCATAATACAGCCTATTGAATAAAAATATTCTAAAATTACTCTAATTAGAAGTTAAAAGCTGTACAATACACTTCATTTATTCCATAGTACAGCTACTGGCGCTATATTGCTCTTCAAATAGTGTTAGGGCTGTTTAAAATTGACGCCATTTTCTAATAAACAAAAACATATTAGATGATTCTAAAAACAATAAGAATTGACATTATTTTGCATTATCTTTAGCCGTATCATTTATTTATTTTATTTATTTATTTGATTAAAACGGCCACAGGAACCAATTATATTAATCACAATTTATAAAAACATATAGATATTACTGACATTCACAAAATTGTTGCAAAAACACTAACAATACACCGAATTCATTTGAAAATATATCAATTTCTGAATTTGAGTCCATGAGATTGTTGAGAGTGATAAGTGCGCGTGGTATTGGAGAAGTGACGCGAGCAGCAGTACGACATGGTGGCACGGCAAACAGCCGATGACTTCTACTACGAAGGTAATTGTCGGGGACGTAAAGCCGAACCAGTTCATTGTGCAGAGCTGGTGCATCAATTAGCCCTCTACACACTTTTAACATAGTGCTGACTTGGTCGACTAATCTCCGGGTTTCGAGTGTATTATATCCAAGACAGCCAATTATGAACATTGTAGGGTACATGAATGGGTAATAACCGAATTTAAATTTGTATAAAAACCGTAAAAATGCTTTTTGAACCTTTTCGAGTAAAAGTGCATATTTTTTCTCGTGCGGATTCCATACACTGGAACTGGAATCTAATTTGCTCCGAACAAGTGTGCTGTAAAGAAGACGGATCACGTGCTCATCGTGAAAATCTCGCGAGTTCCTCAAAACGAAACCTAACCTTTTATAGGACTCTTTCGCAACGGTGATAATGTGATCGTGGAACGTGAGTTTTTCGTCAAATGTGACTCCCAAGTCTTTTATTGTGGTTCTTCTATCTATAAAGATGCCGTTAAGGTTATAATCATGATGCATGAGATATCGCTTTCGGCCAAAACTTACAACAAAACATTTAGAAATGTTGAAATCCATTTTGTTATCAACAGCCCACTGATACACTGCATCTATATCACTTTGCAGTGCCTCACAATCTGATTCTTCCTCAATACATGTGTACAGTTTTAAGTCATCTGCATACAAGAGACATTTAGAGTGTTTTGGTATCTCTGGAAGGTCATTTATCATCAGGAGAAATAATAAAGGACCTAAAATAGACCCCTGATTTACTCCGGAGTGTGTATAGTAAGGCTTAGATTCATAAATACCCAGCCTTACGAATTGCTGTCGATGCCGCAAGTAGTCCGCTATAAGACTCAGGAGGCTTGGGCAGAAGCCGATGGCACTTAGTTTAGTAAGTAGGATGTCATTATTTACTCTGTCGAATGCTTTACAAAAGTCAAAATAAAGCACATCAACCTGCCGCCGTAACTCCATTTGTTCCGAGATATATTCCGTGAGGGTAAGCAAGTTTGAGTTTACAGATCGCTTGCATCGAAAACCATGTTGTGCGTTGTTAAAGTGTTTCTCTACTTGGGCGTAAATAAGTTTATGAAGTACATTTTCAAATATCTTTGCAGGGGATGATATTATTGCAATAGGTCTGTAGCCCTCAACGTCCAATTTGTTTGTGGATTTTGGAATCGGTGTTACTCTGGAGGTTTTCCACTGAGGAGGATAGAAACCCGTTACGAGGGATAAGTTAAATATATGGTGCAGAGGGGAAATCATTATCTTCTTCAGATCTTTAAATATAAATGAAGGAAGGCTATCGGGACCTATAGATCCAGTTGACTTCAATTTATTGATGCCAAAAAGAATGTCCTGGGTCGTAAATTGTGATATGTTTATATTATTACTGTTATTGGACGTTGCCGAGCTTGAGACTAGATCAGTATTTAGCTGTGGAATTTCTGGCAAGTATACGCTGGCAAAAAAGCTGGCAAATGCTTCAGCTGCTGCAACTCCAGAGAAACTGTCACCCCGATAGCTTACGCTAGGCTCAAAACCACCTTTGCTACGCAGACTAGAAACATGCTGCCAAAATGCGAGTGGGTTACTCCTAATATTGTTTTCAATGCCGCTGACATAGGTCTTATAAGCATCCGCCGAACGACCTCTGAGCGATCTTCTCATATGTGCAAAGGAATCTAAGTCTTCTTGCCGATTGGTTCGTTTCCAGGTTGCATGCAATTTGTGTTTGTGTTTAATGTCATCATGTTTACTAGCTTAAATAACGTTAACTTGGCCTTTTCCTTATTACTTGAAATTAAAATGTTGTTATTCTAACCATAAAATACAAAAACTTACTTACCGATATTCAGTATTTCTTTTGTTTTTCTTGATTTTTATGCTGGCGCGCGAATATTTTACCGAAAACCATATACAGGTTTACAATAAATATTGGTTTGCACGTTATTTTCACCAAACCAATAAGTTCAAGATCATTTATATGTTTTTCTTATTGGCAAGTAATTTGCCATTATAATAATTTGCATAATGTAGATAAAAAATATGATGTACATTAAAATATCTATACTTTTGTAATTCTTTTATAACACTATTGTAGAACTTTAACTCTTACAAGATACGTTTAGGATACCATCTGGAGAGTTAAAGTTCTACAATAGTGTTATAAGAGAGTTACAAAAGTATTGTAGTTTCTTTTGACACCAAATAACAGCTCTAATACAGCCTTTATACAGCTACTATACAGCTCTTATAACACCAAACGCTGTATAACTTGTGCCCATTTTACACTTATAAGGGCTGTATAAGCGCTTATGCAGCCTTTATACAGCTACTATACAGCTTTAAGTATAAAATTACGCTCTAGTACAGCTTTTATACAGCTTGTAATGCTACTTGGGGTACGAGACGTAAAAGTATTTTTCACGTCCTTATCACCCACAACTAGAAAGCTTAGTTACCTACATTATTAGATGAGGACCGTGCCAAATAATGTGAAAAGTTTCACAGTGGACTTATTTTATTATTAGGTATCTTTTACAATCGTACGTAGATTTTACTCGTATGCCTATCATAAAATATTAATTAATTAGTAACTACCTTATTATTTACCATGTAGAGGAACAGGGTGTGATGTTCCTCCACCACAAAGGGAGGATCCTTCAACCAGGCTCAGTGGTATTGCCTGGCGGACAGCTGTCCGACGGTATCGTATTGGAAGTGGTATATATAGTCACTTGCTGTGAACATTTCGATATCGCGATTCAGCACTCGCGGTCACGTGACATTTATTATGTGCGGATACCGCCACATCACTCCCCTCCAAGACCGGAGGTCGATGAGAGTTCCAGTGAGTCGGAACTGAATTCCGCTGAGTCTACAGTGAGTCGAGACTGTGTGCCGCTAATTCCTCAGTGAGTCGAGGTGCGCGGTGGAGCGGTGAGATTCTCCAGTGAGTGGGGGTGATGCTGCGTGTTTTGATCACGTCGGGGTCACCAATGTAGAGGAACAGGGTTTGATGTTCCTCCACCACAAAGGGAGGATCCTTCAACCAGGCTCAGTGGTATTGCCTGGCGGACAGCTGTCCGACGGTATCGTATTGGAAGTGGTATATATAGTCACTTGCTGTGAACATTTCGATATCGCGATTCAGCACTCGCGGTCACGTGACATTTATTATGTGCGGATACCGCCACAACCACGAGTCGTTTCTCATAATTAATTATTTTTTGTACACAAAGTGTAGTTATAATAACAATAAGTTAATTGTCCGGTTTCCCTCAAGTTCAACGTTATTGGCGGCTGTTTCAATTCATTATTCCATTATGAAACAACATTGTTGCATAATGGTATCAAATGACATTATTTCGTATTAAGGGAACATCTGAATGCCACAGCCCAGGAACGCCCATCGCCCAAAGATGGTTGCTTTTGACATAGGTACGATAGGTTATTATATATTATAGGGTAGGTATAAACGACAGTTTTGGGACATTATGTTACACAATATGTCATAATAATATACTGGTTGCAAATGACATGCTGACAAAGACACTTACTAGTGATTCAGTAAGTACATGATTCTGAGTCTAAGTGTGCAAAAAATTGTCATTGAAAATTTACACGCTTCGGGAAAGCGGTTTTTAAAACATTTTGCACGCAATAAATAAATTGAGAACGTATGAGAATAGGCTCGCGGAAACCCTTTTCAGTGATTAAGAACATTATTAATCGTAAAATTCGATAAATGTAAAGTTTCGAGCGCCACATGCCAATGTTGGCAGAAGTAGGTACTGCAAAGAAATCGCTATATGTAATTAATAGTTTGTTTGTCTTTAAAAAACAATCAGAAAAATCGCAAAGAACCAAATTTTTCTCAAAAAAAGTCCTAAATGCCAGGAAACCTTTTTTGCAGTCTGGTTTTTCAAGGTCTCAGAATCATAGCTACGTAAGCTTTGTCATAATGGAATTTACACTGATTAGGCAAATAATTAAAAAAAATAGAAATATAATAATAAAATAATCGCTTTAAGGATTAAAACATTCGTTCGTGACGCCTAATTTAAATGATGTAGTCATGTCTTTTGCTATTCGCATGATTACTATCAGGCTTTAGCCTGAAATTCATGAGTAAAAAGGGATTTTCAATAGCGACCTTTTCTTTTAAAACAAATAAAAGAAAAGAAAATACTTACAAGTCATAGACCCAACTCGAAAAAGACAGCCTGAGTGAGGGTGTAGTAACTAGCTACAAACGACGGCTGCGATCCGTTGACTCAGTTGTGTAATAAAGCTTGGTCCTGGAATGTCGGGGTAAGATGACCCTGTGAGTGCGGAGGTATCCCTCTTGCTCGTGGTCACATGCAACACCTGACATTGCTATTCCTTGTAGTGTTCTGACTCATCTACCCAACTCTAAAGCGACAGTGAGAATGAGGGTGTAGTTACTTAACTAGTAACAAACGAGGGATTCGGTCCGTTGACTCAGCGGTGTATTTGGTACTGGAATATCAGGCTAAGGTGAGTGAGTGAGTGAGTGAGTAAGTGAGAAAGGGCTCACTCGTGGACACGCGTTTTCCGAAGGCTACCGAGGGATGCGATCTGTTGACTCAGCGGTGCAAAAAATCTTGATGCTGGAATGTCCAAGTAAGGTGATCCTGTGAGTGAGTGAACAGAAAGCCCCCTTGTTCGTGGTCACATGCTACCCACACATGGTGTAGTAACTAGCTACAAAAGACGGAAGCGGTCCGTTGATTCAGCGGTGTAATAAAGTTTGGTACTGAAATGTCAAGCTAAAGTGATCCTGTGAGTGAGTGAGAAAGAATCCCACTCTTTCGTGGTCACGAAAACCACCTGACACTTTCTATGTTGTGTGACGAGTCATTTATCCGTTCCAAATAAGATACTAGCTATCTTATTTGGAACGGATAAATGACTCGTCGACTAGTGAGGGTGTAGTAACTAGCAACAAACGAGGGCTGCGATCCGTTGACTCAGCGGTGTAATAAAGCTCGGGCCTGGAATGTCGGGGTAAGGTGATCCTGTGAGTGAATCCCGCGCTCGTGGTCACGCGAACCACCTGACACTGCTATCCTTTGTGTAGTGCGTCTTTCGTACTATGAGGTCGTGACTTATACAGATTTCAGTTTTTTAGGGCTTGTCGAGTGCCGTATTTTCTGTAAAACGAGAGCGTTTCCTAACAATTATTTAATAGCTTGTATCCTATTGCTACTCACCTGATGAATCAAGGATAGCTACTTTATGTTTTATTGTATCGTTTGCTACATGGAAATTTGATTGATTTGCAGTGCAGTATTTATGTCGATAATAATAACGAGTGCACGGTTGGCGTAGCAGTTAAAGCGGTCGCCTCGCCGCTTTCAACTATGCTGGTGTTGTGGGTTTGATACCCACATGGAACAAATCTTTGTGTGATTCGCAAAGATTTGTTCTGACTCTGGGTGTGCTTTGTGTGTGTGAAATGTATGTTTGTGAACACCCCTGCGACACAGGAGTTAATCCTAGTGCGGGCGTCGTTTAAAAAAAAAAATAGGGATAATTGGCTGTTTTACGTGTATCTTTTAGTATAACGTTACATAACATAACATCATGCCTATACTACCCAGAAGGCTATGGCAGAGGTGTACAATACCCACACTTCATCTGTTACGTTTAGGTCCTATGGCGGTGGCGGTCACCATCCACCGAGCACAACTCCAACTTCATGCTGCTATTGAGAATTTTCTGACGGAAAGTTTATAATAACACTTTGCCCGACCCGGGTATTGAACCCGAGACCTCGCTGTGAGAGGCGCATACGCTAACCACTAGACCAATGAGGCATTATAACTAAATAAGAATAACACACAACATTTAGAGGTGTATCATAAAACTAAAACGTATTTCAGTGAATATCTCTGCTGCAAAGCCCCTCTAGGGAGAGATTAGTGTGAGATATAAAGGTGAGTGCACACTGGCACTCGTAACCAAGCGGTGCTTTTATTAGCTCTAAGCCTTTGTGATGGACTTGTGATTCTGTAAGGTGTAGTGTGTTCCACCATTAATAGTGTTTGTTGTTTGTATTCTGAGAGTTTATTTTCCTTTAGCCTGTCTTTTTGTTTTAAATATACGATAAATACTGATATTGCATATTATATTAAAGTTGTTTTATTTCGTTGTTTTATGTAACATCAATATTTTAAATAATTTTCTCAAGCAAGGTACACATTACATTTTAAATAAGTAAATGGGTAATTGATATCAAAATATTTGTGTACTACTCACCAACGCATGCAATTATGATATGATACTTTTCAAGTAATAGCTATATTTTGTAGCCTGGCACTGATTACTCCTGTCTCTTTACGAAGCTATTTACATGTCAAAAACGCACAAAGCTCAATAAAAACGCAATGGGTTGGTAGAAAACACTAGACTACGTGAGAATACAACCTCTGTCTGTATTATGTGCGCCTGGTACTTACTGCTGGACTAGCAATGTTATTGCAATGGAAAAGCTTTCATGCAATCCTTTTAACTTTAATAGAGAACGTGGTATTCAACACACATTCAAGAGCCTTTTACCATCTTCTCATTGAAATCCGTTGCAATTTAAGATCAAACTGCTAAATACTTACTTTGTATTGTTTTTAGTAACGGGTTTAGGTACTATAGGTTTGATAGTAAAACCTTGTAAAGAAGACACGACAGACAAATGAGGTAATGACCATCGTACTTATCTAAGTCGTTTGTAATAAGCTGCGGTTATCACTTACCGTAAGATGGATTGTAATCTCGTTTGCTACATGGCAAAACGTAGTCATAATTATGTACGCTGAACTGATTAGCAAGTTACCACAAAATATAAGTTGTACCATAGCCCTCTGCTCTAATAAGGTTTAAGCTGGTAGATTTCTCACACGTTTAAGACATAGTAAGCTTCACTGGAATTTATGTTCCCGTACGATAATTCCAGTTAATCGTTTAAATGAGTGATAAATAGGTTTCCAACACGCCCATGACTTCGAAATGTTAGATATGCGTGCCTTGGAAGCGGGCAAGCGTCTCTGCTTACATAGCTAACTGCCCATCTATTGCATGTGTGGCCTAAGCGCTGCATCTGATTCGTTGCCAAATCACACGAGCCAGTGAGCGTAACCATTGTAACCTATATAGTCTCGCGGAATCGTGCCATTTGGCAACAGAGAGCGGGTAGTGTATTTAAACCGTATAGCCCATACAACGTTTTACACATTGAAGTATCCAGTTGGATGTGAGTAAACACTATCCCCAGATAACTGTTCAAACATGTGAGATGATTATAGCCGCAATTGCAACATTTATGCGTACGTTAGTTCGATAAGCAGCCATAATATTCAACAGACTTTTGCCTCTGACTAGTACAAGTTCTTAAAACAGTTGAAATTACGCATTTTCATAGATTGTCAAGAACTTTACCTCCATAAAAACAGAGTTTGGATTAGCGTAAACATTTTAAGTGATGCTTTTATCAGCGTTTAATTTTAGCTAAATAGATAATAATTTATTATCGTCAACTAACTGCCGTTAGATGATCAAAAAATCATCGTGAAAACTTGCTGCCTTGAGAGTTCTAAATGGTTTGAAGTTCGTTATCAGATACTGTAGTACAATGTAGCTTAACTACTTTTATTAACGAAATACTATAGTGGGACAAACCTATTTCATTTAAGGATTATCATGGTAGTACCATTCTCATACTATCTCATAAGATTACAATAAACCCATCAAAATCAATATTATTTATTTATTTAAACTTTTGCACATATTTAAGTACAGAGGCGGACTTAATGCCTAGTGGCATTTTCTAACAGTCAACCTTGGGTGGTGCAGAGAAAAGCAAGGGTAGGTGCAATATAAGAAAAGAACTGAAGTGTTTACAGTGTTGAATATGTATCAAATCAATACATAAAATACATACAATAGGTACATAGATATACAAAATGTTATAAAATATATAATGTAATATACTTATAACATACGTGAATAAATATAGTAATATATATTACATAAACAAGATATATATGTACAAGATGATAAAAGCTAAATTTAATACATTATACAAGTGGTTTTGGTTTCATTGCCATCCATCCGCAAATGCTGGATTTTTTAAAATCACAGTATTTTATTCAGGGTTTACATTTTAACGTTAAACGTGTGCGTAAAACGTTATCGTTTTATTGCTTTAGTACAATTTGGTCGTATCATGGTGTACCGCGTCGATCGCAGTTAAAGCCACCGACCTGACATTCACAGGTACAATAGTTAACAGTAATTACCGCTTTTGTCTTTGCTGCCGAAAATGAGATGCGCTTTGTGCTCACCTCTCAACTTCTGACACAGGCTTTATTATCGGTGATGCTTTTACAATATTATACATTGTACTCGCTGGATATGATACGGGTCAAAGATTTCTCTTCGGGATAATTATTGTAACGCTATGTCGATTGTGGCTGTTTTTTGTGATTCTAGCTGTTATCTTATTAGTTGATGAAGGAATTACATACTAACTTGAATGACTGAAAAATATGAAATACACGAGGGCATTGCGTAGAAAGATGACGCAAAGGTTTAGAGATAGATAAAAAGATAGTTATACATTTAAAACTCGGTACCCCGATAGTCTAGTCTTTTCTACGATCAGGACCAAACAACGTAGACGTAACGCATATGTTATGGCAGTCCGTATCTATAATTACTTACCCCAAGATGTCCGTAATTTACCTACACATAAATTTAGAAAACAATTATTTAGATTTTGAAATGAAAAATGTTTTTATACTGTAAATGAGTATTTAAACTATAAAATATAATGTTGTGTTAAAGTGTTTTAAATAAGTAAAAGCAAATTATTTAATTTTATTTTCTTTATCTAGTCTGTTATGGTGTGTATGTTTAAATTTTAATTATTATTCTTAGTTTATAGGTTTATTTTATATTTGTATGCTATATAAATACTATGGGAAATGTGCAGTGCTAAATTTAATGTTACCCTAAACACCTGTGAAAACCACATTTTAACAAATAAAATATTTTGATTTTGATTTTTGATTTGACAGCAGTCAGGTGATATAGCTAGGGCCGTCAACAGAAAAAGGTTACTTTAATTTACCATTGGATAAATTTCTAGTCGGCACAAAGCACTATTAAGATTCACCCAAGATTAACATTATGGTTTTCAACTAAGAACACATTCCAGCATCAGAACACGATGCGAGTTTATTTAATTACACACTAAAACAAATCAGACGCAGTTATCTGTGTAGAGACAGCGGATGCGAGATTGTAAAAGCTGCTCGTTACATATGATTTTAAATCGATCCCAGTTTAGATTACGAATGCAGAATTGGATCGGAAAAAAGAACACGGCCGAGTAAAGGCCAAGTAAAACTCAGCGCGCTATTTATCTTAAACTTATCAGAATACCGCAGCATGTTCGTTTTTCTCTGCCGTCCCGTATATACTTTGAAATGGGTGTCGTTTTATTCTCGTTTCAAAAACAATGATTACCGCGTTGTCTGGAGTGCGCGTCGTGCGAGCGGGACGCTATGATCGTTTTGCATGGAACGAGGTGAAACCATCAATTTGCGCCGAGCCGCGCCAGAGGTAAACGCGTCGATCTCGCTTAAAAGAGGCGAAACTGAACTCACTTGTGAGGTGTACCATCACTTTGTAGTGCTTTGCTAGTTTGCGGCGCAGGTGCCGCCCGCCTTGTAAACCTGTGTTGTGTTTACGGAACAACTGCCTCAGCATCGTCAGTGCCACTTTTATTTGATTGGATGCGATCTTACACCTTTGTAATAATACAAAAACATTACAACGCAACATTCTTAAGAAAAACATTCTTAGAACTGTGCTGTTAAATTGTCGCTTAACGCAAAACATAATACTGTATAAGTTATAGTCACAATTGCATGCGTTGGGCTTTCGCAGCGGCGAAGATCGCACTGAGGCGCGACTCTCCCAGCGGGCGGTAAATGCAACACCTCGGCTCCTTTTTCCAAGTTGCTCGTGTTTTTGCATGAGAAGCGATCGAGCCAGTTTCGAATAAGGGGGCGTAGTGGCAAGAAAATTGCTATTTTTACAAACAAGCTCTTTATGGCGTAAAAAATGTGTGCAGCGGCGCCGCAACTCAGTAATCGATTCAAACGAGCTTCATTGTTTCGAGTAAGAGGAAGGGCTCGAATATGTCGGTATCGGAGCAACCGCGAGCTGCACCAAGCTCCGATGCAGGCTTTATCGGATCGAACGACTGCTGCTAGCTGTTTATGTTCACCCGCTATGGGCATTCCTTCTAATGTTCACCTAATGTTTGCTTCCTCGCTTGTTCGCTAATACTTTATTGTAACAGCACGAGTACTTAGCTTTACAAAGTATGATGTAATAAGATTCCACTTAAGTGTAACTTTATTACAGAGAGGAATTCCACTGTATCGGGCGCGTCGATAAATACTTTGTCGGAACGTCAATTCATAATAATTTGCTGAGTTAACAGGTTTAGGTAGTCGCGTCGAACGAGCGTGTCGAGCTGCCGCATCGCCTCTTAATGAGCAACATCTGCGAATCAATGAGGTCGGTGCGCGTTTTATTAAGCGTCGCGATAAATTTGCATCGTCAAACAGCGACCGCGGCGGCGAGGCACGTTCGGCAAATAGAATAAATACGTAGCGGGGAGCCGTTTCCTCGGCAGCCTCGACGGACCCCACGCCCCTACTACAAACACAATTTGGACCTATTTATGTGATGCTTTTGCCTAAGCGCCATTCCCTTTTACAATTGCCTTAACAAGAGAATCGTTGAAGAGCGATGAAGTGCGTGCTTCCGTAGGTACCTGTTTCAGTTTTCACTTGGCGTGTTATCGCGTGCACAAACCGGTAACACCTCTACTCTCGGCTTCATTAATCTTTCAACAGTGATTTGATAATGATCTATATTAATGAATGATCAACAGCCATTGCAGTGATTTGCTTCTTCTTGCGTCTATCATTTTGACTTATAAAGATCAAGTTATAAACATTGTATGGGCAGTCTAGATGAAATCAGGAACTTTTCAATAATATCATATCAACGAATTTATCGAAGGTATTTTTTGCCATGGTAATAGTTAGTATTTTCTTACCATGGCAAACGGGTGGCTTCTTTCTTTCTCCTTCTTCTTCTATATTATCTTTATATTCACCATGCTATCAGAGATCTGACGTTTTATTTGAGAACTAATTACACAATAAGCTGGATGATGGACCAACGACCATGTCCTTATATTAAGGGATGAGGACTGTCACTAAACACAATCTATGTAATCGGTACTTTAATGAGCCTAGACACATTAACAATAACGCATACCTAGACAGACTAATGTGCGTTTCTCAGTCCATTAAAGTACGAAGTAATTTGCAGTAAAGAGCTTCCTGAAAAAGATTAGACCAAATACTCAAGTGGATGTAAAGTGTTGATTGCACGCGTCAATTACTCAACTTTACCGTAATTGCAATGTCTGAAGGTAATGTTATGCGGGTCAGTGGACGTCGTAAAATTTCACGACCGCTGGTTCCTTACGACACTGGAGGGAATCTTTAGGTGATTGTATTAAGGAGAAATCCGTCAACGACTGCTGTTAACTTTGACGTCCTTCATTTAAATCACAGCTTCAGACCAGTTATGCTGTGGTCAATGTAATATTTGATGAGTTATGAAATAAAATAATTTGTAAAGAACTGGCCTTGCCAACTTCGTAATTTATCCCATTTACTTACGATTCCGAAACACAGGTATTCTCAATGCCTACCTCGGAAGTCAGGGCTTCACATACGCTTGTATTATTGATTTATGCAATAAAGAATTTATTATTATATATTATTATTATTATTACTTACAGTTACAAATTACTTTACAAAAGCTATTCTATGTCAAAAGTTCTTTACTCTTTAAGGTGTGAAGCACATTTCAATATAAAAATTTATAACACTTCTGTTTTTTAATAATTTGTTAATTACATCGATTGTCATAATATGACATTCAGTAATCTGTTTCATGATGTTAGTGCTCTAACTGCTTTCATTACGGCACTTGCATACACGAATGTTCAGTGACCTAAAGCTGTCAGATTTGGAAGAGAGATAACTGGTTCGAAGTGTAGGCTGCAAGACGAACGATGAACTTGAAACGTGTTGGGCAGATCCGAATCCGTTGAAGAGTTCAATAAGCCGGGCTTAGCATCGATCTTCGATCCGGCGATTACGACTGGCGGCGTTGACGGATGTCAGCTTACGTTGTCTGTCACCCGGCCGCTACGGACACCTACTATATTAATCTCTATTCTCGCCAAGCAACACGTGGATTTACACATCGACGAAAGTAATTTATATGCAAATCATTTCAACCTTGACGATTTCGTGACTCTAATACGCTCGACATAGACTAAAGCTACAAAGCCTCCGGATTTGTATTATAACGGGACTCGTTTGGATAAAAAGGTGTGAATTAATTATCTATATTTATCTACATTATATAAACTGTGTTAACACATCTTATCTGCTATATTTTACTACCTTTTTATTTTACTGATATTTATTTAACGTTTTTATGATCAACAATGATAACGACAGATGTTTTGCTGGAGTAGCATTTTTGTTCAGAGTTTCAATTAATATTTCACTAATACCGATGTCGCCTGTCATGAAACACAGAGATCGTCGTTGTATCGGCGTCGGTCGCTCGCTCGCTAGCTCTTTGTGTGCGCCAGAACAATATTACTGGCGTCTTGATAAATAGGAACAACTGTTGGCCCAACAATGCGGCTCGTAAGGCGATACGCGCGCTATCGACCGCTCGATTAATGACCGTCTCGCCTAAAAGAATGGACCATAATATTTATTATCAGATAAGCGTCCGCTACTGGGTAATTCGTGTGTCTCCGACTATTATACAACTCCCTGTGAATCGCCTATGCATTAGTCACCTTGTGTAGTACGATATCACTTTATGGATTTATGCTTTTACATGTATTATAGATCGTGTCGGTTTTATGTTTCTCGGAAGTGTTCTCTTATTGTGCGTGGTAGGTGTTCTTTATTTTTCATCAGTTATGGATATGATATATTTCAGTCGCAAACATTACAACTTAAATACTTAGACGGTAATGTCGAGAGAGCCCTCGTAATATGATTCAAACGATTTTGAATAAATATCGATTAAGCATAAAAAGCGTTAGACGTTCAAGGAACTAATCAGCTTGGACTGCTTTTATATTATAATAGTTAATGAAACGGTCCGCCCACGGCTCGAAAGCCAATTGATCTGAGGCGCGTTAATGGCCGCGTCGAAAGATGTGTGCATGCGCACCCAGACATATAGAGACCGTCACCGCCATACTCGATTATACATTTAAATACGAATATTTATAGATTTTTTATTGCTGCAGGTAATCAGTATTTGATAAGCGTTGACGCAATGATCGTGACGCGGTCGGTGATGAGAACGTGTTAACGTAATTTATGACTAATCTACGCACCGAATAAGCATTAAAATACTTTATAGTAAAACTACTTGAGCATGGCATTTGGGATATTTTTCATTTAACGAAAATATTGAAAAGAAAATGCCTGCTGTGAAGACTGTTCAAAACTTAAGTAGTAAATTATGCTGCTACATTGTCTGTCAAAATAACCGCAAGAGCACGTCACTCGTAACGGAACTAAAAGCTCTGTAAAATAATACACAAGCCATCCGCAGGCTGTTATGAAACATAATCATAAGTGAGGGCCTCACCGGGTCTCAGTTACAAGGGAATATCTTTGCCGCTGAAATTTATAATCCCACATGGAGATAAACGACACCTCACTCACAGTAAATTAGTCAGAATAAATAGGTAACTCTCGTAAATTGTTTCACTTACAAGAAGTCGCTGCATTCTTATGGTGTTCATAAAGACATTGATCAAACAGGAACTGGTTACTTGATACTACTGATACACTCGTCGATTTGTGATAACGGATTTTTTAACTCTGTTTTGAGTTTGTATGTGGATGATTTAGTATGCAAATTAATTTCATTTGGTGTTATAATGAGTGTAAATGTTATCTAAAGGTCACCTACCGACAATGTATAAAATACAATATTTCTAATAATGGCAACGTGTATAATGACTGGATATGAAATAAGCAAGAAATTGGTGAAATATGAACAAAGATTTATTAACGATAGAGTAGTTATCAAATCAATGTTTTAGTTGTAATTAAGGTACCGCAGGATAAAATAAAAGGTTCGATCGTAAGGATTTTTAAATCTTGACTCAATAGGTTGTTACTATTTAAATATATAATCAAATTGTAAATTAGCCATGTCTGTACATTTACTTGAATATTTAAGAAAAATGAATACCAGGAGATTTGATAAAAGCTATATAGAAGCCAAAACATATTTCGCGCATAACGCAAAAATTACTACATGTAATTGAATGCGGTTTTCTCAGTTGTGTAGCTTGATGTCATACTTAAAAACTGGTTTATGTTTTATGGTATAGTAATAAGTGCTTTCTATGAACAGAGATCGCTGTCATCAGTGCTTTCTATGGACCGAGATATCTACGAACAACGATTCTGTTAATACAATTTTCGGCAAAACTTGCTGTCTATGAGCAGTGAGTTCTGTATGTAGTAGAGTCGTCCAAGGGTATTTCTGTATTACGTTCCTTAGATGACGTAAGTGAAGTATAAAAGGAAAATATTATTATCCAAGGGGGTGAAAGCTTAAATCGAAGTTTGTTAATATTGAAAGACTTTGCACAAAATTAAAGACATAGGTTCCTTCCAGCGCGTGTGGCATAGATTTTTTGGGCTGTACGAGACAAGTTCCTTAATTTTGAAGCCAAATAGCATAAAAATAACAAATTCCACGCGAATGAAATCGCGGGCAAAAGCTAGTTTTTAAAATGAAACATGTATTGTAAAAAGGTGCCACGTCCCTTCAAGTCAAATTGCTTGTTTATACACGGTTAAATATCAACGCATCGCTAGATAGTGAACAATTTGTCTTGTTAAAGATAATCGCCTCAGGAATTAGTATACCTTGTATCAAGATGGTCTTCGTTCGACCGTGTGGATCGATGCGCGCCCAATTCCAAGATATAACAAGAAGTATGTAATTGTTTTTTTTCACTAACATTGCTACTGTCTTCGGCTCGGCTGTGATATTTTGATATCAATCTACCATCCCTGACTACAGCTAAGGAATGCCGTAAGCCGCCGTTACGACTTGATCCTTTTTACATGAATTCCCATCATTGTTCCTGTTCTCTCTTTTGTATCAAACTATATTTCTTTACTCTTAATTAATTAGCTGGTAATTTGCTATAATATTCTTAGATCCAATTTTAATTCCAATCAATGCTCAGTAAAGTTCATTATAAGCACTGCCGCAATAACTGATTAATTGCCTGGACACAAGTTTTATTGAAAAAGTTTGGTAGCAATTTGTTTTGCAAATTCACCACGGCACTACACCCGCTTTTGTCACGTCAAGCTTTAAAACCGGCCAAGTGCGAGTCGTACTCGCGCACGAAGGGTGCCATTATCTTTAAAAACGAAAAAAAAAACATGTCTGTTAAACAGGAGCCCCCCTTAAATTTTATATTCAAGCGTACTTGTTACCGTTATCAATATCGAGCTAAAACGTTTAATGTATGGGAGCCATACCTACATTAAACGTGATTTTTTTTCTCGTTTACTTTATTACCCTTATTTTATTCGGTTTTTAGTATTTGTTGTTATAGTCGCAACAGTTATACAGCATCTGTGACGGACAGCGAAATCTCAGTATTAGGGTTCCGTTTTTACCTTTTGGGTACGGAACCCTAAAAAGGCAATTAATGAACTGGAATGTAAATTTATCAGCACGGATGTATTTAATTTAAAGTATGCCTAATCAAATACATTAGAGTAAAAGAAAATCTACGATCTTTGAAAAGTTACGATCAGGATTTCGTACCAAATGTAGTATTAGGAAACTATACGCTCTCGTATCGCGGTGTATAATGTTCCTTATTGCACAGATACGGTTCACGGGAATATTTTAAATGTGAGCATGCGGAAACTTTTCTGATGGTGATTGAAAGCTTTAAGCTTAAGAACATACAAACAAACATACAAATATACATACAAAGACTGCCAAAATTGTTACCCTTCCTTTTGGCTTCGCCGTAGTGGGGTAAAAATACTAACTTTAACTGTTAAAAAGAAACCTATTATTATATTGACCCTTCTTATGTAGGTCGTAGAAAAAAGTAGCACATCCATCATAGTCAGTACGACACAAATAGATTTAAATGGACCTACGTAATTAAGGTCACGAGAAGGTAAAAGCAGAGGCAGACAATAGTGTCTCCAACAAATCCAAACCCTAATATTTGTGACACAATGAAAATATACAACAGCACAAATTTATGCCTCGAGCACACAAACAACAAAGCATGCGAATGCTTTCAATTTAGTTAAACCTGCTGAATAAGAGCGTTAGGCGCCTACTCAGCTGATATAACTCTGATTTGGGCACAAATTAATCAGCTGTTAGCTGAATAATGTAGATGGTTGCACTATATCAGCGTTATATGAGCATTAATAAAGGTAACAGTCGCCCCAACAGTTGAATAAGGACTGATTAACAGGGTATGTGTTACCTTTTATACGCCACAAGGGCTGAATAATAGAGTACTTTTTACCTATTTTTCAGCACAAAATACACTCCAGGATAGTAGTAACTTTATTATGGAACTGACAATTCACAAGTGGTATTATTGTGAATAATTTTCACCCTATTACTTATTAATATTTTGTGTGAACCATTTTGTAAAGTGTTTGTGGGAAATATTAGGCTAATGTATGTTATCGATAAATAAAACTTTGTTTTTCCTCCATATCCATGAAATTCGAATGGGAAAGATAGTTTATTGTCAAATACTATATAATTATAGGCGAAAATTTTCACGCGCTCTCAAAATATCACTGTTTACTCGAAAATTATAGTTTAAAATAGGTTGATGATATAATTATAAAAAAATAAGTCTTTTTTTTTCCTTTGTAATTTGACAATGAGCTGTTTACGTATACAATCATTACATTTTCTATTCAAATTCTGTTGTTATCTTCGTTGACTAAACAAAAACAAATTGTAAATTATATTGTTTACATAGGTTATAATCTAAAAAATGGCAGACAAGCAATGTGTACCGTATTAACCATAATCAAACGGCATGAGCTGTTTAAGTGTCCACTCGTGGTACATAAATCAGTAACGAGCTGTTACGAGTGGTTCTTGTGTTACACAAGTCAGCTACAGATTCATGTAAAGCTTGATAGTGGGTAACATGTATGCAAATAACTGTAGGTAATCATCAGTGAACTTTGAAGTAATTTTAGGGATCCGCGGATGAAAAATTAAACAAGGATTAAATTGAATTTTTATTTATTCTTCAACCGTTTTTTACAATATTTAAAACACATTTTTTGACACTTCAAATTGTCTTTAAAGTAAATTTATTGATAGTTTTTGACAGATCCTTTAAAGCTGTGTGTGCAATATTTTTTCAATGGCCCATTTTCTTATATTTTCTCGATTTTTTTCTTTTTTATCATTTTTATCACGACATACAATGTCACTGTCTGAACTTGCAGAATAGTTAGATCTATCTGCCCATCTATATTCATTGTCATTACTGCACAATACGTTATCACTATATACTATACGCTGTATACTTGAAGAGTATTGTCCATCTAAATTTGCACGTGCTTTTACACCAACATTTTCGGATACGGAACCCTCCCGTTCTAAACAATATTTTATTAAACGATGCGATTAGTATAGTACGTACTACCTACGAAGCGCTGAATAAAGAAGTCTTCAAGGTCTTATTTAACGGCACTAATAGAGTAATTGTCAACGATAGTACAAGTATTCAGCTCAAAGGAGGTTATGGGTAATATGTGAGCTAATATAGAGCAGATTGCTTTAACATAGCATATAATAATGTTCACCCATAGTGATCATGTGGGCTTTATAAGAGCTTTTATACGATTGCTTGTAACAAGCTGATTAACATTACACAAAATCCACTTTGTGCAACAAAAGGCATTATATCTTTGTTATTTGAAGCCACAAAATAACTGATTACATTATAGTAGCTCACGTGTTCTTTCTTAAAATGCAAGTGATCTAAGGGTACACTTGTGGTCTTCAATTCAGAATATAGCTTAGTTAAAGTCCACAAAAATCCTTTAAACTGCTAAAGCTGTATAATGCTGTTAATGTTACCTATATTAACGCTGCAAGCGTTACAGTGTGGTCTCCGTGACGCATAATAACGTTCTTATTCAGGTGAAAGCTCACTTTTCACCTATTGCAGGTGGAGTGTACTGTAATAACTCTTCATAAGTGCTAAAGTTACCAATGTTACCTCTTGTGACATCTTATAATGCAGTTTTGTGCTACTTGGGTAGTGTTCATATGATTTTTTGTAATAACTACAAAAGATACATTCCAGAGTTCCATAATGTCTCCATAACAAATAATATTTGCGAAACTTGCAAACAACAATGACTTTTACCTCAGCCTTGAATGTTTATCGATCTAATGAAATCTAGTAATATCTAGTCTCCGTTCTAACCGGATCCGTCTTGATGAATCCTAAGTCAAAGCTACATAGCTCAGGTACGTCATTGTGATCGTAAATAATAACCTGTCCGCTATAATTTCGGCGTCCAGTGTCAATAGAAGCTGTGCTGGTGGTTCGTTGGCAGCGTGACAATTAGCGGCAATTGGTCGCGGTGCGGCTCGACGCGCACGGCCGAGCTTCCCATAGCCACCTGCGGCTCTTCGCACTGTCACCGTCAACGGCTTTAATTAACTTTTTGTCTTGTCCAACTCGCACAATCGACTGACATTCCGCTCGCTTCTACTACACAGAAACACGACGTTTTTCTCTCCATTCACTATAATACTTTATGGGAAGCGCACCGTCCACTCAACTGTTACAACATCAAATCAAAGCGACTTGCTTTAAATCGATTAAAGTTTTAACCATTACGATCGGGGATACGTTTTATGAATGAGATTTTGGACGATACGCTCTTCCGTGTACCTACATGTCAATGCTGGTGTAAATTGAACATCATAAATTTTCCTAAATTTGCAATGTACGTAGATATTGTAAATTGAATGTTGATAAAATGTTTTAAAACTTTGCATTCGATGTTTCTTTAAGATCACTCTAAATCGATTACTAGAAATCAGGTCCACCTTAAAATCTGAATAAGTCTGAGAAGCTGCTGTGTTCTGCGGTTAATATTTTTAACAAATATATTACTAAATTTTCAAGACATTTTGTGCGAAAGTGTTGGTTTACTAAATTTTTACTACTTGTAGGTTTAAGAGATACTGGCGATATCAAGACGATTGTATTTCCTTGGCGTAGTTCGATTAATGAGTAATTTCACTTGTATTAAAATCAGATTCAGTGCCTCTTTGAGTTTTATTTATTAAAGTTTTACATTTATTAATTAGAATTTTGGTAGAGCTCGCCACACACACTCCAACTGATTTATCTGAAGTTGCTCCACCCAAAATTTAAAGTAATAACTAGTTGTATAGTACATAGGATTTCCTATTTAAATTATGTCTTTTGCTAATTATGTGATTTTGCTCTGTTATCCTTGAACTTAAAAAAATCTTCCGAATTTCTTGAACTCTCTATGAACTCCTATTTCAACATAATCCGTTAATTTGTTTTTGAGGAAAACTTCATTACAAATATCACAAACTTTCGCATTTTGGCATAATATTCATAGGATTTAATATGCGCAAACACAATAATGCGTAGATGATAATGTAAGAACTTGTTAAGGAATGGTAAGTTTGCGCTTGACCGCATACAAGTTCAAGTTCGCACGAACGGTCGGCGCGCGTAAGTTGCGCAAACGCAAACGCGCCGGTTCTCCTCGCGCAGACGCATGACTTGCGTCATGACTCATCAACAGTGTCAGCGCGTCAATGCCTCGTTTGTATAAATACAGCGCATTCTTCACCATGTTTATTTATACACATCACTATGAGGGTTTCGATGAAAATCCTTGATCATTGATTGAGTGCCTATTTATTTTCTCTTGTCTATTGATAGGCCTTCACACAATTGAATAGTTTTCCATTTCAATATTTGTTTTTCAATTGGCTACATTTGAGAAATGAGTGCGATGCAAAGACGCAAACATTCTTATGCAAATGTAAGAGATTGGACGAAACAAAAAGAGAGATTAATCGAAGTCAAAAGTGAATCGAGCGTGCGGTCGCGGCGGCTCTCGCTTCGCGCACTGTCCCTTTAATTGCTCTTTGATAACCAGTAATAGTAGTATAAATGCAACCATTATTGTTTCTTCTCTTTATATTGATCGCATTAATGCCGATCGCGTTTAAAATTTAAATGGTCTTTGTGTAGCCATAGCACGGTGTCTCGACTCCGGTAAGCGATACAAATAAACTGCACTATGAATGGCTTCACACGAAACTCGCACTCGTAATGTGAGATAGAGGTGTGGATTTAATATTAATCCCGGGCGTAGGTCTCTCGTCATTATTTGATAGATTTACTGTGCAAGCGCATTGACCGGTTTGTATCTTGTGATGTCAACAATGATAACAGGAATATAACCTTAAGTATAAATATTAGTGCCTCTGGCGAGAGTATTGGTCTTACTTTTTAGTGTCGCTTAAAGCACAACTATAAAACACATTCCTATGATAAAATGAGTTACATCTACTTGAAACAAATAGCAATAACATTCCTCATTCTCTTGTGCTTAAAAAATATTTACCTGTCATGTAAAAAAGTATTGCATTAAAGTTGGATTAGTATCAGCATTGTTCGTAAGGTTTAATTTAACTTGACGTACGCCAGCATTTACGACGGCAACTTGTACATCCGTACGTTTTATAGACCACTGCTAAATAATGCGTACTTTTTGCGTATTGTCAGGATAGCGTACCATGTCGTTGCGTACTGGTTTTATGAGTTGTAGGGACGTGTCTCATTTTATCCAATTGCCGAGGGTGGAACTTTATGATTTTGTTTAGTACGGATATGTGCAAAGTACTTGCAGTTATTGTACTTCAGTAAAATAGATATGGCTGTGTGTGCTGTTATGAAAATTACGAACTCCCAATCAGTGTTAAGGGACCAGCAATTAAATATTTCGACGTCCATGGGATATATAAATAAAGATGTAAATTTTTAAGCCAGCAATAATACTTAAAATTAGTATAAGTAGGGCAGAATTAATATTTTAGATTTTTTTCATTATAAAAAAAATAACAATATTGTTTCGTGTGACTCCAGGAGCTCGTCAAATAGGAAGTATTTGAACATTAGTTTCGATTAAAAAACTCGTTTTGTTAAGGATGGTACATGTATTTGTACAATATCATAACCTGTATGGCTGTAATTGTAATATTTTATTATTCACTTACAAACAAATAGGAAAAAGTAGGGCAAAGCCAAATGTCTTCTAGTGTAGTATTTAGTAGCAATTTGATTAGATAGTCTTCTTTTACGAACTTCTTAACAAAATCCGTATTTCATCTTCTTTGAAATACGATAGTTCAAATTGCTTAAGTTAGTTTCTATTGTGTTGTTTCAAATGCAATACAAAACTTTGAACCATACGGCCTTGCATGGGAACTCATAAATTGTGATTGCTTTCTCCAAACCCGTTGTCTGCGAGGCATTCCAATCAGCCGGAGCGCCTCGGAGGACGAACTCAGTGGTGGAAGACTGTTAACTAGATCCGCTGCCGTATGCCAAGCGCACTTCATATTCCACGCGAACATCTCTCCAAACCAACCTTGCAAATGCGCGCTGCACAATAACTATTCAGCTATTCATGATAATTAAGTATTGGTTCGTGTTTGCGCGTCGCTTTTGCGAACGATGTGTGGCTCCGTATCGCCCCAACGCCAATTTACAAAGTTTACACAATATAATACTACGAACACTGTTATATTCGGTGCCAATTTAAAAACACCACACTGCAGTAAACCCTGTGTAAGCAACATGGAATTGTGTGTCGCGTCAGCAGGTATTGACATATGGGATGTCACTCGAGCGCCGGGTAATACCGATAAGATTTTCCAACCAATTTGCAACCGAGCACTGTTCGCAACACATGCTCGTTTTTTACAATAAATCTGCTTCAAGTACGCACTTAATATGGCGCGAGCCCTTATGATCTGCTGCTTTTAAAAACAGATGCTCTAGAGATAAGTTACATTCTCTGCAGCCCGGGCTTCCCGACGCTACCCTGTCAAGATACGTACGGATTTAGTGGTACACGAGCATCTTAAGAATGTAGTACGCATTTTAATATTAGATTCTAGCGAGACGCTCGCCCCTTACGTTAGACACGGGGATACATCCCGCCACATTGCTGTAACATTTCCTAGAGTCGTGTGCCCGCCGAGTTTTGAACTCGGTTAAGCTTTGCGGAATAGCTATTCTGAAATTTCAGCAACGCATATGCAAATGTCAGCTCTCGACACTGATTGTACGAGTGGCACGGGGAAAATTCATGCATTTACATTAAATTTCGCCGAAATTGGATCCCGACTTCGTAGTTTATATACGAGCTAGTGTGTCACGCGCGCCCCTGTGCCGATATTTACGATTTTCAATCGCATCTGTTGCGACAACTGACTGATTGTTTAGGGCGCACCGGTCCAAGCCAATTTGTTTGTTATCCCGGTATGATTTAAGTGACTGGTTCTCGTTGAACTAGATTCAATTCAGCGTTATTCATAGATGGTGGCATCCTATTGTTTGTTTGCCTGAAATATACATATAGGACTGTAGGTACACAGTCCGTTTAGGCACATCGATAAAACCGAGTGCAAAAAAAGTGATTCTTGCATTTGCCGCAAATAAAACTGACATAAAATCATGGCAATAATAAAAATACTAAAAAAGTGACTGAAATTATGATTTTCATAAGAATCTGCTTCTTAATGACCGCAACATGCATTAACATAAAACAAGTGGATTTCGGGTCTGGGCTACACAATGTCCGAACTGATAGTGTTTCAAAACGCTAAAAGTCATCTAATCTGGTGCAAACTAAATTGAACATTGAAGTATTGACATCAAGTTATTTTTTTTTGTGACAGTTACTTATACTTCTAAACATGAAATCTACATTTATGAAGATTAAATATCTTTAAGTACATAATAATATACATGTTGGATCTTAAATTAAACTTATCTCAAAATGCTGGCAGCATTACCGCGTTGTAGGTTGACATATGACATTATTTTCGTGATTTTTGTTTGTTTCCCGACCTCCATTGTTTTACCTCAATGACAACATAATGATAATTACACAATCAAATTGTGAATAAAATTTCAGAAACAAAGTAAAGCTTTTACGGTTCACGAGTCACTACACAAGATGTTGATGTTCAATAATGTTCACGCTTGACCGTAATGGAAAATCCATTGTTCGCGTCGTTCGTCCGGCTTTTCTCTTCCTTCTCATAAAGTTTTTAATCAAAGCAGTTACACTTTTAAGGCAAGGCTCTACGCCTCGTGTGAAATTTATGGAAAAATGCAATCGCTAGTTTTGTAGCAGATTTATTATTATTACCAATTTTACTAAAGTTTTCAAACCCTATGTAAGTCGAAATATTTACTATTTTTTATTAATTTTGACCTATCTTTCATGGCTCATTTTACGCAGTAAAGGAGTCAAATTGTCTCTTCTTGAGCATCGCGTCTTGTTCGCCGTAAGTATATAACAATGTATATGAATTTATATTTTTTTCAAGTTGTGCCTTTGACAATAGAACACTTTTCGAAAGCGTCGCCTTAAAAGGCTTGCATAGCACCAGATTAACTAATCGGATGATTGTTTACATTCGTTCGGTTCGCAGTACCTTTGCGTATAATGAACGTTGGTTACATTAATTACTCTTTTAGTGCCCGTTTTATGCCTTTTCTTTATCGGCGCTTGTGAGATTACGTGTTCAACCTTATTACTTTTCCTTTTCTATTTTTGATGACTCAATCCCACTTTATTATTGCCGTTCCGAACAACTATAAAAACAATGTTGCGACTTAATTAAAGAACTGTTTTTAATGTAACCGTAGAAGATGAGGTTGTAAATGTACCTATACGGTTACCATTTTTACGAATCTGTTTATATGCTTATGTGTTTGACTTTTAACAGTATCAAATTTCATCAGCTTTTATTAAGTTCAACACCTAAGAAACGAGATTATATTATGAATGAAATAGGCCTGTTGTCTATTTCTAACATAAACCTACATTCTCTTGAAAATCGTATGTTGATCTCCACGATATCGAATGTCACCCAAATATGTCATTTAAAAAAGAATTTGTGATCTTGATAAAGTGTAAATTAACTAGTTATATTAGTATCAAGTTTCATCAGACAATAAAACTACTGCGCTATTTCCTTCCAATTTAAATTTGAATAAATTCTTAGCTTTACAAATCAGCTGGCCTATATGCGAGGTGCATTAGTGGTTAATGCAGGTAATATCTGATAGTGGTGTAGAACAAACTATGTACGTGGAGTAACAAGTGGAGCGACCGTTCTCTCTAATTTGCGGGTAATGGCGTCTAGCATGAGAGCCTAGGAAAGGTAATAAATTGGCGTTGGCGATCGATCGCTGCGCTGGCGCACAAATCAACCGCCACGTCAAAACAATGGCGGCGCGGCTGCGGGGGCGATCGTGCAACCACCCGCCGCTTATCGTCAAAACCAACTAAAGTTTAGGTTACACGAACTAAGTACTTGCCACTTAATTTATACAATACAAATATATTGACGACTTAAGTTTCATATAACCCACTTTGTCATTTATTTTTTATAATACAACGGCCTATTGCACTCAAACTTTTACTAAATAACTAGTTGGAACTTGCTTATCGCTATAAGTACAGCTTTAAGTTACTCAATGTTAAATTTGTTTTCAATCACTTAGCAACAAGTACTAAGATTGGAAGCGTGTAAACTCTCCCTTATGTATACCCCAAGACCTACATACTAGCACTAGAAATCATTTAACTAATAGCTTGCTTGATTCCATCTTACAGCTTGTGGTTTCTCTTAGTACGATTAAACATGCCATCAGATTGGCTTAGACATCTCAGTACAAATAAATTTGCAAGTGCTATTTGCAGCTATAGCCAATTATTGTTATATGAGTTTGGTTTTCCAGTGCACGGTTGGCGATTTGGTTAAAGCGGTCGCTTCGCCGCTTTCAACTGCGTCGTTGTTGTGGGTTCGATCCCCACGCGGGACAAATCTTTGTGTGATCCGCAGAGATTTAATCTGACTCTGTGTGTGTTAAATGTATGTTTGTGAACCCCTGCTACTCATGAGTTATTCCTAGTGCGGGTGAAGTTATAAAAAAATGTAATAAAGTATGAAACAGATGATTCTGATGTAATAAAGCTATCCTAGCAAAGCGAAAGAATTAAGGTTATGTAGATTGTTAGGAATCTCGACAAATGAAGAAAGATTACTTAATAGAGTAGCAATACTAATTGTAGTTATATATGTCTTTAGTTAGTTTGAGTATCTCAATGTAATATGTAATTTTATATCATACGTTTTTATTTCCATTTACGGTCTAGTTTGGATTATTAAAATATCGCATTCTTTATGCACCTACCCAAATTATCTCTGCACCACCTTATTGGTTGACTGGTAAAAATGCTTTTAGGCATTAAGTCCGCCTTTGTTACATTTTTGTGCAAGAAGTTGAATAATTTCGTAGTCAAGTCCCATCTATCAAAGGATAAGAGTTCTTTAAACTTCTATACCATTAGTAGGTAGAGCTGCAACACAATGTAGAAGCGGCTAGACAATATTTGCGTGGTAGTTTAAAAGTGACTGCCTCGATAGTCTAGTGGTTAGCGTATGCACCTCTCACCCCGAGGTCTCGGTTTCGATTCCCGAATCGGGCAAAGTGTTATTTGAGAAATTTTTGTCAGGAAAATCACAAGCACGTAGTTGGAGTTGTGCCCGATGGATGGCGATAGGCTCACCCCCTATCCCATGGGACTTAAACATAACAATCATGTTTATCTAACGCCTGTGAAATTGGGGCTAAAAATGCTACATTGTGCTCTTAATTTTTGACAATTAGAAGTAAATTCGAATATGTTGGCACTGTAAGTTTAAACTATGCAACTTTCCAAACAAGTGTCTCATCGTGTCGATTCACCTGCATCGACGATGCATTTAATAGTTTTAGATTTACAGCGTGATGTTCGTATTAGCCATCGTGAACCTGTTCTTATGCTGGGAAAAAAGCATGAATGAATGTTAGTGAGTTTTTGTTCACTTGTCACTGCGTTTCCGGCGGCTAGTCGGTCGCACGACGCGCGCGTGGAGAATCGCTGTACGCGTCGGACCGTCGCACTTGATCGCTACTAGGGCCACCGTCAGCCCTTTTTTCAAGGCATGCTCTAAAATACCAAGCTCTAATATCGAGGTTTCTGTCTCCTTCCTTATAGAAAAGTCTTGAAATTACTTCCAAATATTAATATGTCTATATAAGACAATTGTTTTATCAGCGTAATTATTATTGTTTCACCGGTGGAATCTGTTTATTCGTTTGGCATTTCTGGCAACCTTAAGCTGATCATGCTATGGATACGCTTCACCGCAGTTGAAAGTGATTGAAAAACGACCCAAAATAACTGATCATCATGGGACCGTACTGCAACGTGACGGTGCCGTTGAAAGAGGATACTTGCTTTTACATTATTAAAATACTTTTAACCTTCTTCCTACTGAGATGACATTAGAATTGTAGGTCAAGTTTCTCTAGATAAAATAAAACGATGAAGCCTTTTAGCTCTCACTGAAGAATGTAGTTCACGGCTTCTTTGTGACCGACTACAAATTGAGTTATTACCCTTCAGAAGCACTATAACTCCCATAATGCATTTTAAAAATATTTAACAAATTTTGCCGCTTTATCTGACATTCTTGAGACACGAGCTTCACAAAAAAAGCGCTGGAGCCAAGAAAAATTACCAAGTGGTGTATTACGAAACGGTTCACGTGGAGTGCTCATCGCAGTGTATTCGCTCGGGAACTGAAAAAAACAGTAAGGCGAAGCAACAGGTAGACGTCCAATTAGAGAGGGCCGCACTTGAGTGGGCGACGTGCCGCGCGACACCGAGCTTTGACGGCCGCGACAAAAACTGCGCCCCGTTTCGCCTGCCGCCATTACACTAGCACTTTTTGCACCACAAACTTGTCGCGCTTCACTTTGACTTTCACGACCTCCACGTTGCATACATATGCTGGTATTACGATTCTTCGAACTATAAATGATTTCATCTTTTGAAGTTTATTGAATTTTCAAAGATGCTTTTGCAGTAAATACAAACCTAGTTGTATAAAAGATCTTTTTAAGTTACAATAAAAAGATGGATAACTTGTGGGTAATCTTAAAACACAAATGTTTAATATTATCATCTGACTAAGCAGTGCAGAGGTATGCCTGAAATACTGGCGACAGAGTCTAATTATTAAACGATCCAAAAATGCTGATTTTGCCTACAAAAGGTTGAAGTACTAACGACCAATAAAAGTGATTGGGTTCGACCGCGGTCGATTACACCGAGTAAAAATTCGCACCGAAAAGCAGATCGCAACGCTAAGAGACATGTTCATAATTTACGACGAATTCACTTGCTCGGTTTATCGATTCATCTGCTACGAATTCTTATTTACATTTTCAATTTAACTGGAAATATTATTCGGAGGCGATAAATCAGGAGTCTCCTCCGACTTCTCGCGACAATTTCGGAAAGAGCTTTAATTCTTAATTATGGCCTTGGTCGCTGTGTCGTATTTATTTTACTTTGTGAAATTATCTGTTGGGCTGAGCAGCAATAAATTTGCTCACGCGATCGATAATTAAGATGTTAATGTGAATCAGCCGGGTTCAACATTCTTGAAATTGTACTGATGTTAGCCGGTTATAATTATAACTGAATCTTGGAAACGATTGTTCTTCCGTACAATTCTTCAATTTCGAAACTTTACATACGTTCACGATCACACTTGTGCTAGTGATGTTTAAGAGATAAAATATAGAGTAATATTTGCTTTAAAATACTACTGCAGATCAGGTTTGACATGGCTATTTAAAAGTACGAGTTTACTGTAGTTAATATAGGTCGGATAAAACCTTCTTAGTAATATTTTTGCAACTGGCAGTAAGCGCTTATTAAGCAGATATTTTTTACTTTTATGCTACCCTATAGTAATGGTAACTTTTTGTATTTCGTTCTTACGTAGTTAACATAATAATTGCTCAAAAATAATATAATAAAAGTGAAATATAACGTTTCAACTTCCGAAAGAACCTGTTGAATGATCTCAAAACCGTTTTAATAGACTAAATAAACAAAACATTCGGATCTGTATCTGATGATTAGCTAACCAAGAACGGGTTTACTGCATACTTTTCCGTTGTTAACACAATGTAGCCTATTCAGTAAATTCCACCAATGGAATTTTAATTCACAATTTGTCTCCCAATTTCTGGGGTTTGCTCGGAACGCGAGCGGTAATAGGAAGGCATGCCACGCGGCAGTCGCACGCTGTCTTCGAATATGCTGCCATAAAAATAATCTGGATTAAGTGTGACCGAAGACTTTTGTTTATACACTGAACAAAATCGAATTAACCGGGAATAAGCTATAAGATTGCTCAGTTTATTGGGCCACGTCGCGCCGTCGTCTTCGGAGTCCAGTTAGCCGAGCGGACGAGCGTGTGATGCAGTTTTAATGACATAATCCTGTTACCGCTGACTCGATTAACCCGCGCTACTGCAGCCTTGCTAAACACCCATCTTCACGTCCAGCCGTTCCGTCTCCGGCCAAGGCGATCAATCCAGTGCAGTGCCGTATTAGTTATTATCGTAGAGATCGAGAGCAGGGAGAGCGGAGCCAAACACCAGTCCAACTGACGTTTCATCGATTTACCAGCCTGCCGCGTTATTGATCATTTACTTTGATTACGCGCAGCGCTTTATATGTTACACTGGACGCCATTTATGAAATGTTGCATAATTGAAGCAATTATTCTCGGCCAGCGGCGATATCGATGTTTTAATTGAACATTGTAATGTAAATAATTAGTGGTTATTTGTTAAGTTAAAGTGCGAGGCGGTGCATAGTTAATACTCATGATGTATGTGATGTTGGGTGAATAAAAACACATTGCGGGCGGTGCGGGTACAGGCTGGTCGAAGGCAGCCGGGCTGCTTGAAGTAGAAGCTCATCAGATAAACACGCGTGACTTCACACAGCGACAGCGACTGCCCGCACGCACACTATCTAACACTTGCTAGAACTTTTATTACAGCTAGTTACTGTTTCTCAACAAAAATAATAAATAATGTAAACTGTTGACTATTATAGCTACCCACTAAAGGTTGCCTTTTCTAATCGTAAACACAGAAGTAGATATATTTCCTATTTTGCCAGAGTTATTTTTCATGTGGGTAGATGTTAAAATAGTCATCGTATATGTCACATGACTGTGTTGTTTGATGCTTAAGTATCACTAAAATGAGTACATACCTTCTTCAGTAGCCCAATGAAGAAATAGGGGCTATTAAACATGCAAGACACATTTATATCTGTAATAATTCAAGATTTTTTATTTTATAGTTACTAGATTTACTGTCTCCGACGTTTAATTTATATGTATTTTATATCAAGATCTGCATATTATATGGTCTGAATAAATATGTCTGTTTCCATAAACGGGCTCTTCTTGAGCTGCTTTAATTTGTGGTGATACATCTCACTAGTAATCACGATAAATTGAATTACTAAAACTTAATCGAATAACAAATTGAGGTAGTAGCGCTTAATATGTTTCAAAGTAACCTCTATAAAAAAAATTACGAATAGCCTCAATTTTTTTTGCTGTAAGGCTCTAATTAATACCATGGCTTGCTTTTTAAAAAAAATACCTTTATCTTCATCAATATTTAGTCACATATGGCTTGCAACAAATATTTGTATCAACCGGCCCTGCACCCGAAATAGGACGTTCTTCAATTGATTGTATTGGATTACGTCACCGTTTTTTATAGCCAGTGCAATAGATATCAACGCGCACGCAATACAATTAAAAGACAAGTGACTAACGTTTATTTTGTATGCTACAGCTATATAAGGTTATAGTTTCAATTTCACCAAAGCCGTATAAGCCTTGGATATATTTAGAACATTTTTGTGACAGATGAAATGTCAAATTTGTATAGAAATTTATAGGATTCACTTTAACTTAACTACACGAAAGCTTATCAGAAAATGGTGAAATTTGGTCTAAATCAGATAAACCTCTAGACAAAGTAGCTCAAAACTGTCTTCCCCGGACAACTTATTATAATTTAACTCAACGTCATGTTTCATTTTACGAATTTAGTACGTCCTTAGACTCATGAATTTAAATGTAATGTAGGTACGGGAGCTTGATGTTTCGCATTTCATACTCTGTCATGTATAGTTAGAAGCGCGATTACCATCGACATAATGCGGTACCTGTACATTACAAGGTGGATTGGAATGAGCGTGTTAACGAGCCAGAAACGAGTGAGACGAGAGCATGCATGACCTCGGGGTCAAGCGCGTGCTCGCGCCACCATCGGCAAATGTAGGTGACAAACCCAATCTAGAGCAACCTTTAAAAGCTCTGCGCGGAACCGCACACTCCCTAACAAAAAACACTTAAACACTTTTTGCATATCAATGTTTTGTCGACCGACACAAAGTTACCGCAATCACAACCGGTATGTACGTTTCGCTATAAAGATGTTTTTGCAGGTGATTGAAAACGGGATCTGGCAAACAAGCAATGCGAAAATAAGCTCGATTTACAAACTCATAAAAAACGCTAATAAGTGTATGTAGCAAATTGTGAAGTGTTAATGGTGTTCGGATTTCACGGCACATATACCTGTAATGGTCGAGGCTGTTGCTTTACTTCTAATACAGCCTGGCGTAATTGCTCTCTTGAACGAATCGTTTATCATATTAGAAGATTGAAATTGCTCGGAGCGAGAATTTATAGCATTCTAATTTGAGCTTTGTTACATAAATATGTTATGCAGATTTTGTGTCTACTTACGTTTATAAATTATGCCCCGGTAGACATCTTACAGCTTATTAATTCTGGTCTTGAAATTCTAGATATACAAGTCTGTATCTGAATGTAGAAAAAAACAGGATTTTATTAAAATTTTGTATGCAAATCCCAGAATATAATAAGATTAAGTAAACTCCCTAGACATCTTCCCATCATAAGTACCGTATGCAACCATGTTCGTAAAACTCCTTGTAATCTTACAAACAAGTTTAGTAGACACGTAGTAACAATAATTCTCACTTTCCACTAAATTAAATTATCATGTATTACCTTAATTTGATAACATCACACTCCATGCCTTACCTCATAAAATGAAGTAGAACCTCATTTTATAATACTTATTTGCCGTTTTTATAGCCTAGATAATTACACCCACACACATAGCAAAATGTAATTAAGAACGTAAGTAAGGAGATTGTTACGGGCAGTCGCATTAATGAAATTTGCACACTAATGAACATTTTTAATATGCATAACAGGAAAATATTAACTATTAATAAATATTACCTACTTTATAAATCATTCGACAATTATACAAAATCACTCATCGATGTTATTGAGGAAAGTATCGTTGTATAAAAAGTAGCTTCGTAAATAACCAAATATCGTTATTGGATTTGGTTGTTATTTTTATGGACAACAATAATTCAAGTATGTTTTCACTCTCGCATAGTCAAGAAGACAAATGTAAAGAATTTCTTTTCATTAACCGAACATTAAGTACAAGTTGTAGGGTGTGCTGTGTGTTGTGTGGTAAGGCGATGAAACTCAGCGCAGTGCTCAATAAATCAACCAGGTAAGACTGTATTTCTTTCGTAATCAGCTCATATCGTTTCTCGCGGTTGTGCCCGCCTAATTATTGTCGACTTTTACGATCGACCTAACGAGTTTTCACTTCGAGCCAATCACGATTTTACGGCGTACATATTTTGAGATTTAATTATTATAAAAAATATACGTGTGCGTAAAACTTCAAGCTTCGTTATTGTACCTATAAAAGAGAGCTGTAATTGTTAATCTGGAACAATACAAATAAACGGCCAAGTTTTCTTTTTTTATTTTACACATTTTGTTATAAGTGTTATTAACACAGTCCTCCGTGTAGAGAGTGGTTTCCCTCACGATTTCATAATTTATTTTATCTATAATACTTCTAATTTAGGCAAATGTGTTATATTACTACAGATCTTAATCTTAATTTGTGCTTATTGATATATGAATGCAAAGAAGTTGAGAAGAAAAAAGAAACCAGTTCTACACTATTTTAATAAAAATAAAAACTGATTATTGCTAATATTTTTTATTTAAGCAATTATAAAATATATTATTAGCTTTCAAATAGGCCATTTACATAATATTGAGATAACAAGTTGAAAACATCTCGAGATTGTCTTTTACAACGGTGAGATGATTGCCTTATTTATGATCGTATCGTCTAAGTATGTTGGTTACTCTTGTTCCACGTCGGTGACTATATGTTTTATGTTTAGGAATCTGACTGCCTTATCTAAGATATTAACATATTGATTGTGCTCACCGTATTGATGTGCGACAGACGAGACTCGAACTGGCGCGTTCGACACTGTGAACTAGTTTGTTCAGAATAGTGCTGCACCTTAATGTGCTCAATAAAAATAAGTTACAACACCGTAAATACACCTTTACGATAGCTCGTATCCATTAGACACAGCCTGTATATGGCAACATACTCGGTTCCTGGACTTTATTGTAAATTATTTGATCGTGAAACACCACGCCGTGTAATATGGCCGTTTATAGCGCTCGAAAATTAATAAAGAAATTCGTTTAGTGGCGGTAAGTCAGTCACTGTCAGGCAATACAAATAATATAGTGTATATTTTACCGCTAGTTAGTAACAACACTAGCGACGTGGAGCGCGCCGCTCCCTGCATCAAGTCGATCGAGTTATCTCGGCATCTAAACATAGTGTAGATGTAAAAGGTGATAAAGACCCCTATCTCCTCAGAGGCAGAGGTGTCTGGATATTAGGAGCGAAAGCAATTTGTCAAGTTCGATGTACGTTTTGTTAACGGTATTTTATAAAACATATCCAATACACCGATTTCTGTAAAGCGGATAGCTGGCGGCGATCATTTCTTCACTATCAGATAAAAATATTTTAACATGCTTCGTAACTTAGACTTTCTTATGTCAGTATTTTATTACAATATAAACATTGAGATTGTATTTGTTACATGCAAACAACTATAATTTGTAGCTATTGTTTTCGCAGAGGTGATAATTAAGAAGACCGTTATATCCACAGACTTTGTATATAGCGTACCTATTCAAATATATGCCTCCTACGATCAAAGGAGGCTTCTATGCTTGTGTAAGTTATGTTATCTTATCGTTCGGCAGTGGCCGTAGTGTTTACCGTCTTCTGTTTTCGTTCTTATCTAGGCACAGTACCATAACTTCTTCTGAAAAATAGACCTATGAAAAGGTTGTTTACGTGGCCCGACTGTATTGTACTGTTTTTAACGACTTCAAAAAAAAATAAGTTATGAATTCGATATATATGTATCTAATATTAACAAAATTGCACAGATTTCGAATATGTTGAATAAGCTTCAAAAATGTGTACCAAATTTCATAAGTTTATGTATTATGTCTGTAAATTTGTATGTTTGAATGTTTGTCCACGCGTATCTTAGTAAGTTTAATTTGGATTGTATTTTTTTATATAATAAGGCTTAGTTTAACTTAAGGATAGATGCAAGTTTTATAAAAACGGTTCAGTAGTTTTTGAGATGTAGATGTAAGTGATTTATTATTACAAAATTAATAATGTCACACACAAAACTAGGAATTGTTTATTATTAGATTATTACACACAGGCGGGTTGGCACTATAGGGTACAATCAAAGTCGGGCGTCGCGCGTCATGATGAGTTTTTGTTTAACAATACTGAACCGAATAGACTACCCGATTGGCTCAAACCGATTGGCTTTGTTGTTCGCCAAATACTGTCTAGCTGAAATTACCAGCTAGCTTCTGAGCCACTTGACTCAGATATATACGCTGCATTGAAATATAACTTGCCCAACCCGATTGTGCCGACCTACCGATGTGTGAAGTGGCCCTTAAATTCGTGACACAAGTTTTGTGGCAATACAGCATTTAGTCATTCCCGTTTGAACAAGAAAGTGTCATATATGTATGGACCCATGTTGTATTTAATAACTAAAAAGTTAAAATAAACGTAATTTGAGAAATTAAAAATACTTATTTTATTATTTTGAATTTCACAAAACAAAACTCCCTTTATTTCTATCTTTTTAGTTATTAAGTACAATAGTTTTAAAGTCCGTTTTTTTTGTTTGTTAAGTTATCTATTATCGTACTTCTAAAAAGTAAATTAACAAATGCTTCAGTTTAATATTCTTACTATGCACTTGACTCGAAACACAATTAACATTGCCGGAGTACGTTCATTAACTGCCACATATATCTCAATTAGTTTCACCATTGGAATATCAGAAATGGATAAAAAAACACTTATATTTATTTGCCAATTTGCCTGATGTTATTCATTATTCGGACCGAAAACGATTGGCGAATCTCATTGGCACATGGCAACGTTTTGACAATTTATGAAGCAATCAGTGTTTCTTTTCCCGTGTTTATTCTGAGAGAATTATTTATTTTATCTCGAGATGGCGCTGGAAATTGTTTCGGAGGTTGCTTAATATTCATTGATCTCGTCTCACGATTTGTTTACGTCGGAGCGCGTAGGCGCCGAGGCAGAGAGTGGTCAAATTAAAAGGTACCTAAGGCAGGCTTGGCCGGTGTCGAGACGAGCCAACGAGCCGGCCAGCCGGTTTTACTCCCCGGGGCTTCATGAGGTGTGAATATGCGGACCAATGCACTTGTAACGATTCACGCACTATGACAATTTTAACCAAATGATTTAGTAATTGGTCCTAGTTGTACTTGTTATGTAAATCGACTCGACACAACGCTTGAATAACAATTGAACATTATGCGAATTAAGTTTCTCACGTGCCTACACCTACAAAAACATAAATCGCCGTGAAGTTTTAGATATGTTCCATGATTAGTTTTTTCTGGCTTCTGTACTCATCAATAATTTTGTGTTTAGACACGCATGACTCGATAATGCTCAATAGCAGTAGCTGTCAAATATTGTCATGGATCTATACAAGTATACATGCGGCATACTGCCGTGAAATTTATAATTTTAAACAAATCAAATCGGTTTGAAAGCATATCAGCAATTTGTATTTGAGATTATTTATGTGAATGCTATGCTTTATGCTTTGATAAAAGTTATTACTGTTAATATAAAATTAGATAATTCGGTAATTTAATGGTTCTAGATGAAAAAAATTGAATGGAATACCACCATAATTATTTTCAATCTAAAAAGGAGAACCTTCGTACGTAGTTTCAAATATTTCATTTATTTATTTATTTATTTAAACTTTATGCACTAAAATGTACAAAGGCGGACTTAATACTCAAAGTATTCTCTACCAGTCAACCTTTGGGTGATGCACCTTTGGGTGATGCAGAGATGTAGATAGTAGGTGCAGTTTTAAACACGTGTGAGGCAGACATTTAGATAATAAGTTAATAGCTATATAAAAAAAACATTAATACATATTATACTAATACTTTTATAATTATTACTACAAAAATATATATAAACAAAATATAAAATATACATAATATATACCAATACATACATACATACACTACAGTAAATAATACATAGTTGAAGACATACACTAATGATGAGATGATTCCGCCAATTCATCAAATAGGACAGCACGCACCTTCATCTTAAATGAATAACGAATAATTGCAGTTACAGATATCATCTAAATTATGTTTTTCAAAGAACTGGTGACAGAATAAAACTGGCAAGTTAATTCATAACAATAATTATTTATTTAATTCAATCATTTGCGATTATACACTTGCAATATTTAATCACAATACAGGAAATCATATTCTTTTAAAAAATATAAAATTATACTATAAAAATAAAATAAAAATTTAAACCAAAAATTAAAATCATTGGCTCCAATTATAATTTCATAAAAAAATGGTAATAAAAATAAAAGAAAGAGAGATTTTCGATTGACATTAAAATTTACCTTACATTTCTTGGTACCGACATAATTTGCGTTTAATTTGACATATACATTTAACATTGGTAATTAAATAACGTGCTAGTGACTGTATAAGCGCCGTTCACTGAAAACGCTTGTAATGTTGAAAGAATTCAAATTAATTTAAATTACTTTAGACAAGTAAATGCACAAAAGTATTGCTTGAAGAAGGCGAACTAATTAAAAGTTTGCTTCTGTACTAATAATTCGTTTGACTGTCAAAGTTTTGCGTCGTTAATTTTAATTAAAGAAACGCGGAGCTGAGTTTGTAACAATATTAAAGCATTGAAATTGGTGATCCGCTAAACTTCGACATTCTGCTCGAGGATGACCGTCCATTCGTTTTAATTAACCCTTCTGTGGGTCTCATCTGCTTCGCTATTAGAAAAGTTTGAACTTTTTTTTTGCAAAATTGCCGCGACCGCGCGATAAATCAATTATGACTTGGAGTTCCGGCGGCACTTGCTTCAAACCGAACACGACCTACTTTTGATGACTAAAATTAAGTGTTCTTTTGTTTTATGGAAAGTATGCTCTAACAATAATAGCAAGCATTGTCGAGTAACCTACATGATTGATATGGCAGGTGGAACGTTACTACATATTTTTCCCTGATGTTCATTTGTACGTCGTGTTCAGTTTGCACGTATCCAATTCCCCATTCTGTGCGTTGCTCCCCTCTGTCCACGTATTAATCTTGGCCGGTTTCTTCGCGTCTTTGATTAAGGTTCCGTGTGATGTATTTCTTGCGCGCTAACCTAATGGAAAGACATACGTCAAGTGTCCACCTTATTGGCTAGCGGATTGGCTTAATGGTGCCAATGCCTGGCAGATAGTAAATTTCGAGACTTTCCAATACACCAATATACACGTCCAATAGATATTACTGACGATGAAATTGGATTATATTATTACCATGGCAAAGACAAAGATTCGTGTATTTCCTTTAATGTTATTCTAAATCTAGTTTTAAAATAAGATAAGATACGGTCATTTACTTGCAAATAACATTATGTAATCTATATCTCATCTGTGGTCTTTATTTAAAGGCTTGAGGTCAAAAACTTAAAGATAACCCCGGCAGTCGCAACTGTCTATCTCTGGAATAGCTTTGGTATGTTTGATTTTAGATATTTGTTGTAGTTTGCCCGTTTGCTTCGCTTCAGACCGGATTTGTCATGGCCATAAAACGTTTAAAATCGATTCTAGATATTCGATTCTGTAATCAAAGTTTAACTTTTCTAAAATTGTTTCCATTTTATAAATAACGACTTGTGGAAATAGGAGGTGATTGGTATTTTTGCCAATTAATTAAATAGTAGTCTAGTGTGTCTACTGCATCAGTAGTCTTACTCTCTATAATCGATTGCAAGTTAAGAAATATATAGTTGTTCTTTCGTGATTAATAGTCGTATAGATTTGTTAACTAGTAACGGACTAGAAAGCTTTTTAGTCAATACATCAACGAAACGTCACTTTTTGTTCGTGTGTTTCAGCTCAGCACATCCATTTAGGCCATGTCGTACTAATACCTGTCTTTCTTGTTTATACCAACCTAACGCGTGTCATAGTTCACTGTTTTAATAACAATTTATCACGTCTACACATAGTATGTTAATTTTTATAAACCTCGATAAATATTTGTATAAAATACCGTTATACCTCTGTATAATTCTTCATGTTTAATCGATTTGGTCCATAACTTGTTAGTATTTGGTAATATTTACCTGTTTTCTGTTCTTCAGCAATATTGAGGTTATAGAGCTATGGAGGTGCTTACGAACTATAAGCAGGTCTATCTGCCGGTTTAATGATAGCCTGGATTCTGAAATTACTGCTGCATGAAGCATAATGTTAGATATACACGCCTGCAAATGTCTATGGCCTAAAATTAACAGTTACTGGCCGGTAGATGGTACGTAGGTGTTATACATTTATCATTACACTTTTATCTTATTCAACATACATATGATACATCCAATAGATTGCATCTGTCTTAACTAAGCTATTGGCTTTTGGTCTGTTGTCAGATGTTCCTACAATTTTACAAATATTCCTTTTGACAATAGACTCTACATAAGTATTCGAGATTCGTTTGATAAATGACAATATGCAACCATAAAGAGACTGCTTTTAATCAAGGGCATTATTACAATACACTTTCCTAATTAAATATTTATCTATGACCTGATGTTAATTTATGCTAAATCTCAACAAAAAATTGTCTCTCATTTTCTATTACTTGATTGGGTGGCGCCGCTCATTTCTGATCGATTCTAATATATCTGTATCATTAAATTTTATCTACGTATTTAACTGGTTGCTTTTGGGAATGTTTAGAATCTTATTGTATTTGTTATGTGATCCCTTCGTTATGAGAGATGGCGTGTTAGAGTCGATTATGACCATACCATAACTCTTGTGCGCCGGACTTTATATTTGTCTGCTGTAAAATTTGTATTTTATGGTTTTTGGAATTCGATGGTGTCAGCCAAACTCTTGAATGGAATGTTTGTTTATGTTTCGTGTTTGATTTTGTTTACTTATTGGTTTTGTTGCGAGTAATTAGTGCGTTTTGAAATGATGCGGTTTTGATAATAGTTTCTTCAATACGAGTTTACAGCTGCTGTACCTACATGAACAACATATTTTATGTGATTTGCGGACAGAGATATTCTATCTCTAGAAATTATCGATATATCTATCACATAATATGTCCACTTCACATATCTCCATGTTATGTTACACATGGCAGCCCCTGTAGACTTATATAGAAAAATAACAAGCGTTTTATATTCATTATCTTAAGAAGCGTAGGGGAATGAGATAGATTGAATATCTTGCCCAGCATGAACAGTCGCTATTACCGTTCAGCATACATAGTTAACAGCTTAGTTGCTTAAATAACAAGTTACCAATATTTCATTCTAAATAGGCGAAGTTGCTATTATTCTAACGGATATGCAATAAAAAATTAAACAATCTGAAAACCCAAACAGCTAACATGTTTTTAAAACATCTTATTAATTTAGTATCAGAACATAAAATCTATACGGGGTTTTTGCGGCGCTTTTTATTGTTATATCTATTTATACGTGCGAGTTTAGTGATTAATGTAACGAGATAAACCTCATACAATACAGTATGCAAACCGAGAGAACGCCGATCAACCGTTTTGATATCTGCGCTAATTTGCATTGTTACATATCTAGATGTGCTAATGTGGTATTCTGTGTGGGCAATTACATTTATTCATTTGTACCCATCTGTTTGGGGTGTGTTGGTACCATTATGATGACACATTTTTGGTTTTTGTCGTTTATTGCTGAGTACAAAAACTAAAGTGTAGCTTAATATTGTGTTCTTCAGTTTGTAATTCGAGCGCATAGACTAAAAGCATTTTTCTGTTCTGCACGAGTTGAGAGAGTGCAACCCATCAGACATCTATGTAAGTACTAAATCGGTTTTTCTTTAGATTGCTATTATAATACACTTTATTCGAATTGTAACAAGCCTGGTAGAAAAAGAGTATTTTTCACGGCAATTCACCACGTAGTTTTAAAGCTCGTCACCTTTAATTCCATAACAAAATAATCATTCAGCATTTTAGCCCGCAATAATAAGATTTGCTAGATTATTCGGCAATTGAATGGAATAATACAACAAATAAATAACCAAGTCACGAAATATGCAACGACTCACAATTTTATTACGTTCACGCACAGCCGTGGTCTTTTGGTTGTGTGGAAAAATGGCGGCGCTCATTATATGCAATGAATCGGCCGAACGCATAATAGTGGGCCATGCTGGTCGTGCATGGCAAATTATACGCCACTGGATGTCATTGTGATAAATAATTTACCCGGTCTCATCCCTATCGGTTTAATGCACCGCAATATGTAATGGAAGGAAGAACTACAATTATATTGGGGCTAGAGTTGCCGTATGTTACCTTTACCTATAATCAAAGGTTTTTTTGACAACTTACTCCATTGTAAAGTCTTATAACTATCGATCTCTTAGATGATTGGTATATTAATGATATTTTTTATATAAAAAAGAAATAAAAAAAAAAGATAATTAGACCTAATTTTCTCCCACAACCGCGATTTCGTAAACATAAACATAACACAATATCACTCGTTCCTCTGCTCCACCCAGAAAGGTGTGGCAGAGGTGTACAACACCCACACTTCACTTGTTATGTTTAGGTCCCATGGGACAGGGGGTAAGCCTATCACCATCCACAGGGCACAATTGCAACTCCGTGTTTTTACTGTGACTTGTCTGACAAAAAGTTTACAAACAATACTTTGCCCAACCCGGGCATTGAACGCGAGACCTCGCGGTGAAAAGCGCATACGCTAACCTGTAGACCATCGAGGCGGGTATAATCGTAACCTAAAAACTGTTTTATTTAGGCAATATTTGGTTTTGTGTTATATAATAAAAACACTTCCAAATTAGGTTAAGCATTTAATTACAATTAATATTCTATGTTTACGTGGTATTGTCGCCTACCATGCTACCATTTTGCTACAAATCCGCACACTAGTTGGCAACTTCAGTCGTAAGAATGCGCAACAATATAAGACCTAATATTGTAAGGTATACACAAAGTTGTGTATTCGCAGGAAGAAAACTCTTTTATTTCTCGAACAAGGAAGTTAGCATTGCTCTACTGAGCAGTTTTAAATGTGTGGAATCAAGAATTTTTTGTTTGTAAATACCAAGTTGCACTAGAAGCGACGCAATTAATTGATGTTGATGTTTTTCGAAACTTTATGCATTTATAAATATGTACCTATTTACTTTTTATCTGGATATTACTGCTGCGTAGAAGTAGCCATTGATACAACCGATTCTAAAATCAATTATATTATGATCTGATCGATCTTTTATAAATAGTGGATCTCATGTCAATTGCAGGCCAACAATCATCACCTACACAAGTTCTTAAGCAAATTTCTACAGGTAGAGATATACGAGAGCTACAAGATTATGGTATAACGTCTTGTGTCGGTGTACTCGTGCCTTCTAATCTTACCATGAAAATGAAAGCGGAACACAAACGGAGAAATTTGGTGACAAGTTATAAGGCCTCCCTGTAAGTTATTCCAAAAGGCTATAGATTACTATTATCTCAACAAGTCTACAGTTATTACATTTATATCTAATATGCTCGTCTAAAACTATTTCAGATTTTTACCATTATAAATTTCATTATTTTTGAAAATATAACAAATATTTAATATAGAAGAAATAAGTCTTCGCTAAAGCGGTCTAATCCATATTTTTTATTGGTAATTGCTGTGAGAAAAACTGAAATATCCTCGATAGCAATTAATGAATAACTGGCGGTAAACGTTAGACTCGGCTATCGGTGTTACACTAGTACAAACTGCAATTGACTCGCTCCATACACTGACTCGTAACAATATTTGTTGATAAATGGAAAGATAAGTCGGATATTTTACTCTGGAGATGCTACAAATTGATACCAGTGTACACCCATGTATATTATTGTTGATAACGCCTATGTGTGCGTGTATTAAAACTCTCTATCTAACACGTTTATATTGATGCAGTATCACGCCGCGCACCGATCGTAAATGTCATCTGAAAATTTATATTCATTACGATTAGATAGCAGTCCACAATAGCCTTCCCATTGTTGAGCCTCTACCACCTGATCGATCTATGATATTGCCTTTTTATAGTTGACGCACAGCCCCAGGACCTTCCACATTTTTATAGATTTTCAGACCGAACAACTAACGGATATAGTGGCTACGTATTTTTACATTAAAATTTTTATGACAGGCTAATTTATACACCACCCACATTCAAGCTTCTTGGTACCAATGTATAAGGCATGGACGTAGTATTGTTATATTAAGTCCATGGTATAAGGTTACATGACTGTCAAAAATATTATGTTGCGTTGTTTATTCATACGCAGGTCTCCAAACAAATGACTGCTTATAAACAATAAACTAGTCGGTTAAATGTAAAGACTATAAAGCCATCACTTCGTATTGACTTTTGTTTCCTTTTTCATTATCTCTCAAAGTTTATCATTACAAAGACACTATAATAAATTACTAAACACTAATCTTACTTAGAAGCCGACTAAATTATCATGAACAATAGCATCTAAGTGCATTAAAAAGTGCAATCTCATACAATATTATTTTTATTGTTTCATTGAATCAGCATTTACGAGCTTTCCTAAGAAGTACATATAGCGCTTGAACCTCAGTCTGATCAAGAACCCGAATGCGCGGCCGCGTACGCGCAGCAATTTGCGACTCGGCTCAATATCGCCGATTTACGACGATCCATTTCCAATTTTACGAGCTGACTGACGCGTCCATTTATGCAAGAACTCTGATCTCTCGCCGCAACAGTCTAGCAGCTAAGTTGTTACGCGCACAAACGGTAGGTCATGTTACAGCGGCAGCATTCAGTCCACACGTTTAGTTCCTATTCGTTGTTACACCACTACTAAGCTGCTCTGACGTTCAGTTCAATTTATAAGGCTACGAGCAGGCCCCGGGCCTAGCTGGCTCTTCTTACACCAACACGAAGAACGCACAATCTTGCACTTCAAATTAATTGCTGTCGTTCGTGGAACAAAATTACTACAACAATTACATCAGCAAAATATATTTCTGGTGCATTTGGCCTCGGTGCGTAAAATATGTGTGTTTTAGCCCTGCGCAGCGTATGTGAAACCGGTATTTAGAGCTTTATATTGAAGCACACGTGGGGGTACATTTCATGCCGTACTTAGTCTAACACATGCAATGCGCTTTCGTGGAAAGCTAGGTGCGTTGTGGTTTTGCGATGAATAATCGCATACAAAACCGTCTCACAATGGCCAATGCGAGTGTTTAAATGCCCTATTAAATCTTACGGGCTGCGTAGGATTCTGTGGGATTCAATTACGCTTTGTGCGCGATGAAAGGCGCCGGAGTTGTACGTGTAAACTGAGCCGCGAGCCGCAGGAACACATCCCGACACCTCGGCCTCAATGAGCCCTGTCACAAAAGGTGCAAACGAAATAAGAACAGGCACACAACACGTATCGCGCCGGGGGCAGATTGAATAAATGCTAAATTAAATAAGAGCAAATAAAACCGTCCATTAATGAGTAAAAGCGTCTCGAATAATTCGAGTGGCGTGACATTCACGACAAAAGGTTGGGTCGGTCGCCATCGTCACCGCGCGCTGTCCCTACATCTCTACGCCCGCTCCCCGGGTGACACGCTGCTGACATACATTGTGCCTGATTATTTGATTGTGCAAGACATTCCCTTCTCATCCCGCTGTTAACAAATTACATAAATACCATTCCAATTATATTAATGATAATTTAATACATTAAAAACACCTCGGTAGCTCTGTCGCAATATGCGTAATTTATTACACATTTCTTCCGTTACCGTGTAACGTGTTGACATTATAGCGTCATAAACAAACAAATAAAAATATTAACATAATCTTATCACATAATTACAGTCAGAGTGTACGGTATGGGCGTATTAAAATTATTATCGACACTTGCTCCCCGAACGTTCGTGGCAACATAAACAGAACGTTTTCTATTCGGGAACCAATTATCATTTACATATCATAGACGAGGCACCGACACTCGCGGCACGCAGCCGGGGTCAATACATTTACGCTGCTACCATTTTATAATGACACGTCGGAGTCATCACGTCGAGGAGAATATTATTCAAGATTTAGAGGTCAAGCTGGCCTGGTCGTGGATATGCTCGATCGGTATATAGATGCATATGTGTGGTATGTGAGTACCAAAACAAGACGGCTAACCAAATCGCTTTTGTTAAGATTTTATCTCACCGTTAAATACTTCTAACCATTATAGTATATCGAGCGACTCGTTTAAACCTGCGGCAACCAATTATTATGCTTGTTACCTTTGGGGATACTGTGATTTGGGGAGGTGTTGAGTCTGGGAATTGTTGCTATCTAGTTTTATGTTCGCATTGTTTGTATTGCTGATGGATTCTTTTGTAAGACTACAGCGGATGCTGCTAACGAGTCAGCTGTTCATCGAATAGTAAGTTGTAACTAGTCTGATGACCAGTGCATGTCTAAGATTTGTTAATGTCTGAAAATGGGACACGATATTGCTGAGTCTACTATTCTGCAGCAAGCCAAAAATAGTGGGTGCCCCCTACTTCGATAACAAAAGCTCTACGGCGTTCAAAGCCGTATCTACGTTTAATAACTGTCGATAACTCGATATCATAAGAGCGCCGGTCGTATTGGATCTGTTTCCGTTGATACTTTGTTAATACCACACTCACATCAAGTGGGTATCAATAAGTAATTAAAGTATCACTCGGAACACTTAGAAGCAAACAAAGCCTCGCTATTGGTCAGTTACCTTCCGTCCACTACATTAGTTTAGGCGAGAATTTCTGACTTATAACGAGGCGTGACGAATTCATGTATCAAACTGTTCATGTTTCAATTGAACGAGGTTTTTTTTCTAAGATTATAAATAGAAACGTTAGCTGTGATGTGACATTGAAGCGATTTATTCACACTGGCCGAGGTGTCGTGTCAGCCCCGATTATTCGCTTTGTGAAGTGTAGGTGTCAAACGATGGGAGTTTTTGTGTAGGTTTTATACTATTCAAAGAGTTTTATAAGAACTAGTCGACCATTGGTAAAATTTTGACAGTTAGCGTATAAATTTTTCGCTTTCTTACTTTATGTAAGCTTTAACATTCGTTGTACATGAAGTCTTACTTTTATGTTATGAGGGTAGGTAAAAACAATGAAACGTCATTCGTTGCGATTTTTAAACACTACTATGCTAATGTTTAATTTATTTTAATCGTGCACAAATGAGAATATGGACAATAGAGGATTTTTTTTTCATTCTTTGGCATACTGAATGTGTTGTATAGTCAATATACCGATATTGACGATCTAGGCTTAAAGCAATATTTTATTTTGTAAAGCTCCGTCGTCTCGTGCAGCTGTTATAAAGCCTACTCACGTACGTTGCTCAACAACCTATTTAGTAAATTAAGAATACCGGCCTGGTTACAACACCCCACGTGATAGGTCCCCGGCAATTTTCATAATTGTACTTAGATTTCCGTCGAAAAGAGGTTAATGTAAAATACACTGGTCTCACGTTGTAGATTACGATCCGTTAATTTCAAGATACGTAGTTAAAACAAATAGCTTCGTTGAAATAATAACTGCTTGTGAACATAATTGAAATAAGAATTTTGATAATCAAATTAATCTCTTACAGGCAACTTAATTAACGTTGTTGCTTATAACAGCGTATAATTTGCGTCAAAATTGTTTCGCGTCCGATGAAGATCGTTAGGTGAGTCACTATGAACATTATATATAAATACAGAGTCATTTTAAATATTTTAACTTCTCAAATGAACTAGACCACAAGTAGTTCGTAATTGCATACCATTTTAGGCATTTTCGCTCATTCATTCCTTTCGACATTTTTGTTTATAGTTTCAGATTGTGAATAATGAGTTGCGTGGCAACTTAATTTTATTATGGTCATGACAAAATACAGTAAGTAAACATTGATTTTCGTATTCGTGCGCAAATTGTAGAGCTCTAAATTATATTTTTTTCGCTACGAAGTGTTCAGACTAGTGTGTAGATGAGGTTATTAGTATTTTTAAAATGACCCTGTATATTAATAGCACGTGATATTGTTTGGTTTCGTAATAGCTCCACAAAATAACAGGTTGCATCTCATAAAGTTAACGAGAGAGATTAACGCTCATATTTATAGTTTGTTTTATATCTCGCCTCTCGCTCCTGCACTAATATTTTGCCAACTCTTTTAGAGCACCGTTAGTATTAACTGTACTGACTAATGAGGAAATTCAATTTGGCATTTAAGTCTTTCTTGTAATTCAAAATTTGTATTTGATACAACGTATTTGTGTAGCTGAATGACTGGGATATTAATAATGAACACATAAAGTAATATAATAATAGGTATCATGTTTTGCTATGAACGTATTATCGTCCCTCACACACACATGTAAAACAAATAAGCAATGTAAATAGTTCGAATGCGAATACGATACCACGAATAGGTAAATGACAAAATACTGTGAAAATTCTTTGATATTCACTAATTATCTCATTCGTGTTAATTAAGTTAACAAGCATGCTGAGAATTAATTAGCATATTAAGTTTTAGAATTAGAATTTGCAGCGGTACAAGATGTAGAACAAGCTAAGTATGCGTTCGCTCGCTGATCGTGTTGGTATCGCAGCACCTCGTTGAACTCTTTCGTATAGCGGCAAGGCGGCGCGCGAGCTCGACGCCCGCTCGTCGTCCCCCGCGACTCTAATGAGATTTAAGGCCAAACATCGAGAACGGTTATGGTGGAACATTACACGCTCTAGGATATTAAAATGAGACAAATTTATTGCTGCTCTCCGATTATACTTTCGATAAACGCGCAGACCGGTGATTATGATATCTCGTGGTTTAATCGTACGATCGATACGAAGTCGCGTTCCGTTCTACACTAAACCAGTACTAATAAAAAAGAAACTAGTTACGGGCGGGTCGTATTCGACAGTTTACGTTGGAAAATCAACAAGGTGCTATAGTGGGACCATAAGTCGGAAACGCGGTGCGTTATCGACTCAATCGGGCTTGAACAATGCATCGAATGTTTCAATATAGCTCCGACAGCATTTTTAACGTTTCATCGGTGCTGTAACAATCGTAAAATAAATTCTCTACGCCTTCTCAGAGCTCTGATTAATGTTATACACAGCGCCGCGTCGCGTTCTTATTTTTTTCACCTGTGTTATTCTAGCTTAATTTATGGAGGCTGGCGAGAACGCGACTTGTGCCTGATGCCGCGATTTCTCATTGATTGTACTCCTAGTTTCTTGAAAAGATACGCTGACAGCATTAACAAGGGGTTACATTGATAGTCGCAAAGTGAAATCTGTAATTACAATGTGTTTTGACGAGTAAATAATGTTGAATCACTAAATTATAGTGTTGTTACGGTGCTGACTTGTAAATTAATTTGGCGTTGTATTTTGATGTTCACTCGTAGGTTTCACATTGTTTTATGTTGGCGTGAATGTGTATGGGATGTTATTAGTATGGTTTGAAGGCAGTCGGTCTTCGTTGACCGCAGTATGCGTTTACTTGCGTCTGCGGCCGCAGCGAGCGTTACCCCCGGTCATACGCCATGGATGGACACAATGAGCTGTACACAGTTCTTATGTACATTATTTACACTCGCAATATCATCACCACGAATGACACATCGATTTTGCGAGTCATCAAGGCATGTTGAATGTAAATCTGTTGTTACAACTCTATGAACAGAATGGCTTTCAATTCTAAACTGTAGAAGTTTAGTGCATGTTTAATACAAAGCTCACAACTGCTTATTTGATGAACAAACAGCCTTTGTCCTTTATGATTAGCAGCTGTCGGAAACCTTTGATGCTGTATATCATACATTACTATACAAATATATTTAGCGAAGTATTCGCAGAAACGTTCAAGGATATCTATTCTCTATTTATTTAATTCTGATTGTTACGCAGTGCTGCATTACGGGTTTCAAATAAACATAAATTCTACCCGTTCCGCCTTTATAAGGTACTTTTGTATTCCTCAAGGCTACGCTTCTCCGTACTTTAGCAATAATAAAGAGATTAAAATGAAAATCAGTAATGCATACTATGGGGAAGTTTAAGGGAACCACGTCATGCTGTGTTATGTACGCCAATCAAAATTGCAGTAGATTGAATTGATGATGATCAATAATATGTACCCAAAATGGTGATTAATTTTATTATTCAATTTCTACTGTAGAATTTGCTCTGAACAAAAAAATTGTAAGTGTTAGATGCGATACTGCAGTTAAGACGTTTCAATGAGAAAATTCAACATTTTTGTCGAGAAATATTTTAAAACACTACGAATTTAAAGCACCCAAAAATCAGGACAGTTATCTGTGAGCCATACAAATACCTTTCTTGACCCGAGAATAAAACAGGAGACCTTAGAAACTGTAGTTGTGCTAGCAATGCGATGTGTATTCAAATATGATGGATCGGGCGATAGGTAAAGTATTATCTGTTCTTGAAACTCATTAAATCTCTGCGAGTATTACTTGTCTCATTTTTTTTCTTCTGGGTGCCACTATCCGGCAACAAACTCTTCAGAAAAACTTAAAATCTACCTCTAAGAAATTCATTTTTGTGACTGCTACTTTCTGTTTACATAAGGCCATTTGTTTTTCTGTCTGTCCATATATCATTAGAATTTTACCATAAAATTGGCGTTAAGTTACCTTACCACTAAAATAACATAACTTAAAAATCAATTGCAATAATTATATGTCAGACACCTACATAATATATCTTACCTTACATGATTTTGCTATTAGTTATAATTGATTTTGTTTAAATTAGGCTGAATATAATCGGCAATAATTCTTTATAAAACATTGTCGTTAATTGGTAGGCGTGAAATTAAATACTTAAGTAGGTATATCCTGTTTAGACTAGTTCTACTACAAACAAACATTCTGTATTCAGTTATACACACATCATCTCGGTCTAAGGATATTTTATAAATCATTTCATAACTCAAAAATATTTGTCCTATAGTAAAAGATGAGAATAGTTCTCATACAAACTTTTATTAGCATATGGCTATAGCTATAAACATTACCCTATCTGGTTAAAAATCGAGTCATATAGTGAAAAAAGCTACTCACATTAAATTACAAATTAATAAAACAATAATTAAAAAAAACCGGCCAAGTGCGTGTCGGGCCACGCGCAGTAGGCTTCCGTAGCTAGTCGTAACAACATAATATTTCGACTTAAAAGGGATTTACTATCTGTATTAAACAAGTAACATCTTCATACAAGTCATTACTTTCAAAGGTTTTTGTAATTTGCACGAATTATTCTAAGTAACTGCATTTTACACTTTGGACCCCAATTACTCTAGAACTAATTAAGTTAAAGTAACCAGATAAATAGCGTCCTTCAGATAGGCAATGTTTGTAGTACACGAAACCAGCTAGCACGTATGACGAGATGTATGAATGTTAAGGAAGCGAAAGAAGTATGTAAGGAGCGAAGCACATGGCGTTCTATCGTCTCTGCCTACCCCCGTGAGATGAAGGCGTGATTTTATATGTGTATTATGTATGTTTATTTATGTTTCAAGAATTTTGAACGAAATATTCTAAGTAACTGCATCTGACATTTCGGACCCCTATTCCTTTTGAACTAATGAAGTGAACTTATCCGCTATAGTTTTCCTTTAAAGTTCATTACATGTACTACCGACACAATTTTTTTCAGATTTTAGGATCCAGTAGTTTAGCTTTTAGAGGGGGGGGGGGACGCCCTACTCGAACAAAAATTTGCTCTTTAAAGTTAATTATCTCGCAAACGGATCCCTAAATCAAAAAACTGTCTTAGCAACCCCTAAACGTTTTTAAAAGTCCTATCTAACAATGCCCCACACTATGGGGTAGGCGACAAAAAAAAAAACATCCCTACTTTACATGTAGGGGAGCTACCTGAAAAAAAAATATTTTTCCAAATTTTACTCTACGGCTTTCTTTGTTTAGTTAACATACATGTTTATGCAAAATTTCAGTTTTCTAGCACCAACGGTTTCGTCGCTATGCCGTGGACAGACAGACGGACATGGCGAAACTATAAGGGTTCCTTGTAGGTACTACGGAACCCTAAAAAAATAGCGAAGTAAATGATGTTAAAGTGGTATTAAAAATTGACGTTGTGAAAACCAAATTCTATTTTTAAATAATGTGATGATGATATGAATGATGTTATAAAAATATATTTTTTAAATTTAGAAGCACGATATCATAGAGATTTTTTTTATACAAACTTTTGCTATAGGACAAATAGTTTTGTAGTTATGAAATGATTTATAAAATATGTCTAGACCGTGTTGATAAGAGTATATCATTGAGTTAGTGTTGTAAAAAGGAGTTCATAAAATATAATCGAAATTTTTATACGTTTTCTCTATGAGCCAAAGACGACAAAACACAATGGGTCCTAAACGTTAACTACCTTTTTCACATTTCCTTCAATTACACAGCATTGACTATCCACCAAACACTAGAACATCAATACAGAAAATAACACTGTTGTTTGAGCCTATATTTATCACTTTCTATAAGACTGTAGAGTCATTTCATCACGTTTTGGTTAAAAATTCTCAGGTACAGTTCCGATTCTGTTGTTTTTATTTAATTTGTTTAATAATTCACTATCCCTCCATTTTTTACCACAAAATCGAACAATGTTGCCATTTAATTACATTGTATGTTCGCCTCGTATTTGATTATGTTGTTACGTAAATTATGGTATTCTTTGTTTATATATTTATATTTTCATCATCATCATGTAGCCTCTCGTAGTCCACTGCTGGACATAGGCCTCTCTCAATGTGCGCCACAACACCCCGTCCTGTGCCTTCCGCATCCTGTCCCCTTCAGCGACTTTCTTCAGGTCGTCAGTCGACCTGGCAGGGGGGCGTCCCACCTTACGGTTGCCGAGTCGCGGTATCCATTCCAGGACTCGTTTGCTCCAACGGCTGTCGGTCCTTCGGCAAATGTGACCAGCCCACTGCCACTTCAGCGAGCTTATTTATATTTTAATATATTTCAACTTAATTATTGGCACATTTTACTTTGTAAAATGTTTTAAATAATTAGTGCCCATTTTTTTATTACTTATTAGTCTTGATAGGCTAGATTGTAATGTAAATAAGATATCATAATTTTAATAATTGATTTCTTATAAATATATAAAAAAAAATATATATTATATATATTATACGCATTTCAACAGTGCAAATGGCAAAATTAAAATAAATTCAACCAAAGGACGTCAAAAAAAATTCATATCTGGCAATAACTGACAAATGACATTAGTGATATTTTTTTGTGGTATTGTTGTATTTTTGAGAAAACAAGTGATTTGTGTGAAATGGCCAGACCGCAAGCACTCATACTGCCTTGATGGGATCAGGAGCCGTGCCGCAATGTTTAGTCACGAGTATTAAACCATATTATAACATAACCTGAAAACAATTACAATATAATCAGAAGTGTCAGTGACTTGTATCATTTAAAAGCTGTAGTAGTCATAATTAACTAAATAAATCATAATTTTTGGTGGCTATTATTCCAAGGGCCAAAATATATGGACCCTGAGAAATGTCCTTGGAAGCTTAATTATAACTTAAAAAAGTTCGAAAAATGGTTCGGTAGATTTCAAATAAAAGCTTGTAATATGATCATACAAGAAACCATTTATCGACCACTTTTACTTCTGAAAATGTTCTTACTTATGAAATTCTGATGACAATGCAAATGCAATATTATTATGTGTAAATAAATTTTTTGTGGTCCATCCAGGATCTCTCCAACTCCTCAACTTTTCTGAATAATTTCTTTTCCGCTTGAACATTTATCTTTCGTTCTCCTCCAACTTTATTTTCTTGACACTTTTTATCCAATACTTGCTTATTTTTCGATTTCGTCTTTTTTAAGACGTATGATTTGATTTATTTGAAATATTTTTTTAAATTTCGAAAATTCAGCATATTATCTGCAATCTTAGCACAGCATTGAAAAAGCAATTCATTATTAATATAAATTATGTGCAGGAATACAAAGGCTTGTAAATCGAATCAGATTACAAGGTGTAAACGCGCTATCCTTTTGTTCTTGCCTGCAGTTGTTTCGCACCTACTTAGTTGTACAGAGTGAGGGCTCGTTACCTCAGATTGAAGGCTCGCGGTCGTCGGCCGGATCCCCTCAGATCCTGTGGCAAAAAACCCCGCATGCCCACGCCTACCCACTTACGTATGGCTATGAAGATTCGTTCCCATTTCAATGGAATGTTCAGTGTTGCTAGGTGGTTTTTCGGGAAAATTTGATCGAATATCCGTATTTCGGTTCTTATAAGAATGTGAACCCAGTAAAATTATGAATACATTGAGACAGATTGACTGTTTATTCTTGCGTACTGACATCGATACACCGTGATTGGCTTCTGATGATTGTTATATAAATGTTTTTACTGACTATTCAGCGACGAATTTTATCGTTGTATTCACAATATAAATATTTCATCAAAACAAATTTTAAAAGAAATCATCTCAAAAAAATCGAGATGCCTGGCAACACTAAATGGTACTACAACTGCACAGTGATGTGATGCAATCACCATACTTGGAAACCTATTGGAACTGGCCGCATTCATATATTTCTGTTATGTGACAGCGTACCATAGCGATGTTTATTGTTCATTAATTCATTAAATTACATTCATAGTTTACTTCAAAATTATACCATAGAAACTAAATACTGTGATTTATACTTATATTAATTTTGTAATCGGTATATAATTTTGGTTAATTTAAGTGCATTTTTCTGTTATGAAATATGTTTACTATAAATTAAGTTCTATAAGAAATAGGAATAATCCACACAGAATATTGTAATGTTCTTATTATAACATTCATGTTAATTTAATAAATAACGAAGTGCGGAGTAAATGATTTATGTATATATAATATTTCACAACTAAGTGTAAACATAAATAAATGCTTCTATGCGTAGGTTTCTGTTGACTGTGCGTATTCTTGCTAATTGCTTTGTTTGCTTTGTTAATATTAGCCATATTATTATGTTTGATAGAAATCTATGTATTTGTATTGTAGCAATATTAAAAATGTGACCGTTGTATTTAATAGTCTTTCTTATAATTTGATAACAATGTAACTATAAATTTTGCTCATTTGCAACTACGAAGAAAAAGATGAGGATACAGAGAGCATTACCGTATATTCTGTACTTTCGTACTTGTAAAAATGAAAATGGCACTAATCGTTAAGTTTATTAATAAACTATGCATAAATAGGGTGCAAAAATAACGACTTAAAAATAAGATCTAGTTAGTGTCTTGTATGAATAAAAACCACTTAATCCAATTAAGATTTTTATATAATCATTTATTTAACCCGCTGCATGGTCCCATTGAGCACTCTAATTAAAATAAATTGATTCCGATTTCAGAAAGGAATACCTATTAAAATGCAAATTATGAGACTGAGTGTAAGAATGTAAGGTGCAAACTAAATTAAGTGGAACAATTATCAGGTATCATCAGCAATAAAAGGCTCTCAATGCTCCAAGTTAAATAAAAAAAGTTTGTTCATTAAATATCTAATTGACGGCGAAGTTCTAGTCAGAATACTTGAAATTATTTTACTTATACTAATAATACTTATAGAAAATAATTAGAAACTTAAGCAATTTTACTTGTAAGATGAAATTAAACATGTTAGAACCTTTTTAATGAGCCTGGTGTCTTATTCGACAAATGTGATAAATATGGGGTCTGATAAGTTTTCTGTTTATAATATTTTAGTTACAAATAACTTATTGTTTTTTAATTTTAAGTAAAAATTTATTATACTACTGAACCTGATATTTAATCATTATGTGCTTGTAAGTACTATAATAATAGCTTGTAAGTACTATAAGTGTATAATAAATTGGGTATATTTGTGATGGAGTGAGAAAGAAAACGTAGTTTTATTTGAATTGTATTTTATTTTTCATTTATATTTTTTTCCAATTTAATGATTTTTGATTAGGTATTTTCCACAATAAATATTCTTTTAGATCGAACTACAATACAAAATATACAATGATGTGATATAAAATGAATGCTAACTATATCTAATTTTATCACAGATTGCGGCAATATTGCCATTTTAATTAATAGTAGTCGGCAAGTTTTGCCCAACAACACAGCCTAAATAGGCCTAACTCATACATATCTACTTATTTATACATCGAATCAGTTAAGCTCAGATCACATTAAGATGATTGACAATGCAATTACAACAAAGTCATTACAACAGATCTTTAAAAACCTAATATTGTAAGACATTAATTTCGCCAAGACAGTTCATTAAACATATACGAAATAGGCATATTTACACTACAATGACTATAAGTACCTACTTTTAACTATTTACACTAGATAAACGCTAACCGACTAGCCATCACAATTTTTGAAATTACAGTCACTGCATTTAAAATGTCACAATCACTTAATTCATGTTTTATATCACTAAATTCACTGAGAGTTGATTTTAAACAGTTTTAACACTATACATGGACGGACATGGTGCGAGGTGACGCACGGGGCGGCACTTGATGAGATGTGTGGGACGGGTGTGGGGGTAGAACGGGGTGTGCTCCGTGCACCGGCGGCTGCGGCAGCATGCCCAGGTGGTTCCTTACGTGGTGGTGCCTGTGCATTGGCAACCCACCACCAGAACCGGGACTAGGCACTCCATGACACCGTTGGTTATTTCGCACATCCGGTAACGCAAACTTCAGTTTTTCCCAAAACAGTCTATCACTCACGTGAAGGCACTTATTGGTTTTCAAATACAGTCTTATATCAGGATCGAGATCCTTATGAGGCACTTGACCTACTAACACTACAATCAGTCTTTTCCGCCGGTCTCTCAACACTTGGTGAAGAGCCGATTTTAATTCGTAACGCACCCACTCACATCTTAAAAAGTTTTCACTGAGAACCATGATTGTGCGACGTGAAGATTCAACAGCCTGTCTTATCTTCTCTGGCAAGTGGGCGGCTAAGTCGCGGTAATGTAGGCAAAGCTTGTAGGAAGGGTCACCGCGCTCTAACATGGGTGCCAGTTCCTCGGTGACCCACACTTCATCTTTTGAACTGTAGCATAGAAATGCATCGTACATTTTCTCTGAGTCTTCTCTGTCACTCGTTCTATAGAATAGTCTTACACCGAATTTCGAATGGAACCATACTCGTATTCCCTGTCTAAACACAAAAACCATTACGCTGACAAGAGCCACAATTAAAAAGCATCCCAGAGTAGCAACAAGCAACGGCATGTAGTCTTGGACTTCTTCGTTTGTTATAATTGTTCTGGTTGCAGTTAAATTTCCATTAATACTGTTGTTGATACTTGGCATTCCGGTACACATAGTTCCATTTTCACTAGCGATTTTGAATCCAGAATCGACATCGTCAAACATACTATCACTGTAAATGGTGACGTCAGTCGAATTTCCTTTGGAATAAATGCATTTAATGTCTGACAGATCGGTAATAGAACTCACTCTCTTCGTCCATTCGCGGAACATTTCCGTGTATTCACAATCGCATGACCAAGGATTATATGAAAGTGTTATTTCCGTTATTGCAGGATTGATTTGCCACACTGACAGAGTAATGAGCCTATTATGGTGAAGGTGTAATATTTTCAGACGTGCCATGTGATTGAACATTTCTTTGCCTATGTGTTTTATCTTGTTATTATTTATATACAGTTCTCGTAAGTTGTCTAAGCCGTCAAATTCTTGTCCTTCTATGGTGGCAATACTGTTGTAATCCAAGTGCAATACTTCCAATTCTTTCAGGCCATTAAATGTTCTGTTGTGAATTGTTTCAATACTCGAAGCATTCAAATACAAAATTTTTAACTTTCTACGGCCAATAAATGCGTGGCTCGGCAGTACCTTCAGTTCATTACCATCCAGGTATAGTTGTGTGGCTTCCATGGGTATTTTTTCAGGCAACGTGTTCATATATCCAGAATTGGCGCAGTCCACGACATTAGCCGACCATGATGGATCGTGGTAACAAGTGCAGTTGTGAGGGCAAGTCATTTCACAATCACAGGCGTCAAAGTCACAGCAATGGCATAACGCATGACAATGAGATTCGTATTTGCACAAAAACTGATGAGGAGCAGCATCAATCAAAGCTACCTGTGCATTTCCACGGCTGTATAACAGCTTACAATTTATGCTGTCTAAGTCCATTAATTTTGGCTGTGTTCTTGCTCTGTTACCGGTGTTTATTTTTTGTAACCAATCCATCGTGCAATCACATTCTAATGGGTTCCCACCAATAAAAAACTCTGGCACTGACTTATCCTGTGGAACAGCAGATATTCTCAAAGAATTAGGGTCTAAGCTTGTTATTTTGTTGCCATACAAATCCACTCGGGTTAAATTAGGTTTCTTGAAAAATGTGTACGACTGCACTTTAGATATTAAATTGTCATTCAAATACAACATTTCCACAGAGTTTGGTATGGCACTTCCAGTTATTTCTGTTAACTTGTTAGAGCTGGCGTCGAAAGTACTGAGCGATAGTTGCGATTCAATCTCAAAGTAATTTCCAAGTTCAGCAATCCTGTTAGCGTGAATATCCAGCCACTGCAATCCAGTTGGGATCATCGCGTAGTCGAACCATTCCAGTCGGTTATCAGAAATGTTCAACCACACCAAATTAGGCAATTTCGCAAAAAGTCCGCCGATATCTGTCAAGTAATTTCCGTCTAGCCGTATTGCTTGCAAATTGATGTTTGCGTCAAAAGCGCCGGCTTCAATCTTGTGAATTTTATTCCTTGACAAATTCAAAATCTTCAAAGAAGTCATTCTATCAAATACGCCTTTACTGATATTGCCAATATTATTTTCGGTCAATCTGAGGCCATACATCTGTTCCATTGTCATAAAAGAAGCATTTTCAATGCTGACAATTAAATTTTCGCCCAGATCTAATGTCTTCAATTGAGGTATTTCTTTCAAGGCGAGAGGGACCTCATCAAGTCTATTTCCATTGATGTGCAAGTCTTGCAAGGAAGAACAATTGCGCAAAGAATGTGGGTGTATTTTGGATATACGATTACTGTCTATAGACAAAACCGATAGCACTTGCAGTCCCATAAAAGCATAGCTCTCTATATTGGTTAGTCTATTGTTCGATAATGTTAATGTGTGTAGATTGCTAAGCGAACTGAATACATTTTCTGGTATGTGTTCAATAAAATTGTCCTGCATTTTAAGTATTTGCAGGTTATGCAAGTCACGGAATAGTGCTATTTCCATTTTCGACACCCGGTTGTGAGAAAAGTCCAAGTATACAAGTCTCTTCAGCCCAGAGAATGTCGAAGTATTGATCCAATCAGAGGTTAGCTCGTTGAATGACAAATCTAACACTAGAAGTTGTGCTAGATCGCTGAATAATCCTGGTGCGAGGACTGTTATGGTGTTGTTATTTAAATATATCTCTTTCAGCTCTTCGGTGTCGCTAAAAAGTTCTGGAGGTAAACTAGTCAGCTGATTGTCTGAAAATCGTATCGTTGTTAATGAAATTAGACCTTCTAGAGCTCTGTCCGCGATTGAATTCAAGCCATTCCCTTGAAAGTACAACTTTTGTAATCTGCGCAATCCTGACATTAGATTTGGTGGCAAAGTGTCAATGACATTCCGTGATAGATCCAAAACCAGTAGATTATCTCCACATTTTTCAGATGGATGGCGATGTGCAGAAGAAAATTGAAAATGACTTATATCTCTCATTCTATTTCCAGTCATATTCAAATATTCTAGGTTTCTGAGAGTACATAGTGCTCCTTCCGGAAAAACTAACATATTGTTTTCACTCAGATCCAATCGTTCCAAGTTTTGTACATCTCTTGAAAAAGCACTTGGGGTAATTTCAAGAGACATCGTAGACCAATCCGTGTTATGTGTTCTTATAGTTAGATTTCTTAGTTCCCGCAGTCCAGTAAATGCGCTATCAGACAGGTTCCCAATTTTACAGTATTCTATGGTAAGCTCGCGCAGTTCCACTAACTGTCGGAAACTGCCCGGAGCAAGTGAGCTTTGAAAGAACAGGGCGTCGCTGCATTCGAGGCGTAATCTAACTGTTGGATGCGGTTGAATTGCGCTGAAGTTTGTGTTTTCCAATTCGCTATTTATGGTTCTCAGTCTGCATTGTAACGCTACTCCTGAGCCGTCGTACTCCGTCATCCAGCCGCACTCATCGGGGGCCTGGTACCTCGTACCCGCTGATAAAGATGCACCCCTCACAGATACCGCGGTGCTAAGCACCAACAAGGCGCACATAAACCGTGTATGGTACATTGTTTTGTTTTCACAGATCACTTTATATTACATAGTTTTATTTATCATCGTTTCGCACTGAATTTCCACATAAACATCGTATCTACGCACTAGTCCATTTTGTTTCGCCTCGCAGTCGAGTACTTCACTAGTCGAACCGGCCACTTAACTCGTTTCTCGCGAGAACACTAATTGGACGGGATCGTGCGTCCGCAACCTACAAAATCGTGGTGCACGTAACGCGAGCGACCACGCAGAGGTCTGGGGTGGAACTGAGTCGGAGTCGAACCTGCGCTGCGCTCGCGCACAAGGCCGCGCCGGTTCACGCGTTCCAACAGGTAAATTCACGGCTAGAGAAAGAAGGTATTAAGCGCCTTAAATGTTGTTGGGCGTTGGGCTATATCGCTTTTGCCACGAAGCCTGTCAGAAAAATACACTGAACGCACACAGAGGCGTGCGGCACACAACACCATAGAACGAAACCGCTTTTTGTAGCACTGAAGCAAGCTTTGATGCGGTGCGTGCGAGCGGGACAGAGGGATGGTAGCGGGGTAAGCGCATAGCTTGGTGGGGGCTTGAGGCAGCTGGCCAGGTAGTGCGCGGGCACTGCCAGAGACGCTGCTTGTTAACACTCCTGTTGATAGAATTGTATTGCAGACATTTGATGACTGTTGACATTTTGTTTACTCACTATTGCTAATGAAATTAATAGTGGGTGTTCATTTCGCGCGTTGTTAATTAATTGTTACTTTTTTTTTTGTTTTCAGACGTTTAGCGATATTAATAACAGTTAGCTTAAAATAATAATAATAATTTGTTATGATCTTTCGCAAATATACTTCATCACAATAACATTAATTAACAGGTTGCTTAGTCATATTTTATTACTTTGTGAAACATTACGCTAATGAGACCAATTTATTCTTTGTACCTAATATCTTTCTCATGAAAAACTTCAAATAATAAAACCTTATTATTTATAATTATAATAAGAAGTATTCCTGATCAAGTAAGTATGTGTGGTTATGTATGTATACCTTTTTTTTTACTTTGCCTAAATAAGTAGAATCAATTAAAAAAAAGTGAGATACGTTGTTTCGTTACTTCTGCGTTGTTTAATATGTGATAATGTTTATATTGGTGTATTGAATACAATCCAAGGAAATAGCAGACATATCTTTGATGTAATTTGATTTTAACTAATTCCTTTAAAATATTTCCTGCGTTACGCACGCGAGTTCACAATTTCTTTATAAATTTCGAATAAAATTGCAGGTTCTGTTTCCAGGTAGATTCGGGCTAATCATAAACTATTGAGTTAAACGATTTTGGTATAATTCCCACTGTTGAGCCACGAACCTTTCATCATATTAAACGTCTGCACATTATGCATTTTATGTAGCCACCAATTTGCTGAGCCGTTTGATTTTACAAACTGTGTCGAAACTAATATAAAATTAGACTTCATGATTTATACCAATAACCAAAACGTTTTACGCTCACGTATTATTAAGGACTGTTTCTCATTTTTTGCACATTTCGAATATTTCCATATCATTAAAGAGTAAAAATCGAGCGCCAAACGCTAAATTACGGTCGTATTATGAAGCAGACGTGACATCTGTTTCTATTGTGTCTGCGTTGATGCTAATTGTTGCCCATATTTCACACCTGCTGTTGTGCAAAAAAATCTATGTGCCTACCTCGAATTTGGTTTCCAAACCAGTAAATCAATCCTCTCATAATAGAGTGCCGTCAATGGTTCATCCTGTAATTACTTTAACATGTTCCTCTATTCAAAACATATATGTATTATCTAGTAGTGAAATATTTAAAAGTTATGAAAATAAACTAGTTGACAATAAATATTCTTAATCTGGTATAATAAATGGTCATGATCATAATTTTATTTGGTGTCGGGATGATAGGAGGACGTGGCGCGTCGGTCGCAGCGCTATTTATGCGAGGTGTTGTGGCCCCGATCCCGAGGCGCCTGCTATATCTCAATTGCAATAAATTATCTCCTTAGACACGCGAGAAGCGGAAAATTTGCAATCGCACCAGTCGAGACCATAGCATTCGCATCTCACCTCTTTTATGTAAACAGCGTAAATGGCTTTGTAATAGGAATCGCGTCCGTCCCACTATGACACCGCCTCGATATTTCACACCGGGTCCCACGGGTCGTTTGTCCAGATCGCGCCTACAGACTCCACAAAAGGCCAGCGGGAGACCTCTCCTTCGACTTTTTGTCATAAGTGGCGAGGCGTTTCTTGTCCTATGTTTATAAAGGTATAGATTGGCGGTAAATCGTTGGCTATTGTGGCGCTATTTAATGTATATTTGGAGGGCTGCATCGGCCGTTACAACAAAATATCGGTATTCAATTTACCATAGTGCATGTCGACGCGCAACTGTCCGGGTTGTTGGATTGTCTGCGTGGGCACGCGAGCCTTTGATGTGGGTCACTGGCTTTTATGATTCACCTGGAAGATTGGTTTCTAACTAAAGCCTTATTGTATTTTATACAATACGTGAATAATATTTAAAATTTATGTGCTCCATAAAACATAGAAGCATCCTTATGAACATGCAATTTAACATCAGAGAATAAAAGGAAATCATCCATCCAAACATGGTCAGCGCCGACTTAAATTCGTTTTATCGGCTGAGGCCATCGGTGTGTAAAATGATTCTGTAGTCGATTTCCATTAAGTTATTAATTTTTGTAATTTCGGTTCCTAATCTCCTTGGACGGGTCCGATACTGCCGCGACACTTATCTCGGTGTCGGGGACACACATAATCCATTAAGTCGTCATTTTCACGCGGTTGCCCATTCCTCAACCACGCGTCAAACCCGCCCCCAGACGACGCACGCCGTATTGTTCGCTACCGCTTTATCTCTCTTCACTGCACCAAGGACTTTTTCAACTCAACCTATTAAACTTATTATAAACCCTAAAACAATAGACGGAACCTCTATAACACTTCGGTTCCGGGTCCGGCGGGACTTTATCCTTGTCGACTAATGGACTAGTTTGTTATCTAATCGGGTACACGGCGGACCTATTAATAATTTCCCACATAATTTTCTAATTAACGTCCTGTCTGGCGAACGCTCGGGCCTCTGGATACACGAAAACGGAAATGACGTAGAATTAGGGTTAAGTACACACCGTATTTATCAAAGTAATTTATTTGTGTACAATTTGAGGAGTTTGTATTCCTATTATTTATTTATTTATTTATTTATTTATTTATTAATTCCATCTTACAAGCTAACAGATGTTGCATCCAAAACGCTCACAAGATTAATTTTATGACAATATTAAATACAAAATTACATATATAGAATTAAATTATTTACAAGCTCTTTTACAATAAAATTTTCATCATAGAATATAATTTGTCGATAAAATAAAATAATAATAACAGTAGATCTAAATGATAAAATTAAGAAAAAATATAAGCATTATAAAGTCAGGAATAACAAATAAAAATTGAAAACTTATTTTACTTAAATAATAATAATCATGTCAAAATAATAATATGTCTAATAGTATAAATAAATATAAATTTTTCCTAATTTTTGTCATTTAAACAAATATAAAATTGATTTAACAAATGTCCTAATCCATCGGCAAATAAATCAAGTTCGTGGTGCTGGGCAAGCGTGTCCCCGATAGTACGGAGTGCGCGGTTGGTGGGTGCGTGCCGGCCCCGCTCGGTGCGCGCGACGGGCGCCTCCAGCAAGCGAGGGCGGCGGCGCGGCGCTACCTGCCGACCTTCCGAATCCGCCGATATGTTCCCTGGGACCAAGATACGGACTCGCTCTACTATTTGAGGACTATCGATTTTGTTACGAATTATTGAAAGGTAATGCCCTATTTGGGACATAGACCTTCTTAACCTCAACGTATCCATGTCCACCATACCCGAAACGAATATAGAAGGATAAAGGTAGGGATAGTATCCGTACTCTTTCTTGTATGTCCATCGAGAAAATTTCCTTTGAATCTTTTCTATCATTAGAGCGTATTTTTCCTCATAAGGATTCCAAATAATACCACCATACTCGAGTTTGCTGCGCACATAAGCATTGTACAAAACTTTTGCTACCCTTATACTATCAAATTGCGATGCAGTCCTCATGACAAAACCTAAAGTTTTGTGCGCTGACTTGCACATTTTGGTTATGTGAGTGTGGAAGTCTAATTTGTTATCTAATATTATACCTAAATCCCTAATCTCATAGACTCTATCTATAGGAGCGTCAGTCAATTTATAATTAATAATCATAGGTTCCAATTTACGAGAGAACGATATAACTTTACACTTCTGATTATTGAAGGGAAGGTTGTTGTCTTGACTCCATACGGATACTGCATGGATATCTCTTTGCAATGCTATTGCGTCAATTTCAGTTTCTATTCCCAAGCTTAGCTTTAGATCATCCGCAAAGAGGAGACATTCCGAGGTCAGCACAACTTCCGGTAAGTCGTTGATAAATATTACAAATAGTAACGGCCCCAATGTACTGCCCTGACTTACTCCGGACCTTGTAAAGTAGTCCCCAGAATCGTATCCACTTAACCTAACAAATTGACGACGATTACCTAGGTAACTGGAAAAAAAATTGAGAAGCTTTGGCGTTAAGCCAATGATGGCCAACTTTTCCAGCAGTTTATCATTATCTACCAAATCAAAGGCCTTACGAAAGTCAAAGTACGCCGCATCTACCTGCTTACGCCTATCCATTTGCGAGAATACATAGTCTACATGCGCTATCAAGTTAGTGGTGGTAGAGCGAGCGCTGCGAAACCCGTGTTGACTATTATGTAATTGATGGCAAATTTGGCTGTTGATGCGATCACTCAGAATTGCTTCAAAGATTTTAGCAAAAACAGATAGGATTGCAATAGGTCTGAAAGAAGAAACATCCGTGCCTCCTTCTCCTTTAGATACGGGGGTTACTCTGGATAACTTCCAACTTTCAGGATATATCATCTGAGTTAGTGAGAGATTGTAGAGGTGTAGTAAAGGCTGTCTGAGAACTGCCACACAATCCTTAACAAGAAATACAGGTATGTTATCAGGTCCACCAGACGATCGCGGCTTGAGGCGCCTTACTGCCTTTCTGAGATCGATCCCATCAACTGCTACGATCGAAACGGAAGTTGCATCCCGGTAATTATCAGCAGCTTTAGTAGCCATATCCGGGTTCAGCGCAGGTATATCAGCATGGAACACTGATGAAAAATATTTGGCAAAGGCGTCGGCTGCGGCCTGATGCTTCGATATTAACATTAATGACTGATGACATTTGTTTTTGTTTCAGGTAATCAACATTAACGATTCCGAATTCTGGTTAGAGGTGAGCAAAAACGAGTGCTATTTACTAAAATAATACAGCGGTGTTTGCGATGCCATTAGTAAATAGATATACGAGTATATCTATATGAGTGAAAGGATTCGCGGTCTGACTTAATCCTATTTACGAATAATGTAAAAAATAAAACTTAATGCGTACGTTAAACATTATAAGTGTTTTGTTACCGGGTGCTAACCTCTGACGGGTTAAATTGTAGCGTGTAAATTGAAGAGATTTTACACGTGAACAGAACCCTTAGTAGTGCGTCAGATCGCGACACGGGCAATTTGGCGCGAGAGAGGCAACGTGGGTTTATTTGTTCGCTCAGGCACCTGGCGATTCAGGACCCACGGGGTGTGGAAGATAAAAGTTATGGAGTCGCATTTTTAATAGCTACTTTACAGCACTACAATAGAGCCATTCTCGTTGTCATTACTTCTCATTACCGCAGCAGCAAAATTATGCCTGTTTCTTATGCGGGTAATTATATGATAATTTTATACACCTCACAAAACAACAGGTTTGTTGCTTGGTTTATATTTTATTCTGCTTTAAATTTTATTCCATGTTATAAAAAGAAACCTTTTATCTGTAAATGGGCAAAAACATAAAATCCCATTCTATGGTACGAAAGTTTGTTTGACGAGCACATAATATATTTTGATTGAACATGAATGATGTTATTTTTTATTACTTGACTACAGATTCTTACAACAAGAAGGATTTGTAAGGTTTCAATCCAATCATAAGGTATCGAGAGAAATTTAGGCAGAGCTCATTTGCCATAGTAATATTAAAATTAACTGATATTTGTATAACATCTAATTGATTGAAGATGCACAGTTAATACACGCTTATTTTACCCCGAAGGGTATAGAAAGGTGTAGAAATGCTGTATTCACACCTACACTTCGCCAGTTATGGTCAAGGTCCTATGTGACCACGAAATAATCCCGTATAATTATTTTTACGATCAGCAAGCTCATACACCACGAGCAGTTAACTCAACTACTATCTTCTATTTATTATTAATAAAAACAATCTCCAAACCGTCAGCTACTCCACACCATTGTTGTCCTACTCCAGAGAAGCGCGACGTGCCATCGAATGGGACCGGTTAGATTACGCATTGTCGTGGCACAATTAGAAACTGTTGCGGAACCCTGGGCCCACTTTGTTATTCGCAAACAATCGCTAGTGACATCTGCGCCCTTCACTTTACTCTCTATGCTCTGCACCGTGTCACCGGTGACTAATAGTCCGGCTGAAGCATCTGCTAATTGCTGCCCATTCAATTTGACCAAAGATGCTACAGATTTGATCAACCTTTTATGTGAACGAACATTAATGTTGCTTGTGTAGACCGAAGCCACTTGCTTTTTATATCAATGTGTTGTTTTTATTCTACACATGATCATCCATACGTTGTACACCTGATGGTATGTGGTAACTACTGCCTATAAACTAAAATATACACAGAATTCCAACACAGTGGCAACAGTGAGATAGGATTCATGGGTGGTGCATTCTTCGCTAAGTTTATTGATAAAGCTCTAATATAACTCCATAACCATTATTTGTATCACGAGATGGACTGATATCCAAAGCGTATAATTTCATAATTATCTCAATCCTTATCCTGATTACTTGCGATCGGCACTATATTATTCTTTTTTATTATTTAATAGCACTCCCACCTTTCAACTATTTCGTCTTGCCAAAATCTGTCCTTTTGTTGGTCTTCCTACAGTCTTATAGTGACCAACCTACAAATATTTAGCAATGCAAATTATAATGTTATGTTCTATCGAATCCGAATATTATCTGTCGCTATATCTCATGACAGACTGAACCAATCTGTCCGTCTTGCGTTGGTAACAAGGTTTCGATATAATTTGCCATTGTCTGCTACAAATAGCTCGCCGTAGACGCTGACTAATGATTGATGAATGATTGAATGACTCATTGATAAAGTGACATTCAATAGTTATCGCTAGTTGATAGCGTTCAGCCTGTTCTATTGTCTAAAAGAAAGTTTTGACAAAGCTTTGACCACGTATAGATTATTTATCTTCTTACTAGAATTCTATGCACCCTGTTGCTGACTCATTTACACAATTAAGAGTTGTGACTGCATGTTTTCTTCACAAAAATAATGAGTTTCTATATTTTACCAATTCAAAAGAAAATTATAATTTTAATTAAATTTTGTCCTAATAAAACTGACATTGTTCGCAACAATATAACTTGTATCAGTTTTTCAAACTGCTAAAAATAAAACCACATTTTGCGAAGGATATTTCGGTGATAAAATCCATAAATTTTTGTCGACTGTGTGTAGGTTATTAAAAAGGAATATCTTATCTTTTCTTTTTTTTCAATTCTTTCTACTGTCATGTGCAAATTAATGTGACTTTTTCGTTTTTAGGGTTCCGTAGTACCTACAAGGAACCCTTATAGTTTCGCCATGTCCGTCTGTCTGTCCACGGCGCGGCATAGCGACGAAACCGTTGGTGCTAGAAAACTGAAATTTTGCATAAACATGTATGTTAACTAAACAAAGAAAGTCGTAGAGTAAAATTTGGAAAAATATTTTTTTTTCAGGTAGCTCCCCTACATGTAAAGTAGGGATGTTTTTTTTTTGTCGCCTACCCCATAGTGTGGGGTATTGTTAGATAGGACTTTTAAAAACGTTTAGGGGTTGCTGAGACAGTTTTTTGATTTAGGGATCCGTTTGCGAGATAATTAACTTTAAAGAGCAAATTTTTTGTTTGAGTAGGGCGTCCCCCCCCCTCTAAAAGCTAAACTACTGGATCCTAAAATCTGAAAAAAATTGTGTCGGTAGTACATGTAATGAACTTTAAAGGAAAACTATAGCGGATAAGTTCACTTCATTAGTTCAAGAGGAATAGGGGTCCGAAATGTCAGATGCAGTTACTCAGAATATTTCGTTCAAAATTCTTGAAACATAAATAAACATACATAATACATATATAAAATCACGCCTTTATCCCACGGGGGTAGGCAGAGACGATGGAACGCCATGTGCTTCGCTCCTTACATACTTCTTTCGCTTCCTTAACATTCATACATCTCGTCATACGTGCTAGCTGGTTTCGTGTACTACAAACATTTCCTATCTGAAGGACGCTATTTATCTGGTTACTTTAACTTAATTAGTTCTAGAGTAATTGGGGTCCAAAGTGTAAAATGCAGTTACTTAGAATAATTCGTGCAAATTACAAAAACCTTTGAAAGTAATGACTTGTATGAAGATGTTACTTGTTTAATACAGATAGTAATCCCTTCTAAGTCGAAATATGTTGTTACGACTAGCTACGGAAGCCTACTGCGCGTGGCCCGACACGCACTTGGCCGGTTTTTGTTATTCCTAAATTTTGAGCATTTATAAGTCACGTACGCCACCGATATAAGCATTTGTGTTACAATTATAAGGTGTGAAATACGTTTTGGTTCATTCGTTAAACGTCGAGTCTGCGTGACATCCCCCGCAGAGAAATACGTGCTCCCACTAAGAAAAATGTTAGTAGGCATGTTAGAAATTTCAATTGTAACATTTGTTACGTTCGCATACAAGGTTCCCTATTCGTTCGGTTTGTGCCGCCAATGAACGTCCCCAGATATTATCGGCATACCGGCCACTATGTTGGCCCATGTGATTAAATTCTTCGCCCTGATGTACGGCCCGCGGCCAGCTTACAACTCCTCACTTATTTGTCCAACTCGCTAAATATAACTGTTTCATATAAAAAAAGGCCTTGACTGTTTCTTGTATAACGCTTTATTTTGACTGTCCGAGTACCCTGATATGACATCAAGCAACTTTCATGGATAGGACAATTCCAACAAAATTTAAGAGCATTTTATGCAAAATACAATAGAATGGAAGCAGCGAATATAATTTGATTGTTAAAAAACACATTTCCCTATCAATTTTATGAGCAATTTATTCTAAAAACTGGCAAATGAGATTATTATTTAAATGAATGCAAACGTGGTATTGGCGTTTGATATTATTATTTATGGCGCACAAACAGAACGGTGACAAATTTCGCAAGGCTATGAGGCGCGAAGGGACAGTCGCCTACTCCTTCCTCAAACACAATAAATATCACGTGTACAAGGGACACAATGATGCAAACGCCGTAACTTGGGAGATTAATATAATATTTTTGCGACCGTACACAAGCGGACCGTTGGCGTTGCCTAATGAAATATGGCAACATGTTCCTTCATTCCTGATAAAACCTTCGGTGTCGGAGTTTTATTGCGCCTCGAGTACGATAATTCAACTTGGCCAGGCAGTGAAATAATTTACATGGTGGTCCCTTTACGTTTTTTTAAGCGCGGCTACCGCATTTTTACCATTCGCTTGTGAAATGGTAGGGCTTGTCGGCGTTCCGTCGAATCCTTATCTCTGCACATTCGCGCTTTAGTAAGCGTCACAAAAATATCTTATCAGTTTAAGTAAATAGTTGTATTATTTGATTGCGACTTTGAGTTTATCTTTAGCTTTGGTATTTGCTCGTATGCTCTGACTAAGAGTACTGTAATTTATTGTTTTTAATCTTCTTAACTGCCTACATATTTCTTTAAAACTGCCCAAGTGGCAAAAATAATAGTTTTATTTTTAACTGAATAAATAAATTGTCAGAACTTATTTTAAAAAAAATACGAAAAACAACAATGACGTAATCATTTTTATTGGGTGGGTTATAAAAAGTGCACAATCGGGACGTTAAACCGACAGCATTGTGATATTAACTCTCTATTAAATATTTTTCGCGTTGCTGCAGACTAATCTTTATTCCACAATAGGGTGGTAATAATATACCTGCATAAAAAATGCTAAAGTAAAGTTTTTTATTTTCCGTGGTTCTGTATATAGTTTTTTAGTGATTGCTCGTGTTGATAACTGTAAAACTGAGTCTGTTTTTCGACGTTAGTTAAGTAAGTAATGAGTCATAAGTAAGTAATCGTCTTTATAATGCTACTTTTTATCGCACCACGAGCGAAGTCGTGAGTGGAAGATACTGGAATATAAATCTAAAAATCACACTGCGAATTTTAAAGTTACAGGTAAGAGATTTAAATATGAATGAACCTACCCTATTTGTTTTTTTTAACACTTTTCTCGAGTTGTATATTCTGATTCACAGAACTCCATATCTATGAAGTTTTGCTTCGTTTTATTAGACGGAACCCTAAAAAAAATACCAAGTTGAATAAGCTATTCATCGGGCGTTCGGCTCACGTGTCAATCATGAGTTGCTTTAGCCGCAATGGATCGCGTTATTCTATTTAAACGCCATGTTATTCATTGGCCCTATCGCAGCTCCCCACTTTTAGCGGGATAACAATAGCACGCTCTATATTGTGCATGATCCCTACTAATATAAATGCTTATTAAGTACGTTCGTTTGCATATATTAAATAAAAAAGTATTTTTCATTGGTTAGGGTATATTTGCTTTTGATTTACGGTCCCCTATTCCCAGAACTTTGATTTTGGAACTATCCATCTCTTGGCATAGTTTCGTTGTAGTTGAATAAAAAAGAAGAAATAGCGATAAAAATTTGCCTTATTAGAACTCTACACAGTCTACGCACCTACCTATCATTGTATTATTTAGAAAAGATCAGCAACGGCTAGCTTAACCAACGTTAAGTTAATCAAAAAATCATTACATACACATTGCTTTTACTGAAAAGCCTTTGTTGGATAGAATGAACTACCCGCGTTATAAATCATAAATTAATAATATCTACATTCTAACCCTTACTAGGAAAAGGGTAAGCGGGTTTGTAATGCAACCGAGGTAATGGGGTAAAAAACTAGTGTATTGTTACTTCAATTTACGTACTCACATAGGTTCCCCGACCCAGCCCGTACGCATTGGGTGCCCGTATTGTATTGCCATGCAACACCATATTCTTTGAAACCTGAGCTACGAGATGGGACTCTTTTGTTGTGACTCGATTTGAATATTACTTTAATATGATGGGCTCTGCCTGTTAATAATAACCTAGTACACCACGTCGCCCATATTATTCGATGTTTTTTGTTCGACTTACAAACAATAGCTTGCGGTTCGATATTATTTACGCTTTGTTTAACTTTGTAGTTCGTAATTATTACTGTGAATCTATTACTTCTCGGTAATGGTTGTACTATAAAGCTTTTACATGCTAAAGTCTGCTATTAAGATATTTTCATTTCAATTGTTTGATCCCACATGAATGAAGCAACGAAGGCCACACACGGGCATAATTTTATTGTACTAACAGAAAAATATTTCTGAAATATAATTTGTAACTGCCATTTAAAATAATTAGTGTAGAGCTAGATTTTCCAAGTATCCGAACAGAACCCAGAAAATAGTTAACGCCGCTCTCGATCTGAGCATTACCAACAACCATATATAGGTATAATATTATATACTAAAGTTCATATCTGGACCAAACTAGTACGAACTAAGTTTCCCGTGTACTGTCACATACTTGTTACACTACGGAAGCGGGAGGTGTCGGGCTGTAATTGCCACGTATGTTTGTTATCGCCCTGTAGATCGATCAGCGAACTGCAGTTAGTACACAATTGTATGGTACAGTCATAGAAATCTTAATAACTAGTCAATAGAAATGCTATCGACTATCTTTTAACACTGGGACGCATGTCGCCGGTTTTCAAATACCACTTTTTGTATTCCTGCAAACAAAATTATTCTTTTTGGCGATGACATTAAGACGACAATTCCTCAACTCGCACTTGTGTTCGATTAGACTCATGCGCTTGTATTCCTGCAAACAAAATTATTCTTTTTGCGATGACATTAAGACGACAATTCCTCAACTCGCACTTGTGTTTGACTTGACAGATGCGCGGCGACAAGGTCACGCGTCTTTGACATTTCTATTGCCTTATTATTAAGATTTCTATGGGTACAGTACATGTTACATACAAAACCCAGTTATGTAAACCACCTAATGATAACTTTGCGTGTAAATAAGTATCTTATTGTTTCTAAGTCGGTTGATTATCCGATCACGGGTACTTAAAACTATTGTGTCTATTTTCGAAACAAAAAAACATTTGTTTTTACCAACAGTCTTTGTGTTACTTTCTATTGGTTTTAAGAATAAGGATTTCAATTTTCGAGAAACAAGAAGAGTAAGCTCGCGCGTGCCAATATCTGTGTAAGCATATTGTTCCTGTAAGCTCCTTGTAAGACGATTGTAAAACAATGCTTATAAAGCATCCCAGGCACGAGCTGAGGTTGCAGGCGTGATACGAAAGCGTTTACAGTATTCATAAATTTTGGACAACAAAGGAATCGAGAAACCGTTTAAGGACCATACGCAGATTCGGCCGCATTATATTAGTGATATGGTAATGTGATTGTTCGCGATAAATTAAATGGTGAGTCCTGAGGCAGGGTCTCACAGCGGGACCTCGCGACGCCCGCGCATCGTGCTCGTGTGTTCGCCAATTTGAGGTGAAGAACCTCACAGTTTTCGACAATAATACTCACACTTTTGAGGAGGACAATCGAATGCCACACCCAAAGCAACCAGACATGTCAAGTTTATTTCAATTTTATTATGCCAAAAGCTATTGATTGATCAATAAATAATAAAGTGTCGATCATTGGCTTCTGCTCTATTATTTAGTTTATATTTCTGGTTACTGTTTTCTAAACTAGTCACTATTTTACAAAAGGTATTTTATAATAGAACAAATAGGTGTTCTATCACTTTTGAGCTAGCGAAAGTTGTTGAAGTTATCTAAACAATATTTATTTACATTAAAATTTAAAACTTTAAAAACTCTCTTTATGAAGAAATCATGTCTAATTTTTGTCTTTAATTTAAGAATTCATTTTAGTTTTTTATAAACTATAACTTTTAAGTAGGTGTTTTTATAATATGTTGTCCACTTACTATCATCTTAACAAGTCATCACAAGTGTCATATAATATAGTTCATAAAATCTTAGCGCTTATATGGAAGACAGAATATTACAAACAAAAATATAATGTTATAAAAAGGCAATAAAATATTTACATCAGGCAAAACCCACCCAGCGTTCTGTGGCGTGGGATGATGACATTACAGCTTACAAGCGAGAATACCGGAACCATGCCAGTATATTTTGAAATATAATTGAAAATTATAGCGCTCATGAAATAAACTGTCAACATCGCCGAAGTGCAGACACGAACTTCGTGTCCTGTCGACTCCTTTAATTGGCCACGCTCATTGTTCTAACCTATCCTTTTAAGAAACCGAGTGATTGTCACCATTTTTGTGGACATTCCTTTAGAATAACGCGCTACTAGTTCGTTATTTTGTGCTTTAGGGGTTAACAAAACAGAAACTTCTCAACAGCTCCTCAAGAGTAGTTGACTAACTTTTTATCTAGTTCAGGCAGTGTATGACCGCGATTGCTCCCAAACTCCTCTAAATTGGGTGAGAAATGCCGGGCTGGAGATCGCTTTGCATATCTCGGCGATAAATTTCTAGGAGTTGCATCCACACGTCGAAAACTGTGCTGAAGTCTCGATCATCAGCTCAACAATATGAGCTGTTTTATTAGATGACTAATTTCGTATCGTGTCACCTTCATTACTAAATTTATTTCCAAGTTCATTCCATTACTTAAGTCGATTTTTTTTGTAACTGCTCGTATCCTTCTAAAAGATCTCCTATCACAAATAAATTTGTTGTCCGAATTGCGACGGAGTCCATTTATATAAATTACGGGTTAATTAACTGCTTTGTTGTTGGTCGAGCGCGTGAATTCGTTGAAACGACGCAGTTTGAGGGAATAAAGTCAGATGTTAACAATAAAATATTATCCCCTTTATTTGGAGCTCCTACTTGAATTCTTATTCAATTTATCTTCTTGCGTTCCCATAGTCTGTGTCTTCAACTAGATGGTTAATAACACTTTGTAAGATATACTGCTGATTTTATATCTTCGTGTCTCTGTGTAATAGTGAATATCTTATGCCCTGTTAAAGAATTCAGCGTTGGTTCTAAAGCTAGGGTACATAACTGTATTGTTTTATGGTGCTATAATAATATTTGCGAGGCAAAGCTCTGCTCAAGACGGCGCGCGTCCGATTGTTTTCTCATACTGATCGATTTACTAGCATTCTTAAAGACCAAAAGTTGTATTGCTTACAGCAAGCTTTTAAACTCGTCATTGTTATCCTAGAATTTTTTTCCTTATTTCATTCTGGTAAAGCTGGTAAAACATTCTCATTTAACGTTATGGCAATCTTATTTCGAGAGAGACAAATAATAAACGTAAAGGGAAACAAAAATTTTATGACATACTCGCTTTGGTTATCGCCAATTTGTGTCAACTGAAGCGTTCGTTTAATATTAATAAAACTGCTAGCCCCTCAACCCTCCGCGTACTTTTACGGTCGGGTTCATGGCGACTTATTTGAATAAATATTTTTGAGTGTGGTCGAGTCGGAGGATTCTCTAAATTTATTTATAAAGTATTTTTTCTGTGGTTCTTGGTATAAACAGGATAGTGTGCTTGACGCCATGGTTTCCATGGTGTGACGGGACTCCCCGCCAGCAGGCGCATTACTAATGTGGATGACGCGACACTATTACAACCCATCCTTTATCTAACACAATATGTCCTTTATTATAAAACTAAAATTAAATGTCCGACCTCTTTCGAAGTTATTTGATCGCCGCGGGAGTCCATCACATTTGTTATGTACAACGGCAAGTAAGTGTTTATTGGTTTATGAGTTCTTTTTTTGCTTTTTTCGTCAGTTTGAAAAGGATTGATTTGTTATTTATGGAAATATGAGATCGGGAACGCACTTGCAATAGTTTTTTTTCAAAAACCAATTTGTCAGTTATAATAATAGCATTTTGACTCTCTGATCATGAATATTTAATTGCGTGAGAGAGTTTGGGCAATAATTTATTACATTACCGTTCTCTTCATTGTCTTCTAAATAGGCCGGTTAAATTAATAGGTGGAATTTAAACGTCAGAGTGGCGAGGAGTCAGTTAAGGCGATGGCGATGTTCAGTGGAGCTCAATTGGTAATTAGCATCGCTCTGGCGACGGATACCGTCCGACAGGCACCCGTGTCAAGGCGCGGAAGTTAATCGTCCCGGACACTCGGCAAATGATGCGTGCCTCTACCAAGACTCTACTTATGTCACCCGCGATTACCGCTCACCAAACACAAAGACGGATCGCTTTACATCACGTTTAATTCCATTGATAAGCTTTACATCCACGATTATATCAATGCGATACATCATAGCACAGAAATGTGGGTCATTATGCCAGCTCTGTCATGTTCTATCTGATATATCTCGTGTAGTTGATATAAACACTACATGAGTACATTAGTACATATTAGTTAGAAAGTTTTCGTGCTCCAGTGAAGATGTTAGACTAGAAAGTTGTTCTTGTTAGTGTATTATTTTGAACATAAGATAATAGAAATTCAATCACTGAAATAAGAAATTCCATATTAATTTCATAGTACCGAAATGCATTTTATATCCAACCAAACAAATTAAAACGTATTTGTTCGTAAAAGGTAGATATGGCCATATATCCAGGGAAAATAATTCAATTGGTAGATAAATAGTTAGGAATGCAGTTACGTAGTTACTGTCTATTGTGTTTCGATATGACTGATGTATATATGCTGCAGTTACATCTAATAGCAGCATAGTTTAGAGGCAAGCATAAAACAACAGGCCTTACTTATTCATGCAGATACAAACGATCACTGGATAACATTTTAATTCTATTTTGGACTGCAAACTCTTTTGCTGCATCTGTAGTACAAAAAAGAGCATAACTTGTACATTCATTTACAGAAGCGAAAAGAACAATGCATCTTTATTATTTCGAGCACATGTTTCGTTGTGTTGTTTTCGCCAATGTATTCGATTTCGTGTATTACAAGAAGGAATTCATATTCCAATACTAAAAGAGTCGTCATACGGTAAATCGTTTATGGTAATACAGGCTGGTTGTACACGTATTTCGATCATGGTGTTCGATCGTGAGCCTGGGTCGTGCGCGGCAGTGGACATGACTTACTTGTTTGATGTGACGTTATCTTTGTCCTATGTATACATTTAGGATGGTATAACTATCACATAGTACAGTAAAGAAAGAAAGAAAACATATTTATTCTGACAAAAAATGAATCACAAAATAATACAATAAAACTTACAAAACTAAACAGATTATTGCCAGAAGTGGACACCATCTCAGCCATATGCTGCAGAGCAATAAAGCCCTGCAGCGCTGATTTTCAGATGGCGCCAGAGAGAGGACGGACGATATCACATAAAAAATAATAATTAATTAATAACTTGAGTACATATAAACATCAATAAACAAAAAAAAAAAGGAAAGATCTAAAGTTAAATTTAAAAAAATCAAAAAAAGAAACTAAAATAAAACCGAACAAAACAAAACAGAGAAAAACACTAAATAATAAAATAAAAAATAAAAAATTAAAACATTACTAGTAGTAGATAAGTTATGTTGTGACTTAGTCACGTCAATTATATCTAAGTAAAGTTCAACCCTTAAGTACTTTTAGCGACAGTTGAAATTTTAAATTGGTTTGTAAATTTATCATAGCCAATTTATTAAAATATCTCGCTCTGTTATCAACAAGCAATATCCCAAACTCAGTTGAGTCATATAGTGAAACCGGCGAAGTGCGTGTCGGGCCACGCGCTATAAGGTTCCGTAGTCAGCCTTTACAACTAAATTATGGACTCAAAATAGGTTTAATATCTATATTCAACATTAACAACTTCATACAAGTCTTTATTTTTTAAGGTTTTTGCATTTTTATACACTTTGGACCTCTATTAGTTCTACCTACTACCACCATGATTTTTGAGATTTTTCGAGCTATCGTCGCTATCGGTTTAGCTTTTTATTGGGGGTGGGGGCGGGTAGGACCTACTCGTACATCAATTTGCTAATAAGTTAATTATCTCACAAACAAATATCATAATAAAATAAATGTTCTAGAAACCCCTTTATGTTTTAAAAAGACATATCTAATGATACTCCACACTAAAGGGTTATGCGGTAGAAAAACAAACATCCCCACTTTACATGTAGGGGATTAAAGATTTAATTCTAGCATTTTTTGACATAATTAACGTACACATCCAAGCAAATGCTAGGCCTCGGACGGACGGACATGGTGAAACAATAAGGGTTCCTTGTAGGTACTACGGAACCCTAAAAATGCAGTGTAATTTCCATAACAAAGAATGCAATACACAAGCTGTAATAGAATATGATCACTTCGGGGTTGATTCTGATTTAGCTGCACATAGAAATCCAGGAACGGAATGAAAAGGGGTAATAATAGACTCGACCAGCTTTATCTCGTGAAGCCCATCTCCTGTTTGATAAATAGATTTTTTCTCAATGGTTTCGAATCAAGCTCCCAACAGAAGACGCTGTTTCTATTGTGATATAAAATAGCTCTTATTTATTTGTGAAACATGACAGATAATTCAGGATGGCTACCGATAGAGATGTCTTGGTTGAACGCTTGTTTGGTTTTGTAAATACACAAGCAACTCGCTCATTGTTGTGTCGTGTTTTGGTTATGAAATATATTATTGTGACAAATTGTTAGGTCGCAGTTAAGCCTTTCGTTTGAATGCCATCTGCCCGGCTTAAGATATCGTCGACGTCATATTTCTTTGAATTATTTTGATGAGTTTGCTCATCAATGAAGTTTGGATGCAGGTGTTAAAGTTGACTGTTTTTGTTATGGATGTTTATTTTATCATTGTTAGAGTTGTATGTCAAAATAGACCATTTATTTTGATGAAAAGTGTATTATAATATTTTGAACGTGCTGGTCACTAATAGTATTATGGCTAACTTATACAGCTCGCAACTGATAGCTCTATGATTGTTTACCTATTTCTTTTTGTCGCGGGGGGCTAATAGTTACCTCTCCGCAAAGGGTGCGACGAGGTTATGTGAAGGTAGGTGTTTATATGAGTGTTGTTTACCTAGGTTTAGGCAACATTGTTCTGGATTTTCTTACATAATTTCTATCTGTGCCTGTCCACTATATTTGAAGCGACACTAATAAATTAAAACTTAGGTGTAACAAGTGAAATTAAGGTTTAGGAGATTAATAATTCAGCATATTTATAAGTATTTTTCTGGTCCATCATAGCATTTCATCACCTTCATTATTTTTGTTTTCACGAAGCCCAAGGCCGTATATATATTTCTGAATTACTATAGGTATAGTCATTTAAGAATTCGATAGGTTATGAATGATACTGACAATGTAAGCAGTAACAAATTGATCATAACAGCCTTAAACAGAATAGGTTTGCTTTCATATTTTGTATTAAATATGATACCGATTTGAATCAGTCATGCATATTCAAATTGTTTTCTATTTTATGAAATATACCTTCACAAAGCTATGAAAGTTTCATTGATCTCAAGCGCTTTTCCTTATTTGAGAATATACTTTGAAATTCGCAATAGAATGTCAGTCGCAGGGGACCGACGCGCGACGCCGCGGCCAAGTAAAGAGCATTTTATAAATGTGTTTTGAGAATAGCGAGCGAGACGTGGGTAGTCGGGCCGCGGAACGCACGGCGATGCACCAAGTTTAATGGAAAAGAATTGAAAAGTAGCGCGTCTATATGGTAATAGAAATTGCCCGGAAGAAAGGAACACAGACGACAGAGTGCAGAGCTCTAAGTTATGGTTGTTTTCTTGAAAATTGAGCGTTATTGCGTACGTTTTCCCCGGAGTATCGGCGCTCGGCGTTCCGGCTCGCGGAGCGTGCCCGCGCCGTGCATCTGACTTTTATTGGAACCGGAAAATTTACAAATGTAAACTGAGATCATTCAACTAACTTTCCTATAACTCCTAGTTTATCTGTGTTCGAATATCTCTTTGCTATTCTCATATAGAGTGCTTTCGTTTCATATAATATACATTCCCTATTCTAATTTATTTTCTAGTACATATTTGTAAACAACAATTCGGATATTTTATCGCCGAAGCTAAGTACAATTTTCCCATCTGTAATCATCTAACGGGCTCTATATTTACGATGTTTGCAGTTCGCGTTTCCGTTGATATTTTTCTCATTGAAATAGGATTTAATGTAAGTATTTATTCACGTTAGTTGTGGGTGTGTATAACATGGTCGTTCGTCTTGTTACCTGTGATTATTTGTAAATAAGTACTGAGGCCCGGCGTTTTGTACCAATATTTGTGCTCAGAGCATAAGAGAGCACTTAGCGGGATGTAATTGTTGTGTTCACCTAGTGCTAAGAAATGTTAAGTGTAGAGAAAACTTTCCAACTTTGCATATTTCCTTAACACGACTGAGATTCAAATAATCTTTTAGGTCAGTTTTATACAGATTAATATTAAACTACTTCAGACAAAACAGATACAAATAATTTACTGTTTAGTATTTGTCATATAATCTAAGCTGATCTCTGCGGCTGACGTGTATTTTTCTATTTTCAATCATCATATAATTTTACTATTTATAGTCGACAGACACCATTTATTTGAATTGTGACCGTTACTAACAAATTAGTTTCGGCGCCGCCGTTCTAAAGCGAGCTTAAAAGTTTAAATATCTTGTGGATTATTGCCTGACCTATTGACAGCTCATCACATTTGAGGCTATGAGCTTCGACAATTTATTACAGTTTTAAGTATCTACTAGAAACCAGTTATTATAGTAATGCTGCTAAGGTGCTACGCTGTAAAATTAATCAGATATCAATTTTGTGTTTGACTCAGAAGATATGTGTGTATTTATAAACTACCGATTGCACACCGATATAATTTACCATGCATATAATATTTGACAGTTAAAAATTTATGTTTTGTACCATTTCAATTCGACTTCAAGGTTAAATAGTCTAGTTAGGTAGTTAGTCATCCACATTTACTAGTTGCATTATATTATTACTATATAAAAAGTAGCCTATAGCCTATGTGTCCATGTGCCAGAGGTGACAGGGGTGTGTATAGCCACACTCCAGCTGCTACGTTTAGGTCCCATGTGATAGCGGGTGAGCCTATCACCATCCACCAGGCACAAATCCAACTCCGTGCTGCTATTGAAAATTTCCTGATGGAAGAATCCCAAATAACATATAATTTATAGCAAATAAAAACTACAAATTATGTGTGGGCAATAATGTGCATAGTTTGTTTTATGTAAAATATTTATCAAATTAATTTTGCATATCTATTCGCCGTGCTAAATTCTAATGATAATATTATAGAAACAAGTTATTCGCGTTTAAAATTTTATTTAAGAGATGAAATTTATATCACCTTTTTCTACTGCCTCTAATTGCAAACTGATCAATTAAAGTTCAACAAACTTGTTACACCTTTTACATATTTTTGCTCTTAAAGCATGCCTAATTTCTCCATTTAATCTGTCACATATCAAATACTTAGCGGTACTTTTCATCATCTGTGACCATAAATATAATGACTTTATATAAAATATGTATTCTAATCAGGTTTATACATATAACTATCTTAATGAAAAGTAATGTCGTTGTTTGACACGGCACATGTGTGTTTAATAATACCGTTAGTACTGATAACTTGTCTAATTGTAAGTTGTTTATAAATGTCGTCACTTCTATCAATTTTCATGTCCAGATTATGCTCATCTAATTGCCACTTATAAATCTAAACGCGTCGATGACATCTTAATTGCTAAAGTAACAAATCACGTATAGTAGATATATGAAAATATTTGGCAGCATAAAAATATCTTGATAAATTACGAGGAGAATAGCCAAGACCGGGCGTTTGTGGGAAGACCCGTAGATATAATATATTTTCTCTAGACGCTATTATTCTGGTTAATGGGGGCTATTTGGAAACCAAGGGGCTAATTAAAATTCAGGGGAGAAACTATGTAATGGTTTTCGTCGCTGATTTAAACTTGGCAGACTGGGTTGCAAGCACTTGTTTTGTACTTTTCTGTCTCGTGTTTATTAAATATCCTTCTCTTGACTATATACATACTTAAAAGTATAAAAAAAATAAAATGATCTGTTTCTTTTAACCGAATCAAGAGCCAAACGTAGGCCACTTTAAAATAGGCAGATTTGTTAATTTCTACATTATTAGTTTAAAATTTAAAATGAAAAAATATATTGTTCATTTAACATTCATTACATACATTTTTCACAATGAATTGTCAGTTCTTCTTAGTTTCACGCGGTAATGAGTCAGTAGTTTTAATTATCCTGTGCAAAAACTGACGTGTCTGTTATAACCACTATAAATAATCACTTGTTAAATAATGAATGTTTATTGACGTACTATAAAAACGTCGGACAGTATCACAGTAACTCATAATCATTTTTATTGAGTAGGTATAAGTAACAAGCTTTTTTAAATTACTTTATGGTTATCTTGGTTCATTGAGACAAGTTAGAGAGGTGGTATTTTTAAATAGTGTATCTTTTTAAACACTTTGTTAAGCTAGTTTTGGTTGTATATTTAGTTTTTGAAAAATTGAGAAACTTTCCTCATAAATTTCTACCCCTAATTCACCCCCTTGGAGGGTGATATATCCAAAAACTCTATCTTACAGTTCATTGAAACCATGTAAGGGACCTATGTGCAAAATGTCATGCATGTTCCTTCAAAATTGACAAACCTACCATATAAACTTACAATATAATTTACCCCCTTTGCGATAAAATACAAAGATAAAACATATGTACTAGTTTTTTAGTTGAAACACAACTGTGAAAACCGCATCCAATTCTATGCATTAGTTTTTGCGTGATGTGCGTATGACCATGCAGAAAGTCAGACAGAAATACAGACAGACATTATTTCTAAAAAATATGGTTTTGCTTCTACTGCTGTTACAAAGACACACACTCGAATTATTTTATTCTTTAATATCGTCAATATACAAACAGCATAATTATTTATAATTTATAATATGTATAGATTGAAAATAAAATCGTTAAAAGTAAATTAAATTAATACTTTAATGTTGATAAACCTAATTTCAATCAGGTATTTTTGTTGAAGAAGATAAGAGATAGGTACACACATTTTCTACAAAAAATACCAGACATACTAATCAAAATATACGAAATTCTAAAAATATTATTCAACATAATCTGCATAAAATTACTCTTACATTTGGATATTCGAATTCTCGGCGAGATTTTCTAACTCGGCTTTTACATAATTAATGTCGATGCATTTGTTTACGTCGGGACTTTAAATATTTCGTGTTTCACAACAAATTGAGTTTGCTTGTTCATTATCAAGTGTCAGTCTCGAGTAATTAGCGAACGAGATTTGCCGTCACATTTTCCTAATGGCATCGTAACTTGCTCATAAGTAGAACAATGACAATGTAAACAAGGTGTATACATTTCCTTTTGAGAAAGTAACTTTAAGGAACTAACAAGATTGTGATATATCTTGGTGCTCTAGTCAAGTATTGGATGATCTTGATCTAATTGTATAAGCAATAGCTTAATAAGATTTATTTTGATACGCGTATTTTAGAAAAAAACCTGCAATATTTGTCTTTAAACAATTCTATATTGTTCTCTTTAGTTTTCATTGAGAATATTTTGCGAGAATAAACGAAAGGAAAGGCTGTAAGTTCATGAAATGTATTAGTAGAATGACTCCTTATTAGCAATTGATCAGGAAGATAAATTTTAATTAATATCTACCAAGTCTACCAACATGCTGTAAATCTAACACTATTTAATTGCTATTTCTTAGGAAGACAAGACAATTATAATTATAGTTTAAACTTTTGAGTAGCTGTAAAGTTGAGTTTTTGAGAAATCGCTTATTGTTTACTTAGTGAGCTACTAACTACGGCTCGTTCTCAGAGCCACACCGTTCATTAGCAGCTATAAATCTGAGACTGTTTGTCGTGGACGCCCGTAATTATGAATAATCATGTTGTTTTATGGATGCCGGCAACCACAGCGTGTCTCAATATTTAAACATAAAGCCTGACGTGGTAAAATGTAACGATCCGACGTAAAAGTGTGTATGGAACGTAAAACATATTGTTATAAACAAATATCCAACTCTGTTAAATTGAAGCTATGCGTCATTCTGCGTATTACACGATGAAAAATATATGTGTTCATGTTTTACTAAAATATTTACTAACGTTAAACGTTTACATTATGTGCTTTTCTGAAGAAATACGTATTTATCATTTTGCTCAAAATATTGATAATACATTATTTAATAGCAGCCTTGTATCTAATTCATAACCCACTGCGGGGCTCGGGTCTCTTCTCAGGATGAGAAGGGATAGGCCATAGTCAACCACGCTGGCCAAGTGCGGATTGGTAGACTTCACACGAACTCGAGTATTTTTAGGCACTCTCAGGCATGCAGGTTTCCTCACGATGTTTTTCCTTCATCGTTAGCGAGCGATAACTTATATGATAAATACACACATATCTTCGACGAATCTTAACGATTTATTGACAGAGGTGTGTGCCGTAGGTTCGAACCCGAGACCTTTGACTTCGCAGTCCTACGGTCTCTCACTCGGCTATCGATGCTTTTACTAATTTTATATATTTTTTTAAAATTTAATATCTACATTATTATCGAATGGTTATATTCCGTTTTATCTGAGTATAAAAAAATCCCACAAAAGGTATTATCTAACTAAATACGATTACAAAGATAGGTACGTGTTAATCCTATAATAAACCTGTTCATTATCGATAAAATTATTAATAAAAATGCATTATCGTGTATTTATGTGGTATAAATAAATCTTTATGATCTTTAATAAAATTATTTGCATTTGTTATCACTTTCAAGATAAGTGAGAATTAAGGTGACGGTTTTCGACCGGATTGTAAATGTTCAACGAATGTCCTTACCGTGATAATATGGCGTTTTTTTTTGTCACAATATTTTTTTATGTAAGACGTTGATCTATAACTCTAATCAAATACTTTTCGGTTGTTCTGAGTAAGACCTACCGTTGAAAGCTCATTTTATATGCAATAACTTTATCAGTATAATTTATTTGATTTATATAATGTATGACTTACTATTATTTTATATTAATATTATACCAGCTTCTGTGAGGGGCACCGCCCGCGTGGTTCCTCACACAAGTCCAATTGACTTGTGTGTACTAAATAGTTTGTAGTATTGCGCGTGGCTCGACACGCACTTGACCTGTTTTTTATTGAGGAACCACGCGAGCGGTGCCCCTCACAGAAGCTGGTATAATATTAATATAAAATAATAGTAAGTCATACATTATATAAATCAAATAAATCATACTGATAAAGTATGTATGTATGGAACCGACTCCTTTGGACTCGATTTTGACCCACTTTAAACGGACAGATTTCATTCAAATTTTGCACACCTGTCAAAGATCGATGACAATGCAATAATTCGATAAAAAAAAAAAATACTAAAAAGTAGAAAATAAGTAAATAGTTAAAAAAAACTAAAAAACACACTTTTAAAGTACTTCTAATAGTATTTTTTGTTCATTACCATTTTCAGCTTATATTAGAAATTATTTTTCACTTTTTAGTTATTCACTTTTTAGTCAGAAGTACTTTAAAAGCGTGTTTTTTAATTTTAGTTTATTTATTATATTAGTGTAGATTACATACTTATAAATAAAAACATGTTTTCCGAAACCCTGGGCTTAAAGCATGCAGAATTTTGTCATGTGGCAATATGTCTTGGGTCATCATCATAGGCATTGAGCATCACTGTGGCATGTTCAGTTTTCAGAGTGGCGTTTTAGTGTTGGCGTTGCCCTGGAAAATCTGACAGCTCTCGGTTGTAGCTGCTGCCGGAATTCCACTAATTGGGTTGCAATTGTCAGATATAGTGGCTCTGCGAAACACTGTAATCTGAAAATAAAGACCTAGCTGTTGGAAAATGTAATACAATTTTGATCTTTTATTGAAAATATCTAAAATCTTAAATGTTATAATAAAAATTGATTTTAACTCAGAAACTCCATCAGAAATCCATGATCAGAGGCACAAAATACAAAATTCTGTCAACCATATTCCTCATGTGCTTGTAATTTTGGTTTCAGATTTTTGTCGCTATTCCATGACTAAAACATGTCATGCTATAATTAAGAATAGTAACAGGTGGTAAAATTTATATTATCTTGTAATATCCAGGGGTTGTTAATCTTTTCATGATTTTTATGTCCGTAGTTACAGATAATTTACGACTTTCATGCACGATGTTACGAATAGGGCGGGTGGCCAACGCCGGCTATATGCGTTTATGGCTCATTATGTCTGTGGACATTCGACAGCCATCGCCATCGTTTATGGTGTTAAATTAACACTTGATATCAACCATAATATTGTTCACGCCTTCATGAAAAATTGTTATGCGATGGTTATGATTAGTCGTATTCGCCGAATATCAACAAGTTATGAATATTCGCATTTGCCGATTAGCAAAACAATATTTATACAAGACATTTTTAATTTCATTGGTAATACGATTAAAATTATTTTCTGTAAGTCGTAGTCATGCTTAGTTTACTTGAATTTCTTCGCACACATACAATTTTAAAATTATACAAGTTGTTATTTGTTTTTGTTGGATAGTAGATGAACTATTAGTATGTGTAAAATTGATTATTGTTTCATTACCAATAATTATAACAGCATAGATATATTTATTCAATTCGAATTCAATCCCTGGGCAATTCGCGAGTTCTACAATCCTTTCACCACGATGGCAAGTCAAAATAAAATTTGACTCAACCATCGACACGACGAATTGCATAAAAAACATTTTATGTACTCGGACGTTATTTACTTAAAGCTTTCTATTTGAATAGTGCGTAAACACCCTAGTCCTTTATGTAGTTTTATCCCTCTTATACGGCATTTTGAAATAATAGCTATTTTATTTTATGCGTTTTGGTCTTTAAGCTTCGCTGTCTGGGCTCTTTCATGGATAATGTGTTAGAATTATAAACTAAGAATGCTAAAATAATACCTCAAAAAACTGTACGTATAAAAGATTTTTTTTATGGGACTTTAATTTCAAAGAATTCTTGTTATATTTAACGTTTCGTTTCAAGTCCGATCACTGCTGTGAAAATTCAAATTTATTCAAAACTGCTCAAGTTTTATTTAGGTCAATCGAAAATTCCCACAGTGATTATTATGTTCAAGCCAATCAAGTAAAATTAATGATTACGTTTTTAACTTTGCTCATATTATTCTCTTATATAATATATTTCTGCCTACTATATTATTTATTGAATGCTCGTGTATGAAATATCATCGCAGCAATAATAATCTACTAAACAAAACTAGATATTCCAAATTGATTTGGAATATAATTTTGTATTGTATTTATCTTTGATGTCAAGATTTTAATTATGAAAATTGATCTGAGAAAGGTCGATAGCCTGTTGTGTCCACAACGGTATTCGATTTTCCCAAGTGTTGAAGTTGACCGTTAACAAAATGATTCATTACTGGTACTAGAATAAACTAAGGAAATGTTTGTTCAGATATTCTCACGCGTGGCCGATGCGTGTCAATTGGTTGGTCCAACTTTTGACACCTCTCATAGGTCAACATGGATAGTTTCGCGCGCTCCACCAATATTTGTCCAATACCATCTTCAAGCTGCACATGAGCACACGAGGTGAACGGCATTGTTCCGCTTGTCACATAATACATTGCTATTTACTTTGCGTAAATATAACAGTGCATGTCCGGATGGCTTCGAGTCAACGACTTTACTTTTAACCCTTAAGTTACATACCTACATGCTTTTTCGGTTTTCGGGCGAGTTCTGAAAAGCGGAATGAAAGTGCGCAGCGGGATTAAAAGTAGAAAAAACATCTTAAGTCTATTTATCCCATTTTATGATTTATTTTGTTTGTTTGATGTTTTTGATCGTTTTCGGTATATTTTGTGCTTTTTTGGTTGTTTTGGTGTTTGGTAGTGTTTTTAGTTAATTTTGGTATTATATGGCTATTTTTGGTAGTTTTTAGTTATTACTAGTAGTTTTTGGTAAAAAAAAAACAAAAACTAACCAAACTACCATATAGTTTGGTTAGTTTTTGGTTATTAAAATTATTAAAAAATGAATAGATGTACTATTTTAACCAAATGAGCGTGCAGTCGATCAATTGCAATGGCCTTACAGTCACCAGATTTTGTTTTCAAAATCTCTTATACCGTGAAATATTTTTGGAAGACAATTTCTTAACATTCGGGCATTCCTTTAAAAAAACTGTAACCCCCTTGTAGTTACGATCGGATCGAAAATCGGACGTTATCTATTTATTTTTATTGTAAGTGGAATAGAAAAATAAAAAATAACCCCTTGATTTGGACGTAGATAATAATATGGACTTATCCTTCGGAAGGATACTGCCATCGGGTGTCGATCCTTCTCATTAAAAGGTGTCTTTATATTTTCCAGTCAGCTGCCGCCTTATCGCTACCATAAAACCGTCCCGATCTAAGACTTGATATGATAATTGTAATCCAATACATCACCATCAGTTTCGTATCTCTACCTGTTTGTGTCTCGGTGCTTTTATAACCAGTTCGGATAAAAAATACTGAACGTTTTACGTCACCTGTCTGCTCTAGATTTATTTGAGTAATTGAATTATGTAGATAACTGAGAACTAGCGCATGTACTACTTATATTGACTGTTTTCGCCTTACGTCCTGAGGACTGATATTTTATTATATATATTTATATTATTATATTTTTTATTTTTTTTTATTTTTACATATATTTTTTTTACATTTTATTTGCATTTTTATCTTACTTAACATCTAAGTAGACTATAGATTTTTTATTTTTTAATGATGTTTTTTAATAATGTTTCTAAACAATTAGATACTTCATAAAAATTACAATCTAGTCTGGATATACAATTAAAGACTAATGAGTAATTTAATGTTGACCTAAGCTACTAAATTTATTTATAGACTATAGATGAAATCGTAAGTATTAATTGTCGCTTATTTCCTAAGCCATGATTCTGATTCCCACGGGTTCATTCACAATAGTAACGTCTAAAATTATTAAGAAACCTAGGTATAGTCACCTGTCTTGTAATTTTAACCCTCCCTGTATCATGTGGTCACCGAAGTGTGGTTCGCACACTTAACTGCAATAGACTCGTCGAACGAAAATTCACAATGAGGAAGTCGGTCGTTAACAGTGATGGATTTGCGAAAACGCACTCGGACTCCTCGAGGCGCTGCACTTGACGCGCAAATCGATTAAGTTTGACAGTAACTCTTTGATTGTGGCGCAAAGGTTCATGCGGTAATTACCCCAGTCTCGATTCCACATGACATCCAGCTAATGAATTCTGTCCATGTTGACGCGACACAAACATAACAGGAATTAGGGGTATTTTAATTACTTCTCACTGTTTATCACTACCAAATCCTCTTGTCTGAACGCGAAATTAACGCTTTCGATTTCGATAATTTATTACTTTCATAAACCTCTGGTGCGATACGATAATTCATCTTCGTATCACACAAAAAAAATGGTAGCTTTCAAACCACAATATCTGTCCATCAAAGTTTCATTAATTTTTATGCAACAATAAAATCGTATGTAATTTGAGGTGATAAAACTGTATCCTTGTAGTTAAAAACTCATTTATATGGATATTTATAATATTGAAACCTATTGCATTTTTGAGTATCTTGAAACTCCTAAAAGACCGAAGACAAAAAAACATCGATTATTGACGATTGTAACTTGAGAACGAATTAAAACGGAACGACACTTAATATGAGACCCAAATGAGATGGTGGCGGCAACGATTAAGTGTATTTACGTGTCAACTCATCTACACGATGCCTGCAAAAGCCAACGGTCATTTATTCCAAATTTTATTATTATGAGGTCCGTTTTGTCGGAACTGTGGCTTATTATTTTCAATTAGGCACACTATGAAATTAAAATTAACGATTTGAAATTGCATTATAGCATTTCGCGTAAAGAATGCATTTACTTGTCTGTAATTATTGCCGAAAGTATTGTTAATTATAAATTTTAATTGATTGCACAATACAATTATGTTATAAACAGTAAATCAAATGTAACTGGTTCTTCTGCCTTAACGATAAACGTCGCACATATATCGTTTATTCATTGGTGCTCATTAACTATAACAATTATCTTAACAAGCTGAATCGCAAGGTGTTTTGTATCTTAATCGGCGAGCGGTCGTTCCAATCTAGGCCCGTTGGCGCATTATCGATTGTCGCGCAGCGGGGCGTACGACAAAAGAATTTCATTTGAAATAAATCGCGCGAGACCGCGTCGCGCCGAGAAATTAGGCGCGGTATCCCCCGCCGCGAAAACTCATCGTAAATAAGTGTCGCGGTCGGCTCCGAACAGCGCTTCGTTGCGTCGACGCTTAAAAACACATTCTTGTTATACACTCGTTTAAGGATTTAATTACTTGCATCGCTGATGGGACCTCATCGTCCCCCGCCGCCCTCTAGTACCTCGCACGTGATCGTAAATCCTCCGTTCGTTAATGATCCGAACGTTCGCGTTGTTCCGCGATGAATTACCGCTTAGTCTTGTTGACTTTTTGCGCGAAACATTTTTCCGATTTTAGTGAGCGTGGGTTTCGCATAATGGACTGTAACTCTTTAAGTGGTTTTTCGAGTTCATCACGATTTATGTTTCAATAAGTATGCAAGATTGTATTTTATCACACTTTTATCTTCATGCACATCATATAAAAAACTCTGCCATGCTAAGTTTTGTAAGACATGGAAGTTATATATCGACCGGATGGCGGAGTGGGTAGTGTACCTGCTTGCGACGCTGAGGTCCCGGCTTCGATTTCCGCATAAGACAAATCTTTGTGTGCATAAACATAGGGGTTTTTCTTAGTCTGGGTGTTTCTATGTATAATAAGTATGTATTTACAAAAGAAAAGTATATATGTATTAGTATCAATTATTCTACTAGTAGTACAAACTCTGCTTAGTTTGGGACTATATGTATGTAAGTTGTGAGATATTTATTTTTTTATTTATATTTGAATCATAACTAAAGCTGTTTTGTTTTATTACATGATTTGGAAAATTTGCAATTAATTAAAAGATAAATATCTATAAAATCATGGGTCAAAGATGCCGATTGGTGCTTGCAATCTCTCATATAGTTAATCATATGGGCGGTTGTGGCCACACCTTTGCACCTTAACATCTGCCACATTTGCTGGGAAGGTTCATTATGATACAAAATATCGTGGTACACCTATCCTCTACTTTAGTTGAAAGGTTGTGTTCGACTCGCCTTCTTTATTCACTTAAAGGTATCGGTGTCGTCGTTTTCAATTTACGGTGGCGTGGTGTCGAATGTCGCGAACAAGTGAGCATCAAGGTCCCGGTATCCGGCTTCAATTGCCTTCGACTAGGAATCTCGTCTTCCCCGAACCGGCTGCTACTCTTCACAATGCAGTCGGTGCGCTGTTTGTAAACGCGATACTTCCTCAGTCGCAAAACCTCTTCGCATGTGATTGCGGCCCCTTTACTTTAATCAAATGGCTGCGACAAAGGATTGAAAGGAACGCTCCTCGATTTCGTACAAGCGATCGGTATTGGCTGAGAAATTCCTTTTGCGAATTGCCGGCATTTTTTACCGATGCCGCAGCGAAATAGGAGTGTTTTTTTAATATTGTCAAAATTTCGTACTCGAGCTTTAAGTGCTTTTAACATTGAAAGTTCCCACGACCTGTTAAAAAGTTAAGTTTGTTTTGACTACTTATGATATAGTGTCGTAACTTTTAGTTGAGCAGGCATTGTTGATGTAATCAAGAAGCTCAGTCAAGAGCGTTTAATCCCGTGATGCTATAATAAATTGTAATAATCATAGCCAAATAATGAGATTGAATTCGGACGAAATTGCTCGTCATTAAACTCTCGAATTTAAGGGTCTGTAATTGCTTGGTATTCTTCGATTTTAATCATCCTTCTCCTGTTTACCCTTCGGGCAAATTATGACGTTTAAAATGTTTGTATTTCTATCATGACATCTGGTGATTAATTTTAAATTTGTTTTTGATTACATAATACGAGGGTCTCCCGTCTAAAATGATATCGTTTCATTACCTTAAATAGTTAATTGCAGGTGTCTTACAATCGCAGATGCGTATATGTTTACATTTCTTCACGCACGCATTTATTCATCTTCGAAGGCGAGCCGAATCTTTTTTATTCAAAATTGGTTACCAATGTAATTGGTATAGTTTTTGTAAACGAGTTCGAAGAAATCAGACTACCTTTATATTTACGTCTATGGAATAAGGGCAGAAAGATTTTCACCTGCACTTACTTACCTTTATATCATTTAATACAGAATTGCTACGTGATTATCGACATTGCTGTGTAATTCATTTATTATATCATTCACTTAAAATGATAATAAACTGATAATAGAAATTTAACTATCATATTATTTACTATACAATCTGACATTGTGTGTGACGCTTGTTTGTAATACCAGTAGCAATGAGTTTTATAAATAAAGTTATTTTAGTGACCGGTGCGGGCTCTGGTATCGGTGAAGCCATATCGTTGAATTTTGCGAAACTATCAGCAAGATTATCTCTTGTTGATATCGACGCCGAGAATCTAAAGAAATCAGCTGATGTTTGCGAACAGATAAGTAAAGTAAAAGTTCTTATAACAGTGGCTAATTTATCTAATGATCAACACGTCAAAAAAGTTGTGGATGAAACACTGAATGAATTTGGAAGGATTGATGTTGTTATAAACTGTGCTGGAATCTATAAACCTGGGAGCATCCTGGACTCTGATCTCGTTGAAGTATTTGACAATGTTTTTGCCCTAAATCTAAGGTCTATCGTGAGCCTTACCAATCTTGTGGCTCCGGCTTTGGCTAAGACAAAAGGATGTATAGTTAATATTTCAAGCACCACATCGACACGAAGTACTTTTCAAAGTACTCCTTACGGTGTAGCAATTGGAGCCTTGAATCATTTTACTAGAAGTGTTGCTCTAGACCTATCTAATAAAGGAATTCGAGTAAACTCTATACTACCCGGGATCGTCAGAACAAATATATTGTCTAATTCTGGTTTAAATGAAGAAGAAACTGACCAATTTTGGGATAGTGCTGCCGTTTCTGCACCATTGAGCCAAACAGTGAAGTGCGAGGAGGTAGCTGAATTAGCTGCATTTCTGGCAAGTGACAAAGCCAAAGCTATGACTGGATGCAGCTATCCTATTGATGCTGGACTAGCTTTATTATAAGGACTGCTATCGCCAATATTATAACTACGTGATGATTGTGTAATTGATATGAGCATGATTGACCTTGAAGATAAATAACATAATAACATGACGACTATAATACCCAGAAGAGTGTGGCGGAGGTGTACAAGACCCACATTTCACCTGTTATGTTTAGGTCCCATGGGATAGATAGTTAGCCTATCGGCATCCACCAGGAACGATTCAAACTCCGTGCTGCTATTGTGAATTTCCTGACGGAAAGTTCACAAATAACCCTTGGCTCGACCCGGGAATCGAACACGAGACCTCGCTGTAAAAGGCGCATACGCTAACCTCTACACCATCGAGCTATCCTATTGATGCTGGACCAACTTTATTATAAGGACTGTAATCGGCAATATTATAACTACGTGATTATTGTGTAATTGATATAAGCATTATTGACCTTGAAGATAATTACTTAAACTATTAATATTATAGTTAATACTAAATTACTGTTTTATCAGATAATCACTGATATATAACGTCACCAATACTCGAAAGTGTATGTGTTGTAAAAGATAAAAGTTAACGTTGACTCGATTTGAATTGAATAACTGCAGTAACATGAGGCTTTGTTTGGCTCGGTTATTAAAAAAACACAATGTACCTAAATAACCATTGCCTTCCCAGATTCCAGATTCTTTATGAACCATGAAATGCACGTATTGAAATTTAATAACTGTAATAAATGGCTTTGTATTATAATGTGTTTTTTATTATTTTTTGTTTGAACTGTTGTGTCTACATTATTTAAGCTGGGGCCACGGGAGCGGCCGCGGCAAGATGATCCAGCAAAGCGAAGGACTCTACTTACCTTTTCTCGATGTGTTAAGTCACGTTTTTGAGCACTAACTTATAGTTTGGATTTGTATTTCACCAAATAAATGAAATTCTCAGAATATGATCCCATAAGAGACTCAGATTTATTAAATATACAAAGTTTAAATTAAACAGCTCTCATACTTTAGATTTCATTGATATCTAACTACAGATTTCAGCACTGACCCACTGATGATCATCAAAACTCGTAGGATCTAAGAATGCTGCTATTTGATATGTAACCTAGTATTAGTGCAAGAATAACAGAAAAATACGATAGGTACTTAGAATTTTTATTTCTCTTAAACAATGATTTCCTAAGTTTTTAGGTACCTGAATTTGGTATTCAGGCTAGTACACAAAAACAAAATACAAAAGTAACGTTAACACTCCTTACAACTCCCTAATGATTCCATCTAAATTTTTAGGGATGCCAGCAGCAGTCTGAAAATTGGCTCCGTGTTATAAAAAATAAAATTAGGGTCAGGATTGAGCCACAACTTACAAAAAGAAGTGAAATCTCACCAAAATCATTTTCATGTAAAATGTTGCCGAGACGAGGTCAAAATATGTTGCTTGGCCGTTTCGATACCGTTACGTCGTTGTAATTAAGGTGAAAATATAATTACTCTTCTATTATACCCTAGTTATTGTAGTAATAAAACGACAAGGCAACATATTTTGACTAACGTGTAGAGTTTGTGATATAAGGGCATGTAGAGTTAGAAGCATGGCTCTACATGAGATCTGATAACTTTTCGTCACTGCAGACTACACTAAGCCTCGCCTAGGCAAGATTTTACATGAAAATGTTTTTGGTGAGATTTATTTGCTTAAAATACTTCTTTTTTAGACTCGTATTATGTAGTTGTTTTAGTAGACTATTTTCAGTTAATTAAAGAGTAAAGTTAAACACTTCAATAGTAAGCATTATGTTGACACATTTCATGTTATATGTACATACTTATTGTATGCAAACTCGCGATATACAACGTAACATTCTTGCTGCAGTCTTGGACCTTGAATCATTTTTATTTAAGGTCCAAGACTGGAGCAATAAATTGTTGATGCATCCAGTGGCGTCTGGAGTAGAAACATCTCCCACATGCATGGATGGGCCGCGGCGTCGGCTGCGAAAAAACAACCGTCCCATCGCGATGCCGCATGCCGCGCCCCGAGCAAATCGCTCGGCAAACATTAGCTAAGCGCGCGTGAAATTGTCTGTGCCAGAACAGGCCGGCGACCATTCTGCATACATTATTTTATGGCAAGTTCCAGCTACTCGTATTATTTTGAACTGACATATGCACAATACGTGGCTCAATGAAGGAGGTGTAATACTGCACGCTTTTCTTATTCCATCAGTGCATGAAGGTAGCAGACAGCCCACCGTGTGGTCTCCGGCTAAGAATAGACCACCCCGTCACAAGGGATTCGAGAAAAGGCGACAAAGGGATTATGTCCAAGAGATCAGTAGCTTCTTTGTACTTAATATTATCTCATTGCATCTCAGAGGTAAGACGGCCAATTTTGCAACAATTGGCTTGGTGCCTCAAAATCATTCAACCGGAAGGTAGGAAGGAGACCAGTAGTATAATAGATTTCGACATGCTAATAAAAGAATACAATTTCACTATTTTACATTTATATTCGAGATGTGCCGACTATTCAGCCACTTTTGGTCCCGCCGAGTACTCGGCGTAGCTACAAATGCCAATAATCAGGGATTAGAAGTGCTACATAGCTTGGGCCGTTTGGTAATATAGTGCAGGTTTTAAATACATTTAACACATTTTATTTAGCTGAAACTAATGATCAGCCTCGCCTACAAGTCGGTAACGCTAACAAGTCAGTCGCTTTTGCAGTCGCCTACTAGTCTATTGGATTGTGTAGTAAAACGAACGAAGGTTTAGTTATATTATGAGTCACCTTAATATATTGAAATATTTAATTTAATTTATATCAAAATTCATTTTTCAACGAAATTACTTCCTAATAAGAACAGAAAAATATTTATATTATACAATACACACCCACAAAAAATATAATATGATATTTACAAAACTATTTAATATTAAATCTTAGATAAAGAAAACAAAGCAACCTTGGTTCACTAGCTACAAGGAAAATATAATTCAATTAACCTTGTTGCTACCCTTGTTGTGAAGATCACCCCTGATATTTAATCTTAACTCTTTTAGCCAAGTGCTTCACGGCGTACTTGAACTAACTTATTTCTTATGAATTGTTATTGATTGGACGCAAGAGCTCTCAGATATTTATCAGAGGATTTAACATCTACAAACACCAAATTTATGTACATTATTTACCTAAATTTATTTCTTTTACCATCTTTGGATTGCTACTAAAAATTAAAGACTCTATCAACACTTACATACATATGTGTATTTAATTGTGATAAGATCAGTAACAAGTCTCGACTGTTTACATTAAGACAAGCTTGTAACAATTAAAGTGCTAACCTATTTCATGTCTAATTTAAATGGGAAATAGATTAATCAAACGATACTAACTTTCCCAACCGACAATAAAATATTTAACAATAGCCTCATCCTGTGTTTTACAACGGTGTCCTCTTTTTGGGTCGGGCGTTTGAAATTAAACTAGTTTGTATTTCACAAGCGTAGGGACCTTATCGGTCGATCGGTTTCCGAACCCTTTAATGTATGCGTCACTGTTCCAAGTTTAACGAATATTTTTATGTAATGGCCCGTGTGTAGTCGTAGCGTTGTAGTAAAGTTGAACACAACACTGTGCGGCCAACTAAAGCGAAGTTCGTATTTCCAGAGCGCTGGAGCAATAAAGTAAGCAGTTTTACAAGTGAGTGCTCCCAGAACGAATGCAGGGGTTAGCATACGCCCGATATTCTTATTTTATAAGTGAAAAATCTCACAGAGAATATTTTCCGAGACAGAGCGTCGGAAGCGGCCCGCTTTACCTTAAATGAAACGTTTCGTAACCTTTACGAGATCGTCTTCGATCGCGTTCATCGGACACATTGTGATCTCGTGGCGCATTGATTTTGTCACGACGCGCTTTTTTTTTTTTTTTTTTTTATGGTGGATAGGCTCGCGTTTGACCACGATCTCACCTGATGGTAAGTGATGATGCGGTCTACGGTGGAGCACGCTTACCTATGAGATATCTATTGACTCTTGCTTTGAAGAGATCCAAGTTGTACTCATGCGGAAACACAGACTCGGGCAAGGCGTTCCACTCTTTGGCAGTTCGCATAAGAAATGTTGCTGTCAAAAGTTCCCATCGTCATTAGGTGGACTGATTCATGCTTTCAGTCCGGCAAGACGAAGAATGCTCGTTCGGCAACAAAGCGTCCACATTATGTTGTCGCACGGCGCGGCGCGTTCCAATTAAGAAAGATTTATTCATCCCCCCGCCGTCATACGACTTCTCCAAAGACATTATCAGAGATTTAACTCGGCAGGACGATTGTTCCCCAATTTTCTAAACACCTCGACAATGCTGTCGTAATTTGTTCCATCCTCTTGGCTGTTTGATTGTTTGCTCTGGGAAAACACGAGGCGTCATCGCGCAGCTTCAGTCTTGTTGCTTTGTACTGGAAGCTGTTCGCATTCGATATTCATTTGCTCCAACGCTTTGTAATCATTCGTAATTTGAATAAGCTAAGGGAATTTAACGTTGTTGTCGTTATTTTGTCAATGTTTACATAAATTGTGACAGTGTTTTGTTGGGGCGAAGATAATTGTTCCCATTTCCTAATGTAAACTTGTTCAGTATACGCAAGCTTTGAATACACTATTGTTATAATTTGTGAAGCTAGCGTTCGCATTATATCAAATCTAAATTCAATGATGGCTTCACAAAGACATACATAATATATATTGATTTATGTACTAGAATTCTGTTCAAAGTCCTCACTTTAATTATAATTATTAACTGGTTTGTTAATTGGCTACTGAAGGGCGCGTCCTTTGTTATTCGAGAACCACACCCCGCGTTTATCTAAGCAGTAGCTTATTTAAAATGATAAACGAGCTCCCAATCGATTTGAATAACAAGCAGGCAGATGCTCTTAATCCTTTTGATTTCATTAAATGCATGCGCCTTTCGGCCCTTGTCGGAAATATCACTCGAGTGTGTGCCTCCTACCTACTGTGGATTGTTCATAATAAGACTCGTCGGATCCTATAACGTTATTCATAAAAAAACAATACCAACAATTTTGGTAAAAGAAGGTTCCTTATAATTAAGTTCGTGGAGATTTGTAATCAGATCGGGTTATTTATGGTTATTACACTAGCTGTACTGATTCTAGACTTTTAGTACTTACCTATTTACTTAGGCTGCAAATACAGGTGAGTTTTATTCTTATCGTTAGTTAACTAGTAATACTATAGCCAAAGTTTGTTATTCACGTGCTTATTTGTACTAAGAGTTATTAATTAACTGAATTAAATTAATAAGCTATTTGTATTTTTACTTGAACCTACTGATTCATGAAAATTCTTGATTTGTAGAGGGATCGCTAAACTTTGGAATTTTAATTTAATATAAAAAATAGAATTCATAATGTCTTATTACGTGACTAAACCACATTCTGCCAGCTTTGTCAATCTCAAAAATTCCATTGAATCTTTTTAACATGTCTCTAAAAAAACCTCATAATGATTTATACTGTGTACGCGTTTCTACCACAATGACATTCAGTTTGTGTGCGACTGAAATCAAGTTATCCTCTTTGGTTCGAAGGGAGTTCCTAATGAATTCCCATAAGACGGTATTCTGAGTTTTACCAATCGCAGCGTCATTTGTTTGATCGTTTCGTTAGGGAAGCCAAGTGAAAAATCCGTCAACATTAATCACGTCGATGCTGAAATATAATTTCGAACGGTCGAAAAAATTTACATAAATAATTTATACCCCAGAGACGGTATGGGCTTTCTAATCCAGCGTCTTGTTGTATGCACAGCAAGGCTAGCTTACTTGCGACAAGAGTACAAGACGTGACAAGACAGAAATAATGTAAAGAGAAAGTTAGAGCCTTAGAAGTTTATGTTGCGAGTAAGCTTGGATCCTTTTTCGTAAAACCGCTTTACAAACAAACAGTATCCCTTATAAAATTAATAGGCAACTAATCATTATGAAACGTGATTTTGATTTTACTATCGCACTTCTAATTTCGACCCTATTCAATATGATTTCAATTCCCAAAAAAAAAAAAAAAACTTAATTTAATTTTGTTAAGGGTCCAGAAACACGCTCTATCTTACACAAACAGTTTGTTCAAATTTTAATTTGCGCAAGTAAGATTGAGCGTGTAACCGTTACGTTGGCAGTTTGTATAATAAAATGTACTGATTCTCTGCCATGTCTTGTCACACATACATGCTAGGCTGCTACGACGCTGACGCACGACGCAGACCGTCGGCTTCCGATCTTGTGATATGAGACTGCGGATGCTTGCTTTGTTTTATTGATAAGAGGAACAAGTTAAATTATATTGATAGTATGTCGCGCACATTTCTTTGTAAAAGATATTTTCTTAGATTCAATCATAATGATATAATCTTAACGATTTGTTAATTAGATTAGATGGATATCCTGTGGGTATTAATAGTTCATATTCAAATATCAAAGTTATTAGATAACAATAGGTATTGTAAATTATTATCTAAAAATATGCAATAATTTTCAAAACTTAATAAGGTGCGTTTACAGAATGATGTACAGAGTTTATAATGTATTCTTTAATTCTGATTTTTGTTTTTTAGTTTCAATAGTTCCTAGTTAAAAAAATATGGATAACAAGATACAGAATTTGCCGGTTACGAAAAGTCTCTTCTAATATTTATATATTATCTAATTAAAAAAATGGCAAACCCTCAGAAAAATCTTTTCAAAAACCGACTCGACTTTATAAAGGCAATTGCTTTTATAAAGTCGATTAGCAACTCCAGTATTTGTTGCCCAGATGGTTGGCATTTCTGTCAATAAAACCTGAGAATTACAAACAGCTCTAAATCGTTTAATTATGTCATATATTTTTACGAGACCGTCCAGTTTGCAAGTATAAAATAAAAAAGGGGCTGGGTATTAAATGATGAAATTACTTTGTTGCTCACGTCGTCGTATGGCTACGTATTTTACAGTCGCGCGCGAATTAAATATTTGATTGTATATCGTCAGTTAGTCAAGGGCCCAGCGGGATGCCGCGGGGGTGTTAGCTGGCGGTCCTCTCATCTCCATAAGAAGTATCTCTCTCCTGACGGGCCATGCTTGGTTCGCTTGACAGAGCATTATTTTAGGCATGTGACTGTGATCGATTCGATCGAATCTTTCTTCGGACAGCGCGAGTTTTTACCAATGTCAGACACCACGTTCCAGTCAGAAAATACACAGATGAAGATGATGTAGTGTCCGCGGTTTACGCGTTGTTATGATGAATTATCGACGTTATGACCCGAGTTTTAGTACGTTTTGTATAAGTTATTGCTTGACGGATGTGTGGATTGGTGTGGTCGTTTTTTGTTGGCGAATATGCGAGTAACGGTTAATGGCTGCCAAAACAGGAGCGTAATTTATTATTATTAATAACTACTTTTTGTTTTTACACGCTTATGGTTGGTATGAGCAGGGTTTGCTAATGAAAACTAACTGTTGTGAACACTATAGTTACCAAGATTGTAAAAAAACACAACGCTGTTTTTAAAACGTCTCCAACACGATTTAAATAAGATAAATAATAGCCTAGTTAATATTAGGATAACCTTTTTATTCAGTAGTTTATTGATCACAATCCATAAGACGACGCCTTCAGATCACAATTCAAATTCTTTTTTAAGTCATAACTTAATATAATTTTAAATACAACATGAGAAGTGCCGGTTCTGTCGTTAACAGCATCGGCTTGAACAATTAACCTTCGTTAGCGGCCAATAAATAGTGTTCTCGCTAAACAGCTTTACGACTAGATAATAATTAACTGGCCCTTGGTCCGTTACGGTAGCAAGTACTCCAACAGCCAGGGATCGCGAACGTTAAGGCGATCGTAAACAAGTTAGTGCTACAAGTTCTTGATGCACCTGTCTGACTGTTGCTATATTTGTCGGTGAAAATACTGAAATACGAAAACAACATGATTTCTTCAAGCATTTTTTGAATAGTTTTAGTTTACTTAATAGTTAATTAGAAAAAAATATTATAATATAATATTATCCTTCAAAGACATACGATTATGATAAATTTGAAGCACAATACAATTATTTTTAATACAAAATTAAACCGACAAAAAGGAACTAAAAAGTAAAATATAAGTGAACATTTAAAGTCTTGAGTATTAAACTTACTTACATTTACTATGAAATATTATATTTTACTAATTTTGAGCTGTCGCCAAACAAAAAACTAATTTACCGTAATTTTTTTTGCAACTACATAAAAATGGAGAAGAGACTTAACGTGGTATTCATTTTATTATTATGCGTGGTCTAACATAAAAAAAATTAATTAATATCTTTTGTTTTTTTTTTTAATTTATTATCTAATTTAATATTTAATTTTATTTATATTTTATTTAATTTAAATAATAATTATTTTAATTTTGAATAATTCTACTGTATCAAATAGCAGAGAAATAAACTCAACTAGATAAAAAATAAAGAAAAAAATATGCAATTGTATTCAACCAACACGAAAAAAACATGTCCTTGTTTAGGGCAACTAATATTACTTTACAGTCCCACATAAAGCAGAAGTAATACAAAACTTAATATTTAGTCCCTTCAAAGCCTTATTTCTTTATCTTTCTTTAACATTTTGCGCTTGCAAATTTGTGTTTGCTCAAACCAAAACTCAGGCGTACTGCTAGTGAGAAATAATAACTTTATTATATTTGTACCTTGAAACAACTTTGTTATGGAAAAGTTGGTCGCCCCTGGTCTAGGCTTATACACCATTTAGTACGCTCGACACCCGATAAATCATTAACGAGATGATCTTATAAGGCCGAGAAATGTAAATAGAGCTTTTATTGTAAGTGTTGAAAGAAAACGTAGTTTCGAAATTATTGATACTGGGATATTTTAATTTTGGCTGATATTTTTTTCTAATCTGCCTCGTTAGTCTAGTTGTTAGCGTATGCGCCTCTAACTGCAGGGTCCCGAGTTCGGTCCCCAGTTCGGATAAAAGTGAGTGTTGGAATTGAACTCGGTGGATGGCGATAAGCTCACCTCGATTACATGGGACCTTAATCAGAGTAGCTGAAGTGATCGGTAATATAGGCGTAATTATATGTTATGTTTTATCTACGAGATTTTTTCTCGTCTCGGTTATTCTGGGGTACAATTTGTAGCCGTACCATGTGAAGCTCGACGGGGATGCTGTGGCTCTCCTTTCTTTGGAGAACTTGGACGTGATTGTCGACCTATTTTATAAGTTGTTTCTTTTTAATAAAGAGCCTACAGGGGAGCATGGCTGGTAGTAAATAAGACTATTTTAGCTGAGATTTTTTTATTATACATTGACGTTTATTTAATATCTCACAATAGTTATTTTTGCTGAAATGACCTTAAGTGATACTTTTTTGCTATATTACTTGAAAAAAAAAAAAACAACATGTAAACTGCTAATTAACTCGTTAAAAAAATGATCAAAATTTTTGTATTAATTTTACATTGATTTTTTATAATTGACCATGAGTTTCGCCATTGTATTTAATAAGAATCAAACATTTTATGGCTCAATAAAATGTTCCTTATATAATTGCAGTGAAATACTTGAATAAATCTATTGTCGACTAACGCCTAATGTCCTTGGGCATCGAATTTAATAACTCCACACGAATTAATAAGCCGAGGCCCCGCCCATAGGCGTCAACTCTATGATTAATATAGCCATTGCAAGCGACTACCGGATCGAGAAGAGTCGTTTCTTTCGCCCCACTTGGTGTGTTCCACGCCTTAATGAAAAATAATGGCAGAACAGAAGGTCCATTTGTGCTATATTGAATTAGAACTGCACTACCTGCTAAGTATTTACTTTGCGTCACTACGAAATTGGCTCAGTACACAACTGAGCCATGAAACGTGGTGCTATCTGTTACGTACGTTACTAATAAACATAGATAGATAGATAAAACTTTATTTGGGCATACAACATAGGATATACATTTTGTACGAAAGTTTAATTAACAATATATATGCACAAAGGGCGGCCTTATCGCTTAACGCGATTTCTTCCAGGCAACCTTTAGGTGGACATTAGTGTAAAAGATAAACATAATTATATTTTAACTATAATTTTCTGTAAAAATTACCAATACCGATAGTTGGTCTGTAAAAAGCGGCTACATAAACTTTCAAAATAAATATAGTAGCAATTATGACGCAAATTGTGAATACAATGTTGGGAAATATGCTGTATGCGTTCAAAAATGACTATCCAATATTAATTGTCACGTGAATAGTTATCTACGGTTTCATTGAATCGGTACTGAGTGAACCATCCGTATCTAACTGATTTCTGACATTACTATAACAAAGCTAAATTCACACGTCTCGATTATTTATATCGATTACGTATATCCATAAACCGTATATCAATCCGAGTGTTAATATTTAAATAATAATGTCAGATTATAAATCGTCGGCCGTTTCTTATACTAACGCTTAAGGCTCGTTTGTATCGCATGGTCTTGATTCTCGATACTCGAATTCACTTGATGTTTCTACTACTATATCCCGGTCGTTGAACTCCGATTCGGTTTGGATTATTGCTGATTGTATTTGCGAATCGGTTTTGAACGGATCTTTGTGGATTTACTTAAGTGTTTGAATTTATTTTCCAATTTGCTCTCTTGTGGCATAAATGTATATTGAACAGTTCAATTTGAACTGTTATAGTACTATTCACTTACTTTGAATCCTTAATTCCTAGCTAACTATTGAAATGTTGCTTGAAAATATAGGAATATCAAAGATATATATGGGCAGCATTACTAAAATGCTTTTTTGCTAAAGCGAACAAGGATGGTATTATTATGACCAAAACTATGTTACGACAAATGTGATAAATACAATAATTATTAATAATTACTGCAGTAATTACATGATTTGCTAAATATGATGAAATATTCACTGTTGCCGGTAGTTTATTTTGGCAATCAAGTCTTTGGCAAGCATTTCGTTGCTAGACACAATACCTAACCAAATCTACTTATACATTTAAAAACCAAGAAATAACAAAAGACGCTAAGCTTACGTTATTTTTGAAGATGTATCTTTTATCGGTACTGTGGTAAGTTTCTTTTTATATTAACCGATAAAGGCACGACGATAGCTGTGATTAATATATTACTTTTACTTAGCCGTTTGGTAATGAATACTAATTTTCAATTTATCACATTCATCGTAACATATACATATAATACCTATATCAAGTATTCCTGTAAGTACTCGTTGGTAAACCCGTGCGTCGCCGCGTCGTGGTATTGCCCGCTATTTAACGATTACATAAACAGTAGATTCAGATGAAATTAAATGAATCTCTAATAAAAGTGGGTTCAAATATACAGTTCAAAAACAGTAAATGATGTTATTTTCTAAGAATTTTAAATCATACCCTTTCCTTTATCAGGTCTGTCTGTATCCCATTGTGTTCTCTTTTGTTGACTAGTAAGGCGTGCAGCTGTCTTTGTTGCCTCTAAAAATTATCAGAGAATACGTTTACGTCCGTAATTAGTATCTTTGCGTTTAGTACTGTTGTAATGCCACCACAACAACCCATAAGCGTACAGCCAAAACAATTATTGCTCATTGTCCTTTTGTTTGTTATTATCTCGCAACCATTCCGAAGAAAAGTTCTCAAAAGATATGGTAGCGTAATCCTTTATTCTCCAAGAAAAGGATTAAAAGTCAGTGCCGTTAAAGATGTTTTTTAAAATTCCTTCATAATAGCAAATACATCTCTTTTGGGATTCCAAAAAATGAAGGCTCTTTCAAATCCGCTTTTTTTAAGCTATTATTTACAAAGAGGCTATCTATCGCATTACCCGAGGGTTTCTTGTTTCGTATTCGAATGCTTTCAATAAATAAACCTCATAGTGCCTTTATTAGGTAATCACGAAACTCTCCATTACCGTCCATTTTGTTATAAAAAATTCAGTACCACAAAGTTTGGTAGTCGGTGCGTCTAGCCTTAGCGGTCAAAATGCCAAGCGGCGCAGTGGACGTTAAATTATTCCGTGGACATCAATAATGGAAGTAGTTTTAAGAGAATTTCCATTGGTAACTAGGCTGGTTTTCTAGCTAATAGTTAGTTGGTTTGTTCCAAAAATGTAGTGTCATTAAGTCGCGACCGCACGTGACCGGGGGCACCTGCCATTGGTAGGTCGTGCCGACATGCCTCAACAGCCAGGCGGATCCTATTTTCGAATCGCACGATATTCTGTATCTTGGTTTCTCCGGTCCGGTGGCGTCATTGTCAGGCGTTCCCCGCTGCCAAATATTAAAGAGCGCCGCGTTTGCACTTTATATAAAACTAGTGTCAAATTTGGATTTGTCACTAGTTTTATATGAAGTGCAAGTGACACTTGGGCGGCACAATAACCGCTCCCAGCGAGTTTTGGCAAACTCTTTTGCATAGATATTTGCGTTAATTTTGTGTCCATATTGGTTTTTTAGTCTGAACTGAGTTTATTTATTTTTGGTTATAGTTAAGTTCAGTATCATCTAAATTTATTATGAGCTCATTATATTTTCGGGTAGGCATATTGGTAAAATAAATGTAAAATAAATTTTAGGAACAAATTTTTTACTACTTATATTTACTAATTAAGCTTAAATATTTATATTTCTAAATTCTTGTATTTTCTTTTTGTTTTAATTAATTTAATGTTGTCTTGTTTACAATAATTGCTCTAGATTTGAATCACGAGCAAACGAACAAACAAGCTATGACAACTCAGGGCTTTCTAGTTATTAGTTACACTGTAATATATTAAAAAAAAGTTATTTTCAATCACGACGTTCCTACCTTATTTATTTTTTTTATTTATTAATATTTACAAAAGCCATCTTATAAATTTACGTATTAATGCGTTGCTAAAAAACCACAGAGGTTTGCCTGCAGCGCAATAAACCTACCTATATTTATTCTGTTTGATAGCTATCTCAATCTCTATGGCTTCGATAACTTAGCGAGCGCTTTAAGAATAGCGCACTCGACCCCTTTCTCTAAACATTCTTCGACTTATTTGCCTCGTTATAGCCTATTGAGGACGCTTACACTGAATTACTTGCAGCTCAAGTAAACTCGGAATAACGGCACGAACTATTTGTTTTGGCCTATTAACCCTACTTTAATTTATTTAACAAAATCTACCGTGTTCTTCAATATTCGAAGGATTGTTTGTTGGTTTTGAATCAACAACTGGTATAAGTAAATAAATAATTTGGGTTTTTACATTAGATAGAACGCCAGAAGCAATTACACTATATAATGGCCCCAATGACATGGCCTTTCACACATTCACTCACACAAACACCCAGTCTCAGAACAAATCTTTGCGAATCACTCAAAGAGTCACCCATGTAGGGATCAAGCGTACAAAACAATGCCACAACCTATGTTTGTGGTATATTATTATTATTGTTGTAAAACATAAGAAAGTAAAGATCCCATGAATATTACATAACAAAACGAAGGTTAAAATCTATATTAATTTGACACACATACCAAAATGAGAATGAATCGATTTTGTTTGCAAACTGGATTTTATGGATGAACATTATCGAAGTGAATTTCCATGTTCGTTTGCCTGAACTTTTTGCAGCGAACTTGATAACATTTTGTTTCCCTCAGAGAGTTAAATGCTATATTCTGATTAATTAACATGATATGGTGAGAATCGGAAACATGTTGAGTAGTATTTTCTTTTTAAAACGACTTTTAATGATTTTGTGCTCAATATAACGGTCCATGCTAAATATACATCGATATATTCGAAGGTATAGATATACTTATAACAAAGCATAGAAGCTATTTATCTACATTTGTCTGCAACCTCTACGATAGTACGTGTAGCTTCTGTAGCAATGAATCTACGTACTATGTTTTGTTGTGAGTGAATAAACGTTATAACCAAGGCGGTGGTAGTTCTTCCTCCGCTGCGTCGGGGTTGCTCATTGAAGCTCGGCTAGCCCCTCTAGACCAACGGCAGTTCGCAGTCGAATTGATAACGCAACGCTTGGTGCGAGGGAGAGGTCCTTATTAATAATAATATTAAATATCTCACAATTAACACACAACGCCATCGAAGCAGAACTTGTTAACTTTAACTTTTTAGCTTTTTAACTGCCTCTATCTCGCACGCCGCTGTATGACCCATGACCACGCTCGCACTCAACGTTGCGTTATCTATTTGTACTTTCTACTCAACATTGCACTGCTGCTGCCTCTTGTCTAAGGCCCCAACTTCATTTCATATGTTCCGATAAATGTTATTCCATTTGATTTTTACCTCGTCAGCATTCTTGTCCTTAGGGATATGACAATAAGTTGAATAAATCAACGATTATTGAAAACTATTCCACTTGTTCGATTAGTGCAGTGTCACTATTGTGGGCGGCCTCTACACGTCGTGGTACGAACCGATACGGTTTCATATTATTGTTAACAAATCGAATCTTGACAATCCACATTTCGGAGATAATGTGTTATCCTTTCTTTTTCGAACACAATGTGCACTTATTCTGTTTTAAATTAATGTAGTTCAATATCCTGAGCTTGTTCGTATTTATTTGTTTCCGAGAGTAACAAATTACTTTACTCTACTAAATGCCAAAAAAGTCTTTAGTCAGAACATAATTCGACTCGGCAAATTATGGTACAAGTTAAACTATATTTGCTCATATCAAAAACGTTACAAATATGGTTACTATTCTTCCAAAATTTCATAAAAGAATCCATGAAATAACACAACGTCCGTAACATATTATTGTACAAGATACAGTGGGATATCGATCATACAATACCCGAAATGATGATCGCTGTCTTTCAAGTAGTCCTAAGTAAACTTCAAGTTGCATAATACTCTATTCGCGAAGAAATATGATGCGTGACGTTTATCTTTCGTTAAATATTGACTTTTGATGATAGCTTTGAGACTGACACCTGAATCAACAATCAGTGCCGATGCATCAATAAAGGTGTCAATGTTGAAGATTCAATTGGAGGAAACACGCCCTTATGGCAAATATGCAGTACATATATAAAAAAATAATAGTTTAAAAAAAACTAAAAAACACGCTTTTAAAGTACTTCTAACTAAAAAGTGAAAAATAATTCCTAATATAAGCTGAAAATGGTAATGGTTTTCACAATGTATATACAATTATGGGCAAACTTCTTGAGCATTAGGTGACGTAGTGGGGGAAAGTTTGCGCATCGTACACTTACGTGCAAAATATTGCTATAAATATGATTAGTTACGTCGAGTTTTTAGAATTACCTATTTTATTTATTACAATTACTGTTTATTTCGGGATATTGTATTATGTATAGACAATTGTATTTGTGTGAGTGCAGTGGCAGGCAATAGCCAAAATATAAGCAATAGCCGACATGTGCAACATTTTGTATGTGCATTGTTTTGTCAAATTTCTCATAACTTAAACAATAGTTAAATCGAAAACAATGCTTGTCGGCATGTTTTGTTGAACTTCTTACGATTTAAAACAATAGTTAACTCGGTTTTTAATATTGGCAAAATCGCCGACAATATTCAGTGATAAAATCCGCTTTTAACTCAACAAATAACAACAACAACTAACGATTTATAACAGAGCACAAAAGTGAGCACTTCACTGCACGCACGTGTATTCGGGAGAGAGCGTAACGAAGACGCGGTGCTCGGGGCAAGGGTCGACTGATCAACCAATCACGCGCAGGTTTGCCCCCTGCGCCTCAGCCTCGTAACCAAAGAGACCCAAAATTCGTTTCTGCGCATTCAAGGTCGTTTGCTCAAGATGTTTGCCCCGATTTATACTAGTATTTTTGGTTCATTACCATTTTCAGCAATTATTTTTCACTTTTTAGTTAGAAGTACTTTAAAAGCGTGTTTTTTAGTTTTTTAAACTATTATTTTTTAAAATATGTATGTATTTTCTACTTTTTAGTTTGGTTTATTTATAAGAGCATTTTTTTTATTATTTTTTTTACATACATACATACAGGTGAAGCTAATATAAACGTGTTAATTATCAAGCCATTTCTCGATTTAGATATCCAGAGACAATGGTACACCTGCTACAATATACTACTTATTTACATCTCTTAGCCCCAGTTTCAGAGGTGTTAGATAAAACTTATTGGCAGGATAAGTTAACACAAAAATTTAAATGACAGCTGTGTTCTTTATACAAGTGACATAAATAAGTTAAAGGAGTCTAGAAAATGGCTAGACTCCTTTAACATTTAATCATTTACCTTTCTTGTCATACATGCTCGCCGTTTAAGATTTCTACGAAATTACCCGTTTTGAAAATCTTCACCAATCATCAATAGCTTTAACTTATCAATAAACCGCAGTTAACACTTATCGCATCCAAACTGTATTTATCAATCTTTTGAAAGCGTTTCGTCTATTATTACCTATTATTGATGACTACATCAGAACAAAGAAGTTGCAAATACCACATGTGTGGTCTGTGTAACTTCAAAAGATTCCGCCAACTGTTTCAAAGTTAACAGTACCGACTCGTAAGCAGAATCTTTTTCTTCGTTATGTCCATTTTCATGGAAGTGCAATAAGTGAAATAACTCATGGTTGGATGTCGGATGGCATTCTTGATCAGCACTATGACCACGAGTGTTTTCGTATCGCACCGCTTCTATTTCTTGAAACTCGCCTGCACGATCACTGTTTATCTTTGTAAGACTTACTATTGTGCTCCCGGGGACCATAATTGTACCTCGACATGTTTTTTTTTTATATATTTTTTGTGGTACATTATCGGGGCTGATGATATTTTAAATGTTTATGTTTCTGCTCAATGTGACGGTCAGTGACGTGTAGGGCCGTCTTTTGTATTGAAACCGTTCGGTCCGCAAGGCCCGTTTGCTCTGATGGCTCCTCCGCTATGCCTTTGTGTCTCTTTAATTTTGTTACGGGGAACTGATCTTGATACTTATAGATTATTTTTCAAAGAAATAATAAAAAAAATATTCAGGCAAAAACATTTATTGAAATGACAGTAATATTATTTGTTTAACTAATTAGGTATATTTATTTTATCTTTTATGAAATATCACATCTTTATATTTCTCAAATATTAACCCATGACATAATTAGAAATTTTTACGGGTAAATAATTGATAAATTCAAAAGCCAATTTCTATACTTAGTCCAAATATTAACTTTATTTATTCAATCATTAAACATGTAAATTAAAAGTCTCATAGCTATTAACGGTCGTTACCTTAGTTTTAATTAACTCGTTGACAAAAAGATATTATTATTAATTTATGATAATGCGATGAAATACATACTTAATTATTTACATATAAAAATGGTTTATTGTTATTACATTAGCTCAAGTTAATAATTTTATCATAATGCCAAAAGAACTGATAGTTATAGATTCGTATTTCTTACAATTTAATATAATATACATAAATGTATTAATAAATAACATTGCTTTTTTATATTTATATTATAAACTGAACACAACCGGTGTCCATGATTTTTCCATAAATGCGTACAATAACAACAGGCATGCAAATATTCACAGTATAGAATTTGTATTATATCAAATTATAAGAACAATAACAAATTTAATCTCAAAGTCAGCCGAACCAAATTAAAATTAAGTATCCAAGTAAAATATTTTTACATTACAATTTTTATTAAATCATACAGTTACTAAATAATAATATACAATACAATATATTAAAAATATTTAATCTACGCTAGTTATAATCCAGGGTTTTTATATAGGTTGCAATAAAATAATTTTAATATGTATTGCGTTAAATTATTCTTGTGATATAAAATAAAAGTACAAGTATCAAGACCGTGAATCACTTTCAAATAAATCTGAAGCTCCTACGCATATTGTTCAAAGCAAACATGTAAGAAATCGTTCTTTTTGTTCGTTACCAACAATTGAGCTTTCGTCTGTGGAGCGGAGACGTGCGTACATCGTACTACAACTAATACAATCGTGCATTTTTGGTACAAATATTCATTGTGTTGTCGGCCGTAGTCCATCTATTGTGATGCGTTTTAATATCTATAGGAAGTGTGGCCTTTCAATCGGAACATAACAGTCAGATTATTGTGTAGTCAGCCTTTCAAAAGAGGCGGTCTGCTTACAAATCAATAATCCCCAATCATCACGGATGCCATAGCAGTAAACTAGTTTGGAGACGATTATCATATTTATCGCTGCCCGAAATTGTCATTTTTACATCAATTTTCAAGTTATTGATTCTCATCAACGTTTTAATGTCCATATATAACCGCAGTTCAGGCGTTTAAACACTGATTACAGGACGTATAAAATTCACTATAAATTCTTTATTTATGTGACAAAAAAGGAAACAGTGGGGACGCTCTAAGAATTAAATATATGCTCGCGATCATAAAATAAAGAATTTATAGGCGTCCTTTGGAATTACCGTGGTTCGGTTTTATGACTTCACGGGGCGTTTATTCAGCGTGGCGTTGCGTGGTCGTATCACAGAATCACTGGTACCAGATACCGCGCTCCCGGCTCATTGTACGTGAACAATTGCGTCTTTGCATAGCTTGTTATATGCGCTCTGCTCCATATTACGCTTTGACTTTTACGAATCTCTGTCAAATGTTATTGCTTGTCGCGGATGATTGAGACGCGTGTAAAGACTTGGATCTTATTTGTTTGTTACGCTATATAAAGAATTGTTAATCGGATCGATCTTCGCATTGGTTGTTTTCAGGTTTTTGTCTTATTACAGTTAAAACATGCTGTGTGAAAAATGTACTGAAATATCTTTAAAAGGCTCTGAATTGGCAAATTTGATCGGTTTCTATCACAGTTTCATCGAATTGCGCCGACAAATGCAATCATTAAATAGTGCAGTAGAGCAGTCAATTCTGATTGGTTCGTTTGAGGACATGCATTTAAATGTACAAATCAGGTCTCACACTTGCGTCTGGCTCGTATAGAAGACTAGTTCTTACCAGTAGGTTCTCCCGCCTGGTAATTTAGTAAAAATGACCTAAGTTGGAAACCAACACGAAGTTAGTGCACGGTTGGCGTAGTGGGTAAAGCGGTCGCCTCGCTGCTTTCTACTGCACTGTTATAGTGGGTTCGATCCCCTCACGGAACAAATCTTTGTGTGTTCCGCAAAGATTTGTTCTGACTCTGGGTGTGCTCTGTGTGTGTGAAATGTATGTCTGTGAACACGCCCGCGACACAGGAGTATTTCAAGATGCGAGCGTCGGTTAGAAAAGAAAGACGGGAAAAGACCGTTACCATACACATTAAGATCGGTAAAAATTAAAATTACACGTTCCTTATAACATCTATTCGACAAACATGGCGTTTTTTTAATAAATAAATTATTAATTTATTATTGCCCAAGATTACATGTTACTCTTCTAACGACCATCATTGGCAAATTTCTATGTCAGACAACTTTACGACTAATAATATAATTATTATAGAATTATAATTGAATCATATATCATTCGTGCCAAAATTAAATACTATTTTATTGTTTTATAGCTCCGGGTTTGTGGAAGCTATTAAAAATAAAGTATATAATTTTAAGATAAAAAGAAGCATGGTTTTATGTGATCCGTTTAAGGCTTCGGGGGTTGGTCAGACACGAGTTAATATTGATGCAGTGAGGTCAAAGGTCAATAAAGAAGAATTAAACGTTCTTAAGGTTGTTTGATCACTTGATAAAAAATATGCATACAAAACGGTTTTTTTTGTCGTACTAGACATCAATAACCTACAAAAACATTAAAATCATTTTTTTAATCATAACTGCGTCTTCTCTGCATCACTAGATAGTTATATTCGTAAAAAATGTTTATGTCATTATCAAATTCCCTTTGCAGTATTTTCTGTATTAGTTATTAGCATTTTATAACTAAGAAAAAATATCTACAGATTATTTTAGCTCGCAGGCAGGTACTTTATTATTTTTGTTAGAAATGGATTAGCAAGATTATTAAACTTTGTGCAATGAATTTCTGGGTACACGACTATAATCAAGAATGTAAAAAAACCTATGGAATTTAAAATGCTTATTACGCGTCAAAACGCATTTGTTCGATGCGTACACAAAAAGTGTTGCGTGACCAACAGGTTAACATGTTTGTACTGTCTATAAGTACGCGTGAAATCGTGATTATGAACACATGCGAGTCTTTCTATCTACTCGTGGGGTTCACTGACGAATTACCTTTTTTCTCATGTTTGATAGTCTTCTAAATTAGCTGACTGACTCTGTTGGTATTTATCTTTCAAAAGTTTGTATGGTCTTTGATTTGATATTTTAATGTTTGAAACGAAACCTCATCGTTAAACACCATAAGTGCAAAAAATATGCTGAATATCATTTGTACACAAAAATCGTGGCACACGGCATTCAGTTGTCTCTGCCTACCCCATGGGATATAGTCACTATTTTACACGATGTATGTCATTAATCCCTAAGCTTTTAGTAGATACCGATACATCCCAATTTCTTGCCAGTCACTAATGCAATTTGTGTGGTTCATGGTGCAAAATTGGTAACTGAATCGTTGCCTGTGATATGTGCATCGTAGCGCCGACATCGTGAGTCTGCATTGTGGCTGATTCGTCGCGGTTTTTGTACTCCTGCGCACCGTCATAATGACGACGCTTCACGGGTTAGGTAAGGTCATGTTCGCTTACTGCTAACGTAACTGTTATGTCATACTTTGAATAAAGCCTTGGAAGAAATTGATTTATAATATAATACAACTTCAGACAGCTTTTGTGTATGTTATTTGAGAGTTAGGGTTGCTACACACATATTCGGTCCCGCACATTTTATTTATTTGTTCTATAGTAGCGTCCATCTGAGTCAATGGTGACTTGAGTGAGATGGACGCTGCAATGGAACATAAAATGTGCCAATCCCGATATGTGTTCAGCAACCTTTACCTATCTTCCTTGCTTTCAACATGTCGAAAATGGCTGGTTTGTTAAACCGTATGACAGTTTGTACCCCGTAATTTCTTACTATTAAGAAGAATGCAAGTTGATTTTCTACATTCACAAGAAAACCATTTTACAAAACTGGCTTCATAATAATAAACAAACCAAGGTATCGACTTCATAACTAACTCGTTTATTTTATTTGCACGCGAATCCATTTCAAATCTACTTTAATGTGCAGTGCCGCAGATATTATTTATTATTATAGGTGTTGCTGATCAGCCTATCCTATCGGCCTGGAACTGGAACCTGCCACTATTATTACGATAGCCTTTATAGTGTCGGGGCGTTAACCTGTTACGAAGAACACTGTTTGTATAATATTGACGCGATCATACCCGCTTAACCGTTACAATGCAGCATTCAGAACTATCGGCATCACCCCGGCACGCCTTCTACCAAATGGGATCCGATCATGACTCACATACTTACCCCATATGTTGCGTTGTCCGTCGAGCGTGAGTCGCGAGCCTTATTATAATCACAGATTAGACGATTGTTGTCCCCATAAAATGTATAATTTATAAAAGCAGAACGAAGAATATACCAGAAGGCGCATGTTTGTTTTTTCTGCTGCGACTTAGCAACGTGTTACATTTTAGTTTTTACGGAATCAAATCAGACCGATTCAGTGTAACGGGCGATCGATACTTTTTGCTCTATACAGACGTCGATTGAACAAGACGAATGATAATGCTGTTCAAGCTATAAATTGTTATATTATTTTAATTAAATCAATATCGTAGGCTTTTATGACATTGTTGAACGGTGCAATTATGAGATGACGATAAACTGAAGGCTTAAGGTACGTATATTCAATTTGGTTGGGATTACATCGTTGTAGTTTAGTCATCGCCTGAAATAGGATTTTGTAATTAATTTTTAATGGCAATCGTAAATAAAGCGGAGGAGGTTAATCTTGATTGTTAGTATAGCCATAGACGAATATCTCTAGTGTGACGGTGAGACATCGCTTGTTGTGATTTTATAGCTTCCATAAACCGGCCATTACCATTCACACTGATCTAATACGATTTTTATATCCAGTGTCTATTAATTGTGGTAGTTGTTCGACTAGGCAGTAAAATTGAAAGGTTTATCACTAATAAATTAGGTATACCTAGTTCTGGATTTACAACGGACGAAATTAACATAGCCAGCTCGTTTTATTTCCAATTATATCGATAGTATTGATATAAAATCTGCTAGCACTTGTAATTTGGACGAGTTACACTAAAAAATAAATAAAATAGCAAACAGCGGGGTCCCAATGCTAATCCACACTCTATTAGTGTTATGTATTAATGTCCAAACTTTCTTCAATGGTCTAGCAATAAAATCGAATATAAAATTAATATAGATGTACGGCGCCAGGTTACTTATTTAAAGGTGTTGATTGCCAAGCATGTAGACTAGAAATACCAGTGAAACAGTTCATTATGGTAGACTTTGAGCTCTTTTAAAAAGTAAGTTGTATAAAATCGGACCGGCATTGTTCTAGTTACCACAAATTCACGTCAAAAAGGCCATAAACAGTAACGCAATAGAGAAAATTCATCACAACTATGTTCCGTCACATAAAAAAGTTTACCTGCGCGCGCCGTCCATTCTTCAATATGAGAAATTCGAGTTGCAATTTAACGTCTATTGTATCGGAACAAAGGCGTGCGATGCGTTAATAGCACAGGTGCATTTTCAAAGTTTGGGCCACGCTCGCGGGACCCTAATACTACGTGACCAGTTTTATTTTATGCCATTCTCGGCATGATAGCGTCCATTCTGTGTAATTTGCCGTTAAACTCGAAAACTATTTTTCAGTGTTTGGCCCTTTTTGTACCATTGTCCGGGGATGTTAGATTAGTCGCTCGTCCGCCCACGTTTCATTAATGCGAATCTAATTTGTGTTGCGGCTGTCGGATTCCGTTTTTAACTCAGCTTTTGTTCCGAACAGTGAATTATCAGCGAATATTTTAAGCAGATGTTAACAGTTTAATTAGGTGAATGTGTTTTGTGTGTAATATGATAGCGCAGTCGTAGTTTTATGGGTTTTAGAAGATTAATTATGCTGAATTTGGTTCGACCTGATTATGTTACTGATTATTATCTCCATACAAAATTAGCTTCTTTATGAATAGTTAATTATATTTTGGAAGTTGTAATGAAAATGTAGGTCCTAAGGCTATTCTAATCGGAATACTTGGATACCATAAGATTTGCATACTTGCTATCTATCTACTCCTTTCTTGCAAGATGTACTTTTTTCAAGTAGCAAGATATTAATTTTCAATTACTTTGGTTTGACAGAAAATATTTGCAATAATTTTTAACTATTTTTCAAGGTGAAAAGTATGTTTGATACAATATTATGAGCTAATTAATATTGATTCAGTGTTTTAAAATATCTCTTATCTTTACTAAATAAGACAAGCAAACACCACAAGAAGTACTCCTGTGGTATTTCCCAGGGAGCAAAAATCTGCACTCCAGTTCCTGAGATCGTATCTCGCTTTCAAATGTCAAATGAAGTGAACGTCTGACATTCAGACGTCGTTTTGTTAAATCCCAATTACTGTTCAGTGTTCAGTACACCGTAATCAACTTTTAGAGAATTCCTCAGCAATTACCGTGGCTTGGCGCCAAGGCCGCAGAACTATACAATATCCGATATTGAGACCAATAGAGATGTAGATAGCTTTTATCTGGCGTCTCTGAAGCGGAGAGTTTGTCCCACAGATAACGGAGATCACAAAAACATGAGCCATTACAGATCGTGTGCCCAAAAGATAAACTAAAATGTTTTTTTGTTATTCGACATTCCAGAAAAACAATACCGTTTACAATATTGCGTTTGCCTATTTTTTGTCAAACAGTAGTTACTGTTGTTACTGCGGCGTCGACTTGAGGTATGCTGCTACTATTTAACATATTTGTTTGATTGCCGTGCCCTGTAATAAAGCCATTATACTATTAAAGAAGTTAAATTACACTCGTAACGACTTGCACATGCATTCATATTTAGTGAGACAGATGAGCAGTTACGTGTTGAAATCTTGTGGCTGCTGGGCAGTTGGTGAATAATTGCATCAAAGTCTAGTAGACAATCACCGAGTCTTTATAGACCAATCGATGCACCATAACTGTTGACATTTATGGTGCATCGATTGGTTTTGAGTGATTGAGTTTTAGGCTTCAATTCTGCAGTCAGAACGGGATACAAAGGAAACATTTACATGAGTAAAACATTGTATATGCCTAATTCTTATTATATTTTATCTAATTTTAAATCAGCATCTTTATCATTGGATTGACTAAGAGTACACGCTTCTAAGTAGTAAATATTAATTTACTGGGAATACATTTAACGCATAATCATTGACTCATACTTTTGTTATCTGCTCAGCGAGAGTCGGAAAGTAAAAATATTTTATTAACACCACCAATAAACTGGCTTATAAAATACATCACGATGGTATAATCGAGCTTGTTTTATGGGAAACTTAATAACATAATTGCACATATATTACTGCAATGCTATTAAACTCGTATGGTTATAATTAGCCCTATTTAATTATGCCGTTTAAGTGTTTATAAGAGAAATATCAACAGTTATTATCGTGTACGATCAATACCGCGGCATGTTGGTATGCCGGCGGTAGTGAGGGAGATACGTGTAACGCAAACAAAAGTAGTGCGAAACTAAGGGTAATAAAGAGAGACTAGAGAACCATCCCCGGGCACGTACGGCAATTCGTTCTAATAGTCGCAGCCGACAATGGCGCTATTCCGACATTGTTTTGTTAGGACGGAACGGAACGTTGCCGCTTGCCGCTGGCCGATGCAAAACCAAACCGCAACCGAGTGTCGACCATTGAAGGCGCCTACCGTTTTTTGTATTCCCCGAAGCGTGGGGGGCAAACTGAAGTGGTGCCAGTTCAGTAATTAATAACGATTTTGGACGTGGGCGGTTGTTTCACGTCACACTGTTTTGGTAACAAATTGTAATGAATCGCTCAGCGGGGACCTCACACTTTGAATCATCTGAATGACGTCATTTGTGACACTACTACAGCTCCCTACATACTCGAATAAACTACTAACTAGAGTGTTTGTAAACAACGTACGCATTTACCTCTAAAACGATCTCATTAAAGCGATAGCTAATGGGAACTTTTGTGATGAAAGAAAATGTGCTCTACATCTTTCATTATAGTCAATTTGTATATCAATGAGTCTTGGGAACAAAGTGTACGAAATAGATACTGTTACTGAATATATTATTTACTTTCCACTGCAATTGCAAGTTCCAATTTAACTGAACTGGTAAATAACTACGGGAGCCAGTCAAATACCCAATCTTTTTGATATGATAACGTACCGTCTTCTGTGATTTCGTTAGCTAGATTAGCTGCACCTGACTGAACTAATTTAGAGAATTTTTATGTGATAGCCAGTGAAGATGATCAACGAAAGTATGACTGCCGACAGCTATTTAATATTATCACTTAAACTACAAAAGCATTAGCAAAACAATTCTACCACACCATCCACTCAGCACGCAAATTTTCACATAAGTCTTGCTTATATTCACCAGTGGTATAAGTAAGTAAAAATAAAGTCACTAAAAATTAAAATTAAACAGAATACAATGAAATTGGTTACCATACTTTCACCTATAAATAACTTCACATAGCAGCAGCCAAACATACAGCTCTCAGTAATGACGTAACCATCAATCAGTGTAAAATAGAAAACCACAGCAAACAAAACAATTTCTATAATCACATATCGACAAAGACATAAAAATCTGGACTAGTTACTCCATTGATTTAAAAGTCGATAAACAGTTACGGTATGAAGACATTTCCTGCCCAAATGCAGTATCAAATAAACGAAGTGCCGACTAACACTGACCCACGAAACAATTTGTTACTATCACTTTTTAATGGAGCCATTAAAATAGTTTTGCGGTTGAGACCGAGTCATAACATTTTGGCGCCTGTTACTGTCTTGGATAACAAATATCTTGTGGTTGTTGGGATTGCGCGCTACGTTTTGATGAAGGGATTGAGAAATCGTGTTCAATCATTTTATATCACTCACTGTCTCTTTTATTGAATCTCGAAGTTGGATTTCCACCAGCAGGTGACTAAACCAACATTCCAACTCCTCTGAAAAGGCCAATAATACGTCATCTTCATTTGAATCAGAATGAGGTTATTTGCCCAGGACGATGCGGCTCGGGGAATTTGTTTAAGTATCATTTTTCTATTGTCTTCTTAAAAGCTTGTTTCCTTTCACTCTCTGCCGCCTTTGTTTGCTTTTATGTTTTTATCTCCTGTTTTATTTTTGTGGATATTGTATCTACTACCACCGCCGTAACATTGAAAATATTGTTTCATTTTGCTATTCTTTGTAAGGAAATAAGAAATAATTTCATTTTCACTTTCATAGTGAGACCCAGTCCAACAATAAAATTTACATTTAGCATAAAAATATTATTATTAAGTAAAACAATGTCATAAGATGCGCAAAATATAAAATTTCATGTATTTTACGATGCGTGAACTGTCATTTAAGTTATATGCCGTTATCTCTACTACATAAAGAATGCTAAATATCGAACTGATCCTAAGTAATACTTAAGATACTCGAAATATGAATCATTACCGAGATAGATTAAAAAAGACACCTTCTATACTATCTTAGTAAAGATAACATCTTTTTTTGGTGCAATTTTGTCCCCCAAAAACATAACTATGACATTAGTCTCGTATTCTTTTAGTCACGTGTGGCCTTTTTTGTCCCCAAATGGGCCGAGTGCGTCATCTGTCTTAATTGTTTAACAGCTTATTGTTTACTCTAAAACTTTTTGTTTGAAAAAGATATTTATTGACTTTTTAGTTTTTGCTCAATCTTCGTAATAAATGTGTTACAGTTAGTTCGGGGGAGCTTTGGATAGTTGACTGCACGTGCGACTTGTCTTTGTCTTACGTTCAGAAGTTGACGTCTGGAATTTGGAGCGCATTATTGTCATTGTAATTTCTACATTGTCTATACCTTTTGTATTGCCATGACTCACAACTGCACAACTTGTAATTTGCGTTCGGCGAACTAATAATATAAATATCACTGATTTTAATTACTTGTCCTATTTTGGTTACAATAAACATGAACTAGTCATGTTATTTGAGCAGTAACAGTTTAACATTATTGCTATTTCTACATCAAGTACTGATTTGTCTTGTTCTACAATGATTGAATTGATAATAAACGTATAATCATAATAGATACGTTAGTTTGGCATGGGTCAGTTACTGAACTGATGTTTATTATGGTAACTTGTATTATAGTTAGTAGTGTTGGTGCTACACTTAACCAGGAGTGCAAAGAACTAAGTTCACAGTTTTTATTATTCTGGGAAAGGACCCGGCTTTTTATGTTTTTTATTATCGCCTAGTTTGGAAGAAACATCTTTTTATAATTGTATTCTTTAACACTACAATAGAAAAGATTAAAGCATATTGTTTAGAATTATGAAAAGTAAAACAGAAAGTGAAACCAGCGTTCATTTTTGCGGTTGCGACTGACCAATCTGGGACGGGTGTCAGGACTTTTCATTTGTTTTATTACTGTATGCGCTGTCGCCCATTGTCTAGTTGCCTTTAAAAATATTTTTAGCATCCGTAAACCCTTTTCGTTTTGGGTGTTCGCTCGTTTATTGTTTCTTTATTGCAGACCCTTGCCGACAACCAACTTTGCATAACGTTCACCTAATACGATTTAACGCACGCCCGTAAAGTATATTTCATTTTGTTTAAAAGGGTTACCTTTGGGTGTGTTTTATACGCGGCCAGTAATTATCTAGCGTGTCTAATAAGCGATTGTATCTCTAGTGTTTACCCAAGATTCTCATCGTTTTACTAAAGTTATTTTTGTACAAAAAATACTTATTAGTTTTCTCCTATCGTTAGATGTAGCCTACAGGCTTTATTTGTTGTAATAATAGGTTTACAAAAACAATTAGTCGGGTCTCTTTGTTATAGAAAGAATTTTATCGCCTAGATTTATTATATTTGTAGAGAATTTTATCGTTCGATTGCCCATGGATCGGGGCATTCTATGGGGTATTGGCTTATGGTCCAGGTAGACCCGAACATTTATCAGCCGCTTTAGTTTTTTGTTGTCGAATGTATTAATCTCGCGTGGGTCCGCCAGACCCGTCATTACCGAAAACTTGGGGGCGTATTGCGTCCGGGTGCCTAGTTATTACGGCTATTCTAATAAAATATCCCCATATCATTTACGTAATTAGATACATCGCTAAATATTTTATAATGACGGATTGAAATGAGCTGGGTTGGCAGCGTTTAAGTCAATCGTTCTGGAGCAGGCAGCGGACTGGCTGAGTGACTATAATGACACCGTTTTAAATGTTTTCATATTAAATGGGTGGATCGCTTTTATTCATTTTGTCATTCACCTGTTCGAGAGATGTCATACTAGTTATTATCAGGTTAGCAGAAGACGATTCTTGTAATTTGTTACATATTTTATATTTTCCATATAAAAAATTCTTAATATTGAAACGTGTACCTTCTTAATGGAATGACAGCCTAGTTGATAATGTTGCTATTAACATTTTCGCATTTGACGCCTTTTATATGCTGATGCATTTTTTTTTCTTATTAAAAATCAGACTACAGCTATTTTTATTAGAGATGGCCTATTTCTAATAAAAAAAGTTGTAGTCTGATTTTTAATTACTATGACTTTGGGCCCAGCATACTAGTCGCGTCGCCGATTAGTCGGTTCGCGAATAACTGACTAGTCGTCCTTGCCGACTACTCGGCGAGGTCAATCATTGGATTCAGTAGAATTAAGAAATAATAAAACCTATTTATATTTCGTACTGATCAGCACATCATATGCAGTACATTACTAAGCGGTACAAGTTAAGTAGCACTTTGAATCCTAGATTATTGGCATTTATAGTAATGCTGACTAGTGGGTGGCTTATTATGTTATTAGAACAAAAATTTACTATAGAAGGACAAATAACTATTTTACAATACTTATTGATATCCTTCCGACACCAAAAATAGCATCACTGGAAAGATTTATCTATCTTTAGAAACATCACTATAAGAAAATTAAAAATCGTCTTTTCTGTGAAATAATTTGAATATATCCTAAGGCAAAATATTTTCACAGCAAATTTGTCGTCGTGGCCGCACATTATGTTCCCGACATTTTGTCATAACATCCCATTTCATTTCACTTTGGTGAGATGTCGCGCACATTGTAGGCGTGTGAAGTTTCGTTTAGAGACGGAAATGAGGAGGCATTGCCCAAAGAGACCTCTGGGCCAGAATAAGAATATTTTGTTGTCGGCGTATGCTGAAGGCCCACAATAGACACGGCCGGCCGCCCCGCCCTCCGGAAAGAATCAATTATACAAACCCCTATTCGGAGACATTTTCCGAATGGGCGAATTGTTTGTTTAATAACATTTCGGCTTTACAAAAGTCACAGTAAAATATTAGTCGCCTTTGTCCAGCGACGCTTTGTACGTAAATTAAGCGATAGGCGTTTTTTTCGTCATTACATTCCGTCGTGTCATGTCTCTATTGGAAGCGGATGCGTTCGTAGTTTTTGTATGGGAACGCTTCCTGTCTTTGCTCACTATACTTTTTAATAGTTTTTTCCATTTTATCGAAAAAAGCCATAAATTTAGCTTAAAAATATTATTCAATGAATAAAAAGACTTGGAATTCAGTGAAATATGAAAATATATGTCGTAATATTTTTACGTATTAAGATTCTCACATTTATTATATTGGTACTTTCAGTGACGTGCTGACAGCTGTCGAGCCAAGTTTTCGAAAATATTTATTTTGGTGTGCCTCTCATATTCAGAACAAGTATATATTTTTTGAGAGACTATTTCTTTGAAAATTTTGACAAGACGCCCCGATAATTATGTTTACGAATTGGTCACTTAAAATGCCGTGAAGATATTAAATGTGTAAACGTTTTTGTAATGTCATACGTGACAGTTTTCTCAAACACTTCGGCCGCACGGTAGCACTTTAAACTCTTGATCGTTTCATTTCTATGCCACCCCTATAGAAGTAATGTGATTGGAATAAATTGAAACATTCTTTATTGCGTTAAAACGCTGTGTAATGATGAGAATCTCATTCAAAAGATGTTTTGTTTTTTTAAGTATTCTGAGCAACTGATAATAAAAATAACGTTATCATAATTCCGTTCATGTTGAGTAAGATGTGTAAAAAAATAACTAGTTATGTTACCGTATTTGTTTATTATTTATTTACGGTATTCCATACTCAGGAGGATTTTACCCAAATTCTTGTAACTCATTTATCAGTATTTACACCTGTTAGTCAATCCTTACTTCAAAACATAAACATGTTAACAATTCATATTTAATGAACTGGCACACGTGCTGTAATGCCGATACTTTTCCGGGAATGCAAGCAATTTCAACGGAAACAACGTTTGGTCTGGACCACACAAATATTAACATCGTTGCATACAGTTTGTTTTGGCTTTTGTATCGATGTTATGTAACTGATTATCTAAATCTTTTGTCCGATAGTAAAACCCTTGTTTATGTAAATATTATTATGGTCTTTATTTTCACTGACTCTTTGCTTAGGAATAACTGTAAAGTTTTAAACTAAAGATTTCTTGGTTCTCTAAATATAGATTCTTCTTTGTACTAGTTTGAGTTAACTTTAACCACCATAATTATAATAACGTATCCTTTTGTTTTACTTTTAAACATTTTATTTGAAGGCACAGGCAACGCAAAAGGCATTTATTTACTATATCTTTTGCATTTTAAGAATTTCATATCAATCTCGGTTGTTTATAGGCAAATATACATTGGTTAAAGGCTTTCCGTGCTGCCGTGAAACTGCCATTAACCCGAAAATAAATTTAAAAATATTACTCGTTTAATATAAAATTTATTACTCATGCCAGTAGCCAATTTGCAACTTTTATGGGGTGGTATAACAGGCCTTACACCAAATAAATTTAGGGCGTAATAACATAAAACCACTCGATAATCATAACCTCTTCTAACGACGTATTAACTTGGATCGACTTGGCGGTAATATACCACATAATGATGCGATTCAATGGAGTAATATGTAACTAATTACTATGCCTTCGGTGTATCGGCCATCCTTCTAGTTACACCGATGAATGAGCCCACAATAAAACCCTATTTTATTGCTGTTTCCTCTCTTGCTTCGTTGGCATTCATCCCGAGAACTACCAAATCATTAAAGCTTGTGTTTGTTGATTTTTTCCTACCTCTTTGTTTGCTTTATGATAATAGGTGTTCGTTTCGTCGTGCTCCGACCGCGGGAGCGATGCGGTGTGAAACTTAACGCCTTCATTCACGCTTCTTTTTATAGAGGCACTTGATTTAGCAAGCCAATGTCGTTTTTAATAGACTCTGTTGAATTTAGATTTTACAACCGCGTAACTCCGTCTGCGCTTCGAATTTCGCTTTGGTATTATGTAAATAGGTGCAACATGTTTTTGAGTTCTGGTGTCGAATTATCATTTTGTCAAATATGGACACACGCGTTTAATTTTTTTGTCAGTTCCATGCCATGATATACGGACCCGTGTCTCGTATATTGTAATCAAGTTTTTGATTCAAGTGGACTTCGGATCTTGCGATTAGACCTTATTAGACCTCGAATAACGTAAAGCGACGAACCACAACAATCGAGAGCAAAGTGTAGGGTTGATATCAAATATTTCGCTCCAAACAGTGAAGTGTTGTGGTTTATTTTAAGTTTTACTCTGCCGTCCGCTTACAAGTATCACTCGACGCCTGCTCATTTTACACCCAACTATTACGAGGCGTTCTTTGAAACCGAACTAACTGCACTCATTAAAAGTTATACGCGACCGCGAGAACCCTCGAAACTCGGTGAAGGACGGTGGAATTTATCAGCTAACTCAAAAGTGCTCGAAGGGAAGTCTGTCCGGGCCATTATTCGCCATCCCTTACAATAAGATTAAACTAGCGTCCGCCAACTGTATAGATAGCGCTCTGACCAATTCGCGGACGAACTGCTCACGTAATAGTTTTGTTGTTATCGGCCGTAACCACTCTTCAGTTGCTTCTGGGACGATATTAAAAAGATTTTGGCAACGAGCCACTCTGATATTGATCTTTATGCTTGGCCAGACGGCTATAGGAGTTCTGTAAGTGCCACGCCAGTTGCTTTAATGACTTCCCATGTTTGTAAGTTTTGGTTAATATTTTATATATTTGGCTGTATCTCGTGACATTTACTACAGCTCTGTTTGTCGAGTAAAAATTTACAAGTTATGTTTTATGAGCATGTAATATCGCTGCGAGTTTTATTTTCTCCTAGACTGCCTTGGTTTATGACTTGTTTAAACATTCCGATCAGGACATTCAATGTTATTTATTTTTTCATTAAACGGAATGACGGTGGTCCTAAATATGATGTTATCAGAGTTTGGCTAATACGGCGCAGCTGGCGGCTTATCGTTCTTGCGAATTGGAATATATAGTTAAAAACGTGTGTAATTAAGTTGGTATGTGTGAAGGGTAACACCTGCGTCTGCTATCAGAGATCGGGCCGTTACGGTTTATGGGGTCCTACCAAAAACAATGGAAATGGCAAAAAGTGGAAATGCGGGCCAGGTATCAAGGGTACCAGGGGTGCAGAGAAGGGTAGGCGTGCGGGTCGCGGCGGGGCTCCACAATTTATGATTGCGCCGTGTCAGAGTGCTAATGAAGGCACTCTGTTGCTCTTTATTGAGATAACGCTTGCAATCGATGGCTGCGTCGGGATCGAGTCATTACTTATTGCGTCGCCCCGTCGCCCGATCTCGCGTGTCCCTTTTATACATACATATTTTTTTGCTCACCTCATTCGTGCAAAGGAACTATTATTAACCGTCTCTCCATAGGTATGAAATAAGCTAATCTATAAACTCGTAGCCATGGATTGTAATGAGAATATTCTCATAGCCACATAATTTGCATCAATAATATAATAAAATAACATGATAATGTAGTTAAGAACTTCATTACCTTATACTCATTATCTGTCGTTAACTTGGTCGTTTGTCGATGATATGTTTATGAGGTTGACATCTATTTCTGCGTTTCAATGTCGTTTCAAGATTGGTCCATTTGTTCTGGAAATGCTTAGTGTACTTAGTCGTAACAATCCTATTATATTAAACGAGCAATCTTGGTATATATATAGGGTGGTTCATTTATATCGGTCAGTATGGTGAAGTCTTTATTATAAGACATACACAAATCTGCTCTTAGCAACTTTAGGGTTCGATAATTTTGGGCTAGATTAAAAAACGAGCAAGGTGCGGTTCTGAGGATTACCATGGATATACAATCAGATATTTTTTATTTTGTTATGCTATGGAAATTATTGAATAAAGTTCGTTTTGTCTTCTATTATACTTGATTGTGTTTCTAATTTCTGGGACAGGACAGGAAGAGTTTCACTCTGCTTAGACAAATATGGTTAGTAGGTAGTTGGGTAGTTAGTTATAAATTTGGATTTTTTAAAATAATATTTTACATTAGATAGAACGCCAGAAGCAATTACACTATCCAATGGTCCCAATGACAAGGCTAAATACACACATTCACTCACTCAAGCACACCCAGTCTCAGAACAAATATTTGCGAATTACACAAAGATTTGTCCCATGCGGGGATCGAACCCACAACACCAGTGCAGTGGAGAGCGGCGAGGCGACCGCTTAAACCACTACACCACACGTGCAGACAATATGTCGTTATACTTTGATTGACATCACAGAAATCAGCTATAAGACTTGGACAATAGATAAAAATCAAAACCATTACGAGTATATAATCAAAAATCAGATACATAAATTAATACAGCATTCTCTCGCAATATAATCGTCGAATTGACGTACGACATAATAATATCAAATATTTTTTTGTATTTGTGTATTAAGATCTTGTGTCCACTGCGTCCCGAGTTTCGATCCCGACGGTTGGGACTATCGACGATCGAATCGCGCGATACGAGGAGCGGGAATGATATCATCATTGGAGCTGTGCGTGTACTCGCCACTGGTTACTAGTTGTCGGCATTGTGGACTTACTTTATAGTATGCGACGCCTCGTGAGAAGTTATGGGACAGCCCCATTGTCGGCAGATACGCGCATCGCACGCACCCACAGTATGTTATACGTATTATAACTTACTGCTATCCCTAATGCAACTATCTAATTTATTGATGCAAATGTCCATGTTAATCTCTCGCACCTTAGGCGAAGGAGCGGAATGAAAAGGTGAATTGTGGCTGGAGCTTTTCTTTGCAATGTTCCAGTTTGCAAACCATGTTATGCATGGTAAGTGATAACTGCAACTCATATATAGAGAACTGAATATACATTGCTATGTCGGAGACCGATATTGTATGATATACTATAAGGATTTCCAGGTTTAATATTTTAATTGGATTAGAAGCAATCATTTACTTATAACCCTAACTATTACCAATTTACAAAATTCGTTTCGTATTCGTGACACTATTGAATGGTGAATATTACAGGATGCAATTTTTTTCAACATCAACGTGTTCGATGCCTGGCTAGAAATATTGATTTTCCAAAATATTCGTTTATCGTTTTATATATTGTTTATAATTTACATAAACTATATAATTACCAGTATTTTACTGTTATTTTCATTCTTTCCTTTATGATAATATATATTCCTCAGCATTTATTTGTTATATCTTATTGTATTTATTTATTTAAAAATAAGCGCCAGGCATCTGTTTCTAGCAAAATGTTGAACTAGTTACCTATTTGGTTATAAGCACGTAACAATGTGTAGCCATTTAATTTTCTGTGGTATTGACTAATTTTCATGTAAAAAATAAGTAACTTCTAATCTGTTCATTGCTTTTAAATTTTATACATACAAAATGGCGTTTTTTAACTTGAATAAAACTGGTACCACAGTTTCGATGCCATAATAAAAAAGCTCAAGGCGTCAACGTCTAATAGATAATCATATTATTTTCTTGCTTGGCCGACATTTTCGAATTTCGACCAAAATGGTGGTTGTCTTTTAATAATTTATGTATTAGTTGTTTTGCTTGGCTCACGTTTGGTACGGTTACCGCTTCAGCAGTCTTAAACGTACTTAATTTAACAACTACTTAACTACTGTCCTAGAAATTACTGGATCAATTTTCATGATGGTACACAATTTTCCAGCAGTTTTATGACAGAGCAGCATTTCTCACGGAAGCTTCCACAAACCGCTGCGCATGCACAGCCGTCTGGCTATCCTCGATCCTATCGGCCGATAGCCATTGTCCACAGTCATCGCCCCGCCATTTAACTGTTGTTAAACTTAACGTACAAAGTGATGAATAGCTCGCCGATCCGATCCATGGATATGTTTATCGCCGGACTGTCTTATAAGATATGTCATTTAAAACAACTTATCTTGTTTGATATCTTTTTGTTGAATGTCGACTTACTAGAGTCAGTTTCATCACTTTCTGATTAGTTTCCGATAAGTGAAATATTCCTCTTACGAATTGGTTTGACGTATTTTTCTGGCTTCTTTTATGTTTGTTTTTTTATGACATTCTCACGGTAAATAAAGATTAGAGCTGATAATTCTGTTAGTGTGTGTATTTACTAAGTCGCCTTCAACTGAAATACCTATATACAATACCATGTAATAAATAATTAGGTAACCATTTTTTTCGCAATAATACTAGCTCTCTGAAACGCATTAGAATTAAATTGCATAATTTCTTCAGTCAAATATTATATACATTCTAAAAATTGTCTATAAATTTCTCAGTCTATAAATTGTCATTAGTTGCGACTGAAATAAAATTAATGGCTCGAAAATTTATTTTCGTTAGCTTATCTAATTGATTTCTTTGGCAATGTTTATAATTTACCTGGAAATATGTAATGAACTATTATTTGTATTATATTATAATTTGTTTTTATTGTTTCAGGTAATCCTTTTACAAACATCTGTCTGAGTATGGTAGACTTAAAAATGACTGTAAGTAACAAAATAGCAAAGCAAAGTTATTTCAGGCATAAATTCCGTCTTCACCGAATTGTTAGATAAAATCTTATGGGATGAAGCTATCTGTCGTCAACAATAATATTCAAATAAGATATCTGCAGTATAATTCCCCGTAACGAAAGAGACTACGACGGAGTTGTGTAACGGACTTAGGATAGGCTTCCACAAAATAAATGTCAGCAACTGTTTAGCTATTAATGTTGTACAGTATGGATCTGGCAGAAAACTTCAATTTTGTTAAAAACTGCCGATTCATCAATTGATTTATATATTTATTATTTTTATTGATTTTTTACTATAAAATTACCGATAAGTAATATAACTAAAAATAACTAATGACTTATAATAACATTGTATAACATACACAATTAATTAAAATATAAAATAATTAAAATAATTCATCAATTTATAATAATATAATCGACGAGACATTTTAAAAAAAATTACCAACCAACAATTTTACAGACAAAAATAACTCTTTTGACGTAGGTATTTGTGATCAACAGTGTTTAAAAAAGACAGTTTTTTATGATGATTTAAAACTAAATATAAATAATTTTTAACAAAAAAAAAAACCGACTTCAAAAAGTAGGTAAACTAAAAAGCAAAAAATAAATTTGCTTCGCACAAAATAATACGTTTTTTCATTTAGTTAAATAGAAATTATTAAATAATTATTTTATAATTCTGAAGTCGGTGCCAAGTTAAAACAACCTTTCTACAATATCAAATTACAGTTCTCACAAAAAGGGAGGCGTAGTTGTGCTAGTGCGCGGTCGCCCAGTATTGGTACTTACCACAGAAATATAACTAATATTCAGTCAGAAAAAAGTTGTTAGAACGATTGCTATTATCTATACAGTACTTGGCACCGACTTCAGAATTATAAAATAATTATTTAATAATTTCTATTTAACTAAATGAAAAAACGTATTATTTTGTGCGAAGCAAATTTATTTTTTGCTTTTTAGTTTACCTACTTTTTGAAGTCGGTTTTTTTTTTTGTTAAAAATTATTTTATTTCACGATTTTAAGTGATGGGTAGACCGAGCAAGAATGTTTCTCAAATGAGGAGACGACGGTTACTTGAGACGGAAAACTTATTAATAATAAACAAGAATTAAATCCTTTTTCCTGACTATTGAGGGTCACGACCTTCCATCATCAGCTCATTTGACACAATAACTAGCAGTAGGAATATGCGTACAGTATTGAAAGAATTATCCTTTAACTCCTAACTATTGAGGAGTTGACCTTCCATCATCAGCTCAATCACATGAAATTATTGCGACCAAGCGTAAATCCTGGCCTCGATTAATAAAATATGAGGGTTGCCCCCAATTTCTCTGGGATCCCATCATCAGATCATGACATGCTGACAATGGGACCACCTTTGAAATATCTCCGTTCCAACAGCTCACTTGACATCATAACTAGCAGTCTGAATATGTGTACAGTAGTGAAAGAATTATCCTTTAACTCCTAAGGATTGAGGAGTTGACCTTCCATCATCAGCTCAGCCACATAAAAATACGTAAATACTGGTGTAGCTTTGAAAAACACACTAAAAACATTACATGTGCCTATAAAATTCGAGGGTTGCCTTCGATTTCTCTGAGATCTCATCATCAGATCACGACATGCTGACAATGGGACCCCTTTGGAATCATCTCCTGTCCAACAAAAAAAGAATCATCAAAATCAGTTCATAAACGACGGAGATATCCGTGAACAAACATAAAAAAAAAAGCAACATATATACGAATCGAATTGAGAACCTCCTCCTTTTTTAGAAGTCGGTTAAAAAGACTTTTCTCATAATATTTTCACGATTCTTATTAGGATCTAGCATATTTGAATTCGTGTTAGTTTGAATCATGCTCACAATGCTTCAGTGCAGACGTTCCTGCGATAGCATTTGGAAACATTTCGAAACAAGCAACGATGTGCGATAACTAAATAACACGATTATAATCAAACAATTAACTGTTAAATACAACAATAAATCAGCACTTACTGTTCAACGAACAATATATCATTTATTATCTCCTACGATGTAAGGATCAGTAATAAATAATCGAATGCTGTTTTACAACTCGATTTGTGTACTTAGAGGAATGTGACAAACTGGTAGAAGCAATCAGTATATTCTGTAGATTATATTGCAGGACTCCCACTTTTGTGTAACAATATCATGCTGGTTATGTGCCGTTATTTGCTTACCGGCCTACGCATTTCATTTGACTGGTGGCATAATATAGCTATCATTGGAAAATACTAATATTATACTGGTCCAATAGTGTAATTTGCTCCGTTTATAAAATGTTCAAATGGGACAGCTTTGGGATCTGATCACATAAGCATTTTGTTTACGGCAGTATTGCAATCTGCAATAGTTTATTTTGGATAATCTTTTTGATCAAAAACATTTAACTGAATTACTGTATAATGTTATATTGGTCTTTTGGAAAACTTCTTATCTTTATATGTTTTAAACTTTCGCGATTTGAGAACATTTATCAAAAATTAGACAACGGGTCTAAATCGCGTAATTATTATAAAGGTAAATAAATACCTATGCTCGATGTTTCGAAATGACTTGCATCATTCGTGGTCACGAGCCGACTAACACTTTGTTTAGGCGGATATCTTGGAGGACCGAACAGACATAAGTAGAAGGAGTAGCTAGGAACTGACTAGAATGAGACTCTTCGGTCCAAAAAATGGATAGGAAAATTATAGGTGCTGCTGCAAGGCCACGGAAGATAGAACAATTTTAAATGATCATCGATGCTCACAACATAATTACACCAAGAAGCACAGCTGCGTATGTAGCCTCCATCACAGCCTTTTGAAAGGTTTAATGTTTGCTTATACGGAATAGAGTAAGCGATATATTTTATGTTGCGTTATTCTATGGCCGGTTGTCCTTAGAAGCGCGCATTACGGACTCATAAATCGGGCAGCAGACAGCGCCAAATGAGACGTCTGAGCTTGTGTAGTGATGCCGACAAACATAGCCTGGATCAAGGTTTTATAGCTTGTGGCCATCTAGGGGTGCCATACGCATGAATTTTTAACAGCTTATATTAGCTTCACCTGTATGTATGTATGTAACCGACTCCTTTGGACTCGATTTTGACACGCTTTAAACGGACAGATTTCATTAAAATTTTGCACACTTGTCAAAGATCGATGACAATGCAATAATTAAAAAAAAAAACGGTCTTGTAAATAAATAAACCAAAATAAGAAGTGAAAAATAATTCCTAAGTCCACTTTTTGGTTAGAAGTACTTTAAAAGCGTGTTTTTTTAGTTTTTTTAAACTATTATTTTTACTTCTTTTTGCTCTAGTTAGAGTTGGATAATACGATGTCCACCTGTATGTTCGATCTAAGAAGCTACTCGCGACTACTTAGTCCATACGCGTCTAACATCATGTATGCCTCGCACGTGACTATATTATTTTGAAAATTATTTTGAGTAAGCCAGTTTTAGTGTTATTTTAACTACTTTATATTACTTATGTTTTCTACCTATGATTGAAGTTTTTTTTTTTGTGAAATTTCATTTTTATGTTAACAGTGTAAGTCTGCGGCAGATTATTTCATAGAGCGTACGAATATTACGCTCGACCGATATCGGCGACCGATGTCAGCATAACGTGAATGCAACCCAATATCTTTTCAATGTCAACCCTACAGACCAATGGACATTTTTAACTCGGCCGGACTTGTGTCAATATAATGATACGTTGTCGTTATGACTGGCCAACCTGTTATGATAAAGCAAATCTATAATTTTGTAAGCTGCCTTCGTAAGTCTCATGTTAATCCTTTTTTAATAGGCTTAGCTTAGTCTATTAATGTTGATGAAAGGTCATGCCGTGTTTTGCAAAATTATTCCAGTCTAATAAACATGTCTGCTTGACATGTTTATTAGACTGGAATAATTTAACTAAGATAATAATTTAACTAGGTAAAAATTAAACTAAGATAATAATTATCGCTCAATTTATTAAAGTTTATACCTACACAGCAAATTAAATGCCTATTGTTCACATTACAACATATGCAAGATGTTGAACAAGATTTTAGACTTGAAATATTCATTCGACAAATATTGTCAAATAAATCGATAACTAGATAAACTGCTGGTATCATCCATGGCATATTAACCTGTTACGATAAAGTACTATAGCTTGAATAAATTGTTAAATTAATTCTCCCCTGCTGGTTTTAAACCTATTGTCATATAAAGTATCATAATAGACCGCTATTATAATACTTCAAACTACCTACTACCTAAATTGTAACCTGAGAAGTAGCTAATATCAATTTATTATTCAAATCATATCGTTATTGGCATCTTAACAATAAAACGTTATCTGGTACAAATATATCGAAGTTTAGAGATTCACAATTTTCCGAATTCCATTGAGATAGAGCCGCGGGCGGTCGCCAAGTTCTTACATAAAATAACAGCCTCTATAGGACGCCGATACGAACTAACGAGTAAATTACATAGCAAGGAAGTGTTTGCGGACCGCCCATCGCCCCGTCTGCCCCGATTCGAAATTCTGCACTGAGAAAACAGACTATCCAAGACCTTGTCGACTGTCGAATAAAGCTATGTAAAAACATATAAACGTGTTGTAGAAACTAATATTCGATTTGGTAAACTGTTATTATTAGCTCGTATCAAATTGTGATGAGAACAACACTATCGTCATTCTATTTTTAGTAGGATAAACACTGACGTCATGATCTTGGCGAGTTCGTGATAAATAAACAGTAATTTCATCACGACTACCACAAGCCCGGCTAGCTCAGTCGGTAGAGCATGAGACTCTTAATCTCAGGGTCGTGGGTTCGAGCCCCACGTTGGGCGCATCTTTTTGCCTCATCATATGAATTTGACTCAAAGCTCTCGAACTTATTTCTGCAATTTCAATAAAAAATATTGTAAATTAACGTTGTTTTTATTTTGTTTTCAATATTTTATCTTAAGGCAAGTTAGTACCGTTAAAGGGTCAAGGTATGAGCAGTTAAAATGTTTCCCACGTTCTTAGTCACTTGTCTACATACTCGATGTTCATGCGCCGAATATCACTGGATTTATTTTGACTAGTAACTGTCCGCCACTTATTAGCTGTCAACGTATTAGAAATCTATAATACATTTATTTATTGTTTACACTGGAATGCTTGTAAGTGTGCGTATGTATATATGACTACACGTTGAAGTATTTTTGTCGACATTTTTCAATTTGAGTGGTATCGATCTTAATGTATGTGTGTTACAGTATTACATACTTGGGTGTGGCAAGTTGTATTATTATTAGTTTATAGATCTTAGCTTTTTGTATTAAAACTAATTAATCTCGAAATTTGAGATGTGAGTAACTAAAGAAAATCGTAAAAACAAGTTTTCAGCAATATTGTACTATTTTATCAAAGTACTAAAATATTTCTAAAAATGTTTAGGTTCTTTGATAAAACTTTTTCTAAAAAGTGATAAATTCTTTCTCACAGTAGATACATAGTAACATTTTCTAAATATGCGGACAAAGGTAGCAATAAGACAAGGTGGAATGTAGTAAGCCATTGGTAACTGAATTAAAAATACCAACCGGAGTAAAAAAATACCTAGTTACATTATATAAGGCGAAATAGTGTGTGTTTTTGTGTACTTTCAGTTTTGGTATCCTATTTATTCGTTCACCATGTTATATTTTATGAATTAATCGGTTCATACATTATTAATTAGTTAATCTCTTTTGTTAAGCTTATAAGTAGTCTTGTTAATGAACAGGATTCGAACCCACTGTCTTTCGATGTCAAGTCTTATCCATTGGGCTACTTACAGCTACACTTACGAATGTAGATATACGCGCTGCCACAGATAATAATTGCTGGTTATCTACTTTGTTTTTAATTTCAGAGACCATATAAAAATATACATACCATAGATTTTACGCTTAATGTTCAACAACTATCCCAAGCCTAACTGTAACGGCCTGAGTAGATTATTAAGCAAGATTAAAAAATAAACGGGTCTTGCATTTTGGCCTTAATAGTTTTTACGAAGAAATACATGGATTAATTAAGTAGTACGTACTTATACCACAGCTTATACGGCTTAACTGGCATTTCTCGAGTATTTTACTTATGCATAATGTTTGGAGCAGTTAATTGCTGATTTTTTATTTAATTATTAAACTGTTATGGACATATTTTATTTATACTTATATAATTGTACGCCGACTGACTGATAATAATAATAAATTCTTTTATTGCATAAATCAACAATACAAGCTTATGTGAAGCCATGACTTCCGAGGTAGGCATTAAAAATACCTGTGTTTCGGAAGCCAGCGTCCTCTCCCAAATAAGATATTCTTAATATTAACTGATTCAACTGATTCATCAACGCAGGGCCTAGGAACTTGAAATTTTGTACAAAACTTCCTTCCATGACGTAGGCGCGCACTAAGAAGGTATTTTTGGAAATTCGGCCTCTAACAGGGTGAAAAGTGGGACGAAAGTTTGTATGCAAGTTCGTCATTTTTGAAGTTACAAGCATGAAATTTCGTATAGTTAAACTTAAATAAAAATAAATGAATTTATGTACCGGGGTTTTTCTAAATTTTATTCCCAAGTGGTGGCATTTAGGGTTTTCAGTAAGAAGCGAGTTGACGCAAAAAATCAATAGATGGCGTTGTTAATATTTTTTAAATTTCCGGGCACCCCGGCCAGAATAACGTTTGACGCGGATCTAGTTAAGTTATATATTTAATGCCTATTTATATAATGCCTATATGTATATATATTTAATGACGACCGGATGGCGGAGTGGGTAGTGTGCCTGTCTGCGACGCTGAGGTCGTGGGTTCGATTCCCACTTAAGACAAATCTTTGTGTGCATGAACATGTGGGTTTGTCTTAGTCTGGGTGTTTCTATGTAAAATAAGTATGTATTTACGAAAGATATATTATGTATTAGTATCAGTTATTCTAGTACCCATAGTACAAGCTCTGCTTAGTTTGGGACTAGATAGCGTTGTGTGTGTTGTGAAAAAAAAATATATATTTATTAGTACTGTTAAGGTTGTGCTGCTAGCAATAAAGACTCTGTTTTATTACTGGTTTTGTGCAATACTACCTCATAAGTAAACCGTAACTTCAGTAGGACACGAGTGCTCTGGAATTTTATTCCATTGAAGCAGCCTTGACAGGTACATAGATTCCCAATTAGTATATATAAAACGTTTATTTTATTACGCAACAAATTTTAAGTAAGTACGTTTATTCAATTAGATATAGACTAAGATGTTATTTGAAAAAGACTTATAAGAAATCATAACGTAATTATGTAATTTTCATATTAAATGTAAAAACTTTATGAATTAACAAGAAAATACCACTTATTGTACGATGAGACTAACACGTTTTTTATCACCAAAGAATCTTGTAAGTGTCAAAAAGTCCAATCTACTACAATTATAGTTTCACACTATGTTTTAAACTGTACCTCAGTTCAGCCCCACGGATGCTGTGACTATTTGTATGCCAAGTTTATCCTGATCCAATCAGGCCATTACGAACCACGCTTTTAAGTATATACACGATAACATTAATAAGGTAAAGTGGCTATAGAGCAAAATGTTTATCTTCGTCGTTAATGACACTGACTTTACCAGAACAGGCACATACATAGTATGCTTTGAATTTTATTATGTGCTGCCTTTTATATGTGACTATAAATTTTTGGAAGTTATGTTGACATGCTAATAATTATGAACCTTAAAGATTCCATAACTATGTTTATTACTATGATAACTATATGATAAATAAAGTTCATATCATAAATATTTCAGTTTTTTTTATTAAGTGGAAGATTAAGCATTATTATAAAATCTTAACCAGTGATAACTTAGAAGATTATTTTTTGTCTACTCGTACTTATGTGTGTAAAAAGCTTTTTGAATAAAATTCATCCTTATTTATATATTATACTCTATCGAAGCCTACAAGTATAAAGCCGCAGGCAACAGTTCACCTAGAATAATAGGATTTTAAACGTTCATGTACTTAACCATTTGTTTATATACTTGAATTTTGTGAACTCGGTGTCTAGTAATTTAAATTATTTGTAAGTATTTAATGCCTATTTATTAGTATTGTTAAGGTTGCGCTGTTCGCAATAAAGACTCTCTTTTATTACTGGTTTTGTGCAATACTACCTCATAAGTAAACCGTAACTTCAGTAGGACACGAGTGCTCTGGAATTCTATTCCATTGAAGTAGCCTTGACAGGTACAGAGATTCCCAATTAGTATCAAATACAAAATGTATGTATTACTATTGAAATACGCATTCGAAAAACATGCAGACAGTTTATGTTAATAACTTACGATCCTAGTCGTAATAAGAGCAAAATTTTCATAAACAAATTGTTTAAATCAAATCAAATCAAATCAAATGCTTTATTTGCCAAAAATGGTGTATATCACCTATGTAAGGTACCTACCTCCATTTTATACCCATCAGGGTGTACAAATATTTGTATTATTTTAAAATTAATTTCATAAATTCACTTAATTATGGTATTGAATTTAATTGTATAATTAATAGATTTGTGAAATTTTATGTCAAGCAATAAATGTCGTGAAACATTCCACTAAAGGAACGATAGATACCATTTAACTAACTAATGAATTTAAATACTTCAAACAGTAACATTATTTGAACCAAAAAGTTGTATCATGTTAATAAATCTAGTTACGTTAATACTGCAATGAAGGAAAAACAAGTTCAAATTCAAATTCAAATTTAAATCATTTATTTTCATAGGCCTCAGGAGGCGCTTGAACACGTCAAAACATTACAAAAAATTATATAAAAATAAATCATAAATAATACTAAATTATACTAGATTCTATAGTACTAACAAGTGTGCCAACTCCCATAGCAACTTCTCAGCACTAACAGCGAAATGATAGTACAATTGAAAGGAAGAAAACAATCAAGTTGAACTTGATGTCACAAACAAAGAGCTAGTGAAAGTTAAAGCTTGATCTAAAATCCTGTTTATGAAGTCGAGCAAAAGCACTAGATCTGTATACTATTGCTATGTATGTGAAAAATACAGATTTGCCTCAAAACACTTTTGCTCAACGCGGGTAACGAATCCGAAACCTTATGGTGAGCATTCACTTAGTGTGTTACTACTAGACCAACGGACGAGGCAGTCAAATAATTGTCATTATCTTCTTACCGAATTATACTAAGAAACAGTTGAAAAAGATATGGGACTGGCAGGATTTGAACCTGCGACCTTACTGCACACCGGGCAGCCGCTTTAGCCATCCAGCTATGGTCGCCTCTTACCAGAACCCTAAACTTCTCAACTGTATGATACGTCATTTCGTGACGTCACGTTCACCCATTTGTGGATGCCTTGGTATATTACATTTTTGTTTTCAAGTTTATAGCAAGTATTCGTTTGGGAAATGATCTTATACGAAGAAAATTACTTAAAGCTTTGTTTTGAAACTTGGTTACATCGGTGGTTAAGGAAATGGCAGCCGCTTACCAGTTATTCAGTACATGATACTGAGATCATGCAAAAAAATATTCCGGTCAATTCATGATTTTCTGAAGAAAATTTAAAAAAACCTGTCATGGCAGAATAAAGTTGCCCTAGACCAGGGGTTCCCAAACCTATAAGTATCGCGCCTCCCTACTGCTTAAAATGAATATGCCCACGCCCCCCCTTGGTGTGTACCCCCCTTGGTAGTAAAGTTAAGAAGGTCATCGATACGTATGAATCCGTCGCTTTTTTGTAGTCATTCGAATTTGGTCGGATAACCTGCGCCGAATAACTGTTTTGGTTTAGTATTAATATTTACTTAATACGAAACAGTTGAAACTGGATATTTTTACTATATATTATTTGATAAAGGCACTAATTTTTGCTTTACATCTACACATCTTAGGTTGAGCCAGTTTCTTGTTTGATGGCGTCAAAGTTATGATGCCGTCGTTTTGATTTTTAGTAATATTATTCATTAGCGCTTGTAGGTTCTGTTTTGAAACTTTTTATGGTAATTATAAACGTCAAGATGGAACGAATACAGTTTTTAGCGAGCTTATACGTCTTCTCATTTAGGCGCTACAATATTTTTTTAAGTTTTCAATAAAGCGCGATTACTTGAAAATTATAAATATTATCTGGCATCTAATTAAGTCACAAATATGCACAAATTAAGAGCTATTCGTGTATATTCATTCTACAGGCGCACATAAAATGGTCTTAGAGATACACGAATTCGCAAAACGTTACTCCAGCGGGAAACGCAATATCTCGAAAACCTGAAGACGCACAAATTATATTTATGGCGGACATAGATAGATAGATAGATAACAACTTTATTTGCACACCATTCAATTACAAACTAAAGATAACTATTTAAAGATAATAACAATATGCAAAGGGCGGCCTTATCGCTTGACGCAATTTCTGCCAGGCAACCTTTGGATGGACAGATTTAAAAGAAAAGGCGTTGTAGTTTCAGAGTGTATGGAGCTTAGAAACATTTTTATTTTTTCATTTGCTTAAAGTAAAGATAGGTAAAGAAAATACCTAATACCTAAATAAATATAATTTTTAACTTATCTAATAATATATAATTCAATAATTAATAACTACATACAAAAATATAAAATAATACAATACAAAATAATATCATACATATCAAATAATAATATATATAATTTTACTTAAGTGATAGATAATGCTCGTTTAACATTTTTTTAAAAGTGGTTAAGGATTTGGCTTGTCTTATTTCTATAGGCAATGCATTCCATAACCGTACGGCTTCCACTGTAAAAGACTGGTCATAGAAATTTGTGGAATGCATTGGCATCTCAAGTCTCAAATTTTCGGATGATCTCAAAAACTTAGAATGTGAGTCATGTACGTATTTAAAACGTTCCTAAAGATATACTGGGGTTGTGGGATTAAATAAAACGTTATATAAAAACGTAAGGATGTGAGTATTCCGGCGAAGGCGAATCGAAAGCAACTTGAGCCTTTGACGAAATTCAGAAATGTGATCATATTTGCGTAATCCAAATATAAATCTTATACAAAAATTTTGTAGTCGCTCAAGCTTATCAAGTTGGGTTTCAGTAAGATTTAGATAGCTGACATCGGCATAGTCGAGAATTGGAAGAAGGAGGGTCTGCGCAAGTGCAGTTTTAGTGGTGGTTGGAAGAAAGTTTCTTAGCCTGCGTAAGGATCCTGCTGAAGCAAAGATTCTACGACTTGTTTCCTGTATCTGGGGGCCCCAGGATAGTGTACTATCAATATAAATACCTAAGTTTTTAACTTTTTTGCTGATTGGCAAAGGAGTACCATTAAATAGAACTTGAGGTAGCTGGGACCAATCGAGCTTAGAAACCATCCTGGGGCTACCAACAACAATAACTTGCGTCTTGGCAGGATTTACTTTCAATCCATAGTCATTGCTCCATTTATTAATCCGCTCTAGATCTGTATTAGTGGTCATAATAGCTTCTGATATTTTATCAAATGGAGCCTGGGCATATATTTGCAAATCATCTGCATAGAGGTGGTAGGAAGAAGTTAATTGTTCGGAGATAGAATTTATAAAAATTGCGAAAAGTAAAGGAGATAATACGCCACCCTGAGGTACGCCAGCCGTAGTGTTACACCACGAAGAAACGGAATCTTCGGAATCGGACATATTTGCACAAATATAAGCTCTCTGCCCATGTATGTATTTTATCTCTCCGATAATTCATTTAGAATTTTCTTGCTAGAACAACGTTACTCCAGCTGGAATCGTTTTTACGTTTTTTTTTCAAAACTACAAAACGCACATTTTTTTTATGCGGCGCACATTTACAGCAGATTGCGCACTAAGTATACGTTTTACTCATATCACTCTAGGTGACACTTTCTTGCTGGCGTAACGTACACGATCGGAGTGATAACCGCCGCCGCCCGCGCCCGCGCCCCCCTGTACATGTCTTCGCGCCTCCCTAGTGGGGCGCGCCCCCTAGTTTGAAAATCAATGCCCTAGACTATCCCAATACATTTGCAATTGGCCGGTCAACATCAGGATATTCTGATGAGAAACATACCAATACAACATATTTGCAGATTTTGCCGAGCAAAAATTTTCACAGCTTCAAAATTATGTTCTTTATCCCTGTAAAGTGTTTCTGCAAGCTTACATTTGTGTTTTTATTATTCTCATACATTTGCCATGTTTTGATGACGTCAAAAAAAATAGCCTAGACAGAATTTCCTCAAAAGCATGTACTGATTCACTGGTAAGTGGCCTTGTCACGACGAAACTAACACCTTTATACATTGTATGTATAATACTTGCTGTGTTGTTATATTAACTACACTAAAAATATAGTATAATAAACGTGTGATATTTATTAGATTACACGTTAGCAATTTAATTCTTAAAATATAGGTTGTAGTTATAAGTATTTTAAAATCTGTTAAAAATCGGTTTAATCTATAATATACTTATCTATACTTATAATAAATCTGTAGAAGTAAAATTTCTGTACATTGAAAATATCAAAAATATAAATTGCAGGGCGTGTTACTAATCCAACACCGAACAAAAAATGTGTTTTAAAATTTTTTTGTCTTTCTGTTTGTTCAGGCATCACGCAATAACTACCGGTTCGATTACGATGAAACTTGGTATAATTATTCTTTAATATCCTGGGCACCACACTGGGTACTTTTTATCCCGGAAAAGTACCCAGTATATAATATACAATAAAAAATTTGCGGTTCGCGACCGAACAGCTAGTATTATCAAAAAATTGTATACCAAATTAATGAATGATTGAACGGTGATTAATAAATCTATTTTGATAGATTATTAACCGAATACGTATTATGTTTACGTGGTATCAGTGTCTATCACACGGTACCATTTCACCATACAATCTACATGAGTCGAATCCCTTGACTTAGCATACAGCGCGGTCGTTGGCTGCCTCAGTAGGTAGCAAGAACATTCTCTGCTCACCCACGCCTTGTATTGTGTTGTATATTATAATGTACTCTATTTGTGTCAACTTATTGTCTTTGAATGTCAATATATCATTGTTAAGGATGCTGGACTATTGTGCTGTTGCCAGGATACGTGGTACGTGTAGATAAAATATACGAGGAATGTGAATAATTTCTACTTCATGTTAAGGAACGGAATGGCCCGATTTATGGTTATGACCCCGAAAACCTTCTGATTCTATGTTAGATGGAGCGTTTTGACATTTCCGAACGAGTCAAGTGAGCTTTTCTCCACAAGTTCGTTTGAGACAGCTCTACAGTATAGTTTTGCATTCTTGTTGAAAACCAAAAGGATTGGTGATGAAATCAGAAGCAGAAATTACAGGCACTATTTTCTACTAATATAGTAGAAAAATGGTAAAAGTAGTTAAATAAATATAACAGAAAATCTTAAGCACTCCGGCCAGTGAAATATAAAGTCGGTCCGTAAATATTTGATGTGTTAAAACCTACTCTTATAGTGGTTATTATAAAAAAAAGTATTACAAGAACTGTTTAAAAAGGTTATTTCTTATTTAAGGTAAGTCAGCGTTGCAAAGATTTAGGTCATGATAGTATCGTAACATCGGGTGGGCTGAACGAACCGCTTGCTTTTTATTATATTGAACTTTTGCTGGTAAATAAAGTGTGTTAATATGATTCCAAGTTTAATGGCGTTTGCGCTCTAGAGATTGCGTTTCATAAAGATGTTTTATTATTCATTTATTGTAACCCTCATATTCACTTGCTCGTAATACTCTAAGATATTGCTTTTTTTATACTGATTTGAAAAAAAACATTAAAAGCCTTTGAGGTTATTATTTCGCTAGTTTGGATTTGTAACTTGTTGCTTATAGCATGACTTAGGTCCTGAGAACTGAGTTTTTACTTTTAACACGGGGCTTGATACTACGATAGTCGATTTCTTGACGTACCTATATATATATATATCTTAATATACAATACCTACCCAACGGTTCCGGAAAAACAAGCGAGACCTTATGCCATGTGAGAAAATACCAATTTCGTTATCACATGTTAATACAATGATATATAGAAACAGCTATATCCACATAATTATAAGTGTTTAATTCAAAGTGTGAAACGCTTCACGGACTGGACCATAATTTATAACGATAGATTATCAGTTAAGTAAGGTTGAGTGGATGTAAATGTTTAGCACCGCCGTGGGTCAGAGTGCTGGTTTCCACATAAAATTACATTTCAATCTCAACAACGATGATTGCCTTACACCGTTATGTTAAAAGGCAGTAGTTCGCAGAAACGTTCGCACCGGATACTAACCACAGAAAAGCTAGTGGAAATATCATTTTGTAATTTTGTTTGATTGCTGTTAAGCACGGATTGTTGTTTCTCGTAATAATTAGGTAGGTACTGTCGGCAATTGGATATTTTAAGGAGAAATGTTTAACTTATGATATCAAACGGATCTGCCCAAGTATCAATGAAAGGTCTGGACCGCATTGTAGAGGGACTGAGAGATTTAAAAGATAAATAATACATTAATTTACCATCATTGTAAATTTCAAACAGATACCCACTGCATAAATTACTCAAGGTGTGCTTGACAACCGACCCTTTTTTGTTTATCCTAACAGAATGTCAGTAAAACGTATCAATGATAAGTCTTACAGCTATTTTACCATACCAATTTTCATCACAAGCGTTTTAGAGGTAGATATAAATCTAATTTACGAGCAGACATCATATTTGTTTTTATAACTGTTTTATAATGTTACGAATCTAGTAATGTAATCTATTCTTGTTTAAGCGATTGCACTACTGTTCCAAAGATTCTGTGGCTCCTTCTTGAATGAAACTGATTAGTATTATATTAAACTGTTCTGTAACAGATAGTTTTACGAGTCTGCCTCAGTTATTGCCGTAAACGTTCTTGGATGATCTTTGTGCGAAATGGACGTGTAATGGTATGGTTTAGAGTTGTAAACTCGAGAACTTTTAATTAGTCGTCTATTTGAGCCTGAAATATACAGTTTTCTTTGTTTATTTGAGTCAAAAAGAGTAACAGTTTTATTTGATATGGGTCTTTATTATTTTTTTCATCAGCTGACTGCAACTTCCCGAAATAGTTACTTATGATGACGATAATTTGAACAAAAAGCTCGTAATGCTTTTAATATTAAAAACAAAACTGTGAGCCGTCGCAAAACTGTATCAAAGTTGTATCTTCATTTAAATATAAATAAGAGGGACAAGGAAAAAGGTAAAAGAATGGAATCTCCGACAGCGTAAAAACATCAAGCGGTTCAATCACTCCGCAAGTGAAGAGCTCGACTCATAACAAGCGGGAGATTGAAATGAGATGATAAGAGAGAATCAGAAATCTTGCCGAAAATACGTACCTACCTATTATGAGGCGGTAATTTTACAAGGGATTCCTTCGTTCGATATGGGACCAATCATTAAGAGCCAGGCTCGCTCTCCGTACATCGCAGCGGCTTTTTGCGAGATCTGCACCAGATATCCGTGAGCTTAAATATGCGAACGGCTCCGTAAGCGGATCAATGTGCGCACAGGCATGCTCAAATCCAATCTCTACTACTTTGATTGAATCTCTTTTATTATAACATTCTTAGAATTTACCCCGTCCCAATTTATCACTCTCAAACCTCTTCAACGTTTGCCAAATTGAACGTTGTTTATCCTCATGTGTTTTATATTCACGAGTGTTCAGTAAAATCGTACTTTATTGTTCCGTGCGTCTCGCGTCGGGCCGGCTCGTTAACGCGACCTTTCGGATATTTATTGTATCCTCTCCAGAAAATACAATTTCCAACTCGAATGTCAATAAATTTCAACTTGTGCACACTTATGTATTTAATATCGAAGAAAATTTGATGTCTTGTTCTACAGTGACAATAATTCACCACTCGCATAAGATATCATACCTGACTTGCTGTTTTTATAGATATTCCGTGCAGTCAAAGTGAATGAATAAATTAGCTTTGTAAACCAACAAAAAATATAATCTATATTTTATCTGTCATTGTTCATTTGCTGTTGTTAATGCGAGAGGAACAGAACTTCTCGCACATAACTCACCCGCGAGTCAAGTATAAACACAACGAGTCGCAATTGTTACGGAAAGAACAATCCAACAGATACAAGATAAAAGCGAAGGCGTGAAATAAATTTATTAACGACCGACGACCAAACGCTATTTAATTGGTGTGTCACTGGTAAAGTGTTATTGTTTCATGTATTTTGCGAAAAAGTAGAAATCTGTTTTACTTCAGCGTGCATTGATTTATCAACATACAATATCCGCAAATCATTTGCTCGGAGAATGCACAGCGAACACGATTTATGGTGTCCATACTCGAGAAAAAACCAAGCAACGAGCGATAAATCGCTCACTTGCAAGTTAGAAAAAAATGGTTGAGCTCGCTTTGCGCTCAACAAATAGTCGTCCACGAGATTGGTGTCTGCTAGTCGATCATTTTGTACCGTTGCTTTACATATTGTTTCGCCCATAAGCGTCGAGTGTCGGATATGTAAACGTAGAATTGAATTTGCGTCGTCACTTAGGTGTCTGCGACCCTCTATCATAAAGCTAGCCTTTAGTCGTAAAGTATTTTATGAAATTGTTGTCGTCGCACACTCCACTTCAAAGCTTGTTATTGTTAACTGAGTGACTTTATGGTCACTTCGTGTATGGCGCATGTAAGGATTGTATGAAAGTGAAAGGCTCTTTCATATGCTAAGTATGTATGTAGTTACATAAGCATTTATATGCACTTATTGGCTAAATTGTTCGAAATTATATTTCAAATTGTTACGACGTGTTAGTGTATTTATAGTATCCATGTCGTAGGCCATATCGGAGATTTGCTCACCGCACGAAATAGTCGAGAATTTCATATAATGTTTGCTTGGGCCGATCGACGATAAAAAAATGTTTCTCGATATAGACTAAACGCGCAGCTACTCTATGAAATGGTCAAGGTCATTTTGATTATATCGTAAATTAGTAACATTAATTGCAAGCGCCTTGTTTATGTGTGAATATGGCGGCTGTTGACGATCAACTGACGACAATGGCTACCCGCACACCTATAATATTACTGTCAATATTTCGCACATTGATAGGTTTTTGTGCTGCTTTTTCTTGTCAAAGCGGATAATATTGCCAGTGTTTCTCGCAGTTAAAATGTGAATAATTCGTAATGGGCAAGAAAGTGTTTACACAAGATTTACGATGAAAAGGTTCTCGAGTTCTATGCAAAGTCACGCAAAAACTAAAAATAAATTGTATAAATGTTATAAATTTAAAAAATATAACCGGTAATTATTAATGATAACCAAAAGACGAGAAAAAGAATTAAATTAATCACAAGTAATTTTTTTTTAACATAAGTTTCGATAAATGACGACATTTAATTTCGGCATTTTCAGAAATAACATAAGCTTATCGTCTTTCTATTCAATCGAGCATTAAATTTTTTTAATCACATTGAGCAAATCACAAGGCAATAATTAATAATGACTGGTAAATATTGATAATTTCAATTAATTACATTTACCGTAACAAAGACTCCCAATTTTAACGATCCGGCCAGACATGGGTGCCTTAATCGTGCAAATTCATGAAATGCAACCACTTACAAAATTTTCGGACATTTCACGAAATGAGAAAATCTACGACATGGCTACGACATCCACACCAATATTATAATTGCCTATATCACAACCTTTAGAAATGGCTCTATTAGTTATGAGATGTCATGATCCCTCGTATCTTTTGTAACAATACATAAATTAGGTTTAAGAAGTGTACAAATTTACTGCCTTTATCAACACAAGACATGTGGATTCTGTAGTATTTTTAGTTCAATAGGATTATTGGTTGAATATTTCTCATTCAATACCGATATTGGCTCGCGGTTCGGTCGAGAATAGAGCGGCTATCGCGTGTGGTGAGCCGCTAACTCTTGATATACGATCGTCTTAATCACCACCTCGTTTGTATGAGATTTATATCTCACCTGTTGCGCCAATTATTTACATTCGGAAGTCATTTTGTTTGGTTTCAATGTGCATCTTTGATGAGCTGAGCGCCCTTCTAGAGTAATCATTTGAGAAACGTTAAAAAAGGCACTAACCGAAATTATAAATAATTATATTTTAATGACATTAATATCGGATTTAATCCAGATATTTATAATGTCTAGACTAGATATTAAAACTTAATTAACATAAAAAGGCTAAATTAATAAAATTATAATGGAATAAAATACAAATACATATAAATACAGCTATAAAAAAAATTAAGCAATAGATTTTAACAATAATTTACAGAACCCAGACATTATAGAACTTGAAATACTAGATCAAAGTAAGACCTTCGATATAAATTAAAACATAACAAACAGAAACAGGTATATAAAATCTTTTTTGCAGTAATTATGAAAAGGCAAACACTTGGTTTATAGGCATCATAAGTATCATAACCATAACAACAGGTAGAACACGAAGTTGGCATTATCAGACTAAAATTGCTTTCTTGACATTTACGAGATATACAATTTACCTAGAAGCTTCATGAATATGTCATCAATAAGGATTATGCATATTCGAATTAGACCTGTTGAAAGAAAATGTAAATGAACCATGTCATATCATATTGTATGATAAAAAATAGCAGCTACAAATATTTTTCTCGAGCGCACATAAATTACAATGAACTCTAGATGATTTAATACCGGTTCTGCCACTTTGTATTTACACTACTTTTGCGATGCTTGTAATAAATAGCGTGGATATTTTAACTCGGGCGTAAAGCTCGAAACCCACTATTAAAGCAAGTATCAAGTTGCCAGTGACGATAATTTGATAATTGAGAGTGTCATAGTCTTTCTCGCCAGAACCAGCACCTGCGGTATTGAATACTTAAAAAAAGAACAACGTTTAATCTCAAGTAATTTTGTAATCTTTCTTTGGGTCTATATTTGATGAAGTGTAATTGAATATTTACAAAATAAGGATGCAAATCAGTTTCTTGGAATATTTTTGTCGTGATCCCACCGATAATTTTGTTGGACAAAAAACTAATCTTTGGCAGGCTGTTTTTATGTTAACCATAGGTGTTAAATCTCAATATTGTGAGAAGCGAAGGTGATGTCGGAAGTAATCGCTTGTGTATTTCACGTTGCTGTTGAATGAGTGATAATTGGTACGTGTTGAAAATCACTCACACCAGCGAGTTAACACCTTCCTCGCTGTTTGCCTTGTATGTTTGCAATAACGCCGTTTTGTTAAACAGCAAATGTTGTGTTGGCTTAACTAAAGACAGATGCATGGAAAATCCATTAGGGATTTCTCTTTGTTTGATATCAAACAATGACTTAATTTTACTATTTGTTTTAAAACTAAATAAACACTGTTTCATAATTGGCTAAACCGCAAAATTTTCATAGTTTCGTGAATATGTTAGTAGATAATTTTGTTGTACGGCAATTTAATTGCTTTCTATTCAAATGGGATAATTATGACGAAAATTTCCAGTTTATTAGTAAATACTGACAAATAGAGCAAATTAGTATAATGTGTTGAATAAAAACATTACAATTGTCTATGATTTTGATAAACCAGAATTCGTGCCTTCTTAATAGAACCCCACACTATCGAGGTATAATAACGAGCAGTATCTAAATCAACGTGTAGTTTTAATGCTATTAATATGTAGATAGGCTGGTACATCACATCTCTCATTCGTAACACTTACACTAGTATAGGTCGTTTCACCGCTGCGTCCGCGCCGGTCTCGTGATTTATCTGCCTGAATCGCAGACCTGCGAACAGCTCGTTTATTGGCCGCTTGTTATTTATAATTTATTTTTAACGGTCACCGATTTGTATCCGTATGGATACTATGCACAGGAATTCGGTGCCCCCCGGCTCGGTTGTGCTAGAGACGTGCACAGTCCCCCAACTTTGGTATTTGCTTAACCAAGAATTTGGGTAATGAAATATCAATTATGAGACAAACCACTTTTCAAAAAAGGAATCCATTCAGGTCTTAAATCTAGGATTTATTGAGTTTTTAAGTTGAGAAATTATTGAATCTGGTGGCCAGTAATCAAGTACTGAATATTTAGATTCTTATTACAAGGCTCTTAAAAAGTGTTTAGTGTCTCTGGTCTTTAATTATCAAGAACTTTAACCACATTATAACGTTTACGGTCGCGAGGAGCAGTGGATAGGAGGAGAAGTACATTAAAATTCAAGTACCATATTTAGCGTATTTTGCGTATTTGCAGTGGAAATATCCCTTAAGTATTCAGGACTGGCGGACTCGGCACAGCTCTAAGTTGTACCATATCGTACTCAGTTACGTGTTAATTATCGATCAAAACTGTGTAAATGAACCGGTTACAAGAGTTACAAGCTACGATTGGGAACGATTGGGGCTAGCTAGAGAGCTGGTTATTGTGTTCTTAACGGGTTTTCTCTCCGATTGTCTTTGTCCTGATTGCTAAGAGGTGCTAAATGTTGTTGCGATTTATTTGCACGAATATAGAACAAGCTTTGAAGTGGGCTTTATTATCTTCTAACTACGCCAAATGGTTGTGAATTCCGGCTTGTTGGTAGACTCAAATCCTGTAATTATACATATTGGAGATACGTTATCTGGTTTTATACAATATGTTTAGTATTTTCGGGATGTTTATGGCTGTAGCTACCACTTACTTACTGGCAGGTGGGCGGTTCGTATTCGACGAGGTGATTCTGTTATTATATTTATATTTATATCTTTTTGCTTGTTTGTTAGTACCCAAAAATCTTCAAATCTACTGGACCTGGAGGATAGTTCAAGGCCCAGAAATAATATAGCCTACTTTTTATCGACCTACCAAGCAGGCGGAGCCGCGAACGGAAGCTAGTGTAAAAGGGTAATTCCTTATTTTGGCCATTTATCAATACCCGTCATTGTTATAAATTACTTTTTGACTTTATGAAACCAGATCTTGTCTACTCTGGGATGTGATATCTCGTCGAGATCGTGTGAGTGGTTCTCTTGTCTCTTATTAATCAATCAATCAAAGAGGTCTATACTTTCTGTACTCAACATGGGCATCTCTCATATCGCTGTAATAAAACACATTGATATATTTGTTAGGAAATTGCTACCTGTATTCTGCCGTTGATATGCGTTCAAAAGATTGTCCGTTTGTTTCTATGAATACCAAAACCAAACCGTAAAAAGTTTCAAGAATTGATTAACATTATTTTTAATATTATTTGGATTATACATTCGGTTTTCTTTTAATAAAAGTTGTCTCAAGGACTTAGTACATTTTATTTTCAGTTTAGTTTAAATCTGTCGGAAGTGTATACAATAGGAATAAATTGCAATCATGCGATACCCTTATGTCAATACCAACATGTAACAAAGATAGACTTAAACACGATCAAAGAACATCGGGTGAAATATCTAGAGCGCATCCTTCTCATCAAGTGCCTGACTTTGGCCGGTCATTTGACCAGCGATACTCGCCCAGATTTACAATACCGACATAATTTATAGCGTTGTTCGATCTAGATGTAATTTAATGTCGTCAGTGCACATAAATCACTCTCATCTACCGCCCCGATATCTACAGGTACTTGAGGCATAGGTACCCCGATAATGCGCGTAGACTTATCGGAACGTTCACCCTTGTAATTAGGACGAGAGGTTAATGAAGGATTATTTTTATATATAGAAATAATAAGGAGGATTAGTGGCCATTTTTGTTCTTTGTTTTGGGGTTGATGTCTCATTTCGGTGTCAATACAATACAATACACAATTCTTTATTGATAACTCAATGTTACATGTCATTTTTTTACATTTTCTTATAATAATGATACGTCACAAAATAACGTTAAAAATAATAAATTTTATAACATTAGTAAAGTCACATATATAATTAATTAAATTAAAGATATAAATAATAAAAATGAAGTACATTAGATTAGAAATTAAAACAAGTATAGTAATTTAATAAATAAAATTTTAAATTAACAAGGAAAAAATAAATCGTCAGAATAAATGATGTAATCTATGTCAATATTTAGTCAATACATTTAAATGCATCAATCAATAAATTAAATTAAATTATTTCATTGGTAAATCATGAAATTCGTCCAGACTGTAGAAAACTATAGGACGCCCACACGTTTGAGTAGTGTTGCTAGGTCGAAATGTCAAGACGAGACTGAAAAAAATTGGTTTAGTATCACGATATCCCTTATTTCCGTTAGCGCGGTGATGCTTTTTCCTTTCTTAGTCTTGATAGCACATCTACCAATCCACACATTTTTACTAAGGGTGTGTAGAGTAGAAGCTTGGCTCTACATGAGATCTGATAACTTTATGACCCTGTAAGCCATACAAGCCACTCCGCCGTTTTGACAACATATTGTATGAAAAAGTTGTTGGTGGGAACTACCTTACTATTTGTATAGATTTAGTGAATTCTCAACATCCTTATGTCATAAAATTATTTTCTTATGACAAGAAAGCCTTCAGCAAATTACTATAATTGAACTTTTTTATTCGATGGAAACTATTGATACTCTCGACTGCGATCAAGGGTATATTGGATATCTGAGCAACACTGCCCATAGTATATTACATATATATAGTAATGCATAGCATTAGCATACTTAAATACAACACTGATTTGCATTCATATGTCCACCGTAGAAACGTCTCTTGAAGTGATTTCACACGGTTCAACATCGATTACTACTTGGCCCCGTAAGCGTCTCATTATACCCGTCTATTTAAGTCGAGTTATTTAAATGTTAACTTTTTATTTAGGTATTTCAAATAGTTTTAGTGAGAATCCCATTTACCGAACGGTAAGTACTCGGGCAATTATTTTTCCAAGTACAGGCCTTTGCTGCATTCAGGTTCTCATTGGTTGACTTGGACATCGAGCGGGAGGAAATAGCGTCAATAAACTTGGACTAGTAATTGTAGATGCGGTATTGAAGTAAATTGATTTTAGGAGGTATTTGTTGCCATGTTAAGGTTATTACTCTTTTTAAGTTCGAATGTTGTAATCGCAAATCGGAACTCTACACTGTGCGTGGTCGGATAGGCATTTGACAGGGTTTTATGAAAACAAAAGCATAATTAGCAGAAGAAAAATAATCAGCATCTCTATCCAGTTTTCCGAGCAGTACCCTAAAATATTTTTTTATAATATCTCACCCCTTTGGTTGGCGCGTGATTAATATACAAATTATTTTTTAGAATATTAGATTAGTGAATGACTTGGTAATAGTTTCAGTGTAGACAAATATAAAAAGCTAGTCATAAATTGTTAAAATCCTTTTTTTTTCCTGTATTGCTTGAGATATCCCATTATTAGTAGTTCCTTGTCGACTAACGACTAATCGAGCGAGCGGCAGCGTGTCGAGAAGCTAAGAATAGTCGATCGGACACTTTTTGTCGTTCATTCCTTCGTTAGCTGGCAACGAGCGAATTTTTGCCATATTTGCCTACAACCACACAATGAAATAAAGCTATTTTTGGCTCTTTGGTATGACCATTGTTTGATGCTCATGACACGACTGCGAAAAATGTAATTATATGCACCTAAGTATGTGCTTAGTGATTCTCTCTCGCCTAACTAATGATTCGAAAAGGAATAAAATATGTTGAAACCGCATACCTTTTTTTGTTTGAAAGTCGTTGAAAATCATGGCATTAAAATAGTAGTGTGATAACTTGGCTAGATATATTTACATTTTATCTTGGAATATTTAATGAAGAACATTGTTTGCTTTACAATTATCTTTGTTAGTACGTCATTATGGAACCAATAATAAAGTCGAACAAAAACATGATAATCCATTTTAGTAAGTTGAATATCTTAACGGTGGTTATTAATGAAGCAGACGTCTAGTATAAAAAGCTCTAGTGTCTATCAAAGGCTCGGGGACAGCTACTTGCTACATACTTCACGCCGTATATGGAAAGTTAATAATTTGTTTGTGCACCAGCCATTTCTTTCAAGAGCTCGGGCAAGTGGGCAGACTCAATTCATATCGAGATAAACAGGTTGTTCGTACAATGCAGATTAAGTCTCTTACTTACGAGAGAAATTATTATTGAGTATGCCTCGACGAATATTATTTTTCTCGGAAAAAGATAGATCGCTTAAGCGATTTTACGGGAAATTAATTTTGGCAGTGAGCGACAGGGCGCGGCAGAGCGGACGACGCACCATGCGGCCTCCTCGCGATGATTTGTAGCGATTCCTTCGCTCGTTACACTTCCAGATAATGACGCATACCATTTACTCAAAGGCGAGAGCTGAGGTTGTAATTCAAGCGTCTTATCGATACTTCCCCGTAACCATCGCGGGTCCACCTTTTAAAAAAAAATTACAGCAAAAAAGGGAAATTATTTTAGTACATTTCTTAGGCCAAAAGCTTGACAGGATCGTGTTATATGCGCGGGCGCAGGCTCCGCCCCAGTTGTCGTCACAGCCGGCTCAGCTGCAATTAATCCACTGTAATGCGATACGAGCCTGCTGTCGTCGGCGACGTAATGCATCGTGATTTACGCGCTACGAACAAGCCGTTAATCTTATTACCACTTTCAATAACTTTATTATCGAGTGTTCGATACAAATGCCATACGAACCAATATGCACCTTCAACGAACCGCACAGAGATCATTTGCATTTACAATCATATAATCGGTAGGAGTTAGGAAGCTTCCCACGAAATTTATTTTAGTCGACTTACTGATTGTGTCCGCTTTACCGAAAACGGAAAGTTAATGCGTTGCTTAACTTCGATTAAACGGTAAGGCTTAACGATTTGATCCTGGCTAAGGTTTCTAATTTCAACGTTTCAAGTTGACTTTGTGTTACCTTTGATTTAAAATACAAATTTGGTAGCGATTGCGTTTTGAATAATAATAGAATCAACCCTGAAGAACAGCAGCGCGTTCGTGTCGTGTGAAATCACTTCTTATTCAACCCGCAGAGCCTCGAGGCGGCGGTAAACGCGATTCAAATTCGACATGTTATCCCCTAAAACATACCAATAATAAGATGCAAATGACGAGTCCAGCGGCTCAGAGAACAAAAAACCGCTACTCTGGAAAGGGATATTTCCAGTGAGCTGGTAATTTGCATATATTTTCGTAATAACAACTTCCGTTCGGTTCGCCGGCGGACGTGTCACGAGTTCGAGCATGTAACTACGGTAGCTCGCATCCGATCAAGCTTTGTTACGTCCCTCCCGGCTCTTTGACACTTCCATATGGTTTTAATGATTTTCCTCAGCTTCGCGCAGACTCCACTCTCCAATAAGGCTGTCTCTAGAGAGGCATGTCGTCGGTTCACGCAGGTACTGAGCGCATCTTCAATATTCGGTGATAATGGGATGTTGCCTGCTCGTTTCCATAATGCGTTGTAATGAGCCGACGAATTTAACGCTTCATCAATAATTCATTTGTGATTGTTATTAGTTAGAAGTTTTAAATATCTTCGAGATATAAATGGTTGGGAATTTTTAACTTTAACCATTACCAAACTGACATTTTTAAATGTGTATAAAAATTTACTGTGGAAAAATAAGATTACACGGCTCTTACTAACGTTTAAGATAGGTGCAAATAAAATTTCAGTGTTTCTCTGCAATGTCGCATAACATTTTTATTATATTTACATGAGGTTCATATCTTATATGATGGCGCCACGCTGTCCCACGCCAGTTTTACGTCAAGTCACGTGTGTCAAAACATTTGTATTCAGGCTTGGTCCTTGCTTGCAGTGCCCTACTCATTGAATAAAAGTAATACAACTTGTGTAGCCAATGAATTATTTATTTCATTTTTAATTGAGTGTTAAGAGATGTTCATGTCGCCTGCCAGTTATAATTGTTTATTCATTGTTCGTTTTCAAGTAAGTGCCTTTACATTCAGAGTGTTGTTCGTGGCAGCCAAAAAGGAGTTTCGGGTGTCATGCATAACATACACGGTGTCATGTTAATTCCCACTCACGTTATGATATGATGGGATAGCTAAGGTTGGCTTTTTACTTTTGCCTTTGTGTCTCACCACAATTTTGAAACAAATTAAACTTGTAGGTAGGATGGCGGTTACATTGGCCTCGCTGCTTCCACAAAATTTCACACTTCCTGATGAAAGTTTTAACACAATTACCCGGTCCACGACCATTTCCCCCGGCCCTCGACGACTGGACAGGAAAAAACTTGGCAAAGAACAAACTAACCAACAGTCCAATTTAGCGACATCCGTATAAAGTTTAATGTACCCAATCTGAAATGTTGCCGTATTTTCGCATTTTAACTAGGCACACGGGGAACGTATTCTGTTTTCTTTTGTTTTGCGTTATTTGAAGCAGGTGGGTTTATTTCAGTCCACATCACAAATTTACAACGCATTATTGGACTTATTTTCATCCGTATTAAAATAGAGGATAATTTCGAAATGCCGCAACAAACTTTCGTATTGGAGTTGAATTGTCTGGGGTATCAGATAAATATTGATAGGTAGTTTGAGTGGGCGCGTTGGCAGGAATCCGAATTAGCTCAAAGTTGGTCCTTTGATCAAGCATCCGGTGTTTGGCGGTGGGTGTCAGTCGTCCTGACATCCCTGACCAATGACCGATTCGGAAACGTCGAATCGCGATTGTAATTTGGGTCGCTTCCCCTACACATAGTTTAGGGCGATCTAATAGGGTTAAGTGTTATAAATAAATGGTATTTCTGCATTAAGATTAGAGTTCAAGGAAAATAAGCGTGAATCGCCTTTATATGCAAATTAACCTAATAAGCAGATTTTTGGATATGTTGTACAGGAAGATTTTAAGAGCATACCCTATTATTTTCGGTTTTCAATCTTAAGTTTTCTATGACCTTTCGACGTCATATTGATAAAAGTGGTACAATATTCCCCGTTATTGTAAAATAATATGTGTATAGAGATTATGACTTTTTACGATCCATATCTGTTCCAAAGCTATACTATTTTATTTTATTAAGATGAAAGCTTTGAATATGGAATAGCTTTTTGAAAAAAAGACGTGAAAAAATATATTTTAGATTAATCCTAAAATGAAACTCAAAGTAACCAACACAAAGGAAAGAATCCTAAGTCCTTTGGCTAAATCAAAGCACAGTATAACAAAATTTAGTTTTGATTTGTTTTTAAACTTGAATAGCTACTTATTTCACGTTTTTTACTACATTTTGCCGAATATTAAAACACTTAAATTTTTATGCAACTTTTTCTAGTGTAAACAATAGTAAACATGGTTATACATCATCAAAAGAAATATTACCTAATTTATTCAATCTAGTAAACTTTACTGCATATTATGTCAACATTTGCTTCATACTATAAACGTAGTTTACTACGAGTGCCAAACCTTTTTTTATTAAACTCGCGTGTTTGATCTAATCAAAAATTTGCCAAATTTGTTTACGCATCAGCATGCAGCGGTGACGTTGAGTATCACGAATATCACGATATTCCCCACACGTAAACAGAGCCTCCATGATGACACCTCCTTTTGATGTCCTCGGCTAATAAAATGTCACCCACTACATACGAGACATGTTTGTCATATAAAAGTAAATTCGATTTTGGTGTGATTCCATATTCCAAACCCAATTTCGTCTCATTTTGTTTGTAACATATCTACAACTATTTCCTTTTTCCTTCTGGGAATTAAGGACATCAATTGCGCTAGCCTTTTTGCTGATGCTTTTCACAAGTCTACAATAGTACCCATGCTAGAGTGAAAGTATGCTTTTGCTGCTAATCTGGCATTCACAATATTATGCATGTGCTTTGCTGAATTTGGCCTAAATTTATATGATGCAAATAGTCGGCTTGAACTGGCAGCTACATTATCTGCATAGTCGGTAAAATCTGCTCTATTAGTGAACAACACTACAAAAATGTTATAGGGGTTAATATATAGGGGTGTAACGGCTGAGAAAAAAGACTTACTTTCAGCTGAAATAATTGAAAAAGAGTTGATTGACTTATTTAAACTGAAAAAAGGATAAAAAGTGCAAATCATCTATTTTGTTGAATAAAAACAATATTACCCAGGCCACTTAGTTTCATAGCAAGCTATTATAAAAATTTGAAATGTCAGTCAACCACGCCGGCGTTTATTAGTTCGAATGTAAATGTGAACCTTTTGCCTTTCATAATAGGTTTCAACTTTGATTGTTACGGGTTTATTGTTTACGGGGCCAGCTATGGTGTTGCGGTTGGCAGGTGACACGAGGCTCTATAAATCTGTGGCGTAGGGCCTGCGTCGTAAACACGGCCCAGCACAATCCTTCGATCTGAAATGCGACTGTTTCAATAACTCGCTATTATTTCAATAATTGAAAAGGTGTACTATTTCGCCGACTATGCGGTTCTTTGAACAAAGGAACTAGAATGTGGCAATGCAACTATCGGAGCAGTTGTTAGCGGGTTAAATTATTTCTGTTCTTGAATGTTGCTTGTGAAAAGGAAATTCAAGTAGTGCTGGTAAAACGAATATATTTAAATTACGAAGAAATGCTACGATATGATCAAAGGTTAACATGGTTTTGTGGTTTACTGAAAAATACAGAAAATTTTAATACTTTTACATACAATATAATAAGAACACTGGTTATTTTGAAAAAAAAAAAGGAAAATTAACCACTCATAACATAGCTCGGGGCCTTAAGTGGTTCCAGATATTTATCGAGCCGAGTTTTTCTTAAAGAAACAAACTCTCGTAACCACAAACGAGCGATTAGTGTACAACAAGTTTGGTACACGTTATACGGCGGGTATAATAACTTTCACCTATAGAAAATTTATTGGGCACTGTCTCTAGTTGCTAAGTAGCTTCGCACCACGATGTACTGGGAGGCAGGTCCTGCCGCGGGCTGTTCAGATTTACGAGGTGGCGCGCTCGTGCTGTGCCCCACCCCTCCCCTTTGCATCCAATCCCTGCCCCCCTCACTCGCCTGCTCAGAATGCGGTTCCCTCGGTCACTCATTGTAACGGCTCTCAGTTAGTTATGAACTAGAAGCAAGTGCCGGACCTTTTACTGTTTCAATTGTACAAACCTTTGCAGATAGCTGTTAATTGTTTCAGTTTGCAATAAATCCCTAGCTTTCACGGTTATGCCTTCTGGATAATCTGTAAGTGTGTATCTAGAATCTGCGACTAAGAAAATAAACTTTACCACTGATCGTAAAAGAGGAAGATTTTGCTCAGATTTAGTAGAGGCGATAATCTCCCGAATTTATTTTACAACTGACAGCTGTACTCGGATTCGCTAGCTTGGGTGAATAGCGGACTGTGATTACTTACAAGAATTCTTGTTTCCTCGTTGGTTTATCATTGAAGGATGGGAGACATCGTAAAAACGAGTAGACTGTTGACTAATACAAATTTAATTTATTTGTATAAATATTTATGTACATGGTGTTACATGTGTTGAGGCAGAGTCGGTCTAAAAACTTGCAGGACTTGTGTGTGCGCTCGAGCAGGCCCTTATGTGACGTCACACGTCGTAACCAACATGCCCCGCATTTATACCAATGCTAACCATTTAACCAGTTACATATTTCTTTGTGCTAATACATATTGAACAGCTTGTTGAAGTTTTATCATTGACTCCACAAATTCTTCATATTCTATGTTTTCTAGAACACAATTTATTTACGTTAGTAATCGTGCAATGGTCTAAATTAACTGTTAGGTTCAAACATGATTATTATGTCCTTTGAAAGGTAGCTTTAACTCCAAAAGCGACTTACGTACTTAATAAAAACTAAATATTTTAAGTTTTTTACGAATGTTAGATTTGGACGTCTGCGTCTCCAAGTTCGAATGTTACCTATTGTACCTATATCTGTAGTTATCTTGATCTAGAAAAAAGTGGCGGAGTTTATTTAGTATGTACCAATAATTGTTATTACCTTTTAGTAGATTATTGTATTATGTTTCTTTCTTAATAGTTTTGTAATGATTACGTTATGCCAAATGTGTATTTGAATTTTATGGCAAATTCAATTGAAATTCTATTCCCTAGATCTACCCTTTTGGTAAAAAATCTAGATACTACTGCCGGAACACAATTGCTGCAACAGCCAAAGAATATCTGCCATTTACAGAACCACGTGAACTATAGCTGTGATGGTATCTTTTGTAAGTAAAAGGACATCGAGGCGTCAGTTACTTACAGCAAATGTCTCTTCGGAATTTATTAATACTTGATATTTGTCCGTGATACTGAGATATTTTATATCCATTGTGGCAGGTGACTTTTCTTGACGCTCACCCAGAGGTCGTACTAGCAATAATAAAACGCAAATTGAACTTCCTTATTCGAAAGACATTAAAGGCAGTTAAATTTTGTTATATGATAATCCACTTAAACGATCTAATGCAAAAAGATTTAATATTCTATGACTGTAAAACGTTTTCTCTTAAGTTAAAAGCAATATAATAATATATGTTAGTCTTTCAGAAAGGGCTTAAACACAGTCTTGATACCGGTAAGCATGTATTGACAGCACAATACAGCAAAAAGTATATAAAATCATTGCACGTGGTGTTCCATCGCCTCTGCTTACCCACATCGGATAAAGGCGTGATATTGTATGTATTTTGTCCACATTTCACCTGGGCAAAGATCTACCTATCCACCAAAATTGGACGACCGGATAGCGGAGTGGGTAGTGTACCTGCCTTCGAAGACAAATCTTTGTGCGCATGAACATGGGGGTTTGTCTTAGTCTGGGTGTTTCTATGTATCATAAGTATGTATTTACAAAAGAAAAGTATATATGTATTAGTATTAGTTATTCTAGTACCCATATTACAAGCTCTGCTTAGTTTGGGACTAGATGGCGTTGTGTGTAAGTTGTGAGATATTTATTTATTTATTTAAAATACAAAACTTAGGCATCCGTAAACCATTAAGCTACTCACATAAAATTATGAGAAGATACACTGTCAGTCCTCAACCCAGTGATGGTTAAACGATTTTGAAATAAACAGGTGTCTGTCCGTTTCATTTACACCTCGGCGAGCCGTCGGCAAATTTTATGCGTTTTAGCGAGATGATGCCGATATGAAGTTGTTAATTGGGTAATAGTGGATGCGATTGAATACGTCGATTATTATCGTGGATACCGGTAAGCTGTCGGTCTATTTGATATCTACAGCTGCTTGTAAATGTGGTAGCTTTAAATACAATGTGTTGAAAGGTTATAAGAGATGTTCAATGTTTATAATTGTTCATGCTTTTGTAAATATCTTTTTTGTAATGATTACGTAATGTATTTAGGTGGACTGGCCTGGTCGTGGCAATTTCGGGTACATATGACTTAAGTAAATTAGTCCAACTGGATTAATTGAATATCCTTTCGGATTTCCAAATTGATGTCAACATTCACCTGTCCTTATACCAATAACTTAGGGGTCGGCCCAATATTATATTTTTTATATACTACGCCTGCAGCGAACGAACGTGTTGTCCACATGATGGTAAGTGGAGTACAGCCCATGAGCATCGTCAATCCACAAAAGCAGATTATAGATGCGTCGCTGCAGCTAAGGACTATGGTGTTATGCCTCATATGCTAGTAACTTCAGGGTCTGATCTCACCACCAAACCGGAACACAGTAATGCAAGCACTACTAATTAGCGGTAGGAAAAAGGTGAGACGGTGATGCTGCCGGCCTCGAGTTCGTTTACACAAGCTCTACCACCAGTAAAATATAAGAAAGTATATGTTTTATCGTTCCATACTTCCTTATCAACTTCTTCTTCAAATCGACTTCACTTGTAGGTCCAGGTTAGGTTCCAATTGCAGGTCTAGGGCAAAACTACCATGAGGTGTTCTCTAAATCTAACAAGTAGAGTTATCTCATATGTAGTACTTACATAAAATTGCTACGTTGCCTTATAGCCATACTGTTTGTCTGATGCTAACATCCAGCAATTGGTTCTTCACCGGGCAGCCGCTTTAACCAACCAGCTACTGTCGCCTCTTGCTAGGACCCTACATTTTTCAACTGTATGTTACGTCATTTCATAGTTAAATGCTATAAAAATAATCAATTAGGAGTTATAACAATATTTATTCAAGTATTAGTTACATTATTTATTTCAGTTTGACGGTCAACGGAGTAGAACATAAATTACCGACTCAAGCCTTTCAGAACAACGAGTATTAATAAATAAAGTTAAGGTAATTAACTCAAAGATTTAGCAAAGATTAAAATGGTCACGGAGGGAGTGCCTTCATAACTCACTACAAGTCCTGTTGTACTAAAGCTGCTAATAACAAAACGTTCGAAAACAAACACAAGGACTATTGGCAATTAAGTAAATGCTAGTAATATTTTAGTTTCGAAACATAGAATGAGAAACGTATGAAGCTTAGAATATCATTCTTTGAACTTTTAAGCTACAATGGCATGAGAGGCTGAGCTTTTGTGAACAAGATTGAAGGAGAAAAAAGACTACATGGTCACTTATAACCTGCTAAATAACAGTGCTTGCACGTATTCCGCGTTGCTATTAAGATTTTTCTTTCAAATACGACATTCACACGAGGTGCATGATTCATACATAACATCGAAGTCCTCAGATGTAGTGAGTCACAGTATCTTAGCCATCACAATGTGCTCTTGTGGACTGTAGATGTTCATGAACTACAGGTACAATTGCCACTTACCATGTGGACTACGCGCCTTTACATTGCATATATTATTATGTTCTAATAGTGGTCATCCATCCACTAACCGCCCAAAGCAAGCGCAAAAGGATTGCAACAGATCCCTTGCAAAATATATAGCAGCTAAATAACTTTAAGAACACCGTGACAGTGAAAAACAAAGACAACATACAGCATATCGGTTCGATGACCAAAACCTCGCTTTTTCGTCATTACAAGGTACCAGCGAGATAATTATCCGACGCAGGGGGTAGACTCGACAGTAAATTCTCTGGTTTTATTATGCTGCCTCTTAAAATCTTCGCATAAAATTGTCGCCAGTTAAATGAGAACGTCCCATTTAATTAGGTTTGGTAAAACTTAACGTGGTAGAGGTTTTGTTATTGCTTATTCACCAAAACCGAGAAAGAAACCTTTATCCAGACACAAAATGCTGAGTAAGTTTTAGGGCCGGCAACACCAGCGTCTCACCTTTGACTGCCGCCAAATATTGCTGCCTAAATCGTCTCATCATACATGGTGAAAAGATCCCAAAATTACTAGTATCTCTATTTTTAGTGAATGTTGCTGTTGTGACTGCACTGAACTAAAGTTACACACGCATTAAAAAAGGCAAAAGAAAAATCTTGTCATAAATTTGTCTCTGGTAAAATGAGACCGTCCATTTAATTAGGAAGACCGCTACACCATCAGCTACGTCACGAATACAAAACCCTTGCCTCCCGCTCCGCGCGTGCTCCCCTCACGCCCCGCACTCGTTTGTTTCACAACTACCCGCAAAGGATTTTAACGAGATTACTTTGAGCACATTTTATAGGTCATCTCACGAAATTTATTTAACTGTGATTTGTAAGGCATTTCTCATCTGCGCAGATTAAAAGAAATTCTGTCATTAAAAGTAATGGTGCTCGGTTTATATTCGATGAAATTTATATCAGATTATCGACCGTAATGTTTTAACGTGACTTTAATGAAATACTCGAGGTTAGTTAAAGAAAGCTTATTTAAATGTATCTTAATAATATTGGAAATTTTACCGCTGCGGTTAGCAGGATGTTAGCTGGTATGGTCATGTCAAAAGAAGGTTACCAGACTCGAAGATCCATAGGCAGACCCAGGATAGGGTGGATGAAGGTAGACCAAAAGAATGTACAAGGCTGCATGATAATTGAAGATGATGCAAAGGATAGAGCGAAGTGAAGGCTGACCTCAGCACCATGTGGAATACATAGTCGGGAAGCCAGGTTTTAGCGGTTAACACTATGTCATCATCTGCCGTCTCATTTCCTTTGGATGCGATGCAATATGTCTTTTTAATTCCACTTTACTCACAGCGGTCATTTCAGCTCAATGTCATATAACTTTCAACAAAATCTTATAATAATGCTATTTCAAACAAGTTACTAGTTAGGGAGTGGGTATTTATTGTTATATCACTATGCTCAGTTAGATTGACAGTTAAGATACCTAATAGAAATGATACTACGATATCCAAAAACACATTTACATGCGTGCGCCGTTAACCGTACGTTACGGCCCTGCGCACTTTCCTCCATGTTGTTATTGCTCACCCCTCGGGAGCCACTAGACGCTAAGAGCGCGAAACCGAACATCAAAGACCGTATAAAACGCACTTCATTCCATAAAGTTCCATAACAGAGGCGTCGGCAGTGAAGCGACCAACTCAACGAGAACCCTTGACACCCTCTCGTATTCCTTGACTCCCTACTTGACGTGAGCTCTACTAGAGGATTCGGGGTTCCGATAAAGATGGTGGTTCACATGACCGCCGCAGCCGCACGCGGTATCGACGCGCTTCCCATCTAAATGGAGAGCGGCTCACGAACTACCCGCAGCTATTGTAAACAAGCAGCGTTCTCTATTCAAACTATCGTTACGCCTTCTATTCGCCGTTTCGTGCCGTATTGACGATCCGGGAAAAGGTCTAACCGTTTGCCCGCTCCTTGGAAAGAATACTTTTATCGGTAGGCGCAGATTTTCATACAAGTCAGAAGTGTTACGGCTTATTACTTCATCCGATTTACCCAGACACAAAACTGCCACTGAACCACCGACACGAACGCATTTATTTTATTAAAACACGGTCATTTTGGCATTTCGACTGTGGAAAATACACATTTTCTATTTCTAATTCAAATAAAGATCGTTTTAAATTTAACAATGAAAATGCAAAACAACTAAGTGTAAATGTTTACCACAATGAATTGTGACAGTATAAAAGCTTTGTTTGTTGCGAATATTAAATTCTAGCGAGCTAAGACCAGTGGAATTACTTAAAAGGACATACTCAGCAAAACTATACCTTTATATGTATCGAAATTATAAGTTAGTTTATAATTTATTAAATTTATATGCTTAGGATTTTGCAACACCAGTTTTATTTCGAAATGTTGGGAAAAGAACGACGTTGTGTCTGACAGAAGCTACCCTTTTATGTGACAATAATAAGACAGGCGACGAGAAGCAACGAGGCACTCGGTTCGCCTTGCTTTTTACACTAGCTGAAAATGCATTACCCAAAATGCTATTGTGATATACGTCTTGGTCTCGAGAAACTTGCATTATCCTACTACTGACGCTTTACTTTTATTCGTGGGATTATTCAAATTAACGTGCACAAAATGTGTCAGATATTCTTTTTGAAATTTTCCGTCTGGAGTGTTCAGATTTATATGCGGTAACGCGGCGCTCACGAATTGGCTATCGACGCGTGGATCCACGTGCGACCGAGGCGTGCCCTCGCGGTAAGAATTCGCGCATTTTTACGGCATAATAAAAATCGTAAATAATGCCAAGTGAGGCAGACGAAGTCGGGTCACGAAGTGCCCCGGGGCCCGGCCCGTCATCGCGACTGGTGAATTTACGAGTGGCCCGCGAGTATCGCCCCATCCCATGCGAACGCTGATTTGAAATTAGCCTCCATTTGTTTATTTAATCATTTCACAAATTATAAGTCAAATTGCGTGGACATTGTGGACAGGTCGACAGGCGTATCGTTATAAGAAAAGGTCAACGGTTAAAACTCCAATTTTACAAGGCGGCAATTTTCGTCGAAATCAGGCACACGTCCGAGCAATTTGAGAGAGGGTCCTGAATATTATTATCACCGTCTCGTGGCCTCGTTGCCTCTTTGAGAGGTGCGGAAGCGGCGAGGAAAAATCACCTCTGAATTACTGTTACGAGCCACGGCGCTCCGACCGCCCGCTACACTGATCGTCGTGAGTTAAGATACCTTTCACACGGAAGGCAATAGTTTCTATGTACAGATCAAATGCTTTTTCGTGTTCTCTGTATGGTTTTTGTTGTTTTTGTTAACTGTTTCTTTAACATCGTGATGCAACATCCTCTTAAGTTAATAACACTTATTGATGTTGCTAATAAATCTTACTGCGTTTATAGACTACATGTCACCTCATATCTCACATAACATTAAAGTTGTTCGGTTTTGATTAATTTTGTTCAATAAACACCTGAACTAAATATATCCTGAAATATCCCACCGCGGCAAGGTGTGCATGTCAGGGAAAACTGTTATAAACTTGCCCTTTGTATCGCTTTCTAAAAATATTTGTGGATGCCCAAACATAAAACGAATCAAACATTCGATAAAGTTCTAACACATTGGGCATAAATATCTCAAAAAGTTCAAAGGTGATGGTATTCTGGCTATTGTAATAAGTACTGTTTCAGCAAAGCCGTGGTTTAATTTGAAGGCAATAGAGCGAACCAACTTAATTTTCAGGCTCACCGCAGTTTCCTTTGTATGTAACCTCGACGGATTAACGAACTTCTGGTTCAGTTGAACTGAAGAGGCCGTGTACGGTGAGATGAATATTTACGTTTAGTTATAACCATACCAATCTCACGCATGTGATTCCTGCTGAAAATATTGTTTTTGTAAAATAGACAGGTTTATGTACGTTATGCTACGTCGTCTTCTAAGTTTGTTAGAAAGGACGTGAAAAGGACTATGCAGATATTTTAACATCCTCAACGCTTAAGAAATTCCAGAATCTTTTTGAGTGTTTAATTTACTCACTAGCTGACCCGGCGAACTCTGTTCCGCCTTAAAGGCAATATATAATCAGATTGGAATTGGAATTTATTAAGTCAATTTGTTTATAATATAATACAAATTAAAAAATTAAGTACATTAATAATTCATTATATTGTTCTTATATTCATATAATCCAAATAGAGTGAAAACATTTACAAAAAAGACGATAATTGATCAGTTATCGAGCGGGATGAAAGAATATTAAATTACTAAAATGGCTATTAAAAAATAGGGGTTGGTGATAAAAGGGTAAACATTTTAGGGTTGTATGTATTTTTTAATGCCACATTATATAAAATAAAAACAAAACAATTTTGTACAAAAAAAAAAATGTTAAGGATGAACAACCCTTATCACTTAGGTGTATGAAAAATAGATAGTAGCCGATTCTCAGACCTACTGAATATGCATATAAAATTTGGTAAAAATCAGTAAAGCCGTTTCGGAGGAGTAAGGTAACTAACATTGTGACACGAGAATTTTATGTATAAGATGATAACATAATTGTTTTTTTCCTTTTCATTTATATGCTAAAAAAAAACCTACTTATGCAACAAGTTTGCAAAGTTCGTATTATTGCCTGGAGTGCTAATTTTGAGTCCCGAATAAGCAAAAGATTTTTTAGCAGAATCAGAAGCGCAGCAAAAGATTTTTTTTAAATCTTGATCGTAGTGAGGTACTTAAAAGCACGAAATCTAAATAACATTGATCACGTGTCGCACGTACAACTTTTTTCACCTCAGCAGCTCGAAAAGGCGGGCAGTGAACAAAACTTAACTTGCATCAAGCAAGAGGAAAACTCGAAGCAAAATCGAGTTTTACTCACTGTTTTTATACAACAAAGAACGGCGAAATTTCTGTTTCACACATTTTATTAATTATGCTTTTACCTTCGTGTAAATTATGTGATAACAATAAAATTACCCAGAATTTTCTTGTTAAACTGCGTCCAAAATTATAAATATATATATATACCAGGCATATTTTTACCCCTAACAAAGAAATATAAAAATATTCTCGCTAGGGGCATAAGAATAAGGTTATCTCATGATTGTACCCGTGCAGATATTTATATCCCGACATAAATGTCTTAGAGATCTTTCACTCACGTATCAAATCAACCACCACGTACGAGGTGAAATAATCACACACTCATTTAAATGTAAGAGTGAAGATTGGACTAGTTATCTTAATTATGTAGTACAGTGGTAGCCGAGTGCACTACCGAGACTGAGCATCCGGTTTGTTTATATGTTTATGTTCCCTTTACAGATGCTAGCGGACTTAAAAGGAAACTGTGTTTACAGCGTCTTCCTTTTATTTTGTGCTTGCGATTCAATGGACTACAATAAACGTTTTATTCTCGGGGGTGAATAGTGGAGCAATAATGCTGGAACGTTAAAGATAACACCGGACCGTGAAGCCACCGGCCGGCGACCAAACGTCTCGGCGCCACGGCATCGCACGGAAACGCTCCTGACCCCTTTAAGCCTGATTAATGGGGGGAGGCCTCGTCGAATCCCAGTGTGTTTTTCCCTAAACGACAATCCCGGTTTTTGAATTTTTGAAAACACGATAGGCCACTTAGCGCCCCGTGTCGCGTTCGATCGTAACTTAGCACCGTTCGATACGGCTGCCATATTGGCTCGTTCTTTTTCGGTGCAATTTACTGCGCGGCGCCGCCGGGGGCCTACCGACATCGTTCGACTGAAAAGATGCGCACCGATTTATTTACCGTCGATTGCATTCGGGAGCGTGCCCACTGTGACCGATATTTATGTTACGCACCGTATGCTCGCGCGAATTGCCAACAATGCGAAAATACATTTAAAGTAACGCCTACAATACCGCGGATGTCTCGTATTTTTTTCAAAGTCCCATTTTAATCCGACAGGCTGTATTCTCTGGGCTCCGTGTGTCAGATTTATTTTTGGCATTTGTGTACTCTGAACTGTCTGGTTAGTTTGTATAAAATGGAAGTAAAGTATAACAAGGAAGTCGAACGAGGTTAATGTGATTCAGCGTCCCTTAGGACCAGTGACCCCTCAGTCCCATTTACATATCTTAATTTGTCACCTCGCAAATGACCATAACTTGTCGTTCAGTATCTTCCCTAATAAACAGCGGTAGAATGATCCTGTTATAATTTAAATTAATTTAAAAGAAACTGCTGATAACCCGTACATTTCGATTGAATTTAATGTCCCTTCGGTCGTTGGATCCTCCGGCCGCTGCATTACGGTGTATGCTTAAATTATTTTAAGTAATTGAGTAGATAAGGAGAATATCTCTGACGATAATGTACGATAAATCGTATTATGGAACCTTTGAGTCATTTGTAGCTTTAATTTAAAAATCTTGTTCGAGCAATGCAATGCTTGAATGAATTCAAAAACTTGAAACGAAAGTATTGATCGTTTTGTTTTTAAGATTGTAAAAAATCAACAACTGGCTGAATATTCTTTTATGATTTTTTGTTGCTTTCAAATTTTTTATTTTTTTTTGTGCTGTCCAGCAATTAAAAAACCGAATTTCACTGAACTCTTAAACAACTGAACTCTTAATTGAGTTATTCTCAAATTCAAATGAGTTTTAGTGATATTGTCTTTTGTAGACATTTTTCGGGTATTATGACATAGTTTGCGTTGCTTTGCAAAGATCATAATAATAAACATTTTTCATTTCCGAAGTGGCACGTGATTTCTTTTGTCTCCGTGTCTGGCGATCGCATTGCAACTTGTGCCTCTTTGTCTAATTTTGTCGTGGATCTTCCGTCCGTTTCAATTTGGCAGTACCTTTGTCCAGACTCGCGCAGCGTAACACGTACATACGAGCAAAGCGAATACACTAAAAGCGCTCGAAGCAGTTTGTTTTACAGTTTAACATTGTTTCCTTTTCGATCGGCAGGTAGAGACAAACATCTGCTTTGGGCCGCTCTGTCCCAAGCCGCTCAAGTTATTCGCCTTTGTGATAGTTTAAACTAGAGAGGAAAAGCGGTATAAAACTCGTAAAGTTCCTTCTATTTTCCCGAAAACATTCAATCCTCTTTGTGTCCGTAGGAGTTTTACGAATAGGTTTTAAGTGTAAGCATGTAAGACATGATTGAAAGACGAGGCAATTTACTGCCAATCTAATGAGCCCATGTTTTCAAAGCATTTTAATAAAAAGATTCGGTGGATACATTGTTCTAAATATTGCCGAACTAACATTATATTATTTTCGAGCGGTGATCTTAGTAGGTAGTGACTTTAATGTAAAAGTGTCTTAGAAAGGTAAGGCCCTCAAATTATGAATCATAACATGACAATGACAATGGTCTTTACTGCTTTGTTTTGCTAATCTTCAATTACAACAGCAATTTTATGTAGCATTCATGAAAATACAGGATGGTAATAAAGCTTTATTTTGTCGACAGTCAGAAAATAAATGTAGCTCGTACGGGTCTCACCAATCGATACCACATTAGCAGTACAAACACAGGTACAAAGATAGTATATAAAGTTGCGTCGGCTAATAGTAATTGCCGACAGAAGTCTTTCCTGGCGCGTTCCCTTCCATGTATTTCGCCGACTCCCGTATAGTCTCAGTTCCAATTACTCTTTGGAATCGGTGTCCACTGTAATTGGATTGGGCTGGCAACCGGACTTGTTGGCATTTTAATTGTGCTATTGTGACGCCGGACACCGTCCGCCGCCGCTCCAACGCCGCTTCAACGCCGTCTGCGCTAGATAAACCGCTTTTTATATCAAATTCACACATATGGATTCGCTAATACATCAATAACTAAACAACTACTGACATTACAACCAAACATTTCCTGGACTTATGTAACATATTTGTTAAACTTATTTAATTAAGGAAAATGTTAAGTTAGTCAAAACTCATCTTCCCACGATAAAATAAAAAAAATTAAACACGTGAGAAAACATCTTCGTCAATGAAGCGTCAAATATTTCTTCAAAGCCCATGGGTTGCGTTGTTTTAGGAAATCGAGACATTAATGGAATGACTGACACGTATTGTCGATCGTCTTCGAAGAATCGGTGTGTCTTAAAATGTGAGGAATTAAGGATTAATTTGGTTCCTGGTAGACGGAGATGTGGCGATGTGGTATTTGGAGCTGCTTCCATTTCTAGCGATTGGCGGAAGAGCTGTTTTGTAAACTTTTAACGTTTTATATTGTTACGAATTTAATTAAGGCAATAATGTGGTAGTTTAAATTACAACTACAACAATTAATGCACAATTCATGCATTATTAGAACGTGCGTTGATTACTGTTATAAACAGACAATAAATATAAATATAAGTTCCAAAAATACTACAGACCTACACGTCCTACACACATCATATTAGGTGTAAACGAAAGTTGCATTGTGAAAGTTTCGCTCGCAGAAACATAGATAAAGTAATAAATTTGATACTTGATTGATCTGTAAATTGCTCTAGCTAGGTATACACTACGTATAGTTGGCAATCAAAATCATATTAAAGTAAACGGGCACAGATTTAATATAAATGTACCCCGATACGCGAAAACCTAGAGTAAAGGAAATGAATGAAATAATATCAAAATACTACGTACTTTTATTTTGTTCAAGATTATTGTTGTTTTCTGAAATCCGATCGTTTGACGTTAGATCAAAATGAATTTAAATTCAAATATCATTGTGGAGCCGTTTTGTGTTTTCATTTTGTGTTAGTCTTATTATTCGCCACAGAAACCATTGTCGGCGATGCTGCCACTTCAGAATATTTTATACAAATTTTAGAAACAAGAACAAGGGCCGAGTGACAGGTACACTTATTCGTGTTGCTTATTTTTGCTTAGTGAAGTTTTATCGGATACCAATCGTGGAGGCGCGGCATGTTGTAGATGAATAAAATATACATTTCTGCGTGGAGCGCGCCTGCTCGCCCCCGAATGGGAACTTTGGATGCCGCTTTAATGGAGTTCTGAAGTTTGGCATTCGTTTCTATTATGGCCACGGAATTGTTTGTTGTCGTTGATTTAAATTTCACGCTCTAGTTAGTGAGTATCAAATCTTATTTGTCAATTATCTGCAATTTTGAATGAAGTTCGCGCTTGTCTTTATGCGCCTTCGCTTTTGAATTAGTTGGACGATGATTATAGTATAATTGGCCTTGGCGCTTTCAAATTGCTTGGCTCTCCTCTTACAATAAGTTTAAACTTACCTCTTGTTGAACTCAAATATAATTTAAAGATCTATCGGATTTTCTCTCTAACACTGTTAAAATAGCTGAGGATGTCGGTGATCTTTGTTTTCATTCTTTTATTTTGGAGAATTTTTAGCGTCCCAAAGTTACTTTTAAATTTGAATTCTTTCCTCGTCTTCTACGAAAAGGTATCGAATGCTTCGCCTTTGTATCACTTTTTGTGCTATCTCGTACTCTGTTGAGATTCGGACATTATTTATGGTCCCTTAGACTTTTGGAGAATAAATAATATTATTGCAACTAAATCAAAATTCTGTTTTCGTTTGTTGCAGTTTTGTTTGCATTTATTGCTTTTATATTCTTGTTTTCGAAAATTCCTTAATGTTGTCTTAATTTTTTTCACTTTGTGCAATCATTTTTGATATGCTGCGTCTGATTGTACTCCTGCGATGATCGTAAATTTTATTTCTAAAAAGCTAACGGTTTTTGTAGCGGACGTTATAAATTAAACAACAATACAGACATATTTGTATATCACACCTCGCTGTTTAAACAGTAGTGGCTTTATAATTCCACATTTAGATAATACATAATTGATACTTAAGCCTTTATGTTACAATGTAATTTATTGACGTCTCAAAATACCGTAAGAACAATAATTCAAGTGAATTTGCATATTATAAGTTATCTCCAGCGGTTTATTGGCATATTAAGATCCGTAGATTTCTAAATAATAGGGGCTTGGGTATAAATCAGTTGTGCTTCCGGTGGTAGTCTAGTGTCCGGTTGACGAGGCTCGTTTATTAAGTGGCCGTGGCTAAAATAGGTAGATGTACCTGACGCGATGCCGTTCAATCAGGTACTGGTTTTATTACGACAATGTCAACATGAATCAAGGTAGTGAAGCCAATCGATTTTAACTAAACTGGCATCTGCTCGTAGATTTGCCTGAATTGCCTTTATTGCTAGGATAAAGCTTGGGTTTGTTATCTAGGCTTAACTCTATGATTTTTATTGGTGATATACATTTTTGTGTAGTTGCTATAAATAAGTTTGCGGAGTTGCAGTTTTGTCAAAGTGGTAAATGATGTTATAGACATTTAGATTCCACAATAGCATTTAAGTTGTATAAGCGCCACGAATTTAGAGTAAAAATATTTTTTGTATGATTGAAGATTATAAGTGTTTATTTTTTTCACGACGGAAAAAAAAGAGACAACGCGTTAATCGCGTAATTATTATAAAGGTAAAAAAATACATATTATTATGTTCGACGGTTTTAAGTGATTTGTGAAGTCTAAGGAATAAAGCTTTATTCATTTCATTTCGGTTGCTATGCTTCATGATAAAGAATATTATACTTTGTGATTCGTCCGACAATTTTCACTAGGTCTAAACCTAACACCAAATTACGTTATCTACGAGCAAATTTATCGTGGTCACAAAAAAGCAAATTGTATCCGTGATTAAACCACATAAATAATTATATTTCGTTATTTCATTCGAAGATATACTAATAACCTGGTAGTCCTTTTATCCTACAAGGCAGCTCGCACTATTTAAAGATTTTAGTCGATTAAAATAATCGATTCACTTGTCGTTTGATCTGTCACTAGCCCCACCTTACCGGCAGACCCGCCATTTCAACTCATTCTTTTTTCGTGCGAGGCAGCGTTCGCACACGCACTCTGTCACAATTTAACCGTTAGTTTTTTAGATTATCATGCCGAAAAAGATAGATGATAAGATCAGGCGTTATAAACGCAAATTAGAACAACTGGAGGACAAGAAAAATAGGAAACGCCGCCGTATATTACAATCGTCGGATTCTGAAAACGTGTCGGGTAAGTAACAGATTTGTTAAATAAGTGATATTAGTGAGCTGTTAATAGCAGTAATATTCGTCACAAGCTGATGATTTCGAGTGTTTAAGCAAAGCCTAGAGGTTAACTGCGGGTTAACACAAAGGTATATAACAACCAATTATAACATTAGTTGTTAATTTTGCTTAATGACTAGAGGTTGACTGCGGGCCAACACAACAGTCAGAAAAAATGCCTAGAGATTAACTGCGGGTTAATACGAAGGCGAATAATTATTTTTTTTTATTAGTCTACTCTACACAAAACGTGTAAACTACCCTCACTTACGAAGTTATTATTTTTTGTTAACTTCAGACCCAGAACTGCTCATCGGACCTGGCGTTATCCTGGACGAAGAAGCACCCCCGAATACTGAACAGCTAGAAGCAATACCACAACCCCACGATGGAGATGTACCGTTGGAGGAGCATCAAGAGGAATTGGATCCCGAAATTTTATGTGCTCTGGGTGAAATTACAGAGGACTCACCAAAATTTGGAGAAAAAATCCATGAAAGTCTAGCACGATTGTGGACTCCAATACTTCGTAAAGGCCTATCAATTGAAGCTAGAGAAAAACTTACTAAACAATTTTTAATACCGGAAAATTGTCCGTTATTACAGGCGCCTACGCTTAATCCTGAAATATTAGCTGCTATCTCAGAGCCATCTCGTGCTAGGGACAAACGGGTCGAATCAGTCCAACAACAGCTAGGACTTGGTATCACAGCCATAAACCGAGCTTTAGTACTACTGCTCGATGGCGACAATAAAAGATTAGAAGCAATTAAGTTGCTTAGCGATGGCTGCCGCATTCTATGCAACATCCATCATGTAGAAACATTAGCTAGAAAAAAGTTCATAACCCCTGGTCTTGACAAGTCTTTTTTAACAGTAGTTCAAGAAGTAGATAGGGATGAAACATTATTTGGAAGCATACTTTCAGAAAAAATTAAAGCTTCCAGGATAATTGAAAAGCAGGGCTTGCAAATTAAAAAATCAATAACGACTCCAAAACCTTCTGCGTCATTTATACCTCAGCCATCGACAAGTCGCCCTCGGACCCAGGGAAACTGGTCCGGCCCTCCTCGATACCTGCCAAACAGGGGGGGACGAGGGGGGCAGAGGAGGACCGCATCGACAGGAGGCAGCTACCACAGAGCACCTCCGGTGAAGCAGTCGAGGTCATTGAAGAAAACGCCACGTGCACCTTAACATCACAGGTACATGCAGGCAGATTGCAGTATTTTTATAATAATTGGCAAAGTATTACCACAAACCAATTAGTTCTCAAATGGATTCGTGAAGGGTATTCTATACCATTTAGTAGTACAGTACACCAAACGTTTATTCCACAAAATAGGTCAGATAAATTCAATAAAACTGACATGTCCCACGCTGTTAACAAGCTGTTGGACTTAGGTGCCATCTCTTTGTGTGAACACAGCGACGATAACTTTATATCAAGCACTTTCCTTGCCCCAAAACCTAACGGTGATAAAAGGTTCATCTTAAACTTAAAACCTCTTAATAAATTTATTTCCAATAATCACTTTAAAATGGAGGATTATAGAACAGCAGCTAAACTCATACCAGAAAAAGCCTTCATGGCAACTGTAGACCTCAAAGAAGCGTACTTCTTAGTGCCAATTGCCGAAAGTTACCGCAAATATTTATGTTTTATTTTTAATAACAAAACTTATCATTTTAATGCGCTACCATATGGTTTATCTGTTGCTCCTCGTATTTTTACAAAAATAATGAGAGAAGTTATGAATCACCTTAGGTCTCAGGGTTATAGATCCGTTATTTATCTTGATGATATTTTATGTATAGGCAATTGTTACAGTCAATGTCACAAAAATGTCACCCACACTGTTAAAGTATTGGAAAATCTAGGATTTGTCGTAAATCGAGATAAAAGTAAGTTGTTGCCACAACAAAATTGTATATTCCTAGGTTTCATGTTCAACACCGTTGAAATGTCACTAGGTTTGCCACAAAACAAGAGAACTAAGATCTTAAAACTATTAGAAATATTTTTATCATTACCAAATTGTACCATAAGAGAGTTCTCTCAATTGATTGGAGTATTAGTTGCAGCATGCCCGGCTATCAAATATGGCTGGTTATATACGAGAAGTCTCGAAAGAGTTAAATTCTTAGCTTTACAACAGAATGATACTTACACAAGGAAAATTACACTCCCTAATTTAATTTTGCCTGATTTACTATGGTGGAGAGATAAAAGCAATAACTCGTTAAAACCACAAGATAATTATAAGCTAGAAATCTTTACGGATGCTTCAAAAACAGGTTGGGGCGCAGTTTCTGATGGCAATCGTGTAAACGGGGGATGGAAGGACACTGAAGTTTCCTTGCATATTAATTATTTAGAGCTATCAGCTGTATTTATGGGACTTAAATGTTTTGCTCAGAACGTCTCTAACTGTTCAATTTTGTTACGAGTGGATAATACGACTGCGATTTGCTACATAAATCGAATGGGTGGCATTCAGTTCCCACACTTAAATGATTTAGCTAGGTCAATTTGGCAATGGTGCGAGAGGCGTAATATTTGGTTATTTGCATCTTATATTAATACTCTAGATAATGTTGTAGCAGATGCAGAATCGAGAAAAATAAACGTTGACATCGAATGGGAACTTTCAATGTGGGCCTTCGATATTATAATAAAAGATCTTGGATCACCAGATATTGACTTATTTGCCTCCCGCATCAATGCCAAATGTCAGCGATATATATCGTGGAAAAGAGACCCTGATGCAGTTACCATAGACGCCTTTACAGTAAATTGGTCTCAATATTTCTTTTATGCGTTTCCACCATTTTCGTTATTATTGAAATGTTTAAATAAAATAATTAATGATAAAGCCACGGGTATACTTGTTTTTCCTTACTGGCCCGGGCAACCATGGTTCCCGCTTCTCAAGACCATGATGATTTCTAAAATCATTTTCTTCAAACCTAATCGAGACCTTCTTCAATCCCGTTTCAGATCAATTCACCCGCTGCACAAGATCCTTACCCTGGGAGCCGCGAAGCTCTCAGGAACGCCTTTAGGCGCCGAAAAATTCCAACCATAGCAATGGATTTAATGATTTCTTCCATATCCATAAATACTTTAAAACAGTACAACGTATCCTTTAAACTTTGGTGGTCATTCTGCCAAGAAAACAACTTGAATGTTTTTGACACTTCAATAGAAGCTATCATAACATTTCTTACGACACAGTTTCTTAACGGAAGTTCATATGGAACCATAAATACTCACCGTTCGGCGCTATCATTACTCCTGGATAATAATGTTGGATCTGATGAAGGGATTAAGCGATTACTAAAAGGCATCTACAAGAAAAAGCCCTGTCGTCCAAAGTATAACACCACGTGGAATCCGCAGATAGTGTTAGACCACATTTCTTTATGGGTTCCTAATAGAAGCTTGACCTTAGAAAAAATTACAAAAAAGGTAGTAGTGCTTCTAGCACTCTGCACCGCTCATAGGGTACAAACTTTTTCTCTTATTGAAACTAAAAATGTAATTAAAGACTCTGGCGGGATCAGAATATTAATTACAGAACCAATAAAGACTTCTGCTGCTGGTAGGGAGCAACCTCAGTTGTACCTACCCTTTTTTAATGAAAATATTAATATTTGTCCAGCTACGGCTTTAGATGATTATATGTACGTCACCAAAAATATAAGACCTCTGACCGGTGAGCATCTCCTTATTACTTTCAAAAAACCTCACAGGAAAGCATCCTCTCAATCTATTAGCAGATGGATTAAGCAGACATTAGCTGAGAGTGGCGTTGACGTGGGTGTATTCAGCGCACACAGTACACGACATGCGTCCACGTCAGCAGCCGCTTCTGCCGGCGTTTGCATTGACGTAATAAGGAAGACTGCTGGCTGGTCGGAATCTTCCCAAACATTTGCAAAATTCTATAATAGGCCAACTTCTGATATTGTATCCGAAACAGGTAGACTATTCGCTGAATCAGTATGTCGAATAGTCAGAAATGATGATTAATATGAAAATGTTTCTAAAAATTATATTGTATTTGTTTTTTGTTATTCTAAAATGATTTAGACTTTTGAAAATTAAATAAACTTCTTTGAATATACGGGCTGTTTTAATAGCTACAGTCTCTAAACATCTACCAGGTTATTAGTATATCTTCGAATGAAATAACGAAATATAATAGATGATCAAACGAACTTCGAGAAGCGAAGTTCGATCATTATTATATGAGTTATTTCATTCGAAGATATAAACACCCAACCCACCCTCACCTACACAAACAAGATTTATTTAATTATACCCTCTCTAAAAAGAATGAGTTGAAATGGCGGGTCTGCCGGTAAGGTGGGGCTAGTGACAGATCAAACGACAAGTGAATCGATTATTTTAATCGACTAAAATCTTTAAATAGTGCGAGCTGCCTTGTAGGATAAAAGGACTACCAGGTTATTAGTATATCTTCGAATGAAATAACTCATATAATAATGATCGAACTTCGCTTCTCGAAGTTCGTTTGATCATCTATAATATTTGCTCTAATCAACAAATGCTTTGTTTCGTATCCGCATTTTCACTCACGTAATTTAATTTACCCAATTTGCTTTCTTGTTTATCGATCCGTGAAATGACTTTTTGTCATGAAAGAAGTATAATATCTATTCGTACGGAAAAGTTTCTAAATTGCACCGTCGGGCAATAATTCTGTTTATTGTTTATGTTGAGGCGAAATTCTGTAGAATAGCAAACAAAACATAGAAACAGTTGTACGGACCAATAGTTTAGAAAGTGAACGTTGTGTGAAGTCTGAAGATTGGTCTCACGGTTTTTTTGTGGATGGCCAATTTAAGTACGCAGTGGAATTACCTTGGGTCATTACATCTGATCTGATATGATGGAATTATAGCTACGTACTGTTCGTGTAAATGTTGTGGAGCAACTGTGACACTAATAGAGCTGAATGTAATTCGTATCTTATGTAGCCAAGTAGCCATCATCTTATAATTTGTTTTTGAGAAAATAACACTGTTTTTACTCAACAAGTTTTATAATTACTGCCTTATAAAGTTTAGTTTAGTGTAAACAAAACATTCATTAAGTCACCATGGTAGACGCCAGACCATTTATGCATCATTAATTAGCAACAAACAATGTAAACAATTACTACAAGCAAGTTTTGGAATTTTACATGTTAGCAATAAAATTATAACGTAGTAAAATAGAAAATAAATTTCCAAGTCCACAGTTTCAGTGTCCGAGAAGGCGAGAATAGCCGGTCGTTCGTTCTATTATCCTTTGTGCTTTATCCACCTGTATAGAGACTAAACTTTTTGAAATGCTACTATATACCAAACCACCATCAAATAGGTACCTACTAAATAGTATTGCATATTGCATTGTCTTCAGGAACAACCGATAATATGGGGTATTTTTATATGCACAATGTATGGTATGTACAGGTATGTTATTTATTTTTATTATTCCCTTCTCGGATGTTTTATATTCTGTATTTTCAATATTAATATTATATCTTGGCATCATCTGTCGTATCCCTAAAAAATAATAAAGTGAGTCTCTAAAAAACAATTTTCAAAGATTGTTCACACATTCAAATTATTTTATCAAAAGTTTTTCAGCAATTCGTGTCTTATTTTGCTAAAATATTTTCTGCTTAGATTCACTTAAAATCATTATTGCGGCATGAGACAAGCAAATCTAAGGCCTATCGATCACAAATCGAATTCCTCATCCTCTGGGCTAGTCTTATCACTCGTTGAAGATGAAAGTTCCAATTATGAGAAGAGAAATTATAATTCCTCTGCACAGATACAGGTACCTGAGTGACAGTTCCGCTTCGATCTCTATCAATACGAGCGGAACTTTGAAAAAGGGCAAGTACCCGAGCCGCCAAAGCGCAACTACGCACTCCATAAAAGTACATCGGTTTGTATCGTTCAATTAATTTAATCAACCGTATTGATTAAATGTCAGGTACCCAATTAAATTATCGGCGGCAAATCGGGGATGCAACGTTCGCGAACATTCTCAAGTCGGGTGAGCTTCGAAGCCTCGGGCGATACAATTCGCGCTTTGCTTTGGGATCTCGTTCCAATTCGATTGCTGTGCCAACATTTGATGTTACTATATATGGCGGCAAATATTGTCGCAGATTACAAGCCGGTGTACCTGTTTGACTCGAACATAATCCGAGGGGATCCCTTAGATAGACACTGTTGTTTATCGGGTATTACAAATAAAACTTGCAGCTGAATAGGCCCGATGATACAGGTGGCAATTACTAAGCCTAGATATGATACAGCTTTTCAAACAAAAATTAAGCTGTGCCATCTCTAGACCTAGTAAATACCATGGGGCCGAAAGTTCCGGTCTACCTATCATCTTCTTAAAACAAAGGAAGAAAAAGCAAGCCACTAATACTGCACCGGCGTTACAGTGATTTGTAAGTACAAGTTCGTTTTACCATCAGGTATGTCAAGATACTTTGAATACCTATCCATATTATAATAGGTACGTCGTTGTTTTTTCTGTACGTCGATTGTGTAAAAAAAAAATTAGTTAAATCGAATCATACGAGAGCGAGTCGATTTGTTAATAAAATTAATTCGCACTCAACTTACGATGGCGCGTCGTACAAAAGCTACCATCTCCCCTTTCGATTAGACCAGATTCCAATTCCATCGTTCTTTTGTGAACTTAATAAGCATATAAATAGACATTGCCTTTTATATGTTCCCTGTTATTATCTTTATTATAGCTGGCATTTTCAATAGCACCATATACAGACCGGGGCATTCCGCCTTTTTACTACTGTTTCTTATAGACTGCAAAAGTCAACAGTGTTTCGTCGGTAATGAAAGCTATAATTTTCATTTATTTATGGCATGAACTTATTTTCAAGTTACTAAAAATTGCTGCTTTGGGGTGTATAGCATAGTTATCTGCGTAGTAAAATAAGGGCAATCAGACTAGTGGCAGGATGGATCACTCAGCGTTAACATAGTGTTTGTTTACACCTGACAGTAAAATTACACCTTTGCACGCCGTACTCAGTGTAAGGGTCTCACCACACACCGATGCGACTAAAGTCGGATGAAAAGTGAATGCTCGACCGGGTCAGCTGAGAGTCGAGCCTTATAATGTACTTTTTACTCTTATATCTCAAATATAAAGATTATTTTTTAACAGCTTAAGGCAGTTCCGCGTCGATTTATGTAATAAAACCCTTATAGGAAAGCTAAACATATTTTCATCAGATCTGTCTGCTTGTAGCATTCGTATTAACATTTTATACATTGCCTAAGGATGTTTGCAAAACCTTTAAGTATTTCAAATTGCTAAAGCAAATGTTTATGTTAGTACGTACTCGTAAATGTCACGATCCAATTGCCAACAAGTATGATATTTATCTCTATGCCCATATAAAGGAAAATACAGAACATAATTCTAGTTATTAAATATCTTGCACACGTATCAAAATGTGTGAATCACCCATTACAGATACCTATAATCACATCATTGATCACGGCAATTTAGTTATTTAACTATCACGCCGATCGAAACTATAGCATAACTATTATAGGCAATAAACAGCGCTATAATGGAATGTTTACCATCTTTTGGTATTAAATCAAAAGTAATTTCGTACACTATAAAGTATAAAATGTAACACATTAAGTTTAGTGCAGAATATAAAACGAGTATTTACAGATCTTAAACTTATAGCTAACTGTTCAAATATTTTTTAGAAAGTTACAAAACTACACTACTTTTACCACTATTTTAAAAGAAAAACCGTAACATTAATTTTAATATAGGGCTCACTATATTTAAATAATTGTTACAGTTTTTTCTTTTCCATCCATACATCCAAAAATTTGAAAATATTTTTCGTTTAAATTTCAAATAATGAAGACGAAGCATTCTATACATTTGTCGTGGCAGGCCGCAGATTGCTTTTGATTGTACCTTCATTCGAGTGCTTTCCAAAAGCATCTCGTTACCTCGATTTAACTGTCTTGACACATACAAATTTCATTTGCCTTTTTGTCTTGAAGCTTTTGTGAGCAAATTTTATTTTCGCGAAATTAGTCGGCAGGGGCTTATTGTGAACGAAATCCAATTACGCTTGAGCGTTTTAAGGATTTCTGTTCGGCGACAGCTTCTTTTAAATGTGTGTCAGAGAGTTTGCCAGAATATTACAATTTTATCGTAATTTCATGAGTTAAGTCATTAGTGTATTTTGTAGCGTATCCTGCATGGTATGCTGGCAACAATAAACGCTATTTTCTTAGCTTTTAAAATTAAGAACCATCTCAATACGATATTTGATCCAATTCGGTTCAGTGAATTAGCAGTGAATGTAATTTAGTGGTAAGATTGGTAAATAAATAAAAAACTGAACTACAAAATAAAACAGCATTCAATAAGTACATAATGGCGCTGTGATTAGCACATCGCAAATTAGTCATGTTATCTGCGATGCGCGAGCGACGGATCGGGCATACAATTACTGTATCCACCTTCACTTCTCAAGCCAGACCGGCTCGAGATAAAGTGCTAGCAGTGCCATTACGTATTAACATTGTTTTGTAAAGGGAATCATTCAAATTAGTCGTTTATATAAACGCTACCGAGATTCCTTCTACATATTTGTTTATACTCTGTCCATTCCTTTATTTTCTTTTTGACAGATCACGCCTAAGAATTACCGTTTTTTTTTGTCAGATTAATGTACTACAATAATAATGTACTTTATTGACAAGTGACACTTTTTAGGGAAGTTCACTGTTTGTAACAAACAACCACAGACTATAAATCAAATCGTGAAATGAAATAAATCGATCATTATGAAAATGAATAATTTGACTTTTTTTGTGTATTGTCTGTATTTTTTATTATAAATAGTAATAATAGTATGAATAATTATTTGCAAGAAATTAAGTCGAAATCTTGGAATGACATATCAAAATGTAAACAAAGGTAACTAGGAAACCGTCATAGACTAAGTATGTGACATTATTATTATATTATTATTTTGTATATTTATTTCATCTAATAAAAACTACTAATAAACGAATAATTAATAATGAACTAAAACCATTTCGATGTAATTAATCGATTGAAAGTTCTTCTTAGACAACATCGATTATGATTTCAAATCGAATCAGTAACGTGTGAAGGCATCCCTAAATGTAATCTGTCAAAAAGAAAATAAAGGAATGGACAGACGGTAGTTGTTTTGTTTGTTATTCAAGTCCAAGTGACAGCTTGCAGAGTACCTACACATATATAAAACATTTTAAACTATAATGAAAAGGATTTATTTTGTTTGTCAAGTAAGATAGAAATAAAATAAGAGTTCATAATACGAAAATTTCAGGCAGACATTAATTTGATAGTTGTGATGATGAACTTTTTTAAACATATAAACGTTCGGATTCTTTAAACAAAAAACAAATGAAAAGTTGCTGATTCTAACGTTTCTCCTCATTTTCTTATATATCAATGTCTAGATCTATAAAATGTGTTTACGCGACTCGATAAACCCTTAAACAGCTTCTATAGCGACTCACTTAACAATTTTCTATAGCGAGTAAAATATTAATTATTTTCACACTATACGGTTATGTGCAGGCTCTTTATAAGGCGGGTTGTAAAGACTTGTTTTTCACATCACGAGGCGTGAACGGGCTTATTCTGTTCTTGTCTATCAATTGCAAGGCGTCGTTGAGGTCTAGAACTTCGTTAGCGCGCACCTTTTTGAATGTGCCATAACTTTTTATTTTATTTTATAGTCTACTCATTTAAGTTAGATAAATGATCGCGCTAGTGTTCAAAGGAATAATCGTAAAGCTTTTTCCTTCAGGAACTGGCCAGGTTACGTTTAAAATGCATACGGTGTTCTCAAAGTCAGGGTTTAGAATTGCATACTTGAATTTAATGAATCAAACATGTTTTCTCTTTCTTACATAATTATAATTATGCTACTGTCTCGTTAGTCTTGTGGTTAGCGTATGCGCCTTTCACCGCAAGGTTCGGGTTCGATTCCCGGGTTGGAAAAAGTTATATTTAGGATATATCCGTAAGGAAATTCTTAATAACAGCACGGAGTTGGAATTGGGCCCGGTGGATATCGATAGGCTCACCCCCTATAGCATGGGACATAAACATAACGGGTGAAGTGTGGGTGCTATACACCTCTGCACAGCCCTTTTGGGTAATAAAGGCGTGATGTTATGTTATATTAAAATAATAATGATTTAATTTTGCAATCAGTTACGACGATGATGTTTTATAAGTTTTATAACGAATTTCTTAAAACGTGAGTGTTGTAAAAAAAGGGTTTAACCATCTGCTAAGGCTTCATAATATAAATTCATTGGTCAATAATTACATTCATATTTGTAAATATATGTGTGAAGAGTGAGAGCCAGGTATGAAGAGCACTGTTGCAGCTCGTGGAGCAATTTTCACGTCACTGCGCACTTTGTCATTATGCATCAGGCTCGTGACGCCCCAAGACAACTCGCAATTATTATGTATGTAAAAGAAATTCTTTCTGGCGTCGAACAAAGAATTCCGTCCAGTCGACACAATAAATGTATTATTTAATTACTCAATCTTAAGAAATTATTTAGATAATGCAATTACTGTGTAGTAATAAAAGCTTTTCGCAACAATAGATAACAATCTAAGAAATTAACAATATCTCACCGGGATAACACAAAATTTCTGGTGCTATTATTTAGATTTATTGGGTTCATTTTATTTAACAGCTCGATTTTATTAGGGCGTTCCCCAAAAATGTTAAATATTTTATCGGCTCTACTCCGAAGAAGTCGCAATTCCCGAAGTTCACATTATTATAACGAGGTAGCGGCACTGGCGGGCGGCGGCGCGGTGCAAAGCAAAGTGTGCCCACGGCCGCTCGAATAACCGATACTTTGGCGTAATAGCCACGATCCAGGCATGCGATAACAAGCCGCCGATAGCTGAACCCGTATTTTATTTATATATCAGCGCGCCTCTTTTTCAATAACGCCTTTTCCCTCTTGCAGCGGAAATTTTGCTCTTTTATGGCATGGGGGCTATGCTCGTTATTTACTAAGGTAATTATCCGGCTATAATACTGAATATTCAAGGGACAAATTGCCAATCGTAGTGACAGTTCCCACAGATGTGAAGATTATCGCCTTTAACTTGACAAACGGCTTGATTATCACATACGGCCGATTTGTTACCAGCTTTATGGATAGGATGCAATTTTACGACCCACGTGTTTTCCAGAGCATGGGAAGCAAAATATACTCATAAACATATTGTTTTACAAAATCTGTAAGTAAGAATATGGCTGACAATTTTAACTGGCCAAAGTTGGTATCTCAAGATTGAAAATATTATAGGAATTAATTTATTTTTATATATTTAAGGATAACTGATGAAATTATTCTCTATTTTGAACTTGTCTGGCCCCGCTTTCGCGTGTCTGAATTGATGTTGAAAATTATAAATCTTTTAAGACATACGCCATTGTCAGAGGTAATCTCTTAGCAAAGCGAAAGCAAATAAAACCTTTGATGGGATTCAAGAAGGTGCGGTAGCGTTGCGGCGGCTGTGGCGGCGGCGTAGGACCAGCGCGACGTCGGCGTCGCCCGGGGCGTGAGTTCATTAAGGAGCGCGTCGCGATGCCATTGTTAACGGTTTTAATTCACGTGTCCAGTGCACGCGCCTTCCCCCGTGCCCCGAGACTGCTGGGAAATCTCGCTGGAAAATTAACGCCACAATTTTTATACCTTTTTTCTCGTTTGCGAGGCGCTTCCATTTTATTTATTTCACGCTTCGATCGCGCCGCGGCGTTTAGTTAGCGCTTTTATTTTTATTTTGTTAGAAACTTTTGTAATTTCCGCTCGTTGTTTTAGCACGGATTTTGTGTTTCGGAATACATGTATTACTTGTTTAATTTTATAATATGATTTACATTTTTACTGTTTATAAATCCAGTGTTACTGAATGAATCTAACCGCAACTAACCTCACGATTAGGTCATCGAACGAACTTAAAAACTAACAAGTACATCCGTTTGTTTAGATAGAGATGAACACGGCAAAAAGTTAATTGTTTTGATTGCCAATACACAAACACCGGCCGTCTGTCTGTTGCAAGTTATCGCCTTAGAAAAGCGTCCGATCTTAATTAGTTTTCACGTCTTTGAAGGCGCCTAGCATGATACAATCTCTCCCTTGCTACAATTTGTTTTCCTTTGGCACTCTGTTCATGACACAAAAACACATACCTTTTTGTTTCAGGGGTTTTATTTGGATGTTTCCCGGTGATGTATGGTGATTGGCTCCCTTGTCCCAGCGCTCGTGTATCTTATTTATCATCGTGATAATTCCCCCGGCGTTCGTTCGAGAAACAATATTTGAATGGCCGACGTGTTTTCGTGCTTGACGTTTTGAATGTTTATTGATTAGATTTGTTTTAAAACAAATTAAAACAGTGCGCCGCCGGCGAATTTAATTAAAGCTGTCAGTGCGTCGACCCATAGTTGAAGGCGCGATATCTACTTGTTATCTACTTTTTTGTCGTGGTTCATACAATGCCATGAAGAATATTCTATTGTTAAAACGTTGAGATAACACGTCCTTACCTTGTAAAGTTTAACACAGTTACGATGAGTCGCCGTTTCGTTCGCGGCTCCGTTTATTTTTGATTGTCAGTCGGCATACCGTCGGTTTTTTGTTGGGTTGAGATCCTTTCGTCCAATTTAATATTTACAGCTTGTCAAATATTATTCAGTCGCTACGCCTTCGGAGGATACTTGTAATTTTATTTACATACCGCTTGTCCAAATTCATTTTTACGCCTGCAATTTGCCAATGAACGGCCCGTTGTAGAATAATGACCGTCCAGTCGTCCGTTAATAAATAATTTCTTATTACAATCATTTGGAACAAAATTAATAATTCAGTAAATTACTCCCAAATTTATTTGTTTGATTTGTTTGAAATAATTTCGACGGTTGTAAAGAAAATCAAGCAAACATTTCGTAGGGATTTCGTTAATATTTTTGGTCCTTCTTCGAGAATTCCGACATTATGTTGAATAGTCGGACGACAACGATAAACAGAAGCAAGGTCCGCGGCAAATTGAAACTCGACCGAGTGTGAAATGACCCCGGTCCGACTTCCTGTCACTGTAGGACGTATACCCCCGCGTCTTTGAATTTTAACAGTTTGTGTGAACGCTGGTTTACTTGGAATAATTGAGGATTGAGAGGAAAAAATACCTATTTCTACCTACTTTCCTTGGATACCTCTACAGATACATATAAACACTTTTAAAAATAGTAGATTTATTAAGTGGTCAAAAAGAGCATCTAACCTGACCTGTACATATCTACCTGGTGACAATTTTTTTTTATTTAACTTTTATTTCGTTGTGACAGTAAAGTTATTTACAGTTTTGGTGCAGCGAAGTACTTACCACCACCTTTCCTTCCATACTTTTGAAGATGTTCAAACGATTGATGTAGTGAGACAAAGGGAAGACAAAGGTGGCTAATGGAGTGATGTTCACTAAGCATAAGAGTAGCCCGCTTGATTTGTTGATATGTCTCATGGTACGCACTAAACTAAGTGCGCTTACTGGCTTTTTTCAATGCAATCAGCTGAAAAATCTTCGCAGCAGTACGCTAACAAATGTAGCTCTAATAACACCATCAAAACTGAATGAACTGTGAAATCTCAGTGAACTTTTCCGAATGCTGTAATGAGAGTGGCAATTTGTTTTTCCTTACAAATGGGAACAGTTTTCACCTGACTGGCGCAACAGATGAAGCTTGGTCGAAGTTACAAGCGAAGGATAAATGGCGAGAACCCAATTTCACCAGTTTTGCGACAGCAGAAAGAATGTAAACAAAAACAATACTAAAGAATACGAAAACAACATTATATTTTAGACTAACTTACTTTCACCCGCATACACATTAACATTCATAAAAATTTGCCTATGTTACGCCGTCAGTTACCTGCATTTTAAATTATACTGCATGTTCAATCCGTTTAGAACATAAGCCAAAAGAAACAAACAGACATACCTACAGATAGACAGATAAAACATTTAAAACTGAATTTTAGGCAAAGGTCGTGTCGTGGTCGTTAGGCATCGTGCAAACAACTGTTGTTTCCATCCGAAAGTAAGTAGCAGAACAGAACATTTAGCTAAAAATAGATGGCAATATGTGTCACATGGGTGTAAAACTCGTATGCCTTAGCCTTACTGCGAAATACAAGTGATATGCTATTGTTAAGTTGATCATTGACTACTTAAAAAGTCTGATAGCTACTACTTCTTTATATCCTATGTAATATATAATATCCTTGAGCTTTGCTCCTTTATTTGGACCATACAACAGGTCCTTATACGGAAGCAGGCCTTATAGTAGGCCACTTCAGCTCAACGATCATTGTCGTCGAGGCGCAGCCCTACGACATTGGGTCTCACCGCTTAATTATCTCAATGACAGACGCTTACTGTCACGTTCACCCTACTGGCGTTCACTTTCCCCTCCGTTGTCATCAAACGTTCATTTTATACCTCCCGTCAACCATAAAGGGTTACTGCCCTAATTGTTTCCATAAAAAAACATTGCCGTCATTTAGATAAGATGTAGGCCATTCTATATTACGCTTTAATTTGGAGCCATTTGATGGATCACATTTTCCATTAGCGCTGGGAATGTCTTAATTTCCACGTAGTTGTTGTCTAAGTGGTAGGCAGGTTGGTTCTATCAATCAACAGCCAGCGGCGGCGCGACAAGGCGGGTTATCATTACAAAGTGGCATCGATTGATCGCGTCGCGGCCGCCACCTCTTATCGAACTAATTACTGTGTATTAGAGAGCTATTTTGTGGGAATCAAAATAAAAATGTCAATCTAAATAGTATATTGCGGCTTTCGATGCGCCGTTGTCGTAATGCCCATGTTAGGAAATTACTTTGTTTTGATTTGATGGAACAGCGCGCATTATGGCCGAAATAACGGCTCCGGGAGAGGTCGCAATAAAATGAAAAGTTAATCAGACGACAGCTTTATAAACGAACCCGTATGTACTAAAAAATGTAATTAAAACGAGTTGAAGGGACATCAATCGTTTGTCCGTAATGTTACTTTGTTTGCATCTTGTCGTAAAAAGTAATTCCTTGAGAATGAACCCCCAGCATCCTCAAATATATGGTCTGTGCCTTAATCATTCATATTTATGTATTTTTTATGATATACTTTAATGAAAGCATCCTTTCCAAATTTTTATTTGACCTCTGCACAAGCGATATAAAGAAGTACTTCGCATTAAAAAGCGTAATAAAGTATTCGAAAAGGCAGGCCAAGTTTATTATTCGAAGAATATTTTATACGTTAATTTTATTCACCAGGTTAAGGTTATATTTTGTGAACCAAACCCAAAATATAGCACTTGAACTCAAAGCCAGTGTAAATATAACTTCAGTTTTAAATGTCTACTTATCACGGTCGATTTACCGCTTTAACATTTCGCTGTGATTTCGGCATTTCTAATTTAACCCGAAGGAGATAGAATATTGAGGCGTAAAATTGTAGGGCAAGACAGGATGATTTTCGCGTCATCCAGACATAAAGGGCGTAATTGTTGCGCATCGGCTGGAACTAATACGGGAGAAATGGAACGAGATAGGGCTAAGAAGGATCGTAGAAAATAATTTATCCGCGACGGTAGAACAAAGGCCGTGCCACAATGGAACAAAGAAGCTCCGGAACGGGCCCGGTTTGTTTTCTGACGGAAGCCTAATATAGGGAATCGATTGGTTGTAGAACCAACCAAGGGTGCCTTCGTTTCCGTTATGCGATGAAAAAAGTATGATGATTTGTGTAACGTGCTCTTAATTGTTTTTTTTTTTGCCAGATAGTTTAACTTTTGGGACAGTGAGGCGTTAAGCATGGTATTTAGTTAATAGACATGCCTTTGAATATTATATGATTTACTTTTTTCAATCTTGATTTTTGTTTGTTACAGGTAAATAAATAAATAAATATTTCACAACTCACACACAACGCCATCTAGTCCCAAACTAAGCAGAGCTTGTAATATGGGTACTAGAATAACTGATACTAAAACATATATACTTTTCTTTTGTAAATACATACATATTATACATAGAAACACCCAGACTAAGACAAACCCCCATGTTCATGCACACAAAGATTAGTCTTAAGTGGGAATCGAACCCACGACCTCGGCATCGCAGGCAGGTACACTACACACTCCGCCATCCGGTCGTCAAATATCAAGGACAATTCAGAAACAAGCTCGTAAGTTCTACACTGTTTATTTCTTAGATCTTCCTAAAAATACTACAACAAAACTAGTGGGGATTGTAATGGTCCCGCGCCGGCAACTTTATAATAATTTTAGTAACTTAATGAGATCGACTTAGTAAAATACTTTTTATTTTTGATGCTTACAATACCTAAACAAATAACTTTAATTTTCGACGCAATGTTGAATAAAATATTTATTTATTCGGCATCTGTTCTGTATCGATCATCGTTACCAAGTTCAGTCGTAGCGAATAGCCAGCCTTTAACTTTTTATCAAGATAAATTATTTTCATCACTCACTTCGAAACTTGGAATAGTGTAGCTAGACGCTAGCTCAATACCGACATATTGAGCTATCGAACTCCAAATTAATACAAATAGGGCTACTGCACGTTGGTCTTATACTTAGATATTTATACTAAATGTCTCAAGAGGAGCATTGGCAAAAAAACAATTTTACTATCCTAGACCTAATGTATTTAGAGATACTGGAGGTAGAGCTCTTGCGAACGAGCTCGAGGGCGACAGCACCACCTTCTCACCTTTAACATGCCGCCAACTAGTAGTGCTTGCATTACTGCGTTCCGGTTTGGTGGTATGATCAGGCCGTAAAATTACTGGCATATGAGACATAACACAGTAGTCCTCAGCTGCAGTGACGTATCTACAATCAGCTTTTGTGGATTGTTAATGTCCAGTGGGCTGTACTCAACTCACCATCTGGTGGACTACACACTTGAGCGCTGCAGGCGTAGTTTAAAAATAAAACACTTTTATTTTTTCCATCTATTCTCTATCACCAACATTTTGTTCGTCCATTCTTCCTGCATGACGTAAAATGTATTTTTTTAAACCACTTAATAAAGATACGAAGACATTTATAAAGGTTTTCTATTGTTTGCTCGGGCGAGTTTCCAAGAGTCGCAGAGATGCAGCCCTAAAGAAAGATAAAAGTTCTGTATAAAGTGTCGAGGTGTATGTCAGCGGTGTTAGACGTCAATTTTCTGTAAATCGTTGGATAGGTGACAGCGAGCCGCGACGTGCGCGCCGGGACGCCCCTCAAACTACTGCCTGTTACACACCCCTTCAATTTTTACATTCAGACGCTGATTTTACGTTTTCGAATTCAAACTTAGATGTGTGAAAACGTGATGTGGAAGCAAAGCTTGTATCGTGCGGACACTTCGTATAATATTTAAATTGCAGCTATATAATAGAAAGTTCTCGGACAATCTTCCTGATACGCGGTTTTGAAATATATTTTTTTATTTATTTATTTGTAATAATACTTTATATACAACCGTGTTTACTGACAGACTTAATGCCTTGGGCATTCTCTACCAGTCGGCCTTCAGGTTTGGTAGATATAACAAAGTCTACGAATTAAAGCAAGTCTTTCTATGAAGAAAAATTAAATCTCAAATAATATATCATTTTATCTATGTCCTATGCCTAGATATTTTGTTTAATTAAACTTTTAATTATTTTAATAGGTTAACTTAATCATTAGCTGTAATAAAAATATTAATTTAAATACATTTGCAGCTCACATTTCTTTGAAATCAATTTTTAATGTCCGAATCTGGTATATTTTAGCATAAAAACCTAAGATTTCAAATATATGCAAGGAAAAATTATATAAATACTAAAATAAGTACATTAATTTAAATTTTATTAGTCTGCCGTATTCTTGAGAGATCGCAAACTTTTATTTTGAATGCAATTTAATAGCATTTTAACTAAAAGTTTGTGTTAATACTTATTTTAACAACATGATTATTTAGTGTGCTTTTGTGATTAAATTGATTACTTACTTTATTTTGAAAACCAATAATTTTAGCTATATAATTTTATGACCAGCAATATTATATACTTTTAGATGAATCTTGACACTTTTGTGTTAACGGATGATTGTGTAAAATAAAACCTTTATTCCGTCTGCACTAAAGATAATTTAATTTATTAATTACTACGGAAAGGTCAGAGAAGTTCCGTCTTCGCGAGTGCATTTCTAGGAAAATAATAAACAGCAACCTTTCAATTAAATTCAATATATCTTACCAACCAAAACTATTATGGGATTTATGGTTTTACACGTAATAGGCTTCAATTATTTAGTTTTATGAAGCCATTCGCGCAGTCATTGTTAAATGAAAATATGTTTTCGCTGTGAGCATAAAGCCTGGCTGAATTTGATTTGTTTGTAGTTTAGTCAAGTTGTTTCTCCTCGATACCCTAGGGAACCATCGGGTTTCGCGATAAAGGCGGTCGGACGGCGCGTGACGCTGCGGCCGAATTATGTCCCGCGATAAAACCCTCGTGCCTCCAGTTACGGGCAACTTTCAACTGGGCCACGATGCCCGTACTATTTTCTATTCATTATTATCGGATTACAGGCGTACCGATACGCCCGGCCGTCGTGGCGTGCACGAACTCGCTGCGATACGCGAGCAAAACCATTCGGACCAGCACCGACCTCTATCTATCAAGATAATCCTCTAAGACATATCCACTCAGTAAACTAAATTCTTCAAATATAGGAATATTTCATCAAAGTTATTTATTCAGTGTTTCATCGTCAAAAAAAAAGTTGTTTAATAAAATGTTCTTCTTTGTTATGGTTTTTATGTTTTGATGTTTTATATTGAAGTATTACCAATAATCAGTTAAACGAAGGTTGATTAATGAATATTAACTGCTAGAGCATTTTCTGGGTAAAACATGTCTCGTTAAAATACTTTCATGCTTTCTTAATACCGCAGTCTAACTTCACACGTCAAAAGTGGAATTCGTGAAGTACTATTATAAATACTTACCAGGTAAATAGTTCACGTACGTATGTATATTGGCGACTCCATGTAAGTCATTGGTCCTTAAAGATCAGCATAAAAAGATTTTCCAATCCTGACCTTTATTTTACTCCAGAGATTTTAATTATAAAAGTCACAGTACCATAAGGCACAGTGGATACTGTATCTTGGCAATCTGGTTGTCGTAAATAACGCATCGGGGCGCACGATGTCGTCTGAGCGTCTCCTTTCTGTTCATAAATCTTGTTAATGAGCGACGCTGATCGTACACTGGATTAGATCACGGATTAAGCCGATAGTGGTTCCTGTTTTCCGAACTTCACGCAGGAAATAGAAATGTTCCCCTTGTTTTCCGGAAAAAGTGAATTAGGTAACTACACTAATGTATTTGCCCGCGTTGGCAGACTATTAACTACGATTCCTGCGATTATTTATTATTAACACTTTGGTCTCTCGGCCACCAAGTCTGTATTGACTGTATTAAATTGTATGCTTTTGATCAATACATCTCAACTGTGCGGCAAATGCCTTTGTAAAGGAGTCTAATTGAATTTAGCTCCATTATTCCGCAAAATTCACGCCTGCGGCTAGGCTTGTTAAAAATGTATCGTTTTGTAAAATAACGAGCACAGCTGTTCACATTCAAGCACATACGTAAAAGGGAAATGTTGGATTTAATGTGAAATTGTAGTGCTTTTATTGAATCGCAATATTTCAATTAACACAGCCGTAAAAATGGGTTTAAATGCTGCTGCATTTTGTTCCATTTCGCTACAATTCGCCGAAAAATTACCTATTATTTTATAAGTCGTTTTTATAAAACGGCTAATTGGCTGTGGAATATAATTATTTTGAGTATTTAATTTTCAATTACACCAATTAATAAACAAATCGGACTATCATGGGATTGCTTTTGGTAATCATTATTTTATTTACGTTTCAATTACGTTATTTTGGAGCGATTTAGGCGTATCTAAATGTAATATATTTTTTTATTTCCAAATTTAGGTAACGTTTTTATTTTACATTTATTTAAACTTCATACAATCAGTAGAACGTGATCTCTGAGGCATTACCTACCAGTCTTTCTTAAGGTATTGCGAAGGAAACTGAAGTAGGCGAACTGAACTTAGTTTAAGTATTAGTATATCCAAAATGATCAAAATATCAATCGCCATTCCAAATACAATTATTTATCCATGAAATATCATCAGTATTATCTTTAAGGCGCATAGAATTCGATCCCCAATAAATAATTAGGTGAACTATATCCCACCCCTCCCCGACAGCTCAACTGAGCTTTGGGTGGGTGGATGTATAAATCTAACTAACATGCGGTGAATATCAGGGACACAAAGACGGTGTCAGCCGATCTGAAGGAGCTTAATACAAGGGAATAGGTAGGCCAGGTAATCCAGCTTAAGGGGGAAAGGATTACGTGTAAAAGCCTAATGCTTCGTACACCGCGAACACCACCGTTATTTGATCCTTTCGCGTCTTAGTCGAGGTTCAGTTGCAAATTATTGTTCACGCCACAATAGGCGACGTGGTACCATAGTCTAACAATGCGTACTTGGGTCCTGTGCCTTAAAAGACGAGGTGCCATTATTAATGGGCGAGCCGATAAGAGCATCGGCATGCGGCAACATTAACTATCAAACGAAGATATTTTGTTGCGAATGTGAGGATTCTTATCTATTTACCATTTGCTTGGGTTCCGTGTTAAGACGATTCTTATTTCTGTTGCGAACTTTAATGAGAATCTGATCAGAATATAACTTCTACATTCCTTGCCATTAACTTCCTTATTCAGCAAGTGTAGATCAGATACCGATTTTGGCAATTTTAGCTACTCTATAGTAGCGCTCCACTGGGCACGTTTCCAAGGTACAGATAAAAAGATTTTAACCAAAGGTCCCAAGAAAGCCACAATACTTCTTTATCTTTCCGAGCAGTGTCCATTTAAAGATGAACTATACTTTGATTGGTCAAGTATTATGCTTTAATTTGTATATACCGGCATTGCCGCAGTTTAATTGTGAACTCCGTTAAGGTAGATAAACCACATTACAAAACCCAGTGGCGATCATGTTTGTGAACTTGGCAGATCATTGTCTGCAAATCAAAAATAAATAGGAGTTCTTATCGCATGCAGATGAATTCTAATAGCTCCTGATACCTTTTAAAGATAGTTCTAGGGTTTTGCCTGAAAAAAAATATTAAAAAAAAAATATCTGCTAACTGCCCGTAGCAGACCATTCTTCAGTAAATAAAAAAAAAATGATTTTCACGTAGATACGACTAAGTTCTACAGTTCAAATTTATTTTGGATCTGCTAGACAATGATCTGCCAAGTTCACAAACATGTGGCGATCTACAAAGACTAAACATACAGTCCAAGTTAATAGCATTTTTTTCATACATCCTTTTTGGTGTAGCAATATGTAAAACCTGTCCATGTTAATTTAAAAAACAGCAGATTATGCAAATCCTAACATACAAGGCTTATTGTCTGAGTTACCCGTGCGTGCAAAATCGCAGGATTCGAGTATGTTATATATGTTAATGTACACCTGTTCAAGCCTGCCAAAGGTTATATTTAGTAATACCCGAATATATAAGGCCTATTATTTAAGGAGTAATTAATTATATATAACCACAATAATATTAACTCCAGAATAGCATAACTAACTATTGCACGTTTAATTTTAGGTTTGGATTAAGTCACGTCAAACCTGCGACGAATCAAAAGCGCGTACCTGCTTTAAATTAAGTTAATACATGTTTTACGGATTTATTATTTTAATTTTTGCTGTTTACTTCTATTATAATGGTAGAAAAATATCAAAAATGAACTAAACATTTGTAGTTACTTTATATAAAGACAAACTTTTTACTACGTTAAAGCTTCATGCAAAAAGTTAAATCAACTTTGACTGAGCGTGCTAATAATAAAAAATCTATTACAAAGCACTGATTGCGAGAATTTTAACTTTTTTTATGAGCTTTACTTTTTTTTACCAGTATCAAATTAATTAAAGTACGAACAGATAAATGATTGCATAAGTTCCACTCGTCTCGACTGAAAGAAGGTAGCACTTAGTACCAGTGTTTAATTTGACGCCAGTATCTTCGGCACCTTAGATGTGTGCAGACAGCGACACGGCGGGCTACACGCCATTGTTTGCAAATAGCAACAACGAACGTGCACTTATCCCGTCTACTACCATCGACAGAGATGGCAATATACCAAAACTGGGCAGCGAGAAAAAGCAAGGGAATGCTTTCGTGAAAATCCCTTATTTGTGGTACGTAACGCACAGCTAGATGACAAATTTTATAATGCATTGAAATTAAACGGAAGGTTGGGTTGGTGTCACTTTTTCTTCTGTCAGGCCACGCTTATTAGGGTTGGAAAAAAGCGGACTTTTGCTGAATATAAAGAGGCTCGGTGGACGCGTGAGATGTTAGAGTTTTTGCTATCTCTCGGGCTAGCAGTGCGAGCCGAGACGTGCCGTGTTTTGTGCTCGTTTGAGAAAAGCGACATGCCGCCTCATATTATTGCTAAGCGCTTATAACAGGTTACAGTTACAAGTTAATCTCGTAATAGGTAGCTAGATACCGCAAAATATACAAAGTTCCCCATAAGATCAGTCAATATGGCCAAATCTGCAACTATTATAAGACAAACAAAGATCTGTAAGTTTTATTTTTCAATACGATCGAGCCGAGTATCCCGAGCTGACTTCAAGATTTTTTAAATCAATGTATACCTTAATTTTTTCTGAGTACATGGATCCTAAGGACAGATTTTTGCATGTCTTATACATACTTACGGAGTCTATAATACAGATATGCCCATACAATATTATTCAGACGTCGTTGTAATAAATTATTTAATAGATTTTGATTATGTTTACTGAAAGCTCCACTAAAGATTAAATTAGAGGAAACTTGTAAACAAATCTAACAGATTAAATGAGATCAAATCTATCAAGGGTATGGTCAATAATAACAACGGCTTAATTAATTGACGATCTTTGAAATCTTCTCATTTACATTTTACATTTTATCTTCTCGTCTGAAATAAATCGGATGCAACAGTCATTGAACCGGGTGCAAATAGAGAGATCATTCGATGATAATAGAACACGAAAAGTAGGAGTGAAATGCAAATAACTAATTATTCGTAAAAAACGGTCCGAGCAGGTAGTAATTATATTTGTAACTAGCTTTTAGCCTTTTTTTTTTATACTACGCCCACAGCGAACGAATGTGTAGTCCACCTGATGGTAAGTGGAGTACAGCCCATGGACACAAACAATCCACAAAAGCAGATTATAGATTCGTCGCTGCGGGTGAGGACTACGGTGGTATGCCTCATGTGCCAGTAATTTCAGGGCCTGATCTCACCACCAAACCGGAACACAGTAATGGAAGCACTACTATTTGGCGGCAGGTTAAAGGTGAGACGGTGGTGCTGCCGCCCTCGAGCTCATTCACAAGAGCTCTACCACCAGTGTCTTTACCCGCGACTTGTTCGCGCATAAAGACGCGTCGAGTTCCTTATATTAAGTAGTAGCTGCTCCTGCGCTTTGACCTGCGTTAATCGTTACTGCCCCGCTTTCATGGAGTTCAGCGTAATGTTAAATAGCAAAAAACCATAATGGATAGTCACAAAAAGAATTATTAAAATTTGATCATTAGTTGCCGAGATTAGCGCTAACGAACAAACAAACTAACTTTCTCCTGTTGTTACGTCTGCGTGGTAGGTACATCAATAAAAAGTAGCCTATGTTACGCGCCTTGTACTCATGAGAGAGAGAGTTCGCAACAGATACCTGCATATAAAATTTTATTAAAATCGGTCTAGCCGTTTAGATAATTAGCCGATACAAACAGGCAGACAGACAAAAAATTCAAAACTGTATTTTAGGCATAGGCATCGTGCAAATAACTATATCAATTGAAAAAAACATTGTTATTTTAACACTCAAAACAGACACTTCAATTTTATTTAATTGTATTGACAATGCCCGTTTTAGTTTTAAGTCGACATTTGGATCTGACTCTTGTTTATTGCAAGCTTAGCATAAATGATGAGAATGACACACTTTCATTAAAAAAAAGAAAATACTTTTCATAAAACGTTCTCGTTATAAACGCACTCTCTAGCATCCATTGTCACAGGAAATCAGCGTCGACAATCTTCCCGGGATCGGGATTTTATCCCGGAGTCCCGGATCGGATCCCGTCGCTGCGTCGTCCGGATGTCGCGCAACGTCTGCCAGGATTATCAACACGTAACACTTCTATACACGGCTTTTCTTCTTTGTTATTAAGCTACGTCGGCAAACAAACTGCCTTTTATTTTTTTTAATAGTTCGAAACAGTACCGTACACTCTCTTGATAAGACATGAAGTTGTTTGCTAAAAAAAGTTGCTTATTGTTGCGTATTGAATTTTAGTATTATTAGTATATTTAGTTTTGTTGAAAATTTAATATGCTTATGAAAATGAAAAAAGACAATCATTTAATTTTAAAAGTTTTTATGGTCCTCAAAACTACTAATATATTAATGAACTGAAACTTACTGTACCTGAAGGAGCATGGATAGCAATTATCTTACCTTTACCTGACTTACCTTATTCGATTTTAAAGTTTCAGTAGTTCTAAACTGCTAATATGTCTTAATTGGTTTCATCACGTTACTCGTCAGGTACCCTTTCAAGTTTCAAACTCACTTATTTCCTTCCTTAGTTATTCAGTTTTATTGACGTAAATTTCGAAACGTTTCCTTACTTGTACTAAAACTCGTTCTGAACTCAATTCATTAAAGTCGCTACAAGTAATTTTAGGTAGGCTTGTTTGTAGCGGCTCGAATGATATAGGTAGAAGTAATAGGTTCCCGTCTTCCTTGAACACTTATTACGTGCCTGTAATCAGTTTCAGGAATAATAGCTGTGCCTCTAGTTAATAATAAAGTGTAACACGGCTTTATAGTGTAATCGCTATATTGCGTTTTCGCTTTGAGTTCTTAATGAAGACTACCCTAGGAAATAAGAAACTGTATATTTTATGTTGAACTTACTTATATTGTTGCTTTTTACGCAGGGAAAACAGACGTATTTTTTACTTAACAATAAATTGCGGCAACGTGAATTTTTGAGTAATTTGACATAAGACTGGCGTATTTGTCTCTAAATCTTACTTTCATTTTGACTTACTTGTCACATTAAATACGAGTGTCAGCCAGCACTCATTGCCGACGCACGGCAATTAGCTAGAACTAAACATATTTACCAATGGGATGACGAAAAATTTCGTCTATTTGTATTTGTCATTTACATTTAGTTCAAAAAATAAAAGTAAAAATATTAATTGCGGCAGTTGTTTCCTCGACGAGCTTAAAATATTTTTTAATTATCACTTGTTTAAATATTATATGGCATTCATGATGGTGCACTTTAATCACCCTATTTTATTTTTGAATAACTTTTTTATTATAAATAGTAATTATGATTTTGAGCAAAGTAGATCATTATTTGGACCTTTCGGTTTTTTTGTTACGTGTGTAAGATGATATCTTTCAAGTGGCTTGCCAGAGTGTATTTACTAAAAGACCGATTTATGGCATTTCCCTGCAATTACTGATTCCTGCCAGCTATTTTGTTTGAAGGCTTCCAACGTCTAAAGCTTCGAGACACATAATCTCGAATTCAAACAATCTAAAAAAAAGTAGTCTAGGACGGATATATTGGTCGATCCTGCCAAGCAGTGCAAACCACTAAACCGAAAAATGACGCGACCTTAAAATGCAGTATGAGCTTAATATTATATCGGGGCGGCTTTAATGAAATTTCTTTCTACTGAGCTTGCGCTTCTTTCGACACAAGCAGCGATTCGGCTTGCTTTGCATTACCCATATAGCATAAACCCATAACAATTCTAATGGCCTTACATGGAAACTACTGTAAACCCTAAATACATAATGAGCTTAAGCACGCTAAAACAACTGACATTATGTCTAGGGCTGTTGTCCCAATGTTATCGTTAATTGATTTGACATGTACGCCGCGGTGGGGCTCGCGCTTACAAAAACATGGTTCAGGATTTCGTATGATTGCTACTGATCCCTATTGTTTGTATTGGTAAGTACCGTGGCCGGTGATACGGTTTGTACGTGCTTTTGCCGGTCTCTTTGTCACTTAGTGGAGCGCTCGAGAGCAGTTCAGTTGTTTTTGTAGCTCACCGTGAAATGCACACACTCGTCCGGAATGACGACGGATGCCCGGATGATAGGAATTAAACGTGTACCAGCTAAGTGCTCTGAGATGAATCGTTACGACTTAATTTGAAATTGCGGGATCGAGATAATTGGGATACTTGCTTTCTTGTTGTACTGCATGTAATATAAAGATTACTTTTGTGTGACGTATGAGCGAGAACAATCTAGAGAAATGTAAAATGTAACAATTAATCAAGCAGATGTCGGATGAAGTTAAATAGTTTTAAAATGGACGAACATATAGCCGCGTGTCAATTTCTTAAAGGTGTTAGGAATAGGTCATCACACAAATGGCCTCCACAGATAGCGGTCTTCTTCATCGCTATATTTCAAGTAGCGATGACGCGGATGTGCGATCGCTACACGTTGTTGTTCTGTAAGACTTTTTGTTTCTAAGGCATCCACATAAATTAATGTCCTCCACGGATCGCGGTCCTCCTATATATCACTAGATAACAAAAAGCGATTACGCGGACATTCGGTCGCTACATGTTGTTAATTTGTACAACTTGTCATATCTAAGGTATATACCACATAAATGTCCTCCACGGATCGCAGTCCTCCGATGGATCTGGTGATTACAAGCAACAATTATGCGCACATTCAATCGCTATATATGTTGTTATTCTTTACAACTTCCTACATCTAAGGCATCCACATAAATGTCCTCCACGGATCGCGGTGCTTCTTTATATCGCTAGATTGCAAGCATCGATTACGCGGACATTCAATCGCTATAATTATGTTGTTATTCTTTACAACTTGTTACATCTAAGGCATCCACATAAATGTCCTCCACGGATCGCGGGTCTTCTATATATCGCTAGATTGCAAGCAGCGATTACGCGGACATTCGATCGCTACATGTTGTTATTCTATACAACTTTTTGCATCTAAAACATCCACATAAATGTCCTCCACGGATCGCGGTCCTCCTATATATCGCTAGATTACAAGCAGCGATTACGCGGACATTCGATCGTTACACGTAGTTTTTCTGTACAACTTGTTGTATCTAAGCCTTAGAATCTAAGGCATCCACATAAATGTCCTCCAGGGATCGCGGTCCACCCATAGATTGCTAAATTACAAGAAGCGATTACGCATATTCGATCGCTATATGTTGTTATTCTGTACAACTTGTTGTATCTAAGTTATGCCTCAGAACGTACTACACAAATGTCCTCAGCGGATCGCGGTCCACCCATAGATCGCTAGATTACAAGCAGCGATTACCGCGCAGATATTCGATCGCTACAAGTTGTTATTCTGTACAACTTGTTGTATCTAAGGTATGGACTATGGGTCAAGTGATTTGCGGCAAAGCGGCATGCAACCGATGCGATTTACTTAAGTTATAGAGAATGTTTAATTTATGTACTAGTACGAGTACAAACTATCTAATTCCTAAACTTATTATTATTTTATTATCTGGTATTTAATTGCGGGAATAATGTTGTTTTATCATGATATGATTTATCAAAAGGTAAGAATTTATTAAGTCTGAAACTTTTTGTGGATTGTGGATGTTCAAGGACTGTAGTTGAACGTATCACGCCCTTCTGCTAAATAATTATCTACGTCGTATAAAAAAAATGTCCTCCTTAAAAGTTAATCATTGCCGCACATAACCACAAACAAGCAATAAAGAATAAATTCTCACACACTGCAGTAATAAGAAAACCCAGTATTCAGCAGTCGAGATAAAAATGCGAACGAACGCGAACGCTAACCATTCACAATGAGCTAGATGAAGTGGCATTTACATTGGTAATTTTAATTAACTGATGATAAGCTAAGTGATAGGGCTTATTACTCGCTATCTATGAACTACTTACAGCTAAGGGTATGGGCTCGCTGTGCAAATCATTTGCCAAAATATAGTTCCAATTTCTATAACTACCTAAATTTAAAAGAATTCGATATTTCTGTCAATTTTTTTTCCGATTTAAAAAAAAGGACGGGGTTATTTTCCGTCTGAATATTGTATTATTACTATATATTACTGCGATGCTCGGCCATATCGGCACCAAAATTTGATAATTATTTTTTTATTTGATGTTTTTCTGCTCATATTGGGTCAGCATACATTTAATCAAAATACAATACGCTTTGAATAAATAGTTTTCCTAAAATCATATTTTGATAAATTAAAACTTAATCTGTGTCTGTCTGTATGTACGTACAGTCATAAAGACATACAAACATTTTAAAAATTGTATTTTAGGCAAAGGTATCGTGCAAACAACTATACCAGCTTGAAAAACATAATATACATACCTAAATAATACTATGAAATAAGTCGGTAAGCCATAACAAGTGTTTTTTACTACCAGGAAATGTGTATTTCAGGATATTCCAGGGAGTGTATAGTTTTAATCTGCTTAGGTTTTTTGCAACAAAATAACAGGGCAATAAAATGTTAAAATTATTATGAAACAGGTGATAAGGATTGATAATTAAAACAAAATCAACCTTTGCATGTTAAGCTTTTGGATTTAGAATATTCTGATTGATTGACCAATCTACTCTCTCCCTGAAAATTTGAGCCTTTCAGTTTCCAGATTGCGCGTCAGTTCAGCTAATGAGTAACCCATTTGCGTCCGGCCGACGATTAGCGGCAAATTATAAGTGCACTAGGGTTGTGGTCTAAGGCGAGCTATAAATAAATCATCCAGCGACTGGGTAATCGCGTCCAGACTTCAGAAGTTGTCGGATGGCCGTCGAGAAGTTGGCGCAAATTAGCGAGTGCGCGCCGTGATAGCGATGTTTGTATAAACAGGTCTGGACCAAGTGACAAGCGATAGCGGCGACAACTTCGATAAAGTGATATCGATACGTAGCGAAGCTAAAAACTGGGTGTAGATACTAGTTGAAGATATGCTACATTGTTTTGTTTGAATTAGTAGTAGTAATTAGTATCAGTTATTCTAGTACCCATAGTACAAGCTCTGCTTAGTTTGGGACTAGATGGCGTTGTGTGTGAGTTGTGAAATATTTAAATAAAAAAAAAAAATAAAAAAAAAAAAATTACTTCAAAAAGCGGTTAATTCGATAACACGGTGTACGGATCTTGGCTTTTTGAAAATTAATTTATGTTAGTTAATTTAACACGTTTAATATTAGCTTTTTGTACGTAAAGTTTATTTATATTAAATATTAATAAACTATGATGTTCAATTTGATAATTAAATGTTGCTTGCTCCAGAAAGTGAGTTACGGTTTAGGCGAGTTTATTAATTTATTGGCAGTTGTGGACCGTGGTCGCAAACTTGACTGTACAACACAAAATATTTAAATATATTTTTCTGTTTAATTAATCTTCTATTTCAGGAATATTTACTGGTGAAAGATATGTGTAATAAACAAAAGAAAATATTCATAATCTTCGTGAAAAAGTATCTATAATAAATAAATTCGTTGGCAGGTGAATAAACGGGCAAGCAAACAAATTCAATATTCAATACTCAATTCTTTATTGCATTCCAAAATATTTTGTTAGGCGGTAAACATATTACATAGTATCAATTATGGATCCTATCGGGCACAGCGAAGTGTAGGAGAGAGGATGAAGGGCGTTTAATTTCAATATATTTAAATCTAATAGATTTAAATATATTTGTTTAAACTAGCATAGATAGTAACTAACATTAAATGTTAGTTACTATCTATGCTAGTTTTGAAAGTATACAAATTTTGTATACTTTCAAAACTTACATAATTGTGTAGGTATAAACCTACAGCTACACTTCAACTGTTATGGGACCTACACATATCAGATGAAGCGTAGGTGTTATATATAAAGATAAATAAAGATAAAAGATAAATTTGGATTTTTTACATTAGGTAGAACGCCAGAAGCAATTACACTATCCAATGGTCCCAATGACAAGGGACACATACACACATTCACTCACACAAGCACACCCAGTCTCACTCTTTGCGAATCACTAAGGTTTGTCCCATGTGGGGATCGAACCCACAACACCAGTTCAGTGGAGAGCGCCGAGGCGACCGCTTAAACCACTACACCACACGTGCAGACATATATACACCTCTGTCGCACCCTTCTGGGTAATATTGGCGTATCTGTTATGTTTCTATTTTGAGTATTCAAGCTTTAAACCCAGCCATTTAATGAAACATGAAAATTGGCAGGGAGTTTTTCAAGAATACTGTTTAGACGAAAAAAGGAAACGTTTTCGCTGAATCAGAACTTTTGAGAATAAAGTCCTTTTAAAGTTTTACCCATGAGTTATGATAATTAATTATAATATTTAACTATTTATATAATTATTTTATTTGTTTGCATAACATAAAATAGCGTCTCTAAATAATTATTTCACAGCAGGTTTATTGCCTTATTTATTTTGTCACGATCCTATCCAGATTTCTGTTAGGTATCAGGATCAATCTAAACTGTTAGCTTAGCTAGACCAAAACGATGGCACTAAAAAACAAACTTGATGTGTAACTGGTCAGATGGGGTCAAAAAGAGGACTTATTATTTTATGAAAATATGCCTATTACTGTGCTTTAAGCAGCCTCCATCTTTATCACTGGTATTTGAAATGCGAAAGTTACTCTGTCTGACAGACAGAGTTACTTTCGCTGTCAGCCATTGAAACTTAAACAATTTTGATAAAAATTAAGCCATAGTTAAGCCATTGAAACTTAAACAATTTTGATATAGTATAGAAAGAAATATAATATAGTATAGAAATATGAATAAAAAGATAATATAGTTAAAGGTCTGAAAATAAACATGTTTACTTTTTAACGATCTACAACCCAAGTGAAGCCGGAGAAAGGCTAGTCTAAAATAATATTATCATATTGAAAAGTGTCTTCTAGAACAAAATTAAATCGTTTCATTATTATATTGCTACTTATTTTTTTGTTGCAATGCACATTCCGTGTAAAAATAATAGCTTTAACAAACATAGTTAATATAACTAATAAAATGTTATAATTTATCTTAACCAATAAATGCAATTTATGGTACATATAAATAAATACGAAAGCTTTATATTGTCTATCTTCTCATACGTTCTATACTTAGACTAATATTAACTTTTAAACTTACGCGTTGCATGATTAAGTAAAATCTAACGGGAATTAACGAGATCATACATTATTTACCTTTTAGGCTTGACGTTTCGGCAGACAGATTACACTGGCCGTGGTCGCAAGCAAACTGCAACCACGGCCAGTGTAATCTGTTCACGAAATGAACGTTAACGTCTATGCAGATAAATCTGCCAAAACTCGCGGAGCAGCGCGGGAGTAGACAACAAGTTCTATATGACGTGCAAGGGCTCTTCCACATTTGTCAGCGGGGGACGGCAAACATTGACGCCTCCGTTTGGCTTATATCTCTGAGGCTCTACATTCTCTTAACTAAACTGAGGTACGGTGTCTAACAAATGTAAGGTACACATAATATGTATTACGTAGACTCCCAAAAGACAATTATCCTGTCTGCCGACAAACGTGTTTGTTCATCATACACGAGTTACATTCTGTGTACACATATGGCACTCTAGACGGTGCAAACGAACATAATGCATATTTTGTACACAAAATTATTCTATTAAACTTCTCATAGTTTAAACCACTGATTACGGTTCGAGTCGCGTGGCTGCGCATCTTTCGTTCTAATTATCAGCGCCCGCCCCACAAAGCCTGAGGATGTAATATAAACTCCTCTAGTCGTGCAGCTTAAGACTAAAGAGCGAGACCTCCCTATACAAATCCACCAGATCTATCTCTTTCACTCTGATTCGCGCTCCCGCTGCACTGTTTGATAGTAATTATCCACCCCGGATAGCTGTTATTGCCCTTTCAACCCTTCTTTACACATTTAGTATTCAGTGTAACAACACGAAATTGCTTACAAAATGTAGATATAGATTATTCACATTTTAGATAAGTTAGACGCGGTTATGAATTTTAACTGCAAGACGCAGAGGGGAAGGACGTGCCTGATAAGGTTCAGCGCTCAGCCGCCGAAGAACATTACTAAGTGTAGTAGTCATCGACAGTGGTACAATGTGTACTGGTTCTCCCTGTAGCGTTCCTTGAACGCTATCATTTCCTACTATTATCGTTTCTGTACCCAGCAAAACCTGGCCCGTTAACTAATGTCTCCTTTTGTGATCGCAGGGCCCGGCCGGTTTAATCAGTTGTTTATATTATTGCCAGCAACTGCGCGATTTAATCGTTCGTTTACCGTTTCTCATTGTATCTGGCTGAATGGTAGCGGCTTTTCCACGACCCAGCGCCATGCGGCAGATAGAAAATTTATAGGGGAAATGTACGACCCGCCAACGATATTTGTTTAGGATTAAGAGATTCAGCTGTGCGTTGAGTTAAACGATATACAAAAGCTGCGTCACCGCAAACTGGTGTTTGTTTAATTGTACATGCACGATAACGCGTTGTCGACCCTCGACTTTGGGATTTTAGAGTTCGCGAGAAGGCTTAAAATATTGTGTCAGTTTGTGCGCACGGGGGAAGAAAGTTACATTGTAAGCCCTCGGGATTTCTACCTAAACAACAATTAGGACAGCCTTTAAATTTAATTAGTTGTGACTTAGTTCGTGGATGTAGTGTGTAGCTCAGCATTTATTTAGCACATTCCATTTTCTGCTGATCTTACGTGCTTATAGCTCGCAAGAAATAATTATAAAGCAACTTACCTATTAAATTCGAAGTGCTCGCGTGAAACATGTTTTCTTGGTTGGTAAAATGCGTATGTAAATAGGGATCCCGGGGATATTAACGAGTGTAATCAAAGGTACGTAAATTGTAACAGGGTGATAAGGAACGTATTGATTTCCAGCAGTTGGTGTTGAGGCTGTGTTTGGGTAATTGAGTGTGCACGGTGCGGCTCTGTGTCGTGTGTGGTTGACAGTGGAGGTGCGGCGAGTGTCGCTGGACGTCCGGTACGCGCCAGGGCGGAACGTCTGCGGCTCGCCTGACGCATCCACATTAAGATAATCGAATGTCCGTCCATTCGTTAGTTAATTAAACACGATACGGTCGTCGTCGCGATCGTTTCGATTAATGACCTCAATTAAGCTAATCAACTCTTTGCAGATTTACGTCCGACGGTGAGACAACTGTGACCGCACTAAAGGTGCACTTACATAGTCATTGCTTTCATTCTATGTCAGACATAGCCCAAGAATAAGTTAGAATAATAAGTTATAAGTTATGAGCAAGCGATGTTTGTATTAGTTTTGTTCGCACCAAATTGTTATAGGTACAGTCTGTCACTAGAAGCGAAAACTTGTTTTCGGCTTTATGGTTCCTAAACTCATTGTTATTTAAGTTATACTAGCTGTAAGTTTTCCATATGATAAATAAATAAATAAATAAATAAATAAATAGAGAAGCAATACATTCGCTTTTTGAAGTTTTGTTAATAGATAAAGGTTTATTGTACTTAACATTATTTAGGTTATTTAAAATATTGCTGTTTCCGATAATGTTAATTAGTTTGTACTTGGCACTTAAAGTATTAACAACGATCATACTGAATGCTAGAACTGAGCCATTCGTGTAAAATAAACGCTTGTAATGTTGTTTGGGTTAAATATGTATAAATATTAAATAAAAACAAATCTATTTATCCCTCGATTGTACCTGCCTATTTTTTTTCTCAGTGTGTCTTGCTATTAATTGCTACCTATTGCCTTATCTAGACAGCTGGCGTGTATTAATTCACAGTCGGGCACGATGTCAAATCACCGTCGAATTCACATGCCCGTGCGCGTGTGTGCGTCAATTCACAGTGAGCGTGGAAGCACCTTAACGAATGACTTGATGTGTGGCGATAAGTGTCTATTTATTCTGACATATAGGCGATAATTTAAGTGGAACTACAAAGTTGTATTAACGAAATTACAAAACGCTTTTTTGTAGGCCAATGCTCTAATGTCAGCTAATGAAGATATCTGTAATGTTAATCAGTAGATTGATTGGACGATTGTGTAGAAAATACGTGTGTATCTGGCAATTTAATTAAAAAGTACTGTTACTTATTTGCATTAATATCAGATACACGATAGAGTATGTCTAAAATTGTTTTATTAAAGGCGGTCTGCGAACTATTATCTAGTTAAATTGTTACCAAACTACCTTATTAGTACAAAAGATATATGTGGGTGAAATGTGGGTGTTGTACACCTCTGTCACACCCTTCTGAGTAATATAGGCGTGATGTTATATATATGTTCATTTTCCTATATACATTAATTCTACTTAGAAACATTAATACATTCTACTCATATTCTAGGGCTTAATTATATTCGAGACGTTCTGTATTTTGGCGGTGTTGTGTTATCTATACTATGTATTTCTTTGTTGTTTTAGCGTTGTGACCTGTAAAAGACATTCATCGTTTGCTACAGCCATTGTTATTAGCAAAGACTAGAAGAACATACGCTTTGAAGCTGTAACCTAAAGCAAAATCTAAACATTTTGAATTGCCTAGATAAATGAAAATTAACCTAGAAAACTGATTTTTAGTTATTTTGTAGAAGAAGCTTAAAAAAGTATATATTAAAACTGTAAATTTTAGTATTTAACTTCTGTCTACATTTTTTTTGTATAATGACGGTAAGCCGAAATAAATTAAAAAAAACTGTAATTTTTACTACTTTTTACAATATGGATACAAATTTATAATAGGAATTTGCGGTCGAAAATTTCAGGATATGCTTTTGTAAGCTTCCTCTTCAACATATACAAAAATATATAAAAACTCATCTTATTAAAAAAAAACATCATTCTCGGTTAATTTGCACTTATGATTGCTTTAAATGACTGTGTTCATAAATTCATTTTAAGCTGAATCTTGACGAAACAAAACCTAACGATCAGTCGCTCACTCGAATTACAGACGGCTTTATACCGTAAAATCAGTTGTAAACTGGCACAGAAATCCTCCATGACGTTTCTGTTTCATAGAAACATGTCTTACATTACTATTCGACATCTACAAACAGAATAACTTAGCCAAGAGATTTATACACGAATTATACGACAGAGTGGTCGCGTACATTTAGAAATCTAGAAGACTCTATCACATAATGATGCCAGTTGCCACTTTACTCGGTTCGTATGTATTTGGTCCTCTAATTCCGTCCATTGAATTTAAATTTAAGAGTAAAATGTTCGGGCATTGGGCAACGACCGGGCGAGTATTGGCTCGGACGTTTTAGCTAATAACTTAATTCCTCTGGGAGTGGGCATCTGTGTCACGCGATGTGACCTGTGTTCTGAGCGGGAAAAACATTAGCATATTACGCGTGATGTTTTGTGTACGTTGGCCTGCTGGGTAAGCCCCAGCGTATAAATAAACATAGGATAATATTACGCCTGTATGTCCCAGAAGGGTCAGGTAGAATACGTCTCAGACTAACTTTTAAATACAACCATATTTTGCTAGGGGTCAAGTTAATTTGTACAGAATTTAACTTCCTAATATTGCTATTTTTTAATTAATTACTTTATACATCATCTTCAAACATGTACATATAGTTTTATAAAAAATATTATGGTTTTTTTCTCAAATGGTTCGAGTTATCAACAAATTTGTAATTTTTTTCAAGAGTGTAGACATACATTTTAAATTATTATTTAAGCATCAGAAAAATAATGGTAGTGGTAAAATTTTCGATATTCAGCTTGCAATTAGTTCTGTTGGTTAATAGTAAAATAAAAAGTCAGCGAGGTGCGGTCGAGCTACTCGCTATATATGGTTCTGTAGATCGCCGTTATAAACTTAACATTATCCACTCCTCTTTAAACAAGGAACAATATTACCTCAGAAGAGATTTGTATATTTTTTTATTCAGTGGATAAGAACTAGAGACGGCCCGAATATGGGCGTTGCCTAATAACGCATACCGAGTAGTATTCGGTACAAAATTCTACCGAACTGGATACTAGGCCAAAGTTTTCGGTTCTATTACCATGCAATTTTGGCATGCAAATGGGTTCATACATGTATCCGTGAGGCGTTGCTCTTATACTTAAGAGATAACATAACCGTTATAGTTTTCCTTTTAAGTTCATTATATTAGTAGGTACATAATAATATAAATTAATTAACTATACCGAAGAAAATTATACCTTTCTTGTAATATCAGTCTCCGTAAGCTAGCCAAGCCACGGACTGACGTGGGCGTGGTGAATATTAAAGTTCCTTGTTAAAACTACGGAATCCTAAAAAAATATTTGAATATGCCGAATTATTTATACAGTTGCCTATATGTATTTTTCATCTTTATTTTCATATTTTTAGGTACACAGTACAGTATTGGATATCAGAATATCATGGGATAAAAAATAAAGGTATGCTATATTCCAATATCATCAAAACATACGGTCATAATCTGACTAAACCCTCCCTGGCTTAATACTACTACGAAGAAGAAAGAAAATTATAAAATATTGGTAGAGGCTAATGTAATCAAAACGAATAGTCTTAATTCCAATCATATTTTTATCATAAAACTTGTACCACTTTCTACTTTGGACAAAGGATCAGCATTGCCATACAACGTGGCAATGCCACCAGCCTTTTGGGCACGTTACCCACGGTCGACATTGATGCGGACGTATTTTTTGACACCTGAACTTTTTATTAGATCTATTTTATTTAATAAGTTTGTATAATATTTTATTTATTTCATGTATATATAGTTAGGTATATATTTAGTTTTCACTTTCTTAATAATATAGTGTAATTTTAAATGTTTAATTATATAGTAAATAAATAAACTTGTACTTGAAACACCAATAAACTATTTTCATTTTTATTCCATTTTTCATTATTCTTGTGCTATGAGCATGCAAAACCACCAAGCATTGTTGCGCCGAATATTTAAACAAATACCTAGTTGCGACCCGCTTTCTTGTTAACCACATCGCGACTAACAAACTACTGCATTATAGCACCTCGTTTGCCCACCATACAAAGTTTGAAATTCGCCTCAAGTTGTGCGATATTGAAATGGCCGGCTACTCCATTTACTGGCCGAGTCATGAATATTCCTCATGTGCAACATACTCGTACGCTCGTGAGTTTCGTTTTACGCCATTTAGCTGTTTAGAGCAACTGCAGTTCTGCGAATTGAAACGCGGTAATGACCATTGTAGGCGCCTAGCGTAAACGCTCTTATTTGCATCGAAACGTGTTCTAGTGCATTGCTTTCCTCGTCCCGTATTGCATGACCAGGAATGCGGCCAGTTTACTACCTACTTGATTGCTTACGTTTTAGCCGGAAAGGAACTCTGATTTAATATGTAAAAAGCAATCTAGTCGAATTTGCTTCTCGATTAGAATTCGAAGTCGAAAGCCAAATTGCTCCTTTGTCTCCTCAATTGGCAATTAGGCTATCAAACGCTTAGCTTTTCACATCCAAATGATTAGTGCTTCCGTAATTACTTTTATCGGTTCCGTCTAGGTATCCTTTGTGATTATTAAATGGTGTTATAGCGGTTGTTTATAGTTTATCAAAATATAATGCCTTTGCCCCATATATTGGACGTCTTATCTTTACACGTTCGAGTGCACTCATAATTTTTGCCAGCAGGGTGTAACGGTTGGATCATCTCCGCGTTCCTTTCCCAAAGGGATCCATCATGTTCTTCAGCCAGCGTAAATTGAGCTGCCTCTCCCCTTCGTGTAACATTTAAGAGGAAGCTAATGATGGTTGTATCTGAAGTGTTAGAGTTCCCGTTTCAGTGGTTCTTTATATCGTGCAGTCGAAGCCCATCGCGGTCGACAGAGATTAATCGACCGCCGTCTCAGAAGGTCGTATTAGTTATAACGGCATCCGGAAAATTGCTCGATTTTTCCACTCACGCCCCTTGTTGCTGCGTCTAAATATTGACAATACGATAGCGCCTATACAGTATAGTATTTAAGCTTCAATATTCTACTCATAAAACATAAAAACTCATAAAACTCATTTTTTGTTCATTGGTTTACACGTCATTAAAGATATATATTATACCTACAAATGCCCAAAATAATCAAAAATAAAAATTGCAAATAAAAGTCCAAAAATTAATAAAATGTCAACTTATAAATTAAAACTAAAAAAAAAACAAAATATAATTCAAATTCAATCTTGCAATGTCAAATAAAAATGTCAAATAATATGTCATTAGATATAAACAAAAATCTAAATTACAATTGTTTCATTTTTTAAAATTCGTCAATTGAATAAAACGCCTACTTCATACATGTCCATGTGTTGTGAAGTTTTATAAAAATCAAAAATAATAAAGAATTCAGTTTAACCTTCTTGTAAAATTTTTAAATCTTTTAGTTTTTACAAACTTATTTAAATTGAAATTCTGTAGAGTAAGTAAAATTTGAAGAGTTATTTAGATATTTCTTAAATATTCTACTATTGAAAAATGGCGTATTACCATACTTGCAAGCTTTAAAGAAAGCTTTGTTAGCGGTAAGCAGTTAAAAAGTAAAAGATTCTTGGAAGTAGAAAATAGATTTCTGAAAGTATAAGAAAACATTTAATATTTCTAGCATGTTATATGAAGACCAGTTAAGTAAAACTTTTTTTATATTATTTTTGGAACTTATAACAGTACTGTTATTGATTTTCTTTTAAATAATATCTAATAACTTAAAAAAGATACTACCCAACTGGACTTTTTATATTAGAATAATGTTTCAATTACGCTGACTAAATTTTAAATAACTACGTACTCTTAAAATTAATTAAAATTAATGTCGAGTAAATATCAAAGTTACAATTTATTTTATAAAATTTTTGACGAAGTGACCATTCAATGACAAGAGGTAAATCATAAAACTGCATAACAGACATCTCTCGACATCTTCCAGTTTCTTAAATTTTCATCTTACGACATTACCAACGTATAGCGTCCATGGGCATTTGCGACGCAAATTTCTAATCATACTTTTATTACTTAGAAAAGCCCTTACTATGTCGCAAATTGTAAAATATGGTCGATTAAACGCCTGATTTACTCAGCTCGTTGGAACTTACACCAATATACGGGCCGTGGATTGAGCCAAGAAATTACCTTCTACCGAGAAAAGATCCTGAATGACTTCTAAGCTTATTATAATACGCCCATTATACACCTTACACTGTAACTTTATACTTGCAGTTATTGCAAGTTATATGCAAGATTTTAAACTTATTTATCTGGACATAAAAATATGTTACGCTGCAGCACTGATCCAAAATTACCTGCTTCTTTTATGTTGTATTTTCAGAAAGTCAACGTTGTTGGCAAGAAAATTCCTGCTGTAATTCTATTTACTTTAAAATGCATCAAACTTTCGATTCTCGGAAAACAATTTCTTTTTAGATGCGAAGTAATAAAACCTATCGAAAAATAATCGAGAAATGCCAATGTGAATTCATTTTATGCAGTTATTTGAAGCTCTTAGCTGTAATCGTAGCTTCAAAGCGAATATCTTTAGACGATACATTTACGGCACATCATTTCACTTCTCGCGAAACCCTAAAGTGGAGCATTTAAGTTAGCGAACGGCACAAGCGATGTGGTTCTTCTACTGCAAGTAAATTAACGAACATGCTTACTAATCTAGATCTATGATTACCTTTGTATTTAGATATGGAATGAAGCCAAATGGAAATGTCAGTAGAAAATACACAGGAATGATATACGCTGACCATGTTGGTATCGTTCCAAGAAGATCAGGTGCACGGTAGGTTTATGAAGCACGTCGTATTAACGTGAAAAAAATATCACAAGGATCGCAAAAAAGTTTTATACACCTAGCTTATATATACGCTTATGGCGCTTAATTCTCGTATATAAAGTACGCGCTAAATTGTAAACTGATTAAGTGGGCTGACTTGTTATTAAATAAGCCTTTTTATTTGCACGGTTTTTTTACGATTCAACAATTGTGCACACGTAATGCACCTGTTTTACAGCAATGAAATGACACACAAGCCGAGTATGCAGTGTACTCGCAACTATTTGTAATTAGTACTGTGGCGGCACAGTACCTATGAAACACAAAAGATTTCGGCAACGCATTTCTTCTTGCATATTTGAATTTAAATTAGTAGTAATTCATCCCCTTCAAGAGTGATATTTCCAAAAAAAATATCTAACACTTCAATGCAAAATTGCATGCATTTGTCTTTAAAATTGTCAAAAAACGATATGTATAGATTATTCTTTTATCAACAATCGCCACACTATTTGCCAATATCGCCATTTTTATGGCCCAAGTTTTATTATTCACTGAACGTTTCTTCTTTTGTGTCCGGAGCGATATCAATCTGCGATCGTCGGCGGCTAGTGACGCCTAGGGCTTCGTCTTCACCTATCTACGTGTAATTGCAATGCCCTATAGGGCGAGACTGGTTTTACTGCTACACATACCTAATGCCCATACTGAGAACGTGTAACTCCGTCCGTCTGCCAATTAATAGCAGCTCCAATGACCAGTACATACGCCGAAACTATAAATTTTAGCCTCTGATGACTGTGCGATATATCTTTATCGGAGTAACATGTTATCAACAGCTTTTTTTCTTTTTAACGCAGCGTGGACGTTTTTATTTGCGATTTAAAATACCCGTTTGATTCGCTAACGTGCTTATTGCTTAACAAACTAATATTTCTTGTTTATTAAAATTGTTTGTTTTACTAAATATGATCTATAGATCATGCATGTAAAAATGATAATTGAGAAATTCTACGATGGTTGTAAGGTCAAATTCGTAATCCTTAGACAGTTATTTTCTTTTAGAAGCTAGGTATTGCATATTCATAATTTTTTTGTTTTATAACTAGAAATATGCAAACACGAGGAAGCCTGAGAAATCATTAGGTTTTTATATTAATCTTGAAATGAGGTTAAATTAATTAAAGTGCTTTTATTCGGTATACAGGATGGAAATGACATCGTGACAAAGTTGCTTACCGGTGTTTCAGAACGTGATTCTGAGAGACACTGAGTGTAACAGATTTTGACCAGAAACTGATAAGTTGTCAGAGCAAACATTATTTGTTTTATTTAACAATTCGTCTGACCTGGCACCGACAAACATACATTTAAGTATTTTAGACTAAATTAAAACTATTAAAATTAAAGCCTTATTACGTTAGTATGAAAAAACGGCGCTCTGGAGTCTACTATTAAGGTGGTGCAGAGAGAAAAAAAGTATGTACAGGTAGTACGTAAGTATATTCCTTACCTGTAGTAAACTCCAGGTAAAGAGTATACTTATAGGATTATATTTACTTATATGTTATTTACTGATCCGATTAGCTAATGAAATTGAAATAAAATAAACCCACACGATTCAATGTTTGTTTCTATAAAGTAAATCCAATTTTCATTACCACGGCTGGCCAAAAAGTATTTCCTGTAATCGCGTCCGTGAGATCTTTTACGGCGCCGTAAAACTGAGAATTCTCATCGTTTTATATCGACAAACTAACATATCTGTTAGTATTTTATGCATTCACTAGTCGACACATCGAGACTTGCCAAGGAGTATCACGTTTCCATGTATTTATTCGGAGCTGATGATTTTGAGACGTCCGCTAGCGAAAAACCTCGTGCATGTCTCTCTGTGTGACGTGTGCATTTACATACAAAACCGTGGCTGTGACCGGCCCAGAGATAACGTAGCATATCTAATCGGCAGGCGGCTGTCAATCAGCGTCTTGACAAGCCTTCGAAAGTACGAGTAACATGTTCTGGATCACTGGTCACTTGATCCAGATTCATGCTAGTTGTAATTTTGGTAACGGTTGGTACTGATAAATCGAACTCGATATCCGTCTTAGATTTAGTGTTTCGTCCGAAAATTGTAAACTCTTTTGGGCACCAAAAGCACAACTCAGTGACTAGCAAAGTTGTTTATGTGAATGAAAACTGTTTAATTTAATCAATGCTATAACGCAGACCTGAATATTTATTTGCGGTTTCTTTCAAATATCGTTTTAAAAAAATGTGTAAATTTTATTCTCTTGGTTTTTTTAAGGATTGCCTAAATACAATAATCTTACCGACCAAAGTCTGAAATACGTTATTTAAGTAATTTTAGTACTTAAGTGTACGGAACACTAAATAAGTTTTTATTCTTTTATAGGCCGCAGGTTTTTCGGAACTTAAATACATTAGATTCATTATCACACAAAAGTGCAATGTAACTACTCATATAAAACCTATAAAATACTAATAAAATGTTTTGCTATTCTTAACCGAGTTGCATTTTAAGCTAAATTATCTCAAGTTATCTTTGCTTTAATGAGATAGTCCGTGTATAAATAGTGCCAATAATTCCTTACTGTAAAACCGAGATACAAGGATCAAGTGGTAATTATTTTCATTGATAAAGTTAACGCTACAGGTTGAGGTCCGAGACTGACTGTTCCGGACCTAAGTTGGATTGAATACTATTTGAGAAATGGTAAACTAAAACTGGTAACTGGAACCCACTTTACCATATTGAAGTTTTCACGGGTTAAGAAGGGCGCCGTGCTTTCATACTAACGTAATATGGGTTTACCTTTAATATAATTAATTTTTAATCTATTTTATCTAAAACACTTAAAGGTATGTTTGTTCGTGGCCATTTGTCAAAAATGTTTAAATCATCAATTGAGTTACATACAGACTGAAAAATTCAAATAATAATTTTGAAAGAAAGGGGTTCCGACATACATGCATTTTAGTTATTTAGATATGATTTGTTTATAATAGATAAAAACTTCATAATATTAGACTTAAACCCATTTTACTTTTGTATGGAAAACCGCCAAGCTATTGTTAAAGCCCCCCCTCTCTCTTAAGCTTGATCACTCTGAGATTTATTTATTTATTTTTACTTTAGTTACAACGGTTGTTACACATACAATAATTAAAGACAGATTAACATAATTAAATTAAGGAAACGGATCATTTAATATAATTTAAAGGAACATAAAAACATAAATATTTCATTCATCTCTTATATAGAGATAAGATATGCATATAAAGGAAATTTTAAAAGTAAATATGTCGTAAATTTCGTCTTGCACTATTAAATAATACCCTGCTTTTATGGCAAACGGTGTGCAGATATTATATTGAACAAGATTCGGATACCTTATCCGAAAACTTAACAATATAACCTCCTGCTTTTTGTAGTCGGTAAAAACAATTCATACTTCCGTCCATAGAGCTACCATAGCAGTACATCAAAGATGACTATTCTGTTATTTGAATAAACAGATTCAAGCGCGGATTTTATGTACTTTGGTTAAAATACAAATGTGATATTGTACTGGAGCCACAAATTCACAACGGTCAGACAATTTGTCGTGCTGACGTTACCGGGACATAACTCTCTGGAGGCTATTTGCAACCCGTTAAAATGGTGCTTGAATGTATGTTTGTAGAATTATGACTAGCGTTTGATCATTATGAACTATTTTACGTCACTATTGCAAAAAAAGTAAACCGATTTTATGTAAATACCCTATGCGGGTGGGATTTACAATATTTACGACCTTACACGCAGTATTTTACCGATTCTCTATGTATTCATTTTAAAATACTCTCCGCAAGAAGAAGCTGTTTAAAAATATTCTACTCGGAAAGCTATAAATTGAAAGCGCGCGATAGTCTATCGACGTTTCACAAATAAGCGCCCGTTGCATATTTCGCGGACAGCGCCACAGTACTGGAACGGGACGCTTCGGTCGCGTGAAACGATAAGACCAGTGATTTATGACTTATAAACGCAACACTTCCGCAGGCTTAGTACGCTAGATTTACACAACAATACGACACTATCTCGGAGTGTACTACAAAAGGTCTCGCGCGAGCCTGACGGTCTTCGTTCGTTCAATCTTCGCGAAACCATTCATTCATTCGTTAATTCTATTTATGAATGTCATAAAGCGCAACGGCCAGCTTCGGTAGTAGCAATCTGTGGCCGATACAGACGTGCACACTGACATGTTTATGTGTAATTGTACGTACATAATGGTATACCGGCCCCATGCCACGATTTATCACGGCTTCTAAAGGTGATCTAGTGTAATTGTATCCTTTTAATGTACATAAAACATGTAAGTATAATGAGAGCAAGCATGTATGACAAACACCGTTGGGAGCTTTGCTTTAGTCCTTAATTAACTTATGCGTGCGCAACAATAAATCTCCAGAACAAATAGCTCATCGCAGAGAGTAAACAGTTTGCTTGTATGAATAGAGAAATGATATAGATAAACATCATTTTATTGTTTGAATGTGTAGCACAAAGGTAGGAAACTATTTGCGATACGTTATTATTATACAGTTACCGCGCGGATCGATGGAATTGAAGAGTTGATTATTTTTGTTTTATGGACTATAAAAAGTAATAGGAATACTAGTAAGCTACTTGACCTCATTGTTTTTATATCTGATTTTATGGGGGAATTGTTGGAAATGGATATTCGAATATGGAACATAACAAATAGAAGCCTGGCGATTGCCATTTGTAGCACGGATTATGCCGAGACAATGTATGTATTATCAGTCAGAGAAGATCGTGCCAAACATGAATACGGTTTGGTTTATCTCAATGCGAACTTACAAAGTTGTAAACAGATCGTTATGCAATGAGCATGAGCACGAATAATCTTCTTGGTCCTGAGAAAATTCCTTGGTCGGGATTTCTGTAACTAACTTCCATTAGATTGATATCAAATATTTGACCATCGGTTTGTGGGTAGTCATTTAATTTTAGGTTATTTTGCAATCCTGGGTTTGCGTTTGATTTGCGTTAATTTTGCTTACTTTCATTATGTAATTAGCACTTTGCCCGCTTCTATGCAAACAATGAACCTGTGCGAGGACACGGATGTCTCCCATCTGGATGTCTAACGTGTGAGTAGATGATTAGATATTAATGTCTAAGTATTAATTTTTAAACTATTCCGTGTTATCCATGCTTGATCACCGGATGCTAGCAATTGGCGCCAACGTTTAGCGTCCCTGCAGTTTTCTCACTCACTACATTCCTAGCCAATTTTTGTGTCAGACACCACGATTATACCTACCATTCAACATTGGAATCAAGTCCACTGAGAAAAATCGAACCTGTGTTGCCATTTCTTTAATCGCTATAAAAAAGCAAGCATTAGAATTGCCTGGCAAAATTTGCATCGTTTAAATAGGTTTTAATGCATTTCACTACTGCTAAGTAAGGTAGGTAGTCAAATTATAATTTATGAAGATAGCTCGGCGGTGAAGGAAAGATTATTAAAATGATGTGCCATGAAACGAACTTAAATCCACATAAAATTACCACATTTATGGTGCTCATAGACATAAATGCTATGGAATTTCATAGCTGCTGTTACTAACGAGTTGTAGGTATGTACAATGTATGAAGCTTATAGGATAATATTTTTGCTTTGCTTTAAATGGTTAATTGGTTACCCCTTTTGCAGATTCAAGACGTAACTAACATAATGCATTCTAGTCGTTATCAATTTTATGAACTATGGCTTTCCATTTTGTTACAATTAGACCCATAAATACCTTCAATAAAATTTTATAGTAAAATAGTGTAGATACTCTCCTACTAATAAATAAAACAATTAAACTGCCACCGATGATAACGTACGTGGTTTCTATAAATTTCCTTTGTAAATTAATCTTCGAACTTCCGCTTGTGTTGGTTAGTCGCTAAATCAAAACAAAGGTAAGCACAATTTGATCCGATGCTGAATAAATAAAAGACCAATCTAACGATTTCCCATACCACGGACTAGAATAAATCGTCCCCCCATAAGGAGTAAGTGAGATACATTTTGCTGGTGGTAAAGCACTTGTAACGGGACCTTATTATCAGCTTTATCTACTGCCAAATAGTAGTGCTTGCATTAATCGTATCAGTAAGGTTTCTGATGAAATATCAGACACATTCGGATGTCCCATTAATCGATCAGTTTGTACGTCGGGAATCGGTGAAATGCGTCGCAAGGTCTGGTGTTACGTGCATACATTTATTTTAGAGTAGATCCCGCTCATTGCCGGTGGTTTATTTATCCAAACTGTAAGAAGAGAAAGAATTTACCCTTTTTCTGGTATTTTTACAGCGATAAATATCAAATACTAATTAAGGTATACTTAAGATACTTGAAACTTCGCTATATAAAGCTGAAATTAAAAATCAAAGCTATCTACTGAAACGCAGCTCAACACCGGCCCTTAATTAATTCTTATTTATGACGTGAAATTGAACATAAATATCGTTTTACTGTCGAAAGACTAACAAACAATTTATTATTTTACGGTTGTTATAACAGATTATTGCAATCGTGAAATCCTGCTCGCAGATCTTATCCCAGCTGTGTCATAAATTATCCATAATTTTATCTCCCAGATTGTTTATTACTCCGTAGTAGTTAAGAGATTATTGAGTTCGATTACATAAATAAATAAATAATTGTCGCCCATGAATAGTCCCATTTGGATTTTATGGCGTTGAGTCCTACTTGCTCAAATAAAGGCTGGATTCGACGTACCGTCATATATTAATTTCCACCGGTTAATTGTGTAATGTGTTTCTGATATTTGCGTAATCAAAGGTCTTCATTCCGTAGAATCTAACATATTCCACCACTTGACCAAAGCTTAACTGTATTTCGTGTAAACTCTACCCTTTGATCAGATGTGTGATATTCAGTGTATCAATATCGATTAGCTATGTCTATCGGTAGGACTAATTAATCTATCTTCTATGTACTTATTTGATTCCAGCATACGAGTTTACACTCCCATCAGTGGAAGTAATCGATAACTACCTCAATATAATTTGAGATATTATATAAAAACCGCTTTGTAAGTAATCGTAACTTGTGACTTTAGAAAAGTGGCTTAGAAATTATCAGTATAATATAAAATTAGGCGCCTTTTGTATAGATCTAACTTGGCAAGTTGTCTAAAGCCAGAATATTTTTCTAAAATCAAATTCACGTTGCTTGAATGCCGCCTAATCAAATCTAAAGGCTCTTTTACTCAGCAAATATTAGCCTACCTCAGCATAGAGCGAGTAAAACGCTGCTTACGAAGATTAGCTAGTTGCCTAATGTAATGGAAAACACTTCAAAAGAAGCCGCTTACATTATATCTTTGGCGTAATGTACTAGGGCTATTTAGTGCGCACAGATTCGCTCATTCATTGCAAAAACCAGTGAGTTCAGCTATCGGAAAACACTTTAACTTTAATCTGTAAGCCAAGCAACGGGTTAACAACTTTTTATACAGCCTCTGCGTTCGTGTATATACTTGGTACACAAGACTACATATCAAGCTGTACATATTCCGTATACGATGTTGTCACATTGTATAGGGTTCTTGTGCAATTCAAGACCAGCTTATACTGGTAACGTTAAGCTTGATGTGGAGCTAATATGTACCTACATAAATTTAACTAGCTATTACCTGCTTCTTCTAAGGAAGTTACGTATCGATATTACTTTCTTGAGGATCTCCTTAAAAATATAGGTACTTTTTATGGTGATAGGTAGTGATGATAGCTCAGGTATATTAAATTCAGATCTACCTACGTAGCGTAGCGTAAAGACGAATTAACAAGAATATTGGCTTCTAGGTGCAATAGAACTGAAAGTGTCATAGAGGTGAAGCTCGCTTTGTTAGGATAGACAGTGCGTCTATTTTGGCAGACGTAGTAGAGAGTGTACATAATAATATGCTGTACTTCTCGGAATTCACAATTATATAGTGCTATTGCTATTGTTTCTTTGAGTGACTGTGATGATTGCCGCTTTCTTTAGCTTTTTGATAGAATATTACTCCTGTTAAAGAGTAATTTTTTTATGAAATACTAGCATCTGTGCGCGGTTCTGCCCGCGTGGTACGTGGATAAATAATAGCTTATATTATTTCTGGGGTCTTAATCTATGCCCACACTAATTTTTACAAACAAAGAAACGGACAAACAAACAAACTCGGTTTAATTCTTAATTCATACCTCTATATAATTAGTAGAGATTAAGGTTGATAAATACAGAATGAAGCGGGATTCGAACCCACCTCTAGGATCAACGATTCTAGTGCTTTGCCAATTCAGCTATAGACTCATGTGCCGCTCGAATCGGAATTATTAAAAGAGTTATTTTACCAATCATTCTAAAACTTTATCTAATGCCACGGTTAAACATTTCCTTATCTAATGCCACGGCTCATGAAAGAAGGATCACTGAAGTCATTATTTAATTACAACAAAACTCCAAACAGATTTACTAAATTATTTGAAGTAAAATATCTCCTACATGCATTTATCGAGAACAAATGAACAAACAGCGTAAAACCTCTTATCTGCTTCGTTATACAGTGTGTACCGAATGCAAGATATTATATTTGTTCCCAAAGTATTAAAGTAAGTAATAATCGCGTCTTCCCTGTTAGCTTTTGTTCGCTAGCGTCCCTTACCCTTGAAGCAACAAATATTTGCCAAGAATCTGTATATTGAAATGCGTTGTCTGCTACCGTTTAATAACGTACGAGTTCCTTAATCAAACAAGCTACATATTAATTTGCATATTAATACCACGCTGTATTGTGTAATTAGTGCTGGCTCCTAGGACGCACCCGTTTTGTATACGTTGAATACAAATATGTGTAAATTATGTTCATATTCGCCTTATAAGTATGTTACAACTCTTTCGAGCTCTTTTAACGAAACGACAGTTATGTTGTTTTGTGCTCTAGCTAGGTGATATTTTCAGTCTTTGTTTCTGCGCGAATACATATTGTGTTTTTTTACAACTAATTATTCTTACTAGAACTGTCACGCAACCGTCATCACAGAGATGATCAATCATTCACTATACGTCGCACGCCGAATGATGATCCCTATGACAGTTCGTTAGCGCTTAACATTGTACTGACGTCCTGCCTCATCAAGTCCTTTAGAGGTCCATTAAAAAGCCGAAAAAATCATAATTGTGTACATTTGTAAATTATAAAAATGAATATTAAGAAATTATTACGTAATGTTCGGAAATAATGAAAAAAACTCAATGCAAATGTACATGGTACGTGCTGCAAAAGTTACGTCGTCTAGCTGTTATCGACAAAGAAGGGACACATCGATAAACAAAATATCGATAATTTGTTGGAAAAATTGAACAAATGCTTTGCAGTTTGTATTTTATTTCTATAATCTGACATCTGATACAGGGTCAAGCGGATCTTCAAAATCAAACTAAAAAGAATTCTAAAAAAAAGAATTTTAAACTCTTTAAATTATGCAATTTGAATAAAAATTAAAGTATAGTACAATAAAATATAATAAGGCTGTTACTTTTTTATCTAGTGTTTTATGTCCATCAATGCGCGTAATCTTTTTTTCAAAATAAATAAATATTGCTTATTATGTTGAATGACCTGGCTGTATGACATGACATTTGCCTGAAAAAACAGTATTTTATCGAAATTGTTTCGCATAACTAATACAACTGTCAGTTGAAACGTTCATAGGGATCATCATTCGGCGTGAGAACTATACTAGGTGATAGTAGTAATTTAAAACAAATTTGGTACAACACAATGTATTTTATGTTAAGTAATATTTACGCCAATAAATAGTAACATGCAAATCTTTACTTTTAAATCAGTTTCTACGCTGCATTAACAGGATTAGTTTACTAGCGTTTAATAGGTCTATAGATATAGATATTTCGTAACTGCTAAACTTTAATGTGATATATTACTTTGTTTCAGTTTCATAACTAACCCATTATATGTGCAACAGTATCAATGGCAACCCTATTGTAGGGAGCGACCCTTTATCGCCACAACTTTATTGGTGAAGCATCAGATCTTCGATTTGCGTGCGAGCGCGATCCGGTCCGGGTCTGACGTCCGACTGACGCGCTGATTTACAAGGCAAAAACCTTTTTTGTCTTTCATGACATCCGTCACACGATGGAGACGTCCGAAGCGACGCGACCATCTGATTTCGGCATCTTTTTAAACCCTTCGTCCATCCTTTCGCACGTCATGAATCCGATCGCAAGCGGCTGGACATAAGAATGGTAGCTATATGAAAATAGAACCTATTTTAATAAAATATTCCATCTCTAATATAACCCTAAAATCTATGAGCATAGGATTGAAAGCTTGCTTTCTCAGCAGAGATTTCTCACCTTGATTGTTTGAAAATAGAGGTTAACTTCACTACAAATCAACTACTACAAGTTCACAAATCTACTTAGTACTATTGTTCAACTGAAGGCAGATTGAACAATAGGCTGTTTAAATCGCTAGAACATCCATTGAAGTGTTTTTCGTTTAATTCGAATTTTTGCATGGGGAGGAATTCTATGGCGTTATTGTGTGCATTGTTCCAAGTACATACGCATAATATCAATAGTTTCTCCCCTTATGAACACCTCTCGCATTTGCACTGCTAGTTAATTAATTTATAGTCAAGTGGAGGATGAACTGATTAAGTAAACAATGTCGACGATGCCGTGTTAATTGTGTGGGGTTCGATTATCGGATTGAGATACAGTGGTAATTGCTTAGTTGGTACCCATTTACCTACGCGAATGTCCATTCGTTACCTTTAATTAGGCACTGTTTATATTTTTATTTTGTTTGTGGCTTGATTTCCTACTTTGAATTAGGGCTACTTTACATTAACTTTATACTTACACGATTCAAATGCAAAATTATTACTTTAACACGCTGTTTACCATTTATAAAGTAAGTCCGTTTCCTTTGAATGCTTACTATAGTTCTGACCGACAGAAATGTTTTAAGATTGAGCTAGACATAAAGAAATTTAATTATGAGTTTAATTAGATAGTTTGCGTTATTCGAAAAAAATGTTCATTCAAGTATTCCAGTTAATCCTTTAAATTAAAGATGCCAGTAAATTACTTTCCGTACAACTTCCAAGTGTTTAATTAAAAAATGTGTTGGTCCAATATGTACTCGTACGGGTGCAATTTAAAATGCTCAAACTTTTTCTCTTTACAGTTAACTAAATGATACTGTCAGCAAGAAAAATATAGTTTCAACATTTTACGCAGTAAGCAGACCAATTAAATAGCAACGTTACGAGAGTGCGGTCACTTTGTACGCTAAATGGCATCAAGATGTGTGTCCGCGGTGCGTTTATTATCTGATATCTCTTAAGTAGTGTCACGTTGAATAAAACCATTGGTGTGTAGCCGCCGCGCGGGCTGCGGATGAGTGATCTACTTATAAATGGCCACTTATGGCAACCACAAACAAATTACTAAAAGAACGAGCGCGCGCTACAACTCGATGCGTCCGACTAACTAGGGGCCGTGTTCATAGTAGCCCGTTTAAAGCACACTGCACAATGCCTCCAAACTTTCAGCTTTTTACCCGCACGTGTGCTTTTGACAGATTTCATTCGCTTTTTTCAAATGAATGAATAGTGAGCATTTATAGTGTTCACTAAATTCTGTCAGGCATTTTTGGCACAGATTGCGAGTTTTTAATAGTCACATGGTTTTTGTGTTCACCAGTGTATAATATCGGATTCTTTTTTAATTAACCTAATAGAATGTGTCACACGCCCTTCATATGCAGGCTGCCGCATGCAGAAACTAACCGATTCTAGTATTTGCTTTATTCACATGATTTTTAATTTCTGTTAGCGTTTTTTTTTGTTCATGAAACTTTGACAATGAAAACGTGTTACATATTAAAGACAAATTATGCCAAAAATACGTTATACCTTACAATGAATATGCGAGGAGTATTTATGCTAAAAAATATATGTGAAAGAAGTTAAGCTAAATTAATAATATGCGTAACTATCATTATGCTAGAAGAAGGTATGCAAAGTTAAATTATGCCAAATAAAGTTATGCGAAACAATGCGATCCTATTAAATAAGGGTAAAATTGTATGTTTTGCTACCGCACCTGCAGTTCGGTGTGTAGGTACTAAGAACATAATAAAGATATTAGCTAGTCCCGGCCACGTTCATTCGCTGCTATAGTGCTTTGCAATTAGGTTAGTGAAAATGTATTTAATCAAGTAGTGCATGGCATACATCTAATGTGCATACAAGGTAGCAGTTAAAACTAATTAAAGAACAGCTTAACGAAGCTTTTAGTTCAAGTGCTAATTGTGTTAAGTGCATTAACACTATCGCTGTATAATAATTCAACCTCGAAATGCCTATTAATTATTACGTCCTTATAAGAATTTATCATTTTAAAATAAATAGCATAATATATTCCCATCCGTCCATTATAAAATGTTGCATACCACCGTCCAAGTGGAATCTTCAGTCAAGTTTTTGCGTGGTAGCGATTACAGCACGCCGTTCTGGCCTTAGAAGTGGGTTGGGTTACGACTAGCTATATTGGAATTCGCCCGCTTGCCAAGGCGTTTTTCAAAATACCCCTTGCAATTGCCCCTTTGACATAAAAGGAAAAAGTTAAACACTTGTCAGTAAGTGGACATGTGGTCTTGAGAGAATCGATGCTTTATAGCCATCACTTTAATTCAATTAAACCCAACCAAAGATTAAGGTTGCCCAAATAAAATCTTATCAAAACCTCCGATTGTGGACTCATCGATCGAACTTAGCGAAGACATCATACAACCTCGGATAACTTGTCTTTTATCTGAACATCACAAATGCGATCGCAATAAAACTGTCAAATGGTATATTCTTGATATGACAGATACGATATCTCCATTAGCTCGCACACCGTCGTCACGACACAAATAAAAGGCTTCGATAAAATAACGAATTTGAAATACATACGTAGGTATTCGAGCGGAGGTTGGTATACTGCAGGCTGTAACATCGGGAGCCCGTCGGACGCGCTCATAAATTAAAAGCCATCATATTTGTTTTTCGAACGAGCAAGTAAATAAAATTCCGATCGATGGAGCGTAACTTTGCGCGGTACGTAATCAACAGTTTTATTCGTCGATTCCGCTGCCTTGATTTCGGGCTTCATCCTGTCGCGGATCGAGCTCGTTCTTCATTTGAATATCTTTCGCCTCGGATTCTCTGTTGATGCTGATTAAATCCAACACATCTGAGATATTACTTGGATGTTTTGTTTTTTCCTAACCTTTTAAGTTGCGTGTCGATTGTCAATCGTCGCTCGCAGACAGGTTAGTTAAGAGTTCAAATGGAGGTCAGTAATTAACGGGCAGATTAACAAGCCGTAGAATGCTAATAGGGTCTTTCCACGTCAAAGGGCTAAAAGGCGTCGGAGCGCGTCTGTCCGAATAATGACTGGGAGTTGTAGCCGTCCCGTTGTTCGGCAGTCGGGAGTGCACGCGGCGACCTCGGTCGACCCTCGTCAAACGCTCGATTAGCCTAACGTATGTACACTAATTAATTTTTTCACGATTTATTCGTTTCTTAATCTTGTGGCAAGTGACGACGAATCACGTGTCTGACATCTCGCCCACGCACGATCACATAGAAATCAAATTAATTGTCGTTTGTTGTTACCCTATTGGAAGTGATAGAGGTTTTGTGAACCTACTAACGCTAAATAGTTATAGTTGTACTATTTTTGAGCAGTTTGGTAGACAGTATAAGCCATTATAATTCAATGTTGCTTTGCTATTATCTGCTATCTTGTCTGAATGTTAAAGTGCTACCTGTATTACGAGTTACGCCTTATCTATGTATTATAATCATAAAAAGGAATCGTCTTTTCATGGCTCATGTTATTGTCACGGCTGGATTGAACTGTCCCGTGACCTTCGATAATGTAATCTTTGTCACGGGCCTAACTCAAAAGGGATACGACATTGAACATGACATTTGCAAGGGTCAGTTTGTGTTGAAGGACTAATTAATGATACGGGGATCGCTGCTGGTTAACCAATTGTAATTAGGTAAATTAAGTGGAGATGACACGACGATTCATCAAATTTTGGGTTCTTGAGTATACATGTTAAAATGTTTTTTTTTGGGTGTTAATAGACAGCGGTAGCCACGTACCTCAGGTAAATGGCAAGTTTATTGGCTACGTATGCGCGTTGAGCAAAATCACTTTAATTTGGAAAATAGAGGGTCATTTCATATTTTTTTAATTCTTGAGACTGGATTGAACTGTCCCATGGCCTTCGATAATGCTATCTTTGTCACGGGCCTAACTCAAAAGGGATACGACATTGAACATGACATTTGCAAGGGTCAGTTTGTGTTATGAAGGACTAATTAATGATACGGGGATCGCTGCTGGTTAACCATTTGTAATTAAGTAAATTAAGTGGAGAAGACACGACGATTAATCAAATTTTGGGTTCTTGAGTATACATGTTAAAATGTTTTTTTTTGGGTGTTAATAGACAGCGGTAGCCACGTACCTCAGGTAAATGGCAAGTTTATTGGCTACGTATGCGCGTTGAGCTAAAATCACTTTAATTTGGAAAATAGAGGGTCATTTCATATTTTTTTTAAATTCTTGAGACTGGATTGAACTGTCACATGGCCTTCGATAATGCTATCTTTGTCACGGACCTAACTCAAAAGGGATACGACATTGAACATGACTTTTGCAAGGGTCAGTTTGTGTTATTATGAAGGACTAATTAATTAATGTTACGATGTGAATGATACGGGGATCGCTGCTGGTTTAACCAATTGTAATTAGCTGAATTAAGTGGAGATGACATGAAGATTTATCAAATTTTGGCTTCCTAAATATACGGTTTAAAATAAAATTTCGTCTATATTCAGGGACTGTGGCAGTTATTTACCATAATGAAGATGGCAAGTAAAACCTTTTTTTTTCCTCAAAAATGGGGTAATTACATGATTTTGCAAGGGTCCATTAGCGTTATAAAGAACTAATTAATGTGCTGCAATGTGAATGATCCGAGGATTGCTGCTGGTAAGTAAATTAAGTGGATTGACACGACGATTCATCGAATTTTGGCTTCTTGTGTATACGTGTTAAAATATCAGGTAAAATGGCAAGCTTATTCGCTACGTATGTGCGTCGAGCAAAAACACTTTAATTTCAAAAATAATTGTTTATTGAACTGTCACATGGCCTTCGATAATGTTATCTTTGTCACGCACCTATCTCAAACCGGACTCGACAATGAACATGACATCTTCAAGGGACAGTTTTTGTTATGAAGGATTAATTAATGCGTTACGATGTGAATGATACGGGGATCGCTGCTGGTTAGCCAATTGTAATTAGCTCAATTAAGTGGAGTTGACACGATGATTCATCAAACTTTGGCTGCCTAAGCATACGTTTTAAATAACACGACTTTTTGAATAAGTATTTTTTTAAAGGATATTATTCTAACGTTGTACTGTGTCAATAAGTTCAAGAAAATAGAAATTATATTGAGAATCTTTCAGTGATTTATCGAGTGTACTAGATTTTGAACTATCAATATATATATCAAAATACAGCTTATGAACAGGATAGATTGATAGATCTCAGAACAAAAGAATAGCGTTCATTTGAAAAGTCGAGAAAAAGAAATTGCCCGTAAAAAAATACATTTCCTGCTGTCTAATTTATCAAACAAAATGGTCAGAAGAAATGTTTTGTTTATTATTCAATTATTGTATTATTGATTGTACGAGTAAGTTTAATGGCACAAAGGAATAATTAATATTTGTCAATATTCTCCAGCTGTAACTAGCATTTCATCTACAACAGGTGCACGTCACTGATTGCTTGTTGCCTCGTATATATTTTTATCTAAACTTTTGCGGCATTTCAACCGCATCTCAAGCGAAGGTTATTTAGTTTAACCTTCACGCAGTAACTACCGTATAACCTCCGTAACTTATTGCAAGTTGTGGGAATACCTGCTACTTAAAGTTATTCCAGTTGTCATAAGTTCTAGCCTTCTGTCTGTCCGTTATGCTTCATGTTTACATAGTTACTAACGCAGTTACCTTCAGGTGTACATACTTGAATAACAATCTTCTGAACTAGAAACTGTGTTTATGACAGGTAGAACATACTTGCCATCTACGTTCAGTACGTCTTGTAACTGTTGTACAGGTGGCCAAGCAATTAGGTATGCAGGGCAAAAATTAAACGTCACAGTGGAGACTGACTAAAGTATATGTGAATTACATATTTTAGAAGTGTAATTTTCCCACTATTATTATTATATATATTATTTTTTTTTCCCGTAAACCTAATTCGTCGACCCACTGTCTCTAATAAATATTAGTTTGGTTCTTGTGAATCACAGTTCACTTGAACTTAAAAATGTTGAATAAAATATTCAACTGATTTAACTTTTAAGTTTAATTTGCTAAGAATCGCTAAATTGCTATAAAAAATATCAAAAATTTCACTTATAGTTTGTCGTTTTCTTTTTTATTCTTGGTTTAGAGCTTATCTATTTTCCTGATGCTAAATTTATCCTTTCAGTGCCTGTAATTTTTGTATTTTTATACCTTGTCTACGCTTTTGCTATACCGCTACGTTTTAGACATACCTAGTATTTTCCTACGCTAGCGGCCAAGTGATAAATGGTTAGTACGGTCATAAAGGGTAACTTAAAATTAAAATAGTACAGTAATATATAATTATTTTATATTTCCTGACATCAAATAAATGACTTATCGCAAATTAAAAAAGTTTCAATGATAGTACTAAACGACAATCGACTACAATCATTAAGCGACAAGTACCAAGATAGAATTAGGTATTATTCTTATATTGGTAGATACTTCTTGAACATGTACAAAACATTTAGTATCCCCGGCATTTCATTGTTTACTATTTATGAATGTCAAAAGATTAGGGCGTTCCATGTTATACATTTTAAATAATGTAATTATTAATTTTAAATATGAGTTAGCTTATTTATGTAATGCTTTATTATTATATGGGTGTAGTAGTTTCTTATTTATGTAATTTAGTTGTTTTTTATTTATGTAATTTAATTTAGTGGTTAAAAATATATTTTGTTTTGTTTGTTTGTGACATAAAATATTATATTAGTATTATTTTTTCTGTTGTCACACTGATCCTTACTCACTGGGCGCGTCAGAACTATCAGCGCTGCGGTGCTTTTAGCGCTGCAGTATTGTGCTGAGATGCGTACCATTTCCGGCATTTTAAATAATACTTTATTTTGTATGCCAGAATAAATGATTTTTTCTTTCTTTCTTTCTTTATCCCATAAAATAGGGGTAACATTAATCTCAATTTTATACCACTATTTACCGTTAATGCAGTACGGATTCAGATAATAATGCACTACAATATCATTATGCAGGGGAACGACTAACGAACTACTTACACTAATAGTGCCAACCATTAGTGCTCATACATTACCATTAATAGGATAACATTAAAACAACAAAAGAAAAATATGACTTTGTAAAGTCATATGTGGGATATGTGGGCAAGGTCATTTTGAAAAAAGTTAACAATCTTATACGGACATGTTTTTCTGTGCCATACAAAACAGCATGAATTGTCTGTACCGTTTGTATATACATACTACAAAAAGGATTAAATACATACTTATATTTACACATGTTTTTAATTTGTTATACTTTACTAAAATCTTTTACTATTCATATACCTACATAATATAAATAACGTTACCTATAAACTACCTTAGGTAAATGTTTCTTATAGATTTCACATATATATGCGTAATTGAATATTATATCAATTCGATCTGAATCCTAATTTTAGCAGTTTATTCGGAATATTTAAAATCGAAATCCCTTTTTTCGGACCATAAATCCATCGCGCATTTGATTCTTCGGACGTATGAAAATTGTAAAACAAGCAAATCGCATCGACGATTTTCGTGACTTTTAATTAGAGATATTATAAAATTGATTGATGAATGATTTTTAGGTATTATGAAATTCGGAATATGCGGGTGTTCTCTGTTTTACCACGTAGGTTAAATTTAAGTAAGACCTTATAAGTATTTTAAAAACAACCCTATATACAGCTATTAAAAATCCGGGTCTAGTAAAGAGTTTACGACGTCGCTGTTGGTATTCCAAAGTAATCCCACTTGATAAACTCGCCTATAAAGTCTAATAATAAAATTTTAGACCTAATTCGTTTTTGTGAAAACAAAATTTATTACGGGTCCAGGCGACCAGCGACCAGCGACGAGTTAAACAGACCGCGTGTTATTAAGTGACAAATCGCTGGATTTAGTCGCAGTCGCACTCATAATGTCATAGTTATGGACAAATTATACACTGTTAAGATTGTTTACTCGACATTTTATTTTAAAGTGTCGTTTCTATTGCTTTTAGTATGAGACATGATATTTATGTCACACTTGCCGTATTTAGTACGGCACTTGGATATCGTAAGTAAAGAAATAGGTTAATATTTGAGAACAAATATAAACAATGTTTTTTAAAGATTACCTGCGTTACACGACTTAATATTAGTTAAGTTAATTTATAAATAGAAAAAATGGGTCAAAAAATACATTCATATTCATTTATTCCACAGAAATAGGGTACATAATACATAATGGTCTTAAAAAAATATTTTGGCCAACCTGTTTTGCCATAAGTAGACGTGTGAATTTTGATTACATGGGTCATAAATAAATATTAAAGAAGCTTACAATAAAATCAGATTAACAATTAAAATTATAGTACATACAGACAATCATTATCATTATTATTACATTATAAATAAGTTTTGTCATCAAAATATTCTCGGATCGAATAATAACTTTTGTTTGTAAGAAATTTGTGGAGCTCTCTTTTAAATGGTAGTCGTTCATTCATGTTTCTAATAGATACTGGCAGTTTGTAATATACGAGGGGTGCTCTACACAGTACACTTCTATGCATCATTGCAGTTTTGCATGGCACAGCACAAAGCTTACCCACATGACGTTTTCTGTCTCGTTCAATAATAAGTTATATAATTAATTAGATTTAAGCAAAACCCAGAACATTGTTTATTTTCCAATAAAACATAGATATTTTTTTAACTATTGCAGCAATGTCAATCATCATAGCGCAAAAAAATACCATCTCATAAATTTACTTGCAGTAAAATAAAATATTCACATCTCCATATTTTTTATCTCGCAACTCTTAATCAGTTGGCATCCAGCAGAAAATATTTAGACTATTCGAAAATCAGACGTCTGAAATATGAATGATTAAAATGTTAATATTTAAATAGTGAATTACTCACTGTTTGAATAATTAGCAATCGGATGGACGACCGAATTCAATTGTTTTGTTTGTCAATTCAATTGTTAATTTATCATTCGCATGTCGGCTCATCAATTGTTCGTTCATCTGTTTTAAACTTAAAAGCGCGATCCAACCAGTCTAATTAGTTTGATTAAGCAGTAATTTATGTTTTAGTGTTTTGATAGCATCCGTAATTGTGTACACATGTGTTTTATAATATCCCAATCATCAGCAATGGACTATTTATTCGCTTTATTGTGGTAATATCGGTCCACAATTTATTTCAAATAATTACTGTCTATGAGTCCGTATTTAAATGTAGGCTGTTCCATTGATCGTGCTCACTAAGCGTACCAGCCGTCCTTTGTTTTCATTTTGGCACAATTCGCGAAATATACGTGTACCTTTAATTACAGCTATTTGTGCTCACCGCCACGTAAAATTATTCAAATTACGCTTAATTTAATGTTCTTTAAGCAACGAATTGGTGCTGTTTTTTCCCAGCTCCGCCCGTGTTAATGGCCCGATTCCCGTATTAAAATCGGCTATCATAAATTCAGCAGTACACAATGTTACATAAACAAAACTTATCTTCAGTCATTACGGCCGGCGCTGAATTATAATTTCATTTCGCGCAAATACCACGTCACACATTTATTTCTTATCTCTCGGTTTAAATTCGGCCCGTAAAACGGAATATTTACCTATCTTTACGAGACTGTTCAACAAAGCTCGATTTTATTTCATTGTAACAAAGAGGTTTTTTGTTAAATATTGCTCAGTTCTAAACTGAAAAGCAAGTATTTGAAGCTTAGAGTATAAAGCAAAAATTCCCACAAGGCCACAAAGCCAAATTGCTAAAGCGGTTCTAAAACTGTCGACAATGAGAAGTTCCATAGGGGTGCATGTACGTACTAACATAACATGCATAACGTGGTTCCGCCCGAAGATGCTCATATTTCCTGTTACTAGAAGCGTTTAGTTTCATACAAGTTAAAATGTAGATAAAAGTTTAATTTTGTATAAATAAATGTCTCGTTAGTTATTAGAAAAACATTATAATATTCTTTCTTAGGCATATAAGAAAAATCGTTTTATCAAGTTATAATTTATAATTTTTTTTGTTTAACTTACAAACAAGATAATACGGTGTCTCATAAAATATATTATGTAATTTATTATATTAAAAATGAAAATATATAGGTAGACAATATTAAAAAAGACTGTTGTAAGTCTTTTTGTTTTTCTATATTTCTAAAACTGCAAATGGACCTTAAAATAAAATTTATTTCCTTCAGATTAAATTCTTAAATAAATACATTTCAGATTACAAAAAAAAAAAAAAATAGCAATAATTTCATTTAGTATTGAAACTAAAAACCGATAGAATGACAAAGGAAGCCGCGGGAAACGTTAAAATGTTACCTAAAGAAAATCGGCGAAACATTTTGTCAGTACTTTGTATTCACAAATCACTTCCAGCGGCTTTACGAAACGTAGCCACAGCGGTCGCCGGCCAGTTGCCTGGGGCCACCGATTTTCAGAGTATTTTCCATGTGGCTCTCTGCATCGCTATCGCCAATTTTAATTCTCCGCCCACCCCCGATAGCCAGCGATGCGCCATCATGCCACCATGCAAGATTCCACCATACAGTTTTACATTCAACCAATGAGCTGCAGCGGTGAACTTTTGCCATTTAACTCGTCGGTACCGTACGCTTTTGATATTTCACAAAGTTGCGCACTCGTTAATGTGATACCCCCCAACTGTGTGGGATGTATTTAGAATGTTTCAATTGTAACTTCTTCCTTTCGTGTGTTACCAATGCAAATAGGTACCTCGTTTGAAACGCGAACGATCGACGTCTAACTTTTCAGATAAAGTTCAATAGGAACAAGAACAATAATCGTTACGTATATTTAAGTTTCAATTGTATCGTGTACAATATTTACGGCTATACGCATTTCCTAATAACCTACCTGAGTTATGCTATGGCCATATTTGTGTTACACATTCCAAAACCACAAAGCTTTTGTACCCACTTATGGCGCCATTAAAATATCAATTGGATTTTATTATAAGCAAACACGATTTATGTTGTTCGCCTTCGAGATAGTTTCATAAATTTTCTTGTTCATGTGAAATGTCTTCTAAGAAATATAGACATCTATTTTTCATGAGTTTCTACGCCTAAGGGTGCGCCTTATGGTTGATGAATCGCTTACTCAGTACATTACTGGCTATGCTCTTCATTATTTTGAAATATAGGCATTGTGTATCGTGTGAATGAATACTCCCACACGAGGAAAGATTGTCTAGCTCTAGCAAAATACGGTAAACCGTACCAAATTTCTTTCAGAGGTTCTATAAGTGCTAATAATTTAATTGCATCGATAGATATAAACGATTTAGAAATGTCAGAATACATAATATTTTAATTAAAAAAGAGGATAAGTAATAATCTTATCAGGATTTAGCCACGGAAACAGAACTTTTAATACCTATCCTACTTCTACAATTCTGGTGTGAAAGAGATAAAAATTTACCGTTATACCATTCGATTGGTGTTGATATAAAACAAAGTTGTACATAAATGTCGTGTTGGTCAAAGCTATGGCCACATTGTTTTAAGGTGCAGTTTCATTTCACTGTCTGTTAAGCCAACAAATCACTTTGACTGCGAGCGCACCGTGATCGGGCTTCACGCCGTTGATATAGATCAACTCGGTGCGACAAATTCAAACATTGCATTGTGCAGATAGTCCCTGTGGATATTTATGGAAAATGAAAATATGAACAACTATTGTTCTTTATTATTGTGTTAATAAGTTGCTGTGATAATATCAATAAATCGTTATACATCTTTTAGATAAATCAAACCTGCCGAAAACATATTATATAATTGATTGTAACTTATGATACTGATTGATCTCCAATCAGATTTCTCTGCTATAAAAACTTTTCAGGCTAGTGGACTAATCCAACAATGTCTGCAGCAATATTTAAAAAAGCACTCTAACTTACTCCAATAGATTCGATACCAATGCGAAACAAGGCTCTTTATGGTATTATGAACGTTGTGTCGATGAAAATCTATGGAAATATTGTGCTATCTCGTTGTACAGTCTGTTGAGCTAACAAATCACGTTGACTGCGAGCGCACCGTGATCAGGCTTCACGCCGCTGACATAGATCAAATCGGTGCGACGTATACAAACATTGCACTATACAGATAGTCCCGATGAATATTTATGAGACATGAAAATATTTACCACTATTTTATTTAATGTGATTTGGAAGCCTATCTAGTTATGTAATGTTCTCTTGATGACTAAAAATTCAGGCGTCTAGTTCTTTTTACAACAAAGTTACAAGGGGGTCGAAAATGGTCCGAACCGCTTCGAGAAAAGTATAGTCAACTGTTTGCTTGACTTGGCGGAGGCAGTGCCATGCCCCCAGACATTGCTCAGTACAGATAGCCCCAATATATATTCATGGGACTATTTATTTTATTATTTTTATTTACGATCAGTAGATATCAATGAGTAATTATTTGCAATTATTTTTTGTTTTTCATAAAATGCAATCAATTTTGAGATACATAGGATTTATTTTATTTTATTCATTGTTACAATTAATTATAATTGTAACAATGAATAAAATAAAATAAATCCTTTGGTGTCATGTTGAGCTAATTGAAAATAAACAATTATGTTTTCTGAGATAATTGTTTGATACGGATCATTACCTAAGTTTTTTTAAAAACATGTACCTGTTTATTGACGCAATTGGAACTTTACAGAATTTCAAACCAGTACTATAATACGTACGTCCATGTACGAATGAAAGGGCAGCATTGATGTGCATATTGCACTCGGGCATCAAACCGTACTAACAATGTTAAATACTACAATGTCGTTGATGCACTCCAGCTGGACACTAAATTGGGCTCTTTCGGAGCAGCCGAGTGCGGTCTCCTGTTAATTTCGCCCGTACACCGATAAATAGGGTACTGTATGCATGTAACAACATAAATTTGGATACAAATAAACTGAATCGAAAATGATTTTTTTTATTAATATATTTTTATTAAGTCTATCGTTGTCTCACTACCGAAATAACTACGCATTAGGATAGCTAAAACGTACATTAATTTAATTGAAATTCACTCTAAAAGTCACTGTCTCCGCACTCGGTGCACCTGATCAAAGCAATTCTAATATACCGCAGAGGATAGTTATTCAAAATTCTAGGCCACAGGCTTTGCTCATTTTTATCTACATTTTCTAGTATCAATTTTTGCGAAAAATCTTTGCTAAAATAGTAACATATAGTATCTTAAATTAAATTAGCCTAATAACTAAAATATATAATATATTTTGGACTTTTATTTGTTCACTGTACAAAAGTGTTCCTAATAATAATAATATTTTTTAGTGCTAGTAATATAGTCGTGTTACTATAAAAGCACGTACGACTACTTTCATATATTTTTCAATGTATATTGTGAATAACGTTGTGGATTGCACAATTGTCATTCTTTTAAGTACTCTAAATGTGTATCATTTATTGTGTAATTGTTTGTTGTTCCTAATAAATAAAAATAAAAATACTGCGGTACCGGTTAGATGATCGATACCTCGTCACAGAAGGTTATTTCACTTAAAAGCCAAAATTAAACAATCCTTTGATTTTTTCGTGTATTTAAAAAATAAGCTGAATTGATTTAAGTCGCGTTACATAGATGATAAAAACTACGACAAGGTTTTTTTTGTCTAGCTGGGTTATTTTTTTCACCTTTTAAATATGATGTTATTATTTGGAATCTTATTAAAGGATGTGAAAACAACTAATATTTTAAATTTCAACTATTTAAATCACAACAGAACCCATGCTTTAAATTAGCCATAAACTTAACCAACTTTTTTTAGAACTCGCTCAATATGTGTGTCGGGGTAAATTGGCGTGGTAATGGGCAGTGGTTAGTCCAGTTAGCGGCTAACAATGTTATTGAAATATTTTTTGTACACTTTAAACATTTAGATCTTTTCAGCCGGGATTAACACATAATAAAATTGGTTAAATTGGTAATAAGTTTCACAGTTCCGCGTTTTGTGGCGGAGAAATGCGTACAATTATTTATTTCTGTACATGTTTAACGGACTTTTGAATTGCTATATTATAATTAAAATAATGTTCAGGGGACAATATATATAAGACGCCATAAGACGGTATTTTCGAATAATAATATTAAAAAAACTATATAATGAAAAGAGCCTTCCTAATGTACAGTAGACTGAGTTATGTCTAAATACAATTCACTCTTTTCTGTGTTTATCATTTCACCAGTGCCATCCATTTTTCTTCAGTTTTATTTTATTCTTATGTCTACCATCCAATTTTATTTATTTCCTTTGTAATTTAAATTTAACATTTGAGCAAAATTGTAATATTGTACTTTATAATGACTTTCACAACGACCTACTAATAACGCAGTAACAATTACGGAGTAATTATTCTGAATTCTGGAGCTAATTAAAGCCACGATAATATTAAATTCAATATCCCTCAAAGGTATTGAAATTTCAATTTGTTTAATTACAAATCGATGCATTTCGCTTACCTGGTTGGTTTATGGGCAAATTGCGCATTAAATTAAGTCCAGTAAGATTCTGATTTACGTTGCTCTGAGGTCCAAGTTCCACAATTTTAAATTTTATTCAAACAGTAAAATCCTTTTCCCCTTTACTTTATTCTTATAAGAAATTGTCATTTCTATTATAACAACAAGGACCAAAAAGAAAATCTTGGAATTGATCTCGACTTAATCTAAATGTGACTTACGCCTTTGCTCTTGTGTTTCGTATTTCGAGGTATGTAGTTTGGTATTAACAATAATGACATTTACAAATAAACGCTTAATCCAACTTGCATTACATGTATCGGAGTCGCAATGACACAATTGTTGGTTTAGTCTGTCTGCACACGTTCCGCGGTCTCCTTTTATGGTACTTTAGTTTCGGACAGTTTGTTCGTGCAACATTGCCGTGACAACGAACCGGGCTAATATCGTTAAATGGTACACTGTTGCGAGTGTGTACGGAAACTAGCCTCCTGAGTTCTCAAACGTAGGTATAGGGAGCGAATTTCTGTGCTGACATGTGACAATGTTAGGGTTATGTTTTCTATTTTATTTCTAGTTCAAACTGCGATCTACTCAATTGCAGTTTTAAATATTTTTACATGATTATGTCAATAATAATATGTTTGTTCAATCTAATTTAGGTTTCATATAAATCTGAAAGGTTAATTTCGATATGCGCACAGAAATCTAAAGCTATGCTACTTTCCACGATTATCAGGTATAAGTCTGAACTTTGAAGGTACAAGTTCCGACTTAGGTTAATTGAGGAGCGTTTTTTCAAAACGATACATCGTAATTTGATTTTTTTTTCAGTAACGTGATTTATTTAATTACAAGGGTTTCTATAAAGTATATTAAATTAAATTGCTTATTAATTTATTAATAAGTTTAATGAGATACTTTTTACTTAAACAATAAAAAAATTAACACATAAACAAACCAACAAAATAACATCAAAAACATCGAGTTTTTTCAACTTTGATACATCTACTGTTTATGTCACGTTTTGATATAACCCCGATACATTTAGTTCGAATTTGCTGTAAGGATACGGGATTTTAGCTTTATAATATTAGTAGATTATATTACGGGTTCTTCATCGTCATAGTTTCGTCGAACGTTGTTCCCAAGCTGTCGAGAACTGCATTTACGAGTAATTTGTAGCTCTAGCTTGTAAGTTGTTGAAATAACCTTTCACCACGTGTTAGGATTATAATTGACAACATTTCATTTTTTTAACATATATAAATTATTATTTTAATTGAAACTAGATGTAAAATAAACGGACCCGTATTTTTTCTTTTTGCGAAATTTTATTATTTTCATTCATTATTTCCTTTTTGAAAGTTAGTGCATTCTAAATAGACGTAAGCGCCAAATGACGTCACATATACGGTGGAATAATGATATGCCTTTGCTTATTATTTTTTTTGTTTATGTGACATATGTCATAATTGTCATACTTGTTTACAACTTTGTTTGTTTACCTTTATTTTCTTGCATAAAAATCATATTATTCTCTCTATTCTGCTCCTCATTCATCAACCATGAAGGTATCAGATGGATTTCAAGCTGCTGATAGCAAGAATTTGCCAAAAGTTAACTACGTTATGCTTTTGGAATATATGGTAGAAAAACGACTGCTACAATGCCGCCAAAACGCGTAGTGCCAAAGCATTATTAGCTTCCAGGGATGTTTACGTAGACACAGCTGTAGGATATGTGTGGAAGTAAAGCGTGATACCAACTCGTGCACCATTAAATGTAGGGTGACACCTGAACTTAAAGTAAGAGCCAAGTTGTACATGGTAACTGCTGAAATTGACGAGTCTAAGGAAAATATCATTTCTGTTCAGTGTCATGATTATACTGCGTCTTCAGGAGGGTGCAAACACGCTATCTGCTTTGCCATGTGGCTGATAAAACTGTCAGATGAACCTTCTGTCACATCTACTGCGTGTTATTGGGGTAAACCAAGACAAGCTAGTGCTGGTGATCAGAAGTTTATTTTAGCAAAAATATAGGCAAAAGGAAAATTACCCCTGACAATGGAAATGTTAATATAAGTTTATCCATGTTTACTGAAGAGTGCAACCGGCAGAAGATGAGGACAGGAAATGAAGTACTGTGGTAACCGTCAACCTACTTTGAACTTAATGCTGCAGTTTGTACACATCCAACAAGACAAAATTTACATAATTTTATATGATTCTGCCAGGAAAAGCTCAGTGAAGAAGTATTTAACAGTGTTGCTAAAGCTACAACAAATCAAGTGGATTCCAAACTATGGCATTCAATGCGTCAAGGTTGAGTGACAGGGTCTAGAATTCATGAAGCTGTCCCTTGCGAAACAGAACAAGGTGTATTAGTGCAAAGCATTTTAGGTGGTTACAAGGTGCCTTAAACAAAAGCCATAAGACGGAGTAAAACTTTAAAAAAACATCATTAATATTTTAGAAAAAGATTTTGGAGTTATTGAAAGCACAGGTCTTATTCTTATACCCCCTATTATTGGTGTTTCACCAGATGGGCTTTGTGCAGACTTTGTTAAAGAAATATAGTACCCTATTAGCAAAAACACTATCAAAAATTACATCAAGGATGGCAAACTTAAAGAAAAATGTAAAGCTCAAATAATGGTACAAATGCATGCTCCAAACAAACCTATGGTCTTATTTTGTATTGCTGATCCAGATTATGAGAAGAACAAGCTAATCCACAAATACTAGGTTGAGTATGATCAAGATTAAACAGCAAAGATTGTGCAAGAAGCTAAACATTTTTGGAAGCAATTTATATTTGAAAATATTTTAGAAAGTGCTAAATAAATTTTGATTATTTATTTATGTTTATTTTTGTGTTCTTCAATGTATACAATTGTATTTTAGTTATACAGTGTATGTGTAGCTATGTAACTGCTTCGCTCACACATGTCTTAACTTTTTCTCTCATGATATAAACAAATAAATACTTTTATTAATACTTGTTTTTGGGTGATATGGGGTTGATGTTATGTTATATTACATGTATGTTAGTTTTTATAAACAAAATATGAAACAGCAATCATAAATAAAAAGATACTTGTACAATATTTTAAATAATTTATTTTCACATGGCCCAGGTCTTGTCCACATCTAAACATTACTGATGAGAACATAAAAGTAAATTATTTTTTTTAATAACATTATATCATTAAACTAAATGATCCCTAAGGTTTTACTTTTCCAGTCCCGTTTCTGAAATGTTCCCAGTTTTTGCTACTTATTTCTTTACTGCTGCGTTCCTTTGAGTTGTAGTGTAATGTTATGTAGTCTATTGCTTCTTCGCACACATATAGAACTCGTTTCGAACAAACTACATCCAATGCATTACACTAATCTTTCGTGTTTGAGTTGGTGTCTTTAGATTTGTTTTTACATGTTCGTACAAAACAATATTTTAAATCCATCGTAGGTGCATATTCCTCACTTGGATTCAGTTCGATTTAGGAAGAATAATAGTTGCTATCAATAAATATTGCTTATATTTTCATTATTGCAAAATATGTGTTTATCGTTAGTTGACTGGCAACTGACAATACTGACATTACAACTGTCATTTTCGATTACTCTTCATTCTGTCGTAGCATGGGCAAAGGTAATACTTTATTAAGCCGTATATATGTGACGTCACGACGCATTTTTTCGTTTTTATTTTTTTTCTCCAAAACTACTGATCCATAAAAATTAAAAAAATGTTTTTGTACTCCGGATAGGATAATAAAGAAACGGTATTTTTGTTTAAACACTTTCAAATTTTGAAATGTTGTCAATTTTTAAGTTATTACGTGATATCTTCGAGAGCTGAACCCTGGAGAACATCTGCATAAAATGCTTGAGCATCAGGATCATCAGATATATCACAGAATTTTAGTAAATTTTCAACATCTGCTTTCTTTTTTGAAATAACTATGTTGGTTTTAGGCAACTGAGCACAGTCGAATCGTAAAAAAGATTTGACGTTTTTCTTCTTAACATCAACTATCACTGGCGCACCAGAATAAACTTCCTGAACACTAATTTCATCATATTTTTTAAAGCGCGGGATCCAACTACAGTATAATGTTGTATTCGGGTTTGGCTTATTTTAAATGGAAGTTTTGCCTTTATTATATCTTTAGCCTTAGCTTTCATGTCATAACAACAATAACAGCGTTATATGTATCGTTTTGAAAAAAATCGATCGATGTAGATGTATCACTTTCAAAAAACTTATGCACTTCGCTGTACTTTTAGAATGATTTAAGTATCGTTTACAGAAAATTCGTAAAGACCATCCTGTAGCCCTATAGAGATTGAGTACGAAACAACAAAAAAAACAATTTTGAGATTTTGATTGATGTATTGCTTTGTGAAAACGCTCCTCAATTTTAAATGATTTTTAGTGCCAATATTTTTACTTTTACCTTCCTTTAATGAATTGTAACTTAATGATATAATATCTAGTGCTAAGTTCAAACAAAACAAAATGGTGGTTGGTGGAGTGGAGGTTTTTTTTTGACTTTAACGTCTAAACACAGTTCTGTTAAGCCAACATAATAATAGAGTAAGAAATCCACTTAAAGTTATTAAAACACAATAGTGCTTTGCCGGCAGCGTGCTATCAGCCTAATTGGAAAGCGCATTGTGATCACATCGTGTGTGCCGGTTTATCGGCCACCTTAGATACAACTGTACAAGTCTCGAGACAAAGCAAATAAACTTACGAAAAGGATTTTTTACTTTCGACTTACGACCTTTTGAAGTACTTCTGGCAAAGAGATAAGTTGTATGTGCAGTGTACTCCAATGAGTTTTGTTTTATTGTTTTGAATTGTGCTACGTGCTTTTATCTAACGTTTCTCTTTGTAGATTTTAAATCTAGTTCTACTTTATTGAGGATTTCTTCGTTGATTTTTTTTGCCGACCAGTTCAATGTAGAAAAAAAGTAGGTAGTTAACGGATTGATTCATCTTATATGACTTCCAGCGACAAAATATGTCGATGGGCTTTAGAAAAACAAGATTCCACAGATATATCATCGTACTTAGATACAAGTATTTGTAATAATTTCAAATTTAAGTCATAATGTCAAAATTTTCTTTAGTTTTTAACCGTATTATTTTTATACTACGAAACGGTTGATAAAAATATGGGACCCGCAGGATTTGAACCTGCGACCTTCTACACACCGGGCAGCCGATTGAAACATAACTTAAAATAGGTACAAATGGATGAACGTAATGACGTAACATACAGTTAAATAGTGAGGGTCTTGGCAAGAGGCGACCGTAGCTGTGTAGTTAAAGCTGCTGCCCGGTGTGCAGAAGGGTCGCAGGTTCAAATCCTTTCGGTCGCATAATTTATTCAACTGTTTCTTAGTAGCTAACCACTATAAAAATAATACTTAGGAAGTTGACATATTGTCTTTGTTTCAGTTCGCAATGGTTACTCATGTGTTCCGGTGGCTCTCGCCGACGGGCTGGACATCAGGCTGGGTACGTCCGTCACGGATATCGAGTATGGCGGTCCGGGAGTCTGTGTGAAGGCTGTTAGTACCAGGAACCCCAGCCAGACTCAGAGTTATGAAGGTAAAAATTAAAATGATGTTATTCCTGTTCACTTTTTTTAACAAAACTACTAACTAAAATTGGGCAAAACTTTTAATTTACTAAGCAATTAGGTATCCAATATAAATTATGCCTTGCGTGCCGATTTATATCACACATAACATAACATCACGCCAATATTACCCAGAATGGTGTGGCAAAGGTGGACAACACCTAGATGTCACCTATTATGTTTAGGTCCCATGGGATAGGGAGGGAGCCTATCGCCATCTACCGGGCACGATTCCATCTCCGTGCCCGGTGAATTGAAACGAACCCTACACCGCAGTAAGAAGCCCATACGCTATCCACTAGACCATCGAGGCAGATTACATCACATTTTTTTAAATTTGACTAGAATCACTAGGTAGCAATAACAGTAGCTCAATGTAAACACTCCATTACAATAGATATCTTAATAGAACGAAAAAATAGACGTTTCAATTCACTGCAAAAAAACATTTCCTCCAAGCCAAATTTAAACAATGTTCACACCTATCTCAGCTTTGTAAGAATGACATAAGTGCCAATTTTGACAGCTCTATTGTTAAAATAAAACATCGGAGATTTCTAGCGTATAATCAAGGCTGGAATAGATAGAGCCTAGCACCGCCTTTAAAACCTCTAACAGTCTCGTCTACGATAGACTCCGCCTGTATGCAAATTTGTCGAAAGAGCCTCCGGCCGGGCGTATGGGGGGTTTGCGGTACGGGGAGGAGGAGAAGCTCAGACCGCCGCCGGGTCAACACAGGCCCGACCGTATTTTTGTGCCTCGTCAAAGTAAAATTAACGCGTTAGAATTGCAAATCATCACGTGACAAAGAAATGACAAGGAGCCTTGTGGATTTTTCTCATAACGTCCATTATGTCACTTTGTTTTTTGTGCGGAAACAGCTTTTTTTTCGCATCTTGTAAATGCCTTTTGTTTGTATGATGGGAGGTGAGTGATAACTATGGGTATAGCACTGAAACAGTACAACTATAATATCTGCTGCAACGGAGTTTTCAGTATTTCACCTCACTACCAACCTGGAAATTGAATTCTTCCTCCTCCTAGTTTGTCTACAAAAACTCTCCATTTTCTTCTTTTGAACACAATACATGAATCACATTTTCTATTTACATTGGAAAATCCTCGCTCTAAAGCAATATGGATATAAGCGCTGTAGGGTAAAATCAATAGAGAATGCTTTTCCATTGTTCCTGGTTACGGCACTTAATTTCACAGCGTTTCAATTGAGAAAATATAAATGCACTTTAAAGAAACGTAGCGAAGTAAAATAAACTGAATATATTTGAAAATTTAAAAAGATAAGAATGTTTATTACTTGGATATACCGGTCAGAAAAAGTCATATAGTTTCTTTTGGATGACTCATCGCTTAGTTAAAGATCCTTAAAAATGTATAGCTATTAACTAGATAACTATAGCAAAGAGAACATTACATAGAGGGATAGTCCTTAAGGAGATTTCGTTCCGGTTTTAAGTGGGGTAATGTCTCCATTAGTAGATACGTCAGTCTCTTTTGCTCTCTCATGTGCCTTATGCAGTTAGGAAACGTGCAACGTGAACGTGAAGCGTGACATCTTGTCACTCGAAAAAAATGTTATCAAAACGTACTAAAGAGCTAATACTCTTTTATTACACTTCTAAACTCAATGACTAATATAGTACAGATCAGAAAAATGCGTTTGTAACGTCTATCTGTCAGTGATGCAGTGGTGACCAATAGGATGAGACAAGAGTTATGCATTACTCTATTTGTCAGCGGAAAACGCAAGCAGAGATAATATAAATGTTAAGATGTAACATTAAAAAAAATTAAAGGGTATACTTTTGCAACATTTTGACTGTCAAATTCATAAAAAAAAAATCCCCGAGCCGGGAAAGCGCTGTGAAAACCCATACATTTCTAAACTCTGCCGTGAATTTTATCTGAAACGCGCAGTGGAGATAATGTCTTTTAAAACCTATAGTTTTTTCTAGTTGAATGCATGATCTCTGAACTCAAGCGCCTGCCAGTTGACATAGAGTCAAAACCGCCACTTATTGCTTATGGCAATAGCCGAAACTAAATTTAAATTTGATTTTCCTTGTAACTGCGTTATAAAAACATAAAAGGCATCAGCTGGTTGTCGTAGCGAACAACTCGTAAACTACTGAAGGAGACTGTACCTTAGTTATAGTACGGTGGCGCACGACCTGCAACTTTGTCATCCTATAGCTTGCAATTTACGTCTTATAAAATAACTCAATAAAAAGAAATTGGTAATACATAACTTCACGCATATATTAACCATAATGGCAGAGGTGTACAACACCTCCAACCACCAAAAATATTGTTAATGTTTAAATTTATAAAGATAGGTAGGTTATTTTAATACTTAAAGAGCGCATCTCGCCTATAAACAACTGTGTTTGGCGAGAAAAACCATCAAATTGTGTAAATGTAACTTACCATTAAATAAATAAATAAATAAAAAAAAAAAAAACCTACACTTCACCTGTTAAGTTTAGGTCCCATGGGATAGGGGGTGAGCCTTTCGCCATCTACCGAGCATAATTCCAACTCCGTTCTGCTATTGTGAATTGCCTAACGGAAAGTTCACATATAACACTTTGTCCGACCCGGGAATCGAACCCGAAACCTAACCGTGAGAGAGGCATACGCTAACCACTAGACCATCGAGGCAGTATGGAGGATAGAGGTACTCGTAAAAAGGAAATATGCAGAGAAATAAAAAGATCTTAAATAGTATTTTACCAACATTTTCATCACATTAATAATAGAAAGCGTTTAGGAAAAACATAAAACAAAAACTATTTGACTAAAGCTGAACTATATAGGCCTTCATTTTTTCACACGTGGATAGTTAAGTGGATTTCGAAGTCAACATAAGAAATAAACATTTATATTTGACCGGCAATCTATTTATTTTTCCGGTCAAGGCCAGCGGAAGCCCGTCATGTTCAAACAGATTACGTAGAAATCAAACACTGCCTTTGATATGTTCTCGTGTTTTCCCGGAACTTGTGTATCGTTTACAGAAATGATTGTGGAAGGGGGCGGCCCAACTCAATGTTAGTCCCACAGGCTTTCGGAAACTTTCTGTTAAAAGCTTTTGCGTTTAGATTTGCTGATATACAGAAGGAAAATTGTCAGGTTGGTTGATGTCCACGTTTTTACTTACTCTTGACGGTAAGTTCTATTTCAACCTACCAAATGTAATCCTGAATTTGTCAACCTGTCATGTTTGATAAAGAAAACTTGATTTTCCTGAATAAAAAATATTATTAAGAATGTACTTCTTAATATAATTTAGATTTACTGATTTACAGGAGGAAAATGTCAGGTTGGTTGATGTACACTCTTTTACTTAGGTACTATTAAAGGTAAATTCGGTTTCAACCTACCAAATGAAATCCTGAATCTTGTTTTTAAATTTATTTTTTTTTAAATAAAAAATATTATTAAGAAGTATTTTTAGTATTTAATCCGTATTGAAGATTTTATAGGAGTAACAAAAATTTATTGAAAAAAAGGTTGTCGATGATTTTACTTTTCTATTGGTCTTAATAATTACACGGCAAGTAAATATAATTATTGTGTTCTTTCCTCCTGCTATTTGACTCATTTCAATATAGGGTTTATGTACTAGATATGTAACTGCCTAAATGATCTTGTTGTTAGCGTATACACTTTTGACCCCAAGGTTTCTGCTTCGATTCCCGAGTTTCGCAAAGTATTATTTGTGAACTTTCCTTTAGGAAATTCACAATAGCAGCACTGAGTTGGAATTTTGCCCGGCGGATAGGTTCACTCCCTATCCCATGGGACCTAAACATAACAGGTGAAATGTGGGTGTTGTACACCCGTGCCAAACCCTTGTAGGTAATATAGATGTTATGTATTGTATAGTATGTATAGATGTTATTATGTATCTCTATCTGGTCACTTGGCTCCAAGAAGTCCAGAAATAATAACAAAGAATCACTCAAGGCTTATAATGATGTGCAAACGGCCACACATTAAACTATTCATTTCCAGTGTAAGTTGATCTCGCACTACATTGAAGCTTATACAATTCACGACCATCTTATACTAGAAATTACTAAGATCACTCCAACACAAATCACGCAACTTGTACTAAATAGTACTTCATCAAAAGTTTTGTTTTTACGCAAACGTTAACACAAACACAACACAATATGCTACAAGTTGCATGTTGTTGTTTGTATTACATCCGCAACTTTGTACAAACGATGTTTATGTCACGGAAAACAGCATCCTCTAGTGTTATCTCATTCCGCAAACTTTTATTGGCATTTGTTTTATTCAGACGTGATTGCTTACGAAAAGATAAAACGTCCCTTTTTATAATTGAGATATTTTGTCATGATAACATAATGAAAGGTACATCGAATTTATATATATTTTTCTTACCAGATAAAGTATAATCCATATTATTATTATTAGTATTATTAGTAAAGTAATATTAAAGTAATCCATATTATTAGTATTAATCCATCAAGCCATTGTTTATTTTAACTTTATATTTTTGACTTCTTTCCAATTAATGCAATTTCTAAACTTTAGTTGAAAATGACATCTTGCCAGACATTCCAAATACATAACATTAAATTTTTTTATATTGTAATGTTCATAATTCGTTCAAAATATATATTTTTTGCTGAAACATGGTACAAAAATATTTTACAACAAAATAATGTTAATCATGTCTTTAGTATATTAAGATGACATGCAAAATTATTAATTTATTTTCATGGTAATAAAAAGACAGTATAATAAATAGAAATAGCAAAATAAATTAATGTTTAATAATAAAATAAAAGAATTTAATTGAGATTACAAGAAAAATATTCAATAACATAGTAAAATTAAATAAAAATAGTATCTTTATAGGTTTATGTGATTATTGTAAATAGGACATTGAATAATTCACAAGAACATTATTAATCTCTAATAATCATAAAACGTCATTGAAATAATTATATAAATCCTTGATTTAGAAAGAAAACAACCCGTGATACAATCCTTTTCCCCAATGAAAGATTCAATCTTGGAGACCTTTTCTTGATAGTAAAATCTAGTACAACAGACACTACGCGTGTACGATCTGGACGCATCTTTATTTAGCATTTTACAGGCTTTGTAAGGGCCAAGCTTAGCTTTCATCCTGATTAGTTCGCTCAACCCCTATCATTTAACTGGAAATCTATTATCGGATACTCTGGAGAATTGTCCATATTATTTACGATATGACATTTCGGGTTCATTGATGTGTAGCATTTAATATTAAACTAAATAATTAAATTAATGAAAATTGCTACCGAATCGTGTAAGTCTTGTTTAGCCAGATTTTTCCGTTGACTTTTCCAGCGCACGATATTAAAAATTGTTTTCACAACTTTACACGTTACTGTGTCAAAGTTATTTTGCTACCTCAGGAATCGTTTACATGAAATAAGTTTTAGATATTTTGTTCAAGTCTTGAACTGAAAATTTAATAATGGCATTATTATATTTGAAGAATCTGCCTAAGAACCTGGCCTGGATTGTTTTGGTTTGAATCTACAGATATTTCTATTAGAAAGTTGTTATGGATCTTAATTTCTTGCTTCAGCAAGATAACTGTTAAAATCATCATCTTCCTATGCATATCGACGGCATTTTCTTACAAAGAGTTTCTACATTATAAAAATAAATTAGCTACGTCAGAAACAGTAGCTATGGTGTAACGTTGTATGCAGCTGCTCCTACCCCTAGATTGTAAAGGAAATAAGTAATTTAATTTAATAGAACAACTAGTCTAGCTAGCTAGTAAATAATTATGTAGTCGATCATTGAAACGTATTTATAATTATGTACTTCAGTACTTCAATGGTGCATTTAGTAAGACTATGTTTTGCATTTATTCCGTAATAATTGTATGAGTAGTGTGAATGGTGGTGAAGGAGAGAATCAATCATCAAGGGATCTTTACTCATTCCACAATATCTTTACAGGAGACGTAATACTCTGCACGTTGCCGCTAGGCGTACTGAAGGTTGCCGTGGCGAACAATGGACAGAACCAACAGAACTTCGTCAAGTTCGATCCGCCGCTGCCCGATTGGAAGGTATGGGGAACTTTTGTGATTAACAAAGAGCTTATAAATATAGTTGGTAAAAGTTTATAGCCATACGAGAAATCATTATGCAGTTGTTCTTAAAAATAGTGTCTATAGTCACTTTTGGCTCGCGGCTAACTCGATGCCAAGTCAATCTTGCAGGTTAAGCAATGCTAACCGCGGTCTGCCGCGGATCGGTGACCATCTTAACAAAACGAGTTTTCTCGTACGTTTCGGTATTGGTTGCCATTTGAAGATTGCCGTGACGCCGTCGGTATTGGTTGCCATTTGAAGATCTATGGCAGTTGTTACGAGTAATCAGAGGTCAAAAAGTCTGTTAACTAGTCGAACAAAGAGTATCGTATAACTCCGTACTGGGTTGTGGAGGACGGATGGCAGTCGCTCTACGTAAAATACTGATATTGAGGTAAACCCGTTAGACCAGAAGCCGACCCAAAAGGAATAGGGAAAGAGGTTCGGAAGATTGATTCAATTTCACATGTAAACCGAATCAATTCATACTTTCGTAAATATTTTCGTAAACCTAAAGTTATAAGAAATTTATGCTTAATGTAATATTTATTAAAGTTTATATTTCATTATTTTCCTATTATTCTTGACAGTAATAATAGCACGTGTCCACAACATGACATAATTTAGAATTATTTTATTCATAAATGTTATAGTTATGTTATTGCTTAACAATACCCGTGAATCTTGTTTTAGGTGGCTGCTATCAAAAGGCTGGGTTATGGCAATCTAAACAAAGTAGTGCTATGTTTCGAGCGCACGTTCTGGGACCCGAGCGCAAATCTCTTCGGCCATGTCGGCACAACCACAGCGAGCAGAGGTAGGAGATTGACTAGTTAATTCAATTTCACCACTTTGTTTTACAATATTATTTTTGTTGGTGTGTGGTTTGTAAAGAACACTGCACACGGAGGTATATTGTGTTGCTAAATTGCAACAATTTATTTAATGATGGTTAAAACATAAATGTAAATTTTATGGATAGTACCTTTTTTTTTAAACTTTAGAGATTTGAGAACATAAAAAAAAATTGACAACGGTTCTTATTCGCTTTATTAATATAAAGGTAAATATAAGTATTTCTATACGTAGTGTTAGAATATTAGAACAACTGACAGTAACCAAAATGTTTCAAAAATTGATACTAAATGACACTTTAGTGTCAAGTTTTGACATGTTTTAAACTAATTTCGCCTGATTAATCTCGTTTTTTTCTCAAAAGAAAAGGAACACATTGTAATCGTTTGATTCGTTTTGTAGCTCCAATAAGTACCTCAAACTGATATAATAGATGGATAGAAGCATCTTTATATCATCTGTCTACTGTCTATTTTTATGCACCAAGGACTTAAAAAGGCACGTAGGAATATTATAAAAACCAACACCAAGTTGTCAACATTGTGGCATTAAAGTTGCAGCATAATCATTGCGAATATATTTACAAACAATTTTTCAATTTCAATTATAATTCACAACTATACATCACCTTTTTTCTCGCTTCTTTACAAACGACAACTTATCCTAACAAAAAGTTGCCAGTGTGCAAATGTCTTTAGCTGTGTACTCGCTTCATATGCACTTCCAGCGTCAGCTCATATTTCAGAGCGAGGCACAGTTTATGCCATCAATATTAATATACGGCGCACTAGATCAATGCCAATCAATTTGATGATGCTGGGTTTAGGCTATCTGTTAAATAAAATAGTAACCGCTGCAATATTGTTAGGCTTTACGTAAGCAACCTTTTGAAATTGACTAAGTAATCCAGTACAGCATCTATTCCAAATTGTCGTATGTTGTGGGTGTTTCTGGACTTGAAATTAAAAACTCATTAATTTAAAATTTGCTTGTCTATAAAATTGATAAACGTCACCCATTATAGTTAGTTGAATGGTTTACACATAATCTACGTACGGCATAGTACATTAATACTCTTGGCAATAATATTTACTCTTTAAAGCTCCAACTCACACAACTCCAAAATACTTCCAATACTTTCGAGGATAATCTTTCTAAGTAATATTTCACACTATACAATCTCTTATCCGTGCCGCGGATAACAAAATCATGAATTATACCCAGGTGTAAATAGTGTAGCGTGGTGCCGTCGGTGGCGGCGATAACGAATTAAAAGCTGAATTATTTAACGCTACTGAGGAACCCTGAGGGGCGCCTCTTGAAATAAATCACAGACGAGACAAGCTTTTTTACGTTATGCTTTAGTTCACCTCCTTAGCTGTGTTGTGTGTTCAGCTAACTTCATTAAGGCCCCCACATTTGCTGGGAATCCCGGAACAATGTACTGGCTTGTGTTTCTGTAGGGTTCCTTATACGTATTCGTACACTAGTTTCTCTATTGATATTATTGTATATATATAATGTTTTAACATTTGGGCGTTACATATACGTTTTTTAAGGTACAAATAGAGATTATTTGTTTTCCTTGTTGAAATTGTGCTAATATTTTCTACGACTTTATATGCTTTTTAATTCAAAATATTTGCCTATTATAAACGCCTTTGACTAAAATCCGGCAAGCTCATTTTATTTTAATACGAGTTTGTTGTCCATTCAAAAATGTGTTGGTCTACCCTTGTTCGTCACTCGAATGTCTTTCATTATTGTTGCTGATAAAGACATTGTGGAGGAAAGTTTAAGTGACACGACAAAATTTTGTAAATAGAACTGTATCAAAAATTTCATAAATTTAAAAAAAAGTTCTATTGATATATATTTAGTGCGGAATCCGCAAATAGGGAACCCTTCTCACATTTGTCCACTTTTTTAAATTGTAGCCAATTTAACGTTTTCGGGCCGTGTAGCGTTTAAGGAGCTTGGCTATCTGATGTGCATGTATCTTTCAGAGACGCCGAAGAGTTATGTGAGAACTCGCGCCCGCCGCCGCGTTTTTTCTTATGTATCGGACGATCTCTGAATTCATTCCGATAGTTAGGTACCTAAACGATAACAATCTACAAATGTAAAGGCATTCGACTATAAAGGATTGAATCGTTTAACATTTACTTGAGACTGGTGAATTCGTTGAGCTTGACGTTTGAACAATGTCAACTTGGTTTTACCTCTGCGAATATTATAGAGCTGCCAGCCTGTACCGCAAGAATGCTTTATGTTCATACTTATTATGAATGTATAGCTTTGAACTACGCCAGCTTGTTAGTATTAATTTGTCCTCAAGGCTAAAACTATAGGCTATTGAGCGTTTATTGTTGTAACGTAAACCAAAGCTGATTAGGACCTACGTATTGAATTGCACGCAAAATAAAGGATTATTAAATTTGTTTCGACTCAGTAATTGAGAATGTTGGGCTGTAAATGTATTACGCTAAATATTTGTTGCAGTTGATTCGGTCAAACAACAGCTAACTAAAAAGACCGTGGGTCCAACCGTGGGACCGTGGGTAAATTATTTCCTCTCAAGCGATACTTTGTGGAATGATTGGTGGGAGTGGCATAATATATTTTAGTGAAAGTCAGCTGCTAATTTGTTGGACCTGGTCAAACAGGCACCTGTCCCAAACACATCATAGTTAGCTGGCTGTAGCACGGGGAAAAAAATAAAAGTTTGGGCTACAGCTAGCTGAAGATTTGTTTTCTTCAAGATAATGGGTTTGCTACAATTCAAACTAGTTTTGAGACGGGAGGAAATGCCAGTCTGTTTTCCAGTTTGGACCCCTCCTAGCTGCTCATTTCACCAACGGAACCGCAGCTGACTTTCACTTAAAATCTTTATTCAACTCCCTAAATCATTCACATAGTAAAGCTTGAGAGAAAATTGGTCATTGATGATTGTCACGGACTCCGTAATGAAAAGGACCCATCAATGGAACAAATTACACATTTGACAATATTAAAACTTTTCGTTCCATATTCAGCAAACAAAATCAATTGCATAATTTAATTATAAAGTTCAATTTACGTAAATGGAAACAAAACATAGTTAATAGTTCGGCACAAAATATTTGTGTATCGAGAGCATGCCCTATTTAAGCAATTTGTTGTAACAAGATTTATATTTAATGGAAATAAAACACTGGCTGATGTTTATATTAATGTCCTCATCTAAATGTGAATGTTGGTACGATTTGTTAATTTGGAATACTGAAGTCTGTCCACCAATGTATGACATCGCACCATTGTGTGGGGATTAAAGTTAGCGTTCTCAAAACCTCGTGATATACCTAAGTATTATATTAAAAAAATACACAAGTTAGAATAAACCAGAGATGCTATGAATTTATGAAAGTTAAGCATCCAAATGTTTTGCTACGTTTTAGGACTAGGATAAATATAATGCCTTAATTTCATAGGACTATACAATATGACTTAATTTCACCATCAAAGTGGAACACAGTAGTTCACGTAGGTACTGTTTACTATGTAGGTACTACCTACTTGGTTACATTACATACTTGCCCTTCTATACTCGAGCTCGATCTCAAATTATCTAAAATTCTTCTTCTATTCTGCGCCTTATAAAATTTCATTAACCGAACTATAATATATTTTTCTCTGACAGGCGAATTGTTCCTCTTCTGGAACTTATACAGCGCTCCTGTACTTCTCGCTCTGGTGGCTGGAGAAGCAGCCGCGGTGATGGAAAATGTCACTGATGACGTCATCGTGGGCAGGTGCATTGCTGTGCTGAAGACTATTTTCGGACACGCCGCTGTCCCACAGCCGAAAGAATGTGTGGTTACCAGGTATGGACTAATTCAATAAAACCTCATATGTCTTACAGAAGCAAGTGACGAGGCACAATCATGTCGCGCTGCGTCGTCTTTCTTCCACCATTTTTTTTTACTCACTTTCTTAGGCGAGAATAAGGGCTGTATCTCCACCAGAGATGTACGAGGATGTGTAGCAAAGGATCTGTTTGTAAAAACTAATAGAATCATTTAATTTACCTAACCTGATAAAGCGTAGCGTCTCTATAAAAACCGCTTTTGTAAGTTTAAGTAGTATTCTTATATTTTTTTTTTATTATTTGTTCAACTCCGCCTTGGCTGTATTTCGACATTACTGTTAAGGTAGCATTGATAAGATTTTCTATCTAAGTTTATAAGTAATTTATATACAACCAAGCTATGTAAAATCACGAAACAACAAATGCAATACTATATCAATGATTGCAATTCATAAATCGTATTGCAGAGAGATAATATCGCCCTCTAATTACATAACCACAAATTTAGATACCGTGACAATGTCTTGGTCTGTAAAATTAGCTAGATTTTGTCATAAATCTATTTTAAGCCTAGAAGCTGGGTTTAGCAGCAATTAAATGTTACAAATTTGAAGATAAATTATATATAGAGCTTAGTGTAAAGCTTTTATATCAAAATAGTTGGATATATTCGATTCAGTCATTTTACAAACAAAGTAGTTGAGTTTATAGGCACGATGAATGAGGATTTAAATACATAATAAAAATAAATATTCCACAACTCACACACAACGCCATCTAGTCCCAAACTAAGCAGAGCTTGTACTATGGGTACTAGAATAACTGATACTAATACATATATACTTTTCTTTTGTTAATAAATACTTATTATACATAGAAACACCCAGACTAAGACAAACCCCCATGTTCATGCACACATAGATTTGTCTTAAGTGGGAATCAAACCCACAAACTCGGCGTCGCAGGCAGGTACACTACCCACTCCGCCATCCGGTCGTCAAAAATCGTCGTCAATTTAATTTTAATAACTCAGTATAAACTTTTAAAATCTTTCTGTATCACAAACTTATTAACTTGCAATATATATGCTTTATTTCGGGTAAATTTTTGCAGCTGAATTTGAAGCAGTCATCCGTTAACCAATTTAAAATAATGTTGTTTTTTTCCTACCTTTAATTGTTATTGAATATTATCGATAGGGTTGTTTATACTTATTCTTGTAACTTAATTTCATTTTCCTATTTGTTTCAAAGATGGCGAGCTGATCCATATGCTCGAGGCTCATACAGTTTCGTAGCCGTTGGATCTTCCGGCACCGACTACGATCTCTTGGCAGCTCCGGTGCCTGTCTCTTCGCCTCAGAGTAGACTGTTCTTTGCTGGTAAGAACACTTACAACTCTTAGTACATTCATACATGAAATTACGGCTTTATCCCATAGGTACCGACTACACGCTCCACCTTTCTGGCAAAACGTTCTGTTTGCACAAAATATTGGTACAAGTTAGATGGTGCGTGTAGCCGATATCATAAATACAGGCAAATGGAACGCTTTGTGTCTTGTTCTAAATTTGTTTAGCTTCTTGCAACATTCATACACCTTGAGATCTGAATTCGTATACTGGGTACTTTTTTTAGAAGTTACTTAACCGTGTAATGTATGTCTTTTGACCTCAATGAACTTCTAACATTCTCAGTCAAGAATGTAGACGACATCCTAAATCACGGATCATGCATTAATGCAAAATAATGTACATAAATATTAATATCTAATATTCACGACTTGACAGAAGTACAACCTACACTCAGGACTGGCATTTAGATTATTATAATAAACCTAAATGAGCAGCTGGATTTAAATAAATCTATACATTGAAAATTCAAATAATCTCGATTGACTTTATGTACCCCTTTATTAAATTAAATGTTTTGTTGTCTATTCGTAACTTATATGTACCAACCAGTGTTTTTGTTTGACGATTTAAAATGTCCCAAAATAGAAGAATTAAACTTCGTATTGATTATTTTCATAGCATTTAGCAACGCTTAGCAAATTATACTAAGTACTCAACTGTATGTCACGTGACATACAGTTGAGAAATTCAGGGTCCTGGCAAGAGGCGACCGTAGCTTAGTGTTTGCCCGGAATGCAGAGGTCGCAGGTTCAAATCCTGCCGGTTCCATTTTATTTTTAAATTGAGTTTTGTCGTTTTAATAAAACGACACCCAAGGCGCGGTACTAGGGATGGTCCCTGTTATCGCGAGGGTTCACAAACATACATCGTCACAAACTCATTTGATTGAAATTTTGGCGTAAAATATAATATTTTGTTGTACAGGTGAACACACGATGCGAAACTACCCAGCAACGGTACACGGCGCGTTCCTCTCAGGTCTTCGCGAAGCTGGCCGCTTAGCTGATCTTCTGCTGCCCCAACCGCCAATCACGAACGCCAGCGTCGCTGCTACCACCGCCGCAGCCAATCAGGCCACTTAATTTTAATTTATTCTTCACTTACCCTGTAGATGTAGTCTAAGTCTATTTTGAACTTGAAACCTTTAAAATTAGTTAACAGTACTTTTTAAATTGAACTCTTTGGACTGTAGCAGATTGTAATATTTTCTTAATGCGTTATTCTAGTAGTAATCAGATTTTTTTGATTTATTAACTTCTAATGTTGATTATCATCGTTTTGGTATACTTATGACATTTGGGCGTGTAGAAGTAATCCCAAACATTACTATTCCTAAAATATGGCCCATCTGTTGTACTGCCCATGACTTCTCACTGATTTTACCCTAAAAGATCTTATGCAGGCCAACCAAAAGGGCGTCGCATCCTATTGGTCTCAAACCATATAGATGGAAAAAGAAACAGTATTATTATAATCATTATAAGACACGAGAAGAAGAAGACTATTCTATATCTAAGAAAAAAAATGGAACATTTCATTTAATTTTCCATTGCCGAATATTACTACCCTACGAAAACGTGCATTTTAGCTGGATGGGTAAACCTCTTCCTCAAACCCTCAAAGAAATAAAGAACCCCAGAGAATAAATGGCCTGGTCTTATAGCTAATAATGGTATTGGATTTCAATGGCCAGTTGCATAATCACTCTAGAAATATTGCAGTCCGCTTTGGTCCATTCGTAATTGACAGGTAGATATTCGTTCAGTATTTAGAATAGTAGGATTTAATACGGTAGATTTAGTTCCCATTTATTTTAAGATTATGACTTCTTGTGAAAGCTCACATTATTTGATATAACGTCGTTGTCAAACCAAAATCTGCTATGTTTACTTTTGTAAGATTTCTACTTTAAACCTCTGCATATAGTTCGCTGCTATATCCTACCATATAAAAAACTGTCATGTGCTTATGACCATTATATGACGATCTACGACCTCTTATTGACGACCTCTTACCTACAATCCCTTGAATGCAGGAGACCTTTTTTTGTCAATTTCTCAAAACTATGATTTCTGCACATAGCAGATTTTGGTTTGACAACGACGATAAGTTATGAGACTAAACATGGTTATTTTCTTTCTAAATATTAGATTTAACGAGCTATTTACCATGTATATTTGTTGTAGCGGGTTATTTCAAATTATTTGGTTCATATTTACGGATGAGATGCAACTTGGTTCTACAAATTTTATATCTGAGCATTTTAAAACGACAATCCTCGTTATTTTGGAAGTTATCATTATTAAGTGCGATATTTTAGTTGTTTTTATTTTATCGATAGTAAAAGAAAAACAAAAAGTGTTAAAGCAATAGTATAGTTGAAAGTGTTGACAATTATGTAATGTCATTCATAAGCTTGATACTTAAAACTGAATAGTTCTTTCATCATGCTGAAAGCTTGATTTTTAAATAATGTTGCTTGCCAAGTTGCAAAATATTGGTATAAATCTTAGTTAATTATACTCAAATGATTTACTTTAGTAAAATTTTCATGTGTTGTGTGCTGATTTTCGTAAAGATGAGACTGAACGTTGGAAAATAGAGCAATTACAGAAACGATTAAACTTAAATTAATTAGTATTGCATTTTATAAGGTACTAAAACCGTAAATAATGTGTTCCATTTGTGTTTAAAATGATCTTTTTTGACTGAGTTCTTATGTAAAATTGGTAATGACGAATTCACGAGGTGTGGAATAAAATAATAACTTACTTAATAATTGTATGCATTTGTTTAATTGTAATAATTTCTTATTATTATCTTCCATCAAAACCATTGACATAATTTACATTTTGAATAATTTTATTTCACCCTCTTGAATTTACATTTACATTTACAGAAAATGGACCTGTATTTAATTGTATTTGAATAGTTTTGTAACAATAAAATGTTTTGAAAGTTTTTGTTGTCCATTCCGTTCCAGTGCCCATTGATTGGTCAATTTATATGACAAAAAGTCACACAATATAGCCCGAAATTACCAGGATCGATACAAAAGGTTTCTCCTGTATAAACGTTATAATTGGACGATTTGGTTCTTTAAACAAATACACCTGCCTCTGTAACGTTGCACCTGTTTTACTCCTAGTACAGATAGTTATCTCTTTCACACCTATAAATTAAAAAGAGATAGGGTAACCGTGAGAGATAATTTTGATTGGTGCAGCGATGTTTTATAGTTCTCATTCGCCTGCTCTAGTACACTGAACGTGTTTTGAGAAACAATTAATATTGCGCCAATTAACCGAGCGTGGAATGGCCCGACTATATTTTACCACTTCTTAATAATAGTATTTACGATGTGTTTATTAAGTTTGCTTGAAAACTTGGCCCTTCATCAACTGATTAAAATTTCTGGTGATTTTTTCTTGCCTTGTTGGTCTAGTGGTTAGCGTGTGCGCCTCTCACTGCGAGGTCTCGGTTGTAATTCCCGGGTTGGGCAACGTGTTATTCGTAAACTTTCCGTCAGGAAATTTACAATAGCAGCACGGAATTGAAATTGTGCCCGGTGGATGGCGATAGGCTCACCCCCTGTCCCATGGGACCTAAACATAACAGGTGAAATGTGGGTGTTGTACACACCCTACTGTGTAATATAGGCGTGCCACACACCTGCTAATAGTCATGACTCATGCATGAGCTACAGAATAAAATAATTAACAAAAAATACACTTGTCTTAGGCACGGGGGTGTAAGGGCATCGAGATTAAATTATTTTCTATTTTTGTCCTATTAGACTACTCTAGTACGTTTTCGTCTACAAAAGAGCAAATTATTAGAGATGTGCCGACCACTTTTGTGGTAGCCGACTGCCAATAATCTAGTATTAGGAGTGCTGCATAGCTGGTACTGCTATGTAAATACTGCATGTGATGACGCAACGAACAATACAAAAAAAAGATATTGCATAGCATTTTTTATCAACTTATGTAATTATAACCCGAAACTCTAAGCAGGCATGAGTCACCAGATTGCCGAGCTACGCATGCGCAGTAACGCCGATACAACCAATGCCACCTAGAGGCGAGTTGCTGAACTAAAGAGACAAGCGTGATATTTCAAAAAAGTCATTAAAAGTTCTGCTATTCATCGATAGATGTCAAAACTAAAAAGTATCACCGCTGTGCCAGTCGGAGTGGGGGGTGTTAGGTTATTTTCGTTACGGAATTTCTGGATTCGGTCTCCACGCTCAAGCTCCGCGGTAGAAGCTATGCAATAGCTTAATAACTAGGTTTTAAATGCATATGTAATTTTAAATTTTACTGAATTTAATTCATGGCTTTCCCGGCTAGTCGGCCGCTTATTTATGCGCCAACTAGTCGACTACTCGAGTGTTGACTAATTAGCTAGCCGACAAGTCAGCCAAACCCATAGTCGACCCATCTCTACAAATTATATAACACTAGTAGAAAAAAGCTATTTAATATTGACAATTTGCTAGGAAATTGTCTTCCTATTTTTATAGGCTACTGTTAGTACCAAGGGGCTAACACATATTCTCAAAACTACCAAATATAAACAAAAGAACGTAAAAATCAAGATCAAGCCGTTATGGAGCTCGAAACACGAGAATTTTATTGTGTAAGAAGTCAAAATAAAACATGATCTCAAAAATTAAGATACTGGTAACACAATATTTGTTCCGACCACACAAATTGCTACTATTGTTAGTGTATTAAATCAGGGCTGTCCAAACTATACACCTTCGCGGGCTAATTAAATTTCATACAAAAGCTGGAGGGCCAGAAAAATATTTTCAGTTGTCAAGTAAATAAAATACAGTGTAATTTTGTCTTACTATGTTTATTGATTTTTCGTTAATTTATCTTTAACAATAGTATCGATATCCACGTCAACATTCGTTGTTGCCAGGCGCATTGCATGAAGAAGTGATTTATCTGACAGTGAAGATCTATACTTGGATTTTATAAAATTCATTGTTGAATATGCACTTTCACATAAATAAGTGCTGCCCATCATCGATCCCATTTTCAAGCCAAAATTTTTTAGCCTGGGGAAACGGTCGCCAAGGATCTTAAAAAAATCCATTCCTGTCTCTTTTCTACCCTTGAAAAAGGGATCTGACTGAACGTCACATAATTCTAACTGGTATTCAGTCTTTACGCTTGTTTTTTCAACTGTTAATGGATTCGTAAAAAAAAGAGATAAATCGCTCTCTAATCCTTTGAAATCAGCAAAACGCCGCTCAAATTCAAATATTACCTCGTAGATATACTGGATGTGGTCCGAAAAATTGCATACTTCTATTTCGCTATAAAGTTTTTTGCAACATGGAAAAAAAGAAAAATCATTTTGTTCCAGTGATGTTTTGAATAATCCCAGTTTATTTTTGAACCCATTCACATATCCATACAAGTTGGCTATATTGTGTTCTTTGCCTTGTAGCTTCACTTTTAAGTGAATGTTGCAAGACTGAAGATAAATAATTATACCAAGTATTGAGTACATGTTTTGACAACGAATAATATTATCCAAACTATTTGTGTCCAAAACTATTTTTAGATTAAAATGTGTGTCGCGGGCCGCATGAAAACAAGCCGCGGGCCGCATGCGGCCCGCGGGCCTTTGTTTGGACAGCCCTGTATTAAATAGTCGCTCTTATCATTAGTAGTGGGATACCATTAGACATAAAACACAATGTCATTGAGTGTCTGTATACAAACCATTAAACGAAATCCAGGAGCGTCGGTATATTATTACACTATGCTCCGATTTCACCAAACTGCTATATCGACGGTTTCATTAAACCTGATTTTACATCTCTCTCTCTCTCATTAAATGTTTGTAAGGGACAGAAAGATAGAAGAGAACCGTAGCCCGGCGTTGAACGAGGGTGTTGAAATCGATACTAAAACAACATAAAGAGAATTTATTTATAGTTTGGTTTTAATTTCAGTTTGTTTACACGCTAGGCGGGGCACTGACGGATTTATGGTGAATTTTAATTGCATTTTTAATTATTTTTCAACAAGTACTCGCCGCAAATTGAATGAACCACTCGCGATCTTATCTTGTGTGTCTAGATGGAACTAAAAACAATGTCCCGGATATTTTCGTCTGACGTTATTATTTATGAGACTATTAAAATTAATATTATTATAACGCCTCGTTGATTTGGCTAAGATGTTGTTAGCAATGTCCGTTACAAACTATTTTGCTATTAAAATTCATTCATTAAAAATTCAATAAATTATTTTGACATATATAAAGCTTGTTCATTGGTTTAATCAAACCTTACAAATAAAAGCTTATTACATTAGCCATCTGATTACAATGAATTTTTACCATTTCGTGTTTTTTCTTAAAGTTGCCATCTTACATTATAAAACCGATTAAAAATAATATCAATTTATATTGTTCAATGAACGGATATTCCCAAATAAAAGCCGCTGATTCAAGCCTATAAAATAACAATAAAAATATTGTCATAGTTTTTACGGTGTTTATGGACACTTTTTAAGTCATTTTGACTATTATAATGCGAGACCAGTACGTTCAAATTAAGCGTTAAATCAGTTGGATACTGAATAAGACAAGTTTTTTTAAAGACTATCAAAATTTTATTGGTCATATGTTATTATGATTGATTGAAATTTTGTGACAAATTTATAGGCAATTATAAGTATGGGTACTCTTAGAAGAATCTGTTCGGCAGCATTTGCACGTATTCGGGATTTTACGAACATGTTTAAAAAAAGCATGCAATTATTAAATTTAGAAGCCAAGTACAAGCATCAAAAGCGTAGCCACTTCAATTGTGCCATATGTACGTACACATCAGATTTTTGTTTGTTTGCGTGACGTTTAAGTGACGAGGCATAATTTTTACGCACACATCAACCTGTTTTTGGCTTCACTCTATACAGAGTAGTCGTATAAATACTACCAATCTCACCAATCTGGCGTTATTAATCTATGATAAAGGTAAGTTTAACGACCAAACAGGCTGAGGAGTGTGAAGCCTACGTTATAAAATATATTTTAAACACAAGGTAAGTAATATTGTTATTGTTTCGTATAATTGTGGCCTGAGAATCTGCAACAGACAATTCGCCTTTGGGTAGGACCTAATTGTTTTCTACGTATATTGTAACTACTGTATGTTTTTAAGTTTTTCTTGGTAGGATACCATTGTGTCGAATGAAACTGCGTTATATTTTGTGTATTGATTGATGTCTTCAACCATTTGCGTTCTAGAAAAAATATACCTAAGCATGACTCTAAGCAGATTGCCTTGTTCTCTAGCGGTGTAATTTGCGACCGCTCACTGTGAGATTTTGAATTCAATTGCTGGGTCGAACAAAAGTGATGTTTGGGTGTTTTTTTTTTTCTTATTAGAAAATTCTCAGTAGCAGCACGGAGTTTGGAATTGTGCTCGATAAATGGCGATGAGCTCACCACCTATCACATGGGACCGAAACATAACAGATGAAGTATTCGCGTCATTTTTTTTTTTCATAAATATCTCACAACTTACACAACGCCATCTAGTCCAGAATAACTGATGTTAATACATATATACTTTTTTTTGGTAAATACATAGAATACATACACCCAGACTTAGACAAACCTCCATGTTCATACCCACTAAGATTTGTCTTAAGTGGGAATCGAACCCGTGACCTCGGCGTCGCAGGCAGGTACTCTACCCACTCCGCCATCCGGTTGTGAGTGATAAACACACCCTTCTGGGTAATATAAACGTGATATGATGTTAACTTATCCGCAAGCAAAATACTTATATACTTCTCGGGTTTTCTACATTTTAGCTTTTTCGATTAGTCTTTTAAACAATTTGCTCAAAAATCATCGAGATCTTGTTAATTTCTTGTTCTAAATTCCAACAGCTTAATATGGAATTAATTGCGTTAGGACGTTCCAATAAATCTAAAGTCGTTATTACATGACTCCAGTTTGCTTAGACTGCTGTTTAACTTCGAACTGACCAAGTGCTCCATCTTTTCCTTCAAACGAAAATAAACTTTGTATTTAAAACATTAAGGTTTATATTTGTATCTTGTGGTGTCGCTATATTCCATTTTTCAATCTTATTATCTGATTTTACTAGCCCACGCCCATTGATTAACACGGCAGATAAAAGTTAGTTTAATGAAGTATTTTTATACTTAGCATTTTTTCACATTGTTAGCTGACAGCCAGTTTTAGGACAGGATTTAGTGGAGTCGATACATTTTTAAGATAGTGCAATTTCAGATCTACCTACTAAGAAAATTTTATTTTTTTTATTTTTATTTTTAAATTTAATTTAAATTTGTGTATTTTTAAAATATTTTTTATACGATACATGTTATAAATAAGAGTGATAAACTAAAAGGATGGTGTGAGCATCATCGAAATTCTAAAAATTCAGTAGGTTTTTTAAAATTTTAAATAATTAAAATAGATACTCTAGTTTTAATTAAAACTGTCTATGTTAAACTTTAGTTCAGTAACTATATTCGGTTCTGTATCCTATCTTAAAACCAAGATTGACATTATATATTACATAGTAAAATGAATCTTTTTTATCACTTACAGGTGTTCAGTTATAATTATGTATATGATTCTATTATGAGTCACATGAATAGCTGAGTCAGTTATGTGTATTGATTGCAGAACAGCTGTAAATCTAAATTTCTAATTTGGGTTAACTGCAGGTCTAGTTTCACAAACAAATGAAACCTCAAATCAGTGTAAATCTTGGTACATGATATAAAATATTGGTTTGTCAAACTTCAACGACTACAATACATTAAATCGATAAAATAGTTTGAATGCCAGGGGTGTTAAGTTGAGCGAAAGTGGACCAGTGAAGAATTCAGAGTAGGTATGTGATATATTTTTCTAAGGTTATTTGAGTGTTGTACAAAGTGCAATCTAAAAATCCTTGTTTATTGTTTTTTGACTATGAGGATCTTACTTCCAGGCATCGAACGTTAGTTATTGAAACGGTCTTTACTTCATGCCTAAATACATACCTATTTCATTAAAATTATAATATCACGCTTATCATTAGGTCCTGTACGAGCGATGTCACCTTTTAGGGAATAAAAAAAATTACTGAAATTCTGTAATTTGTTGTAATTTTAGTTTTGTAATTTGAACAGCCACGGCAGCCTAAATACTTAATTACAGTCCTGCACTCATTCAGCCAGATCTCTGCGACTTACAACATCATTTGATGAACTGTAAGCTCATTATTCCTACCAAAGCTACAAAAACAAATATACTAAATATATTATATAAATAATTAATTTCCCCATCAGTAAATAGAAATATAGAGGAATAATCAAACTACATCAACAAAATGTCAATATCATGCAGCTGCTTCAAATCCAAAATGATGATTATTAGAAAAATGATTATTTAGATGTCGAATTAAACAAGTTAAAATAAATAAAATAATGTTTATCACAATGGTGTCAAGAAAATAGAATGACCTTGAATATAGAAAAATGCTATTACATACAGTTCACACGCAATAAAAACACAAAAGAAAATACATATAACATGGATGGAACTATTTTAAAGCGCTCATACGAAATTTGTGATTTAGGTATTCTAATGGACACACAATTAAAATTCGATTCTCATATCTTAAAAGTAGTCGCGAAAGGTTTTAGGATGCTTGGTTTTGTACTACGTAGTTGCAAAAGATTTAAAAACTCAAGCACCAAGATTAAATTATTTAATACACTAATCAGGCCAATACTCGAATATAACACGGTTGTGTGGAACCCACATTATGATGTCTACAGCAAGCGCCTCGAAAGTGTTCAGAGACGTTTTCTCTACCATTTGTCTTATGGTGACCATATAGCAAGAGAATTGACCAGCTATACAGACAGACTAGCTCACTATCATATAGGTACACTTGACAGTCGCAGGAAGTTTCTGGATGCTATATTTCTCTACAAATTGCACAATAATATTATAGACTGTACACAATTGCTGAGTTGCATCTCTTTTACCATCCCATCACGTTTACCTAGAAAGAATGTCTTCAACCTATTTTCTTTACCAACGGCAAGTACCAATCTCGGTCATTACGCCACTGTACCTCGTCTTTGCCGACATTATAATCATATGTCAAAGTGTAACGATCTAGACCTTAGTACTCCTCCACTTGTTTTTAAACGTCTACTCAAATCTATCGTCTTCAATAAAATTAACCAGTAAAGTACATAATTATTTTAGTATCATAAATTGTATCTCATGATTCTGATATCATGTATTTTTAATGCTTATATTGTTTTGTTTTGTTTTGTTAATTTTAGTTTTTAATTTTATTTTATTTTAAAATGTAACTGTTAGTTTAGTATTTGTTTTGATTTGTAAATGCCTTAACCAAATTTTGCATGCTGTGGTCTCTTATAATTGAGAGTATACACAGAAATGATTCCATATCATTGTATTGTGTGTATAGTGTGTATAACTCTTGTTAGAGATCCAAATTATAAATAAATAAATAATAAATAAATAAATAAAACATAAAAATGTAAAACAAATCCGCTCAACTGAATCCCTCTTCCAAAACCGCTTCGTTACAATTAACCCTACCTACCTTAAAAAATAGCCGACTCGGACAAACGAGGAATTAATATCGTACTCCGCGGCCATTTATTTTGAGTTCCCACTTCCCACTTTGTACTTACATCGCCCTTTATCTCTTTGTAATTATGCATCAACCTGTATTGTTTGCCTAAGATTTGTTCCTACGATGAGTAATTACTCGCTTTGAGTAGCTACCGCGGTTGTTTATTGCAAGTACTTTGTAGCGTAATGCGGTTGCGAGTATGTTTCTTTGTTCAGATGGTATGTGAAAACCTGATTACTGTTGTCTTATCTACTTGGGTTGAAGAAAAGTTTTGTAGGTACGTAATTCATTAAAATAGATGCAATAGAAACCTATATACCTTTACAATAATCAAAAAAAAAATGGAAAATTAAAACAAACAAAATTTTCTTTTGCGCTAAATGTTTTTGTTTTTATTTAGTGTTCTACCTATTTTTATTAATATTGTGACGTAATTCCGTCGTTTTATCTTTTTAAAGAATTAAATGTAAGAATTTCAAAACGTCTCTTATTAAAGACACCAACGCGGTCAACACAAAACGGTTTTTTTAATTAAAATAACAGAAACAAAAATAAAAAAAAATATTTTTTGACAAAAGTTGTGTAAGTTTTGCAACTTACACAACTTTTGTCAAAAAATATTTTTTTATATAGCCAGTCGTATATTTACAAATTTTATATTTGTGTAATGTACAGGTATTTTTTGCCAGTTTATAAATTTGTAGTATGTACAGTGGGCCAACGAGTTAGGTATGCAGGGCAAAAAATTTAAAGTCATCGTAAATACTTACTACACTAGTTATGAATAAGTGAGTTACATATCTAAATAGTGAGTATATTAAACTTATTAAATAAGTAATTCACACATGCATATCTTTTGCAGTCAGTTTTCACTATGGTGTAGAAGTTTTTGCCCTGCACACCTAATTGCTTGGCCCACTGTACAGTTGGCAAAGCAATTAGGTATGCAGGGCAAAAACTGCCACGTCATAGCAAAAAGTTATACACTAGTTATAAATATGTGAGTTACATAATTATCTAAATCATTAGTATTTTACACTTCTTAAATATGTATTTGACACATACATAACTACTGTAGTCAGTAATTTACTGTGACGCAAAAGTTTTAGCCCTGCAAACCTTACTTGGCCCACTATATATTTGTTACAAAGTTATTACCAAGTAATACTAACTAGTACTTCCTTATAATAAATAATTACCCTGTAGCCTCTTATAATGAATCTAAATCATGTAAGTACAAACAAGTTTCTAAACACATAATGGCAAGCGGTAACCGCAACTCATGTACAGGACTTGTACAAAAAGCTACAAGTTTGATGTACATGTAATTGTAGACTGTTACCATCTAAGCATTTTAAGTGGTAATGTGGTATTCTATAAATCCTTTTTTATATGCCAGGCGTTACACGAAATTTATCTTTATTGAATTCTATCGCTTGCTGCTTTGTTATTACGGTTGGTTATTGCATAGCTTTAACTTTTGCTCATGACCTGAGTTCATGAGCAAATTCGTCACTTTATGGTTCAATTAAAAAAAATAATATTGTTTTATTTTTTTATTAAATAAATCATTCACATCATATCCATAAAAAAAAACATTCATTCGCATATTATTCAGTCTTGTAAATGCCACTCACACCATTTCATTTGTAGTGAAGTATCTATAGATGAAAATAAAAATGTTTGTATGTAATATATCGCCTCTTTACAAGAGCAACGTGACATCTCATGAAAACGTTTTTTTTTATTATTTGATAATTTAAACCGCGATGTCGAATTTTATTTTTCACAAAAACGTGGCAATTTAAGAGTGGATGTTTGAGAAGCTATGAGTGAAAGAGACGACACCACCGTGGCAAATGGCGTTATCACATTGTCTCTTTCGGTGTGGCGTACGACTTGAACAACGCGATGCGTTAATTTGCCCCGCACGCGCAACGAGTGAAGTGCTCCTGCTTATCACAAAAAATGTGGCATCACGAGTATAGCACGTTTTTAGTGCAAAGGTATGTTTCTTGTTGTGATTTACTTTAACTTGAATAATGTGATATTAGTTATTTAACTTGTTTTTGTTGTAAAACTCGTGAGTATTGAGAATGAGATAATGAATATTGTCACATTATTGATGAAAAAGTTACAAGTTTTCTTGGTGATATCTTTGTATGTAACCATGTTGTTGATGAATCGTTTTCAAATATTGTGGGTTATTTTATTTTACATCATTTTTTTAGAAAACCTTTATGTTTGCGTTTATATTATGCCAAAATGTTACATTATACCTACGTGCTAAAATAAAGTAACTTTTACGAATTTTGTTCCAGATGGCATCACACTCTAGGTTGTTAGTTCAATTGATTGAGTTATGTTCCTATAATTTCATTATTTCAATCCACTTTTTAGACAAAGGCATCGCAGTTGATTCCATCCGACCTCGTAGTAATTCGACTAGTAGCAGCGGTTCCTCTAGTTCTAGCAGCTCTTCAAGTTCTAGCAGTTCTGCAAGCAGTGGCCCTTCTATGTATCAAGGTGAGTTGATTTATATCCCACTATTCTCACAAAATTAGATGGTAATTGATCAAACCAATATCACACCACTACATAACACTTCAACAAATTGATTGCATTTATAACGCATCATAATGCAATACCCATCGGAGCTGGTACTTGGATTGATTTTAATTCGATTCTAAACAGTTTCATTAAAATTAATCTGAGCCCCGGTTATTCAAATCATTGTAATTAGTATAATTTAGTATTATTTATGATTTTGTAATGTTTTGACGTGTTCAAGCGCCTCCTGGGGCCTATGAAAATAAATGATTTGAATTTGAATTTGCACGTTTCAGACAGCGACGACTCAGTAAAGGATCCTGATTATGAAGCCCAACCAACAAAACGTGCTGAGTATTCTTTTGATACTGACATGAAACAAAACATCACTACCAACTGTAATAACATATAGGATGATCAAAATTTGGTTACATCTGATTTAATGGGTTCAATAAACATTGGAAACCACGAGGAACCACGTTCGTCTACAAACGAACATACAATGGTATTCAACGATCTCGGTTTCATAGAGAACAGTGAATCTTCTGCGATTGAAAACGTATGTAACGGAAATGCTGTACGTCTAATAGTGGTCTGGTCCAACTAAAACTGGTAAAAAAAGAAGACTAAATGTAGCAAACTGGCAAGTCAATGTAGCTAAACGACTGAGAAATAGTGGAAAGCCTTATCAATCTACCAAGTCAAAAAAAATCATGCCAAGTCGTGAATTGAAACCTTCTTGTAAAGATAAATGTAAATTTAAATGTGGGCTTAAATTTACAGAGGAGCAAAGTCAGACCATTTTAAATGACTATTGGAGCTTAGGTGCAATTGAAAAACAATGGACGTTTATTGCTAATAACGTAGACATAGTCATCCCAAAATAATGTTACGTTAAAGTTGATTCGGATGGAAATGTTGCAACTATACGAAACAACAACAACGCTTTCTTTTTGACTATTTCGGCTGAAAAAACAAGAATTTGTAAATTGTTCTTTAAAAATACTTTGGGGATTAATAATCGACCCATAGAGAAAAAGAAAAATAGCTACACTAATATTTCTTCCATGAAAGATAACCGAGGTACTCATTCAAACCATTATGCAGTGGATGAAAGCATTAAAAATGGCATTAAATTATTTATTGAGTCTATACCAAAGATTGAGTCACATTACATCCGGACTAACTCAAAACGACAATATATTGATGGTAGCAAAGCTGTCACAGATCTTCATAGAGATTATGTGAAAAAATGCAAATCCCAAAACGTCGCCTTTGGAACCTACATTACATTTTATCGTTTTTTCACACAAGATTTTAACATTTAGTTTTTCACTCCTAAAAAAGATTTATGCGATGTATGCGAAGTCTTTAAAAACATCACAGATGAAGAGAAAGAATCTGAAAAACAAGATTATGAATTACATCTTAAGGAAAAAAAATTGTCTCGTATTGAAAAAGAAAAAGATAAGAACAACAAAAATATTTAAATAGCGGTCTATGATCTTCAAGCAGTCAAACAGCAAGTCTAAACTAAATGTACTTAATGAAACAATTTGTAACTTATAAAGTAATTCAGTTGAGAGTTATGTATGGGATGAGTCTAACGCCAATAGAGGTGTCAACGAAATAGCTTCCTGTGTTTACAAATACCTGGAGAAAATTTCCGCAACGGCTGAGGACCTCGATGTTGTCTTTTATTCAGACAATTGTGCCGGACAGCAAAAAAATAAGTTTATGATCTCGATGTACACTTACGCAGTCAAAATTCTGCCAAATTTTAGATCAATTACACACAAATACCTCGTTAAAGGACATACGCAGAACGAGGGCGATTCAGCTCACTCTCAAATAGAGAGAGAAGTTAAAAGGCAACTGAGATAATAATAGTCAATAGGCATAATAGTCAAAGCATTAATTTAGATTTGCAAAAAGGCTATCTTCATAAACCTGGACTAGCAGAGAGAAAAAAAGCTGATCTCATGGATTTGCTAAATAAAAACCTCATTCCAAGATACCACAAGCCATTTTACGAATCATTGTAATAATACTGATTACGTACAAGATTTATTTAATTGTATTTTTAGAAATATTTAATTGCCATATTTAAAATGATAGCGTTTCTACTAGTAACAAGAGAATTTGTGATACTATGTTTATGAAGGGTGATAGCAATGTTCCTATTTTGAATTTTTAAGTACCTTTTATAAAACTGGGTGCCATAACTGTGTTATAAGACGTTAATTACTATAAGGTAACGTTTACTTTAAGTACAGTTAACTTTTAGATTTTTTTATTTGTATGAAAGTATTTTTTTAGTTACCTTATAATTTTAATTAAAGCGAGTACTAAGTACTATGTGATTGATTGATCTATTGTTGATTATTGTGCCTTAAATAATTTAATGGTGTAGGTTAGCCATTGTTTTCGTAAATTTGTATTTTTAAATACAAGATCTTTATTATGATAGTGTGTTTTATTTAATTTACCACACAGCCTTCCATCTAAATTTAACACCTTCAATGTGATATATCAATATGTTACAAGCATTTTGTGCCATATTTTCATTATAAACGTGACATGTGTGACTGTGTTTTTTTAAATCAGTTTTTTTACTTCTTTCTTATTGAACTGAGTTAATTTTTGCTTATTTTCAGAAAGCATATTGATTACCACAACAGTTAAATTGTTTTACTACGGTAAAATTATCAATATTTTAGAATTTATTAAAGTTTAAATGTTTAAAATTGCTCTCCTGTAAAGTTGTGGTTTCAAAGATATCACGTTATTCTTGTAAAGAGGCGATATGTACTTACATACGTAATTATTATTATTAAATTTTGCACATTGTGTGGTGTCATACATTGTTGGTACTTTACAATTTTGAGATAATATTAGGTACAGCATTCTTATTTTATTTTGGGCATTTATTTTTTTGGCCTAGATGCCGATGTAAGGTTTCTAAGAACGTGTATTTAAAATATTACTTGGTTATAAAAATGATCAAAAATAGTTTAAAACTATTTTATATAGTTTATTCAATAGGAAAAAAAAATATTTTCATAAAAATATACATATAGTTTTTAAAACTAAATTAGTCTAATAATTAATAATTGTTTATTCAATTAAAAAGAAAAAATATAAAATTTAATTGGGTAAGTATATTTTTATTTTATTGTCCCACCGAATATCAAATAATGATTTAATTACTACTATAGTATTTAATGTAAAAATAAAACTATTTTTAAAACAACTATGAAGACTAAAAAAACAAAAGCAAAAGCTTGCCAAGCTTTTCTAATTAGAAGAAGTTAAGCTTAGGGCGACATCTTTGAAACTTTAATGTAAGTTTGTGTCGGCACTTTTCCGCCTGCTGCTCCAAGTCCTACGACGATGTTACGCTTGTTGATTTTTGTCGTTGCCAGTAGATGTCTCTGGCGTCAAACGCGTGCGCAAGTAAGTTTAGCGCCATCTTTATTCGAAGTGTAGCAGTTGTGATTCTGATGCTTCACCACTCTAGGTCACAGTTCAAACTGTTTCTAATAGATGGCGCTGAATACATACTTGTTATTTAAAAAAATGCTCTCTGTTATTCGTAAGTGAAACTACTCAATAAACTACTGCTAGGGGCGGGTTTACCCTCGAGGAGATAATTATTCCAAAAGTGGAACTATAAATATTTTAAGCGGTCTTTGTCTAAGAATTCCGTGAGTTTCTTGACAGAGGACACGCTAATCATAGTGCTATGCATTAAAATATTATACACATTTGACAAAACTGTAAGCGCTCACTGTTTCGTATTTAAAATATAAATATGATTTTTTATTTTGTGTTATATATTTACAACTCGCTATTGCTCGCAGCTTCATTCGCAAGTTTTCGTTATACTACTTATATATTGCCAAGATTAGCAAACTGTGTTCAATTTAAACAACCTACTTTCGCCCGTGGTTTCATCCGCGTGGTAGGTACTACATCTATAAATCAAAAAGATGTACTGACCCGACCACTGGTGAATATCCATAAAAATAATATAATAATATCCATGTAACATTTTACTTCAATCTAAGTAGTTTTTGAGTTTGTAAAAAACAGATAAATAGACAAAAAATCAAATTGAAAAAAATTGGCTCTAATCTAATATCGTTTGTACACGTATCAAGTATACTTTTGAAAAAAAAAATCCAATGTACAGATTTTACTTTCATACAATTTTGGTAGTAGTAGTAGAGATATAATTTAAAAAAAACTGTCTGGCCGTGTGCAAAATTATGGATTTTTAGGCGGTGTTCCAACTTGGGCAATAAAAATGGTATATATGTAAAAATAATACTCTTTACAACATCAGCTGACAGCATCCCTAATATTGATGATAGAGCTTTTGTGAACAATTATTCACAACCTTTAACCTACCCTAAATATTAGTCACCTAGATACTAGTTCAGTAGATAGTGCTTGCACTACTGTGTGTTCTGATTTGGTTGTGAGATTAGGTTCTGACGTAGTTATCAGATGAAGCGACGCATTTACAATCTGCTAATGTGGATTGTGAATGTTCATGGTATTTAGCTGCTGTTGGCACTTACAATGTATATACCACTACACGTACGTTTGCTATAAATATAATTATCATATTGAATAAATAAATAAATATCACACAGCTAGTACAATGGGTACTAGAATTACTGATACTAATACTTAATTATATACTTTTATTTTGTAAATACATACTTATTAAACATAGAAACACCCAGACCAAGAATGAATACGACATTAAGCTCGCAGTAAAAGCATAGTAAAAGTCTCGTCAAAATCGGTCTAGCAATTCCAGACGATGTTTATTTTTTGTAAAAACATGCAGTTATAGGTGGTCGCTGGTTGATGGGGGGTTGGTGGATGATTAAGGTTTTAAGAGTCCCTGAGAATGAAGAAGAAGGAAGTAAATTAATAAGTTCTCAAATGTTTTTAAATTTCGGTCATATCAAAACGAGATGGAAAGTGATTTCATTAAGCTGAAAAGTTTTGACAGAATAACATCTGCTTAAAAACATTAATAAATAACGCAGTTTGCAAATAAGATACATACTTTTAATCCCCACAAATTACTAATAGGATAAAAACTTGTCAAAATTCATCTTTTTCAACTTTGATGGCAGTTTTAGAGCTAATAAGGAGCTCCCATTAGCAATTAGCGAGGGCAAAAAAAAGTCACATATTTTTTTAAATAATATTTGTGTATTCATTCAGATTACCTACTGCTTTTTAAGTGATATCACCCATCTAAGAAACTTTCTTTGTTCCACGCGACATAACACAAATTAACCTTTGTTACTTTTCTCTAACAATGTGAAATTGCTCGTGATTAGCTAGGTCATATTATGTCAAGGTAACACTCGTATCACAATGCAAGCACCTGTGACACATCATTATTAAACCTAGCAGACCTTAAATCTATAACAATATAAAAAGTATTTCGAGAATTTCTCCTCATTTCACCTTTGCAAGTGAATAAGAGTTCGTGTCTATGAAATTAATAAATAGTAAAACGGTGACTGTTATAATGTCGCTCCTATCTATTGCTGTGTTTGTTATATTCATTATTTTAACAGCGGCTAAAGCTGAAGTGCAACAAAAACCTCCACAAGCATCATCAGTTCAAAATTTCAAAGAATTCGTCGCTAATATGATAAAGGATCAAAGTTCCAAAATCCAAACGCTGCTCAAAAAAGTACAAACAAACGCACAATCAGTATTGGAGAAAATAGAAAACATTAAACAAGATTCCAAAATGAATAAAAGACGATTTGATTTAAAAAGCTACATCGAAAAGGAAGGTCATCAAATTGAATCACCAGTATTAAAGAATAATGAAGTTGTCGATACGGCGGTGGAGGCCGCTCCTGAAGCGAGGAGTTTTAATAACCATTACAGTTCGGGTTATGGAGCAAGTGGCACTTCAAGTTATGGAACCCCACACAGTTATGGCATGCCATCTAATTGGAATAACGGAGCACCAACCTACCATCATCACTCTATTGGATTTGATCCCATAAACATAGTGGTGTCAATGTCTCTCCTGTCATTCTTGCTGCAAGCGTTACAAGGATTGCTGAGCAGAACAAGAATGCCTACACCAGTGGTAGAAGCCCGAGCGATGCAAGCAACACAAGACTGGTCTAAGAAAATAGAAGAGAACCTCACATTGCCAGGTAAAGATAAGTACTATCTGAAAAAGAAATTCTTCAAAAAGTATTTCCCAAATGAGTTTAAAAATTAAAAATAATAAATTGAAATAAGGCGCAAATTCTTTTCATGTGCAAAAATATGTTTGTGATAAACCTATTTATTATAGCGTGTACTTAGAATGTAACTTTTTCTAAATAGTGTTCTAGATTGACAAGCAAAGTTAGTGCACCATAATTACGTTTAGCATTTAATTTATTAAGTAGACGTTTTAAGTGAAGTTAACATACGTGGCAACACTGAACAGGTAAGTCAAACGTGGGTTCAGGCAAATGAGCAAAAAATGTAAATCAACTAACTGTTTTGTGAATAAAAATTACATTAATTATACTGTTTGCTCCAATTCCACTCACTTATCCTAATTGCAGTCAGTTCATGTAGCGCGACATAACTTCCATTTCATTTAGTATTTTACGAGTCATAAAACCGAATTAAAACACGAGTAAATTGCTCTTAAATTGTGTTCAGGAGATGCTACTTTGTCTATTTTAAGATGCTCTCTTCGCAAGGCAAAATGTGAATACTTTTTAAGAACGACTGACCTCAAGAACAGTCCTGATCTTGGCTACGAGTTTCGTGATCGACAGCACAAAGGTTTCATTTGGCATAATTAAATGTGTTTCGGTGTCTCACCAATCAATGTCGTCCCACAACATTAAATTATCTTTGTAAATAAATTGTAAGTCTTTATTTTAAGCTAAGGCTTGATGGTCTTATTTAAACTTCAATTGAAATTATGTGGCTTCTGTCAAAATAATTATCGTTAATAAAAGAAAATGTTTACTTATTCGTTGTGGATTCTAGAGGTTGAAATAAACTATGCAGCATCTACCCTGACTGTTTATTGTGGAGTATTTTTTTTACCTACTGTTTAAAAGTCTGTGTCTAATTATTTTATAACAATTAATTAAAAAAAAAAATACTTTGATCTTACTTAGGGCCTTATCATACTAGCGGATTGCGAGCGGATTCAAAGCGGAACGGGCGCGCAACGGATTCGTTGCGGGCGCGCAACAAACACGCCGCGCATTCGCAGCGAATTCTCTGCGGACGCGCGGCGTGGACGCCATTTTGTACTGTCTCTTACAAACGCCAGCCAACCAACTTAATACAATTTTTTTTTCAAATGTTAAATTATTTTGCATCATAACGGATTCTTGCGGTATTTTATCTTGCTTAAATATTTTATGTTTGTTTTATGGTAGGTAGGAACGAAATTATTTAGGATTATTTTTTAATCGTTTGCAAAACAACACAAATTAGTCGCTCTCTTCCATTCGATTAATTGATAATGGATCTTCCCAAATTCGTCGATGCTTTCGTTTTCGTCGCCGGCGTTTCCAAAGTAACAAAGCCAACAGCAGTGTTTCCTCGTCGGAATCAATTTTGCTACTGAGTGTATTGTACGTCGTCAATTCGCTACAAACACGCGACGAAAACGTAGCGTATTCGCCGCGCGTCCGCGACGTCTCCGCTGCGCAGCCGCTGCGTGTTCGCGACGCATTCGCTGCGCGCCCGCTCCCCTTTGAATCCGCTCGCAATCCGCTAGTATGATAAGGCACTTAGGGTTGAATTTAAAATACAAAAGCTCTTGATACTTCTAAACGTGAACGTTTAGCAAAATATAAATGTGTAAAGATTCTTTAATTTCACAAAAACTTTTGAGAAAATTCAATTTCATGAAGAATGTAATTTTATTGCAGGCTGTTATTATTTCTTTGGTTTGCCTTTATCGGTAATGACATTTTATTGCTTTAAGTAAAACGACCAGTAAACATTTTATATTTCTTTAATATACATATAATAATATTGTAAATATGCCATGTCTGTACAGTAGAAGCTGAAACATTTTTTTTAAATGTCTGTCAGTCTTGCGGTCCTTCTGTTTGTCTGTCCGTATGTTTGTACGCGCACCATGCAAAAGCTAGTGCATTAATTAGATGCGCTTTTCACAGTTGTGTAACTGGATGTTTAACTTAAAACTAGTATACCTACCTCGGCTTTATTTTATTTTTTAAACATGTATGAGTATTTTAAATATCGAATTCCACAAGGATGAAGTCGCGGGCAATAGCTAGTCTATAATATTTATTTTTCTTTGTGGTACAATTATGGGCAAACTTCTTGAGCATTAGGTGACGTGGTAGGGGAAAGTTTGCGCATCGTACACTTACGAGCAAAATATTGCTATAAATATGATTAGTTACGTCGAGTTTTTAAAATTAACTAATTTATTTACTACAATTACTGTTTATTTCGGGATATTTAACATGTTATTTGTTGAGTTGCCGATATACAAATTATTTATTAATTAAAACTACAAGATACTCTCAGTATCTTACAAATTGTTATCAGTAAACTCACAAATTGTTATGTCAAATTGTTGTTACGGAATACTATAGGTACGGAGACAAAGCTTGTCAGAGAATGAGGGATAGTAAAACAATTTAATTATATATTTATATATTTATTTTATGCAACAGCTAGTTTTGGTGAAATGAAAAACTCAAAATTTTAAAACAAAAAAAAATAATCCTGAGGTAAAACAGATTTCCATTAGGTTAAATAGCCAAAATTTCATTTTCATTTTCATTTTCATTTCAATTTCATTTTCCATTAGGTTAAATAGCCAAAATATAAACAATAGCCGACATGTGCAACATTTTGTATGTGCATTGTTTTGTCAAATTTCTCATAACTTAAACAATAGTTAAATCGAGAACAATGCTTGTCGGCATGTTTTGTTGAATTTCTTACGATTTAAAACAAAAGATAACTCGTTTTTTAATATTGGCAAAATCGCCGACAATATTCAGTGATAAAATCCGCTTTTAACTCAACAAATAACAACAACAACTAACGATTTATAACAGAGCACAAAAGTGAGCACTTCACTGCACGCACGTGTATTCGGGCGAGAGCGGAATGAAGACGCGGTGCGCGGGGCAAGGGTCGACTGATCAACCAATCACGCGCAGGTACGCCCCTTGCGCCTCAGCCTCGTAACCAAAGAGACCCAAAATTCGTTTCTGCGCATTCAAGGTCGTTTGCTCAAGATGTTTGCCCCGATTTATACCTTGTGTATCTTTACATGTGTTTTTAGAGCTCTTGTTTGAGGCCGATCTATACTTATATTATAAAGAAAAAAGATTTGATTTGTTGTTTGCTACGATTAACTAATAAACTACTGGACCAATTGCAAAAAAATTGTTTCTGTGTAATGCTACTGCTACACCTGCGTCTTAACGCGCAAATAATCACGTTTACGCAGATGTGGCCAAAGGTTTAACGTGATTAATGACTAACGGCATTGCTATTTTCATTAGACATTAGGCGATAGGTCGGGTGTCGGTTTTTTGGACACATCAAAGGGTTTTAGCGTTCACTTTAGCGGGCTGACGGACGTTGGCTACATTAATGACATAATATTTCGCTTGACGTCAACTTGACGTATGATGACAGTGTTGCCAATTTGACGACTTTGTCGCCAGATCTGGCGACTTTTGAGGTGCATGATATAAGCTAATATGTACTGAAAAAGAAAAAAAAAACCTGACAGACTGCTGTTTGTTTCTATTTTATTGGTAAAATAATAATAAATGATTAAATTGAATAAAACAAGGTCATCGTGTGCAGCATGGTGGGATCTGGTGACTTTTGGTACTGAATCTAGGAACTTAAAAAATTGGAGTTGGCAACAGTGAAAAATCGGTGTTTAGAAATTTGTTTTGGCACTTTTGGCGGCAACAATGGAGTGGTCGAACGAAAAAGTTCTCGAGTTTTTAGAGCAGCTACAGTCTGAAGCCTGTTTATGGGACCCTAAACATCCGACGCACAAGAATCGCTCGGCCGTAAGCGACGCTTGGCGACGTATCAGCCAAAGCTTGTCGTTTCCTGTGACAATAGATGAGTTAAAAAAGAAAAAGGAATCTTTGATGGGATACTACCGTATCCATTTGAATAAATACAAAAACAAAAAGTCTCTAAAATCAGGTGCCGGGCTAAATGATGTGTACAAAACTAATTTAATTTAAACAAATGGTCACACTGGATAACACGTTATTTCTTGAAGAATTAGCTTTATTGGCATTGCAACGTAAATGTAGCCAAGGCACCAATTTGAATATTTGGAATGCCTTTATTAACGCATAGTTGGTGATTACCATTCACGTTAACGTTAACGCAGGTGTAGCAGTAGCATAATATAGACTATATTTTAATAAAGTACCACGCGAGTGAAGACACACAGATGTTATAAATATATTCATAAATCACCGAACACTGCGTGAGTTTAGATGTTAAAGTTGATCAAGTAAAGCAGTAGGTAGGTACATAAACTGTCCATTTATTTTCCATGGCTACGTAAAGGTCACCCAGTACAAATATAAAACAAGCTTATTCCTAACAAAAGAAAGTAGACTTCAAATATTATTTTCAAAGGAAAGTCTTAAGACTAACTCAATCTTTTCCCTAGAATAACCTTTCTATACACTTTATGAAGGTCGTTGAGGTTAACCTGTTGTGAGATTCCCAGTTATTCTCACGGCGTCGAATGTCTTCTTGAGTGGATATCGTTTGCCAACTACTCAACTCTGTTTGTACTCATATTGGCTAAGATAAATGAAGATATCGATATTTTCCACAAATTGTTAGTTTATTTACAGAGTTGCGTTAAGGGATACTTAACTAAACAAGCCACCAGTTTAAGATTAATCTTATTGCTGAATTTGGTCATGATAAATGGTTTTTATCTTAAATATTTACGCTTACCGATTGACCTCCTGAAGAGGTAAATGGTTATCAATTTATTTTATTTTTAACCGAAAAGAAAACACATAATACTTTTCCCATATTATATAAAAAAACACATCTGCACTCTATCATCGTTTGAAATTCAAGAAAGTGTGATATGGGAAAAGAAAACAACAGCTTTACGCATGGCTTGTGAAATATGGGGTCGAGGCGAATGACGTCATATCTGTTTTGTATTTATGGTCCCTGTTTGTCTCACAGTATTTGTATTAATGCGGAACGTTGTGGAATATAACGAAGTGCAGTGTTTACATACCAAATGAAAATGGATGAAAACATTGTGTTTTTTCAGCCTACGGTAAATTTTGTTTATGCGGTATCTCAATGTTTTTGTCATTTTTCAATCTATATTTAAAGCAGGTTTCATAAATTTATACTGAAATATTTGATGCTACTATTTTTACTAGTGGTGTGGGACTAAAAAAACACCCATGCCATCCAAGTTACTGAAATGAAGATGCTGCGGTGGATGCGTAATGTCTCTAGGGTCGATAAAATCCGCAACGAGTAGGAACGTACGAGGAACCCTGTGGTCCGTGACATCATCGCTGAAAAGGTGCAAGAGAGTAGGTTGCGAAGGTATGAGCATGTTAAAAGAAGGCCACCCGACTACGTTGGAAACTTGGCTCTTCATCCCCGGTTAAAGATCCAGCGGCAGACCTTAGTTAGGGGGAAGGAAGGCAGTCCAAAAAGATTTAAAGGAATGCATGTTAACTGACGACGATGGCAATGATATAGCGAAGTGGAGGTAGAAAACATGGAAAACTGACCCCACTATCATGTGGTAGGCACAGTTAGGGAAAAAGAGAAAGATAGAGATTACAAGTTCCTTGCAATCTATATAGATTACGGATAAGAATAATATTTCACAGTTGAAGTTGTTGATGTTAACTAATAATACAGTAATTCTTAGTTAACATCTATTTCACTTGATGATTTTTGTTTCTCCTGATTCAATATAGCAGCAATACAATATAGATGCAAATAAGGGCAGGGTCATAGTCCTCTGCTAAATCCGTAAGAAAAATAAAGGTGTGATGATAATGCTTGTAGAAGTTTTAACATATACATTACATAGGAAATTTATAAAAATACAATATTATTGTTAAGACTTTAGTAATTATTTAATTTTAATTTTTAATTTTAATTTTATTACATTATAATAAACTAGCATTCTAAATATTTACAACTATACATTTTGAATAAAGAAAAATATTTATATACAATAATATACATAAAAAAATGTTAATTAAATACGAACCCTTGCAACATTATCTCATAGTTATATAGAGGTGGTCATCAAAGAAGATGTTTACCTAGGTGTTTAACCTAGGTCCGACCTTTTTGTGTAGGTCCAGCACGTAGCCTGAAAGTTCTAACGTTTGCTTGAATAAAGCCAGTCTTTGAATAAAGGGTATATTGTCTACTCAATCTAAAATAAATGTTGATACAGTGTCCAGAATGAGAAAAATTAAGAATGATTACATGAAGTTGTTAGCGCAAGCAAGATGTATTTTTTTATATAATTGGTATATTACACCAAAATAATATATTATATTATACATTAGTAGCTATATTTATATATTTTTAGACTAAGTTAAGTTTTGTGTAAGTTAATAAAAGTCTGTAAGGCAATTCTTAATTCACTATGTAGTTTAATTTTTGCAAGTAATCCTTTACCAACTCGACAAAAAGTTTACAGATATTAAAGAAAAGCATGTTAAGTAGACTATCATATTATAATAATTGCTTTATATTTTATGTGTATGTATTTCTTCAGATTTTGATTAAGTTTCAGATGGTATAAGAAATAGTCCGTGAACGTGTGTTAGAAAATATGCACAACGGCATCTATTAAATTTTTTGCCTAAATTTACTACTAGCTAAATAATTCACCCTCTTTGGGATAAAATTTAGTAAATACCCCGATATACAAACTTGTATATTGTTATTCACGGCAATGAAGAATAAACAAATATAACGGATTTCCATACAACCGTTCTACCCTTAACTTACCCCTTTCGAAATGAAATTTAAAAAAAAAAACCTTTTAGTGCGCTCTTAGGCCTTGTTAGGAACCGTTTTGCAACAACACAAGTTTATGCCCCAGCAGTTTAGGCTCTGCGTTGATGAATCAGTCGGGCGATCAATTTTATATGTATACTAATAAACAGTTGAAAAAGATATGTGACCGGCAGGATTTGAACCTGCGACCTTACTGCACACCGGGCAGCCGCTTTAGTAATCCAGCTACGGTCGCCTCTTACCAGAACCCTAAATTTCTCAACTGTATGATACGTCATTTCGTGACGTCACGTTCATCCATATGTTCCTATCTTGAGTAGGATACAAACCTTTCTTTTTCAACTGTTTCTTAGTATAATTTGCTAAGCATAGCTAAATGCTATAAAAATTATCAATTAGAAGTTAAAATAACAACATCTGTGCTGAATGTAACTTAGCCATGTTGGTTTGTATCCTACTTAAGATACGATAAGGTGACCGTAGCTGGATGCCTAAAGCGGCTGCCCTGTGTGCAATAAGGTCGCAGGTTCAAATCCTGCCGGCCCGATATATTTTTCAACTGTTTCTCAATACGAGTTCTTAGTATAATTTCTTAGTATAAACGAGCCCTTACCAATCCCAATCTTTGGCACCTCTTTTTAAATTATTATGAGGTATACACGATGACATTGTAAACAAAAAGCAATCTAGCAAACTGAATTTAAAATCTTTTTCAATTTTAATTTAAATTTGTAGCATTTTAGTGTTGGCTTAGGTTGGTTTCAGTAAAAATCCCATATTATCCTCTGTCGGATGGAGGCGGGCGGAGGCGGTGACCAAACAACTGGGATGTTATCCCGTTTTATTAACGTTCTAAATACAGCTTTTGAACAACTTATATCGTTTTAATATTGCCTGTTATTGAGGACGGTAAATACTGGCAATGTTTAGTAAGTAGATTGGTAGATAGTTTCTAAGCTAAAGCACTAGGCTTTAGCTTAGAAACTACGAAACGACGAGATTGGTAGATAGTTTCTAAGCTAAAGCACTAGGCTTTAGCTTAGAAACTATCTACCAATCTCGTCGTTTATTTATAAATTCCTGTCTGATTTTTTTTATTTTTATTATTGTGTTCTGCGTGCTATAATTCCAGCGACATATGGCAGCGAATGATTACATAGCATCACGCCAATAATATTATCCAGCAGGGTGTAGTAGAGTTGTACAACATCAACATAAAAAAAAATGATTTATCCTCCACGTAATCATTCATCAGCCACGATGGTCTAGTGGTAACCGTATGCACCTCTCACCGCGAGGTCTCGGGTTCGATTGACGGCACCGGAAAAGTGTTATTTGTGAACTTTCCGTCAGGAAATTTACAACTTAGAATTGTGCCTAGTGGATAGCGATATATTTCCCCCCCGATCAGATGAAACCTAAATATAACACGTAAAAATTACTTTTATTTAATTTATTTATTTCATAACAAAAATACTTTTGTGTTGAATGTGGGCATTATACATCTCTCCCGTAATATTTTTATAAAATGAAGTAAATCCGTTGATTGAGTGGCCACTATTCCCCTGCCGCAGCACTGCTGACCACGGTAATGAAGATAAATCGTCAGGATAATAAACAATGCACATTTTCGTCATCATTTTTATGTCCATTTTGTTCCAAACGAGTTTAATGTAAAGATCGTCGTAAATACTAAATAGTTAGTTACTGTAGATAAAGGGCTGCTGGTAGAGCACAATGGGGAGATACTGGAGAAGGAATGGACCAACGATGCGCACACACACTAGTAGGCAAGCTTCCACACCATAAGGCAGTAATTTTTTTCAATTTCAAAAGATCTTTATTTATAAAATGACATATTTATAACAATTTATTGATTTTTTGTATAATACTAGTGTTAGTTAAAATCCTAGAAATTCAAACATCGTAGTGTAGGTTATTCTTCAAGTCCAAAAATACTCATATAGAACTTTTATCATGTAGTTAATCGGTTGAGAATAATATAAAAGCATGATAATTGATCGAAACAAAGAAAACATGTGGATGCTAAAGGTAAGTAATGCAAGTTTTAGAGTAACATTACATTTATATTTTATAAGTTAATAATATTGTTTGTTACAAACAAGAAGAAATATAATGAACAGATAGGCGGTAGTTTATAAAAAAAACAACGGTCGGGGCTTCGACAATCCGAAGCAACAGGAACGTATACATAAAGGTGGGTATAATAAGGGTGGATGCGACATAGCGACATTTATTGAAACCACAGCTTCTATACATGGCAAGTATGCATTTCCACCGGATAAATGTCGCTATGTCGCATCCACCCCGTATGCCAGATAAGCGGCCGGCACGCATAGATCCCGTGGCCGCGGCGCGGCACGGCATAAAGTATTATAATTCAATTTTATTAGAAAATATTTTCATTTAGAAAAGCGAATGAAGCACGAATTACAACTCCAGTTTTGTAAAGTCCAGGCCCCATTACATATTCGTTCTAAAATCTGTCCTCACAGAAAAACCATAATTTAATTACATGTCCTAGATTTAATTAAAGTGAGGTCTCCCTATTCATGTAGGCAAGCTATGTGACGTTAGCGAATGCATCAAGCCACCGCGACTCGTTTTAAATCCTGCATGAGCTATTCACAAATTCGGGTCACGACCAGATGCTGGAATTCCTAACTGAAAGATCCAATGGATATCCTGAACAGCTGAATCTGTGTTAGAAATAAAATATTTAAATCTATGGGTTTGTATCAAAGAGATTGGAGATGGGTTTTTGTTTTTATCCTATCTTGTGTAAGAAGATAATCAGTGTGAGAGTGGTGCATTAGAATATGGTCATATAAATTAATATTAGGCACTCGGTACTGATAGAAAAACTCAGCGACTATTTTTGTATAATAATATTTTACTGCACCGTTCCCGTAGCGATTGATCAGGAAACGGTATTGGCTGGGTGCGGGTTACTAATTATCGGAATGTTGTCGACGGCGCCCATGGCTGCCAAAAGTAGAACTAATTAGTCAGGATATTCCTTCTTTTCCTAGTATTAAATGATGTCGCACCCCCCGTTTGTTCGCTTTATTATTTTTAAACTACCCAATGGATTTTAATGCGGTTTTCACCAATCGATAGAATAATTGATGAGTTTATTCCATATACTACCACCATCGCCTTTGCCTCGATGGTCTTGTGGTTAGTGTATGCGCCTCTCACCGTGATTTCGATTCCTGGGCCGGGCAAAGTGTTTTTTGCGAACTTTTTTCAGACAATATTCACAATAGCCGCACAGAGTTTTCATTGTGCCCGTGGAGGGCGATAGTCTCCTAACTCCTAAGGTTGGTAACCTAACTAATATTAAAATGCTATCAAATTGATTGTAGACAAAGCCAAGTGTAATTGCTAATAAATTTAGTTAGGTACTTAGAATCTAAGTGACAACAAAATCGGCCAGTCTAATTTCTTCCCACGGACAAAAATAATCTTTGTAAAAGTTACATTTTCTTAATCTTATTTGGCCTTACTGAAAAGCAAATTTCTTTCAGCATAAGTATGTTGATCTAAATAAGCTTCAACATAATATTCTTAAAGCAATTATGCTGATCTCCCATCCATTTCATGCCAAAAATGAGATTTTTGCCAGGCTGTTTTATATTCAAGAATAAGTATGCTCAAAAATTAAATTAGTTAACGTGATGTAAATGTCTTATTTTTTACCGGTCATTACGACGAAAATTTGACTTAAACTTTATTAAATAGATTACCTTTAAAAAAGTGAAAAGTCAGTTGCTGACAGGTTGTTTTCTTACACAATAAGTATCTTATAACATATTTTTTAAATGTAATGATAAAAATGTATTAATAAGTAATACTAAATACAAAAACAACTAATTTAATAACAATAAAATCTTACCAAAGTGTTAAAGCGCCTGCACTAGTTGTAGTAGCAATAAAATGATTTGACGCGGGCGCAAATTGCAGTGACCGTAGCCCCAGGCGTTCTGCAAGTCTTTATAAAATAAAATTGTATGCAACTTTGAAGTTCTTTTTTCCACAGCTTGAATATAAGACATAATACAGGTTATATCGATAGAGTTGCATCTAATTTAAATTTTTATGAACATATGTGTTGCTTTGACTGCTGAGGACTTTGACATTATGGCATCGCAAGTTTAAAATTGCCGGACCTTCTTCCTGACAATGTGAAACGCATTTTAACAATAAATAGGTACTTTTGGTGGTCGAAATGTATTGTTAAACGGCTAATGCCACTACAAATATGATATATAAAAACAAAAATAAATAAAAATAATATATAATATGTATGGAGATTGTAAATACATAAATATAATGTCGTCAAATGTTATAAATAGAAGTTACAGTTAACAAAAATAACAGCGGTCTTTAGTTATCGGTGAACCCTTTCTACGTCCGGATTGTTACAATAACTGACAGCCTATTGTCACCACTTTTAACACGTCTGTCACATACAAAAATCAGTTCACTTTTAAATTTTAAATCCACATTTCATATCGGGACAATGCGCCTGTCAAAAAAATCAACACCCTGCAGAATGGAACCCTTTATGATATTACCCGAGATTTCTTAATTTGATATTCAGCTTGAGCTTTCTTTGAGCAAATCGGTTTTGTGCTAATTTGACGTTTGGTTGACAGATGCAGAAAAAAATACCGTCGGCTCTATTGTAACGTTAATCCTTTCTTAGGAAAGTGAGATATTTTAATGGATTAAAGGGTTACCATGCAGGTAAAATGGACACCCAACGACAATACGTGTGTAGGTGATCTGCTTTACTTTTCAATTAATGTTTGAACACTTTAATTTTATTACTTAGCATATATAGGTTTCATATTAGATCGTGATCAGATCGGTAACTCTATGGTCTGATTCCCATAAGGCTATAATATTGTATTGATTTTTATTAGTGATGTTGATTTGATTTTCGGTGTCAGTATATTCCGACACCAATCCAATGAGGTAATTTTATAAAACCTTCTCAGCATAAGAAGAAGCTCAGTAGTGAGATGTCTCTTAATTAAAGAGAATTAGGCCTATTTTTAACCGACTTCAAAAAAAGGAGGAGGTTCTCAATTCGGTTGTATGTTTTTTTTTTTTTTTTTTTTTTTTTTATGTTTGTTCGCCGATTACTCGAAGACGCCTGGACCGATTTGAGAAATTCTTTTTTTGTTTGATAGGATATATTTGTCATGTGGTCCCATTTTTTTCTAGTCACGTTCTGGTGATGGGATCCTAGAGAAATCGAGGGCAACCCTCAAATTTAAAAGGCTTCTATATTGTTTTTTATATATTATCTAAAGCTACTCGGATATCTGCATCTAGTAGTCAGCATTTTATGTTGCTGAGCTGATGCTGGAAGGTACAACTCCTCAACGGTTAGGAGTACGGGGATAATTCTTTAAATATAGGCTCCTTGAGGCCGTTTACTGTATTATTTCAAGTTATACACAGATGAGGCGAGACGTTGAATATTACTTATGTACATTCATAATATGAGGTCATGATTTGATGATGGGATCCTAGAGAAATCATGGGTAACCCTCAAATTTCAAAGGCTTCTATATTGTTTTTCGTATATTACCTAAAACTTCTTGGATATTTGCATTTTAAGTTGCTGAGCTGATGCTGGAAGGTACAACTCCTCAACGGTTAGGAGTACGGGGTTATTATTAATAAGTTTTCCGTCTCAAGTAACCGTCGTCTCCTCATTTGAGAAACATTCTGGTCTACCCATCACTTAAAATCGTAAAATAAAATAATTTTTAATAAAAAAAAACCGACTTCAAAAAGTGGTAAACTAAAAAGCAAAAAATAAATTTACTTCGCACAAAATAATACGTTTTTTCATTTAGTAAAATAGAAATTATTAAATAATTATTTTATAATTCTGAAGTCGGTGCAATGTAAACAATAACTCTGTATACCTAGACTAATCTTTCTAACAACTATTTTCTGACTGAATATTAGTTCTTATTTATCCGATTTACTTGGCACCGACTTCAGAATTATAAAATAATTATTCAATAATTTCTATTTTACTAAATGAAAAAACGTATGTATTATTTTGTGCAAAGTAAATTTATTTTTTGCTTTTTAGTTTACCTACTTTTTGAAGTCGGTTTTTTTTTTATTAAAAATTATTTTTTATAACAAGCTTTTGCCTGCGACTACCTCGATTTGTATGATATTTTCTTCAAAATTGAGGAATTGCCCACGAATACTTTAAACTCTTAATTAACCCTCCTAAGGAGTGGAATTTCTATTTTTATTATAACCTGGCACTGTAGTCGGTAGATGGTGACAGAGCCCCATCAAATGGGACCTCATAATAACAATTGAACCTAACCTAACTAAACCCTTCTCAATTCCGCAGAGGTGGGTTTATGTCCATAATTAATTAAGTGTTTACCAGAATCCCTGTTTACTGCCCTAAGCAGGCTTTATGATAACAGTCGGTCAATATTGTATGTGTTTAGATAATTATATTCACTATTCCCCGATGAAGCATTTAGATTTCAAACAACCCTCCAACTCTCTCGATTGTAGTAAATAATACGAACCGTATATCTGCCGGCTCTCTCGTTAATCAAAGAACTTTACACTCTCAAAGGAATATTAAGTAAAGCATTTAAAGTCAAAGTCCCATTATTTGGACACATGTCACTGGTATCAAAGCTTCAACCCTTCGATTTAAATTCAAATACGATGAAATTTGTATGTCCAATCTAAACATTCATTACGAAAATTTAAAAATTCTGTGCAGAAAGCACCCTAGTTAAACCGCTTAAGCTAATTATATAAAACATCGGTGAGGGGCGAGGGGTACAAAGCTTATATTCCTGATATTACGTCCCTTTTATATGCACATAATAAGTGCTCATTCTGTTCCCCTTTGTATGGGATATTTGTTTGATCTTTCGCCGAGCTAAGGGCAGGTTACGATGTGCAACGGAGGTAAAGTCCATTTTATTGAGTAACATCTATTCTAGCAGAGAATTCGCATGCAGTTAACAGCTGGTATTTCTGTCTTTCTACTTGTGTAGCTAATAAATCTTTAGTGCACGTTATATAAATTCGTTACTTAAGTCCATGAATATCTACCACATGATATTGCAGATACATCGCTTCATCTCAGGCCATCATCATCATCATCAGCCCGTAGCAGTCCACTGCTGGAAGTATCTGAGCCTTTTTTTGACCCGGCAGAGTTACTGGTTATGTCCAAGTTGCACGGCCTAAAACCTAGTGTGTTTCATCAACGTGATATAAGCGGGGGCCAGGTATCACTCGCGCGTAGGCACTAGCACAACTTATGCTCTACGACTTTGCAAAGCACAAAATAAAAATGTTCTTATTGTACCTTAAATTTTAAAATAAAGTGCTCTAATATTACAACAGCCTGTGATATAAGAAACGTAACGTTCTTAAAGATTTTTAATACGGGGATGGAATCACAAAGGTGCAAAGAACCTCTAGTTACGAAGAAACTGACAGTACAACATAAAACTCAAAAGGATATTGTTTTCCAAAATACAGCACTAAACTATAAGAAATAAATTTGTGTAAACTATTGAGTTTCTTAGTATATTGAGTATACTTTTAAGAAGTGGTACAAATTGTTTTTGAGTACGATGTAGGGACGCAGACTTAAATAAGTTATTAGTATTTAAAAAAATACCTTGTATAATATATCTCTAAGTACAAGAGCTTCTTTGAATAAACAAAAAGTACACAAACAATTATTTTTATTTTTCTTCTAAGTACCGTACCTTTGAAGTCGTAGTACCACACATTAATTAACATTCACTAGACTAGAAAATTGAACTGTAGTTTCCATGAATATTACAAATTAACTGAAGTAGTAGAAGTAAATTCTGAAACTACACATATTTTTAGCGTAACAATCTTGGAATATTAATCTTTGAATAAATATATTAATGAGTTAATCTTGTAATTCAAGAATAATTTAAATACATAGTTATTTTCTAGATCGTCAAAACGATTTCATTGTTTACATTCTCAGAGTTATATTAATAGTTTGTTAAACATTTTTAAATTGGTTACCTCTGATTACTATTTTTAGGTCATATTTGTTTGAGATAAAAATATATTTGTTTACATAATCTAAAAAAATATTTGTTTATCACCATCCTCACAAGTTCAACAGCGAAGGGGCTTTTGAAATTATCTCATTAATTCAGACGAACGTTGCACCAATTTGAAAACTAAGCAAACATGTTGATCCAACAAAGTTAAATAATTCTGCATTAGCGAGGTATAAAATTTCAAGGGCGGCGCCGATCAAAGCCCACCGAAACGATGACAGGCGGATCTTCAAAAGGGCACGTGCAAATATAAAATTCATTACCATCGCCTCTTTGGCTAATTCATCGCCATCCCTCTTAGCAAGGGGACCTAATATCCTTAAACCGTGAAGACGTCAAAGGCGATACTTGAGACGCCACTTGTCTATTTGTAATTGAATATGAAAATCTTTAGCGCCGTGCAGGGGCTTTTTATTACCATTGATATAAAGTTCTTTGATATTTTTATGATGTTTGTGAATTAATATTGAGGTGATTAAAACCTTACAGCTTTTAAACTTTTGCATACATTCTTTTCTAAATGTTTTATCACAATTTTAGCAGCGTAACATTTGCTGCTTAAATTTAAAATATATATTTAATTTGTATGTTATTACAAAATTTTAATAACTTTCGCGTTTTACATATTAAAATACATTTAACAGACTTTTGGAATTGGAATAACTCAGCTTTAACTCTAATTAATGGAATGAAACTAAATTTCAATTCAAATTCTCGTTAACTCGAAACCAACGCTACGTATTTCGACGAAAATGTTCATGCATTACTCTCACTCTGAATTGGGAGAATTTTAATAACATATCCAGATATTTTATGCCCGTTACCTCTTATGTTAGAGAAAAACCTGCAGTGAGCATCGGCTCTCGTTCATGTCTCGAGAGCCAGCGCACCGTTGAATAATATTTTAGGTGCCCTTTAAAAGAAATTTATAATTCATCACAGAGATTTCACTACTTTAACGAGAAATTTTGCAGAGACTTATTCTTTTTCGGTTAGTTATCTTTATGAATAATTCATAAAGAGATCAGAATAGATGTACCCCAATCCTACGTGTATGTTATTTGGTCAGTATCAAATGAGAAAATAAAAGTGGAAAATGTAGACGTACATTTTTATATTATTGTGAATTCGGAGCAATAAATCAACGTCTGCGAGAAAATATATTTTATTTATTTATGTTATTTCAAATCGAGGAGAAAATAAATATGATGATAATATGGATGGATCTATCTTTATTAAAAGTTTGTTCTTCGGCCAAATTAACTTGAATTCAATTATGCTCTTTTTACTTTCAAGACGTTGCCGTTGCTCTCCCGGTTTCACTTACATTGCACCTTTGATGTTTTGCTTTAACTTTATGCGATTTTCGACTTGACTTGCTCAACGTCCATGTTTTCATTAGAGGCGGAAAAAAGGAAAATTGGATTTAAACATGAAAGATCGAAGGTCTTCGTACAGACAACGTACTTTGAGCCCAATTTAATTACCTAAAAACTTGAGGAAAATGACGTGAAGTGATTTTTACATCGCAAAGTGTACGAAGATTGATGGTCATTGGATCACATCAATTATACCAATTTTCTTCACATCTCTGGGAAACTGAGAGCAAAGGGCCTTTGAAAGCTTCCGAAAGCAAAAGAAATATAAAATCCGAAAATTGAACGTAATTCAAACCTTCCCTCGAATTCTCTTTGATCGAGTTTTACGGTTTTAGCAATAAAATAAGTAGCTAGTACATTTCATACACTCATCGTGCGCCCATTTGGGGTCATTTTTATTTTTTCGTGATGCCGGTAAAAAGTCGTATAGCACCTAGAGATCGTAAAAATGCCAAGCCGGTTTTTGTAATATAGAAATTCTTCGTACCGATCGTATTACTGTACTTTTTGCTGGTTGTAAAAACGATATCATTAGGAAATTGTAGTCCAGCACAGCGGGTATTAATTGACTATTAAAGTACATATCATATTACATCCTTTTTCACAACATGAGTTCTAAAGGAAACGTATCGGCGGTTTGCGTTCTCGGGCAAATTTAATTTCATCATTATAATAGGTAATTTGTTGGTGTTCGATTATGTATATGAAATACTCAAATAAATATTGGGTTTTGAGTCTTACAAAGAGTGACTCAAAAAATCTCTAATCTAAATCTAATTACGATAAATAATTTTCAAACGTATATTCAAGAGTTTAAATCTTTGTTATAGAGAAATTATAATATATTTGTCTAAAACAGCCGGAATATTGAAGACGAAACGGTTCAACTTAATCTCTTTCTGTCTAGTAAATGGTATGCTGCCAAAAAGTAGTGGAGAGATCCCAACTAGGTTACTGAACTTTGCGTGACCGACACTTATCCAGCCAGAATAATACAGACAGCTAAATAAAATATAAGGTTACGCTGGGAAGCATTTGAAAAAATGCGTCATCTACAACCGTTTTGTGAACAAATAGAAACATTTTTATACAAATGCTTTTATTGGCGATTCGTAACCTTCGGTAGCCAACCAATAATTGTTATCTCAAAGATCCACCCGTCCACAAAGGCGGTATCCTATTGAATTTATTTACATTAGTGATGTAACAAATACTCATATTCGTAATATTTGTATTCGCTGATAATAAAATCCATACGTGTTCTAATACATTTCAGGACAATGGACAAGACTGTTAAGAGTTAATTAAAGAGTGATTAGTAGACGCAAGATGATGAGATAAAAAGTAAAAAATCAGCTCTAAATGTATACATAAATGGTTTTGTGAAATAATTTCATTGTTATTAGTTATGTTTTTGTGCGTGATGTCTAGTTTTGTGTAATGATTTGGGTAAGAACCCTCATAAAAAATGCATTTTTATTGATCTCTGACATTTTTTAAATTTTCGTAGGTAGGTAATCGCCGAATACTAAAATCGACTTTTCGTATTCGTATACGTAGCATCACTTATTTACTTTCAACCAATTTCCAGGTTTCGGCATTTCGAATAAATGCGGCACAATAACAATAAAGTAGGCTTTACCAGATTGCTGACATTTTCCTTAAGACGTAGGGAAGCATGTTATTAAAAAAGCTTTGCATACACCGGACTGGCCGGATAAGGGTAAATACAAAAGATAAATGAATATGGGTGATAGTAAACACGGAACTAAGCTTCCTTTTTTCATAAATATGTATTACCTATTATTTTCCGCTTCGTATAAAAAGTAAATATGGTTTGAATGGAATTTTCCTTCTGTGGAACTCTCCTGAAATTCTCTTTTTGTTTTTATTGCTTGCGATTCCAATTTAGATGTATTTTATTAACCTTCTAACATACTTTGTTATTGTTATTAATTAAAGGTGTTCCAATCGCCTGTTTTAGCGTCATTAACCGGATATTTATTAATTACAATAATATTAGATACCATATTATTATTACGTTATCAGAAAACAGGAAGTTTGACACCATATACCACCACAAAAAAACAATCAAAACATAATAAGTTTAAGTTCTTTGGATAACATATTACAGCCTAAAAAACCCTGTACAATTTTATTTAAAGTAATTCATCTTCATTTCGATTTACGTATTATTCTCTTTTCATTCACTTTTGGAGAAACAAAATAAACAATTTAGTTTTTTTTTCGATTTATTTTCATTAACAAAGCAATTTTACTTCTATTGACATATTTCAGATGTTTGCGAGTTCAATCGAAAGTTCTAGACGTCGATCTGTAGTTGTGATTGTGCTTTTATCGAAAAGGACTTAGTATTGTCTTCGGCTATTGTCTGTAGTCGATGAATGGTTATTGCTGAAATATCACTAAATATTTGTAGAAATTATGGAAAATCTCTATCAATAATTTCTGCAGCGTGCTTGTCATCAAAGAATTTCGGGGGTTACACTCTCGTTATAATACAAGGTCTACTTAGTTTGAGACTACATGGCTTGGATGATATTAATTTTATATAAAACAACAAAAAGTCTTAAATCACTTGTTTAATTAAAAGCAACATTTTTCTTTACATTAATTATTATAACAATTTATATTAAAGATGGGCTAAAGAATATCGGGTTCGATAGTTTGATTATGGGTTCGGCAGACTACAGTGTTGGGCATGTAGGTAAATATGTACAATATATATAAATAAGTACGTATATAGACTCTAGATACAAAATTCCTGTTTCTGACAGTTCTCGAAGATGAGGTATCAGCAGGCAGCGACGTTCGCAAACTTTCCAGACGTTCGGTACAAATTATATAACTTGTTGAGAGTGTGATAATTTTTGGAGTTGGTACTTTAACTTTGACATAAGATACCTACTGGGTGTGTCCTCTGTGAAAATGAAGTAGATTATACCTAGACGAGGTGTCTCTCATGTGGTTGCTGACATTCGATTCAAGACAAGATTCAATTGCAATTAATATATATAATATTAATAGATTGCCTCGATGGTCAAGTGCTTAGCGTATGCGCCTCACGACACGAGGTTTCAGATTCGATTCCCGTATCGGGAAAAGTGTTATTTGTGAACTTTCCGACAGAAAATTCACAATAGCAGCACGAAGTTGTAATTATCCAATGGGACCTAAACATAACAGGTGAAGTGTGGGTATTCAAGGTAATATAGGCGCGAAATTATACTATGTTATATTATGTATTAAGAGATCTGTAAACAAAATAGTAGTTTGAAAACTAAAGATACGTTCTTTTCTATCATTAAATCAATTAGCCAATCGGAGTCTACCGCTGGATATAGGCCTTTGCCAATATGCAACACCCGAAGTGCGATTCTGTAAAGGAAAAAGTCGATTTCCCAATTGTAGTGCGTCCTTGCCCCCATATTAATACAATCAATATTTTTATCGATAATAATTTCAATTTTAAATGATTCTATGTATAACATACGCATGCCGGCCGACCGTCGGACTTTAATCATAATATAACGTAAAATTTATGGAACGATTATCGTATTATTAATTTCATTACATCAACTAACTACCATATTATATCTAATTAACAGCTAGATTTAATAAGCCAATAATTGCATTAAATCATAGTTCTATCAAATTTCATTAGCCACGTTATCGTGTTGATGTGAGAATTATAGATAATAATATCAATTACTTGTTCATAATTTGCAAGGCTCAGTTCAGGAAATAGATTATTATACTAATATGAGGCTGTATCGCAGATGGTAACGTGGTTCAACCGGTGTTAATTTAGGGCCAATTTAATATGTTATGCCCATAGAAATCTTAATAACTAGTCAATAGAAATGCTATCGACTATCTTTTAACACTGGGACGCATGTCGCCGGTTTTCAAATACCACTTTTTGTATTCCTACAAACAAAATTATTCTTTTTGGCGATGACATTAAGACGACAATTCCTCAACTCGCACTTATGTTCGATTAGACAAATGCGCTTGTATTCCTGCAAACAAAATTATTCTTTTTGCGATGACATTAAGACGACAATTCCTCAACTCGCACTTGTGTTTGACTTGACAGATGCGCGGCGACAAGGTCACGCGTCTTTGACATTTCTATTGCCTTATTATTAAGATTTCTATGGTTATGCCTGAGCTAATAATAATATAATTTAATATATTTGGCAATGGGAAAGTGTTGAACTAAAATATTGTTAAACGTGAGTAATATGAGGTACGCAATTCGCTTAAGCTATTAATGACCCTAGCCAGCTATTAGAGTAACAAACAAAAATGAAGCTATAAAATAAAAAATATAGTTTAAAAAAACTAAAAAAACACGCTTTTAAAGCACATCAAACTAAAAAGTGAAAAATAATTCTTATTATAACCTGAAAATAATAATAAACGAAAAATACTAGTACTATTGTGAAAAAAAGCGTGGGTCGCTCGATAGACGAAAAATATGGCACAGAGCGCCCCACGCTTTTTTTCACAATAGTACTAGTATTTTTCGTTTATTATTATTTTCAGGTTATAATAAGAATTATTTTTCACTTTTTAGTTTGATGTGCTTTAAAAGCGTGTTTTTTTAGTTTTTTTAAACTATATTTATTTTTCACTTTTTAGTTTGATGTTATTTAAAAGCGTGTTTTTTAGTTTTTTTTTAATCCTGGCGATCCTAATCAGGATAATGAGATAAATTTATGAAATTATTATATTGTCGCTGATTCTTTACAAGTGTAGAAAGTTTGAATTAAATCTGTCCGTTTAAAGTGGGTCAAAATCGAGTCCAAAGGAGTCGGTTACATACAAACAAACAAACAAACAAACAAACAAACAAACAAACAAACATACAGGTGAAGCTAATATAAGCGTGTTAAAAATAGGCATCGTGAATGATTTTCTTACCCAAACTAAAAAATAAAACACCGTTCGTATTATTGTTGGGACGAAGCTTTGGGTGTTCACGTCGACCTCCTTGGGTCTATTGTGGTAAGCAATAGACTGGTCTTTGCAATGTTCATATTATTCAATAATCTTAAATAGCAATGTTTTTTGCAGATATTTTTATACTAAATGCCACATTCGGCCATGGATATCCAAAACTATAAGTAAAGCGGCTATAGTAGATAAGGTAAAGTGTTTAGGATCTAAGTTTATCATTTAGATTGATGTAAACTTTATTATTTGACATAATTGCGCCTATATTCGTAAACGCATTAAACTTTAAAAACGAATATGTATATGTAAAATCAAAGATCTTCGCAGGTCGTAAAATGCACTGTCTCAGTCACTCGTGTAGGGTTCACGCTTTACGTATATCTCGCTCTCGCTCTCACGTTCCGCCAAAAAGTTTGACGTTTATTATACTGATAATTTACATTTTACATAACGATAAAAAATAACCAAAGGTAATGCACTGTCTCAGTCACTCGTGTAGGGTTCACGCTTTACGTATATCTCGCTCTCGCTCTCACGTTCCGCCAAAAAGTTTGACGTTTATTATACTGATAATTTACATTTTACATAACGATAAAAAATAACCAAAGGTATATATTAGTATCAATAAAAATCGTTCAAAATAACCTCTCTTCTATTACCATGCGTAAAAATTATACTCTTCAATAATAAGAACTAATCAAAACTAGCTAAGCATCAGTTAACGCTTTTATCTTGTAAAAACTGCTAATCACTTGTCGAAGACGCTTGCTAATGGTTAGTTTTTGTCTCACTCGTATCTTTACGACAACATAATAATAGTGCTAAAGGCTTCTACTCAATGGGCCTGAGTGTACCCAGGGGCAGAACTTTATATTGGCTATGGCATCGAACTTTGAAAACGTATTGGTAGCTTGTTGCGACTATATATAGGACTTTTAGACTGGTTTTGTCTGTAATTGCACTTAACTGTGTTATTTTTGTAAAATACTGGATATTAACGTAAACTTGACACAAACGTTTTAAGTTACACTTATGTTTAATGCTAAGTGCAGCTTTCAACCTCACTGTCTCGTACAAACTTTTAATGAGAGAGAGAGACACAATGCAAATCGTTATTTTCTTGTCAAAGCTATTTTCTTTTTCTTTTTTTTATATTATGCCTGCTGCGAACGATCCTCTAGTCCACTAGATAGTAAGTGGAGTACAGCCCATGGACATTAACAATACAAACAAGCAAATTGTAGATGCGCCGCAGCAACTGAGGACTACGGTGTTATGTCCCATTTGCTAGTAAATTTAGGGCCTGATCTCGCCACCAAACCGGAACACAGTAATGCAAGCACTAATATTTGGCGGTAGGTTAAACGTGAGACGGTGATGCTGCCGTCCTCGAGCTCGTTCAAAAGAGCTTTTCCACCAGCAAAATTGGCGTTTAAGGTGAAAAAGGTTGATGATAGTTTTCGTAGACTTTCGCACATATTAATCCCAACATAATATAGACCGACCAAACATCAGATTATTCAGTTATTGATTCGGACAATTCAGATTCGGTCCAATTTTGAATTCGAATCTCTATCCAGGCTTTATAGCGCTGTTCTACTAGTAGCGCTGAATAGTTGGTTTAGTTACGGTCTTGGAGCGTCCAAAATTCGTATAAACACATAGAAAACTAACTTTGTATCTAAAGCATTGAGATCATTTAGTATCCGCTTAGTAGGTATATGTGCAAGCGGAGTATGCAGTGGTAGTCAAGTTTGTGGAGGAAACTTCACATCCATTCATTGATTTCGAGAATTTAACGTAGCTATGTTGAATTTGCTATGTTACTATATAGTAGTCAAACACATACATACAGTGTAGTACGGACTCCAGTGAAGTATAGTCAGAAACAAAAGTAGCTACATACAAAAAAAAATCCAAGTTACTTATTTCTTAAAATCATAATTCTTTAATGATTTAATGAATTAAAACTTAAAATAATCAATATTAAGTGCATTATTTTATATAAGAGATGTTTTAAATGTGATTGCTATGGAAGTTTAAAAAAATTCAAGAGTGTAGAGCATATTTTAAAGCTCAATAGAGCTTCTGCTGTGATCTACTGAAGTCCGAACTACACTATCTGTGTACTCAATTTAATATGTTGATTTGCTCAATTGAATGTGTTGAACAGCATACTATGTTTGGATAAAAACCTCTCTTTGATTTGTTTATGAACGATCTATCAACGCTATCCATTACAACCCGTTGAGGCAATTTAAAAAAGCACTATTCAGTAACTTCACCAATGTGAAGTGGTCAAACACACATAGATATGATAAGGTAAATAATAGAGGATAATTAGGTTTTTCAAACAAAAATAAACTTCAGAGTCAAGATTTTAACAGCAAGTTTGAAAGGGCAGCAAGCAACCTTCAACACTTCCACATTTTTTTTTGCCTCATTTTTAAGTCTGTTGGTTTTTAAACGTACGAAATTAAAGTGTTCGCATTCTCGGCTTTCGTGTGAAGCATGTTTACTAAACATTGTGCTTGTGATTGACATGGGGCACTTTTAAAATAACAGTAATTAAATGGCCGCTAACGATCGGTCATCGAGCCGTCACTCCGTCAGTACTCGACGCCTGACTGACGGTTTAGGTTACCTTTCCACCAGAGATATACGTAGCTAAGCAATGTTTTTATTGACATATCAAATAGCAATAAAAGCATTGCTTAGCTATGCAAATCTATAAAACTAAATGTTATTGTAGCTAAATCGCAGGACTAAATAAGTAGTAGTCGTGTGGCAATGCTTTTATTTTCATATTTCAAATAGTGCCTATGTAAATCTATAAAATTAATTGTTATCGTAGGATTCAAGTACTAAGATTTTTAGATTGTTTTTTAGCGACAGATTAGGTAAATAATAACAGCAGTAGGTACTTTGTCTTACAAGAATGTTCACAAAAACTGTATGATTTCATATATAATTATATACATTACGCTGACACAAAAAGAGATGAAAAATTTCGAGTCTAGCAGCATACAAATCCATGGCTGAATTGGCAAAGCACTCGGGGCGTTAATCCAGGAGATGCAAGTTCGAATCCTGCTGGATGCCCATTTTTATTTTTTTGAACTTTAATATTATATAACATATAATTATATACAAACATAGCAGAGCTTTTATAAGAGCAGGAACTGATAAAAGAGCTTCAAGCTATACTACTAGTTGCTAAAATAGATATACATCTGTAGTTAGAAGTAGTAGCTTAAACATAGCACTTCTCCGGTGGAAAACGAGCCTAAAACGAGCGGTCTTAAAACTCTTAACACTGCGTCACGATCTCAAACATTTACTTTGTGACCTACATTCTTAGGCAGTTTTTAATTAGTTTAATTACCGTTCCATTTAGGGTATTACTCTGAGGTTTTGACGAGTCACTATGCGTGAGTTGAAAGTCTCATGGAGCCCTACTTTCCTCAATTTATAGTTTCAGAATGTTTAGTCACTGGTACTGTAATTATGAGTTAGTCAACACGGCCTTGATTATGATGAACAGTCTATAAATAATTTGTATGGTTTGTTGTTTTTTGGGTAAGATGTTTTATTAGATAGATTACAGATTTTTTTTGATCTAGTAAACAATAAAAGTTGCAAATCTACGAAATAGTACGATTTTGAGAAATAAGTGACTTAATTTTTTTTTTCATCTGTAAATACTTCTGTTGCTGATTGTCCATTCATTTGTATCGAGCAATTCAAATCAATTAAAAGTTTATTTTCTCTATAAGCTTTCATCTGGTTATTAAAAAACAAAACTCAAATATAATTCCTTTTTCTAATAATTTTGACACGTTTCTCAAATCCCTTACGTTAAATGATATACTCTTATGTAACTTTGCCTCGCGTAAGGGTCGATTTTAACAACGTGGTGGTAAGCTACAACTCTTAACCTGTCGCGTTCAAAAACTGAATGAGAAAAAGAGATCGAAATAGATTTTGAAGTTTGGCGAAATCAGCCCTAAGTTTACGTTTCACGTACTTTCGTCATCAATACAAATAAATAAAATTAAAGTGTCTGTTTTAATGTCAAAATAGTAATGTTTTTTTCTGTTGAAATAGTTATTTGACCGATATCTATGCCTAAAATACAGATTTTATTATTTTTGGCTTTATATAATGTCTGTATGTCTATCTGTTTGTATCGGCTAATCTTTTAAAAAGCTTGACCGATTTTGATAAAGTAAAAGATACAGGTACTTTTTATTTATATACGCAGACGAAACCGCGACAGTTGATTTTTTTGTTTTTTAGCGCTTATCTCAAAAACTACTAAGCAGATTTGAATAACTCTTCATGTATTTGGTAGTCTAAGTACCAATAAAAGTTCTTTGATATTTAACATTACGCTTAACTTTACGGGAGCGGAGTAGTGAGGTTTAAAGCGCGGGAGCTACTACTTAATATAACGAATTCCACGTGGACAAAGTTGCGGGCAAAGGCTAGTATAGAATAAGCTTGTAATGTCATTTATGTACTCGTTTCCCGTTTATCAAAGTTAAGCCTACCTAATATCGCTCACAAAACATGGCTCAGTGTTACGCAACTACCGCGTTTGACTATGCCTAAAATGGTGCGACATACGACCAAAAAGTTTAAGATTTTTTGCGTAGTTTTGTGGATATAAGACTGTTTTTTGAGGTTCCTGCGATTATTAGCCCTTATTAACGAAAAATATGTAAATTTTGACTAAGTTCTCTATCTACCAACTTGTGAGGATTGTACGCTAACTTTAATGTATCTTACTAACAACAGTATATAGTTAATAGTATAAAGAAATTAGTTGGGGTGCATGAAAGGAGCCTTCCCGAGTGACGTACATAACGATTCCCTACGTCCGGCGCACCCTGGACAATTCGCAAGTTCTCCAAAGCGAATTGGCTAATCCTTTATCCACGATGGCAAGTCAAAATAAAATTTGACTCAGCCATCGACACGACGAAGAAGAAGTATAAAGAAAAAAGTTACTAACAATGTCACGTTCAAAATCACATGACTCTCAAAAAATTGCTTCAATTACATAACATCACACCTATATTACACAGAAGGGTGTGGCAGACGTGTCCAACACCCACACTTCACCCGTTATGTTTAGTTCCAATGTGATAGGGGGTGAGCCAGCTCCGTGCTGCTATTGCGAATTGCCTGACTGAAAGTTCACAAACAACACTTTTCCCGACCCGGAAGGTTTCGAACCCGAGACTTTGCTGTGAGAGGTGCATACACTAACCACTAGACCATCGAGATATAGTTGCTTAAATAACTCATATCCGTATTATCCGAAATAAATCGACGTTTCAATAACACGAGTTTATTTTGAGTATGTTGGCGGCAAACTTAATTGAGACAGCAAGCTGCTATAAAGCTGCCAGTTCATATTACCTTGGAAACTAGAGCACGACTCGTAATTGACATGCACAATCACGCGGATTTAACTACGTTTAATGGAACCAATGAATTACTAATACTTGCAATATCTGTACCATCTATGCGTACGCGGTAGGTTGAGCATTCATTAGTAATACAAGTCAATTTAGATAAGCATGGTGCTATGAAGCTGGAGAAATGTATCTGACGGTAAGTATACATATAAAATTAAATTGTGACTTTTAGAGCCAGTTTTAGAGATTCTGTATTGATTTTATCCACTCCAAAGTATAACCTGCCCGAATATAACAATGACGAAAGTTACAGTACACTTAAAAAAAAGAACACAACTGTCACTTTCATTTATGTGTGTATTACTTGTCTACATATCCAGCCATAAGGTTTTTCTTACACCTGGAAACTGGGGCTTATTCTTGAAGCTTTTGTATGGCGAACTATTTAAACTGGATCTCGTATAATTAAATGACATTAAGACGTCATAAACTAAGATTTTTATGATTTACCAGTAACAATTTAGTCGCAAATTGACACAAAGTAGCCCAGAAACATCTCAATCAATCTGGTAGCAGATTGTAAGTAGGTACAGCGGCGGCGTTGTCTGTCCTGATCTCTATTAGGATCATAAAATCTTTACAATTAAGTCATATAACTTCATTTATTAAACAAAATATACTCTTCATAAATAAACAACATAACCCTCTTCATACCCATACCCACACACCATTTGCAAATATCATAAACCATTTTTCAACGTCCCGACCCGTATTAAAATTCTCCATGTTAATTTGTTAATTATAAGTGGATATCGAGAGTTATGGCTTACCTGTTCGGACATAAAACTGCAGTTATTATAAATCAATAAGTGCTTACATACGGCGGGAGATATCCATAATTCAGAAACGATGGAATCCTTAACCATAGCATAAGGAAATTGCAGAAATTTAGCTTCATACATTACTCATCGGACAAGGCACACATTGATGTTCAGGCTTTAGAACCGTTTTTGAAACACCTTTGTCATATTTTGTAAGATGAATTAAAATTTGTTTTATTAATTACAAACATCGTTCATTTTAGATATAAAATAGTTACGGCTACAGAACTATTGATTATGGTGAATGTACGATAGAATACGGATAGTATGTAGTGATTGTTTGAAATAAATATCCAATATAATAAATCCAACCTACATCCAAGTGAAGCAAATAGACAAGTTGCTCTCAGAATAGGTATTCAATTAATGAAGAAAAATTTGCTTTCTAAAATTGAAACAAGTAGATATAAAAGTATTGGATATTTCAGTCTCAAAAAATACATTTTGCATACATTTTCAATCTGCAAGATAGACGGTGAAATGGAAATAATACTGAACCATATCATCGGGCCCTACGTATACTAGTGCAAGTGCAAAAAAACATTTTAACAGGATTCAATGTTTGAACGAGTCGGAGAGATAGAAAACCAAGTTCAGCGTTGAAAACATAAACATCACGCCTATTTTACCAAGAAGGATGTGGCAGAGTTATACAATACCCACACTTCACCTGGTATGTTTAGGTCCCATGGGATAGGTGGTGAGCCTATCGCCATTCATCGGGCACAATTCCAACTCCGTGCTGACGGAAAATTCACAAATAAAACTTTACTTAACCCGGAAATACGCTAACCACTGACCATCGAGGCATTCTATTCTATATGTCTATACTAAAGATCACATTTTAATAAATTATATATATGATTTAATATAATTATATGAATACCTTTACCAGAGTGTGGTAATTTCTTCGATCATTCCAATATCATTACCAACCTTTGCAATTAATCGCCATTAATTTACCAACATTCGCTCATCACTTAAGCTCCGTAGGGGCCTCCATACTTAGTACTGGTTGTTCAGTGGGCAGATCCAGCCACACTTTATCACCCGCGAACCAACTTCAAATAAATCAAAATAAACCATGTACATTGCAATTAAGAGGAGCGAATCCTCCTAGTGTACGCAATAAGTTTGTACTGAAATAATAACATTTTATCTTGGATCTGCGAACATTTATAATAATTACATCATACTATTGACAGCACCATTAATATCTGGCTCATACTGCGTTGTGTATGAGGTCGAAGCGGTAGAGACGACTATTGTTTTTTTTTCGAGATGTTTCGTTACTAACCAGGAATAGAGACCGATTCCAAATTCGAAAAATGTTTTTTTTTTATATTACTGATGATTACTGCCAGCGATGCTGAAGATTATACCTCATAGAACAAATTTGATTATGGTTGCAGATCTTGTTTAATGATTCTTCTTCACATCTTTAAAGTTGGTTTCACAGCTTAAAAATGCTTTTATTACCAACCACATCCTAGTTGTGTAGTAATGATAACTATCCTAATCCTAATTATAACTAACTAATATTATTAATACGAAAGTAAGTCTGGCTGTCTGTTATAAAGCCTTAGCGTCTGGACCGATTTTAAAGAAATTTGGTATGAAATTAGATGGGACCATATTATGTTTGGGACTATGTTACTTTTTGTCCGCGGGTATATATTCTCAAATGATTATGTAAGTGAAAAAACTATGATAAATCTAACAAGACATAAATAAAAGTTTAACTCAACCAACTAGACCAAAATTTCATGGGCAACAAAAAAAAAAAGTAAAAATGAAGACATTACCTGACATTTTTAGTACCAACAATTACTTCAAGGCACCTCTGTTCTCTGATTGTAACTAATACAGCAGTAATCGCGATGCTCTTTTAATTAAGGCTAAAGAACTTTCTTTGCGGCTTTACGCTTTCAGTACAGTACCTCGTTTGTCCCTTGTTCTCCATCTGTCAAACAATTATCAACCTTAATCATTCTACAGTAAAGTCTGTTAAACCAATATAAATTATTTTTAGAAGATCTATTTTTGGTTCACTCCTTTAATTAGCACCGCCTAATTTGAAACGTTGCTTAACATCAGATTGTTGTTTTTTTCCGTCTGGCAACAAAATATACTTGGGAGTCTGTGGTTTTTACCCTGTCACTAAAGTTTCGTTTTAAAAGAACGTACTACGTTTGTGTAATTTGACATTTACGAATCTTTGAGCTTTTCAATGTTTATGTGATATAGATAAAATGTTTCAAAAATATCATCAAAAATATTTAGTGTAACTAATTGCGAACATAGCTGTTTGTAAGGTTTTCACAACTAAGCAAAGTATACGAAGCTTAAAAAAATATACAAACACAAAGTATCAAAACAAATTAAATCTGGATTAATACAGATTTAATTTACTACAATTCTACAAAATAGCATAATGAAACCTTCACACTGAGGCTCTCTACGTGTCAAAGGAGTTTACTGGAAACAAGGTCCTTATTTACTTTAAAATACGAATCTAATAAAACAAATGACGCTGCTGTTCCAACTTCAAATAACAATAAAGTCCGAAGAAATTTGATCTCTTCTGTGAAAACATTTTGTACCATCCTATATTTACGACAGCAAATAAACGCAGAGGACATTAAGGTGGTTGCACACTTATAATCGCTGTAGTTTTCCATAGCGTAACAGAACACCGATTTGCAATAAAAAGTAAAAGCTTATGGCCGTGTTAGGCTTTATCTGGTCCTCATAAATAGCGGAGCAGGGAGCTATGTGCGCAAACAATTTTGCCTTTGTTAACATAGCCGGGACATTATTAAACAACCATAATAAGTAGTTAATTATCGGCTGTCACACACTTGCGTTCGACGCGCATCGCTGCACGGTTACAGAGATGGTCAACTGTTTGAGTTATAGTTTTATTTATATGCATTTTGTTTGTTGCCACATTTTTTATTAATAAACACTTTTAATTAATATTTTTCTTAAGTACTCATTTAGTTATATCAGCACTAAAGAAAAAGAGAACGTGCAAGTACCTAGCAATTTGTACTAAGAGATTGATATTTTATTCCTGAATATTTATTCTTTCTAACATTTTAAATGATGCTGAAAAATACTGTGCTGCAAATTTGTGGTATACCAAAATGAATATCACTATAAAAAAAATAATCTTCGATGAAAATTAAGTATAACAAAAACTTTAATACAAAACCAGCACTAGTGAAAAATTTGCAGTATTGGAAATCTATTTTACTAGAAAGTACCCACTTCTCTTCTTTTAAAACTAGTTAATCAAGTTTGGAGTTTTATAAAATAAAATTATAAAACAAGTACGGATACGTATAAAAGCAGTTCAGTCTACTTTGTTCCAATAAAAACAAAAACGAGTTTCCAATATTGTGTACTTCTGAAAAATCAGAGGAGATACTTGTTTTATCTACTAAAGTTTTATTGAGTTTAATAGATACTATCGACTAAATTATATAAATACATATTAAACTTTAATTTTAAAACACAAAAATTACACATAAAGATTTTTCATATTTAAAATATTTTTTTCTGGTTGCAGTAAAATGATTTTGTGAACGTATCCCGTGACGTCTGCTGGAATAAAACTAGATCATATTGAAACGTGATTCTGTAAATACATTGCTGAGAGCGGATCTCCCCAAAGACCGTTACAACTATCAAGGAGATACTCTCAATCGCCTCTTACGATACACAGGGGAAGCGATAGAGAAACCCATTCGTGGCTGAGACTACACACAATATACATGAGTACATATTGGCGATGTGTGAAGTGTTTTGTTATTTTCGATTTGATTTTGATTTGGCAAACTGTTACTAGTTTCAGCAATACGAGTTTACTATATAGATTGTAGAATTTCCTATTCCCAATCTCTATGGTGCTATTTATAATAAAGATAATTTTATGTAACTAATTATTTGTATTTCTTTTTGATTCAAGTATTTAACTTTGTTTTATTTTCAAGGGAAATATATGATATATTTTAATTATATATAAAATATCACAAAATAAAAATAAATAATTTATACTTAAATTATATATGTTTTGGTCTAAATTACAATCTTGAACCCAAATATTTTACTTCAACATGATATTTGATGACTTTGAAACTTAATTTCAGCGCAGTCAGCCCTGCATTATTGATCAACAGCTTCAAAATTGTACCAAAACAAACAGAATTTGAATACAAACCATTAAAAACCAACAGCAGCCATTACAAGACAATTGTAATCAAAAATAAATACAACAAAATGTTTGCGATTTGCTCTAAGATTTGTGCGTAAGTATGAGCGTACACAGCGCGTGAAATATATGGCTGCGGGCGTACCGCGGCGTCGGTGCACTAACTCCGCTTGATTGGAATCTACCGCAGGGCACACCGATAAATGAGTGCTGGTAGGTACAAGGCCTAAGGCAAACGGGGTATAGGCTAGAAGAGCTAGCAACATTTTTGTTTGTTCTGTTTTCATTTCGATGTGTTCCAGCGTTGCCCTGCGGCTTGGTCACTTCGATTTTGACGATCTAAATTGCACGGGTACTGGATAACGCACGGAAGGTTTTAGATATTCTTTTATTTAATCACTATTTGTACCAAATATACTTGTTTAAATAAATATGTCGGCTTTTAAATTAAATTAGTCTAATAACTTAATCTAAACTTAATAAATAGCTGTCAGAAGGCCTCGTACCCAAAATGCTGGCATTATTACCGCGTTGTATTGCGATTGCGAAAACGAAAAATTTATATAAATATAAGTTATAAATGTCTGTACTATAGATATTGATAATTTATATTAATAGAAAAAAAAGTCGTATACCGGCATTAAGTACAGGGACCAAGCTACCGGTGGTTAGGGCTCCAGAGTCAGAGTCCAGAGTCCATTCTCGCAATACGAGGTCCAAAGCCGTCTAACACGAGGACTGGCAACAATCCATTCTTCTTTTCTACGTATTAGTCGATTGTCCATCCACGGATAATTTGTCGAGCTATCCTTTATGTCTAGGGAGCTTGCCGTCGTTCCTGGCAAGCAGAAGCCGATAAATCAAACAATTTTATTGGTAAAACTTATACATAATTATGCGATATAGGATTTGGTATATTTGGTATACGTCGGTATTCACAGTCCTATCTGCAGAATGGGAACATTCTATAATGGTATTCGCGCCATGTTTGATATGTTTACAAGTTCGTTGGCCTCAGCAAAGAGAGAAATTCGCAAAATAATTCAAAATTCTTAATTTTAATTTCGGTAACTTTGTTAGGTAAAATTGTAAAAATTTAGTTAAATATAAATTTATCGTTATTTTTCTTTTACCGCTACTGCTAAAATTTATATGTGCATGCTGTGCTCACTAGAAAGCATACTATAAGTAATTTTGTATTGTATATTACAAGAATAAGATATAAGGTGTGCATTCAGTTTCTGGGCCATAGATTAAAAAAATATATATATATTTTATATAGATATATACTTAACATGCATTACTGAAACAGTTTCTGGGCAGCTATACCTAGTAAATTATAGTATTCGTATCCGATATTATTATTGGAAATTCACCTTGTGTAATACGTCATTTCAAAGGTTTTAACAGGTTATACTATCTCATACGGGATGGCTGATTTAATAAACCGTTTCTATTTACAAGAGCGAGCTGTAAGAGCAAATATACTGCAAAGGGATCGGACGTAGAGATATATGATACAACATATGTATAGTAAATGGGTTATGAATAGGTGAAAGCTGAGTTAATTGCGAGATAGTGTAGAGTAGAGTAAACTAATGGACTACACTCGGGCGTGCATTTCGGCTGTTCAGAAACAAAACCTAGTAACTTGAAATTTTGAGAAATCGTTATATTTTCATTTATTGACTCACGAGGCATATAGACTCATAACTTGTGGTAAAATTTTCTGAATTTGTGACTAAAGGTAAATTGTTATCTACCCTTCATTTTACCAAAAAAAATCAAAACCTATGAAAACAGAGTTTTTTTTAAGCTAATAACTGTTTATTCTTGCCAAGTTTTAAATTGTTAATGGGTGTTACTAGGTTAAATTGTGGCATTCATATTGAATGTTATGTATCAATTTAGTAATGCTCTAAGGTACATAGAATAATTGCTTTTCGGACGAAAAGTATTTTATACCATATAAATAAGTGCATTACCCAAAAAAACCATTATATATATGAAAAAATAATAAAAAATGGTCAACATGTGGATATTTTCGTTTTATCTTTGGGTGGAATTGATCGTCTTCAGAAATAATTTGCATCTTTTTTAGATAGAAATGATTTCTGGAGACGATTTGCTGCTCTTCTGATCGTTGCGGAGTTTTGCGAAAATAGAAGAAGTAATTTTTTGCGGCTCTTGAACAATTTTATAAAGTTGAGTTACTAGGTTTTGGTTTTAAAACCTATATCCTCTTTGACTGAAAGGAAATTTGCTAAAAGTATATCGCTGAAAAATTCAAAACTAAAATTACTTATTTTGATAAAAAAATAGTTTGGATTTCATAAAACATAATTTTAGAGAGACGTGATATGAATATACTTAAGCAATATTCATTGCTTAAGTATATTCATATCAGGAAAACAAAATGATCTTCATTGGATGGATAAATTATTTTGTACTTGTCCTTCAAACTGCTGGACAAGCAGTCTGAAACGAGAATGATTCATGGTTTTGGTTTATTTTAGTTTGATTATGCACTATTTTTTTATATATATATTAATTCGTCGTAAATATTTAATCAATATTTTACAAAAAAATATATATGCATTTTTTTTTGCCGAATAAGTTCGAATAACTAACGAAAAATCTCGTAGAAAGGCTGTATTTTAGGCTTGTGTTAAAGCTACGTAGGCTAGTTGTATTCTTCTGATATTTCCGATGATTTATGCGCTTTAAAAAGTCGTTGGATGCAGGCGGCACAGCGTCGATCGATTTAGAAATTTATAGAGTCAGCATATAGGTAACCAGCGTACAAAATATTAGTTATATTACGAGTTAATTATTATACTATGTACTACTGGTGAAGTGTGGGTGTTATTACAACACTGCTATTATCATGTCTGTGTATACATAGGCAAAATATTAGGTTATGCGTGATTATGATGATGATTTTGAGTGCCAAACTAACTGATAGAAAAAAAATATTGTTTGTGTTTTTTTTTTTTTTATTCTACGCCCACAGCGAACGAACGTGTAGTCCACCTGATGGTAAGTGGAGTACAGGCCATGGACATCAACAATCCACAAAAGCAGATTATAGATGCGTCGCTGCAGCTGAGGACTACGGTGTTATGCCTCATGTGCCAGTAATTTCATGGCCTGATCTCACCACCAAACCGGAACACAGTAATGGAAGCACTACTATTTAGCGGCAGGTTAAAGTGAGACGGTGGTGCTGCCGCCCTCGAGCTCATTTACAAGAGCTCTACCACCAGTAAAAAAAAAAGTAAATTAACAAAATAAAAAAAAAAAATGTTTGTTATACCGTAAAATTTTCATTCTACTAGCATGCTCTACTAACCGTTCACTGAATAAAAAAAATCGCGTGCTATGCTATATTCATGTTTTTTTCAATCGCCAAAGAGAAAACGTGCGTTGCAATTTTTAGGTGAATACAAAATGTGTTGGTTGAACCGATTCACTGAAAAAGTGAGGAAAGAGAAAAATATATGAAAGAAAAGAAAATATTTATACATATATTTATGGCAAGTTATTTAAACTTAATGGTGGGCTTTTGTGAATAATCTCATGTTTATGCATAATGTCATCTTAGTTTTAATCTGCTGCCATTAGACCTCATTGGTGCTGGCTAATAGCATAATTATCTATTTAAATATTATTAAAAAAAAAAGTATTTGTTTCTACCGCTACGAAACTACTGGACCAATCTCAATGAAAATTTGTGTAGATAATTATAGCTAAGACCCTAGAAAAAACATATAAAACTTTTTACCCAACTTCGTCAGAAGAAGGGTTACTATTATCATACCACGCAGGCGAAGCCGTGGACAGAAGCTAGTTCAGGTGTTATATCGTGGTCTTTAGAGGTAAAGATTTTAAATAATTAAAGATTGTTGTTACCACTTACTTACCATCATACCGGACCATTTTACCCGTTTACTACATATTATGTCGCATGACTACCAGCACAAATTACCATACCCAATGCTCAATGATAAATGTAATCAATTTAATGTTGCACTATCTAGTTTTCTAGTATCTTGGTACCAAACTAAAGTCACAATTAAAGCCGTGGCCAACAAGGTCTAGATGTCGTCGCCTATCCTCGAAGACGCGAAACTTCGCAATGTGTGATTATTCACTAGTGTAAATTACAACTATCGCTCTCACCGACTTTTAGCTTAATCTCTATTATTCTAAACAACTACTTACCAAGCTGTTTTGCTTAATTTTAAATTTAAAATTTTAATTAATTTTATTAGTTTTTGTTTTTAGATACTTAATGGCTCTAGACGCTGGCTGTTTGTCACAAACGCTGGACAGCAAACACCAAGTAACCCTTTTTGTGCGCAACCCATCAAGGAAAAAAGCAAATAGATGGAGACGTAATAGAGAAAACCCTTTTCACAGAAGTGTTATTGGTATTAAACTTTTCGGTTCCTTGACAACAAACCCTGAAATTATTTGCACTGGGGAATAAAAAAACAAAAAAAAAACTTTCGCGAAAATGTATGAGATTTACTTACCATCATAAGGACTACAAGTTTCTTTACTAATATTCAAAAGGAACTTCTTATATCTTCACAATACTCAAACTAAAGGGGTGTCTCAATACTACGTTACGTTACTATAGATAGAGTATACTTATACCCATTAACCGTTTCGGTACAATGACCACAATAAATTGTTGGCTTGGCGTGTTGAACTATGGTTAAATAGTTTGTTTAAAGCAACCTATGATTTGTAAAATTGTTTCTCAGTAGTATATCGTGACCACCCATAGCGGCATTTTTAAAAAACTTACTCTGTACACACGGATACACATCAATATATACATATCCAGTTTATGCTGATCTACCATTGTACAGACGCCTGTACAATGCGAGTCCAGCTTATTAACTTTAGAAATGTTTAGCTTATTGTGAACTCGTTTGTACTTATTCCTTGCGTGCCGTGAATTAAATTAAAAATAAGTATTTTAACCGTTGTTTTTAGTAAAAATATTTATGGAGGTAAGTTGATTGAAATATATTTTAAACATTGTAATAGTTATTCTTTTTCTTACTCATTGGGTATGGTGTCTTTTATAATAGTTATGTTTGGGAGTGCTTTTCATAATAATTTTGATTTCAGTTTGGACAAAGCCTTCAAGTTAAATAACACAATTTACGTTTTTATATAAACTGCTACTATATAAAAAAAGTAAGTACGTTATAAATAAATTCCCCTGTTTATAAAAAAAAAAACTATCCCCTAAAGCTCTTGCTTAATATTCTACTAAATAAAAATAAAGTAAGTAAGTATGATGATAAATATCAAACATTGCGGACATATTTTTGCATACGAATATATTTTTAACCAGTATGAAATACGAGTAATCCGAAATATTTAAAAAACGCACTAAAAGCGGGTTTAAAGTCGCGCTTCAAATTAAAAATACTATGTTTCGATAACACTTAATTGTACTGATTGTGGGAAAATATCTCTCGTACTGCCACTGCCATTTTGTGCAAAGCTTTTTAATACTTTTATAAAAATGTTTACGCAATTTCGTTGAAAATATTTTACCCTCACGTGATTCAAATATTTATATTGGTCCATTTAAAGTTAATTGATTTCGTATTGATATTTTTATAAAACAAATTAGATGAGGTTTAGTAAAAAGCTTTTCCATAGCATAATATTTTATTTGAATTTTTAATTGATTTTGGTTTGCAAAATGATTGCAGTAAATAAATAAATAGTTTAACAATTAAGGACATGATGATGATTGCATTTAACAATAATATTTTTATAATTAACAATATCAATTTTATAGAATAAATAATACAATACTACTATATAAAACTTGGTATAAAAAATATTGCAGGCTGAAAGACACCATGCCACCAACGAGGTCGCATCATAAAAAAGGTGGGACAAAATGTTTATAAAAAATAGGGCTAGTCGACATAATATATTATTTATAACCAGAGATAATATTATCATGAAGAATGATGATGTCAAGAAATCAAGATGTATCATGAAGAAAATTTACGGTTTTACTTTTGCAACAATTGAACTGTCAAATTTGAAAGAAAATTTTCCCCGGGCCGGGTTAAAGCTATCAAAACCCATACTTTTAATAAAAACACATACTTTTAATAAAAACACAGGATTAACGACATTCGCAACACAAATTCACTACAATTCTGGAAGTAAATACTTCCTCACTATAAAACCTTACCGCAACATTACTAAGTCAGAAACCTATTCCGATCCTAAGCATCGAGGCCTTATGACTCTCGTTTACTACGAACCTTTGCTACAATTTCTTCTTTACAACCTTTGCCCCTTAAAAATTTCAAAGCACTAACAACTGGAGCAAAAGAAAAACGAACCAAGAGGCTGTAAGAAATCCAACTTGTTACTTTTACTCGCTAAATACTTTAGTTCTACTCGACCAGTAAATATTTTATGTTTCCACCTGACTTGCTCGCGTTGTAAGCGTTTACTTTCAACAAAACAAGATTTATGTCTCTGGAGGGTAGCTGCGATTTTCTTAGTAAATTATTTCAAGGGTATTTATTGAGACTTGTGAGTCTTTAGCCTGATCGTATCTTCGATGTGCTAGATATTCTTGCCTTTCGTGGTGTTTTGTTACAAACAAAATAGATTTGTTATGGAGACGGGTTTTTTTCAGGTAAATTAGTATCTTTAATACATTTATTAATTACGTTAGCGCCATCAAATACCCTAAGTCCTTTCGAGAATCAGTTTACTATGCTTCTTATCAAACTTAAATATACGTAAAAATAACGAAACAAATATTAAGATCAATAATTTACAATAACTATTTTTTCATAAATCGCTTCACTGTCACATATATAAGTGAAACAGTACATAACATAACATAACATCACGGTTATATTACCCAGAAAGGTGTGGCAGAGGTGTACTATGCCCACACTTCTCCCGTTAAGTTTAGGTTCCATGGGATAGGGGGTGAGCCTATAGCCAGCCACAGGGCACAGTTACAACTCTATGCTGCTATTGCGAATTTCCTGATGGAAAGCTCACAAATGACACATTGCCCGACCCAGGAGTCGAACTCGAAACCTTCGTAAGAGGCGTATACGCTAACCATAAGACCATCCAGGCAGCAGGCCTATATATAGACAGGCATAGACACTACATTATTCACAATTTATTACACGAAAACGCTTAAAGCAGTACATTTTATTGTCACTACACTTTGACAAAAGATCTCTTGAACGCCGCTCAACTAATTAAACGACAGAGTTGATTAAGAAGTCGTTCTTAACTATTTAACAAGCGCAGACCATTGTCTTCTCATAAAAAGAGCTCTAGCAAAAAAGACGAGCAGCGAAGAATTGCCGGATTAAAAGTACCGAGTCATTCATTCCCAGGCTTTAATTATCCTCTGTTTAAACAAATCGCAATAAAGAGCCAGTGTCAGTTCGAGAGATCTCGTGCAAAAAGACATCGTAAAAAATACCGGAAGCCCGATGGTAACGTCAAACAAATTCCTGGAATAGTCTACCGTTTTCTGCTTGTGTTAGTTGGGGAATCCTATTCACAGATACCCGGTGGAAAGCATTAGGTGCTGTTTGAATCAACCAATTCTTTACCTTACTACTTGTTGGATAAGATTCAAATTCGCTCAAAATTGCAAATGCTATAAAAACGTTTAAAGTCCAGTAAGTAAGTCCATTGCCTGTGTGTGGTACGTAGTGTAGATATTTGAGTGAGCATTTGCAAAGACGGGAACGATGCGACGATATAGCCGGTACCACTTCCGGATGGAAATGCGTTTTCAATGGACTGGTCGTCGTTTGCACGATCTAAACTTACAATTGGGCTCTTTGCACAGTTTTAAGGTTTTGGCGACAGTTTCTTAGATGTTGTTTTGAATATGTCTGATTCTGTGTAGTATGTTGTGATGTATGCGTTGACGGCTCATGGTTTTCTGAAACAATAATAAATAAATAAAAATAAATATAACACAACATTCACACAACGCCATCTAGTCCCAAACTAAGCAGAGCTTGTACTATGGGCACTAGAATAACTGATACTAATACATATAAACTTTTCTTTTGTAAATACATGCTTGTTATACATAGGAACATCTAGACTAACACAAACTTCCATGTTCATGCACACAAAGGTAGGGGGTCGGGAATCGAACCGAAGATGGCGTCGCAGGTACTACCCACTCCGCCATCCGGTCGTCATAATAATATGCAGGTTAATAATAATTTGTGCCACTGTTGTGAAAATTGTTATAAATATGTTTGCTTAAAGTGACTGGGCGTAAAGTACTCAAGTAACTGAATTTATGCCATTAAGAATTCTAGAACAATCATAGAATGTAGAACTCAGTAGAACAGGTAGACATCAGGGTGATCTAATCAGTAGATAGCTAAAGCTAGCTGAAAGTAGGACACACTGATTGGCGAAACTTCTATAATCCCTAAATCACCATTCACTGAAGAGCCTTACAATCAAAATTCGCGATAGACTTACTTGGAGCATTTAATTAAGCAAGAAAAGTTACGAATAGCTTGCGAGTCCACCTGCTAATTTTAGTGACAGGCAAATTACGATACGAGGCCAATAATAGGCCCACAGCTGACCTAATGAAGGGCAAGTATCCTTAATGGTCTGCCGACGACAAAAAGTGCGGCGTTCAAGCACGTTAATGTGGCGGCGAGGAGTGTGTTATGTATTGAGGAGCTAGACGAATAATTGCTCATTGATTGTCTTAGCTGGATGTAGAGAACTGGCTAGGTTTTGCTGGTTACTAGAATGTGCATACAAAGATTTAAATAAGATAGAAAGCTCTACTATACATTATAAATTTTGATTAACAGAAATGGATAGCATCATGATTACAAAAACCTGCGTATCAATCAAAATGATTTTTTGAGTAACCAATACAATTTTTGATCATTATTTGGTAGAAGCGGCAACAAATAAAATAATAAAGGTTTCCAACTTTTGAACCGTTATTAACAATACAGTTACATATCTTCAAACATACGCTTGCACATGTAGAATTTTCTTCAACAGATATCATCGTGTGTCTTTATTTCTCTGTACGAGGAACTACGTTAATTGTGGCAGTCTGCGCGATTATTACGACGAGGTGTATCGGCATCTTGGCAACTCGAAGCACCCTTTGTGTGCGCCGCTCATTCAACAGCGTGTCTTTTAATGTCTATTCATTAGATGCCTGGGTAATTGTCCCTTGTTTATGTACCCTGGCTTATCGCACAGGTTCCCATCTTTTTGTCTTGTTGCGAGGAGCTTGGTATGCAAAGTTGGTTTATTAAAGATGTTGTTTAGATTTAATATAATTTTGATGTTTGTCCAATTAATATTACATTTTCCAGGAGACATAAAACGAAACTAAAATGTGACTGACATTTTCAAACTTATTTGGCAAGTTACATTACGTAATCAATTGTAGTCTATTTTATCACGCTACTATCCTGAAGGATTATTTAAAGTTAGATATCTGCATGAAACAACTGGTAAAAAAAAAACTTTAATATCCTGTATTTGGAGTGTTATACCGAGTCGACAACCTTTATAACCATGATTTTTCAGGTTTCGTATTCGTTTTGAAGCGAATGCTATTCGCGTCAGAACAAACAACAATGTTTGCTAGCAAATGAAACTCACGATACACGCACAACCCACAATAAACAAAAATTCCACAAACCGTGATCACCATTTGTGTTCATTCCAATTACGTTGCCTGTGATGAAAAAGAATTTTATTAACATAGAGAAGAACATTAATAAATTTTCCAGAAAAGAGATTCCTTTTTCGCAAATCTGTTTGCATATTCCTTTCAGCATTGGAGACAAGAGTGACATGGTCCGTCCACCGCGACTACGCCCCATGGGAAATCTTCACAAAAAGGTTCCGTGGACAAACAATGAAGACGACCAGTTTGTTTGAACTTAAGGGTACCGACAGATTGAGAACGCGCCGATGCGGTTGGTTGGAAGTAAAACATCGCGGTTTATAACAATTTGTGTTTGATTTTAATCTCATTAGTGTTTTGATTAAAAAGGACTTTATTTAACTTTAATATTTGGCTACGTATTCGTAACATTGGAAAACGAAATGCAATTCATGGCTAAATAAGTTTAAGGATATTGATGACGTAATTTTATCCAATCTGTTGCAAATAATGATGTATCTAAAATTAAAGAAAAGTTTGGTTCCTTTGTTTAGCTTTAAAGGTTATTCTTCTAGATTGATATTTCTAGACTGTAGTTGATGAAAAACTAGACAGAAGTACTCCATTTTTAATTTACTTTGACTTCAACCGACCAGGACTATTAGTATGCTGTATAAATGCAATGACATAAAAAAAAACTTGATGCAAAAGTAGGAACTTCTGCAAACAACTCAATTATTCCACAATTATTTATTTATTATTGCTGTAGTATAATGATTCGTATCTAATTATTCTGGACGAGTAACTGGCTGACAGATAGTAAGGCAAAGCTAAAAAGTATTTGAATATTAATATTATGTACTTATTGTCATAATCGTAGTGTAATTGTAGTGTATGATAAGACTAAAACAAACATGCATAGCAAAGCTATAATTTGCTTTAAAATATTTCAAGTATGTGATAAAACTGGTTAGTTGAGGCAAATTATAAAAGTACCGACTATTCTTGATTATTTAGTTTGAGTTTAACCAAAACAAGATTGAATGGACAACAAAAACAAATGCCGATAAGTAATAATTATTCTGCGTTGTCAATGATACCCATTAAAGTGAGTCATGAATGAAACTATACTACCATAATTATTGGTCATCAATCAGTGCCTATTAGGAGGACTTTCGATCTCTTTTTAATTGGTCATCCAAGCACCCCAAGTCATTAATCTCAGACCTCACTTCATTTAGTGCCATTATGAGTGCAATAAAAAGTGCCCGCTGCGGTCACGTCCGCCCGTCTGAAATACCTTAAGCATTTGAATTCGCTGAGATTGTCGCCAGTGACTACGTTGTCTGGGTAGATAAGAAATTCCAAATTATACGAAGTTAATACTATTTTGCATTTGCTAAGCCGAGATAAGATTTATTTTGGAATATATTTGTAATTTACTTCTATGTCGAATTGTGGTATTATAGAGGACTTCGTTACGACTAGGTTCCAAATTACTAGACATAAGTCTTTTGTAATGCTTTTAGTTAAAATAACATACATAATAAGACAACCAATAAATTAAAACTTTCCGTCTAAAAGCTATACACATAAACTTTGTAAGGTCGTTTTCATTGTAATAAAAAGTAAATCAGCTATTAACATGAATGTAATATCTTTTTAATATATTTTTTCTACATTCATAATGAAAATTAAAAAAGTTCGTATACATTTTCTGGAATTAATGTTGACTGCTTCCTGAAAGATCTATTATAAACTTTATAGTCATCAAAGTGAACTTAACGTTGGTTCTGGGAAATTTCTATTTAAACTTGTTTCTCAGGATAGCCGCACGATAAGTGTTTATCTAGACGGTTTACAGTCTGTAGTTACCAGCGTTTGCGATAGTCTAATCGGAAAAAGCAAAGAACTTAACAATCAGGTTTGAAACCAGCTGATTAAATAAAACTTTTCCACATCCCGCGCCATCCCGTTACACAAAAAAAATATTTCACGAATTAAAATGAAGACTGAATTGACTGAATAAAAGTAAAAAGAGTTGATAAAACTCGTTATAAGATGATCATTGAATCTTCTTCATTCGAATTAAGAGTTTCAATTTAATCACGGCAAAACATTAACAAACTGAAAAGGAAAGTATACAAGAAGTCTTAAAAAGTCCGTAACTCAGATTTGTCGCAGGTACGGACTCGAGAGCTGTTGAGTTCGGATAAGAAAGTTCTCAACTAGGCGGATTTTATAAGATTTCAAAATACAACTTCCACGTTGCGAGCTTGGGAAAATATCGCACGAAATTATTTGAGAGTAAAATCGGGTTAGTAAGTGAGGGTTTATATATATTTATATATAAATTGTTTGCCTGACTCACTGATTCATCAACGCAGAGCCGCTGGTGCTAGAAACATGAAATTTTGCATGTAGACTTCTTACATGGCGTAAGGGCGCGCTTGGAAGGGGTTTTTCGAAATTCCACCCTGTAGGGCGTAAAATAAGGGTTTGGAATAATAGTATGGCAGTCCGTTATTATTGAAGTTAGAAGGACGAAATTTCGTATGGTTACTTAAACAAAAATAAATGAATTTAAGTTTTTTTTTTTTTATACTACGCCCACAGCGAACGAACGTGTATGCTGATGGTAAGTGGAGTACAGCCCATGGACATCAACAATCCACAAAAGCAGATTATAGATGTGTTGCTGTATTTGAGGACTACGGTGCTATGCCTCATGTGCCAGTAATTTCAGGGCTTGATCTCACCACCAAACCGGAACGCAGTAATGGAAGCACTACTATTTGGCGGCAGGTTAAAGGTGAGACGGTGGTGCTGCCGCCCTCGAGCTCATTCACAAGAGCTCTACCACCAGTAGTAGTAGTATCGAGATTTTTCTCAATTTGATTCCCAAGAAGTTGAATTGAAGGGTTTGGCGCTGTGCATATTTTCTAACTGAGACGTTACAAAACGAAAACAGAAATAAGCATCGTTTGACGCGAGTAAAACCGCGGGGTTCATCTAGTTATAGATATTTTATTGATATTTTCGATAGTCAAGAGACGGTAAAATTTAGGGGCGGCTTTTACAGCCTTGCAATTCCCAGGTGGGAAAAAGGAGTAATTGAGTTATAAGTGCCATTAAGGAGTCTGAACTACAGTCGGCTTTTGGAAGCGTGCCAGATAAAATTTGCGACAGGCCTGCTGACTATTACATTGGCAATTAATATCATCGTCCGTGAGCTGACGGTGAAAGCTGGAAATTTCTTGGACGATTTATTTTTGAGAGATTTTTATCAATTTATATTTTGTGAGTAAAATAGGCAGTAAGGACTGCAAGCTTCAAGTTATCTTTTGCTTTATTATAATAATAATAATAATGTTAATGGTTACGGTAATAGCTACGATAGTTAGAAATAAACTGTGTTGCAGCTATTAACGCTCACCTCAAGGAGTTGAGTACATCAGTGGTCCTGTTACATATTATTTTATTTGAAACATGCTTTTATTTTTATAATAGAACTTTCTCACACTAGAGGCTAGGTAAGTCAGTGAGTATAGGTGTATTGAGTGTACATATGTGTGGATGTGCGTGTGTATATGTAAGCGAGCGTGTGTTGTATGTGTATTGTATATTGTGAGTAGTATATTTTTAAACGAGGAATGTGCGAGCCTACAACAACTGAAAACTGTGGTTATTATAAATAATAATTCCTAATATAAGCTGAAAAAAGCGTGGGGCGCTCTGTGCCATATTTTTCGTCTATCGAGCAACCCACGCTTTTTTCAGCTTATATTAGGAATTATTTTTCACTTTTTAGTTAGAAGTACTTTAAAAGCGTGTTTTTTAGTTTTTTTAAACTATTATTTACCTATTCTTTAATTTATGGTTAGATAATTAATTCACAAACTTTTTGCTATATGGTGCTTATTGATTTTTAATTTTATGAGGAAAAGAGGAGTGAATCAAATTTATAAGTTTAAGGCCAAGTTAGAACATTATTAATTTTTAATTTTATACCAAATCTCTCCATCCGGCACAATCAAAATATCTTAATCAAGCATTATTTTGATAATAAAATCACTGACGGGTCTGAAATCTGGAGCGAATATTTTCAATTATAATTAAAAATGATTTATTTCTACAATAAAAACTCAATCGGAATCGACAAAAAATGCAGATAGCTTATATCAAACTTCAAACTAGTATGACCTTTGGCTTTCCTATTAGTCATAGCCTCTATCAAGGTAGTCTGAAATAAAAACGAATTTAAAACTTGATAATGGTAGTAGAGCTCTTGTGAACGAGTTCGAGGGCGTTATTAGTTCATAAAAACTAAACAAAAAGCTCATTTTTTTAAAACTCAACGGTCAGTAAGTATAAAAAATATTCATATAATAAATATAGTCTACATTTCTCTTAATTTTCCCTCTCATCAAATATTAAATTACATACCACGTTTCACTACCTAAATTGATTACACAGAATTTAGAACAATGCGAGTTCGTTTGCTCGCAAATTCTGTATTTTCTAAATAAATGGCAATCAGCGTGTTTGTTAAACAGTTCGTTATAAATAGATTTTCGTTGAAATAAAATCACAAAGTGCCTCGCAGACCGGAAAATTCGGATGTAGTTTAACATGCGGGCGGCGCAAATATACATACAGCGTGTATTGTTAATTGTAGACTTAGGAAACTCTGAATTTGAGATAAACAGCCTAGTCAATGTTAGATACTGGTTTGAAGGCTGTAGCGGGTTGATAATCGTCGAAGCCTTAACTTATTTGTTTAGTTCGGTTAGACCCTGTTTATTGGGTGTATGGGGTCTCGAAATCCTATTATAGAGTTAAGACAATTTAAGTTAAGATACTGGTAAATTGGTTTTAATTTGTATTTAAGCATTCTACTCAGATAAAAAAAAAATAGAGTTTCCCTTTAAGATTACTTAAACAGGCAGCGGTTGCAGCACGTAGGATACTTTTTTTATTATTATAATTACGGTGTCACCAAGGATTAAAAAACATATTGGTAAACAATAGTCACAAATAATTTGAATTTAGGGATTGTTTTATGTGGTAGAATATGGACAAATATTTCTATGAAATCTTTGAAGGTGTTGTCACATAGCCATCTTACCACTGGTTATATGACGTTTAAGAAGTAAATAAATAAAAGATACCTGTATTTTACAGTTTCAGTTAGGCTAGTATCTATAAGAGCACAAGATTGAATTTGTTCACCAATGTTTCTCCATTCAAAAATAGGACAAAAACAAGACAAAATGTATGTGTCACTGGTATATTAGCCTAACTAATGAATCCCTCTGGAGCAGCTCTGTCAATTTAATAATTATTTTGATCACTAACCATTTAAGTTACTTCCAATATCAAATCCAAAATTAACCTTTCAAGGGAAGTCGTAACGCAATATAGAAATCTCGTGCCAGCTACAGTTATTTCTAAAGACTATAAACCGTTCGGAGGGGGCATATAAACAAACAAACGGACAGATACGGGTGGTCGTACAAAACATTGTGCGATTTGTTGACATGCCGTCCACCCTTCTCGTTCATTTGTATGTGATAGGCGGAGATGATACCTATTATAACTGTGTATGTGATACACGTGTACCATTTAATATGAAAACAAAAATGATTATTCATAAGCCATTTGACAAATATATCCTTTAATATTGTCGAAGTCGATAAGACATTGACAAATAAGACAAATCTTTGTGTGCACGAACATGGGGGTTTGTCTTAGTCTGGGTGTTTCTATGTATAAGAAGTATGTATTTACAAAAGAAAAGTATATTATGTATTAGTATCAGTTATTCTAGTACCCATTGTACAAGCTCTGCTTAGTTTGGGACTAGGTGGCGTTGTGTGTGAGTTGTGAAATATTTATTTATTTATTTATTGACATTTTTTTCGAGTGGATGGAACGAGTTAATTTTGACTAGTGTTAATAAAAATAAATAAAAATTTTTGACTAAAATGTCTATAGAAAGTTGAATCATGAATCTACTAGTCTGGTGGTACCTAAATAATAGAATGACGCGTAACGGGTTTCTTTTAATTGAGCTCAAAGTTTCGCATTAGTGTCATTGCAGGTGTTTATGTTTTATTTATACCTATGAAAAATAAGTTAAGTAAAAGCTAATCATTTTCCAATGGTATAAAAAAATACTTACCGAATGTAATTGAATCAATTGACATCAGAATATCGAACTCTGCTTTCAATTCAATATAATTTATGTTGTGTTATTAATCCTATGATTAATTTTATTAAGTACTTGTTAGGCGAATATGAAATGGGCCCTTAAACTAATACCCATTTGTACTTTTTAAATGTTACAAATCAAACCAATGTTCCAGAAAATAGCTATCTAATCAAACGTGTAATCAAATCAATTGATTGATTACTTGACTCTGTTGATATCGACATTTGATGACAGCTCTTCAACGATACCAAATGACTAATTATGTTAGCAATTAGTATATATTAAGTACAATTATAATAAAATAATTTCTTAGTATAATATAATTAAATAACTCCTATCAAAGTAAGATTCATATTTTACTATAACCGATATTTAAAAAAATACGATCGCTAGTTCTTACATTACTAAGAACTAGCGAGAGTTGATAGAACTTTTGTGAACCAACTCCTTGGACGACATTTAACATACCGACAATTTAAGAAGGAAACACTTTAATACACCAGAACGTGCATTTTGTATAAAACGCCACAACAAAACAAAATATATGCTACCGATTGCGCCAAGACACACCACACCACAATAGTGTGTTTTCGACTTAATAGTGCTTTCAGCTCAAACCTAATATCACCACTAAAATGGAACCTAGTCTATAGTTATAAACTAATTTAATTATGGTACCTAATTTGCTAAATTTGATCTTATAATTTAGATGTTTAATTGTTGTACGTAATACCTTTCTTGTTGAAGCTATTTAATTGAAGTGCTGTGTACCGATCTAATTGGGCGTCAGATTTACAATTTATTTAATGTAAAACATAATTATGTAAGAAGTGTTTAATCTGTCATCTGTTTCTATATGTTGTAAAAAGTAAGTAATAAGTGTAATAAGTGCTGAAATTACTAGTATTTGACACATCATAAATGTATTAAGATATCGTTACCCACAGAACGCGACGCATTTGCAATAGTTTTTTAATTTCGGACATTCTTGGGCTGCCATTGCCGCTGACCATTAGGTGATCTACACACTCGTTCACTACATACGTTCACGTATCCAAAATGTATAGTAAACATCTACATAAATTATTGGTCCCTTTAGTATATAATTTCTCACGCAAGTCAAAGAAACTTACACAAGTAGGACGCAATCCAGATTGCGTCGTATATGTGATGACTTGCAATCTGTCATCCTACCCAGGAATGTGCCGAGCTTGATTTAACCCTTGAAAAGACAAGCATGCGTTACAAGTTATTGATAATCACGAATCTAAAGAGTTTTAGCGTTTATCGCCTTCAAACTCAGCCACTTACAAATCTCAATACTTTCTAGGAAATTTTTGTTCTTCCGCGAGTTGGCAACAATATTTTTGAGACTTGATGTCGACTAACGTGACATGTGATCTAGCTGATATAATGATATGTCACGTATTTTGTAGCTCGTCTTAACATTTAATGCAGCGACGCACATTTGCGTGAAGTGACAACACATGGCCAAAGTATGGTCGGTGTTATGCTACATGATGTGTTAATGCCATGCCGTACTAGATCTTTGTGATTTTTTTAAATCAAATCTTATAATGTTAACTATTATATTACCAGCACGTGCCGGTAATATGAAAAAAAAAAGAAAAAAACGTAATAAAGACTTTTGACTTACAAGCAAAATTGAAAAATTACGTAATTGTTCATTGAATATTGAGAAGCTTACCTCTTCCTCATTAAATAATTCCTTAAAAACTTCCAAATAAGCATAAAGAAAAGCTGTCTATCGGTCTGTCTGTCATGAAGCTGTTTATCATGAACCGTGATAGCAAGACAAATTAAATTTTATAATAATATTTGTACCTACTCATGTCACACTATAACAACAAATAATACTAAAAACTGAATAATATAAATTTTTATTAGAGCAAAAACCAGTAAATTTATTGCTGGTTTTTGCTAGATATTGATAATGGAAACAGACATGGCAACAAAATATTTAGTTAATATTTAGTTTTACAATAAATCTTTTTTCTTTATATAGATGGTACGGAACTATCCGTGCGCAATACGACCCGCACTTGGCCGATTTCTGTATACTTATAATTATATTCGATTTTTAGTCTTTCTAAAAGGCGCAAGTATAAAAATACTTGCGCCTTTTAGAGACCCTTTTGGTCATATAAATGACCATCAAGGAAAATCTCCTTTACATAAATTGGGAGTCCAGAAAAGATCATTATATATTGTGTACATCATTTTACCTGGCAACAAGTATTTAAAAGTGGCTATTAAATAGCACAAGTAAACAAAACACAAATCATACTATCAAGTAAAAACTAATAATTAATAAAACAATAGCAAACAAATACAATACTAACCTAAGGGTAGAAAACTAAAGAAAAGAAATAAAAGACAATTTTTTATAGTTCTCGGCAACCAAAGCAGAATTGAGTTCTCATCTTTATATTACGATTAAAAAAGTGTAGTAGAAGGTAAAATGTCTGAAATAATATTGTTAATAAATTATAATGTTTGCTAATTTTCTCGTCCTGCTCAAAAATTATAATTACCTCGCTATACAAGGGGAGTGTCGGAAAAAAATAAAATGAATATTTAATGAAGCACGCCGTGCGGTGGCATTTCCATTTTAATTTGGAAATTGAAGAAAAATACGAATTTTGGTTTTTAAATATTTTTTGGTTTTTAAACACTTTAGATATAAGAAGTTTTTCGCAAGTAAAATAATGCTTAACAAATCTTTAAGAATGTTTTTAATTTTAAGAAGTTAGCTTTGAAATCTGTCAAAAGTGATAAAATGTTATTGTTTTATCTTTGTATAATGTTACATGAAAGTTTACAGATGACAAAATAGCTAACAATCGGAAACTCTGACTGGAACTGGTGAGATTCGGCCTAAAAGATTTTAACATTTTAAAGTTTTTACTTACTTTTGAGCAGATGATGAGATTATAAACCTCTGTAATAAAATATTTAAGCAGCCTAAAGGTTTTATTACAAATTTATGATATTCTTTATTCTTTAATTATTTATTGTACAAATAAAAAAACAATACAATAATATAAAATACAATTTTAAATTTATGTACAAAGGCGAGCTTAACCACTAAAATGGGTTTTCTTCCAGCAAACCTTAGAGTGCTAGAGGAAAAAGATACTTATGAGGGTAAATGGAAATGTACAATAAATTGATAATTATACAGAAGAAAATAAACTACCTATGACTACTTACATATAATATCATGCCTATTCTAAACTGATTGTATACTAATGTATACAATTATATAGACCTACATACTATTAAATATAAAATCATACACAGATATTTAATACAATATACATAAAAATAAAATATATATATATATTTTTATAGATAAATACATAAACATACATATATTATTACAGTTGAGAGTGAAAATGCTCTTTTATTCTTCTTTTGAAGATGTCTAAAGAAGGACTATCTCGAATAGAATGAGGCAAACGATTCCACAATCGAACAGCGTTTATGGTAAAAGAACCATCGTAACAACTGGAAAAGTGAAGAGGAGTGCGAAGTAAGAGAGAGGAAGAAGATCGTCCAGGTTTATCGCGAGGAACCAAGTACTCAAAGCGTTCACGCAGGTATGGAGGGGCTTTGGGGCTATGAAGTATAGTGTAGAGAAGGGAGAGAACATGGCTATCACGACGCAGACGAATAGGTAGCCACTTCAACCGCTGACGAAACTCGGTAACATGATCATACTTGCGGAGACCGAATATGAAACGGATACCTAAGTTCTGCAGCCGCTCAAGTTTATTCAAATGTTCTTCCCTAGCGTCAAGGAAACAGACATCAGCATAGTCTAGAATAGGAAGTAACAGGGTTTGTACAAGAGTAACTTTTGTGTGAAATGGTAGGAATTTTTGAAGACGTTTGAGAGACTGAAACGAACAAAAGACCCTCCTGCTCACCTCCGCAATGTGAGAGTCCCACGTAAGGTTCGAGTCTATGATTACACCTAGGTCCTTAGCACATTTAGAGAATGCTATAGGGACAGAGTCATAAAGAACTGGAAGTAGAGACTGGTGATCTATAGTGTTCAGCATGTATCGTCCACCGATGATCAGGGCTTGCGATTTAATGGGGTATGATATATTTTTATTCCTATTTAATAGTATGTGCAGACCATTGAAATTATGTCTCTTTGCGTCACACTTTACAAAATCAATTATTTCCGTTGAAGACGGATTAAACTACCATTCAAAAACAACATAAAGCTAATACAACATCACTTTTCACTTGTTATATTTAGGTCCCATGGAGTAGGGACTGTTAGAGAATGCCACTGTCCGCCTCTGTACCTAAATATGTGCAAAAAGTTTAAATAAATAAATAAATAAATAGGGGGTGAGTCTATCGTCATCCACCGGGCACAAATCCAACTCCGTGTGCTATTGCGAATTGCCTGACGGAAAGTTCACAAATAACATTTTGCCCAACTCGGAAATCGAACCCGAGACCTCGCAGTGAGAGGTATCACGATAACCACTAGACCATCGAGGCAGTTGGAGCAAAAACAAGTTGTATTGATACAGTATTAACGTATTACTCTTTACATAAGCGGCCTCAATGTTAGCTCATTGCTCGTCCCACGCGATGAGAGATTAGCATGGGCAGAGGAAAATCGGGCCTAAAGCGGCACTGGGCCAAATCTGGAACTGGGCCGAACATTAGTGAATTACCTGCTTAGTCTGCTTACAGTGATAAGTCTGGTTCACACGGACTGGTGATGAAGTACAGTAAGCATTCTATTTGCTGTTCGAATGCAGGCTTCCTGTAGTTAGTCTCAATTACTCGGCGCAAGAACGTTTGAAATGGTCTGGCCAATCATTTAATTAGGGTACAAGTCAGGCGATATTTGTATGCTATTTGCCGAACACTGGACTCCAAACCAAAGATTTTGGAGAATTTAGGGTGGATTTGACATGTGGTCAGTATTAGAAATATTGGGAAGAAAAACCCAGAGCTAATAGATGTCAAGATGTAACATGTAAAAAATGACAATTAACAGTTAACAATTGGACTTTCAAATTTCATAAAAAAAATCTTAGGGCCGGGTCAAAACTTACCTACAACACTTCTAACCTTTGACGTGAACCCGCGCAGTGGGAATAATTTTAAAACTAAATTTCAGCTAACACATTGAGTCGAAAGCTCAACTAGCCGCCAAAAAGCTGGGCATCCTTAACATTGGGGTGAGATAGTATTTGACACCAGGGCAGTTGCTCGATCTCTATCAAGCGCAAGTCCAATCGTGTGTGGAGTACCTACCTGTTCACATCTGTGGGACGGTTCAGCCAAATACCAGCTTGAGGCACTCGAGTCAGTCGAGAGGAGGGCCAAGAGAATCATCTGCGATAACGATCTGACGTATACTCCACCGTAGACTGCATCATCACTTACCATCAGGTGAGATCGTGGTCAAACGCCATAAAAAAAAGTCATTTAAACTTATAGTTGTCTCTAATTAAATGCAAGCTCAGTAAAGCTCTGCTGGTAAATAGCCAACGAAAACGAAAACCATTTTGTTTAATAGTTAAAATTTTTAAGTTTGCAAAAAGTAACAATATAAATTAATTAAAATTCTAATTTTTACGGCGCTCGCTTACTCAAGGGTAATAAAGAGTCGTAATTTTAAATTTTATAAATGTTATACCAACAAACGGTTTAATGTGCTATTAATTTAAAAAATGTACCGTTTCAGAGCCTACATATTAGGCACCTAAATTATTTGTGGGTTGTTTGCTTTATTAAATGAAATACTGAACAAACTCTTAATAAATTATGTTTTTATTGTATCGTAGTGTTTATAGATCAAACAAATTGAAATATGGATACAAGGTTGCCGTCACCGCTTTGAACCTAAGCACAACATATTTATACGTAGATGAACGATTATAAGCAAGGCCTACATTCAAAGACTGGCATTATAATTTTTAATTAACAATAAAGGTTTACGTGGCTGTTAATTTATTCGTGGATATTTAAGGTTTATAAGGTCCTTAAAGACACTTTACACACTTGTCATAACAGATCAGTCTTACAAATCTGTAAGACCGATCTGTGGTTTATCAATCAGGATTCGTATATCGATCGTGTGTTTGAAAATTATTAACGAAAATCAACACGTATTTATCATACACACGATTAATAAAAACTATAGAAACTGTGTAGTGGAACATGTGCGTTCGATCACAAGTAGTAACGTGTACTATTATGGAACCTTCCACATTACCGTCTTCGAGGCATTTTCAGAAGCATCCGGTGACCTTGCCGTGACCGGACGCACCTGAAAGATGCGTAAGGAAAAATATAACATTTTTTTTTATACTACGGCCACAGCGAACGAACGTGTAGTCCATCTGATGGTTAGTGGAGTACAGCCCATGGACATCAACAATCCACTAAAGCAGATTGTAGATGCGGCGCTACAGCTGAGGACTACGGTGTTATGCCTCATGTGCCAGTAATTTCAGGGCCTGATCTCACCTCCAAACCGGAACACAGTAATGTAATGGAAGCACTACTATTTGGCGGCAGGTTAAAGGTGAGACGGTGGTGCTGCCGCCCTCGAGCTCATTCACAAGAGCTCTACCACCAGTAGAACAACATTTTGTAGACGAGTCCGAGAAGAGTAATGACCACTTGTATACCTTCCTAAATAATAACTCCTTTTATATTCTTCTAAGGTAGCAAACAAGTTTACGCCTCACTTGATACTTGATACGGTAAGCAGTTACCGTAGTATATGCACTCTTGCAACAGCAGGGCTACTTGAGCGTTGCCGACAAAAAAACTTACCTAAAAAAAAGTTATTATTTATTAATATTAAAATAATATCTTTGTTTGCATCAATACATCTACGTCTATTTTGGTTTAACCCCCAAGGGACTTCGCCATTTCGCATTGCAATTATGATTGCTCTATTGTATTTTAAGCGAGATGGAAGTCATTGTTCGCTTAAAAGTTCATAATTTATTCCATTAATTTTGACACACTTATTTTCTCCTACCCTCAAATTAAACAAAAGTTAATACATCGCGGCATAATAACGTTGAGCAAACACAATTAATAGGTTGTGAAGTAAAAATATTTACTTTGTTCTTATTACGCGGAAATTATGCTTATATACCTAAGTTTGTTTGTAATTAGTAAGATAAAGGAAAATAATTGGTGAACAACTTGGAGGCTTGGTATAATTTGTTTTAATTCTAAAAGTATTAAGTATAAATGATATGGTTATTTACTCCGGCAGATGTAAAACAGTAGGTACCTACTAAATTAGAAATTCGTTGTCAAGTGAATGTAGACTTTTATGTTGTGAAAATCTTCGTACAATTAGTTTTAAGACGGATTATGAAACTATTGGTTTGATGGTACCAATATGAATAGTTAATATACAAATAGGGATAAAAACTGATGGCTACTAATTCAAAGTTGTCGTTTTAGGATACAAAATAAAGAAAACATATTCAATAAAAACAGCATTTAATCATTTTATTTTCAAAGTACAAATAACAATTACATTCCTTGTTAAACCAGCCTATAATTTATCATTATTTTATTAATTAATGAGTTACAATAATATTTCTTGTATAAAACTATAAATATATCACTACACTTTATTATATCACTGTGACACAGTGCTTGGACACAAGTTGACACCTCAAGGTCTCGGAACAGAATGGCGTAACCTGCACTGCATCTAATGCGGGTGCGAATCCATGACAGTTGAAAGTCAATTGAACAAGTGTTAAAATAAACGATTGTAGCGACATCTATTTCTTTCTATGATAGATATTTAACAGTTTATATTAATTGACAGTTTAAATAAAAACTTAAAGTGATATGTGAAATTGTGTTATATATTTAAATAAAAGCTTACATATCGAATAATAATCTTTCTAAAAGTTGAATTATAAAGGAAATTTCGAAGGCTTACCTTAATCAAAAAAATATTTCCTATTCATTTCATTTGTAAAGATGGTGCACATGAGTTTCTCACCAGCTTTTCTCATAATGCAATACCCATCGGAGCTGGTACTTAGTTTGATTTTAATCTGATTCTAAACAGTTATTCAAATCATTGTAATTAGTATAATAAATGATTATTAGTATAGATTAATTAGTATAGCCTATGAAAATAAATGATTTGAATTTGAATTTGAATTTACCTTACACTAGTAAAATCTTTAATCTTTTGCGTCAGTTTAAAAGCGATGAGTAATTAACTCCATGACACGATAACCTTTTTTGTAATATAAATATTGTTTTTGTCTGAGAATTTTTTATGTTTGATTGTCCTTACCACTTTTACTCAACCACTTTTTATAGATACGGATCTATAAAAAGTGGTTGTAAAAGTGTGGAGTAAAAGTGGGTAGGTGGAAATAAATACAACACTCTATGGATAACTCTTTACCCACCTGAAGTGATCCTTTTTCAAGTAGGTAGGTAACCAACCAAAGAAAAATAAATTTACCGAGACGATGGAAACAAGCCTCTTTCATGAAAATTTCAATAGAGGCTTTATACATTTATTGACACCCTGTCTTAAATCTTGAAGTAGCTGAGTGCAAAAAAGCATAAAAAAACCCGGGAATTATTCAAAGTTTTTCCATGAATAAATAAAGATGAATCCACATTTGCAGCAAAAAAGCGTGTCGCGATTAGCTAAAGGCAGTTTTGGCGCTATTCAATTAGCGTTTTACCAAAACCGTCAACAACATTTGTGAACATTGCCACGTACTACATACTTTCTAGAAACATAAAGTAAAAAATCAAGCAATAAATAAGGGTGTAGACTCGTGAGCAGTAAGTTTACGTAAAGTGATTGACGGAGACAACAATTACCGTCCGGAGTGATATCACACAGCGCATCGGATTTTGTAATCAACATATAGAAAAATCAATGGTAATGGTATGATCTTTAAAATTGCCCAAAAAAACAGGCAAAATTTAGTACAAGGTTTTAATTTTATGTAAAAAATCACTATGCAATCAAATTAAACTATGTGGAAACGTGCAAAATGTTTGGATCAAGGTACATTTTGCAGAGTTTTATATGCTTACTAATTACCTCATCATTTGCAAGTTTGAATCGGGCAATAAATAAGGGTGTAGCCACATTTGCAGCAAGTTAACGCTTCCCGTGATTGGCTGAGACAATGATTACCGTCCAGTAATCTGAAACTAACGCATCGGATTTCGTATCACGTTCGTGTTGATTGTCCGACGACAAACGGGTGCCCGCCGGCGTTCCAATTACTAGCGACATAGAAACCCTGGCTGCAATATCCTATACATAGATTAAATTAATTATTGATAACAGAGCGTACTTTGGTCTGATCTATTTCGGGGAGGTATTGGACATCGGAATTAGCAGCCATTAATGGATCAGACTTGAATATAAAATGTCAAAAGGCAATATTTATAGATAAAGTCAATATTACACCACCTCCGTGTTTAAAAAGACTAGGCAGGCATTTACTGTACAGCACCTACATTTCACTTGGTATGACACGTCCCACGTTTTGAATAGGGTACTCTATCGCCATCTACCAGGCACAATTCCTGACGGTATTCTGTTGATGAAAACTGCCTGATATTATTAAAAGATGATTAAATTATGATTATTTGTTAAGGCAAAGAAGTTGGTCGCTGCAAGGACAACCTGGCCAAGTGGGGATTCACAAATACATCCAACATTAGTTGCGAATGTGGATCGCCCACCCAAAATATGGCCCATTTGTTGTCCTGCCCACATCTTCCCACCACTTGTACCATAAAAGACCTTATGCAGGCCAACCAAAAAGGCGTCACAGTCGCATCCTATTGGTCTAAAACCATATAGTCATTGATACGATAAGAAGAAGAAGAAGGCAAAGAATTACATTCTGTTCATTTTAGAAGGATAGCATAATTTTGTTTCAATATTAATCGCGCCGAAAAACCGTTACTGACACGTTCGATACGCAACAAACAAGCCCTCTATAAAATCAAGCGTGTCGATTCTTTCGCTGTCATTGATCTATGACATTTTCCGTCAAACCCTCGGTCTCACTTATCAGGGCTCACGGACTAATACCAAGCGAAGGGCGCCGCCAAATCTGCCTTACCGCTTATCTCAATTTAATGGCTTCCGTATTAATACCGCCTTTGTCTAATTTGAGGATACTTCGCCTCGGCTATTGTTTAATCGACCGGTAAAAATTTATGCCTTTTGGTATTAACATTATCCTTACAAGCTCGGTTTTGTTTTGTCAAATGTTTCGTGTAAGGCGGTCTTATGTCGATATACTTGATTGAGTGCACGGTTTAGGTAGTGGTTATAGCGTTGACCTCACCGCTTTCAACTGCCAACGTGTTGGCACTGCAACACTAGCGTGTTGTGGGTTTGATCCCCACACGGGTTCAAATCTTTGTGTGGTTCGCAAAGATTTGTTCTGACTCTGGTTGTGTTTTGTGTGGGTGAAATGTATGTTTGTGAACACCCCCGCGACCCAGGTCCCAGGTGCAGGCGTCGTTAAAAGAAAAAATGTTTTATTTTTACGATAAAATAAGGTGGTCTATTTGGGCAGATAAATAATTGCTAAGCTAGTAAAATTTTATTTTCCACACATGTTCTGATTTCTTGGAGCAGTTTGAACGGTTACAGTGTGATTGCAATGATTTCTTGTAGAATATATTTGCATATACTTTTCTCACTTTTATATCAAAAATTATTGTAGGTATTAAGAAAATAACTTTAAGTAGCACTGACAAGACGAAGACGGCAATCATTTGTAATATTATTAAGTAAGAAAATAAAATCCGATATTTAAGATGAAGAAAAAGATATTTAAACGTAACAATGGTGCTTAAATCGGATTTCTTTAGGCTTCACAACAAGGTCTTGCAAAAGTTAATAAATAATCAAAGGCTCTCGAAGCGGGGTAGCTCATTTGAAACGATATCACGTTTACCCTCAAATCAAAAGAACGATATAATCCCAACCGTTTCCGTCGCTGGCTCGCCTGCGACAGAAAAATTGTGAGTCAAAGCCATTGTTTCCAATATCAGGGAGGGAGGAAAACTTTTATTGGGCACAAAGTGGGTATTATTCACGGGTCGAACGCAATCAACCACGGACGGTGAAAAGAAGGACGCCGCCGGACGCGACGCCTATGAATGCAAAGATATTTTTTTCCAAATGCGGGTCATTTTCAAAGGGTTCTTCTTATGAGGGAAAAATCGACAGACCCTTTTCGATTACCGGAGTCATGGATCAAAAACCGAGCCGCAATTAAGAGAGATTATTTCTTTTTCAATACACAACGACCTCCTTTGTGCCTTTTTCGGCACATCATTTAAGGACCCGCAATTTTGTGGAAACTATTTGAACGTTACTGGTATTAAAAGGCTGAGGGCTCCAATATAATGAAAATTATTTTCCACATCAAAGATCAAAAAATATTGGGCTTCGATATATAAAATTCAGATAGAAAAACATAAAAAATACTTGACCTAACAACTTATTACAAACCCCAAGCATACAAATCTTTTGTTGTGCAAAAGTATTATTATTAGCTTAGTAACTAAATTAGTTGCCTACTAACATCACATAAAGATGCAACTTCAAAAGAATAGAATATCAACTCAATAGAATATATCCCAGATTCTATAAACCACAGAAGAATTGTTATATACTCGATTGAATTATTGTACTTATATACTCGCAAAGAAGAATTGTTCCTTATCTACGATGCTTCGTGAGGCTATTGAGGTTGGAACCTACTACCAGCTTGGGATTAGATTAACGAAAATATCTTCCAAACAAAACACAGCAAGACTTAGTGACACAGTGAGTTCAGTCTGCGTGAATAGAAACTCAACATTGAATAGAAAAAAGTGATAAATACGAGGGTACTGCGTGTCAACATCTTCCAGACGTCAAGACTCCTACCAGCTCAGTCTATACGCCACCACGAATGCTATAAATAGCGTGTCAGGTAGCAACGTCAGGTAATTAAAGTGAAATTAAATAAAATATCGCGATAAAATCCGTAAAATTATTGTGTAAGTTATGTCACAACATTCACGTAAACTTAAAAAGATATTCAACGGAAAAAAAATTGTGAATTTAATTTTAGTACATAAAATATACTAAACAAAAAAATGCGTATACCAAACTCTATCCAAAAAATACTCAGGAAACTTACTAAAGCGGCAACATTTTTCATAAACCACATGGACAAAGGCGTCTATCCAAAATGGTCGCATAACTTCTCATAACGATCGGCCACCATTCTGCTGCTATACCGTTTATTGCTTGCTGAGCCAATATTTTCAAACCTCGAGACTACTACGCGTTAAGAATCTAAATGATCCAACGCGGCCAATTTCAAAATGAACTCAAAATATTGGATCCTTTCAATAGCGTTTCCTGCGGTTGTTTCCTTAGATGGACTCTGGATCTAACGTCTTTATTGAAACTAAGACTAATAGAACCCTGTAGAATAAAATATCTTTTTTGAAAATTCATTTCCAAGACCGTGAGCAAGATGTGACTTTTTAATCCTAATAACTAAGCACTAAAAGTTCTGTATTAAATAATTTATTTGCTGATTTACAAGTAGAAAAGCAAATTTGCCGAACAATTATTGCAAGTTCCAACACTCTGTCATGTATACACCGCGCAAAAAGGTCCAAGCCAACAAATAATAGAATTTTATGTTTTGACATATCTGCAACGTGGACTAGGTGTATCTGTCAAGTCCACTACAGTTTTATGGACTTGTGTTCAAACATTACACTTTAAGCAAACATTCGGGGTAGGTGCAATGAACATCGTGCTTAGTTTATTTTTCTCCAAGCAAATGGTTTTAGGATATGCCGTAAAATAAGTAATGGCTTACGGATATATTCTCATTACTTACATCAAATGTACCTTGGAGAAATGTGCCCATATATTTTTATAAGGACGGTAAAATTTATATTGATACCAGCCATTTCTTGAATACAAATAATTAAACATACCTCGATTTATATGTCTATGAAAACGTTATTCGCCTATAGATCAGCAATTTATTAATGATATTAATCAAAAGTTTATATTACTACAGAAATTAAAAGAATAAGTTTAAGGTGCCCAATAAATAAGTTTTTATCATAATCATTTTATTCAGCTATCATCTTCAGCTATTTATTTAATATCATATATTTTAAGTAATAGGTAACGATGCGATATAAATATTTATTTTCTTTACATTATTTTAAGTTTGATAATAAAAATACTCGAATAAATTTAATAATTACTTAAAGGAATCAAACAAAGTTATTTGACTAATAACGCCCATTAAAAACTATAGTTTTCCTTTATTATACTTTTAGACGATGTATTTGCATGCCCATTAAGTGGATATAAAATACTGTGCAGATAAGCCCAAGAACAGTGTAAGAATGAGATACTTAAACATAAATCCAGAAAACTACTTTAGGATGCAGCTCATGATACTCAAGTCTAGTAAATCTCTAAACACGAAACGTGAAAGCAGTTTTATCCTATCATCTAACATCTCTATTAAGATTACGAAAAATTTACTGCTAAATGTAGTGAGGTTCGGCTTTATGGTAATGTCGCGGCTGAATGATATCACGAAATCGTATGATTTATTCCTCTGGTCCACTTAGTTTGGGACTACTAAAAATATTCTGTGCTTACACTCACGCTCGCCTTTGACTTGACTCTGTCTCGGATTCTACATTTTGCTTTCTGATCTTCCGTAGCCGACATTTCGTGTGTACTTCACATTCGACTTCAAATCTTAGTCCAAACATCGCAAGAACTATTTTCTATTGAAGATACCCACTTTAGTTACTTTTTGCAACACTAATTCGTTGTAGCTTCAGAATTTTTATGGAGTTTTAACTCTACATTTTTGTGTTGAGAATCAAACTTTATGTTAAGAAAGATAGGGTTTAGTTTATGGGATGGAGTTTTGCGGTGTTGTTAGCTTTCTTCCCGAATCGTCCCGCTCAGCCGGAGGGAGTCCCCAGAGGCATGATCCCGAACTCCTCATTTATCATGCTTGTCACGTGTTGACCATCCCTCGTGTATACTGTACCGTATGAGTATATAAGAACGTATAAAAATCTATACCTCACTTGAACCTCGATGTTTTGACGCCTTTTGCTTCTGTATTACCAAATTTCGTCGGTTTCGGTCATGCATATAAAATCAAAAAGCTTTGATTTCCATTGTGAGTCTTTCAAGATTGTACAATAAATACTGTACAAAGAACTTCTTTTAAGCAAAAATGTATTAAGGTGCGGTATCCAGCCAAAGTGGATTTGAAAAAAATACACGGTTAAATTTCTTGTCGTAAATCGTGTTTAATGAATTTGAATAAATAATAATAAAGGAAATGCTTGATTTAGATGTTTTGACAAAATTAGCACAGAGAATTAAGTTTTTTTTTTAATTTATGAAACAATACCTAATCCAAATCCAATTACTGCACCTATGCCGATAGATGGAATCGTTTTACCTTTTCTTAGAATTTTAATAGATAGACAAAGCCAATTTCCGGTCTTTCTGCCCGATACCGTCCAAAATCACAAACGATTTGAATCGCAATGCTCAATCAAAATGCAGACACACATTCACTTTAACAGCCTATTCAGCAAAATGTAAACACAGATCAGGGAACCAATAGCTGATGGGTACAATCTAATATGGAGTTCCGTAGTTGCCAAGTTAAAACAAACATTGTCGGTAATGGAGAACCCGAATGATTAATGCATCTCGCAAGAATCGCGCTAGATGGCGCTGATATTAATGTATCGATTGTCAGTGCGCAAACTTTGGTGGTGTCGCTCGAATAAGATATTATATGATTTATAACTCGGAGCGTGAACGTGCATAATTAGTGTTTGGGTTTCATCAAACTAATCCTGCTGGTAGGATCTAATCGGATAGTTTGGAATTATGTTTGCCGCCATTTAAAACATTTCTCCGTTAAGTATTCACCTTATATATTTTGCATAGGTACCGTTTTTTCGGTGAAACATGTTGTGTCGGTGAAGCAATTAGGTATGCAGGGCAAAAACTTCAGTCATAGTAAAGACTTACTACACCAGTTATAGATAAGTGAGTTACATATCTAAATAGTGGGTATACTACACTTATTACGTATGTAATTCACACATACATATCTATTGCAGTTAGTTTGCACTATGGCATAGAAGTTTTTGCCCTGCATACCTAATTGCTTGGCCCACTGTACCATCTTTTTGTTATCATGTTTTTGGCAAATAAACGTTTCTATCTCTATTTCTATTTCTTGATCATGTTTACGAGCATGAGCTCGTGATATCTTCTTGTTCTTTCAATGATGAAAGAAGCATATTTTCTCAGTTTTTCTCACCTTTATCCTGCCACCAAAATCATAATCATGATGTGTTACGGTATTACTTCTTCTATTTCATCTCGCCTATATTAAAGAGAGAGAGACAGAGGTGTACAATACCCACACTTGAACTGGTATGTTTAGGTCCCATGGAATAGGGGTGAGCCTATTGCCATCCACCGCGCACAATTAAACTCTGTGCTGATATTGTGATAGATCACATATAACACTTTGCCCGACCAGGGAATTGAACCCAAGACCTCCCAGTGACAGGCGCATACGCTAACCACTAGTCCATCGAGGCCGTAAAAAATATTACCACTATTTTAATCCTTAAAAACTACTTTATTCATTTTATAATAGCTCTGATTATTTTTCTCATTGTTTTGAAATAAAACCGTAAAGTATCCTAGAACGCTTAATACCTTTTGTCTTTTGTTTTGCTTACGAGCGAAACACTGGACAAAGTTGGTGGTACAGTTGTGTGCAAAAGTTATATGAAATTTTCAGAAATGTTATACTGGTAATGAAAGGACATAAATATTGTTTAAAGGATTTGTTTGGAATAACTTGTTAGGCTTAAATTTGCTTTAAATATTGTTCAAGCACTTAGTATGATGACAACAAAAAGGTATTTATAGTAATGTACTTAACGCCATTTATTAACTGCCTATCAATGGACCTCGATGATTCATTTTGTAAATTTTTAGTTACAATGTCTCCAACACAATACAATAATGTAGCCTCGAACGACCAAACCATATTAAAAAAAATATATTTTCATTTTAACCCATTATTTTACATTTTTTTATGTTGCCTATATTTTATAACTGCACGTATCTAGATACGTGTTTAGGTGTTATTTTATATTTTACTGTAAATTTTATTTGACCATTTGTCAACCATAATTTCTAGACTTTAAAATCAGTTTTTCTGTAAATTCTTCAAAAGTGTCAAAACCATACAAAGAAAGAAATAACCGTCACACCCGAAATAGCAAAACGAAATCAAATTAAGAATTCCGCAACAAATATCTTCTTGTGAAAAAGGCGGTTGGAATAACGGTGGGCTGTGATTTGAATTTATTACCCTAAGGCTAATTTTATTTCGGTGGGATCCGGAATATGGCTGGGAAAGCATCTTGCCCATTACCAAGACAATATTGTGAACGATGCCCCAGCTCTACTGGATCTTTGTACAATCAAAAACAGAATAATTTGTTTGTTTAACTAGGGGGATAAAGAAAAGCCTGTACTTTTTGCTGCGTGAAAAGAATTTTGATATTATTGTGTAGTTTCAGGCTATTTTAGCTATGAATCATTTGGAAGTTAGACTACTAAGTAATGATGTTGGAAGTCTAATCCATTTATGTGTTTGTTTTGTACTTAATTAGTTATTGAGTTTTATGTCTATTACAATAAGACAACATTTAACATTTCAGTAACGTTGTCAACTGATATATATGATACTATATAATGATATAATAATATAGAGAACGGCTTCTCTTTAAAACTATATAATTGTAATAAGAAAATGGCAGAGAAATTAGCGAAGATTTATTGGTAAGTAAAGTCATTAGTCTTAGAATAGCTAAGGAAATAAACATAAGGAAATATAAACGCCCAAAGAATAATTAATGAACAAATAAAACGCACATCCAAAACGTAAAAATAATACGCTAAATGAATTGAACTTGGGCATAATTTTAAATAAAGAAAACAGCTTCCTAAAGGAATACCTTTTGTGGTGGCGACTGTACTGCTCCAGTACAACTTACATCCGCAGGTAAATGCCGCCTCTTAATAATAAAAAAGCGGGAAAAGGGAAAACTCGGGAAAACGACCACTGTTTATCGAGAAACAAAGGCAAGTGAAGCATACAATATGCATAATGATTGTACTAAATTAGGACAACAACGGTCCCTTTTACGCCAACTCAAATTGCTTATTGTGCCCTGTTTTCTTATTACGGCTTTGTATGAAAACAGAACCTGTTGTGTCATATTTTATGATTTACCGCTTACCTTCGTGCGACTAACCAGTATCAGGTTTTACAGCTTTTTGAGTACCCATAAATATATCTACATGTGTGCGAAAATATTGATCTCTGCTGTGGGCATATCAATTACGGCCTTTTAGATTAATATTTTTATGAGATATTTTAGTAGCAACTGATTTGAAGATTGTGTTACTACTGCCGTATTTTATGATTTGCATATTAACGTGACAATAATGTGCTATATTGGTATTATAATGTTTTTTTTTATATAAAAACGAAGAAGGATGGCACACATCTTTAAATAAGGATACGCACTAAAATGTTATGTATAAAATTTCCGTGTCAAGTAGGGTTATAGACAGTATACTAAGCTCTAAACACGAGTCACTGAATGTGTATCAAACCACTCTATTGGGGTAGGATCGCACCACAGTATGTTTGACAGCCGAAGTAAAATTTACGATCGCTCACCGGCTGCGATAAAACCGCCTTTGTCACAAGCCAGCCCGGTAACTCTCCCGTTTTATGAGCAAATAAATTTCAAACACTATTATGATTCAAATCGGGACCGGACCCACAAAATACAAACACCCCTTTTTTATCGGCCTCTCATTGAAGTATTCACAAAATATTTTCACAAAACATTTCTCAGATTAACAAAAAACGATATTGTCGTTCGATGTTTTTTGAGTTTTATTTAGGCACGTTTATACACACTTGTGATTAATAAATTATAACTAAACTGTTATGATTCTCTCTTTCAGACCGGATTAGTAAGATTCATATTCGTGTTTGCTTTTACGACGCTCTACTAAAATATTTTAATATTTTACGTAACATCTGTTATAATTATTCAATACCTTGACAGTTGGACGTGAATAGCAGGCATTTAATTCTTTAATTTGGATAAAATCCTTTAAATTTATTGTATCTATTATAAGTATATAAACCGACGAAAATGTTAAGAGGCTGTTAACACAAAATTATTCTTTACCTTAAGTGGTTTATCCCGTTATTTAAGCTTACAAGATTTCCAATCTAGGGCATGAAGGGTAGCGTGGCTTACGTAAGATGTTTCATAGTATCGCAGCCTACCAGCCTGGGCGTATATTGTGTGCATGGGGAGATAAAGTAAACACGGCCCATATAGTCTGAGTCGAGTAAAGTGCCTAGTCTGCGAAAGACCAGGCACTCGAGGAAGACAGGTGAGAGCTTGGATCAAAGGGCTCCATTGACCCGTTTGCGGACGCCCTGTTAGCATTCATGGCCCTTACTATCGGTTTCGATAAAGTGAATACGCCGCGCCGTAGAGTCATTTAAAACAACATTAATGTTACCAGTGGGAAAGTATTAAAATTTTATTTGAATCTAAAAGTAAATAGGTGCGTTTTATGCAAATTATTTTTAGGATTATGACATTATATGGAATACAACGTTAGTTTTTCGTAAGTTGCGTTACTGATTATCATAACATAACTTCACGTCTATATTAACCAGAAGGGTGTGAAAGAAGTCTACAACACTCACACTTCGCCCCATCCCATGGGACCTAAATATAACATTTAGGTCTAAATAGGATAGGGGGTGAGCCTATCGCTATCCACCGGGCACAATTAAAACTCCGCGCTGCTATTGTGAATTGCCTGACGGAAAGTTCACAAAAACACTTTGCTCCCGAACCCAAGACTTCACGGTAAGAGACGCATACGTTTATAAACCTGTTAGAATTGGTTTCTATATAACGTAAATTTTTCGCGTTTGGAATATTTTTTTTTTCTGAATAGGATAATCCCGATTCGACTCCTTTCATGTCTAGAAAAATATGCACGTAGACTGTTATCAACCCAACTTAGTAATACAATTAGAATAATCAAAGGGGTGCATGAAAGGAGCCTCCCCGAGTGACGTACACAACGATTCCCTACGTCCGGCGCACCCTGGGCAATTCGCGAGTTCTTCAAAGCGAATCGGCTAATCCTTTCACCACGATAGCAAGTCAAAATAAAATTTGACTCTGCCATCGACACGACGAAGAGAAGAATCAATTAACCACGGCTGTTTTTATTAAAGTGTTGAATTATAGTTTCGTATTTCCATTATAATATCCAAGGGACCAAGTGAGAGCAAGTGTAATGTGGGTGCTGTACACCTCTGCCATCCCCTTCTGGGTAATAAAGGCGTGATGTTATGTTATGACAGATAATGATCGTTCGTTTGATGTAGTATGCTTTACTATAGCCATCTTTAGTAGGGGCTATGGATAGCAGTTTCAACACTATAAAGTAGGTTAGCTAAGGCGTTTGATGCTCAAGACGGCGGTAGATTTAAGCATCTGCTAATATGGCACATTAATATAATTCCTATATGTGACTGAAAATATTTATAATTTTAGCTAAAATACGGATATTGAAATGTAATACAACACTTACAACAAATTAAATAATTTAAAAAATGGTGTCAAACATGTAGTATTTTTTGGCAATTACATATTTATATTTATATAATGTATATTATTTTATACTACACCCACAGCGAACGAACGTGTAGTCCACCTGATGGTAAGTGGAGTACTAACAGCCCATGGACATCAACAATCCACAAAAGCAGATTATAGATGCGTCGCTGCAGCTGAGGACTACAGTGTTATGCCTCATGTGCCAGTAATTTCAGGACCTGATCTCACCACCAAACCGGTACACAGTAATGTAGGCACTACTATTTGGCGGCAGGTTAAAGGTGAGACGGTGGTGCTGCCACCCTCGAGCTCATTCACAAGAGCTTTACCACCATTAATTTTTCTTTTATATTTCTTTTTTTTTTCAAAAAACGACGCTCGCTCTAGTAATAACTCATGTGTCGCGGGGGTGTTCACAAACATACATTTCACACACACAAAGCATACCCAGAGTCAGAACAAATCTTTGCGAATCACACAAAGATTTGTCCTATGTGGGAATCGAACCCACAACACCAGCGTAGTTGAAAGCCAACGCCAACCATGCACTCAATTATAATAATATTTATGTCTTTAAATATTATGTTCAATTTATGGTTAACCTCAAACTTAACCTTATATTTTTGTACTTGATACAGTGAGCAGAGCTGCGTGTTCCAGATAAAATTCACGTCAAAGTTTACACATTATTAACAGCTATAGGTGTTAACAGCTTTTAACCGCCCCGGGGAAAAATTTAAATGAAATTTAACGGTTCAATAGTTGAAAAAAATAATCGGAGATAATTTTTGTTATATTACATCTTGATATCTATTATCTCTGACTTAATATTATAATAACTCCTTTTTTTATGTACAGTGGGCCAACGAGCTATCTATGCTGGGCAAAATCTTCTACGCCATACTGAAAACTGACTGCAATAGATTATATACATGTCATTGTGTGAAATTCATAATTAATAAGTGTAATATACCCACTATTTAGATATGTATCTCACATATCCATAACTGGTGTAGTAAGTCTTTACTATGACATGGAAGTTTTTGCCCTGCATAGCTTACTCATTGGCCCACTGTACCTTGTCAATGATCTGACGGCATTTCAAAAAGTTGGTAGTACTTACTTAGAAATGCTGTCACATAACGTCACTGGTAATAAAACGGAAAAGAAAGTTAGAAAACTTTCTAGCATAACTTTTATCACAAAGAGCAAATTCTCACAATGGTAACGTATCCACTTACGTCAAAAACCCATCATGTTTTTCTGTAAACAAAGTTCTCAAACTTTTATTACATGGAACTTGGATCTTTTGAAACCAATAGAAAGTCATTTTTAACCAATAAAAAGAAACTTACGGCGTTGTACTTAAGTAAATTTATTATAATTATATAATCCAAAGTTATCTTTCTCTTACTTATCAATAAAAATAATAAAAAATAAAATATATATATATGAGCATAGCAATTCAACGCGGCAATGCCGCCAGCCTTCTGGGCACGTCACCCGCATTTGACATTGATGCGGAAGTATTTTTTGACGCATAACTTTTAAAATTTTTTAGTTCTATTTTTCTTACATAGTTAGGTATTCAATTTTGTTTTTTTTGATTAAGTTATTAGAATATTTAAATGTACATAATATGTTTGAAAATGAATAAATCAAAATATATATTATTTTGAATAATAAAAATATTGACTATGCAAGTGTCTTTTTTTTTTGGTATTTTTTTATTAATCGTCAGTACTGGCTTTCTTATTCATACATAAATAGCACATAAGCATTTGTATGGGTTGGTACAGTAGGTACATGACATGACATGACACATAAAAAGATAGACACTACGACCCCTCTTTGAGAGCCGCTGTTTGATACAGACTGTTCACTAAAGAACTTGATTAATAGAAGCTTCAAATCGTATATATGCGGTATTTTGTCCAAAGTTACTAGTGACAGTATGCATGAGACAAGTGTTTAGCTACACGCCCACCGCTGGTGCAAGCAGCATCTATTTGGGCAATAAAATGCCCAAATCAGATAATAAAAATTGAACATTATTGACATTGTCCCGTACGATGTGTACGTAATGTGTGAAGTATATTGAAAAAGGTAAGAAAACTATCAGAGTTTTGTAGAATGCAAAATTAAAAATAAATTAGAAAGATATTTTAATGACTTAAATTATTTTCTTTTGAAATAGTTTTATAAAAATACTTATATTTTGGGTGAAATTTTATGTAAAAAAATTGGTTGAATCAATAAAGACTTAAGCTGTTATTCAATTATGACTGCGAGTTATTTTTCTCTCCAAAGGTAAAATTATAGTTTTGTACTAAAATAAAACTATATTTACTACAACTAATTAAACTATCTACAAAAACGAAGATTAAACGAAAAGATTAAAAACTTTTTTTTTCTCAAACAATTTTTATTTTTAGCTTAAATTAAAAGATTACTTAGGAATAACAAGTTACTTATTGAGTTTGATGCTTTAAATACTTTCACTTTTTTTTTCTAAAAACTTTGTTCTGTTATTTTTTAGGACTCGTTAAATTTATCGAAAATAGTTAAACCAATAGACGCTGGTCAACATTGAATCAATCTACTTTTAAGAAAGTAAATTTTATATTTGATGTACATAAGTATATATTATTTTAAATATTTTGAATCATAACTAAAATATTTTATCACAATTTACTCGCTAAAAATTACTACTTTGGAGGTCATAATAATATCTTGACGTTGTTTAATTTATAATTAATAAGTACCACTGAATTGCCAGGTATCAAAAACAAGAATTTTTGTTTGACTTTACCATTTCACCGTTAAAAAAAAGTACAATAAATAAATACAATCTTGAATCAAACAATGGAATACTTTAAACCTAAGAACTATTAAATTGTCGGTTTTTATCATTCTTACATATACTGTGGCGCCGCACTTGTACTTATATAGATGAATTCCTTAATAGTCAAATCAAATACGTCTAACGGTGAGAATATTGTAATTTTATTTATTAAACACGAGCGTGTCGCTTCAAATTATCATTCTGAAGCATAATCGGAGCTTTCCTGTACGGACAATAATATAACATCGCATATTGGTACTTCTATACCCGATATTTCGGACCCTTTACACAATCCGTAGTTGTGCAAATCATGTTTATCATATTAATAGCCTACTAATATAAAAAAATATGAATTTGGCAGTTTTTTAATACGTGTGGATGTTTGTTTCTCTTTAGGGGCTCTCAACCCTACGAGCAAGCGAGCCTGTAATGTAACAATTTCAAGCATAACGTTACCAACTACCTCCCAGACAGACAGGCAATCACCTATACCTACTTTAAAGCGCCACGGAGTACTTTATTTCGAAGTTGCTCTGCTATTTGTGACAGAGTGGATGTATGATTGACAATCTTAAAAATATTTAAATATACATTTACATATTATGATTGTTATAATCGCACTGTAATTTTTCTCTCCTCCCACAATCTGTAACGTTTAACAATATATGTCTCACCATAGCACCAACATGGGAATCGTTATTAGTCGAAGAAATGGGAGTTAGGATACATCAGCTATAGCTATTCATTACATAGGCATCGAATAAAAATACACCTCACTGTTTCAGACTTATTTATTGCTTATTTACAAAAGTTTCTGGAACTTTCATGTGAGTTCAATATTATTTCCGACACCATTTTTCTTGTCTTTTAAATAGATATTCCAAAGTAATCTTGTTGAATTTCTAAACAGCACAAAGGTCGATAGCACAACCAGTCTAAATGCAAAAACAGTTGCACCTATGTCACTTAAAATTTGATTCCTTGGAAAAAGTCTTAAATAGCGCAGTAGAAGTGAAACATCACAAGCCAATGATATTCCGATGGCGATTATTACGTGCCCCACTTTTTCTTCGTATCTCCTCTCCTTACAGCACAATACAGAGATACCAATACACAAAAACATTGCTACAATTACAGTAATAATCAAAACAATTGATAAACATTCAAGCAAAAATTCTATTTCTTCATAAACATAGCATTTCCAATCAGTTTGACTCAATAGTTTCAGTGCCAGATATTTCACTGTGCCTTTAATCATTAACATTACTGAATACGTGAATATAGTTGATATTCTCTTCTCGTAGCTTATTTTGCCTGTGCAGGATTTTAGTAGCACCAATCTTATATACGCGAGTAAAGCTGCACTGAGGGACCAGCACAAAATCATTAGGAACATATATCTTTCTACTGTCCACACAGTGATATATAGGTAATAGTAGTATTCACTATCGTGTTTTGTTGATTCTATTCGCTTATAAGGTTCTTCAACTTTTGTAATGACTATTGCCCAGTTGAGATGTAATGTTCCAATTATAATTTGGTGCATACTGATGTAGTTCTGATGTGTCCTCCAACGTGGAATCAAGTACCAAGTGATTACTAAACCTATGCAACACAATATCGATAAACCACTGCCTATAGCAAAAATTAGAATAGAATTCATGTTTAACTTTTGTTTTAGCTTTTCACTCAATTCACTCCGACTTGTTGAAAGTAATTAATACAAATGTTGAATAATATTAATTTATTTCGGAGTAGTGTAAAGCTTATCATAAATTTGTTTTAATTAAAACGTTATCATACTCATTATTCTAATTAACACTACTGGTATTTGCGTCGCTGTTTTGTTTGATAATAAAACTTTTATTTAATTTAATGTTATCAAAATGACATAGATGAAATACATGGAAGCATAATAAAGTGACATGGTTTTGGGGTTCATTATAGTAACTAAAATTTTGTAAGTCTTATGCATAATTATATTATTTGCATTTCCAAACACATACATATTTTTTTAAATACATGAATGACAAGTGGAGTAACGCAAACGGAGAGAGACTGAACTATTTTTTTGTTTACAAAATGAAAGGCTAACTGGAATACCAATTTTACAAAAATAGACCATTATTGTTGCAGCCTTCAACAAATTTGAATACAAATCTAATAAATGATATTAAAAGCACCAAACCTCGCAAAAACGTTGAAGATCATGGGCCGAAAACAATGTACTCCTTGCTCAAAAGAAACGTAAAACGACGCCAATGCGCTGTCAATCTTTACACCAGATAAGCTTTTGGTGTTTTTGCTCGTCGCGATGAATTGTCAACGTCCAAATATAATTATACAATATTTCAGTGAGTTTTTATCTCAATTATTGCATTTCGTTGCGGATACAGCTGAGGCGTTTTGGACATTCTTCTGTAACAAGCCCACTGCATGCCAAGGTATGCTATTCACAAACTTATTTTGCACTGGTATGATACTTAACACATTGTATTAAGGTCTAAAATGGAACAATTTATTGAAAAGATTGTCGGTCGAGTTAATATTTGCTCAGTCTTTAAATATAAGACGATAAGTAGTGTTTTTAAACAAGAGATTTCAGATGGATTTAGATAATGTCAGCAAGTAAAAAGTTGGCGTTTGTTTCCGTTACATTTTGGTAAAGACTTTTGGCGGACCAAATATAGGTTGAAGTGAACATTATTCAACGAATTTATTTAATTTAACGATGAAGTGGTAGATTATTTAAAAAAATTCTTTAGAGATTTGACATATGATAGAGTTTTAGTAAAATTACCTGAAAACCCTAAAGGAATTATAAAAAATATCAATAAAACTGTTAAAAAGCATTATATATATTATCTCTCAAACGAGTGATGAAAATAACTTGAATAGGACAAATCACAAAATACACATACAACTTTAAGGCAACTTAAATTATTTCATCTTAAAAATGAATTCAATTCTAAAAAAAAACATTTCCGACACATTTTTCGACATTGCAAAAACAATTTATTATTACTAAATTCCAATAACGTCAGCTCAGCGAAACTATAAACAATACATCCTACCAAGCTTAAATTGTTTTAAAAATACATAGATGCTACTGTAACATAAATTATACTTTTTGTATGGTGCTTATCCCCTTTGGTAGAGCCGCTGGCACATCAAAGCGACGCCGAATGTCACGGCACATCAACTTGGCACATCGACACCGGACGGACTGTCGTGAAAATTAAGCCTCGCTTTTAAAAAAGCAGCCGGCCATTGCATGCTGGATAATTAATGCAAAAACTGCATATTGAGACTTTTTTATTAAAAAAAATTGACAATGTTATACAGAGTTATTGGTATTTAGTAACAGAATCAGGAATAGTATAGGTGCCGAAGCCATAGGTGCCAAAAATTTTGATGCCGAATGTGGAATGCTTCTTCCTAGGAGGCCATTATTAATAAAATAATTTACCGATATGCAACTTTTTTTTTTCTTTTTGGTAAAACATTTTTGTTTCCAATATTAAAAGGCAAAACGGTCACCCAAATCTCCATCAATGTTTGTATAAACTCGCTTGATTTCTTTTAATATGCCTTTTTAAAAAGCTATTAAGATGAGGATATTTTTCTTATAATTTGTACGTTTTGTGTAGTATATTATTTTTATACTACGCCACGTTGTCTTTAAACAAAAAAAATAAAATATTTTTGCATTATTGTCCTAAGTCCTATGTTTGAACTTTTAACTTATTAAAAAAATTATAAACTTAGATAATATTAGCAATATAACCTAAAATTCATATACGTTTGCAGTTAACATTATTTTAAAATTATTTTTTTATTGCTGAATCTGTGAAATTTCAATAAAACCTTAAAAATTGAAATATCTCAAAAACTACAAAATTTTGGTAGAATATTGAATTTAGGACCACGATTATTGCATTGAGGCCCAATTATAACAAGGAATACGTCAAGTTAGAAAAAATCCTGTATAGCGTGCTGTTACTATAATCGACGCAAAAAAGTCAAAAGGAAAGTATTTTTTTTAAATTAAATTTTTTAAAATGTTTTGGTGTCCAGAGTTCAGGCCTTTGTTTTTGAAATTTACTTGGGTACGTACTACTTACGAGACTTAGCTTAGAGTTTGCTCACACTTACTTTGAACAAAACACTGTTTTTGTCTTTTTGTCACAAAGGCAAAGGCCCCTCTAACGATCAGCCTAAGATGCAAAAGTCTAACAACTTCACAACCTTCTTACAACATAGCTTTACGACTTCGTCAATTCAAATTTGGAAGTCCATATTTACACGTTTGTAGTTGGTTAACCATGCATGGGCAAACCTTTAACTATCGCATGTGAACAATTAGAACACAAAGTTGCCATGGCAACGGTAAGTAAACACGAGCGGCCGAAGGAGTGCGGATTCACCACAACCCGTCTAGTCTTAATAACTACCATGTGTAAAGTAAGGGTGCGGTTTTGGTCAGATAGAAAGCGGATTAAAGATTAGTCAACTGCTGTTAACGTGGGCACATTCTAGGCGGCTCACAGAGTATGGAATTATAAATATATAATAATATTATATATAACATTGCCTTGTTGGTCGAGTGGTTAGCGTATGTGTCTCTCACCGCAAGGTCGCGGGTTCGATACCCGAGTTGGGCAAAGTGTTATTTATGAACTTTCCGTCAGGTCATTCTCAATAGCAGCATGGAGTTGGAATTGTGCCCCGTGGATGGCGATAGGCTCACCCCTATGCCATGGGACTTAAGCATAAAAGGTGAAGTGTGGGTGGTGTACGCTCTGCCACACCTCTCTGGGTAATACAGACGTAATTTTAAGTCACTCGGTATTGGTAGTATTGGTTAACATCTTATTTCTACATCGTTAGAACAAAATAATTTAAGGGACTTAATTTATCTGTCTGTTTGTGTGTCATTTTATTATGCCATGCAAAAAAAAGGGGTTTCCTACACCTCTCCCACACCCGTCTAGGTAATATAGGCGTGATGTTATGTTATGTTTTATAAACGTTAGAAAATTTACCATGGATATAGTGGTAAACAAAAAAAACAATAGGCCACTTTTTAATGATTCTTTCGTATCTAACATGTAATTAACAAAAATTTATATTTATCATGATGACGTCATACTACATACTGATATGATTTAAACGGGAATTAACGCGATTAATTTTAATTTACCTTTCGGTGCTTCTTCTCTCTTCTTTCCTGCTACAAGGTTGGAATCGCGTTAATTCCTGCAACACGAATGTTTAAAAGTTGTCATACTTACAATCCGATTCTATCCTGATTTTATACAACAGTGACAAGCCATCCAAAACAAAATTTGTAAAACATAGTACTAAAATAAAACGAGTCACCCGCTTTTGATTCCACCACGGTAGCATCCTAAAATTTGATACATATTCACGTAATGTACTTTAATACCCCTATTCGCATACTCTCGAAGGGAATAAACCCTCCAGTTTGTGCAAACATTGACTTCATCGAATGAAGTAACAAAGACCAGTGTCTCAAAAACGTGCCGTGAAAAACATAAGCAAATAAAGATCTTAAAGGCTTTTTACATCAAATAGTTTTACATTAGCATCCCTCTGTACACACGACTACATATCAAGCTTAATTTCCAGTTTAAGATGACTTCGCATTCTATTAACTTACCGTGAAATGCGAGACCAGCTTACACTGGTAATATAGGTTGATATGTAGTTGCGTACATTTATTTTGTTTACAAACGACGCGTTCCCTAATAAATTTTAATATGCTCTTTTATCTATAGCCTGAGTAAATATTGGGGAGATTATAGTCTTATTTTCTGGGTTACTGAAATAAGCTTGTTGTTGAATAATGTTTTTATAATGCTAGGAAGAACAATATAGATACTTGTAATATTTTAGAGCAAATTTTAGCTTTGCTATGCCTTTTTGTATTTTATATAATAATAAAGTTGAAAAATTAAGAATCCACAAGAGGACAATTAAGGCACAAAAAGAGTTGAAAAATTTCGAGTCTAGCAGCATAAGAATCCATAGCTGAATTTGCAAAGCAGTTGGGGCGTATACCCAGGTGGTGCAGGTTCGAGTCCTGCTGGATTTTTATTTTTTCAACTTAAATTTTATATAACAATATAGATATTATATTTTTTCCGGTTTAGGGGTTCTTGTTTAGACTTGGTCTTTTAAACACTGCAAAATAATTGAAACATTGTTCATCTACAACGGCTTAAAACTATTGATACACTGGTTTTTTCACTTAATCACAAGTTCAGTCGATATTTTTATAATTTTAGATATATCTTTTTTTGGTTTGAGGTGAAGTTCAAGTAACTACTTGTAAATTATATATCAATATCATAGTACACATATTGACTACTACATACTACACATCGTACCTTGAAAATTAAATTAAAGTACCTTCTGCAAAAATTGCCTCACGTTTATGAAATTGCAGCGATGAAAATTGGGTCTCAAGAGATATTTTTAAAATCCAATTTATTAACACTACATGTACACTTTTCATTTTGATTAAATTTAACTTCGGTGTTGTATAGCTAATCAAAAATTTTAATCCACCACCTACGGTTGTATGTTTCCCTGGAGTAATCACTTCAGCAAGGTAATGCTGGAGCCAAAAATCAGAGCTATGGGTTTCATCCTTTAATTTCTGAATTGCAAGGTATGAATTAAAATCTGTATGAAACGTTACAATTGTAATCTTATATCTTTATTATATTAACTGTTCATAGTTTGTTAAGGTAAAACAGAGATCTTGGCGGGTCGTAAAATGCACTGACTTAGTTGTCTCTGTCACTCGGGTAGGGTTCACGCTTTTCTTATATCTCGCTCTCGCTCTCGCGAGCCGCAAAGAAGTTTGGCGTTTGGTATATAGTCTATTCATATAGACTTGGCAAAAAAGATAAACAATAATGGCTGACGAAAAAAAATAGTGATGTGAATCATTTAATGAACTGTTGTGAACTACTCAAAATGGCGCTTCAACACTCATTCAGTGAATGATATTAATTAATTAAAAGTCGCTAAAGTCGGTTAAAAATGGACTTTGATTTAGTTATGTGTCGTTCGCGATTGAACGAATCTAAAGAACCGAGTCGCGCGAACCGCACAGTCGAATGGGCCACTTTAGCTGTAGAAAAGGATTAATTCGTTACGATTTGTTATTCACGATAAATAGATTAAATAAAATTTAATTTAATATAAGTACATCTTTCAATAAATTTAAGAATGTTTTGAACAATTTAATTCGTCATCACTGACAAAAACGTAAATCAATCCCAATCGTTCTTTCGTTCACTTGTTCCCATCCCTAAATCAAATGTCAAACTTCCATGTCGTTTTTTTAATCTGTGGTTTGAAGTCTCCTTGGAATAACGAAATTTGCAAAAAGAATACATTTGCACAGTGAATTTACAATAAATATATGTGAATATTAGTGTGTTGGTGTGTGAACTAGTTTATACAACTCAATGTGGTAACGTACAGTGTGTTATTCTTTCGCAATATCGTAATTTGTAATTGGGGGGGGTTTGTTTACTGTTTTTGCCAAGTCTAAATGAATCGACTATACATAATAAACGTTTCGTGTTAAGCAACCTTACAAGGTCACTTGTATGATGGGTATTACCACAATGTAAGAATAACTAACGTCTAGGCTGCTACATATTTATGCTGTGCTATGATGTTGCCATAGGATATTTTGTTTACATTGTGATGGTCTTCCAAAAGAGCTCATCGCATCGCCTTCAAATTGTCAATTGCCAGCAAATAGCTTTCATTATTGTGTTTCAATTTGATAATGATGGTGAGATCAGGGCTTGAAATGACTAGCATACGACGCATAGCACCATATTTTCTATATCTACTTCCTATAGATGTTAATGGGTTATAGTTAACATTTACCTTCAGGTATAACTATACGCCAGTTTACTACATTTATCATGCAAAAACAAAGCTTTTGCTCAAAAATTGTGTAGCGGGCCCTGGAATATTCTGTGACACGAAGGCACAACACTGTTGTAGGGCACAAATCTTTGAAGATCCACTTCTCGTCAAGTTTAATGTACGCCACGTATACTTCGTCTCTATTCCGTGTTCTATTTAACTTCAAGTTCCTTGTTGCCGTTATTCATATAAATTAGATTTTGAAACTACGTGACTAATTAAAGCTAAGCCCCATGGGAATTTATTTTGCTACCGTAAAACATGAATTTTGTAGAAATTTTACTTTAATTTGTTTTCCTTATAAAATACATAATAATAACTTTTGCATGTGGCTCTACCTGTATGTTACGTCAAACAGTACCATTATGTTGTTTTTCAAGTGTTCAGAAACAGTTGACTCAGATGGACGCAGCAAAAAACATGAAACAACATAACCGCCCGCTTGTGTATAGCGACCCTTACCGTGAGTGTACTCGCACCTAAGTGATTTGAAGTCATTTTGTAGATAGGAACTTTCTCAGTATCTTTAAACCTATTTAAGCTCGAGCATCACCATATAGTTTGCACACTTTACAATCACAGATAAAAGTGTATTTCTATGGATCTTAGATATTCAGGAATAACGGTAAAATCAATGAGCGTGGTAGTTATTCGAATTTATATTGAGTACTTCGCAAATTATATGTTTTCAAATATATATAAACTGATCTACTTCGTTGTGTCGATGGCTAAGTCAAATTTTATTTTGACTAGCCATCGTGGTAAAAGGATTAGCCAATTCGCTTTGGAGAACTCGCGAATTGCCCAGGGTACGCCGGACGAAGGGAAAACGTTGTGTTCGTCACTCGGGGAGGCTCCTTTCATGCACCCCATAAACTGATAAAGGTTACACATTGGTGTAGTCAGAGGTTATAGAATGCCACATTATTTTTCTTTTGCTTGACATAGGTTTATATATATTTGAAAACATATAATTTGCGAAGTAGTCAATAAATTCGAATAACTACCACGCTCATTGATTTTACCGTTATTCCTGAATATCTAAGATCCATAGAAATACACTTTTATCTGTGATTGTAAAGTGTGCAAACTATATGGTGATGCTCGAGCTTAAATAGGTTTAAAGATACTGAGAAAGTTCCTATCTACAAAATGACTTCAAATCACTTAGGTGCGAGTACACTCACGGTAAGGGTCGCTATACACAAGCGGGCGGTTATGTTGTTTCATGTTTTTTGCTGCGTCCATCTGAGTCAACTGTTTCTTGACTGAGATTGATATGACGCTGCAATGATACATAAAATATGCCGGCTCGTCTATGTGTGTTTACGCAACCCTCATGTTAACTGATTCGACTTTGACGTAATTATCAACATATAAACGTCAAAGTCAAATCTAGATGACAAGAATGGCAAACGTGCTAACCTCAGAAGATCGAATCATATGGAATTGCCGTAATTGCTCTATTTGACACAGCAATAATAATGTAATACCTATCTCTTTCTCACAACACCAGTTTTACGTTAGGAATAATGACTAACACTCTTTTTATCAGCACTCTCCTCATTGGCTAATGTACTTCTGCTGCCAAGGACGCCATTTTACTAAACGGTGTTTGACGGTTTTCTTGACAAGTGAGAAGATGTCATTGTGAGGTTTTTATATTTTTCTAGTGTTTTTCGACTTAATTATTGTGCAAAACTGTGATATAACTTCGAATCATCTTGGTTGTGAGCTGCAGAAACCCGCAATATTCTTAATAATTCATTCATTTCAAAAACATTAACGGATGCTAGTGTTGTGCCATCATCGAACATAGAACCTTATCGATAAATTAAGTACTAAGTTATTCAAAGTATTATTTGTCGTTATAGTTTACCAAGAAACGAATCCCGGAGAAGGAAATGGTTAGAAAAGATAGGCTTAGATTATATCCGGCCAGGAACTAAAGACATTCATGTGTGCTCATTGCACTTTGAAGAGAGTGCATTCAATAAAACTCTAAACATAGTTAGATTGAGAGATGATGCTATCCCAACAGTATTTACAAAGGCAAGCAATTTATCAAACTGTTGTTTTTGGGTCTAATGTAGTAGAGCAATAGAAAGTAGTAATAGTAGTAGTGGTAATGTTGTGTGTTGTTCCTGTTGATAGGTTGATCCGATTACCATACACTCTACGTTATTATTTTTGACAGATCAATGCCCCAGAGTGATAAGTGATGTGATAATTGGTCCCTAAACCTTAATCTATTTTTTTTTAGTTTTACGAATAATATTTTATCTATGTAGGTAATTAAGATCTTTATCTATAATATCTTAAGAGAAAAATGTTATTGTTTGTTTGCACCAAATAGGCACCGAAACTACGGCATCAATTTAAAGAAATCTTTTTCGAGTGACATAGACTATGTTTGTGCCATGGAAGCCGGAGTGGACTGGTAGTTACCAAACAGAGTCTATGTTTCTGTAAGTTCCTACTATTACTTGAGACCATATCCATATTATACTACTTATGCCCTTTCAGGTAAACCATCCATCCCAATTGGCATTTATTGACAGAGCAAACACTATTGATCAACCATCATGTTCGGGTTATTCACATCCACAAAATGCAAAAGATCTTGAATTGGTAAGGGCAGTTCTTGAATAAAGTACCTACATAAAATAATGTTGGTTTTTAATCTATACTATCTACATATACTAATACTTTTAAGCATAACATTTTTACACATAGAATTATTGTCAAAAAACAAACAAATATTGCATGAATTATTTGAAAAGATGGTGCACATGAGTTTCTCACCAGCTCTTCTCATGATGCAATTCCCATCGGAGCTGGTACTTGGATTGATTATAATTCATATCTCTAAGTTGAATTAAAGTCAATCTAAGCTCCGCTGTCAAATCATTTTATTACAATAAGTATTATAATTTAGTTAGCTAAGATTTATTTTAATTTTATATTTTTGTGTTTTGATGTTTGTTTTGACGTGTTCAAGCGCCCCTTGGAAATAAATGATTTGATTTGATTTGGAAATTTATAAATAAATTATTTTATTAAAATTGATTTTATTATGTTGTTTGATTAAAGTTGCCCTTAATACATCTCTGCCTTCTAATTAAAAGATTTGCTCCTTATCCACCTCCGGTGAACTCTCTCATCCAGCTCCGAAATTGCCTACAACTTCGCCTCCGGCTCCCTTGAATATAAAAATTAACGCCGGATCCGGCTCCAGTAAAGCCACCTCCGTAACATCCATTGTAGGTAGGTATGACATGACAGACATTATTAGTTTTTGAGATCTTCTGATAACTTGAGACTGGATATGCTAGCTCATTCTGTAAATTACTACGGCCAGTCTTTTACTGTGGAAGCTGTTGTTCATCGCTATTTCCCTCCCCTTCCATCTTTTGTAAGCGCCTGAACCGATTTTCATGAAACATATTTCTTTTATAATCAACACGTTTTGCCCGTTCATTTCATACCTTAGTTGGGCTAAGGTATATCTTAAAATATTTGATGGTTCATCTCCACTTCAAACCCTAATTTCTTGTAAATAAATGGCAGAATCAATATTTATGAAAAATATATTTTTGTAATGTACACATTTTTACCATTCATTTAATACCCCACTTGAGTATGCATATTTGAAAATATTCGATTCTTCATCCCCACCTTTACCCTCCATTTATTGTAAATGGCTGAACCGATTTATACCAAACATAGCTAAAAACCATTGCATGGATACTGACTCTCGAAAGAAAAAAACTGCATCGAAATCGGTCCATTAGTTAGAGAGCTACGATGCCACAGACACACACACAGACAGACATCGACGTCAAACTTATAACACCCCGCTTTTTGCGTCGCGGGTTAATTATAAATGTCCTATAAATGATGTATAAATAAAGTTTTTATCTATCTATCTAGGTACAATAAAAGTAGATGGAAATCTTGAAATTATCTAGTTTCACCGACAGTAGTATAAAAATCAAAGTTCTTAAGGTTAGTTGAACAATCTTAACTCCAGGCATCCATCAATATAATTTTATCGATTAGATAGACAAGCGAGTGAACATCCCTAATCCGCCATGTTTGTGAACGTAGGTATGGCAGGAAAAGTACATGCTTATGGCAGTTCCAAGGTGCTAACAGATAGAAATAGTCAAAGCAATTTGTGTGCTGCAATAAACGTAAATAGCATAAAGGCTCGTGCAGTATTTTTGGCATTGTCTCTTTCGGGTTTAGGCCTCATAATCTCACCTCAATTAAAAAAAGCCGTTATCCCAAAAAGTACGCGTGTAACGGAACGTAAATGTTAATCTTTCATTAATTTACTCTTGTTTTTACTGTTTATTTTTGAAACCACGTAATTTGGTAAACATATATTTTCTTGTTGTAGCCAAGTCTCTTATTCAAAGCAATTTATGTTAAAAATACATTCCATTACACGGTAAAGCGTTTAACAAAACTCTTTGTAATTTAAATACAGATCTTGTTATCATTTTGTAGAACATAAATACTAAAGAGTGTAATGTAAGTGGAGTTAAACGAGATTCTTCCACCGAATTAGGTAAAGACTCCCAATTTGTTGAATAAATCGTGTTACATAACAATCAAGAGGTCCAGACCCCAATATATCTTACACTTTATTATATCGGTGCCAGGTCTCTTGCTATGCAAGTCTGAAGGTGCCGTAAATATACAACAACAAACGCCTCATTGGTAACGTTTAGGGGCAATTCCGACCAATAAAGCAGCGTGCGTGGGTTGGATAACACGACCACTAATGTCTGACCTCTGGCTGTTCACGACTCTTCGATTTATCTCTCTATTTTTCCGATATCCTCCGGATGGGCAGGCCATTTTGTAGTGGTTACGTGTTATCGGAGGCGATTGAGCCGCGAATGCCCGAATACGTGGGAGTTATTATTTTAATAATATAAGTCCGTTTCTGGATCGCTGTTGTCGTTCCCTTTGTGTATGTGGACCACTTTAAATACTCGAATCGGCAGTAATGTTGTGAAATTGTCTTAAAAGGAGTAAAATATTTGTGAGTGTAGGCCATATCGAGCAAGTTCGTAGGCTTTATAATGTGGTAGTTCCTTTGTTAGTAGACATTTGATTGATATAATTGTGTAGTTTAATGTTTTTGGGCATAGAGTATAATAGATATAGGTGGGATTGAAATTGATAAGAATTATTTATTATAAATATTGTTAAATCTGCCTCGATGGTCTAGTGGTTACCGTATGCGCCTCTCACCGTGAAGCCTCGGGTTCGATTCCCGGGTCGGGCAAAGTGTTATTTGTGAAATTTTCGACAGGACATTGACAATAGCAACACTGAGTTGGAATTATGCCCGGCTGATGGCGATAGACTCACCCTCTATCCCATGGGATATAAAACATAACAGGTGAAGTGTGGGTATTGTACGCTCTAAAAAAATTTAAACCAAGCATAATAAGAGTAAATACTTCGAAAATTGATATTTAAAGTGAATGAAAAAATGGTGAAATAGTATAATCCAAAACACTTAACAAAGCCTAAAACTTTAATTCATAAATTAAATTATTGTAAGTAGAAAAAGTATAGCTTTCATAAACTGATAATGTCATAATACAATTCCATAGAAATATTAACAATTATCAGCATTCAAACTAGTATAATTTTACAGATTTATAAATTGCCTATTTTTTCAACCTATTCAAACATACCATGAAAATTAGTGTGCCGAAAAAAATTATTTTATGAAACTTAAACCTAAAGAATATGATAATTGTATGGTACGACAACACTGAAATTCAGAGTAACAGTGTTTCGTAGAACTAAAACACACAAACAAACATCACGAATTAATCATAGAGTCCATCATAATTTGTAATCGAAAGGTTGAAAACTCAAACTCAAACATATTTATTTCATTGAATACATAGATCACTTTAAAACGTCATATTTATGTAATATTAAATTTTACACACATAATTATTCTTATCTACATGAAAATGAGTAAAATAATCAAAAAAAAATAATAATTACAATAATAATAGAGAAATTCATTTCACTGTCAAGAATCCTCTTACTTTATTTCTATATTATTAAATGAATATCTTATTGATTATTTTTATACCATTTTATAGTAATAGTATGCAACAGTTAAAATAAATTATGGGACTGGCACGATTTGAACCTGCGACCTCTGCATACCGGGCAGCCGCTTTACCCACTAAGCTACGGTTGCCTCCTGCCAGGACCCTTAATTTATCAACTGGATGTTACGTCATTACGTGACGTCACGTTTATCCAATTGTACTTTTACTTTAAGTAGGATACAAAATAAATATATATTAAAAACCTATTCTTTTAAAATTCAAGACCAAAGCAATATTTTTAAGTAAATTAAATAACCTATCGTTCATAAACATATAACATCCAATTGTCTATATAGATAATGGATCCAAAATATAGTGCTTATTCCTCTGTTTAAATCTTCTTGAATCCTTATTTTTTTCTCTTTAAATATTGATGATCGTTCATTTAAAAATAAACTTACAAGATGTGACGTACAAAAATATTATATAGTATACAATATTTGTTAAAATCAATATAGTGCAGTGCCATAAAATATTTAAACATGCATCCAAAATATTGCGACACGATTCACCGCAAAAATCACTTGGTTTGTTGATTGAAAACGGGCGTATTGAATAATCCATTAAACCATAACGTTAGAGTTTTGACAGATGACGTACGAGGCTGCCAGTGGATGACGGATGCGTGACCTGGGGCCCATGGTACCGCTTTACTATTTGTTTCCAACATTCGAGTTACCTTAACTCGAATAGGATAATACTAAATGATATAATTTTCGAATAAAAATAATAATATTAAAAAGTGTTTCCAGACCGCGAGTATTTGTGAAATGTAACGTTATAGCTTCGAACAAACCACAGTGGGAGCCGATCCGAGTATTATCATTTTATTTGAATTACCTCAAAGAATCCAATGATCACCACTTGCACAATTTAGTATCCTAAATCGTTTTATCCTATTTCATACTATTAGTATTTATACAATTTTTTTTTTTTTTTTTTATATATAGTTAATTAGATTTCTGGTGAATAATATTATTATTTTTACCACACTATAATTTAAAGACTCATCACTAATCACACCGATTCAAACTATGTTATTCACAAATAATTATTTGTGAATTTGACATTTTGGAGCTCGATTTTTGTCTCTGGTTTTGATACAGAGTATGAATGTAAGTAATCGCCAGTTTACTTATCTTTTCATTATAATCTAAAAAAAACTTTGGTTCAACAAACGCGTAGCGCCTTTAATGAAAATGACAATAGGTACAATTATAATTTATTAAATTTGGTAAATTGACTGAAAAGATGAAAAAAAATCTCTAAAATTGTCAATATCTTGTAATTATATTAATCACGGGAAACATTCTTTTACATAACGTCATATAGAAAAGGTCTGTCTTCGACATTTTTCGACGGCTGAAATATTCCTATATCCTTGAATGTCAATTGAATTTCATCAATCAATTGAGCTGAGATTTTAATCATAGTCTTTTGTCAAAGCTTTTCCTTCATTTGTGCTCCATAGCATCTGCGTCAAAAGTTCATTTATTTGAAGAAAATTATGGTGATTTTTATTTATTGATTTTAGCTTAGCGTATTTATAATAAGCAATTTTGTCATTGGAAAACAGTAAGACTGCTAAGTGGTGGTCTATGGCCTAACCCTTCTCAGCAAGAGAGCCCGAGCCCAGCAGTGGGACATGTATTAGATACAGGGCTGCTATTATAATTCTGTCATTGTGTATTCTCATGGTGTTTAATTTTCTTAAAAATGCCATAATTATTAATCCCTTATTAGGAATGATTTCTAATTCATATGGTAATTTAATTGTAATGAAATTGTTTCTTTTTAACGTGAAGAAATAAGCCTGGGAAACTACGCTGGGACGTTGCTCCACCCGCAAGTTTTAGCAGACTGTTTGCATAGATATTTGCGCTCATCTCGAGTCCATATTGGTTTTTTAGTCTGAGTACTAATATTATAAGGAAGATGTGTGGAATGTGTGTGTGTGTGTGTGTATGTGTGTGTGTGTGTGTGTGTGTGTGTGTGTGTGTGTGTTGTTGTTTCAAGACAAAATAACGTTATATTTATACATACATTATTATACAATAGCATTCTGCGAATGATTGCTGAGAGGTATGTCAGTAGTATAGAATTGGGGTTCCTGGATCACGGATCCAGGAACCCCAATTCCCTATTGGAATTTGAGTCTTTCTATCATCCATTCAATTATTCTAGTCATTTGAGATATGTTTTATCATCCATTCAATTATTCTAATCTGCCAATACATATACATACATTAATTATTCACACTTGATGTGAATTCGGAGATGAAATTATTTAATTGATTTATCAGTAATTATTCGCATATGATTTTACACTCGATGTTAAGTAAACCATCAGTCAATTACTGTTATAAGTTTTAATATTCATTTATCATAATTACTATATTCATTAAAATGATCTAACCACTAAGATGCAATGCTACTATGTTATCGATTCAACATTGCAACCAAATGATAATGGAATTCGCGCTCGCCGACCTGAACGCTGCCATTTATACAAAGAATATCGGTGTTTATATTGTTATACCTGTATAAATAAAACGAAGTATCTTTTATTTTATCATGATTTTATTAAAATTTTAATATATTATAATCATGCTACTTTAAAATTATAATCAATATAGTGCTTACTAGTATAATTTTAATTTATATTAATTAAGCTATACAATAATTGAAAAACAAATATACAAAACTATTATACACTAATCAAGTAACCAATTATTATTCTTATTATTACATTATCTATGATTTTGTTTCGATATCATCCTGAATCTTCGATATTAATTCTCTCGTGCTAGAATATATATCATCAAATAACATCGTTTTTACGACGTGCTGAACGCATACATCAGCTTCACAGTGACAAATCGGGTGCTCAGCTTTTGGGAAGCTCTCTGTATCATATATTTCAATCTTGATTATTTTTGTTCCCCGCGTGATAGGTTTCTTTATATATTGAAAAAACGTTTGATCCGTTTTCGATCTTTTGCGAGTAAGACCGAGGGTCTTTTGTCCAGGTTTTTGTTGAACCGCTGGTTGATCCACAGGTATAAAATTAAATAGTTCTTCCGTGTCCTGAAAAATAAATTTATTCATAATGAAAAACACTTACCAAAATGTACAAGACGTAATAAATGGAGTTATGTAGAATTAAATAAAACACTAATTCAAGTAGGATCGAACTTCTTATAACTCAAATCATCGTTCCATCTGTATTTTATAGGTAAAATTAAAATATTCTTTTTTATAATAAAAGATAGCAATGTTGATAAATTATAAAAGTGTATGTATTATACACGACTTTTCAGTTAACTATAATTCAACAAACATTGTGTGCAACTGGACAACGATGTATAATAACTATGTACTTTGTGGAAAAGCAGAATAATCGATCATTTGCTTGGGAATTGCTAATCCAGTGCGTAGATATTGCTGCCTAGAACATGAAGAGAGCAAAAAACAATTATTTAAAATAAATAAAACATTCCTCACCGACATTTTGTTAGGTTGTCTAATCTCACTCGCTGGCAGATTTCAACTAATTTGTACTTATTTATTTTTTTAGTTTATATAGAATTTAAATAAAATATTGTTGAAGGATATAGAGTTCAAATTAGCTATGAAATTATCTTAATTAACATGTGCTGATGTAATTAAAATCAAACACGTGTCAATGTTATTTCTTAACAATACGAAGACATACCGCCGCGGATTGCATGACTTATTTTAAAGAGAATATTTACTTACGAAACCGGGAGTGCAGCCGGTGTCAAACCTGCGAATTATGCAAGTTAGACTCCCCCGGTGGTCCAGCGTCAGCGTTTATTGTACAGTCAACGGCACATCAACCTAAACCTTTGCAACACATCAATCTATACAAGCCAGTATAAGCTGGCCTTGCGGTGTATAGATTTCCCGTACAATGCGAGACCAGTTTATACTGTAAATGTATAGTTTGTGTGTTGCGAATGTATGTTATTTTATGTCTTGCACTGTATAGATAAAGTTGAAATTGCATCGTCCTAAATTTTCATATTTTGGGTTGAGTTGACGAAGCGTTTTTATCCATATACTCCCTATAGTATAGGATCCCGATATAGAACAACCTTCACCGAGCTAGTTAATGGATGAAAAGTATTTTTTTAAATCCAGTTAAATGTCAATAAATGTATTGCATATTGGTTGGCTTCATACTTTCGATTCGTATGAGATTCGTCCTTTTACCAAAACAGGGCAATGATAAAAATAATAATAATAACAATAATAATAATTTTTAATTAATCGTATTCTGGACTGAAATTTTATAGACAACCCATATATTTATAGACATGCTTAATTGGATATAACATTTTTTTTACATTAATTTTTAGTCAGCTCAGTAAAGGCCGTTCTATAGTGGGATCTTGGACTATTATTTCTTAAATGGGATTGTATGGTGCAATTCATCACTATATAAGTGGAACCTGGTGAACCTAAATCACAACGAAATCTTCAGCTGGAAGCAGTCACATCTGAACCTCAATATATCTACGAAGAAAAATATAACTCTTTTAAAATGTAAGTACATAATCATCTTTCGATTGTTACTCAACATTTCTACTATACATTCTTCTTTAAGTATTCAGTTGCGTTCACTTTTCACTATCCAACATACAACAAAATTACATTAATAAATATGATGGTAGATAAATTATCTCACTATTTCAATCATTCAAGTATTACTTTCATTCGCTTATTTGACGATTCAATTAATTGTTTACTAATGTTAAAGGATGTAGTTTGTCTTATTTAATAATTTATATAATTTTGATTTTTTCTAGGTCCAAGCACACCGCTGAACAACTTTTCCCTTCCGAGAGCGAGTCGTCGGGCGAGGTGCAGGTGAAGGCTAATCCAAAAGAAAATAAGAAGTGTAAGCCAACATCAGAATATGACGAGTCGTCCGACGAGGAGCAAGTGAAGGCTAAGCCAAAAAAAGAAAACAAGAAGCGCAAGCCAACATCAAACTCTGGGTCGCGGCCGTCCACAAGCAAAAAGAACAAGCCTACTATTCACCCGATCACTCCTGTCACCAAGTCAACAGCACGTGACTTGTTCGGTTCGGACAGCGACGACGAGGAGCTTCAAACGGCTGCTGAGAAGAAGACTCAACCGCTTTACTCCTATGTTACGAGGAGGTTAGCCAACGGGTTTTCTCGTCAAATGGATGAAGGTAAAAAAGGTGCGTTTTACGTCGAACTAAAAATATACAAGTTTGATGAAATAGAGCGAGTCCAACCTATACATAGGTGGCGCCACTCTATTATAACAGTCAAAGACCAAACTAATAACGATTCTGAGTCTTGGCGCCGCCTAAACGCATATATAACAAGCGTTAGAAAGGAGTTCAAAAACTGCCCTCCAACATTTATTAGCACTTACCAATAAAAGTTATAATAAATTATTGGTTTTAGAGTAACCTATTGCTACATGTATTCATAAACATAAATACGTTTCATATTAAATTGTAACGAATCATGTACCTTATCATAATATTAAAAATACTAATTACTTACACTAAAATAATTATATTGTCTTTGTAACGATTCTGAGTCTTGGCGCTGCCTAAACGCATATACTTATAACTAGCGTTAGAAAGGAGTTCAAAAACTGCCCTCCAACATTTATTAGCTCTTACCAATAAAAGTTATAATAAATTATTGGTTTTAGAGTAACCTATTTGCTACATGTATTCATAAACATAAATACATTTCATATTATATTATAACGAATCATGTACCTTATAACCTGTACCATGTACCTATACCTTAATATTAAAAATACTTATTACTTACACTAAAATAATGATATTGTCTTTGTAAACCAAATATTTTATTATTTAATAAAGTGCAAAGTTTGATGTTTGTTGTGTCTTCTTTTGATTCCAGTAACACAACCCAGCGATGACCCATCAGCAAGTTCTGATTTATTTATTGATAATAATGATAAACGTAAAATTACTATCCCCGAACATGAATATAATGTGAATGTTGGTCAGCCTGACTGTTTATTCAAGACAATTTATTGTGAAAAATGTAAAATTCATATCCTCGAACATAAATACAGATACCATAAAAGAACGAATATCCATAAATCGAATTGTTTAATAAAATCAAGTTTTGAGAATATAGATACTATTGCAACAGCATTCAAAAACAGAATTGTGACCTATCGCTTAAATCCTTCATTTACAGAAAATGAGTACCTCACTCCAGAAGCGTTCTTAGATGCCAAGCGAAAGGATATTTTTAAAATTATTAAGTTATCCATATTGAGGAATACTAGCATTAAAGTTAACTTTGAGTTGTTTGCTTATTTTTTACTACCTAAATTGAATGAGCAACAACTTAAATCATTTAATACGAAATATGAAATTATTTACAATAGTACTGATTTAAATGAGATATTTTTAAAAGTAATAGAGACATTAAAAACAAAATGTACTGAATTCGAACATTGCGAGTCTGGGTGGTCATTTGTTTCTATAAATCATTTAGAGGTTAATATAAATAAATATTCCCCTATGCGGGGTGGTACTTTCTTACAACTACCTGCTGTTATTAAAAATACAAAGAGTTGTTTGAATATACGAAATAATGATGAATACTGTTTTTTATGGAGCATAGTCGCTGCGTTATTTCCAGCCAAAAAGAATGTCTGCAGAACGAACTCCTATCCACATTTTAGTTCAATATTAAATTTACAAGGGATTTCATTTCCACCTTCACCAAGAGACATCAAGCTTTTTGAAAATAATAATTCTGAGATAAGTATTAATATTTATGGATTAGATGAACGCAACACGGTAACTGGTCCTCTTTATATAACGAATCATAAAAAAGATAAACACATTAACTTATTGTATTTTGAAAATAACAGCAAAGGTCATTATTGTTTGATAAAAAACCTTTTGCGGCTAGTGCGACGACAAGTGTCATGCCATAAAGGTCGAATGTATTTATGTGAAACATGTTTACAATTTTTTACTTCTGAAACAAAGTATTATTCTCACAGTTGCTCTAAAATTTTAACCATACTACCTGACAAAAACAGTATTTTACAGTTTAAGAATTATGAACGAAAGCAGAAAATAAATTTTGTTATATATGCTGACTTTGAAACTATATTATCGAACTATAACGACAAACAGAATGATCAAAATACAGTGAAAAATAAGTTACATCAACCATCCTGTTTTGCATATTATGTATGTTGTTCACATGATAGCAGTCTTAATAAATTTGTGACATACAGAGGGTCAGATTGTGTAGAAGTATTTATAAAAAGATTGATAGAAGAGGCAAAGTTAATTCATAATATTTTAATAACGAAAAAGCCTATGAAACCTATGACAACCGAACAAATTGATTATTATCGTTCAGCAACTACATGCCACATATGTAATCATTTATTATTTGATGATAAAGTTTGTGATCACGATCATATTACAGGCAACTATCGAGGTGCAGCACATTCATATTGTAATTTAATATATAGAGTGTGTCCATTTATACCTGTTATATTTCATAATTTGGGTGGATATGACTCACATATATTCATAACAGAATTATCTAAATATGATGGTGAAATTAAAATTATTGCAAAAACTAAAGAAAAATATTTAACCATAACCAAAATAATAAATACTGTAAAAGGATGCAAACCAATACAGATAAAATTTATAGATTCTTTTCAATTTCTTAATTCAAGTCTCGATAATTTGAGTAAAAGTTTAAGAGAGAACGATTTTATTCATCTATCATCATATTTCTCAGACAAAAAACAATTCCATTTAATACGAAGAAAAGGAATATATCCCTATGAATATATTTGCTCATGGCAGAAATACAATGAAACACGACTTCCTGCAAAGGATGATTTTTATAACACTTTACAATCGAAACATATATCTGACATTGATTATCAACATGCTCAAAATGTGTGGAATTATTTTAACATTAATTCTCTTGGTGAATATACAGATTTATATTTAAAGTGTGATGTTTTATTACTGTGTGATGTATTTGAAAATTTTAGAAAAATTTGTTTGCAGCATTATAAACTCGATCCTGCATATTACGTAACATCACCTGGATTGAGTTGGGATGCTATGCTTCTGTACACAGGTGTTCGCTTAGAATTAATCAATGATTTAGAAATGTATCAAATGTTGGAAAAAGGAATACGTGGAGGGTTAGCGCAATGCTCTCACCGATACGCTAAAGCTAATAACATGTATTTACCTCATTTTGATAATTCCAAACCATCAACATATTTAATCTATTTAGATTGTAATAATCTATATGGCTATGCAATGACGAGAAAATTACCGATTTCAGAATTCAAATTCATGACAAACGATGAAGTAAAATGTTTTAATATATTCGATTTTTCTGATAATGCCGATTACGGCTATATTTTAGAAGTAGATATAGCGTATCCAGAATATTTACATAATTCACATAGCGATTTGCCTTTTGCTCCTGAAAAATTCATACCTATTGGAGGGAAAACACCTAAATTAATTGGAAATTTGTATGATAAATTTAACTACATTATTCATTATGTGCATTTAAAAGAATGTCTAAAAAATGGTCTGATTTTGAAAAAAATTCATAAAGTTCTTTGTTTTAGACAAGAAAGTTTTTTAAAAAAATATATAGATTTGAATACTACACTACGACAATCCGCTTCAACATCATTTGAAAGAGACTTTTTTAAACTTTTGAATAACTCGATATTTGGCAAAACTATTGAAAATAAACGTAAACATGTCGATGTTAAATTAATAACCAGATGGAGTGATCATTCGAACAAAACTAATAAAGTAATAGGTGCTGAGAAATTAATTACAAAACCTAATTTAAAAAATCTTACTATATTTAATGAAAACTTTGTAGCCGTACAGTTGAATCCTGAAAAACTTGTTTTAGATAGACCGATATATATTGGATTTGCGGTGTTAGAATACTCTAAACAACATGTGTACAATTTTCATTATAATTTCATTAAGACTAAATACGGGGCTAAAGCTAAATTATGCTATACCGATACAGACAGTTTATTGTATCTAATACATACTGAAAACTTTTATAAAGACATGTGTGATGATATATCACAATATGATACGAGTAATTTTGAAACGAATAATCATTACTGTATACCAAAGGTAAATGAAAGAATTCCTGGTTTATTTAAAGACGAATTAGGGGGAGACCCAATTACTGAATTTATAGGTCTAAGAGCAAAACTTTATTGTATTAAATCATTAAAAACGCAAATAAACAAAGCTAAAGGTGTATCAAAGCCTATTTCAGGGAATTTAACATTATATAACTATAAAGATGTTTTATTTAAAAACTTAACTTTAAAGTGTAAAATGAATATGATAAAATCGATGAAACATGTGCTGTTCTCACAAGAAGTAAATAAAATAGTTTTAAATAGAATAGACGATAAGAGGAACATCCAGGGAAATCAAATTAATACTGTACCTTGGGGTCATTTCAATCACATTTGTTAACTGGTTTATTTTGTATAATATGTGTTTAAAATTTTGACTATGTGATTTTAAAATAATGGTTGTTTTATTTTAATTCTAAAAATCATTTGATTGTTTAATCAATTGAATTGTTTATATTTTTTAATAATTACATAAAAAATGTACTCAAAACACAATTTTATGTTCCTTAAGACTAAGTATAATAAGTATCTAATACAATACCAATAATCTTTTGTATAAAAATGCGGGGAGGCACTATAATTATGTATTTTTAAATTAATAATATAAAAAAATAAAATATTTTTGTAAATTGTACCCTGTTTTATTATTATTATTATTGTTATGTACCTTTCACTCATTTTATTTAGTTGCTTAATAGACATAATGAAGTTAGTCAAACATCCTGTAACACGACTCGTTACTTAGAATAATTCCTGTAATGGCAAGTCTATAAATATAAGAAAAAAAACAATTATATAAATATCTATGTTAGATTAATATTAAATTAATTGACAAGATGAAGCTGATCAAACAAGCCATATCACTAAATGTCAAAAATATTAATCTTGGTGAATCTCCTAAAGAAATTAGACATAGCCCTTTGTTACCAAATACGATTCGATGTATTATTTGTGGCCCATCAAATTGTGGTAAAACAAACGTTGTTATCAGTTTATTGTTGCATGAAAATGGGCTCAAATTTCAAAACCTTTACCTTTACTCAAAAACTAATTTTCAACCAAAATATTGTTTTTTACGAGAAGTTTTAAAAAGAGTGCCTCAGATAAAATTCTATGAGTTTAATGACGATAAAGATGTCATATCTCCGAGTGAAGCTTTACCTAATTCAGTATTTATATTTGACGATGTTGTTTGTGAAAACCAAATAAACATCCGTAATTATTTCTGCATGGGTAGACATAAGCAAATTGATTGTTTTTACTTATCGCAAACCTATTCAAAAATCCCGAAACAGTTGTTACGTGATAATGCTAACTTTCTTATAATATTTAAACAAGATGATGTGAATTTAAAGCACATTTATGAAGAACATGTCAACTCTGATCTAACGTGGCATCAGTTCAAAGATATTTGTAAAACTGTGTGGAATAACCATTACAACTTTCTTCTTATTAACAAAGAATCATCTTTAAGTAATGGGAGGTATAGACAAAATTTCGATATATTTTTAAAATTTGAATGAATGAATGTACACTAATATACAATAATAATAATATTAATGAATTATATACAACACATTGTTAGTGTTATCCCTTCCTTAGTTGAACATAGTTGTGGTTACTTAGGATGGAGAAAAATATTAAAATCGAACTAATGAAGTCTGTTGACTCCATAAAAAATAAAATAAAACAAATGAAAAGTCAAGAATATAAAATGAACTTATCTTTAGATAAAATGTTCAAACCAGTTGCAGAACCCCTAAAAACTCTTATAAATTCAAAGACAAATCTTAATAATATTAAAAATGATGAAAATATATCCGAAAGTTTTGCCCCTATTCAATCGGATACAAATTGTGAAAGTAATTCTACTAAATGTGAAGATTTTCATGATGCTGATATAATGTTTTCAAGTTCCCCAAAAAAAGAAGTGAAAAATAATTTAGAAATTTCTTTGCAAAGTGAAGATATCTATGGTATTTATGATGGTGTAAATGTACCATTTGGAATAAGAACTGACAACAAAACTTTGATGATGGGTAATTCAGTAGTAACATTTCTAAAATTGAAAGTATTGACGGTGATAAATTAGTTTTGGTTAAAATTGGTGATAAAAGTTACGATTTTACTCCTGGACTAAAAGAACTTTTACTTCGAAGGAAACCTGATTTACAAATTGTAACAAACACTGACAGGCTTGTTTACAAAGATATACTGCATCATACAAACGCTCATAAACGAGATTTTAATCCCAGAGGTCAAGTAAGAGGTGATAAAGGACTCAAATATCGAGAAATAATCAAACCATTATTTGTTGATATTTCGTTGGAAAACAATCAGCAAAAAATAGGGGGCAGTTTACCGACGCTTAAGACATACAAAAAGAATACTGACTTAGTATATTGGGACGATCCCAATGAATTGGTTGAAAGATTACGATTATTAATAGCTTCAAAAGATGCGGGTAATACTAACCACAACAATGAAATATTATCAATAATTGAAGAATTAAAAGAAGCTAATATAATTAAGGAATAAATACTGATCATCAGGAGCCTTTCATATAGTATTACGATGTCATTCAATTGAATAAGAAGTCGGTTAAAAATATATTTAAAATATGTAAATATACAGTCTGTCCAAAAAATATATTAAAAAGGAATGTTTTAAAATGAGTAAAGCGGATGTGGTAAATGAAATTCATAGAAGTGCGAGGGTTAACTTTCCGCGGAGACGTGTTATTATTAAGGATATAGATGATCTATGGCAAGCAGATTTAATGGACATGCAATCAATTTCGAAAGAAAATAATAATTTCAAATATATTCTTACCATAATTGATACATTTTCAAAATATGCTTGGGCATTTCCTTTAAAAAGTAAAAACAAAGATGAGGTGTATAAAGCTTTTGAGAATTTACTGAAAGATAATCGTGTTCCTAAGAATTTGCAAACTGATAATGGCACAGAGTTTTACAATCATAAATTTAAATATCTTATGCAGTCTCTTAATATTAACCACTATTCAACGTTTTCATCAAAAAAAGCTTCAATTGTTGAGAGACTTATTAGAACATTAAAATCGAAACTGTACAAAGAGTTTAGTTTGAAAGGTAATTATAATTGGATAAAAAATACCCTGAAAAATGTTGTCCAAAAATATAATCACACCTATCATCGAACTATCGAGGAAATACCAGCAAACGTCAATAATGTAAATAAAAAAAAAATACAAGAAAGATTTAATAAATTAACAAAAAAGCAAAAAATTACGAAATTTAAGTTTAAAGTGGGTGATTATGTTCGTATCAGTAAGTATAAAGGAACATTCGAAAAAGGCTATACCCCCAACTGGTCAACAGAAATATTTAAAATTAGATACAGACGGAATACTACTCCAATAACTTACTTAATAGCGGATACAATTAGAGGACAGCCTATCTTAGGAGCATTTTATGAACAAGAACTTCAGAAGACAAAACATCCCAATGTATATCTTGTTGAAAAAGTTCTTAAAAGGAAAGGGAATAGAGTTTTTGTAAAATGGTTAGGTTTGTCTTCTGGTGAAAATAGTTGGATAGATAAAACAAATGTTTTGTGAGATACAAAATAAACCAAATTGCCTTGACAATCTCCATAATATATTAAAAAGAGTCGAGTCCTTAATTGCTTAGTCTTGTGATGTGTATTGGAGAGAATAGTCTTATTAATTGGTTAATAAACCACTTACCATTTGAATTACATTTGCCAGGATATAATTATTGTGGTCCTGGCACTAAATTACATCAGAGACTTACACGTGGAGACAAAGGTGTTAACAAATTGGATGAATATTGTAAAAACCACGATATTGATTACTACAAGTCGTCAAACTTGAAAGATCGTCACAGTGCTGATCTACTACTATTAAAAATGGCTAAAACACGATCTCTTGCTTCTGATTCAACTGCGGGAGAAAAATTCGCAGCACGTTTAGTAAAACATGCAATGCTGACAAAAATTAGAACAGGTGCTGGCTTAAAAACTCGACGTCAAAACGCAGCAAAAGATACAGATGGCAAAAGTCTTAAAAAGAAACTGAAAAATGTTATATCTGTTACGAAAAAAAATATGAAAAAATTTAAACCTAAATGTAAAAAAGCAGCAATAGAATTAGCTATGGCTGCTGCTAGAGAATTATCTAATGATTCAACCATTAAACTTCCTCGGATTATTCCAATACCAAAAACGGGTGGAGTATTACCTTTGATTCCTATTTTTGCCGGATTATCAGCCGCAGGAGCTTTAGCTGGTGGAGCAGCTGGTATTGCTAAAACTATAAATGAATTTAAGATGGCTAAAAAACTTTACGATGAATCGAAGAGACATAATGAAAAAATGGAGGCTCTTTGCATTGGCAAAGGGTTACATCTTAAACCACATAAAAATGGACTTGGAATATTTGTATCAAAAGAAAAAAACTAATACCTCGGCTACCCAAACGAGCCTTAACTAATTTTGACATTCTAAAATATGGAAATTATATTCCTTACTTTAGAGGGGTCTTTATGAGAGATGAACTCCCAGAATATCCTTTTAAAAATGAGTGTGCAGTTGTTAATTTAGATAGTTCTAAAAATCTTGGCTCTCATTGGGTAGCCTATGCAAAATGTAGTGATTACATTGAATATTTCGATAGTTATGGAAATCTTAAACCGTCAAAGGAATTAATAAAATACTTAGGCTCGAAAATCAACTATAACTATCAAAATCTCCAGGGTGATCACCCATACAAATGTGGACATCTATGTTTAAAATTTTTAAAAAACTTTTGGAGTAGGCATCATCATCAGCCTGTAGCAGTCCAGCAGCATATAATATATAAAACATAATTTTTGTAAAGTGTTCAGTATGTGACTATGTCTATAACTGTGACAATCTCTGGCAATAAATCAGAATTAGAGTCGTATTTTCAACCACCTCTTAATTTATCTGAAAAATATGAGTGTGGTTTGCTTTATTATTCAGTTGTAAACTCCGTATTAAATGTGGCTAATAATATTCCGTCTGTAATCAGGATTGAGTGTGATTTAATATACGGTTCTTACACTAACGGTATACCGACACATATTATCTATGAATTTATACCTGTTATAACTGCAGGCAAATATTACCTAGAAACACCTCAGAACGTAATTTACTTCCCAGTTAACAAAAATCTCATTACATCCATATCAATTAGAGTTGTTGATCAGTTCGGCTACAGTATCTCTTATATAGAACATATTCAACTACGTCTTCATTTGAGGAAAGTAAAATGATATTATACAATATAAAACCTATTCTTAAAATGAAACACCTTACTTCTTCTACAACCAGTAAGGTGCATAGACGTAAGATAAAAGTGAAAAAATTAACAAAACCAAATAAAGACTTTCTCAGAGCGTTGGGTCTTAAAGTATGAATATGCTGCAGATTACTGATTTGCCGCACTTCGATAATTCTATCGAAAGTTATGAGATTCATTCCTACAATCCTTATAACAACTGCTTTAGAGAAAACGATGAAATCAGAATACCCATCCATCAGCAAGACATATACGTGTTGCCATCAGCCAGTTCAGTTTACATTGAGGGTCACGCGAAGCTCTTCAACAAAGATGGGAAACCAATTGAGAAAGATATTAAATTTACTAATAATCATGTTCTGTTCCTGTTTCAAGACATCAGATACGAAATAAATGGTATTGAAATAGATCGCATAAAAAATTCTGGCATAACGTCAACAGTAAAGTCATACGTTTCATTAAATGAGGCTGAAAATAAAATGGCTGCATTATGGGGTTGGAACTTAAACGGATTTCAAACTAAGGGTCACTTTAGTGCTATCATACCATTAAATAAGATATTGGGCTTTGCAGAGGATTATAGTAAAATCGTCATAAATTGTAAACATGAACTTATATTGAACAGAAGTAACTCTAATTTAAACAGTGCTATACTTACAGATGATGTTTCTTACTTTCAAATAAACATCGATAGAGTACAGTGGAGAGTACCGCATATAAAAGTATCAGATAGACAACGTTTAACACTTTTAAAACATCTAGAAAAGGATAAACCTATTCAAATGGCATTTAGAAATTGGGATTTGTATGAGTACCCCTTACTACCTAAAACAACAAAACATTCATGGTCAGTTAAGACTGCATCACAATTAGAAAAGCCAAGATATGTTATTTTTTGTTTACAAACGAATAAAAAAAGTAATAAACTAAAAGATTGTTCACTATTTGATCATTGTCAAGTAACAAATGTTACGCTCTTTTTGAATTCACAATATTATCCATATGAACCATTAGGTTTAAAATTTTCTGAGAACAAATACAGTATATTATACGAAATGTATGCGAAATTTCGACAGTCGTATTACAGCTGTCCGGCGGATCCCTTGCTTGATCTAAAGGACTTTAAAGATAAGGCTCCTCTGTTCATTATCGATTGTTCAAGGCAAAACGATAGTGTAAAAACAGGACCAGTAGACGTTCGATTGGAGATTGAATGTTCGGAACCAATACCAGATAACACTACTGCATATTGTTTGATTATAAACGATCGGCTTGTGGAATACAAACCTTTAAGTAACATAGTGCATCGATTATCATGACTGCCATTGTAGATGTTCAAGGCTTTAAAACTGAAGCAAATGAATTTATAATAAAAGAAATTGCTATATGGTGTGATAAAAAATTGCAAATATTTTTAATAAAGCCTCCATTCCCCTTTTATAACTTAACAAAACCAGAAAGACGGCAAGTTGGATGGATTGAACGTAACAGAAAAATATACTGGAATGAAGGATTCATACCTTATTCAAATTATCAGACGATTATGTTAGATATTTTAAAAGATAAGTTTGTTTATACTAAAGGTCTAGAAAAAGTTCTATGGATAAAAAGTATTTTTAAACATAATAATGTAATTAATTTAGAAGATAAGAGTTGTCCTAGTTTATCAAGCTTGTATGATCGATATGAGTATTCTGAAGATTTGTTTAGTTGTATTTATCATGAAAAAGTATGTGCTTTAAAAAATGTTTTGTGTTTAAAAAAATGGTGCTTTGATAATAAACTTTTTTAGAACAAAACGAAGTTTTTTTATTTTTATTGGTATAATATAATTCCCTGCTGTTTTCCATTCCCATATTTCAAAAACTAACATGATTGGACAGATTTGTCAAGAGCCATAGATGCAACCTGTTTACACTAGAATTCTGAATGTTTTAGAACTAATAAAACAATCAAAACGAAAGTAGATCAGATTGGACATGTCGACTAGAATGATTGAAGGGATGATAGAAAGTCTCAAATTCAAGTGATTAAGTCGTTGATACCGGACAGATCGATGTGCAATGGATAACGAGATGCGATCGATATAATGCCTAATAGATGCACTACAAGCTACAGCATTGCATTGCATCCCAATGCGAGGTACTCGGATTCGTGTTGAATGAACTAAATCAATTAAATAATTTCATCATCGAATTCACATCAAGTGTGAATAATTAATGTATGTATTGGCAGATTAGAATAATTGAATGGATGATAAAACATATCTCAAATGACTAGAATAATTTAATGGATGATATAAAGACTCAAATTCCAATAAGGAATTGAGGGTTCCTGGATCACGGATCCAGGAACCCCAATTCTATACTACTTATGTCTCGCCTATTTCGAACCACTGTATGCGTAGAAGCATGTCTGCCGCACAGTTGGTCTCGAAATATAATGTTAATGTTCTTTATTTTCCTTTTAAATCAAGTTTGTGTACTAACATAGTTCTAAGTCATTTTTTGTTACTAACAGTATATGAATCCAATGTGTTTCGAAATAAAAGATATTTTATTTTATTTCATTTTATTTTAAAGATCTACTCTGCAATCTGGTATATTTATATAATAAAGAGATGAGAATTTTATTTTTTTTCGTTACGGTAGTCAGAGGCCAGAAAGTCTGACGACTAGTCTAACAAAGAGTATCGTATTAACTCGTACTAGGTTGTGGAGGTCTGATGGCACTCGCTCTATGTAAAATACTGATATTATATTCAGCAAATTTTCCAATGTAATTGGAAAATGGCTCGAAAGATGATGATGAGTTGAGATTATTTGTAGAGATATATATTATTACTAGCTGACCCGGCGAACTTCGTACCACCTTAGCGTAAATTTGATGCACTACTCTTTTTTTTTTTTTTTTTTTTTGCCGTAGCAACCTTGTACAGAGTATTAGAAAACTACAAAACAAAAATCAGCCAAATCGGTCAAGCCGTTTTCATGCTATGTCGTGACAACGGAAAACGGGTTTCATTTTTATATATATAGATGAGCGATGCTGGAACAAATATTAGTTTTTAGCAATTCTGATATAAGCTTCCTTCCTTCTTGAACCTCGACAATTCATTTCTCTAAGGCATTATGATTGTAAGTACTAATGCCTGAGAGAATACTAAACAGATAATGTTTGTTCTCGACAACATAGTAAGGGAATCAACGCTGATACGACCGAAATCTGTCACTCGCGCACTTGTATGCAAATGCGCACTAGCTCAGTACATATGCAAATGTATGCATTACCCGCATCAATGAATATTAACGTCCTTTTCTTATTGACAGCTCTAGAAAGAGATGGTATATGTGTTACTAGTTGCTTCCTATGGTTTCATCTGTGTACAAACAACAGCATTGCTCTGCTCTCGTGGTTTGTTATGTGTTTTTTTAAAATCCTATATCCTTTCGCGTAAAATAGGCTGTGTAACACTAAATTTGAACTAGTAGTTGCCGAGATAGCGCGTATAGCTTAACAAACTTTTTAGCCTTATATTATTAGTATAGGTTTTACGTTTAGAAGGCATTCGATATGGTAATGTCGTATAGTTCGAAAACTGTTTTACCTTTACACGAAGTTCACCTCTGACATCGTTGAGACGCTGCCTTTGTCATGTCGGTATCTTTTCTGATACGATTGTATCAAACATGATAATGTGGGAGATACGGAGCATATTGTACCCTTTTTATCGATGTACTCAACCTGATGGGCTTTTAAATCTTGTACGATTGCTATCATAGATTAAATTGTAGAACCTTCTGCGTCTAAAACATTGTTCTTTGACAAATTGTTCAAAGTTTATCTGATGGATTTGAAACTTTTGGATTACAATGTAGTAAAGTAGAACTTGTTTGCATTAAGAGTAACTTACACAGCAGGATACGAAGCGTAAGTTTAAAACACGCTCCATATTCCAAACTATCAGAACTAATTTCACGCAGTCAAGAAATAATGAGTTGGAAACTTGGCCATGTTTGTATCGAGCACAATACACAGTTTGAAATACGTGGCTATCAGTATAAAGCACCGTGTGGTGCATCCAGCCATTGAAGGAGCACTATTTCATACTTTCCTTACTTGGTAAGTGCTATTGCACACTGACGCGACAGCTCGCGCGCGGCGTACCGCGGTTTATTCGCGTTTATTTTATTATTGCGATATAATAATACATTAATAGTCTCCTGACTCTGAGTGTACTTTGTGTGTGTGATATGAATGTTTGTGAACACCCCTGCGATACAGGAGTAGTAACTAGTGTGGGCGTGGTATATTTATTTTTTAAAAGAAAGGAAAAAAAACATTAATTGTAGTTATGATTTTTATTGATGAAACTGTTCACTTTTAATGTACATATCTTTATTTTTTATGTACGAGCACGAGTACAAGAAGCACTGCTTCTGTATAAAGCTTTGACGAAGTAGAATTCCAGATTTGGCTTCGAGTTTTGGTAAATAGTTACAAACTTTTAATTTCGTTTGTTTGTTAAATTAGGTAGAAAAAAAAATTACAAAGGTAGTTTTATTGTTATAAAAAGTAATTACTAAATTAAGAATAATCTCAATCGTATCAGCCCCAAGGAAGATATTACAGTGCAAAATTGTACTGTAATGTAAGTGCACTCTCATCACATCTAAAACTGTTTGCACAACATTTTGTCGCGTAATATCGTATCGCGCGGTCACTCTAGCTCTAGTGGGTATAGGACCTAAGTGCTGGAAACTTTCCGACATTCTCAACTTTGATATTGGCTGCGTTAAAGATTCAAAACGCCACCAACTTATGTTATGTGATAAGGAAGTAACGTCTATTGCTTTTAAAAGTAAGTGTAAGTGAGATAAGCTTTTATCATTCGCCTGCATTACGAGTTTTCGATAGGTTGTTAATGTGTAAGTTGCCGTGCGGTATGGAGGCGGCAACACTTATTACGAGTTTTGTATCTTATACATCAGCAATATAATGTTTTTCTTGCCTACGTACCTTAGCATCTGCAAATAAAAAAAATGACTAAAGGAAGAAACAATAACGTACAGAAATGAAAGATTTTTTTTTTTTAAATGTATATTATTGACATCACTTACTCGTACGTGAACATTTTCACGCAAATACGTTATTGTCATTACATTTATAGAATTACCTCGTTTTATCAAACCTAAATCAGAGAGTCATTAATTAAAATAATCATTTAATCGCAACTTATGTGTTATGTTTGGATTCTCAACATTTAAAGTCTATTACTATTATCTAAAACTGCTTTCACGAACAGTAGATAAAACTGTCTCGATCATTTTATTCGATTTGAACTCGATAACCTCCCATTAACTTCACAAAATCAATAAAATCGACAGTTATCTTTCTCGATACGCCACAACTTTTATATTGAAATCGGTATCGATATTTTTTATTTATCAATCCATTGTCATTTACGATGAAATAACAAGCCACAAAGGAAAAGATGACATCAGAGTTCCACGGTTTGAATATTTTTCCATTCAATTGGACAAGAAAGCACGCAAAAATAAGTAAAAATATTGCAGTTTTAAAAATAATACTGTTCGTTCTGGTAGCCTTTGAAAGAATTAAATTTACAGTACCAAGAAATCATGTCATTCCTAGAAAAAAAACTATTTGGCGGATCAACGTATTTCATGAAATTTCGAAGAGTGACATTTGTAGAAAGTATGTGCAGTTGATCCGAGCGATGTATGGGCGATATTGTACCCATTTCCGGACTACAGTTGCCACTTCTGACAGTTTCAGGCTGGTTTGCACCAGAAATCTTACGTCCCTAACTGTTTTTGGTTATAATGGATGCCCTAACATCTGATATCCAAGAGGAGGCTCCCTAGTGTGATTGCGGATGGCATTGTACTCATTGCCGAAAACGGCCTTAAGGTGCGGCGCAAATTGAAGATACGGCGACAAAGACTGGAGAATGTTGCCCTGAAATTAAGAATCAAAACAGAATACTTGTTCTACGATTTAGGCGGTCTCTCTAATCTCTCGAATCTCACTTTAGAATCTTTTATCTTGTTATGGGCATGTAATGAGAAGGTGTGGAAGGTGTTAATGTCGATGGAATGACAGGGAGAGGCAGGCCAAAGAAAATATGGATGGGTTGCGTAAAAGAACATATAAAAGAGAAGGGATTGAGTGAAAGCAAGACGGCTTATAGAAAAAAGATGTTTCGCGACGACCCTAAATAAAATGGGATAAGGGCATGAAAAGAAGACGTTAGATCCAGGATTTTTTAATTTTTTATACATTGTTGGACATGTTTATTTGTAAAATTATTGCTTTACTGGTTTGGAGTACATACGTCATGAATCTTACTATAGTGAAATAATTTTTTCAATAAAAAAACCGACTTCAATTACTAATAATCCTTATAAAATAAAAACTACTAGACCAAACTGAAATAAACTTTTATGGGACCACCTGGCAGCTATTTCGCGAATAACAAAAAAAATCACGCGAATCGGTCCATTAACCGCGACGTAATCGATGTGCATACATAGAAAAAAACATACCGGCTGAATTGAGAACCTCCTCCTTTTTGGGAAGTCGGTTAAAAAACAGCTTTCTTGGCCTTAACTTGGATTTGAGTGCGGTATTCTTGTAAAGTATACAGACGTACCATACAGCTGTGAGCTACACATAAACATTACCCAAACACCATTAAATAAGAATAGAATTAACAGACAATGAAAGCTTGTCATATAAACTATTGTATGAAACACAGAATCAATGAGCAGGCATACCAAAAACGGCCCGTCCCAGACCATGTAAGAGCGATCGAGTTGCAACAGTTACAGGCCGCGGGTAACATACACAGTTTTACATACAATGCGGTGTAGGCGTAACTTGCAGCACTAGCGTTTAGGTGAGACTAGGCTTCGTGAGGGATACGCTTGGGTAGTTCGAACGATGATTGGGCGATTTCTATTGGAGTTTTTGGACGTATTGTGTCATGGTACGATTTCTGCATGAGACAAGTCTTTCTGTGATCCGCAAATATTTTTTTGAGATTTGGCCTTGACTATGGGACTATTTGGGACCATTAGATCGTGTCTAGCATTCTATTTAATGTAAAAGATCCATTTTTTTAATGGTCTATTATTGATTGATATAACCACAAATGAAGACTAAATTTTTACTACATAAAAATTGTAACTACTATAATCTAATGTAGGTGAAAAGATTTTGTTTATTACCAGACCACACTGTGACCATACTAACCGACATTTTTATGAAAAACTTTTTTTTTTTGTTCATTACACTACATGCTATTCGGATTTTATTTTTCTCCAAGCCTTTTCTCAATTACATTGAGGTCGGTTTCTTGCTATTAGGATGAGTCCGCTAATTTGTTTTTTTTTAATTTAAGCAATACATATTATACTTATTTGCAACGTACAAATCAACGGTCCATTTTGTATCGATATCTGTTTTCAAAGTGATTTATCTGTTGATTATGGCAGTGAATGCGCGGGCGCCGGCAATGGCACGCATTTAACGACTATCACCATCAGGTGGCAATGGGGCCATGACGTGTGCTCTAAGGTTGTTAGTATTGCTTGTTGCATCTAAGTGGGCCTTTATATCCCTTTTAGAGACGTTTAAATGCGTTCGTTAGAGGTGCGTGAAATGGATTTTTGTGTTGGTTTATTTAGAAATAGTGTTAAAGTTAACATCATGTAGTAGTAGAGGTTTTAAGAAGAACTCGAGGCAGGAACCACTTCCAACTCACCTAGCGTACTATTAAATGGTAACGGTTTGGTGGTGAAAAGATCTCGTGGCTAACTCGAAGCTGCGCGGACTGATCGATCTTGCAGGTTAAGCAATGCAAATATATATGAAAGAGTACTTATCGCTAGACTTAATGCTACTTAAACGTACTTAAAAAAGAAAAACATGATTTTAAAAATTGTTCAAATTTAGAGTAAAATATATCAATATCTGGATACTGAGCAATAAAGGCGTTGATCTGAGACAAAGCCTGATTTGTTGTTTGAGAGGCCAGAAAGTATCGTATTACCTTGTACTGGGTTGTGGAGGTCTGAGGCAGTCGCTCCACGTAAAATACTGATATTCAGCTAAATCCGTCAGACTAGAAACCGACCCAATTGAAATTGGGAAAAGGCCCTGAAAATGATGGGTTGGTGGTGAGATCAGGCGTATGAGGCATACAATTTTATTCCTTAGGTGACACGTATTTCAATTTACAATGGTGGACAATGGATGTTTATTGACTGAAGACTCCACATATCATAAATTTATAAAATTTGGATTTTTTACATTAGATAGAACGCCAGAAACAATAACACTATCCAATGGTCCCAATGACAAGGCCAAATACACACATTTACTCACTCAAGCACACCCAGTCTCAGAACAAATATTTGCGAATTACACAAAGATTTGTCCCATGTGGGGATCGAACCCACAACACCAGTACAGTGGAGAGCGGCGAGGCGACCGCTTAAACTTCTACACCACACGTGCAGACATCATGTGGACTACACAAATCTTTAGTGATCTGGCATTAAGAAGCTATTTAGTGTTTCTGGGCATTAAACACCATTGCCAAACTACAGAGGTGAAATGCGAAAACCTTGTTAAATAGTAAAATTATTTCAATCAGTTACTTCTCGAGTACCTTCTGTCGGTAAACTTTATTCACGAATATCTAAAGACACTTCATAATTTCAACGGTTCATATTCCATTGAATTTGCTATTATCATAAAAGTATGAGTTCACTGGAGCACAATGTATTAAAATGTATAATTCAGAAATGCCCATGTATGACGCAAGCGAAAATGCATTCGCTGTGGGTCGATCTAACTCGTTTTGTCACCACCAAGTGTGGTTTAAGATTTACGAAATTGCTCGATATTTGAATTTAGAACGACGTTTCTACCATTCCTATCGTGTTTAAAGGCTATCTATTAGAATAGAATTGACTATTTTGTCATATTACCGCAAGAACATTTTGCCCCAAGTTTTGCTAAAAATTCATACGTGAATTGCGATTAAATAACAAAAAATAACATATCATCACGCCTATACTACCCAGATGGATGCGGCAGAGGTATGTACACCCAAATTTCACCTGTTATATGTAGGTCCCATGTGATAAGGGCCCATTGCCATTAACCTATAACAAATCCAACCCCGTGCTGCTATTGAGATTTTTTTGACGGAAACATCACAAATAACTCTTTTGCCCACCTGAGAATTAAACCAGGGACCTCGCGGTGAAAGGGGCATACGCTAACCACTTCACCAAAAAGGCAGTGTAGACCAACGATCAGCGATAAAATATTCACAGATAAAACGTTTATACCACTTAATGTGAGAAGATACGTCCTTATTAAATAAACATGACTTGTAAAACGTATATTTACTGCTTTACTTATGCCAAATGGCTTTCATAAGCAGTCCCTTAAAATTCCATGGAATGTTTACCGTGGGCGTCTTGCCTCGAGAATAAAAACTGGATTAACGTCTCAAGTACTGATAATCCGAACGTATATCAGGGATTTGCAGAATCAAGTCCCACTTTATCGTTTATTTATATCACAATAATTTCGTTCATACCAAAATCGGTAGCGCTGAATTCTCTTAATCTGAGTTTATCTCCAACTTCTGCTATGACTCAGTGTTCACCATATTCAAATATTTGTTGAACATGAACATCAACCATATTAAACAAGGATGTAAGAATTAAAAATTCCTCCCTCAAACATTCTACTAACAAAATTAACATATTCACTGTTTCATCTCAACTGGTTCCCACTTTTGAATTTCCTATTAGTGTTTACAAAGGCAAAGTCAATACGATGCGGTAGCCAGAAATTTTAGCGTCGTGTTTGTTTTAGCACTCTTATGTCCGTGTGTGAAGACTGAAAATGCTTTGACGAAATATCGATCATGTAATGAAGATCCACACGCTACTCTATTGTTGAAATTTGTTTACAAAATTTTCGAGGTATTGACTTTGGCGTGAGAATTGGTTTCTAGCGTCCGTAAGCCTGGTAGGTCTGATCGATGAAATATCTAACATACTACTGTTAAGCATTTTGGAGCGCATAAGTATGCAAACAAGTTCAGAAGCCGGATTTTATTGTGTGATGTTACAAACTGTTACTACTTTAAAATACTTGAATGCTATTAAGAGAATACCTTTCGTTTCTCGATGTCCCTTATTTGAGGAATTTTATCTTTGTGTTCAAATGGTCGGCTGCTAGAAATGTGTAATACTTTACAAATGGCTGATTCTTAGATATTTTGTGTTATTAATTAATATTATTAATCACTATCATACATTCCCATCATCTTGTAATTAAAAAGGTCTAATAAGGGCTTTGCTTCGAAAGATAGCTGCTATTCGTCAATCATTCTTGTGTAAAGAATTTTTATATTTTTCTTGAATTAAATAAGGTTAGATATTTTATTGTGTAGCTTAGTTTTATTGCTTTTAAATTCAAGACTCCAAAAATGTGTACAAAGGATAGGATCAGATAGGACAATAGGATCAAAGTAAGAATGATCCTACGTAAACAAAAACGGTGCTGTTCAAACTTGTATTTTTTGTTAAGAGGTTGTTATGCCGACAAAAATCTGGTCACAAACTTCATATTAAAATTAAATACTCCGAACTTTATTACAAATTTTACCGAAAAAAATAACTCATTTTTATAACTGCGAGTAGGAGTAAAGTGTGATAGTTAACCTTCCTATGTCTTACCTCTGAATTCTTAAGCTATTGTTCTTACTTTGTAAGTGAAAGACTATTTAATAAATTCCATTTCATTTCCTCTCGGAGAGCTGAACCGTAAGATCTAGATAAAAATATGAAGGAATTGTTCTTATTAAGTAGGAAGAATAAGATGTGTATATTTTTTAGAAGGGGTATGCTAGCAAATCAAGGTCAATTAATTATAATAAATATAACATCACATGACGCCTATAATACCTATGAACTTATGAACAGTGTTTCTATGTATAATAAGTATGTATTTACAAAAGGAAAGTATATATGTATGTATTAGTATCATTGGTTCTGGAACCCATAGGACAAGCTCTGCTTAATTTGGGACTAAATGGCGTTGTGTGTATGTTGTTTGATATTTATTTATATTTTGTCCTAATAACAGAAAATATCGAAAGTCATTTAATCAATAATTTTTTGCTTACCTATACCTTTATTACCTCCACTTCCATTAACAAGATACAGGTAAATATTATATAAACGTATAGTTCGTAACTAGTTAATACAGTAGCAACTATAAGCATAGCAAACAGATGAATGTAGATGACATCAACGGAAATGATTAGAAAGTTCTCAATGATGTTTTGGTAATTCTCAATTTCCTATAAGTCTATTAGATAAATCTTTTTTAAATACATACTTATTATACATAGAAATACTCAGACCAAGACAAACCCCCATGTTCATGCACACAAAGATTTATCTTGAGCGGGATTCGAACCCGCAACATCAGCGTAGCAGGCAGGTATCCTACCGACTCCGCTATCCGGACGTCAAATGAAGATAGCGAGCTCATAATTTGTTGTGTTCATAGGATTATAAGCTTTGATTGAATAAATTATAAGGATTTTACCTTAAGAGAAGACGCCCTAACACCGTATTTTCATATCATAGAACATTACTTATGTTTGTTTGTGGCCATTTTGTAAAAAAATGTAATAATCATTAATTGAGTTATATACGAACTGAAGAATTAAAATGATAATTTAAAAAAAAATGGGCTTCACTTAACATGCATTTAAGTGATTTTGATATTTTATGATTTGTCTATTAAAATGTATACAAACCTAACAATATTAAAGTTAGAACAATATCACTTTTGTATGGAAAACAGCCAACCAATAAAATTGTTCCCCCTTTAGACCACCAGGCGTACATAATCGAAGTCGTTTTCAAAAGCAAATATGTGTCACACAATTCCCGCTAACGTGAAAGTTAGGCACATGACAAACACAATAGATCTATCCGTAAACAAAAATAATTCCTGTAAAACACACAACAAAGTTGTTAGCAAAGTCAGTGTGTTTTCATAAAACTAGCTCTGATAAATAAACCAGTTCAATCAGCAAAAGCGTCGTAGTACTTCCAGAAAGAACACTCACCGTTGAATTTTATTGGAACTGTGATCCAGTATTTTTATTATCACAATATGAAATCTGCTCTAACATTTTACTTCCATAGATTTTATTTTCCGACATAAAACCAGCGTACCTTGAAAACAATCGTTCCATATTCAGGTCAAGTCAGGAAATCACATACCTAAGTCCTGTCCAGACGAAATCTTTTGAATTAATGCCGCTTTCGACTTCCTGACTCGGTCCTGGCCATAATCGAATAACTCAAATAAACTCAGGTGGAACTTTTCAATACGCTTCGTGACCATGACGCTTACGTCTGAAACGCTTTATGCGATATGTCGATAGTCATGTATTAACAAGTTCAGTATTGTGGTTGGATATTTTCGTATTCTGTGAATATTGAAAAACGTGACAAGGTACAACGAACATATTTTGCTCATGCTTGTATTGTCTACGTGTTTGGTAAAATTTGTCTAATAAAATAACACAGATTGAATCCAATATAGTTAAATAAGTTTAGCTATGAAGTAAAAAACATGGTCGATAACATACATTAATAGCTGAATTCGACATACGCTCACTTATAAATTTAATGGATAATAAAAGTGACTGTACATTAAAATTTAATAACTATAAAAAGGTGCCTACGACAGATTTTAATACGAAGTAAAACGAGTGAGTTTATGCAGTTACATTACAAAAACTATTACCTAAAGACTGTAGAGAGTATAACCTGCTTCGTCCGTTTCCATAATGTAAGCACTTAGAGAAAGATATAGGACAGTTCTTTTAAATAGTCCATACTAAATAGTATCTAGGTATATTACTTTAACGGAGTGTTCGTTCGTAGTAAACACCAACATTACAACATCTTCAAATCCGCAACATTGCATATTTATATCTGCATAAAATTATACTTGTCGGATAAAAGTAACGATAATTTAATTCATACATCGGAGTTAAACCTGTTTTATGGGTTTCGTACTTAACTTTTAGATTTTAGCGCATCAGGGGGTAATTTAAAAATGGTTTTATTTTATGTTAATGATTAATAAATGAGGTTTAATTACTGAATCTTAATTATAACTACTTGTTTATGGTAAATTAGGCGAGAAAAGACCACCGCTTTAGTTCCCAGAGAAAATTGCCAATTTGACTATAAACTTGACATCCACTATAAATCTATCATTTATTAAAATAAACTCTCTTTTTACGACTTTGACTAATTTTCTTACCAATTGATAAAACATTTTATAGTTTCCGTTCAAAATCTTCGGGAATAATAATAACAGGCCTGTATCTATTACATGTCCCACTGCTGGGCTCGGGCCTCATCTCATGATAAGAAAGGTTAGGCCTTAGTCCACCATGCTGACCAAGTGTGGATTGGTAGACTTTACACACCCTCGAGGACTTTTCAGGCACTCTCAGGCATGTAGGTTTCCTCACGATGTTTTCCTTCACCGTTAGGAAGCGATATTTTATATGATAAATACACACATAATGTTCTAAGAGACGAATCTTAACGATTTATTGATAGAGGTGTGTGTCGTGGGTTTGGAACCCGAGACCTTTGACTTCGCAGTCCTACGGTCTTCTACTCGGTTATCGCTGCCTATACTCGGCTATCGCTGCCTATAATTGTAATTAGTCCAAAAATTATAGCATTGCTATCCCTTCTTTCTTGCATACTTACCGCATAAACCATCCAATTGATCGGATCAAAGCTTCTGTAATACGAAACACGTAGATCGATTCGTTCCGAAGTCGCGCCTTGTATGGCACATCACAAAAACTTCCCCAATTCCGATTCAAGTCGGCGACTCAATGCTTAACACAATAAAACTACTTAAAGAAAAAGTGTCACTGTGTTTAATTAGACCAAGGTAGAGAACGGTTACTGGTTTTACACATCTAGTTATGTCTAGTTATGTTGTGTGAGTTATTAGATTAGACTTTGACCTTTTGTGAAAGATTTAGAGTAAGGAGGTACTAGAGGTCAGATTCATGACAAATATATGTTTTTAAAGAGTCGCGATTTGAGAAAATATTAAAAAAATTAGACAACGGAAACGTCGAAAATAGGTATTTATTTACCTTTATAATAATTACGCGATTTAGACCCGTTGTCTATTTTTATTATTATGTTCATGACAAATGTTTCGTATGATATTGTCACTTTCGATAATAATATTATTTTTAAATTAGATTCGAAATTAGTTTAGGCGAATTTAGTTTTTAATGTTTTTGTATTAAGTAGGTAGATCCTGGATCAATTGGTCTAAAACTACGTAGCGCTTTCATGTCAAACTAGGGAAAAAACAGAGGTAAGACAGAGGGTCTTACCTTAGCATGCCGCTAAATAGTAGAACTCGCTCCGTCTTCAGGTTTGATAAAGAGATAAGTGCCTTCAATTAATGGTAAATGTATCTTGAACCTGCTGCCTATCCCATAAAGATAGATAGATCAATTCGATGATGGAAGAGCTCTTGTGGACGAGCTTGAGAGCGGAAGCTCCACGGCCTCACCTTCGAACTACTACTGTAAGCCGATTTCATAACTTGATTAAGCCCTAAAATTACTGGCAAATGTAGCGTTATATTTTCGTCCTGTAACGATGCACCTGAAATAATGTGTATATCGTGGATATTTATTTTATGTGCTTTAGCTGCCTCTTACCATCATGAAGACTGCAAGTCATTTTGCTCTGTTGTATATAACGATAACAAGTTCTGCGTATCAAATGAATGGTCTTGGCTACGGTAATTGATGCTACAATCTGATACAATCAGTGGTGGTTGTAACCCGCATACCTACAATATTATTGTCAATATTATCCGCTTAGACTAGTAAAAGCATCACAAACCCAGTCAACGTGCGATATTTTGACAATAATCAATAACTAACACTTGATTAGCTTTATTTCTGATTTAAATAACGTAAAGGACTTCATACATTTTTAGATGCAGGTTGAGATCGTGACAACTACCATCTCACCTTTAATCTACCTCCAAATACTAGCGTTTGTACTTCTGCTTTCCGCGATTGTAGAAGTCAGTAATCATCATTCAGACTGCAAGTCATTTCGCTATGTCGTATAAAAAGGCTAACAAGGTCTGCGTTTCAAATGAACCAGAATTGCAAAAGGAAGTCTTAGCTACGGTAATTAATGCTGTAATCCGATGCTCAGCGGTGGCCATTACTTACACCACACTTGATTAGCTTTCCTTACGTTCTTTCTGATTTGAGTAACGAAGCGAATCAAATCAACGTAAAGGACCGCATACATTATTAAGCAGCTCCTTTCGACGTTCAGCTTAGAGAAAAAAAAGAAGATAAAGTCGTATCAGCAATTTTTATAGTCCTGCTGCACGGCACGCTTTTGATTGTAGCACAGTTTTTGTAGCTAGAAGATGTTTATGGGTCTTTTTCCCACCTATGCCACTACACTCATGCAGACTGCAAGTCATTACGCTATGTCGTATAAAAAAGCTAACAAGGACTGCGTTTCAAATGAACCAGAATTGCAAAGGAAGTCTTAGCTACGGTAATTAATGTTGTAATCCGATACTCAGCGGTGCCCATTTACTTACATGATGATAATAGAGTTTGATAGCGCAGCATCTTCATTTAACTAATAAGTATTATATTGCTAGTGTTCTAATTTGATCAGAAGGTTACCTGGCTCCGCAGGTATGATATCGTAGTCATTTGAAGGTGTTTGCATCGGAAAAGTTACATTTTCGACCCTTCATTTGAATATGTAGACGGCAGGCTAATTTTATTTTGAATCTTTATAGTAGTGAATATATTCAATCAGTCAGTATATTCTGCGTAATAATAATATCAGCCCTGTATCTAATACATGTCCCACTCCTTGGCTCGGGCATCTTCTCATGATGAGAAGGGTTAGGACATAGTCCACTACGCTGGCCAAGTGCGGATTGGAAGACTTTACACACGCTCGAGGACATTTTTAGGCCCTCTCAGGCATGTAGGTTTCCTCACGATATTTTCCTTCACCTTCGAAAAGATGAATCTTTACGATTTATTTACGCGTGTGCCGTGGGTTCGAACACGAGACCTTTAACTTCGCAGACCTTCGGTCTCCCACTCGGCTATCGCTGCTTGATATATATTCTGTGTACTACACATATTTTGTTGGAGCTTAAACAGAATACAACACCGCTATGTAATGAATATGATCCTTAATTGTTGAATATAAAACGCTGTGCGGAGTGAAGCCATTTTTGGCGCCAATAATGAAGATTCAGGTAATAAAACGCATTAATATTCAGGGTATAATTATCTGATTTTATTTTAAAATGATACGACTCGTTCAGAATACAAAGTTTCTTTTCGAAACCATAGGATACAAATTAATAGATCAGTAGTAGGTAGAGGTAAAATAAGTATGGGTACGATACAATTTGTGCTTTATATACAAAAGGTTTGCGACAATATCAATAGCGTCTATTGGTAGTATGTTTCTTAGTTGTGGACTTGAATTTGAGAATGAAGTCTACTAAGTTCAGTGTTATCTTTTTAACACGCTTATATTAGCTTCACCTGTATGTATGACAATGTATGTATGTAACCGACTCCTTTGGACTCACTTTAAACGGACAGATTTCATTAAAATTTTGCACACCTGTCAAAGATCGATGACAATGCAATAATTCGAAAAAAATAAAAAAAAAATAAAAAAAAATACATAAATAAATTAAAAAAACGCTCTTATAAATAAACCAAACTAAAAAGTAGAAGATAAATAATAGTTTAAAAAACTAAAAAACACGCTTTTAAAGTACTTTAAAAAGTGAAAAATAATTCCTAATATAAGCTGAAAATGGTAATGAACAAAAATTACTAGTATTATTGTGAAAAAGCGTGGGGCGCTCTGTGCCATATTTTTCGTCAATCGATCAACCCACGCTTTTTCACAATAATACTAGTATTTTTTGTTCATTACCATTTTCAGCTTATATTATGAATTATTTTTCACTTTTTAGTTAGAAGCAGGTACTTTAAAAGCGTGTTTTTTATTTTTTAAACTATTATTTTTTTGTGTGTTACCGATAGTTTACCGAATGTATGAATAATATAACTACACGCCTATACTGTCCAGAAGAGTGTGGCAGAGTGAGTACAACATCCACATTTCACCCGTTATGTTTAGGTACCATGGGTTATGGGGTGAGACTAGCGCCATCCACCGGGCACAATTTCAACTCCGTGCTGCTATTGTTAATTTCCAGATGGAAAGTTTACAATTAACACTTTGCTCGACCCGGGAATCGAACCCGAGACCTCGCGGTGAGAGGCATTCATTTAATTATTAAATCACGCGCTATTTCAAATAGTTATTTAACCGACTTCAAAAAAGGAGGAGGTTCTCAATTCGATTTGTATATATGTTGCTTTGAGCTGACTAAGAGTTCGTTGCGTAATTTGAATTTAGGCAAGCTAATATCGTGTATATTAAACATTACATTACATAATAGACTTCATTCAAAAACATTAATTCTATAGAACTTTAGATATTCTTACTAATATCTAAGGCTAAGATCTACAGAGCGTACTTAGACTTAGCTTCGGCGTAGCTTGGACTTGGCCTTTGTGACAAAAATATGAAAGAAGAGTTTTTTTTGGTTTGTCTGAGCTAAGTCTCTGATCTATAAATCTCAGTCCTAGTTACGTTCAGAACACATTAGTCTATTATTTGTCTTAACATTATTTTTGACGCTATACAGGGTGTATTTTTGAAACGGGGCAGTAAGGGCAAGTACCTTAACCGTTGCAGTTACAGCAAAACGTTCTTAAAAGACCTTCCCTAACTTTTTGGGACATTTTGAACTGCATTCACAGATTTTGTAAAAAACTTACAGTTAGCAAAAAAAATGCAAAAAGTTCAAATTTTTTTTTTTTATGCCAATCGATTCTATTTCATGTGGGGATCAAAAAACTCTATGGAACCATTTTAGCTTTCAGTACTAGAAAAGACAGAAATCGCCAAAAACGTTTCCCATACATTTCGGCAACAGAAACGAATTTCTACGATGGTCTAACTTTTTGTTATGGCCTGGAAGTGGGTAGAATTGACTGTAAAGTAAATAAAAAGAATTTTTACCCTCAAATTTCGAATTTGATTCGAAAATCTGTGTGTTATACTTAGTTTCAGCTGAGAAACTTCGTATGAGTTATTAATTAAGGATTTTCGCTAAAATGTCTTCTAATCGTGAAATAATTGACTTATTAGAAGCGTATTTTGAAAGAACCCTGCAATTCCAGGTTTTTAAAAGATTTGTAATAACCTTTCTTGTTGGCACATGCCGCAACGGATACTTATTGCGGTACCACACTAATGCAGCTCCCGCATTTCGATTATTGACAAAATACGTTTCTAATAAGTCAATTTTTTCACGATTAGAAGACATTTTAGCGAAAATCCTTAATTAATAACTCATACGAAGTTTCTCAGCTGAAACTAAGTATAACACACAGATTTTCGAATCAAATTCGAAATTTGAGGGTAAAAATTCTTTTTATTTACTTTACAGTCAATTCTACCCACTTCCAGGCCATAACAAAAAGTTAGACCATCGTAGAAATTCGTTTCTGTTGCCGAAATGTATGGGAAACGTTTTTGGCGATTTCTGTCTTTTCTAGTACTGAAAGCTAAAATGGTTCCATAGAGTTTTTTGATCCCCACATGAAATAGAATCGATTGGCATAAAAAAAAAAAATTTGAACTTTTTGCATTTTTTTTGCTAACTGTAAGTTTTTTACAAAATCTGTGAATGCAGTTCAAAATGTCCCAAAAAGTTAGGGAAGGTCTTTTAAGAACGTTTTGCTGTAACTGCAACGGTTAAGGTACTTGCCCTTACTGCCCCGTTTCAAAAATACACCCTGTATAGGGTGTTAATGACATTGTAACGAAGATGATTACAGTACCAGTACATGATTCTGAAGCAGGATGCAAATTATTATAACCGGAAATTCATGATATTTCTGAGGAACATTTTAGATTTTTGTAAATTTTGCGTCTGAGTGTAGAAAAGTCACGTTAGCCCAACTATTCTAATATTTCAACTTTGAGAAAAAAAATCCGGTCCATAAAATTACCGATGTAAGAAAAATTCCAGTGCAAAATTATACCCAGTGTCTCAGAATCATTTACTAAATCACTGATAAGCGCCTTCGTCACGATGTCACTTACACCCTGTATAATTCGCTGGCAATCTTAAGTCTACAGTGTTAAGTTTGATTTTGTCGCTTCATAACTAAATTGATGAGTACGTAGATCTTATAGTATAACAAGTAGTTAGACAGATTTAGAGCTAATAATGTAGAGAAGGTAAAATACAGTTATCGATATAAAAATATAACAACTACTTACAAATACAAGGCTGTATACAGAATATAAAAGATCAAAGGTAAAAAAAGAACTGCCAGGCTTTCTGAAAAAGTAATAAAACTCCAAGAATAGGCAAGTGCCTGAAAAGTAAAGCTGTATACATCCTTGCTCATATAAAAATCAACAACGAAATAAACTACAAACCAACGGGTTTTTACTTGTTCGTGTTTAAGGTGATTGCATATTTGTCGGCATTGATCGCATCAAACGCGTATAACAAATCAAATCATTCCAAAATATTGCCAGCAATTCGTCCGATTCAGTTAATAATATCCCATTTCACATTTAGATTACAATGTTTATCAGGCCTCTGCGTTGTTGGTTTCGGCTCCACGCATGCCTTCCAAAGTACCGGGACTCCATAGTCCCGTGTTATGGGAACATAAACAACATAATAATAATAATAATAAATATATCAAAACTTACACACAACGCCATCTAGTCCCAAACTAAGCATAGCTTGTAATATGGGTACTAGAATAACTGATACTAATACATATATACTGTTCTTTTGTAAATACATACATATGATATATAGAACCACCCAGACTAAGACAAACCCCCATGTTCATGCACACAAAGATTTGTCTTAAGCGGGAATCAAACCCGCGACCTCGGCGTCGCAGGCAGGTACACTACCCACTCCGCCATCCGGTCGTTGTTTAGTTTGAGCTAATGTGTCATGTTTAATGTCAATTTGTAATTGTATTGGATTAAGCATCATTTTACATCAACAAGCATTATAATATACTGTCGCTTAAACCAATGTAGCTTTTAACCATTATACGATTTCATAAAACGAATTTTATAATATTTAGTGCGTCCGATGCAGACAATGCCGATAGAAACGCAACCAATTATAACACCCAACCCTATTATTACATAACAAAATACAACTTACGAATTATGAAAAACAAGTCGCTTTAAAGCCAAAATGTATTCCTAATTTAGAATATTTACATTTAAAGAATCATTTGTACAATTCCGTACGGATCGTTATTTATGAAACCTGGGGACTATACATTATAAAAATAAATATTATCAATAATGCTTTACACCTAATTGCTTATTATAGCAAATTAAACGAAAATAAATTAATTATATTGCATTTTAAAATAATAATCACAGCGAATCTCAATTACCTATCTACCTATACATTATAATAACTATCTAAGTAACAATCAATGGTGTTTATCATCTATCTTTTACAATAAATTGTACCTTAAGTTATTTAGTTACATTATTTTATGAAAATTCGTATTTTGTAGATATAGGAATAATTTAATAGTAATTAGTATGTTATTATTTAATTAGGGACTCGTCGACAAAGTTGGACTAAGGTATAGCTTAACACGAAAGTGTAAATTAATTTTTATACAGTAAAAATAGTGTCTATTTTGATTCCCAAAAATAAAAATTGTTAAAACGAGACGGCACATAAAATCCAAAGAAGGTTTGTTCGTGATTGGTCAGAGACGTTTTAAATTATATAGGTGAACAAGTACAAATCAAGCAGAAGGTAAGATAATAGGTTTAGTTTAGCTTGATTAATTTTTGCTTTGTCCACTAAATATAACATTTTCTGCTGTGCAATAGGAGAGCACTGTGACATCACCTATTTTTTTTTTAATTACTTGATAAAAATATTATTGGGTGTTTCAAATTCGTGCTTTTTCAACAATGTATTTAAACTTAACATTCACAGTATTTCATATTATTATGCTATCAAAATGGTAAAACTTTTCTCTTGTTGCTTAAGTTACAAAAAGTTTCACCGTCAAAGATAGCAATTTGTAGTATTTGTAATTTCGCGATTCGGTTACGTTTGATAAGTAGACGAAACATTCCAACTTTGTCCATAAATGGCACATTACTCGTAGCCCATCATAAATATTCATTTTCGCAAGCAAGAGGAAGTTTACACGGTTTCTCATCGAGCCAGTCAAAGTAGACGCAGTTATATTAGCAAATTTATGAGCAAAAATATTCTACACTCCGCAAAGATTTCAACGAACAAACTTTGTACAGCTCTTATCCGTCGCTGATCCAATCTCATTGATATCGAGTGCAGTGGCTTTAGTTCAAACTAACGTTAGTAAAAGCAACATTTTTTCACACGGTTTGCTTTTCCAAATATTTACATTCTTGTGAAAAGTACCTAACTGAGCATTTCAATTTAAAATGCAATTTTTTTCAATATTTACAACATCGCCCGAATCTAAGTACATAATGGATGGCATAAAAATTGTTATCAAGTTTACAATGTTTTACAAAAAGGAATAACTTTACATAATGACCAGATTTATTCATGGCCATTTAACGAGACGTAGGTTAGGAAAAACGGTGTACAACGTCAACACTAAATAATATTATTCATCACGTCACTCAAGAGTTTCATAGTACACGGTTTAGCACTTTTAGTGTCCGAGATCAAAGCAACGCTTCTTCGAGTTGGTCGAAGCCCTCGTACCATCAGTCGCTTTCGTAGACGGTTGAGTTGGAGCTTTTGCGTCGGCTGTACGGCGAGCAAAACTCGATCCTAGTGTCAGGCAGCCAGGTGTACGCAGTGCGCTCCGAAGATGCACTGAAAAGAGGAGAAAAATATCCATAAGTAACAATGTAAATACTAAACATCACCGATCATTATTATAATGCTAAATTAAATATAATTCTCACGCGTTTAAATTTAATTCGTTTCTTAATTTTGTTATTATGTCAGTACTCAGTAGTCAGTATTGAATTAAAAATACATAACAGTCAGTACACCGCGAATTAAAAGCTAGCTTAAGGGTAATTCTTCAGAAGCTAAATTTGTATGGCAATAAACTCAACTCAAACTCAAAATCATTTATTTCCATTAACCAATTACATAGCTCACAAAAACGTCAAATTGTACAAATAATATTCTAAATTACTAGAATAAAGTTACTTATGTGTCTTTATCGTGTGCTTATGTGTCTTTATCAGTTTTAAACTTAATGTTAAGTCTATCTAAAGTAGTCATATTCACAAAAATGTGTCTGATTCTGAAACATTGTCGAACATATAAATATACTTAACATTGCCCGATTTTACTGAAGCTTTCAGTTTTAACGTGGCATATTTAAAGTAATGCTTATAAACTACGTTTATCGAAACTATTTCAGTAATGAAACTAATGACTGGAATAAAATAAACTCGTTTTTAATGGACAAACAAATGGCAGATCGTTTTAAGTGATACCATTTTACTTTATTGTTGTCATGATCACTGCGATTTTATTCTACTAATGGACACAACGGAAATATTAAACTGTCAATTAAGGACTTAAGCAACCAAAATAGCTCGGTATCGTTATATAGTATGAAAATTTTAATGACTCTGTTTAAGTTGTCTTGTTCCACGTCCAATTAACGTTAGGTTTTCAAAGTTGAGTCAACATAGTTGTAACTGCGTGCTTTAATGGTAATCGAGAGCAACATTTACATGCTGTAACAATTGAAACATGTTTAGACAAAACAAAGGCGTAGCCAGACTTAGTAACGCATAGTAGATGCACTTGTACTGTAGTCTGTTTAGTTGGCCACAGTTAAGCAAACGCAAAGGAACCTCTGCGCTCGAGGCTTTAGAATTATTTATGTTGAAATGCAATGAAAAGTTAATGTATTCGCTCCTTCAAGTGCCACCTACGAGCACTTGAATAAACAGCAGCAATATTTATCTTTACCTTACGTATAGGTAAAACATGTTGTTTTAAAGAGAACCCCTATAGAACTGGGGTCAACGCTCTTGACACACTTTATGAGAAGAGCCCACGAGGACGGGTTACCGTTCGTTTGTTTTGTTTGGAGAAGCAAATCTTAAATCGTATTTCTGGATAATGTTTTAGATTTTGATGTATGTTTTAATTTAGTAAAATAAATTCTTATTTTAATTATTTTTAATAGCAAAGTTCATGTTAAATGACCTGAAAATTTAACATGATATTTTATGATCACACTCACACGTTTATCAAAATTGGTCAACCTTGTTCAGATTAGGCTAATGCGCGCACCAGATGCTTTTAGAATATTTTTTTTATATAAGCTTGTAAAATAATAGAGACAGAGTTTTTTTTTTATTTTATCACAATTTTTTTATCATTCTTGTGATTTAGTATGAATAACTTGAATAGGTATATCATAGGAACACAAAAGAAACATGGCAAATTATGCGTGATCCAAATTAAAAGAAAAACTGAATACAAATACATAAATAACATAACATAATATCACGCCTTTATTACCCACAAGGGTATGGCAGAGGTGCACAACACCCACACTTTACTTGTTATGTTTAGGTCCCGTTGGATAGGGGATGAGCCTATCGCCATCCACCAGGCACAATTCCAACTCCGAGCTGCTATTGTTCCGACCCGGAAAGTGAGAGGCGCATACGCTTACCTCTAGACCATCAAGGCAGTACATAAATATACTATTTTTTTTATTTTTTTTTAAAAGCTTACTAGTAATTTGCAAATACAAATTACTTGTATTCTTGTTAACCCCTCCAGCTAAGCTTGATTCGCTTGTGTTAGGAGGAAGTTCACATCCGTGGTGTAATGGTCAGGATTCGAACCCACGACCTCTCGATCGTAAGACCGATGCCTTATCCATTGCGCCACGGCCGCTTTAAATATAACATAAATAGTTTATGCAAAGTAAAATTATAAATCCTGTATCAAGCAAATATGACTTAACACTTAAAAGTCATAAACAAAATATCTAAAGATGAAACCAACCAAAGAAGTGATGTAATTAAACTTGCTACCAAATTGGGAAATATTCGCTTGAATTTATAATTAGACAACTTTTTGAATGTTAAATTACGCGATATTTCGCGTTATTAATCCTTTGAAATGAGGATATGTTGCAACCTCATCAACATAATATTCTGCTAAAAAGCTGAAATAATATAAAACATATTAAAATTTTATAGTTATGTTTTAAAACACGGTTGTCCGTTCCGTTAATGTTGCCAGATTTAATATGGAACTGTAACTTTTTTTGTGTATGCAAAAAAATACAGTTTTTACAGTATCATTGGGCCAAATAAAGTGTGAGTCTTTCAATGAATAAAGTGTGACAATAATGTAATTTTGCTTGGAATTGTTGCATTTTTAACCGACTTCTAAAAAAGGAGGAGGTTCTCAATTCGGTTGTATTTTTTTTTTTTTTTTTTTTTTTTTTTTTATGTTTGTTCACCGATTACTCGAAGACGCCTGGACCGATTTGAGAAATTCTTTTTTTGTTTGATAGGATATACTTCTCATGTGGTCCCATTTTTTTCCAGTCACGTTCTGATGATGGGATCCTAGAGAAATCGAGGGCAACCCTCAAATTTAAAAGGCTTCTATATTGTTTTTTGTATATTATCTAAAGCTACTTGGATATTTGCATCTAGTAGTCAGCATTTTATGTTGCTGAGCTGACGCTGGAAGGTACAACTCCTCAACGGTTAGGAGTACGGGGATAATTCTTTAAATATAGGCTCCTTGAGGCCGTTTACTGTATTCTTTCAAGTTATACCTACACAGATGAGGCGAGACGTTGAATATTACTTATGTATATTCATAATATGAGGTCATGATTTAATGATGGGATCCTAGAGAAATCATGGGTCAATCAAGCTTCTATATTGTGTTTCGTATATTACCTAAAACTACTTGGATATTTGCATTTTAAGTTGCAGAGCTGATGCTGGAAGGTACAACTCCTCAACGGTTAGGAGTACGGGGATTATTATTAATAAGTTTTCCGTCTCAAGTAACCGTCGTCTCCTCATTCGAGAAACATTCTTGCTCGGTCTACCCATCACTTAAAATCGTAAAATAAAATATTTTTTAACAAAAAAAAAAACCGACTTCAAAAAGTAGGTAAACTAAAAAGCATATAAAATATTTTTTAACAAATAAAAAAACCGACTTCAAAAAGTAGGTAAACTAAAAAGCATAAAATAAATTTACTTCGCACAAATAATACGTTTTTTCATTTAGTTAAATAGAAATTATTAAATAATTATTTTATAATTCTGAAGTCGGTGCCAAGTAAATCGGATAATTAAGAACTAATATTCAGTCAGAAAATAGTTGTTAGAAAGATTTATACTTATTATCTAGTTATTGGTAACTTGGCACCGACTTCAGAATTATAAAATAATTATTTAATAATTTCTATTTAACTAAATGAAAAAACGTATTATTTGTGCGAAGTAAATTTATTTTATGCTTTTTAGTTTACCTACTTTTTGAAGTCGGTTTTTTTTTTTGTTAAAAAATATTTTATTTTACGATTTTAAGTGATGGGTAGACCGAGCAAGAATGTTTCTCGAATGAGGAGACGACGGTTACTTGAGACGGAAAACTTATTAATAATAATCCCCGTACTCCTAACCGTTGAGGAGTTGTACCTTCCAGCATCAGCTCTGCAACTTAAAATGCAAATATCCAAGTAGTTTTAGGTAATATACGAAACACAATATAGAAGCTTGATTGACCCATGATTTCTCTAGGATCCCATCATTAAATCATGACCTCATATTATGAATATACATAAGTAATATTCAACGTCTCGCCTCATCTGTGTAGGTATAACTTGAAAGAATACAGTAAACGGCCTCAAGGAGCCTATATTTAAAGAATTATCCCCGTACTCCTAACCGTTGAGGAGTTGTACCTTCCAGCGTCAGCTCAGCAACATAAAATGCTGGCTACTAGATGCAAATATCCAAGTAGCTTTAGATAATATACAAAAAACAATATAGAAGCCTTTTAAATTTGAGGGTTGCCCTCGATTTCTCTAGGATCCCATCATCAGAACGTGACTGGAAAAAAATGGGACCACATGAGAAGTATATCCTATCAAACAAAAAAAGAATTTCTCAAATCGGTCCAGGCGTCTTCGAGTAATCGGTGAACAAACATAAAAAAAAAAAAAAAAAAAAAAAAAATACAACCGAATTGAGAACCTCCTCCTTTTTTAGAAGTCGGTTAAAAATAAATTTACTTCGCACAAATAATACGTTTTTCATTTAGTTAAATAGAAATTATTAAATAATTATTTTATAATTCTGAAGTCGGTGCCAAGTTACCAATAACTAGATAATAAGTATAAATCTTTCTAACAACTATTTTCTGACTGAATATTAGTTCTTAATTATCCGATTTACTTGGCACCGACTTCAGAATTATAAAATAATTATTTAATAATTTCTATTTAACTAAATGAAAAAACGTATTATTTGTGCGAAGTTAATTTATTTTATGCTTTTTAGTTTACCTACTTTTTGAAGTCGGTTTTTTTTTTGTTAAAAAATATTGTTGTAAAGAAAATATCGGTGTAAAACCGATGTGGAATGTAAAGAAGCTAAAATGTGTATATGTTTACTTAATTTATAAATTAATATCAAAAGTATACAATAAACACATATTTTTATAACGATAAGGAAAACAATACGTACTCATTTTAATATATAAATATATTTAATATTGCATTGTATTTAACAATACCTTTTGCATTAAGATAACGGACCCATCATAAAATAAGGCGTCGTGTCAGCCGTTTCCCGTAATCTCCGATATCACTCACCACCTTGATACTAACGCACGCGGATTAAAAAAGGTTTCCATCATACGAGTATAATATTATTATTCCTCACAGTTCCTCAGAACTTAGGGTGGAGCTATTACTCATCTTTTTCCGCGACGAGGGCTCGTTTTTATTGCTAGACGTGAAAAATACCAGAAATTTCATCCGGTCCGCTCAAAGTGGCCGGATTAATTCAGAAGGCACTTATTTCAAATTGGATTTCGCTCGTGCCCGCGACTTCGGCGTCTGCCGCGCGTCGCCTTCATTTCCTTTTAATAGTGTCCGACTTGTTCTTTCTATTGGTCTCCTTTCGATGTCAATTATGTGCCAATTGATTGCCATAAAAAGCTCCTTTAAAAATATTTGTGCAAGAATTTTTACAACTTCTATTATATTCCCTTCTCTATTAATGACACTATTTCTTAATCGACAAGTTGCAAGTAAGGTATTACAAAACAATACAAACAAACTGAAGTAACAGTGGCTGTGTTTGATGTTAAAAAAAAAATCATTTAATTATAAAATTTCTACTAGGCAATAATGAAACAGGTCTTAATTCTTTTAAGTGCCAAAATTTAAATATACGCGTATCGTATGAGTACAATATGTCAATGTATAAGCTAAATTAGGTACCCAATTCCATATTTTAACAATATTGACAGATCCATGTATGTCGATAACATCAAATCAATCCATTCGGGTAACACTAAATTGTCGAGTGATACGAGCATCGGTTAATCTTATGTCTGTGGTCACTGGACCGCGATGGCCGACTTATAGCCAAGGGCGAGAAGGGTAATCGGTCAAAAGATACGGTTCTATCCCAATCTATCACGGTGCAATAATGTCTACCCTTACTTATTTTGATCATACATGTCAGAAGCGAGAACACAATATTGATACCAAAAATATTGTACGTGAAAATGTTTGGAACGGTGGTGATTTTATTGTATCAATTTCTGCCTCAAAATGTAATGTTCAGTGCATTTCTCGCTTTCTGTTTTATTAGGAAAATGTTAAATGTGACATTAATTCAGTTTTGTTAGTATTTGTAGCTGTTTTTAACTCCAATGAAACGTTGCTTTAAAATATCAGGAAATCTAGTATGGCATCGAATATAACACTCGTGTTTATGCTTTTTTTTATTTTGTGGCATAATTTTTACAACGCGTTATTTTATGATTTTGATTCTCTCTGTATCTGAATTTGTTAAAACTTTGGTCAATCAATGCAATACTTGGTCTACCTCTATGAAATTCCGTTCATATTATATCTCTCTAAGTATAATTTAATGTTCTAATTCGGTCACTATGAATTTCATTAATTAAGGTCGCTACTGTCATAAAGTTAAATTTAAGGCCCACTAAAATCATACTAAAATCTCGAATATGAAAGGGTACCTAAAATATTCATACCTGTGTCTTTGTTATTTTGCAATGAATCATTTAAAAGTGAAAATTTAAAACATTAACAAACTACTTTGATGGTCTAGTGGTTAGCGTACACGCGATCGGGTCAGGTAAAGTATTATCTGTGAACTTTCCTTACCCCCAATCCTATGGGACCTAAACAAAACAGGTGAAATGTGGGTGTTTAACACCTTTGCCACACCCTTTTGGGTAATATAGGCGTGATTTTATGTTATGTTATTAAAATAATAGTAAAAAACGCTCTTATAAATAAACCAAACTAAAAAGTAGAAAATAAATAATAGTTTAAAAAAACTAAAAAACACGCTTTTAAAGTACTTCTAACTTTAAAGTGAAAAATAATTCCTTATAATTATAAGCTGAAAATGGCAATGAACAAAAAATACTAGTATTATTGTAAAAAAGCGTGGGTGTCATATTTTTCGTCTATCGAGCATAGACGAAAAATATGGCACAGAGCACCCCACGCTTTTTAAAAAGCGTGTTTTTTAGTTTTTTCAAACTATTATTTATTTTCTACTTTTTAGATTGGTTTATTTATAAGAGCGTTTTTTTTTTTAAATAAAATTTTTGTTTTAATTTTTTTTATCGAACTATTGCATTGTCATCGATTTTTGACAGGTTTGCAAAATTTTAATGAAATCTGTCCGTTTAAAGTGGTTCAAAATCGAGTCCAAACGAGTCGGTTACATACATACATACATACAGGTGAAGCTAATAGTATAAGCGTGTTAAAAACCGCGATTACACGACACACTGTTATAACAAAACGACTGTTGTAAACCAAAAGTACAGAAGACCTAGAAGCTTATAGGATACGAAAAAGTATACTTTAATTACTACAACTACAACGTCCAGCCTGATAGTAAGTTTTAATATTCATGAATTATGAACAAATTTGAATTCAGCCAAGCAAAGTGGCGCCACTACTGCAGTTTGATTACTTGCACCAACAACTTTGTACTTTGCACCACCTGCCTTAGATAAAGTTCAAACTAGATCAGTTAACACCTCATCTTTACGGTTGAGTGAACATTTATTATGAGTATTGAGTTACGATTTGTACGTTTAGTTGCTAAGTATATTATTTTTGTTCTTGTCGGCTAGTTAGTGTTTCTAATTGAGTGGTTGTTATGTTTTCATTTTAATTTTTGTTTCCTTGTTGATTTCAGTTTAGAGCCGATTTAATTAATGTTGGTATTATCTAGTTTTTACTGCTTTTCAGGCAAATACGCTTACGACTAGACTAATCTAATTGCTATCTGAACAATTATTATAGCAGATGCAAAAAAAAATCTTCTACCGTTAGAAGAAAGAAGGAAAATTGCGGATATATCATTACTGTCAAATGTGGCGAGGGGGTCGGTGGACGTGAGTGAGCTAGTAAGCATAGAGCTGCGTGTGCCATCTGCATTTTTACGTAGACCACACTTGCTTCACACACCCACAGTGAATACAACTTACAGGCAAAACTCATTCTTGGTTCGAGCTAGCCGTACGTTCAATGCGGCATGCCGGAGTGTTGATAAGAATTTAGATTTAGATTTAGATTTGTTTGCTCAAAGTAGCAGTCAACTTAAAAAAACATTGTGTAATTCTTTCTTTCTATCATAACTTAAAAATCCTACTTGTGTCTTATTCTTGCTCTTTCGTTTTGTTTATTATTTGTTATAAAAAACTTTTAATTGGCCTTCATTTTCTCATCATTTCTGTATATTATATCAGACAATCTATTTAGCTGTAAGTTTTCCTAATAAAGTAAAATAAAATAAAATAAAATAGTCGTTAGCGCATTCGCCTCTCACCATGAGATCTCGGGTTTGTTTCGCGGCTCGGGCAATGTGTTATTTGTGAACTTTCCGTCAGAAAATTCTCAAAAGCAGCACGGAGTTGGATTTGTACCCGGTAGATGGCGATGGACTCACCCCTATGTTACATGGTACCTGAACATCGTGATGTAATATTTTATCTAGTTCGTTTGTTTTTTTTTACTTTGTTATCTTTTTTATTTTGGTTGGCAATATTAGGTTATTTGCCTATTTTTGTTACTTAGTAGTATTTATTAATAACAAAGCTTTAATTTAATACCTTGCACCCACTTCATATCAACAACTTTCTTACTTCTTTGCTCTGATCACGACTGATCCCATTCACCGATCATTCTTTGTACCGTAATTGGGCGATTATTCTCCAGAATCGGAGGTGTTTAACCGAGCGGGTTCTATCCTACACGTATTAGTGCGGTTAAGTTACAATTCTATGGTAGGCGCTCGCTGGATGGTCCACTGATTTACGAGTGCTGAGTTGCACTCGGTTCAAGAGCATATTAGTCTGTCACTCTGTCGCTAGATGGGGTTAGCTGCAAGTTTATTGCTAGCCAACAGCAGTTGGAGCCGTCAAGGAAATCTATAGGGATAGCAGTAAAACTATGCATGTGTTTACTACGAATAAGGATACTGTTTATGGTAATGTCAATTTGAATCTGAATAGGACAGACTGCATCGTTGCTCTAGTGGTTTCGATCTTTGGGTCTGCCAAGAGAGTTATTTGGGATTTTGCAGTCAGTCAATTTTCAGTGGCAGCGTGAAGTCTGGAGTAGTGTCCAGATGATGACGATTGCCTCAAGCCTCAACATGGGACCTCTGGAGAAATGAGGGAGCTTTTTGTATACCTCTAAAATACAGTCAGCTTCAGAAGTAGCTACGCACTAGCTTAATTTTGAAAATCGTTATTATTACATGGTTGGATGAATTAAACAAAAATAATAATTGATAATAATAATATCTGCATTATTTATAAAAAGGCAATTTTAATGCGAAATGTGTCAGTAGTATAAAAGTTAAAAAATCTAAAGTGTTCAGCTACTTTTGTTGCTGACTGTATGGGTGCTTATAGGCGTTCTATTATAAAACTCTGCCTCGATGAAGATTTAACCACTAGGTTAGCATATGCGCCACTCACCACGAGGTCTCGAATTCGACTCCCGGGTAGGGCAAAGCGTTATTTGTGGACTTTCCGTCCGAAAATTCACAATAGCAACACGGAGATGGCATTGTGCCTGGTGGATGGCGATAGGCTCGCCCTTTATCCCATGGGACCTAATCATAACTGGTGAAGTGTGGGTGTTGAACACCTCTGCCACACCCATCAGGGTAATATAGGCGTGATGTTATGTTATTATAAAAATATACCCTCACTTTATAACACCTTGCTTAGTCCAAACGATACCAGGATAACATAAAATAAAGAAGCTACATATACCTTGGTGGTATAAGCCAGTGTAGCGAGAATTGTCTGTGCAAACATAAACGCAGCGGTCAAATGGAAGCCCCATTGTGTCAGAATGTATTCATTTGTATGGCAAGCCTAATATTGACTGTACGGAACTCGTTTCGGGTATGTAAATATTGGACCGAAACAAGTTATGGAACCGAAGCTATCTCGTGATTAAAATTAACAATACATTAGTGAAAATGATTGTGTTGTTGTATCAATATTATATTATTTATGAAGGACTGTAACTTAAAACATTTATTGCAGACATATCACTGTATACTTTTAAATATAGTGCAAAACCCTTTGGCAACCAAACTATTTGTCATATAGAATGTTACTAAACACCAGCTTTAACGGTCAAAAAAAGATAATAGATCTTTAAAACTAATATGTAGTGGCAGAGTTCTGCTAAAAGAGCTCGAGTTAGAAAGTACCACAGTGTCATCTATAACTTGGTGCCAAATTGTAGTGCTTGCACTATTATGTTCTGGTTTGATGGTGAGATAACGCCCTAAGCCTACTGAGGCATGAGGCTTAGGGCCATTTTCTAAGGTACCGGGTAGATCTTACTCTCTCTACCCCTCTCTCTACCCATAAAATATAACCTGATCGAATATAATAGTGACACAAGTAGCACTTAAAAATAACGCAGCTGTCACTTTCAATTGTGTGTAATATGCTTATCCCGCTAATAAGGTTAATCTATCACCTGTGAAATTGGTGCTTAATATCCTCATCGGCATCTATCTTTGGTTTTAGCACCTGCAATATTTTTTAGATTTTGATTTGGATATAAGCTCATCCACACGCCGACCACTGTGATTCCCGTGTCGCTCAAATCAACAGCGGTAAACAGCACCAAGACACCGTGCATGACACACGGGCAATCCCACAAAAAAGGTAATATTATAATATATTTAGATTGTAGATGTTTATGGGCTGAAGTTCAAACTTACCATCAGGTTCTTATAAATCCGTTTGCTATACTATTAACTTATAATTATTTTAGTAGGTAGATATCTAAAACTAAACCGAAAGAATGGAATCATAAAAGTTAATTTACTAGAACTGCCTCAAGGGTTTATTTACTTAGCTAATGTACTAACTCATAAAAAATACTAGCAGCTATGTTAATTCTAGACCTAAATAAACCCGGCTAAGCCAAAAAGGTCCCACTTTACATTTCAAAAACTGTTTTTTTTATAAAGCCTCTCCATTATGGCCAAGCCTAATTGGAGGGCGGTTTTCATAGAAAATGAACGAGAATTACTGACTTATTTAACCAGTTTACTTGTATGTAACATTATCTTAAATTAGAACGGTTTACCAACTTACTCATGTGATTAAAGTCATTAAAGGTGAAACATATGTAGTTTGAACTCGCTATGATGATTATTTTGTGGTAACAGTGCACTACCAAACTTATTAGAGTTGCGTGTAGAACTAACAAATTGATCGAGTTTAAATATACCTAATCAACACTAGTTGTTGTCCGCGACTTCGTTTGCGAGAAATCAATACTTTCATACTATTTTCTTCAAATCTGAGCACCATCCCTCATACACTTTCAATCCTGAGGCTGTTGAATTTCCAAAAATGTAAATCTTAAAAATAAATTTTAAAGGTAGACTCCCGAGCGCCGTGTTTTCATATTAACGTAATATGTGTTTAACTTTAATATTATTTAGTTTTTATCATAGACAAATAATATCTAAAGCACTAAAATACTTGTTTAATCGTGGCCATTTTTTTTCAAAATTGTTGTAATCATTTATTGAGTTACATACAATCAAAAAATTTAAAAAAAATGTTTTGTAAGATGGGTGCCAATACACATACATTTGAGTGTTTTACATCCAAATCATAATTTTTCAATAAATGAAGATAAAAACTTTATAATAATTAAGTTAAACCAGAAAAAGAATCAGTTGAATATTTGCCACCTTTATTGTCTGGTAGATCATGGTTTACAAGAAAATAACTACATGTTACGCGTTCATGCCTAGTTTTATTATTATACCAACATTGACCTATCATGGATGGAACCACTTTCGAAGCTACTATGCCACATTAAATCGATTTCAGTGTTAATTTCGTTATAATAATATCCATATTTAACGACATGTAGTAAGTCTATTTGTTTTTATTTATGTACGTGAGAATCAACATGAATATTTCCATATTATGACATAATATCTACTTAACAGCATTCATTTCTTAAACGAGATACATAATCCCTCATCAACGACAGGCCAAGCTGTACTTATCGTCAAAAGGTAATAAAAAATAAAGCAATTGTAATATTGAAAACAGCTTTGGTTGACTTTGTGACATTTAATATTATTTATGTGCGTTTTGTTATTACATAATTTGACGTCACGAAATGACGTATCATACAGTTGAGAAATTTAGGGTGCTGGTAAGAGGCGACCGTAGCTGGATGGCTAAAGCGGCTGCCCGGTATGCAGTAAGGTCGCAGGTTCATATCCTGCCGGTCCCATATCTTTTTCAACTGTTTCTTAGTATAATATGCTAAGCATAGCTAAATGCTATAAAAATAATTAATTACATAATTTGTATGGAAAACTTTCATTTAGTGTATTGCTATCTTAACCAAAATTGTAGTTGTCTTGTTAGATCGACAAATAGATTAAATTCATTGGTTGGTTTACATACAATATTGTGAATTTAGAGACTTAAATTTTAGATAAAAACTGTGTCTTTTCATATTATGTATATAGGTAAACTATGAAACGGTAGCATCAAAGCGAGATGACTAAACTTGATTTTAGTTAAAATAATAATTTTTAATTTTAGTAGCTAAATTCATATTCGACTCTCGAAATATTTTTATGTGATAAAAATATTAATGAGATACCTATTACACAATAAATTAGTCTTTTTTATAATATTGTATTATAATGAGTTCAATAACGTATTTTATTCCAATAAAATTTTATAGATGATAGTGTTTCGATAAATATTTAAAAACTATCAGCCATAAAAATGTCTAATTATTTAGCCACCTTCAATAATTTTAGTTTTGGATATATACTTCGCTTTTTTAAACTGTAACCAGATATAATCCACCGATTTCGACTTCAGACTATATAAGTAGGTACAGGCATATTATATTTTGTTGATTATTTTATTCTCAAGCTAAATCTACTCAACTAAAAATTTTATAGCATCACAATTTTATGTAATTGATAAAAAACAATTAATTAACAATATTTTAGTAAGATTTACACCGATCGTAAATGTCAGCGTATCGTCAAAATCAAATTATTAAACGTTTCGACACATGTATATGACCGTTTAAATAATCTTAACAACTTTTAATGTCAAATGAATTAATTTGGACTCAATTTGGTATGAGAAAATCATCTTTGGTGGTCTCTGTCGTTCCAATTAACATCAGACGCCTCATATACTGAAATGATGAACTCATAAAACCAGTCTCAGTGTTTTTATGATCGTTCCAATTTTGAACGTGGTAGAACTTTTGTGAACAATGCTAAAAAAAACATTCCTTTACCAATAATGTCGAATGCCGAGTGCCGAATAAGTAGAGAGGTCAATGTCAGACTTGTTGATAAAACAAGCAAACTTTACCTGATGTACAGTGGGCCAACGAGTTAGGTATGCAGGGCAAACATTTCGTAGTCATAGTAAAGACTTACTATACCAGTTATAGATAAGTGAGTAACATATATAAAAAAGTGGGTATATTACACTTCTTAAATATGTTATTTACACATGCATATATATTTCAGTCAATCTTAGAGATCAGGCCCTGAAATTACTGGCACATGAGGCATAACACCGTAGTCCTCAGCTGCAGCGACGCATCTATAATCTGCTTTTGTGGATTGTTGAAGTCCATGGGCTGTACTCCACTTACCATCAGGTGGACTACACGTTCGTTCGCTGTGGGCGGAGTATAAAAAAAAAAAAAATCTTCACTATGGCGTAGAAGTTTTTGGAACGAAGTTCCTTATCGCGCGTTGCGAAAGGGGGCTAGACGGAAAAAAATGGAACGAAAAGTTGTAACGACACATTTCGTAGCAATTCTCGTGGCGGCGTAGTAATTACATGCTACGTTACAGCTACGGTGCTACATCATCAGACACACAGAGAAAAATGTGAAACTTTGTTCCATCCGGGTGTCCCTTGACACCTCAGTAGGTTTTTTTTGCCCTGCATACCTAATTGCTTGGCCCACTGTACATCTGAAGTACCACATGCAAGTAGCCTACACTAGGATTTACAGCTATTGCAAGCCACCATGCGCGTGCGATTCCTGACACCACAGTTATATCACGTTGACGGATCACACTGAGTTTTAGTCCAACTTGGACATAACCAGCGACTCTGCCCGGGTCGATGGTATGCGTCAGGCATTTCCTAGTTTAAAAAAATAAAAAGGATTTTAAGCTATGACCATACCAATATCTATCAAGATAGGATTAGTTGTTTGGCCCCAAACGCATAACAGAGAGACAGGCCGAGTAAATTTCGAATCTTCAATATTCGTAAGGATATTCGGTATTGCCATAGATCTGTTATTATGGTAGTAGACATGTTTGTTTGTCGTGAAGAATGATACTTAAAATTACATACAAACATTTTCTAAAAGTATAGATTATAATATTATCATGTTTAAATGCTTTTTCTTCTCATCTTTAGGCAGACCAAAACGATTGCTAGCTTGCTACACACGACGCCTCGTAAAAACGGGTTCCAGCAGCATTTTATGATCGTCCGAATTCACCATATATGATTTCTACATCACACATTGTTACATACGTTGTAAACTTTATTAATTATCCAGCCTTATTTTATGGTCCATAAACTTGGATTTAAGGCTATTCAAACACCGGAATTAATTCCTTATTATCGTTCAAATGTGATATCTTATTAAGGAACGAGTTATTGGTTTAGTAAGTTATAGCTGCGAGTATATTATTATAATTTAAATATGTTTTTGAAAGGTCGATGATGATAAGTTACTATTTAATGCACTGTTTATTAAGACATTTATGTTAAGGACTTTGAAAGAATTAATGTTATTGCTAAAATATCGTATCAATCATTTAAAAAACGTTAAGTAGGTAGTTGTACCTATTAATTCGTTATCACGAAATATAATCATCTATTTAAAAATAAATATTGAATAGGGAATTATTTAGAAAAGGCAGTAATTAAATTTATTTTTTTTATGTCCATAAACATTTCACAGAATATAATCAAATTTGAAAACAACCCTTTAATGCTTCTGTGAATATTTTAAACCTTAAGTACAGGAAGTTCAAATCTCAAAACAAAACTATACTTTTAAAATCGCATTAGCGAAATCCTATGGGGATCTCGTCTTCCTCCATTTTATAATTTTTGCCCGGTCCCAGACGTAGTGTAATGAAGTACACTCACACCATTTTTCAAGACTCAGGATAATGCACCCCACAGTAGGAATTATTACTCCAACAATGATAATTTTCTCTGTCACAGTCCGTATTTAATTCCAGCTGTTCGCGCAAAATTGTGTTCATGGTTCTCTACGTTACTGTTTCCTGTTTTAATTATATTCGCGCCCGCACAAAAATTGTCAACTCTATTCAATTAAAATAGCTAGAATGAAACCTAGCTCGATCGAATGCCTTCCAACCGGAGCACGAAAAATCATTAAGCGAATTCGTAATTATGTATTAAACGCGTTGAACGATGCGTAATCCTCACACGGTCGAAATAGGGTTGTCGAAAGGGGAGTGAATAGCTTCCCAACCAGCCCATACTAATCAAACGGTCTGGGAACACAATTTTAAACAATTCCCAAAATCTGTATGGCAACCAATTTACTGAATAGATAAACGCGTTTTAGGTACCATACAACCCTCAATTTTGATTGTAATACGCAAGAACGGTCACGTTACTGATATAGGGATGATAATGTTGTTTGGGCGTGTGTAATCGCTATGGTAACTGGGGTTTTGGTGACGAATGTGGCTATTGTTTTCGACCCTTACTTTAAAATTTTATTCATCCTACGGATTAAAGAAAAAAATATGCCGACAGTAATCTGGATTTTGGTTGTCCTTTGTGCGTGTTTTGTTCGTAGATACGGATCAATTGTACTAGTCTGCGTGGTTAATCAACGCTCCCGCGGTCAAGCCTTGGAGCCGCTCTGAGCCTCGGAGAGCACTCTAATCAATCGGCCTCGATTGTCATGTGAAAACCTGATAGTCAGTTCAGTTATTCGGAACTCCATGACTCTGGTACTCTCGAAAATGCATTCCCAATCATGATTACCGTAATGCTACTGAAATGCTGTTTCATTAGGTGTTAACGATAATATCACGCATGAGCAGACGAACTACAATGACGTTTTATGTATATTTTCTTTACTAATAACAAGTCTAACAATTTAAACGTCCGTGTTTATCTAACGTAGGTAATTTAACTAACAACTTTTAAACACCTCGCGTTTATTTGGCGTTATTAAATGATGTGCTCAATAAGTAAAACATCGAATAAATACTATAGTGACATGGATAAACGGTTTGTAAAGAAAACTTTGTAATTTATTCGACCCAATCAATACCGTCTCGAGCCTAAGACAAAAGGGAATTATTTCGCCCAATCTCCCAAAGGTAAATCCAATAAGTTTAATTATTACAAATCTAAATCTCTTATTAGCAATAGATCAATCGCTCTCACCGCTAGATCTCGGGTTCGATTTCCGGGTCGGGCAAAGTGGTATTTATGAACTTCCCGTCAGGAAATTCACAATAGCAGCACGCAGTTGGAAGTATGCCCGGTGGATGGCGATAGGCACACCGTTTATCCAATGGGACCTAAACTATTGTAAAATTATTATACAACAAAATACCAGTCTCAGATAGATAACATAATACAAAGTAAACAAATTTAAATTTTCATTAACATACAAGCAGCCTTCAAGAACTTACTTCTATTAAACTTCTTACGCAAAGCTTGAGACCCAGACTTTGGAATCAGTTTATCGATCTGCAGGGTTATTTTAGAAATATCATATCGTAGTAATAAAAAACAAAATAACCTACCACTCTTCTCGATACTTTGGACAAGATTCATATATACGGTTTAGTGCTATTTAGACATTTCAATCTTTACTGTTCATACGTCGCGCGCGTTCCTTACATTCCACCTTGTACATTCGTTAATTTTCTTTTTGACAGCTCACGCTTATGAATTACCGCTTTTTTTTTCGAAATAACATTCTGCAATAACTTTATTAACAGACAAAACTTTTTAGTGAAGACCCAATGGCATAAAAAATAACCATAGGCTATAAAGCATCTCTTGAAATAAGATAAATCGATCATACTATTTAAAAAAAAAAAAATAATTGGACTATATTTAGGTACTGTGTTTTGTTAATTTAAAAAGAATATAATATAATTAGTATCATGATTTCATAATTAATTTTATACGAAAAGTTAAGTCGAAATCTTGGATTTTTTTTACTTGTTACATTTGACAAGTGAAATTGCATTAAATATTATTTATTACAATGATTCATCACATTAATCTTTTAATAACTTATGCAAATGATTAATATTAAAAATGAAAATATTTCGGTATACTTTTTATCGATATAAAGTTCTTCTTAAATAAAATCGATTATTATTTTAAATCGAATCGGTAACGTGCGGAAGTGTCACTAATATTAAATATCATAAAGAAAAAGATGAACATAAACAGATGGATAAGCGCGATAGGACTACGGTTCTAAAACCTTAATTTTTTATTCAAATTATGAAATACGGGTGTTACTCACGTAATGTTGGTCTATTTAGTCGACCGCGGTTTCACCTATACTTAATTTTTATGCAAGAATTCGATGTTGAAATTTAGATAGAAAGTAACCATTTTTGTTCAGAATGATATATATAGAAGCAATGGTTTTATTAGTATTTTGTAAATGACCCTGTGTAGCAGTATGCCTAACGCAGTAACCACTAAGCCAAATACCCGAAAATGTTCTTCAAGTAACTCCCACGAGGTACGACCGAAATGTTCTCAATTCTCATATATTCCCGTAACTTTGACGTTTGATTTTCATTAACAAAGTTGGTCGAAACGAATTAACTGAGACGGCAAATAAATGTTTCGAGCCAATAATATTACCATTCTGTGGATTTGATTGAATCCGCAAATAGCTTCCCATGGTTACACACGTAAGGGAAGGGTCCAAGTTTAATCGATTTAAAATTTATCGATACATGGTTATACGGGTAACTACGTTCCTATTGAAATTTAATTAAACTTGTACACCGCGTTTGGGCTTTCTGGTGATACATAGTTTTTAAGCTGTAAAACTGTGTGTATTCATTTATCGATTAATAATACACTGTTTAAGTGTTCTCATTTATTTGTTTTACTTCATTAATTGTATAAAATGACTTTTTGTTTGTTTTGAATTTCCATGACTTTTTTATGTCATAAATGTAACAAAATAAAGTCAATTTACGTCATGCAGTTTAGTAATGGGCAGTCCCTATACATATCAAAAGAATATGTACATATTTTGTATTGAAGCTCCACGATATTATTCGCATGACAAGGGAATCTTACATACATACAATCTTACATATCTAGTCGCTGTGTGATTTCCAGTAATTGAGATGTCGAGGCATTTTTATAACCATATCATGGAAGTTCGTGGTCAATTTTGCGTATCACTCCTGCTCATGCTATACTAAAGTAAAGTAAATCAGAAAATTCAATACTAAATAATTGACAATAACTATATTTTAAATCACATTACAGTGCCAGTACATCGATATCGATATAAGAACAAACACGTGCCTACGAAAGGAAATGACATAGCGCGTGATATGCGGAAACGTATTTAATGAAACGCGAGGGGTGCCCGTTGTGCGTGGGGCCGCACTATTACGCACACATACACATCAATAAATACGTACAGTCACATCATACTCATGTGTGCGTAACTGTAGAACTGAGGTTTAATGAAATTCTCCAATTGAGATATTTGAAGGAAGTAAGACATTAGAACCTGCGTGGAGATAATAAGCTAGTACATGTTTTGCATGTATTACCGTCTTCAGTTTTCAAAAGCTGTAATCCAATTCAGACCTTATCACGGGTAAATAAGTGTTGTATTATCATTACGGATTTTTGTTGAGGTATTTACGGTATGTACATTTTCGGCAGTACAAAGACTAGTTTTGTAATTCGTTTTTTACTTTGAAGTTACCTGGTATTTACTGTAATCGTTCTTGGTAAATAAGTTACACAGATAAACAGATGATAGCAATTTGAGAACAACTCTGAACATTGCGTGCTCCAAATACAAGAAATGATTGAAGAGTCTCAAGTAGCTTAATTTAACGTCTTCAAACTTTCCCAATTTATAATTACAGTCAGTTTATGAAGGAAGTTAGAAAACTCGATTCGTGGAGTTGTAACAGTCAATATTATATAAATAATCCTCTGACTAAATATTGAACAAAAAGTTGTAAGCAAACTCCCGCGGGTATTTTTGAGCATATGGCAAAATCTGCGAGAACACAATTCACAATTCAACAATTGACACGAGTTATTAGAGTAACTAGTTACTGTTATAGTTAAATAGCTTCGGGGAAAACCTATAATTTAAGGGCTGACCCGAGAGACGTTTCTGTTATTCGAAATATTTCGATAGAATCGATTTACGTGCTGTGATATTCCCCTTGCTATAGAAACTGTGGTAATATTAGACTGGTAATTTGGAACCGTGAGGTTGTTCAGCCAATTTACTGGTACATTATTGAGTACGATTAAAGCAATGGGGTTTGTGATCGTTCGTTAATTAGGTGCTCTAGTTACTTATGTTTCGTTTGGCGTAGTAATTTTAGAACAGTTGCAATGTGTAAACGCAAAATAACAGCTGCGTTAGAATTATCTGGTTAGCTGGATTGACAAATGCGATTTGGATAAAGCGTTGTGGGAATATTATTTTCTGGGAATTTGTATAATTAATGTGCAATATTACACCTAATGAGTACAATGGTTTGTTAATTATATGCTCAAATTACTGTAATTATGTGTTCATTCTGAGTACTGATGAAATGCCTTTGACAATCCATGTTATTTGAAACAAATATATTTCTGTACTGTTCCTGAAATATTCACAATAAATATTAACTAATATATTAAACCGTGGCATGGAAAAAATTAAAATGTAGGATTTTGGCAACTAGCCTCTTTTTTGTAGTGAATGGGGAGCACTTACCGTCTACTAGTCCAAGCTACTTACTGTCATGGCAAACCTGGTGTGAGTCTACTGAACACTAGAAAATATAATTAATTTTGTTTCATTTTAATAATGCGAGCATAAAATTGTAATATTACAATTTCTAACTATTCAATATATCAAAAAATATTATAACTCCTAAATACTCTTTGATTCCGCCGGGGACTTTGCTAAATACGCAATAATTCACTAACATTGTTCTCATAAAATAAACATGGCCGTGAGAAGCACAAACAGTTGTAATGAATTATGTACAACCCCATCATTTCAATGCCATATAATGACCCGTTATGGCCGTTAATAAAAAATAATTCATAAAAAAAAACGTGCCATAAACGGTGGACTGCAACAAAATATTATACTATAATAAATAATGGTACACCCCGAATTTAAGTCGTCGTTGCGCACACGGCACGCTTAACTAAGTTTGGTACAACCCTACGCTTAAAGTTGACATTCAATTCATTGTGAAGCTAAAATGTTCGCGCAACACCACCACACTTATTATTTATTATAACCCCGCATGTGTCTCTACCGTAAAAAAATACAATGAGACATTCGAGATTATTACATCTTGCCACGTTTAATTGTACACAATGGGTAAACAACAAAAGCCGAATTCTACATTTGTAACAGTTGCACTTAAATTCATTATAATAGACGGGACATGTTCAAAAAGAATGCATACATTTGTTGCGGCTTCGATTTTCTATAAACGTGTTCAGTGAAATTTGAATGATAAAAGTTTGATTAGTTCAACTCGCCGCGCTCGAGCATGTGAATAAATGAAGATATATTAATCCAGTTGGGGTTAAATTGTTATTAAAACTATGATTAATGGTTCCTGTTAATGGAGCACAGATTAAGGAGCGGGCTACACGCAACCACGTTTAAAATTAACGTCGGTTAGCCCATGACATAAGTGTAAATTTATCTTCATCATTACCACGTTACTTTTGATACAAACTTCTATATCAGACGTTCAAAACTCCAAATTACTGCAGTTAATAAAGAAATAATGTTACTGGAACAAAAACTATATTTAGAGTAATTGACAGCGTTTAGAAAAAATAGACAAATGTTTTCAAAAGATCCTAATGGTAGCGGTTAAGTTACTTATGTTTAACGAAAAAGGAATGTAAGTAGATGAATTTTAACATCTCCTTAAATTAAACTGAAGACAAACAAAAAGCAACGACTGCTGAGAAATTTTGACGCTATGTGAATATCAAACATAGACGCCGAAGTGTGTTTTATTAACTCATTACTAACAAAATTTCATTTTATGTTCAAGTTTAATCGCCTGTTGGTGTACAAACAAAATTATCCGCTTTCATTGCCTGGGGATGCACGATTCCCTTCGATTTTCTATGATAAACAAACTTACATCCGAGTAAGGTAAACATGATCGTAAATTTTACTATACCGTTCGCGGTAACGGAAATTCTACATCGAATCAAAATTTGCTACTTTCGCCGCGATATGTTCTCTCTTGTTTCAATCTTGTTTTACTTTCCTCAAAACATCGAAGCTGTCTTCAGATTTACTCGTACAACGTTTGCGCAAACTTTGTTCGAGTTAGAACTAAGTGACTTGTAAGCGAAACCGCAGTGCATGAGTGGAATGGGTTTTATTGGCTTCCAGTATGTTAATAGAGAGAGTTGTACAATTGAATCGTTCGAAAAAAGCGTCTGTAGCAAGCGTGACGAATGAAATTTCGATAATAAAATTAGCATAATCGATACAGGGGAGTCATCGATGCACCCCAATAGTGCACGCGGTAGGACTGTAACGATCTGTATCAAAGTTTATTGGCAGTGCTCCATCCAAGTTTACATGTAGTTAATGCATACGGAATTGAAATTAAGCATTATTTCATGCAAACGATCACGTATACGACAATTATTGTGATACAATCTATGGAAGTATGGAGTAGCGTGAGTTAGTTCCCGAGTTGATTATGAAACGGAGTCGTTTGTTTTTCTTACTGACCAATTGTTTTTATTTCTGTTCAGGCTTCGATATGCTGCTTGTTAATAGTAAATGTTTTTCGCGAATTGTTTACATTGTTTTAATTAATATTCTTTTTTATTATGTGAACTCTGAAACAGCAGGCTAACTACAAAAAAGGCGTTGTACTTATTAAATATTAATTGAATTTGATACTTAAATGATACCTTTATTAATTTGATAATGCTCTTAAACTCTGAGGACTCTATGTCAGTCTTGAGACGAGCAGCTTTGTCTATATTATTAGTATCAACGAATATCTACAATACAATGTTAGCACTAGTAGTACTAGCTGTCGCTGGTATATTGTGATTCAATTACGTCTCTAAGCATTGTCTGCCGTCGGAGCGGAAATCCACACAGTTCTACAACTATTATGTGATTATGTTGTATAGCAACGTTGATAATTATCTGGAAGTCAGTTATGCTAATTAATTTCGCTGAGAATTTGAGGCTTGCTTTGATTTTAATCTTAAATTTTCGAAAATTTACGCCGTTTTGGTAAGATTTTAGCTAAGTTTTACTGGTGGTAGAGCTCTTGTGAATGAGCTCGAGGGCGGCAGCACCACCGTCTCACCTTTAACCTGCCGCTAAATAGTAGTGCTTCCATTACTGTGTTCCGGTTTGGTGGTAAGATCAGGCCCTGAATTTACTGGCACATGAGGCATAACACCGTAGTCCTCAGCTGCAGCGACGCATCTATAATCAGCTTTTGTGGATTGTTGATGTCCATGGGCTGTACTCCACTTACCATCAGGTGGACTACACGTTCGTTCGCTGTAGGCGTAGTATAAAAAAAAAAAAAATAGTGATTAGCGTATGCGCCTGTCACCGCGTGGTCTTGGGTTCGATTCAAGGGTCGGGCAAAGAGTTCTTTGTGAACATCAGGCAATTCAAAATAGCAACTCAAAGTTGGAAATGTGTTATTTGGATGGCGATATGCTCACCCCCTATCCCATGGGACCTAAACATAACAGGTGAAATGTGGTTGTTGTAGACCTCTGCCACACCATCAATCCTGACCAATGATGTGCGCTGCATATATGAAAATGTTCTGACAGGTTTCTGGATCTGACGTCTCAGTGCTGCTTTGCGTGTGTGCCTAGAAGATATCATTATAATTTTGAACGCTTTATAATAATAATAATAAAAATCTATTTATTTAAGTGACCCTAATGTTAGTAGAGCTTATATACTATGTTAGTAAAAGATACAATTAGGAACTTAATATTATAAAAAGCGAGATGAACACACAGTTTATCGCCTCGCCGCCATCCCATGAGAAATGGCGTCGCAGTGACCCACGTACGGGCAGTCTTCTCTGCTTGATATCATTTCCAGGATGCTGTTTGAGCTACCCCGCACTCTACGCACCAGGGATGCGCATCTTTTACGCATTGTACTATATATATTTTTCTGCTCAATTCTTATCATTAACCCTTACTTAAAAAAAACCCATAAAGATATTAATTGACTAATAGGATTATATGATCCTGTTTAAAATATCATCTAGTACAGACCTTCAAGATTATAAACATTGAACCTTTTAATGAATATAGTGTTGTACTAGTATCGTAATAGCACAACAATCGTATACTATGATGGAATTAGTATTACCAATAGAGAGCCTGCCAATGGATCCGCATTAAGCTGGCTTGAGCGCCCCAATGTTGTTAGCGATATACTTGCTATCTAGGTATATTGAGAGTTAGATTGTATTGGATCAACTATGGACTATAATGTTTTCCGCATGCTTTGGTATGACTAATTTTATTTATCCATAATGCCGTGACTTGTGACTACAAAAATGATTTGCATGTTTTTTACACATGTTACTTAAATAATTTTCCAAAAAAAAAACTTTTCTCAATTACAATAAAATTAGACTTATATGGTTTTCTCATTGGTGTCATTGTGTGAACTGGAACAAATTGATATTGGGAAGCACCAGTTTTCAACTGAAAAATAATTATTAAAATCGCTTTGCCCAGTCGAAAGTTATGAGGTGACAAACATAAAAAAAAACAAATATACAGACGAAACGAGAATTTCCTCTTTTTAAGCCGTTAAAAATAATATAACATGTTTATAATAATATATTTTTTGACTGACATAAAAAAATATCAATTTTTATTTCGAAACGTACCCAATACATTTTACCAAGATGCAAAAGTTAATTTAACGGAAGTAAAAGCTTAATAACGTCGGCATAAAACTGCCAAAACAATGTCTAATCAGGTCAAGGATTCACCGATTTCCACGAAGCAACAATGAGGCTAAAAATACATTCCAATTAGGGAATGGGAAACAAAGCGCTGGCAAAACGCAACGTAAGCAAAATTTGGTAAAAATGTGATTCCATTTTATTAAAGGTTAATTAACTGGTCTACCTAAGAAATAATCAAAAGGGGGTTTCAAGTGCTTGAGCTGGAACCTTCACGATTTCTTCAGAAAGTTCCTACAGATCATTTTTTAAGGCTGTATGTTGATCACGTAACTGCCTCGATGGTCTAGTGGTTAGCGTATGTGCCTGTCACCACGTGATTTCGTGTTCGATTCCCGGGTCTGGCAGAGTTATTTGTAAACTTTCCGTTAGAAATGAGTCATCTGTTATGTTTTAAGGTCCCATAGAATACGGGGTGAGCTTACCGCTATTCACCGGGCATAATTCCAACTCCGTGCTTCTATTATGAATTTACATAGGTGTTGTACACCTCTGTATTATGTATGTAAATTACGTAATATAAAGTGCAATCTGACAATTCTTCTTCTTCGTCGTGTCGATGGCTGGGTCAAATTTTATTCTGACTTGCCATCGTGGTGAAAGGATTAGCCAATTCGCTTTGGAGAACTCGCGAATTGCCCAGGGTGGCCGGACGTAGGGAATCGTTGTGTATGTCACTCGGGGAGGCTCCTTTCATGCACCCCCATGTTATCTGACAATTAATCTGATGAGTAACTATTTAGTCGTCTCCAGCATTTGTGTGGCAAAAAACGTATAACATGATTGGATATAACACACATCTCAAGAAGCTCACGTTTGCAGTTGGATTTAAATCTGGTGCAAAAAGCGCTCCTTTTAGACGGCACGTGATGAGGTTCTTCTCTCTGGCGTTCTAAGCACCTGCAGCTTGGTCACTGTGCTATATCGGTGGGACTCTTATGTGTATTGTTAATGTTTAAAAATGACTGTGATAAATAAGAGATAAATAAAGAGAATAATATAAAACGACACAATAAAATATTAAATTGCCAAAGCTTTTTTGATTAAAATATAGGCTTTTGTCCCCAGAAGCGCTAAGAAGAAACACCGATGACAATGCTGCTGTGGCTTTGTGCGCCGTAATCCTGGATTGAGCGCTTAAACACACACCGCTTCATTCATGTGGACGTGTGTATTATGCACACTAATTAAATATGTATAGACGGAGTATCGATATGGGCTTAATATATTGCGCAAAAGGTTGACGTCATGATTTTTGCAATAGTTTTCAGTGACGCAGATCGATTGTCTCCAGATGTAAAACTTTCTGCTGCCTTCTGAAAAAGACATTTGTCATCGATGGCATAGCGAGTCAAAGCAGTCTCGGTTGTCATCCTTTTAAAGGTGCTAGTTTGTGGGTTGCGAGCGGCTCACTACTAAGGCGACCCATGAACTAGCAACTTAACGCTGCATGCTCTCCATCTGTCTCAGAATATCGACATACAATTCCGTCATTATGACAAGAAAGACATTAATAGTCGCCGTAAATTAAAACACTTTTTTATACTACATAATTATATATTGTAGCGAACGACCCACCTGGTGGTAAGTGGTAATTACAGCCCATGAACATTAACAATCCACAAAAGCAGATTCAAGATGCGTCATTTCATCTGAGGAGAACGGTTGACGCTGAAGACATTTAAATTGGAACACAGCAAGCACTACTATTTGGCGATGGAGGTGAGACGGCGATGGCTCGTTCAAAGAGCTCTACCACCATTAATACAACAAACAAGAAAGTCAATGTATTTAAATCCCGGTTGTTATGAATCTTAGTTCAGAAACTCAATAAAACAGATGTCTCCTTCAAAGTTTATCATTTAATAAAGCCAAGGCCCCTCTATTGTTCGAGCAGGATTCGCACCATTTCTCGTACAGAACTAGATTGCACGCTCTTGCATCGCAAGACAATGCATAATCTACTAAATGGAATGTAGTTCACCTTCCCATGCATTTGATAAGAACATGGTGTATTTCATATTCTCATGGCTGTGTTGTAATATGCTTACTGCTAACGTGTTGAGCTTCATTTGTACTATGACAAAATAATTTAACAAGCATGTCTATGTTTGTTAATTTTTTTGTTGAAATTGTAGATTTATAGAATAAATTGTCTTTTAATGCATTCGATGTAAGTTAAATTGATTTAATACTAAAAAAAAATAATATATGAAAAGAAATCTGGCAAATTTTAACATGAATTTATATCTATTAATATTTCTGTCATGCATTACTACAAAGCCTTAACACATTCTTGATGGGAGAAGGTCTGGAAAGGAATATAAGAAATACAAGGGAAAATATAAAAGTTTATATCCATCTCCAAATTTCACTAAAACTAAACCAAAACATCTTTAAAAACAACGACATTAACGCCTATGTTACAATAGTAATACAGTTCATATAATAACGCTATCACAGTACACGAGTTACAACAAATTCAAGTTAACTGACCTAACGAATTTATTGTGCCATAACTAGCTGTATTGCTGAGTTATGTCTTGACTTCGTTGGGCAAGTTTTCATTGTTGTACGGCACGAGATCCTGAAAATTAAGCTATGCCCGAAAAATGTGCAAAGATATTAAAACCTAAAAGATCTTTTGGCTGAACAAATTACACATAAAGCAAAATTACATGCGTTTATGGGTACCCACAATATATTAAAAAATAAAAATTACCATATGAATGTGTCAGGAATCATAAAATGTTATTTAACTGATAAGTATCTATTAAACCGAAAAAAACCGATATTAGTACATATCTTTTTTTGATATTTAGAATATTAGGAACAATATATAGATCTAAAACTAAATAAATATTACGAGCATCACAATTTAGGACACCGTGCTGCTACTGCCAATTTTTTGATGGCAATCCTAAATAACCCTTTTGCCCACCTTGGGGATTGAACCCGAAATCTCAAGGTGATCGAGCGTGTACCTACGCTGCCACTAGGTCAGTGACAAATAATAAAAACTACCCTTTCATATTAAATATTTAAATACATACATTAAGTCACGCTTATCCTTTTCATATTAAATAGACTCCCTTATCGTTTGACAGTGGAAACGTGCCCAGTTGGAGCCATTCTCGAGACATCATTTTGATGAAGATTTATGTCGCATACGCTAAATCACACACAGCGCATCATTCAAAACAACGGTATGGATAGAGTTAAAGTTTATTCTATTTTTGTTCCAAATAAATTCGTTCACAAACGTCTCTGCAACTTTTCTGTATTTTTATTCCGTGTGACTATCATTAACTTAACGTGATGAGTTCAAATGAAAATATACCTATCTTATATGGAAGTAACTGTTTTGAGATTTGCACTACTAATTAAATTCTGTTGCCATTAATTGTACAATCGTAAAAAAACATTAAACTTGAAGCGTTCGTTCGAAGTTGGTTTGATACAAGATTTTTTTTAGAGACACCATTTATTTTTCACGTATCAGTTTTATAATATCTTGCAGCTTTTATCTTGGCAGATCGTGTTATGTTTGCTATTCAAGAAACGGAATAAGTTTGTAATGTAAGGTTTCGACTACTGTCGACAGGACGATATTTTTGTTTCCTAACTAGCTGGAAGAATAACATTCTGCCTGTCAGAAACTAATTTCGTAAAAACGTTTTCAGTTTTGAGTTGCTTTTGATTTGTTGAAACGAAAATAGGTAACGTTTTCGAGTTAATAAAGTAACTTCATCGAGCGTAAATGTTTGTTTGGAGTTATTCAAATATGGAAGTAGAAGTTTTCTGATGTTTTATCAGTGAATTGGTTTGGGGTGTTATTTTAAAAGAACATACATTCTACATAAACATGTATTTTTAAACTGACTTCCAAAAGAAGGAGTTTCTATGTTCGACACGTTTATTTTCTTTATGTTTTCCAGCGATTTCTGCGCCGTATTTGAACCGATTTGAAAAAAATAAAAAAAAATATTTGAGAAAATGTTCTTCCGAAATAGTCCCTTGGCCACAACAATAGAAGTCCGTCAAATAGTTCTTGAAGTCTGTGCTCATAATTTTCTTCTAATTGTGTTATTTATGATTTAAAACTAAATAAGAAGGTTTTTTAAAGTCTATAATGTGTCATGAATTCATTGATAATATAGTATCTAGAATTAAAGTTTTTGCTTTATAAATAAATTGTCATTAAATCACACCAATGAACTGATAAAAAATAATGTTAGTCAAATGCTAAAATTAGTCTAATTAAGAGTATTTCCCAAAGAAATTGGATAGGTTGATTTATGTCTGGGAAAAACTGAAATAAACTTCGTAAAAAAAATTTTTTATGTAAAAATATTTCCATTAAAATATTTGTGCATACCGCGTACAATGTACACCATGTTTTGATTGTACCGAACATGTTAGACATCGTTCATCAATTGATTTTAACAAAAAAGGGACAAAACAAAACACACATACATTACACAAAAAACAATAATGCGTGTCGTTTTAATACGCTGGAATCAAAGCACCCCAATCATTAAACAACGCACATAAATAAATAAATAGTACTGACAGAGAGTGTAAATACATGGGGATGTGCCACCAAGTTGAGACACGTGCAAAAAACTGCTCACACGAAATTAGGTATACTAGATATGCCCTGTTAATAAAACTATAAAACATATCATCACGCCTATATTACCCAGAAGGGTAGAGGGGGTAAGTGTGGGTATACGCACACCTCACCTGTTATGTTCAGGTCTTATTTGATAGGGGCTGAGCCTATCGCAATCTACCGGGCACCAATTCAGCTCCGTGTTGTTATTGAAAATTTTCTGTCGGGAAAATGCCGAAAAGTCGACCCACGCATTGAAATCGAGACCTCGCAGTAAGCTATACGCAAAAGACTTAAAACTTAGCCTGTGGCTAACCTAACCTTTCTTAGGAATTGTTCGCTACCGGGTTGAAAATTTTACTAACTTCATTGAGCATATTCTTTAGTCCACAATAAATTTTCTCGGGCAATTAGATAGATATCCAATAAAGTAAGTAATTAAGCACTCAGATATGTAAGAATGATGTGAATATTAATTTTCGGAGGACCATTAAGAGGAGCATAAATTTCCGTTACGACGTAGTTTCCGACGGTGAACTCGACGAAATTCATACAATTAAAAAAGTCATCAAATTTCAAATAGATACAAAATGTCTACAAGATAAGCTATAATGGGAACTTATGCTGGTTGCTTGGCAGTGGACGCACTGATACGCGCTTGGGCGCCTTCCAGTGAAATTATTAATGGCATTGGCAAGCACGTACCACACTGCACCGCATGTACTGTCGCGTACAACACTTCATAGCGCCATAAATTGCGTCTCGTAAACCTCGCCTCCGCGCTACGATCACTAAAATTAAACATTTAATGAGAAAATGAATTACCAGCAGTTATGAAACGTTACGGCCAGTACATAAGTTACATACATTTTTATCTCAGCCATGAACGTTAGTGCCCCAGCGGTGTGTTTCAACAGCTATTTATTTATTAGAGCTGACAGCGTTCACAAGAGAATAATATTTTCTGTATAAAATTTGTAAACGAGTGTACTCCGCGATGCCGCGCTGTGCGCACACACAGACAATTCCGCGAGCTCTATAGTGTGCGGGTTGGAAACTTTTGATCCCTTGACATAAATCTCCATCAGAAAATAGGGAGGGACGTAACCGGCTTAAGCTTAACAGTGACTAGTGGCCCCGAACCTTAGTTTAAATATATTGTAATAATGATAAAATATACTAGTTAATTTAGACCTTTATTTATTTTGTAGTAAAGAGCTTTTTGTCATAACAACCGACTGTTTGCAATGGGAGCGTGCGGGCGCCGCAAATATTGTTTCATATTTCGCCTCTTGTTTGGTTGTTATTTTGGCAAATAGATTTGTATTATTGGAGCTGGTAATCTTATTTCGTTACTTAGCTAATCACTGTTTAGTGTCATCGTGTATTTCTTTGTTTGCGTATCTGTCAGTCACATACTCATATTTGTTGAATTTTGCTGTTACTTTTATTATATGCAAAGAGTCAATAGTGATTGCGAGACTTATGAAAATAACGAATATTTTTTATTTGAAAGTAATTGAATAAACTCAATTTGCAGAAATTACTTTGAAAAGTAATTTATTTATAAGAAATTTCTATCTTCGTCTGTTCTGTTCATCTAGACTGCAATCTATTTCAAGTATGATTAAGTTATAAATCAAACATCATAAAAGTGATTTAAAGGTGAATCCTTCTAAACTTAACTTCGCTAGCTAAAGATTGGATATTGGTACTTATTATTAGTTTTACATTTCTTTCAGTCGAGTGAGTAGCAGTAAAATCTTGCTTCTATAGCTTGCCAAGATTTTCTGATGTGTAAAATTGTTTTATCTTTGCGCTGCGAAGTTTTCTGATTATGTGGAGAAAACTTGTAGATATAATGCTATTCATAGACGTATTTTATATAAACGGATTACTTTGCTAAGCACTTATTATCTGTTTTACAAACTTCAGTAACTAGTAAAAATATGTCTAGGGTTCAAAGTTTAAGAGTTTAGATAAAATATGTTAACTTGTTTTATTCAACGACTGAGCACTCATTATATACAATTTGTAAAATTTTAAAAATTGCTTTTAGTATCATTGTTTTTGGCCTTGTCATGTTCAATACTACGTATGTAGCAAATAAATTTGTATGTAGTCCACCTGAACGTCAAATGATAACTACATCCTTAGCAGAAAACAATACAGACAGCGATAGGTCGTAATAACTAAACGCTTTCCTTAGATATAGAGACTTTTTATATTTCACTATTTGCCAGGAATTTGAAATCTCAATTTCTCCAAAAGCCTAAGGGACAAGCATTAGCAACGCGACATAAATTTTATCGCTATGTTGTCATATTTTTTAATGGAAAATCATGACAAGTACGCAACAAAATGTATGTTTGCTAATATGCCGCGACAGGCAAACAAGATAAAAATATTTTAGTACGCATGTCACTAGTTTGTTTTTTTAGCATATAACTTACAGTTTTTTTGTCATGGCTCTGAACTATTCAATTGACTATAAATATTATTATTTAGTTCACATAATTTTTATGACGATAGTTTGAGCGCCCGAATTTAATTCATATATGCTTTTGATCACGATCATACACTATATGTGTTAATCCAACTTTTAATTAATATAAACGAAGCAATGAGAGCGTAATTTTTAAATGACATGAAATTTAAGGCATCCAATTAAAAAATGTTAAATGTCCACAGCAATGTGACCATGTACGCGATATTTTCCCTTTATGTCAGTAAAATGTGTGAATCAGAAGCATGGGCAACTAAAGAGAAAATTACCCATTTACCTATTTTATGAAACAAACTTGTACTCAACCAGTTTGTGAGTGATACTTATACAGGGTGGATGCGGTATTGCGACATTTATTGAAACCACAGTATTTCAGACGTTGCCAGTGTGTCAACGGATCAAAAAGAATGCTCCAATGAAAAAGTTAAATGCCAGATGCAAGATATCTCGTAGTCGAAGTACGTATCTACGCTTGCGTAGATTTTGCAGGTGACCTTGACTATAATATTTTGCAATATTACAGTTGAAAAAATATGATTCCAGTGGGGCTTGAACGCACTCCCCTGGGTTTTACGTACCCAGCGCCTTATCGAGTCTGGGACTCGAGTCCATGGCCGAAGTCAGCCGAAGGCGCGGGGTGCGGACAAAGACAGAGTTAGAGCGATAGAAAAGTTAAATTTACCCACTATTTTAATGATATGTATTTCGAATTGTATCGGCTTCTTCTGAACAAGGATTAAGTCTTAAGCATCTCTTAGTTATCTTAACCTCCAAATCTTCAAACCGCATTGTTATACAATAAATACTCCAGAGTAATAACACATTATCGTTAAAATTAAAGGACAATATATTGGCATAATAAAAGCACAACTGTGTCGCGTTAATCATGTCACATTAACGCTTTCGGTTCATGAATTTACCGCATTTAATACTTTTGTGGTAATTTTACGTAAGTAAAATAAATAATATATTTCAGTAGTAAAATTAATTTATGGTATTTATTGCAAAATGATATTAAACTTATTAATTTCAATTTGCAAAGCAATATTTATTTTGGTTCTGTAACAAAAAAATTGGAAATAATATTATTTTATTACGGAGCAGTTAAACATTCAAATTTTAATTTGAAATTTGAATTCTTGTGCAAAGTTACTCACTATACCTTCATAAAATATCAAGACACAGTGAGATTCAGCGCATACAACAGACTCCTTGTAGTCTGTGAAAATAGAACGTATGCACGTACGGGTATAATTAATATACAGTAGCGCATACGATCAATGCGCAAAATCTCCACGGTCCTTGCCGTACAAATAGAACAGACTTTATGTCATCTGCACAGTCCCTAAAATAAGTCGAACTTGACTTTGATTTATTAAAAAATATACTCCATTTCGCAAAAAGATACGTGATTCAAAAAGTTATGAAAGTGCCCGTCCCTAAATAGTGTAAGTAAACAAAAATAGGGCTATTCCCCACCATTCTTTCGTATCTACCATCGTTGTGGTCCCTTGCGGTGTATTATTGAACTTAATGGCATCATTTAACGTATTCCGATCTTCAATAGACAGCGTAACGTGTTTGACGCATGCTTTTAGGGTTCAGTGGTAAATTTGACGAATGAAACGTTATTATGATATGTTGCATTGCACTTATTTAGTTAAAACTTAATTTAAGTTTTATTAGGGCGGACTTTAGGCTAAAATAAACTGCACGGACTTGTGACCGGCCACCAATAAAAATATACGTCAAATTGTTGAAGAATTACCATCACTGTAATAGCTTAACAGTGTTTAATGAGAAATTTTAATGTTTAAATATTCTCAAAATGAGACAATTAGTTAAGAAATTAAGAATGTAAACCTTAATAACTCGCTATTGACTATTGACTTTTCTTTCTAAACGAAAAATGTCTCATAATAATTATAGGTCACTTTGACTTACTGCTCGTCATGAGGTCCATTTATTAAAAGAAATTAAGACTCTTTTTAAACATATATTTTATGAAAGCATAACTATTAATTTTTCTCGAATATTACCAATTTGTCATATTATTATAGAGCTTAATCTATATCTATTTTCTACATTACAAACTCTAGTTAAATAGTACGGAACGCTGCAACAACCAGCAATTCGCGGTTTTATTTTTTTATTATTCCCGTCCATTTGACAAATATTGATGCGGTTATAATGGTCTGAGCATTACTTGCAACTGTCGTAGTGGCAGGTTCCCACTAATGTGGACCGTAAAATGCTTTCTATGTTTCAATTATCGGCAAACTGTGATATATTGTATTTTATATGAATGGGTTATTCGTGTATTGATTTTATTATTCGTGATTTGATTAGGATATAGCCATCCATTTGTATCGGTAATAGTTTTTTTTTTCTGAATGTTGGATACGTTGTGTTTTAGTTGCTTCAATCAACCTGTTTGACTTAGTTTTGTTCGTTCAACACTGTTTTGCTTTGATATATATATAAATTGGTTACACATATCTCTGGTGGTCGATTGTATGAGACCCCTTTCCTTTTTTATTGCAACATGGCGGTGTGATACAGTCCTGTTATAGACAAAGACAAGCAAATAACTGAAATATTGTAGGGCAATTTAGATGCGGAAACGAATCAGCAAATACCTAAATAAGAGTTTCTTTTTTTAAAAAAAGATAACAACGCCTGCACTAGGAATAGCGTCTGTGTTGCGTGTGACATAAGATAACAAAATAACATAAACATACATTTCAAACAAACAAAAAACAATACTTCTGTCTTACTTGTACTTACTTTTGTAACACATTTTATGTGTTTTGACATGTGGTCTCTTCCACCATAAAGCTTGTTCAATTTGTTTTTGTCGCATAAATATAATTTAGGCTAAGAACTAACGCCAGTAAATTCAACAGTACTACTTATTCTGCATTCTAAAAGCAAATTTATATCAAAATAAAAACAAAAAAATATTCCGTCAAAAAATAAGTATTGTTACAAATATCAATAATAAGTACACAGTAACACGCACACGCTAGTACGAACAAATTGCTGCACAACACATTATTCATATTTAATTTTCAATAGTACTCGTAATTTAAGCATGCTCCGTCGAATTCGGTAGACGGGTGGGCAATTTAAATTAATATAACATGTAAATTCGTGTGGTATATTACACTTTAATTGTGCCCCGGACAATGCCCCATATTCCATACCACGCGGTACAATGATATCTGAAAATTGACTGAATGTGTGACAACGGACTTTTTTGTAGCCAACTTTCAACAGAAGCTTTTTATTCTTAGCTGATTGGATTTTTTGAAGAACTATTCTCAACAAGCCAAACGATTTTTAATTCTTATGAAATAGTAATTTTATTAAAAGGGAGCTCGAGAATTTACAACAAAAAACAGGCAGAATTTTTAATCCTGTCGGTCTTTGTATAATCTGTTTCTTAGTATAATTTGCTAAGCATAGGTAAATGCTATAAAAATAATCAATAAGGCGTTAAAAAGTAGGATTCATTAAAAACTTTAGAAACGTATGTCCAGATGAAAGTGCATGAGTCTAAGCGATAGGATCCTATTGACATTTAACATCCTTCGGGTACGGAATCCTAGAATGCTGTATCATTCTTACCTACTAATATAAATGTGAATTTAACCCAGTCTGTATTTTAGTCCGATTTCTAAACTACTTAACTACTTTTGACGAATGAAGGTATTAAAAGGCGTCGAGAAGGATGTAGGCTACATTTTATTCATCACATTCGACCAACCTACTCACCTACCACGTGAAATGACAGGACCCGCGGGTAAGAGTTAGTTTCAACTAACATCAAATAAAAGTTTCGTACAAGCAAATAAGGGTCACGTAGTACGTGCCCAGTGACCGTCCCTTACCTACTACATTCATAAATAAACAGGATCACGGATAATCTGCAGCGAATCAAGAATCCCGTAAAGTTTGCAAGGGTCGAGAAGGAAAACGGGTCAGGGGGTCTTGCGGACGTTGGATTTGTGTACTATTCTGTATATTGTGACGCGAAGTTAATTCTATAGCAAGAATCGGTTATGTTGTTAAAACATTTTTTTATAAATGGGATTGGTTTATAAAACAACGTAAACTGAAAAACGTTCATCTACCTTGAAAAAATCTAAAATAAACGGAGGAAATAATTAATTTATTATTAATCAAAATTACCATCTAGATCTATCTTGAGGATATTAATGTTGTTATTTACCAATCACCAAAACACATATGTAGTGTAAGCAGATAGGGGTCAATATACAACGTACGCGCTTAGTGACCGTCCTTTACCTATTACATTCATGAATTAACAGGGGCACGTATAGGTTCTCTATTGTTTCGCATAATTTTACTGCACATGTTTCATTTTCGCTTACGTTCATTTGGCATAATTATAGTTACGCATAATATTAATTTGGTATAATATATATTTTTTGTTGCATGAATACTTTAAGCATAATCATTGTTAGGCGTATTAGTCATTTGACACAATTGTCTTTTGGCATACTATTTTAATAATATACTAATTCAACAAAATACTTTTCGTATGTAATATGAACAAGTGGCGGCTCAGGCTCCGCCGCACTCTAACCTAATTTTACACTATGATATCCATTTCAAATTTCTTTTGATATTTATCAGGCAAAAAACCATTATGCCTAATACGAAAAAAACATTATGCCAAAAAATATTATACGAATTGATAGTTATGCCAAGTGAAGTAAGCCAAAAGACAATTATGCCCAATTACTAGTATGCGAAACAATATTATGCGAAAAGAAGAATCCCTCACGGATAATCTGCAGCGAATCAATAATCCCGTAAAGTAAGCAAGGGTCGAGATGGAAAACGGGTCAGAAGGGACTTACGGACGTAGGATTAGTGAACTAACTGTACTGTATATTGTGACATGACGTTAATTCTATAACAAGATCGATTTAGCTGTAGTACCTTCATTTTAAATGGGATTGCTTTCTAAGTATATTTTTTTATAATTTCTGTAGTTATGGCTTTTTTCCTTATTAATAATACTGTTTCTTTAATATTTTTGGATTTAAAATAGTTGAAAATTTTACTAAAACTTTTTTTTTACAATTTCTATCTTTTAATCTTCAATATCACAAAGCTTTCAGATCTGGTTTAATTTTCTTTGAAACGACAATGAAATTGCCGTGTATAAATGTATATGCTTTTAGGAATTTATAATCTACATACTGCGAATTATAAATCCTCCACATAATTTTAGTTGCGAGGAGTGTAAATAGGCGATCCATAAACAACTGATGCTTGAATAAAAGACTTTTGTACCTCAGATAATACAATTCATTTTATTTAACATGCTTTGCATGATAAATGGAACATGCTATAAATAATACTCGCCTAACACACATAAACTACTTGGCTATGACACTCGATAGAAATAAAATGTTTTATAGTTATAACGCAGCGCTTGTCTTGAAATATGCCTGCTTGTCTTGCCATAAAAGCTTTAATGTGTTGTGTCGGATCGTTTTAGATTTTTCGAAATATTAGGTGGTACAGTTTTAGGAAATATTGTTTGTATATAATATGTCATAGTCAAAGGTCGATATGCAGTCTCTCTCCGGAATGGTTTATCCTGGGTTACGAAAACTTTCGGGCATACCCCGAAAAAAAATACAATTTCGGCCTTTGATTGAAGTGGTCTCTTCTCAGTCAAACGTTGAAAAAACTAAAAGCAAAGCTTCGACCAGTAGATCCTAGTAGCGACTGACAAATTCGGTAACACGTCAAACAATCCAAAATCGTATGTATTTTATTATGTACAAAGGGAAAAGCGAGTAAATAAACCGGTATTTTATCAAACTTAAGACATTCTAGTACCTGATTGAAGTTTGACTGGTCAAAACCCGATTTGACTAAATTGAGTTTTGACGTTTGCCTGACCAAATTAGTATATTCTAGGTTTGACTAAAATGCTCAACGTCACGAAAATTACGTCATTTCTTTGGAATTTGACTAGAAAGTCAAGTCAGACCTGAGGATTGACTAGTCAAACCTAGGATCGCTGGCACTATTTTTAAAGACTACTACTACAAAGACATCATCGACCACTTTTGTTTTAATTCATGCCACCAAACACAGATAAAGAAAACAATAATTGCGGGCAGCATTAAACCTTATGAAACAATCAAAAGAATATAAGATCGCAGAATAAAACAGCACTCCAAAATCAATGTACCCAATCATACCACACCATTAAATTACCATAGGCAACGAACCATAAATGCACTTATTTTTCACAATTAAATTCTTTATAATCTGTCGCCATGACGTTTCACGTCGCTCATACGGGCGATAATTAAATAATAACAACGCAACGATTGCGTTTTTCAATGGGTTCATTAAAATTTTATTACACGCAACAATTAACGTTGAAAGTTGGAAGTGTCCTGCTTTTAAATTTAATTATAATAATGCACCAGAAAATAATCGTATCTTATAGAGGGAATATACGGCTAATTTATTGTCTCTGAATGCTTTCATTGTCCGGTGGGGGCTTCTGGGATTGACTCTGAAATTGATTGTTCGATGACAGAGTCACGAAAGAAACATAATTACTCCAAATATTGTTGTGTATTATTTTGTTTTCACGCTTATTTAAAAACAATCTTGCGATCTACTCAAGCATATATTATATTATCTAATACTTTTATACACCACACATTTAAGACAGTAGTTTAAACTACGTCATTAAAGATATATTTTATTGTATTAATATTATTTACTCATTTATATTGACTAAATGATTAGATTATCATTGAAAGTCAAACTCTGCTAGCTTTATTACAAATCTATATACCATATAGGTTACTACAAAAGCCACACGTTCTACAATAACAAACTTTAAGTACTCCGGAGCATTATTACAATAAAATTCATATCAAAATTTAAAGGCGACCAAAATTGCATAGCGACAGATGGTGGGCCCATCACATGAAATATCCCATTTTCATTAAGTTTCGCAACAGTGAAACAGGGGTAACCACGAATTATGTTATTTTATTGTAAACTTGCGGTTACTTCGTTCTGGACGGGAAACATGGTTTGGTTACCTTTACTGATTACCTTTTTAAAGGATTCCTGGTCATTCACGGTTACAACCGTTCCTTCACTTCTCTTCCCTCATTTATCTTAAAAATATATTGCACTATACAATAAATAAGTGTAAGTAGTTGTTACACTTAAAAAACTATATATATGAGCATGTTCATTTAGAAATTGTAATGGTGTAAACAACTGTAGACTAGCCTTAAATAAATAAATAAATAAATAAATAAATAATGAAATATTAACGAATAGTCTACGCTTTAAAAAGTGATTGTGATTTTTATTCTTTATCTTAACGACTTCGCACTTCTTTTTCGGTTAATTAATCTGACCAAAAAACTTATCCACCATTACGCAATACGAACCTAAAACCCGCTTTTCCCCTCTCCCTTTTATTTTTATATTACCGGCCTAAGAAAAGAAATCCATCCCTATCTGGATAAAATCTCTTTGAAAGAAACTCAAACAATTCGAAACACCTCAAGACATTACCGTGAGGCTCCTAAATTTGCGTGTACAAGCAAAACGCGTAATGTCGGGGTGAGCCCGCCAAAATCGTATTTAAATTCTCCGATCTCGACACCAGATAAGCAAAATCATGAGTTAGGTAGGAAGGGTTATAGAATCCTGCAGCGTGAGGCCGCATAATTCTGTCTCCACTGGGGTATCCACGCCCTTGCTGTTGACGGAGATATCTCGATCTTGAATGGGAACCTCTTTAGAGTGTTTAGCTGGGAAAATTTTCTTTAAAACGTTAGCAAATACAAAGGTCTTATCGAACGATCTGGGAATTTGTTTGCTTGTTAGGGACGTGTTTATAAGTGTTAACTGCGATTGGAGAATTATTGTTTTGTTATGAATGGCCGACGATTATTGTATTTGCGAGCTATTAAAAGTTTCGTCACATTGTTTAAATTACTTTAATTAATTTGATAATTTGTGAACGGTTTTGATTCCAGGAAAGTACGAGTATGTTGGTTTAAAAAAAAAATATATATAGTGTACGATTTAAATTGAAAAAAACACAGCTTTTATGCAATGGCGTGTGCATTAAGTTCATTTTGTTTTTAGTTTATATTATAATGTTGATTTATGTTACCCGTAATAATGTATATGTATTTATATAACAAAATAAGTAAAATGTGCTTACCTATTTTCGCAAACTTTTCGCATTCAATGAAAAAGTAAATACCCCAATTTAAAACATATTAATTTAAAAGGTAAACGGTCTTTTTAAACCCTGTAACGACTGTTACAGGGTTATTGATAAGAGCATCCTCAACCATACTTAGCGCCAACAATTAAGTATCCCCTAATTTAATTAAACAAGCAACAATTTATTTTTACTTGTCAGATTTTATTTTCCTTTTTTATCCGGCGGGTCGACCGTAATTTAGGTACCCTAATCCCGCTACGGGGTACCAAAAGGGGTGAAGGGAAAAAGTAAGGGGTGATTAAAGATAAACAACGGTTTGGTACCGACGTGAGGCTAGCACAGTTAGAATAATTTACAATTGTATAATTATCTTTGGCGGTAAATTAAACGAGATTTGTATTCGTTTCCGTGATGACGACTGGAATTTATGTCACCTGATTAGAAAAGTCATTAAAGCGATTTGTGAAATGGGCGGCATTTTTAGACACCACTGAGTAACTTGCATTGCAAAAAAAAGTTAAAATATTACAGCGTTTGTTTCAATTCAAATTTTAAACACTACTTGCTATTTCTCTTATGAGCAATTTTATTTTTTATTCTTTATTGGTTTTCTTATTTTTAGAAATTAATACAACTTCTCGCTCAGTTTTCTACTTCCTTATTTTAAAATGGTATATTATGATACATTTCGGTTCTACATTTCAAATTAAGGTGATTGATTAAGCTCTTAATATTTTAAGTTATAAAAGCCATAAAGCATGCAAAAAATATAACTGATTGTACTAACAACAAAAAACAATTTTAATTTTTAATGGCCGAAAAACAGTTTTTAATAAAAATAATGTGTGTTGGCAAAACAGTTTTTACATTATGGGCAGTTAAGTCATTTAACTGCCCATAATGTAAAAACTGTTTTGCCAACACACATTATTTTTATTCAAATCATTAAATTGCCCATAATGCAAAAACTGTTTTACCTTGTACCCGCATAAACTATTCTTTCCATAAATAAAAAAGAGCAAATAATTCAGGCCGGTATAAAAAAATCCTTTCAATATTTACAACATCGGAAGAGACCGTGAATTATGTATTCGGATAGTCCAATGGACCTACGGGCTCCGGACCTGCGAACCTCCGGACCTACGAACCTCCGGACCTTTGACCTACAATGCTGCCCAGTTGCAAGAGAACGCCTCCTTTATGGCTTACAGTTTTTCTTTTTAAATGACTCCATTTTTTGCGAAATCCTTACAAAACGGTGTTATTATTAAACTGTTTTTAGGTTTATGATACTATGACAAAGCTTTATGGTATTGTACTACAGTCCTAAACTGCTTATATCTTTCCAAGGGTACATCACATTGACAAAAAAATAATAGTCTCTCTGGTTGGTACACATAATTAGATAGCTAGTAGAATACTTAGCTGAGCTTTCAATACGTCTCTTGTAGTTTGTAGTCAAGTTTGTAAAATAAGGACAAAACAATTTGTCTTTTTATAGTATACACTTTATGTTTAGTAACTTTTATTTAAATAAAAACCATTTAAATGTTTTAAATCTTTTAAACATTTTTTTATATTTTATTGCAAGTAGGTATATAAATCAAACAGTCTTTAAAATATAATTATAAGTTAAAGGGTGTGTCAATTTATAATTAATATACTCAACAGAAAATTACTTTTTAATTATATCATAAGCTAGCTTTTGCCCGCGACTTCGTCCGTGTGGAATTCGTTATATTAGCTAACAACTACTCCCGCGCTTTGAACGCGCTTTCACCCGTGTTAAAGCTTACTACTCTGCTCTCATGTAGTTGAGCGTAATGTTAAATACTCTAAAACCTTTCTTGAGAATTAACCAATCAAACACAAAAATAATTATTAACATCCAACAAGTAGATCTCGAGATTAGTGCTAGCAAACAAACAAACTTTTTTCCCGCGGTCTTATCTGCGTGGTAGGAACGAAAGGTAGCCTATGACACGCGCCTTGTGGTAAGTTACCTACCCCGAAAATTTTATTAAAATCGGCCCAACCGAGGTGATCAGCCTATGCAAATAGTCAGACAAAATAACTATACCATCTGAAAAAAACATTGTTAATTAAACATTGTAAACAGACACTTAAATTTTATTTATTTATATTGTCAATGTTTAAAGAACATTTTATGATAAACGTTATATCAGTTCTTAGGTTTTTGTGACACTAAAATATAAAAAAATGCTAAGTGTCACAATAAAATTAGCAAAACTAATTCATAAAATATAATAAATATTATTTATGGCTATTTACAATGTTAGTGGATTAATAATGAGGCTATTAATTTCTTATTTATTTTATTAGAATTACGGGGATTATAAATATTAATAACCAATTTATGGATAAAAATTCCTTTTCCTATTGGTTTATTTAACATCCTTAAAGATAAATAATAATATCTTAAACCAGTTCTAAATTAGTAGGTATTGTAGTTATGAATTAATTTTGATCATTCATTATGATTTGTTGCATATTTATCATATAACTAACGGTGAACGAAAACATCGTGAGGAAACCTGCATGCCTGAGAGTGCCTAAAAAGGGCTGTGAATTCTGGCAATCCGCACTTGGCTAGCGTGGTCACTTTTTCATCATGAGAAAAGCCCAGCAGTGGGACATTTATTCGATACAAGGCTGCTATTATTTATATTATGATTAGGTATAACTGTTAATTAGTTGTTCTGGCTGTCGGGCAGTCTGTTACCAACCAATCATTATGTCAATCTTAATGACAATTGATACGAAGATTGTTGAATACCTTTCGAAGGACATGGGCTACCTATCAACGTACTAGACGGACGGATCCATAGGTGCGAAAATTAGTAGATAGTTATCATATAACTAGTTTCTTCCTTTAGGCCTAGTTTCACAAGCGCCAGATAAACCTTATTGATAGGATAAACATACAGCACACACTTATTGAAAATAAAGTTACAGCTGTGTTTTACTTTCAAGGGTAACTTTAATTACAGTAATATTTGGCTAGGTTCAATTTTATTTCGGCGACTAAATTAAAATACGCTCTGAAAAAAGAAACTTCTCAAAATAACAGAGTTTACTATTACAGACATAACTCAATATAATATATCACTATTACTACCGGCTACAGACCAACATTCACTAATCAGTATTTAATTAAATTAAAGAGCAATGTGAGTTAATTAAATCACAAACAGAGCCCTAGATTGCATTAAATTAGTTTAATTAATGGAGACGGATAAAATTCGGTTGGGTTTAGTGGTCATCATCTAGGTTCATTTGAACGTTTAAAAGGCATCTATGTTTTATTGTATTCTGTAACTTTTACCGAGCAATGTCACATATATAATGCTAGAAATAGGCATTTTTAGGCAGAAATCTCTGGAACGTCTGATCAGATTCAAAATGTTGTTTAACTGATGATTAGACTCTTTTTGATGTAGTGTATTTTTACCGACATACAACACAGGAAAAGCCAATAGACGAAATTTAATTTTAAAAACTAATGGATTATTTGGACGGATACTGTTGGTCAAATCGATTTTGTTGAGAAAGTTAATAAAAAAAACAATGTTAGTTTGATGATTTATGGCACTTGGCTGTTCTTATCTGGTCCTCATATTGGTAGCTAAGTCGAAGCCGCGCGGACTGCTTAAGCAACGCTAACCGTGGTGGATGGGTGACGTGCTTCGGAGAGCATGTTAAGCCGTCGCGTCGGTCCCAGTTGCTATTTAAAGAAAGAAAGAAAAGAAAAGAAAAAGTCATTTATTCTGGCATAATTGCGTCTAAAACTAAAAAAAATATAATAAAATAAAAACATTATTTAAAATGCCGAAAATGGTAAGCATCTCAGCACAATACTGCAGCGCTAAGAGCACCGCAGCGCTGATAATTCTGATGCGCCCAGTGAGTAAGGATCAGTGTGACAACAGACAAAAAAAAATACATATTATAATATTTTGTGTTTCAAACAAATAAAACAAAATATACCCTTAAACTACTAAATCGAATTACATCAATAAAAAACAACTAAATTACATAAATAAGAAACAACTACACCAATATAATAATAAAGCAAACTTATATTTTAACCCTTGCGCCATCACACCTTCCAGGCACAGCTGGCTGCGCCGGCACTGCTGCTGCATCTGCGGAGACTCTCAAGCGGCGCAAATACAGTAATCTTTCAGGGGATTACATATTTGAGCCGTTTGGGGTCGAGACGCTAGGTCCGTGGGGTCCGAGTGCGCGCTTATTATATAAAGATCTTTCCAAACGCTTAATCGACGCTTCCCGTGACCAGAAGGCTGGCTTTTACTTAGCACAAAGAATTAGCATTGCCATACAACGTGGCAATGCTGTCAGCCTTCTGAACACGGTCCCCACAACCAGGATCGATGCGGAGGAATACTATGACGCCTAACTTAATGTAAATATTTGCCTTTTTATTTTTACCTTTGTATATATTTTCAATTTATTTAATGTAACCTTATATTTCTTTAGTGTTTTTTAATAAATAAATAAATAAATATTTAAACATCTACTCCAGTTGTTACGGGTAGTCAGATGCCAGAAAATCTGACAACTATTCTAACAAAGAGTATTAAAAGTATAACCTAGTACTAGGTTGTGGCGGTCTGCCGGCACTCGCTCCACGTAAAATACTGATATTCAGCTAAATCTGTTAGACTAGAAGCATACCCAGATGTAATTGGAAAAAGCTTACGAAGATTCAATATTGTTAAAAGCAAGAATTTATAAAATATGTACCGAAGGCCATAACATATAACTTCGTGAATGGTGTCCTAACGTGTCAACAATGTTTGCGCACGTTCACTCACAAAGTTGGCTACTGCAGCCATATACGGGCACACGAAAGGTCTAATCACACAGTCCACTAGATGCAGTCACCGTAGCCGAAATCGGCATGGGATATATATAAATGTTATTTCGATCATATAGTCTAGTAAAACATTCAATAACGCTCAAGGCATTTCGATTCAATTTAAGTAAAGCAAATCTGCAATAAAATAAAGTATACAAAACAAAATCTCTACTTAAAAATAGAACCTCCTTCTAATACTGGAATAAATCCTTCGTAACAAGAACAAAGACGAAACCTCAGGGAGGGCGCTGGTAATCCCCGTCTTTACAAAAATAATGCAACTACAATATTATGGGGCTAGGTTAGGAGGAAAGCTTAAACCGCTAGGGAATTTACTTTTTTGGAATATTGTTGCGCACATTAATCAACAATTTTTTTTTATTATTTACTATGCCTACTGCGAATGAACGTGTCCATCTAATGGTCTAGAGTAAGTGAAATACAGCACATGTAAAAAAACAATGCACAAAAGCAGATTGTAGACGTGTCGCTGCAGCTGAGGACTACAGTGTTATGCCTCATATGCCAGTAATTTCAGTGCCTGATCTTACCACCAAACTATTACTCAGTAATGCAAGCACTACTATTTGGCGGCAGGTTAAAGGTGGAGCTGCCACCCTCGAGCTCGTTCACAAGAACTCTACCACCAGTAATATTGCGAGAAAATGTTAAATTGGTATTAAATCGCGTAAATAATGCTGCCGTCGTGAAGTCTTGAACACAAACCTTTTTGAAATCTATGCAACTTCGTTATCAAAAAAAAAAAAAAAATATTGTGAAAAATATAGTTTCTACCTTAACTTCACCTTTGAATAAAATATATTTTATGCTCTATTGCATTTATATTTTCTATCATAAGAGCTATGAGCAAAAAATTATTGTCAATAATATAATGGCTGATAAAATCGTACCAAAATATCTCCCGACTAACATTTTGCGTGAACTCCAAATGATTGATATAAAATTGGAGAATAAATAAATGATACACAAAGAAGTAATACTGAAAGGACAGCACTTAACTTGCCAAAAGAATATGAAATACCTTCAGTGGTTTCGGCAGAAACTGGAATACCTCAAAATATTCATAGCTTATTCTCCCGAGGAATCGGTGCGCCTTGATGAAATGCTCACAGAAATATTTACGAAAATGTTTGTTTGTTCTGTATTTTATTTTATCGGGAGTAATAAACTGGTACACCATTATATGATTTAGGATATTAGGCGTGTTCGGTATTCGTGTGGTTAGTAATTTGTATTGCTGCTTATTTCTTGTTTTTAAGCTTTAGCTCTGATACGCTAGGTTTTAAGCATTGGTGTCAACTTTATGTGGGGTAGATTCTAAATGATTCAGTGCTCCATTTCACAAGTGAAAACTTAAATTATGTTAAAAAAAATCCAACCCGTAAACTAAACATGTGGAATAAAAAAAGTCACATTAAACTATTTAAAAATGTGGTTTTTGCTCACTGTCATAAGTTGCCGTCTCTATCTCGTCTGTATCATCTTAATCAAACAGCTTTCAACAGTGAGCCAAGTAAAAGGTCAGCTAAAAGCGACCAATGATATCAAAAATGTCAGCTTACGGCTGCCAACTCTGTTACTAAGACAATCACATTTAATAGATGCGCGAACACATCCATTGTACTACATACATTCATGTTGTACTACAGTACCTAGGGTACCTGCCCCTTTAGGACAGCTTGCCATTTTTAACATTTCGATTCAACTATTCTGCTATAACGCTGTTATTGTGAATTTCTTGGCGAAAAGTTCACAAATAACACTCTGCCCGAACCGGGAGTCGAAACTAAGACATAACGTTGAGAGGTGCATACGTTAACTTGACGATTCATATTGTTTTATGTCGATAACAGTTGAAAAGTCAAGACTAGGAAGCCGTACTTAGGGGGCTGAATGATTTAAAAAGGTGGTTATAAAAAAACACATATTTTTTTACATCTACCACTGATGATAATAACATAGGGCCACATCACATCTGTCTTGTTGCCATGTTTGAGGTCAAACTACACCCGGCAGCCATGTTAATAGTGTCAAAGGCCAGCTTATACCAACAGAACATTATGTGCGGTCAAATATGACGCTCATTCTAGTATAGAATTTAAAACACTAAAATGCATTTTTATAAGTTTTTAAAAAAGAAATCTTTTTTTTTTTTTTTTTTAAACGACGCCCACACTAGGAATAACTTTTGGGTCGCGGGGGTGTTCACAAACATACATTTCACATACACCGAGCAGACCCAGAGTTAGAACAAATCTTTGCGAATCACACAAAGATTTGTCCCATGTGGGGATCGAACCCACAACACCAGCGCAGTTGAAAGCGGCGACGCGACCGCTTTAACCACCACGTCAACCGTGCGCTCAATTTTGTATGTACTCTTTATATGCCTATAAAAATAAAAAAACACTCAATAGTGTTAAAGTTAAATCCATATAACGTAAGTATGAAAACATGTTGCTTGGGAGTCTATCCTTAAAGCAAACTGAGTCATATCCGATAGTAAGTGGTAATCATAGACCATAAACATTCACAAAAGTGATAATTTCAGGTCTTTATTCCATTAACAAACGATTGATCGGATGTCCTTTGTGTTAGTGCAAAAAAGTTCTACTGTTAATCGTAAAGATTCTATTTCAAAGATCAAAAAACTATCTATAAATCTTGCTATTTTTGCCTAAATCCGTATTCAAAATACTAAAGTAACCATCCACCTATCAACGCAATCAATCTCAATATTTAAATAAAAAAAAAGAGCAAAAATGTTTTGTTTGTGTCCTCCAATAATATTAACGTAGGACCGGATGAGGACGGTACTTTGTCCAGAGGAAACTTACGTCACGGAAAGGACACAGGCAATTTTAATCTCGATTGGAGTTGGTCCCCTATCATACAGATTGATGTAACGAATATCTTCAATTCGAATCTTGTACTATCTAAAGGTAATAAAATTACAAAGTATACCCAGAAAAGTACAGCACCTACATTCATTGATCTTCTTACTGAATCTTTTTCACGAAGAATCTTTTTCGCCCGACTCAAAGACTGAACTTGAGACCATGACGGTGAGCGTTTGCATGTACTACTCGTTCTAGAAAGTATAGAAGAGTTGAAAAAATGGAACGGTTTTATAAGTGATCTTGCGGGTTGAGACCAGTTTGATATAATAAACAAGCACAATACATTTTGTACATCATTTTCCAAAAACGACTTCAATTAAAAATTGACCTATGAAGTAAGAAATACTTTAGTAATATTCAACGTCTCACCTCATCTGTGTATAACTTCAAAGAATACATTAAACGGCCTTGAGGTACCTTGATAATTAAAGAATTATCCGTATTCCTAACCGTTGAGGAGTTGTTCATTCCAACATCAGCTCAGCATCATGAAATGCTGACTGCTAGATGCAAATATCCGAGTAGCCTTAGGTAATATACGAAAAACAATATAGAAAAATTTGAGGGTTGCCCTCGATTTCTCTAGGATACCATCATCAGATCTTGACCTGAACAATTGAATTGAGAACCTCCTCCTTTTTTTTGAAGTCAGTAAAAAAAAGATAGTTGTACAAAGGCGTAATGAATAAAATAACGTTAAACGTAAGAGCCAATAAAGTATAAAATAAGTAATTACATTAACATCGTCTGCAAATTATAATCTAATAGTTCTAAGCACCGTTTCGCTATTGATATAATAATTGATATGATCCTAGATGACCCTGACCAGTATTCACACGGTACATCAACAATCGTGTTACCTAGCAACGGTATGTTTGTAGCTTAGCAACGGCACACGACAGTATACGAGTAGCCTAACATGTGTGTAACCTACTGCCAGTTTACTTCAATGGCAAAAATACCCGTCCGTCTTTTTCATACCTTACCTGACACCTCCTAGTAAAGACTTTTTATACATGGTTACTCTAACTGACACATAGAATTATTGTCAAAAAAACAAACAAATATTGTATGAATTATTTGAAAAGATGATGCACATGAGTTTCTCACCAGCTCTTCTCATGATGCAATACCCATCAAAGCTGGTACTTGGATTGATTTTAATTCAAATTTCTAAGCTGAATTAAAGTCAATCTAAGCTCCGGTGTCAAATCATTTTATTGCAATTTTTTCTTATACTACGCCCACAGTGAACGAACGTGTAGTCCACCTGATGGTAAGTGGAGTACATCCCATGGACATCAACAATCCACAAAAGCAAATTATAGATGCGTCGCATGATTATATTATTATTATTTAATTAGTTAAGTTTTATTTTAATTTTATATTTTGATGTTTGTTTTGACGTGTTCAAGCGCCCCTTGGGGCCCATGGAAATAAATGATTTGATTTGATATGATATAATCAAAAAGTAATCTCATAACAAAATTCGATGAAACAATTTTTTAAATCCCAAAATTGAATTTAAGGCTTTACGAGCCGTAGCTACATAACTTTTTCTTTGCTAACTTGCCAGTCACCAAACCAACGAGGCATAATAAACAACGTTGTATAATATCCTATATAGATGATCATCTATTATTATAACAACTTTGTAGTCATTTAAATTCGAGTACGAGCCGTGTCCGGTCGAATTTATATCGTAAAAAATGATTTTTTGATTGGACCTGCTGTAATGGAGTTTGTAAGGAAGGTAGACTTGTATAGAGTTGTTGCAACCGTCGTGGTTATTATTCCGGTAGTTTTGTTTACGATTTACTATAACAAAAAAGAGGAAAAATAGAGTACTTTATATTAGTATGCAATCATAGAATAGTTTTAGTTTCGATTTCTTTAGATTTTTAACGCATTTTTCACTTTTTCATATGATTTTGTTCTTGCAATCTGCTTGTTTCAGGGCATTTATTTAATAAAGTATAAAAAAAACAAAAACTACTAGGAAATGGGTTTTATTCATAAATCAAAACAAATTTAGTTAAAATGAGTTTTATCACTTTTTTTTTTAAATTGCAAGATGACTTTAAAATAAGACAAACATTTATTACCTAAAAAAGGTATTATTTTTTCATGAATAAGACCGAATTATATAGGTATACCTATACTTCGTTCAAAATAAGAAACAAGCTTATTTTTTTCAACGCAAAGACGAAACGAATCCGAAACGTCTTAAGATAAAATGAGTTGCAGTGGAAAGTAATCTTCGTTTTATTTCGTGTCAATGTCTAAAATTAAAATTTTAACAGCAAAACATAATAATTCGTTTCAAATTTTATTGACAATACAAACTCAATGTCTTTTACCGCAAAGGATCACCTATTGGTTAATTACTAATCTTATCACACTTATTCAACACTATCATACCACTTCAGCTGCTCTATAGAACACATCGTGCGATCGTTAGGTCATCGCAGCAAGTGGGACGTCCCACTGTCGGGATGCTTACACATGTTATTGACCCTGCCCTATTGTTAACGCCATATGGCCACCGAAATTACCCTGCCCTCACGCAAATTAGCGAAAATTCCTTTAAAAACACACTGGCTGGTGTTGAAAGTTATTTGAAATACAATTTTTGAGTTAACGATGTTTTCGTTGTGCTTTTTACTTTTTATTGCTTGTTTTGTTGCTGGCTGTGAATTTGATGATTGCACACATGGAGTTTGCATTATAACATCACAACTTTTTGCTCGAAAAATTCGAATTTAGAATCGTCTGTCTCTATTCAAATTGTGATTACTGGGTTAACATAAACATAAAGGAAAACTAAGATCTATCAATACAAGTACTTATCCTTGGAGTTGGTTTAAATCATAATACTTACTCTATAACATTTTACAGACTTTACATTTTCTGTTCTGTTTCTTCACGGTGAAAGAAGTTGCCTTATTTCGCCATAAAGGCACCATAATAAATGCAACTATAATCAAACATTGATTGATGTCAATTAATGTAAGATTCTTGGAAGAAAGTGAACGATGTTGAACTTTCATGGTCACGTAAAGAAAAATAAGGATAACATTTTCTTATGTTTACATGTTTATTTGTAGCTTACCCCTCCCGGGAATCAAATGGGGAATAAATCACGCGATACATCTATAAGGGACTGAGCAATAAAAAATCCTTGTCCAATTCCGGAATTCCTACGCAACGGGGGTTAAATCCTGTATTTATTAAATGTTTGAATGTATTGAATCTTATTGCGATACGTTATAATTGTTTAGAAGTCGCAGGGAGTCGAAACGTTAACATGATCTTTTACACACTAAGAAAATATCTAGCGAGCTTATTTGCTGTAAATAAACAGCTGTAGGCAAACATCTGGACAAAATTTGACGTTAATCATTATAATTATAATTTTAAGTATGCATACCGTCGAGTATCTTGCCGTTCCAACAATATTCTCGCTATAAAAGCACTCTACTTATTAAGTTAAAGAGGTAAGTGCTACTTTAAGATATCAAAATAGTTCGAAACTGAGCTTTTAGAAAGACTCTGAGATAGACTACACTTAACCAAATGAATCTAAAGTTCACCAGATCACCACTTTTCCAGAACCCATCACCAGATGAGCGGTATATTTTTATTACGGTTATATTTTTATTACGGTTTGTAAACCTATGTCAATTAATACGTTAGTTACTTGTAAAGAAAACAAACGTTAAAGATAGTTAAAGAAATAGTAATGAAGGTATAATCCAACACCATGTTGCCGTCCTGTCCATAGCATATGGCAACATTTCAAACTAGTTTAATGATGCGGAATTACGTCCAAAACAAGAGCTCAATTATCATCCGATAGACAAGGGTGGACGTGATAAAAACAGATCTCCTAACACGTAATTACATAATTGTGTGCCCTAGCCGCGCCTCGGGTAACGACGCCACACGAATATTGCTTAGCCGGAGACCAAAAAATAAAATTGTATACCACGTTAGTCGTAGTGAGGATGTGACGGTCAAATTTGTTTGTAAGGTCTTTTCGTAGTTTTAAAAATTTTGCACTTTAATCTTTTATTATTCATATTATAACTTAGCAATTTAGGTAAACATAATATTACTTATTAGTCTTGATAGGCTAGATTGCAATGTAAATAAGATATCATAATTTTAATAATTGATTTCTTATAATAAAAAAAAAAGAACTTTAATCTTTTAAAGTGTTTTTCTACCATCAAAATGTATCGTCTTCTTCTTCCTGCTCTAATCCCATTTTAATTGGACTCGGTGCAAAACATATTTTACCTTCATTCTCCTTTCATATTTTTAGATTTACGCAATCCATCCATATTTTCTTTGGTCTCTACTTTCCTGTCTATCTCTAAACATTTAATCTCATCACTTTTTTAGTCACTTGACTTTCATCTCTTCGCATTTCATCAATATATACGGTCTAATTTAGAATTCATCAAATTTATTTCGTGGGTAAAAAAAGTTACTTTTATTGTTTTCAAGTTACCTGTATTAATGTGTGTCCATGGCTGGTCAAAGGCGTCTTAGTGGTGATTTGCTAGATGTATAAATAATAAAATAAAAAAAAATGCGTTCCATTTACCCGTTTTTTGGATACACCGATCGAGATCAAACCTATTCCCTAAACTAAGTAAATACAATGTCGTGCCGTAAGTAATTAATCACATCTGTGTGAAATAAGGTAAGCATACAATAAATTATTATTTGCGATTTCTGTAGTCATGAATATTAACTTATCTTAGATGTTTACATATGTAGGCACAAAGATATTTGTTAAAATAAAATAATTTTAATAGCCCATTATAACCTTTTTTAGTTTAATACAATAAGATAAATATAACAGTGAAGTGTCAAATGAAAAATTAATGGCTAAAAGAAATCACTTTGCCACACCTGAGTCGCACTTTTTTTCAACGTTCAACGGACAAAAGTATTGACAAATAGCGGTATAAATCAATTTTATTACTTTGATTGCGCAGATTACACTATATCATTATAAAATAGTGTCAACGTTTGTTTAATAGACTCGGCCGCACTAATTTAAATATTTTCGTTTAAGGCTTATTTATAAATGGTTCGTTGTTAGGAAGAGTAGTAAAGCCAATTTGGCAAGACAACGCATTAATAATTACTCTTTTGTTAATGAAAATTTAAACGGTAAAAGTAAGTAAATTTTTGCAAAATTAAATAGTCCATTCAATCTTAGTAAGTATCTTTCTTTTACGACGAAATATTGATATTGATACTTATATCATCAATTCGTCGGCAGTAGCATGTCGTGTCCACACTATTTCCGCACCGATCCGTTAAGATAGAACAGAGAGGGCCGAAAAACAAGTTTTAATAAGAACGTGGAAGTGAAATATTTCTGTACCGGAATCGTTAATAACTGTACGTTGCGGTCGGAGTCAGCCGGGCCTAACTGACGATTCCCTTTTAATTCCAAAGCCTGACCAGGATTGGGGATAACAAGACACCGCCTAATTATACCTTAGATAAAGAACAAACAAGCCTCAAACCGATTGGGTTTGAAGCGCCATATGTTTTAGAAACATAATTTGCCTCGCAATTTGATTGAAAATTTATTGACAAAGATTATGGTTGAAACTAAATTGGAGATTGATGTCTTCGTAATATTGTTACTGTCAAGGACGAAACACAAAGCCAAGTTGTGTGTTTGAAGCCGTTTCAAATTGTATTGAATATAATTGTATAGTTGCTTTTCTTATCAGCTGGAATTGAATAGAATAGTATATCGCAAGCTTTTACAAATTACCCGTTTGAACTTGAGCCATCAAGATTGGTTCGATTGCAGGCTTATAAATGGACTGGTCGAAGGTAAATCATTAGTGGACCAACAATAGTAATAAAGTAACTCTGAGATGAAAATCTGACATTCTTGATGTTATTGTTTTTGGGCCTAATGTGTCTGATGGAGAAAGTTTATGTTCTTTGTTTTATGTGTCTGGAAACGTTTCAAGACTGCAAAAACCGTCTGATTTATTCGAGCATGACATGTCATAAAGGAATCTAATTGTAAACGTTCGCTTTTCCGCAGCAAAATATTCGTAAAAATGAGTAAGTTTTTAGGAATATTATAAAGGTTTTAGAGATGTGGTTGTTTACGAAGCCATTTGTTTTTATATAGTAATTGATGTGGTGACCTTAAATGAGAGCATGATGTAAATTAAACTGATTACAATTCTACTACTTATAGTGTAACTGGTTTTATATCTATTTAGCAAAGAAAAAAACCATATTCAGCTCTCAGAAACTCAGATATACAAGGAAAAATATTAAATAACCATAACTGGGCTAACTAAGACAAACGATGCCAACATCTCATCCTTATAGACTGTGATTATAGTCAATCAAAAGAATAGTAACTGTATTAAACTTTGCTCAGTTCGCCAAGACCAATGAATCATCAAGAAGCAATCTTGAACTTCACGCAAATGAACTGAACAACCCGCAACGCTACAGTAAACTATGTACAGATTTCGAATTTATTACTTAGTCATAGTTTGAAACTTAAATTACCCTCGTCTCTATTGGCGATAGTGAGCTCGGGATCTATCCTTGTGTTATGCATATTAATCAGCCTGCATGTTATTAAGGAGATGTGTTACAAACTGTAGAAGGACGCCGGTCCTTCTAGGAAAGCTGAGCATCATAAATTAGTCTGCTTGATATAGGTGGTGTTTACTGTCCAATATTAATGATTGCTTTCGTAACTTTAGCTCTCAAGGATGAATTGTGATGAATGCATATCTTGTCCGTATCCCGAATGAGTTGAAATTTAGAATAAGAAAATCTTTGTGTACTCGTTGGTTTAAACCAACTGGTTTTCAGGTTTTCTTACAATGAATTCTGCAATCCATCCATTATTATCCATAATGCTCCATTCATTGGTCCATCTTTTACTCTTACATATTAGTTGATGTGTAAATCTTTAAACTTTACTTAGTTTACTTGTCTAACCATCAATTTTATTCAAATTTCATTTTCTTTGAACTTGTATATTTTGTATAGCTACTAAGTTTTCTTGTACTCTTTGATTAACTTGTGAATTGGCAATGATGTAGCTGGCAACAGTTCAAAGCGATGTTTTATCCTCAACTAGCATTCATTGTAAGCTTTCAATTTACTAGAGTTTACTTGTATTAAATCAACAAGCAGTTTATTGGGAACAAGATTAAAATTTGTGTGAATAAACTGTTTATCGTGAAGAAATTTTCACAAACAGTAATTAGACTATTTAAGTTCAGAGGTCTGTAGACCCACTCAAATTTTAATTAGCGGGCTTAATAATATTCTTTTGAGGCAAAACTAAATAATTAGATTACCTAAACATAAAGGGAATGAAAGCTAAAGCTACTTATTTGTTTTTTTTATGTTTAGGATACGACAGTTTACATAATGGTCTTACTTTCTTCGAAGTGAATAACAATTATGACAATTATCACGCCTCACGACGCGTCTCTTCAACATAGCTATAACAGTAATTAAGATAGTAAAGAGCGTTATCTTCAAAACTAGTAATGTTCAAACAAAAATACTGTCGCTGTCAAGCTCTTGATTTCGATTTACGACATCTAAACCACTGGACACCAGCCAAATTACATTTGCCGCTTACCAACCGCAATATGAACATAATTTATTTACTGTTGAAGCACAGTTTTGAATGGCTCTTTGACAAGCAACGAGACTTACACAATTTTGTTGAAGTTAACCTCAACTTTTGGAGATAAAGTATCAAATTCTCACAGGCCCATTACAGTATCAGAATAAAGAAGCGGCAACGAGTTTCTCCTAAATATTAATGAATAATAATTATAAACAATTACAGGCTGATTTAATGAATGGATGAAAGACAGTAGAGTTTATAAGAAAGAGATTGGTTGTCCGAGTTTTGGAAGGTAAGATAAAGAGGTGAAATAGACAACGCCTCCGTGGTTTCTTTGAATGTATGATTCGGCGAGCGATAAAAATCGCCGGTCTTATTCGTCAGTCTTTTTTTAATTAGTGAGGGGTCCGACATGTGAACCGAGGTGGCGGCCATTGTATGGAAAATAAAATACGACATTTACAAATGACTGTACTAGTAAGACATGGATATTGAGAAGGACACGATATAAAAGAAACGACGGAAGGGGAAAGCATTGTTTTAGTCTTATTTCAAAATTCAATGTATGCATTACTCATTCCAACTTTCCGTTGATCTGATAAGAAATTTTGAATTTAATTATCTTCTTTCTTATAACTATAACTGTTAGATCCATCCAATAAACATAAATATCTTTAAATATATCCTACAGGTGGAATTGTTTATCTAATATTTGATGTACAACTAGCATTTTTTGTTAAACTTGTGTTCTCTATCAAAACCGGTACCTAGTAGGTATCTAAAAGTGCTTAAGCATTGACGTATAAAGTAAGGACACGGCTAACGCGCGATAAATGAACTGAACCTTTTTGGAGTCAATCAGACTACAAAAAGCGCGTAGTGAAATTGTCTGTGGTTGGCTGCCTCCGTGAGCGGTCAAACACGACAAAATGCCTAATTGTGCACTGAAAAGTTGTACGAACTACCAAATTAAACATAACAAAAAAGATTATGGTATTACATATCACCGGTAAGTCACAAATATCTTATTATATCCACCTCTTTACATTATTTTATCAATTTTATTTGCTAAAATTTTTCGTTCCGACGCCATATTCCTTAATCGTGAATGACTTTGGAACTGCGCAACTGCGCTTAGTTGAACTATGCCGCGGGCGTTCAAGAGAATATTTTTGGTAATTTAAAAAAGTATTTGTTATGAATTGTCACATGGTAGTTCAATGCAGATGGCGTTACTGATCCTGCTATTCATAATGTCAAATTTGAAGGGCAATTTGTTCGGACAAGCCATTTCTATAGTATATATTTCTATGTGCTTAAGATATATTTTTTCTTAAACGCAGATTTTACAAAAGTGCTAAAGCTGTCAAATGAGCTTATTAATTTAATGTCGACAAACATCATTTGAGGCAGGCTTCAGAGCTCTGTTTTTTAAACCATCAGACGTATAATAGCAACATGTAATAAAATCAGAAATGGTACAATCATATGATTATAATCCTACACGTTTTTACTGCCTGTCTCATTAAATCACTTATCCATTACTTATCCACTAATTTCGATAGCTCATAATCAAGAGAGATAGCAATTTTCATTTCGCAATAAAATGTTCTAAGTACACGTACCCCTCTTATAATTTGCATAAATTAAATAAAGGTTAACACCGTATAATTCGTCCGTCCATCGAATCAACGAATCGTAGTTACAGAGCAAACAAAATGATTAGTAATGCTAATCGGGACGTAATTATACGGCATTTAGCTTGTTTTCTCCTTTGAAAATTGTATGGTAGTACTGCCGGTGTATTCTTTTGCAGAATGCCAAGCAAATCTCCGCAGGGGACAGACGATCAGCTGGATTCTTTGTCTAGTAAATTGTGGAAGTAACTAGAACAATTGTTACGTAGCGTTGAGCTTTGTTGGAAATAATTACGCGGGTGTGATAAAAATCTAGTTAAGGAAGAATATTATTCTTTGCTTTTAATAAAAAGTTTATGGAATATATATCTTACTTTAAGAGTACTTCGTCCATTTTAATACAATTTAATTGCGACATATATATTTGTTGAACAACCTTGACGGACTAAAAACATCTTTAACCAACCGCCACACAGATAACTGTTTGACGGTTAGTTAACATTAATATTAGTTAACAATACCATTTTTCAGTATGGTAATGGGATTGAGGTCTGTAATACTCGCGCAAGACATAGATCTCTGATGTAGCATATTATTATATAATATGCAATTACATAAGTATTTATGTGGACGATAGTGTCCTCAAGTTACCACTAGCGGCAGATTACACTTCAGTTCCCTGTTCCAATGTATCGTAAAGATCGTACCTAACTGGTTACACATGCCCGCTTACAAGTATTACGCACTTGACCTTTTTGGAGGACATTGCCAATCAGATCCGTGAATGTTGCCAAGGGCGACCCCTCCCATGTTCCTCATTACATTATATTTGTTCCCATTGCATTTGTCTATCCATTCTTTATTAATGACCCAACTATGAATGTGCTAATTATTTAGATGACTAGATATAAATGGTATTATTTTATTGAAGAGTGGTTATTATTCATGTTTATGGAATAAAAAGTTTTTAAGAAGCACATTTATATTAATATTTTTCGATTAATCAAGAAACTGATACAATCCCAAATAACAAATAAAGACTTAATAGTTTTTTCATAACCTAGAGAAGCTGTATATCAAATCAAGTGAGTATTTATTGAAGATTTCTAGGATTGTGCCTATAAATTCGCTTGTTTTAATCAACCGGCTTTTATCGTAATCAGATAGAAAACAAAGCGCGGCCTTGATTGCGAAGCCTAACAAAGCTGCGAATTGTATTCGGCGTATCTAGTTTAAGACTCACCGTCTAGACTGTAATTTTCGAAAAGTTGATTCAAGGTCTTTTTCACGTTAAAAAGTAAAATACCAAACATTTTCTTTTGATCTCTTTTGATAAAAATCTGAAGTTCTTTATTGTTTCACTAGATGTCGCTTTTTTAACTTCTCATTAAATTTAACAGATCTGATTTGATTTTTAGACATCAAAAGGCAGTTTTATCCAGTTTTCATTTAAAAAGTATTTTTAATATCTAAGATTCCACAAGTAAAACACTTTTGAGGTTTAATATGAGTTATTTTAATTCAAGTCTGATAAGAAATTGATTTAAAATATAATTTTGTAGAATTCTTTTTATGAGCTTCATAAACTTTTGCAATGACAATTTTATATAGGTCTTCAAATATATATATATTTTTTTTATAATTTATTTTTATATAAAAATACAATTAAACATTAATAATTTATTTAATGTAACTTTATATTTCTTTAGTGTTTTTTAAATAATAATTAAACATTTAAGTAGCAGACGAAACACCAGTTTGTGCGGACTGCACATATTGATTATGATGATTGAATTGATCTCCTTCATCTACCAAAATGTCGACGATGAATGAAGCCATACCCAATATTTATTATATATTAATACTTCCAAGTAGTTTGGCATAATTGATCTTCAGTTCTCAACATGAAGAGCCAAAATAAGTCATAACTTACATCCAATTTATGTTGGATTAATTACAACTTGCTGACAGATTTCGGCACAATTTTCTCAATTATAAACCTACGCACTGCTTCATTACATGCTCAGATTAATTAAAGTCGGTTAAGTAGTTTCAAAGTTATAACTACTGAACGTGAACTCGCGAACACAGTCTATTATACATTCTCATAGAACCTCCATTTTATATGTATAATCCAAGGTAAACAGTACTGTATAAAGCAGGTGTATAGTGAACTCTTTGATATGGAACAATTATGAAAAAATCTATGGATTTAAAGCTATTGATCTAAAATCACAATAGGTAGGATATGTGACAGACTAGAGGACCAACGCACAATGAGAGTTTTTGAGTGTTACAGCAACTGATATACCATCAAGCTAAAGTATTAGGAACTTCATTGCTATATGTTTAAGGGTTAAATTCTACTGGCAAATTATTTTCAAAGTCTTTTTATACTTTGTGTGCATGTGAATGACATGTTCAAAAATGTCTCCGAGATTTTTTTGACAATACTCAGTAATTGGTGGGTTGGGTACCTGGGTATATCGGTTTTGTTGTACTACAATGCAGTTGGTTTACAAAGAGACATACGGAACAGGAATATCAAAGTAATTTGCTCATTGAATTTCTTGTGTAATGAATTCAGTAGCTAAGCGGATTTGATTGCGTGTCATTATTCTTTTTGATATATTCTATGCTTATAATTTTTATTAGTTAGTCTTTTTTTCGAGTCATTTTACGTCAGTTATTTGATTGACATCAACCCTTCATTTTGATTGATTGATTGTTACTTTTATTGTCCTTTTAATACTTATTATTATATGGTAGTAAGTAGACAGTTAACTGCGTAAAAAGCGATATCAACATAACAATACATCTGGCTTTGTATGTATATTTTTGGCATTCCGCGTGGAACTAGATTGGTAGTCAGTAGCTTGTGAACTGATCGTGGGAATTGGATAGCATTATTTTCAGCGAAATACCTGAAATATTTGAGTGAAAATGTGTGTGTGTGTGTTTAGTTTTTTTTAAATTATTGTTATATTATAGGAATAGTTATAAACACTACCTAGGTTAAAGTCAATAATGCGGTGGGTAGTAATCAAACCCATTATACAATAGGTTTAGCACACAACTACAACTAATAAACTACAGTTGCTTATACTAAGTTGACACAATAATAAACATAACATCACGCCTATATTACCCAGAACAGTGTGGCAGAGGTGTACAACAACTACACTTCACCTGTTATGTTTAGGTTCCATGGGATAGGGGGTGAGCCTCTCGCCATGCACTGGGCACAAAACCAACTCCGTGCTACTATTCTGTCGGATTGCTGCTATTCTGCTAAACCTGACAGAAAGTTCATAATTTGAATCCGAATCCGCGAATTGAATCCGAGACTTTGCGAGACAGTTTTAACACACCAATATTGAGTTACTTTAAATTACTTTTTAGCATGTTATTTGAACTTAGAAAATAATTTATACGAACACCATTTTACTCAAATTGAATCCAATTAAGCCAAATAATTCTTTTTACACAAAGCATCCGTAAAAGAACTGAAAAGCTGAACAAATTAAAAATAGGGAGAAATAAAAGCCAGATATTTCCTCAAAACTCTAAAAATACCTTTTCAGTATTACAGTATGAATGGAAAACATTTTTACTGACCTGTTTTCAGTTGTACGCCGTTCGTGGTGGACATGAAAAGAAATAACAGAACTTTAGGTACGAATGACAGAAATATACAATAATAAGTGCCTATCCCAAAAAATAGTGTTAAAAATTGTGATTGACATGACTAGTATTGTACTAGTCTTGTCAATCACAATTATTTATTTATAACGATGATCTTATGGTTAAATTTATATAAAGTATTTATATATATAGTTGTAGTTACGATTACACAGAAGAATTTATAAAACGATTAGAATAGAGTTTAGATGTAGTTTTTGTTATAGTATTTAAGTATTTATTTTTATAGATTTCTTAGCATTGATCATAATTTTTATTTTTTGTTTTATTACTACTACTTCTTTTTTTGAACGAAAGGAACATTTTAACTTAAGTATAAGTTTTAAAAGAATTTATCAAAAAAAATATATTTCTATTTCTATAGTTTGAAATTTATAAGTTTTCATATCAATTAAAAAAAAAAAGACTCGCCATGAATAGGATTCTGAGTGACAGCTAATATTTAAAAATATATTCTAATAATTTTTGCTGATTTATACAAAAGTATAATATTGACAGCTTGTCTTCGGTAATTCAACCATATTGCAAAATTAATATTATTTTAGAAATATCATTTAATTCTGACGGCACTTCACAAAAATCGAGCTATTTTATTGGCTGTCAAAAATGTCTGGTCAGGTGTTAGGGTTGCAGGTTGCAGCAGACCTGGCTTTTTTAAATTTGGTTTGAACTGTTCCAAACTATTTAAGTTATACGGTAAGGCTTAATAAACGACGATTAATCTCACCAGACAAAAGTTCAAAAAGCAATGACAGCCGAAATTATGTAATAAGTTGGTCGATACTCCAAAACTTGGATATTGGAAATAACTTTCCAAGAACACGATAGCTATCGATCGAGGAGTAGGAGGAAAACTGTGAAAATATATCGCCTGTAATATTAACAATAATATCTAAATACTTTATTTTATATGAACGTATACGAGACCCCCTCAACTCGCAGCGAAGCTTTTAGTTACGTCGAAATTCGCAGACCGCAACATCTGGCGTGTACCACCTACCAGAATACTCGTAGATTGCATTTTGTCTACTTTCGTTAACGAATGTCTTGTCTCAACACAAATACCAACTTTAACGCCAGCTAATAAAGATCCTTTTCAACTGATAATATGGCCTAAAATTTCCTGGCGCTTGGGACGTTTCGCGTCGAGGACAGGTTTCAATCTGTTGTCTCCTGTTTCGGTACTATCGAGCTATTCTGTACAGATGCGGATTGCGGGTAGAAGAGACGCAAACTCGATTTCCTTGGGACCAATTTCGTGAAAATGAAAACGCAAAAATTACTACGAGATATAGTATAATGGGAACCTATGAATGCGGACCTGGGTTTGGGATTGCTTTGTTTCATAACATTACATTTAGATCAAATTGTGAGTTGGTACAATCTTATCATAATAATATGAAACTGGAACTAAGAAAAAACAATGATGTTATTTGGTTTTGTTAGTTTTGTCACTTTGTTCTCAAAGCTTGCTCGTTTACTGGTAGCATATGGAGAATATACGGCTATATGATTTCATTTTATATTTGCTTACATAAACATCTTATTTTTATTGAATATGATGTTTTGTGTTAAATAAAGCAATCAACTTATTTTTGTATTTTCTTCCACACAGTATGAGATTTCTACACGTTTTTTAAGATGTCGCTGTAAGTAAGTACATTGTGAAGTTGAGAATGGAAAATGTATTAACAATATTTTGTTTTATAGACAAAACTGAAAAACTTTTATGGAAATATTAAAAAAAAACATTTTATATAGTACCATAAAGAGTATAATAATATCACGTCACGATTCGTAAGATCTTCATTATTCATTTTAATCTCGAACTGATTTCTAATAATTTCTTTAAAGATCTCTACAATCATCACAAACAAAAAGACTGCCTCGATAGTCTTGTGGTTAGCGTCATTACAATAGCAGCACGGAGTTGGAATTGTGCCCGATGGATGGCGATAGGCTCACCCCCTATCCCATGGGCCTAATCATAACAGGTGAAGTGTGGGTGTTGTACACCTCTGCCACACCCTACTAGGTAATATAGGCGTGATGTTATGTAATCTCAACATAATCTTTAAACATTAATCTAGCCTTCCAATAATAAATTCAGTCGCTAATAACGTACCAAAGAAGTAGTTGTATTATATTAAGCGAAGATGGCGTAAAAGGATTGCGGCGACGCTAAGAGATCGAATAAAGAAACTTTTAATATTTACTCCCTTTGCTTTGTTCCTCTCTTTGCTCTCATTTGAAGAGCTTTGTGTCTGAGAAGTAGGTAGTGCGGTTCTTTAAACTATAGGAAAAGTTCTACAGGATACTGATAGTGGAGTTTTATATTATTTGATGTTCTTTCTACAATAGGTATTGAGATAGCATTGTTACAATGAAAAGTTTTTCTCTTTGTATATTCCTCTTGTCTCAAGAAGTCTTATTTTATATTATTTATAGAAGAACTGAACTAATAATTAATATTTGCACACTGTTGAGGATATGGCAGATACTCCTCTTGCACGAACGTGTAGTCCACCTGATGGTAAGTAGAAAAGTGGAGTGGAGTTAGTTCTTAAAAAACTAACCAACTTTTTTTTGTATCTTCTTCCACACAGTTTGAGATTTCTACACGTTTGTAAAGATGTCGCTGTAAGTACATTGGGAATATTGTGATTCATATATTTTAAAAAAGAGTATTTTTTGGAAATATGAATATTTTAATAAAGAGGATTTTTTTTAAACATATGGGTAAGTTCATTTTTAAAAATATAGTTTCATCTAGCGCATTAAATAGTATTTCATTATTCATTCATCATCATTATTAATTTAAACATCGTAATGATTTCCAACAATTGCTTTTACGATCTCAAAAAAATCTTTTAACATTAATCAAGCCTTCCAATAATAAATCCAGTCCCTAATAACGTACCAAGGAAGTAGTTGTATTATAATAAGCGAAGATGGCGTAAAAGGATTGCGGCGACGCTAAGAGATCGAATAAAGAAACTTTTAATATTTTCTCCCTTTGCTTTGTTCCTCTCTTTGCTCTCATTTGAAGAGCTTTGTGTCTGAGAAGTAGGTAGTGCGGTTCTTTAAACTATAGGAAAAGTTCTACAGGATACTGATAGTCGAGTTTTATATTAGGTATTTGATGTTCTTTCTACAAAAGGTATTGAGATAGTATTGTTACAATGAAAAGTTTTACTCTTTATATATTTCCTCTTGTCTCAAGTTTGATATTATTTATAGAAGAACTGAACTAAAAATTAATATTTGCACACTGCTGAGGATATGGCAGATACTCCTCTTGCACGAACGTGTAGTCCTCCTGATGGTAAGCAGAAAAGTGGAGTGGAATTAGTTCTTAAAAAACTAACCAACTTTTTTTTGTATATTCTTCCACACAGTTTGAAATTTCTACACGTTTTTTAATATGTCGCTGTAAGTACATTGGGAATATTGTGATTCATATATTTTTTTTATGGAAATATAAGTAAGTTCATTTTTAAAAATACACACAATCTAGCACATTAAATAGTATTTCATTATTCATTCATCATCATTATTAATTTAAACATCGAAATGATTTCCAACAATTGCTTTTACGATCTCAACAAAATCTTATAACATTAATCTAGCCTTCCAATAATAATATCCAGCCTAATAACGTACCAAGGAAGTAGTTGTATTATATTAAGCGAAGATGGCGTAAAAGGATTGCGGCGACGCTAAGAGATCGAATAAAGTAACTTTTAATATTTTCTCCCTTTGCTTTGTTCCTCTCTTTGCTCTCATTTGAAGAGCTTTGTGTCTGAGAAGTAGGTAGTGCGGTTCTTTAAACTATAGGAAAAGTTCTACAGGATATTGATAGTCGAGTTTTATATTATTTGATGTTCTTTCTACAATAGGTATTGAGATAGTATTGTTACAATGAAAAGTTTTACTCTTTATATATTTTCTCTCGTCTCAAGTTTGATATTATTTTTTATTTTTTATTATACTACGCCCACAGCGAACGAACTTGTAATCCACCTGATGGTAAGTGGAGTACAGGAGTAAGTGGATGTACCCATGGACATCAACAATCCACAAAAGCAGATTGTAGATGCGTCGCTGCAGCTAAAGACTACGGTGTTATGCCTCATGTGCCAGTAATTTCAGGGCCTGATCTCACCACCAAACCGGAACACAGTAATGGAAGCACTACTATTTGGCGGTAGGTTAAAGGTGAGACGGTGGTGCTGCCGCCTTCGAGCTCATTTACAAAAGCTCTCGCACCAGTAAGGTAAAGTAAAATTTATAGAAGAACAGAACTAAGAATTAACATTTGCACAATGTCAAGTATATGGTAGATACTACTTTTGCAGCGAACGAACGGGTAGTTCACCTGATTAGTGGTGCACAGCATATAGACATCAACAATCCACAAAAAGCGTTAATTGTGTACAGCCCATGGACACAAAAGCAGATTGTAAATGCAAAACACATTATGCTATCTTCGTTTCCTATTTGTTTAGAAAGTATCAGAAATAAAGAAGATTGGACTAACAACTTTTAAGATACATTCATAATATGTTCAATATTATATAATACTATATAATATTCAACATCAGAATCGTAAACACTATCCAAATTGATCGTATTCAAGACATCAAAAATATCAATCTATTGGGTATCAACTATACGGTTGTATTTTACAGTCATGCATAATAATATTATGTATAATAAAAAACAATAGCTCCACGCATATCATAAATAGACTTTAAAACAATAACAATACTACGCCCATCAAATTCAACGGTATTGATACCATAAAGCGTAGAACCACAGAAGGCTCACTTTCAACGTTCACTTAGTGCCCCGCAAAAAATACAATATACTGTTACGACGGAAATTGCTTTATAGTATAATATAAGTACCACTAGTAGTTCCAATGTATTGTTATATCTTATGTGCATAGATATACAGATACAAAAGTATTAATAAATAAGTGGTATTCATGCCGGATACGTAAGAGTAAAGTTAAAATCAATACGTGAACAAAGCATCAAATTGTTAAATTAGCTTTACAAAACATGGTGATAACAAGTTTTTTACAACGTGAGGTGAAGACATTACGGGTTATAGAATACGGGTTACTCACGTTATTTTATTCTCGGCTGAAATATTAAGGTTATTCACGTAGAATCACCCGTATTCTCAATAATAATAATGTAGATGGTTTATTTATACCGTTAGTTACACATTCACAGTTCATCACACACACACAGGCATTTAAACGCACGCTTACCATACCCAAAAGTTTGCCATGCATTTCAACCATCCTTTACTTAGTGAATCATCTGTACTCTATACAAATTTATGCTATATTCTGGCAGCCGGAAGCATCGTTTAATAAATCAAACACATTATTGTGCCATGCGTTATTGTCCCACATCAATTTCTACCTTTATTTACACTGGAAATGTAGGCACGTGATAGGTAGGAATTAGGCCCACTGTGCTATTAAATGACGCGAGCTTAACTACTTTTTATTGGCGGTGAAAATATTATACGGGAATATATTTATTAAAACACGAAAATGAAAACTTACGTGGAGACCATCGGTTTTTCATTAATTACCCTATGACATCCATACTGTATATCATGATAATTATTATTCCAATTTAAAGCTATACTGTAAGTCACTAGCTATCTAAAACCGTTCTTTGTTAACTTTGGTAACTTAAAAAGTTACCTTCTGTTCAATCCTAATTTTATTTTACGACTGGATCTTAAAGCATCGGTAAACGTTTCATTTGTTGAATAAAAAAATGTAACTGTGTAACAATAAGGTTTACCCTTTTATTAAAAAAATAGCGTAATCTGCCCCTGGCAATGCATTCGTAAGCTCCGAAAAGCCTTTTTATCCTTTTCGGTAGAACATTTGTGACAGTTAAAACTGATACGGTTAAGCTATATAAAAGGTTTCTAAATACCTCGATGGTTAATTGAAGAGTGGAAGCGACTTCTTGCCGCGAATCATGTGTTTGATTTTGGGGTCAGGCAAAAATGTTATGAAGGATTTTCTGTGAGAACATTTTCAGCAGCATCATAAATAAATTACAAATTTTATAAATTTTGGATTTCTTACATTAGATAGAACGCAAGAAGCAATTACACTATCCAAATGACAAGGCCAGATACACACATTCACTCACACAAGCACGCCCAGTCTCAGAACAAATCTTTGCGAATCACTCAAAGATTTGTCCCATGTGGGGATCGAACCCACAACACCAGTGCAGTGGAGAGCGGCGAGGCGACCGCTTAAACCACTACACCACACGTGAAGACAATTCATCATGAGTCTGCATCTGTCTCATCAGGCTTCACAGGCATCACTTTCTATCACAGTTATGGTATTTAAACATATCTGGTAAAGTGTAGGTGTCTTACCATACATCTCTACCTGCTTTTATGAAATAAATACAAGCGTGATGTTGTCTTTTTTAGTAAACGGTTACAGATCGGGTCACGTAAAAAGAGCTAGACCAACGTAATTAGGATATTCGCTTAGTTTTGAGAATCTACTTTTGAGTATTTAACCGTTCTTATAAGGAAAACCATGGTTTGTCACGATATTAGTAACAGATTTAGCACTGATGACCCCAACGTGTTAACCCAACGTTTAACACTAAGCTATACCTTTTGATATCTCTGTCTCGTACAAATAATATTGAATGACAGAGAAAGATGGAAACACGTATTTAAAAGAACTATAAACCAAGAAGTTTGGTGAAATTGAGGTTTTAAGTTGTGCTTGATGAAAAAACGAACAAGGAGCTATTTATAGAACTGTGACTAAACAAACATTTGTAAACAAATTAAACTACTGACAGCTTTTTGTAACATTAAGGAAAATTTTAATGCTATTTTATGCGACAGAACGTTTGATCTAGTGACCTGGCCGTCTATTATCGGTCGTAAATATTTATATTCAGCAGTTTATTAGTTTCTTTGCCGATTAAATAACTTTTAGAATTATAATTAATATTAGTCCAATACAAATTAATTTATTATTATTGAGAATACTGGTTACTCACGTTACTTTAGCCGGGATATGCCGACTAGTTTCGAATCTAGTACGTAGATTCATCAACTGGGCTATTAATCGCGTGTCGTCGCCTCCGCGCGACGTCTCGCACTGTAACCCGTATTCTCAATTATAATGTCTTCACCTCACGTCGGTTTTAATAATATTAAATTCATTTATTGTTTACCACGGGTGAAAATACAGATTTTACACAATTCAATTAGTACTGCTGTAGTATAACTATTAGGCGTACAATATTTATTTTTTGTTTGAAACTGATAAAATGTAAAAATAATCAATATACCAGAATGATTACATGTCAATAATATTATTAAAACCGACGTGAGGTGAAGACATTATTAATGAGAATACGGGTTACTCACGTTTTTTTTAGCCGGGATATGCTCGCCCAGTTGATGAATCTACGTAATAGATTCGAAACTAGTCGGCATATCCCAGCTAAAATAACGTGAGTAACCCGTTTTCTCAATAATAGATAAACAGTCATGTCATTAAACAGATCCGAATTAGATACCATTAAGAGTGATAAATGTCGATATATAACTGACTATTTACAATTTATAATATAAAATAATCGTTATTTTTTATTTAGGAACTCATTTAATGAGGTTATGTATACTCAAACTTAAAGCCGCATATTGTGCATACTTAGATAATACTCTTCATGATCTCTTCATAAATAGTATTCAATCTGTGTGTACAATAAAGAGTTTTTTATCTATCTATCTATCAAACCAGGAACAAAAAGCACCTGACTTAGAGGCGCTTGGTTTTTGATTTGTTTATTAGTTAGATTGGGTAATTTTTGCTGTTTTATTCCTGTAACTTTAAGAAAATGTGGATGTCGGCCATTTCGTGAAATGATCGCATTTCATAAAATGTTTTATTGTATATTGGCCATATTATTGAATCGTCAACATTTCACGATTTTGTCATCCAAGTCTGGTCAGATCGTATAAATAGGACACCCATAAAATTTTGCTCGGTTTTTTGGACCTTAATATTATTTTCATCGTTTTTTAGGGTTCCGTACCTCAAAAGGTAAAAACGGAACCCTTATAGGATCACTTTGTTGTCCGTCTGTCTGTCTGTCTGTCAAGACCTTTTTTCTCAGGAACGCGTGGAGGTATCAAGCTGAAATTCATATCAAATACTCAAGTCTATAGTCTCTTGGAGCTGTGAAAAAATCAAACTTCTAAGTCAACGCGATCAAAAGATACTCCCGTTTATGCCGCAAATTTTCGACACTCGCAAGGGAATCAAAACCTACAGGGTACTTCCCGTGAACTCAGAATCTTGAAATTTGGTACGAAGCAACGTCTTATAACACAGATAAAGAAAAATTGCGAAAAGCATAAATTTTTAGTTACATCATATAATAAAAATATTTTTAATAATTTTAAACTTATTACCCCTTTACTCATGAACGCGTAGTGGTATTATATTGAAATTCTTAACAAATACTCAAGTCTATAATATCTTTAAGCTGTAACAAAATCAAACTTCTACGTCAACGCAATCAAAAGATACAGCAATTAAAGCCGCATATTTTGAAACTCGCAACTACTCGCAAGGGAATCAAAACCTAAAGGATACTTCCAGACGACCTGGAATCTTGAAATTTGGCATGAAGCAACGTTATAAAGTACACATATAGGAAAAATTCCGAAAATCTTAAATTTTTAGTTACATCACATAGTATATTTTTTTTAATAATCATAAACTTACTAGCTGACCCAGCAAACGTTGTTCAGCGATTAAAAAAAAAAAACAGATGTTGGCCGATTCTCAGACCTACCCGATATGCACACAAAATTTCATGCAAATCGGTTCAGCCGTTTCGGAGGAGTTTGGAAACAAACACCGCAACACGAGAATTTTATATATTAGACTTGCTGACCCAGCAAACGTTGTTATGCGATTAACAAAAAAAATAAAAAAAAAGATTTTGGCCGATTCTCAGACCTACCCGATATGCACACAAAATTTCATGCAAATTGGTTCAGCCATTTCGGAGGAGTTTGGAAACAAACACCGCGACACGAGAATTTTGCTTCCCATTCCCTCTCGCTCCACACCATGGTCTGAACCAGGGGCCCGGCCCTACGAGAGGTCGCTGCCGCCGATTGTTTATGGATTTCAATTAGCAATAAAAATACCATAACTTTTACTTATATACCTACAGGTTTGTACGGAACCCTCGGTGCGCGAGTCTGACTCGCACTTGGCCGGTTTTTTTTTTTATAAGCACTTTCTTTATTTATTTATTTAAGATCATTGAATAACTTTTTTTTTTACTTTATCAATGCGATTAACAACAACATCGTCAGTAAATAATCTTTAGCGGCCGCCATTTTTACATACACAAAGCACTTGCAGCACCACTAACGATATTTAATGTAAAATTACGATAATTATGATCAAATAATATAGACCATGTCATGGAGTAGCCGAGCGTTTAGTTGCCCATGTCGAGGAACGATTTCTTATTACTATTATTCTTTTATCATAAGTGCACCAGATCTTTATCATGATTGTGGCCAATTTACAATAAAACATTTCATGAAATGCGACCAATTCACGAAAATCTCGAGCATTTCACGTAGTCAGTAAATTTATTTACGCTACGAAAAAAATACTCCGAACAATCTTATACCGCGAATTATAAATGTGTACGTACCTATTCTTCGTATAGTTTTATAATTAAATTATAAGGGAATTAACAACATCATTATTAAACCAGAACATACTACCTAAACAATAAGACCGTTCTCACATCCCATTATTTACCCACCAAATAAAGTCCAGACATCCGAACCCATATCTCACAATCATGTCTTTGGTATACAGAGCTACATATCGTGCTATTCAGCTATTATAAGCTGGTCTCGCGGTACACGGGAAGACTACACGAAACCATCTTATACTGAAGATGTTTAACTTGAATTGTAGCCGTGTGTACAATGCTTCTTACCGAACAGCTACTTCAGTATCAGCACGCTTGAAGACACTCTTATTTCTTAATCCTAAGTAAACATTTTACTGAGGTAGTAATTGCTTAGTATGCAATTGACATATTTTCCCTTTTTGGTACGAAAAAATGCTATTTAGTAGCGGAACTTAGTCTAGGAATATACCTCGTAGATAAAGATGTACTCACTCCCTTCTGGATAGAATTTAAACGTAACCGGTGAAGTGTGGGCTCAATATACAACTGTTAGCGCATTTTGAGTAATACAGGCATAGTGCTATGTACGTATATATTTTATAATTATAATTTCAAAAATTTATATTAACATAATCTTTATTATTGAATCTGAACAATAAGGCGCCCTTACATCCCATTTGAGGCACTAAATGAAGTCCACACATACCCATATCCCACAGTGAAGAAATACTTCAAACATATCAGCACGCTTGAAGACACTCCAATTTCTTAGTCCTAAATAAATATGTTACGGAGGCAGTAATTGCTCTCAATGTTTACCATCTTTTATTGTGTATCGACGTTCAAATATTGTTTTTGGATGCATCAGCTGTCCTACCTACAGCCGCGATTGTTATTTGAGAAGCTCAAAAGTTAATTTAGCGTTGATTTCGGTTTTATTTTATTTGTATTGTAAACTGCGAACGGATTCCTTCCTTTAGATTGCACAAGAATGCAGCTTACCGGTGGCAGTGGTGTGGTTTAATTTGTTTTTAATTTTGCGAGGATAGATGGGTTGCCTAATAGGTTAGTGAAACAGCTGGAATATATTCTCAGTGTGAAATTATTGATTTCGGTAAAGTCCAACATGGTTAGTTTTTATTTTTTTTTTAACTTTGAATAAATGGAGATCTTTATTTACAGAAAAATATAAATAAAGATAGTTTGGTTACATTGTTCAGCAACTGTTTCTAATTGCGATATCGTATTAAACTATTCTTACCTATATCGGGTACAAATTTCATCTGTGAAAAAATGGATTGTTAACGAAGAAATGTGGACGGTTGTAGTGATAGAATAATTGTAAAAAAGCTAAAGCTAAAATATCGAGTTGAATATGATCCGCTGTATTTTTTTATGGTCTTCAACGACAAACTGACGATTAAAATAGAATCAATTCGAGACAAAGCCACACTTGTTACACTTTGGCTATTGAAATTTATAGCTTCTTAACTTTAAGCACCACAAACTTGACTTACACCCGCCCCGAGCTACACCCACCAACAATTACTAAGTAGCCATTTCCAAAACTAAAAAAATGGCGGTAAACCGATATGAATAAACGGCACCTACCGTCGGCTCTCTTAAGTTACAACACTACAAAGACGCTACCATGTAATTTGAGAATCTAAAGGAAACTAAGGCGACAGTCGACGGGGACACTAAAAAAATACTCTCAATCGAGCGCAAAAGAAATTCAATATGGCACTGGAACTCGGATTAAATTTTGCACAATCTTAGACGCGATCGGCAGCTGTTGCCAGAAATTTAACCAACCATTGATGTGATGAGATTCTACGGAGAAACGATAAACTTCAACGGTCCCACTGAAATTATTGAGATAAAGTAATAACTCTCCCAAGTCCCTACTTTGATGAATGTTCCGACGATAACGAAGAAACCAAGACAATAGCTCTTAAATAGTTCAAGTTTGTTTTCCTTCAAATATTTTGTCATCCCTATTCTTAAACACTCAAAATAACAACCAAATTATAAAGAGAAAATTGCCCTATAAAATGTCCATTATCAAAATTCAACAATTTTATGTTGATGTTCTGTGTTTATCTTAGACACCTTGAATACCAGCTTTTACGATATCCATAACATCAGTTTTAAATAAAATACCGGTGTCAAAACCGTGGTTAAAAACAATACAAAGGTTTGATATTACCAACGAAAGTAATAAATATAAAACAATTTTATGCACTGCATCATTTAGAAGTTCTATAATATGAGATTACGTTACTATTTTATGATAGCTTTTAGTTCCAAATGGCGCTGTCGTTCGAATTCTATATCTAAATTAACTTCATTTAAATTGGTCACGGTGAAAATAAAACAAGGAAATGTAATAAAAAGGGTTTTACTGTGCAACTTTATTGGAAAATATAAGTGCAGCTTAAATTTGAAGTGAGTCATCAGAGAGATATAAATATTATATTTGGAGACAGTAGTTATGTACCTGTGGTTGAATAAATATTTTACCAAGTTGGAGGACAAATTTTTGTTTGCTAAGCTTCTGTATTCAGTAATTCGTGATACCCGAGCCAGTAAAGCGAAAACATTGGAGTGAGTAAATAAAGCGAGAGACCCGCTACGACAAACAATCAACCAGCCTTGCGGACGTGTAATCGGATACAAAATGGTCCTTGGTACCACTCAAGAGCTCACAGACTCACACAGTAGCCGCTCTCCAAAGGAAATTACATCGAATTACAACATTTCCCCGGTGGGACGATAAAAATGGACATGCAATAGAAAAGTCAGGCCTTTTTTCCTATCGTTGAAAGACAAAAGAAACCGTATCGATTTTATTTTGTATAAGCTCTGGCAATGCGAAACCACATAAGACTAAATACAATTAACTACCTAGAAATTATTTCTAGAGGATTCGGTTCGTAAGCTATTACAAACAAAATGTACTCGTTTTCTAAAAGATAAAAGAAAATTCTTAAAGTACATCATAAAATAATGATTAAAGACGCAAGCCTACTTACATTTTTATGAAGCTATAAGATAAAACTATAATAACTTGCCTCATACCGTACGTAACGTGAGTGGAATTGAATAAAATTTACGATAATGTTATCATTACAAACCATCGAATAGTGAATCCTTCAAATAAAATCCAAGACTGGACGGAGCGAGTAAATAGTATTAGTCCCGAGTCCATTGTTCTGACAACTCAGCGATTTTTGATACCTTTCAAATAAGAGATCTCAGAAATACTGTAGTCACAAAATGTCCGTACAGTTGCCTTTTATTATTTCTCTCTGTAAAGCTCGATTTTTACTACATACGTTCCCGTGGTAATGACATCGAGTACCCAACTTAGTCTAAAATACAAGAAAGATTTTTATTCCCTCGATGAAAATTTTTCAAGTCTACGAGTACGTAAATGATTCAACAGTGTTGTGAAAGTTTCTGCACTACTTGCTCCGAATCTATCATTGCACGTTGCTGAATATGCAATTTTATGGTTATTCGTGTGAATAGTTCGATTCGTGACGTAATCTGAAATGATTGATGGTCGATATGACTCAGGCAATATCGAATAACTCTTCAAAGGGATGCCAATTTGCTGAAATCAGACATTTTGCCTTTTTCATAAAAATGTGCGCTATTTTTATCAAATGAACGACTGTTTGATGTATTGCGTGACTTTCTATTTAATTGACCTCTTGTATTGGTGTTGTAGAATAATAAGAATAAGGACGGAGTTCTCACGATAAGTTTTATTATAATCGACTAAAAAGGTTACTCCTTTTAATAAATAAAAAAATCTGTAGAGACTTCGTTGACATATCAGAGATCTTATCCGAACTAAACCTTCGCACAATGCTCAGTAATAATGGGCGCACAAAAAATGATTGGTATCAAAAAGCGGCAATAAAGGGGACAAAAATATCCACAAAACACATACACATGAGCAGATCTGGCGACAAAAAGTTTGGTTGTTTACTTGTGTGCGTTGCTCGACCAAAGGGTTTTGGACTTATAGTTCTTTATGTACGCTCTGAATAGGAGCAGCAAAAAACGGACGCAACAGAAACGTATTTATTTAAAATGTTTAATAACAGAGCGGCTCGTAAAACTAGCTCTATTTTTCTTGACTATTGTCAATCTGATCTTTAGATGTGATATGGTCCTTGCCTCTCGGGCACTCTCGTTAATGGGGTACCTATGAGGCCGAACCCGCATTGTATGTGCACGGAAGATTTCTATACCAGCGACCCTACGTGACAAAACTTTGTCCCTCCCTACATTCAAATTTCTGAAGGAGCAATTGAAATTGGAGATGGTAAAGAGAATTAGAGCGGGGTCTTTTTCGAGCGCCCGTTTTGTTTTGTGCGCGTTCAAAGCGGGGTTTCTTTTGAATCTCGATCAACCATCGAACTGGAAGTGGGGGGAGCGTTTATTAGGATTCCCTACGGCCTACCAATCGGCCGTTGCGACATCGCGTAATCTAATAGCTTATTAATGAGGGGAAGCCATCGATCGACCCTTATTTTTCTATCCTAGTCGACTTTAAAATAAAGGATAGCATCTCTTTCATGCGTATTATTTACCGGTGGTTTATTACGCGGTATTGCCGTCTTGTTCCTGCGGCCGAGTACGCATCGCGAAGTGGGAAGGTCGGTGGCGCGGGCTCCTCCCACTAAATTTATAATACAATAAATGAGTGAAGCCGCGGCGTGGAACCGGCCGCGGAGATAACACGTAATGTGAGGTTATTGCGTAAAAACAAACGGAAAAAAACTCATCCGTAAGAGAGATATACGGTTTCGCGTTGCAGACCTTAACGAGCCGAGCCAGAGCTAATATACGAGCGGCAGATTCGCGCTCCATGGATTATATGAGCAATAAAGAGGATAATTTAAAATTACGTTTGCCACAATGTTGCTATTAACCATGATTGTTGAAACATTGAGCTTAGCGTTCGCGCTTTACACGATGTTACATAATATAGGCACATAGTCCTCTCTGCCTCCGAAGTTTCAGGTTACAAATGATTCAATTTACTTTTATGTTCGAGAAAAAATACGATAGATGAGAGAAGTTGGAGCGATGAGGAGTACCTTAAGAATATTATGGAATAAAACTTAATTCAAGGATAGTAAATTGAATTTTAAAGCGTCAATAAAATCACAGATTCGTTTAAGGTTCTAGCTTAATCTGTTGAATGGAGTATTTTTTACGGGTATTTTGAAAAGGTTTCTCTTAACACACTTTAGTTACGGTAGCGATGAGCTCAAAGGAAGGAAATGACTATTTCTTTGTATCGATAAGCGTATAATTACTGATTAGTTTCTTGTTGTTTCAACTGTTAGCTGCGAACTCATTTAAAATCGGAGCAAAAAGGACCACCCCATCAGATAATTGGTACAGAGCTAAAAAACACACTCCAAAATCGCTCTTTAAAAATTATGTCCAATGAATCTATTGTTACATATCTAATATTTAAAAAAAACTGCTAATACAAATTAAATTTTAAACAAACAAGCTGAATTTTGCCTAAGTTAAGAGATTGCTAATTAAACAATCAAGTAACTAAATTGTTATTAGTTTAGTACATCTGTTTTAAGAAGTTCTTTGTTGAAAAGTATCGTTATATAATTAAAAACGAATATTATCTGTATTAAAAACAAATATTTACTTTACGTCATCATTTTTCATCATCATTTAGCCTCTCGCAGTCCACTGCTGGACATAGGCCTCTCTTAATGTGCGCCACAACACCCGGTCCTGTGCCTTCCGCATCCAGTCCCCTCCAGCGACCTTCTTCAGGTCGTCAGTCCACCTGGCAGGGGGGCGTCCCACCTTACGGTTGCCGAGTCGCGGTCTCCATTCCAGGACTCGTTTGCTCCAGCGGCTGTCGGTCCGTCGGCAAACGTGACCAGCCCACTGCCACTTCAGCGAGCTTATTTTGCGAGCTATGTCGGTCACTTTGGTTCTTTGTCGGATGACCTCATTACGAATTTTATCCTTCAAAGAAACTCCGAGCATAGCTCGCTCCATAGCCCGCTGCGCGACTTTAAATTTGTGGACTAGTGCAACCGTTACTTTACGTATATGTTTTATATTTCATGGTATGTATGTATTTATATTAAGATTGTTTATATTTATAGTTGTGCATACATGTATGTATACATCATTTATTTTACTTTTAAGCACTTTCTAGTTTTTAAACTACACTAAAAGTTGCCTCAAAGAAATCATTGAACAATGATAAGGCTGCCCATTGTGCATAGTTTGATAAAACTCTTTTATAAATTGTATTTAATCTGTGTGTAGAATAAAGAATTTTCTATCTATCCATCTATCTATCATCTATATATCAACAATCTATCATTTTGTTGAGCTAGTTAACATTATTTACAACCCAACGTACAAGCTACTACATAATATAACAACCTATAAAAATAAAGTAACAAAATAGGATAATACTTAAATTGTAACTAATTGCTAAGACCTTATCTCAAAGATCGAAATTCGTTGACGCGCGTCAAGTATAACAAATTTTGAAGCGATGACTCGACGATTACCCAAAGGTTCTAACGCGGTATGACGTCATGAATAACATTACATAGAAATACGTTTTACTTGGTTATACTTCATACATGTCCACTACGCCTTAATGGACTTGTCATGTTATGGTAATAACTAACAACCTGATAAGTCCGTATATCATTTTATTACTATCTTGGTACCAGCAAGAATCTATTCTCGGTGGTATAATTGTATTAGCGGCATATCTTATCCGAAATTTTTGATTAATGTTCGACCAGGATCGCACTGGAGCAACCGATGGCTACATGTTCATGATCTTCGAGATTACAATGAAAAATATTGTATGGTAAGTTGTGTGATGTATTGTATGTGCTTGTATTTTATCATCGTGGGACCGGTTTGATATCTGTTGGCTACCGGATCGGGCTACAAGTGTGTCGATTCGAGGAATTCAATAAACTATAATATGTATTGAACTATTGCGCTTATAAATAAAGTACTTTCATGTTGTAGAATATCTTTGATGGTTTTGGTAATAAAACAAGTAGCTAGCTATCAATAAAACGTTGCAGTTATGATGTAAGCCATGAAAATGTTCTTACCTACCTAGTAATAACATAACATCACGCATATATTACCCAAAAGGGTGTGGCAGAGGTGTACGACACCCACATTTAACCTATTATGTTTAGGTCCCATGGGAAAGGGGTGAGCCTATCGCAATCCACCGGGCACAATTCCAACTCCGTGCTACTATTGCTAATTTTCAAACGGAAAATTCACAAATATCACTTTGCCTGACCCGGGAATCGAACTCGAGACCTTTTTTTTTATTTATTAGCTTTCTCTAGCCTAGACTTAGTTACTTAGGATGTTTGGCCGTCCTTTCTCTTAATGGACATAGAGGAATAACAATATTATTCGTCAATGTAAAATATTCGTGCTATTGTATATTGCTTATTTGTGTCATATTTCTTTCGTACATTTTATAACACATGATATACAGGCATTTAGGTTTATCAAGTACGTCACTTGATAACCCGAACCAATTAGGAGCAGGTGTATGAGACGTTGATAGCGTATTCAGTACTCTTATTTCTCATTACTATATTAAATCTTTGGACATTTTCTGCAAGATATGATACGATAAATATCACGATTAATTAAAATGCAAAATCTATTTAGTAGTGGTCAATTTTCATTTATTTATGTCTAAGTACTTCCATGTGCGTAAAAAAAGTTGGTTTGAATACTTCTTTCATCAATCGATATGAAACGTGCTTAGAATAGAGAGTATTCTAAGCACGTTTCATCACAAAACAGAAATAGCTTATCTCTTTAGTGTTAATGACCTCGAAATTTGGTGTTATCAAAAAGAACTGGCAATAAATAGGTCAATTTCTTGTTTTGACGAGTGAAGTTATGTGTCGGGTCTATCGTTGAAGTGCCATGAACTATGTGATTGGAGATAAAACGCTGCGAGAGGTGATAAGAAACGTATGCACTACGCCTTATGTGTTTACCAAATAGGTACTCTATAACAGCCTACAGGTTGCATGGGCCAGAATAGGGCTGCCAAAAAACAAAATTTCTTAGTTGCTATTAAAATTACGTGAGAGTTTTTGCAGCCCTCTTGGCACGGCTAGTTATTTTCGATATTTTGTTACGATTATTGCGTATAAGAAATTGAGGTTTGTGTTGAAAACTACGTTATTGTCAATTTTTTACATCAGCAGCAAGTGGTAGGCAGGTGATGTAGTTATTCTCAAACTTTAAGGTCCAGTTTCCGAGGTTTTGGATAGATCTTATCCAACCAATAAAATATAACCTGACTGAATATAAAAGTGACACAAGTAACACTCGAATGAAGAATACAGCTGTAATTTTCATTTATGTGTTTTATTCGCTTATTCTGCCAATAAGGTTTATCTCAAACCAGTGAAATTGCGTCTAAGGCAGTTAATTTACCTAACACTTTATTTTTTAAATTAAATTAACTTAAATTTAATTTGAACTGTGGCTTAAGACAATTTCAAGCAGCTAAAGTGTACAAATATCTAGGTATCTTAAATTAATTCAACAACAATAAATTTGGCCAAAACTGAAGTTTTTTACTGCGCGGCAATCCTAAAAATGATTCATCAAAATAATGTATGTGAATGACTGAAAGTAATAAGTGTCTGGAGTATTTAGAGACGTGGGTCGTTTGAAATATGTACAGTAATTTAAAGCGTTAATGGAAACTAGTTTTTGTCAAGAAACTTGCTTTAATATGTATTTTGAAATGTTAGTCGTGATATCAGAAAAAGGAAGCGTAATTTGTTCATTTATATCATCTTAAATATGATTCAAAAAACAAACTGAAGACGTATAGACCGTTCGAATTAAATATTATTTGAGAGCTACGGGCATCAAATGATAGGAGGCAAAAACTAACCTATTTTAAAACATTTTCTTGAATAGATTGTCAAGGACAAGTTTGTATATGTATAGCGTTTCGTGAAAGCAATATAATGTATGTCAGTGGCGCCACCGGACCCGAAATTGGAAACTAAAAACTACAAATATTTTCAAATTCCTAAATACTTCTACACGCTTTTAAGTTCAAATATAGTGGGTAGGAACGTCATGAAATGACGTATCATACAGTTAAGAAATTTAGGGTTCTGGTAAGATGCGACCGTAGCTGGACGGCTAAAGCGGCTGTCCGGTGTGCAGTAAGGTCGCAGGTTCAAATCCTGTCGGTCCCATGTCTTTTTTAACAGTTTCTTAGTATAATTTGCTAAGCATAGCTAAATGCTATAAAAATAATCAAAGAAGGAACAATTAAATTAAAATAGCAGTAGAATTATTGATGAATTGTAAAAAAATAAAATATATAAATAGTTTAAATGTGGCACAGAGCCTATAACAATTCAGTCGTTGACATTCTAAGAATAACTACCAACCATTTGTTGAGAATAAACCAGAGTTAACCTTTTAACATTTTTACATCACATTCCACAGAAAAATGACCAACGACCAATAAACCTTTGTGATGCAAATATAAAAAAAAACGGCTATACCGTAAAGAGGTACGCATCAAAACCGTTTTGTATTCCGTTTTCGAATATCTGTCCGCATATTTTATAATATGCAATGGAAGTCTGAATGTGAAGAGTGAGGTACCGGTACCTGTTTCAATGTTTTCTAAGTGCCTGCGCGCGCTTTGACAAATATGTTACCATTGTTGAATTACTGAGGAAATACAAAAGACAAAGAGACACGTAATATGAAAGTCTTAGCATTGGGCTCTGGGCTTTTACTGTACGGACGCATGAAAGAGTAAAATTCGAGGCCTGGCTGGAATATTAAATTTGAAGTTTCTATGTTTGTAGAAATGCTTCTATTTAAATCGTAAAATACAGTTCCAATTTTTTTTGTAACTCCATAGTTACAAAAAAAGAGTGATAAATGAGGTTTAAATTGTTTGGTGATCAATTCTAATTTGTATAATGAGTACAGTCACCCTTTCGTTAGCAGCTAAAACATATTTCATCTCCGATATTTATTTACCCATTTTCATGGTAAATTGGCAACATATAAATATCTCATATTTTAGTTTAGCAAGAAGTCGAATTCGTTATATTTATTGCTCTATAAATCACAGAAATAGACAAAACTGGTTTTTTGGCTGATGTAATATAATTGGGAACTAATAATATACAATAGGATCGAAAGAAAAATCGAATCAATCCTTTAAATTAACATAATTATGAATAACATAAATTTAAAGCCTAAAAACATCAAATGCCAGAAGGCTGGTATTTTTTTAGACACATTTACACGTGTAAAAAGTTCAATATGTTTGTAACAGTCATTTGTGAAATCTTATTTACACAAAGAAAATACAGATAATTATTTAAATTCCTGTCTATAACTAACAATTAAATAGATAGAATCATTTTCATTTAAAAGTTTGTTTTTACGAAACATTCATAGCAGTCGGTGGTGCGATTCTGTAAAGGAAACTGTTGATTTCGATATTTTTGTTCATTCTTAACACCATAAAAATACAGTCATATCACTTATCGAATGTATTTTAATCAAACTTCGGAATGCGTATTCCATTAATGGGTTCACAAAAAAAAACTGACAGTTTTTTTTTGTGAACCCATTAATGGAATACGCATTCCGAATTTTATTAGAATTAGAAAGATAAATAGTAAAATATACGACTGAAAAAACAAAATGTAGCTTTTTTATTATCCATCTATCTGTTTACCAAATTTCATCAAAACCCGCCTAGTTTCTGCATGAAAGAGTTACGTTATAACTTTTACACATCCTCACACACTTTCAGATTTACAATATTAGAAGAATATGGTAGAGAATAGACAATTGACGAGGGTACAGAAGACATAAAGAAACTTTGATGTGAGCTATTGAAGTACAAGAAAATTCGCAACTCGTGATCGGAATTCTGTTTAGTTTGATTTGTGACTGATATCTTTGAAGAAACTCCTAAGAGAATTCAGGACAGTACTGTTCTATTTACCGAAAATTGTTTTTGACAGTGTGAGTGCTCGGATATAAGTTTTGTGCCAGCGTAATGGAACAGAAGTTTGGGAAATTAATAGTTACAGTCTTTAAAGTATTATTTTTGTGTCATTAATAAAGATTAACCTATGAGATAGCTTTTGGCTGTGACTTCGTTCGCGTGGGATTCGTTTTTTGGGACCCCGCGGTATTACCCGTGCCAAACGTTTTGCTCTGTTCCCGTGGTGCCCTCTATTACGCTTTAATGTAAAGTTTAAAACCCTAAATAAATTTGAGGAATAATTTGTTTGTAGTTCATTTATTTTATTGAAGATCAATTTATAGTAAATTTCTTGCTTCAAACTTCAAAAATGACTGAGTTCCATACAACTGTTCAACCCTTATTTTTAAGGGATTGCCTTTTTCAGTGCGCTTACTTAATGTAAGGATCCTCTGAGCAAAATTTCAAGATTTTAGGGGCTGCGGTTTAGGTTTTGCATTAATGAATCAGTACGTCGGGCGAACAATATAGTCAAAACGCTTCATCTATCCAAAGTTAAACCATTACTTACTTAGTTGTTTGACATCTACTGACGTTACAAAAAGCCAAAATATACCTTAACTTTTACATTCAAATTTTGACACTAAAAATAAATTAGAAAAGATAAGATATTATAAGCTAATTTAACTTAAAGGGTTTTATATTATTTTGCTACGTACACCTCAAAGATTAGCATAAACATCGTTTGTACCTTAAGATATTACTGTCGGTAGCACATTACGATCTGAAAGTACCTTTTTGTCCCTTAGGCCTTACGATGCCGCAAGGAATGTCTATTATTGCTCCCGATTCGTAACACTCAATAAAAGTGGATCTTCGACGTACTATGACTAAATAAAAATACGCACGCACTCTAGCGACAATTCATGCGTTTCGATAACCATAAGCTTACTCATTCATACGCCGCTCGTATCACAAGATAAATTGCTCTGGCACACAAATAAACGCGCTCTACGAGAGAAAAAGGAACAGAAACCTTACATATACGTAGAGGTACACTGTACGCATCTCCGCGCATAGACGTTGTAATTTATTATATTCAGTTCGCTCCGATCCATTGACTTTTGTGGCCGACCAGAGACCATCTTTTGTCACCCCGTCAAGAGTTCTAAACGGCCGTGTAATATGAATTAATAAGCACAAAGCATCATTATAATGCGTTTATTTGTCGCCACGAGAGAATTCTTTGAGAGGTTTTGCTTTTATTCTGAGGTGTTCGCCCGTCGAGGTCTTTGTATATGTCCGGAACAAATTTTGGTGTATCGCGTGCGCAAGATCACGCTTGTTGTAGCGTTTGATAGCAAAGACTATGCATTCTACGAGTGCCGACATTCTATTCAGACAATAATATCAAGCCTATGGTTACGTGAAAAGGATTCGACACACATATTTTATCGGAACAAGCATCTATCTTTATCATTTAGTACATAATAATATCCTGACTTGCCGGCTGTTACTATTTATAAATTCAATAACTTTAGTATCAGAACTAATATAAACTTGTTTACAACCTAGAACCTATTTAAAAAGTTTTGTCCGGGAACTCAATTAACATGTTTTGCCTCCCTGAGGACCTAGGCAGAGATTGGCACGTAGTTAGAGTTGTCGGGTCTGTCAATAATGACTTGCTAGCTAGTAAAGATGAAAGGGTCACCGCGGATCGGCACAGTCCGAAGTTATAAGAAATAGTGAGAGGTTATCGAACTAGAGGTTTCGGTACGCGACACCAAGAATGTTTGTTTAAACTTTTTATTGACGGAAATTAAAGATTGTTATTTTTTGTCGATGATATGCAATTGGGTTGTGTTGGTTTATGACTATTTATGCATATTTGGAGGTCCCGTTATGCAGTTTATCCTCCTACGACATTTGGGATTTCTAATTGCGATGTTGGCAATAAAACTCGCTGTTATGAGTTATTATAGGTTGTGTTTTTTAATTGGGCAAAATACTGTGGGTATCGCAAGCTGCTTTTTTCAATATAAATGTCGCTGTAGGACCTGTTGATGATTTATAAAATAATGATATTTAATCAATAACCTACTCAGATATATTAATTCAATTTTTGTGTCACAGGACCTATATTACAGACTTTGTTCAGATAAGTGAAAATTGGAAGTTTGAGAATGAGGCTTCCTTTTATGAATCAGAACCTTTGTATGAAAATATGTAATTTTATTGAACATAATAATAATTATAAACCTACCTATGTGTAAGCATGTATGTATAATGTGGATAAACAACGACATAAGTATTTATACTGAGAAATTTATGACAAAATTATAACGTGTATTGTATTCCTTCAAAGTACTGCTATTATGATGTTAATATCTATTGTTAAAAGCACAATCAAATACATTATGTATTTAACACATTGATATCAACTTATTAAAGACGATAAGTATGTTTGTTTGAATGCGCTTATCTTTGGCACCACTGGTGGATTTGGATTTTTTTTTGACGTTATTGGTAGTGCAAAATTATTGAGGAAGCTTAGCTGTTTATACCAAACGTCAAACATATTGACGGCCTGTGAGAGCGAGATATGCGTAAAGCGTTAACCCTACACGAGTGACAGAGACAGAGCATTTTACGACCCGCCAAGACCTTTGATTTTATCTTTAACTTTGTTAAATAATCTGCAATCAACAGTAATGTTTAACTGAGGTAAAACCGCGGGCAAAATCTGCTGTTTCGAATAAGAATTCATCAATGGTATGATCACATCATCGATGATGACACAATCGTTTATAAATATGGCTTTTATGTAGCTTATATGGACATTGATAATTTGCTAAAATAATTACAAGAAGTTGTAGGCGTTGGTCTATTATAATCAAAATCGTCACCTATGTTACAATGGCTTCAAAAGTTATAGGTACTTTGTTTATCAATAGAAATTTTATTGATGTGTTGGAAAACCAACATATTTATCAAAAAATCATAAAACTATTGATGATAATATAAATAAAAGATCTTATAGTTTTAAGTAGACGAATAGTTAATATTAACGCTAAAGTAACTCTAACAGTATTTTACGCCTGTTCGTTTGTCTGAATAGATAACATAACATCACGCCTATACTACCCAGAAGGGTGTGGCAGAGGTGTACAACACCCACATTTCACCTATTAAATAGGTCCCATGGGATAGGAGGTGAGCTTATCGTCATCCACCAGGCACAATTCCAACTCCGTGCTGATATTGCGAATTATCAACCGTAAAGCTCACAAATAAAAGTTTGCCCGACCCGGTAATCGAACCCTGATACCTCGTAGTGAAAGACGCATACGCTAACCGAGTGATGGTTGATAGAGAATTGAGGAACAAGGCCCCAAATAAAATTAAATAATGGCAGGTAAAAGAAAGAGATCAAGAGTCTGTAAAATCTATTTTACAGACTCTTGATCATTGAGGCAGATGTATATGAGACCAAGTGGAAAGCGAGCTTTGATGACTATATTTTTTGCGGCAGAGTCTATTGTTAATAAAAAAAACATCATGTTTCATATTTTGGGCACAAGACAAAGATTTTATAATAACGCAGCGCTTCGGTAACTATTATGAGCCAATCTTAGCTAAATATATATAAGTAATGCAGTTCCGTCGAATTTGGACCGCAATATTACTTGTATAAATAGCGATCTACTGAATTGCAAACTAACGATCAACAGCTGTTCCAAACCAGACGCTGGCAGCATAACATGGTGGCTAGCGTTAGAGCTAGCAATATTCAGCTTTTTGAACTATAACTGTACCGTGAACAAACTTATGGTTAGTCTAAATATCTGAGGAAAACTTTTCAAAAATTTAAAAGAGTTCCTAGTTGTTGTGTTGATGGTAAATGTAGATGAAACCGAATTGAGAACCTCCTCCTTTTTTTGAAGTCGGTTAAAAAGAAGGATGGATTGCGTAAAAGAGTGAATGATAGCGAGACGGCTGATGTAGGAGAATGGAGAAAAGGACGTTTTGCACCGAGCCCAAATAAAATAGGCCAAAGAAATGCAGTCGCTTTTCTGTTATAATTATATTAAAATGAATAAACTTTTTAACATTTCAGAATTATTACGAAATCAGAAGGCAAGAAATGCAGTCAGAGGCAGGTCTTTAGCAAAGGGCAATTATTAAATCAATATCAACAACTTTTATGCATTTTTAAGATTATTGTAGTATTTTAATGCAATTTTAGACACAAAGAACATTAAGTAATTTATAGTTACAAAATTAGTGAGTGACAAGTTTTACGTGGAAAAAGTGAATTTAACGACCGCTCGTAAATGATTTAAGTGATTATAAAAAGAGCACTAGGTTCTGAAGACTTCAAACCTCATACTCAAATAGTACCATTTTTTTTGCTAGCCTACGGGTGTGTCCCACTGCTGGGCAAAGGCCTCTCCACATGACTGCCAAGACTTTCTGTTATTTGCTATCCCTGGCCATTCGTTTTGAAATGCATCCAAGTCCTCCCGCCATCTACGTTTGGGCCTTCCTCGTCGCTGTTGACCGTCACGTGGTACCCAGTTGGTCGCTTTTTGATAGTACTATTACGGATAGTTTAATATCTTTAGTTCATATATCTAAAGCAAGATGTGGCAGACCGAATAAATATGGATGTAATACATGAAAGCAGATATAAAGGAGAAGGGAGTACATGATATCGAGATGTTTGATAGAGAAGAATTAAGGAAAAAGGCCCCAAATAAAATTAAATAATGGCAGGTAGAAGAAAGAGATCAAGAGTCTGAAGATCTATTTTATACTTTGATACTTTGGTACATAAATAAAGACGAAGTATTTTATAACCAAATAAATTTAAAATAATTATGATAATTATGATTTAGTACCTATGGTATCGCAATACAACGCGGTAATAATGCCAGTATTTTGGGATACAAGGCCTTCTAACAGTAACTTTAAGTTTAGTTTAAGTTAGTAGACCAGTTTATTTTAAAATCCAACATGTGAATTTTTTCTGTAAATAAATGTATTAATGTACATATTATAATAAAAAGTACGAGCTCAAATCATATATTTTATCTACCCCCGACATCTTAAAATCTATCGAAGTATTATTAAGCATAACATTTAAACAACAATATTATTCCTGAAAATTATGTAAAGATAGATGCAATAGTAATGACAGTGTCAACGACATTGACACTGAATTTGATCCTTAATAAAAAAACTAAAAAACACGCTTTTAAAGTACTTCTAACTAAAAAGTGAAAAATAATTCCTAATATAAGCTGAAAAAAGCGTGGGTTGCTCGATAGACGAAAAATATGGCACAGAGCGCCCCACGCTTTTTTCAGCTTATATTAGGAATTATTTTTCACTTTTTAGTTAGAAGTACTTTAAAAGCGTGTTTTTTAGTTTTTTTAAACTATTATTTATTTTCTACTTTTTAGTTTGGTTTATTTATAAGAGCGTTTTTTTTTTTTTTTTTTTTTTTTTTAATATATTTTTAATTTTTTTTATCGAATTATTGCATTGTCATCGATCTTTGACAGGTGTGCAAAGTTTGAATGAAATCTGTCCGTTTAAAGTGGGTCAAAATCGAGTCCAAAGGAGTCGGTTACATACAAACAAACAAACAAACAAACATACAGGTGAAGCTAATATAAGCGTGTTAAAAAAAGAACAAAAATGTGGCGACGACAGTAAAACAAACATACAAAGTTCTTAAAAAAACATCTAAAAATGTTGTCACCCGTCTCTTTGGATTTATTAGGAGATTAGGTCGCGTAATAAAAAGCTAATTTGACAGTAGCTTTGTCACACGTGTGAAGGATAAAAATAAGCATTCGACGGCATACTTAAAACCACATGTAGCCTTCATGAGATGCTGTCTTAAAATCACATAATCGTATTATTATAGTACAGTGGACCAACGAGTACGGTATGCAGATTAAAAACTTCTAAGTCATAGTAAATACTTACTACACCAGTTATGGATAAGTGAGTTACATATCTAAATAGTGGGTATATTACACTAAATAAATATGCAATACACACATGAATATCTATTGCAGTCAGTTATCTCTATGGCGTAGAAATTTTTGCCCTGCATACCTAATTGCTTGGCCTACTGTACATTACATTTTGGTAGGTGCCTCGATGGTGTAGTGGTTAGCGTATCAAAGCACCTATCACCGCAAGATCTCGGGTTTGATACCCGGGTCGAGCAAAGTGTTCTTTGTGAACTTTCTGATATGAAATTCGCAATAGCAGCACGGAGATAGAATTGTGTCATGCGGACGGCGATAGGCACACAATCTATCCCATGGGACTTTAACATAACAGGTGAAATGTGGGTGTTGTACACCTCTGCCGCATCCTTCTAGGTAATATAGGTTTGATGTTACGTTACATTCTGGGGTTATACCAAAAAATATCTAGACCATAATTAAATATGACCAGATAATATTTTAGATGATTAAGGTACATAAAACATGAGTGATATAAATTTGTACCTTTACATATTCTTTTACCGTATTAATTTTTGTGATATAAAAGTAATCATCAGGTATATCTGCAGATACAATTACGTTTAATTGCGAATAAAACTTAATAGGAAACGAAGTGGGTCATGCTTTAAAGATCTAATTCTAATTTGAACTAAGTACTCAATAAAATCTACAACGGTACAACGAGATGCACATTGCACACATTTAGTTCTAAAATAAAATAGCTACTAAAACATGCTTAAGCTCGACATAGAACGGGCGTGGTTTAAATTTTCTAATTGCAGCCGAGGATGATGGTCGTGTAGAAGTCGAGTTAATTAGCTCTAGCTTAATATGAATTGTACTACATTTGTTCAGAATAGACTAGATGTTTTTAACACGCTTATATTAGCTTCACCTGTATGTATGTATGTATGTATGTATGTATGTATGTAACCGACTCCTTTGGACTCGATTTTGACCCACTTTAAACGGACAGATTTCATTAAAATTTTGCACACCTGTCAAAGATCGATGACAATGCAATAATTAATAGTTAGAAGTACTTTAAAAGCGTGTTTTTTTATTTTTTTTATACTATTATTTATTTGGTGCAACTTTTGCTGAAAAAAAACCCTAGGTTAGTTTTATTAGGTTGGTTTTTACTCGGTTCAATTAATACATTTTGTTGTTTGAAGAAAAAATACCTAACATAACATCATGCCTATACAACACCCACACTTCACCTGTTATGTTTAGGCCCTATAGATAGGGGTTGAGCCTGTCGCCATCCACCGGGCACAATTCCAACTCCGTGCTGCTATTGCGAATTTCCTGACGAATTGTCTAGTGGTTGCCCGGTGGATAGGCATAGGCTCATCCCCTACCCCATGGGACCTAAACATGAAATGTGGATGTTAGTACCCTACTCGGTGATATAGGCGTGATGTTATGTTCGTATCGATACTGTAGAGGAGTTCGGCTGGTGTCGCATTGAGGTCTTCTTTTAACGCTGTTCCGGCGAATACTCGCCTCACTACAAATCGACCAAGAGCATCACTAAAGCACCGCCGGTCGACGCGCATCCCTAGCGCGTCACCCCGGTCTCTTTCACTTCTGTGCGATCGCCATTACGCACGTCCGTCGTCCGCTTTCCAAGATTTCAAATATAACCATAGTACAACATCACGGACTTTAATTTACAAGCCCCACTGTATTCCCTAAAATACAAACGCGTTTGTAATACTTAATAGTACCAACGGTAATGCTTCTACCCAGTTATTGCCTGAATGGCAGGTTATATCGCTCTTTAACTGGCGGTGAAAGCGCTCAATGAGCCCGTTACAGCTGAGGTGGTAACTTATTGTCGTGCGTTTATGGTTAAAACCTATAATTTTAGAAAGGGCCTTAAAAAGCGCTACCCTTGAATTCACCATGGGCATCGCCATTAACAAGGACTGCAAGCAGTGGAGCCGTTCTAACATTAATTACTAGAAATAATTTGTTTATGTATATGTTCATAAAGTACATGGCGTTCCATCGTTTCTTTCTTTCTTTCTTCCTGCCACTTCTTCTTTTTCTTCAACTTCATAACGACCTACCGAAATAAAGGCGTGAATTTAATTATGTATTTGTTTATCATAAAACACCTGTATATTGAGTGGGATGTTGCTTTAAACCTGTTGTTACCAAACCAGGCCAATAAATTGTAAATTGAGATCCTAACAAAATATACACGTATAAATATGTGTATATGTCTACCTACGTGACGGGGCGTACATATGCTTCTATATTTGGAACGGAGTTGGATAGGAGTTAGATCCCTCGAGGTCAATTCGTGATAATCCTTGCCAATCCTCGGTTACGTAAGGTGCACTTAGTGCCGCAGAGGAAATTCTGATAAAATAACAGAATTTAACTAGATATTAACATGTATGACAAGTGTTCAGTAATCATTATACAATTTTGTTGTCCTTTTGATCATCATGGTGCGAAAGATTTATTAATTTTATTAATAAAATTTGATTTAGGGAAAGTATTAAGATAAGTAAATAAGGTTTTGATTCGTAAGGTAAGTAAGTTCTTTTACTTATTCGTGTCGATGGCTTTTAACTATAGCGGTAACCAACTGAAAGGCACCGTGCATGACACACGGGCAATCCGAGAAGGAGTTAAAATTGTTTTGGAACCCGCAACGAATTTAATCAGAAGTATATAGTTGGAGTTGGAAAGTACGTGTCGATGGCTGCAGTAATATTCTATGAGCCCAGTGCGTGGCCACGCTATTTTTTTTATAATTAAAGCGTACGTTAAGCCTTATTTGCATTACGATACTAATGGCATTAAATTATTGAATGCATTGTAAAAATTAATGTTGACACGTGAAATTGGTGATGAATTTGTGAATGTCGTAACTTAATTTTATCAATGTAGTAGAATACCTCGATGATCTAGTGGTTAGCGTATGCTTCTTCACGGTTCGGGCAAAGTGTTATTTAATTCACTATAGCAGCACGGAGTTGGAATTCCGCCCGGCTGATGGTGATAGGCTCAGCCTCTATCCATATGGGACTTAAACATAACCGGTGAAATGTGGGTGCTGTACACCTCTGCCAGACCACACCCTTCTGGGTAATATAGGCGTGATGTTATGTTAGTTATGTTATGTAAATAAGACTTAAGACTACCTCAAAATTTTTAAAAGAGTGATTATATACAGGGTGTATTTTTGAAACGGGGCAGTAAGGGCAAGTACCTTAACCGTTGCAGTTACAGCAAAACGTTCTTAAAAGACCTTCCCTAACTTTTTGGGACATTTTGAACTGCATTCACAGATTTTGTAAACAACTTACAGTTAGCAAAAAAAATGCAAAAAGTTCAATTTTTTTTTTTATGCCAATCGATTCTATTTCATGTGGGGATCAAAAAACTCTATGGGATCATTTTAGCTTTCAGTACTAGAAAAGACAGAAATCGCCAAAAATGTTTCCCATACATTTCGGCAACAGAAACGAATTTCTACGATGGTCTAACTTTTTGTTATGGCCTGGAAGTGGGTAGAATTGACTGTAAAGTAAATAAAAAGAATTTTTACCCTCAAATTTCGAATTTGATTCGAAAATCTGTGTGTTATACTTAGTTTCAGCTGAGAAACTTCGTATGAGTTATTAATTAAGGATTTTCACTAAAATGTCTTCTAATCGTGAAAAAATTGACTTATTAGAAGCGTATTTTGTCAATAATCGAAATGCGGGAGCTGCATTAGTGTGGTACCGCAATAAGTATCCGTTGCGGCATGTGCCAACAAGAAAGGTTATTACAAATCTTTTGAAAAACCTGGAATTGCAGGGTTCTTTCAAAATACGCTTCTAATAAGTCAATTTTTTCACGATTAGAAGACATTTTAGCGAAAATCCTTAATTAATAACTCATACGAAGTTTCTCAGCTGAAACTAAGTATAACACACAGATTTTCGAATCAAATTCGAAATTTGAGGGTAAAAATTCTTTTTATTTACTTTACAGTCAATTCTACCCACTTCCAGGCCATAACAAAAAGTTAGACCATCGTAGAAATTCGTTTCTGTTGCCGAAATGTATGGGAAACGTTTTTGGCGATTTCTGTCTTTTCTAGTACTGAAAGCTAAAATGGTTCCATAGAGTTTTTTGATCCCCACATGAAATAGAATCAATTGGCATAAAAAAAAATTTTTGAACTTTTTGCATTTTTTTTGCTAACTGTAAGTTTTTACAAAATCTGTGAATGCAGTTCAAAATGTCCCAAAAAGTTAGGGAAGGTCTTTTAAGAACGTTTTGCTGTAACTGCAACGGTTAAGGTACTTGCCCTTACTGCCCCGTTTCAAAAATACACCCTGTATAATTATAATGATAAAGCAAAAAAAAATGCTACGAGAAAATTTATTGTAAATAATTGTGAAATCTTAAATAAAATCTCTGCGTATAAAAAACTGAGTAAAATAAACAAACAACCACACAATGCTCTTAGCTAGGCTAACTATTGATTAGAAGCCTAATTTTAGCCCAGGTACGGACCCGTCAATTAGGCAAGGAATTAGTCTAAAAGCTAGCAGGCCTTAACATGACTTAGGACTTACCTAAACCGTCTGCCCCTGAGGTTAGAAACAAAATAGTCTTGCAAATTAACTTTATTCGAGAAACTTTTTCAAGGTCAAATTGTTAAGAAAATGTTTGATAGGAAAAAATAGTTTAAAAATATACTTTGAGAATAGTTGCTAGTTTATATAGTTTTGTAAGCAGCGATGGCCGATTGCGAAGTCAAAAGTCTCAGGTTCAAACCCACGGCACACACCTCTGTTAATAAATCGTCGCATGAAAGGAGCCTCCCCGAGTGACGTACACAACGATTCCCTACGTCCGGCGCACCCTGGGCAATTCGCGAGTTCTCCAAAGCGAATTGGCTAATCCTTTCACCACGAGGACAAGTCAAAATAAAATTTGACTCAGCCATCGATACGACGAAGAAGAAGAAGAAGAATAAATCGTTAAGATTCTTCTTTTCGAAGATATGTTTGTATTTATCATATATATTATAATTGCTCGCTTACGGTAAAGGAAAACATCGTGAGAAAACCTGCATGCTTAAAAGTGCCTAAAAAGTGCTCGAGGGTGAGTTAAGTCCACCAATCCGCGCATGGCCAGCGTGGTGGACTATGGCCTAATCCTTATCATCATGAGAAGAGGCCCGAGCCTAGCAGTGGACATGTATAGTTTGAAAGATGTTATTTCACTTAGAGAGCGCTTCTGTCCCATTAGCACGGAAACAGATTCTAGAATGAAATAAAAAAAAAAAAAAATGAATTTCTGTCAATCAAATATTGACCGTATTTATATGGCGGTAAGAATGCACTAAATTGGTGCAATCGACAGTTTCTCACGAGTATGATGTAGTTATCAACATATAAATTAATTTATTTAAAGTTATTGTATTTTAAGTTTCCATAGTGATAATAACGACATAGTCGAACCAAAATTTCAAGCGGGTAGGATACTTTTAAACGTAGGTACCAACAGACATTATAAAAAATAATTTAGTTTTTTCCCGAAGATATATTATAATACCAATAAAAATTTGTTAAATATGCCAATTAGTTACTGTCAACAAAAACAACAACATTAATTAAGAATGAGAAAATAAAAATTAAGCCTTGTTGAAGATCTTCTTGATTACTTGTATTTGCACCTAATTAGAACTGTATCATATTTTATTATTTGAAAAACATGTAAATTCGACTGGTTTATTAAAGATTTATCGAGCAAAATGTAAGCATTCTGCTACCTAAATGCAAATGGAAAATTTACGGCCATCTTATTATCATTGATTATGATTCGAAGAAATACTAATTGGTCTAATTTTAAACTTGTTATCATATTTCTTATATATTTTACGTTTTCAATTTATTTGTGTTGCTATAATAATTCCTTTAGATTCAAGAAGTTGGTATTAAAATAAAATAAACTACAGTAAAATAATGTATTTATGATTTCAGTTGATTAAAATTAGAGTATTTAGAAAAAAAAAATGTATTATTGAAACGTGGTCGAAGTCGTGGGGCAGATTCGATACTATCATACATATATTCAAAAGGAAGACATATATAATATTAGCCACGGATATTCGCAGGCTAATTTACGGTAATCGATTAAAATATATAACCGATCGGAAATGTTTAATCATGGGAAAATATTATCTTCTGCTTTGAATTTTATTCGTTTACATGCTTATTGAATCTTTATTGCGGATGGAACTTATTTTAATGCTTATTATTTTATAGACACTCGATTTTAACTGTAAAAAACAGGTTTTTAATATACAAGCTTAGTAATATTCTTCAAAAACATCGGACTGTATAAACATTTATATGGAAATATCATTTCGGAGTCGTGATGAGGTAATTGAATGCTGATCAGTTCTATTGATTGTTTTATGATAACAGCTTCCGAAAGCAAGAAAAACAATTTACATCATTACCACGTTCGCCAGTAATGTCATAGCACCAATCGAAGCATAAAGATTTACGGACTAGTTCCAATCAAACTAACGAACTCGGATTTAATTAAAAACATATCGCCCGAACTTGACCGACGTTAACCGATCATAATTTACGACGCCGCTAAAACAGAGCCGCGTAAGTATAAATTTAACTCATATCTAATAAGAAAATTATGTAAAACGGTCCTATTATAATTAATAATTCAGCTCGAAACGAGGAATACATTAACGGGTATCTAAACGAATGATGACGCGTCATTTTATTAACAAACTAATACAATCAACGTTGGAACTAATAAGTAATGTTGATTGGCCTAACAATTAATGAATATTCTAACTAATTATAGTTTAATAATGAAGTCGAGTGTTTGCTCGTAAAGCTTTCAAGAACCAAAAGTGTGTAATAAATAAAAGAAATTGTGAAATTATATCGTGATATTAAGTAAAAGTGACAGCGAATTCGTAAAATTGGTCGCTTGATTTATGGTTTGGGAGTAACATTATAAAATATTGGTTTAAATTGATGGTCATGAATTATACATGAAGTGTAAAATACCAGACTAAATACTGCAACAGAACTGGTTTACCAATAGTTTGTATTACTACTGTTACTGTCTGATCAATCCCATTCAGCGCCATAACAATATGATTTGTACTTATGCATTATTTATGTATGTAAATGATTGACAAACAACCTCTTGACCGCATAGTAATTACGTACTTAATTATTATTTGATTAGGTGCATGAATAATGTAACTGTCAAACAATTGCAGTGCACAGAAGCTAAATCAGACTAATACAAAATTCAACAAGATTACCAATGTCATTTTACTAAACACTTAATTGTTTATATAAACTAAAGGTATTAGTATTAATATGTACCAAAGTTACATAACAATATGACTTCAATATCACGATCACAAAATCGAAATATCGTATTTACTTATTACATAAAAGAAACAATCAATCAATTGCTTTTTAGTAAAGTACAAAAAATATTACGAATCCCCTAAATAAAATTTTCTACTTTGTGATTTTTGTATAACAAAAAGGAGAGTTGTTAATACAAAAATGCACTTCAAAAGCTCCCTGACGGTCGCCATGTTGGATAATCGACCGTTATGCGCGCGCGCATTTGTTTGCGTCCAGGTGTTGCTCTGACAAAACAATCGCGAGCGAGCGAGAAAGGGGCGGAGGGGCCATTCATAAAATTTTATAAAATTCACCAAAATAAAAAGCGAAACTCAAAAAAATCGAAAGCTCAGAGGTGGTGTCGATTCGATAACCGGGTAATATTTCATAATATTAACTACTTAGGGATGAGAAGAATGGGTGGGGCTTTCAAAATATAATTGATTGGGCTTATTGAATGGCTTGCTTTATTAGGCGAAGGAACCTCCTTGTAAGTTTTTGTTGCAATATTTTAACATTAATTTAGCTTATCTCAAAATTCTTTAGCACCACATTCTTCTTCTAATATTAGGTGTTCATAAATCATTTTGCTATTTTCCGCAGTCGTTTGTAGACATTATTAACATTTTATGTGTTTTAGATCACTATCACGGCCGGCATAGCTTAACTTCGTTATATTTATTTTACTTTTAGTTCACGAGTCTGCTTCCAACTAAAATACATATCAAAGAGGATACCGTCCATATGATAGCTTACAAAGCAGCCACCTTTTATAATAGAACGCCACTGGATACATATTGTTACAACCGTGTTTTCATAAGCCTTAAGTACCGCCTCGTCGGATCGAAGATCATAACGCATCGTCACACTTCAATGCAAATAATTAGGTGTATATTTTACAATTTGCCAAAGATCTCCATTGTATTCTTTGTGCTGTAAGTGGATTTGTTCACTACAAAGGGCTTGCCGCATGACACTGCTACCTCGAAACCTTCTGCGTGTGTGTATAATGTTATTATTTGGAGCCGCATCTGTCACAAAGGCCGTTGCGTCCGTAATTTTACAGTTTAATCAGCGTTAAATGCTCACAGAGTTACCGCAGTCGCACAAAAAAGAGAACCCCGCACACTCAGCGACGGTGTACGAAGGAATTCCGAAACCATAAATCATTTGGGATGTCGATGACGTTGGCAATAAAATGAAACGTCTGCAGATAACTATTCATGAAGCTTGGTGACTGCCGCAAAATGCTACAAAGAATTGCACAAAAACTCCGTAACAAAAGAAAGCCCTTAAAATAATAGACTGCCTGTTCTTGTACCAGAGACTCGACGTTATTTTTTTAATAACACATTTATTCAAATAAAGAACGCAGCAAGCGTCTTTTAGCAGTTAATCTTCATACGCAACGAACGTGTTATTGAGTTAGAAAGTGTTATAAGCAAATTCAAACAAATCGTAACATCGTTTTTGTGAAGTCGTGACAAATTGTTATATTATACAAAGTGGAATAACAAGTCGTACAATATTATAACACGAATATCATTACACGTTTCCTTATATCAAACAAGGATAATAAAGAGGCATAGAGCAATTATAATGATGGATATAAACAGCGATCTTCAAAGGGTATCATGCATGCAGCTCCTTATAGAATTAATACAAGGCGACAAGATGGGAGTTCATTGAGTAGAAGAGATATGTCATCTATTATGTCTGATTGTAGAGTGACCACTTAGTGTGGAGAGGAAATCATTTATTCAAAGCGGACCACGTTCTATCAACTTATTGGACTGCTAGGCATTGAGCGCTTTTGAGAAACTGAACTCGTGTCATTGTACTGGAGCTATTGTGTGAGAAATTGTGTTCAGAAACGAAACAAAAGACGCTAATGAATGGAATATAATGCACGGTTAATTATTTTATGTCGCGTAATTAAAAAGCACAAAACCTAAGATATAAATACATTTTTACAAAATTAATTAGTTGAAATTAATCACGTATGTTTATATTTTTCTTTAACGCCCTAAAAGTACCTACACAGATCGTTCGAATACGCAAGTTTAAGTACAGATTTTGACTTTAAATGTAATACATAGTATTAATTTTAGTTTACTTTAATTTATATGAGAAGAGGATATAACATGACGGGCTACAAATTCTACAATAAAATCAATTTCTCACGGATATAAAAACTACTAATTAAGATCGACATTCTTGCCAAAAAAGATGTTCTTACTAATCTGCTAGCCTCAATACTAATTGATTCGTTATTGCTTTAATATGAGTATGAAGAATCAATTAACGCTCACTGTGTGGTAGCCGAAATTAATTAGCCAACTTCCCTGGCACGGCCAACCAAAACAGCAGATGCGATCGTCGGCATACAAGCTGCATTATTAGTTGTTCAGTAATGTTTCGGCTTTTTTTTCTTTTTTGCTAACCACCCGCACTAAACACCATCTGTGAGCGGCTACGGTTTAATGTAATAATAATAATAATTTATTTATTTGGCACACATAAAAAAATAATGCAGTAGATACATAGTAGGACACTTAATATAGGTACAAAAGAAATCAAAATATAATGTTCTGCTGGTACTTAAAATAGGAAATCCTGTGCTGATATAATGATACATACGGTTGGAATAACTGTCGAGTAAATCAAAGCACCTTAATTTATTGACCAAGGAAATTGTAAGATTTTGAATTAGAAACATAAGACTGAAACTCTAGATGATCAAATGAGAGTAACGGCTAAAATATCTACAAGTATTTATTTATGAAATTACAGAAAATTTCGAATGATGCAATCAAAACGCAATCAAAGCTCAGATGATTCATTTACCAAAACACAACATAACGGTAGTCCACAAAATGAACGTTACACTCAAAAGCAATATGTAAGTACGTCGAGTTTAACTTAATTATAACACTTGTCTATAGGGACTGACGTGATTGTATGACTGCAAGGGGGAAGATTTATAGCGATCTTGCCGGCTCGGTTAGTAAGTGTTGCCTGCCTTTTTGTTTCATTCCCTCTACGCTTAATCACTGGATGATCTCGGGCTAATGTGTTTTCGGTATCGACTGTAGTCGGCTTAATAATTGCATCAAATTTATTTTCTTCTTCTTCTTTTTCATCATCAGAAACTTTACCGACTGTATTGAATGGTCTATCTCTTTTTAAATACTCATTTCTGGAATAAAATATATCATCAACACACCAATTACTTATATCCGAACGTTACTAATTAACAGTCAGATTGGAAAAACAGGTTCCCAAAACATAATATTTATCATGGAAACTATAACAAGACGCTCCAAGTTTTTATTTAAACCTCAACTCGTATTAACTGGGAGTAATAAATTTGTTTTAATTGATTACCGTTAATTCACAAAGAAACAGACCGCCTCCAGTCTTTAATTACATTTATGATGATTACAATCCGTTTTAAGCTGTTTTGCTTTGCGTGGCTATTGGACAAGTGTAAGTTATCTACCTGCTTTGGATACACGAAGTAATTGATTACATCCCAGATAGTTAGATATAATAATTTTGAACGTGATGGTCAAATATTAATATCAAAACTTATTAGGTGTATACTTTTTACTCATACAAAAGATATCACGGATGTCATTATACAATACAGAGGGATGTACTATCAATGTATTGATACAATTACCGGCAATGACTCGTGCTATTTCAAACTATAATAATAGCCTACAAAGTGAGCACGATGTTGATGTTACTTTCTTAGGTGTTATAATTAGTATAGAAACATTCACTATTGAACAAGAACTTATTTTTCACAGGAAGCATAAACAATAGCACGGTACTTTCTAATGAGTAATAAACTCGTAAAATAGCTGCCATAGTTCATTCTAATAAAATCCCAAGTCCATAAATTATGGAGCTTGACAAAATGATATTTAATGTCCCTTCATTCTATCACGTGTGAGAGTTACGTCATTACCGAAAAACTCATTTAGGAGCGAATACCCTTAAGGAATCCATCCATAATTTTAAGGACACGTTTTTTCAACGCTGCTCTATCATCAATCTGTTGGCCTTGAGCACTACTTATGTCCTTGTTATTTCTTTCGTCCTGCTCTTTAAGGAGCACGTAGAGGGTAACAAATAGAGAATGCATTATCTATTTTGTCTTACCCGTGACAATAATTAATGACTGGATTTAAACGCTTCCTCACGCCCGTGACATTAACATAAATAGAATGATCTTCGTTTGGCCGTTCCAGCCCCTTTGATTCCAGTATTTTTAGCCAAGCAGCCTCAGGTTTTGTACATTAATCTGATGGTTGTAGATAGATCAGTGCTTCAGCACTTTGATGTTCTTCGTTTTAAGGTGCCTGGTAATCGTCAGCTTATGAATGTAAGCCTGTTGGGTAGTGTTAATGCTTGGTGGGTGTTCTGCTTAGTTTCATCATTAAATTTGTCACCATCAAATGATGTCACCTAGATTAACATCCTGCATGTTTCTTTGATCTGATACATGGAGACGTAAAAAAAACTACATGTAAAAATACCTGTTTTGTTAATACAACCATGTAGACATATTTATTAATTCACATTTCAAGCCTTGTTTTGCGCAGAATTTTGCCCTAAAACACAATTAACTTACAAATTCAAAACAAAAGCCTCTCGTTTATGCAAATTTATATTTATTTGAAACATTCATTTGCAGTTACAAACCGCGGCAGTTAACAGAGACATTTAGATTTATTTATGGTCTCAGATATGATCATAAACTAAACGATTAATGAAATGCATCTGAGAGTTTGACAAAGAGACAATAGTGTTCACGAGTTATGAGCAAAACACAATCTGAAAGTGTAAGTGACTTATTGCAATCAGCTGCACCATTTCGTTTTACGTCCAGATACGCTATGTATTGGTTAGGACAGGGTTTTCTAAACAGTGCGTCGCACGCAACGCTTTGGGTGGTTAAAAAATAAATTAATTTGAGCATCTCTGGGTTAGCAGAAACTTGGTGGTATGTTGGCCAGGACCTTTGATCGTTAGCCTAAAACCTCATCCATTGCCGTCACGGATGTCCAAAAATTGTCTCCGATATGAACAGATGCTTTCATCGCAATAAAACTTCGCGAATAATTTTATGTTTTACAACTTTTTACGCCCCTTGGCCACAAGAACCGCGGATAACTTAAATGCCGACAAATAAAATTGAAACAATAAAATAAAATCACTCGCAAAGTTACTTTTATTTCAGAAATTTTACGAGTCGTATATCTCTATTGATGCAGTATTTATAATAAAAATCTAATTCAATCTTGATCTTTGAGGAACACTGAGCTTTATAAATATGAAGTTTAAGTGGATAAAGATTTTAAAGGTGCTCTACAAGAAAGAGTGGGCTTTACAAGTATATGACACATGTCTAAGGAGTAAGAACATAGCCAAATAATGGTATTTTTCATCACCGAAAGGAAAGTAGTAAGTGGGGTTAATCAAAGGATTATAATAAATAGATACAAACAAATCACGTATTCACTTTTTATATCTGAATCATGTCATTTTTATATTCGGTCAAATGAAACAGGCATTAAATCTAGAAATAACTAGAGCCAGAACAACAATTGTATTCTAAATCAGCTAACAATTGGTAGACAAAACAGACCATCAGTTTTGCCAATAAATTCTGCTTCAACAAAACTATTAGTGCAAGAGAATTTGTCGTCTAATTTCTCGAACGGATCCGTCGCATTGGATTTATTTAAATGAATTTATGCTCCACCACAGGCCATTATTGTTAAGTTAGTAATAAGCTGAGGGATTTTATTACTTGTATCAGATAATTAGTTTTAAATGTATCGGCTGGATGTTAGCCCACGATTTAATGGTTCAGTGAGGCGTAATACATTACCAAGGTGAATCGTTCGTTAAAGATAGACTATAATTTACATTTTATATTTTTTAGCTTAGAATCTGAGCAAACCGATTTAGATAATAAGAATTATGTGACTTTCAAATAGTTACTTATGCTACAAGAGAGCGCAGTTTATATTTTCTTCAAGTGTTAATTTATGTTGCGAATAAGTGAAATATTCTTAATAAAAATGACGAGAAGTGAGCAAAACTCAACTTTGCTTTGAGTGAGAACAAAACTCAAAGCATAATCGAGTTTGGCTCACCGAAATTACTCGAAGCAAAATAGAGTTTGGTTACTGTTTTCAAAAAACAAAGAGCTTTTTAGAGCTGCCGCGGCGAAATAAATTATGACATAATGTTACTGACATGATGAATACGCTTCTGCAGTTAATTCCTTTAATATTTTCTGCCACAAAATCAAAATAGTAAAATGAGAATGCAGTGAACCTGAAGCTGTAGTTTACCACTGTACGTGGTACAATGTTAAAGAGATAATAAGGAACGCAACAGCAAAATTACGTGTAAAACATGCTAGCTTCGTTCGTAGGAACATTAATTAGCAAAACTAGACAACACGCGACGCTACAGATCTGTATCGGAAGGTTCACAATAAAACTAACAGGTCTCATATTTCACGTTGAGATTGCACAACGATTGCAACAACCGTTACGATGCCATCTTTCCAGGGCTGTCATCGAAACAACTTCATAATTAATAGACAACTTTAGACAAAGAACAGAAGAATATTAATTATTCTTTTCTGTCGTCGACTTGAGGAAAAATACAAGTATCACTTTTTACAGCTTGTCGGTTCCGTACAAGCTTGTTTAAATTAATAACTCGTTGGATAGAAAATTATAGCAATTTTGATATATTTTTTATTGTTCAACGGACATTTATTTATGGCCAGACTAACTTTTAAGTTTCAATACCTTATCATTGAATTCTTCGTCACATTCTAAACAGACACCAGCATTTTATCAGAAACAAACTACAATCTAGAACACAATTTGAAGAGCCTCTCAGAGCTCACAAAGGATTTCACAGTCCAAATATGGAAGAAAGAAATAAGAATGACTAACAACCCTGTATTCACTTGTGCGCTGGTTAACTGGCAGGATTTACATCGCTAGAGGTCTACGTGATTCTCGTTGATTATATAGATAATTTGAGTGAAACTATATACACACGTGGTTCTCAAATCACGCCCTGGCGCCGACTGATTGCAGTGGTTACGCTCCGAAAGTTTTACATTAATATTTTTGATGGATCGGTTCAGACAGAAAACTCGCATCAATATTTGAGCTTTTAATATATGGTTCAGAAATTTTGAAGTAGTTTTTCACTAGTCAAATGAATTTCAAGATTGCTAATTATTGCAATTTGCAACTTCTTGAAAGCAGCTGTTGGATATGAGTTGCAAAGTTTTAATAGATATACATTTAGAACCATCACATTTGTTGTAAGCATTTAAAACTGGGTCATATCTACAATGTTTGCATAAATTTTACTGGATGATGTGCAAAAATATTGCCGTAATCAAAGCTCGTTTTAATGATACTGAAAAACAAAAAATATGGCTCCTTTTAGAAACAAATAAAAGTAATAAGAATAATTCCAGGAATGAGTTCATTTATTGAGTGAAATATTGTATAGCATACACTAACATACGTTCTTACGACGATACATTTTTGCATCTTTCGTCGTGATTATCTCACATTCTCGTGCTGTTCACACGTCACGAGGTCCACGCCTCAGTTTTGTTTTTGTTTTCCAGTTGCTTCGTAAATACCGTTTTACGCTTAAGCATTTTATGATTCTATTTCTGCGTAGATGTATCTATTTTATATCTATCTTTTTCGTTCGGTTAACTGGAAATTTCTTTAATAATATTATTAAACAATATAAGGTAATAAAGTCTATTTAACAGCGAGTTATACTGGCCATATAACTACCTACATCTACAAACGATTTTGTATTTGCATAAGACCGATATTTTTTGATTTAAGTGCCAATCATTTTAAGCCTCATTAACATTTAGTAGTATCAGGTTTACTAAAGAAATGTGCTAGTTTTTACAAAAAAATATAAAATCATATTAACTTAATTAAACCGCAGCTGTTACCCAAAAGTTCAATAATTTAATGGTCCTTGATTTTTATCAATACTTTTAAGTATACTAATTATAAATAGCGGCAATATTTTACGATGTCCCACTTCCCATGTCGATTACAGTCGATTAATTATATTAATCAGTTCTTTAAAATTGGCGTACTTTAATTTAATGACCATTAGATATGTAGACACCTCTTAATTACAATATTTATTCGATTACTTAAAAACATATAAATTTTGTTAGGCAATATCGTAGATTAATGCGATGCCTGGTTTTAATATGTTTAAGTGCCGGGTGGAAAAACAGCCTCTATTATGTGTACATTGCGTAGGATATCCACTTTGTAATTAATGGCATCCATTTGTATTACTAGAGTAATACAACTTTTGTATTACCCTTTGCGAATCCAGTTTATTTTGAATGTGCTGATGGCACTGATAACCTTACTTGTATATGCGACATTAGAGTTAAAAACATCCTTTTTAAAATGATTATGTCATCTCTGTTTAGATTTATAACGTCTGTGTAGCTATTCGAGGCAGTACCATTATTGCTCGTAGCAACAGCTAAAAAGATAAAAACAGAATCTTTGGGTTTTAAGTCTACTAAAACAATTAGTTAAAAGGATGGATAATCCATTAGCTTCTTAAAATAAACCTAAAAATGAAATTTTGTCTATTTTGTGGTTTCATCAAACATTTGGCAAGGTAGAAATTATAAATTTACTTTTCCGCGTCAGCAACAATAGGCTGCATTTATCAGTTATTGCCCATAAAATGTTGTAGTTATATTGTTATATTGGAGTTGTTAAAACTCCATGTAAGGGATATAAAAATAATAAAAAGGCAGCATAACCATAAATTGAAATACAAGCCTTGGGGCTTCCAACTGAAATAGCTAATCCGTTTTGCTATTTCAAGACGTAGTTGAAAAAAAACATTCTACGGGGGTTAGCTAACATGAATTATAGTAGTACTTTTGCTGTAAAATTTAATGGTTTAATAAATTCATAGATACTAAAACTGACAGGTTACAATCCTACGTGAATGTTTAGGTCATCATTTAAGTTTATTGGCTGTAGAAAACTTCCGGTTATAGCTTCTAGAATAGCTTCTCTTTCCAGGTGGTTTTACGAGTCCAGGTTATTTACAGGTTACGCAATTTAAAACATAAAGAAAAGTATTAATTTTGTGGTTTCAGCTTTTAGTGCCAGCAAATAAAGTAATAATAACTATTAATTAATAAATATATAAATATTTATTTATTCCTAACTAAACTTTTAGACTGATTTGTAAGGCTAGAGATAGAGTACTGGAGAGTATCGTATAACCAATTTTTTTTTGTTTCAGATGTCCGACATCTAAATCGACTGCTAATATTTGCAATCGATTCCTATCACATTCTTTGTGACCGTAACACCCAGTTTCACTAGATGATAAAGTTTCAATAAAAAGTAAACCTCAACTAGTTAAAGCTTTGCTTGTCAATGTAAATGACATGGTGATGAAGCAGCTTACCATTGATTCAGTACATGATTTATTTACAGCCTGTATAAGTTCCAAATTGGGTATGTGGGTCTTATCTAGAACTGATGCAACTTTTATTCACAATTAGCAATTTTTAAATGATGGACTTCGACTCCCGCTCTAGGAATATCTCCTGTGTCGCGGGGGTGCTTACAAACATACATTTTACACTCAGAGCACACCCCAGAGTCAAAACAAATGTTTGCGGATAATACAAAGATTTATCTAGCGTGGGGATCGAACAACACCAGCGCAGTAGTAAGCGCGAGGCAACCGCCTTAACCACTACACCAACCGTGCACTCTTACGTACATGCCATGTATGATCAAGGCATACCAGAATAAGATATGTATTAATATGTATTTAATCGATTGACGACCGGATGGCGAAGTGGGTAGTGTACCTGCCTGCGACGCCGAGGTCGTGGGTTCGATTCCCACTTAAGACAAATCTTTGTGTGCATGAACATGGGGGTTTGTCTTAGTCTGGGTGTTTCTATATATATAATATGTATGTATTTACAAAAGAAAAGTATATATATTAGTATCAGTTATTCTAGTACCCATAGTACAGGCTCTGCTTCGTTTGGGACTAGATGGCGTTGTGTGTGAGTTGTGAATTATTTATTTATTTATTTATATTTTCCAATCAGTGTATATTTACTATTAGTATTATCGAAACGCACCTTCCTTTGTTTCTCTGCACCACCCTAGGTTGACTGTTAGAGAATGCCGCTAGGCGTTAAGTCCACTGTGTACCATTTTGTGTGTAAAAGTTAAATAAATAAATAAAATAATCAAATAAGAGGTCAATTGGGTTTTTCCTTTCCACAACTTTCGCGTACGACTTTACTTATATAGTTTCAATACGGATTTCTGCGGATCGGCAAATAGCTCGACCAATACGTGAGGCTGATTATATCTGGAGATTGGAGCATGAGATGACTTAGCTCGAGACTTTGCTATGCTTGACTAGTTTTTTTTTGTGCTTTTATTTTGTAACAGTTTATTAAGTTTCAGTGGTATGGTCGATAATGAAATAAAGAGGAACATTTCAAACAAACTTTTCTTAGTGAGGAATATTATTTGCCCTTCGTTACCTAACAAGTTAATGGACCAATTTTAACATAAAATAACATGACAATTGATAAAAATACATTACATCACGCCTATATTACCCAGAAGGGTGTAGCAGAGGTGTACAACACCCTTACTTCACCTGTTATGTTTAGGCTCCATGGTAAAGAGGGCCTATCGCCTTCCACCGGGCACAATTCCAACTCTATGCTGCTATTGTGAATTTCCTACCGGAAAATGCACAAATAACACTTTGCCGACGCGGGAATTGAACTCGAGACCTCATGGCGCTTACACTAACCAGTAGGCCATCGAGGTAGTTTTCATAAATAATAAAAAAATGTACAAAAGTGTATTTTGTTAATTATTCTACTATATTCAAATGATACTACATATTTATATTGCAACAAATTTATTACTTTATTATAAAGATACTAGGCCAATACCAACGTGACAGAATGTTGATGTAGAACGAAACCATGCGTATGGAATTACTTAATTTGCTCTGAAAAAGCATAGCTATCAATCTACTTAGCTTCTGTATAGAATTAGAAACGTTCAATATAAGAGAAAATGTTACTGTCTCGTTGCTTAGCATATTATGTTCGATGCCCGTGTCGGGCAAAGTGTCATTTGTGAACTTTCCGTCAAGAAATTCTCAAGAGCAGCACGGAGTTGGAATTGTTCACGGTGGATGGCGATAAGCCCTGTAGAGGAACAGGGTGTGATGTTCCTAAAACACAAAGGGAGGAACCTACGACCAGGCTCGGTGGTATTGCCTGGCGGACAACTGTCCAACGGTAGCGTATTGGAAGTGGTATATATAGTCACTTGCTGTGAACATTTGGTTGTCGCGATTCAGCACTCGTCGACATAATTATGTCACGTGTGTGTCATCCGTCATTTATTATGTGTGGATACCGCCACAGCCCTACCCCGTGGGACTTAAATATAACAGGTAATATGTGGGAGTTGTACCCCTCTGCAACACCGTTCTAGGTAATATAGACGTGATCTTATGTATGTTTATTACGCGAATTACCAAGAAGAAACTTAGAATTAATCTCAAAAGTCGTATACTGTTTACTCTTAAGGTAAGTGTGCTTTACCTACCTACCAATAGAAAACATCTTCACTATCATCAGATAAGTTTTTAATCAATCACTAACTTAGCTATCATTACAAACAAAATATTATACCTATTCTTGTTATCAAAGTAGAAGTAACAAAGTTTTGGAATCCAATACCTCAAATATCTCGTTACATTTACTTTATCGAAAAATAAACGCTTCCTAAAAAAATATCTTACTTTCCTTTGATCAACATGAAACTCTTTACTTACACTGCAAAACTGAATCAATTTCATTAGAAATATTGTGTTAAGAATAATAACAAAATCTTTTTAAAAAAATTAGACAACGGGTCTAAATCGCGTAATTATAATAAAGGTAAATAAATACCTATGCTCGACGTTTCGAAATGACTTGCATCATTCGTGGTCACGAGCCGACTGGTGAAGCTCAGCGTCGTCTCCGTGAACCGGGGATATTGTCCACTACCCTCACTTGATCGTCACAATTTTTATTTTTATTTAGTTCGGATGTTTACCTTTATAATAATTACGCGATTTAGACCTGCTGTCTAATTTTCGAAAAATGTACTCAAATCGCGAAAGTTTAAAAACATTATAATAACAAAATCGTTTGAAATTAAGCCCAACGCGCCTATATTAACCCGAACCCCAAGGGAGTAAACACAAAATATAACCAATTTGTTTTTCTCATAGCCCGGGGGCAAACGATCCAATTATTAAATTCTTAGTCGAATATCATGCATCCAAATGGAATGTCTACGAACAATAGCCAAGTTAGAAATATGGATCATAAGAATTCAGAAGTATACCGTCTTAGTAAAAAGACCTTCTCGTTCATCAATTCAGTCGATCACTTCATTATTAATTAATAAAAACATATTTATGAATTATTTATTACTTGAATTGAGCTTTGAGAGATGCTATGCATTGTTACGCTTAATTTATTGGTCCCTTTCGATGTAACTTGTTTCGACGATAGAAATTAATATTGATGTGATATTTATTTTATTTCTTAATACGATAATAATTAGAAATTCTAGGGTAAAATTATCGACTCGTAAATAAGCCTAATATCGTAGATTGCTGCTAATATTTTGACCCTAGATCCTCATATTTCATTAAAACAAGCTTCAGAGAAATGCTAATCCCATCGTAATAACATGACAAGAAAATTCGATACAATAATGAATGTAAATCGACTCAAACGCCAAATCTGACCAAATTATCATAATAGGAGGTGAAATATTTGAGTTATTTAAATAATTAAATATGCGTTATATTAAAAACCAATTTGAATATTTTGTTTTTACACAAAATAGTATGAATAAAATATCAGTGGAATATTGTAGTGGCATTCTTTTTGTATGAATCATTAAAATTTATTTCTTCATATATTTTAAATTCTGAAACTCTTTTATATTACGCGTATGACAAAAAAATAACTAGTCGGAGGATTTTTTTAGATGTTTTTAACAGTAATTTTTATTTTCCTTATTAGGAACACCCGAACAAGCTAATTTAATGATATATTTTTTTATTTTATGCTCTGCATTGTTCAACTAGATTCAATACATTGAGCTGACGCAGTAAGTTGTAGCAGCACCACTAAAATTCTACACAGCCATTTTCACAACATTTTTTGCTGGCATGTGATGGATGATAAATTACTCCTCGACTCAGCTTGAATGCAAATCTCTCAAAGTGGGTCAGCCTGTAGATATTATTTTTCACATCCACCCGCAACTGGAGAGGACCTTGTCTCAAATGATTGATCTCTTATTGTACGACATTTTTACGATTTCACGTTGTAATAGAAAATTTTACAACTCTTGGAGTGGTTCATTGTATTTTTGAATACATTGTGTTCGTTCAGAGAGTTCCATTGAATGTTGAAGTTCCGGTCACTGATGGATGGAATTGACTGTTTAACCAGTGACAGTAAAAAGCTGAGTTATGGATGATGCAACGCATTGTCAGCCGTATAGTGACACTCAAGTGTCTGAATGGGAACGCATAATAAAAGATAGAATGTTCAGATAAACGAACTGTACCACACAATTTATTACCTACGGATTCATGTACAAATTGCAAGCGAATGGGCTATCCGAAATTCAAATTCGGCGTGCATAAATATGAATTTATTTTATTCGTACTGCCAACTAATTAAATTATGACTGTGCAAGATGACCGGTTCACCGCTTTTGTGTTATATGTGGCCAGAGAAAATGATGATGATGTAAATATCAGCTACAGTAAACTGCGTAATTTGGCTTAAGACATTACTTTCATGAACATTATTACCACAACAACACATTATTACGATATTTAGAGTATGAAGAAAGCACCCGCAGGTACGGTTTAAAAAAGGAAAGGGCGAACTAATAAAACCTCGATGCAATTATTGCAGTTTACCCGCACGGGACCTCGCTTCTCTTGTACCAATCTCGCCATAGGTTACTAAATTGTACGCCATAAAATGCAAAAAACTTCGGAATCTGAGTTTAAAGTTAAAGTTGTGTAATCATCGCTGCAACAGGATCCGAGTAAGTCCTTTTTAATATGTATTGCCTCAGGGAATATGCAGCTTTCCAGACCCGTATTGAAATGTGCAGCGGCGAGCGTGGATAATAAGCGCCGATGAATATTTAATTTGGATTGTTTTGCTCTGCAGCGAATCAAAAGCGTTAATCTGTCCTAAATATTATGCTAATTTTAAGATTGTGCTCATTTGATATGGAAATCGGCTACAGAACCTACATTATATTTGTCTGGTTCGAATAAGTTTTATTGCTTTTAGATGAGCTTTAACTTTTTTAAGTATTTTTGAGTATTAATCTTGTAATGACATAACATAACACCATACCTATATTACCCAGAAGGTTGCAGCAGAGGTGTACAACACCCGAATTTCAGCCTATCGCCATCCACCGGTCGCAATTTTAACTCCGTGCTACTATTGGCAATTTTCTGACGGCAAGTTCACAAATAACACTTTGCTCGACCCGGTAATCGAAACTGAGACCTCGTGGTAAGAGACGCATACGCTAACCACTAGACTATCGAGGCAGTCAATCTAGTAATGTTACTGGTAAATTAAGTATGTAAAAGGAAACTACAACAATGCCAGTATAGCAATAGCCGATGGTTTCGTCAAAATATACTAAGTTCTTGAGAGACAAAGTCGTAACTACGCTTTTATAGGTAAATAAAATAGAGAAAAGTTTCTTTAAAAATATTTTGCGGGAAGTTTGGCACCTGTAACACAACCCCCATCAAAGTGAATATGGTATTACGAAAGTGAACGAACAATATTAAATATAAATAATAACAACAATAAACGTTAACAGACACCGAACGTGTTTGATTAAATTTAACATCGAAAAGTGGTTGGCAATCAATTTCGTTCAGTATGGGACCGATACAAATTAATGTTTTGTTTCGTGTTTTTATTCAATGTCTGGCTTCATTTTGTCATTAAAGTCACATTATAATTCGTCACCGTAAATAAATGTGAGTAAAGGACACGAAAGGAAAGAAATATCTGACGTAGAATGAAAGGGATTATCTGAAAATTAGGTACGGAGGACATTTTATGCATTGATGAGGGTGAGATTGGCTCTGTTTCAAGGACCATGACTTTTTAGTTTTTTTTGCACTTCTGAAGTGTTACCTTTAATAGCTTTTTCAATATAAATAAAATTTTAATGTAGGTATGTGCTGTAGAGGATCAGGGTGTGATGTTCCTCCACCGCAAAGAGAGGATCTGCCGACCAGGCTCGGTGGTATTGCCTGGCGGACAGCTGTCCAAAAGTAGCGTATTGGAAGTTGTATTTATCTACACTTGCTGTGAACATTTCGCTATCGCGATTCAGCGCTCTTTGACAGTTGTGACGAGTGTGTCACTTCTTGACGTTATCATTAACAGTCATTTAGTATGTGCGGAGACCGCCACATGTGCAATGGCTTGGCGAAGTTATCCAATGTAATTATGAGACCCTACTTAGTCTTATGAAGTATTTCAACGAAGAGTACAGTCTTTGACATTTATAATCAAAGTCAAAGAGACCAAATAGTAATATAAATCGTAGTACTTACAAATTAAATAAAATTTTGGCTTTTACCTTTTATCACGAAACCATTGCATTTTATATTTATATATTGTAATCACAGGTCAATGAAGAGCTGGAATTTTCTAAAGGTTTTAGATGCGAGCACACAATCGCTTCGACTGTGCCCGCCTTGTAAAGGATTTTTAATCATATTGTTGAACATTATTATAATGCAGAAAGCGGCAAAAACCACTAGAATCCGCTTAGAAATCTTAAGTAAATACGCTGCTAGCGTTCTAAGGAACTGATAAACGCTGAATAGACGCTACCACAGTAGGCAGTTTCATCAGCTTTATCAAATTACCCATAAGGCATTTCGAGGCCACTGTCTATACTTTACCAACTCATCAAACGAAAACTGTAACTAAGTAAGTGAAGTTCTTATTTTAGTAGGAACATTATGGCGTGCTTGCGTCGTCAGCAGCACATCAATCATTACTTAGAATAGACCGAAACTAGTTTACGAAGAATTTGTTGAACAAGAAAAGGTTCTGCCTTAGTTTTTATGGTATATAAGCAATTATTGGCTTCTTGTTTGATACATTTTGGGCCTATCTTCGGTCAGATGATGATATATCGATTTTTATGGGTTGTTAAATGTTAAATAAATAATATTAATTGTCTTTAAAAACCCGGTTGTTGTAAATTTATTTCTTAAATACACGACTCTATTCCTGTCATTATTATTATCGTTTTACTAACAATTTCTCGATTTTATTAACAGAGTTAATATAAACAAGTCAGTTCTGCTTATTGTTATCAAACGTAAGTTCCAAGAAGGAAATACAATTTGTAGTTACTACGTTCCCCGAAACTCCCGTTACCCAATATCCTTTGATATACTTTGATATTAATTTATATTTTATATTTATATTGTCACTGCTCTATTGTGGTTGACATGTTTTACCAATACATAGCATTTTGTTTCCATATTATTTTACTATTTGCATATAAGTACAGTAAGTAAAGTAAAGTTCTCTTTATAACCATCTTTAGCCATAATGTTGTTTTGGTTGGTATAACTTACACATAGAATTATTGTCAAAAAAACAAACTAATACTGTATGAATTATTTGAAAAGATGGTGCACATGAGTTTCTCACCAGCTCTTCTCATGATGCAATACCCATCGGAGCTGGTACTTGGATTGATTTTAATTCAAATCTCTAAGTTGAATTAAAGTCAATTTAAGCTCCGGTGTCAAATCATTTTATTACAAAATAAGTATTATAATTTAGTTAGCTAAGTTTTATTTTAATTTTATAATTTTTGTATTTGATGTTTGTTTAGACGTGTTCAAGCGCCCCTTGGGGCCCATGGAAATAAATGATTTGATTTGATTTGATTTTAAACCTACCTGTATCAATTTTGACAAATACTTGCATTAGCTTAAGTAAAAATATATATATTTATATATATACACGTTGGCTTGAGAACTTCCTCCGTTTATTTCGTCGGTTAAAAATGAAGATCTTAGGTTATAGTTATGACTGTTAGATCTGGATCAAATCTAAAACTTCTTGAATTATTTAACTTATTAGACTTGATTTTTTTATTAACTTTTAATATGATAAAATTAAAGATTTAAAATTACACTTTGTTTTTAATTACGTTAAAACTAAATATAAACCTTACTATATAAACACCAAATTAAAAATAATACAAACTTATTGAATAAAATATATCTACTTAAAAGTTTAGGTGTAAAAAAAATACGTCCGCATCGATGTCGACCGCGAGTAACGTGCCCAGAAGGCTGGCGGCATTGCCTCGTTGTATGGCAAAGCTGATCCTAATCTAATCCTGACTTGAATAAGTATTCTAAAGCAAAATACTATAGATTCAGTTCTTCCTGAATAATTATGACGTGTACTAAATATGGTAGTGTCCAAACTTATAAAGGTAGCATTGAGCTAACAACTTATGTACAGTCCCCCCCCCCCAGTATAAGCTTACTCTTTCAAAATGCATAAAAGTAGCGAGGGAGAGAGGCGTTGATATGTATCTATAGCTGGCTTCTATTTCGGCCAGCGACTTAGTATCGCAATACCACGCGGTAATGCTGCCAGCATTATAGGAACGAGGCCAATTATTAAGTTTAGATTATGTTATTAGACTAATTTAATGTATATTTTTCTGTCAATAAAGATCTTATTCTCTTTTTATTGAAATAGTTAATCTATAGCTGAATAAAATTCATCAAACCTGTCTTTTAACCAGTCAAAACGGTATACTAGCATACAAAGGTTCTTGGTCATTTCTCCAACAATTACAGAACCCCAATAACGGAACCCTCCCTACGACAGATTCACAAAATTTGATGATGATGATGACTTATGTAACGCAATCATGTATAACTCTTGACGCGGCCATTGGCCGACGTAGCGTTAGCATGTTCAATATGAAATACTAAATAGATTTGAAAAAAAATCTAAACATGGAACAATAATTTAACTTTACAAAAATGTACGTATGAATAAAAAAATAACGCGATAAAAATTACGTCATTAAGCACTAGCTAAAACATAATACTTTACTTTATTAGGAAAACTTACAGCTAATGAGATATAATATACAGAGATGATGAGAAAATGAATGATAATATAGTAGATATACATCAAGAAATAATGTCAGAGTAAACTATGGATAGTTAAATTTTTTGAAGAGTTGTATTCATTTTAAAAACATATTTTATTAAACTTAACATTGTATCTATTACGCCTTTAAAATATTAATATTCAGATTATAGGATTAGATCAAAGTTTTGTAAATCAATCGCTAACACCACTAAGTAAAGTAATAATAATATAATTACGCATTAAAAATTGTTTCTTTTTAATTTATTTATTTAATGGGAATGTCGCCAAACACAGTTTTTTATAGGCGAGATGCGCTCTTTAAGTATTAAAATGACCTACCTAAACATCAACAATATTTTGTATTTCACATATAAACTAATAACTAATAGATATATTAAATTAAGCTAGGCTTTCTTGTCGTCAGGCAAAAACTCTCATTTTTCATCAGATCGCAATACACATTTTTTTGCTGTCTCTACGAGTGTTGATGACGATTAAAGTAATACAGCGTAACATCCAGCCGCCATTACAACACCACTAATCTGTGCGTACAGTGTGCGTCAGCGCAGACTGCGACCAGCTTTAGTCGGGCTAACATAAAGAGCGCGAGATAGATTTTGTCGCATTTTCGTCATATTTTTATCTGGATTTTTTTTTCAAAACGCGTCAAAGTGTACTTCGCGCTCATTATACTAGCCCTACAGGCGCAGGTAGTTACTATTCAACTCGATCGCTTGACCATTTGCCATGTTTTGACAACATCCTGTTGATATCAATAGTGTTCGGGAAATTGTCGGGTGGTCTGATATTGACAGTTATTTGTAAATTGTGGGTAGTTTATATACCCAAAATACATATTATTATGTGTAGTAATCGAATAACTTTATCCAAATTTTTTGGTGCTGCAGTCCTGCTTTATATTATTTTAATGAGTCATTTACATTGAAAGTAGATAGCGGCCTGTATCATTGTCTGAATACAGGTTTAATGTTGCATACAACTTTACATAGATTCTAGTAAATTGTATTATTTAAAACATCAAATAACCCGATTATATACAAATTATTCTCAATGTAAGATTTATTAGAACCAAAGCTGTCACATTGACGAAACTTTGATTCACACTAATGGGCTTGATCCTCAAAGATTGAAAACACTATTGTGCTTCGAAAATTACAGGCGCAAGTGGCCAGAAGCGTCCGGATCAACAACCGTGAGCAATAATCATTACTTTCGTCTCATCAGCCTTGAAATATGTTTTATTGTCTCGATTCGGCTTGTTGTCGACTTGTTACGAGAGCAAAATAAAAAAAAGAGATATCATCAAACTTGTTTATTAAAGCCTCACGCAATCGTCGTGCGCGCACCGAGAAACAAAATGAACTTGCTGTTGATAGATTACGCGAGTATGTCGATGTTTAGATCGCTATGAATCTTTGGTATGTCGTGCGTGCTTATATAATATAATACATATTATAATACTCCATTATGGTAACTATAAGTAAATTAATTTCTTGTAATTAATTGACTTTATCGAAACTCTTTATCTAGTCCTAGATAGTGCAATACAATTTGGTGCGGTTCTGTAAGGGAAACTGACGGTTTTAAAAAATTTGTGCAACGTTACTCTACTCTACTACTCACATAAAAATACGCTCGATATTTGATTGTCAGGAATTCAAATTACGTGTGATTCCATTTATTTAAATTGAACTCGTTATCTGGCCATAGATTGTGCTATACAATTTGGTGCGGTTCTGTAAGGGAAACTGACAGTTTCATAAATGTAGTGCAACCTTATTTTCACAAGAATAGGATCGATATTTGATTTGATTATTGATATTGATTCGACAGAAATGCAAACCTCGTGTAATTCCATTTATAGAATACGCACACTTATTGGGTTTCATTTTAATAATATTAATAGTCAAAAAAGCGCAAAAGTTTAAAAAAATATGCCATAATTGTTTGCGAATAATTTAATAAGTTGAAAAAAAACATCACTCATAAATATTCCTGCTGCAGTAACTTCATGACATACCAAAAGTACCAATTATTGAAAACTTATTATATCGTGAAAATAAATAATTTTCGTTCGATCATTGTAATGAGTCCTGATTAAACGTGATATCGCGAATGCATTGTGAATCTCATTGTAATTAATTTTAATGCTATTTCGACAATCATTTCATTTGGTAGTTGAACCGACGAATATTTTGCTTTTTATTTATTTAGCAACGACTTTCCTATTAAAAAATAATGATGTCTATACAACCTTTAGACATTTAAAGTCTTTCTCAATCCGCAAGTTTAATACCTGCATCCTGTAAGGTGTCTTTAATGATAAACTAAGCTATCGCAGTAACGCTATACGCAAGTATATATTTTACTCGTACATTATGTGAAGTATACTCCAACCTTTGTTCACATATCTGATTACATGACATGGATTCCTGCGAAGTTCCCCGTTCCTGTGTACGGATTTATACCCAGAGCCTTGCCTGCTATCATCTAACAATGTTTTCTACAAGTCGCACTTACAAACTGAATAAACTTTATCCACACAAAACTGTTATTTCTTTATTGTTATAGCAATCTAAATCTCTGTTTGTAGATAAAACGAATACAAGATAAAGTCCATTGAAAGTGTATTTTCCAGTGAAACCGGCAATAACTTTTTAGGACCACCATCAAAGTAACTTTTACGATTGTTAGGAATTAATATCTGAAAAATGGTTTCGGACCGCCATATCTTATCGATAAAGTTCAAGTATTACGGCTGCCAATTTTTTTTAACATGATTTTCCAATTTTGAACTTGTGCAAAAATCCAATGTATTTTCCTTTTTAGAATGGGTATCTTTTTCACTCGGATATCTTAAGGGCTGAGCCGGTAATTAGATATTTTTGGAAACAAGAAAAAAACGGTCCGAAAAGGGTATTTTGAAGATAAACGATTTGGGTCAATGTTTTAGCAATGTAATAAAAGGATATTGCTTGCCTTGTTTCGAAATACGCATGACGCAAATATTTCTTTTTTGCTTTTCTATTCTATATAAATGGTCCTTCACCGTTCAATCTTGCATTGCGATTCTTTTCTGTGTCATTCAAATTCACAATCACATCAAGAACCAAGGCCAAGAAAACATCTGATATAAAAAATGCGATGATTTTTCTTTTCTTCTACGGAAACCACTTTGATAATATTTCAAACATATTCGGTTATATAAAAACATCTATTCCTCTCACCGCAAATAGGGATATCCAATTGGACCTAATGTTTTTATCACATAAATATGAAAAGTGGATACGGTACGATAGCAATATTTTTATATTTAGGTGTACGTGTTCACGGGGCGAGAAGGTTTCTAAAAAAGAGGTGGTTTTTCCTGTATGAGTAAACCATACTCAAATAGAATCAGATAGCTTCGACATGCTTATGAATACATTTTTTGCAGTTATGAATATAACTTTTTTTTTCTATTGTGGGTTTTTTAGAAAACCAACAGACAAATAATATAAAAGTGATAAAAGACTGCCTCGATGGTCTAGTGGTTAGCGTATGCTTTCACTGAGAAGTCTCGGGTTCGATTACCGGGTAGGGCAAAGTTTTATTAATGAACTTTCCGTCAGACAATAATTCACAATAGCAGCACGGAGTTTGAATTGTACCCGGTGGATGGCTCACCCCTTATCCCATGTGACCTAAACATAACAGGTGAAGTGTGGGCGTTGTACACCTCTGTCACACTCTTCTGGATAATATGGGCGTGATTTTATATTATTTTAGATAACCGTAAAATTCTCGTATAAGAAAGCGACTCATCGATAAGATGCTAAACACAATTTAAAAAAAATATATAAATTATACTTATATAATAGGTTCATGTAGATAGAAAACTCGGCGAACCAGTAAAGTCCTCCATTTCAAGCCATAAGCTTTTTCCTAGGTACTTTATAAAGGTTTCCGAGAAACATAACCGACCCAGCGATAGTAGGGCTATTTTTCGAAAATATTACCGTTCAATAACCGGGTATAAGCTTGTTAAGAAATAACTAGTTTATCGTCGAGATTTACTCGAGGTTAAACACGTATCGTAGATAACAAAAACCTTTGTAACGAAGCCCGACCAAGTCATATTTCGTAAAATTTGCCTTTATTAAAATTTGGGATATATAAACAAACAGTCTTAAAGTTCGCAAGTTATGTTCCACCAAAACAGGTGCAACCCCATAAGGTGCTAACCACACTCATAATGAGTTACGAAATGAATTTGACTTGGCTCATATCTACAAAAGTAATTGTACAACTTGGCTCAACTCGGCAGCAGGAATAACATCGGAATAAAAGTTCTTTTTGTTATTTTATCCCACCGCTGCCGCCGTCTAAAAAGGTCGCCTAATTTGTCGGACGGAATTCGACATTATTTCACTGTTCCATTGTTTGTGTTCCGATTACCGGCAGGGTTAAATAGCGCGTTTAAACGTCGACTTTTTCGTTAAACTTCGCCGTTGTTTAAGGGGAGTGAACGAAGGGTTAAGCTCCCAGCCTTAATCGTAAACTGCTTGCGCTGGCTCTTTTGTTTTAGATTTGAGGGGCAGTTTAGAATTCTCTCAGATGGTGCTTTCGTAATGGGTATTTCGGTGTGATAAAAATTATTTTCGTACTAATTTGAGAATTACAGAATATTTTAAGCAATTTTCTGAGTGTCTTGGGGAACCTTTGGAATTGAAACGGCGCAGTTATCATTACGTTTATAAGTTCCGAGACCGAATCTTCATGTTATATTCCCTTCCTTAAGTGTAAAATCTGCTCCTCTAGCTTGCTCTTCTGTTGACAATTGCATGTGTTTGTGTAGCTTTTTGAGTAGTTTGTGACCGTACTCAACGTTCTCAAGGACGTAGTAAAACTATAAGTAACTTAATATAATATGCTTAATATAATGCTCGAAATTCACCACTTTGAAAATAATTTGTCCTCTAATGGAGCTTGCGCTAGTATTATTATACTAAGTAAATAATAGTGATCCCGTTTGATGACAAGATTATACCTAAGAAACAGTTGAAAAAGATATGGGACCAGCAGGATTTGAACCTGCGACGTTACTGCACACCAGGCAGCCTGGCAGCTGGATAGCTAAAGCGGCTGCCCAGTGTGCAGTAACGTCGCAGGTTCAATATCTTTTTCAACTGTTCTTTGTCGGTCCCATATCTTTTTAACTGTTTCTTAGTATAATTTGCTAAGCATAGCTAAATGCTATAAAAATAATCAATTAGAAGATTATACCTTCAAATTGCAGACAAACTACACCACAATATGGCGGTTCATTGTTAAATTCATCAACTAACTAATCTGATATAGTTTGTGTCTATGTTTGGGCTAAATATATTTCCATTTTCGATGAATAACCATCAGGACTGTAATATATGGCACCATGGTTTGCTTAAATTTTCGTAAACTTAATGTTATTTTTTATAAGTGAAGTTGATGATTATTACAGCTATTCAACTATAATATAACTTATGAATAGTTCCATAAACGTGTTCAAGGACAAATATTCTCATTTATTTCAGTTTGGCTTACACATTCAGTGCGAGTGAATTTTCATTTATTTTCCATCAAACCTCACCGTCCACACCACACATTAAGTTTTACTCGTCTTGGAGTAAAACTATCAAGTAATACCTTACGGAATATTCAAGTATAATGCTAAGTATCTACCGAAAATATTTCTTGGAACAATCTGCTTTTGCTTCTTTTTTTTTTGCTCCCTGAATTGTTAGTTTCTAGTACGAAATGACGTCAGGCACTCATCTACTTCATTCAATGGTGCTAATTGTGACTATAGACTATCTGAAGTCAAGATTTTTATTTTTAATATTTTTTTTTTCTTTTTTTTTAATATTTCGATTTTAAAATAATTATTTTATTTCAAACTTTTTCTAAACTTCCTACTCATTCTCAATGCTTCATTACTTTCAGTTTCTTATATTGAGTTCTTCGTAAAAATAATAATAATTCAATTTTCCCAATTATAATATAGATGTTACTTTATTATTGAAAAAACTGGATTATTATTATTTTAACGAAGATCCTTCAGACAAGTTGCAGACTATCTTATCAGACTAATGCATAATAACGGAATTATTTAACTACTAAATGAACCATATCTCAAAACTTCAAGTAGTTTTGTCTTTAGTCTAAACATGCAGTGGTCAGACAAGTTGTGGCGGTCTCAGGGAGCTCCTATTAGCCGGTCTGCGATTTAATTGACTTTCTCATCTCTATACTTAGTGATGACGAAAGCTGAATAGTTTGATACTGATTTGTTTTATTAAGACTGAGATGAGGAAGGATTTAATGTAATTGGTGCAGATTGTGTTAATTTAAAGCATGGCAAGTTAAGAAGAAGATTGACTTTAGCACACATATAGACCGAAGAAAACACCTAAATCTTACTTTTTTATTAGTACTCAAACTTAAAAGAATACCTGTAAGAAAACAACAAATAGATTAAGAGTAACTGCAGGCTAATGAAGAATTTAATTTTATATGTATCGTAATCCTTATGAAACTTAGGATATAAGCATTACCTTAAAAGTTAAACTAAATGAGCATCATTACCCCGATGAATCGATAAATACCCACCAAAAATAATAAAAAGAACCGTTCAAACAAAAGTACCAACAACAATGCCTTATTAAGGTGTGAAGCTTCCTACAGCTTACCGAGTGCTATCTCGATTCGAGACTGACTATCAACTCGATTCGCGCTTATCAACCATCGGTCCTCTTAATTGTTACTCTGCGCATGTTGGGCCTTAATTAATGAAAATACCCACAGCCTATCTGAGCGAACATCTTTGATTTTGAATGCAATTATTGTTCTCTTGATAAAGGGACGGCGTTCGACGAGACGGCGCTAGTAAATTTTACTGTTGTTTTGTGATGGGTTTATGCGATATGTGGAAAGTAAGCATTTTATTATAAATATGCATAACTACTTGTGGCGGGATCTAAGTTTTATTATATTGTTTGCTTTTAAAAAGAAAATAGTATCTAAATAGGTAAATAATAAAATACTTTTAAAATTTCAATTACTCTTATTCTTTAACAACATAAAGCTTCTAATATAATTAATGTCTTTATAGTAAAGGAACTTCATCAGGTCGCTACAAATCAACTTAATCATACAAAAATGCGAGTAACAAAAGTAAAATTAATTATGTTCACACAAATTGTGAGAGTATTCTTTCCGCACAGGTAAAATTCCATTGCACGGTCTTCCTTAAAAATATTTTCTTATTTCATAATGCTAACATTCCATTCAATTTTCTAGAAAAATGCAACAGCGCGGTTGCTGTCTTACATGCAGACAGTAATGTAATATTTCCCATGTCGCTCTTGTTTAACTTTTTTTTTATATTCGAACATTAAAACGTACGACAAAAATGGGCAATGGACAGTGCACTTATAAATAATCATCATTTAGATAGAGTTAGCAGCCGATATACATAGGTATATCAATAAAAAACTTTAATCTGTCAATAAAATATTGAAGTTGTGATAGAGAATATTTTATTAGTACATTAAAATTATAATAATAATAATAATAATAATAATAAAAGCTTTATTGCACACCATGGAAAAATAAAAATACAGAAAAAGGAAGATATATAGTACAAATGGCGATCTTATCGCAGCTAAGGCAATCTCTTACAGACAACCATTGGATGGAAAGTAAGAAAGGGACACGAAAGGGAAGTTAAAGGTGTACTAGAGAGAATTAAGAATGAGGAAAGAATATAAATGCATAAATATATTAATTATGATGAATATACCTACGTATAGGTACAATAATAAAATACTTACATACATACTTAATATATATAAGTAATATAATAATATATATAATATATAAATACCTAAAATATATATTATAATTATATAATGGACAATATAAGGAAGATTACAAATGACAGATGTAAGAGAAATAAGAACAGGTGAGATATTATTAAGTGAGAAAGTGTTCTTTAAGCAAAGTTTTAAATATTGGTAACGATTTAGCACTCCTTATGGATACCGGTAACTCATTCCAAAGTCTAATTATCTTCATAAATATTAAATTTTTATGAGTAGATACGTCATATTTAACACTACTGAATTTGATTGTATTCTTTGTATTCAAGTGAATACAATATCTAATACGGTACGAACACACCTGCACTAAAATTAAATATTAAGCCGCTCTTACCACATAAACCCATTCAAATTATCTAACATGGTTGATCTTTAGTTGCTCACTGAAATGTGTGCTGTAGCCCTTTATTCCCCGACTGCCGCGTAGGGAGAACTGAAAAGCTTAAATTTTAATTAATTTTTCACTCCACGGACTTCTTTAATAATACCGGCGGCTTAATTGCCAAAATATTTCCCAATCCCTTTAGGTGGGGAGTCAACATTAAGACTTGTTTAATTAGCACGCCTGAATCATTTGTTAGTAGATACGACTTGAAGACATCGATTTACTAACTTTAAAATTTGAATTAACCTCGTGAAGTTTCGTGTATACAAACATTTATATGAAAAAGTGCCAGGAAAGATCAAACTGAAAATACTTAAAAGAAGCAAAGCAAATAAATCACTCAATGATACCTAACTGGCTACACCTTGTTAATAACCATTCTTTACGTTAATGATACTCGATAGTTTTGTAACTACCAACATAAATTATTACAGCTCATATTTTGTATCTATAATATTAGCTGAATAACTTATTACAATAGTCTATACTTACAATAGCTATTTCTTTTTATCATCACTCCTACACCTGACAATAAACATAATGTAAAGTCTATTAAAATTCAGCCACTCGACATTATGTTAAAATTATACGCGCTCAAAACATTTTACTTTTATACCACAATGTAAAATACGTTTAACCGAACAAAGGTCTTCCAATTCATTTGCTTATCTATTTAAAAGAGCGGGTTGGGGTACGACACATTCAAAATCAATGGAGCCTAATGTCACAAAATGTCGGCGTAGACTCATCCATCCACCAAACATGTCGGCCAATGAATTGAGAAAAAAATGTAAATATGCCTCTCGCGGTGTTCGGCCAAGCGAAAGTTGTGTAGAGCCTCCATAATAGCGTTAATATGAATACCTCTACTATTTACCTAAATATTGTTTACCGTAAGTAGATAGGCCTCCATTCGAATAATAGGTATTTGTATCACATTTTCCCAGTATTTACATTTCGTATTGACAGATACTTTAAGCAATATCGCGAAAATGGCGAGAGAAAATCCGATTTTTCTGTATTTATCTTCGTTACGGCGTTTTATGTACTTGAGCGTTTAAGTAGCACTTCATTATTGGTTCTTATCCCAGTTCGCGACGCTGAGTGGCGCATGTAATTATCGATACTGAGCTTTAATCTTTAGTACCTACCTACTTACAGAGACTTTGTTTCACATTTAGATTAAACATTTAGATCAACGCAAGAAGCGTAACATAACTAAGGATGATAGTAATTAAAATGTTGTTTCATCATCGATACAATTTTTCTAACATCCAAATAGCATTATCGGGACAAAAACTGGCTAAAACAAACTGATAAACTTAAATAAGTTTCAAAAACAATTCGTATTGTATCACAAACTTTTTACCCGTGATAGAAAATAAACCTCTTTAAATTCGATTCGGAACTGCCAGGCCTTTTCGTAAACAAAATATTATAAAGCTGTAACTTTTATTCCTTTGCCAATTCGGTAGTGGAGTAGTCAAGTAGTGTTGACAGAATAGCAAAGTTTATATTCAGTTACACATCTCTTTATACTTCAGCCGTCTACGGTGGCTCTTGCCAAATGTGCTTTAGGTAATATCGGCCGAGTTGGCGGGTAAAATGGCAACAGTAATGGTGAACCTTTAAAGTCTATAGCGGAAACATAAAGACGTATCCGTGCTTCTCGTATTCTAGAATCACATTCTCCTTTTGCCGAATAGCTGAATATGGGCGTATTATTCACCATTTATTTGGTGCGCCGTGGAATAGCTTTTTCTTGTTATCTAAATTATCTATTATCTTATACGGAGGTATTTGGGTCTTCGAACGGTATTGATAGCCGGGATATGTAAAGGAGTCCTTTACATAGGTGTTTTATGTTTGTTTTGATATGATGGGATTTCTTTTTGTGTCGGAGTCTTCCTTTTAGATACACGCCATTCATTCAATGTTTTTTTTGCTCTGTATAAGGAAGATTATTTTGAGGTACATTGAAGGTTTATTGTATTCATAATTTTGTTTTTTATTATCATCAGTTAAATTTTTTCGTATACGTTGATGCCGATGTTATTATAAAGCTATATTTTACTGTTTACGATTCCTCTTTGTGTTGGTTATTTGACTTGTTTACTAGAAAATTAAATGTTCTGTAAAGAACGCTGAATAAGAACGTATAATCAGTACAAATAGCTGTCATAAATATTCATCGATACGAAGAAACAATGTTCCATAGCCATTACCTATTTGTGAGAGCTCAGCAAGGAGCGCGTAAAAGATTTTATTGTGCATAAAATACACAATAAAAGCAATAAACAATGAAAGTAACTTAATAAAAAGGCCTGATAAGAGAAACAATGTGAAAATATAGACAATAGAAATCTGGCCGTGATACCCAGTAGCCAAAATAGGTGTTAAGCGGACAGCGGTCTTGTCAGTAGCACGTCAAAGCCAAACATCCAGACAGTAGACGTGTCTGTGCCAGTGAAAGTAGGCCCTCGATCATGGATGACAGTTTCACGGCTGCGAAGGTTTTATAAATAAACAGGGAGACGGAGGAGGTCTTTTGTGAATGGCGACATCACTCACGCGTGTACGTGGGAGGTACATTTGGAAGAAATCAAGATCGTTGCACAACGGAAGGCAGGTGATGCATTGCCAAGTCCGCTCCCTCAATCGCCAGATCTGAGATTAGATCGCGTTCGTTTTCTAGCGCAAACTGCTTTAACGTACTTGGATTTGTTTGCTCTTGTGATTCATCTTGTTCGTAGTGGATACGTTTATTTTCTTTTCCGATTGGAAAAAGTAAATTAAGATACAGCTCTTTTCTATTGCCTGTAGTGTTGTTTGCGCAGTGATTTGTCAATACAATAGAAATTTATTTGCCGTTATCGTATGGTTGAGGTGTGAAAATTTCTTGCAATGTAACTGTTCAGTGTGCACAGGTTGTAAAATTGTACAATACGAAAGCTTTATGTTAAAATTGATAGTGAAGAAAATTATTTAATCTGACCAAGCATCTTACACAATAAAACCTTTTAGAGGAACGATAAAGAATACAAACTTCATAAAAGTTTTACTAAACCTTTATGAGAAAAAGCTTGTCTACTTATTATGTACCTTCTAATGAACTTTAGCTAGTAGACTCGGCTGCACATCAAACTCACATCTTTAGTAAAATACGGTCTAGCTTTGTATTGCAAAATGGGACCAACTTTTACTGGCAATGTACAGCCAAGTATACCTAACTACTGCTAGTGGATAAATAAACTTTACCCAACATTCACCATCATTGCTTCTACCTACACTCGCTTTTGCAAAAGTACCCGGAAGTTTGGCAGACGATCGTTTAAACAGAGGTTAGTCTCCAACTTAGCTGTTTTGAGTTCGAGTATATTATTAACACCTCTAACAGCTAGGGTTTAAATCTAGTTTGGCAAAGTCTTTAGATAGAAGGATAAAACATATTTGAACAATATTTCAGTTACACGAAACATTAAAATAAATAAAAATGTAAAAAGGGCGGTATTATTACTTGAGCGATTTCTTCTAAGCAAGCCTCAATAAATAAAAATAAATAAACCCTAGGTTGGACTTTTAGGAAGTAGAAAATAAAGGAGCAGTCTTTATCATAGCTCCTGCATTTAATTAGTAGCTTTCTTATCAAAATCTTAAACATAATACCATCTAACCATGTAAAGGACCCCCGGGGAGGGTTCCCAACCAGATGAATCAAGTGAGGGGCCCATAACAACCAAGCTGTGCTCAGTAGTCAAAGTTGCAACAGACACTGGTGAATGCAAACTATCCACATCCACCGATGATTACGATCCTCGACCATAAGGGACCAACACAGAGTGAAATCTAACCACATAATGTTCAATAGATTTATGACTAAAATACGAGCTCACTACACAATTTCAATTACAATAATGGACGGGTGATAGATACTAAGTGTTATTCTGACTGTATTAAATCGACTTAGCAGTATTAAATCCCAGAAATGAGGTGACATCGATTCTGTACGATCGTAAAATGTTCTCAAGTCCATGAAGTCATAATTGAAAGGGCGTTGTCACTTCATTCAAATTTCGAAGTTCCAGTAAAATCAAGAGTTGTAATGGCTACATTTATTAGCCTACCTTCATATAAAGTTGAAAACTTTCTTCCTTATTTTCCATATGTTTTGCTGCCTCTTTGGTGCTTTGGGATAAATTTTGAGATTTGAACTCAACTGTAAAAGAAACTTGGTCTTACTGAAATGCGAGCTCTTCATTTCTTTTTATTCATTTCATTTCATTAAATGGGTTTCAGAAAATAATGTTTTTGTTCAAATTTATAAGTATAAGTTCTTTTTTTAAAACCAAGCTTCATTTCATTAACTATCGACACCGCTAGCTAACATTGCCCAGTGGGCCAACTTTAAGATTATTTAGCTGTCCGCCAACGCTATCCATACAAGCTGGCACATTTCATAAACTACATGTATGTATTTCGGTATGTGCTGGGTAATTTTAAGTATATTGTGCCCAATCGGATCTTTTTTAATCATTTAATTTTGTAAATACTATACGGTATTTTTTAAATGATTTGTTTTTAGTTAGTCAATGTTTTTTTTTGTTTTTGTGATTTCAAGTTTCGAGTACCTTATTTTTTATAATGTAATTATTATACTTTTTCCCTATGTTCTGCCTTTTCTTTCCCATCCTAACCTGATCAACCACAGATAAATATAAAGTAAGGTAGCTTCTATTAACTATTTTAACCAGTTTTATTAATGTACGAAACTATTCGTATCAAACTTTTTGTTTAATTTTAAAATGTCATAAATATAAATCTGTGAGTCAGAGGATACCTTTAAGTATTTTTAAAATTGCCCTGCAACGTGATGTGGGTGTCCATATTTCATCTTCGAAACGAGTCTGATCTTCGCGATCATGTGTTCTTTAATTGAAAGCGTTTAACGATACGTGAACTGTCATTGATTGATTGGGATTTTTGTAATCTGTCATGTCATCATTTATCTCATGTATGCAAATTAACTCGCAAGCAAATTTTTATGCGTGAAGTTATAAATTAATGGAGAACGTATGTTTTTGTTTTCGTCTCGGTTGACGCACAATGTTTGCCACGATGAAAAACTTGAAAAAATAGATATAAGTCACCGTCAGAAGGCCTCGTACCCAAAGTGCTGTCAGCATCACCGCGTTGTATTGCAATACTAATTTGCTGGCCTATAAATAATAAACAAATAACATAAATAACAAATAAATAACACTGCAAATGCGTATTCTCTAAATTTGAATTTCTGATAATCAAATATCAACCGTATTTATATAGAAAAAGGATGCACTAAATTTTCGAAACTGACAGTTTCCTTAACGGAATCAGGGCACCGGTTTCTTTTCATCCTATTTGCATTATATGAAAAAAAATCTACACTGTTTCTTATATAGATCAGTGTAATAATGTGTGATAGCAAAATTTAGAGTTAAACTAATTTAAATGTCCCGTCCCGAAGCGTTATAAAATAATTACAAAGTTACTTCGAATTTGCCGAAAAGCCAACTTATTTGAAATTCGTTACGTCATGATAAATAACTAATAAGATGTTAATATAAACAAACATTTCAAAATTATAATCTTCATCTTAAGACGGAAATCACCAGGTAATGAAAATGTCTTCAAAGTTTCAAAACTTAATCGCGATTGGGGTACATTATAATCCAATCCGTATTTTGACCTTTAACTCACAACTCAAAGCCGTTATCTCGAAAAACACAGAATAAATCTCAGGTTTAAAGCTTCGCACCGCGCGTATATAAATTGCGAATGCTACGACCTTCCTAGGTGCGTTAAAATATACGGAGACTTAGCTATGTCTAAGATAAGAAAATAATGTCTCCTTACAAAGGCGTACGCAACATCTTTCTTATATACTGTATCCGAACTCATTATCTTTTAACACGCCGCAAAACTTATGCTCCTCCGACGTTGTAGCCTATCACGCCTTTTAAACACCATTTTCCCGTCCTTTGCTGCGTCCCAGCCTCTCATCTGATACGAGCCTCGGCCAAGCTTACACACTTATTTTATTTACCGAGCTAAGACGATTATTTACGATCTAAAGTGTGTAATAGCTTGCAGTATCTTGTTTTTCTGTACAAGATCCGGCTTCCACAACATGCATCATTTGAGTCGAAGATATTTGACGATCGCGAACGCCTACATACCGTTTCTTTTTACTTCGGGAATATATTCGCAACACGGCGCAGATTAGCATAGGAAAGTAATTTAAACAAATTGCCTAAACGATTTTTGTGAGAAACGCGACGCCATTTGTTGAGACAAAGTAGGTGGGCCTATATTTTTACGAGATATAGGTTTGTTTGACCAACTTTTCACTTCGTATGCGGCCCGTGTTACCAATGTTTACAGATTTTTTTAGAACGCGCAAGTTTTGTCATCTAAGCGTTGTCACAAATTCCTCTGTTGAGATTACATAACTTGCAAACTTTGTCGAAATAATGTCGCAATAAATCTAGCAGTGTGTACGGTATTCTCGTCAAACTTTTTTTGTTTATTTTTTTTGGCTAAAACTGTCGACCGCGAAAGCTTTCATAACTTTTCGAAATTACTTTATATTCTTTTGCGATAACAGCCAAAGACCACCACATTAAAGGCCTCAGTTAACTGCTGGCCGATAACGTTTTGTTGAAAAATATATAAAAATGTACATAAAGATAAGTCCTCGTGCGCTTTACTAAAATTTTCCCAGTAAATTTTACTCGCATTCACACAAAAACGGTCTTCGGATAATTATTTTTGTTAACATTTTTGTCCAAAATTGCTCATAACTTTATACAACAAATCACAATTTAATATACTTTGAGGTATGGAGAAAATATTTGGTAACTAATAGCGGCGTAAATGGTTATGGAAATTACTTAAACGTGTTACTTGCCGTCTACCCTGTTATGAAAATTGAAGCCCGTTTTAAATAGTCATAAAATTATGTAGTAGCGACACAGCTGTTATTAATTAGGAAATTAATATTTACAGCGGGAACCTTACAACGTGCGCAGGGGCAAACAAACTTTGGTTACTACCAATAATATAAGCCGTAAACGATCGAATGTGGCGCCTGACCAGACTAGTTTACGTCGTAAAAATCTCTCCTTTTTTGTTATATTGTTTGACGGGTGGCCGGCATAAAATACAGACTATTTATAACCGGCAAAGAAAGTGTTTCGTATAACATTGAAGGTAATAAATATTAATATCGGGCGTCGAAACTTTCGTTTATAACCGATCCTTTGCTGGAGTAAAATACGACAATAGCAGTTCGGTTCCCTTGAAAACTAATTTACCCTTTGAAGATGAGAGCGAAAGTCGAACGGAGTTATTTTAACGATTACCATTAGTTTTCGGAATTTATTGTTAATTGTTTTCGGATAATATTTTGTAATAACAACTAAGAATTCGACGTTCTGTTGTTCATTTGAGTGTATATTGTGGTTGAGTGCGATCTGGTTTGACCTATTCCCAATCAGAATATAGATCACAACGTACCATGTATTATTAATGTAATGCCTATCATTATGAGAATATGCGCTTTCATAAACAATGAAGCATTTTTCTTTTTAGAATTTCAGCTCATTTAATTATTCAAACGAAAAAACCTTTGTCAGACCTACAAAACGAGCACATCCTTCGATTCAATTCTAAACTGAACGGCTTTAAAATCAAAACAGTAAGAAAAAATCACTTTGAATTGAATCGTATCGGGCGAGCCTTTAGCAGTTGTCCCTCTTAACAGCTTCCTGTATGCAAATTCTTTAGCTTTCGATTTTATTTACTACCAAAGTTGTAAATGAGGATTCACTTTCAGAAGTTGTAATATAAATATCAATTGTACTACCAGGTAGTACAATAAAGCTTTTGATTTTTACAACTCTATGGCCCGTTTACGTTATGGATGTTGTTTTTTTGGTAATAAATAATAAATATTGATCCTTAACGTAACAGGTAAAATGTGAGTGATCTACACTTCTGCCACACCCTTCTGAGTAATATAGGCGTGATGTTTTAGGTCCCAAGGAATAGGAGGTGAGCCTATTACCATCCACCAGACCCAATTCCAACTCCTTACTGCTACTGTAAATTTCCTGACGGCAAGTTTACCCGAACCGGGAGACGGTAAGAAGCGCATAAGTTTACCACTAGTCCATCGAGGCAGTCAGTAATACAAGACATATTTAATAATAAAAAAAATAAAAAATAAAATTCATTTATTTCGAGTAACAAGACCCATATGAAGCAACATCAAAAACAAAACAAAATATAACAGTTTCACACAAATAGCTCATTTGCCTAAAATTGCATAAAAATTCAATTGACATTTTGACTTATTAAGGTGAAATCGAGAATGAATGCAAGTAGAATAGATAATATATGAGCCATGATAACTTACGCCAATGATGAAGAAACTAGTGTTTATTATAATCCGTGTATACAATGATTGAAACAAGTCACCTAATTAATATCATTAATTTGAAGCGCTTGAACATCCATTAAACCGTCAATATAATAGATAATCAATAATAATGCGAATCTTATGATATAGAGATAATTATAATGTAGTAGTTGATCCTAATTATGACATAATAGCTATTAATTAATACTAATAAACGTAAATGTCAATCACAAATCAGAGAAACGGCAGTGATAATAACTATGGTTTGAATTGTGTTTAAGATTAATAGAGTAATAACACGACAATATTTACATAAATGTAATGATGACAGATGAAAATTAAGAACAAAGAACCTTAAGCTCCCATGGGATCTTAGCCTAGTTCGAATATTTGAACGACAAGCTTCCGACCCTGATTTTGCCGACGGGGTTGATACATAAAAAGTGACCTCTATTTTAACACGCTTAAATTAGCTTCACCTGTATGTATGTATGTCTGTAACCGACTCCTTTGGACTCAATTTTGACCCACTTTAAACGGACAGATTTCATTAAAATTTTGCACATCTGTCAAAGATCGATGACAATGCAATAATTTGATAAAAAAATAATTAAAAATTAAATAAAAAAAAAAAAATCGCTTTTATAAATAAACCAAACTAAAAAGTAGAAACTAAATAAAAGTTAAAAAAAAACTAAAAAACACGCTTTTAAAGTACTTCTAACTAAAAAGTGAAAATAATTCCTAATATAAGCTGAAAATGGTAATGAACAAAAAATACTAGAAAAAGCGTGGGTTGCTCGATAGACGAAAAATATGGCACAGAGCGCCCCACGCTTTTTTGTTTTTTAGTTTTTTTAAACTATATATATTTCTGACCTTTTCTAGGCCTTCAACAATTTTCATAACTGTTTTCATAAAGATCGGATCACGGGCTTGGAGATGAATAATCGTAACAGACTGACAGCCGAGTTAAGAACTTTCTAATTATGTATACGATATTACATAGCATCACGCCTATATTACCCAGAAGGGTGTGGCAGAGGTGTACAACACCCACACTTCTCCTATTATGTTTAGGTCCCATGGGATAGGGGGTGAGTCTATCGCCATCCACCGGGCACAATTCCAACTATGCTGCTATTGTGAATTTCCTGACGGAAAATTCACAAATTAACCTTTTCCCGACCCGGGAATTGACCCCAAGACCTCGCGGTGAGAGGCGCTATGATAACCACTAGAAATTAATTAATTATATATACAACTTTAGATGATGCTTCTTTAAAATTTATTATTTCAACATCTCACAAACGAATAATATAAAAGGACATTACATTGGACTCAGGTCGTTACTATGTTTAGTCATAACAGGTTCAGTGTGGATGTTATTATATTTTTTTTTTACATTAGATAGAACGCTAGAAGCAATTACACTATCCAAAGGTCCCAATGACAAGGCCAGATACACACATTCACTCACTCAAGCACACCCAGTCTCAGAACAAATATTTGTGAATTACACAAAGATTTGTCCCATGTGGGGATCGAACCCACAACACCAGTGCAGTGGAGAGCGGAGAGGCAACCGCTTAAACTACTACACCACACGTGCTGACACATATATAGTTATACACGTCTGCTCAACCCTTCGGGATAATAAGGCGTAATTTTATGTATATAAGATCCTAATAGATAGGAAACTACATCAGCTTTGATGAAGTTAAACGAAAGATCAGTCGAGAATTAACCACAAAATCATCCGCCAATTGAACATGTCTAATTAACCTGAACAGAAACCAGGAACTAATAAAAAATAAGCCTATCTGGCAATGCATCCTACTAAAACTTAGTCGCTCAATAAATCGGTGAGCGCAACACAAATAAATACCATTAGCCCAACGACGTCTGATCCAAGACAGTAACAATAAAACAAAGTTAATTAGAAATAGCACGTTGTTCTTGTGAAATAAAACGAAAAGGTACTTAATGTTTGGGTTGACGAGTTTTTAGCTAAGATAGACATAAAGATCAATAAGATCATTACATCACATCATTGAAACAATCTAAATGATTTTTTAACTAGATGATTTATCATTATAATCATTTCTTTTTCATTAAGTATGTATATGTATCCATTGTATATAGTATGTATTCATGTATTGTATGCATTTTTATATTGTATAGTGTGTATTTAAGTACCTATGCACTCAATATTTTATGTACTATTTAGTATTTTAATATTTTTTATTTAGTCTTTAATCTTGACAAGCCATGAGCAAAATAATAAAAAAAAAGGAACAATAAATCCAATGCAATAAACTACCGCAAATATCCATTCTATTATGTCCATCCTAAGGTTGCCTGGAAGAGATCGCGTCAAGCGATAAGGCCGCCCTTTGTACGTTATAGTTTTAAGTACCTATTTCTTTGTATGTTTGTAACAAATTTAATGTGCACATAAAGTTTTCTCTATCTATCCATCTCTATCTATATATAGCATTTATCCATGCTTAGCAATCTTATACTAAGAACAGTCGAAAAAATGATTAGACTAGAAGCGGGATTTGAACCCGTGACTATAGGATTTCAGCCTATCGCTTTACCACTCAACCATCCAAACCCTACTCCATATCCACGAATCTTTTGACTGTATCATCTTTTGTAGCTACATATTAGTAGGTAGTAACCAACATGACTAATGTAGCAATCAATGCTGTATCGATGAACACGATCAGTTCTTTTAATTTCTAATTGATTTATATTTTATATAGCTTTCAGCCATGCTTAGCAATCTAATACCAAGAACAGTCGACATTTTTTTTCAACTTGAATTCATATGACTGTCTATATTCGGATAGGTTAGGCCTTTATGCCATTAAGGTTTTTTCGGCTACATTTTATTTATTTATTTTTATTTTTATTTATTTATTTGATTAAAACGGCTACAAGAACCAATTATATTAATCACAACATATACATAACACAAGAAAAATATATATGTAATATTACTGATATTCACAAAATTGTTGCAAAAACACCAATAATACACCGTATTCATTTGAAAACAAATCAATTTCTGTATTGGAGTCCATGAGATTGTTGAGAGTGATAAGTGCGCGTGGTATAGGAGAAGTGACACGCGAAGCAGTACGACATGGTGGCACGGCAAACAGCCGATGACTTCTACTACGAAGGTTATTGTCGGGGACGTATAGCCGTACCAGTTCATTGTGCAGAGCCGGTGCATCAATTTGCCCTCTACACACTTTCAACATAGTGCTGACTTGGTGCGTGACGTGCTTACATGATTTCTGCGTCATTAGTTTTCGTGTTACATTGGATGGGTGCGACGATAACAACATGTTACGGTAGACACTCAGAATCCAGAAAGTCTAATGACTGGTCTAACCATATCATCTCAATAAATCGGTAAATGCATCACAAATAAATCCCATTAGCCGAACGACGGCTGATCCAAGACCGTAACAATAAAACAACATTAATTAAAAATAGCTCGTTGTTCTTGAGTAAAATAAAGAAAAATATATTAATGTTCTTGTTGAGAAGTTTGTGGCTAAGTAACAGTTAATACAGACCATCTTAGTTAAGTAACGTTTACAGCGGTCTGAGAACGGATGGGTGAAGTTTTGACCGAGCCTTGGATAGCTTTAAAGTGATCTTACTTGTACCTGACTGTCATATTATTAGGGTGATTAGTTAGAAAACATTAATGCTAATGACGTATAGTTTTTAGATCTATTTAAGATATTATTTGTGTTAATGTTGTTATAATTTAAATAATACAATAACAAGATCGTTACATCTAATTTAGTGATTACAGTGCGGCTTAAAGTAATAAATGGGTCTAAATTATAAGTTTTTGTTCTTTGTAGTGAAATAATAAAATAATGATGTTTTGGACGTCGTTTGCTCCAGTAAGATGGTGGACACTGTTATGTTAAGAATCTTTTTTTTCTTGCTCGTCTCTCTTGCATTATAAGGCTATTTTGCTAAGAATTTTTGTTACATTAATATTAATATTACATAAATAAATTACAAACGTTTTTTTAAGCGCTATTGTATGATTTATTTATTACAAATAAGATCTTTAAGTACTAAATTAAATTGGAACATGAACTTTGATTTACCAATAAATTTACTGATATTGTGAATGTATAACTTAATATAACTTAATATTTCGCTTGCCTGCTAGGTAAAGAATATAAGTAGAAGTAGTTTACTTTAGTAAAATTTACGACCATAAAAACAAATTTGGTAAGTAGGTAACCGAGATGAATCGACTTGAGTTTTGTTATTTATAAAACTTCCTAGCCGAGAACCTTAAGTAACGAATGTTTTTACTGTATAATATGATCATAATAATGAGATAAAACTTTCAGTTTTCTTAAAGTTGTTTCAGATATTAAAATCTACAGAAACTCAAAAGAAACACTCTGTGAATACATTATTATACATTAAAAAAAATACCTAAAAAAATTTATTACAAACGGTGTTATAAAAAAAAATACCGAGTTCTTCACTGTAACACGGCAAATAAAATTACGTTTTGTACGCTTCAACTTTGTCTTTGACAGAAATAATGTATTTTATCGACATACACGCAGCAAACTGTTTTTATTACAGCCATAAGAGCTAATTAAAGAACTATTTCCTTAAGGGCAAGCATACCAAGCGTGAGATAGATTTGTCGCGTTTAAGTCATAATTTTGGACAAGGTTTTGCCCATGATTTCGTCCGCGTGGAATTTGTTGTATTAAGTAGTAGCTGCTCCCGTTCAACCTTACTGCTAAGCTCCCGAGGAGTTTAGCGTAATGTTAAATATCTAAAGACTTTTCATGAAAGTTAGACTATCAAACACAAAAGGAATTATCAAAATTTTACCAGTAGCTCTCGATATTAGTGCTATCAAACAAACAAACTAACTTTCTCTCCCGGTTTCGTCTGCGTGGCAAGTATATCGGTAAAAAGTAGTCGATGTTACGTCAGTCTTGTGGTCAGTCATTTGTCCAGCTGTTTAGAAGATTAGCTGATTCAAACAAACAGAAAGACAGTCAAAAAAAAATTTAACTTTATTTTAGGCAAAGAAAGGTATCGTGCAAACAACTATGCCAGATTGAAAAACATTATTATCCTGTCATTAGTCACTTCAATTTTATTTATTTGTACTAATATCGATGGGGAAAATGACAAAATCTATCTTGCACTTATGCTAGCCCAACTTAAGACAACATATCACATGTCCTTTATTCAGCAGATATCTATTTTACGAGGAGAGGTTACATCTCACGGCGTTTGTAATGTCCCAATAAAATGTTTGTTATTATACTTAATCACATTAGTATGTTGGGCATCAGAGAAGATAGTAAAGACATCTACTCGAGTCACAGTATGTTAACCAAAGCTATTAAATTTAAGGTGAACGACATTAGTTTTTTTGCAGTTTTTTTTTCTTTTTTTGTGGCAGTCAAATGTCGTATTTTATTATTATATTATATATTCGATAATTTATTTTTCTGCTGGTAGATACGCATTATCTTGCTGTAAAAATAAAATTTGTTTTCTTTTTAATTAGTCTAAAATTAAGATTAATTATTTATTAGTCCTAAACTTTATTGGTATTTGAGATGGCAATGAAGTATACGGCCCCACCTGATGCTAATCAGCTACCGTTACCTATGTCCTGAACAATTGCATCACTCGTGCGTTGCCGATTGTAAAATATGTTCCTTTTTTTAAATATAAAGGAAAAAAATAACAAGGGAAATACATTAACCACAAGTCGGCAATTCAAATTACAGAGTCTTTGACAAGCTCTTTGTTAAAACCTAGAAACGTCATTGAGTTGTGAGTAATTGCTACCCACAAATCATTGAAATGAGTTGACATTCATAAATTAAACCAACCTATAATAACATGTAATTTTAGCGCATGTGAGGTTTTACAGACCGAATATCAAAGGGTTTGACCTTTTAATAACTTCATAAAAACGCAGCTCAGTTGACGCCTAGTGTAAAGTCCTTTTAAAACACGTGAGTCTGAGTTAACCCCAAATCCAATGTACCTTTGCATAATAAACTCAGAAAAGCAGATTTAATTAACGACGGAATACGACACGCTTAAAAATGAGGGGCGATTTGCAACCAGTTTGAAAAGTCCACTTAATTATCAGGTGATGAAATAAACACATTTGGAAATGGTTCTAAGGGATTGAACGTGAGATAATTTGTTTTTAACTCCTGTCTGCTTTCATTCTAAATTGGAAACATTTGTCTAGTGTTGTATATTTTTGGATATTGAAAACCAGGAATGCTTATAATGTTAAAAGAAAAATGCTATATTGGAAAACTAATAGCACACAGGCTATTTTTAGCATTGGCTATTGGTTATTTGGCGACTGTTTCCATTTAAAAAATTTGATCGCGGCATCAGCATCGCGCTTTGTAACGACTAAAAATGTTTGTGTGCTATGGCCCTAAAAGTCAATGTGACAGTCTCGATGATCAATGAATAATCTTGCGGATATTGAGTTAGTGATTAATATCTGGTTTAGTTATTAATTGAGTAAGCTAAACTTTTATACGACTTAACCCAACAGGTATCACAAAAATTTGAGCTATTTTTTTTTATAAGCTTACTAGTAATTGGCACATACCAATTACTAGTATTCTTGCTAACCCCCTCCAACTAAGCTTAATTCACTTCTGTTAGGAGAAAGTCCGTTGCCTTATCCATTGATAAGCCGCCACGGCCGCTAGAATTAATGTAGTAGCTTAACTTTAAAAATAAAATAACGATCACTTCATTTAGTATATCATGTGGTACACAATTCAATAAAGATAATAAAACAAAGCCGCCATTTCCTAAGCTCCATTTTCATAATTACATCACTTTCAAGCACTCTACGAACATTACCTGCTTTCTGTATAAGACGGAGTACGTAAACATAACGCACAATAAAGGCAGATTAAACTTAAAAGTCTTACATAATTAGATTAAACGTTTCTGCGTCTAACATTTCCGTTTGGGCAAGACTGCGAACCTTGCTCACAGTGCGGTAGAGAAAACAATTCTCAATTTTCCCCGCCTTCCCCTTTAAGCAAATCCGCACGAATTCCTAATCCTTATACGGTCGGAGTCCCGAAGGATAAAAGCGTTGATGCAAACTTACTGGATACGCTCAAACTCCAACCAACTTACTTGTTTTGTTTGTGATTGCATTTGTTCTTAATTGTTAGCTTGAGCGGCAGAAATAAACAGTACGTTTTAATTAAGTTTCCGGAAGTTGTAGTCATAGAATTTTAGTAATTACTACTTAACTGCAAAAAAGTAGTACGTAATTAAAAATATATTACGATTCAAAATTATATGTTTTGCATTCGTATTTTTATATAAACATCTCAATCACTGTTTATTCTTTTGTGTAACAAGGTGTGGCAAAAACTCACCTACTCATTACGCAAAATTACATACTAAGAAGAATCAACACGTGCGAAGCAATCATTTGAAATATAAAAACTTTTCACGCTAAGTGCGCTCAAGTTCGTTGCTCCTTAGCCGCTCGACTCATCTAGAAATGCTTTAGGTCTCTGTATCACGGCACCATTCCGTTTGCTTTAATGTCAGTCGGGACTACGTTTAGGAGCCACTACGTTGGAACTAGCAGACCTCCTCTTAATTACCATGCCTTTCTGGAGAAATAAAAAAGCTAAAACCGTCGCTAGCTTTTTTGTGGGTCTCTTGAAACAAAACTTCTGTAATTTTATTTTTATTGGACGCTACACTCTATGATACAGAGAATTATCCCTTTGAATGCTTGGTCCTTTTTTAGTGCTTTATGATGATTGGATCTTTTCTTCAATTTAGGAATTATATTTTGTGCGTCATTTGTTTCATATTATGAAAGGTGAATGAAGCGAAGCAAATAAAAATAATTAAGTATCGAAAGTATTTCACATAAAGTTAGTAAAGGGCTTTGAAACATTGCATTTTTTTGCCTTTTAATTACAATATATTTTCTTTGCTTAGTTCGATATTTACGTAGAAAATTACTCTTATTGTATCATACCACAGTTGTACTTTTTGTTCATAAGTTTTAGATAGGTGAATTTTTTACTCTTAACTCATTTCTGAGGTGTTATATAATTTTGCACCTTTTTATAGGAGTTCAAATCGAACAACTTTGAAATAAAAATTATATTTTTTTATAGCTAGTTCATAAAGTGCCCATAATATTAAATGGAAAACTAAGGACTATATTTTACTAAATTATGTCCGCGGTCCTGTTCGCGGCGTATATTAATAAAATTATGCTTTGAGTTAAATTTAGTAATCAAACTTCTTTGTGGCCCTGTATTTTTTTTGAATCTAGGAAATTTAATTTATTTTTGTGCAGCATTATTAATGTTAAAGAGTAAGATAGGATTTAGTTATTATAGAAATAAATAAGTTCTCGTAAATTCTTAATAAGTTAAATTTTCTTTAGACCTGGTTTGCGTAGGGCTTCCCCTCTCTCTATTAAAACTAAACCGTTGGCTTTTATACATATATTTCGTACCTACTAACAGCAACGGACGCAACGATAAAAATAATGATAAAGAGATATTAAAATATTGGAAAAGCTCTGACTAACAGAGAGGCTCTCTTGCTCTCCAACGAGGCGTTGTACGAGCAGACGTAAATGGCAAGTATGGTAACTGAACGTTTTGATTCGGCTCCCAGCTTCGGTAATATTGAAATAGTCATACCATTTCAATATTGCAAATGTGAAAAGCTGTTTCAATATTAGTCAGAAAATTTAAAATACGCAGTTTTGTATATTTCAATTTGCGATTATAATGTACCTATTGTAAAAGAGACGTTCTCTGAATTCTGACTGAAAATTCAAATGAAAATACTGAACTAAAAATTTTATATATTGAGAAAATCATCACATTTTGAATACTTTCATATAAGACGTACCTATTTAAATAAATCGTTGCAAATTCAAAGATAAATACTAATGTAAAAATATTAAGATTGATCGCAAAACGATTCACACGTATTTGAAATTGAAGAAAGGTACATTAAAAAGCAATTTCGCTCAGTCAACTATAATGAAAATTTATTAAGTGATAATGCTCGATTTTACCTACTTTATACCGTTTTCGGAATATCAAAATAAATGTGAAACGATTTTGATAGTAAGCCATTCATTTTAATATAGCTTTACTGAAAACTATATTATAGTTCTTATTCAGACTAAGATCTAACGACACCGCTTTCAAGTATCAATATAACCCACTTTTCTCAGTAAAGCAGCTGTCGATGCAAACATTCTTGATATTTTTAGCTTTTATTATCAACGCTACTTGTAGTATCAATTCTTTGGAAGATTTCGGATTAATCTGATGTGTCTTTGATCTGAGGCTATTCTACTATTGAACAATGCTAAATTGTCGACTTCACATTTTTTACCTATTCTGTCTCCTCCTCCTCCTCCTCCTTGCTTCGATTTCCTCATTTCTGAGGGTCGTGACCTCGTTTCTGGATCATCAATTCCCGTGTGATGATCCGCCATCTGTGCCTGTCTTGGGCTGTGCGTAGTGCGGTGTGGACCGTGGTGTCGACCTGATCAGACCAGCGTATAGGGCTGCGGCCGATACGCTGGTCTTATCAGGTCTGTTCTGTCTATAGCTATTAATATACAATACAAGTTATATATATATATATATATATATATATATATATATCATCTAAAATAAATATTCTCGAAACGAAATTTAACTTCGAACGCAATTTGTTCGTAACAGATGAGCTGTCATCTAAATCACGTGTAATAGCAGCCTCTAATTTATTCATTGATTTATTTAAAATGTTTCTAAATAATTATTCTTGAGCATCGACACCATTATTTTAACTATTGTTTAAGTTACCGTTGAAATATGGCAGCGGTACAAACTTGATTTATATGTATCGTAGGCGTCATATACAAATGTATGAGAATATCCATCGTCTACATGATAATTAAATTTGACCTCGGGCATTTGGGAATACGACTTTTGCCTCGTATTTATGGCCCAGAGAACTTTACTTGACACATCGGTGGACCAGGTGCTAACATATTTCCAACTTTAGCTGTAAATATTTTTAACACTGCATAATGAGGTCCAAAAGATTATTCAGTTATAATCTGAGTGAGAATTCCTCAGAGAAAGTTTGGTGCTTCATATAAACTGCTGTACTCGCCCCGAGGCAACGCTCGTTTTGAATTACTAACTAGATTCTTAGAGGCATCTCGATAAATTATTGATATTCGACTACTTTGTTGTTTTTACACCGCTTTGGAAACTTCCTCTCGTTTACCATTACACATTCGTATAGCTGTTATTAATTTGAGTTAAAAAGTACTACTGAATATTAAACAACCTGCGTATCTGTAAGTTTTAATTGAAATTTCATTTTTAATCGCCGTATAAACATGAGTCGATTTCCGATACGACTTTACGTTTTGATAAACTAATTTTAAATGGTTTCGAAACGTTTTCAATGACTAGAATGGATGAGTTTTGAAATACAATTACAAAATCCGATAAACACTCGAACTATTAAAATGTATCTGTTAATTTAAACCTGTATTTGATGAGAGCGATACTGATAAAAGCAAAACAAAGCATTGAAACAAAATGGAGAATTTCTATAAAATGTAAAATTATTTCGAACAGATAGTTCACTGATACGAGAAAGGATGCCCGTTTCTATTTTATCGACAGTGACAATCTCGGGTATTGGTCGGGTAAAACTTGTTTGTTCTTATGTATATCAAACGCGTTTACGCTTATTATACCCTATGGAGTAAACCGATAGTGGTATCAAGAGATCTTTGGCTTCTTGAGAAAGGGACGGAATAGACAAACACAATGCTTGATATATTAGATCTTAGGGGTTTGTTGAAAGCCCCGCCCAAATTCAACACAATACTGTGTTCGTATTGGAAGCTGTGGACTGCAAGTTCAGAAATAATTGGTATTAGTGATACAAAGATTTATATACAAAGGTAGGTAAGCCTTTCCTAGCTCTGAAATAAATTTTATGTAGGTATTATTATCTATTTTTTGGTCTATACCTTACATTTTTGGGTTTTTCACCAACTCGACACGAGAGACTGGCCACACGTGTGTCCAGTTGGTGAAACTTTAAATTAGTACTAATTATTCTTTCGTCATTTGGACACGCCAAGGTTTCTATGTGTGTCCAGATAGTGAAATTTAAAATAAAATACTTTTATGTTTTCGTCAACTGGACACACGTTCACATTTTACCCGAATGTATAACAAAGTACAGTCACGCAGATAATATTTTAGAATCACAATCATCGTTATCCTCTAAACGTCCCACCTAGCGGATAATTTTCATAATAATCATAATCATAATATCTTTATTTGCGAATATAGGTATTACATTAGATGTTATAATAACATGTTACAATTTTGTAATTATTCACCATTTAATTTTGTGAATTTGTAAAGATTATATTTTTGACATCGAAAGTGTTCGAAAGTCGCTATTACCATGTTACTATGCTTATCTAATCGGAAACATGGAACCTGTTTTATTACAGTCTTTTGTATTCCCGGCGGCTGGTGACTTAAAATGACGTAGTCTGCTCTAATTGGTTGAAGCAGGTAATAAATCCCAACCCGCTAACCCTTTGGTCATAATTCGTTATCAGTTTACTTCGTTTGGTGTGTGCATTAAGTGCAGTATTTGTGCCATTTTAAAGTGACGTGGATTTTAATATATAGGTAAGTATTCAGTTAGTTTTAGATTTTACAACGTATTTTTTTAATTATATCAGTTTAGCAATGCCGCTATATTTAATCTGTTATAAAAATCTCCTGTTTATTGTTTCATGTAAAGACAAATATGTCTATAGAAGAAGTCGCGGGGCCATTATTGACTAACAGAAATACATTTTCATTCATCACTTCTCAAAGAAATCGTCCAATTCTATTAAAAGATGGATACAAATATGTACACCTAAGAACAAATAAAGATAAATCTTCAATGTGGCGTTGTTCGAAAAAGTCAACTTGTCAAGCTATTATCAAATTAAATTTTAATAACACCACTATATTAAAAGCAACTGATCATAACCATGAGGGTGATTTGACGAATAACGAGATTCTAATGAATTTAAATGATTGCGAGGATCAAGTAAAGCATAATCTAGCTGCTTCTGTTCAGAGTCTATACTTTGACACGATTGAGCGAATGGAAGAGAAAGGACTCCATTTAGTTGCAAGTATCCCACGTTTTCAAAGTGTGAAAAATAAACTATATAGAAAAAGGAACAAATCATTGGGCGTTCAACGTATATCATTCAATAATATAGCCGAAACAGTTGTACCTGAGCAGTTTCAAGATATATTGCTAGCGGATCGTATCGGAGATCAACGTATTCTCGTTTTTGCCCACCATAACATGAGAGAGATTGTTGCAAATTCAAATAGATTCTTCTGTGATGGAACGTTTAAAACATGCGTTAAAAAGTTCCATCAGCTATTCACGATTCATGTCGATATTGGAAGTACGGAATATCATACGAACATTATTCCCACTATTTACGCTTTGTTGCCCAACAGAACAGTTGATACTTACAAAACATTATTTTGTTTAATTAAAAGCCAAATACCGGAGTGGAACCCAGAAACCATCACATGTGATTTTGAAAAGCCTCTTATTCAAGCTTTGCAACATGAATTTCCGAATACAAAAATTGTGGGATGCTATACTCATTTCAAGAGATGTCTGTGGCGAAAAGCAAAGATGTTGCGTCTAACAAAGACTAAATTGGGAAGAGATCATGTGAAGAGATGTTGTTCATTGCCACTTTTGCCGATTGACGCTCAACCAGATGCCTGGTTATATATCATGGCGGAATGCTTGAACACTGAAGATGCAACAAAATTTAACGACTATTTTATCAAAACTTGGCTGGATGATAATTCTGATTATGCAAACACATACAATTGTTATAAAGAACATCATCGCACTAATAATTCTGTAGAGGCATGGAATGCCAAAATAGGCAAAAAATTAAAACGGAAACCAAATATATTACAGTTCCTGGTGGCGATCAAAACAGACATGAATGAGTTTTGGCGCAGGGTAATGATGGATGGACCTATATCAAGAAAAAAAATTGAAACTATCAGAATGAACACTATGATCGCAGACACTGTTAGAGAGTTTGAATCAAGAGAAATAAGCATCGGTCACTGTATCGAAAAATTGAAGTAAATTGAAATATCTTTATATTTTTTGTTGATTATTAAGTTAGATATTAAGTTTTATTGTTGATTGTATTGATCTCTTTATTATTTTAGTCTAATCTTGGTAAAATGATTGTGATACTTACTATTAGTCTAATTATTATTATTATTATCGCAGTACTCTATTTTCTAAATGCCAATTATTATTGTTACAGAGTTCTGTGGAATGATTATTGTTTGTAAAATTATCCATTTTAGTATTGTATTTTAGTATTGTTATCTCTTATGCTGGCACTTCACATGGCTGTTTGTATTTGTGTATTTGACATAATTAGCAAGTGTGGATAGTATATTTGGCAAAGTATTGTCGGTTACTATGGTTACTACTGTACTATACTCGTTATTGTTCTATTTGACAAATATGGTCAATACCAAATAGCGAACACCAATAGCCATGTGAAGTGGCGCCAATAAGAATACGCTCCATTGATGATTTGAATCAAGAAAAATTAGCGTTGGTCACTGTATCGAAAAATTTTTAATAGTAATATTATATGTTTTATTGTTGATTTTATTGATCTCCATATTATTTAAGTCTAGTCTTAGTAAAAGATTGTGATAGTGTTTGGTTAATTATTGTTATTACAGTAATACTCCATTTTCTAAATGCCATATTATTGTTACAGACTTGCGTAGAATGATTATTGTTTATTAAAATTATTCAATTTGGTATTGTTATCTCATGTTCTATTGATGACTATTTTGATATTTTATTTTTACACCACATATACCTAGTATACCTACTTAAGGTTGAATGTTTCAATTCTGCCCTCATAAACTTTACAGCAACTAGTAGGTACATTTAGTAAGCAAGCAAAATTTGTAAATTTGTATAGGAGTGGAGTATATCGTTCAATATTGAAAACATCATTGAGAAATAGAAAAAATATGTTTGTACTTAAATTATGTATGTGCTTATTATTTGATATTTCTGTGATATTCGATGTGATGATTTTAAATTATTAGGTATATTTAGAATGTGTAAATCTAGCTAAGTATGTTTTTTTATTAATAAATCCTCTTCTTTATATTAATAAATCCTCTAATATAAATATTTGATTGTTACACATTTGTTTTATTTCAAAATTTGTCTTAAAAACGAAACATTTATTAACCTAACTGTACATTCTTTGGAAAAAAAAATAGGTGTGTCCAGTTGACGAAAACATAAAAGTATTTTATTTTAAATTTCACTATCTGGACACACATAGAAACCTTGGCGTGTCCAAATGACGAAAGAATAATTAGTACTAATTTAAAGTTTCACCAACTGGACACACGTGTGGCCAGTCTCTCGTGTCGAGTTGGTGAAAAACCCACATTTTTTGTGAAATTGCAAAAATGAAATAGTTATTATAAAAATAAACATGTTTACCAGCCAATACTTTGACACTGAACAGATAATAAATAATGTTTTCATTCAAATTCAAAATCTGTTATATTTTCAAACAATGACTGAAAAGAAATATACGCATATTTCTTTCTAAATATTTTTTTATTTAAAAACCTAAATCTTTTATTTAAATTGCAGTATGAATAGATAGATGGTAATATCTGAAAGACCAGTGACTCGGTGTTCAATCAATCAAGTATTTCAGCATTCAATCAGAACATACACTTTATAAAATTCGGTCTCCAAGGGGCAGGACGAACAGAAAAGATGTGAGACTAAGACGCGTCGCAGACCGGGCACAGAGGCGCTTCGGCTAAAGTATATGAAAAGGGCACGGACGAAATTCAAACAACTGCACAGGTGCGCGGGTACCACGTGATCAAAGTAACACCTCCCCGCACCCCTGACTGTCACGTTTTGTCTGTGCCTTGTCTTTTCTGTATGTTTTTGAATAGCACGCATAATTTGAAGCGTCGTCGTGCTGATTTTATCTCGCTTCTTGTCTTGCCTGCATGTTTTGTATAAAAATGAATTGAACGGACAAATTGTCAGCGACGCGTCCTCTTCCTCTTCGTCATCATGTGTTTCCCTTAATTTATTTTGACTAAAAGCATTTCAAACTTTGAGTATTTATATTTGTAGAAACAGATTGAAATGTAGGCTTGAAATGATTGAGTGTAAAAAGTCTAGACCATGTTAGTATTTGGTAATATTCCTAATAGCAATATTATTTTACGTTCAATTCCAACAGTGTTATTTCATAATGAAATACGGTCCAGACGGAATACGGAATATTCATAATGAAAAACGGTAGACAAAGTTAAATAATCAATTTTTAAGATTCTTCATGACAATATGTACTTATATAAATTATGTTAAAGTTCTGTGGTTCTTCCCCTCGTGATTATTGTAGATTAAAGTATACCTATTTAATTTTTAATTTATTTATTTAAACTTTTTGCACATATTTAGGTACAGAGGCGGACTTAATGCCTAGTGGCATTCTCTAACAGTCAACTTAGGGTGGTGCAGAGAAAAGCAAATTAATTAATGGCTGCAATGTTGCCTCGGCAAGTTGTCGGTCCTGATTGCCATTTAAAGATCTATGGTAGTCGTCACGGTTGGTTAGAGGCCAGAAAGTCTAACTAGTCTAACAAAGAGTCTACTATCACCTCATACTGGGTTTTGGATGTCTGATGGCACTCGTTTTACTGAACATTCTCTTATTCAGCTAAATCTGTAAGACTAAAAGCCGACTTCAATGTAATTGGGCAAAGGTTTGGAAGAATGAATGACTGCAAAATCCTTAAAGGTGTTGACTTTGATGTTAAGAAATATTCGTTCTCATTCCAATCCCGCACGAGGAAATACCATTAAACAATCTTTCACATTATTTTGATATCTAATTTGACGTTTATTAATTAGAGTAGACTGTTATATTAATACGAAATTAGAAGATTCCAATTTAGTCGGACCACACCCGATGTTCTAAGGTATTCGTATGACATAAATTATAATAAAATGTTTTGACTTTACACTGATGATTCCCCAACTGTTATTTGTGTTAAATGACACATAAATACGTCTTCAAGGTGCGCATGCGCCGAAACTCAAAAGAGTTTTAATATTTCAGTGATGTGTACCCGGATACAAAGCTATTAGAATCCCGCAGTAAATTTTACAAATTAGTAGCCTATGACAAACTAAAATTAATGAATGTCGAGACATTTTTTAGAGGCGTCTCTTTGCTCTAATGATGGAGCAGATGTCAACGACGAAAGCTTAGTCTCCGCTGAATGTAGTCTCTTTTAATTTTGTCCTTTTAGAACACTCAGGTCATTGTACCCGTGTCCTTTTGTAAATCGTAATTAGTTTATAATTATAGTGAGAAAATTTTGTAGAAGCTGGTGTAATTTATTTCAACAAAAACTACCGCAAGAGTGAACTTTTAATTCCATCGTCAAAAAACAAAGTTCAATAAAATAACAACGTCTAAATTTGAAACCTTTCCAACAAAAAATAGTAATACGATAACATTATTTAAAAGCTGGGTACACGAACAAAATCCTTATTTGATTGTAAAACTAGAAGTTTCTCTGAAAACATCCAACTCTGTAATGTTTATTTGGAAAAAAGAGTGCCTATTGCGTTGTATTTTCAAATCAAATGGCAATGTAACAAAACTTTTGTGATCAAAACAAGTTTGCGATGCAAATAACTGGCGTAGAAACGCTACGGAACCCATTAAACTGTATCCGTGCCAATACACTTGGGGCTGCGAACTTTGATTAAAATTTCATAACGTGAAGCTTAAGCAATGCGGACTCATTGTAAATTATAGCATCATCCTCAATATTTAATGAAGGAGACCCGTGTTAACATGTGTTACGTTCCGATTGTATAAATGTGAATTCGTTACGTTGAATATTTTATGTTAAGTCTAATGAGAGCTGTGATTTGAGCCTTGTTTGTGCAAATGAGGTGTTATTGTTTAAAACAGGTTCACAACAATCGTGATTAATCACATATAAGCACTGAGTACTAATGCATAACAGTTTAGCTACTGTGTCGATTGCATAAAGTATCGCAGTGGAAAATCCGACGGGAGCTTGACGCTAAGCTCGTAATATTAAGTTAACTGGGTAGAAATGTTATGATTAGTGAACACCGACTACGCTACGGCGACTTTTGCGAGACTTAACAAAATGTCTCGCGTTCCCCCAGGACCCAGACCGGCTATAACTCATCCAACTATCGCCGTCAAGCCGCCGAGAAAGCTATATATCAAGTTTGATAGTCAATTATTGGCACTCGGTTCTAGAAACCGCCGTCTCTTGGTTATCTAAACCATATTATACCCTCCCTGGAATAGGCCTTTAGTAATATGCTATTCATAAGCCAACTGCTACGCAAATAAAGGTCGAAATACACCGGGGGCGATGTGATTCATAGTCTAATTTGATAATACCCGTGTGGTGTAAATTTAATACGGTTCCAGTTCATTTGCTGGTTGAGTCAATTAATAATTGGATGGTTTTAGAATTGTTGCCATTTTAATTATTTGCGTGTAGTGTTCCGTAATATTTCGTTTGATTTAAGCGGTTTTCTGTTATTTGATTTATTATTCAAATTGAACGTGAACGTGAAAGGCTGACTGCCTACGTTTAATTTAGTCATGAAGTTAGGTTTACCATAAAATATGTCAGTAAACGTGGATGTAAAAAGTTACTGAAAATTATAAGAATATAGGAGCTACATAAAATATGTAAAATTAAATTATGAGTACTTAACTTTACAGGATGTAATGCAGAGTTTTTATTATAATGGATGATAAAGCACTCGCAAGATTTACTATCGGAAGGATAGTAAATTGTCAACTTTAATGCTGGGAACCTCAGAATAATCGCAACATAATGGCGGTGAAGCTATTTGCTACGCACCGAAATTTCTCATGGCCGACAGTCTATTCACATTCTTCACCAAGTTCCAGATTGAATGAACGACACTAAAAAGTGCACGAAATCACAGCATTCTCAGGGAAATTAACAGTACCAAAGATCTATTGTATTACTGAGCGCGCCCCAAACATTCTTCGAAACGTTACAAATTTAGAACTCAGCAGAACAGTTCACAGCCCGAGACGCGAAGTTTTAACATTTTGACAACAAATTCTACACAGAGTATGTTGTAAGCCGGTTGTAAATGCCCAAATAGATGGCCCAAAATAGATTTGTGAACAAACAAACGCTATGAACTACCAAATATTTTTTTGAGGGCAACGGTGCATGTGATTAAGGGATGGCATATTATCTGATGCTTTTTGTCCACGATTGTCCTCGTTCTGCGGTCTGTGGTTGACATTTTATCAACAATCAATAATAGATCTTATTGCTTGGATCGTAAGATTCTATTGTAATGAAAGCCTTTGCGTTATAAATGTATTGAGTTACGCAAACCCACCGTTGGACGAAAGCTGATCTCTGACGGTGACATCTCTAGTGCGTAAAGGATTATCGAATGACAACGTACATTTTTTTCCATACTTGTGTATTTAGACGATATTCAAAGGGACCCGTTGCTTTTACTAGGATGCTATTAAATTGCGCATGCGTCTTTTGTCGTACCATATGGCATTTTCCAGCAGATGGCTCTTTTGTCAAGCCTCCATGTTTGAGTAAGCCAATATCTTAAAGTATTTAGTATCTCGTAGTAATGACATTGGAAGTACTTCAAAGGAATGTGCTTGTATTTTAATAGGATCTTTTGTGATGCCGATATTTGCTTTTTGGCTTTGACAAGATGATACTGCTACTGTATTTTTAATCGCTCTTGTAATTTGACGGCTCTGTACCTACCTCGATGAGTCCAGTGGTTAGCATATGCGTCTCTCACCGCGAGGTCTCGGATTTGATTCCCGGATTGGTGTTATATTATGGCTATAACTTCAACTTAAAGTTTTATTGCCTATATAAAAAAATATTTAAAAAAACTAACCAGTTTAACTAAGGTCAACAGTTCGCGTAAAATTGAAGTAGGTATTTTTCCCATATAGAGTGTTTTTAACGATGTGAAAAGTGTGATTTTCTAATCCCGTACAAAATTTAGTGAATAACCAATATGTATATATTTTTTTAATATTTTGGTTAGGTTGACATTTACATATTAGCCGAAATAGAAACAGAATTTATTTTGCCTAAATCAGGAGATTATTATTATTCTGACTTCTAACTAAAACAACCTAGTACAAAGAGTTCTTGTACATAACGATATCGATTGGTAAGTCAATTTTCAATTGAGAATCTAACTCAATTTATTTAGGTGTATATGTATATAATCTCCATTTAGGTGGCAGCAGAACCATCCCTTAATACATATAATGTTCGGTCGTATTTATGTCTAATAGTACCACAAACAGATTAAACCTTCGTCCCTCTTAACTTTAGTAAATACTGCTGTGGTTCCGTAATTTCCATTTCAACATACAAACATATGGAACTTGTATTTTCAGCGGAGATAGTGCTGAGTATTCCCTTTTAACGATAAAGTAAGTTAATTATCAAACTAATTCCATTATGGCGGCTGTCCGGTGCTGGTCCCTAAATATTGGATTAAATTATTATTATACACACGTTTATTGTTTAGTTAAAAGTTTTGGACGTGTATTGATGCTCTTGTCCGTTTGGGCAAGGCTCTTGCTGAAATATTAATAGAGAGAGAACCTGATAACAAATTCAATTTGCATACGGGCTCATTTATGTTTTAGTTTTGAAAACGGGCGTTTTCTCTTTATGAATGCGTTAAACATTATGTAAATTAGTTGCCTAATATAATTTGAAAACTATTTCCCAAATAGGTAATTTAGATACGATCGGATTATACTCTTCATTTTAATTACATTTTTATTTTACATTAATTTTACATTAAATGCAATTTAAACGACTATGATGTTTGCGAACACTCCTGTTTTCAATTTATTTAATAATTGTTTTAAATTACATTTTTGACAAATAAGCGCAATTCAAAAATCGTATCGTTTCTTTGTTTTTTGTACATAAAGATAAAAATACTAGTTGATTTAATAGCAAATGAGTGGCAATAAGATATCATAGCACCAATTCAGAAAAAAAAAATTTACCCCCAATAATATTACGTAAATAAATGTTTCAAGTACCCCGTATTCTTAAATAACGAGAACATAGAGAAAATCAAACACATATCAACAATTGCGACCCTCGACAAAAGGTTGCTCGCATAAACCTGTCATAAGGACTTCTACGTATCATAAATTTGCTCGGCACATTGGTCACAGTAGCAAACAAGTTTTCCCATTACTTCTACACTGACTAGCTTCACCAGATTTCGTTGACACGCCGAGACAGATATTGTGAAGAAAAATGAATTTTCGCTGCCGTAACGATTGAACCTTGAATCATAGTAGATTGAAAATTTATTTTTAGATAATCTATGTGACGAATGAATTGGAAAAAATATTCCAGTATTATAAATGCGAACATTTCTGAGGATGTATTTATGATTTTTTGTTTTTCTTTCACGCAGAAATGTTTCATCGGATTTTGACAAAAAAATATTTTGATAAAATTTTGCGGATAGATAGCTTATAATCCTAGATTAGCACAAATACTACTTTAACCATAGGCCACGTGGGTGGAAGTTTGTTCATGTGTCAAACTACTAAAGGACAGACCATAAAAACTAGTGAAAAGGTTTATTTTTAGCCCTAAACTATTCCTTCTATTGGTTTCCACGACTTTTGGCTTTAGGTCTAAATTTAGAAGCGTCTGAGGCATTTTTAACGCGTGCTTCTTTGAAATTTAATCGTATTAGAGAAAAACAGGTGAAGCAGGTAAGATTGAAGCATGTGGTTTTACTAAGAACTCTTAAAATGAATTAGCACTCAACCTTAATATTTTAATTCTAAAACATCAACTCATCCTTCTCTCCTTTTGAAATATAATCCAAAGAAATCCAATCGAAACTGACCCATCTATGTTTGTTTGATAAGGATGGGAACGACAAAAATAACTCATGTTGATTTCTTTTTGATTCGTCCACAAAGAGATAATAGGAGTTTCATGAGTTGACGGCTAGATGGCGTTAGTAGGGGATATCAGTTTGCGTTGTGGGGTGGAAAATATGAGAATTTATTACTGCGTGTGTTCATAATGGGAAGAAAATGGTCTTAGAAGTCAAAGGGCGAGAATACTCGTTATGTATGATGATAAGTACGAAACAGTATGGAGCCGTACGAGAGTTGTAAACACGTTCTCTTTGTGCGTGAGAAATAGGTGCGTACAATTTTATGGTTAATAATAATTCTTGTATCTTCCATTCTCCAAAGTATATAATATGAGGTAAAACTTCTATTTATAGATAAGAGAAATAAATACAGAAGAACAACATGAACTACGAATGAGTAAGAGAATCATAGCGTATTTTTAACCTCGTTAACGGAAAAATCACGCTCAATTACGTTCTTGGTATGTGAAAGTACTAGACAAGTTATGAATAATGTTGATTTGTTTCTAAGTAATGTAGAAAATCTGAAGTAATTCTCGTAGGGTCTAGTTAATGGAGATAAACGGTTTTCTTCGGACGCCTTAGGGGTAAACTGTGAACCAGTAGGTTCACAGTTTATCCATTGGCGATACTTGAATTTAACGCTTTTAAGATTTATGGCTAAAGCTGTAGTATTGATTTAGTACTCATAAAAACGATAACAAGTACCAAGAAAGGTATGATTAATTTCTTTTAGGAAAAAACCTTTCTGCTACTCTTACACGTCTCTTTTATACTGAATTATTTTACTCTAACAGAATTCTCAAAGTAATTTGTTCAGAATTAGTAACAGATCCTATTCTTATAATTTTTAGACTAAAAAATGAAAAAAAAGCACGTTTGCTGAAAAAAATACCTATAAAAAGTCAGTTTGCTTAAAAACTGCGACAACGGGACGCAATTTAATTTTCGTTAACAACTAGTGGAATGGATTTTATTTATGATTTAGAACAAACTATTTTCAGGATTATGGTACACATAATTATCTTCTCCATCTTATCATATACCTGCAATAGGTCTTGCCTGCAGTTTTATTCCAAAACCAAACCAAACATTAGATAACTCATGTAAGACTGAAATCATTTATTTCGTAATAAATATTTATTACCAAACTTATAGCCAACATTACTCTTAAAGTTACTTTATTACCAACATTTTTTATTTAGTTGTTCTCCCTACATTACTTATTAGATCTGATAAATTCTACATGCCCAACTTTCTTACTTTCTTTTTTGTTTAAGTAAGTCTCAAATTGAATTAGTTAAGATAAGAAATTCAAAAATAATTCCTGCCTACTTTAAGGCAAGTTCTTATCGCATTTTTTCTTAGTCTATATTTTACTTTCGAAACAAGTAATTTCTTTATTGAATAACTTTTAGGCCAAAAATGAAGTGTACAATATTATTATTCAGAATAGAGATCCTGTGAAGTCCATAATTTGATTTGGCTTTTTGATTGCTCAGTCACTCTTTGAATAAATTTTACGTTTTTGACTGTTTCGTTGTATCTATTTTAATTTAGGTTAAAAGAATAAATTTTTTGAAAAAGCCTTTTTAAGTTTTTAGAGAGAAGTGTGTCAATGTAGTCTTCAAATAATAATAAATGTAATTTTAGAGTAAAATTCCAAGCGATTTTCAGGTTTTAACCTCATAAAAATAAAATTAAGATAATCAAGACCGAACGAAGAAGAGACCGTAGGACTGCAAAATCAAGGCGTGTTTGGTATCAAATGAAAGGTTAGGACAATACAAATATGTATATGATGTCATACTGTTTAAGTCAAAATATAAGTTTAACACGAAAAATAATAGATTAAAAGTAAAGTTAAGAAACTATAACCCAACAATGTAAAAGAGAGGAAAAACGAGAAAATTTCAGATATAGATCCAGAAATGCGTTGGTATCAAAATGTCCGTTTCACGGAGGTGTTCCTTGTACCTATACAATCATAGTCAGTATACAGTGAGTGTGTGCGACCATGGCTCTACCTTAACAATTTTTATACCAACGCATTTCTGCATTTATCTGAATTTTTTTCTTGTTTCCATCCTTATACGTAATCGGGTTAAAGTTTTTATACTTATTGTTTTAGTTGTTAATGTTAACAAACCAGTGTGAAGTGTATTTCTAAATACCTACCAATAATATCAGAGTAGTGAATCATAAATTTAGTACCGAAGTATGTAGTTGGGCGCATGTGAGAACTCTAGGCACAACCATTTACCCTTACTAAACTTTGCTAAAGTGACTTTCAATTTTCAATATGTTTGCATATTGGCTGAGTTAGTGCTCAAACCTACTTCCATTTTAACATGCCGTTGAATACACACGAGTTCGCAAGTGTATGCAACTGTGTTAGAACTTCGTAAGTACTTCGAGATTCTTGATATTGGTTTGTGTATTTTGTTTCTGTATTTTATTGACAGAAATCATAATAAACAAAACAAAAGGTAACATAAATGAAACAAAACCAAATAAAATTTTAAAAATGTGTATTTCTTGTTTTCTTTTTTTCATATTATAATTATTAATTTACCTATTTACAGTTTTATATACAAAATCATAATATTTACAGACTCTAATGACAATGAGTTTTCTAACAGAACTATAGTCATAAATGCATCTGTACATAATAGCTATAAGTTTTAAACTTTGGCATTATATAATATTTAAGCGATCCGAATATTTTAAAGTCACTGAAATATTTTAACAAATATTAATATTTACATCGGATTTTCCGTAGTCTATAAATTATTATCGCAGAAATCAGGAAATTATTCCGTAACAACTTAAAATAAAAACTAGCGGCCTAATCTATACAAATAAATGCGAATCCGAGTCAGGCATCTTAAATCTTATTCTATACAATAAATATAGTGTGGAACGACCTAAAATTAATTATCACCATTTTATTGGACTAATACGCTTAAGCGTTGCAAGTAAGTTCAGTGTCTGTTTACCTGCGTTGGAGCATACGCTACGCCCAAAGCTGCGCTTGCGGCGGCATGCGGTGGGGGTGCACGTCACGCGTGTGCACGGCGGCCGGCATGCCCAGCCCGTCGCCGAGCAGGGGGGGGAGCTTGCCCGGCGGCGGTGGAGGGGGCGGCGCCGGCGCCCGCCCGGCCCCCACTGGAGACACCGAAGCGTAAATATTCACTGTCGACCGGTGATACTGACACTTCCGTAAGTCCGGCATCGCAAACCTCAACTTCTGCCAGAATTGTCTATCACCCCACTCTATACACGTGTTCGCCTTCAAACACAACCTGAGCTCTGGATCAATGTCCCGATTTGGTAGCTCACCTAGCAATATTATTATCAGTCTTCTTCGTCTCTCTTTCAGTACTTCATGCAGTGCCGTCTTGAATTCGAACCGACACCATTCGTTGTTGATGAAATTTTTAGATAGGACGATGATCGTCCTTTTAGATGATTCTACGGCCTCTATTATCGTATCCGCCACGTATGCCGACGCATTAAAGTCTCGGTAATGTAGGCAGAGCCGGAAACTTGGGTCGGTGGATTCTAGGCCGGGCGCTAACATTTGAGCGACGAAGGCCTCATCTTTCACGCTATAACTTATGTAGGCGTCAAAGAGGCGATCTTTGTCGGCTTCATCGTCAAAAGCTGTACTTTTGTAGCACATTCTGAAGCCACAGTGGTAGTATATCCATACTCGAAGCTCGCGTCGCCAATAAAACACACCGCATATTAATGCGGAGCTTGTGATAAACACACACAGAGATATTAGAAGTAGTGGAAGGTAGTCATTAATTACTTGATTTTCAATTATGGATGAGCTTCCACCAACATGGGTTGTGCATATCGTAGAATTGAAATCAGCCATAAGCGGTCCAATGGCGTTTGTTACATTGTCGAACACACACGTAATCTTATGGGCATCCTCCACTTTTCCTAGGTTATTTTTAAACCAATTTCGGAATTTATGCATGTACTGACAATCGCACGACCAAAGGTTCCGAGAGAGACTTATCTCTACCAAATATGGGTTCATCGTGAATTGCCACACCGCGAAGCCGTAAATGTTATTTCCTTCCAAGCGAAGCACTTCTAAATGCCTCAACTCCATGAAGGTTCGGTTATCGATGTAATGTATTTTATTGTCTTGTAGATGCAATTCACGTAAATTCTCTAGGGGAGACAGTTCAAAACCTAGCAACTCTTTGATATTGTTCTTTTCCAAATGCAAAGTTGTTAAGCGTTTTAGTCCACTAAATGTATTATTATACAGAGCGTCAATGTTAGAGTTATTAGCGTACAATATTTTTAAGTTCTTACGTCCGATAAACGCATGACTTGTTAAACCACCAAAATTATTACCGTCTAAATATAGTTCAGTAGCGTCCATAGGTATGCTGTTAGGTATTTCCGAATACCCAGCAGCAGAACAGTCCACAATATTTGCCGACCACGGTTGGTCGTGATAACACGTACAGTTCGATGGGCACGTCATTTCACAATCACAAGCGTCAAAATCACAACAATGACACAGCGTAAAACAGTGAGTTTTATATGTACACAAAAACTGAGATGATTCCGCTTCAATAAGCGGAATGTAAGTCCTTTCACGATTGTATAGTAATTTACAATAAATGCTCTCCAAGTCCATAACACGAGGGTGTTGCCTTAGATGGTCCAGTTTGTTGATACGTTGTAGCCACTCCATAGTACAATCGCACTGAAACGGGTTTCCACCAATATAAAATTCGGGTAACGGCCGTCCCGGATCGACCGGAGTTAGACGAAGCGCATTGAGATCCATACTAGTTATCTGATTTGCATACAAATCGACTCTCGTTAAATTGGTTTTTCCAACAAAAGTTTGAGCTTCAACTTGTGTAATTTGATTATCATTCAGGAACAGCAACTCCACACTGCTGGGAATTGAGTAAGCTGATATTTTAGTCATTTTGTTGAAACTCGCATCTAGTGTTTGTAAGCGAAGTTCTTTATCCAAGCGGTAGTTGTTTCCCAATTCTTTGATATTATTGCTATGGAGATCCAACCACTGAAGTCCCGAAGGGATAACTGTGTAATCGAACCATTCTATTTGGTTATCGGATACATTCAACCACAATAGAGAAGGAATATTTACAAACAAGCCTTGAATTTCGGTAAGACGGTTGGCGTCTAATCGTATAGCTTGGAGGTTTGTTAACGTTTCAAAGGCGTTTATATCGATCTGTTTCAATTTATTGCGGGCCAAGTTTAAGATCTGCAGGGATGGCAAATCCGACAACACGTCCTTACTGATGTTTTCTATTTTATTTCCGATAAGGCGAAGGCCATATACGTTATGCAAACCGACGAAGCCGGGTTCTTCCAATGACGTTATCTGATTCTCTCCAAGATCAAGAGTCCTCAGTAATCGCATATTTCTAAGCGCTATGGGTACTTTCTTCAAACGATTTCCATTTAAATTCAAATCTTGCAGGGAGGATGTATTTCTGAAAGCTTCGAGATGGAGCTCTTCGAGATGGTTATTGTCTATAGATAGTAGAGACAATACATACAATCCATTTAGGGCATAGGCATCAATATGAGATATCTTATTGTAAGATAAGATTAATGTGTGCAAATTATTCATAGGTGCAAATGTATCAGCAGCTATAGTTTCTAGCATGTTATGTTGAACATTTAAGATTTGTAGAGTGTATAAGTCTTTGAAAATTTTCGGATCCAACTTAGTTAATCTGTTATTCGATAAGTTTAACAATACCATTCTTATGAGGCCGGTGAAAGTATTCTCATTAATCCAAGTACTTGTTAAATGGTTATTAGATAAATCCAATGCCAACAGTTGATCCAGATTAGCAAAAAGACTCGGTGAAAGCACACTTATAGAATTGTTTTGTAAGTATATTTCTTTGATGACCGGCCTACAATCTTTAAACAAATCTTGAGGCAGAGCCACGATTTTATTATTGGACAGATCAATCATTTGCAGCTGTTTTAGTCCAGATAATGCTTTGTCAGCTACCATTGATATTTCGTTGTCATGAATATGTAGCTCTTTTAATCTGCGTAGCGCCATAAAACCATTCTCTGGCATCAACACAAAGTGGTTACTTGCAGCATCTAGAACTTCAATATCTAATGAGCAAGTTGCGTGTGACATAGACGGTGCTGAGGGAGGAGGACTATCTTGTTCACTTATCAGAGCTTGATGCATAGCTCTCTCTCTGAATCCCAAATCACTCACATCTTGGAGACGATTCGACGATACATTTAAATACACTAGGTTAGTTAACGGGCAAAACAAGTTTTCGGGAAACGACCAGATGTTATTAAAACTGAGATCCAACTTTTCCAACTGTCGAACGGCCGTAAAGCTTTCTGATGCTATCTCTAAACTCATAGCTGCCCATTCCGTATTTTTCGTTCGAATCGTTAAATTTCGAAGGTCTCTTAAGCCAGAGAGTACACCAGGCGGCCATCTTCCAATTTTACAGTTATCTAAAACAAGTTCACGTAGTTTCACCAGATGCGCAAAACTCCGATCGTCTAGGGAGCTCTTATACAGCATTTCTTCATTGCACTCTATCCGTAACGATGTTGTGTGTTCTGAAGGGATGACACTGAAGTTTGTTGTGTCGAATTCACTGTTGATTGTGCGAAGTTTACACGTGAGCGACACTTCATGTGCATCGTTTGGCCCTCGTAACCACCACTGACAATCATCAGGAGCTTCATATTTTAAGGGAAGTGAACTTTGATCAGCTACATTTAGGCCGATTACGAACCAAAACAGGATTTGGCAGACACGGTTTCTTGAGGAAATTTGTTGAAGAGCCATTGTGGGGAAAATCAAATATCAAGGAAGAAAGAAAACAGGACACGAAAGGCTCAGTGTCATGTTTTTTCCGTCGGCGTTCGCGTATTACGTCCCCTTGCCGGATGTGTAGAATCCATCAATTTATGAACTCTATTTCGGCTTCAATTTAACACACAATCCTTGTTGGTATAATGCTCATGATGAGTTTGTTTTAGTCCACAATCCGTTATTTTACACCGTCCTTGGAAACGTAAACAAATTTTCACAAAAACTGTCCACATCAGATTTTCTCGAAATGTCCAAAATTCACTGTTCGTGTATTAAAAATGTTTACTTCTTATTATGAAACTTGTCGTATTATAGTTTAAATCGAAAATTTGTGTTGTATCGCGTTGGTGATAAGCGTGTTTTCACCGTAACGTAATTCCGTTTAGAGCGTCGTGTGGCGCGACCGTGCCCCGACGCTGCTACCAGTCGACTGAATGTTGGTGGAGGCATTGCAGTCGAGTCGAGTATACGCTCTGAGAGGGGTGCGGAGCGGGGCGAGATGAGCCGAGCGGTGGCGAATGCTCACGACGACTTATTACAATAAATTATTTTTTTCGGAGCTTTAAGCGATCGACTACGTATCCGTAACCACAAACTTTGAATGAAACCAGGCATCAGCTGCTTTGTGAAGCAGTGCTAGATTTTACATTTATTATGCCTGAGCACGTTTGTCTTGTTTTGTATACTTAGGAAAGAAAATAATTACCTACTAATCTATAGTTACCAGAAATTAGATAGGTAAAATGAAAAAATAAAAGACATATTAATAAAAAAATATCTTATGGATAATTTGAGGCAAAAATAATAACAAAATTATATTACACCAATTTTTTGTTAAAATTCCGGTCACTGTGAGAAATTCGCAGCTCGAATCGCCGAAACCATCTAAGTTATGGAATATCTTGCATGCCTTAATGCGATTGATTTAAAACCTTACTAAGACTTCTTCGAAATCATAAGTGATCAAGGGAAGCCTATTCTTAGGATGTTGCGGTTTAGTTTTTTAACTTTGCGGACTTGTGATTTCTGAAATTAGACAATTGATAGTGGGAACATTTTTTCATTAGTTATAATTTGATACGTCACATTATACAAATTTGACACAGCAACGTCTACAAAAATATTATAAATCTCTTTCAAAAAGGAATTTTAATAGGATTTCATAGGTACACACAACCATTTTTAATTCCATTATAAAAACAAAATTGCTTAAAGAAATCGAAATGAACTTACCGCAATATGAATAGATTCAAAAATTTACAAAAGATGCATAAAACGATTTCAAAGTACACGTAATAGGGATTAAAGCAACCCTTTTTTAAAATGCTAAAATTAAAAAGCAATGGCATAAAGGTATTAAAAGCTTAAGGTAACGAAATTCTTTAACAAAAGAGGTTTTCTGTTAACGCTTGGCAGACCACACTGGCTGTCAGACGACGGAAGATATCATTTTAATCCTTTTAGTTAAGTTGACTATGAAAAGACAGATGCCTTGCCGGCATCCGTGTTTTTCTTTTGTCACTTAGTTCAATCTTAATGGTTGACGTGAGATAAATTAATAGTTTGTTATTAATTTTGATAGGAGCTGAGGTGGCCTGGACGTCTCCTTAAGATAAAAGTTTTGATTGTGATTTTTATAGCTCAGGAAGGAAGGATTTGTTGCGATTAGTCTTCTTTTTTTGTTTACCCTTGTGTTGAGAAATCTTGTAAAAGATTAGTTTGGCAATTAGAAAATGAAATAGTTATTAACAATCTTTTTTCTATTCAAAATACAGGATTGTTTCTATGTCTTTATATTATTGTATTCCCATTTGTTTATACATTTTAAAGTCTCGTGAACTAGCCTTACCTTATAACAGAAAGTTTTAGGCTTTCAGTTTTATTAATATATTTTTATTAACTCTTTTACTTTCATTGTATAAACAATAATAAGTACTGTGTATATTTTTTTGATAAAATATCTCATTTCCCACTCAAATTCTTTTATTTCGGGATTTAATAGGTGACTTCAGAAAAAGAAAATTGCGTTCCAAAATCAATAATTTTAATTATTAGCATCAAAAAGTAGGTTGAATAGCTTCAGAAAACAACATTAAGTGATCTGAATAAGTAGATATTTTTGGATATATTAACAGTCCCTAATAGATATTATGGGCTTTGTTTGATGTTTATTATTACTTACAGCTATTATACGAATATATTTTAATAACGTTTGTCTGTCCGTTATATTATTAACGTATTTAACGTGATCATGAGTACCACTTGATTCCAGAGACAATTAATATTTACAAGACATTTAAAAGAATTTGGAAGATCCAATAAATTAAATCATTTGTTAAAAATGTTAGGTTTTAATAGAAGTCCACTTGTAAATTGCAAAATGGTTTCACCAGGCTACAGCTTATACGTTCTAGAACTAAATTGTCATGAATATAAATACGGTTGATGTTAATTTTACACCCTGATGTTTTTCAAAGAAGAAGTACCCTGAAATGCATATGGAGCCCTCATAATAGAATAATTTACGATTACATTAAAACAATACCTTTGTAATGAACGCTTTACGAGCTCTTTCGTAATTCATAAAATACATACGTCCCTACGTTTGTTCGCCGCTGTCACAACATCTATATCATTCATCACGATCTAAGACAAAAGTTTATTCGGAGCAGCAGTGACGTAATTACCGGCGTATTCTGTTCTAAAAAAACACATGTTGACGTTTCGTTATTTTACAAAACATCTATCAAGGAGACGCCGATGCGTGTTAAAGTTATTACGCCGAAGTGTTTCACATCACAATCTGTCAGCTGAAGGAATGAATAATGATCAATCGTTTTCGCTTATATTCGCCGTAGGGGTATCTTCTACCCATCATGTTTAGGTATTTATGTGTTTTGATGAATGCACGCGTCGGCGATGCGATCAAAACCGTTGGTGCCGATCAATTTTATGAACGGTCGAACGGTCGAGTGTATCTATTTTTCTTATAAATAGGTAACCAATTTTTTGTTTACCTGTATCCGCTGTATCCCAGGCCCGGTTTTATGGAGAGACTATCAATTGTGTTGCGGCGGTGTTATTGATGCTTTTGTTTCAAGATACTTTTGTTTTCTTTATTTGTGTTTTGTTTTCGTTTACTGCGTTATTGCTACTTGCATTTTGTAGTAGTCACTGTAGTAGCCGTCGTTTATTTCAAAGTTTTAATTGCTTTATGATACTACTTTTACTTTTATTTCATCCTTTTCTGTTTTACCTCTTCCAATATTATTTGCTCTACGTACCAAAAGGAAGTTAAGAAAAATTTTAAATAAATATCAATGTATTGTCCTCGATAGCAAATAAAGAACAAAACGGAACGTATTTTCACAGTTATTTTGCAAGAAACAAAATGACCCTTTTGCTATCTTTGAAACTTTATACAATTTAAATGCTTTATGTTATGAATGTGATAACGGTGGGATATAAATTTGCTTATCGTGCAGGATAAGATAAAGGAAGGAGTTATAACAGGGCGTATTACCAAGGATGTAAGCAACAAATAATCTACCAAGTAAGAATTATGTTCCAGGGTATACGGAAAGCCTTGTTATAAATATATGAAGGGATTTTTTGCGCTTTATTTTTTCATATTAAAAGCAATATTCATTGTAAAATCCGAATATTTTCTTTATTACCTTATATGTTTAACACAAAATTAGATATTACTTTAGCCGTGTAAAGGCAGATAACTTCATTACTATATATTAGTTAGATACTCAGATGGGCTTTATAATTTTTAAATTTACCTAGTTTATTTTATTGTTAGGACTAAACAAATAGTTACACATTGAACATAATTTCAGTGATATGATAAATTATATCAGTGATTAAATGTAGGTAATCCACAAAATATTAATTAAATATTGATGATTTTTTTTTGCAACTTAAATTATGAAATAACTTCCAACAATCTTAAAGTTTGAGTAGTGTTAGTTACATTTATCATCGTAGGAGACCAAGTTAGATGTTCAATTTAATAACAAACCGGGAATAATCATAAATATTTCTTCAATTGTTTTCATTGGATGCTCTAGTGGTATAATTTTCATTTTTCAATATGCATCCAGTTGTAAGTAACGAAAATGCTATAATATACGACATTATAGCATTATTTTTACTAATTTTTGTTGGATTTTCCTAGAAATACACAATTTAACAATTCTAAAGTGTCCCATTTGACTGTATTGACATTTTACAAATATTATTTCTAACGTATATAAATATAAAGTGTACTCCAGAAAAGTAAAATGTTTTGTTCGTATTCGTAGTGTTTACCCGCTTTAGTAACATTATTGGTTCCTACTAAACCAGGCTAAGTATGTTTGCGTTTGAAGTGGATGCACTACTAAACTCTAACGGACAGTATTTGATTCAAACTATTGACTTTTATTCTTTGAAACTTTTGTATAAAATGTTTCTGTTGTATTAGTACTATAAAGTTCAACAATTATTTTATTAAAAATATTAAGAGGTATATCTAGATGATATGATATTGTCTCCTTTTTTGTTTTAATGGTCTTTTTCAAGTGACTGAAGACATTGAAGATTGGCAGTCATCTCCTTACTAAATTGGTACCTACATATAAAATGTTACATGATATTGCACACAACGCCATCTAGTCCCAAACTAAGCAGAGCTTGTACTATGGGTAAAAAAAATAGCTGATACTAATACAAAAGTACTTTTTTTTTGTATGTACATACTTATTATACATAGAAATACCTAGGCTAAGATAAACCCCCATGTTCATGCACACAAACATTTTTTTAAGCGGGATCGAAGCCACAACCTCGACGTCACAGTACCCACTGCGCCATCCGGTCGTCATCTTCAATTAGATGGTAGTAGGTATACAAACTTCAAACAGCAATTTGTTAATTAATCATATTAAATCTAAAGACCGTAAAACAACTTTAAGCTTTCGTTTCTTTATTCACAAAAGCTTCATCTCTTAAGTTTATTAATAGGGGGTGCATGAAAGGAGCCTCCCCGAGTGACATATACTACAATTCCCTACGTCCGGCGCACCCTGGGCAATTCGCGAGTTCTTAAAAGCGAATTGGCTAATCCTTTCACCACGATGGCAAGTCAAAACCTTGACCACCTTACTGACTGTCTAAAATTCCCTGCCACCTGCACAAGAGAGGCGCTCATGAACGCCGACAAAGGCGCCATAACAGTGGCCACTTATTGGACCAATCAAATTTGACTCAGCCATCGACACGACGAAGAAGAAGATTAATAATGAAATGTGTTGTAAACAACCGAAAGCTCTTCGTAGCTCGTATCTCCAAACTCATAAATTTCAGTTAAACAAACGTTATTCTTTCACCAACCCTTATCGAAAACTGTAAAACCAAGCCTCAAGTCTTGTTAGAGCACTCGAAACGTTCAAGTTCGTGTTTCGTCACTTGGCAAAAAATATGGCAAATAAAAATCTCCAGGCAACATTTATTTACCGTAAATATGTAGCGGCGTAAAACATAATGTGTAAAATATTCACCCCGTGTGTTTTGCTGAAGATACGGTACAAATACGATAACGTGCGTATCCTAGTTAGCATAGAAATTGCGTTTGAGCTACGTGCCCGTTTTTTTATGAGTTTGCGATATTACAGTAAATGTAATATTTTCTGAATGTCCTGTGATGAATGTGACTACGGATAGAGACAGATTGATAACTGTTAGTTCATTATAGTCTTTTTAACTGTGAAATATGCATTCTCATATATTATTTTAAGGCCTTACAGTATTTGAAGGCCTTCTAATAGGTGAACGTGTCTGCATCACGAATTATGTTGATCAGTAATTTTCATGTAATATTAAAGTTGAAAAATTAAGAATCCAGCAGGACTCGAACCTGCACCTCTTGGGTATACGCCCCAAGTGCTGAGTCGAAGAGTCGAGTCCGGCAGCATACGAATCCATAGCTGAATTGGCAAAAGCACTTGGGGCGTATACCCAAGAGGTGCAGGTTCGAGTCCTGCTGGATTCTTAATGTTTCAACTTTAATATTACATAAAATAAATGCATAGCAAAGCTAAAATTTGCTTTAAAATATTACAAGTAATTTTCATATTTTATATCTAAAAATATTAATAATTTTATTATTAAACATTTTTTTAGTCTTTATTCTTGCTAAGTCCCGAAGCACAAGATGATTTTAACGATGATGTTTTGCTAAAGCTGTCTTAGAAATTAATATAATTATACTTAGAATTGAGTTCTTAGTTCTTTAATATGAAATTTCATTCTCTAGTAGTAAGATATCGAATCGCAGAGGCTACATAAAAAAGTCATGGGAAATATCAACCAGTGTTCGGTTTGGACGTTACTAAAAGTCTGCATTTAATACGGAGCTTAGAAACAGGAAACCATTTGATAAGAAATAAAAAAATCCACAATATTTAATCCCAATTTGATTCGGTTAACAAATTCACGGTAGCCATATCGTAAATCCACACGTACAAAGAACCACACATGCAGTATTAAAAAGTGACAAAGTAAACTTCCTGAGGATGTGTTGTAGGTGCGAAATATTTCCTTCTTACGTTTTTTATTTGACCTCTGTGTTGACAGACACGGCTACCAACAATACCACGTCGGCTATATCACACAATGACCCAAACCCAAGAAGGGTAAACACAGCTATTGAATAAGAAATACAGTAATTTATAAAACCGGCACCGTACAAAATCAAAATATATGAGACTTGACAATGCGCGTGAATCACTATATTAATATCCTTGAAATCTAATCAAAGCAATTAACAACGCTTCATTCTTTCCGCGAGAAACTTTCATCTCTTTCTATTCTCATCTTTTATGTATTTTGTATCTCTTTCTTAAGATTCTTTTTTATGTTTATAAGGCAGATATGTGACAGGGGATGGGCAGCGATATATCACGTGTAGGGATCCAAAACGCACCCACGCTCAGGTAGCAAATATTATCACTCTAAGCAATGTTCATAACTAAAAAGAAAGATAAAAAGAAGTAGAATAGTGGAGTCAAATGAGTAGTAAAATATAAAATTATTTGGGAGAATAAATTCCTGTGATTTAAAATATTCGTTTTGACAAAAGATTAGAAAATATAAGAAATAGAAAGTTAAAAAAAACAATTAAAATTTACATTCTGCACCATGGTATAAAGTAATAAATTATTCTATACTTCACTCAATTGAACTATAATTGAACATTAAATATTTTGCTATTTTCTTAGTATAGGTAGATACTTTACATTAAGTCGTTGATGAGAAAAAAATAATTTGCCTTACTCTATATATTTCTCTGTCCCAAATCATCAACAAAACTATGAGAATTAAAAAAACCTTCGAACTGCGAATAAAAAGTGACTAACAAAAATATTAATCTGAAAAAAAGATAAAGAGCTCTCTGTTCGGACGATCTTTTCTGCGATACGCGATCTTTTGTGCCAATTATGAGGCAGTTTTTGATCTTTTTCCTTTTTCATAAAAAAATGTCCCCAGTGGGTGGGAATTTGTGGACAAGCCTTGTTACAAGGTGTCCTTTATGCTTATTGTGAATATTTTTTAACAAGCTAGTAAAAAAATAAAACAAACGATAAATATTTCAATAATCCAGTAAGCATATTTAATTCTATTTATTTGATCTTATAATCTGTTTTCTAAATTAGGATTATTGAAGAGATTAAAGGATCGCTTTTTGTAAGCCTTTTTGAAGAAGAAAATAAATTATGAATTATGTGAATGATTCTGAAAAGTATTTAGTTATTAATAGACTTTTATTAAAATACAATATGTATATTGGCAAACGTTATAAATAAAAATCCAAGTTTTTAAAGGGTTGCCGACGCATGAAATACTGGCCACTGGTGTAGCCAGTGTCCATAGGCTACGGTAACTGCTTACCATCAGGCGGACCGTTTGAGTGTTGCCACCTTGCTGAAATAAATAAAAAAATAAAGGTTCTGTGTTTAATTTAAATTTTAATGATGATCGGGGATCAGAACGCCTCAGGTTCTAATCCCAGTTTGTAAACAATAAAGACTTATTTAATCAAATATGTTTCTGTAGCTTATAGGAAGATAGGGTATTTTTTAAATGATGAGTAACGAAACAATATTTTAATCAAAATAAACTTACGCAATGAAAGTAGGCTTATTATTAAATTATGATCAAGTTTCAGAAAAATAAAGCTTTCAGTTTATATAAACACAAAAAATATACCAACGTGCTTTGAAACATTGAAAGAATTTTAAAAGGTATTAAAAAAGCATTTATTTGAACAAGGTAGTCTGCCAATATTTTTTTACATGTGTAAACATTTTCGAGAAAAACACCTCAATTAATGCGCTAACACGAAACATTACTATTTAAACCAAATGAATTCAAGTGTCAGAGAAGCTAATTTATTTAAATTATACCATTTCGAGTAGATTTATTCCAATTCTGAACGTAAAAGAATAAAAATATGTAAAATTTCATCGAAGCAAGTCATTGATATCGTAAAATGTAAAGTTACTAACGATGACTGACATAATATGATCACCATTTATATGCAAATATTCTTTTACTTTTCACAGAATGATACAAAAACGTATAAACGTCACATAAACTAGCACCATTTTTATTACATTTTGTACCGGACTTGTAGAATAATATATTATAGTACGCCATACAAGGTTTTTCTGATTTACGGGCTCGTCAAAAGACTATAACTATATTATTTCCCATACTTAAATTATAAAAGATTGGAAGGCGACATCAAATTGGAATAGAAAAAAAAATGACCTTACCTGTGATAAACTGCACCCATTATTTACGTCCAATAGGTTATTATCCTTTTCTCAGCTTTGGCGTGATTTTCTACTTCAATATTATTATATTTTTGACTATTAAGTTTAAAATTAACTTTAAAATAAATGCACCAAGCACATTCTACAGTAGCAGGCACTGTTAGTTGCACACTATTTGCAAGTAACATCAATTCTCAACTTAAATAAAACAATTTTGTTAAAATGTACTAAAGTACAACGTAATTCAAATGTCCATTATATTGAAATAAACAAGAAAACTTAAGTTTATTTTAATTTATTAGTGTTTTTATTCGCTTAGGTTTTTATTTAGCAATTAGAAGTTACGAGTGGTGACACATTGCAATTGACTTCGAGTACTAAAATCTCCATTAATTTGGACAGATGTCAGCTTTGAAAAACCTATTCAACGTCACTGTACATAAGTCAAGCTATATATTCCAGTATAAGATGGACTCTAGTTTTAAAGCCTTCCCGTACAATGCGAAGCCAGCATATACTAGAAATGTATAGGTTGATTGGTAACCGTGTGCTCATACTTCATAAGATTATAGGAGTATAGATAGATAGGAGTTGTTTTTATAAAGAGAGACGAGTGGGTTAATGTTCAAACAGACAAATTTCTAGTCTTCTTCTTCGTCGTGTCGATGGCTGAGTCAAATTTTATTTCGACTTGCCATCGTGGTAAAAGGATTAGCCAATTCGCTTTGAAGAACTCGCGAATTGCCCAGGGTGCGCCGGACGTACAGAATCGTTGTGTACGTCACTCGGGGAGGCTCCTTTCATGCACCCCCAAATGTCTAGTAAAACGTGAACTTCTGTTTTAGACAGGTTTAATAGTATACCTTTATTTTAAATGAAATAAACGTGATCTTAGTATTACCAATGACAATAAATCAAAACCATTTTGATTTAATATGTGTAAGTAACACAAATTATAAGCATGTACAAAGAAAATCAAAACTTTCGAGACAGTATTAAGTATCTAAAAGTTTTAATCCATATTAAAATTGTTTATGATATTACATTATTTAACATGAAAAACAAATTGTACATACAAGTCTTAAAAGTTTTCCAAACTAAAATACGGGCAAAGTTTTATCTACTGGAATTCAGTCGCGTGTGTGTACAAAGGATTTCTGAACAAAGTTACAAGTATATTACAGGTACCTAGACTTGTTATATTGCATTTTTATTGAATTTAAGACAAAGGCATTTTTCAATTGCGATTCTCTGCCTTGCTATCTTGCGTGCGACGGGGGCTACGGAATTTCATTTAGTTCCCAGCTTCCCTAACCTCATGCGGGATTGAGGGTTAACTAAACTACTATAGAAACTAACCTCAATTGACAGGCAATCTATATATATATATATAAAAATGAAACCCGTTTTCCGTTGTCACGACTTGGCATGAAAACGGCTTTACCGATTTGGCTGATATTTTTTTTGTAGTTTTCTAATACTCTGTACAAGGTTGTTACGGCAAAAAAAAAAGAAAAAAAAGAAATAGTATTCATTTTTATATGGGGGATATTAAAGATTCCAGTTCAAATTGAATAGGTACGCATACATAAGATAGGTCAGCTATACAAAATAAAGTAGTGCATCAAATTTACGCTAAGGCGGTACGAAGTTCGCCGGGTCAGCTAGTATTTTTATAAAAATGGATTATCCTCAAACAGAATCTGGCAACATAATATTGCCTATATAGTCTGTTCGACCGTAACACTTTGCAGGCATAAGATTTTTTAATGACTCAATTTTAAATGAATCATTAGAAAATATACAATGTATTAGTTCCAGGCTGACCACAAAGCAATAGATGCTCACATGGTAACACTTGTGTAAACGGGTATATTACATATTTTCTTGAATATGACACGTTATTTGTGTCCAAAAACGAATTATATGTTTGAAACCACGTCGCCCGAACGTTTTTTTTTTATTTTTTTTTATTATAAGAAATCAATTGTTAAAATTATGATATCTTTTTTACATTACAATCTAGCCTATCAAGACTAATAAGTAATATTATGTTAACCTAATTCTATTGTTAACTCGTACTCGATTGCTTAACCTGAAATAATTCCATGAAATACGACAGTAATATAATACCGATTCATAATGCGTTTTAGGGCCTTTTGAAAGTCGCCACTAATTAAATATGTCGTACGCTTTCAAATACTTTTCACGTGAATTTTCTGGTAAAAAAGTAAACTTCTGTGTTAGAAGCAAGTTGTCGCAACTCTTTTGGAATTCCACAAAGTTCTTCATCACTGGATTCACTATTTTTTTGTTAAAAAGTTCCATTAAACAATTAAACATAAACTGAAAAGAATTTATAGTTGCCCGCGATGACTGACACAGACCCAGACATTTTTTTTAAATCGTGCGTTCGGAAATTCGTTCCGTAACTTTTATTTATAGAGTCTAATATTAAGTACCCAATTTTAATTAATATAATGGTTAATCACGAATATTAAACCATGAAAATACTAAATAAGCGTGTATTAATATAATTTAAAAAAATTAAAACGTATCGTTTGTAGTTTTAAATAAAATTGATGTCAATGTTTATTACTAACCTACATGGTGGCTGTTTAGTTTTTTTTTGCGCCTATTCATTGGATGGATTTAGTTATTCGAAATTTGAATCACTTTGCCTCACTAGTGAGTAAAAAGCGTTTTTACTCACTGAATTCTCACAAGCAAACGATCTTTTTCGTGCTGGTGTGGTGAAAAAAATATAGCTTAATCGATATTATATTGCGAAAAGATTTAATTTGTTTTTATAACAGAACAAATATATTATTATCAAGTTATATATCGTAAAAGCTATACTTTTTATAGTTATCTCGAAAAATATATGTTTGTCAAAGGTCAATATTGTAACAAGTAAGCGATGTGGGCTCGGTGTGGTCTTATATTAAAGATTACTGAATTTTAAGTTTTTACTGTTTGCTTTTTGGCAACCAACCAACCTTTTTATACACTTATATTGTTTTTATACTTAATATTGTTTTCGGTATTCTTTCGGACAAATATTTTGTATATAGAATTAAACAGTTGAACCACAGCAGCGTTTCAATCAACATGGTAACAAGAACAAAATGTAGCGATGCATAAAGATTTGTACTTGGTCGTGTTTTTACTGGTGAAGTGTTAAATAAGTTCCAATGGACCGCGATGCAAGCAAATTATGTTAAAGTCAGCGGGGCACAAAACTTGCCTGACTCGATACAGGATAACTCTCCCTAACATAACGATTTGTTTCTATCTGTTTAATGTTTTACTCTCATTGCTTCTAAGTTTTAAGCTTTGATACATTGATGGAACTATTGTACTATGGCTATATTATGATTTCACCTGTTTGAAATTTGACTTAGCCATCGACACGACGAAGAAGAAGACCTGTTTTTTTATGCATTTTATAAAGTAAGCAAGTTTATATAAAATTACAAAACAAGCAACAGCTTGTATAAAACTACATTATTTCACTAACATTTACGCACCTGCCTCGATAGTCTAGTGGTTAGTGTATGCCCCTCCGAGCTCTCGGGTTCGATTCCCGGGTCGAGCAAAGTGTCATTTTTAACTTTCCGTGAGGAAATTCACAATAGCAGCACATAGTTGGAATTGTGCCTGGTGGATGGCGATAGGCCCCTATCCCATGGGACCTAAACATAACAGGTGAAGTGTGGGTGTTGTACACCTCTGCCACATCTTTCTGGGTAATACAGGCGTGATGTTATGTTACTTACGCACCAAAATATTCGATTGCATAAAAGTTGGCCGAACAATTAAGTTGTATTGGATTTATTCTCCGTATCTCTCGCAAACTAAAAAAAAAGTTAAAATTAAAAAATATATATATATTTAATTAATGAATTAATTTAATTAATTTTATTGCCAGTAATTTAATTAAATTAATTAATTAAATTACTGGCACATGAGGCATAACACCATAGTCCTCAGCTGCAGCGACGCATCTATAATCTGCTTTTGTGGATTGTTGATGTCCATGGGCTGTACTCCACTTACCATCAGGTGGACTACACGTTCATTCGCTGTGAGCGTAGTATAAAAAAAAACGTTCTTTTAGTAATAGCAGTTATTTATTCAAAAAAGTTATGTACGAGAAAAATCTTTTAAATCAAAGTAGTACCAACATAGATAAAGTCACCATATAACGGTAGCCTCCAGAAACTAATATATTTCCATCAAGATTCACCAAATCTTAAAAATTTTACGACACTTTTATACAAGAATGCGACCCAGGTTTATGTTGGGTGATATAAAATGTATATAAAATTCTAATTAATGGCCTAGACCTCGTGTGATATTAAACATGTAAGTGACCAATTACATATCTAATCTAATCTTTGATGACGAGTTTTATTTCACGATTAGTATCATAGCTATGAAAACATTTATAAGAAATTTTAATTAACAGACAAATAACAGGTAATTATTTTAAAAGTCGTTTTTGATAGACGGTTGGCTGACACTTAAATAGGAGATGCGTGCTAAAAGGAATATTACTTTTAAAAAGGCAAGATTTTTTTCTACATTTCCATAAAAATAAAAATATGTACCTAAATTTGACTGCCTCGATGGTCCTTTACATACTACTGGCTTCGTCAATTCTTCTTTCTTCGTACAACCCGTTCTTTTGTGGAATGCGCTACCGGAAGATATCAGAATGGCAAGAACCTGGTATACCTTCAAAATTAAAGTTCGCAAACTTTTAACCGAAAAATTTAATTGTTCATCCCCCTTCTCTTCATCCGTTATTTATATATATTTATATATACTATATATATATTTTTGTATATTATTGACGTATTTAAAGTATTATGTATGTACCATATATGTATTAATATGTATTTAATCGATTTTCAAATAAGTGTATATTTTTTCTTTATCAGTATTATCGAAACGCACCTACCGTTGTTTCTCTACACCACCCTAGGTTGACTGTTAGAGAATGCCACTTGGCATTAAGTCCACCTGTGTACCATTTTGTGTGCAAAAAGTTAAATAAATAAATAAAAAAAAATAATTGATAACGTATGCGCCTCTCACCGCGAGGGCTCGCGTTCGATTCCCAGGTTGGGCAAAGTGTAATTTGTAAACTTTCCATCAGAAAATTCACAATATCAGCACGGAGTAGGTATGAATTGTGCTAGGTCGATGGTGATAGACTCACCCCCTATTCCATGGGACCTAAACATAACAGGTAAAATGTGGGTGTCGTACACCTCTGCTACGCCCTTCTGGGTAATATAGGCGTGATGTTATGTTATGTACCTACTTTAAAATAAACTATTTCTTACTGACCTCTATTTAGCAACATATACAAAAACTAATCGAAGATAATGGATAAAACAGATACTCTTAACCCTGTAATAAAAATTTAATATCGATAATTTGATTAGAAAATGCCATTTGGCGGCAATATCATTTAAACTGATGAAAGGTATATCGGGACTTCGGGAGACTATGGTCGGCATTGTGACAATCGTTATAGCGAAGTTAATTCCCGTACCTTTGTCGAAATAAACTCGTTAAAATTACAAAAGCAACAGTAAACAGGTAAAGTATGGAACCAATGTTCCGAAAGAGAGATTATCTGAGTTAAGATAAAAGACAATACTGGGCCAACGGAGATTAAATTAGCCTTACAAGATTACAAAGACATTTTATTGAGTAAGGAGCTTAAATAAAGACTTTTGAATAGAATACAAATAATGCAATCAATTCATGCGTATGATGACGCCGATGACATAACTGAGCTGTCTCCACTTTCTATTTTGCAACGAGTGAGTCATTTTCAGAACAAAATTGGGTGCGCGCGGGTTGTGGTGTTAAGGACAAACTCCCGAGCGTTGTATTTTCATACTAATGTTATATATATGGGTTTAACTTAAATATTATTAAGTTTTTATCAATTTTATAGACAAATCATATCGTTAACGCTAAAATGCATGTTTTTTGGCGCCCTTTTTTTGCCCATGTGAAAGTCAAGGCTATCTAGCTCTTTGTGGTGGATATAGTAAGAAGACTTAAAAGGACTTAACCCTTTGAGTTGTGAAGTGAGAAAGTCATAGAAACTAAAAGATAAGTGTCGATGGACGCATTTTTTGTTTTTTTTAATATTAGTTTAAGTTATAATCAAATTACTTATTAGTCTATTCTTCTTCTTCTTTCGTATCGATGGAAATGTCTTATTAGTCTATGATATTTATATAGATTTTATGGTTTCCTACCAACATGCTGGGTTCATCAAACAATGAAAAAAATATGAATAAATAGTAATATAATATAGTAATCTACGCGTCTAAATAAACTCTTCATAATATTACCGAATCCTTTAATAAATGGCCATTTTTTTTATCTAAATATCATTTCTTTACATCAATATAATCTTAACATTTTAACTCGCCACAAACTTTCTAGACATGTAAAAACTTCGGCTTATTGGATATTAATTTAGGGGAGCTCTGCGATGGTATTAGCGCATAATTAAAAAACTTCAGGCATAGACTTAAAACTTGGAAATTGCAGTAACCAAATACTAGTTCCAACCGCCTTTTGTGAGTTGCGAAATTCTACTAATTAATCAAATTTATGAAGACGAATTCAATTATTTAAAATATTAGGTATTCAGTTTTGAAAGTTTTTAAATGTGTCCAAATTTTTTATACATAATATATATTCTTGTAGTTAAGTTAAGTTAGTTAGTAATTATTATAGGTAGAAAAAAAAAATTCTCTATAGCTATTATTACAAAATAAAATTGATTTTTTAAATAACGGGTTAGTTAATATTGACTTGTCTTCCATCTCATTTTATGAGCTTCGGCGTGTGTGAAAAGGTCTTCGAATGTTCGTTAAAGTTTCAACATCATATTATTGAAATAACGGTGTATTATTTGTCAGCTGTATGTGAATAAGCCACGCCATTGTGCATGCATCGGTAATACTACAATATCTTCAAAGGTTCGTTGTGTGTGGTGTAGTTGGTTACCATGTAATTGTAAACCAGTAATTTTGCGAACATTCATATTCGCCGAATAGACGCATTATATTATAAAACATATTATATTTGTCCATCCAAAAGTTAAAATCTTTATTGAATGTCTTTAAAATTGCACACATTATTTATGTTTTTACAATATTATCCCTCAAATTTGATTGAAAGTAAGTTTTTTAACTTTATAATATTATATCCCAAAACTTTGTATGTTTAATTACATCACTGTTCTAACAAAGCATTCCCAAAGTTTGTATAGATATAGTTTACATATTTACCAAGCAGATTGTCGGTAGTATATACCGTATTTCATATAAGCAGTTCAAACAATCATCATCTTCCATATTAGCAATAAAGGCCAAACTTCAGCCTCGCAAATTGAAGTGTGGATCCATAACCGTATTATCTCCGTCGGCGTAACCATCAGTTACATAATATACAAGGGTTTCTACAATAGGGTAACTTAATCAAAATAACATATTAACATCTAACTTAACAGCTATTATGTTCCAAACTAAATATCAACGTACCAGTTTGCATAATCGTACCCCTAGCATTTAACAGGTCTTCTAATGGTTACAAGTTGTGGATCAGTTGCGAGTTGTGAGAAAGTTGCGGGAAGTGGTCGCTATGGAGCGTCCTCAGTTGGACTGGAACACACAAGTTGCGACCGCATACACCGTTTATACTAGAATATATTTGCTAAACTGTGTCGTCTAGCTGTTCGTAATTGCAGAAGTCTGTTGGTTATGAATGAATATATTATGTTTGATAACCTACACCACAAACGGTTATGATGCGCGAGTGCTAACAGTGGTTAGTTCTGTGTACAAACACTAAAGGAACTGTGATTAAAAAGATACTTTTATTTAACTCGTTTTGGACCGCAGCTCATATCGTTTAAATGTGCTAAATACATATTTAAGTATGGTGTCTATCTTCAGTTCTACATACTGACAAATAACAGTCAATATTAATAGGTCCTTTAAATAATAAAATAAAGATACTTTAGGCATAGTGCTGAAAATGTTTTTATGAATATTAATTCCTGCCAATCATAGAAATAAATAACTATGCTAATAATAACCAACAGATTTTGATCCATTGAGCAAATTAAGATACCAATAACAACATAAATATTAAATTAGTTAGCAAGAATACAACAATGTTTGATAGTCTACTAAAACCGTTTGTATTGAACTATCAAAGTACTGATTAAGCTTGTCACTTTTAACGTAATCTAATCAACGATTAGCTAAAACAATTACACTAATCCTATAATCTTAGACACAAGTCGCAACTTTTTATGGCTCCAGCGCCGGCCAGTCATTAAGATCGATGTTGCAATTCTGTAAAGAAAACTGACGATTTCGAAAATTTTGTGCATACTTATCCTCATATAAATACAGTCGATATTTGAGTGACAGAAATTCAAATTTAGTGTGATTCCATTTATATTCGAATACGCACGGTGTCGATACAATTCTTTTGATATTTTTTTGCTTCCCTAGCGGTATTAGTTTAGCCGACAGTAGACCGAAGTACCCCTTGTTGGAATGTTACGAAAGAGTTAGAATACAAATAGTGAATTGATACTGTCAGTACAATGGGTAACAGTTCGATTCGATTCGGACTTTAAGTCGTACGGTCATCGTACAGCGGAAGAAATGGTCAGTTACTTTTGATTGGAATTCATTTGTGGTGTAGTATGAGATGCCTTTAAATTATTTGGTACGAATTAAAAAAATAAAATATTATATAACTCACCGAGTAACTAAGTAGTATTCCAAAGTTTAGTTTATATAATTATGACATTTTATAACGTACTTTGACGTCACCTTTGGTCATGAAAATATCTATAAACTTTTAATTTTTTTAGGAAATAGTTCAATATTTTGGAGACAGCATCTAACTTGTTCCTCATAGACATTTTTTGTCATCGATTTGCACAAAAAATAGGACAGTTTATTGCAACTGCTTGTTTAGCAGATTATAAGACTGTCAAGAACGATGATTATCGCAAAGTATCCCTGATTAATGGTCCACCTGTCTCCAAATGGTTGACCGCAGTCACCTAAGACTGATTCAAGCACCAATATGATTTATTTAATAATAATGTACGATTTTTACTTCATTGTTGTTCTAGTGGTTAGCGTATGGTATTTCCCGAGTTGGGACAGTGTAATATTGGATTTATCGTCCGGAAATACTCAATAGCAGCATGGAGTATGAATTGTTCCCGTTGGATAGTGATAGGCTCACCTCCTATTGTACGAGCCAATACTGCTCGAACAGCGAAACATACTATAAACAATAAACAGTCGTTTACGACAGTCGCTACCAAAAATCGGAACGCATAAACGTGTGTTTGGTAAACAATACTGGTGGTAGAGCTCTTGTGAATGAGCTCGAGGGCGGCAGCACCACCGTCTCACCTTTAACCTGCCGCCAAATAGTAGTGCTTCCATTACTGTGTTCCGGTTTGGTGGTGAGATCAGGCCCTGAAATTACTAGCACATGAGGCATAACACCGTAGTCCTCAGCTGCATCTATAATCTGCTTTTGTGGATTGTTGATGTCCATGGGCTGTACTCCACTTACCATCAGGTGGACTACACGTCCGTTCGCTGTGGGCGTAGTATAAAAAAAAAACAATTATTGTACATAAACGTGACTCATACTACTAAACGTAACAACAACTAACAGTATAACTTAACTATAATTTTACCTTTTACAATAAACCTTTTAACCTAAAGTGATTTTGGTGTTAATACAAACTACCTTCTCACAACAACAACTAACATCGAATCGGGATAGTGGGGTTACAGTCAACGACGAGATAGCCCTAACACCTGTCATATCATGGAACCTAAACATAACTGGTAATTTTTTTGTGGATGCCAAACACCTCTGACACACCCTTCTGAGTAAAATATGCGTGATATTATGTTATGTTAATTTCTTAACTAAACTATACCAAAAACTTAATAGTTCAATATCATAGGCAATAAGAGTATATTTAAAGCTCGCATGTATTCCAATATCAAATATTCAAAAATTTTGTTTATAAAAGGTTTTTGCTTTGCAATATTCACTGTAAACGTACCTTTACATATTGATCATATTTAATTTGTACCTACATCACGTAAAATGGAGTAGAACATTTTCTTTGAAATATAAAGTACGATGTGCATTTTAATCTACCCAAGTTTCGTGGAGTATTTTATTTATACTGAAAACATCATATCTCGTATACTGAGGGCAAACGTTATTACATTTTTTTTTTTAGTATTTTTAGGTTTTGCTGTACTTGGCAGTGGAGAAAGGTTATTTTTGCTTTGTCCTACATGCAAAGTAGAGCAAATTAATCATACTTGTTTTGTTTAGATTTTCTAGATTGTATTTTAAGCTTTTGGTAGAAAATGTCTGACAAGCAAATACCCAGGATACTTTAAGGTACGGATAAATAGCTTATCTCCTTTTTTATAGTAAAAAACATAGGGACGAACTCATATTTTACTTTACTTAGATTTTAATTTACTTATCGAATTATCCTGTTATAAAGTTAAGAAAGATAATGTGTCTGAAAACTTGTAAGTATTTCATGCTTGTTATTTCTAGGAATCTAATGTACTCTGGTATCTAACTATGTATTGTTTGAAGTCTAATAAAGGTTCTTTTAAACTAAACTAAAACTAAACTTTGAACATTATTGTATGGAAAATTGTCAAAACTTTCATTTGAATGGCAATAATTTTATTTTTTATTATTTATTTTTACTTTTTGCACTAAAATATACAAAGACGGACTTAATAATAAAAGTATTCTTTACCAGTAAACCTTTATAATGTCTTGGTTCAGCTCAGAACTTTTATTTAGGATGCCAATCAGTCTACAGTGCGATATAAACACCGCAGTATCTGCAAACGTGACATGGACGGTACGTTAATCCGTAATACATACATCACCTCAGCACGCATAGGGGAAAGGGTCAACGTTGCACTTTAGATTGATAAACAAAAACCCCTTCCAACCCTTTTAACGCTTCATACCACCCGTTTTTAACTATAGCTAGCTTGTATATAAATGTTGTGATGTTGGAAGAGTTTTTGTGTAAGCATCAATGTCTTCCGACAGACGGCAGTATTGTTGGCCCGAATTTTGAAATTAATAGATCTACCTTCTTTTAAATGCGATCTTGAAACTGGTCACAGCAGAAAAAATATATAGTATTGCAAAGACGCCTATGTTGCTAATAATATAATTAAATTACTAAATAATATAAGTAATTGCATTACACATTGACTATTATTATATATATTACATCCATTGCAATGGTAAAGACAATAATTTGCTACTTGAAATTCGGCAAAAAGTCATTTATAATGCATACGAATTCATATAAAAGTAATACCTTTCAAGTACTAACCGCAAATAAATTTCAGAGGAGTTCTTGCGAGAATTTTAGTTATTGTCTTTGATATTATTATATTCTTATATTATTATTAAATGATATTCATTTGCCTTTAGAATTGCTTATTAAAATGATTATAGAAGCAGACTTTATTAATTCAGAGCGATGCGGTTATCTTCTTACAGCTTTTAGATTTTACGATCAATAAATCCTACATTTTTTAAATTATTATTTCATTCTTTCACGCAAAGACAACCGGGTTGGTTTAGGTTAAATTTGCACAAGTTATAGATAAGCTTAGAATGACAATATTAAAATAAGGCTACTTTTTATCGTCGTACCACGCGAGTAGAGCCGCAGGCGAAAGCTCTTTTTTAAGTATGTTTTATTGTTTCATCAGATATACCATCAAAAATTCCAATGAAAATATTCTCTATACGAAATAGAACAATGGTATCAGTAGATCCTTTGTTTAGACTGGTATAATATTCGACTATAAATCAGATAGGAAGCCGATATGACGATATTATTACGGTAGTTCGAAAAAAGGTTGTACGGAACGCGGTACCTGGAAGTCTTAATTAACAACAAAGCAGACAAGTTATCCGGCTACCGATGAAAATATTTCATCAATCATACAACGGTTGATTGATAATGCAACGTGAATTACTGATAGATCGAGCTGCCAACTACGAGAATGCTCATCTCAATTTATTTACATGTGTGTATCACTTGTTGATGTTGCCAACAGTAAAAGATAGTTTTAAGAACAAGAAGCTAGAAAATATTAGTAGATACGTTTTAGGAACACAAATGCAAAATTCATTAAAATCTTCACTAATGATCTTCAATACAAATAAACTCGCGCGAAAATTCAGACTGTGCTGTGATTGACCTATATTCAAACTATGTCAACAAGAATCGAGATCGTTATATTTGATATATCGAACAAGTGTTAAAAATAATTTAATTTATAGCTCTCATTGATTACTGCTCTTTGCATTTTGCTTCAAACAACGCATACGAATGAATGGTCCATTGTCTTTGCATAAATGATGACCAATTAGAGCGATGGCTGTTTCATCTTTGATATTTAAAAGGAAAAATATAAGAGCAATGGCAAAAATACCTGAGCAATTTTATCGTTAACACAATAGTCAAAAGTGCCTCATCCATCACGATTTCTGGACATACGGCCGAACTCGACCGATCAGATACGAGCGCTAACGAACCGTCGGATGTGATTGAAAATCATCGCCGAGGAATGATGTCCTAGACGGAAGCCATTATAAATCATTGCTCGCCAGTAGCCCATACATCAATAAGGTTGATTATTTGATAACTTCACACAAAACACGACCAGCGCTTGTTTTAAATGGGAAACCGGATTCATACGTAATTAAAATAAAGTTTCTATTAAATATTTTCTATAAGTTAACCGTTTTCAATGTGGAATGAAAGTTGTGAAGGTATTTTGATTGGCAGCTCGACCTTTGATGGGTTTATAGACCTGATATGATATGTGAATTGTTACCAATGAATGCGTAAGCTACGTAATTATGTTGGGATTTTAATTGACTGCTAACCTTTATAAACAAGCGTTTGAAAACAGAATAAAATCAATGATGTAAATAACGTTCAGCTTAGAGTTAATCTCATTCTTTAATTAAACGATTATAATTCAGTCCAGGTTGCCGCCTACAAAGGCAACAAAGACTCTCAAAGCAATAAAAACGCCAACAAGGAAACTATTCTCCAAATGAACAAGTATACAATATAAATAACAACGCTATATATCGTGGGGTAGCAAAAACTCAATACTTAAGCCACAATTACCTAATTAGAGATTTGAACGATAGCAGGCAGGTGGGACCATCAAAGATCACGACCACTTCACCGGACATCGATTCGATACAAACGCGAGCCTTTAGTCACACCTCGTTGGATCAAGGACTCTAAAACTCATTCCGTACACAATAAGATCAAAAAAATGATACAATTAACCGATTGAACCTGTTCTGTGTGGACCCCTAAAGAGCGGGTTTCTGTTAAGTGAACTAATTTATACTCACCTGTATCATAAATAAGAATGAAATGGTACGAGTCAGAAACGTCCCACGCCTATGAAGTTCCGTAGACTTTTTTTTACCAACTTACTCTTGAGAAATAAACAACATTTTATTTCAACTTCTTATTGATTATTTTTTTGTTTAGCAAATTATAGCAAGAAACAGTGGCAAAAATTATGCGACCGGCAGAATTAGAATTTGCGACCTCTGCATACCGGGCAGCCGCTTTATGGCACTACTGGCAAGATGCGACCTTGGCTTAGTGGTTAAAGCGGCTGCCCGGTATGCAGAAGTCGCAGGTGCAAATACTGCCGATGCCATATTTTTTTATAACTGTTTCTTAGTAACATACTACATACATACATATAAAAAACACGCTCAAATTATGACAATAGGATTATTATAAAAAAGTGTACTTAAATAGAAGTAACATTTTAAGGATTCTGAATTCATTTCAATCAATTGGTTTTCATGAATACACATTGTTTATATATAACCTCACTAAGTCCCAAAAAGATAGAACCCGAATTTCTTAAATGAAAAGGTCGTTTAATACAATCGTTCACATAAAATAGACTCGTTTGTCTGCTATATATTATTCAGATAAACGTAGTCAGCTAAAATTTACATATAAAAAGCTTGCAAATATAATATAAACGAATTCGTGAAAACTTAAAATGAAAGAAAATAAATACAGCTGTCACATATTACTTTTGGCCAAAATTAAACAGAAAAAATCTATGCCGATGACATTGCAATTTTGGTAACGTTTTAAATATTGAAATATAATTTATCGAACCCTAAGATTGTAAAGCAAATCAGCATAGTATTGAAAACATTTAATATTTTATACGATAAAACAGTAACGCCACGATTCAGAAAGATGTTAACAAGTCAAATAAAGTTCGACTGTGCCAATTCACTTCGTATTTGTGAGATAACACGCTGAGTTGAAGATATTTGCATGTCATATTACATTAAATATTCGTAAATGCTTTAGTTTCATTATCCCTTTTAAAGGTTTTGATTGCTATGAATAAAGTGAATGCGAAAATTGCATTGAATAATTTAATATTATTTGGTCGTATTAATTAACGTTCTTATTGATGACATAGTTAATTAATTATTTTTGTTTTAAGCCTCGGTTAATTTGTATTCCAATTAAAGAATTGAATTTTCACTGAAATAAATCTTATACATAAATGTTATTAACCGTACACAAAAAACAAATAGACTTATAATTGACTGTTAGTTTGAAATACGTTTACGTATTTATTCAGTTAATTGTATATTTAACCATTTTTCTTTGTACTTTTTTTTACTTATTTTTCGAGACGGTAGATGAATATTATGCCAATGCTAATGTAATATAGAGTATCTTCATAAATACACATTTACATCTTCATGTTTTTGCCTAGTCATCAAAATGCGGAATATATATTTCTACTTTTTCTATTAGTAAATTCATTCCCGATTCCAACTTAGCATTACGCAACGATTTACATCTAACTGTTACACTAAAGCACACACCGCTACATAAATTAGTTTCTACTTGGCGCCCGTTATTAAAAAGGTCGTATTCGACTCACAATATTCCATTTCGTTTGCCAGTGGGGGGTTAGACCGTTTCAATCGGTGCGACAATTAATCACAGTACAGCAGTGTCATCCGGCACACCGGTCAGACGAAAACACGCCAGACGCATTTATTGTACCTTTTTACTTTTTTTTATTCGCGCGATAAAACGTACGGTGGGGTAGCCCGTATGCATGAGCCAACTGTGCGTATATATATATATATATATATATATTTATATACTAGCATAAATACATGAGTTTCAATTCTCATGGAACCCTCGTTGAATACTCCCAGAATAGCCCATTCAGTGCTTGATGCAATTTTATTCTGGCTCAGATTTAATGAATAGGCTTTCTAATCAAATTTCAGATTTATGAAATTTGAATCGTGCCAGACCTGAAATTAATATAGTTGAGTCATAAATCAAGCAGATGTCAGATTAATTGCAGTGTTTTCAGACTGTTTACAATAGTTTCATTTGCTAAAAAATTGTTGTTTTGAACAACGATCGTATTAATGAATGATTCCCACAATTACATCACACTATTTTTTATCTTACAAAACCTTAATAAATTTCTCGTAACAAAAAAGTAATCATATAATAGAATAATTTGATTACAAGATAAACCGGAGTTCATTACATTCTATAAGAGTAAAAACTTAAAAGACTCCTACCGAGCTGCGTTAGAAAGATAGCTATAATAATGCCCATATTAAAGCTTGCCAAATTGTTAATAATGTTAACACAAAGGCGGACCGGAATATTTTCAGATCATTTGTTATGCCGCTGAGACGTCAAGTGTAGGAGCGCAACGAATTATATCAAGTCATTTGGTCCGTTACATTTTTTTAAAAAACTACTTCGTTTTTTAAATAGATGTGGATAGGAATTCTCACATAACAGAAACAGTTTAATTGTAACTTTGTATTCAACTTGGCATCGGAAATCAAATCGACATTCTTAATTAAAATATGACATAAACATAACTGCAACCACGGGGGATCGAAAACATGTTTGTTTAATGTTTTTTTACTTATAACTTCTTGCCGGAAATCGTGAATGCATTGAATTCAATTCTTCCAAATATAGCAATCTATCTAATAATAAATTATTAAAATTCGATTATTAAAAAACAAAATACACAAGGTGATATGACAAATAGAACAAAATGTTATTTTGGTGTGTTTAGGCGATTCTCAGAATGTGACGTCCTTATTTCAATATTTCTTGCATATCTCGATTTTTAACAATTAGCAGAGGTCGCCCCAGTAAATTATTAAAACATATACATAATAATGTCCCAAATGAATATTGCTATTTATTACTATAATTAAATTGACGACGACCATTATTTAAATCATAATGACCTCATTGAAACATTTCCATTAGTAACTAACATAAATTCACTAATAGCGAAACAAATACATTCCAACAACGAAACATTTCCTCGTATTTTCGCTTAAAAGCTTGCAAACTTGTTCAGCAAACATGTGCTTAAAAGGGTGGTCCAGCATTAAGTACACGTGCCTTTCTACTGTATGAATGGTCATGAAGTAACTCGAGCTCAGGTTAATCAAAAACGTTAAACAAGAATTTATTGTGTGTACTGTACCTTGGCAAGTTTATTGTGCCTTACTATAAGAGAGCAATTACTCAACTTACGTGTACTGGCGGCGGTTCTGCGTTTTGCATCTTGAATTCTGGTGAAGCGTAGCCTAGGATTTTGCGTTTGTTTCTGATTTATTAGTCTCCGTTACTTTTTCGATTATTAGTAGTTTGTAAAGATTATATAGGATGTTTAAGCTCGTTATGATCAACTAAGGCAATATACCATTAATATCACTCCAATTATCGGCGGCAAAATTTAATAGACCACAAGTTTTTAGTACGAGGAATGTTTATTATTAATATCTATTCAGTTTCTATTAAGTATCTATTCCTACATTGTATAAAAAACGGAATATATATAAAGATATGATAGAAGCTGTAGTCAGGTACATGAAATTGAAATACGATAAGTGTCCTATCGTGTGATTGTCTATTGTTAATTCAAGGAGAATAATCGAGTCAGAATACTGTTATATCTTTATAATGTATCTACATGTGCTTGTTTTATACTTATTATTCTGTTTGCAATATATTGTTATAAAAATGTATATTATACTTTTTAAAATGTGCTTACAATTTATTTACCCATAGTAATGCTTACCATCTTAAAAATTCACAAAATTTTAAATGTAACTTTTTACTTGTACAATAAATACATTTTGCTTATTCAAAATCTATTATCTTGTACTTTCATTTTCTTTTAAAAGAATCTCTTTACCAAATATTTGTTTGTACAATAAATGTTTTATTTAAGCATTCAAAACTTACGCAATCCAATTTACTTTCAAACAGCGTTTGGGATTCAATATTTTTCAAATACGAGTATCTCCAGAATATAAAACATCAATTAATATTTGCTTTTGAGCGAAAACTTGAGTTATTGTCTGCCTAAGGTCACGTAAGGATAACAACATGAATAAAATATTTGATATCAACCATATTTCACTTGTATCTGATGTATTGAAAATAATGCTTTTGGACGGCTCGTGATTACGAATATATGTTTTTGATTGAACTAATATTACATACTCATTTATCAAAATCTTTTTGTGTTCAAGTGGCATACTTTTGTCTAGTAAAAGGGTAACTCCGAGTCCAAAAAGCAACACAAGTTTTACAATCAATTTGTTAATTACTTTACCTTTGACTCTCTTAATTTTCCCTAGCCTGCATTACCCTAAATCACCCTAAGGGCAAACAAAAGAGAGACTTATAAATTCAAACCGTACAAATTGAGGCACAGACCAAAACTTCAGCAAAAAGTACGCCAAGAAAGGGTGGCCATTGAAGATTACAAGATAAACGTGGAATCCGTCAAAGAGCGAGGGGGTACTTAACAGTTTTAATTTTAAAGTTTCCCGTTTAGCCGTGGTTTGCAACGTTTAATTTCCGGCGTAGAAATTATTAGGAAGGACTAAGGCAAGCCTTTGAATCGCGCCGAGCTGCTGCAGTCGCGGAACCCGTCAAATACTTGATTACTTTTTACTTTTTAAAGAATATTCGAGAAATATCAATTTTTTGTACGGATTTTGCTGCCAACTTTAAATTGAGGTTGAATGTTATAGGTGTTTTGAAGATTAAAATTGTTTTTAATTTTAACGGCTTTTGGTCGCGGTAAAATTTCTTGAGGTCAATTATAAGGGTTTCAATGGGTCGTAAGTTTCAAATGTAAATAAGCCCTTTCAAGTATATTTTTGAGTCTCTACTTACGTATTAATTTTTTTTTTAATATAATGGAAAAAGACAATATTCCCTACAATCTCACAAAAATATTTTAACCTTTTTTTTAATTTATTGTATAGACGAAATGCTATTTTCTGTGTCGTGATCTAAATTATGTATTTAGGAGATAGTTATGTCATAACATAATTATTTTTGCAGCATATTGCTTTAAATTTATGCACGTTATCCTTGTTTTTAAAACGCATCACTATTTATTGTCATGGCATATTATTTATCTTTTGGCTATACGTTTCAGAAAACGGGTTTCACATAGCAAAGTACGCTTTAAAAAAATATGCATGATTCGCATTAATTCCCGTCAAAATTACAAATCTTTTTGTACTTTTGAGAGTTTTCAAATTTCAAAACTATTATTAAAAGCAAGTGCCTTATACGTAAAAATATGAGCTTGAAAACGCTGGCAGCAGGAAATAGAGGTATGGATTCAGATAAGCAATTTTCTCAAACAAGCTCGCATCTCGTGCGCGCAAACCGCGATCCCAAAGTTACCGCAAGACCTATTCAGATTTGTGCTCGTGAGAAGAAAAAACAAAATTACAGACAATTTGATGCGATATCCTTATTGAGAGGCAAGAGTTATGTGTGTTATGGGCTCGCTGAGAGCTACATGCACTTTGAATACGGGTTTGACGGCCTACAATGATATGTATCTTCGTATCATGAAAATGAATATTAGTACATATAAAGTACGTCCTTACTTTATTTCCAAAATATTAGTTTTGATACTTACCAAGAGCGAACACGGCTTTAACTTTAAATTGCTTGTATTGCTTCATGCCAAAACATTACTGGCTACTGGCGGAAATAGGCCCTTAGTCTTATACAAGTTTCAAACGACATTTTTTTGGTTGTTTTTGTGTCATATACATTCTACAAATGTTCGCTTAATGCATGTCCAATCAATAACAACAAAAAGAGGGCAACAAACGAAGACAACATCACAATTACATAACAACGATCTCATATTTCAAGAGTAATACTGTTGAGAGATAGGTTACGTTCCAAATGAGGGTAATTGAACATACTCTGTCAACTACAATATAAGTTAATTGTGCAATTAGTTGCGTGTTACGCAATTGGAGCGACGATAGCCGTGCCTGGAGAAATGCGGTCAAGTACAAATTGTATTTTCTTAAGGAGGATCCCATACGCCGAATGTTTCATCTCTTAACGTTTTGAAAAAAAAAATATAATTCTGAACTTCAGAATTGGAGAATAAGAGAATATCGGTAAAAACAACATTTTAAATGTATTATTTTTTGTATCTTAAGAATTAATGGAACTATAAATTCAATCTTTCTGCAACATGTTTTGCTTAACTGTATACTGTAGGTATACTGACTTAATAATAATGTATTTTAACCGAACATTCTAAATTGTATTAAACATTTTTAACCCCTTTTATAAAACAGTTATATGAAGAAAATTAATGTTAACATACTCGTAATACTCAGTCATTGTTGTTTTTTTTTTTTATATACTACGCACACAGCGAACGAACGTGTAGTCCACCTGATGGAAAGTGGAGTACAGCCCATGGACATCAACAATCCACAAAAGCAGATTATAGATGCGTCGCTGCAGCTGAGGACTACGGTGTTATGCCTCACCACCAAACCGGAACACAGTAATGGAAGCACTACTATTTGGCGGCAGGTTAAAGGTGAGACGGTGGTGCTGCCGCCCTCCAGCTCATTCACAAGAGCTCTACCACCAGTCTATCATATCATTGTCTATCATAATGACATTACAGTCAATTTCAGTCAAAGATGGATATTGAGCAGAGATAAGATGTCAAGATGTAACATGATATAGCGTAAGAGCTTGTTATCTTTACGATGGTAACTCTTATGAATTCATAATCATTGTCATCAAAGATTGCATGTAATCACAAATGTTAATTTCACGAACAAGACAGTAATTCGGTGTATAGGATCCCCTTAATCGAATGCCTTAGAATTAGACCGTCTAATAGCTCTAGATAGGATTAATGTGATCGTAGTGAAATTCTTTGTTCCGTAGCAATAAGCCAATCCATTTATCTCAAAGCCATGAAACCAATTGCCCCGAACATTTGTTTTCATCGCCTTTTTGTCTTCAGTTCCTGGTTAATGAAGTTAATTGTCTATTAGATTGTAGAAAGTACTTTCCTCTTTTAACAGAGAGGGTTATTGTTTGATAAAAGGAATTTTGTTGAGTCTCCTATTGAATGACGATTCGTTTTCTTTATAATTATCTTCTTTACACGTTATGGCATATAAAGACAAGCATTCCAAACCAGGCACAACATAAATCGTTTGAAAACTGGACTAAACATTATTTAAATCAATAATTTATTTTTTAGCTCAAAAGTCTTTAAAAATGTATTTAAAATGCAATAATGAAAACACACATGTCTGAAACTAAAATAGTTTTAAACTTCTACGATACTATCATATTTAACATAAATAATTAAATATTTTAAATATTTATTAATTAATAATATTAACATTAAACAAATATTTTTATTAAAACTGACGTGAGTTTGTAACATTATTCAAATTATGAAATAAGGGTGTTACTCACGTAATGTTGGTCTATTTAGTCGACCGCGGTTTCACCTATACGTCTAGGCATTATCAAGAGAGTGCAATACGTCGCGCCTGAGTCGCAGCCAGTCTTGCACTGGCAAGTATAGGTGAAACCGCGGTCGACTAAATAGACAAACATTACGTGAGTAACACCCGTATTTCATAATTTGAATAATTAAACAAATAAACAATAGAAAACCAATGCGCCATCGGTTAAAAATATAAAATTCTATTCAATTTTTATTTAGTTTTCCTACATCCGCGTCATTTGAAACCGTCTTATTAAGATAAACTTGAAGTCCGGCGAGGGTTTGCAATCGGGAAACTTTTCCTCTCTACAAGGTAGTCATTAGGCGACGGTAATGCACATTTCATGGCTAGACACACTCCAGCATTTTATTTATAGACTAGCGTTTTCCCGCGACTTCATCCGCATGGAATTCGTTGTATTAACCCGCGTTAAGCCGTTTTGCTCTGCTCCCGTGGACTTTTGTGTAATGTTAAATATTTAGAAGAATTTATTGAGAGTTACAGACAGTTCAATTTTATTTATTTGTATTGATACGAAGTTTAGTAATATATTTGTATTTTAGCTTTTAGGTTTTTTAGCGTAGCGGCGTCAGGTGGAGTCAGGTGTTTTTTTATATTGGTTACTTAACGTTCCAGTTTAGATTTTGTTGGTGTCGTTGTTTTGTACATTGTCAATTTTTCCTGCAGTATCGAGCTGCCCGTATATTAAAAAATATTATTTTTTGTGAAATATACAATATTCTGTTACTACTACCGCCTTAATGGTCTAGTGGTTAGCGTATGCGCTTCCCATCGCAAGTCTCAGGTTTGATTCCTGGGTCGGACGAAGTGTTATTTGTGAACTTTCCGTTAGGAAATTCAAAATGTTAATTGTGCCCGGTGGATAGCGATAGGCTCACCCCTATTCTATAAGACCTAAACATAACAGGTGAAGTGTGGGTGTTGTACACCACTGCCAAACCCTTCTGAGTAATATAAGCGTGATGTTATGAAAACCTCGGTATAATAATTTTAATCAATACAAATTTTATATAATACAAATTATATAAACACTGTTTATTAAATGCTGGTATTAGTTGAATTCAACGCGATAGTAATATTGGATGTCAGCTAAAAAGCCCTTTTTTGTTTTGACTCTAGTTACATGTCCTCTACGACAAAGAAAAATGGTACAGATAGAGTTGCGTGAGATTCCTGTAGATTGTTCACGCCTTATCGTATCTCGCCATCGATGCATTTATTTTAATAAGGGTCTAGCACTAAGCAGAGCGTTGCTATCAATAGCACGTCTTAGCTTGTCGACAGGAATTACAAAAGTGATTTCGGAAATGACTCGTATTGTTGATGCGAAGGTAACAATAGTCCGATTCTTAAAAAGAAAATATTTTTTAACACGCTTATATTAGCTTCACCTGTATGTATGTATGTATGTATGTATGTATGTATGTAGGTATGTATGTAACCGAATCCTTTGGACACGATTTTGACCCACTTTAAACGGACAGATTTCATTCAAATTTTGCACACCTGTCAAAGATCGATGACAATGCAATAATTCGAAAAAAAAATAAAAAATATAAAAAAACAAAATAAAATAAAATAAAAAAAAACGCTCTTATAAGTAAACCAAACTAAAAAGTAAAAAAAAAATAATAGTTTAAAAAAACTAAAAAACACGCCTTTAGAGTACTTCTAACTAAAAAGTGAAAAATAATTCCTAATATAAGCTGAAAATGGTAATGAACAAAAAATACTAGTATTATTGTGAAAAAGCGTGGGTTGCTCGATAGACGAAAAATATGGCACAGAGCGCCCCACTAGTTATTTTTGTAAAGCGTTTTTTAGTTTTTTTAAACTATTATTTATTTAAACAAAGAACTGTGACTGCCTATCATATTGACATTACAGGCAATTTCAGTCGAATTGATGGGTATTGAGCAGAGATATATATAAAATTCACGGTTATACTATTGCTCTGTCAAATTGCACAGAGTTTTTCCCCGGGCTGGGTAAAAGCTGTCAGAATCCATACATTTCAGAGTTCATTTATCGTGAATTTCCTGACGGCATGTTTACAAATAACACTTTGCCTGACCCGGGAATCGAAACTGAGACCTCGCGGTGAGAGGCATATACGCTAACCACTAGACCAGCGAGGCAGTCTATTTTTAATATAGAAACTACTAGATGGGACTAGATACTAAAGTAGACGGGATCCCACCGATAGAAAAGAAAGAAAGAATGATAAATAAAAGAAAGAAAGTATGCGGAATAAAAGGACGAGAGACATAGATGATAGAACTGGAATGAATGAGAATGAATTAGTTAGACATACAATGGCCATGCTTATGGCATGGGTTGCGAGAAAAAATAAATAAAATAAAAACTATATAATATAAGCTTTTAAAAACAAATCCTTTGCACCCCCATAACTCACGCGGTAGGTCCTTATTTAAGGACTAAAGAATCAAACAGAATGAACTACAGAAACTAGATTAATGCTCACATAAAGGACATGAATGCTGTAACCTGAGACTTGGCAGACAATGCTGGCTCCCTTATTGCTCAGCTCTTAAATTGTAGTGCGGTTTCAATGCAAGTGCCGTTGACGTTAAATTATTGTCGCCATGGAACGTTACACCGAGGCACACGTGTGCACTAGGCTTAAAGGCTGGTTGGCTAGATGTAGGTCTATTATGGACATCGGATACTTGGTTAAGAATTTGTTTTAAAAAAGTTGAGCTAAATTTAGACTTGGTTGTAATTTAAGATGATAGTTAAATCATCTGACAAAGGTAGGTAAAGAACAATGATGTGAAAGTGTATTCAAAAGTGTATTAAAGTTGAAGAAATTGTGTGTTTGGCCGAATGTGCTAATCTCAGGAAAATATATTTAATTATTAATCAGGAAAATAAGTTCTAATTAAATAAATAAATATATTTTTCACCTCAGCAGCTTCAAAAGGCGTTCTTTGTTGTATGAAAACAAAAGTTGATTTTTGCTCACTGCTCGCCTTTTTTGTAATACAACTTCACGTCATCTAGTCCCAAACAAAGCAGAACTTGAACTATGGGTACTATTTTGAGCTGCTGATGTGAAAAGTTGTATGTGCGACTCGAGATCAAAGTTATATACATCACGTGGTTTTGAGTCCCTCTTATAAATGAGATTTTTTGCTTATCATCCGAAGAAATTACGAACTTTGCTCTCTTGTTGCATAAATAACTATATTTGTATTGAAAGCTGCAGCAAATTTATTTTGTTGAGAGTTGCAGTAAGACAAAAACAAATTACACTCCTCTTTTGCTTCTTCAATATGAATACATCTTGTCATACATGCTCGCTCGTTTAGTGTCTGGTCCTTTTATTCATTAGGTATATGGTATGGTAAAAAAAAAATGGTACCAGATGATTCAAAATTTTGAAGTTCAACCTTTCATTATATTTAAAGTGATTTGGTTGGTTACAAAGACACTAAAAAGATTTGACCTTGACTTCCTTTCCTGTCATAATTCAATTTTACAATTTGACAATTTTATTACAATCCATAAAATTATCGTGAATAGTAGAGGAAGCTTGTCTTTTCAATGTTGAATGGTAATCCTTGATAGATACAATGTTAAGTATGTACGAAGTGTTGCTATAAGTTATGATCGCTGGGAGCACGAGAATAACCTGTTTCCTTCATTTGAACCACAATGTAGATACTTGAAGATGATTTACACGTAGGTCTATCTTTCTCGCATAAACTGCGAAATATTCTATGGTAGGATTCATCTTTGAGGCTTTCGTTTAAATACAAAATTAAAGTTTTATATACTTAGTGTCGTTATTATTGAGAATACGGGTTACTCACGTTATTTTAGCCGGGATATGCCGACTAGTTTCGAATCTATTACGTAGATTCATCAACTGAGCGATTAATCGCGTTTCTCAACAATAATGTCTTCACCTCATGTCGGTTTTAATAATATTACTTAGACAGTTTTACCAGTTCTGGATAAGTCCGTGGTAGCCCATTCGGAACATTTTATTAGATGAATGTGCAATGTGTATTAGAATTAATAAAATTAACCAGCATTTAACTATCCAAAACTGACAATATTGGGCCTTAGTCTTGTACAATTAAAGGCATTTTGGCAATTCTCGTTATACTTCAACATATAGAAATAGTTCTTTATAGTATTTGTGAGGACAGTTAATATTTCGTTTGGATATGGTTTTTAATTATGAGCTAGCAAAGTAGTCTAGAATTTGAATTCAATTGGATACTTCTGAGCAAAACAATTGATTAAAAACCAGAATTAAAAACCATAAGTCAGTACTATGTACTAGCAGCAAACTGGAATCATGACCCATGTGACAAACATTTCTTTTGAAATTGTCAAAGTGAATAAGATTGACATTTGTTGATAGAACAAGCGAATTTTGACTTTATACACTGTCCATTTCTTTATTTTCTTTTTGACATATTACATTTAGGGATGCCTTCACACGTTACTGATTCGATTTGAAATCATTAATCGATGTTGTCTAAGAAGAACTTTCAATCGATTAATTACATCGAAATGGTATGGTTCATTATTAATTATTCGTTTATTAGTAGTTTTTATTAGATGAAATAAATATACAAAATTCATTCATTCATTCATTCATTCATATCATTTATTGCAAATACAGGTCAAAAAAAGATGTTACATTGATTTGTTTTTACACAAATATTGAACACAACTATACTTTGCCATTCAGCATGCAATGTTAGAGTTATAAGAATTATCGCTACAATTATACATGTCAAAAAAGGTTATTAAACAATTTGCATAAATATTAATTAATTATTTAAAAATTATTACAAATAAGAATGTCAGTATTTCAATTAATCATAAATCAATTTGTCATTAAGATAATCTTTCACTGTGTAGTATGCTTTATTAGAAAGAAATTTATACAACTCAATTTTAAACATATTAATGGTAGAGCACTTTAATATATATAATGGAAGATGATTATAGATACGCGGTATCATGCAAAATATACTATTATTTAATTGTGCTGTCCTATTTGCTGGGAAAGACACTTTGTAATTATTTCGCTTTCCCTTAAGACGCTCAAACATCGATATATGCTTGGTTACAAATAAAACTACTTCATAGATGTATATGCAAGGAAGAGTCAATAATTTTAGGCTAATAAAAAATGGTTTACAACTTTCTGTACAATCCAACCCACAAATTGCCCTCAGGCATCTCTTCTGGGCTTTAAAGACCCTTTCCTAATTTAAAATAATAATATAATAATAATATCACATACTTAGTCTATGACGGTTTCCTAGTTACCTTTGTTTACATTTTCATTTTTAATTCTAAGATTTCGACTTAATTTCTTGCAAATAATGATTCATGGAATCATGATACTATTATTATATTCTTTTTTTTATATAAATCCAGACAATACACAAAAAAAAGCCAAATTATTCTTTTTCATAATGATCGATTTATTTCATTTCACGATTTGATTTATAGTCTGTGGTTGTTTGTTACAAACAGTGAACTTCCCTAAAAAGTGCCGCTTGTCAATAAAGTACATTATTATTGTAGTACATTAATCTGACAAAAATAAACGGTAATTCATAGGCGTGATCTGTCAAAAAGAAAATAAAGGAGTGGACAAAGTATAGTGTTTTATAATGGCTATACAAAAATAGTATAATGGTGGATCATGATCATGAATCTACTTTATTGATTAAACTATCGCAGTCCGCTTTTAATAAAAATTCCGTCCATAAAATGTTTTAACCAACTACTCATCAAATAACTCAGTCAGACTGCAACTAGGTAAACTAAGTCTTAAAATATATAACGGGTTTTTAATGACGAGTGGTTTATGGCACACTAGAAAACTATATCATGCCCCGAAGATACCATTAACGCCTAATTCTACCAACCGTCAGTGTTGAAAAGGCCTACAGGCTAAAGCCATCCGACATTATTTACTTCACACATGCTATCAACACAATTATTTCCATTTCATTCGCACATTAAATTAAATTAGAAAATCACCGAAATTTAAGTTCAAAGGTCCACACGATTACTGATAGGTCTGTGCCAGAATTTTGGACATTATAGTTTTATTTGGCGTATGATTTCAAATTATAATAGGGTATCATTTTAGTCGACGCGAGAGCAAGTGCATGCGTACATACCTACTTATTACATTACGTTGATAATAACCACACCAATTTACGGTTAATCGAAAAGTTACACGCAATTTTCGACCTTATTTCGAAGGTATTACAATCATGACTTGTAGATATGGGTACGTGTGTACCGTTGTCTAAATCAAAACATAATATGCGATCGTGGATCGTCCATACATTTGCATGTTATATTCGGCTGTCATTATCTATTATTGTGGAAAGCAAAGCTAATAACACTTTCTAATTCCATTTCATATGTTTATAATTTGACTATTATAAGTCAGTTGGGTAACAAAGATTATTCTGTTCTTTGTACAAAGAGTATAAAGTTTTCCATACAACAGTAGTACAAAGACTTCTTCTTGATGTAAAGAAAACAGTAGTTGCATACAAAGTTTGAAATAACAAAGGAACGAAGCTCTATTCAGCTTTGACTACAACACTTAAGCTTGTCAAATTTTAGTCCAATGTTATCCTTGTTGAATATAAAACTGGACTGGATTGTCTTTGTCCTAGTTACTGAAATACAGAAGAAGAAAATGAAGCGGGAAATAAACCACGCCAGAACTCTGTGTAATATCGTCAGATATTTGACCAAAGATTTATTTCTAAACAAAAAAGTAAGGGTCACTACACACAGCAGTGGGCCAGCACGTTCTCGGGCTGGCACATTTTGTGTTCCATTGCAGCCTCGACCTTAGTCACAGTGACATGATGACGGACTCAGGTGGTCGCTGCAATAACGCATAAAAAATGCTATATGGATTACGACCCTAATTGTCTTAGGTCCGGAGACCATTCGGAAATTAACAATCATTACATTACGTTCTATTCATCGTTCTTGGGCTGGCACATTTTGGGTTCCATAGCAACCTCCATCTCAGTTGAAGGGAAATGATAACAATTGCTCAGATGGTCGATGCAATGTCACAAAAAATGTGCTATGTGTGATGCGAGCCTTATATACTTAAGTGTCCAAATTGGCAATACATTACATTACATTACATTCACGAGTCAAATAGTACAAAAATAACATTAAACCATTCCAATAAGTAAACTTTTCTTTATCTATTAATCATAGCCCCACAAACATAGGTGCCTATCACAAAGATGGGCCGAACAATCGAATTATCGAATCGAGCGGCCGCAAACGAATTAAACAATCGATTTAATCGTTCACTTAATTACGTAATTAATGTCTGGACGTAGTATGCCCACAGTGCCTGTTTAATGCCCCTGCATTCACCGCACTGTAGCAGAGTATATACCGCGAAACATGAAGTATTATGGGTATAGTTTGGTTTTTTAATGATCCGATTCGATACCCGAGTCGATCCAATTTCGAATCGAATTAAATTTTCGTTCGATTACATTGTGCTCAGTTGAGGGGTTTTTGTTGAATGACTGCTAGGGTGATGAGTAACAGTTGATTGTTGATGTTATGTATGATGTTACGAAAGTATTAATGCTTTTTCAGTTTATTTGCAGGTGCGATGACTTCTCTGTGCTGCGTTGGATAGGAATAGCTTTTAGTGACTTGATTATTTTTTATAAAAAAAATACAAGATTCGGTTTTATTTCATTTGACAATTGGTTCAAAGTGGTTACAAATATCAGATTTCTTCGTGTATTTTCAGTTATGCATCTCAATTGCTATAAAAAGCTTCTCAATTTTTTTGTTTTGAGTTATGGCTCGTACACAAAGCGTTACATTTCTTCATAAAATTACTCTCGCTAAGTTCATAATAGAATAAAATGCAGTCCAGTTATATGCAGTATTTTCTGCCTATCAATTTCTTCTTGAAGTGCACGATCCGACGTCGTATCGTGTGTATATGGCTACGAAACACAGTTTTAAAATTTATCGTACAAAAATTGTTATTATGATTGACTGGCTGAATCATAGGCGATGAGTATTTTGGTATTGTTCTACTTGCTCCACCACAACGCTCATGAATGCCGATGAAAGCGCTATCCGCGTGGCTACGCACTGGGCTCATAGAATATGTCTGCAGCCATCGACACGAAAGAAGAAGAAGTATTTTGGTAAGTAAAGGATTAAACATGATAACTTTCTTACTTTGTCCAGTCAAAAAATAACCTGTAATAGTCTGCCAAAAAACGTATAAAATGAAATGATGATTGCAGATATAAAATCATCGTGTGAGATCGTTCCGCGTCAACAGTTGCTTTTATTGTGAACAAAATTAAAAATGTTTTTATTGACCTGATTTTATATCGATTTCGATTATATTCCTGTATACAATAATAAAACTCATGCTATTACAGGACCGGTGTTTAAATGTTCAAGGCACAAAAGTTATGTGCTTCCTAATTCATCGTTTTTATATAATATAAATTACTAACAAAAGAGGCATAATACCGCAATTTTTATTAATGTTACGATGCATCTTCATTTTATTGACGTTCATAAAAAAACATTGTACTTATTTATTTATAAATTAACATTAAAATCAAGGTGACACCCAATGAGTTGTTTGTACTATAATTACGTTAAGCAAGCAAGAAAATTATTAATTACAGACTATTCAAATGCCTCAGACAGTGCTCACAATAAAATTTTAATATAAACAAAAACTGTTAATAAATCTTTGGTACAAGTTTATTTAACGTTTCAAAATGTAACTGCACACCGATGTTTTAACGTTATAAGTGTGAGAGACGGCCCTATAATTAAGTTTGAAGCTAATTGCTCATAAGTAGATCATACATCAAAAAATATACCGTTAGCTTTCCTTAATTGCTTTACTGGCACAAGTCACGTCCCAAATTATTGTACCTACTTGGAATGTGAAAACTCAGAATAAATTGCCACAAATTACGCGTCACCTTTTGCGATAATAAGGTAAAAGGGCGTCAAGGAAATCAGTACCTTTGATGTATAATTTAGGTGCCAAACAGGGTTGTAGACTTGTAGTACACCTGATGATAAGTGGCAACTTTAGCTCATAAACATCTGCAAAGGATCGCAGATGCGTCGCTTTATTCAAGGACTACGAGTTGGAATTATAAGGTTTGTGCTGGTAATTTCAACACTCAGATAGGCTTCGACAACAGGCTGAAATACAAATTGCCATGCTATTTGGGGAAAGGACCATGGGTACACCCAGTCTGCGGTATATTTTATGAAATGCTTACTGTAAATATACACACTCCTTCGTCGTCAACTATTTTCTGTTTTGAACTTGGTTGACCACGCTTACCTATGTTTAGGCATTATTTTCGACAAGCTAAGTATGAATTTAGAGTATTCATACTTAGCTAGTCGAGCCTTTACCGATAAATTCAATCTCAGCACGTATAGTTTTGCCTGGGTTTATTATCATAAGACCCAAGATCAATAAATCATTTTGTTTAAAGGTTAAAAATAAATAAGCATAATAAATGATTTCCAGAATTTGTAGATTCAATAGCGCTAAACGAAGTTCTATTATAGGTTAATACCACCCAGAAAACACACGCGACAATGTCAGTTTTCTTTTTTCTGACAGAGTGTCTCAGGAATCTGAAGCGAGACTCCATGTTCATCCTATAATAGTCTCGTCGTAATTGAAGAGCATTCTTCCGAGTTTCGGCGGCAGTGCTCTTAAACGCTACAAATGAACGTAGATGTTTCAATTACATTCTTGTGCAATTGTGTCTCGCCTCGTGCAAACAGTACATAGAAACTGTATACGATACATTCAGTAATTAAGATCGAACCTTTCACTCCAATAAAGGTTTGGAGCGTAAAACGTTAGTCCTTCGAGCCGGACGGCGTCGTAACTCTTGCAATTAAGTCGAATTAAAAATAAAGTCGAAAGAGTCCGAACTGTACAGGCTGTTGATTAAACGCCATCTCGCGGGCTCCCCATCAATAACAACACTTTAATTAAACACTTTTATTCGCGCTTGAATGGCCCGGACGCTAGTCTCGGCTTTTAATTTGCTTTTTTATTCCTTTTTATATTATTTTTTTCTTAATAGAGTTGACAGTGTGCACCCGCCAAGTTACTGTTGCTAAATAAAGGACTAAACAAAGGTTTGAGTGGTCTTATGTTACATAATAACAACGAAATTGTTTTCTTATTATTCATAAATGTCATCTTGAGTCTTAACAGCTGCATTATGGTACAATATTATAGCCTATGAAGGGAGAGTGCGTTATTTAATGATTACATTGTGTGGACAGGCCTTTGTTCACTCATACTTTTTATTGTGCTATACCGAAATAAATGAGTTTTGTTTGTTTATGCAGCTGTAAATATACAAAGATTGCATCTATTTAGGATTACAATCAGCCGGGGTTACAATCACTTTCTTCAAATATAACAGCGCAAGCTTTATGATAAAAAAATATGTTTAACGTTTATTACAATTTTTATAAAACATTTCTTAAATAAAATGCTTTAATAAAACTCGTTGGAATTATACGCGAAGTAAATGCTCGTAAATAAATTACACGACTAAGCTTTTATCTTTTCATCAAACTATATAATTATCATACAAAGCACATTACGGTTAATTCTAATTTTGATAATATAATGTTATCTTCATGGCTTGATACCGGCGAAATTTATTATTATTTTAGACAATACTTGCATATAAGTGGGCAGCGTGAGTACAAATTAATGAATTAAATTACCAAAATACAATAAAATTACTTTTAATGAGGTGTAATTTGTTGTTATTTACATTTCAATTTTGGGGCCAGAAGGGGTAGACACGGCAACATTTTATTGATATACATTTCCTGTTCCCAAACATTTTAAAATACAACCTTATCTAACTTTTATAAGGTGTATTTTTGTTTGAATTAATTTGTCATTAATTTGACCACTAACATCGATTAATACTGAATATTCTGTTTAAATTAATGTTGAAAGGGCAATAAATTTATGGTGAGTGCAATTGAATGGTATTGGCAAACACCTATGCCATAATATATTATTCTTTATTCTCACGAAGAAGGTTATATCTTCACTATATCCACCGCTATTTTATTGGTATTGGATTAGATAAAAGTTTCCGAATACATGTTTCTCGATAACCAGTAATCGAATAAAATTCGAGATACTTTTACTGTGGGAAAGGGAAGTATTGATGAGCATTTAATCTCCTGTTTTGAAGTTCGGCATGTTTTTCTGTGATTTCTTGAATGTTAGACAGTATTTGGTGTCATTTGAAAATATATACGCTATATCATTAATTAAATGTAACTGTTTATTGAGATACGTAATTATTTGAATCCGGATGAGCAAATAATAAAATTAGACATTTATTTTAAAATCCACATGTAACAGGGGCATGTAATTGTATGAATAAAATCATATTTGTTGATATCTAGTAAGTAAAAAGTACTGGCAATGAACATTCACAATTTACAAACGCAGATTTTAGATAAGTTGTTACTGAAAACTCCGGTATTGTGTACACACACATGTACTATTAATTTAAGGACTTAATCACACCACCAGATTAGCACATGTTAACTAACACTTTTATTTGGCGACAGATTAAAAGTGAGACGGTGGCTTCCCTTGAGCATTTTCACAAAAACTCTTCAGTCATTAATATTAGAATAAGATATAGGTTGCCAAAGCCACAAAAGGTCCCCCGCTAGTAAAAATGGTCACCAAAGGCCTCTCAATCCCCCAGTTGGAACACAGCCAGGCCAGGGAACTAACGCAGCTTTTCACTTCATCATTGTATGAAGGTTATGAGTTATACGTGTAAATATTCTACGTTCCTGCTGCGTCAGGTACGAATTAATATGACTAAAATTATGTGTTGTTACTATTTTTATTTTCTGCTACCATACATTTTGTTATAATTTTGGCACTTCAAATTCATTTTCTATGTATATTATTGTATATAAATATTTTTAATTCTTAGTGTATAGTTGTAAATATTTAAGTTATATATTTTTCAGTTTGTATGTAACTCAATTAATTGTCAATAAAACATAGAAGTTAAATCAAAAACAAAAAAAAAAAATTCAAATTCAAATTCAAATCATTTATTTTCATAGGCCCTAGGAGGCACTTGAATACGTCAAAATATTATTACAAACAAATGATATAAAAAATAAATTATAAGTAAAACTAAATTATACTAATTACAATGATTTGAATAACCGGGGCTTAGATTAATTTCAATACAACTGTTTACAATCAGATTAAAATCTTCAAATTTTAGATCTCAATATTCTGATGATATCCAACAAAATGCAAAATTTTGTGGGTATGGATACACACATGGGTCTACAGACTGATTAGATTGCAATTAAATCTATATCTCTCGGCAATAAAATCGCCATCCACTGGGCACTCCAATTCGAACTCCGTGCAGCTATTGTGAATTTCCTGCAGGAAATTTCACAAATAACACTTTGCCCGGCCCGGGCATCGAACCCGAGACCTCGTGGTTAGAGGCACATAAACTAACCACTAGACCATCGAAGCCATATTATGATTATTTTCTGTTTCATTCAACAGGCATCCTATACAAATTCAAAACTGAATTAAATCGCAGTTTTTTAAAGTGCCACTACAAACAGATACAAACGTTTACGCGAAAGCCTTCAGCGCTTTGCAATTGAAATAAAAGTTTATGAGCACTGCATAGAGATTGGCGGCAAAAATCTGCATTGTGTTTTTTGAACGACTGTAACTGCATCTTTGATGCATTTTTGTCTCGCCTTTATCACACAAAAAGATGCAGCAGATGTGTATAGCAACTACACTTTAAATGACATTTAATGTTAAGTCCCATGTTATAGGGGTGAGTCTATCGCCATCTATATTTAACATTTATAATTTCTGAAACTTTAAGGGTTTTATGTATGGAGTTAAAACCGTTTGAAGTGTTTGGCAATAGTGAGGTATTATTTTTACCACCACACATTAAAATATTTACATTATTATATAACTACAATTTTACTGTTCAAACTAATTAAAGAAATGCCTAACTATTTAGTATACACCAAATAAATTAATAATATAAAAAAATATTAAATAAACAAAATCTCGTAAAAAAATCAGGTGTCAAAAAATACGTCTGCATCAATATTTGAACGAATAATATATGAATGAATAAAATATCAATGAAATTGTATCATCATCATGAATAAAATATTGGCTTTGTACTATAACGTAATTTTTTTACAATTTTTTTTTTAACCTCATCGATTGTAGTAAAGTGCCTTTGTTTTTGATTAAATTCAACATACTTTTTTACTATCACCGAAAATTTTATCCATTCACATAGACAATTCTAAATATATAAAAAAGATGAATTTGACTAACAGAAGTATCTACATATTGACAAATTACATGTTTTGCCTAACCCGTGCCGATGAGTAGTCAAAACGGATTTAATGTTGTGTCAAAACTTGATTAATACGATTCTACTGGTTTTTTACTCCGGTTATAACGAGCTCTAAATTGTCCGTTCTGTTCTTTTATACTAGCTATAAAAACAAATCTTTTATGTTGGTAGATATCTGCTATGATACGAACTATATCTTACGTCATACATCATTTTATATGCCTAATACTGTGGTATAATATTCTATGATTAGTTTTTAAGAAGTAATTAAACGTTGTATTTCGTGATCTTGATAATGTTTTTATCTTCGAAATAAAGCATATTACTATCTAATCGTATCATAACATATTTAAATTGTGTCACTAAACATCTCGAGGTCGTGGGTTCGATTCCCACTTTAAACAAATCATTGTGTGCATGAACATGGGGGTTTGTCTTAGTCTGTGTGTTTCTATGTATAATAAGTATGTATTTACAAAAGAAAAGTATATATGTATTAGTATCAGTTATTCTAGTACCCATAGTACAAACTCTGCTTAGTTTGGGACTAGATGGCGTTGTGTGTGAATTGTGGAATATTTATTTATTTATTTGTTACTTATATAATAATAATATCACGCCTATATTACTCAGTAGAGTGTGGCAAAGATGTACGACCCCCACACTTCACCATGTTTGGGTCTCATTGGATAAGTTATGAGCCTATCGCCATCCACCGGGCACAATTCCAACTCCGTGCTGCTATAGTGAATTTCCTAACGGAAAGTTCACAAATAACACTTTGCCTGACCCAGGCGCATATAATATTATAAATAAGAAAGCTTGAGAAGATGTGTTAAGTGGATGTCTGGATGTCTGATACTCTTTCACGCTGAAACTATTGAAAGGATTTTAATAAATTAAACACACGTGTAGCTATTGGCCTGAATTCTCAAACACGTGCCTATCCATCATAAAAAAAACTACTTTTTGAGTTTGTTGAGTTTCATACGTGCTGAGAAGAATCAATTATTATTCCTTATTTTTATTTGTAACGTTGTAACATCAAACTAACTAAGACGGTGTTTTGTAGTTTATAATACGTAAATTCATACTTCTATGAAAAAGTAATGATATCAAACATTCTAAAAGAGATGCCGATTCTATCTGTGATTGATGTTCTATTATTATTCACCTTGTTACTTTTTTTATAAATAATAATTGGATCATAAATAACACATAGGTAGATGACTCTTCTTTAACAATTTGAATAAGGAAAAGAGTGGGCCCACAGCCGGCAATTCAGATTCTTAATTCATAGTTTGAATTCCGATGTGTGTTCGCTCAATCATTCCGAGGATTTTTTTTTTAAACTAAAAAAAACATTTTCCAAAAAAATCCTGTAAGTGTGAGGATCAATGGCTGATTTGTATGAAACTTTAAAAATATAATAATAAATTAAGAATTTCCAGAAAAAGTTGAGTCTGTTTTTACTGAATATTATGTAGGTAGGTACTAAATACTTTTTTACTACTTCCAAATATATTTTTTTCATAGACCAATAATACTACTAATATTAATAATAATTTTACGAGTACGGTATCGATAAAAACTGCTCATGAATGTTCTACAGAATATGGTCCTCTATTACCGGTAGAAACAACGGGCTTAGGAGGAGCAGTCAAATTCACCACGCCTTATAAAATATTAGGCAAATGATTTTTCTTTTTATCAAGTCTTTCGCTATTCGTATGTGAAGAATTATTAAGTACCAACCTACTTCTGTTGTATTGGGTATTTCCACTTGTTTCTTGATTCTGACCTTTAGTGGTGAAGTTTTTGTTATAATTTGTAAAATATTCATCTACGAAAATATTTTTTGCTTAAATATTATGAAGACGTTTTGTAAATACATGTATTATTAAAAATATGTTTGTATTAAACTTATTATTATTTTTAATGGTGTCTAGCAAAGTGGCAAAAACTGTTAAACTATAAAACTAAACAGTAGCTCAGTTCCAAAAACAAAAATTACGCGAAATATATTTTGTGATTTATGTTTATTAACTGGTTTACTAAATCATAATAAATAATGTCTGTAACGTGATTTTTTAATATTTATGCGGCGAATAACGCCGTCGACCCTAACTAGTTTACACGTATATCCCATTCCGCCTACACGTCTATAAAGAACTGTTTAATAACACTATAGCAAGCTTGTTAAATTGCTTGTTTTATATAACAAGAAGTGTTTGTAAAAAGGCCAAACTCACACTTAATTATAGCTTTGAATTTCCAAATAAAAATGTTTTCGGAAATTTGATCTGTCAGTATTTAACTTTATAACTTGACATTCGTCATGAAAGTGTTTACCGAGGGTACTTTACTTTTTTTATTATACAAGTAAATAAGTTTATTTATTTTATATTTATCTTCTACATTTCTTATGCGTACTGCCAAAGAGTGGAACGCCTTGCCCGAGTCTGTGTTTCCGCATGAGTAGGTACAACTTGGATCTCTTCAAAGCAAGAGTCAATAGGTATCTCATAGGTAAGCGTGCTCCACCGTAGACCATCAGGTGAGATCGTGGTCAAACGCGAGCCTAACCACCATAAAAAAAAAAAAGTTTAGTATATATTATACAACTGCCTCGATGGTCTAGTGGTTAGCGTATGCGCCTCTCACTGCGAGATCAGGTTCGATTCCCGGGTCGGAGAAAGTGTTTTTTGTGAACTTTCCGTCAGAAAATTCACAATAGCAGCACGGAGTTGGAATTATGCCCTTGGATCGCGATTTACCCGACCTAAACATAGCATGTGAAGTGTGGTTGTTGCACAACACTGCCACACCCTTCTGGGTAACATAAGCGTGATGTTTTATGAAACATGTCATATAAACTTAAGGACGTTAATTTAATTCTGTTCTTCTTCTTCTTCGTCGTGTCGATGGCTGAGTCAATTTTTATTTTGACTTGCCATCGTGGTGAAAGGATTAGCCAATTCGCTTTGGAAAACTCGCGAATTGCCCGGGTGCGCTGGACGTAGGGAATCGTTGTGTACGTCACTCGGGGAGCCTCCTTTCATGCACCCCATTTTGGGCTATTATATTATTACATCTATTTACGTTGACTTTTTCACAAGTAAGATAATAATTTTATGAAGGTGTTTTTAATAAGAGAAGTAGAGTGATAAAATATTAGTCCAACATAGTATCAAACAAGTTCTAAACACAACAAAGTGATATAGATGGATCATGTCTGCTAGTATGTTAGTTTATGACTACGAAAAGTTTATATCACTATAATACACGCGAGTATACAGACGCTATGAAAAGTTTGACACGATAATATAACAAAGGTAGCTTAATCATCTGTATGCTTTTAAAGAGATTGGTCTGCAAGAAAAAGATAAATTTCGTTTAGAGCAATCGGTTGTGTTTTGTATAACATGGAATTGCGAAGTCTAAACGAATATTCCAACAGAAAGAATTTTCAAAAAACTACACACGCGATTTCAATAGTTATAGTGTAGTAGGAGAAACACTAAGAAAGCCTAATTTTATAAGCAAGTGACATTCAAATTTGCTATAGTATTTTAATAAAATTTTACGCGCCCGAATTCGTAGTAACATTTCGTAATATAAGATAGATAGATAGATAGAAAATACTTTATTAGTACATAATTTATATAACATGAAAAACTGAAGCTTGAATAACAAAAAGAAAAATAAAACTAAAATGTACAAAAGGCGGCCTTATCGCTCAAAGCGATTTTTTCCTGCAACCTTAGGATGGACATTTTGGAAAGAGAAAATTAGTGACAATTTGAAATAAGTAATGTGATTTTTGAGTACATCGTCTCTGCCTTCTCCCGTAGGATAAAAGCGAGCATGTATACTTATATATGAATTTAGAGAAAGTTTTTCAACGAAGAGACAATCGAGATTCGCCTAAACGTCCAAATCATTTTTTAATAATTAAATTATTCATTTCTTAAAATTTACGACCAGTTGTATGTTAGGCCATCTATTATATCGAGCAAAAAACATACCTATACACTGACATTAATATTTTAGAAATAAAATATGTTCATTTGATTCCTTATCTTCGTAACTTCCTTTTGGCAATCGTGTATAAATATGGCTAACATCATGCCTCTTGTTAGTTATTTATCTATTTCAAACAAAGTATTGAGATTCATTATAAATTTATCAATTTAAAACATGTTTGGATAAATCTTTTAGAAGCCTGCAAGTCCAAAACATTTTTTTTTTTATTTATGTCTCTTGCAACTGCTTGTATACTTTTTTACTTAATCTTAAAATCTAAATTAATTACTTTCAGAAAAATAAGTTACTCTTATGAACTATAAATTTAAGCGGTCAGAGCCTCAAACAAAAGCCGATACGTAACAATATATTTCTCTGCAGTTCCTTGTTACAAATTATACAATTATTGTAGTTAGAATTTCCCTTAATATATCACACCATGCGCCCAAGAAACCGCAACTAAAGTAAATTAAACACACAGTCGTAGACAATTCATTATGTTGTACTTCTTGAATGTAAGCGGTCTTAACACCATATTTATACTATTAAAATTTCATTATTTTTATCACTTCAGATTTTCACAGTTAATTTTCAAATATTATGGTATATAGTATCACTAAAGACTAATAATAATAATCTATACAATATAATTAGTTAATTTATTAAATATAAAAAAACAAAAATTCTACTAACCTAAAAATAAATTACCTAAAGCTAAAGTAAATAACTATGTACAAACCTAATCGACCGCTACCAGTGGGCAACGTACCCAAAATGCTGGCAGCATTGCCACGTTGTATGGCAATGCTCAACTTCTGGCCGAAACAAATACCAGCATTCTGAGAAATAAATATAAATATTATGTACATGCAAGAAAACTGCTCGCACATTTATGGTCCTTCGAGCCGGATTCTTCTCAACTGCAACCAATTTTTTTACCTACAATTAGTTATCCGAAAAAAAAACCAATACTTCTGTTGATAAAATACTAAGTTTGTTTCACATATCGCATCATAATATTTTAAAAGACATCCTTACTAACAGCTTTTCCGTAAATTCCCATTAACTCGTACTTTCTAATTCAACTATTACCAGCAAGAAATATAAATTAAGTAATTCCAAGAGCCACGCAAATTTCGGGAACTCGTAGTAAACCCAGTGCACGTATAAGATTACCTTTACCATAATAATTCTAACGAGGTATAGTACTTTCTTAATTGCCTCACACATAAATGTTATGGAAAGTTAAGGTTCGTGATGAATTTATGTGCTTCGAGAAGAGACTGAACGCGGGTCTATTTTGTGATTGTGGTTGTCATTCAACAGCATGGATGTCTTCAAAATTAAATTAAATCCTGCTACTAGGCTCCAGAAAATAATAAAAGTCATTTAGGTCAATGTGTGCTATTCTATAATAAAATCCCAAGCAATATTCAACAAATTCAAAGTGTTAATAAATTTAAATCGATAATAAGACGAAAACTGTGTTCGAAGGTATTTTATTCAATAAAAGATTATAATAATATAATATGGAAGATAATAATGCTGGAATAGTATACTGTTTCATACAGGCTGCTATGTTATTTAAGTTTTGTTTGTACATTTTATTTGACGTTTTCGAATACTATGTAATAATAGTTTAAGAAATAGGTAAATGAATTAATGAAATGAAAAAATGAAAATCGATTACTAGTCATGCTCTATGGAAAAAGTTAGTCCTTCGGTCACCAGCCCCGCGTTCCAATCGCTGTAATTTTTGATAAAAACGATCACAAACGTCAAAATTGGTATGGAATTGTGATTGTGAATTAACGAAATGTTTACGCAAGTGAAATGCGGAGCAGAAAGAAGCTTAATGTCAATAATGTCACGGTAATCATTTTACCACAATTAAGCTTCAATAAACCAATGGTTATGTTTTATCAGATCTGAATCACCAGTAATTATTATTTTTAGCATTACCTGTCAATCACTTAAAGATTTATCACGGCTATAAAAAGCTTTTAAGACTTGATCACATCCAATCAGATAAGTAGGTGTTTAATCAATAAAATGTCTTACAAATGCATTTAACTACTGCGTAACACATTTTACAATAACTAAAAAGATAAACCAATTCCTTTTAAACATAACTTAAACCTAAAAATGTAAGGTACTTCATTTATTACAATAAATAGAAATAGTCCAAATATAGTTACAAAAAGGCACAGGGATGTAAGAACGAATGGATTTATGTAATCCGTAACTAAAAAATCCGACACCTACTAAACATTCTATTTTCTTTTTCAAGCATACCTACTTTTACAACCAGTTTAAGATAACTCGATATTAATACGCTACATATTTCACTATTTCGAAATAACTAAAAACTATTACTCGATTACACTTCTCACTCGAATGTCATTGTTATTCAAGAAGCATCAATTACCTGAGTAGTATTTTAATCGTATCTTTAATATCGAATATAAAATATCGAATTACTGGGTGCTTCTAGTAATCGAATAGAGCGTTTGGGAAAACGAGTTCAACGAAACAGGTTTTATAGAAATATTTTCGAATGTTTGTAAATATTGAATGTCGTAATAAATTTCTATTGTGCGAGATATAAAAGTATAATTGGGAGACTAAATCACTTCGGTTTGGTTATTTAAATGTTACTCATTTATTGTCATATTAATGATAATTGGATATCAATTCTGTGTACCAATAAACTTTGTAGCAACAACTTATTTATTTAAGAAGTGTGTACGATATATTGAACTACGAGATTTTTTCATAATCATAATTATTTATTTATTTGTGAATCATAGGTTTGTATTCATAGAAATCTTAATAATAAGGCAATAGAAATGTCAAAGACGCGTGACCTTGTCGCCGCGCATCTGTCAAGTCAAACACAAGTGCGAGTTGAGGAATTGTCGTCTTAATGTCATCGCAAAAAGAATAATTTTGTTTGCAGGAATACAAGCGCATTTGTCAAATCGAACATAAGTGCGAGTTGAGGAATTGTCGTCTTAATGTCATCGCCAAAAAGAATAATTTTGTTTGCAGGAATACAAAAAGTGGTATTTGAAAACCGGCGACATGCGTCCCAGTGTTAAAAGATAGTCGATAGCATTTCTATTGACTAGTTATTAAGATTTCTATGTTTGTATTACAGTTCTTAAGTTTAATATTATATTGTACGCTTTGTCGTACCACATGATGCGGTGTAAAGTTTATTTATAAATATTAATTAAATTTAAAAGAGTATTAAGATAATTGATTAATAATTTATATTCTTTAAATGGCTACAATTTATAATAATATTAATCAATAATTATATTAATAAAAATTTTAATCATTCAAAAAGTCGTCAATAATAGGTATGCTTTTTGTAGCAAAAGTTTATTGAGCTTAGCTTTGAATATACATATTTGTACAATTTATTATATATGTTCGGTGCCATACAAAATATACTTGCGCGCAAAAGTTGTGTTTTAGATGCTACATGCTTTAGGTAAGCTTTTAATTAACATCCACCGTTAACAGTAGTATTTTTTAAACTTCTGTAGTTTTGCAAAACACTCTAAGTAAGCGGCGTCTCACAGCTTATACTTTAGAACAGACAATACATCCACAGGATATCTGATAAGACCAAGTACGTAACATCAAGTGACCTCAGTCCCGCGGCCCGGAGAGTGTCAAAGGCGGAACTGTAGGTGCAACCGTGCAGCGCCATGCCGGGAGTAAGAGGCTATTCACTAAATGAAGTGCCACGTCACACTAAGATTTCCTGTTCAGATGGTCTTGTGCCGTGTAAGTAATAAATTGTGGTTCTAGTGTGTAGTGGTACTAATCACGCAGTAACTTATAAGCATTTGGTAGGTTTTGACATAGTATAGCAGGTTAGCAGGATGCAACTAATAAACCAATAATCGTTTTGGCACATTATACGGTCGTGATATTTTACTCTTTTTTTTATAGACCTCAGATTAAGAACTGGGTTAAAATAGTCAGAAGAATAGAAAATACTAATATAAATACCGGATTAAATACTCCTATACATTTTACACAGACTTCTTAAAAAGATTGCCATTTGATGCAAGCTGAAGAACATACTTCATATTTCAAGTCAAAAGTTAACATAACATACCGCTAATACTCAGAAGGACGATACATGACCCCGTAGAAGAGTACATAACGTCCACACTTCACGTATTTCAGGTCAGTCGCATATTATTTTGAGCGGCAAAAGTTAAGTATCACCAGATCAGTGTCAGACACAGTTCCAATGTACCTCACTTAAACACCATTTAACTAAAAGATTTATAATGCGCGTTTGACTTTGACCAACAAAATCAGGGCCCGAGGATATATTTGTAAGAAAATGTAATTTATGTAAAGCAAAAGTAATAAATTAACAGCCAAACGTTGAGGTAAAATATTTACAATATTGACTGACATTCAATTTAATTCGTTTGACACTATGAGATTTAAAACGGTAATAAAATGTAACTTGTGTGTACACAAATACGAGTTTATGCTCGTACTGGTTTTAGTTTAATCTGGGTTTAGCAAGTGGGTTTGAACAGAAATGTAATTACCGAAAAAATAAGTAAAAGCAATTTTGCATCGTTTAGTTCATGGAGTAGTGTCCAACAGATTAACCTAGATGAAAATCGTTATAGAAATCGTCCAAAGAATTAGTTTACATACTTCTATATTTATTTTTCTATTTTAGTGCTGTACGATCAATAAATTTTAAGAGTAGACTACCGAGCGCCGTCAGTATAAATACATACTTGAATCGTTATATATATCTACAACAACTCATTTTAATAGAATTAAGATGAATAGAAAATGTAAATGTACCAACATTTTATGACACGCCAGTCACGCACGTCATTTTTAAAATATATATTATTATGTATATTGTTAAAAAATATTTAGGGTGGACTACTGAGCGCCATGTTCTCATTTTAACGTATTATGCGTGTTACTTTAATATTATTAAGTTTTTATCATTTTTATTTACAAATCATAACTAAACCACTATCACTTCTAAACCACTAAAATACACCATTTTGCCAAACTTGCTTTAGTCAGTTGAGTATGTATGTAACAAAATGAAGTGTTTTAGATTTGATTTGTCTATATATAAATAAAAACATAATAATATTAAAGTTATACCCGTATTACTTTTGTATGGAAAATAGTCAAGCAATTGTTCCCCCTTAACGTACCATGAAAATTAACAAAATCATGCAATCCTTACTTATGGGTGGTACAGTCTGGTCCATTTAGATAATTCAGTATTGGAAAGTCACTAATTATAAATGTGCCACTCTATATAGGCTTCTCGTTTCAATATTATTCAATATTTACTGGCCGTGTTTTAAAACAAAGCGGAATCTCACGAACGCCTATTACGGATAACAGATCTTCTAAATTAACAGTCAGAGTAGATTACCATTACGTTTTCTTCCTAGTAATTCCGAGTAACATCTTAAACACAAATGATGAATACGAGAACGCCCATAGACGTACTCGGTAATTATCGACTGACCAACTAATGTGATAATTTCTAAATGTACAGACGGTAACATATCAAGCCATACAATTATACATTTCCAGTATAAAATGATCTTGCATTGTTAGGCTTCCTGTGCAATACAATACCTGCTTATACCAGAAATGTATAGGTTGATGTGTAGCCGTGTACTGCTTTGATGAGTTCATCGTAACGAACCGTGAGGAACACTTCCAGGCTATTAATTAGATTTTTTTGGGTAATTTGTCATTGTGTAATTAATCCTTGTCATGTGAGTAAATATTTTGAATAACTGTAACTTAAAGGCTGGTCATAATTTACATTTACGAAAATTTTGTTGTACCTATTTTTTATCATCACAAAAGTCTTATTCAATGTTTGGCCATGAATAATATGAAGTGAGAAAAGAACTTAATATTTCTTTAATGTTCATTTATTTCAAGAAACTACCATAATAAGGTTCTCAATTCAATTGTATTTTTATTTTATTTTTGTTCGCCGATTACTCGAATGCGCCAATTAGAGATTTTTTCTTTTGGCTGAAAGAGTATACTTGTCATATTATGGCCCTATTCTCATCAAGTCACGATCTGATGATGGAATCCTAGAGAAATAGAGGGTAAGCCCCAAACTTCAATTTTTTTTTAAAGTTAATTGTTTTAAAAAATATTGAAATAATTTATTCAATTAATAATTAAAAATTAAAAGAAGAAAACAAAATTCCTATTAACCTAACATAGCATTTCATGTTGCTAAGCTTATGCTGGCAAGTACAAGTCCTCAACGGTAAGGACTACGGGGGAAATTCTTAAAATATTGGCACCTTAAAGCCGTTAACTGTATTCTATCAAGTTATAAACAGGTGAGACGAGACGTTGAATATTACTTAAGTATTTTTTACTTTTTTAGAGCATTTTTTGTAATTGAAGACGGTTTTTTTTTGTGAAATCATTGAGTAACGATTCAAACAATACTTAAATTAAACTGCCTTGCCACAGTCTAATAGCTAGTGTTACAGTTAATATTAGCCATTATTCATTAGTACAGTATAATGACTCATAGTACAAAATCTTGGGTAAAAGCTAGCCCTCTTAATTTGCAAGGGCCAATCTGTAATCAAATCTATAGTCCATAAATATTTCGCTGCTTGTTCGAAACTGCGAACTAATGAAGAGAGAGTATAATTAAGCCTGTCTGCGTCTACGGGTAAGCACCATTTCTAACAATTAACCGACTGCGGCCAAACTATTGAGTTTGTGATGCGCTATTAACCTTTACTCGTAGATGGCGGCTACAGGAAACACCGAAACACATTGTAACACTTTCAACTTTGATGAAATATTGGATAAAATTTGATTTAGTTGCTACTTGTAACAAATTCCTTGTATCGGTGATCGGCTGTTAGCTTTGTTTTTATATTCGTGACTTCTTCTGATCTTTGCGTCTTTGTAAGTTTTAGAGTATGTCATATTAATCTAATATTAGATAGATACATTCGAACTTTTCTCTACGAAATGTTATAATTATAGGCTTAAAGTTGTGACATTTAAAGCTTTTACAAATAACAAAGCGATATAGTATAATAACAAAACATAACAACACACCTATAGTACCAAGAGGGATGCGGCAGAGGTGAACAACACCCACATTTCACCTGTTATGTTTAGGTCCTATGGGATAGGGGTCAGCCTATAGCCGTCCACCGTGCACAATTCCAACTCCGTGCTGTTATTATAAATTTCCTGACGGAAAGTTCACAAATAACACTTTACCCGACTCGGGCACCCAAAACCTCGCGGTGAGAGGCGCTCACGCTAACCAATAGCCCATTAAGGCAGTCAATAAATTATCAACTTTAAAAAAAACTATATTAAACAGTATTTTTAGTACCTACTTGTAATTTTAACAAAGTCTGTAAAAGAACGTCACTTCTTATTTTAGTTATTGAATACGATTATTACGTCTACTATTATGATTAATCAATATCGTTTTATGAGTCTGAGAATCACCTAACAATAAAGTTATTCAAATTGGTCCTAACTAATCTACTTAGTTAGGGGCGATCCGAGTCACATTGAAACTACACCGAGCTTTGACAAGCGGTCTAGACTACTCAGATGCCTTCAAAATTATTGATGTTATATTATTGTGTAAAATATAGATATGTTACTTTAGGGACAGACCTCACAACGCACATTATTTGAATACATGAAATTTTAAATAACGTCTGAATATGTTGCCTGATTTATTATAAAATAAGAATGTACTGGGTGCACAAACATGGGTAAGTTTTTTAGCGATTTATAAATTTATAGTCCATGGACTATAAAAATGTACAATAGAAATAAAAAAGCTTACTGTATACTATGCTTTTTTATTTTTGTTTAAAAAACCGTAGTACGTATCTACCCGTATACATACTCGTATGGGTATGGACTATAAATCTATAATAAAAATGCTTACTAAATAATTAGCTTTTTTATTAAAAAAAAACCATATTACGTATCACATAATCACAATACCTAAACCGCGTGTTTTGTGAAATTTTGATATTAATTAGACCATCGACCGCCAATGCCGCCATAGATCGCATATCGGATCTATTTCATCTCCATAAATAATTATATAAATGGCTACCTACAACTATAACCTCTGTGGTATAACCGTACTTCTTAAGTTGTCTAACTCGAGATAGTCATGGGAGATTTCTTTAAGGGAGTCCGCCATTAATGCAGGAGTAATTACGTGTTTGAATTATATCGCGGCTTGGATGCGCGAACGCCGCGCCGGTAACAAGACAACATAATGATACGAGCTGCCTTTTGTCTGGGTGTTTCGCCACCTGCCCAAACACGTCGAGTGATGGATCTGAGTACCGATATCGATGACTTGGTATTTTTGTCGGCATTTCTTTCTTCACTTTTTTTTTTGGAGTGTTGCAATTTTTGATGTCGATTACTTCTTTGAAACTCTCATTGATGTTTTTTTGTCTCTGTTTTGGCATTGCAATTCTTTTGATGCCTAAAATGTATACGACTTGACTGATTTATTTTGGAACACAATACATGGGCATTAGCAAATTGGTGATGTCATATCAGTGAAATATGATTTTATTATATTTTTCGCTTAATAATGAGTTTTAAAAAAAACATCAATACAAATCAGCACACCAGCTCTTCATTTATAAACTGTTAATAACAATTTTTTGTCTTGTCTTCGTTATATTTAAATCTTTATAAATAACTCATCTCTATTACAAAGGTCGTGTTACAGTATTTTTTGCGCAAGACAATACAAGTGATTTGTTAAACACTAACAATCATTTAAAAGCATTCATTATTATTGTTCCAATTTAACAGGCGTGGCTCATAGATTGACCATTATAACTATTCGCTGTTTTTATATAGCATAAAAACAATGAGCAAAAAACTATCGATAAAATGTGTTGTGAGGTTCAACATCCTTATAATGATAGCTTGTTAGCGTGTGTTAGTCATTTCTTACCGCTGCAGAAGGCAGGGGAAATGAAACTCTTAATTTGTAACTACTTTAAAGGTGTGATTTCTGTGCTCGGGATGTGTTAAGTAATCATTAAAAATCGGCTGTTTGGGAGATTAAATTTTAACGAGGACTATTTTGTTTTTCTTGGAGCCGTTGTCACTTATTGCCCGTATCGAGTAATCACTTGGCACCCGTAATGATGGACATTGGTTTGAAAATAACTTAGTGTAATGTGCTTTGGCGAAATGAGCCGCGATCAAAGGAAATGAAGCGTCTTGAAGATTAAGTATAGTGTTGGGTGATTTTGTAATAATATGGTAGATAATATTTTTATTTTGATAGTTTAAATATTTTTCTTTTTGTTTATTTAAAAATCATTTATAATATTTTTATTGGATGCATCTCAACGCGATGATGTGCAATACTTATTCGCTAAGACAAATGATGATTTGAAGACAGACATTTTTGAGGATATTATGAATAATAAAAAATAAAGTTTCAATATTTAAGCCTACATTTAACAACTATATATACTAAAAATTACAAAAGAAGACAACATAGGTTGCAGCATTTTATTTAAGCTTCGACTTGCCTAAACCAAAGCATTATGAGAATAAAACCTTATGACTCATTTGACTTCAGACTCAATAAAACTAAACGTGCCCTAGAATTACCCCACATTAACGCACTAAATACCTATTAAACTAAATTTCTCCATCATTTTACGAGACATTTACCTAGATATACAGACGCCAGCACCTACAAATCATTGAAATAATTTATGTAACCGTTTAGCACTACATCGCCGTAACAACACATAACTCAAAGACCGAGTCCGAACGTATCTCACCAAAAGAGACTTTACCGGGACACCGTGTATGTATCTCCGTTCTTTGTAAAGCGATTTATAGCTAGTTCATGAGCCTTATTTACTTTTATAGACGTAAAAGTCTAAGCAATAAATTATGTCTTACCATGGTGAGATCGCTGGACACTTTTGCTGTGAATAACATTTTCCTCTTATTATGTTTTAGTATATAAATTAAAAAGATTTATGCCTCCTATAACAGCCTACCAGCTTATTTAACAATTGGAGCGATTCAATGTCTTGAATACAGCGATAGCCGGTCAGGTCTCGGGTTCGAACCCATGGCACACACCTCTGTCAATAAATCGTTATCATACGTTTGTCATATAAATTATCGCTAGCTAACGGTGAAGGAAAACATAGTGAGGAAACCTACATGCCTAAGAGTGCCTAAAAGTGCTCGATGGTGTGTGAAGTCTACCAATCCGCACATGGCCAGCGTGGTAGACTATGGCCTTACCCTTCTCATCATGAGGAGAGGCCCGAGCCCAGTAGTGGGACATGTATTCGATACAGGGCTGCTATTAAAATGTCTTGAATATGATCTTCAAAGATTTTAATGAGATTGTTATCATGTTAAACTTGCTGGCAGAGAGACAGATAAGGCTACACTCATAACATTTTCTCGGTTTCATTTGCAGTATTTTATTCAATGTAACATTGTAAGACTAAGGACAGTTTGAAATAAATAGAGTGGACGTGGACAGCCACTTCATTGGCTAGCTGGTAACAGATTTATCGTTTGCTAAGCGATTTATTCATACGTATTTTGTATTGAAGCCTTAACTGGTGGTGATAGAAGTGTTGTCTGAGCTTTCACGGGCACAATACGGACGTATTTTATTTAGTTATTTCATCTTATCCGAACCATAAAATATAACTTGAGTGAATTTAAAACTTACACAAGTTACACGTTAATTTATGTGTATTTTTATATATTTTTTTTTAACTACGCTCACAGCGAACGAACGTGTAGTCCACCTGATGGTAAGTGGAGTACAGCCCATGGACATCAACAATCCACAAAAGCAGATTATAGATGCGTCGCTGCAGCTGAGGACTACGGTGTTATGCCTCATGTGCCAGTAATTTCAGGGCCTGATCTTACCTCCAAACCGGAACACAGTAATGGAAGCACTACTATTTGGCGGCAGGTTAAAGGTGAGACGGTGGTTCTGCCGCCCTCGAGCTCATTCACAAGAGCTCTACCACCAGTAAAGTGTGTGTTATAATTATGCTTTTCTTACCAATAAAGTTTATCTAACATCTGTAAAATTGGGACTAAGTGTTTTATTTAACTAATTTTATACGTCTTTGCCCTCGGTTTTGCTAAAAGTTAAGTTTAATCTACCTATCGCTTGACCATTATTTTGAACATTTTTATTTATGATATAAATAATAATTATTCAAATTAATTTAAAAATTATTTTTGTAGGGTAATAAGGTTTTTTTCTTGATGGTCCTGTACTGACTGACAAAACATAGATCCATATACTGTTATTTATAATATTGTTGTTTTATTTACGTACAATTAATTCATTTTCCTTCCGATGTTGGCAAGTAAATAAGGCTGTTTACTTTTTCGTATCGTTATGAATCGTTTTTTTATACATACCTATGTTATATGAAGCCAATATAATATAATGATGTTAAGTGCTCCAAATAGAACCAGTTCCGAAGAATTGTTTGTCATAATATATTTCGCTACCGAATCTCCTTTGGCAAACAGTAGCTGTTGGTACAAACGCCCACGGCTATCATCCCAAGAAAACGTTTAAGATGTTATTATTGCCGCTAGTTATTGAGATTTTCAAATATTATCTTAGGACGACTTACGATTTTTTCTCTAGCTCGTTTGCTTAATAACGAGTGTTTGATATTGAAATATAATGAGTTACTAATTGTTGTAGTAATAACGTGTTTGTGCCTGACTCAATGGTCTTGTGGTTAGCGTGTGCACCTCTTAATGGTTTAGGATTCGATGCTCGGGTCGGGTAAAGTGTTATTTGTAAATTTTCCGTCAGGATATCAGCACGTTGTTACGCTCACCCCTTATCCCATGGGAACTAAACATAATTGGTGAAATGTGGGTGTCGTACAGCTATGTCACACCGTTCGTAACGTGTGAGTAAACATTTTGCCATAAAAAAATAATTGTAGGCCAGTTATGTTCTATTTATCTTAATATAAATGAAATAAAACTTTTCTTCAAGTCTTTCAAGTTCAAATAATAAGAAAAAGAGTTTTTAAACTTTATTTTTATTTGTTTGTGAACACTTTAGTATTTTCTTACAGGTATTTGAATTTTTACAGTTCATAGAGTTCAAATTATAAAGTGTTGCTGACTAATTGTCAGCTTAAATATCATAAAAACTCTTGCTTGCATTATACACATAACAATAAAAAGTTTTGAAATCATAATTTTAACTAATGAAATAAGTATCAAGCACTATTGTCGTCATGGCAGCTGTAAAAAAACTAAGAAAAGAACTTGTACTTACAATATAAAGACCTATCTAATAAAATAAAGTACTTAGCTAAAGTTTAAGTACTTACCTATATTGTTAACAAGTAATTTGAATCGGACCATAATTTTTCCGCCGTATATTTTGTATGAACGCCGATTGTGTTGGAACCTCATAAATTACAGTAATATCCAATAAAGTTCACGACACGATGTTTCAACTTAACTCACTAACCTCACGATTCTTAATCGTGTAAGGAAGACGGAATTGAACAACTTCGCAAACAAGTTGTGTTCATAAAAATATACGTACGGTGAGCTTGTATGGGCCGTACTGTTTATATGCTTTTCATTTTAAGCCCATAATATTATGAGGTAACTTAGATTGCTATTGGTATTTATTGAGTATTATAAATAATTATGTGAAGTTAGATTTTGTTATTTTTTTCTTTGTAGTCAACCTGATACCTGGTATAACATTAGATTCTAAATTACAATGGGGCCCACATATAGAAACGTTATCTGGTAGACTCAGCTCAGCAGCTTACGCCGTAAAAACAATTCGTCAACTGACCGATGTTGACACTGCGCGTGTAGTTTATTTTAGCTATTTTATAATGTCATATGGTTTATTGCTTTGGGGTAGTGCCACGGATGTAGATTCAATCTTTGTGCTCCAGAAACGAGCTATTCGAGCTATCTGTATGATGAGTCCCAAGGAGACACTAAGAAATAAATTTAAAGAGATAAATATTATGACGTTACATTCTCAATACATTTATGAAAATTTTTTGTAGGTACGTCCACAAGAATCAAACAAAATTTAAGAAAAATAGTGATCTCCATAAAGTAAATCTAAAGAACAAAAACAAACTGGCTGTGCCCACTACTAGGCTCCATAAAACTCGTTTCCAGGTCAATGTATACGCTTCTACAATAAACTTCCATTAGACGCAGTAGAATTATCGATAGGTAAATTTAAGAAATATATTAAAATCAGATTATCTCAAAAAGCTTATTACTGTATTTTAGACTTCATAAATGATAATAGTATTTGGAAATGAACTGCTCTTTTCATGTGACTTTTAATATCGTCGCTGCGCTTGGAAAAACCGACAAACATAAAATGACTACTTTTCAGGAGACACAAAAAACTGATTTGTTTTGAAATTAGGACTTTGAGGTAAAATCCAATGATACAGAAAATTAGTCAAAGTAGTTATAAATATTCGGTACTATTTTTTTATATTATTATTCAGAAATAACTTTTTTATATGACTTTAATTAAAATTTGAAATTATTAACACATAGCGTATTTTATTTGAGTTCTTAAATACCGCTATGTGTTTTTTAGACACATAGCTGATTTATTTCATAGAGATACATTTCAAATGACGGCTCTGTACAGCTACATAGAGCATTCAATCTATCAAAACTCTTAATAACAATCTAGGTAGGTAATAAAAATTTACTTTTTAAATGAATTAAAAAAAGATCTTCTAGACAAATTGATATTTTTTATTTATTTATTTTGATAAAAACTATGGTAATCACGGTGCATGTAAGGCAGTAATAATTGAAGGAAGCGATCGATAAGGTGAACCAGGACTTTATAAAAAAATTGGTCTGACCGGTTCGGTATTGTTGTCAACCCATCTTCTTCTTCTTTCGTATCAATGGTACTACAAACCCATCTAAATGTCAGGCACTCATCACAGGTAGCCAGCGTATGATACACACACATTTTCACTGTCACCAATAAGGTACAACGGGTTGAACATAGCGCTCAGTCCTAGGGCACTATATCGACACCACTCTTAATTGGCAAGCTTACGCAACCAGTGTAAGCCAAGGAGTCACATTTTCCCTACGCTATTTGTACCGTCTGAAAAACTTCCTCTCATCCAAGACCACGGCAATGCTTGTGCAAATTTTGATATGCATGATAAATGACTATGGTGATGTGGGTTATTTCGACCTGAATGCAGACATATTAACAAATATGACCGACTACTCAATAACTGCATTGGATTCGTTTTCAATCTTCGTAAGTATGACCATGTGTCTGCTTATCGCTCTGAGCTCAAATGGTTACCCATTTGCCCACGCCGTAGGCTGCGTGCACTCACCACCGTTTATTCCTTCCTTAATTATTTAACGCCGCCTTTTTACCTAACGCCATACCTCCAGAACTTGAGATCTAACCACGATAGGGATCTACGGTCTTCCAATAATAAATTATTACTATGTCCTTTACATACTACTGGTTTTGTTAATTCTATCTTCGTACACTCTAATTTTAATTAAAGGTCTCTTCGTACACTCCGTTTTTCTGTGGAATGCGCTACCGCAAGATATCAGAATGTGAATGGCAACAACCCGGTACACCTTCAAAATTAAAGTTCGTAAACTTTTGGCCGAAAAATTGGCAGAATAATCATAGTGTTTAATTCATCTGTTACCACCCTAGGTTGACTGTTAGAGAATGCCTGTGCATGTTGGGTGTAAAAAATGAAATAAATGTAAATAAAAATATAAAAAGGTGGTCAAATTAGCTTTTCTCTATTTTTCTGGGTAACTCGTATAACAAAGCTGTGGCTGATATAATTCTGATTTCCTTCGTTGTGGTAGCAGTGACCAATCATCTATGTGAAAAAACTTATATCAGGCATCACCATTTTTATACAGAAGTGCGCTTATGTTAGTTACTGTTAAGTCCCCAGCCTTTTTCCTTGGTTGGATAGAAGAGAAGGTACTTGGCGAAGCATCATAATTTTTAAAAACGAGAAATCGACGTGATTAACTGAAGTGAATCGACGTGAATCTGAGGGTTGAGCATCACTAGGAAATGAAGTACATGCAGATGCTAGTAAGTTTAAATTAGAATCATGCTTTTCTAAATCGTTTCAGTTGTGCATTATTAAGTACAGAGTCTGTATTCGTCAATTTATTCGTCGAAATATCCGCTATGTGCAACCCATAGGCGCAGCATTGAGTTCAATTCATCATGGAAACTGTTCGCTATGTGTAACTAAAAATATATAGCGCCTTAAGACGCCATTTATTGTTCGGTGACTACATAGCTGAAATTGCTATTTCCATTTTGAGTTGAGTTATCAAAAATCGGATTCCACAGGCGCATCCGCCTTGAAAAATTACGTAAGATAAGCAAAAAAAAAAAATTCCTCAAAAAATGATTGTCGGATTTTCCAAGCGCAGCGACGATATGTTGTTATACATATATTATTCATTTCATTTGAAAAGATGGTGCACATGAGTTTCTCACCAGCTCTTCTCATACTGCAATACCCATCGGAGCTGGTACTTAGTTTGATTTTAATCTGATTCTAAACAATTGGATTTGAATTTATCTAAGCCCCGGTTATTCAAATCATTGTAATTAGTATAATTTAGTTTTAATTATAATTTATTTTTATATCATTTGTTTGTAATATTTTGACGTGTTCAAGCGCCTCCTGGAGCCTATGAAAATAAATGATTTGAATTTGAAAATTTGTAAATGGTTACTACTAGTGATGTAGCAAATGTGCGATTTCTCACATTTACATCAATAATCCACAGCAGATTATTTCGCGTTTTTCTCATGGTTATCTTACAAAAATATGGCAAACTCGGGACAAAATATTTATCGAGCTTTTTATGCTAGCCCCTTTGGAAATGTTGCAGTAATAGTATATCATATATGTATCTGCCCACAAGAATGGTTACTAATGATATGATATTTCGAGTAGGTGTTGATATTATTAGGAAAATTTCAAACGTACAAAATTATGTATAACTTCTGATCATAAAATATAAACATGGGAAGATGAAATTATATAATACAGTTTATTTTAGCAATCCTGAATAAGAATAAATGTCAATAGATAAATTTTATACTATACTGCTCTAACTTCCTGGTAGACTATTTATATCGGCTATCTACATATTCCGTTCGAGGCCTTATCAATAAAGCTGCAAACACGCCACCCTTATAATGGCCCTAGAAACTGGTGCACATAATTAATAGGCCATGCTGTTGAGAGCCATTCTACAATTTATTGTTTTACAGCGCTTTCTGACTATAAATTTCTTAATTGGACCCCACTTTACGCTCAACGGACCTTTAATTTACAAGGGCGAGCACAGACAGTATCAAGGCTTTTTTTCACTATGTGTACACGTCTTAACAAGCCGACGATCATATAATTTTGGAAGGGAATTCAACATTGTTAAGGCAGCTGAGGCTATGGGCGCGAAGTTGCGAGCGACGCACCAATTTTCACATTAAAATAACAGTCCTCGAGCTTTTTTCAATCTATTTCGTCGGCATTACTAACAAGGTATAACTTTTCGATATAACCGTAATTTGTAAATTAAAACGGGTCTGGGAACATAAATGTTTCGAAATTGGCCCATAATTAGTTGTTATTTAGTGTTCCTTACAATTTGAAAGCACATTTAACTTTATATTGGATCGTGATTGTACGTGTGTCTTGTGTAATCGACATTAACGGTCAACAAATTAGTGATTATGGTCAGTTTTTTATTTCAATAATATTATATGAAATATTCAATGATGTGTTGTACTTTAACCTCATTATACTAATTAAAAGTTTTTAATGAATAGGCAGAATAGGGATGCACAGTATAATTTTAGGCTGATAATTTAAAAATACTAGTTACAAACCTTGCTTGCTTGTCTGTCATCAAAAAACATTATCGTTACTCTTATTTCTATTAAAGTTATCTATAAATTGATTCCAACAAATACAGGCAATAAAACCCCGAAAACCTCTCAATAGCTTTACGAAAACAAGTTCGGATTTATTCAAAGTGATATTCGCTAAAAAAGTTAACACACAGAATGTTACAAAAACGATGAGTTCTTTTCTCCTAGCACATCTATGTCAGCGATTTTAGACGCTAGTCTCGTATGAGACGGCGCCGGCAGGCACACCAAGTAAAATATTCAGGGCAAAAGTCAGTCACGACAACGGTGCTCTTCCGACTTATGAGACCCTAGTAACTCCTGTGTTGTCTGAACTTCAACTTAGGATTTTAGGAAATAAACTTAAATTCTTGAAAGATCTATGCTAATCTGGAAACATGGCGCTTGACGATAAATTTTAAGTTAAATTCAAACCACAAAAATAAAATTGAATTTAATCATATTTTATTTAAAGTTTTAAAAAAGTATTTTTTTGTAATTTCCAATATATACGATTATTTAGGTCTGTCATAAATTTCCAGTCTAAGCTCCGAATTTTAGAGATGTTAGATAAACCATATTCGCAAAATCAACATATATCACACATAAATAAAAATTACAGCAGTGTTATTTTGCCAAATGTTGCTAGTGTCACTTTTAAATTCGGTTAGGTTATAATTTATAGGATGGATAAGCACTATCCGGAACCTCAGAAACAGTCCTTAGGTCTAAGATCAATAAGATTTATTTTTCATCAAATGTGTCATACTTCTGACTCAGTTCTACTCTGACTGAAACTATTCCAATATTAAAATAACAGTAACTCCCATGACAAAACGTACTCAACTTATATCAACTGTTTGAATCAAAACTTAAAAAATATCATAATATTTTCTACCACTTTATAATGCAGTAAGTATAAAAATGTTATAAAATAGGTATAATCGTAAGGTGATGACGATAATAAAGGTAAATACTACTCGTAAATAGCCGCTTGCAAGTAAAGCTGACATTTAGTACTCTCGTTTTCTACAACAAGTGTTGAACGCTCGTATCTGTCATATCAATTTATACTTTACCTCTTTGTTGGCATTCAATACTCTTTAAACAAGATGTGAAGAGATATTTTATGGACTCCTGGTAGTAAGAAGTAAAATATTCAACTAGTGTTAATCATGATTATCAAAGCATTCTGCAGTTTCTTATCATAAAAGCCAGTCCGGTGTATGCATAGAAATCTTAATAACTAGTCAATAGAAATGCTATCGACTATCTTTTAACACTGGGACGCATGTCGCCGTTTTTCAAATACCACTTTTTGTATTCCTGCAAACAAAATTATTCTTTTTGGCGATGACATTAAGACGACAATTCCTCAACTCGCACTTGTGTTCGATTAGACTCATGCGCTTGTATTCCTGCAAACAAAATTATTCTTTTTGCGATGACATTAAGACGATAATTCCTCAACTCGCACTTGTGTTTGACTAGACAGATGCGCGGCGACAAGGTCACGCGTCTTTGACATTTCTATTGCCTTATTATTAAGATTTCTATGGTTGTATGTTACTTCGATACAAGATATGTAAAAAATAGTTATGTAATAAATACAAGACAAAATAAGTATTTGAGTTTCTTTGCATCTGATTTTAATATAAAGCCTTTTTTTTCATTTTAGTACCAATTTCAAGTTCCAAGTAAAGTTAAAAAAGTAAAGTTGTAAATATTTAAAATGCTAGTTTATTAACCAATAAAATTATAGTCAAGTTTAATAATAATAAATTTGTTTCGAATTAATCCATTTCTGAGTAAGTTACTAGTCTTAAAAGATAATATTAGTACCGCGACATAAACAAACAAACATATCAATAATAATTGTAAATTATATAACTATAACACAATAATAATTATTAAAAAATAAGCAATCAATCAAAATTTACTTATCTATTTTTTTTATTTTTTTTCAACATACAACTAAAATAATAATTAATCAAAAAATAATAATAATCAATCAATCAAAATTAAATTCCAAATAATAAAGACGTAAAATCTGTACTTTTTAATCTTTTACAATGTCTACACAAACTCTGTCAGTCAAACCTATACAAATACGTAAATATTTTCATGACGTCATCCAACAGAAACTCGGCATCGTCAAACAAATTTCAATAATCCGTCACACAACATTCAATTTTACTCCCAAAATATTTAAAAGCGAAGCGCAATATTGTAAGCTCGTAAATGAAAGCAAAATCATTTGTGTCCAATCAACATAATGTACCAAAAGTGAAACTTTGCGCACAAAACAAAATGTTCTAACAATAACTTTAGAGGATAGTGTCGCAATGAAAAACTGAGATAAAACAAGTGGACCATAAAGTGACTGTTGTAAACATTGTTTATAAAACAATTCGGTAGACTGACACAAACAAAAGTTTTCGTAGAAATTCTGCGCCACCCTTTCGGCTTCCTTAAATTGTTATGGCTGTAATAAGCCCCTGGCGAACATGTGACTTTTATGGCTAACCAGTTCTCTGGAGTTTTTGGCAGAGGACATTTTGTCAGTGTCACAATTACTGGCCCCAGAAGAACAACGACGGCTATTTTTGACATTATTGTGCGAAGGACGTTCTTGCAATACGTTTTTTTTTTATGTGCTCAAGTTTCGGACCGTAATGAAGAAGGAAACAATTATTACTTCACTGAACTGTTTTTGCGGCATGTTTTTGTTGTCAGGTCTTCCCCTACTTATGACGCATAGAATAGTTTTTGTATGGAAGGTAAAATCTGTGGTAAAATTAATGCTTTTAATAAATAATATATTCCACAGTGTAATTAACACAGTTCCAAAAATAAATGTAATCTATACATCAATTATTTTATTTTCCAAGATTATTTTAACCCCCAGAGGTATTTATTGGTTTTGAAAGATAATTCACTCACTCTATGACTTAGATAAAACTTATTTATAAATATTACCGAGACTTACGAAGAAACCTGTCATAGATGATTTATACGGCAACCTACCACAATTTTAAAATCTCACGCAAACATTCTAGACAATATTTTATTCTACCAGAAACAGTACTTAATATTTCACTCATATAACTCTTAACCAAAGCCTATTTCAAAATATAAATACGAAATTCACAACAAAATTTGCTGACAATGTAATACAAACTCGAAAACTCTTCGCTTAATACCTGTCTTTATTACACAAAGTACTCATCTGAGAGTTCCTTCAAAATTGTCGTTAAGCCGTGTTATATGTAATTAATTACCATCGTCGAAGAATCCGGGGCCCCGGGGACAATAAAACGCTTTCGGATTATGATATGAAACGCTGAAAGCTAATTCAACTTGTAATAAATCTGAGACTTGTTAATTACCGTCCCGAAGACGCGTCGTAAAGCTAACTCTTTGTTTTACGTACAACTTTCTACTTCAAAAGGATTTGACTTATAATTTATTATTTTTATAGCAGTATACTAAGAAACAGTTGAACGTTTTTTGGTACTAGATGTGACTTGAACCCGTAATCTAAGATCGCAATGCAATGCTACTCCACCTCTTTAGCTACCAATCCCTGCCACTAACTGTACAATGTATCAATTACTTATGTCATAATTATTTTATCAAAACATACATATTATTTATTTTGTTTTTTTTCTGTGGTTAAGTTCTAAGTGTAAAATAAATAGGACGTCTCCAAGTATTATAAACATTTACAAAACTGCATGAAGTGTCGTGAATATAAAGTGCTTATAAAAATGCTACAACGGTCCACTCGCCTCGTCTTCCGTTTATTTCATTAGATGGTGCTCAAAGGAAAATATGACAATTTTGTTAGGAGAATTAAAAAGTTACCTGTTCTTAAAGTAATGCAGTAACAAGTTTAATTTTCTTCTTCTCTGGTCCGGCATTAGGAGGGCCCAAACGTAACTTCAGTATAAAATATTTAAATTGACTTTAAGAGTGAATAAGATATTCAGTTTTATCGTTATCCCGTCGATTAGCATTCAAGTACGGTTATAATGGTAACTTAATTTTACATTTATTTCTTCGTATATTGGTTTTGAGTAAGCACCTAAATTCGCGCCATAAAAAATCTATTGGATTCTTTACGATTCATGGCACGAGGCATAGGCTCGTTTGTAATTTAGCCATGGATTCAAATGATCGATTTGTTAGCCATAGCAATGAAATTTTATTCGACAAAAATGTTCCTTTTAACACAGATGAAAGTTGCTGTAAAATTTGGTACAAATACAATATTATTTTATGGATTTACGTAAAATCTCAGATAGAAAGCGCCAGATCGAACCGTATTTTTAAATATGGCTAGAAAATTATATTTTTGGACATGAATAATATAGAGTAAACTACTCCGCATTGACAAAAACACACCGGCTTTATTAACCAGTGCAGCGGTTATATGGCAACCATTACACAAAGATCTACGAACCGTGAGACTATATTGGGTTATATTACATTCTATATATTGTTAAATAGGCGTTCTCTACATGGTATAATAGGGGCCGGCGTAAGCGAACCATAACCTATACCGTTTTTATTCTATAACGAGCCTACGAACTATTATTACTACGTCACCGTGTCATGCCCACATCAAATGAACATCCGCCCAAATCCATACTCACAATCTGTTATCGTTTGTTTAATATCACTCAATTCGACAAAGTTCTAATTAAGAATATCAGAGTAACAGATAGAACCTTATCGAAGTAGATTTACGTTATAAATGATGGTTAAATGATTTCTTGACAATTTAATGCCGCGTCTTATCGTATGTTGATTCGTTAATAACAATTATGAAGAAATTCTGATTAGTGTTGAGAGTTTCCGAAATCACCTGTGAATCGACTTTTGTATATTTAGGTAAGTTCTTAATGTGCTTTTAAGTAGATATCCTTTTCTTGATTGATGAATTGTTTCTGTCCGCGTTTTGTTTAACCAGATAGGAGGAAACAAAAAGTGATTTAAATATGTTTATCTTAATAGAGATTAATGTTGGGTGTAAACGATGATATATTTCAAATGGATAATAATGTGCTACTTATGCTTATTAGGTTTGGGTATAAAAGTGAGATATTATCATAATGATTTTTATTATAAATACTTTAATGATATTTATCGATCACACTGACGTAAGTAAGCAACGACGTTGGTTGCGAATATCTATACATTTTGGTGAGTGCATATTTACTAAGGTTTTCGTACACCGTCTTAAAATAACTTGCTTCTTATAAACTTTTTCACAATAACTTAAATACTTGCTATCTTCCTCATCTGCACTTTAATTACATTTATTGCCGTAAGGTAAAAATTATCACATTTTAGTTTTATCTACCATAATTTAAGTGATATGTCGGTTAAGTTAGGTTAAATGTAGCTTATGTCTAATTTCCCGACATTCAAACGTCTAATGAAATCGGATATCCAGAAATTACATACTTTTTTTTAATACTCTGCTTGCAGCGAACGAACTTGCAGTTCACCTGATGATAAGTGGAGTGCAGCCAATGGACATTGACATTGCACAAAAAACAGATTGTAGATGTGTCGCTGCAGCTGAGGACTACGGTGTTATGCCACATATGCCAGTCATTTCCGGGCCTGATGTCACCACCAAACTGGAACAGAGTAATGCAAGCTATTTGGCGGCAGATTAAGGGTAAAATAATCGTGCTGCCGCCCTCAAACTCGATCACAAGAGCTCTGCCACCAGTAAAAACTCCTACAAACAAACAAATCAACATTAAAAAAATATATATTTACATAACATAACATCCTATATTACCCAAAAGGGTTCGGAAGAGGTATACAACACCCACATTTCACCTATTATATTTAGGTCCCATGGGATAGAGGGAGCCTATCGCCATCCACCGAGCACAATTCTCGGTGCTACTATTGTGAATTTCCCGACGGTAAGTTCACAAATAACACTTTGCCCGACCCGGAAATCGAACCCAAGATCTCGCGGTGAGAGACACTCACGTTCACCACTAGACCATCGAAGCTGGATATGATATCCCTAACAGAGAGAGTTAGTACAAGCTCAACAAACATACTCAAATGCAACCTTGCTTCCAGAGCGCAGTGACGGATGAATATCCAAATTCAGCTATTATGTTTGCATATATTACAGCAGTTGAATCAACGGTCAAGCCAACCTGAAATGGTAATCGAACAATAATAAACGATGCAGACCTAGTGATGCAGTCTAGTTTGCAACTAAAACTTAGTTTATATGGTTTCAGTTGTTATGATTTAGGTACTGAAAGCCGATCTCAATTCTAGGAAAAGCGTACAATAAAGTTTTTTTGAACCGTCATGAGATTCACTGATGGTAGATCCCATTTTGATCAAACTCGTGGCTAAAAATGTTATCATCATTCTCACTATTGCATTGTTATGAAAGGTAAGATTAGTCTCTCTCTTTCTTCTTCTTCGTCGTGTTGATGGCTGAGTCAAATTTTATTTTGACTTGACATCGTGGTGAAAGGATTAGCCAATTTGCTTTGGAGAACTCGCGAATTTCCCAGGGTGCGCCGGACGTAGAGAATCGTTGTGTACGTCACTCGGGGAGGCTCCTTTCATGCACCCCAAAGTAAGGGTGTTATTAGGTTTACATCGATCAACTATTGATCAATGCATTTGACGTTTAAGGAACAAATAAGAGCGCTGTCACGTTCGATGTAGACGTAATAACACCTTATTCAAATTATGAAATACGGGTGTTACTCACGTAATGTTGTTCTATTTAGACGACCGCGGTTTCACCTATACTTTTAGGCATTTTCAAGTGCAAGACTGGCTGTGACTCAGGCGCACTCTCTTGAAAATGCCTAAAAGTATAGGTAATAAAATGATATGTTACAAACAAATATAATGTTACAAACTCACGTCAGTTTTAATAAAAATAATGTAATAACACCTTTATATTGGCACAGAGTGCATGATGTCGGCATCCTTAGATTGTAGAATGTCAGATGAAGTAATGGATTTGAAATATTTTGTGACAATCCATGTGCTATATTTACATAACCTAGTTGTAATGGTCTTTTGATAGAACAAATTCTGGCAAAATTAACTTTTAAACTATCGCGTTGCATGATTATTATTATAATTTTGACGGGAATTAACGCGAAACATGCATATTATTTACCTTCATCGACATCACTGACGGAGGCGGAGAGTTGCTGATTCAGTACGCTATAGAAAACGGCCGGTGTAACCCGTTGCCGAAACGTATAGCCAAAAGGTAAATAATATGCATGTTTCGCGTTAATTCCCGTCAAAATTATAATAATAAATTCTGGCAACTTCGACGGTAACTACGCGATCAGGTACCCCGTTTTACGTTTATACCTCGTGATGGTAAATATAAAGTAATATTGGCATTGAACTTTTGACATTTAATATCTTATTCAGAATAAGTCTAGACGTGCTCCTAATTTTAACTGATCCAGATTCATATTTCAGAATGTACTAATTTTTCTTAAATCGAATATTATAATAATGAAAGGTGTCAAAAGGGTGATAAGTTCGACGACCGGATGGCGGAGTGGGTAGTGTACCTGTCTGCGACGCCGAGGTCGTGGGTTCGATTCCCGCTTAAGACAAATCTTTATGTGCATAAACATCAGGGTTTGTCTTAGTCTGGGTGTTTCTATGTATAATAAGTATGTATTTACAAATGAAAAGTATCAGTTATTCTAGTACCCATAATACAAGCTCTGCTTAGTTTGGAACTAGATGACGTTGTGTGTAAGTTGTGAGATATTTTTTTTTTTTTTAAGTCTGTTTTAGACTTGTAAAGCTCTTGATTTCATTCCGAGTTCAAGGCCTACAAATTTAAGCTTACCTGTGAATAGAGGCAATATTATGTTCAACAAAAAGGTATTTCTATCACGCATACGACCTAAATCTAAAATATATGAAGATCAATACTCGCTCGAAAACAGAACACTAATTTCCATCTCACTCATACCCTCCAATACAAATAGTTCTTTCCAACTTATCTTCCTTACACATTACGTGATCTGAATACAAAGTAGGATACCCGACGCGCTTAAAGATACACCATTATACGAACAGGATTATCGTAATCCGCTTCACGTTTGAATCACCCAAATTGCCCATTTTTAGAAAGTTTCAAACCGAAAAGACCATTTCATAGCAGGATTACATCGTATCCGCAGAATGTACGCTGTTCCACTCAGACTTCATTAAAAGCAATAACGGGAACGCAGCCTACCAACGCAATCCAGAAACTAATCTCTTTTGTTTGCATTTTGTACGAGAGCCAAATCTAACTCGTAACTCGCAGCGGAGTGTACCACGAAGGAAAAGGATCAAAAGTTCTGAGTTCCAGCTGAAATACACTGCGGTCTTTGCAACAAACTTTCTTGTGGTTACCCTTCACGGTACGCAATGGAATTCGAAATGTAATCTGCGATTTTGGGCTTTAAATGGAGCAGAATATTATATTATGCGGTAAATAAAGGAAGTGTCTTCAAATTCATGGCAATTGCTGTTTTAATTTTGTCGTTATACAGATAAAGTTAAGAAGAATACTTGTTGGTTTGTAGACGATAAAAAGCAATGGTTGGTATGAATGTTTCACATTTCCATTTATTAAATGGTCAAATACTAGGATGATAAAAATATTTAATTTAAAAAAAAACTGTCTATACCAGCAGTTTACTCCAGGCACCACTCGCGCGAATAGAGTATCTGCTGACAAAAAAACTTGCGTTGTAACGAAAAGGTTGATTGATGTATCAAGACGTATAACAAAACAATCTGCGAATCAATACAATCCGAGCTCCAAACAAACTTCAAGCCTTAACTTAAAATGCAAGAAAAATCACGACAACCACGGACATGAACCCACGTAAAACACCGAAGGACCGACGATAAATAAAAATAGCGTCGGTAGCATATTGCCTTATACGACCGAAGAGCCCTCTTGTCACTTGGCGCGGTACTTAAATCAGCTGCCAGTGCTGCCAATGCGCCGATGCACCTGTGGAAATGTCGATTATGTAAATGGTAGGGGCTCTTTTAACTAAACATCGGCACCGCAGTGTTGAGAAATGGTCGATTCACAAATTCTTGCGCATTTTTTCCTCTTTTCGCTTTTGTCCGAAGACGCAAATGCGTCAATTAAATTAGTATACGGGCACATTATTTTAATGGCATAAATATTTTAGCTTTAACATTTACTTTGATTTTTTTTTCCGTTGGTAAATATTTTATACCACATTAACATAGATTGATTTAATTACCTTACTTCTACTCTACTAAATTGTTCTTATAAACCTTTTAGGCCAATAAAATTAAAATCAGCTTTGTTACATAAATACTCCTAATTGCTGCCAAGTTATCTGCTTGAGAATATTTAAAGGCTATAACAATTAGGTATTTAAGTTAATTTTATTCAGTGGCAATACTCGATATCGTAATTGGCACACAATTCGTTTGAAAATCGAACACGCCAATTGAATGGCGATCGTTCTCAGAGGAATTGTATAGAAATTGTGGCTCTATTTGAATTTGCTTCTCATTTACTTTTTATATAAACGGATAAAGTAAATAAATGTGATTACGTTGGTTCCAACTTTTAGTCTTTTCATTTTTAGTGCAAAAATTCTTTTGCATTTGAGTATTATCTAAAAGAAAACATTAATTTTAAAAATAATGATTGTGAACTACAGCAGAACGATTTTTATGAACTATAATTAGTCAATAACTCTTAACCTGCCCGTAATAAAGGCGCAAACAATCTTTATTGTGATCAGTTCTATAAGCGCAATGCGGGCTTATAAAATCCTTGCTATTATCGCATGCATTTATTTTACAACCCATACAATAATTCAGTAAACGTGTTTAATAGTGCTATTAGCGAAAAAGAATAGCGATTGTATAGCCAGCAAATTGCGTAGCATTGCATTCTAATTGAACGCTATCGCAATGCATTCCATTCCGAATTAACGCTTAAATCACGTTGCGTTGAAATTTTACTTCAAATTCACTTTGTTTAAGGCTTATTACTGAATTAGATAGATAAAACGTCGTATAAAGAGTTCGAAACATCGTTTATGGCCCATCATTTAATTTATAGATGGGTATCATTAATGAAACGGCTTTTACTCAATTGGGTTGATTATATTCGTTTATAGTTAGTATAAAGGAGTAAAAGTATTAAGGTTGATATTATTAAAGATGCATTAAGAGCTGATAATACGCTTTTAGAGGTTGGTTTATTAACGTCAATAGAAGTTCACTTTGAAAATAATCTATGAATAATTTTGTTCGTTACCTGATGTTAGTTTATGAAGAGATTTGTATTTTCTCGTAGGAGACGATTCGTACGATGTAAATTTCGGATAAGATGTTTAGTTTTACTTTACTTTCATTTGCACTGTCTAATTTCATGATCTGTTTTTACTGGGGCTCTTTATTTATTTTCACAGATCTTAATTAAGGTAATCTTAGGCAAGTCTCAATTGCATCCGAAGCACTTCGATATTTCTGTTAAAGCTTTTATAGTTTATGTTTGAAGTAATAAGAAATGATACTATACGACTTACTATATTCCCATTCGTCTAATGCTGAATACTTTCCAATAAATATCTCCGATATTCGTAAAAAGCTAGGTGTTATAAAGAACATTGCAGTGATGTTGTTTGAGGTTAGCCTCCCACGTCGCGCGATCTTTGCCGGCGATGTACCCATTCCTCCTTTTATGCTAAAGACCCTGAGTCACTGGATGTGCCTCCCCTTTGCCTAAGAATTTACACGACTTGGCTTACGACCTATTGATAGATGGCATTCAAATTGCTTACTTATTTATTTGTTTATTATTGGATTGTCAGCAATGTATGCGGTAGTGCATCTCCTCTCTATGGCCCATTCATCATTGATGTATATGTGAAGTTTATTTTATGCAGATGCAAGTCAAAATCAACCTTCTTTGTTTTGATTATATTCTTTGTACATAAACTTTAATCAGGGAACAGTTAATTAATTTGAAAATGATTAATAACATTTATCATACCAAAAACACACAGAACTGCTAATAGTTTATGATTAAAATTTAGGTATTATTTTTTTAATTAATCAGCTTAAGTGTTGCTAAACCATGTTTGACGATATAATTGATTCCCATTACTCAAATAATAGCCTAATCTTCGCATCATCGGTTTTAAAATCAGAGTACTATTGAAGGAATGATATTTGCTTTATGTGAAATTGTCGAACCATTAAAGCTTTGCTTACCAATACAAGGGAGGTTCATCCATGTTCTTTTAAAAAACCAGAGAACATTTCAGGACGTTGTCCTAGAATTGAAACCAGTACAGTTTCTAACGGAAATAGACTATTGTGACAAAACCGAAGGTAAAACAGAGTGCTGTGTTACCGATTTGTTTATTCAAGATGGACTAGAGTACCTGCCTCTTATTTGCGACCTAAATCCAAACTTATTTTAAAAATGCAAGTTATATTAATATCTCTCGCTTAAGATAAAGTAAATCAATATTAATACGGTTGCCGAGAAATACTCAACAAATAAAACTTAAAATATGTTAAAATCATGTTTGGTACTTTTAAAAATAATGTTTTTAAATTAAACCCGAATGCAATACATCATTCAGGTGTTAATGTACTCTATAAATATATCGATAGTGAATCTGATTCTTGAAATAAGGGTGCTATTGTCTACAGTTTCAGTGACCTGTAGCTACAGAAATTTGGAGTGCATGAAAGGAGCCTCCCCGAGTGACGTACACAACGATTCCCTACGTCCGACGCACCCTGGGCAATTCGCGAGTTCTTCAAAGCGAATTGGCTAATCCTATCACCGCGATGGCAAGTCAAAATAAAATTTGACTCAGCCATCGCCACGACGAAGAAGACAGAAACAAAAATAGGGAAGGAAGTACAACTACTCAACTATTTATCAGTAAAGTAACCAATTTGAACACGTAAAGCAACCTTGCAACCTTGTTAAAACGTAAAGTACCGAAAGGTCAAATATATGCATAATTTTATTAATCACGTTGATTTCCATTATAATGCAACGCGAAAGTTTTAAAGTAATGACCTACAACTGATTAATTTTCTAAGGTATTTTCGTACAAGACAGACGAATGCTTGCCAGTCATCTCAATGAAACGTCACAACAACCTAGTGCAAAAGGTAGGTATTACACACATAACATAACATAACAACACGCCTATATTACCCAGGAGGGTGTGGCAAAAGTGTACAGCACCCACACTTCACCTGTTATGTTTTTAGGTCCCATGGGATGGTGGGTGAGCCTATCACCATACATCGGCCATAATTCCAACTCCGTGCTGCTATTGAGAAGTTTCTAACGGAAATTTCACAAATAACACTTTGCCCAACCCGAGACCACGTTGTGAGAAGCGCATACGCTAACCACTAGGCTAACCAACGAGGCGGTAGGTATAAACATCAAAAGAAAATAAAGATCATTAACGTCATAGTGCTTCCAGTACTCCAAACTCTGTCCAGCCTCATATAAATCACAAGCCATCTATATTCCGTGCGGTACACCTGCAAGCACACCACTTTTGAGACATAACGAAATCCAATTAAATACATCTAGATATTTCACCAACTGATCATTAGGGTGTACACAGCTTGTTAGAGGGCCTGTTTAAACGTGCCACCACGGCCCAGTCATGATTTCTGGTGAATTATTTCGCTCTACGAAGAAGCGATGTTTCCTAGAAATTTGTATTTTGTAATACAATTTTATTTCTTTATAAAACATTTTGTCAAAAAAGGCAAAAAACATGTTCAAAAGTTGTTTTATTTGATAATGTATGTCACAGTCACATAATTTCATCAAATCACTTAAAAAGTTTATTTCATTTTATTTTTATCATTTTATACTGCGCTATCATCTGTCAAGTTGACATCAAGTAATTTGATATCACGATAAATCATTAATCACCACCTATTTCAAGTGTCAATATAGGTATCTCCTTCGTTAAATCAAACACTGTCTATATTTTTTATAAATATCTCTATAAACACGTTTCAATTAATTAGTATGATAAACACACTTGTCTTATTTATAAAACAAAGCTCTAGGCTAAAATAAATCCTTTGTTTAAGATCGTTTATTAAAAAACTTGCTGTATTAATATCAATTTCTTTGCTAAATAAAGTTAGAGCCAATATTTTTTTCGCGAATAGCGAAGTCTGCTGCAAAACTTCGCGCACTTATATTTCTTTTCAAGGCATCACATTATAAAATTAGTTTGCCGGCGTATCCTGTCTGCTTCGCAAAATAGCCCGTGGGCAACTCGTTACTTTACTTGATCTTTACTTAGCGAGTATTCAAACACGGGAAGTTTGTTCCACATAGAATTTAGTTCGTACGAGATTAGTTTTGTTTGAGCCTATGGGACTGGATACTTCGTTTCTACAATCAATCATTCATTTTACGTAGTATTTACTTATGTATAACAATTTACCACAGTTAATTCAGTATTTTTACTCCTGACGGAAAAGTGGTTTGACGGCTTAAATGTAGATTTTGATGCGCCTTTTTAATAAAATAAATCATTGTATCAACATTCTAATTTTAGTACAGGCAGTGTTGCGGAAAACTAACGTTCTATCCGCAAGCTGTCACAGCTGCTACTGTGACGTCATAATTAAAGCTTTTCAACAACAGGTGTTGATAACAAGAGGGTGAACTTTAATTAATGAACAGTAGTCTCTTGATAGTTTGATATTTTGGCACGTTATGACGTATTTACTTTGTGGTAACGGTTTCTACATTATATGAATATTATGCTTTTTGTTTAGTAAGATTAGCTGATATTTATTATTTATTATGGTAATGAAAATACCATCAAAATCAATCCTTCAAAAGTATGAATGAGTAAGTATTAGATTATTTACTGCTTAATTAAAGGGGAACAGTTGCTTGGCCGTTAGCCATACATTAGCAATACGGCTTTAACTTTAATATTATTTTGCTTTTATCTATTATTATACTCACAAAAATCACATGATTATCTAAAACACTAAAATGCATATTTGATGGCACCCACATTATTTTAAATTCTTATTTTAATTTTTCAGTTTGTATGTACTAATGATTTAATATTTGTAAGTATTAATGATTAAAATAATCAAAATAGCCACGTACAAACATGTATTTTAGTGTTTCTGATATGATTTTTCTATTAAAACAGATGAAAACTTTATAACATTTATGTTTAACCTATATTGCGTTGGTATGAAAACACATACGACATTATATTATAATAAAATAGCATATTAACTTATTTTAGTATTGTACCTAACATGAAGCGCTATTTTAAGCGCTAAATCCTTCTTCTTTCTGTCTAAAACTACCTTTCTGTAAATCTTTTACACTAATGTCCATCCAAAGGTTGCCTGGAAGAAATCGCGTTAAGCAATAAGGCCGCCCTTTGTGCATAATATTGTTATTGAAAATTTCGTACAAAATGTATTTCCTATGTCTTATGCACAAATAAAGTTTTATCCATCTATCTATACCATGACATAGTCCATCCCTAATATTTTTTAACAATATAAATATATTTAAAGTTTAACTTGCGTGACTGGCTTGTGATAAAATGTTGGTACATTTACATTTTCTATTCATCTTAATTCTATGATAAAGAATTGTTGTAGGTGTATATAACGATTCAAGTATGTATTTATACTGATAGGTATACAACAAAATTAGTTACGGTTGTTAACTGTTGATAAAATGCTAATACATCACAGAGAGCTACCAATGACGTGGGTATCAAACTAATTAATCTAAAATCAACTGTTTCAAATTTAACTAATGCAAATTAGCCGCTTCTAATTGCATTCCAAATCAAATGCGTTGAAATTTTTAGAATCCAGCGGTTTGAAATGTTTGTAACATTATATCTAGGTATGACGAAAAAACAAGATAATAAAAGAATTCCATAGAAACCGTATGCTCTTCTTTGTAAAAACTAATTATAGAGGTAGTTCAAATCGATCCATTTACTCGATTGCACAAGCTTCGAGTTCTCGATTACAAAATGACGTATCATCGGATCTGTACTGCGTTACATTACGAACGGCTGATTCTTTAATTAGTGACTTATCAAGATCGATACTTCGGGAGTAATCTACGCGATGTAATCGAATGCTAATGCTATGTATATGAATCGAATTGGATCAAAGTTTTGAAGGTTTTAGCTGTTTATAACAGGGTAAATATTCAAAATCTGAATTTTATGAAACGTTTAAAATTTTCTATGTCTACGACCCCTACAAAAAAAAGTTGAAGGCGAATTCTGGTAAGTTCCAAGTTTTATTTTATTGAAATGGCTTAGATAAAACAAAGATAAAACTGAACGTTGCTCCTAAATTTACTCTATCGTCCCTAGGATCATTATATTCGAAATCTTCTATGTCCTTTACTTTCGAAAATAGGAATTAAAAATACATGTCCCTCTGTTTCCATCTGACTAACACCAACTCTCATTACCGGTGGCTACTGATAACATCTGAAAGCCTGCGGCTCTCTACCACATCACAAAATAACCATTGATTTATAAAAAAGTTTATGTTTTTCACAGTCTTCATTCAACTATCAAACTTATGTTAGTGAACTAAGATTCAAAACTGTTTGTTTTTGTATCCTTTATAATCCGACGTAACTTCGCTAAGCCCCAGTGTTTGGTTCTGGATACATCGAAGAAATCACGCACGTGTGTGTAAAGTAATGAAAACACAGTTCCAGTAAGGTTATGAATTATCCTCATTTGTCTCATTAAATCTCTTCGGCATACTATTCTCCTAGTAACACATGTAAAGCAAATGTGTTCCTGTTTATTGTAATTGGATTTTAATAAAAATAGAATTTACTGTCAAGTGGAACTTGAATAAAACAAAGTCTTTGAAAACAATATCCGGGCACTTGAAAATAGTGGCTCTTTTCAATGGGGAATTAAAGCCACCGTAACCAGAACGAGCTGCGATAAAATTGGAATATTGCCTTCGAACAATGTCAAAGTAAATCTATCGTAAAACAGTTACAGCCAGTTAAACTGTTACCGATCAATACAAAACATTACGATCGGTTGAACGTCGCGTAGGTCATTAAACTTGGCAATAAATTAATGGCAGTTTGCATTAACACACATCAATCGCACACAGCATCTGTCAATCCGAAGCGGTAAAGATAAATTCGAGATAAATACTCCATTTGATAGTTCGATTATAGCATGTCAAAAGCACCGGCTGTGTAGCCCGAGCCGAATTTGATTACTCAAGGTTTATTTAAATGGAAACTGATTTCATTAATTACAAATATGGGCTCTAATCTTTATTATGTCAAATGCGTTATAAACGTCTTGTGTGGGTCTGAGGTCCGGATGTTCATTTTTATTTTTTTTTCTAATTAAACCTTCGATCTTTTGCCTCTAAGGTTTCGTTTGGCGCGTCGTTTTAAGTTTTTATTGTAGCTTGTTATCAATATCTAAATCACGGAGCACATTAATACGACTGTCATATTACTTTTCGTGGCTTCCTAGCCGGTGGGGTTCGGTTACAATTTATTTGATTGTCGACAAAGGATATGAGGTATGGATATACTTCTATTTTATTAATTATGTCACACGTAATATTTTGATACTGTCACGCCGACATTTTTTTACGAGATTTTTTACTTTACCTCTCTCGATTGAAACGAAAAAAAAAACTGGTTAAGCTAAACTTACGACTCAAAACGATAGAATATTATCAATATTATTAAGTGACCAACGGACGAACATAAAGAAAGCTAATGTTATTGCTTACAAGTTCCTAGTTTTATCTAATGGCGCCAGAAGAAAGGATATGTCTGTGCATAGATTTTTGATGTCTGTATTGTTTGTAATAAATTATATTAAACACATTTGCTTGCTATTTCTAATAAGAACACTTGTATATAATATATTTGGTATCGATTAAAATCATCACAAGTTTCACAGTCTTTTTAATACAGTCTCGTCAATATCCAGCAACTAGGAAAAGACGATAATATGAACTGTTTTTGCAGTACATGAAGTATTCACACCGCGAGTACCTTTTGCAATATTTCAAACTCACCTCGCTTCTTGCCCTCTGCTGTATCGTGTTGCGTTATTATGAATAATAGTGTGGATGCGCCTTTGTTATGAACTTTTGTGTTTTATGCACTGTTCGTTGATGAAATTTCCTGGAAGAAATTCTTGACCTTCTAAGATTTATTGCTGCTTGGTCAAATGGTAGTATTATTATAGCGTAATAAGTGGTCAAATGAATATTATTTTTTACCAACTCATGATGTCCTACTGCTGAGTACACGACAACAATTTTCTGATTAGGGCTCTGTCTGTCTAATCCCTCTAAAACGAGTCCAAATCATCCCTCCATCGAATATAATTAATTTTTATTTATTATACTCAAAATTCAATCTTCACACGATTCACATCCTAAATGACCTATACACATACAATAATATTATAAATACTCGTACATCCAAGACTATACTAGATAAAAGGTTCTATAGATAGACATGCGTTCAGATACAACTTCATATTCGCAACATATTTAGTATTTAGACTCAACGTTAATACCAATGCAGGCTACCACAAATCCTAAATGGAGTTGCGAAGTAAAAGCCGTATCTACACATATCCAATGTTGAAAACAGGAAGTCGGTATTCAGTTGCGTACTAGCTCATCAACAGGGGGATTCGCCTCAATCCACCAAACTTCCTCCTCGCAACATGTTAACCGAGAATTCCTAAACTTTAGAGACTTATTATCTCTTGTGAATTAACACGGAAATTGTGACTTTGATGCGCCAACAAACTTTATCGTCATTGCTAACTCAAAATCTTTACGAATTTTCCTAATTAAGAGTCCAGCTGACGGACCGTGTTTTTACCATTCTAAGCAAGTGCAAAAATCAAACGGAGTTTTATTGTCTTTGTTTGGTGCATGCGCGCTTACATTTATCTCCACGAGTCAGCACTACAGGTTGTTCAAACTGTTATCTCGAATAAAATTTATCGTGGCTTCCAAAATTTATGACTATACTGTTTAAATATAAATAACACAATAGCATAAAGTAAATATATTTAAATCACACAATGATTGCGGAATTCCGTTTGTATGATAAAATAATACTTCGCCTGACCCTTAAGGCGTTGACGGTTACCGGCAGTTTCAATGTGATAAACTCCCTTAATGTTTAGAAATAAGTCTGTCTTTCAAAGGGTTGGAACTATGCTATATGTGACAACATATCCAAAACTTACGCTTTGATGACGTAATTTTCCCCAACTTTTTTATATTTTCCAAGGTCAACATTATGCAAATTAGAAATTTGGTGATCGTTCTTAGCTTCGTAAATGGCATACACAGGGAACTTTCAGGTCTTATGAAAATAATGACATAACGTAATTCTGGTGCTCACGGGCTCTCACTTTATGAGGAAATTAGTTTTATTTTGGCCAATTTTTCATCATCGAAATCTGATAACTCAATTGTATAACTTTTATTGTTACACTTTGATTTTACAGTTGAAAGTTCATTATGTAAAGTGAAAATATAAGTGCAGATGTAGTTTAGGCTATTTCATCGGTCTTAAAACATTAAAATTATTAATGTCACATTTTGAATGTCTTATTACTGTTTGTAAATAAAATTCTTATAAAACACAAAGTTTCGAAAGGTCTCCTTTCAATGCGACCAAAATACGGCTCTGAAACAAACGGCACGGCAAAAACAATGTTGTTATAAAATTTCTGCACAAGAAAGAGCAAATTAACTTGTAATTAAAATGCCGGGAGTTTGGTAATGAGTAAACACACAAAATTAATAAAGGCAACTGTTATGGCGGACTTTCCAATTTTGTTGGTAAAATTGACGGAATAAAACCATGAGGAAAAAAATTACTTTAGTCTCTAAAGTAAGAGAATTAAAACTAAGTCCTCTATTATTTATGTTTTATTATACTTCGTGAATATTGAATAATTATAATCAAACAAATTGGAATTACTGAGCATAATAAATACAATAATGTTGATATTAATATTATAATCGCGTACTAATAACGTTATTTAAGTTACATTACAATTTACCGATACGTAATTTGCAAATTTACCATCCAAATAATCGCATGGAAATCGAATAATGTAACATTATTAATTTCCGTATAATTTATGGGCAAATTGCATCGAATTGCAGCCTAATGGTCCATCTCGTAAATATAGAACTTGAGAGTTGATGCAATAGCGTGCTCCTCATTAAAAGGTCGTTACCATAGAGCTATGCGATTGGAGTTTGTTTATTATCCGTATGTAATACTAGACGAAAATTGTAATGAAGGCCGAGGGAATCCCGCAAGACGGTAGATAACAAGCTCCGGAGGCGAAGTGAAGGATCACGTGCATGCAAGTTACAAGCGACAGAGATTTACCAGTTTTTTTTAATAGATATTGTAACTTTAAGTTGTAAGTGCATGAAAGGAGCCTCCTCGAGTGACGTACACAACGATTCCCTACGTCCGGCGCACCCTGGGCAATTCGCGAGTTCTTAAAAGCGAATTGGCTAATCCTTTCACCACGATGGCAAGTCAAAACCTTGACTACCTTACTGACTCTCCAAATTGCCCTTCCACCTGCACAAGAGAGGCGCTTATGAACGCCGACGCGAGCGCCATAACAGTGGCCACTTATTGGGTCATGAAATTTGACTCAGCCATCGACACGACGAAGAAGAAGAAGTTGTAAGTTAGAATGAAGTACTTTGTGAACGGGCGTATAGTCTAAATGATGGCTAGTGTGTTTTAATTACCACAATTAACATCCACAGCTCAAAAAAAATTGTAGATGTGTAACTTCATTCAAAGACTACGATATAAGCTATCGTAGTCAAATGACTACAATAAGCCATGGTCTATACAAGTTACAAGTATGACAATATCAATAAACACATAACATAACATCACGCCTAAAACCCAGAAAAGTGTGTTAGTGGTGTACAACACCCACATTTCACCTGTTATGCTTAGGTTTCATGGGACAGGGGGTTAGCCGATCGCCATCAGAATTGCCTGACGGAAGTTCAAAAATAACACTTTGCCCGAGCCGGGATTTAAACTCGAGGCCTCGCGGTACGCTAACCACCAGTCCATCGAGGCATTAACACAATCAACTAATAATTACAACATCATAGATCCACTAGTCTAACAAAGGCCATCGAATAGTTCTGGGCTGTGAAGGTTTGATGGAAGTCTCTTAACGTAAAATATTGTTATTCAGCTGTATCTGTAAGATTTGAAACAATTCTAATATGTAATAAAAAATTAAAAATAAAAATATTTTTTTAAAATTTATTCAGCTCTAAAATCGCACATTTCCTTTGACTTAAAATTCATAAATTCTCGGCGCGGAGTTGATTTATGCCCACATACGGTTCATATGTTCTACGTACGTTATGTAACTGTTTCTAACCCCAGTGTCTCATCAGCATGCGTTAATCCCAAAGGAAGGGGCTTCTCGTGCCCCTCTTGAAATAAATCGCGTGTTATTTATAATTATTAAAACAAAGTACAGTTATATTATTATGACCTCAAGCAGGGAAATTGCTATACTTGTTTTTATAAAAGTATAGTAATTTTCTTCTCTAAATTTATAAAAAATATTACAAATCCGAAGGCCTCAATTTCTTCAAACTAACTTTTAGAATAAATATAGTTTTTTTTTAATAATGAAATGGTTATAATGTTAAATATTTTACTTTAGACTTAAAGGGTTTGTTTATGTCACAATATAATGTTAAAATAATATTGTGTGTATTCTAAGATATGATGAATATTGAGAAATGTAGACGGTGGAATGCTAAACGAGGTAGATGTAGGTAAAAAAATGAGTATTAGAAGGTGAGTATTATTATAATAAATAATAAAAAGCCATTTACTCTTTTACAAGCTAAATTTGAAGCTAAATTGCGAGTCCCCTCGAGGGTTGGTTTTCAAAGAGCGTTAGTGTATCGAAGAAAACGTTCTCCACCCCGAGCGATTCATTTAGGTGATCAATCTCAACAAAATAAAAACAAAACTAGGGTTGACGTGAACGTCGACGTGTATAAGATCGCCCGCACACCACACGATAAGTGGCTGCCACTGGAACGCCACTAGTAGACGCTATAATTTCTGGCTGATATTTTTCATACAATTAGTATACCTAGTATCGACGCATACTGTGCGTTCAAGAGGCCACTTGTAAACCACAAGCTGCGTTCCGCGTCAATGCTCGCTGCTTTTGGTTAGCTGGCGCTTCTAGTGGCCCAATGTATGCATGCTTTAACTACTAGCTGACGCGTTCAGTGGCCGCGTTTAGTGGCCGCCGCTATTGACTTGGTGTGCAGGTGCTCTAAGAGTTCAAGTAATGTTATCTTCATTTATAGAGCAGTTAAAATACTCAGCGCGCGAAACATAAAGGAGAAGTTATTAAACACTTCTTGTTCACGAAGATACTGATATCTTTATTTTTAAGATTTTCTTATATTACAGCTTTTATAACCCTTTTTATTGCTAAAGTTGTTTCTAAATAGATACGGCACTAATACGAATATGTTTTTATTGAGACACTCGACGAATAGAGAAATCATTTTCATTTCTCACCATAAAGATAGGGCTTTTCAGCTTTCTGTTGTAACGTAGGACCTACTAAAACAGATTTAGATATAATTTAACGTATTAAAAAACTATAAAAATGACTGTCATCCAATTTCTACAACGTCAACAAAAATATAGATAAAAGTTATCAATGTTCTTAGCATTTTATGAGCGTTCAAACCTTAATAGCAATGGACAGATTTCGTCAAAGTCAATATCATTACACATTTCAATTGAAACACATTCACATAATCCCGTCACGGGAAATGAATAGGAACGCAAATTGGACAGGATCCGCTACGATTTAATAACAGTACATCAAAGTCGACAATGGCTACGGAATGTAGTGTAACAAACGTTCTAAGTCGGGAACCAAACGAGGTTAAAAGCTAGCGAGGAACGATGTTTTGTGAGCATGTCGATCAGTGTCAATCGACCTCGAGCTACGAATAAAAATAACACAGGAAACCATGTTTTTCTCGCTTAAAGTCCAGTAAATCCAAAATTTCGAATTGTGTGAAAATGTTAGCGACGACAGGTGCTGCCACCTGTCGCAAAAGACGGGAACTACCGGCTTGGTGATGTGTCGAAGCAAGAGATTCATCGCTCTGACAGTGACAAGGAATTGGACGTCCGACTCTGAACGGAAAATGTGTTCTGAGGCAACTGATTTTCGCAGAAAACAAAAATAACTTTTCGAAATTAATTTCTGCGCTTCGTGTTGCGCATGAAGAATTCTAACATTGGTTGTCCATTAGTAGGTTTATTAAATCACCAAAGTGAACTGAGAACTTCATAACAGCAGCAAGTGATCATAAAGTGTGCAATAATATTCAAACTTCGCTTTGCTCTCCGCTGGTTCTCGGAACACGAGTTTATTAAAATTTATAAAATAAATACCATGCGGCATCTGCTGAATAAATTCGTTGTCCAAAGCTAAAAGTATCTTAGTTCCATGTTTACGCGTCAATCTTTGTGAAAAAGTTACTGTAAACATTTCGTGAACTTAATAAATTATCATAGTCAGTTGATGTAGTTCTTGCTAAAGCGCATTGTAAATCTACTTCAAAAGCAACCTCATTCTGAAATGGGGTTTCAAAACCAAGGTCTTGGAGCATCTGAAGGAAAACAAGACTTATTACTCGTCGTTAATGTCTCCATAAAACTGATGTTTTTTTTACGGCACAGGAAACATATATTGCTTATCAATATTTTAATATTTACATCAAAGCTTCGATTTCGAATAACATTTCCGAATTTCCTGTTCGTGTTTTTAATAAATATGTGATTATGAGGTTTGGAATGGCTTCTTAGTATAAATTATATAAAAATCGATATAATAAACTTATTTTCACATAATGATTATAACGTGTGTATTATATAGGTAGGTACGTTACATAAAGCAAACAATTATTAGTGGTAAGTAAATCTGCCCTGATAACAAAGAATGCAGTAATCGACATTTTTGAGAGTTTCACTTTTCCAGAAATGGCATCCCAAAAGATCGGAGTATGTTTTTATGTAATAATATGATTATCGCCGTACTTGCATAAAAAGTGCATGTTTTTTGCGTTTATCTCAAAACCGCCATTTTGCGATAACTGCATTCTTAGTTATGAAGGCAGAAATGGTGACTGTTGTTGCATAATATTTCAAAATTGTCTCTTTAACAGTAATAAAAGATTATACTATTAGACGACCGGATGGCGGAGTGGGTAGTGTACCTGCCTGCGACGCCGAGGTCGTGGGTTCGATTTCCACTTAAGATAAATCTTTATGTGCATGAACATGGGGGTTTGTCTTAGTCTGGGTGTTTCTATGTATAATATGTATTTCAAAAGAAAAGTATATAGGAATTAGTATCAGTTATTCTAGTACCCATATTACAAGCTCTGCTTAGTTTAGGACTAGATGGCGTTGTGTGTGAGTTTTGGAATATTTATTATTTAATATGACATACTCTAAAACTTACAAAGACGCAAAGATCAGAAGAAGTCACGAATAAAAAAACAATGTTAGCTTTGTTTTTCGATCACCGATACAAGGAATTTGGTACAAGCAGCAACTAAATCTAATTTTTATTCAATATTTTATCGAAGTTGAAAGTGTTACAATGTATTTCGGTGTTATAATATGTATTTACAAAAGAAAAGTATATATGTATTAGTATCAGTTATTCTAGTACCCATATTACAAGCTCTGCTTAGTTTGGGACTAGATAGTGTGTGAGTTGTGAAATATTTATTATTTATTTATTATTATTTTAATATTTTAATAATGTTTATAACTCGTGTCGAGGAGCTTGTGACTAAGTCAAAGCGCGAGGCCCGATCGATCTTGCAAGTTAAGCAATGCCAACCGCGACCTTGGAAGGATGACCATCTTTAACATATCGTATTACCTTGTTCTGGGCTATTGAGGTCTGATAGCAGTCGTTTCACGTAAAACAATTTACTGGTGGTAGAGCTCTTGTGAATGAGCTCGAGGGCGGCAGCACCACCGTCTCACCTTTAACCTGCCGCAAAATAGTAGTGCTTCCATTACTGTGTTCCGGTTTGGTGGTGAGATCAGGCCCTGAAATTACTGGCACATGAGACATAATACTGTAGTCCTCAGCTGCAGCGACGCATCTATAATCTGCTTTTGTGGATTGTTGATGTCCATGGGCTGGTACTCCACTTACCATCAGGTGGACTACACGTTCGTTCGCTGTGGACATAGTATAAAAAAAACACTAAATAAATCTTTTAGACTAGAAGCCGACCCCAAAGAAATTGGAAAATTGCCCGGAAGATTACAACTCGCGTCTTATCTTAACAGTTTTATTAAATTCCTCAACAAAGTAGCCACAATAACTACAATGATCAATATTGTGACAGTCGAACAATTCTGTTAACAAACATAATTTGAGATACGACGTTACCAAAATAACAACATAAACAAAAGTCCTTATTTCTTGACGACCCAAAGCATAATGCAAACCGTCTTAAATAAGACGCATTATACCAAAATCAATTCGCTTACCCTATCACGTAGGTCCCATTACAACATTTCGACATGAGTGCAGATCGGCCAGGGTGTTTTGAAGTTCCTCGGATAAATATGGCGTCGTGAGCGAATGTGCCTGTTAACACGTAACGAGGTGTGGAGTATAAGCTCACAAGTCATGATCATGTCTTAGCGAGTTATTCGCCGACCACTGACCTTAGCCTTCAACCGAGAAAGGCTTTAACCACACACCTTATAAAACCCATAATCGACCTTGTCTTTTTAAAGTCAAGGTTGGATTTTCAAGAACAGCTGTGTGTTCCCGCACCGATTTTCTGTTCGAGGCGTCAGACGTCGGCACAAGCGATAATTTGTATGCCTCATTGTAGTATTATCTATACGTGAGTTTCGTATAACAAGTGTAAAAGATGGAATATAAGTTAAAATAAGGAAATAAATGGGTTTGAATTATAAAGTCGGTGGGATGGGAATCGGTTCTAATTATGGTTTTGATGTCAGGATGTACGGAAGGTTTGCAGATTTAACTGTTTCCAGTTAAAGAACAGGTTGTTTGCGTACTGTATCGGTGAGATTTATTGAGAAGCCGGTTTTATTCGCGGCTCCGCTAAAGTGGTTGTCGAGATTCAGAAAGTATGTTTATTACTGTGACTCCTCACGACACAATGTAATATTTCTCACGTGCTGGGAGGTTGACGTGGCAATACTATTGAGGTGGCTTCATTTTGGAATAAAAATATTATAAACAATGGTATATTTGACACTTAAGTAAATCTAAAATTTGATCATTGTGAAATTTTACCAAGAACATGTAGGATGAAATCAATATAGAATGTCGTAAACCATCCTAAGTTAAATAAGTATTTAAAGAACATGACATAGATCTTGCATCACATAGACTGAAGATATTCCTCTTAAATTGTGGTAATCAAATCAAATTCTTCAATCTAATTTTTTCCATGGTCCCCATGAACACGTCAAAACAAACATCAAAATACAAAAAATTAAATTTAAATAAAACTAAGCTAATTAAATTATAATACTTATTGCAATAAAATGATTTGATACCGGAGCTTAGATTGACTTTAATTCAACTTAGAAATTTGAATTAAAATCAATCCAAGGACCAGCTCCGATGGGTATTGCATCATGAGAAGAGCTGGTGAAAACTCATGTGTACAGATGCAGATAGCCATACACAAATTATGATCAGCCTAATCTTCATACCTAACTGTTTTTATTACTTTTAAAATACTACATTACACATTAATATATACATTAAAGACCATATTTTTTAAGCTGAAATACATACTAATCTAAATAATACTATTTTTGAAAGACAAAAAGATCACCGAAGACATTATTTATTTTGCTTACAGTTTCTTTGACCTACAAACAATAGAATCAACACATAATTGGATTCAAATGTTAAGTACCAATAACCCGAAGCCACATTTTCTTATAAATCCGAACCTCAGCATCAAAGCAACTGATATCCTTTTTTATTAGAAAGCGAATTATCCTTACTTTTATTTTCTTTGGCAGGAATAAACGTAATCGAGTGGTGCTTGCCCGTGGTGAATTGTAGACGCGATGTGTCTCAGTCACATCGATTTACACACATTTTTTATAGTATCCCATTACTGGGATAAGAATTCTTTTTTTTAGTCAATGATCGTAATAGTATGAAGATTCTAGAAATTGTAACACAAAAAGCGTCACAGATGCCTTTACAATTTAATGTGTATAGGTTTATGAAGCATTAGTGGATGTATGATATTTTACAAGAAGGCACGTATCATTTGAAGACAAGCTAGCAGTATTTCATATTTTTTAATTTGTCATAATTTGTTATGAAATGTTAAGATTGCCGTAGTTTAATGACAACGAATAATTGTACTTAATCAGATTAATATTCAGTACAGTTTCGATAAATATTCAAATATTTTTAACTTTATGATTTGGCCTAACTTCAGCATATGGTAGTTCTATCTTATCATTATAACTCTTTGGTTATGTCGTACCTAAAATAAGATTATATGTGATTCGTAACAAGAAAGAGCTACTAAAACATACTTCAAAGTATTTATCGTAGTAGCATGCTACCTATTAAAAAAATAAAAATGCCATTCCAGTTGCCAGTAAATTTTTAGCAGCACTACAAAAATGACTTATAGAATGAATATTCTAATTGTTAGCAAGGCGAGTACTCCACTCATTTGCAATGAAAAGGCGCGTCCAAAGCAAACATAACGTGAAGTCGACAAAGCGTATTCTAACGCTCTGTGTATCCTTTAACACAGCCTTTGTTGTGAATCTCCTCTGGTGTTGATGGAACATTTGCTGTAAACTGTGTGATGCAAGTTATGAGAGATTGAGTGTTTGATGATATAAATAAAAAAAACTGCCTCGAACGTAGTGGTTAGCGTGTAGGATCTCTTACTGCGAAGTCTTGGCTTCGATTCCCGGGTCGGGTAAGTAAAAGTGGTATTTGCGATTTGTTTGTCAGGAAATTCACAATAGCAGCGTGGAGTTGACAATGTGCAAGGTGGATGTCGTCATTGCTCACTGTCTATCATAATTATGGAACCTATACAATTTTTCTCATTACCTTAGTGATTAATTGTTAATCTAAAATAGCAATTCTGGCAAACCAAAAAACAGGAAAACCTAGTTTGGTAGCCACTGTCTAAAATAATGTACTTAATGTATCTCTTGGTAATAAAGTTTTATTTTATTATTATTATTATATATTATATTGTCTCTGTATGTTGTTTAGTCGGCGTTTGATAAGTAAACGTTACAGCTTCAAATTAAGGTTAGTCAATACCAAGGTTATATATTATATAATGCACTTTCCAAGAACAAAAACAAAACTCAAATTGTCTATAAAAAATCTCTCAAATTCCGCTAGTTTCTATGCCATTCACCAACCACATCTCTGTTTACATAACATAACGTAAGACCGCTTGCACCCAACCACCAGCACTGCGTGTCCTCTTTCGTCCTCCGACTTAACTTAGTCCCGCAATAATGTAACGGAGATAATGCACTTTCAGCTAACTCCGGGACACTTGAGGCTTGATGAATTGTTTAATCTACACTTTGTGCGAAGTCTCATGCGAAGATGTTGCATAACGACATCCTTATTAGGACTCGGGAAGCGTTTTGAGATCATTACAGTGCGATTTGCATATTTAGGACGGGAATTTATATGTGAGTTTAGTTCTGTTGTCTAAACTAATCTAGACTATTAATATAAGACGATTTTTTTTTGTACTCGTATTTTCATTTGAAATTATGTGGCTTACACACTCACTTCGGAACTAATTTAAACGTATTTTTATGTATAATTTGTTTATAACTCGTTTGAGTAAGGTTTCCAGATTTTTATTAATCATTCTAGTGTACAACTCTACTGAAACATACCAAAACATGACAAGGAAAAAAACAATAAAATATTAAAAAATCTAGTTTTTTTTAAATTATTTTTCAGAAAATCCAAACGTGTTACATGATTATAAATACTATATTTTATACTCAGTATTAATGAACCTTTTATCGGATATACCTACATAATACTTTAAGGAGACTATTTTTTTTTGCTGAACATTTGTACATTGTACGGATATTTGCCACAAAATTCTTATAAATCACTGTTTTCTGCTTTTAAACGGGATTGATCATATTAATATTATTGAAAAGAGCCAAGCACAAAGACATACAATATTTAAAATACATTATAAATAATAAACAGAAAACATACGTATTTAGACGAATATTATAGTTATTTCCTTTTCAATTTACGATATTATTCCTTCTACCATAATAAACTGTGTATAGTACAAAAGAATAACAAATATAACATGAGTAAACACAATATCTAATACACGATATAAATGGTCAGTGTTATGCACAGGTAAGGCAGTTAATTTTTACGATAATCGCGCCGGCATGCAGTGGGCGGGATCTTTGTTGGTTTAACACAGAAACTTATGCGCAACTAAACCCTATGTACAGCCAAGGAAACTAGCGTCTAAGGTAGAGGTGTCAAGAATTTTTTATATTTGCTACGGAAAAAGACATTCTATTCTAGTTTTGAAGTAACTCGCAACAATCAATAAATTTTAATGAAATTCGACCTCTACAGGTAAAAGTCCTGTAAAATAAAAGTACATCGCAGATGTGGAAATGTTTTTGAGATTATCGAACTTATGCATTATCATAAAATTGTAACAATTATTGTAGTCTGTACATTGAAAATATTTACGGGAAAAGCCAGTAAATAAATAAATAACGCCGTAAATCTTTTACCCACTAGCCAGTATCGCAAAACTGTGGGCTAAGTCTATGGTTAAATTGAAATCTGTTACTTTTTTATTACGTCAATATTTGTTTTTTTTTTTAATTGCAGCAATACACTATCCAATGGTCCCAAAGATAAGGCCAAATACACATATTCACTCACCCTTGAGTCTGGGTGTGCTTGTCAGATCAACAAATCTTTCTGAATCACACAAAGATTTGTCCCATGTGGGGATCGAACTCACAACACCAGTGCAGTGGAGAGCGGCGAGGTGACCGCTTAAACAGATGCAATAGTTTTAGTAAAATTACCTTATTGATTTATTCTGTTCCATAAAATAATTTGAAAGCTCCGGATGGCCACGTAATACAGTGTTACTATCATATCAAAATAGTTCATCTGAATAACAATAATGAATATCATTGTGTGCTGGATGCAGAATGTTTATTTTAATTGTGGCAATTACTTGTTATGGTACGTTATTGCAAAGTAATCATTATAAATTTTAAATAAATACCTGGTCTTTACGTTATTGGTTCATTCTTGTATAAAATTATCCTTATTTGTCATACACCACACCACGGACGTAAACTTCCTCCTAACACAAGCGAATTAAGCTTAGCTGGAGGGGGTTAACAAGACTACTAGTAATTTGTATTTGCAAATTGCTAGTAAGCTTTTTTAAGAAAAAAAAAAATATAGACGTGAAAGTGACTTTGATTGTTATGCTTTAACCGTTAATGTACTGAACTGATCTTGACAAAAAATTGCACGAAAGCGTTTTGTCTAACAGATTAAGCTGAATCCTAGGATAAAAAGTCAACCCCAATCTAATCTATGCTTAAAATGGTTAATTACATAACATAACATCTTGCTTTTTTACCTAGCAAATTGTGCATTGCTTTTAAGTGAAAATAAGTCCTAAACTGAATTTTAAATCGTCGTTTGACAATTACACTTTTTTAGAAGAGTATTTATTGCCATAGTACATGTACTATGGCAATAAATACGTTTGATGTCATGACATCAAACGGGCAGAAACTTAGTAATATATGAGTATAAGTAAGCTTGGCTCAACTTCATGAAAAATAACTGAAATTCTCTACGTTTAGACAAAATATATTTGCCTTAAGCTATGTTAAAATTTACTAAGTTCATCAACTTAAAGCTAGCAACGATACCTATTTTTTATATAGCAGAAATGTCTAACACCCACACTTCACCTCCTTTGGGTAGGTCCCATGTGATAAGGTTAAGCCTATCGTTATCCAACGGGCACAATTCAAACTACGTTCTGATTTAATGTCAGTAATAACTGTTGGATTTCCATATAACACTTTGCCCGACCTGGGAATTGAAACCAAGGTCTATCTGTGCAAGGCTGGAGGCCGCATACCCTTACCACTAGACAAACGAGGCAAAGGATATGGTACACACATCTGTAGAGGAACAGGGTGTGATGTTCCTCCACCACAAAGGGAGGATCCTCCGACCAGGCTCGGTAGTATTGCCTGGCGGACAGCTGTCCAATGGTAGCATTTTGGAAGTGGTATATATGTATACTCTCTGTGAACACTGCGTTATCGCGATTCAGCACTCGTCGACATATGTCACGTGATTATGTGCGGATACCGCCACATATCATACAGAAGGAAGTGCGTCAAAGTTTATTCAACCTTCTTCATAATTTACAAATTAAAGATCTCTCTCATGGGTGTATGTATCTTGATGGATTTCTGATTCAGTCAGTTTAATCAAAATGGAACAATTTTGATCTGAAGATAAATGTAAAGAGAACTCGTCATCTGATAAGGTATTCGTTAGGAAGTTGACGTTTTCGAGTGATGAAATGGCTTGACGAATTTTATCTAAAGAGCCGAGAGGCATATAACAGCATCTAGCGAATAAATATTCTAAAGGAGTGACGTCAGCAAATTCATTATAGGTTCAAGTATACGGAAAGGACTTACTGTACTAAGGAACAGTTAAAAAAATATGAAACCGGCAGGATTTGAACCTGCGACGTTCGGCACACTGGGAAGCCGCTTTAACCCACCAGCTACCTTATTCTTATACCTGGCCAGGACCCTAAATTTCCTAACTATATGTTACGTCATTTAGTGATGTCACGTTATCCATTTGTTCCTATCTTAAGAAGGATACAAACCAATTTGCCGAAGTTACATTTAACTGTTCCTTAGTATAATTTGCTAAGCAAATGCTATAAAAATAATCAATAAGAAGGTACTTACTGGATTCATAGTTCACAGTGCTTCTGTTAATCCAACTATTGGCCAATGGTTACTTTATACTAAGTACATCAATAAGATAAAAACTGCACCAGATATATTTAATTTGAACATGAAGTTTACATTTTTTGATGGCTCGGAAAATTACTGGATTATAATTCGCTTCCCTTCAGTAATTTGTTTTTTTTTTATCTTTCTATATTCGCACAAAAACACGAACCTACATTTCAGCTCTATTTTCCGCCAATAAAACCCTGCTTGCTTCAAAGCCCAACAAGCTAGAACGAAACAGCTACTCAACACGCGCCTTCGTGGGCCGTGGAATTTAAATAAACTATGTAACTTGCCATTTAACATGTGTGCATGGCGAACACAATTACTTTAATTGAATTTATATAGGGACATATTTATACAATGCAATTATGAAAGTTTTAAACATGCATATTATTGTTGTATTGTAGCAGGAAAACGTGGTATGGTTATAAATAACCTTTTTTCTATGACCTGCATAATATGCTATAACCTAAGTCGGCGTTACGAATTTTGTTAGAAAAACAAATAAAATTTGTTACTTTAGTGTGCTTGCTGCATTTTTGTCTGCACGTGTGGTGTGTAGTGGTTTAAGCGGTTGCCTCGCCGCTCTCCACTGCACTGGTGTTGTGGGTTCGATCCCCACATGGGACAAATCTTTGTGTGATTCGCAAATATTTGTTCTGAGACTGGGTGTGCTTGTGTGTATTTGGCCTTGTCATTTGGACCATTGGATAGTGTAATTGCTTCTGGCGATCTATCTAATGTAAAAAAGCCAAATTTATTTATTATTATTTATTATAAACAAAGTTTCTGAAGAGATTCTGATGTCATTAATCGAAAAAGTCCCTAAATAGAATTGCGGCTTTTCACCAAGCGGCAGAAAGACAAAATTGTACCATGCCTTTTAATGTCGATCACCCGAATCGTTGGAAAAAAGCTTCTCGTAACATTCAGTCTATAGAACACGCGAATCCAGACGAAATGAGTAACAGTGCTGACCCTTTTCATCCATTAATTAATCCCAAACGTTTCGAACTCAAAATAATAGACTCTCAAATCGATTACTCACGTGGAAGCGTCAATCGTACTCGTAACACACGTCAATTAACCTGGAATCGAGCGAACACGGTGAAATGCGATTGATCGAGTTCTCGGTTTGTAGTTGGACCATACATTACCTTACTTGGCTAATAAACCCTGAAACTGTAGCGAAATGAAGATTAATTTCCACGATTCGTGAAGGCTGATTGAGAGACGAAAGTCTTTGCATTCTTTTTCTAGTTAGTTTAACCTCCATTGTATTTAAATCAATCATAATTATGTATCGTACTTGTTGGCCTGAAATTCTACGTAAAAAAAATCCAAAAGTCGATTTATTGTCTTAAATATAATTACTAATATGTGCCAACTAGTCGGCTTTACTATAAATGCCAACAATCTAGTATTAGAATTTGTAATTTACTGCATGTGGTGGTGCGATCAACAAAACAAAATTTAACTAGGTTTTCAATGCATTTAAAATTTAACCAAATCGAATGATCGATTTTTCGATAACGCCAGTCATCAAACCCATAGTCGGCCCTATCTAAGTTCTTTAACCATTACGCTTGACAATACTTTGCCTTGCCGTATACTCTGTACAAAAATCGGATAGATATAAATCGAGCTCCAAAATGTAAAAATAATTATTTGTTAATAACAGTTTGGCGCTCGATTTTTATTCCTCTGATTTTACACCGTACAGAGTATATTTGGATTCTAATTTTGCAAAAAACTACATACCTGCCAGTAATGCTTGAACAGGTTAATGTCCGCAGAGAAATCGCCAGCTCCATTGAGAAGGCTCAGCAGGAGACAGACCAAAGGCATCCTTTGTTCCTACATCGGCCAGTCCCGACTCGGCTAAAGAGTCGTAAGAGTTTCATCTCACAAACACCTGCGCTAAACGAAACTCCCCAACAAGCCAGGTTACTGCTATGGAAAGAAGTCCATCCCGTCGAACCATTGATACCTCAGAAAGAGAGTTTACCCTCGGGCAGCAATTTACCCTGGCCACAATGGAAGGCTTTAAACAGGCTCCGTACCCAAGTTGGCCGCTGCCAGGATAACTTGGCGAGGTGGGGTTATGCAGACTTCGCCGATTGCGAATGCGGTGCCAGTCCCCAAACGATGGCTCACCTTCTTACATGCCCCTTATGTCCTACCACCTGTACCATAGACGACCTGTGGAGTGCCACCGATGATGCCGTTCTTGTGGCAAAGTTTTGGTCAAACAAAGTTTAACTAGTATGCATTTCCATGTGTTTTTTCCATTGACACGCAAAGAAGAAGAAGAAAAAGAAGGTTAAGTTTATAATATAATTCATGTTGAATTCTGTATCTTTTAAAAAAAAAAATGTTTATGGCTGGTTGAAACGTGATGACTATAATTAATGTTCACAAATGTTTGTTTCAGCAATTCTATTATGATCCCTTCGGACTTTCATATTAGGCGCATTGTTCCGAAATTAAATGCTAACAACAACATTATGAACCGCAATTTGCCTAAAATCAAACAACATTATTGACCTATTTTCTATTTGTGATTTCTAATGACAATGTTCACATTTTCTGATATACAATAATCATTATTGCGCTAAATAAATGTCCATTTGCACACAAATGCTATCAGATAACTATGCTATTTATCTGTACAATTCGTATGGATTGTTGTTGTTTCATTGCATGTTGTGTATATTGATGTTATGAATTAAAATCAGTCCCAGCTTTAACTAGGTCACAATATTCGGCAATGAAACTAAGATTTGACAATTAGTTCAAAATTACACTGTAGTCTGGTAAGATACACTACAGCTGTCAGACACGTTTGTATGAGCAAAAATTTCCCAAATTATTTTTATTACTACTTGCACTACTGAACGAAATATTTATCAAACTAAAATGATCACAAATACTTTAATAAAGTTTATTTTACTATTAAAATTGTAATAGATTGTAACATTACTATTGAATCAAACACAGTAAGCTAAAGCGAACAGAATTGGACTCACAAGACAATGATATGTAACTGACTATCCGAATTCGATTATAAAACCTCTTCCTACTAAATAAGAGCCATTCACTCAGTTTCTATCAAAACTATTGACTGTTTGCACCGAAACTAAATCAAAACTACGATATTAAAATCTGTTTCAACAGATCCTGTTAACAATTCAGATAGTAAACTGCCAGTTTATTTTATGCAAATTTGAATTTATCAGTGGTACATCGGGCCTTAAGTGTTATACAAACCGCAAATTACTCTAGCATTCACACCAATTTTCAATAACCACTCCTATCAAACCATATCAAACAGATTCCACATTACATGCCCATAGCAATTAACACACTTCAAGCCAATTAACCGCTTAGCTTAGAATATAACAATATCAGTACAGACGCACACATTACGTATAATGTACGATTAACTGATTGGCAATTTCGTCTGGTTAGTGAGCGGCGGACGCGGTTAATTGCGCCGGTACATTCACAAAGACAATTAGGAAAGCACTGCCGACTATTATGTGAGGAGCTAATGCGTTTTGTAATTTTGTGAATAGACTAGAATGGTAAATATATTAAATCTGAATTAGGGGCCTCGCCTACGACCAACGTATTTGGACCGATTTAAAAAAAGCTTCAAATATAGGTTTGCAACGGAGCAGTAAGGACCGAAGTAAGACCGACGCGACGCTTCATCGGTAATAGTAAACAACTAAAAAAATCGAAGAATATAGTGCATAAGGTGAGTTCACGAACTATACGAGATAAAACTAGGTTTTAAATTTTTAATATAATAATATTTTGTTTCATCTATAGGAAATTAATAATTGGCCTCGGCGACTTCTTTTTACCAACATAATGACGCGGTCAGAATCCAAGTTTTGACTCATGCCCATTATATTATAATTATATAATAATACATTTATTTATAATAACATTTACAAAAAGAAAAGTACATATTATGTATGCAAAGTATTATATAGCTCTGCTTAGTTTGGGACTAGGTGGCGTTGTGTGTAAGTCGTGAAATATTAATTTATTTATTATTTTTGATTTTCATTAAATTTGAATATGAGAAGATTAGAAAAAAAAAACCTTTAGGCTCTACTAAAGTACAATATTTAGTTCATAATGGCGAATACTTTTAATCTCTGATCTTGGCTCATGCAGGCTCTGAATAAGTAGCCATTCAGTTACCTATACACAGGCTAACAGGGGCTTAGCTACTTTGTTGCAATCTTGCCTTTAATAAATGCTACCGCTAGTAGCTACGGACAACTCGTCAAGTTTTCTATTCCATTACGACAACCGTTCAGAAATATTCAATACGTAAATATGTGGTGATATTGTCTTAACATGTTAGTTGATATTTTTGCATAATATAATTATTATCTACATAGATTTAAGCATAATTTTCTATATTTTGCAAAATCTTAAGTTTCATCTTCTAAAATATATTAAAATCAGATTATGTTTAAAACCTTAAGCATAAATAATTATAGTAATTAGAAATGAATTGCTCTTCTTATGTGCCTTTAATATGCATAATACTAATTGTTATACTTTTCATTTGAAAAGATGGTGCACATGAGTTTCTCAATACCCATCGGAGCTGCTACTTAGATTGATTTTAAACTGATTCTAAACAGTTTGATTAAAATAAATCTAAGCTCCGGTTATTCAAATAATTGTTATTAGTATAATTTAGTTTAACGTATAATTTATTTTCATATTATTGTTTGAAATGTTTCGACGTGTTCAAGCGCCCCCTGGGGCTTATAAAAATAAATGATATGAATATTCTCTTGAATCTTGGTGCAAGCAAAATCTTAAAAATTGTTGGTAAGTTTCGAACAGATTGAAAATTCTTTAGCGTCATAATTTCTAAAAGCAAAATACATTCTTCTTGGTCATTACATCATTTAGCTATTATCCTTAGCTTTCATTTACCTCAATGCGCTAAATAAGAATACCTAGAAGTATGCGATGTGATCGTGCATGGGAAACTGGACTGCCTGGAAATCAATAGGCTGCGGCTGTCCAAGGCGGGATCGAGTTACTCGCCCGATCAACTGTTAAAAATTGTAGAAAACGCCTCTGGTTGGAGGAGGTATTTGAGTAAGAATTAATATTAGTATCTTATTGATTTATTTTTATAGCATTTAGCCACGCAATTCTCAACTGTTCAGAAATTTAGGGTCCTGGCAAGAGGCGACCTAAGCTGGTTGGTTAAAGCGACTGCCAGGTATGCAGAAGGTCACACAGGTTCAATTTAATTTATGCTTTGGCAATCGTTTTTTTTTTTTCATACGATGCGATGATTATCGAAAATGGTTAGTGAAAATTACAGCATATGGACTTCCACAACCTTAAAACACAAATTGTAGAGACATTGCTACATTTGAGGATAGAAGAACTACGGTTCTCACCACGAAACGCAAGTGGCTTTCGTTTAAATAAAATCTAACTTGTCGGTGGGTGTTGAGTTAGCTGCAGATGGCTGTGCTGCACTTTGCACTTGATCGATTGGCACCGCGCGAACTTTATATTTGAATGTATCTTACTGTTGTTACTTGCTTATCAGTAAAAGCCAATATTTACATTGCTTCTTGATCAAAACTTGTTACTGATTAGCACTTTTGATTCTGAAAACTTTGTTTACATCATTGTTTTGATAATAAGCTACTTGAGATTTCTTCATTACCCAATTCTACGATTCATTTTTTGTAATAATTACGGGTAGGTAAAAAACAAATACAATACGTATTTATTTATCTTTCAGTTAGCTTGTGACTACAACAAATATAACTTAATAGAGCCTTAAAGCATTATGCATGAATGCGTTAATTTTGGCTATAATTACAATGGAAACCTAATCCATTTGCTTGCTTATATTAAATGAACTGTTAATTTGCAGTAATTCCTTTAATTATTAAACAATTACATGATTCAGTGGTTTGAGTTTTGGGACCAAGGGACACACGTGAAAATTATTAGATAGACGTAAATTAATCTAACTTAGTCTTCATTTCTCATGACTGAAAATATATTGTTAAATTCTTTCTTCTTTATATTTATTGATATAACATCATGGAGTTCATACCGGCGTGCCCTGTCTATTGCTGTCCCAGGATGCTGACTACAACTTAATTGCTGTTCAATGTTTATGAAATACTGTGATCATTGAAGGCTGATGACATTAAGGGATGGCTTGTTCTGCCAATTTGCTATAAGAAGGCGGCTTCCAATCACGTTCTATTCCAATTCATGGACATACCACTTCGAAGTGCATAGCCCAGGATTTCTAAATGAAAAGTACGAAAAAATGTATTGTGCGTCTTATCCGCAATTAACAGTTGACGCTCGAGCGCCGTGTTCTTATACTGATAAAATGGCTTGTAAGTGTTTTACATATATTTTGTCTATAAAAAAAAAGTACTTAAGTTAAGCCCATATTACTTTACGTAGCTTCCTTTTCTTTACTTCATGTAAGTTCAAAGTAATCTCACATTGTAATATGTAACCCTATAGGTGCCGTGTGTCCACGGTGGCGATCTCTCCGGTGCTCACTGATCAACGCCACTGACTCTGGAATTCAATGACTTAAGTGTGACGTCATGAATCATGAGGGCAATGAACAAAAAATATAGATCACTTATGCTTGTTATAGAAAGGGATGAGTCGGGGAGTCATAGAGGAAGTTTGGGTAGGATTAGAATTAGATCTTGATTGATTAGTTGTGAGTCATTTGCTTTGACCTGGCTTAGTAAACTTTTTATTTGTTAAACGGATATTACAGGAAAGTTTAGCGTGTAAAATATTTATTTTAATTTTAAAAGACACAAAAAAGAGGTCAATATACATAAAAGAACTAAGGCTTGGGGGTAAACCACTGAATCGATCGTGATGAAGATTGGTATGGGGATACTTTTTATCTAATTTACCAAAAAAGATTTAATCTACTTTTTATCGACAAACCACGGGTAGAGAACAGCAGTTTATCTAGGTATAAAATAAACTGGTAAATATATAATATTACCATTTATGACGTATAATCGGGTAACTATTCAGGTGGATTTAATAGCAATTTCTGTTCGATAAACAATTAGCGTAATTGAGTATTCAGCCATCTTGTTTATACGATGATCATTAACCAACAGCTGATATAATAATAAAGGCATTGAATTAATTAATTGCGTATATACACGATTATTAGATACCACGTAAATTTAATGGTGTCTGTTAAACATTAACGCTGAGATTTTTATGGCTGTTCGTGACATTGTCATGTGCAAAATGATGCAGAATATTTTTGAATTAAGCTGCGTTGAGGCCACGGTATATGTTCTCGTATGTACTACGGCTCAACGCAGCACCCTCAAAAATAACTTACATTCTGATCAGAAAAAATACAGCAATCGCTGGTGGTAGAGCTCTTGTGAATGAGTTCGAGGGCGGTAGCACCACCGTCTCACCTTTAACCTGCCGCCAAATAGTAGTGCTTCCATTACTGTGTTCCGGTTTGGTGGTGAGATCAGGCCCTGAAATGACTGGCACATGAGGCATAACACCATAGTCCTCAGCTGCAGCGACGCATCTATAATCTGCTTTTGTGGATTGTTGATGTCCATGGGCTGTACTCCACTTACCATCAGGTGGACTACACGCTCGTTCGCTGTGGCCGTTGTATAAAAAAGAAAAAAAAAATTGCTTTTGCTAACAACTGAAATATCCAGATGTAACTTTTCATAGAGTTTTTCATATTTATATTTTAGTTAAGATATGATGAAGGATTTTGTTAACATCATCGATATGTTGTGTATGTTATACCGTGAATCAAATATGGTTTGAATGTTAACGAATTTAAATTTAGATAAGTTATCAATAAGACAGATAATTTTCGTTTTACGATATATACAGCGTAATCAAGACTTCGATAGCAATAAATAGATTTATCGCCTCAAATTCACTCTGAATCGCATCAGCCTTAATATTAATAAAGGGATCGCTGGCAGGCGATCAGTATCTAACATATTAGTCGGTAATGCCTCGCCGTCAAAGAGAAACATTAATATCCAGCCTATTCAGCAGTGGTATTGATTATTAACTGAAGTGTCTATTCTAATTACGCGTCTGTGTGAATTGTATTGGATCGGAAGAGCTCTTGGCTATTGTTATTTTGCTGAACAATAGCGATGATTATACGGGTTTCTATATATAGTAGATTCAGTTCTTCCACGTAGGATGTGATTGTCGCTTGGTTGTCGAAGTCTACTCGAGAGTCTACAACACTGTTTTGTTGACAAGGTTCTTATAAAGTCAACAACGATTGATAGGTATTCTAAAATTGAAGTAATGCTAATCAAATCAAATCAAATCATTTATTTCCATGGGCCCCAAGGGGCGCTTGAACACGTCAAAACAAACATCAAAACACAAAAAATATAAAATTAAACTAAAACTTAGCTAACTAAATAATAATACTTATTGTAATAAAATAATTTGACACCGGAGCTTAGATTCACGCTAGAAATCACACTTCATTTTGTGTGTCAATTTATTATCTAATTGAAAAAAAAAATGCAAATTATTGAGGCAATCTTATTTCTGATCATTTAATTTATTTACTTTCTGATCCAAGCATACAAAATTATACATGAATGCTCTTGTTTGGAACAACAAGTTTAACACAAATATGATTCATAAGGTAGGTTTATAAAATGTCGGAATATTCTCTCTAGATGTAAATCTGAAATAAAATTACAAATAAAAATAAATAAATAAGAAATACATCCATGAGGATGTAATTCTCATGTCACTCTTTGCTTTGGGAGCTATAATGTTTATAAATGCATGTTAAAATACGAAAATGAAAATATATATTTTAGCTGTCGTTTGTTTGATCTGGTAATAAGTTGTAACTAGGTACAGCCCATGAACATTTAAATAGGAGATCTGTCCTATACCAGTTGATTGGTTTTGAATACTGAAATAAATAATGAACTGTGAGAGATCTGCCAAAGACAGTCATAAATATTTTATAGTGCCATTAAGGTGACCCAGATTATTCCAAAATTGATGCAAATTTGGTACAACCTCAAACCTCTCCGATGACGATGATAGTGATGCAATTTCGAGCTCAACTAAATCTTGTTAAAGGGCTTTTAGAGGCAAAGGTACCAATAACGCTGGAATCTCTCTCTGTGCAAGATAATATGTATTTCGTAAAGCCTTTGTTCATAAACCATATTACGTAGTTCAGAAAATACATTACATTTCTTATACAAGACTCAAGTGTATATGAATTTTGCGTAAAAGGCTGAATATTACTTGGCAAGTTTAACTTGTCCACGCTAAGAATCAGGTGTAAAATGATTGTATGTTCTTTAATAGTATACTACGTTATTAAATATGTAAAATGCAGTTTTTCTAATAACCGACGACGAACAGCGTAGTCGAATGGATTCTGCAGGGGAGCTTTCTAGGCCCGTGAGTGCTAATGTGTGCCAAATGACTTAAAATATCAGCACGCGGTGTTGTGTAAACGGAGGCTTTTTTGCGATGGCAATCCATTTTGCAGCTTTCTGAAAATGATAATCAAATACAAGCAACAATGTGTGTAATACAACCGACTTTGCTAAGCTGTGTAATCTTATTGCTCATATCTCTTCATGTCTACATACAAAAAATCAATTCCGCTTGATATATATCTAAGCTTCAAAACACCTCACACATGAAATCTCATAAAAAATATATGCTCCAACTCTTAGCTAAAATGAAAACCTACCGGTTTATATACGAAATCTCAAGTGTATTCCACTAGAGTACCTCGACGACGCTCGCGTCATTACTTTTCTTGTAGAAACAACTCTACTGAAAGTAAATTCAAAATTAAATTTAACTTGAGCAACTCATATTATGTTATTTGATGTAGTGAAAGTACTTTTCTGAGAAAGTACATCAGAAATAACGAAGTTGGTCCTTTTACAATATTAGCTCACCTAACAATTTAGTATAACGATGTTTGTCGGGATTCCGCCGAAACAAAAACACAAGTAGTCATTACGCGGTACTTCATTACAAAAGGCTTACCTGATTCCAAAAATTGGAGCGCCAGAGATTTAAAATTTTAAACAGCGGGTAAAATAATGCCATAAAAAGATGAACCTAGATTAAACAACCGCGTTTTATATCCGCACTTACTTACTACCGTTAGAGCTTCATTAAGGTATAACAATCTTTTTGCGTCTCAAAAATGCGAGGAAGGAAATATTATTATGACGTCATACGACATGATTTGATGCGCACTTGAGCATGCAAAACAGTGCGCTGTATGAGCCCATAAAATGCTCTGCAGTGTACTGCACGGTGATTCAGTAAAGTATATTAAATTACAGGTAATAAAAAAGTTTACAATGGGTGGTAAAAAGGTACACACTGGCGGTACAGTGCGAGCCTATAAGGGATGACCGGTTAGTTGCACAGAGCTGTGATTTTATGCGACATTAAATTAAAGGAGGACGATTTATGCATCACCTTAGCCATTTGCCAAGGGCGGAACGAACTCTGAAATATTGTAGAGAGGTCAGCAGCTATTATTTTTATTATAGGCCGCCTTTTATAGGACGCCGCAATTTTTATATTCTGAATTGAAAATAACAAGGTTCAGTAATAGCATATCAAACAATATTAGTTGGTTGGAATCTTACACTACTTTAGATTCGCAAAAATATTATTTACTGCATAGATGTTGTAGAATGTTTGCTATCATGTCTAAATCTAATAACATTAAGCCAAAAACATATTTCTAATATTTATAACATTATATCTGTAATTCAGAAAAACATTATAAGTCGCAAAATATAATCTAAGTACATCACACATATAAAAATATCTTCAGAGGAACACGCACATAGGCTTATCGACTTTTATCACTTCACTGACTCCTCGAGTAACCTAATTTCTTTATGTAAAAAATCATACATAATATAATCATAGTAACACATTTCTTATAAGAAAAATCGAAAATGATATGGCTTTTTTTGTTTGGATATATTACGATGTAGAATGTATTTTCAAATCCATATATATTAAGCATTCCATATCTACTGAAACAGGCTTCATTTGAACTTATTTTCTATCGGACCATTAGAGGTATTTTTAAAATATTGTAGGTTATTTATACTTTAGCAATACGTTTTAAATGTGCAATAAATTAGAGATTCAAGGGCTCAAACTGTTTTAATTACGCAAGTTTTAAAATGAGTCCAAATTACACGTTTTAACTCGAATTCTTTAGCAGTTTCGTGCCTCTCAGTAGCAATAAATTCAATGAGAACAAATAACTTTTGTTAGACAATTAGCCTTAACTTAATTGTTAAAATGGGAACAAAGTTTTATAAACTCTATCAAAATCTACAGAACGTTTTTTGCATCGTGATTAGATTGATTGGATAGACAAGTTCATTTTGCATAAAATTACACCTCTGACAATTTAGTATAATCAACTAGCTTTTACACGCGGCTTCCCCTACGTAGTTAGTCAATAAATAGGAGTTTATATCCTTCTTCAGGCTTTCAACTATATCTTTACCATTAGTTATCTAGATGGGTTAAGTAGTAAAGCTATGATAGCGTAACAGACAGACATGACTATATATCTGGATCCCAAATATGGACCCAAAATATGGTCCATTTGTTGTCCTGCCCACTACTTTTCACCCTTTGTACCATAAAAGACCTTATGCAGGCCAACCAAAAAGGTATCACAAACGCATCCTATTGGTATAAAACCATATAGATAGAAGAAAAACATTTTTATTATAGTCATTGACACGATAAGGAGAATTACTATCTGTGTATGTGTCATAGGACAGATTTACTCTCGCATGTAAAAGATTATTACAAAAATATGTCCATGTTTAGAGCATAAATAATAATATAAATGGTCTCAAAATGCATAATATTGGTTAGTTTATAAAGAACAAGTTAATATGAAGTGGATTGTTGAAACAACAAAATATGAAATGAGAAAAAAGATTTGTCCCATGTGGGGATCGAACCCACGACACCAGCGTAGTTGAAAGCGGCGAGGCGACCGCTTTAACCACTACGCCAATCGTGCACTTTATTTGAAGGTAAGTATTTTATTAATATACATTATAATGTAATATTGTGGGGGTATATAACTGATGAGGTATATAAGGGTTATTTAGTATTATTTTCTAAGACACATTTATGGTTATGTATTTATTTTTATGGTTATTTCGTATGAAATAACTCAATAAATAATCGTGATTATGTGAATGTTGTGTTCCTTCATATAAATATCAAATTATTTAAAATAACAGTAAATGTGTTTAAATCTGATTATGGAAATAAAACAGATATATAGATAGTATAATTGTTATTATATGGAAAAATATAAACTTGTTTAACCGATCTATTTATATTTTTTATTTATAACACATGAATTGCCATATAAGGATGTATGTATGTTCGACGTAGTTAGAATGTAAATGATACAGAAATTTTACATTTCACTATTTACAGAAATGATCTCATTTCGTGGAACGATAAAACCATTTTCTATCTCGCAACACTTGCACAAGATTTTTAATAAATTGTATGCTACCGTCCCGTTGACAATTTTGCTTCGAGAAAATGAACCGAAGAAAATTCGAAAATTTTGTAGAAGTATAACCACAATTTTAACAGAATTCTATTATTGTTTTATTAAAATTTATGTTCCTATATTGGTTAGGTTTTTCTATACCTATATCCTAAAGGGATATGCCCAATTGACTATGGTATTGTTTATCGCTGATGTGCTATCTATTCTAAGATAAAAACGGCTTAGTTATAGGAAGAATATTTTTAAGTTTAGTTGTAAGCCGGAGATTTAATAGTAAGCCGGGTAACTTAGTGAACAAATGTAAAAACACGTGATTATTTTATGAAGAAAAATTTCAGCACCAAGTTCATCCCACATGTTGAAAAAGAAAATTACTTATCTATATTAAATCCCGCTTAAATTATGTCACTTCGCAGATAATTGTTATACACAACTTGTTTTAAAGCCTGTTTGATTACAGGTTTTAGGCATAGGCATACTTTAGGGTAAATTTCATTATATTTAATTATATTTTATCGGTTTTGTACAATTGGTTATGGTAATACATTAGTAGTTGACACCTCAAAAGTTTTACACATTTTCTGGACATTATAAACACTTATAAGGACTCAAAGTACCGTTTTCTTGCACAAGGTTGATTTCAACAGATTATCTGTCATTTCATCATACAGATTAATAAGTTCCAGTTTGAGAGTGTTAGCTTATTGACAGGATAAGCATACAACACACAAAAATGAAAGAGACAGCTGTGTTCTTTTTTCAAATATAAATTGTGTGACTTTTATATTTGGTCAGATTATATTTTACGGTACGAATTACATATACCTAGCACCTCTAAAACGGGCTCTTAGTCTTGTGCTTGTCTCTTCTCCAACACACCACAATGCTAATGGAGTCCAGCAAATCATTTTAATGAATGTTCTCCAGTGACGATCTCTCGAGGTCCAAGATTTCACAGAGTGCGATATATTGTTGTATGATTGGTGACGGCTACGGCAGTAACCACTTCGTCACAGTCATCGTGTTACTTTAGCGATATTCATTCGATCTGCGCTAACTACCAAGCTTTGTATGGTTTGTGTTACATACAAGACTAAGCCTCAATTTCTCAGGTGTTGGATGAACCTCATGGCAGGATATACCTGTCGCCGAATAATGTCGCATGCATAGCTGTGTTTCGTTTGCTGGTAAAATCAGGGCCTGTAATTTATTGTACATGAGACATAAACAGTTAACACTTTAGTTCTTAGATGAATCGATGTGTCTACAAGATTCTGCTTTGTGGATTGTTGATGATCCAAATAATTTACTGGTGCTCATGCCCATTGTGATTTCATGCATACAATGACATATTGTCGTGTAAAGTTTTCGCTAAAAAACGCTTTAAAAGAATATTAATACCTGACTTCAAAATATATAGCCCACTTTTTAAAAATTAAGGTACTGTAGTGACTTCACTTGCAATTTAACCTATGAAGCTTTTCCATGAAAATAAATATTTTTGCATATTCTCATAATTTAACATGCGTTACGTAGGACAGACCTTTTATGCTTAAGGGCAGATATTGAAATGAGGTATATTTTATACATCAATTTACGTTTTCCTGTTAATAATATTTTCTAGGAAATACCGGTTAAGCCAGTGAATATTTCAATAGGGGAAACTTAATCATAACGCTAAAAAGCAAAATGACAAGCTCTACTAGTGTTGTTTACAATAAATATTAGTATTTATCGACCAAAGACGTTTTTGTTTCGTTACTAGCTTATAATTATTATTTACTAATTACTTTTAATTTTTAATTACTTTCTGTATCGCAATTTATTTTAAATTATAAATCAAATTACAATTTTTAAATCATTGAATGCTGCATGCTGTAAACGACGATACTTTTTTATTATATGGGTTCAGACTATTTTACATTGCCTATCCAAGTAAAAAATTATCATTATTTTACTTAACAAAAACGTATTTTTTTTATTCAAAAATTTGCGTTTTAAAATAAGTAACAAAAAATAAACATACCAATGGAAATGAGTCACATATACAATGGAATTTTACTGACTGAAAACTAAAAAGTGAAATTTTAAATCAGTCAAAATCATGAACTCGCCCAGTTTTAGTCACCTAGAAATTATCCATATAATAATGTGAAACTATTTGAAAATATTATTTTTGTCAAATAGTTTCACATATCAAACATAGTCACGTTCGATATAAAAATACATACACGTCCCAATACCGGTTCAAATTGTATCTATCGATACAGATCTCATACGTGTTCCCAGCACTATGTAATCCGCTTCGGGCGTGTACTTGTGCAAATTATACACTGCATCGCTCACTCTTACAGTTTGCACCTCTTGGTCGTTTCGTAAATTTATATGAATCATTATTGGGTTGAATTATAGTACCACGTCGTGCCGAGCGGCTTGCATGGACGTGAGAAGAGTTGAGCAAGGAGGTGATTAGGTACCGAATAGGGAAGGAATGCTAGTATTTTTTTTTATTTAGGAGTTTAATTTACATAAAAATCTTATAATAATGATAAAAGTGAGATCTAACACAAATAATTAATTTGTGGAAGAGCTTGTATAGAGTAAGTTCCAACGTTTCACCTTTAGTTTGCCGCTAGATAGTGCTTGGGTTACGATAAATGTGATAAATTGAAAATGATTCATAATAACCGGTGATTATTAATAATTACCATAAGGCGTGGTAAAAGTAATAAATTAATCACATCTATCGTGCCTTTATCGGTGATTATAAAAAAATACCACAGTACCGATTAATGTTATACATTTTCAAAAATAACTTATCATAAGCGTATTTCTGATCAATCGAGCAATAGAGGAGGTGTAAAGATGTTTTAATTTAATGCCTCTAGAGTGGTCACTTGTCATCAGTCTTTGCCTACCTTTATATTTATAGTAATTTTTTTACTAGCTTTTAGTCCACGTGGAATTCGTTGTATTAAGTAATAGTTGCTCCCGCTTTGACCCGTATTAAACCTAACTGCCCCGCTCCCATTGAGTTAAGCGTTATGTTAACTATCTTAAAACCTTTCACAACAATTAGACTATCAAACACAAAAATAATTATAAGAAACCGACCAGTAGTTTTCAAACGCATTCAAACAAAAAAACTAACTTTGCCCGCGCATAGTCTCGCGGTAGGTACATCGATAAAAACAACTATATACTAACTAACGATAACGTTCATTCTACGTACAGACAACACGCGGCTATCGATCAATCTATACATTACCAGCATAAGATGGTCTTGCATTACAAGGGACGCCTATACATCGCAAGACCATCTTATACTGGGAATGTACAGTTTGATGTGCAGCTGTACGCTATTTAATTTTGTTCTTGATCCAAAGTTTCCCAAAGCCGAGCTTAAAGTGCTACTGCAATATTCTGTTTTGAATCTAGCCTTGTAATTTGTTTAACGTCGTGTTTCTGTTCCTTTGACAATTTGGTTGTGGATTGTGAGTTCACGGTGCGAAGGTTGTGCAGATGTTTCTGTTTTTGGTCAAGTAAGTCGTAAAAACAATTTTAGAAGATAATAAATGATGACCTATGTATTTAGTCTTTGAGAGAATTAGATTGTAGTTGTTTTTACTTTTATTTCTAATAGTTTTTTCACAAGGTTTATTATCATAATATCAGACAGAATCGCTTATATTTTTTATCCTTAGTGATATTAAGTATATGCAAGATAATAAAAGATTAATAGAAATATAAATATTCTTTATTTGTAAATGTAGGTATTATTTTACAAAAGGTCTTACAATAAATTATGTTCGCTACATTTTACCAAAAAGGTATACAAATCATGTTTAACATACAAAACAATATATTATACTATGTATAATACCTATGTATTTAGTCTCTGAGAGAATTAGATTGCAGTTGTTTTTAACTTAAATTTCTAAAAGTTTCTCAACAAGTTTTATTATTATAATATCAGATAAATTCATTTATATTTTTTATCTTTGCTGATATTATAAATATGTCTCTGCCTGTCCTTTACGTTTTTATAGCTATAACCACTGGACCGGTCTTGACAAAAAAATATGTGGCGATTGTTATAAGCCTGAGAGGGATTGTAGCAGATTTAACACTAAACAAAATTTAGAGCCCGGCAACTAGGGAGGGAACGACCAGTACTCCGTTGGTTACTTCAAGTATTATATTAAACTGCCTCTAATATGATTAAGAGCCCCTAAATACCGTATAGTGTAATAGCCGCTGAAAGATAGAAGGTTACTTTTGTCAACATATGACACAGGTGAAGCTGCGTGCAAAAGCTAGTCTATCATTTGGTCTGGACACATTCAAACGCAGGCGTATCCAATATTTCATCGCTTCACGTCCGGAGCGCATCAATAACGCGTAGAGGTGTTATCAAGTTTCCTTTAACGCCGGTTAGTCCTTACACATCGTGCTTGGCCGTTCACACAGCGACACATCAAGCTATACAATTCCAGTATAAAATGACCCCGCATTGTAAAGGCTTTTCGTGCAATGTAAGACTCTTATAATGGAAATGTATAGCTTCATGTGCAGCCGTGGGTACATCGTATCGTTTGAACATTTGCATCCTCATAGCCTCTAAAAGGTACCTTTTATCTATAGTTTTCAGAAATGATGCTGTATGTAAGTACTTCTGGTTTGAATGGCATGCTCTTGAGTCTTGTAATCAATTTTGTTTTACGTAGCTTATAAAGAAGAGAGAATAAGCGAGTTAAAGAAAAATGTATAAGTAAGGCTCTCCTAAAATGCAATCAAGCTTATCTTGTTTTTTTTTAAACTGTAAAAAAATGCAATTATAGCTATATCCTCTGAAAAACCCACCAAGATATAAGTATTCTATTTAATCGATTACCTTGGAATTTAATTACGAATTTACAGAATAGAAGACAATAGAAAGAAGATAAGAACTATACAAACCTTATTATAATATCTTATTTGGAAGTATGTAGTAAGTTATAGTCCTCTTTGAAAGTTACTTCTTTATTTACACTAAACAATCGATGCTAATTCACCCAAAACCAGCTGAAGGTTAGAACAATTTGTGAATTCGGGCTACTTTTGTATATTTCAAAATTAAATGGAACAAGTGTAGCGAAAAGTAAAATTGTATGGCCGGCGCTGTAGGCTGTCGAAATTTAGCAATTTACTTAATAGTCCGTTCTGATGTTTATTGTTTTATGGCCTCAAACTTACAACTTGTAATTTTCTTTGTACAACTTTTGGAATACCTTTAGTTTCGAACATAACACCACCGAAATTGAATACAAGCAGGAAATTGCCTTTTTTGTAAGGTATTTTTAACCCAATATTGCTACCAGTAAAGCGTTGTACTTGAATTCTCTGAATTGTAGGTTTTAACTGGTTTAAAGGCTTAATACATATACGTACAAAAAATTTGATGCTTGTCAGTCTTTCACGTTAAAACTACTGAATGCACTGTAGTCCATTAAGTTGTTGTAGTTGCAGAAGGAATGAAACGTTACCTTTATTTTAGTGAAGGAATTTAATTTATTTGTTACGAACAACAAATATCCATTTTGTAATATTTGTGTAGGTAATTGATCTCCACGATAGCGATATAGGTGGCTTTAAAGTATTATACCTGCTTTTGCATTCTCATGGAAAACATTTTTTAATACAACAAAGCAAGAAGAAAATTAAATGACATTACATTGTCACAATAACTTTGACAATAAACTTAGAAGTAAACATGGAAAATCTTTTGAGTCTTTTTATTTTAGTTTCATTAATACAGAGGATCAAATGCGACCCGGATTATGTGATAGAACAAAATGACATGGAGTTACAACCACGAGTCCAATATAATTTCAACAAAACCCAGGATAAGGCGGTAATTACAGTAGCTCCTACAGTGGCTGATGAGACACAGGGTGATGAGAAATTTGATGATTATGAACTCAAGAAACTTTTTGTGAAAAAATTCAAATTATATAAACTTGCGGACAGAAAAAATGAAAAAGAGCGGCTATTGGCGACAATACCGCGAAAAATTAGAGGAGCAAATGAAACGAGACAATTCTTTGGAGAAATGAAATGCCTTTCTTGCTACGCAAATGGGACGTCGAAGTCTGATAGACACTGTTACAGAGGGACCGCGTGAGTAAATTAATTAAAAATTGCAGAATAAGCATTGAAACCGTCATATTATATACCCGAGTCTGATGGTTGCGTTAATTCCTTAGTCTGACAGATTTTTTTCGTGTTTTCTTATGAACATAACATCACGCCTATATACTTAGAAAGGTCTGGCAGAGTTATATATGAATATACCTCAGCCATACCCATAATTTAGCAATTATACTTAGGTCCCATGAGATAGGAGGCGAGATTATCGCTATAATGTGCGAAACTGTTTGTAATATGGGCACAATTCCTGACTCTTAAAGAAAAAAACTCAAATAGCGATGCCCAACACGGGGTCGGCACCCAAGATCTCACGATCAGAGTTTTAATTGCATGCATACAGTAACCACTAGACCAACGAATTTTTTTTTCCTTTTATGCTAATATTCTTTTATTTATTTAGAATACCTAAACAACAGTGTGCTGATGCTGAACATTGTATGATAGAAGTGAATCCTCAATTCATACGAAGAGGTTGTGTACTACCAGGACGGGTAAACAAAACATACGTCTGCAAATGTCCGCTTTGCAACGACAAACCTTCATACGAAAACTTCCATTACGAATATCAGAATCTGATCGATTGGGCTTATGATAATTCTCGGATTGCAAAGAAATTGACACCAATGGAATTACTGTGTAAAGTTTGTGCTACGAAAGGAGTTGATGTTGTTTTGGACGATCAGTGCAGAACTGGCAAAAGGTATATGAATAAATATTTAACATAACATCACGCCTATATTATATATTATATTACCCAGAAGGGTGTGGCAGGGGTGTATAGCACCTACACTTCACCTGTTATGTTTAGGTCCCATAGGATAGGGAGCGAGCCTATCGCCTTTCATCGGGCACAATTCTAACTTCGTGTTGCTATTGTGAATTTTCCATGCTGCTATTATAAATTTTGAGTGCTGCAAATTGGAATTATTTCTTGTGGGAAAGTTAACAAATATAACTTTGCCCGACCCGGGCATCGAACATCGAAAATCGAGAGGCACATACGCTAACCACCATATGAAGTAATAATTAAATTAGCATGTATTTTTACAGTGTCGATTACATGATGTGTGGTTACAATCAACTTTGCTTCACAAACATTGACGATGAGACTGATTTTGTTTCAAGAGGATGTCTCAACTATCCAGCGTTTAATTCAATTTATTATTTTTGCAATAGTAGTGTATGTAACAATGCTGAATTTTTGAATCCAAAAAAACTAATGGAATCACATGAAGTGAAACTTAAAATATTACCGTCAGACTTAAAAAAAGCTCGTAAAACTAGGAGTCGCAGTCCTGGTTTACTCCAAACTTCTAGTTTATCTTTGGTCGTGACAGCGATGAAAACCTTTTTACTATAACCTTACATGGTGACACATATATGAAGTAAAAAGACGTTGACAAGACAGCTAACATTTTTGACATTTTCAATATTTATTGTGAAACGATGAACGGGATAACAATTTTACAACTGTTTTTGTACAAGTTTTTAATCAACGTAAACAGTGAAACAAAACATAAAAGTAAGGAATCCATAGATTACTTTAGAAAACAAGTAGAAGAAACAGAAGATAGCAATTTCGTTAAAACCACTGAAGTAGATGATCTGCATTTAAGATTAGTATCATTGCTTGTAACTAACATGAATGAAGTATTTGATGGTTTAACTGAAACTCCGAAGTTAAGAGCGACAAAAGTACTTTCGACAAGTTTAAAATCAGACATGTCTCTCATTGAATCATTGTTTTATAGACCAACTAGAAAAAAACCATCCCTAATCAATGCCCCAATGGCATTTAGACCAACCGTTCCAAATTTAGCTCCTAAACCTTTTATCAGTTATATTCCTGCCATATCTCCATCGGTCTTGAATCGATGTAATACATCGGATGATTCAAATACTGTTTGTAAAGCAGAAGACAAAGACGTGATGAAGGTTAAATCTTCCTTCCTTAATATTGCAGCAAATTCTTCATACCATGAGATTACTTCATACATGAATGTAGAGAATGATCCTAGAAAATCATGTATAATGTGCAATAATGTTGCTACTGAAGACTGCAATGATCCTAAACACAAACTGTAAGTACAAACCAATGTATTTACTGTAATTTTATATAAGTATATTATTCCTGTGTATGTTATGTATGTGTTTAAACAATGTGCACCCGTTGCACGCTGATTCTTTTATTCGTAGTCAGCAGTAATGCAACGTACTCACGTGCCCTTGCAGAGACGCTCGCGAATATCTTCATCAAACGCCTAGACAAACGCTAGAGTAAAGGCACTCTTAGATTCATAGGTTTTGCTATTTTTTTATTGAAAGCTTGATTATTGTGCCTAAATGGTAACTTTGTATTAATAAGTAGCTTCCTTCCTTGGCTTTGCCCGCGTGGTGCCTACTACGGTAAATAGTAGCTTGTGTTTTCTTGGCGTCTTGAAACTATTTTTACACCATTTTTTTATAAGATTGGTCCAGTAGTTTTGGAGGCTATTGTGTACAAAGGAAGAAACACAAAAATCTATAGATTATTTTAATAAATATCCCTTCTTTCATGTTAGTTCTCTTAAATGTTGTTGTCTTTTGTAAACAATACAGGATACAGTCAATAATGTGCGAGCGGAGCGAGGACGAGTGCTATTCACTGCACACACCTTTCGGAATCGTCGATCGGGGATGCTTCAACCCAAATCATAATCTCACCACTTACGTTTGTTCCTGCAACCTCTGCAATGACATACCCTTGAGTAGCATGCCGTTCATGTTCACAAGTCAGCGTGATTGGGTCGATAATGTTATTGAGCTCTCGCGTACGAGGCATTTCAGAAAATCTATATATAAGGAAATGGCTTGCTTGCGATGCGAAGTTAACGTTACTAAAGGACAAGGGAATGAATTTGACAACAACCACTGTTTAGATGGAAACACGTATGTATGATTTATTCGATTTCTCATGTGCACTGCTACTAATCATCCTATTCATGTGCAGTATGGTCTGGCGATGTAAAGGCTTGCCGTGCAATGCGAGACCAGCCTGTACATAGATAAAAAACTCAAAATAATTCGATTATTTTATTCCATAATAATATATATTTATGCAATGGAAACACAATGCAGTGAAATCCTCGCTGATTGAGTTTTATAATATCCAATGTTTGGTTTTCATACGCTGCATGTGGATGATATTTTAAAACATACCTTATTTTCTTTATACAAGGTAGTCGTACCTAGCAAACGTACGTGCTGTTCACCTGATGGTAAGTGGTAACTATTGTCAATGGACACCAACAATTCACAAAAGCAGATTATAAAAGCGTCGTTTCATCTGATACTACAGTGTTATGCTCATGCCCATGAATATGTTTAAGTGTCAGTAATTTCAGGACCAGATCTCACCACCAAACCCGCAGACTATAATGCAATTAATTGGCGGCTAATTAAAGATGAGTCGGTGGTATTCTCGCCGTCGATATTCTTTATCGTGTTGTTTCATTGCAGCGGAAACTTGCCCATTGAAGATTGCAGTGAAAATGAAGTTTGCGCTGTAAAAGCTTTAAAAGCAGAAGGCTATATTTGGCGAGGATGTGTAAGGGCTCCACTGTATAATTACTGGATTAGTTTATGTAACTATGATCTGTGCAATTACGACTCTATTAGGTCTGTTTACGATTATATTTGAGATAGTGTTTTCTCGTTTTGATTCATGTTTACAAGATTTATAAATATTATTATTGTATTGTGTTGTTTTTCTTTCTATATCAAAACATTTATTTCCCATTAAAATATATGGCAAGAAACATGGTACCTCCTAACAAAAAAAAAAGGTAAGTGGTGGAGAATGCAATTTCGCTCAGTAAGATGTAGAAGATGCTCAAAAAAGTAATACAGTCGAATTTCGACTAACAGGCGACCGGTAAAACTAAATGCAAGACAGACAAGCCGATGAAACATTTATATTTACTGCAGTCAACATAAAAAGCAGACGGTGTCTAGGGAATTCTTTGAAGAAAGTAGTCGAGATCAGATGAGCAAACCCTGGAGTCCGAAGGTACCATAATTTAATTGAATTTCACGGTTGTGGATGCACCCCTTTGACGGATTCATCTGGTGGAAACATTTGTGGCCATGTCTGTACTAAAACTCGAAGTCGTTGATCCGGATATGTATCGCAGTTCGATTTTACGATCGGCTGCACCGCGAATACTGAGATGGATGGTTGGCAATCTAGCAGCCAATCACTAAATAGCTTTTTAATATATGTTTTTAAATTTACCGATTTGAGAACATTTTTCAAAAATTAGACAACGGGTCTAAACCGCGTAATTATTATAAAGGTAAATAAGTACCTATGCTCGACGTTTTGAAATGACTTGAGTATTGTGTGTCGAACTAACGACGGTTCCAAACTAAATAAAAATAAAAATTGCGACGATCAAGTAGTGGTCTACGGTCTACCCTCGTAGTGGACAATATCCGTGCTTTACGGATACGACGCTGAGCTTCACCAGTCGGCTCGTGACCAAGAATGATGCAAGTCTAGCTAAATAAATAGGTATTTATTTAGCTTTTTAATGTTAATGAATTATACCTATATACAGATGGTTCACTATTGTTTCGCATCATTTTATTTGGCATAATTTAACTTCGCATACCTTCATTTGGCATAATGATAGTTACGCATAATATTATATAATAATATTTTGACATATTTTTTTATTAAATGAATACTTTACCTATTCAACATTTTAAAAATGCCGTTTATCCGCCAAAAATATTACCGTCCGTGTGATTACCTTTGGCTTAGTTACTACTACAAAAAAAAAGTATACTGTACATACTACATACATATTTATCTTTCTGTAAGTTCATTTTCTATAGAATGAGCCATATCTTTTGTTTTTCATTGATAGTGACGGTAAAGCACGAATGTTTAAAGAATTTTTATTTCTCATAAAAAACTTACAGTTTTACTTAAAATGAGATACAATTAGTGTTATTCACTTAACATTACTAGATTTATCTTAAATTTAAGTTAAATTACAGCGATATTGTGCTTACATATTTTTTAAGTAGACTTTTGTAGTTGTTTACATCATTACACTCCTTTAGTTCGTTCGGTAACCGGTTATACGAATAACGAATTGCAATTGTATCACAGTTTTACAACTGTAACAACGTTTATTTAAAATCCGAGTTAAACAAAACGGTGAACTAGCTCTAAAGCAACAGAGTTTACATAATTTTACATACATTTTAAATAAAATGCGGTTGAATCTGGAAAACTCTTTTAAAAATAACGTATCATCTCGTCTGTAAAGTCAAGTGGCTGGTAGTTTTCTTTCTTACACTCGCAGCCCTCAGGGATACTCGGCAGACGTTGCAGTCTGTAAGGCGTTGTTTTTAAATATTTTATTACTAAAAGAAAGCTGCATTGGATATTTTTTGCAAGCTAAGGCAAAAAATGCATAACCATTTTCTTGGGAGATTTTTTTTTATTATAAGTGACTTGTTTTTAGCGTTGTAGAACCTATTGTATCAAGACAAAGCTGTAGCTGAAGTGTTTGAAGTTAAAGATTTTAATATATAAAATTCTTACTTCTGATTCTAAAGCTATATATTTGTAGATATGCTTATGCAGAAGGTCATAATGTTTTTTTAATTCAAGTTCTATATATCTGTACGGTTTTATAGGCCGAGATATATAGTATCTATCTATCAGTAGAAAAATCTTATAATTATTGTAATCACTGACATTTATCATCGACATTTTATTACTTATTTGGCATGCATAATACAATTAATTTATTTGTTAAGCTCTATTTAAAATATAACATTGTAATCTTAAATTGATTTGAATTCCTGTCGAACTAACATTATTGTTTAAATTTTCGTATGCCATTCGGCGAATCATAGAAGAACTTTATTAATATGTAACACTGTAACATCCTTGTAACCTATGTTTTACGAAATAAATGAATTCAATTGAGCCTTAAAAAAACAGTAAAAATATTAAATATCTACGATAAATATGAGCTTTTCTGTGAATTGGTTAATGATGTGAAATTGCTCATACCCAAAGTGCTTCTATAACCTGTTACCTGGCTCGGTGCCTACGTCTGAAGGACTTTGGCATCAGGCCAAAGGAAATAGTTGATATGCCTTGACCTTAAAAAGAGCTCAAGTGTTTCAAGATAACGAAGTCTGAATATTATATTTTTTTTGCAAATTGTTGACTCTATGTAGATTGATGTACAATTTAATGAAAATATTTTTTCATGTTTTCTTAAGAAATTATTGTACGCCAGCTTCTTAGCCTGTGTTATTAATATACTTATATATATTATGTTCTCAAAAGCGCTAAGGCTACATGACTCAGAGGAATAAGCCAACCGGAGCGGAGGTGTCATTGCCTATCTGCCCCCGCTGCCGAATGAAATAACCGCTTATCATACACTTCATATAAAACTAGTTGTGAAATCCTATGTTTTGACACTAGCACGATATAAATTACAGCTCCTTCCCCCTTTTCCCCGCTAGTTTTGGCAGCATTATTTACATAGATATTTGCGAACATTTCGTGCCTATGTTGTTTTTAGTCTGAGCTACATTAGAAAATTTTATATCGCGGTTAAGGTTTTTTTCGCAAATGAATATTTTTTGTCGTTCATGATAACCTTTTTCTGACAAATATAAACACCACAAAAAAGAATCGGCGATATCAGTCCAGCCGTTGACGCCTGGTACCGGGACCAGGAGAAATAGGGATTCATTTGATTTGATTCATATATAGATATTCTTCACAGGAGATCTAGTCTCAGTCTGAGACTACAACTCTACTCACTTATAAGCCAATTGAGCGTAAAATATTAACATTTCCAGAAGCACACAAATCCCACGCATTCTTAAATCATAAACGGAACTTCAATAAATTTTATTTCATACCATTTAGTAGTCCTAACTGTAGTATTTGCGTTGATATATAATAATCCGATAACTTACCACGGCGACGAGTATTACTGTGATACGAAGTCTGAACGGTCGTCGTAATGACCACATATATCTTTTTAATGAACTACTGACCTGCTTTCGTTATGCGAATACGGGCTTTCCTGACAGTTCTCCCAAATATATAGTTAGTTTTACAAATACTGGCGAACTAGCTTTAATACGCGGTGAGGGTATTTTCCCAATGAAATGGATGTCATTTTATTTGTGCAAAAAGTTAGCTGAAATGCACTTAGGGTTTGAAAATACATTCAGCTGTCTCTGCTATCAGTGCTTTCAAATTTGAGCTTAGGGTTATCTACTCTGAACATGGATATGTGGTTTATGATGCTAAATCTAGTTAAGCGTAAGACAGAAATTGATATTTAAAAATTAAAACTTTACTATTATTTGGGATGATAAATTTAATCTAGTAGGCTAAGGTCCCTTTCGGCTAAATGGTAAACGCTGGCATAATGGTAAAAGAGCAAAGAGTGAGAGAATGTGCAAAGAGCAAAATGGTAAAAGCGCAGTATGGTCAATATTACTGTTGTATATGTAATTAGCTTCCAGAATGATATTAATAGTCTTCTGTAAAAAAGATTTGAAGAGCGTGAGCTAGAGCTTAAGCAATTTCTTCAGAAAGTTGTTCAAGGTACTTAGGCAGAAAATATATGACAATGTCCCCGCATCTAGGCAAAGAGCCGGAGATGGAGGAAAATGGTCTCCTACTGCACCGGGGCAACTGGCAAATATAGCAAACTGTCATAATTATAAAATCCTACTTATTCCAATGCTTATAAATGGATCCTCATTTCTTCTTGTAACAAAATGAAGAGTAGCCATCATTTTAATTCTTTTAAAATGAGTTGTCATTTCTTTCGTTCATCTAAGAGAAATATTTGATCTCGTCAAGCCAAATTACAGGTTGTAAACCAAACTCCTTGTTCAACACCAGCCTAACTACAAAAAAACATGATAATCACATCTCGATGCAGTGATCATTGCTCGCCCTTGTCTGTTTTTAATAACAGTGTTTTGACTTCCAACCGATAAAATGAGTGATGCAGCTGACTTTAAATACGAATATTCGTATTATGTCAGTCGACTAAAACATGTTTGTCCTACTTGTACTACTACTTTAACTTGTACTACTACTTTAAATTGTGACTTTATGAAGTTGCAATTTGAAGTGAGGGGCCAAATATTTATGTTGCCAGTAAAATCTAGAAATGTTTGCAGAAAATGAGGTATTTTTACTATTTATGTTTTGCTATAATATAATAACATAGTAATAGCAATAAGTCCATTTGATAGAGATTTATATATGTTTTTGGTATATCATTTCCTTACTTTGGGTGTGCTTTGTGTGTGTAAAATGTATGTTTGCAGGCGTCATTGAAAAAAAAAAACTTGACGGGTGAGTAATGCTTACCCAAATATTCACCGATTAAGATATCTATTTGTATTCGTGCAAGTGGTATTTGTTGCATCACTAGTATAAAATGGTAATGAGTAGTGTAGAACGCACGCTAGTTTGAGATGCCCCGAGGCGCCCCAAGTTTCTTTCAACACGTACCATACTGTGTGTTTAATGCCTTACTTCACTCTTCTCTATCAAAGGCGTCTGAGAGCGCCTGAAAGGATTCAAGATTCGCAATCGCGTTGCCGTAAACGAGATACCATTTAGCCAAGGGCAAACACACGGACGGTAATATTGTTTGGCGGATAAACGGCATCTATCTAGCTTTGAATAGAAAGAGAAAATTATAGCATCAGAGTTTACAGCCTTTTAAGTTGCGAAACTGTTTTGCACGGTCGCATTCCTTTATGTACAAAAGAAAGTGGTAGTCCAATTCGAACGAAATTTCTTGGCAACTGTTATATCTGCAGTAAAAATATAATAGTACAAAACATAACAACTTATATTTTCATACATCGTGCTTGAAAGAACTTTGGGTGTAAAAGCACTAAGTATTTTTACTTGATTGTAAGCTTCATTGCAATTTAAACCGGAGCTCATGTAGTTAAATAACCATTATTACTTTGCATGAACAAATTGCGTCTTGGTAATGTGCCTAGTACAGAACACAAATGCTCATTTACCGGCTTCGAGACAGCAAAATAAAAGAAAAGAATATGACTCTACTCCATTAATTATACATTAAAGCAACAAAAAGATACTCACTAGCTAAAGTGTTAACAATATTTATTCGTTTTTAACATTTAATAATAATAATAATAATAAATCATTTATTTCAGGCTGCATAGGCCCATAGATATATACCTTAACCTAAAATACATAATTATAAATTCACTTCCTTTGCACTAAGTTGCGTTCCTGGGGTATAGTTCCGCGGAAGCGACGGAAAACAACACCCTGCGGCCAAAAGCTTTCATCAAGCACCTGTTCCAGCATACAGGTCGGCACTCGCACCACGAACGCCTTGAAGTTGACGTTGCGGCGCGACTCCAACAGCTGCACTCTTAGCACATGATTCAGCTTCTGGCTGACATATCTCGCGATATCCTCTGCCTCGGTGGTGTAGTGCAGGCGCGAGATAAACACCGGGGTGTTCGGCGCGGCGGCACGTACCCTATGTTTCGGGTCTACAGGTGCCTTGCCATAGCCGTTCTTCGTGTTTCGTGAACGGCGCTTTCTCCTTTGCACCGTCACAAAACCATCCTCTTCAGCCCGAATCGTTGCCTTTGTAGGCGCATGATTAACCGGGGGAGCAGTAGGAGTGCTCGCAATGACCGGTGAGTCATTCGATTGTGTTGTTCGAGCAGTGGCGCGGGGAAGAGCTGCGGGGGCGGGCGCGGGGTTACGTGACGCACGCGCAGCGCATATCGCAGATTCAGCAGGCGGCTTCGGCGACAAAACTGCTGACGCGAAGCTGACGACCGATGCATCGAGGCATGCACCTCGACGCGTGTTTACATTGTTGACACGCGCCGGTGACCCAGTTATTGGCGCATTCTTGCGCAATTCTTCCACTTCGAAACGCAAGTCTGCGACATTGTTCTGGGATTCATCCAGCCTCTTCTGTACGGCAGCCAAACTTGCCTTCAAAAAGACCATGTCTTTGAGCATGCTTGACACATCGACGTGTTCGTAGGTAACTACAGGTAATTTGTGTAGCTCCTTCGCCACAAACGTTGGCACGTCGTCAGGATCAGTCTCCTTCAGCAGGGTGATGATGTCCTGCAAGCTTTTCTTTGTCCCGTCACGCCGTCGAGACACCATCTGGTCGCTTTTGTTCAGCAACCGGAACAGCAACAGCTTAGCAGCTGCAATGTCATCTTCGCTGAAGCTACTTACACAGATCTGAACGGCGGACACCTCGTCCATCACGTCCAGCCTCTGTTGCAGGAACGCCAGCAGCTCATTTGCCACAAGTGGGTCACTCATGGCAACAAATTTAGCGAGCGTCGGCTTACGCCGCGCTTTACGTTAATAATACGAATTATTATTAAATAGCGTGTTACACGTCCGCCTCGGAGCGCGCGACAAAACCGTATTAAAACACCGCAGAAGCAGTGTTTATATCATTATGAAGTATTTTTATTATTTATAATGTTTTGCTATCATATAATAAATTAGTAATAGCAATAAGTTCATTTGATAGAGATTTATATATGTTTTAGGATATCTTGCCCTTATTTTGGGTGTGCTTTGTGTGTGTGAATTGCAGGCGTCATTGAAAAAAAAAAGAGAAGAAGAAGAAAAGAGTATGACTACTCCATTAATTGTACATTAAAGCAACAAAAGTTACTCACTAGCTAAAGTGTTAACGATATTTATTCATCTTTAAGATTCAAAACACCGCAGAAGCAGTAAGCATACACGATGTACGGGGAAGGCACATCAAAATGATAACTCATAAGATAAAAGTTAAAAGAAATTTATTTTAAGTCAGATAGAAAAAACTTTAAAACTAATGCTAATTGACCGACACGCGGCGAAAGGAACGGTTTTATGTTTCCTGAACCGATTGATTGCAACTACTGATTATTGTGTCGAATGTATGAATTTTGTTCACTTCGCTGCGTGTTGATGTCAGCATAAAACTAAAACCACAGTATAAATATGTACAAACAGTACGGAAACTGCCTACAAACGTGCGAAACGGCACGCACACATAAACATGCACACCGACGAGACCCCTAAGCGGCACTCGCTACTGAGAGCACCGCGACAACCGCTTAGGCGTCTCGTCGGTGTGCATGTTTATGTGTGCGTGCTAAATGTGTCAGGACTAAAATGTGACGCATTCATCCATCATCAGCATCATTTAGCCGCTCGTGGTCCACTGCTGGACATAGGCCTCTCCCAAATTGCGCCACAACAACCGGTCCTGCGCCTTCCGCATCCAGTCCCCTCCAGCGACCTTCTTCATTATTTGGTATCAAGTTAAAAGCAGGGTGTAATATATTTTCCCTTGAGTTGGTTAATAAGAGGCAATTTATCAATACTAAAACAACCCACACAATCTTTACCATCAAGATGCAATTAGCTTCTAAAGACACTGCAGCCGATAAAAGTGAATTGAATAACGACTGCTTACAATTGATTTATGGGTTTAAAGTCAACAATTTGCAACTGTTTGCACTTCGATTAAGTTAAATTTAAAAAAATATATTTTTTAAAAAACGATGCTTGCACTAGGAGTAGCTCCTGCATCGCGGGGGTGTTCACAAACATACATTTCACACACACAGAGCACACCCAGAGTCAGGACGAATCTTTGCAAATCACACAAAGATGGGGGAGAGAATAAAAGTGGCAAGGCAACCGCTTTAGCCACTACACCAACCGTGCACTCATTATGAAGAAAACCAGTTATTTCTTACAATACAATACAATTCTTAATTGATAACTCCTCAGTTACAGGTAATTCATTATTTCAAGTAGTTACACTACAATAACTATTCATAAATCGATAAATTACAATAGTCATTAATTTCTAGTTAATAAATGAATTATTGAATTAAAATTATTTCATTACATAATACATAGAATTACTACACAAATTATTATTAATTACTTTCGTTTTGTTATGACAAATGTGGTTGATTCGTTTGTCTGGTTTATTTCATATCTCGAACTTTTCCAATTATGTATTGGCGATGGCTTGTAGATCAAATAATTCAGATTTCATATTTTAATTAAAAAAAAGATCAACTGCTTTTAGAAGGCAGGGCATTTAATGACACTAGTTATTAGATTATTTGTAGACTTTCTGGCTTCTGAATGCCCGTAACGACTATCATAGATTGTCAAAAGGCAAATAGAATATGCTTCAACAAACCCTCCAAGGCATTCCGTTGTGTTATGTTGATCACCCATCCACGGCCGATGACTATAATAAACATTGCTTAACCCGACAATTGTTCGATCCGCGCAGCTCTTGTTTTACTTTTCAATTTATTAGCACCTTTCAATGTATCATGTTAAATATTTGGCAGATGTAAATTGTAGGTTGGTGAGCAGGTTATTGTTACTTTGATAGCTGTTTACAAAGATATCCGGGTGCATAACAAATGACGTTGTTGTTTTGATCTGAATCATTATGTTCTGGTTGGATGGTTATTCTCTGATATAATTTAGTTTCAATTACAAACAACCTGTTTCATCACACCTGTTTCATAACCGCAGAAGATTGTGGCAGAGGGGTGTGGGGAACACCGACATTTCACTTGTTATGTTTAGGTCCTAAATGATAGGGAATAAACCTATAACCAACTACCGCACACACTTTAAAATTTCATGGTGTTTCTGAAAATTTCGTATAGACAAATCCTAAATGACACGTTTGTGAAACCCGGGGCTCGAACCTGAGACTTCATACACAGCGATGGTATACACTGCCACTAGACCTTTAATTTAAGGTTTTAGGGTCAAATGAATAAAAACATTGTCGTTAAGTGTTTTTACATGGGGACCGGTAAACAGGGCCGGCTTGGGCAGTACTTTACAGTAAATTATCGCGTTGTCCAATATAGCACAGTAAAGGGTGCACCGTGGTTTATTACAGCACATATACAACCCTGCGTGACCATTACGTGGTCAGGAACCTCCGACGTAATTGTAGGGGCACTTCAGGGAATGAGAATTACTTTAACGTGTAGACCAGTTTGTTTATTTAATCGCGCTAATCTCTGAAACGACTAGTCGAATTTTCATTATTCTTTACACAAATACCCAATGTAATCAAAACAAAATATTAGTAAACTAGTTTTAATCACGGATCGTCTAGAATGTTCACAAATAGATTGTAAAAAAAATAATATTTCGTCTATATTTCCTAATTTTCATTAAAGCTTAATTTTATAAACACGAAAACGAAACAAAAACTTGTAAATATGGTCACATTAAATGCCCTGAGCTATAGAGACAGTTTTTATCAGACCAAAACTTAAGTAAATTCTATGTTAATGTTCGGCATATTTCAATAGAAAATACAAGATAAAGGAATGATGCAACGAATGCCGATCAATATCACTTATAATTAAGGTAATATTTAAGAAATCTCACCGTATTATCAGGAATGTGGTTCTGTCAGTGGTGACAGTAATATATTACTGACATAAACTCTTGAGATTCGGCCAGATAGTACTTACCTGAATAGTTGGTTTCCGCTCGTTCAACGATCCTTCTATTTGGTTCACAAAAATGTGAAAAATTGTCTTGATAACGTCTAGCGTGGATCCGTCAATGCCACATTTTTATTTCGTTTTTTTATTGTTTCATTTTCTAACGTAGGTACTTGCTTTTGGGAATGGTTTGTGTCTGTTATTCTCTAGACAAGTATATTTCAACGTTTTAGATAAAAATTATATTGTAGGTCATCTAGAATAAAATAATTATGTTTCTAGCATCGAGATTATTAAAGGTTTAATGGTATTAATGGCTTTAGTTTTCATGAATATAGACTGTAAACAGACCTATAAAGGTGGTAAAACTTGTATAGCAAAATGTCCATCCTCGTCCTGCCAAACTTTGGTGTAAAAGGCCTATCGTGGTGTTGATGTTTTATTTCATTAGGAATAGAGAATTAATTTGCTTTTAACGCTTAACATCCCAAGCTGGATGACAGCTTGTGATGTTAAGCATAGTGTAAAAGGTTCAGCGTGTTTTCAAATCACTCACTGGTTATAAAACCACCTTAAGGGTGCTAATTTGGTTCAAAAGGCAAAAACATGTCATGGGCCCTGAATAGCAAAGCATTTTCAATATTTGTGAATATGCAAGGACTATAGTTACAACAACCTAGCATAGAATAAAGTAGACACCTTTATTTAGGCTGGCCCTCAATCATCTCATGACATAAAAATTAAACATGACAAGCAAAAACACATCTGTTAAATCCTACCGAGATGTTCAACGGCGTGATGTTTCTTGAATTACTTTGTTTTATGTTAATTCTTACCTTCTTTACAAGGTCACCAGTTCCAGTCATCAAGCACACATTGTTATGAGTCACGGTTCATAACAAAACAATATCTTCCAAGTCCTTTGTTCGTATCTCACAGGAAATACTGCTAAAAGCGTATTTTATCCGAACATCATCAAACGAGATAAGATTGGTACTTTTTATGAGCGCATCAGGGCAAATAACATGTCTATGAGCCTTTAATGGAAATCTCTGGTAGTATTTTATGTTACAACATAATACTGTACACTCCATCAGCTATTCCATCAAAATTTTATTACAAATGGTAGCTTATTATTGTACGAAATCCTGGTTCCGGAGAACAAAGGCATTTTTATGCAAGCAGTACTTTTATTATGCATTTCGTTTTTCACAGAATATGGAATGACAGCAGTTCAGATGTAAATGTAAGTTAAAGTTCAAATATTCTTCTCATTTTAATAAAGGATACAAAAAATTAACTAAAGGATATTTAAGGTTAAATATAATGCTTTCATGGTTTAATTTTTAAAAGAATTTATTAGACTTTATACGACATGGACAGGAATCAAACAATAAGTAAAAGGAGTAAAGTAAAGGACCAATTGACTATAGGATTGTGTATCGCTGCTGTGCTATCTATTCTGTGGCTTCGTCGTGTCGATGGCTTAGTCAAATTTTATTTTGACTTGCCATCGTGGTGAAAGGATTAGCCAATTCGCTTTTGAGAACTCGCGAATTGCCCAGGGTGCGCCGGACGTAGGGAATCGTTGTGTACGTCACTCGGGGAGGCTCCTTTCATGCACCCCATAAAAATGTCATAATATATAAAAATAAATCAAAGATTTTTTATTAGCCGGATATTTTAATAGTAATCTGGGTTTCATGAAAAAAGGCAGTAAACAAATGAAAAACACGTGACCTCGCGGTCAGAGGCGCACACACTAACCACTAGACCATCGAGGCAGCTATTAGCAAATATAATGTATCTTACATTTATCGCATACTAAGCTGCACGGTATATTTAACTCACGTATATAGCAACCCTTGATATCACCATAGGTTTCATGACGTATTAATGTCCCTTACTCAATAATTAACTTAACAAGGGCCTAGTCATTAAATCGAATTGATCCTTGTTTAAACCGGGATATCTTTGGCGTTTAGGCAAATTATACGTATATTACAATTTATGGTCTGTAATTATTAGTCAGTTATACAGTGGCTTACATTGATAACTTTCCCTTGTCTATATTTTTCTCACAACATTTAGTTTTTTATTTAATACTTATGCCATTTGTGTCAAATTTCGAAAGCTGGTGAAACATATGCATAAAGTTTGCATATACTTGCATATACAAAAAAGATGCACGCACATTTTTTGTTTTGCTAGGCTTAATGCTTTACAAGAGAATCTTATGAATACACAGCATAATGTCTTACAAATAACATACTGCCAGGATACCATTTAATCAAAGGCGAATCTTGAAGTGAAACTATTCGATGAAACAATAACATCAGATTCAAGGTTGGGTTCCAGAGCATACAGATGCAATGTTACCTATGTTTATTTCCTACTCTAGGCGGCTTCCAAAAATTGATAGCAACCTGAATAAAATACCATAGCTATATCAAAACTAAAATCCTTTGTTTTAAAATCACTAAGACTAACTAGCCTTTGTCTGTCTTCAGGAACTCCTGAAACTGTAAAATATTTCAATATAAATACTATTTAGTACACAAGTGGATAACAACCACATCGAAAGTAACATATAAGAAGGAGGGGAAGAGGACGCTCTAGGATTAGCTACATCCAACAAGTGAAAGAGAAATATTATATATAGGTATAACTATATTTGGCATTACTCAGTCTCCCGCTTTGCTTTGAAGGGAAGTAAAGATACATACTTTCCAACTCCAACTATATACTTCTGATTAAATTCGTAGCGGGTTCCCAAAAGTTACAAACGGTATTGTTTAAAAAATTCACAGCCTTCTATACAATCGGCGACGCAGTCACTTTATTCACTCACCGACCATACATCCCATTATACACACATTTAGCGATGTTCCGATAGCATTTAAGTTTTTACCGCCGCCATTTTTACAAGCCACATCGTGTTCAAATAAACGCAAATAACTTGTTCGTTGCGTTTTAAGTTGAATCCTGCGGCGAAGCTTGGAAACGCATATGCATTGCATTTTTCCCATGTGAGAAAGATCTGTTTTCTAACGGCGGCAGTATAAATCTAGTATAGGGTCGCACAATATAATCATAATAATTTATGCAATTTTACTTATTAGCTAATAAACTTTGAAATCCTTTTAAATGTTTTGATATCTCTGATAGTTTCCGAAAGTGATTGATTGAAGTTAAAAAGATTGTCATTTCTCGTATTATTTTGAAAAGTTATTGATGCAGTTTTACTCATTAGGTATATCAATATCAATATGATATTAAAAGTACGTTACTTTTAATATTATATTGATATTAATCATTTTTGATATCTCTTATAGTCACTAAATAATCGTCTGGACACACTTAACGATTACACTCTGTATACGAGGCAAATTAACAAAAGGTATTCTCAAAATCATCTCAGTTTTGTACAAGAAAAATACAAGCGTGTCTCTTTGATAATATCTACAATCATACATTGATTATTTTATAAAGGCCTGTTATATCCAGAATTCAATTTAATAAAATCATACATTCAACTACTTTTCTTAACTGTAAATGATAAATTACAAATAAATTACACTAGTCAGTTGGACCCAATTGTAGCTCTCGACTTCGGCGACTGGTCGGAAGTAGGTGTTAATTGATTGCCCCAAAGGCGGGTTCTAACGGGCACGGCGACTATATCTCATTATATTGAATGAGGTATCATCAAAATGTTGTGACTTATCCGCTATCGTGCAATCTTGAGGTCATCTCGGTCGACGTATTGATGTTTCGATCGTATTGTTTCGAATGTCTTCAGAATCATCAATCTCGTGTACAGTTAGGCGCGGGACAAACAGAAAAGACGTTGAACCAAGTCGTCTTGCGGATCGGGCACTGATGCGTCGCGTTTAAAGTATAATTTTTATTCTTATTGGAAGAAAGGGGCTCGGACAATACATGGGCGCGCGAATGTCACGTGTTCAAAGTAACCCCCTCGGGCACTTCTTCCTGAGGCATCTTGTCCGCGCCCTGTTTCTTATTTATGTTTTCGAATGAGCCATCGTCTTGCCCGTGTCTTGTCTTCGCCCGTCCTTAATGCTCTGTGTTGCGACGCTGTATGCTGTTTCATGTATAAAATTTAATTGAACGACCGCCGTGTATCCGACGTATCCGCGCCTCACCACTTATCTGTTAGTCTCGTGTCTTAGGTAGAACGGTTGCTGTATTGTGATCTGTAAGCCTATTAGAATATTTTGCCTCGCTGCATTGTGGCTCGAGTTGAAAGGTGTCGAAGGCTTTTGACGAATCGTTACAGTATTCATTAGGATTAGTGTAATGTTATGTATGATTTCTTTTCTCACGACTCCATGATGTAAAGCACTGTGCTTCTTTTCAATTCAATTGATCCTATATCGCTTAGTATAAAATTGCATCTGTATTTTACTAATGTTTCACTTAATAATGCTGCCTCGATGGTCTAGTGGTAGGCATACGCGCCTCACACTGTGAGATCTCGGGTTCGATTCCCGGGTCGGGCAAAGTGTTATTTGTAAACTTTCCATCAGGAAATTCACTATAACAGCAATTGGAACTGTGCCCGGTGGATAGCGATTGGCTCACCCCCTATCCCATTGGACCTAACAGGTGAAATGTGGGTGTTGTACACCTCTGCCACACCCTTCTGGGTAATATAGGCATGATGATATTATGTGTAACTTTATCAATCTTATAGTCTAACTCATATCTATATTGAAATCAATTTAATAATTTAAAATAGAATTGGGAAATTGGGATAGATAAGGACATAGATGATTAGTTTGTGTAACACATGCTTTGTTGCTTACAATTATAGCAGCCTATTTTTCATTGTTTATTCGACATTAGGTACTTATATTTATTTAAAAACAGTCTGACTTATTATTCTACCCACACTTGAAACGCTTCCAGTACACACAAGTACCATTTTCATTCAACCACACTTTCTCAGCTATTTACATGCCAATTACTTTCACCTAAAGTAATCGATGTTCCATTGTATGTTGAGAGCTCTCGAGTACACACTGTCCGATCTCTCGATTGTACATCGATTGCATATACAATCGATTTTGTTTAGGGTCCTCCAACACTTACACTGAATTCTTCAGATCCAACAATGCGAAGACAGGCGAGTTATTAATGCCGCCAAACGAATGTCGCTACTAACTCGAAATGTAAAAGATGCAGCATCCATAGAGATGTTTTATTTTGGTTATCCTTCCATGTTTTTTATTTCCGTGAAAAATATACCCATGCACACGACGAGACGTTGATAAGTTTATAGTTTGGCGTAAAAGTTGTAGTATGAAACAGGTACCTTAAAAAAAATATTGACAGTATCTGAACAAAGTCGTCATTGAAAGCTTTGTGCATTAGACTGTATTTCCATGATAGCGCAATGTTTTCAGTACAATCCCATCATTATTTACAATGGTACGCATATTTTTTATATCCGATTATTAATGTATTTTTATTATAATAATATGTCAATTTTTTATTATAATTTATTTAGTATTAAATCATTAGTATAATCATGTCTTTATTATATTTATATGAAAGTTAAAACGATTTTCTTACTTTCTACTTTCTTTTTACTAAAAGAAAACTTGCCAGATTTCAAGGCATAATTTTTAGTGTTAATAGTATAACTGAACAATTCGGTCCAAAGTACTATAATGATATTACTTGGGGCCCTTACCTAGTTATGATAGAAATTATGTTTTGAAACTTTAGACTTTTTGGTAGGCAAATTTTAAAACAGACATTACATTTATTGCTTTTATTGCTTTACTATAACTTATTAAATCACAAAGAAAAAATGCACCACAATTTTATCTCTATAGCTGCATTCCCGACGTCCAGTGTCCATTGGTCAGCAACAATCACTCGGGCAACACGCGTCGGATGCAACAGAAACAAGACTTCAGACAATTATGTACGTCGCCGCTTCGCACTCATTTTATTTGTTCCTCTACACGTCGCCCTTTACAAAACTTTGTAGCTTTTTGTAGGTGATTTATAAGCGTAGTAGACAATGAACCAAAACACGTAATTTATTTTTTATTGGCCGTGGGGCGTGTGTAGAGTGGTGCACTTGTCATCGCTGCAAGGATCAATTTGGTAGAGATATTATATCTATGCGTTTTTCTGATAGTTAGTCACGGTTTTGTATCGAAAGAGGTTTTAATATCTCAGGTCTTAACCGCTTAATCTTTAAATTTAGTCGATATATTTTGTTTTGCTTAAATAGGACACATACGTATCTAAAAAGTTTTTTTTTTTTTAACTACCAATTATATGTCTTGCACGTTGCTTTTTATTTAGTTGCTTATAAAATGACATCTTAAAAGTCATCAGTTTGATTGACAACTAGCTTTTTCTCGCGACTTCTTCCGTAGTAGACGCCCCCGCGCTTCAAGCGTTCAACCTCACTGTTATTTGGACACAAAAAATTAGACAATTCAATTTTATTAATTTGCATTGATGAACAAACTTATTGTTTCCAAAAGATAACTAAAGCATTGTCAATTGTATAGTCAGAAGTAATTATTATGGCTCTGGCTCTTTCATAATCCAGTTTATTTATAAAAAGTTAACCCTGAAGTTGAGAATTTCATGTGAAGTTCGTAGAATTCAGTACATTTGGTAATAAAGCGACTCCAAAGTACATACGTACATCAACCCAGCACAGTCAATGTTTATTTACCAAGCTTACTCTAAATACGCGACACTGTATGTCGCAAGCTTTTCTCTCCAGAATTTAACATAATCCTTAGCATAATCTAAACGAAATTTCTCGCAACTGCTACACCAATTTACAACAATGATAAAGTTTTATCTCCGAAATGAACACACAACAGTTTTGCATGTTGGTGTGAGCTAAACAAAAATAGCTACAGCGCTTTTAGCTTTTTAAAAACAAAATACATCACTCAACGGAACTGTGAGTCGCGACTTAACATTGTTCTGCGTTTTGTCGCTATAGCAACGTTAAGTCTAGTTTACACAGCCTTAGCAGGTGGTACTTGTAGCTTAATGATTACTCAACAAATAAATAAAAATTGTATTACTGTGAGTAAGCAAGGTAAAATGCTGAGTGTCGATTTGTTGATATTGTATTCGAGCTTTACACCTTATCCTCAACACATTCATGTAAAACCATGCTAAGGCTTTCAAATTCTTCTTGTCGTGTCAATGACATATGTATATAATCAATAATCAATAATTCTTTAATCTTTTAATATCCTTTGATCTGAATAGAAAATGTTGTAATCGGTTGCCTAATAACAATTAACATTTGTTTTCAATAACTTTTTGTGGAATTTTTAACTAGAAATATATATGGCATGATTATTTTATCTAACTATTAAAATCTAGTACATATTGCAAATAATCACTAATCAAAGGATTAATAAATTGTTCACGTCATAAGTGCCATTTCCATGAAACGAACAGTTTATTTATTTTTAATCAAAGATCAATTTTTACAAGCAAAATGTTAGTAAAGAGTATCCAATTCTAAGCTCGTGTAAACCAGCCATTAATCCAAAGTGTGACTGTTTCGATTCGCATCGGCGGCTTTTATTAAAATTCTCCTTATTTGTTGGCGGTTTTTTGTAGGAAACGTCAGACTAACGACTGGCTGCACCGCGGGCTTCTAGGGTTCCGTCTCTTAAAAGGAATATTTTCTTTCAGGCGCTGCAAGCTTGACTCCTTTGCGGTTTTTATTCGATATTTGAAAAACATTTTGTGGTGATTTAAAACCTTTTTTGTAACCAAGTCGCTGTCTAACTAATTGTAAGTGGAAACTACCAGCAATAAAAACTATACAGCAACATAGTAAAGATCTAAGAAACAGTTGAAAAAGATATGGGACCGGAGGAACCTGCGACCTTACTGCACACCGGGCAGCCGCTTTAGCCACGTTCAAATGATGCTGGTCCCATATCTTTTTCAACTGTTTCTTAGTATAATTTGCTAATCATAGCTAAATGCTATACAAATAATTAATTAGATAGTAAAGATCGTCAGACAACCTGAAGGTGTAACGATGTGCAAAATGAATTAATAGCTACTTTTCAGGTTTGTTACAAAAGCCTTCTTGTTATAATATAAAGGCCTTAATGAAGTACCATAAGCTGACTTGGCTCTTCCTATAACTTTCTTGGTGTGAAATCTGTGTAAGTGCTCATAAAATGATACTGCGAACCCGCAATATGCCTAAGGCGATGATTATGAGTTTATGACATTATCCTCTTAGGACCGCTCTTTGTAACAACCTCCCTTAGACACATGTTACAACACGCTTATTTGCAGTTTGATATGAAAATTATGATGGCTCTATTTACTGTACTTTATTGAGTGTTGTCGTGTTTTACGAAGATAGGCGATAATGATAGGACAGCTTTGTTTTGCTTACTAGTCTTGCCTATGAAGATCCTTCCATGCCTAAAAATGCCTTATAGTTAAACTCATAGCGCTGTTTCATAAAAAAACAGAAATAACTTGCGATATTTATGATATTTTAGGCTTAAAATTAGAATAATAAACATAAGGTTTTATTATTTCTCCGATTAAAATGACAAATTTAAATCTGAGTTCAAACCCGTAATGTTTAAACTCACTAACTCTCTGAAACTACACAGCCATAAAAAAGAAGAGAGACTGTATAATGGCCAGTTCATTAATTCTAACTGTTTTTTTATTAAAATAGTTCTTAACTATATCTTATGCAAAACACGACTATCTAAGTTAACACTATTAAATCAACATTTACAAAATTGTATAACCATCTCAACTTCCGCCATCTTAGAAACTCTTTCGTATTCGTTTTAGAATATGCTTTTAGCATCTCGTTAAAGATCCCTGCACGTCTGGAGTGGTATTCGCATATACAGCCGCAAAATATTCCCAGACATCTCCGACTACCCACTAGAACGCTGTAAATGCTTTTTGTTACACAAGCATGCCGACATCGTGTTAACAAACGCTTTTAACAAATACCTTTGTTGGGAATTCCTCACGGCTTTCAGAATTAGGAAACATTTAAATCCCCATCGACATTTTATCGGTACGTTCTTGAACGTGATTTTGACGAAATGTTTTGATCGTGGAAACTCGTATCGTATTTTAAGTGATTTAAATGCGATTGGGGAACGATTTTGGATAACTTTTGGGGAAATACTCTTTTAAAATTCTGAATTTCTGTTTTAGCATCCAATTTGTTCTGAGAGGTTGATGCCTCTTAAAAGAACTTTGAACGGTGATACCTTCCTGATTGGAAGCTTATGTCTCCCTATTTGTGGATCTTAAAAAGCTTGAAGTGCCCTGTTTTTTATAAGTTATGATTGTGTGGTATAATGCCTTCGTTTTCTTTTGCAATAGATTCTTGATTCACCTTAATACTAATTTTGCGAAGAAATTCCAGAACACTAATTTGAAATTTGCTATTTTTGAATATCAATTGAAAATAGCATTTGTCAAGTGGGTTATGAATCTATTGGTATGATAGCACATAACCCAGTATTTCAATAACGAAGTCATGGCTACAGGGATATCCAACATACAAATTTTAGCTTACAAGTTATTTGCAAATACAAATTACATACTAGAATTTTTGATTTTTGATAGCACATAACCCAGTATTTCAATAACGAAGTCATGGCTACAGGGATATCCAACATACAAATTTTAGCTTACAAGTTATTTGCAAATACAAATTACATACTAGAATTTTTGTTGAATGTACGGGTCATCGCCGTACAGTAGGTATAAGTGGAGTCAGCATATTGCGACACTGCCGATACATCATTCGATTAATTATACATTAACAATATTAAGGAGTACGCGATTTGTCGTCATACCGTGCGCGACTCATTCTCATCCCATTTTATCCCATTAGTTTTATAGTAGTGAAATAAAGTATCTTTTTATCTTTAATCTTAGTTTATCTCAATCTCATCCAACCCCGAACATTGGTCCTTCGAGCCGGATGCGGGATCATTACGCGTGTGCTTTGTAGTCTCCCGTGTACGTGTATCTTAAAACGTAATAAACGCGTGTGCTATATAGTGTCGTGTGTAAGTGTCTCGCGAAACGTAACAACTAGACTTTGGATAACAGTGCGAACTATTTGCAACAATCTCATTTCGTTGATCCTGATTGACCTTGGTGTTTCGAAAAAGGCACCACCTTCTCATCTCTAACCTCCGTGCTGGTAACCGCACCCCATCGTCTCATCTTAAGTTTGGCGTTATCCTAGGAACGCGAAACTACCCCAGGTTTGTTTTTGCAGCCATCGCAAGAACAAAGTTGCTGATATATCTCTGATCCTGACGAAGTCTTCTGAACAAGTAAGGCCTCTTTTACTATCTTAATAATGGCGCAAATGGACGACATTTTAACTACCCAACAGCAAATCATTGAAGCTGTAGATAAGCTCTACATCAACTTCAAGAAAGATGCAGTTGAGCGGAAGACGCCTGACTATTTGCGTCGCCGCTTGGACACCTTGGAACAATACTTTACAGAGTTCCATAACAACCATATGAATTTGCTATCATTTGGTGATCAATCTCATACGTATTTCACTACTAATCAATACGATCTCTTAAAGCAGAAATACAATAATATAAAAGTAGCGTTTCAAACCTTTAATCCTCCGGTAGATAGGTCGCAGTCTACCGAACTGAAACCGCCTACTTTTGTACCTCCTGCTAAACCTCAAACCTCAAATCCTATATCTCAGAATCCCAATAGTAGCGAGATCTTTGTCGTGAACAAATCAGAAGATCTTTTAAGGCAGCAAGCTACCAACTTTAAGGCATTTTTGCGAACCACTTCAAACATAGAGCTCGATCTTGTTACGGAAACGTGGGAGTTTGAAGACATCTTAAAAACCTTAGGTATCCGTTGGGCTGCGATTGATTCCTTGCACTGGAAGCTAGATAATGAGCTAGGCGGCTCGAACAGTGAATACGAAGAGCAATTCACTCACTACGAGAAACATTATAACAAGATCAAACGAGACATCAACAAGAAAATGTGGTCCGTCGCTCATATTGCAAAATCTACCCCTACCATAGAGATAGCTACCTTCGAGGGCAGCTATAATAAATGGGTTTCGTTCAAAGATCTTTTTACTGAAACTGTGCACAATAATCCATCTCTTTCAAATGCGCAAAAGATGCAGTTTCTTAAGACCAAGATCAAAGGCGAGCCTGAGAAATTGATCCAACACCTTCAAATAAGCGCTGATAATTATCCTGTTTGCTGGAACATCCTCAATCATCGCTACAACAATAAACGGCAGATTTTTACATCTCATTTCAACAACCTCATGAATATCCCTGTCATTCAACAACAATCTTCTAATCAAATCAAACGCATCCACGATACTACGTATGAGAGCGTAAACGCTATTAGGAATCTTGGAGTCGACGTTTCGTCTTGGGATCCTTTCCTTGTATGTCTACTATCTCAAAAGCTGGATTCGGACACTTATGACGATTATCTACAATCTCTGCGATCTCCGAGAGAACTGCCCGTGCTGGCAGATTTTCTAAACTTCTTAGAAACGAAGTTCATGACCCTAGAATCGTCACGAAGAAAGGAAGGTAGTACCACCCATAAATCGTCTCCTCACGCAAATAACCAACAAATAACTCATAAAAATAATAACCCTAACTTCAAACGAAATTATAATAACCCTAAGAATACCTATACTACTACAAATCAGGTCATTTCGCAATCGACAAAGTCTAATAACAATAGTCGCGAAAAACGCAAGCTATGTCCGATTTGCAACGCAAGTGACCATCGTATTCATGCCTGCCAAAAACTATTGCAAATGCAACCTTATGCGCGAAAAACTGCTATTACGAATTTGAACCTTTGTGTCAATTGTTTACACTTTCATGAAGGTAAAAAATGCCTTTCTCAAGTTAAGTGCAAAGAGTGTAATAAAGATCATAACTCTATTTTGCACGAATCTTTTACCTCAATAAATGCAAATTCCGATGCTTCTCGATCTGGGTCACACGCGGCAGTGGTTGCGAAATGTCCACAACAGCAAGAAAATAACACTGTTGCGTCACTGCAGAAGCACCCATCTGAAATTCTGCTGGCCACTGCAATCGTAAATGTACAGGCAGCAGATGGCTACTACCATAAGATGAGAGTTCTTTTAGATCAGGGCTCGCAAACTTCAATCATAAGGGAAAGCGCAGCTCAGTTGTTGAAGTTACCTCGACAAAAATGTAATGGTTACATCTCTGGCATCGGCAATAATGAAAATAATTGTAAAGGAATGATCTCTATAAGGTGTTCGTCTCTCATAAATGATTTCACATTTGATACAGATGTTTTCATTATGAATAATCTTGTAAATAACTTACCTCGGTGTACCTTTCCCAAGCCAAATTGGTCTACTTTAAATCAGATAACCTTAGCAGACCCTGAGTTTTATAAAAGTAGGCCGATTGATATTTTATTCGGGGCTGATATTTATTCCACTATTTTAATGGATGGTATCTGTCGATTGGAAAGGCAATTACCCGTTGCCCAACAAACACAACTGGGTTGGATTCTTAGCGGCAATTGTCAAACGTTCCAATGTAACGTAATCTTGAACAATATCGAAGATATTCAGCAGTTCTGGGAGATGGAAGATATTCAAGAACCTCTAGCAATATCGGAAGAGGATCAAAAATGCATCGACCTTTACCAATCGTCAACCTTTAGACGTGAGGACGGCAGTTACGTGGTCAAGATACCCTTTAAAGAAAATTTTGAAGATAAGTTGGGCGAATCTAAAACAAAATCAACTGCACAATTCTTTCAAATAGAAAAGAAACTAGGTAAACGACCGGCATTGGCACGCGACTATAATTTGTTTATATCAGAGTACCTCGAACTCGGTCATATGACACCGGTTACAACATACGCCGACATAAAGCCAGACTGCTACCTGTCGCATCATTGTGTGCAAAGGGCTGAATCATCTACAACAAAATTGCGAGTTGTTTTTAATGCCTCTGCAAAAACCTCTAGTGGATACAGCCTCAATGATCTCATGTGTAGAGGACCGAATCTGCAACAAGATCTCTTAAGTCTCATCCTAAAATGGAGACAGTTTAGATATGCATTTACAGCAGATATTGAGAAAATGTTCCGAAATATCTGGCTTCATCCTGAACATCAGAAATTTCAGAAAATTATTTGGCGAAATCATCAATCTTACCCTCTACGGGAATATAAGTTAACTACTGTAACTTATGGTTTTAAATGTTCACCTTTTTTGGCCATGATGACCCTAAAGCAATTGGCCCGCGATGAAAAGGCGCTCTATCCTAACAGTTCTGCTCCTGATGTCCTGGAGAATGCATTCTATATGGATGATCTGGTTTATGGCTCCCATTCTCCTGATTCCGCTAAACAGCTCAAGATAATAATAATAATAATAATAATATAATAATATAATAGTTTATTTCTCTCAAAAAGGTATAAGTACATACATTGGTAACATACATCAATAAACAGGTACAGTATTAGTTACACCTTAGTGAGAGCTGGAGTTTGTAGTAGGTTCGAAACCTGTGTGACAAATCTCCAGGCTCCCTCCTTAGTGCTACAAAAGATTTACAATTAGGAATCGAGACGTGTTATTACAGTAATGTACTACAATACAGCCATTAAGTGGTAAGAGAAAAATCATTAGATTAGTAAGAAAGTGTGTGTGTGAGTGTGTGTGTGAGTGTATGTGTGAGGGTGTGAGTGAGGGTGTGTGTGAGTGAGGGTGTGTGTGAGTGAGGGTATGTGTGTGTGCGTATATATATTAGTGGGAGCATATTCATAATTATTTTAAAGCGCAGATAAACCTTTCTGTTTCGTCGTAACTCAAATTACTCAACCAGGTGGTAACAGCATTTTTACATTCATTTCTGGTCATTGGATAGACATTTAGAATTTTGTTGACTTTATTATATAAGAAGTTGCCAAGATAGTAAAAACATCTCTGGGCTAGGCTAGTTTTGACCGATATTGACGGACATATAGCATGTTTCCGACGTACTGAGACAATAATCGAAGGATCGTAAGAGGTATTTGAGTGAGTGGTCAAAATTACGTTGAGAATAAACAATTTACGAATAGATAGGACGTTACAAGTATTGAAAAGTTCAGAAGTGGGAAAGCGGTATGGCAGTCTCCATCCAACTTTAAGTACTGCTCTTTGGGCACGCTCAAGTTTTAACAGATGCGTTTTATTTGCCCCACCCCAGGCAATGATGCAGTATTGAGTCAGCGACTGGCAAAGAGCGAGATATACGGTGCGAAGTATTTGTGCGTTAACAACATATCTAAGGTTCTTGAATATGAAAATAAGTTTTCGTAGTCTGGAGGACAGTGTGTCAATATGTGAGTGAAATGAGAGACGCTCGTCAATCTGTACCCCTAGATATTTCACACTGCTACTTCGGCACACGGAAGGGCAATCGCAGGACTGCGAGATCAAGGGTGAACAAGAGTGTGCAGTGAGAGAAAAGGATGATGAAGATTGGTTTCCAGGTGATGTCAACGAGAAGGTGAGATAGGTCGTTTTACCAACGTTAAGGGAAAGTTTATTTTTAGTCAGCCAGTTAGTAACGATGTTGAAACTAGATTGAGCACTACTAAACGCTGATGCCCAAGAGCTTCCGTAAGATATCAGGGCAGTATCGTCGGCGTATGTGAAGATGTTGGTATCATTTAGTTGCAATTGACAAAGGTCATTGATATACAATAGAAATAAGGTAGGGCCGAGGATACTACCCTGGGGGACTCCGTTGATCACAGGAAGTTCGCAACTACAAGTTGCGCCAATCTTGACACACTGTCTTCTGTTTGTGAGGTAACTGCTAAAGAGAGACAATTGGTTTCCTCGGATTCCGATTTTTTCGAGTTTGATGATAAGGATAGGGACAGAAATCATATTGAAAGCCTTAGCTATATCCAAAAAGATACCGACGACCTTTTGCCTCTCATCAAGCTTAGCCACAATTTCACTGGATAAGTCTAGGACAGCGTCACTCGTTGAACGGCCGGCCCGAAAACCATACTGACGAGGAGATAACAGATTTGTTTGCTGGAGGAATTTGACCAGTCTGTTGTTCATTAGTCTCTCTAATATTTTAGAGAGAGTTGGTAAGATGGAAATAGGTCTGTAGTTATTCACTCGATCTCTATCACCTCCTTTGTGAATTGGTTGTACTACCGCGAGTTTGAATACATCCGGAAATATTCCCGTGTTAAATGCTATATTGCAAATGTATGTGATCGGTGGCACTAGGAGATTTTTAAATTTCTTTAGAAACTTGCCAGAAATATTATCACTACCTACCGCGCAGTCACTTCTTAGATTCATTATTAGAATTTCAACTTCGGATTCATCAGTCACTAACAATGCAAAAGTGTGCTGGTGATATGGGAGGGCATCTGAGAGTTGAACATGAGAGTCAATGTCTTGTGGAATTTGAGATTGTCCCATGTTGGCGAAGAATGCATTTACGTCATTCACTGAACGTTGTGGGTCAATTTGGGAGAGAAGTTCTAAGGGTAGGGTGGTATCTTTTGTAGTGTGCGTGATAGTCTTTATAGCTTTCCATACTTTTTTTGTGTTTCCTTGTGCTTTGTCTATTTGGTTTTTATTGTAATTTAGTTTTAGGTTTTTAAGTAGGTTAGAACAATAGTTTCTATAACGTTTGTATGTAATTGCTGAAATTTCATTGTCAGGGTTAGCTTTAAATTTTAAGTATAACCTGTCCCTATTTCTCAGACATTTAAGCAGACCTGGGGTCATCCAAGGTTTTTTAATTCTTTTACGGTTTGGTACAATTTTTAAGATTGAATTGGCAGTGATTATAGAATTTAAAGTATTAATAAAATAATTTGTTGCATCGTTGACGTTAAGATAATTATACATAGGGGTGAAATCTGCTGCGAGCATATCTGATTCAATATTTTCTAAATTAATTTGATTAGATATTTTAAATGTGTTGTCATTCTTAGGATACTGCTTCGAGCGAAGGAAAAATAAAACCGTGTCATGATCAGTGACAGAAGTGTTAGCCACATAACAAAAAGCCGGTAATTTTGTTTTTAATAGTAGGTGATCAAGACAGGACCGGTTCTGACGTGTACATAGAGTATGGGCTGGAAGTAGACCGTGATATGCGGCCATGGTCAGATATTCAAATGAGCGAGGGTCATTATTCTCATTGGAAATGTCAATATTTATATCTCCAGCTATTATGACATTTCTGTAAGAGGAGTAGGAGGCTAAAAGATCATTCAGAGAATTTATAAAACCAGAGGCGTTTTGAATTGCAGGTGGTCGATAAATCGCGATAACCACGGTGTCCCCATTTATTGTAACACACAAACAGTTGGCATCTTTTAATGAGGGTTCGGTGGAAGAAACTTGAAGATGTTTGCTGAAGAATACCACTACGCCTTCGTTCTGTGTGATTTGTTTTTTAGTCACAACAGAGCTGTAGCCATGTATTGATGGAATACGTGGTGAATTTAGCAGCCAGCATTCAGACAGAATTAAGAGGTCCCATGAAACGTCACTTCTTTCTAAAAGTGTCAATAAACCATCAAAGTTTTTGTTGACGCTTCTAATGTTTTGACATAAAAATTTTAAACAATTGCCGTGTGAACGCGAGATTCTATGACACTGCTCAATTTGACAAATCGATGAACTAGCGACTGAGATTGAATCTAAATCGGTTTGGATTTCGTTGAAGTTATCGAATGTGGAAGATTAGTAATATCCAAAATAGGCGCACAGTTATAACGATGGTTAAAATAAAATTAAAAACAAAAAAAGAGTAATATTTATCCTTGACATGATTAACAAGTAAAGACGACTAACCTTCTTAAATCAGGCGGATTTAATTTAAGGAAGTGGCGCTCAAACTTGCCAGAACTTTCCGATTGCTACAATGATCTCCAAAATCAAGACTTTGATTTTAAGCTGCCGGAATCCACAAAAACCTTAGGCCTTCGGTGGGATCCTATAAATGATCAATTTTCATTTCAACCTATTGAATTTATGGCCGTAGCGATCCCCACAAAAAGACAATTTCTCTCTGAAATATCTAAAATATTTGACCCTTTAGGCTGGCTGGCACCAATAACAATAAAACTTAAAATATTGTTCCAAAAATCTTGGGAGTCAAACCACCTGGGCTGGGATCACCCTTTACCTCAAGAAATTGTCTCAGAATGGGACAACATCAAGAACGACATACTTCATATATCTCAATTCAAAATTCCTCGGTGGATTCAAACGCAGGAAAACGATCACATCGAGCTGCATGGGTTTTGTGATGCTAGCACTAAAGCCTACGCGTGCATTGTGTATTGTAAAATCCAGAGAGAGCACACATCACACGTGACTCTTATGGCAGCTAAGTCAAAAGTTATCCCACTGAAGAAAAATCACTCCATACCTCGTCTGGAACTTCTCGGTGCTCTATTGTTATCAAAGCTCATGCTTAAGATAAGGACATCGCTATCTAACTACCGTATACACATGTACGGCTGGACAGATTCAATGGCGGTGTTAGGATGGCTTAACGGGGAACCACAGAAATGGAAACCCTTTGTGGCTAACCGAGTGAGAGAGATATGCGAAATAATATCTCAAGATCGATGGAGATATGTAAAATCAAAAGAAAACCCCGCTGATTGCGCAACTCGGAGTTTGACAGCAGTTCAGCTGGCAAAACACTGCCTTTGGTGGCAAGGACCTGATTGGCTGCCACTATACAACCCTGAACAACATACGGAAACTATATCTTATCATACCAATGAAGATCTTAAAAAGAAGCGGCTAGTTTACACTGTCGCAATGGACCCTAGCAATTCTATAATAAGCTTATTGTTGACAAAGTATAGCACTTATAGAAAAGTTATACGAGTCTTAGCTTACATAAACAAATTCATCGATATCGTTATTTATAGACGAAAGAGTGAATGTTACCTTACTTTGCATAACTTAAAGAATGCAAAAGAGATGGTTATTAAGCATGTACAGAGAGAACATTTTCTCAAAGAGCTATCTCAACTCCAAACCGGCAAACTCTTGAGTAAGAGAAGCCGTATACTAAATCTCAACCCTATATTAGATGCTTGCGGATTACTTCGCGTGGGCGGCCGGCTACGGAATTCAAATATACATCCCGATATGAAACATCCTATAATCATTCCGAAGCAATCGAAATTATCTGATCTTATTATCGATGAATCTCATGAACTTGTATTCCACGGTGGAGCCAAAATGACATCAGGATTTTTAAGGCAAAAATATTGGATACTTGGTGGAAATAGAGCTATCAAAAAACGACTGAGGTTGTGTGTGAAATGCAGAAAAAATAATCCTATACTGCAACATCAATTAATGGGTGACTTACCTCCATGCCGATTGATCCCAAATCGACCTTTTTATCACACCGGAGTGGATTACACTGGTTACGTGTTAGTGAAATCAAACAAAGGTCGGGGTATTAAAACTACCAAAGGATACATCGCAGTGTTCCTATGTATGGTTACAAAAGCCGTACACTTAGAACTTGTTTCAGACCTCTCGGCTGCTGATTTTATTGCCGCGCTCAGGCGGATGGCAGCTAGAAGAGGCGTTCCCGGGCACATTTACTGCGACCAAGGCACTAACTTTATAGGAGCCAACAGAATACTTCAACGAAAATAGGCAGAAATCTCGGCAATCTTAACAAACACGGAAGTAATCTACACAGCCGCCGACATGAACATAGAATTCCACCTAAACTGTCCTGCATTTCCATCAGGCGGAGGAGCGTGGGAGTCGCAAGTAAAAAGCCTGAAACATCACCTGAAACGCGTCGTTGGTGAGCAGAAACTCACTTACGAAGAATATAATACCTTGTTATCTCAACTAGAGGCTTGTCTGAACTCTAGGCCACTTTGCCCTCTAACAGAAGATCCCGATGATTTAGACTTTTTGACCCCAGCTCACTTTTTGGCTAGCGGGCCAAATTTAACAATATTTGAAACTGAACGAGATCTTAGAACGCGGTGGTATTTAGTTCAAAAAATTTACCAAGATGTCTGGGCAAGGTGGAAGAATGAATATCTCCCTGGATTGTCAACTAGAGCTAAATGGCAACAACCCCAAAATAATCTCAACCTTAACGACGTAGTCATCATTAAGGACGACAACCTTCCGCCAGGCAAGTGGGCTCTAGGACGCGTAGTGGAACAGCACCCTGGGAGCGACGGGTACGTGAGAGTCGTGACCCTTAAAACCAAGAATGGGTTGCTGAAACGCCCTATCGTTAAACTATCTTTATTACCTACAAAAGATAAAAACCTCCAAACTTCTGATGACAAGACAGCCGAAGAAAAGTTGCATAAAACTAAGAAGTCCAATCATGTCTCATTCTCGGCAGTAGTTTTGTCACTGACATTATTCTTTTTATCTCTGCTGAGTTGCACTGAAGCATCCTATAATTATACTCAGTTGAAAAACAGCAGTGTCTATTTTGATAAGATCTCCAATATGCACATCATTAGAGACGATTGGCGCTTAATTGTTTATTATGACACATATCCCTATAAAGAAGGCATATCGGCACTTGTTAAGTATATTAAATATCTTGAAACAATATGCGGCGTAATTAGAACACAAACACCTTGCGACGGCATCATGTTACAACTCGGGCACGAGTTCGAAGAAATAAAACGTTACGATAATATTGTAATGATGAATGACTCATTTGTAACTGGAGAGAAGCGCCGGCGCCGTGGTTTAGTAGACGGCGTGGGATATATTGCTAATAGTTTGTTTGGAGTGCTGGATCAGCGTTTTGCTGACAAATACGAAAAGGACATCGATCTTGTAAGGGGTAACGAAAAACATTTGTACAACCTGTTGAAAAATCAAACCTCGGTTGTAGAAGCCGAATTTAATTTTATAAAAAGATTAGAGAGCACTATTAGCAAACAACACAAATTAATAAACCAGAAGCTTATGTATCTCGAAGAATCTTATCGTGATCTATCACAACAAGTGCAGAACATATCGCTGACCATAGATTTTATGACCTCGGCGTTTACCGCCAATAACTTATTATATAGCCTTCGCAGAATACAAGACGCGATATTAGATACAGTGACAGACATTTACAATGGAAAACTGGACTTCCATTTGTTATCTCCGAAACAACTTAGATCAGAACTAAGCTTGATATCATCTCAAATAGCCAAAGATTTGTCAGTTCCTGTCGACAACTTCCATCTCTTCGATTTATACAGCTTGCTTAAGGTGAGAGCTAAGTACTGCGGTAAATACTTAATCTTGGAAATACTTATACCCTTGATTGAAAGAGATCTCTACGAAATATTCAATCTCATCCCAGTACCTCGTATTTCTAACGGTAAGATAACAACCGTAGAAACAATATCAGAGTTCGTAGCTTTGAACATGCGAAAGGACTCCTACTTAACTGTTACAGCGTCTGAACTGCAGTCTTGTACAAGACAGAACCCAGAGACAATCTTATGTCACATGAGGAAGGCCATACATGATTTAAAAGATGACCATAGCTTGTGCGAAACGATCCCATGTACAAGAACTTGCAAAACCTTTACAACTTCTTGCAAGAATGACTGGAAGGAGATGAATTCGAATAACAACTATTATTATTTTTGTTGCAACGAATGCAACATCAAACTTTTCTGTGAAAACCGCGTTGCGAGTATTAAGTTGGCGGGTGCGGGTCTGTTGCGTGTTGGGGAAGGCTGTCTAATAAAAACAGAAGACTTCCTAGTGCATGCCAATAGAAGACTGTCAAGTCATATCACTATTGCGTCAAAGGTAGAAGCGCCAGAAATAGCACCCATAAATCACATTGTAAACATATCTGTACCACAATCGCCAAATGAGATGGATCTTAATAGCACAGAAAACTTGAAGCAACTAGAAACTATAAGAAAGAGTATTGAGGCTCTGAAGCAGAGTGAACCTTTGAGCGATCAGTTGTCCTACCACGATTTACATCATTACACGGCTACATATCTTATAATTTCTGGAATTTTGATCGCCGCTATTATCTACGGCTGGAAGCGGTGGCGTCAGAGAAGTCAAGCGGCTACTACAACGGCGGCGGTGGCGGTGGACCCTGCTAACACTGCAGCGATTGCGATGCCAAACGATAGCTGCATAACTGAAAGTGTAGTGAATGAGTGTCGTGAATCTAGGGAAAAAAGGCTTTGTAGTAAATATGTGAAAAGTGATCCGAAAAATATCGCGCGATCTAGTGAGTGTTTACAAAAGGAAGACCGAGCTTCCTCACCAGTCTTTCGCGTGTTTTCCCTTCCTGACTTAAGTTACAGTAGTCCTAAGTGATTCTTAAGCTGTATACTTTATCTTTAATTTATATCATTACTAACCCTATGTAATCATTTAGTTTTAATACAACCAATGACATCATCTTGTTAAGTTCACCTCACGCATCTCAACACACCTTTATCTTAAAATCATTACTAACTTTATCCTTTTCTCCCCCGGGAGCATGTACGGGTCATCGCCGTACAGTAGGTATAAGTGGAGTCAGCATATTGCGACACTGCCGATACATCATTCGATTAATTATACATTAACAATATTAAGGAGTACGCGATTTGTCGTCATACCGTGCGCGACTCATTCTCATCCCATTTTATCCCATTAGTTTTATAGTAGTGAAATAAAGTATATTTTTATCTTTAATCTTAGTTTATCTCAATCTCATCCAACCCCGAACAGTTGACCACCCTTTCAGGAAAGCTAAAACAGCCTGTATTAGGAGGAAGTTTTCGTGCGTGGCATAATATTAAGAATTCAAACTTACGACCGCTCGATCATAAAATCCATTGCGCCACTCCCGCTTCAATGGATAATGGTTTTTTTTTAAACGACGAATAAAAACATCGGCCGCATTAAAAAATTTGCTTTAATGGCATATATTTGGTTGTCCATTCAAAATGGATATTGATATTACAACTGAAAAACATTTTAATTCGCGTCCACAAACAATTCCCTCAATATTAAACATCACAAACATTTTAAAACTACTTTTCATTAACGCAATGTTTGTATTGTTTCTATTCGTGTCTATCCAAACAGGATTAATGGCGAAAACTCAAGCGCTAAATCACCAAAAAATCTAAATATAAACAAGAACAAGCTTAATTTTTTAATGCTTTACTGAACTTGCCACAACACAAAATTCAAATGTCGACTGTTTCTATTCGTGTTTATCCCAACGCTTAATAGAAAATCTCTGAAATATTCTAAAAATTAAAGCAAAACCTATTTATCAAGTTTTATTTATCGATTTTTTATTGATACATCTGAAAAGAGTTTATTTGCGTCCACAAACATTCCCTCAATATTAAACACCACAAACATTTCAAAACTACTTCGTTAACGCAATGTTTGTATTGTTTCTATTCGTGTCTATCCGAACGGGATTAATGGCGAATCCTCAAGTGCTAAATCACCAGGAGGTCGTAAAAAACACCTGTCGCTACCGTGAATTCCAAGTATCAAAGTTGATCGGAAACACCATTGTTTTGTAACCGATATTTTTATTGCTCGTTTCGATGTTTTGATTTTGGAAAGTGGAATTCGATGTTGAATAAGTTGATGGGCCGAATTTGTTGCCTGTTTGGGAGTATCGAAGTTGTTTGTTTGTTGTTCGAGATTGATGTAATTTAGGGCACGAACGAAACTTTATATTTAGCGACTTTTATAACGGGTATAATACCTATATTTTCTGTTTACTAAAAACAAGTTTCACATATTAATAATAATATACCATAAAAAATACAATTTTTATTTATAATTGAAACATGACATAGCAAAAACAGTCCAGATTTATATCGTTTGTTAACTCTTCTTGGCATTTAAAATCTATTGGTTAGAGTAAAAAAACAATATTTTTTGAATTTTATAGTTAATTATATTTATAATATATTAAAACTCAACACCCACGCAACTTTATTCCTATAAAGTAAACGTTTACGCCACAAAAACGCGATCACTATATTTTAACATTCAGTGGTAAAGAAAATACACATATAAAATAACTCAGAAAAGCTTTCAAATCTGTCTCAATAACGTCGACCTAGTGGTCGTCTGTGTTTAGATTCTGTAAACAATGCACAGCTTAAGAGTCCGGTGACTGTAGCGCGCTTTGACACTGTTACACTGTCATCGACGACTCGTGCTAAACTATCAAACATTAAAAGTAATGGATATGAAGGAGATAGTAGTTATACGTACTTACACAAATAAAAACAAAGTATAGGTTTATTTATTATTTATTTATTAAATGAGATACTCATTGCGCTAACAGTAACACAATACGCTCAATAAGCTAGGTATACAATATTACGACATAAATCACATAACATTACAAAAAAAATGGAGACATATTATTAAAAATGCAGCAAACTTCATGTTAAAAAATATCGACATCTAGATGCTGAGCAATTAGTGTGTTGATCAATGCCATAGCGTGATTGGTTTTTGTTCTGTATTATAAACGTAAATGGAATAATAATGAATACTAAGGCAAATCTATTGTAACTAAGTTCAAAATGTCTGATTGGTGTAACTTATTAGGTTTTATTCCACACCAAGCTAGAAATCGTACCCAGAGAAAACGTATTTATAATGTTAAAAACATGTTATACAAATAAGGTGCGCGATCGCACAACATGTCGTTTTAATGTCTCCGCTTATACAAAAAGGGTTTACTTTACGCAGACATGTAAGTACTTAATTAGAGCCTTGTATTATTAGAATAATGCGACAATAATTCCTCTTTCGCATCACACAAATCCCAATCCTTTAGGGTGTTAAAGACGTTTATATTCTGTACAGTTGCAATGTACATTTTCGTTCGTTCCCCCAGGAAGCTGTTTGTTTATTGTTTAGATTTCATGGTCCACTCGCGTCGAATGCTTGCCAAAAGCCGTTAACACTACACAGACACACTTCGTAAATATCTGGCCTGTTTATGATATAACTGTTCGTTTATTGAATTTGGTTGCGAAAATAAGAGCGAGTGATAAAGATGTCACAGTGAAATATGGTGTTTTCGTATTTAACTACGGGTAAAGTCATTACAAACATAATCATGTTTATCTTAAATTGTGATATAATAAGGAAAACCCCAGGTTGAAACATTTAGATCGCAAAAAACTGCGCATTAAAATTTAATGTCACATCCTCTCAAGTAGTTCGCAAAATTAACACTGTCCAATCGGACCATGTCGAACTATGGTTTCAATAAATGTCGCAATGTCACAACCACCCTTTATGTCAAAGCCTTTCAGTAATATTTGTCGCATTCTTACTATTAAAGTTATTTGAAACTGGGACACTTGGATACCCTAAAAACTAAGTTACCAAACTGCCAAAGTAACTCAACGAAACGCATCAAAGCGAAATTCTCTTCGCGCGATCTTCAAATACCGTCGCCAAACCGGATGAAGGATGCTGCAGAACAATCCAAAACACGCAAGATATTTCGGTCAAAATTAATTATTTTAATGGACCGCGTGTTGCTATCTACAATTTACTGTGCGGTCACCGGTCACACATCATATCGTAAATAATGAACCACAGATATTTATATGAGGTACTAAATTAAACGTGTGTACATCGCGGTTATGGAGTACAAGACGTTGGAAGCTAGCCCGACCTTAATGCCACCCTAAAGCCTACAACCGATGTGCTAAGAATGCGGGTTTAGTGTTAAGTGTAAGCGGGAGCGGGCTACATACTTGTGTTGCATAGTTTTTATTACAAACAACACAAAATAAATAATAGATTAAAAAACTAAAAAACACGCTTTTAAAGTACTTCTAACTAAAAAGTGAAAAATAATTCCTAATATAAGCTGAAAAAAGCGTGGGTTGCTCGATAGACGAAAAATATGGCACAGAGCGCCCCACGCTTTTTTCACCTTATATTAGGAATTATTTTTCACTTTTTAGTTAGAAGTACTTTAAAAGCGTGTTTTTTAGTTTTTTTAGACTATTATTTATTTTCTACTTTTCAGTTTGGTTTATTTATAAGAGGGTTTTTTTTTTTTTTTTTTTTTTATCGAATTATTGCATTGTCATCGATCTTTGACAGGTCTGCAAAATTTGAATGAAATCTGTCCGTTTAAAGTGGGTCAAAATCGAGTCCAAAAGAGTCGGTTACATACATACATACAGGTGAAGCTAATATAAGCGTGTTAAAAATAAACAGTAATATTGGTCCAGCTGTTCATGCGTGATGCCGTGACCAGAAGAAATAGGGATGCATTTTTATATATTTAGATAAACTGTAGTTTTAGGTTTTATTAATTTACTGTACAATTTTTTTTTTTTAGTGTAAGTGTATGCTCCTCTCACTGCGAGGTCTCGGGTTCGATTCCTGGGTCGGGCAAACGTGTTATTTGGGATTTTTCCGACAGCACAGAGATAGATTTGTGCCCGGTGGATGGCGATAGGCTATCACATGAGCTCTAAACATAACAGGTGAAATGTAATATAATATGCGTGATGTAATGAATGAATTAATAATAAATTCATTATGTTTTTTTTTTATACTACGCCCACAGCGAACGAACGTGTAGTCCACTTGATGGTAAGTGGAGTACAGCCCATGGACATCAACAATCCACAAAAGCAGATTATAGATGCGTCGCTGCAGCTGAGGACTACGGTGTTATGCCTCATGTGCCAGTAATTTCAGGACCTGATCTCACCACCAAACCGGAACACAGTAATAGAAGCACTATTATTTGGCGGCAGTTTGAAGGAGACACGGTGGTGCTGCCGCCCTCGAGCTCATTCACAACAGCTCTACTGGTGGTAGAGCTGTTATTTTTTGTTTTTTTTTTAATTTCAGCAGTTTGGTTATTCTTTAATAAAATAAGCTGTTATCTAGAACCAACAACGTCTTTACATCTTCCTACTTTACCAACTAACCGCAAGATGCATCAACGGATGTATGGACGGCGGTATCATAGCAATAAGAACTCTTCACTCGCTAGCAACCAAAGGTACGGCATGAAACCCTTGAAAAAATCATGTGACCATTGTGACGTCACAATTGGTAATCTCATCCGCTACGTCTTTTGCAACGTGTCCCAGCCTTAATCATGTTATGGAGCTTGTGCCAGAGTCGCAGAATAATGGTGGTTAAGTTTCAACCACGCTCTAATTCCCGTTGTTTGACTACACTTGTGTTATTAATGAAAATTCTGGCAGATTGTTCTGAATCCGTTGTTTGCAATTTTGTTCCAATACTATGAATTCCATTCTGTTCAAACGAATTGTCCGGCAAATATTTTTGTTCATTGCGATTTTTGTTTGGAGTTAAAATTATAGCTCGTATATTGAAAAATGTTGATGCGTTGGGATTTTTTACGCTTTATAAATCTAGTGCAGTTGTTTTGTAAAAAAACTAGCTTCTGCGCGCGGCTTCATCCAGAAAATATAATACAAGCAATGGTTGCGAATAATGAATAAATAATGATCAATTTTATCTTTAGAAACTATCTTTTATCTGTAGAAACAATTGATTTTTTTTTCTTTACAGATTATTTTAATATTTCGTAGGAACACCCATTAGGTAACATTACGAAGAAATAATTCCAGAATTTCATTTTGAACATGAATTTGTTACAAGTCTCAGAATTTAAACTTTATCAAAACTTCTTCATTTTCCATTCACGCAAGTGCCAACAAAAATAAGACGTAAATGACCTAAACAGTACAGAAACTTTGTGTCTCCGGATCTTTTATTTATTTCAGAATACTTTAAAGAAAAAGATATTCAAAAGATTAATGCTAAAAGTGTGTTCAACAATCCGAAACCGGGGCGTTTAAAGGAAATTCCTCAGGTGAGCTTGAGATAATGATAGTTGAGAGGTTGTGAACCTAACATCCACCTATAAAAGCTTTTCAGGAAAATGAGCTGTAATGACAGCGAAAACCACTTTCTGGTAAGATGTTTCTTTTTGCTCAATGCGTTTAACGTAAATGTTAAAGTTGGACTAAAAGGAAAATCTGTGGAGGAAAAATTGAGGCCACTTTTTGGTCTTATATGCAAATTTTATAAGATCTGAAGAGGTCTTGTATTTTTTTTAAATAAAACTTTGACGCTTTAGATTTTGTTGTTTATAATAACAGTTAAAAGTGGCTCTCAAACTTTTTATAATCCATAATTTACTAACTACTACTTTTCACCAAACATTACCTATAAAATTAATCAGTAGACACATTTGACGGGTAAAAATGTCTAAAATTGATAAAGTCCCTAAATTAGTACTTAGTAGTAAACCCAACTAAATAGCCTATTCTATTATTTTTTAAGTAATTTCAAAAATATATTACTTCAACGTTATTTTCTTTTTCAGAATTCTTATAAGTCAGAAGATAATAATAAATTATATCTTAGCCGAAGCTTATCGACGAAAAACCGTCATTCGAAGCCACAAACTTGAAGTTTCTCGCTTCGCCTGCTCTAACACTAAAACTTGGTGTCTGTTTAGTTTAAGAGAGCCAGTTTATGTCAGATGACTTTGAAAAGTACGTATTTCTTACAAGCTACTTGCGAGCTGAAAATAAAATTGCTCATGACTTACAATCGTGCAGTTTAGAAGTTCTGACACCGCATTTTAATACCGCACGTTGCGAGCAAATTATCTTTTCTGATATTTCTAATATTTTTGAGAAAAGATTTTCAAAGATGCTCCTATTCTTCTTCTTCTTCGTCGTGTCAATGGCAGAGTTAAATTTTATCTTGACTTGCCATCGTGGTGAAAGGATTAGTTAATTCGCTTTGAAGAACTCGCAAATTGCCCAGGGTGCGCCGGACGTAGGGAATCGATGTGTAAGTCACTCGGGGAGGCTCCTTTTATGCACCCCATGCTCCTATTAAATTAGTTATATAACATAGCATCACGCCTATATTACCCAGAAGTGTGTAATAACCCACTTTTCACCCTGTTATGTTTAGAGACTACGAGTATGTGTTTAAATCAATAAGAAAAAATCAAAGATATTTTTTTAATGCCAAATGTATTAAATTTTATATAAAAATGTATACAGCAAAACGTGTTTAGTTATGAAAACGAAACATTTAAAACTAGTTGTAGTAAATATTTAATAGAGTAATTTAATTTTTATTTCTAGAGGAAAACCAAGAAACGGCAAAACGAGTAGAAACATTTAAAATGCTCATTACAACTCTCTGGGACATCTTTAAGGAGTCATAAAAGTAATTTCTTCACATTTTTCGCTTTGTAGTTTGAGAAACGTCACCTTTATTTGTTATTTTCTTTCTTGACTATTATAAGTTCCGACATTCTTAAAAGAAAATAAAACTGTTGTAACTGCAAAGCCAATTTTTTTTTTTATTTTTTTTTTTTGGTTATGAACAGAAACTCGTGGAAGAGCTCGTGGTTAAGTCGAAGCCCCGCGGATAGATCGATCTTACAGGTAACGCAATGCTAATCGCGGTGGGCCGTAGATGGGTGACCATCTTTAACATTTTCAGTTTTCCTCAGTGCCTCGGAGAGCACGTTAAGCTGTCGGTCCCGGCTGCCATTTGAACATCTATGGCAGTCGTTACGGATCGTCAGAGGCCTGAAAGTCTGACATCTAGTCTAACAAAGAGTATCGTATTACCTCGAACTGAGTTGTGGAGTTTGATTATTTTTATAGCATTTAGCTATGCTTAGCAAATTATACTAAGAATTGTATCCTACCTAAGATAGGGACAAATGGATGAACGTGACGTCACGAAATGACGTATCATACAGTTGAGAAATTTAGGGTGCCGGTAAGAGGCGACCGTAGCTGGATGGCTAAGAGCGACCGCCCGGTGTGCAGTAAGGTCGCAGGTTCAAATCCTGCCGGTCCCATATCTTTTTCAACTGTTTCTTAGTATGAGTTGTGGAGGTCTGATGGCAGTCGCTCCACGTAAAATACTGATGTTCAGCTAAGTCCGTTAGACTTGAAGCCCAATATTATTGGAAAAAGGCTTGGAAGGCTAGGTTACGTAGTACGATTTTGTTATTTTTATTGTTGTACTACGATTTAGTGGCGTATACCTTAACATGGTTGGTTGGTTTTCCTGGACGGTATCCCTATTAGTCCTCCTATGGGACCGTTGTACGTGAAAGGTTTCCCGTTTACTCTAGCCAGCCTAAATCGGTCCAGAAGGAAAGCTGCCTCCGAAGACTGCTGCAGGCTTCCGGACGCGATGTTGGTGACTGAAAAATTTGTGCCCGTTGGTCGGCCACGCTGCTACATTCCATGATGTTCGTGGCGTTTCTTCTGCCTTCATGCATCCTCTGCATAGAGGGCTGTCTGTTATACCTATCGTGTGTAGGTGTTTGTTAAGTAGACAATGACCGGTCAAGATTCCAATTTATACCTTAACATAATCTTTATCGTAGGCAAAATATATTACGAAATGTACAAAAAACACGTTTGGTACAGCGCTGCATCGGTTGTATAAAAGGACTAACTTATTCCACGTTTTTTTCTCGCACGAGTTAAGCCGCCGTACCAACAGAGGATACGTATTTCACTTGCAGCTTTACCAAAGTCAACATAAAAAATTCATGTGTTCTCCCTGCGTTCTGTATCACAATGGTTTTTTCATTCTAGAAAACTGCGAATATCAATGTATAGGGCATACAAATGTAATGGAATATTCGACAGTGAAATTGCTTTTAAGTAGCAATTAGATTTGAAAAAAGTATCTCGATTTGAATATTTTTATTTGTTGCATGTGCTTTTCTAAGTGTGTGTATATTTTTTTACAATATAGGCTATATTGTAAAAAAATGGAAATACAATCGAATTGAAAAGTTTCCTACTTCTTCAAAAAAAGTTTAGTTTTTTGAAAGTCGGTTAAAAACGTCAATGGTAACTGTTTCTACAACTTGATATACAGTTCGGAATCTCCTCCGTGATAAGTTGTCGGAATCGTCACATCATTAGGTTACCACGCTGTGTATGATTTTATATTTATCATCTAATACTTCTATTATATAATTATATATGTTAAAGGTAAGTATATATGCTGTATGTAGTTAAGTATGTTAATATTGTATTTGATTTATACTATAAAAAGTGTAAGTTATCATTTTAAATATTATTATTTTTTTCATACGTTTTGTAACTTTTGTTTTTTTGTAGTTTTTTACTTTCATCACAAGTTCACCTACCATGTAAAATCTCTGCACCACCCTAGGTTGAGTGGTAGAGAATGCCTTTGGCATTAAGTCCGCCTCTGTACAGATTGTGCATAAAGTTTTAAATAAATAAATAAATATATCCGTCTTTAAAAATTCTTCTTCTTCTTCGTCGTGTCGATGGCTGAGTCAAATTTTATTGGTCCAATAAGTGGCCACTGTTATTGCGCTCTCGTCGGCGTTCATGAGCGCCTCTCTTGTGCAGGTGGTAGGGCATTCTGGACAGTCAGTAAGGTGGTCAAGGTTTTGACTTGCCATCGTGGGGAAAGGATTAGCCAATTCGCTTTTAAGAAATCGCGAATTGCCCAGGGTGCGCCGGACGTGGGGAATTGTTGTGTGCGTCACTCGGGGAGGCTCCTTTCATGCACACCCTTTAAAAATTAACTAATATACACGGGTTCACATCAAGTACATATACAGTAAAAGCTGGCCTTGCATTGCACGGGAAGTGTATTCTATGCGAAACTATCTAATACTGACAATACACATAATATAGTACCGTGTGTACTATTAACGAAACTTGCAACAGGAACTATAGTTCAACATCTTCTTGGCGATCTCAAAATTATAACGTCACAACCTTTTTAAACCATTTTCATTTGTTATATTAAAAAAAAATATACGGTAATCCTCCCTCCATGTTTTTTTCATGTGTATTCTTTGTGAAGTGGCAAAAGATGGTAATAGTCATCTCACGTCTTCATCATATCAGGATTATGCCTCCCACTTACCATTAAGGGGCTTAGCTTCACTTAAGGGTCTTGCAACATTAAAAAGTTCTGAAAATATCTCGCAAAGTATGTTTTATCACTGTTTGAAGTTAGGAGTTTTCCACACGTAAGCTTGTGGTCGTCTACAAACTCGCTAACGACGTAAAATACCTCTTGGGTAACAAAATGTGTCTTGTTGCTTTGAGTTCATATAAGATGTATAGGGATCTTGATAAGGTATTGTGTGCCTTAAGGCTTTGTAATAAACCTTAATACCTGATTGTCATAAAACACAAAAGGTTAAAAAATTATATAATTAATTCAAATCACATCAGTGAATTTTTGTTTATAAATTTCATTTTATGACACCTGTGATAAAATTTATTTTAGAGTACGAAATGACATCTAAAACTAATTTATTCGTATTAAATAAACTCTAAATTGTCTTTTTCAGGATTTAATTAAAACTCATGTCTACAGTAACATTAAAAAATAATTACTGATTTATATTCACTTAAATTCCGAATTTTCTTAATACTTTTAGTCCATAAAAACGAAAGTATGTTTATAATAAAATAGAAAAGTTAGACCATACATTATTTTTTAGAAGCTTCCCCTACGTGTACATAAATTAATAAACACAAAACTTTTATATTTCCTTATGAAGCTTTTTTTAAAGTACGCAGGTGGATGGTGCAGGCTTTCCCCCTAGATAAACTTTCAACTCACCCCATAAAATGACATAGAGAGCGATGTCCTACATAGTTTATTTTTCATATTCTTTTACGAACTTATACCCGCCAGAAGATACCTCAAAATGATGGATTTTTATGTATTAACAAAGTTGTTTGACAACAAATTTAAGACAATATTTTTATTTTATTTTATTTTATTTTACTTTATTAGGAAAACTTACAGCTAAATAGATTAATATACAGACAACAAATTTATACAAACAAAAATATTGTCTGTATAAAATATACAAACAAAAATATTGCCTGTATAATATACAGACAATATTTTTAAGGTATTTGTACATAATTTGAATCGTCTTCTTAACTAAAAACAACATTAAGAAATCCTGATCTAAATATTATTTTTTTGTAAATAACACAAAAAAAGTATTTCAGCGTTTAACAACAAAAGCATTTTAAGTTGTTCGCAGCCAGCCATAAATATAAGTGACAGACATTTTAATTTTACTTCTCTTGCAGCGTAATAAGTGTCTACATTTTCTTTCTCCTTGTTCAAATTAAGAGCACAATTTCAAGCCGACTGCATAAGCAGCCGTTGTTTTAATTTTCAACATTAAATTTATAATTAACTCGAAAAATATAATATTCAGTTTTAAAAAGTTAGAACGTAACTAAATTTAGCTGAAGCATACCGCTGGAATATTAAAGAGTTGAGCAAATTAAAAGTATTAAAACAGTCTGTTATAAGTCGTTTCATTACAAATGTACAGACGGACAGACACTGACGTGGAAATAAGTTTTCGCGAGTTAAGTCTCATGAATATTTATCTCACTTCCTGCGGGAAAGTAAGTATAAACTTTTTGAACGTTTCCCACTTGATCAAACTTTACTCTTAAGGCAGCCCGGAAGGACTTGATCCCGGTCTTTTAAAATCGCACTAAAAACACAAGAATACATAAAATCTCTTCAGTATTCTTTACCATCACTTTTCTTCAAGGCTTCTTTTGTTTGATCAAAGTTTTCTGAAGGGTTGGGTAAATTAAGAGAAACGATTAAAATGGTTAGTTTTTTATTGGTTGTTCGGGCAAGTTTATTGGTTGTCCGATAAAATATTATGTACTGCAGAAGATTTGTGTGTATTTTATGGTAAAACTAAACATAAATATGTAAGATATGGATGTTTTACTTAAAATTATACGTCGCGTGTCAACAATACTGAGTTCCTGGACCATCAAGTCAATAGTGTATGATTATAAAACTGCTATGCGTACCTTCACTGGTACCCTCGATACCTTTGCGCCAATCACATCTTCCAAGCACTATAAGTTACGCGGGCGCAGCGGCAGCATCCACTGAAAACCTCAAACGGCGCAAATACAATAATCTCGTCAGTGGTTATATATTTGAGCTGTTTGGGGTTGAAACTTTAGGACATGGGGTCCGAGTCCTTGGGCTTTATTTAAAGACATAGCAAAACGCCTAATTGACGCTTCTCGCTACCAGAAGGCTGGTTTTTACTTCGCCCAGCGAATAAGCATTGCCATTCAACGTGGCAATGCTGCCAGCCTTCTCGCCACGGTATCCGCTGTGGACAGCGATAAGGAGGAATTTTATGACGCATAATGTAATTTATTATTTTATTTATTTATAAAATAACTGATGACTAATAATAAGACTATACTATTATATAGTTTTATTATTAGTCATCAGTCATTTTTAGGAAGATTTTTCTGTAAATTCTTGGTAATTAAATAAATAAACTGCTATCTAGATGGTTTCAAATACAGATAGTAAACTTAGTGATGGTCTTACCCCCGTATGAGATATATGTGTGTTATACAAATGTTATGTTATGAATTCAAAACTTAATAAATCAAAAGAATGTCAAGTAAAATGCTAAATTTTGATCATTAAAACAATCTCAAAACATAAATTGGCTTTGCTGTCAAACAACCCAAGACAAACTAAGAAGAATATTTAAACACATATCATAATATTAGATAGGCAAGTCTCTAGGCACAGTAGTTATATAACTTCAAAAGACTAACCTACTCAAAGTTACGATCCTATTCGTTAATCAATTACCAAAGTACTTTATCGGTTTTGTTGAAGTTTACAACTGTAATGACGTTAAGGGTATTCAAATATTTGATAGTATTAAAATAAAGTATGTATGAGCAAAAGCAAAATCAAATCGATACAATATTGGTGTTGAAAATTTGAGAACAAAAATAACAAAAAATCAACTCAATTCTTTTATTTACAAATTATGGGTTACAGAGGGTCATACATAAATTTAGTTTCACCACAATTAGCTTTACAGCATGCAAATATAAAATCATAATAAAGTTCTACTTATGATTAACTAAAGGGACAAAATAACAATCCTAACCAACAGTTACACGTTCCAAAAGAAAGGCAACAAATCTGCCAATAAAACACCCAAAAATATGGGCCAAGTACGGTCACTACTTGTTTCATGCTTGCACGAACTACATGAAATCCTTACAAGGGTCTAATAAGCTCCGCTCTACTTTTTTGCTCTTAAGAACTTGGCTCAAATCCGTCAGGAAAAACGACAACAGCAAAGACAAAGTGTTCTCAAACAGCGTCGGGCCCGTTCGCACAACTTTTGTTTGGAATTAGAGGTAAACACATTAGGTAGTGTGTTTGTGTAGGCGCCGTATTACTTTGAACTTGTTTGATCTGAGACAAAACATGCCGGGGCTAATCAGGGACAAGTTAGCGATCTGATTTTTAAATCGTTTTGTTTTGGAATTATTCCGGAATTATGCGAGTTGAAACGTAACTGTGTTCTTTGTACCTTGCATTTGATGAACGTCAAAGGGGGAATTAGCTGATGCTGATTAAACGATGCAGCTTTTGGATGCTATTGCATTTTGCAATCAAAGTTCAAAGGTGGTCTGATTGCGTGTTTAGTGCTTGAAATTTTGTCTAAATATATTTATCATAGTAGGTAATTTTACTAATTTGCTTAAAAGATTTTTATTCCGAAAAAAGGTCGATTTCCGAAAATCAATGTTTCTCCCAGTCCCGCCAAAACCTATACTGACTGCAGCTCAAGACTCCAACCTATAAATCAGTATTTGTAGGGTAAAATCAAGTTACACTTTTAACCCAAACGATATAACTATTTATAATTATAATAATGACCAACTGCTAATAAATAGTATTGCACTATTATCGCAATACATTATATAAATTAGCATTAATAAATCCAATATAATTTTATCGCTATCATTTGTCACTATATTAACAATTCTATTGAAATGTCATTCGATAAATTCAGAATGGATGGTGTAGCTGGATACTATCGCCATCGTCAGTTATTTAAGAGAATATAATAATACGGGCTCTGAATAAAGTGGGCTTTAGAGAACTTGACTTGTTTTTGCATCTAGAAAGTAGACATTTTCAAAACACATTACATTAAATAAAAGCAAGCAAAGAAAACTAAATTATAAAAAATACTCTTCAACGTTTATTATCTAGTAAACGGATCTCTTAATCTAAAAAAACTCTCTTAGCAACCTCTAAATATTTTTAAAAACCTTTCATGATACCATATACTATGAGGTAGACGAGGGAACATAATTAACATTTTATAGTCCTCTTTATCGTCTTAGTTAATTTACACGTTTATGCAAAATTTCAGCTTTCTAACGCTAGTGGTTTAAGACGCTATGTCATGGACAGCCAGACATACAGGCAGGTGGACATGGCGAAACTACAAGGGTTCCTTGTAGATACTACGAAACCCTAACAATGAAAAAAAAGTTCCCAACGTAAAAAATACGTAAATGATGACATAGTAACAAATAAAATGTATTGAAACATTTTCCATTCTTGCTTAAAAACGATAAGGAGCAAGAACTTGTTCGTAAGCACCAATAATATCAACAAAAAGGCAAATATTACTTTATCACCATCATGACTCAAGATATTAACAACTGCATCGATAACGTATTATACAACAAGCGTCGAGACATGCAAAATGGACAACAGGGTCGGATTGCTATCACCACCGTAAATTATTTGACAAGGGGGAATTAATCTTTATCTCGCAATACCTGACTTATGCCCCACCGGCCCTGCTTTGTAAAGGATTTAATTAGAAGCGGGTACGATAAATGTGTGGTCCGGCCCTGTTATCTTTTGACAAGAGTTAAGTAATCTCGTACGCATTCGTAATGTCCGAAGGATTAAGTACATAGATTAAGATGATTCCCCGATTCAGTGCTATTGATGCTTTCAAATGTAAATATTGGTTATATGACCTTTTTAGCGTTCCGTAGCCGAATGGCAAAAAACGGAACTCTTATAAATTCGTCATGTCTGTCTGTCTGTCCGTCCGTCCGTATGTCACAGCCACTTTATTCCGAAACTATTAGGACTAGGTACACAATTGAAACTAAGTAGGTAGATGTATTCTGTTAACCGCTTTACGATTTTTAAACAAAAAAAAATATTAGAGGCTAGGCTTGAATTGAACTGAAACAATTTTATTTTTTTTCATTCTACCTATACGTGTGGGGTCTATAGACAGGTCTTTAAAAATTACATTGAGTTTTTTTTCAATGTCATTCGTTCCAAAGATAGACACTTTCAAAGTGCTAAAATGAGTGTCCCCCCCTCTAACTTTTAAACCACAGGAGTGTTAAATCTTAAAAATATATATATTATAGATCTTAATAAAAACTTTCAACCAAAATTGTTTTGAATGAGATACAGTCGGCAGTTTTTGAGATATAGCACTTTTTCAGCAACCGCAAATTATAATACATATACTATATATATATATATATATATATATACTTTGTTATTGATACAAATTCCATAAAACACTATGAAAAACAAAGTTATTTTTGCTGGCGAAAAAATTTTGGTAATTTGGCTGTTTGTCGGTAATCGGTACGTTTAATGTTGTTACGACTAGCTACGGAACCCTATTGCGCGTGGCACTTGGCCGGTTTTTTTCATTTCAGCCCCTTGTTAATGCGACTTTATGCATTGTTATTTTTACATAATACCTCTGCCACAACCTTCTGGGTAATATATATATAACGGGTGGCGCAAAAGTAAAGACCCTATTTGGTTCAGCTATAACATTTTTTCTAAATTAGAAAACTAGATTTAGATTTTTTTAAATGTATATTTGTGCCATTAAATTTCGTACCATTAGGATTTAAAGATGATGTCTTTTAAATGGTGACCTCCAGAGTTGATACACATTTGAGCCCTATTTATGACATTTTGCATAACTTGCCGTAACACTTCCTGCGATATGTTCGTTATTTCTTGACGAATGTTTTCTTTTAGAGCTGCGAGAGTCTGTGGCTTGTTCACATACACCCGAGATTTCAAAAAACCCCAAAGAAAGAAGTCTGGACTGGTCAGATCGGGTGATCTTGCAGGCCAAGGCAAATCGCCAAAACGAGAGATAACTCGGTCTGGAAAAGCGTCCCTCACTAAGTCCATAGTGTCGCGCGCTGTGTGTGCCGTAGCGCCGTCTTGTTGAAACCAGATGTGCTCCAGCCCCAATTCGTCCAAACTGGGTATCAAAAACTCACGTAACATGGTTCTGTAGCGTTCTCCAGTGACAGTTATCGCATTGCCTCCAGCGTCTTCGAAAAAATAGGGTCCGATCACTCTGTCAACACAGATGCCACACCATACAGTAACTTTTAGTGGGTGTAGAGGTGTTTCTTGAATAATGCGCGGATTATCAGTGCCCCAGAACCGAGTATTCTGCTTATTGACATGCCCTGAGAGATGGAAATGCGCTTCGTCACTCATAACCAATTTTGAAGGAAAATCATCCTCTTCAAGGTGTATCAACTCTGGAGGTCACCATTTAAAAGACATCATCTTTAAATCCTAATGGTACGAAATTTAATGGCACAAATATACATTTAAAAAAATCTAAATCTAGTTTTCTAATTTAGAAAAAATGTTATAGCTGAACCAAATAGGGTCTTTACTTTTGCGCCACCCGTTATATATATGTGATGATATGTTGTGTTATTGTATCTATAGAAATATTACACCTCCTCATTTAGCCGCTCGTAGTCCACTGCTGGACATAGACCTCTCCCAATTTGCGCCACAACACCCGGCCCTGCGCCTTCCGCATCCAGTCCCCTCCAGTGACCTTTTTTAGGTCGTCAGTCCACCTGGCAGGGGGGCGTCCTACCTTACGGTTGCCGAGTCGCGGTCTCCATTAACACCTTGCTGTCTTAAATCTATGATTGTATTGCTAAAATTATGCGTTTAGTTGTTTTTATGAAAATTACGTTTAATTAGTTTATATAAAAAATTTAAATATATTGGTTTTACAAGTACCGTAGAGAACCAACTAATTTAAGAAATCGTTTCAAGAAAGTGCTTTTTGTATTATATTATCTCAGAAACTGGCAAAAAATTAAAATAAAACAGTTAGTCAAAAATTTATATTGCAATGATTAAAATTTAATATCTTAAAAAAAAATATTTAAATCTAGCTAAAATTAAAAATGCTTTAACAAATCAAGTGAAACAATTCTTCGAATTTCAGCTCCAAGTTTTATTAAATAAATGCCTGAATACGTAGAGGTTGTACAAAGCACTAACGAACTTACTTTGATCGCGTTAGTCGTAACTAATTTAGCTTCTTTTCGAAAATTGGCTTTATTTATCTAAACATGTTTTAAAGAACTGTTTTCGACGTATTCACTCATGTTTTCAATATTAAAAATAATTTCGCAGAAGCTATGGTAATGAACGAACAAAATTCTTTTCGCATCACTTGTAAAAGCAAAACTTTTTTGTATCGTTGTTTTAGTTAACTAATTTATTAAATTAATTTCCTAAGGAATCCGCTCGAAACTCTTTGGAATTATACTTGTTTTTGAAATAAGATCCACGTGCGCAAACATCGTAGCAAACTGTCTTCATTTCACTTGTATTTAATATCAGAGACGTGTTCTTGGGAAACTTCTATACGCATCAACCAAGTTGAACATTAGAATTTGAAATTGCTTTCGTTATAATGCAAATATGTTTAAATTTATCATACCACGCATAAAAGATAAGTACATTATTTTCGTTCTCATCAAATTATCTCTTATTTATCTAAGTGTAACATACTTATCCCATTTAGAGTTTGTGGTGAAAACTTGTACGAAAATGTAATATTATAATGGTAAGAGTTTGCAAATGAGTACGTACCTTAAATCCAAGTAATAAAATTAATTGAACATGACCTTGCCAACGACCGTAAAATTAGTGTTATGAAGATAGAAGATACGATTGTCAAATGATATAAAGGTCCTTCCAGACTGTGAGCTTTTGCATGTAATGTAATGTAACATCTAGCACCTTTATGATAAAATTCGCTGATATTCGAAAACATGTTGCATGACAGGCAAATACTCGCAGTCACGGAGCCCCATTACGGTCTCTACACTCTACAAAGATCGCGAGTTTATAAGTCAAAATCAGCCAACGGAAAAGCTTAGCTATACCAGATTTTTTTGACTTTTTTTTTTATATACTACGTCCACAGCGTGTAGTCCACCTGATGGTAAGTGAAGTACAGCAACAATCCACTAAAGCAGATTGTAGATGCGTCGCTGCAGCTGAGGACTACGGTGTTATGCCTCATGTGCAAGTAATTTCAGGGCCTGATCTCACCACCAAACCGGAACACAGTAATGGAAGCACTACTATTTGATGGCAGGTTAAAGGTGAGACGGTGGTGCTGCCGCCCTCGAGCTCATTCACAAGAGCTGATTTTTCTCAATTTTCTGAGAAATTCTCATTCGTATCTAGATCTATCTTTCCGGATTTTTTTATCACGCACGGTGTAAAAGACAAAGGTATGTATTTATATTTATTGTAATTATGTTTATAGCAGGTTTCTACTTTGGTCATCCAAATTAATTAATCCAAAATAACTCTTGCCCTTACTTAACTTTTATTATTTTACCTATGTCCTTGAGGGGATTGCCAAATTTTACAAAATACTATTAAAATCTGTTAAAATAAATATATAAGTATATTACATAAAATACATACCAAAGAGAATTAAAATAGATACTGGAACTTATGTGTTTGACATCTTGTACTATGTTGATAAAAAGAAAAAAATATTGTTGTCGGTGGTTTGAATCTATAAAAAATCATACTTTTTAACCGACTTCCCAAAAATCCCCTAGGTTCTCAATTCGGCCGGTATGTTTTTTTTCTATGTATGGACATCAATTACGTCGCGGTTAATGGACCGATTCACGTGATTCTTTTTTTGTTCGACGTGAAATAACTGCCAAGTGGTCCCATACAAATTTCTTTGAGTTTGGTTTAGCATATGATGATGGGATCCCAAGGAAATCGAGAAAAACACTCAATTTATAAGCATATAACTGTTTCGTTTCAGACAATATCATAGAGTTTGTTCAATTATTAGATCATTTTTTGTAATTCAAGTCGGTTTTTTTATGTTTAATTATATCATAAAAAACAAGCAAATCTCATTTATAAAACATCTACGCAACCCAAACACCGAATCCGTGGTGAAACTAAACGCTTACACCATCGTAAATTATTCACAAAGTTTATCACTAGTGAATATTTATCGTGACGTAATTAGGTTCGTGCCTTCAGCTTTGCGTAACAGGAGACTATGTAAATAAATTAAACATTCCTTCTGAACATTGAGTGTATGCATGAGAAAACATCGTTAGGGATTTCGGACTAATGCCAAAGAGAAATAGGAAAACACTTAGAACTATTTACACGATCTCGTGCTGACTTGGAGCTAGCTGAGATGTTTGTTGAACTAGTTGTTACTAGCTACTTGATGTCGTGAAGATCTTGCTTGTTGCTTTTTGGATGATACTACTGGCGTTTGAGCTAAAAGCATTTTCTTTTTAATATCTTAGCAAGGTGTTATTCGTCTAAAAAAATAACCGGTGGCAATAAACACTTACCTGGTCTAAAGTCTGTGGTTTTAATATATATATGTCGCTTTGTCGCATCTACGACATATTGAATTTAATATGAATTTGAATTGAATCGAATTTAATGAATTGAATTTGCAATGTAAAATATTTATTTACAAAAAATAATTATTTTAAACTACTGCCTTGATGGTCTGGTTGTTAGCGTATGCGCCTCTCACCGTCAGGTCTCGGGTTCAATGCCTGGGTCTGGCAAATTGTTATTTGGAACTTTCCGTCAGGAACTTGGAACGGAGTTGGAATTTTGCCCGAAGGATGGCGATAGGCTAACCCCCAATCCCATGGGTCTTAAACATAACAGGTGACTTGTGGGTGTTGTACACCTCTACCACATCCTTCTAGGTAAAATAGGCGTGATGTTATGCTATGTTATGATGTTACTTCTTTTAAAATTTAACTTGATATTTTCGTAGTTATATTCTGTAGTTATATTTTCTTTCAGATAACTATAGTGCCGTGTATTAAGTCTTTATTTACGAGTGTATCTTAGCAGAGAAACTAGCTTTCTCATTATCTAGAACAAGAGCGTGCACCTTAATAGGCAACTGTGATACGAAACTATTACGGGTTTATTTTATAAACATGTACAGAAAAAAATTTAATTAATTTAAACAAAAAAAATATCCTTCTGAGAAATATAAAAATTTACTTCTCTGTCTTTCAGAAATATCGAAGATATTTTTTAATAATAAATTAGAGTGAGGTGGTGAGTTATTAGTAATATTTTATTAAACAAGTTTTGAACAGAATAATGACCTAATTCTGTTCAAAACTTATATTAATAAAATATTATTTTATATTTTATCGTTATATTATAGGCATATTAAATTGATAAAACTATTCATATTTTTTACGACATTTCACGAGTGTTCGTAATGAACAATAATTATATGGCATTATTATAATATCATTTGACAGCAAACAAAACTCATACTACAATAAAAAATATAAATTCTGCAGAATTGTTTGCGACGATTCATTCCGTAATATTTCTACCATCTCTCGCAAAAACAATCAGTAAAAAAATAGATTGAAATGGAAAGACGTTTCCGCTTGTCTGGCAAAGGAAATGAAACATAATATTCCGATTAGTGGGATCACGGTACTTCGGTCAAATTGAAAGGAACTGACCCGAAGGCAATATTCTTCATTAACTCTTTCGATTTCATTCCGGAAAAATCTTTACCGATATTTTCTTTCAATTAATATATCTAAGCGATAGCCAAGTAGTAAACCGTAGGACTGCTGAGTCAAAAGGTCTCGGGTTCGAACCCACGGTACACACCTCTGTCAATAATTCGTTAAGATTCGTTTTTTCATTTATCATAATATAAAGTATTGCTCGCTAACGGTGAAGGAATACATCGTGAGGAAACCTGCATGCCTGAGAGTACCTAAAAAGTGCTCGAGGGTGTGTGAAGTCCACCAATCCGCACTTGGCTAGCGTGGTGGACTATGGCCTAACCCTTCTCATCATAAGAAGAGTTCCGAGCCCAGCAGTGTATGTATTAGATACAGGGCTGCTATTATAATAAATCTACTGCCTCAATTCTCTAGTGGTTAGCGTACGCTACTCTTACCGCGAGGTCTTAGGTTCGATTCCCGGGTCGGACAAAGTGTTATTTGTGAACTTTCTATCAGAAAATTAACAATAGCAGCACGGAGTTGTAATTGTGCCCGGTGGATGGCAATAGGATAACCCCCCGTCACCTAAACATAACAGGTGAAATGTGGGTGTTGTACAACTTTGCCAAAACCTTCTGGGTAATATAGGCGTGATGTATGTTATGTATGTCTATCCACACAACATAACATTATGCTCGCATTCCCCGGCTGAGTTAGACAGAAGTGTATAACACCCACATTTAGACACACTGTGATATGAGTATGTTATAGTATAATAACATAGTATTATGTTTATGTTTATTTATTTAAAATTATTATATTAAATATTAGTATGTAGTTGAATGAATAGATACAAAATGGTTAAATTATCTGTTTTAGTTTAGCTACATTTATCCAAATGGTTGATTACGATTGCATATAAACAGTTCTATAATACGCAAATGCGATTTCGAATTTGTAACCATTTTGACTTTTGGAAATTTAAAGAAATTAAATTGCATCATTATGTCAATCAATGTAGCTATTGTTTAGACATTAATTGTTATTTGGGCGTTTTATTGACAACCCATTATAGTGTATCTTTATAAGTCTTTCTGATTAATCACAAAATCATCATCATCATTTCAGCCTCCGCTACTGGACATAGGCCTCGCCAACAACTCCACAGTGTTCTGTTTTGTGGCACTTTCAGCCAATGACTGCCCGTAATCTTTACTAGATCGTCCGTCCATCTAGTGAGGGGCTGTTCCGCACAGCGCTTTCCGGTGCCACTCTAGCCGGGCAAGCATACGAGCGCGAGATAGATTATATCGCGTTTTTTTCACGTTTCCCCATATAAAAACATGCCAATAATGTGACTAAATATATCTCGCGCTCGTATGCTTGCCCCTAGGACTTTTCGACCTCAATGACTATCAGTCCTTTATTATTTTAATTTTTATATTCTTGTGTAAATTGGTGATAATTTGGAAATAAATAGTTCCTAAACAAATGTATCTAAAAAGTGTAATAAGTACCTTTAATGCTTATAGATTTAAGTATGACCTGTATTGCATGCCTTAAGATAAAATATATTAGACTTTACTGCTTTGTAACAACAATGAATACCCATATTTGCAATAAAAATATTGAATTTTGAAGTCTTGCTCATTGCTACTTCAGCTATGCAATTCGCTGTTCTATGTTCATTGACTTCTTTAGCTACATCACAAAAAAAGTATGTCATAGACAAAAAGAGTCTCATATTAAAAATAAGTAAGTAAAGTAAAGCAAAGTAATAAATAAATATAAATAAATAAATATTTCACAACTCACACACAACGCCATCTAGTCCCAAACTAAGCAGAGCTTGTACTATGGGTACTAGAATAACTGATACTAATACATATATACTTTTATTTTGTAAATACATAATTATTATACATAGAAACACCCAGACTAAGACAAACCCCAATGTTCATGCACACAAAGATTTGTCTTAAGTAGGAATCGAACCCACGACCTCGGCGTCGCATGCAGGTACACTACCCACTCCGCCATCCGGTCGTCGATCGGTAGTCGCTATCAATTTCTTCAATACGCTAACAACAAGCAAGATACTTGTAGTATCTTAACCATATAATTGCTCGGTTTTATTTTAAGCCCTTCAAGTAAATATTTTCGTATCTATAATTACATTACAATCTTAACACCAACTGTTACTGATATTATCAGTTTTATTACATTTTATCTCGTCGGCCATATGGTGACATTCTTTTAAAAACACATTATGTCCCTCGATATTTGTCTATAGTATATTGTCTTTGGAGTTTTTTGTTTGTGGAACAATAAAAAAGTTAATGCGGGAATTAAATGAGCATTTGTCTCTTTTTGTCACGTTATTTGATTCTTACCTTATGGTGTTGCAGCCTGTTGTTCGTAAGTATGTCAAGTTGTATATTGTGTGTGTAAAAATGAATTTAATGAAGACGATGAAGGAATTTATTCAAACTTAAATATACTTTGTTTAAATATTTTTACTTTTGTGAATGTGAATGTGAAAATGATGAATTAATAGTATGTTTAGCGAAAAAAATATATTATTATATAAAATGCCCTTTAATATCGACTTGGAATAGTAAATGATTTTAAGTCAGTCGGCCGCTGGCTCTAAAGAGCCAGCGGCCGACTGACTTAAAATATCATGCTTGCTTTTTATACTACAACGTAACGTAACTAGGGGTAATTTTTAACTACTTTGATACCTTGTTATTTCCAAAGCCACAGCGACTCAAATTCCATATTTGATGATCGTTCTTACCTATGTAAGAGGCGCATACAGGAGAACTTTCAGCTGTTATAAAATGACAAAGGTCGGTCAGCCGCTGGCTCTTAGGCTATATTTGTGTATATTTGTAAGGAACTTGCAAAATTAGTACTCATATTGCCTCGGCCATTCATCAAAACTCAATCTCGGTTTATTTATAGAAAACTCCTTGCTTCCGTTGCGATATTAATTGATATTTCGATGTCTTTTGCTTTGTTAAAATAAAATTTTGTTGTTGACAATGTGAGTTGAGGTTTTTGTAAATGGAGCTTAATTATTTTTAATTGATTTAAATGGTCTGTTTGAATGACGGTTTATTAATAACGATATTATATCACGTCGAAACAAGTGTTCGTGTGATCCGCTAAGTTTTGTTACGACTTTGGGTGTGCTTTGTGTGACTAAAATGAAAAATGTATGTTTGTGAAAACCTCCGCTATACAAGTAATATTCCTTAAAACAAAAGGATATTGGCGACAAATGTAGCTGTTAAGTTTACATTCCCTTTAGTTAGAAATTATTACGACCAACAGTTATGTAATCTTTATATAAGAAAGCGATCAATATTTGGCACTGAGACAAGTTCAGTATCAAAAGAAGAGTGACGTCACGAAAGAATGCGTATCATCTGTCGTTGACAGCTAATGATATTAATTACGTTTGTATGTCACAGCGGGAACCTTTGTTCTACAATCGGAACGACCCTGCTGCCCTTTACAGTTTTTGTTAGTAGAGTTAAGGCATGTGTTTTTGTGGTCACGCGCGACGAAGCGTCGGTGTCGGAATGACTGATGTCCGTGTGTCAGCTACTTTTTGATGTCATAGATTAGGTTAGTAAGTAGAGTAAAGGGTTTTTACATTGTGCCTAATTCTATCTCTGCATCATCTTTAGACAGAATATGAGTTATTAAGTCTATAAGTTAATCAAACCGCCAAATGGTTTGTGCAAATAAACGCACTCATAAACTGTTTATTTGAAACTTGTCTGCCGCATGGCTAGGTCGTCACCATGAACAGAATATCCAAAAAATAGGCTTTATACTTTACGTAACTTTTGAACAAATATTAATAGCACATCATAATTTTAGAATTTTCAATTGGCAAATTATTTTGAAATCAATCGAACTCACAAAAACGCTCATCATCGCATTATTTTAATATTATCAAACTACTGCACAACTAGAACGCAAAGAAAGAAAAATAATATGATTTATTTTCCAATTAAATTTTCGATTTCATGCACCATTTGTATATGACCTATTTTTGAAATAACGTTTTTAATTAGTTTCTTCTTTATAGCTACTAAAAGGTGAAATTTATAAAATAAAGTTTTTCAGCACTTTTAAATATTGCGTAATTATTTAGTAGAATAGTAGGTATTTATTTACAATGGGTTCTAGGTCTAGTCTCACAAAACATATTTAACTTATTAATATATAGCAATAATATATCGCCTTTATTACTCAAAAGGGTATGGCAGAAGTGTATAAATTTTAACACTCAAGTATTCAAGTCTTTATTGCACTCCACAAAGTTAAAATGGTCTTATAAATAGGTACAGTGTCAATTATGGACCCTGACGGGCACGGCAAAAGTAGAAGAGAGGAAGAATCTCTTTAGTATCTTAAAATTTTAAATTATTTTATTTATTTTTTTGGCTTTAAATACATAAATATCATATTTATTGAAAACATATTATATGAAATAAAAAATCATTACAGTAATATATCTAGAATAATTAAAATATGGTGTATTATGTACACTAACGTTAACCAGCTATGTTTAAGGTCAAGGTGTACATAACAATCCCATTCGTTTACAAAATATTTCTCTGCGGCTTAATAAATCCGTAGGCATAATACTCATGATTTTAAGAGAATTTAATCTATGTATTCGGGAAGCACCGACAAAGGCGGTGTCACAGGGCGTGCAAAACGTTTCACACATTGCGACTCCCACATGTTGGGAAAAAGTAGAGCGAATCATATTTCCTTCTCTGATCATGCCGTCTTTCTATAACTATGACAATGTTGATTTTTCTCAATAACTTCTACTTATAATTTATGGACATCCAAGCATTCTCACAAAAAAGGTCAAATAAAAAGTGTAAAATTATCAAATGATGTATATAATTTGCGTATAGATACTTACTAAATTTATGTTAATACTTTTATTTTTATTTAAGATCAAGTATACTAAATTTCGCGCTTCAAACTTCAAAATGTCAGATTTCCATACAACTGATCAACCCTAATTTTATCCTTTTAGGAATGGAATTTTAAAAAATACCTTCTTAATGCGCGCTTTTGTCACGTAAAATTCTAGTCCCAGCGGTTTTGGCTCTGCGTTAATGAACCGGGCTAAAAAAATATATATGTATATCTAAAAAAAAAATAGGTATATAGTAGACGTTCATAACTGCCAGACATATCTAAGCCGTAACTTTCCAACATGTCTAACACTTGACTACGCTTTATCTGATCTAAAACTGTTTCGCGTAAAAGGGTCGCAGCATTTACCAGACTAAAACTTTCTCCCTGTCCCCGTAACAAGCTTGCCGCAAATTACAACAATAACATAATTACGTTAAAATTCAATTAATTCTTAATTAACTATTCATACTAAACAAAGTGGAAACTCCTTAGAGCATGCTGAATACTTTCCTCTAACATTGTTATAGGATTAAGGGGTAAGGCAACTTGCGAAGACTTTGCAACGCGGCTAACTTAAAATATACATGAAAATGTGAGGCGTCTCGAACAATAAGGGTACTCGTGGAGTCGGTAGGAATATACTGGGTAGGAAAGTATGTCGGCATGTTTCTCCCGAACGGGGAACTAATTAATCCAATGAACGGCGTCTTTGCACTAACGAGGATCGTCGTTTGTGCTCCTTCTACTCTACGCCGCTGAGAAATTGTATTTCGGAAATCGATCTCGACAAGCTTTACGCTTCTATAAAACAGTTATCTTGCTTAGTTAGCGATCGAGGGAATATTTTGAAAGTAAAGGAGATGCCGAGTCTGGTTGGGAATATACTGATTGGAGTTTTGGAAATTGATATTAATTAAGACTTAAAGCGTATTATTGAACGTTGTGGTATGTAATAAATGTATTTAATATTATTACTGCTGAATTACATTTATCAGAGTGTCAACAACTACCACACAACTACTACATACTGTTTTAACTAAGGTGGTCTTAGTTGGTTTACGATTTGAATGGAATGTATTTTTCTGGACACAATGTAAGAACTAGAACCGTCTAAAACATCTCGATAGATATCTTTTCGAAGGGCGATTATACTGTAGAAGATTGTGACTAATAAGTTGGTAGTAATTGAAGTAACCAATTGAAACAAAAATAGAGTTGTGGTCTAAAAATATAGATGTGGTTATTAATACAGCACTCAAATGGACCATCTAATTCAATTAAAAACAATTAAGCTCCATTTACAAAAACATCTCACCGCAACTCCAAACTTCAACTGTCACATTGTCAACAAAATAATTTGAACAAAGCAAAAGACATCAAAAAAGCAATTAATATCGCAACGAAAGCAAGAGTGTTCTATAAATAAACCGAGATTGAGTTTTGATGAATGGCCGAAGCAATATGATTTATTTATTTGGCAAGTTCCGTACAAATATACACCGATAAGACTTACAATTGATATAGACGAGCGGGCGCTGTCACTTTAAGCGACTTGATTGATTGACGAACAACCACCGGAAGATCATCCTTCATTTGGCAATTCCAAGCCGATTATGGAGTATTTTTTGTTTTCTGTTTCATTTGTAAATGTTTTTTTTACTTCTTCAAGCTTTTAGATTTAATCATTTATTTGTAATAATATTTTTATTTTATTTTCAGCATCTTCCATTGTTTATTAAGTGTTAGATTTAATTCAGAAAAAAATGCAACCAAGTCTACAATTGATTTAACTATGTCATAAAAAATACAGCAGAACAAATATAATTTTAAGATTTATTACGAAATTTGTGTGGGATTGCGGGGTTTATTGAAAAGGGAATGAGCAAAAATTGTATGGCCACATACCTTGTGTCACGATTTCAAGGTAATTATTGATTTCTCATTTTGTTTATGGCGATTATCTTAAAAAGCTTACATTAATATGAATTTAATAAAAAGAGTTTTACTATTTCATTATGACGAATTATCCAAACTATATGTATATCTATCACATGTTTTTACATTTGTTTAATAGCTTATTTTGTGAAACCCGCAGCCACAGATAAGATAGCACATCACCGATAAAGAATCGCATAGTCAATTGGTCATACCCCTTTTACATTTTTAGTTTTCACCGACAATTTACCCATTCTTCAAGATTAGATTTATTGTTAGGATCAAAGTTCTAAAAAATATGTGCAATTTACCCATTCTTTAAGATTAGATTCATTGAAAGGATCAAATTTCTAATATGTGCATAGATAAAGAATATAGACGGAAAAACTACAAAATAAAAATGTTTCCCAGCCATCTTACGTATAGGTACATTTAACAGTTAACAAAAGAAGGAAATCTTTCCGAAATAGTACACAAATGAAAAATGTTGGCACCAATATTTCATCGCAAAAAGAGTAACCAACTTACACCACGTATTGAACATCGAGGCGACCAATTCGTTCAAATTAGACTCATTTTCGTCACTTCAGCTCGAGTAAAATCTCGGCGAGTGAAAAGCTCGATCAAGCCGTTTCGTGATATCGTTGGATAATGGACATCGTTAGTTCGCCGTGGTCCTCGTTTTGGGCCTTACTTTTTCAAGTCATTGAGTCAATCGTTTATCACAGGCCTGTTGTGTTAACTTTTGCATCGGCTGGCAACAAGAACAGTGGAGCGTGTTACCCCGGCATTTTTTTGGATGATTAGTTGTACAGCTAGGCGTAATTTCCTCGGGGACTTTGTGTGAGTTACTCCAATACACGTTTCATACAAAATGTTGTTGGAATAATAAACATTCTTTATTTATAGCATAAGATTGTGTGTTGAAAAAAGATAAATAGTCTTACCGCCCAAATATTTTTTAACTTAATATTTTTTTTTGGGTAAAAAGGTTTTTACTGGAACGATATTTTTTCATTGTTTTAGATGTATCATTTGTAAAGTACAGTAACTTCACAAATCACAAGATAATGGGATTTATGAAAAAATCAAAAAAACATAAATGCATTTATATATTTTTCTACTCCACACCTTTCCTATTTTTGTTTAGGGGAGTCATGGTGGACGTTAGCCTCATTAGTTAAGGTAACTGGCCAAAATTTTGCCCAAGTCATTTTCCAGGCATTTTCCCCTAAAAGATTTGTACCGAACTTTCTGTGCCACTATGTTAACGGAGTTATTGAACTTATCCCAAATATAAATGATTTTCTACGTTATTTTCGAAGTTGGCAAGCTAACTGCTTAGATAGAAACATGTTTTTTATTTGTTGTTGTTCGTCCAGGCATAAGACAAACTAGAAAAAAATAAATTTTAATATGCGCCTCTCACCGTAAGGTCTCGGATTCAATTCCTGTGTCGAGCAAAGTGTTATTTGTGAATTTCCCGTGAGGAAATTGCATAATAGCAGCACAGAGTTGGAATTGTGCCCGGTGGATGGCGATAGGCTCACCCCCTATCCTATAATCTTCTTCTTCTTCGTTGTGTCGTTGGCTGAGTCAAATTTTATTTTGTCTTGCCATCGTGGTGAAAGGATTAGCCAATTCGCTTTGGAGAACTCGCGAATTACCCAGGGTGCGCCGGACGTAGGGAATCGTTGTATAAATAACCCCCTATATCATGGGACCTAAACATAACAGCTGAAATGTTAAATGAGAATATAAGCGTTATGTTATGTTTACTTCAATGTAACAATTTTATTCAAGGTAGTCAGTAACAATTAACACTATAATAATTTTCAATGGTGATACCAAAAGGAAAGATTTCTAAACGCGATACAATTTCCAAAGTACTTCGCATTAAGATGACATAAAAGTGACTTAAGTAATTATTAATTAAATGAGACTCATATAGGCTTAGAAATTAATTAATTTTACATCCTATTCATACGGAAATCCATGATTCCCCTTTTACAAAGTTTCCTTTTAAAGACAAATTGTAAAGGAAAAGTAAATAAATTTTGAAATACGAATGAATTATACTCAATGTAAAGAGCTGTAAATGTATACTGTATCTGTTTTAACTTTTTAAGAAGTTTATTGGGACGTCCCTCACTTTCCGGCATTATTTATGTTTGGTTTTCTTTAACAACCTACCTAATTAATTAACGTTCCGTCCATCTTATGTAAATGCAATCGAAAAAGGAATTTGATTATTTCAAAATAAAGTTCATTTTGTAACACTTTCCACGATGTAACGAATTTGTATTTAGAATGTCAGCATGTTCAAAATAAACGACTCGATTTACTTTTATTTCATAGCATGGAGTTTTTATTAATGTTTGTATTAAGTAGCAAGTAGCTTAAAGTTTAAAGAATTAAAGATACTAAGTAGTTGTTATATTTTTAATATTCTTATAAGTTTTAAGTCACTTACTTGAATGAGTGATAAAAAATACAAAATTAATATGAAGGTTTTGTTAAAACATGATCGTTAGATATTAAATATTTTAATATTAATTTTAAACTATTACAAAGATAAAGAACAACTTTTGTTTTCTTAAAATAATCTCAAACAAAAACACGCAATATAAAAACTTTTCATAAATAATTATCAGACAACTCTAAATTTAAAACCCAGAGTCAATGCCCCGTGCGAAAAATCATTAAGTTACCTGACACCCAACTACTGTTCGGTATTAGCTTACATCATTATCGAACGTTAAAAGCCAAAAAAGAAGTGCCGTATGGGTTGAAGCCACGCCTTTTGGCCTCACTTACAGTCATCCTTTTTGGGTCAAATTTACAGAAAAAAAAGATGTTAAAAAGAGGTGTGGCACAATTATTCTACTGAACACTGATTTAAATCGTATAATAAATGATTAACATCCAAGTAAGATTTCCACGGAAGATATTTTTTTTGCTTTAGAAATAGTGGGATTTATCGATCTAGTTAGTACATTTATTATTATTATTATTATTTATTTATTCATAACAATTTTTACATTGTGTGGAATATTTAGAACATTAAAACATTTAAGAATATAATATCATTTATTCTTTAAAACAATTAGTTTTTATATTCTTAGGATACTGTATCAGGCAATTTAACTGATCACTCAACACATACACACACACTCACATAAACTCAACCAATAAAAAGAAGGCAGAGTAGTACGCAATACGTCCTAAGTTAATTATTTTGATCGTCGAACGCTATCTTCTGAGATACAGGCTACAACCTAGTTCAGAAGATAGAGTCACCATTTATTAGTTAAATTTGTACCACCAAACTAACTATATATACTGCCACACATAATATTATTATTGTATAATTTATCTTATAGTAAGTTATTTGTTTTATATTACTACTGATATAAATGTGAAATTGGTGAGAAATAATCATTTTTTCATTTTTCATTTCCATTTCATTTATTATGCCGTTATCGCAATTCACTGGCTTCTATACAGGCTAAAAAAAGAAACGATACTGAATTATTTGGGTTTTATTATTAAAGAGGCTTACAAACGAGGCTTGCATAAAGATATTGTTTAATTATTAATTATTTTCTCCTATTATCCCAATTCGAGATAAATCTCCCCTCCTTAATTAATAAAATACATAAAGAAGAAGCCACGCGGAGGGAATAAAATCATTATTATTTGGTGACAGGTTTAATTACCTCAATGCTGTACTAATAAGGAGCGACAAGCCTAATCCATAACAAACAGCTTTTCCCCTTCAGTTTTCCGCAAATTATGACGAGCTTCTAATAATATCGAAACAAGTCCCAAGTAGATTATTCAGTAACAAATCATGTTTTGTAACAATCTGACTAGAAGGTACGAATTAGCGAAGTGTATAGGCGGCCCAGTCAGGTCAACACGTAGACAGTGTCAATGATTAATGGCCCAGGGGGCAAAGGGGCGGGACGTCCCGAATCAGATGCACGTGACGTCAGAATAACGCTCAAATAATATTTCGCTACAGCCGAGCGCAAAATGGGTTTAAAATGAGGAGACAAGTACTAATGTTGAAAATCCGTATATGATTCGAAGTTTAAAATGAAAATAGAACGCAGTTTTTTGGGAACAAGAATACTCTTTGTCAGAATTCTGTAGCGTGATAATATAACAGCTTTACATATCTGTGTTAAATTGCACTTTTATTAACTAACTACTAAGTATGGCGTAAAAAATAAATCTATATATGTTTTGTAGCATTATGATTTGTAGGTACGAATTAGACACGTAGACAGTGCCAATGATTAATGGCCCAGGGGGCAGAGGGGCGGGACGTACCGAATCAGATGCACGTGACGTCAGAATAACGTTCAAATAATCATCCGCTACAACCCAGCACAAAACGGGTCAAAAACGGGTTATACACATACTTATTTTGAAAATTCGTATATGAGAATGCAAAAGTTTGAAATAAAAATGAAACGTTCAGTTTTTTGGATTCAAGATTACTCTTTCATGAAATTCTGAAGAGTATACAATTGCTATAGTGACTTATGTAACTTCGAAGTATGCCGTTAAGAATAAATCTATATGTTTTGTAGCAATATGACTAGTAGGTACAAATTAGCAAAGTAATTAGTCGGACTAGTTTGGTCAACACGTAGACAGTGCCAATGATTAATGGCCCAGTGGGCAGAAGGGTGGGACGTCCCGAATCAGATGCACGTGACGTCAGAATAACGTTCAAATAATATTTTGCTACAGCCGAACGCAAAATGGGATAAAAATTATGAGACTACTACTAATTTTGAAAATCCGTATATGAGAATTCACATTCAAAGTTTCAAATGAAATTAAAGCGTTCAGTTATTTTGTTTTGTGAATACCCTGTGTTGGGATTCTGGAGAATATTCAATGACTAGTATTGCAGCTTTACGTAACTGTGTTAAATTGCACTTTTCTAACGCAACCACGGAGTATGGTGTTAAGAATAAATCTATATATTGTTAAACAAAACACTAATAGGTACAAATTAGTGAAGTGTATAGGCGACCCAGTCAGGTCGACACGTAGACAGTGCCAATGATTAATGGCCCAGGGGGCAGAGGGGCGGGACGTCCCGAATCAGATGCACGTGACGTCAGAATAACGCTCAAATAATATTTCGCTACAGCCGAGCGCAAAATGAGTAAAAAATGAGGAGACAAGTACTAATGTTGAAAATCTGTATATGATTCAAAGTTTAAACTGAAAGAGGAACCTAATTTTTTTTGGATACGAGATTACTCTTTGTTGAAATTGTGTTATTGAATTTAAAGTACTGCAACATTGTTAAGCTATGTTGTGTTTATCTTTGTTCTTGTCAAGTGCAATTTTTGCAGAAGAAATTTAAATTTAATGAATATTTGAAAAAGAGTTTTGTATAACTTATTTTTTTAAGTTTGTATGGTGTAAAAAAACCATAAGTGGTTAATATTGTAAAAATTACTCTATGTATGAATAGCGAATTTAGATTTTTTTTTTATTATAGGCCTATTTAACTAAATTTGAAAAAAAAAAAGATCCGCATTGTATTTTTAGCGTCAATTTTTACTAAAATACACCTCTCTCATTATCTAAATCTCTAGAGATTTAAATTGGAATTATAGCTAAGGGTGTATCGACACTCTTAGATATAATTTCGTTGAGGAATATTAAATTACGAGTATGGCAACTCTACGTAACAATGTTGCTATTGTGTTAAGCCGCGTGAGATGATAATGGAATTTGTTACGTCACGAAGTTTTATCTTATTACGATATCTCGCGACTTCATCTTTGAAGCAAAATCTTGTAAGCTGGTGGAATGTTATAGCTAAGCTGAATTTACTTCAATGTATAAACAGGGCCATTTTAGAAAAACTTTTTTTTACAGTCGTACCAAATCATAAGGCATTTATCTTTTATACTTTCACTCCTTTTTAACCGACTTTAAAGTTCACAATTCGTCTGATTTTTTTTGTTAATTACCTCATAACTTTCTACTGGGCGAAGCGAGTTTAATGTTTTTTTTATGAAAGCTGATGCTTCCCGTATGGTCTCACTTAAATTTGGTCCAGTTCTGACAATGGCACCCATGCAGCACCCATGAGAAAACCATATGAATCTAAATTTACTGTAATTAAAGTCGGTTTCTTTTTTTTTAATTATTTACAATAGTAATAAAAGGTAAAAGAATAAAAAAGCAAGCAAGAGCAGTTACACTCCTTGTTTCATCGTTCATACCAATCGAATTTTACGAAGAAAGTTGCATTTATTGATATAAAATTAGCTCAACACAATAAAAAAAAAGGCAATCACAAATTATTTAATTTGAAGCAAATGTCTACCGCATTTCATCCTTCGATATCCGGTCAAAGCCGCTTTCGAACACCGTTGCAACCATTCCTATGAACTTTGAAAGGAAAATCCAACATTCTTTAGAATTGACCGCCACGGCTGCCCCTGAATACGAACGGCGCTGAATACGTTTTGAACGTTCGGAATTTGAAATTTATTTTGTTGGATTATTTTTCTTTTTACACAACGTGCCTGGGTCGCTTTGTGGTACTAAGGCTTTTTATTTGTATTTATTTATCAAGTAAACAGTAAAGGGTGAAAGGTTTTTCTAGCAACTTTTTATTTTTATAGGAATGTTGTTACAGTGATATTTTGATGGCATAAAACTTTCGAAAATGTACTTGAGATGTCAACATAAACAGACTTATCACTATTCTATATTTTCAACAAGTTTAAAAAGATTTTGAAATTAAAAGCATATATTACTCTTACACACAATAGACACTACCATATCTCATGACCTATATCAGAACCAAACTCAAAATATTTATTTCATAATTTCATAAGGGCTGTTAAACAAATTAACAACAAAAAATAAATAATAATAATTAATAATAAATATTTATGGTCATATTATGATAGGTTACATATTGGTTTGGATTCCCTGGCCCCTGCACTAGTGTACACAGCTGTGTCGCAGTTGCCAGTGTGCTCCCTTAAAATTATATCGTTAGCAATAAAAATATCCATGATTCTGACTTCTTTAGTAAACAATGAGAGAAAAAGAAAAAGAAAAAAAAACAAAAAAAGTGAAATAAATGATGAAATAGAAATGTCATTCAAAGTCACCAAATTAAGTTTTTTTTTTTTTAATTTCAATTAAAATACCACATTCACGTTTCTCACGCAAAACCGAATAACTGTAGTAACATTACTGTATAATAAAATGAATAACATTGGCGAATGCAACACGCGGCAGATGCGACGGACGGGCGCGCTCGGGCGGTCGGTGGCCGGAAACTACGACTCGGGCGGATATTGGACAGTAAACTGCCTGTATCAGTTTGAACGTTTAGCTGAGCTTGCAGTTAGATATGTTTTACAACGGAGATAAGCGTGATACATGATAAAATTATTTCCAAAAGACTTCTTTCAATATCATTAATCGCCTTTAACAATCTACTAACTGTTTGAATTAATGATAATAAATAAACAATACCACTAAATTATTAGACCATCAACCTTTTTCAATCGGAGTATTTTTATATAAAGGGGAATAGTTCTGTAAGCTACTAAAAAATAGAGCTACTTTTATAAGTTCAATCAATCTGATACCGTCTAGTTTCTAGATATTGAAGTATTTCAATCCAATTTAAGCTTGAAATCAGAGCATTCTTACACTTAAACATTCGAGATATTTTAATAGAATTTCAACTATTTGAGTAAGATTAAAAATCCAGACCGTTTTTCTTTATAATAATAACAAATACCCAAATAACGTTTAAATTTGAATTAAGAATTTCGTTCGAAAATATAAACCGTCAATTTCACAAATAGAACACAATAAAACATGTAATGGTCCAATAATACCGAATTTAAATGTATGTATGAGCTTGCCCAGTGGTTCGAATAATTCAAAAGGCGTTACCTAAAATAAACACAGAATTGTGACTATTTCCCGCCTCGGGGATGTGGAAATGCGGACAGCGCAGCCTGTCCACCCCGTGACACGTCCGGACGACCAGGAATATCTGTACTATCCACAGTAAATAGCTTTCATAAAAGTAACATTCCAAATGTCTGTTTGTTCGAAAATTAACTGCAATGTTTGGCTCCCATGTGTGGTTTGTTTTAAAAACTTATTGCGGTTCCAATTGACCTCAATAATTGACAGTTTTTAATTTACAATATCCCAAATGCGTGTTATCTGTTAAATTATATGTAACATTTTTTAATTCGGTTTGGCTTCGGTTTCGTTTCCAATTTTACAATAAACGATTCATACAATACCTTTGTTGCAACCACGTATAACTCTACATCTACCATTATTTAAAAAAAACCTTTATAGCTTGTCATTTTCGTTTTAAAAAGCTTCTCCAATAACCCTGGGCTTAGTGTCTCTAAGTAACATCATATTTTAATGAAATATTTTTTTTATATCTATTCTATTTCTATAATTAAAATTTACACACTTGCAGCGTTGAATGTACATACTTATAACTGGAAATTGACATCGGTTTCTATTAACTAACGCCCATGTTACTGCCGCTGTATTCATAGAATATGAAATAGGTTAGTGTTATTTTTATATTGCAGTTTTGTAACTAAGCGGTGAGGTTTGCCAAGTTTTGGGTAAATTGTTACTGTAACAATACAGTTATATTTATCTGGAACTGAACCTATACTCTGTCTCAGAGAGTCCAAAATCGAGGTCCAAAATGTAAAATTTTCAAAAAATTATGTTTTGTTTTAACAGTGTTTTATTTTAAAGAACAATATAACATGAAACATAATTTAATGTTTTTGATTGCCAGTTTAACGGTGATTTTAATACTCTATCATATTTTCAAAAAATTCCAATCATTTATTTATTTAATTCTTTATTGTACACAAAATATTACAAAAAATAAACATATAACAGTAATAGTATACAAAAGGCGAGCTTAACTCAGTGCGTGAGTTCTCTTTCAGCAAACCTAAAGCAATACTGGAGACGATGATGCCAAAGAGAGTAAATTATTGCAAGTTTGATAAAAATGTTGACTAAAAAACATAAGTCAACAAACTAATTTATGAATGAAGTACTTATACCAAAGTATTTACGGCAATCTTTGCCTTACACAAAATTCCTTAACGGCATCCCCCGAAGAACAATGCAACAAGAGAAAATATTCAACTTTGAGCAGACTAAGCACTACATGGCATAACACGAGGTGCGCTAATCTAAGCAATATCGTAGACGGGATTTATGCACTAATTCCACCGTCCATGCAGTTAACTGGTTGGATACGATTTTGTCAGATACGGCCGAATTTGGCGCAGTGGGCCAACCCGCTGCGGTCGTAGTGACACTGCTTAAATTTATATGAAATTGTGATATTTCGGGATTGTTCGGTAAGTTATTCCGGATTTAATTTATCTTTTGATAGGAGCTGAAATATTTATTATGGATACGATTACAAAATAGGTATCAAAGTATGACAATTGAACAATGTAGGTATTGGTTATCAAATTTTCTTAAAAATGTCTTGATTTGTCACATTAAATAGCTTTGTAGTTTTCCTAAGAATAAAAGAAAATTACTTAGGCCAAAAATCTACAAGTATACACTATATTTTCATATTTGGAACACGTTATCTGTTTATTTGACCGTTGAACCGTTAATGTTCATTTTTCATATTTTATGTTCATTTTAAAATTACACCACTTTTGAATAGATTTTTACATACTAAAAATACAGTAAACTAATAAAACCGATTAACAAATTGAATTAATTGACGAGTACCCACATTTTACCACAAAATTAATATCCATTATCCATAGTACAGTTTTGTTTCAAAGCTTTTCAGTTTTATTAAGTAATTGCGAAAACATTAAAATTATTCTACCAACGTTAAAATTGTGGAAAATTTATCACAAATAGCCGTTTAATTTTACAAACATGCTTTCCACATTTTACTAAAAACAAAACGGGAAATATCATAGAGCGCTTTATACTGCAAAATGTTTGTGAAAACAGTTGACGAATTTATAATTGCAGGGGTGTGGTGCACGATCCAGGGAGTTTGTATTATAAAAATGAATAAATAACTCGAAGAAGTTAAAAGTACAATACAGACCTCTGAAGTTAAAATTTTAATGCTTCCCATAGCTCCAATGCGAACGTTTCCAGCTAAAAGTATGCCCAAGGGTGGTACTACGGAGCCATTATAAGAATAATGTCGTAAATAAACTCGATTCCCCTGAACAACGTCTATTTGTAAAAAGCTATTGCGTCGTGAAGTTGAAGCGCTTATTACCCGCGCGTTATATTTCCATTTATATGAAAACTAATGCCTCCGTTATTTTCCTGTTTACCTTTATTGCGAAGTTTTTATAAGCGGCTTGGAAAATTATCTGCCGCGTAAAAGTTATATATTACAATTACTAACTATCGTGATGTCATTGGATATTTATATTTGCACGGTTGGCGTAGCGGTTAAAGCGGTCGCCTCGCCGCTTTCAACTACGCTGCTGTTGTCCGTTCGATCCCCACATGGGACAAATCTTTGTGTGATTTGCAAAGATTTGTTCTGACTGCTGGGTGCTGCTTTGTTTGTGTGAAACGTATGTTTATGAACACTCCCGCGATACAGGAGTTATTCCTAGTGCGAGCGTCGTTTAAAAAAATATATATATTTTGCGTGGTCTAAAATAGTATGTTTTATTCAGATAAACATGATTAACGGTAAATTTAATGCAGCCTACGTACGTTATGCGGGTTGATATTCAGCTTCACGGCTTTTTTGACTGTAAGTCGATAGGAATAATAATTTAGTTTGAGAAAGTATTTGAGAAATTCTAATTTAAAAAGGTTAAAAAAAATCTCGTGTTACTTCCTGCAAGGAAACCCCACATCCATTGTAGCAATATCGAGTTGAAATTTGCAAATATTAAGAATTTATTGGGAACAACGCTAAAGTTATTCAGTTTATCCTTTATTAAAGGTCCGTTATGGCTTTTCCAATATCTTACATTCTTTAGAGATCGGTTGTCTGGGGCCAGTGAATATTTGAAATGTTCTACGGAATCTTACACTGTATTATGATAATTTACTACCAACCCCTAAAAGTTCGTCGAGTTTAAGAACTATTTCATGTATTGCTATTAAGAAAGTTTATAAAGATACTTGTGGGGTAGACGTCTATTTTATTAGAGAGAGAATCCAATGATGTCACATAGCATTAAACTTTAAATTAAGATATTGTATGTTTTAAACGAAGTTCTATTTAGTTAAAACCTAGTAGTTCTACAATCTACCTCAAAATGTAGCAAATTTGCATTTTTTTTGTAATTTATAATCATGATATAAAGGATTTTTTTAATTTATTTTCTTTTATTTAAAGCATTTACATGAAAATAACGCCTTGTTGGTTATTGCGTATATACTGTATCACATATTTCATCTTTTATAAAAGAAACTATCAAAATATTATAAAAAAATGAATGTTATTAAAAGTTAACTCACCTCTTTTTTAATCGCACAATTAACCTACTTATGCAAACTAAAAACCATAAAACTTCTAATATAAAGCATTTTATATCCGAACCACAACTGTTCTAAATGAACCACTAGAGAATGATTAAAAACCCTTACAAAATTAATTACGACTTATAAAAGTTTTTTAAGTTTATTGCAACTATGAGTTGGAAAATAACGGAGTTTTCACACTCAAGGAAGCAAGAAAAAGTTTAAAAACCCGAGCGATATAAAAAGCCGCTTAATTGAAACTAAAAACTTTGTCTTAATCTATAGACTATAAAAATAAGTAGTACTTAAAAACTTCTTATCTACTCAATAAAATGTATTTATTATATTGATAGAGCTTTTGTGAACAAGCACAAGAAGCCGCCAGCAAATTAGCACAGATACATATTCCACTGAGCGAAGAGGACTCAGAAGATGTTGGTGTGACGTCCTATATTCACATCATGACAGGTGAGAAGCAACTGGGAACAGGGAGGACGGGAAAATATTGCTCGGGGCACAAAAAAGATATTTTAAAAATTATTCAAATTATGAAATATAGTTGTTACTCACATAATGTATTAAGTCGACCGCGGTTTCGCCTATACTTTTAGGCATTTTCAAGAAAGTGCGACACGTTTAGCCCAAAATCAAAAGCATTGTCAAAACCGCGGTCGACTAAATAGACCAACATTACGTGGATAACACCCGTATTTCATATTTTAAATAATGTTAAAAACTCACGTCAGTTTTAATAAAAATATTTTAAAAATGTTTATTGGATTGGATTCTACTACAGATACTGAAGCAAAATTATGTAAAAAAAATTACTGTCTCTGTATCTTAAACAGCTGATTTGACTGCTATATTGGGTCTGAGTAAAAAGTGAAACTTTTATTAACAATGTTTGTTTAGTCAATAACGATTTGTTTGTACGACTATTCATCTCGCTGATTATGCGGCTAGACAGAAAGTTTGGTTATAAATATCCCAACTTTTCTCGTCTAGTATTTGTATCTCTGTATACTAACATATAACCTGCCTCGTATTTCACGTGTGTCGAGTTTTATTTGATTTACTTAAAATACCTTAGTGCAATTGAGGAAGAACAATAAATAATGAACCGAATTGATTTATGGCAAATCAAATGAGGCAATTGTATCACGAATATATAATTAGGTAATTTGAAGTTCAATACTTTTTATATAGGTACATTGAAAATTTATAAAATTAACCAAACAACCTCTATATAAACAACCCTGTCTTGCGCAATATAGTAAGAAAGCATCCTTGAACACATCAACAACAAACCAACACACACATTCCATTATCATATCGCTCTCCTAAACAGATAATGACATACCGCCTCAAAGTTTATGACACCACAGAGAAATGCACATGACTGTCAAATAAAATCATAAAATATAGGGCTTTGTAATTTAGTCGTGTTGTAGAAATTCATTCCATCAACGCGGTTAAGCTGTGGTTAGTTCGCCCACAGATTGTCGAGCCTTAGTTTTGATTGCCTTGTTAAGGCCCAAGCTAGATTGTTAGGTCACACTTGGATTCAAAACCGTTTGACCCTTTTGAACCCACTCAAAGAATGAACTTTTGCCCAACCTACATTTTATGCATTACTCTTTTAAGACAACGTTTTGTTGATCATCCAAGGGCCAACTGACGTCTTGCTGCCCATCAGCTTTAGGGCCATAGCACACGCTATTTCTAGCATCGCCAGCAATCGGCGATTTGGCAATTCCTTCCATCGAATGTTTGGTCGCGGCTTCGGAATCACGCGTTTTATCGACTAGAAATATCGTGTCGTATGAAATTATCATAATATAAAATATAAATATATTTTTACAATAATTGAATATATTGTTAAACTAAGGTCTGATCTATCTTCAGCACCACTCTTAGGTAAGATAATTTTGAAATAAACTATCCCGTTAAAAACCTCTTAATATATTATATTCTACGATATTTTAACAGATTTATGTTAGAGCAAGTTAAATTATGTTAAAGCTTTTCGATAAACTATTGGCAACTTTAAACTTTTATCCCTTTGATATGAAATAGGCCAAACTTTTGATAGCTTTTGAATTGGTTTGACCTAAAATGTAGATTTTAAACCTTGTTTTCATTACATAAACACTTTAAAAGAACTATGTAATTGGTAAAATTATTGTCGCCGAAGTTTTGTAAAAGATATTTTGAAATTTAATAACTTTAAATACTAAAATCTTTGCCAATAGATCTTATGAGAGATTATTTTAACTTACAACATCTATTAAACAAGTTTTATTCGTAACTAATATAGTCATTTTACTTACTATCATAAATATTCTTAACCATGGCTCTTTTTTATGATAGAATATTTGCTCTCTTTTATATTATAATGAAATGAATCAAAATAAAATTTGTCTCAGAAGACGACGAAGAAGAACAAGAATAATGAAATAAATGATACAAATATTGTAATTCTAAGTATGGACATTAACGTAATGTGCTTCTTATCGCAATTGTGAAATATAGTATTGCGTCTACAATTTTTTACAAACATATTTACTTCCAATGCAAAAAGCTATGGCTGAGTGGTAATCTGTGGGACTACAAAGATAAGGCACACACCACTGTCAATATTATATGAATAAATTTCGTATTTGATATGTGTGGGCCAAAAACATAGCTAGCTAACATAAGTGCCTTATCATACTAGCGGATTGCGAGCGGATTCAAAGCGGAGCGGGCGCGCAGCGAATGCGTCGCGAACACGCAGTGGCTGCGCAGCGGAGACGTCGCGGACGCGTGGCGAATACGCTACGTTTTCGTCGCGTGTTTGTAGCGAATTTACGACGTACAATACACTCAGTAACAAAATTGATTCCGTCGAGGAAACACTGCTGTTGGCTTTGTTACTTCGAACGAAAGCATCGACGAATTTGGGAAGATCCATTATCAATTAATCGAATGGAAGAGAGCGACTAATTTGTGTTGTTTTGCAAACGATTAAAAAATAATCCTAAATAATTTCGTTCCTACCTACCATAAAACAAACATAAAATATTTAAGCAAGATAAAATCCCACAAGAATCCGTTATGATCAGGGCTCGGAATTAGGTAGAGTTTTTCATGTACTTACACTGATTTCATACAGCGAAAGAATAAAGTGGATATGCCTCAAATCCCGAGATTAATTTTAAAGAGCAGAAAAAAATTGCATGATTTTTAAATAAAAAGTTATTTACTTCTTTACACAATTTAAACTACTGCACGCGCGACTAAATATTTTAATTCTCACAAAATTTATACAGTAATGTCGGAAGCGAACACTTCAAATCTTACTGGTAATGAATCGGACAAGGAAAATGATTCTGATGGGCCGTTTGAATAAGCAAAACCTCACGAGTCTAGGCTAGAAGCAAAAGTATTTGCTCGTATTTATAAAAAAGGCGAAATATGCGTATGAGAATTTACTACAGACTTTCAACAATTTGTATTGTGAATTAATGTAAACTAATAAAAAAATATGTTAATTTTCTTTGTTTTATTTGTCTATCTCTGAGGTTTTTATTATTATTTATTCGTAATATTGTTGGCCACACGGGATTGTCCATTAGAAATCACGGGAAGGTCCACATTAATATCAACATTTCGATGCAAGTACATAAAAAACTCTATCTAATTCCGAGCCCTGGTTATGATGCAAAATGATTTTACATTTGAAAAAAATATTTTATTAAGTTGGTTGGCTGGCGTTTGTACGAGACAGTACAAAATGGCGTCCACGCCGCGCGTCCGCAACGAATTCGCTGCGAATGCGCGGCGTGTTCGTTGCGCGCCCGCAACGAATCCGTTGCGCGCCCGCTCCGCTTTGAATCCGCTCGTAATCCGCTAGTATGATAAGGCCCTAAAGGAAAATATTGTGAGAAATCTTGCATACCTGAGAGTGCATTCTCAATGTGCTCGATGGCGTGTGAAGCTTACTAACCCGCACCTGGCCAGCGTAGTGGGCTATAATGTCCTTACTGAATTATTTGAAGCTACTAGAAACTAGAAATTTTCAACAAGATTCTATATTATTGAAAATAACTTTTTTTTTTATACTACGTCCACAGCGAACGAACGTGTAGTCCACCTGATGGTAAGTGGAGTACAGCCCATGGACATCAACAATCCACAAAAACAGATTATAGATGCGTCGCTGCAGCTGAGGACTACGGTGTTATGCCTCATGTGCCAGTAATATCATAACTGCGTGCGGTCTAATATTTAGCAACCTGTTACCGTGAGGTCTAGGGTTTAATGCCCGGTTTGAGCAAAAGCGTTTAGGTTTTTTTTCGTCAGGAAATTGTCAATAGCAGAATGAAAAGTGCCTCGTAGATGGCATGTCTGCACGTGTGGTGTAGTGGTTTAAGCGGTCGCTTCGCCGCTCTCCACTGCACTGGTGTTGTGGGTTCGATCCCCACATGGGACAAATCATTGTGTGATTCGCAATGATTTCTTCTGAGACTGGGTGTGCTTGTGTGAGTGAATGTGTGTATTTGGCGTTGTCATTGGGACCATTGGATAGTGTAATTGCTTCTGCCGTTCTATCTAATGTAAAAAATTCAAATTTATCTTTATCTTTATAGGCTTAACCCTTATCACAAAAGACCTAAACATTACAGGTGCACTGTGAATATTATACATTACTGCCACACCCTTTTGAATAATATAGTTGTGATGTTATGTTATGTATTCTCTCCTATTAAAAGTAACAAAGAAAAGTAAACTAGTTCACAAATCAAATTATTGTATCCAAGCACCCATTTATTAATAGCAAGACGTCTTTTCTAAGAGATTGGGTTTCACTAACCAAACACAATTACACTGAGCCAAATGAAAACCTAACTGTCATCAGAGAGGCTCTTATTTAGTATCTTCATTTAAGAAAGTGTTTACTTAAATTAAGACACCGGCGAATGATGGCATTGAACACACTTGAATCGTCTTCATCGCTTTAACATTTTAATTTGGTTGTGTAATCTTTGTCTAGAGCTTTGTAGAGTAATGTTGATGTAGAATTAATTTCTTTCTTGTATTGCGCATTTGTGTTATTTGACGAGATTCTAAAACTGTTTTTATTTTTATTTAACGTTTCATTGGAGCTGCTAAGGCACTAAGCAGGTACTAGACGTACAGAAATCAGAAATCAAATTATTTATTTCAATGGGTCCCAAGAAGCGCTTGAACCAGTAAAAAAAAACATTAAAATACAATAAATATAAAATTAAAATAAAACTCAATTAATTAAATTATAATACTTATTTCAATAAAACGATTTGACACCGGTGCCTTGATTGACTTTAATTTAACTTAGAAATTTAAATAAAAATCAATCCCAGTACCAGCTCTGATGGGTATTGCATCATGAGAAGAGCTGGTCAGAAACTCATGGGCACCATCTTTTCTAATAATTCATACAATATTTTTTTGTTTTTTGACAATATTTTTATGCGTAAGTTATAGCAACTAAAACACAACTAAAAGGTGGTCAATCCATGACTTATCTTTCTTTTTACATCGTATTAAGCCAATAAACGTGTAGTTCACCTGATAGGTCCTATTTTATGAGACCTAAATAAGCAGGTGAAATGTGGGTATACATATATATACAATACACTTCTGCAACATCCCTATCTAGGTTATATAGTTATGATGTTATGTTATGTGTATAAAATATTGATTACATAATAAGAAACATGAGCTTTAGAATGAACAGGTGATACACAGAAGCAAGAATTTATAATTGATATTCATCCCAAATCTCGTCTCACACTGCTAAGGACCCAGAATCGAAATTCTTATAGCACGCGTGGTAAAGACACAGGGGGTAATTCATTTTGTAACGGTAATAATTTAAAAAAAAATCCTTCGCTCTATCAAAGTTTTTTAAAGTAAACTTAAAAATCACATTCTTCAAGGCGTACTAAATGGATATTTTTATTAATATAGTTTCTATAATTAATTGGTTTTAGAAGGTTCCTATCACGCGAACAATTTGTTCCACCCGTGCACAGTAGGGCACTGGCACTTTCTATTAAAATTATCATATCAATAAATAAGGATGTTGTTTAAGTGTAATAAAAATTAGGTAATAGGGTGTCCATACTTTATTATATAAGATAAATAATTAAGCTATTTTAGGATCATTTGGTGTTGCATTTCATTTCAAATCAACTGAATATGTTATTTTTAAGATATAATGGTTGTGAATAGCTTTGAAAACAACTTAGACTGTCGATAAAATGGTTAAATATTCAACTATCAGCCTGCAAATAAGGCGAGAAAAAATCGTCAAAAGCTTGAAAACCACTATTATTTTTTCCACACACGATTTTATTTCCGATAATGGAGGACGAATTCAATCAAGTTTTATTTGCGCGAATCCTCGTTAAATTTTAAAACGGTGTCCTATTTTTATTGGTATGCCGGTCGCCCTATGAGCGGTTTGCACCTGTAACCATTTTGGGTGCTGTTGACGTGAAAAACTAAACCGAAAGGACAGGTGCGAAATCCTGGCACAGTGGGGGTCTACCGCCGGCTCGTTGACTCGACCCATAACCTTAATTGATAGGAATCGTTAACCTTTAAACGCGAGCCTTCGTCGTTTCCTAAACATAAATACTCAGATTGTAATCTCCAAATTTTTTCTATCGTTTTATTTTCGGGTGCCTTCGCCTTGCCGCCGATAGATCGTTATTTTGTAATAAACAGTCCATTCTTTGTCATCCGATATTTTTGAGATAGCTGGTGCCAGATAATAATATGATATCTTCTTGGCGCCGTCGTTTTGGTTATAGGTTATAATGTCCAGTGTCAAATTAGGGAGGGCTGAGTGCCAGTGGAATTATTGCTCGTTTAATGTTAATTATTTTCTTCTGAGGAAGTTCGATGTGTGTTATTAATTCGATGGTTCGGCTCGTTTCATTTGGTGAGACGTGATCTGTGTATACAGATTATGTATCTTTTATCTATTATTTATTTGTTGTTTTCCTCTTATCCTCGTTATATTATTAGTTATCGAAGTAGTCTCTGATTTATTTATTCAGGCTCTTTTAGTTACGTTATATTCGTGAGTCACAAAAATTCTATCGCCATCATTAATATTATTATTATTAATGATAATAAAAATCATTCATCAATCATTTTATTATCATTATTATTATTAATAATAATAAAAATCCCCTAGTTTAATTAAGTTTCTAATTACCAAGCTGGTTAAAAAGAATGTAATGTAACAAAACAACAAATCTTTTACATTTAAATCAAATCCTGTAAACGTTGCTTTACCTTACTTACAAATAATTTAGCAAGTTATCCTTCAAATAACCTAGGTAATATTAGTGGTAGATTACTTTTAGTAGGTCAACAGTGACCTCTATTTATTTTATTAGCAGTTATTAGTTTTACAAAAATAATAAAGCGTAAACAGTGCATGCTTCACCGACTACCACATTTTAATGGCCCAACAATTATATAAATCAACACTCCGTTCTTAAAATATTCACACGCGACTCACAAGAAGTTTCCTTAACAAAACAAAGAAATAACTTACTGATATCATTTGGCATTTTGATTAAATCAAGAATAATAAGTAATAAAAAATATCTGCAGTTTCAAAACAAGATAATGTATGAACATCCGACGGAAAATTACCATAAAAGCTATCATTAGCTTGCTATAATGTACCGAGTGTTGATAAATCTCGGTCATTAAATCAATTAAATTTATAACTAACGACTACGATCTTCAAATTGTAATCGATATCTCGGGTTGTTTTTTGTCATAAATTTGGTAGTACCCACATCACTAACGCCTGTCCGGTGATTGTCATCGAATCAGTGATCAACAAAAAATAGTCGTACTTATTCGAATTTCGAGTGTATTTATTTTGAAACACGCTGATGAAAGGAAAACGCGCTCAGCCCATAATTTATTTTGACCAATTTACGAGTATATTTTGAGTCTTGTGATGTTAGGTGATGAAGACACCGAATTGATCGAGTAGTCTCAATTTCTCGTATAATTTATATGAAAATTCTTGATGGAACTTTTTTTTTATCAGCAGTTGGCAGTGGCAATCACTTTTTGTGATAATTTATTAAAATGGTGGATGGCGATTGACCAACCCCCTATCACATGGGACCTAATCATAACAGGTTAAAATGTGGTTAATATAGGCGTAATGTTACATTTTTATATAATTAAAACACTATACCTACCAAATACCTCCACGGCTATAAAATAATATCAAGCTTACATGAGCCCTGAATTAATCGTCTGTTTTCAGTACACACAGTACCTACAGGCCTTAGCAAAGCATATTATATTCAGAAACACTTGCATATTCATGATTATACGCCGGCATCTGTGGAGTACAGCCTACTTCAATAACAAAAGCCTAAACATTTATGATAGATAAAAATACATACTTTTCTATACTGACTATGAAGAAAACTACCGAAAATATTATAACTTTTGATCATGTATTTGCCAAAAGTGCGTTGATATTACAATGAAATACAATTAAATGAAATATGTGATTACAATTAAATGAAATATATGATACTATAAAATACAATTAAATGAAACATAGGAAATCCGTTGGTAGATATTACTAGCTTCTAACCACGGCTTCGTCCGTGTGTGTTGCGTCCATCAAGCGGCCATGGCGGAATGGATAAGGCATCGGTTTTACGAATTACGTCGTGAGTTCGAATCCTGCGACCTTATACCACGGACATGAACTTCCTCCTAACACCAGCGAATTAAGCTTAGCTGGATGATAACAAGAACACTAGTAATTTGTATTTGCAAATGCAATTTGTATTTGTAAGCTGAAGCGTGAGGAAGAAATAAACTTAAATAAAATAGACAAGTCTTTTGTCTTTAATCAGATGAAAATTTTTCGCCTAATAAAACACAGTTATTTCCTTATTCAAAGAAGACTTTTTTACATCGCACTCAAACTCGGTCACCTCTGCTAAATGGACCGAACAGGTGCATTAAAGTTTTTTATAAAGTCGTCTCCATCGTAAATCGTCTTAAGTAACAAGGGTGGGCTTTAAGTTTTTTAGAGTACGCTTAAGAGGGCATTTTTGTTACAGCGTTTTATTTAAAAGTATTTTTGGGGTTGTATTTTTGATGATATTTAATCACAATATTAAAAAAACGTTTAAATGTAATCTTTCTAATTTTGTAAAATAATTGTCCAACAAAGCATTTATTATTTTTAAAAAAATCATGAATTATCTAGTTCTGTGTTTTATATTTGATGTGTTAACATTTTGATAGTTAAGTTATATTAATCAGGCTTCCAAACTATGTTTTTATTAACCTTCGTCGTGATAATGAAAATGCCCTCTTTCATAAAGAATGAACTCAAAACTCGGCGAAAAGTTTGTTAGACGGTAACCACTGGATGGTTTGAAAAGGGTTTGATACCTATTAAGAGCTATAAATCATTAGTTAATTATATTTTTTATTGCCGCTTGTGTTGGACTTAATTGAGGCGAAGTTTTTAATCTGTTTTTAAATTGGCTCAAGGCGGTAATCGGCGCTATATTTTGACAGGTGAATCACGCCATGCTGAGATTCTGGGCTAATCATAAAGCAATTCAGCCGTGATAGAATAATTGGCGCGAAAATTGCCGCCATTTTGGCCGTTTTTGATGATCGGCATTGATTGTTGATCAGGTTTATGTATCTGAGAATGTCACAAATCATACAAATTAAAATGCATATCACTTAGATGTATGTGCTTTGTTTCACACAAATTAGATTCAAAACTTGAGTTACTTTAGGTATAATTTAGTATCGATCAATCTTAATTCTAAAGTGCAACTGTCACAATTTTTCATTTCCAAAGATTTTAACCTTGTTATCCATTATTTAGTAGCTACCACTTAACTCGTTAAATTGAACAGTTCTCTAAACACAAATGAAAAAATATGAATACCACATACCTTACCTATCAGTGGAATCACATCAATAAAATAAAAAACAGATCAAATCAATGATTCATCGAAATAAGAGCACAAAACCTTTACAATAAGGGCCGTACTTTGTGTCGGTAGCCCTTTCATGTCGTGTTGCGCCTTGTAGATGTCTAGATAAAGGGAAAGGACATTGTGACGCAACCTGGAGGGTCGCCTTCCTTCTATTTATTATCTACAAAGCTTACGATGTAATCAACCAAATGTCAGAGTTCGTGTATTAATGTTTAGCGACACTGAGAGCTGACTGAGTCAAGAGAAAATGAGACGATGGATTTTGATACATTAAATTATAACGTAATTTCACAAAGTATACCTATATAATTATTCGATCAAAATTGTTTCTAATAACAAACAATTGAATGCCATATGCCAATGCCATAGCATAGCAGCAAAACAATTTTGTAGAAAGTAGTAATTTGAATTGCTAATAAAAAGTAGCCTAAAATACAATAGTTAGCTAAAGTATGACTAAACCGCCCTTACAAAAGGTATAAAGCTGTATCTTTAGTTTCTAAATTCGACTCGTCATTCCAATCGAGAACTTTGATAAGAGGTTTTGATTCATTTGCCCTGAGTGCATCTGCTTTTGTTGTCATGTGGGGTGTTTTGATGTTTTCAAGGGATTCGAAGGGGGAGGCAGTATAAGAGTGTGTTTATCATGTCCTTAGATAACTTTTAAATCAAATGGACCAGCCATTAATGTGAGTACAGTCTGCTTCAGACTGGTAAAGTCGAGGGTTATAGATTAGTTTCAAGTGCCCAGTAAATAAGGAAACTTATTCTTGAAAAACTTTACAAAGTTTTTGTGTTAAATTATGAATTTCAATAAAAACATCTTGGGCGATTGAAATATTTTCTGCCTCATACTTTTTTAGTAATCTTTCGCTGTCAGTTCCAGCTGTCGTAAACACTCAATTATTATGAGGGTCAATGTATAAAAAGCTCCGACTGATCTAGGCCCACAAATATTCTGACCTAGATTAAGATCTTATATCATCGTTCGCCCGTCGGATTATTCGATCAAAAATGATGAACCATAAAAATATCGTTATTATTTGCTGTATTTTTTTGGAATAAACCGTCCTTACACAGATATATTGGTAAATATATACGTGAACTCATTATAATAATTTGCCGCTCTGATTCTGTTCGCTAATGGCTAATGGTCGGTACTCACATACGGATTAACGCGATAGTCCTCTCATTCAAAAGAATTTTTCATTTGTTTTCTTTCAAACGGTCCACGCGTTAAGATTTACTCGCTTTAGAATAAAACTACTCAATAGGTGTCACTACGTCTTAAAAATGAACTAAAATATAATTTTAAATTAACGAAAATGCTATCATCCGCGTGACAATTGCACCAAAGGTATATTTACATTACTTTATTAAATGACTTGGAAACATTTTAACAATGGGCGTTACTCATGTATTATTTGTATTCTGTATAATTTAAGGTAATTTTATATCCATGTTATTAATTTCGCGTCATTTTCTGATCACCTCGTGAAGAGCTACGATTATATTCTGGACTAACGTACTGCAAAATAAGAGACGACAAAAATGTGACGCTAGTCAATCGCAGTGATTCACTCCATCGTAACATAGCGTGTTACGTTAACGAATTGGCATCATGAATCAAGATCCAGGCTAACAGCCCTTTCAATAGATTTTAGACTGACGTTGATGAGTAGATAAGATCGTAGTGCCCGATTCATTACGCGTAATGATATGGTTCGTTAATCTAGAACAATCGACAATTCTGTACAACCTATGGTTATTTCTCCTAAACAGATTTATTTATAGACGTCCGGTGAAATTGATAAAAATTGTCATGAGAAACTATTTGTTATGTATGACAGACATTTGATTGGAATTTATTGTCTTTAATAATAGTTGATTTTGGTATAAAAATTATGTGCTTGAGTAAACAATTGTTCTTTATGAATACTTAAAGCAATATTAGGTCCGTGACACATTAGAATTCAGTTATGATTATTTTTGTAAAATTAGATTGTTAATTTTTTTAATAATAAAAAAATCAAAAATAGGACTGCTGACGCTACAAATTGTACTTGCGAAAATGCGCAGTTCGCTTGGCCCGGCAGTCATCTCTCCCAATCACGCTGTTAGGTCATTACGTTTAGTTAATAATATAAGTATATATTTCTGGTACCAGTTAATAAAATATATAATTAACACGCAACCTCTATAATTCAAATCAACATGAAGAAACCCTTACAAACTGTTTGTTTGTTTACAAAATTAATAACTTCCATTGTAACTTTAAAAAAAGGACTAACAAAAAATACTGCAATTATGATATGACATTGTATTGTTACAATAAAAAGTTACATAATTTTACATCATTAGTTTTAGCTTGTCTTAATCGAGTTATTAATACTGTCAAGCTCAAAATATTGTTATATTATTATGATAACATGTATTCAGACATCTATTAACATTAACACACTGTCAAAACCATTTAGCTGAATCGGATCCAAAGATTTTTTACTCAGCCTCTTGCTAAATTAATCAATTAAGAATGCCTACATCAATCATGTGTTCATACTTAGTCCCGTTTAACTAAAGATTGAACTCAATTGAGTCGGCATTGAACTTGAAATTTATTAGCAAGAACATTTAAGAAACCAGTTTAAAAAGAAACTTTGATTTGTTCGGAGTTGGAATGAAGTTGTTTGAAGTATGCGATGAGAATGTGTCCTTCTAAGTTGGTTATGCTCGTCGTGACTCAGAGTCCAATGTTTGGTACAATTTTTATGATCAGTTCGGCCCGTCAAGTATGACGAGTCATTTTAATCTTTATGAAATAATCAATTAAATAGTGGGGGAAATCTGGATTAGATGGTATCAGTGCTCTGTCGGCACATGTAGTCGTGAGCTCCGTAACAAGATTGTTTAAGGAAAAAACAGTCTTGGTCGGTAAAAAAATCAATCAATAGATTTGTGGATACGATTGAAATGTTTGTTTATTATTGCGAAAAGAATCTGCTAAGACGTTCTTGGTACTTGTTTGTAATAAAAAAATATATTTAAATGCGTGTTGATCGTCAATCAATAGTTAAACCATAAAAATATTATAATGTTAAAAATATATTTATTATTTCATCTTACTATATTATTAGGTTTATAAAAAAAAAAAACTCGCTCCACATAATTATAAAGTCTGATGAACGATAGCTGCGGGACACCGTAAGACAACGAAGTCAAAGATCTCGGTTTCGAACCCACAGCACACACGTCTGTCAATAAATCGTTATGATTCTTATTTTCGAAGATATGTGTATATTTTCATATACAATTATTGCTCGCTAACGGTAAAGGAAAACATCATAAGGAAGCCTTGCATGCCTGAGAGTGACTAAAAAAAGAAAAAGGGCTGCAAGGGTGTAAGAAGTCTACCAATCCACACTAGGCCAGTGTGGTGGGCTATGGATTATCCTATGTCTACATGAGAAGAGATCCGAGCCCAGCAGTGGGACAGGTATTAAATACAGGGCTGCCATTATAATACAGTCTATTACAATTTTATTGCAAAAAAGAAAGGATGCCCGAATGGCCATGCTTGATAATATCTGATTGAGGTAATGATCTTTTTCATATATCATAGAGATCATAGAGATTATGCCCCAAAAATAATGTTCGCATTTTTCGTCGCTGTCAAATCTTATATGCGATCACACATATTCAAATCAACACAGCTCAGAACTCTCAGCCTTCACCTAGAAATACTTGTCTTTCTATTTATAATACGGATGCATTTACAAACGAAAAGTATATATGTATGAGTATCAGTTATTCTATTAGCCATAGTACAAGCTCTGCTTGGATTAGGACTGATATTTGTGAGAGACAGTGTGATATTTATATTTATTTTCCAAATGATCAAAACTATTTAATCCTAACACAATGACGACCAAAAGCGGTATGTTTTGGTATCGACTGGTCAGACATTCAAAGTATTGTCAGTGATTTAATTGAAACAGCAGGGGCCTCGGACGGGCAACACCACTGGCCTACAGGAAACATTGTTTTGTATGAAAAAAATCATCTCTAACATTTTAATTGCCTGCATAAGGTTTAATTAGACGTTCGTGTAGATCGTGATTAATGTTGTAAAGTATGACTTATATAGTATGCGCCTGCGTTCCGATTCTGCCACGTAATTTGATCTCAGTTTTGATGAACGAGTTCTATATTCATGAAATAGTTCCGTTTTTAAGTTGTTTTGAATGTGATGTATGTATTTGGGATCGTTTTGCTTAAGTTATTCAAGATATGTAAATGGAAAAGGATTCGATAATTATTTTTTAGAACTACCACAACTTTTTTTTTGTTTTGATTTGGTTTATTTTATATTAGTTAAGTCACATTTTTTCTCCTTTCTCTGATTTAGATTTTCGACTATTGTTTCGAGTTATAAAAGTCGTGTCGCGAGGAAAACGCTACAGATATATTATGTATAGTTATTGAGATATAAAGTGATATAAAATATTGCATGAAATACTAACCATATACCTATAACGTAACCGTTTTTTGGCGGTTAAAAAGACACTAAAGAGATATAAAATAGTACGAATACTTACAGACTTTCTAACTCCAACTTTATAGATAGATAGATAGATAGATAGAGATAGAGAAAACTTTATTTGCACATCATTTATACTTCTTATTAATTTCGTTTCGGGTTCCAAGACAATTTTATCTCTACCTGGGATTGCTCGTGTGTCATGCACGGTGTTTTACTGTTGGTTACCGCTGTAGATCTTGGCGACACAGGAGTCACAGTGGTGGGCATGTGGGTATATTGAAATACTTTTCAACCGATAAATGCTTATCAAAGCTAAAATTTTCTTTAATATTAGAAGTACGATTTTTTTGCGTAATTATACATTATGGATATTTCTATATCTAACCAAAATCATTTTGAATTTGTTATTCCATCCCTCACGATAGGTTGAATTGATTAGCATAAATGTCCATGACCCGGTTATTATGCCAGTTTGAAATATGCTCGTGTAGTCCGGTGTAAAATCAAGTAAATTATACAATGCAAACATTACAGGATATTAGTGAAACATAATATTGACCTAATTCATTATTCATAGAGGCCCTTTAGAGGAATTTGATGGTAGTACAGCTGTAATCAAACTTCTCATTGCAAATTCACACATAAGAAGACCTTTTGACGACCGGATGGCGGAGTGGGTAGTGTACCTGCCTGCGACGCCGAGATCGCGGGTTCGATTCCCGCGTAAGACAAATCTTTGTGTGCATGAACATGAAGGTTTGTCTTAGTCTGGATGTTTCTATGTATCATAAGTATGTATTTACAAAAGAAAAGTATATATGTATTAGTATCAGTTATTCTAGTACCCATATTACAAGCTCTGCTTAGTTTAGGACTAAATGGCGTTGTGTGTAAGTTGTGAGATATTTATTTATATTTTGTATATTGAGGGAAACTACATAATATATTATTTTATTATTATTTATATTTATTACGAGCCTATAGTGCCCCACTGCAGGGCAAAGACATCCCCACCCTTTTCCACTTGTCTCCGTCTACGGTTTGTAGTGGCCAAAAAAATTGTTTAGTTTTTTTTAAATATAATTATTATGTTAACAAATCATAACATAACATCACGCCTATAGTACCTAGAAGAATGTAGCAGAAGTGTATAAAAAGAGATATAGATATATGAGCACAAATAGTAAAAATGTAGTTAAATAGATCAAAAATGCTTTAATGGTTTAGTGGTTAGCGTATACGCCTCTCATCGCGAGGTCTCGGGTTCGACTCCCGGGTTAAAAGTGTTATTTGTGAACATACTGTCAGGAAATTCTTAAGAGCAGCACGGAGTAGGAATTGTGCCCGGTGGATGGCGATTGGCTCTCCCCTATCCCATGGGACACACGTAGTCAACTCCTTTTACGTCAGTATGTTGTAACAGGTAACTATGGTAGCCTATAATATGCATGGCCCGTCACGTTCTTAAAAAAAATACATCGAAGAATCTTCGGGATCTAATCCAGACTTTAGAAAACTAAGAAAAAACTTTCAAATTCTCACTATTGCAAAAGTTAAGCTAAGCGAAAATGTTGTCGAGTTTCAGGCTCGAAAGCTTCAAAACTTTTCAGTTTAAGTTAAACAAAATTCATTCAGTTATCCGTATTGTAGAAATCTGCAAATATTATCCGGCAATATAAAATGCAAATTGCAACACCACTGATTTTACTCCTGTTATATTAAAGACGGTCGAAACGATCAACTCTTTGATAAATTGGAATACTCCCAAACTAATCTCAACGTTTGTTACTTTGACAGGACAGGATTTAGGGGAACAAAATGTTCTTAAATACTTCAGTTTAATATTGATGTCTAGGAACTTTGGCCGCTAGTTATCTAAGACTCGGAACAATAGTTGGACTTCCTGGTTTAAGTTCAGTCCTTAGTGCTCAGTGTGACGAGACAATACAAGCAGTGTTCTAACTAGATATCTTATAATTACATCGTGATTAACAATGCTTTACCATTATTTTGTTGAACAGATAGCAGAAACTTAATGAAAAGGAAGCTTATCAAGTTTACTTTAATAGTCGGAATTAAATTATGCTAGAAATTCAATTTAAAAGTTTTTGAATAGCCTTTTATACTAAAGACTTTATATTCGTGAAAACATAGTACTTCTAATGTCGATAAAATATGCCGAAAATATGCAAACGATGAGTCCCAAAAGCTAACGCAGCTGGAAAGTGGACTCATTTTTCCGCACTTAGACTCTCATTTGGTCCATTGTGCGTAGCTAACGCAGCTATTACACTACACGGTATTACACGAGCCTCCTCGAGTGATGTACACAACAGTTCCCTACGTCCGGCGCACCCTGGGCAAATCGCGAGTTCTTCAAAGCGAATTGGCTAATCCTTTCACCACAATGGCAAGTCAAAATAAAATTTGACTCAGCCATCGACACGACGAAGAAGAAGAAGAAGACACTACACGGTATTCAGGATCCGTGAGACATGGGGGACCTTGTTGATTACTCCAGGATTCTTTTACACTGCCATTAATAAGAGTAAGGGTCCCTGAATACCTTGCAGAATAATAGTCACTTCACTTCCAAAATAGACTTTAAAAATGTAAGCAGATATTGATACAGCTGAAAAGCTTGTCTCTGCAATAGAAATTGGATTGGTAGATATTATACGACCTCGAGTACGTTTTAGGCACTCTTAGGCCTGCAGATTCCTGACGATGTTTTCCTTCACCGTAAGCAAGCGATAATTTATATAATAAATTCATATATTTCTTCAAAATGACGAATCATATCGATTAATTAACAGAGTTGCGTGGGTTCGAACCCGAGACCTTTGACTTCGCAGTCCTACGATCTCCCACTCAGCTATCACTGCACAGTGATCATAAACAAGCATAATAACGAAATATTACTTATTATTAAAACTAAAAACACTTCTTGAAACGACTATTTATTTAGTTTATTTTTAGCAATGACGTACTTCATTAGTTTTAAGGTTAAAATGGGCAGAAATGCTGAAACTTTGATTAAAATTTAAGTATTCTTCGAGTGTACAATTTACAAAGTACATAGCCATGGTTTGGTAATTTTAACCGTAACTTGGTTGCAGTGGTGTCAGTCAGTCCCAAAACGTCACGAGTACATTTTAAGTAAATTTTCAAGCTTCCTGTAGAAATAAGGGTTAAAAGTATCATTTTCACATAGCCCTTTACACAATTAACAAAACAAAATTTGCACATTAATTGATAAAAAAATCATCTAAACATTAAAAAATCTTTACAAAATTAAAAAAAAAACTTTTATACCATAATCAAAAGGATGTTCTGGTCTGTTCTTAATAATATTCTAGCATGGTTGATCCACAACAAGAATGCAGTACAAAGTAAACCCTACTAATAACGAGGATCAAAGACATAATTACGTAGATCTCAAGAAATAAGGGTTAAAAGTATAATTTTCACAAAGCCTGTTGCACAATTAACAAAAGAAAATTTGCTTAAATGAATTAAAAATTAATCTAAACATTGAAACATCTTCACATAATTAAAAACATATACTTTCATATCATAACCAAAAGGATGTCCTGCTCCATTCCTAACAAGAATTAAGTACAAAGTAAACCCTACTAGTAACGAGGATCTAAGACATAATTACGTAGATCTCAGATTTCCTCAATGCTCGGTGGCTCGCATCTCCACATTCGGTTTACTGCCCTCTCCTTGACAACTTTATTACGGCATCTTACAGCGGTCATTGGGTTTAAAATTTTAATTAGTTCCCTTGTTGCCTTGTTAAGAATATTGCCCTGATTTTATTATAGTACGCCTGTTGTTACTTCTTGGTAAACATTCTGTTTTATCTGATGGTAATAATGATATTTTATAAGCAGCAATTAAAATAATAAGCTGGATTTTTGGACTGTAGATCGTAGGTATTGATGGACAAGATGGTCATTATTAACAAATAGCTGCTGATGACATCAAATATAATTAAAATGCTAGAAAGTTAAATGACAATTGTTGTGGACTTTTTTGGTTGACTGACACTGGCTGGCGAAGCTGGCCAGTTGGACTGACATAATATTTAAATTTAAAAGACGAATAGAAAAAGAATAGGACGACAAGACTGACTTGACGAGACAGCAGACCGATTCTGTACGCGGCCGAGTGTGTTTAAGCTGTCAATAAAATAGTGTTTAAAAATCCTGTGTTTCTCTGCGTGTCGCCCGCCCCATCAACAATATTTTTAACAGTACTTTTATTAAAAAATAAAAAGTCTGGAAAATTTAAACTCGTTAAAGGACTTCACCGAAAATAGCCTCAGCATAATAAAAACATTTTTGCTCGCATAATTATAACAGATAAACGTCCCTTTGGTCACCCCAGCTATAAAACTTAACATCATAAAAAATATTACAAAGCTTCAGCAGATGTCACTGATAGCGGCGGTAATTATTCTCCAAAAGCCACAATTTCAATGGCGGCATAACAAAGAAATTATCTCAAAATAAAACGGGTCCACTAAAACAAAAAAAACAAGGGCAGCAAATAAAACAATAAAGAGGACAAACACAAAACAAAGAGAAATACAATAAATCAGGTGTTGTGGAAGTATCTCGCTTTTTAAAAGTATGGATAGAGGCAGACGGCTGACATCAGGCTGTTAACTGGGAATTTATTGTTAATCACGCCCGAAAAAGTATCATTCTCGTAAATTTTTGTGTAATACGAGTGGATTGATGCAAGATGCGACCCGATAACTATGGAGCGGATATAATTGGAAGGTTTTATGGAGAGGACTGCCTCCGCAAGTAGCTGGAATAGCATCCGAGATATATTTAGCTTCCAGTATCCTAATTTTACATTGTAAGGTTCAAATTTGAATGGAAATTTAATTCTTCGAGTGTAACTCTTACCGTAATGGTGGAATTGGTTCTGGTCGTTGAACATGTTTTAAAATTAGAATTTGTTTGTGAGTGTGGGATTATTGGACATCATTGCAATGTATCTCCTTAATTAATTGCTTTTGTTTGTTAATTGACTTGCCTAATTCCGACGAATTTATTGTTGGAGAGGCAATTAGCCATACTTTATTACATTAATCTTTATCGCTGGTCATCAAGATTTGATGATAGTGTGAACAAAGCCCTTCTAAATCGTTAACGTTCTTTGTAAGCTTAGGATAGTATAAACACACTGTTAATTTTAGTGTTCCCGATGGAGATTAATAGATTATTCTTCTAATCCAAACAATGTTCCCGCAGCCGAATGTCTCCGTAAACCACTAGAATCCAAGCTACACCGCAATCAATACGGGAATGTTTCCCGTAATAAAATCGTTTTACTATTCCAATGTGCTTCTCATCAACGTAACCTAAAAACTATCTTGTCCATTTAATTTATTAGGACGTTTATTGTCTAATTTTAATGTCCAATTCAATACATAAACGAGTTACTGAGGGATACTAAGAAAATAGGGTTATTGCTTTATAAGGATCAAGTCCTGCGTCTCGAGAAGCGGACGGCCATCAGAATGGCGAATTATATCGTAAAATCAAGTTATAGGTCCAACTGTAAATTCTGTTTAAACGGAGCTAAGTATTTCAGCTAACAACTTCATGTAAACTGGTTTCGTACTGTTTATTGCGGCAAACATAAATACAATCTTAAAGAGATCTTATATAATTTTGTTTTGGCGAGTTTTTGCCGTCAGTATTCAGATGATTCAACTGTTTATTTAAAAGGTGTGAGAATCAAAGTCGATTTCAGTGCTAACGTTCTATAACATGTACCTACTCTGATAACGACTTCTTAAAGAATATTTGCAGTTGTGTGAATTAGCAAACGTCGCAATACTTTCAGAATAACAAAACAATAGTATGTTAACAAATTCGTACATCTTTTTAAATTACGTGATTCTATCACAACTGAATGGAAAAATACAAGAAAGCCTTGTTGTCAAGGTGTTATTAGACCCTAGCAATATTGCAAGATGCAATAATGGCAAGTTCTTCACAACACCTTGATATTTCTTTTCAAACCGCCATGCGCCATAGGAAAATAAGATAGCCAATAATCTTGGTTGTAATATTTAAATCGGCTCCTCTGTTATGACAGCTCCCTCCAGTTATTGCTTTACGCTCGCTACTGCGATAAAAATAAAATACCCTTCACTTAAGCCTAACTAGCTAACTGTGAAATCCCATCTGCATAGCCTTACAGTTGCAGTTGCAAATAAGTATTCACACCTCTATTAATCCCCTGCTTAAGGACTTTAATGCTTTTACCAGTCAATGCAAAATATACTTTGATTACTATTCATTAAGACATAAATTTCAGTGATGAAAATATTACATTTGGTAAGCGCGTGTGTTGACTGCTCGATATACGAACTCCTTTGACGTTCAGAGAGCAAAAAATCAAGAAAAGTGCAGCGGGCGTTGTGACGAGCCCGCGCTCCGTTTATAAATATTTATTACCTAATTATTAAAGGCTGGTTTAACACCTCCAATGACTTTTTAGCCAGAGGCGAGCATCCAACTTCGAGACAACACCAATTTGTATTTTTAATCCCGAATAGCAGAACCAAGGGTTTATTTTTTCAAACTTGTTAACGCTGTAATAAAGTTGTCCATTACCTATCATTCTGTCAAGTCAAACGAGATGTTTCTTCGCGAAAGTTTCTTTATAACGATGTGTTAAAAACTAATTTCGGAGTGTTATACAGTTGTTGTGTTATCTTCGTGTCAAAATGATCATTATTTACATTGTTTTTATTGGACGCGTATGGGCTGTTAATATACATGAACATTTAGATGTTTTTCTTATCAATATGTTTCATCATCTTATCTAGGTTGCATCTTGGATAAACAACTTTATGTTGTACTTGCACGAAATAGTATCTCAACTTTTTTATCCTAATACATAAGGTTGAGTTTCGATTGACGTTTAACTAGATGTCTTTAAATGTGCGCTTGTATTTTTGTATAAAATGTTAGTATTACGTCGATACTGAACCTGTTCCCCGATCACGTCTCGTGCTAAATTATCAAAATGTGACGTTTTATCACAAAAGAACAGCAGTTTACACTTAAACAAGTGTCGGGCACTATCTCGGCCGAGTTATGCGTTTAGTCGCCTTATTAAATAAAGGTTTATCAACGCTGGGGCCACGGGGCCCAAGGCGCCGACGACGGCGACGCTGTAAAGAATTGTGTGGATATACTACCAATAAAACACAGGTTTATTTTCAAAATTATCAAAAAAAAAAGATGCATAGTTTGATTATAATGTAGGATCATTAAAACTACATAACATTAAATTAATTGTGTTATGCCAGAAAAGCAGCAGTGTCGTTCTATAGACGGAAATGAAAACAGAAATTGTAAATAAAGTTGTCCAAATGGTAAATTATTTAACGAAAAAAACACTATATTATAATGTATCAAGCTAAAAATAAAAATAATTAGCTTTTTACACACCATTTGGCAACCTTTTATACCAACTAGCAATACTTGTCAGAGTAATGCGACAAAAAGGGTAAACTATTTCACTAAATAAAATTCTGAAAATCCGGCACAGCTCTGTTCCTTGTAAGGGAGTATTCAATCTATAACCATTATTTACATTATCCTAGTGTTGAAGATAAAAACACTTTACATCCAGTAGATTACCAGTTTATTCAAAGCTGCAACAAAATTACGAGAAAAGGAACACAACTGGAGATACGATATTTTCATTAAATTAAATCTAAAATTATAATTCGAGCTTTACAATTTTACTTTTAAAATTAATGTATTTTAAATCTAAAGTGTCGATAGTTTATCAGTTTAATGTTATTTATTACTTAATCTACAACCTTCTTCGTACGTAAACGTAATTACATTAAGTCAATTTTCGATTCGGTTATCTATGTAAAGGCGTTTTAGTTTTAAATAAGCAGTAAGTGCCTACGTATATTATATGTTTAACAACGTATTGAAAATATATTCTATTAACATAATCACGGAACATTTATTATAGTTTCGATATTAGTATTACTCATAGATATGTATTACTAGTATGTATGAGTGCACGGTTGGCGTAGCGGTTAAAACGGTCGCCTCGCCGCTTTCAACTACGCTGGTGTTGTGGGTTCGATCCCCACTTGGGACAAATCTTTGAGTGATTCGCAAAGATTTGTTCTGACTCTGGGTGTGGTTTGTGTTTGAGAAATGTATGTTTGTAAAAAAAAGTACGTTCGGATAGTGCATAAAATTAAAAGAAAACATATTTATAATAACATAACATCATGTCTATATTACCCAGAAGGGTGGCAGAGGTGTACAACATCCAAACTTCACCTGTTATGTTAAGGTTAAATTCTGCTAAATTGGATTCTGGTTTAGTTTGAGTTAAAATTCACTTGCAGTTGCTTGGCTTGCTTACATAACTTTTTTTTTATTGTAACAAAACCATGGTTTATTCTAAGAGTAGAGAAAGGTCTAGAATATTATAGCAATGCTTTAAAAAAAAATGAGAATCTAAACACGAAAATTCTCTACATATAAGAATCACATTATCTACATAAAAAAAATGAGTTGAGTTTAGCAGGTATGAATATGGTATTATTAAAAAGCATTATAAATGCTTTTGTTTAAAAGAGCTAGGTAACAAAAACAAAACTTACGCAAGAGCAATTTAAGCATCCACAATCCACAATAAACGCGATGTAACACATACCAAACAAACAAATAACTGTAATCTTCTTTCACTAAACCAACATGCAAGAGAACCTACGAATTTAGCCCAAGGCTTAGCCAACTACGAACTATCAATCAACCGGACAGGATAAACATTAGTTTTGATTTACCAACCATTAAAATAAACAAACATTTTTGTAGGCATCACTGTGAATAATTAACGTCAAACGTCATATTTCTTCTTCGAGTGTGGACGTGTATTTTAGGCACGGAGCGAAATGAAACGATTTTTCATACGATATGACAAGTTTCTTGACACCTTTTTGGTTGTTTTATACTCTCATTAGTCAAGTTTCAGGACCTGGAAGTGGAGTCGAGGTTGACTGAAATTGATCACCTTGCTAAAAATAACAGTATCTTTAAAAATATGCTCAAAAAATCTGACGTAAAAATATTTGTCTGCGCCGATGACGTTATGATTAAAACTCAAATTTTACAGCTTGTATGTGCTATTTTTGTATTTTTTTTATAATTATTATAATTAATAGTTTAATGCGTAAGCATATTATTTTAACGAAGTATTTTTAATCCATAGAAATTTAAGATATGAAAATAAAATGAATGCAAAATAAAAACTGTTGTATATCTCATAAGAAAGCACTTTTACATAAACAGTAAATAGAATTCGATGAGAAGCTCTCCTATCAATCAATAGCTCATAAAACTTGAAACTATATATTACTAGAGCAATAAAAACATAAACACTCTTATAAATTCTATTAAATTTGAAGCACTTGATCAATAAAATCTTCATACTTTATTGAAGATTTAATTATGAGAATAAGTAATACAGTTCATCTTGATAAAGCCGATGTTTCATAAATCGTTTTTATGTTTCAATATATTGTTTTGTTGTCAGCATTGATTGACTCCAATGAAGACTGTAGTAAAAGAACTGAACCAGTATTTTAATGAACATGGGAAGAACATTATAAATTTGATTAAATTTACATATTAACATAACATAACATCACGCCTATATTACCCAGAAGGGTGTAACAGAGTTGTACAACACCCACATTTCACATTCTATGTTTAGGTCCTATGGGATAGGGGGTGAGCCTATCGCCATCCACCGGGACCGGCATCCACAATTCCAAGTCCGTGCTGCTATTGAGAATTTTCTACTACCACCTAGGTACTTTACACAAATAACACTTTGCCTTACCCGAAAATCGAACCCGAGACATCGCGGTGAGAGGCGCATTCGCTAAGCTCTAGACTATCGAGGCAGTTGAATTCAGATATAACATGCATTTAAATCGTTCGTATTCGGTGAAGGTATTATAAATCTAAACTGTTTTATAGAAATTACTAAGTATAATAAATAAATAAATAAATAAATAAATATCTCACAACTTACACACAACGCCATCTAGTCCCAAACTAAGCAAAGCTTGTAATATGGGTACTAGAATAACTGATACTAATACATATATACTTTTCTTTTGTAAATACATACATATTATACATAGAAACACCCAGACTAAGACAAACCCCCATGTTCATACACACAAAGATTTGTCTTAAGTGGGAATCGAACCCACGACCTCGGCGTCGCAGGCAGGTACACTAGCCACTCCGCCATCCGGTCGTCTAAAGTATAGTTCTTATATTTTTGTATTTCTTAAGAATATTATTTGTAATATTTTTTTGGTTTTGATTTGTATAAGGAGTGCGTGATCAAAATTAGAATATGTTGACTATAATAAGTAAAGCTAAACAAACGCGGTAAAGAAAGACAACAAGTCACTTCAGAAAACATCAAGGAGGTCTCTTATCATGCCCATCTAACTTCGAAACAAACACACAAACGATTAATGCAAACATGAAAAAATAACAGCGAGACAATCCATAATAGTAACACGTGCCAAGAGAATAGAGTACACCATCAAACTAATGATGCACAAAAATATTTTCCATGTAGCTTTATAACCATCGATTAATCAGAAGTCCGTTTTTTATTCTCTTTAAAAGCATCGGCAAATGCGTTGCAGTGTTTGTACGGTGACCACCATACACCGTCCATTAGGCTTTATTAAGAGTATAGTAAATATTGATAAATGTTTGATGGCTTGTCATGAACGTAACGATGCAATTAAATTTTGCCTCCCATAGTACAAGCCTACAAGGCTTATGTACTAAATGCAGCCGGCGCATCAAATTTATTGTGTTAATAATTGATTTAATTGGAGCGCTCGTTTTTATCAATCAGTTTGCGGTTAATATTGGACGTTGGCTTGGCTGAGTTTGCTCGTACATTGCGTTATTAATTAAAGGGAACATCATTGTCGTTTCTGAGTAGCGAGTCATGAAGAGGAGTTCCAGGCTGGTTGTTCAATGTTTGTTACCTACTGAATAATTTTTACTTTATTTTAGTTAGTAATTTAGGGCCTGGTGTCACCACCAAACCGAAACACAGTTATAAAAGCGTTACTATTTGGCGGCAGGTTAAAGGTGAGACGGTTCAGCTGCCGCCCTCCAACTCGTTCACTATAGCTCTACCATTATCCAAGCTTTATTGCAATAGGCCCTTTCGAATGTCTTTGTTTCTTATCAAAGAACCAAGTACATTAATCTCAAGGTTTGTACGCATTCTCGTACAAGCCAGTAATACACCCTCTCTGAGTATAGTGTTCTGTGAATACACCACACTCGCTTCCAGACTAATGCCACCATTACTGGCCATGGGATGGCTACGGCTGCCGAAATACCGACAGCTTTTGGAGCAAACGAGTCCTGGGATGGAGTCTGATGACTCGGCAGACGTAAGCTAAGTCCCAGCCAGTGAAAGATGTAGTCAATTAAGGTTTATGGAGGGCCAGGTGTTGTGGTGCTAATTGGGAGAGGCCTTAGTCCAGCAGTGGACTAAAAAGGCTGATTAGTTGCGGTCAAATTTGTCAACGTATTTTACTAGGTATGCGGACATGTAGGTACCATACACGTAATAACAAGAAGTGCCTATTATAAAGCTTTTTGGGACTACATTCAACTCAACATTCGCACACGTTGGGCTCGAATTTACTAGAAGATATATTAGTATCCAGTAGAGTAATACACCACACGTTATGAACACTCGCCTCCAGACTAATGACACCATTACTCAAAACAAATTTGGTACGAGGTTAATTTCTGCTGAAGATCTTGTGGTTTTCGTACCTAATTTGATTAGAGAATTTGATATAAATTGCACTGTATTTTGAATTAGTAGAGTATTAGGTGTACTACGATATTGATATTTGATATTAAAATACCTATGTCTATTCGAGTTGAAATTAAAAATTCAAAACATGCTTACGTTTTTTGTTGTCTGAAATATTTGAATTAATAAAATTGTAACTAAAAGTTTACTAGATTTTTGTAGCTCTTAAATTTGCTATCAATTTGAAAATACTCTTTCACTTTAATATAAAAAATATAGGTAAAACTCAATAATCTACCCATTATTTTTAAGTCATTAAAAGCTAGGTCCAGCATGAAACAGCTAAGTGGAGACCATTATGACTTGTAGGTAAATAAAAATAATAATACGTAGTATAACCTCTTTAAACTTAAATGTGCTATACAATTCATGAAAACTTAATCCATGAAACAAGATAGCTTAATGCTCTGAAAGTTTGACAACTTCGCTCTATGCATTTATTGAGCAAATAAAACTAAAAAGTACGCAATAACGATCGGATTTGTCTCCGACCACAGTAGCTTTTAAAACTGCAAACTTAAACCTAAAGCAAGTATTGATTCGTAATAAAACTGTCATGAAGTTAGCGTGTCCTGAAAATTGTTCTCGACGAAATTCGACAGCTAATACACTGGTCGTGTGTGGCCAAACTCGGTCATAGTCCAATTTTGGGCATGGAACTAGGCAAAAAGTTGGCGTGTGGGCAGGTAACTCGTTCATTGTGACGACGGAGGCAAATTTGCATTGTAATGGATATTCCGGCTTTCAGCGTTCGTTGTTTATACGTTCATCTTCACATATGCGTCCAGCACTCGTTTATAGCCTCGGTAAATTCACAGTCAACGCGATAATGCGATTTTTAGTTGGCTGCAATGCAGATGTTTTATTTACTGTGTTAAGTGTACATTACAGACAGTTTTTTTACATTGAATTAAAAAAATATAAACATACAATATCCGCAAGAAAACTTTACTCTTTTTAATCGACTTCAAAAAAAAGGAGGAGGTTTTTAATTCGATTGTATGTTTTTTTTGTTATATACTTGTCATGTGGTCCCATTTTCATCAGGTTACGATCTGATGATGGTATCCTAGTTAAATCGAGGGCAATCCTCAAATTTAAAGGTTTCTATTTCTCGTATATTATCTAAAGCTACTCAGATATTTGCATCTAGCAGTCAGCATTTCATGTTGCTGAACTGATGCTGGAAAGTAAAACTCCTCAATCGTTAGGAGTACGGGGATAATTCTTTAAATATAGGGCCATTTACTACATTTTTCAAGTAATACATAAATAAGAACGAGACGTTGAATATTACTTAAGTACTCGTATTTCTTACTGCAGTGTATTTTTTGTAATTGATGTAAATTTTCTTTTGTAAAATTATTTGTTACATGGATAAAAATATTGAACTCAGAGTTTTGACACATCTTAAACATTAATTGAATGAAATAAAGTAACTGTTATATATATGTGGTTGAGAAATGAACAAATACCATTCACCAAAACCGCAATAAAAGTAAACATAAATTCTCAAACACAAAACATTTAACTTTATCACAAAGCTGTCAAAACACAAAGTTTACATTCAAAATTCACAAAATGGCATTCAACGTATCACTGACCCAACGTCAGTGAACGCAATCGTGCATTGTTGAGCTTGCAAAATGAGACCTCAAAAGTCAATATGTCATATCGTCAACATCGTCGGTCAGACAATAAGGTTCTACGACCGAGGTCCTATTATTTGCGGGTGGCCCACGAACGAGACAAGGTCTTTGTATCATTTGCGAAATAGATTCATCAGTTTTGTTAGCCTATGGTAGACACGGCTACCGATCAACCTATACATTTCCAGTATAAGCAAGATTCGCATTACACTGGAAGTCCATACAATGTGAGACAATCTTATACTGGAATCGTATAGGTTTATGTGTTCCCGTCCGTACTATACGAAGATTTAAGTGAATCGTAACAATAGTGTGGAGAACATAAATTTTGCTAGATTTCGGGTGCAGATACATTCGCATTCAGTCGACCAAAATGTGTGGTTACTGTGTTTATTTAAGCGTTATTTTATAGATTGAAGATATTCAAGCAAATATAATAAAACCACATGATACATTTCTGATTCAACAAATGTCTTGTAACTTTACGAAGCGTCTCTATTCAAAGCTGACTGCAGTTTCAATATTATTTATTCAATGTTGTAGATAAAATTTATAAAAATAAGTATTACAAGGTTCAAAATTAGAAATATAATCATGAATAGTAATTGGCGTTGCATTACTAATTGCTAATAAAGTTTTCTAAATATTGTAGGTAGTATTAAATATTGAAATTAGAAATTTACCTTTTACCTACAGCACGTGATTAGCGATGATAACACTAATGCTATATAATAATAACTTTTAAACTTTCGCGTTGCATGTTCCAAGATATGATTTTAACGGGAAATAACGCGATTAATTATATTTATCTTTCGGTGCTTGACGTTTCGACAAGGTTGCACTATGTCATGGTCGCAAGCACCGAAAGGCAAATAAAATAATCGATTCAATTCCCGTTAAAATCATATCAATGATAACACAAATGTCAAAACAACATAAACCTTACTTGTAATATTTAAAGCAAATTTTAGCTTTGCTATGCATTTATTTTTATGTAATATTAAAGGTATTAATATTACATAAAAATAAATGCATAGCAAAGCTAAAATTTGCTTTAAATATTACAAGTATTGATAAAAATGCGTCATCTCTCGACAGTAATGAGTTGATCTTAATTCAAACGTACTGTATGCGATTATGTGAATAAGTAACGCATAGATGGCGCTAAAACCAAGTAATGGTTCGTCTAGCTTCGGCTGGCACAAAAGAGTTGAGAAATTTCGAGTCCGGCAGCATGCGAATCCATAGCTGAATTGGCAAAGCACTTGGGGCGTATACCCAAGAGGTGCAGGTTCGAGTCCTGCTGGATTCTTAATTTTTCAACTTTAATATTAAACATAAACCTTGATTGTTGTTACTACTCCTGTAAGCTAAGTAAAGACTTACATTGAATCATTTAGTATAAATAAAGCTGATTATACAGCTCTTTGTTAGGTAGCTCCAATTCCTTTTAATTATTTTCTATAAATATATGAACAAAAGGATTGCTCTAATTGTTTACTACCAAAAGTCGGACCACTACCGGGTACTGACTCAAAAAATAAAATGGTAGTGCAGACCATTGCTCGTTTGGTACCACATGGACATGGCTGTCCACAATCGAAATGAACCAAAGGCATCTCCCGTCGGCTGCATTGTTCCTTTGTTACTCGCATCTGACCAGAACCTTTGTCCGAGAATTGTTTTATACAGAATGTAAGTCACGAATACCATGTACTGTCTAAGTGAATAAGGCCGGGACTTTCTGTGCCCTCTACCGTAGGTTGCCTATGTCTGATCTCGCATACAACTCTATTCAGCGATACTCTGGATAATCGTCGTGGAAGCTATCTCGTCATGACAATATCATATGTCCATTTCGTTTTTATAGAGAATAAATACGTAATTATCGTGTATGAGCTTGCATCAACAACGCATGACAATTCTGGAACTGAAAAATTACTTATTTAATAAACAGTAATATAATAAAATAATAACACGTTATCATAGTTATACAAGAACCAGGTAACCTACAGGCTTATTTGCTGCATTTGTTTTACAAAAATAAAATAAAATAATTGTTTCATAATTTCATCAGTTTCGATGCAAATGAAAAGTCCAGAACGAAATTAAACAAATAGAGACAAAAATCCGAGACTCATCTACATTCATCATTCAATAACTAAGTTCGTTATAGGAGAAAGGAATCGTTCCCAATTTTAATTTAGTTTCGTTGGAAAATGGACTCTGGAATATTGTATTAAAAGATTCGATATTCCAATGATAGGGCCTGGGTCCATACATCGAAGACTTATACTGGCCAGGCGTGTGGCGTCATAGAAAGAAAAGTGCAATCGATGCAGTTTTATTACGCTACGTGGAATCGTTACGAATTTCTTACAGCATTTGAAGAATATTGGAAGGAAATTGTACTCGTAATATTTGCAAGAATGCAACACAACGGCAGGAAGAATTGCTTATGTATTCATGTCAGTTAAAAGTCGAATATTTTCTGAATATTTTGTTTCAGAAAGAACCTTCAGCTCTTTGAAATACAAAAGGCAATTTTATATATTTTCTTTAAAAGTTTGTTATTGCCGAATTTTCCTTCCTTATAAATATGTCCTTTTTACATTGGTTGAAAGGGTTTTTCGCATTTATTTTTATCAACCACTGGCAAATGAGCCTACGACCTTGTGGCTAGGATTACCTGAAATCTTAAAATGCTAGCAATACTATCACTGGGATATTGTTAGCTTTTGTAGGAATTTAATAACTACCTTGATGGTCTGGTGGTTAGCGTATGCGCTTCTCACCGTGAGGTATTGGGTTCGATGCCCGGGTCAGGCAAAGGCAGACCATCTGGGTAATATAGGCGTGATATTGTGTTATGTGATGTTAATAACTATCAACAGGTTCTTAAAGTCAAAACGTGCTACTTAGTCAATTTCAACCATATGAAAAACTGCATTGAATACACAGGGTTTTTTGCTATTTCTTGTATTCCTATTTCAAAGACGTTATTTTTTCTTGTCTAATTTAATTACCCAACCGATCAGGAATTCCATCTCCCAACAAAGCTTTAGTAACTCCCATACCATATTCGTCAACTAGCATAACTAGCCGTATTTGCGCGCGTGCCGAACTTGACCTCCGTGCTATCTCAATCTGATGCTGAGATAACCGCCAACATTGTACCCAGCGGGACACTGAGAATTTTATTCACCTTCGAAATCACCAAACACCTTATATCTAAGACATAGAGTTCAAAATTGCATGGCAGTGGTGCTAAGATAGATTCGTCATAGAGAGCTACATGACGGGGTAACACGTTCTTTGTCGTGATTCTGCGTATACATGTATGAAGCGGTAAAAGTATGTCGATGTGTACAAACCAGCGATTTATGTGGGTACGCACAGGCCTATGCCTCCTAGAGGACTGATTGTGAGATAGCAATGTTTGTGCAAAAATATTAATAATGCCTATGGGATTGTTAAGTGGTAAAAAAAACTGTTGGTATGAGGAAGAAAATATCAGACGCTAGAGCGTGTCAAGTTATTCTGTCCTGTTGGCTTGTAATCGTTAATTTTAATGTTTTATTCTATAAAATAATTTTTAATAAAAAAAAGAATCGACTTCAAAAAATAGGTAAACTAAAAAGCAAAAAATAAATTTACTTCGCACAAATAATACGTTTTTTCATTTAGTAAAATAGAAATTATTAAATAATTATTTTATAATTCAGAAGTCGGTGCCAAGTAAATCGGATAATTAAAAACTAATATTCAGTCAGAAAATAGTTGTTAGAAAGATTAGTCTATACAGAGTTATTGTTTACTTGGCACCGACTTCAGAATTATAAAATAATAATTTAATAATTTCTATTTTACTAAATGAAAAAACGTATTATTTGTGCGAAGTAAATTAATTTTTTGCTTTTTAGTTTACCTATTTTTTGAAGTCGGTTCTTTTTTTTATTAAAAAATATTTTATTTTACGATTTTAAGTGATGGGTAGACCAAAATGTTTCTCGAATGAGGAGACGACGGTTACTTGAGACGGAAAACTTATTAATAATAATCCCCGTACTCCTAACCGTTGAGGAGTTGTACCTTCCAGCATCAGCTCAGCAACTTAAAATGCAAATATCCAAGTAGTTTTAGGTAATATACAAAAAACAATATAGAAGCCTTTGAAATTTGAGGGTTACCTATGATTTCTCTAGGATCCCATCATCAAATCATGACCTCATATTATGAATATACATAAGTAATATTCAACGTCTCGCCTCATCTGTGTATAACTTGAAAGAATACATTATACACAAATTATCCCCGTACTCCTAACCGTTGAGGAGTTGTACCTTCCAGCATCAGCTCAGCAACATAAAATGCTGACTATTAGATGCAAATATCCAAGTAGCTTTAGATAATATATAAAAAACAATATAGAAGCCTTTTAAATTTGAAGGTTGCCCTCGATTTCTCTAAGATCCCATAATCAGAACGTGACTTGAAAAAAATGGGACCACATGACAAGATATACTTGTCATGTGGTCCCATTTTTTTCAAGTCAAACAAAAAAATAATTTCTCAAATCGGTCCAGGCGTCTTCGAGTAATCGGCGAACAAACATAAAAAAAAAAAAACACAACCGAATTGAGAACCTCCTCCTTTTTTTGAAGTCGGTTAAAAATATAATTCATCCTTGTTTTTCAACATTCACAAAACATACTTAATGGTACTTATTACCAAAAACTTTTTTTAGTAACTTCTTAATTTGGAAGAAATTTTATTATACTGCTACGTTACTATGTGTTACGATTAAAATATTATGCCAGTTACTGGGTCCTGTCCTGTGACGTTAATTAGGTCAATATGTTTCAGATGCTTACATTATATAAGACCCTGAGATTACTGTACTAGTGCAAATATTGTACGATTTTTGTTGGACGTGGAATAATGGTGAAGCCTACTGGTATTCCCACAAAATTGATCACAAATAGAAAGGTAGGATTTTAGAAGGTACCCTGGGATTCTCCAATACTGGTCCACATAGAACAATCCTGTTTGGGCACATTAGATTTGCCTTGATAAGCATTTTTATGACAAGTGACATTTTCAGGATCTGTTCTTGGAACCCCGCACGTAAGTACTGGTTTTCCACTACTGGTTTACACTGACCCATCGTGTTTAGGCTCATTAGATTTGTCTCACTGAGCACTTGCAGCAAAGTAATGATCAGGGAATAAAGCTTGTTTCTGAAGAGAACCCAAAGCCACGTCGCTGCTGTTCACATAGACCTTTGGCTCGTTACATTTGTCTTAGTAAGTAGAGTTATTATTATTGCTTTATCCTCGTGTAATTTTGAGACAATAATTTTGGAATTTTTTCATAAAGTAAAACGTCAGAAGCAATGGCATTATTCAACGTCCCAGTGACATGGCCGAATACACTATTGCTAGAAACCCTTTAAAAAATATATTGACTTATGATTTGCTAGATAAAGTCTGTGGGTAGTTTTTAATAATAAGTATAAAAACACGCAATTTCAGCATGAACTGGTCTGGTTTCTTTCTCAATTTAAACATTATTCAATCTTGTAAGTTACAAGCACTAAACTAAATTTATTTCTTTAAAAGACATCTACAATGTAACCTCGAAGCATTTTTGTACGTAATTTGAAATTCAATAAGTATTCTAATATAATAATATTATGCACATTTTTACTCTGCTCTAGACGATATGATAATTTCAAACATTTTCTAATAACTTTTTTATGAATTCTGAAAAATAAGTTTCACTATAAAAAATATTGGATACAAAAAAATATATACACAAGCTTTAGATAAAAAGTATAGAAAACTTTAATAAGCAACCCGTATGTTATTGCAATAGCCCATAGTAAAGTGTCTGTAAAATTGTGAAGCATAAAAGAAACACATTCCAGCTGCCCTACTACTTCAACTACTTATGAAAAGCTGGTACAACTATGGAATAAAAATGTGTCACCAGGAACCCCACCTCAACGGAAAATAAACTCTAAGTTATCGAGTTAGAATTGATTTTAAATCTGATCGGATTCAACAATGAGTATTCCGTATTGGATAATACACTAGTGAGTTTGCGTTGTATGTAGGAACGGTAGGAACGAAGGGTAAGTTTTCTTCAACAAAAAAGCATAAATAAAGATTCAAGTGAAGCGGGCTGATCGTTGCGGCGCCACAACGCGCTCGAAACGTTATCAAACTTTCGCTTTTCTAATGAAACTTGAGATCGCGGAAATTGCATGGAAATAAATACGAACGCAGCAGTTCGCTTAGCAACTTTTAAATGCGCTCGCTGTTGAACAGAATGCCTTTGTTAATTTAAAAGCTTGCTCCGATTCCGACTGCCTGCACTAAAAAATAAACTCAACTGAACCCGAACACAAATTGGAGTTTCATATTGACTTTTCTATGCTGTCCTGGCTTCATTGTATAGAACTTTGATTAAATACCTGCCAAATTCATGAAGTTAACATTTATTTTATTCAAATATATTCTGTTAAATTCTACAATTTGTTGAATGAAAAAACATTTATGAGTTACATTTGCGTGCAAGAAGAGCTATAAAAAACTTTGTATTTTAAAGGATGGTCATCGCCATCAACAATACAATGGCGGAAAAAATTCAACAATCGGCACTCTGAACAAGAAGCAGAATACATGCGCAAATGAAATATTAAAGTTATAAAGGACTGTGCTTCAGAGAAAAGTAATAAAGTAGTCAAGGGTGAGCTCGGCGAGAAATCATGTGCCGACTTTATTGCAAATTATATTTCGGAGTCCCCTTCGTTCTTTTTCAATGGGTTATTCTCAATGGAACTAATTTCGGTTTTCACGTATTTCATTACCATCTACTTCCATATTCAATTTGTCAGTTAAAATAAAATCTCGAACATAATGTACGTACACCCAGGGGTCACGTTGGACCGGGCCGATCTGATTAAAATATTGGCTTTTTTTGGTAAGTCAATTAGGTCACTCGATTTAATTCTGAAAGGGTCTAAGGTCATTGCTAGGGCAATTGCCACTTATGTTATGGGACATAACGTGGGCATTTTATGATTCTACATTATTTATTAATATAGCAAGATAACCAGTTATTTCTTTTTATATTTCAAAGTAAAAGGGTATACCTATATCAAGATATAAACTGCTTTATTATTATTGCATGTTAAGTGGAATCTGCTCCATAGTCTGTGGATTTAAGACGTCAATGATGCGTAATCAGTCTAAATTGCAAGTCATTTATACGAAAACCTCCCGCTGAGACCTAAAGTAAGTCATATAAAGAAAAAAGCGAATTTATCCCTCTCAAAGGATTATTCTGTATACATGTATATTTCTCGCAGTAAATTCAAAAGAGAATCCCATTTGGAATAAGTGAGAATAGCCCGTTTTAAAGCTCTTTTATGCTGATGTCATGTGAGCGGACGCATTCGAAATTTCAAATAGCATGTACGTCATTTGTGTCAAAGTGCAGGATTTTTGTCTTTGTATTTCGGTTTTTAAACGTAAAGATTATGCTAAGAGGGCAAACCACTTATGATAATGTTATAATTGACTGTGAAGTTATTCATTGTTGTATGCACACGTAATAATTTGTATAGCGTCAATTGTATAGAGTTACCTTTACTTCTAAAATAGGCTTCTTAGGTTTGAACATGGAACTCTCTGTAGAATATTTTCAATAGTAACGTAATTGGATTGTAACTTTAATATCATTAAGTATTTATATATTTTATAGACACATTATTAAAATGGATATTTGTGATGAAATATCATAGAAACTGAAAATTTCAATAATAATTTAGAGTTCTTTTTGCTTAATCTTATTATCAATCTCAATATCTTTCTGCCTTTTTCGTGTAGTGATAAAGTATGCTTCTCATCGCGAGGTTTCAAGTTCGTTTGTGGTGTCGGGAAAACGTGTTAATTGGGATTAGGCCTAAATTCTCAAAACGAGCACGGAGTTGGAGTCGTGCCCGGTGGATAGCCTATGAAGGACCTTAAACATGACATAACAAGTTAAATTTGTGTGTATAACCTCTGCCACTGACTGCTACACCCTTTTGTGTAATAAAGGCGTAATGTTATCATAATAATATGTTATTTTACCTATATATAAGCAGTAAAGATACATACTTTCCAACTCCAACTATATACTTCTGATTAAATTCGTTGCCGATTCCAAGACAATTTTAACTCTCCCTGGGATTGCCCGTGTGTCCGCTACCGCTGCAGATCCTGGCGTCACAGGAATTACACTAGTGGGCGTGTGGGTGGGATTATATCCCGTTTAAAAATATAAGCAATATAACATACGAGCAAGTTCTGGCGAAAAATTACTACCACATATTAAATATTTACCACTTTATTTGAATAACTTCAAAAGAAAGCGCCAGACATACACAATTTAAGCGCTTTGTGCAAGCTATTTACATGGCCATATCTATTTAGTAGAAACAAACACAGCCAGGTTAATGATGTTGGTTTATTTGCCGGAAAGACAATAGTATTTTTGTATGTAGGTTGCACTTGTGCATAATAATGGAGATATGCGAATGGGAAGTTTGTCGAGCAATAGTTTATAATTCCACCCATGCCTACTTATTTTTAATTTTCTCATAATTACTTAAACTTTTAATTGATTATTTTTATAGCATTTAGCTATGCTTAGCAAATTATACTAAGAAACAGTTGAAAAAGATATGGGACCGGCAGGGTCTGAACCTGCGACCTTACTGCACACCAGGCAGCCGCTTTACTTAAACTTTTGTGAATTTGTAAGTGATTAATGTATTTATTACATTATTATATATCTTTAATATTACACATGAAAATGTTGTGCAACTATTGATTTTGTACTGATTGTAATATATTTTTGTAAAAAAGTGTGGTAAAGTTTTAACCCTTTATGTAAGCAAAATATGTTAAAAACGAGTTCGTTTTTGTCAATTTAGACATGACATGTTTTTGTATGATAGCAAAACGTTTTTCAAACTTAATAACTGTGTGTCACTAAAAATGGCGATTTCTAAGTAAACATCTTGACATAAAATATTCATACTTAAAAATACTTTATTCTAAGCACTGATGTCCAAAAAATATATAAGTAATATTTATTTTTCTATAATACGCTACACAATAACTGATCTCCACTAGAATTTAAAAAATAAACTTGTAGTTTCTGGATGTTTTACCGAGTCGAGCAAAAGTTTTATATGAAATTCTCCGTCAGAAAATTCTCAATAGTAGCTCGAAGTTGGAATTGTACCCGGTAGATGGCGATAGGCTCAGCCTCTACCAAAAAAAAAAGGAAAAAGTTATGCCGAATCAATATTATGCGTAGCTTATTATGCCAAACGCAGGTATGCGAAGGTAAATTATGCCAAAAAAAGCGAAATAATAGAGAACCGTTAAACACCTCTGTCACGTTTATGTTATAATTATTAATAAAAATCTATGAAACCAATCGTTACACACGCGACTGAAAAATTTTCAATCACTTTTCCGTCTTTTATCTTTAACTCATGCAATATCAGAGCCGAATGAAATAACACTCGCTGAGTTCGAATTCTACTTTGATTCATCATTTTCCATATGAACAGAAATGTTTTACGATTAAGCTTATTTCGAGCTTATACGAAAACGATTTTAATAGAATCCTATCGATTTTCTCCCAACTAGCTTCCGTTGCAAAGTTATATTATTATAGCGGATTCGCGCCTGAGTAAGCTCGGATAACCGGGCCAATCGATTTTTAAGTAAAAAGTGGAACCAGCTTCGGAACTTTAAAGTATAGTTACTTAGGGACTTTACGCTACAGTTCCTTTGGAAGTTAAAGTCTTTGTTTTTATGGCTTGTAATAAAATCTTGTCTTATAGCGGTCGCGTGTCTGAAAAATATAGTGCTCTATTCAATATTTTTGTAAAAGACCGTTTATAAATATAGGATTGAGGGGGTGGATCGTGGGTCCCTTTACGACCGGATGGCGGAGTGGGTAGTGTACCTGCCTGCGACGCCAAGGTCGTGGGTTCGATTCCCACTTAAGACAAATCTTTGTGTGCATGAACATGGGGGTTTGTCTTAGTCTGGGTGTTTCTATGTATAATAAGTATGTATTTTACAAAAGAAAAGTATATATGTATTAGTATCAGTTATTCTAGTACTCATAGTACAAGCTCTGCTTAGTTTGGGACTAGATGGCGTTGTGTGTGAGTTGTGGAATATTTATTTATTATTTATTTATATTTCGGACGCAGAATATAGCACATTTTATTTTTTAGAGTCCCTCACTACATGCCATCGTAAAAACCCACAACTAGAGTACGACGAAAACTAAATGAGATCAAAATAGCGGTGTAGGATAAAGCATAAAATATACGCTCGTGGTTTTGCGACCAAATGTCTAAATGGAATATTGTATACAACTCATGACAGTTTTAGGATAGTGAATTTATTCAGAAAATGTTTAGTTAATAATAGCAGCCTTGTATTTAATACATGTCCCACTGCTGGGCTCGGGCCTCATGATGAGAAGGGTAAGGCCATAGTCCACCACGCTGGCCAAATGCGGATTGGTAGACTTCACACACCCTCGAGCACTTATTAGGCACTCTCAGGCATGCAGGTTTCCTCACAATGTTTACCTTCACCGTTAGCGAGCGATAATTTATATGATTAATATACACATATCTTCAAAAAGACGAGGTGTGTGCCGTGGGTTCGAACCCGAGACCTTTAACTACGCAGTCCTACGGTCTAATGTTTAGTTAGTAGGTAGATCATAAATGAAGGCGTAACAGACAGACGGGTTACTATCAAATTTATAATTTTAGTAAGTATCTAAAATAATAATAATAATTAAATATTTTTAAATATTTTTTTGTACTTCATATTTAAAAATTTAGAATTTTATAGTTTTATATTTTTAAATGTACTTTACTTTTATAATTCATATTTAAATAGGTAAAAAATGAGAAAAAAGATGAAATGAGTGAATAATAATAATAAACTTTATTGCACACCAAGGAAAAAATAAACAGAAGAACTTATCGCAGCAAAGGCAATCTCTTACAGACAACCATTGGATGGAAATGTAAGAAAGAGACACGAAAGGGAAGTTAAAGGTGTACTAGCATGAAGTTTGAATGAAGAAGAAAGGAATAACATCCATCTGGTATTAAAGGAACTTACGACTAAACATCAAGCTATACATTAGTTGTATAAACTGGTCTCGCATTGCACAGGAAACAATTATACATTGGAAAAGTATAGCCTGAGATCTTCTTCTTTGCGTGTCAATGGAAAACAAATGCAATATGCATTATATTTAAATTTAAATGTAAAGAAAATTTATTACTGCATAGTATTTATATTTTGTTGGACCAAAAATTTGCTACAAGAACTACATTATCGGTGGCGCCCCACTGGTCATCTATGGTACAGGTGGACATAAAGGCATGTAATAAGGTGAGCCATAGTTTGGGGACTGGCACCGCATTCACAATCGGCAAAGTCTGCATAACCCCACCTCGCTAAGTTTGCCTGAGGTGAAACCGTGTGTACCTTATAAACTCTACTTAGATCTACAGCCTTCGTAGGTCTTGTAGATTTAGGTTTAAAGATCTTTATTCTCAATAAAAACATAAAGTCACTTACTTGAGAACAATGAATTGATATAAAATTAAGTTCAAATTCGTCGTTTAAACATTTACGCATTTACCCACCTAATGCATTCTAGTTAAATATCTAAAATGTGTTGCGTTAGCTTATTTTTAAATGCATTAAATGAGTGAACATTTTTAATGTGTGGTGGCAATTTGTTGTACAGTTGGGCTCCTTCAAAGGTAAGCATTGATTTTCCATAGTTGGTTCTAATTTTAGGTAATACTATAAAACTGGCTCGGCGAGTGCTACGTTGGGTTATATTTTTTATTTTTGTAAATGTAATATCTGTCTGAATTTTTTTGTCGAGAACTTTGCGAATAAATAAACAAGTATTGTAAATATATAATTGTTTTAAATTCATTAATTTAGTTTCTTTGTATATTTTGGTAGTTGATGTTAGGTATGGGTAGTTAAAAATCATTTTTACTAATTTATTTTGTGCTGTTTGTATGTCCGCTTGATTAGTTTTAGATGCAGTACCCCAGATCTCAACAAGGTATAGTAGGTGCGGTTTGACTAGAGTGTTATAAATTGTATGACGCAGTTTATTCGGAATGCATCTAACTATATCTCGTAATGATCCAAGTAGTGAAGACAGTTTACTTTTTATATGTTCGATATGAGCTCGCCATGATAACGTGCTATCCATTATCAAACCAAGATATTTTTCATTGGATTTTTGCTGCAATGTTAAATTGTTGACGGATAAAGGTGTATACGGTGGGATCGATTTATTTTTGACTTTAAATATCATATAAGATGTTTTGGATACATTAATTGTTAATAAGTTATGTTGAAACCATGAGTCTTGTGGTTAGCATATGCGACCTCTCACTGCGAGGTTTCAGTCTCAAAAGTGATGCTTGGCATTTTTCCGTCCGGCAATTCTCAATAGCAGCATGGAGTTGAAATTGGCTCCCTCCCTTTATATGGGACCAAAACATAAGACGTGAAATATGTGTGTTATACATCTGATTTTATGTTTTTTTAATGTTATCTTGGCCAGCGTGGTGGACTATGGCATAACCCTTCTCATCATAAGAAGAGGCCCGTGCCCAGCAGTGGGACATGTATTAGATACAGGGCTGCTATTATTATTTCTTTTTATTTATTTCTTAACTCATTTGATATATTTTTAAATATGATTTATAAAAAATACAAAAAAACATTTAAAAATATAAAAAACAGTGTCCCACCGACATCGGGTGCAGGGACCAAGCTGCCGATGGTTAGGGCTCCAGAGAGAGGAGCCTCCTATTATTATTATTATTATTTAATATAAGAACTACACGATCACAAACACACACACACACTGAACATAACACACTATATTAGATTGTATCAAATCTGTTGGCAAGTTCCCTTGTTGTCGAAACCATCCCAAATCCATCGAGATGATATTTACTGTACGGGACGTCGTGTTCGTGGCTAAGAAATGTAGCAATATTCTCGAAGTAAGTAGACAACTGGTCGACTCCCGAATACCGAGTAGTTTTGGGGGACTGATTAGTTATGGTGATTGGCAACGGAGTGAACTTCTTTGTGTTTTTTTTTTATAGATAATATATTATTAAAGCAGCGATAGCCGAGATAGCAGCAATAGCCCAGTGGGAGACCGTAGGACTGCGAAGTCAAAGGTCTCGGGTTTGAACCCACGGCACACACCTCTGTCAATAAATCGTGAAGATTCGTCTTTTCGAAGATATATAAGTATTTATCATATGAATTATCGCTCGCTAAAGGTGAAGGAAAACATCGTGATGAAACCTGCATGCCTGATAATGCCTATAAAAAAGTACTCGAGGTCGTGTGAAGTCTACCAATCCGCACTTGGCCAGCGTGGTGGACTATGGCCTAACCCTTCTCATCTTGAGACAGCAGTGGGACATGTATTAGATATAGGGATGTTATTATATTTTAAAAAACACGCATAACACTATGACGAACCACGTGATTAACACACAAACTCACTTGTTATGTCTGTGAGTTTAAGCACAAACGCAAAATCAGAATAAACAGTTGTATAACAGACATTTGTAAGTCAAAAATTTTTATCTCTTATCTTATTTCTGGTTGCGGAAAAACGAGGCTTGTCAATTTTTTTATGTTCATAGTTGTTGTACACCTACGGTCAAATAAATTATAGGTATGTGATGAAATGTTTCGACATTATGCCACTTTTGTGTCTATTTCGCTATTTATAGCGATAAATTTAGCATAAAAATACAATGTGCATATGGAACTCAAAAGCGCGGCTAGTTTTAGGTAGGCGTTAAAACCAAGAATTACATGTATATGGTGGTATTCTTCTCATAATTCTAATCTCAACTGTTGTTGAACCGGATATGTAGGCGTCGTCGGACACACCATAGCAAGTAATCGGTATCATCACACGTAATAGAGCGAATATCTCATATTATTTATGTCGCCTGAGTTGGCTTATGAATGCTAATTTCTGTGATAGATATCTCTCATTTAGGCGTATCAGTCAACAACTGTCCGTAGCTAATATTACGACAAATTTGAATAAGAATCAAGCATAACAACAAACATAGGGTTTAATATACGACCTAATTATATTTTACTTATTTTATGCTATTATGTAGGTATTATATTCTATTGCTTTTAGTTTTCATCACGGATCTTACAAAATCTTTTTTCTAATTTCAAATGCGAATCAAAATTATACCGTTTATTTTACCTCTGATCTCAGAATCAGGCTCTTTGATCACGGATCTTACAATAACCTTTTTACTAGTCAAATGTGAGGCAAAATTATTAGACCATTTAGTTGTTTCTCGGATCCCAGAATAAGGCTCGAGACATCGCGATAAGTAATCATCTTGCTACAGACCATTGATTATTTAGATTGTTTTACAGTGAAATACAGTCGATCATAAATACTGCTCTAAACGACTGATACATACACAATCGTTTTCTAGCCATCAGCAAGGCTAAAATAAACAATAGTACCTATTGTGTGAATAAAATAACTAATTTTCATTAAACTAGTTCTGGTTTTCGTGTTTCAGTGGAAGCGTGTTTGCTGAATATAGAATGATACTGTATAAAATAAATCAAACAATTTGTTGATACTTAAATGTGATTAACCGGCATTAATTTTAATGGACATGCTATTCGAAACGCCATGTTTACGTTCAAATTCGAAACTAAATTTTCGCGTCACGTTCCGCAGTAAGCAGCGCAAAATTTAATTCGAAACATTATAATTCTACGTAATGATAATGTTTATAGCTACTAAAACGAAGTAAGTAAAATTCAGCTTTAATATTCAGAAATTTACAAACACATCGTTAAGAAACTGGAACTGTTTTAAAACTTCAAAAATGGAACAATTTCGGCGTTCCATTCTACGCTTTAAAAGTGGTAACATAACATATTGCCCATTTACATCAGGGCCAGAGGCAATCTCCATACAGAAGTAGTGGAAATATATTTTCAGGAATGGTCCGCTGTATATTAAAGAAACACTAAGCGATGTGCTAAGATATTTTTATTAAATTCCACGGGAGGCCGTTCCGTCGCATTCAGTTCCAATGCAAATGCCCTGCACTCAGTTCGCTGTAGACAGATATTGCACCACCCCCTTTATTTATTGTTTAAACGATCCCACTGCGTTGTTATTAGATGCTTAAACAATGCTTATGTGTGCCATGGAAACTGTTATCAGCATTATAGGATTTTCCATGACTTAGTTTATCTGCTCGAATTATCTGTTGTGATTCAAAAATGTCCTAAAATTTATTCAAGCATTTTTAGGGTTCCGTAGTACCTACAAGGAACCCTTATAGTTTCGCCATGTCCATCTGTCCGTCCGTCTGTCCGAGGCATAGCGCCGAAACCGTTGGTGCTAGAAAACTGAAATTTTGCATAAACATATATGTTAACTATACAAAGAAAGTCGTAGAATAAAATTTGGAAAAATATTTTTTTTTCGGGTAGCTCCCCTACATGTAAAGTAGGGATGTTTTTTTTTTTGTCGCCTACCCCATAGTGTGGGGTATTGTTAGATAGGACTTTTAAAAACGTTAAGGGGTTGCTTAGACAGTTTTTTGATTTAGAGATCCGTTTGCGAGATAATTAACTTTAAAGAGCAATTTTTTGTTCGAGTAGAGCGTCCCTCCCCCTCTAAAATCTAAACTACTGGATCCCAAAATCTGAAAAAAATTGTGTCGGTAGTACATGTAATGAACTTTAAAGGAAAACTATAGCGGATAAGTTCACTTCATTAGTTCAAGAGGAATAGGGGTCCAAAGTGTAAAATGCAGTTACTTAAAATAATTCGTGCAAATTACAAAAACCTTTGAAAGTGGTACTTCACCTCGGGGCAAAGACTCATGCTTTATAAAGCACAAGTCAGGCCCCATATGGAGTACTGCTGCCACCTATGGGCTGGGGCACCCGAGTACCAGCTTGGGCCTTTTGACTCGGTCCAAAGACGAGCTATCAGGATAGTCGACGATCCCAAGCTCACAGACGGTATCGAGCCTCTCAGTCTGAGGAGAGATCTAGCCTCCCTTTGTGTGTTCTACCGCCTGTATAATGGGCTGTGTTCTGAAGAACTGTTTGACATGGTACCTACGGCTACATTTTACCACCGTACCTCTCGCCATCGACAGCGAGCTCATCCTAACACACTAAAACCAATATCGTCGCGCACAGTGCGGTTCGCGAGGAATTTTCTCCCACGCACGATAAAGTTGTGGAATGAGCTCCCTGCCAAGGTTTTTCCTAGAGACTACAGCATGGGGTTCTTTAAAAAGAGTGCAAATAGGTTTTTGAAGGGTCGGCAACGCACGCGTGATGCCTCTGGCGTTGCAAGTGTCCATAGGCTACGGTAACTGCTTACCATCAGGCGGGCCGTATGCTTGTTTGCCACCTCAGTGGAAAAAAAAAAAAAAAAAAAAAAAAAAAATGACTTGTATGAAGATGTTACTTGTTTAATACAGATAGTAAATCCCTTTTAAGTCGAAATATGTTGTTACGACTAGCTACGGAACCCTACTGCGCGTGGCCCGACACGCACTTGGCCGGTTTTTGTTTTGCTGTCGACTATATTTTTGAGCAATATTTTAGCACTATGCTGTAGCAAACGAGTTTTTAGGCCATCCTTTACCAGGGGGATACTGCAGGATATTAAAATTTACAAAAGCTAGCAAAATTGCTGTTATGTAACTTTACTAGAATCCTCATCTTATGGATAATATTATATGAACCTACAAAATGAAATATCATTTCACTACAAAATTATGCTTTTTACTGGAACTAAATCACCTGATAATAAACGCAAATTCCGGAATCTTCTCTATTCAAGAAACATGCTTCAGTTCTGTTTGAAACGCTATTCAAGAAATTATTCACAGGTGCGTTACGAGTGTTAAATATTACATCAAAAGTGCAACATGCAACCAAAGCAAATACCATTACACAAACAAGTCAATTGCCATCTTTATTCTAAACACAATAGCTTCTGATTTTCTGGCTAGTTGAACAAATATCTATTTTAACTCCTCCAGGTATAATTCTCTAAAAAAAGGGCAGATGTTGACATCGGGACAAGACAACGAACAAAATGGGAGGCAGCCCCATCCTTTGTTAAGTAAACTAAGCATTGAAGATCTTCCCCGAATTACAAAATGTTTAGCTATTTGTTAAAGTCCTATTAAGTTCTGTCACTTCGGCACAGCCTCGACCATTTTATTGCAACATGAACACAAGAGATATTGAACTTTATAAACTCGAAATAGAGTTGATACCATCTGCGTATATTCTTTGCCAATTTGTAATTGTTGTTAGACGCAACTGAGACGCCTTTGAATGAGATGTCGATAAATTAAATTTGCTTCCGCCGTGTGAATTCTAAAGTTGTCTCAATTTGTTCTTCGTTACACAAGGGATGTTTTTATGCGATTTCTTAATGGTCGTCGCATTATTTTCTAATGACGCGTGCACAATTCAATTTTATTTGCAGATAAAATACTGTTTAATTGAATATTTTGTTTTTCTTGTTTTATTGTTTATTCTTAGAATAAAATATCTTGATGATGTGTTAAAACTCTTCAGTGTCAAATATAAATACCGACAATATTTATTTAGTTGTGTTTGCATTACTGTGTTCCGGTTTAGTGATGTGGTTAGAGCTCTGAAAATACTGGCAGGTGAGACGTACGTAGCCACCCTGCAGCCCTCAAATGTATTAACAATCTGCTTTAGCAGATTGCCGTTATTCATAAGCTGGACTTGCCACTTACCATCAGTTGGACTACGGAGCCGCTACATACGTCTAAAAAAATACCAAACCATTTTAGGTCAACAGTTGACAATCCAGGTTCTCAAGTGTAAAGGGTCATAGAGCAATAAAATCTACGTTTGAATTTCAAGTAGTGTAAGAGAATGCACCATCATTACGTACTCCACTGGCCATCCCTAAGACAATAAGGAATATTTTCTTATTTGTTAAGAGGCACAAAAAACACTCAATGGGCATTCGGTAGACGGCAACTGAACACTGAGTAAATAATGATAAAAGTATTTGCTTTGTCGAGTCGTACAAAGATCAAAGCAAACACTCGGCTACGCCCACCAAGATGCGTGTTGATACGCCAATAGTTATGAACTTATGAGCCTGTATTGTGTTTTGAAGAGTTGACGCACAACCGGTAATGGTGGCAGTCTTTGGGAACAAATTTGAAAAGAAATCACCACCGTCATCAATTTAATCTGATGTCAAATAATATACGCAGAACAGTAGCACCTATTAGCCCTGTGTTTTGGTTTAGTGGCGAGTTTAGGCTCTGAGATAACTGACACATAAGGCATACTATCGAAGTACTCATTATAACCTACATAATGAGTACCTACTTCTACTTTAGTGCATGTGGATTATAGTTGTATCTTACGATTAAGTAAACGTACCTGCCTGTTAAAAATATAAAAGGTGTGTACGAACGTCATTTAAAAAAAAACCGACCACGCCTTGGTCGATTCCAAAGAGGATCAACTCAACTTTAATCCCTATTTATAAGCAGATTTCCGTAAGCGATCGTTTTGACTCCGAAGTTAAATGATGTTGCTGATCAAATCAGCAGTCTGTTAACGAAACATGATAACATCAAACGCAGAAGTTTGCGTTTGGCGTGAAAAAATGGTACGAAGCGTGATGGAGATGATAAAGTTTATTATAAATAGGTCCTTATTTAGATTAAGTGCCTTTTACACGTGACTATAAATAAAGCCTGAATCTTCAGACTTGATACGCATCAGCTACCTCAGGTTTATATAATCATTTACAATGTCTTAAAATATGTAGCGAATAAGTAAACGACTTCTCACAAATGAAATATATTCGAGCTTTTTTAAAATTTTGTTATTTATGTTACGATGAAGGTAATAAATTGAATATTATTAATAATTACCAAAAGGCGACTTATGAGTAATATACTATTCACGTCTATTGTGCCTTTATCGGTGATTATAAAAAAAATAACCACAGTACCTGTAAAGTTTTTTTTGTACATTTTTAAAAATAACGTCGCAAAGCGTCTTTATGATCAATCCAAAAATAAGTCCAACAAGAAGGTAAGGTTAGGTTTGATTGTGTCTGGAATCGAAGTGCTTGCCAAAGAGTTGATTAAAAAAATAAACTACCAGTAAAAGTGAAAATTTCAATATTATAATCACATTTAGCAAATCATGTGGTGATAATCAATTAATTTTTCAATTTATCGCATTTACCGTAACAAAATAATATACTACTTTGTACACACGGTTGCACATCACAGCTATACATTCACTGCAAATGTACAGCTTGATGTGTCGCCGTGTATTGTATTCGTATTGTATGTACATATATATAATAAAATATAATAAAGGGTATTGTAAAAGGTATACCAAAGATAAAGGCCGAAATATTCAAGAGCGTATTTCGTACAAAATAATAATATTAAGGTACTGAATACCTTAGGCGCTCTGTTAGGCTCAACCAAACAAAGCCGTGTAAAATAACATGGATCACATAATGGTAAAAGCCTGAACACATTAAGCATTTGCGGAGACCTGAATACCATCCGACTATCGAAAACTAATCCAAGTACACTAAGCGCGATATCAGACTGCGATTTTCGCTATCCAAAATCCTTGCTGTCGAATTTCACGTACAATTTACGTTCAAAAGCCTTTGAGTCGAAGTTATTGTTTTACTAAGCGTATCGTTCAATTTGTGAGATAGTGCGTTTGTTTTTAACCCCCGACACAAAAAGTGGAGTGTTGTTAGTTTATAGGTAGCTATTTTTATAATCTAAACTTATAATTATTATAAATAAATGCATAAAAGGTGTTACTTTTTCTAATTTGATGACTCAATGAGAGAAAGGTATTATTTATTTATTTTCAAATATTTGCTTTAGATTTTTTGCATAGCGTTTTTTAATCTTTTAAATTTAATTTTATTAATAAATTACTGCCGTTACCGTTTCTGAGCTGAAATAACATTTGATTTACTGCTGGTTCTATGGTCTGTAATAGATGAATTATTTTGACAGAATTATGTCGCACTCTAAACCCGAACTGAAGTTTATAATTTACGCTAAGGTCAGATTGATCAGTTTTTATAACGATTTGAATCAAAGCATAAACATGCTCCGAAATGAAAATATACAGATTTTATAAATACGTCATTTATATTGAATACATATAATTTGCGAAGACAGAAATACAAAGAAAAGATTTTCTCGTACATTTAAATTACATAAATGATTTCGGCTTTGAGCGTTATGTCAGTATATTTCATGAAAGGTAACCTTTTCATTATGTCTTTAATAACTGCCTATTGAGATCTGATAATATTGGAAATGTCTTTTGCCGTGACATTTCCTTGTTCGTTCGTGTCCATGTGCTATTGGATTGGGATTTCATTAATTAACGCAAATGCTCGTTTTCTTTTACTTATTACTGCTATTGAAGCGCGTGGGAAAATGCGGATGTAATTTTTCATGACAATTTTAACGTTATGAATTACTTGCTACATAGAGCAGTTTAAAAAAAATATTGATTTTAGAAAGAAATAAACGTATTTACTCTAACAAGAAAATATGAACATGTTCTACATCTCATCTTATTTGATTGCAGTACTTACATGCATACATATATTGAAGTTTCTATAATGAAACGTTTTTGTAAAACTCATTCCATACTAAATTATCCTAATCCTTAGTCCAAATTCTAACTTAATATAGTTAATCCGAAAGTAATTTTATCGGTTACGATTGTCTGACGTCTTTGTCTGTCTGACTGTTACGCTTGCTCGCCCAAATGGCTGGACCGATTTTTATGAAATTTGGTATGGAGCTAGAGGGGACCTTTGGGTAGAACATGGGCTACTTGAATCCGCGGGGTGTAGCTAGTATTAAATATTTAAGAGAACACTACAATTTTAACCCCTTTCAAGCATACTGAAGCAGTGTTCACATAAGTTTTTTGCGTCGAAAATACCCAAAAAATACCGAAGTGAGAAAGAAATCTCCTAACACCTAGAATCAATCTCATTCCAGATATTCTGAAAGATATCAATAAGAATAAAAGAATTGCTGTGTAGATAGATATTATATACCCCGCTTCTACCGAGATTGTATTACTATTCAATCAGCAAGTCTTTGTTTGAGTGATGCGAAGGGCGGATTCGGCTAAAACAAATTACTGAGCGCCGATGTATTTACTTACACAGATCAGTTACAAGTTGGAATGTATCGTTTACCGACAAATTAACGGATGAAAAATATTTGCCGAAACGACTTTGTTGAATGTAGGTTAAGTTGACGAAGTTATTGGAGCAGACAGTCATACTTTGTTGTTGGGGGTGGCTATACAATCGATAATATGGTGATATAAAGTTATGTTTCATGCATGCGTCGTGAAAACTATTTTATTTTTTTATGTTACCGTTGTTGATTTACTAATCACCCCTTGTATGTTTGTTGGATTCTTTTAGCAACTACATTTTCAAAATGTTTATTGTTATTTTAAAACTTCTTGCACATAAAATATTGTTTTCACCACACCAGCACGAAAAAAATCGTTTGCTTGCGAGAATTCAGTGAGTAATAACGCTTATTACTCACTAGTGAGGCAAAGTGATTCAAATTTCGAAACACTAAATCCTTCCAATGAATAGGCGCAAAAAAAAAAAACAAAACAGTCACCATGTAGGTTAGTAATAAACATTGACATCAATTTTATTTAAAAACTACAAACGATACGTTTTAATTATTTTAAATTATATAAATACACGCTTATTTAGTATTTTCATGGTTTTATATTCGTGATTAACCATTAAATTAATTAAAATCGGGTACTTAATATTAGACTCTATAAATAAGTGTTACGGAACGAATTTCCGAACGCACGATTTAAAAAAAAAAAGTGTGTGTCTGTGTCAGTCATCGCGGGCAACTATAAATTCTTTTCAGTTTATGTTTAATTGTTTACTGGAACTTTTTAACAAAAAAATAGTGAATCCAGTGATGAAGAACTTTGTGGAACTCCAAAAGAGTTGCGGTAACTTGCTTCTAACACAGAAGTTTGCTTTTTTACCAGAAAATTCACGTGAAAAGTATTTGAAAGCGTACGACATATTTAATTAGTGGCGACTTTCTAAAGGCCCTAAAACGCATTGTGAATCGGTATTACTGTCGTATTTCATGTAATTATTTCAGGTTAAGCAATCGAGTACGAGTTTATTTAAATCTTAATATTTTCTCACTGGAAGAGGTGAAAAGTTTTGTATTGTAACGCGTGAGAAAAATTTAATTTCCAGTTCGTGACCTCTTAAAATCTTTCGCTTGCGAAGTAGTCTTTATTAGAATCACTCGCTATGCTCGTGATTCAATTTAAGACTACTTCGCAAGCTCAAGATTTAAATTTGGCACTCACAACAGAAATATAAACTTTTTCTCACTTGTACCATAAATAACTATTATCTACACCCATGCTATAAATCCTCTATAAACGTTCTTGAAACAGTTAGCTAATTGCCAACATTAAAACAGCCAGTGTCATAATAACCATTATAACTAATTAATGATTTTAAACTATCACGATTTGTACACATAATTAGATCGGTGTGACTCGATCGAAACAGTCGAGCAAGGAGGTATTTATACCTTAAAAATATTTACGCGATTAAGACCCGTGTCTATAATATATATAACCATTATAACACCCAAACGGGTGTTATAATGTTGTACTGAAATTCATTATGCAACTCCTTTTTTACTCATCGAACAGCCACATTCTCATGGCATCTTTATGAATTTCAAAAAAAGAACATGTCATGCACGCGCCTTTCACTACCTACCACAGCGCCGTAATTTAAATAAAAACTTATTCGAATTTTTGAATTGACGTCGTATCCCGCCATTTTTGTTCAATAATAGTATTGAAAAAATACTTTTTAATAATTGTACGATCCAAAATGTTAATAATTATTACAATAAATAATTATATTATTACCTATACATAGTTTTTTTGTATTAGATACTCACTAATTAAACTTTCCATGAATTTACATAGAGTTCTTACAACACTGTACCCTAATACCCTATGGTTTCAGAACATTTATAGAGGATTCATATCATGGGTGTAGATAAAGTCTTGTATGCAACTGTTATAATTAGGTATTAAAACACTCATGTGATACTATTATCACACTCGGCTTCGCCTCGTGTGATCAACCCACACTCGTGTTTTAATACCCCTCATTATAGAACAGTTGCATAAATAACTATTAACGGCGGACTTAATGCCATAGGCATTTTCACCAGTCATTTTTAAGGTGATACAGAGAGAACAAAGGTAGGTATTAAAATATCTACATAAATTCAAATGTAAAAAATAATGTACTAATTAGGGAAAACATATACATATTTAATTAATTTCTGTCATGGTTTTAAATGACTCAGAATGAAGTATATTTGTGATTTTAATGCCATGTTTTGTTGTGCAATAAGCGAAAGTGTGCTGTATACCCACATTTAATTGATGATATTATTTGATGAAAAATTCAAATCAGTCAAATGAAGATTAAATTATTCATTTAACAGTCCAGTCATAATGATTCTAATAATTATGATGGATTGTCTCAAATGAGTTAGTAATTTTAGATAAAATTGGATTTTGCATTTTGATTGACATTGCAAAAGATTAAGCATCAAAAGGTTTGTGATAAACGTTATATATTTTGCGCTCAAAAAAATTCAAACCCCATGCAAAATTGAATCCGTTTTGGTCCACTTGAAACTAAACGTACACAAGTGCTAAAATTCGATTTCAGTGGACTAGAAAACTTTTTTCGGTTGGATACTATAGTGCAGTGTTGTGCAGTTTAGAATTGTACGGTCGCTGCGGCCAGGTATTCTATTGTTGGGCTTATTGTTCCATTAGCTTTTACCCTCGGCTTCACCTGCGTGGAAACGATAAAAGAAAGTACTGTTTATATATGTTGTATAAATTATATATTTTTTTGGATCTTAAATTAAACTAGTTTCATAACTTAATCTAAACTTAATAAGTCACTGTCAGAAGGCCTCATACCCAAAATACTAGCAACATTAAATAATTTAGGTTACATTATGTAGCACATTTTAAAAATAAAGCAGCTTTCGTAATACTATTAAGGATTAGCTCCAAAACAGTAACACCACATTACATGTTTAACAGACGTTTAGTATAACATAAGTAGCTGATGCACTAAAAAGAACTCGGTTCTTTTTGGCATAGAAAACATATATTTTTGTGAGTCATAAATATTTTAAAAAAGCCCAGCGTCTTTTGTGCCTTGCTCGAATATTATTTTCGACGGGATGCAGCTGTAAGAATCATAAGGGTGTCACATCTCCTGATTTACGACATCTCTTGCTGAGACCATACCTACTTACTCATACCAACAAATCATATCTACACCGAACTGGTACGGCGTTTCTCGAGAAAGCACACTAAAACGCCTCTTTACGACTCAAAAAGAAATTGATTTGAGATTTTACTGCATATTAAAATAACCTTTATATTTGATTGCCACTTATTTTTTAAGGAATTTGGAGGTAGCAGCCAAGTTTTGTATGCAAGTGCGAAGCGAGAGACTCCCTACCGTTTTCCGATCATGAATCAACATAAACATCGATTCGATTAATTGAAAATAACTCGAGACGACGGTGATAATACGAATTTGCCGAATACAAATTATGGTATATTTTGTATGCACTGTTGCAACAGAAATTAATAACGATTTGTAACTGCATTGAGTTATATCATTATTATTAATACATTTTGGATGCTGGTAGAATTTTTATTCAATAACAATGATTGAGTAATCATTTAATAAATTACGATAAAGACAAATTGGATGACGAATGTTTGCTGTCATCCGGTAAACCTACGAGTTTAAATTTTATTAAATTTTACTCGAATTATTTATTAGCTCGTTAAGTATTTTCGGAAATCATTTTTCACAACAACGTCGAAATATTTCTATATTTTATTTCTTATTTGCGGTTTTATCACCTGTTTAATGGTCGTAGGTAATAGAACTGGCAGAAGAATCTTTAGATATTAATTAATTGGGAAATTCAATTAAATACACATTTTTACGATTCTCATAAACTCTTGATAAAAAAAAAAAAAAAAAAATTTGGGCGGCAAAATGCTCTTGCCTTAGAAAGTTTGTATCTAAACCCTTACAAATATTCACCCCTTTAAAAAAAAAACTAACGGTAGCAATATTAACAGCATAACAAATTATTATCATTATATTAATACATTAAAAAGAAACACAACACAAGTCAATTCAGAATCACAATATTAGCTTTATAAATCCAAACAACAATTGAAAGGATTTTGTCACCAAAAAATTCGATAACTTTACAACTTTACAATGGAACTAAATTAAAAGATTACAATATCATTAGAATAATATGTATACCTAATAGGTAACGAGAAAACATTCTATTAAAAAAATGCACTTTCACTAATCGATATAAAGATTGTCTAACTCTAATATCGATACAACTAATATCGGTTAAACGTTCATAAAATTCTAGAACAATTTAAATAAAACGTTTAACTGCAATATCATTCATTCTAAATTCAAATACTTAAATCAATCAGTGCAATCGTAATTGCATAGTTACTTCGAATTCACGCTGACATTCCAATAGGTGTACTCATTTTAATTAATTTGTGGCAGTAATCCCCAATTTCACTATGTTCCTTAATCTGCGGTTTAATTCAACTCATATTTGCATCTCAATCGTTCATTCTATGTCTGTACAGTATAGAAAGATCATAAGCTCTTAGTTTGAAACTTTGCTTGGTGAAGTCGGCACTAAATAGTGATAGAGACCAGCCTTCAAACAAACTTAAAGCTGATTCAATTTAAACCCATCGGATACTCAATGTTTAATTTAAGTGGGATCCAAAGATCAATTAATTGGTAGACTGATTGTGATGATTAAATTAAAGATTGTTGCGGTGAATATTGTAAGACTAAAAAAACAAATTAGATTTTCAACGCTGCTTCAGAGAGGCTTGTTATCTATTTTTGAATTGACAGCTATACCTGCCTAAATAAGCGTTGTTTTTCAGTTAAAGATTTTGGTCGAATAACCCTTACGATTACACCCTATATATTTCAATAAGAAACCAAACCTAGATACCAAAAAATAAATTTTTCTGTTATTACGTTTCTTTTTCTCCAAAATAATATTCACAAAATATTAATTTTCACATCTCAGCAAATTCATATTTCTTGTCTGGCATTGTTTACTCTTTGATATGCCATTAGCTCTAAATACAGTCTATTAAAAGCACCGATTGATTGGGCGGGACGCAGGAAACTTTTTATCGCTGTATAAAGATCTTACAACCCAAAATATTATTGAAGAATTGATGAGGACTGGCAGGTTTGGCAAAAAAAGTGAAATGCATGAATTAGATGACGCACACATTTTGAATGATTGACTTAAACAATACTTAGACGTGTTATTTTGCACACATTTTAATGTAGTCCGCCGATGCCGTCCTTAGCCATTTTTTTATAAAATGTCCAGCTTTTTATGGACTATGATACTGATAGAAAGAAGAAAAGAAAGAAAGAAAATTATTTTTTATTTTCTTACATAATATACAAAAATAGGTAATTATTATAAAAAAATATGTAATAAATATGTAAGAAAACAGTGGTGGTTGCTCAGCTTTAATGCTGTGGAGTCTTGCATTTCTGCAAAACTTCCACAGCGCTGATTTTCAGCAACCACCACGGTTGACGGCACAAATAGAAAACAGGTAAGTACAGCAACATATAAAGATGACAATGACAAAATTAAATTAAGCTCAAATTAAATTATACAAAGGAATAATATATAATTAATAATGAAACATAAATTAGGTTATAAATACATGCATAGAATATATTATATATAGATAGGCAATGTTGTAGGTTTTTTTTGTTATAAGATTTAGAACTAAGTTAATCTTAATTATTTTTATAGCATCTAGCTATGGTTAGCAAATTATACTAAGAAACAGTTGAAAAATAATGGGACCGGCAGGATTTGAACCTGCGACCTTCTGCACACCGCAGGTCACAGGTTCATATCCTGCTGGTCCTATAATGTGTTCAACTGTTTCTTAGTATAACGTTAATCTTGTCTAATAAGTTCATTATAAGAATTTGACAAAATAACAAAACTAAAAATAAATTAGAAATTAACGAACTTATATCGACAATAGAAAGACAATAATTTTAATATGTAATCAGCTGTAAAGTATTTAAATTTTCTATTATGCTTAAATGAGAAGATTCCCCAACAATAAGTAGATAATAAATCCAAGACCAAACAACTGTGGTACCGTTATTAAAAACGTCATCTGACATTGTTCCTGGAATGCAATTTGCAATGATTTGCACCCATTAAGCGTCCGAGTCTTGACAGTAAATTCCTTCTGCATTGCACAACTCATTGGGGGAACCATTTTATTGTTTCTGTTCTAATCAGCATCCAAAATAACCTTTTTTTATTGCTTTCTCTTTATTCTGTGTCTTTTAGGTTATTTCATTTGATTCTTATTGTGTTCTTTTAAGAACTTTTAATTTGTTCTTATTGTCATTATTTTATTTCTAATACCTATTGGTTACTATTTAGCGCTATGAAGTCAGTAACCTTGTTGAGCTATCATGTCACAATATAATATCTATCTTTTTCATGTTCAAGCATTTCAAATTATGAAAGCTAAATGATATTATGCCACTTTCTGTACCGTGACACTAAAACAAAGTGACGCATAATATAGTCTGGATTTATTCAGAAGCAAACAAAAGCTTCTAAAATTGACAAAACTGCACAATTTACGCGTTTAAAGAAAACATTTTTCATTCATAAGGGGTTGAATACTTGATGGATTATTAAAACGTTCATGTTGACGTTAATAGATTTCTTGTGTGGGGTGTACACTGACGACGTTATTAAATACGTGAAATGCAGTTTTTCTAATGACCGACGACGAACAGCGAAGTCGAATGGATTCTGCAGGGGAGCATTCTAGGACCGTGAGTGCTAATGGCGCACCAAATGACTTGAAATATTGGCACGCGGCTTTGTGTAAACGGAGGATTTTTTGCGATGACAATTCATTTTGCAGCTTTCTGAAGATGATTATCAAATGCAAGGATAACGTCATTCATGTCTTTATAGATTAGTTTTTGCTGAATTTGTGGTTCGTTTATCAAGTTCATCAATCTTTTTTGCTGTGAATTTTGCCTCCTGTGGGTATGTCGAAACTAAAAGGAAGTCATTCGTTCATCGATTACATGAATTACATGCCAACTATTTTGACTACCGTATCTACTCAAATCAAGTACGGTTAGAACTTGTTTTTTCCTAACAACTCAGTAGCAGCGAGAACAAAAAAAACAAAGACAGCAGTAATTGAAGACCAGTTGCAGTGAGTTGTTATAAGCATTCTAGTTCGCATTAAAAGCTCCGGCTCTTACGTTATCTCATTGATCAATCCGCCCACAGCTGTCAAACGAACAAAATAAATATGTTATTACTAATGCGCGCTCTCTGCCGAATCAGATAACTGCTAATCTCCATTACAATTAAAAATTTCGAGTTCAAGCACCGATGGAACATTCTGTATAGTACTTAAGGCGTGATTCGGCAAATCTCTCTATTGGATGATAAATAAATGTTATAGAACGCCACGTTTCGTGGAAGTTGGGTATTATGAGGATGGATGATCGTAACTTGTCAAAAATACTTATCTACTAATAGTCTTGTTGGATGGATATATTTAAGAAACAAGAAAATAGTATGATACCACGTAGTGCCAGATACAAATATACTAATGTTCTTATAAATGTCTAAAGATTTCACTATTCGCTTAGTTTAATATGTCACTAATAAATCAGTTCACTGGATATATTTCACTATTGCTTTCTTGGGTAATTACTTGATAAGTTCTTATTTACTGCGAACCTCATTATATTAGTTATATTTTTGTAGAATTGTCCCGTTATATTTATGTTTACTATCATTAGCTCAGTATAACTGGTAACTGATTGTTGATACCACAAAAAGACCAACTCTAAAGATAAATAAATTTCAGCCGCCATCGTCAAAAATTTTCACTTTCACGCTTCATAAACAGGACAATAGACAAACAATAATGGAGAAAATTTGCATTCGCTGCGAGCATTTTTCTACCATCTTCCGCCGGAGACGACGCAGCAGGCTCGCTTCATTAAACGCCAAATTATCAACATACTTCACCCTCAATGTTGCACGCTAAAGTAACCATTAAATACACTTAGCTGAAATCGAAAATGCCGTGCGATTCAAGCACCTGCTTTTGATGCATAAGGCCTATTTTCGTATGAGAACATTCAGAATGCAACGTTTTAACTGTGAAGTTCGTCAGATCCATAACTCACAAGGACGGTGGAAAACTGATCACACCTTCTCTCCGTCACTGAAAAATCAAAGGAAATTGAGTTTTACTGCATATAAGATAAGTGTTGTTTTAAGCCATTGAGGGAAATAAAAATATTTTGCACATTTCAAGTAAAGAACCCTCTGGATAGCATCTAACCCTCATCCAGTGTATTTAATTGTTTTGATTTTAAATTGTGAAATGAGAAATGCAAAACCGGGGTGCATTTTAAATCACAGTTGGTTTTGTGTTTGGTTTTGGAATGCGTTCGTTTCTGCAATTGTTTTGTATTGTTTTCATGAAAATTTTCCATCACGCTGGTTTTAAAGATTCACACAAAACGTTTCCAATAAATATGCAGATATTCGACTAACATATTGTGCGAACTAATTGCGACGTCCGTTTCACTGAAGCGTCGCATAGATTGCAGAGAGCCATGCAATTTATAACATAAAAATCCACGTGAAAAAGCAACGTTGCATAAATATTTTTGTGATAGTTGTTTGAAAATAATATTTTTAGTTCATTGATAAAATTAACGACGTTTGAAACCATTTGCATTTTAAAAGCTCCGTGTTCTGGTTTGTTTATGCTATATTCGTCTTATTACTGGCTGACTAAGTTTTGCTCGCGGCTCTACCTGCGTGTTAGGTATGTCAATAAATAGTGACCTATGTCCTTTCTCAGATTTTGAACTATCTCCACACCAATTTTCATCCTAATCGGTTCTGTAGTTTAGCCGTGAAAGTAAGCGATATCCTGAAGATTCTTTGTCTTTTTTGTGAACATTTTCATTTTGTTAGACTACTGATCCAGTTTCTCAACTACATATTAGATAGTAAAAGGCAAACAGTATAAATCAATTCAATCAATAGGTTTTCTGCCAGCAATTTTCTACGTTTACCAAATCTACACACAATGGGCAGACACAAAGCAGTGTTAAATTGAACGCGTGCACCGACAGATATGCGTTTTTTTTAACTAAGCCCGGATATTTATCTCGTCGCGTTATTCAAACGAATAAGCACGTGAACACACTAAAACAAAGGACAAAAACAGGCTACGGTTAAAACTAAAAACGTTCGGCAATCTGCATCACGTGTCGTTTCCGATAGCCTGCGGGGACGGCGGGAACGGCGGGATCGGCTCTCTTACCACCCTCCCCTTTAACAATTTTAACTTTTTTTCCCGTATTTCCACTACTCGTAATACAATATTCATTGAAAGCGTGTCTGTGTGGATTCTGTACGACGACTACCCGCAACGGAACGAGGAAACGCAAATAGTATTACACTGACACATTTTGACAAATTGAAGTGTGATAGAGGCCTCTCGCTATTGTTTCGTACATTTTTATTTTCTAACTCAATTTCAATGTTTGAACAATGTTCGTTAGTGATTGTCTGTATTTGATTTATGATTTATGGAGCCCGCGTGGACTGTGGCGAATCGGTGTGTGGGATGCGACTGCTTCTAATGGATAAGTGTTGTGACGGGCATATCAATTTGAAATATACATAATTTTGTCTTGTTAAGTGCTCATTACGGTATAATGTATGGGCTTGTAAGAATTTGCCTGGAGCTAGGTCAAAACGTCGTCGATACACTGCAATTTGTATACAATTTTCAGTTAATATGGCATACCCATTATATACCGCAAAACTATTGCGGTATTATATAAGTGAAACTTTTAACGGCGCAAATAACATGTTTATGTTATGTTTTAAATTTGAATATTCAATAATATTAAACATAAATAAATGATAAATCTATAATAGTAATAAAACATCATCTTAGCCTCAGTAGACATCCATCGAGGTTGTTACAACTCTTATTTATTTTCATAGAGTAAAACTGGTAAAACGCTAAGATTTAAATGGTACAGATTGTCGGCGTGTCCCTTTCAAATATGGAATTAAAATGGGACGGTCTAAACACATAAATCAGACCAGGGTAACCGTTCTAATTACTCCAAAATCATATTTACATGAGCACAAAGCTGCGGACAGGTAATACTCATTAAACCTCTACACACCGTGTTACTAACACCAAAAAATTTCCAACAAACTTGGGAGATTTTTGCCTAAATGGGCAATACCAAATATGACAGTGTCACGTCGTTTTTATACCGGTCTTTGTTGTACACATTAAAACATTTGTGTATGTTAGCTTAACTAACTTAGTTTTTGGATAGCATAACAGTTCCACTTGTAAATATTTCCCAGAGGGGTGTTTGAAAGAGATGTAGGTAAAGATGTCGCACTTAACGGCGAAGATGGTGGAGCTAAGTGTCAATGTGAAAGGAAATATAATTTCCCTTAACAGAAACTTTCCTAAATAGAATTGCAAACATTTTGTACAAATTGTTCTTAAAATAAATCTCGTAACATCCATTGCAATAGTTAAATAGAAAGATGAAAAAACAAGCAAAAATAATGTTTTATTTATAAAATATGTACACAATCATAACAAAAAAACCAACCCTTTTACTGAACATTTTATATAAGGGTTTCTTTAGGTTGAAACTTTGGAGTACTTAATTTATTTATTTCTGTTTCCAAGAAGGTTTTAACCTTCTTTGTAAGAAAGCGTTTGAATAGTTGGTCTTGCATTTATTCAATGATGAATATATAGGTACTTTCGTCAAAAAATTTATTAATCAATGATGAATATACTTACGTCAAAAAAATCAAATACTATTTATTTATAAATATCATTAGTTACAAAATAAATCAAATATAACATAATAAATTTAGTTAGTGGCGCATTATTAGAATACCAATTTCTTTTAAATTCTAACACGATTCGTTACAAATTGCTTCATTGCCGCAAAATACTATTAGATAACCGATGGACAAATTTGAATACAATACATAATTAACTAGAATTTACATAGTACGAACTGTACTTTAGCTGACAGTGTTCGATCGCAGGAAGTGACACTTTAAAAACATTATTTAGACGTGAAAGTCGTTGCACAGCGAGTCATTAAGCAGGAGTATATATTGAGTAAATAATAGTAATCTACTAATCAAGTACAGTTTATACAGTTCAAATTCAAATTGCTCCAATCAATAATTTAAGTAACGATAACTGTATTTAAGAAGCCTGATGACAATGAAATGCATCATGCATTTTCATAACATCTGTGTAGCTCCGAGCAATCATCGTCACCCCAATACGTTCCGAAAAAAACAATAACTTTTTGCTTTTTAAATTACGCAAATTTGGGGCGCTTTTAAATTGGTGTCTGGCAAGCGCAAATGAGGGAGATCCAACGCAAATTGTGAAAGCCGACTCCATCGCTGGGTTTCATTTACGCATTAAAATTCACGTGTCGAAAAAAATATGAGGTAAAATTTGAAATAGGACTGGCAATTAAAATTAACTTTGCAGTAAACGATTAACGTATAGAGTTGACCATTATAACTTTTTGAACTCGTTATAAGTTTTGAGACTAAACATGGTTATTTTCTTACTAAATATTAGATATCACGGGATATTTACCATGTATATTTGTTGTAGCGAGTTATTTCGATATTTCAGAGATGTTGCAATCTCTTTTTTCACGATGAAACTGTTTTTTTGAACTTGGTTATCAAATTGCCGGCGTAGAAGCTGTTTACTTAAACATTTATGACATGCTTTAACATTAATTCAAATAAAAAACTACTGTGTAATAAAAAAAATCCTACTTATAAATAAAAAAAAATATAAACCCGAAGAAGAACCGAATTTTTTTTTTGTTTTACATAAATTTGTTAATCTGCCATTTTAGTGAATAGTGCAAGTAACTATTATCATTGGATACTTTTATTTTAATTTTTAATTCAGTACACTTGTACTATCTTCGATCTTACTCAAGCCACGAACTTTTTTCCTCTGAAACCATCAATCGTATAGGTTAAAAGGCATCCATCTACATTTTCCAATAAGCGGTTTACAGCTTTTTACCCGTGAGTTCACTGCCCGAAGTAACCAACCCCTATTAATTTTACCCCATTAATATTGTTACCAGTTTACGGAGAAAAATGTAACTGCTTTGAATATTTTGCTCAGTACTTTTTAAAAAAGCTATCATTTCTGGCCTTTTTTTTTGTGACAATACTTTTTATTTTGTATTTCTGGGCTCTTTTTATATATTTTATCGTCTTTTCGAAGATATATATTATGTGTATTTATCACATAAATTATCGCTCGCTAACGGTGAAGGAAAACATCGTGAGGAAACCTGCATGTCTCTCTGAGAGTGCCTAAAAGGTACTCGAGGTCGTGTGAAGTCTACCAATCCGCACTTGGCCAGCGTGGTGGACTATGGCCTAACTCTTCTTATCATGAGAAGAGGCCCGAGCCCAGCAGTGGGACATGTATTGGATACAGGACTGCTATTATATGCTTTAATAGGTACATACATTACGCCACCGTCACGTAATTTAAAATTTTATTATTTTTGATGTTATGTTATGATGATATCATAATCAAAAAGTCGTGAGACATTGTACTTTGATCGTCGTGAGACAATTGTACTATCAACAAAGTTGATTCATGACAAATTTGACAAACATTTCCTTTAAAATTGTCAAAGTTGATAAAGTTGACATTTTGTTGATAGAACAAGTGAATTTAGACTTTGGTGTTTTTAAAAGTCTATACAAAAATAGTATTATGGTGGATCATGAATCTGCTTTGTTGATAGCACATACGTTGTCAGAAAGTGAGACAAATTGTACTTTGAATTACATTATTTACTGGCAAAATTACTGGCAGAGAGTTTAACTGTCACATTTATTAAAAACACAAAAGCTTTCATCTCTTCGAAGTTACCAATTTAAAATATTTTGAACAACCAAAGAACATTCATTGAACATAGAAAAAAAAAACAATAAAAACAGGTCTTGGGTTCGATTTCCAGGTCAAGCAAAGTGTTATTTATGAACTTTCCGTCAGGAAATACACAATAGCAGCACCAAGTTGGAATTGTGCGGTGGATGGCGATAGGCTCACCCCCTATCCCATGGGACCTAAACATAACAGGTGAAGTGTGAGTATTGTACACCTCTGCCACACCCTTCTGGGTAATACAGGCGTAATGTTATGTTATGTGTAACAATATAAAAAACTACACTAACAACAGACATGCAAATTGATTATTTTTATAGCATTTAGCTATGCTTAGCAAATAAAACTAAGCATATCTAAGAAACAGTTGAAAAAGATATGGGACCGTAGCTGGATGGCTAAAGCGGCTGCCCGGTGTGCAGTAAGGTCGCAGGTTCAAATCCTGCCGGTCCCATATCTTTTTCAACTGTTTCTTAGTATTATTTGCTAAGCATAGCTAAATGCTATAAGAATAATCAATTAGAAGTTGAAATAACGTGCGTTCATTCTTTACAACATTTGTGCTGAATGTAACTTCGCCATGTTGGTTTGTATCCTACTTAAGATAGGAACAAATGGATGAACGTGACGTCACGAAATGACGTATCATACAGTTGAGAAATTTGTGGTTCTGGTGGGAGGCGACCATAGATATTTTTTTAGATTTCTATGGAGGCGACCGTAGCTGGATAGCTAAAGCCCGGTGTGCAGTAGAGTCGCAGGTTCAAATCCTGCCGGTCCCATATCTTTTTCAACTGTTTCTTAGACATGCAAATGACTCCATTCCCCCCAAAGTCAAAGTTATTGATAAAGACACACAAGTTAGCTGGGCCATCAATAACATTTTAATAAAGCTCAGTTATCGCCTCCATACACGCGAGTTTCCAGTAAAAGGCGACAACTACCACAGTATGCAAATCATTTTTGACTAACATACAAGGGAATTTATAATACTAACGGAGCTTTACTGTGCCTTTACGTGACATATGACTATAAAGTGCCCGGCATTCAGAACAACGTGTTTATTGTACATAAAAATAACTATCTTATCAGAATGCACGTGGAATAAGCAATGTTTTGAATATTATTAGCGTTCATCATTTTTATATTCGGTTTTATTAAATTTTTATTATGTATGAACACGGTTCTGGTAATGTTTTAACTAAAATGGTTAACAAGTTTTGTAGGACTGAAATAGAGCCAATAAAGGTATTGGAATAATGTTCCATTCTGTATTTATGAAGGCAATTATTTATTACATTAATACATTTATTTAAATTCTTATTAAATTCCAGGTGTGACTTTTAACGCTTACGGAAATACGGTAAAAAAATGTGTTCTTTTTACATTATGCCGTAGCGAAGTTAAATTGGGAAATTACGTATTTAATATTGCATCATTTAAAACTTTTTGCATTTTGACTACACTCATCACGGAATGTGTTCATTATACAAGTTTACTTTTTACTTCTTTTTTTACCAACTTTTAATGTCATTTAATCATGATTATTATCATTGTTAACGATCGACGGATTAATTGATAGAGTAATCAGAAAGAGCACAACAGCCATGTATGCCCGTTTCTATCTATTTCTTAATAATAATAGCAGTCCTGTATTTAATAATTGTCTGCACGTGTGGTGTAGTGGTTTAAGCGGTCGTCTCGCCGCTCTCCTCTGCACTGGTGTTGTGGGTTCGATCCTCACATGGGACAAATCTTTGTGTGATTCGCAAAGATTTGTTCTGAGACTGGGTGTGCTTGTGTGAGAGAATGTATGTATTTGGCCTTGTCATTGCGACCATTGGATTGTGTAATTGCTTCTGGCGTTCTATCTAATGTAAAAAATCAAAAATTTATTTATTTATGACCAACTGCTGGGCTCGGGGCTCTTCTCATGATGAGTAGGGTTAGGCCATAGTCCACCACGCTGGCCAAGTGCGAATTGGTAGACTTCACACACCCTTGAGCACTTTTTAGGTAGTCTACCTTTCCCCATGTCATAATCAACAAAATTATTTCATCCATACTTCACCACAACTGGGACTTTGATTTTTCAATCTAGGATACAATAAGTTCCATTCATACAATAAACTATCAATTCAAAGATACGATATCTGAATATATAATATAATATTTCAAAATGCATCCTATTACAAAGATTGAATCTTCTGAAATGACCAGAGTGTAGATAACATCACACAACACAAAGTCGCATTAGTATTGGAAGTAAATAGCTTTTACTAGCTACTGTGTATCGATCCATATTGCCTTGATTTAGAATAATTTAGATATATTACTGTTGTATAATAATAATAGCAGCTCTATATCTAATACATGTCCCACTGCTGGGCTCGGGCCTCTTCTCATGATGAACAGGGTTAGGCCACCACGCTGGCCAAGTGCGAATGGTAGACTTCACACGACTTCACTTAAGCCAGTCTCAGGCATGCGGGTTTCCTCACGATGTTTTCCTTCACCGTTAGCGAGCGATAATTTATGTGATAAATACACACATATCTTTGTAAAAACGAATCCTAACGATTTATTGACAGAAGTACTTTTTTACTGGTAGTAGAGCTCTTGTGAATGAGCTTGAGGGCGGCAGCACCACCGTCTCACGTTTACCCTGCCGCCAAATAGTAGTGCTCCCATTACTGTGTTCCGGTTTGGTGCTGAGATCAGGCCCTGAAATTACTGGCACATGAGGCATAACACCGTAGTCCTCAGCTGCAGCGACGCATCTATAATCTGTTTTTGTGGATTGTTGATGTCCATGGGCTGTACTCCACTTACCATCAGATGGACTACACGTTCATTCGCTGTGGGCGTAGAATAAAAGAAAAAAAATTGTATGTGCCGTTGGTTCAAAACCGAGACCTTTGACTTCGCAGTCCTATAGTCTCCCACTCGGCTATCGCTGCTTTCTCTTACCGTTGTATGCAGACTCAGAAAGTTTGACTTGGTTGATATTTATTTAACCCATAAAGTCAACCTTGCGTCCATGGTTCTGCCCACGTGGTACGTCAATAAAAATAGCTTGCGTTGGGGTCTTTCCTATTCGGTACAAATAAACAATATTTTTTCCGTTTTATATCACATACAGATATGAAAGTAAGCAAATTATTTCTTTATTTGTTTGTGATTGAAATAAGAATTTCAATATAACAGTCTGTTATCTACGTTTGTATTTTTAACGAGAGAAATGTTTTCATTAAGTTCGTTGCCAAAAATATGTTACTACATATGTGCTACTTATTAAAAAAGAGTAATGCTAGCAGCAGTGTTCTGATTAGACATATGCTATTAAAATCATAAAAAAAATTATTTTATGATCGTTAAAAAATTTAGTCTGGTTGGCAATAAAATATATTTCTTTTTTTTTATACTATGCCCTCAGCAAACGAACGTGTAGTCCACCTGATGGTAAGTGGAGTACAGCCCATGGACATCAACAATCCACAAAAGCAAATTATAGATGCGTCGCTGCAGCTGAGGACTACGGTGTTATGCCTCATGTGCCAGTAATTTCAGGGTCTGATCTCACCACCAAACCGGAACACAGTAATGGAAGCACTACTATTTGGCGGCAGGTTGAAGGTGAGACGGTGGTGCTGCCGCCCTCGAGCTCATTCACAAGAGCTCTACCACCAGTAAAACTTATTTTTGAACATACAACATCAGATCTAGAGCGAACTCATTTATTAGATCTAAACGACCTATGTCGAGAACCCGAGATTCTCTGATGTATAATGACTACTGAAGTCCATGGAAATCTACTAACGACTGCAGACACATTGATACATTGTCTCGACTCAAATGAAGATAGTAACAATGTTGCTTCCGAGGGCTGCGGTACTTTACCTTTAGTACTTCTGATTGCTGAGACAGAACCTAACAGCCAACTAGTACTGCAATTACTGGTGTATGATAGAGTAGACTGTTGTTAAATACTCTTTAGATCATAAGTCAAAAGGTCCTGTCAAAGTAGTATTATAATAATATTATCTGTGGTTCTACAATGATTAGTAATGTTCGCCATTATATTACCTATGAAGACACTGAGGCGTTGCTAAAAAAAAACATAACCAATACACACACCTACACTCAGTCACACACACTGTCGCCCTCTTACAGTCACACACACTGTCGCCCTCTTACACTCACACACACACACACACACACACATAATTATTTACTTATTTATAATTTATAACGATAAAAACTTTTTATTTAGTAAATAAATAAATATGTTAATGTAAATAAGTAAAAATTTTAATTAATTTTGTAATCAATCATTTTTTTTGTAATAAAATTGTATAGCCACGAATGAGCGGAGTCTTCTACCACAGGATTTTTCAGCTTAAAATGAGACTCCAATCAATCAATTGTTGTAACACTCAATTGTTATTGAAATAACATATTTTTCATTTTTCATTTTTCATAATATAATTATAATACACAGCCCAAAGCTGATATCTTTACATAATATCATGCACTCTTTTTTGTCTTTTTGGACTCAGTCCCGCTACTCAATCTTGCTTTTGCCTCTGGATTTCCAACCGTCTCGTGGCGACGATGGAGAGATGTAGTGGCAAGATCCTGACGTAATGGTGGCCATCTTTTCACATATTCATCCCATCGCAGCCTACTCTCTTGAAGATTTTACCTGCGAAACGAAATCTATAAAGATTGAGTTTTAACGTATCGATAAAAATAATATGAAATATAAAACAGAATATCGTACTAAAATGTCTTGGAAGTTAAGATAATATTGGTCCAATAATACTCGGTTTCTACAGCCTACTATCTGTTCAAATCCCTTTGGAATAATAGCGGCTACATTTCATATCGATAGATACTTTATCGATAAGTTCAATGCTTGGGAATAAGATAAGGCATGATATTCAAATTAAATACCTTTGACATCTCAAGATTACAAACATCGACAGTACAATGTTGAGAAGTGGTTGTGAAGGCCAGTCGAAAGATTTGTGTGGATCTTTGTATATTAAGATGTATAAAGAAAGTGGCTTGATGTATAATATAAACGAGCTCCAGAAAGACATTACCATATTCTTATCTGTAAAACGTCGGTCTTCTTTGCTTAATATGTTGCATTAGAAAATATCTAGTTTAGATGCTGACTAATAAATTAATTATAATGTAATAATATACATAATATATGATTATTAAAATACAGGAATAAAATAAGCCCAGACTGCTAATGGATAAAATTTTATCATGAATGTCATGAAACTAGTTCCCGGACAGTCGGAATCAGTCATTGTTTTACCAAGCTAATAAAAAAATAAAGGTACTGTTTGATTGCCTCGATGGTTTAGTGGTTAGCGGATGCGCCTCTTACTGCGAGGTCCCGGGTTCGATTTCCGAGTCGTGCAAAGAGTTATTTTTGAATTTACAATAGCAGCACTGAGTTGGAATTGTGAATGGCGCTAGGTTCACCTCTGGAACCTACATTGTTATTTAGTTGTTATTATCTTCTGAATATTAGAATAAAATTGGTATTTTTGAACAAACTTTTATTTTTCTTTCTGTTTTACATTTGACCTCACCTTGTGTATATAACCTTTACTGTTCAATGGTTTGGTCTGTTTTGAACTCCGATTAAGTTCATCTTTGTACTTGACGTTTTGATCATATTCATTGCCTTATTTTAATTACTTGGTGATTGGAAAATTTTAAATTAAGAAGATCGTAAATAATATAAAGATATTATAAACATCTTGTTTTTCTGATAGCCAAGAAACTACGGTATGGATCAGTCTATTAGCCATGTGTCATGTCATGTATTTAGGCTGTGCTATTAGTAAAAACTGACTTATATATAGATAATGAAATAAAGTGGTCAAAAACTAAACAATCGACTAACTAAGATCTAATGCGTTTAATAACTATTTTCAATGTAAAAATAGGCGTAGAAATAAAAACTATGAGACGAAAAACTGCGTAACAATCCCGTCGTTAAAAAAAAAACAATCAGATAAAGAGGTTTCTGATGAACTGAACGAATATTTACTCACTAAAACTGTATTCGGCTGTAATCCCGAATTTGTTGGCTGTGAATCGACAATTGCGGGAAAACCTTTCCCATTATTGTGGTCTATGGGAGTGTGTTCGGTAGTGGACAATTGTGGCCTGTTTTGATAACTATTAAATGTTTAATTAAAAGCGATTTCTGTGGTCCAATTTTATTGCTAAACGTGTGGCCCTGACCGCAACGCTTTTACCATTAATTATACTTTAACTGAACGTGATTATTTTAAACTTCTACGTAAATTTTGCTAAACCTCAATCAGTAGGGGTAGGGAGGGTAGAAACTAAATCTATGTAATACTAGGTGCTTTCATTTTCCTTTCCAATTTTAGAATACCATATTCGGTACTTCATTTTGGTTCTGTTTTATCATTTTCTGCCAAGAAAGTAGGTAAAACAAATGCTATTAAAACGTTCTTAAATTGTATTTCAGGGTAAGATATACTCTCATTATTTTGTTTGCAGAAATTGCAATCACATAATGACTTTATTACATTAAAAAGCCTTTAACTCACGAGCCAAAAACTGCCTGCGAAGCTGAACATATTTTACAAGATCATAATTCAAAGCGAAAGGTCCACACAAATCTGTCGCTATCACACATGAGTTATCACGGCAATGCACTTACGATCTCTCTGTCTCCGACGGCCGTGCTATCTTTATCCAATTTGTTACCCTTATCAAGAATTAAATGCGTTTTAGGACCATCGCTCGACAGTTTTTATTTTTTATTAATTACGACCGATATAAAGCGCCGCGCTGTACCGTCGAGACAGGTGATAGCTTTTTATGATCCACCATTTATCGGATATTCATTTGTTACTCAATGAATTTTCGATATTCGGTTTTGTTTTTAAACCTTTTTTGTTTTCGTCGGAATGAAATTTAGATTAGTTTATAGCCTATTTATCATTTTGAGCATTTTGAAATAGGGTGATGAATTGGGGCATGATAAAAGTTTTTAGAAAGTTCATGTTTTTGAGGTACTTTTTAGCTATAAAAGTTTTGAGGGCTTAAGCCAGCCAAAAGTTAATCAAACCAGAATATAGCGTAAAAAATAGGTCAGATATCAAAATAGGCAGACAGCCAACCACCAGATTACATAGGTATTTTCAAAACATCATTGGGATAAAGTACTGTAATTTGTAACTAATAAATTTCACGTTTTACACTCATTTATACGTAATTATACGTGCTTAATTAGAAAAATATCTTGAGCCAAGTGGTCAAATTTAAGCCACTAAATAACATTACAAAAATTTACAGTGACATTTGTTTTCATCCTAACTGGTAGGCTTGTTTTGCTCTGCATTACTCAACGGCAAAATATACTTCTTTTAATCAAGTCGCAGAAACTAAACCGAGAGAATTCAAAACAAACATCGTAAAAATAACCGTCTGATGAGATGAGGCTGTGTGTCAAACTGTCTGCAGAATTGTGGATATGATGGGGGAACACGCAACTTCTCTTACGACTTTCCTTTCGTATAAAATGAAAAAGTTATTTTTAGATGTCATATTTCAGCTAGCATACGTATGTTTTGGGTACAATATATTTCGGCAATACTTTTAGCTCTAAGCTTTTGAAGGGCTCATTATAAAGGTCTAGAACGTAAATGAAACCAAAACCTTGTGTGTCTGGTTGTACAGCCGACCAATGAGTTGGGTATGCAGGGCAAAAAACTTCTAAGTCATAGTAAAGACTTACGACACCAGTTATGGATAATGGAGTTATATATCGAAATAGTGGGTATAATATTACACTTATTAAATATGAAATACAAACTTGCATATCTATTGCAGTCGGGTTTTACTATGGCGTAAAAGTTTTTGCCCTGCATACCCAACTCATTGGCTACATGTGTAATATTTGCGTCTTTATATTTATTTTCACATCCATGAACTTGCCGATTAATAAACGTTTTTCCAGAAGTACACTGAGGCAAATTATTATTATAATATTTCATAGGCTTCTGGAGTTTCTTCGAATAATATTGTTAACAGAAATCCATTGCGTAAAAATGTTGCCATTTCATTTCGAGTTCCGAACATAATTTCTAAGGGAAACTTCGGAATTGCGTTTTTATGACCGACTCTAAATTTTTCATTGAAGTTTGATACTTTAACAAACTTTATTATTATATTAAGTCGGTCGACTGCATGATTTAACAACTCAAAATTTTTGGCTACTGCTTTGTTGAGCTCGGAACGCCGAAATGCTTTTAAATTAACATATTTATTTGATACTGGGTCAATAGTATAAATATTTATAGGAATACATTTGTTCGGTATGTTGTTTATTGTATTTTGGGAAGAATGCAAATGTTGTTGATGGCCCACACATACTGATTCAGATGAAAACTTTTGAATATGTACCCCGCTACCAACATAAATATATTTTTTACGTGAGATGCCATTTTGCCATAACTGTATTGGATTTGCATCAGGTACATGATACCATTATGAGTAACTGATCATACATATGCAAAATTCTGAAATCCTCTTATTGAGATTATAAATATGCAAGCTTTTTTGACGACCGGATGGCGGAGCGGGTAGTGCACCTGCCTGCGACGCCGAGGTCGTGGGTTCGATTCCCACTTAAGACAAATCTTTGTGTGCATGAACATGGGGGTTTGTCTAAGTCTGGGTGTTTCTATGTATAATAAGTATGTATTTACAAAAGAATTGTAAAATGTATTAGTATCAGTTATTCTAGTACCCATAGTACAAGCTCTGCTTAGTGTGGGACTAGATGGCGTTGTGTGTGAGTTGTAAAATATTTATTTATTTTATTTATTATTCAAACTTGTATTTTGTATTAAAGTAAGTATTTTTTTATTTTTTGTTTTCGAATGAATGAAAATAGTTTTCAGGAAAACTAATGACACAACCATTTCCAATGAGACAAATTTAGGTTACTGGATTTCACTTTTACAATATGCAGAATCCATACAGACCAAAATTTACTATTGGATATTCATACAATTGAGTCCGGGAGCCTTTATGAGTAATTAACACTCAAACGCACGCCAGAAACGAATGTTCAGCAATTATTTTGCTTACTATTAAGAGGATAGCTCTACTGAAAGCGCGTCATACAAACAAATTTTGGTTGTTATTTTAATTTTATGAAGTCTTTCTTACTTTTGTAGGTATCTAAAACAGTTAAATGAACTAAAGTATCACAAGCGTGCCTATTTTATCAAAATTATTATTTTGCATAAAAAATATGTACAGTGGGCCAAGCAGTTATGTATGCAGGACAAAATGTTTTACGTTACAGTGAAGACTGACAACACTACTTACACATGTTTGAATTAAATATTTAAGAACTTTAATAAACTAACTATTTAGATATATATACCTCACATATCCATAACAGGTGTAGTTAGTCTTCACTATAATGTAAACCTTTTGACCTGCATATATAACTGCTTGGCCCACTGTACCTATTTAATACTATATTATTATTTGTTTAAAACAAAATGGGTACGACCATTGCATTTGACTGTTCGGAATATGATATATGAGTATAAAAATTTAAGTTATCGAACAATATAATAACAGCCTATCTCCGTTTGTATGAAAATACGGCGTCGGGAATGTCCGCTTAAATTGCATACCTAATCAAATACGACTTCTGACATCCGCAACTAACTAGCATTTTATAAGCGTGATAATTTATAAGTACCTCTGGTTATAAAACATACCACTTTCTTTAAGTTTGCAATAAACTTTATTGGCGTTTTAAAAAACGTGTATAAAAATTTGAACGTCTCGTTCGTTACATACCGCAATTTATATTCATAAGATGGCGACTAACTAAAATAAATATAAATATAAATATAAATATTCCACAACTCACACACAACGCCATCTAGTCCCAAACTAAGCAGAGCTTGTACTATGGGTACTAGAATAATAATACTAATACATATATACTTTTCTTTTGTAAATACTGATACTAATACATATATACTCGTCTTTTGTAAATCATACATAGAAACACCCAGACTAAGACAAACCCCCATGTTCATGCACACAAAGATTTGTCTTAAGTGGGAATCGAACCCACGACCTCGGCGTCGCAGGCAGGTACACAACCCACTCCGCCATCCGGTCGTCAAACTTTGTATGAATATTTTATAGGCATGTTGTATTGTCTAGGTTAGCTCGTTGGTTTCTTGTTAATGCATTAAAACGATTAGACAGATAGGTTTGCAATTTTCGTGTATACCCTAAATGCTTATTCATCGTGTCACTGATGATGTCTAAAGGTACTCCCAGACCGGTGAGCTTTTGTTACGTGACATTTTTCGAATAAAAAACGAATGCTTACGCTCTGGCAGTGCCTTAAAGTAAATCGATTGTTGATATTGAGTTCGCAAATATATTATATTTAGGTATATTGCACGTTTATAGATCCTCAATCTGCCAAAATCAATAAAACACTTAACTTTTGTGAAAGAAGTTAGTTCAAACTTATCGCACAAATAAATACAGGCTGAATGCAACATAATAATGGCCACCGAAATACTGAACGAATATCTGAAGTCACTCCAAATAATTAATCGTTAGAGAGCCAAGTAAATTTCACAAAAGATACAAAATATTACTCATTTAAATATTATATCCTCGCATATCCAGAATGTAAACACATATTTTTATACGAGCTCCAAAAACCTTCCACGCGATATAAACGCGACACGTCTGTCGTATATTACCCAACTAATTATGAAACATGTTATATCCGAATTAACAAAATAGGACATTTTGTATACGATATTAGGCAATACTCATAAAGATAAGCCCCGGAAAGCAAACACGCCCTGTATCATAAAATGTCCTATTTTATAACGCCAATTATCCTATTATGAATTAATATATTCAGATATGCACCCTCTTTATGAAATTGTACGTGAATACTATAGATGATGATAAAGAAATGACAGGTACACCAACTAAATAGTTATTATGACGACATTGCAAATGTATTTGTTAACACCCTGTGTTCATATCTATATATCTATTAACGACGAAACAAATGATTAGGATCTTTTTAATAAAGGACTAATATGTAAATAATGCTTGAAACTACTGCTATTTTGTCTGTCTTCACCATAATATCATGGTTTGTATTTGTTTTGACTGTCAAAGATACATTAAAATTTTAGCTCACATTTAATTTTCAATATCTTGCAGTTTATTTTCTTGCACTTGTCATAATTTTTCATAATTCATAATCCTTTATTTGTGAAACACAGGAAATTTACAAAGGTCTTATAATATATGTTATATAAGCGCTATGTTCTACCACTTATCGTGGTGTACAAATTAATTAAATGAAAATTACACATAAATGCATGCTTACTTAACATTACATAATAAAAAAATATCTCTGAAAATTCTTTACAATATTCTTGGATGAATGTTCATATTTTAAGCAGGCATCAAAACCAGTATTGCTCACTTCTTTATCATGAAAAAAAATCTAAGGGGGAGCAATACTTAATTGAAAGCAAATTACCCTAATTTTTTGGCAGTAATTCAATTCAAACAGCTTTCAAATACTAACAATTAATTTATAGTGCCAAAAAAATGGTTAATAGAATTACAAAAAAACACAAAATGTCACCGGGATATAGCTGTCATCACGTCAAACCGAGTCACTTTACACCTTAATGGATTCGGTTCAGTCGCCAAAAGACAGTTTCCGCCTCACTTAACTCCACTTCCGACGTAATTGATATCATTTCACGTAAAAATCAACGTATTACGTCATTCGAGAATGTCAATGTGACACTTGCGTGAGGACTAGTGATGTAACTAATGCGAATACTCATATAGGTATTCGTCGTTTAAAAACACGGTGTTCGCGCTAATGGTAGCCGCATTTTTAAAGAAAAGAACAGTGCAATGGATCGTTATTTTAAATAGTTCAACTGAGAACTTAAGTGAAATTTGGAAACTGACTTACTGACTGACTACAGTTGGAAGTAAAATATGTAAAGCCAGTTCAATCCCTTTTAACACGGAGTTAAAACCAAGTTTAGGAATACAGTATTGCATTTCGAGTACGTAAACTGTAGTTTTCATGGTAAAATCACAATTCTTGATAAAGTATTAGTATTTGCTGAATACGTTTTATTATTCGTATTCACACATATTCCTAAAAGTAGAATTAGTTACATCACTAGTGTAGACGAAACCATAGAGTTGTTATGTAATAGGTTTTTGTTGTAAATAGTGTTAGAAGTGTCAGATTTCCATTAGTCTGGTTTGAACATAATTGAAGTCTGACAGACCAACACCCTACAATAACTAACAATATATAAAATAATCAGCATCGAAATATTTGTTTGAAGCAATTTAAATGGGGTAAAAAACTGTGGCCGTTATCTGATTACTCGGCGCAGAAACGGTGTAGTAAATAATCTCATTGAAATAAAAGCGCTTAAAGTTTAGAAAAATATTGTCAAAAAAATCTAAGAACTATTTGTGAATGCAAAAATACAGATTCTCAACAAAACGTGCTTGAAATTTATTTTTATTATCTACTTTAGTTCTCCAGTGAAACAACGCATAAACGTTTAGAAAAACTTGGAAAAATGTTGCACCAATAAAATAAATTAATAATTGATTGGAGCAAACGCGTACGAATCTATCTAGATTTATAAAGCCAAATGAAATCCATTCCTCACTACATCGCCAGTTAGAAGGGATCACAAACATAAGTTTTTTGCTACACTACGGTTTAGGCTAGGCTAGTTTTTTTCCTCGGCTAGGCATTTCGTTAAAGTCATTTATCTTACACGCCCGCGACACGTAGGGGTCGGAATTGCCAACATATGTACGAACATATTAGTTACAGGGGCTGGAAAATCACTATTTCAGGAACATACAGCGAGCTTAATTGATTTTAGATAGAAACGCTGATGGCCTCGTTTTTTGCTTGCGTGGTATTTTTTTATTTATCGCTAGATTCCAGCGGGTACAGATTATTACTGGTATAGTGGGTTTGCCTAAATGTAATCGCTTGTAGTGAAAATTTATTGTGTTATACTTTATCTTTAGCACGTAACTATTTAGCTTAGCGGTATACTATATGTTACGATGATTGTGATAAATTGAAAATTATTAATAATTACCGGTGATTATTAATAATTACCAAAAAGCGAGGTAAAAGTGATTAATTTATTAGTTTCACCTTGCCGATATTGATAATAATGAAAACTTTAACCTCAGTACCGATAATTGCAATACATTTTCAAAAATAATGTAAGTAAAGCGTGTTTCTGATCAATCGAGCATTAGAAGAGAGACAGAGGTGATTAAATTTTGGTCCAAAAAGTTGGTTACGTTAGCTTAGTATTATGACCAACAACGAATGAACTACTTGCCAAGCGTTGACTATATTATCCACCGGCAAAAGTGAATATTTTAATTTTATAATCACATATAACAAATCATGTGGAAATTATTATTAGTTTTTCAATTTATCACATTCACTGTAACATAATTATATACCTATAACCATAAGCAAATAATAACATTTTTTTTATCAATCTCAGTTGGATTTAAATATAAAACAAGGTTATAATTCTCTAAACAGTGTTATCCTTAAGGCTTAATAGATTTTCAAAGACAACACAACGTCACTAGTAGCTGATAAATTACTTCAAGACAATTTATCTTGTTAACAACTAGGCCCATTAATTATCTTTGTTAAATTCTAAAGACTGGAACGCTCGTTCAGTATTCTAATTAGTCTAATTCAGTTTATAGCCACGTTTTCTAACTAGCGCTAAAGTAAAACTAACCTTAAGGAAAATAGCCCGAATTGTATGTAAGTACTTGATTAAGAATTCTATACCATCTTTTGGTACTAGCTAATTTATTAAAGTAATCCCTAAGACGCAAAGCAGAGAAAATTGCCTTGAAACTAAGTCAAAATTAAGTGGAACATCGTTGTACAGTGGGCCAAGCAATTAGGTATGCAGGGCAAAAACTTCTATGCCATAGTGAAAACTGATTGCAATAGATATGCATGTGTGAATTACATATTTAAGAAGTGTAATATTGGGTATATTTAGATTTGTAGCTTACTTATCCATAACTGGTGTAGTAAGTCTTTACTATGACTAAGAAGTTTTTGCCCTGCATAGTTAACTCGTTGGCCCACTGTACCTACTCTTAATAAATGGAGATAAGGTGATTACCAAAATAATGAAGAATCAGCATACATACAGTTAGAGCCTTAATTAGTGGTTCAAGGCATATAAAAGTCAAAAAGTAGTTCTGCAGTTTACAAGTATGTGGAACAGTATTTTAGGAATCTAACCAAAGAATAATCACCTCATTACTTTGTGATATTGCGCACTGTTGCTTATCATATGAATTATCACTCGCTTACAATTAAGGAAAACACCGTGAAGCCTGAATGGCAGTACCTAATCACCTATCGCCTATAAGACTTGCAACATCTACCGGACACAATTTCAACTCCGTGTTGTTATTGGCAATTTCCTGATGGAGAATTCACAAATAACACATTGCCTGTCCTGGGAGAGGCGTATATGCTAACCACTATACCATCGAGGCAGTTTTAGTATTAACGGTCATATAAACTCTTCTTCTTTCGTGTCGATGGCTGCAGTCAAATTCTATCAGCCCAGTGTGTGGCCACGCGGATTGCGCTTGCATCTGCATTCATGAGCTCTTCCTTTGTGCAGGTGGTGGAGCAAGTAGGACAGGTCATGAGATGGGACATCGTCTGTACAGCACCACACTCGCAATGTAGGTCCGATTCGTCAACAAAACCCCACCTTACCAGGTTCTGTTTGCTTCGACCGACTTGAGTTCGGAGCCTATGTAGTGATTTCCAAATCTACCTAGGCAATTCGTGCCCAAGTGTAAGGAATATAAATTCTGAAAATAATAAACAGTCTCTCATTATTAACGGACTTTTCGTGGAGGAGGTACATAATTAGTTTTAATCTTTTATTTGCCCATACGAACCTTTTATTTTATAAATCATCATTAAACCAGCGATAGGTTGAACCCACGTTAACGTTACCGAGCCTGTTTGTATTTACCCAGCCTACATTAACGTAATTGTGATGCAAATCAACTCTCTGATTTACAACTCGAGAGTTAAACAGTTTACCGTGAACTTCGACATCAATGGGACTTTGAACATTCTTACATACATTACTGAGGTCACATCTATTTCAACATTCACATATCCTGTTAATGGGCGGTTACTATTGTAACAGGTGGAGTCCAAAGCCACACCTTTTATTTATTATACTTCGAAATAAATTATTCAAAAGCGTAACGATATTATGCGATGAGGACCTCGATAGTAACTAATTTGAATTAATTTGATGCGTTCTAGTTTTTTTTCAAAGGAAGTATAAAAAGTTTTTATGTGGAACTTGTGTGAAGTTTACCCATATATTTTGTCTCATTGTGAAACTGTTTATATGAGACGCAAACACGGAACAGATGCTTCCTCCGTCTTTGATTTATAATTTATAAAGTAAGGTTTCTTTTGATAGAATGAAATAAATGTGATATTACAATATAAGATGTAATAAATCAAGATACAAATTGTAGAAGAAACGTTAACAACAAAATATATTTTTTTACCATTTATTGGTTTGGTTGAGCTTCTTTCTGTGGGTAGAAAAGATTATTCTGTTAAAATTATGTAGGTGAGGTATGGTATAAATTGGCTGTCAATATTTTTATTAACTGTATGTATACTTAGAATTTTTGTGATAAAGAGATATTTATGGAATGTAATATAATTAGTATAATTATCATCCATCTAATATCTCGGTTGGACTGCAATTAAGTTTATTGTGGTTAAAAGGCTCATGAATAGTAAAAACATCTAAAACTAAAAATAAATCTTTCACATTAAATACTTTTTGCTAAAACTCTTACTCTGCCTTAATATTATGCATGTTTACATAAACGATTCAATAATTGCGATAGTTCCAAATTGCTCCGATTAGAAACTAAACAAAATCATTTAAACTTAAAGTGTAATTTCGCAATAAAAGGTTTCTAAAACATTAAACAACTTTATGACTCGAAAATCTGTACTAATAACATTTTAATAGTAATTTACTTTTAAAGAGCCAATGGGCTTTAAATCACGCTCTCAGCTGTTTCATTTTAAAACAAAAACTTTCATTATTCATTCATTTTAGGCACTAAATTTACTTAGATAAAGAGCTATTCGGCCACTAGGAATTTTAAGTACAACGAAATGACGCAGCACTTTTAACAGTGAAAATACTTAAAATACAGCAATAAATTACTTTACAATAACTTTGAAAGGAGTAGAGTTAAATAGGAAATCGTAGCAGTGCCTGACTGCTACGTATGGTGCATGAGGCATAAATCGTTAGGTAGGTAGATTGCTTTATAAGTCATCGTATAAAAAAATGAGCTGGAGGGGGGAAAACGTCACTGTCATAACTAAAACTTGATGAAAAGTCATATGCACTGAGTTTCGGCCACTGATCCTGTCAGTCAATCATTTTCTGTGGGTTTGACTTTTACCCCTTTTTTTAAGAGCTTCTGTAATAGACCAGTAACAAAACTAACAAATAAATAAATCAATGAAAATAGACATACACAAAAGACCGCGCAGGACACAAGATATAAAGAATACAGTTCGTGCCTTACAAAAATATTGGTCTAGAGTATCTTAGCTCTTAACTTCTGTCACAGTAAAACAGCCAACAAAAATAAAAACCAAATTAACTTAATCAATTTAATACCCAAGCACTTATACTCATTAGTATCCCCCGCACATTGATCGTAAGAACTAATTTCACTTAGGTCTGTCGCGTACTTAAGCGAATCGGGCTATACAGATACAAAGCAATTAGTTGCTATGTATCTTAAGGCAATTGGCGAGGCACTCAGTTACGGCACTTATCTCCACGATAACGATTATTGGTAGACATTAGCTACTGTTCTTAGTCTGTTCTCCAGAATGCTAGGTGAAGTTACAGAATATATAATATAATATATATATAGAAGCGTCGGCTTTCTCTTTAAGCTTTTGAACTTTATAGAGGTAAGTGTATAAACGGCAGCCCTAAAATGAAACAGAAATATAAACTTGGATTATGCTTCTTGTAGAAATTTTGAAGAATGCTAGAATACTAAGTAGTACTGAGTTTGTGTATAACGGTTTTGTATTATACTGCCTATTTCTTAGAAATGTTGTTAAAATAAATAATAATAGGTACCACCCACATTACGCTCACTTTAGTGGAAATTACTTACAAAAAATGGAAAGGATTTGAGGCATGTTTTTACTAAGAAATTCTCAAAATAAACCTTGCCTTGTATATTTTGGACTAAGACAATTTAGTAGATAATATTAAGATAAATGTGGCAATTTGTGAGGATGTATGCATGTACGTATAGGTGTTAGTCACGCAAAAACAACAGGGTAGATATTAAATAAATAATGTACAGAAGTAGCTTATAATCTGGTTTAACATAAAGGCATTTATACGATGTACGTAGCAAGCAGAAGCTACTTTGATATAAAATAATCGAAAATACAAATTTTGTTAATGTTTTGCCGATGTCTGCTTTATATCTGTATTTTTTTAAAGGAAACAGATATCGTGAGATAATCTCAATAACATTACATATCCTTATTACCATTAGACAGCGTCACTGCCTCTGTATTACAAGTATTGCTTGTCCATTGTAACATTTGTAACGGATTAAATCACAGTACATCACACATGCATGACTGTCATACGCGTATGAGATTTAACGTTCGTGTCTCATTAACAAAGAATGATTGCTTTGTTATGATGGCCCACCAATAACATAAAAGTAAAAGAATGTGAAATAATTTAAAAGAAGGTTTTGGAAGAAATTATGTTTGCGTCGATGATCTAGTGGTTAGCGTATCTGTCCCTCTCCCTCTCATCGGTCTCAATGGGTGTTATTTGTGAACTTTCCATCAGGTAATTCACAATAGATAAAGATAAGATAAAAAAATTGTTTATTTCTCTTTCACAAAGGTGTTCAGGTTCAGGGTAGTACAATAACAAAATAATTAAAAAATACAGCTTACATAGATCCAAAACTCCTTTGTGAGAGACTGGTTTCTGCAGTAGGTAGACCTGTCTCGCAGATTACCAGGCTTCCACCTCTTATACAAAGTACTGGTAACAATGTTTAACAGTACAATAACAGCACGGAGTTGGAATCGTGCCCGGTGGATGGCGATAGGCTCACCCCCTATCGCATAGAACCTAAACATAAAAGATAAAGTGTGGGTGCTGTACACCTTCTGGGTAATGTTATGTTATCACATATCACGCATATATTATGCAATATTATGTTTGCGTATTCTTATAAGAATATAAATATAAATATCACACAACATACACACAACGCCATCTAGGCCCAAACCAAGCTGAGCTTGTGCTATGGGTACTAGAATAATTGATACTAATACATAATACTTTTCTTTTGTGTTTACATGGGCGCAAGTTATCACTAAGATTCTTTTTTTTACTAGCCTACGGGTTTGTCTCACTGCTGGGCAAAGGCCTCTCCACATGACATCACTAAGTTATCATTTAATATTTATTTTATATCCAATATAAAATGCTCACATAACAATCATTTCAATTTGTTTGTATTGTTTCATAATCTCTAAAAAAACGGGCTCTAAATGCTCTTATTGTTGCCTAAGACAGCCATCCTACAACACCAGTATACGTCATCCACCCCAATTGGGACCAAAGACATGTAAGGAATTCTAATAAGCATGAGCGTATGTGATGATCGATTCTGCCTGGATCTCGACTCATTACGCGTAACCATTTCATCGACCTATTAAGACAAGTCAAACCATGACAACTTTGCCAACACATTTTTCTTATTGCTTTTACAATAGAGATCAAAATTAATGTTTGTATCGCCAAATCAATCATTGTAGTAAACACGAATAATTTATGACCATTATAACCAGCCATAGATACAGTCAAAGTCATTTGTTTTCTGGGTCCACCTCGCTTGTTAGACAAAATTTTGACATGAACCAGAGCGTGGGTGTCTTTTGAGTGTGGGCCCAAACCCACGTGTACATAATTCTTTTGTTAGGATTGTACGATTGTGTATAGAAGGTTTGTATGCAAAAATCTATTTGTCTCAGGGAGCAGGATTCGGTTTGGACGACGTGACATGTTCAATGTGTATTTCATTAGCTGTTACAGGGTAGTCAGTTCTCTTTTTGTTTGGTAGCTCTGGAGCTGCATTAATTTTAGTTTGAAAATCATCACAAGCATGTACGGCGTTTTGTCTCGTTTATTTTTATCATACGATAGAAATAAATACATTATATTTATTAAATAACTTAGTTATCTCCCTAAAGTCTGATCATCATAATAAAAAACCTTGAAGTTACTATAACCGCAGAGTGCATCTTACCTTTTGTCTTGTTGCATTCTGTTCTGGAGACTTTTTTTTCTATGATAACATAAAAAAATCACTGCATTTAAAATGATTATTATTTTGTAATTTACCCAAGCATATAGATCTGCAAATATATATATATATAAATCTGCAAACGTCACATATGATTGAACAAGCTACGTTAAACATTCATAAAACCCAATCTGATAAATTCAGGAAACACCGTTTGCACTAAATAAATATTCGCTGAAAATCTAGCGCTCCATGCAAACGAACCTAACCTAGGTAATCCTTGCTTAGTCAATAAACCCCCGAGTCGAACACGGCTCAATTTGTTCAATACGTTCACGTCACTAAAATAGCAGATCGTTAAAGATTGTTAATTCTTTGGGCCTAGTTATTCATAGAGCCTAATTAAAGTTCAATCATTGAAATTACAATAAAGAATAATAAACGGAATAAAATTTATATAAATAAGTGACAGCTTGTGGAGGCCTGATTGCCTAAAATGACTAAGGTACTGATAATGATCTGAATAAGCTCATTTTATAATAGGTATTGCCGGCGACTATGTCCGCGTGGAGTTTGATATTTTCATGGTATTTCCTACAAAATTGGAGCACTTATTTCTTAAACCCCCCACCTAAAATTTACCGTTTTGGAGGGTGAAATTTCCAAAAAATTTGTCTTATTGTTTATTTATATCGTGTAAACAATGTATGTGCAGAATCTCGTGTAATTTCATTTAAAATTTATCTTTGAAGTTACGCACTTTAGGAGTAAAATAAAAAGATCAAACGTATATCAGTTTTTAAGTTAGAGCACTAGCTAAAGAATTGTTAAAACTGCATCCAAATATACAGACAGATAGACAAAATTGTAAAAAAATATGTTTTGGTTTTTTCTGCCGTTATAAATGACCCCTTTTTTTCTTAAATATCTTCAATGTACATACATAGCACATTTACAATTTTATTATATTATGTACAGAATATAATATGTATAGGACAGAATATTAAATAGATTTACAGTTTCATATAACGTAATCGCAATTCAAAGATATGGCAACTACAGCTGAAACAATTTGATACTGCAAAAATATTACCATCAAATTTTTCTGTATAGCTTTTAAAAATCTACTCTTCTTTGTTGCCTTTTATGTTATCCAGTGTGATTATTGAGTTATTGACCTTACCCAAGTTGTGAACACAATGCCTAGCCCGATCTCGGACAATACCTTTTACTGTATTTAAATTGAATTGTAATAACGACTTTTTCAAAGATTCAATTCGAGTGCCTGCATAAAAAGCTAGTACGGACGAAATGAGTCACCAGTGATTTGAAAACGAATAAAATACGAGTGCCATTTTATTTTACTAACACTTCATAGAACAATGGTCGTTATTCTTTTTGTAGAAAAGTCTAAAGTCGAATGCTGGAGCTGTAATGTTTTGAATCATTGTGTTGAGGGTCGAGCGACCTTTCCATGATGATCGGTATCAGACGCATTCGTTGATGCTTCATCGCGACAGCATCGATACACCAATATGCTAATGTACCAATGCATTCCAAACCTTTGTGTACTTATGACGACGAGGTGGGCGAAACTCCATTGATATACATTCGATGTCATTGTTAATATTACAGAGTGGACTCGATTTAAAAGGCAATTTATTCTGTCTTGCGATGGGACATTAGATAATGCTTAGTCACATCGATTTATATTATTTTTTCGTCTGCATTGTTGGGCGTTTCGATGTCAAATTTGTGTACGATCCTTGTGACCTCTGGTATGATAGTGTCGAAAAAATATTTTAACATGCTATAAAAAATAACCATTTAGAATTACAGACGATCTAAGCTCTGCCGCGTTGGCTAATAGTATTTTTTTGTACTACGCCTGCAGCTACCAATCGTGTAGTCCACCTGATGGTTAGTGGAGTGCCCATGGACACCAACAATCCACAAAAGCATTACGGTGTTATGCCTCATATGCCATTAATTTCAGGGCCTGATCTCATCAACAAACCGGAACACAGTAGTAATAAATAAATAAATAAATATTTCACAACTCACACACGACGCCATCTAGTCCCAAACTAAGCAGAGCTTGTACTATGGGTACTAGAATAACTGATACTAATACATACATACTTTTCTTTTGTAAATACATACTTATTATACATGGAAACACCCAGACTAAGACAAACCCCCATGTTCATGCACACAAAGATTTGTCTTAATTGGGAATCGAACCCACGACCTCGGCGTCGCAGGCAGGTACACTACCCACTCCGCCATCCGGTCGTCGATGCAAGCACTATTATTCTGCGGTAGGTTAAAGGTGAGACGGTGGTGTTGTCACCCTCGTGCTGTTACACAAGAGCTCTACCACCAGGTACTTGCATAAATGCATTGTGGTTTGATGATGAAGCTATAATAATATCAAGATAATAGACACACATTTTAGATATAAAGATGTCTATAGATCACAGTGCTACCAAACCTTACGTAAAGTAAAATATGCGGTATCATAAAACTACAAGGACATTTCGAAATAACATCGATAAATTCTAATCAAACAATCATTAATTTCGTTCATTTAAAACTGAGCCATCAAATTTCAAAAACCCTTTAGACCCCCTGCCTTACTTTAACCACAGTTATCTTTAATGCCCATAAAATTGGTATTTAGTATTTACCCAAATTAAACGGTGGTCGTAATTGAAATAAATGGTTGTTTCTAGTTAAAACTAATTGAAGTAGAGCAAGTGCAACAAACCTTGGACGACTTCTGAGCTATTGTTTTTGAACTCTTGATTAAAATTTTATTAGATTATGTTTCGTTCTTTGAAATATTCGTTTGTATTTGAACTGTAGTTTGAGAGTCAAGTGGATGAGCTTCGCAGAGCGTTTTTGTTTTTTTATTTATTTGTAAAGTTTCAACCCAGTATAGATTATTAAAAAATATATTTTGAACTGTATAAATGATTAAAAGAAACTAGAACATGATTTTCCCTTAATTTTTATTGAAAAAGCTTGTTAAAGTATGTTTTCTTTTTGTTTTTTACCATTACGATCCTTTGAATTCAAATTAGGGTCTTATTAATCTATATCTTTCTTCTTTCTTTTTATATATCTTTCGTATAGTTTGGTGAAGTCTGTAATTTAAAGGTTTGTTTATCAGTTACTTTACATTAAAAATATCTCTATCTCTAAGTTTGAAAATGTATTTAATTTTCTTAAATAAAGTAGGTATCTAACATTATGCATTTGTAATACGATTCTACCGATAGTACTTAATTGTGTTAATAAATTCGACATTAAAAACTTCTTATCTGATACTATTTATTACACAAAAAAACATAAAATGTGATTTAAATTTGGCCGTAATTTAAAACTGCCTATAAGATATGCATAAGCATTGATTACCAAACGAAAATTGATGTATCGGCTCGTATTTTTTTTAATTAACACGAATTATACACGTGTAAATGAAATTGGTATGTAATGTCAGTCACCGTCAGTTTATCGTTTTCCGATTGATATTTGTTATGCCAATAAAAGCTGTATAAAGTCGTATAATAACGAAATTTAAACGTAAACGTCATTGTTTTGTGTCGTCAAAAACGTTATAAATTTTATTAAATTGACCATCACTTCAATCTGAGATCGATATTGAATTTTAACGTCTTAGATTCCTGCTGTGTAACTATCGATTGAAAACGCCGTGAGGTGGAACTCGATTGTAACTTTTGTCACATCAAACAACTATTAAGTTTGTAAATGTGTGCTTTCTCCGCACTAAAATATACATTTAGTTTAATTTATCACACTATTTAGAGATGCAATTCTAGTTGAGATTAGTACAATAAAATTATGTAAAAGGTTTTTTAACATGTTTCGTAGAGGTAATTGAAACCTATACCCGTTATTAAAGAGATGTCAAGTGGGCATTTACATTGTGTTGCTTCGAACGGTGCCGTAATCAAATGCGGTCTCACGATTTTTTGGGCAAAATCGAAAAAAAACTAAACCAGAAAGTAAATCTTTAATATTTCCAAGTCCAGTGGGCCAAGCAATTAGGTATTCAGGGCAAAATCTTCTATGCCATAGTGAAAACTGACTGCAATAGATATGCATGTGTGAATTACATTTATTTACAATTACAGTAATATACTATTTAGATATGTAACTCACTTATCCATAACTGGTGTAGTAAGTCTTTACTATGACTTAGAAGTTTTTGCCCTGCATAGCTAACTCGTTGGCCCACTGTCCATCATTGCGATTCCATAAATGCAATTCTGAAATAGCCATTGCGTCACCATAGGCTACGCTAAGCTAACAGTAGCCAATGCTACATGCTACAGGCGATCTTTAAACAGAGCGAGTGTGTACACACATATCTAACTATGCATTGCCAGTATTAGTTGGTCTTACATTGCACAGGATGGCTAAACAATGCGAGACCATCTTGTTCTGGAAATGTTTAACTTGATGTGTCGCCGTGTGTAATAACGTTGCTGCACATTCTCGTTTATGACGCTTAAAGTTCTGTTTACCTTCGAATAGCAAAAGCATCAACGTATTTTCGTGAATAAACTTAGCTTAGTTCAAAATCCTTGAAATGTAGTACTTTGGTGATGTGTTTTAGGTATCCGTATAATTGGAAAGTAAACCTTTATGAATGTAGATCTTGCTTACATTTAACAATGTCTACGTGATAATATTGCGTGTGTGTAGATTCTAATTAACGCTAACAAAAAATAACTTAATACTAACTTGATGAATATCAAACATTACACAGGTATTTATCTCACTAAAATTATAATATGATTGTTTATGAGGAGGTAGATATGACGTCATTCGGACATTAAAATTTGAGCTCAGGAGGTAAAAGTCTTACTTGTCTTTAAAAAGCACTTGTTTTATTACCAAAATTCTCTCAACTGTCTAAGAAATTACAAACAATTTAACTGGTTTAATATTTACAAAGCCTGACCTTGCTACATCAACCCCAACTGCCTTTTTGTATCGCTTACTTTACGGAGCGAAATTATTAAACAAGTTGCAATAAACTTCCAAAGCCCCGAAACTTCTTAATTGATAACAGCACCGAAATTTGTCAGATAATTCATTAATATTCATACAATACTGTCCTATATAAACCTTTCAGCCCTTTACCGTCGGTTGTTGGACATTATCCATCTAACTTTTTATCATATTAATGTCAAACAAAATTTTGTCAAGCAAATATTATCATTCTCGTGTCAGACTTCCCTATTTCCAGTTCCGTGATCATATTAGTTGTCCTTTTCTGGACATGTTGTTGATTTACTGTTGCCAGTTAGAAACTTTCCTAATAAATAAACCTTATTCGAGCCGATGTCAAACTCTATGGTTCAGAAGTATCTCCGGCATCGGACGTTGGTTTTTGTAACTGGTATACATAAATTGTACCCTTGTTCCCCATTGTAGTAGTAGGAACATTATGAGTAGGGTACTCCTGGTGGAGGTTAAATTCCACAATTTATCTCGTTTAATCGCTGTATAATGAAGTTTGTTGGCAGTTTATGAGTATTTTTATAATGTCAAGTTGAATCATTGTCAAGTAATGTACCCTTTCGACCTCCGTACCTAGTCAATAAAATATGATCATATTTTCTACGTCATCATGTTAAAAGAAACCGAATTTTAGATAGACATACAATGCAGTCTTAGCCAAGTGGTAGACCGAAGGACTGCTAAGGCGCAGGTCTTGAGTTCGAACCCACGGCACAGCTTTTGTCAATAAATCGTTAAGATTCATATTTTCGAAGATGGGTATATTTATCATGAAAATCTATTGCTCGCTAACAGTGAAGGAAGACATCGTGAAGAAATTTGCATACCTGAGAGTGCCTTAAGAACTCGATTGCATGTGAAGTCTACCAATCCGTACTTGGCCAGCGTGGTAGACTAAGGCCTAACCCTTCTCATCATGCGAATAGGCCCGTTCCCAGCAATAGGAAACGTATATGTATGTATACAGGGCTGCTTTTATTTAAACTATTCAGTACAATACCCTTTTCATATAACATAACCTACATAATATAACTATAATTATAAAAATAAATTGTGACATTTTTTCCATATTGTGAAAACAAATTCACGCAGGTAAAACAAACTCAGCACTAAAAACTTTTATCTTAGAAGGTAGGAAAATTCTTAACAGTTTCACGGCATATACCTTGACTACATACTAAGATAGCATCAAAGTAGAACTTGAAACCGCATTACGCTTAAGATAGAAGCTGACAACATTTATGCCCGTAGTTTAGCAACTTGTGCTATGTAGTTAGGGAGCTAACGGCACCCATTCCGTCTACATCTAGATATATACGTTCATAATTATAATGGTATTGTTTAATACGTGGCTACTTGACCATCATATCTCTTGTTATGAAGTGGTAAGCGTGTACTCAAGCTAGTTGCTAATATGCATGACATGTCATGTTTGGTTAAGTTTTGCTAATTTAGTTGATACAGTCGCATACCCGTCCGGTTCCATCAGAATATCAGCTTTGCAGGACTTAAAAGCACTGTAACATATGACTGTGATGGAGTCTATTTCGAGTAAAATATCTTACTTATAATTTTATTTTTATATATTTAATCTTTGATTATAACCTTGTACACCGCTGTATTAAGTAAGTTTTTTTTAGTAGAATAAATACGTTGCTTTCTTTCTTTCTGTAGAAAGCATAGCATGTAACAAACATAATATGGGTGGAAAAATAGGCCTTCTGCACATGTAGTCTAGATGCTTATATTCTTAAGAAATGAGTTTATAGTTCGACATGTAAAACTCATTTATATTATAATTTAAAAAAGTAAGAATAACAAACACCTATCTAAGTATCTAGGTTGTGAAAAATACAATGCGTCAACAAAGTTAAATCGAAAGATTATGGTTATGTCGTAATACTGTATTATCTATATATTTCAGTCTCGTGATGAGTGATTTATATCGGTCAGTATGGGGAAGTCTGTTATTATAAGACATACACAAATCTGTTTTTAGGAACCATGACATCAATTTTAGTAAAACAAAAACAGCTTACTCAGATGTAAGAAAATACTTGTACTCAAGTCAGGCTTCAAACTTGGTCGAATTATACTTAAATTTAATAAAACATTGTACACAGGTCGGGCATCAAACACGATCGAATTAAAAAAATATAAAGTGCAATTTACTATTTGGATATCTACTGTGTAGGTAGTAGGCAGTAAATCTTGCTATGAATCGTTATGTGTTTTCTTTTTACAACGATTCTTACTTTATTTAACAATCATTTACAATTAAATAAAATTTCTAATTAATATTTAATTAATTAATTATATCTAAGTTAATAAAATAAAAAATAACAAATAACTATTTACAAATTTAAGGTGTCATAGAATTCCTTCGCATCGACCTCGACTGCAGGGAATAATGTAATATAAATAAATCGTAATGTGTTAAATGAATATAATTACAGACAGACCTCATACTGACCGATATAGCCACCTGTTTAGTTGATATTTTTATTTATTTATTTATACATAGTTGATTAATTTACTAACTAACTTGATATCCTAGAAAGAAGGCAGAAATAAAAGCTTCATTCAAATTCAACAAATTATATAATCTACAACAAGTTCACTATAATACATCTCTTAAAAAGCCGCTCCGTCAACATAAAACAAACATATTTGCGTTATTCACAATGACTTTCGCAATATTCAGGACAGTTATTCTTTTTTAGACGAAGATCTAGCATTTCGTGCCAAGAGCCAAACTGTGCCAAACATAACTCTTAAAGCAGTCATACCGCTCAATGTCCACAACGCTGTCCGATTTCGCATTATAACAGGCAGTTTATTACATTAATTTGCAATTTCATTGATATTGCCAATAAATTTGTTGACAAATAACAAATATAGCGCGAATTTTACGTTCAAAGTACTGTTTTAAGTTTACACTGGTCAATGCTGCAACAATTTGGCTTATGTGTTGGAATTGGTCCAACTTTAGAGCACTTGAAACAAATTATAGTGGACACTAATAGTCATTATTTTTTTATCTTTGTAGATTTTAGGTACGAGCGTAAAATATAGAGCAATTACAACAAAATATTCACCAAAAGCTACTGTTTGTATATTGTGTATAGATTTTTAAAGTACGTTTTATAGATCAGGATGGTGGAACAACATTTATTTATACTGTTCATTTTCAGTTCAATATTTGGGTGGCCATAGAAGACTTAAGTATTGTGTTGGAGTTGAAATAATGTACAGTAATTTTTATGTTAAGCTAGCTTTTACCCGCGACTTACTGCTCCGCTCTCATGGAGCTAAGCGAAAAAACTTTACTACTTTTTTTGCAAGTAAGACTATAAAACAAAAAATAATCATTAAAATCCGACCAGCAGTTCTGTGTTCTTCCCGCAATGTTGTTTACGTGGTAGGTACATCGATAAAAAATAGCCTATGTAACGCGTCTTGTAGTCAGTAACCTTCTCCGAAAATTTTATCAAAATAGGTCCAGCCGTTTAAAAGATTAGCTGATACAGACAGACAGACAGACAGACGGACAGACAGACAGACGAAGCATAGAGACAAAGTGTAAAATAATGAGCACCATGCATGTTACAACTTCCGTGTTTTAGATATGATTAATCAATAAAAACAGATAAAAACTTAATAATATTAAAGTTAACTCCCTATTCCTTTTGTATGGCAAACAGCCAACCAATTGTTCCTCCTTTAGAGAAGGCAAAATCCTAAATAGTACTCGCCCGACCCGAGAAACGAAAATAAATTTTAATTCCGTTCAATGTGTATTACCACTTATCCGAAAAAGAATACCCACTTTTAAGTTTTCTAGTCATATATTAATGGCATAAAAAACATCTTATCCTGTGCTATAACTGTTATATAAGTGACAGGCATGGAGTTTGCAAAATACATTTTATATAAGCATCTCTTAAAAACTTCTAAATTAAAAACGTGAAGCGTTTTAAGATAAAACACAAGGACACTTTGAAAGTTGTATCAATTTATTTCTAAACACATACATAACAAGTTAAAACGAAGCGACGTGCTTCTAAATCCACTTTCGTATCGCTCGTAGGTGTCGCAATAAGGGTTGGGACGGATATGACGGTTTCAGAAGTAATATCTTACTTTTTAAAAGATTAATAATACTGAATTGTGGTAAAAATATTAACGGAAGAAGCACCGTGGGCTTACTTTTAATCCACTGCAAAGTTAGTAGCTGCGTCCCGTTTGGATAGTGAGACTCATTGTCATCATATTAGCTCGTAGCAGGACTAGGAGATTGTGCCCTTGAAATCACTGGCACATTTAACATTATGTCGAAGCACAAATATAATGTCTATATTCTGTACTGTATGTCGTACACATCTGCCTATTTTGTGGGTTGTGAAGGTTCGTCGGCTGTAGTTGGGACAAATTATTAATCAGATGGACTACCGTCAACTTTGGTCGTACCTGGACAAAAATAATAATTTTGATCGATATATCTTGTAGCTTCGTTATAGAAAAAAATACAAACCCTCCCCCTTCCCCCCGTTCATACACGTCAACTACATAGCGAGCGAAGAGGACAGATTTATGGTTTTGATTGACAACCATGACTAACCTCGGTGTATTTTACAGAGGAATATTGAGGGGTGGTGAGGGTAACAGCTGTTGCCCGTTCCTCAACAATAAAACAAATATCTAAAATTACTTTGGATGACATTTACATTGTATACATTTCATATGTATTATCTTCTTCTTCTTCTTCTTCTTTCGTGTCGATGGCTGCAGTCAAATTCTCATGGTGTTGACTTGCCATAGTGGTGAAAGGATTCGCCAGTCTACTTGGTGGAAACTTGCAGACTGCCCAGGGTGCCGGACGTAGGAGTTGGTGGCGTACGTCGCTCGGGGAGGCTCCTTTCATGCACCCCAATATGTATTATGACTGGTGCTTTTCCAATCGAGGCTCGAGATGTCTTCAGCAGTCTCGCAGTGCCCCTGTTGTCGCTGTCTTAATTCGTGAGCAAGGATTAAGTTCGTCTGCCATCGCAGGCAAAAAAATTGTAATTAGACTGAATTTGTTACTTTTCATCGACACACCATGCAGGAACCGTTAGTAGAAGCAAGTTCACATTGAAAATTCTTTTTTTTACGAATAAAAACGCTTTATACATATCTGCCCTTACAAGGAAAGCCGCGATCGTTTTCGCAAATCTTGCAAGTCGAAAGTTTGTATCGCAGAGTTTCGTGCGACGGTACTTTATTCAGTTAGTTAGGCTCGTATGTGTTCGTTCATGAACAACTTGGTACTACCCGAATGGAAGTTCCAGTTGCAAACTGACGGTTAGGTGTTTAGAAAACGTTATGTACGCTTTTAAATGTGGGTGCGTTCGATTAAACTTGCGTAAGTGGTATATTAAGGCACTGTTTTCGGCAGAGACTTATACAAACGGTAAAGGATTTTATTCTTCGAGGGATTCAAACTAGTTGTATTTATTACGTAGCTAATAGTCAGCTTAAGTGAAACACTTACATTTTACGTATTCCAGCTTGATGGTAAAAAACTAAGGTCATAACATTACTGGTAAATCAGGGCAATTCTCGCAGTCCTCAGAGTAATTTGACATGACTGACGCAATCTTTTGCGGATTGAGGATATTTCTTATAATATTATTATTGAGAATACGGGTTACTCGCATTATTTTAGCCGGGAATGCCGACTTGTTTCGAATCTATTACGTTGATTCATCAACTGGGCGATTAATCACCCAATTAATAATATCGGAAGTACATTTTATTATACAAATATGTTTTAAATTGTTTTACTTTTGGGCAAACTAAACAAAGTATTATAGATTAATAATAAATATTAAATTATTCTTCTCTCTCTTTTTAATATGTGTTTTTATGTAGTATTAATATTGCATTTTTTTTATTTAGTTTTCGAATAATCCTGTTATAAAGTTTAGAAAGATAATGTGTCTGTAACCTTGTAAGTATATCATGCTTGTTATTACTAGGAATCTAATTTACCCTGGTATGTAATTATGTATTGTTTATTAAGTCAAATATTAAAAAAAAACCAACAAACAATCTTGTCATAAGAATTATCAGATAAACAAAGAAAGTGCCATTTCGATATAAAGGAGGTTTTAAATTAACCACGCTGTGGACTCCTTAGTTAATCTTTTGATATGAAACTTATTAAATAAAGGTCACATTATATTTTCCTTAATATGAATCCACGTGTAATATTGTGTGAAAATAACTCACTTTCAATTTCAATAAGGAAAACTTAAGAGATGACAGATATATCATATTGAAGTCCCAACTGTCTAACTTCTTTTTAGATATAGTGAATAAATAACGTGTGAATTCATATGTTTTTAGTAGGGCTTCAACATATTCCTGGGTGCTAGCGTCCATGCGCTAGCGATACCTGGCACCCCGGTCATATCACGTTGTCGGAACACCCTGGGTTTTAGTCCGTGCAACTTGGTCATAACCAGCGACTCTACCCGAGTCGATGGTATACGTCAGGCATTAACCAGTTTAAAAAAAGCTTTAACATAAATATATTTCTGACTACTAGCTTCAAAATGGCGGCACCTACATTATTTGAATCCGACATAGTGATATTTATTAAAACCATAGATTCCAGATTCTATATAAGTTAGTGTTTGTTTCCACAGGTGACAAAAAATGACATAATGTTCGATCCATCTTATATGAAAACCAGAGACAGATAAAATTCACACTACTGACTCAGGTAACAAAGATTAATTTATTATCCAAGGTACGTAGTGAGACAGAATTTAATGAAAATCATAAGTTTGTATCATGGAAAGTTTAGCTGTTCGCTGAGAAGTTGTGTCTCTACGGGCCGCACAACTTAGGCTATAATTTGCTGACGAGCCACTTGCAAACTTCGCTCACCTCCATTTTGACGTCGTTCTCCTTTTTAATTCACTCACAGCTATCACGCTTTTTTTTTTAGATGTTAGTAAGTTTTTATAGAAAGGTACATAATGGAATTTAAGCTTGTTACTTTATGGCTATTAAATAAGTTGAAGGTATAAGATAAAAAAATAATAATATGAGAAATTCACTAATAATATTATTATAATAATATTCTGAAGTACTAGTAAATAAAACTTTACATTTTGTTTTTTTTTTATTTTTATTATTACAACTGTACCATGGCTGACGTTAATTAAGTTGAAAACTAAAATACTATCTTCTACCTAATTCTAAAATATTCAGTTTATCAATTTAAATACGAGTACCATCCGATATTCCGGGTAATATAAGTTATAATTCATAACCTATGTTCTTACTTTCATCTTGTTATTCATTATAATACATAACTTATGAAAGTAGTAACAACCTTAAACTAACGAGCATCCAATACCTCCGCTACATTTTATCTTTTAGTAGCAATTATTAAATTTTATTGCTGGTCATCATTTATATTTTTTAAGATTTGCGCTAAGCCCCGCTTGGGATCGAAACGCACGCGCCCTGCCATAAGCACGATCCTCAAACAGTCAATTGTTTGCAAATTTTATTTGCACTGCACTGATAGCTGTGTTACACAGATAAAAGTAAGCTTCTTTCATTCCAAACAGTCACACTGAAAAACAACAGCCAAATATCCAATGGAAATGTTTCATCTAGTCATATTTGTTTTGCCCGATATCCGTAACCCATAAAAATAATTTGTTTGGCATCAAACTTTTGGGTTACATATCAGACAGACTTAATGGACAAACATTTGTCTAAACAAAACAAAAGTATTATGAGAAATAACAAAACTAGGCAGCATTATTACAGGGAGCAAATCGAAGGAAAGTTTCGTAACACAAATAATTGATTCGGTGCCCCGTCGTCAAGGAAGTCTCAGTTCTATTTAAGTTTCCTAAAAGGAAATGAAAGGAAATCAGAACCCGCGCCTTCGTAGCCTTTATCGAAACTTATCGGAATATTTCTTAGAAGAAAACGGTAGTAGAGCATTTGATTAAAACGACTTGAAGATAAAAATCTTCTGTTTCTTTTGATTTATTTTAAGGTCCACCGTCTGTTTTACGGGATATTGAGTAGGTGAAGTCATTTACTAGTAATGGCAGAATTGGCCTTGAGGCTTTCATGACAGAACAGTCAAAGAAATTGCTTCAAATGTCTCTTTCGTTCGAATAAATCCGTAGCGATTCTTTAGTAGTGATAAATATTACCTTCGCTAGAACTGTAATGGAAAAGTAGGTGGCCGTTGAAATATAACTTCAATAGTACATACATAGGACACAAAGATATTTTTAAAATACATATATATAAAAATGAAACCCGTTTTCCATTGTCACGACATAGCATGAAAACGGCTTGACCGATTTGGCTGTTTTTTTTTTGTAGTTTCTAATACTCTGTACAAGGATCTTACGGAAAAAAAAAGGCTCCGTAGATTGACATAAGTACTGATGAAGTGGCTACATTCTGGTTGCGGGAGTCATGTTACATTTTGTACCTGCTGTTCATCAAAAAGAATAAAATAAGACGGCAAAGGACAAATATTAAACAAAGATCAAAGATTTTGTATATTGGTTTTGTACTGTTGCCTTATGCAAAAAGTATGTATTGTTTTATGGAACAAATATAAGTAAATCACCCCTCCTTCTTTAAGTTAGTTCATATTCTTAACTCGTGGTAGAGCTCTTGTGGACGAGCTCGAGGGAGGCCGCACTACCGTCTCACCTTTAACCTGCTGCCTAATAGTTGTGCTTGCATTACTGTGATCCGGTTTGGTGGTAAGATCAGTCCCTGAATTTTCTGGCATATGAGGCATTACACCTATCCTACCTACGATGAAGGATCTTCAAGCTTGTGCTTAAAGATCGACAGCGAACGAACGTGGACATCAACAATCCACAAAAGCGGATTGTAGATGTCCACGTTCGTTCGCTTTAGGCATAGTATAAAAAAAAAAAAAAAAAATTAACAAGCTTGAAGATCCTCCATAGTCAACATTACACTAAACATCGTATTTTAAAAAGCTAGCCTTATTTATGTTCTATATCTGAAATACGAGAAATTTGTACAAATGTACACCCACCCTAAGCCCCCAAACAAAACAGTGTTGTTTTTAAAACTTTCATGTCACAATTAGCAATTTGGGTGCATTGAGGGTGTGAGCTATTATCCTGTCACCAACACTCATGGTGTCTTACACAGACCATTGAATGTACAGACGGCTACACATCAACCTATACAATTCCAGTTTAATATAATGGTCTTGCGTTGTTTAAAGGGCCCCATATACGGTACGATTCGTCTATACGATCGATCTGATGAATATCGTGACGATTGATCGCATCAAAAATGTCGCTCATACACGAAACGACAGGTCGTAACGATCGATCATTTACTTGTTTGAAGCTTAAGGATAAAGACGTGTTCAAATAATTAAATACGTGCCCCATAAAATGGAAAATGAACTTCTTTTCCTAACCTATGTGGCAGTAGCGTTGATTCGTATTCAAAAGAAAAAAAGAAAGCCTAGAAGAATGTGGGTTAAAAAATGGCTATTAAAGCGAAATCAGTATTCACATGTAAATCTTTTAAAGGAATTAATTATAAATATGAATATAATGAATTAATAATAAAATTCATCGTTACGATATTCATGATTGCATGGGTTTTGTTGCGATTTCCGACATCGTCTTCGATTAAGTAAATCGTTAACGATCTTGACATACACCATCGATTCGTCGTTTCGATCGGTTTGACGCGACGGATCGTACAGATAAATCTTACCATGTATGGGGCCCTTTAGGCTTACCGTGCCATGCGAGACCAGCTTATACTGGCATTGTATAGGCTGATATGTAGCCGTGAGTAAGTACATGGGGCCATGGGACCGGCTTTTGGGTACAATTGCAATGTCACAATGAGCTTATCAACGATTAGGGGAAATCCATTGTCACAAACCGGTTGAAATTTGAGTATTTTGGTGAATGCACAATAATATTTGCAGTGATTTTGAAGAGTGAAAAATAATACGCTACATTATTTGCACGCACATTGTGTCTGTTGAGAAAGTATTAATGAGAAATTGTATTAATAAATAATAGTGATTAAACTTTCTCTTTCAAACCGCAGTTTAAATCTTGTCAGCAACATTTTATTATGGTGTAGTTAAACAGGTTAAAATGCAACTTCAAATATATCCTTTAGGAATACTAAAACTATATTATCTTACTCTTCATGCCTAAAGAGCATAAATAAGACTAAAAGGTAATACATTATGTATTACCTTATAGTCTTATTTATGCTCTTTAGGCCATACATAGCCTAAATAGCGTATTCGCATGTATGTACTATGTACTAAATAGGTATGCGTCAATTGAAGTCCAATTGCGCGTATTAATTCACCTGCTAAGCATATTGATTGCAGCAATATCGTGCACGGAATGTTCCTGCAGTTATCTACGAGGACGCGTATGTGTTTCAGTTAGTAATTAAGTATATGGTCGATATAGAGCTCATAAATATAATTATGTGATAAAATTGTATTTTACCCTAACATTAATCTACTGGAATGTAATGTTAATAAAACTTAATTTTATGATAAACGATTTAGAACAGTAGGTATTTGATTCACTTAGTAGGCTAGGGTACCATTTTAACCCGCTACAAATATCCAATTTTTTACTTATATTTTGTGGATAACGTTGTGAGTGCACATTTAATCACTGTTTAATTTGTCAAATTTTTGAATTTACACTTAATGTTATAACTGTTTTTTTATCCCTAATAAATAAAATAAAATAAAAATAAAATAAAATAATGTTATCAATTTTCCAAGCCTTTTCCCAACAATATTGGGTCGGCTTCTAGCCTAATGGATTTAGCTGAATATCAGTATTTTACGTGGAACAACTGCCATTAGACCTTCACAACTCAGCTACTCTTTATTAGACTAGTTGTCAGACTTTCTGAACTCTGACTACTCATAACGACTGCCATAGATATTCAAATGGCAACCGGGACCGACGGTTTGCGTGTTCTTCGAGGCACGGAGGTAAACTCGTTATGTTAAAGATGGTCACCCATCCACGGCCGACCGCGGTTAGCATTGCATTACCTGCAATTTCGATCAGTCCGCGACTGACTTACCCACAAGCTTATAATTTTTACTGGTGGTAGAGCTCTTGTGAATGAGCTCGAGGGTGGCAGCACCACCGTCTCACCCTTAACCTGCCGCCAAATAGTAGTGCTTCCATTACTGTGTTCCGGTTTGGTGGTGAGATCAGGCCCTGAAATTACTGGCACATGAGGGAGTTATCCCTCATGTGCCAGTAATTTCAAATGCACCGTATATTTCAAAACACCGTAGTACGCAGCTGCAGCGACGCATCTATAATCTGCTTTTATGGATTGTTGATGTCCATGGGCTGTACTCCACTTATCATCAGGTGGACTACAAGTTCGTTCGCTGTGGGCGTGGTATAAAAAAAATAAAAAATAAAAAAAAATATTATTGATTAATTTCGGCAGCCTTGATCAGCACTTAAACAATATTAACATATAATGTTTTTGATAGACTATGATAGAATATCCTATAAACATCACTATCATGGTAATATAATTAAAGCAACCCCATCAAAACTTGTCCGGTCCCCATAAACGACAACACAAAAGACATAATTGCATGAGTCCCTAATTAATTAATTAATCGCCATTGTCTGAGTGCGGCGAACATAATTGATATTTGAAGGACCTTCTGTGCAGACCTTTGGCGAAGGTAAGAGGGTACTCCCGTTAACGCAGTTTAAGTTTATTATTATTCGGTCAGATGTTTTGATCGTGAGCAAGATTTCCATCGGAAAAGATAATTAATATTTCATTTGTATAGTGTTATTACCATTTCAAAATAAGTTTCGAAAAATAAAATAATCAAAAATGATTATCGGAAAATTCATGTATTTTCGAGTGAAAAAAAAATGCACTCTGTGTCTCAGAATCATGAAGGTACCTACAGAATCACTGGTAAGCGGCTGTGTTTCGACGTCATACATACTGTATAGATGCAAACCGCATACTAATCCATTCAGTAGCTTTATTAATAGTTTACCGTGAATGGAAATACAGACGCAAGAATTTGTTCTATATCATATAAATAAAATAAATGTTTTTTTTACATTAGATCGAACGCCAGAAGCAATAACACTATCCAATGGTCCCAACAGCAAGGCCGTGTATAATAGTATGTGTGTAATACATACATGTATATAAATACACACATTCACTCACACAAGCACAACCAGTCTCAGAACAAATCTTTGCGAATAACACAAAGATTTGTCCCATGTGGGAATCGAACCCTCAACACTAGCGTAGCGGAGAGCGGCGAGGCGACCGCTTTAACCACACAGATGAGAGACATAATAATATCATAATCCAACGAAAATAATATAATTCGTACTATTTAATTGATAGCGATTAAATAATATTAAGCACAATGTAACTAAACTGCGTTTATACTAAACGCGATAACGAAAACACCCTCTTAAAAGGGGACTACCATTTAAACGGTTTTGACTTTGACGGTCGCAGAAAATAGTTTCGCTAGTTTATGTTGTCTGAAGTGAGTGGAGTAGCGCTTGATATCTCGTATAAACCTTAATTTTGCCGTTAAATAACATTTCTACGAAGATAGGAAATATATTTCTAAAATTTAACATAACATAACATCACGCCTATATAACCCAGAAGCGTATGGCAGAGGTGTATAACACCCACACTTAACTTATTATGTTTATGTCTCATTGGATGGAGGGCGAGTCTATCGCCATCTACCGGGCACAATTCCAACTTCGTGCTGCTATTGTGAATTTCCTGACAGAAAGTTCACAAATAACTCTTTGCTGACCCGGGAATCGACCCCGAGACCTACGGTGATAGGCGCATACGCTAACCTCTAAACCATCAAGGCAGTTAAGTGATATTTAATAAATATTTAGATATACTTACATATAGTAAGAATTGGTGAAAAAAAAAGACTGTTGCTGAAAAAATGATTATACATAATTGTGTATCTAATTTAATAAAAACAAAGATGCGGATTTATAATTCATAGACCGCGTTGAAACAATATATTATAATTAATTACTATCTGTGTTAGCTTTATTAAAACAGTATTAACAAAATTTAAGTTTCCTTTTGGATAGAATTTAGAGAATTTATCTTGTAATTATGTATAAGTATATTGAAATATCAACGCGCGCCGGTCCCTAGAAGCTAATTTGAGTGATAGCTTTTAAACACTAAGTAAGGTTGGCAAAAAAATTTAAGCTTGACGCTCAAAGCGTTCAATATTCCTACTTTAATTTAATATTGAAGAGACTTTGTGGATAAGATTCTGGTTTTTATGAACTAAAATATTCTTTGAAAGGTGATTTTGTTGAACTTGTCTAGTCTTGTTCAGGTGTCTTATTTCATTTCTGGATTGGACAAAAACGTTATTCGGGTTTTGCGTTGGTAAATTTAGAACCGCTCAGAATCTAGAGCTGTGCTAGATTGAAGACGATTGATCCTTCCTGCATCTCAAGTGACCTAAAAGGCTGCGATTTGTTTGTCATACATTTTTTAAAAAAAGGTATGACAAACGAGTGTTATGACTTCCGAAGACATAAATTAAAAAGTATGAAAGAAAAATTTTATGATGAAAAAAGAATGAAGAATAATAATAATGAAGAGAATGTGGTATAAAGCAAAAATTTTATGAATATGGACATGTCTTAACACTACTGGTGAGATGTCAGTGTTAAAACTGTTAATACATCTCTATATAATTTATACGTAATGTTATGAATGTAGGATTTTTTTTATTTGTGTTTTTTGCAAATATGCATGCTGTTTTCTACAGTAAAACATGTCAGACAACTTTGTGTATAACACCAATATAATTGTAACCATGTTATTGCAAATAAAGAAATTGATTGATTGATTGATTGCATATCTCATTTTTCGACAAAAATGGAAGAATGCAGAGGTATCAATCGACTTTGGACTATAATCGATCAATTATAAGCCAAGCTAATCTTTTTAATTTATTTGAAAGTTATTATTTTATCATGAAAATTATTGCTAGCAAACGGTGAAGGAAAATACCGTGTAAAAACCTGCATACCTGAGAGTGCCTAAAAGTCATCGAAGATATGGAAAGTCTACCAATGTACTGTGCACTTGAACAGCGTGGTAGACTATGGCCTAACCCTTCTACCATGAGAAAAGACCCGTGCCAAGCAGTGGGACATGTACTGTATTGACATACAGCGCTGCGATTATTATTTTATAATTATATTTTCCGCCAGCACTAACCTACATTTCAAATAGCAAAATATTTATCTGCGTCTGCTATTCAAACAAAGTCTTACAAACACGTCTTCATACAGTTATGAACTCGTTAAAAGTACTATAAATAGAGATTCGCGCTATAAAATAAAGTGATATTTGACTTGCAGTGTTCGCTTTGAACGTGCCGTATTATTTTTATCATTTCAATTTAATAAAACTATGCAAAAATACTCCATTTCAACTGACCTATTTATCATCATCATTCATCATAAAAGTAAAGGTTGCCTGGCAGAAATTGCGTCAAGCGATAAGGCCGCCGCCCTTTGCATATTGTCATTGTCTTTCAATAGTTGTCTTTAGTTTGTAATGCAATGTTATGCAAATAAAGTTTTATCTATCTATCTATATTTTTTGTAACACTTGCAATAACTTCTAATTTTAATAGAACTGAAATACTTTAATTAATAAATACCAATACGTAGTCGAAATATAAAAGGCCAAAGGATAATGGTTTTCGCAGTCCAAAATTCAAACATCAATTTGGCTGAATCGGATCTGTTTGCCCAGACAAGTCTTGATTTATTAATTAGTGCGATTGGCAATTTCACCCTTTGTCTGCGCGTTCGTCGGTCGGATAGGCATGGACTCCACTCATTTAATTGATACTTTTGATATTATTGGATATCAGATGCATCATTTTAATTCCGTTTTTGACTTTTATATACGTTGCGACGGTATCATGGTTAAATGTAGGATTATGTTCAAAAAGCAAATAACGAGAATCATTTTTTCATTTACTGGATTTACCAGAACTGTTGGAAATGCCTCAAATTTGATCAAATAACAATGCAACTAAATATTTTGTCTGAGCATATGCGATATGTAGTTTAAATATTTACGCTTAAAATTTGTGAAATACCTGTGGATTTTTGGAGCTGGGATTTTTGCAGCTGTAAGCCAATTGTGAAGCGTACGCCATCTCAATATTATATTAGTCGAAATATTACAAAAATAAAAGTTTCAAACACAAGACGCTCAAAGAACGATCAATATAATCACGACAATATGCAATCCATGCAATGAGCTTTCAACTAACTCAACATTGATATCAAGAGTAATAGGGGATCAAAATGTATAATGCAGTTACTTAGTTCAATTGTTCGTACAAAATACAAAAACCTATGAAAATAATGACTTATATGTAGTTGTTTATGTTCAAAACAGATGTTTTATATCTTTATTGAACATTAAGAACTTCCCTTTTCAGTTCATACTTTGTAACGGCTGTCTACGGAACCCTATTGCACGTGGCCCGACATGCACTTGGCTGGTTTTTTATACTCCCAGTCGACCAAGAAAACATTTTTTTTGAAAAACTATATCTTGTGCCCTCAAGCTTCTAGGCGATAAATCCAGTCTAGCCATTACCTGGAGATAGTCTCCTCACTAACAAAATCACCCTCTCTAATTAGAGATGCTCCCTCGCTAATTGAGTTCGGTAGTGCAACACAAACTAACGTGGGATGTCGAACAGCTGCATACCTACTATTTATGATTTCCTAGTTTCTGTAGAACCGTACCAAAATAAATAGTTATTTGTGCAACAAGAGCGCAAAGTACGTATTTGCTTCGAGTGCTAATTTTGAGTCGCCAATATGCAAAATATTCTATAGGAGAATTACGATCGTGTAGCGAGTGATTCTAGGTTAAAATTTTGAGCGCAGTGATGGACTCACAGAGCAAAAGATTTTAATAATTTTGATCTGGCGTCGCACATACTTCTTTTCACCCCAAAAAATAATGCCTAGAAATAAAGGATTAGGTGAAATTCAAACATAATTCTGCATCCTTTACAGTCCTATTCAGCTTCGCTGGAGTCAGTTTTTTAGAATATTAGGCAATAAATAAACACGTTAATTAACAAAACAAGGTTACAAAGCAAATCAAAGATTATATAAATAGAACTGTCGAAATCTTTTTAACTCTAAAATCACATTCGAACACAACGATATATATGTAGTTTGCTGAATGTAGAAATCATTTTAAACTCAAATATATCATATTTATTTTAGCTTTATATTTTTTAATTTATAATTAAATATTTCAGTATTTGTATGTTATCAAAAAGATAATTGAATTTTTTGCAAATAATATCTACGGTACATAATTATTATTATACGAGTTCTGAACGTTGTTTTGACTTTGTATTGGGGCCATAGATAAAAGATCGGTCCTTCAAAACAAGGGTCTACCAAAGAGAATGGGGTCTACTATTAAAACCTGAATGTAATGAATAAATAAAAAACAGAGGGACAGTGATAATAGAACTAATAACGTCTTTAACATTTTCGCTAACCTTGTGTTCCCGCGCACGCTGAAATGACATAAATTACTTTCAAATTTCGAATGAATTTTTCCTCACGCTCGAAGCTAAATATAATTTGGCTCACTGATTTACACAAAACAAAGAATGCCTTTTCAAGCTGCTGAGGTGAATAATTGTGTCAAAGATTATATAAGGAACAAGGTAAATATTTTATGTTTTATTTTTTAGTTTGATATTTTGAATAAATATAAAATAGGTAATAAATTCTTGTGACGATAAAAGATATATTTCGTACGTTCTACATTATCATTTCAAACTCTGTTCGTTTTTATTCACGTGACTTATTTAATATAATATAAAATAACATCTCGTACCTATATTTATTACCCACATTCCACCTGATATGATAAGATCCCACATAACAGGGTGTATACATTAAAATTATTTTTTAATGATATTATAGTGTAAAAATGTTTCCAATTGCTAAACGGAAAAGTTTTTAAATTAGATCAATTTGGTGAGATAATTACAGGTCAATCGTTTAAGCCTGCTATACGAAAAAATATTATAATGCACACAGAAAGATCATCTTTAATTAAAAAATATCAAAAGTATCAATAAAATGAGTTGAGTCCAAGCCTATCCGAGTGACGAACGCGCAGACAAAGGGTGAAATTGCCAATCGCACTAATTAATAAATTAAGACTTGTCTGGGCAAACAGACCCGATTCAGCCAAATTGTTGTTTGAGTTTTGGACTGCGAAAACCATTGTCTATAATTATTGGCCTTGTATATTTGTGATGATGTATTAATTAATTGAACAGTTTTGACACCGTTGTATATTTCTTTCATTTAAAATGATAATTTTGTTTTTAATTTGTATACTGCAGAATATTGAAATATTGTATTTTAGCTCAGGTGTACAACATTCTCATTTCACCTGTTATGTGTAGGTCCTGTGGGATAGAGGGTGACCCTATCAAATATTTAAAACAATATTGCACTGAAACAATACACACAAGTAAAAAATAGGTACGCATTTTATTGCGCATATAGAATAAATAAATAAATATCATTTAAATATGACTGTATACTTTGTTCCAAATTGAAAAAGACAAAAATCGAGCACCCAAATGACAAATTCATAAATAAATATTTAAATAAATAAATAAAATAAATATTTCACAACTTACACACAACGCCATCTAGTCCCAAACTAAGCAGAGCTTGGACTATGGTTAATCTGTCTATATTACCTTTAAGTGCCACACACAATTTTCCTAATTCTACACCTTCTCTCCTCGATCTTATCTTTGTTTCCTCTCTTTCTCATGTTGCGAAGCATGGTCAGTACCCAGCTGATGCATTCTCGTACCATGATCTTATCTTTTTTTCTTACAAACTTCGTCCTCCTAAACTCAAAGCTAAAATTCTTCATCAACGTAATTTTGGTGGAATGGATCTTACTCGTCTCAGTGAAGATGCCGCAAATATTGACTGGACTACACTAATAGCAGCCAAAACAGTCGATGAAAAAGTTCAAATATTCACACAATATCTTATACGGCTCTACGACACTCATGCTCCAGTCAGGGCAGTGAAGGTTAAACACCTACCTTCACCATGGATCACACAGGACATTAAATTAATTCTAGCAAAAAAGGCTGCAGCAAAAACCAAATTTAAATGCCGTCCTAACACGTACAATCAGGAAAAATATGTGTCTATAAGAAATCACTGCCTAAAGGTGTGTAGGAAAGCATATCGCCGCCACGTTTACGACTCAGTTGAGCAGGGAGAACCAGCGAAAGTCTGGAAATTTCTTAAAACAATGGGAGTTGGAAAAACACCGGTAGAGAATGCTCCAAAAAATCTAAATATTGATTTATTAAATCAACATTTCTCATCTTCGTACCCATTTAATGGAAGTACAAAAGCTAGCACCTTGAATCACCTTGCATCTCTACCATCCCCAGACTACTCTCCATTCTTCATTAATCAATTATCTGATTGTGATGTTAAGAAAAGTGTATTGTCAATCACGTCTAATGCTGTCGGTAATGATTGTATCAGCCGGAAAATGATAATACCTATCCTTGATGAAATCCTTCCTATAATCTGTCACATCCTTAACCACTCCATCTCCAGCGGCGTCTTTCCAACTGCTTGGAAAGAAGCGCAAATAATCCCTTTACCTAAAAAATCTAAACCCTCATCCTTTTCCGAATATAGACCTATATCAATCCTACCCTTCCTCTCCAAAGTACTTGAACGCCTTGTCCACTCCCAACTCAGCTCCTTCCTCAGTAAAAATCTTCTGTTGAATAATTTTCAATCAGGCTTTCGTCCAGGCCACAGTACAGCTTCAGCCTTAGTTAAAGTTACCGACGACATTAGACTTGGTATGGAGGGTGGAAATCTTACAGTTCTTTCCTTATTAGATTTCAGCAATGCCTTTAACACTGTAGATTTTCACATACTCCTTGGCATATTGCGCTCTATTAACATATCTCCAACAGTGATTGATTGGTTTCAAAGTTACCTGTTTGGTCGCCGGCAACGTATACGCATTGAAGAATCCATTTCTTTTTGGTGTGATATTACAGCCGGTGTACCGCAGGGGGGCGTGCTTTCTCCTCTACTTTTCGCAATTTTTATTAATTCTATTTCCAAGGGTCTACATTCATCCTATCACCTTTATGCAGATGATCTTCAAATATACACTCAGGCTCCGTTGAGTAATCTGCCCAATGCCATTGAAATCCTTAATAGAGATTTGATAGGAATATCTGAGTGGAGTGATCAGCATGGACTTCGTGTAAATCCCTCGAAAACTCAAGTAATTGTGATCGGCAGCTCCAGAACCTTATCTAGAGTTCATTGGCAGCAGCTACCTCTGGTACAGTTTAACGGTACTACAATTCCTTTGAGTAAAACTGTTAAAAACTTGGGATTACTCATTGATGAAACGCTGTCATGGGGTCCCCAACTACTTGAAACCAGCCGTAAACTCTTTGCGTCAGCGGGGTCTTTGCGTAGGTTAAAGAATTTTCTTCCAACTTCCACTAAAATTGCGCTTGTTCAAACTCTTCTCTTTCCTATCCTCGACTACGCCGATGTCAGCTATCTTGATCTCACAGAGGAGCAGCTTGATAAGCTTGAGCGACTTCAAAATTTCTGTATAAGATTTATATTTGGGTTACGCAAATATGATCATGTATCCGAGTACCGCAATAAGCTCAAGTGGCTTCCTATTCGCCTTCGACGGAATACTCACATTCTTTCTCTACTCTACCAGGTCTTATTCAACCCTTCTGCCCCCTCTTACTTAAAAGAACGTTTTCAGTTCGTCAGTGACACGCATTCTAGAGCCTTAAGATCGTCGGAAAATCTAAAACTGGATATGCCAATGCATTCTACCACCTTCTACGACAAATCCTTTGTGGTTCAAGCAACACGTCTGTGGAATGCATTACCCGTGTCTATTCGACACGCCAAAACTATTTACTCTTTTAAAAAAATTGTCAAAGATCATTACTTATCCTCTCTATAAATCTTAACATTATTTATTCACATTGCCAGTCCTTTCAGATGCATGTGTAAAACTTGTGTATACATTTCTTATTTTCCTCTGTTTTCATTATATGTATGTATAATATTTATTTATAATAATATGTATGTATTTAATATATAAATAGTGATATGTACATATTTATTTTAAGTATACCTATATATATGTTTATATAATATGTATTTAATTTGTAGGTAAATGTACCTATTAAATGTGTAAATGTATGTAAATATTAGTTATAGTAAACCTTCTATCTCATCTCTTACACCTTAAACTGCCCCATATCAGTCTAACTATCTATTTGTCCATCCAAAGGTTGCCTGTAAGATATTGCTTTTTAGCGATAAGGCCGCCCATTGTACATGTCTTAATGTTAAATTATGTTCTTTAATGTGTCTTATTTTTTGGTGTGCAATAAAGTTTATTCTATCTATCTATCTATCTATCTATCTACTTAAATAACTGATACTATTACATATATACTTTTCTTTTGTAAATACATACTTATTATACAGAGAAACACCCAGACTAAGACAAACCCCCATGTTCATGCACACAAAGATTTGTCTTAAGCGGGAATCGAACCCGCAACCTCGGCGTCGCAGGCAGGTACACTACCCACTCCGCCAGCCGGTCGGATTTTATATTTAAATAATAATAATTATAATTCATAGATTTTCAAAATATGCTTACTCAACAGGGAATCAAACTTTACACGCTAGACTTTTGTGCCTCTGATTTTGGAACAGAGTATAAAACCAGTTTCAATAGGTAGTCAGAGAGAAAGAACTCTTTTGAGCATTAACAAGAATGTAAGTACCAGACACTGAGCTTAGTGAACATTGTGTAGCGATTGTTCTACAGGGGAGAGATGTGCTTTTGAACACAAACTACTGTCTGTAGACTGTAGTGACGTCACTTACAGCCTTAAGTGTTTTAATGCAGTCGTCACCTGAAACAGAATGCAAGGTAATACACGATTAAAAATCATAATAATTGTATCAATATAATGTTTAACGACTTTTCTTTACATTAGAAGAAGAAGAAGTATATGATATTTATTAGTATTTTTCATAATTATTATTATCATAATTATGTAAAATAATACAAGACATAACATAACATCATGCTTATATTACCCAGAAGGGTGTAGCAGAGGTGTACAACACCCACATTTCACCTGTTAAGTTTAGGTCCCATGGGATAGCGGGATACATTTAAAAGGAATACAGCTCAATTTAAGGCTTTAGTTTGAGTAATCGCAGATTATTCGAAGGTTAGACGCAAAAGCTGAATGTTCATGTCAAGCATATACCATTCACAATAATTATATGTAATAGTAAAATAGGTTTTACCGATCTGTGTTTCTGTTACGTGATGGTTATTTAAAAAAACATTTTAGATAAACAATAAATTGCACCAGTGGCTTCATCGCCGGGGTAGGTCGATAAAAGTAGTATAATTATGTCCTTTTTTTCGCTCTCAACTATCTTCATAGCAATCTTTATTTCAAACCAGTCTATAGTAATCAATTTTACATACATACAGGTTTAATTTTAGCATTGTAAATACAAATAAGGATTACTTGTTTTATCGTTACGTAATACTTATTGATAAGCCTATCTAAGCCCTTACTTATTGAACTCAAAGGTTCTTCCTTTATACACGAAGCACATTTTACTCTTTACCACCCTTATGGAAAACGCCTGATTCATTTAAAAAGACAATTACCCGCATAAAGGAGAGCCTTGAGGCATTTTCTTAACAAACATGAAATGTCTTAGATCTCAAAATGGCGACAAGGAAATTCGTTTTCTTGTAATTCTGGAATAGATTAAAAGATTTTCTTGATAAAAGAAAATACGTCTAACATTTTTTTTGTTTTTGGTATCCTTATTCTAATTACATTTGAGAATCATCAAGAGTTATATTGAGAATAGCTTTTGCCCGCGACTTCGCCCGCGTGGCATTCGTTATAATAACCTGCGTTAAACGTTACTGCCCCGCTTACGTAAAGTTAAGCGTAATGTTAAATATTAAAAAACTTTAATGGATAGTTAGCCTATTAAACACAAAAAGAATAATTAAAATCCATTCTGAAGTGCCCGAGATTAGCGCTAACAAACAAACAAACTAACTTTCGCCTGCGGTTTTAACTGCGTAATAGGTACATCATCAAAAAGTAGCCTATGTTACGCGCCTTGTAGTCAGTTACCTGCATGTACAATTTTAACAAAATCGGTCAGACCGTTTAGAAGATTAGCCTATACAAGCAGACAGAGAGACGGAAAAAAAATTAAATTTGGTGTCGTGCAAATAACTATATCAACTAGAAAAAATATTGTTATTTTGACATTAATAATAGACACTTCATTTTTATTTATTTGTATTGATGAATAATTTCTGAGTATCACTGTACAGCCACGCTTTCAAATGAGACTGATATAAACTAACAAATTGATTGTTAAAACTTTAGCATATAACTTCTATGCATTGAGGTACTCTTGTTTGTCAAACCTAGTTGAAACAACCACTCCAGTTTTAACGACAAACACTTCTAGTTACAAATTACCAACGTAGAAGCACAGATACAATGTTGGCTTATAACTTCACCAACATTTGTACAACACGACAATTGCGCTTTCAAATATTTACTCAGGTTAATTAGTGTACAGAGCGAAGCACAAACGGCATACTATTTGTACTTTACCCCTAAAGTTTAATGAATCAATGATTTGGCTTGACCCTCGTATGGTTTGTTATTTATTGATGTTGCTAATCAGACAAATGGCTAATCCATTACGTTTACAGTACACTAAAGCCGCCCAATGACGCGATGAGAGCGCGAACAGCCCGTAAATGAATGCGTCGGTTTGAGAACCATTTGCAAAATTTGATGGAACGGTTTCATTGTATAAATAAATAATAATAAATATTTCACAACTCATACACAACGCCACCTAGTCCCAAACTAAGCAAAGCTTGTGCTATGGGTACTAGAATAACTGATACTAATACATATATACTTTTCTTTTGTAAATACATACTTATAATACATAGAAACACCCAGACTAAGACAAACCCCTATGTTCATGCACACAAAGATTTGTCTTAAGTGGGAATCGAACCCACGACCTCGGCGTCGCAGGCTGGTTCACTACCTACTCCGCCATCCGGTCGCATACCTAGTATTTATATCATTAATAAATATCACACAACTTTTACACAATATTGTCTGGTCCCAAACTAAGCAGAGCTTGTACTATCGGTACTAGAATAACTGATTCTAATACACATACTTTTTCTTTTGTAAATAAATACTAATTTTATATAGAAACACCCAGACCAATACAAACCTCGTTGGTCTAGCATATGCGCCTCTCACCGCGAGTGTACGGGTTCGATTCCCGAATCGAGCAAAGTGTTGTTTGTGAACTTTGTGTACTTTCCGTCGCGCAATTCCCAATAGTAGCCCAGAGTTGGAATTGTGCCCGGTGGATTGCGATAGGCTCACCCCCTATCCCATGGGACCTAAACATAACAGGTGAAATGTGGGTGTTGTACACCTCTGTCACACCCTTCTGGGTAATATAGGCTTTATGTTATGTTATTATAGTATGAAGTACAAAATTGCATAGCTAAACAAAAATATTTCTTATAATATTACAAGTAATGTAATTTTTATACCAGAGACATCTTCAATTATACATTCGTTAAAACAAATCTGCATACGTTTTTTATTCAAAAAAGAAAACGATAAAGCTTTATCATACAACAGAAGACATACTTATGTAACTATGTATAACATTTTACTAATTTAATAAGTCTGGCACTTAAAACTGGCCTTGAATACAATTCATATTCATACAATAAAATAAATTACATGCACACAGTCTAGACTGTGATAAGGTCACTTACAAAACTGTTTTATGAAAACCATAACGAAAACAAAACGAGTCTCAAGACTACACTAGCCCTAAAACTCTTAAGAAATCATTCTTCAACACAGCATAGCATATTTTTTGAATAAACGTAATCGTTTTTATCTCAAAACTGTGACTAAGTGACTTATTACTCATCACACAGGTGGTACTAAAATCAAGTAAGGTTCGTTCGTACCTATAACGCTGGCACAGAAAGGGTTGAGAAATTTCGAATCTAGCAGCATACGAATCCATGGTTGTATTGGCAAAGCACCTGGGGCGTTTGGACGGTGTAGTTTCAAATAATGCTGGATTCTTACTTTGTCAACCTTAATATTTTATTAAATACAAAAAGGCATAGCAAAGCTATACTATGCTTTAAAATATAAATATAAATAATAAAAAAGTAATGGTTATAATTAATTTACGTACAAACTGATAAATTTAACAAAATTAAACAGAACGAACAAACAGTGTATTTTATATATGTCTATAAAATAGATCAAGACTTAAAAATATTTTACTTACAACCTGATTACGTTTGTCCTGAAAATATGCTATCCATTGTTCTTTCTTAGTTAGGACAGAAAATTGTAGACGAAAGTTTAAGAGGCATGTGTTCCCGTTGAGCTGCGAATGTGAACTGACAAAATGTTAACTTGGCATGAATTATGAGCTCGACTCTCCAACTACCCAGGGGAAATTAAAGTGTCTTGCTGCAACTTTAAGACGAGCAGGTAGAATACGCGTTTCCACGGATACTAGAATAATAAATTTAATTCCTTCCCTTTTCAAGATTGGTTAGTGGTGCTCAATTATTTCTCTCGATATGTTTTAAGGATATTGAAACTTCAGGAATTATAAACTTTATCTTGAAATAAGCAATAATATGTATTTTGATACAAATAAACAACTGCTGACTGACTCACTGGTCTTGCCAGAGTTAGTATATGCGACCGCCATAGAAATCTTAATAACTAGTCAATAGAAATGCTATCGACTATCTTTTAACACTGGGACGCATGTCGCCGGTTTTCAAATACCACTTTTTGTATTCCTGCAAACAAAATTATTCTTTTTGGCGATGACATTAAGACGACAATTCCTCAACTCGCACTTATGTTCGATTAGACAAATGCGCTTGTATTCCTGCAAACAAAATTATTCTTTTTGCGATGACATTAAGACGACAATTCCTCAACTCGCACTTGTGTTTGACTTGACAGATGCGCGGCGACAAGGTCACGCGTCTTTGACATTTCTATTGCCTTATTATTAAGATTTCTATGGCGACCGCTCATCGTGAAGTGTCGATTTTAATACCATGGTCGGCAAAATGATTTTGGGATTTATCGATGCAGTATTCTTGGCTTTGCTTATGTTCCTACTTGCATCTTACATATGCCACCTAAATTTCAGGTGAAATATAAATGTCATAGGCCTTTTGAGTATCATAGACGTGATTTTATAATTTCTAAGCCTAAAGTAACAGCTCAAAGATTTAAATATATTAATGTAGAAATTTATATGGCAAACATGCCAAATATAGACAGGTTCTATTAGAGAGCACCCACACCTTGGCAAGCTACGTCAAGTTGTTTGGACATGAGGACGTGGCGTAGGTGCTGATATGACAGCTGCCAGGTAGATATAGACAAAGATAAAGATAAATTTAAAGATAAAGATAAATTTGGATTTTTTACATTAGATAGAACGCCAGAAGCAATTACACTATCCAATGGTCCCAATGACAAGGCCAAATACACACATTCACTCACACAAGCACACCCAGTCTCAGAACAAATATTTGCGAATTACACAAAGATTTGTCCCATGCGGGGATCGAACCCACAACACCAGTGCAGTGGAGAGCGGCGAGGCGACCGCTTAAACCACTACACCACACGTGCAGACAAATAAAACATATAGGTAAATCTCTAGAGAGAGGGTACTACGCCAAACCTTGAATGTGTAGAGAAACAGTGTTTTTTACATATTTATTGCTATTGTAGGTATTTTATCTTAAACGTTTGAAACAATGATTTAAAATCTTTTTTTTTAATGACGCCCGCATTATGAATTACTCCTGTTTCGCGGGAGTGTTCACAAACATACATTTCACACACACAGAGCACACACAGAGCACACCCAGAGTCAGAACAAATATTGCGAGTCACTCAAAGATTTGTCTCGTGTGGGGATCGAACTCAGAACACCAGCGCAGTTAAAAGCGAAGAGACAACTTTAACCACTTCGCCAACCGTGCACTCATTATAAAACAACCCTGTGTGCTTTCATCCTAAACTTCAAAGAATAATATTCAGCACAACAGCGGATAGAAAAGAACAGCAAAACGGTAATAGCAAGCACAACGTTATTAAATGCTAATACAAACTGCACTCTTCACAAACAGTTGTAATAATTGAAGCGGTTCTTCCGTATTTATTTTTAAAAGCGCACTCCCCAAGAGAAGCAGCAAAGATGCACTTTCGCATTGTTCCGTAAAATAACCTCGTCTTGAAAAGCATCGGCCATAAAAATTCTGAAGCGGAGACATGAAATCGGGTCAAAAGTATCCCACCGAGAAAATTTACTGAAATGAATGGTTAGGAAACAAGAGGAATCAAATACCTAGTTGGAAAGCATCCAAAACGATTCAGATAAGGATATTTGTTAAACTTTACTTGACCATCAAAGGTAAACAAACGAAAATGGGAACAGGATTGTTGCCATCTTTATCTTGGTGAACAACTTCTTGTGAACGTATTGAAGCATAATTCTATCTACTTTTTTGTTACATAAAAACCTCATTTTCATTTTCATTGTCCATGGTCTCGTCCTATTTACAAAACTCGGTAAAATTATTGAGATTTTGTGAGTATACTTCTAGAAATTTGAATCTAACGGCATGTTTGATTTGCCGAGAAAAGTAACGTAAGTAAACTTGCAGTGATATCAGATAATGAAGAAACCATTTAACAAAGATTTTACCTCTTTTGAACACTCAACAACCACACTCACGCCACCATTTATTGACTTTTTTAGCAAAAATACCGGTGTTTATGGCTCTATATAGCTACGCCATGCCAGTATCAGATGCTGGGTGGTTCCCAAGAGTTGTACGCGAAAAAGAAGTGAGTTTTTTCAAATATTTTAAATTCAATGGAGCTGTCATATAAACTACGCCAAATGCAATACGCAATTAGGAATATTCACAGATATGCATGCATGGTTTTTCAATTCTGTCAGTAAAAGCTGTCATCTCATGTCATATTTATCACACCCTTTAGTCATTTTTATATTATTGTTTGTAATGTTTTGACGTGTTCAAGCGCCCCCTGGGGTCTATTTAACTAAATGATTTGAATCTTGAATCTTGAATCTAGTATTTCAATAACATATTTATCATCTCAATCCAGTTTCTCATACCGTGACACAGTAGACATAAATTACATCTCCATCAGTCACAACATTAATCTTTGGTAGATGCCACATATAAACAAATAAACAGATTCCTATATGTGCAAACCTGAGCGCAAATGCTATGTATGTACCATACAATTTGTAGTAACATTGGCTGCATACATGTTTGTCTAGCTACCTCATGGATTAGTCCTGGGCCTCATCAGCTGAACAAATAGGGCGTGTCTGAACACAGAGTCGGCACATATGTACCGACACTCAAGGGAAATAAATTGTTCGCGCCCGACCTGATTGTATGCCTTATAAGATTTTTTCGCAAACCCTGCTCAAACATGGATGACGATAAAAAACTAGGATTTGTTTTGTAAATAATTGAGGACAATTATACTGTTTTTTGGCGTTGATAACAATTATTTTTTAAATTATGGTTGTTGCAGTAAAGTAAAATTTTTGACGATTAAAAATAATGTAAAGTTAACATTTTCATTGTTTCGACAGTAAAATACCGAATATTAGATTAATTTAAATTGTTTGTCAGATATTTTAATTGAATATCAATATTAAATATATTTTATTTAATAAATTATAGGAATTTACATTAAAATTATCTAACTATAAATAAATAATTACTAATTATAAAGCTATATAACACACACACATACAATCAATAAATTAATAAAATGAAATAAAATAATAAATCACATTATGCGTCATAAATAAATCGTCGTTAAATATTCTAAATAGTTTATGTTATGTATTTTGTATTGCAATATAATTTTAATGTAGTAGATTGAATTATTTTAATGGTTCTAGTTTCCAACCAACTCTCAGCTCTTGCACCTACCACTTGTCGTCTCTGCATCACCTAAAGGTTGACTGGTAGATAATGCCTACGGCATTAAGTCCGCCCATGTACCAATTTTTGTGCATAAAGTTATTAAATAAATAAATAAATAAATAAAATTCTTCCGCATCGCTGTACTGTTTTTTTGTTATAGTTTTATCTTTTTGTGTATTGATCTAAATAACGCAGCATAATTTTGCTTGCAAAAGTGTATTAATTAATTTGAACTATTAGAATAAAAATTATGGCTACTTAAGCCAATAATGACATCTGAAAACTAAGTCCGTCACGAGCATAAAAAAAAATACATATTAAATAGAAACAACACTAAATATGTAAGCTTTGTAATAAGTAAAATGAGTTCCAAATTTAAAATCCCGAAAGGCTTCTAAATCCAGGTTTGTTACCGGTAGAAAAAAAACTCATTTGGTTATTCTGTCAAGAAATACAACACCGGATTCAGGAAGTTAGCGATACTTCTAAGCCTCGGAGAGCACGTAAAGCCGTTGGCCATGCGCCTAATCTTTTTCCGGCTGTGTCGGATTGTCGTCCCGTTGGACTAGGAAAGTGATGCAATCAACATTGCTTGCCATGTGATTGGAGTATCGTGTGGTTGTCTATGAGCCACTATATTGGCCGACATTTCGGCGGGCGCGTTTCTTTTTATTATATAATTTAAAAAAATATATCAGTATATATTTATAATTATGTATTGATTTTAAAATTTTGGCTGTTATTTATTTTTATGGTATTTGATATTTTATAGTATATAATTGTTTAATTTCAGACTTAAATATCCTTTATATCATATTATTTATTTATATACAAACTGAAAAATATATAACTATAATATTTACAACTATACACTAAGAATTAAAAAAATAATAATAATATTTATATACAATAATATACATAGAAAATATAAAAAGATATTTACAAAACCTTAAACAGCATCAAAAAATTCCTCCGCATCGACGTCGAATGCCGACATCGTGCCCAGAAGGCTGGCAGCATTGCCACGTTGTATGGCAATGCTTATTCTTTGTGCCAAATAGAAACCAGCCCTCTGGTCACGAGTCGTATCGATTAATCTTTTCGATATATCTTTAAAAAGCAGTCGGGCGCTCGGACCCCATGACCCTAAAGTTTCTACCCCAAACGGCTCAAATACATATTCTCCGACGAGATTATTATATTTGCGCCGTTATTATTATTATTTTATAGCTTATAAACTTAGTTAAGTAAAATAAGTTTTGTTCATTTAGTTGATACCCTTCTGGTTCCATCAGAATATCTGCGTTGCAGGACTTAAAAGTACTGTAACATATGGCTGAGATGGAGTCCATTTTGAATTTGACATTTTTTAAAAATATCTTAGTTTTTATTGTTATATATATTTATTCTTTGATTGTTACCCTGTACACCGCTGTATTAAATAAATTATTTTTCTTGCTTTCTTTCCATGTTTAAGTTAGAGCTATAAAGCCTGCGCTTGTAAAGTTGTCAATATTTAGAGCTAGAGCCAAGAATATGGAGATAATTAAATAGTCAATATTGAGGTCATTAAAAACTTTATTAAGAGTAGCCTTTATGTTCTGTCATTGTATTTAAAACAGAATATAGATTGTCTGAAGAAAAGTAGTGCGGTATTGTGCAGTGCATTCGTCTTTTCGATGGTCTAGTGGTAAGCGTTTGTGCCTCTCAGGGGTCTCGGGTTCGATTCCCGGGTCGGACTTATTGTTAATTGTAAAATTGCCGTCAAGAAATTCACAATAGCAGCACGAAGTTGAAATTGTGCCTGGAGGATGGCAATAGGCTCACCCCATGAAACCTAAAACATAACAGGTGAAGTGTGGGTGTTGTACACATCTGCCACACCCTACTGGGTAATATAGGCGTGATGTTATGTTATATATAACATTTATAGAACAATTAGTTGAACAAGAAATTGTGTCACTAGTTTAATTAATGAATGTCCGAATATACTCATGCTTTCTTTATCCAAGTAACATTACATTATTGTATATCTTCGCATTATTATAATGTAACAAATACAAAAAGAAGCAAATGGAGACAAGTCAACTGTCACAAAGGAATAGCCCTACATTATCAGGATATTTTTACGCGGCACAAAAAGCGTTAGTGACCCAAATGTCCATGTTTCTTATCTCATTATAGTGTCTGATGCAGAAATGGAGTAAGTCAGTCGGTAGTGCAAGAAATAACTTCCTATTATACGTGTCCAACTGTCCGGCGCACGGCGAATGGTACGAGGGAGGAAATGAAGCGGCAGAAATTTATAACCGCCTTTGCAACTTCATTTACGGTACAGGGGCCTTAAACTATTATATGAAGTGGGAAAATATCCTGATAGGCCATATCTTAATGCGAGCATGACATAGTCCACATGCAATGCACGAATGCAATAAAAAAATTACATGACACACAAAGATATCCAAAAAACTTGATGTTGTTAACTGTCCTTATCATATTTCGAGAATAACATATTACTGCTATGAAGAATTTAAACATCCTCAAATAACAATCACTTTTATCATATCAGTAGGATTTATTGGAAAGTTAAACAAAGGAAAACATTGAATCTTACCCTCTTGTAACTTGCACTAAAGGTCCACCGTCCGGTGATCGGAACTCTAATCTGTGTACACGTCGATTTTCATTACGAACTAGCCGCTTTTTGTAAATCCAGAGCAATCCAGTTTCGATTTACACCTATTTAAATAGAAATAAATCTTCTTCAAAAAAGCATTACAAACTTTAAATCTACTCTTTTCAATACCCAATGAAAACAAATGTATTCGTCCAAATAACATTCCATAAAAGAAGCATTTTCATGAATAAAAATTACCATTATTCATGCTGAAACTGTTGCTTGAGAACTAGTTTCTCGCAAATATTTGGTGTACGGTTGCATCCGGCATAAAATTTTAATCTACTCAAAGTGCCGAGCGGAAGCATGGATCCAATATTCAAATTAAAGAAACACAACCACGAGCAACTCGTCGGCAACATTAATATGATTTAGTTTCATTTTTGCCGAATAGTCCTCGCAAAGTTTTGCTACGGTCTCCCACGCGGGCCTAAAAACTTCCCTAAAAGTTATTACTCAGGTAAATACAGTTAGGGAGAATTTGTGGGGCCGGATTTTTCGTACCGCGCCTTTGTATTACTTCCAAACTCGGCCGCTTATCAATTTCCGCAAATGAAAGGATTTCTGTGTTCGTGTCCAAAGAAATGTACCAGTAATGAAGTTAATACAATTATCAGATTTGAAGCTATTGCGGTCTATATTGTTGTGCTATCGTGAGAACAGAAATTTAATAACGTTAAATAATGTCATTATTGACATGCGAGCCGCAAGATTGCGTGCGCTATGGAAAGTAAATTGAACGAAATATAGAAAATTAACGGTTCCGTGGAATTTTTTAGGTACACGTGTGTGTTTAGTCACGTAAAGAAATTCCATCAGGCATAATAACTATTTTATGCTAAGGGCATTGCTGATTACAAAGATAAATATATTTAAAAAATATAAGCATATTATGTAACAAGTTTAAGTAAAATAAATAAATAAAATAAAATAAAATAAATATCTCACAACTTACCCACAACGCCATCTAGTCCTAAACGATGCAGAGCTAGTACTATGGGTACTAGAAAACTGATACTAATACACATATACAGTAGAGCGTCGATTATCCGAACTAATTGGGGGACGTGGGTGTTCGGAAAACCGGTATTTTCGGATAATCGAACTACATATTTCGAAGTATATACTATAATCGAATATATGTAGAACTATAATCGAAGTAAACATGTATTGATTCAGCCATATATATTTACGTACAGGTAAATGAAAACCATATTATTTGCATTTATATCTTTAATGACAAATAGGAAATAAACAAAAAAAAAGTGCAGACAATCTTGTAGTAAAACTTGTCTTTACTTGTTACAATTTAAAAAATCTTGAATCTTCTTCTGCCTAAGCAAGCCTACCCACTTACGAGCGGCTAGATCACGTACTTTTTTGAGAACAGATATTTAATACTGGTTGCGAAGTTGCATACGAGTACAATAACAAGTGCGCGACAAGCGACAAGTGCGCGACTACTGTTCGGATAAGCGGTCGTTCGGTTGATCGACGTTCGGATAATCGACGCTCCACTGTACTTTTCTTTTGTAAATACATACTTTTAATGTACTTCAATAGTTACAACCTGCCTCGTTGGTCTAGTGGTTAGCGTATGCGCCTCTCACCGTGAGGTCTCGAGTTCAATTGCCGGATCAATCTTTCATCTGGAAATTCACATTAGCTGCACGAAGTTGGAGTACCCGGTGAATAGCGATAGACTCGGCCCCTATCTCATGGGACCTAAACATAACGGGTGAAAATGTTCATTCATGTTCATTTCACCCGTTCCTGTCACCTGGCCTCCTTACCATCCGAGGCCAATAAGCTCTTCTTAGAAGCCAAGGTTCAGATGGAACTTGCCGGCAACTTGAAAACAACCATCAAGGAGTCCGTCAGTAGGAACCTAGCAGGCATGTACGAGATCGTCCTGCGGCTGAGCGAGTCGAGGCAGACGATTCTCGACCAATTGGAGCGAGCACGGGCAAACCATGCGGTTCCTCAAGCGAGAGGAGAAACACACAAAGCCACATTTCACCCAAGGCAGAGGTGTACCACTGCCTTGGGTAATATAGGCGTGATGTTATGTAGTTACAACCTTGCATGTTAAAAGAAAAGATCAGAATTTAAAAACGGTACTAAAGAAAACCTCATAAATGAACCAAAGCAAGCTTTTGAGTGTGAAACAGACGGTGTATTTGCACCGTCTGAGAAGCGGATTCCATAAATAATTTCCCGTATGTATTAAGATTCTTCACTTACATATACAGGGTGGTTCAATAATGCAAGCATGGGCCGTAAAACGTACGAGGCCGCGAGAACGATGCGAGTCCGCTAAATGGCCCACGATAAGAATTTAGTGTTAAAACGTGCTTCAATATCAGAACGATGTGATAAAAACGAACCGCAGCAATGCAATATATAACCTTACAAAATGTCGCTTTCGGAAATCCGACAGCGATTAGGTTGTAGATGGTAATTTATTGCTGATAAAATCGCAATAGCAACTAATTCATTATTAAAAGAAGTATAAAATAAGAGTGAATAACCAAAAAGTATTTATAAATGTAGCGAACGGGAATGCACGTTCTAGTAATGTACGTTGACTTAAAGAATGGATGAAAAATCAATTAGTAGTATTTTCGAGCTATTTTGTAAAAAAACATAATTTTATCAATATTCAAATTATGAAATACGGGTGTTACGTAACTTTAGTCTATTTAGTCAACCGCGGTTTCACCTATACTTTTAGGCATTTTCAAAAGAGTGCAACACGACGCGCCTGAGTCGCAGTCAGTCTTGCACTGCGGGCAATTTATATAATTTTATCATAATCATCATCTTCCAAGCCTTTTCCCAATAACATTGGGTTCGGCTTCTAGTCTAATGGATTTAGCTGAATAACAGTATTTTACGTGGAGTGACTGCAATCAGACATCCACAGTCCAGTACGAGGTAATACGATACTCTTTTTAGGGTTCCGTAGCCGAATGGCAAAAAACGGAACCCTTATAAATTCGTCATGTCTGTCTGTCTGTCTGTCCGTCCGTCCGTATGTCACAGCCACTTTATTCCTAAACTATTAAGACTACACAATTGAAACTAAGGAGGGAGATATATTCTGTTAACCGCTTTAGGATTTTTACACAAAAAATATTAATATTAAAGGGGGCAACATTGAACTGAAACAATTTTTTTTTTTTTTATTCTACCTATACGTGTGGGATGTCTATAGATAGGTCTTTAAAAATTACATTGAGGTTTCTAGAACCATTTTTTTTAGACATAGACACTTCCAAAGTGCTAAAATATGTCCCCCCCCCCCCTCTAACTTTTAAACCACAGGAGTGAAAAATCTAAATAAAATATATATTATAGATCTTAATAAAAACTTTCAACCAAAATTGTTTTGAATGAGATACAGTCAGCAGTTTTTGAGATATAGCACTTTTAAGCAACCGAAAATATAACTTTGTTATCGATACTAATTGCATAAAACACTATGAAAAACAAAGTTATTTTTGCTGGCGAAACAATGTTAGTATTTATTTGTCGGTAATCGGTACGTTTAATGTTGTTACGACTAGCTACGGAAACCTATTGCGCGTGGCCCGACACGCACTTGGCCGGTTTTTATTTATACTAATTGTCAGACTTTCTGGCCTCTAACTATCCGTAAAGACTCCATAAATATTCAAATGGCAACCAGGACCGACGGCTTAACGCACTCTTCGAGGCACGGAGAAAAACTCGTTATGTTAAAGATGGTCACCCATCAACTGCCGACCGAGGTGAGCATTACTTCTTCTTCTTCTCAGTCGTTATCTTCATTGCTGAAGGTCGTGTCTAGCAAGAAGTGTTGGTCACTCGATGCACCATGCTTCTCCACGTATTTCTGTCCTCGGCGGTCTTTAAAGCCTTGGATATTAATAAGCCAGTGAGTGATTTGATTAGGTCTGACCAGCGGGTAGGTGAGCGACCGCGTGATCTTCTGCCGTCGACCTGGCCAACTACCATCAGCTTCTCTAGGCTGTCAGCATTACTTAACCTGCAAGATATTGCCTCGAAGTCCTGATATAAATTTTATATTGCACAATTTTACTTAGACATGCGATTGAAAATCTCAAACAATGGATATCCAGATTGTCGTACATGGCGCTCTGAATGGAAAGCCGGTGAGTCAACTGATGTTTTATTTAAATTCTCTATCTATCGCGTGGATACTACACTCACTGATGACAATGTATGAATGTATGAAATCTTCATATATGTGTTGAAATTCACAACACCTGCACGGATTTGGAATTGTGCCCGGTGGATGGTGATAGGTTCACCCCCTATCCCATGGGACCTAAACATAACAGGGGAAATGTGGGTGATGCACACCTCTGCCACACCCATCTGGGTAATATAGGCGTGATGTTATGTAATTTTTTGTTTTGTTAAGTTGATAATAAACGCCTGAAAGAGTTTACGATATTCAAATTTTCATCACCATTTCACTATCATCCCGAGAATTCACATCAATAAAACAAAAGTACCTATTAAGTATGCTTTTACATCTCTGCATATAATTTCCCGCGAGACAATGGAGCTTTAGTATCTTTGAATAAACAATAAATTTCCAATTCACTATTTTTGCTAATGGTATCTCCGAAACGTATTGAAAACTATGGAAAGATTACCCAAAGGAGAACTTTTGAAATACAATAATATAACAGAAGACCATACTCTCGAGCGGCTATTTTCATACTAAAGGAATATGGGATTATCTTTAATATTATAAAGTTTTAACTACTTCTATACACAAATCATATTTAAACGACTAAAATTCATGTTTGTATGTGGCTATTTTGTCAAAAAAAATCAAATCATTAATTGAGCTGCATACAAATAAAAAATGAAAATAATAATTTTTAAAAATGGGTGCTAACTAACAGGCGTTTTAGTGTTTTAGATATGACATGTCAATAAAAATAGATAAACACTTAATAATATTAAATTTAAAAACTACTTTTGTATAGGCAATAGCCAACCAATTGTTCCTTCTTAATACGCCATTCATACGCTAAAAAGAGGTAAATTTTGGTAAAATTGGCACTGGAAATGTTTACTGTTATGACGCATATATTTTGTTTCCAAATTGAATTCTCAATAGCATAGAATTTAAGGTTGCAATTTATTCTATTGGTTGAACAACGCATTTTATAACTTGAATTTAGAATATTCTGTGAGGATAAACAAAATAGCTCTATAATAGATATAACAAACAAAACATTTTATATTTTGGGGTGCATGAAAGGAGCTTCCCCGAGTGACGTACACAACGATTCTCTGCGTCCGGCGCACCCTGGGCAATTCGCGAGTTCTTCAAAGCGAATTGGCTTATCCTTTCACCACGATGGCAAGTCAAAATAAAATTTGACTCAGCCATCGAAACGACGAAAAAAGACGAACAAAACATAACCTTGTATCATATAAAGCTAATAAATCTCTACGTGCATCAGTATACAAATAAATTAGCATTATGAATATAACTCACCGTATTTTTCTCACCTCTTTCCTTATTTTGAGCCAACATATTTACGATGCGTATTCATAATTTCAGTACATAGTCCAATAACGTGAATGGCCAATAAATAGAGGGAAAAAACAGAAAGGTAATAACAAAATGGGCAATCCATTAAAGTTAATGTATGATATTAAATGTACCGATAGGGGAGATGCATTACCGTCCGATGTAGCCCAACGATGCATGAAGAGCTATGCGATTTGTGCATTTGCTGTATTAGTTAGTAGTTTTCATTTGAAGAGGTCATTGCAATTTCTCTTTTCTGATAGAAATTATAAGTACGAGGTAGAGTATTACAAGTTAACGGTAAAGTTTAAAGTTATAGCAATTACTTATTAGGAGAAACGGTAACTAACTTTACTGTACGCGATGTATTGCGCTAAGTTAAATTAGTTGGTCTGCATTCAATAATGTTAATACCGACTGAGTTTGGTTACCTGCCTCGATGGTCTAGCGGCGTATGCGCCTCTCACTACGAGGTCTTGGGTTCGATACCCGGGTCGGGCAAAGTGTTATTTGTGAACTTTCCTTGAGGCGGTTCTCAATAGCAGCACGGAGTTAGAATTGTACTCGGTGAATGGCAATAAGCTCACCCTCTATCCCATGGGACCTAAACATGGTGAAATGTGGATGCTGTACATACCCTTCTCGGTAATATAAGCGAGATGTAATGTTATGTTTGGTTACATAAGTAGTTTTTATTTAAATTATAATATATTTCAATGATTAGTTAGAATTTATATCAGGCCTTGATATGTGTCATCGTCATCATCTTATGAGTCTATTTGAGTCCACGTGTCCACTACTGGACATATGCTTCACCAAGTGTTCTCCACAGCGCAGTGCAGCAGTTTTGTGCCCTCCTAAGCCAATGACTGTCCGCAACCTTCATCATATCGTCCTGCCCACACTACGCTTCTTGAGAAGCGTAGTGTTCTTCTTCTTCCAGAACTTTTGTACCCTTAATATTATTATATTATAAAGAATCTAAGCAGATGTGAACATATAAATTTTTAGTTACGACATATTTTTATTGTATCTTCTAATATTGTTGCTATAAATTTTACCAACGCAGCCAAAATTAAAATGAATGGCTGCCAAAAACCACACGTTTTATGGAGGGAAGTTTTACTCAACATAAAAGAACATCGCCAAGGTGAAAGTATGGGAAAGAACAACATTATGTACCAACACTTCATTAGACCAACAAAAGTTTTATGACAGGAGTCGACGAAATGAAAATTAACTGAGGAACTTGACGAGAGAAGTTCTTTGTTTATTTAAATATTCCCGTTTTATGGGTGAATTGATTAAACACATTTAAGATATAAACTTAACTTCGATGTTATTATTTTACTTATAAATTATTTTTCATGAAAATTTTTATTACAGTATACAGTTGTGGTTAGGTTGTGCATGAAAATGTTATGACATAATTCTAAAACGGCAAAATCTTAAACATTTTAAAAAAGCTTTTCAAAATATGTATTTTTCTTTTGGTTGACCAGTTTGATAATCATTAAAATAGAATTATTGCTGGTAGTATACAGACCCATACAATAATGCGAAAATCGTGGTTCTGGTAAACAGCCAATATTCGCATTGAACTGTTTCAAAACCACATCAATGACATAAAATATAACGAGAGTAAAGTAAAGCGCTCCAATTACAGTACAGTGCATATTGCGATGCCAGCCGACATGTGTGCGTAACACACATATGCGGTTTCATGGTGAGGGGTAAACATGGAACTTTGTGCATCTGAAACTTAATTATTAACACCCTGCGGGCCGAATGGAAATGTGGAAATTCTTATTTCCTTGAAAAACTTTAATTTAAAGTTTGTTGCCAGCCGGCATTCCTAGGCGGTATTCGTGCAAGCAAACTGCACCTCCTTATAAGCTTATTTTCTTCACAGGGACTCGAAAATTTTCTTTAGATTAGTTTCTCTTGTTGAGAAAAATAGGATGGAATAAGGAATAATAAGTTCCCGTCTCCTCTTAAATTGGACTTCGCTTCTTTTGTACGACCATTTTTGTTGGTTTACCCGGACTAAGAAAATGGCATTGCTTTAGTTATTAAGAACTTATTTGTGTAGTTAAAACTTGGAAATAAGTTTTAACTTCGTTTGCTAAGTACGCTTAAGTAATATTTTAATATTATTTCGTACATTTTAAAGAGGACGATAAATATAAGATTTGTAGTTTGTCGAGATATTTTCAATGCATTTGAAATACCTACGGTAGTAAATGGAGAAACTTTCCTTTTTCTCTAATTAATACAAGACTAGTTTTCTCATAATCTAAAGCAATTTGAATAAAGCTTGCAGTTGGAAGCAAGCATCGGCGTCAACGCGCGACGTATGTTTACATATTTTTATAAAGAAGGTGCGCGCACGTCTTGTTTGTATAAAAATATTATCAAAATCAGAACATCTTAATCTGGCCAGACATAATATCCCACTCAGAACTGAATATAAAACTTGTCGTATCTAGAGTTGTGGACATTTCTGCGATGTGACTCCTGACTGATAATACTTATTTGCATCTTGAAAGAGCAATTTGGAGAAATGACGTCTAGGGATTTCAAATCTGTCGCATTCCTCGAATAAAATCGAGAAGCAAAAGTTTCTAAATCACAATAAAATTTATCCAACATTCTAGGTTTTAAGCTCCAGTAATTAGTTTCCTAGGAACGCAAAATGCTGCTCAATTTTGGCAAAACAATGAGAGGTTTTAACGAGAAAGTTTGTTTTTCGTTTTATTATTTTGCTTACAGTTTATCGCTTTATTATAGAAGTAGAAATTCATTATGGTTGTTATGCTTACTTAACTTAAGTTATATTAAGTAAGCTAAGAAATAATTATAGCGGCCTCAATTCAGCCTACAAAAAACATTAGAGTAGAAAATAGCGATGAAACTTTTCTTGTAATATTTTCTTTGTATATTTTTAATTTGCATGCCATCGAAGGATAGACCTGGTGGTTAAGTACTAACCCTGTTCCTAAGTGATCTTATTCCCCTTCATTCATAGTATATATTATGTTTTCATCAAATATTACAATAGTAATATTATCGACGTCCTGAGATGCCCTGCGACGCACGGCGTTACCCTTGTTTAAAAAGTTTAAGATTTGTTGATCACTTATTTGCTTTGATTATTGTTTTAGTACCGCATTGAGTACAAGTTTAACAATTTTTTAACAATAAACATTGGCTTAAATCGGCTCGCTGACTTCCAGCATCCTGACCCGCCCGCAGTTTCACGGTTCATTTGATATGAAAAGAAAATAGTCTTTTAAAGGGATCGTGTTGGGCCCTTTACATCGTTTTTTGTCCGTTTCCCTAGCGAAACTGTTCGTGCTTATGCATTTATCAACAAACAGTGATTTGAAGTTTGTTTCGAATACAACTATTTTATTGTGTATTTGTAAACGTTCTAGCGGAAAGAATGTGATTCTTTTAAAGGCAGGGGTGACACATTTTAACTTCTTTTCTGTTTGGTTCTGCTTCAGTATGGGGTTCTTCAAAATATATTAAGCTTCTGATGTTGCGAGCTACCTCCATCTACGATAACTACTTCATACATCTACGGGTTTGTATGCCCTCTAGAATAGAATTAGATTTATTATGCCCCTTAGATTTTTTTGCAATACTGATGTTGCAAAAAAAACTACCTACAAAATGACTTTTTTACAAAAAATATTACTTTTAGACGATCAGATAAATCACTTGGGTTAAATGCTGCATTTTTTCTATTTATAACTATGAATATACATGGAATACCTTAACAACTACTTTTCGATATAGATAACACAATATTTTACCTAATCAGTCATAAAAACTTTACGATTTATACTTTAAATTTCCCGTCTGGAAATCTTACCCCACTCATCCATATCATATAGCTGACACTACGAAATAAATATCATTCTATTAATCCACAAACCAACCAAAAATATATATTTACCTACTTCATCCTGAACTTAATTATATTCATAAATCCTGAATTCTTATCTTGTAAGTAAGGGCTTACAGATAACCTTATTTCTTCATGTCACGGCAATACTTAAATTCTTTGTCAATGACAACGCACTTTTCTTGCCCCGTCATTGCCTTAGATATAAGATTTTATCGCAGCAGTGATTCAGTACATATTATGTAACTAAATGTGTTTGCCTCTGTTAGTTATGGTGCAAACAGGGAGAGGAGTAGCCATAAACCTTGCTTGGGTTGTCGATAAGGAGATAAGTTATATAGTGGTTTAATTTTGCTAGTGGAGACTTGTCAATTAAGAAGTGGTGCCTCAAGATGCCGAATATTGTTAAAAAATCTCGTGGTAAATGACAACTACAGCCTACAGGCGATGTACATCTATAATACGCATGATTACAAATACTCTCTATTTCTTTCTATATTTTGCATCTCGTTCTAGTAATTTCAGTATTTGGCGGTAGGATCGGACTGTGCTGGTTTTCCTTTAAACATGTGGATATAAGATCTACCATCATTAGAATGTGATGATGCAGAAAACCCGCTGGCACGTGCCACGCACTTTATGCGATTGAAATATCTTGTCTGGTGGTGATATTGAATAAAATCAACACAAATTAAATCTATGATGAATTAATTGTTTCAAAAGAATTGCGAGACACCGTGTCAAACTTTTACATAAGTTCATAATTTCAAATGGGGTTTTTTTTAACAAGGCCCCGCACGCTGAAGAGCTTTACTGGTGGTAGAGCTCTTGTGAATGAGCTCGAGGGCGGAAGCACCACCGTCTCACCTTTAACCTGCCGCCAAATAGTAGTGCATTCATTACTATGTTCCGGTTTGGTGGTGAGATCAGGCCCTGAAATTACTGGCACATGAGGCATAACACCGTAGTCCTCAGCTGCAGCGATGCATCTACAATCTGCTTTTGTGGATTGTTGATGTCCATGGGCTGTACTCCACTTACCATCAGGTGGACTACACGTTCGTTCGCTGTGAGCGTAGTATAAAAAAAAAATATATGAAGCTGATCTAAATATAGGTAGTAGTATTTTATAACCTTATTTCTTCGTAATGCTTATATTTAATAATCTCGCAAAAAATATAGATTAAAAGTGTATACTTTCAGAAGAATATTAAATGAAAGATACATTTGTGTGATAAAAATAGTGCTTAAAGACGAAATTATTAGACATCTTTTTTATTTTATATAATATTAAAGTTGAAAAATTAAGAATCCAGCAGGACTCGATCCTGAACCCCTTGGGTAGGTATACCTACGCCCCAAGTGCTTTGCCAATTCAGCTATGGATTCGTATGCTGCTAGACTCGAAATTTCTCTACTCTTTTTGTGCCAGCGTCATAGATATACATATATACCTTAGCTAGACGAACCTTACTTGGTTTTTATCTTTTTTCTTTTTTATTGCAAAATAGTAGATACTAATATTCATTGTATACAGCGTAATAGTCAACACTTATATTATGAATCACACTGTTTCCTATTTAAACTATACCATAGAGATATAACAGTCCAAATCGTGACTAAAAGCATTAAGCGTGTCTTTAAGAAATTTGCATTTGGAATAAAGGCGTCTCCACCCAAATAACATTACCACAAATTTAGGCCGAAAACGACGCGTCATTTCGTGAACGAATGGACGAACCACGCCCGAAAAATAAACTGTAAATGTATTATAACAATCGTATGCGTTTTGCAAATCATTGCGTGATCTATCATTTTGTAGACACGTAGAATAAACGGCACAGAAAATGGCATTATTTTTTATGAAGTTATGCGTGGTGACTAATTTTCTGACCGAAGCTTCATGTGTTTTAGTTACATAGACAGTAAAACTACAATATTTATTAATTTTATTAGCCCTATTGTAGCAAGAACCGGCCGAACAGTTGGGCCTAAGGAACAATATCAAAGAATTTTATTTTAACAGTCTAATAAAATATTACGAGTACTTAAGCAACTATCAAATAACTATTAAGTAATTTGATAGCATTGAATGATTTTTATCAGACCATCTGTAAGTACAAATTTAGATCTAGTATATATATATTTAAAACAAATCGGAGAGCAATTCACTAAACTAATTCCAACACCATTTTTGTTAAAAAAACAAGATGGCAAAAAAGATTGTTAGAATATTTATTTTGCTGACAAAACGATTCAAATCATTATATTTGTACAAACAATGCTTTAGCCATGCGAATAAACAAATGGAATTTAATTGAAACAACATTTTGTCTATTGATTGTTGTAACAGTTTAATCAAAATTGTGGACATGCCAACAGTATATTTTGTGCTTCAATATCAAAAATGTTGACATGTTTTTGAAATTCTCTCTTGTTCATATTATTCTTACTTTTGGTTGTGGTTGGAGTATAACTAAACATTTTATAAAATGTGACTTGGTCCTTTAACTTTCACTTCGTCCTCCTTTTTTCTTTTTATTTAGACAACAAAGTGTGGGACATAGAGAATTAGAATATTGTGTTAAGACCTATTATAAAATAGGGCTTATAGCAATGGCAATATAGCAAAATCTAATAATAAAAAAGTAGGTTCTGGCGGTGACAACAAAGGCAAACTACTGTTACTACCGTTACAGATGAAATAAAAAGTTTAATCAGAAGTAAATCAGAGTTGTCGGCAAACAATGAACCTGATTTGTTTTCTAGAAAATGGAAAGAAAATTCTTCGGTGAAATAAAAGAATTCAATTGTTTAAATTCATGATGAGATTGTGAACCAAATGAAAAATACCTTAAACCAAATAAAATAATTAGTATGTAATATAATATTTTACTACTTTAGCATGAAATTCGATAAGATAAGTCAAGTCATGATAAAATATTATTTTGAAGTTCTAAAATAATTCAATACTATTTAGTATTCAGAAAAAGACGCTAAAACCTACTTTGCAACCATTTAATATCTTTATTAAGTCAACAGTCTACGCTCAAAACGAAACACTAACAAGATTTTCGGAGCACTTTGAAATCACGTAACTATTCGAAGCCGCAAAAACTAAAGAGTGAATAAAATTTAAATGTAAAATTTTAATATTTGTACTTCAAAGATTCATCAAACTGACTACGTTTTAACTTTTTCCAAATGAGTGTCAGTCAACTGCGTGAATAAATTTTTAATTTCGGGTAATTTGATTCGCGTCTAAGAAACTGAATGCCAAAGACTGAAGAATAAAAGTGTCACGTAGAGAATAGGTGCGATTTTCGCAAATGAGCTGCTCAATATTCAAAAGGCAAACGCCTTACAACAGAACAAATTCGAAAGACGAAGTATCGGCAACGGACGGCCCTTAATGTAATTATCATAATGGCGACCAATAAAAGAGAGGTTCGGCATTCGTGACACAGCTTTAAAAAGTACTATCAAAGGTGCCCGAGGCGGAAAACGTCGCATCTTATTTAGCGCCCTCAAGAAAGAGGGTACGACGATTGGGGCCTTACCTAATCACATTACGACAGTGAAAGAGCTCCGTATAAAAAGGATCGAAACAGATTTGCATGAAACGTCACAGTCGATTTTGACTAGTCACCCGCTTGTAAAATATGTAGATATCAATAAATCATCAACAGCGCTTGTTAGACAAAACTGTGGTGAATTGTGAATGCATTTGAAATTTAATATGAAAACCGGTTTTATCACAACCCACATGGATTGATCCAAATCACCCTCCTAATATTACACAATAAGGGCAATTCCATTCACATCTATATCGGGAAGTACATCAGGCGTGAAGTCTTTTATATTTGGAGTCACGTGTCGACCAACGTCCAGGAAACCGAGAGTGCCGAATGTGTTTGAGCGAATCTAATGCACTCAAAACCATGCGACGGCGATGCTGGGTAGTAGGGCGAATTTGGGGTGACATTGGAAACAATGAAGAGCAAAATTTGGAGACTGTATTATTTGCGGAAAAATCAATGGTGAAACGCTTCCGATGGTAGCAGCCGGAGCGGCGACAGGAAGGCTGATCATTATTATTACAGTCCATTCCCTGAATAGGAGCGTGCCGACCTGCTTCCGTGTATAACGTTTCCTTTTATTGCAACTGATGGCTTTATAAAAGCGGTTATTTTGTCGTTAGCCTGTCAGCCCCTTTAATTTTCGATGTACGTGTAAATTAATAAAATTATATGTATGGAACTGTTTAATTCATTACTGCATGGTTTCAATCTTTTATAGGCTGATAAATGCCTGCTTGGCGTCAATATTCGTACATGTTCTGTCGCTAATGGACAGTGATTGTTAGATGGGTCGACGTTTTCATGTTTGTGAATCCAACAAGACCAGACACTTAGAATCGATGAGAAATTATTGCCTGGAAAACATAGATCTACATCACTATTAATTACCTAAAGTCGATTGGATGACAACTTATCAAAAAATGCCCAATATAAATATCATAGTTCTGATAAATTTGCGACTTTGTATTACTCAGAAGTCTTCAAGAACATGGAAAGATACTTAATTTCGCTAAAAAGTTTTGAAGTCGGTAAAAGCAAAGATGGGTTTTCAACAGTTTTCTTTTTAAAACAATGTTACTGGTATAGTTTTTAATGCGCTGTGCGAGTTACAACATGAAATATCCATTGCCTTAATTATAACATTCTTGAAAAATAAATAGTTGCCAAGCGTAGAACTTTGACCTGGCTATTTTTTTTTTTCAATTTTATAGCGTTATTTACAACTAACTGTTGACCGCGACTTTGTACGCGCGGGCAGAAAATTAGGTCCTGAAATAAGATTATAGCAAATTATAGTAGGCATAATTTCATGTCAGCAATATTTTATAGATTCGGATCCAAAGGATCTACAAACAAACGAACATTTTTACTATATAATAGTATATAATATTGGTATTTATGACAGATTTACTTAGCACCGTTTTACCTATCGTTGAATTTAATGTACTGAGCAAATTGTAAATAACAAAGCCAGCATTCCTTAGCCAAATTAATTGCCACCTCCTTTTTCTTTTTATTATACCAAACCATTATACACGTATGTAAAAAATATAAATGTTTTAATAGTAGAAAAAGCTGTTTATTCTTTTTACTCTATAATAATATACTCTTATTACACCCACGCTTAGTAATAAACTTAAGGGGTATTTTAATTACCAAAACTATACAGGGTGGATGCGACATAGCGACATTTATTGAAACCACAGCTTCTATACATGGCCAGTATGCATTTCCACCGGATAAAAAATTCTCTGGCGAAAAAAAAAATCCACGTCTTCCGAACAAATTGCACGATCGCAATGTTCAAATTGTTCGGAGAACGTGATTTTTTTTTTCGCCAGAGATTTTTTATCCGGTGGAAATTGATACTTACCATGTATAGAAGCTGTGGTTTCAATAAATGTCGCTATGTCGCATCCACCCCGTATAAAGTTGAATTTCACAAACTCTCTCTTAAAATTTTCGTGCTACAATTTTTAGTACATTCGTCTTTGAGACGTAATAATTAAATAAAGTTACAATACATTCTCAAACGAAATGTTAGAGGTTAAACCTTTTGCGGTTTGAACGTAATCAAACAACTTTTTTACGGCTGAACAACTTCAAGTGATTTTTGTTGAAATTTTCTAAAAGTTTTAATTATTTGCAATTCGTTAATTTCATTCCTTTGGCACGCGTTTTCATTACGTGTGTTTGAAATATCAAATAAGAAAACTGCAGTTTTGTTTTGACTGAGATATATAATAATTCATCTCGGTAAAATTGAGTATGATTTTAAAAAAGTCCTTGTTATATTTAAATAAAATTATTCTTATCTCTTGCTCAGCTTATATTTGAAGAATTTAATTTTCTATCATTTTATTCAATCGATACTTCACATAACTAAAGTGACATTTATGACAGAATTTAATAAATCTACATAATTATAACTGTCGTAGACACCAGGGCCGCCGTACCGAGAAACAACCACAAAAATATTGTTCGCTAACTTTTTTACAATTTGTTGCCAAAAAATATCTCGTCACCAAATTGCATCCGTACGAATCAAGTTTGATTCCTCACGCAAAGCGAAGTGCAGGCAATATTTCCTCCATGCCAAACTTTCTGTCACTCGTCAATCTTTCCGTCACATAAAATCAAACGCATTCGCATCAAATCATAAAGTTTTATAGTTCAAAAAAGCCCTTCTATTTGTGATCGAATAGACTAACGGGGGAAACAAAGATCGGGCCCCTTTTTATATTATTGACGTGTCGCGAACTAAATTGGTACCTTTAGGGGAGAAAAAATCTTGTTTCATTTGACGTATTAGGTGTATTTTGCTTGGCACGCACCTTATGTACGGTGAGTCAGGTGTATTACGTGAAATAAGTCCCCTTTAGTCGCTGATCAAAACGGTATATAAATAACGTAGCTTTTGCACGCTACTTTTTCAATATAAAGTACTCTTTGGCGGAAGACATTGCTTCAATATAACTTACAAACTTTTTTTTTGTTTTGTTTTTTAAACGCATTGGGAATAACTCCTATGTCACAAAAGTGTTCACAAACAAACATTTCACACAAAGCACACCCAGAGTTAGAACAAATCTTAGCAGGTCACACAAAGATTTGTCCCGTATGGAGATCGAACCCACCACACCAACGCAGTTGTAAGTTACTTTGTACTGGTTTACTTGCATTTTTATTTAAACATCATATTATTTTTGCATAAAACTTGGTCTCATTGAATAATTGTTTATTTTTCAGCACATTTAGACATTTGTAAATAATGTCTATCGTCATTTTACTTACATCTTTATCCACGAGCCTCGTTTTCATCGATGACATTCTTCGCCCAATGTACTTCATACGTTTGATCGATGCCTTATCTTGCCTACCCAGTCACAAAGCCAACTATGCTAAGTATTACAAGCCACATCAAAGCCAGTAAAACCAAACTTAAATCTTTGTTATAATCAGTTATAACATAATTCGCGTAATATTCCCCTCAAGTCAAACGCAGACGACAAACATACCATGTATCAATAATCTTATCCACGCTAATAATTTCGGCACATAACTGCCTTTGACATCCATTCCACGCATCATTAGCTCTTTGACAAACCCTATTAGGTTCTGCATATAATCATGGAATAATTACGCTCGGTTTAATTACTATCTATAGTTTATTCCGCTTTTAGTTGGCGTCAGTTTTGGAGAGAATGTATGACTTGAGATAACGATGTTATCGTGTATGGGAGGGTGGACTACGTGTGATGGTCAATGTGCTTTGTGCGAGCTTTTCAAAATATAGTCTTGAAAATATTTGCGGGTACCACAGAATACTAAATCGTGCTTGGTACAGAAGATTCAATTCCCATGGATGTTTTTTTTAATTCAATCCTTCCTATAACACAATAAAGTGCAATTTAGCGCTATGGGAATTAGAAAAAATATTTGCGATGAAATTTTAAAGCTATTCATTGCGAATCTAACTTTCCGTGAATGCAAATGTACTATGATGGTACTATGCAAATATGTGGTATATTGCCTTACTGTCAATTTGCATCATCTGACCGTTTTGGCCTTCATTATGAATGCCCGAAAATGATAATTTGGCTCTATAATATGTTTTCATGCGACAAGCTTACTGAACTATTTAATATTTTTTTATATAGTTTGTGAACGAATGTTTGCCAATCTGTGTGTGGTAACTACAACTCATGGACATCACCAATTCACAACGGCAGATGTATCGCTTCATCTGAGGACGAGATATATACCAGGTTTTTTTTAACGACTATATAATATACTAATAATTTAATTTTGACCTAAGCTACCAAATTATTTTATGCTAAGAATGTGTCCATTAACACCTATCTTATTGCCTCTGTTATCGAAAAAGACACATTGTTCTTGTGTTTTTTTAAAGTAGTACTAAACCACTTGAAGCACTCACTTCACTGAACTAACTCAAAAGGTTTCGTCCTTTTAAGTTTTCTAACTATGTCAGTGTCTGATATCTTAGATGTGACAGTAATTTCGGGAACTACAAACGTGAAGCATTGGTGCTGCCACCTTCGACATCATTCACAAGAATCAGCACCACCACCTTCTGTTTTAATAGATTAATACAATTAATCCTATATCAATAGTTATACGTATATCGTAGTAATCGACCGATACGTCCCCTACTGAATGTTTGATAACGATTGCAGATAGGTTTGAGTGCGCCCGCATGTCGCAACCCCGAATAATATACTACAATATACTGCTTCATAAATGTTTTGATTACATTTATCCTTGCAAAGAAATTCGCTCAATGTTACAATATCTACTGCCTTGTTATGATAAAACAAAGCAACATAAAACATAATATCATTTTTTGTGTACATTAACATTAATTTAAATATCTTCTTCGTCGTGTCGATGGCTGAGTCAAAATTTATTGGTCCAATAAGTGGCCACAGTTATGGCGCTCTTGTCGGCGTTCATCGCGCCTCTCTTGTGCAGGTGGTAGGGCATTTTGGACAGTCAATAAGGTGGTCAAGGTTTTGACTTGCCATCGTGGTGAAAGGATTAGCCAATTCGTTTTTAAGACTTGCGTATTGCCCAGGGTGCGCCGGACGTAGGGAATTGTTGTGTACGTCACTCAGGGAGGCTCCTTTCATGCACCCCAATTTAAATATGAAAGATGTATTTAAAATAGAATGTAAAATTTAACTTCCTACTTATCGCATTAAGCTTAGCAAATTATACTCAAAAACAGTTAAAGCGTTGCTCGGAATGCAAAGGTCGCAAGTCTTGTCGGTCCCATATTTTTTTCAACTGGATTATAGCTATCATAATAATTATTTAAGCTTCAGTTTTAGAAAAATAATAATAACCGTTATCGGAAGCCTCAAAATTTACTTATTGATATTAATATTATTTTGTTCATCATGCCTAAGACCTGCGTTAGCTCCAAGTTTAGTCACTACATCCATTGATGCTAATAAATTTTAAATATCGTTAATAGCATAAAGCTGATTACTAAATTCAAAATCGACGTTGTGTTTTCACTTACAAAAACATAACATACATAACTTAAAATCACGCCTATATTACCCAGAAGGGTGTGGCAGAGGTGTAAAACACCCACACTTCACCTGTTATGTTTAGGTCTCATGGGATAGAGGGCGAGCCTATCGCCATCCACCAGGCACAATTCCAACTCCGTGCTGCTAACGTGAATTTTCTGACGGAAAATTCACAAATAACGTTTTGCCCGACCCGGGAATCGAACCCAAGACCTCGCGGTAAGAGGCGCATACGCTAACCACTAGACCATCGAGGCAGACGTACATATAATCCTCTTCAAATATTCTCAAAGCTAAATAAAAGCGAGCGTTTAAAATAACTGTAAATGAAAGCTTTTACCGGCGCTAAGTTGCATCCCTTAAACACACCAGAATCGTGTCCCTAAATTAGCCACCCCTTGCAAGACGGTAAGCGGTACAAATCCGTCGGATCGATCCTTCACTGCCCCACCCTAAGGGTTAAGGCCCCATTACCAGATAAATATATGCAATTTATTACATTTACCAAATTTACATACACTTTGAGAACATGTCTCTTGACTTAAACGTCGTTAGAGGGCGCGGAATGACGTGGCAATTTCTAAAATAAACGAGAGGTAAAGTGTGGAAGAAACGTTTCAAAGCATGTTATTAGGTACTTAGGGAAAATTGTTTTAATAGCCAAGTAAAAATAACAGGGGGCACCAAACAATTTTGACGAAAATACATTTCTAAAAGGATTTTAGTAAATGCATACTTTATACTGTAAAAATGTTCAACTATTTCTAAGTATAATTTGCTAAGCATAGCTAAATGTTTTACAAATAAAATCAATAAGAAGTTAAAATAAGGTACGCGTTCTTTCTTTACATTTATTCTAAATTTGTGCAATGGATTAACGTGACGTCACGTAAAATACAGTTCAGAAATTTTGGATCCTGGCAAGAGGCGAAGTGGTTAAAAGCTGCTGCCCCGTATGCAGAAGTCGCAGTTTGAAATTCGGCCGGTTCCATAATTCTAGCACAGCTTTAAAAAAACAATTTATGCTGTAGGTAGAAAAAACATTAACATGACACCTAGGTTTTTTGAAGTTCATATGGATTTCCAAACATTTTCAATTCGATACTAATCTAGATCATTAATTGACAACCAAGTAATTCAAATTAATAAGTTTATATTTAGTCATTCGTAAGATACTTTAAATCTTAAATCAATTTGCTATTTTCCATCTTTTAATTAGACTAACCTAACCCAGACTCGCAAACAAAGTCCGACATCATGGCGGAATGAAAATGAAATTCTTTCTTCATTTTGCAGTAGGTATTTCAATCTTGAGGACTCCCTCTGAGTCGGGATCCCTAATTAGTGTATATTATTAGCATAGATATTAGAGATCGTTGGCGGACCCCGAACTTTTGTGAAAAAAGAAATATTACGAAGACCGTAGTCTTCCAAAAATAATTATTCAATTAGAAGTTTCTTCGCCCTTGTCATAATTAGTCAAAAAGATAATTAAGCTACTTTCTTATAATGTACTATGGCTAGATTTTTTAAATTTTATTATCGCTGATTTTAATAAAAATATTGTTTTATCTCGAAAATAGAATATTGCGCTCAGACATATTTGACTTAAATGAAGATTTTTTTTGATAAAATAACGTTGGTAATTAGATATTATATATAACATGCTATTGTTGCATTCAAATTTAAGTTTACTTAATTATCATAGAATAAACGTTAGTTTACCTTTAATTAATTATTATTCGCCGAGTTTTTTGCCAATAACATTGGGGTCGGCTTCTAGTCTAACGAATACAGCTGAATATCAGTATATCACGGGATGTGGCGGTATCCGCACATAATCACGTGAGATATGTCGACGAGTGCTGAATCGCGATAACGAAATGTTCACAGAGAGTATACATATATACCACTTCCAATATGCTACCGTTGGACAGCTGTCCGCCAGGCAATACCACCGAGCCTGGTCGGAGGATCCTCCCTTTGTGGTGGAGGAACATCACACCCTGTTCCTCTACAATACACATTCTTAGACTAGTCGTCAGACTCTCTGGCCTCTGACTTACGACTGCCATAGATTTTCAAATGGCAACCGGGACGGACGAATTACCATGCTATGCAAGACACGGATATAACCTTTATTTACAATAACATAATCAATTCATTTCGCCGACAGTAAAATTTCATTTTAATTCATTTTTAATAAACCTTAATACGGTTTTGTTATTCATCTAATGATTTATTGACATGACTTTATATGCGTATTCACAAAATATTCGAGGGAATTGCGATAAATGCGACCAAGAATAAACCTGCTCTTATTGCGATGCCATCTATCTTTGATATCAAATGTTTATGATCTTTATCATCACATAACATTCATCTTTAATACGTCTTTTTCGCACTATTTTTCTTTAAAACATTACTTAAATCAAAGATCAAAATCCCCAGCCATAAAAATAATATTTATTACAAGTACTTGAAGCTTGCAACCCTGATGAATTGATTGCCACATAAACTGCATTCGGGACATTAAAAATGTGCAATAAACTCAAGCCCTCCGGACATTAAAGTAAGTTTTTAAATGGAATTTCTCTATTAGTTGGGACGTTCGACAAATGGACAGACGGAGTTGTGCATTAAAGGACTTTGGCAGTATTGCCTTAGGCAACGCGTGGCACAGGCAGGACGAATCCAATGCCAGTATTGATCGGAATAAAAAAATATATATTCGATAGTGGTACGTAGTGGCTGACTTTTTAACTATAGCCGCAGGGTAAAGGATGATAAATCAAAATTTGTATGATCTTGATAATACGAGATTAACCAGCTAAGTCGAGATTAGTAAAAACTCACTAATATTAAATAACGGTTTACAACACCCACACTTCTATGTTTTAGGTATCATGGGATAGAGGGTGAGCCTATCGCCATCCACCGGTACAATTAAATAAATCGTTTTTTATCGCAGTCTTTTATTGCTACTTAATTCCATAACGTTTACCAATTGCACCCTAAAAGTAGCTATTGTCAGTAAGATCGTAAGTTTAAGTAAAAAAAAAAAAGGTTTTTTTACACAAAAAAGGAATATTATGTTTTTAAACTTTCGCGATTTGAGAACATTTTTCTAAAATTAGACAACGTGACCAAGAATGATGCAAGTCATTCGAATCGTCGAGCATAGGGTATTTATTTACCTTTATAATAATTACGCGATTCAGATCCGTTGTCTAATTTTTGAAAAAAGGAATAATTGAATTCGTTGAACAAAGATATTAGGATAGCGTGCACGTTAAAAATAAAAAGGATAGAATTTACTAAATTACATTAGCGGTTGAACCGGGTACAAAACGAAACGGACGAGCTACACCCAAACATTTTTCAAACGAAATTCCAGACGGTCTAGACAAAATAAATGTACAGGAACCTCTCTCATTACATTTGGCTTAAAAAATCGTGGAGCGAAGCTAGAGGAACAAGTTGATAAATTAAATGGCTCTCATGTTCTAGTTACCGAGACTTCTAATACGGTTAGGGTCAGGACAGAATCAGTCGTGCAATCTTTATCTGGAAGAGAGATAGCCAACTGTTTCATCGAGATAAACTTTGCCTTTCGTTCGCGATATGTTTTATTACAACTTGTATCAAATATGAATTAATTGTGCACAAAGAAATAAAATGTTTGTAAACTTTTTTGCTGCTGTTTCTACCGTAAAAAGGATCTACTTCTTTGGAGGCCTTTTGTAAATAAAATTGTGAAGATAATATATCTGTCAAAAGTAGTCATGGAACTTTAATTACTGTGTTTTTGTTAGTTATGTTCAATTCTACCATATGCAATGCTACAAAAAGTGCAATAAGTGTAGATAAATGTACTGGGTGAAAATTATATCGTGACGAAGCCACTTACACTGTTCGAGATAATGAGATCCGAGGTGCAAAAAAACATTTTTTTTCCGACTGATTATAGAAGAATAACATAACGTTCGATTCAACAACGACACTCGGTCAACTTTGCGATTTTTCAATAAAAAAATATTTATATTTGTAGTTTTTCGAGCTAAAGCTGTCACACCTAAAGCTTTCATAATATCATACTTTTAATTATTAAAAAGTGTTTTAACAAGCTTATTTTCATACAATTGCGAGTTTTGTGAAGTTTTTTTTCGCTTGACCTTAAATAATTTAATTTTTAAATTTTACAACAACAATAGAAAAATAACAATCAAATTCAGTGTTTACATAAAAATATACATACATATAAACGTAAATTACGTTTTCTGGTATTCGAAATATTATTCAAGCCAACATTAATGGGCTTCAGAGGTTTATTGGTGATTTACGCAGTAATAACACAACCTGGTACGCTCAATTTAATTTAGCAGGCTCTTACCAAAACAAAGTAATTTCCCTGAAATTCAATTACAGAAAAATTATAACCCAATCATAAAACATTCAAAATATGTAGGAAGAAACAATTTTTCCGTCGCACTCTTTTATTCTAAATTTATTAAGGGTCACCCTACCTCCTGTAAGTAACTGTTAGGAAAACGGAACGTTTAAATTCCGGGGAGAAGTGTCGTCATATATCACTGGAACATAATTTCTGGTTCCCCTATAAAAAGTGAACTGGAAGTATCCAGTGCAGCAGACGTCTGTTTCTTATATCGTATACTAGAACTGATTGTTTTTATAGCTAAGGGTGCCAGACTTAAACTTTGAATCTATGAAACACGTGCGGAGAACTACGGTAAGGTAGGGGCCCCTCGGGTAAACCGTTGTTTAATTTGGTCATCTAATAACAGAAACAATATTTACTCTATTTTTGTTTGTTTGCTGGTGTTGGCATAAAAAAAAAACAATGTAGCTATTCGATTTGTTTCCACAGTAACAAAGTTATAATAAAGTTGCAGCGCTCGAATTGTTTTTAGAATCAAATATTTGAGTCAATGTTATTTTGTTTCATTTGAATTGTTAATTCTTATTTTTCAAAACCAATCTCCACTCTCCACAAATTAATCTAGTAAATGGCTTTTACAGTAGCTAAACTTATCTTTGAATCATCATGTACTGAAAACCTATTTAACAACCATACTTAAAAATCAGCTAGATGTAGGTAATTTAAAATAAATAATGTTATGGTTCATCCAAACTCTCACTTTGCTTTTAAAACATCCTTTAGTAAAAGCTGCACCCACGCCAATTAAGTACCACTCTCCATTAAAGAGTAAAATTCTAACATTAATATCAACAGTGGGTATTTTGCCCTTTGTGAGGTAAAAGTTCAACGATAGTAATGCATGATTGTAAAAACCCACCTCAGACCATTTTTTTCGAAACTCTTTTTATGACGGATTTATATTCTCTATGGCAAGACGAACTGTTTGAGTGTAAAAACACACTTCGGTCATATACGCATCACTTAGTTATAAGGGCACGAAAAATTCAATGTATGTAAAAATCCACCTTATCCTGGATGAGGTGTATTTTTACAACCAAACATGTGGCAACACCTACAACTGTCAGCAGTGTCAGCTGTCAGTATTGAAGTTTTTAATTAATTGACGTATAGGGTAGTTTAAAACTTTAATAAAGAAAGTTAGTTGGAACAACTGAAGTAATTGTAGCGGACGCAAATTTAATTAAATTGTATTGGTTGGTTAAAATGAGTGCGGAAGCGGCAAATTTGTTAAATTTAAATCCAGGTGAGTCTTCCTCAAGTGAAACTCGTACAAAAAAACGAAAGGATAACTCCGCTGATTATTCCCGGAATAAAAGCAAACGAGCACGTCTTCATGGGCAGGCTTATGTGACGACCAAAAACAAAACTGTACAGGCTAAGACACTAGGACCTCCTTGCAAGTGTGCTAAAAAATGCTGTGAAACCATTTCCGAAAATGACAAATTAGAGAATCTCGCCAAATTATATAATCTGGGGACGAAAAATGAACAGGATATCTATCTCCAGGGATTAATATCCTGTAAGGACGTAAAACGACGCCGAGTGCAGAAGGACAACCCATTGAGACAGAAAATGTTTACATACACCATTCAAATTGGTAACGAGAAGAAAGATGTATGCCATTTTGCTTTTCTTAGCTTGTTTGGCATTACTAAAGACCGTGTTAAGAGGCTCCGTGACTTATTGGTCTCGGGTAAAATACCGGAAGACAAGAGAGGAAAATTAAAAACGGTTAATGCGATGTCTGGTGACGAAATTACTGCAGTAATTTCTCATATATCCTGTTTTCCAGCAAAAGAGAGCCACTACTCTTCTGGTATTATAAAGTATCTTCCAGCTGACCTATCAGTAAAAAAAATGTTTCGACTTTACAAGGAAAAATACCCAGGCACCAGGATTAAGTACGAATATTATAATAAAATATTTAGGGAGAACTTCGCTCTTCGTTTTGGACGACCAGCTGTAGATACGTGCTGCCTCTGCGAGAGTCTAGACTTGAGGATTTCTTCAAAAACACTGAATGACGTGGCGAAAAAGGTTGCTTTGGCCGAAAAACTAGTACACAAAAAGAGGGCAAAGAAGTTCTATAATAAACTTCAAGAAGCAAGGCAAAGATCCCTAGAAGATGAAACGTTCCTGGGAATTTGCTACGATTACATGCAAAATGTATCACTCCCAATCATCCCAGTGCAAGAAATATTTTATTTGCGTCAATTGAGCGTTTCTATCTTCTGCATCCACAATTTGAAAACGGGCAAAAGTGTCCTGTTTTTATACCACGAAGGGCAAGCAAAAAAGGGACCAAACGAAGTATGCTCGTTTATTATGACATACATTAAAGAGTACGTTGACGATAAAGTGGAAGAACTAATGCTCTTTTCTGATAATTGCGCAGGGCAAAACAAAAATAATACTGCAGTCAGAATGAATATGGCTTTAGTAGACAGTGGGCGTTTCAAGAAAATTCAACAAATATTTCCAATGCGTGGTCATTCTTTTTTGCCGTGTGATCGAGCATTTGGGATTATTAAAAGAAGCCTTCGTCGCAAAGAAAGGCTGTATAGTGTACAGGAACTGATGGAGTTAATCGTCTCTTCGAGCAGACAGAGTGATTTTTTTACAGTTCACTTAGTTAGCGGAGAAGATGTGACTGAATTTAAGAAATGGTGGATGCAACACTTTAAAAAGACTGCACTATCCCTTGAAACAAAGGATCGGCGAATTCCGAGGACGCATAAAGTGAGCTTCAGTATCTCAAAGTTCCATCACCTCATATTCGAAAAAATCGGCAGTGACGTACCGGTAATGACGCATGAATTTATTGATGGAATGGTAAAAAATACTTTTTTGCTGAAGATAAGATCACAGAGTACCGTATCGCTACCAAATGAACCTGCGTATGGATCAAGGCAGCTTTGCATTAATGCAAAAAAGATGCAAGACTTAAAAAAATGCGTCCAGTTTGTGCCTGAAGACGAGAAAATTAAATTCTGGGACAAAATATTGCAGTGGCCTACAGCTGACAATGTTGAAGATGAAGAATTAGACTAATTCACGTATTAAATACTGAAAATAAATAAAATAAAACATTAGTAAAACTTGACTTTGATTGTAAAAACACACCTTGTACAAGATGACTGTAAAAATCCACCTCATCCCAAAACTTAAAATAATAAAATAAAACAATCTATTATGTATAATGCAACCTACTTTTAAACATAGCACATTTTATATATTTTTAACATAATTAGCAAAGAAAATAAAAATATGCAGTTCATTTTTTTACACCAAACAGTTTTCATTGATTTTCCGAAACTTTTGCATTAGGTCTGAGGTGGGTTTTTACAATCATGCATTCAGTTTTAAATGACAATAATTTGTGACGACTGTAAAAACCCGATCCTTTGCGGGTCCATATTCTCGCAATATTGATGAAAACTGATACCATTCGAATTTGACAGCAACTGTAATACAAATCCCTGAGCTATCCGAATAATCTCGACCACAATTCGTTGCGAGCCCCTCTTTCACCAAACCCGAGGGATGGGATTCTAGAAAGTTTATTTGAATCATTCAAATTATTTCTACATTCAAAAACTGATTCAATAGCATTCAAATTTTATAGGCAGCTCTCACAAACAAATTATTATTTTGTAACTCTTGTTTGTCAGAGCCGCAAAAGATGAAATTAATAATTTCTCAAAAATCATCCACCAACCTAAAAATATTTTTTTTTAATTCATAAACAGGCAATTTTATTTTATTTTAAGAACTCATGTCATTGTTATTTTTCTGTACGCCAACATTATCGGCGCATATGTTTGTAAAGTTATCGTCTCATAACTTGAACAATGTCTTTAAGACTGAAGAACTGTCTTGTGCTCAATCTCTACCTTTTATACTCGGTATTTAGGAACTATTTTAAATTACAAATTCAAATCATCATAAAATTATATTACGGATCAAAAATATTTTTAAATTGCTAATCTTGAATCGATTAATTTAAATCCGATCGATCGTGTCCCAACCCTACTCACCCTAAATCAAAGCATCCGCGTCACAGCTCAACAATAAAAAAGGGAATATTTATTCGTTATTTGTTGTCGGTTCGTATTAAAATAAAGCGGCTATCTAGGCCTCACCACCCTCCTTCTGCCTTATCTAAGATCTCGATTGCATAAAATTCTCATCTCTCTTTTGAATGTGACAGTCGACGGCCAGGGAATACGCATCTCATTTTGGTACTGTCTGCTATATTTCTTATGGGTATGTATGCAATTGTGATTAGGAAACTAGTGACTTTTGGCGTGTAATGTGATCAATTATTATTATTATTGAGAATACGGGTTACTCTGGCGACGTCTCGCTCTGTGCGAGACGTCGCGCGACGACGACGAAACGCGATTAATCGCCCAGTTGATGAATCTACGTAATAAATTCGAAACTAGTCGGCATATACCGGCTAAAATAACGTGAGTAACCCGTATTCTCAATAATAATGTCTTCACCTCACGTCGGTTTTAATAATAATTATTATTGTGATCAATTATATTTTTAGCTGTTCTTTTCAGGTTCGTTTCATAGGGGGTGGCGTCTATAACTATCCACTGGTAGTCATTCCAGACTCCACGATGGTATGAGCAGCTGAGAGCTCAGATTCTTCTGATGGCAATATCCCAAAACACTTTTACCTGAGATGTAACCAGAGATCGCATGGCGAATAGTGCATGACCAATTTCGCTGGAGCAACTACAAAGATTAGCTGAAAACAAAAAACGCTGTGAACTTAACATAGCAATAGATCCAGAGTCTAAAACACAGTGTTGTTGCTAAAAAGGAAAATAAATACCTAGACACATAATTGCTTACGTGTGGACTAGTGGACTGGAAGAGAACACATCTTTTGCTGTAAGAAAGACAATGGTTACCCTGCACTACAGTGAGTGTACACACGACTACAAATCAAGTTATACATTTCCAGCTGCTGCATAAGCTGGTCTCGCATAGTGCTTGAAGCCTGTACAAAGTAAGACTACCATATACTAGCAATGTATAATCGACGACCGGTTGGCGGAGTGGGTAGTGTACCTGCCTGCGGCGCCGAGGTCGTGGGTTCGATTCCCACTTAAGACAAATCTTTGTGTGCATGAACATGGGGGTTTGTCTTAGTCTGGGTGTTGTATAATAAGTATGTATTTACAAAAGAAAAGTATATATAATGTATTAGTATCAGTTATTCTAGTACCCATAGTACAAGCTCTGCTTAGTTTGGGACTAGATGGCGTTGTGTGTGAGTTGTGAAATATTTATTTATTTATTTATTATAGCTAAATGTGTAGCCGTAAGTACATACCATATTATATTTAAATTCTCTGACTGTGTAAGGGTGTGGTGATAATAGTGACAGACATCCCCCACCATTTCGCATTACTTTTTGAATTAATGTTATCAAGTGTACGATAGCACACATCTGTTTACCCCTTTTAGATCCCCTTAGGTTGATTAAGCTGTGTCTGTACACATTACTTTAAATTATGAGGTCAGAAAATGAATAATTGTGTTTTACCTCATTACTTTAAAAAGTACATTACAACGTAATAACAGTGACTAATTAATGAAGTAAGAAGTGATGACACGTCATTTGAATAAATGACGTCATTAGAAATGTTTGGTATAAGTTTTGAGACTAAACATGGTTATTTTCTTTTATCGTGAACAAAGAGATTGCATCAGTAAAATATCGAAATAACTCGCTACAACAAAATATACATGGTAAATATCCCGTTATATCTAAGATTTAGTATCAAAATGTTTGGTGTTCAAGTTCTATCATTTAAACATTTAAAAAAATAACATATCAGCAGAGTAATATCAGTTTTTGATACATGCTGGTATAAAAATTCAATATCGCGTATAGAGATTTTTGAAGCATGTTGCTACAATAGAACTGTTGCAAATCTTCTTTCCTTTGATACATACATATTTTGCAAATATTTTATTTATTTTCACTTGACTTGACCTAATAAAAATCAGCTACTTTATAGCTAAAAGTAACTTATTCAAAATTATTCTTATTTTAAAACCTGTTTCCCTTGTTTTTTTTATAAACGACAATTTACGTTTGAACTAAAGTAGATTTTATTTTTTATTGTATAAGGTATTATATAAAAGTCCCTACAGCAAACGGCAAGAATACTTAATGGAAACACATTTCTATTTTCTTTCTCTGAAAACACTTTTAGTGTCAAACTAACGCAATAAAAGCAAGGGTGTACGGCACGTGCTCGCCTAGGGCGGGTTCGATTCTCCGTTAATGCAGTCTGCGAATTATCAATTCAATTAAATTTCAAATGTTAGGTGCACGGCTGTGACATGGCCTTAGGCATAAATGCTGGTGACAGACGCAAAAATTGGGGGTTCGTTCTACTGGTTTGGTTTTAGACAGTCAAATAATAATGACAATTTGAAGGAATAATTGGATTTGTTTTGTGATTTTAATGCATTATGTTTCTTTTGAAAAGGGGCAAGCCCTTGTGGCGATAGCTAGCAATTAATTCCACGTCAATGAAGAAAAACAAAGGTGAACTGAAAATAAATATTCCAACAGTTAGAAAATATAACCAGCTGCATCCAAGATTAAAATATTAAGCACGTGTTGAACCATGTTGATTTTATTCATATCCATGCATTTGTGCATTATATACATTATATTTAAATATTTAGTATGTGTAAATATAAACAATGTAACATTTTTCTATTGTGGATGCAACAAGTGAATATTTACACACTAGCCACGCTTTATAAATATAATAGTGATTATCCTGAAATTATTATCTTTAAACACATTATTTAATATATTTTCTTTTAAAGATAAGTACGGTATGTTAAATGCAATGTATTTTATGTTTCTTGTAAATGATTAAATAAAGGACTTTAAAATTTTATGCAAATGAATGAGTGTATGAAAACACATATTATTATATTTATCATTGATTGATTTTATCAATCACAACACAAATTTTAGACTTAATGAAGCCTATGCTTTACTACATAATAACAAAATATTAGAAGTTCAATATATACTCAGAAACAGTTGAAAATGATGGGAGCGGCAGGATTAGAACCTGTGGCCTCCACGCACACCGGGCAGCCGGTTTAACCAACTAGCTACGGACGCCTCCTGCCAGGACCCTAAATTTCTCAACTGTATGTTACGTCATTTTGTGACGTCACGTTTATCCATTTGTTCCTATCTTAAGTAGGATACAAAGATCACAGGTTTAAATCCTGCCAGTACCATAATTTTCAACTGTTTCTCAGTATAATTTGCTAAGCATAGCTAAATGCTATAAAAATAATTGACGACCGGATGGCGGAGTGGGTAGTGTACCTGTCTGCTACGCCGAGGTCGCGATTTCGATTCCCGCTTAAGACAAATCTTTGTGTCCATGAACATGGGGTTTGTCTTAGTCTGGGTGTTTCTATATATAATAAGTATGTATTTACAAAAGAAAAGTATATATGTATTAGTATCAGTTATTCTAGTACCCATGGTACAAGCTCTGCTTAGTTTGGGACTAGATGGCGTTGTGTGTAAGTTGGGAGATATTTATTTATTTATTTTTATTATTTATAATCAATATGAAGTTCAATATTTCTTACTTGAATATAAGACATTACCATAACACAAATTCACCAATTTCTTCCACTCCTTGGAGTATGTTATAGTATCGTATTCGTATAGTACAGCGGCAGTTAGCCAGCCTCCCTTATTAATTGGTCTATTGCAGTAAGTAATTACCCGCTGCGGACAAACTGAGACCATTACTGGTAGATGCAACTACTGGCATAACTTTATTAATTGCTGAGTTACCAAACCTCGTTGTTAATAGTTGTTTCAAATAATAGTGTTTATTTGTTGATTATTGGGCAGATATGGAAATTATGCAGCAGAGTGCTAACACTTATCAATAGAGATTAAAATATATTACTTTAGGTACTTTGATTTTAAAGCTACGACGAATGCTAAAGTGCCACCTGAACAAAAGTTTAAAGAAATGGTATTTGAGTTGGTAGCTACCTATTAGAATGTTTTAATTAAATAGTCCTCACTCATGCTCTTAACCAAACTCCATTTTATTCCACCAAATACCATACCATAGACTAAAAAGTAACGTTGCTATTATATGATGGTTTCAAAGTGAGGTTTGTAGGGCAACTTTTAATAGTGGTTTTAAAGTAACGTATTCTTTTTCGCCTTTCAATCACAATTCAAAATTAGAATATTTTTGTATGGCGAACTCACAAAACTTGATGGCGTTTGAGTGGCCATATGACATCACGACATTCGTCAGGACTAAGATCACACTGCGTTGCATCTTGTAAAATATTTATCTAGCAAACTAAATTATAGTGTCATGCCAACAGTTTAATTAAAAAATTACAAATGACAACGAACAGCATCAATTCGATTTAGTGAGAGCACCATAATGAGATTAAACACATAATCTTTACTGAACTCGCGTGACGCAATGCCAATTGGTCTACACTTGTCTAATACGAGAAACAAAAGGTAAACATTACTAGTTCGTCATAGGCAGGGGAGAGAATCATTGCTTAGGGTAACTTTCATTAACTTTTCCAATGAATACAGGCATTTGCCTCCAATTTGCCTGCAGTTATTGCAAACCTTTTGTACTGAGTACTATTGACTGCAAAGTTTAATCGCTGTTAGGATTTAAACGGAAAACTTTGTTCAATTCCCTTCTTACTTATTCCTTTAATCTTTATCGTACGTTAAATCATAAAGTTGGCTACTGCAGCCATCTAAGAGCACACGAAAGGGCTAATAACACACTCCACTAAGAGGCAGTCACCGTAGCCAAAATCGGCCTGATATATATATATAATTATATATATATAATATATATATAATTATATAAATTTTGTATTTTGATGTTTGTTTTGACGTGTTCAAGCGCCCCTTGGGGCCTATGGAAATAAATGATTTGATTTGATTTGATTATATATATCAATGAAAATGTTAAACTGGTAGACAAACTGATTGAATAGTGGATAGGTAGATACATATTGATAATTGAAGAATTTGAAATCCCCTCAACTGTCGATCGACCACCTCATGGCTGGTGTCAAAACACGCGCATCTGTCAAACGCCAGCTGCTGGTCGATTTTTCCCGCCGTATTTTAACGGCTCAAATAAGCATTGATAGTATATTTATCCTGCTCTTACTTATACGTACGTACGGGCGATACGACAAGGATGGAATATAACATCACATGGGACACTTGAGCCGCTAATGTAAACAATACTTTTTTGTTTATGTCGAGACTTTCATAGTGCGTAGTTGGTGAATACGACCCGAGTGTTTTGAGTGTGTTTTTGGCAGTTTTCTTGTGATTTATTGGAAAAAGTTAAGTGTTAATCATGAGCGGGTAAGTAATAAACAGTTTTTAATTCATAACTTGCGTTTTAGACTATGATTGTTGGTTGAAAGTGATATGTTTATAAAACAATGTCTGACTTTTGGCGTGCTTGCCCTCTACATTTTGACTTTTTTTGCATATAAATACTACAATAGAAGCAAAATGTAGTTAGTAACATCATATAGACATCTTACTACATACGTTTACTGTATTTAATCGGTACATTCTCATTTCTATTTTGCGAAATGAATAAAACTAAAATACGCAGCACAAATCGACCGTCTAATGGCACATTGACAGACAGGCATATTTTGACTTGTTTTGCTTATAAATACTAAAATAAGAGCAAAATGTAGTTAGTAACATCATATTAGTCATCTTACTACATACGTATACTGTATTTAATCGATACATTCTCATTTCTATTTAAAAAAAATATAAAATTTTATTACGCAACACAAATCGACCGTCTAATGGCACATTGACAGACTGGGAAACCTCAAGCAAACGTGTAGAAAATTTGTCAAGTTTTAATTTAGATTTATAAAGTAATTTTGTATGGCAGTATGCCCTTTATTATATTTTTCGATTTGTACAGATCATGAAACTGTAGAATTAAAATTCACGTTCACCTACCGTTCACTAATTTTCACCCAAGGTTTAATACATTATTTTAGAATAAAATGATACTTAATTGTATTATTTCTGTTAGTGTACTTCATACAGATTTAATAACATAAATTTTTTATACATCTTTCATACAATTATGAAGTAATCGTCATTTTAATGCGCCGCGGCGATATCGCGAGAGACCACCCTCGACGATTTTGACAGATGTGGGTATATAGGTTTTATAGCGGCTGACAGTTGAGAGGCAGAGACAAACTATCTTACAAAAGCAAGGCCTCCAAACTTGCTCGCTACATACGTCAAACTAAAAAAATTTTTTCGTTGAGCTGTAAAATGTTTGATATCCCTGTAGCGAAGACAATCTCTAATCGCAACAAGTCGTGCTCGTTTACGTTATAGCCTCATAATTACATTAACTACGCAATGCATGTGTTACACTGCTGATGTACAGGGTGAAGCGGTTTAAGCTTGCTTTTATCAAATAAATACTGCAATTTAGACAGTTTTTTTAAACTTTCACTTTGAATGACTGATGTTAACATTACGTTGTATAGTTCTACTGTGACCAAAATTTAGTTTTTCCTTGAGACGTTTAATTTCTTACTTCTTCTTCTTTTCGTTTCAATGGTCAAAATTGTGTATAAACCCCGCCCAGTATTTAGCCACAGTAATAGCGCTCTCTGTGGCACTGTTTAGGCAGTAGAGCAGTTATTAGGGCAATAACTATTTCCTACGTCCGGCGCACCCTGGGCAATTCGCGAGTTCTCCAAAGCGAATTGGCTAATCCTTTCACCACGATGGCAAGTCAAAATAAATTTGACTCAGCCATCGACACGACGAAGAAGAAGAAGAGGGCAATTAGGGCACTCAAGTAAGTGAGTCATTGTTTGCTGAGGTGCACCGCAATCGCACTGTTCTACCCCATTTTTCCAGATTTTGTCTGCAGCGGCCAACCTGGAATCTCAGTCAATTAAAGGATTTATATATGGGCTTCTTTCTTCTTCGGCAACAATCAGTCCAGAAAAGGTCAAAATTGTGTATATAAATTATTATTTTATACTTAAAACACACATAATTGCTACCTAGCTAAGAGCTTATTATGTCAACATATTTGCTTCTTTCAAGTTTCAATTAAATGCATTAGACAGCTCTGTTCACATATTACAATGTAGCGATAGTACTTGCCCAAATGAACCTGAAATGCAATTTGACTATTTTATTAAATAAAACACAATCAATTGTTTCCCTATGCTTTCTTTATTATTATTATGGTTCATAACTTGAGTACCAAACACTCAATTAAACACAACAGAGGTTCACCAATAAAACAACGAGGACACAATCATAACAACATCCTGTATAAAGGAGTTACCCCAGCGCCCCGGTCAGACAAATTGTCGCACCCCATGTTCGCATTATTGCCGATATTTAATTGTTTGCGTAATTTATTTCTCTGAAGTAGGGATGGCGGGATGTGTTCAGAATGGTATACCGGTTTTTGTATTCGATTGGAGCTTTTTAATATAACGTACTAGGCTACTGGCGTGTAGTCCATCTGATGGCAAAAACTACGACCTATGAGTATACGTAATCCACAACAACAGATTGTAGATACGTCAATAATACATCTGAGGGTTATAATAGTCTAATGGCTCATGTAGTCAGTCAGTAGTTTCGGGGATACCTCACCACCAACCACAAGTACAAGCACTAGTGATGCTCTCGACCTGGAACTTTTTCACTAAAGGTCTATCACTAGTTTTTTACATTTTTTTTGAATAGCCTACGAGCGTGTCCCACTACTGGGCAAAGGCTGCATGACTTCCAAGTCTTTCTGTTATTTGCTATCCCTGGCCAATCGTTTTAAAATGCATCCAAGTCGTCCCACCATCTCCGTTTGGGCCTTCCTCGTCGCCGTTGACCGTCACGTGGTACCCAGTTGGTCGCTTTTTGGTCCCACCTCTTTGGACTCATACGGCAAACGTGGCCAGCCCAGCCCTACTTTAGCCTAGAAGACTTTTGGCCTTCGTATGGTACTTCGAAATTATTTTACTACCATGCTTTCATGGCTGAAGAAGCTTTCTGTTTTTTTGTTACATAATTATATATCTGTTTCCACAAACCGGTCGGTATCTAAATACGTACAAAGAGTGCATATATGATAGAGTTAGCGCGCAAAACCAGAGGGCACCAAGCAGAACTAAACGTTAGTACAATTTAGGATGGCATCACATTCATTGCGGCAGTGACATATTTCAATGTTAGTCACGCGCTTGCAGGGCTACCATTTAATTGTATTACGGCTGTGAGTACATACCATTGTATACAAGACAAAAATCAATGAGCACAGACAATTCCTAAAATACTGGCAGATGGATGTCCGAAACAACAAAGCTGAAATTTTATATCTTTTATTCAGATATTGTACCACCAGATTAGACATCTGTAAAATACAGCCTAGGTACATACTATGAGTAAACGGTCGCTTATTGTGCATTTGAAATTATTTATGTTATTTTTGTACAAATTGTCAAACTGCTAATTTTGTGTACAATAAAGAATATTAATATTTATTTCGGCCGGAAGTTAAGCATTGCCATACAACGTGGCAATGCTGCCAGCATTTTGGGAACGTTGTCCACTGCCAGCGGTCTTATAGATTAGGTTTGTACATAGTTATTTTAGCTTAAAAGTCATTTATATTTAGGTTGGTAGAAATTTTGTTATTTTTATTTAATAATAATATTTGTTATAAATATAGTAATGATTATAAAGAATTATTATTATAAGTGTCCACTCATAACACGCAAGGCAGCACGTTTGGCAATGGACTGGTTTTCCATTTTAGATTTTCTACTTCTTTAGATCATTTTAATTATTAAGTTGTACAGACTTTGAGATGTGGCTAAAGAGATTAACCAGGGAGGGAGCGAGGTTTAAAACCTATTATGACCTATCAATTAATGCATTTGTTGAATCCATTAATAGGCAATACAACGTCATTATGCCTTAGGGTAAAATATGGTGGACTTTACCACTTTGTAACATCAATGTATACCCATATTTGCAATAAAAAATATTGAAATCATTTGTAGACCAACAATCAACTGCTCAAGACAGTAAACAAGACAACGGAAAAATCAGCCACCTAATAACCTTAAAGAACAACCACAACCCATTGAACCCATACACAACACATCTAATTTCGTTAACAGGATTACTCATAATCTAGGGCTGTCCATCACGCGTATCGATAACACGGCCAGTCGTTTATCCATTTGGAGCAATAAGAGAAATGGCCGCTATCCGTGACTAGCTTATCTTAATAAGTTCCCGTAGATAATTGTGCGTGAGCGCTATCTCGAATTAGTAATGGATGTGCTTGGTGCAATTATACTATGGGTGATTTGGTTGCGTGGGTTTTTGGGTTACGGATGTCGAGCCTCAGTTTTAAAGAGTGCATGGTTGGTGTAGTGATCAAAGCGGTCGCCTCGTCGCTTTCAACTGCGCTGGTTTTGTGGGTACGATACGATTTGTATGACATGCACAAAGATTTGTTCTGACTCTGGGTGCGCTTTGTGTGTGAAGTGTATGTTTGTAAACACCCCCGTGAGTCCGTGACACAGGAGTTATTCCTATTGCAGGCGTCGTTTTTGTTCATTCAAGAAATAAAACGCGATATTTGCAAAATTATTTTTAATCTCGAATTTATCAATGATTTTGAGGTACATGGTCAATCCTTAAAAGCTAACAAAACAAACATATCCAATTTATTACATCCGAAAACGTCACAGACAAACAAGATGACATAGATAAGGGCGTTTAACAGCTGGCCTAACTAGGTCCAACTAGCACAATATAAGCTTCGTTGATAAAAAGGGATATTGAAACTTCCCAACTTGTGCTCAGCAACTACTGAAGAGTTTTTGCGTTCAGCAAAAACTAAACAGGGTTTGACCCATTCGACCCTGTTTCGATTGGAGTTTGCGATATTTCTGTATTGTTTTTTCGTAGAAAGGCCAGTGTTTCGGGTAACAGTCGCAGTTTGGTCAGCGAATGACAGCATCAGCTTTTGTCTATGAACTTCCTAATTGGTTGGTTCCTGTCACTGTTGTTATTTCTGTCACTGCAATGTGTGTGGCATTCTGGTTTTATCTCTAGTATTTAGTGCTTTTGTACTACCACTACAGTAACATATTTACTCTAAATCGAATGCCTTTTTATTATTCTATTTTGAATCGTTGACATATCGTGTAAAAATACAGAAGCTTTTATCATATTTGTCTGTAGTTATAAACCTTAAAATAAATAAAAGTTATCTGAATACTAGATTCAACAGAAGCACTAAACAAACGCTATGTAAAACAAAGTCAAATAAAATGGATGACGAACGTCAAGCTTGGCATATTTGTCCGTCCGGACAAACTCATCGGACCATGAACATTTCCCAACAATGCAACGACGACTGATTTGCCACAAATCGTATTATCCCACACCAAATACGCGAAGTGTTTACAACTTTAAACATTAAACTCAATTAATTATGGCATTTAATCCTTTGTAATACGGTGCATGTTGATACCGCATTAATTCGCGGTGGGTTTCCGAATTGCAATATTGCGAGTTGTCGCCCCAAAGCAATTTTAATTCGAGTCCAAGCTTTAGGCAAATTGTTCTTTCACGCAAAACGGAATGTAGCCCGTCGAGCTTTGACAACGGTATAAACGCACATATTTCATCATGGCCTCCGAATAAAAGTGTATCCGAGCGTGTAAGTAGAAGTTTATTTAGTGTCTTATTTCTTTTTATGCGGCTCCAGTAGCTCGGGAAGAAATGAGATGTTTTATGAAATTGTTTTTCCGGGACATTAGCCAGTCCTAATTATGGCTGTGCTCGCTTGAACCGGGGGCCAATTTCCCTGGACGTTTTCACGTTGACGGTGACAAAGTGTGTACGACGGGCGAAAACAATTTCACTTAGACGCTCAGCTTATTAGACAGCTGGAAGTAATGTAAATTTAGTGCTTCTTGTTGTGTGTATTATGGTAAGAATTAATTAGCAGCAGTAAGCTCTCTAAGGCCTCAAACAAACGGCGGCGGCGTTGAACAAAATATTGTTCTCTGAACTGACAAATAGTAAAATTAACTCATCAGAAACAAAATTTTGTTTATTTCGTGTAATATTTTGTTACAAGTTTTGCAAAAAACGTTTCCAGTTTTGTGTAATTAGGGGTATGAAAGTCGTTTACACTCATGGCCTAGATTTGTGAATTAACTAGGTACGTGAAGCTACCAAGCACGTTGGTACTTCGACTCCCTCACATCATGTCGCTTGTAAATTACTGACACGAAGTTCTCCTATAACAATGTTAAAATTAATCTTGTTTACGTTAGGTTGAGTATTAATTAGTTCAACTTGAAAAAAAACTACAACTCGAACTTTTTATAATTATCTAGTCTTTTAATATTGTGTCCACACGAAAAATACTATTGAGGGCACGTAAAATTCATAACGTACACAAAACCCTAAAATATAATTTTTACGTGTATTAAAAAACATTTCAACCGATAAACCTCTATGTTTATGTTCTTTTTAGGGCTGTATGTAAATACTCGAACTTTTTATAATTATCTAGTCTTTTAATATTGTGTCCACACGAAAAATACTATTGAGGGCACGTAAAATTCATAACGTACACGAAACCCTAAAATATCATTTTTACGTGTATTAAAAAACATTTCAACCGATAAACCTCTATGTTTATGTTGTTTTTAGGGCTGTATGTAAATAGGGGTCGGTTAGACATTTTCTTATAACTTTATTATTTTCCACGTAGACCCTTATTGGTACAAATTCCCCTGTGAAAAGTCCCTCGTGATTGACTGACAGGGCAAAATTTCATATATTTGGACTTCAGGGGTTAAGTTACGTGACTGGCTATGGCGTTCCGTTTAGAATAATTTTAGGAAACGGAATAACGAAACGCGAAAAATTGGTTATCAGATGTAAAAAAATACAGTTGTTAGTTCGGTCACGAAATGTTATTGAAAATTAAAAATGTATTATGGTAATTATATTTCATTACTAGAATTTGTTAGGGCACCTTGAAACGTTTTTTACGAGAATTTAATAAACTACGTTGTTGTACGTGACCTTTGATAAAAATAGCCGTGTCGGTGTCAGAGTGGAAAAAACAATTCGTGGAATAAAGAGGTACCTACCCAGTAGTGTTAATTTAATTAAAAAAATCGTAAGAAAGAACACTTCAATTTCAAAAGTTACCCCACATTAATCAAAAAACATGCAGACCAAGACAAACCTCCATGTTCATGCACACAAAGATTTGTCTCGAGCCATCAATAAAGAAATCAACGATCAAATAAATTTTAAATTGTATAATATTATTATTAAAACCGATGTGAGGTAAAGACATTATTATTGAGAATAAGGGTTACTCACGTTATTTTAGCCGGGATATGCCGACTAGTTTCGAATCTATTAAGTAGATTCAACAAATAGGTGATTAACCGCGTTTCGTCGCCGTTGCGCGACGTCTTGAAATTTATTTATTTTTTTGTGAATAAAGCAGGTATGATAGCACAACCCACTCGGAATGCATATACATATATTAATCAAAGCGCCATCCACGAATTCCACTACAAAACAAAAAGTACTCAACCATGCTATTAACAAGCTAAAAGCACTAAAAAGCATGACATTCGTTAAACAACCACCATAATACCATCGTTATACTAAATCGGTGTCTCTCATACATTTGATGGAAGCTTGCAGTCACGTTGAGTCCCTTTAGACGGGGAAATGAAATAATTTGTCTTAGTGAGGGTGCATTTCATATTTATACGGCACATGAGGGGTGAACGAACCAGTGGGGCGTACCACGTGTCGTATTTCGACGAAGTTTTGAAGTAATCTAAGGAGTGAAGGCTTAGGCTGTTTTGTGTTTATGGTAAATGTTTTTAATTCTTGAAAGTATTTTCGAGTTATCAAGACATTATAATTTACTCTCGTCTATCTAATGTGAAGCTAAAACTACCTTTACACTAAGAGCACACGGAGGGAAATTCAGATTTGTAATTCATAATTTGAATTAAGGGTGTGTCTGTATGAATGTCTACGTGTATTTTACTTATAGAAATGTATCGAAATACGAGCGAACGGAATTTTTCAGTTTTTTTTATTTTAATGCATTCTAGTAATTTGCAAATACAAATTACTACTTGTGTCAGAATAGTGTTAACGTCCCGCGTCCGTGGTGTAATGGGCAGGATTCGAACCCACGATCACTCGACCGTAAGACCGACCGTAAGCCTTATCCATTGCGCCATGGCTGTTTCAAGTATGACCTGAAAATTCTCAATCTTAAAAAAAAAGTGTGTGGTAAAAAGAACCGTTTATGTGAAGCCGCTCATAATCGTACTAATGCCGAAACAAATTAGGATTGTTTTGTTTATAATTTTAAAATTTAATCAAGCCTATTAGGTTCAATATAAACGAATTATGACTAATGGTATATCTGGTTTAGGGAATATATACCACACTTTCATACGCAGTAAGTGTAATGTAATCAACTCACATAAAGGAAGTTTATTACTTTGTGACCATAAAGAAGTTATTTAAGTAAAGTTATCATCTAATCATCTTGGCCAACTTAACCATGACATTCGAAATTACCACCAATTCTTGGCGCCAATATTAATGACTCCCAATTCACTATTATAAATTTGCGAAGATGACTGTCCCAATTTAAAAAGAAATGATGAGGTCGTTTTCCTTTTAGACTGTGCGTACAAATGAAAAGAGCTGTTGATTTATAACTCAATCCTGTGACGACAAGAAATAAGACACACATGAAAATTGCCAATTTTTCATAATAAACCCAGTAGCGAACGACCCTGTAGTATTTCTGAACAATTTATTTGATTTTACTGCCGTGTTTTTGTATGTATGTACTATGTTTTCTATGACGTACTCCTGTACATTTTTTTACTGCACGCCAGTGAATTTTTGACTACCTCTTTATCAAGTGCCCCAAGTATTCAACTCTCTAATTCAATGTCCGCAATTGCATATTTATTGTTTTTAAAAAAAACTGACAGTAACAGCAGAGAATATTACACAGAGCATGGAAAATGTGAACAAACTGGCCTTTTACGGCATGGAACCCAAACATTACAGGCAACACGTGGGAGTAATACTCCATTGTCTACCTTTCTAGGGGCTTTCTTTAAATATAGCAGAAATCAGTAATCAAATTATTTATTTCCATGACAATAATTCTATGTGTAAATGATAGCAACCAAAACACAATTGCTAAAGATGGTTATGGAACACAACTACTTTTAGAACAAGCAAATTTAATCATTTAAATATAAAATACATAAAATTTAATTTTTCAAATGCCAACAGCAATAGTTTGACATGACAAATTGTTACGGAAAAATCTTGCCCTAGTTTGTCAAAATTTCCTAGTCATTTGTTTGACCGAATTATTCAATATTCGTGTAGTTAAAACGCGTGGTTGAACGATTCAATACATCTTCATATAGAGTGGCCTGTCAACGTAAACCCTTGTTGAGTAATATTTCGTTTAATTTTATTTATGACTACAAACTCCATTCACTGAAGCAATTTATGAACACAATCCTGTAATAACTCGATTTCTCTGTAGAATGCTTAGAAGGAACTGTAATACTCGTGTTTCAGTAAATTAATCTTGGTTTAAAAAGTTATATTTGTAGAGTTAATTAAAAATATTTGATTTAAAATACAATAGGAAAATAATATATATAACAAAAAGCACAATTTTAAATTACGTTGTTACAATTAATTTTACCAAGAATCTATTTTTCAAGTATGTTATTCGCTGATTTATAATGTGAAAGACATTTCATACAATTTTATCGATACATAATTTATAAAGAAAAGAAACGAGTGTGCAATCAGTCTTTCTTTTCAGCCGTCATCGCATCATATCACAATCCATCATAAACGTAGCTTCAATAATTTCTCATACATTTAGAAATTATTCAAGATAACTTCGAAACTAACCATCTTAAATACTTTGACAACGAATATACGATCATGAACTTCTTCTTATACCCAATACCTGTTCAGGAACGGAATATAAAGAGATCCGAACAAATCTACTCCAGATTGAATTCTGCAAAAGTTTTCCACTAGTGCGTCAAAAACTTATAATTCCGTTTGGCGCTTGGCTATTGAATTCACTCGTTATTTATTGTTACCGATAAAATAATATTAATCTCGCGGGGATTACACTTGGATTTTATTCTTCCACCCACAAGTCGGAACTTAGAAAATAACCACAGATTATTCGCCACGTATATAATAATGTGGATGAGCAATCCTCTAATGAAAGTATAACGATTGTTTTATGGTGAACATTTGGCTTTAACGGGTGTGAAAGTTGGTCGATAAAACGTGATCTGCTTATGGCCTTTTACTTAGAGTACTCTTGGAAATTAGGTACTAAACACTTCTCAATGTTGCCGTCGCGGCTTGAATATATTTAGTGGCGCTTGCAAGTTTTTGCATAAATGCTTCTTTATCTCCTCGTTAAGATGTTAACTGAATTTTATTACTAGACTTCTGTCGAGTAAAATACTAATAAGGTCTAGTTAATTGTAATCTAAAACAAAATGCTTAATAAACAAGTCTAGATCGTTAGATTTGGTGATGTTAGATTTGTTGATCGTTAGATTTATTAGATTTATTTAGATTGCGTCTTTCATTTAAATATAATGTTACTAAACATGAAACAGTTTAACTTGTTTAATGTTTTTAGAAAAAAAAATACATAATATACTTCAAAGAAATTGCCTGACCGTAATCGTAGAAAAAATCAAATGTAAGTTAACTATTATTAGGTGTTTAACTGGCATATCCACATTAAGACATTGTCCGTTATCAGGCCAAGTAGTAATCAGCTGTGGAAGTTTTCGTGCGTAAGAGGGATTATATTTTCGATAACTTAGCTTAGGGTGGAGAGCAATAAATAGAGAAAAAGAAAAGATAGTGAGGGGACTATCCTGAACGTAAGTAATCTGGGAATTTGTTATGGTTTAAAGAGAAAAATGGCAAGAATCCCGTGGGACCGATTCAATATTTTCCTAAACTTACGGGACCCCATAATTTTTGTGTGAAGGCATGCCGGCTATTTATTTATACGGCTTTTTATTTGAGTTGCCCATTTTGCTTTGGAAACATGTTTTAATTAAGAAGGCGAGCTAATTAATTTGTAGCCTATTTTAGTTATGAATGAGTATGATGAGTAAAAACGTAGGTTTTTACATCTGCAGGATCTGTTTTCAAACATTGAAATAAAGTTTGCGAGAAAAGCTGGCATGATAAAAAGTTGATTTGTTCCGTATGATTGTTCTTACAACTCCAATTAAATTATCAATTGGAAAAAATCGCTTTTAAATCTGTATCAGTGCCGTCCCTGTTTTTCTATTTATATAATATATAATAATAATAGCAGCCCTCTATCTTATACGTGTCCCACTGCTAGGTTTGGGCCTCTTCTCATAATGAGAAGGGTTAGGCCGTAGTCCACCACGCTGGCCAAGTGCGGATTGGTAGACTTTACACTCCCTGGAGCACTTTTTAGGCACTCTCAGGCATGCAGGTTTCTTCACGATGTTTTCCTTCACCGTTAGCGAGTGATAATTATCATGATAAATACACACATATCTTTGAAAACGACGAATTTTAACGATTTATTGACAGATATGTGCACCCGAGATCTTTGACTTCGCAGTCGTACGGTCTCCCACACGTCTATCGCTTCTTTCGCGCTTTTCTATTTACCGCTTTATAATTAATCCGTTTTACGTAAATAAATACATAAACCACGAGTGGCAGCGCGTGCTTCGCTAAAAATACAACAAAAAGTCAAACGGCTTCCCGACACACATTTTATTTTCCTTAACATTTTTACACGTAAAGCATTTTCGTGACGACATAAAACGATAGCTCCACGTACTTACGCCCCCTTCACTGCGGTTTAGAAAAAACGCAATATCGCATGAGTTTCAAGGGAGGTAAGTGTGCCCTGTGGATTTACAGCATTAAATTGGTTCAGCCAGGGCTGTCACTCGCTAAAAGTTTTTAAGTCGGGCTCGCGTGACGAACGGTGTAAAAGTTTGAGTGGGTAACTTTTATGTGAGAAAACTACCAAGTTTGTTATTCAGTACGCTTTAAATTTGTAGACTTGTTTGTATTATCAACGGCAGGGTTGCTCGTATTTTGTTATCTTGTTGCCCTTTTTAGCTTTACGTTGGTTGATGTTTCTTTATTTGTTGGAACACGTTAAAACCCTCGCGGCTCGTTAAGAGATACATTCTTAAAACATTCCCAATCAACACTATTCTCTCTTTTATCGTTTGTTGTTTATTAACATTGCAAATAATATTGTTAACATACAAACGTCGACCACATTAATAATGTGGTCGACGTTTGTATGTTTTACATGTTTTATGTTGTACATTAATTTCTTATTTTTATTGTAACACATTACATCCATAAACATTGGTTTGTCAAAATTACACTACTTATGTTATTAGCATTTGTAATTTGCTAATATTTAGGTTAACATCTTGTTTTATATTATATTACAACAGGCATATTTAATTTCTAGCTTTTACCAACCCTAACCACCCGGGAGCCGCTGTCCAGTAGAAATCCTTTGTCCCATGACAGCGCAGACTCTACTAAGTTTATCACCGTAGTGGTTATTGCGTTCTACACTCGCGACATAAACGCACCCCTAGTAATAACTGTAGTAATAACTGTCTTCAAGACATGAAAAGCCCAATCGTAGGAACGAAATAATTTATTGTTACTACTATCTGTTTTGGTAGCACTCACTGCTGTAGTTGAGAAGTTTTGTGCTTTGATTTGAAGTTTATGGTCGGTTTTCTTGCTTACTTACAGTTCGGCTAGGTTGCTTTTTTTTAATCGATTAAAAAAAAATTGAGGTTCTCTATTCGCCATTTCTCATTTCGGTTGTTTATTGTACTCTTTTAAGTTATACAAAGAAGAGGCGAGACGTTGAATATAAGTTAAGTATTTCTTACTTTTTAGTGCGCTTTTGTTATTGAAGTCGTTTTTTTTTAAGATATTTATAATACTTATTTTTTATGTGATCAGGCATTCGTTTGACCACGATCAGATCAGATCAGGGCCCAGTCTTTTATTTTAATAGAAGAGAAGGGTCGATCATTGACACCAATATTCTCAATGTTGACAGTTCTGGTAACCTGATAAATCAACTACGGAACAAAAAGTGTCAAAATTAATTATTACAATAATAATAATAATAAAACGTTTATTTCAGACCATGACCATAAGAAGTAGTAGTTAAAAATATTACAGTCAGCGTAGAGTGATCCAACAAATAAAAATTAAACATTAAAATAGCAAGAAAACATTAAACATTAAAATAGCAAGAAAACATAAGTATAAATACACTCGAAAAATATACAAATAATAATCAAATCAATTCAATATTGATCATTGTGTGATTGGTGATCGGTGTCATTATGTTATCATTGATCGACCACTGTAACTGAAATAGCAGACTTGAACCGTTGCTGGATTACTAAAAGAGATAATTGCAAACATAATTATTAAGTTTAACTTAGTGATTTTTATATAACATTTAGCCACGCTTAGCAATCTGATACTTAGAACCAGTCGGTTTTTTTTGTATTTTGAATATTTCTTAGTATTAAAATACTAAAGGTATCTTTTGAGATGTAACCCTCAATGTTGTACTCTATGTAGTCACTGAAGCTGTACTAACCAGTGGCTTAGTGGTGAGGTGACCACTTATACCACGACGTCATACGAGCAATTAATTATGTCTGATATGCCATTGATCTTACTATCCAACCACACCTACTAGGTGTGCGAAGGACCACCCACAAGGAATTGCTTGATTCAATAATTTTAATATATTTAACTTATACATATGTACAACATTCTAGTTTTAAAACAAGACGTCATACATAGAAAAAAAAAAGTAATAATAACATTAGATAATAAACTGATAGATAAAAAGGCATACAACAAAAATAGTACACACGACAAAAACAATAGAATAGATAACAACAATGGCTTAACTCTATCCAAGGTTTCACAAAAAGACAAAATTTCGCTAATTTATCTTATATTAAATAGTAAGTGTAAAAGAATTAATTACATACCTTGACTTCTTTTTTCCAACTTCAACACAACGATCCACTTCGATGCCACAAATATACCAACAAACATATTATTTGAGACGTATAAATTAATATCTTTTTGAACAGATACTAAAAAATAATAATTTTTGTCCACGTCCCACTGCTCGGCACAGGCCTCGTCTTTTAAAATAGCAGAATTACTATTTGATATATTATTCGTAGTCGCTAGCGATTCAGTACAAGTTAGTATACTAGACAAACAGTAAGGCTGAGTTAATAAGTAACTTCTGTCGCTTATAAAAACGCTACATAAAGTTTGTTGCTTTGTTGATCTACCGGGGAGAATTATTTATTTAGGACTGTTCTGGATATTAGCCTTTTATTATAAATGTTATGCCTTACTTAATGTTAATGTGCTAACTAGAAATGAGTGCTTTTATTGTACGTATCTCGTGAGGAGTGTTATTGTTGCCATATTTTATTTGTACTAGTGCTGGGAGCGCTGTTATAAAAGAGTTTAAGAATATGACATCATCACCCCTATATTACCCAGAAGGATGTGGCAGAGGTGTATAGTACCCATAGTCCACCTGTTATACTTAGATCTCATATATGAGCCTATCGCCATCTACAAGGCACAATGCCTCCGTGCTGCTATTGAGAATTGCCTAACGAAACAAGCCCATTTAAACACCTTTGCCTCACCAGGGGATCAAAAGCCGAGACCCCACGAAGACGACGCGATGCCGTAAATAAAGGGTCATCGTATGATATATTGGAAAACCGGACAAAATACTTCCTAAGTTAAATCGAATTGTAACATTTGTAGGTACATTAAATGTGAGAGAGAATCGAACATACCCACAACAATATAACATCTTAAAAACAAACTACCTAAAGTACAAACTGTCCTTATCGTATAAAACTTTCTCATTATGTAATCTAGTGATGACACCACGTCACATCAAAGTTTAGCCGAGTCTCTAGACGGCCAAGCACGTGCATGTTTCGAATAAGGCCGCCGGGATCCCTAGGGACCGTATATGTTTGCACACAGATTGCAAACTCCGTTACTACAAACCAACTGTTTGTAAATAGGGTAATACCTCTGTATCGTTAATTTTATTTGCACTCGTATTTCACTGTTGCAAATTGCGTATTAGTACACCCAAATGTGTTTGCCAAATTTCAATTCATTTGTACACGTTATTGTTTCGCAAAATTTTCGTTAATACGCTTTAATAACTAGAACATTATTTTTCTGACAAGGGAATTAATGAATAAATAATTTCGACTACATTAATTAAGGCACACTGTTTTCATTTCATAAGATGTAGACGTATTCTTTCAGAATATTTAATTATAATTTCTCTTTTCTGAAAAATTCTTAGCACATTTAAAGAGGATTTTCTTGAAACTAAAATATGTTTCTAAACCAGGACTCGCTTAAATTCATTATGTTCAAATATTTACGACGTCCCAAGCGTAGCAGTGCTCGAGGCTCTCAAGGAACTCACTCAAGATATGTTCCTAATTTGCCTTTCAAATACTTTGAAACACAGAAGTATTCAGGGAGAGGCTTTGACTGTGAAAATACGCAAAGAGGCTAGTGTTACGTGCAAACTATCTCGCCAAGAAGGCAACTTACTGTTGAGAAATTCTGTCCGCGTAATCGCCGAAACACACTCCCGGAGGGACCCGGCGGTATTACCCTCCCTATCTCCAACATTCTTACAGTTTAATGTATGCAAACGCATTTTGTTTCAAAGCCTAGCTCCCTCAAGGATGGTGTTACTCGAGAGCCCTCGAGCGTTGTTCACCTCACCACCACCGACCGAAGTTTTCCCAGCCCGTGTGTCACAACATGCTCTTTGATCTTCACAAATGCGAATATAATGTCGGAACCAGTTAAGAACCTTCCTTTTTTCCCTTTATCTGTCGGTACACTCGTGAGTTTTTCTACCTCCATTTCCTAATATTTTTGAATATATTCCTCTAGGGCTTTTTAAGAAAACAAAATAAAAATGTTTTGTCTTTCCTATTCTGACTATTGAATATATTTGTTTGTGAAATGAAATACAGATTGAGGCGTTATATTTTCAAGTTTGGGTCCCTTTGTAACGTCTGAAGCAATAAAGTTTTTAACGTGAAATATGAAAGACGTTTCATAAAGTCTGTAACGGGTACAAGGAATAATTCATAAAGAGAATTCGTTTCGATGTGTCAGCTTTGTAACGAGGTTCAATATATCACGAGCATATTAAAGTCAAGTTAAGCCCTCGAACTTGGCGTCATCAATCGGGGTAGTGCCAAAAATAGATATCCACGATGAGGAGGGATTATTCGACGACAAAGTATCAACAGAAAGCCATGTGCCGTCCCGTCAGAAATAGAATTCGTCGCCATCTCAGCGTTGTCACACGTGGCGGTCTCAAAAACAGATCGTTTCCTTTAAAAAGTTAATTTGGCGCTTTTTTGTCGCGGGACAGTTACAAAAAAGTGTCACTTTTTAGAAGTCGTTAAGGGGCATATGTTAGTCTAATAATGATACGATGGTGTGGCCCGCCAGTAATGTGACTCCTATTTTCCGATATGGGGGTGAAATATCATCGGAAATGGAGCACATTCCACGGTTTAATATTCATATTATGTAGATTATTTTTGCATTTTTCACAGTTTTTTATTCAATTCAATTCAATTCAATTTATTTCATTTGTGAAACACAGGTGGATACAGTTGTTATTACAAATAAATAGGTACATTCCATATTCCGCCTATACAGGCATACAAAGTTTTCCCTTAAGGGTTCTTAAATTAAAATAATACATTAATCAAATAAAGAGTAAAATCATGCAGTCGTAATAATAATGTAGATTCAAAAATAATTGTAGATAATAGTAGTAACATGTCAAGAAGTTTAGAAAATATCCTATTAAAATGTCAATAAATTAGCATAAATGTGAACAAAAAATAATGTCAATAAATTGTTTTATTTAATAATATTGATTAACAACAAATAGGAGGAACATAAATATATTGGTATAAGAATAAATTGTATTTAATTAAAATCGATCATTTAAATATTCATTGACAGAATAATAAGCTTTGCCATTCAATAACTGAAAAAGTTTATTTTTAAATTCATTTATAGTCTTGCTTACCTTTATTTGGTCGGGCAACTTATTATATACCTTTGGTGCCATCGCATAAACACTTCTGTGAGCAAAGGCAGTTTTTGTTGGTAGCAAATGCAACATTTTTGAGCGACGTTGACTATCAATGCTTTTAAATAAATGCATGTTGGTTCTTACGAAAATACCAACCTCATAGATGTAGAGTGACGGAACAGTAAGAATCTTCATGTTTTCAAAATGTGGCCGACATGTATGTGTTTGTTTTAGCTTACATATGGCTCGTATGCATTTTTTCTGTGCCAATAAAACGTCGGACACATTAACCTTTACCATTAAATTTTTTTATACCTGTGTTTAACTATGGTAGTTCCGGCTTTTTTTAAAGCACAAGTAAGAAATGTATCTTTGCGGTATAAGAGTCCCATCCGTACAATTCAACTTAAAACTAGAACACCTTTCTTGATTATTAATTTCCAGATAATGTACAATACCCAAATTTCACCTGTTATGTTTTAGGTCCCATGCGATAGGGAGTGAGCCTATCGCCATACAACGGCCACAATTCCAACTCCGTGCTGCTATTGTAAATTTCTCAAAAGACACTTTATCCGACCCGGGAATCGAACCCGAGACCTCACTGTGAGAGGCGCATAGGCTAACCACTAGACCACCGAGGCAATAAATAACTTTTAGAATAATCCAACAGGCAATTAAAATTCACCAGTGATACACAGCACAGGTAGTATTTCAATAACATAATTAGAAACTATGACGTCATCAATTAACAAACGAGGTAAGAACGGATGCATTTGAGCCATTCCAAGAGTTAGTCATCTGCATAGAGCTCTGCCTCCCTAGAATCGATACGGTGATTCGATCGGGTTAATATTTTGATGAGGCCCATAAAAGGACATTTTGTCCAATTAGTGTTGTAACCCTTGTAGCCTGATTAAAGTTGTATCAGTAGCTGTAGGTAGCGAGTGACTCACGAAAGTTGCGGTATGAACAAAATTTTAAGTGACATTTTGGAATGGCGTCAGCGACATTTTACTTTGAGGTTTTTTTTTTAATACTGGCAACTACGAGTCATATCTGGACCTAGTCATGTATACTGACATCACGCATATGGGTCAAAATCAGAGAGGTGAGCTTTTTAGGTTTTCAAATATTTGAGAAATTAAGTTTTCTTTTGAAGAAAACTAACAAGTGGAGTCTATTGTGTCATTTGTCATGAAGCTTTCCTGTGAAGAGGCACGCTTAGAAATATATATTTTAGAAATTCTATCTGTTAATAGGAACAATGCCAGGGCCAAAAGTCATTTCGGGAACACTTTTAAATATTTTTTAATAATTAATATATACAACGCATTTAAGAATCCCCTTCAAGAAATTGTAATTAACCTGTTCCTAAATCGGAAAATGTTGTTGTTTTGTATATTTTTATAATGAAAACACTTATTTTTCAAATTACTCTCTACAAATCACAATTGTAGTAAATTTTACTCCAAAACTTTCATTTTCTGGATACATTTTTGTACTACGTTATATATTAATAAGATAAATACTAAATATTAAAGGTCATTTAATGTTGTACATGCAAGATTTAACTATAGCATTACTTATTAGTGATTTATTTGCCGTTTTTGTGATGTTCCCGAAAATGATGGGAGTGTTCCCAAAATGACAATGAAGTTCCCTAAATAACGTCGACGTTCACTAAATGGACGCAACACCCGGTTTTTGGCATTTTATAGGCATGAAAATAATATACATTTACAGTATTATACCTTTATTTGTACTTGAGGACTGAGGAACATGAGTATCAATTAAACATAAACTCGAATAATAATAAACTTTGTAGTTTAAATCAACAAACATTAAATATCAGGAACAAATGCTAATTGCACACTATCATTAAGAGTTTTTGCATATCAATGCTTAAAATCTAAATATAAACTTAGTAGTTTTAAAATAAACAAACACTGGGAATTAGAACCATTATCCAAAATCACGTTAATCACATAATCTTCTCCTTCTCTCTTATCGTTTTTTATCTCATTTTCAGAATCTGGAGGACTGTTTGCTAAAATGTTTGCCAACATTTTTTTTCTGTCTATACTTTTGAGAATTTATTCTTTACAGCTTTCTCTGTTTCCTCTTCTGTCTTTCAGTCATATCACTAACAGATTTAACTTTATGTTCAGCTTTCTTTCTTTGGTAATATTCTCTATCTTTCAGTCTCTTCATCTCTATTTTTTCAGGTGTCATTTTATTTAAAAACTTGCGCTTCCTTGCATTAACCTTTTCACGATGTTTTCTATAAGCTATACTTTCTTCTTTTAATCGTTTTTTCGACTTTCTTTTCTTATCATTTTCATCATTTTCCATGTTACTCGTACTAATGAATACCTTAAACCAAAATTTTGCATGGTTATGTGCTTTTAAAAGCGTTAGAGCATAGTTTTCCCAAAAATTGTCATTTCGGGAATGCCCGTCATATACAAAAACGTTCCCGAAATGACCGTTCTCGAAATGACTATTAGATAAATATTTTCATGTCACGCTTGACGCCGCCATGTAAGATATTGGTTTAAGAGGTTATGAACAAGTGAGCTATATTATTTATAGGAATTTTGCAAAAAGTAAGCAAATTTTCGACAAACTAATCACCAAACAGCGTTCCCGTAGTGACAGGGAATTAAAGTACGCTACACAAATATGAAATTAAAAGGTACTTACTAACAAAATCATTTTTGTTTTTTCGTAAACACGACACACGCCTTTTACTTTGACTAGTGAACTTCACACTGTTGCTCGCTAACGCCACCTAGCGTGTGTTGTTTTAATTACATCGACCGATATCCACCGCGTTCACGAAATGATTTGATAAACGTCAGACAGTATTTGAATAGCCAAAATATAAAGAAATTAAACTGGTATTAATGTAATTTATACGTATATTCTTAATTTAATGATTTTCAAAACTAATATTAAAATATGGCAATTTCAAGTCGTAATTGTAAAAATTTTTGACTTGTCTGAAATATGAAACATAGTATAAGGACACATTCCCGGAATGACTATTTAGACCTTATTTGTTTAAAATCAAATAAAACAGCTTTATACAAAAAATAATTTGCTAAGTGCCTTGTAATTATGCGCAGAACCTTTATTTTGAAATAATTATTTTAGTAATATCATGTTATTTTATTAAGAAAAACTTTGTCGGAAGCATAATGCGCACCTCTCTGATTTTGACCCATATACTATGGGTTTGACTTTAACACCAACAATACTTATAAAAATTATAAAAGCTCACTATCTTTCCTTATAGATCTTCCTTTCTCTTTATCTCCCACACTCCATCTCTTTTGTCTCTTTCTTCGTTCTCATCTTTGCTGCTGCCTTAAATCGATCTAGTGTATTATTTACATGAATAAGTATATATGTTTATTGAATATATATGTATATATATATATGTGTGTGTGTATAATGTATATATTATACTGCTAATCGTATGTACAGTATATTATATGTAAGTATTAATATACCCATTAAATCCGTTACACAATTATTTCTAGTGCAACAAAAAAAAACTACCTACATATTTATAATTTCTTAAGCTCTCTTGTCCATCCAAAGGTTGCCTGTAAGAAATTGCTTTTATAGCGATAAGGCCGCTCATTGTACTATCTAAATGATGTGTTTTTTTAAACTGACTTTCTTATTAAATTTGTGTACAAGAAAGAGTTATCTATCTATCTATCTATCTATACATTTTTTCTCCTGCTATGTTTAAATATTATGTGTCAGGGCTAGTAGATGTTTGTACCCGCCTATCGCCATCTACAAGGTACAATTCCAAACCCCGTGCAGCTTGGTTGAATTCCTTAATTAGAATACACTATTGCTCGATACGAGGATCGAACCCAAGAACTAAAGATCAGCAGTCATGTACGCTAACCACTAGCTGGAACAACGAAGCAGTCATACATTTCTACCTAAAATAGTTGAACAGTTAGTATCTGTTACAGTAATTAGTAGTGCTCGGAATAGGTAGTTTATTTTTATGTACTTGCGATTTTGTGACATCAATAGTATGGATATGCCTGTGAAATCCCGAGGAACTTACTATTTTCAGAGATTGTAAAAATATTATATTGAACTTTCAAAATAGTATTTCATCTTTTAGCTTATTGTTGTAATAATAAGTTGTAAACATAAAATTTTACAATAAAAACGTAAAGAAACGAATAGCAAATAAAAAAAAAACAGAAAATTGTATTTTATTTGAAATATGCTATCCTTCTTTTGCAAATAAAATAGTTTTGTAAAGCATTTATTAATAATAGGATTATTGTTTACTAGCGCACAATAATGCTAAGGAATGCAAAGTATCTGACCGCTTGCGCGTGCGGTGCACGTGGCACGCTTTGTTTATTGCTATCTCTGTTACTATAATGTACTCTGTACCTACAAATAAACAATAAGTGTAATTTTCATGATTATATAAAAATGACATAAAGTTTCATTGCATTGCATTATTTAAGGACCCGGAAATCACGCTGATTTTAGGTTTATCCATGTTATGCTTACGTTGACTTTCTTTCTGCAAGTACATAAAATTAAACTACCTATTCCGAGCTCTAGTAATTAGTGTAAAAGTTTCCTTTGAACATAAGGAATATAAAATAATTTTTAACAAAAAAAAACCGACTTCAAAAAGTAGGTAAACTAAAAAGCAAAAAAAAATAAATTTACTTCGCACAAAATAATACGTTTTTTTCATTTAGTTAAATAGAAATGATTAAATAATTATTTTATAATTCTGAAGTCGGTGCCAAGTAAACAATAGCAACTACAAACAAACATCTACATCCACCCCAAAACTGGAACACAGTGTATCCAGGACAGCAAATTATAATATTTGGCGGCAATTTTAAAAGCTAAATAGTGTCGCTTTCGGCACAGAATTCGTTATCAAAAAGCTCTACAATTTTAAAACAATGCAGACGAAATTTTTTTATTAACAAAACAGTAGTGGTAGAGCTCTTGTGAATGAGCTCGAGGGCGGCAGCACCACCGTCTCACCTTTAACCTGCCGCCAAATAGTAGTGCTTCCATTAATGTGTTCCGGTTTGGTGGTGAGATCAGGCCCTGAAATTACTGGCACTTGAGGCATAACACCGTAGTCCTCAGCTGCAGCGACGCATCTATAATCTGCTTTTGTGGATTGTTGATGTCCATGGGCTGTACTCCACTTACCATCAGGTGGACTACACGTTCGTTCTTCAAAAAAAAGGTACTTTTGCTACACCAGCTCTCGTGTCCATAAAGTCAACATTCTTAACAAAGAATTTTAATAAAACTTCCTTACTACTGTATTCGCCTTGACCATTCTTCACCAACCTGAAAAACGCAACGTACAACACAACCATTAATGATTAAAAAATGCTCATTAAAATAACTCATCTATTACGTGGAATTCCTGGGTTTCCTTTTTACGGTGACTGACTTTTTGTGGAACAAAAAAACGATTTTGGATCATATGACACTCGTATTTCAACTTAACTACGAAGCAATACTATACTTTATTTTGTTCGGGATTGAGTTCAAATTGGAATGCAGGACAAATAAAGGTGTATAATAATATCTAAAAAAACGTTTTCCTTTTCTACATGATACGCACACAAGGTACCTGCGTTCATCAGAGAATTTGCGACTTAAAATGCCGGAACACAGCACCAAGTTTTTAGACAAATCCTTCACAGTGCAAGCAATTAGACTTTGAAATGAGTTACCGGTATCCATAAGGAGTGCTAAATCGTTACCAATATTTAAAACTTTGGTTAAAGAACACTTTCTCACTCAATAATATCTGACCTGTTCTTATTTCTCTTACATCTGTCATTTGAAATCTACCATATATTGTCCATTATATAATTATAATATATATTTTAGGTATTTATATATTATATATATTATTATATTACTTATATATATTAAGTATGTATGTAAGTATTTTATTATTGTACCTATACGTAGGTATATTCATCTTAATTAATATCTTTAAGCATTTATATTCTTTCCTCATTCTTAATTCTCTCTAGTACACCTTTAACTTCCCTTTCGTGTCCCTTTCTTACTTTCCATCCAATGGTTGTCTGTAAGAGATTGCCTAAGTTGCGATAAGACCGCCATTTGTACTATTTAACTTCTTTTTTCTGTATTTTTATTTTTCCATGGTGTGCAATAAAGCTTGTATTATTATTTATTATTATAATGAATGGAGTGACACAAAGATCTCGTCGTCAATAACGCGACATTTTGCTACAAAAAACCGTTTTACCAAGAAGCTTTTATCAAGATCAAAGAGGGAGCATTCAAAACAATTAAACTTATCACCGGGGACCATTCATTAATATTGTGGGGCAAAAAGTAAGTGTTTTGTTTACATTTATTAGGGAAGTGGCGAGATCCCATCCATCAAGGAGATGAAGACGAATTGGATAAGTGTTGGTTATACGAAGACACTGTTTTGTTCCTCGTTTATTTCGATATCATTATGTCTCAGCAATCTTGGTTGTCTGTAAGAAAGTGTTTGCGAGTTTTGATTGGTTTACCATTCAACAAATGTTTACTAATTTAATAACATAACATTACGCCTATATTACCCAGAAGGGTGTGGCAGAGGTGTACAACACCCACACTTCACCTGTTATGTTTAGGTCCCATGGAATAGGGGGTGAGCCTATCGCCATTCACCGGACACAATTGTACTAATTTAACATTGGTTGTTTATTTATTAGCTCAATTGATTTGATTCAAAAATTTCTTTTACTGATAATAAGCCAGAATTTTTCTATAATAGGTATGTAGTAGAGAGTATATATATGTCTGTGCACTTTCAATACTATGGCAGCCTCGTTGGTCTAGTGGTTAGCTTATGCGCCTCTCACCGCAAGGTCTTGGGTTCGATTTCCGGATCAGGCGAAAGTGTTGTTTGGGACTTTCACTCGCAAAGAGCAGCACGGAATTGGAACTAAGCCCGATCGATAGCGATAGAGTCACCCCATATTCCATGAGACCTAAACATAACAGTTGAAATGTGGGTGTTATACACATCTGCTACACCCTTCTGGGTAATATAGGCGTGATGTTATGTTATGTTTCAATATTAAAACTTTAACAAAATCTACAAAGTATGATACGACCTACAAAGATTCAATGCCAATCAAAATTTTCGCATAAATATTCGTATGTTATTCAGAATTTTCAACTCTTCAATATTAAACCCGATATCGTTTATGGAAACCCAAAGACGTTGAATAAAGGAGAACCAATCTTTCCGTTGCTATGTATGATTGTTGTCACTCCACGCGTGTAACAAAAACAAAGGAGACCATAAAACAGAGCATATCAACCGTGAACTTCGCTCGTTCCTTTATCAAACCGTAAGATCTATTTGTAGGCAGCTAACTGTTGTTCGCAGACAGTTTGCTTGGTAGGGTCACAGAGTGGTAGGGTACCGTAGCCGAATGGCAAAAAACGGAACCCTTATGGATTCGTCATGACTGTCCGTCTGTCCGCCCGTATGTCACAGCCACTTCTTTCCGTAACTATAAGAGCTATAGAGTAGAGAGTAGAGTAGAGTATTCTTTATTGTACACCAAAAATATACAGTTTGACAATAAAAATACAACTTAAAAATATTTTCAAATGCACAATGGGCGGCCTTATCGCTAAAAAGCAATTTCTTCCAGGCAACCTTTGGATGGATAAACAGATAGTTTGTGTTGCAGGCAATATATAGGGCAGTTGGTGTATAAAAATAAAAATTGAAATAAGTCTTATAGCTAATATTTACAAAAACAGAGATATCCTAATTTTAATATTTACACATATCTTACAATAGTTATATACATTATAAACAACATATAGTTAGATATAATAACATATACACAAATACTTAATATTTATATAATAATATATAAATAAATATATAATTACATTTATATAAATACTATAAAAGATAGGAGAAATACAGTTTTACTCAAATTTGCTAAAAGTCTGATCAAAAAATAAATAAATAAATAAACTATGATGATGGTTTTACAGTAGAATAATAATCTTTAACCAATACTTTAAACGAGTTTAGTGACTGGGCGCACCTGATGTTTACTGGCAATGCATTCCACAGCCTTGTTGCTTGGACAACAAAAGATTTGTCATAAAAAATTGTCGAATGCATTGGCATTTGAAGTCTTAAATTTTCCGATGATCTCAAGGATCTCGAATGTGTATCATCGAGGAAAAGAAATCGGTCTTTTAAATAAGAAGGAGTAGAAGAATTAAACAAGATGTTGTAGAGTAGAAAGAGAATGTGAGTATTCCGTCGAAGGCGAATTGGGAGCCACTTGAGCTTATTGCGGTATTCAGATATATGATCATATTTGCGCAAGCCAAATATGAACCTTATACATAAATTTTGAAGGCGCTCAAGTTTATCAAGTTGCTCCCCGTTGAGATTTAGATAGCTGACATCGGCATAGTCGAGGATAGGAAGAAGCAGAGACTGAGCAAGCGCAATTTTGGTGCCAGTGGGTAGCAAATTTCGCAGTCTGCGTAAGGACCCAGCAGATGCAAAGAGTCTTCGGCTAGTTTCCTTTAATTGAGGTCCCCAAGATAAAGTTTTGTCGATCAGTACACCCAAGTTCTTAACAGTCTCACTGAACGGTATTGTAATGCCATCGAATTGAACCTTAGGTAGCCGATGCCATTCAATTTTTGAAACGGTCCTGGAGCTACCAACAACAATAACCTGCGTTTTAGAAGGGTTTACTTGCAGTCCATGCTGATTACTCCATTCAGAGATACGGATTAAATCACAGTTAATGCTATTAATAGCTTCGGTCAGCTTATGTAATGGAGCTTGAGTGTAGATCTGTAGATCATCTGCATAAAGGTGGTAGGAAGAAATTAGACCTTTAGAGATAGAATTTATAAAAATTGCGAAAAGTAACGGAGACAGCACGCCACCCTGCGGTACACCGGCCGTGATATCGCACCAGGAAGAAAGGGATTCTTCAATGCGTATACGCTGACGGCGACCAAACAGATAACTATGAAACCAATCAATCACTGTTGGAGATATGTTAAGTGAGCGCAATGTACCAAGGAGGATTTGGAAATCTACAGTGTTGAAAGCATTACTAAAGTCAAGTAAGGAAAGTACTGTGAGATTTCCATTTTCCATGCCTTGCCTAATGTCGTCGGTAACGTTAACCAAAGCTGTAACGGTACTGTGACCTGGGCGGAAGCCGGACTGAAAGGGATTAAGGAGAAGGTTTTTATGAAGGAAGGAACTAAGTTGCGAATGGACTAGACGTTCGAGGACTTTTGAGAGGAAGGGTAAAATGGAAATGGGTCTGTATTCTGAAAAGGAAGTCGGTTTAGGTTTTTTAGGCAAAGGAATAACCTGCGCTTCTTTCCATACAGTTGGGAAAACACTGGTGGAGATAGAATGGTTGAGGATAAGACAAATAATGGGAAGGATTTGATCAAGGATAGGTATAATCATTTTGCGACTTATACAGTCGTTACCGACAGCATTGGATGTAATTGACATTACACTTTTCTTAACATCACAAGCAGATAATTGATTAAAGATGAACGGTGAATAATCTGGGGTTGGAAAAGATGAAAGAGACTTCAAGGTGTCAGTTTTTATAGTTCCATTAAAATTGGACGAAGAGCAGAAGTACTGATTTAGTAAATCAATGTTGAGATTCTTTGGAGCATGATCTTCTTGTGATTTTCCAACACCCAGTGTTTTCAGAAATTTCCAGACCTTTGCTGGCTCTCCGTGCTCAACAGAGTCATGAATTTGATGGCTGTGTGCTTTCCTACACACCCTCTTACAGTGATTCCGAAATGCAACATATCTATCTTTATTGTAGGCAGAAGGACGACATTTGTACTTAGTTTTAAGAATCGCTTTCTTAGCCAGTAAGTCTTTTATGTCTTGTGTTATCCAAGGTGAAGGCAGGTGTTTAACTTTGACAGACTTGACTGGTGCGTGCACGTCGTAAAGCTTTATCAGGCTGTTGGCGAAGAGCTCAATTTTATCATCTACTGAATCGGCTGCAATAAGGGGAGCCCAATCAATGTTACTAGCATCTTCTCGTAAACCATCTAGATCCATACCACCAAAATTACGTAGCTGTAGAATCTTAGCTCTCGCCTTAGGGGGGCGAAGCTTATAAGACAAATAGATGAGATCATGATATGAGAAAGCGTCAGCTGCACACTGACCATGCTTTGCAACATGTAAAGCAGAAGAGACAAAGATAAGATCTAGGAGGGAAGGAATAGAATTTGGAAAATTGTGAGTAGCATTTAAAGGAAGTATAGAAAGGTTACAGGATTCGACTACGCCGCGTAAAGAAGTGGAACGAGAATCACTTTTTAATAAGCATGTATTAAAATCTCCCATTATAACCGTGTGAGAATATAATGGAGACAGAGTTTCTAACAGTCGTTCGAAAGATGAGAAAAAGTTGATAGATGAAGATGGGCAGTAAAAAACACCCATTAATATTTTGGCACGATTTAGCTCTAGTTCGACAAATAGATGTTCGCCGGCGTTTGGTGGTGGAGGCTGTGACGACATATCGATAATTCTATATGGAATATGAGTTCGAAGGAAAATAGCAACCCCACCACCAACACGACCTGTTCTATCATTCCTAATCAATTCAAAACCAGGAAGGGAATATAATTTTGAAGGGAGACACGGTTTTAGCCAAGACTCGGAAACAAGAATCACATGAATGTCTTTACAGTTAAAACTTGTCAGCATATCCGGAAAATGGGCGGGAATACTCTGGGCATTTATGTGGATAACATTCAAGTTCCTTGGGACATCGGAAAACTGCGCATGCAAAGTATCAGCCAACGAAGGTATGCTAACAAAACTGTCATTATTGCTAGTAGCAGACAAAAAGCTTTCACTATCACTGCTATTATCAAGCAGATTCATAAAAATGAGTAAAAACAAATTAATATAAATAAATGTTATAAATACAGTAAAAATAAATAATTTATGAGTATACAAAGAATAGAAAAAAAAAATTAAAAACAATTTAAAATATATATATATATATATATATGTTTATACGACTAGACTGACCGTGTAACGATCTTTATTTATCCACCCGCCAGTCCTGTGTTATTAATTTAATCAAAGCTCGTCTTTAAACAAAAACAAAATATTGAACCTAAAATACTTGCTAAAAATGGTACATAAACTTTGTCGGGGCAAATGAGAGAAAGTAAAATACTTAATAATCACAATAGAAACATTAGTTGTAAGAAAAAAAAAATAAAAAATATCGTATACGTAGTAACAATGAGAACACATTTTTACATTGACAGATGACAGAAAGTCAAAGGTTGTCAAAAGTTGACATGTCAGTTAGCTGTCATGTGTTTATAAAAATAAAGAGAGGTTAAATTAAAAAAATAAATAAAAAAGTGGTTATTTAAAGTTATACATAAGTACATGCAAATAACAAGATGAGAAATAGTAAAAGCTTAGCGAAATGTAGTTATATATACAGGAAATACTTGAAACATTACCCAGACCAAGCGATTTGTACACTGCACAAGACAACAAAAACACAATGGTCTATTTTTTGGCTGCAGCAGCCCGCTTTGTTTTTGTTGGAGCTACTGTTCTACCGACAGCAGTGGTCTTCTTCGGGGCCTCATCCAGACGGCTCAGCTCAGCGTGCGTGGTGATACGGTGCCTAGTTCCATCGGCATCGAGAACATAAATGTATCCCCCCTGGGTCCAACTTTTGGAGACTCCGAATCGTTCCCTTGCAGACATGAAGACCTGGTGACGACTGCGTGTGAGGAACTCACTAATAGTCTGTCCAGAGCCTTTCAGTTTGGCTTTAGTGAGCCAGATTTTATCTCTGATTGAGACATCTACAAATTTCACTAAGATGGACCTGGGCTTTAGACCACTTGAAGATCGCCCCATCCTCTGGCATCGCCTAATGTTAACAGGCTTGAAGTCCACAAGTTTAAGCTGCTCCTTGATGACTTTTTTACTGTGGAAACTTGGTAAGTATATGTATTCGGTGAATCGCATTAAGATTTTCATACAAGAATAGAAAAAAAACAAAACAAAATAGGGGTTCCCCATACTTAGAACTGAAGCTCAATTTTTTTTTTTTCATCAAACCACCAGGACTATGGATAGGTCTTTAAAAATGATATTGAGGTTTTTAATATAATTGTTTTCTAAACTGAATGAGACGCTTCCAAAGTGAAAAATGTGTGTTCCTGTTTGTTGGTAAGAATTGATTTTTAACTTCAAAAAGTTTTTTTTACATTTCAATCTGATATGCATAAGAAGGATTCGATTTTTTTAGTCTTATGCTTAGCCAATGCTGCAAACTTTCTGCCTTTGCTGGTTAAGTCCTTAGTACATGGAAACAGAAGCGTACCGTTTTGTTCATATATGATTTGTTACGATAATTAATGTTGTAAGCGACCTCGATTTTTCTTCGTAGTCTTATTCTCGTATACTTATAAAGATACGTATATATGTATTGGATTATTTGTACGGGCAGGTGAATTCTACATGGACAAAATAAAATAGATTGCCTGTATTAGAAATGTTATAAAGTAATGTAAGTCAATGATTAAGAATTTAAATTGAAGATTATTTTAATCATAATCTAAATCTACAATCATTTTCAATTTTGTTTTATAAATCATTTAGCCATGCTTAGCAATTTAATACGAAAACACGTCCGGAAAGATCTGCATCATACAGTCAAAAGATTCGTGAAATTAGAATGGGGCTTGGATAGCACAGATGGGAGAACGATAGGACTGAATCCTAAGGTCACGTTCACGGTTTACGGTTTCTTAGTACTACAATCTTTTCTTCACTAAAAAGTGGTGCTTGTTCCATATGAAAAAGATTAGAAGCATCCTTTTCCGCTTATACGCTTAGCTTAGCTTTTTAGAGGTAAGACCTTAATTAGTATCTCTAATCAAATCCTTTATTTTACTACTTTATAAAACATCCAGACCCAGTTAATTTAAAATTATTTTAATTTTTATGCTAACAGGCAGAAGGAGCATGCAGCGCACAGTATAGTGACAACAACAGTACAAAATAGTGAGGATAGGGTGGCATTGACACTTTAGATGTCACAAATTGTGGCAATTCTCGTGGCAATTCTCGTGGCAAATATTACATAATTATGTATAAATAAGTTGTTTGTGTTTTAAGTTAAGAGTTAAGAATTTTAATTAGCACCTTTTAGGTAATGATTTTTAGCTACGCTTACCAAATTATACTTAGAAACATTTGAAAATATATAGGACCGGTCCATTAGTTAATATTTTAAAATGTTAATTTATTGACCTTTATTTAATACATATTACAATATAATAATCCTATAAACTAAAAAAAATATTAGAAAATACGAAAAATTATTACAAGACACTATGTGCTTCCAGTGAAGTCTAGTTTCTGTGTTTAGCCAGCCAGCTAGTTAGTTTTAAGTGAGCCGCGAACGAAAAACTTTTGGACACATCTTTGTTACACAGTTTGATCCCACGATTTAATTCACAAAAGCTCTCATCTCTCTCTTTTAGCTTATAAGCTTCTAAATATAAAATTTGATTATTATCACTCAGCTTCCCACAGTATCCATTAGATTCATTATTACAGGATATCCTAATTCGAGGGTAAAAGTCATTGCCGGCTATGACGTAACTGGCTGCACTTTTAGTGTCCATAACTGTTTATCTACTGGCGACATCCGGTTGGTGGTCATTTGGAAGTGCTAATCCTTCTACTGGTTCCCGAAAATAGGTTATGGGATAGAACTTTGTCATAATTCACTTGTTTCTTATAAAAGTGATCTACGACAAGATCCTATTGCGTCAACCATCAATCAACTCAAATTAAGAATACGCTCTTAATATTAAAAAAAAAATTACAATGCAGTCATTTAAGTTTTACCGTAGGTTATATTCTTGTATAAGTGTTCTAAGTGAAAGTTCCGTCAGGTAACACAATAGCAGTTCGGAGTTGGAATTATGCCCGGTGGATGGCGAAAGCCTCATCCCCTCTTTTTATTTTTATTAATATTTACTATATCTACAGAATACAGCGCATTGCGCTTGCGTGGCATTGCTGGCTTAATACTTAATGGACAGGTACAAAATACTCCTTCATACCTGCACATCTACTTTAATATTCCCTTAAAAAGAGCCATACTAAAATACCTAATAAAATAAACGTGATAATACAAATGAGTCCGTCTCCTTATAAAGAAGAAAACTTAGCGTCTTCAGACGCTGCAAATGAAATTTAACTCTAAAATATTCACAATAGGGTTCATAATATAACAGCTAGCTAGTTGGCTCAGCAAAATTTGCATATCATAAATGTAATATTTAGCTCTCAACTTGCTAATTAGAAGTCGTCTTTTAGTAGCGTCGGCAAAATTGACGTGTAAAAGAACCTTTGCTTGTTGTACTCTAACGGGTGTTTATTATTTTTGTGCTTGCCTTAGTCTTGCTTAATTTAAAAATCTTCTTTTTTAGATTTTGTACATTCTTTTTTTAAAAGGGTAAGAATCCGAAGTGTTAGTAAGTATTTGATTTCAGGATGACATCTAAGAGTTGTAAATTGTAGACACGAGTTTTAATCGCGTAAATATTTTTAAAGGCATAAATACTATTTTTGCTCGACAGTTTCGATCGAAACCGCATTTTACCTTTCATTCAATCAACTCCAATATAATAAAGAATAAAGAAAAACATTTATTTAGATGTATAGTGGTACGAAACCCTGCGTGCGCGAGTCCGACTCGCACTTGAACGGTTTTTTTTATATTATTATCTATCAAATTAATTAATTTCATTATTGTTACATTCTTGTGTCGTTTTTGCTGACGTCCCTTGATCAAGGTAAGGAAGCTCCCCCCAGCCAGTTCGTGTCCCGCTTTTAATTAGTTGCCAGTTGTTATTATTGTTACGGCAAATGTACCCATAAAAATTACTGCGCACCTTATCACTTCGCGCGAACATCTCGCACCGCGTTGTATTCTTACTTTATTCACTATTACTTTAATGGTTATTCGTGTTTGTATGACTGAAAATTTAATTAATGATTTGTTTATTGGATTTTTTATCTGCCTGCACAGACTATTCTTAAAATTACAAGAGTAAGTCAATTTCCGAAATCATGAACTGTTAAGTAGACCTCTATTTAAGTAACCGACAAAATGTCATAAAATATGACGAGTGTATTTTTCAAGTAAATTGCGATTTATGCAGAACTAAATCTAGATAAACAATTTTCTTCTCGGCTTAAATATTATTTAAAATTAGCAAACAAGAGACACAGCCAATGCAGAGTTGGTATTCCTAATGTTATCAATTCACTAATTGTCATGAAATCAATTACACACTTTATCATTCGTTTTAATTATACTTATGTCTATTGAGTTAATGCAATTATTCATTTAATGGTTCCATCGTTACATTATTGTGAGAGCTATAGTGCAGAAAACTCATCATATTTACACAGTTAATATTTCTATAGAAAATTAACAGTTCTATATAAAATTTGTCAATTTTACTGTTTCAGAGTATCTTACTAGAATAAATACAAGTCATGATTGATTGCTAAAACCATTAAAACTATGACACTGGCAGTTTAATCTATAGAATGTATAGTTTTCGCAAGGGGCGCTGCGGATGATGAAAAATGCTGAGAGCATGTATTTAACTATACTTCAGACAACAAAACGAGATAATCTTCATGATTTACAATTATAAACCCAATTTACAGGCCATAAAGTTTAATTTATATTGCAATTTAGATTTTTTAGGACATTTTTAACAGTTTTTATTATACGAAAATCAACTTAAATAACAAAGCAATAGAATTTATATTCGTGTGATTTTTAATAACATAAATTTATCTTGTTTCGTAGGCTTTAGTTTAATTATTATATAAAAAAAAAATGGTATATTAACTACTAACTAGAGAGAAATATAAGTTTTAAATGCCATTATGCCTACTGCGCAAACAGAGCTGCGCGTTCCAAATAAAATTCATGACATTTTGTCTGCACGTGTGGTGTAGTCTTAAGTAGATAGGTAGTAGGTTTAAGCGGTCGCCTTGCCGCTCTCCACTGCACTGGTGTTGTGGGTTCGATCCCCACATAGGACAAATCTTTGTGTGATTCGCAAAGATTTGTTCTGAGACTGGGTGTGCTTGTGTGAGTGAATGTGTGTATTTGGCCTTGTCATTGGGACCATTGGATAGTGTAATTGCTTCTGGCGTTCTATCTAATGTAAAAACACCAAATTTATTTATAAAAAAAAACAAAGATTAGAAATGTATGGGTTTTGACAGCTTTTACCCGGCCCGGGAAAAATTGTCTATGAAATTTGACAGTCCAATTGTAGCAAAAGTATAACGGTAAATTTTCTTCGTTGTTAAACTACGTAAATGGCTATGATACAATATCCAGACTTCTCCTAGTCTTAAATGCACGCTAAACTTAATTCCTGGTGTTAAACAGGTGGAAATGAACACTGACCACGACTAAATTCAGTGGTTTCAATGAATGAAGCATTCACCCTGTATAAAGATTTTTGGCAGACATAACATGTAAACTAAAGTTGGTTAGTCTAAATTTACCTATTAACGGAGAACAATGTTGTTGCCAAATCCGTAAACTAAATCTTAATTATCAAATAAATAGAATATACACACCTATTTAAATAAATGGGAAAGAGTTTAGTATTTTTTAGTTTAGGTATTAGGAGCTTCAGAATAAATTCTTCTGAATTAAAAAAAAAACGTGTTTTTATGTACAACTTCATTCCCATGCCATATTTTATGAAGTACTATCTATCAGAAATTATCTACAGAGTTTTACTGCAAATCATAGTAAGAATTAAATTTTATGCTAGTACTAGTCAATTTATGTCCACGATCTTCACATTAAAATCATAATTAAAACATGATTTGATCTGTGACCATCTAACCCACAGACATAAAGCATTCTTCAAAGTTAAAATATTTCTTATGGTTTTATTATATCCTTCCACGAAAAACGATGAACCCTTTAGCCATTGTTGTAAGTGTTATTTTCATTTCGAATATTGTTCTATGTAAGTTGCCAAATGCTCATGAAAAACGGAATGTCCGAAGCAGAGTAAAGATATCCATCGAGTTTCCACTTAATAGAAAAGTATGTGGTTACTACAATGCGAAATACATGCACGGTCATTGTGAAAAGCAAGGAAGAGAGATTCGCATTAAGAAAGTTTGTCCGACAAACAGATACGATAAATGCCCATATAGATATAAACCAGTGTGTGGAGATGACGGAGTTACGTATCAGAACGAATATTACGTCAGGGATCGTGTACAAATTGCTTATGAAGGACGCTGTCACCGTCGGCCTTCTTACGATAACCACTGTCCATATAGCTATGCACCAGTGTGTGGGGCCGATGGCGTGACGTACAAGAACCGCAATTGCGTCCCAAACGGTGTTAAAATTATTTTTAGGGGTACTTGTCCGCCGGATTTTGAGCTTTATGACGAAAGCAGCACTACCGAACAACCTCACATACCACCAGAACATGAGCTAGAATATGAGGTAGACTGTCCATATCCATATGCACCAGTATGTGGTTCTGACGGTGTTACGTACAAGCATCGCCGATGCGTCAAAAATGGTATACGCATTGTTTCTACAGGACCCTGTTCTGCAGATGTTGACCGTTCATACGAAGACCACACTAACAAACAGCAACTAAAACTGGATGACTGTCCATATAAATATGCGCCAGTTTGTGGTGCCGATGGCTTAACGTACAAGCACTTCCGTTGCGTCAAAAAAGGAGTACCGGTAGTTTCTAATGGACCATGCTCTTCAGAATCCGAGATCCCTTCGACATACTACACAACATCAAGAAGTACTACCAAGCGACCTCGTAAACCGGCATTTGAGCCGACTGACTGTCCATATACCTATGCTCCAGTATGTGGTGCCGACGGAGTAACGTACAGACACTACCTTTGCGTCAAAGAAGGGGTACGGATTGTTTCTAGAGGGCCCTGTTCACCAGACAATCAACCTTTCAAAGAACACAGCACTACCAGACAGCCCTCTCAACTACCAGAACTAGAACAAGATGACTGTCCACTTGACTATGCTCCAGTTTGTGGTGCCGATGGCGTTACGTACAAAAACTTCCGTTGCGTCAAAAAAGGTGTACTGATTGTTTCTCTCGGACCCTGTTCTTCGGAATTCGAGCTTCCTACTACACATTTCACAACATCAAGAACTACTTCCAAGCAACACCGTAAACCGGAATTCGAGCTGACTGACTGTCCATATTCATATGCACCAGTATGTGGTGCCGACGGCGTAACGTATAAACACTACCTTTGCGTCAAAAAAGGGGTACGTATTGTTTCTAGAGGACCCTGTTCACCAGACAATCAACCTATCAATGAACGAAGCAGTACCAGCCAGCCCTTTCAACTACCAGAACCATAACAAGATGACTGTCCATATACCTATGCACCAGTATGTGGTGCCGACGGCGAAACGTATAGACACTACCTTTGCGTCAAAAAAGGGGTACGGATCGTTTCTAGAGGACCCTGTTCACCAGACAATCAACCTATCAAAGAACCCAGCACTACAAGACTGCCCTCTCAACTACCAGAACTAGAACAAGATGACTGTCCACATGACTATGCTCCAGTTTGTGGTGCCGATAGCGTAACATACAAAAACTTCCGTTGCGTCAAAAAAGGTGTACCCATTGTTTCACTCGGACCCTGTTCTTCGGAATTTGAGCTTCCTTCGACACACTACACAACATCAAGAACTACTTCCAAGCAACACCGTAAACCGGCATTCGAGCTGACAGACTGTCCATATTCATATGCACTAGTATGTGGTGCCGACGGCGTAACGTACAGACACTACCTTTGCGTCAAAAAAGGGGTACGGATTGTTTCTAGAGGACCCTGTTCACCAAACTTTCAAACTATTGATGAACGCAGCACTACTAATCAGCCCCTTAAACTACTTGAAACAGAACTAGATGACTGTCCATATGAATATGATCCAGTTTGTGGTGCCGATGGCGTAACGTACAAACATTCTCTATGCGTCAAAGAAGGTGTAGAAATTGTTTTTAACGGATCTTGTGCTTCAGAATGGGAGAAAGCGGACGATGTAAGCACTACCAAGGAGCTTCCGACACTACCAGAAATGGAGCAGGATAGCTGTCCATATAACTATGCACCAGTATGTGGTGCCGACGGTGTCACGTATAGGCACGAACTTTGCGTCAAAAAAGGTGTACTAATTATTTTTAAAGGCCCATGTTCTCTGGAATTAGAGACTCCTGATGAACACCACTCCACAAATCTACCAGAAATAGATGACTGTCCATATGAATATGCGGCAGTATGTGGTGCCGATGGCGTTACGTACAAGAACTCCCGTTGTGTCAAAAAAGGTGTACTGATTGCTTCAATTGGACCATGTTCTACGGAATTAGCAGTTCCTGAAAACCACAGCAACCAACCCGAAATGGCGATAGATAACTGTCCACATAAATATGACCCAGTATGTGGTTCTGATGGTGTAACGTATAAACACTACCTTTGCGTCAAAGAAGATGTGCAAATTGCGTTTAATGGACCATGTTCTGCAGAACCAAGTAAGCCACCAATGACAGAGTCAGATAATTACTGTCCAAATCCAAATGTACCATGTGAACCACCACCATCACCACCATGTCATCAAATTGATTCTAAGGGACCCTGTATCAGTGATGAACATATCAGTCAGCCGCAGCTCAATTTACATTTAGCAACAACTAAGGCATATATAAGTACCTGTGTCACCAGGTCCAATAACCGTCCATGCCTCAAAAAGCATGGTTTATCTTTACTGGGTGGTCCGAATGTTGTTGAACCAAAAAACGACCTTTCACCCTGTCCGTATAGAATTTCACATGTTTGTGGTGACGACGGCGTGACGTACAAAAATCGCCGTTGCGTCAAATTAGGGGTACGAGTAATTTCTAAAGGAGGATGTTAGACGTAGTTAATTGAAAAAATCATTAAGAATAAGAAAACGGATTAATTTGTACGAACCATCATCCGGGTTTACGGTCACAGGAAAACGAGTATAAGCACTAATTGGTATAATATTAGTAAGATATCGTGTAACTTATCAGATAACACCCATGAAAGCTAATTATTTTGTTTTATTATTGTCTGTATTACCACAGTAAATATATATCTACCCAGTAGTTTGACTCTGTCCCCATTCTTGAAAAAACAACCGATGTATTTTTCTACAATCTTCGCTGTCCTTTTTTTTTTCAATATATTTCTTATCCCTTTGATAACTAGCAATATGATTGTAGTCGAAGTGACATTTTTTTCGACATAACTAATTGTAATTGATGCACATCTTTTTTATATTAATAAATTAAATTGAATTTAATTTATTTATGAATTACCCATTGATTTGGCTTCAGTATGGGTTTGGAATTGTGCCCGGTGGATGGCGATAGGCTCACCCTCTATCCCCTGAGACCTAAACATAACAGGTGAAGTGTGAGTGCTGTGGTGTACTGCCACAAACTTCTGGGTGATATAGGCGTTATGTTTTGTTATGTTATGTATGTTTATCAACATACTTAAGTGTTAAACCGTTCGTATAACTTAGTACTACTTATACGATTAGGCAAGAATTCATGTGCCGCATATTTCCTAACTTATATCTTCTGTAGTATCTCTACAAATGTTTGTAAGTTGTTTTAAACACAGGTTAAAAGTATACTCCTGAGTGTTTGCATAATAACGTAATGCGGGTTAAGCTTTAATATGATTAAGTTTTTACCTATTTTTATAGACATATCATATCTAAAACACTAAAATGCATGTTTGTTCGTGCCCATTTTGTCAAAATTGATAATTTCGGCAATATGGGGGCCAAAAACATGTATTTAAGTCTTTTAGATATGATTTGTCTGTAAAAATAGAGAACATATTACTCTCGTACGGAAACAGCTAACCAATTGTTCCTCCTTAAGGAGTTAAAACCAATATACAAGCCAACATCGAAACCACCCACGCCGGCATGCTACTGGGGCTATACAAATCAGAAGCCGTGATCGCTACGGTAATAGATAAAATTGAACAAATGTCTTCAATCCAATCAATATTAATTTCATGCCAGTAGTAGATAATTACACGCCTTAAGTTCACCATAGAAGTATAGCATAAACCACTTTTATTTTAGCCTCTACAAATACCTTCATATATTTCAAATGAAAGGTAATGTCGATGGTTTTGTTATACGTAATATGTACATAGTTGAAATATAAAAGATGATCTACACATTGGGCACTGTTGTAAGTGTAATTTTAATGTTAAACATAGTTCAATGTAAATTACTAAAAACAGATTACAAACACACGCCTGCGATTCGATGTAAACTATCCAGTGTGCAACCAGTTTGTGGTAAGAATGGCGTGACGTACAAAAACCGTCACTGCGCTATTAAAATCGGTATAGAAATTGTTATTGAAGGACCATGTCCTACAATGGAATCAGAAATAGACTGTCCATATGAATATGACCCAGTTTGTGGTTCCGATGGCGTAACGTACAAGAACTTCCGTTGCGTCAAAAAAGGTGTACGGATTGTTTCAATGGGGCCATGTCCTCCGATAGATAAGGATCTTGATTACCCTAGCACTACTAAACCGCCAACTACAACTAAAATACCTAAAAAAGAACAAGAAGACTGTCCATATGAATATGATCCAGTTTGTGCCAGCGATGGCGTAACGTACAAGAACTTCCGTTGCGTCAAAGATGGTATAAGTATTATTTCAATGGGCCCATGTCCTCCGAGAGATAAGGATCCTGATTACCCTAGCACTACTAAGCGGCCCAGTACTACTAAAATACCTGAAAAAGAACAAGAAGACTGTCCATATGAATATGACCCAGTTTGTGGTAGCGATGGCGTAACGTACAAGAACTTCCGTTGCGTCAAAAAAGGTGTACGGATTGTTTCAATGGGGCCATGTCCTCCGATAGATAAGGATCTTGATTACCCTAGCACTACTAAGCCGCCAACTACAACTAAAATACCTAAAAAAGAACAAGAAGACTGTCCATATGAATATGATCCAGTTTGTGGTAGTGATGGCGTAACGTACAAGAACTTCCGTTGCGTCAAAGATGGTATAAGTATTGTTTCAATGGGGCCATGTCCTCCGATAGATAAGGATCCTGATTACTCTAGCACTGCTATGCCACCCACTACTACTAAAATACCTAAAAAAGAACAAGAAGACTGTCCATATGAATATGACCCAGTATGTGGTAGTGATGGCGTAACGTACAAAAACTTCCGTTGCGTCAAAGATGGTATTAGTATTGTTTCAATGGGGCCATGTCTTCCGATAGATAAAGATCTTGATTACCCTAGCACTACTAAGCCGCCTACTACCAGCAATATACCTAAAAAAGAACAAGAAGACTGTCCATATGAATATGATCCAGTTTGTGGTAGCGATGGCGTAACGTACAAGAACTTTCGTTGCGTCAAAGATGGTGTAAGTATTATTTCAATGGGCCCATGTCCTCCGATAGATAAGGATCCTGATTACCCTAGCACTATTAAGCGTCCCACTACTACTAAAATACCTGAAAAAGAACAAGAAGACTGTCCATATGAATATGACCCAGTATGTGGTAGTGATGGCGTAACGTACAAAAACTTCCGTTGCGTCAAAGATGGTATTAGTATTGTTTCAATGGGGCCATGTCTTCCGATAGATAAAGATCTTGATTACCCTAGCACTACTAAGCCGCCTACTACCAGCAATATACCTAAAAAAGAACAAGAAGACTGTCCATATGAATATGATCCAGTTTGTGGTAGCGATGGCGTAACGTACAAGAACTTTCTTTGCGTCAAAGAAGGTGTAGAGATTGTCTCAATGGGACCATGCTTTTTGAATAAGGATCCTGATTACACTACTAAACTGCCCGCTACTGATATTATACAAGCTGATGACGTCGACTGTCCATGTTTTTATATGCCAGTTTGTGGTTCCGATGGCGTAACGTATAAGAACTGGCTTTGCGTCGAAACAGGTGTAACGATTGTTTCTGATGGACCATGTCTAAAAATCGGCGAACACAACACGAATAAGGAGTTATCTAAATTACAGGTTAAAAATATAGCCAATTATCACCCTACAAAAGACTTTTCACCCTGTCCATATAAATATGCACCAGTGTGTGGTAATGACAACGTGACGTATAAAAACCATCGTTGCGTCAAATTAGGTGTACGAGTTATTTCTAGAGGCCCTTGCCCTTCGTTTGAAGCTACATTTTATAAACATAATAATAACAGAGGGATAAAATGTAAAAGAAAGCAAAAACCTTGAGGACACAATCATTGAGGTTTATCCTACAGTACCACGCGTATGGAGTCGTGGGCGGCAGCTTGTTGTCTATGTAAAACGAATACTCTTTGAAATGATACTCTTTGGTAGATATCAATATTAATTTTGCGCTCAGAGTTTCCTTACATAAATAATAAAACATCGTTTAACCATTTATTTTAATTTGTAAGTTTCTAAACACTGCTACAGCTTTGTCCCAATTATATATATTATTATAGGTATAATACTGATATACTGGGTGTCCTATAGTTAATTAACGACGTCAAGGTAGATTCGGGTAATAGTAGGTATAAATTATGATAGTTATCGAAGAAATAAATACATAATTATGTATCTATAATTATTATAGATACATAATTATGTATCTATAGTAATATAAAAATAAACAGCGTTTTTACCTACTTACCCATCTCTAATTGTACATAGGGTGTAGATTTACTCAAATTATTTAAAATGGCCAACATTTTTATTATATGTGAAATTATAACATTTTTTGAAAAAAACCCTCGATATGCCGAACAAAATTCCTAAAATGGTTCATAGTTCAGAACTGTTTATATTGAAATTAAAGGTACATGTTTTTATTGATATGTAGGTACAATAGATGACGCGAGGTGTCCGGCAAGACGCGCATCATACAGTCAAAAGATTCGTGGATTTGAGTCGTATCTTGGATAGTTCAGCGGGAGAGCGATAGTACGGAATCCCGGACGCGGGCTTTTACTACTTCAGTTTCACTTTTTTGTGCAGTCAGTTTTTTTTTATAAATACTACACGTGTGGAAATGACCTACTCTATTGTCTATCTATACCTACCTACAATATTATCCACTCATATCCCAACTAGCTCAAAACTATTATCTAATGGGCTTCGCATTAACAATTCTCATGAAAACCTCAAGGGTGGTCGTCTTGGCTGCCGTTTAATCCTTATGTGGGTAGTCGACGATTAATTAATCAAAAGTAAGTACACAGGGCTCGTCACGTTCCAATGAGGTTTAAAGTTCGGACCCTTTGCGGCCTACCCTAATGTTGTTTACAATAGCCTTAATTAAAAGCGGGCCGGATGCGCAATTAGCTCTTAACAAAGATACGATGGAAGATCAAGAATTGGCGGAGAATGACAAATTTTAAGGCGGTAGATGTTTTGTGAACGCGCTTGATGGAATTCGCCATATCTTAACCACATCAAATATTTGAGTAGTAGAGTTAGCCAACATTACGAAGTACCTAGGCTACCTTAGACTTTTTAATCATCAAGTCTCGACGAGTATCTGAATCATTGAGCAGCTGTTTCGTTTACAAAATAAAAAAACGTCAAATATACAGGGTGTAAATGACATGGAGGCGAAGCCGCTTACCAGTGCACCCAGAGTCTCAGAATCATGCAAAAAACAAAAAAATCTCGAGAATATTTAGAAAAAAATTTAATTTTCGAATTTAAAATAAATAATAAAAGTCGGCGCCTGCGGCGCTTTCTGATTCTCAGTGTCAGTGTTTTCAGAGTGCTCACATTTAAGGAGACGCGGGGCATCGAGCGTCGCGGCCTGCGGTGCGGATTGCAGGGCGTCAAGCGTTTTTCCGTTTAAGTACAGTAGCTAGTAGTTTCGTGCATGGAGGAGCCGGTCATACGGAATAACGGTCGCCGCTGCTGCGCCCGCCGCGTTGCCTGCCGCGTCGCCTGCCGAGTCGCCCGCAACGTCGCAACATAGCTTTCTTGAATACTGCCAGTCTTGCTCCAAGAGCGACATATATACGTGTGTTTAAATAATAATAGACAAAATCAGCGTCGATATATAATTGCAAAAAAAAGCATTTTAATTGGTGTAAGCATTTTATAATAAATAAATAAATAAATATACATATAAATAAATGCGAAAAGATTCGCCGGTATGCACAATTTCCCTATCCACGGAGACACCTTACACTATCGAAGTACGACGGAGCTTAATTCATAAAATAAAACTACAAAGAAGCTTAAAAATATATTTTATTATAGAACATAATCAACAGTTTGTTCTTGGTTAATTATTCACCTCTAATTATAATTATTACCCTCTGCACGGCAGTCGCAAACGCTCGCCGCTGGGCCACAGTGGAAGACAACACAAATCTTCACACAGTATAACTTTTAAACTATCGCGATGATTTATGTAGTACAGTAATTTTGACGGATGTTTTTTTTTCTTTTTTTAAACGACGCCCGTACTAGAAGTAACTCTTGTATCGCGGGGGTGTTTACAAACATACATTTCACACACACAAAGCTCGACTTGAGTCATAACAAATCTTTGCGAATCACACAAAGATTTGTCCCGAATGGGGATCGAACCCACAACACCAGCGCAGTGAAAGCGGCGAAGCAACCACTACGCCAACCGTGCACTCAGCGTGTCATTCGCAATCATGTATGTATATTATTTACTTACTTTATTTTATTTTTTTACTTTTGGTTATATGTATCGGCATCCAAGGTATCGGCAAACGGTTTGCGCCAGTCATTTTCTATGGACTACTGAAAGTAAATATGCATGATTCGCGTTAATTCTTTACACAACATTATAGTTAAACACTGAGATTAGAGTTTCAGTTATGTGACAATTATGATATGTAAATATTTATCAAAGAGGATGCAAACAATCATAGATTATTACACTAATACGGGTATGGATATACGATGGCTCGCTGTGTTATATTCTGTAAAAGAGTTTTTTAAGAATTAAATAATAATTTTGACATGACATTTATTTGATTTTTTTTATAACAACTTTTGTTGAGACAATAATTATGATAATTATTTATTTATTGATATTTAATTTTTAAATCTTTTGTATTTTTGTTTCTTAATTTAATTGTGTTAATTTTCTATTGATTTTAACTGTAATGACGTGTAATTATTATTACCAATAAATAAGTTTATTAGTTTATAGATAAGCCACTCTGTTTATGACAAAGGTGACAAAAATGTTCAGTTTAATGCTGCTACTGTTTTACAACGATGGCGATAGATGGCGCTGATTAGTCAAACTATAAGGCCAAGCGCACACATACCAAAATTGTGATTCTCAAAATTAGCCATTCTCCTCACACATATTAGATTTCAGATTATGAAAATTAAAACGAATGTATCTAATTTATATAAATATAGAATCTGAATTGCAGTGTGTATGAGCCCGCTCTTGTAGTATTTTTTTTAACCCCGAAAAGAATAGCCGAAAAATATACATATATAAACAGTTTTTACTTTCCACCATTAGTATTACTACCAAACTTTGACGCTAGAGGTAATTTCATATTCCTATTCATAATATCATTTATTTGCATTCCACAGTATTATTAGATGGTAAACTGAGATCTAATAGGAACTATGTGGATAGGTCACAGCACAGTAAACATGTAAAAAGCAAATAAAGTTTTCACACCTAAAATCATAAAAGCGTATAATAATATCTTAAAATCCCACCTAAAACAATATAATATGTAGGGACACAGTGAAATCGGGCGGCTAAACTTAAGCACCCACTAAAATACAAAAACGGGCCGCTTTTACTGTGAAGAGTTATTCATTTTAGGGTCTTAAATCAGGGTGTCAAGTTAAACTCATATAAGTCGCGATACTATCTTATATAATTCTGGTACCAGGAATTTGCTTACACACTTAATTATTCTTACTTATAATAAAACAACCGATGCCTAGCTATGTAAGGAGACGACTCGCGACGCAAAAAACTGCGCACTTGCACTCTATAAACTGAAGAATGAAGGTTTATTTAAAAAAATACAGAGGTATGTATCATAAAGAATAATAGTTACTGATAAATATTAGTAAGTTATTAATACAGTATATATAAATGTGGAGGAAGGTATATGAAGTCTACCAATCCATACTTGACCAGCGTGATAGCGTGGTAGACAATGGCCTAACCCTTCTCCCCATGAGAGGCCTGAGTCCAGCAGTGGAACTTGTATTAGATACAGGGTTGCTATTATTAATTATTAACATTACATTTCTGTATCATCCATGAAATCAGATATCGTATAATAAGGCTTTGTTTGAGTTTTTTTTTAGCTTTCTATAAATTTTATATTACTTTTTTCATCTTGAATAGCATCTGGCAATGAAATAAATATTTTTATGGATATTATTTACTTTATTTTAAGCTAGAGATCCCTAAATGCGACAGCAAGGATTTGCAGAAGAAATAAACCTTTCTGACCCGTGGAACACCAAAGTGGTTCACCTAGGTGTTCCACGGTTAATTTTCGGTACCCTTGGTTCACCTAGGTGTTCCACGATTAATTTTCTGTACCCTTGGTTCACCTAGGTGTTCCACGATTAATTTTCTGTACCCTTGGTTCACCTAGGTGTTCTACGATAAATTTTCTGTACCCTTGGTTCACCTAGGTGTTCTACGATAAATTTTCTGTACCCTTGGTTCACCTAGGTGTTCCACGATTAATTTTCTGTACCCTTGGTTCACCTAGGTGTTCCACGATTAATTTTCTGTACCCTTGGTTCACCTAGGTGTTCTACGATAAATTTTCTGTACCCTTGGTTCACCTAGGTGTTCTACGATAAATTTTCTGTACCCTTGGTTCACCTAGGTGTTCCACGATTAATTTTCTGTACCCTTGGTTCACCTAGGTGTTCTACGATAAATTTTCTGTACCCTTGGTTCACCTAGGTGTTCTACGTTAAATTTTCTGTACCTCTGATTCACCTACCTAGATGTCAGTGTTCGCTCGTGGTCCACCTGCATAGTTCACCTGGTTGTACCACGGGTAATATTTTTCTCCCGTGGTCCACCGCAGTTTAACTGGGTGTACCATGGGAATTTATTTTTTTACCGCAGTCCACCCAGTGACGTGCAGTCCATAGAGACAAATAGACGTTGTCTACCCTAAAAAAATCCAATTACATGTACTGAGTAAAAAATAAAAAATCACAACCAAATGTTAAAACGTAATGTTTTCGACCGCGCTAAAATGACTCTGAACGCGTGACCTGCCGTGACCTTCCGCGATACACCGCGGCGCTTAGCGCGCGAACTCGCCTGTGTTACGTCACCAAGGTAGATTTCTGATACCGAGTCTACGGAAAGCTACGCACACAATTAAAATCTATTGTACTGCGTCTTCGTATTACACGCAATTTTTACACACACAAGCGTAAAAAATCACAATATACGTCACAGGATAGACAACGTCTAAATTTGGGTGGTGGCATAAGGCGCTCTTATTGGTTGGTTTCTCGGTTCGATTAATGTAATGCGACCATTTTAAAAATGCACTATTTGATGAAATATGTAATGAATACAAACACATTTTTTTTTGTCGTGTTTATTTTACATTTTGTTTGTATTTGCTTCTCACTCACTCTTTTCACTTATTTTCGAGTTTGTTGACAACAGGTGAATTGGGAGTGTTTTTTTAGTGTTCCATTTGTATTTGTTTATTGTTTATATCTAGAGTGGAATTTAATTGATAATTTTAATTAAACTTTATCATGGAGTGTGTGGGCTGTGAGTTTTGCGGTAGTTTATGCTTACAAAAGTTAAAGGACGGTGAGTTTGCTATACTTTCATATGATAACAAGTGTAATTATAATATCTATTGGCCGCTGCTTACCGGATTTAAATATTGTACAATTATACGACAAAGGTACTCGCAGTCGCAAGTTTAATATTAAGGAATACGAATGTTTTAATTGACTTACAGGATGTAAGCATACAATAAGCTTTATTGTTTTGTCTGTTTATTACTTGATTCGCAACTTGCAACATATAAAACTGATACCGGGTACGTGGATGTCCATAATTTTAATTTTTGCGATTTGCCAAACTGATAGTTACAATACCGGTAAGCAGCGCCTCGACCGAAAGATCGTTTTCATCTTTATAACGCATTCACACGTATTTAAGAAATACGCAAGGGTAACAACGTTTGACAGATTTATCTATGATTTTTTTAGTACTTACTCCCACTTGCTTTTTGTTTATAAATACTAACAAACGGTCATTTTCAAGACCACCTCGTGTATTCCTTAATTAATATGGTCATTAATTTATGGATATGTGTGGTGGCCCATCTGATACGTCATCATGTAAACAAGAAAACAGTCATTTACTTCAAGTGGCGGCTTTCGCTAAGTTTTTTTTTGTCTACCCTGCTAAAAATATCTATGCACGTCACTGAGTCCACCTATGCTGTTATAGACTATATGTTTTTAATATATATTGCCCGTGGTCCACCTATATAAGGAAAACAAAAGACCGTCGTAAAATATTTATTTATACAATTTTTTTTAAAAATAGTCTAAAATAGTTTTTTTTTCATTAAAAGAAATTGTCATAAATATTACAATATAATTCAATATACAGGGTGTATTTACCTTAACCGTTGCAGTTACAGCAAAACGTTCTTAAAAGACCTTCCCTAACTTTTTGGGACATTTTGAACTGCATTCACAGATTTTGTAAAAAACTTACAGTTCGCAAAAAAAAATTTTTTTTTTTTATGCCAATCGATTCTATTTCATGTGGGGATCAAAAAACTCTATGGGACCATTTTAGCTTTCAGTACTAGAAAAGACAGAAATCGCCAAAAACGTTTCCCATACATTTCGGCAACAGAAACGAATTTCTACGATGGTCTAACTTTTTGTTATGGCCTGGAAGTGGGTAGAATTGACTGTAAAGTAAATAAAAAGAATTTTTACCCTCAAATTTCGAATCTGATTCGAAAATCTGTGTGTTATACTTAGTTTCAGCTGAGAAACTTCGTATGAGTTATTAATTAAGGATTTTCGCTAAAATGTCTTCTAATCGTGAAAAAATTGACTTATTAGAAGCGTATTTTGAAAGAACCCTGCAATTCCAGGTTTTTCAAAAGATTTGTAATAACCTTTCTTGTTGGCACATTCCGCAACGGATACTTATTGCGGTACCACACTAATGCAGCTCCCGCATTTCGATTATTGACAAAATACGCTTCTAATAAGTCAATTTTTTCACGATTAGAAGACATTTTAGCGAAAATCCTTAATTAATAACTCATACGAAGTTTCTCAGCTGAAACTAAGTATAACACACAGATTTTCGAATCAAATTCGAAATTTGAGGGTAAAATTCTTTTTATTTACTTTACAGTCAATTCTACCCACTTCCAGGCCATAACAAAAAGTTAGACCATCGTAGAAATTCGTTTCTGTTGCCGAAATGTATGGGAAACGTTTTTGGCGATTTCTGTCTTTTCTAGTACTGAAAGCTAAAATGGTCCCATAGAGTTTTTTGATCCCCACATGAAATAGAATCGATTGGCATAAAAAAAAATTTGAATCTGTGAATGCAGTTCAAAATGTCCCAAAAAGTTAGGGAAGGTCTTTTAAGAACGTTTTGCTGTAACTGCAACGGTTAAGGTACTTGCCCTTACTGCCCCGTTTCAAAAATACACCCTGTATATTAAAGCTAACATAAAATAAACAATAATTAACCTTCTGACATAAAATAAACAATAATTAACCTTCTGACATAAAATAAACAATAATTAACCCTACATTTCCTTATCTCAATTTTTCTAACGCTAATCCTACGGAAATTTCTGTATTTATTAGTTGCATTTGCACAAATATTATATCATCATCATTGTCTACATGTATAATCCTTCTCCTTGTCCCAAGAAACGATTTGCTTTCCATGTCTTTTAATACCGTTAGTAGACGTACTACAGTGGCTTCGGTTTTTCTTATTCTTTTATTTAACTTTGAATGGTATGATTCTATTACATTGTTCGTGCGGTGTCTCTGACCAAACACGCTCAAAATTTCAACGAACTTTTTTGTCATCCAAAAGCTGTCAATATATTTTAATAACTTTTCCATTTTTGGTTTATTTAAACTTTCTATTTTGATGTATTTTAAACCTTCTGTTATGTGATCTTTTGGTAAAAGTGGCAACGCTGAAACAAGCCCGGTTAACCTTTTTTCTGTCTTACTTTTAAGGCTAATTTGTTTAGCCTTTTTCCAGATTGCTTTACACCAATGATAATAACATCCAACAAGCTTACTTTCAGGAAATATTTCTTGTACGGCATTAATAATGGCTTTTTCAAAGTCACAGTGTAGTTTAGAAGGCTTAAAGCAAGGTAGTTGCGACTTAATCAATTCAAATAATATTTTGTAAGTTTCTTGTTTCTTGTCTGGCAATAAGGCGTAAATCAATGGCAAAGTTTTAATTGTAGTTATAGTACTGCCAACATCACCGTGGATTGAAAATAACTGATAAAACGGCGGAGGACACGTATCGAAAGTGCCATCGGCGAAATATTCATCAATTTCACAAAGCTTTGCTCTATTGACACGTGAACAAAAAACAATTATACGTAACTCTTCATGATTATAATCTGCTAAAATAAAATCATTAAATTTAGGCGGCACGCTAACTTCTTTGAAATTTTTGTAAACAGATTTTTTGACACCTATCCGTGCCTACCTATCAAGCCTACATCGCCGAGAGAAATCGCTAAGGAAGTTAAACTTTTGAACCCCAAAAAGGCGCCAGGTTTTGACCTAATTACACCTCGAATCCTCAAAGAACTGCCTAGAAAGTGCATCACCTTTCTGGCTTGCCTATTCAATGCTACCTACAGATTGGGTTATTTTCCAGACTTATGGAAAGTCGCAGAGATCATTATGATCCACAAAGACGGTAAACCACCCCAAGAATGTGCATCATACAGACCCATAAGCCTTACTCCTGTTCTTTCAAAGCTATGGGAACGGATCTTCCTTAAAAGGCTAAGCGTATTTATGAATGACCACTATGTAGTCCCTGAACATCAATTTGGCTTCCGTAAAGCTCATTCTACCATTGAACAGGTCCATCGCGTCTACCACTCTGTCAGACAATGCTTTGAGAACAAAAGATACTGCTCCGCCGCATTTTTAGATGTGCAACAGGCCTTTGACCGAGTTTGGCACAAAGGTCTGCTATTCAAAATCAAGGAGAAATTACCACACTCAGTGTTCCACATCTTGAAGTCATATCTCTCTGACAGATTATTTCAAGTTAAGCAAGGAGATGCCAGATCCACCTTGTTTCCTATCAACGCCGGCGTACCCCAAGGATCAGTACTCGGACCAATCCTGTACAATATCTATACATCAGATCTGCCAATCACTGATGATGTCACGGTAGCTACCTACGCCGATGATATTGCATTCTTGGCTGTGGATGATGATCCCACATTAGCAAGCGAAAAACTGCAACGACTTCTCAATGCCACCTCAGACTGGTTCCAAAAATGGCGGATTAAAGCTAGTCCACATAAATCCAACCAGATAACATTTACTCTAAGAAAAGGAAACTGCGCCCCTGTTCGCCTTATGGGTAACATACTGCCACAAACTGATTCTGTGAAATACCTCGGTTTCCATCTAGACAGACGCTTAACATGGAAACATCACATAAAAGCCAAACGAGACCAGATCAACCTCAAGTTTCGACAACTCTACTGGTTATTGGGCAGAAATTCAGTACGGAGAGTACTGAATTTCTTAGACAACAAGCTCCTGATATATAACTCCATTATTAAACCCATATGGACATATGGTATCCAGCTGTGGGGAGTCGCCAGCAAGAGTAATGTCATGTGCCTACAAAGGGTACAAAACAACATTCTTAGGAACATTACAAACGCTCCATGGTTTACAAGGAACGACGAGATCCATGAGTACCTGAATATGGCAACAGTGGCCTCAGAAATAGAGCGCTATAAAAAACAACATGTCGAACGCCTTACCCATCACCCCAATCCTCTTGCGACAGGACTGCTGGATAATGCCAATGTGGTTAAGCGGCTAAAAAGAAACCACATTATATAAGAAGACAGTAAGGCAATGGCCCACTGCTCTTTAAACAATCAGAACCACTCAACTCATCTGATTATAGTCTGGCGACTGATTGCAGATTAAGACCACAAAAAAAAAAAAAAAAAAAAAAAATTTTTGACACCTAATGATGTATTCCTGACCGTGTATAGACTATGCTGGCAGCTAGAGAATGACGGTACATTAGCTACCATATCCATAGTGCTACTTTGAATATTTGATAGCATTTCATTGTATAGTGTGGGTACTGGGTCAATACTATCTTTGACTTTGGCTTTTAATTGTTCAAACTCCTTTGCAATAATATTTTTCGCTAAATTGGGTGAACAAGAATGCTCTCTAGTTTTAATCTTAAGGTTATCCTAAAACAAAAAGTTAATATATTACCTATCAAAATTGTTCAACTAATCTTAAAAATGTAAAAAACGTATATACATGCAGGACATTAAATTGTAGGTACAAAATGCTTACCTTTATGATTATGTTTCCTCTGCACTTATCTTTTTTGTAATTAGAGCATCGCCACAAACTTGAAGCATTTTTAAAATCTTTTACCTTGTAAAATTGGAACTCTTTGTACAAGAGGATAGTACCTCCCTTTCTTTTAATAAATACTACATCTTCCTCGGTACTCATTTTAACTAGTTACAATTAATTGTAAATTAATAAAACTACAAGGAAATATATTTAAACCTATGTTAAATTTATACTATGACATTATAGATGACATTGTCATTATGAAAAAAAATGAGGTAAACAATTATTATTTTGTATGAAGTTTGTATTCCCTGTATAATTATATTATACAGGTGGACCACGGGAGAAAAAAATTACCCGTGGTACAACCAGGTGAACTAAGGTGGACTGCGGTAAAAAAATAAATTCCCATGGTACACCCAGTTAAACTGCGGTGGACCACGGGAGAAAAATATTACCCGTGGTACAACCAGGTGAACTATGCAGGTGGACCACGAGCGAACACTGCTAGATGTGTACCCCGTACTTCTGAATATTACAGTCTATTGGATTACTTCTCTGGCTGTACAATTTATTTTTATATTTATGTATAACTACCATCCTCTTTCAATAATATTAATGGCCACTTAGAATATTTATTTTTCCTCATAATGTCAAGTTTAGCGTTATCGGGTTTCATTGTCATCCTGCATTCTATCCTGCATGTCTAAGTATGTCTGCCGAACAAAAAGAAAAACTTATTTTTCTTAATAGAAAGGGAGGATGTGTAATGTTACATGCTGGTAGTCAATATTATAAGCTTAAGGATTATAAAAATGGGTCACAAATGTGGAGGTGTTCATTGAACAAAAAAAAATGTCAAGGAAATATTGTCATTAAAGTAAGTTTTTGGTTTATTTTATTTACTGCATGTATTTTATTTTATTTTAGAATACAGTTGTACTGTTACTTGTTACTTCACCATTTTATTTTATTATATTCTTTTTACTTGTATTACAGGGGAATGAAATATATAAAATAAAGCAACATAATTGTGCACAGGATTATAATAAAAATTTAATAGATGTGGAAATTGCATCTTTGAAGGAGAACGTAATACATTCAGACTTACCTATTCCAAGACTTTATGAAGAAACAGTTACAAAGATTAAGAATTCAGGGTTGGATTTTGTAACAAATGTGCCCAATTTGGATAGCGTCAAACACTGTTTGTACAATGCTAGGAACAGAGCAGAAGGAGTAATGAAAACTGTATTTAAAAGCTTTATGGAAGTGGAAGTGCCAACCAATTTTTCTAGTTTCCTTTTAGCTAAGTACTACAACGACAATTCCTGCATTCTTGTTTTTTGTTTACAAAAAGCAAGAACATTGATTGGTTCTACAAAAGAGTTTTTTGCTGATGGCACTTTTAAAAGCTGTCCCAAGCCTTTCTACCAACTTTATGCTATTTATGGTGAAGTGGGAAGTACCGTTACTGCTACAAAGGTAATACCCCTTATCTTTGCACTATTACCAGATACAAAAGAAAATACCTATTTTATTTTATTCAACTTAATTAAAAGCCAGTTACCTGAATGGAATCCTCAGCAATTTCATGTAGACTTTGAAGTTGGAGCTTTAAATGCAATAACATCTATGTTCCCATTTGTGAAGATTATAGGCTGTTATTATCATTGGTCAAATTCCATATGGAAAAAGATCAAACTCTGGAATCTGAAGTCAAAAGCACAGAGGCGAATTGTTGCTTTGACGGCAGTTCTACCATTGCTACCGGAAGAATTTATTTTAGATGGCTGGAAATATATAGTTTCTGAATGTGACCAGTACAATGTGTCAATGTCAAAATTTATAAATTATGTAAATCATTTCTGGTTTAAAATAATGGTACTAAAATATTAAGTGTATTTGGACAAACCCACCGCACCAATAATGTCACCGAGGGATTCAATGCTAAATTAAACCGTGCATTAAACAAAAATACGGTGACTTTACTAAGATTATTAATTTTTTTAGAAAAAACAGTTTCAGTATTGCATGCTGATAAAATGCCATGTAAAAAAAGAAAAATATTAATCGAAAACGATAACTATATCTTGAATATACAAATGCCATTAGTTAATAAGGAAATTACCATAGAGAGTGCATTAGAAAAGCTACGTAATTAATTTAACAAATATGGCGTTTGGGACAATGTTCAGTTATTTCTTCTTTTTTGATAAATTTGGAATTAAATTGATACAATAATAAAGCGTTTGTTATTTTTTCTTACTTGTTCTTGAAAGAACAATATTTAACATAATTTCCAGAGGTTTCCCAGTTAGGTGAACCATGGGTACATTATTTTATATAATCATTCTTGGTTCACCAATCAGGTGAACTACAGGTACTTATTTTATATCAATACCCATGGTTCACTCATTAGGGTGAACCAAGGGTCCAGAAAATTAATCGTGGAACACCTAGGTGAACCAAGGGTCCAGAAAATTAATCGTGGAACACCTAGGTGAACCAAGGGTCCAGAAAATTAATCGTGGAACACCTAGGTGAACCACTTTGGTGTTCCACGGGTCAAAAAGGGAAATAAATAGAATCGATGTATAGTTTATCAAAAAACAGTAGAAATTAATGGGACCGCCATCGCGCCACTGAGCTCTTTGTATATGAAGTAATACAGTGCCACAACCGAATGAGCCCTAACTAAATTCAAATTCATTTTTTTTATATAGGCCCGTGAACACGTCAAAACATTACAAAAAATGATATAAAAATAAATTATAAATAATACTAAATTATACTAATTACAATGATTTGAATAACCGGGGCTTAGATAAATTTTAATCAAACTGTCGTCAACTATGGAGTCATTAAGTTCCGATGTGGAGGGCGCTGTGCAGATGAGCGGGAATGTGTAAAATGCAAGATACCTTTAGACTTTACTTGACTGTCGTAATAAAATTAAGGTATTATAAAACAACTATTTAATTATTTACAATTATGGTCACAAGACGTTAATTGTTCTTACATGTAACTTATTTTTTACATACAGTGTTTTATGTTATAGGTTTCAGTTACAATTCAGTATTTAATGCTTAGTATAGATTTAAGACAGATGTTTATTTGATTGGTCAATATCTTGTTCACCATTACACCACTAGTTACATCAGTTTATACCTCATTTAAAAACTTGTTAAATGTACATTTTTGATCAACTTTTAAAAAATAATGATTTGCATTAAATACGCACATATTTACATATATAACGGTATCACAAGTTTGTAAATGCGACATGTTTGATTTGTCTAATCAGAAAAGTACTTGCTGCAAATGTTACATTTATAAGCTTGCTCACCAGTATATACGCGTTGACTTTACAAACACCAGTCTTACCTAATCAACGAATATTAATCCAATATAATTATTTGTAATATTAATCAATAATTTTACAAACAATTAGTCTACATTTTATACTTTCTCACCTATTACCGCCAGTATGTATGCGAGTGTGTCGATCTAGACGACTCTTTAGAGCAAAACACTTGCTGCAAGTATTACATTTAAAAGGTTTTTGACCAGTGTGTATGCCATTATGAACAACTAGTTGACTCTTCTGAGCAAAGCACTTGCTGCAAATTTTACATATAAATGGTTTGTCATCAGAGTGTATGCGAATGTGTCTGATTAAATTACCGTAATCATTAAAGCATTTGCTGCAAGTATTACATTTATAAGGTTTTTCACCAGTGTGTATGCGATTATGTGTAACAAGTAACTTCTTTTGACTAAAGGCCTTGCTGCACGTATTACATTTAAAAGGTTTTTGGCCAGTGTGTATGCGATTATGAGCATCAAGTTGACTCTTTTGAACAAAGCACTTGCTGCAAATTTTACATACAAACGGTTTATCACCAGTGTGTATTCGAATGTGTCTGATGAGAGCTCCGTAATCATTAAAGCATTTGTTGCAAGTATTGCATTCATAAGGTTTTTCACCAGTGTGTATGCGATTATGTCTAACAAGTAACTTTTTTTGACTAAAGGCCTTGCTGCAAGTATTGCATTTGTAGGGTTTTTGACCAGAGTGTATACGATTATGCGCAAGCAGATGACTCTTTCGAGCAAAGGCCTTGATGCAAGTATTACATTTATAAGGTTTTTGACCAGTGTGTATGCGATTATGCGCAACTAGTTGACTATTATCAGCATAGCACTTGGTACAAATCTTACATTTATACGGTTTATCACCAGTGTGAACGCGATCGTGTCTGACTAATTTACTTTTTTGAGCAAAGCACTTTCCGCAAACGTTACATTGATAAGGTTTCTCACCAGTGTGTATGCGATTATGTGTGACTAGTTTACTTTTTTCACTAAAGCATTTGCTGCAAGTTTTGCATTTATAAGGTTTATCACTAGTGTGAACGCGATTATGTTTGTTCAGTTGACCCTTTTCAGTGAAGCATTTGCTGCAAATATTACATTTATAGGGTTTGTCACCACTGTGCGTGCGAATGTGTCTGACTAAAGCACTCTTATCAATAAAGCACTTGCTACAAGTACTACATTTATGCGGTTTGTCTCCAGTGTGTTTACGAATATGAGTGCTTAAACGACATTTGAAATTAAAATTCTTATTACATAAATGACATTCATATTTTTTATTACCAGTGTTCACACTGATGCCATTCGGTTGCTTGTCACTCATTTCGCTCCGTGATCTTTTTGAGGCTTTTCCTGCAGTTAATTCATTATTCTTCAATGAGATGGTATTTTCAGAAGTTGTGCTTTGAATGACTTGTCTAGGTGCTATTTTATTCGTTCGGTGTGCTTGTTTCTCATCTAAAAAGATAAAAATGCATTTATTAAAATGACAAAGGTAAAGGTTGTAGAGGATGATTTAAAAAGCATCACCTGATAAATTAAATCTGGATTTCTCATAAGCTTTCTTGGAAAAGTATATAAAACTGTGGTTTTTCGATTCATCTCGACATTTCATAATTTTACAAAACAGATTTGTACTGACGTTTAATGACATTTCAGCGTTATATATCAAACATTAAAAATGTTTATCTACCGTCATTCAAGGTGGCGATATCAGAAGAGAAAATAAAATCATAATACTGCCTTTTTCGTTCCTCTTCTTATTCGTGATTTGTATCAACACATTATTATATTTTAAATCTCGTAGAGCTTACAAATAGAATTAGTTTGTTACAATGATGGCATTAAATTAACCTTTTGAACCGAACTGAAAAAAAATCAAATTTTGATCCCTTATTTATCTCTTTTTTGTTTGCTATCTTTGTGTGCCTTGACAGCATTTTGACAGGTGTTTTTAGTTTCAGCTTAGCCTTTACTTACTTATCATAATATTACCTCTCAGTAAAACAATGTCTTCAGGTTTCGTCGATGATATATCGTGTGAAGATTTGTATTCACTGAGAGGATCCACTTCTGTATTTGACCATTGGCTGCTCTCGTCATATTCTGTATTTTGCTCTTCACCTGGAAACATGAAAAGTATACAAATTTAAACTTTTCTACTGTAGAAGAATGTCCTTTTTGTATTAAATGTTTTTTTTTATTAGGCCTTTATACATTGAATCTACATAACCGTAAAAAATTTAGAAAATAATGGGACTGTAACTGGACTCTTTATATGATAACTCAATTACATTTTAGATTAACCAACAGCCCAGAGAGCATGCATTTAACTAAAGAGAACTATAAGTTCAAACACATAAAATCACGCCTATATTAGCCGGAAAGGTATGGCACAGGTGTACAACACCTACGGGGAATCGTACACATCCACCGGGAATAATTCCAACTTCGTGCTGCTATTGTGAATTTCCTAACGAAAGGTTCACAAATCACTCTTTGTCCGATCCAGGAATCGAACCCAATACCTCGCGGTGAGAGGCGCATACGCTATCTACTAGACCATTGAGGCATATAAATTGGGTGCATGAAAGGAGCCTCCCCGAGTGACGTAGACAACGATCCGCTACGTACGGCGCACCCAGGGCAATTCGCGAGTTCTCTAAAGCGAATTGGCTAATCCTTTCACCACGATGGCAAGTCGAAATAAAATTTGACTTAGCCATCGACACGACGAAAAAGAAGAAGTTTTAAATAGCATTATTCCCACTGCGCGTTCTAAAACAATTTCACGTGAAAGTTTAGAAACATATTATTATGGGATTTGACAGCTTATACCCGGCCCGGGGAAAACTTTCTATGAAATATGACAGTCCAATTTTTGCAAAAGTATAACCGTTAATCTTAACATCTTTTATATTTACAAAGTCCTAACCAAATCTTGAACATTTTTCACGAAATGTGTCGAAATATCTCATTATTAGTAAAAAAAAATATTTTTTTTTTAAAAAGCTGCAACCAATTTAAAAAATAAAATAATAAAATAAATAATAAAAAATGAATTTATTTCTCACCATCAACCGTATTATACATATAAAATTGTACTGAAAAAACTAAATACTCACTGTAAAAACTTATTTAAATGTGAAAGAGAACCTGTTAATAATTTTTTGAAGCGCATGTTTTATTGAAGTTAGTATATATAGATCAGCTTAAGAAAAAGCAAAAATATATACATATGAAGATATTTACTACTTGACGGTTTTATAGTAATTTGAATTTTTTTTTTTTTATTTATTTTTTTATACTACGCCCACAGCGAACGAACGTGTAGTTCACCTGATGGTAAGTGGAGTACAGCCGATGGACATCAACAATCCACAAAAGCAGATTATAGATGAGAGGACTACGGTGGCATGCCTCATGTGCCAGTAATTTCAGGGCCTGATCTTACCACCAAACCGGAACACAGTAATGGAAGCACTACTATTTGGCGGCAGGTTAAAGGTGAGACGGTGGTGCTGCCGCCCTTGAGCTCATTCACAAGAGCTCTACCACCTTCCACTTTGACGAATCTTCTTACACTGCCATAGTTGGAAGCGGAGCTGACACTGTTTATATAAGGTTTTCTGTCATATATGGTGATATGGCTCAGCAAAATACCAGCTTGAGGCGCTCAAGTCAGTCGTGGGAGGGCTCGAAGAAAAATTAACGACGACAATCTGACAAACGCTCGACTTTAAAGTCTGCAAGGTTGCCATCAGTCTATGGGTTTTTTAGTATATTTCGGAGTGTGCCGAGGAAATCCACAACTTTATTCCTCCGTCTCCATTTCACGAAAGGACAACGAGGAAAACGGCGTTCCGAAATCTAGATATTCCTCAACAAAGCATTTGGCTTCCACATTCCTTATGCAAACTGCCACAGAATGAAACGCTCTGCCCGAGTCTATGTTGCCGCATGAGTACAATCTAGGTGTCAGTGTTTCAAAAAATGCTGCACGGAGACGCTCTTTTTCCATCTTTGACTGAAGTTTTATAATAATAGGCAATGACTATACTTCATTTACAGAAATATTTTCTAGTCAGAAATCAGAATATAGACTTGTTATGTCAAGTTTTACTGCTTGCTGATTTTCACAAAAACCTATAAAAAAATATTTAATCAAATAAATAAATACTCACTTTTTATGTCTGTTTCATTTTCATTCAAATCACTGTTTTCCGTCTCAACTTTTATTATTATATGTGATGTATAAGAATATGTGTCAGAGTTTTGGTTGATATCCATTGTTATAGCTGAAATATCAATGTTTAAAAATAAATATCACACTACATACACACAATGCCATCTAGTCCCAAAGTAAGCAGAGCTTGTACTATGGGTACTAGAATAACTGATACTAATACATGTATACTTTGCTTTTGTAAATAAATACTTACTATACATAGAAACACCACCAAGACAAACCTAGTTCATGCACACAAAGATTTGTCTTGAGCGGGAATCGAACCCGCGACTTAAGCGTCGCAAGCACGTGCACTCCGGTTGTCAACGTTTGGTTTAATATTTCCGAAATAAAAGCAGCTAACTGGACCTTTCAAGATTTCTATAGTACAGCACTGGCTACTGAATCTAGCAATACAGCTACTTCAATAAATAAATAACAATAGTTGCATTAATAACTATACAAGGTGATAACAATAATTATTTCTCCTTTTTTTGCCAGTACAGTAATATTATGGTTCTTAAAATTGGTGAATACACTGTTTTTTAGTAGACCATTTAGCCTCCAAGCTTTACGGCTTATTTTGTAACAGCCTGCATGAGGACAACACAAAATGCTGGACACAATATTTAGTGTGATGTACTGGGTAAAGAAATGACAATCAAAGAATTAAAAGTTATGTAAACTCAACGGTAGCCCTATAGAACCTATAAAACATCTGAAACCAGGCTGTGTAAAAAAAAATCAAGGACCCCAATCAATGTACCTAACAACACTACCAATGGTCCATAGTTCAGAACTGTTTATTATTGAAACAAAGTCGGCAAATCAATAAATAAACTATCATGTGCCATTTACATGTTGTTTATAGTAACTTTGTTACTTCCTTTACTCGAATGGTACTTTTTTGTAATATTTTAAAGTAAATTATAGCTTTGCTATGCCTTTTTGTATTTTATACAATAGGCAGGATTCTGCTGGATTCTTAATTCCTTAACCCTTAGTCACTATGGGTAATATAAGAAATACCTTAGCTATACATATCCATGCCTGAATTGGCAAAGCACTTGTGGTGTTTACCCAAGGAGTGCAGATTGGAATCTTTCTGAATTCTTAATTTTTCATCCTTAATATTTTATAAAGTACCTTTTTTGTTTAGTATAGACAGTTGCATTGACTGTGCTAAGAATAAACTGCAATTGGGCTAGAAGTGCATTTACTTCCAAGCTGAGGCAATTTACTTTAAAATTTTTAACAAGAATTTAAAGATTCAGTATTCAGGTACAAAACAAAATATAATAAAATTATTAAAAAAGTTAATATCTCTGATAACAGGTGTGAGCAGTCCATCATAGTGTATTTTCTTGATATATTTTTATTTTTTCTGTGCATTACATGCACATATTCAGCATATTTAAGGATTACTCAGACAACTATTAATTATTACAGGAACTATTATATACAAAGGTCATTTTCAGTCTACCGTTAGCATAGCATTTGGTAGCAAATGATAGACCGCAGCACTCACATCTCTAGGCTAGACATCAACTTTAAGGACACTGTGTATGTGCATAAAGCACCTTTAATATGCTACAGAAAGTTTTTATCTGCATCTGCTTAAATTTGTACCTATTTTAGGGACAATTACTTGCAAAACATAATATGTTTCTACTCAATTCTGAATGAGCACAGAGCACTCCAAAAACACTAATTATAGATACCTTCAGGAATTTCTTTCTTCACTTCAACATTATAATTCACTGAAGTCTGTCCTTCCATATGTACCTCAGTATTGTCCAAGACCATTCCTGGGCAACTTACTTCTGCAACTTTTGTTATACTGAACATCTTTGTTTTGAGCAGTTTCAAAGGAGTTAACTGAAATTGAATCATATAAGGCTAATATTAATATCATCACTTGGTACTTATCAGCTATAGCTGAGTGGGAGACCGTAGGACTGCTAAGTCAGAGGTCTTGGTTGTAAACCCACCTTTATCAATAAATCATTAAGATCCACCTTTTCAAAGATATGTGTTTATTTGTCATATAAATTATCGCTCGCTAACGGTAAAGGAAACATCATGAGGAAACCTGCATACCTGAGAATGCCTATTACGTGCCCAAGAGGGTGTGAAGTCTTCCAATCCGCACTAGGCCAGCGTGGTGGACTATGGCCTAACCCTTCTCATCATGAGAAGAGGCCCAAGCCCAGCAGTGAAACATGTATTGGATACAGGGCTGCCATTATTGTGTAAGTACTAATTACTCAATTTTAAAAGAAATATGAAAAATTATATCAACATTAATCCTATATGAATCAGCTTCCAAAATAATTTAAGTAAATGTTCATCTCACCATGTTACTGTTGAGCATTTGTTGTAACAACTTCTCATTGTGGAGGCAGTTGTTTCTGAATTTATAACAATTGTTTAGTCTTGCACAGCATATGTAACACACCAATACCGGCCTGTCTTCTCTTACAAACTGAAACACAATCACAACATAATGTACAGATAGAGAAGTAAATATTGGATTGAGGCTTTAAAACATGCCTGTTCTTGCAAATACTTACCGGTATATCAGTCATCTTTTCAAACATTTCTTGAAGATACTTATTTTCCATTAATTGCATGGGAACATCGTCCGTCAAGCACATCCTACACAATGCTAACTTGTCCATGTTTCTTTATAAAATGCATATGAAATTTGCGATGAATAGTGTTTAGGTTTACACAAACTCAACACCTAACTCCGAAGTCTTTAACCTGTCTTAGAACCAAATAATAGGTTGACTTCTATATCAAACAAGATAAAATTGAGAAATAAGAAAATAAAAAACAAACACAACAATCAAATCTTTCAGTTTTGACACATTGATCCGCATTGATCGAAATTCGAAATACATACACCCCGCGGTCCGAATCGCTAATAAATTTGAGCCGCTCACGATCATAATCTAGCCGGTCCGAAATCGTAAGCGCGCTTAAAGTGATTAGATGGCTGTCTGTAGGCGCGCTAATAGTTTCGGACCGGCTTTTAGAGAGTGCTAACTGTCAAACGTAATGTTATAAACTTGCCTTCCCGCTTTGCTGTGTTGTTTGAAATTTTTTTACAGATCTGTGTGTGAAAAATATAATGTGGGTAAAACAACTGCTATCCGCACAGTGAGGAGGGTGTCCCGAGTATTATATAGCCTAGCTCCTCTTTTTATAACGTGGCCCACAGCTCAAAGAGCCCAAAAAGTGACTCGCCAATATGAACAATACAGTGCATTCCCAGGTGTAATTGGCGCTATCGATGGGACACAAATAGATATAAATGCCCCAACAAATGATCCAGACTCATACATTAATAGAAAGGAGACCCATTCCATACAAGTTCAGGTATGTACTTTTGTGATATCAATTACATCAAATTACTAATAAACTCTTACAAATAATATTAATTATTTTCAAAAGCTTTTATGAAGTATGATGACGTAAGCTCTACCACCAATAAAATCAAAATTATCTATCTAATTATTTTTTACATACTGCATAATATTTATACTACTGCTAAACTTGGATTTGATTCTATTATGAAATCTATTCATCTTCCATTATGAAAATGTGAAATGGGAGAGGAAGATGAAAATGTGGGTGTCATACTGCTACAAAGTGTTGTAATAAGGACATGATGATGTATTATTAAGTTATAGTTGGATGGCCGGAATGCAGTCACTCTGCATGAAGTCTCTCTCGTGTTACTTACTTGAAGGTTATCCTAATTTTATTAGGAATAGATAAGATGGTGATATCCAAATACCTCATAATCATGTTATTTTGTTACAGGCAGTTTGCACATGGGACCTGTGTTTTACCAGCATATTCGCTGGAAATGTTGGGTCAGTACATGATGCTAGAGTATTCAGACTATCTCCAATTACCAACCATATCCAGGATGCAGATAGATATTTCCCGAACCAGTCACATTTAGTGGGGGACGCTGCATATGGCATCCATCCATGTTTAATGGTACCATTTAAAGATAATGGCCATTTGACAGTGCGGCAAAAAAAATTCAATTTTTGCCTTTCATCTGCACGAATGGCTATCGAAAGGGCATTTGGGGTGTGGAAAACCCGATGGAGGAGCATCCTAGACTGTTTGCCAATGGTGCAATGGTGACAACAGAAAAAAATCCTGAATACCTACTAGCCACTGCAGTACTGCATAACATATGAATCACCAGGGGTGACATTGTACCAGAAGTAGAGCCAGAAATAAGACCAATCAGAAGGGGTCACCTTATTGACGGTGATAGAGATAGAGGTTTATTAAAAAGAAATGAAATTATGAATAATTTAATTATAAGAAATATTTAAATAAATTTGTAATTTTAAATTATTTCACTTGTTTCATTTATAATGCCCTAAATAATATTATTGTTGTAACAAAAATTTCTATTGTTGTGGTGGGAGATAGTTTTTAATGAAACAAATTATAATTCAGCCATATTTTTATTTTAAATCTCTCATATAAAAATAGGTAAAAAAAATACTTTAATTAAGACCAGTGTTTACACTGGTCTTAATTTATATATATATTTTTTATGATGAATATTATGATTATGATCATTAAACAATGATCCTAAATATATATTTTTCTCAAAAGCAAAACAACTACTTCAATTAAAGAATATTATCAAGTTGGTAATTACCCACAATTGCCCAACATTTACAATTACTAATGAGATCAATTTGTACTTAACACTAATTTAGTTTAATAAAATTTAAAAGCTCCAGTGTTGAGCTTTTAAATTTTATAATCGAGATCATAATAAAGTCAAATATAAACTTTTAAATAAGTAAGTTTTTATTATTAGAATTAGTCTAATAATAAAATATCAAGACGCAATTTCACCAAACATATTGAACTGAGTTCAGAATGTTCAGATGCTTTTTTTGCTATTCTCATTATACGAGGCCACTAGCGATGATTGGTAGTTTCGAAAGTCATTAAGAAAGTTAAGACATAGCCACTAATATGCGTAGTGCAAACCCAAATTATAACTTAACTTGATATAGATATAATTTGACATAACTTAATAAAAATATAACTTAATATAACAAAACATTGTTTCTGCCTACCCCTGTGAGATAAAGGCATGATTTTATGTATCAATTAAGCATGTTTTTATTCTTTGTTACTTCACATTGTCATTTTTATCTAATTTTATGTTTGAACGATAGAGAGAAAGCGATAACTGAAATTTGCACTTAACTCAGGTCAGTATGTTTGGTAAAAGTGAGCTTTAATCGACACAGTATGTAATGTATGAAAAAAAACAATAACATAGCAAAATCGCAAGATTGCCTAAAATCAACAACAACATAAATGAGATCATTAATTACTAGAATTATTATTAACATATAACAGGAACATAAAAAAACAATAAAAATTAGACTAAAAAAACAACAACATGAGAAAACGAATATTAATAAAACATATTACCAAAATCCTCTAATAATAAAAATCAATGTGTAATAATAATAAAAATATTTTTATTTATTATTAGAGAGATTCTGGCATAATTCTTTTAAAATATTTATTTTTTCTTCATGTTGTTGTTTTTTCATCTCCAAGAATTTGTTGAAAAATTCTTTTCTCTCATCTTGCCTTTCTTTTCTTGATTGAGTTAATTCTTCAATAATATTTTCAATCTTTTGTTTTTTTTTCTTGGCTCTGATACTCTTGTAGCTTCTTCGTGGCTGGGCCCTGCCTCTGATTTCGGCCAAATATGTTTGATCTGTGAGAAAAAAACCAAAAAAAGATCCTTAGTAAGGTGCTTAAATTTATTATACATAAAAACATAAAAGACGGAATGGAAATGCTCAGCTTCTTCTTTTCGAGTTATATGATACGAAGATTGTTATAGTATATGTATGTTTCATATAACGAGTAATATATTCATTGAATGTATTACAGGTTAAGACCGGGTTGATTATCTTATCATACACATACACGAATATTATTAAGGTATAAAATAGATTTAATGTAAATACTAGTTGGTAAAGGCTAATCATCGTCGTCATAGTTGTGGGGAAAATTGGAAAACTTAGTTCTAAACGTTATACTTAGACGTATTTATTCACTTTATTAGAAAATAAAACTTCTTACCGGTTCTAATTCTCTCATATTCCTCTGGAGGCAAGTTAAAAGTGATATAATTATCTCGCTCTTCATCATAGACGGCTACATCCATTATAAATGAGTAATTTTCGATAAAATCCAAAAAATCTTTAAAATAGTTTGATTTTAACATCAACAATTCACCGAAAAAACAAACGTCTGAAACGTCATTTTGACATTTAGCTCACAGCGCTCACGCGATGGAGCAAGATCGCCGTAAGTCCAACATGGCGCCAATGAAGACGTAATTCATGACGTCACATCGAATATCGTGAGCGACCTTTTAGCGATTCGAACCGACTGTTAGCGCGCTAACAGCTCTCACACCGCTGAAATGAGCGATTCGGACCAGGGGGACAGACATACGGCCGCTGCGCTGTGCCATAAAGATCGATGAACAATCGACTAAAATTGTATATTCTTTTTTTACTCATTCTTGTCAAATATTTCAAGTCTACTTATTATTATTTAATAATTATTACTTCATTAAACATGTTACTTAAGAGCCCTATTACAAAAAAATGCGTATGTGCAAGGTTTTCGCCGTCGTAATTGTATACTTTTTGCTGTTTATTACTTAAAAAAATTACATTATAAAGATAGCCCATTTCTTCGTCTTAAACATTAATACAACAGATATTATTTTTTTAAATTTAATTATGCAGTAATCATCATTCTGCTGATGTATGATTCAGTAAAAGAGGGGAACAGACCTCGTTTGAGAGCTCTAATTTGTAAAAACTGACTAACACTGCCCATCAAAATATTAGTTTTTGTATTGAATGTATCCTCTACTAACATCATTATAAAATATATTTTTAATATTGACCTTTTATGAGTATAAAAAAAGGTCTGGAATTGATACAAGTTTTAATCAAAATTACCTCAAAACAAGTCAGAATATCTCTGGTATTTGGTATTATTTCAATATTAAGTTTTTACTAAAATAATATTTCACTTTTGCTTTATCCTATAAATTTTTTGTTTTATTTAAAATTGCTATAGTTATTTTGTAATAAATCAAATAAAAGTAGTACTTATTTGACTGCGCCGGGGCGATGCAATCAGATGCGCACGAGCGCTTGTCGAGGTCGGACCTATGTCAGTTTATTTCGTGCGCTAGTGTGCGTAACTAGGCAAGTAAACGCTACGTCAGTGTGTGTGCGTGTGAGCATCTTATAGTAGGATCGCGATTTCTTGATCATTGTGAGTATAATATTATTTTGGTACTGTGTGTTGTAGTAGCACAATTATTTTACTTCTTTTGTATTATACAGATAATTGCGTTTTATTGTAGTTGTGCTACAGTCAATATGGGTAAATGTAAATACCAATGCTTAAGGAAACGTAAAAGGCATAACATCGAAAACCTGAGCAAAGCTAGAGAAGCAAGGTATGTATTTAATTTCTTTTTCGTCGTTATTTAATTGGTCGTGTTTGTTATGAATTGTCAGGAGAAGGTTCTAATGAAAAAAAAAAAGAAAGGACATCCGCTCCCCTCAATACCTACTTTTTCGTCGTGTTCGAGAAAGTTCTTATGAAAGAAAAATAAGAAATTTGCTCATATTTCCTATTTATATTAAAACATACTTATATATTCATAATTTATATTTTTTTATAGAAATAATAAAAAACAGAATCTGGAAAACTTTGAAGCTTCAACATCTAGCAACATCAATGAAACTAAGGACATGGTAAAATAATGAACTTTTCTTAATATAAAATACTTCGTATTGAAAATTTAATTTATTTCATGCTTTTTTAAATTTTTTAGACTTTTGACAGTGAATACGCAGACTTTGACACTAATGATAATTCAATAATTGAAGAAACAGATATAGAATCGATAGACTACCTGCCGTCTACTAATTGCACACGTGTAGTCGATGAGTCACTTATCTGTAGGTACTATTGGTAGTTACCAAATAAAATGCAGTGCGTGTTCTTTTATCGCACATAAAACCCGTAAATATTGTTTGATATGAATACTTATTTACCTTATCAAAGTTTGTCATCAAGACACTATAGTAAACGACACATATCGACATATTATAATGTATTTATTTTTGTGGATCACACCTACTTTAGCATAATGTTCACGTACTGTAATATTTACTTTATATTAAGTTTCATAATGTTATCAAAAATATACGAAATAAAATAATTTTAATGTGTTTCAATTGATTAAATGTTGTAAAACTGATATACCTGTTATTGATAAGGAGCCAATTCTGCAAACTACTAAACTGGTAAACTGAAAAAATACTTTTTATTCTAACAACAAAGCATACTTTACGATTCGTTTACCGTGGAAGTGCCATAGGAAATCATACTACAGCGGATCAAGATTATTTAGTCACTGTTCACGCAACTTGTGCATCGAGTAGGTCGTAACTTGCCGCGCGGTCGCAGAAACACCTAATTTGGCGCAACGTAAAAATGTAATAGGGCTCTTAAGAATGATGTTATTATTGTTGGGACAAGGTTTTGGGTGTTCAAGTCGACGTGCGTGGGTCTATTGTGATAATAATAGGGGGGGAGGTATGGATTTTCTTTTCATCATAGAAATATGGGTATCAAATAAAAGGCCATGAAAAGACCATTTCAAAAATATATACTTCTTATCACATTTATATTACTGATTAAACACAATTTACCAATTTATATATCGGCACGCTCACGCGCCGAAGTGGGGGGCAGTTAGTTTGTATGTTCGCTCACGCTAATCTTGAAAACTGCCGGTCGAATTTGAATAATTGTTTTTGCATTTGATAGTTTAACCCACGATTAAGGCTCATTGATCTCAAAGAGATTTGATTTCTACAAATTAATAGATATAAAAAATAAACATGTTGGTTAAAAGAACTAAAAAGAGTGAAATAAAAAATAATTATTAAAAAAACAAAAAACCCGACTGCTTAAAAAAAAGAACTGAAAAGATGAAAACAAGTATAGCATTATCTAGCAGTCTAAGCAGTCGGGTTTTCTGTTTTTTTAATAATTATTTTTTTTAGTTGAGAATTCAGACCTATCAATATTTTTTACAAAATTAACGTTAAACGTCCACGTACGGCTCAACCCTTGTCCTATCAGTAGAGTAGAGTAGACATTATTTATTATTAAATTAAATTAATCTGTGGTTCTGTTTGGTTCTGTCAATATCAATCAATATAAGCCATTTTCAGTTTAAAATCAAAAGCTGTTTGAAAATAAAAATGCAAGATAACTTAGTATCAATTTATAAAATAAATAAATTATTTTGTTTGTTTTGCACACTACTATTAACTCGCTTGTATAACGAATTATAAACCTAAACACTATTCATCGCAAATTTCATATGCATTTTTTAAAGAAACATGGAAAAGTTAGCATTGTGTAGGATGTGCTTGGCGGACGATGTTCCCATGCAATTAATGGAAAATAAGTATCTTCAAGCAATGTTTGAAAAGATGACTGATATACCGGTAAGTAATTGCAAGAACAGGCATGTTTTAAAGCCTCAATCCAATATTTACTTCTCTAATGTACATAATGTTGTGATTGCGTTTCAGTTTGTAAGAGAAGATAGACCGGTATTGGTGTGTTACATATGCTGTGCAAGACTAAACAATTGTTATAAATTCAGAAACAACTGCCTCCACAATGAGAAGTTGTTACAACAAATGCTTAACAGTAACATGGTGAGATGAACATTGTCTTAAATTATTGTGGTAGCTGATTTATATAGGATTTATATTGATATAATTCTGCATATTTCTTTTAAAATTGAGTAATTAGTAGGTACTTATATAATAATGGCAGCCCTGTATCCAATACATGTTCCAATGCTGGGCTTGATAAGATTCCTTGACTTTATAGGCATTCTTAGGTATGCTGGTTTACTCATGGTGTTTACCACCGTTGTTTCTTAGTATAATTTGCTAAGCATAGCTAAATGCTATAAATATAATCAATAGGAAGTTGAAGTATGGTATGTGTTCATTCCTTACTACAACATGCTGTATATAACTTCGCCATGTTGGTTGGTATCCTATTTAAGATAGGTACAAATGAATGTGATGTCACAAAATGATGTAATATACAGTTGAGAAATGTAGGGTCCTGGCTAGAGGAACAGTAGGTGAGTGGGTTAAAGTGACTCACCGGTGTGCAGAAGGTTGCAGATTCAAATCCTACCAGTTTTATAATTTTCTATCAATTGTTTCTTAGTATAATATCTAAAATTATTGATTAATTAACGCTTAGTGATGATAATAATACTTATCTTGAATTTCAGTTTACACCTGCAAAACAGAAACAACTTTTTAATTCAAAGAAGCTCAGTATAACAAAATATGCAAACATAAGTTGCTCAGGAGTGGTTGTGGACAATACGCAGGTACATGGGGATGGACAGACTACAGTGTTTCATGACGTTGAAGTGAAGAAAGAAATCATTGAAGGTATCAGGAATTAGTTTGTTTACTAACTTAGTTAATATTGATACTTGACAACCGGATGGTGAAGTGAGTAGTGTACCTGCCTGCGACGCCGAGGTTGTGGGTTCGATTCCCACTTAAGACAATTCTTTGTGTGCATGAACATGGCGGTTTGGTCTTGGACTTTTCGTCTGGGTGTTTCTATGTATAATATGTATGTATTTACAAAAGAAAAGTATATATGTATTAGTATCAGTTATTCTAGTACCCATATTACAAGCTCTGCTTAGTTTGGGACTAGATGGCGTTGTGTGTGAGTTGTGAAATATTTATTTATTGTGAAATATTTATTTATTTATATAACATAACATCACACCTAAATTACCCAGAAGGGTGTGGCAGAAGTGTACAACACCCACATTTCAGTTTGTTTTGCTAGGGGTGAGCCTATCACCATCTATGGGGCACGATTCCAACTCTGTGCCACTATTGTGAATTTCCTGACTGTCACAAATAACTCTTTGCCCAACCTGGGAATTGAACCCGAGACTTCACGGATTGGTGATAGGTTAGCAGCAATGCTGATAGGCCTGTATAATGTAATCTTGAAACACTCTGATAGCACAGAAAAAAAAAAGAGTTTAGAGTCAACTTCAATCAATAACACTGACAAAATTATAGAGCAAGAGCCCGTGAACGCCAGACCTTTATTATTTCATAAAAGCTGAAAACTTGTCAGCGCATGCTCCCAACACAGGTAAGAACGATGGACTATTTATAAAGTTTGAGTCATCGTGGCTTTGGCAGATACACAGTGCTAAAGGTGTGTAAAATACCGATCTAAATTTATCAAATAACAAAGTGTGATTTTAACTTTATTATAATTTATAATTGATTATTTTTATATATATTTTTAATATATAATTGATTATTTTTATAGCATTTAGCTATGCTTAGCAAATTATACTAAGAAACAGTTGAAAAAGATATGGGACCGGCAGGATTTGAACCTGCGACCTTACTGCACACCGGGCAGCCGCTCTTAGCCATCCAGCTACGGTCGCCTCTTACCGGCACCCTAAATTTCTCAACTGTATGATACGTCATTTCGTGACGTCACGTTCACCCATTTGTTCCTATCTTAAGTAGGTACAACCAACATGGCGAAGTTACATTCAGCACAAATGTTGTAACGAATGAACGTACGATATTTTAACTTTGATTATTTTTATAGCATTTAGCTATGCTTAGCAAATGATACTAAGAAACAGTTGAAAAAGATATGGGACCGGCAGGATTTGAACCTGCGACCTTACTGCACACCGGGCAGCCGCTCTTAGCCATCCAGCTACGGTCGCCTCTTACCGGCACCCTAAATTTCTCAACTGTATGATACGTCATTTTGTGACGTCACGTTCACCCATTTGTTCCTATCTTAAGTAGGTACAACCAACATGGCGAAGTTACATTCAGCACAAATGTTGTAACGAATGAACGTACGATATTTTAACTTTGATTATTTTTATAGCATTTAGCTATGCTTAGCAAATGATACTAAGAAACAGTTGAAAAAGATATGGGACCGGCAGGATTTGAACCTGCGACCTTACTGCACACCGGGCAGCCGCTCTTAGCCATCCAGCTACGGTCGCCTCTTACCGGCACCCTAAATTTCTCAACTGTATGATACGTCATTTCGTGACGTCACGTTCACCCATTTGTTCCTATCTTAAGTAGGTACATCCAACATGGCGAAGTTACATTCAGCACAAATGTTGTAACGAATGAACGTACGATATTTTAACTTTGATTTCTCAATGACGTATCATACAGTTGAGAAATTTAGGGTGCCGGTAAGAGGCGACCGTAGCTGGATGGCTAAGAGCGGCTGCCCGGTGTGCAGTAAGGTCGCAGGTTCAAATCCTGCCGGTCCCATATCTTTTTCAACTGTTTCTTAGTATAATTTGCTAAGCATAGCTAAATGCTATAAAAATAATCAAAGTTAAAATATCGTACGTTCATTCGTTACAACATTTGTGCTGAATGTAACTTCGCCATGTTGGTTGTACCTACTTAAGATAGGAACAAATGGGTGAACGTGACGTCACGAAATGACGTATCATACAGTTGAGAAATTTAGGGTGCCGGTAAGAGGCGACCATAGCTGGATGGCTAAGAGCGGCTGCCCGGTGTGCAGTAAGGTCGCAGGTTCAAATCCTGCCGGTCCCATATCTTTTTCAACTGTTTCTTAGTATAAAGTGTGATTTTTTGGTATTACCTTCAGAATATTATTAAAAATCACGTCATTAATTGCCAGACATGTAATATCGTGGCAACCCCTTGCCAGACACACTTAATGTTCATGAAATTATAATTCTACTTACATTATAGTATAAAAGCTGTTTTTATATATAATACTTGGGTAATAATTAGATAATGCTTCCTCATTAGCTAGACATTTTTGATAGTTCCAACCCCTTGCCAGACAAGAAATCTTAAAGTCGAGCTGTTACAACAGTTTCTGCGAGCCAACTATGTTGGAATTTGGAATAATGCAAATCAGCAAATTCCAACAATTTATCAACCCGAAAATAATGGTTGGGTTCTCGACAATAACCATTTTAAATGTTTTGCCAAATTTCGAAAGAGAATCACTGTAAACTGTCTCAGGTATGAATACTACTTCAAACCATTATACATTCATTTTTAATACTTTCAATCTCATTAACTTTTCACATTTTTACAGAAACTGACGAAGAAGAATATGACGATATACGAATGGAGTAACAGTGACGAAGAAAATGATAACATTGATCTTAATGTTGATAATGAATAAAATAATATTTTCTGTTATACACTATAATAATAATAATCAGTAATGTAATTCATCTATTTTTAATTAAATTTTTGAGTATTTTTTCGTTTGGTTTTTTTTGTTACCTGTTGTTGATAGAATAAATTTAATATTTTAACAATTTAAGGTAGTTGTAGCATTGAATATCTTTTCTAAAGATATTTTTGAAATTATAAGTTATAAATCTGTGCCAAAAAGTTTATTGCATAAGTCATTATAATCATGCCATCTCACTTGCACCCACATCTCGTGCTCGCTCCTACATTTACCCTACATGTTTGTCTGGCAAGGGGTTGGAACTATCAAAAATGTCTGGCTAATTATTACCCAAGTATTTTATATAAAAATCAGCTTTTATACTATATACAGGGTGTATTTTTGAAACGGGGCAGTAAGGGCAAGTACCTTAACCGTTGCAGTTACAGCAAAACGTTCTTAAAAGACCTTCCCTAACTTTTTGGGACATTTTGAACTGCATTCACAGATTTCAAATTTTTTTTTTATGCGAATCGATTCTATTTCATGTGGGGATCAAAAAACTCTATGGGACCATTTTAGCTTTCAGTATTAGAAAAGACAGAAATCGCCAAAAACGTTTCCCATACATTTCGACAACAGAAACGAATTTCTACGATGGTCTAACTTTTTGTTATGGCCTGGAAGTGGGTAGAATTGACTGTAAAACTGTAAAAATTGACTTATTAGAAGCGTATTTTGAAAGAACCCTGCAATTCCAGGTTTTTCAAAAGATTTGTAATAACCTTTCTTGTTGGCACATGCCGCAACGGATACAAAATCGCATAAAAAAAAAAATTGAACTTTTTGCATTTTTTTTGCTAACTGTAAGTTTTTTACAAAATCTGTGAATGCAGTTCAAAATGTCCCAAAAAGGTCTTTTAAGAACGTTTTGCTGTAACTGCAACGGTTAAGGTACTTGCCCTTACTGCCCCGTTTCAAAAATACACCCTGTATAACGTACGTAGAATTATAATTTCATGAACATTAAGGGTGTCTGGCAAGGGGTTGCCACGATGTTACGTGTCTGGCAATTAATGATTTTTAATAATATACTGAAGGTAATACCAAAAATCACATTTTGTTATTTGATGAATTTAGATCAGTATTTTACACACCTTTAGTACCGTGTTAGCTTTTATAAAGTAACGAAGGTCTGGCGTTCACGGGCTCTTAGACCATTATATAAGTTGAAAATGATGAATATTTTGTAAGTGATTATTTCTCAAAAATAAGTAAACATTTCAAGCAGTTTGGTTGCCAGCTAATGGTTAAGGGCTCTTTATGAGAGCGGTAGAAGCCAAAACATGCTTTTTTTTTATTTGTATGTTTGTACGGGAATCACGAAAAAACAACTCCATGTAATTGGATGGATATTTTCGTCCAGTATACCCCAGTGCTTAAAGACAAAAGTCTTTAACCAGTGTGTGTTGCCAGTAATCAGTAATCGGCAGAATAGCTTTGTCCGGAGAGCTAGTAGGACCCTTAGTGATGCAAGCAAATTACATGATGTTGATATATTTAATGCAAACCTGGAGTCGATGAGACAGGTGCTAAGCCGTGATTTCTTTTTTCAATATTAGAGTGTTTAGTTTTATTTAAGCAATTGATTTGTATAAGGCTCTGTAATGATTTGTTGTAGTACATTCGCAGTTCTTAATTTTATAATATATTGTTACTATTCGTGAGGACCTGTAATTGGCTGAATGTTGCATAATATTTTAATTAATATTATAATTGTTACTGCTGTTGGTCTTCCAATAAATAAATAAATAATGACTTACGGAACGGAGACGTGGCCGCTCACTATAGGTGGTTAAAAGGCTCAAGGTCGCTACATATACAATATGATACGACTTTTAGAAATAAACCTAAATAACCTACGACAAACTTAGGTATTATTTGCGGTTCGATCCCAAACCGCAAAATTAAGTTTGTTTTTTATTGTATTTTTCCGGGATAAAAGTATCCAGTGTGGTGTCCAGGATATTAAAGAATAATAACCTATACCAATCATCATCGTAATCGAACCGGTAGTTTTTGCGTGATGCCTGAACAAACAGACAGACAAAAAAAATAGTCACATTTTTGGGTTCGGTGTCGGTCTAGTAACACCCCCTGCCATTTATTTTTTTGATATTTTCAATGCACAGAAATTTTACTTCTACAGATTTATTATAAGTATAGATAAGATACCTAGACATATTTTTGACAGTTCTACTCACCAAGGTGGATGGTAAGTTAGGGGTTTGAAAATGTATGAGAGCAGTCCCTCTATTTTGCAGGAAATAGCAAGAAAGTATCGAATTACACGAGGACAAATTTGTGGGCAGAGGCTTGCAACTATACATTATTATATTATTCCATGTGTAAAAGTGTCTTCTTCAGTATATTTTTTTAAGGTTTTGAATATTTCAATACTTTTTAAAAAACTGTATAAATGTATATAATATTAAAGTTGAAAAATTAAGAATCCAGCCGGTCTCGAACCTGCACCCCTTGGGTATACGACCCAAGTGCTTTGCCAATTCAGCTATGGATTCGTATGCTGCTAGACTCGAAATTTCTCAACTCTTTTGTGCCAGCGTCATAGGTATATATATAAACCTTAGCTAGACGAACCTTAATTGGAATTAGCGCCACCTATGCGATGAGTGATTAGTCACTTAGTCACATACAGTAAGTTTGAATTAAGATCAACACAATACTGTCGAGAGATGACGCATTTTTATCAAATACTTGTAATATTTTTAAAGTTGAGTTCGGTTCGGGTCCTGCTGGATTCTTAATTTTTCAACTTTAATATTATATAATACAAAAAGGCATAGCAAAGCTAAAATTTGCTTTAAAATGTTACAGATGAAATATTCTTCATCCTTTTAGTTAGTCGGACGTCGCTTGCACTGTGATTGAACCTTAATTAAATAATTACCTTTATTTATCTTTCTAAAATTAAATGTTTTTATGTTTCAAGTTGAAAACATTGAATCAAGTGAAGAACAGCAATACATAAGACATGAAGGTAGCAGCCAATGGTCAAAGACAAAACTGAATACTGAAAAGACAGAGTTACAAACATCTGATGATATTATAGGTAAGTGAGTACTTTGGATTCAGCTCATTTTTTCTGTTGTCTGAAGCAATAGAAATATCTGCTTATATTTCCTTCTGTTACAGTTGTAATAGTTATTTATGGTATGTACTAGAGATGAAACGGATAGTGGTTTGGCCGGATATCGGATAATCCGTCCGAAAAGCCTAATATCTGGCCGCCGGATAGTTGGCAGGACAAAGGCGTTTGGTGCATACTTATGCTGGGTCCACACCTGACCAACGAAGGCCAACGAACGGCTAAGGATGTTACAAAATTATTCGCTTGACATAATATCGATTAGTGTTTATTCGATTATTAATAACTTACATAAGTTAATAATCAAGTGGCAATTACTTATTTTTAACTATTGATGCCATTTCGAGTGGATTATTCGCGAGTCCCGTCAGTCTTCATCGTTTACTTGGTCCAATACACATTCAAACATAAGCTACACACAAATTCAAATCGAATGAAACGTAATGTATATAGGTGATGCGAATAACTTTATCACATCCCTAGCCTTCGTTGGTCGTTCGTTGGCTCGGTGTGGACCCAGCATTACGCGTTGGCTTGAGTTGGCCAAATTTTGCCCTCCCCCTTCTACGTACCCCATCTCATATAAACCCTTTCTGACTGATTTGATTGAGTAATGTTTGACATGTTAGGAGCTCACAAGAAGTGAGATATGGTGAAAAGGGACGGGTATCTTAAAGCAATCTTAAAGCAAATGCGTAGTAGCAAGCAACGCGTAAGCGGCGCGTGAACAATGGAATGGCTCGACCAAGTTCGGATCTTTTCCGCCTTCGTTTCGCACGATGCGATTCACCACGCGGCAGTGTTGCTACGTTGCCGTGTGGTGCACGCTCAGTGGGCTGAAATCACGAATTAGGGACTTGAGAATTAGTATGTAATGTTTATATTTGATTACTACATAAAAATAAATTTACATGTACCTACTTAACTAAAAATATATTGCCACCGATTAAAAATTAAAGAGCCGGCTTTCTCAATTAGACCGTATAGTTGCAGAAAACAGAAAAAAACATTCACAAAAAAAAATACTCCGTTTAATGTTTTTCTTCAGAAAACTTTTTTTTGTCATATTCTTTACTTCCATTAGAAGTTAATAATAAAAAACAGTTGAACGTTTGAACATGAGGTCACCTGATGGTGAGCACGCTTACCTATAAAATACCTATTAACTCTAAGTTTGAAGACATCCAGATTGTACTCATGCGAAAACACAGACTCGGGCAGGGCGTTCCATTCTTTGGCAGTCCGCATAAGTGTTGAAGCAAAACGTTTACGATAATATATAAAAAGAAAAGAAGGCTTTGCTCAGTAGTCCATTACAATTATAAGCGTAGTGAGTACGTATACCAACACTTTAAACGAAATATCAAATTTTCCTGACTAGTACCATAAAAAACTATTATTTATATTTATTTTTTAGATTTTAATTCAAAATTGTGTGAATTAACCATGTTCTCACTACATTTTTTAGTTAATGGTATTCAAAGTTAACACATCAATACTTTTTTTTTCAGATAAGAAACAAGCTCCTCGCCGAGTCATTAAAAGCCAAACTAACGAAGATACTATCACAAACAACAAAAAAGAACTAACAGAAGAAGAATCCTGTGTCAAAAATACTGTTTATAATCACAACAATGACACTCGTGAATTTGAACATATTGTAAAAACAGACGGTTCATGTAATAAACCGTTAGCATACAAAACGAGTCAGAAACAACATCCAAAAATATCGAATAAAGCTAAACGATTTGAATGTGATACATGTAAGAAGCATTTTAATGTAAAGTGGAATTTAATCAATCATACTTGTATTCACACTGGTGACAAACCTTATAAGTGTAATGTTTGCAGCAAATGCTTTACTAAAAAGAGTAGTATAATCAAACATAATCGCATACACACTGGTGAAAAACCCTATGAATGCAATGCTTGCAGTAAGAGTTTTAACCAAAGAAGTACTCTACTCACACATAGTCGTACACATACTGGTGAAAAACCATATAAGTGTAATATATGTAGCAATTGTTTTACTTTAAAGGATAGTCTTGTCAAACATATCCGCATACACACTGGTGATAAACCGTTTTAAATGTAATATCTGCATGAAGTGCTTTGTCAAAAATAATGATCTAGTCAGACATAATCGCATACACACCGGCGATAAACCTTATAAATGTAATGTTTGCAGTAAGAGCTTTAATCAAAAGGGTCATCTAATGGCACATAATCGCATACATACCGGTGATAAACCTTATAAATGTCAAAATTGCAGCATGTGCTTTACTGAAAAGAGCAATCTAGTCAAACATAATCGCTTACACACTGTTGTTTAAACCTCATAAATAAAACCTCAACAATATCGTAACGTAGTCTAGGTTTCTATTGTTATTTTTATAGCATTTAGCTATGCTTAGCAAATTATACTAAGACCCAAGTAGCACAGAAGTGCTGAATAGTAGCTGAATCACTGTTCACAATGGAATCTTCAGCTGAATAAGAGCGTTAGAGGCGCCTACTCAGCTGATATAACTCTGATTTGGGCACAAATTAATCAGCTGTTAGCTGTAGATGTATGTAGATGGTTGCACTAGCGTTATTTGAGCATTAATAAAGGTAACAGTCGCCCCAACAGTTGAATAAGGACTGATTAACAGAGTATGCGTTGTTGGGTCTTAGTGCACTGTAGATTGTAATTAAAGAGGTATTCGCAGTAATGGTGTTTATTTATCACTATCACAGCATGAGGTACACTACACAATACAAAAATGATACAGAGAGGCTACGTTACTTAGATAACCGCCATGACAGAAGTAGTAATGGATGTCTTTAAATCTATATTGTCTATACTTAGCATAGATAAGAAAAGACTAAAATATAAACTTGTGTCTATAGTGATGCCATAGACATACTGCCTCCTAGGCTAGGAATAGGTGTTGAAATACAACGTATAGTGTACATATAGTGCAAAGTTAAATTTAAAAACTTAAATATGTACACTACGTCACTACCTCAGGCAGGCGGACAAAGCGAAACTATTTTTTTTTAAGTTCCTTGTAGTCACTACGGAACCGTAAAAACTTGTTTTATTTAACTTTACATAATATATCATATAGGAACTTGCTTCGGCCCACGGCTCTGCTCACGTGCTACATTTAAAAAAAATAAGATATTTCCTGCCTGGAATCTTTAACTACCTGCCTACAAATTTTTATCAAGATCTATTTAGTGACAGTAACTTTCGAGTTAATAATATTTGTAATGAGGACTCTTAATTAGGGTGATATTAATAAGACAAATATTTAATTTTCTTAACTGTTACATTTTTTACTACTTTGACGACCGGATGGCCGAAAAGGTAGTGGTCGCGGGTTTGATTCCCGCTTAAGACCAATCATTGTGTGCATTAACATGAGGGTTTGTCTTAGTCTGGGTGTTTCTATGTATAATAAATATGTGTGTAAGTTGTAAGATATTTATTTATTTTTACTTATATTAATACAAAAGTACAATATGTTTCTGGTGTAAGTACTAATAAGTACCTACAGTTTTTTAATGTATGAACATCGAATTGGCAAAAGAAATAATGGGATCACCTTTGTGCTGATCGTATAGCAACCTATTTATAAATTAACAATTAGCCCAACGCAATTTAAAATACTACTACCACCGTTTCTAGACTTGTAAGCTAAGTTTAAGCAAGTAATAAAGTTAACCCAATCAAATGGACATTTTTTTTCACGTTTTTTAGGTAAGAGGGTTTTAGAAAAACTTCTTATAAAAAGGGGGGAAATGGATTTTTTTTTATAGAGATTGGTACTGATTAGAGTTGCCAATAAATAAATAATAAAAAAAAATATTACAGTAGTGTCAAGTGGGAAATAAGTGCCCAATATTGGAAAAAAAAAAGAAAAGTCGTGACCGCGTTCTGACTGTTGTAAATAAAGTCTCGTATTAAACAGTTAATTGTTTTGTTTTATTTCCTTTTGTCCGCCGCAAACGTGGCATGGTCCCTGAACAAATCAAATTTTGTTCAGTTTTCATAATTCAAATCTACGTGATCGCTGGACATGACCTTAAGGGCTCTAACGAGAGAAGAGTAGATAACAAGGTCGTCAGATGTATCTGTACTTTTTGGACCTTGAAAATCCTTTTGACAGTGTTCCGCGAGATGCTCTTCAGGTAATATTGAAAAAACATAGCCGGAGCTACCTATGGGCTAAATGGGCTGCAGTCCAAAACCCTCTTAATACTAAGGGCCCCAGTCTCATTACAATCACAAAAACAAAAGACGATAAAATGAATATAATTACCAAATATGTGTAAAAAACATAATTTGAAAATCATCTTATTTATATAATTATAATGGTGGTAGAGCTCTTGTGAATGAGCTCGAGGGCGGCAGCACCACCGTCTCGCCTTTAACCTGCCGCCAAATAGTAGTGCTTGCAGTACCTACTGTGTTCCGGTTTGGTGGTGAGATCAGGCCCTGAAATTACTATCTCTCTATCGTAATCATCTGTAGGTAGATACATTTAGGTCCGCGAATCGCACTGTGTTGCAAAACTCAAAACCTATAGATATATTTGTAAAGTAACCCTTTAATTAAAACTACTCCGATATGGCTTAAAATCATAATAATGCTTCGAAAAGAATGCCGTAAGATACTTCAATAGAAATTTTAACCATACTATGCGATTCAAATAAGAATTGATTGCTGATGAACGATCTTTGTTATTGCGTTGATGTGATGGAGTTATTGCCCGCTACCTGTTGGGTAAACCATGATTGCGTACTTGCACCCACACTGTTAGCGCTTTATTTTGCATTTGCTATCTAGGAAGTTTTACAAGCGGTAGTGTAACAACGCCGGTAGATTTTTTCAATTTATCACGATGTTATCTGGATACCAAGATCTATAGTAAGATTGGGGCTGCGGCTAAGGCGTTTAGCAAACTGGATAGTAAGGTGTTTAACAGTCAAACGAACTAAAATTTGGATTTTTTTACATAAGATAGAACGCCAGAAGCAATTACACTATCCAATGGTCCCCATGACAAGGCCAAATACACACATTGACTCACACAAGCACACCTAGTCTCAGAACAAATCTTTGCAAATCACTCAAAGATTTGTCCCATGTGGGGAGCGAACCCACAACACCAGTGCAGTGGAGAGCGGCGAGGTGACCGCTTAAACCACTGAACCACACGTGCAGATAAGAGACATGGACCATGGACCGCTTGCCACCGTCATATTAGACAGATCTATCACAACTATCTTAAAAAATATTTAACATCCGTTCGCAATTCCGTCGAGCCAAAGTAAGTGGTATTAAAGCTTGCCTGATACGGCGACAACATCGTTAGTGCTGAATAAGGTTGGCTGCACAAGCCCCATGGGAGCACATAAACGCAGGCTCAGGGATCAGGTGTTGAAGAGGTCGCCGTGGCCGAAATCGATCATGGAGCTATATACAGGGTCACACAAAGACATGCCATGGCGGGGAAGTAGCTTAAATATTTTATAAATAGATGATTTTACTGAAAGAAGGCTATAATATTATTTTTAAAAACAATTTCAACTACATTCAAAGATTTTTGATAATTACCATGTCTCTGTATTGGTCGGACAACTGACATTTCAATCCTGAGATATTGATTAGATGAGACCCATTACATTACATTTGCAAAAGGTTATCGGGCGTCTGCTTTTTGGCTTCTGCCCCACGCATGCCTTCCAAAGGTCCAGCACTCCATAGTCCCAAGATACGGAACCGCAACCAACGAATAATGATAATTAATTCCGGGACGCTATTGGTCTGAGATATGTTATGTAAACTACATGACAAATAATGAGTGAATGGTTAGTGTAGAGGTTAAAGTGGTGCCGTGGCTTCGATCGCCACACGGGACAAATCTTTGTGTGATCTGCGTAAGATTTGTTTTGACTCTTGGTGTGTTTTGTATGTTTGTGAACACTCCAAAGACAAAAAAAACCATGGTTGCGTACTTGCACCCACACTGTTCGCGCTTTATTTTGCATTTGCTATCTGTGAAGTTTTACAAGCGGTAGCGGTAGTGTAACAACGCCGGTAGATTTTTTCAATTTATCACGATGTTATCTGGATACCGAGATCTATAGTAAGATTGGGGCTGCGGCTGAGGCGTTTAGCAAACTGGATAGTAAGGTGTTTTAAAGTCAAACGAACTAAAATTAAAAACAAAAGTAGGCGTTACATTTGGATTTTTTTACATAAGATAGAACGCCAGAAGCAATTACACTATCCAATGGTCCCAATGACAAGGCCAAATACACACATTCACTCACACAAGCACACCCAGTCTCAGAACAAATCTCTGCAAATCACTCAAAGATTTGTTCTGAGACTGGGTGTGCTTGTGTGATCGCCACACGGGACAAATCTTTGGGTGATCTGCGTAAGATTTGTTTTGACTCTTGGTGTGTTTCGTATGTTTGTGAACACTCCAAAGACACATGAGTCTTTCCTAGTGTGGGCGTCGTTTTATTTAAGAACACCAAAATGAAAAACACCAATAATAAGAGTTTTCTATTTATTATTCTCACAAATATTCACATTTTACTACACCAAAAGCTTTAAAAAAGAAAAGATACAAATCTGTATTGTGAAAGCTGGTGCCTTGTACCTGGGTCACCAGGGCTCACTCTGCCGACATTAACATACATTTTAGTTGTGCTGAAATATGCTGGTGGCTTTTAACAATTAGCAAATACTGATACAGAAAAAAGAACATTAAGACTCATGACTGTGTGGGTATTAAGGTATGTAGGTGTGAGTAGTGCGCATGTGGGTAAGTGTGTTTCGTAGCAAAACTTTTCTAAGGGGAAGTGCTTTCAGTGTCACGTGACACAAAACGCTCCTGATTGGTCGGGTTTATGACGACGTCATATGCCTGTAAACATCGTTTGCCTACACAAGAGCTAAGTTGTTCAAATCATTGTAATTAGTATAATTTGAATTTGAATTTGAATTTGATATAATAAGATTTTCCTGGATTTCCTTTATTAGCCATTGTTTTTGTGTGATTTATTTGCAATATTTTACAAATTCTGTCAAGTAAACTAGTCAAGTCGCGAAAAAAAATACAATAAAGGGCTTGCGGTGGGTGAAACATGTATAAAGAAAAGAGAAAAAGCATGGAATGGGTCACTTTTAACAGCTTTGGCTGTGGCTATGAATTACCAGACTTGATAAAAATAGCATAGGATACTTTACAGCAAGTGAAAGTTACAAATAACATTTAGATCAAACAATGGTGGTTTATATGTAAATAAACAGCACGACAACAAGCACCAAACCACAGTGCCGTACGCGCCTGAACAGAATGGAGTGGCAGTGGCACGGTGCATGCTTCAGGTTGGGGCTTGGTAAAGCAGTTCTGGGCAGAAGCTGTGAATAAAGCTATCTACATAAATAATAAAGCACCTGGCAAGGCAGTACAATGTACGACACCAGAGGAGAGATGGCCTGGTAAAAAGGTTGATTTATCTAATTTGAAAGTTTCTGGTTGCGTAGCATACGCATTGATAACAAAAGACAAACGGAAATTTGAGATAGGGTTATGTTACTAGAATTAACACGTTTTCTAACTTTTACTGTAGGTTAAGCTGAAAGTAATTAATAATATTGTGATTCTAATTACATTTTGCTCTAATATGAACCACTAAATTACCCCTTTGAGTGAAGCACTTGCCACAAGTATTACATTGATAAGGTTTCTCACCAGTGTGTATGCGATTATGCCTGATTAACTGACTATTGTTAGTAAATTTCTTGAAGCAAATATTACACTCATAAGGTTTTTTGCCAGTGTGTATGCGTTTATGTCTGACTAGACCTATGGTGTCAATAAATAACTTGCTACAAATGTTACACTTATAAGGCTTTTCACCAGTGTGTATTCGATTATGTCTAACTAGATGACACTTTTCACTGAAAGACTTGCTGCAAAAATTGCATTTATAAGGTTTTTCACCAGTGTGTATGCGCATATGACTGATTAAGCGACCCTTGGGATAAAAATACTTATTACAAAATTTACATTCATATTTTTTATCAGCAGGGATTGCACAAATATCATTCGGTTGCTTGTGACTTGTTCCGTTATAAATATTACATTGATAAGATTTATCAGAATTGTGAACGTTAATATTATGCTTGGTTAAATTACTGTTTCCATTAAAGCTTTTAAAACAAATATTACACTTATATGGTTTTTCACCAGTGTGTATGCGTTTATGTCTGACTAGTCTTCCGTTTTCAGTAAACATCTTGCTGCAAATATTGCATTTATAAGGCTTTTCGCCTGTGTGTATGCGATTATGAGCCACTAGTTTACATTTATCAATAAAGGACTTGCTGCAAATCTCACATTTGTACGGTTTATCACCGGTATGTATGCGGTTATGTGCCTTAAGACGACTGATCTGATTAAAGCTCTTACTGCAAATTTCACATTTATAAGTTTTATCACAATTATCAGGTATATCACCAGTGTGTATACGATTATGTGCGACTAATTTACTTTTTTCAATAAAGGACTTGCTGCAAACATTGCATTTATACGGTTTTTCACCTGTGTGTATGCGTTGATGTCTGACTAGACTTCCATTTTCAGTAAACATCTTGTTGCAAATGTTACATTTATAAGGTTTGTAACCTGTGTGTGTACGATTATGTATGACTAATTTACTTTTTTCAATAAAGTACTTGCTACATATATCACATTTATAAGGTTTCTCACCTGTGTGAATGCGATTATGCCTGACAAGCTGACTCTTTTTAATAAACCACTTGTTGCAAGTATCACATTTATAAGGTTTATCTTCAGTGTGTGTACGAATATGAGTGATTAATCGACATTTGAAATTAAAATGCTTTTTACATAAATCACATTCATATCTTTTATCATCAGAGCTGGTACATATTTTATTCGGTTGCTTGTGACTAATTTTGTACCGTGATTTTTTCACGGCTTTTTCTACAGTCAATTCATTCTTCGTGTGACACGTGTCTTCATAACTTTTGCTTCGAGTGACTCTTCTAGGTGCTTGCTTTTCATCTAAACAAAAAAAACAAAGTTAGTGAAATGAAGCTTGGTTTAATACGTGCTTGGAAGACGATTGATAAGTAGTTCAGAGAAAATTCGATGTTATTATACGAGTAATGCGGCAGACAGGTAGAGGACAGAAAAATAGCTTTTGAGCGCATGAAAGTATGATCAGAAATAAATATATTTAAAAAAAACAAGTTAATTGTAAGGGTCGGCTTTAACTTTGCGTAATGGATAAAAGACACCTTTATCTTCACAAAAACTAAACAAAATTACCAAACACTTCTAAACATTATCAAAACATTAATCATAAATAACATTAATCATAAATAACATAAAAGAACAAAAACATAAAAGAACAAAAACATAAAATTCATTCAAACAAAGAAAATATTTTTTAAATCGGTCCGGTATCGGCGACCTCACTGCACACCGGGTAGTTGTCCTACTTAAGATAGGAACAAATGGATGAACGTGACGTCACTTAATGACGTATCATACAGTTGAGAAATTTAGGGTTCTGGTAAGAGGCGACCGTAGCTGGATGGCTAAAGCGGCTGCCCGGTGTGCGGTAAGGTCGCAGGTTCAAATCCTGCGGGTCCCATATCTTTAACTGTTTCTTAGTATAATTTGCTAAGCATAGCTAAATGCTATAAAAATAATAAATTAGAAGTTAATATTTTATAGTTTATGTAACTAAGTTCAATAACCAAGACTTAAAATGTTTAATTATTTTTACTTTTAGTTATTTTCCGTCAGTTAAATGTTTTGATAAAAATAATTTTATTGTAATCATTTCAATCAATTTATTGCAATCAATTTTAGGTAGGAGCCTGTCTTGTTGTTCATATATAATTAAATAAAATCAAGAATTTAATTTAAACTAATTTTAGTAACTATCCAGTTTTAATGGCTTCTATTTGCATGCTTTCATTGCAATATTATGTGTCTAATAGTTATTTATGCAACTGTTCTATAATGAGGGGTATTAAAACACGAGTGTGGGGATAATAGTATCACATGAGTGTTTTAATACCTAATTATAACAGTTGCATACAAGACTTTATCTACACCCATGATATGAATCCTCTATAAATGTTCTGAAACCATAGGGTATTAGGGTACAGTGTTGTGGCGGTATCCGCACATAATAAATGTCACGTGACCGCGAGTGCTGAATCGCGATATCGAAATGTTCACAGCAAGTGACTATATATACCACTTCCAATACACTACTGTTGGACAGCTGTCCGCCAGGCAATACCACTGAGCCTGGTTGGAGGATCCTCCCTTTGTGGTGGAGGAACATCACACCCTGTTCCTCTACATTGGTGACCCCGACGTGATCAAAAACACGCAGCATCACCCCCACTCACTGGAGAATCTCACCGCTCCACCGCGCACCTCGACTCACTGAGGAATTAGCGGCACACAGTCTCGACTCACTGTAGACTCAGCGGAATTCAGTTCCGACTCACTGGAACTCTCATCGACCTCCGGTCTTGGAGGGGAGTGATGTGGCGGTATCCGCACATAATAAAATGTCACGTGACCGCGAGTGCTGAATCGCGATATCGAAATGTTCACAGCAAGTGACTATATATACCACTTCCAATACACTACTGTTGGACAGCTGTCCGCCAGGCAATACCACTGAGCCTGGTTGGAGGATCCTCCCTTTGAGGTGGAGGAACATCACACCCTGTTCCTCTACAGTGTTGTAAGAACTCTATGTAAATTCATGGAAAGTTTAATTAGTGAGTATCTAATACAAAAAAACTATGTATAGGTAATAATATAATTATTTATTGTAATAATTATTTACATTTTGGATCGTACAATTATTAAAAAGTATTTTTTCAATACTATTATCGAACAAAAATGGCGGGATACGACGTCAATTCAAAAATTCGAATAAGTTTTTATTTAAATTACGGCGCTGTGGTAGTGAAACGCGCGTGCATGACATGTTCTTTTTTTGAAATTCATAAAGATGCCATGAGAATGTGGCTGTTCGATGAGTAAAAAAGGAGTTGCATAATGAATTTCAGTACAACATTATAACACCCGTTTGGGTGTTATAATGGTTATTATGACACTGGCTATTTTATTTAATGTTGGCAATTAGCTAACTGTTTCAAGAACGTTTATAGAGGATTTATAGCATGGGTGTAGATAAATACTTTTATAACAAAATTCGAAATTTCAAGGCCATTGAGCCACCCCTAAAAAGTGAGTTAGCATGCTAAAATTACACATAAGTGATAATAAAAAAAAAAAACAAAACAGGAGGGTGAGACAACGTGCATCTTTTGTAATTTTTTATCTCCATACAATTTCGGACTACCCTACCCACTACCAACTGCCAACCCCTCCATTTCACGGACTTAAAAACGCACTTTCGTATGTGCAGACACAACTTAAGTATAAAAAGTATAATACAACAAGAAAATATAAAATCTCCTAATTAACAACTTGTCATAACATCACATCTAATACATGTCCCACTGCTGGGCTCGGGCCTCTTCTCATGATGAGAAGGGTTAAGCCATAGTCCACCACGTTGGCCAAGTGCTGATTGGTAGACTTCACACACCCTCGAGCACTTATTAGGCACTCTCAGGTATGTAGATTTTTCTCACGATGTTTTCCTTCACCATCACCATTAGCGAGCGATAATTTATATGATAAATAGTATAAATACACACATATCTTCGAAAAGACGAGAGGTGTATGCCGGGGGTTCGAACCCGAGACCTTTAACTTTGCAGTCCTACGGTCTCCCACTCGGCTATCGCTGCTTTTCACACATCTATTACCAAGAAAGGTGTGACAGAGGTGTGCAACACCCACATTTCTCCTGTTATATTTAGGTTCCATGTGATAAGCGGTGAGCCTATCGCCATCCACAAATCCAACTCCATAGGTAAATATTTTTAATTTACTCAATCTAAAGCAAACACTTACCGATCATATCATTACATTTTTGTAACACTATATTGTCTGTGTTTAGAGGTATATCGTATCTGTATTCCAAGAGAGGATCCACTTCTGTGTTTGACCATTGGGTGACGTCTTCATATTCTGTGTATTGATCTTCATTTGATTTAATATTTTCACCTTGAAACATAGAAACATAAGAGTTACGGTTTCACACAATTTAATGAATTTGATTTTGTAATGCTAAAGACAAATGTGGCACTACAAGCCATAGACAGTGAAAAAAGGGTGGGGAGGCCTTTGCCCTGCAGTGGGACACTATGGGCACGTGAAAAAAAAGAAAAAAAGAGACAAATTGAATCAGAGATGACAAGACATCAGAAATTATAATTTAGCTAGACTTGACTTGACTTTAACTTTCACAATCAAAAATAATTATAAGTATTTTGGAATAATATAATTTTATAATGTTACTTTAAAATACATTATTAAGTAGTTCTTTTCATGCAAGAAATATAGTTATGTATACAACCATATATTAACTTTACCAAAAATCTAAAAACCATACCGTACCTTACAAAATAATACTAAAAAAATATTTCACGTTTTCCATACAAATTGAACATTCTAAATGGACAATGTATGGAAAACCATTTTTTTTATTTTCTCATAAAAACTTGTGAAACGAATTCTGTTATTGATTCTGTATAAACTAGATGCTTTCTCAGTTCTGGTAAAGTCAAAATAATCTGCTATATACAGATACTCACATTTTATTTCTATCTCACTTTTATTCAAATCACTATTTTCAGTTTCAGCATTCATAATTTTAAGTGATGTATCCGCAAATGTGTCAGAGTTTTGGCTGTTTTCTATTATCATATCTGAAATATACATGGTGTTATATTTTAAAATAAAAACATACTAATAACCTGCAAGTACCTAGCATTCCCATCAAATAACACTGCACTGTTACTAAATCTTACTCTTAATTATTACTCCTATAACAAATAAAAAAGTACTTCTAACTAAAAAGTGAAAAATAATTCCTAATATAAGCTGAAAATGGTAATGAACAAAAAATACTAGTATTATTGTGAAAAAGTGTGGGTTGCTCGATAGACGAAAAATATGGCACAGAACGCCCCACGCTATTATGCCAAAAACACGCAAACACATTACGCTAAATTATAGTTATACCCAATGAAATAGTGAGCCAAAATTATGCCAAATGATTATTATGCCAAAAAAAATCGTAACATGTTATGCTAAAATAAATTAAACCGAAAAAAGGGGAAACCAATTATAGATACCTTCAGTGATTTCTTTCTTCACTTCAACCTCATAAAACACTGAAGTATATCCTTCCATGTACACCTCCGTCTTGTCGCAGTCCACTCCTGAGCAACTTATGTTTGCAACTTCCACTACACTTAACCTTTTACTACTGGCCAGTTGTTTCAGTTTCACAGAAGTTAACTGAAATTCAAACATAAGAAAATAAGTTTAATCATCATCAAGAGCTAATTACTAAAAACTCTTAAATATTTCAAGATACATATTAACAATGTTTTTGAAATATAAACTAGCATCATTGTAGGGGACAATACTATTTATTCATTCAGTTTATTATATTTATTTATTACACTAAACAATCTTTTATGTAATTCTATTGTATTTATGTTTATGTATATAAACACACTAACATTCATTACTGACACACATTTTCTAAATTAATACATTCCAAACGCAAAACAAATACAGTCAAACCTGGATAAGTGAGAACTGGATAAGTGACCCGTCATTTTAAGTTCCCAAAACCTCTAGTAGCAAGAAACAGAAACCTCTGTAAAAGAGAGTCGTTTTTCCCTCACAGACCCCCGTAAGTGAGACTGCTACTTATCTGTACCTCTATAAGCGACAGTCGAGCTTTATTTACAAATTTAACATGTGCTATTTTATTACTCATTCTTAACTTTCGTGGAACTAGAATTCACCTATTATAAAAATATATATGCACATAATATATTATGTTGTGCATATCATGCACATAATTTTATCATAATTATTACAAATTTACTACATTCGTACTTGCTGTGACTTGTTATTGCTGCGTACCCCTATAAGAGAGAAACGCTACCCTTGTACCTGCATTAGCGAGAAACTCGGGTTAGTGAGAAACCTCTAAAAGCGAGAATGAGATTGTGCTCCCTTGAACTCTCGCTTATCCAGGTTTGACTGTATATTATTTTAATAACTGACAGACATCGCTGCGCGACGATACTAGTGCGGCGATTTACCGTTAGCCTGCGCGTAGGCCTCCCGCCGGCACTGCTGGCAATAGTTCTTACATTTTACGCAGGCAGTTTGACTGTTGTCTTTCTTGTACAATGTCTTTATTGGCAATGGGCGTTTTTCAAAAACAAATATCACCATAACACAATAGAAATGTTATGTCTTCCAACTTTGGCAGTAATTTTCTCAACAATCATGCAACATTTCTTTTCTAAGGCTAATAATAATATCTACTACAAAATAACTAATAATTATCTATCAACATATAAAACTATGAAACCCATTTTAAAAATTTTGTATGAAACTTCACAATTATATATGTCCACCCAAAACCTTATTGATGTTACAGTTAATTATAAGCTGCCTCTATGGTGCATCTCAAAGTGAGGTCTTAGATTTGATGCACAAGTCTGGCAAAGTGTTAGTTGTGAACTTTCTTTCCTGGAAATTCACAATAGCAGCACGGAGTTGGAAGTGTACCCCCTATGCCATGGGACCTAAATATAACTGCTGAAGTGTGGGTGTTGTACACCTCTGCCACACCCTCCTGGGAATATAGGCGTGATGTTAGTTTATGTTATGTTCATTAAAAGAAATGAAGTTATTAAAGCATAAGATTTTCATTAACAAATTAATTTAATTCTTAATAATGGAATATAATTAAAAAAATGTGTTTATGAAACAGAAGAGGGGGAAATTCCACCTAAATAACAACGAAAACTAGGCCTAGAATTAAAAAAATACTTCTATAATATGTGGCATATAGAATTCATAGTTTCTATGAATTACGTTAGTTGTTACTGTTGAGGTAAAATGGTGCCTCATAAACTTGAAACTAATGAGTTTTTTAGTTTATACTCACAGTGTTGTTACTTTTCAAGAATTTGTTAGTAATATCATATACTATGATAATATTTTATGACACAAAATAGGAATATATTTGATATCAATACAAAATGAATAAAATTGTAGTAACTGATTTTTATGTCAAAATATCATTCCTTTTTTCTATTGATATAATTATTTGCACAATATCTATGCTTAAAATACACATGTAACTACCACACAGACTAAACCGCAGGAGAAAGTAAGTCTGTTTGTTTGTTAGAGCTAATCTCAAAAACTTCTGATCAGATTTTATAACTCATTTTGTGTTTGACAGCCTAGCTATAAATATTTTTTTACTTTCATATAACATTATTGAATGAACTGAATTTAGACAGAAGCAAAACAGAAAGGTTAACTGCGGGTCAAAGCAACAATACTACCTAATATAAAAAAATCCTCATGAAGGGAGTCATGGCCAAAAGTTAGTTTAACATAAAATCATTGCCAACAACAGATTGAGGATATCATTAGTAACAGCCATTTCATAACTATGTCTAAGCACATGAGTTTCTCACCAGCTCTTCTCATAATGCAATACCCATCGGATACTTGGATTGATTTTAATTTGATTCTAAACAGTTTGATTAAAATAATCTATTCCGGTTATTCAAATCATTGTAATTAGTATAATTTAGTATTATTCATGATTTATTTTTATATAATTTTTTGTAATGTTTTGACGTGTTCAAGCGCCTCCTGGGGCCTATGGAAATAAATTATTTGAATTTGAATTTTGTCTTAGTAGTCAGTTAATTGAAAATAAGGATTCCATTAAGCAACAGACCATTTTATTTGAAAAAGCCTTGTACATACACAATGCAATAATCACAAACATTAAATTTTAACACAATGTTCATCTCACCACATTAGAACTAAGCAATTGTTGTAATAACTTCTCACTCAGCAGACAGTTCTTTTTAAAATGATAACAGTTATGCAGTCTTGCACAGCATACGTAACACACCAGTAATGGACGGTCTTCTCTTACAAACTGAAACACAATCATATCATAATGTACAGATAGACAAATTGATGACCAAATGGCAGAGTGGGTAGTGTATGCCTAAGATGCTGAGGTCTGCGGGTTCAATTCCCTATTAAGACAAATGTTTATTTTATTTTATAAGCACACCAACTGTATAATTACACAGAGCCATACAAACTATTATAATAATGTACAGGTAAATCATAATTATAGTAATTACACAAATCAAAGGCATGCATTACACTCAAACAATTTCTCTTTAGGAGACTACAGAAATAGAAATATTAAAATTAATAACTAAATTCTAATTTTATTATTAAATTAATTATTTTATATTATTAAATTAATTATATTATTTTATATTTATTATTAAATTTGAACATATTTATTCATATCAATTAAAATTGTTTGTCAAGAAAATTGTTTGTTTGTGTGCATGAACATGGGGGTTTGTCTTAGTCTGGGATTTTCTATGTATAAAAGTATGTATTTACAAAAGAAAAGTATATAAGTATTAGCATCAGTTATTCAAGTACCCATAGTACAAGTATTCTGCTTAGTTTGGGACTAGATGACGTTGTAAGTTGTGATATATTTATTTATTTTTAGACAGCATTATAACTAGACGAGCAAATACATTAGATTGTGACTTTCTAAAATTGATTGTTCTTGCTAACTTACCGGTATATCAGTCAGCTTTTCAAACATTGCTTGAAGATACTCATTTTCCACCAATCGCAAAGGGAGATCAACCGCCATACAAGTTCTACACACGGCTAACTTTTCCATTGTTGATGATAATGTGTAAATTTACACTGCTAACGTTTGCTGATCGAATGATTCGTAAGTTTTGCTATTCGATGCGTGATTGTATAATACGATAGAAACGAATACTAATTTGTAATAGTTAGGAATACATACGGGAACGCTCCTTTCGTTACTTCAACAGCTCTTTTAATGACATTGACAGTTGACAGATAGAGAGGGACATGGTCCGAACCGTACGCCAAAAAAGAAGAAACGATTAATCCACTAAAAACATTTATATTTTTACACTATTACTTTTAAGGAGCGTCGTATTTTATGTATACCTAAATATTTCATAAGGTTTTTAAACATATCACTTTCAAATTGTCTACCCTGGTCGCTTGTTAGCTTTGAAGGGCATCCAAAACGTGAGATCCAGCATTCAAAAACTACTCTAGCCACGGTCTCCGCTGTAATATTCTGAACAGGAACCGCCTCTGGCCAACCCGTTGTCCGATCTATAAGAGTTACGCAATATCTATAACCATCAGGTGATATCGTTAAAGGTCCGACTATGTCAATGTGTAGGTGCTGAAAACGTTCAGCCCGTTCAAAACTACCTACACCGGAAACAGTATGTCTATTGATTTTTACTTTCTGACAAATAGGACAAGTTCTAGCCCATTTGGTAACATCTCTATCCATATTCGGCCAAAAGAACTTTTGTTTAACCATCTGTTTAGTACATTTAATTCCAGGGTGGCTAAGGTCATGAATTGAATGGAATGCAATTAATCTAAAATTTTCAGTTAAATATGGCCTGATTCTATTTGATGAAATTTCACAATATACTTGTTTATCACAACCTGGTAAATAAAATTGCTTAAACTGTAAATTACTATCTGGTACTTGCAATGCCTCCCGTAAGTATACGTCACTAGATTGGGTTTCTGCTAATGCCGCATAATCTAGTATCGTGGGACAACTTACTGTCTCTATCCGAGATAAAGCGTCTGCTACTACGTTTTGATCACCGCTGATATACCGAATGTCAGTACTGAATTCGCTTATGTAGGAAAGTTGACGAATACGTCTAGGACTTTCTTTATCGCTATTTACTTTACTGAATGCGTATACGATAGGTTTATGATCTGTGAATATCGTTAATGCCCGACCTTCCACTAAATGTTTAAAATGTCTTATTGCCATATATATAGCCAATAATTCACGATCATAAGTAGAGTATTTCATTTCCGTAGGTGATAATTTTTTAGAAAAATATCCAAGTGGTTTCCAATTGGTATCTATTTGTTGCTGTAAAACCGCGCCTACACTAGTATTTGAAGCATCACACATCAAAGATAAATTAGCATCAGACATTGGATATGATAATGTAACGGCGCTTTTTAAGCTCACCTTACATTTCTCGAATGCCTCGATGGTCTTATCAGTCCATTTTATCACGGTTTTGTCCCGCTTTTTGCTATTATGCAGATAACTATTTAATTCTGCCTGACTATCGACTGCATTAGGTATATGCGAACGATAGAAATTGACCATACCGAGAAAACGACGCAATTGTTCGATATTTTCAGGTTTCGGAAAATTTACAATTGCCTGTACCTTATCATCGAGTGGACGAATACCGTCTGTTGACACCTCGTAACCTAAAAAGTTTAATTTTGATACTCCAAACACACATTTGGAAATGTTAATTGTGACACCAAATTCGTTAAACCTTTGAAATACCGCATTTAAATGCTTTTTATGAAGTTCTTCGGATTCCGATACTATGCACAAATCGTCAATATAATTATATACGAAATCAAAACCATTAAGAACTACCGTATCCATAAATCTCTGGAACGATTGCGCTGCGTTCCGCAAACCGAAAGTCATACGTGGGAATTCGAATAATCCGAAAGGAGTAATGATTGCAGTTTTTTCGATATCTTCTAGGGCTATAGGTATAAAATGATATGCTCTATTTAAATCTAACTTACTGAATACAGTCTTATTACCTGCAATTAAATATTTAAAATCATTTATACGTGGAATGGGATAACGATCCGGCTTTGTTATTGCATTAAGCCGCCTATAATCCCCACACGGTCTAATATCTCCATTTTTCTTGGGTACCACGTGAAGCGGGCTCGCCCAAGGGCTTTTGGAGGGTCGACAAATTCCTAATTCTAACATATTCTGAAATTCAGCCTTAACTTTTTTGAATCTATCCGGTGGTAGTGGCCTTGCCTTAGCGTATACCGGTGGTCCTGAGGTTTCAATATAATGGCACACCGAATGTTTAGGAACTTCTTTGAACGATATTGGTCTGGTAATGTCTGGGTATTTTGATAGTAATTTATGCCACACATTATCATTTATTATCGTTTGAACTAATGACTCACATACGTCATGGCACACAACTGAAGCGATAACATTTAAACGAGTAACTTGATCTATTAACTTTCGCGCGCTTAAATCAACTAACAACTTATAATGGGTTAAAAAATCTGCCCCTATTATCGGTTGTTTAACAGCCGCAACAATGAAGGTCCATCGGAAAGCTCTTCTTAAACCAAGATTTAAAACTAAATTACGTACACCGTAAGTTTGTATCTCGCTACCATTAGCCGCATACAGCTTGTAACTATCACTTTCGAGTTTTTTAGAATTAATTTTACCAACCGGAATTACCGAAACATTAGCACCCGTGTCTATCAAAAACTTAAGTCTACTATTACTATCTAACACACATAGGCGATTATAGGTATTGATACAAACCTCCGCCACAGGCTGTATCGCCGCTAGTTTTCCGTCGGCTTCGCATTGTCCTTTGAAGTTTTCCAATTACACGGCTCGACACACTTAGTAGATTTAGATCTAAATTTGTAGTGATAATAGCACAGCCAATTAGGATCCTTCCGACTTCTACTTACATTTCTAGAGTGTGAACTTGATTGTATATTCCCGGTACGACGTTGAAATTGCCTACCACGTCGTAGCTCTGCAACCTTGAGGCTCAGCTTTTGAACTGCCGCTGCTAAATCCGACGTTACGCTGGTGTCCCTGGGGATGGGGTTTGACGTCACCGCCGCCACTTCCGCTGGACGGGTCGCCTCCATCACCTTGTCAGCTACCACCGCCAGATTGTCCAACTCCTTGACTTCTGTGACCGCCAGTACCGCCTGAACTGCCGCCGGCAGGTGACTGTTCCACATAATTTGCAGGGTCGAGTCTGGCATTTTTGTACGCGCCAAATCTCTCATTCGCCTCAAGAGTTGTGATGGCTTTTGATTTCCCAGCTCCATTTCTCCAAGTAGTTTCTGGAACTGGTGAGTCTCTGATTCTTCAAAAACTTGTAGTAGTCTGTCTTTTAGCGTGTCGTACTTTTTAGTCTCCGCTGGGGCCAAAAGTAAATCACTTACTTGTTGGATTGCACTTTTGTTCAGCTTCGTAATGACTAAGTTTTGTTTTGCAGCCTCACTCAATCTCTGATTTGCTACAACTGCCTCAAATTGAACGAACCAGAGTCGTGGTTGGTCCGCCCAAAAATCAGGAACACGCGAGGAAACCGTAATACTAGCCAACGCCGACACATCCTCGATATGTGGCTCATTGTTCGGCGCCTGTGCTTGTATCACTGGTGTGTTCACTTCTGAGTATACTGGAGTAGCCATTGCCCAAAATACCAAAAACTAACTATTATTAAATAGCACAGTTTACAGGGGTCACCAATATAGGTTTATCTTTGGTATTTTGTTGAGAAAAGGTAATTGGAATATAAATAATAGATGATACGTGTTCACGCAAACTGTTTGTATTCACGACTCTTGAGTGGTGGGCGCAGCCACCTCGCTAGTTTGTTTACATTTAAACTATGTTTATGTTAACATAATAAATTAATAATATACACTGTACCTACAAGAAGCATCTCTATTTATTTATTTTATTTTATTAATAACTCTAATAATTTGCAACGGTAACGGTCTCCACGCTCGACGCTGCGCGCGGCCCTCGATGCATTGACAGCGAAACTTAAAGCGTATGACGTCACTGTCGAAACAGAATATTCTAAAACATAACATATTATTTGTTCACACTTCGAATAATAATCATGTTATAATTTAATTGTATTTGCAAAATTTTAATTAAAATCATACTTATAGTCATTGACTACATAAAAAAAGGTAAACAGTGTTTGGTGTTTATTGCAACCTTCGACTGTAAAAACCTTTTCTAAGGATTGTCTACATTACAAACATCTTAAATTAAGAAAGAAAGTTGTTACTACACTTGCGCCCTGGTGCCTTTCCTCGGAGCTCGCCTCGTGATTCGTTCGTTGAGTTTCTAAATGTGCTTGCCACAGATAGACTTGGTACATAATAATAATTATATTGTCCACTTTTCTCAGCCGTCCAACCTAGCCCCGTTCCAGTTCAGCCCTAGTTATGCCAATGCTCTCAATGTCATCGATCATTTAAGTCAACGAGCAACGTAATTATGACGAGCTATGACGAGCTTATACAATAATATTCATTCGTATAATATAAGTGCTGCCCTCTAGTTTCTTATATCAAATTTCTAGCTTACCTTTTGGGGACAACGATTGTACCTTCGCATTAAGTTTTTATTCTTCATCATAGATGTCGCTACGGAGCATTTAAAATTTAATGGTGGTTAGTTTTTAGTCTTCACAAAAGATGTCATTACAAAAATTTAAAATCTTATGGTGGTTTTGACTGACCTTTTCTTTTTTTGAAGTCGGTTAATATTATTAACTGACTTAAAAAAAAGAAAAGGTTCTCAATTCGTCTGTATTTTTTTTAAATGTTTGTTACCTGTCTTTCTTTAATGATTCTTTATTACTTTATTTGAAAGCTATAATGCTTTCCATGTGGTCCCATTTCAGTTTAGTCCAGTTCTGACAATGGCACCCATGAGAAAACCATATTAGTCTAAAATTATTGTAATTAAAGATTTTTTTTGGAAAATTATTTTTAATCAAAACAATATTCTCATGATAGCATTAAAGCATATTAATCCATTCTCCTCATGTTATAGACAATTTAAAAAGATTAAATCCTTCTTTAAGCCTTATCATTGCTTGAAGATTATTAAAAACAAAACAATGACAATGAATCAAGCAAGCAGCTAGCCGTAAATAAGAGAACTGGGTATGTGAGCGACGAAGTTAGTAAAAATAATTTTGTTTCTTTGAAGGACCCACTCTCACTATGAAAATTAGGTAAGTACTGTAGCGGCCGACCTTTTTATATCATTAAATTAAGCATTCAAGATGCGTGATAGAGACTTAACAATTCCGTCATTCAGATAAGATTGAACATCTTATCTTATAATAAAGTGAATTATTTAAACAATATACAAGTTTTTATTAAAACTGACGTGAGTTTGTAACATTATTCAAATTATGAAATACGGGTGTTATACTCACGTAATGTTGGTCTATTTAGTCGACCACGGTTTCACCTTTACCGTATCGCACTCTCTTGAAAATGCCTAAAAGTATAGGTTATAAATATAATAATATACAAGTTAAACAAATAATTAGTGTAATTTAAAACAAATGCGCACGAGGAATATCCCTCTAAGGTGCTGGAGCATCATAGTAGGATGCTACTTGGTTAATCTAGGGTAGTGATATTTTTAATTTGCATGTACCTATCTACATACAAACTTGTTTCATTATTACTAAAATATTATTATTTTTAATTTCATTTCATTGAATACCTACTACAGTTGCAAGTAGTGGTGACAGACAGCGCTGGCTGGGCTTCGGGCATCACCAATAATGTATGCTTAAATTGTACATTCCTTTAAGAGAAATAAATGTTTATGTTTATGTTATGTTAAACATCAAATCACGCCTTTACCCCATGGGGCTACGCAGAGACAATGGAACTCTTTTTATACTTCTTTTTTTTTAATTATTCGCGACAGATAAAAATATGTTATACCTATATATCTACTTTATACCGAACAAACTTAATTTATACCGTGACGGAACGGATTATAGCGTGAAGATATTTTGTTTGCAGACGACAAAACGATTGTCCGTAATGGGTTTAATATAACGCTGCAACCCTTCGGGGGTTGCCAGTTAACGCTTCACCAAAACGTCACTGGTGATTCGTTACGGATGACCAGTGACGTATTTAGAAACTTTTTCACTTTGTTTTTTTTTTTTATCCGATGCTGGCTAGTTTTTGGAAACGATGTCACCCTGAAAACAGTCAGCAACGAAAGTCGATTAACAATCGATAAATGTTTAAGCTGCTCAACGCTGTAGGTGCATTTCGCTTTCCAAACACTTGTAAAATTTACTTGTCAATATAATTTCATTCAGTATGTGGGTACTAAACTGAAAAATTAAATTAAAGTATTTAAAAATGGCTGAGGTGTATAACACCCACACTTCACCTGTTATGATAAGATCCTATGTGATAGGGGATGAGCCTATCGCCATCTGTCGGGCACATTAAATGAACTGAATAATAAACTTCTTAACTAATAAATATGTATACTCACAAAATCGAATGTCGGTAAATTCAAATACATGGATTTAGTTTTAGTTAGTTTTAAAAGGTCTTTGTTTTCTCATAAAATAATATTGGAATACAAAAAGATCTTATTCTAATTTTACACGCACTTGTACACGCACTTAAATTAGTAATGAGTGTTGTTTAGGCTGCATCACCTTTTTCAATTTTATTTATTTAAACCTGATTTTAAGTTACTATTTAAAACATATTTTTCATGCAGCATAATATCATATTGTAGCGTAGAGTGAAACTTGTAATGTACACTTTTTACCAAAAACTGATTACTAGCAATATATGCAATTTTAAACGAAAACTTAACCCAACAGCTTAATCCTTATTCAAATTATTGCCCACTTGACACTACTGTAATATTTTTAACAACTCTAATCAGTACCAATCTCTATAAAAAACCCCCGTTTCCCCCCTTTTTATAAAAATAACGATTTTTTTCGAAATCTATAAAACCCTCTTACCTAAAAACCGTGACAAAATTTCAATATTATTGAAAAAAAAATGTCCATTTAATTAAGGGTTAACTAATTAACAATATAATTAAATAACGAATTGAATCAATAACCAGCTTCCAAAATGCAGCCCTGTCCCGTCTGGCGTGTCTACAACCCTTTGTAATCTTATTACATTAGTTAAAGGGTACAAGCCGATATATAGCCTACATCGACACCACTCACGCTGGCATGCAGCCAGCCCCAGCAATGATCGCTTTGAGTGTACCATGCTTTTGTGATCGGCAGGCTATTTAGAGTATTTAGGATGTAATTAGACTATAGTCGCCCAGCGGCAACCAAGCGTAATAGTACAATATAAATGAGTTTTTGATAATTACGATATTATTGCAGCTATAGCAAAAAAAAAAATCCCGTATAAAGCTGAATTGATAAGGAATCAAAATATGTAGGTACTTTTTAAAGTATAACACTTAATCTGAAATCCATAAAAAAAAAACGAAGTACCGGCACTCTAGGGCGAAGTTTTTGTCTGTCGAAATTTTTTTTTCACGTGTTAAACACGTGAAAAAAAATTGGACTGTGTATGCTTAAAATATGTAGATAATCGAAAAGGAATAGACTTTCAGCTTTTTTTTTAACATATAACACTAATACACTGGGCTAATAAATAATAAACTACTTACATTTTAAAAGTGGCCACTTCAAAACACTTGACACTCAAAATGACACTAATGTAAACAAAAATTTTTTTTTAACACTTGCTGCCATCTGTCGTACTGTTTTATTAATACTATGACGCGTAATTTAGTAAAGAGTCATCTAGTATTACATTCACGAAGCTCTGCGACAAGTTTCATAGATAAAAACTCATTTATATTGTACTAGTACGCTGGGTTGCCGCTGGGCCACTCTAGTGGCCTGGACGTTTCAGTGGTTTGCCTGTATCATACGACAGATAATACAATGTGTATCATTGAAACAGTGGGTGATTTACCCTGTGGTAAATCACATAATAAATGACGGATTACATTGACAACGTCAAGAAGTGATACACACGTCACAAGTGTCAAAGAGCGCTGAATCGCGAAAGCGAAGTGTTCACAGCAAATGTAAGAAGATAGAAAGAAAGAAAAAGAATTTATTCTGACATATAAAAATAAAATACATAAAAAGCGTCTTAAACTAAATAATTTCAAAAATCATTCTTAATGCCAGAAATGGAACGCATCTCAGCACAATACTGCAGCGCCAAAAAGCACCGCAACGCTGATAATTCTGATGCGCCCGGAGAATATGAATAGAAAGCAGTGTGACAACAGAAAAAATAAATAAATAAATAAAAATATCTAATAATTACATTTACAATTTTTTGTGTCACAATCAACAATATATTTATGGATAAACAACTAAATTATATTAATATGAAACAATTACAACTAAACCTATACAATAATAAAGCATAATATTAACAAAACTCATTTTCAAAATTAACAAAATAAATACTATCTCCTATTAATGACAAACATATTATTAAATTAAATGTGAAACCTGGAACGCACCCATACGCTTTTGACAACCTATAATAATTGTCAACAAAGAAATTCGGGGAAGAGCTAAAAAGCTAAAAAGCTTAGGTACTAAAGTATTTCGGACTACATAAATAATAATAGTATTTGGAAATGAATTGCTCTTCTTATGTGATTTTTTTATGTACTTTTATATTGTTATATTTTTCATTTTAAAAGATGGTGCACATGAGTTTCTCACCAGCTCTTCTCATAATGCAATACCCGTCGGAGCTGGTACTTGGATTGATTTTAATTTTAATTTAAACAGTATGATTAAAATTAATCTAAGCCCCGGTTATTCAAATCATTGTAATTAGTAGATATAATTTAGTATTATTTATTATTTATTTTATATCATTTTTTGTAATGTTTTGACGTGTTCAAGCGCCTCCTGGGGCCTATGAAAATAAATGATTTGAATTTGAATTTGAATTTAGAGCGGGGTTCTCAAAAACACGTCCAAGCGGTCTAAGCCATACATATTTTTTGTTGGATAAAATTTGTTATCCAGCTATTTAAAAACAATGTGCCGTTTCTTCCGTATTGTTTGTATAGTATGAATAGTTTTAATCTGTATGTAGACCGTGTTTTTATAGTTACTAGAGTGTGTGACTTGTGTAGGACAGAATTGTGGTGTTTTTCATAAGTTTAGGTATTTGATTGGGAGAAGTAATGTTGTGTGCTATAACGAGAAGAAAGCCATTGCGATAACTTCATGCACATACGTGCAAACCACAGGTAATTCATTATCTTACTTACTATGTCGTTTTGCCAGTAAATGTTTTTTGTACACATTTTTAAAACCAGAAACTGTTTTACAGTCACGCTCAGGAGGCAACAGTACGTTCCATAATTATATTCTACTACTAAAATGTACATAATTATATACTACTAAAACGCTATCGTTGGACAGCTGTCCGCCAGGCAATACCACAGCCTGGTCGGAGGATTCTTCCTTTGTACTGGAGGAACATCACACCCGTTCCTACACCATACCTTTTAAATAATACTTAAGCTAAAGCTGCTGCCAGAACAAAAAAGATTTTTATCTGGCCAAGTAAGCCAACCCAGTAGTAGATTCTAGAACACTTAACCGTCTTAATAAAAACCTCGTCCGACACCAAAATAGAATTTCCAAGAATCGCGCAGCTAATCACTCCATCAAACAAAAACATCTTACTCCCTTATTTACAATAGGCAAACAATCAAAGTGAAATATTATTTTCGGAAGCTCTGAGTAGTTTTTACAGTGATTCGTCCGGATAGATAACACTAATATTTTACGAGAAGGGACCGCGCAAATGAATGACAGCGACGATTGATGGGGCTTCGCTTGTTATTTGAAAAAGCGAAGGGCCATTTTCACCATTCGTCTGAAGATATATATCATTGGAAACGTCAACAGCGTAGAAAATTAAAGTCAATAAGACTCGGACGCCGGTAATAAGCTCTCACCGTCAGACTGTTATGAAACGACTTTTACTTAAGAGGGTGAAAAAAATTGGCCAATTTGTCAACAGTTAAACTCGAACGGCTAAGTGCCGTTTCATTGGTTCCCACCTTCATCTTTTGAAGATTTCTCTTACCTTCTATTTTAATAAAATTCTTTTTCAGAAATGAAATTGTTTATTTTGTGCGACCCTAATCTGTATTCAAAGTACAAACTTCTGTACTGGACGTTTTTATTTACATATCTGGAGTCTTGCGATTTTGCTGTTTTAAACATGTTGCCAGGTTTCTTATCTTTATTCAAGACTTATGAACTCTTTTCAGTCAAAGGTTGCTTTCGTCGTCTTCACAAAATGCGAAGCTGAAACAGATGTTTAAAACGGTTCTTTCATCAAACGTATTTATATAAAGTTGGTTACAATTTCAATGTACATTAGGTATATGTCTTGGAAATTTATGTGAGTTAATTATTGATAAATGGTAGAAGCTCTTGTTACTTGTTAGCTTGACCACAATATATATATCAACCAGTACTCTGACTCGATCCCTTTCCTTAAAATAACAAAAGGTAATCTCGCGTTATACGGTAAGGCTGCCTATCTACTGAATTTCAATTAAATATAGCTCAATTGAGCTTCTATCATTCTTTTTTTGAATTTGTACGTCACAGCGTCACTTGCGTGCTTATTTCGAGGCGTACTGACCGTTTCTATAAACTACTCGGTCTTTACTCTGGCTTGAAGCATCTTCAAACTACTTTTATTGATCGTTGATGTCCATGTTACTACTTACCAATTTTACCATCAGATAGGCACGGACTGCACGTTGTTTCGCTACATAGTATATGTTGTATAAAAAAAAGAAAGGTTTACATTGCAATAAACCTTTTTAACAAAACATATATATATATATATAATCCTCTTCGAATATAATATTGAGACAAACAATAACACATTAATTAATTATTTAAAACTGTTAACTATATCACAAAAACAAAATACAAAACATAAAAACTGAACCAGCGAATGTTTTTAGTGACATCAAAGTCGCTATCGCTTTTACTACGCGCGGCAATAAAGTACGACATTTAAACAAAGTACGTGAATGTGCATAAAATTGCTAAACTATCTATTATTTATAGGCATCTGATAGCGATATCACAGTACCACAAACTGGGATTGCAATAAACATGAGAGACGTTTTATATTTTCGTCCGTTGTTTTTCTACGTTTTATCTGTTATTGCATCCTAGGGCGAAGTTATGGTGTGTCCATGACGGATGTTTATACAGAAATATCATCGCACGTGCTGTAAATGTTGTTCTTTTGCACACTTTTTTCTCCTATTAAATCGCCCTTAGGCGTAATGGCAGCAACTGTGATAGACTGTAAATAATGAACTTTTTCATATTGCTTTTTGCGCTGCTATTATTTAACTCGAAACTCGACTTTAGAATTTGGAGTGTGAAACTTCATGATAAATAGGCACTCAATATATTTTGTTGCCCCTAAATTTGGTAGTAAAACTTCCCTCGTACAGCATTTTCATTTTAAAAATGGCAATACCTACACCTCGTTTCAATTTTGGAACATGCCTCAGCTAATAAAAGAACATGAGTGTTGGAATTTTCTAAGGGCCAAGGGAAGTAGGATGGTACGAGTATGTATTGATAGGCAAAATGCTTTAACAAAATTAATCTGTAGGGAGGTCCGTTGACAGGGACCGTTATGTTTGGAACTATAAATACGTACAAATGGCCCTTGGTTTTTTAATAAAGCGAGGGTAAGCTGAATATTAGGCTAATATCAGGGAGTGCAAACCGATGTTGCCCTCATAGTGTGCAGTCGTGGTGCATGAAAGTTTTTTATGACGTAAATATGAATGGATAGTTAGGCATAGTGGGGATAAGTATGTATTTCAAAGATCAAGCCGAATTTCTCAAGTATTATATAAACCTTATTGGCAGGATAAGCATATAACAGACATAAATTAAAGTGACAGCTGTGTTCTTTTTTCAAGTGTAACTTGTGTCACTTTTAAATTTGCACACGTTATATTTGAGGGGCCGGAGATCTATATGCAACCTCAGAAACTGGTCGTAAGTAAAATATCTGGATGACTGGAATATCATACTTATTATCACGCTTCTATTGAAGTAGGTTTTATTATTGAGTACGCTGTTCATGGTTTGCAAGATTCTAAAATCACATCGTGTACAGGCAAAGTAGTAGAAGTACAAAACAGGAATAAGGCATTACATTTCTCTTTCCTTTGTGCCTAAAAAAGATTACTCTAGGCTTACTAGTAATTATCTGACTTATTTTCTTCCTTATCCATCGTACTAACCCGTTGATCGTCTTGAAAGTTTTAAAAATGTTACTGAGCATTTAAGAACATATTTTTTACACACAACAACTTTGCTTCTGAATACCACAACAGTACAAATTCAGCAATGAGACAATAGCCGTATTATATTTCTGCAAAAACCATCAGCAGTTTCTTTCCATTACAAAAGAAAATCTTCAATTTCATGGAGCTTATTTTTAATATCTTCCATTTGTTTTCGCCGTATCTCCGCTAATCCAAACATTCTTCACCGGACCGTAGAATGCACTGCGCCCTATAACACGGTTAATATTAAAATATTGCATTGAACCCATGCATTTTTTTACGAAAGCGAATCGAGCCAAAACATTGGCTTTTTCTACCCCAAGAATCACCCCCACAGAAATAATACAAGTATTTGTACTTACATTTTTTTATGCCGTGGGGTGAACGCTCATTTAAATATGCCATAATACGTTACATATATTTTCGTATCTCGTAAAATGTTATTATATACGTTTTAATATTATCTCTCATAATATTCCTTTGTATTTATACAAATAATATAAAATGGTGTGTAGTATGTTAGCACACTTGTAATGCATTGTATTTTTTATACCTGATATCAAAGTCAGGTGGCGTTATTTCCACTTATTTTTGTGATAAAAAGTTGGTTTTGAGTTTGTTATTAAAATAATCTAACTGCACTACACAATGCTATTATAGTAAATTTGTAGTTAGAAGTCATTAGAAAGTAAGTATTTTTATTATTTTTTATTGAAATGTTAAAATTATTGAACACTATATAGCTTTAGCCCCAAATTTGTCCGCGTGGCATTCGATATTTCTATGCTTTTAGTATATAGCCTTTTGCATTTTTAACCCAATGTGGTACATATTGGGTAAGTTATATTTTCAAAAAATCTATCTTACACTTTTATTTACGTCATGTTTTTTTTAAAATTGACGATGAGTTAAAATTACACTCTTTAATGTACCCCCTTATAGATAAAGTACTAAAATAAAACATAAACCATTTTTCAGTTAGCTACACAATTGTAAAAACCGCATCCAAATCCATGCAGTAGTTTTTGCTCGATGCAGACAGACAGACGAAAAAGATATACATGGCACAATACAATTTTATTATAATAATATGTAGGTATAGATTTTAGAGGTATATGTGTAGGTAAGAATGCGGGTGTAGACCAAAATTAGATCTAATGGAAACAAAAATGCTTCGATGCTACTAGGATTATATTAATGAGAATATATGCCATAATAAAAATTAAAAATACATATATTTTTACAACTTACGTCAAAATGAGGCTATGAACAAGACCAATAACGGATTCACAAAGCATCTTAATTCATAGAACTGTTTATAGTTATTAAGTCCCTCGGAGTTATGGCGACCATTGGACTTCGCCATTAGTTGATGGTCCCCTTTATAGTGGTGACAGGAACATTTGATGGCGAACTAAAATAAAAGTTACTGTAGGAGAAGTTATTTTATAGATGAATCTCGGATTGTGATCTATTTGTTGTCTTCGTGTTGCTTGTTTATTAAACTGATATCAATCATTATAATTGCACTGTAAAAATATAGCAAACTAGCTGACACGGCGAACTTCGTACCGCCAGCGTAAATTTGATGCACTACTTTTTTTTGTATAGCTGACCTTATCTTTTGTATGCGTACCTATTCAATTTAAACTGGAATCTATAATATCCACCATATAAAAATGAATACCTATTTTCCTGGTCTCGTCATACCTGAGAAGGACTTTACTAATTTTATTAAATAAAAAAACACAATATATATTTTCATAATAGTGTTTATTCCGTAGGGTTCAATAATTTCACTTATATTTTTACAGAAAATTTATTAATATATATATTTTTTTTTTTCGTAAGAACCTTGTACAGAGTATTAGAAAACTACAAAAAAATCTGCCAAATCGGTCAAGCCGTTTTCATGCTATGTCGTGACAACGGAAAATGGGTTTAATTTTTATATATATAGATATTATTATATCAATACAAACAGAGACAAATAAGCGATGTTTATAACCGATTTTTTTCTTTAACATCTTTAAAAGAAATAAAACGCTAATCGATCAGAGTTGATTAGTGCCTGCAAGATTGCTTGAAAGCGTCTGTACTTATTTATTTGTACCTTCATAAATGTTCTTTAAATCATAGTTAGAGATTTGTGTTTTTGGCTAACATCGCAAATTCAGTAAAAAGGAAAACCTAACTAACAATCTTATCGAGAAATCTATAGTGGGTTACCAGTTATGGTAGTAAGGGCGCGTGTGAAACACTTGAGTTATATGCGTCGATATTATAATTGTTCAAGCATACCTTTTAAGTCCATTATGGTAAACACAAATAAAAATCCAACTTGGTCGGTACACAAAAAGGAGCAGTTTATTTCACAAGCACAAGCATAACACTATATATATATATAAAGTTCAGAAGAAAGAGAAACGAGAGAAAGAAGAGGAAATAGCGAAAAACAAATAACACATATTAATTTGCGGAAGGCGGTGAATGCGCGAGCGCAACAAAGTGGCACAGGTATCGCGTCGATATGTTGAAGGAAGACTGACTATCTAATGCCCGCCGCGCGGTCGAACATTCTCGAGCGCGGTGGACCGGTTCTTAAGTATGCAAAATAAAGCGGGCTATTCAATATGCTCGTGTCCATTGCACCGTACATCACATCGTCCGTCATTACCGGACGACGTCCGAGATATTCGTAATAAATAATGTTTTGTATTTATATACATAAATATTATTGTTGATTATGTTTACAAATAAATATATAACATAAAGTAAATATATATTTATATTATTTGAATATAAGAAAAGATAAGAAATAAGTATATTTGTAAATAAATGATATTGTACATATTATAAGATATCTATTTTAAATAAATATGTGGGAATTTATATAATAAATAAATAAATAAATAAGGAGCCCACATCACTCCCCCCCAGAGACCGTCCCTACGGGCGATAATAATCCGGAAATCGAACCCTGCGTCCAGAGCGAGTCGTTCTGGTAAGTGACTGACCTGAATCAAGCAGGATTGGGGAAGGATCAGGAATGGGATTAGGAGATGGAGTGGGGGAAGGAGATGGGGTAGGTATTGGAGTAGGAGAAGTGTCGACGAATAGATAGGCCGGCTTAAGGCGGTCTATGGATACTGTGACAATTTTCCCCTTGAACCTAATTTTAAAATTTTTGTCTCCGCGTTCTACCACTTCATATGGCCCAGTATATGGGGGCTGTAATGAAGCACGCAGCGAATCATCTCTTAAAAATACGTGAGATGATGTATTTAAATCTTTATAGATAAATATTTTATTTTTATTGTGACGCGCAGCTGGAGAAGGGCTAAGTTTTGCAACAAAAAGACGTAACCGAGTAGCAAAATCGGTAATATCTGTTGAGCCTGATTCAGTCGGCTGGAAGAATTCTCCAGGTAGGCGAAGTGGCTCACCATAAACTAACTCGGCCGCAGAAGCATTTAAGTCCTCTTTATAGGCTGATCTGATACCTAGTAGCACCAGAGGTAAAGTGTCAACCCAATTGGAGTCAGCATGGCACATTATTGACGCCTTTAGCTGCCTGTGGAAGCGTTCCACCAGGCCATTACAAGCCGGGTGATAAGCCGTTGTGCGGCGATGTTTAAATCCAATCACTTTTCCAAGATACTGGAAAAGTGCGGATTCAAATTGCCGCCCGCGGTCAGTGACAATATCAGTGGGACATCCAAATCTGGATATCCACGATATTAAAGTCTTGCCCACGGTTTCAGCTGTCATGTCGATCATGGGTGTAACCTCAGGCCACCTGGTGAAACGATCGACTACCGTTAGGCAATAGCGGTAGCCTTGTGAAGGTGGAAGCGGGCCAACAATGTCCACATGAATAAATGCGAACCGAGCGCGAGGTAAATCGAATGTACCCAACGGTGCTGATACGTGGCGATTTACCTTGGCGCGTTGGCAGGAGAGACAGCTCCGTGCCCACTCTCGACAATCTTTACGCATTCCAGGCCAAACAAACCGCTGAGCAATAAGCTTAGTGGTTGCCGCGACGCCTGGATGGCTAAAACTATGAAGATTATCGAAGAGTGGTTTCCTTAATGCCTTGGTAATGAAAGGACGTGGTGATGGTGTACTTACATCACAATACAGTTCCTTAGTGCTACCAGATACCTTGAACTTTTCCAGGCGGAGTGAAAATTCACCGCCAACATATTGGAGAAGTTCTTGGTCAGAAGACTGAGAATCAGCTAACTGATCTAAGTCAATTGGCATATGCAATTCATCAACACGTGACAATGTGTCGGCGACAATATTGTCTTTGCCAGATATGTGTCGAATGTCGGTTGTGAATTGCGATATGTAATCAAGATGACGTAGCTGACGAGGCGAGCAATTGGCTTTCCGTTCACGAAAAGCGAAAGTGATCGGCTTGTGGTCAGTAAAAATTATGAAGTGGCGAGCCTCCAACATGTGACGAAAATATTTTATAGCGTCATATATTGCAAGAAGCTCGCGGTCATAGGGAGAATACTTTTGTTGAGCTGGGCTCAACTTTCTTGAGAAAAACGCAAGTGGCTCCCAATGACCGTCCTTCAGCTGCTGTACTACTGCACCCATTGCTAAGTCAGATGCGTCCGTGACTAGCGCGAGTTCAGCATCACAATCTGGATGGGCTAGTAGTGCAGCATTAGCCAGACTCTGTTTACACTGGTCAAAGGCAAGGAGTGTCTCACCAGACAAATTAACAGGGTGAGTCGCCTTTACCGAACCAGCAAGTAAGGCATTTAATGGGGCTTGAGTCACGGCTGCGTTGGGCAAAAATCTGCGATAGAAGTTCATCATCCCCAAGAAACGCCTCAATTGCCGGACGGTCTTTGGTGGAGGGAATTCTGAAATTGCCTGTACCTTTGACTCAAGAGGTTTAGTGCCCGCTTCGGAGATACGATAACCGAGGAATGTTACCTCATTTGCTCCAAAAACGCACTTAGAAGTGTTAATCAGGATACCATAATCCTTCATGCGCTGGAATAACTGCTCCAGGTGCTGCTCATGTAGGTCCTGATTCTTACTAAACAAGAGAAAATCGTCACAGTAAGGATACACGAAATCAAAGCCTCGAGTCATTTCGTCGACAAATCTCTGAAATGTTTGGCCTGCGTTGCGTAGACCAAACGTCATAAAAGGGAATTCATACATACCAAAAGGTGTGGTGATGGCAGTCTTTGAAATATCCTCCTCGAAAACCGGAATTTGATTGTATGCTTTGACCAGGTCAATCGTGCTAAAGACTTTACAACCAGCTATACTATGGGCAAAGTCGTGAATGTGCCTAATAGGGTAACGGTCGGGGACCGTCCGTGCATTTAACATCCTGTAATCACCACATGGTCGCCAACCGTTATCCTTCTTAGGCGCCAGGTGTAAGGGAGAAGCCCAAGAGCTCTCAGAAGGACGCGCTGTGCCGTTGGATAGCATGAGTTCGAATTCCTTCTTAGCTATCTGAAGTTTGTCGGGGGCAAGCCTACGGGGATTACAAAACACGGGAGGGCCGGGTGTCGTACGGATGTGATGCACGGTGGAATGTTTCGGCGTCCACGGCATGCCTGAAGGGCGAGTAATCTCAGGATACTTGCTCAACAGGACGTGAAACCTTGTGTCACCTGTTAAAATTTTAATTGAACACACATTAGTTTTAGCAATACAAGCATCGGCAGATAAAGTCGTAGTATTATCAATTAAGCGCTGATTGCGTACATCAACAATTAAATTAAAATGACTCAAAAAGTCTACACCGATTATAGCTTTAGTTACATTAGCAACGATAAATCTCCATTGGAAATTTCGCCTTAAACCTAAATTTAAATTAAGCTCAACACAACCAAAAGTCTCTATGGAAGTTCCGTTTGCCGCACACAGTTCAAAGTCAGTCCTGGCTCGACGTTCACGAAGTAACGATCGGGGGTAGACACATAAATCGCTACCTGTGTCCACCAGGAACTTCATGTTGGAGTTACGGTCAAAAACGAAGAGGCGACCTGCAGACGCTGGGCAATCGTCAGCCGCCATTAGCGACCGCCCGTGGCTTTTCCCGACGTCTTATTGTAGTCGCACGGCTTCATACAAGAGTTGGCCTTTGACCCAAACTTGGAGTGGTACCAGCAGAGAGGGTACTTCTGATAGCTGGAGTTAGACCTTGACCTCGGACGTGAAGGTGATTGACGCTGTCGTGGTCTGGATCGACCGCTAGAACGATTGGGTGAGCGATTGCGACGATCATCAAGCTTCGCTTCAAGGCGCTCAACCATTTTTCTCAGCTCCGCGATCTCATTCGACGAGCTACTGCTAGTTGTTGGCCCGACGGATGCCTCAGCGACGACAGAAGGTGAAGTTAGATCGTGGATACGATCTGCTAAGTCCGCGAGCTGATCCAGAGGCTGTTCGGCCTGGCTTGCTAATACCGTCTGGATACCGATTGGCAGCTGGTTACTCCATATTTGCCTGACGATATCATCTGCAGCGGAGGGACCGGCCAAATCTTGCAAGTGGCGCAGGAACTGTGATGGTTTTCTGTCACCTAATTTTTCCTGGGTCAACAACTGCTTCACTTTCACCTCACGAGAAGCTGATAGTCTTCGGATAATTTCCGTCTTAATTTTATCATACCCGCCGTACTTAGGGGGCTTTATGATAATGTCCTTCACAGCCTTGGCATGGTGAATGTCTAGGTTGGTCACGACAGTGCTGAATTTGACGGCTTCGTCAGTGACGTCAAAGGCTTCAAACTGACGTTCAAGAAGCGCGAACCAAAGTTCAGGATCTTCCGATGAAAATTTTGGCACCTTAAATCTGACCTGCCGGTAATCGGATGCCGTATCGTGTCGGTCGGATGACGTGTCGTGTCGGATAGTGGAAACAGGCACTGGGGTCATGGGCTTTGGTTGCCGCAAAGTCACATGTTCGTCTTGGGAGACATTCAGTGCGCTCTTAAGCCCACCTTTCGACTTGATGGTATCATCCGAACTGTCACTTTGGTCACTAGGATCGCCACGACGACGACTATGTCCACTGTGTTCGCCTTCACTCATTTCTCACGCGTGCACTGTAGGGTCACCAGTTATAGTGGGTTACCAGTTATGGTAGTAAGGGCGCGTGTGAAACACTTGAGTTATATGCGTCGATATTATAATTGTTCAAGCATACCTTTTAAGTCCATTATGGTAAACACAAATAAAAATCCAACTTGGTCGGTACACAAAAAGGAGCAGTTTATTTCACAAGCACAAGCATAACACTATATATATATATAAAGTTCAGAAGAAAGAGAAACGAGAGAAAGAAGAGGAAATAGCGAAAAACAAATAACACATATTAATTTGCGGAAGGCGGTGAATGCGCGAGCGCAACAAAGTGGCACAGGTATCGCGTCGATATGTTGAAGGAAGACTGACTATCTAATGCCCGCCGCGCGGTCGAACATTCTCGAGCGCGGTGGACCGGTTCTTAAGTATGCAAAATAAAGCGGGCTATTCAATATGCTCGTGTCCATTGCACCGTACATCACATCGTCCGTCATTACCGGACGACGTCCGAGATATTCGTAATAAATAATGTTTTGTATTTATATACATAAATATTATTGTTGATTATGTTTACAAATAAATATATAACATAAAGTAAATATATATTTATATTATTTGAATATAAGAAAAGATAAGAAATAAGTATATTTGTAAATAAATGATATTGTACATATTATAAGATATCTATTTTAAATAAATATGTGGGAATTTATATAATAAATAAATAAATAAATAAGGAGCCCACAAATCAAAGTAATACAACATTTTTCCACCCCAATGATATTTATCCAAAATCTCAGTGCGTTTCCCTCAGTATAGATAAAAGGGCGCGATCGTATGACACATTATTCATATTGAGGGGCGTCACACTAAAGTTATTGTGGAAAGGGCACTAAGATTGCCAACTGCAATACATTGTTCCCGACTCCTTGTTTTGACGTGACAGAACAGCCCTAGACATTTTAGACAACTTTAATATTTACACTAACCCATTCATTTGCTACTGAAATATGACCTTTATGTTCACCTCGTAGGGTATATAGGTTTATTTTACTAGATGTAAGATAGTGATGGTATTTCGTAGCGTAATAAATGTTGCGTATCGATGCGTTTGAAGATAAGTAATGAAGAACTTATAGATTGCGTTTAGAATACGAATGTGTGTAGATAATGTTGCAGAATGTGTGTTCGTTCTTTTTAAAATTTATGATTTGAATTTAGAACTTTGGAACGATAACCGTTTTTATTGACGGGCGGTTTGTTAAAGTACCCTCATGATCACACATTTTGTTTTACTTTTGTGTTAACGTTCGGGTTTGGTTGAATCTATTTATTTAAGTTTCTTAGATTTTTCTTCTAATCTATTTTATTAACCCCAGCTACCTTCCTAATATCGTTAACCTATCTTAGGGGTGGTACTAATGTAAGCACCATTAAATATGTGTACATTCTTGGATACATTTAGTTCAGGCGTTGGCAGATATACTTGTTCAAGTGAGGCACACTATTTTTTTATTTTATGCTAATTTGTTGATAAGTTGGGAGTGCTGGGTGCCAAAATGTATTTAAGAATGTGTTATAGTTTTGATTTATCATTTCCAAACTGTGTACTCGTTTGCTATAGCTATAGAATTCACAATGTAGTCAAGTATTACCGCACGGATAGAAAATTTAAAAAGATGATTTAAGACCCGCAATGTACCGCGCTTTGCTTGCTAAAATCACTGCAGTTCGTCACGCATGCAAACAAATCGTCTTACTCAATTATTCCAAAACCATTACCACACACATACACACTCATGTACTCATGAAGGGGTGACCAAAACAAGACCATGCACCGCAATCTAATTTACTAACATGTCTGTATGGCTATAGTATTACATGGTAGTAGCGCTTCATACAACGGTCATAGTACAGTCGAGCTTGTTCAGTTTTGTGAACTTTCGAGCCATCAATGGTATCGAGGTGACTTATGAAACGTGAGCTCTATACTTACTACTCTTTGACCGTAACCTATTAGCAGTCATCGATGACGATGACCAACTTCCTTCTAAGCGGCACCTTGTGAAAATATTAAGGGAGTTGCATAATGAGTTTTAGTGAAAGTCAGCTGCGGTTTCGTTTGTGGAATGAACAGCAAACACGTAAAAAGACAGTCATTTTCTACCATATAAAAACTAGTCTAAATTTTGGCTAACCCATTTTATGGAAGCAAACAAATTATTCATAGAGAATTCTCACTTACTACACTTCTCACTCACGTATCTTTTACTGGTTTTTGAGACTTAATTGATATATTTTTAAATTGAACGTAAAAAAATACCATTTTAAAATTCTTTAGTCAATTGTCAAATAGTCATGTCTATTGTAGGTTACATACATTTAAAATTTTAAAGAGAAAGTGCGACTACCGATATAATATTTCGTATGCTATAGCTATATTGACGAAACTCATTTCTTTCATATCTCTTACTTATGCACTACCCCAAACCAAATGGGGATAATTCAATGGTGTTTCGTCTGTTTCCTCAACTCATAGCAATAAGTAAACTCTTGTGGTGTTTTCATCCCATTACCTGTCTGACAGCCGCCATAAATATATTGATACCATGTCATATATTTTGTTGTACGCCCGTTTGAAATATTGCAATGTTTTCGAACAAAACAGTCCAGTTTCTGTGTCTCGGATAATGGTTATTAACTGGATGTATTTTTTGACAAATTGTGGCAGAATACTTTTGAAATTTGGGCAAATTGAACCTTGAAACTGAGTGGCAGGAACAACTTTTATGTACATTAAACTTCGTTATTCGTACATAGTTTTATAAGGTCGATTAGATTGGCAAACTCAGTCATGATAGTGGATTTATATTGCTTAAAATTAAACTTAAAGTTAACCTGTTTTCGTGAAATCGGCACTTAGTGTTTGTTGTACACACTTACATATTGAAATAAGCTAAAATTATTTAAAATGAATGAATATGCTAAATAAATAATAATGATGTAACCACTACGTAAAAGCTTCATTACCTTAACTGTTTTCAGTCGTAATTTTTAAATATATTTTTGAATGATTACAAAATGAATTTCAATATTTTAATCACCTGACAGGCTGTGGTATTGGACATGGACACGTTTGCATTTAGTATTATATCATTAATGTAGGAATGCGATGATTATTTAAATATTGAGTGGTACAATAATATGTTTCAAAATTACATTAACCTAACACGCTTCATCAAAGCGCTTTATTTTATGTTTAAATAAAATAATAGTTAATATAAAATCCTGGATTTAAATATGTTCAATTAGGAACCATATTTAATCAAAATTACATAGTCAAATTGCTGCCGCAGACGAGAAGACGACAATACCTCAGTCAGTGTCCCTGTTGTCTCAGCAATAAAATAACATACATAACATAACATCAAGTCTATATTACCCAGAAAGGTGAGGCAGAGGTATTCAACACCCACACTTCACCTGTTATGTTTAGGGCTCATGGTATAGGGGGTGAACCTATCGCCATCCACCGGGCATAATTGCAAGTCCGTGCTGCTACTGCCTGACAGAAAGTTCACAAATAACTCCTTGCCCGACCTGAGACTACGCGGTGAGAGGCAAATACGCTAACCACTAGACCATCGAGAGTCGAGTCGAGCAGTTACTCGATAAAATAATTAAATATTAAATTTAAAATCTTGAGTTTAAAAGCCATAAATTAAAAATTCTAAAGTTGACCAGTGACCCGGCATCGTTTGCTATTGAGGCGACAACGAATCAAATTAAAGCAACCATCTGATGACAAAGGATCCGATACATCTAGTGATGAGATACATTAAAATACAAGTTAGTCGATACACTTTCATGATCGAGTTTTTTGACACAATAACAAATGTAGGTTTTATCAATATTTGAAAACTACTAAAAAACTTAAAACGGTGAAGCCACTCATTACTTTTTTTTTACCATGTTCGTAAAATAAATACGGCCAGGTTTTTATTATATTTCCAAATATTTGAATTAAAATATGTATTTGACTTTTATCTAAAAGCTAAAGCTAAAGCTTCTACAATAAACTTCCATTAGACGCAGAAGAATTATCGATAGGTAAATTTAAGAAATATATAGCTTATTACAGTATTTCAGACTACATAAATGATAACAGTATTTGGAAATGAACTGCTCTTTTTATGTGTCTTTCAATAAGTGTGATAATTGCTGTATTTTATTAATTTCATTTGAAAGGTGGTGCACATGAGTTTCCACTAGCTCTTCTTATAGTGCAATACCCATCGGAGCTGGTACTTGGATTGATTTTAATCTGATTGTAAACAGTTGGATTGAAATTAATCTAAGCCCCGGTTATTCAAATCATTGTAATAAGCATAATTTAGTTTTACTTATAATTTATTTTTTATATCATTTGTTTGTAATATTTTGACGTGTTCAAGTGCCTCCTGGGGCCTATGAAAATAAATGATTTGAATTTGAATTTGAATTTATCTGACTGATCCACAATTGCCTATGGTCGAACCCTTCTCAGCATTAGATGCCTTTACCCAGCAGTGGAACCTGTATGTATTAATACGGGGCTATACTTCAAAATTAGTATTTTGATGAGTTATAGCCATATAATACAGAATACCAAATATCATTGTATAGGGCGAAAATTCTAATGCTATCGCTGATGATTTGTCGATAATGGTCCATCCTTACTACTAATATGAAACAACAGATCTGATTGCCAGCGGCCCGTGACGGATTCGTTTTGGATCGGGGACTGCGACATTCGGGTGCGGGCGGAGGCCAATGATCAGCCGACAGATGCAATTCAGAGCTTTTTCTTTCTAGATCAAATGTCTATGCTTAAGGGAATATTGCAGTACTGGCTATCGCCCGCGGCTCCGCTTGCGTTGTGTTGACAATAAGCTTTATGTGTGCTAAATTTCATCACAATCGACTCAGGAGGTTTGGCGTGAAAGAGTAGAGTAAACTCCGTTTAAATTTTTAGATTCAAATTGAGTGATTCGGATTGAGTGCACGGTTGGCGTATTGGTTAAAGCGGTCGGTTCGCCGCTTTCAACTGCACTGGTGTTGTGGGTTCGATTCCCACACGGGACAAATCGTTCTGTGGTCCGAAAAGATTTTTTTTTGACTCTGGGTGTGCTTTGTGTCTGTGATATGTATGTTTATGAACACCAACGCAACACAAGAGTTATTACTAGTGCGGGAGTTCTTATTTTTTTTTAAAAAAGGAAAGAAAAACAGATATAAGAGTTATTTTTTTTATTAAACAGAAGTTGCAGGGTTTCTTGCGTCACTCAATACTTATGCATCAATATGCTATGATAAAAGATAACTATGTTAGATATGTTTTTCATGTCATATTTGAAACACCTAGTCCTTATTTATTATTTGTATCTAAAAGGTGTATTGAGTGAACTTGTTATGTTTTATAGATTATTCAATTAATTAGTAACTTGTTTTCATCCTTGTAATATTGAATTGTATGGATTTACTTATGATCATTTTTATGTATTTTAGTAATAATTTGAATCGTACTGATACTTTGGAATGTTATTAAAAAGTAATTTTACGCTAGCAACATTTGAACTGTAACGATTGTTTTTGGGAAACGACGCTGTCATAAAAATGGCAACTGTTGTTAATTTGGGCTCAGTCTTTTTATGTTAATGTAGCGAATAGCAGTGAAACATTACTATATTTACGTTTTAAATTATAATTGGTGTTGAAACCTTTTCCTCTTATTATTTTAAAGTATAAATAAATTAGAAGTTCACAGAATCAGTTTAACTTATCCTATCTCGCATTACCCGACGCTTTGGAGTCGAGAGTAAGTATCATTAAAAAATAAAAAACAAATTACTATCGCTTCTGTTGCCGCCAAAATACACAAGACGCAATTCTATTGTTAATTATTACTTTTGATTGTAAAATTGCACTGATTTCAATTATTCTTATTTATTAATCTGGCAACATATTTTTGTACCGGTCGAGTGGTCGATCGTTTTAGTAAAAATTATATAACAGTGGCGGGTAGTTTGTTAATAAACCCGTTGTACTGGATTGTCTCCAGTCGGTTGAATTTCGGTGACCGTTGCGAATACCTACGTTGTTTACGCGAAGTGCTGTGTTAATGACTTTTGATTATTGTGAACGTTTGTGTAAAAACTTAAATAAATCGGTTAAACTGTACAGTGCGTTTTATTTTCCTGAGTATAAGTAATAGTTAGGTGTATGATCAAACAGAACACTATTTGAATCTGCACTATTTATTAAGAAGCGAAACGAAATCGAGGCAGAATATCAATATCTCGAGCACATAGTTGTTTATTTACAGCTCTTAGATACAAGTACATGTAAGTGTGGAATAAGTACATCCGACACCAGCACTTGGAATGGTGCCAAACGATAGTTCTGAGACGTACGGTTTATAACTACCGATCACGATCCGATCGAAAGAACGATTTTATTTGTATACTACATTATATAATATATAATATTACAGAGATGAGTGTGGCAGAGGTGTACAACACCCACATTTCACCTGTTATGTTTAGGTCCCATGGGATAGGGCGTAAGCCAATCGCTATCCACCAGGCACAATTCAAACTCCGTACTGCTATTGTGATATTCCTGACAGAAAGTTCACAAATGACACTTTGCTCGACCCAGGAATCGGATCCGAGATCTCGCGGTGAGAGGCGCATACGCTAACCACTAGATCATCGAGGCAGTGTTTGTATACTACTTTAAATATTTTTTAGGGTTAAGAGCAGAGTTAATAGACCACAGACAACAAAAATGAGGCAGTAATTTCAAGTTACAAACATTTTGAATGCTGGATCCACCTTAAAGATTGGTAGGGTTTGACTTTTATTTAAATAAATCCGATAGGAAATACTCATTTGATATCTCGCGTGCTCGAAAGAAAACGAATTATATATTTTCTATAGAATATAACCTTTTATGTCAGAAACACATCTATTCACAATGTATCCAATAAATTATATCAATCATCCGTCAAATTTATTACAATAATGTAATAAAATATTTTTTTTAAAACCAAGCGATATCGTTCCTCTAACTCTAAACAAAAAACGATACCATACGGAATCACCAAAGAAATTCCAGCACCCGTGAATTGTACGCATAATAAATTTCATTGAAAAACCAACCAACTATTAACAATGATTTACAATCGTATTAAACGATCGAATAGTTATTTAAACAGATATAAGCTGTCAATAAAGGCCCGCATGTTTACTATTGTTTGCAGCGAGATATTAAATACATAAAATATGTGTATGTAAATCACTCGTTTTAAATTTATTGCTATAAATGCATTATGTGTGTGTTTGCTCAAAATGAAGAAAAACATGAAGTGTTTGGGTATCTAGTTTTAGTTAGAATTGAATAAATTATGGAAATTGAAGCAAGTAACAGAAATAATAGTTATTTATAGACTTAGGGCTTGTACACATAACTGCGATGCGACGTCGCATCGTAATAATCTGCGATCTGGCGCGACGCATCGCAAGATTTTGCGAATTGATTCGCATAAATTCGCATCGTCAATTCCCTACATTCAGTTCGGTCACTCTTGCCGCATGAAATCGCATTGCAGTAATTTGCGGCTTAGTTTTTTGCATTGCGAATTCGCCTCCCACCGATTCGCAGTTATGTGTACAAGCCCTTTGAAGGGTACACGTGAAATAATTTTGTGAATTGAATGAGTCGGACTTACTAAGTAAAATTTTTTCTTATTTAATCTTAATAAAAATATGTGCAGTTTCGCTGACTTTTAAATGTGTAAAGGAGTATGACCAATTGACTATGAGATTATGTATCGCTTTTTAGGGTTCCGTAGTACCTACAAGGAACCCTTATAGTTTCGCCATGTCCGTCTGTCTGTCCACGGCATAGCGACGAAACCGTTGGTGCTAGAAAACTGAAATTTTGCATAAACATGTATGTTAACTAAACAAAGAAAGTCGTAGAGTAAAATTTGGAAAAATATTTTTTTTGCAGGTAGCTCCCCTACATGTAAAGTAGGGATGTTTTTTTTTTTTGTCGCCTACCCCATAGTGTGGGGTATTGTTAGATAGGACTTTTAAAAACGTTTAGGGGTTGCTAAGACAGTTTTTTGATTTAGGGATCCGTTTGCGAGATAATTAACTTTAAAAAGCAAATTTTTGTTCGAGTAGGGCGTCCCCCCCCCTCTAAAAGCTAAACTACTGGATCCTAAAATCTGAAAAAAATTCGGTAGTACATGTAATGAACTTTAAAGGAAAACTATAGCGGATAAGTTCACTTCATTAGTTCAAGAGGAATAGGGGTCCGAAATGTCAGATGCAGTTACTCAGAATATTTCGTTCAAAATTCTTGAAACATAAATAAACATACATAATACATATATAAAATCACGCCTTTATCCAACGGGGGTAGGCAGAGACGATGGAACGCCATGTGCTTCGCTCCTTACATACTTCTTTCGCTTCCTTAACATTCATACATCTCGTCATACGTGCTAGCTGGTTTCGTGTACTACAAACATTTCCTATCTGAAGGACGCTATTTATCTGGTTACTTTAACTTAATTAGTTCTATAGTAATTGGGGTCCAAAGTGTAAAATGCAGTTACTTAGAATAATTTGTGCAAATTACAAAAACCTTTGAAAGTAATGACTTGTATGAAGATGTTACTTGTTTAATACAGATAGTAAATCCCTTTTAAGTCGAAATATGTTGTTACGACTAGCTACGGAAGCCTACTGCGCGTGGCCCGACACGCACTTGGCCGGTTTTTTCTTATTAAAATTAAATCTACATTTAAATAATGTGTGCAGTTTTGTTTTCTTTGAAATTTTGTATAAAGGAGTATGACCAATTGACTATGAGATTGTGTATCGCTGCTGCGCTATCTATTTTGTTGCTATGTCTAGATAAAAACTGCTGTATTATATGAAGAATAATATAAAAGTTTAATTGTAAGCCGGATATTTTAACAGCAAGAAGGGTTTCATTAAAAAAAATAGTAAACAAATGTTAAAACACGTGATTATTCTATGAAAAAAATTCATCCTTCATGTTTAAATAAAAAATCACTTTTGTTTATTAAATCCCGTCCACAATAATCTAGTAATAAAAGACATAACCTAGTTATGTGTGGCTATTACTAGATTATTGTCATACACCAAACTAGAAATTATTTACTAACTTATATTCATGACACAAGGGTTATGGCGATACCGTTTTTGGGCATTCCCTTTAACAATTAATATTTATCTACAAATAATAGGCAAACATAAAACTCAAATATAACACAGAAAATAAAAAATACGTTATACGATGCTGTATTTTTGTATATGTCTGATGCTCGTATGCATATATATTTTTTTTAATTACAACACCTGCACAATTTCTTGCTTACGAATTTTGCTCATACAGAGTTTCGAGTATTATGTTATCCTAAAGATTCCGAAGTAACGCAAACTACTCCCCACACTTGCTTTAAATACACACCCATCTTCAGTTTTAATATTAACTATTTCTCGAAAATACCGTGTAGGTAGGCACTAAATACTTCATCATAAATCCTCGATAACAATAAAAATGAAAACCACTCTATTCGTATGCTCAACAAATAAAACAAAACGCAAGTGCGTAACGAAACATAAAAACAACCGACTCGTAAGAACTAGAGGGTAATTTAAAAAATACTTAATACCTTCCTTCTACATTTGCTTCTAATTCTGAATCCACCTTAAAGATTGGCAGGGTTTGACTTTTTTTTCAATCAATCTGATAAGTATACATTATTTTTTTTTATACTACGCCCACAGCGAACGAACGTGTAGTCCACCTGATGGTAAGTGGAGTACAGCCCATGGACATCAACAATCCACAAAAGCAGATTATAGATGCGTCGCTGCAGCTTAGGACTACGGTGTTATGCCTCATGTGCTAGTAATTTCAGGCCTGATCTCACCACCATACCGGCACACAGTAATGGAAGGACTACTATTTGGCGGCAGGTTAAAGGTGAGACGGCGGTGCTGCCGCCCTCGAGCTCATTCACATTGCTCTACCACCAGTAAAACATTGAAGAAAATACTTATTTGATATTTTGCGTATTCGAAAGAAAACGAAATATGTATGTTTTCTATAGAATTTACAAAGTAAACATAAACATTTACATATAAAATACATGGTACCTATCTTTTACTTTTGCTTTACATGTTTCCAAAATTCAAGTGATTTTTTTTTGTCAAATAATCAAATTAAAGACAGAAAGAAATGGAAGTCATGCGGAGAGGCCCATGGTCAACAGCGGGACTCCCGTAGGTCGTTTTTACTCGACTTCATCAGAAGGAGGGTTATGTTTTCGAGAGTTTGTATGTAGGTATGTATGTGTGTATGTATGTCCATTTCTTTTGCACGCCCTACAGCCCAAACAGCTTATCGGATTATAACAAATGAGGTGTCGTTGAATTCATCAAAATTGTAGTAGTGACATAAGCTATACAAATTATTATTGAGAATACGGGTTACTCACGTTACTTTAGCCGGGATATCAGTGCTAGACGTCGCGTGGAGGCGACGACACACGAATAATAGCCCAGTTGATGAATCTACGTACTAGATTCGAAACTAGTCGGCATATCCCGGCTAAAGTAACGTGAGTAACCCGTATTCTCAATAATAATGTCTTCACCTCACGTCGGTTTTAATAATATTAGCTATATAAATATTCAAAATGGCGCCCGCAAATGAAAAGTCGGGTTTTTGATTATATAATAATTTCAGAATATAAGATGAAAAATCCAAACTTAAAAATGTATTGTAGTTGAGTTACACAATCAAACTTTTTTTTTACAATGCTATTTCAAATTGTTAGCTAGAAATATGATATATATTTTTAAAATAACCCTGTATACTTCAAACGTTTTCAAGCCAGACATATAAATCAGGGCGATGCGTTTTGCAAATCACTACCGCTTTGCTACAATGCTACACCTACCAATGTATTGTCAATACCTAGAGATTGATGTAGCACGCCCGTTCCAACACTAAACAATTTTATACTCGGAGATAGCAGACAAAAGTAAAGATTTACGAACTATATCCGATAGATAGCGGATGTGCGAAAAGAGATTGGATACGGTGTTTTTTTGCTGGCTTAATTGTAGCGTAAAAGTTTCACATCATACAGGGTGTAAATGAAATCGTGACGGTGCTGCTGACCAGTGATTCAGTACACTATTTTGAGGCCCTGGGTGCAAACATTTATACTTTTTCGTGTAATAATGGAAGAGTAACGTTTCCCTTTTTTTTTTTTTTTTTTACGTGGGGAAATGCGTTTACGCATACCACCCCACCCCGGGGAAGGGCTGAAGAGTGGTTATGTGGGACTCGCCCGTGCCAAAGATGGTAAACGGCACGGGAATACCCACTAAAACCCCACGGTGCTCCCGCACTCGCCTTGATGGGAGGGTCATGGGAATCTGGCGCAGCCTTTACGTCCACGACCCTCCCGGCGATGCCCGCCGAAGCGGGCCCCTCATGGCCCCCAAAGAGGGGGCTGGCGCAAGCCACCGACCAGCGCGAGGACCGCGTGCAAAGCCATCGGACATTCCCCATGTCCGACGGCCTGGTCCTCTCGCGGCGAGACAGGTGGTCGGTCCCGCCGCCCACCACGCCGCAGTTCAACGGCTGCGGCCCCGCCGGGACCGTGGAAGGCAGGGAATGCGGGGCATCGAAAAACGACGCGCGCACCGACACTCCTACCCGCCGCGGCCCCGTAAACCACCGGACCACAGTGCCAGCTTGCGCCAACACCGCAGCCCGGCCTTGCCCGCCGAGGCGGGCCCCTCATGGCCCCCAAAATGTGGGGGGACCGGCACCGAGGACCGCGTGCAAAGCCGTCAGACACTTTCGTATCTGACGGCCTGGCCCTCCGCGGTGGACTCAAGTCTATTCTTATGCATTAGTACGAATATGAAAAAAAGTAGACCGAGAAATCTCGGTCTACTTTTTTTCATATTCGTAGATTTTGCCGAACAACTACTATTTTTGTGTAAACCTTTGCACTGATTTTACAATGATCTGTCTGCTTATTTTTTTTAACAATCTAGTAACCAAAAAAGGAATGCCAACATATATGAAACTATATTTTCATAATATAAATAACACACATAAAATTAAATTTAGATATCACAAGATATTTATCATGTATATTTGTTGTAACGGGTTATTTCGATATTTCGTGAACAAAAAGATTGCAACATCTCTGAAATATCAAAATAACTCACGACAACAAATATGGTAAATATCCCATGGTAAATATCCCGTGATATCGAATGTTTAGTAAAAAAAAAACCATGTTTACTCTTAATACTTATATAAAATAAAATTATTCTTACTTATCCATTTCCTGTGACCTTATTTGAAATTTTCTAGTATTTGGTCGAAAACAACTGAATTTACGAGCCGCATTGAAGCCAAGCGGCTTATTGAGAAGCTGCTCAATTCAAATGTCCTTGCCTCGGACTATCAGCACGATGCAGATGTTTATGAATTCACTAGCTCTTCAACTCGGTTTCACTCGTGTAATACGTAACTGATCCGCTCTTATGAGTCGTAGCGAGATGGTAAATAGCTTATAGCCTAATATTCACATTCATATTCATATTCATTTAATTTTATAAAGTCAATTTACATGTCAAGTTTTCAATATCCGCAGATGTCAATTATATTATTGCATAGTTTATGTCAATTGTAATTATATACATCCATAAATTTAAAATAACAAGTCCGAGAGTATTGTCAAGTATAACACAATGTCAATAAATATAGTCAAAAATAATAATAAATACTAAGTAAGTAATAAAATAATACTAATAACAGTCGAAAAAAATGCTTAAAGCGGGATTTGAACCCCGACTATAGGATTCCAGCCAATCGTTTTACCATTCAGCCATTCAAACCCCGCTGCGAATCAACGAATCTTTTGACTGTATGCATCGTCTTTCCGACCGCCTCTTAGCTTATAGCCTTCCATAAGTAAAATGCTGAAAGGTTGGAGTATAAAAATAAATATCCAAATCTGATCAATTGTTTCAGAGAGTGTGTTCAAACAACCTAGCAAACTTTTAGCTGTATGATATTAGTTCACGTTTGAAGTGTTTTCTGGTACAAAGTTTTTAATAGTTAATGAAATGTTGGTACACTTGGTAAAGTTTTCAATTCAAAGCACGTTCGTTATAAAAAGCTAGAAAGATGCTCAACACTTTTTGGAACTTGTACTGTTAGCAACGAAAATGTTGTATTGAATTTGTTTGTACCAGTATCTATATTTAATAAAAAAATAAACATATTTTATAAATATTTTTTGACAAAACGACTTTCGTAACGGTAAATATAGCAAGTCTTTATAAGAAACAAATATTTTAAAAATACAAAGGCTTTTCAAAGTTAGAAATGCTCAAAATATTTCGCGTTTATTTGTCACATAAAACTAGAATTGGTTTAAAAAGCAAAATTGTACCAACATTCTAATGATGTATGTTGGTTTTCTTTCTGTTGTGAGCTGTACCAAAAAGCATGAAATAGCATTAGTAAATATAATGAACTCAAAACATCATTAAGGAATTGCAACAAAGAGCAAAACACTAACCATTTTGGGTGTTGGTCAAAGAAAGCTCATTATAAACACGGTTATTAAAACTCGAACGCTTAGAACTTCTTTTGACCCCCGAGAGGTTTGAAATGGCGACAGTGTTGGCACGTCTTCCCGCCAGAATCTTATCGACACTAATTTATCTTAATTACTACTTAATGCTGCAATTTGGATTCTAAGCAGGGCTCCACCAAAGCGCCTTGCGATGCCACCGTCGGTGACAAATACCTCGGGGAGAATACTTTCTAAACGCGATGGGTGCCGAACGCTAATCGAACAATGGGCATGACATACCTAAATCGCGACATAATAGTAATAAATTCTATTGTTGCCAAACAAAAACCCGACGTGGTAACAGAGGGTGACACGGTTGAAGCGCGACGACAATGTTAAACGGCATATCAATATCAGAGCATCACTTTTCATATGCCGACTTCACAGCAGAAATGCAACTCGAAACAAACTTTATGACAAACGATGCAGAGTTTAAAATAGAGACATGAAAAAATGCGACGGCATTTATGCTTGCGCCTGCACCCGATATTGGATTTCCAACTCTTTTCCATGTAATTTTTTGAAAATGCAATCCGTGTATATGTTAGCAAGCAGACGGCTGCCATTTGTCTTCGCAAACGAACCGATTTGTGCGTCGGCGAATGGGTAACGGATGCTGCAGGAGGCACGTGTCCGAACTGCCTGACTTATTGTTACACTGACTTATTGGAACGTTCATTGAAGTCTATTAGCGAATTACACTGAAATAGGACATTGTTATTGATGATGCCTGCAATAACTGAACGTCCAACTGCTTTCCTACAGTAGATATGGAGATTTATCTCATTTATCCTCTTCGAGAGACATTGTTTGTACACCTCTGCAATGTCAATGCTATTAGATTACCTGTTTCTAGTTTAGTTTGTGTGAATTTAAATTTGGCACGCCATAATACATTTCCCTTGCGATGCAAACAAAGTTTCAAAGGATCATGTTTCTTCATTCAAAATCGACAACTACGAGCTTGATTTGCAAACGAATTTTGAACAGGATTCTAATAATACATAGTTGTTTTTGGATTTGCTATATATACCTTAAGTAAGAGAAAATCTAACAAAATATTTAAAAGTAATTATCGATATGATATTATCGATGGAATCACATTCAAAAGTTACTTTATCTTATAAAAAACAAAATAATAATTGAAGCGTTATTGTATTATTAGAATCCTTGTTTTTGTTTAAAAACAAAAACAAGGATTCTAATAATACATAGTTGTTCTTGGATTTTCTATAAATACCTTAATTAAGAGAAAATCTAACAAAATATTTAAAAGTAATTATCGATATGATATTATCGATGGAATCACATTCAAAAGTTACTTTATGTTATAAAAAACAAAATAATAGTTGAAGCGATATTGAAGTTCAAACGTATTTTGAAATAATACGCAAAAAATCATCTACACAAGTTTTAAACTCACGGAACCGAATAAAGATTTCTAAGTCGAATAAAATCAACAAGATTTATTGAACCCTGCAAATTTTGCAACATAAACCCAAACACTTGTAAAAGAGGAAGCAAAATTTCATAAACTATAAAACAAAGCAATGTTCGATGGGGCATCTCGGTAAACTTTTGGGATCCAAATGAATAATTCAAGATGCGAATCGGCAGTCCGTCAGGCTCCCAGACCGTTGCATTTTGTACGTAAATCTGCAGTAATACGAGGATATCGTATGCGGTGTTCACAAGCTATATTCTTCATCTTTCTGTTTTACATTCGTACGATGAATCCTGACACATGTCTGGATTTCTGTCTACTACGATTATTTGCTTGGTTTCAAATTGTCGCCATTTTTGTCACCTGTTTCGTTTTGCTTCGTTCAAATTTGGAATTTTATCTGGCGATTGGAATTTGATCAAAACTCAACTTATTGAGTATGTTTACTTTTTGTTTAAATATCTTAGTAGTACATTAGTATATATGCAAAATATGTTATCTTTTTTTATACATAACTAGCTTATGCCCGCGGTCTTGCCGAAAGTATATTGCAAAAATGTGCTAATCTTCATTATAAATCTCTGTGCACCTAAGTTTATCTAAATCCGTTCAATAGTTTCTGCTTAAAAGCAACATACATCTAAACTTCCTCACAAATATTTAGCATTGTGGATATTATTAAATAGTAGTGGATTGCGTTACCAGTAGATATTAGGCGTGCCAAGTCACTACCTATTTATTTTATTTTTATTTATTTATATATATTTTTTACTATCTATATTTGAATCCATGGTCAAGGAGCACTTTCTATCTTTACATTAGTCGTCGTTTTTACTCTCATTCCTCTCATTATCAGAGACTATTCAAATTTATTAAAATTGTAAAATTGTTGTTCTGTATATAGATGACATGTATGGCTAAGTTGACGACTAAGAGTAGAAAATGTTAAACTAGAAATTATTATTAGTACAGTATTCAGTACCTACATAGATTTTCTAGAGCTGATTTGTATTCATGAAATTATTATAATTAAATATCAACTACCTACATATTAAACCCGTAGGCATTTATTTATAAAACAAACTAGATTATTAGAATTAATGAAAATGGAAGCGCGACACTAATAACATCTAAAAAAAACTAACATAACCTCAATAACTCGCAATAATAGTAAAAACAAATTTATCGATACAGTTTCAACAGATTGCCAAACAGTTAAAGAAAAAGGTTCCCTTTTTAAAAATACACTTTCACGTATTCAGTTTCCATAAAAATCTAATAGAGAAAGCATTTCGCTCGAGTCCGCCATTCCTCTCCATTTTAATGAATAAGTAAACAAAATTAGTGGGGCCCAATATCGGAATAAGTGAAACGAGGAGGTCAAAGCTACGGGCGCAGCATATAAAGTATCCATTTGAGAAAATAATTTTAAGTTACGTCGTTCCGAGCGTTTTATTCCAAATCCAGAGAAATTCAAGGCGTTACTTACTCTTTATCAAAATTACTCTATAGCACTTAAAGTGATTAGTAGAGTCATTTTACCGTATTAATTTGATTGTTGTTTTTGCTGTAATATTTTGTTGGATTTACGGTTATTATTATTGGTTATTAAATTCAATTTATTTTTTTATTACTTACCTACTAACAAATTGCCACAGAAGGCTCTAAATACTAAAGGAAATTTTAGTTTAAAAGCCGCAAAATACTTATTAGGTATTTTTTTGCAACCTAAGCTAGACATGATTGACACAAACAAAAAGATGTGGTGTAGTTTGCTCTAATGTAGTTTCACCTTACGTAGACACTATTTTTGTGAGAGCAATAGTGTGTAACAGAAACTAAACAACATAGAAACAGGTAAAGATAGCGTACAGACACAGAATCCTAGATCCTTTTATCGAAGTTGTAATATTATTAAAATAAAAATAAGTTCACATTTACCCTCCCATCACCACACTTGAAAATATCTTGAGTGCATCGTTGAAAGTAAATGCTGGTATAATTCCTGGTTCCACTGCGTTTGGATTGCATTTAGAGACGTTAGGGGATGAAGCTGGATAAACTTTATGTTAACTGTAAGCAATAAAAATAGCCTTTATGACGATACGTGGAATGGTTACGTTTGTGTGCGTCATTTAGCTGTTTCGACTCGAACCAGGTTTTATTGAAATTGACGACGTTATGACGATATACAACCAGCGTTTTGGTAAATCGTAGATGTACGATTGCGGAATTAAACTATCAACTAAACGGTAACTAGGTTTATGGGTATAGTTTGTGCTTTCTTTACGGAATTAGCTTTGAATGGTTATAGTTTAATCGTGCAATGGTCCCAGGAACTTTAGGAAATTAATACACTTAAGAGAACTTTTTAAATTACTAGGTTTTCCTACTTATACGCTGATTACGAAAGTGGTTAAATTACGTATATTCCACTAGAGTTGAAACTGAATATTTACAGTACCTACTTAATATTATCTATATTGCACTCTTCTATATAAAATCAAACGATTTATTATTAACTTTATGCTTACGCCTACATATTCATCGAATAGGTCAATAAAAATAGCCTATGCCATTCGGAAAAGTTTAGCTTTTCATTTGTGATATATTTTCGGTGGATTCATTTTACACTCTACAAACGTACAAACGGTTTTGTTATTACAAATAAATATAAATATTTTACACACATTAAATAACACAACAAAACAAAAAGTCCTTTGTATCCATATCCGTGTAAACGTACGAATAAATTTAGACCTATAAAATGCAAAATCATAAAATTGTGGTTTAGTCCACATACAATATTATTATTTATTTGTAGGCCCTGGCTGGCTCGTGTACTCGGTTTAACCATCTGACGCGCTGTGCAATGGTCTGTTTTGTACGGGTAGTTGTATGTAAACACTGCTTCTTTATGTATTTAATTTGAACGCCAATGGACGCACGCATAATGCCGGCAGCCTGTCGCCGTGGTTTGGCGAATGCACGAGCGAGGAGGTAGTGGGATATTACTCTGGATGTGGTAATGGAAATATAAATGGTGGTACAGTTTTATAGTTCTACAATGTTATTTTGAAAATTTATTGTTCAGAATTAGGACTTGTATAGATAGAGATTTGTATAGATTTAAAAACCTTTAAGTATAGGTTATATTAGTTTAAACTTTATGGTCTTACAATAATATGATTGTAATAGTAGTAATGACATTAATTTATAGGAGCCCAAGTGCGCTATCCGCGCGTTGGCATCACGATGACATCTCGCTCACAGTTCACTTGCACCTCGCTGGCAGTGGTTTCAATGCAGTTTTGACACAATGAGGACTATAGTTTTTTTTTCACCACGTGGCGCCAGGTCTGTGGAGTAAGGTCTGTCAAATATTGATGACACGCATTGATTTATCAGAATCAAACGATTTTTATAGAGGCAAAGTTCTTTAGGGCGTTATGAAGACAAACATTTTCAAACAAAAGTTATCAAGATATACGGATTTTTCCAATTTCAAGTGAGTGCATTAATACGTCCGTCTTTTTTACTTTCATACGTGCCTTATGCCCAAGTGCATCTTCGTTATTCATAAAAAGTTGGCTTTAAAACACTCTAAATAACTAGGGCTGTTTAGACAGTTATAACCTCAATGATCGCATAACCATCCCGCAAATAGTGACCTCACGTCACCCAAGAACCCCTAGCCGCGAATTCACACTCATTGTTTTGTTAGAGCCGAGCGTTGTGAGCAAGCGAATTAACAATATGAATTTCAGTATGTGTGGCCCCACATAATTCGTTATCTGGAAGCTCGGCAATTTACAAATTAGCCATTCTCCTCACACATTCAGATTTCAAACAAATGTGTCAGATTGACAAGAATTAGGAATATGAATTTATGAAAATGTGCACCTACCCTAAACCTGTCAAAAGTTACCGTCCGATGTATTTTTGTGCATAATATTATTTTGCTTTTTAAAACTTTCGTGGCATGGATTTCCACAATAGTATATCATGCACTATTTCTACCAAGCTATGAAACGCTGACTCATTCTTCCAATTTTTATTGTGAACTTGTCAAATAGCTACTGCTAAAGTGTTGTTAGAAGATAACTCTTTTCATTCGTTCTTATTACTGTCTCATCCAGTTGCCTTAGCTTGCAGTTGTGCCATGATGTTAGCACATAGTTACGCTGAATAGAGGTAATACGTATAGCAGGAGCAACGTGTTATGTGGCTATGAGCCGGACAATCTATTATTAAGAATTCAGGGCGAATGGGAATTTTAATGAATTTCATATGATAATACATGACCGTTAGATCTGTTCTAGTACATATCTAGTATTTTTAATAAAGCTCTTTAATTTGTTTAGGATCGTGTATTTTAATTAAAGCTTGAACCCATAAAATTGTTTTGCTGTAAGGTCTAGTCTGGTGTACTGTATTTTAAATGCTTCATCATTAGCATTAATTTGATATTAATTAAAAAATTAGGTCTAAGTAAAATTAATACGATTCTTGCCTGTTATTCACAGGATACAAATGGGAATTACCGATGTTTTCTACGAAATTTAATAGCTTTATAAGTTTTGATACTAAACATGATTATTTTCTTACTAAAAATTTGATATAACGGGCTATTTACCACGTATATTTGTTGTAAATATCGAAATAACTCGCTACAACAAATATACATGGTATACCCGTTATATCTATAAATATTTAGTAATTTAATAGCTTTTTGCAAAATATATAACACAAGCAGAAAAATCACAGTATAAACAGGAAAACAAAATTCCCACTAACCGAAAAATGATTGGTCCAAAAGTTTAACCCGTAAGCTGCAACAACGAAATTAATTAAAAATTTGACCGGCCTCGGTGCAAATTAAACGGTCTTTTGGATGCACTTTCCACTGCTTTCCGCCGCCCAAAACAAACATTTTGATTAACAACTTGCGTCGAATCAATCAATTTAATTGCTCCGACCAACACTGCGGGTATTGTCTCTTTAATAATAACAACTGAAAATATGACGCCATTTTGTTATTACCCTAATTGAAATTTTAATATTACCACAAAAATCATTGCGATAATTAATAATTTTTATCTTTGGCAATCAAATCAAATTTTTATTACAATTATTTAATAATTAATTATATGTATTTTTAAGTTATATATATGTAGAACATAATTATTATTTAAAGAAGGAAGAAGTTGGAAGCTCAGTCAGTAAGGATTTATAATGTACCCTTGACTTTTTTGCCTCTATTGAATATTCTTACATTTTAACAAATTTACAACTATCATCCTATAGCAGTATTATCTACACACGCAACGCATGCTATCCACTTATGCCATCCCTCTCTAAAAAGGTTTAAATCCCATAATCGGTGCCCAGTTGGAATTGGTTGCCGTCACACTTAAAATAAATTACTGTCCCTGCAATTTCACACCCTATCCCTCCCACTAATTGAACCAAAATACACTTAAATTTTCTTTGTGTCTAGTGTAATTTTAGCTCAGATGGTTCAGACCACCCCATGGCAATTTAACGGGTTGAACATTCTCTTCCTGATGTCAGTTTGGAGTTTCTTAAGTAAAATGAAGTGAACATTTTAAGTAAACTGCCTCGATGGCCGTGCTGGTCTTGGATTCGATACCCGGGTCGGACAAAGTGTTATTTGCGATCTTTAAAACTCTCAATAGCAGCACGGAGTTGGAATTGTGCTCGGTAGATGGCGATAGGCTCACCCCCTAATCCATAGAACCTAAATATAACAAGTGAAAAGTGGGTGTTGTACACCTCTGCCACATCTTTTTGGGTAATATAGGTGTGATTTTATGTATGTTATGTTATTTAGATGTAATCAGTTTTGGTCCTCAATGTACACAGTGTTCAATTGTTATGAAGAATGACCCGTAGAAATGATAAACGAATAAAATAAGAGTATAAAAATAAGATAAACAATTTTATTTTTTTATTTTATTTTATTCGGAAAACAAACAGTTATAAAATATCTACAATAATTACAAAATATACATCTGTTAACCATTTACAAGTTTTCGCATTTAAATATTTAGGGCTTGATGATACAATACAAAAAAGAAAAAGAGGTTAAGGAAAAAATAAAAAATAACAATATTAATAATTAAAAAAGAAAACACAATATAAAAAATATAAAAAACACAATATTTAAAAAAAAATCCAATATAAAAAAAAAAACAATATAAAAAATGAAAACAAAAATAAAAAGAACGCTTAGATTAAACAAAAAAAAAATCATAACTTACAATAATAATTAATTACTTTAATATACTAACTTACAATTATAATATAAATTATAAACAGTCAAGGAACCGTAATACGTAAACATAGTACCCACGTACTTGAATGAGAGTAACATAATGACAAACAAATCTTCAAATTTAAAATTGTTTATTTACAAGACATGGGTTACTATCAGAATTGCCGTTCATTGGCGTTAAACTAAATATCCGCGTAGTTACACGTTCAAATTGAGTTTGAAATGTAGAGGAAATGTAGGTACCCTCACTAATTCTGTTGACAGAGCACTAATCATTGCATCAAAACGTGATGACGAATGAAATAGTGGGCATAAATAAATCGTGGTATAATTTCACAAAAGCTAGCGTTGCCGAGCTATCGATAGTTTCATGATCGGTAGTTTTATCTTAAAAGAGGTTACTATCGGAGTATGGATAGTTAGTTCGATAGTATCAATACTATCGATGGAATCGAGTTTTTGCAATTGTCAGCTACAGTACTATCGATTGTATCGATATTTTTTGCAATAGCTAGTTTCGGTAGGCTATTATTACGTTACTTTTGTGTTTACTAAGGATATCGATATTTGACTTTCAATCGACAATACAACCCAAGCCTCGTATGCATAAATTCGTATCATGACAATTATACGGGACATTATCTCTACATTCTGTCAGTATTTTTACATTCAATTTGTGCAGATTGCGACCACAATTTTGTCCACAAAATTAATTCATTTCAGTGTTATATTCAATTTCAGAGTATGTTTTGTGAAAGCGCTTTTAAGTTTACCCTACTATACATAATTCTGTTACCAGTTATGTATTTTTATTACACTGAAAACCTTGGCCATAGGTCATTATCATTTTGAACAAATTTTCATTTTTATATTAATCACATATGAACATAAAAGTCCCTATCACTAATGAGTCGTAAAAAATAGGTGTAATTCATAATATCCTCATCCGTTCCTATTTATATTTTATACCGCAACTTTGCCTCCTGAATTTATTTTAAGAAATTATAAGAGCTACTTCTTATCGAAATTGTAAGTCTAAGAATCAGAAGTAGTTCATTGTAAAAATAAAATAACTTGCCCACTTGCTAAAATTTTAGAGAACGCATGGTGTTTGTTATTTTCTATATTAACTTGAGATTTTAACTTAAAACAGACAGACAAAATTTCTTACTATTTTATATTCGGACGACTTGCTAATTAGGGATTTCATAAATACGATCCCGATTTTAAAGTCAGATAGAAAGGCCTTGATTATTTACGAGGTTTTGTGGAAACCATAGAAATCTTAATAACTAGTCAATAGAAATGCTATCGACTATCTTTTAACACTGGGACGCATGTCGCCGTTTTTCAAATACCACTTTTTGTATTCCTGCAAACAAAATTATTCTTTTTGGCGATGACATTAAGACGACAATTCCTCAACTCGCACTTGTGTTCGATTAGACTCATGCGCTTGTATTCCTGCAAACAAAATTATTCTTTTTGCGATGACATTAAGACGACAATTCCTCAACTCGCACATGTGTTTGACTAGACAGATGCGCGGCGACAAGGTCACGCGTCTTTGACATTTCTATTGCCTTATTATTAAGATTTCTATGGTGGAAACCTTCAGATATTTCGGACTCTATATGAAATATTGGTAGGATATCATGTAAAATCTGGAATATAGCTCACCCATATCTCATGGGACCTATACATAACAGGTGAAATGTGAGTGTTTTACATCTCTGCTACACGTTTAGTATTCAGTCATTTCTGAATACTAAACAATTTTATATTTTTATTAAATTATTTTCTTCCGGAATACGTTTGTCAAAGTTCATATGTAATATTGAGAGTTGTGCACCCTTAACATTTATTTTTAAATTTGGACAAAAAATTTTGTTTTATTTTTCTATAATGTGGCATTCAAAATACATACAACCCTAAATTTTGTAATAGCCATTTTAGTAATTTAATCATTTTGCATCCCGCTCGATAACTGATCATTTATCGTCTTTTTTGTAAATATTTTTCACTCTATTTCGATAAAAATTTCCCTGAGCTTATGGCAAATCTAAATTTTTTGGCAAAACAACGTTTGCCGGGTCAGCTAGTAGTATATAAATTATAGTACACAAATTCCACTGTTACACGGTGATCAACATAGAAATTGTAATTCGAATATTGGCCTCGCAATTACAATACATTTACATACAGATTTGGCTGGATTGAATTTCTATGGTTATATTCAGCTTGTTAATTTGCCTAAAAGGAAAGAAATTGCTCAGTTGGAATTTATATCCCATACGAGCTCTACGTGAAATAACTTGGGCGCTTTAACGAGATGCCTATGGAAAGCCTTACTGACGATTTTATCAACGTGTTAAACTCAAGTTTTATACAAAGCTATACAGCTTTCGATCTCTCTGTCCCGTACTCACATTTATTTTTTTTATGATTTTTTAGAAACACAACAATAAACAATAGTGAAACAATAAGATACTTCATAATGCTTACAATCTAGTCTAGATATAAAATTAGTGAAAAATGAGTAATTTAATTTTGACATATATTATGCTACTAAATTAATGTATGCTAAGAATGTGTCCATTAACACCTATTTTATTGTCTCTATAATCGAAAATGAACTTTGTTCTCGTGTTCTTTTAAAGAAACACTAAACCACTTAAACACATTAAATTAGAGAGAAAGATGCAAGTAAAAAAAAATTACGATTACTAAAATCTACGATTTTAGTATACCTTTGTATACTAAAATCGTAGATTAAGAAGTTCGGTCAAATCGGGGCTTACTCATGTTAACATTTTCTTCTAAATTCTTCCGTTATTGTCATCATTAGCAATGGAATGGACGATTAGTTGTAGGCTTCTTTGGTTTTATTGCTATTTAATACGTTTTGTTTACTATTGAGTCCAGACATTGTTAGTTTTAGTATTGATTAAAGTCATCAAAATGCTTTGTTACATTTTATTCAGATTTATTATCAAAGATGTATTATCGTTAAAATTTCTGCCTGTTTTGTTATTCTTTATTTTTCGTTTCTGCGAAAATATGTAGATAGTATAAATTTATAATCAAGAGGAACTTGTTTTTCTGATTTTTACGTATTTTATAATTTTGCGTATCTTTCTAACATATCTTGAGCGCAATTTTGCTTATAAAGTTTAGCAATCAATTTTATTATTATTTTATTTTATAACTGCAGGCAAATAACTAGTGTACAACGGCGGCTTTAATGCCATAGGCATTATCTACCAGTCAACTATTAGGTGGTGCAGAGATAACAAAGGTATGTGCGTCAAGAAAAGTTAGAATTAAAACTAAAGGACTAAAGACTAATACTATAACCATGCATTATTATATTAAAGAGTTATCTCAAATTTTAAAACTAAACATAAAAGAAGTGAATATGTACAATAAACCCATTAAATAATAATAATAAATAAATTAATAAATAACTCACAACTTACACACAACGCCATCTAGTCCCAAACTAAGCAGAGTTCGTAATATGGGTACTAGAATAACTGATACTAATACATATATACTTTTCTTTTGTAAATACATGCTTATTATATATAGAAAACACTCAGACTAAGACAAACCATGTTCATGCACACAAATATTTGTCTTAAGCGGGAATCGAACCCACGACCTCGGCGTCACAGGCAAGTACACTACTCACTCCGCCATCCGGTCGTCAACTGGATTATTACAGCTTCGAAAAATATTGGTGCTGTAAAAACAAACATACATTTTAAATCTGCAGTTAAAATTCCCAAAAAACGTGACATTGAAAATCCACCAGCGAAACCCGAACTGAAATAGCAGTGAATAAAATTCACAAAATCTAAATCTCACACAAACATAAGTGGGGCATACAAAACCTAACCGTCCGTCGGATTTATGTTTTTATTCCGACCTACGTTAACTATTGGCCGCAATAGGAGCTATTTCGCGAACGTACCGTGTAATCGTTTTATTCGCCATGATTGCACCCGGTGAATAAATATTTCTTTTTTTCGCACCCGAAGCCCCACAGTTTCCGCAGTGGAATAATTGTCCCACTCGGTCAATTGTACCGGCACGCGCCATTCAAAGTGTTTTGCTCCCGGCTTCAGTAAAGAAAAGTGACGCAATTTTCGACCATTATGAATGGAAGGAATATAATTATTTTATTTGAATGAGAATGGTGATATAATATTGGATGGATGAAATAATATTGGTGTGAATAAGACTATCAGTGACAGCTTGTGAAGTTTTTAAGAAAGGTACTGATTTAAAAATATGTGATCTGCATATGCATGACGTCTATATTACCCAGTGGAGTGGCAGAGGTGTACAACACCCACATTTCACCTGTTATGTTTAGGTCTCATGGGATTGGGGGTGAGTCTATCGCCATCCACCGGGCACTATTCCAACTCCAAGGAAAGTTCACAAATAACACTTTGCCTGACACGGGAATCGAACCTGAGATCTCGCGGTGAGAGGCGCATACGCTAACGACTAGACTATCGAGGCAGTCGTCGATATATTACTGTTTTTAATAATAACATATTTAATTCTTCTTTACTTCTAAATTCGTCGTTATCCTTAGTTTTTGTTTTCAGATATTTAAATAGATAGTATCTTCAGTACACAACAAAATAAACCATATTGTGAACAAATGTTCGTTTAAGTGATTTGTGTGTATTGTTAACATTAAATATCATATTATTCTACATACAAACCTTCATTTAATTTCTAACAAAATAACCAATTATTAAAATGTCCTACCAACTTACGAAGCAAATAACCGCAAAACAAAACAAAGCGTCCTAATAAACAACAATGATCATTTATTAAAAGTATGATTAAAATTTGTACGAGTGCACATGCATCATAAAAATCATTGTGAGGAGGTCTGTTCAAAATCGTAATATTATTTGGCTCCCCTCCGGTATAAAGTGTGATGCACCTCATAAGAAAATGTCTTTTAAAACATTCGCCATGTGGCCCCTAATATATATTTTAAACTGTCTCTATTTGCCTAAATTAGATGCAGTTTAAAGGGTGCATAATTTACTTTGGAGCTAATTATTCTGCGATAGGGCTCTGCAGATGGTGTTCAGAATTGGGGCCAAAGAAATTTCCTGGGACAAAGTTAGTTAGAAAATTTTAATTAAATTGCTTCTTTGTGAGCGTTAAATATCGATGGGTCTTTTGCTGAAATGACTTCATAATAATCTAAAACTGTTATTCAGTTGCCTGAGGAAGGCAGTGAGGGATTTAAAATAAACTAACTTCCACTGTATTATGTTAGCCTTTAAGTTTATATATTTTTAAGTCTCCGTGCCTTGAAAAGGCTTCTATTATAAAACATAGCCATTCTATTGTTAGAGTGATGATCGATAATATTGTCTTGGATTTTTTTGTATAAAATTAGTAATTTTTTAATATTGTCGGCGAAACCTCTGCTCGCATAAAATTAAACTTTACATGGGTTTGAATAAATTAATTAATGAACTTTTGATTACACGATATCACAAAGATATCCCGTATTCAAAATAACACAGGCAAACAATAATCCAATAACAGTACTTACCCAAAAAAAAAACTCGACATTCCACCGTCCACCGAAATGAGATTCGTTAATAGGAAAGTCTGGAGGCAAATTTCAGAGCGTCCACGTTCGACTCCCGCCGGATTTCCAATTTTCTATACGTGACCTTTTTCACTCTAAATGTCACATGTTCAACAAACGAGGTGTCTTTGAAAACGTAATTAGAAAATTCCCCAACGACGACGGTGGCGTTCCGATTCCGCTCTCAGTACCGTTCAGCGTTGGCTACGGAAGCTCGCAAATTACTTTTGTTCATATGTTAACATAGATATTTGTAGCTGATCTAATGTCAAAGTTAAATGCTTGTTAGTATGTAAATATTTTTATTATAGTTACTTGTAATTTGCAGATACAAATTACTAGTATTCTTATTAACTCTCTCCAGCTAAGCTTTATTCGCTTGTGTTAGGAGGAAGATCACGTCCGTGGTGTAATGGTCAGGATCGAATCCTCGACCTCTCGATCGTAAGACCGATGCCTTATCCATTGCGCCATGGCCGCTTAAATTGATAAAACATTGTCCAAAATAAAATATGAATGTGAAGAAAATTTACAAGATATTAAGATTTAGGTTCTCTCATTAGTCATTACCGCAACTAAAATTTAGTATCCCATTCAGAGTCATGTTTTCGTTTATCACACACAAGAGCATTACGAGCAAAAAATTTCCAATTTTCATCACATTTTATTAAAAATGTTACACTATTATAACGCCATAAATATAATTATCAAGCGATAATACTACGCAGGGGTCGTCAAGCCCGGGTTTGACTTCCTAGCCCGTTAAAATCGTAACAATATTAAGTTCGAAAACATTTTCAGTTGGGTATAAAATAATGGGATTGCCTTCCCAGTGGTTGTGGTGCACTTGCGTAATTGGTTTAGAGAAATTAACGAAGTAGTTCTAAAGAGTGATGTCCCTGAGGACACTATAATATATATGCAATTGTATTCAGTCTTAACCCTTTATTTTGACGGTTCTTGAGTTTTAATCACTTTTAAATACAATTAGGATGTACTAATTTTCGTTAGGACTTAGCAAACTTCTCTTGTTATTTTATTACATCTATTTGATATTGGATTAGTTACTAATGTCAAAGATTTTATGTTGTCTGTTTTGGTCCTATAATACATTCTAATTTAAAAGGTGCTGGCTTGCACCCGCGGCACCTTCCACTTTAATACTACTTCCCACTTCGGTTTGACTCCGCTCCGGACTAAGCTGCATAAATGCAAAATTTCATCATAATCGACCTTGTAGTTTTAGCGTGCAAGAGAAACAAACAGGCACCAGTTGATTTCGTCACTTTAATAAAAAAAGTTTAAGTTCATAAAGGTAATGCACAATTTCAATTCAAAATTTCAAATTTCTTTATTTACCAAAGTAACTTTAAAATTAAATACAGAGTGCATGAAATTTACATAAACATACTTATTAAAACTAAGGTTGTTATAACTATTTTGTTCCGTACCCTCTGAACTAGTTGAGACTGTATCTCAGAATAGTATAATAGTTATAATAATATTCTATCTTACACAAAAAATATGTGGAGGTGGTAAGAAATATATTGATATTAAAAAACGTTTAAGCAATCTTTTTAGAATACAGAAAAAAAAATATCTAAACACAAATGATTTTTGAGGTATCAAGAAAGGACTCAGTAACATCATACTTTAAAGTTTTTAAATATTTAAATATATGTAGCTTGTTACAATAGAAATTAAACACGTAGTATATAATAGTATTAATACCAACGTGAGGTGAAGACATTATTATTGAGAATACTTGTTCTTCTTCTTCTTCTTCTTCGTCGTGTCGATGGCTGAGTCAAATTTTATTGGTCCAATAAGTGACCACTGTTATGGTGCTCTCGTCGGCGTTCACGAGCGCCTCTCTTGTGCAGGTGGTAGGGCATTTTGGACAGTCAGTAAGGTGTACTATACTCTATATACTTTAGAATACTACTACTACGAACTAGCCGAACTAATCGGCATATCCCGACTAAAATAACGTGAGTAACCCGTATTCTCAAAAATAAAGTAATATCTAATTGTTACACCAATCGGATATCTTAGCACAATAACATATTCCATGTTCGCATCAAAAGCACACGTTATCGACAACTGCGAAGATATGGCGCGTGTTCTAACTGCGCAAACGGACCGTGAGATAAGCTGTACTTGCATAAATCTACATGCTCAAACAGATATCCTGGCACTGACAGAACGACAAAAACATTGGCTAAAGGTGACTATAGATTATTATGATGACCAGGCTGTTTATAATTGCTGGGTAAAAAGCGCTTTTTCGTGATTTGAAAAGAAGAATTTGAATAGCCAAACTAATGTTCTTAATAAAACTAATATTGTTCAAAACTATGTAAGTATTCTATTATTCCAAATAACGACAATGTTAATAAATGTTAATTTCTAATTTGGTTTTCTTTATTCCAATAAAGATGACTGATACCGATGACAAGTACAGATGACTGACTAATAAATGGATTTTAAACAACAAAATCAATATCTTGGTCCTCTATACATCAAAAACATAAGTGCCGTAAATATTAACTAAATTATGTCATGAGATACAAACAACTTAATAAAAATTTAATTTAAAATATAGTTTTCGATAAACAGCTAGCTAGTATGAAAGGGCTTTAATTCTAACGCGATTCACATCAATAGGCCGCTCCAAGCAAAAATTAAACCAAAAATGGCTGTCTTTTATGAATGTGCATCGGACAAATTTATCTGGCTGTTTTCATAATAGTACCCTTCCCCTTAGCCTCCCCATACCGTCATAGCCTCAAGCTCTTGTCACCCTTATTTTTTGTTCATCCTTCCATTGCAAATTGCATTTCCGAGGCTCCATATCAAATATTAAAGATGAATGAGATTGTGGGATGGTAGTTCATTTGTAAATGCACTAGTTAATTATGGATCGGTAAATTAACAGAATAAGGACGTAGGCTAAAGTAGATTCACGGCGACAGTTGGGCCATGTTAAATTAATCCCTGAATTTCCTGGCGAATAAATCCAAAATAACACTTTGTTACTTGATACCGTTTGGTGAGCCATCGTATACGCCATCCATGGGCATCCTCAGGGTATGGAAAGTATCAGTGTTAATTAGAATCAGAATTAATCAGTGGAACAGTACACCTATATTCAAAACCGTACATTTTACTCAACCGTACTATAAGTATATCTTAGAAGGTATCGCGAAGTGCCTAGGGCCCTGTGATACGGAACTAAGTTGTTAGGCATCAAGTCCTGTTACATACGCGCCTTCTACTTAAATACACATCTACAAATCCGACTGCATCCCTCTGCAACTTTTTGCTAATCCATTGCTCGCTAAATCAGAAAATGTGATCTGTAGTAGTTGGTAATGAAGACTTATAAGCGTCAGTGTATAGTTTACAAGATGTTTGATCCAATAAAGTTTACTGTAACGTATGTCGTATTCATAATTGGGGTGAATTCGCTTTAGGAACTAGAGATTTGCAACTTTACAGAGATAAAGGAACCTTTGAAGGGATGTCGATGCTAACAGTTTAACCGCTTACTAGTTAAGAGTTCATGTCATTTGGAGACGTTTGATTTGCATGATAAAGCTTGTTTTGAATATAGCGGATAAAGTTTCTCAAGTTTAAATTAGATGAATGAATAAATTAGCGACTGTAAGACGTTTCGTAGACTTTAGTGTTCTGAGAAACTGATGTTATAATGCAGACTCTAAATATTGTTGTGTTTTAAAGTTTTAAGCCGTGAGTTGAAATCTTTATTACTTTAGTAACTCAGTGAAGATTATGTATGAGTGAAAGTTAAAGCATAAATTTGGCTTTAAAAGGCAAAATTGGATTACAAATCATTATATCTACGCCATTACACGTGGGTAACAGAAAAGAACATATTATTATCATCTTTTTGTCTGTACCTTCATAAAAATAAAATAAAACTACGGTTGCTTTTTCTATTTAGTACACCACAAAACAAAGCCAAAAAATATCAGAACCGTAAATATCAAGCAGATCGTTAGCCACCAATCATATCCTCTCAAACTCAAACGAGACCCGCAATATTGCCCGAGTCATTGACCTTCGGGGCTTCATCTTCCACGACTGACTGGTCACTCTGATTGCGTCTCAACATCTGCCTGACCACCTGGATTCAATAGATATATTATTACTAGGCGCAGATACGGTTGGCTAGCTAACCCCTATAAAATATTTTCCTAACGAAACGGTAAAATGGTTCATTGATCGTTTTGCGATGAAACTTTAGTATAAGTACCTTGGACTAATAGCCGAAACGTGACTCTAGTTAGAAGGTAATTTTGTAGGAGGACCTTAAGAATATCATACACCAACAATGTGGATGGTTTTATGCAGTATTGGCTCCTGGACTCATTGCGATTTTGTTTGATCAAATTAAAATGAAGACAGCAGACGGCGCCCGTCGTCGTCGAGACTCGAGGCAGACCACGAAAGAGGTGGCAGGACAAAACTGAAACGATAAGCAAGGTATAGTGCACACTAAATATAAAGGAAAATAATTGCATTTTTTTATTTTCCTCTCTGAGTCAATAAGATGCCGTATCTATAAAATGATTCCAGTTTGTTATGTACTTTTACCAACATAGTTGTAAGATAAAGATAGGAAATTAATAGAGAGCACTTTGCAATAATTTGAGACACACATTAGTGGGTAATAAGACTTCTGAAGAATACCACTGAAGCTGCTGTTAATTTCCCATGTAATATTTGTTGTTTAAAAAATAAAATACTTAACAAATATTTTTTTAAATAACCACATATTTCATAAAAAATAGCAATAATACTGTAAGATCTATTCTTAATCAAAGCGACATTGCTACGAGATAAAATTAGTGCATAATTCGTAGTGCCAGTCCACTCCTCGCTTTATTGTAGCCGTGTTTTAACTTTTTCCGTAACTGCATTGCTCAGTTTTGCACAATTCCATCCAATTTATTCCCCCCTTACAGAGTTCTTATCTTGAATGAGAGAAGCTTGTTTTAATGTCGTTAATTTAAGGCTTCGAGTCGGTAACGATTTCATTCTGTTGTGTTGTTATACGTATAGATAGGCTAGCTTTTCAATAGGTATTGAAGGTAGATAAGATAACAGTCTGCTTTTGTACGAGTGTTCCGGTGCTCGGGTTAAACGGAGTTATCGGTGCCTGGTGTAAGCAAAATCGAAGAATAGGAATACTTTTTTGCGTCTACCGTATACTCATGTTTAAGCTCGAAACCAAACTGTTAATTATAACACATTTTCGCAGTTGAATCTGGGGTGCCTTTTTCATGGAATCTGACAATACAATGCATTAATTAGTGACCATCATGAGTAATAAAGATATGCGTGTATTTATCATATGAATTATCGCTCGCTAACGGTGAGGGAAAACATCCTGAGGAAACCTGCACGCCTGAGAGTGCCTTAAAGTGCTCTCAGGTGTGTGAAGTTTACCAATCCGCACTTGGCCAGCGTGGTGGACTATGGACTATACCTTCTCATCATGAGAAGAGACCCGAGCCCAACAGTGGGACATGTATTAGTTACAGGGCTTCTATTATTTATGAGTAGAGTACTATTTTTTTAATTACTTATTCGCAAGACAATTATTTTCCACTAAACCAAGCACAATTTTTATCAGATCAAATTATGGTGTAATCGGCTTTTTTTATCTGATTTATGATAAACTTATTAAAAAAACCGAATACCACTCCACTTCTTGTTCGACAGTATACCAACATTATAGACAAAAAATTCTTAAAGGGGTGAACGACATCTCAGTATGTTTATCAGAGTTTTATATGACTACATAATCGTATGGAAATTTGATTGTGTTTATGGCTTTAAAATAAAGTTTTTTTAATACCTTCTTCTTTTTCGATGTACTATTTTTATGGGTAACCATGAAAATTAAACAGATAGATAAGAACGTATGCGATGATCATAATTGTTTGATGGTTTTAGAATATTATTATTTAATTAATTCAGTATTTTAACTGTTTTAATATAAGAATACTGAAGCTGCGTATGTTAGGAGTTGAAAAAGTTGGATGTTGTGTTTAAAAATGCATACCGTTGGAGCTTCGTGAGTATAAGTTCAGCCGTAACTTTATATTGAAGCTAGCAAGCAGTATGTCTTATGTTAGTCCACGTTACTTAACGTCGAAGGGAGCTTTCAAGGTATGTCTGATAAAAGCTCTATTAATCAACGTTTGCGTAAAGAATCAGCTCTTGTTACCGACTTTTCAGTATTCAATCATATTTTGATTAGATTTTTTTAACATCGCGTAAGGAATTTAATATATTGGGCTCACAATAAAAGTATTGTTGGGAAAATTCAAATGATGACACACATTTATTGTGGATGATGGATTTACAAATAAACTAACACATTGCTACACCATAATAATACCGTTAATAATATAACTCTACAAAGCAACGCCCCACTTTTCGGCTAAAAAAATATACGTATATTGTATGAGCACGCGAATCAAATTTAATATGCATACCGTTTAGGCGGTGTTAAAATATAGTGTTGCGTGAAAACGATGTCGATGTCGATAGAATTTATTCGATTGTGAGTCGATTCCAGTTTTGTTTTGATGTTATGATCTCGCTTTTATGGCCTGACAGAAACATATCAATAAATTTTGAAGTTTGGTGGTTGTTGAGCTTTGCTAGTAAAAATAAAGTCAAGGTGAATGGGTGATAGCTTTGAGTAGCGTTTGCCAAAATTTAGTAATGATAGGAAGAATTTTACCACGGTGCTAACAATATTATGTTGTAACTAGTAAAATAAAATTCATAATAGGTATTTTGGTGCCACAGTACTGTAAAGTACTTAATTTTTAAGTCGACAAGGTATAGGTAACTTGTCGACTTTAAAAATAAAGTGGTGACATTGTAAAAATATAGTATTTTTTTGGCAATGGATCTTCTTTTGGAAAACTACATAACCAAGCCTGTACATAGTAGTGAAAGTACTCGTAAAGAAAAAAAACTCTGTATAAAATAGCAGAGCACAAAAAACTGCTCCTCGGGGTGGTTTTATCCTCGGGGAGAAATCAGAAAAAAAATCAGCAGTGCTTAGCTTTTATTGGGTTGCTGTCAGAATCCTTTTTGACTGCAAAATTAGGTCAGATGGTGATGTATTTGCCTTTTAATTACGTAAATACAAAGAATCAAGTTTTGGATATTTTGATATTTAATTCGTTACCTCTAGATCTGACACATGTACATTTAAAGTAAATGTGCCTAATTATGTTCTAAAATGCGTATTGTTTCATTTCGAAGTTAACGACAAACTAATCAAGATATTAATATTATTTTATTGCACACATAGATCATTTGAATTTGCGAAATGCAAAATTATATTAAATAATGTAACATATAGTATCGATAAAAGTGGCGAGCATCACTAAGCCGCGCTAACAAGGTGATTATTGCTAGGGGCGGGACGAGCTCACTCGATAACCGCTCTTTACAGCCATCTAGCGGTGAATATAATTATCTTAAAACCAACTCATGGGAAAATAAATCAAAGATTTTCTAAACAAAGCACTTTTTGGGCAGCCAAGCGAACAACTCGTTATTTTTGTAATGTATAACCTAATATTATGAACGTTTGAGATTCTATTATGAAAAATGATTTAATCTTATGATCCGGTTAGATTCTACGTTTTGTTATTTGTTGTATATGGACAAAAATCTTTTATATTATTCGTTACAGTAGAATAGACTGTTTGAAGAAGTCGCTTATAACAAATTGGTCGTAAACCTCTTATTAATATAAAAAAAACTTCTTAATTCATAAAATGTCTTCTACAAGCATATAACGTTTTCGACATAATATAAAATATACCTTTCTTCTAGCAATAAACAAAGGCCTTATATGTTTTGGTCGATGCTCTCAGCATACAGGCTTTTTACCGAAACAACTAATCGGCTCAATGACCGGTCAATCTACATCCCACAAGTCAACAATCTTGTGATCTAGATTTAAAGGTTCGAAAATCTATTTTGTGTTTTTCACATAGGTATATTTACGATAGCATATCAGCAAATCCTTTTCTTTTCTTACGCTCTATTATAATAATATAAACATAACATCACGCCTATATTACCCAGAAGGCTGTGGCAGAGGTGTACAACACCCACATTTCATCGGTTATATTTAGGTCCCATGGGATAGAGTGAGTCTATCGCCATCCACCGAGTACAATTCCATCTCCGTGCTGCTATTGTGAATTTCTTGACGGAAAATTCACAAATTACACTTTGCCTGACCTGGGAATAAAACATGAGACCTCGCGGTGAGAGGCGCATAAGATAACCACTAGACCATCGAGGCAGTTAATAATATGGTTGATTTATTATCTTTAACAAGATTCTCACATACCAAAACAACCTTACATTTTCGAATAAACTAAAAATGACGATTTCTAAATTATAATCAAATGTTGATACCTAGAAATAGAAATAGCTACATATTAACCTTAGTAACTAAAGTTAAAACTAACTATGAGTACAGTAATACAAATAAACAATTAAATGGAGAGATTATTCCGACCATCGTAAACAAAAACAGACCTTTGAACAACAACATGTTAATCTTGTTTGTTAAATAATATCATTTCTGTGGTAATTATTAGTTGTACTAGTAATTTAATTTGTAATTAAATAGGAATATTTTTGATTGTCTTAAAAAAAGTAGAAGGCTCTTTAATTTTTTATGTTTGTTCCCCGATTACTCGAAAACGCCTGGACCGATTTAAAAAATCTTTCTTGTCATGTGGTTCATCAGGTCACGATCTGATGATGGGATCCTAAAGAAATCGAGGGCAACCCTCAATTTTAAAAGGTTTCTATATTGTTTTCGTATATTCCCTAAAGATACTCGGATATTTGCAGTCAGCATTTCATGTTGCTGTGCTGATACTGCAAGGTACAACTCCTCAACATTTAGGATTACGGGGATAGGTCTTTAAATTTAAGCACCTTAAGGCCGTTTACTGTATTCTTTCAAGTTATACACAGATTAGGTGAGACGTTGAATTTTACTTAAGTATTTCTTAACCTTCAGTGCTTTTTTGCCTACTTTTATACCTCTGGTGACCTTTAGGTACAATTTCACAAATAAAAAACATCGTGTTATAAAACAAGTCTGTGTTTGTTTTTCACTTAAAGCAATTCCATGACATCTCGAGCACGTGTAAAAGCAATAAATAACAATGAGCGTTACACTACAGCAATTCAACTTTTATACATGTTTTATTCAGATTTTTTTTACGAACATGTAGGTTTGAACATTCTACGTTAACTGAACATAGGGAAAAACTTGTAGGACATAAAATGGAAATTTTGTGGTCTACGGAAACCCATTTGAATGGAGATAGTAAAGGTGTAGTCTCTTGCGACTACACTCTTTGGTTTTTTAAAGTTTTTAAAAAGAAAACATGTTATCTACGTTGCTGTTAACGTAATAGGTACTTGGTAAAACAGCGTGGTGCTAAGTACTACTTTTAAATTGTTTTTTTTTGCTTTAGCTATTGCGGTACGTGAAGAGCAGCGATAGCCGGGTGGGAGACTGCAGGACTGCGTAGTCAAAGGTCTCGGGTTCGTGCTCGTAATATATAATAAATCGTTAAAATTCGTTTTTTCGAAGATGTGTGTTAATTTATCACATAAATTATCGCTCGCTTACGGCGAAGGAAAACATCGTGAGGAAACCAGCTTGTCTGAGAGTGCCTAATAAGTACTTGAGGTTGTGTGAAGTCTACCAATCCGCACTTGGCCAGCGTGGTGGAGCGTATGGCCTAACCTTTCTCATTATGAGAAAAGGCCCGAGCCTAGCAGTGGGACATGTATTAGATACATATATTATTATTGCGGTACGTGGTTTCACACTATCGCTAAGATTGGGAGAAATAATCATTGTGAGGAACAACACTCATTATGACTTACTTTTTTCCAGACTGACGACTTTTGCAACAATCTTTTAAAAAGAAACAGTCCCCGATGGTCTGTGCGTGTTTATTGCAGCATTTTGTCATCAAAGTTCCTTGGTAATAGAGCGACATATAAAATTTGCAATGAATTATATTATTAATTGTAATTATCATTCATAGCGTGTTGTTAGTAAACAACAACAGCTCACAAATATGCAATTGAATTATATTTGTTTGGTACGCATTAATTCACGAAATAAAATAAAACCACAACAATCCCATCCCATGCCATAACCCTTGAGTATAAAATACATTCCCAGACTCAAAGCTAGTCTGCTCTTTATACAAGTGGGTGGTCCATTTCAACTATCACGAACTACAAATTGCTTATACTTGTTTGTGCATTCGGGCCCACATAGCTCAATTACACACTGGTCAATTATTACACGAACTCTTCCCAAGCGGGTACGTCATAGTAGAGCTATAAAGCAGTTCCACAACTTAGTCTTTGAAGGCTAAATGAACTATGTAATTTTATTATTACAGTACTTTTTACGTACCTCCTTATGTCATACAAATTTGAATGATAAGTTCAGTTCTTTGTCGATTTTTGTTAAAAATGACGTTGAATTATCATCATCATCATAATACCATCTCAATTTATTAGCAAAAACGAGAAAAATATAACGATTAAATGCCGAGGTTGTCACGTTTCATTGAAATAATTTTGAGGATTTTCAGTAAATATAGGTCCACTTATTATGTTAAGATATTACGTTTGCTACGCAAGCCTACCATTCTCGTAGCATTGCGAAACCGAAACTTGACCGAATCGCCGAGGCTGATTTGTATTGTACGTCTATACTCTCAACGCAATAAGCCAAATGAAGTCGTCATTGTCAGGCACCTCCCGCAGCCAAATGTGGAAGTTGTGCGTCGCTCTTGCACGTCATATAAAACTAGTTGTCAAATCATTGATGCGCGGAACAATCTCCTGCCCCACTCCTCCGCGAGTTTTGGAAGACTTATTTGCATAGATATTTGCGTTCATTTCGTGTCCATATTGGTTTAATTGTCTGAGTCTATACTAAACGTGATGTATTTTTGGTCATAGTGTGTTGCTTCTCAATGAAATTAAAGCATTGAAGGCGTAATCACACCGAACTTTCTTAGCATGGCATGCCAGTCTTGCTATACTAAAATGAAAAATAAAGTGAAAGACAAAATAAATTAGAGAAAGACGAAACACCGGTTTAAAGTTGGTGAGCTGTTATATGAACTGTGGCCAAGAGTTCCTGGCTCGCCCTAGTTATGCACTTCAACTCCAAACTCGGTAATTACCTGTTGGCTTTGAATTACCCCGTAAGCTTTTTAGAGTTCTCTGATTAATTGAGAGAAGCCTTTTAACTTCTCTGTTTCAATAGTTTTCATGCAGTTTTGTTTTTAATTATTTATTTCTTATAAATTTTGGTGACTAGGCATCTAAAATGTTGTGTATATTTCTCACTAGCTTTTGTCCGCAATTTCGTCCGCTTGGAATTTCCATGCTATTTCTTACAAAATTGGGGAGTGTAATATCCAAAAAATCCATTATATTGTTAATTTATGTCATGTAAGGAACCTATGAGCAGAATTTTGTGCAATGTTCTTCAAAATTGACTAACTTCACCGAAAAACTTCCGACCCCAAATTTTTAGGAACCTATAATGTACAGAATTTCATGCATTCTCCTTAAAAATTGACGAACCTCGCATATTACACCCGCCTAATTCACCCCCTTTATATAAGTTTTGTAGTTAGACCGCCAGCTACACAACTGTAAAAACTGCATCCAATTTCAAGAGCACTTTATGCGTGATGCGCGTACGACCATACAGACAGACAGACAGACAGACAGACAAAAACCAAAAAAATATTTTTGACTTTTATATACTGCTGTTAAAATTTTTCTTAAATATCTTCAATGTACAGATATGTCAAAGTTACAATTTTATTATAGAAAGAATATAGATATTACTTGAGTAATTTTAAAGCTTACAATTGGAATCGTTTGCTTTTAACATTGTTTTTATAAAAAAATATCTTTGCATTGATATTGTAAATGGTAAAATGCCGAATCAGAACACATTTTTTACAGAAATTTTGAAATGTAATAAAATTTCTGCTGTCTTAAATTGGATCATTTTTTGTCCGATGTGCGCATTTCAATAAAAAACGTGGGGCTTTTGAGTTTAAAATTTATATCGAAGGACTGTAAGAACAGCTTCCTCTTTATGCAGAACCTAGTCATCATGTAAAACTCCTATTGAATTATTTATAGATAAAACTGATGGTAGTTACGGAAAATAATAACACCATTGTAACGTAGTCTACTAATGACTAGTTAGGTAGGCAGAATAAATAGAAACAATCGATAGATTAACAAAGGTATTATTATTCTATATATTTATATCTATTAAATACAAGGTAGTCTCAAGGCGTAGGTTGGTAGGTAGGTAAGTGGTTTGGTAAGTCCTGGGCAGCGAAGTGAGGAACACTTAACTCGGCGCTGGTGACCGCAGGCAAGAAGGGCGCGACGCGCACGCAGGTCCTTTATATACCCCACAGGGGTCTGCAGTGGGGGGCGCATCTTGAGGTTGCGGTGGCCGTGCGGTTGCGACGTCACACACCCCCTCCGTTAGGGCAGAATTTTTCTTAAAAAATTCGGCTCCTGGCTGACATGGAAGACCTCAGGAAGCAGTTCTTAAGCAGCACCGGCAGCTCGATCCGGCTTTACTGAAATCAGAACAATAAGTGTATATAAAAAAAAATAACTAGAAAAAATATGAAGTTACGATACCTAAATAAAATTGAAAAGAACCGGAGTGATCGAGCCAAACGCATTCAATACAATAACAATGTCATGATGTCATTCAAAAATAACACTACGTGCAACCTATTAAGATTGAATTTTTACTAATTAAAGAAGATTATTGAAACTCATTCTTATCTAACGGAACTAAATATAACTAAAAATGTAAGTATAACAACTTGTTTACCAAGTAGCGCGTTAGCGAAGTAGTATTGGGTGTGCGCGTCTACACAGAAGGCATGACACATTTCAAGATGAATGAATGAACAACATCGTATAGTTGAAAATAATAGAATTCGACATCATTAGTAGATGTGATTCTAAAGGAATTATGAGCGTGAAGAATATTAGCGAACAAAATGGTATACCCGATTCGACAATGAGAATTTTAACCACTGAACCATAGGGTAAAAATTTTTTTTTTTTTTTTTATACCATTATTGTTTATAGTTTATTTGTTTAATATCCTTTATATGCCATTCGCCAAGTGGCTTATCAGACATATCTGCTAGTTTGTACACTAATGGAGACTTTTTTGCTACGATTTTACATTTAATAAATTTAGGAGCGAGTTTTTTACAAAAATATTTATCCTTATCGCTCAAGTAAAAGGTACGTTTCCAAACAATATCACCAACATTGAATTCTGCCGTTTTACGGCGAAGATTATAAGAATGACAATTACGCTTGTGTGCACCTATTAGCGCTGCCTGTACTCTCTCGAAAATAGAGGATAAGTAGCCTAGTGACTCAGCATAACTATCACGTGGCTCATGAATTATATTAGTATCAGATTTACTAGAAACATAATGAGAACCACAGGTTACCATTTCACGCCCGAATACGATCATAGATGGTGTAAAACCGGTTACTTCGTTTACTGCACAATTCATTGCGAACTGAATTTTAGGTATAAGTGTATCCCATATGCGTTGATCGTTTGAAATGAACGTAGAAACAGCTGTTATTATAGTTTTATTATATCTTTCTACCGTATTTACATGAGGTGCATAAAACGGTGTGTAATGTAAATTTGGAATTTTATATTTACTTAACAAGTTTTTAAAAGTTGCGCTTATAAATTGTTTGCCATTGTCTAGTACTACGGTAGATGGAATACCATGTACCAGAAAAACTTTTTCCTCTAAGATTCTAGTTATTACGTCAGCAGTCGCACGTTTAATAGGGAAAAGTAAACAATATTTTGAGAAACAACAACAAACGACAAAAATAAAATTGTTCTGTTGCCTTGTAGGAGGCAAGGGACCAATCAAATCAATACTTATCATTTGAAAAGGTTTAGAACAAGACTTAGGTTCACCCATAAGACCCAAAGTTGCATGATTCTGATGCTTATGTGCGATGCAACTATCACAAGAATTTACCGCTTTTACAACATCGGAATACATTCCAGGCCAATAATAATTGAGGGCTAAACGTTTGAAAGTTTTGAAAATACCCATATGACCCGCCGTAGGGGAGGAATGGCTCTGAAGTATTACTTCGTTTCTCCGTTCAGATGGAACTACTTCCTTCCACTGAAATTCTCTGGTAAGAGGATTAAGACTCTTTTTGAAACGATATAATTTATTACTGATCACTTGATAGTCAACAAAGGATGTAGGAGACTGCGAACAACCATTAAAAATATTCAAATACCAAGTGTCATTAGTAGATAAGGAACTACCATCTGGGAGGAGATTACTATCGATATCCATAATATTAGGTGATCGAGAAAGAAAATCTGGTACAATATTATCTGAACCACGACGGTGTCTTATTTCAAAGTTATAAGAGGAAAGACGAACTCCCCACCTGGCTAATCGCCCTGTAGGGTTGTTCAGTTTTAAAAAACATTTCAAAGCAGCATGATCGGTGTACACAATAAATTGTTTTCCGTTTTCAATATAACACCGCCAATGTTCGATAGCAGATAAGACAGCAAGCGCTTCGCGCTCAGTAGCACTGTAATTTTTTTCCTGGTCCGATAAGGATTTACTATAAAAGGCTATGACTCTTTCCTGTCCCTCCTTGACCTGGCAAAGTACAGCTCCAATGCCGTAATCACTAGCATCGGCGTGTATTTCAAAAGGCTGATCAAAATCGGGACAACATAAGACCGAGGAAGAAGATAAACATTTTTTTAATTTATTAAAAGCTACATCCGCCTCTTGCGACCATGCGAACAGTGGAGCCTTTTTGCCGTTAGAAGTTAATTTATTTAAGGGAGCCGCTAAAGTACTAAAATCGGGTATGAACCTTCTATACCACGATGCAGCACCCAGAAAACGACGTACCTCTTTTTTATTTGTCGGAGTGGAATAACTTGTAATTGATTTTACCTTCTCAGGATCTGCATGAAGACCTTCTGAATCCACTATATAGCCCAAATATTTAAGTTTGTCTTTGAAAAAATTACATTTTTCTAAATTTATAGTTAAGTTTGCATATTTTAATTTGTTAAGTATTTTAATTAGAAGTGAAATGTGATTTTCAAAGGAATTTGTCACACATACGATGTCATCAACGAAACAAAAGACCTTGTTTTCAAATTCGGGCCCGTAAAATAAAATATCTGCTAAACGCTGTTGTGTCGCAGGAGCATTTGTTAAACCAAAAGGCATGGATTTAAATTGAAAAGTTCCACGTGACGGAATGTAAAAAGCAGTTTTACAACGGTCCTCTGCCCTTATTGACGTCTGCCAGAAACATTTAGATATATCTAAACTAGTTAGGTACTTAGCGTCTCTCAAGTTATCCAGAATCTCAGAGATATAAGGCAAATTGTACGCGTCTTTTTTTGTTACCGAATTTAGTTTACGGCTGTCGAGACAAAAACGCAATTCACCATTTTTTTTAGGCGTTAAAATGACGGGATTAGACCAAGGGCTTTCAGATGGTTCAATGACATCTTCTGCCAACATTGCATCGACATGTTTTAACAAAATACGCTGTTTATCGGGAGACATACGATAGTATCGCTGACGAATAGGTGGACTATCACCTGTATCAATCGAATGAGTAATGAGTGAAGTTCGGCCGAGCCCTCGCCGTTCATAAGATATATCGGTGAATTGGGCGATGATGTCGTTAGCAGTAGCTCTCTGCTCATCAGACAAATGATCAAAAGATACCAAGTGACTGGTAGAACTAGGCTGTAGTTCCGAAACAACAACGTCGTTATTATTTTTCGTGAGTAAAATAGATTCCAATTGATCAGGGAACAACCCAAAACCCCTCCAGAAATCCATACCAAGGATTAAAGTTTTCTTAATACCCGGTACAATATGAGTAACAAGAGAAATAATTTTATTTTGAAATTCAAAAGGAAGTACCACTGAGCCAAGTGAAGAATATTTGTCGCCACCAGCGGTGATAAAATCCAGAGGTTTAGAATGTAATAATTTAGATTTATCCAAAAAAAGTTTGTGGGAATTATTACCCAAAATAGTTACACATGAACCAGTGTCTAGTAAACCAACAGTGTTCTTCCCGTTAACCGTAACGGGGATAAATGGAGTATAATTAATGTTAGAATTAACGATTGAGGAAAGTTGATATGAATTGAAAAATTTAGATACATAATTTAGCCAATTATGCCATTCATTTTTACATGTTTTCACAATTACTTTTGATTTTCCCCAACCGTATTTTTTACGTTTTTTGAATTTTTATTAGTTTTATTGTTACAACTAGGACAGTCTAAAACTCGATAGCCAGGTAATCCGCATTTAAAACAAACCAAAAAACGAGGTTGACGACAATATTTTAAAGAATGTGAATCTGTTCTGCATCTCGGACAGTATAATTTAGGTATAGCAGTACTAGTGACAGAAACAGCATTGACGCTCGGTTCAGCAGAATTACTATTTTCTGTCGAACATTGATCTGTATTTAAAACATTGTAAGTAGGTTTAAAGTACTTATGTTTTTTGTAAGAATTATTGCTATAAGAAGTTTTTTTCGAATTCGTATCATTGGGATATCTATAAGCAAAATCTGGCGCTAGAGTATTGGCAGTAATTTTAGGTGGTTCCGAAAATTCCTTGCTACGACTGTCATACTTCTCAAAATTTCTACAAACACTAATTAAAGAAGGAATATCCACAATATTGCCAGTTAAGAGTGAATTTGTATAACACGGCCTGATATTATTTAATAGTATTTCTAATTTAATAGACTCGCTGATGGGTACGTCCAGACAGGAAAATAACCCTTGCATTTTAGATACATAGATGGTTATGTTCTCTTTTTCACCTTGAGTACGAGCCCTAATTTCCGACATTAATTTAAAGTCATAGTTATGAGGACTGAAATCGCGTTTTAACAAAATACACAAATCCTTCCAGGAACGAACACTATCTTTAATTGAACGAAACCAATGCAAAGCATCATCACAAAATACCTCAAAAGCAAAAGAAAATATTCTATCTTCGGGTATACCTCGACACGACATGAACTCGTCAACCTTCTGAATAAACGCCCTCACACAGGTTCGACCGCTATATTTAAACTTGCAGATTTCAGAAAACATTTTGCGTTCATTTATAAAATCCACGTGTTGAACTTCACGTGGTAATGAACACGTTGGCTCGACCACATGACACGGTACATTGGTAGGAACCGACCACGTGGTAAAAGATGCTAAGATTTTATAATTAGCGTGAAACATATCCCATACAACTTGAATTGATGATTTATCAGTAAGCAACGAAGTATCTATTCTTGATAATCTATGAAAAACATGATGCATAATAGATTCCGATCTAACAAACAGGTTTTTATCATAATGAGTTTGCAAAGTCAAAAGGTTATTTGAAACGCGCAACAATGAGCCATTACATGCGGTAATATCAACATCTGGCGAAAAGCACGACGATATTATTTCATCAAATGCCAGGTCTGACAATTTAGCAATTTGTTTACGCAATTCCTCAACCGTAATTGATTTTTCAGGCACAACACCACCTCTTACAAGCACTTCATATTCGAGCTCAGCCTTACTTAAATGATTAAATTTGATAGCATAAGCCATATTTAAAAAAAAATTGATTGGGAATTACGCATACAAAGATACACAATTATTTGAAAAAAAATGAATCCGTCCAAAAGGTGATAAGAATGTGTTTCTTTTTTTTTTTTTTTTTTTTTTTTTTTTTTAAATCAAAAACATAAGCACATAAAAGTAGAAGTTTTTGTAGGTTATTTAAAACACGAGGTGAAATAAGTGAGATAATAGAATAAAAAAAAACACCGTACGCACCTTTCGGACGAAGAAAAGAAATATACACAGAAATAACACACAATTAAATAACTGCCAAGACTTAACCAAACCATGTACCATATAACCTCTATTGTTGGGCGCCGCTGTAACGTAGTCTACTAATGACTAGTTAGGTAGGCAGAATAAATAGAAACAATCGATAGATTAACAAAGGTATTATTATTCTATATATTTATATCTATTAAATACAAGGTAGTCTCAAGGCGTAGGTTGGTAGGTAGGTAAGTGGTTTGGTAAGTCCTGGGCAGCGAAGTGAGGAACACTTAACTCGGCGCTGGTGACCGCAGGCAAGAAGGGCGCGACGCGCACGCAGGTCCTTTATATACCCCACAGGGGTCTGCAGTGGGGGGCGCATCTTGAGGTTGCGGTGGCCGTGCGGTTGCGACGTCACACCATGTATCCGGTTTTTGAATCTCGATAGACGTTTTTTTCTTTGCTTACATAGTTAAGGCGTACACTGTTATTAAGGATGGTATGATAGAGTGTTTGGTTGAAATATTTTTTTGTATAGTTTGTTGATCTAGATACGAAAACAATGGAAATTTTATACTTGTTAAGGGTATACAATCGCACACATATAAAGGTATGGTTGTCTCTTCTTCTTCTTCTTCGTCGTGTCGATGGCTGAGTCAAATTTTATTGGTCCAATAAGTGGTCACTGTTAATATGTTATGGTTGTCTCTATCGGCCTAGTATATGAATGCGTGTGTGAAAATATATACGTGTTGATGTCCAGTTGTTACCAAATGGTGTATTTACTTTACATTTACTTACTTTAATGGAAGTTATTGAGGAAATAGAAAGTTCATTATATTTACGAGTTTCCTTCGTTTTGAAAACTTGCAATAACCTGTTGTATAATACTGAAAAAGTCACATTTATCTGGCTGTTCAAAACTACGGATGTTTGGATGCCTATAACTTTTAAAATAAGCAGTCTAAAGATAATTTGTAATCAAAGGAACATATATAATGATGTTTTAAATTGGCTGTGCAATAATTATAACATTGTGACGAAAAATGTAAAAGATACAACCATAGTCATTTTGTATGAGAAAACGATACCGATTGTTCCCCCTTAAGGCTACAGCAGTTTTGAGATGTTTTAAGAAAAAATAGAGATTTAAAAGTCAGTGGTGAATATTGTCTGACAGCTCTACTTTTCGTACTAATTTGATTTCTTACCTAAATGTTTTCTTTTTAATGAATAAATAAGTAACGTTCTAAAATCTGTTATTAAAGTTACCTAATTAATTACATTTTCATTTTTATGTAAATTAGTATTTTGTAGATGTCAGTCACAGGATTTTTTATTTTAACGAATACTTATAGAATTTTATTATAATTTTAAAAACTAATACTACATAATCATAAGTAAAGAGAAAATATTGATTTTTTGTTTGACTACTTAAAATAACTCAATAACTACAGAGCCAATTTCAAAAAAAAGAAACAGGTGAAATGTGGGTGTTGTACACCTCTGCCACATCCTTCTGGGTAATATAGGCGTGATGTTATGTTATGTTCCTTGCGGTCCTGATTAATACCCTAATTAATGGATTATATAATTATCTTTAAATAAGTTACCTAATCGTTACATATGATTAAGTAAGGCTAAGGGTAGAATCGCAGGTGGAAGCTATCATCTATTTCATACTTAGTAATTCAAAATAATCGTGAGAAACACCACGCGTTCTTTAATTTATTCTAATCGCGTTACCCTTTGAAGGGCTGGTGCAGACACATGTCACTATTCACTGAGTAAAGGGTAGAACGAACATATGCATTTGTGAAGTCCACTGAAGAAATGATATAGAATTTCGCTTTTATTAAAGGCTAATCAGAGATGTGTAACTCCCACACTTAACCTAATATGTTTAAGTCCCCTATGATAGAGCCTGTTGCCTTTTACCGGTCAGAATTGTAGACTAAAAAGGGCCTATAGAAATTGACAAATAGACCAAAATACTTAACTCTTATTTAAAAAAATAAGCGAACCAAGACCTCACGGTTAGCAGTCCTGCTATATCAAAAAGGCAGAAATTTATTTAAAAACTTAGAAATTCATCAAACAATACACACGTTCTTCAAATTATTTTAATCGCGTTATACCCTTTGAAGGGCTGGTGCAGACACATGTCACTATTCACTGAGTAAAGGGTAGGACGAACGTAGGTATGCATTTGTGAAGTCCACTGAAGAAATTATATAGAATTTTGCTATATTAAAGGTCAGTCAGAGGTGTGTTACACTCACACTTCACCTTTTAAGTTAAGGTCCTCTATGATAGGGCCTATGGACCTATTGCCGTCTACCGGTTATAATTGTAAACTCTGTGCCCACAGAATGTGACTGATGGAAAAACCAAAATACTTAATACATAATTACGACTCGTTAATCGAGCCAAGACTTCACGATGAGCAGTTTTGCTACATCAAAAAGCAGTCATTTATTTAAAAACTTAGATATTTAACAAACAATCCGTGTGGATTGTTTGTTAAATATCTAAGTTTTTTCTTCAAATTATTTTAATCGCGTTAAAAACTTTAGGAAATTATTGTTGATATTTAGTAATATTGTGTCCTGAATATTAGATAATATTTATATTATTATGTATATATGTAGTATATATTTTATATATTTAGGTATATATAAGTAGATAATATATTTGATATTATATAATATATTTAATAAGGTATATTCGTATATTATATATAATTTTAGGTTTAAGATACTATACGTACTTAGTTTAATTTCTGTATTATTTATATTTAAAATCTCCATTGTCATTATCATGACGTTTCTTTTTACTGTATTTTTCTTTTCTTTTTTCTTTAATTAACGCACCAACGACTGCCCATAACTTTGCTCATTACTTACTTGTCCATCCTAAGGTTGCCTGTAAGAAATTGCTTATAGCGATAAGGCCGCCCATTGTGCAACATAATTTTTAAGTGCATTTATTTACAGCATAAATTTCTTTGTTAATATTGGTGTACAATAAAGATTACTCTATCTATCTATCTATCTAAACCCTTTGAAGGGCTGGTGCAGACACATGTCACTATTCACTGAGTAAAGGGTAGGACGAACGTAGGTATGCATTTGTGAAGTCCTCTGAAGAAATTATATAGAATTTTGCTATATTAAAGGTCAGTCAGAGGTGTGTTACACTCACACTTCACCTGTGATGTTATAAGGTCCTCTATGATAGGGCCTATGGACCTATTGCCGTCTACCGGTTATAATTGTAAACTCTGTGCCCACAGAATGTGACTGATGGAAAAACCAAAATACTTAACACATAATTACGACTCGTTAATCGAGCCGAGACTTAACGATGAGCAGTTTTGCTACATCAAAAAGCAGTCATTTATTTATACTCAGAAATTCAACAAACAATCCACACAAATTCAAATTCAAATCATTAATTTTCATAGGCCCCAGGAGGCACTTGAACACGTCAAAATATTACAAACAAATGATATAAAAAATAAATTATTAGTAAAACTAAATTATACTAATTACAATGATTTGAATAACCGGGGCTTAGATTAATTTCAATCCAACTGTTTACAATCAGATTAAAATCAAACCAAGTACCAGCTCCGATGGGTATTGCACTATGAGAAGAGCTGGAGAACTCATGTGCACCATCTTTTCAAATGAAATTAATAAAATACAGCAATTATCATACTTATTGAAAGACACATAAAAAGAGCAGTTCATTTCCAAATACTGTTATCATACACGTTCTTCAAATTATTCTAATCACGTTAAACGCTTTGAAGGGTTGGTGCAGACACCTGGAGGACTCAATGAGTAAAGGGTAGAACGTACACACGGCTACATATCAAGTTCAACTTATCCAGGATAAGATGGTTTCTCTTTATATGGACTTCCCAAGCAATGCGAGACCATATATACTGGAAATGTATAAGTTGATGTGTATCCATGTGTACATGTGCACTTGTACAGTCCATTGACGAAAAGACGTGGGATTAAAGACGTTGCACCCAAGCTTTTTATATTTTCAGGGATTCAGAGAACGTTTTTAATATGTGTCTTCAAGTTTACCAAATCTCCTTGAAATGCTGACAGTTTAAGAAGATTTGGAGTTACTCGTTAAGAAAAAAATGGCTGATGTTGTTAAAAGTTAATTAATCTGACTGAGTTGAAAAATTAAAAACGTAAATGTTACAAAATAATATGGAACTGATTAAAAAAAAATAAAATCAGGTGCATAATATCTTTACTAATATTAATTTGTTACTCTGTCACGCAGAAACTACTAAGTCGGTTTTGATGAAATTTTGCACACAAGTAGCTTATACACTGGATTAACATATAAACTACTTTTTATTGCACAACGCAGTCACATACGAAACCTAGTTTTATTAAAATTGCACAAAAACAGTCGGTATTGTTTAGAGATTAAACCTAAAAAAAATCGAGCTCGAGATATAGAATTTAAACTTTCTTTATAAGCGCAAAAAGCTTTACACAACAGTCATAACGTATTCGCTCTCACGATATAATTTATGCACATTCCAAACCAAGGAGGATATTCTCAAAAAAGTTGGTCCTACTTTAAGAGGTTTCCATCGGCTGAAACATAAGAGAACACGTTAACTTCAGAACCATGTGGTGTCCCAGAAAACTATTTTGCAAGTCTTTTATCCCATTTTCACGAGAACGGGCCTGAGTAAAAAGTTTACCAAAGTTGTTTAAGACACAACAGGTGTTCGTAATATTACGGTATTAGCCCCTTTTTTAAAGAGTATTTGAAAAAGGCAACTTTGTATTCAATGAACTAAAGTTTTAGAGTGCCAGCGTTTATCTTTCAACGTCTTTTATGCAGAGCACACTCGAGAGGTACGTTTAATCTGAGTTTTTACTCTTGCCCACTTTAATTATATGTCATAAAATCTTAAACGAATCTTATGAGAAGTTGAATATAGTTATTGCGTCCCATTAGAATCTAGTTAGATCCCTCTTGTACAAAGAATAAGAAGATAGCAAGATAAAAGAGAGCTTGAAATTAGATCTCAGTTTGTTTATAATTAATGCTCGATACACCCGCACGGGAATAATTCAACGGTTTATGCACCCTTGATAATATGAGATGAAGTTTCTTTAGACGCCGGGGCGGCGCGGTAGTGCGGGGCGTGCGACGCCGTGGGGCGGAGTTTCGTAGCGCCGCTCAGTCGGTGGGCAGCCGCCGTACGCGCCACACGCCTGCTGCTAACGCGCCACACTCTGTCATGCCACGCGAGTCGCGATGTCGCTTCCAACGCGTGAATATTTATGACGCGATCGACCAATTCGCTCCCTCATAAATGGCACTGCCGACCTCGATGCCTCTCTTCAGCTCGCATATGATCGTAAAATGCTAATAAAACAAACTGTCGCGAAAAGACTCGAACGCCGAACTTTCAATCGAATCATAGTGTACGTGTTGTTCTATTGCCATGTCTTCGAGAGGAACTCCGCGTCCGAAATGCCGCACGAGTGCGCGTACCGCAGCTTCGAGACGGAAGCGTCGGAGAACACGGTTCTTTTCTGCAAGACCCGAACCATAAGCAGTTTGGACCACCTGTTACAAAATATTAGTCGGACGCATTATGATGATGTGATATCGCTACATGTACAGTGCAGTGAGATTTTGTTTTTCGAAAGCACACTTACTGGTCAGGTCGACAAATCACCAGGAAAATTCACAATTTTATCAAAACTACGAGACCTCGTCATCGACAAATGTAAGATACGTCAGATACCGGCGCGTGCTTTTGAAAATTGCAAAGACCTGAAACGTCTGCACGTGACGACTCACAACAGCGAGTGGTCTGCGATGACAATGGAGTTACACGAGCAAGCCTTCGCGGGCTTGAACGAGTTAATCGAACTGAATCTAAGTGACAACAACATCTGGAGTACTAAGACGGAGACGTTCTGCACTTTGTACAGTTTGAAAACTTTGAATCTGACTAACAATCACTTGCAGAACGTAAAGACTATTGGGTTCTCTGATTCGTTAAGAGAACAAAACTTAAGTGTAAGAAGTTGTAATTTAGTAATAGAAGTGCTTGACATGTCTTATAACGACTTGATCGTTCTTACAGACAACAGTTTGTCAAAATTACGTTCATTGTCTAAATTGTTGCTCCAAAACAATGCGATATCTACCCTAGAAGATGGTGCCTTTGAAGGATTGCTCAGTCTGCAGGTTCTCAATTTATCAAGTAACTTTTTGAACACTGTTCCTCTCGATTTATTTTCCGATGCAAAGTCCTTGAAAGAAATAAACTTTAGTAACAATACTATAAATAACTTGCCACCTGGTTTGTTTGAAGGTTTAGATCAGTTACAAATTTTAGATTTGTCATTTAACGAACTTACTAGTCAGTGGATAAATGAAGGCACATTTATAGGATTACTTCGTATGGTCATACTAAATCTGTCTTACAATAGGTTAATGAACATAGACCGTCATATGTTCCGAGATTTGTATAGTTTACAGAAATTGAATTTGGAACATAACGAAATTACGTCAATAGATGAGCATGCATTTAGTGAATTGCGAAACCTGCACTCTCTCACACTTTCAAACAATAATCTTGTACATATTCACACTCACCTATTCACAGACTTACACGTTTTGCATGAACTGTTTATTGACAACAACAAAATAAAACACATTGAAGACAATGCTTTTGATAACATGACAGCCATCGAAGATTTGGGATTAAACGATAATTTTTTATCATCTATTCCCTCGGCAATCCACAAACTTCGATCTCTGAGGTCATTGGATATCGGCAACAACAATATAACACATTTGAATCGGGAAAATTTCCGAGGGCTGCCCGAACTTTTCGGGTTACGTTTAGTCGATAACAAGGTTACCTACTTGAATGAAGACACTTTTGAACATCTGCCTCAACTTCAAGTACTCAATTTAGCATCCAATAAAATCAAAGTTGTTGCTCCAGGTTGCTTTCGCAAAAATGTAAATCTCAAATTATTGAGGATGGATGGCAATGAAATTACAGCATTTAATGGCATATTCAGCACTCTAAACAGTTTAGTTTGGCTAAATATGTCAGCCAACAAAATTTCGTATTTTGACTTCGGAAGTTTCCCAAATAGCTTAGAGTGGCTAGATCTGCACAAAAATTATATAGATAATTTCAGTAATGACGACATATACGCAGATTTTAGTATTAAATTATTAGATTTAAGTTTTAATAACATAAGTGAAATAACTGTGACTTCAATACCAAAATCTGTTGAAAAACTATATTTGAACGACAACAACATACAAATGATTCAAGTCGGTTCATTCTCTAAACTACAAAGGCTATCAATTGTGACGTTAAATAATAACAAACTGATACAACTTGACATGAATGCATTTAGGTTAGATCAAATAGATGAAGATAGTGACTTACCAGAGTTCTTTATAAGCGGAAATCCATTTGTTTGTGACTGTTCAATGGAATGGATTCAGCGCATTAATTATTTGAGTCACAGTCGACAATACCCGCGCGTGCTAGATTTAGATAAAGCCCTATGTACGTTGGTCCATTCGCGCGCCAAAGAAAAAAAGATGATAATAGACATGTCACCTTCCGACTTTCTATGTCCGTACGAGAGCCATTGTTTCGCTCTGTGTCATTGTTGTGACTTTGTCGCATGTGACTGTGAAATGATTTGTCCAAATAACTGTAGATGCTATCACGACATCACTTGGAATGCGAACGTTGTAGATTGTTCGAACGCCGGCTTCACAGAGGTACCCGACAGAATTCCAATGGACGCTACCGAAATATATTTAGATGGAAATCACATCAGCCATCTGGGAAATCACGTGTTTATAGGCAAAAAGAAACTTGAAGTTTTGTACTTGAACAACACCAAGTTGAAAGAAGTAAATAATCAAACTTTTAAAGGTGTTCCTTCACTGAGGGTTCTGCATTTGGAGAACAATAAACTGGTTGAGTTGAAAGGAGATGAATTTATACACTTGAATAACCTGAATGAGTTGTATTTAGACCATAACGCTATTGTACATGTTGCCAATAATACTTTTTCCTCATTAAAGTCGCTTTCAGTTCTTAGAATCGATGATAACAAACTTGTTAACTTTTTTCCTTGGAAATTATTGGCTTCGTCTTCCAAAAGTTTAGCCCATGTATCTATTGAGGGTAACCAATATTCTTGTGACTGTAAGAGTATCGCTGAATTAGATTCGTGGCTTAGGAGGGATCCGGGTGACCCGGAGAAAATGTTGTGTACAGATACAGAAGGAAAACCAACTAAAATAACTATTGCTTCGGTATTGAGCCATTGTAAAGAGTATATGGGATCAATAGACGACCCAACTGTATCTAGAGATGAAATTGTATCCAAGTCGATATTTTTGCCGGATAATTACTTTGCTGTTATATGTGGAGTAATTATTATCGTCGTAGTAATCTGTCTCATAGGTGCTATATTTTATGCTTTCAGATATGAGGTTAGTGACTGGCTCTACACTAAATATGGTGTTCCTCTTTTCAAAGAACAGTCATGTCCGAACGTTGATCATGTATTGGATGGTAATCCCAATCATATGTATGATTATTACGTGATATGTAATACCAAAGATACAAACTTCATTTATCATAATATTATGTCAGAGATAGAATTCAGAAAAATGACATCCAAAAAATTTTCATCAAATGAAGCCATGTTAAATATTCTTACATTAGACAACTTCTCAAAGTCCTTTAAACTTTCTAAACGTCTTATTATAGTTTTAACAACGAATTTTATTTGCAACGATCTTTGCGATATACATTTCAAGAACATATTTTTTAGTTATTTAAAGTCCCTAAATCGGAGTGAGTCGAATAAAGTATTATTTATTAAAGTAGTAGAAAACACTCAAATAAGCGACGAGCTGTGTTTTGTGTTAGATAAATTCAAGAATATATCTTGGAACGACCCGCGTTTCTGGGACAGATTCATCGTTTTACTCAATTCTACCGACACTATTATCACGGTTAAGGGCTCCGAGAAGAGCGTATTCAAAAAGTCGTTACGTCAGGCTCCGACGTTGAGATACACGACAATGCCTGTCTCAAACGATAGTTGCTCAAAGCAGAATTTCACAAATTCCTTACAATATTGTAAGAGGAACGATGGAGAATCGTCTCAGAATGAAAGTTCTCCGTCGTCGGACAACAACACGTACGGGGAAGGGAACAATTCGAACAATAGCTACATGTCGATCGACAATAGGACTTGTCCTCGGTTTAATTATGACCTGAGGCTGTCCCCTAGCACTGGTCACGTATATTCTAGGGTAGATGATATTTCGCCGACAGTACCGCGCTCTATAACCGGGAGTGTCTCTAATAAGGGTCGCACGTACTTTGTTTGAACGTAATTGTCGGCATTCAAGATTCCAATTACTGTAAGTTTTTATTTCTCTTTCTTTGCACTAAGCCTTTCGCACTTTTGAATATTCATTCACATTACATAATTTATTTTATTAATGTAAATAAATTGTTACTTATTGTCGTACATTTTGTCAATTTTCACATACGTAATATAAGCATTGCGGGATTCGAAACGTTTTACGAGAATACGAGTATTTTAATGAAACAATATTTGTACAAAGTTTGTGTGAAAATGTTGAGTCTGATTGTGGTAACATTTTTCAAATATTAAAATTATTATTAATTGTATAACATAGTCTATTGAAACTGTGAACAACTATTCACAGATTAGTCACTGTAACGCAACACCAAATAGCTTAAGATGTTTAAAATAATTCAAATAATCACAATTTTAATAAGAATGTGTAAAGTTTACTGAACAGTATTTTCTCAGAAAATATAGCATTAAATTTTGGTTCTGTAATTATTTTAGATGTGAGCTTTTATTGTTGTATAATTTTTATTTATCTGGCAAATATATCGTATCAATTTTGTTATGTTTTAAAATTATTTTAATGATTTTATAATATTTGATTGTACGAAGCGTATTGTATGTTACAATTATTAATGTGCTTAATCATAATAATTATAATGAAAATGTATATAACGATATATATGTTTGCAATGTTATCGTTTTATTGGCTATACTTAGACGTATCGCTTGAGTACCTATTTTAAAATAATTAAGCTAAATCGTGATATTAGATTTAATAATTATAAACTTGAAAATAAATGTAATTTTTGGATTGTAATTATTAGTCATAATGAAAATTATTGTTTTGTATAAAAATGTACAAAGATATCTTGGAAACGTAATAAATTATACCGACGTTTTGATACTTATTCTGATTTTCATTTCATAGAAGGTCCTTAATCTATTAATTATAAAATATAAATAAACCATTATTAGAGTCTTAATTATTATCAAAAGAAAATACATTTCAAGGAAGTACATTTCAATGTTTTACAAAGACACCAATCTTGATTAAAAAACAATACCACTTATTTTGCATAATTTTATTCTTCGTATTCAATTTTAAACAAGTATTTTTTTCTGATATATTACACTGGTTCACAGTATCTGTCTAAAGACTCCTTACCAGAAGTAAAGACTGAACACGCATTATACAGGTTGACAGACTATTAAAAAATAATTAATAATCATTTGATAATTAGGTATATCCACCAGTTTAGTTACTTAACAATAATGTTGATTTTGTCATTACTAAATTATAATCAAAGAATTATAAACGACACGTTATGACTATTTTGTTTAAATTACTTTACGATAAAAAAACTGTTAAATGAATACTTATTTTGCAGAGAGAAAATAACTTCAAAGCAGTATTCTTAGTGGCAGAGTTTCAATTTAATTTATTGTAGTGTTTTTGCACTACTCACTCGAGAAACAAAACAAAAATACTTCCTAAATGCATTTTACCTTTCCTTTAGTATTTCCAAGTTACATCCCTAGCTAGCTCACAAGTACACAGCTCTATATCCGATATAATACTTAATAGACATTTATATAATTAAATAAATTCGTAATTTCATTATAGGTAAATAAAAACAACAATAATTGTTCTAAAGAGCGCAATGAGTGTAAATTATTATAATATACTATGATTATTATTATAACTTAAATCACATTATTTATTTCTTAATATGCTAATAATAATAAAATACTATCACAAATAGCTAATCATTGTAATTAAAAGACTATCTGAGCCAAACGATGTGCACATTTTTTTATTTGAATAAAGTGAAATAAATATTTGACACTTATAGATTTGTTATTTGAAATAATTTGAATGAATATTTCGCTTATTCGTCATATTATATTTGAAAGAATCGTAATTAAAAGCCCAACATCTACGTTAAAAAGTTGGGTGGGTGTCATCGCAAAAAAAAAGACGAGTATTAAGTAATTTGGATCAAAACTTTTGCTTTTCAATTAAACGATGCAACTATTGGTTACCTAGACCTTATACGAGTGTACTTCGATGTCTGTGTTGTGCATATTTTATTACAGATTTACTGTGGCAGCTCTCAAGTCAATTGCGTTGTCAACTGAACAAAGTAAAAATGAAAGAAAAATATTTAAAAAAAGAATTATAGAATATACCTTTTTTATCAAAAGAAATAAAAAGTAACACATAAAAAAACAGACTTAGGTATCTATTACTAAACATACGGGGTGAATGTGATATACCGACATATATTTAAAACCACAGTATCTAAACATGTCAGTGTTTTATACAATATTAAGGTTGAAAAATTAAGAATCCAGCAGGATTCGAACCTGCACCTCCCGGGTTCGTATGCTGCTAAATTAAATATTTCTCAACCCTTTAATTTTTCACAGGCATATTATATATAATATATATACATATAAAAGCTATAATTAGCTTTAAAATTTTAAATAGAAAAAAAAAGTTTTATAGAAAATAAATATTTTAAAATTCGAATAAATTGCATGATGGCAATGACCGTAAATGTAATATTTTCTTTTTGGTATTACCATTTTCAATTAAATGTCGCTATTTCGCATCCAGGGTGGATACATTATACATCATTATAGTTTTATTAATTACCAGAATGTATTTAAAAATATAGTGACACATTAAAGCCTAACACCGAAAATAGGAAATACAAAACTTATATGAAAGAGCAGTTATATTGAAGCGTCCACATAAAGTTATCTAACAAGTAAAGCCTTATATTACCGTATCAAAGATCGCCTGTTTGACTTTAAACTATCAGAGCTAATTAGAAGTGGTCGATAAATCTATGTATTCAATGTTACGGTAAAACTTGAGAACTAAGGAAACTTAAAATTTGACTTGGACTATATTATTGTAGTTATTTTATTTTGAGATTATGTATATTTCTATAAGATGGGACAATATTTTTTTGGATCGTGTAACAAAATAGTACTGTCTAGTAAGTTTCGGTTTCATAATTAGTTCATCGTAACATCAAAGCGACTTAACGCTAACTCTAATAATATCAGAGTACAGTGCATACAAACTAGATTGTACAACAAACGTAAGTAGTCGAATATACAATTAATCCGGAAACACCTACAACACGTAGTTATTAGTAGTTCACTGGTAAATAAGGAAATGCACAAAAATTAATGCTTACTGCGTCAAGCACAAGCTGTCTGACACATCATCGATATGAAAATTTCGTAGTATGTCACGAGTATCGGAACAATATTGGATCATTTCAGATTTGCGGCGTTTCAAACTTTAACCGCGTCTATTAGGACATGTTATGTCGTAGTCTCGACAATGCGCTTCGTGTGGACACAGTAATTGGCTGATTGTTGTGTCAATAAAGATACAAGCGATAAGTCGGGGCAATCCGCACGCTCATATAATTTTATATTTCGTTAATTTACCGCCACAATTATTTTAATATTCAATACCAATAACTTTGGCTCGCGTATCAAAGTTAATTATTACCAATTTAATTAAATTATTTCATGTCATCACTGAGATTAATTATTTATTTGATGTTTTAAAGTAGAATTGTTTTAATTTAATGTTTGATTTTAATTAATTTATGAATTTGTTATTGCTCTCTTCAAGGAAAGTTATTTGACTGTTGGAATTAGAATTTGTATTTGTACGAGGGTGTTTAATGGAGTGAATAACGAATTAATTTTATCATACTTAATTATGTATATGTTACGCTAATTAAGGCATAATTTTAGGAATTTGCCTCATTTGCATTTTCATTGAGGCTTGGTGAAAGTATACGTTATTATTAAATCCTTACATGAATTTAACGCTTTAGTGAGTACTTACCATGTGAATTACAAAATTAATCATACATTGAGTAACTAACGGAGACGTCTACCACTTTATACTTTATGCAACTCTTATCTTTTTAAATAAATAAAGATAAAATAACTTGGTTACCAGGTTTGTAGCCTTTAAGTTCAAGTTTTTGTTTTATTACTCTTGATATAAAGTTTGGCTAACGATTTCCATGAAACTTATTAGAATTTGAATTTCTTACCAATCTAGTTAGGGAAAATAAAAAGTAATATTCTAACTGGATATGATTTTTAATTTGACTTCTGATTGTTCATCTTGACAGAACAGATGTTACTTAAATACGTATAACAGCTCGTTTGTAGCTGATAAACTTTAGCGACCTACTACTTATATTTTAAACTAATTTTGCTTTCGACTTTGTCCGCGTGGAATTCGTGAAGTTCTTGTGAAGTTTAGCGCAATGCAAGGTTCAGTAAAACCTTTTTTTGAGAGTTCGTATGTTTGTTACTTGTTTACGTAAAAACTATTTGCGGAATATGAAAGTTCACACTCTTTAAGCCTGTCGCCTTTAGACAATAAAATAGGTTTTGGATAGGTAAGGAGTTAGGTCAAAATAAATTCATGTATAAAAGATTATAAATCATACATAGATTTTAATAAGAATAAAATCACAAGAAATATACATAGATATGTCTAACTTGAATCTTTCTTCTCTTTTAATTTGTATGTGTGTGTGTGTGTGTGTTACTTAGGTACTTGTTTTTTCCAATTAGAAGTAAGATTCTAATAAATTTACACGTATCTAGAAATAGTTTTTTTCTTACATAGTAGCAAATAACGTCTAAAGCTAAAGAAAACATCTAAAGGTAATTCGAATTGTAAGTCGAATTAGTTATTCTTATTTAGTAGGTATCATGACTATGTATATCTAGTCCAACCAAAGGTCTTAGTTCTTAGTCAGCTTTTGTGGTAAGCCCTTAGCAATTGATGTGTCTGCGTTACCCCACTGATTTGTACTAACTGAAAAGTGTTAGACATAAAGCAAGTCTAAACGTACCTTGGAGACCAAACTTTCTAATCAGAACTTGTTTATAAGTTAGGTTTTTACGAACTTTAAATTTAATTTTCTTCAGCTCACAGACATATTAATCTTCTTGACCTATACAAAAGCATTTCAGACGATGTTTTACCAAGGGAATCTATGGTATACCGACAATTTTCACCTAATTTCAATAAATATTCGCCGTCAGCAACCAAGTACCTACATATAAAATTGCGAGCATACACACAGACATACTTTAATCGTCGTATGTAGGGTAATAGACGTATGTACCAAACAGATGTGTATGTATAGTATGGAATAGTATGGTCGCTAAGCGACAAAGGTCTTTATTAATAAAGTAAAAATAAAAAAAACGGACGTGTAGTCCACCTGAAGGTATGTATGAGGTAATGGACATCAACAACCCACAAAAGCAGGTTTTAGATGCGTCACTATATCTGAGAACTATGGTGTTAATGTTGCAAGTAATTTTGGCCTGATTTCACTTTTTTGTTTAAAGTACGGCACTAGGAATAACTCTTGTGTCGCAAGGCTGTTCACAAACATACATTTCACACACCCGGAGTCAGAACAAATCTTTGCGGATCACAGAAAGATTTGTCCCGTGTGGGGATCGAACCCACAACACCAACGCAATCGTAAGCGGTGAGATGACCGCAGTACAAGTACTATTCTTTGGTGGTAGGTTAAAGAAAAGGCGGAGATGTTGCCGCCCTCATTCACAGCAACGTAAATTTTATAATCGACCAAAATGAAATATTGTCATAGAAAAATTAAACATTTCTATATTTTTTCAAACCGCGTAAATTAGAACAGGAAACGATAGCTATAAATTTTAAAATTGGATCATCAAACTCATCCAGCGATCTAAACTATCACAAAGCCGAAACAGGATATGAATAGCGAATGTTTTGACTCCATAATGATCGAAGCGCGGCATTAACCAGGCAATTTCCGTCAACACGGAGTTAATCATGGATAAATATTTGCATAAGTTAATCATAAACATTATTGTCGTTGATGACGCCATTGTCTCGCCTCTATGGTTTGTTTTACGTATCGTTTTAATACCCTGTGGTTCATAGGTCGCAGACAAGGGTATTTATAAATGCAATGTGATGGCGACACACTGATGATAATATTATTGTAGTAAAAGCAGTGCTGAATTGTTTACATGTTTCAGATTCATAACAAAGCAAAAGTTATATAAATATTTACAGTTCAAAAACGTGATGTCAGAGACCTATGTGCAGAATTTCGTGCATTTTCTTTTAAAATTGACGAACCTCCCATATAAACTTACATACACTCATTTACTCCCTAAGATACATACAAAGATTAAATATTTACCAGTTTTAAAGCTACACTTTTTAGACTAGTTTAGTGAAAGCCGCATCCAATTCCATACAGTAATTTCTGCGTGATGCGCGTACGAACATACGGACGAACAGACAAAAATTCTAAAAAAAATGTTTTGGCTTCAACTGCTGTTATAAAGAGCCCTAGTAATAATTATTTTTAAATATTTTTTATTTACAGACATGGCATATTTAAATTTTTATTACATTTATAAATATAATAATAGAAAACGGAGAATATCTTATAATTGACTCATGCTGAGTCCATCAAAGATGGCGGTACCTTTCTATTTGCTTTCAGGTAAATTAGGTACATTAGAATAATTTGCTAGAATACGTAAGTAGAACTATCTAACTCTCATACTCAATTAACAGTAACAGTTGTAGAATCCACCTACGCGCGTATTTGTCATACGACATATGAAATATTAGATACCGCCTACGGATGTACTTTTGAAGTGACGCCACATGACTCATATATACCCGTTTTCATTACACTTAACACTTTTTCACAACATTGTCAACAGTTTCGAAAAAAATACGTTTCCTCACTTTTCCGCTAACTACACTAAAATAACAAATTAGTGACACGCGAACAACGGCGACACACTATTGTAAAACTGTTTTTTGTCACATGTTAAGCAAATTATCACCTATGTATATAGATATAAGATATGCCGGTAGGTCTAAGAAAACTTGGAAACAAATGAATTGTACTAGTTTTCTTTTAAAAAAAGGCTTTTTGCTAAAAGCGAAAGCTGTAACTGGCATTTTGTGATGTTACAAACAAACTTGCAAGATATCAGACAAAAGCGATAATTGCAGCAGTTTATGGACTATGCCTACCTACTTGAAATTGGTCAACTAGTCGGTTTAAATATAACTACTGCATGTGGTGGTGCGACGAACAACACAAAATAAACTGTCTTTTAATGCATCTACTGCATCTACTATGTGTATTTAAGTGCCTATGCACTCAATATTTCATGTACTATTTAGTATTTTAATTATTTATTTATTTTTATTTTAGTCTTTAATCTTGACAAGCCTTGTTCAAAATTAGAAAGAAAAAATGTAACAACAAATCCAATGCAATAAACTACCGCAAATATCCATTCTATTATGTCCATCCTAAGGTTGCCTGGAAGTGATCGCGTTAAGCGATAAGGTCGCCCTTTGTACATTATAGTTTTAAGTACCTATTTCTTTGTAAATTTTTTTTTAAATTTGATGTGCAAATAAAGTTTTCTCTATCTATCTATCTACTAACCGAAATTAAAGATCGGCTTTGGAGCTATAAAAGTGGCCGCCTATTCGGCGTCACCGACCAGTCGGACACTTTTGTAGTTGCCGACTAGTCGGCCAAACCCATTGTCGGCCCATCTATACTATCTACTCTATATTTTCCCTTTTAAAAATTTATTAATACAAGACACAACGTAGTAAAAGAGAGTGCACTTGACGATAAGTCGTAACCTATAGATGCGTTAATATAACATCATAATCCCTTGATATGGATATAATATTATACTTCATGTGCTAGTTATTTCAGGCCCTCCACCAAAACCTAAACATGCTTCCTTCGGCGGAAGGTAATCCCAAGATCTCTACGTCACACGATTTGCTAAATACATAACTAAAAATACATTACTTATTAGATTCTATATCAAAATTTAAAGATCAAAGCTTTTTCATGTTATTACGTGTTATGCGTAGAATTTAACCGTGCAAATAATTTCAATATTCTAAAGAGCTATCTTTTGAAGTAATAAATCATTTGGTGGTCCATCACTTATACTCATTGTAGTAATCCAGTTTGACAAATCAATTATAGTGCGGGCATATCATGAACCCTAAACGGCGGTCAACCTCGGCATCAATCAGATATCATCAAATTTAATTTCTCCGGTCATCAAAGTCGAAATCATGATAGGACAACATAGTTATCAAGCACTGTTCTACCCCTCTCCCCTATCGGGTGCCAATTTTAATCGGATGATGTTTGATGCATTGAAACACATAATTACGAATACGAGACTCTCACGGGACCCAGTTCCGTATTAGGTTTGACATTTGGCTTGATGGATGGACCACAATCTCTGGGCGAATCTCGTGAATGAACGCCCGTATGTGTTACAAATAACAAACTTACATTTACAGCTTAAATAAATCTTGTAATAAGAGCATTAAGGCCTATTTTTGCGTGGTTTTTTTTACTCGTAGTAAGCTAGATGGTATGGGCGATAGGTGTGTCAAATTGGGAGCGTTGGTTCACGTCAGTTTGACAGAATATGGACGGTTAGTTGAATTTTAGATTGATCGCTAATATTGTAGTCGGTTTTTTAGGATTTTTCGTACAGCGGTTGGTAATTGAAATAGACGCATAGTTTTTTGTACGGATTAGAATGTATTGCATGATGTCTCGTCAATTTGAAGCCACAAAAAATTGGTTTTTAAAAAGGGCTCAAACTTCACGTCATAAAATTTTTGCTAACTGTAACCAATATATTGTAAAAAATTCCCTTAAAAACGGTAGAACTTTAAATATCTATGTGAAGTAGTTCGTATTCAGATCAATGAATATACAATCTTTGTCCCTCTGAGTCTTAGAATATGTTCAATAATGTAACAAAAACTAATCAAATAAGGAAGTAACTTCCACAACTCCTTAAGCCGAAATAAGGACACAAGGATAACGAACTACTAACGCCAGAAGCAAACCGGCGGGCGGATCTTACATTTTTTATCTAATCGCACACAAGGAAGTCAAACAAAGCCTACTATGTCCACACTGCTACAAATTAAGCTATACACATCTCGTCTAAGTTAGTCTCCCATTGCACGAAAAGCCTATACAATGCGAGTCCATCTTATTCTGGCAAAGTTTAGCTTGTTGTGTAGCCTTGTGTACTTACATAGTAATGTCAACTTCCGTTTCCATAGTTCACAAGAATGCTCGTGTCATTGTTGAATGCAAGCTTTGTTGCACGCAGTTTTCTGTGAGCTTTCAAAATATTGTTACTGCGCCTTTGTGTTGTACAATACGGCTTATAACGTTTGGATTTGTATAGAGGAGTTTGGTGTGACAATGTCGCTTTAGTGTGATATATGCTGTTGATGTTTAGTTCAGGCAGATTCCCTGTATCAGTCTTTTTTCTACGTGTACATATAGCTCGAAAATAGTCTTAATTATTATCTCTCTTATCTTAACTTAGTTACTTTTGATTTAAATATTGTTTTAATTGTGGTCAAATCTCGCATTGTACGCTGTTAAAAAGAGCTCAAAAAATAAAAAAATAATATTCTTAACAAATGCTAACGCAGACCTTCATTAAGTCAAAACCAAAACGTTTTGACTATTAATAAGTATGTTTGGGGCGTTGGAGTCAATTTTCAAAATAGGAAACGACCTTTTATAGTTATAATCACCGGCAAATTAATTAGTCTGATATGCGAAATATTAATAAAATCTGTAACAATATCTCAGATCTTAATTATATAACAACAAAATACATATTTTTTTCAGAAGAGGGACTATCCGCTCTATACATTGCGTTTGGCCAAAACGGACGCATCTCATACGATTACATACAATGATTACCGAATTCAATGAGAACTTGTGACACCAAAGCGCCTTAACGATGTTCATTGTTGCCTTTTGCGTAAACTTTTCTATACAAATATGTAACAAAATTGTATCAAAATGTATTGCTTCAAATGAAAAGAGTTATGACGCAAAAATATGGAGTCGGTCAACCGTAAAATGTAATTTAACTTGATTTTTCTTATACCTTGTATGTATTTGGTTTTGTAACATTCTAAAGTAATTAGTAGTCGTGATCGTGATCAATAAATAGCATTTGATTCAATGTAAAATATATTATTTTATCTGGGCCCTATTTAATAAAGATGACAATCCGACAATTTTGTATTTTTTTTATATGAGTATAGTAATAGTATATTGAGTATGAATTGCCGACTTTTCCGACTTTTCCGACGGCTAAAAAGTGACATAATTGTCGGATTGTCACAATTGTCATCCTTTAATAGGGCACAGGTATCATTAATTTGAAGACAATGACAGTAAAACTCTTAAGACAAGCCAAAAGTACCGCATTCTAAAATATTTACCACACATGTCCAATAAATCATTCTTCACCTCACATTCAAGATTAAAAAACGGCAAACTTACAAACAGCTGCAATACACCAAATACATAATTTAATGACCACTTCCTACCGCGCTAGCTTTAGTTCACCAACAAACTTTTCTACAAGCCTCTCTTTACCATACTAAAATCCTATTACAGCTCTTAATACATCCAGATAAAGTTCAAAATTGACTACTTTGTGGTTTTTAAGTTCAAGAGATATTGTTGTATCTACGTTCGGTCCAGAAATCGTACAATAGTACGCGAGACTAACAGGCCAAGTTGTTGCGATTGACAATTGGCACAATACGAAATAATATAATATTGCGCTTGCTTTGTGTCCCGTATGCCTTTGTACTTACGAAACTAGTGATACCGTTTGCTGATTCGACTGTAACGATTGCAGTTTGAAAGTGACGGATAAGGAAAATCGTAAGTAGAAGGAAAACATTTTTAAATCTAGTAAATCTAGAGGCACATGATCTAGGTTTTATTTTATATAAAAAAAGTTATTGCAAAGAACGTTGTTACAATGAAATATCTGTAGTTAAGTTAGTTTAATGATATGCTGACCCAAATGGGTGTGCCATAGCAATCAAAAAGGTTAATACTAAGGCTCAGCTTTCACCAAAGCCGAGGGAAATGAGCTGTCTTGAATAACCAATTGTATTTCATTATTTCCTTATTACATCTTCGCTCTGTTTTGGTGGAAATGGACTATGTGGAGAGGAGAGGAGAGGAGCGGATTAGTTTGTATAGAACTCTGTGCAGCCAGCGGGCCGTCTTGAAACAAAGCGAAGCTGAGAATAGAGAAGAGGCCCAACCCATCTTATCTCTGCTACAGTCCTCTCCTCGTCGCTTTGGTGGAAATTACGTCTTAATTCTTTCTTGTTTCATTATTACTAAGATTCAAATGATATCTTTTAAATACTTTGCCTGTATTTGTTAGCCAGTAGCGCATTTATTTAATTAAAAAGATCCAATATAATATATAAATATAATAAACATACGGCGCTCGGTTTTTCGGTTTTGGTTATCGATTGTCACAAAAATCTTTGCACTTCCTTTTACGAAATTTAGTCCAAGTTCTATAAGGAAAAAACAAATTGGTTACAACTATTGCAACATATGTCGAAAAGTTATTATCGCGCTATTATACTCAGCTTTTTACATTCCCACACCGATGTCTTGGCTTCGGAAAAACTGACTCGAAGAAACTTTCGAAAACTTTTCCAAACTCGCACTGGCATTCGTCGAACACATATTAACCACTACTTAAGTGACAACCCTCTAAGCAACTCGATATTTCGAACCACCCACAGGGTCGAACGCGGTATCGTTTTACAGGAAAACGGTGGTTGCAACAATTGTATCATACATCGCGAACGAAATAGGAATCGAATTTGTAGCACGTGGTGCCACTGAATTTTCAACCTTATGTGCAAAGGAAGAAGGTTAACATTGAAATAAAGGGAAAAAGGTTACACCGGAAGAAAAAACGATACGACCACAAAATGACGGATGACGATTAAACATCATAAGTATAGAAGAAGATAACAACAGAACTATTGAAAGATATTTTATTGTCGCAGTAGGAAATAAAAGTACGTGTGGTGAATCTTTTTTTTGCAAGAGACTTGGCTCATTTTTAATTGTATTCATAATCCTGTCGGCTTAGTGCAAAAAATGTGCGACACTTAATAAAGGTAAGAATGAGAAGACACGTGCAGTTACTGCATTGAATGATAAAATTTTAACATAAAGTGATTCACTATTGAAAAATTTGAATATTCACTGGAGCAACACGTGCAATACCACATTATTGCGTCATTATTGCAATATTTTTGTTATATCTACTTTCTACTATTCTTAATTCCTTATTTACTCCTTTTTACTAATACCTACTTTATGCTATTAATTATAAATATAAATTAATTCAAGAGTAGTTATGTCTAGCTGTTTGTTTCCCTTTTACACTGAACGGACCTGAATGAAAATTTACTCAAATTAGTATCCATCGAGATATTACTGCGACCAAGCGGGTAATATTCAACAAAATAATATTATTTTTATTTTATTATGATTTTTGCTTCATTGTGAGCGAATGATGTTAAAAGTAGTGAATAGGTAGTAGTCGTAGAATCTGAGACTTTTGCCGTAGTTTTTAATTCACTTTGTGGCTAAAGATTCAGTTTTATTCTGTGTGTGAAAATATAGACCTTTGTAGAGACGAAGAGTATTGCGACACTACAATTTTTGTACGAGTGGCAGCTTCTAAGCGTTATACGCTCTACAATGTATTCAACATTTTGCTCTAATATTTTTCTCACTGATTCTATCAGTAATATACACCCAAAAAAATGTTTACAAGATTTATCACGGACCGCAAAATTAAAATCAACAAAGGCTCATAAAAACACCAAAAAACTTCGAGTCATCGACCAAAACCGTACACAGACTAGGCAATTTACTAGCAAAAAAGAACTTCCACCACGTTTACTATCGGAAACAAGGTAGAACGGTTCTACGAATAGACTGTGGTTACTTTTTAAATTACAGTTATTATACTTGTTAACGTCGTAATCTGTGATCAAGCGCTAAAAAAGTATGAATGTTCGAGTTTGTAGAAAGGATAGTTTTTGTAGCGTATGCTAAATGTTAATGTGAATTGAAATAATGTAGTGAGTTGTTGAATTGCACAAAGTGATGTATTAAATATACTTTTTAGATGTTTTACTATATTAAAGTTAGTCAAGATATGGCAGAAATATTTTTTGGATGGTATTTTGTTATTGTTGTTACATCCTTATAGCAGACTGAGGAAATCAATTAAAACAATGTTATGTAGCTTTGCGATACCGTTTAGAAAAAAATACTGTAAATATTCTAAAGTTATTTGAGGTCATAGTTATAAAAATAGACAAGTATCGAAAGTGTTTTTTGTTTTTTTATATAAAAAATATTATTTAAATGTAACAAATGAATAAAGAGAAAATAATTATAACAATAAGAACCTCGAATCCATTTTGTATTTTGTTAGTTGTTCATCCGGTAGTAAGTATTTTTGGGTCATCATTAAGTGTAATTTCATTTTAAGGATATTATCCTTTTCCTTAAGATAATGTTCTCGTAATAACTTTAATCACTTTTTAATGATTTCAAATTAGGCTACTGAAATAAACGACTTACTATGGTAACAATGTATTTTATAAGTAAATAATTAATATCTCACAACTTACACACAACGTCATCTAGTTCCAAACTAAGCAGAGCTTGTAATATGGGTACTAGAATAACTGATACTAATACATATTTACTATTCTTTTGTAAATACATACTTATTATACATAGAAACACCCAGACTAAGACAAACCCTCATGTTCATGCACACATAGATTTGTCTTAAGCGGGAATCGAACCTGCGACCTCGGCGTCGCAGGCAAGTACCTACCCACTCCGCCATCCGTTCGTCAAGTAAAATAATAATGGAACTTTTTACACCTCATTAAAAAGTGAAAGGAATAAAATATTCATTTTTTTTTATAAGCTTTGTTTTTTATATACGCTTATATTAGCTTCACCTGTATGTTTGTATGTATGTATGTATGTATGTATATATGTATGTATGTATGTATGTATGTATGTATGTATGTATGTATGTAACCGACTCCTTTGGACTCGATTTTGACCCACTTTAAACGAACAGATTTCATTCAAATTTTGCACACCTGTCAAAGATCGATGACAATGCAATAATTCGATAAAAAAAACTAAAAAATTTAAAAAAATCGCTCTTATAAATAAACCAAACTAAAAAGTAGAAAATAAATAATAGTTTAAACGCTTTTAAAGTACTTCTAACTAAAAAGTGAAAATAATTCCATAAGCTAAAAAGCGTGGGTTGCTCGATAGACGAAAAATATGGCACAAAGCGCCCCACGCTTTTTTCAGCTCATATTAGGAGTTATTTTTATTTATTTAGTCAGTACAAAAAATATACAATTATTTTCGTTGTCTGTTAAATTAGATTCATCCAGAAACAATTTTTGATTGGGCAAAACTTTTTGACAAAGCAAAAACTTGTGTCACTATTCTAAACTTTTTTCCCGGAAAGCACACAACCTGCAAAAGATCATCCTTCAAATTTAAATTTGGAATTCGTTATTATGTCATAATAACCCCTCGTTATAATTCTGTTGTTAACGAGCCGAAACATTGTTTGTTCTTCTCTTAGGCCGCCGTCTACGCTCAGTAAACGTATGTATGTAACCAGCAATCATTCTATACCCAACGACCTTAATGATAGCCCTTCGAACGAGTAAATTATCAATTCCGCCCGAAGGGTTCGGACCTTGTTTTTGGAAAGCGGTAACAAGCCTATCATCTGCCCTCTTTAACTTATCATCTCTGCACACAACTTTTGTCTTAATTTTAAGAGCCGTTAAGTCCAAAATCCATTGAACAGTATAAGGAAACAAGTTGACTTTAAAAAACTGAAGCAATTTTTCGTTTAAAATGTTTTGACCTTGACAAAGTTCATCTTGGTGATTTTTGTTGAGTCAATGTTTGCTTAGTTGTGGGGAGTTTTCAATACGTCTTGTGTTTTTTTAACAAAAGTGTTGACAGCCATCAAACTTCTTAGCATAACAATTCAGTTAGGGTATTTTTTTGGGTTCTTTTGACTTAAAAGTTTGTGAGTAAGAAGTAAGTGTTCTTTTTTAGCTTTAGCTAAGAGCACTGGCAATTTGGTTTTACTATATACTAACTCAAAAAAAAACTTCTAGCTCTAAGTACTTTTAAGCAACGCTATTATCTAAGTGTGTCTTTTACTTTGTAAAAATAGAAATAAGTTCTAAACAAAGTATAATAATGGATGGGCCTTAATTTTAGTCTACTTTTGAGACACCTGCACAAATAATTTAAATGGTATGCGGGTACTTCACAAAAATATAATTGCGGCAAAGTTTTTTAGCCCTTACACTCATTACACTCAGGTTAGACTTATTTAGGTTCCTTCAAGCTACACTTCTAATTATTGACATGCAGCCAAGTTGAAATAAAAATTGCTTAAATACTGTGCAATAACAATACTTAGTACAATTACAAACAACGAGAATCTAGTTAGAATCGCATGCATGACTCGAAAACCATTACTGTTAACTATATTCAACGAACCGCACGAATATTTCTTTGAATAAGTTTTTAATATTGCCTTCGTATTTGCAATACCGAGATATAATTGTTTTCTTGTTAACGCTACTGTTTTTAAAGGCAAGAAAATGAAGCCGTAAAAATAATTGTTATTGGTTTTTAGAACTCCCTGTATCGTTTTTCATAATTTTCTTTATTGTACTCTGCCTAGGTGCCCGGTAGGACAACGCCGGTCTCAGATTGTGTGTGTTATTTGAGATTTCGCCTTCAGGATATTTTCAGCAGCAAGTTGCAGCACGAAATCAGGTTTAGTGCCCAGTAGATGGATGTAGGTCATCAACATGGGCCCTTATCACAACAGGTTAAATGTGAGCAAAATCATTATCTTATTTTACCATCATATGCAAAGAAAATATATGCAGACGTAAACAGGTATGTGACTCTTTCTATGTGTTGACATTTACAGAAACTAAACTGAAGTGATGTCCTTACAGTATTGCAGGACTGATAGGGGGCATAGAAGAACTTCATTTAATGTATATGGTAATTAGAAAGGGTTGCTATAATGTTCGTACGAGGAACCCAAGAGAATTTATAGCTGCTTGATTCGCATTTGCAATGTTAAAACTTGATGCATTATTGCTTTCCTTGTTTTACTGTAGTGTCCTTTTGTAATTAGTACCAGACGAGTCGTTTTACTGTGAAAATAGTGTTTTTGTCAACCGTAATTTATTTTGTAGGCTCACTTACCTTATTTATCACCTCTGTCTACTATTTGCTTTGTCTTTATTAAATTGTCGTCACGTCTTATTTATACAAGCTTTTATTACTGAACTTATTTTTTATTGACCTGTTTACAATTAAATAAATAAATGAAAATAACATTTCTAAACTAAATTAGAGAAATACCTAACTATGTACAAAAAAGAAAAGAAAATGTAAAAATAATAATTACAATTTAGGCGTCAAAAATACCTCCGCATCTTTGAATAGCTTTTATTTGTTTTAATTGCTGCTTTAGAATAGAGTTAGATGTATTAAAGTAAAGGTAGTCCATCTTTCAACAGCAAAAACTTATTGAATAATAGACCGATTTTCTTAAAATTAACAGTTTTGTAATGTATACAATGCTCTATGAAATTTAAAATATTTTTGATTGTTCATCCCTTCTTTATCTTTCGTTTACAATGACGGAACTGACAACGCGTTGCAATTGTTAAGGCAAAATTTTACGATACATAAACTATGTATAATACAGCTATTCAGAACACTTGTTTAACATCACCCCACGATCATAACGCTAGCCAATCTTGCCAAGTTAGCTAATTAGGTTGTGGCTATAATTAGTGTTCTTGGCAAGCAAATTCTTGGAGTCTGCAGCCAAACCTAACGATCCGATAGACTACCCCTACAGGACCATTATTTTGTTCGACAGCTCATTTCTGATGTACTTTTACTAAAATTACAATACTAGAATGGTGATAGAACTTTTATCGACAAGCTTGAAGGAGGGAGCATTGAGTGCACGATTGGCGTAGTGGTTAAAGTGGTCGCCTTGCCGCTTTCAACTACGCTGGTGCTGTGGGTTGTGTCCCGTGTGGTATCCTCACGGGACTGTGATTTTGACGGGGTTCTTGTGATCAGCAAAGATTTGATCCGACTCTGGGTGTGCTTTGTGTATGTGAAAAAAATTATGCCGTCGAATACGAGTCTTAACAGTTTGGATTAACTACTGAGATTACTGCCCGATATTACTGACACATGAGGCCGAACTACGTAGAACCCAGATATAGTGACGCAACGATAACCTTGTCTTACAGTTTTTTATGTGGTGGTGTAGCAAACTACATAAGTCGTATAAAAAATAAGACACTAAGTTTCTTGTTGCACACGGAATTGGTTTGAAAACATAGCTTTGTGTAGTTTTACTGAAACTAACTTCAGGTAAATATCAACAGCATTAAACGATTCAATGTTTACTATTTTGTGCTGTATCGAAGCTAATATTTGAAAAGTTTCAAGGCTATAGAGGTTTAGTTAGCTTTTTTGTTTGTCTAGTTTATTTTCACTGTGCTTTTGTACGTTGTAATTTGTTACCGATTCTAATGGTGTGAAAAGCTTTAAACTTTAATTACATTCAACGGACACAAAACAAAATATACGGTTGTGTACACGTTCGATTCGTTTAGGCCAAATTTTCCCGTCAATTTTAGGGTGTTATTAAATCGATACAGCGATAGCCGAGTGGGAGACCGTAGGACTGCGAAGTCAAAGGTCTCGGGTTCCAACCCATGGCACACACCTGTCAATAAATCGTTAAGATTCGTCTTTTATTTATCATATAAATTATCGCTCGCTTAACGGTGAAGGAAAACCATCGTGAGGAAACCTGCATGCCTGAGAGTGCCTAAAAGTACTCGAGGTCGTGTGAAGTCTACCAATCCGCACTTGGCTAGCGTGGTGGACTATGACCTAACCCTTCTCATGAGAAGAGGCCCGAGCCCGGAAGTGGGACATGTATTAGATACAGGGCTGCTACTGTTAAATCGATCGTCAGACGATCTATATATTTGACATTTGAACCCAGAGATAATTCACAACCTTAATACACGTACTAAAAGTGCATTTCTTGAGATTTTGCCGGACTATTAAATGGCTTGGTATTCCAATATCTACGTCCAGTTATTTTCTTAACAGTTTAGGTAGTCATTCGGATTGCCTAGTATCGAAACATACTTAAAGAGTCAAGACACATTATTCAAATGAACAATTTGAGCGTCGCCATAATTTTAGAACAGAACATAAATGCTTAAGCATCGATGGATAACTTTGTGGTTGGTACAGTAACTACAACAAATTTGTACAGAAGATCTTGGAATATGTTGCGAACTATAAATACAGTACTTGTTTAAGTAATACAGGGTAACTATGTAGTTCACTGAAATAGGGCAAACTTCGGACCAGTTAAGAGTGGTTGACGTGTACACGTAAGCAAACATTTTACAAGAGTAAGTGACCTTTAACATGATTTAGTTACGGATCGTTTTAAGTCGAACTACAATTATTTTATAATGAGTCGACGAGGAATATACATAGTGAGACTCAGGTTTAGGTGATATTGATTCTATACGAAGATATGAGCATATCTAAATTAGTTTTTTACGAGGCCTGTTACGTTTGATGAAACATAATATAAAATGATGGTCATTAGTAAATCATTTTAACAGTTTATTTATTTATTTACTAGTTACAAAATATTGTAGAGGTTAAAACAGGAAATTTTGCATCCTAGTCAGTAATTTAGGGACCTTATTTACTATGTATACTCAATTATTAATAAAACTATATAATAAAAGTTACTTAAGAACGCCTTATGATATACAACTTTCTTGATATGGTAATTTTCAATTAATTAAATGTGTGCTCCCACTCATTATTCCTAGAATCCTACCATGACGCTATGAATCACAAAAATCCAGTAGCAAGTAGCCAGCCACTTTATCGTGCCATCTTTACTCATAATTAATTGATAAGTACCGCCAATGGGCGCGCGAGCATTCGTCACCACACCCACTATCGGCCATTTTGTTCTGTGCGCATGAGCATATTAATTGGAATCAAAGTAGGGGGAAAGTTTCATCAATATAATTATGTGACTAAACTAGGTCTCGAAGAAGGTTTTTATGAACTTTTTGCCTAACTGTTTTTTGCACATGACCATAAATTTATTATACCAATTGAAAAAAATTCTACTACCTTATTATCAATGTTTATAAACTAATAAATAACCATAAGTAATTGGGGTGCATGAAAGGAGCCTCCCCGAGTGACGTACACAACGATTTCCTACGTCCGGCGCAACTTGGGAAATTCGCGAGTTCTTAAAAGCGAATTGGCTAATCCTTTCACCACAATGGCAAGTCAAAATAATTTGACTCAGCTATCGACACGACAAAGAAGAAGAACATAAGTAATTATTAAAATTGATAAATAAATATGACAAACATATGAACTACAATCTTATTGAAATTAAAAAGTGATTATAGCCCCAAAACCAATTTAATTTTTTCAAATTACAAGACAACAATATCAAATTATAGAGATATAATTATTTATATAGTAAAACGTTGATGGTTATTGGTCAAATATTGTTCGGTCATCTCGCAACTTCTTCTTAAATGAGTGTTGGGTTTACTATTTATAGAGAGTGACTTGCGAGACCAAATCTTTGAGAATAGAAACCCAAAATATGTGACTGTCATGTTTTATTTGATCGATCGATGTAATGTGTACTTTTTATGGTTTTTTTTTTGTTTTGTAAAAAGTTTAATAGTAATTTGCAAATACAAAATACTAGTATTCTTGTTAACCCCGCTAAAGGTTTAGATAATGATTGCGATTTTGGAGGAAGACGAACATTACCGCAACAGTATTTGCTTGAAAAAATCCAGTGCTAAATTAAATTCACTTTGCATTTTCTGTCAAAATTTATTAGGGTTACTGTAAATTTATATTACTCATGTCAAAAAGTAAATAAATAATTATAAATATATATATATATATAATTATCACACTACATACACACAACGCCATCTAGTCCCAAACTAAGCAGAGCTTGTACTATGGGTACTTGAATAACTGAGACTAACACGTATATACTTTTCTTTTGAAAATAAATACTTATTATACATAGAAACACCCAGACCAAAACAAACCTCCATGTTCATGCACACAAAGATTTGTCTTGAGCGGGAATCAAACTCGCGACCTCGACGTCACAGGCAGGTGCACTACCCACTCTGCCAACCGGTCGTCAAGAAAAAAAAGTAAGAGACACAAGTATACAACTTTGAACCTGGTTAAAATTATCTTACATTAAAAACATAGATAATACTAAGTCAAAATGAACAACTCAATTATACCCGAAATAAATTTGTATGATGATTAATTACCATTCGCTCTGGATGAGCAGACATATAATTTAGAAACGTCAACAGTCCGTATAGTCTGTCTTTGTTGATACCAAACCAACGAAACAACATCCGTTTAACAAACTTATACAGGGAAATTTTAAAAATACTCATAACCTCGTAAAGGAGTTTTTACTTACTATTTTAAACAATTTTAGTTAAACGACTAATTACAAAACAGATCTTCTAAAATCTATAACATATTTTATTAATTATAATTTATCTAATATATATCATTTAAAATCAAAATGTTTGTAGATGATTAAAAAAAAATCTTCTAATAAAAAATTCGAATTTTGAATTTGGGTGCTCTACAATGTGTGTACAAATATGAATGAAATGGAATTTGCTCTTTGATTATAATCAGTTTGCAAGTAGATTATGTAGCACGAAGGACGTTCGTTTACAATATGTGAGACGAAATATTTCAAATTTTATAAATTAATCCTCATAGTATTTTAAGACTGTTTTAATATGGTACGTTGAAACTTTCTCTACTGTCCTAGGTGGGCGACCAACGTGTCGCGATTTATACAAACATACAACGAACGCGATTGCGTTCGCCGCTCGCCTAGGGCATCGCGTCAGAATCTTATCGCATTGATCGCTCACCTAGACCAACGACTAAGAGGTAATTAGTATTTTTAAAATAACCCTATATACGAGAAGCCAATTCAAATTAACATTAAAGCCAATTTATTGTGAAATTTATTATTTCTGGCAATTCCATGTTCACGCTCGACTGTGTTCCTATCAAATGTTTTAATAAGGGACATCGTTATTTTCCCTTATTTGTCCTTATTATTTGGGACGATCGACTTCAAATGGAATAACAGCTGACCTGTTTTTATATGAAGGGAAATTAATGTTGTCAACATTTTGTTAACATTTAATTATAATGTATATAAATATCTTCTCTAAATATAAACATTTACTTGAGAAAACATGTTGCCAAAATTTTGTCCGAGTTGTTGTAAAATACTAATAAACAGTTTTAACAAAATAAGGGATCGGCAGGATTTGAACCTATGACCAATGCATACCAGGCAGCCGCTTCAAACCACTAAACTACGGTCACCTCTTGCCAGGACCCTTAATTAGTATAATTTGCTAAACAAAGCTAAATGCTATAAAAATAATCAATAAGTAGTTTTTGTTAATCTAAATATTTGAATATTTGAATGAATAAGATGTATCTTATACCTGTAAAATTGAGGCTAAGTGAAATGGTTTCAAAATAGGACACTAACTTACTAATTGAATGGCAAACAAACAAATAAGCTGCAAGAATTTTATTCTTTAAAATGGTTGGAAAATGTTAACGTTGCAGATAGTATCATAATAATACAGTATGTGGTCTCGACGTGCAGCACTCGTGGACCAATTGAATGGTACGAGCGAAGTAAAAATTTATGTGAGAAATGTATACTAAAAAATGGTAAAAAAATTCCAAAGTCTTTGGAGTGAATGGACAGAATATTAGTAAGTTTTGTGGTATTAATGTGCGACACTAACAGACGACTTGATTGGTACAAGTAAAATAAAAATAACTGCAAGAATTTTAACGTGACAACATCACGCCCCTATTACCCAAAAGGGTGTGGCAAAGTGTACCACACCCATATTTCACCTGTTATGTTTAGGTACCATCGGATGGGGGTGTGCCTATCGCCATCCACCAGGCACAATTCCAACTCCGTGCTACTATTGTGAATTTCCTGACGGAAAGTTCACAACACTATGCCCGACCCGGGAATCGAACCCGAGAACTCGCGGTAAGAGTCGCATACGATTACTACTAGACCGTAGTTAAAATTTTAAACAAATGAAAAAAAAATTAAAGTGAATAACAGAATAATATAATATAGTCTCAACTCTCTCACCTTCTCATTCAGGGTATCAATCGCCGTATTCTGATTTTACGTAATTTTTGTGTAAGTAATTCTTTTTATCATTTGCTTTGGTAACGTGATTGATGATTGTGTCAACATTTTTGTATACGTAGTTATGTAGAGGACGAGCTTGTAATCAAATTGTATATACACTCTACGTCTGAAGACTACTTGATTTCAGTGTCTTATCTAACCACCAAATTGGTATCCAGCAGTTTTAGTTAGTTTACATATTTGGCAGCAGATTGAAGATAAGACTGTGTTGCTTAATATCCTTAACGGTTGTCACAAAAACTATGACGCTACACCCAGTATGCAAGTATATTACCTACTATCTTTTTTTTTAAACATTTTTTTTTATATTTCACAACTTACACACAACGCCATCTAGTCCCAAACTAAGCAGAACTTGTACTATGGGTACTAGAATAACTGATACTAATTCATATATACTTTTCTTTTGTAAATACATACTGATTTTACATAGAAACACCCAGAGTAAGACAAACCCCCATGTTCATGCACCCAAAGATTTGTCTAATACGGGAATGAAACCTACTCCGCCATCCGGTCGTCAATATCTGGCTAGAATTTTGCCACCGCATCGACACGTTTAAAATTCTAGATAGTATCACTATTGTTTACAAATTCAGAATTTCACCATCGTAGTTGCATTATAGACCATTATACCATAATACAGCCGTCAATGAACATTTAGGTCCAAACATGCTTACAACCCGTTGTATGCCGTATATGGCAATCATTTTGAACCGCATTCTTAAATCGATTGTGAAATCGATTCAATTCTATTTATTTACCATATATTTACGTATGAAAGTACAGTTTATATACCTATTGTTATCTTAAGTATCAGAAGCAAAGGTTTGATCTCAGCGAGATAGAAATAGGCTCTGTATGGTTAAAACTAACACGATACTGATGCACAAAAGTATTTTTCACATGACACCTTTGATTTTCAATAAATTGCCAAAGATAGTAAAGGATTTGAATTTAAATATGTTTAAGACTCATCTCAAAAAGCTACTGCGTGAAAAGTGTTATTATAATCTATCTGAATTTTTGGCCGACGAATTAAAATAATAATTATTATTGCCTATTGTTTTTAATTGCCAATTGCCCTTTGTAATTATATTATTGACATTTATTCATTATTATTATTATTTTTATTTTTTAATTTTAATTTGGATCATTTATTAATTTAGTTATTTAATTCTTTGAAATTTTTATTCTTACATTACTTTTGCCTGTTTGACATTCTGCATGTTTAATAAGACTCCAACATAATGTTGTACACCACTATGGTAGGACATAGCGCACTCCAATGTATTTTTTTTATAAGACCTTTATGTTACTTATGATCCACGAATAAATGAATTTGAATTTGAATTTGATGGACTCATTTATCTTTAAGCGACGATACCTGCGTCAAAATTTTAAATGACACATTATGCACATTATTCGTCTTTATAGTTTTTATTAACAAATGATAGAACGGTTAAATATTTAACTGTCATCAGTTCATGTAGGTTGATTAGATATGAACTTTAAAACGTTTAACAAATTCATAACTAATCATTTTTATATTTGGCAACCTGATAATTATCAGTTTTTTGTTATAAGTACTTAAAAAAAGCTTATTTAAAATTTATTTCAGACGTCTGCTTTCTTTCATAATAATCTGGATTATGTTTGATCTTATAATTGTATTTAATTTGAACTGACTGTTTCATGATTTATGTTGTTATATTTAACAAAGTTATAAATTATAATTTATAAGTTTATAACATTGGTAAATATAACAACATACATTTAAATACAACAAAAAAAACTTGTGTGTGTAAAAAATATTGATAATAATCTATATTGTTTACACTCACAAGTATTTTTTAGTTTAAATGTCTTAACTAACACTGAACAGTGAACCTTTCATTTAATGCCTCATCAAAACAATCACTAATACTCGTTTTATCGCCTTTTTATTTTGGTTGACTGATTTTAGGATCGTTCCTTGCGAGAACACGATTCTATTTTTATTGGTTGCTCTAATGGATTTTAGTAATATGATCCTTAATTTCTACGTTGTTTTTTACTGCACCGAACTTTCGAGATCCTGTACCACACACGATTTAATTTTAGACTTTATCGAAGTTATCAACGACAAAGATAAAATTTGATGCTGTTGATTAGCTACATGGTTATTCACGAATCAGGTTTATGGAATTAACGAACCTACTTTGGAATATCCCGTCAGTATTATCTTTTTTTTAAGAAAAACAAAAAATCTTATTGCAATGTAACCCGGACTAGATAAGATTTTAACTAATATTGAGGGTACAGAAAGTCCCTCAAAGGTGAATATTGGTATGAATGTTCTGAACGCCATCATAAATTGCAAAAAAACAAATCGAAGGTTCTCTGAAATTGTTTATTACGTTTTTGAGAAAAACAGTATGTTTTATCGTAAAATGATGGTTAACAAATTGATAGATCAAATAGATAATTTTTCTTATTCCCTATTTCCCTTGGTCATGGCATTACGCGTGAACGGCTAGAACGATTTTGCTAATTCTTGTTTTGTTGTGTTTGTTATTGTCAGGCAAATGTTCATTTCATCATGTACATTTGGTATAAAATATAGAAAACATGCTCGATAAAGTAATATTTGTCTTATTTAACGTAACAAACGGTTTATGGTCTAATACGTACCTTCTTATTCTGAATTAGAATACCGATTCTGCATCTCAGCAATATTTTCAATTCGTCCATGGGTCTCCTCAGATCTTTTTTTTTTTAAACGACTCCTGTGTCGCGGGGGTGTTCACAAACATACATTTCACACACACAGAGCACACCCAGAGTCAGAACAAATCTTTGCGAATCACACAAAGATTTGTCCCATGTGGGGATCGAACCCACAACACCAGCGCAGTTGAAAGCGGCGAGGCGACCGCTTTAACCACCACGCTAACCGTGCACTTAAAGCAGAGCAGAGCAGAGCACTCAGATTGTAAGCTTAATCACAAGACGCCTAGTTATAAGGTAACATAAAGACATTATACACTAAAGAGGTTCTGTCTATATTTTCGCTATATTAAATTTCGCCTACACCAAGGACTTTCCCATGTCCATATTCAAGTACGATCAAATAAATTGAATCATAATATCTGTCTGTTCAGCTAGCAGTGCAATTGTTGCCTCGTATTTTGTGTCTATGCAACAATTTATAAGGCTGGTACGAGCATTGGTTTATTGTGGTCAATTGTTACAAGTCTGTGTTATTTGAGCTGAAGTGGTCGCTTGTAGTCACACCCACAGAAAGTCCCGACGATTCGGTTATTTAATAATAAACTCATAGAAAGTGGGTGTATTGGTTTCACTCTTGGGTATGTTTTGTAAATCTGTTCAAAGGATACTAATGTCTTGACTGCAATCCTTTTCCTAAAACTATCATTAGATATTAGCGTAGCAATGTATAATGATGTAATATTCTGCATATTTTTGTCTTTTCTTTGTATTTTGTATATTATTATAATCTGTAGGGTAAAGGCGGGATACATGCCCCAGTGGGATTGATGCCTCACTTTCAAAAAACCTCACTTCCCAAAGTCGCCACTAAAAATATTTATTATAACTAAGAGCCGCAGTCACCCCGCACCTCGGGTAGCCATTGGCCGTCGTGCTGTGAATACGTGTTTAGCTTGTGTGTGCATTTATCTCCGCGGCGAAGTTTACAAAGACGTCAAAGTTTTAAAGGTAAGTTTTAGCCGTTGTGTAACTTTTAAAGTAGTTATTAATTCCGTTATATTTTTAATTACGTCGGTGTACTGATTAACTTTTAAACTATCGCGTTGCATGATTATTATTATAATTTAGACGGGAATTAACGCGAAACATGCATATTATTTACCTTTCGGCTATACAGTACGCTATAGAAAACGGCCGGTGTAACCCGTTGCCGAAACGTATAGCCGAAAGGTGTACTGATTCATCAATTATACATCTTGATGCAAATAATTCGTCATTTGTTTTTAATTAGTTTAAATAATACTTGGGGCATCTATCCCTATCAAAAAGGATAGTTGCCTTGATTTTTCGAAGGATAGGTGCCCCTAGGGGCATCTATCCCTCCATACAAAATGTTTTAAATTTTAGGCGATTTTAGTTGCTTTTAGTAGTTTTTTGTACAATTTGTTGTTTTTTGGAGTATAGTTATATTGGTAGAAATTTGTAGTTTTTGATAATTGTTGGTAGTTTTAACTAGAGTTTGGTAATTCCACTGGTTAATTTTGATAGAATTTGATAGATTTTGGTGTATCTGGTAGCATTTGGTTGTTTTTTATTAGTTTTTGGTGGCTTTTGATACAGTTTTGTGTTTGGTATATTTTGGTTGTAGTTTTTGTTGGTTTAGATGGATTCTGTTATATATTGTATTTCTTGTTATTTTTTTTCCACTGATAAACTATGAAGCACTTTGTATAACTCGGGTGAATGTTCTATTTCATATCAGGTGTATTAAAAGCCCTCAGCTATGATTCGGGTTTCAAAATACACCCGCTATGAAATCGACTACATTCACCTTTTGGTGTTTTATATATTGTACCTTCAATTATGTGTTTACGTGTATTTAGGTGCTTTTTCTGATTGTAGTATAACCATGCCACAAAAGTATAAAAGACATGTTCCTGGACTAAAGAACAATTGCAGTCAGCTTTCGATGAAATAGACAGAAATACCATGGGGATAAACGAAATATCCCGACAGTTTGGGATTCCATCAAGAACATTGCGAAGACGTTATGCTGCTAAGAATACATTTTATTGTTTTATTTAGAATGTTTTTTTATGATTATGCATGTTAAAACTTAATAATTTATATTTAATAATAAGAATGTAATATTCTTATTTATGTTGAAATTGCTTATAAAACTTTATTAATGTAATTTTATTTGATCTCATAATATAATTATATTCTAAGACAATTAAAAGACTTTAAAAACTGCAAAATACTTTTCATTATTAGGGCCATGTTTCTTGGAAACAATTTCTGTTTTAGGGGTAGCCTTCTACTTCTAAAACACTAATTGTCCTCTAAACCTTATAAAAGTTTGGTTGAGTTTTTCGTTAAAACATTATAAAGTGAATCTATCTCGCACCGCAGGCATCTATCCCTCTTAGTATTTTCATGGTGGGGCATCTATCCATACGGGTAGGCATCTATCCCCAAAAAAGGAGTTCCACAAAAAGCTAAATTCTGCAAAATCTGTAATTAACAGGTCTAAAAAACCAAATCACAGTTAAACATAAAGAACTAAACTAGCTGAATTCATACTCATTATTTATATACAATGAATATTTTCAAAATTAGGGGGTAATTTCAAAAAGTGGGGCATCTATCCCGCCTTTACCCTACTCAAAGTTTATTATTATATTTGATTTTCATCAAATTTAAAGAAAAGAATACAAATTAATTCATGACATTGACAAATGAAAACAATATTAAAAAGTATAATGTTTTAAACTTTCGCGATCTGAGAACATTTTTCAAAAATTAGACAAGGGTCTAAATCGCGTAATTATTATACAGGTAAATAAATACCTATCCTTGACGTTTCAAAATGATTCAAACCCGTTGTCTAATTTTTGAAAATATTAAAAAGTTGCAAGTCAAATCTAAATTTAAAATGATTAAAGATAACATTTTGAAGATAAATTCTGATGATATGTAAACAGAAGTAAATTATCTTCGGGTTATATGTTAAAATGAATCCATTGTCTTACTAAACGATTTCAACATCATGTTTGTTCCAATCAAGACAAACAAAATTGTTGAAACAAACAACCAGTAAGACGTCAGCCATGATGAATAAGCCATAATTTATTAAAGTTTCTCATTCCGCCAAAGACTAAAGATGTACCGAGTTTGTGGTTTTCGGTATTCGAATATTTAAGGACTTGTTCGGAAAGGATTTATTCAGAAATTCTTCTTCTTCGTCGTGTCGAACCGTTGTATTCAGAAATTGAATCAAGCATTGTATTGTATTGAGTATCCAAATTCTGGGTAATAATATTTGAAGTACTTAAAACTTCAATAAAACGTTTATTTCGCAACCCTGACAAAAGTTCATGCGTTATGCTTGTAGAAAACTGCGGGTAGCAACTGCGGCAGTCAATAATGTCTGTAGTGTAAATATGATTTAAATGAATCTTTATTAAAAAAAAACAGAGTTGTTGTTTGGCGTTTAGTTTCAGGAACCAAGGAAAAAAAGTAATTCCAAATTTTGAATCTTTTTGAATAATTGGTATTTAAGTACCAAAATTTTAATAATATATATTATAACGAATGCCACGTAAACGAAGCCGCGTGCAAAACCTAGTTCTAATTAATTTTAATTAAAACTGATATAATAATGTTAATAATGTTTAAAAAAAAAAGGTTTGCCCGCGGCTACATTACAACCGTCATTCTGTATTCAAATGTAGGGTACTTTAATGATGCGTTTTCTTGGAAGTATTCGTATCCTGTACATGAATCTGTCCCTGTCTGTACATCACTACCAAACACACCCAACCCTGAGCAGTAGGTGGCAGAAGTAATTGAGCATTGTCTTGTGATGACGTAGGCGTTTCATGATTTTATTTGACAAATCTTCGTACAGACTGCTACACTTCAACCTATACAATGCCAGTATAAGCTGGACTTGAGTTTTTTTTTCTTCGGGGGTGTTCACAAACATACATTTCACACACTCAAAGCACACCCAGAGTCAGAACAAATCTTTGCGAATCATACAAAGATTTGTCCCATGTGGGGATCGAACCCACAACACCAGCGTAGTTGAAAGCGGCGAGGCGACCGCTTTAACCGCTACGCCAACCGTGCACTCAAACGGAAAGCATATAACTACAACACGAAACCATTTTATACTGGGAATGTATAGGTTGATGAGTAGCAGTGTGTATGTGTTCCGTGTTATTAATAGCTTTGATGATTTGTTCGATGCTGTTGTTAGTTGTGCTTGATTGATTTGGATAAATATGAATTATTGTATACAATTGTTTTATGATTGGCTACTATCAGAGTCATTGGAAATAGGTTGTAGTAAGAATTTATTATTTAATGGTTAAATTTAAACATTATTTAATGGATATGGATTCTGATTAAGATAATATTTATTACTGTTCATTTTTAAGATAGTAAAAAGGCATGGGAGTTTTCTCATAAAAGATTTTTCTCGCAACACAATGTAAGTAAGTACCAAGTCCATTTATTAAATTATATAGATTATGAAACAAAAATGCTATTATTGTTAATTAAAATGCTATAATCATTTTCATAAAAACATAACATAACATCACGCCCAAATTAGCCAGAAGGGTGTGGCAGAGGTGTACAGTATCCACAGTTCACCTGATATGTTTAGGTCCCATGGGATAGGGGGTGAGCCTATCGCCATCCACCAGTCACAATTCTAACTCCGTGCTGCTATTGAGAATTTCCTAAAGAAATATCACTTTGCCAGACCCGGTAATTAAACCCGAGACCTCGCGGTGAGAGGCGCATATGCTAACCACTAGACCATCGAGGCAGACTTCTTTATTTTTTATTTTATTCCCCGATTTATTTTACAATCATACCTAAATCCAAACCTGTTCTAATACTGTACGTTTTCTTTCTAATCTTCTTTTTTTTAGTTTAATGTCTGAGAGTACGTTTCGTCTGACGTAAATACGACTTAGGAATTCTTATTAAGTTGTCTAAATAATGAGGCTCAGCGCCCTAACAAACTAGCCGCCCTCTACACACGTAAATAAATGGTCTACTTCATTATTATTGCATGAATTGTAATCTTATTTACGTTTGTGAAACTTTTTTGTCACTTGTTTGTTTTTTCACAAAACGTTTGAGTTCAGAAAAAAATATACAATGACTCCTAATTATAAATAAATAAATATTCCACAACTCAAACACAACGCCATCTAGTCCCAAACTAAGCAGAGCTTGTACTATGGGTACTAGAATAACTGATACTAATACATATATACTTTTCTTTTGTAAATACATACTTATTATACATAGAAACACCCAGATTAAGACAAACCCCCATGTTCATGCACACAAAGATTTGTCTTAAGTGGGAATCGAACCCACGACCTCGGCATCGCAGGCAGGTACCTACACTACCCACTCCGCCATCCGGTCGTCAAAGATAAATAAAATATGACTCAAAATGCTAGTAAAGTCGTTATTATGAGAATTATATATTTATGACAACGTTCATAATTATTTAACAAAATATTTTTTATTTGAGTAAACATGACCAACAAATGAATATATGCTACGGTTACAAAATGAAAAGCTTTTAATTTGTTTTTCTTATTCAGTAACAATACAGTGTATTATAATTGTACACAAATGATTTGTATCGGACACGAATAAATTCGACACATTTGGCACAAATAAAACATTGATGAAACTGTTTGGTAATTTATTCGTATAGATTATGTAGAATGGGATTACAATTGAATTCATTTCACTGAAAAGTGTTTGATCCAGCTATTTCATCTATATACTCGTATTTTATACTGCCAGCTGACGATTTAATAATAATAAATTTGGATTTTTTACATTAGATAAAACGCCTGAAGCAATTACACTATCAAATGGTCCCAATGACAAGGCCAAATACTCACATTCACTCACCAAAGCACAACCAGTCTCAGAACAAATATTTGCGAATCACACAAAGATTTGTCCCGTTTTATTATTTGTTATCATCAAAATAATGCGTAAGCTACAATTAAAACTGAAATCAATGATTTTTTTTAAACGTATTTGCGCTCTCCTGTCTTCTCATTCCACCAACGATTTCGCAGCTGACTTACACTAAAATTCATTATGCAACTCCCGTAAACATTTCACAAAGTATCGCTTGAGAGGAAATAATTAACCAAAAAAACCAGCAGGCCCACGGTCTATTAATATTGCCCAATTTTACCCCAATCGAAATTTACTAGTACAAACTGAATAATTTGGTAGAAAATTGCAGTTTTCCTTGGATTTACGTTTTAACTGCAGTAACTGTGTAGTTCTATACTGTCTAAAACTGTTATAAAAGACGATATTATGTATTTTTATTATTATTACAAGCTGCTTCCCGCGACCTGAACCCCAAATTTCTCGCTGATTTTCAGTCTATTTATAACAAACTTAAAAAAAAACACATTCTCTTAATGATAATTTGCAAAATTAATTATTCTAACTAGCGTTTCCTTGTCTTGTATGAAGATAAATTACGTACAAGCTACCTCACGTAAATAAAAGAATGTTAACATAAAAGCGTACATCTATCCTTGTTTTAACGAAGGCCATGAATAAATAAGTACCAATTATCCTTATTAAACATAATTTCATGTATTTGATTTTAAAAATGAACTCTCTTTATTGAGTTGCTAAAATGAAAAGTAAAATAGTAATAAGGGTAAATTCTCTATTCATTCTTTAATGAACGAAACTTTTAACCCTCGAAAATAGTCCGTCCAAATAATTCTCCCACAATGCAATTTACCGTGATCGCGTATACATTTATTATTAAACCCTGCCATATCTACTGCAAGATTAAACGGTGACTTGTGCGAAGATTAAATCCAGGATTTTATTCCCATATTGCAGTACATTTCCACCCCACGGTTGAGGCAGAAAACTAGAGTATTCGTTGCGGGTAGCCAAGCTTTAAGGGTTGACGAACTAGCGTTTACAGGTTAACCTCAAACGAGAACGATGTTAGTGGTGAACGGTTCTGAAAGTTGGTAGAAATTTAATTTCAGAATATTATATTTCGGTGTGAATATTTAAAGTCTATTTTCTTAATTATAGTTGATTATTTATTTTAATTTAGGTATTGGGTTTTGATGATTGTCGATATTCATTATAGTTAAAACAATCTCTATAATTAGGTATATGATGTAAATTGAAAACTATATCTACAAAATGATGATAAAATTACAGCTTACAAAATTTTTGGTGGTTAACCGCTACTGATATTATAAGTGGTTGCCGAAAAAGCAAGTTTTCGACAGCCGGACAGCCCTGCAAACTGTAAACCAAGATTTATACGGAGGTCGTGCTTATTTATACCCACCAGCCTTATTTTTATTCCCCATGTGATATTTTTAATGAGGCAACTGAATAGCACTGCTGCACCTTTTATTAACTTTTAAAAGCATTAGTCCCGAATAGTGGGAATTTACCACAAGTTATGTCCCTTGACTGTTTGTTTATAGTTTTAGTACAATAAAACTGATTTCACTTAGGATTCCACAGCCATAATAATAGGCGCATTTCGTACTAAAGTTTGGAATATAAATAAGATTTCTTGAAAAAATCTGGAAATAGTTTTACGGGCATTTCTGTACTTAACTACTTATTTTAAATACTATATTTTATTTATGTTACTTGGCGGTAGGTTTTAAAACTTTATGGTAATTTTATAGCTACTTTATGGCAAAATAATTGAAATAATTTCTTATGTGTAATGAAAAGCCGTAACATAGTTTTGTTTTATAGTCATTATAATAGCAGCATTAAGTCAACGTCAACAAACATCTGCGACTCTAAATTGTATTTTTTTAAAGTAGTTTTAATTTATTTATAATTATTTTTTTTATAACTAACATTTATAACACAGCAAAAGGTAAAAAAAGACATTAAAGTTACAAAACATACCAAATACTAAAAAATAAAATTATTTAAAACTTATTAGAATGGAAAGTAAAAAAAATATAAAAAATAGGATTTTCTCAAGATTTATATACTAAGCTAGCATTTACAAAACAAAATAATTCTGTATACATAGATCTATATAGACCAAACCCAGACTAATCGCGAGGGATCTATATTAAACTGAAATGTTATTATAACCATTATTATATTATACCTACAGTAAACAAAGGAACAATGTTATTTTTGGACCAAATACCATTGGATATAAACATTATAAACCCAAAATTTACCAATTTACCCCTCTATTTGTTTTAACTGAATTTGGGTCCGATGGTCGTATGCAAATGAAGTCATTAGAAAACAAATATTGGATAAACATTTTTCCAGTTTGGAATCGTCTCTCGCGCAAACTATTCAGTTTAGAAAGAAATTATATTAGAAACCTCAATATCATTTTTAAAGACCTATCTATAGATCACACGTATGGTTTGATGAAAAAAAAAAAATATTGTTTTTTTTCTAATTTTGTATGAAAATCTTAATGCGGTTCACCGAATAGAGAGAACAAAATAAAGATTATTTGTATTGTATTGTATTGAATACATCTACTTACCAAGTTTCCACAGTATACCTATATAGCTCTTATAGTTACGGAAAAAAGTGGCTGTGACATACGGACGGACAGACATGACGAATCCATAAGGGTTCCGTTTTTTGCCATTCGGCTACGGAACCCTAAAAATGAGCCAATGAGCTAACCCATGAGCGATAATGGGTTAAGATTTTTGTTTGATCGCGATCGTAAGTGTTAAATAAACGAAGCAATATTTAGAGTTAATATTATTCTGATTTAATGATTATTATATAGGAAGTATATTTTTGCAGTATATCTGTTGATATTTTTTTAGGAGTTTAAGTGAATAAACTCCATTGAGAGCATTTCATCTAATCCAATAGAAGCTGCTATTTTATATCAATTGTTTGGTTTGCACTAGTAATTTTCGATTGGTAAAGGTAAAAAAAAATGTATTTTTTACCCGACTAATAATTACTTTTATTTGTCGCATATCCATTATCTTTAAGGAAACAAATCGTCAGCTAGCTCTAGCATATGCCAGCTTTTAGCACTAATACGTAAACAAAAACATTCATTTGCGCCCAAACATAAACTAATCTGAATTGTAGCAAACAATTAATTGAAGAAAACAAAGCGTCACAGCCAAAATTAAGCTACATTTGTTTTTTTAAGATATTGGGTAAGCTACAATTTAGACTAGATTTTAGGGCGGAATAAATTTCTGAACTTTAATTTTACGTGTTTGGGCCCCCTCACTTCTCATTCCACAAACGGAACCGCAGCTGACTTTCACAAAAAAAACATTAAGCAACTCCCTTAAACCCACAATGCTTCGCTTGAGAGGAAGTTGGTCATCGATGACTAACACGAGCCCGCCGAGCCAATTCGAGAAAAATTCGTAATTATCATCATCACATTTACAGCCACTGCAATCGGTGAAAGATAAATTTATTCACAAGTCAAAACTGCTTCTACAACTGATTAAACATCTTAGTTTACATTCCCCAGATTTAAGTCTCACTTAAAAGTCGATGCAGTTTACATTCCCCAGATTTAAGTCTCACTTAAAAGTCGATGCAGCTGAACTTCTATCTTTCACTCAACTTTAACAGCCCTAATATTTGATGAGTACAACAAGATCAAATGAAACAGCAATGTACCGTACATCAAGGGGCTCGTCTCTCGGCCTCAGCATCAACTACTTTAACAAGGGTACTTGAATCAGAATATATTATCACGCGATCAATAGATAGGATTAATCCAATATATATTTAGATAACATCTTGAACTACTCAAATATCCCAGTAACCTATTCTTGTTGGTTTAGTAGTTCGCTATTAAGTAGTGATGGGACGAATCAATTTGTTACATTTTAAAATTCAAATACTGGATTATTTATTTTAGGAAAATACTATTTACTTGATACACAATTTGGCATTTTGTGTTTTAATGTCAATAACAAAACTATCAACCCTAATATTAACCATATAAATAATTTATTACAGGAATAAATTAGATAGCATGTAAAATTGAATATTCTAATGTGTGATCTAAGTGAAAAAGCTTCAAGGTCTCAGGTGACCACTTTGCGCTAAATAAAATATCTAAATTTTAATCTAGATTATAATAATAATAATAAAAACTCTTTATTGTACACCAAACACAAAGCAATAGAAAATAATGACATAAGATATTTACACAAAAAGGTATGGTAATACAAGTGGCGGCCTTATCGCCTTGTGGCAATTTCTTCCAGGCAACCATTGGTAGGAAAGAAAAATTATAAAGTGTGAATTTAGGGGAGCGCGCGGTGTATAAAGATGTGAAAACTAAAAATTAAACTGTTTAATATCTTTAATAATACATTATACATAATTAATAAAATATAATAATACTGTAGGTACTAATACGTATATAAATAAATAGTATTTATATAAATACATAATAATACATATATAAATAATGGTAGTAAATATAATATTTCAAAAATAAATATAGATGTGTAGCATAATTAAGAGACACAACACATAAATAAATAAAGCAAAAAAACTGAAGGGATATCATTTTATTGTAGACAGGTAGTGTTCATGGACCTTTTTTTTAAAAACTGGTAGTGATTTTGCACCTCTCACATTAGCCGGCAGCGCATTCCACAATCTGACAGCTTGTACTGAAAAGGCCTTGTCCATAAATTTTGTGGAATGTTCAGGCATTTTTAATCTCTGGTTCTCAGATGACCTTAAAAACTTCGTGTGGGTGTCATGCAAGTAACTAAAACGTTTTTTAAGGTAAAGGGGTGTTATATTCTCTGAAATATATTTGTACGAATATAAATTTACTTTTCATCGAATACGAATATGTATTCGTATTTTCAGCACTACTATTAAGGTTAACGTGTCTAGTTACGAGATGAACAAGGTTCTTAAGATGGGCCGATCTACAAGTACAGTGTCAAGTTTTCATGAATATGTGTACGTATAAATAAGATATGGCTACTGATATTTGTATAAAATGGAAAGGTCTGAGGAGTACACAACAATTCGCTGAAGTCAAATATGTATAAATGGTTTTAAAAAATGTATTAAAACATAGCTTATCTATGCTAAAATTTATGTTATACTTTTTACTTTACATTTGACACTGACTACCTAATGTACCCTGCGTTTTCAATATTTAATTAAAAACAATTAATTGTAGAATACTCTTGTCTAATATAAGTTAATTATTTATTTAAATATTTACAATACTATCCTAACTATAATTCAATATTTTAAAGTAATTAAATAAATACCTAACTATATATATATACATTTAATAAAAGAATAATATAAAATTATTAAATAAACCAAAACCCGTAAAAAAAAAATTCATTAAAAAAATATTAATGAGCGGCTAAAATTTTTATGAAGATTTTTCACTCTGTCCATTTGCTTTTTTCTTACTTATTTACAAACGTTAAGCCATTCCCCATATACTGTTGCCTTTTCATAGTAATTTATTATGCCTTTTTCTATGTTAATAAATAGGTACGTCTTTCGACTTGAAATGTCAAGAGTGGCAACACGTGTAAAGGGGGCAGCATTTCTTAGAATTGAAACTAACCCGCTTACATCAAAAAGGTAGCGAATAAAGCGTCCCGCTATCCAATATTAATATCGCTCTTCCAAAAAGTTTGAACTGTAAGCAACTCCGTTATCAATATTCATAAGCGCGAGACGTTGTATCTGAGGCTAGCAATAAACAAAGCCCGTACCGAGTGAACTAAAGCAAAGTAACCGATCCCGAAGAGCTCTTACTTACCGCTCGCTCATAAATTTCAGTTTGCAACTTGCACCGACTAACATTCGATCAATAAGTGTTTTGTATGGGTTCTATATTTGCAAGCTAATACGCCACATCAAAACTTCCATGCCTGCCGAGCCAATATTACTTACGTCACGAGGCGGTTGTTAGTCATTTCGAAAGACCATATCCGACTTATCCTGTTCGCGAATGTGAACGTTTACGGCGTTGGGGTTAAAGCGAACTGTTCTATAGTTTTGTTTACTTGAGTAAAGTGTAATGTGGTAATAAATTCTGTTGCACCAGTGCCAATAATGATGAGGTCACGTGTTTGGTTACAAGAGCTAAATCAGATCGTGTTTTATAGTGCCGTGCGTAAAATTGTTTTATAATTTCAAAGGTTTTAACAGTTCCATTATCTGTTACATTCAGTTTGACGGGTAAAGGTTGAACGTATTGTTGTATCGTGCTTTATTCACTCAGTATCGGCAATGATCGTAATTATATCGAACATTATGGCTATTTATTTTTACTCTCAAATTTTGGCAATACTATTGCATTTAGTGCTTACCGTTTACGACCGTTATCTCGGCCTTAAAGGTAGAATAAAAATCATAAAACCTCACAATTTAATCACGAGAAATTTTATACGGCATCACGTTTTTTCGGCGTAAAATACCATTTCCAGTTTATAACATAACGCGAGCGTGACTTGATCAAATAAAGTAAGGAGATTATAAATCGGGTAGTTACTCTATCAGTGCATTAAATAATTTTGGGTGGATTAAAAATTCATCAGGTACGTTTCTTTGTGAATGATTTGAGAAGTGCGGGTGGCCAACAATTTGATCCATTATATCCGTAGGTGGGCTGGAGATCTTTGGACAAAATGACCCCTAATTTCCTTGTTAAGGTAAGGGACGGTAACTGCATCCAAAGTATTAATCTAGAGCCATAAACCTTTTAAAAAAAGGACTTTTTTGATTCATGGGCAGGTTCCTAAGTAACTTGTTATGATATGCAATTTGTCTAGGATTTGAATAAGCTGTATTGACATAATGACATCATTGCTTATTTAGTATCTTCTTTATATGACGACGTGTAAGTATCAACTACATCACATCAATATCCACTACTAACATCTGAATGTATATTCCAGAATGACTACGATAATTATTATTATCTTCTTTTGATATTTAGCCCTCTTAAATCTCTCTTGACAAGACCTTTTTACATTTTTCTTACTATAATTTTGGTCGATAATTTGATAAGAATTATTAATACCGGTAGATAATTATGTTTGTGTAAAGCGTTCTAAGAAAAAAGAAGGGTTTATGTATTCGTCATAGCTCGTCAAAATTTCAAGTCCAAATACAATCTCTGTGCATTTTTATTACATAGGGCAGGTTTCTACATCGATAACTTAATAGCCTAGTACTGTAGTAGTAAAACGTAGACAAGAAAATCATAATTTAATTGTGTTACTTTTATTTTTACATTGAATTATACATTTTTTTCACAAACCAAGAAAGAAAACCTATTTAGCTAAAATTTAATTACTTATTACCTAAAGTAATTAACTATGTACAAACCTAATCTGATAGACCGCTGCCAGTGGACAACGTTCCCAAAATGCTGGCAGCATTGCCACGTTGTTTGGCAATGCTTGAATTCTGGCCGTAATAAATATCAATTAATAATAATAAATAGTAATTGTGTCACTTAGATATTTGGTGATATAATAATTTTCTCGATGAACAACCTACTTGAAGATTGTGAAACAGGTTTTTGATCTGACTGTTCTATCATTATCGACATATTGAGCACAACAAATGAATACAAACATTATTAATTTTAAAGTAGATTACGGAACGGCCGGAGTATCAAATGTTTAATTAAAATTTATGAGGGATGATTCGTTAGGTATTACATGGCAGTGTTACAAGTAATATTAACCCATAATAACCGAGGGTTAGCGAAATCCCTTTGTTTCAAATCCCGTTAGGATGGTTATTACGTACAAATGGTTTTACGTATTATAATGTTAATATCGTATTAATTTATTAATTGAGCGGAAAATGCTGTACTGTGTATTTGGATAATTGATTGAATTTAATCATATAATTCAAAGGTCGAGCAGGTGTAAACGCGACTACTGATACCTTTACTAGGTACTGAATTTGTTTATCAATAAAATTAATGATGTTCAACCAAATGAAAAAAAAATCAAACGAAACACCATGCACCATGCAGTAGTTTTAATGATTAACCGCCAGGTCTAAATTTTAAGTTAGTTTAAATAACAATAAATAATAATACTATGATATGACAACAGAATTATATTCATAAATAACAGATTTTGGTTTATCTATCGGAGTTGTTCAAGACTCAATAAAATTATCCTTTGGCTTCACTATCGGTGACCAATTGGTGTAAACGCACAATATAAATAATCAAAGACAAACTTATTTTGGTAAAAAAACTTTGGTGACGGTGGGTTAGGGGATTGGTTACGGTGGCCAATCCCCTAAAACTATATCTCGTGTTCTTCCAAAGGACTGGCGAACAAACAAACAAATCATTACACATATGGTTGAATGAACTAAAAGCACGCACAAAATTAACTATTTAACCAAACATATTCTGTCACTCAGACCTGTCACCAAATTACAGTACTGTCTATTTATGCCCACAGCATGCATCGTGTCGCTACTGTTTAAAAAATATGGCAATTATACCAGTGAAGCCAGTCAAAACTAAATATACCTTTGACAATTCTGTAAACCTTGCTCACAGTGAACGCGATCCGCGAGCACAGTTTTTGAACATTGATCCAAAACGTGCTTCAAGTTTTTTTCTAATAAAGTACTTTTATCACTCAAATAAAGAACAATATGTTGAATTTTTAATATTAAAAAAACTTAGTTAAATATAATCGCGAAACCTTTTATTGATAATTTAACAATTAATTAAATAAATTAAATATCACTTCATAAACTTAATTTAATAAGTACCTAACTATGCACAAAAAAGAAAAGGAACATGTAAAAAATCTATGTCAGCCGCGGAGGTAAAAATAATAATAATAAAAAATATATTATTAAACTTAGTATTGCTACTTTTATCTTTCACTGATTTCGTATTAGACAAACATTGGGCCAAGCAAAAATAATTTCTGCAGTCCCTCGTTGGGCGCCAGTATCTAAAGCTGTCGTTATTCAGTCTTCCTTATACCTTTCTCTACGCAGATTCACAATAGTACTTTCTAAATCTATAGCTTAATAATTTTGATCAGTTAACCGTTAAATGATTGATCAGTTATATCCACCATTAGTGACGGGTAGTAATAGTTTGTTAAGAGATTCACAAATTGCACTTTGAATATAGAATATTCTGTTTGTTTTGAATTCCAATGAGCGTCTTTAATATCACAAACAATATCGTTAATATTCAATTTGTATCTTTGAAAACTGGTTGATACACAGGATAGCTAATATTATTAAAAGTAAATACTTATTTTTATTAAACCACGCTTCCAGTTAGGCATTAAACTCATTCTGTCACGTAGCGACGTCAATGTAACCCCAGGTTATGATGAAGTACTCTGCCAGCACCAATCAATGTGTGACTAATGGGAGAAATTAATTACTACATGCTCCTAAACAACGTGTGTTGTAATACTAACTAGTGCACTCGGTTTTCCTCACGTGGCTATTCAATCAAGTTAGTTACAAATTAACCTCAGAATTAATATGGAATTGATAATGTAATTAAAAAGAAACTCACAATCGACTTGAAAACTAACATATATTTTTATTAAAACTGACGTGAGTTTGTAACATTATTCAAATTATGAAATACGGGTGTTACTCACGTAGTGTTGGTCTATTTAGTCGACCGCGGTTTCGCAAGACAAGACAAGACAAGGCAAGACTGGCTGCGACTCAGGCGCGACGTATCGCACTCTCTTAATAATGCCTAGACGTATAGGCGAAACCGCGGTCGACTAAATAGACCAACATTACGTGAGTAACACCCGTATTTCATAATTTGAATAAAACTACCATATACTTTTTAAATTTCGATTATTCGTGTGTGATTATTCTGTGCAATAAAAATAATAAAAGCCAAAGTATTTAATAAAATTATATTCCTTCTTTAACAAATTAAGAAATATATATAATGTTGTAACCTCTGAATCTGACTGAGCTATTCTACAGAGTGGCTCATTTATATGGGTCAGTTTGGAATTATAAGACAAACACAAATCTTTTCTTAGGAACCATGACATCAATTTTAGTAAAAACAAAAACTTTATCTATCTATAGGACTGACTTACAACCAACGCAAAACGTAAACCGCTGCTCGAGGAGATTTGAGATTTGGAGAGCGTATTCCTTACAGAATTTGATCATTGATCATCAAAAATGGAACTATGACGAGCCATCGTGTGACATTCAGTTTCATATAACGAGGAATTAATCAGAGAGTAAACTTTTTAATTTATTATCATTTTGGCCTTTTAGAATACTTAATGAGTTATTAAATATTATAATAGAAACAGCCTTTTCAGGCAATGGAAATGTATGTATAAGGATCCAGAAATAGCATAGGTTTCCTTTTATTGATTTCGTCTTAGATTGTATTTATTTTAATCTAGACGTTTTTAATAAGATCTAAACTAAAACAGAGTATTAATTTCAATCAATTTACTCGCAATTTTATCTCTTGCCCTGAGTTAACAAGAACGGCTTTAATACGAGCAGTTTGCGAGCGTCAGTCGGAACTCATCAAACAAAAAGTCACCGTCCAGATAGCTCTTCTTTTAATATTTATTCAGGTTTCAATTTCCAGGAATACTCCGAACATTTCACTGTATTTTTACGGCAAAGCTCATTGGATCAAAACGTGCAGAGGACCAGACAGAGGGCTTCATATCCACAGTTGCTATGTTAGGGATTTTTCCAATATTTTGGGGTATTTTGTGTTGGGGAAAATTAATAGGAAAAAAGAAAAGAGATCAAACCTGGAGTCGACAAGGTACCCATGTACAATGAATTTTGTGTTAGTTTGGTAGATTATTTCAATCATCTGATTCACAGAGCAGTCACAGGTGATGTTATGTTACCAAATAACCTATACATAAAAGTATGAAAAGGTAAGTTTTTACGTAACAAATCATCACGCCTATATTTACCTAGCGAAATGTAGCAGAGATGTACAACACCCACACTTCAACTGTTATGTTTAGGTCCCATAGGATAGGGTGTGAGCCTATCGCTATTCAATAGGCGCAATGCCAACTCCGTACTGCTATTGTGAATTGCCAGATGGCAAGTTCTCAAATAATACTTTTGCCCGACCCGGTAATCGAACCCAAGACCTAGCGGTAAGCGATACACAAATTAGACCGCTAGACCAACGAGGCAATACAGTAAGTTAATAATTCAACCTAAAACTAATAATTGCTTGTGGACTTTTGATTTACGAAACAATCTTTTTAAAAAACGGAGTTAAGCTATAGAATAGTCCTAGCAACCCAGCTCATATCGAACATTTCGCACGTAAGGTAAATAGTCCGGACGTTTTCACTGAAATAACACTCGTACTTCCACTAATATCAGATTTCTTATTGTTCTTCACTTCATTCCATTAAGGTTTGTGTAAGGGACACTTTCGATAGATGTTTTCTTTGTGATTTAGTGGCGGTACATATCTATGAGATATTGTCTGAGCTGGTTCTTAATTGGATATCGTTCAATTCTGAAGAAATAATATCCACCTTTTGTTTTGATGTAAGTGATATCTACATTGTAATAGAATGTTGGCACAAAGTGTAAATTCGCAGCTTTTATCGTCTTTTTAAACGACGAAAAAAATGGAGGAAGTTTTCAAGTCAACGTGTATATTATATTTTTTTATGTTTTATGTTAGACCACGCATTATTTTTTTTCTGAGTGGTTCGATTTTGATAAATACAATATTTTTTTATTCGAAGGAGGGACCTTGAGGGTCATGATCTGATGATGGAATCCTAGGAAAATTGAGAAAAACCCTCGAATGTTATAGGCAATTAGAGTGTTTTCATATTTATTTCTGAATGTATTTAGATATTTGCGTCTGAAAGCCATTATTTTATATTGCTTAGCTGATGATGGAAAGTACAACTTCTTAACGGTTAGGAATAAGGTAAAGGAAGATTAATAAAATATAATATTTTATAGTTTACGTTACTAAGTTCAATACCCAAGACTTAAAATGCTCATGCTTTTTACTTTTTAGTTCTTTTTCGACGGTTTATTTTTTTGTTTTAAATAATTTTATTCGATAATAGCTAGTTCCAGTAAAGAACATATATCTTGCTTGCCCAAATTGCACTATGTATGTACAGAACAGAAATCTCAGTACCGTAGATATTGTACCAAAGAGAGCAATTAAATTGTCACGGACGAACTAAACAAGCTATAGGCTCCCGCGCTAGCATAGTGTGGCAGCACCATTAAAATATGCAACATTAAATTTCGCATAAAAGTGCCTGCAGAGGTTCTGATGCTTTCGGGTACACTTTTCAAACATTTTGACATGAATTTTGCCGGCCTTTGAAATACTCGTTCCAAAGCGTAACGCTACACAGGCCATATACGAAAGTTATTTAGTTCGTACAAATGAAAAGGCACTTATATTTTGTTTGAGATGTATAAAGGCACCACGTAAATTGAACATGAGTAAGTTTGATACATTTTTGGTGAATAAAAAATAGTTTATGGTACCGATAAAATATTTACGTGACTGATGGCCTGGGTGAGTTTGCACTAATAATATTATGCGTTCATATTTTATTCTTATTTGGGAGCGACTGAAAGTTACTAAGAAAATTATGCGTACTGGACTTACAATAGGTATAGTAAGTATGATGTGGATATATTCCATTTATGTTTCGTATCTTCGAGTAATGAGAAGGAAAAAGTGCAAATAGATAGATAGCTTGTTCTGATAGCTTGTTCTTGCATCTGAATAAATAGTCCATAAAAAATGTATGCAAATGCATTATCGATCTTCGATGAGGATTGTCACAGCAGAGTGCGGAGTGCAGTTTCAACTTGTGGTTTCAACGCTAGGTGTCGTTGGGTTTCCAAAGGGTAAAAACGGAACCCTATTACTGAGACTTGCTGTCCGTTTGTTTCCAGGCTGTATCTCATGAACCGTTTCAGCTAGACTGTTTAAATTTTCACAAATGATTTGAAACTGTTGCCGCTTTAACAACAAAATACTATAAGTCGAATTAAATTAACTTTTAGGGGTGGTGGTCCCTATACAACAAACGTGTTTTTTTTTGTTTGTTACAGATTGATATTGATAACAATTACATGTAGACGCTTAAAATATTCACAAAATATAAAATAATATATGTATTTATAAATTAAAATAAAATTATTAATTAAGGGGACCCATACAACAGACATGTTTTTTGCCGTCTTTAACAGATAATGATACCTAACCATTCGTACGCAAGTATGACTCGAACTTGGCCAGTATTTCTAACTTTGCGATGCTTATTTGAGAGTTTGAGTTTATGTTGGCGATCCTGTATTATACTATACTAGCTGACCCGGCGAACTTCGTACCGCCTTAGCGTAAATTTGATGCACTACTTTATTTTGTATAGCTGACCTATCTTATGTATGCGTACCTAATCAATTTGAACTGGAATCTATAATATCCTCCATATAAAAATGAATACCTATTTCCCTGGTCTCGTCATACCTGAGAAGGACTTTACTAAATTTTATTAAGTAAAAAACAAAATATATTTTCATAATAGTGTTTATTCCGTAGGGTTCTTTTTTTTTATTTTTTTTCCGTAAGAACCTTGTACAAAGTATTAGAAAACTACAAAAAATCAGCCAAATCGGTCAAGCCGTTTTCATGCTATGTCGTGACAACGGAAAACGGGTTTCATTTTTATATATAAAGATAATACAGAACATAACAAACATACTGTTACTGTTGTACTTATTAGATACGATAAACCATGGTATAGGTAGATAGCACTAATATTGATGACAGAAACTTTTTCTTTTTTCTATTATAACCTCATGATCACGTTCAGTATAATTCGATCAAAACGCCGAAAAAAGTAAATTGTTTATATATACTTAATGATGTTTTATACCATAGATTCTACAAAATGTTTACTACAAGAGTCGTGTCGTTCAATATTCAATATGTTCCCGCTTGCACTCACTGCTTGTCGTACTCTCTATCTTAACAACACCACTTTGAAAATGAGCTTTTGTTATCGATATGCATGCAGTACTTTAGTCTTACGAGTTGTTTAATGAAATCAGTCATTAGACAAAGTACCACTAAAACGTAAGGATTTTACTAAAATGATCGCTTTCTTGACTAAAGATCGCTATAGGGGTGTCACTAGGTAATCTATACTTGATGCGTTTGTTCAGGCATCACACAAAAACTACCAGTTCGATTACGTTGAAACTTGATATTATTAGTTTTTAATATCCTGGGCACGACACTGAGTACTTTTTATCCCGGAAAAGTATATACAATAAAAAACGAACTTTATTTTGCGGTTCGATCCCTAGATCCAATTACTGTACCAACTGCAAATAGTAAGTTTGTCGTAGGTTACGTCACCCGCAGTGGAGTTAACTAAGGGGCACTGCACACGGCTAAGATACTATTATATTTTATCTTAAGATACAATATCGCTCGCCATACAATTCAATGGACTATCACACACTACGAAGGTAATAAAACATGCAACAAAAACGAAATCTACGCGGAAGAAGTCGCGGGTAACAGCTAGTGTTTAATAAGAACACCGTGGGGTTTTAAAACGGCTTCAATGTTTTGCATAGAAAAGGGGTCGTTTTGTCGATAATTTATTTTTACACAACTGGAAGCCGCACCACAGGAGGGTAATGTAACTCACCTGATGCCAATATGGTGCCTTCGATTTCGTTTTACTTTTATTTTTAAATTATGTTAATACTGTTTAGTATACTAAAAAACAGTTGAAAAAGATATGGGACCGGCAGGATTTGAACCTGCGACCTTACTGTACACCGGGCAGCCGCTTTAGCCATCCAGCTACGGTCGCCTCTTACCAGAACCCTAAATTTCTTAACTGTATGATTCGTCATTTCTTGACGTCACGTTCATCCATTTGTTCCTATCTTAAGTAGGATACAAACATGGCGAAGTTACATTCAGCACAAATGTTGTACTATTTAAAACTGAAAACTACTAAACAGTCTGTTTAGTAGTTTTCAGTTTAAAATAGTAACATTAGGCCCCAATTTCATATGTCAACCTTATTGGTACGATAGGCATATAGTATACAAGAAAGAAAGTGACAGTGTTCTCTTTCAAAGTTTAACGTGAGTCACTTTTAAATTCGGTCAGGTTACTGGGTCTTAAACTTCCTACATACCTTCTGAATACATCTCACATAATAATAACCTAACAAAGGATCTTGATTGAAAGTGCTATTTCTTGAATTAATCTGCTGTCGATATGTATGGTCTTTGTGAACAGTGAACTGTAGAGGGCTGATAAAGTCATGAATATTGACTCGAAAAGAAGCAGAAGAAGTGGGCTGATGATGAAGGTTATCTGATTTCAAGCCCGAGCGCCGTGTTTTCATACTAACGTAATATGGGTTTAATTTTAATATGATTAAGTTTTTATAGACAAATCATATCTTTGATTTGCAAAATGCACGTTCGTTAGTGGCGATTTTGTCAAAATTACTTTAATCGTTAATTGAGTTCCATAACAATAAAAAAAATAATATTGAAAAAATAGCGCTAGCAAACAGTCATCTTAGTGTTTTAGATATGATTTGGGTTTACCTTTAATAGTTAAACCCATATTATTATAAAAGATGCCGTCTTTTTTTATCGGCAAATTATATCTTAAACACTAAAATGACTGTTTGTTTGTGCAATTTTTTAATTTTCTTTTTCTGGAACTTGACTTAACTTTTTTATGGAAAACAAACAAGCTATCAAGCTCTTAAGATGGCTTCATTATTGACAACATTGATCTAAGAAATGTAAAGACAACGAACATAGCTGCAGTTATCACCTCGCATTAGACGGGTTACAAATTTATTAACAACGAAAAAAAAAATGTTTACAGCAAAATTAAAAAGCTTAACTAAACCTCCCACTGAGCTATAATCCCAATGTACAGAGCAGCATTACTGAGAAGCCATAAGCTTTCATTTATAACAATGCAGTTGATGTTGTCATAATTAAAAATAACAAGGCATAAATCGAAACCGTGCGTCATGCATTAACGATCTCATTTTATAGTGTAAATGTGCAAAGGTTTTATATTCTCAGCTTAATGAGTAACAGTGCAAAATTATAATTTTATAACAGTTTGTTTACATATTTCATGTTCATTAGTAAAGTTATCGCATTCCAACTTCTAACCTACATAAAAACTGTTTTTTATTAGAACTATTGGATTTATAATAATAATAATAGCAGCCCTCTAATACATGTCCCACTGTTGGGCTCGGGCCTCTTCTCATGATGAGAAGGGTTAGGCCATAGTCCACCACGCTGGTGAAGTGCGGATTGGTAGATTTCAGATTCTCTAGAGTAGAGAACGATGTTTTCCTCCACCGTTAGCAAGCGACAATATATATAATAATACACATATCTTCAAAAAGACGAATCTTAACGATTTATTGACAGAGGTGTGTGCCGTGGCGTGGGTTCGATACCGAGAGCTTTGATTTCGTAGTTCTACGGTCTCTCACTCGGCTATCGCATCTTATATTGGATCAAAGACCAGAAGTATTATTGCTTTTTCACAATACTTTATTTTAGCTAGAATCAACTAGCTAAATATAATTAAAATTCTAAAATAAAATTAGATCTATTAATCATTAAAGCAAAATATTTTGACAGTAGTAAATAACTGTCTTCAATACTAAGTATGTGTTAACCCTATTAGATAAGTTTCTGAGTGACTAATTACTCTTAGTGACTCACAAGATAGACTCGTAAATGTATGTTGGTTAGATTAAAACATTGTTTTTCTAATGTATGAGGCTATTATTTTATCATAATGATAACAATAGGAACATATTTTTTAGCCAAAACCTTCTTTTACAGTGTCCTGATATTGTAGTTAGGCTGTTACCTTCATGTTAATGTATCCACTAGTCTACAGCTAAATTGAGGAGGTAAAATTGTTTGATGGTTTTTAGGAGATAATTTTTCAGATATAGATTTTTTGATCCACTGATCCGACGATCTGAGTCTAGCCTTATTGAGTGACATAGGCTAGTTTTACCAACAAACCTCACCGGTCAAAGCCGCGAGTGAATGCTAGTTTAGTACAAAATAATATCAGCGCCACAATTATCCACAAATTAATCCGCGTCATTCCTCTCACACAATGTTTTTGTTCCCGTCACTTAGTGGTCGTATTTTCGGTCACATTGTTATTATAGCATCCCCGACGGATGCGTCTCTTAATTTCGAGTAAATCGTGGCTCTTTAGCGATGGCCTGCATCTGAATAAACATTCGTAGAGCGTGATTAAGGCTGGCTGTAGAAGAACGACGCGGCGACGTCGCTTGAACTCGTGTTACACAGTTATGGGTTACAGTAAGTGCTGTAGGATTTTGTTTTACATGCCGAGGTGACCTATTTTACTTCAACTTACAACGTAGCCAGAAAGCTGGTAATTACGAGTTTTTAAAAGAATCTGAAACCTGAACCGTTTACTTCAGTAAAAAAATATGCCGCTTTAATTAATCTAAACACATAAATGACGTATATGTAAGTATAGTGGGCCAACGAGTTAGCTATGCAGGGCAAAAACTTCTAAGTCATAGTAAAGACTTACTACACCAGTTATGGATAAGTGAAATAGTGGGTATATTACACTTATTAAATATGTAATTCACCCATGCATATCTATTGCAGTTTTCACTATAGCATATAAGTTTTTGCCCTGCATACCTAATTGCTTGGCCCACTGTACATAATAAACGTAGTGTGCTAGAAAGCAAAATTACACGTTTTGAATCAAAAACGACGAGTTGTATAATTTCATGAATTGTATTTTATTTATTTTAAGCCCAGTTAGTTATTTGACTATACCAGCCAGACGAAAATCTTTCTCAATATTTCATCAATATGTCAAAATATCTTTCATCAATGTATTGTTTTCATAGAAAGCTTACAGAAACACTTATTGAGTATAAGTGTTAGAACCGTAACTACATTTAATACCGTAATTACTTTTACACAGGATTCCTTAAATCGTCGTAACCATCTTGTCGTACCGTCCACTGCCGTTAAAACGTCCTTCAGTCGTAAATTCTTTATGTTTCTTGGTCCATATCTGTATAAAAAATTACACAAAATTTTGTCTTTATATGCCCTAACCTATTATAAATGTAAGAGCACTTTATTAGAATGGCTTCTTAATCAATGTTATCAAAAAACAGAAGGCCTCCTCGAGGTTTTGGAATAGCCTTGTTTACCAATACAATATCATATTGCGGACATCCATACATCCCATATTACAAGACTAACACTGTCATGATACATACCACGGATCAAACACAATACGCACATAACGCTCACACAATATCACCACAACACAAATACACCTCACTTAGACCACACACATACACACACACTTTACACTCAAACACACACATACCCACATACATAAACCTTCTCAATCTGCCTCTTTTATGTTTAAATGTTATTTTTCTAGTTTATTAATCACCTAAAGAGCTAAAAACTACCACTAGATAGTTATTATTGTGTACATTTTGCTACTTGTTTGTAAATTGGTTCCGAGCGGAAAACTGGTGACCTGTATCACAGGTTATTTTATACCTATTTCAGGCACCAGCGATCCTCAACCTACGCTGTAACATAGCTATATAGATTACAATCTTATATGTATATTATGGTTGATGGTGAGAAATAAATTCTTTTTTATTTTTTATTATTTATTATTTATTTTCAACCACATGCGACTAAGTTTTATTTCAGCATTTCACATCATAATACCAGTCGACAATCGCACATGTGCAAGCAGCCTATCGTCATTGGTAGTGATAATCTCATCGATATATCAAGAGCGTTGAGCTTGTCGACTCAAGGACCATTCACGTCTGAAGGGAAGTGAGTATGAGTAACATGAAGGATATGCAAGTATACGTAACGTTCAAATATTTCATCTTATTGCGGATAACATTATTTATTACGATGAAATCTAGCGCCACATTAGCAAGTGTTATTTGATAACTAATCAATTATTGCTGTTTATATCGAAACGAAATGTTTAATAAGTTTTTGTATTTAATTGAAAGTTTCGATCCCTTTGGTTATCTTTTTTTATAGATTACTGGTGGTAGAGCTCTTGTGAATGAGCTCGAGGGCGGCAGCACCACCATCTCACCTTTAACCTGCCGCCAAATAGTAGTGCTTGCAGTACTGTGTGCCGGTTTGGTGGTGAGATCAGGTCCCTGAAATTACTGGCACATGAGGCATAACACTGTAGTCCTCAGCTGCAGCGACGCATCTATAATCTGCTTTTGTGGATTGTTGATATCCATGGGCTGTACTCCACTTACCATCAGGTGAACTACACGTTCATCGCTGTGGGCGTAGTATAAAAAAAAAAGATTCCCAAGCCGAGCAAAATAATAATTTTCTGTGAAGAGTCTCAATAGCAACACTAAATATCAGGCAATAATTAGTTATAAGTTTTAGTTTAAAATTGCATAATTATATTGCTAGTAATCAGTGTTTGGTAAAAAGTGTGCATTACAAGTTCCACTTTACGCTACAATAGTATATTATGCATGGAAAATAATGTTTTAAATAGTAACTTAAAATCATATTTTTATTAAAACTGACGTGAGTTTGTATCATTATTCAAATTATGAAATACGGGTGTTAATCACGTTATGTTGGTCTATTTAGTCGCCCGCGGTTTCGCCTATACGTCTAGGCATTATCAAGAGAGTGCGATACGTCGCGCCTGAGTCGCAGCCACACTTGCACCGCGGTGGACTAAATAGACCAACATTACGTGAGTAACACCCGTATTTCATAATTTGAATAACTTAAAATCAGTTTTAAATGTTGAGAAAGGTGATGCAGCCTAAACAATAGTTATTACTTATTTAGTGTGTGTACAATTTTATTAGAATAAGACCTTCTTATATTCCAATATATTTTTATGCGAAAATAAAGACCTTCTAAAACTAACTTACTAAATATCAGAATCTAAACATAACAAGAGAAGTGTGGGTGTTGTATATCTCTGCCACACCCTTCTGGGTAATATAAAAGTTATGTAATGTTATGATGTTGTGTTAACTAACCAATTAATAATCATCATTTTTCATCATTTAGTCGCTCGTAGTCCACTGCTGGACATAGGCCTCTCCCAATTTGCGCCACAACACCCGGTCCTGCGCCTTCCGCATCCAGTCCCCTCCAGCGACCTTCTACAGGTCGTCAGTCCACCTGGCAGAGGGGGCGTCCTACCTTACGGTTGCCGAGTCGCGTTCTCCATTCTAGGACTCGTTTGCTCCAACGGCTGTCGGTCCTTCGGCAAACGTGACCAGCCCACTGCCACTTCAGCGAGCTTATTTTGCGAGCTATGTCGATTACTTTGGTTCTTTGTCGGATGGCCTTCTTTGTTGGATGGCAATTAATAATGTTTTGTGCAATTAACTGTCTTAAGTGGAAGTTAAAACCGAAAATTCGCAGCCCAGCTTTCAACAGCTTCTACCCAGGAAACTGAGAGAGTATTACCGTATAATTTTATAACACGCTTTCCTGTGTGTTGCTACAGCAAATTGCCTTCAAGAGGGTAAATGTCATAATCACTACACTTGACAGGTTGATTGTTGATTGCGATTTAATAAAGGTATACTTTGCAAGGAGTATGCTTTTTTGTAACATTTACAAGTTTTTGAACTGTTCGATGGTGTAGGGGTACGCGTATGTCTCACCGCGAGGTTTCGTGTTAATTTAATTTGAGAACTTTCCGGAAGACAATTCACAATAGCAGCACGGAGTTGGAATTGTACCCGGTGGATGGCGATAGGCTCATCCCAAAGGACCTAAACATGACAGGTTAAGTGTGGGTGTTGTACGTCTCAGCCACACCCCTCTGGGTAATATAGGCATGATCTTATTTTGAACGTAAATCTGGCAAAAGAAAAGCGAGTCTAATATATATTTTTTTTTTTTAATTTATTAGAAATCAATTATTAAAATTAAGATATCTTATTAACATTACAATCTAGCCTATCAAGGCTAATAAGTAATATTATATAAATTATATAATATTATAAATTACTAGTTCCAATCATTAATGAAGAAATTATTTTTGTTCACTTTAAACAAATTTTACTACATTTATTAAGTAGTAGTCTGCGTATAAATTGAATGATTTAATCTGTCCTCAACTTTAAAAATTGAAGACTTAAGAACCAATAATATTAATTTGTTTTACAAAATCGTCGAGTTCTTGAATCCTTAAAAAATTATGTTATGAATAATTTTGATTTAATTTTTAATTAGAACACCTTTCATAAGCATTTTACAAAAAAACCGAATTAGTTTCCAATTTAGATCAAAGATAGTTCTGCTTGCAGACTGGTAATTAAATTAAAATTGCAAAGGCAACTTGGGACGAAAAAACAACGAAGCGTACAACTGCAAGTTTTAATAGCATCATAATTTAGAGTGAGCTGCATAAAAAGTAAATCGAATCAAAAGCCCTGCATTTCTTGATAGGGTTGATAGAAGCGAAATCGCTGACCAGCAAACGAGGGGTCGTCCATTTGAACCCGAATGACATCTTTTCATTAAAATAAAAATTGCTAATGACTCCATCTCCATATTTAAGCATAAAAACGTCAGCGCTTTGTAGCATTTCGCCTCGGAGATAAAAAAGTATAATTACAAGATACAATCATCTGCATATCTTTTGACGCCTCAGAGCTATTACTCGACACATGGACGGAGATGTTAAATGTTGTGCTTTAATATTTTTTGCTTTTAAAGTGCAGAAGACTTTATTGCCCGGGTAAGACAAGGGAAGTTGTTTTTTCTTCATACGCTCTGCAAGATTTATTTTTGGTATTGTTTTGCGATGTAGTTTTTATTTTACTGCTTTATATTTACATAAAAATCATATTATGATCTTAGTCTACGTTGATTTTCACTGAATAACTTCGTAATCAGATTAAGTTGCATTACGTTGATTCTGATAGCTGTGCTGTTGACTGCCTTGTATTTAATACATGTCCCACTGCTGGGCACTAGTCTCTTCTCACGATGAGAAGGGTTAGGCCATAGTCCACCACGCTGGGCAAGTGTGGATTAGTTGACATCCACGCACCCTTGGGCACTTTTTACGCACTCTCAGGCTTGCACATTTACTCACGATGTTTACCTTCACCGTAAGGGAGCGATAATTTATATGATAAATACACAGGTAATAATATCTTCGAAAAGATGAATCTTAACTTTTTTTTTGACAGGGGTGTGTGACGTGGTTCGAACCCGAGACCTTTTATTTCGCAATCCTACGGTCTCCCACTCGGCTATCGCTGCGCTAACTAAGGTATATGTGTAATATAAACCGAAAAAGCAATACCGAAATATTAAAATTGTTATTACATTTTTCTGTGAACTGAAACAATTATGTGTTACACAATATTTCCTGCAATTTTCATCACGAAAAATTCTTTTTGTTTTTACACAAAACAGGTTGTTTATTTCTCAATTCATAATATGAACAATCAACATGACACGAACAAGAAATCAAAAGGAAGTTTACGCACCAATTTATATGAAATATAAGGAGGTATCCCGTTCGTTAATTTGTTTACATTTTGCATGTTCGCCCCGTGCCAGTGTTTACATTTCACGTATAAGTATCTCGTAAAATGTAATAAAGTTCGCCTCCGATGATTACGGCCCTTTGAAAATAAACTTGGAAGTCGATTCACAAACATTGCCTTTTATTTTTGTTTAGTTTACTTTCTTTCCTCTCTCCTTGAGTTATGGATATCAACGTTATTCTTTGTGCCCAAGTTACAGAGAACTTTGTCTCATCCCCTTTTATTGATACATTAGAAATTATTTTTTCATGTTATTCCAACGTAAAATGAGTTGGAGTTTTGTTTTGCTTAAATTATTTAAATGTGATCGTGTTTTTTGTAAGTTTTTTCATAGTCCTATGTTTGATATGAACATGAATAAATATAAAGTTAATACTGTTATAAACATAGGCCTTTCCGAAAATATAAACGAACAATAATAATGTTTGCAGCTAATCAAATGGAAAGATTTTCTTTTGAATTTATTTAGTTTAGAAATTTATTGCTTAAGTGAAAATAATTTATATATTGCCACAAAAATGTCCTGATGGAGCATGTTACCTGTTGTGGAAACCTGTTTTTTTTTCTTTAGAATCCAACCTTATTGGGTTTGTTGCGACAAATCTAACACACGTGCCAATGAATATTTTATTATGTCGAGCCGGGTTGTGGCACTTTTCAAAGGCTACGAATAAATCTGTGAACTGACTCTTTCAATGTCTTGTGTTATTCAATATGCAATGCAATATGACAGACCAATGAACACTTGCAATGGACAAATAGTAGTGGTCTTCTATTTTAGCTCGTAGTTACAAATATTTAGCTTTACCTTTAATTCATCACTGGTTTCACATGACAAATTGTAGTTAGAGGGACTACATTCAATCATTATATCTAGTCCATTCTACGAAGAAATTTATCACAAGCAATTTCAAACATGATTATTTAGTCGCTTACAGCCCAATATAGGTTCGCCAAGCAAAATGACACACTTAACCAAAGAGCGCTCTCATAACCTCACAAGACAGCTTTTAAATATATTGTTACATCGTCCACATAAATCAAACTATTAAATGGAGACCGGAATTCTTCCTCACAACTAAAATATGTACTTGACTGTTCATACTGCACGGTTTACATCGGAAACACAGGCTATAAATATTCACTTGGTACCCGTTTGTTTCCACCTCTTAGGCCTCATAAAATTAATGCCTTTATATTAATATTTATTAATATATGAATGTCTCGTACATTGTAGGGAAGCCGCCATGATAAAATGGTAAGTAAAGTTTATGGTGCAATAACAACGGCATTATACTGTTGCCTATGAATTTCATCGGATATACCCACAGTCATTACGCCATCTCATTTCAATTTGCGGTAAACGTAAGGGATAGATATAGCGGGAGCAGAGGTTAGACTCGGTTATTAGGAGTTTATGATAGGTATTACATACAAGACGATTAATAGTAGTAATCGAAAGCCTAATTAATGGGAAACCTACATTTATTGAACTCTAAGATTATACGATGAGGGAGTAATCAATTTAGAACCGGCTTCGTATTAAGTGTCAGGGTTAATATGATTGGTACTTACTAAGACTAATTACTGTTTATAATTAATAGCAAGTAATAAAGAAGCGTGGATGATAGTGTACTTGTGGGAATGCTATTTGCGCTCGTTAAGTTGGTGGTTGTTGAATACCTGAACGCATAACTTTGAGCATAGATTACACTGCATTATAAATTACATTGTCCATTTTAAAACCCACTTGACAATTTTTATTTATTATAAATGTAGATATTAATTAATAAACTATAGTTTTGGACCCAAACAGAATCCTAAATAACACAAAAAATATTTATGGTAGCAAACGCTTAATCTTACATTTGAAAAATATTTTTTCGGCAGTTACAAATTTGAAAAAAAATGCACAGATTTTCCAAAAGTTTATTATAATTGTCAGTTTATTATAGTAGAAAGCTCTTGATCCTTTTTTAGGGCAAAACCTTGCTTCTTTTATTGGAAAAAAATACTACTAACTACACTTACAATAGTTCTTTATAAGAAAGTGTTTCTTTCATGCAATTTCCATTTATTTTATTAGGTACATTGCAGACTCAATTTTCGTATGACCAATGTTTCATAAAAAATAATTGTTCAGTGGTTGTTGTGAATAATCTATTCCTTCAACAAAATCCATCTCGAGGTTCACATTTGCTACATAGTGAATGACACAAATTAAAACCATCAGTTTGAATTAAACAAACAGGTAACCTAAACCTCACGGAAGATTAAAGAAGAGTTACGAACATGAAAGACGGAACCACGAAATTAGATTTTCACGAATCAAAAACAAATTTGTAATATGATAGATCATCGTTATTCGTGGAAGTTCCGAAATTACAACCCGATAACAGATTGGTATTTGACAAACAAATAACATCCTTATTGTTTAGGAAATAAGGCAGTGGAAAAACAAGGTTCGGCGTCGTTCATCGTGCATCCGCCCGGAAGATTGCTCTTTTGATATGATTAAAAGGGTGAAGACTGTTTTATGTGGCAATTAAAGAGTTTTGTTGCTCCCTGGTTTCCATTTCTTCATCCAGCAACGTTGACCTGGTAACGATTGGAACTGTGAAGGTAACATCTTTCTTTGGATTCTGAGAACCTCTAATTTATGTTCGGAATAAGGATTCAGAAGAAACATTGTGTTCTGTTTTCAAAATAATTGGTTGTCGTGTAGGAACGGCTTATAGTTTTTGAGTAATTACTGTTGCAAACATTTCTTCTCTCAAAAGCAGTGTAGTTCTAAGCTTCGTCAACTATGCTACGCTTCGTTCGAAGAATAAATGGTTTAAATGGATCTTAAATTAAACTAGTCTTATAACTTAATCTAAACTTAATAAGTCACTGTCAGAAGGCCTCGTATCAAAAAAGATGTATGATATTTATGTTTAGATTACATTTTACAATAACATGCAAGTATTATTTCACTTCAAATACATGCAAAAAAATATTTTAAGATAACGTTCTTGTGTCGTTAACCAATAGGTATCATTACGAACATAAATAATTTCATAACCTAATATGGGCCATAAAAGTTCGAATCATTGAAACAAATGGCCTCCATATTCCCAAAAACTTTTCGTTTCACGTGCGAGGAAAATTAAATTATTATTACGTGTTACAATATCGGTTCGTTTTTACACTCAAGGGATGGTTAAAAGCACAAACAGAAACTTTTCACTTACCAGTCACCGGTTGTTTGCAAGTCCGTTGAAAACGTATAATTTCCGACATTTAAAACACATTGACGCATACAGCTTCCAAATGTTTGTTGAATTCTTTTAGGAAACGTTAGGTAGCGCCAACTTGAAGCTTTTAGGTATAAACAAGGGGAGAAAGTTTGTGTCTTTGTGGGTTTGGGTAAATATTTATAACATTTTTACGAGGATGCGACTTCCCCGATTGTTATGTGACTTGGTAGTTTGTAGTGGCTAAAGTCCGAAATATAGTGACGTGTACCCCTGCCATAAAGATTTCAGTAATTGTCTTAAACGTATTGATCCACATTTCTCAACTACAGCTTATAACTTACTTGAAAGCATCAGACACACCTATTGACGACCGGATGGTGGATAGGAAGTGTACCTGTCTGCGACACTGAGGTCGCGTGTTCGATTTGCGCTCAAGACAAATCTTTGTGTGCATTAACATGGAGGTAGGTCTTCGTCTGGGTGTTTCTATATTTAATAATTAAGTATTTACAAAAGAAAAGTATATATGTATAGTATCTCTGCTTAGTTTGGGACTAGATGGCGTAGTTTATATGTTGTGTAATATTTATATATAATTTATTTATTTTTATTACTAATTAGCCAACTTCAAGTTGTTCAACAGCACAAGTAAATTTCAAAATGAAAAAAAAATCTAAATGTTTAAATTTTCCACTAGTATCTGCAACGCAACACATAACGTGCTGGTTGACATTGCTATGTCCTACGGACAATACCAATTGAGGATAGAAATAGCTTGTTTATTGTTATCATCAGAGAATCTGCAGCGCAGTAGCCAACGGTCAGTTGACCACTTATTCCTGTATTCACAATACATGCAATCAATTTAATCCAATTCATATCAAAGGTAAGTCGACTATTCTTTGAAGCACTCACATCCATGGTCAAACCAGACAATAATAGATTCACTCATTAACCTGCACTCAAACCTCTATGGACTAAAATACGAGCAAAACCTTCTTTTCAAATCAAATGGTTCTCAAAAAAAAACATGTTCAGGATGAATCGCGTAATGTACGGACATACTTTGTTTTGTCTGCAGTAGTATTTTGTTTTCGCGACAGCCGGAAACGGATATAGAGGGAGACAGAATAATAGCCGTCGGAAATGGTCAGACATGGTGGAATCTTACTTTTTTCTCTCATACGCTGGACATTGCTAACTCAATACAACGGAGTTTGAAGCAACTGAAAATGTATCTTGATGGTACCATTTAAGGTTCAGTTTTGTGTTTGAGTGGATGGTGACTTAAAATTAAGAAAACTGGTGTCTTCAGTGGAGCATAACGCATTGTATACATGGTCAGGGATGTGAGATAACATCTTAAATTTTATGGGAATTATTTTATTAATTTGTTCTATTTGTCATGAAGATTCACGTCGGATATGTTTTGTTCAAGGGATGAAATAAAATTGTAAAGGATTCATGGCACGCTTGGTAACAAAGGTAAAATGCTCACAATTCTAGTTTATTTAAGGTTTCTTTAAACAAGTGGGCGCCACGCCATTTTGGCTGTTGTTTCAGAGAGTTAATCCGTTAAGTAATTGATTATATTATACTTCGTCAAGACAATTTTTTGGATTTTATTTTTTGAATAAATAATTACTAGAAAGAACAATCCGAAGGAATCTAAGATTAAGAAGCTTTTAGCACGAGAAATATTATTAGTGTCTTATATAATATTAAAGTTGAAAAATTAAGAATCCAGCAGGACTAGAACCTGCACCCCCTGGGTATATATAAAAAGTTGAGGAATTTCGAGTCTAGAAGCATATAAATCCATAACTGAATTGGCAAAGCACTTGCGGAGTATACCCAGGGGGTGCCGGTTCTAGTCCTGCTGGATTCTTAATGTTTCAACTTAAATATTATATAAAATACAAAAAGGCATAGCAAAGCTAACATTTTCTTTAAAATATTACAAGTATTATAGGTGTCGTAAAAAAGTTTCTGTAGTTCCTCGAAAACAATTGGCGTTTGTCAGTATCACAATTTAAATGCTAAAGACATAGTTTAGTAAAGAAATGGAATGATTCATTTTTATTTTCAGAAGCAAGATATATTAAAATGCGACGCATCACGAATAACTGAATAGAAACGTAAATAAGAACGTCTCAAAGTTTGGCTAGTTGGCGAACTGTCACAGCACCAAAGGGGGATACAATAATATTATTACTCAATGGCGGAGTGAGAAATTCCATTTGTCTGATTAAAAGCAGTTCTTTGATATTAAAAATAAAATGAGGGTAAGCCACCGTTCACTCAAACTGTTATTTCAATGAATTTCTAAATGTATTTTACCTTTTATTCTTGCATTTTGTAAAAATCTGTATTTTCTTTGCTTTTTGAAACAGTCGATGTGTAAAGTTCTCGAAACTTTTCAAAATCGTTCTTGGAAGGTTCTCATGTACTTAATAAAATAAAATAACTCCGTTGTAATTGGGTATTAATAATGTATTATATATAGGGCGTCCTAGTTAAGGACGTCAAGCCGAAATCGGGTTAATATCAAAAATTGTTCCGTGTTTGAGAAACCATAAGGATATGAACTCCTGAATATCGATTCTTTAAACTATAGTCAAAATGTTAAAATCAATTGCAACAGCTTTGAAGTCAATGTCACTTTTTGGCCAACCAAATATTCCAAGTTAATACAAAGACCAGCTTTGACTGATCGTACTGGAAAAAAATACCCGTCGTGTTGTGCAAGTAATTGTTACAAATTATTATTTTTTGTTTCAGAGTAAAGTTAAAAGATAAAATATATATAATAAATAGTAATCAGAATAACATAACAATACAAATTATATAAGAAAGTAAATGTCACTAGTGACAGAAGCAAAAAGTCCGTTAAAGAGTGTAAATATTCTCGATCTTTTTAAAATGTCCATAATTTTTCAAATGTGGAACTAATTTATTACTATTTTTTTGATAATTCTCATAACTACCTATTAACCTATTACTCGATTTTGGCTCCTAAACTGGGACACCGTGTATATCTAAGTTTTAGTTTCTAAGTGCCTTATCATACTAGCGGATTGCGAGCGGATTCAAAGCGGAGCGGGCGCGCAGCGAATGCGTCGCGAACACGCAGCGGCTGCGCAGCGGAGACGTCGCGACGCGTGGCGAATACGCTACGTTTTCGTCGCGTGTTTGTAGCGAATTTACGACGTACAATACACTCAGTAACTAAATTGATTCCGACGAGGAAACACTGCTGTTGGCTTTGTTACTTCGAACGAAAGCATCGACGAATTTGGGAAGATCCATTATCAATTAATCGAATGGAAGAGAGCGACTAATTTGTGTTGTTTTGCAAACGATTAAAAAATAATCCTAAATAATTTCGTTCCTACCTACCATAAAACAAACATACAATATTTAAGCAAGATAAAATCCCACAAGAATCCGTTATGATGCAAAATGATTTGACATTTAAAAAAAAAATTTTATTAAGTTGGTTGGCAGGCGTTTGTACGAGGCAGTACAAAATGGCGTCCACGCCGCGCGTCCGCAACGAATTCGCTGCGAATGCGCGGCGTGTTCGTTGCGCGCCCGCAACGAATCCGTTGCGCGCCCGCTCCGCTTTGAATCCGCTCGTAATCCTCTAGTATGATAAGGCCCTAATTGTTTAGTATCTAACTAGATAGAAGTTTCAGCTTTCTTGCATTATGAAAAATAAACACAATTGTGTGTTCATTTCTACACACAACCTTAATATTTAAGTGACCAATTTAGATGTACTTTGTGATAATTATTTCATTATGCTAAACAATATTAACTAGGAAAGTACAAAACCCACATTTAATTACTTTATTTGTTTTCATGTCCTAGTACAGTTACTACAAAACTGTTAATATGATTAGAGTATAATAATATTTCGGAAGCAAAGTTCTTAATTAAAATGAGCTTACATGTTCCGACCATATTCTAATACCCGTGGTAGTTACCTATTAAACTTAATCAACCGCTTAATAGTCGTAACCTTTGGTATTTAACGCTTATATTTGTACTAGCAGCCGCCCGCGAGTTCACCCGAAAGGAATTACGAATACGTTGTTATTAACTACGATTTCACCTGCGTTTAAGTGATTTTATACCGGCGAGGCGTGGCAGAGCAGAGCGTGAATTGAAATCACGCTGCATCATTTACACTGCGCTGTCATCCAGCTAGTGACGTGATGCGTTAAAAATTAGTAATTACTCTATTGTTGAGGCAATACATTTCAATATCGTACTTACAAGTAATTTAATTCCTGTTTGTTGTTCCAGCTTGCGACGCAATTAAGTTCTATATTAAATATATATAATAATTACTAAAAAATATTTCATTCTCGCCTCGCACATCCACGCGCTTTTACACAAAAGATGGGCAGGGTGTGGATGGATTTTTTTTCATACAAATTTCAGTAAATGGGCTAACAACGTAAACTCACACACAAACTCACTAAAAAAAAAACTGTGCAGTAGTTCTCTAGATTAGCACATACTACCGAACATACCCTTAAACTTTATAATATACGTATAGTTTATAATATTCCTTGTTAGATATTTCTATCAGCCTTTGCTCGGCCATAACCGCACGAGAAAATTAGGATACCGCAAACAACGTCTTAATAACGGCTGAACTCAAACAATTTACAAAGTAAATATTCAAACAAACTTAATTAGTATATCCTCTATACAACTAACGTGAAATATGTTGTGTAACTATAGGGAATATATTGATTGGCCATTAAAATAATGGGCTCAAGCTTGAACGATACGCTTCATCGTTGAAAGGCCGAAGGGGCATTCTATATCAAACATCACGCCACCAACTTTGTTTGACCCACTTCGCCCCCTTCTGAATTCAAAGTATGTGGACACAAAAGGGTTGGGAGCATAAAATTGAGAGTTCATTTTACTTTGGACGTGTAACTATTTGTTTAAGATCGCCACTGCCGGGCTGTATCGAAAATAACGTGAAAAACGATCAAAAAGTGAAAACTAGTAATATCCGGCGTCATATTGTTTTCGTATCGGGTTGAGTTAATCGAAATTAAGTGATCCATTACAAGATACCGGTCAATGTCGAGTTTAACAAACGACTATAATATCGTCGTTTGTTAAACTCGATTATTATTTATGATCGATTTTTATGCGTCGTTAAACTTATGCCTCTGTTTTCTTCGTGCCGTGTTATTAAAAAGCGAATAATTTCCTTTCATATTTTTTGGGTTGCGAAATTGGATGCTCTTTATTTTATGTGGCGGAATTCCTGGCCATTTTATAAGTGTACATTTTATTGAAGTGGTCTAAGGGTGTGGGCAAAATGTGCATAATTCAACAGGCTCTGCACAAAAATAATAACAATACAAGGAGAATAGTCAAACTATATAGTAAAACAGTACATCGATATCACTTTTACCTTTTAAAGGTAATTAAAACCAAAAATTGTCTATAATCTCAAAAAAAAAAACAAATTTTACAAAAAAGCTTGATACCAGTAAGACAATTGCTTTAACTAAGGAGTTTATTTCTCGAATTCCACTATCTCGACCAAGTTATATACCTAAAAAGTTTTTAAGTGATAAAGAACTTTTGAGTTGATCTTTGCCCGTGATACCGGACTTAATGATTCATATGCCGCGATCTTAACATCCACCTAAGGAGAACAAATCATTATACATTTCTTTATTTAATATTGAATTCTTGGAATGAATAATGTGAGCATTTCAATTGCTGGTATTTGCGAAGCGAAATGAAATAAGAAGAAATTAGAGCCAGTATAAATAAAATAAAGATTCTATTACAAAACATTTAGAGTGAGGGCTCGTGGGTAGCTGTCAAACGTCATTTTATACAGCTGAAATTTTGCCTGTGTGCCTCTCACAAAGATAGGAACAATAACCAAATTTCGAATTTGGGAATTTTGAGAAACATAAACAAAATGTTGAAAAAAAATGTGAGGCTAAGTTAAAGACTCGCAAAGCTGCGTACTACAATGCCAGTCGAAAAGGTTAAAATCAGAGAAAAGTAGATAGTAGTAGTAGTTGTCTTTCGGAGTTTTTTCTTTTTGAGTGGGCTGAGGAATTACAAAACCTTATTACCCTGTTCGCATTTCACCATCGGACTACCAGAGAAACGGCACTCTCATCACATGGTAGACATTCCTCAAATACGCACGAAGCGTTTCATTTCAGCATTACCGCAATAGTAATGCTGAAGCAAAACACACAGAACTGTCAAATGATGGAACGATTTTACGTTTACGTGTAAGTACAATCTGTGTGTCTTCAAAGCAAGAGTAGTCTGCTCCACCGTTGACCGCATCATCACACACCATTAAGTGAGATCCTGGGCAAACGGGTCCCTACCTACCATAAATATATAAATTTTAAAATCTCAATCTAATTAATTAATTTTATGTTTTTCTATTCAAATGAGTTAAATTAATGTACCTTATTGTTTCATAACTGTAATAATTTGATACTGTAATGTTTTGTTTTGTTTTTGATGTTGCTTCATTTGGGTCTTGTTACTCGAAATAAATGAATTTTATTATTATTATCTATAAATAAATATATATATATCACTAAAACATCAACACACAATCAAATTCAATAATTCTAAACGTATTAATACATTAAAACAATTTAGGTTCCTAAAAAGATTAATAAAATATTATAAAATTATTTTGTGTACGTGCCACGTGTATTTCATTAATTCACCTGATTTAAACACCAACACTTAAAACTCTGAGATACCAAAATATTCATGTAGTACCTACAATTCAACTCCCATTAGGGTAGTTTGAATAAAAAACCAACATTTATAGTCCTGATTTACAGTTTAATGGCTGTTTCAATACCGCTAACATTTACGAGGTAACCCTTTGGCCCTCACTACTTTTAAATCTCACTTTGAAGTCACCCCGAATTAGATGGGGCGAATTTCTTATTTAAGCTTTGATTTACTGTCGACACATTTTGAAGTACAGCCCGTATGCTCGTACTTAATCTTGATTTAACCGACGTGAGCTGGTTGACGGTGAAGATACGATTTACGAAATTATTTACGATCACCATATGATGTATATCGCAAGGAATCTTGAACTGTAACTTAAGTGTAAGTATAGCTATTTTTTTTGTATACTTGCTAGAATAAATAACTATAAGTCAGTGGAAGAGTCGTCACCTCTGGCGACCCCAGTAGTGGTAGCACAACAAGTATCTGGTACGATGAAATTAGTAGTGCAAGTTCGATGGTGAAAAAAGGCTATAAAATTCACCCTGCGATGTAGCAACTCATCTACAATCTGCTAAACCCAGTCTGAATCTGTAAAAAAGTAGTCAGATGATGTAATGATTTTATATATTATTATGTTTATTCCACCTCTCTTTGAATAGCAATGACGTCACAAACAGTAACTCTCAAACATTAGATTTTTTATAATTGTTAATTATTTAATTATTATTCCGTAGTTTTAAGTTACATATATTTAGTTAAATTAACTTAATTTTAATTTTTTTTTTTTACTTAGAACTAAGTTTAATTTGGATTGTTATTATTTTATTTTTATTTAGATTGTAATATTGTATAGTGATTTTCGTCGCTAAAATTTAGTGCATGCTGGTCCCTTAATTGGCAAATACGTCAGCCCTAGTTATTGAGCACATTTATTTAAATTGTCTAAATTTATTGTTATTGTTTTCATAATAAATTAGATAAAATAAAAATAAAATATTCGTCTAGCATCCTTGAGTCAATATTTAAGTCAGATTTTACACTAACGAGACATTAAAATGTCGAATTCTTAAACTTAAATATTCATTAAATAAAATGAAAGTGTTATAACAGACGTAAAAGCCATCACTAAACCATGACCAGAATATTTTATTAATACAAAAATCTACTTATTAAATTAATATTCAATAACTTCAATACAAAAAAAGTCGTTACTTAGTGAATATAATGAATGGATTTAAAAGTAAATTACAATAAATATTTTTAGTAGTTCCTGTATAAATAAACACAATAGATCGTTAATTTTTTTATTCAGTTGTCTTATGTCTTAACTTAAGGAATAACAATTAGTAGATTTTTAATATTTAGGTATATTTTATTCATAGACAAATTAAAAAGTGAAAATGTGGTACCTTCTTACTACTGCATTCCATAAATTGGTCAAGCTAAGAAACAGTATAGCGATCTACCTGCGCATGCGTTAGGTCATTAAAATGGTTGAACGCTTTGTCAAGTCAAATATTATTTATACCTATTTTTTTTTTTTTTTTTGATCAAAACGGATTTTTGTACATAAAATGCGACTACATATTTAATAGAGTAAAAAATCTATTATTATGGGTAATTTAACCCACTATTCCATAAACACGCCATTAATTAACAAAATTATTTCTGAAACCTCCACAACACTTCTCAAGAACTATTCACGAAGACTTAGCATAATTAATTAGTTCCATCACAGAGCTTTTAACGTCGATCGAATAGTTTAACAAAATTAATAACCCTTCGTTGCGTTCGTAATAAGTTGAAACTTTAAAAAAATTGGTTAGAAATTTTAATTAGTCCAAAAATACTTGAAGGAAACCACGGAGCGAAGCATGGAAGTTGTAAATTAAATGCCGATTTCATCAACGCTAAACCACAGCTTTCTATCTCACTGTCCCTTACAAACATTGAATGAAAGAGAGAGATGGAAATACGAGTTTAATAAAACCATAGATTAAAAAGTTTGGTGAAATAGGATCTAAGGGGTGTTGCTACGGTGACCATTTTTTTTTTTACTTTTAAGAGCCAGGAGTTATAGTTTGAAGTGCGCGTCAGTGTGACGTTCTGCTACTGTTTTTATTTATCCGCTAATAAAATTGATTGACATTCATTCCTCGGAGTTAATGATGGGATGGTTAACGCAATGCGTTTTCAAGCCACAGGAGGTAGCGATATTTTTTCGAAGGTTACTTTTTGTCTAGTTGATATTCATTTATAGAAATAAAGAAAGAAAGAAACGTATATTCTGGCAAATCTTAAGCTTAGTGATACACTTTTAAAACTACTTATAATAATAATAATATTGATTTGCCAGAAAAGGTAATGCTCAGCATAATACTGCAGTATATTAGCACTACAGCGCTGGTATTCTGGTGCGCCCTGATTGTGAGTTAGATAATTAAGATAATAAAATTGATAGCAGAATATTATTACTACATACTTGTCACCAGATTGGTTAATAAAAAATAGATTTTACTTCAAATCCTTGTAGCTGAAAAGTACTTACTTCATATAAATGGATGCACTAGTTGTCATTTTATTACTAGTCTTAGTATTATTAGTCTTCATAGTGACAAACTTAGTAAGCAACTGTATGGCTAAATCTTTTTCTTTTGAAGTACTCAAATATCATATTTATTGCCCAAGGAGAAAGTAAATTAAGAATATGACATATTAAAATTCAAAATGCTCACATTTCTAGAACTATAACCACACTTTATGATTATTAACTAAAGTAACTTATACCTAGCTTAGGCACCAGTCCCCTCACAATTATCTGTGAAATAGTATGTATGAAAATAATTATTGTGATGATAAATAAATACTTATTTTATTTTATCATAATTATAAGTTATCCCTGACATAGCTTTTGTGCTTCAACTAACCTAAAAACTCTAGAATCTTCTAACTTAATCCTCACTTAAGTCCACGGTCAGCATTTAAAACCCTGTCGGCTACCAACACGTTTGATGCTTATCACACATAAAAAAGACAGGAAACGGTCCTAGCTATAAATCACCACTTTTTACTGCTAAGTTTTGACTTAACCTTTGATACACAAACTTAAGTATCAGTCAAATAAAATCATTAAGTGTTAGCCTTAATTTATTAGGGACGGTGATTTTAATTACCTGAGGAATTTCTTTAGTTTTACTTACGAATGATATCTCTTTAATCTTCGATTAAGGAGATATCATTCGTATATATTGCATATATATTATACTCACTACTATTTTATTTCCATTTAAAAAAATCCAAACTTAGAAAATTTTGCACATAAATTAATAAAATATAATTATATGATTAAAAAAGAACCCAAACAATACAAAACATTTAATATCTTGAAAGAATACGTAAATCACTCTTTTATGTAGATATATAAGTATAGATACCAAAAACTTTCATTAGATAATAATCCTATTCTTCCATTTTGCGTATTTTAATTAAAAATACACAATTAAAAAAGTAATAAGCTATTTTGAGTATTTTCCCAAAATTGGTACCACATTCCCGTTATAATGAAATATCAAATATACTCGTTTTATAATTAAGTACATTTGTGGTTTTAGCTGAACAAAAAATACGTCCTTTATTAATACGAAACAAAAGAATGTTATTTTGAACGGAGAATTTAATTAAAACCATAACAGTATCCGAGTTTATAATATGCCTACTTAATTAAGGCTTCTGCTTAAAAAAAGGTCGTTTTTATGACCTAGTTATGGCATGTGCTAAGACCGCCAAAGGCGAATCCGACAAAATTTTAATCATCTCGACTTTGTTAGTCCTGACACTGTTGGGAACTTTAAGAAGACAATGAAAAATCGTAAAAATTAAGAACTGGTAAATTAAAAAAAATTAGGTAACTGAGAAGTTGTTCAAGGAAACTCTGTTACTTTCATAAATTTTGTGAGTTGACGGCAATTATTGGCTATTTTGAGGATGAAGATTGTCAACTGAAGCAACTTTTGCGGAAATATGATATACATAATCGGTAAATAGACTTAAAGTTAACAACAGGCCCAACCACGCGATAAATAAGTTGATACTTTCTGGTGGCACAATGGTGTCAATGTGAGCGGTCGAACAAATCAAAATGTCTCATTGTGGGGTGAAAGGTTGTACTAACTACCAGGAAATAAAGACAGTGAGACAAATAACACTTTGATATTTCATGTCACTGCTAAGTCACAAATCCGCGATCCTTTTTAAGGTTACAAATTCGGAATCAATTAATTCGACGGGGCTTTTTTTAACCGACATAAAAAAGCAGGTTCTCAATGCTATTGTATTTTTTTTTTCTTTTTTTAATTGTATGTTTGTTCGCCGATTGCTCGAAGAAGCCTGGCCCGATTTAAAAAAAATATTTTTTGTTTCAATGAATATACTTGTCACATCAGCTCACGACCTGATGATAGGGTCCAAGAGAAATCGAGGGCCACCCTCAAATTTAAAGTCTTATTATATTGTTTTTCGTATAGAACTACTTGGATATTTGCATCTAGCAGTCAGCGTTTCATGTTGCTGAGCTGATGCTGTTAGGTACAACTCCTCAACGGTTAGCAGTACAAGGATAATTTTTTAAATACAAGCAACCTTAAGGCCTTTTCTGAATTTTAAAGTTATACACAGAATGATGAGACAATTCGTTGAATATTACTTAATTATTTCTTACTCTTAGTGCATTTATTGTAATTAAAGTCGTTTTTTTTTTTGTAAAAATTGCATTTTAAATCAATGCATCGGTAGCGGTAACTGCCGCCTCTACTGTTTCCATGACAGTTATGTAAAGCAAAAGCTTCCTGTCTGCCACTTTAAAATGCAAGTTTTTGGGCTGAAAGCTGTCATTGTCTTTATGCCATAACTATTATCATGCAACGAAGTAAATGTAGAGCGACTATGCAAATATAGTATATTAAAAGCTTTTTTTATCTTTTTATTTGCCTGATAGATCGACTCATATAACTTGGTGTACAGTTGTAATATGTTTTAATAGACAACGCAAGATTTCTATTTAGTATTACTTTGGACAGTCCTACATAAATACTCATATGGAAACATACACTGGAGTTTCTCTCTTTCGCTTAGATGAAGTTGAAGAGAAAAGCTTTATGAGTATTGGTTACCTACTTTCGTCTACAATGTGTTGTGCTGTTTGTTTGTATATCCAACGATAATTTTGTTACGAATGGAGAAAAAGATATTGAATTGGCTTTTCAACATTTATTTAAAGTAGTAGTAGTAACTTTTCTAAAATGCCAAAGTAGCGATTCTTTTTGCTACACAATAACTAGCTTAAACTTCTAGAGAATTCATCACGGGGAAGTGTAATATTATGAAAATAATGTATGTGAATAAAATATCCCCGGAGTATATTACACAATTTCATCTTACTCAGTGAGCTCCATGCAAGATATGATGCATCGCAGTTTAGAGCAGGTATTTTATAAAATGTGGTGTACCACCGTTTTCGTCACGTCGCGTCGCGTTGCCGCCGTCGCGTCTTGTTGGCTTATTTTCAAACAGAAAAGGATTCTTTTTATTCATCGAAAATCTATTGATGCCTGCAGTTTTGACAACGTGTTTGGCAGTAAATAGGCAATGGGCCAATGATATTTGGAAAGAGCTTGACTTCTTATCATTGGAAAAAATTGAATTGGATTGGTGCATCCAAATGTTGTCCTTATAAACAAATTAACAACTTTACTATTTCAGATCAGCTTTTGCCATGTAACGGTTTTAATACGTAGGTTTTCTTATATTTTAATTATTAATTACTATCGCGTATGACCTTTCCAATGTAGAAAATTACTTAATTTAGTAGTTAGTCGATTATTTGCCCTAATACCGCCCATAAATATATTTTTCCGTTTTAATTGTGCTTACCCCTAACTCAAGAAACAATAAACGTATTAACACAAAATAAAGTAGCGCAAACAAACGATTACAGCGAATGATTAAGTAGCGTACATTTTCACTTCATTAATAATAACACTTTCGGGCATTTTATTAAACTGGAGGTAATTTATAAATACTTAATATGAGCGTGGTTGTAGATCACTTTAATTGGCTGGCCGACGACCGGCCGTATGGTTTATACGACACACGAACGCACTGGATTAAATATTGGCACGCGAATTGTGACAAAGCTTACCTAGTAGCTTACTTTTTATACAGTTTGATGACTTTTAACTCGACTACTTAAACCTGAGATCTCAACGTTTTATTTTGTAGCTGAATATGTTTTGATATATAATACGCCATTTGAAAGGGAATGACGAAAACTATCCAAGTAACAAGGGCTGCCAGTTTTCAGTCTGTTGCATCGTATTTTAAAAACTTTTTCTTTATATCTCCTATGTATATATATTTATATAGGATTTATTTTAGTATTTCTTATTAGACACTAATAACGTGTCATACTGCGTTACTACGTGCGGCGGCATGTTTTTTTTTGGGCAGTCTGGGACTAATACATTGTATATTTTCGCTTAGGTAAAATTGTTCCATTAATGTTAAGTAAACCTCAATAATTTAACAAAAAACAAGTTTTTTTTTAAGTCAGTTAATAATCAAACGGTCGGCTCTCATACTTTTGGTAAATAAAGAGGGAGAAATTTTATTAATCCTGTATCGATGATGTCATCCGGTTGAGGTGACTGCGTGTCACTGACAAGGTGTGTTTCTTTGGAAATATAGTTATCAATTTGATGCCCTTAATTTGCCAATTGCCATCTGTAGCGACAAGTTAAGAACACGGACTTATCGTATACAAAAGGCGTGCTCAAAATGAAAGCTAAAATTAATTGATCTTAAGCTCCACAATGCAGAATATTTCTTTAAACTAAGCAGCTATAAATCCCTTAAATCCCTGAGCCCAATTACATCAATAGCAGAAACCATTGTCTAAAAGGCACATGAAAATAGTGCGACAAATATAAGCAAATAAACGTTTGGTGACATTTAGCTGTCGTCAGTCTATTAAGGGCTCTCACCCACCTCTTTATAAATGGCCGAGTAGCATGCAACCGCAGTCATTTGTTGAAAAAACTGCCTCGCCAGGTAAAGCTTTTGAATAAACAATTTTATTCCTACCCTATTTTGCTGCTTCTGAAAAACGTAATAGAAATATACGATGGTGGTGTACTATTTGTGAATAAGTAAATTGATTAAGCGAGGTTTATGTATGTATTATACGATTATTCGATAAATAGTTACGGATCAATATGGGCTTGTTGCTCTTCATAAAAATAACTGCATTTTTAATGTATTATAATAATATCCATCAATAAATCGTCTTTTCGGAGATATGCGTGTATTTATCATATAAATTATCGCTCGCTAACAGTGAAGGAAAAACATCGTGAAAACTGTATGCCTGAGAGTGAGTGTGAAGTCTACCAATCCGCACTTGGCTAGCGCGGTGGACTATGGACTAATCCTTTTCCATGAGAAGAGACCTGAGCCCAGCAGGAGAACATGTCTCAGAAACAGGGCTGCTATTATAATTAAAATAATATTAAGCAATATTTGCATTATAACGTTCTGCAAATTTTTCAATAAATGTAGGTAGTAAAATATATTAATTCTCGTTTCCCATTGAAATGCGGCGATGAATTGGCTCGCTTACATTCAGCTGCACCAATATTTCAATAACACAATAAATTGCGAAACAATAACGTCATCAAATTAACAGTTTCAATTTCAAATACCAATTTCCTTGGATGGGTTAAAACACTCGAAGAAATTCTAACAATGAAATGCCAATTAACTGCCTCATTGTAAACAGATTGCTTAATTAAGGGAAGGAAATGAATAAAGAGCGTTTAGCGAACATGGAGGCAAATTAATTTTAATGATAAACGATTTACATAGTCTCAGAGACGGGGAAAGTAAACTTTAATTTTCTGTTTCAATTCAAATATTTGATACATTTACCATTTCTATTTTGTATTTGCTTCCACTCGTGAATCATATGCCATAATATTCATACATACATACATACATTCGAACATAAAATCACGCCTTTATTCCGAGAGGATAGGCTGAGACGATGTACAAAAAAATCTTGTACATGTAACACAAATTTAAGTAATTAAGTTAAATTTTTTTTTTTTATGGCATACCATTAGAGAGATAAAAAAAAACAGAGATTTTTATACAAAATGCAAGATTGCGACCTCTTTTGCTTTTTTTTATACTTAATCTATCTTCTTACGTTTTCTAAAGTTTCACTGTAAATAATAAAGGGAGTATGAGTTATTTAAAAGTTATCCGCAATTTGATTGAGAAAAACAACTGTACGAAGTTGAATATGTTATTTTTTCTGAAAACTCTTAATAATTAAAATTAAAAAACTGGTAGGGGGTATATATATATTTTATATATATCCGATAAAACTTTCTTCGGAAATCTCATTATTTTTTCGGTGCAAATCGAAACACATACTACTTAACCTAATCATAACGCGTAATACTCAGCCCATGACAAATCTTGTAAACTACAATATAACAATAATGCCCCGGCGGCGTTTCAACTGCGCGATAAAATATTTGTGAACTACCTTCATCAATTTTATTTCTTTTGTGGCTGGTGATTGTGTATGTCATTTGCTCCATTAAGTTATAAATTATAGTTGATAATTTCTTATTCATTATTTTCATTATTCTAGTATTTAGCAATGCCTAGCAAATTATACTAAGAAACAGTAGAAAAAATATGAGAACAGGATTTGAACCTTACTGCATCGGGTACCGGGGAGCCACTTTGGATACTAAGCTACGGTCGCCTTTTGCCAGGGCCCTTAATTTCTGAAGTTAATGTACGTCTTTTCTATTCATTGTTTTTAAAATCTAAGAACAATCATAATTTAATCTAAAGCTTTTATTTTGATTTTTATGTGTGTTTGTAAAAAGCAAACGTACTGATCACAATAACTTAAGTGTATTAAATCGTGTCACGGAATTCTAGATCCAAAAGCAAAACACTATTTTTCATTCTCTCCCATATCGCTACTAAAACTGTCCCGAAAAAATCACGCAATAAATTCAATGAAATTAAATAATAAATTCAATTTTATTTACAACGCGCCCAAAAAACGCATTCGGTGGGCCGAGCGATTCACACAATTCCCCGCGAGTCCCACGCGTACAGTTTGGTTACTCCTGAAACTCCTTGCCTTGAAGCTTTTAGGTTAATGCTTTATAAATCATAAATTAGAAATGTAAGACACGTACCCTTCCGACGTGACGTGGAAATTATTTTCCTTTGTTTTGGCCGAAAAAATGATAAAATTGCATTAATAGGTAATGCCAGAGTACTTACCGAAATAAGCCATTTTTAAAAACAAAAATATAAGAGAACAAAGCCTGTTTCAAACATTTATGGGTATCGCTTTATTAATGAACAATTTGAAAATGTTTTCTTATCATCGCGTTCTACTTTAAAATACAAAAAAAATACAACACCATCGATTATATTATTTTTTATGCTGTTATGGTACGTTATCAATAACAACGAAATATAAAACGATATAAAAAAGTATTGTTACATAGAATGTGTCTATGTTTGTACAAGTTAATCAGAAAAAAGGGTTTATTGAATGGTTAGCAAAATAAAGTAAAAAATAACAATATACTGGACCACATTATTGTGGTTATCAATAAAATTAGCCCTTTTTATAAGGTTCCGTACATTTTTATTACAAAATATCGATATCGAATAGTGAAATTGAATTAATTGAATTGAAGTAACAATTTTATTATGGTTTATTTTTATATCTTTCCATATTTATTTTCAAAAGTTATGGTTAAAAAGGCCCGTATTATTAGAACTTTAAAATTATATATATTCAAAGATTTTAATGAAAAATATTTAAACTGACAATCATAGGCATTCTATGTTATAATAATTATGTTAAACGATGTCATAACTACAACAAACAACTTTTCATAGTAAATACATTTAGAAAATATGAGTTTGTGTCATTCAAAGGCTGTCGGTAGCCCATAGCCTGTATAAATTAAAAACGTAATGTTTTTACGTTTTGATTCGCTAGAACAGAACCCTAAACCAACTAAACCAGCCGCTTTGATTCCCATATAAATCTCCATTTACCGCTATATTACCTAACAAAATATAAAAGGGCAATGCCCCGAAGCTAACAGGTGTGGGGGGGCTAAGAACATAAAGGAAGAAAGCTTAAAAAAGGTTAAAAAAAGTCAAAGTTTCGAATCGCGTAATAATGTAATGTTGAGTTGTGATTTGCCGGGTTTGTGACCCAAGTGACGAGAATAAGCGGGTTCAAGGAAAGGAAATGTCATGATATCATATTAACTGGTTAAAGTCAATTTCTCCTTTGTCAAAATGAATAAATATAATTACTTTAACATTAATTGTAACAAGAGTATTTTTTTATGTAGTTAATTGAATAAAAACATCACAACTGTTTTTTAAAACTAATAAATCCTACTTGTAATAAAGTGTAGTTTCTTTATTTAAATAAGTTATTTTCAAAATATTTTAAGCACAGATATAAATTCAACTTAATGGCAAAAATATGACTGGTTTTCCTTGCTCATTCTATTTACAATATAAGTCGACTACTTACCATTACGCCTGCGTATAAAACGCACTGCAAATACAAAATTAAATTCAAATTAAGAGAAAAGCCACATTACTGCACAATTTCCGGACGGAAACGAGTTTCATATGAATGGAAAGGGTAAGGAAGGAAGAAGGGACAAATTGCTTATGACTTGAGGCAGCGTGCGAAGTTCTAAAGGTATAAAACATTGTATCGCAACGGCTGCCGTGTTTGCGGCGCCTCCGGGCTATTGAAAATTAAAATTGCTGCCAGATTTTTTGTCTGCATCACTGGGCTTAGAGTGCTTTTGTTACGTCTCTATTATATTTGCTAAATTTGTGCAGTGTAAATACTTGACGTCTTGCTTGACTTTGTTATTTTAAGGAGTTTGTTTTTTTGCGGTTTTTTGCAATATAATAACAACGTAAGCTTTGTTTAACTGACTTTGCAAAGTTGGTAGGAATTACTAATGTAATTTAATATCTTATATAATATTAAAGTTAAAAATTAAGTATCCAGCAGGACTCAAACCTGCACCCCCTGGATAAACGCCCCAGGTGCTTTACCATTTCGAGTCTAGCAGCATACAAATCCATGGGCGTTTACCAAGGGGGTGCAGGTTCGAGTCCTACTGGATTCTTAACTCATCAACTTTAATATTATGTAAAATACAAAAAGGCATAAGCAAAGCTATAATTTGCTTTAAAAAATAACCAGTTCTTGTATATCATAGAAAAATAAACAGATTAAAATTACATTACTTTTTGAGTTAACAACAAGTACTATTACATTACAAGTATTATAACAGGTAATAAACGAAACTTATTGCTGTCTGCACAATTATAAACAGTATATTAAAAACCTTTGAATCTGATCTATATCTCACGCCTAGTTGTATTATCAGTGCCCTGAGCTAATGAGCTGTATATCTAATAATACTTTTTACAACGTAAAATTAAATAAATACTTAGGCTTAGTCCTGAAATGGAGACCGCTACTCGGCAATCGTAAGGTGGGACGCCCCCCTGCCAGGTGGACTGACGACCTGAAGAAGGTCGCTGGAGGCGACTGAATGCGAAAGGCGCAGGACCGGATGTGGCGCACAATGAGAGAGGCCTATGTCCAGCAGTGGACTACGAGAGACTAAATGATCAGGCTTAGTCTGGTGGATATATTAAAAAACAAGTAAACTTAGTCAACTCAAGTAAAATCTGCCTCGTTGGTCTAGTGGTTAGGGCACGCCTTTCACCGTGAGGTCTCGGTTTCGATTACCGGGTCGGGCATAGTATATTTCCTGATGGAAAGTTCACAAACTTTCCATCAGGCAATTCTTAATAGCAGTACGGAGCTGGAATTGTGCCCGGTGGATGGGGATAGGTTCACCCCCTATCCCATAGACCTAAACATAACAGGTGATGTGTGAGTGTTGTACACCTCTGCCACACCCTTCAGGGTAATATAGGCGGGATGTTATGTTATGTAAACTTTAACTTCATTCATTTTGGTTGACAAACTTTTTAAAATTTTGAAACTATTTGATTCTATATTCGAAATTTCAAAAAGTCAATGAACAACTCATTATTTTTTTTAAATTTCGAATGATTCAGAAATGTTAAAATTTTCACACTCATCACAATCACAATCACTGATAACACTTATCTTACTTCTTTACCTCAACTTCTTTATCAACCTCCAATTCTGAAAGTTTCAAATCGATATTTGAGTGAAACTTCCCTTAATTTATTCGAATCGACGATCATAATTCAGGTTTGTTCCAACGAGGTGTCGCTTTATGGAGTTAATTACGCGAAATTTACAGCCTGGTTGCTATCAATGTAAATCTTTGTCGAAAACGCGACAATAGAATACGCACAAAACAAAATTAAAGTCGAGCCAAAATCATTTCGACATTTAATTAAATGGCACATTTTGGTATAATTGAGGATTAATTGCACAGTGGATTCAAATTCATCGAATTTACACGACAATTTGTTGGAAATGGGTTGCTACTAAATTTTATCGTAATGTGAGCGGATTCAGGTTGTGGAAAATATTTACTAAAGTGATTAAAAAATTAACGGTTAAATGTCCGGATTCGTGTTATGATGCTAATTAGTATGTATAATAATATGTACTCATAGCATTATGTGCTGAATGAACCATTAATTAGCTAACTATTCGTCGATGACCTATGATGATACATATTTGTTGTAATTAATACGATAATCACTCATGTTTTGTGTTGTGTTTCAATTAGAAATCTCTAACGTAATATTTAATACTTATTTAATATCTAAAATTCCATAATGCTCATTATTGTTTTGAACTTTTTTGATATAAGAGTCTCAACAATAGCTGATTTGTGTACTATTAATAAAACTGCATTTAAATAATTTGAAATCAGCCTTGTCTTTTACCTAAGATGACACATAGATCTAATTTTACAGCTGTTAGATACCTAATTGGCCTAGAACCTAATTGGCAGGATAAGCATACCTATAATATAACAGCTTCTACAAGTTCAGGCGCAAACTTATACCAAAGTCAGCGCATGAAACAGAAAGAAAGAAAGAAAGAAAGAAAAATCATTTATTCTGGCAAATAAAATACATAATAAAACGTCTAAAACTAAATAATTTAAAAATCATTCTTAAAGGCAGAAATGGTACGCATCTCAGCACAATACTGCAGCGCCAAAAAGCACCGCAGCGCTGATAATTCTGATGCGCCTAGAGAATGAGTAGCAAGCAGTGTGACATTGAATAATTGAATTGTGTATGTTAAGAAATGTTACTACAATCAATAGTGCATAGTTAAACACAATATTACTACAGGTATGTACCTACCGACTTTTTATGTATTATATTTTAAAATAATTATAATTAATGCTAAGTTTTTTAGAGGCGATAAAGCCTGGTGGAAACAATAAGATACATTTATTGTAATTAGCATAACAATGTTATTCTAAATTGTATACTTTTTCTTATGTCAATAAAGAATTTTTAAAACTCAAACTCAATGTTGTGTGCTATACACAACAGATGTATAGATAATTATTAATTTGATAAAGTAGGATAAATAGTCTGTATATTAATATAATTAGTTAAGATAAATTAAGTTACTGTTGTTTAGAATTAAGATTTTTTCCTTTTTTTGTAACTTTGAACAATGTTTACAGTGAGTGATGTGCACATCTCTAATAGATATACATATAAGAACATCATTAGCAATAAAAAATCTTTACAAACGTGTATTATGTATGTTGTTGAAGTGCCAAATAAATAAATAACACACATAAATGAAAGCTGTCTTATTTTCAAGTGTTACATGTGTCACTTTTAAATTCAGTCAAGTTATATTTTATGGGTCGAATAAGATCTAAAACCTCACAAATATCCAATATCATAGTATAAAACCTTTTTTCAACACAAATGTCAAAAACATGTATAATTAAGTGTTTACTTATCCAGAACTTTAATCAGTTCAGGTTGTATTAGCTGAATACGTAACAATGTATTCTAAACAAAATATCCTCATTTTGCACCGTATTATTTACGATCATTCTATAAAGTTTAATAAAAACCATGTTACCAACAAGATGAACACAAATATCCAACTTTACGCACATGTACCATTTAATCCAATTTACAACACCATTTCATAAAGGTAGGCAAAAGTATAAACATCTCATTGTATAAAACCTTTGTGGAACAAAATTACGTAAACAATAGCTTTAACTAAATATAAACATACTTATAAAATGTACAAAGAAAGTATAAAGATAAGTTTCGTTCCCAAATCTGGGCCCGCCTTCGTAACTCTTTGTGACTATTACCGTGAAGTCCTTTGTGTTGGAAAGGATCAAATGCCATCTTATTCACAAACGATAAAAATAACGATTCCTGTTTTTAGAGCGAAACGGGTTCAACTCGAATGCGTCAGTGGTCCAATGGGGACAAATCGGCACAGCAATTGCAATTCCTACATTGAAACTGTTCTTTGTTTAGCCCATGGACTGATGTATGATGCTGTCTTTTTATTTGGACTTTTTATCAGCGAACCTCGGGCTTTGAAAAAAGAGAAATGTAGAAACTAACAATCATTTAATTTATTAAATATAGATAGATAGATAGATAGATAGAGAAAATTTTATTTGCACATCAAATTTTTAAAAAACATACAAAAAAATAGGTACTTAAAACTATAATGTACAAAGGGCGGCCTTATCGCTTGACGCGATCTCTTCCAGGCAACCTTAGGATGGACATAATAGAATGGATATTTGCGGTAGTTTATTGCATTGGATTTGTTGTTACATTTTTTATTTTTATTTTGCTCAAGGCTTGTCAAGATTAAAGACTAGAATAAAAATAAATACATAATTAAAATACTAAATAGTACATGAAATATTGGGTGCATAGGCACTTAAATACACACACATAATGAAAACTTTTAAGTTGTGTCATCTCGAACACTTTAATCATCTTTAGAGTTAGGTTCGTCTGACAGAAAAATTTACCTATAAAGTCAGCATAAAAGGTTGTGAAATTTCGAATCTAGTAGCAAATCCATAGCTGTAATGGCAAAGTACCAGGGGCATTTAACCAGAAGGTGCAGGTTCGAATACTGCTGAATACTTATTTTTTCAACCTCAATATTAAATAAAATACAAAAAAGTCATAGCAAAGAATTAATTTGCTTTAAAAAAAATATTAGAAGTATCTTTATATTGCTTATTGTATTTAGGTTGGTACAAATGCTGTATGGCAAACAAAGATCCGTCGTATATCTTACCCAGTGGAACAAAAAGAGGGTCACCCTTCCATAGTCTTACCGTGACAAGGTTGCTTCACGCTGCTGATCGTTACCCATCAAAGGTACGCAATTAGCTATGTTCGCTTTACAGCCAAAACTAAAATAATAGGGTGTAGAATTGGGGTGCTCAATGAGAAAATTTGCATCCACAACTATAAATTAAACATGTCAAACATGTAGGGTTGTTCACCCTTAGAAAGGAACCCTCTAATGAGGGAAGTGTGCAAAACGGTCGAATTGCTAGCAATTTTTAATTGGAAAATCGATGGACTCAAGGCTTACGGAAGATATGGGGAGTAATTTTTTGAAGGCAAAATATGTTGGTAATGTAGGCTTCATGTGTAGGCTGATATAGTGATGGGCTTTAGGTGTAGGGTATTGAGTGTCGAGATCATAAAAATATAAACGTATTTAATTTGTCACGGCGCAAACTTTTGCAAGACTAAAAGGGTTTGAAAATGGAACTTAAGTAGTTTGGCAAATAGGATACCAATAAACAAATAAAATGTATGTATAATTATGTTGTTAGATTTCTTATACATATTATTTTTGCAATTTGTAACACTAAGTTATTATAAAATAGCACCTGAACATTTAAACCAGATCTTCATGAACCTAAATTGATAACAAATTCTAACCCTCGTTTGTTTTACTCCATATGCAAGATTAAGCCTTAATCCAACACGAAGGTATTCTCATCATTAATTTAAATGACAGTTCATTGTAGTTCCTTCCAAGATTATTAAATGATAATGACGTCATCAATAACGTAAACCATATCTCTACGACAAAACGAACGACATTTGAACGATATCATTCATTTGACAGAAGTTTATTGAAATCGAACGTTGTGATTGGCTGTCAAAAATGTTTTGTCTGATGTAATGTTTTGTCTGGTGTTTTGTCTGTCTGATTATGTTTAAGTGGCGCAACAATTATATAATTTCGAATGCAAGGGGATAATTCATTTCATTCATTTTCAAATATCTTTATTTAATAAGTAATACATTAAACAAATGCACTTACCAAAGTTACAATTTGTGGCAGGTAGGTACATAGCACTTTTTTAGACTAACAAATCGCCTTTCAAAGCTTATAAATAAATCACATATTAATTATTAACAATGTAAACAGATAAATATAACACATCACAATATTAAGTTTATTAATGCAAATTCCTTAGTTGTGAAATTTGCTTATTAATTTGAGAAATTAAGTGATTTTTAACTATTCGCACGGTAGCAGGTAGCAAAATTATTCGTTAAACATAACTTGTTATCGCCCGAGCGACCAGTTAATTAGTACAAGGGGATAATTAAAACAAATTAAATAACTACAGCAAACTTAGGATTATGAGGATGATAACTTATCCTCTATTGCATGGACCCAAAAAATAACTGTTGACTGGTGAAGTGTAGGTGTCTGAAGCCTGCTATTTATTTCAGGGTAATATAAACTCTTAGATGATAATATATCAAAATAAACTTGAAAGTTAAAATTGATCCTTCCTCCTCAAAGATTATTCACAAAATTCTGCCTGTAAACCAATAAAGGTTCTTAACAGAAGATATTATATTTAGACCTGTTTGTTTTCAAGACGTCATCAAACGACAATGACGTCATCTATTACGTAATACGTGATACAAGATTATGGGTGAGTGTTTTATTTGTTTGCAATGAGAGTGCAATCTCCATCAGGACTTAAGTGCTTTCAAATTATAGCTGGATGCTGTCATCTGACCTGGATTTCTAGTTTCTAGTTCGTTTTAAAATATAGGTTTTGTTCGTTTTACAATAATGACTGGTTTTTCAACTGTTTAAATTTATATTTACTGCCTTAATGGTCTATTGGTAAGCGTATGAGCCTCTCACCGTAAGGTCTCGGGTTCAATTCCCGCATCGGATAAAGTGTTATTTGTTACCTTTCCGTGAGGAAATTCTATTTAGCACGGAGTTGGCATTGTGCTGGGTGGATGGTGATAGGCTCACCGTCTATCCCGTGGGACCTAAACATAAGAGATAAAGGGGGGGGTTTCGTAGCAAAATACTATTTATGTAGGCACTCAAAATTATGCTTTTTTATAAAATAGAAACCATTAAGTCAAGCGTTTAAATTATATTAAACAAAAAAATCTGAAGCAAAAGCGAAATTATTAGCATTAGATTTAGCTATCTCTTCTATTCTCTCTCTATCTTCTTTACTAACTACTAAAAATGAACATACTCCAAGTATTAAAAAAGCCCTGTACACTCAACTATATAAAAATAACCCTTCAACACGTCTAGACACATAATTTACAAATTACCGTCGAATTAACGACTGTCATAATTAAACATTGAAGCAAGATGATCGTACCGCGGCTCACTTCATTTGTTACTGCTGACAACTTAAGCCAAGTCTGGGGTGGTATAGTCAGTATTCATAAGACACCTTCCTTACAGTTTCATTATAACTCTGCGTAGACACACGAAGAGATAGAGGTGGCAAAACGTCTAGACGCGGCCTGTTGAATATAATGCTGGTTGAATGTTAATGTAATGGAAATCAATACAAAAATGCGACGTGAAGTCCCGATAGGAATCGATTAGGGAACTCGCTGGGGAAAAACAGGATTTGAATAAAATAACGCGTTAATGAGAAAATTTGTTTGTATATTCGATTAAAGGAAGCTTTAAGGATTTTTGAGGCGATTTTCGCGTTTAGATTACTTGAGCGGTAATTTTTTCATTATTTTGAAGGAAAATACAAATCTGTTATTAACAAAAACAATTTCAATAATTTAATGTAGTTAAAAGCTATTACAGCTTTTACTAATCAATTTTGTAGATACTGAAGAGTACTGAATGAATCGTTAATTAGTGTTTCGTATTAAACGTACATAATGTATTGAATATTTGAAATAAACTTTAACAATTGTTTCAGCTTCGTCAAAAATTTTAAATTTAAGCAGAATGGGCTAACGATGCACTAAGGATAATTCAAATAAATTTGTAAAAGTAAAAAAAGGTTTCAAAAAGTATTTTTTTTTACTTAGGCACCTTTTTTCTCTCTACAGTATACTAACTCTTTTATAAGACCCAGTACACCCGCGACGTTTGCAGTGCCCCGTAAATATCGTGACGCAGCGTTTTGGTGCTGTCTTATGCAATTTTGGTAACCTTGTCAAGAACTTGCACTATATTAGCGGCATTGCTAGTCCCTAATTTAATTTTTTTTTCGTCTTAACATGAAGTATAAAGTATTTTATATTAAAAACAAATTTTCACGATTTACTTTGCTTTGTCAAGATTCAAACTGTATGCCCATTCAGTTTGAATCATAACTTTCTTACTTTACTTTCTTTTAACATAGATGCAATTTGAGTATTATATAGATATACATTTGACTATCTAAAAAAATACTAGTATATTTCTTTTTAATAACCTTAAATTACCCCTCTAAATATAACTAACTCTCTTGCATTAGATCTCGTACACACGCGACGTTCGCAGCGCCTCGTGAATATCGTCACGCGGCGTTTTGGTGCTGCGTAATGCAATTTTGATAACCTCATCAAGAGCCTGCACTTTATTAGCGGCTTTATTAGTCACTAATTTTGAAATTTTTTGTCTTAACATGAAGTATTTTAAATTTAAAATAAATTTTCACGATTTTCTTTTCTTGGTCAAGAGAATCTCAACTTTTTTACTTTACTTTCTTTTAACAGACATGCTATTTGAGTATTATACAGATATACATTTGACAACCTAAAAAAATACTGCCGTATTTTTTTTAACAACCATTAAATTGCCCGTCTAAATATGACTAACTCTCTTGCATTAGATCCCGTACACACGCGACGTTCGCAGCGCCTCGTGAATATCGTCACGCGGCGTTTTGGTGCTGCGTAATGCAATTTTGATAACCTCATCAAGAGATTGCACTTTATTAGCGGCTTTACTAGTCCCTAGTTTTATAAATTTTTGTCTTAGCATGAAGTATATAGTATCTTATATTAAAAACAAATTTTCACGATTTACTTTGCTTTGTCAAGATTCAAACTGTATGCCCATTTAGTTTGAATCTTAACTTCCTTACTTTACTTTCTTTTAACATAGATGCAATTTGAGTATTATATAGATAAACATTTGACTATCTAAACAAATACTAGTATATTTCTTTTTAATAACCATAAATTGCCTCTCTAAATATTACTAACTCTCTTCTGTTAGATCCCGTACACACGCGACGTTCGCAGCGCCTCGTGAATATCGTCACGCGGCGTTTTGGTGCTGCGTAATGCAATTTTGATAACCTCATCAAGAGCTTGCACTTTATTAGCGGCTTTGCTAGTTTGCTCATCGCTGTAAACTTTGTCAATTTTAGTCTTATTAAGAACTTAGTTAAACATGCCGAAAATACTTAATCTTCAGTCATATTTTAGAGATAGGCTCGCTTCTCACATGTCACCAAAACATAGCGGGTGAAGTGTAGGTTATGTTTTATGATGTACAGTGGGCCAAGCAATTAGGTATGCAGGGCAAAAACTTCTATGCCATAGTGCAAACTGATTGCAATAGATATGCGTGTGTGAATTACATATTTAATAAGTGTAATATACCTACTATTTAGTTAAGTAACTAACTTATCCATAACTGGTGTAGTAAGTCTTCACTATGACTTACAAGTTTTTGCCCTGCATAGCTAACTCGTTGGCCCACTGTACCTTTTTTGTATTTTAGATCTTAGAATGTCATGTAATCATAAACTTGACTACATAACTAAACTGGCTCCAGATTTTGCTGCATTGGTAGGTATGCCTTTTTTATGTCATATAATAGAATCCAGATATTATAAAATTTTGGACTTAACACCATGGATTACTTCTTTTGGGTACTTTATAATGCACTTTCAATATCCTCGTCACTATTGCGGTAATCTTTGGCAATTTCGTTCTTATTCAAAGCTATATTAATTAAAACAGTCTTTAGCTAATTTTATAGTAAGACATGTCTGTGTATGACGGATTAATTAAAAATGACGGCCTAATTACAAATTATGAAGCTAGTTAAACCAGTTCTAAAAAACTATAAAACAAAGATAAAGATTGTTTCAAAGACATAGTTAAATACTAAAAACAGCAAGTTTTATTTTGACACTACATTTCTTGGCAGGCGGGTAAAAATAGTGGCACCTTTGATGTAGATATAACGAGGAATTAAGCGAACGTTCGCTTCACGGAGCAGTATTAATGCAATGGCGAAAGACGATGGGCTTATCACCATGAAAACTAAATTAATGGTACAAAGACGACGTGTCACGCTTGTTGCAGTATTTTGTGTTACTCTGTTCAATATGAAATACATTATACACCATCAATTTTAGTGAGTAAAGATGAGAGTATAGAACATTTTATTCTGTGCATAACGTCCTAATTACGAAGTTCGCAAACAAGGTTCTCAAAACTATTTCACATAGTTTATTTTTCAATGAGGCTAATCATTCCAAAATATTATAAATAGCAAGGTATGTTATGTTAGTTAAAGGATTCCCGAGAAGGATCCTGAGAAGTGGGCTAAAAATAGTGGCACCTATGACGTACAAAAAAAAATACTTAGAAAAAAAAATCTAAGGATAGTGGACTTTCACTATCCTTAGATTTTTTTTTCGAAGTAATTTTTTCATTCATTAGAAGTAGATACTTATAACAGTGCAGAAGGAAGACAGGAAGTGCGTGACATGTTTTGTTTAACAATATTTATAACGATAAACATATAACATAACATCGAGCCTATATTGCCTTCACAGAAGTACCCAGAAGGGTGTGTAACTCCCTCATTTCACCTGCTAAATTTAAATCCCATGCAATATAGGAGTAATATAATAGACCGTAGCCTGACGGCCCCTACGTACATAAAGACATGTTAAAAACGAGGTTTACAGGAAAGCGTTTTTTTATGTTCAAACTGCTCTAGAAATAATTTGTATGGACAATGTACATGTTTTTTTTCTAAAATGATTTTTTAGTTTTAGAAACTTTATAGTGGTATCAATACATATTTTCTTTTTTTATATTTTTTTAAAAAACTGTTAGATGACTGTTTCTACGCCGATATTAAAATAAGAACATGTCAGACATGTCAATGATAGCTTTTTATACGCAGGAAAGAAGAAAACGGTTTATAAAATAGAATATAAATAAAATGTTTTATGGACACGTGGAATTTGTTTTTTTTTTCAAACGTTGCAGTTAGTTTTATGAATAATTATAACTAATAAACAGACTACTAATTCTGCAATATTGTATCAAAACAAAAATATTTCACGACGCGGACAAGTCTTAGTATCGACGCGACGTGAATGACGTTATGTCAGACATGACCGTCTTCGCAGCGAGTGGCGCGCGCATTTAAAAAACAATGTATAAAACGATACGTATAGATATCCGCATCTACGACACTTAGTCGCTGTAAATATATTACTTGTTCTCTTATACGATTTGTAAAAGACGTTAAATAGGTAATATTAAAAAAATATTTATATCCAGGACTATGTATATGGAAAATCTAAAGCCAATTGAGCAATAAAAAAATATGCCACTTTTGACATGTCTTTATGTACGTAGGGACCGTTTAATTACGATAAAGTTTTAGGTATTATTTGTCAACATATTGGTTTATACTATTTAAATCAAATTACCATGGTTAGTCAGTTATTGTTCTATCAAATGGGGCATGGCAGATCGATCAGATAACTATGCTTCAATGCTATCTATGTCGCTGAATACATTAGTCTAGACTTCTGTAAATGATATTATCATAATCTAAAATTAGCATGACAAAATATTATTTAACATTATTATTTTCGTATCTCATTTAAGGGTAATTAAAACATAGTAACGTAGTATGGGTTTACGTATATTTTCTATTGTTATAGACAAAACATATCTTAAACACATGTCTTACACTATAAAATGCATATCACAATTATTTTATTCATTAATTGAGTTACATACAAACTAAAAAATCGAAATGATAATTTTGAAAAAAATTGCGCCAAAAAACATGCAATTTAGTGTTTTTTATATGATTTTTCAATAATAATAGTTATTTATGAAACTTAATAATATTATATTTAACCCATACTACTTTTGTTTCCAAGCAATTGTTTCTGCATAACGGACAAAAGAGAAAATAATGAAGAAGTGAATAAAATAAATAATGTTAAAAAAAGTCAAAATGCAACTGTACCAACTAGCAAATATAAAAATGTATGCATTTTATGTTATGCATGAAAAAAATGAAAACAAATTCGGTCAAATGAAAATGTATTCCTTAAATAATGAAATTATCATACAACATGAAATTCTGATGGTCTCACAAACAGAATAGTTCTACATAAAAATGTGAATATAAATGTATTAACATTTGCAATGTTAAAAAGTAACGTGAATTCGCATTTTTTTTTTCATATTTATTCAATAAGAATGAAAGTGATTATTGTGGGATAAATAATTACAGATTGTAATATCATATGGTATGTCGTCACTCATCAAAACATTAATTGTACTATCTTTCACGCCCTATCATATGGTAACTAATCTTAACAAGAGTAATGTAGGTGCTATTCACTTATGCCAGAAGAGTTCTTTTGTATTGTTCTCAGGCTCTATCAAATATAAAAAACCTAAATGGATAGTTAGACTATCAAACACAAAAAGAATTATGAAAAACCGATCATTAGTTCTCGAGATGAGCGCTAACAAACAAACTAACTAACTTTCCTTCGCGGTTTCGTCTGCGTGGTAGGTACATCAATAAAAAGTAGCCTATGTTATGCGCTTTGGAATCAGTTACCTGCATATTAAATATTATCGAAATCGGTTCAGCAGTTTAGAAGATTAGCCGATACAAACAGACAGACGGACAGACAGACAGACAACAATTTTAAAAACTGTATATTAGGCATAGGTATCGAGCAAATAACTATATCAACTGGCATAAACATTGTTATTTTGACTTTAATAACAGACACTTCAATTTTATTTATTTTGTATTGATTCGAAATCGAACCATTGCATGAATAGTCACGGACATACCATCAATACAATAACGAGGATCACTTAGCTAGATAACCGTTCAAGTTGAGCATGTAGGATTAAACAGTTTTAGTGAAATTGCTCAATTCCACCCCAAAGGTAAGTTGGCCTGGAGGCGTTTCTTGCTAAATAATTGAATGCACTCTTATTAAAGTTTAGAAGCCGGGTGCAGTCTTGAAAATGTAATCATTGCAGAATAGAAAATTGGTGTTACTTAATTTGATTGGTTTATAAATAACTTTAAACCTTGTACTTAATCCAGATTTTTTCAAGTTAAGTATTTTTAAATGTAACAAAAAATCCTTTTATTTTTTTTATTTATCTTTACGCACAAAAAAACATGTGACGAAGGCGGACTTAATGCCAAAGGTATTTTCTACCCGCCAACCTTAAGGTGGTGCAGAGATTATGTTACGGTAGGTGCAAATGTAGAAATAAAAATTGAGATTACATAATTATGTGATACTTTTATTATATTATATATATATATGTAGGTATACTGTATATAATAAGATACAAAGCCTAAAAAGTACTCGAGGTCGTGTGAAGTCTGCCAATCCGCACTTGGCCAGCGTGGTGTACCTATGGCCTAACCCTTCTCATCATGTGAAGCCTATCAGTGGGTCATATAATAGATACGGGGCTGCTATTTTTATTTTAATATTCAAAATAAAAATAATTATCTTATAAAATTATTTTTATTTCGTAATGGTACTCTCCGTCTAAATTGTACCGCTGCTAAATTAAAGGAACACCACATCTTTACAAACTATTAAAAAAAAACTTGACCCAAATCTTCGAAAATTCAATTTAGAATTAAATTTCTAGCCATAAGTTAAATAGCATTCATGTTAAGCGTCTTGAGCATACCTCAGGAGTTAGGGTTTTCCACACCGTCAGATCTCAACTCAACGCTTTATGTTAGCGGGATACGCAGCACCTCGCTTCGCAGTACTGAGTAGACCGCAAGGAGAGCTGCGTCGAACTAAGAAATAAGTTAGATGCGGCATTTTGGTGTAATTTGTTGCCTTAACTGACGTTGAGTGAAGTTTTGAAAACTTATTTTAATTTTACTAAGAAATAGTTGAAAAAGATATGGGACCGGCAGGATTTGAACCTGCGACCTTACTGCACACCGGGCAGCCGCTTTAGCTATCCAGCTACGGTCGCTTGTTTTTTCTCAACTGTATCGTCAGTTCGTGACGTATCATACAGTTGAGAAATTTAGGGTTCTGGTAAGAGGCGACCGTAGCTGGATGGCTAAAGCGGCTGCCCGGTGTGCAGTAAGGTCGCAGGTTCAAATCCTGCCGGGCCCATATCTATTTCAACTGTTTCGTAATATAATATGCTAAGCAAGCTAAATGCTATAAAAATAATCAATTAGAAGTTATTTTAATTTAATTACATTACATTCATCATCAGTACGCTAACTGCCTCGATGGTCTAGTGGTAAGCGTATGCCGCCTCTCACCGTGAGGTATCGGGTTCGACTCCCGGGTCGGTGTTAGTTGTGAACTTTGGAATTGTGCCCGGTGGATGGCGATAGGCTCACCCATGGGAACCTTAACATAACAGGTAAAATGTGGGTATTGTTTACTTATGCCACACCCTTCTGGGTAATATATAAGCGAGATGTTATGTAATGTTATGTTATAAATATATGAAATAAAAAAATATATTTGGATATTTTACATTAGATAGAACGGCAGAAGCAATTACACTATCCAATGGTCCCAATGACAAGGCCAAATACACACATTCCCTCACACAAGCACACCCAGTCTCAGAACAAATCTATGCTAATCACACAAAGATTTGTCCCATGTGGGGATCGAACCCACAACACTAGCGTAGTAGAGAGCGGCGAGGCGACCGCTCAAACCACTACACCACACGTGCAGACTGTATGATAATTTTAATAATACTGTATTATTAAAATTATCAAACTGTTCATTAGTCGTACATAAGACCTAAACATATCAGGTGAAAAGTGAAATTTATACACGTCTGCCACACTCTTCTTTGCAATGAAATGTAAAGACAAAATATTTCATAATAAGTATATGAATGACATGTATTGTATGTATACCTAACATGAAAACATAATGACTTAATCGGTGTAAAAGTACCTCTAAAGAAAGTATGGCATCATTAAAGTGTCAAGACAAAGAATAATTGCATACACATGATAATGAAATTGCCTTCATTTACGTCAATTTGCAACCTAAAAAAAATAAACACCAACGAAACGGAAACGTTTTTGTACCTTGTAACACCATTATTCTTTTTAACTACAGGTTAGCTAAAACTTATCAAGCGAACTCAGATCACGCATGAAGCCTCAAATCACCAGACCTTACGAACAGAATAGTTTAAAAATAATGACTTAACTAGCATACTGGCACCTAATAATGACCAGCTTCATACTTTTAAACAAAGAACACTACATTTTTTTGTTTTTACGGTTACGGGTGACTGGACCTCAGTTACCCGTAAATACTTCTTTCGTAACCACATCTTCACATGCCAATGGTTTTAGTACAGCATAAAAGCTATGATTATTTACACTAGATAAAAACTATAAAACTACAGCTAGTTAACTGCATAGATATCTATCAGATTCGAACTATAAAGGAAGTGGTTTGGGCTGGGAATTTTGATGGAACAATGAGTACAGGGATTTTTCGTGTAGTTAGCATAATGTGATACATTCGTTGTTTACATTTTTATGACCACTTTACTTTGTCCTTATTTTGAGTAGTTCCATTCAGATTCCAAAGTTATATTGAAGGTAAGATTCGTTACCATCTTCAAGGTTTATCATTAAAACCTTTTAAATAAATAAAATTCGATTATTGATTCAGATTACATCCATGCCGTGAACTTCTTTTATGTATTTTTATTGCTGTCTAGCTGACCCGGCTGACTTCGCACTACTAATAACTAACGTAATACTAATCGATAAATAAAATACCTTAACTTTTGTATAATATAAGTTTTAAACAAACAAAAGAAATCCATACTTAATTTTTTTTAAATGCTCGGTTTGTTATCATTATCAATCCACATAAAAATAATCTAATAGATAGTTAACAACTTTCATATTTTACTTCTCTGGACTTCCACAAATAATTTAAGACTAAAATTTGCCAAAATGTCTAGCCCATCTCGAGTTTTAGCGAGACTAACGAACAGCAATTCATTTATATATTATATATAGATTTCAATAAAATAATTATTATGTTATAAAACTCCTAATGTGTTTGTTACGTGATATAGATATATATGAGTACAGGATGAAAGCAAAATATAGTAATGATTGCCAAGTAACCGAGTACTCAAAGACGCAGTAATCAAATAAAAATGCTTGCATTTGTAAGCAAGCACATTATAGTAAGAGCTAGTTCATTTGAGTTAACAGAAATACGGTTTCTTAATTAACAAGAGGAAGTACTTACGTCAAGGTAGTAACAGTTATTTTTCCCCTCCAAAAAAAAATCGTTTACAACCTGGGCTTGGATTATGATTTGAAAATGGGGACTGGAACATCCCCTATTACTCTGGGCCCTGATACTGTAATTGGACGTAATACTCTCTACTGTGGGTTCGCCAAAGTTCATCTTATGGTCGAGTATAACTCTATGTTATTATTATGTTACAATCCCGGGGTTTAGCTGCCGGTATTTCAATTCCGAGGTACTTTTCAATGACTGTGTTAATAACCTCACGAGTTTTTAAAAGGATTGAGAGGTTATAAAGATTTTACAAGCGTATTTTAGGTAGTGTTAGAGTAATAATTTTCTTATTTTATATATGACTAGTTTTTCCCTCAAGGTGCTTTGATAAAATATAGCTCAAGTTACTCAAAAAAGTAGAAGTGAATTTGTAACTAACTAATAGAGAAAAAATATTGAATCGGTGTTTATAACTTTGCAATAGCATGTTTGTTCTAAATTCATCGAGGGTGAAATACGGACTGAGGAATATGTGCTATGTATGCGATATACTTACCTGCCTGTTATGTAGTCCTAATCCCTAATAACTAAAACAAGATTTGGATAATTGTATTGACATTTAGGCTATTCGCACTCATGCAATAATATTTTCAATATTATCAGTTTCGACTACTAAAAGCATCATCAATTCCGCGAAATATTGACAATAAATTGTGTGTGTGCGGAGAACCTAATAGAAGACTTTTCTAAAAGATATTGGATTCTAAACAGGCCGCAGCGCAGCGGTTTCCTGCTCTAGCAAATTTGCGTGCAAAAGTTAGCGATTGATTATAATAATAAAGTCTTACTGGGAGTTTATTTCTCTTACAAAGTTCTATAGATAGCTTTACAACAGTATTCGCTGTTGATGGACTCGTAAATTAAAATTTCTGTACTATGCTCATCCAATTACCCTGACGCTATCTCTTCTCACATCCACGTCCGTCAACAACCGCTGAAGAATGTCGGCATTCAAGCAAACTGAAGGCGAGTAATTAGCTCTTATTCGCAATGAGCACCAAATAATAGATGCTCTGGGCTCTAATACAGCCGAGACTGAAATACGGACTGAGGAATTTGTGCTATGAAGAGAATATACCTACCTACCTGCCAGTTATGAAGTCCTGGTACCTCAGAATCTGCTAAGTGTGGTTTTTTAAGACGCTTCCGGTTAATTTAATTAAATGTGTATGAAGATATTATTTACTGGTATTTGCTTACAGCTTTTCTTGTGATTATACTTATATGTTAATAGTTTTTTGTTGTAGTGTTTTTTAAACTATTTTTTCCTCTCCAGCCCGAAGAGGTTTGTACTGTTTGTAGCATATATATCGTTATATATTGTATCATATCTATATATTGTAACATATTATATCGATAATATGTCGTTTTTACCATAGAGTACATAAAAAAAGCAGGAGAGAATGTCACCTATAAAATGATGGAAGCACCAAAGTTTATGTGTGCGTGTGTTAGGGGTTACCAGCCATGAGAAATATTACCCACATTTTTACAATAATTTAAATATTTTAGAGGTTTAGTTCTTATATTTTTTTATTTGCTGCTTTTTACCATCAAACATGATATAGGTAGTTTTATACTACCGTGGCCAAAAACCAAACAATATAAAACAACTTTATGTTTGAATTTCGAAACAAAGTTGATTTTATATTTCTAGCAATCGATGCGGGCCTGCAGGTGAAAGCATCTTTACCATCTAAGAATCAGGAAGCGCCGTAGGAGTCGTAATTTTAAAATATTTTCCAAAAACTGGGTAGCTGCACTAAAGCATATTCGCTGCCTTGCGTCAGGAGTGCCCAAAGCAACGAATTTTGTACATAATATATTATATAAGTTCCTTCCTGATTCTTAGATGGTAAAGATGCTTTAGTGATATACAGGGTGTCCCAGTTTAGGACCTGGAGCCGAAATCGGATAGTAGGATAAGTTATGGCAGTTAGCAAAAAAATTAAAAACAATTCAAAATCAAAAATTCTTTATTACATAAACTATCAGAAAGTGCTTGAAAACGTCAACAAAATGTACAAACCAAATAAAATATGTAAGTTAAAATAAACAAACAATTGCGGAGCTTATATTCACTTTCATGCGATTTTTCAATATTTAAAGAAATATTGGCAATTAAAATAATCGAGAAAATTTACACCCTGTGACGGACTTCCCGCTTCATTTCACCTAAATTCTTTTATCGTTTCGTTTTAACATGGCTGCCACGAAATCTCAAACTCGTATGACATTCTGCGGGCCCTTGATTTGAAGGTCAACATTCGTATTCGCAAATGTGAGAAATCATACGATTTGTTACATCACATCGTACATGTGTTTTACACAATAATCAACGAAATATTCATTTTTATTAACAGTTTTTTTGACTATTTCAAAAATAAAAATCTTTATTGACCACTAGCATCCTTAACTTGTGAATCCCCTAACGCCTGCACAAGTAATAACTGGGTTGCAGGAGATAGCGTCTTCCCCGTACAGCAGACACTATTACATTTAATGTTATGAATAGGACAATTTAAATCAAATTTTACAAAAAAAAATTCTTCGTAAAATTGTTTTTTTATAAATTAACTTCTATTGTAATTATTACTAACATTTATTTTTAATTTTATTGTGCAAATGTTCAAGCAATAATTGCTTTAACATTAGCACAGTAAAATTAATTGTGTCGTTCCATTTTTTTACAATAAATAATAATGATCAGTGGTGTGCTTTTCAATTACTTACAATCTCTTATGCTGATTTAATTTTACCAACTGTTATAATTTCTGCAGTTTCTAATTATTTCTACCCAAAAATATTTCCATGCGTCGTTTGCCGCAGGAAATCTATAAAACATAGAATAATAATTTATACTAAATGTATTATACTACTAAAAAATATTTACCCAAATTCAGGGTAAATGAAAATATTTATTGACTGTCAACACTGATAGTTTTGGTATATTTTTTTACGAAAACAATATAATTTCGGCAATAAGCTGAATATATTACTTGCTTACCTATGAAAAGTGATCCCCTGGTTTTTTTTTATCGAGGCGCTATGGTTTCGGCAGCTTTTCACAACACAAGACGGCATTTTTATTTATTTTACTTGAACATCCGAGCAACAGCACAGTCCAAAGCGTAATGGCGGGCGATTGACTTACTATTGTGTCAATGTGTGTGTTCTGTGTGTACGTGTGACTTACTATGGGTGCTTCAGTAAGTGTTTCAAGAGACGGAGTCCTGCCTTTTTTTATGTAGTCAATGGTTTTTACTTACAAATGTGACGATGTGTTTAAATTTAGAAACACAATACCCTTCCAATTAATAGGTTCTGAAAAAAATTGCAACCATGCAGTTCTAAAACAAACGACAACGTCAGTGACTTCAATAAAAGGAGGTTTTATTTAACATATTATTCAAATATACAAATGGAAAATAAAATATCTTTATTTTATATTACTCTTTTGCATTTTGTATCACTTTATAACAGTGCTTAATAAAATATTCGAATAAATTAATAAACGCATTATTGTTAAATATGGCTAATTTGTTTTTACGAAAATATCTGAATGACGATTTCCGAACGAAACTTCGAAAAAGATCGATTGCTTGCCAGAATTCAGTGAGTAAAAACCGTTTTTACTCACTAGTGATGCAAAGTGATTCAAATTTCGAAACACAAAATCCTTCCAATGAATAGACGCTGGAAAAAAAACAAACAGCCACCATGTAGGTTAGTAATAAACATTGACATCAATTTTATTAAATAATTACATACGATACGTTTTAATTATTTTAATTATATAAATACGCGCTTATTTAGTATTTTAATGGTTTTATATTCGTGATTGACCATTAAAATAATTAAAATCAGGTACTTAATATTAGACTCTAAATAAATGTAACGAATTTCCGAACGCACGATTTAAAAAAAAAGTCTGTGTCTGTGTCAGTCATCGCGGGCAACTATAAATTCTTTTCAGTTTATGTTTAATTGTTTACTGGAACTTTTTATCAAAAAAATAGTGAATCCAGTGATAAAGAACTTTGTAGAACTTCAAAAGTATTGCGACAACTTGCTTCTAACACAGAAGTTTGCTTTTTTACCAGAAAAATCACGTGAAAAGTACACGTGAGTAGTTTTTGAAAGCGTACGACATATTTTAGTGACGACTTACAAAAGGCAATACCGATATTGCACGATTTGCGAAATTAATTTGACAGAAATTGTCTGTTAATGTCACCTTTAAACGCTTTGTTAAGTTCGCTAGCCGGTTCATTTCAAAATAAATTTCAGTTCTGCAGTATTGTCTAACTTGTCGCATTTGAATGTTTTATGGTGGCATTTTTCGTTCCGATTCGCATTCTGAATTGGTATTACTGTCGTATTTCATGGAATTGTTCCAGGTTAAGCAATCGAGTACAAGTTAATTTAAATCTTAATATTTTCTCACTGGAAGAGGTGAAAAGTTTTGTATGCAACGCGTAAGAAAATTTTAATTTCCAGTTCGTGACCTCTTAAAATCTTTCGCTTGCGAAGTAGTCTTTATTAGAATCACTCGCTACGCTCGTGATTCAATTTAAGACTACTTCGCAAGCTCAAGATTTAAAATTGGCACTCACAACAGAAATATAAACTTTTTCTCACTTGTACCATAAATAACTATTATGCTTTTTAGTTTACCTACTTTTTGAAGTCGGTTTTTTTTTTGTTAAAAATTATTTTATTTTACGATTTTAAGTGATGGGTAGACCGAGCAAGAATGTTTCTCGAATGAGGAGACGACGGTTACTTGAGACGGAAAACTTATTAAAAATAATCCCTGTACTCCTAACCGTTGAGGAGTTGTACCTTCCAGCATCAGCTCTGCAACTTAAAATGCAAATATCCAAGTAGTTTTAGAAAATATACGAAAAACAATATAGAAGCCTTTGAAATTTGAAGGTTACCCATGATTTCTCTAGGATCCCATCATCAAATCATGACCTCAAGTAGGTAATATTCAACGTCTCGCCTCATCTGTGTATAACTTGAAAAAATACAGTAAACGGCCTCAAGGAGCCTATATTTAAAGAATTATCCCCGTACTCCTAACCGTTAAGGAGTTGTACCTTCCAGCATCAGCTCAGCAACATAAAATGCTGGCTACTAGATGCAAATATCCAAGTAACTTTAGATAATATACAAAAAACAATATAGAAGCCTTTTAAATTTGAGGGTTCCCCTCGATTTCTTTAGGATCCCATCATCAGAACGTGACTGGAAAAAAATGGGACCACATGACAAGTATATCCTATCAAACAAAAAAAGAATTTCTCAAATCGGTTCAGGCGTCTTTAAGTAATCGGTGAACAAACATTAAAAAAAAAAAAAAAAAAAAAAAAAAAAAAATACAACCGAATTGAGAACCTCCTCCTTTTTTTGAAGTCGGTTAAAAAAAATGTCACAAATAAACAAAAAGATAATGATGGCGGGGAAATATTTATTTCATAAGTTGTTTGATATAGTGTTAACTACAGTTTTATTTAGCAAATATTAATTAGTTAATGATTCTAATTCGAATTGTATATCTGGAACAACAGAAGCGTGAGTGGTGTTTGAGTTTCGAAGTATAATTTTAACATTTTCTAACTGGGAGAGGTGAAAACCAGTATAATAATATGGCAAAACTAATGAGGTGAGGTGAGGATTTAGTTCTCATTATCTTTATAGTATTGAATCATGAGCGTAGCGAATTAAAGATAACATTGCAAGCTCATGATTAAAACTACTAAACTTTCCTCAGTAGTACCATAAATAACTATTATATAATTATAAAATTTCTACTAGAAAATGCTTTTCTTGTGTACTTCGCAGGTTTTATGTCATGTTTTTATTAGTAAAGTGAATTTTATTTTTACATTGATTACAATAACATTTAAGTGTAGTACAGGCTCTTCTTTTTTCTTTTTTCCTACGTAGTTAAAAACTAAAGATAGAAACAAACACTGACTATGTCTTAAAACGGTGGTTTCAATAACTGTCGCTATGTTGCGCCTACCCTGTATAGAATATACGTACAATTTTATTTCTGTACAAATTTGATGCCACATACCCCCCTTAATCGATTTACAGAGCAGCCAGCACCAACCATTATCCAAACACTAATAACGTTATGCCCCACAATACACTAAACGTTAACACTAAACATTATTCCTAACATAACTATGAACGTTGAAGCGAATACGACAGCAAACGAGAAACAAGTTCATTATACAATATAATAGTCGCTCTAACATATTTATCGCCAAAGGTGGTCATGTTATAACAATAAAACTACTATACCGCCGCAGGTACGCCTGTTAGTAGAAACTGAATAACTAGAGTCAACGCCTCGTGTTATGTTCTAGCTTCATATGAGCTTAATTAATTAATATTAACAAGCCGCGTACCATGTTAGCTGAACTCCTTGGTGTAATAATTTTGTTAAATATTTACACGATATTCATAACAGAACATGCTGATAATAAGGTAAATTTAAACCCTACGGTAAACAGTCAATGCTACAGTGCTGTAGAGAATTCAGTCAAAATTGTGAGTTGCCTATTGTTGGATCGGGCGCTCGATTGCTTGCTATTGTTTTCGCAAAAGCAGTGAAGCGATTAATATGAATGTTCGGAGCTGCCTTCGCTTGGTCCTAAGTTTTGTTACTTATTGTGCTTGACCAACTGGTGGCATTGTTCGAATAAATAATAACTCAATGTATCAAATAACCCTTTCGCAATTGAATTTTAAAATTAAATTCTCGAATCGCATTTGCTTAACAAAATTATTCAGTTCAATTATAACGTTATTGTTATTCACGAAATGTTTTCGTGGCGCGTTGGAATAACACGATTATCATGCAAGGATCATATGAAAATAATGAAATGTTTAAAAATACACTTAAAACTATTAAAGTTATTGTAGGTCTATTCACCTAATTTATGACTGAATAATATGACTGATGTCTTATTCTAACTTATCTTAAATTTGTTCTCCAAATTAGTTTTACAATGAGCAGGTTAATTTAAAATTTAAATTATATGTACTATGTGTCCATGGATTTTGTTAAACATTTACTTTCAACTGGTGTCCAGGTTTTGTGGGAATCGTGGGACAATCCTGCTAATTGTGTCCAAACTTCGAGGCGAGGGCTTTTTAATTAAAACTTATTCAATATTACAGAGACGATTCGAGCTGGTCACTCGGATAAGTCCAACTTTTAACATTGAGTTTGATTTTTACTAATTAGATAAGGGCTTCAAATTAAATGAACTCATTTTAATACAGGTGACTTCACATTTAGTCAAATTAATTCATACTTTGAACTGGAATATAATTTTATTCTTTTACGATGGGTATTTAGTCTTTTTTTAGATAGGTATATTTATTTAAGTAAGTATAGTAACTGAAAGTGGTTCGATTGTGATCATTTCAATCTAGAATGTTACAAAAAAAAAACATAATTGGTGTGAACTTTTTTGTTATTATTTATGTAGAGTGTTTTAATAAATAACACTATTTATACTGTTTTTGGCTCAAGTAAAATACAATCAGCCTCTTCATCACCATCAACAATCAATCAAAAAAATATTTTTTTTCGGCTTGACATTATTTAACTTTACACATCGGAGGTTTTCTTTTGTTTTTAATCTTGCATATTACAACAACAATTTAAAGTTTATTTAGACTAACCAATAATATAACACTTATTTAAAGTACAATTCATTCAAATATACTTTGTGAATATCTGTTCAGTTGCACTGATCAAGTACGTTCATGGCACAGCGCTAGGCGGCTATGCCATTTATTTTCTAGTAACGGCAAACGACCAATAAGTCTTGCTTCCCGGGATATTAACACTATCATAGGTTACTCTCCAGTTTTATGAAGACACATTAGACACCGAGACATTTCCATAAAAGATTTTGATATAACAACGTTTCTAATTGCATTTGGTTGTAATTTTCTACTGTTACTCTGAATAAGAAGGTAGGAGTTATTTTAAGTCACGTCAGTCAAGTTACTGGGACTGTCAGAAAAGTACGTTATGGACGGTAAGGTTAAGCTCGCCCTTGTACCAAGTATTTTAATGTAATGTATTTTATTAATGTGAATTACGTGTGTACAGTGAATTTAAATTCAAAAAAGGTTTTATTCAAAAAGAGTAACGATGAAATAAGTTAGAAAAATAAATGGCACTGAAGTTGTCTAGAGGCTTTAGTGTTATTTTGCCTTATTGTTAAATTAAATTAACATTGAACGATGGCTGCGCGCCTTTATTTGGTGGAAGTGGACGGCGCGCGGGCAAATGGCTAAATGTCCAATAAGTCCCGCACTCGATATTAACTGCGACATAGTTTACTGCACGCGCCGCCTGTTCATTATTGCCGAGCTCAGTTTTATGACATTCGAAATTCGAATTCATATAATTGACCGGTTTAAATACCGGAATGGGTCGAAACTTAATTATTGTAAGCTCATAATAAAATTAATCGCCAACGCCTACGGAATTATTTTGGAGCAAACGCCTTGTTTTTTCGACACTTCTGAAGAAGGCAATTATGATAATTATAAACCCGGTTTTCTAATTGAAATATTAATTTCGCACGGTATAAAGCTTTTCATAAGCAAAATTAGTTTTTAGTATAAATTCAACTTACACTGAAAAATAATGCAACCATGCATTGCATATCATAAAGTTTAGGTTTTAGTCTGAAATCCTTCATGCTTAAAACGAGTCAAAAGTGTTAAAACCTCAAAAGGAATCCACAAAAGTCCCAAAACATTAGTCGGTACTAAATCTGGGATATAAAGCCGGGTAGGCCAAAAAGCCTGGCTTGCAGACTCGAGAGTCCTCGGATAATGTTGCTGAGTTCAATTTACGTTTTCATATTCATCTCCCTCTGCTCGTATGTCTTTTGTGAAAAAAATGTATGCCTGTCTATGATGAAAGTGGATTTCGGTTCTTTCAACTATTTTGTTTAGCTAGTAAAGCTGCCACATATTTTTGGAATATGGGTTAGATATTGCCAGATATTTTCTATGCAGTTTTATATTGAAGTTCCATGTGATTTTTGTATGGTAGTGTAATAAAGTCAATAGTAAGTAATTATTAATTTGACAGCAATTAGAGACTAAAAATATTTATTCACACTATTGTGCTAGTTTACCAAACCTGAAGCGTGGTAACTTTGAACTTAATGTTCTGTTAGTAAAAAATGTCAATAAAATATTCTTTTTCATTAAATAAAGTTACTTTAAAATATTAATTTAGCTAGCAGTGCGTGATTAATATTTTTCAAGTTACTGTAGATATCTTTTTTGATCTTGTCTGTTGTATCCAACTAATTATTTAGACGCGTCTGTTTTACACATCTGACAATTTTTTCGTAGCATAATGAGTACACTATGCAGATACTATGCTAAAATTGTTTTTTTTAAACCGTCATATTTTTATTAAACATAAGAGGTGATTCTGATCAGAAATATTAAACATGCCGAAAGAATTTTGAAGATACAAGCAACGAATACCTTCATACAGGTTCAAGATATCTCATGACTAATGACGTAGGCGTTAAACTAACAAGACAAAATGTTAAAACATAAAAGAAGCAAAAGCCTTAAAAATGTAATTATTTATTTCACGTAAATAGAGTACATGTTCTTTATATATAATAATACAAGGTCCTTATATTTAACCAGTGTGTGGTATGTGAAAGTAATATGAGATTAATCTAAAACATACATAGTTACATCATCTTAATTAATTAATTATTATTTTATTACTTATTTACATTTTAATTATAATTTGATACATTTTCGCACACTAATACACAATGTTGTTAATAAATACAATCATTTTTATATGTTACATATTTTGCCATTATCGTCCATACTTTATAGGTAGGCAAATCAATACAATATTCAGAAAACTCCGTGTACTTTTTATAGCTTCGGCCATAATTAATAGCGTTTTTCCACCACGCACGAATTGTTGATATAATTCGTATTCCAAGCATACTCTGCGGAAAATGCTCTTATATCGAAACAGGTCCGTATTTTTTTAACCAAGAACAGGTAAACATGTTTTTCTTTTGTTTTTATCTCGCATAAGAACACTAAAATTCACGTGTATCTTATCTAGATATTCGACATAAAAGTATCTCTGTTTAACCTCTCTTAACGCAATGTATTTAGACATTTTATGTATTTTTTATGCCAAAAATAAAGCTCGTATACGACCTTTATAAAATCTCCTAATGTGGGGAATCTGTTGACACCTTTTAAAATATATTGGTTTTCGTAGCAAAGTACTATAATGAATTTATGAGTTTTTGAATAAGAATCGGATATTTATGAGCTTTTATGCAAGTATCGTCACATACTATAAAACATATCCAACGCTCAAGAGTAGCGTTAGATATTTTATCAAGTAAGTAGTACTCTGGTAACTGCTGCAATATTACAATAACTTCTAATAATTCTGCAGTTTCAGTGTGTGTAGATAAAGAAGGCCTATTTTAATGGTGGTAGAGCTCTTGTGAACGAACTCAGAGACGGAAACACGCCTTTCTCACTTTAACCTGCTGCCAAATAGTAATGCTTGCTGTGTTCAGTTTGATAGTGAGATTATTTTATTTTATTTTATTTTATTTTATTAGGGTAGCTAACAGCCATACACAAATAGTTGAACAAAATAGGTCAGCAAACGCCAATTACAAGCTTCCACATACAGTAATTAGGCCCTGAAATTACTGGCACGATGAAGCAACGCATCTACAATCTCCTTTTGTAGATGTCTATGGGATAAGTGAACCCTTACCATCAAATGTGCCACACGTCCGTGTGCTACATACGTCGTTTAAAGAAAAAAAGTTGTACTAGCAACTAGCAAAGCAATACAGATTTAAGGTACGGTTTGCTACATTAGCATGTCTAGTAACTATTTTATTATTCATTTGAAGTACAAGAAATTTAGGGAAAATAACCTATATGTCATCTTTCAAAAAATAAATCTTCATTCTTCCTTTTTAGTAAACAGACACATCTTCAGCAAGAAAAATAGATTTCACTATTTTGCAATGGATATTTTGTATAGAAGCCAAGGTGAGCAGGGACGCTGAAGGATTCCGGCAATGATTATTGAAAAGTTTCAACGCAAAACCAGGAGATAACCATGTTTGTTCACACAAAGGGTGCCTTGGCCGACAACGCTGTTTTATTCTGAAGAAATAAGAGATAGAAATGAAAAAGTAAGTTTGATTCTAAAGGATTTTCCCAGCTTTGCGGAATTATGTTGTTCGATTTTGTAGTCTATTATGATAGTCCGACTGCGATGTGAAAGGAAAAGTATGGGTCACTGAATTTGAAATAGTGAGAGAACTGGTAGTAGTATCATCATTACGAACTCAAGTTTAAAAAATTTCGTATGTTGTTATCATAGATGTAGTAAAAAAATCGCAAATAAAATAAAACACAAAAAATACACACACACACACATATACATTAATTTCAAAAATAAAAGTCATATGTCATAATTAATTTTTCGAATCTATCAGACTTAAAACTCATATAAATACATTAGACGCATAAATAACCAACTATTTAAAACCATTGTTAGTACGATGACACTAAAATATAGTTGCATAATCTTATGACGAAACTCGCTAATCTAAATTAATAGCACGGCCAACATCTCAAAAACTACAACAAAAGTATCAAAAAGTGTTTATAAAACATGACAAAGAAGATGATAGACTAAGAGGAGAGTAATAACACATATAAATCCACGTCCAACTTCACCAGAAATAGTTCGGATATGGCTAGTATAAACAAATTGCGTGTGCCGTGAATAATTCATCAAAGAAACGGGTGCTGACAAATGAAATCTAATGAATATGATATGAGAGACGAAGTAGCTAGCTGAGATTCATGCAAAAATAGATACAGGGATGAATCTGGTGAAAATATTGCAAGCACTTTAATTTTTTACGACACGCCGTAAAATTTTGTTGTTCAAGTATTTGTTAGAGGCACAGCTTCGAAATTATGACGTGAAAATTTGTGAACGAGATAATGGTACAGGTAAGCAAGGGTGTAAGCAAATGATTGTAAAAAGTTATGACTTGGAAATTATCGAGATTGGTTTCACGATTTCATTAGGAGAAGGTGATGAAACCTATTGGAATTCATTACTTTATGTATGGAAAAGGTTTTAAGTTATTAGATTATTTTAATTTAAGATTCGATATGTACATTTTTCTGTTAATAAAGGTTGTATTTCCTTTTTAAGAATAATACTTAAAATGCAAAACCTGAAGCATAATAAGCAAGACATATATAATTTTTGTTTTTAGTAAAACAATGTCTGAAATTATCTATTTTTATTTTGATCTTACACTATTTAAAATTGCACAGTAAGAATTCCTAGTACATACATTGGGTTCCTTATTTGTTCGCATATTATTTTGCCAGAATTTCACTTCACAATCTTTCATTTGTCATAATAATAGTAACGCATAGTATTGATTTTGTATTACTTTTTCCGCACAATATTTTTTAGCATAGATACTTTACGGATAATCATTGTTAGGCAATTTATTGCCACAATAATACTCACTGTTGTCTTTTGGCATAACTTTCTTTTGGCATAATTGTCTTTTGGTATACTATTTCATTAAGGTTAAGCATACTATCTTAATTTAACTAAAACTTTTCGTATATGAAATAATCATGTTGCGGCTTAAAGTTGGCCCACGGGCATGAACTATGTGATCGAGTTCATAGACCTTCTATACTCTGTATTTTTTTTGGCACGGACCAGTTCAATTGGGACGTACCTTTAAAATAACACTATTTCATCAATTTGTATAATAATATATTACCATTCAAAGCTAAAAATACATTCATCAGCTGTCAGGCAGATGCTTAAAAAATACATCCGTCAGGTGAAGTTAATATTGGAATAGACGAATTGTCTATAATTACAAGTAATTGAATAGATAATTTTTCCACATGTTATTGCAGCAATTTGCCTAACTCACCTGGAGCTCGTGCTGACACAGAAAAGCTAATAAAAAATTAATCATCGTTCATTTTACAGCAGTCATTATTACATGTCGTTACTATTAATTAAGAATGAACAAATGGACCAGTTCCGTTATGGTAGACGTCATAAAATATAATTGAAATAATCTACGAGAGTTAAAGGTTCGACTTTCATGCTGATTGGAATTTGAAAGTTAGCTTTGTATAAGATATTTAACGAATGCCTATATAATAAAATTATCTAACTATGTACCTATCTATTTTTTGGAATCAATTTTATGGAATCATTTTTTGGAATAAATTATTAGCTTACAGTTGTTATCAAACTTTTACGACCGAATGGCGGAGTGGGTACTGTACCTGCCTGCAACGCCGAGGTCGCGAATTCGATTCCCGCTCGAGACAAATCTTTCTGTGCATGAACATGGGGGTTTGTCTTAGTCTGGGTGTTCCTATAATAAGTATCTATGCATTTACAGAAAAAGTATATATTATTATGTATTAGTATCAGTTATTCTAGTACCTAGCTTGTACTATTCAAGCTCTGCTTAGTTTGGGACTAGATGGCGCTGTGTGTAATTTGTGAGATATTTATTTATTTTAAACTGCTTTTAGCTTTAGCCCCCATTTTAACAGGTGTTATAATAGCCCTTATTCGCAGAATACGCATACGAGTACCACACTCACATGTAAGTGACAGCTGTGTTCTTTGTCACTTGTGTCACTTTTCAATTCGGTATAATATAATATAATTTTTACTGGTGGTAGAGCTCTTGTGAATGAGCTCGAGGGCGGCAGCACCACCGTCTCACCTTTAACCTGCCGCCAAATAGTAGTGTTTCCATTACTGTGTTCCGGTTTGGTGGTGAGATCAGGCCCTAAAATTACTGGCACGTGAAGCATAACACCGTAGTCCTCAGCTGCAGGGACGCATCTCTAATCTGCTTTTGTGGATTGTTGATGTCCATGGGCTGTACTCCACTTACTATCAGGTGGACTACACGTTCGTTCGCTGTAGGCGTAGTATTAAAAAAAAAATATATAAAATATACTGTAAATATAATATTAAAGTTGAAAAATTAAGAATCCAGCAGGACTCGAACCTGCACCTCTTGGGTATACGCCCCAAGTGCTTTGCCAATTCAGCTATGGATTCGTATGCTGCCGGACTCGAAATTTCTCAACTCTTTTTGTGCCAGCTTTTAGCTAGACGAACCTTATTTGGTTTTAGCGCCATCTATGTGATGTAATAAGTACTATTCACATACTGTAAGTTTGAATTAAGATCAATACTGTTACAGTCAAGAGATGACGCATTTTTATCAAATACTTGTAATATTTTAAAGCAAATTTTAGCTTTGCTATGCATTTATTTTTATGTAATATTAAAGTTGAAAAATTAAGAATCCAGCAGGACTCGAACCTGCACCTCTTGGGTATACGCCCCAAGTGCTTTGCCAATTCAGCTATGGATTCGTATGCTGCCGGACTCGAAATTTCTCAACTCTTTTTGTGCCAGCTTTTAGCTAGACGAACCTTATTTGGTTTTAGCGCCATCTATGTGATGTAATAAGTACTATTCACATACTGTAAGTTTGAATTAAGATCAATACTGTTACAGTCAAGAGATGACGCATTTTTATCAAATACTTGTAATATTTTAAAGCAAATTTTAGCTTTGCTATGCATTTATTTTTATGTAATATTAAAGTTGAAAAATTAAGAATCCAGCAGGACTCGAACCTGCACCTCTTGGGTATACGCCCCAAGTGCTTTGCCAATTCAGCTATGGATTCGTATGCTGCCGGACTCGAAATTTCTCAACTCTTTTTGTGCCAGCTTTTAGCTAGACGAACCTTATTTGGTTTTAGCGCCATCTATGTGATGTAATAAGTACTATTCACATACTGTAAGTTTGAATTAAGATCAATACTGTTACAGTCAAGAGATGACGCATTTTTATCAAATACTTGTAATATTTTAAAGCAAATTTTAGCTTTGCTATGCATTTATTTTTATGTAATATTAAAGTTGAAAAATTAAGAATCCAGCAGGACTCGAACCTGCACCTCTTGGGTATACGCCCCAAGTGCTTTGCCAATTCAGCTATGGATTCGTATGCTGCCGGACTCGAAATTTCTCAACTCTTTTTGTGCCAGCTTTTAGCTAGACGAACCTTATTTGGTTTTAGCGCCATCTATGTGATGTAATAAGTACTATTCACATACTGTAAGTTTGAATTAAGATCAATACTGTTACAGTCAAGAGATGACGCATTTTTATCAAATACTTGTAATATTTTAAAGCAAATTTTAGCTTTGCTATGCATTTATTTTTATGTAATATTAAAGTTGAAAAATTAAGAATCCAGCAGAACTCGAACCTGCACCTCTTGGGTATACGCCCCAAGTGCTTTGCCAATTCAGCTATGGATTCGTATGCTGCCGGACTCGAAATTTCTCAACTCTTTTTGTGCCAGCTTTTAGCTAGACGAACCTTATTTGGTTTTAGCGCCATCTATGTGATGTAATAAGTACTATTCACATACTGTAAGTTTGAATTAAGATCAATACTGTTACAGTGTGAATAGTTGTGAAATTTCGAGTCCGGCAGCATACGAATCCATAGCTGAATTGGCAAAGCACTTGGGGCGTATACCCAAGAGGTGCAGGTTCGAGTCCTGCTGGATTCTTAATTTTTCAACTTTAATATTACATAAAAATAAATGCATAGCAAAGCTAAAATTTGCTTTAAAATATTACAAGTATTTGATAAAAATGCGTCATCTCTTGACTGTAACAGTATTGATCTTAATTCAAACTTACAGTATGTGAATAGTACTTATTACATCACATAGATGGCGCTAAAACCAAATAAGGTTCGTCTAGCTAAAAGCTGGCACAAAAAGAGTTGAGAAATTTCGAGTCCGGCAGCATACGAATCCATAGCTGAATTGGCAAAGCACTTGGGGCGTATACCCAAGAGGTGCAGGTTCGAGTCCTGCTGGATTCTTAATTTTTCAACTTTAATATTACATAAAAATAAATGCATAGCAAAGCTAAAATTTGCTTTAAAATATTACTGTAAATATACCTGATATTTACAGTATATTTTCAGAAAATGGCACTTACGCTTATTAATTATATCACTGGCACCACTAGTGAATTTATTTAGGATCCTTAAACACTACCCCATTGGAAGTTGCAATTGCAGCATACTAGTTTGGCTGAACTGTAAATGTTTCTAGCCTGGTGTATTCTACTTATTATTGTTATTATAATTACAGAGTCTGCTGCATAACTAGATAACATTACTAAACGAGAATAAAGTCGTCTAATTGTTAGCACGAGCGGTATAATGTCACTCCCAGGTGCACGATGATAAAAACCTATCGGCTGCATCCTATAAAGTATAGGTCTGTTATCATGATACATCCTATACTAAGAAACAGTTGAAAAAGATATGGGACCGGCAGGATTTGAACCTGCGACCTTACTGCACACCTACTAAAGACTGCACACTACTTGTATCCTACTTAAGATAGGAACAAATGGATGAACGTTACGTCACGAAATGATGTATCATACAGTTGAGAAATTTAGGGTTCCTGTAAGAGGCGACCTTAGCTGGATGGCTAAAAGCGACTGCCCGGTGTGCAGTAAGGTCGCAGGTTCAAATCCTGCCGGTCCCATATCTTTTTCAACTGTTTCTTAGTATAATTTGCTAAGCATAGCTAAATGCTATAACAAAATAAAATAATCTGATGATACATCCTATCCTGCAGCCTACTTATATTAAACAGTGGAGACAGTTTGTATTTTAAGTTATTACATATTACTTTGAATCAAAATTTGGCTTAAGGAGAAACAATTGGTTGGTTGTTTTCCATTCAAAAATAAAACGGGTTTAATTGACAAATCATTACTTAAACACTTAAATGCATGTTTTCAGATTGTATGTAACTCAATTAATTACTAAAATTATTTTGACAAAATGTCCACTTGGTGTTTAAGTTATGTTTGTCTATAAAAATAAATTATTAATATTTAAATTAAAACCCATATAACGATAGTATGAAAATACGGCGCTCTTAAAACCAAACTTTGAAGAGACCGTTGCGCAATGGATAAAGCTCCTGGCTTGCAAACGAGAGGTTGTGGGTTTCAATTCTGGCCATTACACCTCGGACATGGAACTTTCTTCCAACACTAGGGAATTAAACTAAGCTGCAGGGGGTTAGCAGGAAAACTAGGAATTTGTATTTGCAAAATACTAGTGATATTAAAAAAAAAACAAACAATGAGATTTTATTTTATTCTTGCATCATTTTATTCATCAATCTAGTGAGAAATTTGAAGCCGCCCTCGCTTATTCCTACACACTATATCCTTACTCTCACGTTTCTCGACCCTGCAAGGATTAGCCCTCGGCTAACATCTTTATATTGTAACTGTCTTGTTTTATTTTCGCGAGAACAAACAGCCATAATTATGATTAACATGTTTAAAATATTTCAAGGTTTAATATCCTTGGTTTTGTTTATGTAAACTTTTTTTAGCTTTGAGACTGTACGTGTGGTCCGCTCATTCTGTTCCATTTTTTTTTTAAATAAAAAAAGATGTTTGCAAATTTGCAGATGTAGTGATTACTTAGTTCATTGCACTACGCTAGTGTTGCGATTTGATTCCCGTACAGAAAAAATATGTGTGTGATATGTACGTATTTTTTTGTGTCAGTATCTGCTTCCTTTCTTTTCTTTTCTTTATTAAAAAAAAAACACTAGGAATAACTCCTGTGTCGCAGGGGTATTCACAAACATTAATTTCACACACACAAAGCACACCCAGGTATCAGCTTTGTGAGATTTGTTCACTCTTAAAATCCTGAAAAATATTTCATACATTTCTTACGCTGAATCCGAAACCAATTAGAACACAAAATTGTACCCCTATATTGTTTAATTTTCAAAAGACATGTAACAACTTCACGAAACATTTCTCTTTACGTGTTTAACGATTATGTGTAGATACGAGTATTTATGAATTTGTGAATTTCTCGTAACACAAAAGAGGTACGATTCATAATATGCCGTCACATAAGGGACTCGAAATCCTTTGATATCGTACTTTTATTACTTATGTAGAACTCACTTATTGTATGAATGTATTATTATTGGATATATGTTAGCTTTTGTCGTATTTTCTTTTATTATGCCAAATCGGTTACTATCTGGAGTAACGATATTACGATTTTGAGAGTACAGGTTAGTAATAAAGGTAAAATTGAGAGTTGTAGCTACTGCAAGATATAAAATTGATGATAGCGCAAATATAATGTAAGTTATTGAAGTAATTTTAAGAGTTTGTGTGAAGTAACAAAAATTAGACAGCATGACATGATATCACGAGTTTACAGTTCACACTTTTTACAATTAATGATTATGTCTCTTGCCATAGGCTCTGGCTATCTATCACTGAGATTTTTCTGAAAAATCCCTAAAAACACTTTTCCCCAACCCAGAAAACGAACCCGAGTCCTGACAACGAGCAGTGTCATACGCTTACCAATAGTCCAACGAAATAATACCCTTGCCAAGAAACGAAATTCTAGTTATCCTGTTCTAATAGAACTGACTCATGCAGCTACAAACAGAATTTATTGATAAAGATATTCTAAGACAACAGTCCATCGAACACTTAAGACATGTAATATAGGTATAACTCTCAAAGGCCGACTGAATAAACACCGGCATCCGTCTATATCGTGTTGCTGGAATATTGTCTTGTTTATTAGAACCGGACGCTCCCCCGCCTCAGGCGAGGATCCAATATAATGGGAATACCTACTTCAACATTATTTGCAGATACACGGGTACTTACGAGATACGCCTCGGGCCTGTATTAACGTGTGGCATCCCCTTAAATCGGTGACGACACGAATAAAGGAACTGATACAAATTCGGATATTAAAAAGGTGTAACATTCAGTTCTTTGATAGTTCAATGTTATTGACCCCGGAGCGACGTCTTTGTAATGCTTTTTGAAAATAACAATGGATCCAGTCGCCTTCGATCCTTTATACAATATTGTCAATGTATTATTCAAGGGCCAGCTTCTGTTCAAATACGAAGATAGTTTGCAAAGTTTCTAGTTTTATGCGAATGCCATCATCCTATTTTCTAGGGTAAAGATCAAAATCATTTGTTTACTTATTTATTTATTTCTTTATTGTACACAAAATAACAAAACAATAAAAGTTTTTACAGAAACAGTATACAAAAGAAATACCTAACTCAATGATTGAATGCCCTTCCATTAAACCTAGAGTAAAAGAGGCGACGATGATACGTGTACAACTAAATTGGCAAAAACAAAAAGATAAACTACTACTTAGAATAACTAAATTTGTATAAATTTGTATAAATAGATCACAGAAATAGTTATTTGTGGAACAAAAGAGCAAAGTTCGTATTTTCTTTTAATGCTTATTTTGAGTCCCAAATAAGCGAAATATTCTATAGTAGAATCACGAGCGTAGCGAGTGATTCAAGGTTAGAATCTTAAGCGTAGTGAGCGGAGTGACCACCATTAAGCACGAAATGTTAATAACTTTGATCTCGAACATACAACTTTTCACCTCAGCAGCTACTCGAAATAGTACAAGATCTGATTAGTTTGGGGCTAGATGACGCGATGTTAAAGTTGTGTGAAAAAAAAGGCGAACAGAGATGAAACTCAATTTTGCTTCGAGCGAGAGCAAAACTCGAAGCAAAATCGAGTTTTACTGAGTTTTCATACAACAAAGAACTTTTTTATTAGTTCCGAAGTAAACATGGTCTAATCCATGAGCAGTATTTGATTAACCTGCAGTTGCTACCCAAACAAATTGATCCAATTAAAACAGAATCTGTAACAAGTCTAACATAAACCAAAACTCGGTCTTACAAATAAATGGCAACAACATCACTAGCTAATACACGTACAGCGTGCTCGGAGCGAAATAATAGACAAGTTGGACAGAACAACACTGTAGGCTGAACATGCAGTTAATGTAACTTCGTAATAAGGGTTACTGGGCCCCTATGTTGCTTTGTTACGCTGCATAATAATCGTTGTGCCCACTCTACTGAGAAATCTTGTTGCCGAATACATTTTAAAGCTAGTTTGGAATAGAGAGTACAGGATTAACACTTAGGAAGCAGTTTTGAGTATGGCGACTGGTTTGATTACTGTTATGAGGTTTTTATGAACATTTGCTAAGTTTTGACTAGACGTTTTACTGTTTTTATCAGCATATTGCTAAGTAGCGTTAAATAAATCTGTCTATGATGGTCATTGTTGTTATAGTAAAAACTTAGACAAAATAAATCTAAAAATACTGTAGGTACTGGCCATTTCTGGTTCCGGAGATCAGACAGCGACGGTTGAAGGTGATGAGAAATCGTACCAGAAAACAGTTAAGTCATTTTTGTGTGGTTTATTTTTATGTTTATATCCAGGTGAATATAATTCAAGTGCTCACGCGTCAAGCCCCAAGATTTGGTCCCCCAGTGCCTAAGAAAAAACAGCTAAATATTGATATAATAAACCAAACCAGTGTAAACTTATGCAGATTCAATTCGCTTGGGAAGGAAAAGTAGGGCAGCATGCCTGAAACCCTCTGATTTTTTATATCCTCATAATAAGCACGTGGGCACGAGGGTTTAAGTATGCAGGGCAGATGTTGCCAAAAAAAAGCTTAAGGGTCCCTTTGAGCATTGCACTTACATACTTAGAGACAGATTTATGGCTTGGTAAGAGAATTAGGCTAGTGTCAAAATCTGCACGTTTCAAGTGGTACTTCCTTAAGACTGTTTGTCTGGTCGTTAAATTGATATATCCTGTTTAGTTCCTGGTATATTGATTGAGATTTTAACACGAACGAGGAAGGAAGCGCTCCCACATTGATGACCAAGTAGAGGTGCTGGTTTTATTTTTTATTTAATTTTAATTAATTCACAAATGATCGTCATTAGTTTCCTAGTAAATTGAAATCTGAAACTTTTAAACAGACTTTTATTAACAAAGAATACAAATTCTGTCATCTTACACTAAAAACTTTTTGATTAAGAAAAAGCTTAATCGAAAAAATACACCACTGTCAAATACAATACTGTACAAATTAGAAAATACATGAATTGGAACTTTTAGGGCCGCAATACATCCTTGGCCTTAATTTACAATCTGTTACTATAAAATTTACTTTGTCAAAGTTAATACTCATGCAAAAAACACTCATTTTTATTTATAGTCAATATTAAAAACTAGTAGTAGGGAGCAAAACAATTCTCAGAGCATTTCACAATATACAGGACTCTAAGTAGGTAATATAGAATCAGCTAGATTCAACCACGCGAAGTGATGAACTTAAGTGTCGCTTAGTGCCTCAATCTTCGAGACATTATTATGCAATAATTACTTATACCACACTCTGTGTTTCATTTTGCAAATATTAGATGGAGAAGGCGTTTCAAAATTTTACAGAAATTATACAAAAGTACGACTTAATGTGTTAAGATAAGACCGTTGTTTTTATAAAGAATAAGAATAAGATTCATTTATGCCGGCAAATCTTTAAAGTACACAATTTTCAAGTTAACAATTTTAAAAATACTTATTTCTATTTAAAATAAGTACATAAACATACCTATGTGCTAAAAAAGTAAAAAATGATTTTATTGACCTATCACGTGAGCTAGTCTTTGTTATAAATATTTTGGCGCCATCAAGTTGAATTATTGTCAGCATTTATTATAGAAATCCTACTCCACACTATATTCCTTTCATCTCGTGTCAATAGAGACAGACTGAGCATTCCACAAGCGGTTTTAAGACGCATAATTCTATGCAAGTGTTTTGCACGTAATAATCGGATAACGCAGTTGTGCACATGTTACGCGAATGCTAAGCGATAGTGCGCTTAATGTATTTGAGTTTGAGTGGAATAAAGCTGCGTTATGCGTAACGCGTGAATACCAGCTGTAGTTTATGTTATCGGTGCAATAAACTGTACAATCTGTGTTTTGTCTATAACAAAACATAATATATTATTATCTACTTAACGGTTCCTTACTTAGCAATTTATTTTGTAATCTAACTTTAGAATATGTGTACACACGTACCAAATATTTCCTTTATAAATAATGGACGTTTTTAAAAAAACCTTACTTGCTTTTTCTGTCCTAAAAGTAACACAAGCAATGCCCTCATTATAATATTATTAAGATATAAAATAGTATACAGTACCTTGCACTATTAGGCATAAACGGTGGTAAATTATACATTAATGTTAAAAAGTAGCTCTAAAAATATTTCACCCTTGCCTAAGACCCACTCCACTGATTTGTAAAGCCACACAATAAACTTATACGGAAGAACAATATCAAAATGCGCACCCGCCGATGCAGAAGGGCGAGCAAAATCATAACACAAAAGAAAAATACGGTTATTTTACACCAGTGCGGTAGATTATATCTTTTATGTTCAAAATCAACAGGAAGCTTTCAAATGGGGCATGTAACCTACACTTATTATAGATGCTGTTTCGCGAGGGTGAATAAATTTTTACCCAAAGGGTTTCTGCAAACAAGTCTGTGAAAGTAATTTGGTACTTTTTTAGTAATTGCATGCGATACGAGGATAGATGCTGCAGCGGAGTGTTGGACCGTTTGCGGAGTTTCAAAAAGTTTTAATTCAATTTCGACGTGGAAACAAAGTAAACACTTAACGGACCGTTCTGGGGTTTGCGTTAAGTTTTAAAGTAGATTAGTAACTAAATTCGACAAAACTGCGTTTGAGTAACTACGAAAAATGTGACTGCAGCCTTTCATAAATATATAAGTAGGTAAATGAATAACTCTAACTTTAATAAATTACTTTGCGTTCTTTTTTTAAGATTTGTTCAAATAACTCTTTCAATAACACTTTTGGAAAATCACAATAGAAAGAAAATGATTGCGTTTTTAGTTAAATTGAGGGTTATAGATTTTAAACATATTAAAAAAAAAAAATGAAAAACGAAATAGAAAATAAAAATCTCAACATATCATGAACATTTTTTTTAAATGGTGCTTAGTTGCGGCGGTTAGGTAAATGCTTTGATTTATTTTAAGTTTTAACCAATATATCAATCAAACACCTCAAAATATGGTTTTATAGGCTTAAAGCATCCTTAAATCCAAGCAATTATTTTCTTCATTATCTCTAACCACCAGGACTAATTATTTTTCTTTAAGGGGTTTAAACATTGAATGAAAGATAAAAAAATATTTTAAGAAACATTGGTATTGATTTAAAATTTTAATTGAATATTCACGTTTTCTTAAAGTGATGCAAAACTTTTTTTGATATAAAAAGGAGTACTATGAATGAAAGTCCGTTCAGAAACCAGATGAATAAGTGATATTTCAACTTGTTAGGTCCGTGCAAATTCTTGGCAGCCAATTATAAATGTAACACCGATATTGAAACTACGGCTTTTGTCGACTACTTGATGAATGTTTAAGACCTCAGACTTGGCTGTCCAAATCTTACCGGTCTTGTGCAGCAAAATTGACATTATGAACTTTCCAAATAGCTCTACAATTCATCTTTGGGCCCGAAGCGAGTCGCTCCGTTTGGGACTGAATTCCACACAATTTTAAGCTGAAACGTCCAGATTTTCTTTTATACTCGATTTTTTTTGCTTTATAACTGTGTGTATAATATTTACCTATTTATGAAAACATCTATTGAAGATTTATATGTTATTATTATTATATTCATATATGTACCTATATTAATATTGCTTTTTAAACTTGTGTCTATCCAAACAATTACGAGTATAATTTTGCACGGCCACTAGATGTTTTGTTTACAGACCACCGCAATGTTTACATTGATATCAACTTGGGAATTGTTATTAAAAGCACCGAGAGCAGGATAAATATAGCCTGAACCCAAGTTGCGTATTAATTTTGTTTGATTTTGAGTATAAAGGTTGCTTACTTTGTGTTTTACCTTGATATTTCTATAGTCTGTGTTTGTTTACCGCCATTGTGTTACTGTGCTATTTTTATACTAAGGTGGGTGGACCATGGAAGGCCACTCTAACGAGTAAACGCTTTTTATTCGTTTATTAACTGGATAAATGAAAAAAACAAATTATCAAATAATAGTTTGTTTTATTGTGTACCATATAAATCACTTTTTTTTAACCTAGCTTTAATCAGTATTCCTTAAACTTAAGTTTTGTTAAGCTCTTCCAAATGGCCTTGCAAGGAACACGGCTCCAAACAAGGCCAATATTATACATCAGTCGTTCAACTTAAAAATAGAGTTGTAACAATTAATATATTCCCTTTTACTAAAACTACATAATAAGCTCTTTCATTTAAGCAAAACATTAAATGCTCAATATATTTTTATCATTTATAAAAAACTCAACGAACATTACTTGAACACCATCGTATAACTAAGAATATATTAATGGAAATTATTTAAAAACAGTAGTAATGAGTATTATATTGCCATCAAATAACTTGCCAACGCGTATTATAATGAAATTAAAAACTTTTTTTTTTACCTCAAATGGCCTTCTTATGGGTCCGTTCTTTGTAAGGCCAAAATGTTCCTAAGAAGGCCAAACAAAAATTATCAATGACTTTCTTATATTATGGATCTGGATCTGGATGTGCAATAATGTCTAGCTAGTCTAGTTTTTTTTGCTTAAAATATGATTATAGACAGACTATCTTATGACTATCTTATATATAACTTATCACATACTTACTTTATCACATACTTTACCGTTTATAGCATGTAAATATTTTTTATATTCGTTGCTTTGCATGTAAATTAGTTTAGTTTATTTTCAGACATAACCTTTCCATAAAAGAAATTTAAATATATACTGATAATAAAATAATAAAAAAAAAAATGTCTATTCAATATGAGTTAAAAAGTTTAATAACCCTTATAAATAAAAATATTATAAATATAAAACATTGTTTTAACTGTAACGGTACGTATTTATAACTAAAAAGTAACTGTTCATATGTTCATGGTTTGTATATGATCTTTGTAAGGCCCATGTACCCTAGCAAGGCCAACTGTCAAATTTTTGATTGGCCTTATAAGGAAACATCGGCTTTCCTGGGAACACTACCAATATTTTAACTTAAATCGAGGCAAAACTATTTTTTTTTTCTTTAGTACCATAAACATATCCATATACGACAATTCACAGTAAAAAAATATGAAATAATAGTAGGTTATCTAACTAAAAACTAACGTTTTGCTGTGCGCGCGAATAACAATTGTAACGTCGACGATCGAAGTCTAGGAAGCGTGAGATCGCATTGCCACAATAGCGGCGCGAGCGACTCGCCGCCGCATCTGTGGCCTTGAGTTTGATGGATCTTAGTGTATAGCCGAAGGAATATGTGTTTACATGTCAATAACTACGACTTTTTGATAGTTGGCCTTCAAAGGAGCGTGGCCTTCCATGGTCCACCCACCTTATTCAATTATATTTATTTGTGTTTTCTTAGCTTCTTTTAAGTAGATTAACTATACTTCATTCTTAAGTTCTTATAAGACGTGGGTGTATTTGGACTGTGTTTATCTATTCAGTTGAGCAATTTTGCTGTTCTTTTAAGACGGGATACAGTGTTTTACATCTAAACTTTGCCGATAGGTTGTCGGTTCCATGAAATGTTTACTTATAATAACCCTGTAGATAATACATGTCCCACTACGGGGCTCGGGCCTCTTCTCATGATTAAAAGGGTTAGGCATTAGTCTACCACGCTTGCCAAGTGCGGATTGGTAGACTTCACACGACTTTGAGTACTTTTTTGGGCACTCTCAGGCATGCAGTTTGCTCACGATGTTTTACTTCACCGTTTACTTAAATTTAGTAAACCTGTGAAATATTTGATAGCTCTAAGTAGATGACAAATCCTGAATACGAGTTTCGAAACTTAAAAAATATTAATCAAGACGAGATCTGTGGAAATAATTCTAATACTTCGATAAAACATAAATCATGTATACCAAATAGGTTGATATGGTGCAATCTTACATAATATTATTATATGTATCTGGTATTAATTTAAGGTATCATGAAATTACTTCAATAAATTGGCACCATCAGGGCTATTACCAAAAAATCACACATGCAGATACCCGTATCTTCCTTACGCATCCTCATCGCCACATGTTCAGTATTAGTGATATATGGCACACAAATCCAACGATCACAATATACAATGTCAGGGATTAAAGGGATTTGGTCTACTAAGTCCTGCGCGGTGGTCTCAGACCCTAATGTTTTTTGTTTCGAACGTGACATACTGTCGAGTGCGTTTGAGGACATCTGTCAGAATTTTATTTTGTTGAAGTAGAATTTCCGTGTGAAATGTGCATCATTAGAAGTATTTGTTCAAGTTGATTTGAGCTTCAATTATATTATTGGCCATATAATGTCCTGAATGATTGAAATAATAATTTATCTCATGTTTTTAGATACTAACAATTCAAATTTAAACATGTCACATGCACATTAAGAATTGTTTAGTTTGTTCCCTTTAATACATAGGCATATGCGGTAGATAAACGAAGCTAAATTATCTTTGTAATTATTTATTTTTGTGTTTTATCGTTTAACAAATATTTAAGAAGTAAACAATAAATGTAAAGAAATATGATAGATGATAATAATATGAAGGATATTTAGATAAAAATAAATTTCTTTATGAAACAAAAGTACAGTTAACTGTGAATAAATAACAATTTATTGTTAAAAAATAATCAAGGTCTCTCGAATCGCGACATTTGCATAATAATTTTCTATTTCAGTACTTATTGGATTATATTTTTTATAAAAGCTGTCATGCTTCATAACTAATTTGATTATAAACTCCATATTCAAAAACAAACGTGGTTCTGGTGAGTGCTTTTGATAACATTTGTTGGTTAAATGACACCCTTTGGATTCGGCTAAAACTGGTCTCAAGTTCATTCATGATTTAGGGGTTGTATTGTGTTAACAGCGAAATTAGTATCGAAAGGTGTGAGTTTATACTGGATGGTTATTCATGCTCACGGAATGAAACCAGTCCGTGCTATGATTTGATGGGGTTCGAGTGGGCAATTTTTTAAACTATGAACACAATGCGGGGTTTGTATGATGGGGACATTTTTCAATAGCTTGGCATATGGGATGGTAAAATATTGGCTGGTAGAGATAGAATTTGTGGTTTTTGAAAACAAAATAATAAATAAATACGTATATTTTAAACGTTCTTTTATAGAATCAGATTTCACCGCAGTAATATTGTGTAGTTTTGTATTTTTTTTGAAGAAAAAAATATATCAATTATTTCTATACCGTTATTAGGTCTATATCCATTGCTTAATAATAGTTTAATCTTTGCACCTTGATTTATCTTTGTACTGATTGACATGAATTATTTGCCATGTTTTAAAAAAATCTCGAAATTTTCGAAATAATATCTCTTACAAACCCACTTTACATAAACTTACATTACTTAAAACTCATATTATGATTTCCACAAAAGGGTAAAATGACGTCACCAACAAACACCGCTGAATCTCCAGAGCATGTATAATTTTAGGCGTAATTAAGAAAACGGTTAGGTGGCGTCCGTCCAGTGCTTGACCTACGATTAAACTGGTAAACTGCGTTTAAACAAATTATCCATGCAAAACTCTCGTTAAGCCAAGTGTTGTGGAGTGTACGTTAACTGACGTTTAAGTGAGCAATTCCTAGACGCGTTGCATATTAATATCGCAGTAAAACGGCGAATATGCAGGACATTGGTTTTATGTGTATTTTAAATGTTTGAATTATCTCCTGTTTATTGTGTCTTAGAATCAAATGCATCTTTGTTTTGAACATTAGATCTGCATTTTTTTACAGTCAAGTAATTTAGTTTGTAATCATTTTTGAAATATCGTTGCATTTTCCTAAGTATGTGAAATAAAATTACAGATAGATGCACACAAGATCTGGTGTGAAATCAAGCGAGAAAGCACGACCGTACTTTAATTTTCTCGATGCTTTAACCCATTTTTGACCATCCATCCATTTTTCTTTAAGACCACGAGACTGTTTTTTAAATAAATTATAGTATAATAATATCATTATTGCATAAAAAATAAACAGTTTTTTTAATTTTAATACATTGCTCATGTCTACAAACTTAGCAGACCGACAGTATCGGCGCGAACACTCGCCTTTGTCAGACGGACTCTAAGCGCTTAATGAAAATCGGGTTGTCCGCTTTCTGCATATAGAGAGGCAATTTACTGAAATGGCCGCATGCCTTTGAACTAATGCGAAATATTGCCAAGGGTGCCTGATTTACAAAAAACAACCTTATTTCTAGGGAATAAAGATGCTTAAGATAAGAAGTCTTTACTTTGATCGATGCACTTGATACGTTACTTAATGATTATGCAAATACTGATAAGAGTTTTCTTCCTGATGACAAGTGTATCGATATGTTTACGTTGATGAACTAACTTCGGTTATATGTATAGGTATACAAAACTCTTTTAACTCAGTCCTTAAAACAGTTTGAATATTTTTGTTGATAGTGAGTGAACAAATTATAATACTTAAATAAAGTCTGAATCAGCAGGAAATGCTTTGTAGACCTACAAGTAAAAAAATCTATTATATGTAGTTAACAAAGTTTTAAAGGTTACATTTCGCATTGAGTGAAGAAATAAAATAACATAACATCACGCTTGTATTACCCAGAAGAGTGTGGCAGAGGTGTACAACACCCACATTTCATCTATCAAGTTTAGGTCCCATGGGATAAGAGGTGAGCCTATCGCCATACACCAGGCACAATTCTAACTCCGTGCTGCTATTGATGAATCCTGACGAAAAGTTCACAAATAACACTTTGCCCGACCCGGGAATCGAACCCGAGACCTCGTGATGAGAGACGCCTACGCTAACTACTGGACCATCGAAGCAGTAATAAAATAATAAAAAAGAATATAAAAAACCTTTTGAATCAGACCCTCTTACCGTGAATGTGAATACTTGGAACACCAAAGCGACGAATCCGGTACAACGCAGATTTATATCAATCCAAGCCACCATACCGTACTCGTTAAAACGCCAAAGTTTACGGTTAGCTTAGTCTCGTACACAATTTGGGTCGGATAGAGAGGCTTTTCATTTTTACCTTTAAAATTCAGAATTTTCAGTAAAGGCTTCAAAGCCGAAACTGATGTCGGTAACCACGCGGTGATGAAATTATAACATCGACATTGATGGAGTTTCCAAACCGAAAACTATGTCGTTTCAAACTAAATTCCAAATTTTCCCGCTCTACAAAATTAAGCTTTAATTTAACCAGTGTTAATATGGAGTTCAGAAAGTTAGAGCATTTATTAAATTCGTTAAAATAACACGCGTAGGTTAAGCTTAGTGGTTTCTAAAATAAACATGCTCGAGAAAAACAATGCTGATCTAAAATCTAGTCTAAACAAAGTGAAGTTTGATACAGTACCTGCTTAAATTCTTCTTGTAGTAATCTAATAAGTATTTTATACACGCACTTTACAAAGTTTTATTTTATGTACGTGTTATAGGTATGGAACGCCAGAAGCAATTACACTATCCAATGGTTCCAAATAGTCCCAATAACAAGGTTAAATTCACACATTCATTCACACAAGCACACTTAGTCTCAGAACAAACTTTGCGAATAACACAAAGATTTGTCCCGTGTGGGGATCGAGCCCATAACACCAGTGCGGCGTGGTGACTGCTTAAACCTATACACCACACGTGCACACGAATAATAATTAATTTGAAAATAAAACAACTTTGATCGAAGCAACATACGAATTACTATCACAATAAACAAAAACGATTCTAACATAATTCAATAAAAACGAATAGATTATAAATACATCGGGATTGAACCGATAGAATACACATTTTATATTTTTTATCCGTAAAACTGTTGACTTTAGATAGTGGGCTTAAAATACCAACAATAGAACCGGTTGAGCTAAAATTTCGATACAACAATATCAATTCTATTGCCTAAGCTTTGCATAAATCGAATGTGAAATATTTCATAGTTATTTAGTTTTACGACTTTTAAATGCTATTTCAAACATTCGGTAGCTGGGAACCATTCCGAGAAAGCTATAAAACATAAATATGGCATAATTATCGTAAAAAGTATTATTTAACGTAACAATGATTTTATACTTCGAAAATTTTATACATTGCGTGAACTGATCATAAAGTTAAATTTGATAATTTCAATTCATATGTAAATGGTGTTGAATATATAGAAATGATTTTTATGCGAATAAAAATGTCTTTGTTTTGGCGTTATTAAATTTGTCGTTTAAGTGTCTTTGTTATGGGAAACTGTCAGTGTTAATAAGCATTTATATAAATCTTTATTAAAATAAAAACCTGTTTTTGAACAAATACAATGAATATGTCCTTATTTGCTTTTTGTATTTGTGTTACTAGTTTTATAAAGAAAATATTACGCTGTCTCGTTCACGTAGGAACTGTTCTAGCATATGGCTGGGGCTTGAATTTCCGGTTGGTACAAAAAGAGTTATTTATTTTTTGTTATGAAATTCTTCGAAGCAGTTTGGAGTCAAGAATTCAGTGGTATTTGGTTCGGTGAATGCGGTCCTGTCAGTTGTTTTCGAATGCCGTTAAGGATAGTAAAATTTGGGTTCATCAGTTTGTAGCGTACGACTGCTGACGCTACAAATTGTACTTAGGCGCAAATGCGCAGTTGCTCGGCTCGGCAGTCGTCTCTCCACATTCACGCCGTTAGGTCATAGGTTTAGTTTATAACATAAGTATATAAAACTAGTACCAGTAGCGTCAGCAGTCGTACGCTACAAGTTAAAGCACAATTCATTCTGGTAAAGCTAAGCAAAGCTACACAAAACCTTTTTTTATTAAAACTGACGTGAGTTTGTAACATTATTCAAACTATGAAATACGGGTGTTACTCACATAATGTTGGTCTATTTAGTCGACCGCGGTTTCGCCTATACGTCTAGGCATTATCAAGAGTCAGTCAGTCGCAGCCTGTCTTGCAAGACTGGCTGCGACTCAGGCACCCGTATTTCATAATTTTAATACACAAAACCTTCTAATCGGAATCAAATATAATATCATATGCATAGATTTAACTAAACTTTTTCTATAATAATAGCAGCCTTGATGGTCTAGTGGTTGGCATATACGCTTAATACGCCACGAAATTTACCAAAACTTTTTTATTATTATGTTAGCGTATGCGCTGTGTCCATGTAGCACCGCGAGGTTTCGGGTTCGAGTCACGGGTCGGACAAAGTGTTGTTTGTGAACTATCCGTCAGGAAATTTACAATAGCAGCACGGAGTTGGAATTGTGCCCGGTGGATGGCGATAGGCTCACCCCATATCACATGGGACCATAACAGGTGAAATGTGCCTCTAGGTAACATAGACGGGATTTTATATGATGTTATATTTTTCAATAATAAATCGACAAAACAGTTGCCGATATATTTAAGTGAACGTCCAAACACACGGCATTTTAAATACTAAACAACCTGTCCAAGTCCATTAATACTCTATAAAGCAAACGGTTCGATTTCGAGTTTAATCAAAGTTGATGTACACAGAAGCTGAAAGTAATCTGATACTTGTTCAACAAATCCGGCGACTTGTCGGGTGACATCGAGCGCACGTGCGTGGACTAATGTTAGATACACATCGAATCCTGTACTATTATGGGCATTGTAGAGATAGAGCTGAAGAAGCTGATAGGAGTAGTTAATACCCCCTAGTTAAAATATTTTGGTTTAGTTATTGTATGGTGATATGGTGGTTAAGGTAAAACTTAATTGTCAAATGCTATAGTGGCGTAGCCATTTTGATTATTATTAACTGTTTTTAGTTTCGTTGTAGATACATTATTGTTATTGTGTGGTCATTGTTGTATTTTTTACAGAAATTGTTTTTTTTGTTGTGCTGATGTTCATATTGATTTAATGTATAAAGTTATATAATATATAATATTTTATAAAATATTATTTTTATACATATAACTAAAGACAGGATAGTAATAAAAATGGCTACGCCACACAGCTTACGACAAAAATTGCGTTTCGACGATACGGTACAATACATTTTGACATACTCTCCTTTTTGAGAAGTTTGATGCAATAAATAATATCTGATCTTATTGCGATTTTCATCTTCCACATTTGCATCTTTTGCCAGATGCATCCGCTGGTACATGATAAATATGGAATAAAATGAACAGGTAAATAATATCGGACAGAAAACATGAATGCAATAAAAACTCCATCAACAAAACAAAGAAAGGTGAAACTATTCATGCAGAAACAAGATTGCTAATGTATTTAGAAATCAAACATAGTCGGTAGCCGTAACTCGACACCATCACCTCGGCTTCTAAACAAACATTCCGACGAACGTATCCAAAATAACGTTATAAATCATGTTCAAAATAACGTTTTTTCTACAGAAATTTGTTTTTCCGTGACAATCTGTTCCGCTATTTGCTTAGTCTCTCTAAACACATGGAGTGCATCCATCATATCTTTGGTATTAATTTTGAGCGAAATGAATTCTTAACTTTGACAGGAAACTAATAGCAGCTTACGAAGAGAATTTCATTAATTTTCGTTTCTGTTGTAAAAAGTTCATTACAGAAGATCAGAGCACATTCAAATTGTTTTTTTTCATGCATGTTTATGAAGTTGCGACTGAAAATGATACATAATTTATCACATGTATTTTTTGAAATGTATTTTTGTTGTTTTAGCTTTTTCAGAGACGATCAATCAGTCTGTTGACACGAACTTAAGGCTGAACATAAATTTGGATGTGACAACATAGTGCAAAAATTAATTAATCGATGAATAAAAAGCCTATCAATCAACCCGAAAAAACCTGCATCAATTTGTTTAGCGCACACAAATTTGCTCCCAAAGAGTTTTACTACTTCGCCATCAGAACTCGGTCTGATCAAGTTCAAGATTGAAAATAAAACCTAACAAGCATTAGAAGACTTTTTGTACAAACCAACGAGTGCGCTTGCACTTCGGTGTTCGTATCATGTTCGCAATGCTATTAGAAGCTGACATTTGGTCTCTCGATGCTCGGGCATTTGGAGAATCTCGAAATTACTCATTTGGTATTTCAGTCACGGCCCGCAGTGCCGATCCGACGCTGATTTTTACTTCTTTCAATTCCAATTGCACTATTCTACCAGGTAATTTGTCTTCATATTTCGCTGAATCGACACGAACCTCGAACAGTTGCTGATCATTGGACACAATTTGTAACGATTGAAATATGGAAATTGAAGTCAATGTAGCGTAGACTAGTTCGACTAGTTTTGATTTATTAAGGAAAATCTTCTGAATCTTATTAAGAAAATTTTTACTAGTAAAATTCTACAAAATTAAATGTTTGTAGTTTGTACACTTTTTTTGCCAAAAAACTTCGGTGGCATAGCCGATATAGTACTAGAAGCATTACATATTTGTATATGAGTTTCAGTTTCGATTTAGAAACAAAGATAAGGAACTGTTAAGTTGATATCTCGACCATGCCACTTTCTTCAAGGGCGAATACAAATTGTTATTAATTCGTTTAAGTAGCGTAGGTCATATCAATTAATGCCGGCACTAAAATAATTGATATCTGTACGTCACACATGTTCCAGATTTCACACTTTATCTTCAAACGCCGCAAGTTTACACCTCCACACCAATTATTGATCCCACAACGATGTGACGAAAACCACCGTAGCTTTAAATTACTGATGAAAATTACCGGAACCGTTCCGCTTACATATTATTTAGCTTCGCGATTAAATGTTTTATAAATATAACATACTTCGTTTGATTTATTGACTGGCTGTTGAAAAGGAAATGATGTTGGGAAAGTAGCCAGTTTAATATCTTTTATCGAATCCAATTATTTTGCGAAAATATATATAACTCACAAAAAATTGCTCGATAGTTCTGGATAGCACTGTTGCAAAGCTTAAGGATAAATTTGGATTTTGGTAATGTTCATGTTTTGTCTTCCAAAAGTGCCGTAGTAACGATATGGACGCATAGCATCGTGCCTAGTTATGCCTTTAGCACAAGTTTAGTAAACGGTGTCCAAGTATGACAGATAGGCAAACTTTAGGTCCGAAACCGTCCGAAATTTATAAGTGTCGAACGATCTTAGTTGGATAAATATCTTCAATAATTGCTGAAAAATGAATATTGATCTAAAAAAATCAATAAACCGTCTAGACCGGATCAAGGCAAAGGCAAAAACTTTGAAAGCACCCTTGAGATCAAATTTGTAGGCGAGCCGTGAGTTAGTGAATGTCTAGTGAAAGAAAAAGTCCCCGAAACAAATTGTTGGCAAACGAGAGAAGTGTCCAAGAGCGAAAATATGTTGATTGAATAAAGAAAAACTATTAAAAGTTTGTCCTTAGAGTTTCTGGTTCAGTTGCGACGGACAAAACGAACGCAGTGCGTGGAGTTGCAAGTTTAGCTGTATTATTGTGCATTCAACTTTGAAAACTTAGTGCTTTAGGTATATCTTTTTGTTGCATGGCCAGCATGGCTAGCATATTAAATAAATAAATAAATAAATATTTCACAACTCAACACAACGCCATCTAGTCCCAAACTAAGCAGAGCTTGTAATATGGGTACTAGAATAACAGATACTAATACATATATATACTTTTCTTTTGTAAATACATATTTATTATACATAGAAACACCCAGACTAACACAAACCCCCATGTTCATGCACACAAAGATTTGTCTTAAGTGGGAATCGAACCCACGACCTCGGCGTCGCAGGCAGGTACACCACCCACTCCGCCATCCGGTCGTCAATATTAATGGTTATCTTTACTGTCTAAGTCTAACGAATAAGGTTATAAGGAGTTTTACTTTGATATTGTCTCGATGGTCTAGTGGTAAGCTAGGTCGCAAGGTCTCGGGTTCGATTCCCGGGTCAGGCAAAGTGTTATTTGTGAACTTTTCGCCAGGAAATTTGCAATTGCAGCATGGAGTTGGAATCGTGCCCGGTGAATGGCAATCCCATGGTACCTAAACATAACAGCCACACCCTCCTGGGTGTCGTGATATTATGTTATGTTATGTATGTGTTATTTCATATAGGTAATTTTGTTTTATCGAACAAATCTTTACCCGACTGTCAATAGGTTATGTTTTTCCAGTGCATATTCTAAACGTGTAAAAAGTATGCGACTGAAAAGAAATCGTGACACGTATTGCATTCATACTAATATATAACCAATACCAAAAAATAATACCTAAACAGAAAAGTTATCATGGCCCAAAGTTTTTGTGGACGCAATATCAGTGCGGAAATTCGTTTCCTACCCTTACGTATAACTTTCTTAATACTGCGATGAGATTACCCACTCGGCCGTATGCTATTCTCAACAATACATCCATATAATAATAAAAACGACAATTCCCTTTTATTCGTTGCATTAACTTCTACGGCAATAGTAAACTAATATGTAATAATTTTGGTTGTTAATTCTGCTCAATAAAGTAGAATTGTATTAGATACTTTGGAGTATATGAGAATAATAAAAAGTATTTTTATTATTGGCGGCAAATGGCTTAGTTATAGGTAGCGTTAACCGATTGTTTGATATTACTTTATTTTGCTGACTGTTTCTTTTTACAAATCTGAGTCAGCTGTTAATTAATAAGATACTTTTACTTTACAATTAAATTTTAGTTAACTTAACCTAGTTAAAGTTCTTAAACATTACTGTTCTTAATGAAACTGGGTACCGAGTCTTTTTATTTAATTGGCTGTTGGTTTTAGGTATTTTATTATACATGCGTTTCATGCGAACTTAAAAAAAACAACTTACTTTTTAACACCCAAAGGCAATAAAGCGTGGTGAATTATCGTCGAATTCTATCACAAAACAAAACGAACCGACAATGGGTGCAACTGGTAACTGTCACATTGAATTATTTGCATACCATCAGCGTAGACGGGGCCGAATGCCTCTCATTCCACTAACAGCCTTCGAATATTTCACTCAATGTATCTTTTTTAAAAACCCGACGTCAATTAAAATAACGTCGAAATTTTTTTTTCGGTTTCCCCAAAAAGTGTCGGACCGGGCGACGAGCTTTTGAATCTTTTGCCGCGATAGGCGCATTCTACAGGTGCAATGTCTGCTGGTGGCCAAGCGTGTCAACCGACCGTCGCCCACTATACTCATTCATTCTTCAAAATTATCCTCAAGCCATTGTGAACCCTATTGCTAAGATGATAACGAATATTACAGCTTTCGTTAATATTTATATAGTTGGCAAAGAGTTAGGATTAAAAATGATGAAACATTTTAGTTGGTTAGACCTCCTTTGCCCCTTATCTGACGAGGTGTTTAACGTGCGAACTTTATTTTTTCCTTCATTCCTCAGGAGTCGAGCGTACAGTAATTAAATTTTGATAAAATCTTACTCCCGGTACAAGGGCGGATATATTTGTGTGTTTTAAGTAAAATTAAAAAGAGGGGTTTATATTTAAACGCCTGGTGTTTGATGAAAACATTAATTTCCCTTGGGGACTGTATGCGGTTTATTATTTCATGAAAGGAGAACATTAAATCTAGTTTAAGAGTGTTGTTATGGTACATATAGGCGAAGATGAAAACAACGTTGTACATATTGAAGACACTGTATTTTTAGCACTAAACTAAGGTATTGCTTAGCAAACTCTTTGGGATAATTATTTTGCTGAAATATTGACTGTGTATTGAATAAGTGCCGTTTGAAAATGAACCATGTGCAGCGATTGATTTAGATATTTTGATGCATCCGTACCTACATAAAAAAATCGTTAGATTTTTCATTAAGAGAAATTTAAATTTCGTATGACGTGTGCCATTCATGGTATACGAAAAAAAATTCAACTCATGCGGCAAAATGTTTAATCGTGGCTATTTAAAAGCCAATATATCTAGTATCTTTGGCCATACAACCTATTCAATATCATGTTTTACGATGACATATAGCCATATAAAAAGACACATTTTTTTTTTCTAAAACGTCAAAATAAATCAAATTCTACAACTGCATAACACGTGACACTAAAATACCGCCGACTTGAAATAATTCTAGTTTCAACTGGAACTAGTCTAGTGACGTCATCGGCAATAACATTACTCGTACGTTACTGCATCCATTATCCAATCAAAGTCCATATAGAAAATTGCACTAGGGTTGCACAATATTTGCATACACACATACCTAAATACCTATATTAAGACAATGTATTATTAATCTTTAATTTACTTTATTAGCTCGCTCCCCTACAGCATACAGGCACCCTCGCCCAAGGGATTTGTAGGAGAGAGCGAAAATTTAAATTTGAATGACCCTCCACGATCACCTATAGTTAGAATTTAGGTACAATTTACATTATATTGTACAAACATAGACGTTTTTTGTTTACACAAGAAAGGGCTTGTTTCGAATAATAAATTGGGCCTAATTGATAAACAGAGGGCCTATTATAACGCTCTGCAATTAATAAGGGATAAGCAAATAAAAACGTTAAGTTAAACTTTTATAAAGTAAGGTTCTGTTAAAACATTTTAGTGTTCAATTTAAGTGACACGATATTTATTGTACGACGATGCTTGTAGAGAACGGGTGTGTAGTATACCTTATTGATAGCTGTATGAATAAATATCTCACAAATATCTCACAACTCACACACAACGCCATCTATACTAAAGCCAAATTCGATGTAGAATGTTTAATAACAAACCGTTGCTAGGCAACTATTGACAGCCAGGGTTATAAACATTTTGTCAATGTTCACTAGATACATAGCGACAAGAGTTATTTGGCCGGTGGTTAGTTGTTTATAAAAACCAACTACTTTTGCACTTTATATTTTAATAGTTTCTTAATAAAATAAATTACAAATAATACGTGGAATAATTGAAAGTATTTTAAAATGTTTTTAATCTACTTTCCTTTGAAAAAAAAATATCGCAATCTTTCTTTTAATTATTATTGCACTGACCAACCTAACCAAAGTCGCTGCGTTCGAAGAAACGTTGCAAAATAGCGTGGAACACTGTCAAATTAAAATGCACCTATTTATTTGAGAGTGAATAGGGCGTAATGATCTTCTTTACTTGGATGCATATAACAAATGCAACCAAAAGTTGACGATTTCTGCCCTTTTTAAAAAAAATGTGTTATGGTTGACGCAATTTCATATTGAACTTTTGCTAATATATTACAGTTTCGGTTTTAGGGCATATTATACTTATATTGAAATATTTATTAAAAGTAACTTAAGACAGAATTACTTTAAAAGTGTTATCAAGGACAGATTGGACAAATGTGAAATGTATTGAGGTGATAACCCTAAAAATCATATGATTTTGTTTGTTTACATTTGGTCTACATCGAGTTTGGCTGGAGTATAGTTCCCAAACTAAGCAGAGCTTGTACTATGGGTACTAGAATAACTGATACTAATACATATATACTTTTCTTTTGTAAATACATACTTATTATACTAAACACCCAGACTAAGACAAACCCCCATGTTCATGCACACAAAGATTTGTCTTAAGTGGGAATCGAACCCACGACCTCGGCGTCGCAGTCAGGTACACTACCCACTCCGCCGTCCGGTCGTAATAACGCAAAAAAAAAGTATAGAATAGACGAAAACCAACCAAATTGCAGATTCATCGTTACCTACTTCTGAAAGCTATGATATTATTAATATGCCGTATGTGCTAGTAAATATCACGTTTTACTATTTTCACTTTTGTATCCCAATGCTATAGAAACAGACCTTGACTGTTCTACACACGGTGACACATCAAGCTGTACATCGCCAGTCTTCTTCTTCTTCATCGTGTCGATGGCTGAGTCAAATTTTATTGGTCCAATAAGTGGCCACTGTTATGACGCTCTCGTCGGCGGTCATGAGCGCCTCCCTTGTGCAGGTGGTAGGGCGTTTTGGACAGTCAGTAAGGTGGTCAAGGTTTTGACTTGCCATCGTGGCGAAAGGATTAGCCAATTCGCTTTTAAGAACTCGCGAATTGCCCAGGGTGCGCCGGACGTAGGGAATTGTTGAGTACGTCACTCGGGGAGGCTCCTTTCATGCACCCGCCACATTACATTGCCAGTGTAAGATGGTTGCGTATTGTATGAGCTTCCCGTGTAATACGAGTCCAGCTTATCCTGGAAATGTATTGCTTGATGTAAAGCCGTGTGTACTAAAAGTGGTGTCGCGTGACAATAAGCACTCCGATGATACTATTGTGACATTGAGAGTCCATCATAAAGATAGACCTGATGCCTACTTTTGATTCTGGCTTAGCTTGTTGGAAACGTTCACTTTTATGTTATGGAAAATACAGACTTGACATCACACCTATATACCATGAGGACAGGTAGTGCTGTACCGTAGGACTGCAAAGCTAAAGTTTTTAAATTGATATTGTAGAAAGGTTCTTATAGCTTTTACTTGGCACTGACTTCAGAATTATAAAATAATTATTTAATAATTTATATTTAACTAAATGAAAAAACGTATTATTTTGTGCGAAGTAAATTTATTTTTTGCTTTTTAGTTTACCTACTTTTTGAAGTCGGTTTTTTTTTTGTTAAAAATTATTTTTATTTTACGATTTTAAGTGACGGTTACTTGAGACGGAAAACTTATTTAAGCCTATATTAAAAGAATTATCCCTGTACTCCTAACCGTTGAGGTGTTGTACCTTCCAGCATCAGCTCAGCAACTTAAAATGCAAATATCCAAGTAGTTTTAGGTAATATACGAAAAACGACGAAACAATATAGAAGCCTTTGAAATTTGAGGGTTACCCATGATTTCTCTAGGATCCCACAAATCATGACCTCATATTATTTATTTAATTAAGTAATATTCAACGTCTCGCCTCATTTGTGTATAACTTGAAAGAATACAGTAAACGGCCTCAAGGAGCCTATATTTAAAGAATTATCCCTGTACTCCTAACCGTTGAGGAGTTGTACCTTCCATCATCAGCTCAGCAACATAAAATGCTGACTACTAGATGCAAATATTCGAGAAGCTTTAGATAATATACAAAAAACAATATAGAAGCCTTTTAAATTTGAGGGTTGCCCTCGATTTCTCTAGGATCCCATCATCAGAACGTGACTTAAAAAAAATGGAACCACATGACAAGTATATTCTTTCAAACAAAAAAATAATTTCTCAAATCGGTCCAGGCGTCTTCGAGTAATCGGTGAACAAACATAAAAAAAAAAAAAAAAAAAATACAACCGAATTGAGAACCTCCTCCTTTTTTTGAAGTCGGTTAAAAAGACGATAATTGATCAGTTATCGCGCGGGATGAAAAATGATTAAATTACTAAAATGGCTATGAAAAAATAGGGATTGGTGATAAAAAGGGTAAAAATTTTGGGTTGTATGTATTTTTAATGCCACATTACAGAAATATAAAAACAAAAATGTAGTACAAAAAATTAAAAAAAAATGTTAATGGTGAACAACCCTTATCACTTAGGGGTATGAAAAATAGATAGTAGCCGATTTTCAGACCTACTCAATATGCATATAAAATTTGTTAAAAGTAATTAGCATTGTGACACGAGAATTTTACATATAAAAATTTAAAATAACAGGTTAAATGAGATTGTTATACACCTGTGCCACACCTTCTGGGTAATATAGGCGTGATGTTATGTTATATGTTTTGAAATGTTCAGTGAAAATAGCAATACATATAGGGTTACTTAAAATACCTTTCTGCTATATTGTTACGTGCAGTCTGCTGGCGTTAACTAAGGAAAGGGGTCGACACTTGACGGACTAACTACCTGTCAAGGTTTATGGAGCTGGGAACTTTTAGCACCATTATTAGTAAGTACTTACGTGCATATTATGGAATTACCTCAATGATTAGAAGGAAAATATCATTTAGATGTAGTCGACAAAACGTAACTGAAAGGGTAGGTTTTTGGGTACATGGCAATTTTTAGAGTTCCAACAAGAAACCTTTATAGTTTCGCCATGTCTGTCTGTCTGTTCGAGGCACAACATCCAAACCAGTACTTCTAGAAAGCTAAAATTTGCATGGATACTATGTATTTTAACTTTGTCAAGAAAGTGATCAAATTAAAAGTTAAAAAAAAAAATTTTTTGAAGTTGCACAAAATTTCGTCTAGTGAATCTTGAATAAAAATGAATATCTATATCAAGGCTTTTCAAAATGTTATCACCAGGATGTATGGGGTATGGGGGGTACGGGGTGCATGAAAGGAGCCTCCCCGAGTGACGTACATACACAACGATTCCCTACGTCCGGCGCATCCTGGACAATTCGCGAGTTCTCCGGGGCGAATTGGCTGATCCTTTCACCACGATGGTAAGTCAAAGTAAAGTTTGACTCAGCCATCGACACGACGAAGAAGATCACCAGGATGATGAGTTGAGGGGTTTAATTAATTCAATTAAATAGATCGCAGTGTGCATATTTTCTAACTCGCGCTACAACTCACAGAGATGAGCAACATGGTAACATTTACCATGGAAAGAACCGTGGGCTTCTATGTTTTATAAAGTTCCCTTATGTAAATCGTAGACAAAAATACTTCCATACATGCAAGTACGAGTATCAAAGCCATTACTGTTTCAAACTTGCGTTATCAGACTAGAGGCTCCAACAATTTAAATTATCTTAACTGCCTCTCGTAGTAACCATGCAAATAAGCACTCAGTAATGAGGAGCCAACTGTATGCAATTTAAAACACCGCTTCTAGAGATGTCAACGTGAGCTGGTCTCGCTTTGTATAGATTTCCCGTGCAATTCAAGACCACCATAAACTGGAAAAGTAACAGCTCGTGTATCTGTGTGTACATCACTATGGTGTTGCCAAAAAGATAAGAGCGTAGGAAGTTAAGGATTAAGAATGAATACACCAGCACTTACTGAAAACTAGTTCGTTTGCTGAATTTTAAAGCGTGTGAAATAATTCTGTGGTAGTTAGAGAGTAAGTGGAACAAGTTGGGAATGTTTTGTGCTGTGACCTCATGTACACATCAAGCTATTATTGCCAGTATAAGCTGGTCTCACACTGCATGGGTAGCCTATATAATGCTAGACCCGCTTATACTGGGTTTTTTTTTTTTAAGAATATTGTCACAGTTTTCCTCCGTTTTCATATTTCATAGCAAAATAACTATCCCAGTCGCATATTAACCAGTAAGTACAACAAAATCTGTTCATCATATTTGTCTTAATTTTCAAGAAGCCATGTTTGGCAAATTTAATGATTATTATAACAATAAAATCCTTTTACATTGCATTATTTCTAAAAGCAGAACAACTTAACTGAAAAATTCGCGCGTTTTTTCGTCACTGGAGTAAATAATATAAAAATAAAAGCTATAGTTATGGCATAGGTCAATTATGCGGTCGGCGAGTGCTAGAATCAATCTGTGTGATACTCCGACCCCTTTTTGAATCCACCCACTAAATAAAATAATATTAGGGATATATTATATTGCATATCAAATAAATAATCGCCTATCAATACATACTCATCATTTATATTCTTTTTTGCATCAAATAACTTACTTCACTACAGATAAACTAAATGTTTAACAAAACTCAAACTGCAGATAATTCGAAATTACACATCAATATGACATTCCTTTTTTCCTCATAATGCAATACAGTTAAATTTATTTTTGTACAAAAATACTACATGCATAGCATAAATACTGACTGCACATCAAATTTACCATATTTCATAGCAAAATAACTATCCCAGTCGCATATTAACCAGTAAGTACAACAAAATCTGTTCATCATATTTGTCTTAATTTTCAAGAAGCCATGCTCGGTAAATTTAATGATTATTATAACAAAAAAATCCTTTTACATTGCATTATTTCTAAAAGCAGAACAACTTAACTGAAAAACTTCGCGCGTTTTTTCGTCACTGGAGTAAATAATATAAAAATAAAAGCTATAGTTATGGCATAGGTCAATTATGGGTAAAGTAGTAGGTTAGGTTAGGTTAGAACTGCGACCATAACATAGCGCGAGCCGAGCGAGCGAAGCGAGCGTGCCGCGGCAGCGGCCGGCGAGTGCTAGCTAATCTTTGTGATACTCCGACCCCTTTTTGAATCTACCCACTAAATAAAATAATATTATACTACCTACCAATTTCTTATTATCATAGATCGTAACAGACGACAGTACGTGGCGCCACCTGCAGAAGCTAAAAATGTGCCTATTGGGCAAAAAAGGAAGCGTGGACGCCCCGCGAAAGCAAGACCTGCTTTAATAATTTAATAAATTACAATTTTGTATCTAATTTTATATTTTTTTTGCTGATCTCATTATGTGATAATTAATAAATAATAAGATGACTGTGACTAATAAAATGTTGTTTGATCTAGAAAAACTGCTGTAAATATTATAAAAATAGAAGCTATATTTAAAAGAAAAAGAGTTAACATGTATAATGTGCATTAAGATTATTAGTTGTGCATTGATAAAAAAGCTTTTACTTTAGGAAAAATTGCTGTGCGCTGTGAAAATAAATTGTAGTGTGTTTAGTGATATTTTGAGTTGAATATTTTGTTGTGCAATCAGTAATTTTGATGGGAATTCGGTATTTAATTGCATAGAAAAAGGATATTTTATGATTTGCGTTTAAATACTACCCATAATATTATACTACCTACCAATTTCTTATTATCATAGATCGTAACAGACGACAGTACGTGGCGCCAACTGCAGAAGCTAAAAATGTGCCTATTGGGCAAAAAAGGAAGCGTGGACGCCCCGCGAAAGCAAGACCCGCTTTAATAATTCAATAAATTACAATTTTGTATCTAATTTTATATTTTTTTTGCTGATCTCATTATGTGATAATTAATAAATAATAAGATGACTGTGACTAATAAAATGTTGTTTGATTTAGAAAAACTGCTGTAAATATTATAAAAATAGAAGCTATATTTAAAAGAAAAAGAGTTAACATGTATAATGTGCATTAAGATTATTAGTTGTGCATTGATAAAAAAGCTTTTGCTTTAGGAAAAATTGCTGTGCGCTGTGAAAATAAATTGTAGTGTGTTTAGTGATATTTTGAGTTGAATATTTTTTTGTGCAATCAGTAATTTTGATGGGAATTCGGTATTTAATAACATTGATTTGACCCTTTTATAACATTGATTTTTCTGTTGTATGTATAATTAATTAATTTTATATTATATTATAATTTTGGTTTTCTTTCTTCTTTACTATTTGAGATATTATTGATATGTACTATTAAGTTTATTTTCATCATTATTATTTAATTGCTTTTATGTATTTTATTTGTCCGTTTTACAATATTTTCCAAATAATCTTTAAAAAATCCTTCTTTATCGTTCTTGAATATAAGGTGCAGGTTTTCTTTGCATATATGTTATGCTCTTTTTGTGCTTGGAGGTCCATTCTTTCCATAGATGGGACAGTCCAAAATAAGGTGACAGATACTGGATATTTATAGCTTAATGTGTATGCGTGACTACACTCGGGCGTCCACAGCTCGCTAAAGATTGCGGATGACTGTGATGCTGTATGCTGTAACTGAGGACTACGATAATAACGCCTCTTGTCCCATTTAATTTTCAGAGTCTGGCCACGGAACTGGAACAAAAAAGACTGCGCTACAGAGTTCAAATAGTTAGTTGTATGTGATTGCTTATTCTCCAATAAACCAAGTATAAGATATAATTTAGGCACAAATGGTCTTGGCATTTTTCAGTATCTAATCTGAGTTTCTTTCAAAAAGTATTTTATTTGATTACCAATCAAAAACTTCTACGAAAACTAAATAAAAAACAATTACAGCGAGACAAACTTTGGCGAAACAAAAGAATTACTGTTGAAAAATTAACCCTTTGAGGAAAAATAAATTATGAAAAGTATGAAAATCTAACATCAGTTCAAAAGGTAACTCATTAGGTGACGTCTAAAAAAATATTCGGGTTGTAATGACTTGGCTAGCGGCAATTAAGACGTACAAATTTGTCAGACCTGAGACAACGACCAAATACGAAATACTGTAAGAACTAAGAATTGTAGAAAGAAAAGTTTGGATGCGTAAGTATTTATTTAAATTATTCAATTTTTACAGTTTCCTACAAGAAACCCTTATAGTTTCGCCATGTCCTCCATCTGTCCGAGGCATAGTGTCAACACCGTTAGTGCTAGAAAGCTGACAGCTTGAAAATAAATTCTTTTTTTTAATATTAAGGAGAGCTAAGACAGTTTATTTGATTTTGACAAAGTTTGCGAGTATTTATAACTGTGTATAAGTACTAATCTCTTAATAAGAAGCAAAAAATATAATAACATATTACTAATGTAACAATTATTATCTAATAATCTAAAAAAAAAAACAATGCAGACCGATTCTTCGTCCAATACACAGTCGTAGACATCATCATATTGTATAATACTGTGGGTTTTAGATTTTCGTGAAGAGAAAAAAATACTACCGAAGCCAATTCGAAAACCCTTTACAAACGAGCCATAGTACTATGCCGCATCCGCTTGCATAGCAGCATTAACATCGGAACACCTCCGACCTCCTATTTACCGAAAACTTTTCCGTCGTGGCTAATTTATTTTCCGACTAAATCTTATAAATTCGGCTCGCGAGTGGCGTGCACGCGATCGCAGCTCGACTTTTTGATAAGCCACAATATTAAAACGTAGATTTATTTCAGGTTTATCTACGAATTGAATTCAATTACTATTACTGTGAAATAGAAACCGTTATGACGGTAAATTTTGATAATATTTGGAGAAGTATTTTTTTAGTACCTACTTGGCGTTTTGATTTACCTATAGTTCATCACATCGTTTTCATTATTTCATGGACTTCGGAAGACCCAGGGTCTAAATCCTTCCTATGACAAGCATTTGAGCTTGCCTCTTCGAAAAAAATATGATACCGTTTTTGTTAGTCGGCTTCACATCACCGTAAGTATTTTTTTTTTGTATTGTTTTATTCCCGGACTAATAAAAAAAATACATCCATGAGAACTTAATCACTACGTAGGTACATGAAAAACTAACGTAATATAAAAAAGTATAACTGCCCTTCATTTAGTATTTAATTCAAAACAGAACCGTTATAAATTAAAATTAAACATTTACAATTTTTCCGAACTATGATTAACTAAATTAAAAGTGCCGAGAACAAAACTCTTGAAAACACCGAGAAACACTAAACGTAGAAGATTAATTATTCCAATAAAAAAGTCCGAACAAATTTCGCGAATTCGCCGACGAAGCAAACCATTTAAATTAGCCCGATAACTTGAAAACCGAATGAAAAGGGTTTAACCAGGAGTTCCAATTAGTTTGCTGTTATTTTTTCATTCCGATCGGCAGTATTAAAAATTGGAACTGTTGAAAATCGATCATTTATTGCATATTTTGGATGAGAATCCGATTTTGCTTCAGTCTATAAATGGATTTATATATTTTTTGTATGTAGATGTAGATTAATAACGTTTATTATTTTGACCGCTCTGAAAATAAACGAATTTGATGATATAAAATAATTATGCTTCAGTGTTGCATCCGTAGAGATTTAATTTACCATGTAGTCCGTTTTCTATTGTACTTTTCTATCATTACACGAATTTTAGATGAATAAAACATAAAAATTAATATCAGGAGCTGTCGACACTGCCTAGTCCTTCCACTTATGGGTAGATGGCGCTGCAATCATTAGTTTTTTTGTGTGAGCATTATCCGCGCGAGCGCTGTTAAATTATTTTCTTGTTTTAGTGAATTTATTGATTTTTAGTGAATTTCGAAGTTAAAATGGGTAAAGGAACCAAAAATAAGACGAAGGAGGTGATAAGAACCAAAATCAGACGTCAGGCGAAATAATTGAAATTAAAATATGAGCCACCGACGCCAGTCATTCAATATATAGGTCTGTGATGTTTTGTTGTTCGTTTTTTCGAAACAGTATGAGTGTTATCTAAATCAAATATAAAATCAAAAACGAGTAAAATAAATAACGTGCCTTAGGTACCTAAAATAGTGTTAATTGAGCTTATACCCTTTAAGGTGGCACGATGTCATCCGGAAATATTATAGGTTATACCTACTTAGAGCGAGTATCTGACAGGTTGATACTCTAGCAGTATAGTATTTACTTACCTTATTGTATACTTTCCTACGGTAGTGGTATGGATACCATCCAGAAAGTAAATGTGAAATAAAATTCTCAACATTTAACCTTATTATTTCCTTGGTGATGCACATGATGTCGACCGGAAATAAATTTCTCATTTAATGTGGTGATACGAGATGTCACCCTGGAAATAAAATATATATGCTGATGTAGCATTATTCTGTCACTACAGCCTGAATATAACCCTTTCGCGGAGCACGAGGCCGAAGTATCGTAGAAGCTCTTGATGGAAGCACCGGTGGTAAGGCCTGAGAGAATAATACCTGTACCAGTTGTTAGGTAAATATTGTATCAATTAATGTGTCAATTTTTTTTTATACCTGACTAATGAGTAATCTTGCAGTCATAGTATCACTTTATGGCTATGAGTTAAGGCTTGATTGTCTATCCTTAGAACTAGAAAGTTCTTACGAAATATTAGATATCACAGGATATTCACACTGTATTTTGTTGTAGCGTGTTTGCCGATATTTCGCAGCTGTTGCAAGCTAAGTTGTTCACGATAAAAGTCAGTTTAACAATACATGGTAAATATCCCATGATATCTAATATATTGTAAGAAAATTACCATGTTTAGTCTCAAAAAAGTTAGTTAAGTTATTTTAATTTCCAGAAATTGAAAAAACAGCTCTTTCTATTCGAGTGCCTCGTGTAAGCTTACAAAGCAAAATTTCACCGAAGTATTTCCACAAATTGTCTTGAGCAGCAAACAAAAATGATTGATCGCCTATCTATTAATTACAACAATATTTGCTGCCATCATTCATAGTGACTGAAGACAATAGCTGGATGGAGTTTGTTCTATTTCTCAGTGTTTTAAGAGCCCTTTACAATACTGGCGTGTTTTCATTTAATCGATTCGCAGGTACCCTTTTATTCTTCAAGTAGGTTTGTTTTAATTGAATGAGGTTTATAAGAATATTTTTTAAGTGCCTCTCGTTTTAATTACGCCACCGTTGGCTAAAATGTGTTGTTTTGACACAGTTACTTATAATTTTATGACAAATAACAATAATATAGTAGTGTGTTTTATGTGTAGATAATTAAATAATAAATAGGTAGCACTAAAGCAATACTTCTTGGCTTTGCCCAGATAATTTGGAAACAAAGATTTGGAAAGAATTTGGTATTAAAGTTCTTATTCAGAGCTTTTTGTAATCTAAAAATAGACGGATTATCCAGCAAACCCACGTTTCTTATGGCACATAATTATATAATTTACATGATTTTTTTTTATAGTTTCACTAGCGATATACCTATCTTTACTTTAATCTGTAATTATATCTTTACTTTAATGTGCGACCAAACGTAATTGTTTATTTTCATTTAATTGGGCAAGCTGCATGCTTATAGGCATTAAAGTCCAAGGAAACAAATCAAGATTAATTACAAAATTTTATTTTTGTTTACGCAAGTAAGACTTAGTACGTGTGAAATATTAATAAAATTGTGATTTAATCACTCAGATAATCGCCTTTACGTTATCATCGCGTGGCTTATTAGTGTCGCCCTTTTCGATAAAATTTCAACTTTTATATTACAATGAGTGGGGTTTAGTTTTCATTTAACGGCAGCGCTTAATCAAATATTCATTAGTTGATAAAACTCGCACCTACCACGGCCTTTTATTTTTGGTCAGGGTTTTTAACGTTTTTGAATAGAAAAAAAAACTTTAATATAAAAATAAACTTTTATTCATAATTTTATTTTAGACGGACAAACAGACAGACAGACGGACGGACGGACGGACGGACAGACATATAGACAAAACATTTAAAATTGTATTTAAGCATAGATATCGGCAAACAACTATACCAGCTCAAAACATTGTTATGTTGACATTACAAACTGACACTTCAATTTTAGATATATTTTGTATTGAGTATTGATGAAGAGCGAAGAGATGAGAGATTTCAAACGACGTGAAAATTTTCGGCGGCCGTTACGTATAATAACGTTACATTTTTGTCTCAATAGTCTTGTCGTATAAAAACCAAAGTCAGTAAGATACAATTTAAAAGGTACTGCACCAGTCTATACAACTGTACAACAATAACTCAACACATCAGTTAAATACATCACTCAACAAAATTTAATTTCCTTTTAACTTTTATTCTTTACAGTCGGATGGACAATAAAGTAATAAGGGTAGACTGGCCTGGCGACAGGGAGGCGAGCCGTCTACAGTTCTTATGACACCCCTTATCTCTAGCCACACGCGATATGTGTTGGTTTAGAGTTAACTAGTTTACCTACAAACACCTCTATTTATTTTTATTTTTTCCTTTGTAGGCTAAAATAAAAATAAGGTTTGTTTGTAAACGACTGTGTTCTAATTTTGAGATGTTTAACTTAAGTATTTTTTTGATAGCATAACGCAAAATAACGTTAGGCAAATTATGTCTAATTTTTAACATTTGGAAAATTGCGTGTCTAATTTGCCAACTATTTATCGACATCTGCATAATGATCATGCAATCAATTAACAAATTAGTGTACGTGTTTTATTAAAGCTGGTAGTAATAACAGTCCTTAAATACAGTTATAAACACCTAGACCAAAAACAACACGTAAACATTCAGTACAATTTGAATCAAATGGATACTTGGAAATGATCTCAAAAGCAAATAAACGAAAATCTACTGAATGTTCCATATTCCAAAAACTTCACAAGAGCAATATTTACACAAACTCGCAATCGTACCAACTTTCTCACGCATTTATACCATCAATAACGAACGAATGAAAATTAAAACGAACTAAAATAGTTTGTGAAGGAATTGAAGGCCAAAATCCGGGCAAAAGTGAAATAAATCAGCGTTTATTGCCCATTTAAATATCTACAAAGCTGAAACGTCACGTAACTCAGTTTAACATTACTTATGCTTCTGTACGCCGTATAATGTTTGCGTTGCCATGAAACTATGAGTGCTCTGGAAAACCTTTTGACACTATTTTAGTAATATGTTTAGCGAAGGGGCTTAAATTAAATGTAGAAAACTTTTAAGCTTAGATGAAATATTGTCCTTTATTGAAAAAGACTGACATACATTTATGATTGAATTCGATATTCTAATTCAGGTTAAATTTTTTTTTCTACTTATTTAATTTAATACTGAAAATATATAGGTACATAGGTAAAAATAAAAAGGCAAATATTTAAAAAAGGCAAATTAGTTAAATATTTATTCCTATCTTGACTTATCAAATAAAAACAAAATTTAGTTTTTGAATTTTCACGCAACAAGATAGTGCAGATATTACTAAACAAAAAGTCTCATTTATCTGAAAGAATTTCAGGGACTTTTCAGGGAATTTCATCACTTAAGGATAGACTCCCGAGCGTCATGTTTTCATACTAACGTGATATGGGTTTAATTTTAATATTATTCAGTATTTATCTATTTTTATAGACAAATTATATCTTAAACACTAAAATGCATGTTTTTTCCGGCCCATTTTTTTAAATTGTTGTAATAATTAATTGAGTTACATACAAACTAAAACAACATATAAAGTTTAGTGGACGCAAACAAAAATGTGTTTTAGTGTTTTGGATATAATTTGTCTGGTTTGTGAGACCCATTTTACTTTTGTATGGAAAACAGCCAAGCAATTATACGCTGCAAATTTGAAAAAAATATATATTTAAGAAATAATGTTATTTTTGGGTTAAATATTAAGTACGCATTTTAACAACGTCTTAAACTCACGATTAACACTTGGGTACAGCTATCAATCTCTCTGCCTCATACACACATTGAATGAGAGAGAAAAGATACAAATACGGATTTGATTTGATAAATCCGTAGATTACGAAGTCTGGTAAAATTGGCTCTTGAGCGTTAAATACTTTACTTATTCAATAAAATGAATCGATTTTAAATTTATTCTCTTTTAATCGAATTCAACTATCCATCTCAATACAATCACCAGTATCGGATAACCCTGACGATTTAAAATAATACTGATTCGTTCGCACTTAATCCCTCCATGGCGCAAACTTATCTGTCCACTTTATAGTTTTCGTGCCTCAGGCAAATAATAATAAAGTTCGTCGTGGCTGTGTAAACGGACAATGTGCCTACGTTTCGTGGTCTACATAGAAATTTAACGGATATAAAATTATTTTTAGTTTACTTATTGCTTAGCCTCTGGTGATTTCTTATTTATATAACATAACATTACGCCTAATATATCCAGAAGAGTGTGGCAGAGGTTTTACAACACTTTTCACCTATTTTTAGGTCCCATGCGATTGTAGGTCCAACTCCGAGCAGCTATTGCGAATTCCAGACGGAAAGTTCACAAATAACACTTTGGTAAATTATACTTCTGCACACCAGGCAATCGCTTTAACTAACCAGGAAGGTCGCAGGTTCAAATCCCGGAAGTCCCATAATTTTTAACTGATTCTTAGTATAATGAATCTTTGTCCTCAAATTGACCTTCTTATTAATTCTTCCCTCGCCAAAATTGTACCAGATGAAACCGCAAATGCGGCAGTCATTCCCAAATTTACCCCCTTTTTTAATTAATATTGTGTTTACTGCAACAGAAAGGAAATTACATTTTTCAACGAGATAAAATCCTTTATTCCCTTTATTTCAATTACTTGTGAATTTCGTAACCAAGGTACATATTTACTGAGTACACAACAGCATTATTAAGTCTCTTTGACCGACGATTCTTTGCTTTCCTGATTTAATTGAATCAATTCACGTTCATTATAAAATACTACAGTTTCTGGTATTCGTTTTATTTTAATTGTGTATTACACGAATGGTAAACTAGTATTACGGGGATGGTGAACCTTTTTTGTTTAAATGGCCACATGGACATTTTACGTCACTCTTTTATACAAATATTAATATATTAATAGAGTACATAATGGAGAGTACGACCGGATGGCGGAGCCGGTGGAGGAGTAGTGTACCTGCCTGCAACACCGAGGTCGCAGGTTCGATTCCCGCTTAAGACAAATCTTTGTATGCATGAACATCGAGGTTTGTCTTAGTCTGGGTGTTTCTATGTCTAATAAGTATGTATTTATAAAAGAAAAGTATATATGTATTATTATTAGTTACTCTAGTACCCATAGAACAAGCTCTGCTTAGTTTAGGACTAGATGAAGTTGTGTGTAACTTGTGAGCTATTTATTTATTATTATTTTTATATTCATATGGTCAACATTTACGACTCTTTTACAACTAAAGAGCCATAAATATCGTGAAAGTGAAGATAAAATTTTGCACATATGAATTTCAAAATAGTTTCTGTATTTATTTGTGTGGGTACACGCTGATGTTTCATATGAAATAGACAACAAAGCCGTTGTATATACTTCTACTTTTCTCTGGGTAAGATACACACGATACCTCACCAGACTATTGCTCTCATATATATAGACATGCTGTATTTACCACTTATTATTAATTTATTATACTTATTGTTAATGCATAGAAATAACCAATAGATTAGTAGGAAATAGTAATAAGAGTAACATTTCTATATATTTTTTATTTTTTTTACATTAGATAGAACGCCAGAATCAATTACACTATCTAATGGTCCCAATGGCAAGGCCAAATACACACATTCACTCACTCAAGCACACCCAGTCTCAGAACAAATATTTGCGAATTACACAAAGATTTGTCCCATGTGGGGATCGAACCCACATCACCAGTGCAGTGGAGAGCGGCGAGGCAACCGCTTAAACCACTACACCACACGTGCAGACAATTTTATCTGACTCTCTTTTTTTGGATGATTGCTTTTTAGACGTGCCCGGAATTTATAGCCAAGTGCAACTTAAAACATGCATCTCACTGGTCACAAACCCTGAACTCCGTTTAATTTGCTTTTCACGCTGACCAACCGCCTACCAAATGGCAGTCCATTAAGTGAATTGAACTGAACAAATGTCTGCGTGCTTGTGGCGTGTGATGTCTGTATCTCATGTGGTCAGGTTGTTGTGTTTTTTTGCTAGACGCATGGTGGAATGAGGGTGGTTCAGTACTAATTGGAAAGGGTAATGTATTGAAACAATTACGTGACTGAAATGGTTTGTGAGTCTAGTTTGGTTTCGGTATGAGTGATAAACAGTCTATATTTTTATGTGCTTGAATTCTTGAATCACAATAGACCCACGGAGGTCGACGTGAACACCCAAAGCCTCTTCCCAATAATAATAATAATATTGGTTATCGACAGATAGATATATTTTAAAGTAAAATGCTGATGTTAATAATACATATTTGACATATTTTCATTTATTGGTTTTCTTACAACATTTATTATTTCCTTTATGTTTGCAGAGGTAACCATAAAATTCCCATTTTATTTTCATCAAAAACATTAAAGCCTGAAAAACTTTTAGTATAGCAGAGTCCAATTGAAGCGGGACGTGGACAGCACAGGTATAAAACCTGCGTATAAAACCGTAAAAGATGGCCAGCAGTTTCGATACGATGCCGATTTTACGGAGTTTTTCGCAAAACCGGTGCACAATTTAAATCAAAAACATACTACGTATTTATGCAATACGGGTTTAATCAATTCGCAGAATATATTCCTTTTTGAATTGTGATGGAAGAGTTTTGATGACCTTGCTCAACGGAGGAAGCCGTCCGGAGCTCAGCGTCTAAGCTTTATTCTACATAAATAATAGTGCATGAAAGGAGCCTCCCCGAGTGACGTACACAACGATTCCCTACGTCCGGCGCACCCTGGGCAATTCGCTAGTTCTGCAAAGCGAATTGGCTAATCCTTTCACCACGATGGCAAGTCAAAATAAATTTTGTCTTAGCCATCGACACGACGAAGAAGAAGAAGATAGTGGTGCTGGTGTAGTTTGCAGGCGAGATTTAATGCTGAAAATACGAATGCCTAATGCATTATAACTTCAGATGTAGCCATGCATGCAGGAGCGGACCTATCGATCTTGCAGGTAAAGCAATGATACCCGCGGTCGGCCGCGGATGGGGTGACCTGATCATAATAACAAGGATCTTATCATACATGATTTCTTACGTGTCTCGGCGAGCATGTTAAGCCGTCGATCCCGTTTCCATTTTGAAGATCATGGCAGACGTTATGGTTAGAGGCCTGCAAGTCTGACAACTAGTTTAACCAAGAGTATCGTATCACCTTCCACTGGGTTGTGAAGGCCGTCACTCCACGTAAAATACTGATATTGAGCAAAATCCATTCGAATTGAAGCCCGGCTTGGAATGTAATGTATGAACGAAAACGGAGAAGACTCGGCAGATATACAGAGTGAATGCGATATAGATACATTTATTAAAACTACAAAAATTATGTGACGATCAAAAGTTTTTCAGATTTTCCAAACAAATTCAGCATTGAGATCATGCAATCTGCAATCTTTTGCTATCACGGATAACGTTTGTAACACACATCGTATAAAAAACCCGACTGCTTAAAAAAAAGAACTGAAAAGATAAAAACAAGTATAGCATTATCTACATTAAATTCATTAACAACAAATGAAATAAAAAACAATTATTCAAATTCGACCGGCAGTTTCCAAGATTAGCGTGAGCGAACATACAAACTAACTTCCACCCACTTCGGGCGCGCGAGCGTGCCGATATATAAATTGGTAAATTGTGTTTAATCAGTAATATAAATGTGATAAGAAGTATATATATTTTTGAAATGGTCTTTTCATGGCCTTTTATTTGATACCCATATTACTATGATGAAAAGAAAATCCATACCTCACCCCTTTTTTTTTCATTTGCCGGCGCCATTTTGAAAATTTATATAGCCTATGTCACTATCACTGTTTCGACGAATTCAACGACACATCATTACATTAATTACTCTAATCATTACACTAATAATTAGACATACATACATACATACATACATACATACATACATACATACATACATACATACATACATACATACATACATACATACATACATACATACATACATACATACATACATACATACATACATACATACATACATACATACATACATACATACATACATACATACATACGCTCGAAAAACATAACCCTCCTTCTGAGGCAGTCGGGTAAAAATAACACATTTCTTTTCATACGATTCGTTACAAACATGTCTCACGTCACAATAAACGTCAAAATATTTAGAAACATATGCGGTTTGGTAAAAAAATGAAGATATTCAAATTAGTCTCTCATTACACTGCGGGGGACTACGCTAATGAATTGTTTGAATAATTTTAGTACAACCACTTGAATTGTTTGCTTCAAATGTTGTTTTTATGACGTAATTTGGGTAAAAAACTATGATAATTAGCTTCGTATAATAGTAATTTACGTATTAATTATTTTTCAAAGACTTCAGTTTCGTGTCATGAGCTCGTGATAATTATATTATTACTTAATATGTAGACTAAAATATTGAATTGGAAATTGCACTCTCTTTTTATTTTTCTTGTAGATAATGCAATTTTATTTATGCATTTTTTTTTAAATTTTGTAATAATTATCAGGGATCGGCTTCGTGCGGGGAACACCAATAAAGAAAATGTTAATTCAGGATTTCAGCTATTTTTTAATTTTATCAAAATTGGTCCATCCGTATGAGCGTGAAAAAGAAAAATACAAACAAACTTTAGCAGAATTAACCGAGATTTCATTTTTACCTTAATAAAACCATTAAAATGATCAGTTTATTACAAAACTAACGAAAAGCAGTAGGCAATTCTTCATTAATAAATTAAGGTTATGACTACTTTACGAACAAAACAAGTACTTTTATGTAAATAACACCGTTAAGTGTATTGTATCGTAAAAGTAAGTAATGGTGAAGAAAAAAGCTTTTACCTTATCCTTCAGTTTTCAAGTTACTTTTAAGTAAGTAAGTGCAGTTGATAAACACATGGTAATACTTTTTTAAAGTTTAAGGTAATTTTGTGAGTAGCTTAAGGGAAACATGGTGGTAGAACTCTTGTGAATGAGCTCGAAGGCGGCAGCACCACCGTCTCACCTTTAACCTGCCGCCAAATAGTAGTGCTTCCATTACTGTGTTCCGGTTTGGTGGTGAAATTGCTGGCACGTGAGGCATAACACCGTAGTCCTCAGCTGCAGCGACGCATCTATAATCTGCTTTTGTGGATTGTTGATGTCCATGGGCTGTACTCCACTTACCATTAGGTGGACTACACGTTCGTCCGCTGTAGGCATAGTATAAAAAAAAAAACACATATTTATATCTTTTTGTAATATTTATAATATCGATGTTTGCCTGTTCCTGACGTCAACTGTAGTGGTTGTGAATGTAAGACTCCACGGCATCGAAACTGAGTACCTACCACTGCTTTCCTACTACCAATTTTTTTATTGTTTGTGTCTTATGTTTTGTTGTACTGTTTTGGAAAATAATATTCGATTTTTTTCTTCTTTCTTTCTTCTAAATAAAAAACAAACAAGCTTAATTACAAATGATTGACAAAGGTCTTAATCGCGCCAATATTTAAGCGTATAAATACCTAATGAGCTATTTATACCCTTAAATATTTGCGCGAGCAATGGCTTTACCATTCGATCGAAACTGAAGAGCAAAGCAATAACTTGTAATAAATGTCAAATTGCTAGAGTTTAAAAATCATTTATTACAAACTAACTTGTTCCAAAGCTTAAATACCGATACATAAAACAGTTACATATGGCCATGCAAGTACTGAGCCCCACGTGACGGTTATCAACGGCGCGGTCACTTAGCATATCGCTGGTTGCCGCTTTTTGTGTAGCCTAGACGACGACGTGTACATGGCGGACTGTAAAGCTGACTGTAAGTCGTACGACTTGTAGTTATATATTTATAAAAAAAAAAATGAATAAAATTCGAATTCATAAATTTTGCTGAAGTATCACCGTGAATTGAGTAAAATTATATTTCTAGCTGTGTATATTAAGATAGTCATAGATAATTGAAGAACGGCCTATAGCATTAAGTCCATTATTATACACATTTTTTGTGTGAAAAGTAAATAAATAAATATATATTTTTTTATTATTGCTATTAATTGAGCGTTTTTTTCAAGTGTACAAAATAAATTGAAATTTTGTGTCCTTTTAACAAGTTAGTTGTTAACCGAGTCACGTGTTCTTCTTTACAACTATATAAATTGTTATTGATTACAGTTCATGACAAAACTTCACGACTTAATGGGTCAAAAAGCTAGTCAGAGGACTTGAACACAAAATAACAAAATTTTTTGTACTCTTAAAAAAAATACGCCAATTGAAGAAAAAGTTATTGAATGCCGACAAATACAAATAGAGATTGGGTCCATTTCTAGGCCAACTCATAACGCAAATTTAGTTATAAATATCGACTGATTTATAGGCCAGTAGAAGTTAAATTACACTTTAATAGCTGCTGTCAAAAACTGCACACGATATTAAGTGACAAATGAATAAAAACACGACACTAAATTTAATTATAGTAAGTGCAATTTTGTGTCGCCATGTTACTGTTCAGCTTTATTTTTGTTTCGTGACTTCTACCTTTGTTAGGTTGGAATGTCATTTGAAGTATTATCGGTATTCTGGCAAAATGCCTTATTTATTTCTAATGTTTCACCAATAACAGTTAAAAGAAATACTTTTGCATTGCGGCCACAAATTCTTGGTAGAACTCATTACTATTCAAGGAAAATTACGAATGGAATAGCATTATCAAATATATCATATTATTGTAATTGTTTCAGAGTTCATACTTAGAGTCTTCAACTTCTTACTCGTATTTTGGTGTAGCTATACAAGTAAGTAATTGAATATTACAAGAAAACCAAAAAAATGCTCTGAGTAAATTTCAAACGATGTTATTAATATTTATTTTTCAGTGAGCAAACCTCGACTTTGCACAAGTCACATAAGCAACAAGTCATATCAGTGGGCAAAACTCAACTTTGCTTCGACTGAGAGCAAAAATCGAAGCAAAATCGAGTTTTTCTCCCTGAAATGACTCGAAGCTAAATTGAGTTTTCTTTTTATGTCGAACAACTTGCACAGCTCTTTATCTAGTCCCAAACTAAACAATCGTTCTACTTTTGATAATATTTCGAGCTGCTGCTGAGGTGAATAGAAGACTGTGCGACACGACACAGATAATTCAAAATTTGTTACTTAATCCTTCATCAATATAACATTACAAAATCTAATTTATTTTTAACTTAAGTAATAAGATCAACAATATGATATTACCTACAATTATTTAAAAAAATGACCCTATTTAATTAAATAAAATAAAAAGAATAACACACTATTAAAACCTACAAAGAGTTGCAATATGCGCCTAAATTTAAATATAAATTAGAAAAGCAAATAAGAAAATTACGATAAAAAGGGTTGAGCGTGACAACTATCATGACGAAACGCCATAAAAAATAATACGCACTTGTAAATAAATTTTACTTAATGATATTGTTGTGTGTGACTTTAACAGTTGGGTGTTGACGCAAGGTAACACCCTTTAACTTCACCTGACGTGACACGAGGCCATAGCCCGAATCATAAATCAAACACAAAAATATACACATCAAATACCTCCTTATAAATCCTTACAAATGATTAGCTTAGGCAATTAAAACGAATTAGGTTAATGTGTGTGTGTTTCCACCAAAAACGAGTACTTTTTCCTCTCCTTCGTGCGCCGCCTTTTGCCTTATCTGATGGCATTAATCACAATTTCCACCCCCAATTAAAATCGCTACTCGGCGACTTAAGGCAACCGCTTTTATTTGCTGTTTATTTCCTAGTATACTTTGTTCCACTGTTTGTTCTACAGCGGTTTTTATTGCAATTGTAAAGCTCGAAGTTTTATACAAGCGCTGTAAAGCAGTATCGTGTAAATATCGGTAGACTATAACTTGTTATTTTTTTATATTTTTTTACATTAGGTAGGACTCCAGCAGCAATTACACTATTCAATGGTTCCAATGACAAAACCAAATACACACAGTCACTCACACAAGAACACCCAGTCTCAGAACAAATCTTTGCGAATCACACAAAGATTTGTCCCATGAGGGGATCGAACCCCACAACATCAGTGTAGTGGAAAGCGGCGAGGCGACCGCTTAAACCACTACACCACACGAGCAGACATAAATGACTGTGACGTGACAAGTGAAGTATGTATTAATTAATAATATAATAATATAATGTGTATTCAGCGGCACGATGACGGCAGCTAAAACAAACAAAAACAGTATTATCAAAAAGATAAGGCCCTTATCAACAAATATAAAGACACGGCTCCCGGACTAATTCGGCCAATGTTTGTCAACATCAGGAAGGCAGCGACCAAACGACGAGGGCTACAAATCATTCTAACACCTGACCGCTCGCGTTATCGCGGTTACGACATGAAAAATTACCGTCTCAGAAACGTTACAGTTTTTCTCGCCGGTGGGGGGTGCCACTGGTCATTAAAACAAATTGTTGACGACAACTGGCGCACCGAAACTTTAACGGCAATACCCAATAGAACTTTTGTAAATAAAACCGTACTAATTGATCCAGTTTCTGAAAGTATTTTATTATTTCAAACGATATAATTAATGAAAAAGTTTTTGTTACTTTGAATTTCGCAATTAAAACCTTTGAGGAAGTTTTGTTTTTTATAAGACGAATGTCGTTCTCTTGTTTGTTTGAACATTGTATCAATTAATAAAATTCTAACTTCTGGAATCACAGAAAGGAAAAGAAAAAAAATTCCATTTGTTGCTAGCAAACAGTGTTCCGAGAATAAAGATGATGTTAAATTATATTTTATTCAGTCCTAGAGAAACTTGCTTACATTTTACATTTCTTCGAAATCTTGAACTTTAGTAAATTATTAAAAAAACAAAACATTAACAACCACTTTTTTACCAATTTTATTGTAATCCTCATAAACAAAATATTTTGCGACAAGTGCTTTTTAAACATTGTATTAATAAAATACTCCTTAAATATGGTTTATGGTTTTAAGGAGTAATGGTTTTTTTACATCCTTTGATAAAATACATATATAATTTTGTAATTAAATTAGTTATTTTTAAATAAAACGGATAAAATAATAATAATATACTCCTCAGTTCAGTGTAAAGATTTGAATCTTTATACCAATCTATAATAGGACATTGAAACCACTGCTTCCATACATGGGCAGTTTTAATTTCCAACGGTTCATATTTTAATTGTCCAAAATTTGAACCCTTGGAAATTAATATTGACTATTCATGCACTATGACGCATCCAACCTGCATATCAGGCATAAAATATTCTGTGTATTTAAAAAAAAAGTTAGTACAAATTAAATAATTCTGGCATCCTTATTCTGAAGGTAAATATGGGTAGTTATGCCTGAAATAAATGTTTATTATTATTATTATTATTATTAAAGCCACTATTAAAAATGTGGTAGTAAAACCCGCAAAAACATTCCGTCGTAGCAATAAACAAACTTCTTACTCTAAATGAAACCTTGCAATCTGTCTTAAATTTAAGAACCCCATAAATTGTTTTCCTGGCTGTAGTTTGTGCCAGTCATAAACTAAGATATGTTAAACGACAATCGACTAACATCGCAAATGAATTTTTGTAACGACGATACAACTAATAAAAATAAACTCTATTTTCAATCTCAAAGAGTACAAAATCGCCAATTGAAGCCTGTATAACGTTTTTCATATCGTTTCGAGCAGAAAACATTGGCAGGGCGCTTCACCCGTCATAAAGGGGGAAACTTTACAAATCTTCGAATTTCTTACGCTTTTAGGGACACATAATATATTTATCTGTCCCTCGACACATTTACAATAGCTCAACTTTGACGCCTAAGGATATGTTTCGAGTTAATATTGCTGATAATAATTTAAAGACGCTTTTCATTCCCGAGAAATTTAAAGTTTTGAGAAAATTGTGTTTAGTATACACATATTGCGAAGAAAAGTTTTGTTTTAAAGATGTGTTGCGTGAAATATGTTCTAGCTAGAATAAAGAACTTGTAATATCGCATGAGTACGTTACCTACAATTTTAAAGCTAAAACGAAATATCAATTTACAGATGGTTCATATTGTTTTGTTTCTAATAGCTATTAGCATTTATTTATTTGCAACTGCCTCCATGGTGTAGTAGTAAGCGCATACGCCTCTCACTGCAAATTCTCGAGTTCGATGCCCGGGTCTAGCAAAATATTATTTGTGAACTTTCCGTCGGGACATTCCCTAAACATAACAGATGAAGTTTGGGCGTTGTACACCTCTGCCACACCCTTTTAAGAAATATGGGCGTGATAATATGTATGTGTGTATGTTTATATTTGCATAATTATTGTGATTCAGTGAAGTTGCAAACTCCAAAATAAGTGTTTTCTTTTCTTTAGCCATATGATCATAAAATGGGGTGCGTGAAAGGAGCCTCCCCGAGTGACGTACACAACGATGCCCTACGTCCGGCGCACTCTGGGAAATTCGCGAGTTCTTTAAAGCGAATTGGCTAATCATTTCACCACGATGGCAAATCAAAATAAAATTTGACTCAGCCATCGACACGACGAAGAAGAAGAAGAAGAATAAAATAACGTTTTCCATCAGTTTGATTACCGGTCACTTACTACATGCGTAGTATAAAAATATAGTATGTTTTATTTATTTTTTTTACAAATGAAGCAGGTCTGTACAACTTCATTCCATCGCTACCTTCATGACAAAGCAGCGTGAGTGTATAATATGACTATAACTACAGTAAAGTACAGCAGTTCCTTTAGACAACTATGTAACCCAGACAACAGACTTCACAATTACATCATTCAGTTGCTTGTTAATTTCCGCGATGCAGTCAGAATTTTACAGCTTACCATGTAGGGGAGACTGGAAATGAACTCATAACACTTTTATGAGAGAGAAATGTACATCGACTATTTGCTGTCAATTACACTCGCTCACGATTGTCGACAAGTTCAGTCACTGAAATAAGTATTCATTATGTTTGAATTCCTATTCCATTCCAAAAGTAAAGTGCTATTTCAGGACAACCGAGACGAATTTTGATGTTATTATTAATATGATTTAAACGGGAATTAAAGCGATTAGTTTAATTAACCTTTCTGTGCTTGACGTTTTGACAAGGTTGCACTTTGTCATGGTCGCAAGCAGACTGGTGCGGCAGCACTGCGAAACGTCAAGCACCGAAAGGAAAATAAATTAATCGCGTTAATTTCCGTTTAAATCATATCAATAAATATGCAACGCGAAAGTTTAAAATTATTGATGTTATTATCATTTGCATGTTAACTTGTCCATACACCCAACAGATTTTAAATTTGATTTTATCATTGGATATTTTTCTTAATGTGGAACTTCAGGATAAAACTAATATTTACGTATTTGTACCAAAAATCGCATTCAAAATATTTCAAGTTTTCATCAAAATACTAATATGATACTTAATTTATTAATTTAATTATATCATTTACAAAACTATATCCAATTTTACGCTAAATCGCTACCGAAATTGACAAAACTCATAGTCGAACTAATGGTACGTTCACACTAGAGCCTCGATGCCCCGCTCTGAAGATATGACAACCATTAAACCGCCCGCCAAGCGCCCGCAATCAGACCTTTTATATCGTCACCGTCATCTTAATTAAAATCTACTATTTATTGTTGCACTTGCACAAGAAATTTTTAACTGTTTTGGTGTATTTTATGGCTTGGAGAAAATTGGTTTTGCTATTGACTTAGGGTATGACGATTAATAGTGTGCTTAGGCGATCTTACTGATTGTTGCTTTTTTATCACTGTATAAGTAAGTTCTTATTGATTATTTTTATAGCATTTAACTATGCTTAGCAAATTATATTAAGAAACAGAACAGAATCAGTAAGGCCTCAATTTTACCAACCATGGTATACCGGCATTATATCTCCCAGTCCCGTTTAAACATTTAATAAGGGAAAGAAAGGAAAGAGATTAAATCCGGGTTTAGCGTTAACCGCGAACTAACAACTTTGGTGAAACTGTGACTAATAAGCATTAAAAAAAAACCTCAATACTATGAATTAAACCCACGCAAATGTTTGTCATAAAGCAACATAATTAACGACTCATTATTTAATAAAGCATACTTAAACTTCAAATGAGATTAACAAACTGATTTGATATCGCGTTGACATCAGAAAACGACACCAAGTTTTATGGTCACCAAACTTCATAGAGGTCACTTTATTAACCCTGCTTTTCTTAGCTGCAGATATTTAATAGCTTTTTTATAGTGATTTCTATGTTTTCCCACGATACAAAGAACTAGTTCTTTAGGGTTACTTATCTGAAGATTTCGAAGAGTGCCCTGCTGTCCGTACGCATATCTCAGTCTGTTCTCTTTCAGTCAGAAGACTGCATTTGCGATTAAAAGTAGATCGTTGCAAATTTCACAGTGTATTTGTTACCAGATTACCAAAAACTAATAAAAAAATATAAGGGAGCTTCAGTTATTGTTAAAAAGTTAAAAAAACCTACTTTTGTCCTTTAATTATGACTGTATTTTCTGATTAGAAGCCGGCAATATTTGTTATTTTTCTATAACTTTTTAAAAGCATTAAGTAGAATCTACAAAAAATAACATTTGTTTAATAATGTTATATTAAACATATTAACAATAAACTCGATATGAGTTTATTGTTTATCTTGGTTTCAAGTACTGGAACGCATTGTAAAACCTCATGAAGATGGGCGCTAATAGCTGCGACACAGTTTATGAACTAAGGTAATTTAACGTACGCATATTATTGTTAATCTGTTTTTGTTCCAATAAAAATATTTGTATGTCAAAAAATACCCAATGTTTTCTTTCAATAATAGTAGATTTTTCATTTTTTAGTAGAAACTCGGTACGGAACCCTAAATGCGTTAGTTCCGACACGCTCTTGTCCCGTTGTTCCACCTACGTAACGATATAAATCGACAAACCGCTGCGTTAACGCATCCAATAACAGTTTGTTCTCGTTGGACGCTCATTTAGAAAGGTAAACAGCGGACTAAACAACCAATATGGCGGACAAATGCAAGCATTAGCTGTTTATATTCCCTTTATGAAGGTAACAATGCATTCGATTTAGACATTAATTAGAGTAATTTTCTATAATTAAAGGAGATATTAATGGTGCTATGCATATTTAGTGTATCATTATTGTTTACGTAATGAGTCTTTGTTTCTTGTTTAAAATTATTTTAGGTTGCCGTGTCTTTTAATGAATGGATAAAAAAAAAACTATGATAATAATTATAATAAAGCTGCCAATATTGGTTTTAAATGATTTTCTGTAGTTCAAAACAAAGTAAAACTATTCTACCCAGTAGTAATTTCTTTGATATAATTGTGCTACATATTTTCAAATCGAAAACATTTTAGACAATAATAAATGTAAAAATAATATAATAATATGATTGTACATACATTACCATGCAAACTTCCACCGAAAATTGGTTTGAACGAGATCGAATAATTAGTTTTTTTTAATACGTTATAAAATGAAAATCGCATTTTACCTTTCATTCAATCAACTCCAATTATAATAGCTAACTAGTAATTTGCAAACACAAATTACTAGTATTATTGTAAACCCCCTCTAGCTAAGCTTAATTCACTTGTGTTAGGAGGAAGTTCACGTCCGTGGTATAATGGCCAGGATTCGAACTCACGACCTCACGATCCGAATCCAACCGAACCGGACGGCCTTATCCATTGCGCCACGGCCGCTTTTATAACTTTTGTTACAAAAGCGTTGTTTTATTTGCATTGCTTGGTAACTCTTTTTAGTTCATTTTTAATAATCATCAACTTAGTTTGTCCTTAAGTAATGTCACATAACCTTATCTTCGCAAGGTCACTGGCCCAGTTCTAAATTTCACAGTTACTGGTTATCTAAATGGATACCACGGGATCCATAAATGGCCATTTCGTTTGCTCACGACTTGAAGTGGACACGCAATGTAGTGAAAAATAACAGTCTATTTATTAATACGTCACTGGAATATGATAATATTTTTAAAAGTACAAAAGTTTGTGAGGATTCATGTATAAAGTTGATAAGTGTGTGAATGTTTGTTACTCTAACACATAAAAACCACTTCATGGATGATGACTATGATGAGATACACAGTCAGCTTTTTTGTTTTTTTTTATAACGCCCACAACTAGTAATAACTACTGTTTTGCGGAGTGTACACAAGCATACATTTCACACACATAAAGTATATTATTGGCTAGATTAACCGTATCTTTTGATCAAATTGAATTAGGTACAACGTGGGCGGAGCCGCGAGCGGTAGTTTGTTATAAATCGAGTTTCGTCATACATTATTTAGCCTCATTATTCCAAACCATTGTAAATCTGCTAATTAATGCATACATACGCCTGGTTTATCTAATAATAGTGTAGTAAATAATTAAATGTCGCTATTATCGGTATTATGACTTCCGGAATTAACAAAGTAACGCAAACCTATACTAATTAATTTATTAATTTAATAGCTGTATTTGTGGCGATAATGGCGTAATTAGCATAATAGTGTAATATTTTAGTTCAAAATATTATGTAAAAGTATATTTTTCAATTTTATTTATTTTAAACGGCAAAAAACGCAGCTGTATAATAATTAATCGATGACAATTTATTATTATTTTCGATAAAATTATCTTAAATAAAGTTTAGAGTTTCTAATAATTGACGCCTCAGTGTCACAGTTGCTACCCTCGATTAAGAATCTAGTCTGTCTTGTGTTAGCGTCCTCAAGCTAGCTCCTTTATATACCTATATACAAAGACCTAAAAAATACTTTTCTTTAACCGAAACCAAAGACAAATAATGTCTCGATTCAATATGTGTATCTGTGTTGTGTAGCTTATATTAACCGCATAGTAGTTGATCCAGTTGTTGCTCACAGACGAATTTTATCCTTTTAATTTCTAAGTCACCGGATGGCCTGACAAAGACATTTATAAAAGTTCATTACATTCCAGTATTTATGTAAGCAGGAAGCGGCCAAAATAATTGGGAATATAGAAATAACGGGGCAGGAAAAAGAGACACATTTCGACATATGCCGGTAGTTGAACTCAAACGAGGCGTAAACATTGTATAGATTAACCCGAGTCGACTATGCCCGGTGTTACAGTCATAGAAGAATAAAAAAAATACAATTTCCACCGGCTTCCTTTGTTTGTGCCAACACACGTACCTAATTATGTTTTTGCTGTATAGTTTTGTCGTTCTGCCTCTTTGTTTGAAATTCTGGGACATCTTCAAATAGAGAATTTCGTAGGCGTGTAATCAAACGGCTTGAATTGGATAGTAAAGTAATTTGGTACGCACTGTTTTGGGTATGTTTTCATTCGGTTATTTCGCATCAGTGCTTTTGAATAGATTGTGTAGCTATTTATTTAAATTATCTTATTTTAAGTTATTAATTTGTAAAATGTTTAAAGCTAACCGCCTGGACGAGCATGATTCCTTTTCAAATAAGTTTAGAATAGCCAATAAACTGTCTTGAAGTGATGATGTCGGTACATCAATGATACTGTACAAATAAAGGATATCACATAAAAGATGACGATATGACTCTTTCATCTTTCATCTCAAACAAAACAACATCTTCTTTTCATCACATTGTATGTTTTTATTCCCCTGAAAACTCCAACGACAAACCTTCGCACATTAAAAGGAAAAGTCTCAGGAAACAAGACACCTATCTCCTTAACCCTCAAACGTTAGGGGCAAAATTTCGTCAATCAAGGGATTTACCTTACACTTGACGGCGACAACGTTCTTATGTTACAAACTGGTGGGCTTAGCAACGCGACACGATTGCATTGAGCCTGTTGACATCAGTAAGCGAGGGTTAAGATGAATGATGTAGGGAGTGTTTTGATTTGTTATAAATATTATTCCTTTTTTTTCTTAGACTTGTTTTGTTTCAGAATTAGCAGCATAGATTCGTGGGTTTGCAGCGGGGCTTGAATGGCTGAGTGGAAAAGCGATAAGCTGGGATCTTATAGTCGCGGCTTCAAATCCCGCTGCACGTCCAAAAATGTTTTGACTGTTGTTATTATTAGCATCATAGAGTCTAAATATACAGTACAGATGATGTTTCAACTACAGACTAGCTACCTGGAATCATCATTACCATTCTAGTTTGGATACATTGGTTTTCTATTGGTCATCAATTTTTTTTTTGACTGATTTATGGGATTATTTAACTTAACCTTTTTTTATTTTTGGCTAATCAGCGGATCCTATGGATCTAAACGTCATTGCGTCAACGTTCTTATGTAACTGACTGGTAGGCTTAGCATCGCGACAAGAATGCATTGAGCCTGTTGTCATCAGTAAGCGAGGGTTAAGATGGATGATGTAGGGAGTATTTTGATTTGTGATAAACTCTGCAATATGATTGTTCTCTTTCTAAGTCCTGTTTAAAAAATAATTTTGTACCGGAACGCAGTATTAAAATCACAAAACAGTATAGAAGCAGTATTGAAACAAATGTTCTACTTTGCCCACGTTGTCTCTGTTCAGATTTTAATTATATTTGTAAATATCTTTTGCTCTTACAGTATCTATGATTCCTACTCTTGTCATTACAATTCCAGGTTATTTTTGATTCTTCTGTATTTTACCAGAAAAATTATACCCTACATAATGTGAATATGAGTCCTTAATCATAACAGGTGTAAGGTAAAAAATATGTATAACACTCCGCCGAACCATTTTTTTTTCTTTTAAAAAAGCTTACTAGTAATTCGCAAATACAAATTACTAGTATTCTTGTTAACCCCCTCCAGCTAAGCTTAATTCGCTTGTGTTAGGAGGAAGTTCACGTCCGTGGTGTAATGGCCAGGATTCGAACCTACGACCTCTCGATCGTAAGACCGATGCCTTATCCATTGCGCCACGGCCGCTTCTATTTAAGGCATGAAGGTGTTATATTAATTATTGTCTAACAAAAATAAAACATGCTTTACTTATCCTAGTTAAAAATCTCAACCGAGCGACAAACGATTATTTTTCTAATACCTACCGCTTACTGATAGATAGTGCGATAACTACTGGCTCAAGACTATGCTACAAATAATGAGCTTAAATGGTTATCTGCTAAGAATATCGTCAGAGGTGATTAAGCGATGATATCATCAGTGATGGATGATGACATACACTACTTAGTGGACAAGGAGTTAATGACACAATTTTTAATGGCGGACAATCTCAACAATCAGTTAAGTAATTCCGTTATTTTTTCTTCTTGTATTTCTCACGTTCAAATAGTACCTGCCCTCTTAGCTTGGGTTGCCATTCTTGATATAACGATTTGATCATCACAAGTGCACCTATCATGTAAAATCTCTGCACCACCCTTGGTTGACTGGTAGATAATGCCAGTACAAATTGTGCATAAAGTTTAAAATAAATAAATTATTATAGAAACGTCAAATGAGACAAGAAATTGACTTTTCTATGTTGATAACTATGGTGCGTCAAGATGGCAGGCAGGCGGCAATTGTAGATCTACCAATTACTGTCTGGCCCTTGTTCAAGTCTGGGATAAAAGTTAAATGCTGTAGAAGCGTAGTAGTATTGTATCATAAAACGTTAAGTGATAGTGCTTACAATGATATATTCCTTCATAAAATCTAACGCATCCTTCTCCTCCTCCTTTTGGATTTATTTATAGACAATAAGACCTTTGTAATGTTTTCAGGATCATCAAATACTGTTACATAAAGATCAACAAACACCACATCACTCGACCAAAAGCCCGTAAATCTGAAATAAATGCTATTAGTTTCGATTAGGTACGGTTATTACAATAGTCCTTCATCAAATTGCGTCGAATCCCTCCAGTAGATTCATGCCATCGATCGTGTTACCAGTATTTTGTGCAGTTAAATTATCCGAATAAAAGTTTGAATATATATTATAGGTACGGTATACCGTTTACTAAAACTAAAGACTTAAAAACGATTGCTACATTTTATGGACAACCAATAGTCAAATACCATAATTCACAAGCCAACAAACAGCAAATCACTTGGCCGTAAGTCCATAATATATAATATTAGTAAGAACATTCTCCTTCCTCAAATTGCGTCTAATCCCTCCTGTTCATTTACGCCATCGATCGTGGACGATAGCCATTCCTTATTTAGTTGAGTATCTGAAATTCTCATTGTATTGTTACCTTTAATGGATCTATAAAGACACAATTTAACTTTTGAAAAGGATTGACGGACCACCATAAAACCAAATAACGTCACTTAAAAGCCAACAAACACCACATCACTTGACCATAAGTCCATAATCTATAATAATAGTATGTACAATTGTCCTTCATCAAATGGCGCCCAATCCCTCCTGTACATTCACGCCATCGATCGTGGACGATAGCTAGTATTTTGTGCAGTTAATTATCCGGAGCGCCTGTGGCTTAATCCGTACGGTCACGTGACATGCACGTGCTTCGTTTATACGGACTTATTCTTGAATCAAGCGGTTTGTCTGGTAGAAAATAATTCAAACCACCCCAGTTTGAATTTTTCGTGGCAATGGACCAATTAATTATTTTAAAGTGGTTTGTTAGTTAATGATGTTTTTATTTAATTTGTGCCGTAAAGAGACATTATTTACTTCACTTTTGATATTAAAATATGTTTTTTATTGCACTTGTGTGATTGTTTATGTATGATCATTATTTTGTAGTAATTTAAATGAAAATTTAAGATTTTATTATTATTCCTCTTTATTTATTTTTAAACTTATTTTATATATTTTTAAATATGATTTATAAAAAATACAAAAAAACATTTATTATTATTATTACGTGAATGCATGCATATTGGTGGATGCTCAATAAGGTTTCAACTTACATTTTTTATTTGACAATTAGAGATCTCGTTTGTTGTCGAGGATAGTTTTAACTCAATTAATAATACCTTACTATAAATGCAAATAAAATAATTACATAGTCACAGAATCATATCAGATTTTCATGTTTTTTTTTTTAAATTGTGTTTTTATTTTACTGCCCAAATGCCAAACTCCTTTTCATTTTTCAATATAAAGAAACTCAAAATTCAGCTCCCTCGAAGATTTAAAATTTTAAATACGTTTAAGCGACCATAAAGCGTCATTGTTTTCAGAATACTTCCCATCATCCCTCCGACGTAAAAGGATTAACTGTTATAAATAAAATATTTATATATGGTGTCTCTAGCCAATCAGTAACGGGATTTCATATTATAAAAATGAGCTTCACAGTTTGGTAGTAAAATATGACCTCAATTTTTCATTAATAAACTTTTTTTGATGATATAATTTCAGACTTTTATTTCACCTGGAGGTAAGTAGAACTTCAGGATCCTGATAGATACTAGTATAGAAGCAGAAAAAAAAAACTATACTATACTATTTGCGGCAATTTCGTGATCTGTCACTCTGAATCTTTTGCAATTGCTTCGACCTTCGACGACTGCGTGAAGCGAAGTCTTGGTTGCACATAATCATATTTTTAATCAAGTACTTAAACAGCCTTAAACATATCAAAAACATATTTTACGTTTATACAATTAAAAATATAAGCACACCTAATTTGAACATAATGCAAACGAAATCCAGGCGTAAGTATTCAAAAGCGCAAATGTAAAAACAGAATCTTTTTGTACAAACCCATTCAGTGCGAAAACTGAAATATGAAAGCAAATACGCATAAAAGTGAATACGAGTAGCTTGTTACTTTTCACTTGAATTCGTATGTACTTTTATAACCCCGGCAATTTTTGTATGGACACTTCACTTCCTTATAACCCTTAGAGGCATTGTAGCGCAATTGGCCCTTAGACAAAGATTTCGAACGCAAAGTGGCCGGTTCAAAGATTAAGGTCCCTGCGGGTGCTTTTCATATCTCCCTAAATCACGAAGGCATAATTTAAAGTATAAACATATTAGTGGAGGGCCAAACGGGTGCTCCGGGCGGTTTCTAACGACTATAATTTGGGTTCATCTTTTTGCTTGGAATGCGGTAGTGAATTTTGTGAAAAGGAACTACGATTTTGTTTGTTTACGAGAACAAAGCTTTGTAAACTAAACTGTTTCCTTGTTCAATTTCTTTTGTTTTGACTGAATCCGACGGGAATCTTTAATGAACTGTCAACTGTTTGCTCATATTTATAGTTAATATTTTTATTATTATGTCATAAAGTTAAGCTATAACGCGTAATAGGGTTCCGTGGTTAGCCTTTACGACATAATTATGGACTCAAAATAGGTTTAATTCTATAATTAAGTTAACGTAGCCGCTACAGTTTTCCTTGAATGTTCATTATATTTATTAAACTACCACCATGTTTTTTTCAGATTTTTCGAGCCAACGATTGATGAAAGAATGATGTTTTAAAAAGGATTACCTAACGATTTTTCAAAATTTTATTAAATGAAATCATTCAACATTCCAAAAAATATGCAAAATTTTCGCTTTTTAGCACTAACGGTTTCGATGCTGTCTCTTGGACAGACAGACAAACAGACTAACGGACATGTTGAAACTAAAAAGGTTCCTTGTAGGTACTACGGAACGCTAATAAGAGTTTACTGTAGAAAATATAATGATTAAACGGTAAGCACACATATTTTCCAGCAAACTTGGAAAAGTGTTGAAAATACGCATACAGAAAAGTATAATGTCTAAAGTCTTAACAGCTTTATTTTAACTTCGACGGGGGCGCCATCTCGCGGCCAATTTCCTCACCCAGTACGTTGGATATTATTTTAATGCGTAACTTGGAGGAAATTTCTACGGAACGGTTATGGTGGCCGTTATGCCTGAAGTTGTGAACCACCAATTACTCGAATGGGATCTAGACTGCATTCTTAGTTTCATTTTGTTTTTGAACTATAGAATTGCCGGAGAACAAACAAGCTTCTAATCTTAGGTGTGCTATAAAATTGTCGTATATTTTTAGAACAACTCTTCGTAGATTTGATGTTCGTTCGTCGTTTATGTCGCGTGATAATTGCAAGAAGTTTCAAACTTTATTTTGTTCTGTTATTTCGTTGAAATTTCTCAAGTTTGCGGATATTTCATTTTGGTTATGAGTTCTTCATGTTTGCGTAAATTAGTTAAGTGTTTATTATTATTGCTTTTTTACATTTTCGGTTGTTATTATTCGTATAATTTTTGTATTTAAGAAGCTCCTTATTGATTATTTTTATAGTATTTAGCTATGCTTAGCAAATTATATGTACTAAGAAACAGTTGAAAAATTATGGGAAAGGCAGGATTTGACCTCTGCACACCGGAAATCCACTTAAACCACTAGCTACGGTCTTTTCTTGCCAAGACTCTAAATTTCTCAGTTGTATGTTACGTCATTACGTGACGTCACGTCCATCCATTTGTACTTATCTTCAGTAGGATAAGTAAGACGTATTTTTTTTATTTAAGCAATGTATCAGTGAATCATCTTAAAACAAGTGTATCTTATCATTGAAAATAATGATATCCTAATCCCATGCAAGTAAATACTTATTCACATATACAATCTACATTAAAAATCTATTTTCTCTAAAAGGGCATTCATTCGGCATTTCCCTATCACACAGATGGAATTTCAATCATGTTGATGTACAAACGCGTCGCATCTTCAAGTGCTGATCGAGTTTCCATTTCTAGGAAAGCTGTTGCATTCAGAGCTCCTATTACGAAAGCTCATCTGGTAAATGCAGTATGAGCATTGCTCGGCACAGGAGGGCGGCACGTTCGCTTAAGTATTGTTGATATTCTAAACCACCCTAGAACGGTGCTGCCCTCTGTCGCAACCGCACAGTGTCGCGTGCGTCCGCCTGATTGCAAGCATTGGTAGCGTGCGGCTTGTAAACGACGAATTTTGAAGAAAAATATTATCGATGTGCTTTATATTACAGTTGTTGTTCGTTGATTTTTTATTATAACTAAGAATAACGATTATATAGTTGAAGGAATTATTTGTGTTTGTGAAGCTGTGAATAATTTCTATAGATAAGTGTATAATATGTCCTATGGATTCCTTGACAAGACATAATAATTATTGAAAAACATAAATGCAAATAAAATACATATTAGTTTAGTCTACGTCGTACGTACTCTATTTCTCAAAAAGGTGTGGCAATATAAAATAATGCCCATCTTTCAGTTGCAATTTTTAGGTACTATGTTATAGAAGTTGAGTCCATCGCCAATTCATGTATGTATAAGAATAAAATACTAAGTTAGTAAACATAATACTTAAAAAATATGTTTTGAAAACCCATGTAGTTTGATAACTAAAAGTATTTTACACATGTATGTTGTTTTGATAGTATTTGTTATAAGACCTTGTTGGTTGGTGTATGCAACTGGCGAAAGTGGTATTTGTGTTTTTCCGTGATTTAATTCTGTAGCATTTATCTCCTTGTTAGTTGTGTTGCTGACTCTTTTAATAAAATTAAAACACTAAGCGAAAATAATTAGGCCGCTCTTCTGTGCATTTTAGAATGTAATGTTTGCTTATAAACAAATTGTCAGACCGTAATTTGGTGAACAATAAAGAATATTCTATATTCTTGCAGCAATTCTTCGAGCAAAAGTTGTTTAACGAGGCGTTCGTCATATACAGCCCGCCATGTCATGGAAGTCGTTCGCAGTTGGCGAAGCGTTAAATGCTACATTTTCCTCGGCCATTTGCAATTCGATATTCAGCTAAGCTTCGCGGGATTGAACTCTGTGGATTGCATGTCTACTCCCATTTGATATTGTAATAATATTCATCCCTTTTAAATATAAAGTGGATTAGGTACGTAAACTCTGCCCACTCGCAGTAGGATTAAGCGATTTGTATCAACAAATAATGCAATGTTTTGCATAGGCATGTTTTGGATGTAAATAAAGGATTTGTTTAGGTTTGTGTTATATTTAACTTTTCATTTATTTATATAACAAAAATGAATGGAACATGTTTGGCTTTTGATTTATTTATTCAATTGTAGTCAAACAATTCACGGACTAACTCTTTTACAAGAAATGGTACCTGCATTCTGCATTTAAAGTCAATATAAGTAATTTATAACAATAGCAACAGAATTAAATGAAAATAAAGTATTTAATAGCCACATATAAAACCCTTACATTCAAACAGCTTAACAATGTCGCAACAATATTATTTGACGTCAAAACACGACCACAATCTCCTTTCTTACATTTTTATTTCCCTTAATTCACAGCCTCCTTGAGTTATCTCCTCGCGAGACAATCAGAGCTAACGTGGGCGCTCCTGGCACCTTTTGTTGGCTTGCAACTTATTGCCACAGTCCACACACCTACGAGCATTATGTGGCTACAATAAAATCTTCATTATTCTCTGTCCGACCAGCATCTATGGGAGTAACAAATTGGACATTCTTCAACTACCCACTGCATTAAATACTGCATGCATTTTAATGCGTTTAATGGCCGTAGTCCTACTGTATGCAATGGGATTATGCCTGGATGAAGCTAGACATTTCGAGGCAAGATAAACAGTGGAGGCGTTCTAGAGATTAGTGTTAAGAGAGCAGTGCGTCTTGTACTGAGATTTCCGTTTGTGAATAACCTAAATGTTTAAGTAACCGGTGCTTTTATGCGCCTTTGTTATGAGGCCGCTGTGGTGTTGTGTGGCTTAGCTTAGTTTAAAAAAGTATAGTTAGTGTTTTAAATAGGTGGATTTGTTTAGATTGTGGTGTTTTTTAGAGTGTCACCTACTTAATCTATTATTCATTATTAGATTTTTATCCAAAAACAAGATGTTTTGGTAAAAAAAAGACATTATCCTGGCGAAGCTGAGCTGTTAATGCGTAATATAAAGATTAGTTATTTAAATATATAAATGTATTTAAAATAACGACACTCGCACTAGGAATTACTCCCGTGTCGCGGGGGTGTTCACTAACATATATTTCTCACACACATAGCACATACAGAGTCTGAATAAATCTTTGCAAATTACACAAAGATTTGTCCCGTGTGGGCATCGAACCCACAACACCAGTGCAGGTAAAAGCGGCGAGGCCCCCTGAACCACTACGCCAACCGTGCACTCATTTCGTTATTGTAACTTATTGAATGTATTTAAATAAATCTATAAATCATTACAATTTGGGTCTGTGTAGTATTAAACATAGTATAGTTGTATATTTTTTATCTTTGCCACAAAAACTTAGAGCTCTTCACTATACATTTGTAATGAAATAACTCACATGTGCTCAGTTTCCTGTCCCAAATTTCCCCCTGACATGAAAAAACTACAATAACTTCCTACTCGCGCAACATCTCTTCGTACATCACATTTGCGGGTAATGTTGTTCGCAATTTCACGTTTGGATACACAATTTGAGCTACATTTTAATTTTCCCACACAAAGTGAGAAACCTCGCATTGTCGTGGCAGTTCTGAGCTAGCACAAGTCTTAATCTCGCCGGGCACGTTGCGACTGGCCTAATGATATCTCAAGACGCGCTTAAGAGCCCATACATAACACTCTATGCGACGTTTTTAAAATTTAAGTCAACGTTAATGCATTCTACCCTGTTTACTGTTTATATTTATTCAAATTTGTAGGCGAGTCCACAATGCAGTCTCGCCTTTGTGATGGCACAGTATTAACATAACACGAGGTGTATTCAATGGACAAAGTAACTTGTATAAAATAAATTTTTACGGTATACCCTTATATCGAAGAAGGGAGGTCGTGTTAGGGTATAATAAAATGTCCATGTTCTGCGGTGGGTTATGGGAACTGAATATTTTACGTCCATTGACGAGATTGTTTTGATGAAGTTTTGTTGTATCGGAGTTGTGTTTTTGTTGAGTTTCATCGCTGCCTGCAGTCGATGTTTTTGTTATTTCTGTTTTGGATTTTGTTCGGGAAATTGAAATATTTATAAGTGTGTTTTATGAATATGCTAATGGTGTGCCTGTAAATAAAGGGTATTTATTTTGGCGTACTGCATTTACGGATCGTAGGTACAACTGTTTATTCAGTGCTGATGTGGACCAAACTCCCATACTCTTGTTGGTTTTGTAGATTTGTTTGACAATATGAGGAATCTAACTTTTAGAAAGCTTGTTGAGTTAAAACTAAGGTTTTTGTAATATAAACTAAAACTCTAAACTAATTGTTCATAAAATTACAGTGCCAGAAATGTACCAAAGATAATGAGTACCTGAATATATCAGTTTGTTGATGGAACGATCAATATAGTATCATCATAGGAATTGCCATGAAACAAATTAGACATGTCAGTTTTCATGCGTGAAAACTCTTCAATTGTACTAAATTAGTTTCTTTTATTATTGGTCTTCCTGGTCGTGTCGATGGCTGAGTCAAATTTTATTTAGCCATCGTGGTGAAAGGATTAGCCAATTTGCTTTGGAGAACTCGCGAATTGCCCAGGGTGCGTCGGACGAAGGGAATCGTTGTGTACGTCACTCGGGGAGGCTCCTTTTTGCATATTATTAGTACATTGATAGTTAACATGCATTTCATGTGAATTGTTGCAATAATTGCCTCGTGTGCATAGTGGTTAGCGTATGCGCCTGTCACTGCGAGGTCTCGGGTTTGATTCCCGTGTGGAGGAATAGGGTGTGATGTTCCTCCACCACAAAGGGAGGATCCTCCGACCAGGCTCGGTGGTATTACCTGGCGGACAGCTGTCCAACGGTGGCATATTGGAAGTGGTATATATGTATACTCTCTGTGAACACTTCGTAATCGCGATTCAGCACTCGTCGACATATGTCACGTGATTATGTGCGGATACCGCCACACCCGCGTCGGGCAAAGTGTTATTTGTGAACTTTCCATCCATGGGATCTAAACAACAAGTGACATGTGTGTAATGTAAACCTCTGCCACACTCTTTTGGGTAATATAAGTGTGATGTTATGTATTTATGATGCAATAATCTTTGGTAAACAAACATAAGTCCGCCAAAGTATTCGCTATACCTAAAAGAAAACAACAATCTCAAAACAATTTAACAAAGTCATTGAAAATTTTCCAATTATCCAGATAATCGGAAATAGTCCAACAAAAAATTAATAATCGATTTTCAAAGTTTGAGTAACGATAAATTTCGTAATAAACTGGTGCGCTGTACTCTAAATACTTTATTTTGTAGAACGCCCGCGGGCATCGCTCCATTATTGAAACGAATTGTTTTCTGAAGTTTTAATATTAAAAGGCTTGCGATATTGAACTTTCCTACTTGCTTTTTTCTATTATTGCTTATAAAATTGCTTTGCCTTTTAAAATATGGTGCGCTTATGATTTTAATAGCACTTTATTTTTTACATGTTGAGAAACACTACATAATAAATGCAGGTAATATTATTAACCTTCGACAAAGTTGCTATAATGGGAGATTTTTATTTTTATTCAGTTTAGAAATGTTTTCATCGAATACTAGATACACCGCGTTTCAGTCACTGTTATCTTTATTTTATTATAATGTTACGGTCTTCTTCTTCTTCGTCGTGTCGATGGCTGAATCAAATTTTATTTGCTTGCCATCGTGGTGAAAGGATTAGCCAATTCGCTTTGGAGAACTCGTGAATTGCCCAGGGTGCGCCGGACGTAGGGAATCGTTGTTTACGTCACTCGGGGAGGCTCCATTCATGCACCCCATACTGTGAATTATAATTACCGGTGCTTATTAATAATTACCAAATTATTTGCAAAATGTGATTATAACATTTAATTTTTAACTTTACCGGGTAGTTTATTTTGACAATCTAGTTCTTAGGCAAGCATTTCGATTGTAGTCACAATCAAACCTAAACTTAACCTGTGCTCTATTACTCGATTGATCAGAAAGACGCTTGGCATATATGTTATTTTTGTAAATGTACCACTCTTATCGGTACTGTGGTTAATTTTTTAATAGATGTAATTAATTTATTTATTTTACCTCGTCTCTTGGTAATTATTAATTATCACCAGTAATTATTTACTTAACAGAATTATAAAAAATAATCTCTTTTTTTTTTGTGGCCACGCTTAATTGGCTACACCGATTTCGCTAATTCTTTTTTTGTTGTGTTTCTTACAGTCAGGCGATGGTTCTTATGATAGTAAAAACAAATATTCCCGCAAGTGGAACGCGGCGTTAGGCGCTTGCTTTTATAAATAAAGCCTATACATGAATGGTTCTAATTATAACTAAAGAGCTAGAACCTAATCACCTCCGGAATGATATATAGATACGTCTATGTATAATATATGTGAATACTCGCTAGTACAAGTCTAGTCTTAATCCGGATGTATGCATATCCCATAAATGTCCATTACTGAGAATGAGCCTACCACACACTGGAGTAATGGCTCTACTACGGTAACTGTATTTCAATATTACGATTTATTGAGATCTAGAAATCTGTGTGAGATATATTTCCTTATTAGAGTTTGAGGCTAAATGTTAGAATAGTGTCCCGGAACCAAGTTTTAAAGAAATAATTTCATAAGCATTAATAGGGACAAAATATTACAATCAATTAGTAGGATTATATTAATAAATGAATATTAAAGTGATATATCGTCCTTTAGCTTACAACACCGCTAAAGTCAAAAAATTGGCGGGTGTAATTTTATTGGATAGAGCTGCTCATTTCGCGATTGGTCACATAATGTAGGTTTTAACCAATTAGATGCCATAATACAATTCCATTAAATAAAAACATAAAAAATCCATAGATTTTTTAAAATAGACAGTTTTTTTCGTCCTGTAAAGTTGTTAAAAATGACTTATGCGCTGTTGTTAGCTAAGGGACGATATTTAAAATACTGACTGCCACGATGGTTAGCGTATGCGCTCTTACTGTCTCGGGTTCGATTTTCGAGTCGGGAAAAGTGCTATTCGGAGTTGGCATTGTGCCCGGTGAATGGCGATTGGCTCACCCCCTATCCCATGGCACCTAAACATAACAGGTGAAGTGTGGGTGTTGAACACCTCTGCCACACGCTTCTGGGTAATATAGGCGTGATGTTATGTTTATATTATATTTGAAATATGAAAACCAAAACAAGCTGTCACATGAATTTGATTTAGTTGTATAGACGAAAAATCGAGGTTGTCCTTTATGAATCTCAAAATGTCGACATACAATTGTGTCATTATTCTGAGACATATAGTATATTAGGAAATTCCGCGGGACTACCATGACTGCGCCAGCTTCACCTATTATTCTATAATTTTTGACTAACCCTCTTTGATTGTCGATGTTGAAATAGGCTCTTGATATACAATAATTATATCTATGTCTTTTACTGAAGACATAGATATAATTATTACCCTCTACAGCCGGTTAAAAGCACCGTTTCGATTATCTCAAAATCTTGACGAAGTAAGTAGGAGGTTGTAAAACGTAATTAGATACAAATTAAAGCTTTCACGTAAATTAGCATTCAGCGCCATTCATCTCTTCAATTCAAAGAAGCTATGAAAAGGACTTTGGGACGCTTTGATTAGAAAAACATTTCTTCATCTTGAGCACTTTTAACTGTTACGTATTTTTAGAATTTTGCTTATTGGATGATCCTTTTCAGAAACGCAAATGCACCATGCATCGTGCTTTTAAATAAATGAAGGGGCTTTTCTTTTACAACCTACTTACAAGTGAATGTAACGAATTTGAGAAAATAAAACATGAATAATGCTGCTTGGTATTTAGGTTAAATAAATAGATAAAATGTTTTAGGTTTGTGGTTTTGATGAAGTAAATCTTACTTAACTATAGGTACATACCTGTTGTAGTTAAGTGTATTTAAACGAGAAAAACTGTAGTTTTTCAGTAAACCAAATATCTCTGACCATACAGTCAGCAATGGCACACCAGAAATTCAGCCCAAAGTAAAATCAGAGAAACAAAAACACCCATTTCCTTTCATTATTTTTTTTATTAAACACCTAAACAGTTGCTATAGTCCGCGACTACTTTGTTCTTCTGCGCACTAAAATTAAACGTCAATCCTTATGTCAGAAGCAGCGTGGTCGTAGTTAGTTATTTCAATTATCGACAACTTTCCGGCTCGGCATTTTCTAAAACATGCGCCTGTTTTGTCCGCCATTTTTTATAATTTAACACCCGCTGTGTGAATATTTTATTTTTACTTAATACAATGCCTTCCAGAATAAGGTTTGCCGCAAAATGTGCGAACTTATTTTTAGTGACGTGTACTTTGACCAAGTTTGTTTACGACAAAAGCCGTAGCGGGTTGTGATATTGTAAATAATATTATAAATTATGAATACTAATAGTCTATTTCTGCTGGGGATAAAAAAAAGGAAGAAATGAGCTTTTGCTCAATAAAAGATTGTAGACGGTGTGATTTTTAGTCCTCGAAATAATGGCTTTTTCGGTATAAAGTGGACATAGCTGCAATCTTTTTGCCTTGCTTATAAAACGGGCTAAATGTATTATTCCACTTATGATATCTATCCACTTTTCATATATTTTTTTTGCAATATTTTTAATTGTGATCAAATAAATTCTGATAAAGCTTAAAGCTTTGTGAAAATATTAATAAATAATTTTGGAGTGCAAATCTATTACGAATCGTATTAAAATTTATTTGTATCCGTTTAAAATTCGTGGAACGATTTAAAATAATTTCAAATACAAGCGGAATGAGTGGACCGAAAACTCGTTTCTTCGCTATAAATCGGAATATGCAAAATGCTGGGATGACAAAAGTTTGTTTCGCAGTCAGCTAGCCAGTGGCCAGGTTCGTTCCGGAGTACCGATACGGTTTGACAATGCACATGCAAATTAACCAACAGCAAAGAGCATTTCTGAACGGAAAGTTTAATGGCGTACCGTTCCCAGTTAAAGTTCCGCGATCCTTGCAACAATTATTTTGCAAACGGTACAATTCCTGTTTACCCGCTTTACCTATTTTGATCACAATGCGCTACGTGTGCGATCTTGGGCGGTCTTCCTTTACTCAAGCTAAATAAGGAATCTTTTATTATGTGAGAAAAATGGAAAACGTATCCGCACTGCATCCCGGATTGAAATAAAGCAAGAAGCTCATTTCCCAGCGAAATATCTCCGTTGGTAGGTAATTTGCAATGTTATTATACTGTGTAGCGTTGCCCGGAATGGAACGCTAAACTAGTGCTAAGGGATTATTTTAGCAGAATGGAAAGCTGCATCCTGTTATGTAGTGATATTTAGAACTAGATCGTGTGCTGTATTATGAATTAAGCTTAATTAAATTCTTCTTTATATATTTTTTTGTAATATGACATTATTTTGTTTTGTTTTATAGGGTTACACTGAAACAAGTACTATCGATTATACGATAGTAATTGACTTTTAAAAATTTTAAATAGGCATTTTTGTAACTCAAATAATTATTTGCAATTCAATTTTAATATTCAGAGCCATTTGACTCTTTGAATTTTAATATGCATACATTAATTATCTTCAGGTAATTCACCTCACAATGTATATGACGTATGAGCTTTTATTTTTTTGATTTTTTCCTTCGTAATAAATATGGGTCGTATCGTAAAAATCCGTCAGTTTATTTTTTTATTTAAATATTTTTATTAATATCTGTTTGGTGAAGTAACTTCTACCATTGAATGTTATCATTTAAAACTACTTGCCAAGCAATTTAAAGAACAATTACGATAAACACCTAAAGGATAAGATGTTTTTTAACTCTTAAATTACCCACATGGAACACTATGTGGGTAATTTTCGAAGGCGCCTTATCTGTATATAACTTGAAATAATAAAACTAACGGTCTAAACGTGCCTATAATTTAATTATTATTTCCATACTACTAACCGATGAGGAGTTGAACCTGCCAGCATCAGCTCAGCAATATGAGATGTTGACCGCTAGATTAAAATATCTTAATAACTTAAGAAAATATCCAAAGAACACTATAAGAACCTATACAATTGTAGGGTTGTCCTGGATTTCTATAGTACTATTTCGGAAGTACGAACGCAAATAAGAAAATATTTTTTTTAAAATCTGTTCACAAATGGCGGAGAAATCGCTAGACAAACATGAAAAGTTTATATACACGTCCAATATAGTACCTCCCTCCTTTTTGGAAGTGGGTAAAATAATATTTAATTTACAATTAATTAAATTATTATTATTTCAAATATGTGACTCGCCCTCAAATCTGTCTTGTGTTTCCCATGCTACGTCACATTTGTGCTATTATGGTTGGTAAGATCCGTGGACCAATAAAAAAAATGGAATCTATTATGTTTACGTGAATGCCTGTGTGTGTTTCGTTTTAATCTCTCTTTAGCTACATAATTTTAGTTTACACAAGAAATAAAACAAATAAGTAGCCATGGATGCTCTTGCTAGTAATCACTGATATACATTTTCGCAGAAAATGTTATTTAAAATTATAATCAAAGGGACATTTTGATAAAATAATCAAGTCCAGCGTTACTTTTCTATTTTATATTCATCCGCATACCCTTAGATGTAAAAAAGAAATTGGACTTCGGAAATTCCTTCCCTGATCATTAATTAAACATGAGAGATACTTATTAATTTCCTGTTATCAATTTTTAATAAAGCAGAAGCAACATAAGGAGGGTTTATAGACGAAACAAAGTAGCCATCTAATCTTAAAAATCCAATTTTGCTAAATTAAGTTTTTTAATTAATTTTCTTTCTCTTTTCATGACTTAGTTTTCTTTTTACTGCCCGGGGCTATCCGGCAAAAATCTTGAGTTTCAATATATCTGTGTAACCTGAAAAAAAATTGTAAGTTTTTAAATTGTGTTATTAAAATATATTATTAATTTGTTTACAAAATAACTATTAGACGTAAAACATTTCAAGGTGATTATAAATTCTCTTCCCCATCAATGCATTATATTAAAAACTAATAAGTAGTTTATTTATCACATAATAAATAAGGAAAACAAACTCTCGGCCATTTATTTGGACAGAGCTACCTTTCGATATACCGTAATAAAATGTATGAAATATTCATCGGAAATATCTTTATTGCATTTCAATCGAATAATTTTATCGATAAGTGTGTTTGCCCACTTGACAGGCGCGATAAATACCTGACAAACAAACAGAGGAAGGGTGCTAAATTACATGACAATACATTACATTATTGTTCTGGATATATTGTAATGAAACGCATTCACCGCAGCTCGATTAGTGGAGCGATAAATTGCTTAATCATTCATCTGTGTAATATCGATGATTAGCCCGATACCGATATGAAATTGAAGGGAAATTTACGGTGCATACATTTTGGAAAATGGCTGTGAAGTACGGTTAGCAGCACAAGTCTGAACAAGCATTTTTTTATTATTTTGCGAGGAAGTTTGGATGATTGTTTACATGGTTTTGAGGAAAAAAATGTTGCTTTATATTTGTATTTAAAATAAAATAATATTTATTTGATAAACGAGATATTTACTTACTAATATATTGCATTTTTTTTATAAATATCGACGCCTGCACTTGAAATAACTTCTGTGTCGCGGCAATGTTAATAAACATACATTTCATTCACACAATATCACAAAGATTTGTCCCGTGTCGGAATCGAACCCACAACACCAGCGTTATCGAAAACCGCAACCCAAATATGTGTTGCATAAAATTAAAACATCAAAAACGTTAAAAAACACTTCAAGTTCATTCAATACATTGATAGGAAATCGTGAATAATTATAAATTTTACTTAACCCGCTCTTAAATAACGGCCTCGGCCATCTTAATCCCAACAGTGTTGTTATAACAATATATTACACAATAAATTCGTTTTAAACTGCAGCCGTATTCGTAGCATTTTCAATGGATTTATTCACAGCACCCTTCACACATTCAGGCGTCATGAGCCGTAAATTTGCCAACAAATGGCCCTTGACGATTTTCGCGCTGTCAGTGAAATGAAGGAAAACAGAATCCTCCGCATTGACCGACGCCACCGAGAGATATATTATCAAACCCAACCCGCTACGTCACGATGATAATAAATGCCCCAATAGTATAACGTTTAGTTGTTACCCTTTTATATTGCCATTGACTTGAACAACTGAACAATCGATATTTAAATCACAAGACCATGAAGAGCCTCAATCGAACTAAAAACTTCTTTACTTAAAAAAACGAGGAGGTTCTTAATTCGAATGTTTTTTTTTTAAACTTCTCTTTAAAGATTCGATTATTAAAATGTAAAAACGTTAAAGATAGATAGACAGACCGAGGTATTTTCACATAATGTAATGTTGATAAGAATAATATCAGAAAATAGGTATATGGAATAATTTTCTCAAAGTAGTTTGAAGTCTGAATTATTTTTGTTGTGCTTTGTTTACGATGTTAATTTGTTTCATTACTTGTGATATATTATTCAAAACCAAAATATACCTATATCTTTTTAATATTATTATTTTGCTAACTTCATAAGACCCGCAATTTCTGTGAGATTTTTCAATTGTAATAAGGGAGGCGAACTGAAAACCGGTATTAATCGATCGCCATGTCATTATTGTGCATTGAGATCATTGTGCTAAGCATGGATATTCCTGCTGTAAACAAATTGTATGTACTTATTGCTAAATGGATTGTAACCTCTTAGGCGTGTGTATTATTTAGTGAATAAACTAAGTTTTATTTATTTTATAAAATGACAATTTTATAGCTGCCTTGATTTTTTTTATATACAATGCCCACAGCGAACGTCCGTGTAGTCCACCTGATGGTAAGTGGAGTACAGCCCGTGGACATCAACAATCCACAAAAGCAGATTATAGATGCGTCGCTGCAGCTGAGGACTACGGTGTTATGCCTCATGTGTCAGTAATTTCATGGCCTGATCTCACCACTAAACCGAAACACAGTAATGGAAGCACTACTTTTCGGCGGCAGGTTAAAGGTGAGACGGTGGTGGTGCCGCCCTCGAGCTCATTCACAAGAGCTCTACCATCTATTGATGGTCTAGTTGTAAGCGTCTCACTGCGAGGTCTCGGGTTCAATTCCCTGGTGGGGGAAGTGTGAACTTTACGTTAGGAAATTCACAACAGCAGCTCGGAGATGGAATTGTGCCCGGTGAGTGGCGTTCCTCTGCCACGCCCTTCTGGGTAATATATGCGTGGTGTTATGTTAGTATATTATTTATATAACATTTTATTTAATTGGCACCCTATTAGGTATTTTTCCTATAGATCACCACTAGCCACATAGTGATAAATTGAATGGTATAAAGGAGTTGTAATCCGAATTTGCGCCGTCAAAATATGATAGTTTATAGTCATGTTGATTGTTAACGTGATTAATGGTACGTCCGAGCGGTTTATATCAATTATTCGATTTTCTATTCGATTGTTATCTGTTTGAGTGAGCATGGCTTTAATATCGATATGATGGATTTATCGTTTGCAATGTAAAAATTTATGGGTCGATTTGCTTTAATTAATAAGCAGGTGTTAACAGTCTATTGCGTTAAAATTTACTGGTGGTAGAGCTCTTGTGAATGAGCTCGAGGGCGGCAGCACCACCGTCTCACCTTTAACCTGCCGCCGAATAGTAGTGCTTCCATTACTGTGTTCCGGTTTGGTGGTGAGATCAGGCCCTGAAATTACTGGCACATGAGGCATAACACCGTAGTCCTCAGCTGCAGCGACGCATCTATAATCTGCTTTTGTGGATTTTTGATGTCCATGGGCTGTACTCCACTTACCATCAGGTGGACTAAACGTTCGTTTGCTGTGGGCGTAGTATAAAAAAAAAAATTATAATAATTTTATTTATTATGAAATTGATACACATACATACGTAACATCACGCCTATATAACCTAGAAGGATATTGCAGATGTATACAACACCCACATTTCACCTGTTATGTTTAGATCCCATGGGATAAGTTGTGAGCCTATCGCCATCCACAGGGCTCAATTCCAACTTCGTGCTGCTATTGTGAATTTTCTGATGGAAAAGTCACAAATAACACTTTGCCCGACCCGGGAATTGAACCCGAGATCTCGCGGTGAGAGGCGCATACGCTAACCACTAGACCAGTGAGGCAGTTATGAAATTGATTTTAACATAAAATGCTGTCAATATGAGATGACAAAATTAAATGAATGATCGACGATGATGTCACTTTATTTCAAAATTTCATTCATAATATATTTACGTGAAAAGTTAAAGTGAAATATTGCGATATTTTTATTACTATATTATTAATATTTATACCTTTAACTTTATTTGAAATATCTGAGTGCCTTATCTACATACATACATTTTAAAATAATAACGATTTTAATAAAAGGTGCATTTAAATATGAATGAGAATTCACATGAGAAATAAAATATTTGCTTACATCTGTATCGTGTAGCATACACATAATTTTTTGTACTCACATACCTACCTACTTCACTTCAAAGTATATTTTAATTTTAAATGAATTGTCTAATAACTAGATTTGAACCTAATTTTACCAGGATTTTGATTATTAAGTGTTATTTTCACATTTTATCTTTAAAAAATATTTCAAATAAGCTACCAGAGACTAATCTGGTAAAACTGCCTCTTCGGCGATCAAAATTTAATGTAGAAAAGAAGAATTTAAGAAAACCTGGTACTGCAGAAAATACCATGTTTTAGTTGATTACTATTTAAAACAGTTATAAAAAAAATGGTTTCTTCTTTCATTATAATAGAAACATGAAGAAATGTGTTGCCAGAGAGTTCTTTACAATGTTGTCGATGGCGTGTATAACTGTATAGTGTCGTCCAGCCAACACCACAGCCCACCTCAGTGGTTCTGCCTCCCATATGACACCACAACCCCATGATATACGACACCACTAACATGGGCTATCCGAAAAGTAATGGGGGCCAATGAATCGGCCCCTCATGGGTGTCTTAATGATCGTTAAGTAAGGACTTATTTTTGTAAATTTGTGTCTTTAGAAAGTTAGGGAATTGTGAGTAGTGTTAGAAATAAAATACAATAAATGATCGACTTAATATAATATAAAATGAGTGAGTTCATGCTAATGCTAACAAAAAATTAGAAAAAAAATGTTTGCCTATATAACAATTAAGTGTTTTTTTGTTGACCTTATAACATTTTAGTAATCAATGGTCAAACATACTAGTAATTGTTGTCACCCATTTTACTCAATCTATAATTTAAAATAACAGCGTACATGCTAATGCTAACAAAAATTTTATTATTTCAAAAAAAATTGTTTTCAAAATAACGGTTGCTTTTTTTTGACCTTGTAACAGTTTTAGTAATCAAAGGCCAAACATAATATAAAATGAGTACGTTTATGCTCACAAAAAAAATAGTTAAGTAAAGTTAGCCATAATAACGGTTAAGTGTTTTTTTGACATTGTAACATTTGAATGAATGACAGATGATTTTTATTTATTTTCACAATAACGGTTTAGTGTTTAACCTTGTAACATTTTAAGCAATCAAAAGCCAAACATACTAGTAACGTAAAAACTTAAGTCGTAACGAAGTTACCTAATAACAATAAAATTGAAACGATTAAACTCCTTTCCGTATTTCAGAGCACATCCATTAAAACTACGAGGAGAATCTTTGAAATGAGTAAGTGTAAAATTGTGAGGGTTTTTAATTTGCATTCGGGTCATTCGTCACTTAGTATTCAAAACGACAACCCTGGAGTGAATCGAAACACGAACTTTCAATTGCAAAAACATTCTCTCACTAAGTGGGGCACTCTGAATTAGCACAATTTTTATGCTATCGTTCGTTTATAATTGTTTCAGAAATGCTGAAATGTTACGTCAGTTTGTGGCCTAGGTGGATTTTACGTTTTAGTTTTAGGGTTCCGTAGTAGGAAAAGAAACGTTTCGGATAACACGTCAATCGATCTGTCAGTCTATTTATCCATCTATGATATTTAAACAGAGGATTTAAAGAATCGCGTTCAGAAAATATTTTATTATAATGTTAAAATGAGCAAGAAAAATGAGCTTTGAATTATTATATAATTATTAATTATCTTTATATATTAACATGTTCTTTAATATATTTTTTTAAATAATCGACAAACATTAAAAAAAAATAAAAACCAGTGTCCCACCAACATCGGATGCAGGGACCAAGCTGCCGGTGGTTAGGCCTCCAGAGATAGGAACCTTCTTACGATGCGTGCCGTTTCCAAAAGGACCGCCTTCTGCATCTGACCCTTGATCCAGCTACTCGAGCCTCTTAAGGTGTTATGCCTCTTATTACTGCAGGGCAAAGGCCTGCCCTCCCTTTTTCCACTCTGTAGTTTGTAGTGCCCAGTCATTTTGGTAGGAATCTAATTCATCGATCTGCCACGTTGCCGTTTCTTTTTGTTCGGAACACAATAATTATAATATGTAGGTTAATACTTAATAGTATTTTAACAGCCTCGTTTTTCTTAATAAACGACAGTTTACCTATTAGCAATCACGATATACAATATAAAATTTTTGGGTATCCATTATAGCATAATAGCGTCAATATACAGCCTATAAACTATCTAAATAAGTGCTATCGTATTAGAATTAGAATCTCATCAGACTGGATTAGGCAATGACTACACTTTTTATTATCTCTTTAATTACACTATCTATCAAATAGATTGCTTGAAGAGATTTACGTCTGCTTTTACTGCTGATTTATTCCTATTAATTGTCATAGGCCAATTAAGCTAATAATGGACTGAACTACAATAAACTATTCAATACTTGCGTAAAAAAAATAGCCTAGATGTTTGTAAGGACATAAGATTGATACGACTTTATTCAGTTTTTAAAATAAAACATAACATATAAAATCAACTGGTATCTTAGTTAGAGAATTATTACACTTAAGAATACATGCCGTTTTATTGTCATAACACCGTTATATTATAATTATATTAGTAATTAAAAATATGTTTTTTTAACAAGCGTTTTGTAAGCAAATTACTAGTAACTTTGAAATTAATGTTATTTCAAAGAACAAGTGCCAAAATCGAATTACTATTATAAAAATCCATGTTATAATTTGCGTACTTTACAGTTGATCGACTTAAATAAGACTTTGCCATTTGAATAAATACTTTATGCTTCGGCAAAGAGGAAAACCAACTTTAACCTACTTATACATTCATAGTCAGACTTTATATCAAGAAAGTTATAACTATTTAAAGAGAGAAAATAATCATAACTTTATACAATTGCCTGAATAGTTTTCCTGAAGCCTGCAAAACAGTTCAAGAAAACTATGCTTTATCACAAAATTTTGCCAAAATGTACAAGTATTCTCGATTAAAGTTTGCATGCAGATTCAACAAAGTCACTAACAGGATCACTATTGCGTTTCACATCCGCGCATGCAAATTGCAGAACGATAGCAAACTATTATTTGCTTGCAAAGTTAAATAGCTTTTGTCGGTCTTTCTAGAAAAACCAGGAAGAGTTTAATCCCAAATCGAACTGGAAACTGACTCAACTTTCAATGAGCTGTTGTTATGGAGAACGAGTTTTTTTCAGAGGTATCTATTATGTTGTTGATCTGCTTTTAATTATTTCTTTATTAGTTCTTGCTGTTTATTGCCTTTCTCTTGGAAAAAATAAATTATTACTAGGTGTTGCCCGCGGCTCTGTCTGCGTGGTATGTCGATCTTGTTAATAGCTTACAAGACTCAGACTAACCAAATAACAAAAAAAAATGAATCTCACAAATCGGTAAAGCCGTTTTGGAGGCGATGAGACATACAAGATTTTTTGATTATACAGGATATTTGGTGCATCTTTTAGCAATTAAAATTAACTAAAAACTAAGCTATAGTTTTAGCATCCCAAACTCACTTTTCTCCTCACCAGTTTTTTATATTGATAATTAAATTTATTTAGAAAAAATCCTAATGCAGCTACCATCTATACGTATATATATATATATATATATATATCCATACTACCTTATAGCAAATTTAATTTGGCAAACGATGTACCAAACACCCTATTTATTAGATTTAAGCTGTCAGTGAGCTTCCAAAAACTTCTTAAAGATAGTGTGATAATAAGTTTAATTAAAAAAATGTTGAATGTAAAGGGATCTACTTTTTGTGAGAAGGTGAATTTGTCAATTTTATTTCACAAACTGATACAAATAAATATCTCATCAATTTTGAATAACATACAAAACTGACGAAAGAATGTATATTTATAAATTAAGCAAACAATTTTTTCAGTTTGCGTATATATAAAGTTGTATTGTCTTAAATTTGTATATATTTTTTGTTTCATCAAAAAACCTGAATATAATCCTACTTTATTACGCGATGAAATAAGTCAGCAGTAACAGAATTGACGTCGAAGTCAATGCACCTTTAACTTTTAATCAAATGGAAAAGTTCCCGTTTGTTATGAGCTGATGGACTGTTAGCTTAGCTCCGTCAATTTTGTTTACGGAAAATTGTATTCTGCACTTTATGAATTAATGTTGACTTGTGCATCAAAATATCGACAGAAACATCGAATATATTTTAATGTTTTTGCTCAACAAATTAATCAAAATTTAAGGCAAAAACATTGACAGATATTTTTTTAATTTGCTTGGTCCAGTTTTATAGTTGTTGGGGCTATCTCGTCGTTGACTGTAACCCCGCTATCCCGATTGTATATTAGTTGTTGTTGTGAGAAGGTAGCTTGTAGTAACACCAAATCACTTTAGGTTAAATAGTTTATTGTAAATAGTAAAGTTATGGTTTAGTTGTAATAAGTTATATTGTCAGTTGTTGTTACGTTTAGTAGTTGTGAGTCACGTTTATAAACAATATATTATGTTCACCAAACACACGTTTATGCGTTCCACTTATTTGGTAGCGACTAACGTAAACGACTGTTTATTGTTTACAGTATAATTCGCTGTACGAGCAGTATTGGCTCGTACATGCTCCCGAGGGAAGACTAAACGAGCCCAAATTACCAAACGTAACTAAATACAAATGTTTGTAAAATGTATAAAATGTAAAAAGTATAAAGAGAAATAAAGAAGTTAGTGTATACAAAAAATCTTAAATAAATCAAATTATAAAGTAAACTTCGACAAGTCTATAGCTGCTTCTGGTTGAGGAGTGTTCTCCGGACGTCCACGTCGTTCCGCAGCGTAGGCAGGCATCTCCTGTAGTTCGTGCTCTGGAGTCCTCATTGGGGGATGAGCCTTCTTACGTGTATGTGAATATTTCCTTACTCTCCATACAATAAGAGTGATGACTATCCCTCCCACCAGCACAGTACTTATGGCGTAGTTGCCGACGTCGTGTATACTCAAATTGTTGGGCAGATACTCTCGTGCTTTTTGTGCGGTTATCGCGTTGTCCAACAACTTGTGTTCGTTCAAAACGTTTAATGTGGTCAAAATAGTTAAATTGTTTTTGACCGTGTCCCACATATCATTCGGTGAATCTATTATGGGTACTTCCATCACCAGTCCAATATTTGTTTTGCTACTCAAAACATTGTGTGAATATATCGTAGCGTCTTTGTATTGGATTACACAATCCTGACCTAAGGCAAGAAGTCCCGCCTTAGTTATCATTGTTGTTGTAATCCGATTCTCGCATACTACGCGCGGCGTGCACTGGTTGATGCAATTATATAACCATATGTTTGGTCTTCGTAATTTCATCCATTGGTCAGTGCACAGTTGCGGTGTCCAATCACAGGTGATGTTTTGAAAATGTTGACTTAACATTCGTGCTTCGCAGGATGCGGTAGCTCCGTGCAAGTTGTTTATAGTAATGTAGGTGTGGCAAATGTAGTTATCTGCCACTGTCTCCGTACACTGCTGCAAATCGGACTCTTTCATCTGTATATAATTGTTCTTAACAAAGTTCACGCCTATGTAATCTGTTGTTATCGCAATTGCCAGGCATTGATTAGATGACTCATGTTGTCTGAGTATAGGTATACTACGATATAGCGTATACTCGTCGTCGCTTAGTAGCGGGATATGTAATTCGAACAGTAGGTATTGCTCAGTCAGCCGAGCCTTGACATAAATAAGTTTGTAAATATTATGAATGTCCGACTGGCATTTAAAAGGTATTGTTAGCCTTTTAGACACTATGCCGGCAATGTAGTTGAGTTGCTCCAACAGCTGCTCTGGCGTAAACAGGTTCAAATCAAGGTGTCCTCTGTAGATATCTGTTAACGCATCTAGGAGCATTTGCTGGTTTCTTCGTAAGACTCTGAGTAGTAAGCTCGCAGTCAAAGCGCCGGCGTTATAATCCCCCATAGTCTTCATAATTTGAAATCTATTCTCGAGTACTGCTGTGCTGTTTGACATCTCGTTCATAAAACGTTGAATTACTACGAACTGCGATGTTACGAAGTTTTCATTTTTCTGTATAAAGTTGTTTTCGGCCTCGATAATGTCTGATTTCTTATAAGTTGAAGTAAATACTGTTCGTTTGTTTTGATTTTCTGAATATCTTGAGTATATTTTTCAGCGAAATCGTTGTCAAGTACACCAAATAGGGCTCTCGCGAGGTTTCCTACTCCGTTGACGTAGCCGCGGCGCCTTCGTTGGTGATGTTGTGACAATAACAGTGTGTTAAATTCGTTCAACTGCTCTACTTCGAACCGAAGTTGTTTTGTCGTAGACTGACAGGGTTCGTCAGGTATTGTATCGCAAAGTTGAGCTAACCGTTCGACGAATGTCTCGACTTTTGTTGTGCTTTGCCAGAATGTTGTCAAATTGTAGTATACTAAAAGTTTCCATTCGTCGTGAATGAGTTGTATATTTCCAACCGGGTCAAAGTACACAGGTTGGTCATCTGCTAGTTTTGTTATCTTGACATTTTGCAGGGGCTTTGCTTGTCCACACGAAAATGCCATAAGCGTCACAAGTAATACCATAAATAAGCTGTTTATCTTTTTATGGGTGGTACGCCCTGGTCTTGGCTTTTCTCTGCTGTCTTTTTGTTCAGAGGTGGTACTCTGTGAACCCTCACTTGCCTCGTTAATAGGTAGCGGGGCGAGTTTAATAATGGGTCTTTTTAAGACTCCATTTTGCGTCTTCAGGGTGACGACTCGAACTAAGCCGTCGCAGCCTGGGTGCAACTCTATTACGCGACCCATGGCCCACTTTCCTGGAGGTAAATTATCTTCCCTTACGAGAACTAATTGTCCCTTCTTAATGTTTTCCCTGGTCTGTTGCCATTTGCTTCGATTTTGTAGCATGTGTAGATACTCTTTTGACCAGCGATCCCAGTAGTGTCGGCGCATGAGTTCGATAAGTTTCCAGTTGTTTCTGATGTCTATGGACTTTATTTCTCGAGGTTCCTCGAGTGGTACCATAAGTACCGGACTTCCCGTAAGAAAGTGACCCGGAGTGAGATAATTTAAGTCCTCTACATCTTCAGATAATGGAGCCAGTGGCCTGCTGTTCATGCACGCTTCGATTTGGGTAAGAAGTGTTGCAAACTGTTCGTAGGTCAGCTTTTGGTGTCCAATCACTCGTTTCAGGTGACTTTTCATGGAACGAATCGCCGCCTCCCAGATTCCATTTCCCGATGGGTTCGAAGGTACTCCAAATTTCCAAGTAATTTCCAGGTTGTTAACCTCCTTGAAGAATTCTGAAGACGATATTGTTTTGTAAAATTGAAATTCTTCCTTTAACACTTTGCAGCGCCGACAAAGTTGGTTCCGTTGTCAGAATACATATGTGTAGGTGTTCCCCTTCTAGCACACATTCGTTTCAGGGCTGCGATGAAAGTTTGAGTTGACAAGTCTAACACAAGTTCAATGTGTACGGCTTTCGTGCACATACATATAAATACGGCTATGTAGCCTTTGCAGGTTTTTATTCCACGGCCTTTGTTTATTTTTATGTCAACGTGACCGGTAAAGTCAACACCCGTATGTGAAAATGGTCTAGAAGGTGTTATTCTTTGTTTCGGAAGGTTTCCCATCAACTGCTCATTCTGCGTTGTTGAGAAACGACGGCATCGGACGCATTGACGTAGTATCTTCTTAATGGTTCGATTACCGCTAATAATCCAGTACTTATTTCTAGTGTAAGCTAGCGTTAATCTTGCTCCACCGTGTAAAGTACGTTGATGCGCCTTTTCAACAATTAACTGAGTCAATCTTCCTTCTCCCGGGAGGAGAATGGGATGCTTAGCTTCCTCTGGTAAAGTCGACTGTTGTAGGCGTCCTCCAACACGTAAAATGCCGGATGGGTCCAAAAATGGGTTCAGTTTCAAAATAGGGCTCCTGGAAGGAAGCCTCCCGTTGTTTGTTAGGGAAATAATTTCTTTACCAAAATAATCTCCTTGTATTGTTTTCATTATAAAATGTAAAGAGTTATTTATTTCCTCCAAGGTGAGTTCATCGCTTTTGCTTGACCTCCTTTTGTTTCGTGTCGCATCAGCAAAACGATGTATCCATGCGATTGTTCTTGCAATACGATCGATGTTGCTGTGTCGTTCTAATAATGAATTAATTAATTCATTTTTATTCGACACGGGTTCTGTACAACTTGTTGTAAAACAGTTCGTTAGACAACCCTCATTTGTTGTAAAAGTTTCGTTTTCTTTAAGGGTTGTTTTTTCTTGTTCTCTGAGCCACTGAGGTCCTTGCCACCACAAAGAAAAATTAACCAATTTCGATGGCAAAAGCCCTCGCGTTGCACAGTCAGCGGGGTTTTCGCTACTCTTTACGTAACCCCAGTTTATCGCAGGCACTACGTTTATTATTTGAGTTGTTCTGTTTGTTACGTATTTCTCGTATTTACTTTGTATGCCTTGAATCCATGCTAATACTACTTTCGAGTCAGTCCAGCAGGATATTTTTAGTTCATAGTCCGCAAGGATCCTCGTTATTTTTTCTACTAATTTCGCTAGCAAAACTGCGGCGGCGAGCTCCAGTCTCGGAATTGTAATTTTCTGTTTGACTGGAGTTACTTTAGTTTTCGCCGCGAGTAGAGTTGTTTGGTACGTCCCGTTCGGTGACGTAGTCCGGGAGTAGATGACGCACGCGTAGGCATGTTCGCTCGCGTCACAGAATGCTTGCAATTCGATCGGTTTATTGTGTTCGATTTTTATCCATCTTGGTAAACTTATGTTATTTATGTTATGTAAATCGAACTCAATTTTTTTCCATTGTTGTTCTACCGAAGCCGGTACCCTTTCATCCCAGCTGATTTTTTGGCATTCCTCACTCCATAATTTTTGAAAAATCAGCTTCGCCTGAATGGTTATCGGAGCTAACCACCCAAGAGGATCGTAGATCTTGCTGATGTCTGATAATAGTTTGCGTTTTGTGTATATTTGTTTATTGTTGTTATTTTGCGGTATTTCACTAATGAAGTGAAATGTGTCGCTTGCGTCATTCCACACGAGTCCGAGAGTTTTGCTGAACTCTTGTTGTTGGAAGCTAAAATCGTTAGAATAGCTTTTTTCTTTACTTTGGAGATCGTCCAGAATAGTTGGTTCGTTTGTGGCCCATTTTCGTAAAACAAAGCCACCTCTTTTGAGTAATTGGTAAAGTTCTTTTTGCAGTAATCTTGTCGTTTCTATGGTATGCTGGCCCGTTATGACGTCATCCATATAACAATCGTTCTGTAGCGCCCTCTGGGCGAGGGGGAAAGCGTTGCCTTCATCTTTGGCTAGTTGTAAGAGAGTACGCATTGCGATAAATGGTGCACTTTTTGTTCCGTAGGATAAAGTACACAGTTGCATCTCTCGCAAAGGCTCTTCCATTGTGTTTCGCCAGATAATCTTTTGTAGATTTTGTTGATCTTGATGTATAAGGATTTGCCGGTACATCTTCTCGATGTCAGCCGTTAGAACATATTTATAAGTCCGCCATTTAAGAATTAGGGATAATATGTCTTTCTGTAGGTTAGGTCCCTTTTCCATCAAGTCGTTCAAACTGTAGCCAGAATCTGTCTTCATTGACGCGTTAAAGACAGCTCTTAGTTTGGTTGTTGTTGAACCCTCTCTTATCACACCATGGTGCGGTAAAAAGGCTTGTATTTGACTGTCGGATTTCGTCACCAGTTTCATGTGACCTAATTCGATATAGTATTGCATAAATTGTCTATATAACTTGGCGAAGTGTTCTTGTCTCGACATTTTCTTTTCTAAGTGAAGAAATTGTGCGATAGCTTGAGGCTTAGAATTACCAAGATATTGTTCATAGCTATCTTTCATTGGCATTTTTACCACATATCGCCCGTCACATAATCGCTCTGTTGTTTCTGCGTAATATTTCTCGCAGTATTCGTCCTGGGTTGTAGTTTCAGATGCCGTTGGAATCTCTTCTGTTTCCCAGAACTTTGTTATGTTGTCTAGCTCTGTTGGAGTAACCAGACAGTTGAATTGTTTTGTCGCACCGCATAAAATCCAGCCCAACTTGGTTTGTTGTGCTACTGGTGCTCTACTGTTCAGTTTGAGCACACCTTCTGAGATTATATCGGCGTAAATGTCGGCCCCCAAAAGTAAGTCAATGGGCCCGGAAACGTTGAAGTCTGGATCAGCCAATTTGATGTTATGGATGTGTGTCCATTCCCCTGTGTTAATAGTTGAGTTAGGCAGGTTATTGATTAATCTGCGCATAACTAATGCCTCCGTTTTGAAGACATAATCAGAGTGAATAGATTTGCATTCCAGTTTAATCATCCCTTTGCTTGTTCCCATTACTGTACCGACACCAGAAACAGATGCATTCATTCTGTTTCGGGTTAAGTTCAATCGTTGAGCGGCATTTTCTGTGATCAAAGTTACTTGTGAGCCCTGATCCAGTAACGCCCGAAGGATGACGTAGTCGCCTTCTTTGTTTTTGACCTTAAGTTGAAGGGTCGTTAAAAGTATTTCCTGCTCCCCGTTTATGTGATTTGACGATACGCTAGAGCAGTGGTTCCCAATTAGTTTTTTCTACGTACCACTTGAAAGACCTCCAACTTGCGTACCCCTTTATTAGGAATGTAAAATAAAAAAATGAAATCAGGTGTACCAATTGTATTTTTATTATCATCAAAATAGACATGTTTTAGGTATTAATGTGGCAAATGTGCACGTTTATCTTTAGAAAACTCGGCAAAATCTAATATTGAATGATTGTTTTTTAGGATTTTTGCTGATAGATTGCTGCGCGTACCCCTTGATGCAATCTCGCGTACCCCTGGGGGTACGCGTACCACTAATTGGGAACCACTGCGCTAGAGGATTTTGGGTTCTGCCCTTTCCAATTATCATCATGAAGCAGGGAGTGATGTTTTAGATTACACGTGCGGCAACTTTTCATCGAATTGCATTTATTTTCGCCGTGACTAAACAAGCAATTCTTGCATATGTTTAGTTTATTTGTTGTTTGGTTCCGCGTTGCAACATTCATGTCTAAAAATTTAGGACACAGCCTCAGTGCGTGATTATTTTTGCAAAGTGGACAGTTATGAATCGATGCATGATAGGTTTTTGTACACTTTTCTGCATCTTTATGGTTCATTGACTTGGCATAATTATTGTAATTTTTATTTTGTTGATTGTTAGATGAATAATTTGGTTTTGAAGTAGTATTCTTCTTGTTTCGGGATGTTTCCAAAGTCATGAACCGCAATTCCAGGTACTCCATGAACTCGTTGAGGTCTGGTAGCTCTCTAGATTGCTTCATATTTTGTATATAGTCACCGTAAGTGACATCATCTAGTTTCGATGATAACAAATGCACAATAAGTGGGCCCCATGAAGGTATATCGATTTGAATGTTCTCCAAAGCATTTACACACTCCTTCGTGGTATCATGGAGCCTTTTCAAGTTGGCAAAGTTTGGTTTATCAATAGTTTGTTGATTGAGAAGTGTGTCTATATAAGAGGTGAAAAGAAGTCGCTTGTTATTGTAGCGATGCTGAATAATCTCCAAACATGAATCATAATTTTCTGCGCTCACGGGAAGATGTTTGATCAATCTTTCCGCTTCTCCTCTTAGTTTAGACTTCAAGAATTTCATCTTCTGCGTTTTGTTTAATGTTGGATTGTTATGTATCATCTCAAAAAATAAATCGCGAAATGATACCCAATTGCTGAATGTGCCGTTAAATTCTGGAAGTTCCATACGAGGTGTAGTTTTCTCGTAGTGAGATGACTCAAAGATTTTGCTATTCAATTCGTCCTTGAGGCTGTCGTAGACTTTCTCCCAATAGTCGAATTTTTCTTCATACTCCTTGTTGGTTCCTTGAAGTAAGTAGCTAATTTCCCAGTGGATCTTATCGATTGATTCCCACTTCGATCGTAAGATGTTTAATTGATCTTGAAATTGCCACTTCTCCTTCATCTCCCCTAGATTTATTTTGGAGACTGTTCGTTTCAAGGCGTTGAAATTACACATCTGATTACGGAATAATGTTGTTAAGTGTTTGTCCGTGTCGTCGACTATGTCCTTTTGCGGAGTGCCGGAATCAGGAGTTTTCGGTTTCGATACACCCGCAAAGGTAGGTTCGGACAATACCTCGTTCCGTGATTGAGTCAAAGAACGCATCGTTTCGTCAAACATATTTTTCGTTAGTGCGAAAATGTTCTCTCTGAAGTAGTCCTGCTCGCTCTTGACAGACTCGTACTTTTTCAGAATCTCATGATTTGTTTGAAACTCATCCCAGAGAGATTGTAACAATTCAATGCGCTTGTTAAGGTAATCTAGATTTTTTCTAGTCATAGAATCCTTTTTGTAGTTTGTCTGCAAAGTTTTGATTTTATCGTAGCTGCACTGTTGTTTGTTTAACAGCTCCAAGAATTCTTCTTGCGACATTGTTAACGACAAAGCTAAGAAGTTAGTGTTTACAACTTAGACAATGTCTGTACTTACAGATTGAAGTAACAGTAGACGTTATCTCTGTTAAATCGAATGTTCAGAGTAGCTGCAGTGGCCGTGGACGTTATCCTCGGCTTTGTAGCTAAACTTGAAGCAGTAGACGTAATCTCCGCTTGGTTCGTTCCTGGTTGGTACTCTGTGTCGCTATCCCTCCTTTACGTTATGTGCAATGTCTCAATGCTACTGGTGAGACCCGCTTGTGGGAGGCCAGGGCACCGATTTGCTAACGTTACTGGGATTCACCACACTAAGCACCTTTCAGTATAGATTCGAAGGACCACAAAGGACCACAAAGGCTCGAAGGACCACAAAGATGTTGGGGCTATCTCGTCGTTGACTGTAACCCCGCTATCCCGATTGTATATTAGTTGTTGTTGTGAGAAGGTAGCTTGTAGTAACACCAAATCACTTTAGGTTAAATAGTTTATTGTAAATAGTAAAGTTATGGTTTAGTTGTAATAAGTTATATTGTCAGTTGTTGTTACGTTTAGTAGTTGTGAGTCACGTTTATAAACAATATATATGTTCACCAAACACACGTTTATGCGTTCCACTTATTTGGTAGCGACTAACGTAAACGACTGTTTATTGTTTACAGTATAATTCGCTGTACGAGCAGTATTGGCTCGTACAATAGTAATACAGCACTTTATGAATATTGTATTGTGAATTTAGCTTTCAATAAATAGTAATAATTATTATTTTAATATAAATAACGCAAAAGAAAAAACCAGTTGGAATATTTTGGATACTTATGAAGGAGTGCAAAAGCTTAAATGGTGGAATTTAATTGTGACAACTAGGCCATCTCTAGATAAGCCATCTCTAGTCAAGGAATATGTTACATATTTTTGCGAAGAGTACAGTTTCCTCTTCTCAAAATTAGTAAATCGTTTCTACCGAGGTTACTTTGTGTCAAATATCCACAACAACCACCAGCAAAATTGAAGTTCGTGATTTTATTGTAAGAGGCATTACACCAATCGATTGACGATCGCTTGTTAACACCAATAGCTGTTGAAAATCGTGGAAAAGTAAATCGAAGATATTTTAGTAAATCTATTTCATGTAGGTAGCTTCTCTTTATTTTATTTATATTAGCTATAAAATCGATAACCATTACTCTGTTCACACTCAATCAAAATATCTAATACTCATAAAACGTTGCGTAAAAACTAAGAGCTTTTTCCCATGAATCGCCTTTCAGGTTGCTAATAAAGTCGTTTGGCGCCGTGACGTCACTCTAATGCACATAAATGTAAGTGCAGCGGACACGATAAAAAGAACTGGGACAGGTCATTGGGACAAGCGTTCAGTACCTTCATTCATTCTATCTCATATCAGTCATATATCACTATCTAAAAATAGGTCGTTTTCTTTAGTGTGTTATACGTACTGAGTTTGGGTGTGTTTGTTGAGTTAGAATTGTGCACGGTGGATACACAAACAGCTTATACGTTACATAAACATAACAGATGAAGTGTGGAGGTTGTATACCTCTACCATACGCTTCTGCGTAATATAAGCGTGATGTAAAGTTAGATTATTTGTTTGTTTGCTTGAAATGTAAGAAATCTTTAGGAGTTATGTCCTAACTGCGGACATGACATACACTCAAAAATACACTCAGAAAATCAAATAACTTAGATATTAATTAAAATGGAACAAAACATTACAAATAATGGATTGCGATAGGCTCACCCTATACCTCATGGGACAACTACCTAAACATAAAAGGTGAAATGTGGGTAATATGTGGGTGTGGTGAAATACCTATGCCATACCCTTCTAAGTAATATCGGCGTGATGTTATATTTGTTAAATTAATTGAAAGTTTTGTATTATTATTCTAAATAACAAAATAAAAAATATATATATACCATGCTGATTTCGGCTACGGTGATAGCATCTAGTGGACTGTGTGTTTAACTCTATCGTGTGCCCTTAGATGCCTTTGGTTTTCCAATAACTGATTCGTTGTAATAGTTCTCTTAGATTCCTGTATGATTATTCTAAAATATTTGCAGCCTTACAATATAAATAACATTTCTTAATTTGAAAACAACGATGACGTCACTCTAATGCACATAAATGTAAGTACAGCGGTTGCGGTAAAAGATCTGGGACACGTCATCGAGACCGGCTTTTATGTCATTCATTCTATCTGGAGCTAGGTAGTTGTCTTTAGTACGCACCGGGATGGGTTTGTTTGTTTTAACCTGAAGCTTGTTAAATTCTGACTAGAAATAAAGTAAGCTGTTTTATTAAGTTGATTTGCGGACAAATTCATCAAATAAAAAAAATATTATAATGTATTTATGTACATAAAAAACAAAATAAAAAAACCCTAGTTATAAGCACTTATTTATGAGTTAATATAACAATATAGGTGATGTTTTAAGATATCACCACATTTTATTTTTGTGATCTGGAAAATGACAACTGCCAAATCGATGTGTTATTTCTTTATACGATAATTTAGCGAGTAACTATGGCACAGAGATAATAGATGTCGAAATGTAACATGAAGAAAGTTGTCGGTTATTCTTTTACAACAATGGGGCTGTAAAATTTCATAGAAAATGGTTTCCGAGCATGGTAAAAAACATAAATAATTATGGGACTATAAGGGATATTTCTAAACTTTGACGTTAATTTTATCTGGAACATAATGGAACATGGAAATAAAGTCACTTACCTTTAGGTAAATGGATGCTTTCTGCTATGTCATATAATTTGAAAGATTTTTATTAATAGTTATTTACCTATTATTTTTTTATAATAAGTTTATTAAGGTGTCCAAACCTTTTAAAAGCTAGTCCTATACTTGACTTGTCTAGTCGCTACTAAAACAGTTTGTCTTTAATTCAATGACCACATTTTTCTTCATTTACCATTTATAAGTAATTTAGTAAAAAAGCGCTCTCTATTTAAATTTAAGGGCAATTATACCATTGTGTATTCGTATGGGCTTGAATTAACCATACTTGGAACAAGTATCTATTAAATTTTCTTCAGAACAAACTCATGACCTCTCTTCGGAAGGTACTTGTTTCCTTTTAGGATATAACATTGTGGTTGTTTATCCTGAGCAGAAAATACAAAAACCTTTTCTGTATTTCTCAACTATATTTTAGTCAGGTATAACTTCCACTACTTATAATAAATATAATTATTGAAACTTTTGTAGTCGTTTATTTATTCCTAAATTAAAATATCATCACTGAGTATAAAGTAATAAATAAATGAAGTTATTAGTTTCCATTAATTTCCAGACTTAACTTCACTCATAATCAACATAATGATTAGACACACACAGACTATAGCATAAATTATTAAAATGCATAATATTATGAACAACACATAAGCCAATACAAATTGTTAAAAAACTATAATTAGTAGTATATTTCCAAACATTCAATAACTGTTCAACATCTATTAAAAACAAAATATTGCTATTGCCATCACATCCGATCCACTTCGATGCAACGAAAATTCGTAGCTTATTAAAATTCTTTAATTACCGTGAACTTTTATAGAGACCATTATTTCCTTGCCCTTTGATCAATCAGACAGCTGACTAACCAAATTATGTCGATATTGAATCAACCCAAACAAATTACATCGTCTTTGATAAGGTAATTATTAAATATAATTATTATTTCGTCACGACCCTACAGCCTTTGTTGGTCGCCGCCCGATACATTTTATAATCTTTATTGAGAAGGCAGGTTTCGCTTCTATAATTTGTTGACTATATTGTTTGATATCGGTAGGGTATAATTTGATGGATTGTGAAGAAAATAATTGAAGGCAATCGAAGCTTTCATGACATGGAATGTGTTGAGAAAATGGAAATGAAATGACTAATAAAAATTTAAACTTGTAACGGACCAACGGTCCAATGAAAAATATTTTTTTTGGCAATTACATTAATTGAAATACTAGCTTGCTGCTGATGGTTGTCTGTTGTTTGCCCGAAGAATATATGCCATAATATTCATATGCCCGAATTTCATTTACCCGAATTTCATTTGCCCGAATGTTTTGTTTACCATAAAAGACATGTGACATAGTGTTATTTGCCCGAACATTAGATTTCATAATGATTCGAATGCCATACGTATTGTTTTCCATACTTTCAATTGCAATAATATTATTTGCCCGAACATTTGATTACATAATGATTCGAATGCCATACGTATTATTGTTATCCATACTTTTAATTGCAATAATAGTATGCAACAGAATTTTCAAACGCCATACTAAATTAATTTCCAATCTATCTAAGGTATTTATTTGCTCATGAAATTTTAACAGGCGCTCTAAAATTATTCAAAATCTTAAGTAATTACAAATTAGTGGGTAGGAAAAATATTTGTAGGCGATATTTATTGACAAGAGTATAACTGGATATAAATAAAGTATGATTATAGTATTAAAATTGATTTATTTTTAATACCTACTTATCACTATAATCAGTCTAAGTCGCTTCCGTACAAATTTAACCTAACGCCTTTGTCCTAAAAAGCGATTGTCTTTCATGATTCTAACCTAACCTACCTATTAATTTTAATAATTATTTTAAACTTTTTTACAAGCAATTTTGGTGGGAAATGATGTTATGGTATATATGATAATTACGTCTTACAATGATTATACTGGCACTTCGCCGGCCGCTGCCGCGGCACGCTCGCTTCGCTCGCTCGGCTCGTGCGTTGTCTTTCATGTTTCTAACCTAACCTACCTATTATTTTTTATAATTATTTTAACTTATTTTACAAGCAATTTTGGTGAGAAATGATGTTATGGCATATGATAATTACGGCTTAAAATGATTATACTGGCACTTCGCCGGCCGCTGCCGCGGCACGCTCGCTTCGCTCGCTCGGCTCGTGCGTTGTCTTTCATGTTTCTAACCTAACCTACCTATTAGTTTTAATAATTATTTTAAACTTTTTTACAAGCAATTTTGGTGGGAAATGATGTTATGGTATATGATAATTACGTCTTACAATGATTATACTGGCACTTCGCCGGCCGCTACCGCGGCACGCTCGCTTCGCTCGCTCGGCTTTTGCGTTGTCTTTCATGTTTCTAACCTAACCTACCTATTATTTTTTATAATTATTTTAACCTATTTTACAAGCAATTTTGGTAGGAAATGATGTTATGGCATATGATAATTACGGCTTACAATGATTATAACAAATGATGTTATGGAAATTGATTTTATGGGAAACAATGATTATAACAAATGATGTTATGGCAATTAACTTTATGGGAAACAAAGTTTCTAGCACGTGACTAATATAGTAAACAATGAATATGACAAATAAAATTATGAGAAACAATAATATGTCAGGTGAGTATTATAGCAAATAAAATTCGGGCAAATGAAATTCTGGCAAACGGCGGTACACCGCTGCTGATATTTATCAAATAAACTTGTTCTATCATTTGCTTAAGTAGATATAACTCAGTGGCACTATCTTCAGACATCAGCAGACAAAATATATCAGCGTAGACATAACAACTCTCTGTTTAGCTATTCCTAAAGCCCTATCCCTAGGCTCTGAAACAGAGAAGTCATGTTTAATGTACAGACCAAAAACTCAAACCGACCAACAAAAGAAGTCACAAAGAAATAATTGGCAAAGACGCGGTTGGAGGCATGAAATTAAACATGACGAAATTGTTGGACACAAAGGGAATTTACGCCGGGACACAGCCACCTCCTAATTATTGCCATGACAAAGTACAGACGGACAAAAGTACGACAAAATTTATATCGAATCTTCGAGAATTTATCGCCGCGTTTTGTTTCTCACATTAATTTGATACTGTTTGTGTTTATTGGAATGCTTGGCGGGAACAAAATGCGAGCTAATTTGGTTAATTTTGGTATTTCAAATTTGGAGGCTTTAACAGACATTTTCTTTGAAATTCTGTTCAAAATCTGATAAAGTGTTTTTCTGATATTTTATGTGTCGACAGATAAATTAATTCATGGAATTATTCAGAATAAGCATAATAAATTTAAAACTGTGATTTCGCAGACGGGTTTTTGACGTGAGACATTTTAAATAGCGACCAAAGTGTGGTCGCTATTTAAAATGTCTGAATGAATGTTAAAGTGTCTCATTAGAATACTCACGTGTATCACGTCATGTTACAACGATCTACTGACCTCACCGACTAGCAGCTAGTCATGACTATAATTACAAACATTTCAACAAGGTAACTTAAATAACACAGTAACAAGAACCTACATACATAATTCATAATATCGACATAACCACAGCTCCAAATCCTTTATAGCATTAGTGATAACAAAGGAAACAGTGTTTAGCTGTCCACCGTACTGCATCTAATGCGCACGAGTGGACACCAATCTTCTTAAAATTAATTCGCACTGTACACAAAGCATAGGAACAGCTTGTGCCGTTGTGGAAAACAGTTAAGTGAATTAATTTGTTGGAGCACCGCAGGCGTTTGTAGTAGATACGGTTCGGAGAAACAACGACACAACTGTTATTTATGTTTCAAATATTTTGGTAGTATCGCGTTGTAGATACAATTCGAAGGTGTCTTTAGAATAATTGATTATGTATTACGATCTTTTGACAATTTCTCTTGTTTATTAATTAAGTGTTTCAATTGAAAAGCTGTTTGTTTCTTCCGGCCTGAATTTAGTTATTATTCTTATTCAATGCTTAAATGGCAAATAAGCTCAAGGCCCTAGAGACAATTAATCATCATAATTATCTACGATTTTATTAAAGCCGTATTTTCATCTTACTCTTATTCAATGTTTAAACGGGGCAGAGAGATCAAAAGTTGTTGCTTAAAGTTAATCGTCAGATTAAAATGTTGGTGAAATTGGCACTATGAAATTGACTGTAGTACCATGTTTTAGAGCACCATGCTTTGTATGTTGTAAATGCTTCCTTATAAGTATTGCACTATCAGCAAAGTTGATTCATGATCCATTTGACAAACATTTTCTTTGAAATTGTCAAAGTCGACTTAAGGGTTTTGAAATGTCCATGTCAATGTTAATAGTACACAAATACACAGCACCTGAATTGATTAAGTTGCCAGACTGTCATGTCATCCGTCAAAGAAAAATTGTTAACGGACTAACATTTTGAATTTAGTGTCATAGTAACATTTGTACAGTTTAAAAATATCTATCCAACTATATAATTCATGTAGCTATTAGAGATTATTGAACTGAGATCTATACAAATGTAATTATGTCGTAGAATGTGTTTATTTGAACGCGTTAATATCTGGAGTCGATAATTAAATTTTGATATTTATTTTTAAAAATAATAATTAAGGCTATAGAAAAGGTTTTAAGCTATTTCAAACCACGCGGTAACCGACAGTAGCAAAGCAGTAATGGCTAACGTAGTACCAGTTGCTAGTTTTTAAGAACGCATAGCTTAAAGCGGATTGACATTTAAAGCGTCATAGCTTTTTTTTATTCAGCTCATAAATAGCTTTCCAACGATATACTTATTGCATAGTGGGACCAGATTCCATACATAAATAGGGCATCTCTTTTCTTTCTCCAATGATATTATGATAAAGATAAAAAGATATTTTGTCACCTATTTAATTAAATAACATTTAGTGAAACTATTTAATATTTTAATATTAAGACGTTTTAAAACAACACTTTAAAAACCATAACGTTTCAAAATAATAATCACAGTTTATGGGCAAAATGGGACAAGTTCATAAAACGCCTATAGAAACAGTTATAATGATGCGATAAAATATTTTGAACCGCACGCCACCCACACTTGACAACAACTGAGGTCGTAATTTAAGTCGTTTTAATATCCAAATATGGCGTATTATCTGATTCCGTGTGAATTTATCTCATGAGAGCTCCTTCGTTCGTCTATATCGGTAGAACTAACCATTAAGAGGAAACAATTGCTTGGCTGTTTTCCGTTCAAAAGTTATATATATGGGTTTAACTTTAATATTATTTAGTTTTTATTCATTTTTATCGAGAAATCATATCTTAAACACTAAAATGCATGTTGGAGGTCTTCCATTATTTTATAATTACTAATAAAAAAAATCAATTTGCATGTAACCTAATTAATGATCAAAACAATTTTGACAAAATGGCAACAATAAAAAGCATTTTAGTGTTATAGATAAAATTTGTCTATGGAAATTTATAAGACTTAATAATATTACTGTTAAATCCATTTAAGTCAGTATGAAAACACGGCGCTCGGGTGTCCTTTGTTGAGTCCCAGAAAAACCTTTACATAAGAAAAGCCTTTTTTTATTTATAATAAAAGATAGATAATTGTGGTCTCGGGTTCGATTCCCGGGTCGGGCAAAGTGTTATTGGTGAACTTTCCGTCAGGAAATTCACAATAGCAGCACGGAGTTGGAATTGTGCCTCGCGAATGGCGTTAGGTTCACCCCCTGTCCCATGTCACCTAAAAATTACAGGTGCAATGTGGGTGTCGTACACGTCTGCCACCCCCTTCTGGTAATATAGGCGTGATGTTATGTTATAGGTATTTCTATATTTATAAACTAAACTGTACCTACACTGCTAATAAGTCTATTTAATCTAGTTTGCCTGGCTCCAAATGTTATAACATTGCATTCCATAACACGCCTTCAAAATATATGCGCGTCATTAGAGGCGCGCTGGATGAAGTTTGTGGCATTAACCCACTAATGACATAGAAATCCGCGCATACTTTACCTGTACGATAATGTAATAAGGCGTGGGAGAAACTTTACCATAAAGATTGATTTATACACACAAAGAAATGTGTACAATTTTTAAATACACATTTTAAAAGAATCTGTGACGGTAATAAGGAAAAACATTTAATTCTCTTACGGTATTTTAAAACGAAACAAACTATAAAACGCAAATTATAAATTTAAAACGCAAAACATTATTTAATTTCGTTTCATTTGATGTAAAAAATTACCTGCCACATTTAATAATTAAGTTGGAATAAAATTAGGAAAAGATAATACTTCTCATTCTCCGCTGAGGAGTCCACATCCTAATTAAAACGGCTCTAACAATTTATGAGAAAAATAACAACCTAATTTCACAAAAGTAACAAAGTATTATAGCTTCCGGGAATCGTCTCGTTAGTGATCAAATGGCCGCGAACATCGTGTGGAATGTTAACATTGCTTTTTCTCTCAAAAACTTTTCTTTTATTACATCAAAGTCTTTCATAACGAGATTCATCCGATGAAATTTTCCTTCAGCAGATCGAACAAAGAACAGATTTCAACGCGCACTAAAATAAAAACGAGAGCAAAACAAGGAATAATAAATCTAGAAATCCCCTCGAAGAACGCCCACCGCATTGATTCATCTAACCCTACTCTTCCCCTGTATATGCAGTTGGAAGTAAACAGAATGACGCCGGCCTAAGCAAATAATGTGAGCAAGTAAGTCTAATTCATTATTGTTCGCAGAAACAATAAAAGCGGCAACAAACGAGATTACCGATAAATCTAAAAGGGAATTTTTCTACACGGGAGGGGCTTATCTACTTTACGTCGTTTTGGGAATAAATACCGGGCGTCTTACTGCAATGAAGACGGTGCCGAACTTAAGTCTGCTATTGTCTGTTAGGATAAAAAAGGTACATGAGAGAAAGTAGGCCCCGACCAAACTCCTTCCATAATCTCTTTATTTACTACGGAATCTCTGACCTTGTTATTTTGTTGGGATATTAAAGATAGCATTCAGTTTAAAATCTTGGGTTTGATCTACTTAAGGAATGACTGATTGATTGTTTTGATAGCACACTCACAATTTATTTTGTTTATACATAGGTTATTAAAAAATAAGTAAACTGTACTGAAACTATTAAGTTAAATATTTCATATTATAATGTTCGAGCCGGGAAAGCGTTTACAGAGGCAAATCAGTGTCACATTGTGTTTAAGATATTTAATAAAGACATTTACAAAATTAAATACACACAGCATTTATTTATAAGTACAATCTTATAAAAAGATCAGCTTCCCTCAAATAAAACAAAAAAGTACGAGCGAAGAGACGAAAATAAAATTTGTAAACACTTTGTCATAATGTCAGCTGCTTGATAACAAGAAGCTGCCGCAATGTGGCACCGTGGCGCCAAAGTATTAAGTTACAATTCGGGAGGGAACAATCGAATTCAGATTCGGAAATCTTGTTCTCCAAAGAGATTATTTTATTCACTGAATTAATGTTTCCAAACAGTGTTATCGCGAGAGACAAATTGCTTTATTAGCACACTTTTAGGCGTTTGAATAATTATATTCCAGCTCATTGTGTAAGATTTAGAGTCTTTTGAAAATAAATTCTTTGTTTTTGACGATAAATTGAACTACACTTCCAAAACAATTTTCACTTCGACGAGTCCATCTTTTGTGTCATTATCAAGTGCATTGAATAGAATTTTGGTCCATATAAATGCCTCTTATGTGTCAATTGACACTAGTTTCGTGTACATCACACTAACCTCGTGGGTGAGCCGAATTTAATCGTCCGAAGCGCTAGTGCGAATAATGGCAGCGACAAATTTTCCGTTTCGTCGAGCATTTTCCTCTGACTGCACCTATACAATCGGTGATATTGCCTGCAAAATTGTACGCTATTAAGTGACATTCTAAATATAGGGTTCGATAGTGTGACGTCGAGATAGCCAGTCGCTCTCAACCCTTTTCGTGTTCCACTCAGTATTTACAGCTCGCTTTTACACTTTCGGCTTTATCTTTATCGATATACGATTGAGTTTTGTATTGTACATGTCCTTATAATGTGACATTTTAGATATGAATACCATCGGACAACTGATGAAGTGTAACTGTTACACATCTGCCTTTCGACGATTGATACGTAATGATGATTGGTACGTGCGGTTTGGTAGACATGTCCGCGGAAAGCTGCTTCGTGTTATATCAATGTTGTGACGCTAATAATATGGGGGTACCGTAGCGAGCTAAAGATAACTTACTACCGACAATATAATTCTGGTGCCCGATGCGTTATTGAGAAACCCGTACTTATCCACCGTATCAAGAAAAAATAATCGCACGAAATTGTTTCGTAATCGTCTTTTACTTCGACTGACGGATTTATGCACATGTATTTTAATGCTCGGCCTTTCAGAGAAATTTCACCTCAAGGCATTGCCTTTTTGCGTGTTGTGTTAATATTTCATTTAAGAATTTGCGAAATGCAGCTTCAACGTAATGATTATTTTTCAATTAGTGTTAACATTCGCAAGTTGCATGACCGAACGATTTATTTAAAATAAGTAGTTGGATATTAGGCAATAACTTGAATTATAGTTATTAATTTCAAATTATATCCTTAAAATATTACATTCCGTCAAAAATATGCACGATAAAAAAGAAAAAAACCTTTCAAACAACTAACAACGTCAATATTAAAACTTCTAAGATCCGATTTTAATAAACAAACCCACTTTTATCTTTAACCGAGATAGCTATTCGTCACGGCAATGCACCACTATTTCCTTTACCGTAATATCTTCTAATTAAAACCAAGCGCGTATTCACGGTCGAACGTCTGAACGTGTTTCCAATCAGGCCGCATCAGGGGTTTTATGACTGTCTGTACACATAAAGACCGCTGAACCTCTATACTGATTGATAACACGTGTTAGAACAGCGGATTTGTAAGTCATAACAGCTCTCATTGATAATATGGGTTCAGTTTCAATTTGATTGTTCGCAGATTGCCTTGATCTTAGTACTCTCCTTACTACTCCTTAGTACTCTACTTAGCCAATGCTAGAGAGAATTTCTATAACTCTTTGTTGTTATTATTTGGTATTTTTATTGTTTCCTCCGTGGTTAAATACGTGCGATGTCTTTTTTTAGTTGTCACGGCGTCTAGGCATTACTACATCAGTAATCGTCGGCAAAACAGACTTAAGTTGACTTAACTTAAGATAGAGGTTTTAAATATTTCATTTTTATTCACCGGACACACTAGGAAATTCACCCAAGACATCTTTTTAAGGATTACAGGAAGAAAGTATTGTTAAAGCAAGTAACAAGTTTCTTGGACAAGCTCCAAAATAACCTTTCTAGAGTCAATATAAAATGATCCGAAACAAATAAATCTACGAAACAGGATGCGCACAAGGAAAACAAAAGAAATTAAACATTTATAAAAAAGATGTCAAAATAATGTTGTTAGAGCTCGATTTTCTATCGCAAAACAAATAACATTAAACGTTAACGTCACGAAGGCAAGTAGAATGGCAGACGTAAGGCGTACGAAAGCTTACCAAATATTTACAAGTGCCTCAAGTGGCTTAAAACAAATTCTCCAATAATCTTACCTCGTCTTTGTACTATTGTTTGCACTGAATTTCGCTACTGGCTCCGCTACCCTCGCCTTGTATTTTTGTGGAACGCCACTCAAATTGTGTTTGATTTCGCCAAACATAAAGCATTTGTAAACATTTAACAGAGTTGTATCGAGTTACACATTTCCTTTGGTTCGTACCGTTTCTGGCCCAACAAAAATATTTTTCAATATCAATTTGTTGTGATTCAGCAGTTTGGAAATGATTGATGGTGTTTTTAATGAGCCAGTACTGAACATAACATTTAATTTTATGATTCTGAATCCAGGTCGTGGGCTACTGCTGATTTATAAATATTTATTATACACTGTGAATAATAAATCATCATTGAAGACAACACGTACAGTGAACCAACTTATTTTTGTTGGTCATTGGTCATCTTAATACATTAATCGTTATTTTAAGTCAGGATAGTTTCGCAGATACTCTAAATCAATTTACGGCCTATAAATCAGAATTAAAATATACATATTTATTAAACTATTTTCAAATATTTTCAAGTAGTTTTATTAAAATTAAATAAAATATTTTACATGCGCGGCTGCGTTCGCGTGGTAATTTAATAAAAATACCTTACTCCTGGGGCTTATAACTATCTCCACACCAATTTTCACTTAAATCGGTACAGAAGTTTCAAAGATTTTTGGGTACAAACAAAAAACAAACAAAAATATCTTTCTTTTCTATAATATTAGTGTAGATAGTATAGATGACTTGATAAATACCAATGTTCAAAGGATCAAAGATTGTAAACATGAGTTACAAAAAATGTTTAGTTTTATTAAAAGGTGTTGAACGTATTATAAAACGCATAGGTACTTTTAAAGATAACTATTTTAAGGCCAAGACATTAACACTCACATAACACTTACTTTTTCAGACTCATGTAAACTTGCACGTGCAATATCCTAATTTCTTTTACGTTTTTTCTAAAGCCGTCTTGATGGTTTTGACAGTCTCCGTCGAATGTTTACATCGTCGCTGGCAACTCATTAGTTGTCACTTAGTCTCTCACACATCTGGCAAACGCATTACATGAGATTGAAGAAAAATATATGCTGATGATAGTTTTGTACGAGCGACTTCCTACCCTAATACAATACATTTAAATTTTAATTTTTTTGTTTTCTTTAGTGTTTTTGAAAATAATAAATTTGAATTAAAGAGAAATAAATAAAAATTAAATTTTAATGTTAGTTGTTGATACCTGGGTTGTAACCAAATTTTGGTATTTAAATATAACATCACAACTATCTAAATACCGTCAAAGAAACAACAAATTAACAAAACAAGAAGCATTGAATGTATTTAAAACTTAATTAACTTGCAAAAGCTATTTCTATAAATACCTGAATATAAATATTTTGACATTGACTTGTGTACTAGTATTAGATAAACGATAACGCTACCAGAAAGATAAAAGGCAAGTAAAAGTGAAGACAATAAATTCTCTGAAAAAGATTTCACTTTCAACACCCTTAACCTTTAAGCCCATTAAGCGACTGAATCCTTCCACAGCGTGTAAAATTAATTTCAACTTCAAAGAAACGCGATAAAATCCTACACAATCCTTGCTCATTTTTAAGAACAACATCACATTTACAAATTCCTTTAGAAGCAGTAGCAATATTAAAATCACAACGGTTCTCACAAAGACAAAGAGGGCGTCGACGCGAGAGGTATCAAACGTAATAAATAATTCCCTCGCTTCACGACAAATGAGGTCATGTGTTTCTCCTTTACGTTTTTTGTTCGACTTCCCGCGGGATCGTGTGTCTTCTATTTCCGTTTCAATGTATCGACTGAACGATTTGCTTCTTATATTTAGAATATGTTCGCTGTTTAGTGTTGAGCGCCATGGGGATCATTAAATTCGGGAACGCAGATGTCAACCAGCATCTGGTAACTTTTAGTTTTAATTTAACAAATTGATATTTTGTTCGAGCCATCTTCTGCAGTTCACTCGATGCCGGCGTGATAAATGTACGACATTATAATTATAACAGTGTTTATGTGCACAAGTTAAAGAAATGCTTTTCACATGTTGTTATTGCCTCCAATTCATTCTACGAAATGAAATCACACTTTATATGAGAATTGGACTAATCAAAGTTATTTGTTTGTTGTATTATTTGTTGGATAATAAATTAATAGGAGTTGGGTTATCCAACTTTTTTCGTCCTTTCTCCTAAATCCCAGTTTATAAATTCATTAAATCTTAGCCATTTATTAATTTAAGTGGTAAAAGGCAGGTATATACATAACTGTTATGGTTGGATTGTCATACTTTTCTCCAATGCAAATTGAGATAATTATCAATAATTACTTTGTATAAATCTGGATTGAGGCTAACTAATACTTGAAACAATATTGACGACAAATCTGTCCGGCCGGTTTGTCCCATTCCAACAATGACTCACCTAGTTCACAATAGCGGGAGAATGTTGAACATAGACATAATTGCGCATAAATCGATGTCTTGTCTATGATTTTGTTCAATGTCACTGCTAATGCTATATCATTTGATCTCGATTGTTCTCTCTACAATTTTCTCTTAAGAATATACAGAATATAAAGTAGGTACCGCGAACAATAGTTTAATTTTCTAAGCTCTTGATCCTTTGAACGTTTTACTGCGAACCTTTACTTCAAAGTCCGACTATTCTTTTAATCCTATTGTACTTTGACCTATTTAAATCACGTTAAAAGCAAATAGGAGTTTAACCTCAAAACCGCATTTAGAGTAAGCGCTGCAATCTTATGTACAATGGGTAACATAAATTGTTTTGCTAGACACTGGTCCTGGTAAAAGATTTTGAGCTTTATGTGCGGTGTCCAGAGTTGTATATTCTAGATTGATGGGGTGTTCTTTGTAATAATTGGAAGAGAGGCAGCCAGTACGTTAGGAACAATCAAACTTAACCTTGGGATCATTTTACGAGTCGCTTTCAGCTCGCAATAGCGTAATAAACATGTCGGCATTGTCGGCAACAAGTGTTACCGGCTGTGGCTACGCACGTGCTAACTGCTTGTAATAATGAAACAGTAATAGTTACGTACTTAAAAAAATACACAAACATATTGAATACTGCCGTCCAAAACGATAATAGAAAATACATTAGCAATTAACACATTTATCAATTTGGCCGAATTAAGTCATTGATCAAATGCGTCAACATAAATCATCACCACTGAAAATTATTTTCAAATTGATTTGATATAATTGGCGATTGCCCTAGATTTAGAGTTGAACAACTTTAAATATAACATATAATTTCTGTCCAAATTCAGTGCATTAAATGCTCAACTCAGATCCACAAAACTATGTTGATACGGTTTTATGTAGATAACATTGTACCCAGGTAAACTTAGATTATGTGTTATGGCTATAAGTTATTAACTAGTAAGAAGTTTACCCAAATTACTAAAAACCAAGTAAGTTATATTATGTAAAACATCAAGATATAAAAATCATATTCTAAGCAACGTGAAAGTTTGATGGAAAGTTGACGTTTTTACTCACTAATTGCACGTTACATAGCAGAGACAAACAATACTAAAAGTATGATAAATAAGCTCTAAGTGACGGCAGTACATTGTGATAAATATTTGGAGACTATACGTGATATGTTTGTAAAATATATCACGTATATGCGACTCAGGCGTGACGTATCGCACTCTCTTGATAATGCCTAGACGTATAGGCGAAACCGCGGTCGACTAAATAGACGAACATTACGTGAGTAACACCCGTATTTCATAATTTGAATAATGTTACAAACTCACGTCAGTTTTAATAAAAATATCACGTATAGTCTAACCTACTCTCTCGATGGTCTAATGCTTAGCGTATACTCTACCACGAGGTCGCAGGTTCGATTTCTGGGTCCGCAGTGTTATTTTTGAACTTTCCGTGAGGACATTCACAATAGCAGCACGGAGTTGGAATTGTGCCTGGTAGATGGCGATAGGCTTACCCCATCCGATGGGACCGAAGAACATAACAGGTGAAATGAGTGTTGTACACCTCTGCCACACCCTTCTGGGTAAAATATATATTAACCTTTTCGCTCTTCTACTAGTGGTAGTAAATATATTTTCTCTTTTAGTGGTTTGAAGCCACTTTTTTGTATAAATGTATAAATCAAATGCTTTATATTTATAGTCAACATTATTACTGGTTGTGATTGGTAACTCCTAAACTACGGCATAAACAAAAGTATCTATTTCATAGATATACATAAATATGTTAGCGTGATAATAAAATCGTCAATGCGTCAAGACTAGAGAAGCCAAACAGTTGTCGAACTCTGGGATAAGGATGAGTAAGCTGTATAAAAAAGGGAGGAAAAATATGTATTGTGATAACATTTTACTAAAACACTTTCTTCTTAGAGATAAAGAACAAATAACGAGGCTTTTAAGTATAAAATAAGGTTATAAAGATATTTATAGGTTTGATTCCCGCTCAAGACAAATCTTTGTGTGCATGAACATGGAGGTTTGTATTGGTCTGGATGTTTCTATGTATATTAAGTATGTATTTACAAAAAAAAATATCAGTATCAGTTTATTAGTTATTCTAGTACAAACTCTACTTAGATTGGGACTAGATGATGTTGTGGGGAAACTTGTGTGATATTCATGTGATAGTCATACCACAATTTAATTATGTGAGCTTGGGTATATTTACATTATACCAAAGAAAATTTATTAACATCAAAAAGTTAATTAAACTGAAACCTGTTTACGGCATAATAATCTCTGCCTCTTTTTTTTTTTTACTCGAAAGTCAAGAAAAATCTTACACAATTAACTTATTTGGTCACACTAGTTTTATTTTTTTACTCTTTAAATCCATATTTTTAGTTCGTAACAAGAGGAGGTAACGCTTGACGTTTTTATTACAAGAATCAACTTTGTTTTATTTTACTTTTTATACTGCAGATGTTTAGTTAAGCGTAATAATTATGAGAAAAATCATGACGTAAATGATCGCCAAAGTATAGAAAGAAGTAGTACTAAAAAAAACAGATTTAAATAAAAATCACCGTACACCTCTGCCATACTCTTCTTGATAGGCGTGATGATATGTGTTATAGTTAGATTCAAGATTCAAGATTAATTTATTCGCAAGCATATGGTACAGTAGATGGTAGGTATACATGTTTAAGAAGCCCGACATTTAATTAAGTAAGTATAATGATGATTTCTTTCGAACAAACAAATACGATTAACTCCTTAATAATGATACGATAGTTATACAATTCAAAAATAATACTTACTAGTCACTCATGTTCATATTCCTCTGAATATTATTCTAGACGAGGACACAAACCTCTATTTTCATCCCAATATTTTAGGTCATCAAATTATCGAGATTTTAGTATCACTGGCGAAACCGTTTGATCATTGTAACTGTTTTCATGTCTCTCCATCAGTGTCGCTATTTCATCATCCCAACAACCAAATGGGTTACAAATTCTGTTTTTGACATAGCATTGAACTGTTCACACTTCCTTTCAGTTCTTTCATGTATTTCATAAATAGATTCATTGGCACGATAGTCTCTCACTCGATATCAATCAACAGTATCGATATATTCTTTAGTGTTATGATGGCACCGGCGATTCCAACCAATAGCGTTCAGGGTTATATTCGATGAAATTACGATACCCGCTGTGAAATGCGTTACACTAATATAACTCTATGGGTGTGATCTCATTGTACAGTAATTTCTGTAAGTGTTATTACTTCTGTTTTATTATTAGTTACAAATATTGCATCTGTTGTTACAGTTTGTGGGCTATTACTTGGTATAACATTGGTTTCGAGTCCGCTTGTTTTGTTTGGGCCTAAATAATGAATTCTTGTAGAATCCTTGAGTAGAATAAAATTACGTAACATAACATCACGCCTATATTACCCATAAGAGTGTGGAGAGGTGTAGAACACACACAATTGTCTTGTTTTTTGGTCCAATAAAATAAAATGATAAATAAAATAAAATTTATTAAGTGCCAAGATGTTTACCTTTTCTTTACATTCTAAATATATTAGTATAAATGACAAGTCTTTGTAATGTAAAGAAGTTTGCAATCGACTAAAAAACTCATGCACCAGACTTAGCCTGTCCTGCAGGAGGTTTTTGTGATGAAAATAACATGTTAGAAATGGCGGTAATTTTAGTTCTTATTTAATTTTAAGTTTAATACATCTTTAGCAAAAAAAAATATAATAACATCTAAATTCTAAATTAATGATATCGGGGTAACAATATTTCACTTAATAGGGATGAGCCTTTCGCCTTCCACCGGGCACTAATCCAACACCGTGCTGTTATTGAGAATTTCCAGGCAGAAAATCCCAAACAACACTTTGCTCTACCTAGGAATTGAGCCCGAGACTTCGCAGTTTTCTTCTTCGTCGTGTCGATGGCTGAGTCAAATTTTATCTTGACTTGCCATCGTGGTGAAAGGATTAGCCAATTCGCTTTGGAGAACTCGCGAATTGTCCAGGGTGCGCCGGACGTAGGGAATCGTTGTGTACGTCACTCGGGGAGGCTCCTTTCATGCACCCTAAATGCTTTGGCCGCAAACAAGGTATATCAATAACTTTTAGTTGAAGATTTTAAAGGCACAAATCCTAAATCAATTCTAAGCTTATTATGTATTTTTTATGATCATTAAATAGACAGAGAATACGATCTTCTTATTTTTACTATGTAGCACTATAATATGCATATTTTATACGTAAGAACCTTTTTTAAGAAGCAGCGTAAGTTTAAAGATCTAAGCATACATAGGGACACACATACAGACAGCGGGAAGCAACTTTGTTTTAGACTATGCAGTGATTATTAGTTTTGCAATTGCAGTTTTCACTGTGATCACTGTCACAAAAATGTCCAATCTATACTAAAATAAAAGATGTTTTGTTTGTTTGTGCCCGGTAAGATCCGAATCTACTAGACTGATAATAATGAAAATTGGTGTAGATATAGTATAAGGACCCCCGGAATAACAAAGGCAATTTTTACTGACGTACCTCGAGGGCCAAGCCACGCACGGCAACTAGTATTTAATAAAGATTACAATCGTGACAATCCGACAATGTTGTAAATTTTTGGCGGTGTCACTAAATTCCTAATTCAGTATATAGAGTGGATATGACATAGCGACATTTATTTAAACCACAGCTGACCAGCTTGACGTGAAATAAATTGAACTGGTGGAAATGAATACTGACTATGTATCCGAAGCTCTGGTTTGAATAATGTCGCTATTTCGCATCTACCCTGTATAAAATTGTAAAATTATCATCTTTATGAAATAGCAGCAGCTATCGCAATCAAAATCGTTAAGAAAATATTCACCCCGTATAAAATTTTAAAATTATCATCTTTATGAAATAGCTATCGCAATCAAAATCGTTAAGAAAATATTCTAAATCCTAAATCTAGATTTAAAACAAACATGTCTCTCCATTCAACTCAAATTGTATTCTCTTCTTCGTAAAATATAGTACAAGGAAGCTGGTAATAGCCGCATACTTGATTTCAGTGGAGCATCGCTTTATATTCTTTTTATAGCATTCAGTGTTAAAGTACAGCAAACGATATTGCAAACGTAAACTAGTCATTCACAGACGGCACATATTGCTTTTAACATGCATGTTGTGGGAGTACTACGGGCTTACTACTGTAGTTAACGATTACTACTTATCAGTTGAACATTTTCTCACTTTCTAGTTATTTGTTGTAGAAAATATATATGGTTTTCTCTGCATCATCCAAAGGTTAACTGATAGAAGAGCATTAAGTCCGCCTTTGCAATGTAAAATTGCATGAAGTGTAAATATAAATAGATAATAATAATGTAAGTATAAAATTATTTAATCCTACTCACAAATATTATGTGTTGATGGAAGCTTAAAAAGTAGGTTACTAAGGGATTTTTTTATGAAATTTGGCAGATAGACAGCTTAATCAACATTAAAGATGCTTTTTGTTGTGGTAGGCAATACGCGGATGGATAGTATGTTATATATTTATCTTTTCTACCTTACAACTATAATTACAGGCCTGAAACCCTAATGCTTACAGTGCAGCGTTAAACTTAACCTAAAATCACATTTGTAATAAATTCACTTAATATTTAAGTCTAACCTTATAAACTTATAGATCTAAAATAAAAAGTTCTCGATGAGTGAAATTCTACAATGTGTGATTAAGATACAACGGATAAAAAATCAGTTTCCAAAATTTTCTACCGTAGACATTTTTTACTACAACTACCTGCGACTTGCAAACTATGGCTACCAGTAGTAAATGTTAGTTCTAGCCGTAATCTGTAAGTTTTAGTGCAACGTAACATTGGAATAAACAGTTATGTCGAAAAGAAATACGGTTTTGATCGTAGCTTTACTCGTATGGTTTCACTTGTTTTGATATAATTCGCAAGAAATGTTTAGTATATTTTCTCATTATTTTGAAGATCAAAGGGCTGCGTTAATCGGGGTTTTTAGTTGATGTGTTCACTGAAAACTCTTATCAGAATATGTAATAACATGATTATTTTAGAGAACGCTTAGAGACCATGACGTAACAACAAAGGAATTATTTAACGAATTTATTCAAAATCCTATTGATGTAAAGTATTGTCTTAATCTACCCCTATGGATAAGACGTGACTTTATGTATGTATGTCTGCATTTTGATAGTAAAGGTTGTTAAATGTATTTTAGTTTTCTAATTTATTTATGTAGGTTATGATGTCTAATTTTAAAAAAAAAATCTATACCTAATTGGCATTTTAGAAAATTATTTGCTTGATTAACTGAACTGCCTCGATGGTCTAGTGGTTAGACATGCGCCTCTCACTGCAAGGTCTTGGGTTCAATTCCCGAGTCGGGCAAAGTGTTATTTGTGAACATTTCGTCAAAAAAATTACAAAAGCAGCTCGGAGTTGAAATTGTGTCCGATAGATAGCGACAAGCTCATCTGAAATGTGGATATTGTACACTTCTGTCACACCCTCGGTAATATAGGCTTGATGTTATGTTATTTGGTTGATTAAAACTACAATCTCATTATCTAACAACATCATCTTAATTGCACAAACGAATCCATTACCACCTCCGTACACAGTACATGGCCAAACAGTATATTTGTATATCAATTATTCTTTCACCTACACTATTAACAACTGCTTTCCAATTAGACAGTGCTTGCAGTTGTAGATAGCACAAACAATAGCTACCTCCTTAATTCTATGACTTTTTAATATCCTATCGTCTTGAGACTTCGTCTAGCGCCAGCATTTTGTAAATATTTACAACTGCAATTGAGATGCTTTAATGAAAAAGTAGCTAAGCAGTATTTCATAGTCTGAATAATAAATTCTGTCTATTACACTGCAAGCTATAATTTACGTCTACTGCATCTGTTTTAAAAATAACATCATTGTTTATTGCAATAAAAAAAAAAAGAACATGTTTCCATTTTTATAGACTTTGGGTATTTTGAATCCCACCAAAAAATTTTCATGTAAAATGTTGCCCAGATGAGGGCATAATATGGCCTACAGTGACAACGATTCCCTACGTCCGGCGCACCCTGGTCAATTCGCGAGTTCTCCAAAGCGAATTGGCAAATCCTTTCTTCACGATGGCAAGTCAAAATAAGTTTTGAATCAGTCATCGACACGACGAAGAAGAAGAAAGTGACAAAAAGTTATGAATTCTCAATTAGAGCCAAGCATCTAACTCTAGATGTCCTTACTTTACAAGCCTTGACTTCGCAAATTCTATACCTTTATCAAAATATGTAGCATAGCCGTTTTGTTACTACAAAAACGACTGTATTACAAAAGATTAATTATTTTTTTCAATTTAATTACATTCACAGCACCGAAAAGGCTTAACGACTTATTTTTAATTGCTAAGTAAACTTAAGATGTCTTTATACACTACAATAAACAAACTAGATACTCCAAATAGGGTTAATTCTTAAAATGGCACCGTAAAATGATAATATGCACGACTATAATTGTTATAGTCGATAAGTAGCTTGTTATTCACAACATTATTTGCAAGAAACAAGATCCTAGAATGGTAACGCATCATAAAAACTGAAGTATTCGAGTCCAAAGCCAACAACACCATCCAACAACGATTGTTTTATTCTTTGCGAAACAACTATCTTATTTGGCGTGGAGCTAGCCAGTTGTAATATTCATCATGCCGTTGGCTCCGGTGACTTTAAACGGTGCATGTCCGTCTTTTATTTTATTTTTTTATTTATTCTCGCCTCGATTGTTGCCAGAGAGTAGTATTCATAAAACTATGGAAGCAGTTCCTTGTTTTACACACTCTTTTATATTTCAACAACCATTCCAGATGAGATACCGGAGACATTTTATAGTGTTGCAGTGCTGCCTTTACTGTGCAATCTCCATCCACTGGAAAATGAAAACACCGGAAAGTACACCGTTTAACTTTTAGTTTGTTTTAAATTAATTTGGTCATTTATAAGTCATACTTTGTCCTAAAAGGTACCAATGTTTTGTGTTAGACAAACAACATAATATAATGTTTTATACATAGTACCAGTGTTTATACAGTGTGTTCAGTTTAGGTTCTGAAAAAAATATTACAGGAGCTTAATTCCTTAGTAAAAGTTTATGAATAATACGTGGCTTGAATAACGCAAAAATCATTTGTGAAGAAAACATTGAAACAAGAAATCTTAACACATTTCATTAGGTATTAAATTATGGCAATATTTAGACCATCACATTAGAATCATGATTTATATCTATGCTTGGTTACCGTTAGTTTATGTTATTTTACTAGAAAATAAACAGAAATAAAAGAATAACATCATTTTGGTGCCGCCAGCTGACTTACGGACATGTTTACAGTTTCGTAACAACTAATCGTTCATTTTGTCAAATATCATGTCCTCTAGTGTTATAAATAAAACAAGCTGAAGGATGAATCACGCTAATGAATCAACCTATCCGAGATTACAAGATAAATCGCCTAACAGCTAATATTAATATTTCACTTTGGCCGATTAAGTCAAAGACGTGAATTATGTTGCTTTATTTACAATGAACTTGATGGCACATAGATCTCGTTAACTCCTCAACGTATTAACATTCAAGCTAGTCTTTACATCGTCTGACTTTAGTAAATTACTTCTAAAATTAATTCAAGAAAATTTTATAAAATTAAAATTATGTAAATAAAATATTTATTTATTTATTTTGGGAAACACACAGCTTTTAAAACAATCAATTAAATAACTTAAATAAATAACAACATAAGCCAATTGACAGTTTCCGCTTATGTGTATGGCTAAGTTCGAAACTAACATATTAAAAAAAAAATATAAATAAAATAAATATAAAATAAATATTCCAATAGATATTCATTAAACAAAAAAAAAGTTGGTCCCAAACTAGGCTAGCCTGTAACTTGGGCACAAAAATTATAAATATTTTGAATGTGTTGGTACTATATTTATCTTAGCTTGTAAATTAGGTGAGATTTACTGCTGATAATTACCGTGTATTACTGTGTACGGTTCCGAAGATAAACAGGCCATTATTTGGTCTTAAAAAGTTTCTGTCAATAAAAATCACCGCACGCGTCGTGGAGCCAGCCATAAAGTCACAATTAATAGACTGGATTACATAAACCATAACATGGAGCAGTCTAGCCTCTCCGAACATATCCTGACTACCGAAAATCACTCGAAACGACCGTAAAAGCGACAAATTTGTGTACGAGACTTCATAAATTTTATTAAAGTTCATTAAAACTTAGCAGCAGGGCCGAATGGTATTTTATTTACTCAAAAATGGACTTTATATCGTCGGACGAGCGATAAATCTGGATTTTATAATTTTTGTTTTAACGAGAATTCACCCGGTTGGGATTTCTTTTATGCAAGCCGCATGGTTATTTCCAACTTTAGCGACGTATTAATGAAAGTAAACTTTAGTCTCGGCTGATTTTGCCGGTACGGAATGTGCGTTTCATAATTTTATTTCGTACTTGACAATTTAATGTCCATGTTCTCAGCCCACCTTGTCAAGTGACACAGTCATTATGAATCGATACGCCAACACTCGTGGCTGTCAGCGAGAACCTTAATGCGTCTCATTAAGATGCCACTTTGTACTTAACTACATCTGAATATCAAGTAAACACGATTTTTTTTTTTTTTTCTCTTTATTTATTTTTAGGGACTTTTATACAAAAGTACATGCCAGTCCCATCGGACCATACACTAACAATAACTTAACTAAATCGTAACATAACAAACATGTAAATACTAATAGCAGCTTCAGAACTTGGTACAGACAATATAAGGTGAAACATCCCTATATCTAAATTATTTAAATTTAATGCCTTAAATAATTTTCCTCTAGCAGATTGGAACCTGGTGCATTCCGTCAATAGGTGTGATACGTCCTCTATTGTTCCACACACTTCGCAATTAGGTGAATTGGTCTTCTTCATTAAGAAGCCAAACTTATTGAGCGGCACATGTCCAGATCTCAATCTGTGAGCGATGACGACAAGACTTCTACTGAGCTTATTACTACTACAAAACCACGGTATACGAGGAGGCTCCGATACAATTGTTTTATACCAAATCCCTTTATTTCTAGATATTTCATTAAAATATTCCTTCCAAAGTTCGTAGCATTTATTTTTATATTTAGGTAAAATTTCACTAAAATCATTTTTAACAATTATCTCTTTCCCTCTAATACTGCCGATTTTTGCCATGCGATCAGCCTCCTCGTTACCTTTTATGCCTACATGTGCGGTGATCCATTGCAACTTCAGATCATAACCTGCATTACTTAAATTGGAGATTTTAAAAATAATATCATATGCTATCGATGCACCTCTGCAACCAGAGGCACATCGAGCAATATGCTGTAAAGCACTTTTACTGTCTACACAGATTAGTGCTTTCTTTCTGCCAATATTTTTAATATACACCAGAGCTTCTGAAATTGCAAGTAGTTCCAAAGACATGACTGACATATAATTATTTATTTTGAAACAGTTATCTGTATTATCCGGATTTAAAGGATCGTAGTAAGCAGCACCATTACCGTCATCGCTTTTAGAGCCATCGGTAAAAATGACATAATAATCTCTGTACATTTCATGCAGTTCTTTTATAGTTTCCGCTTTCAATACATTATAATCAACCGCCCTCTTGGATATCTTAATAAAATCTAAATTAACCTTAATTATACTATTAATATCAATATTGGTTACCCATGTTTCCAGACTAAACATTTCTAATATTGTGGACGATTTAAGATTTTCTAATTTAACTTCTTTATAAACATCAGCAAGCAACGGAAACTTTTTTTTAGACCAGTAGCTGGTCTTTCGTAGAGCACTAAGTTCTGACAGCAGCTTAATTGTTATGTTATCAGCTATTGATCGAGCCTTTAAACAATATTTATTGGCTAACCACCTTCTCCTTAAATGCAGTGGAGGAACACAGAGCTCACTCTCCATAACGTGGATTGGAGTGCTTCTAATAAAACCCCCCACCACCCTTAACGCCTGATTCTGTACTTTAATCAATTTATAAACATTTGACTTTGCACTATTGTCAAATAAGAAACAGCCATAGTCTAATCTACTTCTAATTAACGAAATATATAACCTACGCAAATGAATTTGGTGAATACCCAAGTAAACACGATGTATTTACATTTAGCTTCATATAAATAGAAGGATGAGTTCCATTTTAAAATTATATCTGAACACAAAATTCAAAGCATTTCTAGTTGCGTACTAATCTTGACACTCTTTCTATTATTAAAAAAGTGTTGCAAGCTTTCTTTTTAATGTGTCACTAACAGAACTTAAATAACAGGTTTTGTTAGATTTACAAGCGCCAACAGTTGGCAACTTTTTGTCAAGCTGTTAATGAAGATTTGTAACTGTCCGTTGGCTTTAGTGTGGTCTCACAAACGCTAACTTCTTTATACCAACACTAAAAAGAGAATACAAATCGTATAATTTATAGCTCGCTTTGAACTGATTTCGCGCCGACACGCCGTGCCGGGTCCGAACTATTTTCAAAATAATAAACATACGCTCGCAATACGCTACAAAGAGATTTAATTTTATGAAGACGTAAGCAATGAAAACGTTCATCTTTGCAAGACAGGCAAGACTGACGAATTAATAAAAGGCTTGCCCTACAGCGCTAGAACTTAATGGGAAACTAACAAGCGTAAACTAAAACATATAAAACAATAGTAACTGCAGGCTTCGGGGCGCAGATCGCAAACTTCGCCGGCCACTCGATAGTGCACCTGCGATAACAGATCTTCACTTAATTTAATATTAAAAGCGAAAAACTTTTTAATTTTCCTCTTATAACCTCCCGTTAAAGTTTAAGGAACTTCTATTTTGTTCTGGAAACTTGGTCTTGTATGCTCATGACGTGACATGTTTTCCGTTTTTTCGCGGCGAAAAAAAATTAGAGGCGGCCATCACTACGTAATTGAAGTGTCAAAAGTTATCTGATTTTACTTGCAAAACGCGTGGCGATATGAAATTTTTCGCGCAACCGAGATCGTTGGTTGGAAAAAAGAGAATTCGATATGAGGCGAGTGTCTGCAATCAGCATTCGACCTACATTCTTGCCGTGTTATGCACACACGTGCGATCTGACTTCCAATAGGTGACATTACGCAGCAAGTTGTGACTCGCTAATTGGATAGTAATTAATAGACATTGATTAATAGAGTGCAAGGCAAATTCACATTATTTGAATGGGACCCGATCGATTGCATGGTTGCGTTTAGAGAAAATGTTCATTAACTATTTTCAGTTCATTTGGTCTCATTATTTTTATTCGACTGTAAGTATATTTTTTAATGTTTGTTTCGTTATTTAATTAGTATGCTTTTTTTGAAAATAGAAATATGAGACTTTCTACTCAGCGAATAATATATTTCTCGTAGAAAAGCGTTATATGAATGTTACCAAGTAAAATGCGTTTACGTTTATTTGAAGACAAGCCGTAAAAAATCTTCCACAAAATCAATCAATAAACAAAATACGGAGTCGACATTGGCACACTTTAGAACGATTGCATTCGCAATTAAGCCCATTAGGTGTATCAACACTAAAGCAATTAACTTAAAGGTTATTTATTTCCATTTAATGCGTACTAAATGGAAGAATTTTACGGAAATTTTAACGAAGTGCGTTCGCATTGACTTCGGTCCAATTAAAATGGAAAAAACAACCTATGCTAAATGTTCAAATCGGTGTAACGATGTCGTTTTAAAGCCCTAACAAGGTGAAGTGGCTGTTCACTATTCACCGGTTAATTATACAGTAAATAGTGTAACCTATTTTGTAGGGCAATGTGAAATAGTGTTCCGGGATCTGAAGGCTTCGTTTGAGTTAATGAACCCTTATTAAAACAAGTATTTTAATTGCTTGATGATAATTGCACATTTATTGCCTTTCGTTGTTTCAGATTTTGATTTTAATGTTTATTGTAACTTTTGATTTTTGCATCTCAGAATCGGGGCATAAATTGCAACGTTTTTAAATTATAATAAAGTTAGAGGAAAATGTAATTTGTATTAATAAGCAATGTTATTTAATAACATTTATAGGCGAAGTTATATTAAGTTCGATTCCATAAATATTGACTTACACACATAAATACACATTAAGTTTACAAATACAAATTTATTGCACGTAATTAGGTAGGATAATTGTCATGTAATTTCACTTAAACTTACACGAAGTCGATATCATAAAAATATTATGAAATTTAACTATAACTTATTCTAAGCAAAAGTCTATTGGTCAATAAACCAAACATAATTCAATCCCCAAGCAATTTTTCGCTAGCATCATTTTAGCTTAAAGCACACAGACAAAATAGTAATCACAGGTCTCTGGGAGTATAAGCTAAGTCAACAGTCATCTCATAACTGGATACCGGGACGCATGCATTCTTCATGAGCTCGCCAAGCCCATCTCAGTTGAAAACACCGTGCTTAGCATTCGGTGTAGGCTTCTCGTCAGCTCTTGTGAATTTATGTGAAATAGCAAGTCTTAGCTTTGCTGTGGAAAGCACTGGAGTCGCCGAGTCGCTTTGGGTGAATGTGAAATGTAGTGAAGTGGATGAGGCTCTTTGCTTTTACTGTTACTGAAACTTTTCTTTGGAGGATTGTGAACTATTGCATCTAATATCCTAATAGTTTTGAGTGGTTATAACTAGACGGTATAGTCACCAGGTATTGTACTTGATGTCATAACATTTCCACGTTTTCAGTCTTAGAATTTTAAAGTTCTGACCTCCAATCACCTAAATTTTTGTTTATGTTTTCCTCCATAAAGATAATTTGTATCGAAATTAAGATAATTTGTATCGTATTTTCATCACAATGTTATATTGTTAATGAAATAAATGAAATGAAATAAAGATAGCGATGCGATAATAATATAAGACCAATACTGAAAAATATAAATTTGTTTAGTTATAATTATTTTATTTTCCGTAATAATATTGTATGCATCAAAACAAATTGCCAGTTGTGTTATTTGTTCGATCCTCGACGAAGTAAGAGTAAGGCAGAGTAAACACGTCAATGTTTTCTCCTCACGTATATATTATGCGTTTAATCATACCAAGGCCTGATTCTATATGGCAATTTTTAACGTAACATAAGGTGTTAGGATCGCTAGTGCACGACACATCGACGGCAAATACATCCCGTATTTATCGGTTTCCCTTTTACTTTTTAAAAGCTTATAAATAACAAGCTTTCAATTTGATGTTCAAAATCTTTAAAGAAACTTCATTTTTTATTGCAACATGAAAATATCACGACAATTACATGACTTAATTGAAACTGCTACGACATGCTATGTTGCCTTTGACGATGTCGTGCAGAATCAGTATGTAGCAAGTAGCGGAGTATAAATAAGGAAAATGTCTTCATGTTAGTCAAATTGGTACATAGATGCATAATAATTTTCTATCTCTTCTCATACGTTATGATTACGGAAACATAGCAAGACGGGTAGGTACTTTTAATAGGTAGTTCTTAGTTAGTTTATTATGTTATGCACAAAAAATATTAAAGCTTATTCCGATCTAGGGCTTTTTAGAAATCTTAAAGTCAACGGACTTTATGATGATCGCATCTTTAGTGATTTAGTCATTCATTTATTTTATTTTATTTATTTTGATTTTTAACATTAGGAAGAACGCCAGAAGTAATAACACCATCCAATGGCAAGGTCAATTACTCACATTCACTCACACAAGCACACCCAGTCTCAGAACAAATCTTTGCGAATCACACAAAGATTTTTCCCATTTGGGGATCGAACCCACAACACCAGAGCAGTGAAGAGCGGCGAGGCGACCGCTTAAACCACTACACCACACGTGCAGTCATAAACTAACTATAAACTTATCCATATGATGATGATATATTTTTTTACGTCAAACTTCTAATTTCATAATTACGCAAAAATTAGGGTCATGACCAAAAAGAAAGAAAGGGAATCATTCAAATTAGTTCATTAATTTGGTAAAAGCAAATGAATGAACTGATTCCGAATGTCCTGAGTAAACCCGCGGAGGTAATGCCCCCCCATTGTACAGGACTAGCTCAGCAATAATGCACGGAGGCAAATATTGGCACAGACAGGCACCGACCGTCAGGAACGAAAAAACTGTAGACAACTTCTACTGAGTTTTAATTGCAGTTTTTTATGGTTGCGTTTTGTGGGGAAAGATTTTGTGGTGTATTTATTATTTGGGTATTGTAAGAGTATTTTTTATGGACATTCAGTACAAACGAGTCTGATGTGTGGACTAACCACACATCAGACTCGTTTGTACTGAATTCATTTTTAGTTTTCATAATACATTAAAGATGATGAGGTTGATTATTATATATTATAATAGTTATTTATGCAACTGTTCTATAATGAGGGGTATTAAAACACGAGTGTGGGTTTATCACACGAGGCGAAGCCGAGTGTGATAATTATATCACATGAGTGTTTTAATACCTAATTATAACAGTTGCATACAAGACTTTATCTACACCCATGATATGAATCCTCTATAAATGTTCTGAAACCATAGGGTATTAGGGTACAGTGTTGTAAGAACTCTATGTAAATTCATGGAAAGTTTAGTGAGTATCTAATACAAAAAAACTATGTATAGGTAATAATATAATTATTTATTGTAATAATTATTTACATTTTGGATCGTACAATTATTAAAAAGTATTTTTTCAATACTATTATTGAACAAAAATGGCGGGATACGACGTCAATTCAAAAATTCGAATAAGTTTTTATTTAAATTACGGCGCTGTGGTAGTGAAACGCGCGTGCATGACATGTTCTTTTTTTGAAATTCCTAAAGATGCCATGAGAATGTGGCTGTTCGATGAGTAAAAAAGGAGTTGCATAATGAATTTCAGTACAACATTATAACACCCGTTTGGGTGTTATAATGGTTATTATGACACTGGCTGTTTTAATGTTGGCAATTAGCTAACTGTTTCAAGAACGTTTATAGAGGATTTATAGCATGGGTGTAGATAAAATGTTTTATATTAATCTCTATTTCAATTTATGTCTAGATATTATAAGATTTGAAATACGACATTATCGACTGGCGGAGTGGGTAGTGTGCCTGCGACCGACGCCGAGGATACGGGCTCGATTCCCGCATAAGACAAATTTTTGTGTGCATGAACATGGTAGTTTCTCCTAATCTATGTATAATAAGTATATATTAAAAAAGAAAAGTATATATGTATTAGTATCAGTTATTTTAGTACCCATAGCTTTGCTTAATTTGGGACTAGATAGCGTTGTTTATAAGTTGTGATATATTTATTTATTTATCTAAACCTACAACTATTGAGAAATGTCAAAGTATAGATGGTGTAATAAACCATGGTGACGAATCTGGGTGCAAACAATTGTCATCGAAAATTTCCTTGCACCCAGGGTCTGTTTTAACATTTCTCAATGGGTTTACGTTCAGATGAATCATAAATAAAGATCGAAATAATACAAAATGTAGTAACGGGGTAAGGTGGATGACATCACGTTTAGGAAAAAAAATAGTGCACGATTTAAAATTCAAAACAACTGGTCTTTTAAAATAATCGTACAACAATAAACCAAACTCGTTAACTCGGTCTTAAATCTACGATATGATAAAATACTCCCCATCCTTAATGAGACGTGGAAAAACGCTGGCTATGTTTAATCTGATGTCATCACGGATGCAATCTCCGGCGTATTGTTTAGACAGTACGCTTCGTACTACGCTCGTGGTTATTTTAGTGTTAATTAATTGCGTTTCGCGTACTCGAGTATGAATGAAGATTTTAAGCGAATGAATAGATTACGTGAATTAAGAGATCGTACTTGTTGGAAACTTTATTTCTGTTTTTAGGGTTTCGTAGTACCTATAAGGAACCCTTATAGTTTCGCCATGTCCGTCTGTCCGTCCGTCTGTCCAAGGCATAGCGACGAAACCGTTGGTGCTAGAAAACTGAAATTTTGCATAAACATGTATGTTAACTATACAAAGAAAGTCGTAGAATAAAATTTGGAAAAATATTCTTTTTCGGGTAGCTCCACTACATGTAAAGTAGGGATGTTTTTTATTGTCGCCTCCCCCATAGTGTGGGGTATTGTTAGATAGGACTTTTAAAAACGTTTAGGGGTTGCTAAGACAGTTTTTTGATTTAGAGATCCGTTTGCGAGATAATTAACTTTAAAGATCAAACTTTTGTTCGAGTAGAGCGTCCCCCCGCCCTCTAAAAGCTAAACTACTGGATCCTAAAATCTGAAAAAAATTGTGTCGGTAGTACATGTAATGAACTTTAAAGGAAAACTATAGCGGATAAGTTCACTTCATTAGTTCAAGAGGAATAGGGGTCCGAAATGTCAGATGCAGTTACTCAGAATATTTCGTTCAAAATTCTTGAAACATAAATAAACAAACATACTACAATATAAAATCACGCCTTTATCCCACGGGGGTAGGCAGAGACGATGGAACGCCATGTGCTTCGCTCCTTACATACCGTACTTCTTTCGCTTCCTCAGCATTCATACATCTCGTCATACGTGCTAGCTGGTTTCGTGTACTACAAACATTTCCTTTCTGAAGGACGCCATTTATCTGGTCCCTATATGTCTTTCAAGGATATAATAAATAATAAAATAAATAATTTCGAGGATAACATAAATAAAATAAATTAAAAATAATCATTACATATCTAGGTCATACATAAGATCACGATTTTTATCTCAAGACAAATTACTAGAACAGGTTGAGTGAAAAATATAAATTATTTTACAAAAGGACTCGATAGATGGCGTTGTACTCGTTTTCTGAATCGTTTCTGTCGCCTACCCCATAGTGTGGGGTATCGTTAGATAGGTCTTTAAAAACATATTTAATGGGGTTGCTAATACAGTTTTTTGATTTAGGGATCTGTTTTTGCACAAGAGCAAATTTTTGTACGAGTAGGGCGTCCCACCCCCCTCTAAAAGCTAAACCGATAGCTTAAAAAATCTGAAAAAATCACGGTGGTAGTATATGTAATAAACTTTTCATGAAAACTATAGCGGTTACTTTAACTTAATAAGTTCTAGAGTAATTGGGGTCCAAAGTGTAAAATGCAGTTACTTAGAATAATTCGTGCAAATTACAAAAACCTTGACTTGTATGAAGATGTTACTTGTTTAATACAGATAGTTAATCCCTTTTAAGTCGAAATATGTTGTTACGACTAGCTACGGAACCCTACTACGCGTGGCCCGACACGCACTTGGCCGGTTTTATCTTATAACAATTTGTGTGATAGTTTTTACTGTTCTTATTCATTAAACGTGTCTGTAAAGGTATTTTAACGAAATGAACCAGCGTGATACTATTGTCTTAAACTTAATTAGATTTGATTTTGACAGTAGAAAAGAGACCACGAGCCAGCATTTGGGATAGCCTTAAAGCTCAATATCATGTTACCCCTTATCCTGCAACGACCTACAAGCAACTCTTTCAGGGCTTACGGACAACCCTAATTTGCAACAAATATCCCTAAGACACCTCAGGTCTTCCAAACCTATAAGTACAGTACCGAAGAAAGTACTCAACTAAATATGTACAAGCTCATTTTATTTTGCCGCAAAACGAAGAAAAAACAAGAGAATTCCGGGGCGCATTATCGGAACACATTTTTCCCATCTGAGGAAGTGCGATAACATGAGGCAAAGGATTTTATGTTCAAACTTTTTGCTACCATCTACGGAACCTTACGTTTATTACAACTCTTTAATTATGTAAGTTATTTTGCTTTTTCTTCCTTACTTAGCACTTTGTATAATAGACTTTAGGACTTTCAACAAGGTTTTATTATTAGTCTTATACTATGCAGTTAAAAAGAAAAAGAGGCAGATAGCTAAAAAGATGGGCCGATGACATACGTAGAATAGCAGGGACTCTCTGGATACGAACAGCAAAAAAAAGAGAAGAATGGAAGAAGTTAGGAGGCCTATGTGTCAACAGGACATCAGTATGTCCTGTTGACACATAGGCCTCCTAACTTCTATACAATAAATATACAGTATATCGCACATCAGTGATCAGTATCACTGATGTGCGATATACTGTATATTTATTAACTGTAAATTTGTAAACTTTAAGTAATAAAGGCTTTATTATTATTATTATTTTGCAGTTGGCATTACATGTAAAAGTAAAAAGTAACTTAAACATTTTTAGTAACTAAATAGTAGCTTGGTGAGTACCCACTCAAATATATGCTACACGTAACGAAATATTATGAGATGTAAAAATCTGTTGGATTAGATATTTTAAAATATGATATGCTAAACATATTTCATTTCGAAATAGACCACAAACATTTTATTCGATTCTTGCTTCAAAGCTTGACGTAAACTTTTCTTCAATAAAATATTTCTTCCTACCTATAACGACAGTCTTAACATTCAAAACAACAATTTGTTTATACTCCACACTATTAATTTTAAAAACAGATCGTGAACCCAAAACTGTGTCGCAGTAATAAAGAATAACACATCTTAATTCAAAAAGCCTGTCAACGATATAATAACTTTCTTTAATTTCTATACCGCAGACCATCAAATGTTTAACGAGACCATCTTTATTACAAATTTGGCTTCATTCCAACTTTAGATAACGAAGCACGTCCCTATTCGTTTAAATTTATTATTTAAGCTCTTTGGTGCCGGACACGAGACTAGTCCGAGACGATACTAAGCTGGATCGCGGTAAAAGTCCACATTGATACAAATTAGGTACTAGTACCATGGTTTTATATAGTACAAATAAGAATGCAAACGACGTGATCACTTATTGAAATGAATAAATAACGATATGGCCTGAAATTAATCATTCGTTACAATCTAACTGAAACAATCAGAATCTTGCCTACAGAAGCCTAAAGAAGTCTAAAATATTAATAACATCATAAGGTGAATTTAAAGACCATTAAACTTGGTTGTATTTAGTTACCTTATATATCAAAAAAGGGAAACGTATAACGAATCACCCCGTACTGAGTTATGGACGTCTAATTGCAGTTACTACTTATATAGGTACAATGCTGATATTTAATTGTTAGATTAAAAGCTAACAGATACCAACATAATTGGGAAAAGGCTCAAAGAACGAGAATGATCTTGAACATAGAGTTGGGCTTAGATTGGCCCCGCATTTTAAAACGAGCTTATATTAGTTAAAGTAGAATTCGTGTCGACTCCGGCTCGGTACAGTGCAGCATAAATATAATCTTAAATGATTGATAGTGTTAGCTTAACACCTCGTTGGATTCGTCTTGATTGAGTGTGGGCTTTTTGTTATGTTTGATCAGTTAACCGATGGTTTGTCTGATTGGGTGTCTTCAACGTTAATTCTTAAACAAGACCCCATTGTATGGGGCTTGCCTATAAGGAGCGACATACGGATGGGGAAGAAGACGAGTAAGCATGTATGAAAAAGTATTATTTACTAAAGAGAAATAAATGTTAACGTCACTGTTTCTACAACTAGAAATAGTGATATAAGATTAAATATAAGTCGCTTTTTAAAACGTATTTAATTGTATTCATTTAAAAATAAATACTAACATATGAGCTGTTAAGATAAAATTATTATTTAGTTAATTACTTACTCATAAACTACAAAAATATATACGTTTGTATATATATACTTGTAATATATATTATGTTTAAGTAATTTATATATATGAACTAGGGTGTAAATATGTATACGGATTTAGTTATATGTAGCTCTTGTACTTGCTTCTTAAGTTGTACACTTATTTTGACCTCTATGGCATCATCGTCTCCCCTATTGCCCTAGGTTTGCTGGGAGAGAACTCTGAGTTAAGCTTGCCTTTTGTGTACTATTACTGTAATAATATCTATTTCTTTGTAATTTTTTTTGTACAATAAAGTTTTAAATAAATAAGTAAAAAAAAACACTAACACCACAACCATCCTTGTCTAATGAAGTTAACCAAAATTACGTAGTTAATGCTTACAACACACATGTCATCTATTCCAACAAAAAATGTTCAAGCACTTTTTTTTTGCTCGTCAACGTTTTGGGCCGTGAGTCCGCGACATAAGTGGATGTAATAAGCGTGTCAATAAATCAACTTTTTACAAGAGCCAGGCGTAAAAACTGTTCGATTGCAAATTGTATTGATGTCAAATTGGTTTTACGATACTCAGCGACGCTGAGAATTCAGTTATTGCCGTCCAATTATCGAATCAATCATAATTTACATATTATTACGATAAAGCAGGAGAGTTGGTTTTAGTGTTTGAATGCGCTAATCGCTGAAACTGAATAGGTAAAAGAGTTATTTTTGTTTTACTAGGTAACATTTTGAGCGCTATAATTTTTTGACATTACAATAAGAATTTAGCAGTAATATAAGTGTGGGGAGTAGCGATTAGGACATAATTGTCTTCTGTATTCCTGCTTGGGATAAATTATTACTTAAGTGTATTGATGATCGTAGATTCGAATAGCTAGATGTGCTTTTTCTGGATTGTCTAACAATTTTATGAAAAAAGGATATATTTTTGTCTATACTAGCATTAACATTTCAACCGTTAGTTTATAGTTACTCGTTTATAGATATCATTTATAAAAGTAGATATAATACTGGTAATAAAATAAGCAATCTTCTAGGATAATTTAATGTTTAATTGAATCTTGTAGAAATATTTCAAGTAAGTCCATAATATAGTCTTAAATACTTATTTATCAATCGGTACATTACAGTATCAATAAAATCGGCGAATATTTTGCACGAGCATTTTATTTGAAACTGTATTTTATCATACTGAAGACATAACATAATGCTTGAATCAAACTTGTATATTGGTCAAGTATATAAAATACGATAAACCATCCAATGTTTTATGTTTATATTTAAACATGTAAAGTTGACTGTACAACTAACATGCAGTCAAACCAACTTTTGTATTTTGAATGAAAATCCAATCAACCGAAATCATACCCTTACAGCCGTCGCAAATCTCTATAAACATTGAAACGTTTGGAAAACCAATAAAAATAGACGTCGAAAATCAATACTAAATAATAGCAGACCGTTTCGAAAAGTTAGCTTTGGAACTGGGAGCTTGGCGCAAGCTTTGTTTGATTGATTGCAACACAAACACAGATTTTTTATTCCATCACGGCTGTTTGCCCATCCGGTGCCGTAGGCTTCACTTTTGTTATGCAACTCCCAGGAAGACTGCCAATTTAAATTTTGTATTCCCTTGATGAACTTACTTTTTAATAAAGTAACTTCATAAAGGAAAACATTTTTTGGGAATGCTATAGCAACATCTGCGCTCACAAAGTTTTGTATTGCACCCATCGCTGTTTTCTTTTTTCAAATAAATCAAAATTTGCCCTTGTAGACAACCTCGCAAAAAACATTTTCTTGAAATATTAAAACTAATTTCAAAAGTATTTTAACCTAAAACTTTGTTTTACGAAAAGTATGAATCATTTTGTAAACTTTTGGGACGAGTATATCATACTCCGCTTCTAAATTATTATTTTTTGGAACAAAATAAAGTGAGGCCGCATTTGTACCTAAAATTAATTATTTTAGAGTTCCCTAGTACCTACAAGGAATCCTTACAGTTTCGCCATGTCCGTCTGTCCGAGGTATAGCGTCGAAACCGATTAGCTTAAAAGTTAAAAGTTTGCAAGAATATGTAAATTGAAGATGTTATGTAAAAAATATATTTTTATTCGGGTACACGTAAAGTGGGATGATTATATTTTATCCCGTGGTATTTTAATTTGATTTAAATTAATAAGATCTGATTTAGAAATTCGTTGACAAGATTATTAACTTACAAAGAGAAAAAAAATTGTACTCAAAGCAAAAATCTTATAATGAATGACTAGTAGATGTTGTTATTCTTTAATATATGTAGATAGTAAACCCCTTGTCATTCCATAAATATGTTGTAACGGCTGACAACGGCACCCTACGTCGCGTGGCCCGACACGGACTTGGCCAGTTTTAAATGATTTAATGAAATATAATTTAAAAAATGAAAAAAAAAGTTGATTGGTATTACTGTTTTTGACTCAGTTTACTTAATCATTTAAACACTAATGCCGCAACACTTGTCAAAGTAATAGTCACCGCAAGGAGATTCAGTTGCCATTAATTAAAAAAGAAGAAGAATATTTTTTAAATAATAGTTTTTGCTGCTATAAAGACAATTTAAAAACTATTCATAGTAAGAAAATAAACTGGATTTCTACCTGAAAAATAAATCAATATCAGACAAATTGAGATCTGACCTAAATATTTGAAACATACAGTGAGTCACTCGCTATAATCTCTGCTATCTCAAAAATAAACCATCCCCAAATTTACGACAACCAAAAACATCGTTCTCTAAAAGCGAATTATCACGTGCGAAATATCAGAAGCATTACAAGCACTTGACACAGCGTTGACATTCTTGTTTAAGTAGTGAGATCACTTTTGCATCATCAGCGAAGAATCTCAGCCATTCCACAACCGAAGGCAATTAAGAAATTTATTGTAATAGCTCTATCTAGGGCGGCCATTACGCTAACGATCGCTAATTCGGGCCTTCAATCTTTAAAAACAATTCTAATATATGGCAGTTACTACGGTTTTCTTTTAACTATAGAATATGCTGACTATTATCATTAGGGAAAGAACTATTTGAATTGCGCTGTAAAAATAGCGTTGAAAGGTTGGGCAACAAAGGTAATAACTGTTAGGTTTATGACGATGTTATTCAGGTTAAAGTAAGCCAATTAGAGGTACCTCTTACTTTTCTTAAAAATTAGCGTAATTTAAATAAGCCTGAGGTAATATTAGTAACAGCAGCGGTAGCCGAGTGGTAGACTGTAGAACTGCGAAGAGAAAGGTTTCGGGTTCGAACCCACGGCACACACCTCTGTCAATAAATCGTTACGATTCGTCTTTTAGAAGATATGTGTGTTTTTATCATATAAATTATCGCTCGCTAACGTTGAAGGAAATCATCGTGAGGAAACCTGCATGCCTGAGAGTGCTTATAAAGTACTCGAGGGTGTGTGAAGTCTTCCTATCCTCACTTGGCCAGCATGGTAGACTATGGCCTAACCTTTTTCATCATGAGAAGAGGCCCAAGCCCAGCAGTGGGACATGTATTAGATACAGGGCTGCTAATAAATAATAGTAAATGCCAATCAAGAGGAGTTCACCGTACCAGCGCAAACACAGCATTGTTATGAGTAAATCGCAATATTCTTATCGCAAAAGATGTATTTGCGACATGTCCTACTTTCCATAAATACTCAGAGCAATATCATGTGCCAGTGCATGCAAGTATCCAAACAAAAAACGCATTAAAGCGCCTAAGTAAGCAACATTATTAAAATCGATTCCGCAGCGCAGTGCGTTCGCATCAGATGAGCATACCGCATCCACATTTAAAGATGATTTGTTTAAAATGCTGCAACCACAGGCCCCGTGATGAATATCGCAGCAGTGTATTGGAATAATGATCCTGCCTTGCACTGCATTCAATGGCATTTTGCATACAATATGGTAGATGGATTTATATTAAAATATGGCCAACGTCAGTGCGGTTGCTCACAATAAATTATTCATTGCACACAGTCAATTTTCGTTCAAGATAAACAGTCCTCGTATAAGTATATCAAATTCACAGATGCATCGTGGTTCTCATAAATATTCAGATTACATATTATTGTTCTCGGCTTGTCGGTAATTAGATCGCCCACTAAAGGAAGCTTCGCCTTAATAAGTTGGTAGCGACAAAGTTTGTAATAAATTACCTATGTGGCTTATGACATGGAATATAAAAGTAAATGGAAGTGGCACTTAGTTACCACGGACACGATACAATAATTATAAGGCAATCATAAATATTATTATCATAGTAATATAATTATTTCCATAAATTAATATTACATCTAAAGACGTCGCATCAATTTTGTCTAGTACGTTTAAAAAAATGATTTCATTTTTATATCTTTACGAGATTTTATCTAATATGTATTAGCTGTTGCCTGCGACTTCTGCCGAATGGAATTATTTATAATATGTAGCTATGGTTTTATACCCGTGTTATAAAAGATAAAAGATAAATTTGGATTTTTACATTATATAGAACGCCAACTATCCAATTGTCCCAATGACAAGGCCAAATACACTCATTTACTCACACAAACACACCCAGTCTCAGAACAAATATTTGCGAATTACACAAAGATTTGTCCCATGTGGGGATCGAACCCACAACACCAGTGCAGTGGAGAGCGGCGAGGCGACCGCTTAAACCACTACACTACACGTGCAGACATACATACATTACTGCTGCACTCACACCGCTTTTGGCGGAATGCTCACAAAGGGAATCAATTGCCCCCGTTTTTGCAACGTATTTTATATCACTGCTGTTCTCGGTCTTAGGCGTAGCGTAATCTCCTATAAGCCTTCCTTTAGCTTTAAGTTTGGCCAAAGCAAAGCTAGCTGTTCAGTTTTATAATATTAGTAGACTATAACTTTCCGTCAAGTACTTCACAATTGCAGCATGGAGTTGGAATTGTGGCGATAGGTTAGCTAAAGGCTTCTCTTATCCCATGGAACCAAAACATAACAGGTGAAATGTTGGTGTTGTACACCTCTGCCACACCTTTCTGCATAATATATGGACGACCAAGTGAGGGTAGTGGACAATATCTGCGCTTCACGGAGACGACGCTAAGCTTCACCAGTCGGCTCGTGACCAAGACTGATGCAAATCATTCGAAACGTTGAGAATATGTATTTACCTTTATAATAATTACGCGATTTAGAGTTGTCTAATTTTTGAAAAATGTTCTCAAATCGCGAAAGTAAAAAACATATTTTAGTTGATTAAATAGTGTGGATATTATAATATTCACACTGATTAACGAAACTAGAGAAAAATCACTTCTTCCAGTCCTTCCCATTCCACGGTTTATACCAACTCTCTTACTCATTACAGTCACATTCGAGTATGATAATTTAGTAAGAGGAACACGATATCGGATCTAATCCTTCTCGTAATGCATAACGAGCTGCTACTCCAATATGGCCGGCCAATTTGTAAATATTTAAATACCAGGCACGATTTTAAACCAATTAGTAGACATAATTGGCTTACAACTGCGGTATATGTTATAAGCTGTTATGCATGAGCATATGCTTCCTCACAGTGACAAAAATTGTGTTATCAGTAAAACGATCACAGATATAATAGGTAGTATGATAAGCACAACGTCCGGTGGAAAATGGGTCATTAACCATTCTAAATTAGGATGTACTCGAGATGACGTCATAGTTCATGATTATAGTTGACTGGCGACGTTAGATTGAATAGTCTTGTGTCTTATGCTAATCATTAAAACGTGTTCTAGGATGAAAGTAACGTTATTAGTGTTATTACCTACTAACATAAGATGTTCCTAATAACAAGCTATTACAGTTGTCCATTGTCGATGGTCAATGGCAATAAATGTTGTGTGATCTCTATCTTATGATAACTACAACATCTAACTGAATGTAATCTCTTTTTTTATTTCTACGAGGGGCGAGTCTTTGACTTTTCAGCTCTCAAACATTATATTGTAGATGTATCTTTGCATCTGAAGACTACCAGAAAGTTAAGGGTTTCATACACCATCAAACAGAAAGCCCTATAATTTAACTGCAGGTTAAAGGTGACAAGTTACTATTTCCTGCCTGGCTCTTGTCACGAGCAAACACGTATTTAAGTATATTTAGATATGATATGTCTATAAAAATTAATAAAAACTTAATAATATTGAAGTGACAACTCGATTAGGAATGTATGGAAAACGGGCGGTCAGAAGTCTTCTCTTAAACTAGATGTTTTGAAATTGTTATTGACAATCAATTATACTACCTATTCATTGCAAAGATATTCATAATTGATTGCTATTATGCAATTATGCATATTAGTCTTTAGTCAGTCAAACCTGGTACGTTAGTCTATTTGTCAGAGCACATAGGGCAGGTAATGAGGCATGCCACTGTATATTGACTGTATAGTCCATAGACGCATAAGTTGGGCAGCGATGTGAAGCAAAGCAAGCTTAGTGAGGTTAGGTTATGGATGGGTGAAACTCATTGTATTCCTACAGAGCATAACATAAACATATCAACATATCACATCATAGGCAACTTAAAGATATTTAGAACATTATATTTCTTAGTAGGTACTACTTACGTAGCAAGCAGACGTGTAGTGTTTCTGATGATAAATAGTATCTACAGACCCTTTTTTAGGGTTCCGTAGTACCTACAAGGAACCCTTATAGTTTCGCCATGTCCGTCTATCTGTCCACGGCATAGCGACGAAACCGTTGGTGCTAGAAAACTGAAATTTTGCATAAACATGTATGTTAACTAAACAAAGAAAGTCGTAGAGTAAAATTTGGAAAAATATTTTTTTTTTCAGGTAGCTCCCCTACATGTAAAGTAGGGATGTTTTTTTTTTGTCGCCTACCCCATAGTGTGGGGTATTGTTAGATAGGACTTTTAAAAACGTTTAGGGGTTGCTAAGACAGTTTTTTGATTTAGGGATTTGTTTGCGAGATAATTAACTTTAAAGAGCAAATTTTTGTTCGAGTCCCCCCCCTCTCAAAGCTAAACTACTGGATCCTAAAATCTATAAAAAATTGTGTCGGTAGTACATGTAATGAACTTTAAAGGAAAACTATAGCGGATAAGTTCACTTCATTAGTTCAAGAGGAATAGGGGTCCGAAATGTCAGATGCAGTTACTCAGAATATTTCGTTCAAAATTCTTGAAACATAAATAAACATACATAATACATATATAAAATCACGCCTTTATCCCACGGGGGTAGGCAGAGACGATGGAACGCCATGTGCTTCGCTCCTTACATACTTCTTTCGCTTCCTTAACATTCATACATCTCGTCATACGTGCTAGCTGGTTTCGTGTACTACAAACATTTCCTATCTGAAGGACGCTATTTATCTGGTTACTTTAACTTAATTAGTTCTAGAATAATTGGGGTCCAAAGTGTAAAATGCAGTTACTTAGAATAATTCGTGCAAATTACAAAAACCTTTGAAAGTAATGACTTGTATGAAGATGTTACTTGTTTAATACAGATAGTAAATCCCTTTTAAGTCGAAATATGTTGTTACGACTAGCTACGGAAGCCTACTGCGCGTGGCCCGACACGCACTTGGCCGGTTTTTTATACTGAGAAATGCCTTACGCTTACCACTGATCCGGGCAGAGTCAGTGGTTATGTTCGAGTTGCACGGACTAAAACCCAGTGTGTTCCATCAACAAGACTTTGCCGGGGTGCCAGGTATCGCTCGCGCATAGACGCTGACAAACTACAGACCCTGGTGTTATTATATATAAGCAAACCAGAACACAGTAGTACAGGCACTACTATTTGGCAGCAAGTTAAAGGGGTGACATGGTGTCAATACACCTTAGAGGTGTTTTCACAAAAGCTCTATCAACATTATTGAATTTCTATTTCACATGACGTGTAGACACGGGAAATTACACAACCAATATCTTCCATATATCAAGACTTAATTTACTGTAAGATAAACACAAAAACTAAACAAGGAAGCGAGTACTTAGAGATCAAAGTTTAACTCAGCATTGATAGTTATTCAAATGCCAGACCCTTTCTCTGAAAGTAAAAGGCAGTGAAAGGTTATAACAAATATCCATTCATAAACTTTAATAAATAAACTCGTGTTCGAAATTTGTGCCTGTCAATAGCTATATCGACGGTTATGACGAATAGCAAGGTTTACTAGCTGTCCATTTGACGAATGTTGAACATGACCTTACAATTTATATCTCGGATCCATAAATCATTCTTGAACGCCCGATCAAAACTGACATGGAGCTCTCATACTTGAATTAAATTACTATTGATACAAATGGCTCAGCCCACAATACAAGAATATTTTTTTCTTAAATTTTAGCTCCGTCTACGAAATGTCCTGATACGCACGGAACTTTACAATGCTTAAAGCAATTTTAAAGTGATTTAAAACTCTAATCTATAGTTTAATTGGGTAGTTCAATTTTGTACCTTTTTTTTTATAATACCTCCACAGCGAACGAACGTGTAGTCCACCTGATGGTAAGTGGAGTACAGCCCATGGACATCAACAATCCACAAAAGTAGATTATAGATGCGTCGCTGCAGCTGAGGACAACGGTGTTATGCCTCATGTGCCAGTAATTTCAGGGCCTGATCTCACCACCAAACCGGAACACAGTAATGGAAGCACTACTGTTTGGCGGCAGGTTAAAGGTGAGACGGTGGTGCTGCCGCCCTCGAGCTCATTCACAAGAGCTCTACCACCAGTACACCTACATTTATTCCAGTGTCAAAGACTATCACTACAAGGATAATGTTACTTTAGGTATCCAGAATAATACAGATATACGACTAACGTTAATAACGTTTCACACACATACCTCCTTGATGATCCCTTCAGGTAGCAACACGCTGAATCTTACTTATTTAAAGTTTATGAACAGTTTGTGCAAATTTTAAATATCAAAAAATTTTAATCTGTAAAAGTAAGATTGAGCATTTTGTTAGCCAACCGACATGTTTGCACAAATTGTTTGTGCAAGTACTTAACTAACTTTAGAAAATATGTGCGCTTATTAATAAGTGATTCATCTGAACTTATGAATAATTCGTGCTGGTAACCTCTCGAGACGTAACGAACCAACTTTTTTCCCGTATCGTAAGTGTTTGCTTCGAATGAATAGCAATAAAAAGTTTATGATTATGGCTTTCATGGAAATAAAATTGTGTGATCAGAGAAAGGAGTTATAGACGCGAGGCAGGAAACATTCAGTAGATACTCTTTGATATAAAGAAATATACTCTTTTATATAATTTATTAGGTTGAGTGTTTGAACTAATACCTTATTCAGATGTTCAAAGAGGCGAAAAATAAAATTAAATATTTCGTCGAAATTGTAAGCAAACAATTTCGATAAACGATTTGTTTGTGATAGGAAATTAAATGTTTGAATGTTAACATTGCCGTTTGATTCTTGCTTAATTGAACATAATGTTGACATTGCTTTATTAATAGATTTTAGTAATATCAACACATTTTTTTTTACTTTGGAACTGATGGAATATTTTTATTTAAGGAATATTCCACTTGCAACATTGCTTGCAACCCATTTTGCTCAAAAGTGTAGTATTTTGTGGATGTTAGTAAGCTAATAAGCTATACCACAGCTAGTCAATTTTACACGTCAGTTCATCGGTCTTCTTCTCTGTAGATATTTTATCTTATATTTATTTTTATTTTCTGAAATATTATGGCGATTATTATTTTTATATTTACAAGAACCGTGAACACATTTACCTTCAAAATTATACGTATTATTAACAACAAAATAATGTTGCAATATTCCGAAAAAGTTACAAACTAATATCGCCCTTTGTAAATGTTTATGGGCCGCAGATGCCACACATAAGGCGAACTGCAAGTTTATTTGCTTCATACATTGATAAAATTAAACAAGTCAAAACCACTGGGTTAAAAAATCCATTCGTTTTCTTTCCAATAGTACAGACGACTACTCATCAACATGTACATTTCCAGTATAAAATGGTCTGGCGTTATATAGGCTGCTCGGGCAGTGGGAGACCAGCTTATATTGGCAAAGTATAGGTTGATAAGTTGCCGTGTGTACAAGTAGCGAACATTGTTCCAGGTAAACCCTTTACAATGTTACCAACCAAAATAAAAGAGTTCACTTTGAATACATGCAGCGTACAAAAGACTCTCGTATTATACAGGGTATAAACTAAAGGGCTATTTTAGAAATATTTACTTTAAAACAAATTTTTGAAAAAAATAAACAACATGTCTAAATCGCTTAATTATTATGAAGGTAAATAAATACTTATTCTCGACGCTTTGTATAAATCGCGTAAGTTTAAAAATATGTTACTTTTGATACTTATAGTCACTTAAAATATAAACTGGTTTTATAAGTGTTTTGACATGATGTATAGAGACTTTATTTAAGAAACATCAATGATCATTTTCACTAAAATGAAAAGCTTAATGAAAAAAATGAACAGTTGAGTGAAATAGTGAATACTTTGCACGACATTTTGTCTGCAGTATTTTAAATTGTAAAAAAAAGCATATTTTATTTATTTTATTAAAACTAATAGCCGTATCAATAGCATTCCAGTAATTTGCCTTTATGTTTCATAAAATCATCGTTTTCACTTATACACAACTTATTTCTTAGTGCAGCCAAATAAATTAAAATATTATATAAAACTTTGCTAAAATGATACCACTCCAATAAACATTATTTCTTCCAATCAATCTATAAATTAATTTCGATTTATGGACCATTGGTCTCAACCACCCTGTATACAGTATAGCTATAATGACGTGGCCTAACAAATTGGCACGCGAATCCTGAGCAGTGATAGATGGGCTCGCGACGTGCGTTCGAAACAAAGGCCAAAGTGTTGGTTGCAATCACATAGCCTATTCAACAAATCTGGGAGCTAGTAAGAGGATAATGGATGACGCAGTTTATGACAGGGATGGCAGATTAGTGTTTTATTGTGCTGTAGTTTTTATTGGATATTCATGATTGTCATCATAAGTTTATCTAGCAGAACTTAAGTATAACTTTTTTCAGCTGAGTATCTGATAACCTGAAACCTATTTATATCTATCAAACCCAGTCATTTAAGTAGCACCTGAGTTTTTTGTTGTCTAAAACTTAAGAAGACTTGCGTGATCTTTTAAAACAGAAAGGGCCGTGAATCTTAAGCGTTGATAAATGGGCTCGCGAGGTGCGTTCGAAACAAAGGCCAAAGTGTTGGTTGCAATCACATAGCCCAGTCAAAAAATCTGGGAGCTAGTAAGAGGATAATGAATGATGCAGTTTATGACAGTTCAGCAGTGGTGTTTTTTTATTGGATAATCATGTCATGATATGTTTATCTCACAAAACTTAAGGATTGTGATAAGTTTTTTCAGTTGAGACAGAATTATCAGCGCTGCGGTGCTTTTAGCGCTGCAATATTGTGCTGAGATGCGTACCATTTCTGGCATTATGAATCATATTTTAAAATTATTTAGTTTTAGACGCTTTGTAATGTGTTTTCTTATGCCGGAATAAATGATTTTTCTTTCTTCCTTTCTTCTTCCTTTGAGTATCTGATATGTTAAACCTATTTATATCTATCGAACCCATTCATTTAAGTTGCTCATGAGTATTTAGAGGTCAAAAAACTGAAGAAGACTTGGGTGATTCATTTAAATCAGATAGGGCCGCGAATCCTAAGCAGTGATAGATGGCCCCTGAAGTATGTTTAAAACAAAGGCCAAAGTGTTGGTTGCAATCACATAGCCTATTCAACAAATCTGTCAAGATAAAAATGAAAAATGTCAAGATAAACAGCAGTAGTTTTTTATTTTTTTTAGTACAAACTAACTTTCCGTTACCCATTTTGCACATCAATAAAGTGCAATGGAGCTGATTGTAATTAAAGAAAAACAGCACACCTCAAAGCGCTGCAAAGTTTTAGTTTTATTAATTTTATGCAGCAGTTTCAATACCATTTTAAGTTTAGATCTCACCGCAAAAATACAAGTTACGTTACTTAGTTTTTTTTTGGCCTACTTTCTGCACATCAATAAAAGTGCAATGGAGCTGATTGTAATTATAGAAAAACAGTACACCTCACCGAGTTGCAAAGATGAAGTTTTTATTTCTTTTAAACAGTTTCTAGCAGCAGTTTTAGATACAACTTAAAATTTAAATCTCATTACAAAAATACAAGTATTTTCAGTAGATATATTCTATTCAATAATTTTGTATTATTTTTTATTTGACGTATATATTGTTAGGTTTATATTTAGTTTTAACGTATTTAATAATTATAGTGTGTAGCATATTAAAAATTAATGGTATTTTTTTTATTTTTTTTTATTTTGACCTAAAATAAGATGTGACCCACTAACCTTATAGATGTTTACAAGAGAACTGAAGGAGTGACAAGAATGAGAAATGTTCCGAAGACATAAATAAACTTGTTTGACGAAATCGATATGTTTTATTACGAAGAGTCACAAACTGAACGGTTTATTCGTGCGCGATGATCGATGCAATATTTTTTTCATATCCATCGTACTAATAAAGTTAGTTAACTATGTTCCTCATGTCGGGGATTCTCACATAAATATTGAATGAGTTGGGAACTGAGTTGTAATATTTTTATAGACTAATATAGGAAAAACGGCTAGGGTGGTAAAAAAAATGTGACTGTTCTATGTTGAAAGTTGCACTTAAAAGTTAATAATGCTGCTGAAAACATTAAGCTACAGTGCTTCAACAAAATTAATCACGTTTATCGTGCACCTATCGGTGATTATTAGAAAAAATACCACAGTACTGACAAATGTTATACACTTTCGAAAATAACGTAAGTTAAACGTCTGATCAATAGAGCAATTAATAGAGGAAAGGTAAAGTTTTCAAGTTTTATTTCTATAAATAAGTTATGTTAGGTTTGGTTAATAATCAGACTAGTAATTATTAATAATTTTCAATTTATAACATTTACCGTAACATATTTTGACGACCGGATGGCGGAGTGGGTAGTGTACCTGCCTGCGACGCCGAGGTCGTGGGTTCGATTCCCACTTAGGACAAATCTTTGTGTGCATGAACATGGGGGTTTGTCTTAGTCTGGGTGTTTCTATGTATAAATTATGTATGTATTTACAAAAGAAAAGTACATATGTATTAGTATCAGTTATTCTAGTACCCATAGTACAAGCTCTGCTTAGTTTGGGGCTTGATGGCATTGTGTGTGAGTTGTCAAATATTTATTTATTTATAAATATTTATTTTATTTTATATATACAGTTTTGTGCAAGACACCCTTTAAAATAAAACGTCGTTGGTAAAGTGGTAGTCTTAGCTTCGGTCAAATCAAGCATAACGCATATAAAATTACTTCAGAAAAAAAATTAATGGGGTTGAAAGAAACAAGGAGTCCATCCTGTTAATACCACATCCGATCACTTCATAATTTCGAGTAAACCGCACTGGCACGCGAGCAAAACTCATTCAGCCAATTAGGAGTAGGCAGTGTTGCAACCAATCATCGTTTGACACAAGTCAAATTGGAGTTTGAGCGTTTTGGTTTGATTGATACAAATCGAGGTCATCGACTGATTTATCAGCCTATTCTCAGTTGGGCTCTGTAATTAACTTTCATTACGGAGTTGAAGAAGACTTGTTGCTTTACTAACATGGTATAATAGCAGCCCTGTATCGAATACATGTCCCACTGCCGGGCTCGGGCCTCTTCTCATGATGAGAAGGGTTAGGCCATAGTCCACCACGCTGGCCAAGTGCGGATTGGTAGACTTTACACATCCTCGAGCACTTTTAAGGCACTCTCAGGCATGCAGGTTTCATATGAATTTATATAATAAATACACACATATCTTCGAAAAGACGAATCATAACGATTTATTGACAGAGGTATGTGCCGTGGGTTCGAACCCAAGACCTTTAACTTTGCAGTCCTAACTTCTCCCACTCTGCTATCGTTGCTCTTGACATGGGTATTCCAAAGGTTAGCGACATTGGCCTCCTTTTTATAGGTTTTAGTTTTTTTATATTTTTAATAGTATTTTATGTCACTGTTATGTTTTTTGTTTTGAGTCCGACTTTTATGTGTCAAATTGTAATTCTCTGATATGTTATTAAATAATTAAAATTAGGTACCTAAGTTTTCGCCTTTAAGTCACGAACCCTTCGCTCACCAGTAACACCAAACGTCAAACTTCTTGGCGACTCGCGAGAGAGAGAGCAAGATATACGTTAAGAGTGAACCGAACACGGGTTTTGTGAGACGGTGCATTTTACGATCCGCCAAGAATTTTGGTTTTACCTTTACGTAAAATTGAGTTGGTAGGTAGGTTGTGGGTTGAAAATACATAAAGAAAGTTGACTGTTTTAGTACCTACAGCAAGTGCGAAGGTGCCAGCCAAAAAGTTTGGGAGGATTAGTGCTTGTTTGTTCTCTTTCACGCGAAAACTACTAGATGCACTTTGATGAAATTAGGAACCTATTTATGCCACCTAGGTAAACTTATGTAATTTTAGGTGCGTGCCTACTTCTTTGCAACGTATCACGCAGGTGGAACCGCGGACGACAGCTAGTTATGAAATAAAGTGACCTAAAAAGGTTTCCACTACATATCTCAAGAGCTCACTTCACGTAGATTACTTATTAGTTCAGAGCAAATTAATAATTAATGTTCAACTTTATGTGTTCTGAAGTTTCAGTGTAATCCTGATTAATAAATGATTCTAAGATTTGAAATGAGGGCAGGTCGGTTCGACCTAGAAACATCTAGTAACGATCTTAGACAGCCGCTTAAGATGAAAACATAGTGAAGAGATAAATTTTGATGTATGCTTAAAAGATGAAAAGGCTGCTATGTATTTTGATTATTTTAATATGCTCTTTGGTACACAAAGACCGACGTTAAAGGTATTAAATAGAAATTTAAAGTACTTGAAGCAATTGAAACGTCTGTGACACAATGGTTAAGACGTTGGACGTGCTAATGAGAGGTCGTAGGTTCAAATCCTGGTTATTATAAACACCAACGTTAAAGTTCCTTCTAGCATAAGCAAGATAAAAGAAGGATTTTGTTTTCTTTTAACTAGTTGTTAAGGTTAAACTAATTGAATGTATATCTAACTCACATTTAGAAAAATAATAACATCAAATATACCGTGAGATCGTACACCTACAAAAGCCGCTCATAAACCGATAAATGAAGGAAAACGATCGTGAAAATATAACAATCCATCATGTTGTCATGTTTTATTGTGCTCAGCGGATGCCAGAAGATTATTTACATTGAATTGATGGCATCCCAAAGGCTAACACCGTCTGACCTTCACTTTGCGCTGTGAAAGCAATACCAACTGCAGTGAGCGAAAAAATTACTAACGTCAATCTTCGCTAGCTTATTTGTCTGAGTACAAAAGATACAAATAAGATGACTCGTTTATTTGATGCTGTATTGGTTTTATTTTGTTGCAGATTCTTTGGACATGGCTTTGATTTTATATAGTTGGCTTTGGAATTTCGGTCCCAGAATTTGGATAAACAAGATTTTTTTGAAGGAACGTTGTAAGCTGTAGAATTAAATGAATGATTGCTTTATTTTTAAAAAAAGTAAAATCAAAGTATCTATATTATAGTCTATTTTTAACTAAATTTATTTTAACATTTTCGAAATATATCATAGTATGGTAAATAAATAGCAGATTCGGGGAAATTACATAACGGAATTTGGTATCCGTAAACCACCGCATATTTTAATCATTTATTTAACACCTGACATCTAAGTCCATGAACATAACCGTTTCTGTTACTGTTATTGTTCGTGTGTTTGACCTAGTTAGTTGCGACCTTTACATAACAAAAATAAATACCGATTGAATTATTATCTGATATAGATATAATTATAATGATTAGATCACAATTTAGTTTTTTGAAAGACAATTCAAATGCCTTTAAAGGCAATATAAGGAATAAAATATAAAATTACCTGAAATTACTAGCACATGAGGCATAACACTATAGTCCTCAGATGTAGCGACGCACCTACAATCTGCTTTTGTGGATTGTTGATATTCTTGGGCTCTAGTTACCACTTACCATCAGATGGACTATACGTCTGTTCGCTAAATACGTAGTATTAAAAATAATCGTTTAAAAAAACTAAAAAACACGCTTTTAAAGTATGTACTTCTGACTAAAAAGTGAAAAATAATTCCTTATAATAATATAAGCTTAAAATGGTAATGAACAAAAAATACTAGTATTATTGTGAAAAAACGTGGGGCGCTCTGTGCCATATTTTTCGTCTATTGAGCAACCCACGCTTTTTCACAATAATACTAGTATTTTTTGTTTATTACCATTTTCAGCTTACATTAGGAATTATTTTTCACTTTTTAGTTAGAAGTACTTTAAAAGCGTGTTTTTTAGTTTTTTTAACCTATTATTTTATTTTCTACTTTTTAGTTTGGTTTATTTATAAGAGCATTTTCTTAATTATTGTTTTTTTTATTTTTTTTTATCGAATAATTGCATTGTCATCGATCTTTGACAGGTGTGCAAAATTTTAATGAAATCTGTCCGTTTAAAGTGGGTCAAAATCGAGTCCAAAGGAGTCGGTTACGTACATATTTACATACAGATGAAGCTAATATAAGCGTGTTTGTCTATTACGCCTTATTTTTTAAATAAGGCGTAATAGACAAACATGCAGACACACAGAATTACTTCCGAAACTATTAATAAAGAAAAATTTAACGTATATGAATCTGAATAACCTCATACTGGCGTTAGTTTTTTAAAAGTAAATAAGAAGTAAGGATTTTTTGGGATATGCGTGAAAACCCTTGTTCCATTTTTCCGTAACTAAGGTCAAACGGAAACGCTGATACTGTGACCTCACAGTCTTCTTCTTCTTCTTCTTGGGGTGCATGAAAGGAGCCTCCCCGAGTGACGTACACAACAATTCCCTACGTCCGGCGCACCCTGGGCAATTCGCGAGTTCTTAAAAGCGAATTGGCTAATCCTTTCACCACGATGGCAAGTCAAAACCTTGACCACCTTACTGACTGTCCAAAATGCCCTACCACCTGCACAAGTGAGGCGTTCATAAACGCCGATGAGAGCGCCATAACAGTGGCAACTTATTGGACCAATAAAATTTGACTCAGCCATCGACACGACGAAGAAGAAGAAGAAGACCTCACAGTTAACCCTTAAGACCTCGATGTTTCGACCCAAAGAAATTGCCAGTAAAGAAAGATTTTGACCCAAAAGACTAAATAAGTATTTACGTAGATAATACATAGTGATTTCTTTCTGAAACTGGAAATGGCTGTTTTTGTACGAGGCTTTCAGCAAACAGGATTATAGCATTTGTAGCCCACCAGATGGTAAGTGGAAAATACAGCCCGTGAACCTCCACAACCTGCAAAAGGTTTTACATGCATCACTGCACCTGAAGATTACGATATCACGTGTCAGTTATTTCCAGACGGGCAAGCAAGATTCTGTCGCGTTTTTGTCATGTTTGCCCATATAAAAATATGACAAAAACGTTACTGAATCTATCTCGCGCTTGTATGCTTGCCAAGCGGTGAAATTAGGACCTCCTAATTTCACCCTTACATCAATACAAGCTCTTTCCTTGATACAAGTACTACTATAACTTGAATACACGTGGGAATACGACGTGGAATCCAGTGATAAATATAAATATATACGAACTCTCATGAATCAGACTCGATTAGTGTAGTGTGTGGCGGAGGTACATCAAAAAATTAAAAACAAACAAAAGTGAAGGTGGTTTTCAAAAAATATCAACCTCACGAACGGAGCCGGGGCGCTGCTGTATTAGTCTGTTTGCGACCATGGCAGAGAACAACCTTGTCGAAACGTCAAGCACCGAAAGGTAAATAAAAATTAATCGCGTTAATTCCCGTTTAAATCATATCAACAAGTACTACTGTTCGGCAGTAGGTAAAAGCCAAGAGAGTGATACTTTTTCCTTCGACTACTCTACCGCCATTATAAAGTTTACAATTTGCAACGGGAACGTCCCATCTTTATTGAGGGTCAGAACGAGCATAAATCAAAAGCTGCAAACAAAGCTATATTGTATTCGGACCATAAATCAATTGAACTCATGATTAACCAACCATCGGTCAGTAATGATAGCATAATGAAAGCACGAGATAAGATATTTGCGTCTGAGAATATTAATGAATGTCGCGACAACTCGTAATCAATTTATATCAATATCGCCAATGGGCCGCTCTGTGCTTGTTAGCCGGCATTAATATGAATTTTAACCTTAGGGTTGTCAAAAGACAGGATGACCTAGTTTAGATTTCATTTTTTTTTAACTGCCTCGTTGGTCTAGTGGTTGGCGTATGCGCCTCTCGGGTTCGACGCCCGGGTCGGGCAAAGTGTTAGTTCTAAATTTTCTGTCAGGAAATTCTCAATAACAGCTCGGAATTGCAATTGTTGGATATTATAGTTGTACCGATTGTAAAAAATAGGACAGGAGACATAGCAGACAAGGGTAATTACCAGCCTATTTCACTAGCAACTGTGATAGCTAAGATGTTTGACAGGGTGCTTGACTCTCACCTCAGTAAATATACCAAATTACATGACTCACAGTTTGGTTTTCGTGCGGGGCTATCAACTGAGAGTGCCATTTTGGCATTAAAGCACACTGTCAAATATTATACTGATAGGAAAACACCCGTGTATGCTTGTTTCCTGGACCTATCAAAAGCCTTTGACCTGGTTTCGTATAATCTCATGTGGAAAAAGCTTCGGGAGGAGGGTGTTCCTGGGTCACTAGTGTCTATATTATCGGTCTGGTATGACAACCAGAGAAACTTTGTTAAGTGGTCAACTGCCTTGTCCGATCCATACAAACTTGAGTGCGGTGTACGGCAGGGAGGACTTACCTCTCCGAGGCTTTTTAATATTTATATTAACAATTTGCTTGTGGAACTCAGCGGCACCCATGTCGGATGTCACATAGATGGAGTTTGTGTTAATAACTTCAGCTATGCGGATGACCAAGTGTTGCTGAGTCCCTCGATATGCGGGATTAGAAAGTTACTTTCCATTTGTGAAGTATATGCCGAACAACACGGCCCAAAGTATAACCCTAAGAAAAGTGAGATGCTAGTGTTTAGAGGGAAAAATAAAAGTCCAACACACTCACACCACTCACACCAGTTCAACTAAGTGGCACACTTTTACAGAGAGTTACTCAATTTAAATATTTGGGACATATTGTAACCGAAGACTTAAAAGATGATCTGGACATGGAAAGGGAACGCAGGGCGTTGGCTGTGAGGGGTAACATGGTGGCTCGAAGGTTTGCAGGCTGCTCTGTCCCTGTTAAAATAACACTTTTCAAGGCGTACTGCCAAACATTTTACACCAGCAGCCTTTGGGCTAACCATACCCAAAAAACGGACAACACCCTGCGAATTCAATATAATAATGCCTTCAGGATGTTGTTGAGGCTTCCACCCTATTGCAGTGCGTCAGGCATGTTTGCGGACGCACATACTGACGACTACCATGCAATTATGCGTAAGAAGGTGGCGTCAGTAATACGCAGAGTGGGTGGGAGCAACAACAGCATCTTGCAGGTATTTGCATATAGGCTAGATGGGCCGACAATGGGGAGGTTTGTCAAGCTGCATGTTACAAATGTTGCTTGACATATCTCCCATATTGCAAAATAGTTATTAGGAACATTACTAACATAGTCTTTTTAAGTTATTTTACTAACCCTAACTCCATTATAAATTGTCTAACTAACATAGTTCATAAGCAATTTGTACTAACACACTATGAGCCTATTGTAGCTTGAAAATAAAAGATTTTTATTTTATTTTATTTTAATTGTGACCAGTGGATGGCGATAGGTTCTATCCCATGGGACCTAAACATAACAGGTGAAGTGTGGGTGTTGTATACCTCTGCACACCCTTTTGGGTAATAGAGGCGTAATGTTATATTATGTTATGTTTTCAAGATGACAGATAATATTGAGTTTGAATGAACCTGCTACATGTTTTTTTTTTTTTTAAAACGATGCCCGCACTAGGAATAACTCCTGTGTCGCGGGGTTGTTCACAAACATACATTTCACACACACAAAGCACACCCAGAGTCAGAACAAATCTTTGCGAATCACACAAAGATTGGTCCTGTGTGGGGATCGAACCCACAACACCAGCGTAGTTGAAAGACCACTACGCCAACCGTGCACTCAATTCTACCTATGATCACGACCTAACCATATAAATGTTATGCATAATAAATTTGTAGGCAACGTTAAACAGGAGAATACTAATAAAAATCATAATAATGTTATGTAAGCAATTTTCAAGCTCAATTGACAGCGAAACAGTGGCAATACAAATTATTACAAGCCCACTGGTACATTGATCGCGAAGATAACGTCAAATACATTATAATCAATATTTTTGTCAGCTATCTTATCTACTTGTATCTATTAAATTATTATGATAAATGACATTAGAAAGTCAATGTCGTTTGTGCAACTACATGATTATATTGAAGGTAAATATCGATATCTATTAGATGACCTGATTGTGATTACTGTGTGTACGATAGTTAAAATTAGTATTAAACATAAAATGATGGTCGAGCTCTTTTGAACGAGCTTGAGAAAGTAAGTACCACCGTATCTCTATTATTTACTGCAATCTACTTTAAATATCCTGCCTCGTTGGTCCAGCGGTTAGCGTATGCGCCCCTCATCGCGAGGTCTCAGGTTAGATTCCTGGATCGGGCAAAGTGTTATTTGTGAATTTTCCGTCAGGAAATTCTCAATAACAGCACGGAGTTGTAATGGTGCCCTGTGGATGACGATAGGCTCACTCCCTATCCCATGGGACCCTGAACATAACAGATGAAATGTGGGTGTTGTACACCTATGCCACATCCTTTTGTGTGATTTTATGTTATACTTTGCACTAAAGTATCAATTTGTTGAGATTTTTCTTTTAGAATTGATTTTTGTATGAACTTCTATTCTATAGCGTGAGTAGCAAAATGTCCAGAATCTAGGCAATTCTGAATACAAATTGTGTCTTTTTTTAATGAAAATTTAGAAGAAATTAATTTAAATAATACCTATCGATTTGAAAATCAGGAGGCAGCCCTACTCGTCATCTATTCGAATTAAGGCAGAACATGTGTGGCATCTGCGTATATGCATCGGGACGGGCCGATCGTAAATACTGGTATCTGCGTTAACAGGAACATGTATATATACTGAACCATTACAGGACATGTCGACAACAGTACATTGTCTAATTCTATGTATATTTTATTGTTTATGTAGCATTAATTTCGATAGCTGTCACATCCAATTCTGGGTTTTGTGAAACCGACACCGGAAATTGCCGTCTTAATTAATTTATTCATTGAATTTAGTTTCGCTACATTGATAGCTTTTTGGTTAATTAATGCTAATGTATTACTAATAAGATGTTGTTATATAATTTTATTCGATTCGATACATGTAAGAATGCAAGTTTTATTAATTAAAATACGTGTAAAATTTTCGTTGAAATTGTATGTATTCCCAGATTTACCAGTGGTATAAAATGCAATACTTATGTTTACTGTGGGAAGTATACATAAGCCGTTTTTAGCCTTTTTTAAATCCTTGTATGTAAGGGCCAAAAATGTATAAACCAGTTTTAAAAAATCTTTGACTGATGGAAAGCTATTTTATTATATAAAATTTCAAGCGGACAGATTCGCGGTCAAGCTAGTTCGTTACAGTACAAAACAGATATTCAAGCGTTGACCAATAACGCCACTAACCCTATCGCTTTCATCAGGCCGCGTCTTCATCCACGTCAATCTAATTATTTCAGACTTTACCAAGTCCAATGTAGGCATACATAAACTAGTAAACCAAACACAAATTGGTATTGATCAAGTTAAGTAACCACAGTAAATTAATGGGCGAGTGACCAGATACATTATCTGGGTTTTGACCTAGCTATCTCCAGGTCATTAATCGTTTTGGTTGTGGTGTTCCATCAATTACTTTGGTTCGAGAACATTCGTCAGAATGGGTGCCAAAATCTTGGTAATAGAATGGCTGGATTAATTGTTATTGAATATCTTGATACTATTATTAGCTTTAATTCAGGACTGGTCTTGCTTGATACGGTACGAAAATACGATGTTATTCACTGTAAGTCTTCTATTTACAAAATAAATAACTACTAGATTCAACTCAAGGTTTCATCCACATGGTCCATAATTCAAAAGTGGCTTATGTTTTTTTGTACGCCTTTAACAATCTGCATAAATTGTCATAATTATTTAATTTTGAACTTTATTAATTGTGAAAAAGCGTGTCAGGAAAATCGATTTACTTACTATTGCTTTTATAATAGGCATGGTGACTGAACCATAGACATTTAAAGGATAGGATAGTAGGTAGGATACCTTATTAAAATAAAGGTAAACATAAACCAAATGCAAGAAGTTTTAGTTACATACTATCTAACTAATAATCCAACTCAATTTATGATCATTCGATTTCATGGGTGAGTCAATTTTTTAAATACGAAATTATTTAAAGATGTTTTTATTAATAAATTACCCACACAATTTATAGCAACTGTAATAAAACCATTTTCATAAAAGCAATATTTTGTATAACTATCAAACAAATTCATAACTTCACATACAAAATATAGCGTTACCTCGGTCTTATGTACCGTTTGTTTAGAGCGTTTGGGCGAGTCTATTATTCATGTGAATTTTAAATTGTATTATCTTAAGAAATTTTCGTGTTAACAAAGTAATCTTTTTAATGATGTTTCTTACATCGACAAGTATGTCGATTACACGAAAAATATTAATTATGCCTATTGAAGTAAGAAACTGCTTTCATTTCACAAACTTCCTTTACGAAGATTTGTTTGTGAGAAGTAGTTTTCAATATTTACATTCCTTTCTTTAAATAACAAGTGTGGCTAACAAGCTGGCAGAACCATGCCGATGTTAAGTAATAATTATGGTGTGTGCACATCTGCAAACAAGCATGGCTTCTTTATTCTAATTGCAGGTTTTGGCGGTACCATGAAACAACAAGAATGCAGCCGTTGCTTATTCGTGAATCTTCGATGACATGCTTTGTGACAAGTTTTGACTCTTATTCAACTGATAGTAAGAGAAAATTGAATGCCATAAACAGGACCTGCAGGACAGGCCTAGCCTAGTGCAGGAGATTTTTGGCCATTGCCTTTACATTTTTTATTTTATTTCTGTAAAAAAATTAATTTGTTAAATTAGCATAAGTTCCAAATGTAAAAAATGTGTTAATTTAAATGGTACTGAATAAATATTTTATTTTATTTTATTTTTATGTTCTTCTTCTTTCGTGTCGATGGCTGCAGTCATATATGAGTCCAGTTCGTGGCCACGCGGATAGCATTTCATCGGCTTGCATGAATTATTTAGAAAACATTTTAATCTACATTTCAGCATTAAGTATGATTTAATGTCACTTGTTACATTCCAAGACTAATCTCATCACCCAACTTAAACTTAGCAGTGCGAGCTATTATTTGACAGAAGATTAAGATACTTGTAATATGCTAATGTAAGTAGAAAGTTTCATCTAGTTACGACAATTTTTATTGACTATTTTTCGTTCGAACTAATTTGGCGGTTGATGGAATACTTTTACTAAATTAAACATAACACTATTCATCGCAAATATAACAATTAAACTTTCTATTTCATTTCCTATACTTTTTCTAGCACAAACTGGTTCGACCAAACCAGAAGCTTTCATTGTTAAATGCTTAGACAATTTAACCTAAAGGACTAGTTATTTTAAGGCACCGCAGCCAAATGTGGAAGAACGCTGCTCTTGCACGTCATAATAATTATAAAACTAGTTTTCAAATAATAGATGCGCGGCACAATCTACTGCCCCGTCACCGCTCTCTCACGAGTTTTGGCAGACTTATTTGCATAGATATTATTTGCTATCATTTCCTCTCCATATTGATTAAGTACTCTTTGGTTATATGTAACAAAGTGTTGGACCCATTCGATTCACTTGTAATTACACGAACAACCTGTCCAATAATTGGTTTAACTGCCGTCTTAACACGACATTCCTTTATCAATTACACATCGATATGTAATATGCAAAGATATCATCTATTGGTAACTGAACTTCGATGTTTGAGAGATGTTCGACTAATTAATTTGGTCTGTTTGTGTTGTAGGTATGTGGTACACTCTTTAACGCTGCATCGTATTTTATATCAAACAGATCATGGTTACCTTTGGATGGTACGATATCCGTTTAAAGATATTTATTTATATTATTAATAAGCATTTATGGACTTTATGCTCGGAATCCATACACATAGCAGTTAAAAAAAAATAACGTCTCTCAATCCTGAAGCGTTATAAGGTTAACTTGTACTTGTTATTTGTAAATAGCTTGTTGTTTGTAAGGGTGGGTACCTAATATGGTTTAAGAGATAACATTTATCAAATTTTCACATATTAAATAATTTTTGTAAAAAAAAGATACCTAACAAATAATATAGAGATAAAATCAAGACAAACGGTCCGATCAAATATAAATGACTACTCATTTTACCAGTATTTATATTCTAATAAGTAATGAAAGTATGAATCAGATATTTCCTAAGTACAGTTCCATTGTGTTCAGACAAAATGCTATTGAATATTATTGATTGATTGTTCATCAATCATGGCTGATTTTCTTGATAATTTACTGTTTGAAAAACGGACTCACAAATACAGCTTGAAATTGAGTAACGGTTAAATAAAATATGACTAAGCTTTGAATATGGTCTTACAATAATTTTATCTGAAGGCTTTTTACGATGTATGGTAGAGAATCGGCCTATATTCTACCTGACGGCAAGTCAGAATACAATCCATAGGGATCTAAATCCTAAGCATTTTAGAAATAACAATTCTGATGTTTTGCTATATTTTAGCTTTTATGACCTTTTTACTAGTAAAGATTGGAGGCTTCCGTCATCTGAGACCGCAATTAACTGGACCCACGGGATCAATTGCCGGATTCGAAAAATAAATTATTTTATCACACACACACACACACACAAGTAATCTATTGTCCAAGCCACAAGTAGTACAGTCAACAACAAAAATAATGTTCGCTAAAATAGTTAATATAGTGTTACGTGCATGTCGTGTATACCTTTTAGATACATCACTAATCCGTGATGGTAAATCAAAAACTACTTTGGCTATGGGTAATGGGTTGCCAAACTGCATACAATGCACCATAGTTTGACAACCCATTCCATAATAATAATTATTAAATATTACTGATATTCTTTGAAATGTTAATATAATGCAAAATAAATATTTCAAACGTATATGCTTATTTCGCATGTTATGTATATATATGAAAGTATATATAAAATTAAATCAGTTGCCACTTAAAAAAATCTCTAGTTATTATTATAATTCTTAAGTTTTCATTTAAAAATGTGTTAGCCTTTTGGCACCCTTGGCGACTAAACTTAAGGTATTTCTTGGACATCATTGTTTAAAAATAAACTATAACCTTGAACTTGACTGACAAATTAATTTGTTCCTTATATCCGAGACAATAGAACACATAATGAATCAAGATTCCAAAGAGCTTGAGTTTGATTGATAGTAGACGATATCTCTTCAAACTATTTGGAATATTAAACGATGATGACTAAACATAAATAAATAAGAGACTTTATAAAATATTCAGGGTCATTTTAAAAAAACCTGATTTTAATCTAATAGTTGATAACGTTTAGTTAAATCGGCCCTTAGCAGTTGTCGAATTACTCAACATTGTTCTAAATAGAAAAAAATATAATTTAATTTGTGTTTTGTGCTCGTATTTAATATTTTACGTCTTCCTGGTTTTTTATTTATCAAAGCAATTGTAAGCAAGCAAATTGCTGTGAACTATGCAAAATTTTTATTTTTTAATAATCGTAAGATAATAATGATTAAAAGTATTATTATTTATTTCGGTTTTTTTGCTTAACTTTAAAGAAAACTATACTTTATAGATAAAATCAAAGGTCTTGGCGGGTCGTAAAATGCACTATCTCAGAGCCGTTTGACAAGTTCGACGTTTGGTATAACTCTCATCTAATAAATTTAACGGCAGAGGGGAGGTAAGATTCTTCTTCTTTCGTCTCAATGGCTTTATGTCGTCACTTGCAACGTCCACTCCTTTTTTTGTAGCTTGCATAAGATCTTGACGCGTATACACGTGGCAGGAGACACGGGCATGATAGCAGGTGAGCCATATTTTGTGTAAACTTTAGTGTTTACCTGCACTCACAATTGATGGTATTGATGAATAAGATATATAATGATGATTATAAGAGATGTCTAGTCTTGAAATGACCCTATAGGTAAGTATATTTATTGTATATTAGCATAACGTCCGCTGGCACCCATGATTTGTCTATGATTAATTTCTACCTTGTCAGCATTTCATAATACCATGTTAAAAGTAATTTTGGTAACGCCTCTTCATCGTTTGATGATTTGTTTTGGGCGTTGTTGTTTTATAGAAACTGTTTAGATAATATTTTTGGTATTGATAGTAGTATTTTTATAGCTGTGTTTAGCTGTTGATTATTACAAACTCATTTTCTTTATTACCCCTTACTGTATAAAGAGAGTTTACTGGTAGAGATTTGTAAACCAACTTTCAAATAGTGAATAGAATACCATAGACATAACATAAAATTGCATCACGGCTATATTACCCAGAAGGGTGTAACAGAGGTGTACAACACTCACATTTCACCTGTTATGTTTAAGGTCGCACGGGATTGGGGTGAGCCTATCGCCATCCACTAGGCACAGTTCCAACTCCGTGGACGGGCATCGCACTTGGGCACTAGACACCTTGAAAAAACCTTTAATTACGATATTAATTTCACTGTTTTAACTATTTAAATAAATCTATGGTAAGATTGCCTCGATGGTCTAGAGGTTAGCGTATGCGCCTCTCATCGCGAGGTCTCGGATTCAATTCTCGGGTCGGGAAAAGTGTTATTTGTGAACTTTCCGTCAGGAAATTTACAATAGCAGCACGGAGTTGTGCGTTGGAAGGCAATAGGCTCATGACCTATCCCATGGAAACTAAAAGTAGCAGGTGAATTGTGGGTATTGTACACCTCTGCCACTCCCTTTTGTGTAATATAAGTGTGATGTTATGTATGTATGTTCAAACAAAATTCCTTTTAACAAAAGCAAAGCTTCTTAACTTAATAAAATCTATTTGACCGCATGTATCTCATTTGGCGTATCGGATACCATTACATTAAGCTAAGTAAGGGTAAAAGGGCTAAGTCCAAGTTTAGTAATATCATTAGTGTGACTCACTATAGACCAATTTCACCAGCTTGTTTAACGCTGAGTAAACTTTTTTGTTCTTATGTCTAGCTCAAACATTGAAGGAAGGAGTGAGAAAGATATCAAAACCGGGCTCATCGTTGATCTTGTTTGTAATCGGCACTAAGTAATGTTAGTAATCAGATCATCCTTTTCCAATACAAGATATCTTCGTAATAGAATTTGTATAGCCTTTTCCTCAGGTACACTTAGTTTGATGACAATAGAGAATTTCAAATCACTTCTCGTCTTGTACATTAAATACATCTAATTCTAGTTTACTAAATACATACAAAATGTTCTTAAGCTTAAATTAAGTAATAAAGGATGGGTTGTGTTTGGACACGGGGTGTATTGATATGCACAATTTGCGTATGTTTGCTGATTTCATGTATCTATAAGTCTTTTTCCAAAATCATAATAATAATAGCAGCCCTGTATCTAATACATGTCCCACTGCTGGGATCGGGCCTCTTCTCATGATGAGAAGGGTTAGGCCATAGTCCACCACGCTGACCAAGTGCGGATTGGTAGACTTCACACACCCTCGAGTACTTTTTAGGCACTCACAGGCATGCAGGTTTCCTCACGGGGTTTTTTATAGATACACACATCACGTCACGAAATGACGTATCATACAGTTGAGATATTTAGGGTTCTGGTAAGAGGCGACCGTAGCTGGATGGCTAAAGCGGCTGCCCGGTGTGCAGAAAGGTCGCAGGTTCAAATTCTGCCGGTCCCATTTCTTTTTCTACTGTTTCTGAGTAAAATACACACATATCTTCGAAAAGACGAATCTTATCGATCTACTCACAGAGGTGAGTGCCGTGGGTTCATACCCGAAACCTTTGACTTAGCAGTCCTACGGTCTCCCACTCGGCTCTACCAGTCCTACGGTCTCCCAAATCAAAAAAATAAGTATATTTATTTCCAGATTTATCATCTGAATAATATTTATAGATGGACCCCACATGCGGCTATTAATAGAGCTCACTTCAAGTGCAGTGATATTATATTAGTAATTTTTCTAATAGATTAACCCAATTACGATCACATTCGTGGTTACTGCGGCTGTTACGGCACATTACCTCAAATCAGGGATAGTATTTTATTTCTCTCTTTTGTAAACACGACATAAGTAATCTAACTCATCCATTTATAAAAGCTTGAATCTCAGTAACGAATGGAGAATAATATCCTCTTTTGTCAAAACTAAATATTTTGACTTTCGAATACCAAATCTTGAAGGATTCATCTTGCCAGCAATTTGTCTTGCACGGCGCGGGAGTGCATTAGTCAGTTCTTTGTGTGACTGACTTGAAACTCGTATGAGTTTTTAGACCGGGGTGCTCGAGTCCGTGTTCACCCACACACTGACATTGTTCTGTGGTATCAGGGGAGATCTCTTCATGTTTGTCTAACAAGCGACGTGTCCGATTATTATTACTGTTTTATCTTCAGACGGTGTTATGTTGGATTTGTAGGGATATCCTTCTTCACCTAAAAGGATTATAGTAAAAGAAATCCTTTTGTATTTCAATTCTTAATACATGGTAAACATGCATCTGTGTTTATGTCTTTGTTGTGATTTTATTAGTTTTAATTTTTTTATAATAATATTAATAATATTTTCATAAAAAATAAATAAGATTTAAAAAAACAGGAAATGTTTATTTGTGCATACAACATAGGATATACATTTTATACGAAAGTTTTAATAACAATATATGCACAAGACGGCTTATAAATCGCTTAACGCGATTTCTACCTGGCAACCTTTGGATGGACATTAGTGTAAAAGATTTACGGAATGGTAGTTTTAGACAGAAATATAGAAGGATTTAGCGCTCAGTAAATAATAGGTATAATACTAAAATAAGTCAATATACTATTTTAGTGCCGCGTTTAAATTTACTTAATGCACATGGTGGTGCGACGAACAACACAAAATCACAAAATAAAAAGGTCTTTAAATGCATTTAAATTTAACCAAAACTAATGATGTCACGTTGTCGGCCACTTTAGTACTTGCCAACTAGTCCGTTCTAGGCCGTTCGAGCGCTGACTAGTCGACTAAACTTATAGTCGGCATCACTATTAAATATTAATTATCAATTTGACTAATGAGAATACTGTCCTTTAATTATTTCGATAGGGTGTGCCCGGAAATTAGAGCAATCATTAGCCTGGCATTATATCAATACTAATGACATTATTACTTGTGTGTTATTTTATATTTGTGTGCGCTGATAGCAATCGGCATAAACGTTGATTGTTTGAATAAAATCAAAACTAGCCATGCAATCCTAACATAATTGCATACAAGAAAATTACAATATGCACCCCAATAATATTAACTTACCCAATAATATAGGGTACTTGCTAATTTTGGAACCAATATTGGAACCAAAAATTATTCCATAGATAAGTCCCCATGCCTATTTAATACAAAAACCATCGAACCGGCTAATGAGATGGTCCTTTTTTGGAAATAATTTTACAAATTACTCGTTTCCGAAACCAATTTGGTGTAATAAACCATTATTCTTATGCCAAAGGTGTGTAACTAATTCTAACTGGGTAATAAAATCAATATTTGAATACTGTATATTAATTAGCCTGTCATCATAAATTGTCGAAATAATTAGATATCTTTCGCATGAAATAGTTACCGTGCCTTTTAAATCACATTTTCTGACATTTTAATTATTTCGTTGAACACTTATGATATTTTTTTCACGTGTTTAAATTACTACCGACGAAATTATGGTCCATAAAAGTAATAGGGCCTAAAGGAGTAAATTGTCTACTGGTTCTTTATTTTTTCATGTTTCTACGTTGAATCTGGTTCCATTGGGACACATTTAGTATAACGTTGACAATTTGTTCTTAGTATTACGCGACCTACAGAAGCTTTTTCGGAGATTATATTATTATTTCTTTGAAGATTGACTAAAAGTATATCTCAGTAGTCCTTTATACATTTAATTTTAATATTCTTGGAAAATTTATTGAAGCTTTAACGAAAAGCAAATATAAATACTAAATACCTACCTAAGTACATTACTTTGTTGTTTATCGTAGACTATAATCTTACATTCCATTACTTTATAAATTAATTTAAATATTTATGGAAATTATTATCTTATTTTAAATTCTTAAACGACAGATGTGTTTTAGGTACTAAACGTACAGTTATGTCCATAATAAGCTTATCGTCAATTCAGACATGATTTTAATAAGATTAAAATAATTGTATACGTCCTGTGAGATTGACTAGGCTCTAGTGATGGACAAAAACTGTTCCCCCACGTTTCTTATTAGATCCTTTTTGTTTCGGACGTGAGAGAAATGTTCTTGATAAAGCAACATTGTTTTCACCGGTTCAGAATATAAGAAAGAGAGAAGAGAGCTCATAATCCTTTAATATACGATGAATGTAATAAAGTTAATGAAGATGAAAAATAAATATAAATCGTGATATTAATTACAGTTCTGAATCGTTTAACTACTAATAAATCACCTTAAAATTGGTTAAGTAATTATACTTTGCAAGAATTTACTGTTGAATTTGAAGATTAGGTTTTCAATTTAGTCGAAATTTATTGCTTAATAGAAATCAAATCTAAAATCCCATTCAAATATAGATTTTTGTAACAAGATTCTATTAAGATGTTCTGTATGTACCTAAATTTCAAGAGTTGTAGACAATAATGATACCCAAAGGAGTCTCTCTCCATGTGGTCAGACCACACTGAGGTTTCGTGGGCGTAACAATAAGTGCACCCGATGCAGGTTGTCTCCTAATAACAATATCGTAGTAATCGCTTACGTACTTGCAAAGTGAGGTCATTATGGTAATGTCATCTTCTGTTGTTCGTTATTCGTTGTAGGTACTGCCAGACCTAATTAATTAATGGATCGTATACTGTGTTTAAGCTTTTTATATTATTAAATATGTATGCAAAAAAATATTGATGACCTAGAATCATGACATATTTATCTTACAAGAATAAGTAAGTAGATAATTATAATACTAAATAGTATTGGTGTCACTAATCGCCGATTGAATAAACCTCAGCGATAATGTTCAACTTATTTAAAACCTTAATTCCTTCGTAAGCCTCTAATTAAATTACCTAATAGTCTTAAGGCAGAACAGTTACGGGTAATGCGATTAAGCAATCCAATATAGACGAAATGGCACTGAGCAAATTGCCAATCAATAATGACCCTAAGGGCGTGTAATTAACAGCTGCATTAGCAGGCTGCATTATGCATGACGTTGAATCTCTGGTAGACCCTGTTATCTGCGATGCGTATTTCGCTTACAAACATTTACATAATTACAAACGTTTAGCTAATTTTAATTGGAGTATTGACGCTCCAAAGTCATTCGGTACCAAGTCAAGCATAGTTATTGGCCATTAAGGATCATCTGGCGATATCTTTTGATCCCCAATCTCGGCAGGAATGAACATTAAGCGAGGGCGCAATGTGCCCTCGGCAGTAACGGAAGTCACTAGAACCCTTTCCTGAAATTTAATTGTGATGTTTGAAAATATTTTGGCGACGCCGGCGATGTCTGCTCTTTTATGTCTATGGAACATTTTACAAAGTTAAATCTATAGATGAATTACAAAATTTAGTAATTCTTTCAAAGTTTGGTGTAATCATATTTTTCCAAAACGACATTAAGTACCTTAAAAATTGTTTGTAATTAATTTATTAAAATTTAATAAATCAAGGGGCGTCCATAAATGTAAATAATGTTTGTAAAGCTAAAAGGACTAAAATAAGTAAGAGCGAGGCTGGACGTTTTCCCGAGATACATTTTGTGTAAGCGCCGGATAACATTTTTATTGTTAACAAGCAGAAAGCCGTGGCCACGGCGAGCGACGATGATATCTCTTCGTATGAATGATGACTTCGTGCTGAGCCTCTGGAAGCAGTATCCACAGATAGACATGAAGCCGAGAGACACGGCACGAATATGGAGATTTGGCCGCACTTTGTACACTCACTTTTCTAAAATGAATTTCAAATGAGAATCGCTATTCAATTTCCTAGATTGAATATTCAAAATTGTACCTTTATTGTATTTTGAAATATTACTCCCGCAAGTACCTCACGACAGCGCATTTTATACCACTCAGATGTTAAAAACATGTATTTGAATTGATCGTTTAAATTTTTATCATTTTGACGATATTTTATGGTACACCTCATTAAAATTCTTCGCTATAATTAAAGACATCAAAGAGATCAGAATTGCTACTAATTATTTTTGAGAATATAATAATGAAACTCAATCAGTTTTTTACAACGTACCGTTTTATGGTCACTAAACCTAAAATGCTCGGTTTAATAAAAGTGACATTTATTGGTGATGATGCTCTTTATCTTCCTATGTCTATGGCCGCGACCCATCCGAGAAAGATAAGGGGTCGACGTTTTTAGCACAAAGCGTTTTCTGTTTCGGACCCTTTCTTGCAGGTTATTTGACTCGAAACGTGCCCTCGGAGTACCTGTTTACTGAGGCCACCTTTATCGAGACGCAAGCAATATTTTGTCGAGATTATCTCTTAAAACGCCTTTAACGTTCAACGAACGACTCTAACAGATGCGATGTCTCACTTAACAAATAACAATCACGCTTTTAAGTTGTCGCGTCCAAACACAAATTTAAAAGATAACAAGGAAAATAAAATTTATTTGGCAACACAAGAATTAATTGACACTTCCTTTGAATTAACTATATGGCGATACTGTTGTTGAACTAACTGACACTAAGTAACTAATTAAAGTGACTGAAGTGACAAATACAGTCACTTTTAATCGTATATAAAATTAATTTGGGCGGTTCTTTTTATAGATTTAGGCGAGTTTGAAGATAACGTTTTAAAAGCATGCGGTTATTTTCAATTGTATTATATAAGTATTTTAACGACAATAATAATTATTATAGATTCATGCATAATCTATACATGGTGTCTGTTATTATAAAATTTTGTAAATGGTAGCATTTTGTAGTAAGTAAACAAACAGCGAGAATAAAATTTTATTGCTAGCTTAATGATAATTTACGACACCACAAGCAGTAATGCAGAAACTTGTGGCAAACAAGACCAAACATCGCTTTCTAAGATTTACAATCTTTAACCAAGATGTTTTATTTGTGGCGTTGACAACCGTAAAGCAACCAGCATCGCTTTACGTTTAAAACCATTGTTTCAATGAATTTATAGAGGCAATAACATAATTGCGGTAGAATCCTTTTGTCTAGTCGAGACGGACTCTGGCACTACTTTTATTGCGGGTCATAACTTTCAAAGGCTTTTTTTGCAACGGATCCGAGAAACTAGCCATATTGTTAATTTCTCTCTACGGACGCTCTTTTGTTTTTTGCCAGTCCTTTTCTATGCTCGGAGAGGACGGATGGTGCGTTAAATGGGATGTAAAATGTTCTGGTCACGCTTAACGTAATTGTTCCCAATGGTCAGCAGAAGTCATTTTTGGCCTCAGTTTTAGCTGCCGATGCCCAAATACCATTGTTCTCAAGTTTACATAGAAATACCTCAATTGTGTCTACAATAGTATCCATGCTTCCGTCAACCGAGGTTTGTTTATCGTTATTTCGCTATTTTGTACAAATTCACAATCGATTGCATTGCATACAATTCCCCGTAACAAAGTTAAATTGGTCTTATCAACGGGACAAATCGTAATTGAGTCATTTCCGTCGTCCTTTTATTATCTTTGTTATTACTGTCTAGTGACTAGTTCCATAATCGAGTGACCGATCGTCAGTAGACTGATAAATTATACTAGAACTATTAGCAAGGGCGTTGTCTCTGCAATATCGATTGTCGCATAATACTTATGAGTTTTTTATAGGACTGGGACATTTGGTTCTTTACTATTTGTTCTCAGTTCATTAATCGATAAGATCGTATCTATTTGTTCGACTATTTATAATGAAACCCACACATGGCTTACGCTTTGAAGTGTCCATTTAAAGGCAATCTGTAATAGATTGAAAAACTCATAAATATTAGTAGATAAACGAAGCCATTCTTTCACATAAAAGTCGTGTTGGACTTCCATCGATATCAGCCAATGTCAACATTCGTTGTGTTATATAACATTCGTTTGGGAAGATCGCTATATAAGATGTTTTCGGAGTCAGTTGTTACGAGATAAGTGGTAATATTTTGTTTGATGTCCTCTTGTAAATATTGAGCTATCACGTAGGCACGTGAGATATTTACTCTCAATATTGACTGAGAATATCAATAGTCGAGCTCTGATACGACCTTGGCCCTACAGTCCTCTTTCTACGAAAGTTTCGCTTGGTATTCTATTTGCAGTCTTTTTATTGATCTACATTTGAATAACTAGAATTTGTGTGACATATGCGCGGTGAACTATCTGAAATACGTTTTACTGATAGTTATCGTAAATATTTCATAAACACAGAACGATCATTCTTGTTGTGAGTTCGATATCCGGAAAAAGATAATAAAATTCATGACTTAAGTAATGTAACAGATGTATTTTAGTTGTCCTGGATTAGTATTTTTGTTATTAGAACTATCTTAGATAAGAATATGGATGTTAGAACTAAGAGACTAGGTAATTTAAACTAGTTGTTTGCTTTTCTCGCAGTAGTATTCTCTACCAAGGGTCCTAATATTATAAGGTACGGTATAATCATGACATCTTATAATTAAGTGGTTATTCATGTACAATTAGTAGATGTACAAGTGCTACAGCTGAGGAATAATACTTGTCTAACTGATCAGCAGCTGCTATGGCTAGCATACAATATAATTATGAACCAACTCATTATAAAAGATATACAACGTTTCTCTTATCAGTAACGGAGGGTACGTTACTCTAACTTTGTACGAGATGGCTTGCTTGATGATGGCTTGAGATGGATTAGTTATGAATATTATAAATAATTATATATGTTACTTGTGACATTGGAGATATTCCGAGGTCTCAAGCCGTCTCCCACGGTAGACGCAATTCGACACGCACGTGTTATGGCATCCGATGGCCCACGATTACACTCCAACAAAATTACCTGTGCTTGTGACGAAGGCGCTACTTGCCGTAGAAAAGTGACGAGATGGTGCACAAACTTTTAGATCGTCACTAGTTCCCATTTTTTACTAATGTACAGATAAGTTTGTCAGGCTGGAGACTTCGATGACGCACGGTCGGCACGGGTACCTTGAATGGACGTGTTTTTGTGCCTAACTAGCACAAACAACTATTCTTAACTCTTTCTTTACTATATTAAAAACTTTATAAAGTTAGCAATTGAAATAAACAATAAATAATTTAAAACAGATTGACTTTAAAAATTTGTACCAAATCTACAGTATTTTTTTTTATTGAATTTAGCTAAAAAAAACTTAAAGTATTGCTACTTTAAGTTTTCTTGACTTTTAAAATTTGTACGTAATTTTTTTATTGAATTTAGCTAAAGAAAACTTATAGCAGCTACTTTAAGTTTTCTTTAGCTAAATTCAATAAAAAAATTACTGTTCATTTGGTACAAATTTTATTTATTTTATTTCGTTCAAATTTTAAAAGTCAATCTGTTTTAAATTATTTATTGTTAATTTCAAACTTAATTTAATCTTCGCAATATGTAAGATTTAAGCAGCTTTAAACTATCTCGACACCAATATTATAGTGATAACTTTAAATACTATTTTAATCACATGAAGGTATAATTAGATAGTTGGACTGACATACACTACCAAAACTTCTTTTTTTAAATTTATTTCATTAAAAAAGATTTTAATAGCTAAATTGAACAATTGTTTTTTTTCTATTGTGTATGTAAATATGTTTTCAAAAGGTTAAACGATACCTATATCTACCAATACATTATTAAGTAAGGAACTATAATTTTAACAGTCATCGTCCCATTGTTCAATATATCCCTATTATTGAACATCTGTTCTTAAATCACTTAAATAAATCTAGAGGAAATTGAAACACCACAATATCTTTTGTGTATTATTCTTTTCCGAGTTTAAAACTGTCAATCGTTTATTTTGCATTGACGTAAAAATGTCCGCCCATCTCATCATAAGTGTATTATTTCCCTCGATCGCTACAATGTAACATTACTGTTTTTTGTACAATATTTAGGTTGAAAAATTAAGAATCCAACAGGATTCAAAACTGCAACCCATGAGTAAACGCCCCAGGTGCTTTGCCAATTCAGTCATGATAATAATGTTGGTGCCAGATTCGAAATTTTTCAACCCTTTGTGCTAGCGTTATGGATAAATACCTTAGCTGGAGAACCTTACGTGGTTTCTGTAAATTTATTACTTTTTTTATAAAATAAAACTTGTAAATCCTGTATTTTTTTTAATTGATTACTATTTTCCATAAATAAACTAGAGAATAATAAACTGGTCGAAACGTCAAGCACCGAGACATAATTAATTAATCGCGTAAATTCCCGTTCCAATAATATCAGTTAATATGCAACGCGTAAGTTTCAAAGTTATTAGACAATAATAGTTTAAAATGTTTATGTTTTATTCAAAATTCAATTTAAATCACTTTTATATATATCCACATTTATTAAAATCTAATATAATAACCTAATTATTAAAAATAATATGTTGTAATGAAAAACATTCAGAATGTTCCCACAACAAACTTTTTTCTAGTTTGTTAATGCTTCTGTTTCAGATGTTGCTGCGACCTCCTTTGAGATGAAACTTGAGGAGGTGCAACCAACGAATCACGCAGGCCTAAGACTTCGGCTGCATAACCAATATTTCGAGTACTTAAAAAACACGCGTGCCATCTGTTGTAAGCTGATGCAGTGTCGGGTCCCACCCGTCGTCATTGTGGCCTTCCACGCCCCGCGCTTCCCCCTCCTCCAATACCCATGCGGCTTTCGTTCGTTCAAACTTCGTAGGTCAGTTACCGCCCGACCCGCAGGGGAGCATGGCTGCGTTAAAATTTTTACCGCGATCTCGCACTCACTGTTTACATGCGCAATAAAACGAAGTGTACACAACAACATAGACTTATAAACATTGACTATTTAGTGACATAAAGTTTTAACAATTATTTAAGTGATAAATCTGTGACAAATGAACTATTTAAAAGTGACAAAATGACCCAGAACTTTTACGGAATGGTTTCGTTAAAAGTTTGGATGTGTTTGGTTGTCGTGGCCGGTGCGCGCGCACGTTCCGCGCCGCCCGCCCCCACCGGCTGTCATTGGGACTATTCGGACGCAAAGTTGAGTGAATCAAACTTTCTCACGTGTAACATCAAAACGATCGGTTCAGTAGACTTCTTGTTTAAAAACATTACCACCGCGCAGGCGTACAACGTCAACAAGTTGAAACTGACTTGTACGGATTTGTTGTTCTTCGAGAGTTCTTTACACATGAACACCGGCAGTTTTTTGGGTCAACTTAAGAAACTTGAAGACTTGCGCATTGAGTACTGTAAAATCCGTTACGTGCCCGCGACTGTCCTGTCACCGCTACGTGATCTAACAAGTTTAACACTACGTTCCTACAATACGGATTGGCCGGCAATGACTATGGAATTTCACGCTGAAAGTTTTCGTGGACTAATGGAACTTCGGACATTGGATTTGGGAGATAACAACATTTACATGCTACCTTCTGAAGTTTTTTGTCCGCTATTTAGCCTAGAGATATTGAACCTTACCAATAACAGAATACAAGATATATCAGAAATTGGCTTCTCGGATTGGGGAAAAGGCCCTATTGCCCCGGGTAAATCATGCAACACTGGACTGAAAATGCTTGATTTATCTCACAACAATATTTTACGACTGCCTGACAACGGCCTTTCTAGCCTTAGATCTTTAGAGGTGTTGAATATTCAGAACAACTTAATTAATGAAATAGGCGACAGAGCCTTCGTCGGATTGAATTCATTAAAAATTCTGAACTTGTCGGGAAATAAGTTTGTCGCTGTCCCTCCCGAACTATTTCAATCATCACGAGTTATCAAAGAAATCTCATTAGCGAATAATTCGCTTTCTGTGTTGGCGCCAGGATTACTTGAAGGACTTGATCAGCTTGAGAAATTGGATTTATCTAGAAACCGTCTTACAAACGACTGGGTTAACAGAGATACTTTTGCCGGACTTATCCGCCTAGTTATATTGAATTTGTCTTACAATTCACTTGCACGCTTGGATCCTAAGTCTTTTCACGACTTGAACAACTTACAAGTTTTGAATTTAGACAACAACGCTATTGAAACTATCAGTAACGGCGCTTTTGCTGAGCTTAAGAACTTGCACCAACTGTCTATATCAGAAAACCGGATAAAGATTTTGAACGAACACATTTTTTCGAACTTGTTTGTTCTTAGTCAGCTATATATGGATAACAATCAAATATCAACTATCCATGAGCGTTGTTTTGAGAACATTACCTATTTACAAGATCTGGGCTTGAATGGAAACAATTTGAAGGTGGTTCCCGACGGAATTAAGAAACTGAGATTTTTGAAATCGCTTGATATTGGCAAGAACAACATTACAAAAGTATCAAACACATCTTTTGAAGGCTTAGAAGAGCTTTATGGCCTACGGCTTGTTGACAATCAGATTATTAGCATACCTAAAGATACATTTAGTACTTTACCATCTCTACAAGTACTTAATTTGGCTTCAAACAAAATAGAAACTATTGAACAAGACGCGTTTTTATCTAATCCGACGTTAAAAGCTATCCGCTTAGACGGGAACAAACTGACCGACATCCGAGGCGTCTTTAGCAAACTTAATACCCTCGGTTGGCTCAATATTTCCGACAATAAGCTTATTTACTTTGACTACAGTTACATGCCAGAAAGTCTTGAATGGTTGGATATTCATAACAACAATATTACGAAACTAGAAAACGAGCACAACGCGCAACAAAACATCCGAATGCTCGACGTTAGCTACAATGCATTGGAAATCGTCGATGAAAGGTCGATACCTGATTCTATTGAAGTCCTTTTCATAAATAACAACAAAATTCACACGATCGAGCCAGGTACCTTCTTACAAAAAAGAAACTTAGAAAAAGTCGTCGTGACGGACAATAAATTACGAACCGTCGAACTATCTGCGTTTACTCTGCCCCATATTCCAAAGCACAAAATGCTGCCAAAATTCTTTATTGGAAATAATCCGTTTGTCTGCAATTGTCACATGATTTGGTTGCAAAAGATAAATTTGTGGAACCATATGAGACAATATCCTAGATTTATGGATTTGGAAACAGTGACATGTGAAGTTGTGAATAACAAATATGGCGGCAAATCTAACCTAATGGATGTTCCTGAAACACAGTTCCTTTGTTCTTATGAAACTCACTGCTCGTCCAGTTGCTTTTGCTGTGATTTTGAGGCTTGTGATTGCAAAATGACTTGTCCTGAAGGATGTTCCTGCTTCCACGACAGTAATTGGAATTCAAACGTGATTGACTGTTCCAATGTGGGTTACACTGAAGTACCCGAAAAGATCCCCATGGATGCCACAGAGCTCTATCTTGATGGCAACGACTTCCGTGTCTTGGGCAGTCATCTATTTATCGGGAAAAAGAAGTTACATAAGCTATACTTGAACAATAGTAACATTGCAGCCCTTGACAATGACACCTTAAACGGGTTGCACTCTCTAAACGTTCTTCACCTTGAAAATAACCATCTGACGGAGCTATCTGGTGGAGAGTTCTCACAAACAAAACACTTGAGGGAGTTATACTTGAACGATAACCTCATAACAAGTGTCGCAAACAAGACTTTTGAAAATCTGTCATCTTTGAGAGTTGCGCACTTCCAAGGAAATAAGATCATCGACCTTGACAAAAAGTTGTCGCATATCTACCATTTGGAAACTGTCAACGTCCAAGGCAACTTGTTTACGTGTACATGTGACAACATTGTAGCTCTTCAGAACTGGTTCAAGAAGTACTACGAAGACCCAGTTGAAGTGTATTGTGTTGGTGAAAATGGACTTATATCGAACTTTACAGTGTTTGATGCTATCGATAAGTGTCGTGATTCAAGTGTAACGGACAATACTATTCCCACTGAAAACCAACCGTATCAGTATGATGAAGTGAGCCCTATAAAACTGAACTTTGTGCCACTTTTAGCTGTAGTTTTAATAAGTGTTATTCTTATCTTATTGTTCGGTGCCTTAGCGTTCTCATTCAGACAAAATGTACGTTTATGGGCACATTCCAAATATGGAGTTAGGCTATTCAAAAGTGCATCAATCCAAGAAAGTGAACTTGACAGGGATAGATTATATGACGGATATGCTGTGTATAGTTTATTAGACGATGATTTTGTATCTAAAGTTGTTGCACCAGAAATGGAACACTCTGGTTACACTATGTGTTTTCACTATCGGGATTTACAACATGCACCCGAAAATTACTTATCAGAGCAAATTACCAATGCTGCTGAATCTTCAAAGAGAATTTTAGTTTTTGTGTCATTTAATTTTCTTCAGAATGAATGGTCTAAAGCTACATTTAAAGCGGCGATGAAGCATATAATAACTTCTATTCACCCCTCAATAAGGCGGCACAGAGTACTTTTTATTTTAACAACAGATGTTAGCGCTCTAAATTTAGACCTAGATTTCCAAAACTATTTGAAAACTTGTAACGTTTTATTGTGGGGTGAAAAAAAGTTCTGGGAGAAAATTAGGTTTGTAATGCCAGACATTTCTAATTTGCATTGGAATAAAGATACAATGAATTACAATCATGGCGTCTGTCCAAATGGTAGACGGCATCCTTCTAGATATACGGCCTCGCCTACTGCGCCAGAACACTGGTACAAGTACGACGCGATACCGCCTCAAACACCCACTACTGCTAATGTAGGCATAAACATTGAAGACGACACGTCAATGTTGACAAACACAACGTTGACTAGTCAGATTCAAGATGGGGAAAATTTACACCATAGCTACATATCTATTGATACACAAAATTATGAGCAGCCTTACGGTGGAAGGCCCAGGCCTCCTAATACGTTGCGTAAACATCCTGGTCACCACTCACCTTCAATGCTCGACGAGCAAGGTTACTTACAACCCCGAACCTCTGTGCACGATTGCTTGCCACAAACTCATTCAGCCGCGCACAGATGATAAGATTGTACTGCACCCCTTATCTGAGTAAGATGCTTTTTTAATGGAACTTCACATTCCAAGCGCATGTGTAGGCTAGACTGCTTTTAAGTTGCCATGCCCTATTGAAGCGTGATAGTTTAAAAATGTTGGGTTAGATAATAATTTGGCCAAATGACTTCGTTCCTACCTAATTTGGACAGTGTCGCGATTAAAGACTGTATTGTTAAATGTGTATTCTAAACGTATCTTGTAGAATTGAGCCTTATTGTATTTCATTGTATAAAACTATATTGTTGTCCACTAAGACTGATACTTATTGTATAAAAGATAATGCCAGTATCAGGAGTGAAATTTAATAAGAGTATTTTGATATAGTATATCTCATTGTTACCAAATATTTTGTAGATAGACATTACTAATCATTGTATGAAATTATTGTATAGTATTACTAGTCATTAGGTAAATTGAATAGTGTTGAAAGTTTGTAGATAATCTTTTGCATATTTAGTGGTACGGCACTTGTAACTGTTATCAATTATTTGTATAAAACTCCTACGTTGTTACTTCTGAATATGCGAACGGCTGTTTATAATGTATGTAATTATAATATCTTCGACTGTTATATAATATTAATTTAAAAATAAAAGAAATATCATCAAATACATATTCGTTTTTGTCATCAACCCCAAACAACACTTAATGCCTATTATTAACATTTACCAAAGTTTGTTCAAAGCATTATACTCAGTAATTTGCTATCATTAATTTAAAACTTGCCCATACATTAATGCTTGTGGTTTGTTTAAGAAACTAGGTACAAACTTTTTGTGGAGCCGCCGTCATAAAAACTAAAAATCTTTTGAAAATAGAACGTCGGCATAACTGTTAAGTTCGTTGTTTCGAATTCGGAATATTAAGAAAAAAAGATGAGAAATAATTTCGGCTTGCCGACAATCATCTTGGGCATAATGATGGTCCCTTTTCAGGTAGAAAAACACACCCAAGTCATATATCAGCCGTCATGGATAGCTTGGTAGCTATAAAAGAGATTTACAATACATTCCGTATTCGTCTCTACTTTGTGACCTTCTGTCGGACACGGTCCGAGAAGCTTATTGATTTTTTCGTAATAGTTTTTGTAAATTGTGAGATCGATAGCAACATATGGTGTGACATACTTTGAATGACCGTTGCCCGGCTGCTTTATTTTTTTCTTAATGAGAACATTTGTGGGCTTTATTGTTGCAACTGACACTGTTTGCTTAATAAAATGTTGAGTTAACAAACCTGTTTGAATTGGACCAGTAGGTTATAAAATATTTGATTGCGACATCATTCAAGGGTGATGTGAATAAAAAGATATTTCATGACCACCTGTTTTAAGTAACTATTATAATTAATACTTAACCATAGTTATTTAGAATTATAGTTTTAATTAATAGATCTAATATAAAACAAATACTAAGATGATGATGCAGATACAATGTACCTGCATTATAATAATATCAGGTCTCCAAAACACAGGTCTAACCTAGTTTGGAAATCATTAATTTAATTTTTTAATTTTTATTGAGAATGCTATAACAATTAAATGCATAAGTTCATATTTTGGTCAATTATTCATAATAATATAACTACTATTGAAAATTACATTGAACCAGTGAATAAGTATGTACATAAGTATATAAACAAATAGATCTGATAATGTAGATGTAATAAAATATTGACATACAACAGATAACAGTAAGTCAATTTGCTGCAATTTACATACAATTAGAACAACAATGATAAGTAGTATTAAAATTTACCTAGCATAGTAATATCTAATGCAATAAACATTTGATATCAATATATTTCACATTAAAATCATCTGTAAAAAACTTAACATCAACTGATCAGAGTACAATATTCTAAAAGTGAGAAAACTTTATACACTTATACGAGAAAATACTACACGTTTTTTTAACGATGTTAGACCATGAGAAGCCTGAGGAGCTATTATAACGACCGCATGACAGATTTTGTCTCGTTTTTTTAATATGAAAAAAATGGCATCATATCACCTCGCGTTCGTTATGCTGGTCCAACTGTCAAACCTACATAATATGATGGAATTGAACCAACTGATTGAACAATATTGAATTACTTAAACTCTTTTGTAAAAGCTCTTACATCTCTATGAAACTATTGTAAATAACAAACCAAACGAAAGTTAAACTGTTGTTTCATACATAATATTCGCCTGCATGTAACACCGACTATTCGAATGGTAAGTATTGAAAGATAAATCGAGTGAAAGTGAGTGAGTCTGATAATGGCCGAAGATCGTTATGAACATAGTAAGTAATTGACTTTATTACATGTATTATATTTCATTGGTAGACTATCAACATATTTTTAATCAAATTCTTTGAGAACACATCTGTTGAAGTCATTAAAACGGTATGTTTTTTTAAATTTTACAGATAGTTATCTATCAATTATGTTTGTATATATTTTATGAGATATAAAATTTATTTGCAATGGCGTTTTTACACATAATTATATAATAGTTGGTAAAATATGTAAAAGTAAACAAACATTCCTAAAATATCGCAATATTAATATGAAACATCCTCCAAATAATTTTCCTTATCAATAACAATGCTGCTATCTCTTCGTACATATTTATATTATTTGCTCTTTCGTTTCCAAGAAATGAACATGTCAGTAGCAGTCTTCTCTATTATTGTCCTCAATACGTTACCCATAGAATTTCTGGCCAAGATACCTGCTATCAATATCCGGGGATATCGGCCCTATCTCTGGATTTCACGGTTAAACGCTCCATTGGCTCCCTCCTCATAACCAATGCGTCCCCAAGAGCAGATAAGAAATTGACCAGATATCAAACCGAAGTCCTTTTAGTATTGCCTTTCTTGCACAACTGTTAACGTTATCGTAAACCCCGTTTTGTACATTCAATACAATACGACGGACAATATTAATTTTGGTTGCCAAGATACAAAATTCAAACACGGTGTAATTTGTAGAAGATAAATCGTTCGCCAAATAGGTGTCGAATAATTTAATCAATGACTCATGAACGCTAAACGAATTATTGCCTGCGTCCATCAATCAAATCAATCACGATTCACCTGCATCAATGTGCCGTCTTTTCAATATCAAAACTACCAATAAGTTTTTACTACCACTCAAAAACGTGGTTCACAACAAAAGCAATGACTAATCCCAGTTCTTAGGGTCAAATCAAATCAGATAGATTCTTATTTTAGTGTGACATTGATCGACGTCTCATATCCGAATGCGATGTGTAAAGATTTTTCTGTTTTGTACTTTACATTAACGAAATTTGTTGTTCGGTTGGTCAACTCACGCCACCCGCTGGTTAGACATGACGTTTCACACTTGAAGTTGGTTCGACTCGGTACAAAGGTCACGTCTTCTCACTCAAATCTCGACCGGGAGCGTTTCGGTCGGAATTGGATCGTGACAACCGAGAGATACTTATCGTGATTTTCTGGCCAATTCCGATGCATCGCTTCGTTGTTAGGATGGGTAATGGGAGCATGGGAACACGGGCCGAGTTGGTACTAACTAAATTATTGTAAGTCAAATAAGGCGATGTGTTTGTGGAACGATGATTGGGGTTGCCTCGGGTAGCGCTGTTTGTCTATTAAATTCTGTCACATGATTGACGTCTAACCCTGGTAACGTCTTATGTAAAGAAGGGTATAAACTCCAAATATTATGACACTTCAAGGTATCTTCAAGTATTACCGTTATCATCGAGCAGACGTATTTCGGTCTTTTCATATTAATATTCTATACGTAATTCAAAGAAGTATAGTTAATAGGAAACATACCACATTAAGACCGTCTCTTTGATAAGGCATAAAAAAATACTGTTTAAATACTAAGACAGACCAGCCTTGTTTGAAAACAGTTACTCATTACTTTTACACAGAATTCTTTTTATTTATAAAGAGATGACTATTAATAAGTTGCTACTTAGATATGTAAAACAAAACAAAAACTTCATTGATTCTAAATCGAATGGACATTTATTTTCTAGAAAATATAATGACATTACAATTAAGTCTGTATATTATGTACTATATTTAGTATTATGCGACAGTGACACAATTGATAATTGTAAATAGGGCACCAAACAATTTTTTTCCCTAGATATAATAAATTTAATACAATTTAACAATGTCTACATTGTACAGTTTTAAAAAATATTAAGAAACTGACATTATCCCTATTACGGAAGAGAAAGTTGAGGACATTGAAGAAAAAACACGGAAACTATTACTTCACACCGGAGCTCCAACGCCAATAGACGCATCAATAGAAGAAAAATAAATTGGGTTATGGGAATCTAAGCTCGGATAAATCACATCGAAAATACTGTCACGACGAGAGTAAAAAATGTTGGCATTGGAAAACTACGGAACGTTTTCATTATCCCAATGCCCCGGCAAGTGAGCATGACTGACTCTTCACGGAATGGGAGGTACAGATCTTACAAAGTAGCTTAGTTCTGGTCTGTTTTTCTTACAAATTCTTTTCCTTAAGTGCTTATCTACTACAAGGAGAGGAAATACCGTATGTCGTATAAATTCCTGAGCTCTATCAATCTTCTGGATGTCTTCGTCAAAACTGCCCGAGACTCTTGCAAACTTCATTTTTGAATTTCTGCAAAGAAAAGAAAAATCGTTGGGTATTATTTATTCAGAACCAATGCATATTGCATTATTGTATTGTTATTAAGATTGTTTTTGGCAGCATGAGCAACTACAAATCTGGCTTCAAACATACATAAGATATGTCTCTGATCAAACATTTAGCACTCAAACTCAAATTGAATGCATAGTTACTTAATAATTTCATCGAAATCGATCCTAGGATCTTAGTCCCAAACTTCGCCTTAATGGTATTACATTGCGTCCTAGTTAAAGTAGGGCAAATGCCTGGATGATCTTCCGGAACATCGTACATCACGGTTATTCCATATGGATTACTGTCCATTTCAATTTATGCGCCGTAGCTTCAGAGCTTGATACGGTTTCCGTGTTATTGCCAATGCAGATAGAGTTCCAGGATTGAGTTCCTCTGCCTTATGTAAATAAAATGTGTGCAAAATAGTATTTGAACTGCGGTTAACTTCTGTGATGATGATTTGTTGGACTCTGAAACTGCTTTAAAGAAAGCATAAACAGTTATAGTAATATTTTCGACGTATTCGTTATTTGGTATGTTGTGGAACTACATAGAATTTGATTATGGTCAAGAACTGGCTGGTAACAATTGAAGACCTTAGTGGATAAAGAGGATATGATATAATTTGTAAATATTGAGATAATGTTTGTTATTATAATTTTTAATTTTTTAATTTTATTTTTTATTTTTTTTTAAAAGTTTTGTTATTATAATTTTATGTTGGTACATATCCCCTTCATTACTTGGTATTTCTAAAACTGAGCTTAAACTGCGTTGCTTTAAAGTTTTATATGGTTTGTAGGCACATAACACCTTCATTCAGCGTATAAAACAGTTTTGAAAAAAAAATACATAGCCTCTTCATCCATTCATGTCTTCAATTGTCATAACACAGTATAATTTTATTTTTTTTTGACACATTTTTATGTGCACGTTAAATGAATTTTGTAACGAAATACATGCATAGAAAACTTTTACATTCTGTCTGATACGAGTACATCATCAAAAAGCCTTTATGCATAAAAACTTCGTAATAGGTACGTATGATGTTATTGCACGCTATAAAATTGTATACAAATGGCATGCAAAGTGATGAGTTTTAAGCAACTACAGCTATGCACGTAAATTTTTAACGAGTTCAAAGTTTGACATTGGTCGTATTGTAAACTGCTCAGTGCTATGTGAACGTAATAGTCGACTCCATTTAAATTTTAAACAAGCACGTTAGTGCTTTTCGAATGTACCTTTTATGGGTGTTGTGTTTTTAGGGAGGCTCCCCGAGTGACGTACATAACGATTCCCTACGTCCGGCGCACCCTGGGCAATTCGTGAGTTCTCCAAAGCGAATTGGCTAATCCTTTCACCACGATGGCAAGTCAAAATAAAATTTGACTCAGCCACCGACACGACGAAGACGAATGGATGTTCAGATGCGCAATAATGATATTAAATATTAAAAATAAATATGAATTAAATAAAAACTGTTTTCTTTTATAATTTTAAGTAACGAAACGATGGTGTTGCATCCCTAGGTTCTAGGTTACAATAAATTTATAAACGAACGTTGAATTTCATAATTGACTGTTGCATCTGAAACGTTATACTAAATTATAAGTTTAATATGCAACGCCTAAATGAACTTAATGGGTTCCATAAGTAGAAATAATGAATTTTAATGAGGTGGTTAAAATTCAATTGTTCTTGGACCAATTCGTACGTCTCCAAGACAATTCTTAACTACAGTTTTATGAGATACAGTAAACGAAACTCTCTTTAGTGACAGTAATAAATAATCATCAATCTCACAAAAGGGTATTTTTATTACTTTTTACCCAAGTCTTAACCTTGAGATGTTTTCAAAAACATTAGGGATAGATAAGCAAGCATATTTATGTTTTTATTGCCTGCAATTTTGAGAAAACCGCTAACGGTAACATTACCCACATTTTTATGGCTTCATTTAGAACACGGTAATGTGCCTAGCCCGCTTTTAGCCAAGATAATTATCTTATCATTTCAGATGTTGCAACTTCGTGTGTTAGAAGAGTGAATCAGCGACAGTTATACTTAGACAAAGTTATATTATGCACACGGCAAAATTACAAAGCTACTGACAATGTATGAGATTCAAGACTGTTTGGGAGCTATACTTTTAGTAGCGCCACTTCCAACCGCATGAATAAATATGTATTAAAGTTTTGTGAACGCGTGCTATTCATAGTTTGGAAATTATGTAGATATTGAGTGTTTGCGATGAGTGACGAAATGTTCTCCACTTACTTATAGTTATTAATCACTTAGTTTTAGATAGACTTCTTTTGATAGAGCAAATGGGCGCGCTGAATGAATTTAATGTCCCTCATAAAATCAGTTGGTACTAACTCTACCTAAATCTCATTAAGACTGGCAAGGTATTGAACTGTAATGTATTTTTTTATTATCTACTTAATTACTTATGACTAACAATGAGATATAGTAATTGCTTTGGAACCGATGAGAGTAAGATAAATAAGGCATTAATTAAATAATTGTTTGTTTTCGAGGAAACCATTATTAAGTTGAATTTTCTTTGGTTAAAAAATTATAAGCCCTCGATACACATTTAAAATAGACACAAAGGTGCCGAAACAGCTAATCATTAAAGCTAATATAGACTACCATCAACATAGCATTAGAGCATTAAAATATAATCTCCAAAACTAAAAGCTCACATGACGCTCCAAAACAGGGCACTCAAAATAAAATTCATACAACAAATTGATTCATATCGTCAAAATCAATTTTGCGGTTTGAAAAAAGAATGCCGAATACTTCGTCATCATTCGAAACAAAACGAGGTGCCATTAGCAAGCTCCTTAGAATCAATGGTACTTTAAAAAGGCGTCGATTCTGCTGACTCATACCACCCTCAGTTGTTCTTCGTTCAATCTTCGGCCACAGTATAAATATAACGCAGTACTCTTAGTTGATCCTATTCCTTCCAATAATAAAAGACAATCACGCGATATACGATAGTGCTGCCCACTTACTGTATTTTAATGTCATGTACCAATTAACCTATACATTGCCAGTATAAACTGGTCTCACATTGCTCAGGAAGCCTATTGTACGCAATATCATCTTATACAGGAAAGGAATAGATTGATGTGTAGCCGTCGGTACCTGCGGATCCGTCGGACTTGAGCTTCTACCATTCTTTTTTTTAATTCGTTCGTCACAGCGGTGCATTCACGTCTTTCGTTGGTTTTTATTCCAAAGCGATGGCCGTTGCTATGTAGATAGACTACTCGGTCTTTACTCTGCTTCGGATCCTTGCATATACAATGACCGCCTAGTTTTGATATTCTGTTTGTTTAAGCATCAATCATATTTTTATGTTTTATTCCCTGGAGGCTGTAGCTTCATTTGAATTTCTGTGAATCGCTTCGGCGTTGTAGAGACGCTAAAGGTAAAAAATAAATTATTTTGAACACGGCTGTGTAAGTGTAATAAAAATTACTACCTGAATTTTTTTTTTACTAATCCTTTAATATGTGTTATATTAAACTTTAAAGGACTTAATGCGTTATATTATTTTAATACCAGGAAATCTAATTTTACTCAACCCATACTCAATTCTCATATCGTGAGCTCAACTTTAAAATGTATTAATATTATAAGAGGAAATGTTAGTTACGCATCACGCAACGTTTCTAATAAACAAAAGCTTATTACGATTTGGTACAAATGAACGTACAGTAAATAGATCTTCGCAATCAAATTTACTCAATGTTAGTGACTGATAAAAATAATTTTTAACAAAAAAAAAACCGACTTCAAAAAGTAGGTAAACTAAAAAGCAAAAAATAAATTTATTTCGCACAAAATAATACGTTTTTTCATTTAGTTAAATATAAATTATTAAATATTTATTTTATAATTCTGAAGTCGGTGCCAAGTAAAAACAACCTTTCTACAATATCAAATTACAGTTCACACTAAAAGGGAGGCGTAGTTGTGCTAGTGCGCGGTCGCCCAGTATTGGTACTTACCACAGAAATATAACTAATATTCAGTCAGAAAAAAGTTGCTATAACGATTGATATTATCTATACAGAGTTATTAATTGTTTACTCCTACTAATTGGACCTTTGAAATATCTCCGTTCCAACAGCTCACTTGACATCATAACTAGCAATCTGAATATGTGTACAGTAGTGAAAGAATTATCCTTTAACTCCTAACCATTGAGGAGTTGACCTTCCATCATCAGCTCATCCACATAAAAATATGTAAATACTGGTGCAGCTTTGAAAAACACACTAAAAACATTACATGTGCCTAAAAAATTCGAGGGTTGCCCTCGATTTCTCTGAGATCCCATCATCAGATCACGACATGCTGTCGATGGGACCCTTTTGGAATCATCTCCTGTCCAACAAAAAAAGAATCATCAAAATCAGTTTATAAACGACGGAGATATCCGTGAACAAACATTAAAAAAAAAAAAAAAAAAAACAACATATATACGAATCGAATTGAGAACCTCCTCCTTTTTTAGAAGTCGGTTAAAAAATAGAAGCAAAGTTTTCAATTCTATATCATGTTAAGCCTCATATATCTCATATTCAACAAAAAAGTCTCAAAGAAACTCACTTTAATAGACCTCATTTATGGAAAAGTGTAACTAAAAATATTATGTCAATGTTAACAAGTAAAAATAGTACTCAGTAGGTTGACTAGATGTCAGTAATCAAAGCTAAGAAGTTTCAATATTTACCCGTGTTCTAGTCGAGAAGATCTAGTCTGAATAAACGAGGTTATATTAAAAATTAAACAACCCTGTTCCAATTTCAAACAAAAATCAAGACTCAAAGTTCTAAATAAGATTTATGTATTTTGTAGAAAGGTCAAACTGAGCTAAATGAAAATGTAATTTTCTCTTAAAGTATCAAACAATTTTTGCGCCCAAAGCTTATGAAGACTGACTGAGATGAATGACTAAGATAATTGAAGTGCCCGTTCAAAAATTAAAAAGTTGGTCGTAAAACAAACGGGTGAAAGGAGTGCACGTTACTTTTATGTGCAAAGCTCTAGAAAATTGTCTTAAACATTATTCCCGCTCGCTTTCCACCTTGAAAAGCTAGTTGTTTCATATAAAATTTTCTAAACTTATATGTCAGAGTCATAATTTTATAAACTTTATTTACGTTGTGTTAAAGGTGATATTTGGAAATATAACATTTTTAATATTATTAAGGTATTAAACTATCACTTTCGTTCACGCTTGAATTTGTTAACATCATTTTTGAAAACTGTTTTATCGTGTATTGAAAACTTAAGTATCAAATTTTAATATATACGGAGACGTATTTTAAGAGCGCCATCTAATAAAAGTATGGAGAACTTTTACGGAATTAGGCGCGATCGGGACGCCCTCCCGTTAAGAAGCAAAGAGTGAAATGGTTTTACTTCCTACGTGTAAGAAAGATGAGCTTTTTTATGCACGTTTATACACAGTTTATTATTTTATAGTAAAAGAAAAAAAATATACTTAATAGAGAAACATTTTGAATATCATAAATGGTAAAGATGTTTCATCACAAAAAGATAATTAATAAGTCATTAGGTACGTATTTGGCTTTAAAATTTTAACTCTATTTTTAAAATACATTTTTTTTATTAAAAGTAATTTGTAAATATTATAAAATTCATTTGACTTTGAAATCTAACCTTGACACAACAGAAATTCATTAAAACGCCAACAAAAATACCCAACACAAAAAAATTAAAAACTATTTCAAACAAACAATTAACGAGTCAAAGGCGGCACACTGAAAGGCCTTAATGACGTCACTATTCTGCATTCATTGTTAGCTTTCAATAATAAACTGTAATGTGAAGTGTTAAAAGAAACCGAACGGTTTTATAGCCATCGCTGATTTTAAAACGCACTGTGAATGCGTACTGCGGCGTGTTTTCATGTGTGGATATTATTTTCAAATGTGCACTTTGGATTTTAGTACTAATTGTAACGCTGGTCTGGCTTTGCTATTTTTGTTTTGTATAAGCTTGTTTTATGAGCTGTGAAAAATAAAAATAATTTTATTTTTAATTAATATTTTTTAATGCCATTTTTGACACGAAGGAACAAAATTCATAACATGAAATATAATAATGATATCCTATTTTTTAAAACTGGATTAGTTGAATAAAAAATAAATGAAATAAAATTAAATGTCAACAAATGTGAATGTAAAAAACAAAAAAAAAATTAAGCCCACAACAAAAATTTTATTTAAAAAAATATGACATTACGTGTACGTCTTCCCCATATTATTATTTATTCTCCGTTTTTTAGGCCTTTAATTTCCTACAACTATGAAAACAATGCCGCGATTTCAACTAAAATTAACTTTGTCGAATGTAATTTTAATAGAGCAATATCTTCAACCTAATAACTCAAAACGATTCTAGGAAAAAGGTCCAATCTATTTAATATATTCGTCCAAAGAGCTCGTTAAGTTAAAAGTCGGCTTAACTAACCGGCACAAAACCTACACAATAAAATATCCTTTTAATGGACACCCAACGATAAATTGTCCTTAATAACAGAAATATTTTATTAGTTAAACGGCCATTAAAAAAAGTGTTCGCTTTTACAATTTTTACGGCATATTTCATTTCAAAAATGCCTCCTTTGACCGACGAGATCCGATCTAACGTTTGTGTCGAAAAAGGGATAATACTGCTATCGTCGTAGCGGGTGCTCGATATTTTTTTTATTTTTTAATTCTCCATTTGAGACCAAATTTTTAACAGCCAGCAATTCTTCTCGAGGCAGGCCAATGTTTGGCTCAAAGATAGAAGAATTTTTTAAACTGATTCTATTTTTTACTTTTAATAATTTTGAAATGACAGATGAAGATGACCGTAGCGGCCAGGCCAGAGGTGCACACTGCACAGTCACTCTTAGTTTTGATACGTATAAAAAGAGGTGGTTTTGTTTTTATTACGAAACTCCATCATAGTATGCCACTTTGTCAAAAGTTGACAGTAATTAGGCAGGAATATGGATGCCAGTTGGTAAAAAATTTAATAAATGGGTTTTTATTAGGTGGCTTCAGGTATTTGTTTACATTAAATATTATATTGAATATTTACGATACTATTTTAAAAAGAACAAATTGAAAAAAATATCAAATTTTGTAATACGCTTAAAATTTTGTTTCATCTAGTTTGTTACTAAGAGTTCCATAAAAAGGTGATATTTAATTGATTTTATTATTTTAAAATAAGTTAATTTTGTTCCTACAAAAATTAAAGTTCAAGTAACTTTTAAAATTAATTAAATGAAAAATATTAATTTTTGTATTACCTACAGTGTAGTGTGTATCACCAATGAGTAGAAAAAAAACATCTATCCAAATAACAAACATCCTTTTGCCAACATGGTCTGATTCATTCGTGTTCTACACATACATGCACACATGCAATAAAACAATCACAATTCTCAAGCAAGGTATTGTTAGGAAAGTATTCACTTAATTCTTATTTCATGACTTGGTGTGACCCCGGCCGTAGATGGAGGTCGCAAGCGCAGATCCGATCGCTGCCCGATCATGTCTATCGATGTTACGAATAAACAGCAATTTAGATCGAAGTTTATATTTCGAATCGAATAGTTTTACATTGAAATATATCATAATTGTGGTAGTTGAACCTCCTTGTTACCGGAATAAAAAAAGAAAGTAGTTTTTATTGTTTCGTAGTTTGTAAATTGGATTTAGTGTTTTATTTTGTTTTTTTTTCTTTGTGTTAGTCTGGTTGTTGTTTTTTTAATAACAACCAACCACTTAAATAGGCACACTTGTATTATTGTTGTGGGACAGACTTTATTAACTTTTGCTGTTCAAAACGTTATATTATTGTGTTTATTTTAGATTCTTTTTAGTTTTTAAACAAGAATTAAAATTACTGTTCTTTGTATTTTTTGTATCTACGGGTATGTCCAGAGGGTCGTTTCAATAACAGCTTAAGAGGTATCTAAAATGGCAAGTGAAAGTTGGACAGAAAATTATAACAATATGATAATCATTGACAAGATGGTTATAATCTCAGCTGACTTACCCAGGGATAATAGAATCTTATGACGCAATGATACGATCAATATCTTTAAAAAATACACCATTAATCTCACACAATCGTTTCCGGCGCAGATGCTGCCACCAAAGATCAGTTTTTATCAACAAAATACCTCAAGTTCTATAAACAAACAAGGTGTTAATACTGGCGATAAGCATCTAATATAACTCGCCCCTTCTTATAAAATATTGATATTTAATAGTCACATCACAGACTGTGTAATGCAGGCAGCTCGATGGTATACCTTCGGCATACCAGATTACCACATCAAATATTCTTTTTGACGGAATATCATCAAGTAAAAACCACCCCTATTGGTATCGGGTTAAAGTCTAAATTTCTACTTTATGAAATTTTGTTTGATATAAGTGCAGGTGGCATTGGATGGCATCGCTCCGGTTTTATCTTAACTATCGTATCTTCAAATATTAAACTTTTACTTTTATGGCAGTTTAAAATGCAAGTTGTGTCACCTAACGGCTAACTTATAGCCAATGATCGCCGATGGTTTTATCAGACGCTGTTAAAACATTTATTTACGTGTTAATGGCTAATATTTTCCAAACTTCCAATTAAAAGTTGCGTTAACGTTTGCATGAAGAGTAACTGCATATCTATTATAGTTTAAATGGTGTTAATAACGACGTGAAACATAGGGAAAAAAATGTGTACCTACAGGTAGTTTTAGGATAAAATATAAAAAAAAAATTCAAGTGACAAAAATATTTTTACAACCAAAAATAATTTTTCTACCTACTTTAATAATGCAGAATCGCAGTTATGTCATGTGGTTTTTTTTTATTCTTCGACGTTATTTTAGACAACAGAAAACGGTTAAGTTACCTTTGACTCAACTATCAACAATTCCGTTAGCCGTTCAATTTTTTATCATTCCACATAATCCTTATAAAAGGCGGTCTTTGCAACTTCTGAATTCTTGTTGGTTGTGAAATAAAAATGCGGTCAGCCGAATAACTGACACGAACTTGAGATAAATGAATGAGATATTTAATTAGTACTTGATAATTGCCCACTCGGTGTCAAATAACTTCATTATAAAAACTAGATAGCGAACAAGAGAATAAATCCAAGTGTTTATGACAGAAATGTTGCAAAACACGAATTCTTACCCAATTTGTTAACCCTGTTTGATATAATGGGAACAAACATCGTAAAGATACATAACATATTTGATAGAAGAAGTTATTTTATTACGAGATTGTTTACTTTAGTAATTATGTGTAGTTAAACGTAACCTTTGGCTCTTTAGCTATGTCTTGATAATAGTGAAGAAACTTTGGTTAATTACATTGTCTAGACGTGTCCACATTTTCTTGTTTTTTTACTGGTCTACCTTTTTTGATAGGGTAAATTCCCAGCTGTAAATTAACTCACTTTGACAATATTCGCAATATCTATAAATTGAACCTGCTTACTTCTTAAATAAACCTAGATTTTTTTATCATTAGCTTATTTATCCTTTTTTAATCCACGTTTAACAATTTAGTTATAAAGGAATCGTCAACCAATAACATTCAATTACGTTTTTTTTTATTTGTCTTTTTTTCATAACAATAATATAGTTTTTTTAAGTTTGGCTGCCCTCCTTGTTCTTATGATTTCAGCTCTTTTAGTACAACAATATTGTTCTTCTAATTTCGTCTACAGATTATTGAAAGCTACTTTACTTCAATTTATAATGTTTTAATAACAATTTTTGCACTTAATGCTGGTTAGTACAGCATTAAGTGCATTTTTTTCCTACGTTTCACGTCGTACACAATTTAAACTTGTAATATTTTTGTACACTTTACTTGGTACACTTAGGTTTTTTAAGCAAAATTCCACAAAAAAAATGTTGCAACTTTTTTATATTTACATCACACCATAGAACTTATATCTACTTATATGTACTTTTTCATGGCAAATTTTCACTCCAATTCATTCTATCTGATATTCATCGGAAGCCTTAAGCAAGATTTGTTTTGTTACTGACGCACTCTGATACACGTGTATTTTCTAGTTAATGTACCAGTTATGGATCATCCCACGCACTTATAAGAGTCAATAAATTAAGGAAATTGCTATCGCCCATGACTACCTTCGTAACAGGTATTCCCTAAGGGGATTTTATAATATGTGCTCATAGATCAGCTACCTGTAGTTTAATTTGATTCTACGAAATATCGTTAGTTATGCAAAAGCTGTATTAAACTATGTTGGATGGTTTGTATTGGCTTTCTATGTTAGGCCAGTTACAGTGCTTTACTGGCGGTCAGTGCGTATGGTCGGTCCTGACGATATTGAAACACATAACCAACTATCAGTTTGTATCATTCAATGCTCTCTCGGACGTTGGAGTTGTTGTAAATAGACAAGCGTACGGTCGCTCCTTATGAACGGTGCAGCACTAAATGCGTTAATATGTTTGCTTTCATATATAGCGCGTTGGTCGACCGACGGTACGCCACGCATGGAGATGCGCTTGACCGACGCGACGACGGTCCTCGTACGGACTGCGACTGCACTTTATCCTTATAAATGAATTTTGCATACCATTGTCAAGCGCGACTGACGTATGCGCCGACGTGTAGTTTTTGCGTGTAACTTTGTCCGTTTGAAGATACGTCTGTAGTCTAATATTATTTTATGAAAAACAATAATAAGATTAAAAAATAACTTTTAAAAGATATCATCAAATATAAATGTCATCTTCATTTCCGACGGGATAGCAGATTCCGATACGTTTTAATTTCTATCTCCATCAAAAATATTTGAGTTGTATAATTTCTAAAACCCGTTTTCCTTGATATAATATATTATGTATGCATAGCACTTTTATAAATTAAATGCACAACTAACTTTGAACCAGTTTATTGATTTATAGCACTAAAACCTCAGGAAACGACCGTCAAACATTACGAGCTGATATTTAAAATTGTATCTAGTCATAAAATCAACATAAAAGCAATATTTGTTGTGTTACGTACGGCAAGGTCTCACTGCTAGCGTGTGAATAAAACTAAAAAAATACATTTTATAATACTTTGACATCAACTTAACCCGCGACTTAAAGGGGAACAATTGGTTGGCCGATTTCCATACAAAAGTAAAATGGGTGTAACTTTAATTTCACCCATTTGTACTGATCCGACTGCAATTACAAAGTTATTAAAAGTAACTCCTCTTTAGTATACATGAGAGCAACATAACTTTGCAAAATATTCATATCTAAAATACTAAAATGAATGTTTTTTTGGCGCTCATATTTTCATAATTATTATTGTAATATTATTTTTAATTGTTTGTATGCTTGTTTTTTTTTGGTATTTGTATGTAACTCAATTAATGATAAAATATATTTTTTGTTTTGAGTAACGTTAAGTTGTTGATTTTGGAACGGGTTTTAAGAACCAGATCCGTTTTACTTTGCTTAGTAATTTATACTGAGTTCAATACAAGAACTAAGAAAAATTACACAAATTTGTTAAGTTACCCGCTTGTAGCATAACCAAGGCTTTATACGAACCGATTTTAAAATTACCAGTTAATCAGTTAACATTGAACTAAAGCCCGGGGCCAAATTCTATCGGCATAACGAACAAGTTTTGTAATTTTAAACTACTATGTTGAAACAATGTAAAAAAACAAAATTCCGTTCAAACAAAGCTTGTTTTAGTGATGTTTAGTCTAGACTAATAAATACTAAGGCTATACGGCTTCAACGGTCTCTTTCTATTTCTTAAACTGTTTAGCTATACATATTGGGACCATTTTCTAACAAAAAGGTTTGGTTTTGAATCGAACCAATTCGAACATAATTTCCCACGAAGAATGTTCTTTGACATTTTAATAAATTCGAGGTTTGGTTTTTGATTTTATATGTCGTCGTAATTCTAAATACGTGCAAGTTTTTGACATCTAATCTGAAGACTGAATTTGAATTTTGTTCATGGGATTGATCTTCTTGTTGCAAATTTCTCCAATAACTATAAAATTTTGACTTTATAACACGTGTTCGAAAATTCTTACGAGATACCGCTTCCTTTACAATTTATCGAAGATTTTTCTGACATCTAATAGATCTTCTTGTTCTTCATGTTTATTTCTGATCTATAGTAACATAACAAAACTGAGCGCAAGAAGAAGTTAATAATATAGTATCAAACTGAAATACTACAGTAAAAAAGCCAAGATAAAACATAGCACTTGTCAAATAAAAGTTAAAAATCCTATCCAATATATTTTTATTTCCACAAATGACCAGCACAAATCAGAAAATAAAGAGGCGTGCTCGTCACCTAATGATCGCATTGATGTTATAACTGACAAATGATGTAACTGTTTCGTAATACAGAATCACATAGTTGGTGTCCAATTTTTGGGAACGCAACATGTAATTTCACTAGTCACGGAACGAAAACAACTCTTCACGAGCATGTAGTTACTTTTAGTGTTGCATAATCTAACGATATCTCCAGCTTTTGGCAAATGTCGTTCATTAAAGTAATAATAAGTTGGTTAGTGATCATAATTATTTTGCATAATATCTATGTCATCAATTACATCATTTGTATTTTTAAAGTGAATTGAATGATTTGTTATTAGGTATATTAGTAACGACGACGACGACGACGTTTATCTCTTAATGCCTAAACTAAAATCTACTTTTTAAGATATTCTAATTTGAAGTATGTTCAACATATAAATTTTTTAACAAAGTAGAAAAACTAATGTGTAACTAAATTTTACAATTAGTCAATACAACAATGTCAAATAAATGCGTATTTTTTTGCATAGGTATAGGCACAAGTTCAAAATTAAAATGTACTCAGAACCATACAATACATTTTATGAGTATAAGAAGTATGGATGGTCAAACCATCGATAATGCAACCGAGTATCATTAAGCCAAGCCGTTATAACCAAATGGTTAAGGCCAATAGAGATGTGGCTTCAAATTACGCGCAGGTTCAATAGACTTTAATCGTCAAATCATTAATGACTGCATAATGATCTATACTTAGGCTAATGATTTCATCATGAATACAAGAATTAATGTAAAATATGATGGAAAAATCCAAGGAAGTAGTTAAGGTAATTATTAAAGAGAGAAATATAGAAGCAAATACACACCCAACAAACTATTAAATGGAAATCAAATGCAAGTGCAGTAGAATGTAATGTCTTTAAATACAATTCGTGTGTAATTAAAACTTTTACACAAAAAAATAAACCAAGTGCAATCAGTGAGTTTTAATCGTCTCAAAATGAAGGGTTGCGTATAAGCAAAAAGGAGGAAAAGGGTAAAAAGCGCGTTTCGTCTGACCGGCCACCAACATTGTGGGAGGACTACACTTGTCAATCATCATAGCTCGCACATAGCAATCTCCATAATAGAATGCAGTTCTTTGGCCACCGCTTTTTATCCTGTATATTGATTGTTTCTAGTTTTTACAGTGTTTTCCTTGCCAGCAGATTATTAAATAATCTTATCAAAACCTATAGCAGGTGAGCCTTGATTGAATTTTAGTTGACATATATTATTAACAAGTAAGTTGGTATCAGAAAATAAAATCCGAGTTTAAATTTTACCTCGTGGTTGATGATGTTCATTGTCAATGTCCGGCCGTAATAGGTAGTTTAACATACGTTTTTATAATGCTTGTAGCCGAATTAAACTCTCCATTAGCACAGTTTTCGTGAATGTCAGATCAAATTGGTATCCTCATCAAAATTTTAACGGACTGATTTTTATGAAGACATCCTTATATAATTATAGTTTACCAATTTTATGATTAATGTTGCTCATCTTGAATTCAAACTTACGTCAAGAACCCCCATGTTTAGCCCCAGAGCATCAGTTTTTATTGTATAACCGAGGGTCGTGGCCCGATAGCCTGATAGTTAAGAGGTTGTGGAACAATCGAGTTGCGTTCGTGAGAACAGTATGCGCCCACTTCAAACTAATGCACCTAAACTATAGGACGCTTTCAACAAATAGAGTAAAAGTAGCATCACGATGTCGTTTTGTCTCAAGGAGAATCTATACACGTCGTAGGGTTCACTTCCTTGCCATCTTCGTGAGGCAGTTATGAATGATATTATTATAGCTTAATTGTTTTGAAAGAGAAGTCCAGAAATAAACCACATTATTGTAGAGGCAAAGGGTGTACGTGTGGACGTAGATGGAATGAGTGTAATGTGTGATCCATTTATAGAACTGGGAAGTGAAGCTCGGTCTGTACAATTTGTACTGCGTTTAGTTTATTAAGTTTTAGTGTGTTAACAAGATCTGTTCTTTGATATGTTTTGACAATTTAATCTGTTTGGTGTAGTTGTAATATTCCATTGGCGTTGAAAGTTTAGATCTAAATGTTTATTTAAATATTTTCCAAAACATTATTGAATACATAACTTTTATGATGACTTAAAATCGCTCCTTATCACAGCATAACAAAAATATTTTTTTGTTGGTTGCTGAGGCTTTGTTGTTCAATTATTGATTTCATAATTTTGATTTTGAATCTAGCCTAAGTTTTGTCTATTATAGTTTTTGAAATTAAGGCATATCTATGAATTTCATTTAGAATTTATTCTTAACATGCCTGAGCATATATTTTTGGATACCAAAATCACTGTCGGTTTGTGAATCTTTTGTTAAACCGGAGTCATTTCCATTTCCATTTTATATTTGAATGAAATGTTCAGATTCAGACAGTTTTTTGTACTTTATCTTACACAATTGTGAAAGCAAACTAGAGATCTAAAATTTCTATATAGTTTTTATTGCAATTATGAGAAATACTCTCGCTTATCTCTCTTTTCTTATTTAGGACTCACGACGCTCTAGGCATTCAGTAGTTTTTTGTCAATCATAAGAATGGATTAACAGCTTTTTCTTTTTTTTTAAATTTGCGGTCTCGTTTTGAAATTAAATTGTCAAAATTATGCAACAATATATTAATACATTATTCAAGTTAATATAGATATTGAAGTTATTATGGAACATGCAAAATTTAGTGGACATATTATAATTATCTAATATTTTAATATGCAATTTAATTAAAATCAGTTAACATTGTGTCGGACTTTTACGGTCTTTTTCACTGTAGTTACATAATCCATACCTACTTTCAACTAGATATTATTATGTCCAAGTTAAATTAGAAAAGAACATATCGATTTCAGTCTTAACCTTGCCTAACTTCTAATATAATTTGACATTTGGAACCAGGGAAGAGAAAGTAAATACAGCAACAATTCAAATGCCAGATCAATTAGCATTATAAATGCGATTGGATACACAAAAATCACGCAGACAATAATTGTTTAACAAGCATTAGATTTAACGTATCTGTAATATTTTTGACCTATAAATGTATGTTTACTTTGAATTAATGAAATACCTTACGTAGATAACCATTGCGAATTGTAAATTAAACTTAGTGTACTACTTTCACACCGGTTTTAGAGTAACTATTCATTTTTGCAATGGATACATACGTATTTAATAAAATAAGTTGAAAGAAGTCATATTAAAGTAGCAAAAACTCATATTTGTTGCAGGTTGCAAGATCAGCCTTTCAAACTTGAGATCAAGGAGGTTTCATTTTTTTTAAAGTTAGTTACGTCAAAAAATAGCCACGTCCCATAATATAGGTCCCATGCTGAAATATTTAACGATGGCTATCCCTGGACTGCAGTGCCCACATAACTACCATTTCTTAGCCACAACTTAACATAACTTAAACCTAACTTAAAAAATATAGATATTAAGTAGTATATTCTACTTTAATATTCAAAGAGCTCACGGCATTTAATTATAATTAGAGAAGGGAATCAATTACTATTTCCGTGGCGCTGAGACAAGTTTATTGATTAATTCTTTGATTCGTAGGCGGCAAGTGACAGTCACTATTGTAGGTTTGATTTTGAGTTTAGGCCCTACTATTGGCATTATGTAACTTTCGTAAGAAATGTGTGTATTTGTCATATAAATTATCGCTCGCTAACGGTGAAGGAAACATCTCGAGGAACCCTGCTTGTCTGAGAGTCCCTAAAAAGAACTCGAGGATGTGTGAAGTGTGTGCGGATACGTAGACACCAATCCGCACTTGGCCAGCGTGGTGGCCTATGGTCTAAACCCTTCATATCATGTGAAGTGGCCCTAGCCCAGCAGTGGGATATGTATAAGATACAGGGTTACTATTATTATATCTACAGGTTCCCTTATACGTCTGCACATTATAGTTTAGAAGCACCCAAATGTAAAGTAGCGCGGCGTGAGTATTTATATCTTATGCGGGCGAGTTCTTTGATCGTTCTCTCTCAACAATTTAAAAAGTGAGTACGTATCGAGTACCGACAGTACCGAGGTCACAAGTGCAGCGATATCTCTGAACTTGAACGTCAGCGCGATTTGATACGACACGTCACTTTGACGGCCCGCTTCCTTTGTTGTTATTAAATTATCTAATAACGTGTCTCGTTCAGACAATATTCGTTTTGTTGTAGATATCGTAGATTGAACTTGGCGCCTTTTGTTGAGTATGTCATAGTATAGAGCTAGTAGTATTTTGGAGTTGGTATACGTTTGTTGACATACTTCTAGGAGCAAGGCTAAATTTCATTGGCTTTTTTTTTCATTGTTAAAAAGATCGTACGCGGTTTAACTGCCTATTAGTTTCTCGTGGACAATTGCCCTCATCGTCATCTCGTTCGGAAAACGTTGTTATTATTATTTTCAGTTAAGCGTCATCAGAATGATAAACAAAATGTCATGAGAATAAAGTTTTCATATTTGAACACGATACATAATAATATATTGTATGTATAATGTGTGTGTAAAAATAGCTAGTATTTAGTAAAATTAAATTAAATTAAATAGTCATCTCCAATCATTCATATAAATTTGACACTAATAACTGCAACAACCTCAATTAAAATGTTTTACGGAAAATCTTTTATCTTTTTACCCGCATTAAGAGGCAATAAACAAAAAGGTCCATTAATAAAAACCGTGACTAATTTATTCACAAAACACTTTAATGCAGATACGATGCGAGATAATTCCAAAGACTGATCAATACAGTCTTTAAAACAGACATTCAAATGTCCGAATATTATTGATGGACGTCGCGAAAAAAGTTTTAAAGGTACAATGAGAGAACCTGCATTAAAATTATTAATACCCATTGAGACGAAATTCCCAAACAATATCTTGTACAAAAATATGCTTAGCACGTATGGGAATACAGGTTAAAATTGTCGATTCAATTTTTAAATAAAGACTTCGTACGAGTGGAATTTAATATTCGTATTCGAGTCCGCAGGCCGAGTGGGAGTGGTCGGGTTGTTCGTGCTTCACCGGAAAGATTTATATTACATGCATTTTCGTATGCGAGTGATCTGAAATTGTCGACGCGGCAGTCCCCGACATGAGCACTGAATATCGCGACGGCCGCATTGTGGCCCACGCCCATTGCTCTCTTAACGACTATTCAATACACTCTTGAATGAACGATTGCTCTTTGGTATATAATTCGAGCGGACAACGATCGCGAACGTTTTGCTTGATACGAAAAAAAGGTTGTAAAGCGATACGGCTCAGTGTTGTGTTCTAAAGAGTTTCGCGAGTCCGACATAATATGAGACTCGTGTATGGGAATTCATTTTATTGGTTGTTAAGATATCTTTATCTTAATTACAAAGTAATGAACGCACAAAGACGAGATAAAAAGGAAGGCTGTGAGATATCTACTTTCGACTGTTTGTATTATAGTACCCTTGAGCATTAAACAATACCTTTTGTTCATCTGATTCTTGAGTCGTACGATACGTTAGAGCATCTTATCTGCTTAGCTTTGTAAATTTTTCAACGTTCGATTTCTTCCAGCCGATGCATGGGTCTTATCTCAGAAAATCGTATGGGAGAACGGGTTATGTAAATATCATTTCGATGTCATAGATAAGTAAACAAAACAAGAATAGTAAAGCGATGGAACGATAGTTTGGTCCGCTTCTAAAAAACTAGATCCAACCCTTTCGTTGTCGGCCGGCTTGAATCTATACACACTTGACGGGGATAAAAAACGGACATGTGGATTCGGGCCATTGTGTAATTTTAAAATAAGGTCAGATGTGAAGAGGTTTCTGCTTGAACAATAACGCATTTTAATATATTTCATTAAGATTGACGTAGCTGATTAGAGATTACCGAACCCTTCCATTTCCTTCGTATTGTGGTAAGTCTAGCTAATTACCAAATGAATGAGATGTTCACCTTGCCAGGAAGAGAATGTCATTAGAAATAATAATTTCATTACAAGGTTCGTTTCGTGATTTAATACTGATATGTCTATCAAGCTATTCAAATTCAGATAGGTAGAAGTAACTCAAGACTGACATTGAATACTTTATTATATAAAAATCTTCCAGTTTTAAGCTACTGGTTTTAAGAGCGCTCAAACTAAGCAATCCATTGTTGAGTTAAGAAAAATAAATTTCCATTTATCAACCTAAATACTGTTCAAAAAGGATTAAAACCGCAAGCAGTGGCCGTTTCTTTTGTTACAAGCAAATTACGTCTTCAGCAACTTATATCCAAACAAATTTTCTTTGCAGCAATTGTTTATAAAAGTCCGAAGGGGATTACTACGGCTCGGTGAATAACAAAAGAGTGTTGCGGTACTACAAAAGGGGATTAAACAAGGAGGTAGCTGTATCATCTACGGTAAGAGCTTACTTAAGTTTATGGAAAGTGTGTCGGCCTTAAGACGTTTAAACCATGACTTCCCATTAAAGGGTTGCGCTTTTTGTAAGATCACGGTAAGCAGTCTATATTCGATAGCACGCCGAATGATACTTACGTGGGTACGGTTTTTTATGTTGCCTATTCGGACCGGCTTAAAACACAGCGTCGTGGGGGTTCTAAAAGGTTTTATGAAGGACTTTGTTTTGTTTCTTTGTTCTACGGTTTAATTAGTGGGTTTCTGCCATATTGTTTTAGTTGAATGCTGCTGGTCCTTGCTTTGCAGTCCGACATGACGTAGGTGTCTAATTAATACCTTTGGTCTTGTGAAATATCGATGTGTGAGACTGCTTCATTTGTTCAGTATTGCTTATGGGAGAAACATTGTGAACATTGATATATAATGTTGTTGGACTTGCATTATACTATGTACTTACGTCATAAAATAGTTATTCTTAGACTGTGATAACGCGCTGCAACTGTTATCAAGTTTGTAGTAATAAAAGAGGTGTTTGTTGGTCTTAAAGAATGTTTGCATTTATTTTATTATTCTATGATGTAACTTTTCCATCTCCTAAAACACATAGGAGAAGGAAAAAATATATTTCAAAGGTGTTAAAGTTGTGGTAGGTGATACTAAAGTTGTTTTTTTGTTACCGTCACTCTATTAGAAATTGGTTTATAAATAAATATAGTTTAAAAAAACTAAAAAAACACGCTTTTAAAGCACATCAAACTAAAAAGTGAAAAATAATTCTTATTATAACCTGAAAATAATAATAAACGAAAAATACTAGTACTATTGTGAAAAAAAGCGTGGGTCGCTCGATAGACGAAAAATATGGCACAGAGCGCCCCACGCTTTTTTTCACAATAGTACTAGTATTTTTCGTTTATTATTATTTTCAGGTTATAATAAGAATTATTTTTCACTTTTTAGTTTGATGTGCTTTAAAAGCGTGTTTTTTTAGTTTTTTTAAACTATATTTATTTTTCACTTTTTAGTTTTTAGTTTTTTTTTAATCCTGGCGATCCTAATCAGGATAATGAGATAAATTTATGAAATTATTATATGGTCGCTGATTCTTTACAAGTGTAGAAAGTTTGAATTAAATCTGTCCGTTTAAAGTGGGTCAAAATCGAGTCCAAAGGAGTCGGTTACATACAAACAAACAAACAAACAAACAAACATACAGGTGAAGCTAATATAAGCGTGTTAAAAAATCACAAACTGCTTATATCATTATAAACATCACATTACATAACATCACGCCTATATTACCCAGAAGGAAATGGCAATGATGTACAACACCCACATTTCACCTCTTATGTTTAGGTCCCATGGGATACATGGTGAGCCTATCGCCATACACCGCGCACAATTCCAACTTCGTGATGAATTTCTCGACGAAAAGTTCTCAAATAGCACTTTGCCCGACATGGACATCGAACCCGAGACTTGGTGGTGAGAGGTGCATACGCTAACCACTAGACCAACGAGGCAGTACCATCATTATCACAATATAAAACTTATTTGAAATACGCAAACCAACTTTCAAGGGGGACCATACTTACAAAAACTTACATTTATCAAACCATATTTATGTATTATTAATACGCCTGCTTAAAACGGCATCTGTGACGTAATCACAATCGGCCATAATAAACGATATTGATATCCAAATATTTTATCGTCAACTGTTCCTCATAATGTTTTTTAAGTATCACAATATCCCGGGTTCCTCCCAATAGACACATTTATCATTTTTGCTATTAAATGGAACAACAATGTGAACCCCGAAGGAGCCAATGAGCTCATCACAATAGCAAATGATACCTTCGGGCCGAAACCGTCTGAATGCTCCTTAATTAACCCTCAACTACTTATTATACGAATAATGATCCCTTGTTTATTTTATAACTAATATCAGCCTAAGGAAATCCGACGATTTAATTGCTATTTTGAAGTATGAGAGATGAGGGTCACATTATTATTTAAAAATATAATTTATTTAAAAAGATTTACAGATAATTATCTGAAAAATTTTAACGATTCAAATTTTCAGGTTAAAAGAGACGTCTGATGTATGATTTTGTTTACTTAAGCGTGGACTCCCAAGCGCCGTGTTTTCATACTTACGTGTGTGCACGTTTTATTTTAATAGACAAATCATATACGGGGTGGATGCGACATAGCGACATTTATTGAAACCACAGCTTCTATACATGGTAAGTATCAATTTCCACCGGATAAAAATTCTCTGGCGAAAAAAAAAAAATCACGTGCTCCGAACAATTTGAACATTGCGATCGTGCAATTTGTTCGGAAGACGTGGATTTTTTTTTCGCCAGAAATTTTTTTATCCGGTGGAAATGCATACTGGCCATGTATAGAAGCTGTGGTTTCAATAAATGTCGCTATGTCGCATCCACCCTGTATAAAACACTAAAATGCAGTTTTGTTCCTGGCCATTTTGTCAAAATTGTTTTGATCAATAATTGATGTTACATACAAACTGAAAATTTTCAATAATAATATTAAAAAATAGGCACCAACAAACATGCATTTAAGGGTTTGAGATTATGATTTGACTATAAAAAAAGATAAAAACTTAATAATATTCAAGTTAAACCCATATTACTTTTGTATGGAAAACAACTAATTGTTTCCTCTTAATAATGACACAAATATACAAAACACACAACACAAGTCCCTTAACTTAACTTAAAGCAAGTAAACTGAGGCTTCTCATTATGAAGAACGTAAATAAATGGTTTTGATATTGCAAAGAGATCCTCGATATTAAGTCCCAGTAAAAAATAGTAAGTACATTTTAATAAAGAGCGGTAAATCTTTACTGAAACATCTGGCGTTTCGAATCTAAACTTTAATATAACGGATTCATTTTATAATTAATTTAGAAATGGAATTTATGTTCATTAAATATCTGCTCACCTATAAATTTTAACATAACACTTGTAACTGAATTTGAATTAATTCAGATGATACTAAAAAGATCTATGTTACGGTGTGAAATAGTTCCATAGTTATCAACTAAAATACGGTATTACATATTAATGATATTAAAAAGTACAAAAAATGATCTCTATTGTTAACGAAGACGCGATACGAATATTTTTTCTTTTAATAGTCGGTCAGTAAGGCAGGTGGGAAACCAGGTGTATGAGGCGATTTTTTAAGACATCGCTTTCGTAAAATAGGGCAAAGGCATCGTCATTAAGCCAAGTTTGTTTTAAGCCCGTCACGCTATTGTTGTGTAAATAACGTAAAATGTTGGACTTCAGCAATTTTGCCTACGTCATTTAGAAGCCGACCTTAGATTAATTTTTTATACGGTCGGCATTCAAAGAGGTCTGCTATATTTGTTTGGCTCGACCAAAGTCAGGTCGGTGTGGATAAAAGCGATAATTATTTTATCTTAGGGGTGTTTCTTGTTTGTTTCTCTAATAGCTACTTTAATGGAAGTTCTGTTCGTAAGAATATAATGCATAAATTAAGCGCTATCTGCTTTAGACATCGGTTCTTTTGTAGAGTTAATTGTTTCGTTTGTGAAATTTAATTCCGAATAAGGACTTGTTTGTATTGCAAACAATGTTGATAATGATAAAAAGGTCACAAGCAACTGGCTATTTGAATGCCTTTCTTTTTATTTCTGGAATTACGAATTCACGGAAACGTCTTAAATGTTTCAGAATAACAAAATTACACTCAATATTTGACTAGCTAAAATAAATTTTGAATAAATTGCTTTTGTTGTATACTTACAAGAAATTATACGTACAAAGTATTTTTAACCACAGTTCCAAATTGGACAGCTCATTGAATTCTATTGCTCACATACTGTTCGATCATTGTTGTTATACGTGTATGCATAGGGAAGTGTACTAAAACAAATATTTTGAGCAAAATCTACTAAAGGTTTACTTCCTTACAAACTTAATTAAACACGAATAGCGCTAGGATTTGTAAACAAAGATAAGTCAGGATAATAGCACATTTGCATGCGGCACTTCCTATAAAGTATCCATGTTAAAGTGGCATGACATGTAAACTGTTTTGCATTCAAGTACATGTCAGTGTTATTGTCCAGCATTGTACACTTTTACCAAAATAGTTGTGCTGTCGCCAGCCTTTATTTTTAATTTACGAACGCCTTACAGCACGCTCATAAAGTTGATTTTGATGAAGCATTTGTCGTTGGTAAGTGCAAAGTTAAGTTGGTTGGTTTAGGCCGGTATTCGCATTGTGCCGCATCGATATTTTGTATGCACATTTAAATGCGGTCATCTATGTCCGTGTTCGCGTTGGACCCCGACATGTTAATACGCAACTGAAATCTCGCGAATCGGAAAATTTTCAATGGTTTTACGCTGACCCATTGTTTTGTCCTACGCTCGTGTTAAAATTAAATAGATGCAGATCGGATTAGCATGTTTTCCAAGTATAGAAAACAACGCGTTTGTAGAATATTTCAATGAACGTAAGATATGGATTAAAAAATAAGTCTACGCGTTTCCATAAAGGATAGAGCCTAAACGGTCCTAGCCATGTTCGTACAACCTGTAACTGAGTTGGTAGAATAATGCTGGTGTGGTCAAGTATTTAAATCAGAGCCTACACGTTCATGCGAATTCCTCAATCAACATTCTACTATGGCAATCTTTTTGCTTCCAATGCGATATGAAACTGTATGAAATGCCAAATCGGTGCCTGACTTTTCACACTGATTAAAATGTTTTGCTGACGAACAGTGCAGGTAAGAGATTTATTAGAACACTTTTAGAATAGACCTCCTTTGCCTAGGTATATCTTAAAGAAGTTAATGAGGTACGTAAGGTCTCATAGCCTTTGTCATGGAAAAAGGCGTGCTTTAATGTGTTTTAAATTATAACACAAAATTTCTCGAACTAAAGAAACTATACATTAGATGTTTTCATTCGATCATTTAGGGATTCGCCAACGAGCCCGCATTTCAAATTTCAAGGGGAATGGACATCTGCCGCGCTGTTGTGTTATTCTTTCATTCCAGATACACTTATACGGATGAAGTTTTATTTTCGTTTGTCCTCTTCATGTCCATTACAATGTTATGAATGAAAATAACTGTTAAAACAACTCGCCTAATTTCTGTTGGGATTATTTTCGGACAAAGGAATTCACTTCCTAGTTAGATGTGGCTACCATTTGCCAGCTTTTATAATAAATCATTGTGTTTGATTTACCATCAAATTGATCAGCTGACTTCACTATACTGTGTTACAAAAACATAACACGAGTTTTTAAATATAACCCAAACTATTGTTCAATTAAGATACTGATGTTATTAGTCCTAATTTAGGTAGGAAATTACTGAAAAATCACCACTGAAAATTTTAAACCCACTAGAAGTGTGCCAACTAGACCATAAACCGGCTAGTTAGCCACTTTTGTTTATTTATTTATTTATTTATTATTTGGCTCTTCAACAATGAGTACACTGTTACATTAATAAGGGTTAACATTGTAAACTTAATTCTAAGTGTCTCACTACTTATAGAGGAGCACAACATGCACTAAAATAAAAGAAATAAGATAAAATTAGATATTAGACAAGTCATTACGCTAATTTATAAAATAAATGCTTGTTAGACAAAAAAAATAAAATACAATTTCATTAAAAAAAATTAAATTATATAAATAAATGTAAATAAAATAAAATTATCAAATAAATAAATTAGATTAAAACTAAATTTAATTAATTAGATTAAAACTAAATTAGATTAAAACTAAATTACATGACAATATAAACATTAAAACTAAATCAGACTAGCTCAGACTCTAGCGATGTTGTTGTCGCTAACATTGCTATAAGTGCAATAATTTGGTACAAGAAGTGCTACATAACTTATGCCGCTTATAAATATACTGCATGTGGTGGTACAGGTAGTAAAATGAACAATACAAAATATCACGGCTTAATGCGTTTAAAATTTAACCGAATCTAATGATCGCCCTCGCCACCTAGACGGCCAAACCCATAGTTAGCCCCATATCTAGAACCCACGCGGAAGTACGATAATTATAATATTAAATAAATTAGCGACGTTGTCATTACATCTAGAGAACATATTTGTGAACAATCTTAAAAGATGTAGCACCACCGACAGTTTCAACTTTAACAAGTTGTTCAAGCGCCTCCTGGGGCCTATGAAAATAAATGATTTGAATTTGAATTTGAATTTGAATTTAACCAGCTGCCAAATAGTAGTGATTGGTCGGTTGTATTCCGGTGTAGTCTGAAATTACAGACACAGGAGGTATAATATCGTCAACGTGGCGATGCACACTGCAGTTTTTGATGGATGTTAATGAGCTGTACTTACTACTTGCCTTCAAATTTTAATGGTGGTAGAGCTCCTGTGAACGAGCTCGAGGGCGGCAGCACCACCGTCTCACCTTTAACCTGCCGCCAAATAGTAATGCTTGCATTACTGTGTTCCGGTTTGGTGGTGATATCAGGGCCTGAAATTACTGGCACATGGGGCATTAACACCTTAGTCCTCAGCTGCAGCGACGCATCTATAATCTGCTTTTGTGGATTGTTGATGTCCATGGGCTGTACTCCACTTACCATCAGGTGGACTACACGTTCGTTCGCTGTGGGCGTAGTATAAAAAAAAATTGATTACACATTTGTTCGCTACTTATGTCATCTTACAATAATCTGATCGTGAAAAAGATTCGCCTCGCAAATCAGAATCAACATCTGAAATTTTTGCATAAATAGAAAATAATTGCATGTTATAAAATGAACTATTAATGAATGACGTCATAAACTTCATAGTAGATATCTATTGGAGTCGCGTGCATCCTTTATTAGCTTAGTCGCACGCGGTTAGTCCGATCGATAAATGAAGCGATGGTAATTTGTTTTTATGGGCGGTGCAAAAACAAAGTGGATTGACCTGTCGCTTCTGCTGGATCGCGTGTTGACTTCTGGGTGAGGTTATAGAGAAAGAGAGGAAGCGGGTAGCAGAGCGGGTTAGATGATAGACTAAACGTTTAGAAGAGGGGTCCTAGTAATCACCTCGTCTTTGTTCAACTGCATCAAATATGATGATGATAGAGATCTTGAGAACGATCCCGAGGGCTGCAGCACCACCGTCTCACCTTGAACCTGGTGCCAAATGGTATTGCTTGCATGACTATGTTTCACTTCCCTTGATTTGATTTAACTTTAAAGGAGAGTCATACATTGTAGCTCAGCACAAATTGCGTGCCGGATTTTTAGCTGATTTATACGCAGCTATTATTGACACAATATAATACTATCTTTTGATACAGTATACTTCGATTTAATCGTAAACGTTCAAAGTTTGTACCAGCTCTTCTCATAATGCAATACCCATCGGAGCTGGTACTTAGATTGATTTTAATTTAATTCTAAACAGTTGGATTAAAATTAATCTAATGGTTATTTAAATCATTGTAATTAGATTAATTTAGTTTTACTTATAATTTATTTTTATATCATTTGTTTGTAATATTTTGACGAGTTCAAGCGCCTTTTGGGGCCTATGAAAATAAATAATTTGAATTTGAATTTGTATACCTGATGCACCATGCTCGTTGGTAAAAATAAGTATATTATAACAAACCAACTATTTCCAAAAATGTAATTTATTAATTAACTAAACAAACACCTTTCCCAACAAGCCGTTACCCTTACCTGCCCAGTCATGTGCACTGATCCACGCATTCAGATGGACAAGTGAAGATTTACCCACCTACATAGCGACCCACACACACCACGCCTCATTTTAATGGATATTACCTCAAAATTACCTTATTAAATTGCGGCTCTTTTAGCTAAGGAAATCTTAGGTGAATAGGACTTGAACCGCCTTCTGTCACGACAGTGATTGGTTTTTAGACGTTAAACCTGAAGTCTGTAAGATCCTGCTGGATATTATTCTGAAAAAGCGTGTCTATTCTTGTTTACGAGTACATTGATTTTTAATATGCAATCAAACCAGATTAAGGCATGTAGAACCGGGTCCGGTCCTGGATTTGTAATACTCGGTTCTAGAACGTTACGGAACTAGGTAGGTTTAAGCAATCAATATTGTAAGTTTTAGAGCATTTAATAAGGTCAAATATTATGACAAGGATTATCAACCAAAAGTTTGAATAGTATAGGACGGGTTTTTTTCTAAAATAACAAAAACAGGGTAATCGGTTCTAATGATTTCAGAACCTTTGCCCGATGTCTTTGGCCTAGTTTTATTATTTACTAGCGACCCGCCCCGGCTTCGCACGGGTACAATGCTGATACTAAATACACTACAGAAAAACTGTGAACGTTGTATATAAAAACACAGCGGCCCACTCCGGATTCGCACGGGTATATAATATATAGCCTATGTCACTCACTGAAAAAATGATTAAAATCGATCCAGTAGTTTGATTTATTCATTACTGCCGGTGGCCCGCACGCGTTAAATTTGGAGTAAAACAATTCCCCCTTTCTATGCATGTATTATACATAAAAACCATCCTCTTGAATCACTCTATCTATTGGAAAAAACCGCATCAAAATCCGTTGCGTAGTTTTAAAGATTTAAGCGCACATAGGGACAGAAAAGGCGACTTTGTTTTATACTATGTAGTGATGATTAATATCATCTCTGGTGTATTGAGTAGAATGAATATTGGTGCTATGAGTTGAGCTACGAATGTCAAACCTTCGTTATCCAGTAAGAAGAAAAGCGATTTCTGCTTAGACTAACTGTAATCTTACAAACGGACAAAAGTTATCAAAGCTCTATGTAAACGTAGAATGAGGCGCTTAACGTGTTCGTCGAGGTACGCACGTCGCACAAAGTGTGTAGCTTCATCATTGCACTATATACTTAGTTGGTATCCGATCTAAACACTGACCACAGTGACCACCGAAAACGTAAGCCAGTGGTTATTAGAGCCTCATTAGTATTGAAGTAATAATATAGTAATTAATACAATGGCAGAGTGGAATCGGACACGACAATTCATTCAAAATGCTATCTTAACGATATCTTTATTATAGATATGTATAAAAATTCTATAATCAGATACAAGCAAAGAGAACTATAAATTACATCACGGACTCGATGACATAACTGGAACAGAATCATAAAATGTTAACCACCAACCGCAATTAAACATCCGAAACGACCGCGTCCGCGATGACACTTATAAATAAGAAATCAGCTGACATTCCAGTTCATCTCACCATTACTATAATGCTGAAGAGTTTGTTGAGTTGTTTGAACGCTCAAATCTTAAGAACTACTGGTCAGATTTGAATAATGAATTTTGTGTTGCATGACCTATCTATTTAGGTAGCCTATAAGCTCTATAACATCATGCTACAACCAAAAGGAGCGGAGCAACAATGAATGTTGCGAAAACAAAGGGAAAGGCGATTAGGAAGATACAACGTTGATAAAACTTGCGGGTGAAGTCGCAGGCAACAGCTAGTATTTCAAAAAGGTAAATAAAATAAAAAAAATAATATTTCAAAACTCACACACAACGCCATCTAGTCCCTAACTAAGCAAAGCTTGTAATATGGGTACTAGAATAACTGATACTAATACATATATACTTTTCTTTTGTAAATACATACTTAATATACATAGAAACACCCAGACTAAGACAAACCCCCATGTTCATGCACACAAAGATTTGTCTTATGTGGGAATCGAACCCACGACCTCGGCGTCGCAGGCAGGTACACTACCCACTCCGCCATCCGGTCGACAAAACAATTCGTAAGCGTCACACATACAGGCGTGCTCAAAAATGTTTTTCACACACTTTATTAATTTCACACACAAGCGTCGGGAATGTACTTGAAGGTACGTGACGTGACATTTTAAAAGGAATATTACATGGTTAAGCGCAAAATGTAATTATAACTGTGTTGAATACAAACGGCAGTTCAATAAATAGGTGAAATGTCATCGAACACAAGTTTGTTTGACTGTGTAATATGTACATTTAAATATTCTAATAACTTAATCAAAAAAAACAACAACATACTTCGTTCGTCGTGTGTACCTCGGTGAACTTGGTGAGCGCCTCAGTCTACGTTGTTACATAGAGCTTTGATAACTTTTGTCCGTTTGTAAGATTACATTTGGTCTAAGCAGAATATAAAACTAGACCAAAGGCATCAGGCATAGGGTATGCACCCGGGTATTTCAAGATTTGTGTAGAACTGGTTCAGAAAGAATTAGAACCTGTTCCACGTGAACTTTTATTGCATATTCCTTGTTATAATACTTTTGACTGTGTGAGTGTAATTCAAAACATTACTAGTTATGTACTAGTGCTGTGAGACTGTTTACTGGGCACCTTAACATTTTTTTCTACTTTTCGTTTACTGTTTTTCATAAAAGAATCTCAGTTCTAGACTTGATAGTCAATTTGTTTTTTTTTGTCTTTACTGCATGGGTTTCGATTAATATTTTACATCTTTTAATTTTTCAAAGATATTATTAAAATGCTAACGGTCACACAATTACCACAAAAAAAATTTAAATAATTATACAGTTCTTCTTGTTCGTCGTATCGATGGCTGAGTCAAAATTTATTTTGACTTGCCATCGTGGTGAAAGGATTATCCAATTAGCCAATATACAGTAACTCCATCCATGTTCTACAACGCAAGTAGGTTCATACAGTAGTCAACAAATTGTCGTCATATCGTCATACAAGTATTTATAAAACTAAAAGAGGAGTTGGTTAGCATGTGGAATAATAACGTAATGATTAAGAGCCAGTAAATTGCCTGTTAAACATTTGCTAGTAAAGTCTAACGGCATATGACCAAATTAATTGGTTATTGAATGCCTTGAGCAATACTGAATATCAATTAACATTCAAATTGATTTTTGAGATGCTGTAATAGGATAGGTGAGTGTAAATAATGTTTAATTAGAAATATTATATAATAGCAAAGTAGGCACTCAAATTGAGTAAAATGACAGCTTGATAGCAATCACACATCTTTATTGTAGAATATTATTTGACAGTATAGGTCTTAATCTGTTTTATTTCCATAAAACTTCTCAAAGTAAGTAACTCTTCTGATCTCTGGCAACGCTATAACTACAAAGTTACACTATTTTTGATAGCAATAAAACATGAAGGATTCTGGAAACACACTGAAAAGGACAAAATACTCGCAACTAGAATTGCCTGCAAACACGTCAAAACACACTTCTATTTACAAAATTAAACTACATTATAAGTTCTAGGAACACAGACACATATGCGGCACCACATTTAGCTAACTTACACTGCAGTAAGTAAACCAATTAGTTGACACAGAGATTCCTCACTAGTAAGATCCTTTGATCGTTTTAAAATCAAAGCTCGTCTTAACAAGGTCTATGACAGATTTATCGCGTTTGCCAAGAAATTCTTGGCTCGTAGAACATTTTTTAAGAACATGATTAAAGAAATTTAATTTTAAGAATATTGTTCTAGAATACAAGGAACGTCTGAAGATAAAGAATTAATTATAGTTATGGCGATGGTAGAGCTCTTTGAAATGAGCTTAATAATAGAAGAACCTACATCTCAACTTGAACAAAGCAAATAGTAAAGCTTGTAGGTACCGTTTTTTTCTAGTTTGTCAATAAGATAAGACCATGTCATTACTGGCACAGGACTTTACAATCACATGTATCTTAGTCTTTCGATTTAGCGACGCATTTAAATTTTCATGCATGCTTATGAGCTGTAGTTGTTACTTAGCTTTACCACAAGGTGGCCTTTTCGCATAAAAATTACGGCAACATGTTATGAAATGAGTATGTTTTGTGCTTATATATAACCAATACATAAACCCTAATTGGAACCTAAAATCTCCATCAAATAAAGATGACTAAATGCTCCGATACAGTTAAAGGAAGTTTCCAAATAAAATTAATTGTAACGTACTCTCAGCTTTAGACAATGTCAATTCTCTACGCGCCGCATACCAATAAGCATCATAGCTGGACAGTTCCCCATCATTTAGCAAGTGCGGTCATTGTACTCAATGCTCATTGCCGTTTGATTGAGACAATGCATCGGTCCGTTACGCTCTATGATGGAAAAGCATCATTCCATTTCCTCAGCTATCGACCATAACAAGAATGCCTACCGATTACAACCGTGAAAGCGTCCAGTGATTACTCGTAGTTCATTAACACTTTCGCAATTGTTTTTACGCTTCTTTAATGTGACCAATGACCAAACCTGTTCTATCGCTTCACAATAGCATAAAGACAGGAACGACCGAAACGAAATATCGAATTTAAAATCGATTCGAGAAAAATGACAAACGTGAAGTGTCAAGATCCGTGCTATTCAACACAATACACGGGTGGACCTTTAAGATACCGCATGAATACTTTTTAATGTGCCAACGATACGACCAACGTTTATTGTGCAGCGCATTTGACAATAGATGAATATTTTTTTTCCGTGAGACTAAGTTCTTGAGAGGCTCATTCTTTTTTTGTGAATTTCACATAAACTACATTTATATGAAGTCGTATCTATGCGAGGACAATAGCTGGGTGTCGCGGTCCAAGATATGGTTGACAGCTGCAGAATTTCCGAGTGAGCGTTTGTAACCTACCGTGAAACTTGCACGCGATCGGACAAAGAGTCCGTTAGAAATGTTACAATTCGATTTTCATTTAAATCGTTTTGACAGAGCATGTTGATGCCCGTGATGCCACACCTCCTTTAAAATGAATGGGAAGCGCCATTGATTTCTTTCGAATTTTTGACTTTATGTAAAATTCAATGGCTGTGTTTCTGTAGCGTCAAGAGGTTTTTAATAGTCTTCGTCGATTCATGTGGTCACGCTTCATCGATCACACCCATAAGTTCAATAAGTTTAGCGGACACGGTATCATTTAAAATTACTCGAGTCGGTCACTTCGGAATCGATTTGCAGTTTATGCACGTCAACGGCCTTGGACATTTTATGATGCACCGGCCTCATACATTTTAATTGTGCTTATGTGCTAGATTTACTCATGAGAATGTATTCAGGCCGGATCAAATCCAAATAGTTTTTATTTAGAATAAATAAAATTCACAAGACATTGAAATCTATGTATAACTATGTATACATTACATTTACCAAGATAATTTGAAAACTTATATGAATTCATCGATTTTCATCATTCGAATTTTCTTATTAAATTAACTTCATTAAATTAATTAAGTCGTATATAACAATATATAAAACAATATTCAACTCGTTTTTTGGTTTTTACTGTTCAATGTATTATTTTGTGCAGCAATGCACTTAAAATATTTTAAGGATTTTCTTGGGATGGCGTTACCACTTATCATAACGTGTAATCTCATTGGTCTTCAAATTTTTTAGGTTAATATTCTTATGGTACAGAAATCATCTCGAAAATCAACAATGATATTCAATTAACACCATATCAAAATGATCCATATTCCTTAAAATACCACGGTGACTTCGGTATATCTGAATATTTTTTTAGGATCACGTAGATATTGTTATGATACTATTGTGCAACCATCTGTGACGGTGATCTACCTATCTGTCAATGTCGGGGACTTACAAGACATTTTAATGCAACAAAAAAATATCCTTGATAAGTCTTATAACAAAATATTTCTACATTGTGTATTTTCAATTTATTTTTAGGTGGAGAATGGACGACAAAAACCTTCAGCTGTGATCCATTTTATAAATCTTGGAACTAAGGTAAATGAACTGCATTGCTTGCAGTCATTGGATCTGCTTGACTACAAATTCTTTGATGTCTGGAAATCTACATGAAGTTGGCTTTAAACCAAAGAGTTATTGATGTACTGAACGTGCCTCTATGCAATGCCAAGTTTTAAAGTAATGATATGTGGTCACTATTTAAAATTCTACTCACCTGAATCTGAGTTAAATAATATACATATCTATCTCTTCATATATTGTATCTATTTTATCAAAGATTTATGTACTTTCCTCGTTAAATACTTAATTATTCTGTCCATTAATCTCGAAATAATCTGAACAGGGCCTCTATTGAATATTCAATTTTACTTTAACTCTGCTGTGTAATTGAGGGGAAACTTATTAGGTAGTAGTATTATCACAGATTAGTATGCGATCGGCCTCTCTGCGACACAGATAAGCTGCTCCAAGTCCGATAATGATCAGTATTCAAGTTGCCGAGCCAATTGTCCGGAATTTTTTGTTAAGCACTATTGTATATGAAAATATTCGATTGCGTTTTGGGCGCAATTTCGTTGTCCTGACAGTAATAGATACTATGTCGCATTTCGTCCCCACAAAAGATAAATTGCGCATTGATACCCGATATACCTGATGTTTTTCTGTGTTGTTATTCCTTTGTATTGTGTTTGGATACAAAAGATTCAGTTTCATGATTAACCGTTCTATTCAAAGAATGTTATCGAGTTTATAATTAGGTTCTGTAGATTTGTGACAGTCAATAAATAAATGCAGTTTCCTTGTTACAAAATATCAGCTGCTTCCCTTACGATGCAAATTGAAGCGCTGATTGTGAATGTCGTTACTTTGCTGGCCACTGTCGTAACGAGCTCAGCATCGATGTACTTTAAATTCATAATAAATAACGATACGACTTTGATAGTATGGATAAATTAAGCGCAGTTATTCTCTGTGCAGACAAGTCTGTGTCTTGAAATGAACCATAAAGGAATATTGATGAAGGTGATCGAGAATTTGTTATAAAGAATCGGACGGAATCCATGAAACTGAATAAATATTCTACAAATAGTGTTGAATTCACCAAAGAATAATGTTGCCACAAGACGAATGAGTTAAAATAACGAAATGTTCAGTTCCCATTGAGTTTTGATGCTCAAGCTACAGTCATCAATAAAACCTTAACTCTATGGTAACTTTTATTAAAATTTACTTTTAAATAGTTCGCAATTAACCTAACTATAACTATAACTACATCTAAAGAAACTATTTAACCTCATAATACCTACGGTAAGACTAAGGTCTATGTCAATTTGGCAAAATATCACTGGTATTATTACAAAGTATCAGCTTGAACCAAAATCAGATAGAAGCAGTTTTTTGCCAATGTCTAATGGCTACAATAGTCGATACACAACAGAAGACAGAAACAAAAGTATAGTCCAGTCATTCCAGGAATTTACATCTCAGTGGGCAATCTCTTGAAGTAAAGCTCTGCGGGGCTCAAAGACATTGTCAATACAACCGGTAGCCCCTTATTATTTTATTCTACGGAAACCGGACAACAGCTACCAAAACTCTTTGTTAGGCTCATGTTTTTACTCGGACCATTTGTTTTCGCTCCAACATAATAGGGTTACAAAGCCTAAGGATCTATTGTTCGCATCTGCTGCTTACCTTCAATTATAAAAGACGGTAGCTAAATATTGTTTATTTTAAAAGAAGAGCTTTTAACAGTGACATATGGATGGTTACTGTTGAGAGCATTCTAATTTATGAAGCCATGACCACTGAAGAATTGGGTTATTGTTTAAATTTAGAGAGCTTGTTTCGGAGTATAGTTTGTTTTGTTATAGCCACACACCGTCGCTAATTTATGTAAAGCCAGTAACATTTGGGCGCGATTTTTATAGAATTAGACTGATAATATGCATCCAATGATGTTGTTACAACGTGCATGTACTGAATACAATGACATGAAAACATTAAAAAGAAAAGAAAAAAAATAACCATAGTTTTGGACAGCGAAAAGGGATTTTTTTTATTTTCCCGTGGATATATCAAACGTTTTAACTCTTCTTTTAAGTTTATGAACAGCCTTACATTTCTTAAAATATCGGCAAACACATACATACAATTTTCAAAATTGTTTTAAATAAAGAAAAATCTATGTCAACAAATTATTTGCAGAAATAATACAAATTGCATCATGCTATTTACTATTAGATTCAAAGTTCAAGTCACACCATGGATAAAGTACTTATACATGATATCTGTCGCTCACAAGTATCACATGAAATTCAACGGAACTTTAGCTAGTTCCTGTGAAGTGTTCGCCGACACGAGATACAATGTCAATGTCTCCAATTTCTAACTGCAGGTGTTTATTATTATAAATACATACGACTACTCATCCACCTATACATTTCCAGTATAGTTTGATCTCGTGTTGAATAGGCTGGCCGTGCAATGCAAAATCAGATTATACTGGAAATGTAAAGGTTGATTTGTGGCCGTGTGTACTAGGAATACTGGGAAACTAACCGTTGAAGCCACCAAACTATGTTTTATGAGAACGTGATGTCCGATGCATATTTATACGTCGATTTTGTCAAATATTGTATTCCCACGATATTATGTTGATGCTCATTTTGATTTAGTTGATGAGTTGAGTACATAAAATTTGATGATCTTGTTCTTCTCACTTTTATCTTAGCTGAACTTATCTTATTTATCCGTAAAATCAGGAAACATCTATAAAAACCGACGTGAGGTGAAGACTGCGAAATAGATTCGAAACTAGTCAGCATATCTCCGGTTAAATAACGTAAGTAACCCGTATTCTCAATAATAATACACAACATTATTTGGGTAGGTTAGGTACGAACATTCAAATGTTTATTAGGTATACTTACCCCCTATTAATGTTAATGTTCATGTTTTTGCAAACAAAATAATTTATCTATAAAGATCATGCAAGATGTCCATCATCCAATTTAGGTAACCCAGCATGAAGCGATACGATTGATATTTGAGCTAAATTTATAGTCAAACTTTCATGTCTTCGACTCCAAGAAAAAAACAATAGTACAATAAAAAGCAACATACTAGAAAGAACTAGGAAACTGTAACTCACTATGTAATTTCCATTAACATAATGACCGAAAGGATTTTATTGACTGGCTATCACAACATCTACACAGCGTTTGAGTATTGTAAACAATGCCTTATTACGTGCAATAAAATCAAACAGCATAATTACATTGGGTTTTTGTTAAAGAACCAACGGAACTGCCCCATATAAAGACACGGCTTAAAAAAGCTAATGGTTTGTGGCAAACTTTTATTTATGTTAAAGATGAGCCACTTTTTTTTTAAAGATAAAAATGTTTTGTAGTTTACATTATTATTTTACTGCCGCGTTAGTCTAGTAGTTAGTGTAGTGACTGCTGATTATGATATCTGGGATTTGATGCCCGGGTTGGAAAAGAATTATTAGAGTTTGTTCCGTCAGACAATAATTATCGGGTCGGGATTCAAAACTGTGACCAATAGAATAGTCTGACCTATGACATGGAAATTAACATAACTGGAGAAGAATGGGTATTAAATTAATATAATATACTTTGTATATAATACAGGTGTAATTTAACAATGTTGCAGATATTACACAACTCATACAGACTAAAAACGAAATCAAATGTACCGAGTAAGCATTGCATTTCGGTTGTTTGTTTGAATATGCAAGCGCACGCGTCATTGATTATCCGCATCAGTTCAAACACACTGATTTCTAATTTAGGCAAACATTTAGCCGCAAACTGTTTACCCATTCACTACAAACCTTCGCATCTAATAATTTTATAAGTAAAACCTGAATTAAAAAGGCCGTAAAGGCTTGTTATTTAACTGCCGAATTAAAATAAAAAATATAAACTCATTAGAGTTTGGAAGCTTGTTTAATAATTGTTAAGTGAAATTAGAAGGTATACATAATCTTTATTAGTCGCATTAGAATCGACAGGCTTTCAACGTGAAAGTTACATCGGATAAAGCAATTATATAAATGGCAGCAATTAAATTCAATCGAGTACACACGGCTACATATCAACCTATACATTTCCAATATAAGATGGTCTCGCATTATAAAGACGTCGCGTGGAATGCGAGTCCAGCTTACACTGGATATGTATAGGCTGACGTGTGACCATATGTACCACATGGTATTGTGAATGAGCACCAAATGGCTTTTATTGGTGTGAGAAACAATAATTTTGATTATAAAATTGAGGATTAATATAGCACTTAGTTAATGGGTGGTACTTTGATGACAAGCGGAGCTCGCTAGCGATTTAATTATTGATAAGTTATATCGAAATTTGGGTTATCCATTTGAGTAATGGATTAATCTAATTATTACTTAATTGATGATTTCACTGTATTGGGTGAAGAGTAATGAAGTAGAGCATAGTAGACAGAATAATTTTCTTTTTTGTACTGACTATAACATGTGTCCTCGAAAAAAAAGAGCAACACCGCTTGACAAACGTACAACACCTCCCAAACGACGAATATTGTAAAAACCCTCTATAACCACTAACTCCGAGCTATTAAGACAAGTTACATATTTTTACTTATCCACATGTTAAACGGGAGAGTCCGAGCGGCCTCTTCCATGTGATACATTCTATGCTACATTATGCAATTTTTATCATCAGAGAAAATCAACCAGAAAAACACATTTGCAGAAAAAAATTATATTATTTTGTATTATTTCTCATGGAAAATAATACAAACAATGTTGTAATAATCAATAATATTTTTGTCAAAAGTAGGCTTAACAAGAAATAAAAGGTTATTCTATTCTATTCTTTTCTATTCCTCAATTGAATGAAGTCATTTATTAATCCCTATCTCAGAAAGGTAACTACCACATTAACATTTTATACGATTTTGAACTTTCTTGTGTTGCCATGCGATGATTATTTAATTGAGCGTATATTATGTATTTATTATCTACCATACCTAAACTTAAAAAATCGTACCACTCAGTAAAAACTTATGAGACCACGCATAACTTACATTTAACATAAAAAGATTCTTATGCGAACTGCCAAAGAATGGAACGCCTTGCCCGAGTCTGTGTTTCCGCATGAGTACTGGATCTCTTCAAAGCAAGAGTTAATAGGTATCTCATAGGTCTGTAAGCGTGGTCCACCGTAGACCGCATCATCACTTACCATCAGGTGAGATCGTGGTCAAACGCGTCCCTATCCATCATAAAATATATATAATGTATACACTTATACACATATATATATATACATTCACTTGAGAACCTCCTCCGTTTTTTTCGTCGTTTTAAAAAAATACTAGGTACGCAACTATGTAAATAAAACAACTTTGTACCGATACTTTCAAAATCTCTTTCTAAGTTAATACACTTTTTGCTTTACTGCTATTATAAACGGTTTCTTCACATCATTATATTCATTAAAAGTTAGTCAGCTCTAAACATTACAACTTGTTTGTTTTTATTCGCTAAAATTATACGTTTGGACATCGTTTAGGCCGTGATGGCGCAATTCTACTTACGGTTACGACTTATAATAGTACACTTTGGACGTTAACATACAAATAAGGCATCATTGGAGATTGAGCGACCCACGCGTACCTATTCTATATATACATCGTTTCTTTTTCTTTTCTTTTTTATATTTCACTGTCTTGTCACCTGAAGTTCCAGCTGCAAATCAATGCTTACTAATTAGGTAGCCAAATTGTATGATTTTGATTCTGCCTAGTTTTGTTTTTTATAGCTTTCTGTGTTTAAATCTTTAACTTGTACAATCATGTTTATAAACAATATTGATGAAAAATAATGTCACTAACAATATTTTGCTCCCAGATATTCTTGCATGAGAAATATAGTGTGAATTTGTTTTTTTTGTAACCAATCATTATCGTATTAATTTGTTTGGTACATACATTTCCATTTTTACATTATCTTATAATAAATTTATATTGGTTAGTGGCCGTCTAGACTAGCAGGCAATATTACTTTGATGTTTCCCAAAACTGCAATTAGGAATGGCAAATAGTCTAGTACTATTAACTTAATTCAGCTTTGGTTGGATTAAGTAATGTTTTACGTATAAGTACTCCCTGGGCTCTAAGGAAACTACTTTTATTATTTGCGTCTCAGACGCTGAAGTTGTAGAACATTTAAATTTGTTAGATTCATTATTTTAAAGAAACTACAAATCCAAAATGCCATAACACTATACTTCGTATTTGGAATTAGAATTTTAATATTAGCGTTACTTAGACATTTATTAAAAAGTACCTACTCCTATTGGCTCATTTTTAAATTACTATACGATAGATATCAAGACACACACTCTTATAAACATCAAATCGAAATTAATTGCCAATTCATAAAAAAAAAATATTTAAAAATATTAATAAAATATAAGTGGTACGTATGAGTCTTACAGCATCAGGCACTAAAGCAAAGACGTGAAGATTGTATGTATTAAAACAAAGTGTTAGCATAAAAAACAACGGAACCATTTTTTGTGCAAGCTTTATTAGTTTTTGTATACAGATCATGACATCGTGCTTTGTGTTTAATCGTAAGGTAATTTTTGCGATTAAGTATTTCTCAAACAATAGATGATGATTATACTATACGATAAATTTTCTGTTATCTTCATGGTTCAGGCGCAAGTTGTAAGCATGGTATTTGGGATAATTACACATATATAAATAATGTTCAATTTTACGAATTTATTACCTTAATGCAACCTTATAATATTTTGGTACCTAAAGATGCAAGTTTTGCAGGGTAATACTCAATTCTTCTCTGTTTTTGTCATAAGTACGAACAAATTACTAAGCATAGAAACTGCCGTGCCAAATTTGCGGTGCGTAAATCGACCTTTACCGATAAAAGGTCAAAAGTACCTAAAAAACAAAAACTGGCAACATGCTAATCTCTATAACTACCACATTAGGTAGTAACTAAGAAAGCTGTTTTACAAAATAACTATTTTATTTTAACTGACAAGAAGTCCCTAGAGACGTGTGATGAAATATTATTTCTGCTTTGTACTCAATCACGTCAATTCATGTCTGTATGTATCAATCAAGGTGAAATTGGGATTTACCTCAGGGAATATTCACCTAAATGCCCTAAACTTATATACAAATACCTACCATTCAACGTGTTTCTAAATACATATCTAATATTTGAAGGTCCCTTATGACCTATGATTTGCTACAAGAATCTATGAATTGCAATACACATTGTAATAAACATCAAGAGCACAAATTTAGGACTACGAAAAAATAGTGTAACTGTCCGCCACAAAAGGAGGATCCTCCGACCAGGCTCGGTGGTATTGCCTGGGGGACAGCTATCCAACGGTAGCATATTGGAAGTGGTATATATGTATACTCTCTGTGAACACTTCGTTATCGCGATTCAGCACTCGTCGACATATCTCACGTGATTATGTGCGGATACCGCCACAATAGAATAATTAGGTACCCATAAAAGCCGTGGCAGTAGATTACTTCTTATTTTGTCACATTCGGTTTTTTTAGACTAGCTTCTGCCCGCGACTTCGTCCACGTGAAATTTGTTGTATTAGGTCGTAGCTGCGATCGCGCTTTGACCCGCGTTCAAACTTACTGCTCCACTCCCGTCGAGTTTAGCGTAATTTTAAGTGATTGTGACTGTGCCCAATCGGACTTTTTTGTATATTTCTTGTGCATATATTTAGTTTTTTATAAGAATTTGCTTTTATGTTTTTAACAATTAAGTTTCTTGTCAGTCTTTTGATTTTATCATTCAGTGTTTATCTTTTGTTTATTTACCTAATATAATTTTTTCTCTTTATTCCTGGTTTCTTTGTATTAACCCAATCAATGACAGTTAGACTATTAAATACAAAAATAAATATCAAAATTTGACCAGTAGTTCTTGAGATTAACGCTATCAAACAAACTTCCGCATCTAAAATTTTATTAAAGTCAGTACAGTCGTTAAAAGATAAGTCGATGCAAACAAACAGACAGACAATCAAACAATTTTAAATCTGCATTTTAGGCAAAAGTGTAGCTTAAAAAAAAACATTGTTATTTTGGCATTATAAACAGCTTAGGTACCTACTTCAATTTTATTTGTTTGTATTGATTTATATCACTATTCAAATTATTTCCATGATGAGTAAAGTACCTAATTCCTAAATTACAAGTTTAGTAGAGCGAAACTAAATAGTAACCGACGCGTCGTCGCTCGTCAAAGGTGACCCTCGAAATTGTTGGAATTCCTTGGGTAAAAATATTCACACTACCTCATCGGTTTTATAAATGTCAGAACATCCTTCAAAGCGAAATTTTAAAGTTACACCCATTCAGCTTCGATATTTACGACTAAACGCCACAATCCTTCTGTTAAGGTACGCGTAAGTGAATTCTTGAATTTGAATCATGTCCATGGATGACTAAGCGCAGTGAGGGAGGCCAGTGAAGGCATTGATTTTTCAAACCTCACATAGTCAAGGGTGCGTGGAGGAAATCCAATAACGTGCATACTCACCCTCAAATTTGAATCGAATTCCAATTAATGTGAAACAGTTTTCGTAAATTGTTGCTTCAAAATGGTTGGTAAGCTCTAGTTTCGTGGAATTTCGACTGCCTTGTTTGGTCGACAGTATAATTTGTGTATTGCTCACCGCGCGGGTCTTGCAAAAGTGTTAATTTGGATTTTTCCGTTAGAAAATTCTGAATGAAAGTACGAAGTTTGCAATGTGCCCGGTGGATGGCGATAGGCTCACCCCCTATCACATAACAGGTGACCTAAACATAACAGCTGAAGTGTGGGTGTTGTACACCTCTGGATAATATAGGCGTAATATTATACGTTGTACTTTGTTACTAGCATTGTGCTTTGTTCCGCAAAAACTTTAATAGAAACAAACCATATTAAAAATAAATTAGTGATTTCATTTTTAAATATATAATTCTAATTAAAAAAATTATAGATATCACAGGCAAGATATTTAATATTATTATTAAGTAGTTAACAAACATTTGAGTGACAGTTACAGTTTAGCTTTAGCAAAATTAATATTGCTCTAATACTATAACATCAATTTGCATTATTTATTTATACAAGAGAAAAATAAATATATAGTTTTGCAACCTGTTTTTATCTTTGTGACCAACAATGTCCAGTCCACTAACCCATTAAGGTCTGGTCTGGGCTATAATAGCACACACGATGCTTTTAAGGGTATACAATCGCATACATATGAAGGTTTGGTTGTCTCTATCGGCCTAATATATAAATGTGTGTGTGAAAATACGTGTTGATGTTCAGTTGTTACAAAACGGTGTATTAATTTGGATCTGTTGTTTGATAAGTCATCATATCTTCATCATTTCATATGTGTTGTTCAGCGATTTGGTGACTGTTTCCATCGTAACAGTTTGATCGCCGCATCGGAAATATAGCATGTGCTATATTTATTATTAGCCATAAAAGAATAGAATTTACCTACGTCAAATTTGACTACCAATCATTCATTTTGATGATATCTAATACGATAATTAAATCATTTTAGTACCTAATTATGCAAAAAACTTATTTCGACGACAGCTGTCCTATATAATTATTTAATTTCAATAATATTACGTTTGAGTATGAATCAACCTTTGGCAGAAGGTAGGTATCCTTTGATTTCACACGAGTTACTTTATTTTGGGTCAGCAAATTACACTGTCAGACATTCAGACAGATAATAGATAGGTCCACTAATGTACGCGTTTGTTCTTCGAACTTCAAAACAAGGAAACAGAGGAAAATTAGTCATAATATTATGATAGGTTGCTACAAGGAATTGTTAAAATGTTTGTTAGACTCGTACGTTGAAATTGAAATAAAATAACAATAAACAAATATGTATTATAAATTAGATATGCGCCGAAAATTCGGCTAATTATGCCGGTTTGTTATACTATGAATGCCAATAATCTAGTATAAGAAGTTTGACATGACTTGAGCTTCTTTGAAAAATACTGCCTGTGTAGGTGCAACAAACAATACGAAATATAACGGTTTTTAATGAATTAAAAATTAACTGAATCTAATGATTGGTCTCGCCAACCCATCTTTTATTTTAATATTTTTTTAAATTTCTATCAGTCGATCTCTTCGTACCTTAATCTAAACTGGTGGTTAAAACCTGGTGTTAACCGTGATAATAATATGATAAAATTTATGACACTTATTTTAAACATCAAGATTTGGCTTTTCTAGTTGTTTTATTTTTATCATAACAATGTCCATAAAGAAAAGAAAGCACTCCAACAACAAGCACATAGCAACAAATACGACAAAAAAAGTAGACAATACTTGAATATAAAACAACAACGTATAACTAAGGTAGCATGCTCTAATCGTAACTTTCAACTAAGCATACTTGCTAAAGATTTCAACGGGTAAATTAATGTTAGATATCTGTAGTCTATAATTTATTTTAATGTATATTTAAAAACTGGACAGCACTCAATTAAAATTTCGTTTAGTGTTGTGTTTGTTTAGCTATCCATAGTGTATAATTATCGACTCCGGTGGTTTAGGTTTGAGATTAGTATTGTGACACAGCATTTTTGTTATCTATCTTTATAAAGTTAGTTAGAAAGTTCTTTATTAGCATAAAATAAATACATGACAATAACATAACAATACATTGCACAAAATATAACATTAATTGATTTTGATAGACAATAGTCTTTATAAAACATTAAAACATAATTGGTAACATAATTTTACATGATAGAACAATTTGATTTAAATATTAACAATCATTAAAATAATATAATCTATTCAGCTTGTTTTTACGCCAAAATAGATAAATCATGCAGAAATTATTATAATAATATGGCCTTGATACTTATTTGTAGTTAAGGAGGTAGGAGTAGTAAAAGACAAATTAAAAAGGTATTTAAACATTAAAATGATGATCTGATTATCTTTATAAAAGTACTAGCTATTTCTCGCGACTTTGTCCGCGTGGATTTCGTTATAATGAACCAAAACTGCCTAGTGGTTAGCGTATGCGCCTCTCACCGCAAGCTCTCGGGTTCGATTTTGAGTCAAAAAAGTATAACTTTTACTTTTAATTCCCAGGAATCAAGATATTTAATAAAGTTGTAGCAAATACTGAGTGCACGGTTGGCGTAATGGTTAATGCAGTCGCCTTGTCTTGTGGGTTCGATGTCATGTGCTTAGTTTGTTTTAGCTATAAAAGGATCTGCCTGGCCTAAACTCGCCGAATAGGACTATTAAGTAAAAGACTTACTAGATGTAAATAAAAGTCATAATGAAGACCAATTCAGTGTTTATTAAATACCACCTTATTAGAAAATAATCTTTATTCCAACCAGACAGGCTACAAAAACTATTCAACTTATAACTTTCAACTTAGAAACAAAGCGAAAATCAAAACCACTAATAGACAGAGTTCACGCAAAGCTCGTTATCATGCAATTGCAATTGGCATATCAAAACACGATTCATTAGAGTAAAATATTGAATTCACTCATGTTAAAAGATACTTGTATTGGAGCTATGAATATAAAGTGGGTATTAAATTTAGTGCCAAGTAAGATTTTAAGCACTTTCTACGGTAATAAGAAAATGACGCTTCTTAATTTTATTTACGTTTGATACGTATTTGGAATAAGAGTTTACAGATTTTTCACCTTACGCGTAATAGGGAGCTAAGTGTTGCAGTAAAACAGATAAGCAACATAATTATTATTATTTTGAACCAAGAGAAGAGTCGGAGTAGTTTGTGCGTAGCTAGTTTGAAGCTTGAATCAATAAGATCTGATACATTTTGGACAGTGCGATCATGATCACATTTTGGTAACAATTTTTTTTTAATTTTTTTTTATTATACAATTTACTATCATTTTATTGCTCACAGTCTTAAACCAAACACAACAAAATGGAAAAACATGAAAAAGTATTATAAATTAAATACAGTATGAATTACAAATTAAGCTTTCTAAAATAAAATTATAAAAAATAAAATAATATAAATTAAAAAAAAAACAATTATATATATAAGTAACAAATATAATTACAAATAACACATAGATCAAATATTATATTAAGTATTCTAATTAAGTAAATTATATTATAATTATGATTATTTTTCTAGCTAATAAGGTATACCTACTGCTGCCGATGGATATTGTCTCAATATACCGCGCTGCAATATCAAGATCATTTTATATAAAACATGGTGGGATCAGTAAGATTTAACTTAAGAAAAGAAACTGCCTCATTGGATTAGTAATTAGCATATGCGCCTCTCACCACGAGCTCTCGGTCTCCGCCAGGAAAATCACAATAGCAGCTCGGAGTTGGATTTGTGCCTGGTGGATGGCGATAAGCTCATCCCCTGTCCCACGGAACCTAAACATATGAGGTGAAGTGTGGGTTTTATTCACCTATTCCACACCCTTCTGGGTAATATAGGCGTGATGTTATGTTATGGTGTGATCAGTAAGATTTACCATAAGATAAGAAAGAATCATAATACTTCTAATATCATAACGCCACTAAATAGTATTGCTTGCAATAATGTATTTCAAACATTCCAGTTTTTCGATGCACAAGGCACAAGCATTTTATTTTTTATTTTTATTTGCATGATATAACAAAAACAATATTTTAGGTTCAAATTTTTTACCGGTTGTGGTAAAAAACTCATGAGACTTAAATCTAGCTATGATGTTTGTTAAGACTGATCTAACGCTAATTTAAATACTGGTATAATGCGAAATATGGTCATTTATTGAAACAAGAGATTCTTGACGTGGTTAGTGTTTATGCCCACCTGTTAAATATATTTAACAAAAAAAGAATTTCTGCATGCACCTTGTGAATCACTATACCAATATTTATAACAATAATAAACTCATGTTGCTCCAATTCATATACCATAATAATATAGTCACTATCAATACTGAAATGTTATTGTAACGCAGTATCAATACTTAGTAGGCTGGTTGCATCTCTAGAAACAACAATTATACATTCAGAACGCTAATTCGACGGAAATGTTAATTCACGAACGATTCTGATTAGATGGATGATTGGGCAGTGATTTGATTGATGAATGAATGCTTTAAGAGGTCAGTAATTTGTATTGGTTTGATCACTATCTGTTACTAGAGGCTGCAAGTGCCAATTTAGAATTGTGTTGTGGGATAAAATGGTTGGTGAGGAGAGTTGGGTGTTTCATTCTTGTTCTCGTTATTGTTTTATTATTTACTTTGTTTCTTTTGCATATAATTATAATTTAGGCCAATTGTGGGCTTTTCATTTAACACTTTGTGTGATCAATACACAAAGTGTTAAATTAAAAGCCAACTTTGTTACCATTGATGCTGATTGCATTGCTGATGAGACAACATTATGCCTGCTTTAATCTCTGCCAGCTTCAGTTTTACGAGTATATACTTAACAGATAAAATGAAATAAATATCAAGAACTCGTAGTTTTCCCTGAAATTACTGGCACTTGAGGCATAACACCGTAATCCTCAGCTGCAGCGACGCATCTATAATCTGCTTTTGTGGATTGTTGCTGTCCATGGGCTGTACTCCACTTACCATCAGGTAGACTACACGTTCGTTCGTTGTGGGCGTAGTATATAAAAAAAAACTAGTAAAATCTCTTGTGTGCTCTAAATCTTGTTATTTATTCAAATCAATCCTTAAACAGCGGAATTTCTTACTCAATTTGTCGAAAGCTTTACAAACAACGTCGTAGAATAGTTACTGCCCGAATTGTAATGACTTAATAGCAGCGTAGTTTATCTCAATACCCTTCGTGTCATAGTTGTGGGTGTTTTAATTAAATAAATTGCTTTATCCAAAGACAAAGGCATCCATGTCTATGTGGGGCGTTTTATTAACACGATGCATATCGTCATGGTATCGTCATACGGGCGCTACTCTTTTACTTAACAAATAGAATTGATTTGTTTGATTTTAATCTTATGCCGCTCTATATTAGATTATAGAACAAAGGGCGTGTAGCCCTTTCGGTAATTGGAGTAAATATATTTATGTCAGGGTGAGATATTTATCGCAACGGTAACTTCAAGTGGGGTGTTCTGACCGAATATATATATACAAAGTGTTTCCATAAAAATATAATTAGTTGTGAAATAAGGGAATTTTGTCTTTCAAATTTAAAAAACATCTTTTACTACTAGTTAATTTATATATACGGATTTTTTTTTAAATAAAAGTCTTGTAACCTTATTGAAGGGATTAGAATCATTTTCGTTAAATTTACTCAAAATAGGCAAGGATATTGATATGCAGTTTCTTAAATTAAACCAGGAAGGAAGATGATTTAAAGTTATTAGCTCCCATACAACAATTTATTTATTTATTGATGGTTAACCAATAATTGTTTACACTGTGCGATTACAATATTAACTAACTTAAAATACTTACATAAGTGTAACAATTACTTAAAGGTTAACACCGCATGCACAAAATAATAAAATAATAAAAAATAATATTCAGTAAAAATTAGGAATAATAAATCTTAAATATGGAAGTTTAGTAATTTAATAGTTATATAATACACTTCCAATAATAAATAAAAATTAATCTAAAATGGAAATAAATTGATACGTTTAAAAATTTTAAAATTATGCATTATTTTTACATTGTGTTTGTACTTAATTATGGCAATTAACAATATTTCGGTGAAATTCCTTAAGGCTATCATTACAAATGTCTGTTATGTCACTACAGCTATTTAATACTTTACATATTCTGGGAACTGGCGAGTTTGCACCTAAAACTGTCTTACGTAATGGTAGACAATTGAAACATTTCAGTATATTTATAGCACAAAAACTCATCCTGACACCGATACGCAAATTGAATAAATGAAATGAGTACCAAAGCGTTTAAGTCTATTTGCTAAACTGCTCGTTTCATTCAAAAGAGCCGGTTTGTATTGTTTCGCTCTTAATTTAGGCGCATTCAACACATGGCTTCAAAGACGCCGCTATTGTGGCAGCATCAGGTGCTCCACTTATTGCGTAAGTATGTGGTAGCGTGAGAAAAAGACTGCCAACGATTTACTTGTTAAGTGGTATTTATTTAATGTATGGGTCAAGTGTATGCCATGTTAATTACATGGAGTTTGCAAAACAAGAATGAAAAAAAAACAAAGTACTTTAAATTGGAAAATTATATAGTTGCTGTCATAGCAACTATATAATTTTCAAAGATTAAAAAAGCTTTTTTTTAGCTCAATTGGAAGGGGTGAAAGTTAACGTGGAAGATTTAATTACAGATAACGGAGTGGTAAATATTTTTTTAGCAATACGGTATTTAATTAATGAGAATCCAATTACTTTAATCCTAAATTCAATATTTTTTGACATGAAAATATTTTTGATCATAAAGGGATTTTATAATATTAATAAGGGAAAATTAAACTTTTCATAAATATAACGCCTTCCTCTTCCTTGATCAAGTTCAATCAATGTCAACACTCATAGATCACATATAACAACAACAGCTGCTAAAATATTTATTACGAGCCCAGAAACTGCGTTGTTTTTTCCTATTAGCTGATAAACATTTTTTTGGCAAATATCTGACATAATGGAGACGTACAGAGTTGATTGATGATCCTTTGATAAAGGTCATGACAACTTTCAAGATTCGTGTTTTTATGAAGCAAAAGCTGGACTTGTAAATAGGTAATGATTTCTTCGAATTATGTTAGGTCATGTCGATTCTATTTTGGCTTAGTGCGTCAGCATTACTCAATATCAAGCGATATTTTGTGCTGAAATTATAGAAGACTTTACCAGACCAGAACTTTATTTCGTTGAGATTGGCACATTTTGTCTAGACTCACCAATGTCATGCCATTTTATATGGTGTTATATTTAGAAAATGTTTGGCCTACTGTAAAGATAAATAGGTAGCTACAAGTTATGAACATAAAAAATGAGATTCGTTGCTATTGTCGCATCTCAAGACGACATGATAGAACTTTTTAGATAGAATCTTAATGGTGCTACACACACTTAACCTCAACCACCAGTTTAAAGTAAAAAATATAACAAAAGAGTTTGAACCATACAATGTATAAAATATAAAATTACATTGAAAACGTTTCTTTATGCCAAAGTAATCAGAATTAAATCATTACTCAAGAACACTGCCTCCTTTTCGAGGAAAAATCGTGAGTGAGATATAAATGTGCAGATAACTTGTACCATTTTTAAGAAAGTGTTACTTAAAATTAATAAAACCATAAACGTATTTTTTTAAATTGACGTTTCAAGGTAAAATTGGATCTCTGGCCATTTATCTATAAACAGGCTGAATATTATGTCAAAAATTCTGAAACTTTTTCGATTGTGTCCTTTCCTTGTATGTTATAAATAGATTTTATCCTGAACAAGTAACTTTTATACCATATTTCTCAGGTAGATAAATCTTATTGGCAGCATAATCATATAACACACTTAAATGAAAGTTACACCTGTGTTTTCTTTCAAGTGGAATTTGTGTCACTTTTAAATTTAGTCAGGTTATATTTTATGGGTTGGGTAGGATCTATCCGGCATCTCTATAACTGGCTTAGTATTTATAATAGCGTGCTAATTAGTTGTGAATTTACGCCTACATTATATTATTATTAATTGAGTATAAGTAGTTTATTGTAGTTTTTTAATGAATTTATTTATTTTTTTTATTACTGGTGGTAGAGCTCTTGTGAATGAGCTCGAGGGCGGCAGCACCACCATCTCACCTTTAACCTGCCGCCAAATAGTAGTGCTTCCATTACTGTGTTCCGGTTTGGCGGTGAGATCAGGCCATGAAATTACTGGCACATGAGGCATAACACCGTAGTCCTCAGCTGTAGCGACGCATCTATAATCTACTTTTGTGGATTGTTGATGTCCATGGGCTGTACTCCACTTACCATCAGGTGGACTACACGTTCGTTCGCTGTGGGCGTAGAATAAAAAAAAAAAAGAATTGATTACGATAGTATTTGCTATTGTCTGTTGGTAATACTTGGACTTGTATCATGAACAAACCATTCAAATTCAAATCAGTTTCGGAAAAACGTAGTAGAACAAACAGCCTGCACTTGGTACTAACAGAAACCAACTTGCTCCTCCCATGTACAAAGCAAACTCTTACTAAATTACACATCAGATTTTAGAAAAATAGAGGCATTGTTTTGAATTTTATAGAGTCGTTTCGTTGTAAATAATTGGCCCCTACAGGGCATTTACTCGCATACACGCCCGGTATCGCTACCAGCGATTTGTAGTCAAAACATGAACAAATCCAATTGAACGGACGTTGTTCAATACACTGCGAGTCATTTTATTTACATGGTTTCATCAGAAATATGTAACTGACCATTCTGTACTGGAAATGTAGTTCCAAATCAATGGACACACTATTTTTGAAAACAGATTTTTTTAATTGAGTTTAAGGATTTAGGGCTGCTTTTAGGTATGATGATAAAAATATATATTTCTGAGTTTATTATTTATTTTAGTAATTAATGGGTAATATAACATTTTGAGTGAAGAAACTTGTATGCCTATTGTGTCGGCAAAAGTTTAACAGTATGCGTCATTTCTTTGTGTTATAGATAGGTATTACATATCTAATTATGAATAACAAGGAAAACAACAAAAGTAATTATGTCCCTAATAAATTAATTTCTAGCATAATCGAGCTAGTTATCTTTCTCATAGTAAATATTTAATTGCACTCGTATAATATATAATCTAGGAATGTTTACCAAATCTCAAAGGTCTCAATACCGTGTGGGTTTATATCTTATTTAGAAACCGTCTATATTTGTTTTGATAGAAATATGTGCTACTTATTACTAAGATAAGCAACTAATAACTTTATCAAGCCCTTTGAATGTTGTTTCATTAAAATTATCTTTCATTTGTTATTTGCAGAGGAATTAGATTGTAATAATTATTTATTAATTTTAAGATTAAATCTTAAAATTAATAAATAATTATTACAATCTAATTCCTCTAGAAAAATATATAACGATAGAAAAAGGGAAGAGACAAATTTAAGTGTTGCCACCTCAAATAATTTAGTAATGTGATAATGTTAATCGACTAAACCAAATAATATTATGAAAGTCACATCAATAAATTAATTATACAAAAAATAATGTTCTTGGCTTGAACAGGTATAAACATTGTTATGAAAAGCTTTGGTTAAGTGTATGTTAGTTATTTAAAAAACTATGCTCTACGTAAGTGATATAATATAAGGGGAGATATCTATGCGTAACAAGAATAATAAAATTTATTATTCTTGTTTACTAACATACACTTAACCAAAGCTTTTCATAACAATGTTTATACCTGTTCAAGCCAAGAACATAATAGTTTTTGTATAATTAATTTATTGATGTGACTTTCATAGTATTATTTGGTTTAGTCGATTAACATTATCACATTACTAAATTATTTGAGGTGGCAACACTTAAATTTGTCTCTTCCCTTTTTCTATCGTACCTATGTGCGTGGGTACACGTTAGTGTTTTTATAATTTCAATGTAATAGAAAATATATAGTTTTCTATACAAATATTCACGCTGTTTCAATTCCAAACAATACCTAATTTTATTTTATTTAAAACTTGGTTGACGTTTCTAAAAATAAAATTATTGGGTGTTTGGTTAAGATGAATGAATTAATTAAATTAATTTATTATTCGTCATAGGTAGACTCGTCCCGCTTTCAGTACAGTAACTTACATTATATGTATTTTACCGTTACAACAACACTCTGAATATTTACAGCAAATTGCAGAAGACAGGTATATAATGCATATAAATGAAACAGCAACTTGTTACTCTATAGTCATTTCAATAATAACCTGTTTAGTCCAGTCTACTGTAGCCAAAGCTTATTTGAATCAGAATCAAACTGAATTTACATTACTTACCCAACACAACGCATGACAAATTTATAAACTCCGGTCTCAATAAAACATCACAAAAGAAACAAATTACGAATGATAAACGGCATTCAAATACAAAATTCATTTATGTACAAGAATTATAAAACTTTCACAATCGTACAAAAGAGTTTACTTCATATTAGACGCGTAAATATCTACTCGGTATGCGGTACTCATGTTTATGCCGTCAGTAAATTGCTATCAGGCGTAATGTAATAATATAAATTTACATAAATTTTCTATAACATTTACATTAGGAATAAATGAATTGTTGCCTGAATGGTGCACTGGCCGGAAGATGCTTACTCTAAACGATATAGTCGACCGCATAACTAAAATGTGGAAAACCTAATAAGTGAAACGGGTGTTTTATTTATCTTGGTAACCATATATTTCCTGGTGCTGCAGTAGAGGCAATAAAAGTGGTGGAAGATTGATTGCGATTAAACCCAGTGTATAAAGTGTGGATGCACGAGTAGTTACTCTCAAATTTTAAACCGGTTCAGTGCTTTTAAATTCTGTTAGGCCTTACATGATGCATTCAAATAAATAAATTGAAAATTTTTACTTTATCAGACGACTAGTGAATAAACGGGGATGTGGCAGAGTCAATGTTAAATGTAAATGCTTTAATATTAAAACAGGTAATTTTGCATTATAATATATTTATAAGGCTTTGATGTAATAAGCAAGCAAAACTTTGGAAGTCCACTTTATAGTGTCAACTAGTTTAAATACGCGACATACGTTCTTTTATTTTGTTCTTATCAAATCCACATCCTAGTTGATGCAATAAAATAAGATGTAAAATATATTTTCACCTGAGTAGATTGAAAAGTTGTTCTTTGTTGTAAGAAAACAGTTAGCAATATTCAATTTTTAATTCGAGTAATTTCAGTGAGCAAAACTCGATTTTGCTTCGAGTTTTGCTCTCGCTCGAAGGAAATTAGAGTTTTCAATTCTTATGTCACAACTTTTAGACCACGTCATCTAGTCTTAAACTAAGCAGAAATTGTACTAGTGGTACTATTTCGAGCGAAAAGTTGAATGTGTGACACGAGATCAAAGTTATTTACAGTCCTTTGAATCCCTCACTACGCTCAAGATTCTAACCTAGAATCACTCGCTACGTTCGTGATTCTACTATAAAATCTTTAATCTCAAAATTAGCACTTAAAGCAAAAACATACTTTGCTCTCTTGTTGCATAAATAACTATTGAACTTAGCTACACTACTATTACTAAGGCTCTGAGACCTTTTCCCTTGTTGTTTTAGCCCACGGCATCATCAAATTCAAAGTATACTACAATAAATTTGTCCCCATGTACCATGATCATTATGTTGGGAAAACCGCCCACAAGGCGCGGAGAAGTTAAACATTATAAAATTTGAATATTATAATGACTGAGCTCATGAACATAGAACTGTGGATTGCACGTGGATTGCATTGAAGCTCAAAATACTGAATATGAATTGATCTAATCTAACTTTATGTGAAATTTTATGGTTAGCATGGCGCTTTTACATTTTTAGGAGACATTTTCTACACTGTAGGTCTAATGTTCTTATGCGGCAATGGTTTTTGTCTTATTGCACATAATCCACCAACGGGTCCGAAATATACTAATGAAAGTGCAAAATCATAAGAAGTCAATTTTACGGACCTGAGGTCAAAGAAAAAAAAATGCTAAACCTGGTTTTCCATTCTCTCTCATACTTGTATCGAGGCTGGCTACTGCTGTTGTAATGATATACTATAGCTGCAGGTCATGAACATTCACAAAGGACTCTGGATTTGTTTTGACGTCAAAATACTGTTCTAGATTTATAATGCCTCCTGTGGCAATAATTTGATTAGAATATGAATAAAGTTTTATTTTTATTTTACTCGTTACACAGTATCACGTAAAATCAAATATATTATACACGTTGACTTAGGAACAGCCTCATTTTTTTCATTGGTTGAAAGTAATTATTATCTATAAAACAGTTTTACTTGATTGCCGGCTACAGATAAGCCAAACAAGTAAACAATCACAATCATGCTACTTTTACTAAAATCCTACCAAATGGTCAATTATTGCTTTTAATGGAAATTCCTAAGTAATTGGCCTCGAACGAATCAATTACAGTAACGGTTCTCGTAACTATACCAAAATTGTAACAGTACTTTTAAATACTATTAATTGGTTGATATGAACTGTTTATTATAAGTTAATCTTTGAATTGGCTGTTGAAATTGATTCTGTAAACATTGCCTTTATTTTAAATCGGGCATCGTTAGCTTTGAAAGCAAATTTTAATAGGCTTTAAATACTCATAAACTACGCTCTTGTGCCTTTCTTAATAATTTTCTATCAGAATTACCATCACAAGTTTCCCAGAAGTGGAGATGCACTTTGGTAACAACAAAAAAATTTCTACACTATATCTATATCTTAACTTTAGAAATTGGTGTTCCCCCTTAATTAATATAAATTGTTTAAACTCAATTATAAAATTGTTTATTTTGTCAGATACAGTTACTGATATCCAGTAGAGTAAATCCGTAAATTATATTTTAGCTGTACTACGATCAAGGTAAAGGACTTAATAATCCCATCTATATAGCTTACTCAACCAAAAAGAGCTCCAGTTATCAAAGCACACATCTATTGCGTAAGCGCAGTCCGGTTAAATGTACGGTCACATTAAAATTCGTGTTAAACGGGCGGAAATAAGAAATGTGTTTGAATGAAGCCGTCATTGACATCGTCTGTAACTATTATCGACAACGTGGACTGCACACTGGAGTTATTGGGTACTGTTTCCATTTTTAAGTACGAGACGAAAGTAGCAATTAAAAAAAAACTATATGGATTGTCAAAAGCAGTATCGTCTATGAGTTTCAGATTTTTTCCGAATATTAATAATGAATAATACTAACAGATGGTCGATTAAGAAGATTACCCATCTTCTGAAATTAATTCACTGATATAATTTGTTCACTTCACTTTATAACTGTGTAGCATATTTAAGAATGGCGTTATCGGCTTCTAGTTTCTGGCAAAAATTTCATATTTTTGTCAACTTACAGTTAGAATGGCTTGATGCAGCTGTGTGTCAGATATGTAGTTGGTAAATTGTCAAACATTGGATACGTACTTTCGAAAACCAAAATCTCATGCCAAGTTCCAACGACACAGCTTCGATAGCACATTATACGTACAAATGCATTGGATGGATCTGTCACAACAAACCAAATGAGTTCAAACTTGAGGGGTTTACTAGTAACCATTGAAGAGTTCCACTACTGCCTTCAGTCATCAGGTCAGATGTACGGCACAGAATTATTGTACCGTGATATATACTTATATTTTGATGTTCGTCAAACTTGTGCCAATGGACACGAATTCTTGAAAACCAGTACTGGCCAAGCTCCAACGACACAGCTCCGATACCTTATAGTACCTACGTACGAGTGTAATTCACCGATTAATTAAAACTTATACAGGCGTGACCGTTGTAATTACTCCGAGATTTGTGTTACGTTTAGTGCATGCACTTTTATGGGTAGTCGTATAACAACGAAGTATGTGAAGTACCTTGATCGTTAAAGCTAACTCTTACAGGCACCTGTAAGATGATTGTAAGGAGTTATGTACTTATAATTGATTGGATATTACAGTATTGATTTCACAGTTTTCTTGAACTGTTAGACTGACACCATCTTAGACTGTTATTACACCGTAATCGATCGATGTCAATCGATGCATTTGATGTTTATAGATTCTGGTAAGAGATTTAGGTGTATTAACACCCTTAGTCGATTAGGGAAGTTATAAGCTGTAGTTGCCTCTCTCCATCAGGTTACCAAAATATGATCAAGTCTTTACAAAAATTGTAGAAAAAATCCTTGAAAGGACAGCAAATGAATGTTTCAATAATATGAGGTAGAACAACACGAGTTGCAATTCCACAAAATTACGACTTTGTTATATTCGACAATGTTTCTCCTAATAAAACAACTGATTTAAGAACACTTCTAAGAAAATGCATTAACCACCCTGAGGCAGAAACAATAATTTGCAACTCTGTCTTCTTAGCGTCATAAAACTCTGACATATTATTGAAATAAAACGAATTTAAAACAGCTAATATAGAACGCCATAAGACGCGCCATAACCGTTACGAAGATTGAAAGACCTAATAAAATGAAAATAACGTCAGAATACCCACCAAATAAATATACATATTATACTTTTACTTCAAAAACTATCAGTGCTAACAAAACTAAAATTATTTCGCAAAGACGATTACGATACATGATTTTTTATAAAAACTAAACCTTCATTTCTATTTGTAATCAAAAACAAGTAATATTGTTTTATTACCTAACAGCTAGGATTTCAATTTAATAGGACTAAAATTTGCAACAGTGTTTGCTAACAGGGCATTAGTATAATTTCGCTGACCGTAAGCAATAAAGCTACAAACAGTGCGTAATGCGTAGCAGCACTCTAAATCGGCTAAATATACTCGAAATACCACACAAGAACATAGAAAACGAGACAATTCGAGTGAGTCACGTCCGCTTAATTGTCACACAGTAGCCTAAGTTTGAGGTGGTCTTTGTCCAACAAGTTAACACCTACTGAAATGAGCCTGATGAATGTTTTTATTGCTCTGCACCACAAGTGCAACATTCAACCAGAGAAAATTACTTTACTCAAATAATGGTTAACAACGTGACTCCTGTGACGAATTTTGGGAACAGTAGTGGTATAAAACATTTACTTAACTATGCCAATGTTACCCGCTGAGGTTCCCAAGTCAGAAATGCGTGGTTTCGAGGAATCGGGTTGAGGAGTTTTTCTTCTGCTACTGGTATTGTATACTTTTGCTAATGGTAGAATATTGGATGAATGAATTGATAGATAAATCAAGTTTAGGAAATGTGTGTCCTTGGTAATAAGATTATAGGTTTTTTTTTGTAAAATTATGCTATTTAAATTATAAGAAAATAAAACTTTTATTTTGGTTATTAAAAAATAAAGCAAACTAGGAAATATTTTGGAGGAGAGAGTGATTGGGACAAAACATGGTATGGAAAATGCCTGTGTTACCAAAAAATATTTCTATATTACCTACATTTTTGGCAGAAGTAATTTAAATAGAAGATTTAATAGTCCATAATTATAGATTTAAACTATCCAGTTTAAGATATGCAAGCTAAGAGACTTCATTCTGGTACTAGAAACGATGTTTATTTCATATCAAATCTAGACTTATATACAACGGATTAATCGTGTAACCAAACCGCATTTACATTAAAACTCTTAATTTGTATGATTGAAATAATTTCCGTCATATTTACCTTTAATTTTATGTAGATTATAACATTAATTGCATTTATGTAAAACTAGATGAGCTTATAAGACGCTGTCCTATCTTAACTATGAAACATCCTATTTGATGATAAAAACTTTTGCAACAAGCATTAGTATTTAAATAAGTTTATAATAATATTGTCAAAAGCGCTAAGATTATATTAGCAACTCATTTGGGATGTTAATAAGTCTATTCTATATTAACATAGTAAATATAAAATAATTTTAAATTCTGAAAACCAACATAACTAGCTTTGACTTTTAATTAACCAAACATTAAATTTGTCAGACCTTATTAATTTTTCTGTATTTAAATTTTTCTAAAAGAATATTCAAAATATAAATTAATTAATTCATCAATTTTAAATACACATTTCAAATTTATTTTATCACTAAGTTGAGACCTATTTTTAATTGCTTTGCGTAACTCTGTAATTAGTTTACATTTGAAGTAAAATTAATTTCGTATCACGTCATTCTAAAGGCTATTTAATTGGTGATTTCAGACAACTAGTGCGTCTAAGCAGTTTTGACTTTGAAATATTTTTATACCTGTAGTGACCTTTTCTTTATGAACTGCTTTATTTTTAACTGTCAACATATTTTGTTAATTAATATTATAGCCTTGAAATTGATCGATTGCAGTTTAGAATGGGTTCAATTCAATGTCTTGGGATGTTGTTGTTTCAATGATGAAACTGCTACCTACGCAACAATGCACTGCGTGAGCCGTCGACTGCACAACAAAAATATGTCCGCGATTCGCGACGCTACCCCATAAATTAAAAAGATAAATGGTGCACCAACAATGGCTAAATAAACCGTCCGTTTCTTATAACACTCGAAATAAGCTTTGTTTGGTATCGATGTAAAAAGTTGAAATGTCCATACGCGAAGTTACAATGGGTCAGAATATTTAAGAGGAGTTTAATACACGCGTGGGCTCGCCGATTGCAGCAAAAAACCGAGTGGAGTATTCGATACACTATTTTATGGACGATTTTGGTCTATTAAATATCTTACACGTGACATAATAGTATTGTATTCTGGTTTAAATATTGCAAGTTATTGGATAAGATTTTACAAGTCTTTATTTGGGTTGACGTCTCTTTTTATGGATATGTTTGGTTCACATGACTTTAGCGTTTACAATTCACAATATGTTGTGCTCAAACTGGATATTTACTCGCGTAAACTATCACTACTTTTATTTTTTTTTTGTGAGATCGTGCTCGATATTGAAATGGTTTTATGGTGTGATATGTTCTATTTAAATCTCAGTTCACGTGTGAAACTTCGCTACGTGGCGATAACATTTTAGTGTGTTTTAAAACCGCTATGTTAGGCAATGTCAAGGTGAGTTCTCACCCTGTTAGTAAACGATGACCATGTGAAAGAGGGCATGTAAACGTAGCATAAAGTGCGTCACGTTCGTTTGTGTCCGGAGGAAGAAACATCTATTGATTTAGAGCTTGAGAAAGTTAACAGAAACCGCGTCAATTTTGTTTTACAACCTAGCATAACACAAATGAAAGAAAAAGGAAAAAGAAAGAAACGTATTTATCCGAGTAAAAATAAAACTTACCTAATAGAGCGGTGTTCAGCGCGTGGACTCGCCGATTGCAGCAAAAAAGTATTAATTTATTTATTTTTATATATGTTTATCATAGAAATAATATATATAAAAGTAAAAAGCAAGATATTTTACCCGAAATCTCAGCCATATGTTACAGTGTTTTTAAGACCTGCAACGCTGATATTCTGATGGAACCGGACAAGTAAACGACGGAAGATGCTTGCAGCCCATCAAATACCTACTATAATAACGGACATAAAATATCATACATACTCATGACTAGAGAAATGTTTCATGATGGTGGAAACACCAATCACTTTTGATAGTCAATATTTAGCTTAATACTTCTAGACGATATGATCAGTATTATGCCTGTGACAAATGGTCCACAATTCACAAACAAATTTATTATGACCTGATGATCATCAAAACCGTTGCTAATCTGCAGGTCATTTTTTTAAATAAAAATCCAAAATGCCAAAACCATCAAAGCTAAACTAAAAAATCCCGCCTTTTTAATTAAAAAGCACTTCAAGGTAGACCACTATTTTAGCATTAATCCAAATACTTCGTAACCACTGACCGTTGGCTAAGGAAAGCTACACAAAGATCACAAAGGCGTTCTCATAAAAACGGCGATGTATAAAATAAGTGTTTACTTTGCCGGTCGGTGCTTTTGAAGTGGCTTTCATGTTCATAGCAACCCTTCTACACATGTGGGAGATAAACGAAATGTATCTACAGATGCCTTTTAAGATTCTTTATTTTATCGACGTCTTAAAATCAACGGAGTAATTGTAACTGAAGATTTTTTACTGCTTACATGCCTTTAAACGTGAATAAGTCTCTATAGTAGTAAAATTTAATTTAGTTCTAGTTTTTTTTTTAAGTTTTCGGTTAAATTAGTTTAAAAAAAAATACATATTGGATCTTAAATAAAATTAGTCTAATAACTTAATCTAAACTTAATAAGTCACTGTCAGAAGGCCTCGTACCCAAAATGCTGGCAGTATAACCTCGTTGTATTGCGATACTTAGTTATACTAAGTTCTTGTTATTTGTAATGGAACTTTTGTTAAGGACCAAAATATAGAAATTGAAACTAGATTAAGACTGCCAAATGTAGGTTTTACAGCTTATCATGATTCGTCGCTAAATTACTTATTTATCACTATCACATCAATAATATATTAATAACACCACACCAATACCTTATCACCACCACTTTAGCCACCTCTCTTCTAACGACAAGGTTTGTAATTTTGACCACTAGTTTCAATCATTTGCTACTATATAAAATAAATATCTTGGAAGTCAAGCCAAATTAAAAAGATTCGCCAAAGGTTTTCCAAACCAAACCCAAAATACCGGTCACAAAATTATTACCCCAAACCCTAAACGGCGATAGTTTCCAACCAATTACGCTTTACATCTTTAGGTCCTAACTTATTAACGACAACAGCCCCTGCACCTTGCACTCTGACATCACAAGATGGATCTGCAGTGCCCACTGCTGGTAAATTACATGAAGCAATTTTACCCACAATCTTAGCAATGACATTACTGCAACGGAATCTCACCCACGTTGTTTGGATGTAAACTGTCATGGATGTACAAAGCTGTCAAATGGATAAGGTATCAATCGTCAATCAAAATCGTCGTTATAATAAGAACTAAATTTTTATTTCAAATTGTTTTTCTTTAAATTAAGCTAAACCTGGGCCATCTTCTTCATTTTATAACTTTAGAGATTGTTAAAGTATGCATGTCAAGCTTAAAATCCGTAATAAAATATTCACATATTTTATTATTATTTTCTCTAATTTTAGTGGATATAAAACAGAACCAGCAATTACTATGAGCTTTGACACGTCTCAGAATCATATTTTAAATGCTTTTCGCAATCTACACCTTTTCTATGACAGCTTACGAAGGAAATATATAACAAGTTTACAACATGTTTTTATTACCACTATATTTTATAGGCTTCTAGCATTTCAACTAAAGTTCAACCGAATCAAATCTACTGGTGAAAAATGGCAAGCACCATGATGTACTTTTTTATGAAATCTTATGCAATGAATGCTCTATAAACTTTTCGATCGTAACTCTTGTTAATATTTATTAGTTTACACCATATCTTTTTCTTTTTATTCGTAAATATTTAATAAAATAAATATAGATACATAGATTTTTATACTGAAATAAAAATTTTACCTGATTTACCTGATTAATTAAATACGAAACGAACGAAAATAAAAATAAATATCATTTATGTATGAAAACAATCACAACAATATAATTTGCATTTAAAATACCACTTCACAGTGCGTCACATCTTCGTAGCTCCTTGTGAAGCGCCCTAAAAGAATTCGTCCACGCATCGCATGCTACCCTCTGCTATACATCCCCTTGAAATTTAAGGGGAATGCAATCATTCCCTTTGATTCTTGTTCCGTCCTATTCAATTAGGAGGCGTCTCTAACTGACTTTTGTGTAAAAATCTACTTGCAGAACATAAAAGGGCGTAAAATAAAAAAAAACTGAGCGGAATGATTTTAATTTAAATTGTTGTAAAGTAAGCACTGAGTTGTTATTTTGTTTTACTCATAAACATTCCTGGTATGAGATTTTTTATTAGGAGACTCTAATTCTGATACAAAGGCCCTGAAATTACTGGCACATGAGGCATACCACCGTAGTCCTCAGCTGCTGCGACGCATCTATATTCTGCTTTTGTGGATTGTTGATGTCCATGGGCTGTACTCCACTTACCATCAGGTGGACTACACGTTCGTTCGCTGTGGGCGTAGTATAAAAAAAAATATATATATATATATTTGTGTAATGTAGCTAAAAGTTATTCTTCTGAAAATTTCGGATCCATGTAGTCTCTTCTGCCGAGTGCCTCTAGAGGCGCAAATATAGCACGCTTGATAGCTGTTACATGTTTGTGCCTTTTCCGGTCGAAACATTAGGGCCTTGGAGCCGTACCACTTATAGTCTGTACAAAGAGTTGTCAGCGCGTCTAACTGAGGCAACTCGTTCTCGAAATGCTGGATTATATTTCGGCCAGCGACTTAGTATCGCAATACAACGCGGTAATGCTGCCAGCATTTTGGGAACGAGGCCTACTGATAGTGACTTTTTAAGTTTAGATTAAGTTATTAGACTATTTTAATTTAAGATCCAATATGTATATTTTTCTGTAAATAAAAATGTTCCCAGAGGTATCAAAAGACAGTCTAGTTTAAATATATAAAACCTAATCTATAAAGCAAAACAGACAAGCATAAAAATAGCACGACGGTCCACCGACACCAATTTATATTGAGGCGATGACACCATTGATTAATCAAATAAAACCTATCGACAAAGGTCTTCGCTAGAATTACCCAAGCAATTACTGGACCAATGAAGCTAAATTGCATTTGAATTGAATCGAGGCAATTTATTCAAGCTACACTTGACTAAAATGTATTACGTATATTGTGTGAGCTGAGCTAATACACGAACTGCACAGATAAGTTTATATCCCGCTATTAATTTTGCAAGCATGGATTACGCTTTTTTGTTATTTGAATAAAAATAGGAAGGTTAATTAATTAATTTGATTTCGCAATATAATTTAACTTCACGTAAAAAATTGTTTGAATGTGAATTCTGTTGTATACCAACTTACCAAGACTACGGATGTTTTCAGATCGTATTTAATTTCGTAAATTTTTGCCTGGAATATCATTTATTTTAGATAAGTTAGTAGTTAGTGTTTATTTCAACAAAAGAAATCTTACAGTCACATTATTTTGTACTTTGACGCAACCTAACTCCATCAAAGTCAACATACGTACTATAGGTACATATGCCAATATTTACTCTAACCAAATCTTATACGACCTTGAACCAAATACCGACTGTAAAGCCTTTCCTCAATTACTTCACTCTTAATGTACCAATCATCCTCTCAAATCCTAAAAGCGATAAAAGCATGGATGCCAAATCTATCACATTTCCATACATTGGCTTTTAGAGTAAAACAAATTGCCGCACATTATTACCGCATCTTACTGCCTTCCGGGTCCAAGGCTATTGTGTTTTTTTATTAATTTTACTTTACAACTCTTTTTAAAACTGATCAAATTATAGTATGTAAATTATTCGCCATTTACGAGTGGCAGAGCCGCATAAATTATCGTTTAAACTTTCACGTGATTATTGTTGTAATTTTGACAAAAATTTACGCAAATCACGCATGTTATTAACTTTTTCAGTATGCTAGCATACTGAAAAAACATAGCAAACAGTGTAAACCATAGAGCCATATAATTTCGGAATCATTGTTTTTCATTTATTCTACGTATTGTTATTATTGTTGGGACGACGCTTTGGGTGTTCACGTCGACTTCCGTGGGTCTATTGTGATTGTAGCCACATTATAGACTCTCCTTTACGCCAATAGGAGGCTATTGGCGTATAAGTTGGAGCAGTCGGTCAATCGAGAGTGACTTGACATCATCATCATTTATTCTACGTAAAATATTTTAATTACATTGTATCACCCATACTTTCATCTTAGAATAAAACGAACAGTCGCATATTACTACCGGAACGCGTTTCCTTCCTGGCACAAGACCGTCAAATGCGCCAACAATAATAGATCCATTGTTGTTTTTCACAAATTTCATACAGACACACTCACGTCCTGTGACTGAGAGCTGCATTATCAGACACTGAACTGAATCGGGTCAGACAAATAGGATGACTACTAAAACTACTAACAGTTTGTACTGATTTTGGCATTTTTGAGCTCTCGATTATAGAAACAAACTTATCGGTAAAATATTATTTTGTTTTCATTTTTCATTCGATAAGCGACAACCCTGCCATTGTCATTAAATTATTATTTCGATGAGTCATATAACTTCTTATTGATTATTTTTATAGCTATGTCTAGCAAATTATACTAAGAAACAGTCGAAAAAGATATGGGACCGGCATGAATTTGAACCTGCGACCTTCTGCACACCGGTCGGTCGCTTTAACCAACCAGCTACGGTCGCCTCTTGCCAGGGCCCTAAATTTCTCAACTGTATGTTACGTCATTTAGTGACATCACGTTCATCCATTTGTTCCTATCTTAAGTAAGATACAAATCAACATGGCGAAGTTACATTTAGCACAAATGTTGTAAAGAATGAACGCGTGAACGAACATACAATTTTCTTTAGCAGAGATAAAATTAACTTTATTTTCCCCAAGTGACGGATCATAAAGATAAAAATGAATAACCTCTGTAATTCAACTGCGATTTTCTGATAAGTTGATTTTAGAGGAAAGCTTTAAAGTGTACCAGATTTTGATTTTAGAGACAGCTAAAAAAGTGTCTGAAGTCCTCAGTCACACAAGTCCATATAAGTTTGTTCCGGCCTAATGAGGCGCCGTTATTGCGCAAGCGCTTGCGACAAGCAGAGCGCCGCGCCGCCGCCGCCCCGGCACCGATTCGCCACGCTCCGGAACGAATCGCACCCGAATACGGGCGTGTATGGATGATGTGTGATTTTTATTCATAATTGAAATAAATTGACCACTTTCGACTAGTCCGCTTGTGTCTAAAATACCGTTAGAGGATTTTTATTGATTAAAATTGGTGTAGAAGTTTTGATTGACGGCAACAACACGGAGTGATTTGTTACGTTTCTTTATTGTACTCTACACCATTTGTTATTAATTTAGAAAAAAATACTTGTTGAGAGATTGCTTATTGATCTGGGATCTGTGATTTTTTTTATTGAGACACTTTAAATTGAGAAAAAAATTACATAATATAAAATACGTATTTCATTTTGATTTCGAAGATTTAGGTAGGTATATGCCATATACCTACCTTATTCTTCGACATTATTTATAAACATAATAACACAGAATAATCAGGTATAATTTGGTACGTATCTAAAAAACAAAGTATAAAAAAAAATGTCTAACAGTTAATTTGTAACCTCTCTTATCAACAAACTTAATGCAGCTTTCAGGTTATATAATAATAATACTGATATCAACGTTTATCAATTCTGAAACGAACTAATCACGAATCAAGAGATAAATCAAGCGACACAGATAAAAGGAGAATTTATAGTCACAACTATTTACCCACAGATAAAAATAAGAACGTCAAGTCAATCAAGGTTTAACTCAACACGAAAACGGGAGCGGTATATCGATTTTAAATGCAAATTCGAACAGCTGTTTATCGGTCGAATGATTGCGTTAAGCACGGCTTAACTTGGCTCAACTTTAATTATCGTGTGTGGGCGACTCTATTCGGATAGACGAACGCCAATCTTCGAATGACAGGAATTACGACTTGAAGTTGTTGGAACAAAAACCGGTATTAATTAATTAAATCGATTCTAAAAGGGATGGGCAGTCGCTAATGGCTGGAAGCCTAGTGATGGGAATCGGATTAGCGTAGCGACTTAATTGTATTGACGTTTGACATGAGAACTTGACAGTGTCTCACCTGTAAAGATTTATACGCGGAATAGTTTATGGTACTGTTGGACACGTGGGTGCTACTGCAACTGTTACTGTTGTAAACCTAAATTGAAATCTCATTTTGAGCTAATAGACTCAATTTATTGTATACGTTTCTTTAGAAACTACGTCTCTCTTCTACGTCTTTGAAGCAATTGACGTAGAAGAGAGAAACTCATTTGAAACTGGGATATTATTACCAACATTTTTAGGTTTACCATTTAGCTGGTAAGGATGAAGCTTGAAATTATCATCACAGTTACTTTTTCATCAAACGGGCTTCGGTGCAATTTCAACGGAGCAATAAATAATGTAGTAACTATCATATTCATCTATTCCCAAAATTATGCCTAAGATGTGGTTCGGAATAAATTAGTTAAGATATTTTTTTATTTCAATGACCTTAAACTTTTGAGACACAAAAAATTAAGTATGACTACCACTTTACAAAAGTAAGTACAAAAAATTTTGCAAAATTGGTTCACTACCGAGTACTCTGTATAAATGTCACAGCACAGCAATTTATGTAGGCACCCATAAACTGCACTGTAGGGCTTACAATAAAAGGCTTTCCACCTTACATGGTACGCGAATTGATGGGCTCGATACACATTTAATTAACTTTTAAGTTACATACGATACGCGCCCGAGTGGAATTTGCTGATTGTTAATTGACCAAATGCTTTTTTTAACTACTTAGGGGTCTTTGGGTGTTATTACACTGAAATCGATCGAAGTCGATCGATGCAGTTGACGTTTTAAGCCAATACGAATCATTTATTTATTTATTTTACACTCAGCTGCTCACTGTGCTTACAGTTACTTAATGCACCAATGCTGTTTGTCATTGTTCACCCTTTAATATAGAATACATATACCTACCTATAAGTACAATAATATCTAACTTTTTAGCGGCACATCATACGTGCAGAGGTGGTACAATTCTTTAAAACTTCAAGTTTTTAAAACTCTGCCAGCAAGTAAACAGACACAACTTTAAAATGGTGTGAAAGTTATAAAATGTACGTTTCGGATTCAATAGAGCCAATAACACCTCTTATCACGTTTTAAACTTAATTTTACTACATGTGGGTACTTTATTTCAATAATGCTACTTTATGGTGCATTTAAACATGTATTTTTTATCAATAAGTCGCTTCATCATTTCAAGGGACCCATAGATAATAAATAACTCTCACATCAATTCGTCGGGTCCGTGGGTTACGCCCCCAGTGTGTTTTGCCCCCGTGGTGGAAGCCCCCGATTTCGTTTTAGTACTATAATATTTATTAGTTAAATATTTTTATCAAAAGTACAGTCAGATAGCAAAGTGTAACCTATTATAAAAAATGTCCAAGTCATGGTTCATTATTAAAATCAAAATCATAGTTTATTATTATAAATCTTTATTAACAATGTCGGTGTAACAAACGTTTGCTTATCTAATAATAGGTACTAATGATGGGTAATAATAGGTAATACGTAGGTACTTAATATGTAATAAAAATTAAATTAAATGTCTAATAAATAATAATAGGTATCTACGTAAATACAACTTTGATAACAAATAAAACCAAACATTAAAATAAAGCAACAATAACATGCAAAATCACAGATACGAAATTAAAAATCACAGTTTAAAATTAGGATTATTTTAAGTACTTATATACTATTTACGTACTAAGTATATAGGTAGGCATCTACTTAAATATTTAGAAGATTGGTAACAGAATGTTCAAACACTAAAATATAATAAAAACAATTAACATTTAAAATCACAGATAACAAAAGTAACAAAAGAAGAAAAACATAGTAAAAATATTAGGATGATTTGAACTTTGTAATTAAATTATGTAATTTAAGTCATTTATATGCAGTGACTATGGAGGTTACAACATTGATATAGATATAAAATTAAAATGTAGTAATTATGTAACAATAAACATGCAAAATCATTATTTTTAAGCTAAGTAAGTAGGTGATTATTTTTGCTTGACTTGCACATACGGACGGATTTGTTCCAAAAACTCCATAATTGTAATTTGTTTCTTTTCATATTTGTCTGTCAGCTTAGCAATGAGTTTGTCATTGATTATTGAAGATTTTTTCCTTTTACATATAGGACTGTCATTTCTTCGTAATCTGAAAGTATAAGATAAAGATTATTTACTAAGAGTAAAATAAATGAATTACTGATATATTAAGCGTTATGTAAGTAATCAGCATTTTACCTCACTTGACCTGTGCTATACGTAGAAATATCAGTTGTTATAACTTCCAAAAACGATAATAATGATGGTTTTCGGCCCAGATAGCACTGAAGCCGTTGATTCCAGGCCTCCACTAAATTTGTGGTTCTATGTCGTTCTTTATAGCAACACCACTTTGAGATCATCCCCGGAGGCTCAAGCCATTGTTCAACGAAATAATCGTTGAATTGGGTGACTTTTTCATCGGGAATACTGAAAACAAAAATTATGATATATATGACATGTCGTATATACCTAAGCATTATTTTTATTTTTGCGTACTTATAAAAACAATCTATGAGCTGTTAAAACTTTAAAATAAAATGAAAATTAAAATTACCTGTTTTCCATTACGGAAAGCCAACCATCTTCTATATCTTCTTTAGGAAGAAATGCTAGACAGGTGCACAGTTTCACATACAATGTTGTTTCTTCGTGTGCCAATAAACCTAAAGACTTCGCTTTTCTGTAAATGGCTCTTTGGAAGTGAACATTACAGCCATGTATTGTGACCGCTGGCAATACCTCTTTTATTGCCAGCATTGTAGCTAATTCAAAATCTACAGTGAATTTCATGGGGCTGAAGTCCGGCACAGCTTCTTTAATTTTTTTAAACATGACTTCATATGTACTTTTTTCTTTATTAACTAGTAGCACATAAAATATAGGCACAATATTGGTTGCTTGTGCATCACTTCCCATATCTCCATGAATGGTAAATATTTGGTAAAATGGACCTGGACAACAATCAAATGTACCATCCCCGAAGTAGTGTTGTATATTTTTGATGTGTTTTAAAGCCTGTGCTGATACGAATACTATAATTCTGTTGTCGTTCTCACAGTAATCAACTAATAGATATTTTTGAAAAATCTCAGGTATAATGACTTCAGCTGGATTACGAAACTGTGTCTTTTCTACATTTAAGGCTTTCTTTCGAGAGTTGTATAACTGTTGCTTGATATTATTGAATTTGGGTATGTATTCATCGAAGGCTGTGTCTGTGTTTTTTAACTCGGCAAATTTTGTTTCAAATTTTTGTTGTATAGAGCTCGAGAAACTCGTTTTCACTTCCTTTTTTAATTTTTCCATAACAACTCTAACTTCATTGTTCATTAAGTTAGGTTGACACTCAGCATTATGACACTTTTGGATTTGTACATTGTCACTTTCCTCACTTAATTTTATAGAACCACTACACTTGCCATGTCTTTTATTTACGCATGTCCACACACTCGATTTATTATTTTTCCTATGAAGATTATAAGCAAATCCGACATGTAGTAACGTTCTTCCACCTAGTTTATTTGAAATTATTTTGTAATTGGTTTGTGCTAAACCCCGTGAAGGACCTGGACTTGCCATTTTGAGTTAACATGACCGACTAAACTTTCTTATCAGTAACATATTGCAACTATGTGGGAAAGGGATAGAAATAGTGCCCATCGCTATGTTTGCTATTTTCACTGTCCGTCACCCTGGACTCTATTGTTTTCAACCCTATCTTTCCCTTTCTTTGACTACCTATCTCTTTCTTTTAGAATTCGATCTGGCTATTGTGTAAAACCAGTTTGGCCGGGCACGGGCGCCTCGTTTAGACAAAGTACAAAGTAATGCATCTAAAGTAAATAATTGTAATATAGTAATATAGTGAATATCCTTGTAGCATGTTTATAGTATCCAATATTGTGTTAGTTAGAATACTTATTTAGTAAGTTTGTCTACGTATTTGGTTCCGAAACACTTTTTTCATCGTCTGTATCTAGTAAAAAATATTTTTATTTCGGCGAAATCAACTATAATAACTTAATTTAAAATCGGGGGCTTCCACCACGGGGGCAAAACACACTGGGGGCGTAACCCACGGACCCAATTCGTCATACTTTTAACATCTATTATTGTCAATTATTATAAATTTTATGTAAGCATCGAGAGATTTTTTAACGTAAAAAGGGGTGGAGCATATTCAATAGACTTTCTTTTCATACAGTCTATTATTTAGCGTAGACAATAGTTTGATTTGTTGTTCGTTTTGGCACGATTATCATTGTGTATGGAATATTTTTATGCTTATTGCCTTTTATGTGGCGTGCTGGAATGCAGGGGTATGATATTTCCATTGAATTTAATTCACTGTACTTGATGGTAATGCAAAAAGTAGGATGATAGCTCACAAATATTATGCAGCACTTTTTATTATTAGGTATAAAAAAGTGAAAAATAATTATAGGAAACACCATAAAATTAAATTGTTTATGAATAGTTTTGTAGCATTTTATAACCGAAAAATAGTTGAGACAACCAAAAATCTTTGCGACAGTGCTTACTCACTATTGACGCTTAAAATTTTCAAATTAATTTTACGTAATCTAGATAAGCTTCCGTAGAATCGTCAGTATTAGTCGATGGGGTGTAGTGACGTCACTGTGGAGTTTCAGACAGTAATGTTCTGTGACTATTGGTTTCACATCGCTCGCGTTATGACGTCATCGCACGCCCTGAAAACCATAACTTAACCTTACATAATTAGGCAGACAAACAGTGAAATTATTTGAATAGGATTCACGTGTTTTTAGAATATTAGTTAAATGTAATTCAATTTAATGTTACTCGCGTAATGTTAGTCTATTTAGTCGACCGTAACCTACATTTATGTAGGCATTTTCAAGAGAGGTTATAATGTTACAAACTCACGTTAGTTTCAATAAAAATATCCTCTATTGGTAGCAAAATCACATGAAATACAATACATCAAACATATTGCCGCAAAGTGTTTGCTGAGTAAATTCTAGCTTCTCCACTTTAAGTGCGTTTCAGACTGATCGTCTCTACAGATAACTCTGATTTTTAAAAGTATGTCACGTATTATTTGGTTTACCCTCACGATTATATTTACTTAGACGATAAAAGGTAATGGATCTGTGCCAAGTTGTGATAAGTTTCATATGGAATAAAGATCTTGCCGAAATCGAAATAAGTACGTGATCTTTTCTGTTTTTAATTTCTACAATATTGGTAATAATTTTCTTTTATGATATTGAAATCACTTTCTAAATCGTTGTCGCCGTATCAGTTTTGTTTTAAATCGAGTCAATTATTTGTAAACATGGCAAATATTATTTAAATGATCCAAAGCTATATAAATTGGTAATCTGTGTAGGTACTCTATGTATAGCCTTATTATATTTTGAATGACCCACAGAGGAATAATATGAACATGATTAGACCAGAAGCCGACATCAATGTAATCGGGCATATAAAAATGATAATAATAAAACAAATAGTCAACATAACTACATGGCAACATTGTTTCAACTGTACTGTACAATCAAAATATACTATTGCTTTTATTTGCCCTAAATCCAAAAATAGCCCAAAAATTGCACGGCACCTAACAGCCATTGTGCGAACCGTGTGTTTACTATAACTTTAGGCCGGAGGACGTTAAAAGGTTTGCAAATAGTGCGGCAAAGTAACGCGTCAACTTAGACAACGATGTCTGTTAACGGACGTGTGACCCTGGCAAATGTGCTGTTTCCCAGAATAAACCGTGAGTTTATGGTTGTAGAAGAATAGTTGAGCAATATTAGGAAAATAGCAATATCATTCTAACAAAATATATTTGGAATTTATCTTATACCTTAGATAGAATGTCATTTGTTTAAATAGACAGCGAGGGAATAAGCAGTTACTTATCTGCACTCGAATGATCGTGAACGTTATCAGGAACTAGTGACACTGGCATTAAATGTCCATTGAAATATGATATAGAAGAAAGCCAAAACAGCAGTTGTTACAGACGATAATAATATATTATTATTAATATGAAACGAAATTTTGCCAGTATCAGCTTTAAAATTTATTACTATTAATAATCAAAATTACGGCAAAGACAACAAACAACATTATACGGAAATGCAATCCAATAAAGGGCATAATAACTTCTAGACCCCACGCTGTCTCAACGTTATTAATAAACCATATTCCAATAACAATATCAACAGCAATGACATATCAATTAATTAACAAAAAGTGTAACAATAAGCTGTCGTAAAACTAATTTAATATCTGTGAGCAAACAGTTTATTTGCCGATGCTTGGCGCCAGCTGTTCAGACGAGGGTAGCGGGCAAAGACTGCCGATAATATTTCAGATACGACAAAAACACAATGAATAACCGTGACATGAATATCATAGTCACGTAGCTTCATCATAATATTCAATACCTCTTACCATTACCTCATTTAAGCATTTGATTTCATAGAATTTGATTTGAATTGAACTTTTTAATAACCCAGCTTATTTTAAAGGTTAAAGAAATTGTATTACATGTAATTTTTAAACTAAAGTTATACTTTAAAAATTACATGTAATACAATTTCTAATGAGAATTTAAGACCAATAAGTATAAATAGATAAGGTGTGCATAATAAGTCATGGAAATATTTGAAAGCAAGGACAATTGTAGTTAGATACCTGGAATATCAATAACAACTTAAAAAATATATGTAGGTAGACACAAATAGGCGAAAAGACAATAAAATGTCGCAAAAGAACAATTCTTTATAAACCTGACTGTACTACGATATTCTAATAAAAAAAATAACTGCCATTTTACTTGTAAGCATTGATTTATGTCCAATAAACTTAAACATTATATAAATTCCCATCACATAAGAAGAAAACACAAAATATCTGCTTGGTCAATAAAAATCGCCTGACAAGGTAAGAAAACCTAATAAAAATAAAATATTGCCGTCAATAGCTTGTATTCAAACATTTATTTTGAAGCATGGTATAGCTTGACTGCTAGTCTACCTTCTTGGTTTAATGGTTTGCGACCTCTTACCGTAGGTTCGATTCCTGGGTTGGCCAAATGTCTTACATATTTTTGATTTTCCGTCAGGCAATTTTCGACAGCAGCACGGAGCCTGAAATTGTGTCCGGTGGATGGCACCACATTACAAGTGGGACGTGGGTGTTATATACCTCTTCAGAACCTTCTGGCTAATGTAAGCGTGATGTCGATGGTCAACTGGTGACCTGGAACACAAGCCTCGGCTTAGCTTGGGCACCAGTCTCCCACAATAACGAATTTTACTGTATTTGTATCTTAGCAAATAACTTTCTGTATTTATTTTTTGTTGTGGTAAGAAAATAAATATATTGTCTATTGTCTATGTTATGAATGTTATGTTCTTATAGTATTGCATGAAAATATTTGTGCACTAATATCAAAAGCGATTAACTACTGAGTTAACAAGTTTCGCGTCTGCAATTTATCAAGTTTTGATCTATGAAGTATTGCAGATATAAGTTTTTGTTGCGCATCGATTGCTTCTGAATGGAGGTCATTTAATCGATGGAGAGAAATAAGTGAGCTTGCAACTTTTTTTTATTTTGCAAGTGACAGGTTTGACACTTTATAGCCATTGTTTTTTAAAAAGACAGAAAATTGCAGTATTTAGTTGTAGTACTATTGCGTAAGTTCTGTTTGTTAGTTAGCTAGTTTAAATGAGTGTTAAAAGTCTAAGCTTTGAATTGTGTTCTGAACAAGTGCACCTAACATATCTAATCCCAATTACTTGATGATTTTTGATGACTTATAATACAATAAAACATGTACCGACTAGTTACTTACGTAGTCTACTACTATATGAGACTACTTATGTAGTCACGCCGCCGCGTCGGCTTTCATAAAAACGCCTATAAGCCAGTACAAGAATTGCTACATAAAATTGTGTCGCTTTGCCATATAAGTACTGTGGTGAAAAAAAAGGAAAGGAGAGAAAAGAAAACAAAAATGTGTATAAAGAATAAAAACCAAAATAAAACAATATAGGAAATACAGTGAAATAAAGTAATACAGTCTGTACCAATAGGCCAGTAGTTCAGCATAATGCTAAGTGACTGCAATTGAATACAGCCACCTAATGCTGGTTTTCAGCTGCAGCCTACGATTACCGTACGCACAAACTACTGAAAAGAAATTTAATTTAGAATTAATGTCCTTATCCAATTAAAAGAATTAAAGCGTAGTTAATAAAAAAAAAGAAAATAAAAGGATACACCATGTGTAATAAAATAAAAGATGTTTACAAATCTAAAAATACAAAATAATAAAATTTAAAAAATAAAATGGTGGTGCAATCACAACGAAATCTATCGGTTTTAAATGCATCTAAATTTATCTAAAACTAATGATGATCGGCCTATGATGCATTTCTTATTATAATGTTAGTTTAATAATAATAACATATTCATAAATTAATAATAAATAACACATATAAAATTATTAATAAATGTGAATCGGTCAAAGCGAATAAAGTGAATTATATCTTGACAATTATCTATGATAATCATAAAAAAAGGTTATCACAGTGTACTTATTAATACTAGATACTTTATCTGTAAGTTTATCGAACTTAGATATTTACCAGATGTTATTCAGATATCTTTTTAATAAATTCATAGTTTTATTGCTTATTACATTATTCGCATAATATCGTAGTAACACTAAAATCATACTCATGTCGTGTTATCATCCAAGAAAAGGCTAAATACATAAAATAAAATAGTTCATAGAATTTTGCAAATTATGCAATGCAATATTTGGATGTTAATGTTAAAGATTAAGCGTCTTTATTGAAGAATATAATTAATGAATAATCTTTTATATAATATTAAAGTTGGAAAATTAAGAATCCAGCAGGAACCGAACCTGCACCCCCTGGGTATACGCCCCAAGTGCTTTGCCAATTCAGCTATGGATGCGTATGGTGCTGGACTCAAAATTTCTCAACTCTTTTGTGCCAGCGTCATAGGTACATATATATACCTTAGCTAGACGAACTTTACTTGGTTTCTTAATTTTTAACTTTAATATTATATAAAATACAAAACGGCATAGCAAAGCTAAAATTTGCTTTTAAATATTACAAGTATGAATAATCTTGTTAAAAACAAATTGTCTACAATCATTTCTAAGAAAAAAAAAGGGGTTTAGTCGATATGTTTTGTTAAACGCTTAAATAAACGTGTAATTTGGTAATCGGTCTTCTTCTTTGTCGTGTCGATGGCTGAGTCAAATTTTATTTTGACTTGCCATCGTGGTGAAAGGATTAGCCAATGTGCTTTGAAAAACTCGCGAATCGGGTGCGCCGGACTTAGGGAGTCGTTGTGTACGTCACTCGGGGAGGCTCCTTTCATGCACCCCAACGGTAATGGTAATCGGTAAAATCAAAATATAACTAATAGCATTACTCACGAAATTTCGATTGTGACAGCCAAACACAAGTTCAAATCAAAATCCCTACGACAACATTACCAGACACTAAGTACCGAAGCTAACAAACAAATTCCTTTAATACGACCTGGCCGGTCCCCTGGCCATAAATATAAGAACATCTAATGCCATCATTCGGTGAGATTCAAAGCGATCTCTAACGGAGATTTGGTTCGATGTCACTGATCGTATATTGTCGCCCGAGATGACTCCGATAGCGTATGATAATGTTGGACTCCGGTTTTGTTCATGGGGGAAGCGGAGAGCGGATGCAGCGAGAGCGAGATAAACTAAATACTGGTAACAAAATTTAGTTAAAGATTATTTTATATAAAAATAAAATACACAATACAGAACATAGCACAAAATGTGCGTGCAAACTTAACATTGTAAGACAATATATCAAAATAAAGCGGAAGACAATAAGCTAAACTAAGTAATTGAAATTGAATTAATTAAGGTAATTGAATAGCAATAAGGTATGAAACAGATACATTGCATAATCAAACACAAATATAAGTTTGATGGATTTTAATAATTGAACTAAAATTATTACTTAAAAACCTGTGTCTATAGTTTATAACATATCGCAAAGGTTTAATATCAATATTAATGAAATTTAAGACAAATGTTTATAACATTCTAAGGCAAACACATAAATAAACAAACAGTTTTCAATTTCATCACATACATATTACCCAGAAGGGTGTGGCAGAGGTGAATAACACCCACACTTCACCTGTAATGTTTAGGTCCCATGGGATAGGGGATGAGCCTATCGCCATCCACCGGGCACAATTCTAACTCCGTGCTGCTATTGTGAATTTCCTGATGGAAAATTCACAATAACACTTTGCTCGATCTGGAAATTGGGACCTCGTGGTGAGAGGTGCATACGCTAACCACAAGACTATCGAGGCAGTTTCTTCAATTCATTCAGAACTTAAAATAACCATTTTACAAATGCAGAATTATAAACAAGATTCATTACCCATTTCATTACTTTGATATCATTAATTAAGAACTACTCATTAAAGTTGCTACTCGATCGAATCAATACAAAAAGATGTCCATTTTATATCTAAATCGACAGCCCGATTCATTAATTCCTACTTTTAATTCAGTACATAAAATACACAGCGCCAACGTGTTCTCTATCTTATCTGATGTCATTTATAGGATTAGGGCTAGATGAGACAGATATCGAATAGATGGGTGGTTGGACACCAAGGAATGTTTGAGAGAAATCATTCAATGAATATCCAGCTTTGTTTTTATGTTAATTAGTAGGAACCAGTTGTACGGGCATCGTGAACAAACTTCCGCTGGAAATGTTTGACGTATCGCAATATGTGGGTTCCTATGACCAAGCTCTTCCTTGTCTTTTAAACCACAACAGAACGAGAGACAAACATTTCTAAATGTTTGACCAAGCTGAGTGAGAACTTAGAGATAATTTTAACAAACAAATATAACTATCGTCCACGTTTCATTATTACCGTTCATGGAGCAATGATTAAGAGAACCAGATTGTGTTAATGCAGTGAGTCAACATTTTGTTTCAAATACAGATTTATTAAGTAGTTATACTGGTTATCTGAATTACCTACCACAGAGCTGTGTATAAAGCGCTTAGATATAAATAGCACGGACAAATTAATTTCTCTCTACTCATGAAGACATCGAAATCCAATTTCATATTCATGAGAACACTAAATATACATTTAATAATTCCCTATCACGTACTTTATTCACAAAATTCAGATCTAATTTCATAAAATTATACAAAATAAATAAAGTTGGTGAATTTACATTCCAAGATATCAGCTAAATTATACAAAAAAATTATTCTGAAGTAATTTTAAATCGCTTCACAAACATGGTGGTCTCTTTGACCGCAAACTGAATGACCAATGATGGGGAACGGAAACCGCTAGTTATAGAAACAAGGGATCTTATAGTCATACGATTGATCACTTTTTACTTTAGAGACAATTTAAGTAAACCTACCTAGTTGTATCCTTCTTAAGATAGAAACAAATGGATGAACGTGGCGTCACGAAATGACGTAACATACAGTTAAGAAATTAAGGGTCCTGGCAAGAGGCGACCGTAGTTAGGTGGTTAAAGCTGTGTAACGTTTTTTTTCTTTTTTTTTATAATACGCCCACAGCGAACGAACGTGTAGTAAGTGATAGTAAGTGGAGTACAGCCCATGGACATCAACAATCCACAAAAGCAGATTTTATAGATGCGTCGCTGCAGCTGAGGACTACGGTGTTGTGCCTCATGTGCCAGTAATTTCAGGCCCTGATCTCACCACCATACAGGCGGCAGGTTAAAGGTGAGACGGTGGTGCTGCTGTGCTCGAGCTCATTCACAAGAGCTCTACCACCAATAAACTGGCTGCCCGGTGTGCAGTAGGTCGCAGTTTCAAATCCTGCCGGGCACATAATTTTTTCAACTGTTTTTAGTATAATTTAAGTAAATATTACACAAAAAGATATTAACCCAAATGGTCCGTTCAACGAACTAAATGCTTGATTTGAAATATTTAAATACAGCAATATTATTTTAAAGGAAGAAGTCGCAAAAACAAGATTTGTTTATAAGGCTATGAGCATAACATCATATGGCAATGTGAATATTGTAGACCCACCACTTGCCATAACAGTCTGTGCTGCAGTCATAAACCTGTCTACAGACAAAAACTTCGCAATGCACACCGGCTTACGGCGAAAGATGGTTACAAATGCCGTCTTTTTGTATAGCATAAGAGCCATATAGGAAATTATAGGTGATCGTAATGAGCTCGTTCGAGAACCTTGAATCGATTCAGATAAAAAGGTATTTGCTAAAATGTTTCATTCTCATAGTTTAATTACCAGGCCTGAATAAATATTTTGCCTGTGCTTAGATTATACCGACCTTGAACTTTTACAAAAATAGAAATATCACTCCATAAAGACTTCAAAGTTGTATCGTACATAGAGATGTTCAATTTATTACCTTTACATCTCGTTGACGTAAATATTTCAAGTCAAACTGAATATTTTTGACTCAACATGATCATAACTCAGCTCAAACATGTGCTAACAAACATATAATTTAATTAATTTTATTGTAATTTTATTCATTTCCTTGCTATTATCGACACTTACCAATCTAGTCGCAAGTCAATTACTAGTTCCGTAGGTTTTTTGGCTATCAAATATCCGTCGGCCGCGGCCGTCCGGTTTCGTCTGGCCACATAGACTCGTGTTAATAGTAACCTCAACTTTTTGTTTTTTTTTTTGTCTTCGATGTGGTTACACCGGATTTGAGTTCGTCACCATTATCTATTTAAGATACTGTTTACATCCTTTATAGTATTTTGACAGGGTTATTTCCGTTTAAAAATAAAATGTAAGCTTTTTATAGATCCGTCCGCTGTAGATAATTTATATTATCAAAAACTTGATACGCTTTTGCCTAATTAGGTGTTTAGGCTAATTGGAATTAAGGTTATTACTTGAGTTTTATTGTTGTTGTGAGTTCAATGACTTAAAAAAAGGAAAAAATAAATTCTTCTGTTTATGTTTATGGAAATTTTGCGATCACATAAAATGTTTTTGAAAATCACAGTTTTTAAACATTGTTCAGAAACAAGACAACGTGCAAGCTCATCACAAAAAATACAGTCATTGAAATATTTTCGAACAGTTTTAGACATCCAAACAAGGCACGAACAAGCTTCAAAATGTTTTTTATACGAAGAGGGTGTGGCAAACATCATTCATTCCGAAGTACATGTCCATACACGGTCATAAACTCAGTAACGCCTACATTTGTGACTACTTTACGGAGTAACAAGGGACTCACACAAAGTTTCTTTTGCAACGGCTACCCGCACACCTACAAAATTACTGTCAATATTATCCGCTTTGACTATGCAAAGCATCACAAAAAACCCAGTCAATGTGCGAAATATTAATAGTAATAATTATTGTAGGTATGCCGGTAGCCAATCAAAACAACGCCTCTAAGGCACACACGCTATATTATTATATCATTTCGCGTATCGACTAGTTTTTATAGAGCCTTTAATTAAATGTTGATCATTTTAAGTCAATATTTTTGTGTGTCTGCGGCTAGCCTATAGTTTATTTTCCTACATGTCCACTCAAATATGTCTCGGGTTATTCTTGCATGAATGACAACAATAACGTATTATTAGGTCAGTCTAAAATAAATTTTAATTAAGTTGATTTGATATTTCCGTTTTAAAACATGCTCTAACTATTATCACTGCCAATTATTTTGAATGTATTCAGTCTTTGTACTCACACATTCAGTAATGTGATAATTACACACTACGATATGATTAAAGAGAAGGAAACAATAATGAGGGTTGTCAACTTAAAAATAAACTGAGAGTGTTAAATCGCTTAATACGTACGTTTTACGTGTGATACTCTTTTATGCAAAGCTACGACATTTGTGCGGTTTTATAGAATATATTATCATTACTCATTCTCCTGTTTTCCATTGCCGACCTTGATTCACCGTTTCAATCATTCCGACCACGACAGCGCATTAGATCTGAATATAATGGACCGGAAAATGTCACATTTTTTGGCGAACTGACGTCATACGCTTTGATACCAAATAAACGAGTTTCCTTTACATTTGCAACTTTCTGTGTCTCAAGCTATCTGGAGAACTAATATTTACATTTGACACATACATTCATATCACAAACATTTGGTACAAATTATGCCAAAAGCATTATAACAAAAGGTTTTAAAAAGTCTTTAATCCGAAATAGTAATTATTTTTTTCCTTTTAAGTGGTAGTAAACATATTTCGCGAAATGATATCCTTCCATTGATAATATCTCATGAGCCGTCACGTTAAACCCTTTTCGTTGAAGAGGAGTGGCTAAGAGGCAAACAAATGAACCACCAGAAACAAGTCCTTGTGAATCATTAGCCGTATTTTGCTTTATCACTATCAGGTTCTGCATACCAAGTAGGCTTATGCCAATGATTCAGTTGAAATGGCTTTAGTCATCAGGCATGAATTGCCGATTGCTTGTAGTGACCGAAAGTAGTGTTGATAAAATCTACCGCATACAAACGCGACTTCCATTGTAAGTTTTGATTCATTTTTTGACTAATGTTTGTTTAAGGAGAATTTGACATTACCATTAACAAGATTGTCTGATTACATAGGCTGCACTAAAGGTATCGGGAATGAAATATTTCCACTGTTCCTTTCATATTAAAATCTTTTTAATTAAAAACTCCTAGGTTTTAAAAATCGAATACCATTTATTTATTTAAAAAAAAGATTCTCGGTCTTGTCACAAAGTTATGTCAAACTTGTTTAGTCGTTGAGAAAATGGAATTGACTCGAGAAAATTCAAGAGCGATGATTTATTATGACTTTCGAAGTGGTTTAACAAAAAAACAGTGTGTTAACCGGATGATTTCTGCATTTGGTGATGAAGCCCCATCCAAAACCACAATTTATCGCTGGTTTGCTGAATTTCAACGTGGACGTGTCAAGCTCAGTGATGATCCCCGTCAAGGTCGTCCAAAAACTGCAGTCATCCAAGAAAACGTTGATGCTGTGCGTAAGCTGATTGAGGAAGATCGACATGTGACATACCGCGAAATTCAGGCAACTTTAGACATTGGCATGAGTCAAATACAAATAATCTTGCATGAACAATTAGGTGTAAAAAAGTTGTTTTCCCGATGGATACCGCATTCGCTCTGTGAAGAACAAAAAGCGGCTCGCGTTACTTGGTGCGTCAGAACTCTCGAAAGATTCCACGCAGGATCCTCAAATGCTATATACAACATCGTATCTGGTGACGAATCCTGGATATACGCGTACGAACCCGAAACAAAAAACCAGTCACGGGTTTGGGTGTTCGAAAATGCGTTAAAGCCAACAAAAGTTGTTCGTTCACGGAGTGTTGCAAAAAAAATGGTGGCCACGTTTGTCTCCAAAACCGGCCATGTTGCAACTATTCCTCTTGAGGGACAAAGAACAGTTAATGCAGAATGGTATGCTAGCATTTGTTTGCCACAGGTCGTTTCTGAACTCCGTAAAGAGAACTGCAACCGCCGCATCATCCTCCACCACGACAATGCGAGTTCTCACACCGCGCACAGAACAAAGGAGTTTTTAGAGCAAGAAAACATAGAATTATTAGACCATCCGCCGTACAGCCCCGACTTAAGCCCTAATGATTTCTATACTTTCCCTAAAATAAAGAATAAATTGCGTGGTGAGAGATTTTCATCACCTGAAGAAGCTGTGGACGCCTACAAAACGGCCATTTTGGAGACCCCAACTTCCGAATGGAATGGTTGCTTCAATGATTGGTTCCATCGTATGGAAAAATGTGTCAAATTTCGCGGAGAATACTTCGAAAAGCAATAAATACATTTTAAAATAATAATGTTGTGTCACTTCCTTGATTCCCGAAATTTTCAGTGCCGCCCTCGTATCCTCAGAGTAATAACTCAACCGGAGGTGTCATTGTCAGGCGTCCTCCGGTGCCAAATGTGAAATAGCACCGCTTTTGCACGCCATTCAAAACTAGTTGTCAAATTCTATGATTATGATCAGATCCTCCGCGAGTTTTGGCAGTTTTACTTTTTAGTGAGGATCTGTCTGGCAATTTTATTGCAAGAAATCTTCGTACTCAAGTTCACTAATACTATAACATGTGAGCGTATAATTTATTGTAATAGTTACTATTTAGGCAGTCATTTATTTATTTATTTATTAATGGCACTCCAACGACTATTCACATCTACATTTTAGGAAGATAATCTTATGCATTCATATGCTAGGTGAACTTGTCACTTAAGGTGTGCACAGCACTTACAGTTTATTCTGCGATAACATTATAATTATATTAACTGTTTTTACTAAATAACATGCAATTGAATTTAATGAAAGTTAATAATAAAAATAATTTTTAACAAAAAAAAACCGACTTCAAAAAGTAGGTAAACTAAAAAGAAAAAAATAAATTTACTTCGCACAAAATAATACGTTTTTTCATTTAGTTAAATAGAAATTATTAAATAATTATTTTATAATTCTGAAGTCGGTGCCAATAAATATGAGGGTTGCCCCCAATTTCTCTGGGATCCCATCATCAGATCATGACATGCTGACAATGGGACCACCTTTGAAATATCTCCGTTCCAACAGCTCACTTGACATCATAACTAGCAGTCTGAATATGTGTACAGTAGTGAAAGAATTATCCTTTAACTCCTAACCATTGAGGAGTTGACCTTCCATCATCAGCTCATCCACATAAAAATACGTAAATACTGGTGTAGCTTTGAAAAACATACTTAAAACATTACATGAGCCTATAAAATTCGAGGGTTGCCCTCGATTTCTCTAAGATCCCATCATCAGATCACGACATGCTGACAATGGGACCCCTTTGGAATCATCTCCTGTCCAACAAAAAAAGAATCATCAAAATCAGTGCATAAACGACGGAGATATCCGTGAACAAACATAAAAAAAGCAACATAATATACGAATCGAATTGAGAACCTTCTCCTTTTTTAGAAGTCGGTTAATAAAATGTGTTACATTTGAAAAAGGTACATTATTAAAAAATACAAAATTACATAAAAATTTATACTTGAACAAATTGCAACATTCTAAAACAAAGTAATATTGCAAAGACAAAGTGAAGTAAATATCATATTAATAAACGCTAATATTAATATTAATACTTATAAAACACATGCATAAAAATTAACATAAATTAAAATTACACGAACATAAATTTATGATAACATTATTTACAAATTGAATTCATTACAATATAAAATAATAACAATTTAAAAAAGTCTATTCGATAATTATATATATATTTCTTATAATATAATATAACAGATTCCAGTTCCTCTTTTCTGAAAACTATCTTTATAAAATTTGCGAGCCAAACCACAGTGGATCTCTGTTTGCACATAAAGCATTACTATCAAAGTTTGCCAAAAAAAGAGATTCTTCAACCCGCGTTAACCAAGTTGGCACTCGCTAAACTGTCTTAAGATAATAAGTATCGAAACCCTTTGGAAGGGTGCGGGCAAGAGTCAATATTTGCAAATATAAGACGTTATTTAGATGCAAGACACGATCAAGCCCCCAGAGTTGGCCGTTCGGCCTCCTTATGCAAATCTGACATATCCCCAACTCTACACTAAAAGGTTTATTTGGCAACGTTCTTTGAAACTTCAGTGGGTGTATTAAATTTTTCATAACTGTCCACTTCACTTGGAGTGCGTTTATTATAATATGCAGTATTCAACGCTCGTTATGCGATATATTCAAGTTGTGTGGCAGCAAATGTGGGTGAATAAAGTTGAGAAATATTTTATGTGAATAAGAACATGATATCATTATCATCACATGAATTGTACTTCTCAGATTTGTGAGGCAAAAATTACACTCACATAAGCATCTGTTATGTTTTAATCTCATGATGAAATCAGTATCATCTTCTTGAGCCAATTTATTGATTTTTTGTGACTTCTAAAGTTCTTTATTAATAATATTAATTAACACTCTTGACATTTCTGGGAATCAAATCTAAACCTCCCTACTTGCAGTCATATAAACAAGACACTAACAAGACCCATAAAACAGTAAGCCTCAGTGAAAATAAAATCATTGAAATTTTTTACCACAGAAATAATACTTATTTCAAAATCACCCAGAATTTTTAGTTTGAATGTTTGAAGGTGCTTCTAAAAGAATATGGTTACGTGTCTTTGAAATTGGCTGAATTATAAGAAAAACACGCACGCTTTTGGTTATCAACGTATCTTGTCAGCAGCTTTCAATTAATGATGAGGTAAGCGATTTAAATTGAAAAAGTTTTAGACTTATATTTTTATAGCAAGCTAAAATACTTTTTTGTTATTTGATGGCTTTGAAAGTATTTTCCCAGACGGTAGTATAATTTTATATTTGACGGAATTAAAAAAAATAGAAGAAGAAAAAATCGTATTTAATTTTTTTTACTACATACCTATTTATTTTTGCATCCGCAAACAGTAACTATTCAATCTGTTTTTTATTTAATTAAAAATGAATATTTTAGTCATGGATCTGTTTAGTGCAATATACAAGGTGGATGCGACAAAGCAACATTTAGAATAATCACAGGTTCTGTACAATGCTCAATATTAATTTTCAATTAATGGGGCTATGTCTCTTCCATCCCGTATTTTTTTGAACAGTGATTTTTTAATAAAGTGCCTGGGCAATTCTATACGAGATAAAACCTACAATAATACACGCGTCGCATTAAACAGCAATTCTTTATAACAAGCATTCTTATCACTTACTTCCTGAATGCTCACAATTACACACACACAATATTAGCATAAGTTAAGATCATCAGACTCACAAGAAACTCGTGACACAATGGTATCTTTACATCGGATGCATCATCGTTGCATACTTTGCAAAATGACTAATAAAACTGGCTAGGTGCGTGTCGCACCACGTTTTGCAGGGTTTCCTACAAAATCGCATTAAAAAAGGTAGAGTTAATTAATTTATATTTTTTTTGGATTGTTATTTCGAAGCTTAAAGCTTTATTAACATAAGTTGTTGAAAACATCAACATTTTCAAAATCATTTATTTTTCAAAGTCGGCCTTTTTTCACGACTCTTGTTGAATTAAATCTTATAGTATTTAAAAATGTGTGCATAATTTAATATTAGTGATATTTATAACGTAAAAAATGTAAGCTGTAAGGTGGTTAGAAAATTTTCATGTGTTCAACGACTTATGTTGGTGACTGTACTGTTAACTTACGTATGTATTTAATATGTATCCCAACTAACTAACCTTTAAACGATTCTGATAGAAAGAGTCTTGGCGGACAGACGGACAACGGAATGACCTTTAGGGTTCCTTTTGCCTGCCTGTGGTACGGAACCCCAAAAATTCACACTAATCTCTAAAGATTATCTATCTCGCGCTCCTACAAAGTAACGGTAAAATCCTAACAATTTCGACCCTCCCTGTACAATTGAATTAAACCTTTGCATGTCTAACTGCAGTTAAATCTGTAGCATCTAAAATAACGATATCAAATATAAAAGTATATTTCAACAGCCTTTGTTGTTGTCAAGGGTGAGAAGATAAGTTAATAGTATAATGACATATTATTGTTCCCTCTATGCTTATTCGACTATTTCCACGTTCTTACACTCATAACTTTAAATTTTGGTTGTGCTATCTTTTTAATCTCTTTCGTAAAGATTTAAGGTTCAATTTCGTTTGACTTTAACTTGTTTATTAATGTTACCAATGACAAACAATCGTGTCGTTATTATGTTTATGGTGTAATGTCAAAATAAAATGTTTTCTCTAGTTGTGAGCACGTCATTAATTTGAATTTTATTCACATTATGGTGCGTGACTACAAGTTTAAGTTAAGTTTCAAAATGTTTCGATAACGTATCTTAATAGGTTATTTCTATTAAAGTTATGATTATGATCTATCCGTTTTATTTAATGTAAAGACGAGTGTAGCTATTTGTTTTAATAAATTGGAAAATATTAAGCTTTTTCAGGCAATTTTTATTTTTCATTAAGTCTCTTTTCAGTATTTCCTTCCATTAGTCAACAATCTTTAAAAAAGGCTGCTTTTCATGAAAACAATAAAACACTATAATAATTATCCGTACATACGTTTTGCATTGCAGTAAACTAAGACCCGTACAACGGACATATCGCTCGTAGAAACCCCAACAACCTAGAGAAGCTGATGGTAGTTGGCCAGGTCGATGGGAGAAGATCACATGGTTGCTCACCTACCCGCTGGTCAGATCTAGTTAAATCACTGACTAGCTTATCAATAACCAAGGCTATAAAGACCGCCGAGGACAGGAATACGTGGAGAATAATAGTGCATCGAGTGACCAATACTTCTAGCTAGACACAATCTTCAGCAAAGAAAATAACTTCTTATTGATTATTTAATAGCATTTAGCTATGCTAGGACTGGTCACGAATGCCGAAGGACCGACAGCCGTTGGAGCAAACGAGTCCTAGAATGGAGACCGCGACTCGGCAACCGTAAGGTAGGACGCCCCCCTGCCAGGTGGACTGATGACCTAAAGAAGGTCGCTGGAGGGGACTGGATGCGGAAGGCGCAGGACCGGGTTTTGTGGCGCAAATTGGGAGAGGCCTATGTCCAGCAGTGGACTACGAGCGGCTTTTGAATTCAACTGTTTCTTAGTATAATGAAGATAACGATTGAGAAGAAAGAACTGAGATCCTAGTTAGAGGATTACCTAACTTTTAATGTTTCTGTCTCTATTTTTTATTTCTCGACGCAGCCACAACAATAATCTATGAAGAAAATTGTAAGTTTATCTAGTCTTAATTACAAGAACATGCAATTAATCAAACTATCCTATGCGTATGATTAACAGAACTAACTTCCTCTCACTCAAACCTATTCGATAGGAAAGCAACCAATTATCAACATACCAAGACTAACTACCAAATGGTTTAATTATGCCGTCAACATCCTCAAAGTTGTACTAAGTAAGTTACAAGATTACTGATTGTCTGTAACTAAGTATTTATTTGCTCAGGAAACTAATAACAAACTAGATAGCTCCGAGGGTAGACCGGTATCATAGTAGTGAATTATTCCATCTGAGATGTTACTTGTTATAAATAAGTCATAATTCATTCGGCCTTAAGTCTTTTGTAGGTGGCGCTTCTTGAGATATATTGTTGGTACTTTGAACAAAAGCATGGGTAAAAAGAAAAAAGAAATTAATCGATTAATCCTTCACGAGAAAGTTTTATTAAATCTATTTTTTCCTTCTATAGGAAGCACATAGCTAAATAACAGAGATAAGTAGGAGTCCACGTATTGGGTAACCATTCAAAAGATGTAGGGTACGATGATCTCAGTAGTGGGATGATGGGTTTTCTAAATACGTGAATCTTTGATTTGGAACAACGCAATGGCTATGGAACTGCGGCAGTCACAAAGCAGTGAATCTGCATAATATGTTAGACTGAAAACAAACTGAAATTGACTTGGCAGATAATAATAAAAATATTATTATCTGCTTACTTTTACCAAATATATTCAAGTAAATAATGTTTTTGCGACGTGCCTACGTAAGGTGAAACCTGAAAATGTACAGTTTAGTTTCACTTACTAACTTCTAGAACACAGTAAACGGTCTAATTTGATGTGTCATAGTTTTCTGACATAGTAGTGTGATACCGTCATGTTTCCCATGGAATTGTAATTGTTTTCTCTTTTAGTGTAAAATATTAGCAAGTTGCTTGCCAAAATCGATACATGTGAAACTGTGTTGGTAACTTTACTGTACTTTAACATTGTTAGTAGATATAATATCATTTATGCCTGGACGGTTTAGTGGTAGCATTTACGCCTCTGACTGGGAGATCGTGGGTTTAAATCTTGGGTTAGGCAAAAGAGTTTGTGATTTATCCGAAAGATAATTCTCAAATAACAGCACGGAGATGAAATTGTGTTCTTTGGATGGCGATCGGCTCATCCTATCACATACGACCTAAATGAAAGATGAAGTGTAGGTCCCATGCCCGTGCCACCCACTTCGAGGTAAAATAGACGGTGCTTATATTATATGATTTTTTTTATTGTTGTATAGCTCTTGGTAAAAAACTCCAAAGAGGAGGCATCCCTATCTCACTCTGCCGTCAGTCGTAAAAACAAACGTGAATTTTTAATTGCTGCAATGCGACATACACCGTAGATATAGGTGTTATAATAAAAGTTGTGTGTATAATAAAATATTGCGGATGAAGTATTTTCTTAAAAGCCTTACTAAACCATAATGTTCATGGGACACCAAAATAGTATACCAAAACTCTATCAATCACGGTTCACCCGATCATTTTTTATTCTTTATCTGCAAACACCGTTACATATGCGGGTGGCGCTATGTCAACATTGTCCCGTATTATGTCAACACCATACGCGTGAAAATAGTCTCATTTTATGTAACAAAGTCTAATTTCATGGCAATAAGTTGAGAGTTCATAGTTTTAGAGCATTTTATATTTGGGATACGTAAGTAATTTTTAGACTAGTTTGTTAATTATTCACTTGATGGTAAAAGTGGTAACTATTGTACCTATGAATGTATGTACAAAGGCTGTAGATGATGTATAGTAACATCTAACTGAGGCTAAAATATAATGCTTAGGCATCAGTAATTTCAAGACTTACAATTTTTGATTTTCATATAGGTACCTAATCTTGAGATATGCCGAGTAGTCGGTCACATTTGTAGTCAACGATCAGTCAGCAGCTAGTCGGCGTTACTAGATATAAAGTATAAGAAGTGCTACATAACTTGTGCCGCTTTGTAAAATACAGTATTCACACAGACTATTCGGCTAGCCAACTAGTCGGTCAAACCCATTGGCCTATCTCTAACCCAATCAGATGTACTATTTTCTCCATAAAATAGTACACACTATTAAGGAGCAGGTCAAATTCCTCACAAGGTTTACTATGTAGCATCAAAATATTGTATAGACGTCCAAGATTTTCTTGTATCTCGCATAAAATTTCCAACGAATAAACGTCAAATAAAATCTTCTGGACATTATCCTCGCCCTTGTTTGAACAAACTTTTTTAATTTTCTTCACAAAATCTATCCTTTTTGAGCGGTCAAGTCGAGGAAAAGTTTTAAACGCATTTATTCTTTGCATAGTGGTCAAATAAAGGTTTACGCAAGCCTAAAATTGGATCGTATGATGCCGGCCTAAACAAATGTTGACTTTTAAGTTTCTGTCACTGCGTCAGCACCTCGTTCTCATGGGATACATGTTACAATCGCAATAGAATCATTTATTATTTTAAATTAGTTTTTAACAAGTATGTACCTTATTAAAATGTGGGTACTTGTTATTTTTATTTTCTTAAAGTATCCACTTAAACATATTATTATTATTAACATTTTAAGCACATGTCATGTTTTTATTAAAATGGAACTAGAATAAGAAAAATCACAAAGTTTCGTTGAGTATTTTATAGATCTTGAACGTCTTGAAGAGTTAAGAATCTTAATTGCCAGGTAAGGTACTGATTTAAAGTCCAAAGCCTGCAACAAAGTTGAACCACTCTCAGAGGTATACAGATGGCTACACATGAACCTATACATTTCCTGTATAAGATGGTCTTGCGTTATATAAGCTTCCTATGCAATGCGAGCTTGCCATGAAATGTAAAGATTGATCGGTAGCCGTGTAATACATTGCTACCTCGTATTGTGCTTTGTAATTTACTTTCGGCTCATAATAAAAAAAAATGTTAAATTCTATACCATTAAATAAATTTATTGAGATGCATTCCTTGTTTTCAAACTTCTGAAAATAAGTAGCTACCTATATAAGTTGTGCCGCTTTGACGTAAACTGCATGTGGTAGTGCAACGATGTAACGAATTTAAATGCATTTAAATTTTACCAAATCGAATGATTAATTTATTGATGATCTAATGAATTATTATGACTAGTCGGTTCATCTCTTGTTTTGTTACAAAATACCTGGATAATAAAATTGGATATTACTTATAAATACTATGACGGCTAACCTAATTAAAACGTATATTTTTATTAATTTAAGCAATAGGTTTTTTTAGTTCATACAGTTACATGATAATATTTTTTATTCTTATAACAAAAAAATAAATGCACTAATAATGTCTGATATTGCGAAAACTTAAGGGACTCATTTTGGCTGCAAAATATCAGCAAGGCGACACTTCACTACCCAGGTTATCTTCAAAACAAAAGCTAACATAAAATCGTCTTATTTGGCAGGGTGACTACCACTTGTGGGCGGAGGCCTTGTCCGCCAGGAACAGGGCGCGGCTGTGGAGACCGCAGCGCATCCTGGCGGTCAGGGCCATTCGCGGATACCGCACGGTGTCGACCGACGCGGCGTGTGCGTTGGCCGGAACACCCCCGTGGGATTTGGATGCGGAAGTGCTCGCCGAAGTGTACAAGCGCGGCGCGGCTGCTCGGGCCGAGGGTTCTGTCCCCATGCCCGAGCGGCTGCGAGCTTGGCGCGAGGAGGCCCACCGGACGCTGATGGTCCGGTGGGGGAATCGGCTGGGGGCTCCACGGGCTGGTTTTCGGACCGTGGAGGCGCTCCGGCCGATTCTCGAGGAGTGGGCAGGGCGGCAGCATGGGAGTCTCTCTTTCAGGCTAGTGCAGGTATTGACCGGGCATGGTTGCTTCGGGAAGTACCTGCACAGGCTGAAGAGGGAGGCGAGCCCCATGTGCCACCACTGCGACTGCGGTGAGGACTCGGCGCAGCACACTCTCGAGCAGTGTCCAGCTTGGGAGGTGCAGCGCCGGGAACTCACCGCGGTCATAGGGAACGACCTCTCGCTGCCGGCCGTGGTTGCGGCCATGGGCAGCGCGAGGTCGTGGGATGCGGTCGCATCCTTCTGTGAGGACGTCATCTTGCAGAAGGAGGCGGCGGAGCGGATCAGGGAGGACGCACCCCTGGCTGATCCGCTCCGCCGCCGGCGAGCTGGGCGGCGAAGGCGCGCGTACGCCGCGAGCCTAATGCCGCCCTAAGCGAGGCCGCGGGCGGTGGAGGGGGTTTTCCGCCGCCCGCTGATGCCTTCCGCGACGGAGTGACGCCCTGGGTGTGCCCGGGGCGTCGCTACGAGAGTAGGACTGAGTAGAGTCGGGTGCCCGGTCAGTGGTCGGACTGGGCACGGTCGCCGCGGCGAGCCCTGTGGATGTAAGATCGATCCAGGGCTCGCCGACCCACCATCTTTCGGCGACGAGGGCACACCGCGGGGTTTTAGTGGGTATTCTGTGCCGTTTAACATCGTAGGCACGGGAGTCCCACATAGCCACTCTGCCCGTCCCCCCACGGGTAGGGTGGTATGCGTAAATGCATTTCCCCGCGAAAAAAAAAAAAAAAAAAAAAAAAAAAAAAAAAAAAAAAAAAAAAAAAAGGGTGACTACCACTCCATACAAATTATAGGACAATTCTCGAATGCCACGAGCATATTGCAACACGATGACGTCACAGCTACATAATTGAATTGCACCTCCTTCGAAGAATGTGTTCGTTCATTTGTATGAAGACAACGATCGGTGCCGGCGGCTCTCAGTCTGTAATATCGACGGGTCATATTAGCACTGAATGACACACGTACACAACCTGCGAACTGAATTAGAAATGAGAACCGTTGATGCGAGCACCATTTGTTTTATTCGCTTGAGACATTACGATTTCTTTTATAAAGGATTGAAAAGAAAGTTTGGTTCGATTCATTAGATGACTAAAGTAACGATTTGACAATCAATAAAACTGTCAGTGATCATAGAATTTATTTTTATTTAATTTTATTTGTGTTCTACCACCAAAATCTTTTCTGATAGGTTTTTATTCATGCTAACAATATATAATCTTGTGTGTTTTTCAAATACAACAAGTGGCGGTTGCGCTATGGATTAGGCATCAACCTAAAGATTTACAGGGCGTGGGTTCGAATCCTGTCCATTTCACAACGGTCGTGAAACTTTTTCCTTACACAATCAAATTAATCTTAGCTTGAGGAGTTTAACAATAATACTATTAATTTGTACATGCAGATTAATAATAAACTTTAACAAAATAATAGTCATAGTACATCCAACATACTTGCATTTAATAATACTTTTGTCATGTTAGAATAGAATTAATATCAGGATTGGTGATCTGTCCCGTGAAATCCTAATAAACTGTAACCCTACATCCATTACCTGAAGAAAACTGCCATGACTCCATGACAATGCAATTGCTATCACTATTAATTCTAGAAACTATCGGTGTCGCATTACGTGTCATAGAGATTGAGGTGTTGACAGCATCTAAGTGACATCTAATGATGCGGAACTTCATTGATGTGAACTTGGGCATTTGACAGGCTGATACTTGAGTCTTTTGATGTATTAAGTAACTGGGATACAAGTTACTCTCGTGACTTTAGTCACGAATCAGTATTAATAAAAAGTAATATAAATAACTTGAATTTAATACAAAAGTCGAATTTGTAACTGATTTAAAATAAGCATTTTTATTTATGCATAATTTTGGTTGAAATTAATTGTAGGCATTAAACGACAAGATTCATTTGGTGAAATAACATAAATCTTTTATAAAATTGTTTTAAGGGTCCTTCTTTATAAATTTAACGTCTCATTTCGATTAATTTTAAGCTATATAATAATGCAAAGCCCTAAAAACATTTTTCTATATTAAAGATGATGTTTTACTTTTTAAAAGTATGCCTTTGCAATATCGTAACACGATTTGAAACACTGCAAATTACATTATCATACTAACATTTCAACGAGCTTTTCAAGTAAGTAAAATATTACCTTTATCTCCACGGCCACGGTAACCAATGATATGGACTACTTTAAGAATATACTTCCGAGCGCCATGTTTTCATAATAATAACTAACGTAATATGGGCTTAACTTTAATAATAATAATTTTTTACTCAAAAATAATCTTAAACACTAAAATGCACTATAACTTTTGAGACTAAACATGGTTATTTTCATACTAATTATTAGATAAAACGGGCTATTTACCATTTTTTTTTTTTTTTTTTGAAATACATACAAATATACATAATAAATATCTCGTTTTATATATATTTAGTACTAAAATGCACGTTTGTGCGTAGCCATTTTTTCAAAATTGTTTTATTAATTAATTGAGTTACTTACAAACTAAAAAAATTAAATAAACATGCATTTCAGTGTTTTAGATTATGATTTGCCTATAATATTAGATATAAATAATATTAAAGTAAAACCCATATTACTTTTGTATGGTGAACAGCCAAGCAACTGTTCCTCCTTTATCATAAACAAAACTCAAATGGCCGACGTGGCGACGCGCAAATCGGCAACGAATTGAAAATATCCTAGTAAGGAATAGTGTCAACTAAACCTTACTTTTCCTGCAGAATATTTCGCAAAGTTATGTTAATAAGACTCTAAAGTATACTAAAGTGGAGTTACTTTTAATAACTTTGCAAATGCAGTCGGATCGGTACAAGTAGGTGCGAAAGTGCTAACTCGACTACATTTTTCGTTCTACGTGAACTGACTCGAATTTACATAAGAAGGAAAATCCGGTGTGAAATTTGCAAGTACTTCTGTGATATTAAAGGAGTGTCGTAAAGAATGTAGAGCTATTTGGAGTTACGTTAGCCTTGATTTAAATTCAGTGCATCTGAACCAGTTTCCAGAGTCCGTTTGCTTTTTACTTTTATGAAAACTTTATGAACACGAAACAATGCTGACATAAATACAAAGTACTTTAAGTTAGTTTATTTATGTAAATATATTATTATCTCTACGATATTTTTAGGGATCCGTACATTACAAATTCTAAAACCTTGATTTTAAAACAAACATTATTTACCTTTGTATTATCATTCTCAATCGATATTAAACGTAATAGTTACAATTATTGACAAATTGACAATTTTTACACATAACATTAAAGTCTCAAAATAAGGTTCTTTTTGTGCTAAAAAGGTGCTTAAACGAAAGTTATTTTACCAATAGGCATGATGACTAATTTTTATTTTTGTATGTAATTGAAACACCTCTTGATATAAGAAACATCATTACAAGAATTACTTTGACCTAACATAAACTTCCTGAGATAATACAATTTCAAATTCACATTATAATAGACTCGCCCAAACGCTCCAAACAAAAGGCTACTCAAGCGTGACGTCACGATAGAGTATTTTGTATGTGAAGTTATGAATTTTGTTTGATAGCTATACGAAATATTGCGTTTATAAAAATGGTTTTATTACAAATATTGCTATAAATTGTGTATGTAATTTAATGATAAAAAAAAATCGAATAATTTCGTATTTTAAAATTGAACTCGTCCATGAAACTTTGAATGATCATAAAATGAGTTAGATTTATAGTATGTAACAAAAAAATATTTCAATTGGTTTATGTTTACCTATAGTTTGATAAGGTATCCCTATATTTTAATATCTATAGATCAGTCACCATGCCTATTGTATCAACCATAAACACACAATGTTGTTTTATCCCATTTATGATCGGTATACACAACGCAGCTGGCTATGAAAGCCTTATACATGAGCTTTGCCATATGAACCGATTTGTTCACCTCATAAAGGTCCTTACAAGACTAGCCTATGAACCTTCTATTTCCTAAACACCTTTATCTGCATAGAAATGGCTTTTCCTCCCACATAATTTCCACCAGTCAAGACCTTTATGTTAGTCTATTCAAGTCATAGATCGTTTGTTGATTTAGGCAGTACAGTATGTGACTAGGCATATCACTATTCACCGTGCAATTTTCTATTTGCCGGGCAAATTGGGCAAATAGATTCTGTACACGTCGTGTAACATTATAGGTGCCATTAACTTGACTTAAATAAAATTTTGTAAGAGATGTGACATTCACGTGGTAGGAACTTTTTATGAAAATTAACTAACTTGACTTTTTACAAAATGCCATGTGCAACCGTTATCTTTTTTTAAACAATAAACACGTCTGACGCAATGACAACAGGTACACGAGTATCGTGAAATGGTACAATTATTACATCTAGGCATATCTCGAAGTGGCCAAGTAACTAGTTGGAAATATTGACTTATAGATTTTCATCAAGATGCCCATTTTGACATGCTTTGCCTGGCCAAAAAAGGCAAATCAAAAAATGACATAAAGTTTTTAGGCAAATCTTAAGAAGCTCAGTTTTGTGATTTACCTGTGACATACATAATATTGCTATACGCAGGTCAGTTTCATGTTCGGACCAGTAATGTTTATAAATTATCCGTTTCACAAAGGCTATTCTTATGATAATATGGCACAATTACAATACAACAATACGGTTTTAAATTAAACAATTGACATTAAAAGACAAAGAAATAAAGGAAACCGGAAAATGGCGTCCTGTTTTGTTTTCGCTATATTTTGATACATACATCATATTTCAAGGTTGACTTTTTGAATAAATAGGTACCTGAATCTGCCTCTAATGAGTGAGCGAAATGTTCTCGTCAGATGGAAAGCATACACCCTAAACCCTGAGCTTCACCAGTTGGCTAGGGACCACGAATGGTGCAAGTAATTTCGAAACGTCGAGCATATTTACCTTTATAATAATTACGCGATTTAGGACCGTTGTCAAATTTTTGAGAAATGTTTTCAAATCGCGATAGTTTAAAAACATATATAGACCCTAAAATTAATCTTGAGATAAATTAATATTGCAGTCCTACTATATAGGCGTGCATCTGCATTCTTTTGAAGATATCCATGGACTGTAATTATCTCTTATCATCAGGCGAACTACACGCAACATGAGTGGTATGCAAAAAGGTAAAACATATTATTTTTTACCTTTTAACAAATCTAGTGAGAACGTAAGCGTGAGAGAAAGAATAATTATGTAGACACGGCTACTCGTCAAGTTATACATTTCCAGTATAATTTGCTCTCGCATTGTAAAGGCTTTTCATATAAGCCCGAGACCATCTTATAATGGAAATATATAACTTAATGTCTAAGAGTAAGAAATTATGTATGACTAAGCCACCAGAAATGCCGAGTTCAACAATTATGCTCCCTTTCGATTCTTTGGAATTGGTTTCCGGTCGTATTCAACCCTAGCCTATAATTATCGAAATACTAAAATGATGATGGTACATGCCTTTGGATAACAAGGTATTTAAAAAAATGCTCTTTTTTTATTAAATTCATAACATAACATAACACAAAATCACGCCTATACTACCCAGAAGGGTGTGGCAGAGGTGTACAATACCCACATTTCAGCTGTTATGTTTAGGTCCCATGTGATAGGGGGTGAGCCTATCGCCATCCACCAGGCACAATTCCTATACCTTGCTGCTGTTATGAATTTTCTGACGGAAAATTCACAAATAACACTTTGCCCGACCCGGGAATCGAACTCGAGACCTTACGGTGAGAGGCACATTCACTAACCACTGGACCATTGACGCAAACGTTGTTATACTTAATACGCCAGTAATTTCAAGGCCTGATCTTACCACCAAACCAGAACTTCGTGCAAGAATTACTATTTGGCAGTAGGTTAAAGACAGCGTTGCTTTCGTCCTCGAGCTCGTACACAAGAGCTCAAGCACCAAAAAATTCGGGCCCAATTGTCTTGCTCGTCGTGATAAAACTGGTACCCAAGAGTATCAGATCAAAATCCTTTTAAACAAACATCCATACATGCCCACAATACAAGAGCATTGCGCTCTAGGTGGCATACCCACAGCACCGCACTAAGAGTGTATTGATGTTGTTAGTTATACCACTTACCACTTCCCTGTTCACCGTTATGCAGTTTGACTTACAAATATACAGTCGAGATGTTTCACTTTAGAGACTTGTGTACTTAGGAGGGCCCCAGACGATTCTATTATGATAGCTTTTCGAATTGGATCAAATATTGGACGATATTATGTTTTAGTTTACAGAAAATGGGTTGGAGTTTCTATTTGCGTGAATTGGATTTACTAAAGATATACCAGATATACTGAGATTTTGTATAAGATACTTCAACAGCGAAGTATGGAAATTATTTGCTGAAGTAATGTTCGAAATACAAATTTTCCAAGTGTCGAATATCTAATAAGGCTAAATATTTTGAAGTTAAATTTGATTTCAAACTTGGTGCTACTGTTATTTTGTGTACTTAAAAAGAGCCTCTATACTGGATGTCTGATATGTGCCTTAGGAGTTTATTTTTTCGGTAGAAGTTTAATGATTTAATAAAATACCGTTATGAGTACATAAATAAAAATAAATCTAAAACCATCACCAACCTTTGTGAGCCAACATTATCCAAAACTTGAGAGCATACAATATTTACAAAGGGGACATATTATCGGCTTAAAAGGCTTTCATATATTTCCTCCAATACCTCTGTAAGGCCCCATCCTTCAAGATAGGATAGTAATAAAAGCACCCTCACACATATTATAGTCATAGCAAGGTGGGAACAACCTCTTGAGACCCATCTATTCTGTTTAAGCATTAATACTGTATTACATAATCAAGGGACACCCTCAGTTTTGCGGTTTTTGGGTAATAATTGGCCATTTGGATTGTATTATTTATTTTATAATAGTTTTATTATAGGAAACAAAATTTAAAAAAATCGTGGTCTGCAATAAAATGCAATGTTTTTTAATCACAGTGATAGTAACAAATAACAGGAAAAAAAGTACCACTACTAAAAATGCGAGAAATAATTTTTCTTTCCGCTATTTCAAGTTTGAATTTTTCAGGTACTATTTTATCCCAATAGAAATATCTTATTACTTTTCAATCCACAAATAAACCATTAAACAAAAGCACAAGGTTAACTACATAAATAGTTATAGCCATAGAAATCTTAATAACTAGTTATTAAGATTTCTATGGTTAAAGCTATCTAAATTTCAAAACAAAAGCGAATATATTTTGGGAGCCACAGATTTTTTGATAAAACGTTCGCACATTTTTCTTTGTAAATTAACTACCGTGAATAATTACTCGACTTAGCGGTATAAATGGTTGGTTAGCTAAAGTCCCATAATTTATCGAGATTACCGAGGACCATGAGAGCTCATTCAATATTTTGGACCTAAAGTAATCCTTTAAAACCGTAAGTTACGTCAATCGTAAACGACCGATAAAAGTCACCCCAATGATTTTATTAGCAGGATTTTGGCTCTTTAAAAGTCTATAAATTCTATAGTAGCTGCAGCAATGGCACACTTGAAAATTAATTGGTTTCGATGCTTAAATAGAATTTACAATTTAGTAGAAATCTTGATCTTATTGAACTGCTGTATCGTGTAGATTCATGAGCAGCATGTGCTGATCGCTGGATAATTCGAACAGAGGCGAAGCCTAACATCTGTTAAGCTTCGCCTCTGTTCAATTTGTCCATAATCAGCACATAATCTAAAAGTGGATTTTAGATGCCAATGGGTACGTCTGCTGTTATTAGATCAGCCTAATCGCACTTGAACTTCCAAAATAAGGTTAAAATCTCTTTGCGACTTTGGGAAACAAATTAAATTAAAAAAAATGGGTTGTCAATAATATTATGTCAACAAACAAATATTTTAATGGTGATAAACAAAAAGACGAATTTATATAGTAAGGTGTAAGCAATTAAGTGAAATGCCGTTTTTGAAATTATTCATGAAATATCAACATTGGGAAGTTATAAAATATTCTTCCGTATATAAATTCATGAAATACAAAAGACTAAAAGATCCTCAACATCCAAATAACGAACAAGCTTATGAAAGCAAAAAATAAATTCAAAAAGATAAAGGACGGCTACTTAAAAATTTACATTTTAAAGGACTTCAAAACAGGGGTCGTAAATTGCATCTTAAAAATACACAGGTTTTACAAGATTAGCTTAACATCGCCCCCGGCTTTGCTTTGATATCAGTAACAGAGGAGATCAAACATCTGAATTAAAAAGACTGCGCGGTTTGAGAGCAGGTCCTTTGGTTAAGTACGCTAATAGCGCCCTCTATAATTGAAGAGCACAGGTAGAAGTTAGCGAGTTATCTTTTGAGTGATTTTACTTTGATTTTTCAGTGGGTAAAAATGGTTTAATGGTATCTTGATTAAAAAAGTTTGCTTCGCGGTTACGTGGGAGCTCGACTGAAAAATAGGGAAAATAATGTAGACAACATTTTATAAAATAAATGACTGTGTATTAAAATATTTTTAGGGTTCCGTAGTAGCTACAAAGAACCCTTATAGTTTCGCATGTCCATCTGTACGAGGCATAGCATCAATAAAGTAAGTGCTGGAAAGCTGTAATTTTGCTCAAATATATATGAATGTATGTCGAAGAACTAATTCTCGAGATATTTTTTTTTCGGGTTCATGAAAAATGTATGGACTAAATCAAAAATCTTTGAAAATAATGACTTGTAGTAGTGATTATTGTTTAATATGTCGTAATTGCTTACTACGGAACCCATAGTGCGTGGCCCGACACTTTCATTGCCGTTTTTTTAAAATCGTAAAGTTTAATATTTTGATCAAAGAGTGTTTATTCATTTCGCACAACATTACGTTTTATGAAATAAGGAAAAAAGCCAAGTTGGATACTTATATATACACGGTCCATGGAAATCCAAAAGCATTGTATGACGTACATACCTCAACACATCAGAAGTTTATAATATTATCATTCCATTCTAGTCATTGTAGAATTACTGGTGGTAGAGCTCTTGTGTATGAGCTCGAGGGCGGCAGCACCACCGTCTCACCTTTAATCTGCCGCCAAATAGTAGTGTTTCCATTACTGTGTTCCGGTTTGGTGGTGAAATCAGGCCATTAAATAACTGGCACATGAGGCATAACACCGTAGTCCTCAGCTGCAGCGACGCATCTATAATCTGCTTTTGTGGATTGTTGATGTCCATGGACTGTACTCCACTTACCATCAGATGGACTACACGTTTGTTCGCTGTGGGCGTAGAACAAAAAAAAAATAATCCTTACCATTTTTTTTTCGTGAAAATATAGGAACTGCAGTAAATATCGCTAGTTATTAATAAAATTATTTGTTACTAAACCGCGTATATTAAAATGAGCCGTCTCTTTATTTCTACTCTCTGCTCATAAGACTTATAAAAATGATCCTAAATACCAAAGCATCATACATACTCTACATCATACATCTCATACTCAGGCAGTAGCATTGCAAATTCTATGGTACCATCTCAGTGGTATGGTAGGTATATCAATACAACCCCACATCAACATCCATCATGTTGGTTCATAATTCAAATTCAAATTCAAATTCAAATCATTTATTTTCATAGGCCCCAGGAGGCGCTTGAACACGTCAAAACATTACAAAAAATGACATAAAAGTAAATAATACTAAATTATACTAATTACAATGATTTGAGTAACCGGGGCTCAGATTAATTTTAATCAAACTGTTTAGAATCGAATTAAAATCAATCTAAGTACCTGGTAGCCTGGTAGCTGGTGAGAAACTCATGTGCACCATCTTTTAAAATGAAAAATATAACAATATAAAAGTACATAAAAAAATCACATATGAAGAGCAATTCATTTCCAAATACTATTATCATTTATGTAGTCTGAAATACTATAGTAAGCTTTTTGACATAATTTAATTTTCTCATTAGGCACAGAAAGTTCACTACACTGACATTTATACATCATTAAACATCTACATTTTTTGTATTATATAGTTTTTGCATGTGTTTCCTTTCACTCTCGGATTACATTGTTAAATTATTTTTTGTGTACTTCGTAATTGGCGTACTGTTCTAATATAAATTATTTACCTACTGCCTGTAAGCTGTGAAGTGCCTCTATGAAATAAATAAATAAATAAATTTTAACATATTTTTTAAATTTACCTTTCGATAATTCTATTGCGTATAAAGGAAGTTTATTGTAAAAGCGTATACATTGACCTGGAAACGAGTTAGAGATTTTATGGAGCCTAGTAGTGGGCACAGCGAGTTTGTTTTTGTTCCTTAGATTTAATTTATGAAGATCACTATTTTTCCTAAATTTCGTTTGGTTTTTGTGAACGTACATTAAATTTTCGTAAATGTATTGAGAATGTAACGTCATAATATGTATCTCTTTAAATCTATTTCTTAGTGTCTCCTTGGGACTCATCATATAGATAGCTCGAATAGCTCGTTTCTGGAGCACAAATATTGAATCTATATCCGCGGCACTACCCCAAAATTCTTACTGGATTTCCTCATCCTCTTCATTATTACTATGTTTACGGATATCATGTTTCTATAAGTCATGATTTTATCGCGTAGGTACCCATCGATCATTCAATTTAACACAGCTTATAAAAAGGTCATCAGATTTTGTGACGTTATTCAGTAAGTAAGGCTTGTGTAGGTCGTTTTTTTAAGTACGGCTTTAGGTCTTTGGTCCATAGATGCGCTATTTAGGTTTCTATAGTTCAAAGGACAGATTAGCTGAAGATTTGAAAGTAAAAGCAAAACTAGTGATTTTATTTTACAAAATTCTGCAATTCTTTCATAAATAATGGATAATTTATTACAAAAGCCAATATATTACCCGCTAAATGGCCAAAATTATAACAAAACCAGGCTACTTGACAATTATTGTAAATGAGGTTAGAAGGCCGCATAGTTTTCACATAGTAGACACACGTCTATCAGTCTGTAACGTTCTTAAAATAAGCTTAACAGTGTAGTCAGAATCGGCTTTTGCCAAAAATGATATTTAGTACTATCTACTTCTACTTTTCTTTGGACTGAAGTAATCAGTAGTTTTGATCAGCGTGTTTATAAATTCAATTCAAAATTACTTTTTTGACTAAGTTTTATTAAAGCACTTAAATCACTGAGAACGTCTGATAAGAATCTTCTATTGTCATATGTATAACATGAAACGTTAAATAGAACAACGTTTTACAATCTAAAATACTAATACCTCATTATTACAACAAAAAATAAAACATCAATCTAAATTTCATTGAAAATATTTTATTTTCTTAAAAGAAATTCTCAATTCATTGTTTTGAAATAAATATTTGACCTAAGTAAATACAGCCGAAGTAAATTTATCACGAATAGTGCCATGTCATCGCAACTAAGAGCTGTTTAAATCATTGGAGCCGACACGCCTCTCACAATGACTTTATAGAAAGGGTTCCAGTTAGACAATTTGAAATAAGTGATGTTCGCTAAGCATTGGAGGTTAATTGAATAATTTAAAGAAAACTTGATTAAGGTTGATCGTACATCTGTCAGCGCGGAATTCGCCGAAGGAATCTTATTGAATTACTTCAAAATTTTCCCGAAATTTGACTAAATTGGTTCAAACAATTAAGCGAGGTTTTTTATTATGTGTTCATAGAATGAATTAAATTGTATCTTGCGGTGTATTAGTATGCGAACAATGCCGACCCACGGTTGTGCGATCACCTTTGATCAGCGACATTTTTTTTATATTTGATGTCTATTTTTATAGGTCAACATTAAGTGATGTTTGCTAAGCATTGAACGTTAATTGAATAATTCAAAGAAAACTTGATTCAGGTGATCGTACATTTGTCAGCATGGAATGCGCTGAAGAAATCTAATTTAATTACTTAAAAAATTTACCAGCAATTCGTCCTAATCGGTTCAAACAGGTATGAGGATATATTTTTATTTTATTTATTTTAAAAAAACAACGGTCGCACAAACTCCTGTGTCGCGGGGGTGTTCACAGACATACATTTCACACTCACAAAGCACGTCCAGAGTCATAACAAATCACACAAGGATTTGTCCCGTGTGTGGATCGAACCCACAACGCCAACGCAGTTGAAAGCGGTGAGACGACTGCTGTAACCACTACGCTTACCGTGCACTCAATACTTATATAAGTAAATAAAATATTAAGTGTTCATAGAATGAATTAAATAGTATCCCTTGCGGTGTGTTAGAAGCGAACGATGCCGACGGTTGTGCGATCACCTTTAATCAGCAACTACTTTTTTATATTAAACGTCCAATTTTATAGCTCAGAATTCTAAGCAGAGTAAATAAAACTCTTTGAAATGACAGATGAGTTTATCGAAATTTTTAATAAAAAGCGAACAAAGGTTTGAAGCAGATGCTTTGGACAACGACCATTTTTTTCTGATTTGTTAATAACGCGTTTTTAGTTACCGACCGTAAAATAGATGTAGATGATCATTAATTATTACGGGCACGCAGTTTGTTTTAGCTCGGTCACGGCCTACAAATTTATGTATGAGCAAATCCATTAAGGGATTGTCGCTTCGGGTCATTTTGTTTGAAACATATTTAAAAAATCTCCTGTACCCATAAATTAGCAAGGTAAATTCGAGCTAACGCACCTTTACTCTGAAAATGGATGGACACTTCAACGTTTTATTACTTTTAATGGCTATGATAAAACAAACATGTGACAAATTATGCTTCCGTTTTCTTTATTGTTTAACAACACCAATAAATCTTGAAAGCTAGGCTTTAGTGCTTACCATAGAAATCTTAATAACTAGTCAATAGAAATGCTATCGACTATCTTTTAACACTGGGACGCATGTCGCCGGTTTTCAAATACCACTTTTTGTATTCCTACAAACAAAATTATTCTTTTTGGCGATGACATTAAGACGACAATTCCTCAACTCGCACTTATGTTCGATTAGACAAATGCGCTTGTATTCCTGCAAACAAAATTATTCTTTTTGCGATGACATTAAGACGACAATTCCTCAACTCGCACTTGTGTTTGACTTGACAGATGCGCGGCGACAAGGTCACGCGTCTTTGACATTTCTATTGCCTTATTATTAAGAGCCTTATTATTAAGATTTCTATGGTGCTTACGCTTAAAAATGTAAGTACTTTTTTATTAATATTAATGATGTAGATAACTAAAAGTGTTTAAAACACGCGAGTTAATTTATAGGAAATTCTGAAGGTAGTATGAAACAGAAATTCAAGTCAATCAAGGTATGAAGAGATCGCGCATATTTTTTGGCTAAAAATGCTATCAAGAAGAAGAATCCTTATTAACTGAATTTAATAAAAAGTCCTACTTGCTTTATACAACGACTATTTTCAATATAAATAATTGAATTTAACAAAATAAAAGCAATGTTTAATTTTATACAATGTTTTGGACACTACTTTGTCAAAACACCGTCACATTTTTATTTGTTTATCAACATCAGATTACGTATTAGCAACCTGTCCAAATACTTGTCCGTATGACATATTGTAGCAGTGTCAAGTATCACTGGGCAGGTGAATATTTGTTTTTGTGCCTGCATCATCTGGTCAATGAATAAAAATCCGAGCATTGTCACCTGTGGGCCACATTGCGTGAGACTCACCAAGGACATTAGTTTTAACCCAATTAGTTTTATGTGAGAAGTTGAATTAAGTTGCTAATAGACCAACTTCGGCAGTTCCCACGGTACTGATTGACATGGGAATGTTCTAAGTTGTTTGTATGACGGGTTGCATTGTAGTTTGTAAAGATAGTGAAATAAACACTTTCACTTCACATATCATACAAAATTTGGAGAAATGATGAATGGGTATTGTCATGTGACGCAATTCTCGCGATGCAGCCGCATTCAAATCCGTATGCTCTTTTGGGTTATTTTTTGCGAAGGTCACACGCCTACACGTGTGCATAATCCTCTCACAATGAAAAAATCCTTCGAATCCTCTATGCATTGTCAATATTGTAGTCAGACCTTGGTGAGACGAATCTATTGTGCCTTGTACCGCATTCTGGTGACCTAATGACTTGTTTTGCACAACCCCGTATCAGGTAACTTGCGACAGATGTACGAAGCCAGATAGTGGGAAAGTATGAAATGCAAACTAAGGCTGAACGTGACTTAGCCAGACTTTCTACTATAATAACGTTCAGGGTGCACTTAAGTTGTCATTCGTGGGAATATAAATAATGGTTATGACAATCTCTGGTGTCATCAGAGAAACAATGAGAAAGTTTATGTTTTAGCAACGATGCGATGTGTCGCGGTTGCTGGAAAGCGTCGTTGCCGGCAAATTGTAATGTGTACAAAGTTTGTAGACGTCGTTTATTACACTAGACAGTTATGACTATACTCTGTCCATTCCTTTATTTTCTTTTTGACAGATTACATTTAGGGATGCCTTCACACGTTACTGATTCGATTTGAAATCATAATCGATGTTGTCTAAGAAGAACTTTCAATCGATTAATTACATCGAAATGGTTTTAGCTCATTATTAATTATTCGTTTATTAGTAGTTTTTATTAGCTGAAATAAATATACAAAATAATAATATAATAATAATGTCACATACTTAGTCTATGACGGTTTCCTAGTTACCTTTGTTTACATTTTGATATGTCATTCCAAGATTTCGACTTAATTTCTTGCAAATTATTATTCATGGAATCTTGATACTATTATTATATTCTTTTTTTATAAAAAATACAGACAATACACAAAAAAAAGTCAAATTATTATTTTTCATAATGATCGATTTATTTCATTTCACGATTTGATTTATAGTCTGTGGTTGTTTGTTACAAACAGTGAACTTCCCTAAAAAGTGTCGCTTGTCAATAAAGTACATTATTATTGTAGTACATTAATCTGACAAAAAAAACGGTAATTCATAGGCGTGATGTGTCAAAAAGAAAATAAAGGAATGGACAAAGTATAAGTGGTATCTTACTGTCCTAACACCTTTCTGACATGTGGTTATAGTATTTGATTATTTCTCTCATTATGTAGTTAGTTACATTCTTGCTTGAAGGTTTTCGTTTTTATTACTTAATAGCAGCCCTGTATCTAATGCATGTCCCACTGCTGGGCTCAGGCTGATAAACAGAGATAGGCCATAGTCCTCCACGCTGGCCAAGTGCGGTTTGGTAGACTTCACACACCCTCGAACACTTTTTAGGCATTCTCAGGCATGCAGGTTTTCCCACGATGTTTCCTTCAACGTTAGCGAGCGATAATTTATATGATAAATACACACATATCTTCGAAAATACGAATCATAAAGATTTATTGACAGAAGCGTGTGCCGTAGGTTCGAACCCGAGACCTTTGACTTCGCAGTCCTACGGTCTCCCACTCTTTTATTACTTGTCAATCGGTAATGCCACTATAGATTTTACTGTCTGGATCTGTTTTTATTATTGTCCTTAAATATCTGTTTAGGCATAAGTAATACATTATAGTCTCACATTGAATAAGCTTTTTGTTCATTGCAAGACAAGCTCAATTGAAAAAAAAAGTAAAGTTTGTCGTGTAGCTGTGAGTCCATTTTTAAGAAGCAAATTTATTTGTTTCCTATATTATCAATTGAACAAATTCCACAATTTGAAATTAATTAGCATAAAATTCCAAGCAACGCACTTGAATCGCGAACTAATGGTCATTCAACTCTTCGAACTGAAGAGGTGATTAGTGAAGTAACCCTCTAACCCCTAATCCTAGGGCCTATTAATTTGGTACAAAACGTGGCGCACAATTGAAATACATCGACAAAGTACGGGTTAACACGCAGTGCGGACAATTATGGTCATCCAATTCAATTGAACACATACTATTAGTGGATGCTTTAAGGCGAAGGCTTCCAAAAAGTTTTCAATTCATTATTCTTGCACAAATATTATTTAAAAACTACAATAACATGTCATTGTCTTAGACTAAATTTATTTATTAACCGACTTCAAAAAAAGGAGGAGGTTCTCAATTCGGTTATTGTGCTATGTATGATTAAATCTGTTATAAGCCATGCTTTTTAATATTGGGACCTTGTACCTTGAAAATAAAGAATGTATTATTATTATTATTATATTACCTAGAATATTATCCTGGAGGGTGTGGCAGAAATGTATAACACCCATATTTAGATATACCCATATTTGGATAGGGGGTGAGCCTATTGCCATCCACTAGGCACAATTTCAACTCCGTGCTGCTATTGTGAATTTCCTAACGGAGAGTTCACAAATAACGCTTTGTCCGACCCGGGAATCGAACTCGAGACCTAGTGGTGAGAGGCGCATACGCCAACCATCGAGGCAGTTATCATCATTTCGCTGGGTTCAATAAAATTCTGCTTATTACGAAAGTATCGATATCGATCCTTTACATAATTGTATATATAACTCATATCCAGTGACTTTGCCAAATGCAACAGTATTTTGTAAAGTAAAGTTTCTTGATAAAAAGAAGATCTAGTTCATCTAACACTTTTTTTAGGATTGAAAATAATAAAAATAAGGTTGTTTTTTCATCGGGAAATATATAAAGGTATTTGTATCGTATGCATGTAATTCTAATCTTCAAAATAGGCAGTACAATCTAGTCAGGCACCTTCCCCTTAAATTGTCCCACCTGTAATAGTGCAAATTTACCCAATTGTCTATTACCTATATAGTTTGCTGGGTATAATTTTAACGAAGCTGCAAAGTGTGGTCTAATGACCGATCAATTTTTGAAATGTTCGTTGCGGTCCATCAACCACGAATATAATGATTTATAAGTATTCCGTAGCATTACAATAAAATATTTAGTTGGATTCAACAAATATTTAATAATATCGATTCATCTTTGATTTAATTCGTAAGTAAGAAGTAGAGGTGGATGCAGTTTCAAAGAGAATTAAAAGAAATATCTGACTTTTCAAATAATAATGCTATATTTGATCCGTCTTTAAGGGTAGGGTAGACTCTCGATAGCCGTGTTTTCATACTAACATAATGTGGTTTTAACTTTAATATTATTAAGTTTTTATCTATTTTTATAGAGAAATAATTACAAAGCACTAAAACGTATGTTTGACCGTGGGCATTTTGTGAAAATTATTTTTATCATTAATTGAGTTACATACAAACTGAAAAATTGCCATGCAAACAAACATGCATTTAAGTGTTTTAGATATGATTTGTCTATAAAAAAGATAAATCTTAAACATATTAAAGTTAACCTCTTTTGTCAAAACTCTGGAGTCAGCAGTCAGCAAAATATGTTAAGTATGAGACAAACCGAATATATTCTTAGAAAGGGTTACAGGTACATACAGTTTTACAAAAGGCGTCTGAGTAGGTACGTATATATCTTTATGTACAATCAAATTCACATGTGACTACCTCAATTCAAAAATATCACCCTTAATATCAATCCACCATTATTATAACTTTCAAAAGCTGCACAAAAACATCCCACAGTCAAACAACAGATTAACCTTTTATCGCTAACTTCATCTCGAGCCACTAAAAAATGATTTCGCTTCAGTATTGAATCGAAATTAAATGAAAGGCAAACGGAGGGCAGAATAAAGATGGGTGCCCTTATCTAGATGTAGAAATGGAGAATTGTGGATTGTAATGAGGGGAAAGGAGAAGGGTGAGCTGAAAAGGATACGGTACGGACTCACTTCAAAATAATTGAAGTTAAATTTGTTCATTTAAATTAGGCACGGTTTAATGATACAGTAAGGGAAAATGTATACGTGTAGTAACAGATTGAAATGATACGATCTTAGATATGAATAATGTTAGGTTTTAATTGCGTATGCCAAAGGGTTTTGTTGTTGATTATTATTGGGGTTGTAAGACTTAAAAAATCTTTAGAAAATATGATATATATTTTAATATTATAAGGTTCTTACATATATACATATAAGACTTATATAAGACGTCGTACGTGACGTACTAAAACATGCAAATAAAGTTTTTACTAAGCATTATTTATCTGCTTAGCTAGATAGCAAGCCCATTGTTGACAACAACGCTCACTGTTGTGTGTGACCTTTTGACATGAATCTAAAAAAAACTATATCCATACTCATATAAGCTACCAGGTTTATAGTTGGTAAGTATTACACACTTGTTCACGTTTAGTATTAAATCGTGACACACACCGGGCTATCCGTGGCGCCATCTCACGACTGTTTGTCAAATTCAAGAGCAACCACTGCCATGCTCCTTCTTGGTCGTTATAGCACAAATTGGCTCTATTAGCCTCTTTTCGCGAATCGCCTTTATCAGCACACAATTATGTTACTTTGTTGCTGGTATAAAGCTAGAACTTAGAAAAATATAATGACTTGGTGCGGTGAATTTAAAATTAGAAGTGACTGATTATGCGTTGAAAAATGCATTACAAATATTTATGAAAACAACATTCATCGTGACTTGCTTATTTTTTATTCGCTGAAAAACTATTGTAGTTTTTAAATTAGCTAGCTATAAGTCATTAACTTTTTTTTACTCTGATAGAGTTAGCTAGTAGGTATGTAATGTCGCAAATACTGACTTTAAAAAAAAACAACACAGAAAATGCTCATCAACTTTTCTATCTATAATGTCCTATCATACTATAATAATGGTTGCGAAAAATGTTAGCACAGACTCTTGGGTCATTGCGGCCATACTGCTAAGTCAAACCATTTTAGTTGGTGTAAATCATGTCTTAGCAACTACAGATGCAATGGTTGCCATTACTCAGGTATTAGAAAATAATTATAATTAAAATAAATATAATTCCGTTTACTTACAGTTCAGGTTTAAGTAAACATAAACATTTTGTCATGATGAGAAACTATCTCAATATGGTATTACCAAGATTTTGTAATTACGCTACTCATCATTTATATAAAACCCTAGTCATCTTGATGTCCTTCATTACCTTTGGCATTTGAACTTGGCAATCTTTTAAATCGAAAAACAGCAATTACCAAAGAAATTCAACACAAAACATTGATTAATAAACGCAGCATAAAAAAAACAAATTGTTGGGAGAGTAAAATTGTTATTTTCCATTCTTCCATCTTCACAATAGCTATGTAGGTACGTATTATAGTTCATTTGGCGCCATCAAAACGTTTGTTTTTAGTGTAAGCGACATTTCTGTTTTTAGTACAATGACCGTTCTCACGATGTTAGTCAGCCACTATTTTGAGGAGTTGTGACGTCACAAGACCCTTTTAAAAAGAAGGAAAATGTGAATCAAATCTCTCCCTAATAGCAATTTCATTTTTCTGAAATGGTACGTGGAGGCCCTCGTCACCGATCTATTTTGTGAGTGTTGTGTATGAAATGAAATGACATATCGACTGCACTCAAAACTAACAACCTATCAGACCTCACATGATTCTTATTGCTGTAGCATTAAAGTTGATTTTTCTGAAGTTCCTTTGGCACAAATATCATGGTTTAGTTTACTTGCACTGTCAGCTTGCTCCCCTGTTGCACCATAATCGAATTGCTCCACGGATGGTGCTTTCGTCTTGTGGGGTTCGACCCTGTTCCGGACATCAGAGGCCGTGCTGCGAAAAATAAATAAGCACCCAAATCAAAAGGCGAGGCTTTAATTGGACCCTCTTTCTTTGAGGATTACTTAATTTGATATTGTCATTGCTTTTCAGAATAATTGTAATGACGTATAATATGTCTGGATATTACTCATGTGCTTGATGATGCGCATTTGCCATAAGTAATTGTATAATAAAAAATCTACTTAAGTTTGAAACGAACTTGAAATCATTCAAATATTTTGATTGTCAACCACATTTATACTTTGTCATATTTTTATAAGCACGAGTATTTAATAAATACCGAACGATGAAAATGCACGTGCTGCCTTTTGAGATAATTTGGTTATGTTTCCCGAAACTGAAATCCTGTTCCGCCTCCTGCATGAGTTCCAGGATTTCATGGACGGAAATGTAGTGGCTATAATTGTTAAGGCGAAACAATAGCAATTGTGACAAGATTTAGTTTCTAACGGTACTAGAATGAGACATCCTATCCTTTAATATTACAAAATGTTTTAGTTTGAATTAAGAATGCTCGCTCTATCTTTTAAAAATTTAAATGACATTTCGAACGCAGATATTTAAAAACCTAGTTGAACTTATAGGGTAACTTCTATTCACATAAATACCACGTGAAAGGACCCGCGGGTTGCAGCTAGGGCTAAAAAATATTTCTTGAAATTGTAGACAGAGGTCATATTATTATAAAACTCTATCATACGTATGATACACTTCAACATCCTCTAGGTCTATCGCATGATCTAATGAGAATGGTCTGTTCTTTACACGTTTATGGCACAAAGCCTGTGCTGGGATTTATGAAGAAGAATCCTCACTCCTTTACTCTTACATACATAAAATCACGCCTTTATCCCACTGGAGTAGGCAGAGATGATGGAATGCCATGTGCTTCCCTTCTTACATGAATCTTTCGCTTACTCAACATTCATACATCTCGTCATACATGCTAGCCGGTTTCGTGTACTGCGTATATAGATGTCTTTTCTAAAGGGCTCTTTTTATCTGGTCTCTATATGTATTTCGTGGACGATGTTCCTTTACTCTTATTCTGCCTAGTATAATATTACAAAACAAATTAGTTTCACTATTTTTAGCAAAACATTCACACACTATATTTACATTACCCAACTCATTATTCCGCCATAAATCTTTTCACATGCCTAAATCCGTAATAGTTAGTCACGTTTATGACAAAAATCCTCAAAACTTTGCTAACTTTCCCCTGCAGTTTACACAGCCTTTATTTCTTATGAACAAGGTTTATTTTACCTTGAGTTAGTTAAGGTTATTAAGTTGGTATGTTTGCTAATTTGTACTAAAGTTCATAGAACGCGTGGCTGAGACTTGACAACGCGCGCCGTTGTTTCGTCATACCCGGCCGGAACGAATTGTCTAGGCGAGGGAGCCCTATATGTATGTGTATGGGTATCTACGTATATAGGACTGTTTTGTTCGGTTGTTCCGATGTTTTAAGCTCGTGAGAAGAAATATGTTGACCATAAATTAGAGTATTTAATTGGTGTCTAGTTGGATTCTGACAAATGTCATGGTGAAGGTTTGGTGGGCGTTATTTGATCGAGCTGATTCGACATTATTAATATACTTAGAACTTAATACAAGAAATTAGTTATAATGGTTATTCCCGTCAAATTAAACAAAACCTTATGAAATAAATGCAAATTAATCAAGAAAACTTTTAAAACTTATCGTAATAGAGTCGATCCAGATTTTTCCGAGCTTATGGCGTCATCTTGAATGCAAAAACGTTATTTAAAGGTAACTACAGATTTTGCGTAATAACTAACAATCATCCACAAATTCCCACGTCAAAACACACCTTATCTTCAAATTCTTTCGCATTTATAATATTAGTAAAATTAAATAATAATTCAAGCAAAGCGCCTGTATCACACACACACACACGCACACTGGCACACACACACACGCAAACACACTCGACAGTCACAAATGCAACATCCGGAAGGTATCAAAGACCCCTTTCATAGTCTGCCCCCAAAAATCACTTCCATTAAGTGAACTTTGTCACATGTCCAAAACAATGTTCACTGCTCATTGTATTTTTGTTGACGTCTCAACAGATTTTGTATGATTTGGAGAATAGACAGACGGATATGGTGTCATTTCTATAAAAGTCAGAAAACAGAACTTTTTCTTACCATTTAAATTCATTATTTTGATTCAATTCCCGGGTCGAGCAGTGTTATTTGTAAACTTTTCGTCAGGACGGAGTTGGAATCGAATAAATATAATATATCTATGATATAAACATGAAAGGTAAAATGTGGGTGTTGTACAGCTCAGCTAACAGGGCAATAAAGGCGTGATGATTATGTTATGTTATGTTAAAAACTAAGTGAAATACGTACGAATGACATTTGTGTTGCTATTATTTTTTTTTTTGCTAGTAACAGTAATAACATAAGATTGGCCAAATTTTACACTTCTTTGCGAACGCATAGGGCCTAAAGCCTTAAGCATAGCATATTTAAGTGACAGTTTAACTTATTATATACTTAAACCATCGATTTATCATATAACAATTTTTGTCTGTCCTATTCCAATAAGTGTATTTAAATGGTATTCGTACAAGGTACCGCAACTAGGGGGAAGTACATACTTATTGGAATTGATACTTTAATTGAAAGCAGGGAACGATATTATATCAGTCAATCATAATCATTTTATCATTACGAACCCCTTTTCTATAAACACGGTATATCTTTAAACAGTTCTAATAGATTCAAATGTACGATCGACAAGAATTAAATAAATTCTCTGAATTCCTATAAGAACTAGCACGGCGGGATTCTGATTTATTAAACGTTGAAGAAGCAAATAGAATAAAAATCATTGTTATCGAACAGACCCTCTATTAATTGTTGTATCAATCTTATATTATACATTTATTATCTTCTTACCGGTCAATATATTATAAAACATCAGCTTATAAGAATCTAATTCACTGTTCTCTAAAGCGAAGCAATAAAAATCGTATTACGCTCATTTTAATTTAATATATGACAGAAATTATACAGAATGAATTCGATTTCTGTTTTCCCTTATTCTGCTCAATATGCCATAAATTGTGATAAGCGTCTCCCTCCAGTTAAAGAATGAAATACTTTTATTTTCCACAATACATTTCGATTTTGCTATGGATTTTGAAAATGTTGAATTGAATATCTAGCTGGTGATAAAATGTCGCATGAATAAAGATCTGAACGGACTAAGACCACCAGTGAATAGCCGTAGAATACTTGTAATACGTTGAATAATGTGTAGGCAGCTACAAAATGAACTCTACGTACTAGATAATGATAATTCATGACATTTATTTTCTTTCTTCTTTTACGTTCTCACATAGCAATAAAGATAAATATACCTTATATCAGTTAGATGTACTTTCAATAGTAATAAAATATTGCTTTTGTCCTATGTTCAAGAAAGATTTCTACCGATAGACTACCTTTTCTTGGAAGTAAGTAGACAATTGTAATTTGCCGCGTCACTGCATCGCAGGGAGAAAAATGCTTCGGTTTTTCTGGCTGGGGACCTAAGCGGTGAGTTCTATTTTTTATGACGTCATTAACTGGAGGAAGCCAGGGTAAATAGAGCCTGCGGTCACAGCCGCATTTTAAACTGTTGATTGCAAACATAATGGCAGGGCAGTGATTTACATGCGGCTTTAGTTGGCTTGTTGACTTTAGTACGGTGGTTAGAAGGCGGAAGATGGAGAAAAGTGGCGAAGCTGGTATTTGAGATGTCAACTAGGACAATTTACGTGCGTAGCTTGATTATAGTACGCAGTGAAAATTGTATTACACTGTAGACAACGCAAACTGAGATAAAAAAAAGAAAAATGAATAGTTAAGTGTTGTATTTTTGTCCTAATTTTGGGTTTATTAAAAATTTATATGTCAAGGCAATTAATTGAAGCCAAAGTTTGCAACTAGGTTTCATGCATGATTAAGTTATGTAAAAATTACAAAAAGTATGTCGTAAATACTAACAAGTTAATATCTTAAAATGTCTTGTAAATATGTAGCAAATACAAAGTATACCGGTTCATTGTTAAAATTTTGAACACCCAGAAAATGAAAAGAGTAAAAAAGTATAAGTGTCAAAAACAAGGGTATAATTTAACAGACACGACACTTCGCAACACTATCCTCGGCCTCACTCGTTACATTTCACACTTAAAATAGAGATCCCCCGCTGACATTGAAAATATTTATGGCAAAAAACATTTCACACCATCAAAATCTCTCGGAAAATGTAATTTTAATATCGAGAAAACAAATCGGGTGCGCGACGGGGGGCGCCACTGTCACTTGATCCCTGCGGCTACCGTTTACGCCGTCGACTCCCATAAGTCGGCCATTTGAGAACGTAAACTATCGAGTTTCATACTCGATAGATTTAACATGACTCGAGTCGAATGACAGTTTAGGCGTACGACACTTTATTTGGTGTTCTATTCGAGTAAACACTACATTGTTGAGTTCCATCGACTTTCGATAACCATAAAGTTTAATACACCGTTCATAATAGGTAAGTATTGTTAGTGGAAGTGTCTTTCTATTGTTTTCAAAACTTTATTTTACTTGTGTGTATTAAAGTGCATAAACATGCTTTTATTTATCAAAACCACGATAACGAGGTTGAAAACTGATATTAGAGTCATAAAAAGACATCGTATACATAAAACAATGCTTATTATATTGTAGTCAACTTTCTTATATATGGCTATATATACATCGTAAATATGTAACGTTTTGAATAGATACAAAAATATCCCAACGCACCAGTGCCTTGTAAAAATTTCATATTATACATATAGGTAAAAGATGAAGGTCGTACTTGGCTACACATTAAAAGGTATCCGTACACAGTTAATTCCTTATATTTAGGACCACGGCTTCAGTTAAGTTGCTGCCATAGTCTTAATCCTACAAAAAAATCAACTCACCCTGATTATAAAGTTCTGGTTTCCTCTCTCTACGAGACTCACCGCCAAATGATCACGATAAACTTGCAAAAATAAGGCTGTGGTCATTTGTTACCCGCAATTTGTGATTATCATTACTTAAGGGTCAGGCGAAAGATGATTTTTTGGAATGCCGCAAGAAGATTGTAATGTAAATAACACAATAATCGTATTACTGTAATAATAATATTATTGTGTTATTTATATTTAGACTATATTAATTTTGGTATTTTTTAAAAAAACTTAATTGTACAAAAAATCGATGTTTAAGAGAATTGAATTTCACATATTTTTACAGCGTAAACGTCAGAGACAATTATGTATGTGATGTTTTATGATCTAAAACATAGTTAATATTGTCTTATTTGAAATTAACAAAAACAAATAGAAAATTTTTAGGTTTTTATTCATATAATTTGGAAGCCATGATAAAATTCATTTGCGTTTACGTTTTAAACGACCAGCTCTGTCTCGCGGGGTAAATGTAAGCGTGCGTGCGCCAAACATAGATAGCACTACTCCGTTTGATTTTTACAGCGGCTTCAAATGAATGCGATCCGTCCGCCAGACTCTTAAAGGCTGAACATACACTGCTGACCTTGATAAATTGTAGCGTCTCATGGAAAAAGTCCTGCCAGTGTTCACTAAGTCTTTAAGCATCGGGACACCTTAAATTAAGCGTAGTGACACTCAAGATTCATTCTTGCATGACGCCTTGCTAAACCGATTTTTTTTCATTTCAACCGCGACTCTGCGTGCGTGATACGTTAATCTTACATGTGTGCCAATTATTAAAATATTAGTGATATTGTATTTCTTTTTCGAAAAAATACATCACTAAGCCCAATATCTGAGCAGTGCACATAATAAACATGCCTTAAAGAAAGCTCCATCCTCCTGAGTTGATTCAGAAACTCATTTGCGGTATATGTTTTTGATCTACAGTTTCTCTGCAACCAGTCAGTAGGGACACCAACTTTTATTTTTTTTGAGATTGTTTTTACAAATAGAGAAGTTTCAATATATTTGTCTTATAAGATGGTAAAAGTCCTGTTGGCAAAACTATGCAGTAGAAAATCGTATAAGAATTTTAGTTAAAGGTAGTTTGAATATAAGTAACAATTTCTTTGCTGTTTTTGAAAATAAAGTTGCGATGTTTATTTATTAAATGTATAAAATCAATTAAAATCAAATAATTTAATGAATGTTTGTATCCATTAATCCTACAGTTGATACTATAACAATGACATAGTCGAAACAACATAACAAAACCAACTAAAACTGACTCCATTGGATACAATTGAGTCAGTTTTAGTTGGTTTTTACTTCAGGTGGTGTATTTTATTCTTTTATTACATAACTTGTCGTCGTCGACGTCGGTCGAGTGAACAATTAAGAAGGAATCATACTACCTACAATCTATTTGATTAACCCTGTGTAAAATTATTGATTCACCCTAATATGCATTGTAACCATGCCTTGACAATATTTAAAAGACATACAATAATTTTACAAACAGACATCCCGTAGTTAATAACGGTAAATTTTTGTTAGTCTCTAGCGATAAACATGGAGAATAATATTTTTCCTGTGATGATATCGATATCTGGGTTTTCAAATAATCGAGCAAAAACAGAAATAACTACTGTTAAACTAGTAGGATTATAGTCCAGGCATGATTGTCACTCTACGCCTCATTACAAGGCGCTCAAGCGCATAATTTTGTGGTTACCACCAAACGAGAGAAGGTCGCGGACTGCGGTTTGCCATCCACGCGCTCTTTGACTATAAAAAATATATGTTATTATAATGAGACTATTATTTTTATTATTTTGCAGTGAAATAATGAGTAGGGAGTGCAAAATTTAAATTGAATTCTTATTTAAAGAAATCGAAAGAATTATACGATACCTGAACTGGGTGAGGCTGCGTGAAAAATCGAACAAAATTATGGGATTTAAATTGTTCTGGTTTGTAAAATAAGACATGTTAGTGATATTACGGACAGAAAACAATGACTTGATTATTTATTTTCTGATTATTCTATATTTATCTTAGCTTGGATTCGTAAGATCAAATTAGTTGACTAATAAAGGCCATAAAAATTTTTCATCCAAGGAACAACTATGTATTAGAGATGGGACAACTTCAGCCGATTAGTCGGCGGTCGAATGGCCGACTAGTCGGTGAGGTCGATCATTAGATTCAGATAAATTCAACATTTTAAAAGCAATTAATACATGGTTATATTTCGTATTGCTCGTCACACCATCACTTACAGTATATTACAAAGCAGCATAAAATATGTTACTCCTCTAATCCTAGATGATTGACACTTATAGTAACGCCGACTAGTCGGCACATCTCTTCTATATACTTAAACTGCCTAAATTTCCATTTTAACACGTACATTAGAATAACATATTAAAAACTAAGACGAGAGAGCCGATTCCGATGCATTTCTATGCATACATTACAAACAGAATGATCAGCTGAGTCTTGAAGCTTAAGCTTTTGTAATATCAATGTGGCCGATTATCCACGGTGCCGTTCAAGCGACGAATTCAATTGTAGCCGACATAAAACTCATTGATCCAAAAGCCGAGCGTGAGACGTCGCATTGAAATTTTATAGTTGGTTTTATTACTTATAAATGAGACTATTAAATTTATAGTTCCTATGATTAGCTTTACGATGTACCGGTTGCTTCGACACCAACGATTCGCCCATCACCGAGTGTCCGCAACGCCGGCTCTTTATGCCACAGTAAACATTAATTAAGCAGTAAATTGTGAGGTAAGATATCATCTCTTGTTTTATATCTATCATCGGTTTGATAAGCGAAAGGTTTCCAAAATGTCGCATTTGTTGGGCATAGAATGCGAAGGTCGATGGCCTTATGAAATTTTATGCAGAGAAAGAATCAGTTAAGGTTTGCTTTATGATAATGTTGTCAGACTGACGTATATGTAGCCTATCTGCAATCATCTATCTGGCAGATATGAATATGCAACGTCTTCTTTGAATGAATGTTTTTTAAATTATTGTTTTGATATTTTGCTTGTGTTCCATTTTCTAACCTGTCCCTACACGAATGACAATGAAATTTAACCAAACTTCACATGAGTAATCTAAAAATATTCATTCATAAATTAAAATCAGAATTTTGAACAAAAAATCTGCGCATCCACCTGTACAAATTCCTTAGCCATCACTTCCCTTCATACTCGTGGGAAGTTTTCGTACGTTTAAGTAAAATTTAGGTTTTTACAAGAAGAGTACAAAAATTATGAATGTGAACTTGTTTTATACTAAAAAACATATAAAGAAAGGCAAATAAGAAAGTGAAGCTAAGGTTGTATAATGATATCAGAAATAATATAACTTAATAATATAATCAACATGAAGCAATCCATGAGTAGAATGAAATCATAATTCAATTAAAAGATATCAACTGCAAAACATTTTGTAATGGAACCCAAGAACGCGTTTAGAAATCATGACATCTCTGAATTGTGATACTAACGAACACAATAATAGCAAATCAGATATTGAAGTATTTACATTTAGAGAAGATCATCTAATTTCAAAATAAATAAATGAAACTGGGTGGGATGATGTCAAGGCCACAATAGAAAATGTTGATGGCACTTGAAAGACCGTGTGGACGATGGATAAGATTCTGTAGAATATCTGATCTCGAGAATTCACAAAGAACTTATAAAAACAAATAGTTCTGTGTAAATAAATAAATTTTAATGTAGTACAAGGTTGCTCTCGCATGTATTGTAGCTGCACATATTTACTTTTATTGCAGTAGTTTGTTCAAGTGTCTTGAGCGAAGTTTTAATTGAGACTACTTGCATTTTTCCACTCGCTAGAATATTCAAAAGGTTATAATATTTACGTTGTATTTCAGAACGACTTCAAGTTTCGAGCACTTATTTTTATTTAGTTTAAGGAGTCGTCATCGTTATATTAACTGTGTTTACATTGCTTAGAGATTATAGATCCAGTGTTTCAGTTGGGTTAAAAATCTACATTGAGATTGGAAGCTTTGGTCATTCACTTAATAATGATCTACGAACCTTTTAACTAATCTACAGTTTCTAGTCAGATATTTGAAACCTAATTGCTCACTCAGAGATATTTTACGGACTATAATCTAAACTAGGTCATCTGAACTAACGCTCATCTCTTGAACATCCAGTAAACAATTATAACCCTATTAATCCCTTGCATAAATCACGAAACAATAAACTTACATTTGCATACGAACGCTTACGTAAGCCTCGGTGGCTCGAATCACATAACGATTGAAACAAATGACCACATGTGATAGAGATATTTGAAACTAATTGGTAGGAAAGAGAAAGTAGATGGAAGTCAAATAAGTTGACCCAAGATTCTTCAGCACAATCAGCGTGCGAAGTCAAGTCTTGTTGGTCCTGTCAGTCTTGTTAAAGATGAAATTTAAGCTATATTCAATTAGGCGTACCTACGTTGAGCAATGAGCCTGATCAAGTGTAAAGTAAGCATGTTTTGCTTGCCACAGTATGGCATACAGATGACGTAATTTGCGCAAAGTTAATGAAATAATAACTGAATGGTGTAGCGGTAGTGCTTACAAAGGTGATAATTATACTATTAATAAAGCTTAAGAGCTTGTTTATTTGGCTGAACGTACTAATATCAGAAATTATTTAGTACGAATTGAATAATACATGTCGTTCTATTTTTGCTTAATGGAAAGTTCATTAATTAATCATGACTCTACAACTAAAAGACGCAGAGTAGCAATGAAAAATATGTTGAAAAAAAAGAAAATTCACATTAGCAGTGTAGTATAAGAAAAAAATCGCATATACCTACGTAATGTAACTGCAAGTAACAGATCAGAACCTTATAGTTTTTATGACATGATAATAGAGCAATAGAATAATAAATGTTATAATTAAAGTAACCATCTTTTCATTTGGTAAAACAGTTCATTCTTTTTCATACCTATAAACGCCAACACTAAATACAACCAATAAAATCGTATCAACATCCTACACCCATCTTAAAATAGTTTTCCCACACAAATACAAAATTAGGCCGTACATAATAATGTACGAATAAATTAGTCTATCATTATACGTGGGTGTAGAGAAAAACTTCTTAATGATAATTTCTTAAAGAAACATATAAAAATATAGACGAGACGTATCTGATAGTAAGTTGCAAATACAGCACACAATTGAACATCTTTAAACCGCGAGAATTCGCTTTCGGTTACGAGTTGCGACAGTACTCCTAATGTGCCAGTAATTTCAGGATCTAATCTTACTATCGAACAGGAACGTAGCACATTGAAAACACTACTATTTGGCAGCAGGTTAAAAGTAAGACGGTAGTGCTTCTTCTCTCGAGCTCGTTCACAAGACGCTTACCACTATCAATCCAGTTCTTTAAGGCAACAAACTCTCACTGAATTGAATAACCTGATAATGTTTAATCTTTCTGTGATAGGTTAGGTTTCAAAATCGTAAATCGTAATACCGAAAGTGTTACAAAACCGTAAAACCGAAAACACTCTAAATATTTAAAGGCACAAAGCAAAAATAAACCGAAACAAAGATGATGTCATAAAACGAATGTCTCCCTTTATCATCGCGAAGAAATTTTAATTAAATCACTGTAAACATTCTATGGGAAGGGGACCAAAGTTCGTCATTAATACACGACAGCCAAAGCTAATGGGTGTGGGCGTATGATGTTCAAACATGAGCCGATTTAGTTTGAAGACAAAAATATATAACTATATTTAGCTATCTCATTAAGAGATATATCGGTTTAATAAGGTTTATAAATGGTACTGTGAAAACAATGCGTCAGTAAGCAGTGGTTGTAGGGAATAACTGATGTTTAATTATTAAAAGTAAAACTTTTCCAAAAATCGATTATGTTTTTGATGCGACATGTAAGATTGTACTGCAATAAAGTAATATCCATCAAATAATTTAATAAAAATTGATCTCAAATGAATGTTAAGTAAATAAATTGATTGATCCTAAAGAATTATATAAGGCACATAACTGTGACAAGTTTACATTAAGATGTTTAAATATTATTTTAATTAAAATGGTGTGAAAACATTATATATCATAATTTGAATGAATATTAAATTCATAATATAATATAGGTATAATATGATAAAAACAGCTTATGTCATTTTCTAAATATGTATCAATTATATTATTATAAGTATATTATTATAATAATTATATTTCAGTATATTTTTTACAAAGTTTTGTATGTATTTTTTTTATGTATGTTTGTATTGATTTGTACTCGTCTCTTCCAAATATATATTCACATCACCATTGTAAATACTTCAGTTCCTTTTCTCAGATTGCAACTACCTTTCTTTTTCTCTGCACCACCCTAGGTTGACTGTAAGAGAATGCAACTAGGCATTAAGTCCGCTTATGTACTTTTATTTGTGCGAAAGTTAAATAATAATAAAATAATATTTAAGGACGACTGTCGTCCAAACTTCAATATTAATCAAAGCAAAATTTAATCAAAAGGTGTCAGAAGAATCACATCCGCTGACACTCAAAAACATAATCTTTTTACATCTTCAGCTGAACTGAGGTATAAGAAAATTAAACGAAGTCCAAAAATAGGTGTTTGTCGCCAAGAGTAACATTTTTAGTCGCTCGGTCAGATATGATTTAATGGAGTGGCGAGAGGTTCGTTAACATTAATAAATTCAATGCACCTACCACGGTACACTTTGTTTACGTTTATTGTGCAGGTACTTTTTGTAGAAATTAATTTTAAAAATAGTTGGAAGATAAATGTACAGTGCAAAACTGTCTCAAATGGTGTTTTAAATATTAATAAAGTACGTTTTTTAAATTTTTGTATGTTTTTTACTTTTTGCTTCGCCAAATGGAAACTTTTACATGCGAAAACAACTCCACTTTGTTTTCAAAGCGAGTGTAAATATTATTATAATTATTATATTATATATTTTTAATTCTTACCAAACGTCTAATTTCTAGAGTAAGATCGAGATATAGGTACTTAAAGCGTGCATCCCACACGAGTGTCTGAGCCAGTGCAATTTACGGCCCGCCAACTTGCCTCGTTGTTCTAGTTGTTAGTGTATGCACCTCTCACCGCGAGGTCTCGTGTTCGATTCTCGGGTCGGGCAAAGTGTTATTTGTGAACTTTCCGTTAGGAAATTCATAACAAGTTAAACTCCGTGCAGTTGAAATTGTGCCCGGTAGATGGCGATAGGCTCCCACTATCCCTTGGAACCTAAACATAACAGGTGAAATGTAGGTGTTGTACATATCTGCCACACCCTTCTAGGTAATATAGGCGTGATATTATGTTAAAGAGTTTTTTACAGTGAAAAAAACGATGCAGAATTACGATTTCTCGTACGTACTTCAGAAACCAATAGTAGGGGCCAAGCTTCTTCCTTACCAGACGCTTTTAACTTTCCTTCGGCACTTCGTTAGTCTTGTTTGTATTTATTTAAAGCGTGATAAGTTATCCGGTGACTGAGAACAGGATATGTGCCTAACAAAGTCCTGGGATTCATTTGCCATTTCCACGCCTAATCTGTAAACGTTTTATGCGAACTTATCCGATTCAAGTTTCAGTGGAATCGTGCGCAATCGTTTCGGTGAATTTAGTTCTTGCTGCGACTTGTTGAAGACTGAAAGACAAACAAGTCATAAGATAAACATATTTATTTTTACTTATGCTTGTATTTATTAATGTCAAAGAAATTTTATGTCTGTTACACTTTCATAGCTTAATTTGGATCAATAATTTTATATGCGAAATAGTTTGGTATGTAGATTTTTTTTTTCACTTCTGTAATTATAAGACATTTAGTTGAGATGTCATAGAAATACCTTTAAAAAATGGTTTTTATAGTCAATAAGAATCCTATACAGGTTGCAAATGACATGGTGATGAAGGCGCTTACCAGTGGTCGAGTACACCCGCGATTTCTGGAATAGAATTGCAAAAGTATAAAAATAAGCTTGCGAATTTACTTTTCAATGAATTGATTTGATTGAATATAGTTCCCAGGCTTCAGAATCATTAACTGATCATGTTCATTCTGTATATATTATATCAAAAGCTATTCTATAGGTTTGTATTTCTTAAAATTAAAGCGTGGAAACAAACTTCCCCTTCAGCTTATACTAGTACAGTAATATTACCGACCTATATTTTTGCGTTTGCGAATTTATATTAGGAAGCACGTGTTATGCGTAGTTCTTTCCTGCCTTTACCGTCTAACATTCTAACTCAAGCCGAGCAAAGCCATAAGCTCAAAAATAACACTTTAAAAATAGCCCTGCTTCAGTAAATCGTTTCAATTTCCTTCAAGACTTGATGCAAACATGAAAGTTGGCGGTTATTTTAAAAGTATACGTTAAAGTTTATACGATGCTCGAGAGAGCATGTCGCAACCAAAGAAAGAAATTGAATTTGTAACGTGAGAGGGCGTCGTAAAGAGTTATTATTATAGGTGTTTCTTTTGTTTGTTATAATAATGCGCTCCGGCGACGACGCGAAGAACAAAAAATCTCAAAGGACTAAGTTTACAATTTCGCGCTATAAAAATAAATACTTTCTGGAATTTTTACGTTGTGGCACTTTGCATACAATCTGGGTGTGAACGATTTTCGTTTAGATTTGGAGGTTGAAAAGTTTTGAATAGAAATTTACGTTGACGTTGGGCGAATATTGTTCATGCTATGTTATCAATCAAATGCAATTTTGAATTTTATTTCATTTCTACAACTGCTTATGTTTTCAAGGACCGTTTTTTCTATCTATGGTCTAGTGGTTAGTGTATGCGTCTCTACCCGCGAGGTCTTGGGTTCGATTCTCGGGTCGAAATTCACAAAAGCATCAAGGAGTTGGAATTGTACCCGATAAATGGCAATAGACTTACCCCTATCCAATGGGACGGTGAAGTGTGGGTGTTGTACATCTCTGCCAAACCCTTCTGCGTAATATAAGCGTGATGTTATTTAACAATATTGCCTTTATTTATAGAAGGTATTTCTAGGTATAAAAGAATAATAAAATATCAATAATAATTTATTACATTTTATTGACTGCATAACAATAAAGTAGATAAAAGAGATACTGATACGGTGACTATTGACCTATGGTAATGAAATATGAATAAAAATGTAATCGCTGAATTATTGGGGTTAACTAAAAGAAATGAGGCACTCAATCAGATATTTTAAAAGAAGTAATAGTAATTTTACTCCTAAATGGCTGTTTTAGTTGTTTACATGAACTATAACTTCACAAGCCCCAATTTAAAAGGTGACAGATAAATCCTTATTGGCAGAATAAGCATATAACACACATGAATGAAAGTGACAGCTGTGTTCTTTTTTTTTTCAAGTGTAACTTGTGTCACTTTTTAATTTGGTCAGGTTATATTTTATGAGTCGGATAAGATCTATCTAGAACCTCAGAAACTGGCCCTTAGAAAGGTCATAATAAGGCATTACTTTATAAATATGGTCTAAAATAATAATCAGGTTTTCAAATTACCACTTCAATTTGTAAAACCTTTGAAATGTACCTACTTATTCAATAATACAGTTGTCTTTCTATTTTATAAAAACCTAGAATCCTTTTTGTTGTTATCATAAAAAGAGTTAGATTAAATCGTTGCTTTGTTGTACTTCTATTGTTGACTTAAAACCAATCTAATAAAGCTAAAAGTGTTTTTCAAATACATATTATAATGTTAGAAAACAAGTATAATGCCTAAAGGAGATGGGCTCAATATCAATCTAGCTTTTATCTTTGTTAGATTTTGTTAAAGACAAATTAGTTTAGCGTTCAGACGATATAAATTTAATTTCATTTGAAATTTCAAATTCTAATTATTGTGTGAATATAATTGTGTAAGTTTTATTTCACTGAAAACCTTTTGATGTGACATTTTATTAATAATATTGAATTAAAAAAAATAAAAATATATGCAAATAAAAATTAACTTTGTTTTGTAATAGCTGCATCAGTTCTTTCTTTACGTTATTATTGCGTTAAAGTTAGTGGAGATGGTAAATATTTAATTAATTATACATTTGCCGACAAAGATACTTTTTTTCATAAAATCATGCCTTATTCACACAGGTGTAAAAACACCTACATTTCAGCGGTTTTCGTTTTTTATTCACCGATCAAAAATTTTAACAGCTACTTTCTTGCTTTATGAATGACAAATAGATACTTTCAGTTCTATTTACTAACATTTTGTTTAACTCAATGGCTTGTAAATCCGCACGCATGATAAAATTGTATTAAAAGCTAAGCTCATCCATGAGGGGACTACATACCATAACAAAACATTGTGCTTGCAAAATTGGTGGCAGCAAAATGACGGACGGCATTAATTAACGCGATTACCCTATTCGTGATTGGGGGCTAATGGCAGGGCTGTTTGAACTGGCCCGACCTATTTGTCCGACATTTGCTTTTGTAATTAAAAGTACATATGAGTTTGATCGGAACACAATGAATGTCGCTGGTTAATCTGTTTTTAGATGTTTGTTGGTTTGCGATTAGGAGAATTGGTTTGAACAACGTTTGTTGTCATCAATTAATATGTAGACTTTGTCATTATGAAGCATATAATATTATTAATCTACATAGACAATCATAATTCAAACTACTTATAATATCAGGCAATAAAATCTGTTAGAAAATATATGAATAAAAGTTTTTTATTGAAAAGAAGATCAACTAATAAATAGTTCATGAAGTCGGTGCTCAAAAATTGTAATTGGCAGAAAATAATGAGCATTTATTGGACTTCTTGCGTTATTTAATGGTTTTTAAGGTATTCTGAAGTCGAAGGTATTTATGCTTAAGAAATTATCCTCGTACTCCTAATCGCTGAGGAGTTGTACCTTAGCATCAGCTCAGCAACATGAGATGCTGATCTCTAGATGCAAATATCCGATTAGCTTTAGATAGTATACTAAAAAGAATTACCCTCGATTCCTTCCAACATAAGAACGTGACAAATTGACCATTGGACCTCATGACAAGTATCTCCATTCAAATAAAATAATAATTTCTCAAATCGGTCCAGGCGTCTTCAAGTAATCACCAAACAAACATAAACAAAGCTAGCTCTGACAGTCAACTACAACAACAGCAAGATTAATCGGACCAAAATCTTTAGTACGTCAATATCATAAATAACATCAAAGTATACTATTACATTTCAAATAAGGATATAGCAGGTCCCCTATGAGATGTTTGTAGGAGGCTTTGAAACACAACTCTAAACAATTTGAGAATGATCAAGTGGACATTGGGGAGGCGAGTGGTCCAAGGGATGGACTAAATTAAAGTCTAAGCCTCTTATTACATGCCCCGTTCTACAGGGTGTGCTGGTCCAAAACTTCCGTAATTGTAAACCTTCGATTCGATTATGGTACAGTGGGCCAACGAGTTAGGTATGCAGGGCGACAACTTCTAAGTCATAGTTATGACTTACTATACCAGCTATGGATAAGTGAGATACATATCTAAATAGTAGGTATATTACACTTATTCAATATGTAATTCATAAATGCATATTTATTGCAGTAATTTTGTCCTGTGGCGTAGAAGTTTTTGCCCTGCAAACCTAATTGCTTGGCCCACTGTACGTGTATTAAAGTACGGAAGGGTTAAAGGTCTTCAAAGATTATAGGGAATTTTGTTTTAGGGACGTCAAATCGGTTCAACTCTTCATAAGGGTGCTTTGGTGTCAAGTGGGGAAGTGGTATCAATTCCTAATCCGTATCTCTATAAGACGGTCAAAAAAGGACAGCTTAGTATATTGGAAAAGCAACGATGTGAGGATTATTAGTTAAGGATTTGAAAGTGTGGTGGTATTGGCTATCAATTTAGTTATATAATGTTTTTAAACATTTGCGTTTTGAGAACATTTATCAAAAATTATACAACGAGTCTAAATCACGTTATTATTATAAAGTTAAATAAATACCTATTGTTAATGGTGAGCGAGGTCCGAAATGCAAAAAACTTCGGAAATTTTATTTCTTTAATTACTTAAGAGAAAATTACATAAAGTCGGACTCAGAACACAAGACATAAGGTGACATATATGACATAAAAAAACTATCAAAAAATATTAAAAACTAAAACCTATAAAAAAGGAGGTTCGTGTCGCTAACACCTATGCTCGACGTTATACCTACCTAAACCTTAAAAAAATAGTTATACTTAAATACAATCTACAATATTCTGGTATCAGAAATATAAAAGTGCATACGTCATTATTGATGTTGGCAGTTTTGAGTACTGCATCTCTATAATAAAATACAAAAGTATTAATGGACTTGTCAGTACATATAAAAACAAAAAATATAACTGTTACTTAAATAGGTCACTCTGAAATCGAACACCAAATAACGTATGAAGTAACATTGTAGCAATTATAACAACATGAAATAAATAACTCATCAGTGACGTATTGAAATTCGTATTAACAATAAATAAACGTTGAATATCGAAGCGCTATTTCAACAACAACGCGTTTCAAGCTCAATCAAAATGTCGCAACAAACAATTATAAAGCTGTTATCACACAAAAATCGTAAATTAAACCTTTTATCTGTCTGCAACGTCACATATAAATCAAACGACTTATCTGCCGATAGAAAATAATTAGAAGCTGTTTAATTATTCTGGTTTCGTCGACCGACTTTTTCAAAGATAAAACTCCATAATATTTAGATGTTTTATTATCCACCGATTATGGAGTAACTATTCAAATTAAGCGTTTGACTGTGAAGATTATTGGAAATACTTTGTTTGATTACTTTGGTTTGAGCAGTTTGATGGATTAATTAGGCCTGAAAGTTACGAGTATTTTCTTGAAACTTATGACCAATAGGTATTACTATATTTATTTTATTATATATTATTATTATATTTCAAATAATTTAAGCACCTAATTGCACAACATAATAGTTATTATAAGTCTACACTTTTTACTAAATACAACTCAAAAATTACGATACTTAAATTACGTTGCAACTTAAAAAAACTGACAGCAAAAATAAATCGTAAAAATGAAAATAACAATAACTCTCAACTTTAACTTTTTATTTCCAAATTCCAACTCGGAACATTGGAACGTAATGTTCAGAACTCAAGGTTATAATATCTTAATGGTTCAAGTTTAGCACAAATAGTCGTCGGGGGGGCACTACTCTTCATTAGGAAGAAGCCCCTGTAAATTATTCTTTAGGTCACTTTGGTGCTATTTAAGTTAATTTAATAGTAACTTTGTACGCTTCTCACGTTCTTGCGACGTAGCTGATGATATTAATTTGCTCTCCGTGCTGTACTGTCTTGGTTTCCATTTGTGTTTTGAATATATTTGCTTTGTTTCTGCTTTTGCTTTAGCTTAAAAATAGACCAGTGGATCACCTCCCAGGGGTGTCTTTGGAAGTGCATTAAGCATTATGTCTAGCTAGAGAATAACGTAGCGTTTTAGTATTAACTTTATATAATTGATATTAATGTCTTCTGAATGCGGTCTCTGTTTCTGCATTTTTTCTCTTATAATCATCTCGAATATTATTTTTCATTCACCTCTAGTCTCATACAAATAAATGATTTCAACATAGAACTTTGCAAGCGTGGACATTTAATGCTTTTTAGCGAAAGGCTAAAGACGAAGCCCTTATCTCGTTTAAAAAAGCTCTACCACTTTGAAACTTATGTAAGACAATAGCTTTCAATCAAATAAAAAAAATGCAAATCACATTGATAAATAATAATAATTAAATAAACCCTAACGCTTCTCGCACGCACCCTTGAAAAAGTTAGTTTAATAAAGTACCTTCTAGCAATGCTTGATTCTAATAAGAATTGTCTAGCTTTATAACTTAACATTCTCGTAAGCAACTAGAAAACTTCTTCTAACAAGAATGTACACTCATTGGTTGCGTTGGTAACGTTATGTTTACTTAGTACACGCGTGTGGTTTGTTGTGCGTGTACGTGATTCGGCACAATTCCGATAGATGGCGGTACTTGTATTCGAAATTCAAATTATTCTTTCAAAGGTTCATCGAAAACTTTTTGTTATTTTTTTCAGAATAATGCCTTATCTAATTTTGCAACGTTTTGTATCAAATCTTCTATAAGTATATTAAAAGGGATAGGTTATAATACATAACAATATCTTTTCATTACTTGACAATATTAACTTGCTTTCAGAAAGGACTTATTAAACTAAAATAGTCTATAAAAACCCTTTTCCATCAACCTAAGTCCTTCAAAAAGCTAAATAAATTACAAGCTTATTCTAGACCTGAACTGACAGAACGGCGGGTGGCCACCTCAGGCGAAATTTTTAGCCTGTGTAATTATTTCCATAGGCTTATAGCCTATGTTTTACAAACTTGTGTTATTTATTGTTTAATAAACATAATAAATAAACATAGAAACATAACAGAGGGTTTATGTTTTTTTCGAAATTAAATGAAAGATGAATGATTTATGGTTACGAGGCGTAGCTAACAATAAAAGTATCAAAAAATAGGGATCAGTAATTGGTTTAGATAACAAGGAGTGAACAGATTTTATAAAAGATAGTGTATGTTTGTGTATGTCAAATATTATCACAATATAATGAATTATACAACATTTGAGGAAAATATCTTGGCGGTATGATATTTATCCGAGGTGTGAGCGTAGCAGAGCGGGCTAAGTGATATCCTAAATATTTTCATAATAAAAAACTATATCTTTGTATTTATTTCTAGGCATGAAGTCTTTGTTGCGAAGAGGTTAAACATTAATAAGGTCTTTGGTCAAAATCTACTGATCTGATAATTGATCAGCTATTTTATTAGAAATCTAAATAATGTTTTATTTCTATTATTGGCAAATTTTATAAGTTAATAAAATTTTGCCATTACAAACATTTTAAGTGATGGCTTAGAAGAAAAATAAATATAAAGAATGATGTAATTTTAAAAAACCGGCCAAGTGCAAATCGGAAGGGTTCCGTACCATTATCTTTAAAACGGCAAAACTTCATGTCTGATGTCTAATTTAATTATAAGGTAAATATATTCCTAAATATTTTATTAATGTTTCAAGCGCGTACCTGCTACAGTAATTAATACAGAGCTGAAACAACATTTTTAATTCGGTTTTTAGTATTTGTTGTTCTAGCGGTTACAGTTAGACATCATCTATCACAAAAATCACTGGTCCTGCTATCACCGTTCATGAGATACAGCCTGGTGACAGACGGAGAGACAACGAAGTCAGTAATAGGGATACGTTTTACCCTGTGGGTACAGAACCCTAAAAATAACTGGTGGTAGAGCTCTTGTGAATGAGCTAGAGGGCGGCAGCACCACCGTCTCACCTTAAACCTGCCGCCAAATAGTAGTGCTTCCATTACTGTACTGTGTTCCGGTTTGTGGTGAGATCAGGCTCTGAAATTACTGGCACATGAGGCATAACACAGTAGTCCTCAGCTGCAGCGACGCATCTAAAATCAGCTTTTGTGGATTGTTGATGTCCATGGGCTGTAATCTGCTTACCATCAGGTGGACTACACGTTCGTTCGCTGTGGGCGTAGTATAAAAAAAAGTAAGTATTTATAAATAAACTGTAGTAATTTCTTTACATTCTTAATCGATTTAATATAATAATTCTTAATAGTTCTACCGTACTATCCTTTTCTTTTTTGCCTCGTATCATCGTCCTCCAGCCATTCAAATATTGATTATAAAGCCTGCTAGCCACGAGGCACGCCTAGCTTCATTTAACGGTAGTCATAAATAATTCGTGTATGGAATAACGACGGTCTATCAAAGGTAGTTTATATGGATTCTGATTGGTTGGTAATTATACTTGATTTAACTTGCTGGTCATGTCAAATTGGACAGTTATCTAATAAAAAAAAAACTTGTGGTTATGGTGACTACTAAAAAGTTTGTTTTAGGTCGTTGATTTTTGAGGTAAGTAGTTGAAATTGAATTGTATTTGTAGTCGCATGAGTTTAATTAAGGTGATTCCTAAGCAAGAATAAATAGATATCTTATATGTAAGCGTGCTAGACCACATCATGGCTTATTTACCAGAGGTCGGAATTAGGTAGAGTTTTTCATGTACTTACACTGATTTCATACAGCGAAAGAATAAAGTGGATATGCCTTAAATCCCGAGATTAATTTTAAAGAACAGAAAAAAATCCCGTGATTTTTTAAATAAAAAGTTATTTACTTTTACACAATTTAAACTACTGCACGCGCGACTAAATATTTTAATTCTCCCAAAAGTAATACAGTAATGTCGGAAGAGAACATTTCAAATCTTACTGGTAATGAATCGGACAACGAAAATGATTCTGATGAGCCGTTTGAATAAGCAAAACCTCACGAGTCTATGCTAGAAGCAAAAGTATTTGCTCGTTTTTATAAAAAAAGCAAAATATGCGTATGAGAATTTGCTTAAGACTATCAATAATTTGTATTGTGAATTAATGTAAACTAATAAAAAAAATATGTTAATTATCTTTGTTTTATTTGTCTATCTCTGAGGTTCTTATTATTAGAAATCCCTGGAAGGTCCACATTAATATCAAGATTTCGATGCAAATACATAAAAAACTCTACCTAATTCCGAGCTTTGCTTATTACTATCACGCAATAAATAACGTACGCATCTCTATAATAAAAAAATACCTTAGCGTACCTTTATTTTCTACCAAGTTAGAAATGCATAAAAGAGATAAGAAGTTATACAGGATTGTATTAATATGTTTAAAAACATTTTCTTTTCCTCTGGAACCTTAGAACAAAAGATATTATTATTGTAGAGATTCAATGTTTGCTTCTATTGCAGATAACCGTGGCTTGTGAATAGTTTTACTAACATTTAGTATGAAAATAGATTTTTAGAGAAAGCACTTAGTAAAACTACATAGAATTTACTGGTGGTAGAGCTCTTGTGAATGAGCTCGAGGGCGGCAGCACCACCGTCTCACCTTTAACCTGCCGCCAAATAGTAGTGCTTTCATTACTGTGTTCCGGTTTGGTGGTGAGATCAGGCCCTGAAATTACTGGCACATGAGGCATAACACCGTAGTCCTCAGCTGCAGCGACGCATCTATAATCTGCTTTTGTGGATTGTTGATGTCCATGGGCTGTACTCCACTTACCATCAGGTGGTCTACACGTTCGTTCGCTGTGGGCGTAGAATAAAAAAAAAAAAAAAAAAAGAAGTAAATACAGAGGCCAATTGAAAGAAGTTACATCACGCATATGTTACCAAGAAGAATGTGGCAGAGGTGTACAACAACCACACTTCACCTGTTATGGATAAGTCACATGTGAAAGTGGGTCAGTCTATCGCAAGAAAAATCACTAATAAAGCTTTAACCTCACCTGGGCATCGAACTCGAGGCTTCGCGGTGAGAGGTGGCATACATTAGCCACTAGACCAACAAGACAGTTATAAGACTTATAAGTTACTATGTATTTCTATTTACATCATAAGGTTCTTATAACTACAGTATACCTAGTATTGTATACTCTGTGGTTTAAATCACAATATAAATAAAGATAGACTGGCTGCAAGCCAGTTTGTAACATTTCCAGTCGTATGTTTGGCCTTTGGCGATATGATTTTAGCGTCAGTTGGGAATAGATTTGCAGTTTTATTTGTAAACTAGCTTCCCGCATAAAACCTTAATAGAATATAGTCTATGGTACTCAGTGAAATAATGTAGCTTACTTATGGTGAAAAAATATTAGAAATCGGTCATAGAAATATATACTATAGAAATGGCTTGTCCGAACACATTGCCCTTCAAATTTGACATTATGAATAGCAGGATCAGTAACGCCATCTGCTCTGAACTACCATGTAAATGACTTTGCATTCACGCGATGTGAACCTTGTAAGGGCGTGATGAAATTTAGTTAGCATTTTTTTTGCCGAAGGTACAATAAAATTGTGATTTTTTCAATAGTGTAAAATATTTATTATTACAAAATTAAAAATACTCCTAGTTATATTATTAAAAGAACAGTACATCACGGGAATTCTAAAAGTAGGTCATATTTTGTTTAAGGAATAAAATAAAATGTTTGTTTCGAGAAATATTTTTTTACTAGCTTCTGGTCGTAGCTCCGCCCACGTATGTTTATAAATGATTTAAGTACAAACTACTAAATTTAATGTAATTTGTACTTAAATCATTTGGTGAACATTTTCTATAATCCGTGAAAGGCCAAAAGATCATTGAACTTTTGTTACAAGCTTTTATTTAGTTTTTTCAATTCATCAACTTTAACAAAATTATAGACTATTCTGGACTATTAAAATTAGGTACTTACTTAAAAAAATTTGGTGTTTAGCTACTTTTGTTGCTGACTGTACATATATTATCTCTAGCGTTATAACAAGTTTACGCAGTAACAGTACATTGCATAATGATATGACAATTCATAACAAATACTTTTTTAAATTACCAAAAATATTCTATTGAACGCCCGCGGCATAGTTCAACTAAGCGCAGTTGCGCAGTTCCAAAGTCATGTCACGCGGATATTCACGATTAAGGAATATGGCGTCGGAACGAAAAATTTTAGCAAATAAAATTGATAAAATAATGTAAAGAGGTGGATATAATATGATATTTGTGACTTACCGGTGATATGTAATACCATAATCTTTTTTGTTGTGTCTAATTTGAAAGTTCGTACAACTTTTCAGTGCACAATTAGGCATTTTGTCGTGTTTGACCGCTCACGGAGGCAGCCAACCACAGTCAATTTCACTACGCGCTTTTTGTAGTCAGATTGACACCAAAAAAGTTAAGGCCATTTATCGCGCGTTAGCCGTGTCCATACTTTATACGTCAATGAAATCGGTCCAGTTATTTTAGAGCTAAATCGTAACAAACAAACACAGTAATTTTCATCTTTATTAAACTAGTTTAGTTAGCTCTGCATCAACTAGTATTGCTGGGTCAAGCAAGAAAGCAAGTTATTAAACATGGAAAATTTAATCTGTTTGTCACATGGTAAATACAAGAGAACCGTGCACCTCATAAGTTTATTGTCCTTTTGAAATAGATAACCCTGAAATGTCGTCAGTTCTTTTTTTTTATACTACGCCTACAGTGAATGAACTTGTAGTGTGCCTAATGGTAAGTGGGGTACAGCCCATGGACATCCACACAATCTACAAAAGTAGATTGTAGATGCGTCGCTGCAGCTGAGGACTACGGTGTTATGCTTTATATGCCAGTAATATCAAAGCCTGATCTCATCACCACACCGGAACAGGAATGCAAGGTGCTGCCGCCCTCAAACTCGTTCACAAGAGCTCCGCCACCAGTAACTTGTACTTATTTCACAAAATATAACACGTTTTCTAAATTATTCATAGCTGAACATTTTTAAATGTGTTTTCATAAATGAGCGTGCAATTTTTGAGTCCTTTCGAAACTTCATGGCCAAATATTTGTTACAATATAGCCCATTCCCACATGAGACCAAAACTGTATTTGTGTTGTGTATGCCATCAGCTGTGTTCGGATACGCATGACCAATATAAACTGTAACAAATCGAGGACAAAAGCCAACTCTTTCAAAGTTCAAACAGTCAAAACGAAGCCACAATAGAAACCAACAAATCAAAACGAATATCAGAACAAAAATATATTCGCCGAAAACCGTAACGAAACCAATATTATACAAGCTAAATATCAAAGAGGACTCTTTGTTTTGTATAATGTTTAGTATAAAATATTATTACTCTGGTTGCTATAGTTACTCAGAAGAGATAGACCTAAAAAAAAGGGAATGATTGCGTGAAAAAAGTTATGAAAGAGATGTAAGAGAGACGGCCTACAGAGGAGAATCGCCTGCCTCATTCTATTCGAGATAGTCCTTCTTTAGACTTCTCAAAAGAAGAATAAAAGAGCATTTTCACTCTCAATTGTAATAATATAATGTATGTTTATGTATTTATCTATATTAAATATATATATATTTTATTTTTATGTATATTGTATTAAATATCTATGTTATGATTTTATATTTAATAGTATGAACCGTTTATGTAGGTCTGTATAATTGTATACATATTAGTATACACTCAGTTTAGAATAGGCATGATATTATATGTATGTAGTCATAGGTAGTTTATTTTCTTCTCTATAATTATCAATTTATTGTACATTTCCATTTAACCTCAAAAAGTATCTTTTTCCTCTAGCACTCTAAGGTTTGCTGGAAGAAATCCATTTTAGTGGTTAAGCTCGCCTTTGTACATAAATTTAAAATTGTACCTAATATTATTGTATTGTTTTTTCATTTGTACAATAAAGAATTAAAGAATTAAAGAGAATGGAGGAAAAGACGTTTTGCACGGACCTCAGGCAATATTGGATAAGAGCAGGCAGAAAAAGGTTATCATAGATTCTCAGCTACCTATTTATTGCCTTTCTGCTATCAAAAGTACAAGTAAGTGTTCACATTATAACAATAGTATGTATATGTTTTTAGCTCCACCGTACGCTACGTCGATGATAAATATGCTATGTCCTTTCTGAGGTTTAAAATATAACATGACATAACATTACGCCTATATTACCCAAAAGGGTATGGCAGAGGGGTACAACACTCACATTTCACCTGTTATGTTTATGTCCTATGGGATAGGGGATGAGCCTATCGCCATCCACTGGGCACAATTCCAAATCCATGCAGCTATTGTAAATATATTGACGGAAAGCTGTGCCCGACCCGGGAATCGAACCGGAGACCTCGTGGTGAGAGGCGCATACACTTACCACTAGTGCATCGAGGTCTAAAATATCAATGAACCAATTTCCATCAAAGCGTATGGCCAATGATTTAGTTTCAATTTCACAATCTTTTAACTGTAGTTTATTAGAACCGTCTTTTGATGTGTCGCTCTCTCCTTCAATGTTTGAATGGGATAAAAACTAAGCCTTAACCATCGGTTTAACATACCTATAACAGAAATTGGTTTTTAGTCTTGATAGCGTAAAAGACAAAAAAAAAACATTATAATTGTAGTAAATTTCCTTGCTTGTTCATCAATTATAGGATTGAAATAATGTAAACTATTATCTAGTTCTGCAATAGTGATGTCAAATCAAAATAAGACGTGTGACTAATTTCGCGATTCACTCCTGGTTGCGGTCTATGACTTTATGGGTGATTAATTTTATGAGTTTTTATGGTTCAATAAACAGTGATTGAGATAGGATTAGGTGGATGTTTATTAGCTTTTGAATGGACCCAGTAAAATGTGTGACATTGGCTAGTTGGCACTTTTATAGGTACATAATGAATTAGTCACCAACCGACCTTTTATGATTTAAAAAAATGGGGTGCCGAATCTTGTCCGAATTTTCTATTGAATACAGACGTAAGGTGAATTTATTTTTGCCTGTTGAGCTACATACCTGTTAGATGAAATAGGTTTTGAAGTAATTCTTGTTGGGCAGAATGTCTGCCCGACCAAAATATTTCTTAGTCTGAATGCATGTTGACCAAATCAGTGTAAGTCGTAATGTCTGTTGTATGAAATGCGTTTTGGACAAAACATGTGCTGGACGAATAGCGAATTCAAATGCAGTTTGGATGAATTGCTAATTAGGGGCAGGCAGCTTTGAAATCCAAAAGTTATATGTCTGCTGATAAACAACAAACATTGACAGAATATCTAATATGCGGCTTTATTCGTTCTTGTGTTAATCTCCTTAACAATGACAAGCTCATGTCAACGCAATACATACTTCATATTAATGTTATGCAAAATACCACAAATCACACCTCAAAAAGATAAAAGAGCCGAAATCATGTGTAAAATATGACACATTTCTGAATGATATTTATCAAAAAGTTAATCCTCACAGAATTATGAAGGTGACATCATAAGCGAACAAAGAATCTCTAGCGCCTAAAAAATAGCTGCCATTCATTTTCTGACTTCTAATAAGCTTTCGAAGAATCGGCGATATTTTCTTAGAATAAATATTTGACCCGAGATATGGCCAAACCTCAAAAAGACGGTGTGAAAAATGTGATTCCGAAGTGTGTACAAGAAAAATATCGAATTTTACGACACATTGTGGTCATGTTAATGCGACAATGTTTATTGCTATCAATGTATTTTATAGGCTTCGTGATATATTTATTTTATAGCAGTGTTCTTTTTAGCATCTTTCGGCTTTGCTTTATTGTTTTTTGTATCGAGTTACTTTAAAATCTATGACTAATCCTTGAAAGGAAGTTACACTTAAATTCCAAATTTGGCTAACAGGTTTCTGAGTTGGCGCTTATCGTTTTTACTGGCCACTAAAACCCAGCTTCAAGGAGAAACATGAAGGTTTGGAGCTGCTTATCACCGTATGTTAGTCGTAAAAGCCAACATAGGGATAGTTTACTAGCTGATAGGCAATGAGCTGGCATGTTAAGTATTTGCATAGTGTAATTTGGCTTATTAGGTAACACCAAGGCACAAATTACAATAATGATTTTGTCGCAATAATGATTTGTCATTACATTGGGCAATATCTAGATATTGATTTATTAAATAATATTTAAACATTTTTTTAATACTAAAATACATTTAATTATAAAAAGAACAAAATCATACCTAACTATTTACAGCTGAAAGAGAAAAGGGTTATGCGTCAAAAAATACTTCTGCATCTATGTCAAATGCGGGTGACGTGCCCAGAAGGCTGGCGGCATTGCCGCGTTGAATAGCAATGCTCAACCTTATATATTTATATGCAATATCTTACTGTCAAAGAGTAAATATCTTGATTTGGGTAATATAGTAATATTACAGAACCAAAATATGCCCAGAATACTAAACCGAAATGTCAAGAAATCACATTCAAAAACGTTGACAATAGTTATCTCAGTTAACGTATTTCTATAACGATCCACGATGCAGCGATAAAACAAATTATATGCGACAATAAAACGTTAACTAACCAACAAATGAGGAAAAAGGAGCGTTTTGTTCCCGATAAAGACATTATAAAAATCCACCATACGTTTGTTAGCCATATTACTGGTCATTAAGATAACGTTATCACCAAAACGTTTCTCTCTAAGAAAATATTTACCAACCGAGGTATAAAAGGTATCTTGTTTGATAAAAGCGAGATTGTTTCCAAGTCCAACCCACATTCAGTAGTGCATTATGAATTTTAAGTGATTCATGGCATCTAGTTTTGTATGAAATGGGTTATCTTAATTGTTCCCGGGAGTAATTTACCGCCCAAATTTGCTGTCGTTCTGCTAAACAGTAGGTGCTTAATATAACCGTGGTACATTAATGTGACCAAATACATCATGTACCGTTGTTCAAACGTTTGACACAGTTTCTTAATTATCAAGAAAACTTGTTATCTTTTGTCAGACATTTATGAACTTTGTTGAAAATTATGCAAGATCTTGTTTTAATTTATTAAAGCCTACGTGTGTCACACTATACATCTTTATATATTAATTTAAGTCTAGTATAATGCAACTAATAAATAGTATAAAGAAACAGATAAACAAGAAATTATATTTAAGGTAAACTCCTAAGTGCCGTGTTTTCATACTGACGTAAAATGGGTTTAAATTTAATATTATTTAGTTTTATCTATTTTATACACGCATCATATATTAAACACTAAAATACATGTTTGTTTGTAACCATTTTATCAAAATTGTTTTATTCATCAATTAAGTTACTACATAATAGATAAAAAAATAATAATATTAAAGATTAACCCATATTACTTTTGTATGGACAACAGAAAGCAATTGTTACCCCTTAAAATGTGATGTCGATTTTACAATCTAAAAGGCAGCACAATTTAAAAATACACGAACAGTATATTGTAACTTAACCATTATATAAAACTCTCAAATATAGCAGAAACCCTTCACAAAACGCTATAAATATATTTCACACAAGCAGTCCACGGACCGCGTTACAAGTACGCTTATATTCGAAGGGTTAATTAAATATTTGCGGGTGCTGATTCAGTGTGGGACGTTCTTAATGAGCTATCATCACAACGCAGTGTCAACTTCTGCAGCTTCCTCGACAGCACAAAGTATACTATGCACTTCTGGTTTATTGACTGACTTCTTTTTGCACAAACATCCTTCGAGGAGTTCAGATCTTTTCTTGTTGGATTTAATATTCTGTTACTGAGTTTGTTGTTATGACATCTGGAACTTATCTCAGATTTTCTTTTTCTTATTCTGATATAAATAAGAACAGAATTTAAAATACTATCAATATTAGTATAACACACTATTCACAGATAAGAAAAAGAGAAAAACGCTTATGGGGCAAAGAATTTATAAACTGTCATTGGTTTTGGTGCGTATAGAAAATTTTACACTTTAACTTACAGCTATGGACGTGAAGAGCACTTGAATTTCATTTTTACACTTTCTATCGGTCACTCCATCACAATAAAGACTTGGAAGGTTCAATAAGTTTTCTAATATCGTAACAAATCGGTCATAAGCCTGTATATATCCCCGATAAAGGTCTATTCAGCTTCTCACTATCAATCATAGTTTAGCGAAGGTTATATCAATATCACATAGTTGCACACTCACGCTGCCTTTTATGAGAAATTTTTGTTTGGCACTTTGTACTAAGCTCTGAAGAGGGTAATGTCAATCATTGTAATTCTAAGATATGTGTTAAAGTTTGTGAGGAAAATTCTATATTATTAAGATCATTTTTATTTCTTGGGTTTTACATTTACTAGTCATTTTTGAGCGAATCGTTTTTGTATTATTGATTCGATTTTTTGCTATCACGTCTTTTAAGTTGTTAATCATAATAAAATAACCATTTTGGTATATTTTATATTCCCTTTTAATTTAAGCCACCAAATTCTTTTTGTTACAATGTATGACTACAGTAACAATTACTGTAAATAACCAAATAAAATTTCCCTTCAAGGCTTTTCAACCAATTATTCTCCATGACCGACTTGATGACATTAAAACTGATTGAGCGGTCAATCAGAGGCTATACCCCGTAATTTCATGCCGTTTAGCACGGGCCTTTTTACGTAATACTACGATTCCATGCCAGGGGGTACATACTCGTGTTGGACAGGACAAAATCGTGATCGCAATAATATTGTGTCATTAGTAACAGGTGAATGCTGCTAGGCATCATCCTGGGGCCTTAGCTGCATCAGCGGTCAGCTTTGGGTGGTCTAATTTAGTTGATGATGAATAGGGTTTTGTATGACCACAATCTCGAAAATTGAATTGACGGCAAAGTCAAATAAATGAATGTATCGTGTAAAATCACATGCTATGAACGACTCGACTTAACCTATAAAAAAATTGCGTCAATAAAACTATCTCACTTTTAGACTCTCAAATTTTTCCAAAAGTGACTGTACCGTAAAATGAAGAATAAAAGCAAACAGAAATACGTGACCATTTCGGACTGTACGTTGTTTAAATATTTGGAAAGCAATCGGTAATATTGGTACGCAATGACTCTCAAGTGCAGGTCGCGTGCCAGACTTTTATTTGACTATAACATTATTTAATTTTTATATGGGTATCAGTTATTGGAAAAGTATTTACCTAAACTTTATATCAATAGTACTAATAATTGATATTAATGATTCCAACTGAACTTTAAATAATGTTAATAGAGGATTCTTGAATTTAGATGCGTCATTCACAAAAATAAGTTGCATGTTAAAGATCTTTAGGCATTTTTATTTAAGTTACAAGTTATCAAAGCTGCTCTTAAAAAGCGAATGCTTAAAGTTTCCATAAACAATAACTTACTAAGTTGCTTTTAGTGCGTACATCGAGCAGGTGCACCCAATTATTATTAAACAAATGAAGCCCTTTTAAAAGAAACAAGCTCAACAGAACTGGCCTCATTCATTATTATACTCATTTAAAAATAAGGAGAAAATATAATAGTTGTTAAACATGGGGTTCATAATCCTCATCTTGAAATTATCAACTGCAGTTTTGCAAAGTCGTATTCAGTCCGACGAAATTTAAATAGATTTCAAGACGAGAACTCTTGAGCCAGATAATATTCTATTAAGAGGACATAAAGAAACTACACTCAATTTCGTTAGCAAGACTGGATTTCAAAATTGTACTGGTCTTGCAAAATTGCACAGAAAGAGTATAATGCAGTTTAATTAAGCCACACAATCAGCAGCCGTTACCAAAGGAACGCCCCAAACGTGGAATAAATTCTTGAGGGGCTGGAATCAGTTCCACTGTCTGTGGTGATAACTTACAAAATTATACTAACCTTCAAACTGGTCTAATATAATCTCTATATCAATAGCAATAAGGCTAACAGAACTGATTAATTAGTTGTATGACTTACCGTATCATGGGGTTTGACATCACTCCCTGTACGTTTAATTTTCTTTTAATCCCAAACGCTTCGATCTTTATCGTCGAGGGGTTTCCCGTAACGAATTAAACGGATTGCATTGGTGTCGCAAATGAAGCTATTTCATTCCTTTAGAGGTCTCTCGATTGGCAGGGGATAGACAGACGTTTGATTGTTTGGGTTATACCCAGCTGATTTGATATTGGTATCGTCAATTGTACAAACCAGCTTCGCGGTTTGGGGATCAATCGGCTGTCATAATTGGCTTCGTTTCGTGAATTAATTCTTCAACCAAAATTTGTTAGGTAGGTTACGTAACTTAACACTTCTCTAAATTCAAAATCAGAACGTCAATATTCAGCTATTGAATTATTTGATCTTAAATTTTGTTATACCAACGATAAACCAACTTTATACTTTTTCAATATCAGATCCTGTAGTTGATATTTCAAAAGAATCCTTAAAGGAATTTTTCTATCTCCGTGAACAGCCAAAATTTGTTAGGTAGGTTACGTAACTTAACACTTCTCTAAATTCAAAATCAGAACGTCAATATTCAGCTATTGAATTATTTGATCTTAAATTTTGTTATACCAACGATAAACCAACTTTATACTTTTCCAATATCAGATCCTGTAGTTGATATTTCAAAAGAATCCTTAAAGGAAGTTTTCTATCTCCGTGAACAGCTGGAAGAGAAAATGGACTTTGCTTTTGAGTAAACAAAGATCTTTCATAGCGATAGTATTCTTGCCACTAATACACTGAACTGGACCGTAACTTAAAAGAAAATTACTCGACCAAGTCGCAGTACAAAGTCAACGCTGTCATGAAGACGTAAAACAAAACTTCACAATACATTTCAGTGTAAGAAACGTTTCAAAGAACTCCTAAGATAGTCTAGAGCGCTTTACGATTTGCAAACAAAAGCCAAACAGTCTATTGTCTATCGATTGTAGCCCGGAGTGCAGTTTGTCGTCAAAGGCCTTAAGTTGCTCTTTTCATAGCCTTTACTACGTGTTACTAGTTACTACATAATTTTGCGAGTTGTTCAAGAGCTTGTTTCAAGTTATTATATTATGGTTTCGCAATTTTGTTTGTATTGACGAGGACTTCTCTCGCGAGTAAGTTGCTTGTTGCAGTTTGTTGGGAGCCTTATTTATTGCTGTATTGTCGCAGAGATTGTATTGTCTGATTTTATAGCCTATTTTACTTAGTATTGTGCTTCTTTAAGATACCTATATACAGCACTGTATAATACTACGAGAATACGTAGTATAAAAAAAATAAGTATTTGCAATATGTTTTTATTTATCTATATGTTAATGGAGAAAACATTAACTTTTTGCTGAGCTTAATTTCCTCAAAATCACCAACGAAAATATCTCCAGTCAAGCCCAAAGGTTTTTCTACTTCTTTTGGGTCCTATAGATCGTCATTTTCCAAGTCTTAACTACTTATTTGGAGAGAAAACTATGAGCTTTATTCTTTCAAAATGATATTTTTATACTACCAAGATTATTGATACGTTTTACGATATACCGTTTGCCGGACATCAACCCTTCAAAGAAGTAGGTTTTATATTTGCTATACAAAAATACGAAACAAACATTATCTAATTTTTTTTTATTCTTTATTTTGACAAAAAATTGGCTCATAGAAAAGACCACTCATAGCGTCATTTTTTGAAATCACAGATTTTAAGCAATGACTTAGTCAGTGTTCTCACTAGGATTTTCTTAACGCAAAAAAAACATGTTTTTTGAAAAATTTAACATTGTTTATCATCCAATTTGTTTGGTGATTTTTTTTTTTGATATAAAAATATCCGCTTGAAGTTAACACTGTATGAAACGTACCGTATAAACGTATCATGTATATAATCTGTACTTTCAAAATATATCTACCCTGTTTTTAACAGCTCAATAAATCTCATACACTTTTACGCATATATTCAATAAAATTCACGTTAATTATTATTTCCTGTTACGATGGGACCAGTGGTAGGGCTCGCGTCTCTATTGGGAACATCCCCTAAAGCTCTTCATGTGTTCTTTGCTTTGTTTCAAGCTTTAGCATTATCGTTCGCTTGTTTCTTACTCGTATGATCCCATCTTTCTCTTAAAATCGATGTAATACATCTTAAAGAAGAATTTCTTAACTTTGAAACTGTAAAGTAGCATTTTACATGAGCTAAAAAGTTTTAGTCTAACGATTGACATTTGTAAAACTAAAGAACTTGCAAAGTCTATTTAGGTAATTGTTGTAATCTTGTTTGCATATTCGATAAAACTAAAAGAAATCATGAAAACATTTTTTTTTATGCTACGCCCACAGCGAACGAACGTGTAGTCCACCTGATGGTAAGTGGAGTACAGCCCATGGACATCAACAATCCACAAAAGTAGATTATAGATGCGTCGCTACAACTGAGGACTACGGTCTTATGCCTCATGTGCCCGTAATTTCATGGCCTGATCTCACCACCAAACCGGAACACAGTAATGGAAGCACTACTATTTGGCGGCAGGTTAAAGGTGGTGGTGCTGCCGCCCTCGAGCTCATTCACAAGAGCTCTACCACCAGTCAACAAACATCTTGCGTATATCAACATAACATAACATCTATATTGCCCAGAAGGGTATGGTTTAGGTGTACAACACCCACACTTCACCTGCTATGTTTAAGTCCCACTGGATAGAGGGAGAGTCTATCGCCATCAACCGGGCACAATCCCAACTCCATGCTGCTCTAAACTTGACCCGGGAATCGAACCCAAGATCTCGCAGTGAGAGGCGCATAAGCTAACCACTAGACCATCGAGGCAGTTGAATATCAAAATATATCAAATTGAGCTTTAAATAGTTAATAATAATAATGAAACTGTAAGCAAATTGCAAATACCCGAACTTTGAATCTGGATTAATCTCGTCACGTAAGAACGCAGTTTTATGTTGCTATGTTAATTTCTAGTTCTAATAATAAATAACTTCGTCAGAAAACAACACAATTCTCAAAGGATTCAATCCACTTACTGAACAAATTATGATCGTACCTACTGTATAATCATACAAAGGAGCTTTTAAACAACTTATGATACGTATGTAGGAAATATTCGTATGCATAACATCGCCCTTTACATGTGATGTAGTGCGCTAGCCAAGTTCTTCCGAGAATCAAGAAAGATGCTATTATTACGGAGCATCCGCAAGCATTCAACATTATTTCATGGCATGGATATTTTAAAGCAATACTATATTATTTTTTTTGTAAAATCGTGCATATTTTAAATATTTAGTGCAATTAAAATTTAAAAATAAATTTGGATTTTAGATTATATAGAACGCCAGAAGCAATAACACTTTCCAATTGTCTTAATGACAAGGCCAAATACACACATTCACTCACACAAACACACCCAATGAAAAATCTTAGTGATGTCATGTTTTTGATTGTAAAAATACATAAAAATATATAAGTAGGTCATGGAGAATTTCACGATAGCATCGGTTATAGACGCATACCCAGGTTTTTTAATGACATGTATTTTTTCATGAATTTACGATCTTAATCACAAAACATTTTGGAACTTGGCTCTCATTTTTGTACAACATTTTTGCTCATTTTATTACAGACAACATCAGCCGCTTCATCCGTTCCTTTATAATAACATGAAAGTCCCAATTCGCAAACAAGTTAATACGTTTCGACTACAGTGCGTGCTTTTCCCCTAATATAACCATTTTGGAAAGGCACTCATGTAAAATACGAGCCTCTTTCAATTATTGTTTCTAACATACTCGCTCGCATCATTACCATACGAATTAGTTCCCGAAATGGGGCATATTTACTAAGAAAATATTGGTTTATCTACAGAATACCGAATCAGATGTAAAGCTCACTCTCTTGTTATGCGTAGTGTAAAATAGATTCCGGTAATAAAATGCAAATTAACTCTTAAGCATACACATGAAATTTTGGTGTAACGCTTCAGAATTAAGCGCTATTATAATGAACATTTTAAAAACACGTCTTGTGTGTTTTCCACTCTGACAGAGCAGCATTGGAAATTCTAATTTGTAAAGAAATGGGTTAGAAGGTTTTAGGTTTATTACAAAGAAAAACATCATGCAACGGTGTTTGGTAATTCTATAGCTACAGGGCCAGCTCTGATATGTGAAAATCTTTGGATTTTTAGTAACTAATTTAACATTGCAACATAATAAATAATACGTATACCTTATAGATCAGTGTCTTTTTTACACTGCCGTTAACAATCGCCTGCTCACTATTCTATGTTAAATAAACAAATTGAAATTACTAGAAACACACTGCATCCTATTTAGACAGTGCACCAACTGAGGTATGCTCTCTTGCATAAATATTTACAGTTCCGGATCACTAGCTTAGATGATTACATTATACGCGCATATGTAATGCATCGCCACGGACCGGAACGGAGTCGATGGGCGGAATTCGCTTTCGTTTATTAGAGGGTAGTTCAAATTTTAGCGAGGATAAAGCGGTTTAATTTTAAATTAACGGTCGCCCGCGGCGAGTGTGCGTTCTCACGATGGGTTTACTAGCCTTTTTGTGCTTGTAATAATTTTATTTGAAAATAGAACGTTACAGAGATTACTCAGCTTTGTTTAATAAGTGGCCCACTATGCGCTGTCTTTCTTGCAATTTTTGTAAGGACGCCACCGAATTGTTGGCATTACATTTTATAAATTCTGAGGCCCAACCCTATGCGTGAAAAAAGAAAATCAGTCGCAACGGCGCGGTGACGTCACGCGCCTTGTGAACAGTCTTACAAGCAAAAGATTTATACAATGCAAAATTCTAAATGAGCAAGGAAAGGTTCAGACACCAGGGAATGTTGATTGCGCGGTCATTCTCCGTGGTCCATTTGATTTAGTATGCCTTGCTCTAAACACGTGCATATCACATAACGACAAACAAATATCATCCAAAATTGATAAATTAAACCTTATGCAAATGACAATAAAGGTGTTTATCAACGTATATAAAGCTCTCTTGTATACGTTAATTAAGCGATATTTCACCCGGTGACGCTTGGCGCCGTCTGCTAAACGCCTTGACGAAATAATTTCTAGAAAGTTAAGTTTTCTTTGATATTATTTTAGTTGTTTTAATTGAAAGTGAACAATTAAGAGTAGTTGTTGGGACTGGGGCAATTTGTTGAATTGAAACTTAATGATCGGAAAATTCCGGTGACCTCAAATAGTAGTTCGAGTTTCGTTTAGGCTTAAACTATTGTGTTTGTTTGAAACAATGCAGACTATTAGATATTCTCTGAATTTCACTTGTGTCTCTATTTCGTACATATTGTACTGTTCTGAACGGTTTGAACGTCTGGGACTGACGCTATACGTCTGTCCCAGACGTTGAAACCTATTGTATTTGATTGATACCTAAATATTTATGAAATTTATACACAACAAATAAAACAGTTAAATAGGGAACGTTTTTTGTTATTAAAATTTCATATTACTAGTATCTCATATTTTTTAATTAGGGAAATAACTCTTATCAAATACAATTGAGTGTACGGTGGGCGTAGTGGTTAACGCGGTCGCCTCGCCACTTTCAACTGCGCTGGTGTTGTGTGCTCGATCTTCTCCACTCGGGACAAATCTTTGTGTGAACTGCAAAGATTTGTTCTGACTCTGGGTGTGCTTTGTATGTGTAAAATATACGTTTATGTACAACCTCGCAACACAGGAGCAAATGATTCGTTTAAAAAAAGAATTAAGTAAGGAATGTTAGCCTGCCGCCAAATAGTATTGCTTCCATTACTATGTTCCGGTTAGGTGGTGAGATCAGGCCCTGAAATTACTGGCACATGAGGCATAACACCGTAGTCCTCAGCTGCAGCGGCGCATCTATAATCTGCTTTTGCGGTTTGTTGATGTCCATGGGCTATACTCTACTTACCATCAGGTGGACTACACGTTCGTTCGCTGTGGGCGTAGTATAAAAAAAAAAGTTCCTGAACATCCAAACAATTTTTTCTACAAAAGCGACAGTACCAACAAAAGTAATTTTGAAACGTATGTATTAAAATAATTTGTGTTTTACTCCACACTTAGTACACACAAAATTTATATTACAAACTAAATTACATTTCATGACATCAAGAATGCTTTGCCCGGAATAGTTATCAATAGCTAATTTAAATTATAATTTTCCAATACAAACGGCAATAGGCAGGCTTATTTGAAAATTCATTGCAAACAACACCATTTCCGTTGAATTAAATTCTGATTGTTCGGTCGAAAATGATGTGTTTAATTTAACCGGGACATACGAACAATACCGGCATTATACATAGCCAGTTGGTTGTAGTTTTAATGAACGAAATAATTAAAAGTTTATAAAAATATAATGGCACGGATTGCCACAAAAATCGTTGCCCCAAGAAGGACACCGTCGTCGGGGTAGACCTAGAAGGCGCTGGCGGGACGACCTAGATGCCTACAACAACAACTGGTGGGAAACTGCAGGAGATAGAGAGGAATGGAAACGTTTGGGGGAGGCCTTTGCCCAGCAGTGGGACAGTGAAGGCTAAAAAAAAATATATATATATAATAATCTAACATATTATCACGCCCATATCACCCAGAAGGGTGAAGTATTGGTGTATATCACCCACATTTCACCTGTTTTGTTTAGGTATCATGTAATGAAGTATTATTCTATCGCCATTTACCGCAAAAATCACAAATCCAACTCCAAAATAGCACTTTACCACTAACCAAGGACAAAAATCCCAATTAACACTTTTGCTCGACCCAAAAATCTAACCCGACACCAAGGGTTTTATTTTTAATTGTTTTAGCAAACGACTCTATTGAGTACTTATTTCATTAGACTTTTTTTTAAAAATACGATTGAATTATTTCCTAACATTGTTTTCTATCTCAGGGTAAGTTTGTCTAAGCTCTAGCTTCATTTAACTAATAAAAACTACTAGACCAAACTGAAAGATTTATTTAAGAGAGCTATTTCGCGTCGAACAAAAAAGAATCACGCGAATCAGTCCATTAGCCGCGACGTAATCGATGTACATACATAGAAAAAAAACATACCGGCCGAATTGAGAACTTCCTCCTTTTTGGGAAGTCGGTTAAAAGCTGAATGAATGGCACCCCTATCTCTATCTTTGACGTCACCAGGCTTCCGTATCCAAAAATAGAAAAAGTAAATGTTTCCCGCATCATCCATTATCTGATCAGGGTTGTCACTGCGACAGTAAACGCGTTCGAAGCGTGTCAATCTTGAGGACTGCAAATCTTCATTTATCATCTCCAGGCTAAGGCTTTCGAACAATACAGTGTTGGATGGGTATACATACAGAATGAATGCGATATAGCAACATCATATTGAAACCGCCACTTCCATTCATTTCTTCCGCATTTTTTTTCCAAACCGACCAACCAAAATGCGTTTCTTGACAAAGTGAACATTGCGACCATCCAATTTGTTCAGAAAACGTGAGAAATTAATACGTTAAAATATTTAAATATCAAAAATAGAATAGAATAAAATAAAAAAAACTTTATTTTCATAAATTTTCATAAAAATACGAGAACACAATAAAGTGATCTCTTCCACCTATGGATGGACAGATAGGAAAGAGAAAGTGTGGTTGATTTTTTTGTTATCAATGCTAAAATTGTGCATAAATTAAAAAAAATAATGGTAAGATTACCTAATATAAATAAATAAAATATACGAATAGAATCTGTGGTTCCAATAAATATCGCTATGACACATTCACCCTGTATCATGTATGTAGCAATTTGTATAGTATAAGGTATAAGGTTCTTGTTATGATTGTTGGTTGTTTGATGACGCAACGTTACATACTATCAGAGCCTGAAGTAAGCCTGAAAAGTATAACAGATATAACGTGACATTAATTAAGCAATCAAAGTTTATTAAGCAAAACTAATCTAGAGATAACAGCCTCGTTTGTCTAACTACTGGTACTGATCCTTAATTTACACTTATACATAACTTAATAACTAACTCAAAAAAATATACTCAAATAAACAATAACAATCGTTTTAAATTAAAACAACAAAGTAAATATTTATACAATTCATTAAAATTCATTTGGTATGCATTCAGTCTATTAGGTAAATTAAACCGTACATTTATAAAAGGCAAAACAAAAAACATATTAACTTTCCAATTAGGCTTTGCCGCAGCCAAGTAATTAACCATAAATGCTTTACGCGCCTGAAACGCAGTTAATCGAATCGATGGAGATGGAAACACAGACAAAACGAGTTAATAATAAATGATGGCGGTGAGCGATTGATATCGGTCTCGCTCGCATATCGATATATTGCGAAATCTGTCTATCACATCACTAATACATCCCATTTGTCATTGCTAGTGACGTGTGTATGATTTTCGATGTATTAGTATTCAGGATTATAGGAGTATTTTCACTATGCATAGGTATGTGGTAACTGTGTTGACTCGATAATAAGAGCCCTACATAGTGAAATGTATATAAATGCGCAAATGTTTGTCTCGAATTCACAATAACACTTGGCTATTATTATTACTATTATTTCTGTAGTAGTATTTTTGTATGAATATTTTTTTGAGAAATATCATACATACATACATACATAACATCACGCCTTTATTAACGAGAAGGGTGTGGCAGAGGTGTTCAACAACCATATTTCACCTGTTATGTTTAGTTCCCATTGGATAGGGATTGAGTCTTTCGCCATCCACCGGGCACAATTCCAACTACGTGCTGCTATTATAAAATTCCTGACAAAAAGTTAACAAATAACACTTTAATCGACCCGGGTATCAAACCTTATATTCACTGTCATGGTGGAACTATACATGATATACTTCTATCTCTTTTTCGGTAAACCACTTGAAAATGGTTCAACCTGCAGCTATATATCATGATCATTGGCGTTGAGCATTTTCAATATAGAAATTTTCCTATGTGATAAAAAAAACTGCAACTATATTCGAGCTATCTGTTGTTGTTAATCTCCTTGTAGTCCATCAAAGTGAGGTACAGATCACTGAGACTATTCGTCATAAGCCTTTGGCGACTGCTTGTCTCGACGCCTATGTACGTCTGCAGGACTTGGCCTTTAACGCGGGGTACAACCTTCTTCTGCATATTACGTTTATCACCAGCCTTCTAAACACAAAAGTTTTGTTGTGTAATAAAATAAACTGAAATGAAATTCATTGTCATGGTGAAAACAGCGACCTATCTGTTATTGTTAATCTCCTTGTAATCCTTCAAAGCGAGCTACAGGTCACAGTGACTGTCTGCCATAAGCTTTTGGTTACTGCATGCCTCTACGTGCCTTTGCAGGACTTGGTTAAAGCGTGTGGTTGGATCTGGAGGCAATAGAACATTTATGTATTAGACAGAGGTACATTTTTAGAGATGATGCCACAGATTTGTATATAATATATCCCGAGTTAGATAGGGTAAATTCCTAGACAGGGTAAACTTAATGGATAATTGGCAAACTAGCGTGTGAATTTTTGCTACACAATAAATTAACAATATGACTTCATGCAAACATATACTAGGCAAGTTGGTGCCCTGTGTAAACTATTGGCACGTGATAAACGTCTATTCACAGAATCTTTCTATTTAAAACACGTTTGTGGATAATGCTCTGTTTCTATTATTTTTATAATAAATAGGCACTAAAAAATATCATCGTGCTCACTGCTTTATTAACTAATAGTACAATAATTCTTGTCTTAATTTATTCATATGACATAAACTTACGAAGATCCGCTGAGTTAATAAATATGGCAACTCTATTGATGTCGCTACTTCCTCTGTTTTCCAACATTTCTCAAGCATAAGAACGCACACAATATTTTACAATCCCACTCATTATAAGGCCTTGAGCACAACGCATATTCTGCGTTCAACAATCAACAACAACACCTACACAACGCTCGTTTTGGAGCATGCTTTCATCGTGACAATATCCCATTGTTTTTAGAAACAATTGAAAATAAAATCAGACTCTGGATTAAAATAATTGCGTAGTCTTACCCACTTTTTGAGATTGGGTAACATCACACATTTTTTCTTTTTATTGAATGTCCGAATTATGATAAATATGATAGGTGAAGTGTGGTTTTTATACACCTCTGCCACACTTCTATGTAATAAAGAAGTAATGTTATGTAATGCTAGGCTATTCGTACCTATTTCTTTAAAAACATGTAGGTTATATTGCTATCTGGTAGTTGCCTACCTACTCCTTATTTGCTTATTAAGAGTTTCATAATATCTGTTATACCTATTGCATGTTCTTTGCTATAAAATAAGGATCTTCAATTAACGTGCTTATAAAAATTCGGTGAGTAACAAATAGCATACGGATATAAATAAACATATATAGCTACACATATTTTTTCAGGAGTTAAAAAGCGCTAATTTTCTAGCTTTAGTAGCTTGATCAACTTGAAGTTTGAAAAATGAAAACCAAAATAACGTCTAGTCACACATTCGATGGGCACCAACATACACACGCGTATTTTGTTCGGGGGTTAAAAAACTCAAATTTTCCAGCTTTGGATGCTAGGCAAACATGTAGCAGCTTGATCAACTGAAAATTTGAAAAAGGAAAACCAAAATGGCGTCTCGTCAGTCATTCGATAGGCGTCTGGCGCTGGCGACGAGTGTGTCGCGTGCGCCCAGAATTTACAGCCGCAATTAGTTATGTACGGGACGCACGACAAACGATGTAGGTTGACAAATGGTCGGCTGTTGGGCTGGGTGCGACTGCCCGCAGACAATGAACGGGGTACTCGATCGGTCGATCATTCGGTGAATAGTATAAGATTGTGTAACCGAGAGAATAGTTTGTATACCATGCGCTAGCGTCTTTAAAATAAATTAGAGCGAGTAATAAAGATTAGAAAATAAAAAAAATATTTAACACCAAAAAAATGGTAATGATAACCAATACAATCGTAAAATTTGATACCTACTTAAAAATAAAAAGACGTTCACCAGTAATATTTAACTAAGTAAAATTCTGATGTTTATTAATACATGCACTTACGCTTACCTACCTATTTCAGATTTGCAGATCCGGCAAAAATAAATCAATTTAATTATACATCAAATAACCCTACTTTCAAGTAATGTTGTTAGTTGGATAAAAACATACAACTCAAAAAAACAAGCTGCATAACGGAAATAGTTCAAATGTTTGTCTAACAGACAAATCATAGACAGTTGGATTGACAGTTGCAACCTCCGAAAAGCCTGCGAAAACCACGCTTCAAAATGCAAACTTTCGAAAAATAGCTCTAGTTCACACCTAGCAAATCCAAGCTTAACTACACCTATATGCATAGAACAGAACACTTGTACGTATATAGAACCACTCCAATTAGTTACTAGCATCTAGTGGCTACAAGACACGTCGGGTTAATCCCAGCTTACAAGCGCAACTGTACTAAACAGCCGAAATCCTCTACAATGCACTGTATTCGTGTCTTTGAAGCCTATGACAGGATCAAAAGGCCCTGCTGCCAACGGATTAGGATTGTAAACCTATATTGAGTGAAGTGTGTGCAGAAAATGACCGGCGTAAAGGGCATTTTAGATTGCGGCCAAGTGGTGTCGATAGCAACTGTGTTGATGGATTGTAGTGAATAACGCTTTTGTTTGCAGCTTGCGGTGGCTTTTCACTCAAACTGGCGGACTTCACTTGTTAAATAGAATAGATAATTATCCTTTATTAAGTTTATAAACTCACATTCACCTGCAACTTTACTTTTTTTATTGTTATTGTATACAACTTTATCATCTATGTTATACTGTACTGCGTACTGACTATTGTATTCCAACAATAAGGGAACGGCACTGTTACTCCTTCACACAGGTTATTCTGTAACCTATCTAGGAGAACAGAATCACACCCACTTTATTTGTAGTAAACTATTCATTACTATTAATGTACTACTAATACCTAATAGTGTAATCTTTGTACTTACTGCATTATTTTTTACGTAAATAAATTATTATTATTAAAAAATAAAAATAAAAAAACTTTCCTTGTAATAATAATTTCCTTTACTAATACTTGTATTCTAATATAATCTAAGATCAGATATCTGTTACATTTTCCGTCGACATTATTTCACATTCCCTTTACTTTTTAAGCACCTAAATCATCTCTTACGTACACACCAAACATAACCAAGTTACTTAATACAGTTCAGCACCAAAATAGCTCAGCGCTCATGCAACACATTATTTTACACCGAAACAAATCGAGAAAAGGAAATGACTTGTACTTGCGATATTAACAGCATGCATACGTTAACAAGATGTTGGTAGTGGAATAGTGACTGTTATTGATTGAATCTGGCTGCAAAGAATGTGCTGCATGTTCTATTTCTGTGAAACATAATACGGGTTTAATTTTAATATCATTCAGTTTTTATTAATTTTTATAGACAAATCATAACTAAAATACATAATTGCATGTTTTTTCGTGACCATTTTGTCGAAAGTATTTTAATCATTAATTGAGTTACATACAAATAAAAAAAATTAAATAATTATTTTGGAAAAATAGGCGCCATCAAGCATGCATTTTAGTGTTTTAGATATGATTTATTCATAGAAATAGATAAAATCTAAATAATATTAAAGTTTAACCCATAGATATTACTTTTATATTAAAAACAGCCAAGCATTTTTTTCCTCTTAATTCCTGTAAAAAGTCTGATACTAGTTAGGAGCCAACTACGAAACATAAGAAAATAACCCTGCAAGTATGTTATTAAATTAATTAATAGACTTGACCACCTTCTAAAATAGTAACTAAACGTCACAACAATTACCATATTAAAGACCACCTACACAAGGAATCTTGACTAATAATTCATGAACTTTGTAATTCACGACGCGTCCTCAGGCAATAAAGTAATCAAAGATTGAGCGTTGACAACTTGCACGATATACATTCAGTTAACAGCCATACAATTCATGTTAGTTGCTTTTTAAGTAGTCATTATATGCAAATTACCGGATCGTGATGATGCCTGTCTTGATAGACCGAACGTGTTCCACTGCTCTCGCGACACACCGGTTTAATATTCAACGAACATGTTGTGATAAATCTTGGAGAATCGCGCGGATACTCGATATACGCACGGATTAACTAGGTACCTACTGAGTATCGCTATGGAACATCTTTTTACTTTAAAAAAAAGAACATAGTTTTTTGTTTTCACGTTCTGGCGTAGCTTATAAGTCAAACGTGATAACGTGTAAATTATTTGTTTATTTGTAATAAGTTGCTTGATTTTCAATCTACAATTTCATTATTAAGCTGTGGCTCCTGCTACCGATATATAGAAAACGAACGATATTTGAACGATATCATTCAATTCTAACGGAAGTGCGCCAAAATCAAGCGTTTTGATTGGCTCAAAAAATGTTTTGTTCTGATGTTTATGTCGTAGTTACGCGAGACGGCTTTTTATACATAACTTAAACTCTTTTGAATATTCGAAAGATTAGAGAAACACGAATTTGAATTTGATACAGCCATTTAGAAGATGCTTAGCACTGAAATATTGTTCTTGTTTGACTACTTACAACAACAACTGTATGCCTTGATGGTTTAAGGTAGTATGCACCTCTTACCGTGAGGTCTTGGGTTCGATTCCCGGGTCGAGCAAAGAAATTTGTGAAATTCACAATAGCAGCACGGAGTTAGAATAGTGTCCGGTGGATGGCGGTAGGCTCACCACCTATCCCATGTGACTTAATTATAACAGGTGAAATGTGGATGTTGTATACCTCTACCACACCCTTCTGGGTATATAGGCGTGATGTTATGTTATGTTTGACTAATTACAAAAATCCAACTTCTTCTCTCTGAGCGGTTGATCATGCAATATTGCCAAAACCTTCCAAACTATAAAGCAGTGTATCCCATTCTCAGAAGTGGAAGCGTAATTGTTTTGAAAGTAACTGTCAGTTAGACGTGTGGGAGTTTGTATGGCCAATCCAACTTGCACTATTCACAGTTTGCACGAAATAGCAAACCATAACTTAGGCAGGTACAAAACAGGGTAGTATAAACTTTAACTCTATCTATCTATTTAACTGGCTAGAGTAGGTAAAACTATTTTTTCAGCACATTATAAATATATATTTCATATACAAATTATACAGAATAAAATTTCCTTTGAATTTTTTCATGATAATATAATGTTATTATCTACATTTAAAATTGTCTACCAATGTGATTATCAGTCAAGTAGGTAGATTTCATAAACGAATAACCATCACATCTTTCTATACTCAATAGCTGATATTAAAACTTTAAGTTTTAAGTCAGGATTTAGGTATACTATACCCGATTGGAAATCTATTAGTTTTTTATTATTAAAAACGTTATAAAATAATTCAAAGCATGCATTGAAAATGTACTCTGTAATCTATCAAATATCAACACTCTACTACCACTTGCTTGCCATTTAGTTTCAAAGTTGCCAAAATAACTGTGCAAAATATACCTAACTCAATAGTATTTAGCAAACTTATAGCTAGAGTTCTTATATTCCCATTAGGTGTAACACAATCGGTAAGTATGCTAATGTTGGCCGAAACAATGGTGATATAAGATCGTTTAGAGGAAAGGTTTTTGTGCTAATTTATGTTACTGCCACTCGGATTTGTTAAGTAAATCTAGGTGTTTAGGTAACTGTGATTTACTGGCCAAGAATGAAACAACTGCTGCAATTAATAGTTCTGTTGGAAACGGTCTCAGCTGACGGTGATAAGAGATGAATTCGCTGAATTTATCTATGACTCAAACTGTTTGTAGACATTGAAGGAATTTGAGCTTGAATGTTTTGATGTTAGTTTCGTAACTATGGTTGGTTACTGTAAAATTATTTGATAAAAATTTAAAGCATTTTGCTCTTTTTTGGTTTTTTTACTAAAATTACAATTAGCAAATTAAAATTACTTCTTATTAATTACTACTACTATTATTCTGAGCACGTCACTCTTTGTAATATATATGACGGAGAAGTGGCTTGGGTAAGAGCTTCTTGTATACCCACTTCTGATGACGGAGAAGGTATCTCCAGAGTGTTTTTAAAAAGTGTGACGTCAGCTTTCATGATTCCTCATTTAAGTTCTCCAAAGGAAAACTTTACATTACTTTTATAAGCTTCGTTTATTCAACGGGTAGTGTAATTACGTCACAGAGAGGTCCGTACTGTGCGGTGGCTCGAGAGCGACTGTTTCTTTATAATAAGACTCGGCCACGTGCACGAGTTCACAATTTTGTAGGTTAAGTATTGAAATTCTATTACATCGTAATCAACTCAAAAATAATCAACTGATGGCTTATTACCCAATTTGAAGGCAATCAAATTATTAATCCTAATTATTATCGACGAACAGTTGTAATTGCGCCGAGATATACCTATATAATAAATAATAGCAAATTATTCAAAAGAATTCTGTATTTTACAGACCGATGTCAGATTAAGGGTAATTAATCAGAAAGAATTCTTTACTATCATACATTAATGTAAGCAGAAAAACATAAAATATCCAACGCAAATAAGTCCAATTTTGCCAAACCCTTCCACCATAAATCACAATTTGATCAGTTTCCCATAACAGGGCAATAATTTATTTGTTTTGATAGATTTTTATCACTTCCCTTCATAATATCTGCGGGCGGGATTGCTCTGCGATTGCGATCAGCAAATCTGAAATCAAATACTCGAATTCTCGTTTGGGGTGCTTTTGATTTAAAACAGGACCGGGTGCAGGGGTAGTTGGAAAGCATAAATTGAATTCTTATCTCAAATCAGTCCTAAGAGAATTTCTCTTCACTCAATTATTCTATTATTAATTTTAGCTTCGGTAGAATTCATATTTTACGCTCAATGTTCAGTTCCGGACAATTTTCTTGTATCATTCCGCCTTCATCTTTAAAAACTATTTCACTTCACTTTTGTCCATTAAAAGTAACTAGTTTCTCGTAAAACCTTTATCAGCTATTCTATTTGGCATATAATGTTTGACACGTTTCGACTATTTTCATTAAACTCGTAGGAATGTTTAATTTCGTTTACATTTTTACTTAAATACGTGCTCGATTTTGATACAAGGTATTAAATTTCTAACATAAAATAAAAAAAAACTGTTTATCTTGATCGTGAATCGTCAGTTGAATGACGCGTTAAATTGCAGCCATGGCGCCACCAAATGACGTCATAAAGTTGAAAAATATCTCTGTTATTATTCGCCTCTTGATTATTTGGTTCCGGCCGAATGTTCAAGGGGTAAGCTTTACTGGTTTCACCATAAACATAAATATTTCTAAACATTTAGTGAAATGATCGACGCTTGTAGAATACAAATCGACGTCATTGAGTTAGCGACATAAATTCAAATGAGATCTGCTTTTCTTTTGATAAATAGATTGAATATGATAGAAATTGATTAGACGACCGGATGGCGGAGTGGGTAGTGTACCTGCCTGCGACGCCGAGGTCGCGGGTTCGATTCCCGCTTAAGACAAAGCTTTGTGTGCATGAACATGGGGGTTTGTCTTATTCTGGGTGTTTCTATGTATAATAAGTATGTATTTACAAAAGAAAGGTATATATGTATTAGTATCAGTTATTCTAGTACCCATAATACAAGCTCTGCTTAGTTTGGGACTAGATGGCGTTGTGTGTGAGTTGTGAAATATTTATTTATTTATTTAAATAAAAACAGAAAAAAATATACAATAAATATTCCGTTTTACTAGTGCCTTCTCTTTAGAGTGCAAGACTGGCTGCGACTCAGGCGCGACGTGTCAAACTCTCTTGAAAATGCCTTAAAGTATAGGTGAAACCGCGGTCGACTAAATAGACCAACATTACGTAAGTAACACCCGTATTTCATAATTTTGAATAGTGCCTTCTCACTAATAAACGTTACGTTATGTAGCCATGAGTTACATTTTACGTTATTTCTAAGGTTAAATCAATTACCACTTTTTCAGTCTTTATGATAAGCATGAAAATCGTGACTGGCAGGTGGATGTTACGTTAGAACCATCGCTAGGTCAAACAGGTCAACTACCTAACCGTCAACTACTTTTAAGATATGAGTTGTACGAATTAAGAATTAAAACTGGCCAAGTGCGTGTCGGGCCACGCGCAATTAAAGTGTTCCGTTGATAGTCGTTTTAACATATTTTGGACTCAAAAAGGATTTATTATCTAAGTAACAACTTCATACAAGTCATTATTTTCAAAGGTTTTTGTATTATAAAATAAATAAATATTTCAGGAAGCACACACAACGCCATCTAGTCCCAAACTAAGCAGAGCTTGTACTATGGGTGCTAGAATAACTGATACTAATACATATATACTTTTCTTTTGTAAATACATACTTATTATACATAGAAACACCCAGACTAAGACAAACCCCCCATGTTCATGCACACAAAGATTTGTCTTAAGTGGAAATCGAACCCACGACCTCGGCGTCGCAGGCAGGTACACTACCCACTCCGCCATCCGGTCGTCGGTTATTGTTGAACAGTTTCAAGTAACCGCATTTTACAATGTGGGTTCTTATTAGTTTCGAACTAATAAAGTTGAGGTATCTACTATAGTTTTTCTTAAAATTTCACTTAATTTTTTAGCTAACGGATTGAATTTTACAGAGGCGTAGGGTGGGAGGGGACGCCCTAATATAACAAAGAATTGTCCTTTAAAGTTAATTATCTCGAAAACCCTAAAAAGAAAGGATGCTTAACTCTTTTTATTGACATATCAGTAGGTGAATATAAAATAAATAAAACAGTCTGGTGACTACAAAAGGCATCTTTATTTCAAAAAGTATTCTTACTCAGCTTTCAAAATATAAAATAAAATATTTAAAAGCTCTTTATAAATAATTTTAATAATGTAGCCAACAAAAACAGCCAAAAATAAGACAGTTATCTCCAAATTATTGAACGTAAAACAAATATCATAAAGAAAATTATAACTAGCTCTGAAGGCTTCATGTTTGCTTGTGGCCACATACCCAAGTAGCATTACAAGCTGTATAAAAGCTGTACTAGAGCGTAATTTTATACTTAAAGCTGTATAGTAGCTGTATAAAGGCTGCATAAGCGCTTATACAGCCCTTATAAGTGTAAAATGGGCACAAGTTATACAGCGTTTAGTGTTATAAGAGCTGTATAGTAGCTGTATAAAGGCTGTATTAGAGCTGTTATTTGGTGTCAAAAGAAACTACAATACTTTTGTAACTCTCTTATAACACTATTGTAGAACTTTAACTCTCCAGATGGTATCCTAAACGTAGCTTGTAAGAGTTTAAGTTCTACAATAGTGTTATAAAAGAATTACAAAAGTATAGATATTTTAATGTACATCATATTTTTTATCTACATTATGCAAATTATTATAATGGCAAATTACTTGCTAAGAAAAACATATAAATGATCTTGAACTTATTGGTTTGGTGAAAATAACGTGCAAACCAATATTTATTGTAAACCTGTATATGGTTTTCGGTAAAATATTCGCGCGCCAGCATAAAAATCAAGAAAAACAAAAGAAATACTGAATATCGGTAAGTAAGTTTTTGTATTTTAAGGTTAGAATAACAACATTTTAATTTTAAGTAATAAGGAAAAGGCCAAGTTAACGTTATTTAAGCTAGTAAACATGATACGGCTAAAGATAATGCAAAATAATGTCAATTCTTATTGTTTTTAGAATCATCTAATATGTTTTTGTTTATTAGAAAATGGCGTCAATTTTAAACAGCCCTAACACTATTTGAAGAGCAATATAGCGCCAGTAGCTGTACTATGGAATAAATGAAGTGTATTGTACAGCTTTTAACTTCTAATTAGAGTAATTTTAGAATATTTTTATTCAATAGGCTGTATTATGCTCTTCTTAATTCTTTCTTTCTTTCTTTCTTAGAGATACGTATAAAGAATTAAAATCTTTAAAACCATTTTGACGATTATTTATTAAGGTATTTTCTTTATTTTTCAGAATAATATGTCTTTCAAGATAATAGAAACTGAAGAAAAATGTCAAAAAAACTTTGCATAGTGCCAAGTTCCTGGGAATCAAAAGGGGTGTTATGATGGCGAAGGAAGCAATTAATAATGTTATTTTTATCTCCTTTTTTTTTCTCTTTTTTTTTCGTACGGAACCCTCATTGGAGCTATGGATTGTCGGTGTGGTTGAATGGTTTTTTCTTTCAGTCAATATTGGTTCACTATCATTACTGTTATTTAAGTTGTAATTCCTTATATTCAAATATTCCTTCTCAATCCATCTCCTGACTGCGACATTGATTTGACGTCTCCGTCAATAATACAGACTAAAGCTGTACTATAGCTGCCATTTATCTTTTTAGTTCTATAATACTCTCTTAGAAGTAACTAATACAGCTTTAATACTTATAAGAGTGTTAAATTACACCATAAAAACTAGTGTTATAATGGAGTTAGCATATGCCTTTGTACAGCAACAAGTGTCAAGTAACACTATAATACAGCCTTTATACAGCTTTAGCCGTAGAAATACGCTTGGAGTGTTACACAATTATTAAAGCTGTATAGTAGAGTTGTAATATTCCGATATAACACCTTAAGTGTACGCAGATACCATTATAAAGCCTATATACAGCTGAGCTGTATAATAGCGGATTGTAACACTCTTATAACGCTTATAACCTTTCCTGACTCTCTTATACCGCTCTTATAACACTTTAAGTTCTATATTGGCTGTATTATTGATGCTGACGACACTTACGTGCTACTTGGGGCAGTAAGTAAAAGAGTCAATATTAGCTGAAATAAAAAAGGCAATTCACATGCCAAGCGCGACGCCTGGCTTTCATCCCTGCCCATTTAAACTTCTTATGCAAATTATATAATGTTCTTTATGACACGAGATGGCGAACTTTACTTAAGGAGTAAATATTTATATACTTACATATATTACGGCTTTGCATTAAAAATGGAAGCTGAATTTTTTTGGAGCGGTTATAAAAAAGCTTCTAGACTCTTAGCCAAAAAAATGTTGCTCGGGCATTCCTACAAAGTTTAGTTGATGTTCAACCACTTTGGCACATATTCTGTCTACCGTGTCCTGTTTTCAAGTTAATATAGTTTCAAACTAGAAAGCCTAGAACAATTTTAGTTGGAATGTTGAGAGTTTAAGCGCTTTGTTAAAGAACATTCTATTTGACGGTATTTTGTCCACTTTACCCCAATTTTGTTTATGTAGAGTATTGTAGAGCAAATATAGTTAAATATAATAAATATACTTTACTTAACTCAATGGCTTAATGATGAAGGTGTTTGTATAATTTACTTTATAGTTATGTATCCATACGTACTAAAAGAAAAAAAATCGTTAGAGTTTTTGAGTTGATTGCACAATTCAAAGAATTAAGTACACAGTTAAAACATTTTTTTTAATTGGCGAGGTGATGATTTATTATTATTGAAACTGCCCCTTTCATTATAATAGTGGATTTGTACAATAACTTATGCACTCCGGTTTCAATCAGATTGATTTGCCTTCTTCGAAATTTAGGGAATAAATATTTTCGAAACTTAAATAAGTATATCCAAAACAAACAAAGTACAAATTACATTTGACATTTTCCCACAAACATTTGGCCAATAGCTGGCAACTTTTGCAGGTATGTGTGGGTGACAGCCGGTGGTGTCAGAAATCTTGCCAAATTCGATGGAGGGCCCACTTGGAGGCGTTCCAACTTGGCACTTGACGCCATATGACCCGTATTAATAAGCGACTATAGCGTACTACGTAGTTATGGGGTAGGCTATGTTGTAGCACAGATAATATAATACTAGTAGTTGTAGACTGTTTTATGGTTCCTCCAGAATATTGTTGGTTTATCTTTGCGATGAATGGTTATGGGATAATGATGAGTGGATTATTGTACGATTGTAATAACATATTTTTGTGCTATTATTTAGCTGTCTACAAAATAATAAATGGCTACTTTAATTCGTAAATTATACTTGGATTAGAGTTGTACCTATATTGGCTAGTAGAGCAATGGGTTTCTTTGCGTCGAAGTTGCTACATCGGTTCACAGTTCTTCACGCTTCGGAAGGGGTATTCTTTTAATGTAGCCTTTTATTTTTTTTTATGAATACATCCTGCAAACTTTTTTCTTATGCAAATTAGAATTATCCTGCTACCTCGAGTTGGAGAAAAACAAATTTATGAGCTCAAAACCAACAAGAATATTCTTCATTAAATACAAATAAAATAAGAATTAAATTGACCACGCGTCGTGCCCACCCCTCGGTAATACAATCACAGGACCAAATGAAATATCAATAGGAAATAGATTTCGCCAAAAATCTGTTCAATTGAGGACTGAGGGGAACTGTCCCTAGACACTTATGGAATAATCAGTTAGGATTACTTTATTATCCTATTACCGGTAAATAACTTAATAAACCTTTATGAATCAATGATTGCATAAGGTATTTGGATTTGATGTGAATATAATTCTTTTGGGGAAAACAGACTAAAGATGGCGTCATACGCATATTTATTTTATAGAAACGTTAGGTTATATAAAATCTTTACAAGATAACATTTTTAGTAGTACATTAAAATAGCTTTTAATGTTACAAACAGTGTTCTATGAACACAATAGATAGATACCAAAAATGGCGCTGAAATTGCATCAAGGCATTGGGAATTTAACCGCAGAATTTGAGCAATTATCGGGGCACAATTGGGACTGACAAATTAATAGAGAGCAGCACTACAGTAACTACTAATCGCACTGCAACTGTGTAATGGCGCGAAAATTTCGACGTTCGCTTAAGTGTTGTGGTGGCTCTTTGAAATGATGTGACGGACTGATGACTGTACAGAATGATGTTTTTTTATTATTATTTTTTTTTATTTTATTTATTTGGGTAAACAAACAGTAACACAATACTTATAAATCTATGGTATGCTTACAAATTATTTAACAATTGTGTCACCAACACCATTTACCACAGCTTACTAATAAAAACAAATTATAAAGTAAGAGTCATGCACGAGTATGAAATATAGAAATTATATAATATTATTTTAAGAGGATGCCAATTCTATTTGAAATATAGATACTAATTACTTTCTCAAGCCAGATATCTACGTTATACCATATTACACAATTATAGATAGGCAACTAAACTGGCGCTGAAATGGCATTAAGGTATTGGAAATTTAATCACAGCATTTCAGCAATTATCAGGACGAGACTGACTAATTTTATTATAGAACAGTACTACGATACCTACTAATTGCACTGTGACCCTGTTTCAGACTCCGGGTTGATACAAAAAATTTCATGATCATGATCCCACCCACACGGGACAAATCTTTGTGTGACCCGCATAGATTTGTTCTGACTCTAGGTGTGCTTCGTGTGAGTGAAATGTATGTTTGTGAACACTCCCGCGACACAGAAAAAGAATTATAGAGTGTGAGGATTCTGATCTAGTATTGTGTATCACTATAGGTATATGTATCACCTAATATTTTAGACATAATAAAACTAAGCAATAGACATGAATCACAAGGATGCTCTACGACAAACAGTAAAACAATAACATTTTTATGATCCATAAAACATAAACATTTTCATCGCCCCATAAGAATGAAAAGTTGCCTAAGATTGTGTAGGTAATGGTTTTATTTTGTAAGATACTGCCATTACTTATGTGAATTATGTGTGAATTGGTGTGCAAAAATAAGATATGGATTATTTTATTTTTAATCTGTAAATATTTTTTTTAACTTCCTCGTTAGTCTAGTAATTAGCGTATGCATAAGAACCCGCGCGGTCTCTCACCGCAAGGGTTCGATTCCCGGGTCGGACAAAGTGTTATTTGTGAATTATCCGTCAGGAAATTTACAATAGCAGCACCCCCTATCCCAAGAAATCGAAACATAACAGGTACAGTGTGGGTACTGTAGTTATAATATTTTTTTCCTTTTTCTAAATATATGATGATAGAAATAACATTTATGCATCTACCTTTGTTCTCTCTGCATCACCTTAAGGTTGACTGGTAGAAAATGCCTATGGCATTAAGTCCGCCGTTGTACTAATTTTTAAGTGCAAAAAGTTGTAAAATAAAATAAAATAAATAAGTAAACCTAAGGATTTTTAACACGCTTATATTAGCTTCACCTGTATGTATGTACTTATGTATATGTAACCGACTCCTTTGGACTCGATTTTGACCTACTTTAAACGGACAGATTTCATTAAAATTTTGCGCACCTGTCAAAGATGACAATGCAATAATTCGATAATAAAAAAAAAACACTTTTTAGTTAGAAGTACTTTAAAGGCGTGTTTTTTTAGTTTTTTTAAACTATTATTTTTCATAATAAAGGACCGAACCAGCTCGCCACCAACATGATAACCACATGCCTAACCTACCCGTAATTCGAGAGACCACACCACCCACATTATCCCTAAGACATCAAATCCCGTAAACTATCACGTAATAATAACAACAACAAATAAAATAAAGAACCGATACTGTTTTACCATCTCAAATTTTATTACCGATGATATCTATTGACTTATTGCGTGTTTCAAACGCGCCTGCTATTTTATTAGTTTCATATAATATGGCCTCATAACATACACATAGTTGTCATCAGTTACAAAATCGATATCAATACGACTATAATAAAATCATTTGATGTCTTTATTAACGTGAGATTCGATCGGGCGAAAGTGTGATTGGGTTTCTGTTTTAGAGTATCTTGTCTGAACCATACTCATGGACGCCATGCATTATTTGGAATTTGGAAACTGGAAATTAACTTTCAGCATGTATTTTGCAGTATGTGATTAATATATATCTACGAAAAAACAGAACTGAATAACTTCGAATAGACGACTGGATGGCGGAGTGGGTAGTGTACCTGCTCAAGACAAATCTTTGTGAGCATGAACTTGGAGGTTTGTCTTGGTATGGGTATTTCTATGTATAATAAGTATGTATGTATTAATATCAGTTATTCTAGTACCCATAGTACAAGCTCTGCTTTATTTAAGACTATTATTATGGCGTTCTGTGTATGTTATGTTATATTTATTATTATTTATTTATTTATACGTCTATCTACTATTTTGAATACAACTGTAGTACAGCTACAAATATAGAGAGTCTGAATTATGAAGATAAACCTTAATAAAATGTATACTTATACATCATGTTTAATGATTCATAATTATAAAGCAGATTTGTACTTGTCTTAACTTAAAAAAAAAATAATTATATATAGGGGCGACCGGATGGCGGAGTGGGTAGTGTACCTGCCTGCGACGCCGAGGTCGCGGGTTTGATTCCCGCTTAAGACAAATCTTTGTGTGCATGAACATTGGGGGTTTGTCTCAGTCTGGGTGTTTCTATGTATAATAAGTATTTATTTACAAAAGAAAAGTATATATGTATTAGTATCAGTTATTCTAGTACCCATAGTACAAGCTCTGCTTAGTTTGGGTCTAGATGGCGTTGTGTGTAAGTTGAGAAAAAATATTTATTTGTTTATTTATATTCTTTAAAAATATATCACGTCACAAAAACGTCACGTTACGTTCACATAATACTGTATAATATTTTGATTATAATTTAAGATTTTTTAGTATTTTTATTTACGTTGACTATGTACAGTTTGTTGTTTCCCATGTATGTAACAAACTATGCATCGTATCAATAACTTTTGGAGTACCAAGATCTCAACAAGAATCTACCATCATTAACTGCACTCGCCGCGTTAAGGATAATTAATTCTAATGACACTGGTGCCTTTTAAAATCTCCAGACACTTTTAATAGCATCAGAGCATCTTATTTAGATGCAAAGGAAACGAGACATAAGTCCACGTTAGAGGTTTTAAAATACTTAATTGCAGGATTTATACTTCATTTATATTAAAAGACTCTTCAGCTTGACAGTTATTTTAATGTCCCACTTTTTAAGCCGTATTTTTAATTGAGATCAACCCATTTACTCTTGTGGCATTACTAAAGTTGATTGTCAAATTTATAGCGTTTAAAAACCTCTTGGTAGTTTGTTCAACATTTGGGCCTCGTTATGTTAGTGAAAATACTTGTAATGAGTGTTCTAGGAACCGTTTTATGTCAATATCATGCCACAAATTCTATTTATGTTATCCTGAATATATCAAATGTATTTCATAAATTATCTAATTCTAGCTTTCGTAAATATAATTAGTAAATAGCGTTATTAAAGTAGTTCGTAGAAATGTGGCTATATTTTATTTGATATTTCAGTTACTAATTTATGTTCTAAAAATTAATGGAAAACTAGTTAGAAGGTATAATTATTTACGCTTTGTATCAAAATCAAAATCAAAATTATTTATTTGCAAAATATGGGTAACAAAGGTGGTAAATAGGTAAATATTACATAGTTTCTATTCATATCTTGCCTATTAAAGGCATGCAAAATTTTGGTGTCATTTTTTAAAAGTCAAATGTACAAAAACTTGGTCAAAAGTAGAGTTATAATTTTCTCAATCTTATTAACAAATTTACTCAAAAGTTGTATCTCCATCCGCACTAGAAACCGTCAATACAAATAAATAACAACTTTAAGCTTCAGAACTGAGAGTACTAAATGCTATTACTCACACTTATCACATTGCTACTCACTGTGACAAGTCTGACTCAACAGTCAACACTGTATTTCCTACAATGAAATATTTGCAGCACCAACAAGCCCATGAATCATATTTGTAAGTGGACAAGAAAAACTAACCGAAAGTTGGCAATAAAACTCCTTGCGACCGCAAACAGCCGTGCTGTGCCCAACCCTTGCATAAAAGGTAGTAAATCACTATTTACTATCCTAGTTTATAGACGACAAACATACGTTTACATGTGGCGTTTTTATTCAAACATAAAATGTTGACACTTCGTTTGGTGTTGAGTTTACTTCTACATGACGTACACATAATTATTATCGCAGTGCTCAGATGTAGCCAGGCATCTTCAATGTGTTTTGTTTTTTGTACTGGATGTTCATGGATTGAAGTTGTTCCTTATCTGACTTACACGCCCGTCTACTACATATATGCGTCGTCGTACAAGTCATGAAGTAGAAGTAATAAAATAATCATTTGGTTTTAATTTTATTTTATTTTCATATTTTCGTGATATTTACAGTTAGATCATGCACTAGTTAAAGATTATAAATATCAGAGGGCCAATTACAAGTATCCGCTGATAAACGTTACATTAACAATGAAAAACAAAAGAACAATAACAAGAAAATAACAATTCGTTAAAGTATTTTTAAATTTGGAAACACTAGGGTTGAATAGGTCTACATCGTGTTCACGAGGAAGTTAATTAAAAAGTCTACACGCGCGTTTAAAAAAGAGTTTTGTCTATATTATTATGTGCTCTTACTGCCGGCAACAAACAGTAAGCTTTCGATTATAATTTTTAAATTGACTTAGACCAGATCTAAACATATTAGTAGAGGATAACTCTGAAAATGATGACATGTGGTATTAAATAAGAAATTACTAACCGACACAGTTTACCCACCATTAAAAATAACTGTAAACCAAAGAACGCATCGTTAACATTATAACAAGTGGGTGTCAACTCGTAAAGTCATACTACATTGAATATTTGTACCCTCTTTTCATTGGTTCCAAAAAACACAACGCGTAAAACCTAGTGCTCACAAAACATAGCAACATCTTGAAAAGTAAAAAAATCTATGAAGTGCCAATCTTACTACCAAAGAGGGGACAATTCCTCAGCTGTTTTCCATACAAAAGTTATAATATATGGGTTAAACTTTAATATTCTTAAGTTTTTATCTACTATTATAGACAAATCATATCTAAAATACTAAAATGCATGTTTGTTGGTTCCTATTTTTTAATTATGATAAAAAATCAGTTTGTATGTAACTCAATTAATCATTAAAACAATTTTGACAAAATGGATACGATCAAACATGCATTTTAGTGTTATAGATATAATTTGTTTGTGTTTTGATATAAAAACCTAATTAAACTAAAAAAAACTAAATTAAAAGAAAACACGGCGCTCGAGAGTCTACCCTTAAACATTTACAATTGGTAAGATATCGCAAATAAATACGCCGGTTCATGAGATTCATCTGAGTGTGCTGTGCTAATAATTTCAGAACCTTAGCTTTTTATTAAATAATAATAACATAATGTTACTTTAGTTAAATTTGTTGTTTTACATACAAAAGGGTTAAAGATGCAATTTGAAAAAAATATTTGTGTAACTACACGTAGCGCCATCTAGCATGTTATTAAATGAACAAAGCTGAAGTGTACGATCGCTAGATGCCGCTCGGGACATCTGCGCAGAAGTTTCTTAATATGATACAAAAGCTCGAGATAAGGTAAAATTACGAATTTCAGCAATTTGTTATCGGATAAATAAATAAGTAATATTAGGAACTGATTCAATATAGTCCGTCTCTATACATATTCTGTATAATACCCAATTCAATAAAATTAAAATAGATTAATTTATTTCGACTTTTACTAAAACTTACACATAATATTATGTGTTTTGACTGTTTTAGCAATATAATTAAATTCAATTTATTCAATATGTAGTTTCACTAATTTATTTTTCATTCGACATGGTAAAAAGCTCTTTAACAATTCAACCCGATATTGATAAAGAAAATCTTACAAAAAACATGTCCGCGCATATTAAAGCTCTGAGCTTTTATATCAAATCATGAAAATACAAAGAAAATCCAGATTCAAAGGCTTCTTGTCCCGAAGCGACGGTACATTAATATTTATCAATGCAATCGTATTACCAACAACAGTGTTTTGTCGGGAATCGAACCGACTACACGGCGCAAGAATGCTGTACTGCTTCGTTAATTGACAATGGTCTAAGAAAAAGTTATGATACCATTATGTTGACGATTTCATTTGAGGCTTCGTGCTGGGAGTACTTAATTAATAACACGATGTACGAATGTGAAGGACCGAATCGTGGGCGGGATTCGATGACTACTTTTTAGGTCTCAGTGTGTTCGAAAGCAAAAGAAATTTCGGTGTCGATTCGTCAATGTGACAAGTGATGTATTGTAATACAAAATTATAAATGATCTTGGAATAATTTTAACATAAGATAACATCACGCCTATATAACTCAGAGGAGTGTGGCAGAGGTGTACAACACCCACATTTCACCTGTTATGTTTAGATCTTATGAGATAGGGGGTGAGCCTATCGCCATCCACCGGGAACAATTCCAACTCAGTGCTGCTATTGTGAATTTCCAGACGTAAAATTTACATATAACACTTTGCCCGACCCGGGAATCGAACCCGAGATCTCGCGGTGAGAGGCGCATACGCTAACCACCAGACCATCGAGGCAGTTTGGAATAATGATATCCAAACATAATTTGTTTCGTGACTATGTTATTATATAAAGTTATTTAAAAAAAGATTCAGATACACTTCAAAGGTGATTTCTTAAATAAAGAAATAACAGCATAATATTACTCTTCTCTAGGATGTTTACGGACATTAAAAACATTATAAAATTTTAATAATAGTTCTTAAGTCACATAACAGATCCCGAATTTTATTCCCTTCATCCAAAAAGCTTTGATATTCCAACATTTTAACAATCGCCAGAAAAACCAACGTAATTTCATTCGCAACCAGAAATTCAGGGAAAAGTAGAGCAATTGGAAAATTACGAGCTAACACGACTCCTCGTGACGCCTGTAATCTGGACTCCCCATGGCTTTGACGCTTTGTCCGGGGGGCCTGTCAAATTAACGGACATTTTCAGCCCGACGTGGACACCGGGAATACAGCCTTATATCTGTACCAAATAACACGCGTAATTCGAATTTTCGAATCTACCTCCTACGATATTTTTGTTGAATTTTTCGTAGTTAAAATTGCTTTTTTGATCTTTTGTGCGTGTTAAAAAACATTGTTCTTGATTTTTCATCGAAAGAAAATTGTTTACTGACGACCGGATAGCGGAGTGGGTAGTGTACCTGCCTGCGACGCCGAGGTCGCGGGTTCGATTCCTGCTTAGGACAAATCTTTGTGTGCATGAACATGGAGGTTTGTCTTAGTCTGGGAGTTTCTATGTATAATAAGTATATATTTACAAAAAAAAAGGGAAAGTATATATGTATTAGTATCAGTTATTCTAGAACTCGTAGTACAAGCTCTGCTTAGTTTGCGACTAGATGGCGTTGTGTGTAAGTTGTATGATATTTATTTTTTTATTTATTTTCTGGCTACACAGGCTACTGTGACGTGAGTGCTGATTAGACATTGCAGTTGAGACGTTCTGAATGCTCAAACTGTGATTAGAAACTGACAAAGTCAGTAGAAATCAAACCTTCATGCAGTAAAACATCACCGTCATTAAGAAATAACAACATAGCATACACGTACTCCACGTTTACCCGCCGGCAAAGTAATTTATTTAACACACAAGTATCTTCTGTATGTTTACAGATATTGCAATCCAATGCTAGTTACATTATGTAAACGACTTGTGAACAGCTGCAACATCGCGCATAACATCTAATTTAACTACGAACATTGTCTTTACATTAAGTACACGACTGGCATAATACCTGAAATCACACAATCACAACTTGGAGTATATCGCTAATACCGGCAAACTATTTGCTGCCAGACAAAGGGTGTTTCGATGTCCCCACTCTAATATTCCCTCACTAGTCCGAGTACAAGGTCCGAGTATCTACGTATAGCTTCTAATTAACTAGGATTAGCTCTCTGTCTCGAAACGCCCGTGAAATGAGCTTGTTGTGTTCGTCCACACACGTATAGGTACATGTCTTTAAGTGCATGTAAATTTGAGACAAATCGATTCGGATTAGTTCGTTACTGGTCTCTGATTACATCTGCGGTTCTAGGATTCATTTGGGATTCGATTACACCGGTTCGTTTACGTCAGCAAGTAGTTTAATAGAGATTGCGCAACTATTCTTTGGAGTTTAAGTGGGTTTTAGCCAATTTTCTTCCTCTGTTATTCAATTTATTTCGTCCCGGTTGGAACGGTTTCTCATTATTGTGTGTGACTAGTTTTAATGAGAAGCAGGCGGCACAAGTATTGAAATATTGATTTGACAAAATTTGATAAAGTAGAGAATAGATTCTTTTTAAACTGCCTCGATAGTCTAGTGGGTTCGATTCCCGGTTCGGGCAAACTGTTATTTATGAAGTATCCGTCAGGGGAGGTAACCTAACCTAAACTTAACATAACAAGTGAACTAGTTGTACAGCTCTGCCATACCCTTCTGGGTAAAATATGCGTGATGTTATGTTATGTAGTCTTTTTAAATGAGTTAATGAGCAGCTTACATTTTTACAAATAACTGAGTCCAAAGCGACTTCTGTTTGAAAAAATAATCTTTACATCTCATAGTATAATCTTTTGTAGTTATATACGGGGTGGATGCGACATAGCGACATTTATTGAAACCACAGTTTCTATACATGGTAAGTATCAATTTCCACCGGATAAAAATTCTCTGGCGAAAAAAAAAAAATCACGTTCTCCGAACAATTTGAACATTGCGATCGTGCAAATTTGTTCGGAAGACGTGGATTTTTTTTTTCGCCAGAGATTTTTTTATCCGGTGGAAATGCATACTGGCCATGTATAGAAGCTGTGGTTTCAATAAATGTCGCTATGTCGCATCCACCCTGTATATAAAAATACATTTTCACAAAAGTGCCGACATTAAAAATAATCGAAAGTAAACAATCAATATTTTTCGCTAAATTGAAGACATTCAAGGCATGGAGTTGCATCTCCAAATTTGTTACTAACTTGGAGATGCAACTCCATAGAATAGATTGAAGAAGAAAACATAGATTTTATTCTCATTACAATCTAAGTATTCGTCGTAAATATTTAGAATTTGAAAGAAGTCAAGAACATAAGTTGAGTCAGCACGTACGAAATAGAAAAACCGTCGTAATCTTTTTGTAGAAAAAGGTCTGATAGCATTATTTGTATTCATTACTACTCACTAAGGCTTAACAACCTTTTTACTGCAGCATCCGCAAAGTAATCTTAAAGAGTAAATACTAAAACAAGTCGTTCGGGTAGTTTATTGTCCAGCTAAAACCAACACAGACATTAGTAATTAAGTATTCAATGTAATTGCATTTACCCCAATGGATTAATGTTCGTTCGATTGGTACGACCCTACTATATCTTACCCAGTTAGTTTCTTCTTTAACTAGGATTGCGATTCCTTTGTTTTTCTTTTCGTGTTATTTGTGACGTAATAGTAGTTAATACAGATAGTAACAGCCCCTTTTAAGTCCAAATATGTTAGAACGACTAGCTACGGAACCCTATTGCACGTGGCCCAACACGCATTTGGACGGTTTAAATATGAAATTATGAAAAATATTTTTTCTATTGAATACCCCCACATAATTTATAGCAACTTTCGTTATAAAACCAATTAATAAACGCAATATTACATATACCTAGAAATAAAACAAAATTATTAATTCAAATAGTAATTTCGCATACAACGTATCGGTCAGTGACGTCACACGTCGCTAGCCTTTAGTATGAAGCCATTGCGTGAGTATATTTTATATGTGAATTTGAAATTGTATTATCTCAGTTTTATATGATCAGAAAGTTTCTGAAATCGAGAGGTTTGCCGACTACAATAATAAAATTTTGTCAACATGCCTATTAAATTGGAAATGTATGCTGTGTATAAGACTTTATAACAAAAAGGTTTTGAATTGTAAAAACTGCAAGCATTTATTGAAATACCTATTTCTCACCGCTAACAGACTTCTTATAAGTGGTCAACTAACCGCTTGAAAGCATCAATCAAGTACTTAAAACATCGTAGTACTTGGAACATAAAAATTACCTATAATTGACTCGAACAACGTAAAAAATAAACAGTAGGGCAACGCTTACTCCAGGCTAAACTTTTTCTTTATGTATGTTTATGCTGTGTAAATATCTACTTAAAATTATAGACAAAGGATTCAAGTGCATTGTTGTATTGGAGGCTGATGCAGATATCCACCACAATAACTTTTGCATAACTTCTGCATACTTTTTTTGACCTGTGTACTATTTTAACTGTTGTGGAAACAAATTAGACACATTTTTTACACATACAATACTAATATTTTTTTCACCACACCAGCACGAAAAAGATCGTTTGCTTGCGAGAATTCAGTGAGTAAAATGCGTTTGTACTCACTAGAGAGGCAAAGTGATTCGAAACACAAAATCCTTGCAATGAATAGGCGCTGAAAAAAAAAACACCATGAAGGTTAGTAATAAACATTGACATAAATTTAATTAAATAACTACAAACGATTTGTTTTATTTATTTTAACTTATATAAATACGCGCTTATTTAGTATTTTATTGTTTTTATATTCGTGATTAACCATTAATTTAACTAAAATCAGGTACTAAATATTAGACTCTATAAATAAATGTTACGGAACGAATATCCGAACGCATTCTTATAAAATTAAAGTCTGTGTCTGTGTCAGTCATCGGGGGCAACTATATATTATTTTCAGTTTATGTTTAATTGTTTACTGGAACTTTTTACCAAAAAAGTAGTGAATCCAGTGATGGAGAGTACTTCAGAAGAGTTGAGACAGTTGACTCAACTCTTCTGGAGTACTCTGCTTCTAAGATTAATTGTTTACTGGAACTTTTTACCAAAAAAGTAGTGAATCCAGTGATGGAGAGTACTTCAGAAGAGTTGAGACAGTTGACTCAACTCTTCTGCAGTACTCTGCTTCTAACACAGAAGTTGGCTTTTTACCAGAAAAATCACGTGAAAAGTATTTTAAAGCGTACGAAATATTAAATAAGTGCCTTACAAAAGGCGCAAAAAAGCATTCTTAATCGGTATTACTGTCGTATTTCATAGATTATCTCAAGTTAAGCAATCGAGTAAGAGTTTATTTAAGTCTTGTTTTAATATACCCAATTACCCAAGCAACAAGTCCCCCCATCCCATCATATCAATTGAACTTTAGTACTAATTATAACATTCAAATATGGGGTCCTGGCGTAAACGGAGTCCACAGAGGCGGAAAGTAATAAGTCCCTTGACACTCCGTGATTAGAGTGTCACGGGGCGGGAGGCCATTGTAATCAGCTTCGCGGGCAATGCGCTGAGGATTGTTATTCCACACTTCGATAGAGCTGTGCACTTGGTAAAAGCAGACGCGGTTTCCTAACGTTGTAAATACCTTTGCTATGACTAAAATGTAATTTTTGCTACTTACGATAGTGTTTTGTGATTAAGAAAGGACTTAACTCTTTGATACACTATGATTAGAGCGTCACGGGGCTGTAGCGGCCATTGCAATCAGCTTCGCGGGCAATGCGCCGAAAATTGTTACTGCACACTTCGATAGAGCTGTGCACTTGGTAAACTGACAAAAAAAATAATATGTTACCATATTGTGGCTTAACTTTAAATACTGTACAATGATGAGTTCACGGTATATAGGTCAAATTAAAACTTATCCGCGTAATATTATAACAATTCTTTAACGCCGCTCTGTTCTGAAACTATATTGGACGATGTTTCTTGTTATGCCCTGTAGTCTTCTAAGGCATTGAGTTATTATCCCCGCTAGCCTTCCTCTAGCAAGTCCTCCCCCGAACGCAGGAACAAAAGCTTTTTTGTAACCAGTGTACCTCGGGGACGAACCAAGCTGGTCATTTACATAACTGCCTTATTTTATTTCAGAGTAGTTTCGCCCTCACTTTGTTACAGACACGGATATCTTTATGCATATCCCATTTTGTGTTTTTTGCTTGCTTTGTGCTCGATAGATTCGCGGCCACTGTGTTCATGTGTGTCAACGTATTGTTTCTAAGTAAGGGGTAGTGCAGAGCCGTGTATATTTTAATGAGATATTTATTTTTGTACTGGTGTCTTAATTCATTACGGAATATTTACATTGCTTTGTATATATTTTCACGAAACAGATTTTAGTGTAATATTGTATATAATGTAAAAGTAAATAAATTAATAGTCTTAGTAGGTATAAAACAGGAACGGATGATAGTTTGAAATTAAATAATGCAGTTTCTACGTTAGAGATTTAAGTTGAAACAATTGTTTGCTAAAAGTTTGTACTAAAAGTAAGATATTATTATAAAGATTGAATAGTTGACGAAAACCTTGTTTCTAAAAAACTCAAAAGTAAAAAATAAAATATTCGCTAAACTTTGCTTACCTTTATATTAATTTGTTTAAAACAATAAACCCAAATAATTATGTAATACCAATTAATTATATTTTTTTGAAGTCGGCGCCAAATCACAAAATCAAATACCAATTAAAACCGTATTTACCGAATTAATGGTTGAAAAAATCATAAAATCAAATACCAATTAAAACCGTACCTATTTACCGAAATAATTGTTGAAAAAATCACAAAATCAAATACCAATTGAATTGGTATTTGATTTTGTAATTTGGCGCCGACTTCAAAAAAATATAATTAATTGGTATTACATAATTATTTGGGTTTATTGTTTTAAACAAATTAATATAAAGGTAAGCAAAGTTTAGCGAATATTTTATTTTTTACTTTTGAGTTTTTGAAGGCGGTTCCTTTTTCTTTGAAAAAAATTAGTACATAATTATAATATTTAGAATACGCTCGAGTTAAGAATATTCTTTTTTTTAATTAGTTTTTTTTATTTTATTTTTTTATTTCAAGCTTTTTAGTGTCTTAGTTTTTTAGATTTAACGATGGGGTTAGGAAGAAATACTAAGGCATCATTACGCATGAAACACAATAGAAACAATCAAAATAATCAAAAAATTCTTTCTGAGATCTTCATGATCATAAGTAATCACTACGATAATAACAAATGTGCTGAAACGTAAGCCCCGTCCAAACCTAAGCAGAGCTTTCGGTACTTTAAGGGTAAGGGTAGGTAAGTAGGCTGTCTCTGCTTACCCTTCAAAGCATACACAGGCATGATGTTATGTTATGTAGTGGTGAAAACAATACATAGATACACGATTGCACAAAACGTGGTTCATTAGCTATTCGTTTTTGAAGAGTTCCGTTGACTGTCTCCAAAGATCTTTATCAGATTATGATAAATTATATACTAAAACCTTCCTTGAAACACAAGGATTAAAATACCGAAAACCGCATTCAAATCGGATCAGTAGTTTCCGAGAAAATCGCGAACATAAAAAGGTGACATACATACATACATACATACATACATACATACATACATACATACATACATACATACATACGGATCGAATACAGAACCTCTTTTTTTTTTTGAAGTCGGTTAAAAAAGGTATGCGTTTTCCTTAATCAGTCCGCGATAGTCTTTGTAACTAAGTATGATCATTATTCAAGTCAAATATACAGTCTAATATATAAATATATATTAGGATTGCAAGTCTATATTTGTAGAGCCTATAGCTTTTTTTGTACGCTTAGCAAATTATCATAGGTTCTCGCTAAATATAGCACGCGTTTTGCTTACAACTTACATGTCACAACCAATATCCGTGGTCTAACACTTCCTCATTTATTACCCGCTCTAGTTTACTTCAAACAGGTCTAAAATACGTTTGAAGTTATACACGACCATAGATAAGTGCGGTTCTGAGGCCATCTGCGGTGTTGTAAATCTATTATGATTTTGTAAGTGGGTGAGTTTCAGTTGGCTTTGGTTTGGAAATAGTTGTGTGACACAGACAATTTTATAAAGCTGTTGTTGTCATCTGAAAATGTTAAAAATTTGTTTCTTTATCTTTATTGAGTGTGATAATGTATACATTATCTTCGTTTTGCCCAAATTATTCCATTCCACATTTCCATGCCTTACTTTCTATCAATCACTTATGACTGTTTCGACCAGAGATAATAGATGTCAAGATGTAACATGCAGAAAATTACGGTTATACTTTTGCAACAATTGAACTTGTAATATTTTAAAGCAAATTTTAGCTTTGCTATGCCTTTTTGTATTTTATATAATATTAAAGTTGAAAAATTAAGAATCCAGCAGGACTGGAACCTGCAGCCCCTGGGTATACGCCCCAAGTGCTTTGCCAATTCAGCTATGGATTCGTATGCTGCCGGACTCTAAACTTCTCAACTCTTTTGTGCCAGCCATAGCTAGACGAACCTTACTTGCTTTTAGCGCCATCTATGCGAAGTGATAAGTCGATGCGATGTGAATATGTGAACAATTAAACTGTCAAATTTTATAGAAATTTTCCCCGGGCCGGGTAAAATCTGTCAAAATTCATACATTTATAAAGTTTGTCGTGAATTTTATCTGAAACACGCAGTTCAGCTCGCGCAATGGGAATAATGTCATTTAAAACTTTAAGTTTTCTCTAGTTAAACGCATGCTTTGTAGTTTTGACTATGTAATTTATGACAAGTAAGAAACTTTCAAGAGGTGAGTTATAAGTGAAGCGGGACGGCAAAATCTGGCCATCTTGAAGCAAACGGATAGTACCTAAAAGAGCGTTTTAGATAATTGTATTTTTTTTTTCGTAAAAATGTTTGTCACTAGATAACTGTTACAGGAACTGTAACCCCAGACATTTTTTTTGATTAGCTTTTAATTAAATCGTTCAGTAGAAACAAAAACCTGTATCTCTGATGGATGATATCTCAAGCCCAAACAACTTAAAATTGAATAATCTGTCAGTACATCGTTAACAAAACAAATCACGAATACAATCTGTATATCCTTATTTGTATTGATACTAAAATGTTAAAGGTACATACAACACATAAACGGGTTGTTTATTTGTTCTCGGCGATAATCTAAACGAGACAATGTATCTGCGGCTATGTCTCTATTACTGTTCTCGGTTTATCTCGTCTGGTAGTTCACACAACCTTTACGTAATAATTTATTGGTTTAGCAACAAACAACAGATATTTATTTAGCAACAATACTTAAATTAAATCGTTCAGTAGAAACAAAAACCTGTATCTCTGATGGATGATATCTCAAGCCCAAACAACTTAAAATTGAATAATCTGTCAGTACATCGTTAACAAAACAAATCACGAATACAATCTGTATATCCTTATTTGTATTGATACTAAAATGTTAAAGGTACATACAACACATAAACGGGTTGTTTATTTGTTCTCGGCGATAATCTAAACGAGACAATGTATCTGCGGCTATGTCTCTATTACTGTTCTCGGTTTATCTCGTCTGGTAGTTCACACAACCTTTACGTAATAATTTATTGGTTTAGCAACAAACAACAGATATTTATTTAGCAACAATACTTTAATCTTATATCGATTATGTTAACTAAAGCCGTGACTTCTGCGATACAAACAACAACAACATTTCAATCGAATCGTTCGATTTCTGTTTCCGTCAAAATCGAATGACAACGTTCATTTTGTCACGTGTATTTTTGAGTTGTAAACTCAAAACACTTCATGGTGTCTCCCTCTAGCGCTTTAGTCGCTTTATGGTTCTTTAGTCTCAGAATATCAAGATACAATTTTGTCATTTAAGTGTAACTCCGCGACATGAACAATTTTAAGTCTAACAGACACAGTTTAATTTGACGTCTAATTCTAGGCACAACATCTACAACTTTTGACTTTAGCTGACTTAAATTATACGTGGATTTCCACACTGCCTGACCTCAGGCATTATGATCAGAGTAGAAGTATTGAAGTTATAACACCCAATAGATAGCTAAACCAGCTGGTTTCTAACAAATGCATAGCGGTACTCTCATATTATGGTAAGATATGTCACTCAACTTGGCCACAGGAATTCCATCGAAGTTCAAAGGAACATGAAGCTTACATTCCAGTTGCAACAATGTATCCATCTATCCTTTTTAAACAATGTACTAGTTTCTTTATAGGGGCTGTTACCATTACTGGGCAAAGGTTTCTTATGTAATATCTTCCAGTACTTACTATCTGAGGTCTTAACATGACCTCTTATTGCCACTCAAATGTTATCCACTTTTGGCATTACAAGTTGTGATGTCAAAAGTGTGTAAAAAAACAAAGAGATGTCGCAATTTTGAATCGCCTTTTAGATTCCTACACTTGTTTGCTTGTCTAACAGCCTCGTTGGTACAGTGGCTTCGATTCCGGTCGGACAACAAACGTTATTTGGGATCTTTCCCTCAGGAAAATTTCCACCATAGGCACATTGTATCCTTCTGTTATATAGGCGTAATATCATGTTATGTTGTCTAACTTTTTTGAACCGACGGAACATCAGTTTAGAAGTACACAAATCACGCAAAAATACCTTAGAAATAAGATCTAGAGAAGTGGTGCTATTTTTTTCTCAAAGCCTTGGATTTGGTAGTCCAAGTGCATTATGTTTGATCGTAACCGTGTCAAGCGTTGTGGCCGCGGCTTGATACAACCTGTGCAATGTACCGAATCATTTGTAGCAGATGAAATGTAAATGCACACTCGTTACTCGACGCCGCCGCCCGCTCCGTATTCATGAGTCCGATGTAAGTAGGCCAAATAATAAGCGAAAGCGATTAGTATTATTCCTAATACATTCTTGAATGTTCACATTAGGCTAAGATGTAAGAAATAACAAAAATAATTATCAATAAAAATTTCGTACCCTTGGGTTGGTTGTCTCAAAATCTTGTTCTTAATAACTGACACAAAACACAGTTGTTGCCAAACTTATTCTCATGCAAGTGCCGATTTTCCGTTTTGAAATTTTTTTTATGAAAAATATTTACATCCTCTCTCAAAATCTTGTTCTGAATCACTGGCAAGCGACTCCGTCATGATGTCATGTACACCTTGTATACTGTCATGTTTTTGAAGCTAATCAAATAATAACAAAAAAAATAAGCTATTGCTCTATTATATAGATTAAAAACCGAGATCTTTATTTTTGAAAATCCATATCTTTTTTTTTTTATTCTACGCCCACAGCGAACGAACGTGTAGTCCACCTGATGGTAAGTGGAGTACAGCCCATGGACATCAACAGCTGAGGACTACGGTGTTATGCCTCATGTGCCAGTAATTTCATGGCCTGATCTCACTACCAAACCGGAACACAGTAATGGAAGCACTACTATTCGGCGGCAGGTTAAAGGTGAGACGGTGGTGCTGCCGCCCTCGAGCTCATTTACAAAAGCTCTACCACCTGTCTATCACACGGACTCTTACTATGCTTCTACAGTTGTTTCATTCCAGATGAAAATTATTAAAGGTTCTCACCAAAACCTCTTTCAGTTCATACCTTGCCAAGTCCCCTGTCAGCGGGGTATGCGCACATTATCTTCAAATGTGTCAACAGCTCACGTTCCTTCTCGTTTACTAGCACTATCCATCTATTGTGACTTTTTTGACTCATTGTGCACTTTTATGAAAGGGCAAGCCTCAATTGTTATTTTATATTTATTCTGCTTCTGAACAGAAGTTCATGCATCTGATTGCAGTCAAAATATTTATCTGTAGAGAGATTTAACGTGCCTAAGCTGCCTAAGCTGTACTGTTTTTTTTAATTTAAGAAAATAGCAATTTAACTAGCACGGACTGTTCTCGTAATCTATAAACGCAAAATATGTTTGGCAGCTTTACGCTAACGTTGGAAGAAATATTTAACCTAGAGATCAAATTTTCATTAATTTTAACGTATTTGCAATGGTATTTACATCTTATTTTAAGCATTTGCGATGTACCGACTTGTATTGTACAAATAAAGTAAGACTTGTAAAGTTTTTTATCAAGTTTGATACAAATTTTAACCTTAGTTCTATGTTACCTTTAAAACCCAACCATTAAAAATACTGAGTCTCACATTAGAAACAAAGACAAAATGATGAAGACATGAAATCAGCTTCGTGATTCGTCAATCTAGGAGCAATATTGTTCCTCACGTTATACATACTGGTGCATGTGAAAGCAGTCTTGTCGACTTTCATCTCCAATTTGCTTGAGGTTCCTCGAGCAGGTGGTCGGGCATGTTGATGCGTGATAAGATGAAACATTGTAGACATAATCACTGTGGTTTTTAGTATTGGTTAACCTACTGTGGATGTTGGTAACAAAGTTTTTCTTTAAGTTAATATGTATTAGAGACAGTAAAGGTTCAATATTGAATAACCCGCTCGTTATCACAAATAAATTCAGATTAGCCCTGCAATCTCAAATTTTATAAATTATTGATGACTAATTGAGACTAATTTATTTATTTATTTATAGGATCTCCAACAAGAAATACACTAGACATTAATAATAATTACATTCACAATGATCAAGTTATGTGTTTCCTCAATTAGAGGAGACCACAGCGTCTACATTAATAAGAACAGAAAAAAAAGAAAATAAAAAATTATAAATACTTAAATACATGAAAAAACAGACAAACTTAAAATTTACAAACATGTCATCAGTCATATTACATTATAATTGGGAGTAGAAATATAAATTAAAATTAAAATGTAAAATTGAAATAAATAATTCATTGAAATAATCATAAACAGATTGTATTCCATAAAAATAATTGAGATTAAAACTAATTGAGATTAATAACTGGGAAGTTGACATTATTTACATTTATTCACGAATAATAATGGTGTAAGTTATCTCCAATGACTCCTCTCAATACTAACTACAGCGGCAGTAAAACAAAATAATTATATGGACGGCGAATAAATTCAATGGCACCTAGTGTCATTCAGATAAAATACTTACGACTATCATAACCCTTGGTGTCAAGCGAGGACATAAAATATTTTTATAAGTGCTGCAAACCGTCAGAAATAATGACCACCTAACACATTTGATTTATTTTAATAAACCGTCGCGATGATATACAGTTGCAATATTATAAAACAAAATGCCACGGGGTCCAATTCTCAAGTCAAAATTTATGCGTTCCATACAGCCGAGCGATGCATCTGCTTTCCGTGTCACCCGGCCGGGGTCCAATTAAGTTCAACTCACGACCTCACAATGAGGCCAGAAAGTTCGCGATCTATTGAGTCGCCAGCAGCCTAGATTGCAAACAATTGGCATAACTTGTAGGTACTGTAATACAATTGAGAGCAATAAATTTAATTTTAGTTAATCTTGTAAGTTAAACTACAGGGCTCTAATAAAAATATTATGAGTAAAGCTGCGTTAAAAATGCAAAATGCATTACTCATCCTGAACCTCATAAGATGAACTTTATTTTTTTTAAATAGTTATTATTCATGTTATTTTTTCCTGTTTCCTTCATTTTAAGTTTTAGTGCTTAGATTCTACAACAAGTTAAAAATAAACTATGATGCTTAATGTTGTAACGCTTGTTCTCAAAAGCTTCACTCCATTTCCAAAATTGGCGAACAATTAAACAACATTGTAACAGTGGCGATCAAACCGCTATTCACACGGCCGCACCGTAACCTCAGTCAGGACTTCGTGCCAGAGAAAGCGGAAAGCGGGTCGCAGCTAGATCACCACTATTAGATTGTCATGCATGCTGGATGAGGTAATTAATTGTGACAGACCATTTTGCCGGAGCTCACTCACAGGCTCACGTACGATTTATCGTTGAAATATCATATTTGGTTTGACAGGATTCATGATCTTGCTTTGTAGAGAATAAATATAGTATCTACAGTTTTCTGTTAAAGTAAAATAAAAGTTAAAATTATTTATTAGAACACCATCAATTGTTAAAAATTAAAATCAAATTCCAATTTAGAAACAAAAGAAACAGGATAATTATAATAATACAGTGAATATAATTATTATATAGATTTGCAAGTTGCAACTGAGTTCATGTCTCAGATTTGCTATGCTATGATGGTGCCCAAAAGGCCACAGCTCAACATATTGTTGCCAGAAAATTTGGCTACGTTAATTTTCAGCTGGAATCTCAGTGATGAATTGATACATTAACAAAAATACGATATAATACACGTGATATTATATTTATAAAAACTGATATATCATATCAACATTAATAGTGACAGTTTTGCTTGTAGAATAAGGAAAAAGAAAAGGTAGGTACTATTAAGACGTTTATTTTTAAATAATGAATAATAATATCGAAACGTCAAACTGGTACGGCAAATATATATTTATAATTGATAATATCAAATTGAAAATGATGAGGTCAAAATAGATAACGAAACTGCATCGCACTAGATTGACGTAAATAAATAGCCACATGAAACTGTTGAAAGACAACACCATGCCATATACAAATGAAAATCTTCAATTCAAGAATAAATCACCACCTACTTTGATCAATATCGAAAGTTTATAATACCTACATCACCAGTATAGTTTCATAAAAACAGTACAAAAGATATAATGTGGAAACGTTTAGGCGCAGAATGTCCAATTCGCAAAATGTCAAGCGGTCGCAAAATGTCCAATTCGCAAAATGTCCAATTCGCAAAACGTCCAATTCGCAGAATGTCCAATTCGCAGAATGTCCAATTTGCAAAATGTCCAATTCGCAGAATGTCCAATATTCATCATAACGTTGTGTGATTCATCATAATTAATGGTGACCATTAATTGGTGGAGGTTTTTAAGTATGAATAAATCAATAAGTAGCCAAGTTACTAGGAAATCACATTTATTTTAATTTAACGTAAATTATAGAATAAATATAAAAAATACTGTGGTCTAGTGATTGTAAAATTTGTAAATCATACCCATCATTTACTGTTGGGATTAACAAAAACTTATTTCACATTGCGTATTTCATGTACAGCGACATCTAGTCTTTATAGCGAGTACTAACAAGCGAACCAACTGCGACCGCAAATCATTACAATGACAGGTCTATTTTTTATTTATGAATATTATTTCCTTAAACGTAATATTTCTATTGTAACGCATATATTTTATTTAAGTAACTAAGTAATAATAATAATAATCTAAGTAACCAACAGTAAATTGATGGGTATGATTTACAAATTTTACAATCACTAGACCACAGTATTTTTTATATTTATTCTATAATTTACGTTAAATTAAAATAAATGTGATTTCCTAGTAACTTGGCTACTTTTTTTTTTTTTTTTTTTATACTAAGCCCACAGCAAACGAACATGTAATCCACCTGATGGTAAGTGGAGTACAGCCCATGGACATCAACAATCCACAAAAGCAGATTGCAGATGCGTCGCTGCAGCTGAGGACTACGGTGTTATGCCTCATGTGCCAGTAATTTCACTAATAATAATTTAACTTATTGATTTATTCATACTTAAAAACCTCCACCAATTAATGGTCACCATTAATTATGATGAATCACACAACGTTATGATGAATATTGGACATTCTGCGAATTGGACATTTTGCGAATTCGACATTCTGCGAATTGGACATTCTGCGAATTGGACGTTTTGCGAATTGGACATTTTGCGAATTGGACATTTTGCGACCGCTTGACATTTTGCGAATTGGACATTCTGCGCCTAAACGTGTGGAAACTGTCTGCATACTCTGCAACAGTTCCCATAGACCTAATGAATTCAACCAGCTCAATGCTGACAGCTGTAGTATTAAACAATTTGCGTAATTGTACCTCTTTGTAAAAACGATATTCAGTGCAAGCGAGGTGTAGGTACTATGTAAATTTAAACTAAGGGTGAAATGAGAATGTTAAACCGCCTTCACGCTTCGTTTACTGTGTTTGTGTAGGAGTTATAAAATTTTATTGATGTAAATAAGCAATGGAATGAGTACTTTGATGTAAAATTAGTGTACTTCCAGCATTATTAATGGGTTGTAAATAGGGTTTTTTGAATGTAATCGGATAAGAGATTGGTTTCGGGTTCCGTGTCAACGGTTATGTTTGGTAGCCGTTGGTATGTGACTGACCTGTGGACGACTATATTGACAATGACAGGTGCAATGAAATTGTACGCTCATGACATTTTAAAATTATCTCTTGAGAAAGTCTTATTCAAGCATTAAAATAATCTGTGTTTATGTCGTTGTATCAATAACTGAATTTATTTATTTTTCTGAATTTCTGGCGACATAATGTAAGTATTTAATATCGTCATGTATGAATGTGTGAATGGTTTATATAGTCTTGATACAATGTTCTAAACATATAAAAATATTTATTTATTACTTAAATAAGTGCTTACAAAAACTCAAATAAGTGCTTACAAAAACAAACTGCTGCCTGATTTGCGTCAAGACAAGAAAACAATAAAGTTTAACATAGAACTATCATCAGAAAACATAATTACAATCTCTAGAACATTCATCAAAGCTCTACTTTACGCCTTACACCTCTATTTTTACCGCGAAATTCTTCAGACATTTTGCGCGACATCCCACCTTGACAAGACTCTTTGGCGCCACGCTTTTCACTTTTATAGCTCTTTTATACTTGTCTCACAATTTGCTTGAGGGTGCTTCGCAAACAAACTGTAAGCACTACACACTACATTTTCTTACAAGTGCATACAAAAGGAGTATGATGAGTTTAAGGTGAGAGTTCAACGTCTTTTGTTCCAAAGCTATTGTGTAAAGTCCTTTGTGAAGAACAAAAACGGTCGAACAAAGCGCCATTGATTGATTAATTAAGTTAATTCTAGTAGCTCTTCCGAGATGTGTAATATTTAATACTATGAATTGTACAAACCAATTGTTCAATTTCTAAGTGGTTCATATTGAATGTTATTGATATTTCGTTAGTTTCTGTTTGTTAGGGCTTTTGTTTGATCTGAAATAATGAATTGATACAATTTTAGTACAGAATTGTGACGAGAACAGTAGATTTAAAGCTGGAATATTTGATCGGTTTGCAAGTTTAAAAATTTCGTATCACAGTGTTAGGTATCACTCTCGTACAAAACGGTTTGATCGATTTTTATGAGATAGGCATATTCGGTAAATCTAAGAATAAAGCCATTTTTATACAGCTAGGTGAAGGTCGACATACCACGCGGATAGAGCCGCGGGCAACTGCTCGTTGTTTATAAAAAAAAAAATTAAACAACCGGTAAAAAAAAAGTCTCACAACTTACACACAACGCCATCTAGTCCCAAACTTGGCATAGCTTATATTATGGGTACTAGAATAACTGATTCTAATTCATATATACTTTTTTTTGTATTATACATACGTATTATACATAGAAACACCCAGACTAAGACAAACCTCCATGTTCATGCACACAAAGATTTGTCTTAAGCGGGAATCAAACCCGCGACCTCGGTGTCCACCCACTCCGCCATCCGGTCGTCATTTGAAACAACTAAGGTGCTAAATAGTAAGTAAGTTTTACTTAATATGACGATAACAGCTGTAAAGACAGTTTTGTAAAATTTCTAAAGCTAATCATAAATAGACAGCCTATAATTTATAATTACATTAAATAGCGAAAGCATTAAACCGTTTAATTACTTATACACATGTGAAACTGCGCGCTAAAAACGTGAAAACCAGAAATAAATACACCAAATAATTAATAATTATACTTATTAAATAAAAACCCAACTACAAAGTGCTTACCGTGTCAGGTAGTACAATATAAATGCTTAACGAGTAACCCACGGTACCCATAGAAAATTGAAAAATTGTTAAGTGGATATTTAGCTTTTCTGTAAGTAAATATTAAGTAAGCATACAATGTATCGAACCAGTCGATAATAACTGTAAATAAATACCTATTTATTTGAATATCTATCCGGATCGGATTGACGTGCAAAACGGTGCCTTCCACGCACAACCCGGCACCGTAATCAGTGTCAGCGGTAATCTATGTCTAAATAATAAGACAAGCGCTTTCTACCTATCCTATTCTCGTATCGTAGAGATAATCTCGGCATTGAGAAGTAGTGAGTTTGATGTTACATTTATTTGAAAAAGGAAAACACCTTTTAAAAAATAATATGACGCATAGATTTGACTCTTACCGTAAATAATGGAATTAATAATAGATTTTTTTAACGTTAATAAAAGAAATAGGTTAAAACAATTGGATACAATTCCAGAAAAAACTTGGGATTTCGATTTTATTTTATTAAATTATATTGTTAAACTTTCGGTTACATAATATTATGTATCTGAAGGCGTTTGTTTACTAGAAAAACTGATTTAAACACATATATACTTTTCTTTTGTATTATACAAACTTATTATACATAGAAATATCCAGACTATGACAAATCGTCATAATATATACATCCACACAAAGATTTGTCTTAAGCGGCAATCGATCCGGCGACCTCAGCATCGCAGGCAGGTACAATACTCACTCCGCCATCCGGTCCCGTTTATTCATACTGTGAGTTAAGTACTCATTCTTTTGAGAATAGCTGTGACATTTGAAATCAAGAACATTATCCGTGTTTATAACGTTATAATCGCGAAAGTGACAATATCTCTATTCCTCGGGAATTACCCCCGGAGCTATAGCCCTCATGCACGACTAGCCTCATAGATATATATGTACTTATATGTATATAAAACAGCTAAGAGATACGAGGTTTGTAATGATTCTATTTTCCCATGTTATCACGACAGTTGATATTTTCGTTAATTAATTTTATTTATTTTTTAATTATTTAACTCTAATTTTAGTGATATATATTCTAAACATATTAATTACATTATTGTTCGCCCGACTTATTGCTTTATCAACGCAGAGCTTCAACCGCAGGCGCTAGAAACTTGAAATGTTGTATGAATAAGGTTCCTAATATGGCGTAAGGGCGCAGTAAGAAATGAGTTTTGGAATTGCGTTCGCTTCCCGGGTCAGGCAAAGTGTTATTAATAAACTTTCCGTAAGGAAATTCACAATAGTAGAACAGAGTTGGAATTGTGCCCCGGTGGATGGCGATAGGCTCACCCCCTATCACATGAGACCTATGCCACACCTTTCTAGGTAGTATAGGCGTGATGTTATGTTATCTTCTTCTTCTTCGTCGTGTCGATGGCTGAGTCAAATTTTATTTTGTCTTGCCATCGTGGTGAAAGGATTATCCAATTCGCTTTGGAGAGCTCGCGAATTGCCCAGGGTGCGCCGGACGTAGGGAATCGTTGTGTACGTCACTCGGGGAGGCTCCTTTCATGCACCCCATGATGTCATGTATCCCCAAGATGGTAAATTTACAGGTTTAAATAAGTGATAGTAAATTAAAGGATTTAAGTAAGTAGTTAGTTTACGTATAAAAATCAATAGATGGCGTTTTGCATTTACATTTTCTTACTCGCGCTTAATAGAGCAGAGAAACGATTAACGGGGGTAAAACCGTGGGGTGCATCTATCTAATAAATCAAAATTACTGGTACATGAGGCATAACACCTTAGTCCTCAGCTGCAGCGACGCATCTTTAATCTGCTTTTGTGGATTGTTGTTGTCCATGGGCTGTACTCCACTTACCATCATGTGGACTACACGTTCGTTCGCTGTAGGCGTGGTATATAAAAAATAAAAATATATCAATCTATTTAGCCTAGGATAAACGTTTTTCTTATTCGTATCTTTATCAATACGATCATATTCATTGTTTTCTATTATCAATGAATATCCTGGCCAGTTTCAATAAAGTTTTATTCCTCCATTGAGCTTATAAGTAAATCTAATCACGTAAAGCCAGTATAACGGTTTATCTAACATTCACTTCACAGGTGTTAAAATACAGTACGTCGGATATCTCGAATCCGATGTATATTCTACCGCACCGATTGTGTGCAGAAGATTCTTGCTTGAAGTAAAACTCAATGCACAGTGGGCAAAAAGTGAAATATCCCGTTTTATTTTGTCTTAGAGATTTATACTACAAATTCAACGTCACGTATACAAGAAGTAGCATATGCACTGAATTGGAGGACTACAATAGTGCATAAATAACGGCAGGTTGCAATTTTGCCTGCGGCTATCCAACTCGTATGATTATTCCACCTTGTGTAAGCCGTTTGGTTACTTGTATTTACTTTTTTTATATTTTTAAGTGCCAGTATATTATAGGTACGGTATAATTTGTTAAAAATAACAAATTTTATAATATACCTATTAAAAAAAGCCAATACTTAAGTTATCGAGTAAATATTAGCTGCTGAAGTTTGACGATGCACTAAATGCATTAAAATAGCAGCCCTGTATCTAATACATGTTCCACTGCTGGGATCGGGTCTCTTCTCATTATGAGAAGTGTTAGGCCATAGTCCACCACGCTGGCCTTGTGCGGATTGGTAGACTTCAAACTCCCTCGAGCATTTTTAGGCAGTCTCAGGCATGTAGGTTTCCTCGCGATATTTTCCTTCACCGTTTGCAAGCGACAATTTATATCACAAATATGTTCGAAAAGACGAATCATAACGATTTATTGACAGAGGTGCGTGCCGTGGGTTCGTACCCGAGACCTTCGACTTAGCAGTCCTACGGTCCCACTCGGCTGTCGCCACTACTATACTACATTATTCCATTTATATTTCGTCATGACGTTCTCATTTACAAAGTTTCTTTACATCCTCAATTCAACCCTATGATCTTTCAAGCCATCTTTATTTAATAATTAACCACAAAGCGACGCGGATAGCCATTACACTAATGGCGTCTTAACGAAAAACTTCTTCAAATGAGTGGCTCATTAATAAAGTAACTAGTATATATAATATATATCCGACTTCTTCAGTCCATAAAGTGGTTTCCAAAAATATATGTTTAAAAATTAATTGTCGCTGACAGACAAATCGATATGTCCATACGTCACGGGTGAGTGTACGGTAGTCCGATATTTTAATTCGTTCCATCAAATGAAACGTTCGCACGTTATAAATAAAACGGACGGCGACTGTCGCGTCGATTCCAATGGCAATATTTCACAGCCAGCTAACGCATCGGGTGTTTTCTTGCTTAGATTCTATGGATGTGGATAGTTAGGTGAAGAAAGATACTGTATTTTTTATGGTAATTCCTTTTTCATTTCAAAATGCGCAAGCTTGCTCATTGCTGTAGTTTGAATATATTGCGTAAATAAAACAAATATAATGATCACACCAATAGCTACAATAAAAAACCAAGAGCGTGTCGGGCCACGCGCAATAGGGGTTCGTAGTAAGTCGTTACGAAAAAAAATGGAATTAAAAGGGGTTTACTATCTGTATATAACAAGTAACAACTTAATCAACAAGTCATTATTTTCAAAGGTTTTTGTATTATGTACGAACTATTCCAAGTAACTTCATATTAAAATTTGGGCACTTATTACTTGAAGTAATGAAATAAACCGGTAAAGTTTTCCTTAAAGTTTCATAATAAAATACTACCACCATGATTTTTTTCACATCTTTCGAGCTAACGATTTAGCTTTCAGAGGGTATACCATACTCGAATAAAAACTTCCATGTAGGGGAGGTACCCAAAAAAAAATTAAACCAATTTTATTTGACCACTTTGTTAGCATAGTTAACTTCAGTTTTTTGGCATTAACGGTTTCTAAGCTATGCCTTGGACAGACAGACTGACGGACATGGCAAAACTAAAATAATAATGTGCTATTAAAGTCCTTTGTGGGTACTGCGGAACCTTGAATAAATTTGGCCTTCATTATTAGTATAGATAGGCCATAGTAGATAATAAAGAGCTATTATTGCACCCGTTATTTAAACTATATTGCTTTTAATTGTGCTTATCAACTGTTTTAGTTTATGAAAACTAATGGCTAAAAGAAACCACCAAATAAACTCAGAAATTTTGTCAGTAAGTCGAAATTTTCTTATCCACGAATCAGAAATTCCATGAAAACGACGCACCGTGAATCCTTTGATGATTCTGCTTATGAATATCGTGTCTTCGCTGCCACGACAGCGAAGCGGGAACGCGACCAGCCGAACGGATTATGCGAATGTATTTGTACCGATTACATTTGTCTACGTACAGTTACGAGTACCGTTCGGATTTTATTTATTTTTTAAGGCAAATTCTCACTTGGTTTCTCGCTTGTTTTTGTTTTGGTTTAAGATTGTATTTGGTTTAAGATATATTAAGCAAAGTTAACTAAAGAGGAATAAGTCTTAATCCCTTCTAGTGAGTCACTGGGGTTGAGACAAATGTGACGTGGTTTTCAACTGTTTAACGAAGTGTCAATGTGACACCATTACCTTTAAATGAATCTACTACTGGACGACAGTTAGGATTCATGCTGTTACTGAAATTTGTTTAGTGGTGTTTATAGTCAGATTGTTTTAATACTCTTGACAAGACTACTATACTTTGATGATGGCTAAAGTGGAAAACAATTTTTTTTTAATGACACCCGTACTAGGAATAACTCCTGTGCTGTGGGGGTGTTCACAAATGTACATTACATACACACAAAGCACACCCAGAGTGAGGAACAAACCCACAACACCAGCGCAGTCGAAAGCTGGAAGGCGACTGATTCAACCACATTTATTAGCCCCAGAGAATCATAAACGTAGGTGCACCACGATATAAAAATGCAAGTTTTGATCCTCATATGCGGGTCAAAATAAATAGTTTTATTGGCTATATTTATTTGATTAAGAACAAATTTATGTCTCTTATTAAAACCACAAGAAATCACAACTAGTGTGACGCACTTATCTTCGATTAAACCGCAAGACGTCGTAACTGTCTTCTTTTTACACTTTGTTGTACAAGCGTAAAAACTAAACGCACCTCGTGCATCTTCTAGTCTTTATAAAGGTGAGTCTACAATGATACATGTTTTTTTTAATTTAAACAAAAAACTTACTTTTTAAATAATAGAGAATAAAAGAGGCATTTTTTGGTTGTATTTAAATAAACACAACCGTTTTATAGATATACTTTCTCTTCGATATAGTTTACTTTAGTTCAGTTTTGAATGACAAATAAATATAGATTTTTGAAAGTAAAAAAATATATGTTTTATTTAATCCAATCATTATCTTACCTTTATAACTGCTACTAAAGAAAACCATTTCAATTCAAATTGAAACTCAATATATCCTTAACTTACGCTACAAATAAAAGTAGTCGGTAAATTGTCTCTATAACAAGCCGACTTGCCTACCTTGTGGTTACTAGATAATGTTCTGTGGTTGTGAGATGGACCACATCAAACGAGGTGGTGGCTGGTGGTGACTCCTGCAATCATCGCAGTTTGACTTTATACAAGCAATTTTGAAAGTAATGAGATATTTTGAAATCGCCGTTTCAGGTCTTGAGACATTTAGCAAAACTCGACATTTAAATTACAACGATGATATTAAAAGATAAAAATGTTGTTTAATATTACGGTTTTTTTGGCAGCAGGAATGAACAAAGTAAGCAAATTCTCTTTAGTACTTTTATTTGCGTTGATTGTTAACTATCGTTAAAAAAAAGTTCCAAGATGTAATTGTGTTTATTGTATAAAGTTACTTTATCACATTTATTTCAAAGATCAACCTTAATCTACTTAATAGGCCTACTGAGAATACTCTTATCGAGGAACGATTCTTTTGAGTAACGTTTATTTGAGTGCATGGTTGGCGTAGCGGTTAAAGCGGTCGCCTCGCCGCTTTCAACTACGCTGGTGTTGTGGGTTCGATCCCCACATGGGACAAATCTTTGTGTGATTCGCAAAGATTTGTTCTGACTCTGGCTGTGCTGTGTGTGTGAAATGTATGTTTGTGAACACCCCCGCGACACAGGAGCTATTCCTAGAGCGGGTTTTTTTTTTTTTAATTAAATAAAGAGATTCTTTACTTTATTTTTTTTTTATTCTACGCCCACAGCGAACGAACGTGTAATCCACCTGATGGTAAGTGGAGTACAGCCCATGGGCATCAACAATCCACAAAAGCAGATTATAGATGCGTCGCTGCAGCTGAGGACTACGGTGTTATGCCTCATGTGCCAGTAATTTCAGGGCCTGATCTCACCACCAAACCGGAACACAGTAATGGGAGCACTACTATTTGGCGGCAGGTTAAAGGTGAGACGGTGGTGCTGCTGCCCTCGAGCTCATTCACAAGAGCTCTACCACCAGTAACTTACTAATTAAATATAAGCGTTCTTAATAATACATAGAGCCGTGACAGAAACAATGCTTGCTGCATGTTGCATGCCTGCTTGCTGCTGCTTACATAGTATAATGAATGTTTGACAAGATAATACTTCGAACAAAATGTTATTTCGGCTAAGTGTAACTTCGGTAAAAAGTTTATCGACCAAATGAAACGTCGAACAAAAGATAAAAAAAATAGGTACGGTAGGTGCGAGACGTGACTTCGGTTAAAAAAAAAAGAAACGATAATAGTTGAAAAGTTTTAGGTGATATTAAATTCGATCAAATGTTTATTGATACGTCCTTCACTAAGTAAAATTTAAATTAAATAAAAATGTAAAATAAAAATATAATATTCAATATAAAATTCAGATTTTAAAAATTAAGCTGTGTTTGGTTAGTTATAATAATAAATAAGAAAAAAAAAGTAAAAAATATAAAATATAAATTATATATATTCAATAGGTATGTACAAACATAATATTACGTTGCTGATACATAATTTATTAACCTAAATTGTAATTTACTAGTTAATTATTTGCTGACATTAAAACAAATAGGTTGTCGACGAAATTGCGTTGATAATTGGGTAGTACCTGGAATGTAGGGCTACCGGTGCTTTTGTAACACAATTTAATTTAGCAGGTTTTTTTTCTTTTGGTCGTGAGCAATTTTGCTGTTATGGAGTCAAGAACCCTAGGTTGTAATTAAAATAAGTGTTTTTGTGAAATTATTCTGCAGCTGATTAAGCACGTGTTGCAAGAGTTAATAAATTTATTATTAAAAGATGTCCTTAGTACTTTTAGTGGTTTTTGAACAAAAAATTAACAAAATATGACAAATAAGTAATTATTCCGACGCCAGTTAAGTATATTATTATGCTTCTTTATTTTTTTATTTGAGTCGCAACACTTTAGTTATTTTAAATCTTATTATTTGATGGCAAATAAAATAATGCTACTGTTACAATAAATATACAACTAAAAAGCTTTAAGCTCATTCGTAAAATTCTCATTGAAGTGGCCGTGGCGTAATGGATAAGGCATCGGTCTTACGATCGAGAAATCGTGGGTTTGAATCCTGGCCATTACGCTCGCCACCACGGACGTAAACTTCCTCCTCATACAAGCTGAATTTAGCTTAGCTGTTGAGGGTTAACAAGAATACTAGTAAATAATATTTTTTTTTTTAAAACTTCTGCCATTTATAAATTACTCAAATGTTATTTTATTAAAATACACTTCATACGAAGAATGTATTATAAACCTAAACACATCAATAAAAAAGAATATTTTATTAAAAAAAATCAAAAAATAGTTTAAGTTTTAACAGTAAACCTTTACGCGCACATAAAATCTTGATCGTCGTTTACATGTCGTGAGAAATAAAATGCCTTATCTCATTACTAAAATATAATACACAATAAAATTTTATGTTATTATCTAGCAGTTTCATTAATAAAACTTCCCGCTGTTGGTACTTTACGATAATATGAACGGTCATAATATTGTTAACGACACGTTCCAAAATGTGTGCCGAAGTAATTATCATACTGGAATAAATTTAATACTGTGGTCTCTAGAACGTGTTGTTACTTTATTAATGGATCATCCCGTCACCCCCTGTGGGTGTTATAAAAACATCGAATAACTAAATGTTTAGTTATCATGCATTTGTTTCGTTCGGCTATTTCACATTACGAAACGAGTTACATAAATGTAGGTAATATATGCATTGTAAAAAATGTATTTCTAAAAACAAAATTTAATTTAGTTACATAAATAAAAATAAAAAAATCTTCAATTTAAAATATTTGTTTTATTTTAATTTAATTTAATAATCTATTATTGAAGTAATATTAACTATTACTAAATATTATTTGAATATTTCAAGCATCGAGCTGAAACGAGCAAAGAATCCCGTTTGTTCTAAAGGAACATCTGCCTCTATATACGTATTTAATATGGTTTTTAGTAGTTGTTGTTTAGACGGACAGACAGACAGCGAAGTCTCAGTAATAGGGTATCGTTTTGACCCTTTGGGTACGGAACCTAAAAACATAATTAAAAATATGTTTTTACTACAATTCATTTGCCAATGCATCCAGCATTTTATTCAAAAGGCAAATTGATGTTTATTACATCTCAAAAGCCACACATCATTAAGTAATAACAGCTTTCCTACTTTTAGAATATATTGTACATATATACGTAAGTGTTCAGCAGATCGAAACTAAGATATTACAGATAACCATACGATATACCATTTACCATTTTAGAGCGCACAATTTCAAAGATAAATAGATAGATTCTGATCTCCATAACGTTTAAAATGTCATAAAAATTTAACGCAAACGTTTACCTGGTGTTAAGAATTTTTTTAAACGCGATTCTCGTGACTTTTTATTACCTTAGTAACAAATAAGAAATAAGTTCCAGAATAAATAAAAACTTATGACAAAATGTTACACCGCTGCTCCTGAGTAAAAGCATTCGGTTGCTTTATTTTTATGTTATTCTATAGAATAGAATAGGATAGAATAAGATTTATTTTCCAGAATATGGTGGTTTACATGTTTAAAAGGTATTTATTTTTACAGCATATTCTGCTATATTAGGCGTAAAAATATGCGGAAGATGCGTACAATTACAAATTATTTCCATGAGCCCCCAGAACGCGCGGCGTTGAACATATCGAAACAAACATCAAAATTCGAAACATAAATCTCCAAATCTACCTATACTTATCTTTGGCAAGACTAGTAATAGTATTTATGCATAACACTACTTGAATCATTGCCTTCGCGGTTTTAACATAGTTACCGGTTATCACACTATTTTCTCACAATCTGTTTCTGCTATTTAAGTAAAAAGTAACATTTACTTACAGAAACCGACTCAATTCAAGATTCATGTGAAAGCTTTAAATGCCTCAGTTCACCATAGCGGATAGCAACAACTTTATTATATTTTTTTTCTTCAGTGTGCAATGTAAATAGGCTCGCTGTGTCGGCAGGGCCAGGTGCAATAGCTCGCAATTTGTGTCAGGACCATGGGCCCGCAATTATTGTGTCCGAGCGAAGAAAAATTGATTTTTCAATGTTGGTTTTAAGGTGGTCCTTGATGGAATATGGCCTTCAATTCAACGTAATTACGTCTAGGCACTTTTTAAACTTATCGCTCGTACATCGATGTTGTTTAATGTCAATAAATGTCATTGAGTCCTTAATGGTGTGCAATGAAAATATTGATGCAGAATTTATTCAGTAGTGTTTTTTTTAAGAATGGTGATTAAAAGCGGATAAGTCATCTTTGAAATTATAGGGATAGGTGAGTAATAAAGATTATTATTTTTTTTTTCCTAGTAGATATAGGTACATTATTGATTGATGGATACATGTAGCTTCAATCTGTCTTTAATTAACTCTTATTCAATTGTAAGTTTATGCAAAAATATAAATCTCTAAACGATTAAACCATCAAGAACCAAACAAACAAACAGCCAACAAGAATGGACATACAAACCTGAGATCCAGGTATTATACACAGACTTCCGCCAGCTTATTCAAGCTCCTCAGCTAATACCAATGCATTCAAGGGTTATGCAAAGGTATTTTACATACATACAGCACTTGTAATTGGATAACCCTTCAGCCGCTCAGCTGACAGATGGCATGTACAAATTAAATTAACAAGGGTATGCGAGACCCTATGCCATTGCGGACCCAAGTCACTTGCGTCTTTGGCAACGTATTGTGTATGATACATTCGCTATTTTTAATGTTTGTCTAGCGAATATTTAAACAATTTTTGTACAACTTTCAAAGGTTTGTGTCATACTGGCCATTGTCTCTTACTATGGCAATGTCACAAGTCACTTGCGTCTTTGGTAACGTATTGTGTATGATACATTCGCTATTTTTAATGTTTGTCTAGCGAATATTTAAACAATTTTTGTACAACTTTCAAAGATTTGTGTCATACTGGCCATTGTCTCTTACTACGTCAATGTCACAAGTCACTTGCGTCTTTGGTAACGTATTGTGTATGATACATTCGCTATTTTTAATGTTTGTCTAGCGAGTATTTAAACAATTTTTGTACAACTTTCAAAGGTTTGTGTCATACTGACCATTGTCTCTTACTACGTCAATGTCAAGTTGTTACAAAAATATGATGTTTTAATAAGCACAATATGATCGGTTTTAGTTGTATCCTTTGAATCAAGAACGACATTTTTAAGGGCATACAATACCAGAATTTTTAGAGTACGTTAAGAGGGAACAATTGCTTAGATGCTTTCTAAACAAAAGTAAAATGGATTTATCTTAAATACTTATAAGTTTTTTTTTTAATCTCTTTTTTTAGACAAATCATATCTAACACACTTAAATGCTGCATGCATGTTTGTTAGCGCCCATTTTTTCAAAAATATCATTGTTATTCCTCAGTTTGTATGTAACTTAATTAATGATTAAAACAATTTTGACAAAATGGCTACGAAAAAACATGTATTTTAGTGTTTTAGATATAATTTTTCTATAAAAATAGATAAAATTTAATAATATTAAAGTTAAACCCATATTACGTTAATATGAAAGCACGGCGCTCGGGAGTCCACTCATAAACGTTGAAATCAGAAAATATACATTTCGATTTGCCGCAATGGCCACCTACAAAGAATGTAGTAGCAATATTGGCACAATTTTCTATCCTGCATAGAAATAAGCATCGTTTAAATGTTGCCACACGTTTTGAGCCGCCTATAAATATACCAGTAGCTAAAACATTCACACAAATGATATGATACTGTCGAAGACAAATATAGTAATTTGTCCTTACTAAGAATGCAATTAAACTCCTGCGCAATGAACGTTCCCAGTAATGACTTTACTTCCATATAATAATATACAGAAATAGGTTGAAAAGAAATAATTTCATACACAATGCGCTTATACCGGTTACCAGTACATTGTATTTTGAATAATTGTCATTTTAGGCAAGATTTGTTACAATCGTTATTTTTTTTAAAGCAGAATTTTATTGTAAAATTTCAGGTATTTGATCTGCAAATATTATAAAGGGTAAATAAATACTATGCTCTACGTTTCGAAATGTTTCGAAAAGTTTCGTTTCGAAAAGTTTAGACTGCCATACTTTTGTATTATTTTATCTTTAAAATCTAAACATAATACTAAAAAGTGTTCAGATAATTGCTGTACTTACGCTTCATTGCTGATCAATCCAAGCAACTTCATGATTAATTTCCAAACATGCCAACAAACATACAGTTGATAAATAAAGTAAAATATTTAGTTCACTAAATGAAAGAACCTTTTATACCCAATAAAGAGCTATAAACAGTTTTTGAATGCCGCAAAACGAAGCATGTATAATCGTCGGAAGAATAAACATTATAACGTATGTGGTGCACCGTGGCCATACAATAACGCTATAAACGAACATTAAAATTACAGCTGTTTATGGCCCAAGTTGATATAAGGGTGAAACAATGTATGGAGTGTGGTGTGTGGTCCAAATACTGCAGTTATGAGAATAAAACAATTTAAATTTATAACGCTGTATTGCAGTGCTAAAATGTATCAAATATGGTGCGTTTAACCGGCGGCGTTTATTATTGTCATTATTAACTGGGCGTCCTATACTATTAGTGGCTTGAAATCCATTGAAAAGATTATCTAAGATATCAATGTGATACTTATGCGTTTTATGATAATATTATAAACAACCTTAAATAATGTTGTTGAGTTAAGATTTTTTTTTTTGTAATATTATATTATTTATTTATGTACAATATTATGTATTGTATACCTAGTTCATTGTGCGTATTGGGTTATACTGTTAGCGCAATGAGCATCCTATTTAATAAATAAATAAATAATAAATTAATTAATAAATTGTATTCTACTTAGCACAATTTTACTCAGTTATACATAAAGTGTGCAAAGGGCCGCAGTATCCTACAATGCGATCTTTTTCAGGCAAGCTTGGGATAGACATAATTCTAATGTTGGTATTATGCTCAGGATATGTTATAATACTAGCTTTAATTCCAACAGACCGGATCTCTATAATTTACCGTTCTGATATTGCTTTATAGTGGTCTACATACGTCAAGTACCCAACACATTAGAAGAGCGGTCGGTAAATCAGCTATCCACATTAGTGGCTGCACATTGCCAGCACAGTGGCAGCGAGTAACATATCACCAGCGGTTAATGTGGCATCATGAATATCTAGCACCGATCTGGAACTGTTAAATCGATAACGTTACATACCTACCCGTATGATATGTAGATTTGTTACATTACTATATTCTGTAACCGAGCGAGTATGGTACATACTCGGTCACGTTTTGTTACACTTAAATACTATTTGAAACAAGTATTTATGTTGTGGTGGCGCTTAAACCAAGTAAAGTATATACTTATGATGTGGGCACAAAACGAGTTGAGAAATTTCGAGTCCGGCAGCATACGAATCCATGGCTGAATTGGCAAAGCACCTGGGGCGTTTACCCAGGGGGTGCAGGTTCGAATCCTGCTGGATTCTTAATTTTTCAACTTAAATATTATATAAAATACAAAAAGGCATAGCAAAGCTATAATTTGCTTTCAAATATTACAAGTATTTATGTGCCAAATTTGACATACATCACCATCGTGCAAAAAAGAATTGATTGCATTTGAGTTGCAAATAGGCGACACACTGGTCTCACTATAATAATGATATTTAAAAAGTTAGAAAGAGCAGATAACCTGAATTGACATAATATATATCATAAATGGTCTTGTGTTACAGTTCACAAATATTGAAATAAAGTATTATTTACTATTATTTATTACAGCTGTGAACTTTCCGTTCAGAATAGCAGCACGAAGTTGGAATTGTGCCCGGTGGATGGCGATAGGCTCACCCCCTATCCCATGGGACCTAAAAAAACTGGTGAAATGTGGGTGTTGTACACCTCTGCCACACCCTTCTGGGTAATGAAGGCGTGATGTTATCTGCAAAGCGAAATACATACAATTTACTACACCCAAGTATCGAATAACAATATTTTAAGTAACTGATGTAAACACATTGACAACTGTAATCGCCTGTAATGTTTACGCTTTATATTTCCATACAAAATTGCAATTTGCAGGGTCGATTTTCATACTCATTAATAACACATATTTACGACAATCGGCATACAATGAAAAGAAAATTAAACGAATGATCGTGAACTACCGGCGTTATCGTGTCAACTATCGAATCCAATGTCGATTTATTTCAGCAATGGTTCATTTGCACCATGCAGCAGTAAATTCTCGTTTGCGGCAGTCCTGTGACACTTTTATGATAGTGCTCAATATAAAGAGGATAAGAGCCTATTTTTTATACAACAACGGTCCAGGGAGGGTAGAATCTTCGTATCGCCTCTGAAATACGCTAAAAATCACAATAAAAATGTTTTACAAATATCTCGGGTTGGGACGTTTTGTTTTCATGTTTGAGATAGAAATTCTTTTTGCAATAACAATGTGAGAGCTTGTAAGCGTATATTGAATGTTTTTACAGTTTAATAATATAGTTATTTGAATATTTCTGTTAGATGGTTTGTTTTATATCTACATAATTTATTCATAGTTACGTGTTAGAGGTTTTGAGTTGTCAGATACCTACCAGCTTTGTATTTAAACCGATTATTTTTTTTCTTGAGTGTATTGAAAATAATAGTTTAAAAAAACTAAAAAACACGCTTTTAAAGTACTTCTAACTAAAAAGTGAAAAATAATTCCTAATATAAGCTGAAAAAAGCGTGGGGCACTCTGTGCCATATTTTTCGTCTATCGAGCAACCCACGCTTTTTCCAGCTTATATTAGGAATTATTTTCTACTTTTTAGTTTGGTTTATAGAGCTTTTTTTTTATTTTTTTTTTATCGAATTATTGCATTGTCATCGATCTTTGACAGGTGTGCAAAATTTAAATGAAATCCGTCCGTTTAAAGTGGGTCAAAATCGAGTCAAAAGGAGTCGGTTACATACATACATACATACATACTTACATACATACATACATACATACATACATACATACATACATAGGTACAGGTGAAGCCAATATAAGCGTGTTAAAAATGGCAATTTCTACTACTTTTGTTATTTTGTCTCAACTGCTTAGTACATCCAACTCTTATCCAAGACTCAAGTGTTATTCCAAATATAATAACCTTACACAAACTTATCATAGCATACATAACATAACATCACACCAATCAGGTGTGGCAGAGGTGTACAACACCGACATTTCACCTGAAATATTTAGGTCCCATAGGATACGGGGTGAGCCTATTGCCATCCACCGGGCTAAATTCCAATTATTTTAATAATTTATTTGAATACTTTATATAATATTGGATCTATGTGTTATTTTAATAATATTTGTTACTTTTATATAAATGCATATTTTTTATTTACATTGAATTTAATTGTAGAAAGTTTAATTTTTAATTCTTACTGTATATTTTTTTTTTTTTCATATTTCCATTATGTTGCGTTTGGTTTAAGACTGTGAGCTTTATAATGATCATTGTATAATAAATAAATTAATAAAATTACGTGCTGCTGTTGTGAACTTCATAACGGAAAGTTAACAAATAACATTTTGCCCGACCCGGGAATAGCATACGCTAACCACTAGACCATCGAGTCAAAGAATCTAATGCCCACAGTACAACAATAACATGGCTTCAATTAATATCAAGCCCACACTATTGTGTAGTTCGGCTCTCATTATCGATCAGATCGATCAGATTCCCAAGAAAGGAATCCCTGCGCCTACGCAAGACATCGGGATATAAATTCATCGCCTATAGAATCCAAAAAGACTTGGTAGTACTAAAAGACAGACGGAGACATTTTTGTGCAGTAAATCTCAATTGATACGTATTTGTTGATTATTTCTACTGGAATTAAGACCGCGTAGAACAATAAAACAAAAAAAAAGAAAAAGCACCTGAGAATTATTTTTATTATTATTGTCTATATTCAATGTTTTATAGAATTTCATAGAATGTAATTACTGTACGGTACATTTATCCATTGAATAAAATCAACAAAACTGTATCAGTATGAAGAATTTTGCCTGAGACTTCCTTCTCAAGAAAAAATACGTAATATCTCTATAAAGTCACAAAATTCCGTCATAGTTAATAGAGAAAAAATATACATAAAATAACTGAATATTCCGAGGAATTTTCATATTAAATGTTTGTGTGCCCGACCGTACCCATAAGCAAGCATCTACGGAGGAATCTTTGCAGCCCCTGGCTATATTATCAAAGTGATTTCTTCTGGTAACAAGAACGCCCATAAATTCTACATTATTGATTCATGTGATTATTAATTGCTAGGTATAATGGCTTTTATTTTTAAGGACATTTATTACTCGTTAAGGCTTGCTAAAAACAGTTTTATAGCGGTCGTCAGCGAAGTTTATTGTCGTTGAAATATGCCTCTGAAAATGAACCTGTCGCATACACTATGGTGTTATACGAGCAAAGAAACTTATTTGTGTTAGTTGTAATCTATTTTGTTGTCTAGAAGATGGTTTAGTGGTAGTAGTTGTAGTATAGCCAACTATGCTGATTCGTGTTTATTTATATCATCAGGCTTTGAACAGTTATCTCTCGCCCGTAATTATAGAGCTTCTGATACATACTGTTAGTTCACTAGTACATCTCACGATAGAACTAGTCAAAACTACTATACAGGACGGTATTGTCCTTACTGGTACAATACCGTCACAATATTTAACGTTATTCATATTGTTAATTCATATTATTAATTCATATATTCATTTTACTACTGTAAAGGTTCACTATATTATTAAAAAACATTTGGTAGTATAAATAATTGACTAATACATTTTACATTATGAAATTAAATAAATCAAAGTAAAACAAAAGTACATTTTATAAATCGACACCTTTCTAAATTGTATATCGACATAAATCGATTCAATCTTGCCTGTGCAAAAAAATATCTTATTATTTTACACTATGAAATTAAAGAAATAAAAATGAAAACAAATTTAAATAACATAAATTCGAACCTAACAATATTATTGTGGGTTTTTTACATTGTCATGTTCTTTTGCCAAACCTAATGCTAAACCACTTCCTAGTTTACAAAAAGAAGTACAAAAATCTTCAAACGTAATATTATTATGCGAATGTATATAACAGACATGCGAGTTTGCTGGGGAAACTAACACCACACTATTTTTCATTTTGCTTGTCATACATAAAACTATGCGCGTACGCTCAGCTTAATATCTAACCTACTTAGGTACAGCATAAAAATTCATTAAAATTCCAACCAATTTATCAACATACATTACACAGCTATTCAACAATGCAAACGAAAGTAGACAAAGTTCAACTGCTTCTTTCAACTTTCATCATAATAGTCAAAGAGTCGGAAGCATATATACCTACTGATTAATTCTCTAACAAAGACGTGTAACGACTGTAATTGAGTATTTGAGTAGTAATGCAATTTCGCCAGTAGCGTTCGTCTATGCAAGTATATTTTATTATACTACCAACTACTGCCTGCCAATCAACTTTGATCAATGGGTGCTTAACGAATTTGTAATCTTAATTGAGTTCTTGTTAGTGATTTTCGTAGGGTTGCGTGTACCTTTTAAATGTTTTGAGAATTCATAAGTGTGTAATTATATTCTTTGAAACGAAAAAATAAGAAATTATGTTCGTTTGACCACATTAATTGCAGCTTTTTGGTTAATTACTTACTCAAAAGTATGGCGAATTGCACTTTTACCTCAAAATGTCTGTACAACTAATTATCTTAACCCTTTTAAAATGAAGGAAGTATACATTTTTTTTTGCTTCTGAGTCATTAAAAAGACCTCATAAAGGAAAACAATACTTAGTTTTGTAGATAACCGACAGTTCGACAACCTATCATCATGCCTCAATTCAACTGTCAGGCTTGAACCATTTTCGAGTATTTATGCAATTCGTTTGACACAAATTATAACCTTGTTTATGACAGCCGGATAATTGGCGGTAAGGAGTCATAACTTAAAATACGTAAGTTAAGAAAATACAGCGGTAAGATTGATTCCAAGATTTCTATTATAATTTGAAGTTTCCTAAGTTGATTAAATGCACGGAAATATCATTAGTTAAACACAAATAGTCCTATTTGTATGTGTTATTCAAGGTCACAAGTGTTCTTTTATGTCAATCTATGTTCTAATATATATAACTCTTTTTCAAATCAGTTCAGTCGGTGTTGAGTTATCTCAACTTTTATCTAAGTATAATACTAGCTAACAGCCAGTGGCTATACCGGCATAGTACGTGTACTAACACGTACTATGCCAGTACAACCAGTTTGCCAGTACAACACCTATTATTTTGTTTCAACAAATTTTCTTTTGTGCCAATCTTTAATAATATTTTTTGTTTTTGCATGTTCTAAAATGAAAAAGTACAACATAAAACTATTGTAAAACCGATATGCCTACTGTAATAAAATGGGAGCAAATTCTGCCCACAAACTGTGCTGCAGTTTGGCAGAAGATATTGTATGTGTAAAATATGTAAAAAAACTGAATAAACACTTTTTCACTTTTTCACTTCACTTCACAAAAATTCTGTACAAAAATTAAACACTGTTTAATCTATTAAAAAATAGAACATAGGACAGCCCTAAACCTACGCACTAGAAAGAAAGAGATCATTGACACTTAATACCAATTAAATTTCCAAAACCAACAAAAGATACAAGAAGTACAATCCATCATCAATACAGAATAGGAGCCAGTAATATGATTTACTAGCTGTTCCCCGTGGGTTTACCCATTTTAACGTCAATACTCCGCTCCTGTGGGTTGGAGCGCAATGTTAAATAACCTACCTACCTTACCTTTATAATAATTACGCGATTAAGACCCGTTGTCTAATTTTTTAAAAATGTTCTCAAATCGCGAAAGTTTAAAAACATAGGTATATTAAATAACCTAGCTTCAAAAATAGATTATCAATGCAAAAAAAAAAAAATCGGCATACGTATTCCGTAAATGAAATGACATCAAATTTTCAATCAAAGTAATTATTGACCGTATTTTATATTGAGTAAAGCTCCACTATACACGAAGGACGCGCTAATGAAAACGGATGAAAGCGCTATTCAGTTAGCCACCATACTGGGCTAACAAAATTTGACTTTGCCTTCGACTCGAATGAGGAAGAAGAAGAACATATAGGAGGAAGATTGCTTGAAATTTAGAAATCGACCGTTTCATTTACAGAGTCGCACCACCAATTAGCAGTTGAACAGATGAGCGCATTCAAACAAACAAACTTATCAATTTAAGTATTTATTGTATTATAATAGACATCTGTACTCTACAATTTGAGCAACGATTTGCAAGCAAGCTTATTAATTTTACTGTACGTGGTCAATGAAGGTTCTATTGAATTGGTATAGCAATTTAAATCTTGTTTTATATTTTAATTGGTAATGAGTTGAATTGCCTATGTGGCCCAATGGTTAGCGTATGCGCCTCTCACCAAGAGGTCTCGGGTTCGATTCCCGGGTCAGGCAAAGTGTTATTTGTGAACTTTTCGTCAGGAAATTTACAATAACACCACGGTGTCCGGTGGATGGCGATAGGCTCACCACCTATCCCATGGGAACTAAACATAGCAGGTGAAATGTGGGTTTTCTACACCTCTGCCACAGCCTTATGGGTAATATAAGCGTGATGCTATGTCATGAGTTTGGAGAGATCAACTACCCGTAGAAAATGAATGCTGATGAATTATATCTATATTTACCTAGATCAAATTCACATAACACACATACCTAGAAGGGTAAGGCATGGCCGAGATGTATCACACCCACACTTCACCTATTATATGCTTAAAAAAATCCAAAGAACGGTTTTGCCCGACCCGGTAATCGAACCCGAGACATAGATTCTAATGGCTACAAAAACACATAATACACATTAAAAAGCATAAATTAATTTAGTATCTAGCTGAAATCAAAATTAAATTACTCATTAGTCTCTAATTTTATATCAAGACTAGATTGTAATCTTTATGAAGTATCTAATTGCTTAGAAACATAAAAAAAAAAATTGGTAGGCAGTATTTCCTAGCTACATACGTAGCAACGCCCTTTTTGTTTAGTTAGGATAATAAAAAAAACAAAATGTTCTAAAAGTATTTAAATTATTCACACAGCTGTTACATTACAAGTTTATCGGCCATTCCCACATAAAATATGAAAACTACACGGTTATTCCAGAGCATACAATTTAAACAACAACCATCGATTAAAAACTTAACCAAGTACAAATTGTACTTGCACGATCAGTGTTCTGTACAAATTTCCATTCATATTATTATGAAGAAATCGATTCTTTGTTCTTTCATGTCATGACATAACCCACATTTCACCTGTTACGTTTAAGTACCATGTGATATAAGGGCCGATTCCAACTCCGTGCTGCTATTGTGAATTGTCTGAAGGAAATTTCACAAATAACACTTTGCCTGACCTGGGAATCGGACCTAAGACCTCGCGGTGAGAGGCGCATACGCTTACCGCTAGACTATCGAGGCAGTTTATGTCATTTTAATTAATAAAATAAAATAAAAATAAAAAGCCTTTTATTTCTTGCAAAATTACATAAAATTGAAAATAGTGATTAAAATGTATGTAACTCAAAATCTAAATAATAATCCATTTCTTAAATTACTTACTTAATCATATCAATACATGCATAATATAAAATATCAATTAAAAGAAAAATGTACATTAAAATATTTACATTATAAGTAGTGAACTTTCATGCATAAGATCAATAAAAAAATATTTACATTATTAATTAATTGAAATTATTTATTATTGTCATTTTAATTATTTATGGTAAAAAGTGGAAAAGAATCTCAAGTATTTATGTTAAAAATTGCATTTGATACCAGAGTTCAAAAGAAGGTGAAAAAAAAGTCAGATGTGTTGAATGTTTTTATTAGCCACCAACCCACAATTGTCGAAAACAGTGTCTTTTTTTATACTACGTCCACAGCGAACGAACGTGTAGTCCACCTGATGGTAAGTGGAGAACAGCCCATGGACATTAACAATCCACAAAAGTAAATTATAGATGCGTCGCTGCAGCTGAGGACTACGGTGTTATGCCTCATGTGCCAGTAATTCCAGGGCCTGATATCACCACCATACCGGAACACAGTAATGGAAGCACTACTTCAAATTATGATCAACAGATAGATACTTAAGCGATTCCATAAAGGTTTTATAAATACAAATTCCAGCACGGAACTCTAAAACGCCATGCAATTATGACTCCGATACTTCCTACATTAATTCTTTATCGAGCCATTTCGCTAATAAGCGTAATAAGTATAATACGCGTGTCTTCAGTGAAGGCTTGCATCTGTTATCTTGTGTTCCTTAATCGACGGTTTCCGAGGTAGTGCAAAACAAACAGACGGACAGTAATGATCCTCTGCGGAGGGCAGAGTTAAGGTTCGTGTACATAGTGATGGGAAATTGCAGGATGTATCTAGAGCTTGAACAACATTTTGAATTAAAAATATTTAACGTCCTAATTTTTTTTGTTGATTAATTGTATGTAGCTTCGCACAGCTTGTATAGTTAACCTCGGTGGATAGATGAAGACTTCTGACAATCCTGGGTATAAACCCATACGGTTATCTGGCCTGATGTATGTAGGCCTGAAGTAAAGATACATACTTTCCAACTCCAACTATATACTCCTGATTAAATTCGTTGCGGGTTCCAAGACAATTTTAACTCTCCCTGGGATTGCGCGTGTGTCATGCACGGTGCCTTTCAGTTGGTTACCGCTGTAGATCCTGGCGTCACAGGAGTCACAGTGGTGGGCGTATGGGTGGGATTATATCCCGTGGCCTGATGTATCAATTATCAAATTGTCAACACAGAACATAATATACATAACATCACGCCTATATTACCCAGAAGGATGTGGCAGAGGTGTACAACACCTACATTTCACTTATTATGTTTAGGTCCCATGGGATAGGGGGTGAGTCTATCGCCATCAACCGGACACAATTCCAACTCCGTGCTGCTATTGTGAATTTCCTGACGAAAAGTTAAAAAATACACGTTGCCTAACCCGAGAATCGAACCCGAGACCTCGCGGTGACAGGCGCATACGCTAAACACTAGACCATAGAGGCAGGCAGACAATACAGAAATACAGAAAATACTTTTCCATACAAAATTTACACAATTTCACCGGGTTACATAACCTTAAAAAAAGTCCATAAAAAAAACTAAGAACAGTTCTGTTAAATCAAAGCCTACTGTGAAATAAATAAATATTCCACAACTCACACACAACGCCATCTAGTCCCAAACTAAGCAGAGCTTGTACTATGGTTACTAGAATAACTGATACTAATAAATATATACTTTTCTTTTGTAAATACATACTTATTATACATAGAAACACCCAGATTAAGACAAACCCCCATGTTCATGCACACAAAGATTTGTCTTAAGTGGGAATCGAACCCACGACCTCGGCGTCGCAGGCAGGTACACTACCACTCCGCCATCTGGTCGTTGAAAGACGTGAGAGTGACTTCTCGAACCTTAAAGGTCTAAAAGCATACAAATACTATATTCATCTATATTGCACTAACATGACAAGTTAATAAAACCATGTAAAATGTAACACCGCAATTTGAAATTTGTATTGCAGATAAATAGCAAAATGTGTACCAAACTTTATCTATAACGAGTTATGTGGCCTACATTCTTTTTTAATAGTTTTTAAGACGTTATTTATATCAATTAAAATGTAAATTTAAAACACGATTAATATTAACTAAGCGAAAAATTGTAACTGTTAGATGCATTTATTGAAATATAATTGCAGGGAATAATAAAATAATAATAATAATAATAATAAATAAAAAAAATATATATATATTAATATATATTTATTTAGTTGTAAATATTTAAGTTATATATTTTTCAGTTTGTATGTAACTTAATTAATTAAATAAATATTCTATTGCAGGGTAAGTTTGAAGTTTCATTTGGCAACGTATATAAAATTTTAATAATTAGCATAATATGCCGAAGTTTTAGTTGTACAATTTCATCGTTTTTAGTTCTGTTATAATTATTGAAAAGTTTAAACTAACGGAATCTAAACTATGAACGAATTAAAACATTTTAAAGTTTTACAATACAATATACAGGTTACTTCATTTAATTTTGATACCGTGTTTCGACAGAAAGTCTTGATGTACCTTTGATAAAGTAAAATCTATAGGTATTAAAAATCAAAACAAAGATTATACATAGATTTTTTATTAAAATCTAATCTTCATTGTTTTTAAACATAAATAATATCGAGAGCAAAATTACAATGGCCCGTATCTTCTTATTTCATCTCGATAGCTGGACTTATTAGATCTTTAAAACTCCTATAATGAATTTTAGCATGACTTACTGATTTCAATTACATAGATTCTTTAGTCATTGAAATAACACGCTTAACTTTGAACCTTAACGTTATAGGAATATGAATGATATTCTATTAAAGAATTTAAATCAACATCAATAATAGTATGGATGGGTTTAATGCTCAATTGAAACTTAGTGAATTATTACGCACGATAATAATCTCCATAAATAATTACGACGACAGGTGTTTGAAAATAATGAAGATTGTATTTTTTACTGATATTAATTTTAAATAATCTTGTTTAATCGTAGAGCATCTTGAAAGTCATGTTTTTGCAATACATATCTACATAATAGATGACTGTAGAGAGGTGCGCGCCAGCTTGCGACGTCTTGTTTCCCAGAGATACGTCTGACGAGAAAAATTCGATAAAAAAAAAAACGCTCTTATAAATAAACCAAACTAAAAGTAGAAAATAAATAATAGTTTAAAAAAACTAAAAAACACGCTTTTAAAGTACTTCTAATGGAATTATTTTTCACTTTTTAGTTAGAAGTACTTTAAAAGCGTGTTTTTTAGTTTTTTCAAACTATTATTTATTTAAGTTACAGGCTACAGTACAATCACCAGGTAAAATATAGGCACATTTTCTTCAAGCAATACATAACAAAAAAATACATGAAATTAAAAACCCCTGTTATTTCGAGCTTTAAAACAAACCCGCAAATTTATAACAAAACGCTTAATTTCACATTATAAAACTTTATCTACACCATAAAGGTTAAAATATTTTAATTAACAATAAATTGTTATGGCCCACATTAAAAAATGTCGATTGCACCCAATATAATTCGAATTCATTTACAGCAGGACGCAATATTTAGCAGTAAGTATGTTTGGCTTGCGGTTTCGCCCGCGATGGATAAAAAACTCGATTAACTCGATTAATTATTTTCCTTTTTTTTAAGCATCGTTATCGCACTCTTTAGCCAAGCGTGAAATTTGAATTTGGAAGGAGAGTGAGAATTTATTTACTTAATTTAAAAGTTAATTTACACTATTTATTTAATTAAAAGGGAACGTGGGATTCAACGCTGCATCGACTGAATGTGATGGTGTCACCATGCAGCTCTATACAGCTCTAGTGTTTTTATTCGATTCCCGCACATGCCTAATATTGATAATTTTATGATTAGCAAATCTGGGTTTGATTTGCATATTTGTTAAGGTTCCACTAGTATTAAAATAATCTCGACATGCAGCCGCGTGTCTGCCAAGTTGATAAAATAATATTCTTAAAAAAACATAAATAATTTAAAAAATTACTAGAATAACGTCAGAGATATTGGCGAGTAATTTATCCGTAACCTATAGAATGAACTTACTTCAGAAATAACAAACCTTTTAACGAGCCTTTTCATAACGTACAAACAAAACAAACATGTTATATGTTAACAAAAACAATTTCACTTTATTGTTTTACAATGGCTTTATCCGTGGCTAAAACAACGATCCAAAATTATATTAAGCTCCGTAAAACACAATAAAGTACGTTTATTTTTTTATTGATTAAGTCTGGTATAAAATTAAAACTTGCTTATTTATTTTTACCAACGATTCATCAGCATTAAAGAATCAACAGAAAATCATCCCATACTTAAATTTACTAATTACCTATCATCACTTAAACACTGTTTTTTTGTGCTATCGTCTTTTACTAACTTTTAGTGCTATTTAACTTAACCTATACATAACATAACGCCTATATTACACCCACTTTTCACCTGTTATGTTTAGGTCCCATGGGATAGGGGGTGAGCCTATAGCCATCCACTGGGCACAATTCCAACTCCGTACTGCTATTGAGATTTTCCTGACGGAAAGTTCACACATAACATTTTACCCGACCCGGTCATCGAACCCGAGACCTCGCGGTGGGAGGTACATACGCTAACCGCTAGACCATCGAGGCAGTATAATTATACATATTTAGGAAAAATACATTGATTTAAGACTTAATTAATTTTAAAAATAAATATGTGTAGGTATTATTTGTTTGTATGTTGATTTACCTGTCACAAAAGCAGAATGATGCTTGCGGTCTGGGAGCAACTTGGCTTTACCAATAAACTAATTGTATACTTTATTTATATAATTTGTAATTTTGACTCTTTGTTCTAGAAACAAAATGTCAAATCGAAGTGCCACACCAATGAAGTAAAGTTACAACCATGCACACCCTTATTGACAGATTGGCTTCATGCTTGCGGCTCCTGAATAGCTTGATTTGTTTTTTTCTCTGATCTGTAATATCAGAGAAATTTTAAACCTACGATTTGGCACTGGCTTTAACTAGGTCAATTTTATTTTTAATCGGGCAATTCTTAATATCACAATCCTAATAATAAGTTTTTGGTCAAAAATTTTTAACGTGGGGTAAAATAGGTTGGTTTAAAGCTCAATAAAATTAAAGATTTACGTTTTTGTTTTGAATGATCTTAATTAAATTATAATGTTTGAAACCTTTTTCGTGTCAAAATAATGAATCACTTACCTTATCTATTCGTGGTGGTTTATTATTTGCGTTCAAAGTTACTTGATCAACGTAAAAGTTATTGATAAACCTTTACTTGTACGGTAAATATAAGCTGGTCTCGCATTGCACGAGAAGCCATCAACGCAAAACCATTTTATACTGGAAATGTAATAGCTTGATAAGTCGCCGTCTGTTCCTAGATGTCCTTTTTGTATCCACTATAAAATACTTTTTAGAAATAACTAATGGCGTTATGATTGTAAAGTCAGACTTTCAAATGAACTCAATTATTTTAAATAAAGATAACTTTTTAATAGAAAAGGTGGACAAAATGGAAGATTAACTATTATTTTTTTCATATTTGAGCCCAGCAAATAACATAGGAAGACAGTTTACATAAATAATTTGCCCAAAAAAAAACTGACTTCAATTACAATAATTCTAGACTTAGGTGTATGGTTTTCTCATGGCTGACATTTTCAGAACTGGACCAAATTGAAATGGGACCACACGGCAATAAAAAAAGAATCATTAAAATCGCTTCGTCCAGTCAAAAGTTATGAGGTATTATTAAAATTATAAAATACGGGTGTTACTCACACAATGTTGGCCTATTTAGTCGACCGCGGTTTCGCCTGTACGTCTAGGCATTATCAAGAGAGTGCGATACATCGCGCCTGAGTCGCAGCCAATCTTGCACTGCGGGCAGCGACGCGCGCCGCGCGCTGTGACGTCATAGAAAGGGGCGGTGCAACACTGGTATCTGTTGGTAGCGTTTTTGTGATATTTTCACTGTCACTGTCACATATAATTATAATAATGTTACAAACTCACGTCAGTTTTAATAAAAATATAGTTATGAGGTAACAAAAAAAAAAACAAATACAGACGAATTGAGAACCTTCTCCTTTCTTGAAGTCGGTTAAAAAATATTATTATATCTTATTTCTTGCGTCTAAGCTTATTAAATCCAAACTGCGCATAGCTAAACCGCCCACAATAGTTCAATTCCACTAAGCTTCACATCAATTAGCAATAAAGGATTTAGTAGCAATAGTGGGTTTTGCTCGAATTCAATTAAAATGAACCGCCATGTCATGGCTCCAAAGGGGAACGATATTTATTGCGCATCAATGAAGAATTATCGCCACTCCAACGACTCAAGTGTGATGCGACTAATTAAGTCTTCCTCGAATTTGAGACGCAATTCTTAGTGCCGATTTCACCGTGGTGTTCTGTGCCGTACACATATTTAATGAAAGGGAGATACAATGACGGGCATAATAAAACCGTAGTTTAAGGAGTTTAGTGAAATCGTGGCTAAGAGCCCGTAAAACATTCAAAACTATTTTTCAATTTAATTTTTTTCTATTTGGCTCAAAGAATAAGCATTGCCATATAACGTGGCAATGCTGGCAGCCTTCTGGGCACGATGTCGCCCTTTGACATCAATGCGGATTTTTTGATGCTGTATAAAGATTTGTATAAATATTTTTCTTAATTCAAAATGTATAGTTGTAAATAAAGGAAATAATAAAATTATTTCGATTCGATGATAATTTAAAAATATCAAATGGACAAATTTTAATTTGATTGGCGACCTGAACATTTTACGCACTCTATTAAGTTATAGGAAGATAACTTTATTTCTTGATGGTATTACAGCACTTTTTTTCACACTTTGTTTCTCGGTGATTAGTCTTAGTTTTATTAGATTTGTCGATTTTTTCGCGAAATTATAGTGACTAAGCCAAACGAGTCGACGATCCTCCCGATACTTTATTTTTTTTTTACTTATAAGTTACTTTATGGACTTTTAAAATATACTAAGTATTTTTTCCCAAATTTATTTCCTTTTATTCCCCTTCCCGGGAAAATTACCTATTACAGTATCAGTAAATTATGGGAACTTTTTAAATTAAGAAAAAAAAACATTTTAAGTAGCCGTTTGACATTGTCTATCCAATATATAAAATATTGAAGACAAGACTTTATAACTTACAGCATCAAAATGAAATACACCCGTGTTCTAACATTATGACTTGAAACCTCATTCAAAAGGGGTCTACATTCAGTAGCGGACATTTACGAGCAGATATGATGAAGTCTTAATTACAGTAACAAATAAATGCATTCTGGGCCTGAAACATAATAAGTCATTCGCTTATCGACGGCTAGATATACCATTGAGTCCGTCGCAAAAGTAGCGTCTTAATAACGTCGAGGAAAGATAGCATCCCATAGAATTATCACATAAATCAACCGACTCAATGATTAATACTATGAGACTCGACCGTTGTAGTTATAACGGGTAAGTGTAATTAAATTGAGCTTCCGTGTACTGAGGAGTAGAGATGTACTGAAACAGCTATTTTTTTATATTTGAGACTATTCGTTGAAAAAGGATCTAGTCACATTTTGAGTCGTCAGTCCAATATTCAAGAACTATGTAGCATTCAAATTATGAAATACGGATGTTGCTCACGTATTTCTATCACTTGTTCACTTATTTGTATCACTTGGTCTATTTAGTCGACCGCGGTTTCGCCTATACTTTTCGGCATTTTCAAGAGAGTGTGACATGTTGCGCCTGAGTCGCAGCCAGTCTTAATAAAAACTATGTAGTATGTTTTGTAAATAAAAGCAATCGTCTCGTGACCACGAATGATGCAAGTCATTTTGAATCGTCGAGCATAAGTATTTATTTACCTTAATAATAATTATGCGATTTAAAAGTATGTAGTATGTTTACTATATTTGGGGTCTTAAAAAAGACAACAGGTATGAGCAAGGCTGTACATCCTACCGAAAATTTAAGCTTTCTTATTGCCTTTCAGTAGATGGTGCGATAATCTTGTATTCTTAAATAACTTTGAACCTAATGGGTTCTTGAATAGTCACAGAACTGTTTTCATTCTTCTTAGAGAAGGCATTGATAAACATATTATGTGTTCTGACTATAAGGACTCTTAATTATTGTATCTGAGTAAGTATTCAAATACTGCTTGACAGGGCACACCTCTACTTAGAGGCGGTGCATTGACGGGTGCAGTAATAGAGGATTTCTCTGGAATGCTTCAGAAATTGAGCGTTAGACCCCAACAATATAATCTTTTGATACGATTTGTTGAACGACGGCTGTTTAGATGGCAAAGATAAAAACTGTTGAGAGTATTTAAACCGGTGATAGCTAAAATATAGTGCGCGAATATAATTTGTTGCGAAATTAACTGTTCCTTTTTGATCATGTGAATACTTATTTATATATATTATATTCTTAGTATCAATTAAATAAACAGTAACCTTTCAAATTAATACATAAATTAAGATAAGAATAATTCGCCATTTGCAGGTAAACATAGTTGACGCCAAATTTCTAGACGGCTCAGAGTCAATCCGCGAGAGTGAGAGCGCTTAGTAGGCTAAGCGTAAAACATAGACGAGTGACTGAGACATCGCATTTTTGCAGCTAACTCCAGAACTGCCTAAAGGTTTCTACTTTACAAAGCTGTTCATAAATAGCTCTCTGTCTTTGGTGTTATCCTTGGTGAAGAATGTGTTCTTTAAAAAAAAGATTATCTAAGTTTATACCGCGTTAAAACTTTCGATAATTTCTAACCGAAATTACTTATCGGATAATTATAATTATCAAGTAACTTCAAACCCTGTTTAAAAGAACGAACTTAAAAGGAACTTCAGAAAAATCTAGTCAGTTTCTGATCACATTGTCATAGTTATTCAAATAATAAAATACGAGTATTACTAACGTATACGTTGGTCTATTTACTCGACCGCGGTTTCACATACTTTTTGGCATTTTCAAGAGAGTGCGACATGACACGCCTGAGTCGCAGTCAGTTTTGCAACGCTGTGACGTCATAAAATGCCTAAATGTATAAGTGAACCCGCGGTCGACTAAATCACCCATATTTCATAATTTAAATAATTTTACAAAATTAAGTTAGTTTTAATAAAAATATTGTCCTAGTTGCGAAATAAAATCTAATCTCTCTTAACCTTATCATTAATACTGACTTTTCTAGTCCATACACGACTCCTGGTCAAACATAATCACGGTATAAAATTGCGATCGTTTAGAAGCGTGTAGTGGATTAGAGATAACATTGTTTAGACCATTAAGTAACTCGATGCTTGCTGAGTGCTCTTACAATGTGATTGAGCAAGCAATATCCAGTATAAATCGATTTAAGAAGGGTATAAACTGCTTTGACGGTCTAGTGGTTAGCGTATACGCCTGTAATCGCGAGGTTTCGGGCTCGATTTCCGTGCCGGGCAAAGTATTATTTGTGAACTTGCCGACGGAAAAATTCACAATGGCAGCACGGATTTGGAATTGTGCCCGGTGCATCTAATGGGACCTAAACATAACAGATGAAGTGTGGGTATTGTAGACCTCTGCCATACCCTTTCGGGTAGTATAGGCGTGATGTTACGCTGCTTGAAACATTTTCCAAAGATTGCGGCGGGTAATGTGATAACTTAAATTTGCATTGAAATCTATTAATAATATTTTTATGGCATTATTAACAACAAGCATGTAATATTAAAGAAAATAGCAAAGTGGTTATAACACCAACATTTCAATAGTTATGCAAAGTTAGCAATAGCAATCACAGTTGCAGACTGTACTGCTACTAAAAATCTTAAGGCGAATAAACAATTCAACCTAAAAATTTAGGGCTAAATAAGAAATATTATTAAATAATTATTAAGTACTAGCTACAATACAACGAAGCGGCCGTGGCGCAATGGATAAGGCTTTGGTCTATTGATGACGTGTGTTGGATTCCTGGCCATTACACTACGGACGTGACTTCCTCCTAACACAAGCGAACTAAGCTTAGCTGGAGAGTTTTACCAAAAATACTATTCATTCGTATATGTGTGGTATCCGCACATAAGTAGTGACACACACGTGACATTATGTCAAAGAGCGCTGACTCGCGATAACGAAGTGTTCACAGAGAGTATACATACCTATATATACCACTTCCAATACGCTACCGTTGGACAGCTGTCCGCCAGGCAATACCACTGAGCCTGGTCGGAGGATCCTCCCTTTGTGGTGGAGGAACATCACACCCTGTTCCTCTACATATGCAAATTACTAGTCAGCTTATAAAAAAATGTTTACAAAATGTATCAATTAAAGCCTAGCAATAGAAAACGCAAATCAAATGGCTCTATAACCCGAATAAAGCCGAAATTAAACACTTCCTGAAATTATGTTATAATGATACCGGCAAATGATTACCCTATAATTACGCTATAAATAATTTAAGAAAATAAAGTTATTTCAATACGGTAAGGCTGAACGCACACTGGCTTTAGTGAGTGTAGTAATCGCTTACACTATTTAATTTGAACAGACTACATATAACATAAATTATATTATTAGTGGGTATTCCTATTTCTATTTAACTTAATTGTGAAACTGGAAGGTGCTGGTACTTATAGCACAGGATTTCCTATTTTAAGTACCAGCAGAACATTATATTTTGATTTCTTTTGTATCTATGTTAAGTGTCCTACTATGTACCTACTGTATTTTTTTTTGTGTGCTAAAATAAATTATTATTATTGTTATAAATAGATAAAATTAAAATAAGCAGAAGAGACCAAAGACTATTGAAAATTTCCTGAAGGAAATATTCTAAATAACACTTTTGCGTGACGGGAATTGAACTGAAGACCTCGCGGAGAAAGGTTACAGTTGCGCCAACAACTACACCAACGAGGCAGGTGCACTTGAATAATCAGTTGCTGTAAAAACATGATCTGTCCATCCATCTTTAATAAAATGGACTTCACCTAAAGACACGATTTATGATTTTAACATCCTTTCGGGCAAAGTACCGATGTAACCAGCTTTGTATTTTATAATATTCGATATCACAGGATATTTACCATGTATTTTGTTGTAGCGAGTTTTGATAATATCCCGTGATATGTTCATGTTTATTCAGAAATCTTCTATTGTTATATACTTTAAAAATAAACCTACCTTTTTAAATGCGTTACCGTTTCCAATATAATTTTGAACATTCACTAACAGTAAAAATGTCGATACGCGGCCAGTGTACGTTAAGCCTTACTATTATTAATCTTGACTTAGCGGATTAATTGAATGCATAGTACGCAGTCACGATCAATTTAATTACTATTTACAATATACATTCTTAGTTTATTTCTAACTGATACTGATTGCAAAATTGCATTGGGTCAATCACCTTTGAAGCACACCTATGTAAAATGCCGACTTAGTAAATAAATTGCGTAGATCTGCGTAGAACTGTTAGTTTATAATGGTTACTTTAGCCCAAAAGTATCATCAAGAATTAGTATAGTCCGTGAGTCCGTGACATTCATCGATGACCAACTTTCTCTAGAGCGAAGTGACGCCCGCACTATGAATTACTTCTGTGTCGCTGAGATGTTTACAAACATACATTTCACACACACCCAGAGTCAGAACATATCATGGGAATTGAACCCACAATACCAGCGCAGTTGAGAGTGGCGAGGCGACCGCTTTAACAAAAAAAGAAAAGTGCACTTTGAAGAATGATTAAGATAGTTGCATTATGAATTTCAGTAAAAGTCAGCTGCGGTTCCGATGGTGGAATTGCAGCTAGAGGAAGCCAAACACGTAAAGGAAACACGTAGACACATTTGTCTTCGACAAAGAATCCCTTGAGAGGAAATTATTGGCCAAAAAACCAGCGAGTTCACGGTCTAGTAGGTGCAATGTTAAACCAGAAGGTTTTACATTACTTGGACTGTTCAACGGGAAATTACTAGATACTATTACGAGATACTATTCGGAGCCTAAATAAAACTAAGCATGTTGCTTATAATTTTTCGACCGCCTTCACAAGGCTTTACGATCCACCCTAACAGAAAATCAAACAAAATTGCAATTCATTTATAATGAAGTGTTCCTCCTTCCACTTAACCAAAGAATGTTGGAAGCCATTGTCATTTGAGAATTAATTAAAGTTCTGTAACAGTTGACGTCATTCCACTAATGCGCTGACATTAACTCAGAACACACGATTAACTGTTACGCGGAGATGTTAAATCTGGTAATCTTAAAACAGGAAAGAGGTGATGTATTATGTCTCTTTTAGCAAAATATTAAAATAACCAGATATACCAATAAACACAATTCTATATTACCATCATAATAAGTACATTAGGAATACCTGTGCTCTAGAAAATATTGTTTTAACAAAATAATTATTCTTCTTTTGGGCTTCGCGGTAGTTGGGTAAATAAAAAGATAAACGTACCATTTTCATGAAACTGACAATAATAATACTCATAGTATCTTTTTACATGCATTTTAGTGTTTAAGATATGATTTGTCTATGATAAATAGATAAAAACTTAATAATATTTCAGTTAAACACATATTACGTTAGTATAACACACCCACACATTCCCTCACACACACTAACGACACAATGGTCCTTATAAATAAGTATAAATATAAAATATAAGTAAAAATAAAAATAATAAAATAATTTAACCTTTTGTATTAGCTGCAGTGACAACGTTCACTATAGATTTATTGTAAACTGTAATATCGTGTCTCAAAACACGACTGTCCATTGTCACCCAAAATACAAGCTTTCGCTTAGTTTGGGAGACAGTAGCAGTACCTCAAGTACAAATACATTTACATGTGTCTTAATTTTAACTTATTTTTTGAACCTATATGTATTATTTGTAATAAAGACTTTTATTTTATTTATTTATTTATAAAAATAAGGCGCTCGGGAGTCCATCGCTGCTTGCTCATTTTAAAGTGCTTGACACAAAATAAAACTCATTGCATTGAATCTTGAAGACTTGTTATCGTCACACTACTGTCTTAATAACTTAGATTCCCGTGAGAATAGTCCTAGTACGGGTACCTAATGCTCTCCTTATACTTAAAATAGTACTCATACTTAAATGACATATACTGGAACGTGACTTTAAAGTTAAATGTAACATTAAAATGCCAACTTAGACGTAGATAATATCTGCACGTATATCATGAAAAACGTACCAAAATTAAATTGAATGTAATGAAGCAGAAACGACTGGGAACATGTTGTAAAATCCTATTAGACACGAAATCTCGTTGCTTATTTTCGACATGAAATACGAAAATATTGTTTTTTAGCCCAAACCAAATAGTAGTTATCTTATACTAAGAAATCGTTAAAAAATTATAGGACCGGCAGGATTTGAACCTCATCCTTATTGCACACCGGGCAGTCGCTTTAACCAACCAGCTACGGTCGCCTCTTGCCAGGACCCTAAATTTCTCAACTGCATGTTACGTCATTTCGTGATGTCACGTTCATCGATTTGTTCCTATCTGAAGAAAGAACAAACCAGCATGGCGAAATTACATTCAGCACAAATGGTGTAAAGAATGAACGCAAACGTTATAATTATAATTCGATAAACATAGCTAAATACTATAAAAATAATCAATTATAAGTTAATAGAAAGAAAACAAGATAACTTGTTTGGAAAAACACTTTCAAGATCGTCATTACAGGACCCAACTTTTCTAAATATTTATTTATATCCTGAAAGATTTTTACTTAAAAGAATTTAAAAATTTTTAATAATAGAAGCTTATGCTTTATGATTTCAAAGCTGACATATCAACACATGCCTGCCACAGCCAAAATCGTTACAATAACTTAGAATTCAAAAACATCCTTTCGCTGGTGTTATGGTATAGGTATATTGATTATATTGAATAGTTAACAATACATGCGACTCCACCACGGTGGTCCGACTGTAAGGCACGTTTGTTGTACTTCAAGATGTTAATTTTAAAATTAGCGTCGACAAACAAAATGCTGCAAATTGTTTGCAAAACTCCACCGACAAAAGCAACGCTAATGGGTAAAGTGAATACTGAATTAATAACCCCAATAAAATTAACGCAAGTACTGTTTATAGAAGTGTGGAAGCGCTTTTTAAATCAAGCATAACTTGTGGTAAAGCATTTATGAACAGGATCGAAGAAGAAGGCACTACCGTCTTACCTTTTACCTGCCGCCAAATAGTAGTGAAACCTGAAATTACTGGCATATTAGGCATAACACCGTAGTCCTCAGCTGTAGCGACGCATCTTTTTTTTTTTAAACGACGCCCGCACTAGGAATAACTCCTGTGTCGCGGGGGTGTTCACAAACATACATTTCACACACACAAAGCACACCCAGAGTCAGAACAAATCATTGCAAATCACACAAAGATTTGTCCCATGTGGGGATCGAACCCACAACACCAGCGTAGTTGAAAACGGCGAGGCGACCGCTTTAACCGCTACGCCAACCGTGCACAAATTACTAGCATTAGAGGCATAATACGAAGTATTTAGATGCAGCGGGTGTAGCGACGTATTAATAATCTCTTATATTGTAGATGTTTATAGACTGGAAGTTGCATTTGCTTTTTGGAAATAACACACCCGTGGCGTGATTCTGTAAGAGAAACTTACAGTTTCGAAAATTTACCTTAATATAAAAACGGTCGATATTTAATTGATAAAAATTCAAATTTCGTATGATTCCATTTATAGAAAACGCATGCCGTTTGCTTAAAATTATACGTCGTTTACAAAACATCGTACACACAAAATTTAAAACACAATCTCACGGGTACTTACATCTCATTCCAAACAATCTTGTGTTCCTCATTAAAGAATATTTCATTTTGAACGTCTTCCCATATTCAATATGGAAATATTTGTTCCAGTAGCGGACCACACAAGGACGAAATTGGTAGTCCGCCGCATCTCGTTTTGCATATTTTCTGCATTACTGAGCAAAAGTCTTTTGTCAATATTGTGTCCTCGAGTCATTGAGTAAATGACGGAGTCTGTCTACTAAATATACAAAATGTAAATTAAGCTCCGTCTTGTTGTTTTCTTGCTTTGTTTGGTAAATATCTCAATATCCTTTAATATTGTATGCCAGCATAAATTTTCAGTTTTATGACGCTCAGTGTCAAAGATTTTAATGGTGTTGGCAATAAATTTCTTTCTAGCACGTAATAGAGCTGCTTGAGAACAATATAAACACAGACAAAACTTTAATATGTAATTTATTTCATTTTTATAGCAGATACCCTTTATAAAAATCTCATCTACACGACCTTTACGGTTGGAGAAACACAAAGTACAAATTCTAATGCAAATCTAAAAGTATTCTCGTAAATAAATGCAACGCATACGAAACAAATTGCCTTAGTTACTGTGGAATGGGTTTAATTTGTAAAGCTACTAGCTTTGTATTCTATTTAAAGGCGGAGTGAGTATAATAAAATGTGCTTAAACATCAAGAGGTTGACGAAGCCGTTATGTCGTGGCGGGACAAGATTGCTGGACTGCTCGCGAACCCAACAAAAGCTTTTTAATATCAGCACACACCCCGCGGCAGGAAAGGTTTATTTACATAAAAGCCACGTAGTTATTTAAGAACAATCCGGTATATACACGTGTGTATACGCGAGACACGAATATTGTTATGCTAACTGGCTTCGTTAGTTTGTTCCTGGGAATTGTTTCGCTTTGTGAAAGAGTCGCCGGCACGTGGCTCGGATTTGTACCGTGATCTCTGTTACGGAGTTTGTACCAACTAATTTGCTTGAATTTAATTAAGATTGTACGAAAACGGATAACTTCGCAACTCATAGAAAGTATAATATTTATAAGTTTGTTGTTGTTGAGTTGAGGTTTCGTTATTTTGGAGGACGATGGATTGTACGTATAAATATTAATTAGTTTGATGTTTTGTTTACTGGTTAAATATGTTAAAGCCTTGTTCTCAGGATTATGTTTCGTCATTATTTTTAAACACAAACATGCCTTAACGAATGATGTAACTAGCTCAGTACAATATTTTAAAAGTAAATAAATGAAGACGATGTAGAAAAAAAGGATAACAACAGTAAAGAAATCATTGTTGGTTTCTTAAATGCTCAATCTGAACGGGCTTTTTTTAAGAGAAACTTGCGCATCTAAAAAATAAAATAATGTCCAGATTCCACAAAGCAAATTAATAGCTAATGTTGGCAAATAATGTGTTATTATTACATTTCAACGGTTTTTAATGTCATAAAGCATTATTTTATTAATTACAGTTTCGAACATAACTATTAAGCGAGCGTGCATCGGAATTGACATTCAAACGTCACGCGTTCCACATTCCAATTCGCCGATGATCGGCTGGAGCCATAGATGACGGAATAACCATCTATCGAAGGCGGTAAGCGGTAATTTGCAAACGTCTGGGACTGTTCCAGTGTGTAATCAAGGAAACATTGTCTGACATTAACTCCAATGGCGTTTGGACCAACTTCGTGATACAGTTGGAAGTGTTATAAGGTTAATTGTGCCCTTCGAGAAGAAGGGAACGCCGAAGGCGCCATCTTTTTAAAACATTATCATTAAAAATGAAGAAATGTCTGTAGCAGAACGGGGTGTGATGTTTCTCCACCGCAAAGGGATGATCCTCCGACCAGGCTCGGTGGTATTGCTTGGCAAACAGCTGTTCAATGGTAGTGTCTTAGAAGTAGTATTTATTACTTGCTTTGAACATTTCGTTATTGCGATTCAGCGCTCTTTAACATTTGTGACTTCTTGAGGTTGTTAATGTCGTCTGTCATTTATTACGTGCGGATACCGCCAAATTTCTACTGTAAATTAGGTAAAGCTGAAATTTGGCTTTATAATATGTATATTTTTAATTATAAAATACTTAATTACAAAATATTTGAAAACATAGAATTTACATATAATTTTATATATTTAAACAGCAAAAATTTCGTATTACATGTCTACTAATTATGTCACAACGCTATGTTGATTTAAATATTCGTGGCAGGTTTGTTTGACATTAATTATATCTCTTAATTAACTTGGATACTTACATAACGATGAATAAACAGGTTTTTGCGACGAATTCCTAATGCTATGTGGGAGTTTGTACATGAAACCTAATAGTATCACAAAATATATTGTTATTATAGCTATAATATCCTAAGGCGATTGCCAATAGGTAGGTAATTATTAGGGTAAAACTATGTTAGTTATTAGTGAGAAATATTAGAGTCTTAGAGTCAATGTTTGTGTAAATATTAAGATAAAACTTCTACGCCAAAAAAATAATAAAAAGGTACAACATTAATTAATACAAAATTAAATATAATCCAGAAAACAAACTAGGTACTCATCATCCGTGCTACACGACTCACTGTTGTCGGTCACAAACAATTCATGCTAGAGACCACTCCGCAATTATTTGCACAGTCAAACAATTTTCATGGAGGTAGCTACTTGTACTTGTGTACTGAGCAATATTATATTATTTATTGATTATTAATAAAATAAATAAATGTCTTAAATACAATTCAGAAAATAATCTACTCATCATACCTGCTACTCGACGTACAACACAAACAATTTATGCTAAAGACCACTCCGCAATTATTTGCATAGTCAAACAATTTTTATGTAGGAAGCCACTCGTACTTGAGTACTGAACAATATACGTAAGTACTGCTCCGAGCTATGACCTTGTGATAACTAATGTAACTAGTGCAGCTTTAGTTACAAGGATCACTTTAATTCAGATAATCTTTAAGTTAAGATAAAAACAGAAACACATAGGTAATACGATGTTTGTCTGGGCAACAAAGTAGTGACATTTTAGTTTAAAGCTATAAAATACGGATGACCAGATGGCTGGGTGGATAGTGCACCTTCCTGGCATGCCAGGGTCGCGGGTTTGATTCCCGCTCAATACAAATCTTACTTACTTACTACAAAAAAGTAAAGTATGAATATAAGTTATTCTAGTACCCATAGTACAAGCTCTACTTAGTTTGGGACTAGATGGCGTTGTGTGTATGTAATGTGATATTATTATTGAATAAATAAATGTTTTACTGTATATATACCTAGTCAACAAACAAAAATCCTTTTGTATAAAATTCCTACGTAGTATGCGTTGAATACAATTCAGAAAACAATCTACTAACCGTCCCTGTTACTCATCTTTGAACACAAACAATTCATGGTCGAGACCACACCGCAATTATTTGCACAGTCAAACAATTTTCATGTAGGAAGCCACTCGTACTTGAGTACTAAGGCAATAGACGTAAGTACTGCTCCGAGCTACGACAGTAATAACTGATGTAACTTGTACTGTTCTTCAATTTTGTTTCATTTATATCATATGTATAGATAGCATGCATGTTGGTAAGTATAGAAGAAATCTATAAATAAAGAATAATGAAGAAATGAAGAATTTATATGGACAGAAGGCTAAAGCTTTTTCGGAGTGACATACTCTGCAGAGGGCTAATCTTTGCCAATTTACCTAGCGGTCAAAGCCTATGTGTTGTTTGACCCCAACATTAAGCAAATAGAAGAATAGGAAAGGACCAAAAAAAAAGCTCAAAAACATAGGTAAACAAAATCTGAAACAACACTTAAAATTTTCTATTTAAAAAGAAATCCAAAAAAAAACATGAGCATTTTACCTTAGTATTTGATTGTCTCTAGACATTCAAAAATAAAGAAACAAATTTAACTAGATATACACCTCCTAAATCTCATCTTCAGACATTTGTAATACGCGTACATATTCGTAAAATAGATTTCATAAACCAGACTAGAATTTAGTTGTTTCCTTGTAGGGAGTTTGCACGTTATAAAATGGTCATCGTAGATATAGAAATAATAGATACTACAAGCACCTCAGCATGCACAACATTTTAAAAAATTGCAAATTGAGTTTTCCCTACGCTCTTTAACTCCTTGTCACTGTTACTCTAATAAATTTAAAATCATATATTCACAAGATTGCGACTGATTGCTGACTCGATCGATAAAGAACAAAGAATTTTCGCATAAATGGAGTGAGGTGTGATGTTGTAAGGAAAATTGTTGGATTATATTCTACACTGAGTTTTGACTACTACTCCTCCTATAAGTCAAACCATGATACATTATAAATTTATATCTTCCTCATGAATCACTCAAACTTTTGCCAATATATGGCAATAATTGCATGATAATCCGGTCAGTAGTTTTTAAGTTTATCTATAGACACGGTGGAAAAATTTAATCGATACGATATCTATTCTAGTCTGTTTTCATCTGTGATGGATACCTACTCTGTGTGTAGTCCGTCACTAGGTAATTGCGTTGAAAGCCTCACTCGTTTGTTCTGACGACATGTTGATTTATTTGTTACTTGATGTGGAATAAATCATACGTGTACCGTTATGGCAACATTTTAGCGTTTTGTTGTAAGTTTATCAGTATTTAGCTGTAAAGGTGGTCTAACACACATTACTTTTTACATTTTATCTACCAAATTGTGTTTTGATAGATTAAGAATTACTCTAATTGAAATGAAAGATGTAAGTATATTGTGGTTTTGGTTCTAGTAAAGAACCCTTAACGGTAGCGTTTTCAGCTTTTAAAATTAACCTATTAAATGTAAATTCTGTTTTGGGTTGCCGACTTTAGTTTGTCGATTGTCGATGATTTTATATGCACGTAAAGAATGCATTTATTTGAAAGTACCTAAACTGAATATCTCACGCTCCAAAACTCAGCCAGACTGTGAAAGAGGAGCATCGTACATTCAATAACGAGGACCATTAATCGCAGCTTCGAAGAAGTCGTACATGCCACCTTAATCGATTAATTAAGACCTCACGATTAATGCCACCGGACTACCAACATTCAAAATCCAACGATCAAACCGAGATACCAAAACATTGTCCCAACACCTTTTGAAAGTTTAATAACACCTTAATAAGCTAATGTTATTCTGGTTAATAGACTTTATCGCGTTTTATCTACGAGTGTCTTAGGGAGTGAGAGTTCCTGATTTTGTTTTGTAAATATATTCCTTGATGAGGCTAGTGTTGTAGTGAACGGCCGTTACTTATTTAGTATTTGTTGAAAAATAAATAGACGTGAGTTTGTAACATTATTCAAATTATGAAATACTCACGTAATGTTGGTCTATTTAGTCAGTCGGTTTCGTCTATGATAGCGAGTGCGATACGTCGCGCCTGAGTCGCAGCCAGTTTTGCAGACCAACATTACGTGAGTAACACCCGTATTTCATAATTTGAATAGAGTAATATGTGATTTTAAACTTTCGCGATTTAAGAACATTTTTCAAAAATTAGACAACTGAGCTAAGCTTCACCAGTCGGCTCGTGACCACTTATGATGCAAGTCATTTCGAAACGTCGAGCATAGGTATTTAATTACCTTTATAATAAATAGAGTAAGAACGGGAATGAAGAGTTTACGGTAATCAAAGTCTGACTTTAGTATATTTTTTACTCTTGCTGATTACTTCCTTTAACTTGTTGTAGAACGTTATAACTTGTGTTCATAGGTTTTATCTGAATTGATTGTAATAATTTTACAAAAAAAAACCGACTTCAATTATAAAAAATGCACAAAATATTAAAAAATACTCAAGTAATATTCAACGTCTCGCCTCATCTGTGTATAATTTGAAAGAATAGAGTAAACGGCCTGAAGGTACTCCTAACCGTTGAGGAGTTGTACCTTCCAGGATCAGCTCAACAACATGAAATACTGACTACTACATGCAAATATCCGAGTAGCTTTAGGTAGTATACGAAAAATGATTGATGGTTGCCGGCGATTTCTCTAGGATCCTATTATCAGATCATGAAGAGAATGGGACAACATAACTAGTATTTAAGTTTAGTTTAAGTCGTCAATAAAAGGTAAAACAAACAGTATTAAACAGTGTACAAGCAACTGAGACGAAACATTTAGAGTGAGTCTGTATTCCGAATATCAAGTACCAATATTCAAAACGCATATTTGAGTCGATACTTGAGTTCGTTGGACCGGGGACATCTCTACAGAAGCCCCCTGTGTCAGATAAGGCGGCATTTGCCAGTGAGACCGGAATCGCCTACTTAAGCTGGTCAATGTGTGAACGGATTATGGCTTACTGTTTCTAGCTGTCTTTTATGGAAATCGTTTTGTGATTCGCTGAGTTTTCAAATGAGGAAGGATTATGTAGATTTGTATAACAATTAGAACTGTATCTGTAAACGTGTCGGATTATGTTCTTTTACTACTTTTTTAAACGTAGAATTACTATGGTATAAGTAGGTTTATTTTAAACACGTGCATGTTAATGAGGTAAGGTTTTTAATTAAACATCGTTTTACGAATTTATTGATTGTGTAGAGATTTTTTAAAATTATTTAGGTCTAAAAACAACTGTAGCATCATTCATCATTTTTGAAATCACGGTTTGAACATATTATTATATTCAAATATTGATTATTTTTAACCGACTTCAAAAAAAAAAGAGGTTCTGTATTAGATCCGTATGTATGTATGTATGTATGTATGTATGTATGTATGTATGTCACCTTTTTATGTTCGCGATTTTCTCGGAAACTACTGATCCGATTTGAATGCAGTTTTCGGTATTATAATCCTTGTGTTTCAAGGAAGGTTTTAGTATATAATTTATCAGAATCTGATGAAGATCTTTGGAGACAGGCAACGGAACTCTTCAAAAACGAATAGCTAATGAACCACGTTTTGTGCAATCGTGTATCTATGTATTGTTTTCACCACTACATAACATAACATCATGCCTGTGTATGCTTTGAAGGGTAAGCAGAGACAGCCTACTTACCTACCCTTAAAGTACCGAAAGCTCTGCTTAGGTTTGGACGGGGCTTACGTTTCAGCACATTTTGTTATTATCGTAGTGATAACTTATGATCATGAAGATCTCAGAAAGAATTTTTTGATTATTTTGATTGTTTCTATTGTGTTTCATGCGTAATGATGCCTTAGTATTTCTTCCTAACCCCATCGTTAAATCTAAAAAACTAAGACACTAAAAAGCTTGAAATAAAAAAATAAAATAAAAAAACAAATAAAAAAAATAAAATAAAAAAAACTAATTAAAAAAAAGAATATTCTTAACTCGAGCGTATTCTAAATATTATAATTATGTACTAATTTTTTTCAAAGAAAAAGGAACCGCCTTCAAAAACTCAAAAGTAAAAAATAAAATATTCGCTAAACTTTGCTTACCTTTATATTAATTGGTTTAAAACAATAAACCCAAATAATTATGTAATACCAATTAATTATATTTTTTTGAAGTCGGCGCCAAATTACAAAATCAAATACCAATTCAATTGGTATTTGATTTTGTGATTTTTTCAACAATTATTTCGGTAAATACGGTTTTAATTGTTATTTGATTTTATGATTTTTCAACAATTATTTCGGTAAATACGGTTTTAATTGGTATTTGATTTTGTGATTTTTTCAACAATTAATTCGGTAAATACGGTTTTAATTGGTATTTGATTTTGTAATTTGGCGCCGACTTCAAAAAAATATAATTGATTGGTATTACATAATTATTTGGGTTTATTGTTTTAAACCAATTAATATAAAGGTAAGCAAAGTTTAGCGAATATTTTATTTTTTACTTTTGAGTTTTTGAAGGCGGTTCCTTTTTCTTTGAAAAAAATTAGTACATAATTATAATATTTAGAATACGCTCGAGTTAAGAATATTCTTTTTTTTAATTAGTTTTTTTTATTTTATTCTTAAATATCTTCAATGTACAGACATAGTTAAATAAGATTTGATACAGAACTCTATTGTATCAACTTGTTTAAAAAAGAGATTTGAATAAAACAATGTTGTTCCACTCATCAAATTAAGTTGTAAATGTCCGAGTTCAAAGATAAATAATCACATTTTACAAAGAGAAAACGTTTCAAAAAATCAAAATCAAACAAAAGCACAATGTCAAAATCTCCATCAGATAATATTATAACAATGTGTAAGTCAAACTTAATAAGTTAAGACATTCAAAAGTTTAAGTAAGTGTATTTTTTTTCTTTAAAAGTTATTTTTATTTGTATACACGGCTACACAACAAGCTATACGTTACCAGTATAAACTGGTTTCGCAATGCACCTGATGCCTTCAGACCAAGACCATCTTATACTGGAATTGTGTAGCTTGATATGTTGCCGTATGTACCTCTACCGCTTTCGTTTTATAATGTTTGTTTACGTCACACGGGGATTACACTGTACCGCTAGAATAATGATAAAGTAAGATAACCGCATTATCTTATTGTTTTTGATTTAACATATAAAGCCTTTTTAAACATGACTTTATGAAAGCTTTGATAGAATAAGTTTACGTGGACTATTATCTTCATAGTAAAAAAAAAATACACGTACTTACCACCTGCATTTTTCAGGAAAGGGATGCATTTCAAATATGGTATCGAAAAAATCACTCTTGACGCAGCCCTAGACGTCATTTAACAGTTCTTAAACAAAGTTGGTAAACTTTAAAAGTTTATTATACTCACGCATATTAAACAAATCTATCCTTTTTTCGAGTAAACATAAAAATATAACTTTAATAAAAGTTATCCACATCCAAAATATTAAACAATATGTTCTACGATATTTTAAATTTTCGCTACATATTATATGCAAATGTTGTTATATTTTCACGAGGCATATCCAACTCGAATGTTATTTCATAGGATTAAAGTTTCCAACTAGGACTGTGGCGCCACCTACGTGACACATTACAGCGTAGGCATTAAAGATTTTATTTGCACACATATTCGCTTGTGTGCTGAAATTGAGTCACGTTCTAGAAACACGCGAACCCACTTTGCTTGTCTCCAAATTTATGCAACTTTTCATGATGTAAAAACCTTCATAACCCCTTCTAGGGTACTGTATCGCGAATGTATATGGCTGTTGATAAATAGGTGCATTTGCTCGTATTGACCTTGCAAATGGATATTAAACACGTAATATTTTTTATTATTAACACTGCACTTATTAATATTATTAAAACAGACGTGTGGTGAAGATATTATTATTGAGAATACGGGTCACTCATGTTATTTTAGCCGGGATGTGCCGACTAGTTTCGAATCTATTACGTAGATTCATCAACGAGACGATTAATCGAATTTCGTCGCCGTCGCGAGACTCAGTGCTCAGTTTTATTGCGAGACGCCGCAGTGAGTAACCCGTATTCTCGATAATACTGCACTTATATATTACATGAAATACTTCTTATTTCATAACGGTAAGCAAGAATCAAAATACATTGATGAAATTAATGTATTGCTTTTTATTTACCCATGCATGGCTTTCTAACAAATAATATTGAAGTTTATTATTAATATTTTGAAAATCTCTTAAAAATAAATCTAAACCACTTATTTATAACTTCTTTTTATTAGGTACAACATACTTTTCGTACAGGTATCCTGAAAAGAATTATGACCCCAGCTGGTCACAGTTTGCACCCTAATTAGGACCAAAGGTAACTGTGATTGAATTAGAACCATTAAATTTCATTTTGACACATGGATCTAATTATATAACAATCAACATCATTTGCAATAAGAGGGCGGGATAGCATAAATTCCAGTTGTCACAGAAGTGGCGTGTTACGCACGGACGGACGGTCCATCGCAAAGCGTACTGCGAAATCTCATTCACCTCATTCTTTCTTTACAAGGAAACAAGAAAACATCTTCTGCATTTGTTCGCTCTAGGGACTTCTGTTCTGGGACTCACTATTGTTTGTACATTTACATCCATTAAAGTTTATTTGCATTCCCTTTTGTTTGAATAGCATCAATACTGGTAGAGTACTGAGTGAAGTGCTGTTTTTAAAAAGAAGGTATAGTAATGATTATTACTTACTTCAACAAAATAAAATATCAACATTTAACTAACAACTTTTTCCTGAAACAATGATTACCAACACAGTATAGTATTTTGTTGATTTTGTCTAAAAAAACGTCCATTAATTTTTGTTTTAATAACGTAGTCTCGAGGGTAAAATAAGATTAAAAAATTCCAAAAAAAATATATCACAATTAATTACTAACATTAGAAAAGTTTACACTTTGTTTATGAAAATTTTCGAGGTAATATCATTCAATAGTACGACAGGGACTCGTTTAGTTTTAAATAGGGCTTTAAAACCTAGTAATATTGGTTAAACTGTGTCCAAAATTCATAGAACCTCTTTTCGAGGCGAGTATACCGCCTCGTGATTGAATTACTCACGCACGTCAGGATTTTAGCAAAGATTATAAAATTGAGAGACGCTTGGCAGATATGACAAAAAGAAAGAGTTTGTATTTTCATTTGAATATAGCATTTTATCAGCTTTATTGACTGATTGTTAATCTATATATATAAAAGGCTTTGTCCTGACTGACTTAGTATCAACGCACAGCCTAAACCATAGGTCGTAGCGGCTTGAAATTTGGAGGGTGTATTCTTTACAAGATTTTATCGTGCAATAAGAAAGGATTTTTGAAAATTCCACCTCTAACAGGGTGAAAAGTGGGACGAAAGTTTGTATGGAAAAGCGTTTGTAGTAATCATGAGGCTCGATCAATTTCAAAAATAGAACTTTGTTTAGCAATCGTGTGACATTGAGATGTTGACATGAAGTTTCAAAAAAAAAGGATTTTATGTCAGTGTAAACTTTTTAATTGTCATTTCGGCCTCTTTAGATATCTAAGAGGTAATTGTTTTGTTTAGTAGAAACCAACTTTAATGTAATGGAAGATGTTGTAAATTATATAAAAAAAAAAATTTAAATAGGGTTAAAACTATCATTTTGATGTGCAAACATGACCAAGGTTTAGCTGATGGTAAGTTAGGGCATCAACTGCGCAAATTATACAACATACACTTTTGACGGATGGACTAATTAATATTAAATATAATCTACAATAAAGCCCGACGCGTACATTCAGCTGATGCTACCAGCTATCATGTAGAGTTCCTGAACACTCTTAATCCACCCGGTCTTCCTCCTCACATACTAAATCTAAAAGTGGGTGCTCCGGTAATGTTATTGCGAAACCTCAATCCTCCCAAACTATGCAATGGGACCAGACTGCAAGTGAAAGCGCTACATAAAACGGTGGTAGAGGCCATTATATTTACAGGCTGTGCATGAGGGGAATCAGTGTATCCACGGATACCACTTAAAATACCGTCTGATTATCCCTTCGAGTACAAGAGATTGCAGTTCCCCCTTATGGTGTCTTTTGCAATGACTATAAATAAAGCTCAGGGTCATCAGTTCATCACTGAAAACAGCAAGTATCGATCTGAGGGGGAACTGCTTCTCACACGGCCAGTTTTATGTCGCCTGCTCAAGAGTAAGTTCGCCTCGAGATCTGGTTTTGTTGGCACCTGAAGGGAAGACTTCGAATATTGTTTACAAAGAAATACTTTAATTGGGTATTTATTTATAATGATAACTCAACTTACGACAACTTACAATCGCGAGCAAAGCTGCGGGCAAAAGCTAGTATAAGATAAGTGTTAATGCATAAGATAGGTGTTAATGGACACATTCTTAGCATAAATTAATTAAGTAGCTTAGGTCAAAATTAAATTACTTATTAGTCCCTAATTTTATATCTAGACAAAAATCTAGAAACATTAAGCTTTATTGACCAGATATTATGGGTATGACAGTCTACAACATTTTCATGAACAAAAAAAATTTAATTTGACTAAGCAGTCATTTTGAGACAAGTGGATTAGCCAAAACTTAACAAACAACATCAAAATAATCCCTACGTTAATAAAAAAATAATTTGTATCGTGTTTTACTTCAATCAGACTTTTCCCTATTTTAAAACTGCGACTCAAAATGAATAGATATACAAACATAAAGCCGTGAAATAAATCGACGGACATACATAATCTTTGTCCCTGGGGCTTATTGCATGTTGCAATATACGCTTATTAATGAACGACAAATACTAATTTCGCATGCCTTTGTGTCTCGGCCGATCATCGGCGAGCGATCGTTTGCCTGAACGCTTGCAATAATCCGTTTGTACTGACATTTATGAGTGAACCGCGCCTTGTGCGGCTATTCACGAAATCCTTTGTGATTCACCTAAAGGAATACCCCTTATAGCGTAAGATTCAATAGATACTGAAGGATTGATTTCGCCTCGCGTCGCAGTATCGCATTGGACAATACTTGAGCAATACTATTGAAATATGAATTCAAACGTGTATTGGGCTGGTTATGTTCAATATAAGTTATTTGACGATGCCGTAATACTTTTATGGGTTGGAGTTGGTAAGCAATAAAATATATGCATCTTGGAATTTATCTATTTATATTAATAATATTAGTGATAAATTTAATGAGATGCGATCATTTTGTAAAGGTTGGTTGAAAAAGGAAACTTAACCATTTGAAATTTTCCAGCAGTAAACAGAAAAGATCTCATTTAGCAATCTGATACGTCTATGAACTAAAGAAAAGATTGAATAACCTTTATCTAGCAGTGTTTATTTTTTAATTCACATAATTTTTGGTCATATTTTTTTAATTGATCCTCGTTATATGGGGCCACAGGAGTAGTAATTACCAAGATGAGCCAGCGAAGCTTTTTCTAGAAGTGTTTCGTCGAATTTTGAGCACTTAAATTTAGGTTTTGATTATATCAGATAAACTAAATACTAAGGAAATTTTACCAGTTCCGGACTTAATAAATAAAGTTTACAACTTAAGATTTTCTTGATATTTAAAAACACCTAATATCCGTCACTGACTCACTGATGATCGTCAAAACTCATAGGTATGAGACACACCAGATCTTATAACTTGTTGTCGCTTAAGGCCTTATTATGGCAACATTTAACATGAAAATGTTTTAGGTGAAATAGGCTTTTCCATATTAATAGTAATAATTTTGTAAGTATTGTATTTAAATAACATTACTAAAAAATACTACTAGTACAATAAACGAGATAATTGATTTCATATTTTTCATAAATAAATTATTTGGACCAATGCAAAACCAATAAGTTTAAAATTCCTATCTAAAGCAACTTGTTGAAAATAACTCACATATACCGTATTTCTCCCATCCTCTATCTATAAAACTGCTTAGAATACTCAATTCCAATATCGATACAGGAATTTCAATAAAGTCACTTCCAGCACTTGAATTAATTTCATTGGGATAAAAACAGAAGCAATCAGGGCTCATTTGTACACGCTAAAGGTCCATTTACACCAAGTGCTACTAATGTGACACTATTAGTTAAAGCTGCCTGCATTTTTGCGATCGCGTCGTATGCGGACAGCTGTGATATTTCAATATCGGAGAATACTGCTTTGAGGTAAAGGAATTTGGCGTAAAATTTAACTGTTTTATAGTGTAGTACGTAATTATGATTTAATTTAATGATGGTGTAAAATTTTATTAATTAAAGTAAATAAGTATTTCTCAGTCTTACAGTCAGCCATAATTTATTTATAATCTATTTATTTCATTGACAATACAGATACAAAAAAGCTTCGTCCTAATTATTCGTGATATTCTTAATAAAAAAGCGCAATTAATTTTTGAGTTAGTAAAGAAAATGCACTATAAAAAAAAGTAATATTCAGCGTTTTCTGCTTTCAAGTTTTACACAGGTGAGGCCTCGTCTCATCTGTATATAACAGTAAACGGCCTTATGGTGCCTTTATTTAAAGGCACACTTTACTTAAAAAGAAGAATTTCTATTTTTTTTTAAGTCGGTTTAATATAAATTATGTTTACTATACGGCTAATTTCAAACCAAAATTTCAGTTTATTTGCCTTTGTTGCTGCCACTTTATTAAAACTAGTCTGCATGCTTTAGGCGTTTAGACGAATGCTAGTTATTTCAGAAACAAATTGCTCACACTTAAAAATAACGGCTATAAGTTCTAGTTGGCAATTACCGATACAGATCAAAAAACAAAAAAAAAAAGAAAATATAAAAACGAAAGATGAGAAAACACCCTACTTACATAATTATATTCAACATCACCTGGAAAGCAAAAACATTTTTTTATCCTAAGAAACATAAAAAAGGTTTGACTCTTTTTAGTGTGACACATAGTAATCTTAACCTAAATCTTATTAATTTAGTAGCTTAATACATAATATTACTACCTGTATTTTACAAGTTTCCTTCCACCGCAAATAGAAGCCAAGTGAGGAAAAATAAGCACCTTATTTATCCCCTAAGGCAAAGGGCTACCTGCTACTTACTCCTTGGGGACAATTGCTATATTTAATTCTCATAAATTATACGCAACCGACATTGCAGAAACCTTTGCAATGTATATTTGTCCTGTAATTGAAAAACGTTAGAACAATAGCGTTAAATTACAACCATTTTGACTTTACCTCAGACTTTAAGCCGAAGCTGACGATAGTTCTACGAGACTAAAATATTTTGCTTTAAAACAATGAAGATAACGAAGAATAGAACCTATCGTAGTTATTTTGTGCTTAGACACTAGATATTGTTTTTATTTAAAATTAGAAATGTAAAAAACTGACATGTAACATTGAGTTATTAATAAATAATTGTATTGTATTGCATGAGCACTGATATGTTGGTTGCTGTATGGTTTGGAATAATTATAATAATTATCATTTATTTGGTAACTTTATTTTATTTTAAACATATTATGAATGTGTTTTCCTAAACAGTTTGTCTTATATCTGTTAGCATTTTTCAATGCAATAACTTGTTTGACGCTTTCGGTCCAACTTTAAAATATAGCTTTAGTTAACTTATAAAATCTATTTTGATGATATACTTTTGTCAACATGCTTCAAACAGGCAGTTGATACCGCCTTTTTCTGAAATCTACCACTTTATATTACAGTCGGTATTAGTACTTGAAAAATCAATTAAATACAACTGACCGTCAGATAACTGTTAAAGCATGACATACTGATATATTCAATTATGTTTCTGACAAGTTCACACAACTACCAAACATGAATATGAAATCAACACTCCAAAAATCGCACCGCTCCCATTCACCACTTGCATCGCCGTTGATTACGCAGCGTGTGTCGATTTATAACGCCAATTAGTCAGAGACGCGTGCCAACGACTACGACAACTGACAAATCGCAGCGACTGCCGACTGTCGCACGTGGGTGGCAGGCCTTATGCCTGGCACAGACGATGACGATACAATAGTTCTCTAAGATTTGACTTTTAATATTCCATAGAAAGATATCTTTGGCCATAAATTTCAGACAGTGATAATTTTATTTAATATTTTATCCTAAGATGTCACGTAATGCTGAGTGATGATAAGTAATATACCTTAAATATAATATAATATATTTGGTACATAATGATTAATAATAACTTAGCATGTTATAGGTAGTAACTAAATATATTAACTTAAAATATCTTCAGATGAAATGATCGTGTCTGCATCGTCTGTATCGTACCTTCTCCCCTTCAATACGAGCACGTGTATTGCAAATAGGATCGCTTTTTTATTAATTGCTAATATCGCTCACTGTATTGTTTTAGTTGAATTATTGGAGGAATAATTACTTCATAAGTTTGAACTTATGCCAGACGACAAAAAAACGAACTATTGTTTTGCGAATGAACATAAAGTTTGCTGCTTTTGTTCGGGAAGTACTTAATTATTACATCGCTTATTTAAACTACAATGCAATAAAAGAAAACACTTCCTTCAAAGTATTTTTTTTTTGTAAATTTATGCAATTGTATGGAGTGTCTAATTTATCAACCCTCCAAAAATTTCAGTCACATTTTTTTTACAATTAGCGTGCAATTTTTATAATTACTGGATTATTCTGTTAAAACTTATCATTCATATTACAACTCTTTTTTGATACTAACAACACGTCATTGCAGCATTTAAATATTGCATTTAGTAAATTATGGTGCAGAGTTATTGATCATAATAATTAAACTTGTCTTAAGGAAAAAAAAATTACTCTATATACTTTAATTAAATATTTTTGAACTGTATTGAGATTAATCGAAAAATCGGTAATTCCTGTAACATAATTTAAGATTTAATATTTTTCTCTCAAGACTTTGTAATAATTGGTCATCAATGTATTTTAGAATTGTATTGGGATGTATCACCGTGTTACAAGGAAAGATTAATTGATCTCCGTATAATGCACGCTTGCAGTCAGTCACCATTGGAGGCTTTGAAATATTATCGTCGCTATCTTACTTGCAACACCCTTTAACGATAGATTTGATAATTTTACATAATGATTGTTGTTGGTACCTTAGCAACAATCAATACATCTTGCAATTGGCTAAAGAACTGTCAACTATGTTTCAGAACTGGAAAATTAATGGTGGAATGATTTCATAATAATCATGATTCACTCACAGGTTTACAACATTTGTTATTATTATGTTGTCCTACTGTTGTTACTATTAACACGCAATCTATCGAGCATTTTGACCTAGTTCAAAATCGCTAAAAAAACAGGTTTGAATTTTATACGAAACAATTACACACAAATACAAATAGGGTGTGTCCTTTGACTATCTTAAGGAAATTGCTGCCAAATGTCGTTGATTGATATATATTTTGTATTGAAATATAATAATATAAATATAAAAATGATTTTTTTTTTACCCTTGGTTGCGGCATAACGCGCGACCGGCTAAACCGATTTCACGAATTCTTTTTTAGTTGTGTTTGTTATTGTCAGGAGAAGGTTCGTATTAAATAAAAATATGTTCTAAAATTTTTAATTTTTATATTACTTAACAACCATGTAAAGTTTTCTAATGATATTCTAATAATATAATCTTTTTAATGTAACCTTATGAGGTTTGTCATTACATTGACAGAATGAGCAAAAATCGTCAAAGAGGACGGTTCAAAGTTAAGACAGTACAACGTCTGTCGCGTTAGCTAGTATATGATATTTATGTTATTATAATTATTTATATTATTTTTATACATGTACAAGGCGGTGATCAACCCTAGGTTACCCCCCTCTCAAAACAAACAGTTTTTTTAATTTTATATTTCAGCAAAACTGAAAAAAATATGAAGTTTTTGCCAAAGCCATAATATGTATTTAAATTTTCGCGATTTGAGAAAATTTTCAAAATAAGACAACGGTTTTTAATCGCGTAATTATTTTAAAGATAAATAAATACCTATGCTCGACGTTTTGAAATAATTACACGATTTACACACCTTGTCTAGTTTTTGAAAAATCTTCTATAGCTTGCGTAATTATATAAGATTACTAAATAGCTACAAGAACAATATCGATATTGCTACAACAATCCTACTTCTGATCCTTAGAACAGCTTTCAACTGACAACCAACTATTACAAAACTGGTCGCCGCCACAAAGCAGCCAGTTTTTCAGGTTAAGACAATATTAATTGAAATTATAAGCGACAACGCCTACCAGACAGTTCCGTCTAAATTATCAGATAAACGGATTGTCCGGATAATTAATTGGGACATTTATAACAACACCGATACGTATGTACGTGTGAAATTGGATTTGCGTCCAATCAAAGAACTGATTTGCATAATTACTGCGATAGCAACCATAATAATTGGTTTCTAATTGCTGTCAATTTGTTATTGGGATTCGATAATTGCTCCAGTATAAAGTACTCGTAACTAGGTACGGTGTAAATTAATTAATTCGATTTACGGTTATCGATGAGTGGATCGATTTGGTTAATGGGGAAACATAAAATGTCGCTGATGCTATAAACTTTTGTCACAGAAAGCTCGGGCCTGCAATATTTCAGATCTTTATCTCTTTAACTACTGTTTTTTTTTATTTGGTTCGTATAGTCTAGTAATTGAATTCTCTATTTGATTCTAGACTGCTTCGATAGCGTATGCGCCTCTCACCGCGAGGTCTCGGGTTCGATTCTCGGGTCGGGCAAAGTGTTAATTAGCACGAAGTTGGAATTGTGCCCGGTGGATGGCGATAGGCTCGACCCCTATCTAATAGGACCTGAACATAACAGGTGGAATGTGGGTGTTGTACACCTCTGCCACACCCTTCTGGGTAATATAGGCGTGATGATATGGTATGTTATGTTCTAGAATTTATTAGTTGATTAATTAGGAAATAAGGCAAAAGGAAATTATCCTAATTAGTTATATGACATATCCACGATAGTTTGAATACTAGCTTTCGACTGCGGTCCTGCCCACGAAGAACTATTTGTATACAAAAAAAAAATTTTAATAAAGGCTACTGTCTAGTAAATATTTCTCAGCCTCGATAGTTTAAAACCATAAACTTACGCGAAAGTAACTCATCAAATCAAGTTGGGTCTATATTTTTAACAAATGTGTAGGAACTCTATCTTCATGATGGATTGGGAGCAAAACCGAGTCGTGAGTGTACAGTTTAGAGCGGCTTGTGTGGGCCTTGCAATTCAAAATTTAATCACACATTACGTACAGACAGCAAAACAAAGTCTAATGCGTTCTAGGAAGTAATAAACTCTACTGAGATTCTCGAAGAAAACTTTTGTAAGTTTGTGTTTATTTTTTAATTTCGTGTAAAATTGTTTTGCTGAACTGGTTTTCTGATTGGAGTTTTTAATATCGCTTCATTTTACCTTAAGGAATGTTATTTAAGTATTTCAGTATTTTTTTATCAATCAGTATTTTGTAATATTTTGAAATGTCTAACTCATACCATCACTTCTATAATAGCTTTTCTCACGATATACGATATTAATGGATTTCAAGTCAAATACAAAACAAGTAGGCTTAAAAAAGTTAAAATATTACTTCCGTCACTAATTTTAATTTGCCCATTCTTGTAAAAATTGATGTTATGTGGTAATGGAAAAAAAACATTTATTCTGCGAATCTGTCAATTAAAATTAATTAAGTTAATTTTACAACAACTACTTTTTGACACTTAGGTAACGAAAGGAAACAGGACGGAAATGTAAAATCATATATAAAAAGTGCTAATTAAATAACTAGAAACACAGGTTACGTTACAAAATTGTGTCATAAATCTGGGGTTTGAGGAGCACGCAAAAATTAAGATATATTTGATTAGTTTTTAATTGTATTAAATGGGCTTTGCTAACTTGCTTGTGCTTTGTATTGTTTTCTATTATGTATTTTTTTTTAATATTATTTTAGACATTCCACCTGGTTGATCTTAATATCATTTAAACCGATGTGAGGTGAAGATATTATTCATATTCATTTCATTTCATAAAGTCAATTTACATGTCATGTTTTCAATATCCAGATGTCAATTATATTATTGCATAGTTTATGTCAATTGTAATTATATACATCTATGAATTTAAAATAACAAGTCCGAGAGTATTGTCAAGTATAACACAATGTCAATAAATATAGTCAAAAATAAATACAATAAAGTTCTAGTCAAAAAAAAATAAAAAATTGTACACTTAATAACAACAATGTCAATATTAAATAAATGTCAATTTACTAGCAAATTAAATAGTTATGTCAAATATTAGTTACGGACTTTAAAATTGAAAAAATCATTATAGTCATAAAATGTTGCTCTACAAGCCAGCGTTTTAGTAGGGACTTGAAACAGGCCAGAGTAGGTGCTAAAATTTGTTGATATTATTATTGAAAATACGGGTTACGTTATTTTAGCCGCGATATGCCGACTAGCTATACCGTCGCGCGACGGCGACGAAACGCGATTAATCGCCCAGTGGATAAATTTACGTGATAGATTCAAAACTAGTCGGCATATCCCGGCTAAAATAACGTCAGTAACCCGTATTCTGAATAATACTGGTTAATATTTTTATAACATTTTTTTTTGTTGATTAGGATAGTTGACACACATTTTAATCGTTATCTATCAATTACTTTTCATTTATCTTGTTTGTTTTTCTTAAGATATAAATGTGTATTTTCTTAAGATATAAATGTGTACTGACGGTACATCTAGTTACTTGTGTGTCTATTACCTTTCATTATTCTCGAATAAACTGTAGGGAGCGAACATAATTTGATCAGAGCAAAGATTACACCTTACGTTGCTAACGCTACTTTGAATCTTATTTGTTAAATTACTTATTTACTTAGTTTTACGTAGAGGGGGTAATATGCGATAAATGGTATGAGGGCATTGTGGTTCTGATAAATAAGTAATTTTCTTTGCTACATGCTTGAGAGCTTTTTTGTAGTATGCATTATCTGCACGAAACGTTACGGGAGGATCGAATTGTGTACTTAGTGCTTATCGACATCTGATCAGATGATTACGGTGGAATATCTACATCAAATCTCAGCGATTATTGCTAAAATATAAATTATATTGTTAAGGACACAATTATGTAGAATTTAAATAAGAATTTGAAAAAAAATGTTTAAACTCGTTTTTATTTCTGTGATGATGAAGACACACATAGACATGAAACATAATACGAATTTATATACATCTCAGATTTAAGTTTTATCTTAACGTGACATATCCTGCACTTATAACACAAAACAAACAAACAAACAAAATGGATTCTTGAATCCTTACTAAAATTACAATGGCGAATAAGCTTTATGTCCGTTACACTTCCATAGATATAGGTTAGTAAATAGGTAATAATCAAATCCTTGGAAAAGGTAATTATTACAGCCAATTTTTTATTGACTTACCACCCAAGCGAAGTTTTTTAATTGCTATTTCAATTTCATTCATTCACCCATTACAAGCTTACAGTTAATAACCAAGTCGCTTACATGCAAGTCATACAGTAAAAGAAAGAAAAAAATAAAGCCCTATAAAAACAAATTCCATACATTGAAGATACAATTAAAACATCATAAAAAGTAATCTAACATAAGTATTACATTAAAAATTAGTCAAATATTAAATCACATTAAATAAGAAATAGATTATAATACATTAGGATTAAAAAAAAGTTACAAGCTAGTTAAAAATAAATAGCTGCACGTTATAAACTTATAGAATTTACCAAGTTCATTCACTGACACTCGTAGACCAATCTTAATCCAGTACAAGCGGCACTTAACCGTACATTTTGTTACGAGATAAATAAAGCACCACAAATATTTAATTATGCTGTTTCAACACCCGAATGACAACTTAAGAAACATCTCTGATAACGTTGTTTAAGTGTATGCTTATATTTAAAAGATAAAGGATGGAGCTTATAACAGTTTTATAAAATATGGTAGAGTGTTTTATTGGTGAGATGTTTCAACTGTAGTTTAAAAGTTTCTTGAACAATGACTTATGTTTGTTATAAAAAAAAATAAAAAAAATCTCACAACTTACACACAACGCCATCTAGTCCCAAACTAAACAGAGCTTGTACTATGGGAACTAGAATTACTGATACTACTACATTATATACTTTTCTTTTGTAAATGCATACTTATTATACATGCACACAAAGATTTGCGTTAAGCGGGGATCGAACCCGCGACCTTGGCGTCGCAGGCAGGTACACTACCCACTCTGCCATTATGTTGTGATTTTTGTAAATTCGCAGCTATTTTGTAGCGAACATTGTAATAGATTGTTGGAGAGACGTCCGGAATGACGTGCATCATCCAGTAAACAATTTCGTGGATTTGGAGTGTGGCTTGGATAGCTTAGATGGGAGAGCGATAGGATGGAATCTTATTTTTTTTTATTGTTTCTACAATTTTAGAGGTTCCGGATAGATCTTACCCGAGCCATAAAATACTGGTGGTAGAGTTCTTGTGAATGAGCTCGAGGGTGGCAGCACCACCATCTCACCTTTAACCTGCCGCCAAATAGTAGGTACTGCTTCCATTACTGTGTTCCGGTTTGGTGGTGAGATCAGGCCCTGAAATTACTGGCACATGAGGCATAACACCGTAGTCCTCAGCTGAGGGGACGCATCTATAATTTGTTTTTGTGGATTGTTGATGTCCATGGGCTGTACTCCACTTACCATCAAGTGGACTACACGTTCGCTCGTTGTGAGCGTAATATAACAAAAAAAAATATGACTGAATTTAAAAGTGACACACGTTATACTTTAAATAATAACACAGCTGTCACTATCATTTATGTGTGTTATATACTTATCCTGCCAATAAGGTTTATCTAACACCTGTGAAGTTGGGGCTTGGTATATTTCTGAATGAGCTATCGGAAAAATTAAAAATATTTCACTGCATTAATCTGCCGCCAATAACGTATATGATCAACATAGAATCCCTACGGCTAATAAAAACTCACTAATTATTATATTTAAACGATTTCTTTACCCTACTTTCATGCATTTGTAGTCTCCTAAAGAGAAATTGTTTGAGTGTAATGCATGCCTGTGATTTGTGTAATTACTATATGATTTACCTGTACTTTATTATAATAGTTTGTATGGCTCTGTGTAATTATACATTATAATTTAGTTAGCTAAGTTTTATTTTAATTTTATATTTTTGTGTTTTGATGTTTGTTTTGACGTGTTCAAGCGCCCCTTGGGGCCCATGGAAATAAATGATTTGATTTGATTTATGATTTGATTTGATTTGGTGTGCTTATTAAATAAAATAAAATAAAATAAATTATTTCAGCAAAATAATACAAAAATATCTTTACAAAAAAGTGTAACCACGAGAAAATGTACCAATAAAATGTCACAGTACCACAAACCGTAAACCGGTACTAAAGTCCACCAATTAAAATCAAACGACAGCACCACTTAAACAAGATAAAAATGCAATAATTTAAATCAGTTACGACCAAGTTTATTCGCTAAATTAATTGTTGACAATATTTTATTGATACTGTGAAATGGTGAACTTCATTTCAATGCAAGCCAATTTTAACCGACCAGTAATTAGTTCAGAGACCCATGTTAGTTTGATAGTGATTGTTCTATCAAAAACTAAATAGAATTGTACCCAAAATAATAGCAAATTGATCTTGGGTTAAGAATAATTGGTAGACTATTTACAAAAGTAATATGGGTTTAACTTTAATATAATAAAGTATTTATCTATTTTTATAGACATATCATATCTAAAACACTAAAATGCATTGTTTGGCAAATGTTACCCATTTCTTCAAAATATTTATTTTATTTTTTTCAGTTTGTATAATGTAACTCCATTGATGATTTAAACAATTTTGACAAAATGGCCTCGAACACGTACATTCGGTAATAATAGGTTTGATTAAAACTATTCAGATGTTTAAAAAGTTACATTTGATCTACTCAAAATTAAACTGTCATGAGTGGAAATAATTTAACATGAAATAATGGCACAGCGTAAGCTAAATCTATTAAAAATCCGACTGACTGGCATAATCGCATCTAGCTTATCGGGATAAATGCTTTTAAACAGGGATTGCTATCGTTTATCCCCGTCCACCATTATATTGCATAAGCTTATTAAATAACCGATGACATGTATACAATGTGTGTTTGTATATTTTGATTAATGCTGCATCTATAATGAATGACTGACTGATTGACCTACATTCTATTCAATACCAGTGTTCAATAATTCATCAGTTGTGAGCATTTATGTTTTATAATTGAAGGGCTGGATTGATATGAATGAATGACTGTAACTTCCAAATTTTGTTCAGTTATTATTCAGGTATTGTCTTCGCAAAATTACTTGCAAAGAATGCCTTAAAATACCGTATAGCACGCAACACTTACCGCAAATATTTTCATAATAAAGTCGTTGAAACTTGAGACATACAAAAGTTAACGTAAATCAAACTCGCAACATAAACACAGGTCATGTGCTTGCTTGATTAACTTTCTTATGAAAACATAGCTAGTATAGTCGCTTCAACAAATACGCGCCTTAGTAATTACTATAATCAAGGGAAGGTGTATCAACATAATTTGAACGATAACTACTTATGCATAACTAGTTTACGGTAGGTGGCTACCTCGGTCATTGCCTCCGAACACAATATTAAAATTCTTGCAAATATCTGGTGCAGAAATCCTGATTTATTACTAAGATCAAGGGTTAAATGTTCCAACACGTAGAGATTAGATTTAAAAACTTTTAGGTCTTGTAAACTTTTTAAAAGTAGCAGTAGATATGATTCCGCAGTTCTAAAACAACTAAAACAATAGAACGACCACTGGAGGGGGGTCCATCGGCCGTCGCTTTGAAAACCAAATTCTAAAAAAAAAAAAAAAAAAAAAAAAAAAAAAAAAGTTTGGTATGTAAATAGGGGTTTTTTAATACGCTGAAGCGAATGCAGTAATCGGTTTTTGTCTATCTTTATCCTAAGCAAAGTTATCCTAGTCCATATCTACACAATGCGCGACCTAATTACCAATAACAATAGGCTCTCGACGTCGAGCAAGATGCAATAAAACCTTTTTTTTTATGAGTTCTCTGTGAACCTTTTTTTTATGAGTTGTTATCTGTGGGTGTTATTTTTATGTTTAACTTAAACTAAATTATATTATAATTATGGATTTATAGTGTTATCTGATTTTTAATTTAAGATAACCTAAGCCTATGGTTATTATTATTATTATTGTTGGGAAGCCTATGGTTAACGTACGATTCATCGATTTAAAGTTTTGAAAATATATAGACTAGTCCAATCCCTAAGTAAATTATGTAATAGTTAAATGGGTTTTTCATAAAAAATTGCATTTAAGGATTGATTTGGAGCTGAGATTAAATGTGGAGAATCTGGTATTTAACATAAGGTATATTTTATTACATTAACGTTTGTAAAATATTTCATATTAAAAGAAGCATGTCTATATACAAGAACACATAATAACTCACCTGAACTTGAATGCGCCTGAGATACTGTTATGTACATACATTAAAAAGGAAACGTTATAAAGTGTTTTATTTTTGTAGTATTGTCTAATTTAAGAGAAACCCTAATAAATTATTTTGTTCTTTTATTGAATAGAGTTTTTTTAGAATGAAAAACAATGTGTAGTCTGTATAAAGACGCCAGTCTAAACATGTTGAATTGTATTGTTTATTAGTTTGTTTTACTTTTTAATGATATAACCATTTTTTTTTAAGTGTTGATACAAAGAAGTATAAGTTTGGAAAAGCATTCCTTAAATTGTTGCTTATTGATGGTATTACTTTCTATCTCATTGTTCTTTATAAATTGTAAAACTTAACAATACGTCAAAGGGTCTATTGTTAGTTTTATTTTCGTTGTCTCTTATTTTATTTGTTTTGTTTTATTGTTTACCGGATGCAAAAAAAATAAAAGGTTCTGTTTTAAAAATGCTTACAATAGAAATCACAGCCAATGAAGGGTAATAAATAAAGGACTGTTGGACCCCTGGACCGACAGAATCTGGTGAAGATATATCAAGTTTGATCTTGAAATTACGTAACATGACTGATCATGAAATTGTGTAATACGTTTGTTTGTTAAGAGGGGAGAGTAACCTTATATAATGGACGGTGCGTAGAACACTTTATCTTACTTCTCATCGTTGTGTACTCTATACTCGACCTCTGTGTTGTGTTAAGTGAAGTGTTAGTGAGTGGTCTAGTGGTGAATTGTGAAACTGGTGTCCAATGGCTGTAAGTAATTTTGATATCCATACCTTTAACATATATTCCTATTACAAATTTGTTTAGAATGGTGTGTTTTTAATTGAATCTAATTTTCTTAATTATATATTTTACATGTAATTGTATTTAAAAGCGATTTTACAATAGTGTGTTAATTTTTCTTATGTCATATTATTTCACATGTGTTTCTGTTACATATATTATGTCAATATGAAAGGAGTTAATAGTCAAGAATGGCGTGTTTGTTTTATATTGACTCTTTAACGTAACATTTTTAAATATATATTTTACATGACATGTAATTGTATTTAAAAGTGATTTTACAATTGTGTGTTAATTTTTCTCATGTCATAATAATATTATTTCACATGTGTTTCTGTTACATATATGTCAATATGAAAACAGTTAATAGTCAAGAATGGCGTGTTTGTTTTATATTGAGTCTTTAACATAACATTTTTAAGTATATATTTTACATGTGTATTGAAATGTGATTTTACAATGAAGTATTCAATTGTTCCAGTTCTCTGAAAACACCTTCAAAAACTATTACTATGGACAGGACCACGATGAGGACAGTGATGATTTGAGGGAAGATAGTCTTGCCTTTAAAGTGAAAAAAGCTATAGCAAAGCAGATTAATAATAACATCGATGACTTCTTCGAAACACCAAAGAAGAAGAAAAAGCTAGCGAAAAAGTCGTCTTCTGTTGCTCGGGCGTCTAGTGGGGGTCTTGCTTACGTGTGTTCTAACAAGGAAGACGCCGCCTCTGCAACACATATGATCAAAATAGAACTATATGATATGGCTAAGATAAAAGATATCGCTCCAACAGAACTTTGGAAAAATGTTGATGTTCGGGTGAAATATTACGTTGATAAGGATGAAGATAAAAACCTACTAAATGTTCGAGATGTAATTTATAAAATTACCAAACAGCTGGCATCCGAAAGTGATTGCATAAAATATTTTATAGACAATAATAAATAAGTGAAATTGTGTTTGTCCTTAGATTTTAACTAGTGTTATAATATTGTGTAGAATAATTAATTAGAATTGTATTAATTGAATGATGTAGTCTTGTTTTACTGATAAGAATAAAATGTTAATACATTAGTTTGAAATACATTATTATATTAAAAAAAAATATCTGTTTTTTATTCCTAACTGTATTTTGTTTCTTAATAAAAAATAAAAAAACGATAGTATTTCTGTGATAAAATCATTTATTCCCTTTAAAATATTGATAAAACAAAGTAGATAATTTCATATCATTACATATCGTATTGTTACCAAATAGATGTTGAAATTCATTAAGTGTCCCATCATGATACTTGTAATACAAATACAATAAACAGTATTGACCGCAAACTGAAGTGTAATCGTTTTGGATACGATTCATATTATAGTTCCATATCTTACTATTTCTTTTTAAAAACATTTGATGATATCCATGGGGTGGTCGTCCATATGAATCAAAGTACTGCCCGAAACCATTCGCATCTATATGTATAGCAATCCAATGAGAACCTGGTTTATTGTCACTGTCTAGGTTGCTTATAATATATGTAGGTATATGATCATGAATAGGTAAGCGGTTCGCTGCGTATACATTATATTCAATATTTGAATCTATTTTTCTCAAGTATTTCTGAATCTCTATTGTATTCATGGTTGTTGCTGTATAGCTGACTGATCAATAGATAAACAAGTTATGTCTATCATCAATGTAGTTACTAAATTATAAACCATATTTCTAGTTTATATTGGTGTATAGGGTTGCAAGTACGTAGCTAATAAAACATTTTAATATTTAAATATAACACTTTATTCATTTAAAAAATTAAACAATAATACATTCTTAAATCTATTTCAATTTTACTTAACTACTGTAGTCTACAGAAATGTTGCGGTTTTTATCTATTTCTATAACATTGTCAAATTCAGCATAAACAATACAGTTAATGGTTTGAGTTAGAGCTGATTCAAAGCGAACTTCTAATCTTACACTACCATGTTTTATAAGATTCCAATGACTAGAAGAATTTGCTGATAAATCAGGTGTCAAATCAAAAGCAAGTAGACAAAAGCCTTTAGCATACTGCTCCCTGGATATTCCATTGCCTTCGTTAAGGAAATGGATACCCGTTCCTGAGAACAATGTATGGTAGAGAGAGGTAAAACTATTATTCTCGAATGATGGTTGTAAAGCTTTTGAAGGAATTTGGTGTCCATCTATGTATAAACAAAACGTATTGAGATTGTAATTTTCAAAGTTGAATGGGTTTTTAGTAAGGTTACCGTTGAATCCAGCATTGTTTACAAAACCAACAATACACCGTTTAGGTACTTGACCAAGGAATATGTTATCCAGAGTTTTACCTTGAACACCTGATGGTAGTGTTAGAACTTTTACTTCTGCTCGTGTGATTGGATATTTAGCTGTAGTGGAGGATAAAACTTTTTGATGTGCAAGTAACACAGATGGATTAATTCGCGCTCTTCGAATAATCAGAGTAGCATCAGTAATCCTAACTTTGAATTTAACATCAGTTGAAGAAGCCATAAGATTAAAATTATCCCTAGAACGAACAAGTTTTACAGACATATCTACGCCGTTAATCAAAAATTTCTCTTGATTAAATAAATCACCATGAAGGTGTCCAATCATTTCTATTTCCCTACTTTCACTTGCCAATTCTTGTCTCTTACTAAATCCTTCATTTTTATCATCAGATCCATCCATTTGACCAGCTGTGTCTTCATACCAGAGACCACATGATAGATGAGAGTTCTTAGCTGCAGGTGCATAATTCAATAGTGTTTCTATGTAAGCTCGATAAGCATATGTATTATTCGGTGGTGAAACAAGCTTTTGGTTTAAGTATACATCAAGCTGACTGAAAAGAGAATGTAACCAATTATTAACTGGTGCAACAACTGCAGAAGCAAGTAGCTTTGTGTTATCCTGGTTTAATATTTTAGCTTTGATTTGTATCATAGTATGAGATAAGTCAATGTAGTCATCGCCTGCTCCAGGTACTTGAAATTCAATTGGTCCATCGTCAGCAAGAGATGAAATGGGTTTATAGTGTATCGATATTCCACTTTCAATACTAGTTTGAGTTGATGGTAATGCAAATAAATCCAGTTCTGACTTAATACATTCACAAGAATGACTATGCAAGAAAGACATAATTAATTAGAAAATATGTCTTTACGATGAATGTATTTTTTATTTTTTTTTGCAGCTTTCACGTTCGCAGTTATCGATGGAGTGATGGTTGAAAGACGTTTTCGTTTGGTTTTATAGCCTGATCCAGACATGTTAATATTGTCTATTTTGTTAACAGCTTTACGTTTCAAATTTGTACTGGCCTCTTTCAAACGGGATTTTATTGAATCTTCCATTGGACGTGCACTAGCCAAATCCGATAATAAACCAACACCAGCGCTTAGCGCTTCTTTACCAACTGCCTTAGCCCCACTAGACAGTAAAGGTAAAACGCATCTAAATAATCCTCCAAGAAAACTTCCAATGCCATGTCCTTTTTGATATGGAGCTCCTTTGTATATTACTCCTATACCTGATCCAGCCTGATGAGAATAATAGTGTTCATATGGACATGAGGTACTACCACGTTGTAAATACATCATATTAATTTTTGAAAGTGTAGTTTAATGCTCACTGTTCCGAATTGGAATGGTATTTTTTGACCAGTGCTAGTTCTTATATCTATTTCAATTGTATCAAAATCCCTTCGCATTACAGACAAATAATGTGGAGGCGAGAAAACATGCATTTTGTTGGCCCCGTAGATGTATTTTGAAGGATCTAATGGTATAATTCGTAAAAGGGGAGTCATAACATCTCCAACTATTTGTGGTTCAACTATGTCGCTGTAAACAAATAATTGCGATGGTAATCCTAAATGTAAATTAGCTGGACATTTTCCAATATTTTTTTCAACTACATTTTTATTTGGTTCAAAACCTAACTGAAGACATAATTTAGCTGACAATGTAACTGAAGTTATATTCTGATCTCCAATACTAACTGATACAAACTTTGATATTTCATCATAGCGAAATTTGATTTTTTCTCGAATATTATTTAATGCCTTTAAAATGTGATTAATATCATCATAATTAGTTGCAGGTATGTGTGTTTTGTAAAATACTTTAGATGGTTTATCATGAGTAGGCATTTGCATCCATTTTTCTATGTATACAATATTTTCATGTTCTTGAACCGTAAACATGGTGCATGGATATTGGAATTCCACAACTCCAACCCTCCATTCGCCTTCTAGAATTATTGGTTTAGGTAATTTGGTTGAAAAAGTAGATGTTTTGTTATCAGGAAAATATTCCATAGAGCTATTACTAGGTAAAGTTAAATAGAAACTATCTTTATTCATATTGCTTTAAGATCAGAAACCAAGACCCAACTATTAAATTTATTTGGGTAACCTCTCCACTTAACCAACACTTCCCGTCTGCGACCAGAATATCGAGAACGTATTATTTTATCTATTTTAAAATTTGTAGTGGGGTCAAAAGTTATCTTCTGTAACTCTCGTTCATAAAAAGTTCCTATAATTTCTTCACCTTTCAAATCTTTAAGAGTATATACTACCCAAGGAGATCGATGAATAATGGAGGATATTATAAATACTTCATCACTCCAATTTGATTCATATCCTTTTTGAAAAATATGTTTATATTTCGTTATCCTAACATGGTCTCCGATTTGAAACTTGGATAAAATCATATTAGACACTTTGTCTTTGCTACCTCTATCATACAAATTTCGCCATACAGTCATGATATTATTTTGATTAACCTCAGACGGACACATCTTGATGCTAGAATGAAAACCATGATTATATGAGATCAACAAGTCCTGTAAAATATTAATATACTTGTGTGTATTCTGGTGTGTGAAATAACGCCACATTTTCATCTTTAGGGTTCTCTGAAATCGTTCTACTATGCTTGCTTTGATGTCTGGATTATTTGTTGTGTAATAATTAATATTTTTCGATTTAAAATATTTTTGTACATCTTTGGATACAAATTCCGTACCTTTATCGGATTGTATATGTGTTGGTGTTACTTTAGCCTCTGTGAATATACTTTCAAAACATTCTTTAATAGTTATCGAGTTTTTCTTTTTCATTGGTCTAGCATAGGCATATTTACTAAAAACATCTATAACACACAGAATATAGTTAAAACCATCATTTTGAGTTGAGTAAGTTCTCATATCACTTAAATCAGCTTGCCACAGTTCATTGATATTAGATAAAATATATCTATTCCTCGGAATTTTTTTTTGAACTGGTTTATGTAATGTATATGTTTCTTGTGATTGTAACCATTTTGTTACATCATCTTTTTTCATTTTTCCTTTCATTGCTTTGGTTAACTTTTGAATACTACTGTATCCTGCAGGATTCGATGCATCATAATATATCTTATTTAATTCTTCTAATAAGGAGTCCATTTTTCCCAGTCAATTTTTCGCTTGATCTTCTTTCGATGTAAATCTCCACTTGCTGGGGTAGAAAATATTTCTTCTGTAGATGCGGTTTCTTGACTATTTTTTAGCGGTATTTTTTTTTATAAAGTCAGACCTCTTTGGGTTACCAATATAACTGAGTGGTACTTTGATTTCCTTTAAAGCTACAGCAAATCTCTGCCATCCTATAGGTTCACAATTTTTTAGAGCTCTCAATGAATCGTTAACCAAATCTATAATATTACTCTCAGGAAGTTTTTGTCCGTCTATAATCACAGTACCAGTTTCATCCCAACAAATTTTATTGTTACTTGATGCAACTAGATTAAGTAACAATTCACCCTTTTTAACGTATGATTTAGGTATAAGACTCAAAATTTGTTTTGATGTATAGGATTGTCCAATATTTTCTTGTAAACTTACTTCCTTTACCAATGTATCAGTAGTGTCTGCATTTTTAATGTTCACATCGTTAGTTTTATACTTTCTGGTTTCGTTCAAATCTTGCATCTCATTATCTATAAGTGGTATGTGATACGGTTGACGGTCTTCTTTGGTAAAGGTTAAATATCTTTGTAGAGTTTGCAAATACAAAATACATTTCTGACGATCTTCTGTGTTGCTATTTAAAATGTTTTGCATGTCTTTGTCTAAGCGAGATATTGGAGTATCGACTGTGCTAGGTTGTTTTAATTTTTCTAACACAGCTGGATCAATTAGTAACATTTTTTTAGCGTTCTCCATTTTTTTTAAATAAACGTACTAACTAACCCACTTAGAATGGAACTCAATATTATTGGTAGAAATGCACCTCCTTTTTGTACAATTAAATGTTTTCTAATTTTACCCGATCCCTTTCGCACTATTTTTCGAAGTACATTTTTGTATTTCTTTAATTTTATCTTTACTTTTTCTTGTAATTCTATTTTTCCTTGTAAAACGTTATGAATACATTCACATATAAACTTTATTTCTTCTTCATCGCAAGCTTTTAAAAGAGCTTTTTTATATTTCGGTTTAAGAATAGTCAAAGCTTTTATAAGATCTTTATGCGTCTTTATACTTCGTTGCATTATTTGTAACTGATGGATATTTCTTGATTTCTGCTATATTTAAACCCTTTGGCTGGTATGTAAACAGTACAAAATCCGTCAGATGGAAATATCATTGTTTTAATACGACACATGTCATTTGTTTCTTGTTTCAAATCTATCATAAGGTAACCATGTGCATTATTAGTTGCGTCTTTGTATGAATCTGCAATGTATTTTGGATTTTCTGGAAATACTTGTCGTGCCAAATATTGTATTTGAGTTTTATCACGAGGATTTTTGAAATATACTATGTAACTTGAGTTAAGTGATATATCTCGTTGACCTTTACCTTGATGAAACATATTTTGTGAAATATAAAACACACTTAAGTTTCTATGGTGACTTCCTTTTGTGAATATATCTACAATACGTCCATCAGACTCTCGCATTAAATCATCAATTATTAAAAGTTGAGGATCTTTCCCATCAAACATAGTGAGATCAGGCATACCTTGGATATAATTAACATTTGGATTGCTATACAAAGGCTGCATTTCATCAAAACACCAAGTTATCTGAACAAAATTGGTGTTACAGATGTCTTTAACATATTTTATGAAATTTGTAACAAATACTGATTTTCCACACCCGCTTGGCCCCGCAACTATTGCAGTGAATGGATGATTGAAATGGATCATTTTAGGTAACGTCTTATTAAATGAGGGTATAAACCAAGAATGAAACAACGAGTTGATGAAATATGTATATAAGACATTTATTTTCTACTAATCAAATTAAAATAATAAACATAATTAACCGTACAAAGTACTCTAGCTAAAACTAAACAATTATTGTTGCAAATCAAATTATTACAGATAATCTAAGAATAAACATGCAAACATTTCTTTATGTTCTTATTCTTAAAGTCAAAACCAATAACCATATCTAAGATTAAATGATTATAGTGTAGTTTATTTTTCCATTACTCAGGACTATGGAGTCTTGAACCTTTGGAAGGCCTGCGTTGACCGAAATCAACATCACAGAAGCCCAATAAACATTATAATATAAATGTGATAAGACACAAACCAGCAACCATCTATGTTTGCACTATAGTAATGCATCCATAAACAATCGTGATGACTGAAAAAAAAAAAAAAATTCAAAAAAAAAATTACAACACATTTTAGAGTGAAAATGTACAAAAAATAATTATAAAATCAAATGTTCGTAATTTTGTAATGACCCCAAGCAAGAGTGTCAATACCATTTTCTTCGATAAAACGTTTTGTATCATTATAGGAAAGTGAAATTTTATTAATTTTTTGGGTAAAAATTGTATGTTTCAATGATCGAAATCTTAACATTTCATGATAAAATATTTTTTTTGTTATTAAACAAGTTTTGTAATCATTGAGAGAAAATTTTTTTGTAACACATTTATTGACTCCCTTTGCTTTGGCTATAAATTTGTTTTGTACATCCATAGCATACATTTTTGAACGAAGTCCTACAAATTCTTTCAGAATTTTGCCATTATTTTCATCCTTGAAAAACCCTAAACGTTTTTTATTTATCAAAGGGAAACCATATTGATTATCAGAGGGATAATCAGATGTATCAAAGAATTCTTTCAAATTGTCTTTAATGTCAATATAAAAATTATCTGTAAATATTTGATATACAAAACTATCAGTGTCTGTGTAAAGTAATTTAATATTTTCATTATATTTTTCTTTCATAAAATCATAATGAAATTGATACATGAGTGTTTTTGATAAATCTAAAATACTAAATCCGAGATAAATTGGTTTGTTATAAAAAGCTTCTGTTTTGTTTAATTGAATTGCAACTAAGCTTTCAGAAAATACACTTCTACTATGGAATTCAGGTCTTGCTATCAAAGATTGAGCACCTTGGGATTTGCCACGATTCTCCCAGTGATTTACTAATTTAACGTTTACTCGTTTTAATACATTTTCCATAGTTTTTCCAAAAACTGAATTATTCATTAGTTTAAAAAAATCTTTCTCAAAATCTGTTGTTGCTAAAGAACGCATCTGAGTATTTAAGTCTATGTAACTTTTTAACCATGCTGATTGTTGAAATTTAAGAACCCTATGAACTTTAATTAATCGAAGCCCTTGTTTTAAACATTGTTTTAAATTTCTATAATGAATGACGTATTTTTTTTTATCATGTAAATTTGGTACTAATTTCTTTTCTTTACTATGACCAAAACATGCATTCTCAGGACAAAACGGTAGATCAGAGTGGAAATCATGAAATTGAGTTGGGTATTCTAAATCCACCTCCAAAATAAAACCATGACTAGCGTCATCTGGAATATTGAAATTTGTATTCACATCAACCCACTCAAAATTACCTGTAGGAAGACATTGTGACATAGCCCAACCGTAAAGGTTATTTGCATCTAAATACATAAGAAAGGAGGATGGTTTACTTGAATCATAATCAGACATAAATGAATTATTTGCTTTAGCATGTCTATGTGTACATTGAGATATACCACCTCGAATATTATTTGCAATAAAGGAAATTTTATTAATATCTGTTAAAAGCTCTAAATTTATTTTTGTATATATTAACATGGCGTCCCAACTCAATCCAGGTGCGGTATAGTAATGTGCTGGGTCTAGCTCATATGTTTTAAGACACACGTTTCTAAAATTTTCAAAAATATCAGTTAGTAATAAAACATCTGTTTTTAAATATAATTCCGAATATTCTTTCATATTTTTACAATTGAAATGATGCCACACATCTTGAGCATGTTGATAGTCACTTTCAGAAATATGACAATCATTTAATGAATTATAAAACTTACAAGGAGAAGGAAGAGATGCTACTTTTAAAGATTCATATGATGTCATGTATTCATATGGATAAATACCTTTACGAATTAAACGATGGAAATCGTTTTCATCGGGAAAATTTAATTTAAGTTCTTTAAATTGATCAGAAGTTAGATTTCGAGCTAATTTTTCTAGACTACACGACATGAATTTAAACGAATCAAGAAATCTAATTTTCATGTTACGGTTATTAATACGTAATTCCTTTGAAAAAGAAATGTACTTCTCTTTATTCTCAGGAATTAGTTCTATGTTTCCCTCTTCAAAACTGAGACCATGAACAATAAAATGCGCATCATAATTGCTTAAATTATGAAAAAATACCGGTATAAAATTTGGTGTTTCATATTTTTTATAGCAATTTTTATGACCCACTCCTTCATACAAACCAGTAAACTGATTATAACAAATAGTAGAATCGTTATTAATCATTCTTTTACATATATAACATACACTGCTTTCAGTAATGCTCTTGTTATTTGCTTCTGATAGGGGTATTGGACTTTTAATGAAACTTAGTTTTGCACAAATATTTACTAAATCCTTTTTTAATAATTTCATAAAATTTATAGCACAATTTTTTCCTGTATATGATCTATACTGTGATAGACTATCATTATAAGAACATTTAATATAATATCCAAAGCTGTATATTTCATGTTTATGTATATTTGTTGTTGATGAATTACTTGGATTATTAGAACACCCGCTGATGGGATTTAAAAATGCTTCAAAGTCAGCATATACTACAAACGGTAGTCTTAATTTTCTTTCGTAATTATTAAAATATACTAGGTTTGCGGGTGTTAATTCATCGAACCAATTTTTTTTTGTATCATTCTCCGATGGTAATTTTGTACGAATGTGAAAACAATCATTTTCTTTATGTTTATTCAAATTTTCGTTGGATGTGAAATTTAATAAACATCCATCACAAATATAAAGTTGTCTAGGTGATGATAAAAACTGATTAGATACTAATCTAGAGAGATTTTTAATATAACAGTAATGACCACTGTTACCATGTGCAATGTACAATAAGTTAAGATGTCGAGTTTTTCTATCTTTAGTGAAATATAAGGGACCAACGACTTTATTTTTTTTAATTTCTGAATCGTAATCTAAACTAAAAACATTGATGCTGATATCATTTAGTTTTTCAAATTTATTAATATCTATAATTTTAATTGGAAAAGAAAGATTAGTAAATTTTAATTCATTTTTATAAGTTAAATAATGTGTTAATCTATGAGGGTTTTCTTTGATAGGATGTAAACCAGATAATACTGCCCACCGAAAGCATTCGTGATCATTATTTTTAACATTAATTACCGCTTTTTTAAGTTTAATATCTAACGGTAAGTCTATGTACGATGAACCTCGAAGTGGATTAAATTTATTAACGTTCATATCCATATGTTTTATTTTAAGTAGACTCCATCCACTGTCTTTTTTTTCAAAATTTGAAATTTTGTTACTTATTTCGCTAACTATTAATGAATAAATTGCATCCTTATCATCACCCTGACAAAAAACATAATTATGTATTTGAAAGTCAAAGGAGTTAAATAAGTTTTTTGTTTCTTGAGTAAAATCTGCGTTCAACAAAAAATTTACTTTTACAACAATGAGATCACGGATACATCTATCGAGCAATTTAAATACTAAATCTTTAACATTATTTAAAAATAATTCTGGTGTTTCAAATAAATTTTCATTATTGTCATTAATTTTAGATTTAATTCGATATGTAATAACTCTATTTCCAAAGGCACATTCAATTTTTTCCACGTTTTGCAACTCTAAATCACTCTTTAACATTTTATTTTTATGGATATCACTTAAAAGATGGAATTGTAAAAGCTTTTTTGATATTAATACACGACACTGAGAACATTCGACTTTATCATTATTTTCTGTACTTACATTTTCGAAGAATGCCGATGAGGTAGATGGGCCTTCAAGATCTATATGTTGTCTTTTCTCTGTTGGTTCTTCCTTTGATGATATCACGGGTGCTGCTCTTTTCTTTCCTCGTCCAATTTGCATAGATCTAGATGAAAAATAAATTAAAAAAACATATTAATAATTACCATTAACAGAGATGGAGTTAAACATTTAACATCGTTAAATTGAATACTAACTTTTTTGACATTTTAAACAATATGCCTGCATTTGTATAGGACCATCAATTTCATCTCGATCAGTGTGTGATTCAATCGGAGTGCTATGTCCCCAGCAAGGTGTGTAATATGGATAAATATCAGCATCACCCAACATTGACTCCGGTAAATTTTTATTTATATACCACAGTCTAATTAATTTATGAAATTTACGTAATATTAGATCTTTACTCAAACTTTGAATGTCACTTTGAGATAAAATACTCATATCGTAAAGTGAATACATCTTTAATTATATCCAACTACTTCTAGAATTGAACAAACGCAGCGAATGATTCAGAAATCGTAACTTTACTGTTTTATATATCACAAGATCCACCCCCTCTTCAACAACAAACAAAACTAGACACAACAAGTTAAAAAAATATTATGGTACAAGATCAAACAAGTAAGACAAATCAAGTTACTTCAAGTTAAGTATCATTATAGTACGAAATATACAAATACTCACGTTTGGCAAACAAGATACAACAAGTTAAAAAATATTATGGTACAAGATCGAACAATTAAGAAAAATCAAGTTACTTCAAGTTAAATATCATAATAATAGTATAAAATATACAATACTCACGTTTGGCAATTGTTGTCTTCAATTTCTTGACAAAGTTTATACAGTTCCGGATCAGGTTCAGAACAAAACAAAGTTTGGAAATAGTTATGTTCTATTTCTTCACAAAGTTCATAAAGTTCCTGATCAAGTTCAGAATTGTACAAATCACAGCTTTTTGAATCCATTATGAGGAATGAGTGAGAAGTTTAAACGAGTAGTGATGAGAGAATATTAAGTATCCAATACTTGTGAAGTATTCGTTATATACTATTACCCCCTCTTGGTCCATGTAGAGGTAGGTAACATTTCAAAGGTAAAGGTTTCATTGTTAAACTCCTATCTTTGTTCACTTTAAAACCCTAATACACTGTAAAGAGATTAATGGTTTCTCAAAAAATTAGTAATATTTGAAACAAAGCTCATTGTTAAAGAAACAACTATTGTCTACTTTGTTAGGTTATTTCACTAAATACTCAATTCTAATTAATTATTCTACACAATATTATAACACTAGTTAAAATCTAAGGACAAACACAATTTCACTTATTTATTATTGTCTATAAAATATTTTATGCAATCACTTTCGGATGCCAGCTGTTTGGTAATTTTATAAATTACATCTCGAACATTTAGTAGGTTTTTATCTTCATCCTTATCAACGTAATATTTCACCCGAACATCAACATTTTTCCAAAGTTCTGTTGGAGCGATATCTTTTATCTTAGCCATATCATATAGTTCTATTTTGATCATATGTGTTGCAGAGGCGGCGTCTTCCTTGTTAGAACACACGTAAGCAAGACCCCCACTAGACGCCCGAGCAACAGAAGACGACTTTTTCGCTAGCTTTTTCTTCTTCTTTGGTGTTTCGAAGAAGTCATCGATGTTATTATTAATCTGCTTTGCTATAGCTTTTTTCACTTTAAAGGCAAGACTATCTTCCCTCAAATCATCACTGTCCTCATCGTGGTCCTGTCCATAGTAATAGTTTTTGAAGGTGTTTTCAGAGAACTGGAACAATTGAATACTTCATTGTAAAATCACATTTCAATACACATGTAAAATATATACTTAAAAATGTTATGTTAAAGACTCAATATAAAACAAACACGCCATTCTTGACTATTAACTGTTTTCATATTGACATATATGTAACAGAAACACATGTGAAATAATATTATTATGACATGAGAAAAATTAACACACAATTGTAAAATCACTTTTAAATACAATTACATGTAAAATATATATTTAAAAATGTTACGTTAAAGAGTCAATATAAAACAAACACGCCATTCTTGACTATTAACTCCTTTCATATTGACATAATATATGTAACAGAAACACATGTGAAATAATATGACATAAGAAAAATTAACACACTATTGTAAAATCGCTTTTAAATACAATTACATGTAAAATATATAATTAAGAAAATTAGATTCAATTAAAAACACACCATTCTAAACAAATTTGTAATAGGAATATATGTTAAAGGTATGGATATCAAAATTACTTACAGCCATTGGACACCAGTTTCACAATTCACCACTAGACCACTCACTAACACTTCACTTAACACAACACAGAGGTCGAGTATAGAGTACACAACGATGAGAAGTAAGATAAAGTGTTCTACGCACCGTCCATTATATAAGGTTACTCTCCCCTCTTAACAAACAAACGTATTACACAATTTCATGATCAGTCATGTTACGTAATTTCAAGATCAAACTTGATATATCTTCACCAGATTCTGTCGGTCCAGGGGTCCAACAATCCTTTATTTATTACCCTTCATTGGCTGTGATTTCTATTGTAAGCATTTTTAAAACAGAACCTTTTATTTTTTTTGCATCCGGTAAACAATAAAACAAAACAAATAAAATAAGAGACAACGAAAATAAAACTAACAATAGACCCTTTGACGTATTGTTAAGTTTTACAATTTATAAAGAACAATGAGATAGAAAGTAATACCATCAATAAGCAACAATTTAAGGAATGCTTTTCCAAACTTATACTTCTTTGTATCAACACTTAAAAAAAAAATGGTTATATCATTAAAAAGTAAAACAAACTAATAAACAATACAATTCAACATGTTTAGACTGGCGTCTTTATACAGACTACACATTGTTTTTCATTCTAAAAAAACTCTATTCAATAAAAGAACAAAATAATTTATTAGGGTTTCTCTTAAATTAGACAATACTACAAAAATAAAACACTTTATAACGTTTCCTTTTTAATGTATGTACATAACAGTATCTCAGGCGCATTCAAGTTCAGGTGAGTTATTATGTGTTCTTGTATATAGACATGCTTCTTTTAATATGAAATATTTTACAAACGTTAATGTAATAAAATATACCTTATGTTAAATACCAGATTCTCCACATTTAATCTCAGCTCCAAATCAATCCTTAAATGCAATTTTTTATGAAAAACCCATTTAACTATTACATAATTTACTTAGGGATTGGACTAGTCTATATATTTTCAAAACTTTAAATCGATGAATCGTACGTTAACCATAGGCTTCCCAACAATAATAATAATAATAACCATAGGCTTAGGTTATCTTAAATTAAAAATCAGATAACACTATAAATCCATAATTATAATATAATTTAGTTTAAGTTAAACATAAAAATAACACCCACAGATAACAACTCATAAAAAAAAGGTTCACAGAGAACTCATAAAAAAAAAGGTTTTATTGCATCTTGCTCGACGTCGAGAGCCTATTGTTATTGGTAATTAGGTCGCGCATTGTGTAGATATGGACTAGGATAACTTTGCTTAGGATAAAGATAGACAAAAACCGATTACTGCATTCGCTTCAGCGTATTAAAAAACCCCTATTTACATACCAAACTTTTTTTTTTTTTTTTTTTTTTTTTTTTTTTTTAGAATTTGGTTTTCAAAGCGACGGCCGATGGACCCCCCTCCAGTGGTCGTTCTATTGTTTTAGTTGTTTTAGAACTGCGGAATCATATCTACTAGTAGCAAGTTTAAATTGAAAAGGAACTAATATAATTTGAATAATAATTAACACCTACTGTGATAAAATAGACATTAGTCACCTAATGTGGGTTCGAGCAATGTCCGATTTAAATGAGACTAACATTTATTTTTAAAACACTTTTAAATTCAAATTAATAGTCGGCTACTGGTCGTGTTTTTCTAACTTAGAATCCTAAAATGTTTTTTTCGTATGTCTTATTTAAATATTTATTCGGTGTCGGATAAAGATGGATGTCATTCGTCTATTACCCACGTACGGTCGATGGACCTAAATAAGATGGATCGAGATCGAACGATTTATATCAATTTGTAAACGATTCCTTCCATCCTTTCCCGTTTGATCTAAATACCTAGTAGTATATTTGTTTTATTTATGTTCGTACGTAATCTGGCCGTTTGTTTAATGACCGGGATTCTTTGTTTGGAATCCCACTGATTTGAACGAATAACTTGGACTTTTTATTGAAAATAGCAGTTCGTGGCTAGAGTTTATACTTTTTATGACTAGTAATTCTTTATCGAGGCTTAGTTTTAATCTGTATAGTTTTAATAAAATATGTTTTTTAATGTGGAAATGTATAATTTATAAACAATTTAAGATAATTTGCGTGTTTTTAGAACATCCGCTAATTCATCTTAAACTCGTTAGGTAATTATCATAATATAATTGCCTTATTAGCGTAATCGCACCCAAATATACTGGTGCTCACAATAATTAAATGGCTTTTAGCTAATTAATTAATCCGAAAGATTTGCATGACTTACCAAAAATGGCTTTTAATTTTTACCTTATCACACGTTCAAAGATGCACTTGGAATTCGACAGTAATAAGATTAACCGTTTCCCCTTTTAAGCGTCGCCCACAATTCAGCTTTGTCACAAAGCTAATGAGTTTTTTTCTTTTCAGCTAATCTAGTGGCCGGTTGGATCAGGGAGTGCAAAATGTTGTATCGAGAGGACAAAATGGCGTTCGGCAGCGGGGAGTCGTGCGCGACGCTCGCAGCACTCTGCCAAATGCTTCTAGTATCCGGATTTGCTAGCATTGCCCGGATATAAACAAGTGACATTCACGCCGTGGCGTAACATAAAGATGTTTATATTTTTGAAGTTTTTTTTTGATATTTGATTTTCTTATTGTGCCTACTTGAGTTTCAGTTGAGATAAGGTTTTTTGAGAAGATAACGTTTCCACGGTGTCCACCAGAGGGATGCGAGGTAGCTGAGCGGTGAAAGAATGCGGATGATGTACCAGCGTTACGCTGATGGCTTGTCATTACTCACAATATTGCAAACGAGCTTATTTTTGCTTTACTAGAACCCTAAAAGTAATGTATTCAGTTACATCATTCATTTCACTTGTTTTTACAAGGAAATACGAAGATAAAACATATTCAATCCAATTGCTATTCTAAATGTGCCTGATTCTGATCAAACTACTTTCAGGGTGCTTGAAAAGTAATAAGGTTGTATTATTATGTATGATTACTGTGAGGAGTCACCAATTTGTAAACCAACTAAAAGGTTGCTGAACCTATCAATCGATCTATCTAACCAGCTTTTATTTAATTTCAACGGATTGTCTTCTGTTTCCAAAGGTAAAACGAATAAAGAAGTTTTCCTTCAGAAAAATATATTACGGTGTGACACCGTTCAAACATTAAATCTTAAAGGCTTCGGGGAAGTTGCATTGCCTGATACAGAGTTGTATGAGTCAGACAACGAAATACTCTTACGTGATTGATTGCTTCTTTGCGGATATTTCTGTTCGAACAAAAACTGGGTTAAGCCGAAAGGGATACGTCCGTGGCGTTGAAAGATGTCAATATTAGACGACTTATGTTTACATTTGTGTTTAGAAGAAGCTAAAGATTTTGATTGATTAGGTATTGAAAAGTTATTAATTATTAAATAACAGTCTCTCGCAAATCATTGCTGGTAAATGTTAGGAAGGTATTGTCCACAAACTATGTGCGACCCAATAATCTAATCCCAGACATTTAAATGGTAGCTCAGTCAAGGCATCACATAGAATAATTTCGAAATGGTATTTATTTTATTTTTTTGATTATGATTTTGATTTTAATTTTAATTTTGATTTTAATTTTAATTTATTTTTATTTTTGATATATTATTATTTAAATTTTGATTATGATTTTAATTTAGTTTGAATCATTTCCAATTTTAATTTTAATTTATTAATTGTGTTATTTTAAATTGACTTGTATTTTAATGGTATTTATTTTCAAATTTTATTTTATTTATTTTTAATTTTTATTGTAAATTTTAATTTCGAATATTAGTTTTATATATTTTCATCTCAATTTTCATGAGTGATTGTTATTATTATTAGTCAGTCAGTCGTGACGCTGCCTTTGACATATTATATACCTAGATTAAGATTGTGGCTTTATTTTGATTTTTTCCACTGGAACGTCCGAGAGAAACTAGCGGCCTATCCCTAGCCGTCCCGGCCCGTCCCTGAGGGCCAGCGGCAAATTGCGCCTCATCATACTACTGATTCAAAGTGTATTTTCTAGCAAACTATTGCAGCTATAGCAAAATAAAAAATACCAGTATAAAGCTGAATTGATAAGGAATCAAAATATGTACTTATTAAAGTATAACAATTAATCTGAAATCCATAAAAAAAAAATAACTTTACACTAGGAGTTAAATTGATGTAAAATATTTTTTTTAACAAGATGTAACGAAACTATATCTAACTTTTGTGTAATGATGTATACTAATTATTAAACTAGATTAAATAAGCTTTTCTTTGATACCAATATATCATTACTTAAAATGAACAGTGTAGCACATTCATCCAAAACAAAAAAATCCAAAACGCGGACGGCAATGGCGGCCATACCTAAACTCTGGGCAAGGAAATATAAAAACGTGAAATTCTAATTATTTACGTCATATTTCTTTTTGAAAGTCTACTTAAATATAAATAAGGACCTGTTTAACTAATTACAATAAGTATTCTATTAAAAAATCGTATAATAACACAAAATCATGACGAATTTTAGGTTAGGTTTAGCATTGGGGCGAAGTTTTTGTCTTTCGACTATAACACGTGAAAAACTTTATTTTGACTGTTGATGCTTAAAATTGGTAGTTAATCTAAAAGAATAGACATTCAGCTTTCTTTTAATATATAACACTAATACACTGGGCTATTAAATATATAAAATACTTACATTTTAAAACCGGCACTCACTAACACTTCCACTCACTAGTTACGTAAAATATCACTAAAGAAAAAAAATTTTTTCAACGCTTGCTGACATCTGTCGGACTCTTGAATTAATACATAATTATGATGCGTTAGCTAGCAGAGCCATCTAGTAAACATTTTACTAAGCTTTCTTTTTAAGGTTCATAGATACAAACTCGTTCTAAATTGTACTAGTACGCTGGATATCCGCGGGGTGACTCTAGCCGTTCGGAAAATTTTGTTATTATATTGGACTTTTTATTTTTGTTTTTTTTTTATTTAATTTAGAAGAATAGACATTCAGCTTTTTTTTAATATATAATAATAATACACTGGGCTAATAAAAACATAAAATATTTACATTTTAAAAGTGGCATTCACTAAAACTTCCGATCAGTAGGTACGCAAAATTACACTGTTGAAAACAATTTTTTTTCGACGCCTGCTGCCATCTGTCTTTTTTTTTAATTAATACATATGAGGCGTTAGCTAGTCAGTGTCATCTAGTAAATTTTTTACGAAGCTCTAACAAGCTTCATAGTTAAAACCTCGTTTATATTGTACTAGTACGCTGAGTTGCCGCTTGGGCAACCCCTGTTGCCTGGACGTTTGAAACAACAATGTATTGGGCAACCCCTGTTGCCTCGACGTTTCAGTGGATATGGATTATTTTTATTACAGGTCCTGAAAATTTGGCTGACACCTCCGAGGCCCATCACAAAAGCTCACCCACCAGTCATTGAAGGCAATTTAAATATTCGATGCATTGAATACCGCGATGGTCCGACACGCTACTCCTGCGCACTAAGCGAAGTTGCGTGTACCGCTGTCAAATTGAACTATTTTATTGTGCTTTTTATTCGGACAACAGTTTACGGTTAACGAGAGCACGGTGTACAAGGAACTTTTAGTTTTGCATTGTTTTGTTAAGGTTTAATTGTTTTTGTGGGAATACATTTAGTGGAGGTATTTTTAGAACTCTTTTGCACCGCTAGTAGTGTTCTTTAATGAAGTAAGAAACAACAGTAAATTAATCGCTAAAAATAAGGAAAGTTCTTTAATAGGATGTTCATTTATTTTGATATTATTCTTATTTAAATTAAATAAACAATTAGGTAGGTATATAATTATAAAAAGTAACTTATTGCGCCTTTGCTTATCATTTGTATTTGTTGCATTTATACACGACAGGATTAACGAAATTTCTTCCTATCAAATATAACTCATAGTAAAATAAAAATATTTATATACAATAATATAGGTACACCAAAAATAATATGAAAAAAAATTGTTGCGTTGAGTTGAAATTGCCAAAAAAAGGCCTTTTATTACATGAAATCCGAGGAAAACCACTATAAGTATAGCAAAAACATTACTCAATAAAAATTTCCAAAAAAAATATGAAGGACTAACGATTCACAATATCATGTCCAAAAGCAGCAGTTTTCCCTGACGTCTTTTTCACGTTTTTAACTATTTGCAGACCAAATTTCATCAAGATTGATTCAGAGGTTTCGCTTAAATTCATTGGTATATAAGTTAATGGTAAAGACGTAATTATTTAAATGTGCATTAGTAGGTATTCTTATCTAATACTCGCATTCTAATTCTACTTTTACTCAGGAACTTAATTTTTATGTTCTATAAAACTACTTACAAATAGTGCGCTTAAATCAGAGCAATAAACTTAGCTGGAATGCTTTAAGCCGTAGATTACAAGACAGTTGTGCTCTATTACGATAAGAGGCTCTCAACTCTGTCATTACTAAGGACAATTGTAATTGTTGAGATAGGTGCTGTTGAAACTATCGTCTGTTGTATTTAAATGGGCTTTGAGTAATCTTAATGGTAGGACAATTGTGTTTCACTTAGAGATTTAAAAACACGTAGGTATTGCAGTTCGTTTGTTGATAAGAAGTCTTCTTCTTAATCGTCGTGTCGATGGCTGAGTCAAATTTTATTTTGACTTTCCATCGTGGTGAAAGGATTAGCCAATTCGCTTCGGAAAACTCGCGAATTGCCCAGGGTGCGCCGGATGAAGGGAATTGTTGTGTACGTCACTCGGGGAGGCTCCTTTCGTGCACCTCACTCGGGAAGTAACTACATGAAAGTATATAAAGGTGCCGTCTATCTACACGCTCCATATTACTTCCACAAACAAATTATAAAAAGTTTAATTTGCGCAAGTAAGATTAAACAATGATATTTGCTAAGACTGTTTGTGCATATTAAATGTAGCGCGTTGCCGGTACCTATAAGACTGCAGAATCAGATCTCTGGGTTACACTGAATGTCAGCGTCCATGCGCGAGCGATACTTGGCACCCCAGCAAAGTCTTGTTGACGGAACACACTGGGTTTTAGTCCGTGCAACTCGGACATAACCACTGACTCTGCCCGGATCAGTGGTATGCGTCAGACATTTCTTATTATTGAAAAAAACCAGTTAACTCTGAAGAGTACAATACCATGCCTTGTCTTAATAACGTCAGACTCTAATTTCTATAGAAAACCGGAATACAGTAAAGCATCTACTGTTATTTGGTGTCAATTATTCCTTTAACAGAGGAATATACGTCATTCTACAAACTTCCTCGATGGTCTAGTGGTTATCGTATGCGCCTCTCACCGCGTGGTCTCGATCTCGGGTCGGACAAAAAGTGTTATTTGTGAATTTTCCGTCAGGAAATTCACAATAGCAGCACGGAGTTGGAATTGTGCCCGGAGGATGCCGATAGGCTCACTCTCTATACCATGGGACCTAAAAATTACAGGTGAAGTGTGGGTGTTGTAAACCTCTGCCACACCCTTCTGGGTAATATAGGCGTGATGTTATGTTATGACTACAAAAACCTGTGTTTCAAATTATACTTATAGAAAATACATAACTTCTATTCCTGAGTTAAAATCCAGCATAACGCCCAATACGTGCCTACAAAATAAAACAGCATTGTAAATAAACCTATGGTAATGTAAGTGCACTTCGGGCTACAAAACCGTACCCACCTCTCAAAAACACTTCGATCTATTTTTATATTCCACTACAGTGTTGTTTTACATTGGAGGCACGTACAACCGCATATGTCATGAGGACAGCCATTTTAAAACCGATGTGTCGTTGAAACCAAAGAATGCACCAGACACATTCGGGTTCAGACTTGAGTTTCAGACAATTCCAGACAACAGCTCTAGGGTATGTGATGTCACATTACAGCGTTCTTTGCTCCGAGGCTCGAGTTTATTTTAAGAACTATTATTTTATTGTGTTGTCTGATCTAAATTGGTGAATTAAGAGCTTCGATGAAATCTTTCGACATGTGCAATGGAATTAAGGATTGTCCTGTGTTGTGTGTGCTTAGATGCAACATGTAAAGACTACGAAACGGCAATGACTTTTCATGATACAAATTGAAATATTCCTCAAAACATTTTTGATTTCGTGACTAACATTATGAATATTAACTTAACAAATAGTTAGGCAAATTTGTATGTGTTAGAAGTCAAATATTTGTAAGATGTTCTCCTTTTCCACCCTTTGGTAAAATTTAGTAACTCTCAATTAGTGTTCACCAGAACAAACGATCTGTCAAATCCAATTTAGCTAATGGCGGCCTTTTTTTCAATTAAGTACATAAAAAACTAAAGCGTTTAAATCGCCTGCTGGAACAAAAGTGTACACTCACACATCAATAATGAGGATAAATACCCGAAAAGAGTCCAAAAACAGCCAAATAAAGCCACGTATGTCTCAACAACACCACGGAAAGGGACTACCATTTTTCACATTACTTCCAAAATGGTTGTTATCGAGCCACTTAAATCGTAGCACGTTCGGACGAGTGGCTAGCGACTTGCTCCACAACTGCTAAAACAAAGAAACGATGCACCTATTACTCTTTAAGAGTGATCATTAAACTCTTACAAAAAGCTAATGGTTATCTAACTGGGCCACCCAAGTAGGTGAATTTAGGAACGTGAGTTTTATGTAACACATCGTAAATTGCTATGGTTTGTCTCGCGTGCCCACAGACCCAAACTTTTCCACGAACAAAATCCAGCGCATAGCGTACAGTTCAAAGACATTTTTTTGCTTAAAACGAAACGTAGAAAGTATTAACAACGAGAATCGCATGAATTTTTTCCCCGAACGTCAGGAATTTAAATTCTTGTGGCTCCTTACGCGATCGCGTGTGGTCTAATTATGAATACGGCACAATAGCATTAAGGTTTTTTCTAAGAGTAATAACTTCAGAGGTTTCTCTGTGAAAATGGAATAAAAGTGTAACGGATAAAGGAAAACTTCTAGACCTGTTAAGTGGCGATAGCCTACTTTCCGACTCCATTACTTTGCATTTTATATGCCGCTGGTTTGTGCCTGTTTACTTTGAACTTTTATTATTTTCATTTACCGAAGAAAATGTTATGAGTTTACCCTATTTTCGGTCACGCAAAATCTGCCGTCTTTAACGTAAAGCTTTTGACAGTTCTGCGACTGAATCAGATCAGGTTATTTAATTTATTAATCTTCAAATCAAAAGGATTTTTACTAATTAAATAAATGAGTCTATTTGTACAGAAGTCAGCACGTTAACCTTTAGTGAATAAAACTTGTATATTTTTATTTAAAGCATAAATAATGCGATTATAATTCAAAACATTTTTATAAACTTTCGGAATACATGACATATTTTAAGGCAAACTATAAATTCTTAATACAAATCGAAAATCTTGAAGGATAACGCTTGTTAGATGTAAATTTAATAGCACTTTGATTGGATGTATAAATTGTCACCAGCATCACATAAATTCCATATGAGGACAGTAGACATTCGTGATAATTTATGTTAACTTACTTAAATTGTTTTACACATTCACGTATAGAGAAGAAATAAAAACGAATGCCAAAATGATAAAATTAACTTCAGAATCAAGGGTCTTTTGAATTTAATTATTTATTTATCTGTCAAAACGTCAGGCAGATGGCTTCTGTTTTTAAATATGTCCAAAAAAAAAATAGTAGGTAGGTATTTCTTTTAAATTGAGAGCATTTAAAAAAAAGGTAAGTCTTTAATCTGAAAAAGCTGTTGAATTTCATAAATAGAATTATAAAATATTTTCAAAAAGCTATTACATGACAGTATGCCATGTAATGATTATGAACATAGCTGCAACAATACCTTCTACAAGACAGTAGTAAGTACAGATGGCTACAGCTATACAATTCCAGTATAAACTGGTCTTACATTGCATGGACGGCCTTTACAATACGAGACCATCTTATTCTGGCAAGGGATAGGTGTATGTGTGTGTACATTACTATAGTGAATTATCGAAGTTCTTGTTTACACTAATTGAGTACATGTTGTGCCCAGAATGTTCAAGTTATATTAATTAATTTATTGTAATGTTAGCACTAGGCTACGACTCAGTAATATATGACATAAGTTTCCGTTTAATATCTAACCATGTCCATAGGGAACTACGAACTATGAAGACCACAGTCAAAGAAGTTGTAAAATACTATACGTAGATATTAACATAACTATATTCAACAAGAAATTATAATTGAAAATACGGGTTACTCACGTTACTTTAGCCGGGATATGCCGACTAGTTTCGAATCTAATACGTAGATTCACTAGCACTGACACTGCTGGACGTCGCGCGGAGGTGACGACACGCGAATAACAGCCCAGTTGATGAATCTACGTATTAGATTCGAAACTAGTCGGCATATCCCGGCTAAAGTAACGTGAGTAACCCGAATTTTCAATAATAATGTCTTCACCTCACGTCGGTTTTAATAATATTAAGAAATTATAATTATAGAAATGTTTACTTGTATGTTTTAGGAGGATAATAATTATATTAATTACAAAATTACCATAAGTTAGCCAAGAGATCAACCCTAATATGTTGAAGATATCCTCATCACCTCGCTCTCTCTTTTATAGACATAAATATATAAAATCCAGTTCTTACATTGTTTTTTTAAAATCTGATTTGTCAGTTTTATACATATCACGAGAATGATTAAATAGCAATAGTAAAAGATTTACTTTTTATATTTAAAATCTTTAAACATTTTCGTTGCGTGAGTGACATAACCATTATCGCTAATGTGAAACAAGTCCCATATATATTTTGTAGAATAGTCGTAGAACAGACAGCAATATAAGACAGATATTAAGTTAATCCTTTAAATGCACGGTATTTCCAATATTTGTACCGAATAACATATTTGATTTGGTCAAATTCGTATATTATAACCTCATTAGTTGTCAATAATTGTAGCTACATCGACTCATCCCATGTTTAGCGATTCTGATAATATCTTTTATGTCAATAACAATGGTCAATCCACGTCTCAAGACATCAATAGGTTATTGACAAAAAGAAATATAATATTTGCAATATATTTCTTGGCTTTTGGAAATATATGGGCAATCTAAATCAATAGATCGTTATCTATCCAAATTTCTTGTCTCGTTTTAAATCTTGAGCTATTATTTTGCAGTCCAAAACTGGTTAGCAAACTTGAAAATAAAAGAGGCCAAATGTGAGCTGAGATGACGCCAAAACAGTTCCGTACTGAATGTTTTAAGGATTAGAAGATACAGCTTTTCAAAAATATTTTATAATTACTTCATAATTATGTAAAAAATTAAAAGTAAAACTTCAGATTATGTCAGTCTTTTGAAACAAAAACCACTACCAGCTATGCTAGGTGGTACCTATATAGGTAGTGTTTTTGACAAATAGATGATTCGGCTGTAATTAAATCCGATAAAATGGGCCTTGACGTAAGACTTACAACAAACAGAACGTATGCTTGTGTACGTGGGTGCTTCTTACGGAACTCCAAAAAATAAAATATATTGTACCTACCAATAAGATTAATTAGCTAGATAAATATTTGAATGGTTGCAAACACCCAATTTGTGGGGCATTAATTCTTATGCAGAGTTTGCTTTTAATGCATTGGAGTAATAAATAAACGTCATGTAATACAAAGTAGTGCAGTAGCTGGCAGCTAAATGATAATAATTATTCAGTGTCAATTGAGTTATTTGTTTTTTGAACGTATTAACATGTTACAATGCTATTGTTTTAATAAAGAACAGTGTGTTTAAAAAAGCTTCTGCACAAATAAACAGTTACAATATAATCGTATTTGAGCTCCAATTAATTTTCTGTTTTTTTTTTTTATTTCATTATAAATAGTTTGAAATGAAAATAATACTTTATTAAAACAGAAATTGTGACATCCCCTTGTTACAGAAAATAATAAAACCAATCGTTAAAATAATAAAATCAATCGTTTTTTTTTGTTTTACTAGTTACTAGTTTAACAAAAATTTATTCTTAATTATTATGTAGTGAAAAAAAACGTAAATCCAGAGAGTTAAATATTCCCACGGTGAAGCGTAACATTCTGTTCGATTTGAAATTCGCTTTTAGAGGAACGGAATGAAAAAAATATACATTTTTGCTTAAAACCTTTTGCCAAAAAAGCGATATTTTCTGGTCACGTTTAAAAATATACATTTTAGAATTTTATCGTGTAGAAAAATAGATTTTAACGGCAACCGACTTTCTTTTAGATAAATCAATTTGTGGCCATCTAACGGTATTTACTTGATATACCTATTTAGTTTAGTGACATAAGACATTTACATAATTTAAAAAAAGTGACTACAATAATGGTTACCCAAATCTTTAATAAATAATAAATTAATATCACACAACTTTCACACAACATTATTTAATCCCAAACTAAGCAGAGCTTGTACTATGGGTACTAGAGTTAGTTTGGGACTAGGTGTTTGTGTGAATTTTGTGTTATATTTTTTTTGTATAATGTCTCACCCACTATCACATGAAACCTAAACATAACAGGTGAAATGTGGGTGTTGTACACCTCTGCCACGCCCTTCTCAGTAATATAGGCGTGATGTTATATTATGTTAAATCTACATAGTAACGTCTTCCCTGATCTATCTCTACGATTTATTAGCATAGCTTAATTTCTAAGCGAAATAAATCGCGCCGCCCACGAAGTATATAATTTAAAATATATTAACATACGCTTGACCTTTTGCGTTGAGTTCTGTCAGATATAACTCAATGATGTATTTTATGCGGTGTTAAGACGACACACGCCAGCGATAGCAGTGTAACCCATTTTTATAACTTTACAAGTTTCATAAATTAACCTTAATTATTTCATACGAGATGTTGTGAAAGGAACGATAATAGAAAGATAATGTTTTAATGCTATGTTCATTAGTTCAAAAAAAACAAATTTTTTAAAAAAAATGTGGTTTTTAAAAGACAAACAATTTACTTTTGCTATTTTACTCTTTATATAATATTAAAGTTGAAAATTTAAGAATCCAGCAGGACTCGAACCTGCACCCCCTGGATATACGCCCCAAGTGCTTTAAGATATGTACCCAGGGGGTGCAGGTTCGAATCTTCTCTGTACCTATCCTAAGTTAATTATGTTTTGTATGTACTTATGTTAATTTATGTTTTAGGATATTTTATGTTATGTATGCTATTGTATTTATGTATTAGTATAGTATGCATATTATTATAATTCATTATACAATAAAGTAATTTACTCTTATTCTTATATTATGCACCTACCAATTATCTCTGCACCACCCTAAGGGTCGACTGGTAGAAAATGCCTTCGGCTTTAAGTCCACCTTTGTCACGTTTTGTGCAAGAAGTTTTTAAATAAATAAATAACATTAAATCATACATTTTATCGAACTAAGGCAAATAATAAAAGTTTTCATAAAAACTATTTCAAAACCACCAAAAATCAAGTTATAACATTTTGCATCGCTGGTATGGTTATAATGCTGGAGAACAATAAGCAATAAACATTCACTTAAATCAACGCATACAATACCATTCATGTTTTTTTTGTTATTATTAAATATAAGCAGAAAGCTTCAGTGTAGAGTTACGAATCATTTCGCGCACGACTGGATTAAAATAACAGTTTAATCGGAACTTATACATTTAAATGTGGCAGTCGTGATTTAAAAGTATTGTATGGACCGATTTTAATGTACACGGTGGTATACTGCTGGTAGAGCTCTTGTGAATGAGCTCAAGGACGGCAGCACCACCGTCACCTGCCGCCAAATAGTAGTGCTTCCATTACTGTGTTCCGGCTTGGTGAGATCAGACCCTGAAATTACTGGCACATGAGGCATAACACCGTAGTCCTCAGCTGCACCGACGCATCTATAATCTGCTTTTGTGGATTGATGTCCATGGGCTGTACTCCACTTACTATCAGGTGGGCTACAGGTTCGTTCGCTGTGGGCGCAGCAAAAAAAAAAAAAAAAGGTGAAGAAAGTTCGATAGCCTACTTTTAAGGAAGTTATTTTCGAAATCAATGTATATGTAGAAAATAATAATTAACTGCCTGATGGTCTAGTGGTTAGCGTATGCGCCTTTTACTGCGAGGTCTTGGGTTCGATTCCCGGATCGGGCAAAGTGTTATTTGTGAACTTTCATGCTGTATAACACCTACTTGTCATAATAATAATCATTTTTTATTATTTTTTAATTTTTCATGCTGTTACCTTGATTAAAATATATATATATAATACATATCTGCGTTGAAGTTGATATATTTTCGTCCCTAAATAACTAAAATAACAATACCTCTAAAATATGACTACTCCAAACGTAAATACAATAGTTCACGCCTAACTCCGCCGTAACAGCATCTCTACGTCACGGCTGTTCAATTATTAACATTAGAGAAGTTGAGCGTAGGTGGTTGTTATGAATAATAAAATTTTAGAATACATCGTGAAACGGCAAAGAAAGTGCAAGGGGTGCACACAATAGCGGAGGCAACACTGTATGTTTATATGCGTCGACATTGTGCATTGTGCCTTAGCCAGGTAGTCCGCGAAGAATTTTAATATTCTCAAGACTTGGATGCTTACTTCATCTAGCTTGGTACAATCTTAACACATAAAGAGTAAATAGAAGTAAAGTTTTATGCATGATATCAAAAAAAAACAATAAAATAGTAAAAATATATTATTATTCTGCTCTTTTCTTAATTAAAACTTCCACTTTTGCACTTACTACCCCACTCTCAGCATTACCCAAAGGTTGACTGGTAGAGAATGCCTATGGCATTAAGTCAGCCTATGTGTGATATTGTATACATGAAGATTTAAAATAATAAAAAAAAAAAAAAACTTATGCTCCAGTGTGACACAATAAATATTTGATTAACTATTTTGTGTGATTAGCGACTGTGAACTTAATCTGTTATGATATTGAAGTATTTCATGGTATTCTGGCCAAACCAAACTTTAGGCGGCTAGGATGCTATATAACTTCAAATAATAGGTATTAATTTCATTGTTGTGTTAATAGTTAGAAAATGTACGGGCTTATCATCGTCATTTTATGTAAAAAATCTCTTTATTAAATAGATAAAAAAATACTTTTTTGTGAAAATGAAATACAAAGATCGAAAATAAAATTATATAAAACAAAAGATTGACTTAAGGTCCTGTGTCCCCTAGATGGGGCAGAGGGCATCCACAGTGCGCCGCCATCCCGCTCGGTCTTCGCTCCAGGTTTTGCCGGTATTCTTCGCCTCCGCGATGATTGTCCGTCGCCAGGTCTGCTTAGGGCGGCCACGCTTTCGCTTTCCTTGGGGATTCCAGTCTAGGGCTTGAAAACAAAAGATAATAAGATAATAAAACAAAACTTCAAAAACTTGACTTATAGAATTGCCGGCACTGATCATTAGCGCTGAAATCAGGAATTGAATGTATTGCTAAAAAGCGCTTTATTAGGACCCTTATTTTTGTACTTCCGATGTACTATGGCACAACGCAGTTTGCACTGCACGGTACACTTTAAAAATTCATATCTCTTATTCGAACAGACTAGGAATGGGGGCAAATTGACTTGATATATTGTATTTATTTTAAGGTATTATTAAAATAATATACCTCGTGGGTCTAGTGTACCGTGTGCGAAAGTGTTGTTTGTGATTTTTCCGTCAGAAAAGTCTCCATCAGTAAGGAGTTGGATTTGTACCCGGTGGATGGCGATAGACTCACTTCCTATCATGAGACCTGAACATAACATGCGGTTGCTTCACTTAGTAGCTCACTTTTCTACTATAAAAGGTTTGATACCTTAACTATGAAAACTTTAAAGTAACTATTTCACACAGAACACACACTTACTGCGAAAATCACATAAACTATATACATTTTTCAAGCTTTTCTATATATAATACAAATGAACTTAGTGATAATTGTGTTGATTTTGTGTATGTTGTTACGAGAAAAAATTATGTTTGGCTTGGTTTTCATTGTTTTGAAAGGACGATAGGGACAAATGAGAACCCCGAGTTAAACCTGACTTTTCGCGACATATGTCAAACCACTCGAACGCTATGGGTGCGTTCCATGTTTTTCGGTTTTTGAGGTTTTGTGGTGTCATTTGTTTTTATTGTCGAGTATTTTTATTATTATTATTTTTATTTTTATTTTTTATTTGTTTTATTTTTTCTATAACTTGTAATTATAATTATATTTGTATATTCTGTTAAATTTGTCATCATTAGGACGAATGTCGCGCTACCTTTACTCGCAATCAGGGCGCACCAGAATACCAGCGCTGTTAGTAGTGCTCATGTGCTGCAGTAGTATGCTGAGGTGTGTACCTTTTTTGGCACATCAATTAAATTTTTATTATAAGTAGTTTTATAGGTTATATTAAGATTATGATTTGCCAAAATAAATGTTTCTTTCTTTCTTTCTTTCTTAACAGATAAATTGTTGATGTTATATACCTCTGCCATACCCTTCTGGGTAATATCGGCGTGATGTTATGTTTAAAAAGACTATGGTTCCTAAAATTATATAAAGGGTCTTTCAACAAGGACGGGTCGATGTTAAAATTGAATAAAACAAGATTTGGGTTTGATGTTTTTACTTCGCCCAGCGAATAAGCATTGCCATTCAACGTAGCAATGCTGCCAGCCTTCTGACCACGGTATCCGCTGTGGACAGCGATGCGGAGGAATTTTATGACGCATAATGTGATTTATTATTTTATTTCATTTTATTAATTTATTGATTGTATGTGTGTGTGTTATATAGTATTATTATTAGTCATTATTTATATTTAGTTAGATAATTTTTCTGGAGATTCCTTCAATTTATTAAATAAAGTTTCTAATAATAGATGTGTGTGAGATATTAACAATTTTTTTTTTATTTGAAAGACCCTTTACAAGAAAACTCAACACTTCATAGAATTGAACAATATTAATAAAAAAAATGCTGGTGTCTTTTTTCTGTAGTATGAATATAGTATGGTGTACATTTACTACTTCCATTTACTTTATGATAGGACAGAAATCAAATTACTTAATATGATCAAGGTAAATATGAGAATAAAACAATCAATGAAAAAAAATGTTTACTTCATGACTTTTGTGTCTAGTTTATAAATTATTGTTACTTTAGTTTAAATTCTTAAGTCCATTCTCTGTATCTAGATGTTATTAATAATCTCGATACAGACTTTTCCTAGTGTTGATATTACTGTTATATATTTTATGTACTTGTGGACTGTAATGAAGATTATTCTAATTCTTATATTCAGCCTAGCGGTCTCCAAGTTAATTGGTTTATCCCTTGAAGTAGTTGTTGAGTATTCATCTCATAATAATTAATCCGAAAATACCTTTATTCTAGAAATAGTAATTACTCTTGCATTATAACCTTATATATTAATTAATATGATGTTCCACTGAAAATATCTCTACTCAGAAATAGGTCTTATCGTATTTTCGGTTTGTACTTAGATAGTTAAGTCTTGAACAAGTTTAAACTTTGAGAACATAGCCTTGTGTTACCAAATGATTAATTAAATATTCTGGAAACTCGTTAATAGAAACATACAGTGTTGAAATTCCAGAAAATCTATTTATTCGAGTGAATACTTAGGTACCTTAAGGCAGAGTTGATGGATGGATGGGTTTTCCAAAATTAAATTTGTATTTGTAGAAAATAATTATTAACTGCCTTGATTGTCTAGTCAGTGGTTAGCATATGTGCCTCTCACCGCAAGGTCTCGGGTACGGTTCCTGGGTCAGGAAAAGTGTTTTTTGTGAACTTTTCGACATGGACACGTATAGCAACACGGAGTTGGCATTGTGCCCGGTGGATGGTGATAGGCTCACCCGCTATCCCGTTGGACCGAAACATAACAGGTGAAGTGTGGGTGTTATACACATTGCCACACCTTTCTGGATATTATAACGCCTGTATCTTCGGGTAGGAACACTTATATTTTATCTGTTATGTTTATGTCCCATGTCAACTACCAAATCATACTTTTGCTCTACCTGGGAATCGAACCTGAGATCTCACGATCAGTAGACACAAACTTCACCCACTAGACCTACGAGTAGCAGTTTACTTGTATTAAAAAAAAAACCATTTTATTTAAATGAAACAGGACAGATGTATAAAACCTTTACCTTTTATCCAATTTGCTTAAACTCAGTAACGGCAAATTAAAGCGTTGATGCTGACTGATTTGGGTCTCAAGTTTTTTTTTTTATGATGATGACGTAGATAAAAGGCTTGTATTCCACCACACACAGCCCATGAAGTTTCAATTTCCTTCTTTTTTCCAAAATATTGCTCATTCGCTAATTTACCACCACAACCAAATTGCAACGCAGGAGCAGTGTTCTTCCCTCGAGGTTGGTGTCGTACCTAATTATGTATCATTAAATTGTAAAAGCTAAGCACAAAGTATTTTAGGTCCTAATATCACCATAACGGCAGATTAAAGGTGAGACAATCCATTCTCTCTTGAACTTCTTCTTTGTCGCTTTACTCTTACCAGAGTGGTCGTGGTTATCATGTTCCGGGTTAGCCGGCAGACTGGATCCACCTCACGACGTCTCGCCACCTCTGCCTGTTGCTGGTCAATCGGATGCATTTGTGCACAGGAGCGCCCACCGCCAACTTCACCTGGGAGGCAATCATATGAGCGCGAGAAAGACTTAGCCACGTTTATGTCAAATTTTTATATGAAGAAACATGACAATAAAGCGATCAAATCTATCTCGCGCTCGTATGCTTGTCCGGCTGATCCGTCCCTAGAACACGTTCACTGAAATTCACTACTATTACACAGCTGCATAACCCTTAAGTATATATAATATAATACGTAACATATCAAGTTATGTAGAACATTGTCAAACAGAATAAGCGTAGCTCGTTACTATAACATTTCTTGAACCGTAACTGTTTCAGGAAACGTCAATAATGGCACACAGAGATCAACAATACTGCACTCGTGACTGCAAAACATAATGGGTATGTTGTAACAAATAACGTAACAACAGTAACTGCCTTGTGTACAGTCTCCAAAAGATATTTGCATGTAAATGTGATTCGCTCGAATGTTGTACAAAGCGTTTTGTATAAACTCTTACTGTTCATTTGAGGTTTAATCTAGGGAGTTTATTCTTGTGGGAATGTTTGTTTTTAAAAATATGTACACTCTAGTTGCAGGATTACTTTGATTCTATTTTCGCTTCACAGTTATCGTTCTTTATTCTCTATGTCTTAATACATTTTCTTTATATCTTCGAACAATGTGTATGAAAAACAATATTATGAATTCCGATGAGTATGATTTCCGATCATTATTAATAAAAATAGTGATAAAGAACGATCATTGTAAAGAAAAATGTTATGAATATTAAATTCAGGCTTGCGATTGTATAAAAATGCTCACAATCAACGTGATGTATAAAATAACAAAACACATAATAACACATGATATCACATCGTTTGCATCCTCATTTTACATATAAATAATAATAATAATAATAAATATCTCACAACTCACATACAACGCCATCTAGTCCTAAACTAAGCAGAGCTTGTACTATGGGTACTAGAATAACTGATACTATTACATAATTATATACTTTTTCTTTTGTAAATACATACATATTATACATAGAAACACCCAGACTAAGACAAACCTCCATGTTTATGCACACAAAGATTTGTCTTAAGTGGGAATCGAACCCACGACCTAGGCGTCGCAGGCAGGTGCACTACCCACTCCGCCATCCGGTCGTCAATCAAATACATATGTGTTGATATGCATTACATGCTTTTGTACTTAAATGCGATTTAAAACAGAAACCTTGCTTTAAATATTAAAAATCTCCTTTGGTATAGCAATTGATAGTCATCAAGGTACTTACGTACAATTGGGTATCTGGATTCACCAACAAATATTTTCGATTAGTCTAGTTGTCTGTGTGACTCCTAAACCCAGTCAGTATCAACCGGCTCTCCTAAATGTGGCAATGTCCTATACAAAGTTACTACTACATTGACCAAACGCAGTAACGTAGCTTTATCCACATATTAATCGATGCACAAAGCCATTACCTGTAGCCCTTGCACACCATGCCATCACTAGTAGTGGTGGCCACACACAACCTGCGGGTTCGAACCCGGAACCTTTAACTTCGCAGTCCTACGGTCCCCCACTCGGCTATCGCTGCTTTTTAATAGGTATAATAAACGCATTATCTACCCAAATACTGTTTTTTTAAGAGCTAGGAAAGAAAAACAATACAGCCATTTTCTAAAGAAACGTAAGAACATGAAGCTGAGATGAGTTTTCTTGTTCTTCCAGAATATTGTTGCACATTTTCTGACATACTAAGTAATGATGCACATCTTCTTGAAACTTAAACTTTAGTATATTGTCGCAACGTTGTCACGTCTTAAGTGCGTACAGGTCAGTTTTCACCTGGCTACAGGTAATAAATTGTTACGAGATATTCTTAGGGGAAGCATTTATCATATCTTCTTGTAACAAAGGTTGTTTTTTAAGGAGCTCGTTGCTTGCTTGAGCTTGGCTAAGTCCAAGGCGCACAGACCGATTGATCTTGCAAGTTACGCAATGCTACCGGCGGCGGTCGGCCGTGGATGGGTTACTATCTTTAAAAAAATGAGATTTCCTCCGTGGCTCATGGAGCACGTTAAGCCACCGGTCCCGGTTGCCATTTGAACATCTATGGCAGTCGTCACAGCCTCACAGGTAGTCATTGGCCAGAAAGTCTGACAACTAGTCTAACAAAGAGTATCGTATCACCTTTTTTTTTTTTTTATATGCTACGCCCACAGCGAACGAACGTGTAGTCCACCTGATGGTAAGTGGAATACAGCTCATGGACATCAACAATCCACAAATTCTGATTATAGATGCGTCGCTGCAGCTGAGGCTACGGTGTTATGCCTCATGTGCCAGTAATTTCAGGGCCTGATCTCACCACCAAACCGGAACACAGTAATGGAAGCACTACTATTTGGCTGCAGGTTAAAGGTAAGACGGTGGTGCTACCGCCCTAGAGCTCATTCACAAGAGCTCTACCACCAGTGAAGGTGATGGCTCCTCGTACTAGGATGTTGAGGTCTGATGGCAGTTGCTCCACGTAAATACTGATATTTAGCTAAATCCGTTAGACTAGAAGGCTACTCCAATGTTATTGGGAAATTACTTGGTAGATTGTATAATCATAACGCTTTTACAAAGTTTGTAATCTAGAACTGAGCAAGTTTTGTCTTGAGACAACACTAGTTATAGAGTCTTATTTAGGGTCACCAATTTAGGGTTATATTTTATTGTTATTGAGTCGATGGTTAATTGAAACACGTGAAGTTATTTAATTCACTATATTATATGCGCAACTAAGTAATACAAGTAATACAGTGCCGATAACTTATTGTAAATATAGCAAACGACCTAATTGATTGGGCGCAAGATGTCGACTGCCGAAACTAGCGAGTCGTGCTTAAGTGCACTTGAAAATAAAGGGCTGTGTCCCTACACTCATGCTTCATCAGTTTGTATCGTTTGTGTTACCATCATAAAATGAAAACATGAAAGCGGCCGTGGCGCAATGGATAAGGCATCGGTCTTACGATCGAGAGGTCGTGGGTTCGAATCCTGGCCATTACACGTACACCACGGACGTGAACTTCCTCCTAACACAAGCGAATTAAGCTTAGCTGGAGGGGGTTAACAAGAATACTAGTAATTTGTATTTTGCAAATAACTAGTAAGCTTTTTAAAAAAAAAAAAAATACTACACACGTCCACGTTAAAATTATGCACACATGATTTAAAATATTACACGAACTTTAATATTGATCCAGTAAAGTTATAAGAACCTCAAAACTATACAAGCACGCATACTATGAATAATTTGAGCAAATGAAATTCAAACAGTATCAAAATCCAATTAAAATTGAAATGAACTGTAGTATCAAAAGATTTGGAAATTAAAGAAAAACATTGAGTGGTTCAGTCACTTATCTGCTCCCAAGCTTTAAGTAAACATAGGGGTGTAACTTGGTTTAATTGTCTTGTCATTTATACACCCACCCGCATTCTCCACTACTTTTGCACAGTTAGAAACTATGAATACATACGGAATACTTCGAATGTCACATACGGGTGTCTGCTCAACCCTAATAAACGTTGTGAAATGATTTTGTAGATACAACATGCTTAAAATATTATGTTTACCGATATTTTATGTATATTGGAAAATAAGATAAGGTTTTTATTATAATTTTGACGGGAATTAACGCGAAACATGCATATTATTTACCTTTTGGCTATAGGGTAAAGGCGAGATAGATGCCCCAGTGGGATAGATGCCACGTTTTCAAAAAACCTAACTTCCCAAACTCGCAACTAAAAAAAAATATTATAACTAAGAACCGCAGTCACCCCGCACCTCGGGTAGCCACTTACCGTGGTGCTGTGAATACGTGTTTAGCTTGTGTGTGCATTCATCTCCGCGGCGAAGTTTACAAAGACGTCAAAGTTTTAAAGGTAAGTTTAAGCCGTTGTGTAACTTTTTAAGTAATCGTTATTTCCGTTATATTTTTAATTACGTCGATATAGTGATTCATCAATTATGCATCTTGATACAAATAATTCGTCATTTGTTTTTTATTAGTTTAAAAAATACTAGGGGCATCTATCCCCATCAAAAAGGATAGTTGCCCTGATTTTTCGAGGTATAGATGCCCCTAGGGGCATCTATCCCTCCAGACAAAATGATTTAAATTTCAGGTGATTTTTGTTGCTTTTGGTAGTTTGTGGTACAATTCGTTGTTTTTTTTAGTTTTTGATAATTTTTGGTAGTTTTAAGTAGAATTTGGTAATTCCATTGGTTGATTTTGGTAGAATTTGTTAGGTTTTGGTGTTTTTCGTAGCATTCGGTAGTTTTTATTGTTTTTTATTAGTTTTTGGTGGCTTTTGATACAGTTTTGTTGTTTTTGGTAGAATATTTTTTGTGTTTGGTATATTTTATTTATTTATTTATTTATTTATTTTATTTTTTGGTAGTAGTTTTTGTTGGTTAAGATGGATTTTGTTTTATATGGTAGTTCTTGGTAGTTTTTTTCTATGTAGATGTACTATGAAGCATTTTTTATAACTCGGGTGAATGTTCTATTTTATATCAGGTGTATTAAAAGCTCTCAGCTATGATCCGGGCTTCAAAATACACCCGCTATGAAATCGACTACTTTCACCTTTCGGTGTATTATATAGTGTACCTTCAATTATGTGTTTACGTGTATTTAGTTATATTTGGACTTTTTCTGATTGTAGCATAACCATGCCATGAAAATATAAAAGAAAAGAAGGAGTGCGAGCTCGAGAATGTTCCTGGACTATAGAACAATTGCAGTCAGTTTTCGACGAAATAGACAGAAATACCATGGGGATAAACGAAATATCCCGACAGTTTGGGATTCCATTAAGAACATTGTGAAGATGTTATGCTGCTAAGAATACATTTAATTGTTTTAATTAGACTGTTTTTTATGATTATGCATGTTGAAACTTAATAATTAATATTTTATTATAAGAATTTAATATTCCTATTCATGTTGAAGTTGCTTATATAACTTTATTATGGTAATTTTATTTGATCTCATAATAGAATTATATTCTAAGATAATTAAAAGACTTTAAAACTGCAAAATACTTTTCATTATTAGGGCCATGTTTCTTGAAAACAATTTCTGTTTTAGGAGTAGCCTTCTACTTCTAAAACACTAATTTGTCCTCTTAACCTTATAAAAGTTTGGTTGAGCTTTTCGTTTATCCTTACTAATATTATAAAGGCGAAAGTTTGTAAGTATGGATGTATGGATGGATGTTTGTTACTCTTTCACGCCAAAACTACCGGGTCGATTTCGATGAAATTTTGCACACATGTAGCTTATAGTCTGGATTAACATATAGGCTACTTTTAATTGACATACCACGCGGGCGGAGCCGCGGGCGGAAGCTAGTACATTATAAAGGGCATCTATCCCGCACCACAGGCATCTATCCCTCTTAGTATTTTCGTGGTGGGGCATCTATCCATACGGGTAGGCATCTATCCCCAAAAAAGGAGTTCCACAAAAAGCTAAAATCTGCAAAATCTGTAATTTATAGGTCTAAAAAACCAAGTCACAGTTAAACATAAAGGACTAAACTAACTGAATTCGTACTCATTATTTATATACAATGAATATTTTCAAAATTAGGAGGCAATTTCAAAAAGTGGGGCATCTATCCCGCCTTTACCCTACGTTTCGGCAGTACGCTATAGAAAACGGCTGGTGTAACCCGTTGCCGAAACGTATAGCCAAAAGGTAAATAATATGCATGTTTCGCGTTAATTCCCGACAAAATTATAATAATAATCATGCAACGCGATAGTTTAAAAGTTAAGATAAGGTTTTAATAGAAACGGATGGTAGAGCTTTTGCAAAAAAAATAAAAAAAAAATATTATTCAAAATGCCGGAAATGGTACGCATCTCAGCACAATACTGCAGCGCTAAAAGCACCGCAGCGCTGATAATTCTGATGCGCCCAATGAGTGAGAAATGTAACAACAAAAAAAATATACATATTATTATATTTTTTTGTGTCACAATTCAATTCAAGCTAGTAGAGTTGCACTAAGATGCAATGTTTATTATCTATTTTGACGTCGCATAATTAATATAATAATATGTCGAAAACTGACCCGTTGGTTTAGTAGTTAGCGCATACGCCTCTAACCACGAGGTCTCGCGATTGATTCCCGGGTCGGGCAAAGTGTTATATTTGAACTTTATTTATTTATTTATTCATTTGCGAATATGGGTACATAAAGATGGTACAGAGGTTGTTTGATTCATCCACATTCAGCCATGTATGCTATAAATAGTTTTTATCTTATAATAATAATGATAAAAAGCGGCCGTGGCGCAATGGATAAGGCATCGGTCTTACGATCGAGAGGTCGTGGGTTCGAATCCTGGCCATTACACCACGGACGTGAACTTCCTCCTAACACAAGTGAATTAAGCTTAGCTGGAGGGGGTTAACAAGAATTTAAGAACATAGAAATTTGTATTTGCAAATTACTAGTAAGCTTTTTAAAAAAAAAAAAAAAAGAATTCATGCAATAATTAAGCTTATCAGCTCAATAGCAGCAAAGAGTTGGAATTGTGCCCGGTAGATGGTGATAGGCTCACCCCCTATCCCATCAGACCTAAACATAACAGGTGAAGTGTGGGTGTTGTACACCTCTGCGACACCCTTGTGGGTAATACAGGCGTGATGTTATATTAATATGACGATGATAATGCAGACCAGCAACCGGAACAAATGTCGTAGGTGGACGCTATCAGGCGCAATGAATCACCTGTTTTAGACTAATGAAAAGTAAACAAAAAGTTTTTATACATCGATAGCTACAAATTCCTAGAAATCACCGAGCATGAAGTAGGTTTTTAATTTTGAAACGAAATTAATTCGGCGAAAATCCCTCGCTGTTTTTTTTTGTACTTTTTTGCTAATTGTAACTTTTACTCACTGTGCAGCTTTTCTGGCAAAAAAATAATGTTAATATCAAACTTTTTCGTTGGACAATAAGACTGACAAATTAATCATTACAATTAATTTATTTAAAAAAAAAACCCTATTTCTTTTTAAGTTAGGATTCTATCTTTAATGCATTAAAAATGTATTTCATTAAATCAAAATCTAAGGTCCATTTCTTGGCAAATAATAATAATTATAAATAAATAAATATCTCATAACTTACACACAACGTCATCTAGTCCTAAACTAAGCAGAGCTTGAACTATGGGTATTATAATAACTGATACTAATACATATATACTTTTCTTTTGTAAATACATACTTATACCCAGACAAAGACAAACCCTCATGTTCTTGCACACAAAGATTTGTCATAAGCGGGAATCGAACCCGCGACCTCGGCGTCGCAGACAGGTACACTACCCACTCCGCCATTCAGTCGTCAAAATAATCTATTATAATATATATAAAAATGAAACCCGTTTTCCGTTGTCACGACTTGGCATGAAAACGGCTTGACCGATTTGGCTGATATTTTTTTTTAGTTTTCTAATACTCTGTACAAGGTTGTTACGGCAAAAAAAAAAAAAAAAAGTATTCATTTTTATATGGGGGATATTATAGATTCCAGTTCAAATTGAATAGGTACGCATACATAAGATAGGTCAGCTATACAAAATAAAGTAGTGCATCAAATTTACGCTAAGGCGGTACGAAGTTCGCCGGGTCAGCTAGTTATTTATAAAATAGCTAACAGAACACCCATGGCTTTTGAACTTCACACAATTTGAAGACAATTACCAACTGACGTGCACTAACATAATAAAAATGGAACAGAACCCACAGGTCGCTTATTCGCTGTTTTAATAAGTAAATTAAATGCGCAGGGAAAATTAACTCTTCTTGTAGTGACGGGCCGCGACAGCCGAGTGACGGGGCGGCCATTACGGTTCGGAGGTCATCGAACTCACGACTGGGAAACGTTGTACCATAGTATAAATAGTAAGTTATCTTCGAACAATGGTACATCGCGCCGTTTGTATGTACGCGTAGCGCTTGCCACGCCCCGGGTTCATGTACGTACGCACGCACACTACGCCGCTCGGCCAGTTTCTCGGTCAGCGGTAGTGCGGGCCGTGCCATTACTGTGAGCGGTCGCTGTTTGTTTAAAAAATTAGGTACGGTTACGCGCTGCACTGCAAAATGTCTTCGCGAGTCAATAGATATTATTGTGAAGTTTATGGTTGTTCAAACGACACTATTTCAAACCCAGAATTAACGTTCTTTAAGGTACCCTCTGAACACAAAAGGTGAGTTAATAAAATACGTATTTGGTAATAACTACTAAATACTTAATAATAATGTAGGTATGTTTTTTAAACGCCGCCGTGCCGTTGCCTCTTTGGTTTATTTATTTCACAAAATTGATGTTACATTATGAATATGATGCGCAATTTTGTCAATAAACAAACAAAATTGTATGAATTATTTGAAAAGATGGTGATCATGAGTTTCTCACCAGCTCTTCTCATGATGCAATACCCATCGGAGCTGGTACTTGGATTGATTTTAATTCAAACCTCAAAGTTGAATTGAAATCAATCTAAGCTCCGGTGATTCAAATCATTTTGTTGCAATTAATATTATAATTTAATTAGCTTAAGTTTTATTTAAATTTTATGTATTTGAACGTTGATGATTGTTTTGACGTGTTCAAGCACCTTTTAGGGCCCATGGAAATAAATGATTTGACTTTGACTTGACATAAATAAATGCTTTGTTTTGTAAAAAAACGTTTTTTTTATAATTAAAAAAATTATTTCTGTACAGGTAATTTAAAATATCAATCTGACAAGTGACAACCCTACGCCTCGAGCAAGTTTAGGTATCGTGCGCTCCTAAACGCCGGGAGTTGGCGTACTTATTTATTTTTACTATGGTTGTACTACCTTCTTATCATTTGTTTTGTTGACAATTAGTTGTGTTTAGGCTGATTAAGGCTTTTAGTTCTGGCTGTGAGTTTATGGGTTGCCTGCGTAATAAGAATCTCAATATAATAATATCTTAATTATTTTTTCATTTGTTTTGTAATTTGTTTTAATTGTAATTCATGGTCTTATAATGATTATATGTGTATGAAACGGACATTTTAATAATGATGTTTAATAATGACAATTTTATAATTTAATCAAATCAATTTAATCTTTCTGTATATTTTGACATCTGTTATATGCTATTTTTTTTTTTTTGCATGCTTATTTAGGGCAGAATGTACTTGGCTTTCAAATTATGTTAACACCTAATTTTATGTACCTACATTCTATGCAAAATAAAGATATTCTATTCTATTCTGCTAACAGATTTGTAAATTGTATAATTCTATGGGCACTTAACTTTATGAAAAATGGTTGTTTGATTAATTATACCAAAGATTGAAAACAATTCAGATTGATTTTGCGACGACCGGATGGCGGAGTGGATAGATACCCGCTTGCGACGCCGAAGTCGCGGGTTCGATTCCCGCTTAAGACAAATCTTTGTGTGAACATGGGGGTTCGTCTTAGTCTGGGTGTTTCTATGCATAATAATTATGTATTTACAAAGAAAAGTATATTTGTATTAGTATCAGTAATTCTAGTACCCATAGTACAAGCTCTACTTAGTTTGGGGCTAGACGGTGTTGTGTGTAAGTTGCTAGATATAGATATATATTAGCACTGTTGGCTCCTAGTCTATGAACAACCAATGTAAAAACAGTATTTTACGCAAATCGACTGTTAATCAGCCTTCTTCATCCAGTAGTACAGGGAATTCGATATTGAGTGACATTTTGATAATAAAGACAAAATTTTGGTCAAACAAAATTCATCAATCAACATCTTATTACACCAAATCTTTCAGAATATCAAAACACCAATTTAAATTACTGAGCAAAAAAGACCTGTCTCCGGTTTCAAAAGTATCGATAATTTATCACTTCGACCACCAAGGTACCATAAAAAATTACTAGTATTTAAAAGACTACAACTAATAAAAAGATTTTTCTCACTCACAAATTATACAGGGTAATTTCACAAAACACTCACATCCTCTCAGGGGCGGCTTTTGTTCAGTTAAATACAGATACGCCCGTTAATAGATCATAGCGATGGGTCCTACGTATTCTAGTGCAAGTGTAAAAAAAAATCAATTTTGAGGTATACTACTTTAGACCAATTTTACTGCGCCGGGTTTAATGCTGAACCCGATATTTCAGAAATCAGAAATTAAATCATTCATTGAACACGTCAAAACAAACATCAAAACAGAATATATATTAAATTAAAATAACTTGACTTATAAAATTATAATACTTATTATTACATTAAAATAATTGGAATCACCGATGCTCAGATTGACTATAATTTAACTTAAGAATTTGAGTTAAAATCAATCTAAGTACTTTAATTTTGATTCCTATCTCTCAATCAAAGTCTAAACGGGACGGAGAAGTCAAAAACTGGGTTCAGCGATGAATTCGCGGATGACTAAGCGGTCTACTTCAAAATTGTGTTTTTGCAATTGCACTAGTATACGTCGGACCCGTCGATAGGTGTAGGAATTTCTAATAACAAACCTTTATATAATATTAAACTTAAAGTTCAACTTAAAACAGCATAATAACATCAATTGACCCGTTTGAATGTGTCGTAACGATATGCTTCCCCTATTATTTAAGCCCAAAACCGTGGGCATGAAATTTCACCCATCCTGGGCATTTAATAAACTTATCTAATAACGATATGGAGACGACCAACACACATTTAATTCAGATTCTTGTCCTGTTTTCATAAAACAACACACTCTGCGTTGCTAGAATACGGAAGGCTGTGGAGTCGATAAATAACGGATAAACTTAATGATGTTTAAGTTGAGTTTTTCAAAAATATTTTACCTATCTCCATGTCACAAAAAATAGTTTTTAACTTAGTTACAAACATCCTTTTAACTGTGTGGATTACGAAAATGCGCTAAGATATTTTTTTTTGTTGAGTTCTGCTTGATAAAAACAGATTTTGAGAGCATTATTTTAACATTATGGACATTTAATTCAAATAAAAATACTTTACCAAAACTAAGTAAAACCAACGAAGTTTATCCTCCAATATTTGCACAAAAGTTAGATCGAATACCATTGCTGACTTTTATAGAAATACGATACAAACTAGTTGCATTCAAAATACCAACGTGACTCATATTGGGTGTATATCACTCGAAAACACCATAATGTAAGCAGCTTGACAGTTTTCCCTGTCATTCGAATAACAGAGTAAAAAAATACTTTCTTTCTCTGACTATTTGGGTAAAGTTTTATATCAATATTTATTACATCTCAAAGTATTTTATTTATATTTAAGCATGTTTATTTAACTGTGTATTTAGGTATATATAGATTGTAAAATTAATTTGTTTAGGTATTTTTAGTTTATTTAGGTATTTTATTTTATTGATAGCATATATATTTATGTCTATTTGTTTATGTTTATGTATTGTAACTTTAGTTACTTTTTATTAATATTTTTACCATAATAATGGTAACTCCGTTTTTCCTATTAGTTGTATACTTGTTTTTGCCCTCTATTTGCATCTTCTTCTCCTCTATAACTCTTAGGTTTGCTGGAAGAGAACTCAAATTTTAGTTCCTCCTCCACCTTGCTTCTATTGCCTCATTCCTGAGGGTCGTGACCAGAGGCGGCTCGTCCTTAGGTGCACTGGTGCAGTGCACTCCCAGATAAAATACGTTAGATAATATTCCTTTAGAACTCTATTTACTCTATACATTCTAAACTAAATAATATGTATTTATCTTCACTCATATTAACAACTAAAAAATATTACATTGCCTACCCGTACAAAGTGGAATGTTTAAAAGACATTCGGTGCGGTGTCATGTCAAGTAGAAGTAAAGTTGGAATGAGTGGTGCGCTAGCGATTACGCTCCTACTGCAGAAATTTCAATACAACGCTTATAGTACTAAATTCCATAAGTGCGAAAGAGAAACATCGATGCGGCCCGGCGCGTGAAACAAAAATTTTGTACGAGATTTTCGCCTAGACTGGAGCGCCGCTCCTGCTGCGCGACGTTGCCAGATTGCGTTTTGATAGTACAATATGACTTCAGCAGCTCAACTCAACAGCAGGGCGCGACCGCGGATAACGCGGGCGCGGGGAATTTTGAATTGTTGCCGATCTTACGTAAACAAACTAAATGAGTCGTGTCGTTGTGTCCGCGTTGCTCTGTTAATTTACGATAATTTCGTATTTTTCAATTGATATTCTTGTAATTAAGACTTTGAATAAAAATAGTTTGTGCTTGACCGACCGAAAGGTGCGCCTATGAAACGTACCTTCCCAAACTATGAAGTGACACCCCACCGTAAATGGTAAGCTCTTGTTTCTTTTGCTATTTTTTAAGTGAACACCCATAAAAAAATGTCACGAGCCGCCTCTGGTCGTGACCTCTTTTCTGGATCATCATATCCCGTGTGATGGTCCGCCATCTGTGCCTGTCTTGGGCTGTGTGTAGTGTGGTGTGGACCGTGGTGTTGAGGTTAGTGCGGACTTGGTCAGACCAGCGGCGTATCGGGAACGGCCTCTTGGTCCCAGTGACCAACAGTGACCAAAATTTGAGTTAAGCTCGCCTTTATCGTATTTTGTGTTATGTATTATTTTATAAATTGTGTCATGGTACAATAAAAAGTTTAAAGACAAAACAAACATGGCAGTTATAAAAGAGTATACGGGTACCCTGTATACCCTTGCCAGAGATAAGATCATAGTCACAAACTCGAATAAAAGTCGAATACACCAATTGGCTGATACCCTTTCATCCTGTTCCCTCAAATAGTAATTTGACCACAAAGGTACAGAAGGTGAAATTTGTTAATTAACACCTGAGAGACTTGTGAGCAATTTAAAACCCTAAAGTATACATGTTATTTGAGTTTTTAAACAAATTATGTGCTGATAATTAAACATATATTGCTGGTCTAGTGGTTAGCGTATGCGCCACTCACCGCGAGGTCTCGGGTTCGATTCCCGGGTCGGTCAAAGTGTTATTGATGAACTTTCCGTCAGGAATTTCGCGATAGCAGGTGAAATGTGGGAGTTGTATACCTCTGCCATTACCTTCTGGATAATAAAGGCATGATGTTATATTATGTTATGTTATATATCGATGACAAATATTCATACATATAACATGATTTTTTTTTTAATTTGAGTAACTTTTAAAGTAGCATAGTTTATTGTTTGTTAAGAATTAATAAATATTTTTAATTATAACATATACGGTGTGATCAAAACCCCACTATTAATAATTGGTTTTTCCATCACACATGCTCAATACTGTTTTTACGAGTTCTAATATAATTCATGAATTGTCACCCCCTATCCCTATATCGATAGGGATCTAAACATATCAGATGAAGTGTGGGTGCTGTACACCTCTGCAACACCCTTCTATGTAATATAGACATGATGTTATATTATGTTAATATAATTCGTCTGAGGCTTTATTTGCTTTTTATATGCCATCTATCTGTCGGTATGAAGTAATAAAGAAAACGAAATCTACAAAATCGCGTGTGATCCTTCTGTACTCTTGCATCACATGACTATACTATCCTAATAGAAATAACCAAGTTTAATTGAATCGAACCAGCCCCAACCAAAGGGTGACAAGAATTTTAATGAAATGCAATTACGTTTTAGAGTGTGGTAAACTACAAATGAGATTTCCAAAAAGCTGTTTGTTTTAGTCGGATAATATTTTGGTGAATTTACGTAGCAAAGTTATTCTATTAGTGGATGTGGAGGGGAAATCTGGTGCATACATTTTTATGTGTGCAATGTTATTCACTGTAATATTAATTAAGTACACTGTAGTTACGTACAACTGATGAATTGTTTCTTTTATTAGTCAATATCGTTAACATTACATAATTATATGACATGACACGACTAAAATAACAATTATGTTTTTCTTGATGTAATAAATTTTATCCAATATTACAGTTGAAAAATTATGATTCCAGAGAGGCTCGAACTCACACCTTTGGGCTCTGTCTTATCCACTTTGTCCAGCGCCTTATCCACTTTGTTCATGGAATCGAGTCCCAGTGGACCGAGGTCCAATATTCATGTTGGTAATAGGTTGAAAAATTCAATTTTGATATTTGAAAATTTTCAAACGTTATATTGTATAATAAATGCTTAGCAAAGCTAAAAGTAGCTTGCTTTTTTATTACAATTAATTTTTATCTATAAAATATCTTATAAAAGATGTTTTAAAATAAATTACTTGACTGGTGGTAGAGCTCTTGTGAATGAGCTCGAGGGTGGCAGCACCACCGTCTCACCTTTAACCTGCCGTCAAATAGTAGTGCTTCCATTACTGTGTTCCGGTTTAATGGTGAGATCAGGCCCTGAAATTACTGGCACATGAGGCATACCACCGTAGTCCTCAGCTGCAGCGACGCATCTATAATCTGCTTTTGTGGATTGTTGATATCCATGGGCTGTACTCCACTTACCATCAGGTGGACTACACGTTCGTTCGCTGTGGGCGTAGTATAAAAAATAAAAAATAAATCGACAATAATATTTAACAGTTACCGGGAACTTCAAGTTTCTATAGGTCTTGCCTATTTAAATCGAAACCATGCAAAATACACATTTGAATATAGGAATATTATATATAAAAAAAATATATTTATATGATTTAAACAAATCCTAATGCCTGTCGGTACTCATGTTATCGTTGTAGGTGTTTGAAGTTTATAATTTTGGCCTCACGCAATCTTATAATGAACCTGATAAAGAAAATTAAAAAGCATCATAACCTATTATTTCTTTGGTCAATGAGCCTTAAACATCGACAGCTCATGAATATTTATAACAAATGGACGTTTAAGGCAATTATCTACATACCTACTCATTAAAATCTTTATATTGATTTAAATTAAATATGTAAATAAAATATGACTTGTAAATTAATTTCTAAAAATAGACAGAATAGAAGTAAAATCAACAATATTTTACTTAAAAAAGGCCAAACCATTTGATATCGGTACGTCGTATAAACACGTATTTTATCGGTGGATATTAAATAAAAATATTTATTTATAAGTAGGTATGTTATTGTAAATTACTGCTTTTTTTATTAAAAGTGTCGTGGGTAGGTATATTATAACTTCTAATTGATTTTATTTTTATAGCATTTAGCTATGCTTAGCAAATTATACTAAGAAACAGTTGAAAAAGATATGGGACCGGCAGGATTTGAACCTGTGACCTTACTGCACACCGGGCAGCTGCTTTAGCCATCCAGCTACGGTCGCCTCTTACCGGAGCCCTAAATTTCTCAACTGTATGATACTTCATTTTTTTCAGGTTAGGTTAGGTTCAAATCCTCCCGGTCCCATATCTTTTTCAACTGTTTCTTACCGCCAAAAGTATATTAATCGTTCCGTTATTTTTATTAGGTATATAAAAAGTGTAATTTTGTCCTATGATAGATCAAGCAATTTGAACAAAACCAATGCAATTTGGTGGTGCAAAGTAAAGTAAGTACCACAGTGTTCCACCCTCACGCCTCTAAACAGCCGCCCCGTAATAATGCTTGCTCTGCTTTGTTCCGATTTCATATCGAGAAATGACCTGGCACATGATGCATATTAAATCAATCCTCAGATATAGTACCATTTAAACCTTAAATCATTTCAGTAGATCTTCTTATTGCAATTTAAATAATTTTCCAAAAATAAAAACCGAGTTCAATTACTAGAGTACCGAGTATAATTTTCAGAACTGCACCAAATTAAAATGTGACCACATGGAAAGCATCAGCTTTCAAATAAAAGAAGATTCATTAAAATCGCTTTGTCCAGTCGAAAGTTATCAGGTCACAATCATTAAAAAAAAGTACTGATGAATTAAGAACCTACTCCTTTTTTGAAGTCGGTTACAAACATTTCAATCACAAACGCCGCCGGCAATAAATGACGTCATAATATTTGTTAGCAACAATTTTAATAATGAATGTTCCACACGATTGCACAGAAGGAACTTAGTAACTCACAACACAATACGTTATGACTTATGAGTAATATTAATATCGTTTTTGACTCGCTAGAAAATGTTGGTGAGGCTTGTATTATCAAAATCATTTATAAAGTTGATCGGATAGACATCACGCTGGGCAAGCAATCAATTTGTGGCGCTAGATGAGACAAATTGTGCGTCTGTGTGCCACCTACATACATACACAGATAGGTCTATATTAGAGCTACAGGATGTAGATGTATGTCACGGTGTTTTGTTCAAGACCTATGTCGAATAAGCATAACGAGCACGAGATATATTGTTTTGTGTTTTTATCATGTTTTCCTATACACAATAATATTATGATAAAAACAAAATCTATCTCACGCTTGTCATAAGATCACCCACAAACAACTTATAAAGGATTTGCTGCATTATATTTAAATTATTCTTTAAATTAGAAATGAATAATATTTCGATTTTCTCGATCTGCCTGTCTATTTTGGACAGGTTTATCTTAAACACTATTTCCAAGAAGGCAGTTTAACGTTTTGTAGGCGCTAATGACTAATCGCATATAGAATAATATCTAATAAGTATGAGATGAAGAAAGTAGATTTTTAGTATCTGAAACCTTTTTATAAAGTAAATAAAAATATTGTTTTAAATAAACATTCTTTAGCAATGTACGAATACAAGTAATATAATTATAGTAAAAATCTTTTGGTACACACCAAAAGCTTTTTTTTCTTAATTTATTTAAAAATGTTTATTGCTCAAGTACAATTTACACATGACCAGTATATTTTATGGTAACTTTATAATTTACGAGCTAATTATGTCACAATAAAATATCCAATTGAACCAAATAATAGAGCGCTAAAAAGCATACAGGTCGCAGTTTTTATAGCTGACTATAAACGGTCCAAATATCTAATCCAAATCCCAATTGTATTTTATGGTCATTTGATATACTTCTACAATAGTCAAGCATAGAATATAATACTTAAAGTATTTATCGAAGTTTATGGTTGGTAATGACGAGGTACGATTTTTATTTTTACGACTTTAAAAAAAAAAGTTGGGTCTGATCGAACGGAATCGACTAGGCGACTTTGGGCAGTAGTGAATTCGTAAAAGATACTATATACGTTACGAAACAACCAACACATAAAATGAAACTATAATCTGTTGGGTCGTTTACGTTGTTAAATTAATAATTTGTTTTGAAAACGAATAGTCATAAAAGACCTTTTACTTAGTGGTGTAACTATTATGATATGGATTCACATAATAAAAATATTTTATTTGCTTTTAATTTATTCTTGCTAGATGTCACTATTTTGAAGCTAAGTGCACATTTAAGTTTTAAATTCTCGATATACGTTATATTATCTCTTAGTGTGCTTTGTGAACACTCACGCGATACAAGAATTATTTCTAGGCGTCGTTTCTAAACATTTTTTAAATGTTAATTAATAGAAGCAACGTGGCACTGCTGCCAGCATTTTGGGAACGTTGCCTACTGGCTACAGTTTCTTCGAATAGACTCCTTAAGAAAAGAGTTCATAAGTTAGGTTAGTATAGGTTTGTTTATCATTAGTTTAGATTTTTTTAATCAAATAGTTAAAAGGAGAAAAAATATAAACAATAAAAGAAAAATAAACACAATTAATTCGACTTAATGAACCTATTTGTAGTACAGCTTAGCTGAAGGGTATACCAATTTTAGTAATTTACAACACTTAATATAATATTTTATTTTTGACACGAACACGACTTAAATACCTGTGCAAGTGCAAAAACACAATTTTACAGGCAAACGGCTTCGAGACAATTTTACAAGCTCGAGTTCATTGCTAAACCCAATTTAAGATCTCTATCTCCCATTTGAACGAGACATAAAAATTGACGCTCGGGCCGGTTAGAGTCACGCTCTAATGTAAAAATGTTTTTTTTTGCACTTTTACTAGTATACATTATTATCCATCAATGAGTCACTCAAAAGACACAACTGTTTATTTAATTTTAATTATTAGGTTAACGTACAATTGTCTACATCAATACATTTTATAATATATTATTTTAAGATATATAATGCTAATGTAACAATAACCTACAGGCTAACACAACACGCTTAAGAAATTGGTACATACCTATAAATTAAAATGTAAATAACATTCTGTAGTACTGAAAGCGTGGGATAAGCCGCATATTCCTTTGATATTCCAACATCTCAACAAACCAAGCACTCACATAAATACTTGATCCAAAATAATTTTATATGTATTCGGTGTGGCTGTCAAAATTTCATGTCCTGTGACGTCACACCGCATTGTCTGTTTGTCGGGGCACGTCAGGGCAGTGACGTGACGTGGCCAGTCAGACGTCGATTGCACGTCATGATGGAGTGACGTTTAAACTCCGACGCGTCAGAATTCTACAGGGAGAGGGGAGCTGTGTTTTGGTATGGAGTATTTATTTCTTAGTTTTATCTGTATGTGTAATGATATTAATATGTTATTTGAAGGTACAGGGTTTTTGCAAAAGTAGTTACCTACTATCAGGTGGACTATAAATAAACTAGTTTGATTAAAACTTTGATGCCGAATGTTTGACTCAGACGGTGATGTCACCTTGCGCGATTAATCCACTAGTAAGACGAAAATATTTTATTCTAAATGTTGGAAAAAAACAGTTTTTAATCTAAAAACGTCGTTTATCTAGACATTATCTTCAAAATCGTTTAATTTTTATAGTTCAAGCCAATTAACGATATAAATATGTATGTATGAGTTTCTTATATTTTGCAAATATATTTCACGGACTTGTTTCCTCGTAACTCATTTCTGGAATTTAATAAACTCATCAAATCTCCATCAAGATGTTATCTCACACACTTTGCATACGAATGCGATACGTCAATCTGTCTTAAGCAAATAAAAGGCCTCGCCTTATTCGGTCAACAGCTGTTAGCTGTGAGGCCAATCTTTTGACCGGAACACTTACAAAGGAAACACCGTTCAAAAGTCCTGCAACGGACTCACTTCACCTTCAACATTTCGGCAAATTCAACTCTATTACTGGTCATTAAAGATTAAATTTGGTTGTTCAAGGAAGTGCAATCCAAAGAAGTGAGACATGTTTATTTTGTGAAATCCAATTTTCTGCTGACATCTCATCCGTCAAAAAGTAAACGGAGGGTGTTGTAAGAGCGATAAGACGCAATACGTTAGATTTGTGAAATTTGATTTACTCCGTACTATTTACTTTAAGGATTAGCGATGAGACATTTTGTGATCCTCCCTTGACAGCTAAATTATACCCTTTTAATTTCAAAGATTATTGAGCTTTCGTAATGAACTGCTGAATCTGCCGCTAAAAATTGCATTTACACCTTGTGTACTCGGATTTGTAATAAAATTACTTTAGAAGTAAAAATAAAAAATAGTAATGGTGTTTTTTAGATCTTGAAATAAGGTTAAGGTTTTTTTTAAATAGGTACAGACCAAAACCGTCAAACTATTATGTGGTTCATTCAACGAATAAAAATATTCAGAATATTCATGCAACTGTGTTATACTATACACACCCTAGAATCTATTTACAAAACAGATTAAGATAACACAGAATGCCCCACTCGCAATAAATCTCCGTGAAAGTTCTCCCATTTGTCATCCAACGCCATCTCTCGGTCGAGGTGCTCAATCCTTCACGATTGTCGCGGTATTCCCACCTCATCTTTATTACCCTTATCTTCTTTTAGACCACCAGTTATTAAACTAGAAACATTTAGGCGAGAATATTCATAGATATTGAAAAATAATAGATTTAATTTTACTTGTAGTATTACACGGATTATACCCACAACATCGATTCAAGATGAACTGCAACAGCAGGTGGCGATCGGGCGCAAATAAATGAAATGGCAACGGCGAGAAACTTCTGCTTAACCCTCCTGGCAGATATACGTGATGATAATATTGATAAGACACTGATCTTCAGTGAGTAAACGGTACATTCAAATTAAGATGTTATTCAGAATCAGGCTCCCTTCACTGCGACGAAGAACGCGTTCTGGTTCATAAACCTCTGTAAAGTACACATGCTGCCGGAATACCCACAAAGCGACCAGCGTTCGGAACTTAAACGAGTAATTACAGTGCTTATCCAATTTGGCAGGGCAGAAAAACGCGACCCCCCTTGTACAGGAAATTTGTTTTAAATTTCGACAACAATGGGGAGATCGCGAATCGGATAATTGCGTAAGGGAACCGTCCGTGACGCCGGCGACGGTATAAATCCACCAGCAATGAACGGTTAATAATAGCCTGCGCAGGTTAAACAGCCTTCTCAATGGGACCTCATGACAGCAATCTGCAGAATCTGCAATTGGGTATCGCATGCTTCGCACCGCCGTTTATTCCTACCCACTTGCCGACGATTCGAAAATCTGTGATAATATTTTCACAACCGCCAATGATAAAAAGATCACAAACAAGATATTCAGAGATGTAAAAAGTTTTACCATGTCAATAAATCACTAAGATTATAAATCGGTTTTACAGCTTATAGGTGATCGGAAACGTCCATAAATCATGCGTGAAATGGGGGTTGTTATTGCTCCAGTCCCAAGACACCCATTAAGGGATTCCAGTACACTCCCACACTATCAAAAACTTGAAACGAGAAAAAAGTTTTTAATTAACCATGGTTTAGTACCAGTGCAATAAAACTAAAGAGTTTCGATCAAAACAAATCAACAGTTATAATGACCGTCATTAATCATTATAAAAATTCTTCATCGCCACCGCAAATAAAAACTAATATCTACAATCTCGTGTTCGGTTACATTATGGCTATCAGGCACCATTAAAGTAGGTGCAAGTCAACATCAAATCATATCGGGGATCGATAAATTGCCAAATTATTTAAATTATGTGTGGTCCGGACGGAAATATATTATTCAAATAGGTATTTACATGGCTGTGATGTTTGTGAGAAAGTCAATATACATAATAGTTTTATATTTTCTTTACATTTTTAATTCTTGTTCTTATCACTTATAGCACTTGTTTGAAAATAAAAGATTTACTAACAAAAAAAAATAATGAAAATCAGAAAAAGTTATATTCTTCTATGCATAGGTGGTATAAGAATTGCATCGCTTTTGAGATTGTGCGGCAGACTGTGTTTCTGCTAAAATAGTAAAAAAAAACCTTCTTGGTAAACCTGTGGCAACTGCTTCACTTACGTAATTAAAACTTTTTAATATATACAAACACAACCACCAAAATGCAAGCTCTTATGCGTCCCTTTACTTTTACATACACTCCAGATAATGCGTCAACCTCATCATCTTAGTAACTTTCATACATCCTTTACGTGACTCCCCACTGATTCGTCTGGAGACACGCTAACGCCAAACTTAGCGTCTTACTCGCGTAATGGAAACCTTAATTAATGCATAAAGTTTACTCAAATCATTATCTTGAGACCACTATTCTGCATTATTTTGTTTGATCCGTGTGATGTATAATAAACGAGACACGCGTGGAGTTGCGAAGAATGGCAAAAATGGAGAATCCACAAAAACACACTCGTATACGGACACTGACGGACAATCGTAGCGAAAAATCTAAAACTTATACCAGTGTCAATTAAAAAGGTAATAGTATCGATGAATAAAGATGATGTGACCAGAAAATCTGTCTGAACAGAGAAAGACACCCAAAGTGAGAAAAGTCGAATAAAAAGTGTGGAATTAGTAAAATAAAATGTTTATGAAATAGCAGAAAGTGTAGCAGCTGACAGGGGAGAATGGTGAGAAAATTTTTCGCCATCTCCAAGTAAAAGTGGGATAGTAGCAGGAAGAAGAAACACTATTGGTAAAGACCACAAGAGAACATTTCGTATAAATAAATTAGGCATGACGATCTTGCATCTCGAATGAGACATTTAATAACTGGTAGTACATTGAACGTTACAATAACAATTGGGACAGGAAGCTTGTAAACCGATTATGCTGATCAGGCGTCACTCACTATGACATGAATACAATCGATTGCAATGGATTTATGAATAAGATATCGATGGCCTGATACCGAAATAAATAGCTACTTCCTTTAATAAAGTCATTAGTTATACACCGAGTTTGTACCAAATAATTTCTCCAAGTTTCATTGGCATTTTAATAACAAATTAGCTTGAACTCCAAGTGATGGTAAACAGCAACTATAGCCTTATTAAAACTATACCGTCACGACGAATACCAAATAAACATTTGGACTATCGACATTGACAGCAGATCTGACAACAAGAACGCTGTGATCCTCTCAAAACTATTTACTATAGAGCTGCTCTATTTGAATATGACAAATATTAGCTATATGTGATCTTGGAAATCCGTACCATGCTTGGTTTATAGCATAGAAATCTTAATAATAAGGCAATAGAAATGTCAAAGACGCGTGACCTTGTCGCCGCGCATCTGTCTAGTCAAACACAAGTGCGAGTTGAGGAATTGTCGTCTTAATGTCATCGCAAAAAGAATAATTTTGTTTGCAGGAATACAAGCGCATGAGTCTAATCGAACACAAGTGCGAGGTGAGGAATTGTCGTCTTAATGTCATCGCCAAAAAGAATAATTTTGTTTGCAGGAATACAAAAAGTGGTATTTGAAAAACGGCGACATGCGTCCCAGTGTTAAAAGATAGTCGATAGCATTTCTATTGACTAGTTATTAAGATTTCTATGGTTTATAGCTATACTGTATCAATATAATGTACTAAATGCAATACACCATTCATCTAGCAATGGATAAAAAAACATCAATCTTTATTACTTATTCACGAAGATCAGCTTTCGTGATAAGGCAAATATCATCCTCATAACCATAATTAAAGTTAATGCAGACAAATAAGGATATCGGCAATTTAAGAATTAAGTTACAAAAATCGATGAATCACGTATTAATTCATTCAGCGACCATTAACCGGTCAACTGCAACCTGACACTCAATAAATGCACGCACGCAACATAGAATGCAAGACATCAATTTGTTACGAACTTAATGCTACAATGCGAAATGCAAATGCGATTTTTCAAAACTGATAATGATGCGTCAATTTCCCGAGACAATTTCCAATAGTAAAATAATACGATCAAATACAAGGCGAGATAAATTGCAGTCCTCGGCGCGTTCGAATCGCGATTGCGCGGCGCAGATAAACGTAAAGCGACGGGAACAATAACCGATGCACTTCCTTTGACAATAGTACGGCCGGACCGGCCGATGCTAGCTAGTAATTTATACGATGCTCAGAGATCGCAACGATACGCCTCACTAAACCGATCAATAATCCTAGAAAGTGATAAGCCCAATGGGAAACTATCAAATTGAAACGTCAGCGGTGTATAATCACACGGCACAATTTATTATACGGTGGGAAGCTGGCGTTGAGTAAAGCGGTTTGTTATAATTATGAAGTCGCTGCATGTCTAGATACTACACCAGGGTGGTCCCTCGCTCTAAGACTCAGTTTTCCTTTCTATTAAACAAACAAGAACAGAACAGGCCTGCTCTATATAAAAATATCACACATTAAAGGGATACAAAATGTAAAATTTAAACCCTAGTATAAGCCATCGTGTCGTGTATTTTATGCATTTAATGTTAATAATACGAGTCAATTTATGGTAGGGATATGGTCGAGCACAAGACACGAGCCAAGCTCAGTTTGTCTTGGGCGACAAACACAAATATTAGACACGAACAAGCAACGGTGCGGAATAGCAAATCACAGTGTATTTGTATAAGAAGTGTACTTTGAAGCAGGTTGTATTTGTAAACAGAGCAATGAATGTTCGTTCAATACAGTTAGCTACCAATGACAGTGGAATGTCGCTAACAAAATCAACCTTACTTTTTCTGTTTACATAGTGTCTTTGGCAATACTAATATCGACTTTAAAAATTACAAAGTTATAAGTATAGTTATGTGTTGACTCTAGGCAGATGATAAAATATTTGTGGAAGGAAACAAATTCAATGCCTATTTGAATGATTTTACTTACGCATAAAACGTTCACCATATTTGTTTTCATTAAACGATTATCATAATTCGAATAAAACAAACGTAAAATAATACAGATGAAAATGAACGTTATTATTATTAGCAATAAGGAATAAAAAGTCAGCTTTGTATCATCCCACTTCTTTGTACATACTTCAAGTCGCAAGCCCCGAGCCAAAGCTGTCTGACAACTAAAAAATTGTATTTTATTCATGGAAGAAACTTTAACATCGAGTTTATGTTAAAATTCGTAGTGTAATGGAAACAATGCATTATGCATTGACTTCGCTTGACACAATGACATATGGAGTAACTTTTGTTTGACGTTAGGCCCAGGAATTTTAAAATATTAAAGAACGCCAATACGCTTTCCACAGTTTTTCACATACATTGTAAATATATTTTTTTACGTCTGTTAACAATTTTTGCAGTCAATTTATTTCGATAAAGAACGAAGCGAATGTTCGGCTTAAGTGGTCGCTGCGTTTACGCATAATTGGAACTCCTTTTTGCGCACGAGTCGAATACGAAATGATCCCGATATTAATTCTGTTTTTTGTAAATGTCCTTTAACATTTCTTACTAGTTCGTATTCTGCTGCTTAAGAGACTGGACTGTTTCATTTTCTTCAATTCGATGAGCACAAATTGCAGGTCAAAAATCCGATATTCTTGGATCTTTTTCTTATCTATTATGTTCATTGACTGGAAAAATAGGATCTTAAAATTTTACAAGTAACAATTTGTATCTAGACGTCTGTTTATCGAGAACAATGTAAAGTTCACGGTCGTAATCATAGTGTGAGTGGCATGCTCATACAAATTACAATGTGGAATCCATCACGTTTGATCCAAGGTCCTCATGTAAGTGTCCGATGGCTATCAATTTGGGCATTCTTCTTTACACATCGATGGTGAGATATTGTCGATACACGGGGCATAAAAACAATAATGTAAGATCTGTTATGGGCGTGACTTGCGCCTGTGTAGCGTGGGCAGATCTCCAGTGGACATTGTTCGAGCCGCGGCGATATTAGAGACCAAACATCGCCCAAAGATGTTATCGTAATTATAATGTTCTTTTATTGGTATTTACACAAGTATACTCAAGTGATGCTATCATAACGTGTTTTGTAGTTTTGAAATTCCATGGTGATGGGCAGGTTAATGAAAGTTGCTTAATATGTCATAATGATGGCTCTCATGTTGAACGAATGGATTTCAATCTCTTCGTGTTATTAATTAATATTTTTTCGTGTTCACACACAAACAAAAGACTCTCAAATGAGAAATGTAGCAAACGTACAATACGGTATGTATTATTATCTACAGCACATGAATATCTGCCTAATCTTCACCATCATAAAACAGATAAGGCAAATATCGTGCACCAAAAACTCCGACACTAAGCTCCCCCTACCAAAATAGTTCGGCTATTCTAAAGACTAAAAGGTATATAAATTAAACCTATAGACCTTTAAACAATAGGTACTATCTAAAGTCAAACCGTCATTTTAAAGTAAAATTATATGACGCATTGAATACGTTTTACAAAACAGTTCATTAAATTCGAATTTTTCATTCCAGACATCCGGTGCACGAGACATGAACCATTTCCATAAAACATTCCATATGAATCAAAAATTAAGTTCTCAAACACAGAAACATTGGCAAAGGAATTCCTATAAACGGCACAGCTACCTTTGTACACTCAGATACAGACTGTACTTGAGTACAAAATATACAAAATGCCAGCAAAAAAAAATACTAATAATACCTATATGATAAGATCTGCTTTGAGTAAACAAAATGTTTTACATTTATCTGGTATGTTCAAAATCGTAAGAGCATCCTTAGCTTATTTCGTATATTGTGAATATTATAACAACCTTAATATTGAGGTGACATTTGCCCCTTTTATAACAGATTTATATTTTATATTGATTGATATATGGCAATGAAATGTCTTAAAAAAATATTTTTGTCTATGTTAACCATAATCGGCAAATTTAATTCTGTACAGTGACTTTCTTCACTAAGTGTACATACACTAGATATTAGTCAAATGTACACACGCGACTCGATTGTCACGATGCTTGCTTAGGTTTAGAGTTCACTCTCACGTACTACTTTTGTACACGACAGATGTATCAAATACATGTAACTGTAGCCAATTGGAAGATAATTGCATCGCACAAAAATATAATACTTTATTGGCTGGGTGCAAGGTAGTTCCTTATCGCAATGTTGTCGATCACGGCGCACCTAGCGGCCAAAAATAAAACTCTACTAAAAGATTAAGTAACCATTTATAGCAAAATCAAAATAAAACACACATTTTTAATGACGACCGGATGGCGGAGTGGGTAAAGTACCTGCCTGCGACGCCGAGGTCGCAGGTTCGATTCCCGCTTAAGACAAATCTTTGTGTGCATGAGCATGGGGGTTTGTCTTAGTCTGGTTGTTTCTAAATATGTATTTACAAAAAGAATGTATTACTATCAGTTATTCTAGTACCCATAGTACAAGCTCTGCTTAGTATGGGACTAGATGGCGTTGTGTGTAAGATGTGTGATACTTATTTATTTATTATTTAATATAATTAATTTTACTCACCTTATTTAACATAAATGATCAAAACTTATCTAATAACTCTTTGCTTACCCATTTACAGTAATTTTATCATATTAATTGATAGATACGGTACTTGTAATATTTTAAAGCAAATTTTAGCTTTGCTATGCCTTTTTGTATTAAAGTAAAAAAAATAAGAATTCAGCAGGACTCGAACCTGCACCCCCTGGGTATACGCCCCAAGTGCTTTGCCAATTCAGCTATGGATTCGTATGCTGCTAGACTCGAAATTTCTCAACACTTTTGTAGTAAATTAATAGATAGTTTGAGATTTTAATTGTTTGTCACAATATCGCGATGATATGTAAAGCCGGAGCCGGAGTCGTCGGAGCCTAAAAAAACAGAAGGTGCTAGTGTCGTACACGGAGCCAATAGTCTGCCATCAAATTATATATTATGTCACTACAAAAGAGCTAGCATACGAGCGTGTGATAGATTTTGTAGCATTTTTGTCGTGTTTATGACTGTATGGCGCAACATGGCAAGAACGTAACTTAATCTACCTTGCTTTCGTATGCTTGCTTAAAAAAACCCTGATATATTTTATGTTCAAATTAAACTATTTCTAATACGTTCACGTGAATCGATCAAGTCTCAAAAGACCGAGAGATAAGTCAATAAATAAGTGTATAAGTGATAATATTGTTTGTCCGCTCACTTATTTTCATTAGGGATATACAAATGGTAGCGTAAATTAATTGCCCTTCGCGTGAAAATGTACAGATTTAGTCTCAGTAATTGTATGATTCACTTGTTAGCTTAAAATGAGTGAGTAAAGCCGGCTTTTACTTTGTGCTTGCATGCAAAAACTCAGTAGTACGTGTAAGTTTCGCTTTGCATGTAATTAAGCGTCGCACGACACAGGATCACCGTGTCATGAGTGGCATGCCGCATGAGTCCGCGAGATCATGGCGTCATGACTTGAGAGAAAGCAAATTAGAGCTATTAGTACTGCCACAAAGGGAATCTGCAAGACGACGGCTACCGGGAACTCGCCGATTAATTATGTACAGTCGTGATGGAGACTCTGACGTCTTGGTTACGGATTGTTAATGACTATGTGTTTTACAACATAGACATACTAGAGGCAAATAATATATTATAGAAGACATTTGAAATACGGTAAAAGCTAGTATTAATAAAAATACGATAACACCCAATTTAATTTAAATTAAATCCGCTGAAATAAGTCGGTGAATTTTATCGAACTAACTTCGAGTTTAGACCCGTCTGGTCTAATATCAAAATTAGTTTGGTATGTGACATAAATGGTCATATCACTACAAAAAAAACGGCCAAGTGCATGTCGGGCCACGTGCAATAGGTTTATGTGGTCAGCCGTTACAACATAATAATGTCAATATAAATTTTAATTAAAACACATTGTTTTTTTAAAAGGATTCTTTACGTAAACATACAGTTAACAGCTTTATTACCTCAAAAGATCTGCTGTAGCCACTCCAACGAAATGTACTTAATTAGAGAAAACTGGAGAAAAGCAAATTGAGGTAAATTAAGTAATTTGTACGAAGTACATTTTTCGTAATTTTATATTTAGATGAAGCTAAATGAGATCTTGGGTGTGAGCCTAACTTAATATTAGACTGCACAACATACGAGATTTGCTTTTGGAATGAGTTTAAGTTCATGTTTGTATTGTGAGGATGACTTAACAGGACTTACCATCTGAGAAATATGGTATACCTAGTAATGACATTTTAGACCGTACGTTGATTTATAATTTTATGATAGATTCTTATTAATTTTGGCTAACATTTTGCCTAGCTCACATTGGCCGTGATCACTGTTAGTCATAAATAGGCGAGTGTAAGATGAACATTGATAAGCACAATGATATTAGGCGCTGCTTACTCAAATGGGCATACAACTACGATCTGTTAAGTGTTTTTTTAAACGCCAAAAGAAAGCACACCTGTTTTACCCCTCTAGGGATTAGAGCTATGACGTGAAACATAATAATTTAAACTAAATGAGAGCCAGTACCTGCCAACTTAGCATATTTGACGTTCACCCAACCACATTTCCAAAACGTTTCTCCATAATCTATTGGTCGAACAGGTACAAAAATATGTTTTTATGCGTGTTCATATAAATCTGTTTTGAATGACACTAATCTTGATGGACGTTGGCTTAGTTTTATTCATTATGGTATATATTTCTTTTTAGTTAAGTAATAAAATAGAAAATTTACGGACTGTTTTGTATAGCTTTGTCGAACTCAGTATTATTGACTCGACAAATCAAGTTGGCCTTTTTTAAATTCAAATAAGACCGTTGATGTTTTTTTACTTAGTTCGCGTCCTCCAAAGGTGTCAAAACCACTGAACCGATTATGATAAATTGCTTAAAAAGGGACATCTTTTTGAAATACACCTGACGCAATGTTTTTAAAATGCATATGTTATGTTGTTTTTTTTAGTTTAAACATGGCCAGTATAAAGTAAAAATATTATTTTGAGGGTTCAAGAACCTATACATATAATTAATTGTAAATTAGCCATGTCTGTACATTAAAGAAACATTGGTACGAAGGGACTTTATAACAGCAGTAGAAGCCAAAACATATTTTATAGATTTTTGTCTGTCTTTTCTGTATGTTCGTACGCGCTAAAACTGCTCCATGTAATTGTTTAAAGTTGGTTGGTATAATAATAATAGCAGTCCCGTATCTAATAGGTACATATCCCACTGCTGACCTTTGACTTCATAGTCCTACGGTCTCCCACTCGGCTATCACTGCTGGGCTTGGGCATAACGTTTGCGCCCAAAATATTAGTTCTCCTATAATATTCTTATTTTTTATTTATACATATTCTATACTAATAGAACTCACATAGCTACGAGCTGTAGGCGGCGAAACTTTATGTAACCCTCATAGAAACCCTTCAGGCAGTTGTGGGCGTAACTGTTACTTAAATTATGGTGATGCATCGCCTGTTAGTACCCTGCACATGGTTATTGGGCGTCCTTCGTATCTAAATATATTAGATTTTTATGAAGAGAGATTGCTAATTTATACCAATTAATGTTGCGTAATAAGGTAATGGTGATCATCAGTTAGTTTGTGCGATTCAATAGCAGAACTTAATTTAGAACTAAAGCAGCTTTACAGCTTTTGCGTGGCAATTTAGAACTAAAGCAGCTTTACAGCTTTTGTGTGGAAGTCTAAGACGGATAACATAACATCACAGATGGCGTGGCAGAGGTGTAGAATACCCGCATTTCACCTGTTTAGGTCCCATGGAATAGGGAATGAGCCTATCGAGATCCACCGGGCACAATTCCAACTCCATACTGTTTTTTGTTAATTTTCCGTCAGGAAATTCACAATAACAGCATGGAGTTGGTAATAACACTTTGCTCGACCCAGGGATCAAGCCCATGCCCTCGCGGTGAGAGGCGCATACGCTAAACATTTGACCATTGAGGCAGTTTAGGCGAATACATTAATATTATTCACTTATTTTATAATTTCAAACTTATTTAATAACAATACCTTAATTATTATATTCAGACTTATTTATCTACTTAATAATTACATACTGTACAGTTATTATTATTCAGCATGTCACCACTTAAATCTCTAAACGGTAATTCTCCAAATACCAATATTAGTCTTATATTCGCATTGAAGTCAAAGCTCAACAAATAACCATATATTTTGCACGAAAAATGCAGTAATATTTTTGAAATGGCACTAACGACAAATACTTTACGGAAGCAGTAATGGATTTCGACCCATATTTCATTTGCGACCCAAATAATCCTCTTATAAGGTTTGGCAACTAGAATTAGTTTTTATAATATTTATCTTTATTAAAGCCGTGGGAGTAAATCGCCAGATTTCAAGTTTATTATCGAGTAATTCTTATGTACTTTTTTCCTCACCACAATAATTATTTTCGTACATGTGTTAACTTACATACTATTTCACACTTTGGTTACATAGCATTTTTAAAATAACAAACCATATTGCAACTTGAATCGTATGTTAGTTTTAGTGTTCTTCATAATAAAATCCAACCACTAAATTCTTATCAAATACCATCTGTGGAACTGTAGTCATAATACTTAGACAAAGTTTTATTTTTTAAGTTTTTAATAAAATTGATTGCGCAGTCAAACAGCGGTCATTTCAAACACTTTACCATTATGTCATGTCATAAGTAAAACATCAATACCACACCTGGCGACGAATACTCTATAATCGTAGTATATTGCAACTTTTATTCGTATAGTTTTAGTGTTCTATATAAAAAAATTCGTCGTGTCGATGGCTGAGTCAAATTTTATTTCGACTTGCCATCGTGGTGAAAGGATTAGCCAATTCACTTTTAAGAACTTGCGAATTGCCCAGGGTGCGCCGGACGTAGGGAATCGTTGTGTACGTCACTCGGGGCGGCTCCTTTCATGCACCCCAATCCAGACACTGAATTCTTATCAAATATCAGCTATACAGCTGTAGTAATATAGGCAAAGTCTCGATGCTGAATAAAATTTACTGTGCAGTCAAACAGCGGGCATTACAAACACTTTACCATTATGTTGTGTCATAAGTAAAACATCAATACCAGTCCTGGAGAACACTATAAATAAAAGAAATAAATAAATAAATTTTTAATTTTTTACATTAGATAGAACGCCAGAAGCAATTACACTATCCAATGGTTCCAATGACAAGGCCAAATACACACATTCACTCACACAAGCACACCCAGTCTCAGAACAAATCTTTGCGAATCACACAAAGATTTGTCCCATGTGGGGATCGAACCCACAATACCAGTGCAGTGGAGAGCGGCGAGGCAACTGCTTAAACCACTACACCACACGTGCAGACACTACACTATAAACCGGCTACCTCCTCCTTCTTTACTTGTCCTCTATAGAAACACCAGGTTTTATTCAGAAAAAACCCATTTTCTAAGATTATTGCCATAAATTCACTCGTAAATTTTAGCATATAGATAGTAAAAGAGTATTATATGATATATTTTATTACAGACGAATCGCATGAACCTGTACATATTCGGTATCAGATGGTCTCGCATTGCACATAAAGCCTTATACAACGCGAGAGCATCTTATCCTGGAAATGTACAGGTTGATGAGTAGCCATAGTATGTCTGTACGTTATATCTTTAAAATTATAATAATCCTTAAACTTGTAATATGTCTCAGGGTCAAGTGTCTGCCGCTAAATTTTAACATTGCGAGATGAATACTAACGTGTTAAAATATTTTACAGCACTGTTATGGTTTGATGGATATTTTTTATGTGATAATAATATCTACCTATATATGTTGGATTATTTGGTGTAAAAATCGTATTTAATTCTTTAATAAAATTTCCATGTTTAATAATGAGTTAAGAACATACGTACGTTTTTAATTCAAAATAAAGCATATTTTATTATCGTAATTTTTATATTCATATTTTTGCGTACAATTAAGTAACGTACAAAATTACTCGTTTGCAACAAATACCAATAGATATAATAAAGCTTTTCACGTACATACAAATTTTACGATAATATTCAATTTTCGAGATACCGCCGATTGCATTGAACTTCAAAGTAATTTAATAACGTAAGCCTGTAATATAGGTCACTATGATACCTAATCCGTTACTTAGCCGAGAGCCTCTGAAAGCCTATTCACTATTGTTTGTATTCACCTACAAATAGAGATAGCTCAACAATTTCAAACTATAAATGTTTCTAAGCAAAAGATCAAATTAATTTCCATTATACAAACTTAGCTATTATTCACAACAATAATCAACAAATGAAAACACAGAACGTAAATCTTGACGTCTAATCCCACCTTGATCTATTAAATTAAATTATTTAAAGGGTTCTCTCTCAAAATTCAAGTAGCCATTAAATCGCTTCAGTTGGCTCATAACGGATTCAGTAATTTGCCCATACGTCTTGTTATGGTCGTTCAACAAGATTAAAACCCCTGGCCGCCCTTTATAAATCCTCCCCAGCACACCCGAGTATGATATATAATTCATAGATACGTAAAAACGAAGCCAGCCTCCCGTCGAATTGTCAATGGAAGGTGGCAACCCCGATACAACTATTTACACTATTTACTACAGTTTTCGAACCAAACCACAAATAAAATGGAGTCTATGCATATTAAAGTATCATCATATGGACGGAACGGTAGTTTATTTGTCCCGGGGGCTGCCTTTATGGGGTCGTTTTTATTGGGTGAAGTGTCAATAGTAAAAATCCAACGCGGTCAACGCCCGCACGAGGTGAGGTTTTGTAACTGAAAACAAACAACAAACTGGGAATCTGTTTTATTTGTGTATTTTAAATAAGCAAACGTGACAAGTAAATATTTTGTATGATTTAATAAAAGAGTAGGTGTAAAGTATATCTGTTTTTCAAACATATTTTTGGAAAAACACGCTCTGTTTGTTAAATATTAAATTCATAGATTTTAAAATATGTGTCAGATTATCTTTCACAGCATCATGCAAAATCAATTGAAATTTGGGAGGATTCTGCAGATCAATATTACTTTACATACATTTGGAGATCACGTTTTATTTGATTTCCTTATGAGAATTAGACCTAGGTGAAAGTCAGTTTGTTGTTTTTGCTACTTTTCAGGTATGGTGCTGAGATTTGGCGCTAAAATACCGAGACACAAAACTTAGTATCCTCTCACGTAGCAACGCATTTTAGGGCTATAATGATGTTTAAAATACATATTAAATGTTGTTAGAGTCTGCACCAAATCATAGGACAAACATGTCCGCAAATGTCTTATCCGCAAGTTTCGACAAGGCCAAGAAACAGAATAATACAAATTTATAATGTTCTTAGGATAGTAAGGCTCTTTGAATAATATATGACTTCGTAACAACATCCTTAGGGAAATATTAAAAGCGGTATTGCTTTACAATCCACAGTTGAAGTGAGTGATTCTTACGTCTCGACGGACGTAGGCGCAGGACTATAAACGGTAGAGCTGCCCGCTTAGAGCGATAAAACATCGCTACTGTGTTGATCTCGTCTATAATATTTTAGTAAAATAGACTTGGTAAGCGCTAAGCACACAATAAAATTCAATCATGTTCGCAGGCGGTACAGTTTCTGTCCCACAAGCATGTTTTATGATGGCGTTGCTCCCACGCGGTTTGTTGCGAATCAGCGAACATTCCGCCTTAAGATGAATGCATGTCCACTAAAATATATCGGACACAGCCGAGGAAACTGTCGGAAGTTGTTGATGGACGGTTTTCAATGAATACCATTCATTGGAACGAAATTGTATTTATGACGAATCGTAAGGATGTTCCTTGTAAACTTATCGTTTCCGCCATTTCGAAATTAATGTGTTGCCTGTTGAAAGTTAACCTGATTTTCTGTTTGGGTTCATTTATTTTTGTCATGAGTATATCATCGAAATTAAACTTAAGAAATTTCAATTTCGTTTCTATATTGTTCAGTACAAATTATACTACAGATGTATAATCATATCAAATGCCTGTGATGCTCAGGTATAAATATCAAATAATAATATAGTATAGATACACAAAAACTTCTTAAAGTATGAATAACTGCAAACCATATAGATTTTTATCGCTTTAATTTAAATCACAAATACCAAGACAGCCGATATCACCTGCCTGAATAAATATGCTAAATGAATATAATGAACTTATGCGGCAGTTGACCTAAATAGGACATATGATTCTTGTTTATTTATCCTTAGAACAGCCTTATGTTTTTTTCTTTGAATTTAACAAAATTAAAAAAAAAAACATAAGGCTGTTTTAATCATTAATAAAAAAACTAAACTAATAATAAACAAACCTAACTTATGTACTGTGAGTCTATTCTAAGAGATGCAGCCAGTAGGCAACGTTCCCAAAATGCTGCCAGCATTAGCACGTTGGATGGCAATGCTTATCCGTTGTCCAAAATAAAGGCCAGCATTTCGGGAACGCGTGGCCACAAAAATGCGAGAAGTAATTTATCACAGCGTACATTATTTAAAAAGAATGCTCTTTTTTATAGACAGTTATAGCTATGGTAAAAAACGATAGATAACAACATTCGCGACATCAAAAGAATAGTTTCTAATACTGTAATTATCTACAATCCGACTCATAGCTCTGACTCAGATAATTTGTAAGAACTTTCAAAGGACCATAATTTACTGGCAGATGTCTTATTCACCTGCACAAATCAAAATGATATTGTTGTTTTTATATACGTTTGATAACTATATGGTACTAATTAGTATTTCATGAACACAACCCTACACGGAAGGGAGCGTCTGATTGCATAACAATTGTTAGACCACTTTCATACTGGTGAGAAGGATCCGTGCGGTAACCTAATATTTTATTCTCAGGTGTTTTGCGGTATCTGTGAGGGTTTAGTAGATTAGTTTGATAAAATATTAAATTATTTTTATAAATGTTAGATATTAAAATATTAATAATATTTCATTTATTTTTCAACGAGAATAATAATATTTTATGAACTCTCTATTAAATCAATACTTTACAGGTAAGTTAAGTATTGAAAAGCTCTTCAAAGTTATTTAACTATAATCAAAAACTTACTTTTATAATTTAACGATATCAATAAAATGAATTATCGCAGTATTTAGTCACGCTGTACAAGTATTCGGGTAAAACGAGTAAAAGCGTTTAACAAACAATTAATTTAAACTTCTCAACATAATACACGAATTCATTAAACCTAAACACCCAAATCACTCTTTTACCACATTACCTCAAAGTCCGCTGTCATTAATTCATTGCCGCATTTACTTAGACAAATAACGTGTGGAAACGAAACCGCGCGTTTGTCTGGTGTTCACTTAACTTATAATCGGGCGCATCAATCAAACGGGCCTTAATGAATAGTTTGCTTAAGGGCGAGCTTCGATAATCTCGCTGGCGATAGGGTTACACAATGGGAGGTTTTGATGTCCGTTTTTATTGCTACAAGGTTAGTGCTTTAAGTTTTTTCTTATGCATTGTAGGATTAACGTTTTTAAGTGACAAGTTTATGTCGGTTGTTTGTTGGTGTTCGGTTGTCTTTGATATCCTGTTGAAAAAAACCTGTAACTAGTTTAATTAAATCTGAGATGCCTTTGTTGAGTGCTTTGATATCATTAGCGGTGGTTCCTCAGAATATAACTTAATACCTATTTGAATGGCTTTGATGGGATGTGTTTTAATACCTTTTTGATTGAAGACTGAAGATACTATAGCGGTGATAAATACGTAACGTCAATTTACAAAAACTGTAATAAGATTAAGTTGTGATCATGGAAATTGTGTGCAAATCCAAATTGGATTTATTGCCCAATTCCTACCTATTGCTTCTTTTCCATTTAGTTATTTGAATAAGCTCCTTATCTCAAAACACTATCTAGCTACTATTTCTTCGTACCAGATATCAATCTAGCCTTCTGGGAAATTTCAACGCAATAGGATTACATATTTTATGAGCTAGAAATAGACGTGAAAATATTTTTCAAAAAACTTTGATTACTTCCAAAACAAGAACTGTGGTTCTGTTGCTTATATTTTATTAACGACGTTACTGGAAAGGGTAGAAAATACAATATGTCTCACGCTAATCAATAATGACTAAAACCAAGATCATTAACTTTGCTTTTTGAATCGCTTTGAATCGTGGCTGTTATTTAAATATGAACTTTATAGTAATGCAGTTAAGGTCAATCTTTTCTTTTTTTTATCATTATGGAGGAGATAAGAGAACAACTATCAATATGATTGTTGGTAGTTGTTCTCTTTCTTGCAATGTGTACCTACCAATGACATATAAAATGTACTACAACTATCTATCGATTATCACTTGAGTAATTTAAGTTAGGTTACCCTATTGTATAAGGATTCAACTGAAAACTGTATTTTAAAGACAAATAAACGTATTCTTATTCTTATTCTTAACTTATCTAAAACAAAAGTGAAAGCCATATCAAATATCAACCATAAACAAAAACAAAAATCGAAACGGACTAATTCACTCACTATCTTAGTAATTTATGGTCTCTTACGTTTTACGTGGAGACTTTTTTATTTCGTCTGATTTATGTCCTAGACATGGAGACGTGTACACGACTACACTTCAAGCTATACATTTCCACTATAAGCTGGTGTTACGTTGCACGGGAAGCTTATAAATAAATATTTCACGACGCACACACAACGCCATCTAGTCCCAAACTAAGCAGAGCTTGTACTATGGGTGCTAGAATTACTGATACTAATAAATATATTTACTGGTGGTAGAGCTCTTGTGAATGAGCTCGAGGGCGACAGCACCACCGTCTCACCTTTAACCTGCCGCCAAATAGTAGTGCTTCCATTACTGTGTTCCGGTTTGGTGGTGAGATCAGGCCCTGAAATTACAGGCACATGAGGCATAACCGTAGTCCTCAGCTGCAGCGACGCATCTACAATCTGCTTTTGTGGATTGTTGATGTCCATGGGCTGTTCTCCACTTACCATCAGGTGGACTACACGTTCGTTCGCTGTGGGCGTAGTATAAAAAAATTATAATAATATACTTTTCTTTTGTAAATACAAACTTATTATACATAGAAACACCCAGACTAAGATAAACCCCCATGTTTATGCACACAAAGATTTGTCTTAAGTGGGTGGTGAGATTGTTTAAGATCCCCAGTATAATATAGGCTACATTTTATTGATGTACTTAGCCAGCTTAGCCACAAGGTAGTGTATTAGTTTAGTTAGTTTAGTTTTTCTGGGCGGTATCCGCACTTAGTCCTCCTATGGGACCGTTGTACGTGAGAGGTTTCCCATTTACTCCAGCCAGCCTATATCGGTCCAGAAGGAAAGCAGCCTCCGAGGGCTGCTGCAGGCTTCAGGAAGCGATGTTCTTGTCTTAAATGGGAATCGAACCCACGACCTCAGCGTCGCAGACATGTACCCTACCCACTACCCACTCCGCCATCCGGTCGTCATAAAATGCGGTACCATCTTATACTGGCTATGTATAGCTTGAAGTGTGTACATAAATAAGAATAAACCTTAAGAAACAATATTTACTTAGTTCCCGTAAGTCGTATATTAGTTTGCCTTACCTTTTTGGACTGACATGGGCCCGGCAACGAAAAAGAATGTACACTAATATTATTGTCTAGAATTTCATTAGAAGAGAACACCTAAATCTTACCTCAGTTGACTAATACTTTTTACTTTAACTTTTTTACATGAAGTTTGCTGAATTTTGAAAAATATGTGTCCAACCATTGTGCATACTTAGATAAGACTCTTCTATAAATTGTATTTAATCTGTGTGTACAATAAAGAATTTTCTATCGATCTATCCAATTTTTTTGTGATATTATGTAATTTATTTATGTCATTATAATGTTTACCTAGCTTATTGTGCGTATTGAGTAATACTGTTAGCGCAATGAGTATCTAATTTAATAAATAAATAAATAATACTAAGACATTTCATATACATGTAACCTCAACAAATACAATAATATTAGTTAGGTGTATATTAGACGTTGTTCGATATATTCGAAATTAGATATATTTAGGGGTATGGTATCAGCCGGAAGATATACGGATACAGGAAACCATACATAACATATTATTGTTATTACATAACATAACATCACGCCAATATTACCCAGAAGGATGTGGGGTATACAGCACCCACATTTCACCTGTTATGATTAGGTCCCAAGGGGGTGAGCCTATCGCTATCCACCTGGCACAATTCCAACTCCGTGCTGCTATTGCAAATTTCCTGACGGAAAGTTCACAAATAACACTTTGCTCGACCCGGGAATCAAATCAGAGACCTCGCGTTGAGAGGATACGCTAACCACTAGACCATCGAGGCTGTTATTATACAAACAATATCTTGTAGAAGTTATAATAATATAGGTATCGCCTCTAAGGCCGCCCCTGATAATGTAGCTATACTCATTAATACAAATTTCATTTTGATGAGGCTAGTCAACCTAGGCACCCATTCTCAGCACATTTTATTGCAAATGACTTGCAAAAGTAGGCAGTAGATCAAAGGCCATATGAACATTAGCAATCAATAACGCTACGAAAAATATTTACGAGAAAATAATTACTAAACCCTGAACATTAGGAGCTAACTGTACATTTTTACACAACACAAAGATGTGGAATGAGCTCCCTGCCAAGGTTTTTCCTCAAGACTACAGCATGGGGTTATTTAAAAAGAGTGCAAATAGATTTTTGAAGGGTCGGCAACGCACGCGTGATGCCCCTGGCGTTGCAAGTGTCCATAGGCTACGGTAACTGCTTACCATCAGGCGGGCCGTATGCTTGTTTGCCACCTCAGTGGAATAAAAAAAAAAAAAAAAAAAAAAAATGTAGTCAATTCTGTATTGTATTGGACGTACTTGCCGGAATTCACTGTTTAACTACAGATTTTTTTACGGCAAATAGTAATAGTTTTTTTTTTTTATACTACGCCCACAGCGAACGAACGTGTAGTCCACCTGATTGTAAGTGGAGTGCAGCCCATGGACATGAACAATCCACAAAAGCAGATTATAGATGCGTCGCTGCAGCTGAGGACTACGGTGTTATGCCTCATGTGCCAGTAATTTCAGGGCCTGATCTCACCACCAAACTGGAACACAGTAATGGAAGCACTACTATTTGGCGGCAGGTTAAAGGTGAGACGGTGGTGCTGCCGCCCTCGAGCTCATTCACAAGAGCTCTACCAACAGTAGAAGTAACGCAATAGTGTTGTAAGTTACGCCTCATGTGCTTGCAATTTCTCCTCCTGAGCCTTTAAAAGGCCCAAAATTATTTCATTATTGTGTATCGTGTAATGTGTATTATTTTATTACTGAAGTCTATGTTTAGTTGTGGGTAGCCACCATATTGATACTATATACATACAATACTACTATACTATATACATAAATTAAATTTAAAATAGATTATATTAATGATAAATATTTATGTAATAATAATATAATTCTTCTTCTTCTTCGTCGTGTCGATGGCTGAGTCAAAATTTATTGGTCCAATAAGTGGCCACTGTTATGGCGCTCTCGTCGGCGTTCATGAGCGCCTCTCTTGTGCAGGTGGTAGGGCATTGTGGTGAAAGGATTAGCCAATTCGCTTTGGAGAACTCGCGAATTGCCCAGGGTGCGCCGGACGTAGGGAATTGTTATGTACGTCACTCGGGGAGGCTCCTTTCATGCATAAACTATAATATAATAATTCTAATAATATGCAATTTGTATGGATCTTGGATCTGAAGTAAAGACATTTTATTTATTTATTTATTTTATTTAATACAGCTATTTTACCCACAAGGGGGTAGCAGAGGTGTACAATATCCACATTTCACCTGTTTTATTAAGCCCCATGGGACAGGGGGTGAGCCTATTGCCATCAACAGACACAAATCCAACTCCGTGCTGCTATTGTGAATTTCCTGACAGAAAGTTAAAAAATAACACTTTGGTCGATTGGGAATCGAACCACTAGACAATAATAGAGGCCATACTGATTCTATAATTACATTATTTGAATCGATATGGCAACTATCATAAGTTCTAATTGATTATTTTTATAGCATTTAGCTATACTTAGCAAATAATTTTTTCTTTTTTTTTTTATTCTACGCCCACAGCGAACGAACGTGTAGTCCACCTGATGGTAAGTGGAGTACAGCCCATGGACATCAACAATCCACAAAAGCAGATTATAGATGCGTCGCTGCAGCTGAGGACTACGGTGTTGTGCCTCATGTGCCAGTAATTTCATGGCCTGATCTCACCACCAAACCGGAACACAGTAATGGAAGCACTACTATTTGGCCGCAGGTTAAAGGTGAGACGGTGGTGCTGCCGCCCTCGAGCTCATTCGCAAGAGCTCTACCACCAGTAAAAATAAATTATACTAATAAACAGTTGAAAAAGATATGGGACCGGCAGGATTTGAACCTGCAACCTTACTGCACACCGGGCAGCCGCTTTAGCCATCCAGCTACGGTCGCCTCTTACCAGAAACCTAAATTTCTCAACTGTATGATACGTCATTTCGTGACGTCACGTTCATCCATTTGTTCCTATCTTAAGTAGGATGGCCCGGTGTGCAGTAAGGTCGCAGGTTCAAATCCTGTCGGTCCCTTACCTTTTTAACTGTTTCTTAGTATAACTATCATAAGCTTTAAGACATTGACCTCAAATTTCACAGCCGCCACGGACTATTAACAAACATCGATGGTATCAAGGAGTTTGTTTATCATACTAATATTCATACTCCCACCGTTCTAATACTAAATGATGAATGAACGGTACCGATCTCTATCACCCCGTCTCATCTACTTCATTGTTAATATCCCATTGTCATATTATATTTATAATAGATTCGTATCGGATGTGAATGTTTTCCATCACGTTGTGGGTCAGTTAATGTCAGTAGGATGTTCTGTATATCAATTTAAAATTGCAGAGAACATAAATTGGTATCAAAATGGTGTCAAATTTGAAGGGCTACTAATCTAGCAAGTAATTATTTGATTGGGAAACAATGGTGTGTTATGTGATTAATGCAGTGTAATAATTAGCAGATCTTTGGTTGATAAGGCATCTTGAGCCATTCCGGCATGCCGGAGTGTTGATAAAGGATAAAGATTTAGATAAAGATTTAGATTTAGATTTATTTTGTTTGTCAAAAGTAACAGTCAATTAAAAAAAACTTGTGTAAATCTTTCTTCCACTCTTAACTTAACTTTAAAGTCCTACTTGTGTCTATCTCTTGCTTTTATTAATTGTTGTATCTATATGTAAATGTCTTAATGTATTCCTACTTTATTATCTTTATTATCTGTGAAAACTTTTAATTGGCCTTCATTTTCACATTATCTCTTTCTATTTTATCATATTAGCTGTATGTTTTCCTAACATTGTAAAATAAAATAAATAAAATTAAATTTTCCGATTCGATTAAGCAATTTGATCTTTGATTATTGCTGCCTTGATGGTCTAGTGGTTAACGTCTTACCGTTTCAAAAAATATATTTTTTTTACTGGTGGTAGAGCTCTTGTGAATGAGCTCGAGGGCGGCAGCACCACCGTCTCATCTTTAACCTGCCGCCGGTTTGGTGGTGAGATCAGGCCCTGAAATTACTGGCACATTAGGCATAACACCGTAGTCCTCAGCTGCAGCGACGCATCTATAATCTGCTTTTATAGATTGTTGATGTCCGTGGGCTGTACTCCACTTACCATCAGGTGGACTACACGTTCGATCGCTGAGGGCGTAGTATAAAAAAATATATCTTTAATTATATATTATCAAGACTGACTAAGTACACTGCCTCGATAGTCTAGTGGTTAGCGCTATTTGCGCCAGGTCAGGAAAAGTGTTATTTGTAAACTTTCCGTCAGGAAATTCTTGATAGCAGCACGGAGTTGGAATTGTGACCGGTGGATGGCGATAGGCTCACCCCCTATCCCATGGGACTAAAATATAACTGGTAAAATGTGAGTGTTGTACAACTCTGCCACACCCTTCAGGGTAATAAAATATAGGCGTGATGTTATGTTATTGAATTAATTATTAATCATTTGTTTTCAGAATGCTGGTATTTATCTCGGCCAGAAGTTAAGCATTGCCATACAACATGGCAATGCTGTCAGCATTTAGGGAACGTTGCCCACTGGCAGCGCACTTTTAGATTAGGTTTGTACATAGTTATTTACTAAGTCATTTATTTATAAGTTACCTAGTAGAAATTTTCAAAATAATGCGCTTCTGCAAAATATATTATTGTTTACTTACATGCATCGCAAGAAACATGGGCAGGATGTGAAAGAAAAGAATAGATACTAAAAGTAAGTTCAGACCGCATTCAATCTAAGCACTCTGTAATAACTTTGAATTGACCATACACTGATACAGAAAAAGTTCACTTTCTAATAATACTACCGGTTATAATACCAATTTGCCGAACAAGATGAGTAATTACAAAGCGTACTCTTGACAAATGTGTTGTGAAATATGTACCGTACAAATTTGATTGGATCCGGTGTAGCACAAGAATTTAGAAATCGGTCACGAAAGTAATTTATGTAGTAATTGGGCGAAATAATATCCTTTATGAGTTCGTATGTCGATAAAAGTTAGAAAATTGTAGTTGTTTATTGTCCCTGAATTACATGCTCAAGTGGCTATAATTTTCTTGGTTAATCAAAGTTATGCTAGTGAATAATAAGAAGCTCGTGCGATACGGCTACTCGAATTCGGTCGATCAATCTTTATAAATAAAATAAATAAAAAATAAATATCTCACAACTTACACACAGAGCTTGTACTATGGGTACTAGATTAACTGGTACTAATACATTTATACTTTTCTTTTGTAAATACATACTTATTATACATAGAAACACCCAGACTAAGACAAACCCCCATGTTCATGCACACAAAGATTTGTCTTAAGCGGGAATCGAACCCGCGACTTTGGCGTCGCAGGCAGGTACGCTACCCACTCCGCCATCTGGTCTATTGTCGTCTGATATATTTATGGTCGGCATTTGTTACATACATATCAATTCTATGTTGATTTCGCTTTTTTATACCAAAACATTCAACAAAATTCGAATATCTCTCTTATTATTAGGTAAAGACTCAAAGGAGATAATATTATATCTGTTAGGTTTAATACTATTTTATCATCAAAATAATATGGATTTTTAGCCGTTATTTTATTATCAGTGTAAAATTTATTATAACCAATATCATTGAAATTGACTTCTCTTGTGCTTTTACTGCTACCTTCTTCGAACAGGCAAAAAAATACCTTTCCGTGGCCTGAATGTTAAAAAAATATCAGAACATTATGATATATATGGCGCATCCAAATCGTTGTACATCAATAATATTGAGAGCATTCCAACGACGGAAGTAGGGCGTCCAAATCTAAGATCACGATCCTCTTCGTGTAAACATAACGTAATACCGCGGAGACACACATGAACTATTTGGATAGTTGGTGCCTTCTACTATACTTTCGAAATTACACATATGAAGAAAACAAAATTCTAAACTTTTAAAATATAAGAAAAACCAAATATTTAAAAAAACCTTTTACAAATATGTAAAAAAAAACTGTATTTAAACGTTCATCGTAACGTCTGTAATTAAACGGATGTAGCCATAGAGAAGAATATGGATTGATTGTGTAAAATATGAAATGAATGGAAAGGGTGTTAGTGCTGAGATAACGTTTGATAGAAATGTATGGAAGGATAAAATAATTGTCTTACTAAAGATTTAATCGATTGTATAAAAAGCTTAATAATTTAATAATCAGACTGGGCAAATTTTAAATTGACATTCCTGTTCTACATGCCAGGTAATAACTAATTCTCAAGTTACTAATTACTAAGTGTCATTTTATTTTATGAAATATGTATAATGATCAAGAGCAAAAAAGAAAAATGACTTTCAAGCAAAAATTGTAATCTCAGAAGAAAATAAAACGGTAGACGATAAAAAATGAGCTTATCTCAAGATAGCTATAATTCAAGTCGCTCGTGGCAAAATAGCTACTGTGCAGATCTATCCGTGGTGCGGTTAACCAACGTTTCCGCAATCGTGCCTTGGATGACCGCTGTTTTTCCTTCATTCACAAATCACGGCCCTTTTGTTTCCTTTTGCACGAAGACAAACTAGAAATCAATGATTCAGGCCATCTAAGGTCGGAAGAAATAAGTTATGTCTCGTAATATTTAACAGATGAACTCATTTGACTTTATTGTGGAGAAGTAATTTGCTTGAGCACTTTCAGAGGACTTTTAGGTTTTACGAACTTTTAGATGCCAATTCAGTTCATTAGCTCTTTTAGTCTACCCTGTACTCAACGAGGATTAACAGTTGTCATCTGTACATAAAAATCGTTTGTCCTGACTAATTGAGCTACATCACTAGCTTAACGGTTAATCATTCTGTTTTACGGGCAAACCTACTGGAAAAAGATAATTCAATATATTTTTTTTTTAAACGACGCCCGCACTAGGAATAAATCCTGTGTCGCGGGGGCGTTCACAAACATACATTTCACACACACAAAGCACACCCAGAGTCAGAACAAATCTTTTTGCGAATCACACAAAGATTTGTTCCATGTGGGGATCGAACCCACAACACCAGCATTGTTGAAAGTGCCGAGGCGACCACTTTAACCGCTACGCCAACCGTGCACTCAAAAAGACCATTAAAAAAAACTAGAATTTATCCCTGAGCTGTAGAAGACAATCTATCAAATTCGGAGATAATTGAGTACTGCAAATTATTAAGCTTATTACATAACGGATACTGTACAACCGGTTTGGAAGAACCATCAAGGTAGTCATTATTTCAAGTTACTCCTTGAGAAAATACAACTTATCAAGCGATGATAAAGGTTACACCTCAAATAAAATGGTTCTCACGATTCCTGATCCGGTTCCCATAGCCAGATAGTAGCAGAAATAGAGCGACTAAATCTTTGATCACGAAGTTTCTGTAAACATGTACAAGCATTTATTAAGCCACACTCACACATGCTACGCATATTTTCTATACATAAACTTAGTATTTTTCAAGCACGTATGAGTATTTAAGTGTACACGGTTTGTAATTTTAATGTAAACAGAATTAGTTCCAGATATCTTGGTCAAAGATAAAAATATAAGAAAATGTGCTTTTTCCAGCAGTAGACTTTGGCTTTCTGATCCGTGTAATGTTTTCCTGGCATATTTTTACTATGATACCTATATTTAATATAATTACATACTTCTAAATGCAATTGAAGAATATAAAAAAATATACAAAAGTAAGTATGGATTTTGATAATAACACATATGAAGTATCGTGCATGATATAAGAAGTAGGTTCATCACGAAAAAGAACGTTCGATAAGAATGACCTACGCGAAGCAATTTGTGTAAAATTACAAGAATCAGGGCGTACAAATCTAAGACCACGATTGCCCTCGATGTATACAATCAGAGTCGGACACATATGATTAGTGTGAACACACGCGCGACCGACTGTCCTTCGATATCAATGAAGCAATTATTAACATATGAACAATATTGAATTGGGAATAATATGGCTTTTTTGCTCTCATAACACGTCTAAATATATTAATGAAACTTACAATTCAATGTTCACATGATTGAAAGTTTGATATTAAAATAGACGACCGGATGGCGGAGTGGGTAGTGTACCTGCCTGCGACGCCGAGGTCGTGGGTTTGATTCCCACTTAAGACACATTTTTGTATGAACATGGGGGTTTGTCTTAGTCTGGGTGTTTCATAGTATCAGTTATTCTAGTACCTATAGAAGCTCTGCTTAGTTTGGGACTAGATGGTGTTGTGTGTGAGTTGTGAAATATTTATTTATTTATTTATTTAAAAGCAAGTTACGTCTATCGCTGGATGAATGGACTAGACATCCAAGAAGATTAAAAAGCTTTGAATTTTTATAATGCTTTCTCAAAAAAAAAGTCTAGATATTACAGGTTTCAAACTTATACTATGTTGAAAAAGATACCAAATAATATATAGAACCAGAGGGGAATCTACGAGTGACTATTTATTATCATTTAAACTTTTAAATGAACATAATAATATACTTATTTATTTATTTTTCGCTCAATATAAGTTTCCAAAGCTCTCGTTTTTATTGGCTTTCTCCATTAATCTTGAGTGTAATTATTTGAGATTGGACGTACGAAATAGCAAACTGCTTGATGGTTTTTTCTTTTTAACATCGTAGTTCACGATTGGAGTTCTCTCCAAGTAATTATATTTCACTATAGTTATAGTTATGATTAGAGAGAGAATGTCTATGTCCGTTTATGGTGTTCAGAACCGGCTACGGAAAGTTTTTGTTATCCACCATATGGTCACGGTTAAGAATGTCACAACACATTTTTCAAAGCTTCTAAAAGAACAGGACAACGTTGAACAATTGCAATTTTATTAATATTAACAATCCTGCAATTTACTTTCGTTTTAAGCATTTATTAATTAAATGTTAATATATGTATATACAAAAATGAAAAAGTACCGTCATCCAAACTTACAAGCACTACTGCTCTTAAATATAATTAATTGTTTTAATTTAGAGATGTGTCGACTATTCGGCTGTACTATTAATGTCAATAATCTAATATAAGAAGTGCTACATAGTTTGCGCTGTGTTGAAAACTTGAAATATACTGCATGTGGTTATGCGATGAAGAATGAAAAAGATAAACTTTTTAGGGTTTGCACCTGGAGCCGTTGCCGACTCTTAAAAGATTTAAAAAAAAATATGACAGCTGTAGAAGCCAAAATATATATTGTTAGATTTTTGTTTGTAAGCTCTAGCTATTACTCTAGTAACAAGATTCCTCCTGACAAATGAGGTTACATGACACAAACAAAAAGCGGCAAACGCAGTTACCCGTATTAATGGTCCGATCTACAATATTAACAGGCTCGATCACTACACTTCCCATGGTTTTTCCTCCATACGGCATCCTGTCTTACATTGATAATAATTAATGTGCGTTTTTTCTAATATATTTTTCTAAGACTTCAGGTACTTGAGCTTAATTATGGCGAAAAACATCGATAACGTGACTTTTATGACATTAACTTGAATGATGACATGTTTTTCGTGTTTTAATTACGGGGTTTGTAGATTCACTTTTCTTTATCATTAAAGCTTATACAGCGTGGATGCGACATAGCGAGATTTATTAAAACCACAGCTTCCATACATGGTCAGTCTTCATTTTCACCGGTTCAACTTTTTTCCCGAACAATTTGGATGATCGCTATGTTCAATTTGTATGTGAAAAGTAAAAAGTAAATATTATTCGTTTTATCTTTAACTTAACTTTTTCCGTTTAGAAGAGAAGCAAACGATTTATTTTATTATTAACACTGCTAAATTATTCGGTGTGAATCTTAATATTTAATAATAAATGCCTATGTAACGTATTTTAGATGATTTCGTTCTAAATTTACTTCATTTAAATTATTTCATAGGGGCAGTACCTATAAATACCGATAAATATTTGAAGTTTTGTTCTGTACAACACAAAAATGTCATAATAAATCGACTTGTTTGTATAAAAATTTGAATAAGTACATACAGTTTTCAATTATGTTTTGCCGCCACATTTGAGGTCTGTTTAATTTCGTGTTATATTTGGTAGTAGACTGAGAGGTCTGACAAAAATCAACTCCCATCCGTCCTTCTAGGAATCTTTTTTTCTCATTTATAAGTAAACAGTCACTAAGATTAATTCTTCTTAAACTACTACGTAAATATGAAAAAAAAATATATCAAGATCATCTACTCAATTGCAAACCAATTCCCCACATAACAAGACGAATGACCATCATGTTTTGACAGATGATTTGTCAACCACTCGGAGGCTAAGCTAACAGAACAAAAAGTTGCCAGATTACTCAACTTCGCATACAAAATTGGCATCAAATCATATCAATCAAACTTGTGGTATTTATAAATTTATCGAGAGCACCATCGTAAGAGCCCGTCAAATATGATTATTGTCAATGATGGATAGCTAATTCTTAGTCTTTATCTGATTATATTAAAGATGCGTGGGACAGAAGGCACAATGCATCGTTTTAAATTTACCTACGCCTGTATCGAAGGATCGATGTGATGATACTCAGGAAATGAAGCAATACTGTTACTTGGTACTACAAAATCAGTGATCGATACTTATGAGATCGAAGATTCCAAAAAGAAAGCCTCGTGTGAACTCTAAAAGTAAGTATCGCCACTTTGATAATTACTTTTCTACTTGCATGTTTAAAAATGTTTAAAATGAATAAATAAATAAATAAATAAAATATGGAATGCAGAAATCCTAATACAAACAAAAAGTTTAATAAAAAGCGTATGGTAACATACCTCCTAAAACACATATTGATGACTTTATGCCTCATGTTAATTATACGTTCAGTTTGTTAGTTTGCCAAAATTTATGCCCGCTCAAAGAAATAAATATTATAATCCAAACAACGCCGATGTAAAACGTACAAAGCAATAAAACATGGGCATCTCGCTCATACATTCGGACGTCCACAATTATTGTTATTTAAGATCACATCCATAACTCGACCGTTGCTAATGTTCAAACAAAACCAGGTACATGCAAACAAATTTACCGAAATTGTTCACTGAGCGGCGAATAAAAATTACGACCGGTTTGTGCGCCCGCGGCCTGCGCCCGCGCGTCGGCCCGTTTCGACGGCCATCCACAGATATTTATGCCCCCATAAAATACGTACACGCAGCGATCTCCAAACGGTCACAACGAACAACACATATCCTTCGATCAAAAGCAATAGAATTATAAAACGGCTTATGTTTATCGAGTTTGAACTAAATCGCCGCGATTATCATTGCACTTCACATCTTACACTTTACATCCAATCTATTTATTCTTAAATTGACATATTTATCGGTACACAAAAGAAACCGTTTAAGAAACTGTCACATTGTATATTTCGAATAGAAATTGTTACCCAATTTAGAATATAAAACGCATATAAATTTGGTCGTAGATTAAACAAAAAGCTGAGATTTTAAATCAATGTTTTATAGCTCCATCATGACAGGACAGAGATTATTGCGCATTCATAATTAGTTTTTTGTTGGTGTAGAGTAGCGTTAATTAAGATTCAAAATATTGAAATATATATCGTGTATTGGAATAGTTTATTGGTTTAAAGATATATATTAGTGGTAACGATAAGATCGTTGTTCGATGGGGCACGGACGTTTGAGATCAATTTACTGTACGCCATGAATTTATTTGTTGTTTGACAATTTAATGGTGTTTTCAGTGTCGATCGTGGTTAATTAGATAGGCGTCGTGGCCCGGAGCTAGTCAAATATTTTAATATGAATGGATAGAGCGCCACCCACGTTTATAAAAATAGTATTCGCGGTTGGTTAGCGCAGCGTGTTATTAAGTGATATCTTTTATGAACAGCCAACACGAACGTCGCCGGTGGGGAAATGATGCAAATGAGCATTCTCGGTAGGGTTTTCGTTGTTGCGTTTCAATCTAAGTTGCTCGTATTGGGACAAGCATACTCTGCCGCTATTGCATTCACCAGAAAATTTCGTTTTGTTTAGTCACTTTGTTGTTTGTTGATTCATTATTACTTTGATGTTTCATTTTAAGTTATTGCACTCAATAGATCAACTAAGTCGCGTGTTACACATTGGCCACTAACCACTTCTAACATATTGCTTTAATTATATTAAAGATATGCAAATAGTTCAATATTGTAAATTATAAAGCTTTTAATTCCCATATTAAAGTTTTATGGCCATATAATTTAATTTAACGCTGTGACGTTTTTATATTATACCAGTATATCATTCAACGTTCCTAAAAAAACATTAATATTAATATTAAAAACGTCAGTTACTCTTTTTGACATCTAATTTTTTTGAATTGAATTGAAAGATGAGGACTCAAAACGGTGGTTTTCCCTCTTTAGCTCTGTACTCTATGAAACTACGGTTATAATAAATGTTGCTATGTCGCATCCACCCTCTATACTATGGATGGGAATGGAACAAGTAGGTACTATAAGTAAAAAATAATAAATGTGTATGGTGATTTATTCTCTTGACTTAGTTACCAAATAGCTATCATGACCTTTGAGTCGACAAACAATTTTAATTAGTTCATTTGAAACAGCTATCCGAAACAATTCCAGCAACTGATCTCATATCGATCCGAATTATAGGAATTCGTTTATCAGCAATCGCGGCCATACCTAATAACATGTCATTCGTCCATTTTAAATTAACGCAGAGAAACTCAGTTGACAGCGACCGCACGTCAAACACTGTGTAAAATAAAACGTAGTGAACACACGACAGATAGCCGACTTGTCGGCTACCGATGTCGTGCAACGATAACGTCCCTCCAGAATGATGAGTTAATTCGATAGTCTGAACTGAGCTTTATATCACTTAGGAACATAAATACGAATTGACGTGCCGGACAAATTTTATAGGTATGAGGCATCTGGAGATGTAGTCAAGTCCAGCTGTCGAAGGTCCGGCCATGCTGCATTTAGACGAGTAATTTATTGAGTGATTAGTTAGGCAACAAGGCATGAACAAGTATCTGTGTCTGATATATCCTCTTTGACATTCGAGTCGTGTTCGCTTAAAACTTAAATGGCCCTCACATGTGTTCGAGACAGGACACTTTATTGCCGCGTTAAATATTTTGGCGCATCATTCATTAAAACAATGTGAATTGTATTGTAAAGATCTTGCGCTGAGATTTTCTTGAGAAACAGATTTTTCTTGATTTTATTTGTTCGTAAGACGAAAGTTGCATTGAACGTGCATTAAATGAGTAATTATGTATTATTGGACTAATGGGATCAGAGTCTGTTCTAAATAATGTATTATTTAATTGGGTTAAATAATCGGGTGTCAAATCGAAGCAAAATGTTGATTATGTAGCACAATTATAGTGAAAACTCCGAAAATCATAAATTTGTTCATATTACTGGTGAAATGTGAGATCAAAGTGACAATGACGTAGTTCTGTTTATATGGTACATTTTAAAAGCCTGTATTTTAAGCCACGGTTTTAACAGAAAGCATTTACATATTTATCCCGTTTTCTCTTTTGTCATGAACCCTAATGGTAGAAAGAGATACAATTTACTGTTCGTAATGTCACGTTATTTTTTTGTTATGAATCAAAAAATATTACCAACCTATCTAGCATGAGTTCAAACTACAAAACTCTTTTTACGTTGGTGAGTTTAGTTAGTTCAATATAAAAGGAAGAAAGGGCACCAGCACTGAAGATGGGATGACCTCATAAAGATAGCTGGAGCAATGCGGATAAAGAAAACACAAGACTGAACGTGCGATCATCATCATTTTTTTTTTTTTTTTTTTTTTTATGGTGGATAGGCACGCGTTTGACCACGATCTCACCTGATGGTAAGTGAAGAGGCGGTCTACGGTGGAGCAAGCTTACCTATAAGATACCTATTAACTCTTGCTTTGAAGAGATCCAGATTGTACTCATGCGGAAACACAGACTCGGGCAGGGCGTTCCATTCTTTGGCAGTTCGCATAAGAAATGAAGAGGCGAAACGCTTAGTGCGTATTAGTGGAATGTCTACCGTGAAGCGGTGCCTGAGTGCCGTTTGTCTGGTAGTCCGATGGTGAAACGGGGACGGAGGGATTAGGTTGTGTAGTTCCTCGGCACACTCTCCGAAATGTATCCTATAAAAGACCTATAGGCTGGCAACCTTGCGACGGTGCTCTAGACTTTGTAGTCGAGCATCCGTTAGATCGTTGTCACAGATGGTTCATTATTTTTTATATATAAGTAATAGCGACTTCCCGTGGTCAAGCAGTATTTTTGCGACCGATTATTGTGAGATTTTTGGGTTCACTTGTTGGGTTGGGCAAAAGAGTTATTCAGGATTTTGCCATTGGGAAATTTTCAGGAGAGCACTGAGTTTACAGTAATATCCGATAGATGGCTCACAAGCTCACCCCTTAAACTGCCTACTTTTTATTTTTATTTCAACCAAACCTATCTTATTTTGGTTTTGAAAGCTTTCAAGCACTTTGGTACGAATCCCTGAACGTGCGAGTTGCATTTGACATGCATTTGACCGTATTTTTTTGTTATACAGTATAATGTTAAGCGCAAATTCGTTCAGTGCGCATAATATACAGCCATTAACTAAAATACACGGATATTGCGTGCTCGCTTTTTATGGCCCATTATTGATTGTAAACGGTATGAAAATGGACAATAAAGCCTCAGAAGACAAATATCTTATCGATTTTTTAAGTCAATGTGCAAGGCAGGCTTTAAAAATAATTGGTACTCCGCCTCTGAGCATATATCATTTGGAAGTGCAAAGAAATTGCTTCCTTATTAATGCGATTTATTGAGTCCTTTATCATTATTATTTGCATTGAATATTATCATAAAACTAGTAAATATCCAGTATATTATGCTATTTGTGTATTCGCATTTATCAATGTTGGATAACATGGATATTATTTTGCCGCCGATGAGGACCCATGTGCAGGAAGCTGTACGCAACTGCTTTTACCGGCTGAAGATGCTATACAGGGTGCGTGAATACCTCAGTGAGGACATAAGGATCATGCTGTGTGAGACTCTCATTCTTTCTAAGCTAAACTATGCTGATACAGTTTATGGTCCATGTTTGCTGGGCAGGAGTGAGAGACTCATCCAAAGAGTGCAAAATGCATGTGCTCGGTTTTGTTTTCACATACCACCACGTACACATGTCACCCCATATCTAAACAAAGGAGGGTTAATGAAGATGGAGTCTCGCAGAAAACTACACTTGGCAACACTTTTATTTGGGGTTGTACTCACTGCAAGACCAGACTATCTGGTAAAAAAGCTGGCTTGGTCGAGGGATCTCAATCAGCATAAAACAAGAGCATCCGCATATCTTATCTCGACACCTTCACATCGCACAGCTGCATATCGTGGCAGCTTTTCTTTCATGGCTGCATCTACCTGGAATGTTTTGTTGCCACCACAGCGTGCCTGCAAATCAGTATTCGGTTTTAAAAATGTGTACAAAAGATACCTATTGGAACAACAACAAATGTTTTGAATGGCTTACCTAGTTGTCCACACATATGTTTATAGTTATTTCCATAATAGCACGAATGCGGTTGTTTCACTTAGTAGCTTTAATTTATGAAATTATAACATTTTTCACACAGAACACACACTTACTGCGAAAATCACATAAACTATACATTTTTTCACAGCTTTTCTACATATAATGTCCCATAAGTACAAATTAACTTATTGTTAATTGTGTTATTTTTGTGTATGTTGTTATGAGAACAAATTATATTTGGCTTGGTTTTCATTGTTTTGAAAGGACAGTGGGGACAAATGAGAACCCCGAGTTAAACCTGACATTTTGACTTTTAGCGATATATGTCAAAACACTCAAACGTTATGGGTGCGTTCCATATTTTTCGGTTTTTGAAGTTTTGTGGGGCATTTTGTTTTTACTGTCGTATTTTATTATTATTATTTTTTATTTGTTTTATTTTTTCTATAACTTATAATTATATTGTATTTTCTATGGAATTTGTCGTCGCACTACCTTACTCGCAATCAGGGCACACCAGAATACCAGCGCTGTAGTGCTGATGTGCTGCAGTAGTATGCTGAGGTGTGTACCTTTTTTGGCACATCAATTTTATTTTTATTATAAGTAGTTTTTAGAAGTTAAGATTTGCCAAAATAAACGTTTCTTTCTTTCTTTCTTTCTTTCTGTTTATGGTAATAAATATAATGATATGTGTATATTTTTACCAACTATGGGTAATCAATTTTGTGCTTCTATTCGTGAAGCTATTTATAATTTCCGGTTCGAATTCAAATTTAATTCAGTGAAACAAAACAAGCTGGTTAAGGGTAGACCCGAGCGCCGTGTTTTCATAGTAACGTAATATAGGTTTAACTTTAATATTATTAAGATTTTATCTATTTTTTATAGGCTTATCATACCCAAAACATTGTTTTAATCATTATTTAAGTTACATACAATATGAAAAATTAAAAAAATAATTTTGAAGAAACGCGTGCCAACAAACATGCATTTCAGTGTGTTGACGACCGGATGGCGGAGTGGGTAGTGTACCTGCCTGCGACGCCGTTTGATTCCTTAAGACTTAAAACAAATCTTTGTGTGCATGAACATGGGGGTTTGTCTTAGTCTGGGTGTTTCTATGTATAATAAGTATGTATTTACAAAAGAAAAGTATATAATGTATTAGTATCAGTTATTCAAGTACCCGTAGTACAAGCTCTGCTTAGTTTGGGACTAGATGGCGTTGTGTGTGAGTTGTGAAATATTTATTTATTTTTTTATTTATTTTAGATATGATTTGTATATAAAAATAAATAAAAACTTAATAATATTAAAGTTAAACCCATATTACTTTTGTATGGAAAACAGCCAAGCAATTGTTTCCCCTTAAGCGTATCCAGCCTTGTACAATATTTTGCACGTACAAAATTAATCATATTGGCTCTTAAAATCCCATTACCCAGTACAGTCGGTTACACAGCAAATGTTCATAACTCAAATTTCTAATAACCATCTGAAATACCCAAGCAAGCCTTACCAATGATTATGATTGATACTTCTACTTAGCTAACGGTATAACACACTATGAAAATTCTATGGCTCTGCTGTTGGTAAAACTAAAATGGTAGTGATTCAAATTACGAATTAATTTAATAATGGCCCTAACGATGGTTAAGATACTGCTGATGTGTAATTTTAAATCATTCTAGTATGAATCGTACTTGAACAGTTCGTGTTCCGTAGGTATAGTGCTATTTATTTTATATTGGTTCATTTATGCTTGATAACCATGGTAGACCAGCGAAAGTAGTTTTTAGTTTCTCGCGGACTTCGAAACCATAGATCACTTTATAGTATTTTAAAAAGAAATCAAGACCTCCTAACATGTATTTTTCTTTTAAAAAACTCAGTGTATTTTCTAATATTGTTGTTAATTTAAAATTTGCGCAGCTGATATCAGTTTAATAGCCAAACATGGAAGAGATGCCGTGTGTGATCCGTTTTTTACTATCTTTAAAACAAAAAACACGTCTATACACTGCAGAATGACACGGCGTTTTATTTGCAAAACACGTGAAAAAAACGCAATGTACTAAAACAAAAGACAATAGCCGGCTTCTTTATAAGAAGTTGAATTGGAATTGATGAAGCATATTAAAGTGAAGGAATCTCGGTGGCAAAAAATCAATAAAGCACGATCGAACAAAAAACCTGCGAACAAAATAGAAGATCACGCGGTGAAAAAACAAAGTGTGCGTTCAAAATCTATTAAAGAAGTGTACGTGCTTGATAACGTCATGACAGTAGAATAGCTATTCAAAACGACAACAAAAATCGAATCACAGTCGATGTAATAAAGCTGCAAATAGTTCCTGTTTAGATATTCTAAGAAATAATTCGAGCTCAAACAGCTAATTAAGCAAAAAAACTAGTTTTTTGCATCGAACTATCGGAATGCAATAAAAACAGGAATGTCGTTTCGATAGATATAAACGTAACTTTAGTGTCAGTTCGATTTTTTTTGCCATAAAAGAGACGATGTCAATTCTTGACATAATAGCAATTTGCGATAATCCACAGCGGATTAACAAAAAAATAATGGATCCACTAGATATCATTCCGTAAACAGGTATTTATGCAGATGGTACCAGTTCTTCAACATGTTTACTGAACGGCCTCCAATTATTAGCGTAAGTAAAATATTGAAAAATTAATTGCACCAATCTGCAAGATGGGAAACCTGTACTAAATTGATTTTGATCAATGGCCATTTCATTCCAATTAGTGTTTTATTTACGAAATATTAATGTTTGTTGATTCCTCAGACCTTACTGGCAATTTCTTTGATTGATATTTTATTTACGGGCAAAGAATTATGGACTTCAAAACAGCGCCAAAATAAATTATCTCAAACCTACACAATATAGCAAAAAAAATAATGACGCTTATGTAAATGAATTGACCACAGATATAGATCTACATAGATAACGCAGATGCATGTACTTCGCGTGTCTCAACCCCGACCAAGCGTCGAGGTTGGTCGCTTCTAACTTCAGTCCACGCGCTTCTTTTGTCAGAGAAAATCATAGCGGACGGCTCCAGTTGAACGTACTGGGCGGATTGGCATCGGCGGCATCGGTGTCTTTGAATCGGTTTGGATTTCCCGTCACTAAATTTCGGCTGTGACGTCACAAAAGGTATTAAAAAGTCGGCACGCTTGGTTTCAATACAAATCGTGATACTTGCGTTATCTATGTAGATCTATATTTGTGGAATTGACCATAAATATTACTACTAAACTATCTTTTGTAACTACTTTGAATTAAGCTCTGCCTGTCATTCAAAGTGGACGCATAATTCATAATCAGCCTTAGGCCAAACAAGTTTTATTTACTCTATCTTATAACGGTATCGCAATTAATTCGCGAGCGGAACAGTAGCTGTCGCCCCGGTCGCTATTGAACGCTAACATGTGGTCGTATTACCGTGTCTTCAACTTTGCAAGCAAATAGAGTGGGAGCTCGTGGTAGGATAATATACGTCATTTTATAAAAGCTATGTTTTCCCTTGTGTGCATCTAACATAGGAACGTTTACCAAATATGAAAAAATACCCTTTTGAGAAATTTAAGAGGAAATTTATATATTACCGAAATTTTAAGGGTTCTGTTGAAAGGCACTGTGCTAGGTGTCTGCCAAAGGGAATGATTTCTACCATCACCATTAACAACATAATATCCAAATAAAACGTTTTATATTATAAGTTACCTATCTTTTTCATATTTCTCAAAGGCACACACAGTGAATCTATCAGTTCGGTTCTTCTTTTCTCTCAGTTATAAAAGTTGTAAGTTGGCCGGCCACGAGCTCCTGGGCCGTAAAGCAAACTAAGCTCTTGACTCTTGCAATGTTTATTAACTTGCATGGAGTCTTGAGTATGCGTCGGAAAAGTTACATGTTGTTTATTTTTGCTCTTCGTCTTCCGAGAAGGTTTGATTTATTTTCAAGTTATATTGGTGGTAGAGTTCTTGTGAACGAGGCCGAGGGACGAAGCTGCAACGTCAATTAACTTGCCACAGCCACCAGATTGAAGTGCAAACCGTGTTATTGTTGGTTGGTGAGATTAGGCACATATCATCGTTATCCTCTAAGGTAGCGAAGCATATTCAGCTTGACAAATAAGAGTAGAAATGAATAACACCTCCTCTGCACTCTTCATATATGACGTTCCAATTACAAATCAACCAATTAGCACAACCCAGTTAATTAATCGGATACTTTTTCTACTTTGACAACTTTATTGTAATGTTGCCAGGAGAGATAAATCAGATTCCGTTTCTAGACTATTTTGGCATGCTGTAAAAAGTTCTTTGGAGGGTTTTGGGTGTTTATGAGTTAAACGCCATCAACTATTAGGTGGACTAAAGAGTGATGGTATCGAAGAGGTGAGTGTGATACTTATTTATCAGTTCGAGAACTGAGACAATGGACTTCGGCAGATTTTATGAATAAGTGACGCCTTTTGTGAGTAAGTAAACGGTTGATTGTATTGTTGCAGCTGTTTTCTTTATGCTTGTCAATTAATGCCTGTATTATTAAACCGGTATAAAAAAGTTGTTTTGTTTTAATTTATCCGCTTTCAGTTGATTTGATTCGAGTTTACAATATCTTGTTGTGATTTATTGTTATAAACTGGCTGCCTAACTGCACATTGGTCTAGTGGTTTGCGTATGCGTGCGATATTGCATACGATACGCATGGTCTTCAGGGTTTAATTCTAAGGATGAATAAAAGTGTTATTGGGATATTTCCGTCGTTCGTTCGTTGGATTATGCCCGGTGGATAGCGATTGGCTCACCTCCTATCACATGGGACCCAAACATAATAGGTGAAATGTGGGTGTCAAATGCATCTGCCACACCCTTTTGGGTTATAAAGGCGTAATGTATTATAGATTCCCAAGTCTAAACTTGTTTGAACATCCTACTAATTGCCAGATCAATCTACATTCCTACACTTCTTATCAGCTGTTAATTCAGTGTACGGTCAGCTCTTTCATTTGACTATTTCTTCAACCAAATTAGCATTGTTGATTGAGCTTACAATGTAAAATGTTCAATAGGCTTCACTAACGACCGCAACATGACTCTGCGGTCTGATCTATAGATCTTTTAGACTCAATTTCACCAAGCTTCTTAAACTACGGGTTAAATTAAACCCGTATTTCCATCTCTTTCTTTCATTTAATGCTGGAACGGGTCAGAAAAGCCGAAAGCTGTAGTTTAGAGCTAAATATCTGTTTTATGCTGTTGGTAATTGCTTAATTGGTTCCGAAACTGAAATACCCCGTGCACAATCTTATATGCGTGACGAAATGATGTCTTGTTATAACCATCAAATCGAAATACTTCTCTCAGAAATTAATTATTTTTATTTAAACTATAATATTAGGTAATTAAGCAATCAAAAGATATCTTGATTACACAATTATTTTGTCTTATTAGCAAAGTTTATGATGATTGCAATGCTTTCTTTTGCCTCGATTTATAACTTCATAGAGTATTATAAAGTAATTATTAAATTTTAAAATTCTTATTGGTTGTGAAAGAACAACTTATAAATCATAAGTGATTACGGCGTCATTGCAATTAAAATTTCATTTAATTTCATTAAGCTTCTAACCGATTTTTAAACCAATAAATTATTTTGTATACATACATTTATGCGTTGCATTAGATAGGTTAATATTAATATTTTAACTTCTATGAGGCCAAATAAAATTGACGTCTTTAGCATCATTAGTATATTGTATAATGGCACAAGCACTAGATATTTTATTTTTATTTTTTCAGCCAATATTAATGTAAACGTATACTTTCATATAAGTTACACTGGTATCTATTTTGATATTAACATGATTCGTCACTGCTGCGAACCCTATCACGGCAGGGTACAATTTAATGATAAAATACTTAATCTGCATCTTAGTAAACCTTCGTATTCCTTGACATCGGCACCGTGTAATCGTTACTTGAGTAAGCTACTCGGCTACCGGCGAGATAAGATGGGGTATGGCTATCCGACCATCGCTCCTATGCTAATTAGATGGACCCGCTTAATTATGTTGTGTATCATCTTTATTATTTTGTAATTTTGTGCTGATAATTAGCTTATCGCAATTGATATATTTAATTAATTGTATTATATATTTTATTCATTTTAAGATTGGAATTCATATCTGCCGACTGGAATGTAGATTTTGGATCAAAAAAGGAAAAAATGTCTGCCATCTGTTGAAATACTCTTTCATTCATGAATTTATGGTTAAAAAAGTTTGTCTGTTATGCTATGGTGCATCATCAATCAACTATTCCAAAAAAACGTTTCCTTTTTTGAGACGTAGCTAGCGTACGGATCAATTGCCTTTTTTTTGTAGAAAATGTCTCGGACCAGTGTCGCACGATCTTCCCGCGGGATTCCTTCTCGTAGCTTCACCGTCACTGGACCGTCCCTTCCTCTAATTGATCTCAATGCTCGAGACTAATCGACCCGACATGGTAATGACTCCTAGTGCCGTTGAGTCACTCCCGTGGACCATGGTCATGATAAATACCTGGACAATGTTACAGAGTTCTCAACTATTTACCACTAGGTTACTCTTGGTTTCAAGTTTACTTCCATTTTGTACCAGCCTTAGTTCTAGGTCAACAAATAACTTCCCTCCGTATGTGTTGGCACGGTGTTAACTGTGTCCAACCTGTTGCGGTTAAAAGCTTAACGTGACACTTCTGATTGCCAGCCTGTGTCGAACACAAATACTACAGTCAATGCTTAAGCAGCACGTTTTGAACATTTTGATACTACAATGAACATCGTAAGTAAACTACTTGGAAAAGCACATAAGTAAATACTGCAAGCTAACCCGACAATAAAATCAGCTATAATTACAAAACTTACGCGCAAAATAAAGTGTAAATAACAAACAGCAAATAACACGCATTACAGCACTACATTATTAAGCGTGCTAGTCAATAAATTAACAAGAGGACCATAATTTCAAGCACAAAGTAAAGGCAAAGGATTCATCGAATAATTGTACTGCCAATAGCTTACGCGGCTTTATTTTTTCACTGGCGGTGTGAAGTAGCCGATGGTATTTTAATGTGACAGCTGAACACATAACCGCACTTAATTTTGTCCTAATGCGAGCACCCGGCCATAAGAATCTTGGCCTTTAGTTCGCTACGTTTTTCTCTCGAGAATATCTGTGAACTGAATCGGCGATGAGCCAGATAAGGCGAGTGTTTCTTTAAATATGCAAAGTGCAAACTTTGTGGAACTCTTTCGACAGGATGCTGAATAATTTTACACGCTCTTAATGGTTCTCGTGTCGTTTTAATTCAGCTTTGCGGTGTCGCGTTGACACGGTTTAGCGAAATTAAGTTAAAATGCTTTTAATTAGAATAAATGGTATTATATTTTGAGTGGAGTTCTGGGAGTAATAAAGCAGATAAAGGAGAACAACAAAACAGCTGATTGGACATGTAGTGTTAGTAAGATTACCATAATTAATGAAAAGGCTATCAAGTATAGGTTGCATTGTGTACAGTTTATAGCAAATAAAATCTATCGGGGTGTAAATAACGAACTAGGATGTTCGCACTAGTGCCGCCGTCTCCGGCGATTGTCAGGCGCGGTGTTGCCAGCATCGCCTCGCCATAATTTACTACCCGGCAAACACTCAGGCATTTTTCTAAAAGACAATACAAGCCTCTCGGCCAACGGAATATTCAGAGTGCCTGAAGAATTCTCATTCTCGCACCCGCTAATGAATAGCTATTCTTTGAGCATTTTAACTATGGCCTCGGAATGGAATTCGAGTGTACAGGTTTCTTAAAAGGTCCCTCGATATGCGTCGGACCCTTTCCGCTTCGCTTAATTTATGGACACTCATACTTTTTTGCTTCATTTCGTATTAATTATGGACCGAATAAAAGTTTCGCGCGCTGACCGACATTGGAATTTTAGGTGATACAATAAGTTTAACCCTATTTTCTGTCTACTCCGTCTAGCATGTCCGAGATTTGTCCTTGAAATACCGTATAATTTTATTATAGAAGCGTGACGTTGACGTTATTTCGAAATTCTTCATTTGTTGTCATGGGGGCGCTGTCGGAGGCTCACTGCAGGTCGTATCGTAACTAATTTCGACAATTACTCATCTCCCAAGAGAAAATTGGGTTTTATTGTTCTGTAATAGAAAACAATGATAATAAGGCAATAAATTACATATTAGATACGGCTGTCTGTCATAATAATACTGTAGTAGTTTAAGCTCTTGCTGATTTATATTCAAAGTATGTAAGTTCACTATTACGGAGTGTTTTGGATTACAGTTTTTTAAAGAGAGCTTTCGTCGGTCGTTGTCATCGTGTTCAGAATATATTAATACTAATTAGTGTTTTGTATCTAATCATTTCGTAGTACATGTCGAAGAGTTCTTTGGCGGGATGTTTTAACTCTTTGTTAAAAAGACCTTTGACACTACAAAGCGCTTCCTTTTCACAGTACGTTGCTGACAGCGTGACAGGATGAAGTCAAAAAGTAGGACTTTTTAAGTTATATAAAATTGTGAAGTAATATTTTATTTTATTTTGAGGGTTTTAAAATATGCTGGTGTGTTATTATTGACTGGTACAGAGTATTCACCAAAGTAATCAATTTAATTTCATCTTTTAACAACATAAAAACACACTCAACCCAAAAATCATTAAAGCTTCTCGAAAAAGTTTCAATACATCAAAGGTTACTCATCATTCCACGAACACCTTATTTTTTTTTAATTTACGGTCAAAGATAAGTTGTTCGTGAACCATTACAAACAGCCTTATGAAATATTGCAATGATCAACCAACAATGCACTGTAAAAGCTGCGAGGCTTTACGCAAACAATGTAATCTCCTTTGCGAACCGGAACATGATTTATTTAAGAAAATCCACATTCGAATTTCAAGTAACGGAACGGAACCATCTATACTTAATAATCTGTAGTTAATTTAAAATTCTCAAGTCAGGAGAAGACCAAAATATTCTTAAAATATCGAGCTATTATTAATATCCATAATATACACAGTATGTCCGACAAAGCAACTATTATTAAAACCAAAGTATCAGGCATGATAAGTAATAATATACACAGGATCAAATTATAGGAACGAAAAAAATACATTAACATAAAAACATATACATAGCATCACGCCTATATTACCCAGAAGGGTCTGGCAGAGGAGTATTACATCCACATTTCACCTGTTATGTTTAGGTCCCGTAAGATAGGAGGTGAGCTTATAGCCATCCACCGGGCCCAATTCCTTTCAGGATTTTTTTGACGGAAACTACAAAAATAACACTGGCCGCCACGGAAATCGAACTCGAGACCTTGAAATGAGAGGCACATACGCTAACCATTAGACAATCGGGGCAACATTGTCTTTTTATACGCAAAATTTAATTCCTAATTTAAATACTCTATGCCATAGAGTAGTGAAATTAGGCATTATATTTCAAGCCAAAAGCCAGCGTTTGACTTGAGGTTGTAGCGAAGCAGGTACAAATAGTAAATAAAGCTAATAAACATTAATTAAGGATCGACACTTCACGTGATCAGAAGGCTGGTTTTTACTTTGCTCAAAGGTTGAGCATTTCAATTCAACGCGGCAATGCCGCCAGCCTTCTGGGCACGTCACCCGCATTTGACATTGATGAAGAAGTATTTTTTGACGCATAACTTTTAAAATGTTTTAGTTCTATTTCTCTTTCAGCTGTACATAGTTAGGTATGATTTTGTTATTTTATTATTTAATTTTGTATGTCTGTAAAATACATTTTCTTGTTACATGTAAGTTATTAAATCAATTATAAACATTGCCAGTGTTATACTATACCATGAAAGCTTGACGATCTGAACTATGGATACTGTGTAGGTATATTTGGTTTAAATTAGACTAAAAATTATAGTTTTCTTTTATACTAGTTTCCGTCCGCGGCCCCGCTCGTGTGGTACGTCGATAAAATGTAGCCAATGTTTTACATCTCCTTACCAATATTCATCAAGGTCGGTCCAGTAGTTTCGAAGCCGTTTCAGTACAAACAAACACAAAATATTTCCTTGTAATAATAGTGTTAAAAGCGACCGTGGCGCCATGTATAAGGCATCGGCCTTACAGTGGAGAGGTCAAAGGTTCGAATACTGTCCATTAGACTACGAACCTGAACTTCCTCCTTACACAAGCAAATTAAGCTTAACTGAAGGGATCAACAAGAATACTTGTCATTTGTGTTTGTAAATATTATGTATGTTTATAGTTTATTAAATAAGAAATAAAATATTTTACAGGCATTAAAATTTGTAAATTACAAATAAAAGCTTATTTTAAACAAAAAAAATAAAAATATATATATCAACTCACTGCACGTCACAAATCAATGTGGGTATATGGTATGCGTACAGGAAATATTCAAATAGAAAAACTGACTGATACTGCATTATAATGTGCTTCCACAATATCCAATGCATGAATAAATAAAGGACGCTCGTAAAACATTACGTAACGCCACTTAAAAACAATTTGACACACGTTATCTCTAAAAAACACTAAAAGGCATTTGGTGAAGTTTATCACGTCCTCATTTCTATTCAAAATGAAACACCGGATGCATTGACTAAACGTTAAAAGGACCGCGTAACTAAAAAATAAGCCAGTCACATTATTATAAACAATGCCCAACAAGCCATTACTGGGTGTATCAATATGAAAACATAAAGAACAAAACACGATCCTTGTCTCTCTTTATATGCAAGAAACACCTCATTAAATGTTTGTCATACAATTTACCTATCTGCATTAACAAGCCTATACAATGAGATAAAAAATGCTTAAAGGTAGCCGCCCAGCCATAAGTTTATTCTGTAACTTTCAGTTGCGACTATCGTGCGGCAGTCGCGCAACTTGCAATGTTGTGAATGTAAATATTTTAAAATAAATACCTACGGAGTGATCGTGTCTACTTGACTTACTTATTTACTTACTATCAAATTAGATAGCATTTGAATTTTTAAGAAGCTTACCAAATTTATACTGAAATTGGTTTTATTCTTGATTCTTTGTTTTTTATTGTACACAATAAAATTACATTAGAACTTAAAATATAACATTAATTACCATGCACAAAGATGAGCTTAATTCAAATTGAATTTTCGCCCAGCAAGCCTTTGAAACAGAAAGAAAAAATATTACTAATATATAATGTTGTACATCACATTACAAATAGAATAAGTAAGCAATGACATTTTTTTTTATTTAAACATTAACTATTTTTATTATTTATTTACTTAAGCTTTTAAGTCATTTATTTTTAGGTTAGTTGATATTTAGTTATTTTAAATTAAAAGTTATCAATTACAACAACTTTAATACTATACGAGCAACTATAACCAAGCAACTGATTGTGATCGCTCTTACATAATAAAGGTCCGCGACTTTCAATAGACCGCAACATGCCTGAGTTATTCAAATGAAGTTTTATACACGTTCCTGTATGCTAGACATATTCGATAATTTATACTAACAATGCTACAGCCTCTATAACTTTGTGACATTTAAGGCACTTGTTAGACTGGGCTATAACTTAGCTCCAATTTTTAGGGCCACATCTTAAAAAACATTAAGAAAACTTGAAAATAATGAATTGAAGGTTGATTGATTGAGATTTTTACAAGTAAAAGAAGTAATCGACTACATAAAATTGCAATACACATTACTTAATGACAATTTATACTCGTATGTATAAATGACGAAAAGTCAAAAGTCGTTTGCAGAAATCGTAGCTCGGAGCGATCCATGACTATTGTCTACGCCCCGTAGTAAAAGTAGAAAGACGTGATCTTAAAAAAAATGTTGATCCCATCTAAATTTCGTTCATCTTGCATATCGGACGCAAAAATAGTTTTGTCTGCAAGGGTCTTAAGCCTACGTCAGCATTTTGAAATTGAATGCAATAAAATTAACGATAAATTATAATAAGCTTTATTCAAATTGTATTTCGCTCCTGTCTTACCCTTCCTTAAATAGCAATCGCTTTATATTGGACGTTAATATGAAGTAAGATTGCAATTTATATGCAGCATGACTTTACTATCTTACTGCAATATTTTTTTTATGAAGTTTATTAACAGCGTATAATCAAAAATGTGTAGATTTTTCCCTTTTTTAACAGGTTTTTTTTACATTGCATTTGTAGATAATATAATTATAAAAAGCTTATAAATTGAGTTAATAATAAATATCAACTAAACACGAAACAGTCAATACCTTATTAGTATTGTAAGCAGTACTGTGGTACTAATACCGCGTAAGTACTAATACACAAAGTGAACAATGCTGCCTGTTAATTGTCCCGGGCGTGTCCCGGCCCCGGGATTACAGTACGGACCTTCGTTAACACGGGATTTAGCTCTTTGATACTCCCATACGGCCTGTAGTTTGGTAAATACGGAAATGAGCGAATCGAGATTTTTCCCGGAAAATGTGCCGGCCATATCGGAGCGGATATTAGCTGTTTTTGTTATTCGTATGTGAATGTGGTGATATTGGATCCGTTTATTCGGGTATTAAAAGTTCTTTGGGATTCATTATTAGCAGGGACCCCTTTGTTTAGATACACAGATTCATATACAGTAACGAAAGCGAGCATTACACGAAAATGTATAAACAATACTAACATTAAAAACTGACATTACATTAAGCTTGAATTAAATCAATGTATTAGTATCAGTTATTCTAGTACCCATAGTACAGGATTTGCTTAGGTTGGGACTAGATGACAATATGTGATTATTGTGTGACATTTATTTATAAAGACGAAACACAAAAATCTGGAAAACTTATTTCATTCATAAATTAATAAGACTATTTAAGTAACGTTGAGTAAGATGATAAAGACTTAGTAGCACGCTGAAATAACAATAGCTCCGCCTCCCGTTAAGTAAAGGTTAATTTAATATATCAATGCAACAATAAATAAATAACTTTAAAACAAAGACCGATTTGCTGTGAAAGTCAAAGTCACAAGTAACTACAGCCAGTTTGTAAAATGCCGGCATTCCTAGCAATCCAACTTTCTTTCGTAGCACATGTTAACAAAGTCCCCGTTACTGTGGAAGATTTATCAGCAAGTTCACAAACTAGTTCATAGGGTCAGCCACACGACTCACGACTTTTTGATCTAGGTACAAACGACTCCGGCCATTGTGTTCCCGTGCCATTCATTAAAACTATTTATAGCTCCATCCCTATTGGAATCATTTTGACGAGGATTGTTGAGTATGTCGTGAGTAATAAATGGCAAATTCTATAGCTGTTTTTTTATATAGGTTCTTTACTTAGGGGATGATCGATATGATGGTCCAGAAAAAAGGTTTCAACACTTTGAATTAAGGAAATGGAAGCAAGGAAGACTTAGGGTATAGTTCTTATTACGAATTTACTTTACACGTGTTTTGCTTAAGAGCTTAGTTTAATAGTATATTCATACAGTAATCAGGATTTCTTATTTAAAATTTTGAATAAAAAATTTAATAAAAAATTAAATAATAAAAAAATTGCTTATTGAACTATTCCCGGCAATTTGCGGACGTCCGCGGGACGCCCACATCTTAACCTTTTACAAAAGCTAAAGATTTGAGATAAAGTTTTTCTTTTGTGATGTTTTTACTTTAGAACTACAATTGAGGTTAGTGGAAAGGTTGGTATATTTTCTGGTTATTGAAATATAATGGGCTATTTATATCAGTTTTTTTATAAATGCCAGGTTTTTTTCGTTCATTCAATTTGTGTAGGCGGTTTGCATAAACATCTTTAGGTAAAAGATATACTATATCTAATATTGAACAGATTTGAGACCTTTTTTACAAACATGTACTACGAAAGGTCAATTTAAAAAACAAATTAAAACAAACGGTCATTATCACATAGGGAGAGCAGTTTTATTTTTATTTTCAGTAGAGTTCAATATCTTGGAAAACCCATAGCTCTTTCTATATTATATATATAAAATTTAACTTTTTTTTTCTGGTTACGGCATCATGCGAATGGCTGTACCGATTTTGCTAATTATTTTTTGTTGTATTTGTTATGGTCAGGAGATGGTTCTTATGAAAGAAAAATTGAGAAATTTTAAACGCGGCAAATTAGATAATTTAAAAATACTTAACCACTATATTATTTTTTTAATGTACCCTTATATTTTGACAATATATATTCGTTAATGTAACCTTATAGAGTTAGACATAACATTGACAAAATGCGTGCTGCAACTATCGTCAAAGGTGATGTAAGTTTTTAAAGTATGGATAAACTTCAAATGAGAACGAACCACGGCCTCTAGGAAATTCTGAATGCACGGGTCATATTAAACTGGACGGACAGGGCAACGCCTATCAGGTCAACTAATCTATATAAATATAAAAATGAAACCCGTTTTCCGTTGTCTCGACATAGTATGAAAACGGCTCGACCGATTTGGCTGATTTTTTTTTGTAGTTTTCTAATACTCTGTACAAGGTTCTTACGGAAAAAAATATTAAGAAATATATATAAAAATGAAACCCGTTTTCCGCTGTCACGACATAGCATGAAAACGGCTTGACCGATTTGGCTGATATTTTTTTTGTAGTTTTCTAATACTCTGTACAAGGTTCTTACGGAAAAAAATATTTAGAAAATCTCTCAGAAAGATTGAAAAATATACATTTGATTTTGCATCAGGGAAATAGGTATTCATTTTTATATGGAGGATGTTATAGATTCCAGTTCAAATTGAATAGGTACGCATACATAAGATAGGTCAGCTATACAAAATAAAGTAGTGCATCAAATTTACGCTAAGGCGGTACGAAGTTCGCCGGGTCAGCTAGTTAACTATAAATATAATGCAGACCGCAATCTCCAGGATTCAATTCGCAAATCAAAGCTAATTTTATTCAAATCTGCTCATCATTTACCTTGCCTATACAACTAAAATATCTACGAAGGATTTCGCAATCATCTCCCAGCGGGCGGATTAAAGCTCACAAGAGGACGCCAACAAAAAATAAGACAGTGTCTGTTGATAGTTCGATGCCCATCTTATGTAATTTCTGTAATCACCCATTACAAGTGCTCCGGGATTTAATAGCTATTCATAGTCAAGGCCATGGCATTGAACTTGGCAAACTCGGCTATAAATACGGAAGCTCACATTACATGCTGAAATACTTGAATGTTTTATTACCAAAATACTGTATGAAATTAGTGTAATTATATACAAAATTAATTTCCTATACATTGCTATCTCCTGACTATTATACTAAATGTCGTTGCAGGAAACGACGTAGTGTAATTATATGTATATTGCATACCTAGATATAACCGTAAGCATATCCATTATAGTAATTGTAACAAATACATCGTCAACAAACGGAAGAATGTGTCATTATTTTTTTATTGCGAAGAAGAAGTAATTTGATGTAGGTATTGATACTGGCTGGTATAATTTGTTCGTAATTTTAACATACAAACTTAATAGCCTTATTTTGTAATAGATGACAGAAGTAAATTCTTAAACAATAATAATAATAAGTATGTATTTACAAAAAAAAAATCAGCAGTTATTCTAGTACCCATAGTATCTCTAAACTCTGCTTAGTCTGGGACTAGATGGCGTTGTGTGTTAGTTCTGAGAATTTTATTAATTATTTTATTTATTTAAAGTATATTAATCAATTTGTCTTTTTTGGCTCTGTTAGTCACATTAATGATTATTTAATTAGAAATATTTTTTCTTTACGTTCCTCTTTGCAAAGATCAACTAATATGGAACTATTTATGTTCACCTGAAGATAAGCCTAGGCTCGATTGCAGACTATAAGCTAAAGAAGAGAATTATATCTTGTCTATACTGAACAGTGGGAAGACACAGGCTTGATGAAGATGACGATGATAGATTACATTTGTACTCAACATCAAAATCCATACTGCCTCGCTTGTCTAGCTGGTAAATGGCGAATGCGACCTCTCACCGCCTGGTTTCGGGTTTGATTCTAGGATCAGGCAAAGTGTAATTTAAAAAAATTCTGTCAGGAAATTATCAATATCAAAACGGAGTTGAAATCGTGCCTGGTTTTTGGCGATAGGCTCACCCAATATCACAGATCTAAAGTAGCTTTTGTCTGAAAGTGTAACAAACATTCACATGTACATCATAGCTACATGCATATATATGTTCCCGTATCATCAGATTTCACATACATATAATACGTGTCCAATCACTTGCTAGATTGGAATCCAGGTATTAACTAACAACGCACTAACACTACGAGGTAATGGCTATGTGTATGCGTAATTGGGAAAGCAGTTAGCAAGATTTAATTTGATTGTCCTCTGGCATAACAAACTATAACAGTTCTAGAGTATATTGACCTATATCATAATTATCAAAGTCTTTAATCACTGCTTCTAGTCGGACTGATTCCGCTGAATATCAGTATTTTATATAGATGTGTGGCGGTATCCGCACATGACAAATGACGGATGACATTGATAACGTCAAGAAGTGACACACACGTCCCAAATGTCAAAGAGCGCTGAATCGCGATAACTAATTGTTCACAGAGTGTATACATGTATACCACTTCGAAGACGGTACCGTTGGACAGCTGTCCGCCAGGCAATACCACCGAGCCTGGTCGGAGGATCCTCCTTTTGTGGTGGAGGAACATCACACCCGTTTCTATTCAGGCGTGTTCATTGTTATGTTAAGATGGTGATCTATCCGTGGCCGACCACGATAACCGTTGGTTAACCCACCGATCGATCGAACCACGTGGCTTTGACTTAACCACGAGCTTCTAACAGTTTTACAGGACAACCCATAAACAGAAAATAAATGAACAGACACGCATCAAATGGACAATCACTCCGAAAGAGACATCTCATTCAAAAGCTTATAAGGGATCATAGAAAATAGTCAGATTGTGATGAGTCCGGTCACAAGAAAACATTATGCAGTAGTTCAACTGCAGGGAAAATCCGTAACAATAAAATAACATAACATAACATCACTGTATTACCCAGCAGAGTGTGGCAAAGGTGTACAACACCCACACTTCACCTGTTATGTTAAGGTTCCATGGGATAAGGAGAGAGCGTATCGCCTTCCACCGGGCACAATTCCAACTCCGTGCTGCTATTGTGAATTTCCGACGGAAAGTTCACAAATAACACTTTGCTTAACCCGGGAATTGAACCTGAGTCCTCGTGGTGAGAGGCGCATACACTAACTACTAAACCATCGAGGCAGTGAGACAATACAATTAAAATTCGTGATATTCATGGATTTTAATTGTATAAGAAGCTAGAAATCTAATCTAATAATCTCGTCTAGGAAGATAGAAATATTGTATGACGAATCATAAGTAATGCAGTGCAGTCATTATTTTAGATTTTTGTTAAAAAAAACCTTACCTCTAAAAAGTTATGATTTTATACCTCATGTAAGAAGAATATACCATTCACAGTAAAGTTGTTGTTTAGAATCAACTAAATTAGTCTTTACTAGTAAAATAAAATAAAATCCTGACAGTCGATAAAATGTGGACGATCTTATTATTCATGTTGTGCACATTTATTAGTTCTTCATCTGAAATGTACATAATGAAACAAAACAAAATACTTAATTCATTCACTCACTTCATTAGATGATTTGATAGACTTGGACTACTGCAATTCAACTTTATGATGTCCATCTCAGTTCGTTCACGACTCGTCGACTTCACTACACGTTGTTCTCTCCTCACGATCGCTCTGTGACATCTAATTACTCGCCAAATTAAGCCACGGCATAGAAACTTTCTTTACAACTGTCTTTTATTTGTATTGATTTGATGTTTACCAATTTCGGTATTCTAAAACATAGACATTTATTGTATTGTTATTTAATCATACTATGGAAGCAATACAAAGTACCAACTTCACTGATGTAAGATATACCTTATTGGCAGGAATATAACACACATAAATTAAAGTGACACCTGTGTTCTTTTTTCCAGTGTAACAAATATCACTTTTTAATTCAGTAGGGTTAGATTTTATGGGTCGGATAAGATTTATTTAAAACCTCTGGAATAGGCCCTAAATGTTGTGTTGTAAGTGAAAATTCATATTATAATTATATATAAATTAATACATAACTTAAACACACAATGATAGTTCACGCAGCCTAAAAAACATGAAATTTGACAACTATATACCTATCTAATGAAAAAGAATGAAAATAAAAATTAAAATATTTAGGTTCAACAGAAACAATGAGACACACATAAATTCAGTAAAGATAAAAAAAATAATACAGTAATTTACAAGGCTGTAAGCCCCAAAGCAAAAATTGCCCTAAATGGGAATTGGTTCAGCACATAGAAATATCTATGGTTCAGCATATGCCAAACGAAGGATCGAAGCTTGGCGCTGGTTTTCAACCAATCCCCCAGTGACACGGATGACAATCTGTTACTTATGTAATAAATAAAATTAAACAAACAAAATGAAAGAAATAAAAAGAAAACAAAGATAAAACATAAATATAATTTTAATTATAATTTATGTCATGTATTTACAACGCAAAATAACTCTATCTAAGGCATTGTTTACTTTATGTGCTGGCAATTCAACTTCACGCATAAGGAGGTTTATATTAAATCATGAAAGACTTTAAGTTTAGGTAAATTCGTTAACAGGCGTATAATTTTAATCACCTAGAATTAAGATGATCTAAAACTTTAATTATACAGATAAATAGAATGATTTGCATGTCGTAATTTATTTTGCCTAGGCTTTCCAACTAGATTAAAATAAATAAATTAACTTATTAGAAACCATTTTCTGTGATTCGTAATTACTACCTACTTACCAATACGTTACTTTCATAACACATTATGTTATCTGCCCGCTCCCAAAACGTCAAAGTGGCCAAGAGATCTAACAAAACGTAACATACGAATCCATATACGGCACACAAATGAACGTGTCACTTAATAACTATTTGTCACCTGACACTTTTCTAATAAGATACCTCCAAGCTTTCATAAGCTGCATATTAATTCGAAAATTAAGCCTGTAACGAACAAATTGCTTCGACCTCTGCGAAGCCAATATGAACACATTAGTACTACGTACTGTCAGCACGAAAATTTTGTAACCTCATGCCGGTAGTTATTTTTCCGAAAATATTTTGGTACATTCGACAAATGGGAATTTGTAGTTACAAATGAAATTACGAAGACAGAGGCTTACTTTAGAAATATATTAATAACCCTGAACTGTAGGTCTTTTACGTGTGCCTTTCATGTTTCAAGTTTCAAGACATGAGATTTAAAATCTTGTAAAACATTGATTGAAATTGTTAGTTTTTTTGTGTTTCGATCTTTGATGGAGTTAAAAACTTCGCTCTTGTAGAATTATTTTAGGTTTTTTTATAATGTTAACCTAATTAATTTAATTATGTTAAAAAAACAATAACTATGAATCTTTTATGTAGCAATTGAATAGTCCCGCTTGCACCTCACGAACTAATGATTTAACTGCACAAAAGGAATGTCTCGAGGTGCGACCACGAAACGCTTATCTCAACTTCTAAACTATCCTGCGTTGTTTGCGCTCTCTAATTGGCTAATTGGCATACGACTGAAGATAGATCAACAATTGCAATCTCTTCCTAGTTCGGTTAGATAATGCATCCGTTGGCTGCCCTGATGAAATGCTAAGCGATCGGTATCGGGGCCATTGAAATACGCTTCACGAGCGGTAATTGTAATATATTACTGCGGTAATTTAATACTTGTTTTGTAAACTTGTACTAAGGTCATTACTATTAGAGTTGGCAAAAACGGCGCCGCGTGTGGTCGGTGTATGAGATAGTACGCTGAAATTATAACCACACCAATTTGATAGACTCTTCTCGCGATATTACTAACGTCTTATCCGTTGACGCCCTTTCATTATACACATAATAATATAAGTATTTTTATAACACACACATGTACTTTTGGCAGATGATAGACGGGTAACGTATGAGGAAGCGCGGGCCATGGTATGTCTTTCTTGTCCATTGATGGTTGTTCTTAAAAGACTGTGTAAGGTTCGCCTAATATGACGTGTAGCATATTTGATTTAAACGTAAATGTTATCGCTATAGTGTTAGTTAGTTAATTGAATAGCAGTGAACATTGTTTGTTCGTATTTTAATTATATGTGGGTATAAAACGCTATGATGTGTACTTAGCTTGTTATCGATTGATGTCATCGTAATAATTATGTACATCTAAACAATATGTTCATATAAAATTTCGTAGGTGTCGTTAGATGAGTAAAAGATTAAAACATAAAATTACTTTAGCTAGCCTTTATGCTCAAGGGGTTTGGCAATAACGCAACAAGCAGATAAAGATTTTGTTTTTAACAGAAAGGTATATAACAACCTCGCAGAATCAAACAGCTGAACATTATTTATACAGTATGTGTAGATTTGTTAGTAGATAGCATAGGAAAAGTATAAAGGTTCCAGACGTCTCGGCGATTGTCACCAAGACGTCCAAAATCGAATAAAATCTTATCTAAGACATCAAACCCTGGTCCGCACAAACAGCTGTTTCACTATCGACTATCAATCAACAAGACAGTACCGAGTAAAAAACCATAGTATTAAATTTCTCCCGATAAGTCTCTGTCTATAAAATTAACAGCGCTATCAGCCGGATTGACGACTTGAAGGTATTTTAGTCAATAAGACTTTCCATTGTTTATGACCAACATTTGCGCCTTTAAGGATTGTCTTTCATTACTATTATGTAGCATGTCAACTACTCTACAACTCATTTCATCAGACCTGAGACTCCTAGGATTCTAAAATGATAAAGTCAATGGTATTTCTAAAATGGTTAAGACAAGGATTTTGCTGTTTATTAAGTGGCATTTAAATATCTTTTTAGTAAAATACGAAGCAAAAATTTAACGCTAAGATCAAGTCAAACCCAAAACTGTTGTAACAGGAAAATCTTTTTCAATCTGACCACAAGTCCAGATTAGTGAGACACAAATTCGCAGCAAGAAATCTTCTATTAGTCATTGGGATCTTCGATAAATGGCGACTGCCTTAGCCCAAACAAGCTAGGGCTTCTTAAATAATTCCTTTACACATCTTCGTATTGCCAAAGCCCACCCTAACTGCGAATAAATTTTTAAAGCTGTGCGCACATAAAAGGGAATACTAGAGTGTTATTCGAAAGTGCGGAAATGCGTCCCATACATCAAGTCAGGAAAATAGAAAAACAGAGGGAAGATAAAATGTTAGTACATTGCCGTGAAATGTAGCTACAATTGCGAAAGAGACAAATAGCTCTTTGACTGCGACGGCATATTTTATATGCACTTGTTGTGTGGACAGCAAGGGAATGTCAATCTTAACCGAAACTGAACAAACGTAAAAATGTCACTGAAGCATGCGAATTTCAAAAAGCAAACTAGAAACACGGTGTGTGTGACGGTTTAGAATTTTTGATTTGTATTGACTTGGACGGTGTATACGAGATGAAATCAAGCCCTCTTTTCAATTTTTATTGCCCTAATTTTCAAAAACCAGAAATTTCAAACTATGTCTGATAAATATAAGTTTAAAAGAAAGTTCAGTGTGTTGTGTTCAGTGTCCCCAAAAAAGTTGCCATTATAAGAGTACCCTTTTGCCCAATCCCTCCGGCAGATACTAGGCGTGATCAGTTATTAATAACCTCATTCAACATTGATCATAATTCCATCTGAAACGATGGAATGGTTACGCTAATATCCATCCACCGCTCCCCACGGATCACTCACAATGTCTTGGGGGAGTTTCATGTGCTACAACCGAACTGCATTAACAGACATTACAATAGGATAACATCACGCTTGTATCTCCCTGAAGAGTAGCAGATGTGTTTCCTCTAACATTGAAATGGTTATGAAATATATATATTAACGTCTAGTCATTGACATAAACTAACTACGTTAGTTGCAGCTGTAGAGGAATCTTTTTATAATTCATTGTGAATAAGGTTTCCTAGCCTAGCCAGCCCTTTTATACAGTTATTGCTACGGCTAGTAGCTTATAAAATAAACAGTTTGAATCTAACCGATACGACAAAGAAAACTAATAAGAAATCAATTCTGAATTCACACGTTCCACATTCAAAGCGACCACAATTCTACATTTTTCAGCAAAACACAAATAAAATGACAGACGAACGTGTTTGTTCCTCTGTTGCAGTATTTAACACTCTTTCAGCGATTCCTTTTCCCCTGTGTATTTCCGTTTCGTCGAGTAAATTGTCCCGGACAGCCCATTCGGCCGTGTACTCGCACCAACTGACTTTGAAGTCACTTAATTATGTCGATTCTGTGGACTGTCGCTCGTGATATATCGAACTTTGAGGGCAGAAAAAACTCCCTTTGAAGACGCGTTTAAATTTAAATTGAATGCGCTTTAAGTGTAAAAAGGTTTCAATTAAAATGTACTTTTTCGGGCATAAGTAACTCGAAATGGATGGCGTGTGAAATCTTTTCTCTCTTCCAAGGAAGACGTCAAAAGAAGCAAATGCTTTGCATTGAGACGTGCTGTGTCCATAATTATTCAGTAATGTAACAATTAGTACCCGGAAAATCGTATAAAATCCGTTTCCAAATAAATAAAGGAGTTTAAAAATGTACGTCGGGTCGGCGGCCAATGGCCGATTTACTTACGGACAACAAAACCTTTCCCTTAAAGGTCTTTTACGAGGACTTTTACGATGTTTTTATTTTACTCCCAGATCAGTCTGAGAGCAATTAGTTTGGTAAAGAAGGATTAGGGTTTAGTTGTATTTATACCTTATCAGACCCTATTGTAGTAAGTTATTTACGAATATCATCAATATTTGTATTGTTGAACGTATTCTAAGGTGAAGATCACTAATCTTATAAGACTGCAAATCCAATCAGGCTCTAATGAATGAATCACTATAACAGGTATTGCGACTAAATGTTATTGGGACTTATTTTACTGGCAATGTAGTCAAATTATTAAGGTTACTGTTACAAGTAATATATTTTAAAATCAGAACAAATCCGTACAGGTATTATTTAACATTTCTCAGTTTATATCACTACGTTATACCGTATCAGAGATTTCTTACATATTGCCATTAAAGATTTGTAATTGCGCACGACTTACATTCTATTGAAAGGCAATTGCACAACATGACATAATGGCAGCTTAATAAGTTCATGCTTTACTGCACTCCTCACGTCTCAGTTCGATAAGGCATTTCATTACTATGCTGCAACCAACTATTATGACAATATTCTCAGTCCCTTGGTGATAAACACAGTAAGGTAGAAATTGATAGAACGGCTTAGTTATCTAATTCATTTCGTGTTTCCACCCACATATATAAATACAAAATTGTGAAATTAACTTTTAAACTATCGCGTTGCATGATTATTATTATAATTTTGACGGGAATTAACGCGAAACATGCATATTATTTACCTTTTGGCTATACGTTTCGGCAACGGGTTACACCGTCAGTACGCTATAGAAAACGGCCGGTGTAACCCGTTGCCGAAACGTATAGCCAAAAGGTAAATAATATGCATGTTTCGCGTTAATTCCCGTCAAAATTATAATTACAAAGTTGTGTTTGCATTTTCAACATCCAAAGGTGCATTTTTGACATTAATGGGTGAATTTTGACATTAATAAGTGCACTACGCTTTCTTGATATTTATGCCTTTTTAGTTGTAAAAGAGTTATTTATAACCTCTTAGGTTGTAAGTGATAGTTGCATCTGCCATCTAAGCACGTCTTGCCACACTTGACATTTAGATTTGACAATGATGTACTCGTAGCTATCAATATAAAAACATCATTTTGTTTTGTCTCTGGATTGAAATGTCAAGTGTGGCAACCGTGCTAAGGAGGCTGATGAGTAATTAGTACATTACCTACATATAGTACAATAAACTCCGATATCAGCCATATTGTGGTGTAGTGGTTTAAGCGGTCACAGAGCGGCGACGCTCTCTACTGCACTGGTGTTGTGGGTTCGATCCCCACATGGGACAAATCTTCGTGTGATTCGCAAAGATTTATTCTGGGACTGGGTGTGCTTGTGTAAGTGAATGTGAATGTGTGTATTTGGCCTTGTCATTGGGACCATTGGACAGTGTAATTGCTTCTGGCGTTCTATCTAATGTAAAAAAATCCAAATTATTATTATAAATTATACTGTAGTTTAAAGTTCGTCCGAATTGTACCATCTAATTTTAGTAGTTACACCCTTATTTTAGTGGTGCCTAATAAGATTATGGGCAAATAATTCTAGTTGTGAAAGTCCAACTAGGAGCTTACTAGACTTATATTCGTACTAAATGAGCCTTTTGTAATAGACCTCTGCGTGATAACTTGACGAATAATCTTGTCTTTTGAACTCACCACGGCAATGACATGCCAACTTTGATAGGCCTCTCATTAGACTTTTAGAGGTATACAGGGTGTAAATGACATGGTGACGAAGCCGTTTACCAGTGACTCAGTACATGATTTTGAGATCCTGGGTGCAAAAAGTTCTCTTCCGAGGTCAAATCGTTCTTTGCGATTTTTTTACTGATTATGGAAGAGCAACGTTCTTCAAGACTATCGCAATACCAAGGTGGTTTCCTATGTAAATTTTCCATATTTGTAGAAATTCCCATTAAAAAAAGATCATGCCAGAAGCCTCAAAATCAAGAATATATATCGCAAAATAATATTAAATACGTGTTTTTTTTTTCAAGACCGATTTTTCGATGTCTGGAAATATCCAATAAAAAAATAAAAAAAAAAAATTGCACCCTGAGTGTCAAAATCATGTTCTGAATCACTGGTAAGCGGCTTCGTCACGACATTATTTACACCCTGTATTAACTAAGTGGCCACGTACCTACTTATTATCTCAAGGGACATTCTAAGAGCCTACCATAATTTGGAAGTTTTGACCCTAATTTTACCCATCTTAATACATCTTAAATTACTTCCTAAAAGGCTTGAAACCCTTCAAGTGTATTTAAGGGCATCATGAAGTATGAACTATTTCAACAACCGTGGCATTTCACTCATTTTCATGTCATACTATTAGAATTTTTGAATAATATAATATTGAACTTAATCTTGGTTTACTCCACAGAAAGGACCGTGAGATCTGTACGAACGCATTTAAACTATAGACTTTAACTGATGCATATGATAAGTATATATATTTGTAATGTGCTAAAGACCTTTCATTTGATACCAAACACGTCATGTTTATACCTAACACGTTAGTTGTAATATCTTACACAAATAATTATTGTCATTAGTGAATTGTAAAAGATGGTGCCACCTGGTTTCTCACCAGCTCCTCTCATGATGCAATACCCATCGGAGCTGGTACTAGGATTAATTTTAATTAAAATTGAATTAAAGTCAATCTAAGCTCCGGTGTCAAATCATTTTATTGCAATAAGTAGGTATTATAATTTAATTAGTTATGTTTTATTTTAATTTTATATTTTTTTGTATTTTAATGTTTGTTTTGACGTGTTCAAGGGCCTCTTGGGATCCATGGAAATAAATGATTTGATTTCTTGATTTCTCATGATTATGTCACTTTTTTATTTTTTGATTGTAGAATCTGACGTATCAATTTCATTTTCTAAAATTTTAATGAAATTTATATAACCCATGTCACCCAGCCTATTCTTACAAATCTAATGACATCTCATTCATTAAAGTCCGTTCAGTACTTTAGACGCTACGGTGAAACATACAAACATGCAAGCAAACAAACAAACAAACATACATACATAGACTGCCCAAATCATTACCCTTCGTTTTGGCTTCGCCGTAGTCAGGAAAAAATATGTTAAGTTTACTAAAGGCCTGCTTTCAACAAACTAGTCAACCGTTCAAATTTCCATTGACGTCAATTTCCATAAATTCCTGAGCAATTAACAAATTCCATAAAATCTTAAAAACTTATCAGTTTAGTCTAGACAAATCTCCAGCACAGCCTGGGTGCGGCGAAACATTTAAATCAACTATATTCAACAAATCAACCTTTACCGTTCTGATTGCTTCATTATATAATCACGATTGGATTCCTACTACAATTAAAAGCAGTTCGCAAACATATGGGTAATTACCATTCACGTTAATAGATAGACTATAGATATTATATGTGTATATAGAAAGTAATCTTAAATATTATGATAGATGTTACGTTTATACGCCTCGAGTCATTATAATAAATTTTTTCAAAGTTTATTTATTTATTTATTTGGCGCACAAAGCACATTACAATCATGGTAACTTTAAAAATAGATAATGTACAGTTCAGATCTGGAACGTAACATAACACATTATGTGCACATAGCAAAATCACTATTAAAAGATCAAATAGCTCTAATTACAAAACTTTTTTCCTTTAGAATTTTTCTTTAGAGTTAACTTGTTTGCTTGAAATTTTAAAAAGTTAAATCGTATCATAAAAAACATGTAAATACTGATAGAAGCTTTAGAACTAGGTGCAGACAATATATACCTAACGATAAAAAAACCCAATATCGTGTATATTTAAGTTTAATGCCTTTAATATTTCTTAAAGATTAAAAACATTTATCATTGATTTATTCCTTTAATAACATTTTATCGTTGAAGAACTTGCAAACTTCACGGTACCCCTATATTAAAATAAAATTAGAGTGTGCCGTAGTCCGGGACTACACTAATTGACATCGGATGTCTTGAAGCATGTGTTTCAATGTATTTCTTATAATTAGCATTTTAATGTAGTAGAAAAAAAGGTCTTTGTTGAACTAATGACCGTAATGGAATCGGAATTGCAAAACGTATGTCGTTTATAGTGTCAGGTCAATTCAAAGTCAAAGTACGTAGTTTTTATAAATAAAAAGATGTGATATATAAAAAAACTATCCCAATTAAAGTAGGTATTTTTTTCATAGATCATAAAAATCTAACCCAAAACTAAAGGGAGAATGCATTGACGTTAAACAATACTTTGTGACTAGAACCAATTTCACAAAAATAATGTCATGTTTTAAAGTTTATTCAATTAATTGTGGTTAAAACTTTTTCTTGTATTATTTCAAAGTATGAAATAATTTTTAGTTTATAAAATCATGCTATCCCGAATCACACAAGGCATTGGAGTCAAGAGTAAGTATCTTTAAAGTCCTGTTAAAACAATTAAAAATGTCGAAGGCTTGTTGCCAAATATCCATCAGGTATGTAAAAACCTTCACACAATCATTCCAATAGATGGGCGCCTACACGAGCCTTACTAGTAATAAATTAGACAAACTTATTTTGATTGTTCACAATCGATTGCACAATACAATTAGACGTATAAACTTTACTCAAGGTTAGTGAAAGTATTGTTTTCGATTTCTATAGAACACTACACGCTAGTTAGGAGCGGCACTTGGCGAATCATTTGTATCGATACTTTATCTTGAGAAAATGAATGTTGCTCTTCACGAATGGATTACTATATTCAATTTATTATGAACGTTTTCAGTATCTTAAAGTTACTGTGAATTTATTATGAACGTTTTCAGTATCTTAAGATGCTATTATTTATATTTATGTGAAGCAAAAAGACAGATAGACTTACAAAAATTTGTGAATTAAGGTACACAGAACGAATTAACATTAGATACCTGAAGTAAAAAATTATAAAGAGCGATTTAAGTTAAAAGAAACAAATAGGTATGAATTTGCTCAATAGGTTTTTTTTAATAGTATAAAATAAGCTTTTTGGCTAAAATCAATCTTACTTATTTATATTTAATTTTCATCTCCTTATAATCTGCGTGTAAATATGCTTAAAAATACCGATGTATAATTTGTTCAACGTTACTCTCAGTCAATTAGGATTAATTTACTACATTAAACAACAGACTCTGTGTACCTACACTTTCGATATCCAATAATAATGTTACAATAAAACACGAATGAGCGCCTTTATTGCGATTTTATAGTCTAACTACATTAATTCTAATCGTTTGTTATTCAATGGTACTCATTTTACGATCTTATATTAGAACTTTCTATTGTAATTGCAATTATGCGCTGTAGTAATAATAATCAAAACAATTTTATTTATTATTGTATAATAAAACAACGTGATTAAAAAACAAACCTAAATACTGACGGCCTCGATGGTCTAGTGGTTAGCGTCATTCCGCGAGGTCTCGGGTCCAATTCCCGGGTTGGGCAAAGTGTTTATTTATTTCATACAGGCACTTCACAGCTTACAGGCAGTAGGTAAATAATTTATATTAGAACAGTACGCCAATTACGAAGTACACAGAAAATACATTAACAATGTAATCCGAAAGTGAAAGTATACTCATCTATATAATACAAAAAAATTTAGATGTTTAAAGTTAAGTGTTATTTGTGACCTTTCCGCCTGGAACTTTTAAATAGCAGCACGGAGTTGGATTTGTGCCCGGTGGATGGCGATAGGCTGACCCCTATCACATGGGACCTAAACATAACAGGTGAAGTATGGGTGCTACACAACTCTGCCACACCCTTCTGGGTAATATAGGCGTGATGTTATGTTATGTTAATAAACAAAAAACGTGAATAATATAACGTATTTGTTTAATTAGAGTAGGTTTTATTTTGTTTATAATTTTCCAGTCTATAAAAAGATAAAGATAAAAGATAAATTTGGATTTTTTACATTAAATTTTGCAGAAGCAATTACACTATCCAATGGTCCCAATGACAAGGCCAAATACACACATTCACCCACTCAAGCACACCCAGTATCAAAACAAATAATTGCGAATTACACAAAGATTTTTCCCATGTGGGGATCGAACTCACAACACCAGTGCAGTGGAGAGAGGCGAGGCGACCGCTTAAACCACTACACCACACGTGCAGACAATGGATGTGTTTCACTGCTGTGCAAAGGCTTATTTATTACAAGTGCTAGGAAAGTACTAATTAATTTTATTACAAGCATCTTAATACCATAAATAATGAGTAGCTTTAAAATGGTCATTTTTAAAGTGGTGGTCACATTTTGTTCTATATAAATTAATTGTTTTACCTTTTTAAATCTTTTTTTTTATTTATTTTTTTATACTACGCCTACAGCGAACGAACGTGTAGTCCACCTGATGGTAAGTGGAGTACAGCCCATGAACATCAACAATCCACAAAAGCAGAGTATAGATGCGTCGCTGCAGCTGAGGACTACGGTGTTATGTCTCATGTGCCAGTAATATCAGGGCCTGATCTCACCACCATACCGGAACACAGTACCTAATGGAAGCACTACTATTTGGCGGCAGGTTAAAGGTGAGACGGTGGTGCTGCCGCCTCACCTTTAACCTGCTGCCAAATAGTAGTGCTTCCATTACTGTGTATCTTCACCTTATATTACATAGATACAAGTAACAAACCGTCGCCAATAATACATTAGCATCAGTTTATCGGCTCGCCCGGCTGCAGACCGCATCAGCATGCACCATGCAATCCATGCTATAGGCGGAACTCTGCGGCGAGTTAGTGGAAGGAAACGGAAACACGCGACCGCCGCGGCTTGCTTTGTTTTGTTCGATACCGTTTCACATAGCGCTATTTTATAACCACTGTGTCTATAGTGGACAGGGAATAGGGGTGATAGGGTTCTTCAGGCAATAACCAGGATAAGGATAAAGACTGTTTGTTTCACAAATCCAATCCAATCGGCATTGATTTTTAGATAGACAAAAAATTGTGGGCAATTTAATTGTAACATTTTTTTGTAACATTATTATTTTATTCACATTGCTTTAAATAAGCATTTAAGTCATCGTTACTGCCTTGATTGTCTAGTGGTTAGTGTATGCGACTTCTTACCGCGGGATTTCCGATTCTAAAAAAGCATTATTTGAATTTTTTTTGGTTAGGATCACAATAGCAGTACGCGGTTGGAGTTGTGCGCGGTGGATGGCGATAGGCTCACCCATGGGGGGACCTAAAATATAACAGGTGAAGTGTGGGTGTTTTACACGTCCACCTCACCCTTTTGGGTAATATAGATGCTATGTTATGTTATGGCATCATTATTTAATTTGAAAAACTTTACATTAATTTAAGGGACTCACTACTCAATTGTTTTAGTACTATCGGTTTATATCTTTTAAAGCTTGTACTATACTATTTTAAAATTATTACTTATCTAGACATCAAATAATTCAGAGAAAATAATGGCGTAAAAAGAATGAAGCTTGGAATTAAGACGACTCCAGTATAGTGTCGCACCTACTTGGTTATACTCGGCTAAGTGACTTGGAAAGCAAGATAAACACAATTGAAAAAACTCCAAACGAAACATTTCCTTGCAATCAGGACGTCTCGCTATTATAGAGACTCTTGGCAACCCTAATACTGGCCTATGTTGTGGCCCGGAACGAAAACAAAATGCAGTTCCAGTATCCACAGTGTGTCGCTGGTGGAAAGCTATTTTCGGCTATACCAACCTACGTGGTATAACGTTTAAAATGCTACCACATCCTTGCATAAAACTCTTTCGAATAACGGAAACTGGTGTAAGAAATAAATACTGAAGAGCTTATTTTGTTTCTTTTCTGTGTCGTAAGTCTAGTAGCTGACTTTCTTTACAGGACACCAGGGCTAAGGATAGCCCAACGTTTGTAACAATGTCCACATCATCATTTAGCCTTTCGTAGTCCACTGCTGGACATAGGCCCCTCTCAATTTGCGCCACAAAACCCGGTCCTGCGCCTTCCGCATCCAGTCCCCTCCAGCGACCTTTTTCAGGTCGTCAGTCCACCTGGCAGGGGGGCGTCCTACGTTGCCGAGTCGCGGTCTCCATTCTAGGACTCGTTTGCTCCAGCGGCTGTCGGTCCTTCGGCAGACGTGACCAGCCCACTGCCACTTCAGCGAGCAGGTGTCAGTATTTTAATAACGCATATGCTAACCTCTAGACAATTGAGGTAATTAGACGTTTTTAATTCATGGCCATCTTGAATTTATACATATTATTGTGATAGCTTCCACCCGCGGCTCTGCAAATGTGAATTGTCGGTAAAATAAGGTAAGATCACTCAAAAATTGTCTAGTTTCCTACCAGTGAATCTATTTAAGAATGAGATCCGTGCATTCGAGTTCATATAGACCGGATCTATGCAAGTCGCAAATGAATAGGCTTATGGCAAAAAACTTTGACTGAAGGGTGTTATTGATAATTCGTGTTATTACCCTCTAAAGACAATCTATCGAATATTATTTACTTCTTTATAATAAGTATAGATATTAAACAAACATTTACTTATCGGATTGAACATTCTTAACCTTAGGAGGTTAAGGATCAGTAAGTCGTTGGTAAATTCCCACCAATTCCCCTTCCGAACATGAACTTACTTCTAATTATTTCTCCTATATTTAGCTTCGCTGAAACAGTTCACAGGAATCACAGATCATTTTCAATAATAAAAAAATATAGAGCTATAAATTCTTCCAGCATTTTTTTAATTACTAAGAAAATGATTCTGTCGTCTATTAATTTATTCGGACCAGCGACCGTTTACCTTACACTTAATTACCGAATGATTAAAGTAGTTAATTAAGGTAACAACTGACTAACACGAAAAGCATGAAATTAAAATTTAATAATCAGAGACATTCGGTTCTTTGTCGGCACACTTAACGTCCAATCACATAAAAAGTCTAATATAAACGTATCTTCGTCCTACGTCCTTAAAGCTATCCTGCTGAGAAATTAAATTCAATACAATTAATTTGCAACAAACATACATATTTACATAACTATAAGGGTCATTTCGGCATACCTCATACTCTTTATGAGGTACATAACGTCATTCAAATGTTAAATATTGCCAATATTCAGTTGAATTCGTTTTCAAGTACCCATACAGTTTGTAACTTAGTGGAATATATATTAAGTTCTTCTCCAACTGTCAATTCTTTTTCTTAATGTTCATTTTGTGGACTGTGTACCTTTTTAAAACAAGGGTCGGGACTGACCCAATACATTTATTGGCCTCTTCGGCTTGTATGGCCTGTCAAATAAATCACTACCATAATAAAAAGACAATTTCACAAAGTTAACGAATGAATTTCGAAATTATTAAGGATGTAAAGGACTATATCGGCAACGCAGGTGATTTACTCTCCATTTTAATTGGAACAATCTTTCACATTCGGCCTCCATATTTGTTTTTGTTTACTGTTTTTAAAACAAAAAAAAAACGTTACAGAATAAACCGATTTAGTCCGTTAAAAACAAAACATATATTAAACAGTATATCAATGGATTAGTGTCTGAATACTTAATGTTGCATACAAACAACATAAAACCGAGGAAACTATAAATCATGATAGACAAAAGCTAAAATATTAGAAGTATTAATCGCTTTCATATTAAACAGTTACTCTGCTACCAGCGTACAATTGGGTGTCAGTATTTTAGGATGGTAGCGTGGGCGCGTGACATAATTTCTTTATACAAGCTTTGTGTTTCGTCAGACACCGTTTTATTAGTTCAGTGTGCATTCTTTCCGTCACTTAGCGGATATCTACGAAACCCGCTTGGGGACACTAAAACGTTTCGAAAGCCCATCATCAAAGCCGTGCGAAATTCGGACCACACCTTGTCCGGCTCACACTAACAGCGTCATGCGAGACGCATTACTGTATACTTTATGTCATCGTTAAATACCCAGAACAGAGACAAGATTACTTTAAATCTAAAACTATATGGGCCGTGACCCGTAATTATTATTTACATAAATAATTATATTATCCTCCCTCTCCTTAATTACCCTAATAGTCGTTAAACAAACTTAATTAGCTTTGCCACTCTAATTTGAAATGAACTCGGGACCGAATATCAAAAGCACGAAGTTAATTTAAAATCGACAAACATTTTAGATAGAGTCAAACTGAGAGGCTTGAAAGAAAAGTACCTTGAACAGATTAAATATCAGTGTTCAAATTGAAAACCAGAGATTAAGTAAAAGTAAAAGTAACAGTGAATGAATGAGGCGGATAAAGACGTGGAATTAGGAACAATTAACAACGAAACTCCCCCACAATGGCGACGACACATCAAAGGCACAGGTTTACAGGATTAACATTTGAACAAAGGGAAACAAAAGGATTAAGAGATTTCGTCTCAATTTGGCGATGCCACGTTTAAATTAAAAACTGGAAAGTGTCATTCAAATATGTAACAAGGTAACTTCCCATCTGTTGCAAAATTAATCCTCCCGACTTCAAAGTAAGAATAAATAACTTTTTGCAAAAAATGCATCATCGTCCATAGTGGACACAATCTTTTGTGCGCACAAAAGTCGCACTTAAAATTAACTTTTCGTCAAATCTTGGTGAGAAAGCGCGGTGAGTAAAATATTGCCTTATCTCAAGAGACATAGAATTCATTTTCTTTTGATATGAGTTAATTCAAAGTGAATGCGACATATTTATTTTACGAAATCCAATTTTCTGCTGACATCTCATCTGTCGACTTTAAACGTTCGGGACTATGGGACTGTCTTCTCGGTTTCACGCTTACTCTTCTCGTATCATCTTTAGTTCGTATAAATGTTTTTTTGAATTAAAACGCCTCGTGTAAAATTATCACATCAATGCTGACGCGGATGTCGTGAATGTCGTCATCACTTTTGGAAATTGAAATTGAAATTTTAATGCAATTCCATTTATTATTTGCCGTTTTTCGTTGCTGATTTAACTTTAGTTTACGAGACATAAATAAAACGGTGATTGTAAATAAAATAAAGCAGAATGCTGGGTATGCAATTATTGGCAATCAACTCGATAAAATTCGTAACTTCCAGTTTATTTAAAGAATGAAAGTTTAATAGGCACTTAAGTGGTTAATCTGTTTGCGTGGGTAGCGTAAGGTGCAACTGCGGTATTGTTTGAACAGATTCTTTAAAGCCAGATAAATTCCTCGAACCTCTCATAGGGAATATTCTTCTTAAAATATGTCGTTAATGCTACCAAATACAGATAGTAGGATAATTATAAAGCTTTGAAATGTATAACATTTTTCTTTTATGTATATATATTTGGACATTTGGGTCATGAACAAAACATCAAGCAATCAACAACTAGTGAGTATGACGACGTAATCCACTGCAAAGTTCTTGAATTTAATGTATATAATATCCTATAAAACTACAAAACCATTTAAAAAATAGAGGTATATATTTATAATAAAATTAAAAACACGTGGCATCTCATCGTTCTCAATTTTATTTCCCGCGACAATCCCGTTCCAAATAAAAATAGTTCTCTTTCCTTGTCGCCGTCTATCTGGCTGCAAGACAAAAGACCGTATCAGTGTGTAGACATTCTAAGCAACAAACCGCATCGTTCTTTCTTTAATATATTTCTGTTTTCCTTGTGAACTAGGTAACTAATCTTACTGCGATCACCAATTCGTCTTCTAAGTGTTGTTTATGGTAATCTCAGATCGTTTATTGTAGCGGTCTATCTCCAAGACATTTATGGGCTATCCCCATTGATGAATATCGTCTTGCCCTGAATAACCTACAGACTTAATAATATCTTCCCATTATGGTGGAAAGTTGTCTGGACTTAATATTTAGTTTTATTGTTATGGCTAGTTGCGAATAATATAGATATCTATTGGGCTCATCAACAATTTGTGAGTTTGTGTTATTGTACAACACAGTAACACTGATTGTAGATAAAAAAAAGTTTGACAATTTGTTTTAAAGCTTGTCTGATAAAATCTATTGATTGAACTCAATTCAATAAGACATTCACGCAAAATCAAATACAATTCAGACAGAGTTTTATGCACCTACTTAAGCATAAATACAAGATGTAGGTAACTATTGAATAATACACGAGTAGAAGATTTAGTTGTCTACCTTCAATCATCTTATAAAATACGTCACTAGCTATCTATTAGGGCCAAAACGCCCACGTACTTAGATTTTAATCAAATCAGACCAATGAAGGTGAATCTTTGAACAGTCTTCCGTAGTTAGAAATCATTACATAGTTCCGATGACGTATGTAGGTGTCACGATAACGGTTGTTTTATTTATTGCACCATAACTCACGTAAAACTCTAAGCTCCCGGTACTGAGATAGCATCTGGCATTCTTACTGGTCGCCGCTAGACCGATGGTATGTACAGGGTATTGTTTTTAGTGCTAGAAAAGGATTTATAAACTACTATCAATCAATAAATCAGTTATTTTTATAAAACACCTATATTTTAGGAAATCAATAAAACGTAACACTCATAATAAGAGTTTTAACAATATCTCTTCTTATCTTTACATTGGTGTCAAATACCCTGTTTTTAAAGCTTTTAATTTTTTTTATATATTCACACGACTTATGAGCCTTGGAGTGAAAATTGTAACGGTAGTGAGCACAAATATTTAATTTGTCTGTCACGATGCAATTCCATACGGTACACGGCAAGATAATATCACCGTCCGAACGTGGCTTTTCAGTTAGTTTTAGAATAAAAAAAATCTGTAGAGAATTTTATTTTATAGATTGCATTTTGTATTTTCCTATAGAAGCAAGCAAATACAGGCAAAAATCAGTAACATTGTTTTACGCATTTTCCAACATACCTACTGCAAATATCTCATACTATTAATAAAATAAATATAAGTTTTATTGATGAATAAGGTAATTAATTATTGTCATTCACATCTTCATGGTTTTATTTTTAGCCAACTACGGCAAAGCCAAAAAGAAGGACTAATGATTTTTTTATTACTAAATTGAAAGCAATTATAAATTTTGTTCATAAATATACAGCTAACAGCTAGAGTTTGCCGGTCAATTACAATTTTTGCTATCTAAAACATTTGTTTCTGCAATGTGCAATGATTTAACCACACACTAGAAGTCTACAACCCAACATTAGCATTACAGGATACTATTATCTGCAGTATGCTATTACAAAGAGTTCTAATATCAATTTGCATGTATCCGGGAAAGTAATAATTCACAATAACGTACTGCGCATGTGTGTAGTTAATATTCTGTAACGTAATCCTGATAGGGGTTTGATCCTGATAACCTTGGGATTCACTTCGCCACGAGTAATTGAAGCTACGTGGATACTTCTGCGCAAAAATGTATGGTTTTTATTGATTTTTGAAGTCTGGGAAAATTGTTAGCTAAGGCTTTAGGTGCCCTTTTTTCGAATTGATATAAAATCAGCTTGGTTTCTCTATAGAGACCATTTAAGCATCTCAGTTCTGACTGCATACCCTACCTGGCAGTCTCTAGTCAAATGATGGGTGTAATGTACAAAAGATTAATAAAGAATACAAAGATACTGTCTGGATGGTCTAGTGGTTAGCGTATGCGTCTCTCACCGCGAGGTCTCGGGTTCGATTCCGTCAGGAAATTCACAATAGCAGCACGGAGTTGGAATTGTGCCCTGTGGATTTTCCCATGGGACCTAAACATATCAGATAAAATATGAGTGCTGAGTGCTGTACACCTCTGTCACACCCTCCTGGATATTATAGGCATAATGTTATATGTATTATGTTATGTCACTGCAAATATTAATAAAACCAAAAAGTGTATTATAAGTATCGAATAAATTTTTTACGTTTCAAAAAAAAAGGTTAATTTGGTTACTGTCTTAAAATCGAAGTCTTAACACTTTTCTTACCTGATAGCCATTACAAAATATGCTCAATACTTCTAAATATTTATGTTGCTTTTATTAGCGCCAAAGTTTTTGTTGTTCAGTTATAAGTGTATCAAAATTAAATGCTATCTATTAACAATAGTGCATGTAATTTTTTTTCCTACTACCTACCGTATGTACCGAATTATTTTATTTTTATTTTAACATTATATTAATCAGTGCCAAGTTTTTGAGAGGCGTTTTTTAGCCTGGTAAAAACACAGTGTATAATTGTATGTACTTAGTGTAACAACAGTTATTACTAATTCAATGTTATTGATGCCAATAAAGAAATTTTTACAACTTAAAAAAAAACTTAACTTAATACTTCTTAAACCACTCAGTTGAGAGTTTCCCGTACCCTTACTAGTTTAATTGTTGACATGACATGTGTATGCTTTATCCATAGGAAGTGACTTGTGGCAAAGAATAAAAAGGGACTTGTGGTTCTCTTCCTAACGGAAACCGCAGTGGGCAAGCCCGGAAAACCGCACGTTAAAAATTCTCAATAGAATTTGAAGAACAGAATCGATGACCTCAGTACAATTTCTCTTTATTTTTTTATTTGAATGCATATAAATAGTATGCCTGGAAGTATTTTGAACATGGCATATTTGCGACATTTATACTCCTGCTAACTAATGGACTCATTTGTCGCACACATTTAACTACCTACAATAATAATTATGCTCAATACTTCTAAAACTACTCCGTTAAGAGTTTCCCGTACCCTTACTAGTTTAATTGTCGTACATGACATGTGTATGCTTTGTCCATAGGAAGTGACTTGTGGTTCTCTTCCTAACGGAAACCGCAGAGGGCAAGCCCGGAAAACCGCACGTTAAAAATGCTCAATAGAATTTGTAGAACAGAATCGATGACCTCAGTACAATTTCTCTTTATTTTTTTATTTGAATGCATATAAATAGTATGTCTGGAAGTATTTTGAACATGGCATGTTTGCGACATTTATACTCCTGCTAACTAATGGACTCATTTGTCGCACACATTTAACTACCTACAATAATAATTATGCTCAATACTTCTAAAACTACTCCGTTAAGAGTTTCCCGTACCCTTACTAGTTTAATTGTCGTACATGACATGTGTATGCTTTGTCCATAGGAAGTGACTTGTGGTTCTCTTCCTAACGGAAACCGCAGAGGGCAAGCCCGGAAAACCGCACGTTAAAAATGCTCAATAGAATTTGAAGAACAAAATCGATGACCTCAGTACAATTTCTCTTTATTTTTTATTTGAATGCATTTAAACAGTATGTCTGAAAGTATTTTGTACATGGCATATTTACGACGTTTATAATCCTGCTAACTAATGGACCCATTTGTCGCACACATTTAACTACCTACATCATCTTTTTATTTATAGCGGAGCAGTGTTTTTTAGCCGTGAAAACGTAATAAACAGAGTCGATTTTAAATTTACAATAATTTTACATTCAACTAGATAAATAAAAAAAATGTCGCGAAAACACCCAACCCTAATAAAGCCAGCAGTTTTTTAGTAACAATGCGCTTAAAAGTTAAACAGCCTGTACACACAAACGGAAAATATTTTGTCATTAAAGCCGCTTAACTAAGGTTAACGAAAGCTTCATTGTGACGCACATACTTTGAATTAATATTTAAATACTTGGGTATATTTATTGTGTTTATTTTATGGGTTGTTAGGAACTTGTGAGAACAAAGGATGCGTTATAATAATATCCTGATTGTTAATTTATTGAAATGTAGAATACTTTGTCAGAATCATTGCGTTGGATCGAATTATAAAGCGAAGTTTTTAATGGCAACACATTGAATATTTTCTAATTAATTCTTTATTCACAGGTAAACATACATATTGAATCTTAAATTAAACTAGTCTAATAACTTAATCTTAACTTAATAAGTCACTGTCAGAAGGCATTACCGCGTTGTACCTATTGCAATACTAAGTCGCTGGCCAAAATATAAGCCAGCATTTCAATACACTGGCAAAAAATAGTAACTCTCAAATATAATATAGGACAATTCTTTCTTTATGTATGATTTGCAAAGATTTGTTTTGACACTGTGACCAAATATACCTAGGTCATGTTATTTGAACTATCATCATTTCATCATTTAGACACTCGTAGTCCACTGCTGGACATAGGCCTCTCCCAATTTGCGCCACAACATCCGGTCCTGCGCCTTCCGCATCCAGTCCCCTCCAGCGACCTTCTTCAGGACGTCAGTCCACCTGGCAGGGGGGCGTCCTACCTTACGATTGCCGAGTCGCGGTCTCCATTCCAGGACTCGTTTGCTCCAACAGTTGTCGGTCCTTCGGCAGACGTGACCACTTCAGCGAGATTATTTTGCGAGCTATGTCGGTTACTTTAGTTCTTTGTCGGATGACCTCATTACGAATTTTATCCTTCAAAGAATAAAATTCGTAATGAGGTCTATTTGAACTATTGGATACTGTCATTGCTTTTGGCGTTGTATCTGATGTAAATACACCGAATTAATATTCTAATTAGTTTACGACATGGCAGAGATAAGATGAGTTCTTTTAGTTAATTCGTTGAGCACGGGCTTAGTTATGATTTAGTAGATTCTTAGTAAAGAGGTCTTTACTCTCTACAGACTTGTTTTTTTAATCTAACACTGTCACTGTCAAGTTATCTAGCTACCTGCACTATCAATATCAAATCTAAACTATCCTTATTCGAAATTTCAAAACATTTTAAATACGATCTAAGTTCGAAGATATTTAAGTTCAATTTTGTATAGCAATGAACTAATAGGTCAATATAGTCCGAGACGAACAAAATTTTATGTACCATCTTTAAAATAGATTGAACAAGGAAATGATCTTTCTAATAACTTTTGAACAAAGAAACTGCGATAAGTAAAGAGGGGAAGTTTGTTCCTCCATTCAGTAGTCTTTAAACTTCTTAATCAATTTGCGTTTAATTTGGATTTGAGTATAATATTATTAAGCTTCAAAGACACTTTATTAGACGTCGACTTTATTAATTATTGTGCTGGCTTAATTTATACGAGTTGGGTTGAAAACATACATTGTTATAATAAAATGTTGCTTTGACCGGGGAACTGAGTCAATCTCATACCTTTAAATGTATATAATAGTATGCGATATGAAAGAAAAATCTTAAGCATACAATAAGGAAGGTTTAAGGTATTTGAAGAAACTTATATGAAAGACTATTAAAGCGTGTCGTTAACAAACGAACAATAAACAATCAATAAAATAATTGTCTACCACCAGTCCCCTTAGCACGGCTTGCCACACTTGACATTTAGATTCGAACATGACGTAGTTATCAAGAAATGTCAAAAGACAAAAGTGACGTTTCTATGTTGATAACTAACGTCGTAATCGTATCAATAGTGGCAAGACATGCTACGGAGGCTGAAGGAAAGAGTGCTTGTTTTTTTAACTCAGTGGCATAAAAAACTTTGTAGAACTTAATAAGTAGCAACAAAATGGGCACTGTTATTTAGAATACCTTCTTAACTACCTGGCCCACCTTATAATTGACTTCCACGTATGGTGCTTAACCATATGCCGTATTCGGCAAAATGCTACCAAAAAAACTATGCACGCTTCTCATCCCATAAATATATCAAAATGAAAAAAACTAAATAAACACGCCTTGAATACGGCCATCGAAAAATTAATTAAAAATCGAAATGGAATTTAATGGCATTATCTACTTAAACTTAAAGTAAACATTTATGGTTTTTGGAAGCGAATATGGTTTGACTGTTATATAGTGATTTTAGAAAAATGTTTTTGTTTGTTGCCATGGGAACTAACAATCGAGCTTTTGGGTAGTTAAACTTGAATTTTGTGATCAATTTCCTCGAATCAATTCTTTGAATACTTTTCGTCCTAATTTTAAATGCCTTTTGTGAATCATGATTGTTTTATAAAGAAAACTTTGTAAGTGGATAAAAAAAACAATTGAGTTTTATTTACAATCTTTCTAGAAACCGTACCCAAAGGGTATAAGGTTACTGAGACTTTGCTGGCCGTCTGTCCGACTGTCCGTCTGTCACCCGAATGTATCCAGTATTTATGTACAGTTGAAATTTTCACAGATGATGTATAACTGTTGCAGCTATAACAGCAAATACTAAAAACCGAGTCAAATAAACATTTAGGAGGCCCCCTTTTTTGCTGTTTTTGCGTGAGTTCGACTCGCACTTGGCCGGATTTGTAATATCATTCATTTTAAACTACTAAAATATTCTAAACTAGCTGACCCGGCGAACTTCGTACCGCCTTAGCGTAAATTTGATGCACTACTTTATTTTGTATAGCTGACCTATCTTATGTATGCGTACCTATTCAATTTGAACTGGAATATATAATATCCTCCATATAAAAATGAATACCTATTTCCCTGGTCTCGTCATACCTGAGAAGGACTTTACTAATTTTATTAAATAAAAAACAAAATATATATTTTCATAATAGTGTTTATTCCGTAGGGTTCAATAATTTCACTTATATTTTTACAGATTTTTTTTTTCTCGTAAGAACCTTGTACAAGTTATACAGAGAGAGTTATACAGAGTATTAGAAAACTACAAATAAAATCAGCCAAATCGGTCAAGCCGTTTTCATGCTATGTCGTGACAACGGAAAATGGGTTTCATTTTTATATATATAAGATTTGAAATATGTATTTCCATCTTTTGCCTTTCCTACTGTCTCCACAACTCATCTAAACCTAAGGCCATGTTCACATAACCGCCTTTTAGTCTAATCGGATCAATTCGTGTAATAAGATTGTAATTGAACATCAAAGAGGCCGATGGCTTAGTTGATGGGACATGATATTAAGCGACAATTCCGAATCGGGCGGACGTGATTGACAGTTCAGCAAGGCCATTCGATATGCATATTACGTTGCTTAGTAGCGTGACAGCGATTATAGGTATTTAATTAAAGTATTATTGTTGTTGTAGTGATTATAACGTGTACAATTAAATGGCTAGCCGCGTATCGATTTGGTTTGTAAGATTGAAGATAAATGAGGCGAAAATTTACAGATGTTAAGTAATCTTTATAAAGATACCTACACATTAGCATAATAATTTCCACGCAGAATGATGTTTATTCAAAACTGTTTGATATGCCTTCCCATTATTATTGTTAGTAGGAGGAAGGATAGGTCTTCAAATCGCGAAAGTTTAAAATCATTGAAGTATACTTTGGAATATGGGTATAAAAATGCATCGGTCGCGGCAAATAGGGTACACCGAGGCGAATCGGATCAATGGGTGAATCGGATCAAAATAAGAGATTCGTTAATATTTTAAATAACGCTGTAAAAAGGAACGAATGCGTCTGGCGTCTTACGACCCGCACCCTTCCCGCATCTCCCGCCAATGGCAATGTTTTGTTTCGACTAGTACATCAGTGCTGGCGAGTCTCGCCAGTGAGTTAGTTTTTGTGCGTGGTACAATTGTGGCGCTCATCTAAGGTACGTACTTATTATTTATTTATGTAATTCAAAGGATTTGTGTCAAAATGTTGAATTATTTGCTTTATATTGATTGAGAGGGGGACTATATTGGAAAAAAAAATAGTTTTGGATCACAATGTTATAGGTTAATGTAGAAAATATTTATCTCAAAAGTCTTTAACATGGGGTTATTCGGATCGGGTCATCGAGGGTGAATCGGATCACTCTTTCATAAAATTTAATTTTATATTTAATGTTAATTATGCATTTTATTTCTTAATAGATGGTTCGTACGTACAAAAAAAAGACCAATGCAGGAGAATGGTCTCAAGAAAAAATGAGGGAAGCTGCAACTAAAGTCCTGGTCAAAGAGTTAACCTTACGTCGAGCTGCTGAGATTTATGATTTACCATACATGAGTTTACAAAGTAAGAGTCTCTTTCTCCAGAGGTGTCCTTAAGACTTTGACATCACCTCAGAGTAAGATTAATTTTCTAGAGAAAGATGCTAAGAAAAAACTTATGACAAACATAAAAATTGTGGAAAAAAAGAAGAAGAATGAAGATAAAGAAAATGTAAAGAAAAAAAAAGAGAACGCCTGGAATAAAAGTCAAAGGTTCGTCTGCAAAACAGAAAGATTAACATTGCATTTACTGCTCAGAACAGTACATTCATCCACCATCAGAGGATTGGATTCAGTGCCATGCCCGTGAGGAATGGTACCACGAAAAATGTGCTGATACGGGAGGGAAAAAGGTCCTTATATATGTGATTTATGTGCTAGTAATTAAGATGATCTCATTACATATTGTTATTTAAATTTTATAAATGATTCCGAAGATTATAAGTCTTAAGAAAACTTTATTTAAGTTATTTTATGGATGATCCCATTCGCCCCGATAATTGGGGCGAATTGGATATTTCTGCCTTTTATGTTTTCTTTTATTATTTCGAAGAATTTAAGCACGATATAAATTTTAAAATGTTTAGTGTGTAGCTGGATAATTACTGATTACAGTTTTATCAATAAAAGTTATATAAATTACATTTTAGTATGAATTTTGAATTCTCAAACAAAAATTGATCCGATTCGCCTCGGTGTACCCTACGTATATTTTATCTAGGTAACCATTTTTTTTTGATGGAATGCAATGCTGAACTTACACTTAATAATTAAATTTAATCAAAACACAAAATAGAACATAAATTTTAATTTACTATCCGCCAAAAACATGATCACATTGTCATTGGAACAAGTATGTAGAAATTCGTTCATTCATAAAAGGTTTAATAAAATAAACACTCAAAAACCGTCACGACACGGTGACGAAGTAATTTATATATTTAAACTATGGAATATAGATCTAGATCTAAATGACATGTGTAAATAACGTGAGCCGGCAACCGTGTCTCATGAACACAAGCTCATGTCAATCGCCACGCGCAAAAAAATCAATGATCCAACCTCGCAAAAAACGCAAGTGTGTTTGCCATTAACGCTTTTTAATGTATTTATAATAAGCACCGGATCAATGTGCTCAGTTTGGACGCAGCTTATTTTATTAATTAGTGTAGGTACTGATAAAAAACAAATGACAATAAAATATATCGAATATGTTCTCTATAATATATATATCGAATATGGTATAATAATATCGAATATGTTCTCTGATCTTTATGTGTTCATTTTTGTATAATAAGGAAAGCATGCCGCATAGCGATGTAGCATGCGATAAACAATTACAAAAAAATAGTAGTATTCTTCCGTAACTTTCTTTATTTAATAAACCGTAAAGTTAAAAAGCTATCAACAATATTGTTGCTTAAATCGAATAAAGCAGGAAAATATTGACAAACTCTACAAAACAAGAACAACAAACTACAGAAATCTCAAATATTGGTTTTTGAATAACTGAAATTATTGTATTCGATCGTTTCTCGATTTGTTCTGGAACTCGTGCCGATTGAATTTAAAACAAAACTTAATACACTGCAAAATCCAATACTGGGGTCCTAAATCAAATAACGGGCAGTACTATCTACTATAAGTTTCCCAAACCACTTTGGCTCCCCCAACAATTTAAAAGTTCCGAAGAACAGATGACGCCAGTACAAAGTCCGCATACCAATTGGACATAAAAATGAAATAATGCATATTTTGCGGCGTAAATACAGTTAGATGTGTGTGGAGGCTCAAAGTTGTTCAATTCGTGTATCGCGCGCCTATCAGTAACACATCCTGTAGGAAACACGTGACGGGAATAGGGACTTCGACTAGCATGGGGCCGCTAATTCAGCGGTGAATGCGATCAGCAACTGCTTTAAGAAAAAGTTATCCCGGTGCTTTTATTAAACCGTTAATATACCCATTGTTTAGAATGTCCGGCGTATTTTGAGAAAGTAATGGAATGTGTTTTTAGGTACTTTTATTATTACAATATTCTGTCCAAAAAAAAATCTTTAAAATATTTTCCTGTCACAAGAAATATTAGCTTCGAAGATATTTTTACTGAATGTACGATATCTCATAGAATAATTTTTATCACAATACAAAAGTGTAAAAAACTACGTCAATGAAATGTATAAATTCCAGCGACTCATTATAATGTTAACCGCAAAAGACACAAATAGTACAAACGCCATCACACACGAACACCACAGCTATTAAATCAGTGCCTGCGGTACGTTTACGTTGATGTAACCAGAACATCATAATGTAATTACAACTGTTTAATTATAATTGTGGGACGTGTCATTGTGTGTACAGTAAAGCTGTGAATAAATATGTACAGCCAGCAACATAAGTCGTTGAACACGTCCAATTTTCCAGACTACCATATAACTCACATTTTTTTGCACTTAAAATTATGCAAACACAAATAATGAAGATTTAAAGAAATTAATGTTTTTTTTGTGTGCTGTGAATGACTTATGCTGCTGACAGTACCTGCATAAATATGTGTATATTTATATGAATAAATATGTCTTTGTTCCAAGTAATGAGTGGTAGATTTAATTATACTAGAAAGCGTAATTACAACTGCAGTGTCTATATTTGAATCTACCAGCGAATAGCGATTTCAATTAATTGAACCTCTGTTACAATAAAAAATAAAAATCATAGGAATAATATTATAGATAATATATTGTTGAATGATAATTCTCATTCACAATCTTATTCATGTGACGACTGCAACAAAAACCAGTATTATCAATAGACATAAACAAGATATTTCAAAATACGTTCTTCAATCGGACTTGCATACAAGCGTGAGATAAATATTGTCGAAATTTTGTCATGTTTCCCAATGCAAAAATAAGACAAAATCGCGTCAAAATCTATCACACTTTCGTATGCTAGATAATCTAAGTTATCATTACTTCAATAATGTAGCCTCACGCATCCGCCCGCAGTTCTTGCAGCCACAACTTAAGATTCACGGGAATAAGACGCGACGGAGAAGATGCGTCGCGCATAATGTCCTATTTTGTTTTGTATACAAAGTTATTGTGTTATCGATATTCTCTGTCAAAAAGATTCCTCGAAACATGTTGTGCGAACACATACGGAATATTTACACCCATCTCGCTGAGATTGAAAGATAACACATCAGCATAACTTTATTTAGTGTTTCCTTTTACAATAGATGAAAGGATACAAATTGTTTTATCGATTAAATTTTAGCAATCATACGATTTGTTGAGTTGTCTTTGATTATAGGTACCGAGTACACGGATGAGACAATTCGCAAGCATTGAGTACGCTCAGGCTAAACTTAAAACGATACATAATCAATGCTCAGCGAGAGATGGGCATGTTAAATGTAAATGTATCTTTTATTTAATGCATATGCGCAACTGCTATGAATTAATTTTACGTTGCCATAATTATATTTATGTTTTATCTTTGTTTTCTTTTTTTTTCTTTCATTTTGATTGTTTAATTTTATTTATTATATAAGTAACAGATTGTCATCCGTGTAGTCACTGGGGATTGGTTGAAAACCAGCGCCAAGCTTTAGTTTGGCAAATGCTGAACTAATTTCCATTTAGGGCCATTTTTGCTTAGTATTTTTTTTTCTGTCTTTACTGAATTTATGTGTGTCTCATTGTTTCTGTTGGACCTAAATAAATATTTTTACTATGCACTCACGAGTACTAGTGAACAGGGCTATGTTCTTTAGTTACCTTATTCATTCAAATCTGTTCATTAGTTTAGTCGCTACGGTGGAACATGCAAACATACATACACATAGACTGCCAAAATCATTACCCCTTTCCTTTTGGCTTCGCCGTTGTTGGGTAAAAATGATGCAAGTCGCAATTTCTATTTTGCGGCATTTAATAGGTAAGGTCGTACGCTACTACTTCTGAGCTACATTACAAGAATTCTAATGCTTTTGTAATTACTGTGTCTAATGTAATTATTATGTTCTTTAGTTACTACTTACCATCAAGTGCAAAGCAAAATGATTTGCTTCGTCTCTAGTTATCAAAATCAAAATTGATTAAGGGTATTTATTTTTTATTTATTTAACATTTATTTATTTACTTATACATATGTACAACATTAATTAATAATTTTACAAGGGTATACGTTGTAGTAAGCGCCCGTCATACAAACGCAGATCTTATATAATTATTTAGTCTTTATCTATTTTGAAGACATATTTTGGTATTAATAAGCACCTAATATTTATTTCTATTACAAGTTTAGATTTGGAAACTTCAGTGCCTCGAGTTAAATAACGTAATAACGACCGAATGGCGAAATGGGTAGTGTACTTGCCTGCGACGCCGAGGACGCGGGTTCGATGCCCACTTAGGACAAATCTTTGTGTGCATGAACATAGGAGTTTGTCTTAGTCTGGGTGTTTATATGTATAATAATAAGTATGGATTTACAAAAGAAAAGTATATATGTATTGGTCAGTTGATACCAAATACCAACCTAGTTATTCTAGCACCCATAGTACAAGCTCTGCTTAGTTTGAAACTATACGGCGTTGTGTATAAGTTGTGAGATGTGTGAGATATTAACAGGGCTCAAAATTATGTCGAAGCAGTAAAATGTACTCCTACGACTAAAACTAAACACAAAAACGACCTCTTTTCTGTTAATACCAAGATATCCCATTAACCAGCCACGCCAGGCAATCAAATTAAGTAATATGTAGCTGTCGTGAAAACAAAACATAAAACCTGATATATGAAATAAGAAGCCCGCCTAATATACGGTGCCATGATTGCACAATTTATAAGTCCACTCCTACAATCTTGAATGAACTATAAAACACAAGTCGCTTCCATTACTTTTATCAATCGAACACTTAAATTAGCGTAATTATTGCTAGCCATTAGCCAACGATTACCCTTACTATTGGTCGAGATTAGTGATGCAATGAATACACTTTTAAGGAAAGGTACAAATACCTTTGTAGCTAAATAAACAAATCGGCGAACGTTACAACTAAAATACATCATAAAATGTCTATAAAAAACTTAATTTTACATCAAAATTTAATGAGACAACATTGCTGATGGCGTTTCTATGCAATCCACAAAACTATGATTTTAAAGTGCGGTGCCTTTAATACTGAAACACTTTTGTGTACGAATGTTATTTTTACTTTGGTAAATAGGTATCGATTACTAATATTTAGCGGATGTATTCGTATTTGTTACATCACTATTCGCGATCGAAACGCAATAAATAAGAGTTTGCGCACGTTGTGAGCCATAATTACGCGCATAATACAAATGAAAAGCGCAACCGTGTACACGTACAGAGCATGTCTTACCCGATTATTTATTACTGTTTTATCTCACTGCGACCGTCCGCGATAAAATAAAAGAAATGTCGGAGACCCGTGATCTCGATTATCACGACGATCGCTGAATCGCTCCTGAGTAACAGATCGGAACCGCAACAAGTGTTCTTATCAATAAATGCAAATACCATCTCCAACTCCGATGAAAAATCTATAAGCTACGTAAAAACTGAAACGGCAATGGATTGTGCGGAGTTCAAAGAATCCGTATTGAAGAATGCGGTGAAATTCGCATTGAAATTTAAAAAGTTGTTTTATAATGTGATAGTATTCGTAAGACATTGACTGGGAAGGGCTGGTTGCCTTCATGTTCGTTTAGTGGACAGGCAAGATCATTGTATAGAGAACGTCCTTAATTAGCACATGTAGAGCAAGATTATCGGGCGACTGTCGGCGGGTGACATCTGAATAATGCGCCTATTTATATCAAGGTAATTACTGGGGAAATTAAACACTCGTTTGTTTAATGTGCTTGTAGGTAGGTAAATATGTTCATGAAGTAAAGTGTATGTATCTACCAAATATGCACATGTAATAAAAAATACGTACTTATGCAAGTAGTTTTAAAGTCTTACCTCATGAAGTGACCAGAAAAAAATGATGCAACTCGCAATTTCTATTTTCCGGAATTTAAAAGGTAAGGTCGTACACATCTACCTTTGAGCTGCTCCATTGCAAAAATTCTAATGCTTTTGTAATTACTGTGTCTAATTCAATTATTATGTTCTTTAGTTACTACTTACCATCAAGTGCAAAGCAAAATGATTTGCTTCGTCTGCAGTAATCAAAATCAAAATTGATTAAGGGGATACGTAGTAGTGAGCGTCCGCAATACAAACGGAGTTCGGTTGTTATTTTATTATCAAAAATCAGGTAAATGTTGTTTTATTATTGAGTCTTTACCTATTTTTTAGAAATGTTGACCGAATGGGCTTAAACAAACATGCATTTCATTGTCATGCATGTTTGTTGAACCCATTTAGCCAAAATTATTTTAGGCATTAATCAATTTTCATACAACATAAATCAAAATAATAATATAAAAATAGCCCGAAACATACCTAAATTTAAGCGTTTTAGATATAAAAAGTCTATAAATTGAAATAGATGAAAACTTAATAATTTAAATAAAATTATTACCAAACGAAGTTTGTATGGCGCACGCTCAATAGAACATCTCATGATGAATCAATAACGAAATAAATGCAACTTAAACCATAACCTTGCTTCAGGTTAGGCAATAAATGTTTATTTCACTCGTGTTTCAGCATTCGTTTTGCACTCATAATGTTCTAATTAGTTCTATAATTCGCCATTACAAGCTATCAACTCATATAGTAATTACCAAGTCGGTAATAACACGTATTTTATAACCCTGTATTGATACGGACACGTAGGAGTAATTACATAAATCAATTAAAATATAGACTCCGAATGTATGGGTGCAATCAAATCCTAAGTGAATATTATCGAGGTTCAGCCGGTTTTATTGATAGTTTTTATTATTTAATTTCACTTGGATGTATGTTAGAAACGATATAATTATATTCTCAGATGTGTTGCAATTTAGATGTATCGTTTGCTTATTCAGATACAAAATTAAGAGAGTTCGATTTGATATCTTCTGCCTTATTGATTATCTACAGAAAAAAATCTAATTCAAGCTTTTTGAGCTAGCCTAGCTTCCTAGATTTTTAATATTTCTATTTACTGGAAGCTCTAGACTAGCCTGCAGCTCCATCTGCGTGATATTTCGATAAAAATTGTTTATTTTATATAATTTTCTGAGGTCTTGGAGGAACTATTTCCCATCTCTACACCAATTTTCATTAAGATCTAGTAGTTTCGGAGCCTAAGCGGTACAAACAAAAACACTAACAAAATCTTTTTAAAATTATTATAGTATACATTATTTACTTGGCTAACGTCGTACAATGAACTTTGTGACTAATATTTGACTAACTGACAAACATCGACGTAAAACACAAATCGACAGTACTGCCTTCTGCCAAATAGTGGCAAGTTTCCTACTGAAGTATATCCTAAAGCCAAATTACCAGAGCCAAGGAGCCAAATAAGGGCAGACACCTGCCGCATTAAGCCAGCCAAATCCTGAAGGCTGTATATCGCGCGCCAGCCAAGTCCTGATAGCTATATCGCGCCAACTTTTAAATTAAACTGCCTCGTTTATATTGCGTCTGTTTGCCATTGGTATAAGGAATCATAAGTGTAATGTTACTAATATTTCTAAGTGTTTATTCTTTTATACGTGTCTTTATTTTAAAACAAAGTTGTTAGTTTCACAATTTATTACTCGAGAATGGGTGAACTATAGATTTAATTAATTTATGTTTTTTTGGATTTATTTCAACCCTAAATAGCATTAGGTATTAACTGTTATACTATCAAGAAATCGAAAAATAATACTTAGAGACTACGGTAACACAGCAAATAATTAAGTTAATGATTTTGATGCGACAAAGCACGCACAATAAAGTTTGACGGATCGGCTAGTTTATAATATTAGGTCGGAATGTAAAAGAAAATCGATACTAGGGGCCCAAGTCTGCTATTTCAACTGTGTCAAAATCGTCAATCACTGAGAACAAAATCGTTAATATTTACAGTTCTGGTAATCAGCTATAACCAATGTCTAATAAGGTGTCATTACGATTATCCGATGGTCGACCATTGGACGACCATTGGACATTTTGTTAATCTCGGATAAAAACAAAAGCGTTAAACAAGCATATATGTGTCTACAATATGATCCGATTATGAGTCCTATATTTCTTTTATTTAATTTTATTACCTCTATTTTATAAACAGCAACATTTCCAGTATAAGCTAGTCTCGAAATCCACAGGAAGCCTGTACATAGCAAGACCATCTTTTACTGGAAATCTATAGGGTGATCGGTAACCGTCCGTACATTAGGCCGCTATCCTGAGGTGAGAGGAAATAAAAACCCCATTATGAAACAGACATACCTACTTCTATAAAATCGTTCGGTGTCATGATTACAGTTCATTTTACATTAACATAATCAAAACAACCACTTCCCAGAATAATGCGGAGACTGCGACCAAATCTCGACAATGGTGCCACGGGCATTCGCTAGTTGTCGTATACCACAGAACTTGGGACCGAACCTAATTGCTTCCAGACGAGAAAACCCGCAGGCTATGTAGCATGGTATTGTATTAGGGATAATGTTCAAATCAGGGAAGGATAAGGTAATGTAAAGAGATGTCCGTAAAAACGAAGGTGTAAATTGAAATGAAAATGAAAAAATGTTTATTACTCACCAATTTCACAACATCAGTAGTAGCATAATGTATAATACAAATAATTTACTAATAGGTAAATTATACAATATTATGTGAGGCAGTAAATACATAGTTAGTTTGGTGGTAAAATTTTATCTAATAAATGGTGACTCTATTGAGTGTTGTCCTTAATATGTATCAGAAATGGTGAGGGTTGCACCTACAAAATATGTTTTTACTGGCATTACTTTGTTCTCGTTTAACGATAAGCGTAATTATCATCTAACACTACTACATAAATTATAAAAAAATACATCAATTTAAGTATGATATGTACTTTTGATTGCGATGGTCTAGTGGTTAGCGTATGCGCTTCTCGCCGCAAGGTCTCGGGTTCGATCCCCGGGTCGGGCAAAGTGTTATTTGTGAACTTTCCATCAGGAAATTTACAATAGCATCTCAGTGGATGGCGATAGACTTACCCCCTATCTCATGGGACATAAACATAACAGGTGAAATGTGGGTGTTGTAAAGCTCTGCCATACCATTCTGGGTAGTATAGTTGTGATGTTATATATGTTTTCTCTAATAGTGGCATGAACTATCCAAAAGTATCCGACGTTCCAAAAGTATGTGACGAAACAACTAGAACTAGTACTTAAAATACTCACCAGCACCAGGGCAAACCTAGTGCAAGATCGGTGCAGCTCTAGTGCAAATATAGTGCGATTCAGGTCATCTCTAGTGCGGCTTTAGGTCAATGCCGGCCGGTGCATTTTCAGTACATTTCAGCGCGAAATCGGTGCAGAGAAAGTAAATTTAGTACGACATTCTTACTATTAGAGCAACTTTAGTGCTTAGAAAGTATTCAAGTACAACAGTTGTCATTTTCAGTGCACGGGATAGTACAAATTTAGTACAAATCGGGTACGGAGTAGATAACAACAGTGCTCTTGCACTAGTACGATAACACGCCCTCAAATTGTCTTATATTACATTCTACGCGTCCACGTGAGCCGTCGTAACCGCCGCCATAAACTCAAAATTCATGGCATCACGCTCAAAAAATCACGTTTATGAAATATTAAATCTAGTTATATCACGCGAAGGATCTCGGGTTTACGTCTTACTAAGAAGATAGGACAGGTGCGGCACCCACACGGTTGCTCAAACAATTATCATTCCGACTAGTTGCAAAACATGCTTCGTCACTATCTGTCGGGCCATCATCACGACTCCACTATTTACATATAATGACTATTCAACAATAAACAAAGAAATGTGCAACGCCCTCCTCCGCTATGACATAATTTAACCTTTTTAGGGTTCTGTGATGTGATTTGTAAGGACAGATTATTGTTTTAATTGTAGAGTAATTTTGATATCTATTGATTGGTCTAATTATGTGATTGGCGTAGAATTATTTATGAACTAGCTGTTACCCGCGACTTCGTCCGCGTGGATGTCGTTTTATGAACAAAGAATGCTAAAGGTAACAATGTCAATATAACAATAGTAGGTACAACTCATGTACTTACTTACCTATCTATTACCAAACCGATCAAAAGAAATATACGACAAAAACTCAAGGAAAATAATATTCAAACAAATCAAAACAGATAAATAGCTACAACTCATGTACCTAATTCGAAACTAATTCAAATTTTGAAATGACAGCCCGTAGAGTTTAGCGTAATGTAAAATATCAAAATTCACCCAGTTGTTTTTAAACTTAGCGCTTTCAAACAAACAAACTATCTCCTGCGATTTCATCTGTCTGGTAGGTACATTAATAAAAAAACTCAATAACATAAAATAAAATACCTATCTACCTAAATAAACCTATTTCTGATAATAACTAATCTAAACTCAATAAATGAAATGAAATCAAATCATGTATTTCCATGGGCACCAAGGGGCGCATGAACACGTCAAAACAAACATCAAAACACAAAAAATTAAAATTAAAATAAAACTTAGCTAACTAAATTATAATACTTATTGTAATAAAATGATTTGACACCGGGGCTTAGATTGACTATAATTCAACTTAGAGATTTGAATTAAAATCAATCCAAGTACCAGCTCCGATGGGTATTGCATCATGAGAAGAGCTGGTGAGAAACTCATGTGCACCATCTTTTCAAATAATTCATACAATTTTTGTTTGTTCTTTGACAATAATTCTATGTGTAAGTTATAGCAACCAAAACAACATTATAGCTAAAGAGAAAATAAACTTAAATATAGAAATGGAATTAAATTATTACTTAATATTATTGAATGTGACGTGAGTTGATAACATTTTAACTATTACACAACGGGTATTACTCACGTATTATTATGTCTACTAAGGCGACTGGCAGTTTCACTCGATTTAGACGAGCTTCGTCAGGCCATGAGTACGGAGCGACGCGAACCGGCCTGGGACGCGTCTCTTTTCGCACTAAAAAAAAAATTATTACTTGTTCGTTAATAAATCCATAGTATATAAGGTTGCAATATCTTACACTTCAAGCAGAAAATAAAGGAGTAAAAACAATGTGTGTATACTACTGTATAATATATAAGGGTTTCAGAACAGACAAAAAAAAATATATAGATTCTAATAACAAAAACTATTTATACTCCAAAAATATAAAAAATAATAAATGTACACACAGATTGCCTTTACTTAACAATATTTAAAATAACATGAAATGAGGTTATACAAATCAAATTTAATGTGTTAATAAAGAAACTAGATAATTATGAATTAATTTTCATTAACCATCATATTAAATAATAAAAATAATGTATCAATTGATATTCATTATAATGTCAGAAGGCGAAACTTAAGTCAATAATATGATGTCAATCTCAATATAGAATATAATATGTCAAAATAACCATAATCAATCATAATTATAAATAAGATAAAACAATGTCTAACTTGGCAATTCATTTGAAATATAATAACCATAATAATTGTATATAATACATACATTACTGTAATAAATACATTAGAATAAATATATAAGCAATAAATAAGCAAAATCCCTATAAACTAATATCTATACGGATTCGTACTTATCCTACCTAACAGTATAATAAAATAACCTACGGTCACTACGTACAATATCCAATTTACTACCTAAACTTTAAAATTAAAATCTATACAGTACGACTTATAAAAAATAAACCTTTCGGTTTATCTTCATAAGTCGAACCGCAAAGTTAAGTTTGTCATAGGTCATTTATAACCTACGACAAACTTTACTTTACGGTTCGGGAGCAAACCGCAAAGTTAAGTTTGTATTTTATTGTATATAATATACTGGGTACTTTTCCGGGATAAAAAGTACCCAGTGTGGTGCCCAGGATACTAAAGAATAATTATACCAAGTTTCATCGTAATTGAACCGGTAGTTTTTGCGTGATGCCTGAACAAACAGACAGACAGACAGACAAAAAAAAAGTTAATTACATTTTTGGGTTCGGTGTCGGTGTAGTAACACGCCCTGCTATTTATTTTTTTGATATTTTCAATGTACAGAAATTTTACTTCTACAGATTTATTATAAGTATAGATAATTACATGAAATATATTTTTCTTTAATAGCGTCCATATTTCGTTCAAAAATTGTCTATGTCATGACATTTTATTGGAAATTAAATAAATATAGCATTTAAGACTACAATTTTATTAATTAAAAAAAAAAGATGTTTAACCAATATAGCTAATAGCAAAAAGCTAATTGAAGCTTTGTTAAAATCAGTACAAAATCTAAAGTGGGCATTATAAGACATACGGAACAATAAGTATGTAAGTAATACACCTAGGGCTGGGCCGGTTTTTTTCATGTCTTATTTAATTAATGCGGATATCACGTTGCTTAGTTGAATTAAGCACAAGATTCTATCAAGTTCCTAAAGCAAATCACTTAGGTAATGTTTAGTACGATCTTTTACGAATCTTAAGTTTTATTTCATAACTCTACATCATTAATCTTTCTTTATGACATGTTTTTATGTAAACAGTCTTAGAGGTTCGGCGGCAGCTCTTTAAATGTATCTTGACAAGATAAGTACACAGTACGAACGTATCAGGGGATTTCTTGATTTAAAAAATGTCCAACTGATTTTTTGCTGTCTTTAAATTTTTTATCACAGAAATGTTTTATAACAAAATATTGGCTGTAGTATAAAAATATGTTTTCTTCATAATCCATAAAATAAATATTGAATTTTGTTCCTATATCATCATTAAAAGGCTCAATTAAATTCTTGTCCAAAGACTGCCTCAATAATTACTCAAAATTTTTACTCTTTCTTTTATTATGTGTGTGAGGAGCAACTATTTACTGACTTTATGCGCTTACTGGTAAACCAATGACAGTGGCCTGCAATACTTCTAAGCAAGAATGGGCACAAAGTGCTCTTCGTTCGTTCGTTAAGAAACCAGCTCTCAATGCGAAGAAATAAATTAACTTTGACCCCACAATGGCGAGTAAACATGTATGTTTATGTATGACACACACATATTTACGACCATGCGTAAGCCTTAGCTACTTTGTCGTTTAAACTTCATGCTTTAAGTGCTCTTTTAAATAACCCTAATTTATTGACACAACGAAAACAAAATCACTATGACATCGGACACCAACTCAACTTCCAACATCTTTTAAAACTCAATTATCTAACGCAAAGAAACCAGAGAAGCAACATCGGATCGAATTAAAACAAAATCCTGATACAATCAAATAAGAAAAAGTCATAATTAATAGAAGCGACGGAATCTCGGCTTCGGCTCTCTCCTTGCCGACTAATTATCATCTTAATTCCTCATAATGAAGTGGACTCTGCTACTGTGTTTCCCAGAATGCCATCTACATTTAAAAGAGGTTGTTTGTATTCGTATGTAGCGCTGCTCCAATACGCATTCCACACAATATAAAATATTGCCTATAGTCGTCATAACTGCCAAACGAATTCATGGCGTCTCGGTAGCTATTAATGAAGAAAAATTGGTAATAGATTTCAATATTCAAAACATTCGCTAAGCACAACTATAAAGGAGACTACATAAATTCAAGAATTTATATTCATTTAATCCATCCGTCCAAATATTACGTGTAGCGACTTGAGGCCATTTCTATTCACAATCGATTAGTGTTCGATCGTTTATTAATGCCGACGGTAAGAATACCATTTCTATATATTGAGAAACGAGCTATAAAGAATATTTTCGTTTGAATATAAATAAAATTTAAGCAAATATTTTAGAAACCTAATTCGGATTAACGATTTTATATTTTCCGATGCCGTTAATATGGAATAATACGGCCATAGGTAAGCATCACCGTCGCTGCATAGAATGTATTTTATAAATATACGAACATCAAAATGTTATGTCGCTACCGATAAGTACGATATTTATTTCAATAAACTGCTCGGTGTTGTAACAGAGAATTTAAAATGACATGACTGTGCTCCTCAATAAAACATAACAGGACAGCGAATAAACTACACCATTTTTTCGACGTTACCTATCCTTCAGTTCATTAATACAAAAATGTAACATGGTGGATCATGTCTAATACTCGTTAACTTTTTCTGACGTAAATAAAAAAGCTGGTTACTGGTTAATAACGGCTCGAGGAGAAATTACTCTTAAACACACGAACCTTTCGTCATAACACGGCACAAATTACGTCAAATCATGTAGGTATTATTTTTTATGTGGAGCGAGAGCACCATGTGGTAAATTAGAGCTCCTAATATGAGGAACAAAATAAACAACGTAACGATGCTCTGTTCGAGTGTAGAAAAAAGTAACAACTTCCCCAAAATGGATGTCGCGAGCCTCACAAATTATCGGTTCGGGGAAACTAGTTTACTTTGGGATTTTTTGTTCTTATAACACCGAAGAAAAAACGCTATAAAGAATGATGAATTAGCAAATGATTTTATTATAGAAGAATACATAATAACGGATTTTAAAAAGTCGTTAAACAAGCTGTTTTACTGCGAAATGACAAAATTTTATTCGTAAAATGTTTAGACATCTGTATTTAGTATTCATTAGGTTTAAAGACACACGTGGTACAAGCATAAAATGCGTTTTAAGGAATAATTAAATTGGACATACAATAAAGTAATTGAACACAGATCGAAATCGAGAGTTTTAAAATTCTATTAAATTCATCCTTATTGCTATGACACCTTTCTACTTCCTATTACCTTAATTGCCTTCCATATTGATACAACGACAATAATAAAATAAATGTTATATGTAGCTATTATAGTACAGTTTATTAAACATGTAAAATATTCAAGATCTACTGAGCTGGTAGCGAATTGACCACACGATCGCTTCCTGTGGGAGGCTTGCACGCAGTTGATAGATCGTACCAGACGGTGCAGTAATTATAGCAATATCCTTGCTAATGAAAATAACGGGTTTGAAGCCAGGATAAGCTGTTTTACACAGTAATGTTAACTAGTTTTAGTTTTTATTTCTCAGTCCTCGGCATGATGATAAATACACAACATGAATTAATAGCGATTAGAAAATGAATATTTTTTTGTTTTTTTGTATTAACTTTGTATGATAATACATTGCTAAATATTATAGAGGTTTGTTCTACCGAGCACTTGAGATTCAATAGTAGCCACTTGCGGCAAAGCGACATGAGTTTTTTGTATTAACTCTGAATGATAATACTTGGCTACATATTATAGAGGTTGTGTTTCACTACTACCAAGACGCCATTCCAGATTCCATCCTGCTATAGGATATTTTCCTTTCGTAAAAAGACGATTGGCTGACCTGAAGATCGATCATGGGTCAAATCTTACGAATTACAAACTGTATAGTTAGTCAATAGACCATATAGCAGACTCCAACACAGTTTAATTAAAATTTGATTACGGAAACCATCCCATCAATAACTTATATGTACATAAGTAATAATCAATCATTAGGTGATAACATGTGAGCAAACAGGTTCTATACGGATCAATATTCAATACATTGCCAACATCAGTGTTTAAAGATCACAGATAAAAGACTTGTTCTCTCGAAGCAACTTGATGACTTTATAAGTTAATGATTAATTTGAAGGAAAATACATAAATTAATCATATATAGACTGTTTTTATTAAAATATGATTGTGTGGTGAATGCTTAATATAATGTTTATAATACTAGTATGGTTCTTAATAAGGTAGCTATTTATTTTTATGATAGTAAGAATAATGTTTTTATTTTTATTGACTCCTAGTTAGGATGGCAATCGTTATTTTTCTATAGATATGATCGTTATCTTGTTGGGCGGTAGAAGACATGAGTTCTAGTTAGTGGGTAGTTAGTAAAGATGTAGTGTAGACTTCATTGGGAAAACTTTTAATGTGCATGTGTGGGCGCGCTGGCCTCACACACGTCACACGGCGTCGCGTGTTGCTGCCGTGTGATATGTGTGCAGCTAGTGTGAACGCCTAGAACGAAGGCTTCAGCATTCTAAACCACAACACAACGATAATTGCACTTAAAACAGTGGTCATTTTGCTAAAAATCTTTTTATGCTCTAGGTACAATGATCTTTTCATTAAAAAGGTTGTACATTAAATTTCTTCCAGATGAAGTCATTATTTTTATAACTTATGCAATTCATTGTTGATCTATCAATTCAAAACGTTTGTTATTTCAGGCGAGGTGACAAAATCCGCGTTATCCAAGCCAATGCGAGCAGACAGACAACAAACCGAAATCAACTCGATTACGATGTAAAAGCCCGAAGTCGTGCGTGAATGATGACAAACGCATTGACAAGGATTATGCAATTCCCGCCAATGTGGATGGTACTACATATTTTGTTGTTTTATGATTCAATACTAGAAGAGATACCTTTTAAATAACTTTTACTTTTGGGTAAATTAAACAGACAATAAACAGGTTCTAATCTATGTTTTTAAACTTTAAAGACATTTTTCAAAAATTAGCCAACATGTCCAGTCGGCTCGTGATCACGAATGATGCAAGTCATTTCGAAACGTTGAGCATAGGTTTATTTACCTTTATAATAATTACGTGATTTAGACCCGTTGTCTAATTTTTGAAAAAAGGATCTAATCTAAAAGGATGTGGCGGACGTTTACAACACCCACATTTCACCCGTTATATTTAGGTAGGGGGTGAGCCTATCGCCATTCACCGGGCACAATTCCAACTCCGTACTGCTATTGAGAATTTCCTAAAGGAAAGTTCATTAATAACATTTTGCCCGACCCGGCAATCTAACGCATACGCTAACCACTGGACCAACGAGGCAGTTCGTGTCTTATTCCAGAATAAAACAAGGAATGAAAGAATATTCTTTACCTACTTTATTTTAAATATTCTGTAGCTACAAAACTGTATTCTTGTAATATTTTAAAGCAAATTTTAGCTTTGCTATGCCTCTAAAATATTACAAGTATTTGATAAAAATGTGTCATCTCTCGACAGTATTGTGTTGATCTAAATTCAAACGTACTGTTTGTTACTAAGTGACTTATCACTCATCGCATAGGTGGCGCTAAAAACCAAGTAAGGTTCGTCTATATACCTATGACGCTGACACAAAAGAGTTGAGAAATTTCGAGTCTAGCAGCATACGAATCCATAGCTGAATTGGCAAAGCACTTGGGGCGTATACCCAGGGGGTGCAGGTTCGAGTCCTGCTGGATTCTTAATTTACAACTTTAATATTATATAAAAAAAACTGTATTCTTTTATGGAAAATACAAATAATGCTTTACGATCTTTCCATTCATATGTAGTAAGTGAACAAAAATCCAATTTGTCTACTGTTTGAAACGTATTCCTTTGAGAATTGTACAAATTGTACAAACAGTGCTTTAACGTAGCCAAATAGCAACGAATAAATAATTTATGCACAAATAAAAATATGTTTTGTGATAGAAAGGTGCTTTAAAGTAGCAGACGCATAAATTTTATTTACGTGTCTAGACATTGAAAACACAAAGTGCTTTGTGAATCGAGAGAGATGTAGTAGCTATTTGTGTCCTATTAAAAATACGAAACCGAAAGCCAAAAAGTGTGATCGTGATTTTATTTGCCAAAGGTAGACTATTGTGATAGTCTGGGAGGTAGTTATTATACTTACTATGTTATTGTAACTGTCTCGATGGTGTAATGTTTAGCATATGCGATGTCTCGGGTTCGGTTCCCGGATCGGACAAAGGGTTATTTGGGAATTTGCCGTCAGGAAATTCACAATAGCAGGACGGAATTGTGCCTAGTAGATGGCGATAGGCTCACCCCGTATCTCATGAAAATTAAACTTAGCAGGTGAAATGTTCTTCTTCTTCTTCTTACGTGTCAATGGCATTTTGTTTTCTCATTTTTTATTTAAATTGTTTTTGCCCAGTAGGTATCAACTTCTACTTACTGTAACTACTTCTTAGCTGATATGTGATTCTTCGAACTAAATATAAAAAGTGATCAAATATCGACTAAAAGTCTACATTTTTATTTTTTCGTTTACGAAGTCCCACCTGTTTGTATACTGAGATGTATTTCTATCTAAAATACTGCGCAACAAATCCTGTAAATTTGTTAAACAAAAGAAGGATCCTAGGAACTAGTGGAGATAGTTATGACTTGTAAGGAGAAGTATTTAGAATGTATATCGATAATTTTTTAATAGTTTTTTTTCTTGTATTTAATTTTATAGCATACCTGCATGGACTACACATAGCGCCACATAACTACACTCATAAGGCAAGGTATGTGTCCTTTAAGCCTTTATTAATGCTACCAGTTTTGTGATACCTTTATTATGACTAATGCATTGCAACGCTCAGAACTGTGTCATATCTCGGTCTTTAATAGATTTCTCGATAATTATCGTATCTGATAATGCCTGCTACTCTATGACTAAGTCATGGCGATATTATAATGACGACTGGCTTCTCCACGTGGCTTCGTCCGCTGTTAAAATATAGCATGTTACTCGGTGAAGATGCAACTGTCTAAAGGAATACTACTTTTTAGTTTGGTTTATTTATACGAGCGTTTTTTTTTAAATCATAATATTTTTATTTTCTCAATTTTTTTTATCGATTTGTTGCATTGTCATCGATCTTTGACAGGTGTGCAAAATTTTAATGAAATCTATCCGTTCAAAGTGGGTCAAAATTGAATCCAAAGGACTCGATTACATACATACATACAGGTGAAGCTAATATAAGCGTGTTAAAAAGCTTATTTATATCGGTCATGCTATTGGAGACTTTTGGTATAAGGAATTTGGTTGTCCGTTCCCCATAGTAATTTATGACCTTAGGTTTAACCAGCTTTTCCTGTCTTATTCTTCTGGTATTATATTTATTTAATACAATGTTTTTATGTTGCAGATATTGAACTTTCTTTTTTACCGGTAAGATTTTATAAATTGGAAATAATTTTTCATATTCTTTATTACACATCTATGTTACTAACTAAATATTTTAACAATCTTTTGGAGATTTTTTACTTCATTTAAATATGTTATAAATTTAGAATGGGCTCTGAAATTATCTTGTACAGAGCTACTAATGGCATGATTTTTATCATAGTTAGCCTTGCTAGGAGTTGCCAAACGATACAATTGTGTATTATCGTAATCTACCGGGCACAATTCCAAACTCCATGCTGGAACTGTTTAGTTTCCTGACAGAAAAATAAATAACAATCCGGGTATCGTCCGAACATGTAGCTAAGCACTGCACTCAACGAGTCAATAAAAAGTTATCATTGTTATCAAAATATGTTTAACAAAAAAAAAATTCACGAAAAAGTTCACACAATATTAAATTTTCAGCAAACAGCAGATCCAGTGATTCTACATGCGTGTATCAAATAGATTTGAAAGCGCGTTCGTCGCTTGGATTAGCGATCCCGTGTTATCATCCGGGTGCAGTTAGCCCAAAGTTTGGCCAAGGGGGGTGCGGTCCGCGGGGAACACAAAAATCACAGTTCTGTGGAAAAATCTACGATGACTTTGCATTTTCTTTGTTTTGTAGGCAATGTTTGCTAACGCCGCATAAAACTGTTTGGTTGAAACATAGTGATAAAAGTTCGTGGAAATGTGCGATTCAAAGTGTTGATGGTCTAGTGGTTAGCGTATGTGCCTCTCACTGTGAGGTCTCAGATTCGATGCCCGGGTCAGGCAAATTGTTATTTGTTAACTTTCCGTCAGTTAATTCACAAAAGCAGCACGGAGTCGGAATTGTGCCCTGGGGATGGCGATAAGCTCACCCCCTATCCCATTGGACCTAAATATAACAGGTGAAATGTGGGTATTGTACATCTTTACCACACCCTTCTGGGTAATATATTATAGGCGTGTTGTTATGCATATATGTAGCATATAGCATTGATGTTTTGTTTCTCATATTTGTAAAGATTGTTAACAATAGTTATTTAAGTGAAACAACCTCCCCAATAACCGATACAGTAAATTGAAATAGGTGTAGGTACTATAAACGTGAAAGGCTAGAATCATCGTGAATGTATTTTGATAAATTTCTCATCAGATCGCAGTCTAGCTCATCAAATAGCAATATTCCCACCGAGCAAAAAAAAGAAATTAAATCCAAAACGAGCTCAGCATCCTTTCCACTTCAATCAATCATATTACTTTTAATTCCACCATATCATTACTCAAGGAATTAGCCTAACTAACCTACATGCATACATTCGCAAATCAAAATCAATCATAGACTTAATAACATTCGTCAATCATCAGCCGTCTACAATTTGTACCACATTTGGGCTGGTCACGATATCGGTCGTCAAGACCAGTGTCTTATTGTATTTGTTAGTGATGCAACGAATGCAAGTATTCATGTTCAGCGATCCACCAAACGATATTTTGTGCAAATATTTATTTACGATGAACCGCACTTAAATGCTTCCACTTCACTTGGCGTATTTAGGACAATATTCGTTTTAATAAGTCAAAGCATAATCACTCTTATGCATATATAGGTATAACCATTTAGTCTCATTTACCTTAATCTCACTAGGCAAATATTTACCCAAATACGTCAAATAAAATTAGTCAAATATTGTGGTTGTGAAACATGTCTAACTTAGGTAAGGTATCAAAAAAAATGTGATTGTCTCGTAAAAACAGATTTTTAACATGCACCTGAATTATTTATCTACGTATTACAATTAATTAATAAACTATAATAACATTTCTTAAACTAAATTAGAGGAATACCTTACTATGTACAAAAAGAAAAGAATGTAAAAAATAATAATTATAATTTAGGCGTCAAAAAATACCTCCGCATCTATGTCAGACGCGGGTAACGTGCCCAGAAGGCTGGGAATTGCCACGTTGGATGGCAATGCTACCTTCTGTTCACGTGAAGAGTCAACTAATCGTTTGGCAAATTTTACAAATCTTTAATTAGGTCAAATATATTTTTCAACAAGGTTCCTATACGTATTTGTAATCGCCAACTAGTAAATGTTAGTATGCGTAGGTATTAGTTAAGCGTTGTGATATTAGTTCCATCACTACACAAGAGCTAGTGTCTTATTGTCTCAATGTTGCCCAATCCCATAGATACCATTCAACCGTTATGCAACTCGGTAAGACCAAGTGTCGTCCGGATAATTACTGACTCATTGTCTAAACGCTCCACTTGACAGTTTCGTTATTTATCATCTAGTTATCTACTGTTAATCGAGACGATTTGCTTGAATTGATTTCTGAAACTCATTTCGAATGGTATTGTATTGTATAGATGTCAATGTCCCTAAACGACTGTAGGCGATAATTAGAATCGAAATCGGTGGTCATAAGGTTTGATAAATGAGACTTTAATAATATGAGATTTTTTTTTCTATTGCAGTAATCTATAGCTTATTAAATTGTAAATTTATTTGATTGTACAAATAGGACAAAGCTATTACTTTATCATTAACGTTTCACTATGTTATTATGCCCGCGGATTCAATTAATTATTTCATTATGAAATCGCACATTATCGGTCATCTCGCAACAGCTAGCCTTTCTTGTCAACACGGCTTTACACACACGGACAAAAACGTTCACCGCTCTAGATTTCAAACAAAATTACTGACAACAAACTAACAACGTCAATCACTTTGGCTAATGGGGCACAAAGCGATCTTATCTAAGAACCATAAGCACAGTGTCAGCGAGCGTGCGTCCGTACAAAACCAGCTCATTGAAAATTATGTTCTCGAAGCAGTAGCGGGTTGTGACGTGGGACCTCCTGGACCGGTTGTTGAGCAAACAAACGATGCGCGGGCGCTGGCGATACGGACATCCGTGGCTGCAGGCCCGGCTCCCACAACTCACGCTATGAAATGTTTGTTACCAGACGAGCACTCGGAGCAACAGTACCGTTAACTAGCTTGATATTAATCATAATTTCTTCTGACGCGATCCACTCAAGTGTTTTAGATGACCGTCATTATCTAAAATACTTGGAGAACTTTGTGCCTGCGTCTGCGATGATAGATTTCATTGGGCAACGCGAAAATTGGCCGTCGACGTAGCCAATATGTCTGTCGAAATGTAAAGACTTGACCATCTACTCGTAAGTAGAAAATTGAATAATAAATTGCCTTTGTATTTCGCGTGTGAAACATTCTCAAAGCTGGCAGTTACATTCTTGGGCGTACGTTTATTTACAATAGTGGAAAGAAACATACGAAATATCAAACCAAAGTAGCTCGTAACGGTAATACAAAAATGTTTAATTTATTTTTGTTTGATTTTATCTTGTGGTTGGTGCCGCCGTTCTTTTGGTCATTTAGACTCCCTACACCTCTCTCATTAAGCTATTTATTCATTAAAGGTAAAATCAGGAGGAGTTAGCTGCAGATGGCTGCTTAACCAATCGACGAGCACCGTACTCGAGCGTGGCCAATACCGACCCGTGACACTTCATTTGCGGCTAACTTCAAAACCGTCAAGATGGTTTAATTATATTATGACGTCTTTCTAAGGTTGACTTAATAGACAAATATTGTTTATAAGGAGACTACCTTAAGACAAATAAAACATGATATCATTGCTGTAATTTAGCAATGGTTTGGTCAAAAGATATCACCAATATTGAAATCCATAAATTCACTAATACCTCTTAGTTTCTCACGACACATATACGAATACACCATAGCAGTCGAGATTAGATACCACTTTATAAGTAATCACTATTGTTATGAAATACATAGGTCACAATGCTATCAATAACCATAGTAGCTGACATTATTAATTCTTGCCTTCTTTTCAGGTACCAATTGGCATCGGTGACGAGTGAGGTTAAAATGACGAATACAATTGTTTTAGTGTAAAAGCTAAATACAGGCACATATATTTTGCATTTTTTTAAAATGTTAATACGATAATGAGCTTGTATAATAAGATAATAGGTACAAATTTACGGAGCAACCCTGGCAACCTTATCTTACCCCCAAAATCGATTGATCCGCTCGCCCATTACTTAGCCAACAAGCTCCTTGCTTGCTTACATGACTAACAAACAATAAATGATATTACGGAACTTGTTAATAGGGCTTTTGCATTATTGAACCGATTGTATGGAAATACACAATTGTTTTGATATTCTCCGCATCATAAAGTATATTTACTGAGAAACAGAAGATGCTAATATAAATAGGTAAGGTACATGAAGTCATAAATACCAACAGCGAATACTAGAGGCTGCTTTAAATTGTATGAGATCATGGTTTATGTAAATTCTTATTATGAGAATATCTGCTGAAGACTGGCCTACGGTACGGGTGGAGCTTGTTATTAAAGTACTGTTTCATAACTTTAAAGATTCCTTTTTTTTAATGACTAATTTATCTTTAGACTTAGTCGCTAGTAGGGTAGATAAGTTAAGATTTTTCTTTTCTCTTTATCCTATTGCTATTGATTATGCAACAACATATTCCTATATTTTATTTCAGTTTATTCTTTCTTTGATTGTCTCATTGATCACATCGTTGAATTATTGCTTTTGATTGCCCCGAGCATCACTCTCTTTGCGAAGTTTTTCATCTTGCTATCGAACGTTCTTCATAGCCATAGCTTCGTATTCATGTCTTTGTTGATTCATTCTAATTCATTTATTAGAATGTGTTCAATAGTTTCCTCTTTCTCGTCATCGCAGCTGCATATTGGGGTAGAGGCCAGTTTGAATCTATGTAGATATTTTCTTATACCCCGTGCCATGCTATGCCATGGTTAAGTTAGGCTAAGATCTAGTTTATCTTAGTTAATGGTAATTTTGATCTTACAGCTTAATTATTTATCTTAGCTTAGTGTTAGCTGTAAGACCAAGAGTACCATTAACATAAGATACACTTTCAATTCACAAAATTATTTTGTCACATTGACCTAACTTGACCAAGCACGTACATAGAATACTTTCATCTTATATAATCTTCTTATGCAAGAGTCATCCGATTTTCTCTCTATTCAAAAGTACTGAAACAATTCTTCACGCTTTTAACAGCTGCTCGTATAGTTCGACAGGTTTGTTACTTTGTTTCGTCACTGTCTAGTTCAATATGTAACAATGTGTTATGTGAACTTCTACGGCTTTAAAAGGGATAGCTTAAAAGGCATATGAATTGCTAAATATAGATAGATTTAGATTTTTGAAACACGTGTCTTGAAATAACAATGTGGAGATATAGCAGGTTAAACAATGTTAACCACGGTCAGCCGTGGTTAGGTGACCATCTTAAAGATAACGAGTCTTCCTCCGTGCCTCGCAGAGCACGGTCCCGGCTGCCATTTTAACATCTATGGCAGTCGTTACGGGTAGTCAGAGACCAGAAGTCTGACAACTAGTCTAAAAAAGAGTATCGTATTACCTCGTACTGGGTTGTGCAGGTCTAATGGATGTCACTTCACGTAAAACACTTATATTTAGCTAAATCCAGCTAGCTAGTTAGACTAAAAGCTGACCTCAATGTAATAGAGAAAAGGTTCAAAAGCTGATGTGTATATATTCATATTTGTACAACGCAGTACAAGTGATTAGATGTAAGTAAACTATTATGTAATTTCTTTTCTTCTCCCAATTCTTATGTATACCATGGCTATAAATTGTCTCCTATGTTTTTTGTCCATCCAGGTTGTCTGGAAGAGATTGCTTAAGCGATAAGACCGCCGATTGTGCAACATATTTTATGTACGTTTCCAATTTGAATGTTCTAGTGGTGTACAATAAAGATTATTATTAGTATTATATTATTATGATGTGTCTTGGAATTACAATAATAGTAAACAAGAATGTGTATATATTTTGAAGATTGCCATCCATCGTTTTTGATCACGTTGGGTCAATACATTTTTTCCAAACTTCAATTAATTTACCGATAAATAACCACATTGAATACCATTACTCATAATTTGCGACCACTGTTCATAAAAACTGCATACAATGCGTTTTTTGCACCGAATCGAATCAAGATAACCTTTTTACGTTATGTGTCGAGCCGTCTGATATCAATTAATAAACAACAGAAAAACCAGTCATCAATTATTGTTATATTTTTTGTTCGGTAAAAAAATACGTCAATTTAATAAATTTCATTAGCTGCTATTGAAGTGAGGCAGTAATTGACACGCGGGCAGTCATCCGAATTTGTACTGACAACTGACACAGCCACTCAGAACTCAGACCCTCACCTCATGATGACTAAACAACCTTTTATTTCACTTACACGCTCATGCGTGCACGAAACTGTTGAATTGTTAAGGATTTGAAGTTCAATGTCCTCGTTGTGATTATTAAAGCACGTAATATTTATTATGTTTTTTTCTGACAATGATCACAATTGAACTGAATTGAAACCTCCTAGACCATGAATATTATGAATATTATGATTCTAATTCACCTCTTTAGTTACAAAAAAATAAACTTGAGTAAAAGCTTATAATAGCAGTCCTGTATCTAATACATGTCCCACAGCTGGGCTCGGGCCTCTTCTCATGACGAGAAGGGTTAGGCCATAGTCTAACACGCTGGCCAAGAGCGGATTGGTAGACTTCACACACCCTTTAAGCACGTTTAGGCAGGCAGGTTTCCTTACGATGTTTTCCTTCACCGTTAACCTCAAACTAAGCAGACATGGAAATTTTAAACCGTAAATCATAATAAATTATAATAGGCATGATAACTAAGTTTCATTTTTGTATATAATTAAAACAACTCTCAATAAAACACCATTAAAAGAATTACTTTGTTGACACGTAAACTGCTCGATATAATACAATTTCAAATTCAAACTAATAATAAACATACGGCTACATAAGCGTGACGTCACGCTTATGTATTTTGTATGTGAAGTTATGATTTTTGTTTGATAGCTATACGAAATATTGCGTTTATGAAAATGGTTTTTTTACAAAAGTTGATATAAATTATGGGGGTAATTTAATGATAAAATGATTTTTAATATTTTAATGATTAAATTACGTACTTTAAAATGGGCACACCAATGAAACTTTGAATGAGTTAGATTTATCGACGGCATGGACGAAGACTCAGTGTGTTAAAGATGATCACCCATCCACGGCTGACCGTGGTTAGCATTTCTTAATCGGCTAGATCTCCTCATTGTTATTCCAAGACACATGTTTCAAAAATCTTATCCTATTTAACTTAAAATTCTTGCATTTGGTTTATGGTTACTTATATTTTGATAAGTTATCCTGTATCTTACTATCTACGGATTAGTCACCATACCTATCACATAGTGAGCGCATTGAAGCTACATGATATTGTGTAGGATTAACGTATTTAAATTGAAAACCGATATAGAAACCAAATCTAGATCTTTGTGGTCAATCGTAGCAGGTCGAGTCAAACCACTCAAACCGTTACCAAACAGATGAATGCCATCATAAGTATTTCATAATTACGACGTATGTAATTTGATCATACGTCGTAACTATGCTCATTACTTACTTATCCATCCTAAGGTTGCCTGTAAGAAATTGCTTTCAGCGGTAAGGCAACATAATTTTTAAGTGCATTTATTTACAGCATAAATTTCTTTGTTAATATTGGTGTACAATAAAGATTACTCTATCTATCTATCTATCTATCTATGTATGTCATGGCCATGTCGTAGATTTGCTTAGTTCATGAAAAGCATGAGAATTTTAAAAATAGTCGAATTTCATGCAATTTCTCATTAATTAACAAGAGGCGTCTAGTCCATCTATATTTTTTTTTAATCGCTCGCACTAGGAATAACTCCTCTGTCGTGGGGGTGTTTACAAACATATATTTCACATACACAGCCAGAGTCAAAACAAATCATTGCGAATCACACAAAGATTTGTCCCGTGTGGGGATCAAACCCACAACACCAGCGCAGTTAAAGCGGCGAGGCAACGGCTTTTAAACACTACGCCAACCGTGCACACAATTAATAAAATATTGGTTAATGTACAGGTAATACAGCCCATGCATATCCAAAACAGTTCAAAATAATTTGGCAAATATGTCAATACATCTGACGTTACGATATTTATGCCTTATGTGCAATATTCAGGATCTGATGTCATTCTCTCTCATTTAGTGGCAAGTAATTCTAATAATAATAATTAGTAAGTAATCCTGGGCAATTCGCGAGTTCTCCAAAGCGAATTGGCTAATCCTTTCACCACGATGGCAAGTCAAAATAAAATTTGACTCAGCCATCGACACGACGAAGAAGAAGAAGTGGCAAGTTAATGATGAGATGGTGTGGCTTTCTTGGAGTTTGTTCATAAAAACTTAACCACTATTTAATGTATAATTTTAGACTTGACTGATAAAAGCATGAGGCCTAAAGGCCAATACTTCAGGCCTCATGAGTCAGAATATTCTTCACATCAACCGCCAAAATCTACAGTACGCGATAAGAATTTATCTTAACCCAAACTTAGGTAACAAGTAATGAATCATTAAGTAATCTCCCCACAATAGGGCGAGTTGGAAAGGAAGCGATAAGACAGTACAGCGAACCCGAAAACGAATCATTGTTTAACACAATGTGGGTATCTTATCATTACATGAATATTGGAGCGGGTAACGTGCACTTTGACGCATTTGAGGGATTACACTTTTTACTTAATAGCATTGATAATAACTAATTGATAGTCAGGTGGTGTAGAAAAAATAATCGAAATTAATATGGAGTATGGCCTGATCTTTCTCATTATGAGAATGCCTGCCACCTGTTATCTTGAGATTGAAAATATCATCACGCCTTTATTACCCAAAAGGGTGTGGCAGAGGTGTACGACACCTACATTTCACACCTGAGACTACAACTTTGAGAATGTAAAGCCTCCGGATACTTAACATCTGCGTTTCCTCAAATAATATGGCAGTTGAAAATCTAAATGGCTTTTTATGCATGGTTGTGAGAACAGCACGCAGCACGAATGATCACAGCATTTTTTTTAATTTGTATATTTTAAATAATAGGTAAGCAAAATTAATTACAGTATTACTAAATCAAGATCAAGGGTTAAAAACGGATAATCTTTTATTTTGAAACGTGATTTCAAACGCGCCGCGCCGTGTTTCTGCACAGGATGCAGTAATTGAAGCATTATTGTCTATAAAGTGAGCTAATGGCATCAATAAATGGCTGGCTAATCCTCCTGGATTATGGGACTCCATTAAAATAGTTTAGAACGGTAGATTAAGTCGTTGTTAGTGTTTTATTCCGGGATAAATTAAGTAAATTAAGGCAATTATGCCCATTTACTGAATGCCTATCCTGCTTGCATTTGTTATCAAATCCAAGCCCATTTGCTCGGCAAAAATATACAGGGACCATAAAGCACACTCGATAGTTTTAGTCGCTATAACGCGCGATTTCTATAGCGCTATGGAACTGTTTGAATATATATTAATTTAAAAAAAAATTGTTTCGATGGAAAGATTCACCAAATCGTTGAATTTCGTTGCTAACAGTAGCTTGTGCGCAATGGTCCTATAACATAATTAATATTATTATACATACTGCCTCATTGGTCTAGTGGTTAGTGTATGCGCCTCTCACCGCGAGGTCTCGGGTTCGATTCCTGGGTCGGGCAAAGTGTAATTTGTGAATTTACGTCAGGAAATTTCAAGAGCAGTACGAATTCGAATTGTGCCTGGTAGATAGCAATAGGCTCGCCCCTCATCCCATGGGACCTAAACATAGCAGGTGAAATGTGGGTGTTGTTTGGTACTGCCACACCATTCTGGGTAGTATAAGCGTGATGTATATGTTATATCATACTAAATAATTGAAAGAAGACCACGGTTATACCGTAATTATCGCATAAACTAAAAATACACTACAGAAGTTTAGCTAAGTATAGTTTATATTATATTTAGACGGTTTCCATAATTAGATACTGCATTGTTGACTTAACAAGAAAATAGAGGGAGCATCGTCTACAAATATAAATTTTCTAACCCCTCGTCAACTTATATTTATATAAGTGGTTTTAATCTCGCACTCAGTTCTTATCACACGTCTAGCTGGAAAACAAATTAAATGAAGTAGTCGTAGAATCAATTGTCTGATTTATTTTCGTCTTATTTGTTAAAAATAATGGGATAGAAAAAATCCTATTAATTATCCTTTAATATTTTTTGCAACTCGTTTATATAAACAAGAAGAGAGGTGCCTTCAAATTTACTTAATAAGTAAGAAAAATATGCAATCTGTTACACACTTATGTTATGACATTTATCAGTTCTCACGTTAAAGAGACAAACTGTCCATCAATTTTATTGACATGACATCGTGACAAAGCTTACCAGTGATTCAGTAAATAATACAGATATTTTTTTTTCGATCAATAAAAATATTTAATCGGCAAAATCTGCAAATGGGAAAATTTTTCATCGGAAAATCATAAAACTAACTGGGAAATTGCAAATGTATTGAGTTAGTCTAGGGTAGCGTTTTTTTTTCCATAACCAATCAAAAAAATTGGTAAAAACGGATTTTCTTTGGAAAAATCATCACTTAATACGGTGAAAATTTATTGCACCTTTTGAATCATGTATGTAAGGTCAACTTTTCAAAGTAATGAAAAGAAAGTAAATCAGATACTTTGAAAATAATAAGAATAATGTGAGTAAACCATATAAAAGATGTTTCCCAACCGACACATTTAATCCATCAAGCATCTTTTGCGACACCTTGCCTTAGCTTTCCTTTTGGAACATTTGGCTATATCAGATCCGATAAATATCGCCGAAGCTCCCGCCACCGAATAAAGTATTAAAATATTGCACAAAAACAAAGTAAAACAAGTACAAAAATGCCTTTACGTGCCATTTGTTCGATCTTGCAGCTAGCGGCGAGGCAGATGAATATGATCTGTCCCACCTGCTTACGTGCGAGCCTTACAAAAAGGCTCGGCATACATCGGGATTGCTCGGCGCACCTCGGTTCATATTTAATGACGTCATTAACTGCAGGAGACAGGAGTCTTGTAGCACGCCTTGGGCATCCCATCGCCCGCTTTGTCACTGCAATACCTGTGAATTAGCCTCAAGTGCCTCAAGTATGAGATCTTTATTATTTATTTATACATGAGTTGCTTGATTGAAATTTATTTATGTTTAAATCTGACTTCGTGTATAATATAAATCTAAATGCACTTTTGTTGCGAATACGTATTGTAATAATGGAAGAGCTCGTGGCTAAGTCGAAGCCGCGCAGACTGATCGATCTTGCAGGTTAAGCAATGCTTACCGCGGTCGGACTTGGATGGGTTACCATCTTCAACATGACGAGATTTCCTTCGCGCCTTGAAGAGTACGTTTATCCGTTGGCCCCGGTTTCCATTTGAACATCTATTGATGTCTAAAAATCTTCGATTTCGTCACAGACTCAATAATGATCATTAAAACTTATTGAGTACCCAAGTCCAAAAAGCTGAAATTTGGCATGTAAGCTAGTATTAGTGTAAAAACAACAGAAAAATACGCAGTTTGGATTTGATATTACCCTTAACCGCATTATGATCACGAAGTTCTGGCAAGCGAAAATTAGGTAGGTAAGCTAGTATTGGTACACAAATAACAAAAAGTCAAATTAGGAACGTTAACCTCCTCCACAATCTCTAATAATATCATTAAAACTCTAAGGATAAAGTTTGTACGCAAATTTTGATGCTAGAGGTCTGATAATTTATATAGGGACTCCGGGCTTTATTGTTAATAACAATTAAATTTGAAGGCACGATCGAAGGCCAGGCCATATATTTTGACTAAGAGAAAAAAGTTTGTGAAGTCAAAGCCTGTAAAGTAAAGACATGTAGAGTTCTGTAGAGTTCAAAACTTGGGTCTACATGAGATCTGATAACCTTTTACACCGTAGGCCGTATAATGGACTCGCCTAGGCAACATTTTACATGAAAATGTTTTTTCTAGGATACTTTATTTTGGTAATTTCTTTAACTAATAAACATTTGTGATTATGTAGTGTCTGTAGACTGATCATAACGAACAAGGATTAAACTTTAAAATGTTATGATCAAAAATTAAAAGGCAATATTGCAATGAAACCCTTTTTCATATAAATATAGTAATGAGTAAATTAATTTATAATCACGCAATTACAGAGGGTCAGGCCAAATATAAAATCAAAAACCCTACATTAACGTTATTGAATATCCTTTTTTCCTTTCCGTCCTCTAATAAAGATTGCCGTCAATTTCATGCAACATTAATAAATTAATATCCATTAAAACTTATTTATAAAACATCAGCATACATAACGTGTATTTTAACCCGTTCGTGTAGGTGTGTAATAGCGTGAAGTGTAGGCAGTAGAGATAACCTTTCTAAACAAAAGAATGGAGCAAGGCGCAAATATGATAACAGGCTCGATGATAAACAGTGTTGCTTAAACTTCAGCCCATATTTTGTTTCACAACGCGGCCCCATAAAGTGCATTCCACGGTTATCGCTTCTTTTGTATTCAATTAGCCTTGCATTTAGATTACTGATGCCTTTCACGACGACAGTGGTAACGAGCGTGGTCAGCTGTCAAAATGTCCAAACAATCAACCACGTAACTCCTTCTTCGGTCACACTTACAACTCGCACCATTTCACAACCTTCGAAATAGTTACCATCCATTGAACGTTTGTTGGCCGAATTATTTTCAAGAACAGTTTAATAGCAGCTATGGATTGCCTTTAAACGAATTTCTCCACAAATTTGGGCAGACTGTATAAAATATATTGTTGGTTAAAGTTCGATTGTTCAGTCTATTAAGGTCTTTCAGAGGTGGGTCAACTGGGATGAGCCGTGATGAGGTTACGTAATTCGATACATTTGGTATCATCTCCATGTCAATGACGTGTAGTTACGTTAACAAGAGATGTTTCTCAGTTACATTATTGAAAACAAACCTTATCGTTAGGCAGTCTTGGTTGCAGAACTTGCAGAATAAACCGTCATTAGCTAGAATACAATAGGTATGTGTATGAATGAAAAAATGCTGGATAGACTGTCGATCTAATAGCTAGGGACACTACATACGATTGTGTGTCATTCAACACGTATGTAGCAATCGATGGACCTCGAACTAGATCACAAAAGCTTGACAAAGCTTTTGCCATCATTATGGTTGTTGTATATATAACACGATCTTAATAACATAACATCACGCCTATATTACCCAAAAGGGTATGGCAGGGGTGTACAACACACAAATTTCACCTGTTATTATTAGGTACCATGGCATAGGGGGTGAGCCTATCACAGTGTGCTATTGAGAATTTCCAAACAGAAAATTCACAAATAACACTTTACCCGAACCGGGGATCGAACCCGAAACCGCGCGGTTAGACGCGCATACGCTAAACACAGGGTACAATCCAAGCAAGTGATATCAATTGCCCAACATGAATACGTAATGTGTTATACTCGAATGATCGCCGATTCGACAGCCCAGCCGACAAAGATAGGTATCGAACATTACCACAATCCACAACATGGTTTGCGGCATCTAAGGCCCGAGTGCTTATACGAGTTCGATTGAATCGAGTAATCAAAGCGCCATGTCTATATCGATTCAACAACTGCTACGGCTATCTGTTAGACGATCGATATTTGTTACATTCGGATCGACAAACACGTTTTTGCTGTTGTCTAAATCGATTCGGGTAATCGTTTCGTTCGATTTACTTTCTTATCCATTCCGTGTTAAGTTTGAATTAGGAACTAGATGGGGTGGTATCGATTTTTGTTTATATTGGTATGATGTTGGGCATTCCAAATTGATTTACTGTCAAAATGGACACAATCGATTCAATGTCAAATGTTTGCGATAGTGTTGGGTTTATTCGGTTGACCTTTTAAGTGCGTTTGTGTGGTTAACTACAATACGTTAACACATATGGTAAACGAGGCAGCTGTTATTCTGAATACTTGTGCTTTAACTGTATAATGATGTATTGAGGTAATACTAAGTTGCTAAGCGACTTATACTATAGTTTCGTTTTGGTGTGTTTGTGGTATAATGTTATGAAATCAACTGAGAGCTCGTGTTGAAATAAAATTTAACAGTAATGTGTGCGGTTACTAGCTAAACATCCACATTTCGCCTAAAAGAGTGTCGAAGACAATATTATTATGTTCTACTACGGAGTAGTTTAGAAAAAAAAATCGAATTAATCATACTCAAGACATGCACGATATGCAACAGCATTCAAAAATGTGCAATTAATGCTAATACACTTTAATACAATTATTTGATAGGTTCCAGTTTCTAAAATATCTTTTCAAGCTCCAAATCAGCTGAAAGGTTATCACATCATTCCAAAACCAACGGCATAACAATAACGACAAAAATTAATCATTTTTTGTTTATCCATGTTCACAATCTAAGTTAAGAGCATATATCCTATCACATGCTATCAGATACCAACTCGTTTACAACGTCTCATTATTCAGGATAAAATAAATATCCAGAAAGTACTAGACTTCGCAAATATTCCATCAACTTAACATTATCAGGTCATAGCTTCGTAAATAGATAAGGCACTCATCAGCCCGGTAACCTACTTCAATGAGTTTTCTGCCTACGCAGCGATAAGCCTGTTTGCAAGCTCGTTGGGAGACTAATTAATTAATATTTACCGTATTTTTACCGGAACCCATTTCGGAACGCTTTTATGGAATGACGCTGTATTAATCTATGACATCTGACGTTTATTTTAAATTACTCATTCATTTGTTTGTTTTTGTTTTGACTGGGAAAGAGGTGGATTATTAAAGGCCAAGTACGAGATGATATAGCTATTATGAAAGACTGCACTGCTATGTAGTATTATATGCATGTTTAACACATTTTTTTGTTATGAATCATTATCTCTAATGAAAACCTCATCAAGCTAAGATCTAAGCATACATAGGGACAGACAAACAGTCCGACGGGAAGCGACTTTGTTTTATACTATGCAGTGATACTGAAGTCACGTGTTCTCGATTGTCGCCATTATTGGTAAGATGTATACCCTCTATTTATTGGTTCCTATGCCATTTTTTTGTATTATTACATTTAGAAATACTGTCTTATTTGGATAACGGTAATCGATATTCTGTTATCGCAAAGAAGGAACTTACATGATATTACATTACTAGTATTGTTCTTACCTAACATACATCTATTCTCGCGTTATAAAAAGGGATGGTCATTTCATATGTGTTGTCATCACATATTATTATGGGTTGTGGGTAATAACACCACACTTTTAAAAATGTATCAAAAATGTAAGTACGCCACAGGTGGAAAAGATTAACATTTAGTCCGTATCCGGGAAAGCGTTGCAATTACGCACCATAATTATGAGTAAGAGCAAACATCCGTTCTACCGTATTGAGTTGCTGGCGTTATTCATAACAAACGCTCCAATAATAATATGGTGTATCAATGATCGGTAATTATCACGAGAATAGAAACGTAGTCGAGAAAAGTAGAGAGTAGTCAAAATTTAGCAAAGTATATGCGGTCTATTCTTTCTTATAGGAGTAGGTTACTATCACTCTTATTAGAAAGAGCAAGAATAAAACACATAAAGGCAAGCATTTTGGAGAAAAGAAATATAATTTTACTCGTCCAATTCCTTGGTAAGGATCAGCATTGCCATCCAACGTGGCAATGCCGCCAGCTTTTTGAGCACGTTACCTGCGGCTGACATAGATGCGGAGGTATTTTTTGACGCCTAAATTATAATTATTATTTTTTACATTCTTTTCTTCTAGGAGTTAAGCTTATACTAAGTTAGGAATTTCAATTTAGTTTAAGAAATGTTATAATATTTTTTTAAATTAATTGTAAAAAGATCAATAAACTTCTAATATTTTACTGAATTTAAATTATTTACTGAAAAACTTGACTATTTATTACTTATTATTCATTTGCTTATTGCCAGCCCTTGAATCAAAAATGTTTCTTCATCTCTCGGGTCATAATCTGTCAGTGTATGCAATGCCTATGATTACCTCAAAGAATGACATATCCCACATAGACTGATACACTCATAACAAGTTTATCAGCATCTCATCTTCAAAGGTTAATAAAGTTATTCTCAACCAACAAAACATTCCAATTACAACATTAATGTAATGAGTTAAGAAAACCAATTAAATGTTCGAACAGTAGTGGGCACTTTCTATTTAATTTGAACATCGGATGAAGGTAGCGTCTCGAAAACTCTATAGAATGGAATATAATTGAGAGGCATAACTTTCTTTACAAATAGAAAGATTCGCTCGAAAGCAGGGCTCACGTACTTCATATTTGTTGGACGAGTCGGTCAAATAAGTAAAGATAATTTGAGGTTTCAATATCGTCGCATTTCTTATATCACAAGTATAACCGAATGAAAAACAACTAAAATTATTAGTTATTTGATGTAACGGGGTGCATGAAAGGAGCCTCTCCGAGTGACGTACACAACGATTCCCTACGTCCGGCGCACCCTGGGCAATTCGCGAATTCTCCAAAGCGAATTGGCTAATCCTTTCACCACGATGGCAAGTCAAAATAAAATTAGACTCAGCCATCGACACGATGAAGAAGAAGTTATTTGATACGTAATAAGTATTAACCCCATGTTTACTTATATGACGTTTTATGGTAAATCTTCATGTAGTGATCAATGCTGCCCGGTAAATTATGATCACTTCGAAGTTACGGAGATAACAACGACTCCCGCGCATACAAAGGGTTGACCCTTAAATCTGGCAAGTGAATGTAAATAAAATTTATTACACGTTTGTAAGAACATAATTATTCGATCAATATATTTATCTTATCGTCAGCCTTGCGGCGAAGGCCTCCAATCGATCTTGCCGGGCATAAACACGCCATGAACTTATCTACAGCGGTTGATAAAAGCTTAATGGTCATCAAACACTTTAATATATTGAATAGAAGTTCATGCTATAAAACTGATAAAATTTAGTCGTTACAACCAGTTTTCTTTTATGATAAATACTCAACGAAACACATAAAAATCGGTAACAACTCAGGATCTTATAGATCTTAAAATACGTTTTATATGGCCGATGACAGATAACTATCTAAAAGCTTAGTGAGGATATTTTATTGCTAGATAATTAATTGATACGAATAGGTAACAAGCCCGCACACGGTATCTATCTTTCAACTAATTACGGAGATCTATGAGTTCACGTTGATACAGACTCATATAGGTCTCACAGGAAACATTACTGCATAGATGCGTATTTGCATAGATTAAGACTTTATTAGTCTATTATACGAATATATCTTTATTTGAGTATTCTATAATCGCTGATGTTATTTTATAGCCAAACAAAAAAAGTGTAATGGGTGAATTATTAAATCTAGTTTTAAGGCCAACGCATAAATAAGTTGCTAGAGATAAAAATAGACTTATGATGTTACATCCATTTTTTTACAACCATTTTTTTATTCAGTTTTAGTGTCCAACTTTAAAACTATGATTAACTATTAACTTTTAAACTTACGCGTTGCATGATTAAATAAAATATATAACGGGAATTAACGCGTTCATGCAATTATTTACCTTTTAGGCTTTACGTTTCGGCTAACAGATTACACTGGCCATTTTCGAAAGCAGACTGGTTCTAGCGGCGCGCCGTCTCCGTTCGTGAGGGCGATGATTTTCTGTCTACCCTCACTTGTTGACTTTTTTCATTATAAAGTCCAGTACACACTACACTGACCGTGTCCGGATTCGCGGATTTCACCGACTGCGAATCAAAGCGAGGTTTTGCTTTTGTAATCACTGGATTCCACGCGGTAGATAATTTATACCCATCTTCCCGATTAAAATTTTTATGCTTTCGAATTTCAATCGCCTCCACGCACAACTCTTGAGTAGAAATGGTGATCGGTGGAGAGTACTTGTGGTTGATGAAATTCAATCCAGTGATTAGTGCCTGATTCGAGTATATGCTCTGCAATCGCCGATTTGTTGATCTGACGGTTCTTGACTGCGATGATTAACTAGCTGTTGCCCGCGACTCCGTCCGCGTGGAATTCTATATTTCTATGCTATATCCTACAAAATTGAGAAACTTTCCTATTTACACCTATTACACTATTCACCATTCCAAAAAAAATATGTTATAGTTATAATTTATGTCGTGTAGGGAACCTTTGTGCAGAATTTCATTCGCTACTTCCTTCACAACTGACTAACTGCCCATAAAAACAACCCCCAATTCACCTATTTAAAATTAAAAAACTAAGATAAAACATACCAGTTTTTATGTTACACCTCTAGCTACACAACTATGAAAACCGCATCCAATTGCATGCAGTAGTTTTTGAGTGATGCGCGTACGAACAAACAGACAGACAAAAATTCTATAAAAATATGTTTTTGCTTCTACTGCTGTTTTAAAGACCCCTCGTATTAATTTTCTTCAATATCTGCAGAGTACAGACATAGCAAAGATAAAATTTGCTGTTTTTATCACATCTTTTTACAATAAAGTTAGAAAGAACCCCAAACTTACCCAAAGACGAATTTGAGATTTTTATGTGTATAAATCATTTGATTTGCAACATGTCTGTCCCAAAAGTTTGTCTCGAGGAGAGCAATCTGAGTCAATTTAAAAATAGTCTCACGTGCTGAAGACATGTAAATCTACTTACAGTCGTGTGTAGACTACCAACCGCCATACTCGGATACACTATCGCGTTAAAAGTACTTGTAAATATTTCCACCAAGAAAATATTGTGGGGAATGAAATAGTCGAGACGCGTGTTTTTGGTAACAGCGTAAATTATTAGCAAAAATTAGTTTGTTAATATTATTTGATAACACTTATAAGGGGTTGATTCAATTTTCTTTAATAAAACATAAATGTGTGTGTGAAATGTATGTTTGTGAACACCCCCGCGACACAGAGGTTATTCCTAGTGCGGGCGTTGTTTTAAAGAAAAATAATGAAATGTATATATAATATATATAAAAGTATAAGCATACTCTTAAACTATTTCTCATTGTTTGTATTGCTGATTCAGAAATAATAAAGGAAATTAATACAACAAAATAATTTTCGACCTGATGGTTCAATGTAATGTGTATTTATGAAGAGTAAAATCAGAGAGACAGAATAACAACTATTTATAATCCGCCGTGGTAACAAAAGTTTCAACATGATTATTTATGGCTTGCAGATGCACTCAACAAGGCAAATTTTAAAATGACGAGAAATTTTACTCGAAGTACATCAAAATCTGAGAAAAACATGCCAATTTTATTCTATTGAATCCCTAAAAGTTTGATGAAAATCTACTGAAAACTTCGCAGTCAATAAAACGAAAATATTGCATTAGTCCGCGAAGTCTATGCAAATACGCTCGTGCTAGGAGTACTAAGTGATCCAGTAGCTACTACTTACACAAAATGCTACTTTAAATCACTTTAGCACTAGTGGAAAACATGTCAGGAATTAATTTGTCTCTTCAGCTGAGGTAATAACAATCTTATTGCTTTTTCGCCTACGGCCGTTTCCCTATGAATTGACCCGAGATCGGTGTATAAAATATTATCACAGAAGTATACCAAAACAAAAGCCGAAAGCCTATATTGCTATGTTAATATTTCACTGGACCGCGCCCGCACTGAGTAATCAGAAATCGGCCTATACGATGTATAATATGTAGTCCGTGTTTTTTCTGTACCTTTATATGATAACGTAACTCTTGTCTCTGTCTCTACATTTATCTGTTTGTCGGTTACGCTTTTATCGTTAGACCAACAATGTATGGGCTACTGACGGAAGGCACGCTTGATTGTAATTAAAAACTAAATTGTATCTAACACTGAAATATTTTTTTCCTTTCTAACGTAGTGGCATATTCTGGATCAATAATAAAATTGAAATACAAACACTAGTTTAATGCTAATCCGTAATCTCTTTATAAAACATAATCAAAATTCAATCTAACGATAACTAAAGCTTCTCATGTACAGAATAATTGAACCACTATATTCTCAAAGCTTACGAGAATTTAATATCCTTTACGTTCAGTCTATCACAAGTCATCAAGTATGAAAACGCCGCAAACAATGCAGGCTAGAGGTTAATTTCCCATCAATACATTGTACAAGCGACGTTGCAAAATACATGACCTCGCACTAACCCCTTGTTAGCAATACTCCAACATCCTTCACTATAACAGAATCATGCGATTCAAGTAAATTCAAACTCTTCAACGATGATGTAATTTGGCCCCAGAATCGTGCCTTGTGACAGCCCATAGATCGCCTTGATAATCTTTCTATACACTTCTTATTGATAGAGCTTAGTTACATAGTTCAATTACATAGATAACATTTTGGATCAAAGCATATCAAAGAAAGTATTGCATCAATAATAAAAACATTTCATAACTTTATGGTCGATTTCCGCTAAGGAAATGAGTCAATCCAAAAACGTAAAGAACGGAAGTCAACAGAATAGAACTTCAAAGCGATTGAAGTTCATGAGAAAGAAATGATCTTGTTTATTTGTTTTATTATGATAATAACCATCACATATATCAAACTATTAATCATTTGAAGCCACGCAAGCATTGATTCCATTTCCCTAATAAACGGACACGAATAAATATAAACTAAAGACCGCTTGACTGTTTGTGTGTAATCTTTCATAAATGTTTTTATTTCACATATCGAACTTGTTACTACTAAAAAATTTTAATTACGCGGCGTAAAAATTCAAGGAATTAACCAGATTTATGATCACAAACAACTAGTATTGACAGCTCGTATAATTTTTAACAGAACACAAGAGCATAGCTTGGAAAAATATTAAAAAATGTTGTCAAACGACATGTTAATCTCGACGATTTCTACAAAAAAATCTTTGAAATACTTGGTGAGTAGTTGGTACAACGCGAGTTATCTAATCGAGCTAATACATCACGTAGCGGAGACGGACGGCGTCTGGCGGCGAGCTAGTCAAACGTAATGTATAGCATGCTTTATTAATATTCATAGAGACCCATTTGTTAATATACACACGGCTGACAGCTCAATTTCACTCGGAATAGCAAGAACACACTTCTCATACGAACGGTCTCAGCCAATTATATCAGATATTGGTACTTTCATCATTCCCAATTACGATTACTAATTACGTCTGTTTATTTTTTAACAGTTCTCATAAACTAATTGCGTGATGAATATTTTATCGTTTTCTTCGAAACCATGTTTTATAAATACTTATGCTGATTACTAGTTTATTGTAAGCGTGCTTGATATCAAAGGCCAGTAGAGTCAGGCGGCATATTTGATAGTATTTTTTTATCATTACCATTTCCTTTAATAGTAATTGTTCTAAGCAGCTGTTTGTTTGATATTTGTAGTTAGATTGGTTCATAAAAGCCATGTGTTTTCACTCTATTTGATTTGGTCAGTGGTCCAGTTCATGCAAGTGCAGTAAGCAAAGTACTCAATGAAGTGTCATCTGGCTGAGTGCTCTCGTGGGCCACATTGGTAATGTCCCGTTGCTGGACATTGCAAGTGGCGCTGTGACATCCAGCTATTCTTTTTCAACTGCTATTTTTTGAATATTTGATGAACTGTTACGACTTATTGTATTTGAGAGCACCATGCTATATAATATGGTAATGGACTATTCTTAATGTTGTGTTCAACGTCGTAAAATAGGTTTTCTTTATAAAATGTTCTTTAGTAATATACTAGCTATTAAAACAATTAACACTATTAACATATATAAAATACTACAGTAAACAAAATTAACGTTAAAAGAAACACAAAAGTATCAATTGAAGCAAAGTGTCCTGGCTTCATTTTTTTGTATAATTTCTTACCATTAGCTTAGCAAGCTAACTCTATTCACCTGCCCATTTCTAAATAATTTCCTATTATGTCAAGATTAAATCAGATTAGTTTAAGAAATAAAATGGCTGTAAATTGCCATGATTGATTTTTGAAAGTCTCCTATTACCAAGTGGCAATAAGACAAAATCTGTTGACCGAATCTAATCGGACAATTCGCTAATTCCACGGCTAAGATACGAAAGAATGGAAGATTCACTTTGCATAACAATATTTTCTATTAATTCTATTTAACTTAAAACTTCACGGTATAGAGCTAGTTACCACTTTAATACAAGCACTTGTCGCTTAGTAATATAATGGTATAATCAACACAAAACCATACAAGTTCATAAAATTTTAGTTGAGACTAATCAAAACTTACTTGTTATATGTAAAATTCCCACTTATCGTTTTGTGAACTTCTGTTCACAAAACGATAAGTGGGAATTTTTTTTACTAATAACTGTTGCCGGCGACTTCATTGGAAAGTAATTCGCTTTAGTTACTAATAACTCTAATAAATAAAAGGTGCTTTGTGGTTTTACTTGCGTTAAACATTTTTGCTCCGCTTCCGTGGGGTACAGCTTTATGTTAAGAAACTTTTTACCTTGAGTACCTACAGGTTTATAAAACGCTTTGCTGACTTTGTTCTATAATCACTAACCGAGAAGTTTCACATTATATTTCACAGTAAATATAAAATTTCCTAAGCATTTCACCTTATCTAATCTTCATAGTAAGTCCCATCAATGTTTCGCGTCCGCATTTTTGGCACGTAATAGATTCTATGCGTTACGAATCGCATCCAAAGAATAAGATTTCAATTTCCCACCACGTTTACATTGTAACTATTTTGTGTGAATGTCATTCTAATCATAAAAAGTAAACTTTTAAAAGGTATCAGCATAGAAAACGGTACTGGCTAAGTGTGAGGCGTGCTTGCGATATAGTGTTCCGTATGCTTAAAGTTTTCACATAACATGATAATAGAATCAATTTATTTGAGTCAAGAAGATTTGGAACGGCCATATTTTTTTAAAAACTACACAAAATGATTATAGAATTCTCATTCTATAACAACTAAATACCTTATAAAGGTTCTCACCTTTATAAAGTATTAGTTATTAATTAGTATAATCTCATCATCTCCACATTTATACGCTATAGCTATTATTAGCTATTTTGCTACAGTTATAAAATTAACACAATTGACAGATGCATTTATACTTATTAGTTGCCCACCAAAATGATTGGAACGGTTCTGAAAAAGGATAAGATAGATAGCAATATTTTAATTAATAATAATTTATAAAATAATTATGTCTTTATTTTGTGTTCACATTTTCCCACCGTTGTTAATAAGACGATCGAAATCTCTTTTAAAAAAAATTCGTATATTGACTAAAAGAAAATAAATAAAAAAAAAAAAAAAAAAAAAAAGACCCCACCAGACCTTCGTTCTACCTATGTTTTCATACGGAACACTAAAAATAAGTTATTTATTTAACAATCCGAAGCAATTTCTTACTGGTTTATTTTTTAATTGCTTTTTTGGGTATAACAATCAGCGAACCCGGCGCGGACAGCGGGTGGCCGCCGGCCCCTTTGCCTTCATAATTATAATTATTCCATTAACTTGTACCACTGCAATTATTACGTGGAATTCCATCTCATACTGTCGTGCAGCCTCTAATTCCCCATCATCGTATGTGTCCAGCGATGTAAACAACCTTTACTTAAAAGTTTTGCATTTCCAGTCGTTCCACCAAAATGACAGTCGTTAAAAAAACAAATATTAACCAATTAAATGATTGCAAATACCCATTCCTCACAACCAGCTGTTAAAAACTCAAATATGTACTACAAACAAAATTAATGGCCGCATAAATTCGGCAAATAAAATAACAAAGTCCCAAAATCATTGTCGCGTCGTTAAAATAAATAAATGACTGTCGATTACTACAAAACCTAACAATGCAAAAAATCGAGTTAATTTTTTAAGAATGTTATAAACAAAGATAAATTCGTATCGCCGCCGCTGTATGACGCCGAATCACCACCCGCCCTTTACAAGATTTATGGGCGCATAAAAAAGGGAAAGCTTAATCCAATGCGGGACACCACAAGACAACAACTTCAAAATTGGTCCAAACCCGGCAATGGAACACAATACAAAAAACATTTCTTTATTGATGGGTGCGCCCCATACGGCGAGGATCTGCAACATTTAACTTTTGTTACTTTTCTAATTCCCTGTGGTGTTGTATCAGGGATCACAAACTATTTTTTATTGGGCTGATTAGAAAACCCGTTGTAATTAAAAACAATTTACCCATAATAGCAGCTATGAATAATTAAGAGATCGTTCACTGTCATTAGAGTACAGATTGGGGTTTTATTGACCTTATTATTTATTTATTTAGGCTTTCGTTTCTAGTTTGGGCTGTAGTCAAATTACTTCATAATGTGTATCTATATTGCTAGGCCGTATAAACACGAAGGCTTTTATAAAGCCTCGTAGTAATCGAGTGCGTTAGTTGCTTTCTAAACTCAAAGGTTGGTAATCTCTGGTACGGCAGAATTTAAATTCAAAGAGGCACAAAAACAATGTTTGCGGTGAGCATCAATTTTTTTCCAAACACAAAATTCCGAAAATCCGCACTCGAGCGCAGGTAGCGATCGAATTTTAGGAGTATTTGTATTTCCGAAAAATCGCTTACAACAATAGATTGTTGTATACCTGACGCCGATTATAATAAGGAACAAGAAATATGACGACATTCATATGTTGTTTTATTTCATCTATCCAAAAAAAGTCTTCGTACCCATACTGTTTGGTGAGTGAATTATTCGTTATTAGTTGTTTTTTCGGGTTGTTAGATATACGTTTACAATTTAAGGATGCGGCGGCGGTTTTTTGAACGCCATTCGAGTGGAAAAGGAGTTTCTACCTCGGTTAGCTACTTGAATTGGATTTGCAGCAATTAGAGGTATTAGGCCTGTTGCATGTTGAAGCCAATGAACCGACAGATAGGGGCATTTTTTGTAAGCCAAAATTCTTTTAGTTCCGTTCGCAACTGTTAAGAAGCTTATGTTGGTTTGTGAATATGAAGAAGAATAACATCGCTACGCTAGACTGCTTGCAATTACTGCATGTAAATGCGACCAAATAACGTATTCTTAACAATCGTGTACACGTTGTACAGGTCAAACGTGTCCATACTAAGTCGAAAGGCGCGCTCATTAGGCGGAGGCCGGTTGGACACCGGCTTCTCCACAGTAAATGATAATAATGAGCCGTTATTATTTCCCTACACTCCTATATAATTATTACCTTTTTTCCGACGTTTCCGTCCAAATTACACATATGCCAACGTGAACCGGCCACGTCTAGTCAGTCGGTTGTTACATTCCGTTACACGCATAATCACCAAATAAGATGTTTATTAATGTTTATAGAACTAGATATAAATTAATCAAAGGAATAATAACTCTATTTTGATTGGCTATCGCTTTCGCGGAACGGTTGATTCTTTGGTAGTTTTTTGTATCATTGGCTAGATATCTTGATTAATGATTTTTAATGGTCGATAGACTGTTTTTTTTTAAATCTATGACCTTGTGGCTAGTCTATTAAGATAAATGGTGAACGTTGGTGGTTATGGTGACGTCTGGTTTGTGATGATTCGTCACATTCTGATCTACACCCACACCTTTTTGCATAAGGATAGGCAGAGCTTTAAATACACATACACACCTCCAGTGCTTTATCTTCTTATTTGTCAAACATTCATTGGTCACGAGTACGACTGCCGGGCTATTTCCTCACAGCTTAAACATTTATAAACAAACACAATGTAGCGCAGTTTTCACGCGAATTGAAGGTAAGGCATTTTGTTATAGCGTCGGTTATAATAACTGACTGGGCTTAATACGGACTGTGTGCTTATTAAGAAGGCCGCTAGCTATAGATAAGACAGTGAGGCCCCCCAAGCTCGTTCACAACAGTTCTACCTTCCTCCTAAATTTGATCTACCAGTCACTCTTTTAAACCACTTCTATCACTTCTTCTATTTCATCTCATAAATCTAAAGGGTTATAGGCAGTTAACCTTCCACTAAGATAAAAAATGGCCGACGCCATAATTTTACGACAAGTAAACCAATAACGCTGAAAACATAAAAAGCTTAAAAATAAAGAAAAACCAAGGCATAAAGTTTTAAATAAAATAACATATAAAATTGATATCGAGTGCCGCGAACAAGATAACGTGGCTATAAAACCGATGAACATTCAATTAGACATAAGGACATTTTTAGTTTATTTCGCGATATCTTAAGGTCATATATTTTGTAAATCCACGCTTTTATTGCTACACGATTATGTTCCTAATGACGTCGTAGTGTCGTTATAATCTGTGCAGTATAGAACCCACTTTGAAAAGGTTGAGTACTTAATAAAACGTGCAAAGGATTTAGTTAAACATTCAATGCGAAAATTATGACGTGTCAAATTTACTTGGAAGTTGTTTTTATTTTCACTTTCGAAAGGTACATTTGCCAAGACTCTAGCCTCTGAATTGAGAAACATTTAATTATCATAAATACACTATTATTTTATAAACTGTATTTAATATTATATTTTTAGTTCAAAGCCTGGAAGTGGGGTGCATGAAAGAAGCATCCCCGAGCGACGTACACAATCAACCCCTTCATCCGGCGCACCCTGGGTAGTCTGCAAATTTCCACCAAGCAGACTGGCGAATCCTTTCACCACGATGGCAAGTCAACACCATGAGAATATAACTGCAGCCATCGACACGAAAGAAGAAGAAGTTCAAACCCAAATTCGAGTTAAGATTCGCTTCATGATAAAAGAATACGCACTTATGTGGACGTTGAAAGAATGGTGTCTGGTTACATCAGAAATATATAACTGGACAAAATAAAAGTAACAGCACTGAATAGCTTTAATACAATGGCTGACAGCGATTCAGCCCAAAACATTGATGAATCCTAACCCCTATAACCGGGGGCTTGCATTGTTCAAGTTTTGAGATATTACCGTAACGGTCAAATGTTAATAAATTCCCTTTCCACAACATCATTATTAACGACAAGCCTGACTGACCACTCAAAATGTTTTGCAATATATTGTACTTTGCGGCGCATAAAGCACTTTCAGATAATCAAATGTGATTCGGCGTACATTAATCATTTTAACACATTTACGTGTGGCCTTTGCGATTACCGGCGATTAATGGAACCGGACAGAGCGAAAACGTATGATTAATTGTATCAAGTGTAAGGCCAATCAAAATAATTGCAATCATCTGCCGTTTGGGAGTGTTGTTTCTTTAACTCCAGTATCTATATTTTTATTTTTGAAGCGACGACAGACGGTAATATTTCTTCATCATCGACTTTACTTTTCGGTTGCAGTTGAATGGTAAGGCTTTCTGAATTGGCCAATTGTTTAATAATTTATTCTTCAGTTAAAACTACTGCAATCTATCAAAAATAAACTTAATCGTCTCTTATTAATATTGTCGTATTACTTACTTATTATGAATGATGGATGAGTGTCAACTCATTTGCGACATCCGTTGTATAAAAACCGGATTGATATCAAATATTTTGTGGTATTTTAAAGGAAAAATGTATCTATGTAGTATCGACAAAGTAAATTAATGATCCACCTTAATACTAATTTTGTATACACATTTCAAAAACCCTCAATCTAAATTCGCTTGTTATATCAACAAATGTCAACCTTATAGATATTAACAATTTTAAAGGAAGTATTTGTCAAGAGGGGCAAGAATGTTTTTCTAATAATACTTAGTGTTAATACCTACTGTCACGTTCTATAAACAAATCAGTAAAATATTTGGCAGTAGAATAGGCAATACATACTGTCATAAGCTCATTCCAAATGTGTTTTTTTTTTTTGTTGTGATTAGGTTGCGATCACAGAACAATATATTGCGATGTTATCTAACATTTGCATCTTTGGCAGACCACACGTCGTGTTCATTTGTGTACGGCCTTATGTAATTGAATGTAATCGACTATTTTGATTTGTTACGTCATCGTAACGGTCACTGATTAAAATGGCCACTTTGTCCCATAGCTACGGGGCAAGAATGCCAATGCTAAAGTGAAATTGATTTCATCATTTGTGTGTTGTCCATCTGGTGGTAAGTAATATCAATTGTCCATGGCCAAGCCATTGCAGAAGTGTCACTATCTTCCTCAGTCAGTAATTTTAACACGACTTTTAACAGTAATTTTAAGACCTTATGCAGGCCAACCAAAAGGGCATCCTAGTAGCATCCTATTGGTCTAAAGCTGTATAAGCTGGAAACATTAAACAGAATTACAATAGTCACTGACACGAAAAGAAGAAGAAGAAGTTATTTTAACCGACGAAAAAAAGTGAAGATTCTCAGGTCAATCAGTATATATATATATATTTTTTTATGTTAGACCACGCATAACTTTTTAGGATTGGAAATATTGCATAGCACTATTTTGTTTTGACAGTTTATTATTAAATTTTGCCATAGATTTTGACGACCGGATGGCGGAGTGGGTAGTGTACCTGCCTGCGACGCCGAGGTCGTGGGTTCGATTCCCACTTAAGACAAATCTTTGTGTGCATGGACATGGGGGTTTGTCTTAGTCTGGGTGTTTTTATGTATAATATGTATGTATTTACAAAAGAAAAGTATATATGTATTAGTATCAGTTATTCTAGTACCCATATTACAAGCTCTGCTTAGTTTGGGCACAGAATAATAAGTAGTTTGGGACTGGATGGCGTTGTGTGCGAGTTGTGAAATATTTATTTATTTATTTAGATGCTTCATCGGCTCCTTCTCATAACGTCTACCAAGCACTACGATTTCAGAAATATTCCTTCCGTCGAATAATTTCTCATAAACAAATCGTAACTCTACTAGTTATGATTTAATCGCCTATTTTGATTTGTTGCGTCATTGTAATAGACGCTGATTAATCAGTAGGTCAAATGTTTTACATTTGTGTTAGAGAGTTTGTATATGAGGCTGTTGAAGGTGAACATTAAAATAAATAAATAAATAAATATCTTCCGACTTACACACAACGTCATCTAGTCCCAAACTAAGCAGAGCTTGTACTATGGGACTACGCACAACGGTCCCATAGGAGGACTAAGTGCGGATACCGCCCAGGAAAACTAACTAACTAATGGCTACTAGAATAACTGATACTAATACATATATACTTTTCTTTTTTTTTGTAAAAACATACTTATTATACATAGAAACACCCAGACTAAGACCAACCCCCATGTTCATGCACACAAAGATTTGTCTTAAGTGGGAATCGAACCCACGACCTCGGCGTCGCAGGCAGGTACACTACCCACTCCGCCATCCGGTCGTCAATTAATGTTGCATCAAATAGTAATGTTCCTAGAACTATTACGGGTTAGGTTACGTAGTCAGAAACTGTAATGAGCCTAGGATGAGAAACATAATATTCGTCTGCTAACGGTCAAACATAATAACTGCACTAAACATAACAAATCTGCACGCCTATTATTACCCAGAAGGGTGTGACAGAGGTCAAAACCCAAACTTCACCTGTTATTTTTGGGCCCATGGGATAGGGGATGAGCCTATCGCCATCCACCGGGCACAATTCCAACACCGTGCTGCTATTGAAAATTTCCGGACAAAAAGTTCACAAATAATTGTTCGGCCCGGGAATCAACCCGAGACCTCGCGGTGAGAGGCGCATACGCTATCCACTAGACCAACGAGACAGTTACTATCAAATTACTTGCATTTATTGTCAAAATTTGTTTAAAATATTGCTTGATTAATTTGTTTCTATAGGTCTAATACGGTCGTAATAAGGTCTATAATAGGGCCGATATTATTTCTGACGGTATAATCAACTTCGAAAATAACACCAAATTGTTTTGATACTGGTATTCATATCTCACTTTATGCTAAAAATTTACTTATTATATTTATTGTTGGACGACCGGATGACGGAGTGGGTGGTGTACCTGCCTGCAACGCTGAGGTCGCGGGTTCGATTCCCGCTCAAGACAAATCTTTGTGTGCATGCACATGGAGGTTTGTCTTGGGTGTTTCTATATTAATAATTATGTTTACAAAAGAAAAGTATGTATTGGTTATTCTAGTACCTATAGTAGAACTCTGTTTAGTTTTTTTTTTTTTTTTTTATTCTACGCTCACAGCGAACGAACGTGTTGTCCACCTGATGGTAAGTGGAGTACAGCCCATGGACATTAACAATCCACAAAAGCAGATTACAGATGCGTCGCTGCAGCTGAGGACTACGGTGTTATGCCTCATGTGCCAGTAATTTCAGGGCCTGATCTCACCACCAAACCGGAACACAGTAATGGAAGCACTACTATTTGGCGGCAGGTTAAAGGTGAGACGGTGGTGCTGCCGCCCTCGAGCTTATTCACAAGAGCTCTACCACCAGTAGTTTGGGACTAGATGGCGTTGCGTGTACGTTGTGTGCTATTTATTTATTTATTGTGACAACCCACTGACTCGTAACTCAACTATATTATGTCAATATCGCATTTGATGGTATAGGAATGAACAACACCGCACCGCATCAACATTTTATTCATTTCAAAGCACTTTAAGCGGGGTGAATACCCAAATTTCTTCCAAAACTTAGAAAACCTCGCAGGGATCGCGTTTATATTGTCATACCCATGTCAATTACTGGGAAACGGTCGCATTATTGATTGATTATATTATTATCTGTTTATGGTTGCCCTGAACCCATTCTTTGACAAGGGGAAACGTTAAAGAGTTTACGAGGAAACTTTATGTGATCCCACTGAGACTGGATTAAATTGATTTTGTGTGTAACTTAAGCACCTTTTTGTTTCTGAACCGTATTCTAATATTAATGGATTGTCCAAAAGGGGTTATAGTTTTGGGATCTACTTATGCAAGAATAACGCCTTGAGTTTATTCTTCTATAGGAAACAATAACTTAATACAATACTTATCTCTACACCACCTGAAGGTAGACTGGTAGAGAATAACCTAGGCATTAAGTCCGACAGTATACACGTATATATGACGTTTTATAAATTAAAAATAAATAAAACTTAGACTAAACGGTTACAAAATAAAGATTATATTTAATTTAATCTCTTGTTAATTGTATTCTCTATTGACAAAAGCTATTTAACAGTTATGCTTTTCATGATAAAATGAGTAGGAAATTTCAGCAATAATAATATAATATACGTTCAAAAATAGAACAAAAATGTTAGTCCACTTACACACTGCAGAGGTGAGGCGGGCACAGATAATAAATTTAAATATAACGGCTCAACAGATATTTAATTTCCATAGAGAACCGAGAAATAAAAATAATCTGGGTGCTTATTAAGCATACCGCCCAAGTTGTAAAATTTAACTATGGGAAGCTTAGGTCAACAACAGACTTGAAACGATTTGATTGAATTGCGTCTAGGCAATCGATAGGTACTATACTACCTAGTAATTTGAAACTCGAACAACGCAATAAGTAGTTATGATTGGTGTTGCATAAATAAACATTCGAGTGTTGACAGCCTGCTGTCTATAAGAACTGACATTCTTCATAGCATAAAATAGCCCGTTCTTGCGAAGTTTTACCTATGCAATACTTCAACGAGATAATAGGTAAAAATATAAGAGGAATCTGGATAACTTAATAAACAGACAGATTAAGTGTCGAATATTCCGATTTCTGTCAGAATCATTATATACGTTAAAAATATGTTAACAAAACGTTTTGGCAATGTAGTTACAGTTAAAGAGGTTTTTAGATATTAGAGATAGGTAATAGCCAATCTAATTCCAAATATCCCACTATCAGTGCCCTCGTGTGAACCCCGCATAATGAATACAATTTCCGACAGCATTGTATGTTGCCAGTAACGACCTACTCGAATATTTTCAAATTTGGAATATCTAATAAAAAAAGAAAGTGTGACAATAGCCATCATAACAAACATTATATTATAATAACCAAGGAGGTTATAGTTCTCTTGGTAAATAAAACCTTTTTTCTCTAACTTTATATCGCTAGAATACCAAATGTCGACACTGATATGTTGTAATATCGCGATCAACTTTCGTGTTGTGTGGAGCGTGAATTTCGTGTATTGTGTAATGTCAAAATCAAATGCGGGACGACCTTTGCCCGTATCGATGGACAGAAACACACACCCTGCCGACTTTGTTAAAAATAATGCTACAATTTTGTTAACATGGAGTGGATTTCATTACTTGTTTTTTCATTTGTTATTTTAATGAAATTTGACAGTTTTATAATTATGAACGTAATTATTATGAATTGAATATAGGTTTCTTTTTATGTATCAAGAAGCAGTGCAATATAATATATAATTCTTAAGAAGTCTTCTCAATATAATTTCTTCATCGGAAGATGCTCTGGCAATTTCAAGGTCTAACTATACCGATTTAAGTCGATGGTATTTACTCCCACGAGCTCATTAAAATACCAATCAAGGTAATTAAATTAATTATATCCTGACAAATTTTGATGTTCACATTTAGGATTTCCTTTATTCTTAAAACATGCATGACAGCAAAAAAAATAGTATTATCTGATTTTACAATCTATGTCTACCTACTGAGGATAAAAATCTGATGAGTATATTGGCAACGTATTCATCGGATTTGATACACATATAGATTGTACTTATATAATAAAAAATCTAAGTAATTGTTATTCATTTATTTTTGTGAATTTTGGATATTTTTAGCATTGGGTAGCTTAAATATTCATATTACATACCTACTAAGTTACTTTATTTGTTAATAACATAATCAAGTCCCAATGAAAATATACTAAAACAACACGACCGTGCAAAAAGTATGTTTAAAGAGTTTTAATAACAAGATTTTTTTTTCTTATTATTCATCGAATATATGATTGAATAGAATCATAACCATAGCGCCTCTCGTCATAAGAATGGCCCGACCTTCACTTACAAGATAAATTCATTAACTTTCAAATCGATGACTCAAAGTCGTGAGAAGAATACAGCTTCCTACAGCGCCTATTCATTGAATTACAGAATATATAGCCAACTGTGACATAACAATAAAATAATAAATATATCATTGTGAATCATCTGTGTGATCTATCTAAATGACTTCATTGCGGAAGCAACTCTACTACTAACCGTCACGACTATACCAATAGCATTAGTCGTAATATCTAAAAATTATAAAGCTATTAATGAATAGTAGCTTTATTAAAATAACACATTGTTTTTTTTAAGTTTAATTTTTTTAACAGATATAGTACTGATATTTAACCGACTTCAAAAAAGCAGGAGAACAGTGACTTAAGACCCGCGTCTACAATATAAATTTGTGTACAGATCGCGAAAGTTCATAATCATGAAAAAGGAAAAGGTGGAATTGGCAAACAAACATTCAAAGAAATAAAATACAATCCAACCGGGATTGTATTTTGTTTCTTTGAATGTTTGTTTGCCGATTACTCAAACTCGCCTGGACGGATTGTAATTTTTTTTTTGTATCTAAAAGTTTACCTGTCATGTGGTTTCCTTCTCATAGGTCTTGATCAATTTCTAACTTTTTAGTGCAGTTTTTGTAATTGAGGTCGGTTTTTTTTTGTTTAATTGTTGAGTATTACAAACCACTACAAAGTATAACTTAGGGTTGATTGTAAAACTCGATATAACCTTCCAAAAAGTTTCTTCAATCTTTTTTCTCACCAACTACAGCTTGTATTTACAAACTCGAAATCCTACCACATTTTTTTTTTACTGTAATGCAAAAATTACCTATTTGACTTGACTGTAGATACTATCTCTGGCTCTTTCCTTAAAGGTCTACCACTCCTCATATAATATAAGCTTACTCCCTACCACACAACCTAAACATAACAGGTGAAAATTAAATGTAGATTTATATTTCTATTTTACATAGAATATTTCATCATAACTCACATACGGACGCGGTTATTTATAACTCCAAAGAACTTAATTTACAGGATGCGCTCATTAATTAACAAAATTAGTGGAACTAGAGATTATGAGAAGTTTCTGTTGTACAACATATATGTAAAGGGTATGTATTTTGAACAGTTATAATGAAATATATAAAATACAGTAAAATAACTTTCTCGATGTTCTGTCTCACATTTCGAGTACTTATTTATTTTATTAAAACGGCTACAGGAACCACATTAATCACAATTAATAAGAACATATTACTGACATTCACAAAATTGTTGCAAAAACACCAATACATCATATTCATTTCAAAATATATGCATTTCTGGATTGGAGTCCATACGATTGTTGAGAGTGATAAGTGCGTGGTATAGTAGAAGTAACGCGAGCAGCAGTACGACATGATTTAAGATCAAATAGACGTAGTAACATTGAAGCTTAATTCAATCTTTTACACATTTAACGTACACATGGCTACCGTTCAACCAATACATTTCCAGTATGTGATGGCCTCGGGTTGTATAGACTTCATGTACCTTTATTATATTTTTTGTTTGTATCTATGCATCGTTCATACTCACTGCTATGACGTTAAAATTATTGTAAGACAGACTTGCATTTTCAAATACCATCTTTATTAAAAATCATAGATACAACCTTTGAAACTACTTTCTTCGTACCATTAAATTTAGATTCATTGAACAATAATGACTTCAGTGATGACAAATTTAAATGATTATTTTATAAAGACAACAGTTTTTAAACACATAAATTCCAATAAAAAGATCCTTGGTCAGTCCTTAACCGCAGCACACGACATGACCTGACAACATGTGGACTCAAATTGATATCAGTCCGTAATAATAGCATGTCAAATAATATTTCAACAGGCCAGTATATTTTTTCTACGATTGTTTTCTCAAAGGAGGTTTAAGTTGAAGAAAAAAATGTTGGTAAAGGTACCCCAGTGGCTTAGTAGGCGGAGCGTCATGCTCCTCTGCTTACGTATGGTGGTTCTATGTCCGGTGCTGGGAACAGTGACATACATCAAATAAACCGCTTACATAATTAAAAAGCTTGTCTTATATTTCATGTTAATATAAATAGGATGATAGCTTTGTCCTTATTTTTTTAGTCTGGTATAAATGGTCTTTGCCTAGAATGCTGCAATACTTGTACTGTACTTTGGTTGTATATTGTTGAGTGCTTTGATGTTTATGTGTAATCTAATTGATGTATTTAGTTAGTTGTTTCTGGAAAATTAATTTAATGTATTACTAAACGCGAGGACCTGTAATTGGCTATCTATCACCTAGGCACATTTTTAGTCAAATTAAAATAAGCTGTTGGACCTCCATAAAGATAATAAATAAATAAAAAGAGAATGTAGATAGGTTGGTTATAAAAGTTGGCCTAAGCATGGATTACATAACTATTCAATTTGTGCATGTTCACGTTGCCATCACACTAGCTCTGTTTTTTTTTAAACTCCTCACAAATAATTAACTACGTGCAAAATCGCGATAAGAACCAAAAAAACAAGTTACGAAATAAATTGTACGAAATCTACTCAAATATTTTCTAAACAGAAAAAAACTGGAATCTTTTAATTGGCGTACTATCTGTTAATCTCAAAACATTCTTAATAAGTCATATCAGCTTACTCGATAAAACGCAATACATTCCGTAAGCTACCACATTAGACCGTCAAAATTAATTAGTTTATATCAATCCTAATCCTGCTGCTCCGTTAATGTAACACTAAAATATAATGGCAATAAATAATGCTTAGTAGACATGTCTGCCATAATACGTTCTAGCAACGAGTGGGAGTCTGACAAGTTTAGCAGAGATTTAGATGTAAGACTGCAGAATGTCAAAACACTCCGCTGCTACACAATGGCCAGATTAATATATCACTTGTTTGTGGAATTGCTTTAAAAAATGCTTATTTGTAGTACAGTATCTTGTCGAGCGCGAGATAGATTTTGTCGCGATTTTAAAACATGACAATAACGTGAGTAAATTTATCTCACGCTCGTATGCTTGCTCCCTTGGTGTATCTTTTTTAGTGCCTAAATTTTTCTGTTTTCCAGAAAGTTCTTTAACAGGATTCTCTTGGTTTGAAGTCGTTATTAATCAAATATTTTTGGAGTTATGTACTTCTTACACAAAACAAAGCTAAGATAGGTACTTTGATGTCTGTCATTAATTGTATTTTAACTGCAAAACAAATGCTTTCACACGGCAAAGTAATATTATATTCGACTATTTATAGCTCAAATTAAATGACTTCTGCACCACAAAAGTTGCAATTATGATACCTATAATTATAAAAGATATAGATAAAACTTGTCTTTGCCGTAATCGAAATTTCGTGGGAGGCGCAAAGTTCCCGTGCTCATAACTCATCCAAAACTTCATTCTATAAAGCGATTTCAAAAATAGAAGAAGACTTTTTGCTTCATTCGACCACCAGTCGTCGAAAAACAACAATTAATAAATATAAAAATGTTCAAAGCCAGTGTTTCAATTCATTCGAGGGGCGTGACCGTTTTACATTCAAGGGGAGGGTATCGCTCCAAATCATTAGTCCTGGAATGCCTCAGAAAGTGAACATGGTCCATAATAATTTTCGGTGCCCTTCGTCCGGTACCGTGGGCGGATATGGCCTTTGTCTTTAGCTACAAAAAGGCCGAAAAAATTTGTATCCAAACGTCAGTTCAAAATATTTATTTGCGCCGGTCAATATGCACCGCATGTAATTTCGCTGGCTTTGTACGAGTCCCGTGTTATTGTCCAGCAGAGTGATGTATTAGCGACAAGCGTTTCATTATTCAAAATTATGTTCCAACCGACGACGTAAGGCTGTGTTTCATCAAAGGAGGCCAAAATGAATTAAATCATGCACTCGAATCGATGTGATCGCTCGCTATATGAGCCTAATACTGCGAATTCAACCGAAGACCTTTTATTAATACTGTTATTAATAAATTAATGACGATCAATACGGTTACAATTCATATCCTTCATTTTCGAGCATGCTAATAAAATTGAAAGAGGTTCTTAATCTACAAAATGTATTTATTCTCGAATTAGTGATTCATTTTATTATGGTTCATAAATAAAGGGAAGCTCTTTAACGAATCAGGTTTTGACTTTACGTGTTCACAAGTGCCGTCGGTTGTCGGCTGTAATACAAACAATGCGAGTCGCTTTTATCACTAAAACCGCCAATTAAAGTTCGTCTTGTAAGGTAGGCTCCCATTCATGGGGTTATTACTCGAAATGTCTTGTTAGTATAATAACACCATAATATCATTAATGCTTTTATGGGTGTATTCATAAACTCATGTGTTTATATGTAAAGTGCGTCGTTATACCCCTTGTTCCGGATAAGATAAAACAAATTTACGTCAAGTATTTTTTACGAAACGACTTTCCCTTTAATTGACTATGTATACTTAAACCTATTTAAGGTTTTTAAAAGTATCGTTATCCTGATCGTAAACTAAATGGAACCGAATTTCGTATGAACGTAACGGCTTTACGACACATGCCTACGTTTAAGTTAAAAAATACATTAAATCATTGTGGCTACTTTAGGCTCATTTAAACAGAACATAAATCCTTACTATGGGTCCAAAGTACGACAGAAAGTATACTTAGTACGCAGACCAATCTTACTTATTCCATAACGACAAGAAAATTATTTTTTATTATACAATGCTACTCAACGCAATAAATAAAATTCTTTCCTTGGTTCAAAGATATTATTCGAGTTTCAATACTTTCAATCAAGAAAATATTAGGTACAGGTGGTACAGGTCAATTGAATAATGATACCAGATAATAGAATAACCAAAACTTGAATTCAATCGTCTTTCTCTACCATCTCAACAAAAAAGCGAGAATCTAGTTTACAGATGATTTCGACTGATATTTGAAACATTAATCCTTTCGTTCCTCACATAATTGCTTTACTTTGACAGCAACCATGGCGTCGATTCGTCAAGCAATTTTATGTTTAGTTTCGCAGAATCACCTGCTGAGTCATTTAAATTCCACTTTGTTAATTTTGTCACAAATAGTTAAAGTAGAAATATTTCCAACAGCGAGACTTCAACGACTAATTAACAACAAAAATACTAAATTTAAATATAAATTCACATTAAAATATTAAGTGTGAATCAAAATTCATATCTTAGAAGGGAATGTTCGTACGAAGTAATCGAACAGACTGTATAATATAATATACCTACATAATGTAATATACGTTCATTTTCTACTAATTATTTAGTTGGTGCTTCTGTATGCATAGAAGGCAATATACTGAGACAGCTAATGAGAACAATTTACATGAATACACTATTATGACATGAATGATGGTTCTCCTATGTAAACGCTCTTTAGCTGGCAACACGTATGCAAGTTGATTTTTTTATTGCCTATTATGGTACAAACCGGCTTTGTATTTGACTTTCCGCTTACAGTTACGACATTTTAGTAAATTATAATTTAACTAAATATACTTGTAAGTTTGGCTGGAGAAAGATATTTTATGGACTGTGGGTAAGGGTCACTGACGTCATATATTTGTAAGTCCGTTAGATGACCATGGATTTCTTGAATCAGTCTTACCTCTTGTGAGGCTTTATTTATGTATTCTACGTGCGTTTTATGCACACAGCTTGACATTACTTTGGCCAATGTCTTAATGATTTATAAATAAGTTTGTTTTTTTTATTATTTTAACTTTTTGTGTAGCTTTTTTATTAAAAGCATTCCTGAGTCATAAAAAAATAATTGTTATGTTCAAAGAAGATTCTGGAATGCAAACATAAAATTGACCACAATAAACCTAAACTAAACTTCCTCAAGGGACAAAGATTTTCTTTAAAATATTTGCTATACTGAGCCTCTTAATAGAATACACACCTACACGCGTCGACAGGCGACAAGTTTCACTTAGTTTCACGACAATCTGAATTCGTCGCGACAAAATCTTTTCGCTATAGCCCGCTCGCTTAATTAAAGTGAACTCCACAACTGCACCTGGCCCGACAAAGAACTTCTGTCGCGTTTATCTGCAGACGATATTGTACTTGAGTTTGTTTGCTAAATATAGCCTAGCTTTGTATGATACGGAAAGCCTTTTCAAACTTGGAGGAAATGTTCCTGTAATTTGTTAGGCAAACTAGTGCTGCTCCGTTGGTCTACGGAGATAATTGTTATGAGGAAAAGTTTCTTTTATTTGCGTTAATTAGAAATGTATTATGGTAGGTACTTAAATAAATGAAAAACACAAACGAAGAAAAATAATTTTTAACAAAAAAAAAAACCGACTTCAAAAAGTAGGTAGGTACTTAAACTAAAAAGCATAAAATAAATTTACTTTGCACAAATAATACGATTTTTCATTTAGTTAAATAGAAATTATTAAATAATGATTTTATAATTCTGAAGTCGGTGCCAAGCAAATCGGATAATTAAGAACTAATATTCTGTCAGAAAATAGTAGTTAGAAAGATTTATACTTATTATCTAGTTATTGGTTACTTGGCACCGACTTCAGAATTATAAAATAATTATTTAATAATTTCTATTTAACTAAATGAAAAATCGTATTATTTGTGCGAAGTAAATTTATTTTATGCTTTTTAGTTTACCTACTTTTTGAAGTCGGTTTTTTTTTTTGTTAAAAATTATTTTATTTTACGATTTTAAGTGATGGGTAGACCGAGCAAGAATGTTTCTCGAATGAGGAGACGACGGTTACTTGAGACGGAAAACTTATTAATAATAATCCTCGTACTCCTAACCGTTGAGGAGTTGTACCTTACAGCATCAGCTCTGCAACTTAAAATGCAAATATCCAAGTAGTTTTAGGTAATATACGAAACACAATATAGAAGCTTGATTGACCCATGATTTCTCTAGGATCCCATCATTAAATCATGACCTCATATTATGAATATACATAAGTAATATTCAACGTCTCGCCTCATCTGTGTATAACTTGAAAGAATACAGTAAACGGCCTCAAGGAGCCTATATTTAAAGAATTATCCCCGTACTCCTAACCGTTGAGGAGTTGTACCTTCCAGCATCAGCTCAGCAACATAAAATGCTGGCTACTAGATGCAAATATCGAAGTAGCTTTAGATAATATACAAAAAACAATATAGAAGCCTTTTAAATTTGAGGGTTGCCCTTGATTTCTCTAGGATCCCATCATCAGAACGTGACTGGAAAAAAATGGGACTACATGACAAGTATATCCTATCAAACAAAAAAAGAATTTCTCAAATCGGTCCAGGCGTCTTCGAGTAATCGGTGAACAAACATAAAAAAAAAAAAAAATACAACCGAATTGAGAACCTTCTCCTTTTTTTGAAGTGGGTTAAAAACACAACGAAATCTTCAATCTTAAATCTCAAATCTTCAATGTTTAGTTTTGAAGTAATTTATTTTTGATAGATTTAATTTTGTTAGATTTAACTTTTCAGTAAATGATATCAATACTAAGAAACAGTTGAAAAAGATATGGGACCGGCAGGAGGACTTTACTGCATACCGGGCAACTGTTTCTTAGTATAATTTGCTAAGCATAGCTAAATGCTATAAAAATAATTAATAAGAAATCATATCAATATTGGGATTCGACCTCGAAATCTGATTTATGCATTAAGTGGAGCTTATATTTAGTAGGCTAAGCATACATGTGTAAAGTCATACTAAAAATGATTGCATAACATAAAATAATATAACATCACGCCTATATTACCCAGAAGTGCACACCCCCCCCCCCCCCTTACCTGCTATCTTTAGGTCGCATAGGATAATAATGATAACAACAAGACAGGTCAAACGAACAAAAAGACCGCGAGATAGATAAACGGACATTCGAATCGCCAAAAAACCTATTCATGGTCTATTTTATTTATTTAACTGGAATTAAATACAAGGACATTGACAAATAATTTTAATTCTTGTCAATTCTTGGTATCTCGGCATAATGACCGCAAATGTCGCCATAGAACCAAATAAACTTGAACGGTTGAACGCTAGAATCGAAAAATTATGCGAACTAAATTATAAAGTTCTTTATATTGAAAGTAAAAAATGAACATTTTTGTCGTCTGTAGATTATGCCTTTTTTGTATGGCAAGTTTAGTAACAAAATGTTATATTTTTTGGTGGTAAATAACTACATAGAGTAATGCGAAACCTTATTAAGTACTTAACTATAAATATTATGGTTCTAAATGCAAAAATGCAGAATCACAATAATTTTAGCTTCAATTAATGATTTTAAAACTTCACGATTTGTACACATAATTATATGTATATTGTAGACACAGGTCAAGGCATAAATACCCTTTTTGCTCGACAGTTCCGATCGAAAGACACATTTTTTTTCTATCAATATAGAAAAAAAATGTGTCTTTTCACCGATCCAAGTCACAAGCCGACTGAAGGCTCAGCGTCGTCTTCGAAAAGCGAGGACTTGGTCCACTACCCTCACATGGTCGTTACTATTTTTATTTTGTCCAAATTGTCGATATTTTAGATTCTATCAACGATGAAGCTTAGTTTGCAGTACCTACTTAACCAAAGAAGGTCTAATGCGTATTTTAACCTAACTTTTTTACAACTGCACTATTTTGTGCCGCACAACGCATAATGAAGGCAAGCATTCTGCGATCGGCCGGACGAGGGCCAGATCGTCCAGTATTTATTCGTACATAAACTGGCCGATCACAACGATCACGCGAACAGATGTGAATGCAGACAACTACACTCTTTGTTTATTTAAGGGAATTATTGGTACATTGTTGAACCATACGTATAAAGGCCAAAAATTTTATTTTTAAAAATGAGGATAATAACTATTGATGAACCTTGAACTTTCTAATTTTCTTGTGCATAGCCACCTGAAACAAAATCAGACAATCCTGGATCCCACCGAGGGTTAAACACAGCTCACAAATAACTAGAACTACTAATGAATTAATAAAACAAATAAATTGAGAATACCTTTACATTCGACCATTTAAATCTTGCACGGCAGGAAAGGAAATTCTCGAAGAAACATCACTCTTAATCCTAATATAAAGAGGGAACAAATGCTTGGCTGTTTACCATACTAATTAATTATTTTTTTCAGATTGTATATATTCAATATATAATAAATAATTAAAACAATTTTGTTAAAATGGCCACAAACAAACATGCAACAAAGTGTTTTAGATATGATTTGTCTATAAAAATAGACAAAAATTTAAAAATATAAAGTTAAACCCATATTAGTAAAAAAAAACAAGGCCTTCGAGAGTCTCCTCTTAAGTATGACTCTTAGCTTATAATGTTCTGCCCTGTACATGCTGCTCACCTTTGTCTAATTTCATCGCCGTGGCCTCAGGGTTTTGGCCCTTCATAAGCATTTTATTTTATTTATTAGGGATAAACAAACAGTTACAACATTAAGAGTAAATTTAAAAATTTAACAAATTAAACAGTGATTAAATGTGCACTCACAACGTTATCCACAAAATATAAGAGAAAAATTGGTGATATTTTTGCAACTTAAAATTAAATAATAAGAAAAAAGAAATGCAAACAATAGGCAAAGAATGCGAACACCTCTTTCCCCCCAAGAAATGTAAGAGATAACAAGACATGTGCATTGTAAGTATGTTTTTTCTTCTTCCATAATATCATCAGATATAAAAGCTGCCATGATTTTTTCCTCCTTTCCTTACATTCCACCTAAAAATATTTATGAAATTTTGAGTTAATTAGGACCAATCGTCCATTGTGCCGTGTTATTTACAGTTAACGTATTTATTTACAAACTTACCAACCATTCTTTATCGCCTCTCTAACGTAACGTTGTTATAAAGACATATTTAAGCCTTTTATTTTTATACTCTGTCAAGACAGTGAATTATATCTGTTTTACAGACAAAACCGTATGTCATAACTTCCTACAACTATAACATATTAAAGCGCATAAAAATATTAACAAAAATAACGGTAGCCAAAGCTATTAAATCCATTCTCGACTGTTTTATAACCACAATATTTACAACCACTAAATGTTACTGCCGCTTTACAAAATTAACAAATGAATGGGTGTACATTGAATATCATACAATTTCAGCATTCACGTTTATATATTGAGGCTGCAATCACTCTGAGGTTGTTGTAAATCAATTTTACAACGTTTTTGATCACCAAACGTAAAATATGGCTGCCAGCGTGCATTGTGAAAATGGCGATACCGCGCTCTGTATTTATAAAATTAAATAGTGTTTACAATTCCCGATCAACATTTCACATTTGTCGCTTACGAAGCAGTGTTTACGTACAACAGTTATATTGTTTACTCGAAATATTTAAACAATACTCCGAAAACTCGTACGCAATATTTGTTTCCATTACGCAAGGAACGTTTATCATTTTACGAGACCGAAATAAAACGAAAGGGTTTGATCGCCAAAGTGCTCTTATCGAAATCCGAAAAAACAACATCGTATTTTATATTCCATTCATATGTGCTTTGATGTTATACTTTGTCTTGTTTTGGGTTGACAAACAATTTGTTCGGATAAGTGATTAAAAAAAACAAAATCGCATGGCGCCGTTCTTATCGCACCTCACCTTTTAACTCTTTATGTATAAAGCTTCGGTTCTTCAAATCGCGAATCCAAATCAGAATCCCACACTCTGGGTCTTACGTCGTTTAGCATCCGCGGAAGGTATAAATCAGATACACGAGTAATACTTGTTCCATGCATATCCATACTCGTCAAATTGCCTATAGAATCAATACCTCCCACATAAAAAGCTCACGACCGTACAAGCGCCGTGACCAATAAAAAACGATTAGGCCACAGCTTCAACATGCGAAGAATTAATATTTGTATAGACACGATCAAAGGTCGTCATGTAGCGGAGGTCCATCTCGTTAAAAAAACTGTCAGTTTTTTGCTCCCAACGAAGACTGCACAATAAAAGTGCCAGTGTGTTCTTACAAACGAGAATTTATGTTCGCTCTATGTAAATTAAGTCCGGTGACGGTCGCGGGGCTTTTTTGTTGTACAAAACATTGCTGGTTGCGTGCCAGTAATCAAACTGTAATGGAACAGTTTACGCAATGTATGCGTATATTTTTTGCTATCTGCATAAAGTTTTGTACTGCTGTTAGCTTTCTAAGCATTTATTTTTCATGAACAAGAGACGTTACTAATTTTAGTTTTGCTGAAGCGTTAGTTTAATGGAATATAAAAAGCTGCGAAGCATTTATTGTGTCTATTGTGAAATAAAGTATTCAGAATTAATCATTAACGCCTTGGGCGTCCAAATCAAACTATTAAGTCTGTATAATATTTTTTACTGAATTAAACTGGTAAAATCCCTGTTTCATAATTATTGTTATCTTTTCAAGATATATTTTTAAGGTACGATATACATGTTCTTTTTCAGTACCTATATTATGATTATATCAACGCTATTAAGTTTTTGTGATCATAAAAATAGAATCGCCGTTATTGCACTTGCAGTAAGTATTAAAAAATACATACACACGTGGTATGTTTTAAAATTATCCCGTTTATTCTGGGCTGCGGTTCACATGAATCTAATTAGAGTGTCTCGTCTTCAAATCCCAAAGGCAGCTTGTATCAGAACAAAGTACTTATTCTGAAACTGCTTCGTTTTACGACTTTTCAGAAACTGTCGTCACTCGCATTATTATTATGAATGCAGATGGCAGCACTACTCATAATTATAGTGTTTAGTCTACAGTAGTTCAAACGAGAGCTATTATAGAGGTATGTAAGTCTCACGCATGAGTATAACAACCAAATGCACTTGTACGACCATATAGCAGTTATATCTTTTAATTTGCGAGTCATTGTTTATTACGTCTTGCGTGCTATTCAATAAAATATTCATCTGTATTCATAAACAGTGCTGTTAAGTAATGGAGACGAAATGAGAGTTGTAACTTGCAATAATCGCACGCAATACAATCATGAAAAGAATTAGTACCAAATAGTAATGACTTGGTGATGGTTTACTGAATATGAGGTAACTACCCTCATTTTAATATAATTCTTTGAAAATGCAACTGTAAAGTTATCTATCGAAACGCTGTTCAGCATGCCGTAAATATGATCAGTATTTAATATTTAGTTTCATTCTGTCAGTGCCTTGATGGTCTAGAGTATAGACGTTAGCGTATGCGCCTCGCGTATTGCGTTCGATTCCCAGGCGAAGTGTTATTTGTGAACTTTTCATCTAGCAGCACGGAGTTGGATTTGTGCCCGGTGAATGGCGATAGGCTCACCCCCTATCCCATGTGACCTAAACATAACAGGTTACATGTGGGTGGTGTACACCTCAGCCTCACCATTTTGGGTAATATAGGCGTCATGTTATGTTATGTTATGTTCATTCTGTGGCAGTCTAATTTTCCGCCATATTTTTGCAGTAGTTCTGAATCTGGCTTGGTGCTCAATAGATGGTGATAAACTTATATTAGATGTTCGTATGCCGCTAAAACTAAACCGCTGTAGTGTAAATGCTGACTAGCAATGCTATTGAAAGTTCAAAGGAACTCTATCATATTTACGCACCTGTAATGTCGTTACATTTATCGTTTCTCTTAATATAAAAGGTCACTAAATTATTTATTTATTTATTTATTACAACCTTACGACTATCATTACAGGCTTTAACTTTAAAGACAAAGAAGACTTTAAAGACTTTAATTATAAAGACATTCCACGCAAAATGAAGCTCGGCAGCATGACTAGCTTCCCATAATATTTTTCATCGACAATAAACTTCAAAATGATGTGAGACAGGGTCAGATAGCCTTGTCGTGGGTTGTAAAATAGCTGTTAAAAAATTACTAGCAGCGTATGATAGTCACTGTCATACTAATATAGGATTAATGGAAGACTATTTGCGTCCCGCGGTGTGACTCGCAGTATCGATAAAAACATGCCTGACGGAACAAATAGCCAATTCTCGGGTCAATATCAATAAAATCGTTCACGCTATTTCATTGATATTGTTGATCGTTTGACCTGTTTACTCGATGTAGATAAAATAAAACAAGGTAAATTCATCGTAAAAATTGCAAAAGAATGGGTGAAATTATTTTTTAGGCACTGATTTCATATAATGGTTATGAAAGGTCTTACATGTACCTACTGTTTAAGTATATAATTGCCGCCCACAAATTATAACCTCGATATAAGACACGGAACGATTTCTAATAATGTCAATAAAATCGCTAGCGATTTCATTGATATTGTTGATCGTTTGACGTGTTTACTCAATGTAGATAAAATAAAACAAGGTAAATTCATCGTAAAAACCACAGAAGAAAGGGTCAAATTATTTTTTAGAAACTAAGACAATCTTAAATATTGATTATTAAATAAGTTAGAAAAAAAAATAAAACAAATTGTAATTGTGATTCTGATATTAAGTTAAAATGGAATGCACACTCACTCTACCTTATTACATTTTGTACGCCTAAGATGGCAAAACAGGTACAACTATAATACATATTTTATTATCCTGCATGCAAGCTTATATCTTGTACTGTACACACATGTTTGACAAAATAAATATCTTTTATCTTTTTATTCAATCTTTACTGATTTCATATAATGGTAATGGAAGGGTTAGGTCTTACTTGTACCTGCTGTTTAAGTCAATAATTAACATTTTATTGTAATTTTAAAATACCCACAAATTATTAACTCGGTATAATACACGGAACGATTTCTTATAATAACAATAAACTCGATATAAAGCCGTACTTGACTGAATTAAACACAATTTTGCGCTCAAATTAATTTTGAAAGGTCGAAAAGAATTCGCATTTTCATGGTTGCAAATGTTGCAATTTAGTGGCAGTAAATTGGCTGTATGCAATTCGAAAAGGCATCCTATGCTTGTCTTTGTACCTTGTTCAATCACTAAAAGGAGCCTGTTTAATGGATTTCCACTATTACCGAGCAAATAATCGTACTGGACCCGTAAGGGTGCGGCCTTATTGCGCTGTCTATTAACGCAATTTATGAGAAAACAATGAGATTGTGTAGATATGCCAATTATTCTCTTGTATGTGCCTTCACAACTACAAAAAATGTTTATATCACCAATCTGGCAGTCTCAATCAATGCATAAGATTACGTATTTTTTTAACTTTTGTTGTAATTGATATATTTTTATATATAAAAAAGATATTTTTATTTCCTTTAAGATAAAGATAAAGAGATAAAGATACTTTATTTCGCAAATATGGGTGTACAGTATGATGTTACATAAAGAATATTAGTAACTTAGCAATATTAAAAGTAAACAAAGAATAATATTTTTGGAAAAACAAATATTATTTATGATCTTATTTTGGTTTAATGATTGAGTTCAAAATTATTATAACTTTAAAAATCAGTCACAAAATTTTCTGTTTCATTAATTTGTTAAAATTGTTAAATATTAGTGGAATGGCTTCTGTTACTGATTCTGAACAAACTACTTTTAGGATACTGGTAAAAAACTGTAACAAAATATATTTATAACAGCTCAACATAACATTATTTTCTTTTACAGAACGCTTCCGCGTCCGCTCACCGCTCCGCTGTCGCAGATTCCGCGTGATGCGCTGCGCCCGCGGCGCGCCGGCTCAGTCACGACGTGCCCGTCTCGCCGAACCGCCAATTTGTGGCCGCCCCGTGTTGGTTTTGTTGAAACAGCGTCTTCATACCTACATGCCAACCTTTTTACACTTTTTGCCACCTCAATACACCTAGAGCGCACGTGAAAAAATGTTTACAAGCCCATCGCATACATTGGCGATATGATTCGAATACAATAGAATATTTGAATTACTCGCTGCATGCGGGTATGAGTTGCTATTTACTTCGATGTCTGATAAATCTCTACAGTATTGCGTTTTAATGCAAGTATTACCAGTCCGGTATAATGACTTTTTGATCGTTACCCTGCGAATAAACTCCGACCCATAATCTTTGTCGAACAACAAAATTGCAGGAAAACCTCAACAAGTACACCTTATACTTATTTATTATTAAACGCTTATTACGATCAACCGAAGTTAACGTTACCTGAACCAATAATTAATAATTAAGTGCGTAATAACATTACCGCATACCTCGTCAACTACAAAATTTCCAAAACATACAACGTCGCCAGTGCAAGCTGACCTTTGACTGCACGTTAAATCCGCCGGCGGCCGCAATTGTTGAAGTATGAAGAATGCAACGAGGGGCAGAGAGGTCGAGTTACGGTGGTCGCCCCGCATAATGACGGGCCCGTCAGTCCGCCCGTCAGTCAGCGAGTCCAAAGAATGAGTTCATTTCCTTCGAACACGCGAGATACGATTTTTAATTAAGTTTTTGTTAAAAATTCATTAAAGAGCAGCGACGATGGCGCGGGTGGGTCTTCAAGCTCGCTCTCCATGCATAAATGAGTATGTAATTAATGAGCGTACAACGCAGCCACTTTACTCCTTACAATGTCGAATTTCAAAGGTTACGCAACCATTATTCTACCCGTCAACTTTTTAAATTAAACTTCGACATGGGGAATATTTTCTAGATAATCTGTTCGATGCGTCTGCACGCGGGCACATTTAAAATTTAAAACGCAAGATACAAAGAAGCGTATGAGCCGACGAAATGTAAATTCCTGCTTATTATACCAGCTCCCGAATGTCAACTGGAACGGTCAACTCACTTTTTATTCATGGAAATAATAGTCAATGTGTCAGCACTAAGCGGGAGTCAGTCTCGTAACGAATATCGGTTTAGACGCGATCTGACAGCTAACACACTGACGCATGACGGCTGGAAAGATACGACGGATTGCCTTAAATAGAACAGGATTTTATTTCTATGAAAACAAAGTGAACTGAGTTTTGTCTGACACGCACCACGTATCAATCTTCCTGTATTTTTCTTGTTAAAAAATACTATGTTGATATTATATAGAACCCTAAAAGTTTATGTAAACAGGAAAACTGTCAAATTCTAGATACGTACCATATCCTGTTACAGTCATTCGTCGATTTTGACGGTGCTTACTTTTACTAAACTTATGACTGGAAACTCATATGAGTGTATGTTCAAACCACATTTTAATGACTCAACATACATTTCGCGATTGATGCATCGCATTAAAATAACCTCAAAATATTTCACACTTCAGTTAAATAAAGAGTTACATTACCACAGCGTGGGCCGATAAACCACAGATCTTGAGTTTGTGGGTTAACTCATTCTTACTTATTTATACAACGCATAAATGTAGCAAACAAAGTGTCCTAAACGCGAGTGGACTCGGGGGTGGGTCGCGACGGCTCATTTAAAAATCCAGTCAGCGCTCCGTCGACAGGTATGAGTTTTCATGTATTATGAAGTATAAAGCAACTCTGAATAAGCTTCGCTATACAATAGTTCGCTGGGAGCTCTACTGCATAGGAATGAAAAGTTTGTTGGCTCAGAGATTACTGCTGGTTGATGATTTTGTTGTTTAACTTAAGGGGTTTTAGAGTAAATATATTAAAGATTTTGGAGTAAGGAGTGTAAAAATAAGGGCAAATATATTTAGGGTTCACATAAATAATTTTTCCTTTGGGAGTTATCCGTCCTCTCATACTACGTAATCTACGTATCTACGTAAAGGTCATCATATTATATTAAATGCCGTAAATAATAAAATAAATGATATTGAAGTGAATCAATGATTTTTAATGTCAAAATAACAATGTCTCTTTCAGTTGATATAGTTATTTGCACGACACCACGCCTAAAATACAATTTTAATTTTTTGTATGTCTGTTAGTATAGGCTAATCTTCTAAACGGTTGGACCGATTTTGCTAAAACTTTAGATGCAGGTAACTGACAATAAAGCGCGTAAAAAAGGTTACTTTATATTGATGTAGGTACATACCACGCAAACAAAACCACGGTTAAAAGTTATTTTATTTGTATGTTACCGCTAATCTCGGGAACTACTAATTGGATTTTAATAATTATTTTTGTATCTGATAGTCTAACTATCAACAAATGTTTTAATTATTTTACATTAGGCCAAACTCCACGGGAGTATAGCAGTAAAGATTAACGCGGCTCAAGGCTTTGAAGCAGCTACTACTTAATAATAATATCGAATTCTACGCGGACGAAGTCGCGAGCAATAGCTAGTACCAAATAAAACAAAAACAATCTAAGAAATAGAAAACTGTAAGCAATTTTTCATAAGATCCCAACACAAAACAAAGCAATGGCTCCTTGCCAGTTGAAGGAGGAATTTGTCTTTGAGAGATTATAGACCTAATATAGTGCTTCAGATATCAAAGGCATTAAATTAACACGTAACCTAATTTTCTATGAGATTGTTTGTTACATCCGTATTATATTTAGTCGCTAACGACGGCTCCACAGCTGTGACAATGCGTCTATGCAGCGCATGCGAGCTGTCGCCGCGAAACGCCGACGCCATTTGTAAATTTATCTTCAAAGTGAGCCCCGGCCCTAACATATTGCTCGACGGATCGAATCGAGCATCGCGGAATCGTTTATTTGTATCGAAACTAAAATACGTTTTTAAATTAATACCTAATGCTATGTTTGAGATGGAGATCTATTGTTCATCGGGAGCTTTTAGTTTCATTTTATTTTAAAGCACAAACGCCTCTGAAAATAGTCTTAATCGTTTTAAACTGAAGTTTTTTTAAAGTCAAGAGATTAAGTTGGCTTTACTTTGGAAAAATGGTGATTCCAAAGTCCAATTTTACTTGTTAAATCGATTTTTTATTTGGACGCATAACTACTTTGCCTGATCCGAGAATCGAACCCGAGACCACCCGGTGAGAGGCGAATACGGTAACCACTAGACCATTGAGGCAGTTTTACTAATATTATTATGCTTATATGAAGGTTTCTAATAACATCGGTGTTTTCAACCAACCAATGTTATTGTAATAACTAAAAGAAAATTAAATATTTTAACGTGTAAGTTAATATTATTAGCAAGTGATTTTTTTATTTTTATTTTAAAATATCTTTATTTTTAATTTTTCACAACAATTAGTCACACATAATATTTAAAAGAAAATACAAAATTATGCGAAACAGCATTATTATTATTATTAGCAAGTAATTAGACTCCTTAACAACCTTTCACGCTCATAATATTAACATCCCATATACATTTATGACTTAGGAAACATTATGTATTAATTTATGGACACTAAATTTTACAAATATAATCGATATAAATATTTTATGGCCTTTTATGGAGCTACTTAGATACTCCATACATTGTTATTGCAATATGCAATTCTTCGGTAAACTGCAACGATATTCTAACATCAATTTGCAAGTAACAGAATTTATAAATCTACCCTCCATTTTTATTGGACATGAGACCAATAAGTTATATAGTAACTACATAATATAGGATGTAAATCACATCATGACGGAGCCGAGACTTTATGCTCTAATTGAGACAATAATTATGATTATTATTTATTAATTGATATTTAGTTTTTTATTCTATTTTATTATTATTGTTTTGAAATTGTGTTAATTTTTCTATTGATATTTACTGTAATGACGTGTAATTATAATTACCAATAAATAAGTTTATGAGTTTATGAGCTGCATACCAGTGATTCGTCATTAAACATTTTGTGCAAAACTAAATGTTTTCTAAAAAAATCCATAATAATCATCAATTTTCCAGTGAAAAATTATTTGCAGAATCATGTACTTACTGGTACTGGTAAACGGCTTCGTCACGGTCACGATGTCCTTTACACCCTGTATGTTATTTGCTAGTCGAGATTTTCAACTGCCGCGAAGTTCAAAGCTTGCTTACTATCTCTACGCACATTTATAATACGTACTGTTATTATACATTATTAAAACATAAAAAAATACAAAACCAACAATAAAGGTGATTTGATTTTAAATAAGATTATTACTTTAATTTACCTAACAAAATTACAAAGTATGTTAATAGAATTTTAATTTAGCTATTTAGAACGGCCATTTAAACGGTAAAGCTTCACGAGCTTATTTTCTATTTCAAACTTATTAGAAAAGAAAGTTGGAAAAATAATAAAAAAAAAAACTTATTATTTTTTACATTTTAACGGTCACATAACACGTTGTCAAGAAGATTTAATATAAACTTGACATTTACGCAAATTAAAATTTATGCAGACATTTAACAAGTTTATTTGTTAATTTTAATGATGTGTTTCTTCAATGACATTTAAGCGCGTTGCGCGCGTAAGATAATTATGTAGCGTCTCAATACCTAATTTTATATCAATAAAATCATATCATATATTTTAAAAGCGTGTAGTAAATTAAGTTAAAATGGAGTACTTATTATTACCGCGAATGTTTAGCTTACCCTAAGAAAGTCGGATACTGCATTAGAAATTTTGCATTCTTAGTTTTAGCTCCAAAGACTGAGTATTATAAGGTTTTATGCAAATTAGGTTCATAAATTAATTAAGTAATTGTTTTTCGAACCTCAAGTAAACGTCCAGTAAAAAAAATTATTTCCTTTCTAAATAATAATTCTATGTTTTGATCTCAAATAGTGTAAATTTTTATTTTTATTTTATACTTGAACTTTTAATTTATTATTTGTAGGCTGTGATCTCTTTTGATTGAGGAAATACACTAAAATGTTTTAATGTGTTTGTTATATATCTATAATGTGTAAAGCTCTTGTTGGAGATCCATAATTAATTAAATAAATAAACGTTTGATAAACAATGAAAATCATTAGAAAATTGCTAAATGAGGTTTTTTTTTAACCTTTTTCTTTAACCTTTGGTAGGCAGCAGGATATTTTTTATAACAAATGTTTGTCTTCTGATCCAAAGTTCATCGCTGCTTTAGGCGGCTGCTCGAAACCGAGCGTTGTGGCGAACTTTGGGTGAGGCCTATGTCCGACACTAGACGTCTTTGGGCTGAGACGATGATGATGATGATAATGCTTGGCTTCTGTAAAAAAGCATATGATGGTACAGCTTTAATACATTCAACCGAGAAGAACAACATTTGTACAAATAACATTTGTAAGTGTACTAGTCCATTAGACACTGATATTATACTACCACAGAACACTACATAGTATTGTATCACTTGCAGAATTGTTATGCCCATGAAAAGTGTGGCCGCCCAACTTACGTAATTTTATAAAAGCTGAAAGTTTTGTGCCTCTAATAGAGGATAAAACGATCACCAAATATGGAATTTGGATTGTGGATTTAAGAGATATAAAAAAAGTTGTTATGGTAAAATTGGTTATGGTAGAAATTATCCCCCACCATTGGCAGACACTTAACATGGTTCCACCCCCAGACAGACACCTTTCAAATTTATTGCTTGTTTTCTGACCTTTAATAATAATAATAATAATAAATCATTTATTTCAGGCTGCATAGGCCCATTGATATATACCTTAACCTAAAATACATAATTATAAATTCACTTCCTTTGCACTAAGTTTTTGTGCGTTCCTGGGGTATAGTTCCGCGGAAGCGACGGAAAACAACACCCTGCGGCCAAAAGCTTTCATCAAGCACCTGTTCCAGCATACAGGTCGGCACTCGCACCACGAACGCCTTAAAATGCCAAGCAACCTGCAGCATGATGTTATCATTATCACACAGGAAACAGCCCTATAACCAAAAATTCCACACAATTCCAATACCATTATTACAAAGATAACGTAGGAAGCACAATGTCCTACGTCACGTATATTGTATCTAATGTCATATTGGATGCGAACGTTAAACATTTTAGGACGTTGGTGTGAATGGACCGCGTTTTATATCTGTTGTGAGGCTCGCAGCTTTATGACAGCATTTACTGCACTGCACTCCCTGTGTTTGTGGGGTGACCACTCTTTATAAAAACTTCAATAGATAAAAATATCATCGATCTCCTTTTTAATAAAGCTTGAACACTGAGACAGTCAGTTTTTTTACTTTTAAAAGGTCATGATTTTCTCATAAAATAATATTGGAATACAAAAAGATCTGATTCTAAGACATTGTTATTCTTACGTAATAAATCAAACGTGAACTAACATGTTTGTATTTGTTAATAAATTTTAAATAATATATTCAATCCATATTTAACTAAAAACCTAAAAAAATTAAATTCTAAAACTTTTCTCAATTTCGTTGTACACATCTTCAGCAAAGAAAAAATGTAAATATAGATAAGGCTCTTCCAAATTAAAAAAAGACTTACTAATGCCGCAAATAATGACATTCGCATGTTTAACCATTTATTAACAAAAATAAAAATCAGTTTGACATTAGTTTCCAGGTGCACGTGATGTCAAAGTGAAGAGGCAAACCAAATACAATTTACTCCGGCTTTTTTACAAGCCACACATTCTTGGCTGTCTTGCGGGACCGCACGAAGCTTAACTGGTTGCAGATATCAGGCAATACTTTCACGCAACGTGATCTATTTCCTTGATTAAGTATCGCATCAAGGAAGCAACGTGAAGAGGTAACTCTAGTGCACATTACGATGAAGATAACATTGTAATCATAGGTGTTTATTTGCTTGTACATATATCTTTCATTCAATTGCTTTTGCAAATCTGTTTATACTTTATAATTAAGTGTTGAATCGATTACTGTTGTGGGAATTATATTGAGATTTTCAAATTGTTTACAGAGTTTATCCATGAAAAATGCTAATACATGAATGCTAGAGTATATTATTATATTACACCATACAATACCATTACGTATAAGACCTTTACAAATATTATATTATAAACATGCCTTCATAAAATCACGTCTTAATCTCACGGAAGTTGGCAAAAGATCGGAAGACAAATGAGTTTTTGATTAAAATAATTTAACTTACTTAGTACGCGCAATAAATTCTAAGCAAGCTTTTTCTCTTTCTTCCCGACACATTATTTAGTTGATTATTTCAGCATTTTATACAAATTTGACAAATCACTCCAACAAGACAATCCTACGATTACCTAACACATGGTCAATAGACCCATAGGAAACAATTCAACCATTTAGCATACATACGCAAGGGACGAACAACCAACACGCCAGCAAAGAAACGGTCAGTCCCACCTTTGTCCGCGAAAGCACAATGAAAGTGGACCCACTATAATTCCCGTCTTATGTTCTGATACTATAAAACGCGTGGTACAATAAGTTTGATTGTACATCACGGCGCTACAATGAATTGTTCAGTAAACGCGAGGATGCGTACTTTGAGTACTTTAGTGGATGTCGAACATGTTCTAGGGCTTTACTTTCTTTACTGCCTCGTTTGTCGAAGGGTGTCAAACCTTGGACCTGAAGATTAAGTTTTTTTTTAATTACAGTTGGTATTCAGCTAACAATTAATTGCAACTGGCGACACTTAAAAATTGGTTTTTTACTGAAAATCGCCAAAATAGTGTATTAAAATTGCCAAAAGTGAAAAGACACCAAAGTCACAGTCTTTTCACTCTTGACAATTTATTAAAATATTTGATATTTTAATAAATTCCAATCCATTGTCAATATCGTACAGATAAAGGTAACATGGGCAGTTAATCAGAGTCTACGGCGTCCAATTGCTAAGATAAATAGTACTATTAGGAAAAATCCCTTTTAATGAGATAGTAGCAACTACAGTTCAACAAGTAGTCTGAGAGCTACGGTCTTTAGCTTGCCTTTAGTCATCCGCCAAATAATCCTATTGTTTTACCTATTACGGTGTGATGGTTTAGCAAACTCGGGCACGAAGGGCATATATTGTAGTAATTGTTGTACTTCAAAGGCATATATTGTCTATGATGTCGCAAGTATTCATACACTGCAGTAAGTCAGATAACACTCACTAATAGGACTGTGGGCTCGTTAGCTATAGTTGATAAACTCGATCTTATTTAATTCACAACTAAAACTTAAATACATGTAGATGAAGTATGGCTCTACCTAATATTATGCGGCAAATATGGTTGTTTTGTAAAAGATCCAATGCTTTTGACATACATGCCTATATAATTTATCTAGTAGTAGCCAGCAACAGCTGATCGGGGCCTACTAGAGAAATAGAACTACAGTACTCGAAATTGTTTGTTATCTGTTGATTTTAAAATTTATCTCAGCATAAAACTATTCTTGCCTCAAGACATTCAAATAAATCCCAAAAATTAAGACTATTTATGAAAGTTATAAAATATACAACAACAATAATTCAGCTTTTATCTTGATCATATTATTACCAAACATAGAAGGCTGTCATCAATTTAGAAATTATTTATTCGCCTACTAGTGTGGAATTCTGCAACCATTATAAAGATCAGATAACATTCTGGTACTAAACTACCGAGCTTTATTATTCTAAAATAAATAACTGACCCGTACGATAATATTTAGAACACACCCTTTTTGCATAACCCAAAACCATTAAGGGGAGCGAGGACTACTTTTCGACTACCGCTTAAAACAAACACTACCCAATTTTACTGCCTTGATAATGAAGTCGATCGGGTTTGTATCGACCGCCCGATGATGTCGGCATCTATCAAACCCAAAGGAAATTTAAACAACGACTATAATGGCCGGTAACAATAGCCCTGACCATTGTGGCCACCTCAGCCTAATTCCAATAACGAAAACAGTACACAGCGGCTCTCCTGTTGTCTAAACGCATTTTTCTCCGAAGTAAAGGGTCAATATTTGCCCTTTCCATGAGCAGCACAAAGCTTAATGTTTGTCCCGACGTTGCACTTCGGGTCCTGTGTAAACTCGCCCTAACAAATTGTACGAACCCCGAGATCGACAACAATACATTGTCAACTTTATTCGTATCACAAAAGAATCGAGTTTCGGGACGAGGGTATCGCTCGTAGTAAAGACACAAAAAGCATTATATTTTATGTCTATAGTAGCATTTAGTAGCTTAAGGCGATTCTGCGGTTACATTGTAAAGAAGTTTATAAGAAAATGGATACATCGCCTCCAGTGCTTTCAAGATAAACTATAACGCGAAGTCTGAAGATATAATTATATTGATATAGGACCTAAGTCAGGGGACGTTTTTATGAATTACTTATTCCTTTAGAGTGTGGAACTGGTTATTTGATTACAGTACGGCGATGGCTACGCTAATGGATTTTCTGAGAGTGTATCTGCCTCTAATGCTAGGGCTTGTAAGTACGCAATAAACAAAAATGAAGCCACTCCGCTTAGGTCCCGTTTATATGAATACGTAAATCGCGTCTGCTCTCGTTATTTGCGTTTCAGTTACTTTTATGGCCGAGATTCGTGAATGTAAATAGGCACTTACAAGGTCGAAAAAACTGTTAAATTGCCTAAACGTTAATAACATACTAGGTAAACCAACTTTTTATGAATAAAGTTTTAGAGACTTTCTGAGAATAAAGAAATAACGAGCTGAAACCATTAGTCTAATTTATGATCTAGTAAACAAGCTTTATTTACAGAAAAATATACATATTGGATATTAAACTATACTAGCCAAATAACGTAATCTAAACTTAATAAGTCACTGTCAGAAGGCCTCGTACTCAAAATGCAGCATTACATTTTGATTAATATAAAACATCGTAGGTACTTCTTGGGGCAAGGCAACCACTCCGTCCATCGCATGCCCTATTCATGTGCTAGCTAGTTTTAATAAAAATTTCAACAGTTAACATTAGGCTTGCTTTAATCGTAATTTAAATGGAATATATTCTTCTTATGATACAGAAATAATTAAGACATGTATGATTTACCTACATTGATCCAGTCGCAGGCCCAGTAGAAATAATACGATACTCAAGTATCACAAAATTTCAGCGCTGCATCGGAATATAAATATATATGTAATATAATATGTATGATATAATATTTATGTTAAAATCCAGCTAATGGTAAACCAGCTTTTAGAAGTCTTAATCTACTTTGGTCCCAAGTCCTCAAAATCGTGTGTTCCAAAATCTATTTGTTCCCATGCTAATCTGTAAAAAAACATGTTAGAATACCAATAGTTTATCATACCGCCCAAGTTGTGAAGCGGTTCAGGGAAACTGGTTATTTTTGAATGGCCAAGGCTTAAACCAATCTACTTATAAATGCCCTGTTTAGTTACTCAATCGCCGCATAATTAGGGATACCGTGTATGATAGAAAGGTCTCCCGGTGTTTAGGGAAAAGTGGTTTGGTTGCCTGTCAGAAGCTAATAAAGTTAATAAGTCAGAAGCTAATTGAAAGTCGTCAGATTCGCCCTATTTTGGTGCAAGTAGGTTACATAACTTCTCCTCTTCTATTGAGTATTCCGCCTAGAGGTATTGAATTCTTCAAGAATATAAAATTAAATTAGATGATCCGGTAACCTTCGTTCCGCCATGCTGTGTTATTAGCATTAAGTACTTATTTTTGTGAATTATAATTATTTTGTCTATTTTCTTGATTTTCAACAGTTATTCTGCAATTAGGAGCTGAGACGAATCCAACAAAGCATGAGTCTAGAATCGGTTTATCTGTTCTTCAGTTATAAATGGTATAACTAACACGACTTAATTATATCTAAATAAAGATATACTTCAAAAAATACAGAAAATACTGGTGACATGTGAGTACCACAGGCATACCCTCAGGGAAAGGCAGGCTTTATATTATGCCATGTTTGAAAACTATGACTCAAATCTTAGCTCTCACCTCACTTGTATTTATCTATCAATGTATTTCAAACATAATGAACATCAACAGTAATTGCAACATAACTCGTACAAGATATTGCAACTGCCATCCTATTGGGATGACGTCATCATTTCATTGAACGAAGAGTAATGTGATCAATGAATTGTCGATAATAATTTGGAATTGTTACTCAATGAGACTAACCGGTTCTATTTGTTGTCTAGACTCTAGACACCAAATGAAAGTTAATTCATTGTTTTTTTGAAAATACCCTTGTATTATTATTTTATTTTACTGTAAATAAATGTTTCACAACTTACACACAACGCCATTCAGTCCCAAACTAAGCAGAGCTTGTACTATGGATACTAGAATAACTGATACTAATACATATATACTTTTTTTTGTAAATAAATACTTATTATACATAGAAACACCCAGACTAAGACAAACCCCCATGTTCATGCACACAAAGATTTGTCTTAAGCGGGAATCGAACCCGCGACCACGGCGTCGCAGGCAGGTACACTACCCACTCCGCCATCCGGTCGTCGTGTAAGAGCATTAATGTGAAGGGGGGGCTTACCTCAAGTTCATAGGTACGATCTTTACAAGTCCAAAGAGACGGACTGCATTCAAACTGCATTTAGAAGTTGCATTGCTGTTTTATTGCAGCTAGTGCGACTGCAATGAAACTGCTAACCGACCGTGCAGTTCGATTGCAGTCGATGTGCTGTTGTTATCACTCGAGCTGAGCCAACGGTTCTTTAGCAGTTTAAATGTAGTCCGTCTCTTATACATGTATGGCTTCGTGCCTATAAACTTAAGTCAGGCAACACTAATGTAGCAACAAATTATTATTTTAATTAAGTAATAAGATTTAATTCAGATGTAATTCAAAGAAAAATAGAATTTGGAATTATCTGACGATTCTATATCAAGGTGACAATACCAATCTATAGTCAAGTTATTTTTTTATATATTCTAAGTTTATTGAGTTCTTATTTTATTCTAAGGTCCAATTTTGAAAATATAAGCACATGTCAGATCACTTCAATATAACAATGTAACCATATTTATTCATGATATCTTATACTGTAAGTTATAACAAATCCATTAAGTTTTTCGGATTGATGAATGAAATATTACTTGTCTCTGTTGACAAGCAATAGCAATATTAATATTGTCAACAGGGATATCATGAAAAAATATGGCTACATTGTTACATTACAACTGCAGGAATTCAAAGATTGTCACGTTTTATTGCAAGTTCAGACATTTTATAGCCTTGACCAATTGCACTAGGATATCTATAAATTAATGCTACATTCATTAAACATGGCGCCCTTTCACTTATCCAGACAATTTTGCCAGCAGCAAAATTTACCACTCCATGCGCTTTGTTATCAATGTAATATGTATTTTAGTATCAGATAAAATGAATACTTTGCATGTACTAGGTTATATTGTATATCATAATTTCTGTTTTGCGTGTAGTTTTGTTTACCTTCATTTTCATGACTACTTCATATCCTGTACTTATTTTTGTATAGGTAAGTGTAGACAGGATAATAATCAACCATTAACTTAATGTTTTAATTGTATGGCTCTATAACAGTATCTTTAAAATAAATTGCTCCAGCCATCATAAAAACAAGTTTCCATTCTAAATCAATATTGCAATTGCTTACTGGTTTCATTTAAATTATAATGAAATGCTTCACGCCATCCCATCGCATAACACTGGCACCTTGTTGGACACCGCTACTTTTAGAACTGCGGTGTCCCTTCGCCTGGGCGCACCGTGTTGTGCTCCGCACCGCTGCCAGTGTGGCGCCGCAGTGAGTCGGCTTGGTCACCACGGCCTAAGCTGCGTTAAGAGCGCAGGCAGATTCACTCGCCATTCCAGCCTTAATGAAATCATCCGTCGGGCTCTTGCCACCGCCAACTGTCCGGCCATCCTGGAACCGAACGGTCTGAGCCGTGACGATGGTAAGAGGCCCGACGGAATGACTCTTGTTCCCTGGAGATTGGGGCGGCCCTTAGTGTGGGATGCTACCTGCGTCGACACTTTGGCGCCGTCGCATCTCCCGGGGACCGAGACTAGACCTGGTGCGGCGGCTGAATCTGCGGAGGACCTCAAGAGGCGCAAATATAGTCTCCTTGACAGTGGCTATATGTTTGTGCCTTTTGGGGTAGAGACGCTTGGGACGTGGGGGCCGGGCGCTCACTTTGTATATAAAGAAATAACATCTCGCATTTTTGAGGCCACACGTTCCCGAAATGCTGGCCTTTATTTTGGACAGCGGATAAGCATTGCCATCCAGCGTGGCAATGCTGCCAGCATTTTGGGAACGTTGCCCACTGGCTGCGGTCTCTTAGAATAGGCTTTTAGTACATAAGTTAGGTTATTATATTTTTGTTTATTATTAGTTTAGTTTTTCTTGTTTTTAATATTATAAGTTAAATATTAAATAAACAATTCCTAATGAAATAGCAACTTTATACAAGTTTACTTGTGTACTGCTGGACAAGGGCCTCTTCTCATCATGAGAAGGCTTAGGCTATAATTCGGGGATAGTAAATCATTCGCACAAAATCAAAAAAAATCGTCGAACTCAGCACATCGCAACCACATTTTTATTTCTTATTTATTTAACCACTGGTAGCGGTTTGCTTGATTAGTGTATATAGTTTTAGTTTTAGTTATTTTTATTATAGGTTTAATTATTTTATTTTTGTAATTAACAGAAATGTATTTTGGTTTAAAATAAAGATATATCTAAGTATAAATAAATAAATATATTATAATAAAATAAAATCATATCTAAATCTCAAGCTATATTTTCATTGACTACTCAGCTACCATCTTCAAAGCTTCTGTTATCGTTTTTCCAATCCACATTAGAACGTTTCGTCTGTCTAACAAGCAACACAGCTCTCGAATATTTATTTGACATGTTATGATTAAAGGCTCCGATACGGAGAGACAGCCTTCTGCAGATATCGCTTTTTAGATGTTCACATCGCATCTGAATGATATACTGATAGACAATCATAGAAATATAAAAAATAATTATTTATTTATGGTTATATATCACTTTTGCTTATTGGAACTGCTTTGTGCTTAGATTTAAGTTTTGCTAAGTATCGTTTATATCTGTTGCAATGATTCTTAGAAGAATTAGCCCCTTGTTTAGCTTTTAGTCTTTTATCAGGTCTCTGACGAGATATTTACTGTCGTGAAAATATAAGAAGTGATCTCTTTCTCTTCATTTTTTTATCAGCCACCATGTCTTAACTCTCAAGTACTTGCTTACCAATGTTAAAATACAAAGTATTTACCGCTATCCATAACTTACACTACAATTTCTAAATCCTAAGTATAAACCAGTTTATATTGCATTGTTTACAATCACAACAACGAACTCAAACGAACATTTTCTGAATTATTTTATCGTCTGTTGACCCACGATAACTACTTTAATTTCGCGTAATTTTTAATCTGTTAATCACCTAAATATTTACACAACGATGTACTCAGCAATAATTTGATCCAAAGTAGAGTTAAAAACTATTAACTTGCTTACCTAAACTTAAATTGGATACTTCATTTTAATTTATATTCTTATATAATAAGGACATAATTACACACACCTATTCAAATAATTTTTGCAACGCAGAGCTGTTAACACATTATCATATTACAATAAAATCGCCACTAGTGTCCGATTACTTTTAATGTGAAAACATTCCATTTATGGGTATATAAAAATTAAAGCATAGATAGTATATTTTTAACACGTTAAATGACACTAATAAAACTTCGAATCTCGAATTCGACCATAAATCAAGCAGACCCATAAAAGTAACGGCTCTCTATTATTCGACAATGTACCCTTTTGCGAATTCACTCAAAATACTTGGGGAATTTCGAGAAAGCATTTTGCGATGCTGCGGTGGTAAAGAGTAATAAACATTTAACAGTTAAGTTTTCATTGTTTCGCATCACAAAACAAAGGGTTGTCGCGAATAGTAAACAATAACATAAACAGTTGAAGATCTTTTAAACTAACAGTTGCTTTGAAACCCTTTGGGGGCTTTCGCAATGATGGATGACTCAGTAACCTATTAACTGTACAACTGTTGAGAGATACACAAATATTTACTTGTTTAGCTGCTGGTAAATTACGTTCCTAACGTGTATTTTCTTGCGGTTATATCGCGGTGAAATCCTCAAAGCCGCGATTTTGGATTTCGCTTGCGAATCATCACTACATAGTATAAAACAAAGTCGCTTCCTCTGTCCCTATGTCCCTATGTACGCTTAGATCTTTAAAACTACGCAACGGATTTTGATGGGGTTTTTTTTAATAAATAGAGTGATTCAAGAGGATGGTTTTTATGTATAATACATGCATATTATAGTAGAGAAAAGCCGAGAAATTTAAAGATTTGTAATGTGATGTCGTAACAAACATATTTTTCTGCGCTTACATTGGAAACGCTGGCTAAACCTTACGAGATAGATCAAATTTATGTACTACGGAATTGTATATCTTAAAAAGATGAATAAAAATGTCCGCGACAGCATATGTTTATCTCCTACGGATAACCCACAGTAACCATTTTTATCTTTTACATATTACAAAAAAAATATGTGTTATTTACCAAGCTATTTTAAACGATACGGTATCATTCCTTATCCAATTAAATACGTTGTGCATTTCATGTAGATTAAAATTGCCCTTTACAGTATGTGATTTAAATGAATATTTTCGAAGATATTACAGATTTAAAAATTGCGGGACGTAGCGTTCGCGGCGGTATCGGCCGGTCGGGGTGGCTAGAGCGAGCCTGTTCAGAGGGTCAGAGAATAGGCATGATGACTAAATCTATAGATAGTAAAATATAGGATATCTTATCAAACTATAGGTAAACATAAACCAATTGAAATATTTTTTTGTTACATACTATAAATCTAACTCATTTTATGATCATTCAAAGCTTCATGGACGAGTTCATTTTTAAAATACGAAATTATTCGATTTTTTTTTATCATTAAATTACATACACAATTTATAGCAATATTTGTAATAAAACCATTTTTATAAACGAAATATTTCGTATAGCTATCAAACAAAATTCATAACTTCACATACAAAATACTCTATCGTGACGTCATGCTTGAGTAGCCTTTTGTTTGGAGCTTTTGGGCGAGTCTATTATTAATGTGAATTTGAAATTGTATTATCTCAGGAAGTTTATGTTAGGTCAAAGTAATTCTTGTAATGATGTTTCTTATATCAAGAGGTGTTTCAATTACATACAAAAATAAAAATTTGTCATCATGCCTATTGTCAGTAGAGCGTGTGAATATTTCAAAGATAGCAGGAAATCTTCATGGTATAGGGAAAGGGGAATTGTTTTACTCCAAATTTAACGCGTGCGGGCCACGGGCAGTAATGAATAAATCAAAACTACTGGATCGATTTTAATCATTTTTTCAGTGAGTGACATAGGCTATATATTATATACCCGTGCGAATCCGGAGCGGGCCGCTGTGTTTTTATATACAACGTTCACAGTTTTTCTGTAGTGTATTTAGTATCAGCATTGTACCCGTGCGAAGCCGGGGCGGGTCGCTAGTAGATAGATAAAGGAAAGCTGTCCGTAGATCTATTTCTTTAATACAAACATTGATTGTTTGCGTAATATTAATTCATTGGAGTGGCCAACGCATTAAAAACCTTCATAGTCTTCGCGCTTAGATTCTTATAGTAAATGATGTGGCTTATATATTATACGTACTATAGAATCGAAAGATAAACAAGGCAGTTAACTACCCTAATAAATTTTAAATAAACCACTGCCACTACATTTGACATCGCGTTTGCTTATTTTTGCATATCAACAATTCAGATTACTTGAAACTTAAGTTAATACGGTTTCGGCATCCCACAAAGGCATATAACATAAGTTCAAATCCTAAATTGCCTACGAACGATATAATCTTGAATTGCTACGTTCCAATTTACGAGTATAGTTACCTCAGAGCATTCTTGGTCTGCAGGCATGAGAGGCATTTTTCTCCAGTACAATTCTTATGAGTTTCTAAACATGACCATTCCATTTAAATCCAAGAAACTTCTGTGAATATACTTAACATTTTATTACGCTGTTATTCTTTATATTCGGTATTTTGAATAATTCGGCTTTGCTGTAAAATCTAGATAAGTATCAAAATAAACACAATAAATTAGGCATTACGGCTGTCAAGATATATTGATAACTTTGATTGTTCTTTGTTCATTAACCTGTCTAATTAAATTATATATTATACCAGTATAAGCATCTTCAAGACATTTTATACAGTTATTACAGGTATATATTAATTTATTGATATGTGGATAGAATTGACAAATAAAAACTGATGTGTATAAACATCATCATAAGATTAATAATAAATTTAATAACTATCATCTTTAGCTAGTTTTTGCCCATGGGTCCGCCCGCTGTAAATGGTTTTAAACTTTCTTTATATCAATTTTAATCAAAATCGGTTTAGCCCTTAAGACATACCGCACAGACAGACAGATCGATGTATAATACTAAGGAACTAATAATAAATAACTAATAATAATACTAATACTATGGCAAAAGTTTTAGTAAAGAAAATGGTAGGAAATATCATTTAACTATAAAGTTTTATACTTTTAATATCCATTAGTCTAGTAGACATTTTTGCTACCCCTTACAGTCACAGTCACCGTCTCTGGTTCAATTCAATCAATCGAATTCCAATCAGTTGTCAATATAAAACATTATACCTACCTAAATGCAAAGGATATTGAAACTAATCCTACAAAGTCGCAGCGTCGAATATTTAATATCAATTCAAAAGTGCCGACTATAAACGCATTAACCGACTGTCGGATCATAGTTCTTTATCCTCAATAATGTGTCACATGTCCAAATCCCCAAACCAAGTGCCCGCATCACTAAGCTTTTTCCAATAAAACCACGTAATCTTTGAATATCGAAGAGTAAACGGTTAAAATTACTGTAAGGCGATAAAGGGTTCTCCAAGCTTGTTTTGACTAGAACGAAATTATAATGTCTTGAATATTCAATTTAAGAACGAAAATGTTGTGTAATATAAATCTTCTTCTTTTTATCTTTGTTTTATTTATTAAGAACCAAACAAAAGAATATCGATCATTAAAAAATCTTTCACACGTATGGAAGAACGTCTATTTAAAAGTTTACGTGTCCCACTAGAGTCGAGGAACGCTCAATGAATGAAGCATTACACAAAAGCAGTATGACGGCCACGTGACAATTATTCACGTTTTATTTACCATAATTCAATCGTCCGTCGCTTAAATAACATTATCTAAGGGCCGTAAATATCGACCATTATCGAGGGCCCTTCAAAATTCCACGCGGCGTTTTTGAACGCGAGAGAATGACGCGTCAACTCCATCCACCAAGAAAAATATTGAGACAACAGCTCGTGGAGTGCCCTTCACGGCGACATAATGGCTTTTCATTGAATTCCTCTTGCTTTCTTTTGTTTATATCCCATAATGTTTCGATTGGAGCATGATGGAGGGCGGCCGTGATTACTTTAATAACAATGACGACCGTACAAAGGACGAGACCACTAAAATTATGTGCGGGGTCGTTCTGTATGGTTCTCATGCCCCTCACGTAGCAAAGCCAACCGGAGCATGTTCGCTCTGTGCTCGGTGACGTTTACCTGCCCCCATGTCACATATAAATATTATCAACCAAAATAATGAGCCTTTCATAGAAACCCATTAGCTTTACGACTTGATACTAAAATGATAAGAAATATGCATGTATGTGACCAGACTAATTTGGGAAACATTTTGTTAAGATTAGATTATCGAGGTGATAAAGATTCCGCGAAAATTATCAGGCACGAGTTAACGTTTAACAAAAAACGAAGTCAAACCAAGGTCGGACGTGTATATTTGTGAATGTGTCAGGTATTCCGAGCCGTCTAGTAGATATGGAAGCCTCGCCCCAACGGAAACAAAACGCATTTCTTTACTTATTTTAATATAAAGGCGTCGCGTCGCACCGCTCGTACCCGGCGATATGTATGCAACACAGCAAAGGGACACGCTGTTTGATATGGTTATTACGTCCTTTGTGGAGAGGATAAAGAAGCCGGTGTGAGCGGGACTGTGAGATTTGTCTTCGTGATACGCTAAAATTTAGAAAAAAGCCACTCGACAAGAGGATACAGTCGGCCTCCTTGGAAATGGTAATGTCTCATAAAAATTGGAACCTGTTTGTTAGATGGCCTTAAGAATAACTAAATTTGGTGTGACTAGACTGGACACCATTCATCTCTGCGATGTCATTCATGACATGATTCATTTCTTGCTAATGCTACGAGAAACAATAGACTGCGTCCGTCGGTCGCCGTAAAGTGGGCATAATTTCGTATTCGAACAGATTCACAAAAAGCTATTATATCAATCCGGTTTGAATTCAACAAATCTTGTCCACCTAATCGGAGTATTTGACGTATGGCGTGTGAAGCGCATTCACTCAGCCTTTAGTGTAACCACCATGACGAAACTGCTACCTAAGACACTTGAAAAGATACATGAAGTATAATGGGTGTTTACTGTCTTCTCCCCATAGCGAAGCATATTTTATGGGTTTATGTATGAGCGTCTTGCTCCAGCGAGCATAGCTGCGAGCGATTCCGACACGATAATCGCATCGCAGCACAGCATGTCTTGACATTTCTTTTCTTCGCGGCGATACGTGGCAGTAAATAAGCCTGCATGGACATCAGCGAAGGGCTGACACCGTGCTATTATATTGTTTGCGTAATTGCAGCCCAAGACCTGAACCACTTAACGTGTTCCAGCTTGAGATGCTAATGCGTTCCCGCGCCGCGCGGAAATTACTCATCTGTACACAATTAATAAACTTTACAAACATTGCATAATAAGCGAAATAAATCAATGGTAGGCCCTTTACGGCTTTTACAAAATATCAGGCATTTTAAATGCAAATACAAAGGGCTTATACCGATATACGGGATCCATGTATGTTGAGCATTGTCATCGCCGTATACAAACACAGGTTTGGTATAAACCTAATGAAGCGTTGAAAGTCAACAGCGCAAGTAAACCTCGGAAATAGGTACATATTTGGAAAACATCTTTATGATAATGCGAGTTAAGCTCGCTTTTATTTTTCCTATGAACCGTAATGTTTGCCTACGTGCTGAAAATGTAGGAACTTAAGAGTAGGATCAAGTGAGTGCTAACCGTGCGATGTCTTCTCGGAGTAGTCACGCGCCGAGAACATTGTCTTTGTTGTTGCGGATTTGTATGTGACCTCAAAAGCTAGCTTCATAAACAGCACATTTTCTTTCTTTCCCTTTAGATAATTTTATTTTCTTACATTTATAGCTGAAGCAAATCTCCGACGAGGCACGCGGGATAGGCGAGGCTCGTGCATCAGCTCTTATCAAGTATACTTAACAGCTGTAATACATTACTATTACACATCTCCTGCAAATATCCTGTATCTGATACCAGGAAATCTTTATTCAAAAACACGCAAACATTTTCGATACCTCCACCGATATATCAGAACGCACTCGCGCTATCACTTTAACCTGTTCTAAGCAAGAACTGTAGCGTGGTGTATCTAATCTTCACATCTGCGCTTGTTTCCTACGAGCATAAGTTACGAAGGCACTAGGGAGTTAGCACCTATGTTCGAAACGTTGTCAATTCGCAATGAATCTGCCGAGCTGGAGTCCATCGCACTTTATCAGGCAGATCTGATCGCGGCATACCTGATCGCCTTAATACTATTCAATACGGACCCGCGGTTTAGATATCGCAATTTAAATATCACCTCGCATTTTTTGTCATTGTTCTGTGTCCATGTTATCAAACGGCTCTTGTATTCAACCAACACGAAGACAGTTTTATGTGAGAAAAACGAATTTGCAATCCCAACACCGTGTATCTAACAAAGAATAGTTTAAAAACTTATATAAATAACCGTTACTGTAATTTTGTAGACAATATTCATTGTCCGCGGCATTGTCGGCAACTACAAAACGGTGATTCACACGAACATAAAACCTTCCCATTTGCTAATATTAACTTTTTAGATATCCACTTTTTAAACTTTCTTTGCACAATGCAATTTAATGTGCCCTAAAACGCGCCGACTTTTATTACGGTCTGGTAACAAAAAACTAGAAATTAACGGTACCAAAGGGTTCGCAAAAGAGTTGCAAATAAGTAACAGAGACAATAAAGGAAAAAGGCTCGTCCCGAATTTGCAAGCCCGACACTATGTTGTGACTCGAAAAACCGTTAGTCCGGTAAAGGGCTTATTTATTACTGCAAATAAATTCTTTGCAAACTCTGTTTACAATTTGAAATTTCGCCAATTAAAGACAAAGGGTTTCTAACGGGTATAGTCGTGTCGGCAAGAATTATATAAGAGAAATTGTTTTCTGCTAAAGAGGATAATAGTGTTGAAGACATACGGGAGCTAAAGAAATAGCAAAAGACATTGTTGTATTGTTTACAATGAGCCACTAATCCGATAAGATCTAAGCGGTCAATCAAGAAAACAACAGGAATCTTCAGAACTATGGCAAAAGTAACGTTATTTTAGCTTCTTATATATACAAAGACAAAGAAACTGCAGTCTCATTATGGTTTAAAATAAAAATGATTTATATGGCTCTATAATTTTGAAATTAGCAATGTTACTGCATGAAGCAAACAGAGAATAATTTATAATTAAAGCCAGTTCGTACTTTCTTTGTTTTAAAAGGATCGACAAATGTTCGCCGCCATTTAATTGATAATTGCTATTAAGGTAGACGTCATAAAATTTATAATCACACACCACTGCGAATTTAACGACATTTTGTTTTATTATGGAGGTTATGTTCAATTTGATGAGTTGAATATATTTAATTAAACCTCGCCGACTACGACGACTTACAAAAACAATTACTTAACCAATATCGAATAATTAATTTGCAAAAATTAATTAGTTATCATTTCAACCCTCTTGGAACATGTATTTTTATTAAAGCATGCAAATGCACTTAATGATCAGTACTCACTAACTACCTACTACTTACAGCCCATTAACAGTAATTGATTTTCCTATAAATAATTGTGTATTAATTGCTAAAGAACTACTACTATCTTGTATTTGCCGTCTGGACCTAACTTTACTATCAAACCAAAACTTACTGGAGTACTTATTGTATGAAACTGATGTATTTATTTGGTGTAGTCTCTTGAAGTTGTAAGTTAAAAATGGTGACTTTATTTCTTTTATTATTGAGAAAAATGTTTGAAACAAATCATCCGTTGCAGAACGCTTCGAGACGCTGAGAGACGCTATTTCAACAATAAAACTCAGTTACAGTTCCATATAAACACATGGTTTTATGCATGACAACGAAATTTAGTGTTGTAAAGGTCGCTAAAGGCTTTTACAATGAGGTACATTGTCATGCGCTTAAAGCACGTCCGAGTGAGGCGCTTTGAGTGACAGGCAAATAAAAGTGGACAAAGAGACGAGGCGCGACGGCGACGTGGACCGAAGACGTGGACCAATCTTGACTCGCATTGGAAACCTCATCCAAGCTATTCTCACACTTTTCCTGATACAATAATACTGGCGCAAATTGCATTTTTGTACAACTTATAACAGTTATAACACTTAAGGCCCATTTACACGATGCAACTTTTGTAAGGCAAGTCTTAAGCTATCTTTGTATTTTTTATAGTAATAAACAAAGCAATTAGTAGAATAACCTAAAAAACCTGGATCGCGTATATAGGTCTTTAGCATTTAAAACAAGTCTCTGTCAACAAAAACATTATTGAATAAGTAGGATGTGACCAAACCATGAAAACACCCAATATTTGGTGGAAAATCATGGTCAAGTGCAGGCACTTGACTGACAGGCAAATAAAAGTGAACAAAGAGACGGGGTGGGACGGCAAAGTAAAGATCTCGACATATGACATGTTGGAAACCTCTAAGCTATTCTCAAACTTTTTTTTCCGATTGCGTAACACCCGGGAAATGACTTTGTTTTACAACTCATGGTAATCGTCATAGTCATTCTTCAAGGATAGCCATCAGGGTTTCATAACATCAAGTTAAAAATAAAGCAGTAGAACTGCTTCTACGTGAGCTCGTTCGCAAGAGCTCTATAACCTTGAAATTGAAAATTAAATCACTCATGAACCGAGTAACAATGCACAATACCTCAGATTTCAAGTCGAAAGCTAACATTAAAACTATACTTACTAAATGTCCGGCCGTGAGTTCCCAGATGTAGTGAGCTTTTCTATAGCACGGCGGCCTGGGAGGGGGCCGGACCACCGGCGCAGCGCCCGCTCCGATCCGCCGCATAATTACTGTGTACAGACACACGCACACACCTGCAACCGCCCGCACACCTATCGATAAAACATTAAATTAAATTTTATCTGCCTTGTAAACTCCACGACCACTGATTGAGTTTTCGGCGTATAACCTACAGACTCGAAAAATAGACAGCGTTCACCGGTAGCAACATTTAAATCGGATGCGGTCTCGTCGTCTCGCTACTCAGTTTACGACCGTCTCGTACCAATCATGGATATTTATCGCAACAATGTTGAACCATCAACAAATAGACTGTATCAATTTTACCTCCATCTGTATCAAATCTCCATAGCTATTCGACCTTTTAATCCCGCGCACGTATGGGGTTATTGTCAAAACAGAAACATGTAGGAGCAATATTCGCATTCTTTGCATGTTTGGCGTTCCAATCAAAAATGGCTTCTATATTTGTTCAGTGAAATGTCAAAATGTGTCGTGAGAACGTGAGTGAGGAGCGTATGATGGCGCTGGCGTCGTGGCGGACCGGTCACGCGAGCCTACACTTGTACTAGTACACCCACTATACCACTCTTCACTGTTTATGAAACGACCATTTCACCCTCAGGCATATTGAGATTTCTACGGAATTTAAAATTCAGACAACATCTATCTTGTTGCAACAGCAAACCTAGATTAATGCGATTTATTTGCCTGAGAATAATCTTAACATCTAAGAAGTAGATTAAATTTTTCAAGTGAAGCTCGAGTAAATATCATTTTACTTTTACTGAGGCATTTAACCTGAGTCTGGTAGGTGACCTACGAACCGCAGTCATGCTTTTGACGGAGGTCTGATAAAACAAAGCACATTAAGCAATAAGCAAACAACACGAACCTTTACCGCAAATGTTAGGACATAAAACATTAACAAAACATAAATTCATAGTTGCGAGCTAGTGATGCGAGGTTAACAAACTCCGCTCCAAGGAAAACGATGATGATAGAGGACCGTTTCACATAACTCTCTCGATATGAACGATAATCGATGATTCATAATTGAGACTTCGAACAGTTCTAAATCAATAGATAACTATGAAACATGATCTCATAATTACTGGCGAGCTAACGTCGGTACAAAACCAACAAAGCAAACGGGAAGACTGTAATTCAACCACCCATCTGTGGAGGCGACCCAGTAATGGCCATCTAAATCACTGGACGTAATCGCAACAGTGATTTTAAACAGAGGTCACGAAGCACTCCTATTGGGTTATATTTATGAAGACAAAAAACCTCGGGCCTCTCTGGATGCCATTTATTACGGAGCACTTTTTTGTCAATTATACTGTCACGTCACACACCAAATTTCTGAACAGCATCTCCGATTGTTTTTGTCTCGATCAATCGATATATGAGGGCTTTATCCAAATATGGGTCGATCGACTTACGAATAAAAGGATCAACGAAAAAAGCTCGGCGTCCTTTTAGACTTGGGAGTTTGGTATCTAAGCGACGTGTCTCGAAACACATTAAGTAGATAATGCTGACAGTGGTTTACACATAAATTGTGTAGTGAGCTGGGCCCGGTCGCGCTCTGGATCACGAGGCTACTACAAATGACTGCGTATCCTTATCAGGTAGCGCTGATGCCCGCGGTGAAATATTTTAATAGCGTTTAGATGCAGGCGGCTTCCGTGTCTTTCATACAGCTCCGTCGGATCTAGTTACAGTTTCCTATTAGGAGATTTTATGGCATATATCTCATACGAACATTACGACAACGTTTCACAACGTTCCGTCTTGACGTATCGTCATGATTTGAGCCGTTTTAAGGATCCATAAATATTTGTTTTAAATTGAACGATATCGAATATAAATTCCGTTACGGATTTATTTTTAATTGGAGTAGAGTCTGCGCTCCTTTCATACTGCATGTTCCATTTCAATATTTTTTTTTGTAATCGCGTTTGTATGTTTTATCTATGAAGTATTGTTTTGAGCGGCATAGCTTGGCTACAATAAATCGATGTTCATTACAGAAATCGCAGTAAAATACCTGAGCGATTCGACATCGATGTGAGGCTAGCGAGCGCGGGAGGCGTGCGATGCGCGAGCGCTGAGCGGTTCTGTGTGCGTGCATACGCGCTCCACACCTCGGACCCTAGTAGTACGCGGCGCGGCGTCGGGAACAGGTAGTGTTGTGTATAAACAAATAACAAAATCGACTTGTCTTACAGAGCGCGCCAAGGTCGAGCCGGCCGGCGATGGCTGCCCGCTCCTCACCCGCCGCACCCCCGCCGCCCCGTCCATCCAGAGTCCACGTTTTATACTTTTTTTTTGTTCAAAAGCCCTTATTTATTGTGATGGCTGAGTATTTGGGCGCACAGTTTATATAAGCAATCAATTTTATTCATTTAGACGGAGCGGGTTCCCTGTACAAATAAATGAGTGAAAATAAAAATATTGTAGAGCTGACCATGGAATTTCTCGAGTCATCGAAAACGCAATCAATTATATTATTACAGTTGTAGCCGAAAAATATTTCCACACCTCTAAATGCCGTAGAGAATAATGGATATCGTTAAAAAAATGATATCCGCCAAACAAAACGAGTAGTAACGGCGATAACCTAACAAACTGGGAAACGTGTCCGTGAAATCGATATCTTGAACGTTTGATTCTTCGATCGATTTCGTGATGAATGGTGGGTGATATTCGATAGCGGTTCGATTAGTGAATGGGTAGCGGAAGTGGGTCGTGGACTGAATCGAGTGGTCGCATGGCATCGATGTGCAAGCGCGAGTCGTAAGCCACGGGAGCGCCCACGATCCTTGCCTGTGACAAATCGCTGCGTGCCATCACTCGCTCTAACCGTTCTGCTTTACTCCACAATAATAACGTTTTAATTCAATTAACGCTCCAATGCACTTCAGGCCATGTGAACGGCCATAAGAACAAAAACTATAACGATGGGCGGGTGGTATTAGCATCGTTTTGTTGTAATTTTGCCATTTTTATGTAAGTTTTCTCGATAAACTTACATAAGTAGCCAATTACATCCGGCCCTTTCAAATCTGAGGTAGCACACTCGTTTTTTTACCGGCTGTATTGAATGCCAAAGGAATGTCAGAAGTTGAAGCCTATTTTCATTCAGCGGCCTGTGAGCCGACATCATCATTAAGGTATACGGTGTTTTAGTGTTCTGTACAAAACCAGAAACAAAGAAAATCGTACATTTAACAATTAGTTTTATACATAAATCAAACATAGTCATGAATTCATGATGTTTAAAGTAGATTTTAGTTTGATAGGACGTGGACGGCAATTATAAGTCCATTCCATAAATTTTCTTGCAGGATACCTAAAGAAACAGATATTTACTAGTTAGTACGAAAAATAATTGCTAGATATTGATTTTCAGATGGTCAGTAATAGCGTTTATTTCAACATTCTTTAGAAAAAGACAAAACGGCGGACTCGAGTCCTGGAATCAGACTGCAACTCGGCAACCGTAAGGTACGAGTAGAACGGTCCTCCGCCAGAAGGCCTGAAACCTGAATAAGAAGAAGGTTGCTGGATGCGGCAGTTGGAAGACCGGATGATGTGGCGAAAACTGGGAGGGGCTCATGTCCAGCAAAGGACTACAAAAGGCTAGGTGGTGAACGAAACGTTCGACCAAAGACAAACAAAAATAGGTCTCCGGTTTTTCATAAAAGGCGGGTAGAAGAAACTAAAGTTTTAGTTAAGTAAGCATTTAGCTATGCTTAGATTAAAGCAATTGCCCGGTGTGCAGCAGGAAGCAGGTCCAAATCCTGCCGGTCCCATATTTTTTAGCTGTTTCTTAGTATATGGTATCAGAAAAGAAAATTTGCAGAAATCATAAAACTATCATAGTTAGTTTTATTTGCCTATTTCATTATGCAGTAGGTAAGCAGGTGTGATAGATAGAATTACAGTGCATGCGGCTTGTACTAACAACAACGAAGTGCAATTTTCCCATACAACGTATGTCGTACTTCCTAGAAACATGTTTTAGTGCATAGAGTAAGCAAAACATTGCACGGTGATGTACACTTGTATTACAAACATGAGATAGCACCAATTTTATTCGCCAATAAAGATTTCTTTAGCGATATAAAACTGGTGAAGCTAAACTCACCATGTGATAATTCACAAAAAATCTATTCAACTTAAAAACGCATTTTAAGCCAAGGAGAAGTTTAAATAATAATTAACACATGGAATTTTGTTTTTTTATTATTTATTTGGACAACAAACAGCACTCTTCAAAACTATACAATAACTATAATACACAAAAATATAGCTTCATCGCAATCCAACAAAGTTTCCACAATAAATTATTTCATAAGCAAACACACTGATTTAAATTAAATTAAGAATAAGCAAAACAACATAAAATTTTTAGATAAGTTTACAATTTTAAAATAGAAGTTAAAGTTAGATTAAAACACAATCAGTTTTTAATTAAAAGAGGTGTTAAAAAAATATTACGCAGCTAAAATTTACTACACCGCTCAAGAGAAGTGTACTAAAACCAACTCCTAAAACAAAAAAAATCTGATCTATTAAAAGTACACACAAGGCTTAACAAGACCTATTTCCAACGATAACTCAACAATTACATGTTACCGGTCACAATACCAACAAAACCAATTCTAACCATGAAAGTGCTTTACTTATATAATAAACTACACGAGCAGGAAGAACTAGCCAAACCCATAATTTTCCTACAATTATCATATTCTCAAGAACGAAATTGCTCGTAATTTAGAAATTCTTTTATCACAACCTTCTTGGTTCTTTATTCTCATTACAAAAAAACTTCGTGACAACTAACAAGACAGTAGCAGGCCGGTATTAAAACTTGTCAAAAAAAAAGAAAAAAGCATGTAAATCGATCTATGGCACGCAACGCTTGCATGTCGCATGCCGTCTCGAAACTGTATCAGTTTCTTAGCTTTTTTGAAGTTTCTATTCCGAGTTCGAAAATAACATAAGTCTTCTACGCATGTAAGTCGAATGAAAGAGAAATTTCAATTTTCAGTACGTTGAACTGGTAAAAACTATAGCGAGATCTCCGTGAAGGCCAAATACACAAAAAGTTAATTGAGGTACACGAATTAGTGTAATGATTCTCGAAGATTTTGCTCATCTGTAAGTTAAATTATAGAAAAAAAGATTGGAGAATCGTGAAATTGAATTCGTAATAAAGGCTTTTTTGTTACCTAACGCATATTCTACTTCTTATTCGGTCTGCATGTTAGACTCCTTCATAAATTAATTGAATTCCAGTTCATATATGAGTTTAATTTAATCCATCTGAAACGTTTTCATACATTTTTACTAATTTATTTTTTCTGAGGTAATGCAAGTAGACTTGTAGGAACGGATTAGATGTAGCACTTAAATTTCATGACTATTTGGTTTCGCGAACTGTCATATTGCGTTGTGCTTTTTCTACTGCCTCGCAGTCTAACATAAAAGCTCTACCATCCCACTTGATCTCACCCTAAAATATTTTACATAGATCGGGAAGGTATATCTCGTTATGAACCAGCACACATTTAATTTAGCTATAAATAAATCGCACTGTACCCATGTCACGAGTGCTTTAATTATATACAAGATTATAATACTTGCAGCTCTAAAGCACGTTTGTACCGTTAGGAGCATCTTCGTTTTACAAAGCACAGGGATAAGAGAGAACACGATCCTTATCTCGCCACATTAGCCTCTTAAACGCTCATATTCTTTTCTTTGATTAATCTAGACGCAGTTGAGATCGCCGCCTCACCGCCTCACCGCCTCCTACATTCCCAAGCAAGCCTTGACACATATCATCTCAAACAATGAGCAAGAACATAGTAAACGTCAATTACGGCTTTACCCGTGTATCGCTGACTCAATCGTAGTCACATGCGGAATCGAACAAGCGACATGGTGCGCCGCTTATGAGAACACAATTACAATCCATTATATTCGCCGGAGACCTTTTAGGGCTCAGCTAACCAGCTAACCGAATCGCAGCAGCAATGCGTAAGCCAGACGAGAACACAGGAGACCGTGTCGGGGCAGAGCCGGGGCACAACATTATGTCCCCGCTCGCGTATTGTTTGTCACTCAGACGGATTTCACGGCGACAAATGGCCTCAGAGATCCAGGATAAACACGCCACTACACAATGCTCTTCGTATAAAATTAAAACAACTCCAACTTAATAAGAGTTTAGTGAGCTAGTTATAAAGGCAATTTTCTAAAGACGCGCTTGTACGACTTCATCGTATGCCTGCTCGTCTCACGAGCGGCAGGAGAATAGCACATTGTGGATTCTTTAATGAATGCTTCACAAAAAAACTGAGTGGAAACTTTCATTCTTACAATCAACAGATGAACCTAATGATCATTATTCCAATTTGTTTATTCGAAAGTGAAAAAAATACGCTCGCCGTCCAAATTGAACTGCCGAATACTGCCGATGTAAAAGTGTATCAAATTGCAAACAGCTTATCATTATGTCTGGAACGAGTGTATCTCGTTTTGCCTGTCAAATCATACGTAGGAGGCAATTGCTACCTATTAATGTCCGTGCTAAACATAAATGTGTACAAAATGGGCCGTTCCGTGTCACCCTCCACTCATTATGCAATAAACAGTGACGATTTGCAACCTAAAGGGCAAACAAGTGCGTACGAAATTGCGTCCAATTTTCCTCTCTCACACAATTGTAGGATTAGAGTAAAATTTATTCGTCTGGCTTTTTCAATACCGTCTGAGGACTAGCAGCCATTCCATTTGTCGCCTAACCCAAGGCTATCGTAACAATAGGGGTTTACCTTTAGCTTGGTGGGCTTAAGCTGTCTTGGGACTTTTGAAACACAATCTTCAGAAATGTTTACGTCTAAGCCTGTGAATACTCGAGAATGCTATTTTTAGACAATAATATGCCACTCAAAACTGTGCAACATGTGAGTCTTAGAAAAGTATTGTAAGTACATACAAGTAGTAGAAACTTTATTCTAAAATTCAGAAAAATACTTTTAAACCGCATGTAATCGGAATTGGAAAATTTTAAACAAAGCATGTTATTTTTTTTGCAATTTTTTGTCTTGTAACTCACGCTAAAAGTTGCTTAAAAAGCTATAGATTCTTTTTTCGTCAGAAAATTCTGTGCCGATGCAGAGTATAGTGTATTTTTTTGCCAACATTGCTGTAATAAATATAAATACTACCAGCCATAAAGCCAGCAGGTTTTAAGAGAATTTTACGATACCATCACCAGCATCATCCCTTATAAAAATCAATAAACCATGATGAAAACGAGCGCAGATCTCAGCAGATACAGAACACACATGATATTAAAAGGCTGATAACCTTTATCCGAACCGTATAATTACTGGATACCATTTGCTGCGACTAATGCTTAACTACAAGTGGTCATGTTACACGTAATATTGAACTCTAACTAGTTGTAATAAGGGTGTTTTGGTTATAGGGACTTCTACGGTCCGTCAAGTCTCCGCTGGCACGTAGTCTGCGTCGCGGCCACGAATTGGTCTATAATTAAGAAATAAGTTGAGATACGGTTTTTAGCTGACTTTTTACAAAGCATCTTACGGGCCAACGCAATTAGCCCGCCTTGTAAATTGAATGTTTGCTTTATACTGATTAGTAATTAACTTTTAAGTTTTTATAACAACACGACCACATCGATCTTATTGATGCTGATTTTGTTTTGTTTATTGCATTCACAACTCAATTTTGTACGAAAAATATTATTTAAAATATGCTTTGTTTGTTTTTATCGTAATTATAGTACGAGGTACTCATGTATTTAAGTTACACATCTTTCTCGGTATGCAACACGATCGAGCCGTTAACTATGACAATGTAGACATTTTGAGAAATTATTTTACTCATTCAATACCGATGTATTATTACACTCGTGTTTGGCAAATCTTTATGGGCAAATATTTACGTAACCTCCTCGATGGTCTAGTGATTAGCGTATGCGCCTCTCACCACGAGGTCTCGGGTTCGATTCCCGGGTCAGGAAAAATGTTATTTGTGAACTTTCCGTCAGAAAATTCACAATAGCAGCACGGAGTTAAAATTGTGCTCGGTGGATGGCGATAGGCTCACCTCCTATCCCATGGGAGCTAAACATAACAGGTGAAATGTGGGTGTTGTACACCTCTGCTACACCCATCTGAGTAATAAAGGCTTTACGTAAAGAAAATAAGTTACTTTAGTTTACCAGTCTAAGAAGACCTGAATATATCCAAAGGAATCTCAAGGCTAAATCAACGTGTTGTGAAAAATGCTGTCATTAAGAACTGAACTCAGAATAATAAATACACTGAGCTGACTTCTTAACTGTCAACTAAGCAAGGTGAGAAATTGACACATACATAATTCATAATTCTTTATTTGTGAAACAGGCAATTTACAAAGGTCTTATAATAAATAAATAAATAAATAAATTTGGATTTTTTACATTAGATAGAACGCCAGAAGCAATTACACTATCCAATGGTCCCAATGACAAGGCCAAATACACACATTCACTCACTCAAGCACACCCAGTCTCAGAACAAATATTTGCGAATTACACAAAGATTTGTCCCATGCGGGGATCGAACCCACAACACCAGTGCAGTGGAGAGCGGCGAGGCGACCGCTTAAACCACTACATATATATAATATATTATATGTGCGCTATGTTCTACCTCTAATCGTGGTGTACAAATTAATTAAATTAAAATAACACAAATGCATGCTTACTTAACAGAAAAAACATAATAATACTCAGAATAATCGAAAATAGCATTGAAGTATCATAATAATCAAGTAACAATCAAGATCTATAACATAATAATATATTGAACCCAATTACTATTGTTAAAAAATATCAAATCAAAATAATTATTACCAGTGTTACCAGTACATGTCGACTTAGTAGAGCAAATCAAAAACCAGATGTCATACTTCACATAATTGTTTGACATTGACATTGCCTATATATAGGCAATATCTATATCAAACAGCCATATATAGCCATAGATAATGCATCAGCAGAGCGGGTTGATCGGGACCTGTGAACGCGTTGATGTCTTTTATAGGCAATATTTTTAGTGAAGTTCTACTGAAAAAAATGGTACAGTGGGCCAACGAGATAGGTTTGCAGGGCAAAAACTTCGAAGTCATCGTAAAGACTTACTACACCAGTTATGGATAAGTGAGTTACATATCTAAATTTTATTTATTTTTATTTTATTTATTAGGGATAAACAAACAGTTACAACATTAAGAGTAAATTCAAAAATTTAACAAATTAAACTGTGATTAAATGTGCACTCACAACGTTATCCACAAAATATAAGTAATAAAATTGGTGACATATTTGCAACTTAAAATTAAATAATATGAAGAAAAGAAATGCAAACAATAGGCAAAGAATGCGAACACCTCCAGTTATTCCTTAATTTGCTTGATATTTTGTATTAATATAGTTATAAATACGTTAGCGCGCATGGCAAATATATCTAAATCTGTAAAATTATCGTTATAATTTTGACACAAGCGTCGCAAGGGTGCTCGAACTCCAGCATTAGTTCGGCAGGGTGGTACAGCAAACAATGGACGTGTGCGCACTTGTCGCCTTATAACAGTTCTAGGAACAATGTAGCTTAAACTATTAGTTAACTCAGTGCAGTTATACCTATTACCACAAATATCATAAAGAAGCATCATTTCTAGGAACAAACGTCTGGATTTTAAGCACATGACATTATAGTTGTTAAGTAGGTCCTCATAAATAGTAGGTATATTACACTTCTTAAATATGTAATTCACACATGCATATCTCTTGCAGTCAGTTTTTACTATGGCGTAGAAGATTTTGCCCTGCATAACTAATTCCTTGGTCCACGGTACATAAGTGCTATTTGGCATATGGAGTGAATACGGCAAACCGACATTTATTAAAATGACAGATTCTAGACGAGTGAGGTCAGCAATTATTCCACCGGAAAACAAACCACGTTGCCTGAACGAATTGAATGTTTGGGCTCAATCTTCGGCAAAATGTGAAATCTTCTGTGTCTGGATAACTCATTATTTGTTACATAGGTACGTGTAGCAGAGGTGTACAACACCCACATTTCAACTGTTATGTTTAGGTCCCATAGGATAGGGGACGAGCGTTACGCCATCCACTAAGCTCATTTCCAACTGCGTGGTGCTATTGTGAATTTCTGACGGAAAGTTTACAAATTTCACTTTGCTAGACCCGGGAATCGAACCCATCGAAGCATACGCTTACCACTAGACCGTGGAGGCAATAGTTTTTTGTAACATTGAGGCATTAGATTTATTTATATATATGTATATATTTGTAAATATATATATATTTGTGTATATTATTGACGTTGTATTATGTATGTACCATATATGTATTAATATGTATATAATCGATTTTCAAATCAGTGTATATTATTTTACTATTAGTTTTATCGAAACGCACCTACCTACCTTTGTTTCTCTGCACCACCCTAGGTTGACTGTTAGAGAATGCCACTAGGCATTAAGTCCACCTATGTACCATTTTGTGCGCAAAAAGTTAAATAAATAAATAAAAAAAAAATGATAAGTTTGAAAAACTGTTAGATATCATATCTTAATACGTATTTCTCGGGTAAAAATCCGTATGATATTGCCGGCGATAAATGCAAAGTGTTCATGTAAAATCTATGTAGAACAAACAACACTGATCTAGATATTTACAAAATCAGATATGGAGACATTGACGAATACTTGTCCATTTAAAATATTTTGTATCGATAAACGATAAATTTATCTATATGTTTTCTTAGAACACGTGCACGATATAGGTAAAGTTATTCAATTTACGTTTAAATACCAAATATAGTGTATATTCCTGCTGTTTAAATTTATTTTAACTATTATATTTATTTCAATCAGGCAAGCCGTTTTGGAGGTTTTCGATAACTAACAACTGTGAGTTAGAATTTATTTTATGATTATTATTTAAAAAATAATTAATTATTCATTTTTAAGTACACTCAGCACCAGAAGTAGCTATATAGCTTACATTGTAATTTTTTCATGATTGGACAAATTAAAACTAATAGTAATCACTATCGATTAGTAATCTATTATATGTGCATTATTTTATAAATGGAATATTTAAATGCGCAAAAAGTAAGTTGTAGAATTTAAAAGTGTAAGCTACTTTTGTTGCTGACTGTAGATATTTTCTTTTTCGCATTTCTTGCAAACAATTTTTCGGTTGAAATATTAGAGGCGCATACACTAACCACTAGACCAACAGAAACTAAAACAGTGTAAAATAATCTCGAGATTATTTGCGCACAGCACGAAAAGATTATATAATTAAATACATATAAACATAAAACGTGTAATAATTACTGAATACAAATGTAGCCATTAGAACATTAACAAGAAACTTCCACAACCGACAATGATCCTAGAATTACTTTTTTTGTGACGCAAAAAGGTTACCTACATATTAATTTAAATTCCTCATACTTCCTGTTTTAGTAAATTCAAATGCGTCTTCTTTTTAATAGAAATAATTTAGCTTTTGGTTGGTCCACTTTAGAGTAAAAAGCAAAACATTAATGCACTGCAGTCCAGCGATAGCCAAGTGGAAGACCGTTGGACTGCGAAGTCAAAGGTCTCGGGTTCGAACCGTACGGAACGTAAATCGTTTAGATTCGTCTTTTCGAAGAAATGTGTATATTTATCATTATAAATGATCACTCGCTAACGCTGAACGAAATCGTCATGAGGAAACCTGCATGCCTGAGAGTGCCTAAAAAGTGCTCGAAGGTATGTGAAGTCTACCAATCCACACTTAACCAGCTGGGAGGCTAAAGACTAACCCTTCTCATCTTGAGAAGAGGCCCGAGACCAACAGTGAGACATTTATTAGATACAGGTCTATTAATATTACTGCAGTCCATGATAGAAAGAAATTCAGATTTACGTTACTTAGGTATCTAAACCTGATTTCACCTAGGATGAGTAAAACAATTTCAAGGATCCTGCCAAACGTGTATACAAATCGTTTTGTTCAACCACAAAAGTATGATGGCCAGAAATAATCCAAAGCATAGATATGAATATCAATATAATCCTTAATTGTTAAATAAATAAAAAAATATTTCACAAATATTTCACAACTCACACACAACGCTATCAAGTCCCAAACTAAGCAGAGCTTGTACTATGTGTACTAGAATAACTGATACTAATACATATATATACTTTTCTTTCGTAAATACATACTTATTATACATAGAGACACCCAGACTAAGACAAAACCCCATGTTCATGCGCACAAAGATTTGTCTTAAGTGGGAATCGAACCCACGAACTCGGCGTCACAGGTAGGCACACTACCCACTCCGCCATCCGGTCGTCTAAGGTCTTAGAATCTATTCTATTATCTACTCGATCTAAAAGCTTCCATCACAATATTCTAAGAAGATCCCAACAACAAACGCTTTGTTTAAAGAAACCCCACAGTTCCAAAACAGTATACTATCAGATTATTCAGTAGTTAGCTATCACTTAAGGTCGTTCAAATATAATATACTATTTCCTCGATAGGCTTCTTGAAACCAGTCAATTAATATACATGTATATATTTGCAATATGGAGATAATATATCTTGATTATTGTACACCGGTAATGTAATTACGGAGTGGCTTCCGGAAGATAATAGATCCACCTGACATATTGGTATAAGGTCGTGGTAACATTATCAACGAAATAGAAAATGCTTGATCTTGCTTGAAAAGGGTTTTTCCTATAGCCATGAAATCCATGTAAAATAATAAGGTTTACATATTAATATTGCCTATCAATGCTTTTGCTTATTCAATGAGCGGTTCTCTTAAATTACTACTAACGTCGCAAGATAATTGATAAAAAATCATACCCACTTTACTTTGTAGTGGGGTCTCCAAAAAATATATTATGTTTTTAGGATTTGATTGTACCACTTTTTAACATAATTAACATACATATCCATGCAAAATTTCAGCTCTAGCACTAAGCCAGACTGACGGACATGGCGAAACTATAAGGGTTCCTTGTAGGTACTACGGAACCCTAAAAACCGAACTTATGATATCCCAACCAAAGTATGACGTTGAAATTTATGTATCGAGACTTTTTTACTTTACTGTAAATACCTAGTTATAAGAGTCTCAATAATTCAAGTAAGTAATAATTTATAATACCAACAAAAAATCTTCAGCAAATTGTCAAACCGGTCCCTATACACCAGTACAAGTTTTTGCAAATATTGCCGCTTCGTTTGCCTCCCATCCATCAGGGCCCAACATTGTAAAAGTGTCTACAACACGTCGCATAATCATGCATATTTCATAGCAACAATATTACGGCACACATAACATATCCCAGTTTCAATATTCGATCAATTAGCAATAAACCATTTCGTCGCAGGGCGGTCGCAATCCTGCATAAATTTAATTAGAGCTCCGTGTGCCGGTCCACAATTCCCACTGCCTTGCGAGATATAACTATATGGAATAATTGATCGGTCGACGATGAAACCCAGGAAACCCTTTAGGAATTGATATCGGAAATTATTGTCTCTTGCCCGTGATATGGGGATATTTATTTGCAGTAAATTATTAAGTTTATGAGCTCTAGCAACGCGCTTGACAGCTACTGGCGTTAGTTCTAGCCGCTAGTAACTGGTATTTTTAATGGAAGCCGCGTCTGTTACTTTCAATCGAAGCAAAGTAATATTGTGCTGCGGACGCTACAGTTGACTTATGAAAAATGCTGTATCGTAACGATTTCTTATTGATTATTTTTATAGCATTTAGTTATGCTTAGCAAATTATATTAAGAAACAGTTAAATAATATGGGACCGGCAGGACTTGAACCTGCGACCTTATCACCGCTTTAACTGCATCGTAACATACAGTTGAGAAATTTAGGGTCCTAGCATGAGACGACCGTACCAATTTGTTTTATATAAATGTAGTTTCAAAACATTTCATGGATTTGTTTAGTCGTAAATTTAACAAATATATCCAGCACACGCTGTTCTTTAGAATTCGATATCAATCCGAAAAGTAATTTAGTCTCGTCATGGATATAAAATTGTCTTAAAAATAAACTGGAACTGAATTACTCGACTACACTTTGGAAATAGACAGTAACTTCCTCGAGTCAGGATCGGAAGCAGCATTCACTTTTATGGCTGAATGAAATGAAATCGGTATATCCATGTGAAAATATGATTTATTTGCAGAAATAAAAATTATAGTGCTTTTAGAGGAACGTGATGAAAATATTAACGAGTTAGTCGTGTTATTTATTTAACCTGGAGTAAGGTAGAACTTTTATGATCTGATCATCACATTTTATTATAGGTACCTTGTACATTCTTAACCAAGCCATGCCCTTTTCTTCTATTAGATAGTTAAGCGCAAACCAGGCACGCGTGTCTATCAATTGTTATGGGTATATTCTTGTATTTATCTGCAAGAAAATTCCGCATATAACAGCATTCTATTAAGTCATTACGAACACAAAAACTTAATGCTCATCCACACGCAAAAGAAAATAAACTATCGGCATTCGGCATCCTCAAAGAGAATGCAAAACAAAACGAAAAGCTTTAGGGAAGAAGTCTGAAACTACACAACATAATCTCTCGCTGAGCTCCATTTATTTATTTATGGAGATTATTATCTTGCGTAATAATTCACTAAGTTTCAATTGCATAATGACGGCGGACAGGGCTACCAGGCCTACTACTAGCTATTGCTCAGGGCGGACGCTCAAACAGATAATCTTCCTCGCGAGGACTATTATTAAATGGAGGGCTGTCAGAAGCCTAGGCCGCCGCCTCCTAGCGCGTACCCTACGCAGCGCCGAACTTGTACCACGTACCGAGTATCGACCAACGGACAACATTCTAAAGGCTTGATTAACGGACCCAATACCACGCAAGTGTGTAAACAGTACAGAAAATCGTTAAACACCATCGCTAACTACATCAGATACTGCATATTACAGATTTATGAGCTGTATCTGAGCTACTTACACGAAGATAAGATGTATTTAAATAATCTTGAAGATAATATATATGCGTGAATACTGATCGTGAATCCATCACATCTGTCTTTTTCTTATCACGTTTTGATATATTTTTACGCGTTATTTTTGAAGTAAATATTTTATCAAGCAAAATAAACAAGAAACATCTTCTCTATAATTTGAAGCACGAGGTGTAATAAGATGACGGGCCAGTACAATCAACATCAAATCGGACAAATCATAGCCGCGATAAACCGTGACTCAATGACCAATGAACGCCGGTAACCCATTACAAATTTGTTTTATTACTGTACAAAAAGTGGAATTTCACGGAACAAAGAAATTGCGAGAACGTGTGAATGATAGAAAGTGCTATTACAGATATCAACAGCTACCCAACCGCTAGTTTGGGCATCAGCTAATTGACGCCCTTTAAATATTTCGAATTCAATAGAAATAACTGCACGCTACACAGACAATGAGCGCGCTTGTGAAACAGTGCGAGCAGCTACGAAACCAGCGGGTGCACTGACAACAACACGGAAACTAAACGCCGCGCCGTTCAGCGCGACAAGGCAAATAACTCATAAAATAATATCGCCTTACGTCCCTTGATAACTAGATTACCATCGAAGAAGGAAGCGGGACCTTCAGTCGGAAGACCTGGTCCCGCTATCTGACATTGTTTTTCAATCTCGCTGGTTTCGAAGCCAAACGCAGCGGCAGCGATTCCCATCGCCGCATCTCGCGCCGTACACCGTTACATAAACAGATATTAATCATAATTTTCACTGACGCCTGTTCAACTATTTTAGATGATAGTTATTAGCTCATTTTGATTGTAACCTGACTGCGTGTGGGCGAATTCGAGGGAGGCAGCTACTGGAAAATTGCCGTGTGACATCCACGGGGTAATGGATTTAAAACTGCTCTGTGAGACACCTTTGAATAGCAAAATAATCACTTCCTGCGCAATTACTCGAGCAAGCATTACGACCACTTGTCTTGGTACTTTACGGCGATTTGTTTTTATGTCGTGAACGCACTTTGTCCCAACATTTGCTTGATAGCCATTGTTCTGCATTCCACCCTGATTGCCAGTACATACGATTTTCACGAACATTTCATGGAGTTTCGTTCGATTCATTTAATGCGAGGAATCTTTGATGGGAATACGGACATCGAATAAACAAACAATGCCGGTAAAAAAACGCGACGGAATTCTTTGTGAGTCCACACGTTTTTGTGGTATTTAATTGTTTCATGCGTATCAAGTTATTAAAAGCGTATCAACACTAGAAATAAGAAATTAAATAAAATTGTCAGTGGTGGGACTTTTGAGAACAAACTTTAAGAAAGTACTTAGCATCATTAAAATGACTATAATCTGCCGCCAAATAGTTAGAATATCTACATTTTTCTATGTTCAGATTTGATAGTAAGCATAGACTCTAAAATTGGTACTTTATACGATGACAATAGTTGAATATAAAGTGTCAAAAGGTTTGATAGACAATGAAGGCCTCACCCCTATCAAATTGCCTATCAAAACGTAATGGTTGCAAACAATGGTTGGCAAATGAAGCAGAAAATTAAAACATGCATGATTACCTCGTTTCCTTCAGTATATCTTCATCAGTTAGACGATAAACTTTATGACTAAATAAAAGACGGTTTAAAAGGAAAGAGCGTCAATGATTTGGTACATCTGCCTAGCTTTAGTTTTACTCTCTTATGTTACCTGAATATAAAATAATGGGCATGTATTAATATAGAAATAAATTTGCTATAATTTTTACAGAGATATTAAACAAGTGTTGGTACTGCGATTGTGCCATCACCTATCAGCCACTCTATTGTGATTCCAAACTCGATCATCTCTTTGTTTTTTGTATGGTGAAACGACAAATCTTGCATAAAAATCCTCTTTTTGAATAGCTTTTGAGAGGATAATCTATAGGATGTTTCGGCCCCTTAGCTTTTGCTTCTTCTCATAATGGGTGTATTAGTTTAAATTGCTACCCGTTTTTTCAAGATGGCCAAAGTTTAACGTCCATTTCTCCACACCTCAACTCTTGTTAGTTCTTAAGTGACAAAAATTACATTTTCAAAACAGTTAAAAGGGGTTTTAGAGAATTAAGGTAGGTAAAAGTAGGGATGAAAAAAAATTGCCAAAACGAAGCGCGTAGTATTCTAAAGTCAACTGGTGCTTTAAATGTATTACAAATAAGCCCTTCAATCTGTATCATATCATAATGTGAACCAATAACGATTCCCTTTTCTAGCGATTGCAACACATAGGGGAATTGGTCCGTGGTTCTAAATATAGCCAATCCCTTTGAACTTCGACCGTATCAACTTAAGGCGACTGTCCTATAGTCTTATGATTATCCTTATTGGTATACTTGCTTCGACTGTGACTTCATCTTAGAGATTTAACAATAAAAAGTATTATAAATCGTCTTTCGTCACTTGTTACTATTTCTGTACTTATATTGGGTCCTGGGGCGGTTTGTACCTCGAATGGTTCGCCCTAATGCGAATCACCCAAGGACTCTTTTTGAATGGGTCGATTCGCACCACAAAGTTTAATGACAATCCAATGGTCTTTTTGTAGGTGCGTATTGGATTCATAGGGAAAAATTAACAGTTCCATACATTACAATTATTCCATTATTACTTAAGTATACTGTAAACCCGAAAGTAACTCTGTTCGCTTGTCAGGTACGTTTGAACTGATTTTTATAAAATTTAGAATGGAAGTAGATGGTACCTGCAAGCCAGCAGACTTGTATATATGTATAGAGATTAATAAACCAAAATCGGTTCATCGATTTAGTTTAACAAACTCACATTCGTATGCATAATAGTCGGATTCAGTATATTATAAAACTTACATAACTGGTCGTTTATTTGAAATATTACGTATATTTTATATTAATTTGCTAATAGCCACTAAGAGACTGATTGAAACATACCAAATGTTTTTTTCTTGCTCACGGCGATGCGAGATTTAAAACAAATTAATTTGTTTCGAATGGAGGCAAAGAAATGTTTAAAACGAATTGATGTGAAACGACTTTGAATAATTTTGTATTTTGATTGTTTTGATTTGAGATTTGTTTAGTAATCTATTATGAAACTATAATTCTTCAGATTTAACCGAAAAGCTTTCGCTTCTACTAAATCAATAGGAATGAAAACCTGCCTGTGCCTGTATGAAAGATATAAATAAATAAAATCCTATTTTTTTAGTAGTAGATTTGAAATATGTTTTGTTTATTTATTGATTATAATAACTAAGAAAAATCTCAGATGGGAGCTATTAAAATATAAAGTGAAATCTTCAATAATATCAGTTTATCTTTAAAATCGTTATCTTTATATAGTAAAGTTTCTTTAGGCAACAATGACTATTTCTTTTCTACAAAAACTTTTCTAAACTAGCAAATCCAAGGCTAAATTCTTTGATGGGCAAAAAACTCTGAGACATGAGTCAGACAGATCGAACGATAAATAGCTAAAGACACGCCCCAAATCATATTGCAAATTGTAAACTAATACTATAATGTGGACATAAGTAGTACCTACGTTAACAATAAACAATGCTGCTAGTTTATAAGACAAGCGTTAGATAATAGCTTATACTGAGTACTCATTTATAATAAACTGGTAGTTGAGCTCTATTGAATTGGCCCAAGGGAAGAACCACCACTGTCTGCTGCCAAAAAATTGTTCGCTCTCTTGTGTACTAGTTTCATAGTGAGAAGCACAAGAGGCATCATATCGTGGACCACAGACGTTACCAACCGTTTGTGGATTTTCACCGGCTGTATTTACCACTGACCATTAGAGCCAAGCATGACGCGAGATACGTTTGTTTTATTTTCGTTTGGGAAAAAACGGCGAAATCTATATCGCGCTACTAATTAGGTAAAATAGCTAAATAATAATAATGGGAAAAGGGAAGAAAATATAAAGGGAAGTGCCTAAAAAGTACTCGAGGTCGTGTGAAGTCCACCAATCCGCACTTGGCCAGCGTAGTATGCAATGGCCCCTTCTAATCATGAGAAGAGGCCCGAGCCCAGCAGTGGGACATGTATTAGATACAGTGCTGCTATTATTACCTATTAAATATTTTCGAAAGCCGGCAACCAAAACACTACAAAAAAACCTGTTAAAATATCCATCACCTAAACACACAATTAATTCCGTGCAAACGCAAAAGATCTCGCCACGCAAATAGAGCACATCCAAAAACTGCGTGTTGGTATAATCGCAGAACATTCATATGTGAACGGGTCTTTAAATAATGTTCCAGTGGCAAGTCGGACAGGCGAAATCATCCGATGTGCCCACTTGATTTAATTCAGACAATCGATGGCAGTTAGCAGCGGTAAGCCGACTACTCCATAGATTTATAGGTCGTTGTTCCACTCGAGACAAAACGGGGCTCCTTCGTAAATAATTTATGTAAAATGCGGATTCTTCTTCTTCTTCTTTTCGTTTCAATGGACAAAGTTTTATATAACCCCAGCTCAGTACGTGGCCACGGTAATAGCGTTCTCTGCAGCCTTGTTTAGGTCATCCAACGAGCAGCTATCAGGGCAATTGGGGCACTCAAGTAACTTCTCCTTGGTAGTTTCTTGATCGAACGAAATGTCTGATACTTGTGTTTAGATTCTGTTTATAAATACCCGTAAATGTGAAGATAGTAGACAAATAGAATAGAGAACTTAAGTACATAAGAGAAAACCCTTTTTTTATTCGATACCAGCTTTCATCCGCGGTTTCAAACGTATGGTACGTCGATAAAAAGTATGTTATTTTCAGGGCCTTGAACTATCTTAAACTTGAACATCTTTTCTCTTTTCCAACTGTTTTTTTAGTACTACTATATATAGTTCTACGTATGTTCGTTTTTTTTTATGCTACTTAATTGTGAAGGCTTGTAATTAGCAATATGTTTATCTTAGTTATATGTACTATATATATGTTTGTGTAATTAGTCTGTAAGTCTTCTATAAAAGAAAATAAATAAATAATATATATATATATAAATTGCCTTCGGTCTTTGGGGACTTCAAAGATCTGTGGAAGAGGTCCAGATCTCCACAAAGATTTAGATGCAGGACCAATCATACATTCAATCCTGAGTTAAAATTGAAAATGTTCGCCTCACAGATTCCAGTGATTCAACACATATGCCTGAGATATGCAAGATCACATCATACATAGTTATTGCTTATTTAAATATCTGTTGCATTTCACATCATGAATAGAAGTAGTCACAAGTAAACATGAAAATGGAAATTTGTAACTCATATACTTTGATTATATGAGCTCATATAATTACAATATTAGGGCACAGTTTCATCAGTTTCTGATAAGGTTTCTGTTAGTTAAGTGCTGAAATTTGTCGTTTCGTTTGTCGTTTCATTACTTGGGACTTATTTAAAACTGTTGATACCGGCCCTATGTGTTTTCATAAATTGATACTAAATGTACGTTTTTCTAAAAATAACAAAGTATTGACAGACATCCTATAACGGTTTTTAATGTTACAAGCTAGATAAAATTAATATTGATAGTGCAGGTTTAATGTAAAAAACCGAATTTATTGTCACTCTCATCGAGTTATGCAACTGTATAGCAGTTGTATAGCAGTTCCATATGATACAAGAAAAATCGGGGCAGAAAAGTGATAGGTATCACAGTAAGACACTGTTAGTTGCTTTTTAACCGTATTATTACTCAAATTGTCTTCAAAGAAATGACGTTTTATATTTCAGACCCCAAGATTTGAACCCGGATCTCCTAACAAATCTCTCAGACGTTTAAGATTGCCATTATCTAACAACCACGTCATATATGTGTCAGTTATAAATATAAAACACACGCGCAACTGCACACATGAATGACGCATCAAAACAAAAAATCTAGCGAAAATAATACAACTCAAAAGATATTTTTAAAATTCAATGTCAGTGCAAAAAGACAAGCTCACACTGAATCGCTTCATTACAAACATTTCTACAAAGTAACAACTTATTCCCTGGCACTGTAGTGTGCGCCTACCTCTTGTTGGCTTTTTAATACCCCGAGGCACTAATCGTACCTATACTACTGCTGCAGCTGCTATCCTCGTAATTGCTCACATTTTTTTTTTTTTTTTTTTTTTTTTTTTTTTTTTTTTTTTTTTTTTTTTTTTTTTTAAACGACGCCCACACTTGGAATAACTCCTGTGTCACGGGGGTGTTCACAAACATACATTTCACACACACACAAAGCACACCCAGAGTCAGAACAAATCTTTGCGAATCACACAAAGATTTGTCCCATGTGGGGATCGAACCCACAACACCAGCGTAGTTGAAAGCGGCGAGGCGACTGCTTTAACCGCTACGCCAACCGTGCACTCAATCCCACAAAGCGTAAATGCTAACTTTACATCCGTTTAAAATAAACCACAGACTTAGCTACATTTATATCTTACTCCTCACACCTTTAATTCAAGATTTATAACGTTATCAATCGCCGCATCGTTATCTAAACGCATTTATTGGAACCGAATCGTCCAACAAATGTATAAATGTCACAGCACAATACCGATATCTGTGCCGTTTAAATAACAAAAGCACATCGATACTAACGCATATCCGGCCGAATCGCCACATCCAGCCTTTAAACGCGAGCGATAAAAACATTACTCGACGCTCTCAATAAATACACATTAATGTCCTGAAGCATTCTGGTTTACATTCCGTGCGGTTTCCAACGAGTTTTATAAAAGCTCCGTTCGGCCGCACACGCAATTACAAGCGCCTCTTTGCGGTACAATCAATATTTATTCCCTTACGAGACAATACGCGACACGCTAGTACATTACTGCGTGGACTCCGGACTACGAACATGCCATGTCTGCGAAGCCGGCAATCAATTCACCTCTCTAAATTTCGTTCTCGATACAAGCGTAGCGATTTATGTAAAGGTGGGCGCACACCGGCCGGCCCGCAGAGTTCGTGTCCATGCATAAATAACCCACCGTGCAATCTTCCAACTTAATGATATTGCGATGCATTATCGTTTCAGTCATTTCAAATCACCCATTTCGTTTTTCAAATAGCGCACTAATCTCTCAAACTAATGAACTTTCATCGAAACATCGAGAGCATTGCTTCTAATTAAACGCGTGTCGTGATTGTATTCGTTTTCAATTAGTAGCGATTAAATCCATGGGTGTTCAGCAAATAAGAGTAAAAAGAGAATTAATTGCGCCGACAAGACAGACGAAAGGCAATCATAAAATAAGCGGGTAAATTTTATAGCGCGGAAAACAATGCGCTCGATTGGAACAATCGAATTCGCCGATGCAATTCGAAGGGATGTTGTAGTGAAAGCGCATGCCCTGATACAAGAAAAAGCCTCGCGAGCCAACCAGTTATTACACTAATCGCTGCGATATAATTCCCGAGTCAACTTAAACACAGGTTCCTTGCAGATGGAAATGCAAACATGGCGGCGCTTTGAGCTTGCAGCGCGGGAACAGGCGAGTGCGGCCTCTCTCGTACGAATATTCAATTGCACAATGTATTTCACGGAGAGAGTGAACAATAGCAAAACAATTTTATTGCCTATCAATAAACGATCAATACGATTGAAAAGATTGGTTGCAGTTCGTAAAAGTTTAGTCTACAATGTATAAAAAGCAATGCGCTGACACGATCTGAGTGTATCTGTCTCATACATTCTGATCGTGTCGGTGCATTGCTAGTCGGTGCCTAGGATAGACTTACCAATAAAATATTTTAACTTTTTCATGACAAAACAATGAAAAGAAATTTCATCTTATAACTGACACTCACTAAAAATAAACAAAATAATAGACACTTTAGAATGGAACCCAGCAAGTTATAATATTATCAAGATAATTGTTTACATTCGTTGTAGTCAGCCAGTGCTTGTCTTGAGTCGCACCGATTCGGTCCATCAAAACGCAACGCGCGGACGTCACAGGCTCACATCAGAAAAATTTGGTGTACAGAAGGATCACCAAAGTATTGGTAAGCTTGTAGGAATAGAAAGATCAAAAGAGTGTCAATAACACAAACTGATGCTTGCACTTCATATTTAAATAGTAAGAACGACAAGCTTCTTTGATTAGCAAAGAAACGAGATCCGATAATTTCTAGCGTTTTGGTGCCTGTTACTACACCGACGAATGTATTAAAAGAAACTAAAGTGAAGCAGCAAAATGGCAGGCAGGTGGTTAGATTAGCTTGCTGACCAAGTAATTTAGAAGGCAATGTAGATTTTTAAAGGCGAATAATACTAATAAAAAAATAAGTCTGTTTAATTAGCATGCTTATATTAATAAAGAGTTAGTGGTAAAATACGATGTAAAGATACAGAGAAGATAAAGATAATAAAGTGACATTTGAGTAAGTCTTTCAATTGCAAACGGAGCAAGATATAACATATAGATAGCCAGACTGTCTTTCTCATACAGCATCGTTTCATCCGTACTCAAAAATAATTTGTGTTCACATGCTTCGTTTTATCGTGTTCGCGCCAAAGCTATCTGGCCAATGTGCCTCACAAAACGGTTGCCCGATACAACTCTTTATATCCCCATAAACGTTTTCATGTTATTTATCACGATCTTAGTGGGTGACCCGCTTTATTTATGGCGCTAAAATAATCATCTTAATGTAACTCGATATCAGTACTGATTTTGGTGTTAAAATTAAGTCGTTGCTTTTTCAGAGCGTGTGAGTACTTTCTCGATAAGTAGTTTTGATAAAAAGGTTCATAATATATGGTCGATTAACAATATTTACAATCTTTCTTATTATAATTATGATGTCAAAAACACTTTCTCTCTTTCCTTAGAGGCCTCATAGTTATTTGTGACTAGCATTTGCCCGCGACTTCGTCCGCGTGGAATTCGTTGTATTAAATGATAGCTGCTTTGACCGGCGTTCAACCTTACTGCTCCTCTTCTGTGGAGTGTAGCGTAATGTTAAATATCTAAAAATCGTTATAGAGAGTAAGACTATTAAAGACAAAAATAATTATTAAAATTTGACCCGTAGTTCTTGAGATGAGCGCTACCAAACAAACAAACTAACTTTCTGCCACGGTTTCGAAAAGTTACCTATGTTACGTGCCTTGTAGTTAGTTACTTGCATCCATAATTTTATTAAAATCAGTGCAGCTGTTTAGAAGATTAGCCGAAACAAACAGCAAACCGACAGGCAAAAATTTTAAAATCAGTATATTTTGCAAAGATATCGTGCAAACAACTATACCAGCTTAAAAAAAACATTCTTATTTTGCCATAAAAAACAAACACTTCAATTTTATTTATTTGAATTGTTGATTAAAATGATGATATAAATAGCATACATAGAGAGCCTCAACTAACAACTTGTAGCGAACCAAATAAAATGTTTTCTTATTCTCAACGAACGATCAAAACGGATTTTAAAATGATATTCAATTCTACCAGCTCACCGAACAACTAATGGGTGGGATTTGAGGATTAATGTTATTATTTGAGTAAATTATACGCTTATAATGAAACAAAGTTCCGAATATGTCAGCTCTTTAATTTATGGTTACGCTTATAAATTAAAAAGTGGACGTCCTAGAGACAAGACGGCAAAGTCGCAAAGATGACGTTTACGACCGATGTGATATCCAAATATTTATTAGCTTAGAACAAATTAAAAGTATAAATTTGAATATTAAAGGGGAAAAATCGGTATCGTATTCTCATACAAAATGACTATGGTTGTATCTTTTACATTTTCCATCACAATGTTATAATTTTTGCACAACTTACTCAAAACATCATTATCTACGGTTCTTTTGATTTTAAATTATCTTTAGTCTTCTTTTTTAAAAAAATATAGGCATCCAAACATCCGTAGTTTTGAACTGCCAGACGAAAACAACTTTTTCAGTATTATACAACAAAATTTTCTTGAAAATCGACAGAATTATCAATCGACAGATCCGAGTAATTGCAACGTTGAGTAACCACTGAACATCAACACGTATTTTCACTCACACATTTATATATTAGGCCGATAGAGACAACAATACTTTTACATGTGTGCGATTGCATACCCTTAAGGAACTAAAAACACCGAAGAATATTATCGCTGTGTCAGTTGATGACCAAATCCTGTTTATTATTAAACAGGCCTACTTGTCACAGCCCGGAGTGAATTTTAAATATTTAAATGACACGAACATTCACAACGGGTATAATATCTACGTCTATTTAGTAACAGTTTATAATGCGAGCATCGTAATAATCTTATTCTGTTTTATGATTAAATTTCATTAATTATATGCCCCATATCATTTTATTTGATAAGATGACCAAACACCCATAAAATTGTGAGCAATTTGAATTAAAATTTGAATATATTATATAAGATATTAAAAACAATAGTGTTGCTGGGAAATACTTCGCGCGTTTGTGTCTTCGGATTGTGAAATGAAATATAAGACCGTAACATAATAATTTTAATATTTATAAAACCAACTCTACATAATGCCATGTTTACATTGGTTTTGTATCTAAGTATTTCTGTAATAGGTAGTTCTAATTTTGTCTATGTCCATTAAGTTTGACTGAAATTGACTGCCTCGATAGTCTAGTGGTTAGCGTATGCGTTCACCGCGAGGTCCCGTGTTCGATTCCCGGGTCGGCACAATAGTAGCACGGAGTTAGAATTGTGCTCGGTGGATGGCGATAGGCTCACTCCCTATCCCATGGGAATATATCAGGTGAAGTATGGGTGTTGTACACCTCTGCCACATGCTTCTGGGTAATATAGGCGTGATGTAATGTTTTGTTTTGTGTTTAATTGATTCTTAGAATTAATTTCGTTGGTTGGATAGGTAGGTAACACTTTTAGAGCAGTCACCCTTTTTTGCTGCTTTTACTGTTGTTCGAGTCTGTTTATAACAGAATACCTACAAACAATCAATAGTTACGTTGCTAAACTCATTGTAACTAATGACCAAATTTGTTAATTACTAGTGCTTTAATTAATTAGTAATTACCGCCGGGATTTTTTTAGATAATATTTTTTTGCGATAATATAATTTAGCATTACACGCATTATTATTTTTTTTATAATCGTTATTTGGCATACTATTTCATTATGCTTAAGTTTCATTTAGCATAATGTTTTTCGCATAATAGTTTTTAGACATCATCTTTTTTCGCCTAATAAAGATCATAAAGTAACTTGGGACATCCTTAAGCCGCCAACATGTTTATATAACAAAATTAAAGTATTTTATTGAATAAGGATAGTACTCGTATGTATACTTAACCTAATAAATAAGAATATGCCAAGAGACAACTAGTCCAAATGACTATTATGCTTATCAATGATTATGCGTAAAGTATTATGCCAAAAACATAATGCTAAATTACTGTCATGCGTAACTACTATGATGCCAAATACGAAGTGAAATTATGACAAAAAGAAATATGCAAAAATATTGCGACAAGATAAACCAAAGTCTAAACTCAATACAAACCACAGTAATCATCGCCTTTCTTATCGTCGTGAAACAGCAAATGAAAAGTTTAAATAAACTTAATCAATACACGGACCTCCTACGTTCTGGTTTAAAGATTAGGTAATTAAAAAGATGTTCTTTTAAGGGTGGCTATTCAAGCGCAATATATTGTAGCGTACAATTATTCGTTTAACCCCCCGTGCGGCTCAGCGCAGTGCGCCGGCGCACTATATTTAAAATTTATCACTTGGGTATTAAATGTCGTCCCACATATAAATTACAGTCCATAGCAAGAATTGGCGATCCCCACGGTTGATTTTGTTGACTATAATTGGAATTATCAATTTCTGGTTGCCTTCTTCGGCGTTTAATCGATTTCAACTACATTGTTTTATTTATAGAGAGTAGTTGTCGTTACATTAATTGCGGGATTAAACTATATTATCTGTATTTATCTTCATCTTTCCATTTAGTAACTTGTTAATGCCGTTATTTATTAATATTAACGCTTCCATATCCGTCAATGAATTTATTGAATATTAGCTTCGGGCCTCATTTTATCTGCCTTTATTTTGTGTTTTCTTTATAATCTGACAATAAATACCAAAGGTTATTGCGTTCAAACCAAATTCTATTTTAAATTCTGTTCTTTAAATACCTATTAAAATAAATGGATGAGACAATACTCTACATAACATCTATTAGTGGAAACATTACATACTGCATACAAATCTGTCTGCCGCTCGTCTTGGCACGACTAAAAGGTAGAGTGACAAATTGTATTGTTCGAAGACAACAATAAATGCCAGTAATCTAGGATTGGAAGTGCTACAAAACTTGTGCTATATATATACGGCCAGTGGTGATGCGGTGATACAAAATATAACTAGGTTTTAAGGGCCATATTTTATTTAATTTTCTTTAAAAAATGACGCCCTTGCTATGAATAACTTCAGTGTCGCGGCGGTGTGTACAAACATACATTTCATACACACAGAACAAATCTTTGCGGATCGCACAAAGATTTGTCCCGTGTGGGGATCGAACCCATAACACCAGCGCAGTAGAAAGCGACAATAATGTATAATTATGTATTTTACCTTTTCATTGTACATTTGAAATCAGAATCCTGTTAAATAAGCGACTTTAGTGTAAAATAATTTAAAAAAATATATATTTGCGACGTTTTAATGACTCTTTACCAAATATGTATTAAATTCAAGATAAAATACAATTTTGTATCAACTAACGCCCTCTCGCGTCCGGCCGTCACACAAAATGGTCAGCTGAAAGCTGAAAGGTTGCCTTCAAACACTGCCATGTCCGGCCCCCGTGGCGCATGGCGTTGCGTACACTGACTAATGCGTTTAGCCCGCCAAAACATTATATCAATAGCTAATACTGTTTGTGAGCTAATACTCGTAGCTAATACTGTTTGTTAAAAGTTCAGTTAGTTTGGCATATAAACTTTTGTCACTTATTTCTCCATTCTTCTAATAATTATCTTGGTATTTTTCTGTATAGAAACTTATTTTTCCAGAGTTTTAACTTGCCTGTTTGTTCTGACTTCTTAGTTCGAGCTTAACAAAAATAATTTATTTTATGATCATCATAAATATGCAAATTTACTTCATTCTAGGGTTAGGGGCTGCTAATCAAACTTAGAGTACATCTTTATATTTAATTTTAGATTAATGACGACTCTACATTAGAAATAAATCATTGAGATCTACTCAATGACTTTTGATTTGACTAATTGTAAAATTAAAAGGAATACCCTCTAAACTCAAGTCATATTTTGTTAAAGTCAATTCATGCATTACATGGAAATCGAATCCACAACCGGGCGATCTTTAAATTAAAAGTTGCAAGTATCTTTCAACTTTTTTATGTATTCGGCTAAAGCTTTAAAAGCAGAGATACAAAACAAGCTCACAGAGCATCTCTACACACACATTAGTATAGCAGTTCGTAAGTGGTTAGGTCATCCTCGCTCTACACCACAATACGCCATTCTTCCGCCTAAGTTACGGCTTCATTGATGCTCTCTACAAGTAGCGACATGCCTCTACATCGTGGAGAGTTATTTGTGATCGAGCCTTTTGCTCTCGTGTAGTGTATTGGACTAAATTAATTACCCTTTGTTTGAAATTGCTTTTTAAAGTACTGTTTACAATCGGGGCTAAACCAAAGTACACTTTTTATTTTAGTTTTCCACAAGAGTTGTATAAGTTATGTGACAAACCTTGACTGATAAATAAATTGGGATCTAGAGAATCAAAAGTTTGAAATAATCGTAATAGATTGAATGGTGTTTGGATATAGGCTAGAATAGAAGAATATAGAAAGATTTGGTTATGCAATAACTTGCACTTACCTGAAATATTGTAAAAGTAAACGAAATTGTATGATTTATTATTAGAAAAGATAGTGCACATGAGTTTCTCAGCAGCTCTTCTCAATGATGCTATACCCATCGGAGTTGGAACTTAGATTGATTTAAATTTGAACCTAAACAGTTCGACTAAAATTGATCTAAGCTTCGGTTATTTAAGTCATATTAGTTTGATTTGTAAAATTTTAATTTATTTAATTCTTCAGATAATTTTTATTTGCTTTGTAATTATAATGCTTGTTGACGTGTTCAAGCTTAGCAAGCTTAAGGTCCATGAAAATAAATGATTTGGCTTTACTTGGACTTTATTTATGGCTTTTACTTTCACTGAAACACATTGCACCTGCTCATCGTAACTTAATACAATTGTACTTATACGAGTATACTCGTATAAGTACAATTGTATTAAGTTCGATTGAATTAGTACCAAACGTAGATGTTGAGTATAATTAAATCAAAATTAATGTGTCAATCCAAATGAGGCTGTTCGTGAAACAAATTTATGTACCTCATCTATTTCCCACATAATATATTTTATAACCGCGTTAGCCAACACTACCAAGTGCCAACATTACTGCGTATATTTTATAACTCTTGGACCAGTTTTAGTAATCAGATAGACACCACCTACTGTGTCCTAAACACACTGCGACAAATTATTCAACCCCGCTGAGTTAACTGACGTCGGCTTTGCCCAAAATAGTGTCTTTACAAGGTCAGCAAACAGGTTTATACAAACGTTTAACTATAACTTACAAAGCAAACCGTGCAAAAATTCGCTTTCGTTGTAGAACTCGACACAGGTGGTTTGTATTTTGTACCTCGCACGGGATCGTATTTCGTTCGATTGTGTATCGCGATCGAGGATCGAGGCTTTCCGGTCGGAACTGGGTTGCACGCCCATCGCTGGCATTGTGCAATCCACATTAATTGGCCTCCGCCGCAGTCATTTAATATCTCGTAATGCTCTCGACATAACAAAAAGGCGCCCGAAATCTCCCGAAGCTTCAACATCCGCGCATTCAATACGCGCGCACATAAACTGTAATGCGATATTTTCTTAAGCGATTTGTTGGCAATAGCAGATGGGTGTGTCTCGAAACAGGAAATAATTTCGAACTTGTTGCCACTGACTGATCTGTTCAGTGTTCTCTTTTTGTGAGCAAACCACGTGCATTTATCTCTGCATTTCTTCCATTGAAACATGACTACTTGTATATGTAGTTATTATATTCTCTTTCCCCTTACTAGGGGAGTATAGAGTTTCGAATATAAACACCAGCTGTTGCCGTTTTGTGAATTTAAAACATAGGCAGTTACATTGTTAGTTTGCAACGGCGATTGCAATTTATGCGTTTAGGACTGAGGATGCACTAGTTTATCTTTTGTTCTATTTTACAAACATGGCGGTTCTAATTCTTATGGAAATGGCTGTGTAAGATATAGGACTTATTAGAGATATCGGGAGGTAATCGCTTTAATATTTATAAGGGCCTTTTGTTTTGGTACCTGCTATCGGGTGCGTTTGAATACCGTCTAAATGGGATGATAAAACAATTTATTGGATACGGTTTTTAAGCAGATATAAAGGAAGTGAGATAAAATCAAACTATGTTTGTAAAATTCAAATAGCAAAGATCTGAAACTCAAAGATTACCTTGATGTTGAGAACTAACAACGTCAGATGGTTCACCCAAAAGGAACTCAATTCAGAAATAGCTCTCCAAGATTACAGACTTAGTTATAACGAACAAAATGGAAGTTTATTTCTGTGACTTAAAAAACTTGTTGACTTTTTGTGAGCACACATTTGTATAACGGAACTTTAGCTAACTAACTTACCGTTCAGGTAAAGATAATATTTTTTACGCACGATCTTCGGTCGTGTCGAAATGCTACGACAAGGGATTATTATTTCAGTAACATCTGTACGAGTAACTCTAACTAGATACTAATAGATAACCACCGAATGTTTTTTATGCGACCCCGCTTTTTAATCTTTTGTATTGGGACTCCACCAAATGTGCATTTTATTTATAAGGGTCTTTTTGAATGCGATATGTATTGGGGTATACAAAATGTAACAATGAAATGAATGATAGAGGCCGCACTTGTGTCCACTTGTCGCTAATTGAATTTTTTATTAACAGTTACAAACAAGTGTGCGCAATTAGATTGTGATATGGCGATGCTCGTCCAAATGTGGCATGAGGTCAATGGAGTTAACATAGTTTTAAATTCTTCAGACCGATAATAAAAGCTTGTTATTTCTGCTAACTACGTACATTGATAAATTTAAACTTGTAGTGGTTTTTGCCTATAAGCATTTTATTTTATGATTTATCAGCATTTTCATTTTTGAGAATTTTGGGCCGTGATCTCCCTCAAATCCCTCGTTTAGTTATTTTAAAAATATTGTTTTTTACTTTATTAACTAATTCATGTTTAACAATATCACACAATATTTTAATTTCCACATGCAGACTTTAAGTTTTTGCCATTCATTTTTTATATTTTCTTCACATACCTTGTTACATTTAGTTTTTTTTATTCGTACTAAATCTCGTCTGAATGTGACAGGACGTGTCCCCATATTACAATAATCTCACTAATTAGGTAATTCAAGGACCGTAGCGGAAATAAAAAGCTAGAGTAACGCGGTAGCATTGTGCGGCGAGACGCAAAGGGAAGGCGATCGTCTCCAGGACGGGGACGTCTGTGCAGTAGTACGAAAAAAAATATGGTGACGTCATGACGGAAGATGGTGGCTTGAAAAAATGTAGAGGCATCTATGGCATATTTCGTTTATAAAATAAAATAACATCACATTGCAAAAAAAAATATGGTACCGAATTGAATTACGTGCTGGAGTGATTAAATTTTATTAAGGAATCATTTCTGTCAAGTAATATCAATATAAAGGTAATTGCGGATAGATTTTTGTAAATAACACTCCCCAAGAAGGTAAATTTTAGGATGAAGGTGTATGGAGGCAGTTAATGAATTTTAAAGAAATATCGCGAATGGAAATATTAAATGCCACGCGGACGAAGTTGCTGGCAATAGCTAAGTCTATAATAAATTAATACAACATGTTAAAGCTCAGCTCCCTATTGGATACTACTTACTAGTCCCAAACAAAGCATGAACCACCTAAGCTCTTCAAAGCCAATAACCCGCAATTTTTTATTCACTACAAGCTAATCCCCTTGCCGCCCACAACTACTAGGGTCGAAATTAACGAACTAGGAACTGTCGGGTATTGTGACAAGCAATACACGTCGCTCTGTACCCTAATCAACGTATTCAATTTCATCCACTTATTATATTGGAACTCGCCCCCCTAATGTATTCGCACATATGCCCAGATTTTGCGAATTGCGGTTTGTTATTTAAATTGATGGTTTTCTTTTTAAAAAGATAAAGTTTTTATTGTCCGTCTGTTACTTTTTCACTGCAGGTCTGTTTTATTTTTAGGCTCTATCAAAGTAAATTATTTAATCTACAGATTAGTTTTAGATTTATTAAAAAAAGATGAATACAAGGAGGCAATTATATCAGAATTTTGTTAAATGTGTTTCTATTAATTTCAAATATTGTTATAATATGTGCACGGTTAGCGTAGTGGTAAAAGCTTTCAGCTGCGGTGATGTTGTTCGATTCCCACACGGGACAAATCTTTGTGTGATCCGCAAATTAATATGGTGTGTTTTGTGTCTGTGAAATGTATGTTTGTGAAAACCCTTGCGAAAACACAGGAGTTATTTATTCCTAGTGCGGGCGTCGTTTTTTCTAAAAGCAAAAATAATAATAAACTGAGAGTTCAACTGATTGATTAAGAATTGTTTAATTGAAAAAATAAAGAGAAAGCTGCAATATGAAAAAACAAGTATTGTATACATATTTCCCCTCAAGAATAACTTATAATCACGCATATCGCAAAATGTTACAAAGTAGATAGTATATTAGTAATTATATTCGTAGATAATATAAAGTGTATATTTTCTTCCTCTTACATAATGAAAGCACACAATATTTACCATCCATTAAGGCGCCAAAAATGACGTCTGCATAGTTATTATAGTTAACTGACTCACCACCAAAACATAAAGGCAGTATGTTAGCTGAGTCTTAGATAAACGGTCGTTATCTCATAGCATCCGACCACAGCACGTCCGGAGAATTATCTACTCGAATCTGTCCTGTACTATTGCTACTATCCACTAATCATGCATTCCTTTAGACGACGCTTGTGACCAAACAGCATGTATTAGTGAGCAAGGAGGTACTCGGTAGCTTACCTATTTGTATAGTATATTTGTCTTGGCCTACATCGGATTATAGGAAAATAATAGAAAAAGGTGGATTAACTTCTAATTGTTTATTTTTATGGCATTTAGCTATGCTTAGCAAATTATACCAAGAAACCTTTGTATCCTACTTAAGATAGGAACAAATGGATGAACGTGACGTAACGAAATGACGTATCATACAGTTGAGAAATTTAGGGTTCTGGTAAGAGGCGACCGTAGCTGGATGGCTAAAGCGGCTGCCCGGTGTGCAGTAAGGTTCAAATCCTGCCGGTCCCACATCTTTTTCAAAGGTGGATTAGGTGGTATTCGAACCTAGAATGCTCTTTGGATTTCTGTTCCAACATACTACCAATTGTGCTACCGGTCCACACGTCATTACGTGTTTCCTATACACTTAATATACATAGCTAAATGTGATAAAAATAATCAATTTTTAATTATTACATTGCATAGCTTGTAAAGAAAATAGAAGAGTTATAATACTTGTCTGCAATTAGCCATACTACACCAAAGCACTTATATATACAGGTTCTCAAATCGGTTGTATTTTTTTTATGTTTGTTTTAGTACCCACAGCCACGTTAAGATTACCTTAATAACATAACATCACGCCTATATTACCCAGAAGGGTGTGGCAGAGGTGTACAACACCCACTTTTCTCCTGTCATGTTTAGGTCACATGGGATAAGAAGCCAATCGCCATCCACCGAGTACAATTTCAATCCCGTGTTGCTATGCCGGAAAATTCACAATTAACACTTTGTCCGACCCGGGAATCGAACCCGCGACCTCGCGTTAAGAGGCGAATACGCTAATCACTAGACCATCGAGGCAGCACCAATGTTTCTGTAGATACTAAAAAACTAAACATCGAAGCTAAAAATGAATAACGACCTACAGATGTTTTGGTGCAAGCGTACACGTATATCAAAAATAGAAATTAGGGGTTCCACGACTGCCCTTGATCTATGATAATAATTAAAATTATTTGTTATCTTCTCATCGCGAACCACCCAAGTCAACCTATGGTGTTTTACATAAATAAATAAATTCATATCAGGCGTTACTTCATTAACACATTCGGAATTTTATTTATTTTTTATAGCGCAAAGCTTTTTGCCGATGTTATCAGCGATTATCGTTCGCGTTAGTTTTTATTGTTTATGCCTTGCAAATTAACTATAGAAATAGCTAATTAAGTAATACGTAAGCTAAGTTATTAATATTGCTATGTTAGCTTCACTAATGTTAGGTTTGATATAGATATGGTTGATAACGTAAATGGTTTAATTTGTGATAAAATTCCGTTGACTATTAAGTTGCTTTTTACATTTTTGTATGCAAATTGTTGTTGATACTAATTTAATTAAATCACTCTTATCAAGATTTCGTACTGGTAAAAATATTTAGCAATACAAACATATTTAATGCCGAATTGCTTTATTATTAAGCTAAGTTCCAAACGCTGTTCTAATGAAACGAGAGGAATACCCAACATACATGCCAAATATACAAATAATCAGAAATGTTTAAAGTTTTACATTACTGAGATCTAAAATAAATGAACACAAAATTATTCTAGTACCATGACCCAGCTAACCTTCTCCGACTTATATTTTTTTTATTAGTTTTTATTTAATTGGTTATCACTTTTATTGCCTCGATATTAAAAATAAATTGCATTCCATGGTAAGATAATTATTAACATGAAACGTAAAGATCATTTAGGAATGTAAAAATTAAAGAGCGGATGCAGCATAACTCCCTAAAGTCATCACAGAAATGTAGTTTTTCTGAATACTAAAACGGAGAAAACAACATATGCGTTACATTTCTTTCCTTCAACACTGTCACGGGTGATTCCCTTGCGAATTTAAATTTGTAATTCCTTCCTTTGCCGGTACCAATAACAACGAAACATTTATTTAAAAAAACATGACTCCGCCCACGACGGAAGCAGCTGCAACCCTAATTATTACAAGCACGGCCTCTTGAGCATTGCCAATGTCAGATATCTAGAGTTATTGTTAATCAACTATAGAAAACTGTTATTAGCACACCAGCTGGCTTATTAGACCAATATATCCTTCATTTATACACTAATCACTTTACCCCGCTATTACTGAGGCGTCCTACCTATAAAATGAAATTAAAACGATCATAATTAGATATTTTATAATCATAAAAAAACTTAATTTCATTTGAGACCTTAATTAAAGTGATTTTTATTTGCTTTTTATAAATAAAGCCATATTCGAACTATTTTATTATGACATCCCCACAGCCTACGCGAAACTACGAATTTAACATTTCATTAACCGAGCTTGGGATATTTACGATTTTCGATAGCTATGGGCGGTCACGATTACCGTCATACAAGTTTAATGAGGATACGGTACGATTAACTCGTGGTTAGAAGAGACAATCTTCATTTACCCTCCCACGCATTATTCAGATTGAGTCTCGAATTCAATCTTAAATATATGATGGAGGCAATATAAAACGAGTCGATTAAGACAGGTCCATGCTCTAGATATGGCAGGCAATCATTTAAACAAGATCATAGTATGCGACTTGCAAAATATGTAATCTTAACGTTCACGTTTAGTGAGGCATTTTCACGAACTACCATTAAACTTTTGTAATAAACCTGCCCAAGCAAGCATACGAGCGCGAGATAGATTATGTCGCGTTTTTGCCATGTAAAAATATGACAAAAACGGACTCTCGCGCTCATAAGCTTGCTCACCAAATACCGATATCACAATCTGAACTTCATCAAAAGCTAAAAGGTCGTTTATAGGGACATAAACGTTTATAGAATCATAAAACAAAGCCGATCTATTGTTTCGAGTCGTCCTACGCCCGACGACATAACTAATCGAACGATTCCGCTTTTTGTCTCTACACGGGACATAATCAATTGTCACTTCGACTTTGAATATTTCCCACCTAAGTTCAAAGTGTCTGATAGTACAAGAGCCTGACTTATAGCGATTTGCATTCATGTATTTAACAAATAAAAACTGTTTCCTATACTTTATAAACAGAACATAATTCATAAACAAAAATATCACGAATGCGTCATTTAGAGTCAAATCGAGTTACTTAATTAATAATATTGTAAATCATTTATTAGAAAATGTAATTCTATCAATAATATAAATCAGGTCTTAGAAATCTTGGTAAATATAATGGATTTCCAATTTTTCAGGTCTCCATTTTAAAAAGTTCAAGTGTAAAGATTAAGAACAGAACGTGCGCTAAAATTATTATTATTCAAACTACAGTTTTCCAAGTCAAATATCTAAATACAGATCACTTTATTTCAAATACTGTGATATTAATAGAGACATTTTATAAGACATACATAAACTTTACAATTGATTACAGATGAGGGAAAGTATATGTGTGTATGGATCTTAGACTACAAGAAACATTTGGAACGGGTTTGGAACAGTCCGTAGACACAGTCTGTAGACAATAAACGATCGGATATCGTATTGCATGAAGAAAAAAAAGGGTGATGAGTGTCCATGTCGCAGTGTTGGCGCTAGAATAAATGGCCTAGCTTTATAGACATGAGGCCGCTTGATGGCTATCATTTCAATCCTAACCAACATTCATATAGATAATATTACACTTGAGTGATTCGATTAAGATATTCGCTGTTTTTTCACATTAAAAAAATTTGATATCACATTAATGTCAATAGCGAATATCATATAAAAACGACACGACCTTTCAAATCATCAGAAAACCGCCATGCCTTTATTACCAGTTAATAGCAATGCAATAAATTACCTCTATCTAGATATCGGTAAACAAATCTTAAGACAGTTTATGATGTATTATTATTATACCAGCCTGTCATTAAATCTCGCTAAAAGCAAAACCTCAACACCGCTAGGAATTTTTCGATAGTTATAAACTTTATTTCTTGGTATCAGTAAAGCTATTAGCAAGAAATTCCAATAAAGTAACATCTATACTTACGACTGATGCTATTAATCTACGGGCAGGCTATTTATTAAAGCATCAAATAGAAGTAGACATAGGTGGTGTGTGAACTTAACGTGTAATCGATTGCTCCACTTGTTTAAGGCTACTTAACAATGAAGAGACATGACTGTAATCAAAAGTCAATTAAAATGCTGTTTAATCATTATCGACGCGGTCGGTCGATGATTTATAATTTCGCAGCGGGCCATCGGCGCGAGCGCACTGTCGCGCCCGCTTTTTAAATTAAAATCGTACGGGCTCCACCGTGATCTTATCCGCTCGATCAATTTAGATAAAATAAATATTTATTTTGACTCTGGATGGTCGAACAAAGCGCTTTGGTAAATTGATTATGTCAGTGAAGCACTTTTGACGTTTGCCTCTTTTCTATCACCTGTTTCGATTTTAGATATGCATTTATTGAATGCTTGCCGTCAAAGGTCAGAACTCAAATATTTTCTAACGTTACCTATCGTTTTGAATTGTTAACTTTTTAGGCAAAGGTCTCATGAAGAAGCAATATTTATATACATATTATGTTAGGTAAATGTTTAGAGCGCATGTGTCAGACGTGAGAGCTTGCATCTTACACCTGTCCTCGACTAACTTATGGATGCAGCTCTGGCATTGATTCTCGTGGACTCAATGCTTTAAATATGTTTGCTTCTCATTGACATCTTTGGCAGCTCATCTTGTTTGATTCTAGTTTAAGTACTTAGCTCATGAACTTAGATTTATAGGAATATCTGGCTCTATTTGCTCAATTCTGTATATTCTGACTGTCACATAATCAGATTTCTATACGGTATGGGAATAGAAATTGAGCCTTCTTACTTTTGACTTCTTTTAGCGTCAAAAAAAAATGACTCTTATATGTTTTCTCTGTTTGTAAATTAATAGCGATATTGTATTTCATATCGCATATTGTTTGTAACACAAAATGTCACTTAGATAAGAATATGTAATTGTGGAAGATAAAATCATTAAAAGCCAATTTAGTAGATAAAATATTATTTTATTCATACTCTGCGTTTGGAAGCGTAATAAATACGAAAATTTTATATCCTAGCTAAAAATTACATCACAAAATTATTTACTTACTCGTACATCTTACAATTTAGCTATTTACAATTGACTAGGGTACATTTCAGTTCTGCGATACCTTGACTTAAACAATATTATTTACAAAACATATTCTCATACAATTCTCACTTCGCATGATAAATTCAATGTAAGTACCTAACATTATCACAAATATTCAGCATGCCAGGACTTAAAAATAATCAGGAACCTTAAAGTACCGGTTGCACGTATTTTACTCGCAAGTTACAGAATACATTACAACCTATGCGTGCAAAAGGAATGTATGGATTTACATAACTTCATCTATTTACAAAGTAAACCTCGTAAAAGAGAAAATAGACAATGAATGCTATTCAAACAGGTACAAAAGATACTACAAATATGGTCAGAATTCGTTATAGATATTAATAGTACTTATAGTACAATAAACGAGATTTCTCCGCTCTGGCATATACAAAACCAATCAACTGTTACAATTTACTATTACAGCACCAACAAAGATAAGCTTACAAACACAACGGCGTCCTTTAAATATGCCAGATAAATAATTTTACATATATTATACGATATTTACAATTATATAGTTTATACAAAGTAAGTCTTTCTAGGATGAGTCGTACTCGACATGGGAATTTGTTGTGCAGGCCTGAGAGGTCGCTCCTCGCACTGATGGTTGTCAATAGAAACATAACTGTGGTGGTGAGGTAAACGATCATCAGGTCTGCCGTCACTGCTCGCCACCGAGCACGTCTCATCCTCAGTGCTGCGCGCAGACACTTCTGCGCTTGCGCTGGTCGAATGCATAGGGCTCGACATCATCAAGCCAGGCGGATTCATCCCGTACTTGTACCAAGGGTCGTGAGACGTTGGCGGCGCTGTATACCTTAGATTACCGTGCCGACCGAACGCCTCCCTATTAGCACTTTTTAAATTATTGGCATTATGGAGCGTCCGATTGGGCAGCGTCACGTCCACATCCGGTAACCGAAAATTTAGCTTTTCCCAACAGTTCCTCTCACCCCACACGATCACTGTACACGTTTTGAGTAACACTTTCAGATCTGGGTCAATGTTTATGGCGCTAAGGTCCGTCGTCACTAAGAATATGATCTTTTGACGTCTATGCCTAACGTTCACTGAATTGATTGCACTTTGTAAAGCCGCATTGGATTCCGCCGCGTACCACTCTTGTTGCAAGAAAGTTATTGATAACACTATAATAAGTCTTTTAGAACTTTCAGAGGCACTCACTAAACTATCACCAGAGCGTCTTTCGACCACAGGCAGGTCTCTATGTTGCAAGCACAACGAGTGTCCCATATTTTCTAATTCTGAACTGACCGCGCGTGTCACGAAGTCTTCGTCTCGAGGATTGTACACAAAAAAAGCATCGAACCGTTTGTTTTTGTTGTCGTTCATGTCTTTCGGTGTCGAACTGAACACTCTCACACCGTATCTTGAATGCATCCATAATTTGAAATCTTCCCTGAACATAAAGAGCAAAGCACACATTAGTAAGAGAATAATTGCTATTATCAGCACAGCAGCGATATATGGAATGTAATTTTCGACACCGTCATTCGATTCGATGAATAATCGCTTCAATGTCTCTGTGCCGGTCTCCTCTGTAGTAATTTCTGTTTTACATTCCTTCGCTACCGTTGCGATGGTTTTATTCATAGCTTGCCCATGCGCAAAGTAGCACATCATAGTCTCGGTGTCTTTTGACTTTTTTATCAGCCACTGATTCAGCTGATTTACGTCTTTACAATCGCATATCCAGTTATTTCCATCCACGGAGACGCGAGTGCGGGGATCGTTTTCCGTAATGACTCTCCATGGCATGTAATCAACATAACCGTTATTGTCCAGACCCAAGTACTCCAAGGAAGGCAAATAATTGAAGGTATCGTTTTCTATAACTTTTATCTTATTATCACTAAGATAAAGTTCGTTTAAATTTGGTAATCTTGTAAACTGTGTATTGCGAAGTACTTCCAGGTTATTGTTTTCTAAATGAAGAATCCTCAACGACTCAATACCGTTAAATGTTCTATTTTGTATTGTATTGATATTGCTGTTATTGAGATACAATACTTGTAACTTTTTCTTACCGATGAAAACGTGATTTCCTAACTCTTTCAAGTCGTTTCCATCTAAGTATATTTCGGTCGCGTCCATCGGTATTCGGTCCGGTACGTGATCGTAGTCAGCGTTCGAACAATCGACCACGTTGGTGGTGGTCCAGGTTTGATCGTGATAACACGAACACTTATCTGGACAAGTCATCTTACAATCACAGGCGTCAAAGTCACAACAATGGCACACTGCGAAACAATGTGACTCGTACTCGCACAAAAATTCTGAAGATCTCACTTCGAGCAAGAACATGTCCGATCTGGTTCGTGAATGGGTTAAAGAGCACCTTACGCTTTCTAAATCCATTACTCTCGGCCGCTGTCTTGGCTCTATTAATTGGTTAATTGTCTGGAGCCATTCCATTGTGCAATCACATACAAATGGATTTTCGCTGATATAAAACTCGGGTAAGTCTTTGTCATCCGGAACTGCAGATATTGCAAATGCACCTAGCTCCAGTGTTCTTATTTTATTCGCATACAGCATGACTTTATTAAGATTATATTTTTGAAGAAATGTTCCTGGACTTATTTTGTCAATGTTGTTATTATTTAATACCACAGTCTCTATGCTACTAGGGAACGAGAATTCATCAATGCTCCGTAATTTATTATAACTCACGTCTAGCATTTTCACTGAGCCTGATTCCTTTAGGCCATATGTATCTTCTAGTTTTTCAATTTTGTTCTCGTGCATATCCAACCATTCAAGATTTGTGGGTATATGACTGTAATCAAACCAGAGTAACTCGTTGTTTGAAACATTTAACCAAACAAGCGGCTGTGTGTTCGTAAATATGCCTTTTAAGTCCACAAGTTTGTTACCGTCCAGTCCGATTGCTTTTAGCTGTTGGTTTGAAGCAAAAGCTCCGTCATCTATTTGATCTATGTCGTTTGATGCTAAATTTAGTATTTGTAGCGACGGTAGGGCGGCAAATGTATCTTTGGATATCTTCTCTATTTTATTTCCCACAAGACGTAGGCCATATAAATCGTCCAAGCCCTCAAATTGCGCAGTTGAAACTTTTGTAATTCTATTCATTCCCAAATCCAAAGATGTCAGAAACCTCAACGTTTTAATTGCGTCTGGTACTTCTGATAACTGATTACCGCTAAGGCCTAGGTCATGAAGTTTAGTTATATTCTCGAAAGAACGTAAATCCACTTTAGTTATTCTGTTACCATCGAGAAATAGCTGATTCAGTACGTAGAGATTAGAAAAATGTCCACTGTCTACTTCAATAATGTTGTTATGGGCCAGAGAGAGCGAGTGAAGGTTCTTCAAATTAGTAAAAGCACCATCAGCTACGCGCGCAATGTTGTTGTGTTCTAAACTTAGAAATTGTAGGTTATTTAAGTCTTGAAACAACAAAGCATCTATTTTCGTGATTCGGTTGTATGACAAATTCAGAACTATTAGTCGCACTAGACCTGAAAATGTGTCTCTGTTGACCCACTCACTTGTCAATTCGTTGACAGATAAATCTAGTATTTGCAACTGGTCTAATCCTTCTAACAATCCAGGCGCAAGCACACTCAGTGTGTTGTTATTTAAATATATTTGCTTAATGTCTCTTGAAGACTGAAACATTTCAGGTGGGAGGGCTGTCAGGGCGTTTGTAGACAGATTCAATATTTGCATATCATTCAGACCTACAAAAGCCCGGTCGGCGACAGATGATATTCTGTTGTTTTGTAAAAATAGCTTTTGCAGTGCACGTAAACTTGACAATCCATTGTCAGGCAGTGATCTTATTTCATTGTACGACATGTCTAACGTTTCTAACACTGTGTTACAAGATTTTCCTGGTGCAGTGGGACCGTTACCCCAATCGGAGAATCCCATGTTCGATATGTCTTGTAATCTGTTTTGTGTAATGTTCAACTCTTTCAAATTGTACAGCAGACAAAATATCTCAGGTGGCAGGTTCCAAATATTGTTATCACCTAGATCCAACGTCCGCAGATCGGTCAAACCGCGGAATGAATCACGGTGGTACTCCATGGACATCGCAGACCAATCCGTGTTATGTGTCCGTATAGTCAGGCTGCGTAATCCACTAAGCGGCGATAACACAGCAGATGGCACATATCGAATCTTACAAGATTCTATCCTCAATTCTCGCAAGTTGTGAAAGCGAGAAAGTAGTTGTGTTCCTTCTTCTTTTCTTCTTCCAAAGTCGAGTGAACTCTCGAAAAAGAGCACATCAGTACAATGTAGGTCTAGTACGGTGATGCGCTGAGCTTGTGAACTGCTGAGACCGTTAAGTAAGTCCGTGGCCCCGGCAGCAGTCCGTAGCGAGCAGGCCAGCTGGACGCGGGTGGATTCACTGGCGTCCCCCGACACTCGCTGCCACTCGCACTCCTGAGGGGCCTCGGCGACGCGGCTCGTCAACGAGGCTGCACCGGCTCCGGAGTACATCCAACTCCATGCGGCGCACCACACGGCCAATAATCCCATCGATAACATTTCGAATAACTCACTATAAACTGTCACTTTATTTAAATTGTCACCGTTTGAGTCGATTTTATCGCACACATCGCTACGTTAGTCCGGACGCGCTCGGAAAACTTTACGAATTTCCCGTCAAACTTGTTTCGAAGTACGACACATAACGGCACGAGTTTTGCGAGCTGCTGCACAGCAACCACCTCTCTCGAGGACTCGTGAGAAGCGACTGAATAGTGTAGCGCGAAGCAACTTGAGCGACCGGCCGGTGGCACGCTCCCCGCGCACGCTCGCTCCTCCCCTGACAGAGATGTCCGATATGTCCCTCTCGCTCTCCGTTACAAAAGTTCACAGCAACAAGTTGCTCGCCACAAGATTGGCATATGAACAGAAGCGCGCTTCTCGAGCTTTTATAAACATGGCCGTGCTTACTTTGTTTGTTTTGCCTAATCATAAATTTTCAATAGAATGCCGACATGTAAGCGTGCGAACTTAACGTTATTGTTTCATATAAATCAAAGATAGTTTGAAATTGATTTCCTACTTAAAGTTTGTATTTAGTTATTTGATTACTACAAAAGTATGATAACAACTTACAACACACAATATGAGTTTGCTAGGTGCATTAGAAATATTATTTTCTAGTTATAGACATCAACGCAAGCAAAAATGCAAGTATTTTTCTACGAATGAATTATGATTAACAAAACACATTTTTTAAATTTTCTGATGTAGGATTAACTTAAGATTAAAGTTAATAATAGGTACAATAGCATTAATTGTAGCATCGTTATTAATTTTAATTTTAAGAATAGACTCCCAAGCGCTATGTCTTGATACTAACGTAATAGGGTTTAACTTTATTAAGTTTCTATCTTTTTTTTATAGACAAGTCATTTCTAAAACACTAAAATGCATGTTGTTCATGGACATATTGTCAAAATTGTTTTAGTTATTAATTAAGTTACATACAAACTGAAAATACAATAATATTTTTAAATAATTAAAAAAAAATCGAATTATTGCATTGTTATCGGTCTTTGACAGGTGTGCAAAATTTGAATGAAATCTGAACGTTTAAAGTGGGTCAATATAGTGTCCAAAGGAGTCAGTTACATACAAACAAACATACAAGTGAAGCTAATATAAAGCGTGTAAAAAAATGGGCGCCTTTATACATGCCTTTTTGTGTTTTCGATATGATTGATCTATTAAAATATATAAAAACCTAATAAATATAGATATTCAAGTCAAACCCATATTACTTGTGTATGGGAAACAGCCAACCAATTGTTCCCTCTTGAGTTAATGTTTAGACGGCCAACCTATTGCCATCTACCGGTGACAGCTGTCACTGAAGTTGGAAGATGGCAATAGATGGCTAGATAGCAATTACCTGATCTTATATTATTAATCCGAAAGTTACTCTGTACGCTATTTTTGCGCCTAATGGCTGGACTGATTGTGAAGAAATTTGGTAAAGAGATAGTTGGAATAAAAAGTAGCCTATGTAAGTAAAGTAGCCTGGGCGTGTTGTACACCTCTGTCACATCCTATAGGGTGATATAGGCGTGATGTTATGTTATGCCTGACTCTGCATTGAACTTTAGACGTCTGATACTAAAATTTTACGAATATCTATCTTTTTCCTCAATAGACAGGTTAGGTAAGCAATATCCTTACCCTAATATTATAAATTTTAATGCAAAATTTTGTTAGTATGTAATGGATGTATATGAAAGAGGGAAAAAAAGAAAATTATTTTTATTTTCTTACATAACCAACACATGCAAAAGAAAGAAGAAAGAAAGAAAAAATCATTTATTCTGGCAAAATAAAATACATAATAGGGCATCTAATACTAAACAATTTAAAATATAATTCATATTGCCAGAAATGGAACGCATCTCAGCACAATACTGCAGCGCTAAAAAGCACCGCAGCGCTGATAATTCTGATGCGCCCAGAAGGAAAACAGGTAAGTATTATACAAAATGTAATAATTATGTAAGAAAAGAGTGGCGGTTGCTCGGCTTTAATGCTGTGGAGTCTTGCATTTCTGCAAAACTTCCACAGCGCTGATTTTCAGCAACCACCACGGTTGACGGCACGAACAGAAATGGATGTCCGGCTGTCTGTATGTATGGAAGTTTGTTACTTTTTCGAGCAAAAACTATTGAGACGATTTTGATAAAATGTTGCACCCATGTAGCTTATAGCCTGTATTAACATATAGGCAACTTTTTGTTGACATAAGTCATAAGTCATTTATTCAGTACAAAATACATTTGTGTGGAAATATTAAATTATTATCTATATATACTAAATTACACTTTGTTTAAATAAATATATTCAACAATTTTAGATACAATTAATTAATAATACAATAAAAAATGACAAAATTCCATACATTACATAATAAGTCACACCAATAAATAAAAAATAAAAAAATAAAGTCCAATAAATTGATAAAATTATAATATGAAATTCAAAAATGAATTAGCAATTTTCACATAAAATACTGATGTCGCACCAATAAAATATCTACCACTTAGAACTAAATTTTCATGCATTGGACTTATCGTTTTCAAACTCCTCTAGGCTATAATAAACCATACTACACGGGCAGAGCTGCAAGCGAAAGCTAGTACTTGATACATAAACCAAATAGACATGTTTTTATCACCTATTATCACAAAGATTATAAAAATAGTTGTCCTACGTGCATATTTTCACATAAAGCCTGATAAAATTAAATACACGGCACAATTTCTGGCAAATTTCTTTTGTTCTAGATATCGGGGTGTACCTGCGTTCTGACGCATTATAGATAAGAGCTTATCTTGACAAGTTCCTGATGACTTCATGAGTAATACGTTCCGGGAGGTAATTCTCACGGACTTAGATATTACATCACACTAGATATTTATACGTAACTCTTTAGGAACAAAACAAGAATTAAAGAATTTGATACAAATATAAAAAAAAATAGATGATTTAGAAGGCCGAGTAGGCCGTAGCAATGCGAAGTTAAAGGTCTCGGGTTCGAACCCACGGCACACACCTCTATCAAGAAGTCGTTAAGATTCATCTTTTCGAAGATATGTGTGTATTTATCATATAAAATATCGCTTGCTAACGGTGAAGGAAAACATTGTGAGGAAACCTACATGCCAGAAAGTGCCAAAAGTGCTCGAGGGCGTGTGAAGTCTGCCCGCACTTGGCCAGCATGGTGGACTATGGCCTTACCCTTCTCATCATGAGAGAAGCCCGAGCCCAGCAGTGGGACATGTATTAGATACAGGGCTGCTATTAATATAAAGATAATTTGGTCTAAACAGAAGTATTTTTTCAAGTTGAATATAACTGTGTTTTTTTTAAGATCGAAGAAGGAATACAGTAATTTTTAAATAGTGTTATTCACAATCATTCGATAACATCAATTGCATTTTGTGTTCTATCTTGAATATGTAATTATTTCTAATCTATAAGAATAGTCCTCCGGTGCAATGAGCGTGTTTCCGTAAACCCTTCCAAGGCTATTAGACACCTGATAACAGTTATCAAAGAATTCGAGTGTGAAGTGACTAACTTGTGACTGAATTATCACTTCTTTCTGTTCATTGTTGGGTAACTCTAAGTGTTAATTGAGTCCGTAGCTGTTATGTTAAAGATATGAGTTTCAAAGGCACTTCAAGTTTCACTCCATCTGATAATAAATAGAAAATGCAGTAAAAAAGTATGTATGTTTTTCAAAAATTAAACAACGGGTCTAATTCGCGTAAATATTATAAAGGTTAACAAATACCTATGCTCGACGTTTCGAATGATTTGAATTACGCGATTTATACCCGTTGTCTAATTTTTGAAAAATGTTCTCAAATCACGAAAGTTTAAAAACAAATAAAGTATTTATGTCTATAGTAAAAGCATTAGGTTCACTAATATTCGCTGGATTATATAGTGCAGTACAGTGTACATATTATGTTTATTCTATTTAAATAAAATATAATTCCACCAAAAGGTACATAATATAACCTCACGCCTGTATTACCACAAATGTATCATAACCACATTTCACCTGTTATGTTTAGGTCCCAATTTATAAAATCCAAAATTCTAAATAACAATTTTGCTCGACCCGGGAATCGAACCCAGACCTTGCGCTGAGAGGCTGCATACGCTAATCCTAAGACCAACCAGGCAGTAGGCATAAAATAGACCAAATTTATCATAAAAGATCTGATCACGCATACATAGTTAAGCCTTGAAAAAAAACTCTAGATAATGCAATAAATAAACAAAAGAAAAAGTAGTAAGTATGCCTTCTGGCAACACCAATCAATATTTATACTCGAATTTTAATTACACATTCATGCGTCGATTAAATACCAAGACCAAGAACGTTTGAGAGTACCGACGTGAAAAACGTCAGTTTCTTCAAGTATTTTATCACAAAATCAAATGTAAAAGCGAACACGCAATTCAGTGGTACAAACAAAAGGCGTCGGGGACATGAAAAGGGCTTTATTGGCATGCTCGGCGGCGAATCAAAAATTGTACCGCAGAGTTAACTGATCTAAACGAGTGCACTCGCCGACATTCGGTGGCATAACATGGATTTCAATTCGGAATTCCTTAATAGAAGCTTAAATAAGTTCGGGGACATAACACCAATATCTTTACCTTAACTGGCCGCCAAACAGTGCTTGAACTGTTGAATTCCGGTTAGGATCTATGATTAGGTTAAGACTCTGAAGTGACTGCCACATATTATTTTTGAGGAAAATGCTCAGATTCATTAATCGATACAGCATTTTCAGCCAGACACAGAATTCACCTCAAAGACGCTATAAATCATTTCGTTAAAAAATATATTGACCATTTAACATTAATGTAATGTATAATTTCATTAAAGTTATCCACAGTCCACAGCACCGCTCATTTATAATAATTATACGCTTATCGCTAAAATCGAACAAGTATATCCAGCGCTGAAGGGCAGTACAAACAAAAAAGCAAGCCACAATTTTAAATTTAAATGTTTACCTGCTCATACTCATCTCGTAAACTAGTTTATAGAAAATATGCGATCTTATCGGGTACGTTCATCGATAGCGATCTCCGATCTTAAACCTTTTTATGAGAAACTTTAATGAGTAATGGCTAAATATATTTAATAATGTATTCTGTACCGTCGCCTCATCAACTGCATTGCTAACGTACAGCCCTCTCACTCAGGAAGTTGTAAATCACAACAGTTCTTCCAACTCGTCAACCGATTCTTATGCACCCACCAACACAAATTGACCTTTCCTGTCCCCCGATTTCCTTACAAATAGCCGACAAATGAACAATTTCCTCCGCCATGAAAGCTCTCGGTTAATTGGTGAGTGTTTAGTAGTAGTATTAGACAAACCGCTGAAAATGTTAAAATGTACTTTATTACACACACATCCTGCGATACTCTGTTGTTCTGTTGAAAGATGATCATATTAAAATCCGAATCTGTCGTCACTTGTGGTTCACGTCCAAAATTAATCAAAGTATTATTAAATGCATGAGTGAAGGTGGTAGAGCTTTTATGAATGAATTCAAATTAATTTTGTAAACGTCATTGTCCTTAGTACTTACTTGAAAACAAGGTATTCATAAGTCTTCTTCTTCTTAGAAGCGCTTATGTATTAAATAAAAAAGGGCCATGTAATTGTAAAACTGCTGTTTTTTTTCTGGTGTAGATATCGTGCGTTTTAATATGAATAAGTACGATTCTATAGGCAAATTTTGAACAGCACCCCTGATAAATGTAAAAATAATTTATTCATTTGATCATAAGACATAGCACATTAACCTAATGACGTGAGATAAAAGAAACATGTGATTTTGATCACCATAACCAACCACATTACAAGTAGAATCGATTCCCGCCAACTGTTCCCTGTTCCTGGCTTCTATTATCTGTCAATAAATAGGGTGCATTGTGTGATTTTGGCAAAAAACGATAAATCGAATCGATCTTTCGAGCTGTCTGTGTATTCGTTTTGTAAGCGAGTTCCAGGGATCTAATGGCGAATGGCGACATTCCCTAAAGACCCATACATATTTGGTGGTAGTAAACGTCAAAATATTTTGTATCAGTTGTGCTAATGGTTTGTAAAGTCAGCATTAAACTTATATTGTTGTGGCTTTATTCGCTAACTGTGACCAAATGTGTTATTTTTACGAAATCATCGTTGTTTTCTTTGGAAATAAAATTGCGGTTGATTTATGGCAGTCATTTTATTTCATACAAAAGCATTTTGTGTACGTAACTATTCATTATTTATTTTCTAAGAATAAAAAATATTTTTCAATTCATAAATTCTTCGATATAGAAAAAAATATATAAATTAAACCCTCGTCAATTGCTAATTTAATATATTGTAGACAATATTCTAAATTAGCAACTAACGAAGGTTTCATTATTAACGTCTTCACACAGTCTTCTAGACTAGACATTAGGTTGATAATAATTAGTTTTCCATCTCATTTACTGCATTCTCCACAAAAAATCAATAATTCAGCCTTAATTACCCATCTTCGTTAAAAATCAAAGCACCATTTAACATCATTAACACAATTGGGCAAATTTACATTTCTGATTAGCGGGGACAATCGTAGCCGCCGATTACATGAAGAACGTTTTATAATGAGGTACGCACAAGAATAAAAATGAGAGCTTCGGGACTATCTCGGAATACTTCACAAAATCCGTCGAATGAATGTAATGCTATTATGATTAGCATTATTTTGTGGGGAGGGTTGCGGATTCCGGTTTTCGGAATAAAGCAGCACAAAGAGCCTTTTTTAACGTGCTCTTTGGATCCCCAAAACATCTGTGTTGGGTATACAGCGGCTTTAATCGCATTTGTTACGCCATACGTCATAGATAGTTGAATGGTTTGTTTAAATATTTTGGTGACAAGCCACGAATGTGTGTCCTTTCGCTTCACCGGGTTCTGTATTCTGTAGTTTAGGTTTGATATTGTATTTACGCAACGGATGGCAATGGTTGTTAAATTTTACTTTATTTATCACAATCTTATTGAAAACTTGGTTTTGTGCATCAATGTAATTAAGTGCTGCAGAAAATAAGTAAGAGCAACTAGCAATGACTTATTAATCGTAAGTTACCAATGTGAAAATATCTTTCAAAGTAAATAGATAATTTAATTAATTCAGTGTTGCTAACTTCATAAAAAGTCTAGATTCATTTTTGTATAAGGTTTTTTATTTTATGACAATGGAGTTATATGGTAATAAATTAATCCTAACGGTGCGGATCTCCAAAAGTTACCATACAAAGTGACACAAATATTAATTTATGTGGGGATTTTAATAAATAATTATAGACGTGATCTGTAAACAGTAAGCTGAAACATTTTATTTTTTACATGTTTTATAGTTCTGGATAATCCGGTTACGTTTGTTACGGCGCGTTTTGTAAAGCGACTGCACTAAATATGAATCTTTATGTTTTACGGTGACATTAATCACAGAAACCAGTGATTTAGACACGCAACAGCGTGGATCCATTTACAGTTTTAACTGGAGTTTGTCAGCTCGCTACTCGGGTTCAAGATTAACAATAGGGGCGTTATACTAGTTGGTGTTTTATTAGTTCTACAAGCAACCTCAAGCAAGATTGTAAATTATTGGAGAGGACAAAGAGTTTAGTTATTAAGTGTAATCGATAGGCACCTACGTACTATGCTTCTACTGTTTACCGTTCTAGTAGCTACAAATAGAGATATCGGGTTATTTTTTTTGGTCAGACTATAAAAGAGTTATATACTGATAATTCTACATACCATCCGGAGTGCTCTCTCGTCTGATATATCTCTATTATTTGGGTCGGTTATCCGTCCTATCTAGTTTAAGAGTCAGAGCTGGAAATTTGATTATTATATTTGTGCACTAAAAATCTCCCGCAACCTTCTGTGCATCGATATTTGTCGACATGGCCAAAACCAGTCAGACAAACCCTGTCATTAGGATCCTATTGACCTAGCTGATCAAATTATTGGGTATTTCAAAATTATGGATTATGTAACGAAAAAACTTAGTTATACATTAAGCATTTCTATATCAAAACCACTCCCCGTCACTCTTTGTCGGACGCAGCGTCGTATCTAATAGGTAGTATAATTAAAACTCAAATCGAAATATCCACCTCGCTCCGTTCGCATCCCATCGTGTGTCAGTGACCGTTCCTGAATGGGCCCTAATTTTTTTCAGGCCTTCGATTTGTGGGTTCTTGCTTTGTGATACAAAATTAATGATTTTTGGTCTGTGCTTCGCAGCGTCAGCGGGTACAATGGACGCAGTGACAATGGTGCCCCGCTGTCCACGATATTGACGGAAGGCCGCGGCCAAGCTACCTACGCTCCTGGCTGCCCTGCCGACCCTTTGTCTGCAAGAATTTTAGACACGTCATGAACGAAATGGAAGCCCGAGAATAACCACGACATTATATCAAAATAATTCTTTAATTTATACCAAGATGAAGAGGTTTATAAAAAAAGGGATAGCATCGAACGCGCCCGCGGAATAAAAATGAGCTCACAAATAAATTCATTACGGCAACTCGAATTCCAGTTAATTGCAAAAATAGGGTCGTAATACCAGTAATCTGAGCTTCGTCTCGAGGTATTAAAATAACATGGTATTAACAAAGTTACTTTGTTTGATTTTGTTTTACGAAACCTGAACGTGACCTTAGAGTCTATTCATTGAAACCACACTGCCCCAATAAATTACGTCGTTCGTTTCTCGTAACAGTCCAAACATCTTGCTTCCAATAGCATTGTGAGCCACAAGTCACAACGCACCCAAACATTAAGGGTGGTCTAACTTTTGTGACTATTTAACCCAAATAGTGCATTGTAAACAAGCTCATTGTGGCCACCCCGGGTTCGAACATTGTCGCCTCTAATTTATGGCAATTCAATGTAATTTCATTAGCACCAAACTGTTTATAAATCTGTATGACCACAATATCAATTCGATTGACGACAGACCGTTGTTATGGCCAATAAATTTTAGGATTATCTTGTCCATGGGCCGTGATTACGTGACATCAATGTTTTGAGGGAAAGTCGGAAATTAAATCGTTTAAGCCCAGTTAATGGCTGATGGACAATGACATCAATGCGTAATGATAAATTACCAATGAAATTAAACTTATTTAAGTCGTAAATATACCGACGAACACCCACTAACACATTAATCATTTATATGTTTACAATATTTACTAATATTTTGAGATTAAGTGTGTTTGGCGTATACCCATATATTTGCCGATTAACTATATTTACTGTATCTTAGGAACTGGCGATCATTACTCAAAGTAATGTCCATTTTGTGTGATTTATAGGTTTTACTTACCCAGTTTATAATCTAGTCGTGCAATCCGTAAGTAACGAAGAGATGATCTATGGAGTTTCTCAAATTAAATCATGAAAAAAAAAAGTTTTTATAGTATAATTAAATATAGGTATTAAAAATTAAAGAATTAAAGGTATCTGTTCGAATTTTCGATGTTATAACTAATATCATCGAACCGAGACCTTTAATTCTTTGAAAACTAGCAAGAACTTGGATTGGGAGCGGGCATACATTAAATTCTACTCTTAGTGATGACATTGGGAAAAAGGCGTCCGCGTGCAACTTACATTTTAATACAGATATAATAGATAAGATAAGAGAGAAGGCACATAATAATATACAAAAAATCTCGATAGCTATGCTAAATTGCTAAATGCTGATTAGAGCGCACGTATTTTCACATAGCAATAACCGCTTCGCCAATTTGCTATTCAAGAATTAGCAGGCGTCTGTATTAAAAAATCCCTTTTTTCCCCTTTTCTAAATCCAAGATCCAAGCACTATAATATAATCGAATAGTAAACAATTCCCGTAAAAATCGCGATTCGGTTTGGTGTAACAGAGATATACTGAAATGACCAATCATGGACGTGCGTCGACTATCAAGCAGTTATGTTTACCGTGTTTACCTCAGCGGGCCCATTGTAGTCACACCGATGTCTTATCTTAGAGGTATATATATATATATGAAGCTTTATTGGCCTTACGTTTGTAGGAAAAGTATGATTTATAAATATTGCTTTTTCAATAATAATATTATTATGTAAAAAGCTATGTTAAAATTTTATGTGAAAGATGCCAAATTCTAGGAAGAAATAAGTATGCATAGCAGTTGAAGTTAAAAATGGATTGAAACTTAACATATCCACGTACTATATATACCTGTGTGTCCTCACTAGTCCTTTTCTCGATATCCAGCATAAATCATTCGGTTGGTTTTTCCTGACCCAAAAAAAATTATATGAATGTTTAAAGAATTTGGTTCCGACTTTATATTACTAGCTTCCACCTGCGACTCTAACCTCGTGGTATGTCAATAAAAAGAAGTTTATATACTAGCTACATGTGTGCAAAATGTCATCAATATCGTCCCGGTAGTTTTTGCGCGAAAGAGGAGCAAACATACATTCATCCAGACGTAGTAAGGATTAGTGTATTGTTTTCAACAATAGTTGAGTTATTTGCTGTAAGTACATACTTACCTAGGTAGTTGATAACGGTTCCTATCGAACAAATGACCTAACAATGGATCATATAGTACATTAACTAATTGAAAATGAACAATAATAAACAGAATAATTATGGTGTTATTGTACCATTAATTGGCTATTGAATGTATTATGGATATTGAAAATTGTTCTGTTATTATGTAAGCTAAGTCAAAATTCAATTTATTAGATGCTGACATTTTTACTAATTTAGTACCTACACACACATTATGTAAATACCAGAACTTAATATTTTTTTTGACCGATCCTTTTTTGCTATCGAATGGCAAATCCCATTTAATTAAATAAGATGGAATCTTTTTGATGCTCATGCAATTCCTGAAAAACGAAGCAAAATTTAAAGCAATACTTGCAAAATAAAATTGTTATTGTCTGGCGAAACTTTTTGGATAAGAACGTGCTACGTAATCGTAAGAAAACTCTATATCATAAATGAATATTTTAAAGTATCATAGCCATATCTCTGTGAATGTTTATTGCGTATAGATGACAAGATGTAACATGAAGAAAATTGACGGTTATACTTTTGCAACAATTGGGCTGTCAAATTTCATAAATTTTTCCCCGGGCCGGTTAAAAGCTATCAAAACCCTTTTTTTTGTCCGGAATGCGGAGCTCTGCTCGCGCAGTGGGAATAATGTCAATTAAAACTTATAGTTCTCTCTAGTTAAATGCATGCTGTCTGGTTCAAACCTCCTTAATTATTAAGATGAGATATTATTACTTACAATTCAAAGATGTATATCTAGTAAAACATCAAAGAGTGAAGGGATCTCAAACAAGGAGGTTCGCTAAAGAACCTCGGTGTAAGCAAACACCGGTACCAAAGTTCGATACGATAGTTACTTTTGCCCCAAATCGAGTATTTTTATGTCCATTAGTTTAATGTGATTTCTTTTAGATGTAAGAAAACCCGGTTGGTATTACCTAATGGTCTTATCCCTTTGGTAAGTCAGTAGCGAGTACGTAGACTTAAATTAAAGTTTTTACAGGATTACAAATACAGTTTTTTATTCTGATTGCTTACATTAAATAGAAGAAAAGATTTTCTTATTTGCGAAAATCACTTATTATTATAGTAAAGCGTTTATGAAAGAGCTCAAGGTAGAAAGCACCGGCGTCTCACCTTTAATCTGCCGCCAAATAAAGGTAGGTAGATACTATACTGCTGATTTGCTGAGGAAATCGACAAAGCAACTACAATCTATTGAGGCTTTGTGTTTCTCGAGTTTAACCTGTTCCTTTAAACCATTATTGATATAAAAGCATTAGTTTATGACTTTCTAGACCTAACCTAAAACTCCAGAAACTGAAGAAAGAGTACAGTAATATAGATAAAGTTTATACAAAAATGTCACGTATCATAATATGAAAAAAAAATACATTGAAGTCTGCCTAAATGGCTTGTTTATATTAATAAAAACTAAAATATAATTAGCTGGGCACAATATAAAAGTTTGTAAGTAAATAATCTACACTTTAGACATGTCAAATCTTTTAATTTAACGACTCATCCAAACAAAAATGATGAGCTTAGGAAATTATACTGTCACCGATAAATTCAAATGCAATTAGAGGATTCCTGTAATTATAAACCGTTCTGAAACTAATGTTAATTGGTTCATTATCATTATATTTAATTACCTACGCGGCCTGTTATTAGAAGACTACCTTGTTGGTCCAATGGCTAATAAGTTCCGCTGTTTGTACAGATCTATGGAGCTTTTTATTTCATCTAATAACGGTTGAAGAGCTTTGTAAACAAGCTCGAGTTAGGAAGCACCCAAGTCCCATTATGTAATGAGTGCTTTGACTATTGTGTCCTGGATATAACGGGTACCTAGATGAGTCATAAGATAGTAGTACTCGGATTTACAAAAGCATTTACTATCTGCTTTCGTAGATTGTAGTTGTTAATGGACTGTTGTTACCACTTACCATCACTTACCATTCTTTCCATCCATTCGCGACAGACTTGCGAAACCATGGCTAGAGGTGAATCACTGTGTGGCTCATTTCCTGACGGGTCATGGCAATTTTAAGAGCAATCTATTGTCGTTTAAGCTAGTCGATTCTCCATTCTGTACATGTTCTACATCTGAGCACGAACAAACCGCCCACCATATCATCTGGGAGTGTAGTCTTTGGCACAACGAACGTAATGTTATGTTATATAGCTTACAATTGACATCTGGAGTGGTATACTATGAGGATCTCGTAGAACAGAATAAATTTCCGTGCATTTAGCCGTTTCTGCCATACCTACCTATTATAGCAATCAAATTTTGGCCCCATAGTTTTATCACTGTCCGTGGTGTCTACACTCTTTCTATATAGAAACTTTGTCTATATTTGGCATTACTCAGTCTCCCGCTTTGCTTTGGAGGGAAGTAAACATACATACTTTCCAACTCCAATTATATACTTCTGATTAAATTCGTTGCGGGTTCCAAGACAATTTTAACTCTCCCTTGGATTGCCCGTGTGTCATGCACGGTGCCTTTCAGTTGGTTACCGCTGTAGATCCTGGCGTCACAGGAGTCACAGTGGTGGGCGTGTGGGTGGGATTAAAAAGATAGTAAAATATAGGATCCCTAATTTTCATAAACCAAATGCAAGAATTTTCAGTTATATACTATATTATATATCTTAATATCTATCTATAAATATCTATCTATAAATCTTACTTATATAATGATCATTCAAAGTTATGTGGGCAAGTCCATTTGAAAGTACGAAATTATTATAAGTATCCACACTATAAGCAACGTTTGTAATAAAACCATTTTCATAAACGCAATATTTTTCTTATAGCTATCAAACAAAATTCGTAACTTCACATACATAATACATAAACGTGATAACACGCTTATGTAGTCATTTGTTTGGATTGTTTAAGCGTCTAAGGTCTATTGTTAATGTGAATTTAAAATTTTAATAATATATTTATATTTATTTTTTTTATAATTCCTTCTTAAAATTGTTTTATCCCATGTTAATAAAGTAATTCTTTTAATGACGTTTCTAATATCGAGAGGAATAATCTGGTCAAATGTGACACGCAAATTCGGTAAATAAGACTACTACTATTTCCTTTCTCTCTACCTACCTTTATAGCAATACCTTTGTATAACAGATTCAGTACGATGGAGAGACCAGACGTCTATATTGCTATGAAAGTATACTCAGAACTAGGTACAGAGTCCATTTCGAGCTATTATAGAGAAAAATGTGAGTTTCGTGAGTCGGTTATGAATCGGAGACCTTTAACTAGCTATCTAATATAGTTACTCAGATACAGTCTGACATTTTGCAGTTAGTGTTGTTAGTGAAGCTTTTTCTTCCCTCAAATTTGTTCAAGGAGAGCTTGATTATAAAAGCGACCTTATAATCACTTACAGCGTAACATTCTAACATAGAAAACAGCATATTTTATTTATCCTACTGTTTAATCAAGTAAACACATACGTATTCTGAGCATTAGGTAGCAATGATGACTGGGTAAATTCTTTTAAAACTAATTGCTCCCGTTAACTCTAATGAGAACTAACACCAAATATTTTACCATCAAATTACTGACTGACTCATGATTACTATTTATTTTATGTGCCATTAAATTTAACAACAATCGCCTTTTAGTGACGTGAAAGTGGACATCTTTATGTTTATATGTCGTTAAGATTAAAGTGTTTCTACGTTCCGAATGCAAGTCCGTTGGTGGGGCAGTTTAGTTCTAAATAGGGCTGCCAACCGTGCGAGGATACCTGGACTTGTCCTAATTTTTAAAACATCCAGGGACTTCCGTATCAAAACTGGAAGATTTGATTCGGTGAAGATGTAAACACTTTTCGCCTTGATGTTGAATTTTGCACCATATAAAACTTTTGCACTATTATACTACAGGGAAAATAAGAATTTCCTTCATTATTTTTTAATTTCGAAAGATATTAACATGGTTAGGGTTTTCGGTGATGCCAGCCCTACAAAGGTATCTCGACGCATTACCATAACTCACATTGGTTTCACCGCTATCGTCTATGGTGCATTTGTGAGTTGTTATGGTAACCCATCAGTTTCAGAGCTGTCCAAAATAAAGCTCCAAAGATAAAGATTATGGTGATCGCGGCCATTATTTAACCGATGTGCAATAATAACAGTATGCTAAATGGAAATATGCCGTGAAGATTCGTCGTTTGATTCTGTAGTAGATATTAATGATGGGACTTATTTAAATAAAGATGGCCTTTCATTTTGTATTAGACGTGCTTAACGGCAAAGCTCATCCAAACGAGAGTAATAATTTGTAAGTCTTGGGAAAATAAGGCAGTTTTTTAAGGAAAGCAGAGAAAGCTCAATGGAAATCTAGACAATTTCAAGATAAGCTTTTCCAAGTCTACTCCACATTAAAACGTAAAAATAAAGTATCTCGGTTCATTTTAATTTTGAGAATTGTACTTCCCTAATCTTTAAACATACATGGTGATTGTAAGTTTTTTTAAAGATTTTTCTTCTATAAATCTTGTGTTTGAAATACGTAAACATTAACAATATGAGTGCTTGTGTGACTGAATGTGTGTATTTGGCCTTGTCATTGTGACCATTAAAATAGTGTAACTGCTTCTGGCGTTGTATCTAATGTAAAAAATCCAAAATATATTATTTATTATTATTATATATTATGAGTGAGGAATCCGAGGATACTGTGAAGCAGTCAATGAACTACCGCCTATACAGAAATTACTTTCTTATGAGAAGTACTAATAATATGGTAATATATTGTATTGATGCAGAGATCCAGCAATTTAAAAATAAAATACTAAAAAAATTTTAGGACCACACATATTCCAAAACTTTAATTCACGCAAACACTCTCTCCCAACAAAATTCTTAATACAGTTAAACCACATGATGCAAATATTCATACCCACGTGCATTCAGGTAAGGCAGATGCATACAACAAAGCTCTCCGCAATCCGCAAACAAGCCATTCTTCAGAGGTCGGATCAAGGCCCATGAATGGCGAACGGCCACAGTCTGCCACACTTTTAATAAGATTTATTGTAACTGATCTTGTTGTGACAATGACAATAGTGAGAGATTCTTGGCGGTAAACAGTCATCTTTGTGTGGTCTTCAACCTTTTGTAAAGCCTTAACCAAAGTCAAAACTTTGCAACACCTGGTGGCGGAAAAAGTGATATTAAATAACGATTTCTCATGTTTTGTACTTGTGGGTGATCTGATTTAAACAGATTGGTTTTTTTTTCTACAAGCTACGTGTGTTGACTATAAAAAATCGATATCTGATGACATAGATACCTTTATTGCAAGTGCAAGATTGACACAGCCAATACTTCTTCTTCGTCGTGTCGATGGCTGAGTAAAATTTTATTTTGACACCATTCGTGGTGAAAGTATTAGCCAATTCGCTTTAGAGAACTCGCGAATTGCCCAGGGTGCTCTGGACGTAGGGAATCATTGTGTACGTCACTCGGGGAGGCTCCTTTCATGCACCCCAATATTGCCAATACTGGATACGATAATGAAAACAGATAACATTAATATATATCTCAGTGCATCGATGCCCTATGATACGCCTGAAAATATTATTAGTTTAACGTTAATGTATACAACTGCTCCCTGTAAGGTTTCGCATTCAATCCCCGGCCGAGCAATAGTTTTAATTAAGTTATTTTCTACAGGGAATTCTCAGTAGCAAACACAATCTGGATTTCTGCCACATTAGCACATGGCACCTAAATATAACTGATAAGGAATGTATGTAGGTGTTATACCATACCCTTCTGCGGGTAATACAGGCGTGATGTCTGTAAGGGCTATGGCTGTATGCACTGTGCCATTGTGTATAATATGCCATACACCATGGCACAGTGCATACAGTATGGCAGTGATAACCTAGCTTTATAGGGATTGCCCGTGTGTCATGCACGGTGCCTTTCAGTTGGTTACCGCTGTAGATCCTGGCGTCACAGGAGTCACAGTGGTGGGCGTGTGGGTGGGAGGATTATATCCAAATAAAAAAAAAAAAAAGAAAAACCTAGCTTTACCACGCAAGAGAAAGACATTAGCGTAAGAATAACCTTCTATGTTTATGGCCATACAACGATACAACCCTAGAAGCTTAATCTTTATTGAATGCATTTTATCGAATAGCCAAAGTAAGGAGAATCATAAGATAAAAAGTTGTCCCTGTAAAAGACATTAACGCGTTGCGCTTGCGCAGAAACTCGTTGATGCTTCAAGGGTTCCGTACCTAAAGGGTAAAAACAAGAGTTAAAATATAAATAATGGGAAATAATAATCCCAACATAAAGTTATTTTTTGCAATAAAATTTTAAAACACCAAACCAGTTAGCATGTATAACGAGAGTATTAATTTTACATTGTACGGATAAAGCTGAGTATCAGTATTTTATGATGACTGCCATCGACCTCCACAACCCAGTACGAGGTGATGCGATACTCTTTGTTAGACTAGTTATCACAATTACTGGCCTCTGACTACCCGTAAAGACTGTCAGAGATCTTCAAATGGCAACAGGAACAACGAAAACGGGCTTAATGTGCTCTCCGAGGCACGGAGGAAAATCGTTTTATTAAAATGGTCACCTATCTACGGCCGACCGCGGTTTACATTGCTTAACCTGCAAGATCGATCGGTGGGCGCGTCCTGGACTTAGCCACGAGCTCCTCGATTTTATGTATGTATGCTTTGATTATTTGAGATTATATCCTTTGAGGATATACGTATGTAAATTAAAAAATATTTACTAAGCAAATAATGAAAGGCGCTTAGGTTTTAGGTCCGTATTTTGAAACGGCTGACTACGGAACCCTAAGTTGCAATACAATACACGCTTTTTCGTCAACAATTCTAGTAAAATCACGAAAAACACTCACACAAAGTATCTAGATTTAGAAATTTCGGTACTTTGCGTAGGTAAATTTTTAGACTGATGCGATATCACAAAAAAATAAGCTATATGAATCCAAAAAAGAAATCGACGGCAGCAGTAAAGTACTCACACGATATTCCCGTGCCCCCTCCTGTGTCCATTTCCGGATATCCCTATCAAATCATTGTTTCAAAAAATACTGCATAATTGACATCGACAGTACTTTGTCAATTTTTTTTTTTTTAATCTGACAGTTATTCTTAGCCCCAAATTCACCAATGGGTCCGGTTAACGCTAAACCCGGATTCAATATACCTCTCTCTCTGTCTCTCTCATTCTATGCTAGAACGGGACAGAGAGATCAGAAACGTTTGTTCAGCATTGTGAATTAAATTGACGCTTAATAAAATAAAACGAGGACTTAATCCTGTAGTCGTTTTAAACGACTCGATTGTTTTTAAAAGTTTTTTAACCCTTATTTAACTTAAGTTAAATCTAACGGGCATTAACGCGATTATCCGTCTACCCTCACATCTTGACTTTTTGCAGTATAAAGTGCAGTACATACTACACTGACCGTGTCCGGATTCGCAGATTACGCCGACTGCGAATCAAATCGAGGTTTTGCTTTTGTAATCACTGGATTCCACGCGGTAGACAAGTTATAACCATCTGCCCGATTGAATTTGAGATGTTTACGAATTTCAATCGCTTCACGCATAACTCTTATGCTCTGCAATCGCCGATTTGTTGATCTGACGGTTCTTAAAAGCTGTGATATGATCTTTGACTCTTTCTGCGATCGATAAATATATCTGTATATATTTAAATACAAGCTTCCGCCCGCGGCTCCGCCCGCGTGGTTTGTCAATTAAAAGTAGCCTATATGTTAATCCAGACTATAAGCTACATGTGTGCAAAATTTCATCGAAATCGACCCGGTAGTTTTGGCGTGAAAGAGTAACAAACATCCATACATCCATACATCCATACTTACAAACTTTCGCCTTTATAATATTAGTAAGGATAGTAAGGATTATGTATATTTTGTATTTTGTTTATATATATTGTTTATAATAATAATTATGTAAGTATTAGTATAATATATATTAATGTACTAAGGCTATTATTTTATTACCTAAGTGTCTGCCTCACACATGTTGAAAACTGCACCTAGGTACTATCTACATCTCTGCAACACCCAAAGGTTGACTGGTAGAGAATACTTTTAGTATTAAGAGCGTGTATTCCTTTTCAAAATGAAACTGTCAATTTTTGTAGTGTTTTGGGAATATTTCGTAAAAACTGAATGAAAGTATGATTTTATTCAACTCACTTTTTAGAATGCAAGTTTTGAAAGGTAAATATAACAATTATCAACTTAACAGTTAATACTCTTTCAACTGATAAAATAGAAAAGTATGCTTTAGTTATTAAATGTAATTGTCATATTTACCTTTTAAAGCCAACATTCTAAAAAGTTAGTTGAATAAAATCATACTTTCATTCAGTTTTTACGAAATATTCCCAAAAAACTACAAAAATTGACAGTTACATTTTGAAAAGGAATACACGCTCTTAAGTACGCCTTTGTACATTTAAGTGCATAAAGTTTAAATAAATAAATAAACCTTATATAGTCACCCTGTCTTGCGGTTACCTTGAAATCTAGGAACGACAACGTAAGTAAACCTCTATGGAGTTAAGATGCGATATATACTGATCCACTTCCTGTTTACCTCCTTTAACGAAGCTGAAAATGTCATCAACGTATCTCTTCCAAAGTCCAATGGTAGCAGGGCCAAAACTCAAAGCTGTCTCTTCAAAATGCTCCATCCAAATATTAGCTAGAAAAAGGGCTACTGGACTTCCCATTGCGACGCCATCTATTTGAAGGTAAAAATGACCTTGGAACAGGAAATATTTGCAATCCAGGCAGTGTTCAAGTTTTAAACCAATATAATTAAACGGTATCTCGCTGTCCCTCAATTTGTCCTCACTACGTCCAGGCCAAAGGTCCAGGCATTCCTTGATTGGACTGGCACATTGGTAAAAATTATTCAACGTCGAAACTCACCATGACTTCATCTTGTTCCAATGCGAATAAATGAATCTTTCACATCTCACTTTCACCGTAAGATTTTACTTAATCATGCAACGCGTAAGTTTAAAAGTTAAATCTTCATTATTTTTTTAAAATATTTTTTGCCATGGCTACAAAGGCCTTTATGACTCTTAATTTTTTTTATATTAAATTTCTAACAGACTGTTAGAAATTTTTTAATATTTTTTATTATTAATTTTATTTAAATCTTTCCGGTGGTGTTTTTAATATATATATAGCGCGGCATATAGAATTCTTTGTTTTGATTATATAACATTTAGGCGGCGGGATTCTTCCTTTGGCGGGTAATTTTTCAATTAATTCGCTGGCAAGGATTATGCGATGTAATCTGTGCACTCACTGGCAGTCAAAAATTATGTGTTCAATTGTTCCTGTAGTGTTCAATTGTTTCTGTGGCTTCAGCAGTTCATGCACATCATATTCTCCACAAGTTAATCTTCTTTAACTTTATTAATTACCAGCTGAAAATGTTTCCCAAAGAAAGGTATAAATATTTTAAACTGGTAACATCGAGTGAACAGTGCATCTTTGACATAGACGCGTTCCAAAACGTATTTATGAACATACTTAGCTTTTCTGTCTCGCTCCAACTTATAGATTAGAAAAGTACAAAAACAGTTGTAATGCTGTAAATGTATTTTTTTACACGTTTGACAGTTAAACTGTAGGTATGTACCGTCGTCGGTATTTGCAGCAGTACCAAATATTCGGTATATTCGTATTCGAATCGTGATACATATTTTTACAAATGTGTTTGTTACGTATAGCACGAGTCGGAGTATTTTTATTAAAGTAAATGCAATTTATTTATCTTCTATGTAGTGAATATGTATTACTATGCGAATATGTGAATTCCAATTTGGGAGTCACGCATTATAATACATATTATAATATGAAAATATATACATGTAATAATATATAATGTTTTGGTTGGTTCACAATCAATAAGCTTTTAAATTGTTATTAAAAAAAGAAACAGCAAAACGTTGCGGTACAAGTATAAAGTTAGCTGCTAATTATCTGCTTGACTAATCGATGAGCACAGTATTTGAGCGTGGCCAGTACCGACTTGTGAGTTCGTGGCATTTCATTTGCGGCTAACTCACGGCTGTGACAGCTTTAGTTCCAAAAGTTCCGTTTTGGCGCGGGAGTAGCAAGATGGCTGCCACCAGCGCGAGCCCCATGCCGCCATCTTGGTTTTGTTATGTCATTGTCAAGTGTCATGTAATGTCATGTATTTCTCATTGTCAAAAATCTTCACAGTCGAAATTCTGTCGAATGCTTGCCCTTGTGTATATTTCCTCGTATTTCACTGAGTTGAGATCCTTAGGACGCAAAATTTCCTTTGTAGTTTGAGACAATACTGATTGTGCATATTATATGTACGATTATTCGTCATGGGAACCCGTAAGTGCTGTGTAGGTTGTTGCAATGCAACAAGTGAGACCCGGCTTTTTAGTTTTCCCAAGAACGACGAACTTAGAAATCTGTGGATCTCATACCTAGTGCCAACAAATTCCCTTCTCATTGGACCCCCCACACTCACTAAAGAGCAATTATTAAGGAAACGTGTCTGTGAAAAACATTTTGATAAACATCAGTTTGATCACGAAGGACAAAGACTGCGGTACTCTTACCCCTGCCTGCTTACTGATAAAGAAATTGCTAATGGCGTTCCGCTTAGTGTTGCTGGTGAGTTTTTTATGTTCTAAATTTTCATTCTAGGTTTATCTACGTATAGAACAGAGTTGTTGCGAATATCATTATCAATATCAGCATCTATAATAATTGAAGTTAGTTTTATACTAATTTATTATCTAAATACCTGTAATACAGTTCCAGTATTGATTTTTACAATAAATGGTCATTTTGTATTTTGTTTTCGCTATTTTTGACAGAATTATACCTAAAACAACAATATGACCATTTCTATCTACTCGACTTTAATTGTAAAATATCTGGCACATCTTGTTTATTAAAAATGGATGAAAAATAAAACCAATGTTATTTTAAAAAAACAGTGATAACCAAATTAAGTTGCTATCTTAAAACTGGTTTTGTAACACTCAGTTGTATTTTTAAAATACATTTTTGATTAAAAGATGAGCCAAGATTGTTTAAAAGATAAATCAACTAGAATCAAACAGAACTTAAATAACACAACTCGGAAGATGACAAACCTTACAAGAGGTTTGCATACATCTAAGTAATTTCACTTTGTTTTGTGTCATTGATAGTTAAAAACCCAAAAAATCAACTTCAAAACACTTAAAGGCTAGGAATAATTTTATTCTTTATTGTTTTTTCTTATTATTATATTAAAAACATTTTTTTAAGTTGGTCCCAAGACGTAGGATTAGATAATTTGATGAAATCTGAAACTTGGCAACAACTTCAAAATGGATTTTGTGTTATTTATTTCTAGTGTTATGTTCTGAAGACAGTTTTATTTCTTTGTTAAAATAACAAATAACAATAAATTAAATGTTAATTCATGTGTTTCAGGGCAGGCGTCAGTTCAATAACCTCGATGGTGAAATCGGCGCCGCACCACTCAACACCCCAAGCTGCTCACGACAATGTTGAGCCCTGTCGCCTCAACACAATAGCTCATATTATTTAGTTTTCCCATTTTCTGCATACTGCAACTTTTCTTCAAACAAACAAAATTGTATGATTTAATATTCAAAAGATGGTGCACATGAGTTTCTCACCAGCTCTTCTCAATGATGCAATACCCATCGGAGCTGGTACTTAGATTGAATTTAGTTTGAGCCTTAACAGCTTGATTAAAATTGATCTAAGCTTTGGTAATTCAAATCATATTATTTTGATTTTAATTTATTTAATTCATTAGATTAATTTTTACTTGCTCTGTAATTATAATGTTTATTGGCGTGTTCAAGCACCCCTTGGGGTTTATAAAAATAAATGATTTGAATTGATTTGATCTGCAATAGGTCTACTCAAACCGGGGATTGACCTTGGGTGCATTTCTATAGTGTAAACAGGGATAATCGCCGGTTTTTGTCCCATTTCAAATTTAGATTAAAATGTTTATCGGGCCTCTGCGCTGTAGGCTTCGGCCCCACGTATGCCTTATAAGGTACTTCGTTCCAATAAATAACCTAAAAATTATTAAATTTTGTTTTATTATCCTTTCCTGAATTTCAAAAATAAATAAAGTCTAAAGGTGCCATTAAAGCATCGATATAAATAAAAAAGTCGATATAATAGTACATCACTAGTTATCAATAACAAGATTTTTCCTGCAATCACTATTACACATACAACTATAACTACCTATATACTCGTGTCAAAACCCTGATGCCTACAGCAGCGCCAAAACGGAACAATTGGAAACTTTCTACAGAAATGTCACTGTCGCATCTGTAGCTAGCTACTATTAATTAATCTGTGGGCTAACTTCAAAACCGTCAAGCATGATCCGTGATTTTACCTATAATACAAGTATGCGAGTTTAACAAACATTGGACATCACTAGTCCATCAAGATTCCTGATTCGTGCACGAGTTCATAGCATTGCATTGCAGTGCAGTTGCATTTTACTTTGTTTGCTTTGTTGTTTTGAATCGTGTTGTTCAACAAGTTTGTGATATTTCCACATCGAAAATATAAAAGAAAATTAGAAAACCACCGCAAGCTATGGAAACACGCCCGTGAAAGAAGTAGTAAGTAAAAACTTAAAATATAAACTTTTTAATGGTAAACTAATGTATTTGTTGCAACTATCGTATTTACGAATTATGCATTTTCTGTTCAGCTGCTCATAAAATGTGTATGTAACATTGAAATTATATGTTTTTGTCTTAGATTTACCGTAGGTTTGATATGGAAACAAGTTTCTGTTAGTTATTCCTTTTTTTTGGCAAAAATATTTTTGGTGAAATTAGCTGTTCACATTGTAGTTGAATCATCGAAGCTATTATTTTGGCAGGAAGGAACAAGTCGATTGAACTGCAGGTTATTGCATGTAGATTTTTAGTAACAGAAATGATATAGCTTCTTTTGTTTTGATTATCCAGATTCTTCATTGCTCAACAATATGTTTATATGCATTATGTTGCTGTCAGGAGTTGCAGCAACTCAAGAACTTGATTGTGCTATTATTTTGTTGATGGATATGATTACGTTATCCATCTGCTTTGCCAAATTTTAATATAAGATTACATAAAGATACTGGGTGGTTAAATTTAGAGATTAATTTATAAAGTACCAATTACCATACCATGATAAAAATGTCATGATGTATACTATATTGCCATAAGTTATTATGATAAAAGTCTGTCACAAATAGCTATAGCACCATGATAACAGAACCTATTGAAAGAGTCTGTAAAGTAGTCTTCTTAATAATTTTATTAATAAGCATATATGATTATATACATAATAAGAATGAATAATTACAATTGCTGCAGTTTTTGAGCCTGCATGTCTTGGATCTTTGGCCCCAGCTGCCTACATTCATTTGTATTTAGCAATTATTATTTCATTTTAGAAACATTAAAAAAAAAATTTTGATAAATAAATAGCTACTTTATAAACATTACTAATAAAGTACAGTAAACACAACAAATTATTATTATGTTAGATGACAATTTGGTCAATCATTCCAGGAATGTACAAATGGTTCCTAATTATGTGGCCTCCATTGTATATAGTCAAGCGATAGCCGAGTGGCAAACTGTAGGACTGTAATGTCAAAGGTCTCAAATTCGAATCCAGGGCACACACCTCTGTCAATGAATTGTTAAGATTCGTCTTTTCAAAGATATGTGTGTATTTATATATAAATTATAGTGCACGGTGACGGAAAACATAGGGAGGACAACCTACACTCCTGAGAGTGACTTTAAAGTACTTAAGGTTGTGTTAAGTCTACCGATCTACACTTGCCCAGCGTGGTGGACTATGGCCTAACCCTTCTCATCATGAAAAGAGGCCAGAGCCCAGCACTGGGACATGTATAAGATACTTCCGTTGCTGATATTAATACTGTATATAACGCTGGATCTAAATTTCTTAACCACTTGCTGACTTACATCTAGGACAGCAGTTCCCAATTTTGTTTTGGTGATGGAATCCTTTTGATTGGCAAAATATTTGATGTGGCCCTAAATGCTCAAGGATGGGATGGGAAGGAAGGAAGGGCTACAGACAGAGGCTTTGTGAAGCCCCAGGGGATGGGTGTGTGTTTATTTTAAAAAAGCCATTACTGAAAAACATGTCATATGAGAAATATTTAAAAACACTTGGAGATAATGACAGTGAAATTGTATTTTTCTGAAACAACAATGACACATCAATGTATCAAAATAAATGAATAAATATCATTAAGTCAAAATGTTTAAGTTTCACATTCTTCTTCTTCTTAAGAAGAAGAAGTTTCACATTGAGAACTGTGCATGACTATTCTGGTAACTAAAACGTTGAAAATCTTGGAAACCATCAAAACTTTTTTAGGATGTTTATGCTTATTACTAGATTTTAAAAGAAGAGATTTAAAACCAGGTTCAGCATTGAACTTTGACTGTTATAATTGCACCTAAAACACTTGGTTTTACTGCCAGTGACTCCTAGGTCAACCCCAATGACGGTGTCCTCCGTTGGACATTCATTGAGTTGTAATCTGTGCCCACCTCTCCAAATGCATATATATATGTAAAACCTGTCTTGACCAGTCCCACTAGAGTTCAATAGACAAATGAAAAAAAAACTAAAGTGTTTACAATATAAGGCTGGTAAAACCTCAGACTTTTAACATTTTTTTCTTAATTTTTGGACAATTGTTTTTGTTTTTATTTTTCTATAATGTGGCAGTAAAAAATACATACAACCCTAAAATTTTACCCTTTTATCACCAACCCATTAATAGCCATTTTAGTAACCTTAGCGCTTTTGACAATATGAACTTTTAAATGTAGCTTTATGGGGTTTGACATGCTGTATGCACAGTTAAGACAGGACAACGTCTGTCGAGTCAGCTTGTAGCATATATGGATATAATAAAAATGGGTGCGCTTTTTCTTACATAACTTTTTAACTCCTAACATCGAAAGTCCGAAAATGTGTTTCATACAATTTTATTTCATAATGATCACTCTTCATAATTTTTATTTCAATAAATATTAAAACGCCAAATGCATTGACTTCATAATTTTATTGTTCATACATTTTTTTGTACTCATTTTTGCTTTCATATATTTCCTAATCAGAAGTGCTATTTATCCTATACATCAAAATTCATACTGTTAATAAACATACATTATGAAACACATTTTCGGACTTTCGATGTTAGGAGTTAAAAAGTTATGTAAGAAAAAGCGCACCCGTTCGTGCATTTGTTATTGTTTTCGTTCATTAGATAAATATAACTTGCTCGAGTTTAAGTGGAAATTAGTTTATGAACTATATCTTTGTGCATTGTTTTAGTATATTACCTATAAAAGTACTAATAATAACTACTAATAAACTGCTGTAAATAATATAAAAATAAAAGCTATAGTTATGGCATGGGTCAATTATGGGTAAAGTAGTAGGTTAGGTTAGGTTAGAACTGCGACCATAACATAGCTAGATCAATCTGTGTGATACTCCGACCACATTTTGAATCCACCCACTAAATAAAATAATATTATACTACCGACCAATTTCTTATTATCATAGATCGTAACAGACGACAGTACGTGGCGCCACCTGCAGAAGCTAAAAATGTGCCTATTGGGCAAAAAAAGAAGCGTGGGAATTCGGTATTTAATTGCATAGAAAAAGGATATTTTATGATTTGCGTTTAAATACTACCCCAATAAAAATAAGGTATTAAGTCAATAAAAGGCTATTTCCATACAACGTTATGTACACAAATAATATGAACATTGTCTCTTATGAAGAAAACTATTCTGAATAAAAAAAATATTAATTAAACACCTTCTTAATGAAAACATTATGAAATAAAAAAATATGATGACGGGGTGTTATGAGTTCGGATTATAGGAATATTAATGTATGAACATAAAGTTTATGAAGAAAAAAATTATGAAGAGTGATTATTATGAACTCCAATTCGTAGTAAAATAGTAAATATGAATACAAATTTTATGAGAGCCGATATGGACCCAATAAAAATCACTAGCATAAATGTTACAAAGGGTAAACTTTTAAGTTCAAAGTATAAGTAATACAAAAAATATATTTTTTAAAACACTTAACTTTATTCCCTAATTGCACTAGACTTTAAGCTTATAGCTATAAAAATAATTAATTTAAAGTTGCTTTGTGTGTGTGTGAAATGTATGTTTGTGAACACTACCGCTACACAGGAGTTATTCCTAGTGCGGGTTATTTTTCTTAAAGAAAGAAAAAAGAAGTTGAAATAAATATTATAGTTATATTTTTGTCTACTAAATTAGAGGTGTGTTATTAGTTTATTACACACCTGAAGTTGCATTTTAAGTTCATCTGCAAATTGATTTTACATTGATGGCATGGAATTCAAAAAATGACATTGGAACCCAAGTCTTCCTTCACATGTGTAATTGTATTGTATAAGAGCTGCCTGACTTCCTGGTTCATCATAATATAGTCATTAAAAAGCAAAGTTTAAGTTTTTTGGCTTGCCTTGACCGCAAAGGCTCGAGAAAAATGGCATTACGACCTTACTGTTGATAAACAGGAAAAATAAAGGATCAGGCGGGTATGATTTTCCCATACAATGAAGTCCGCAATCATTTGTGATTCATGCGTATTTACTAAATACTATTGTGTTATTTACATTTAGACAGTATTAATGTTGGTATTTGTTGATTATATAATAAATATCTAATTGAATCGAAGTTTTAAGAGAATTGAATTTCCCGTATTTTTACAGAGAAAAGATCATATTTTCATCATATTGGTTCTGTATGACATTTATATTTATTTGTAACGTTTTGAAACAAAAACATAGGTTTAAGGGTCTACCCACATTTATCGACGCGGAATCGGCTAACGCCGGTCAAAAAAGTCGTTATGCCGACGGAATAAAGGTGTTACTCTACCTTTCGCATCGGCTCGGCCCGGCCGACGCGACGCGACACTGGCCGACGGCGAAACGAGCCGTTTGTAGATTAGCTGATCGCATTCGTACGGCGCTGTCGAGTAGTGTGGTGATACGCACTCGGCTTAAGCCGATTCCGCGTCGATAAATGTGGGTAGACCCTTAAACCTATGTTTTTGTTTCAAAACGTTACAAATAAATATAAATGTCATACAGAACCAATATGATGAAAATATGATCTTTTCTCTGTAAAAATACGGGAAATTCAATTCTCTTAAAACTTCGATTCAATTAGATATTTATTATATAATCAACAAATACCAACATTAATACTGTCTAAATGTAAATAACACAATAGTATTTAGTAAATACGCATGAATCACAAATGATTGCGGACTTCATTGTATGGGAAAATCATACCCGCCTGATCCTTTATTTTTCCTGTTTATCAACAGTAAGGTCGTAATGCCATTTTTCTCGAGCCTTTGCGGTCAAGGCAAGCCAAAAAACTTAAACTTTGCTTTTTAATGACTATATTATGATGAACCAGGAAGTCAGGCAGCTCTTATACAATACAATTTTACACATGTGAAGGAAGACTTGGGTTCCAATGTCATTTTTTGAATTCCATGCCATCAATGTAAAATCAATTTGCAGATGAACTTAAAATGCAACTTCAGGTGTGTAATAAACTAATAACACACCTCTAATTTAGTAGACAAAAATATAACTATAATATTTATTTCAACTTCTTTTTTCTTTCTTTAAGAAAAATAACCCGCACTAGGAATAACTCCTGTGTAGCGGTAGTGTTCACAAACATACATTTCACACACACACAAAGCAACTTTAAATTAATTATTTTTATAGCTATAAGCTTAAAGTCTAGTGCAATTAGGGAATAAAGTTAAGTGTTTTAAAAAATATATTTTTTGTATTACTTATACTTTGAACTTAAAAGTTTACCCTTTGTAACATTTATGCTAGTGATTTTTATTGGGTCCATATCGGCTCTCATAAAATTTGTATTCATATTTACTATTTTACTACGAATTGGAGTTCATAATAATCACTCTTCATAATTTTTTTCTTCATAAACTTTATGTTCATACATTAATATTCCTATAATCCGAACTCATAACACCCCGTCATCATATTTTTTTATTTCATAATGTTTTCATTAAGAAGGTGTTTAATTAATATTTTTTTTATTCAGAATAGTTTTCTTCATAAGAGACAATGTTCATATTATTTGTGTACATAACGTTGTATGGAAATAGCCTTTTATTGACTTAATACCTTATTTTTATTGGGGTAGTATTTAAACGCAAATCATAAAATATCCTTTTTCTATGCAATTAAATACCGAATTCCCACGCTTCTTTTTTTGCCCAATAGGCACATTTTTAGCTTCTGCAGGTGGCGCCACGTACTGTCGTCTGTTACGATCTATGATAATAAGAAATTGGTCGGTAGTATAATATTATTTTATTTAGTGGGTGGATTCAAAATGTGGTCGGAGTATCACACAGATTGATCTAGCTATGTTATGGTCGCAGTTCTAACCTAACCTAACCTACTACTTTACCCATAATTGACCCATGCCATAACTATAGCTTTTATTTTTATATTATTTACAGCAGTTTATTAGTAGTTATTATTAGTACTTTTATAGGTAATATACTAAAACAATGCACAAAGATATAGTTCATAAACTAATTTCCACTTAAACTCGAGCAAGTTATATTTATCTAATGAACGAAAACAATAACAAATGCACGAACGGGTGCGCTTTTTCTTACATAACTTTTTAACTCCTAACATCGAAAGTCCGAAAATGTGTTTAGGATTAGATCCTTATTGTCGAGTTTGGGATTAACAAAAACAAAATGGAAAAATTTCAAGTTTTATTTGATATATCATGGAAGTCAAGAGAAATTTTATTTTCGTTTACATTTTGAACGAAAAGCAGTGCTGTGCGCGGGGATAAATTCGCTGCTTTGAAACGTGGTCCTTCCGCCGGATCCTTTAAATAGAGCTAGGAAGTGTCGAGCTCTTGTGATCGAGGTCGAGGGAGGAGATGCCACCGTTTACTCTTTAATTTATCTCCAAATAGTAGTGCTCCCATTACTGTACTCCGGTTAGGAAGTGAGATTAGATCGAGACAGGAGCTCGTGGCTACGTCGAGGCCGCGCGGACAAATCGATCTTGCAAGTTAAGCAATGGTAACTGCGGTCGGCCGTGGATGGATGACCACCATTAACGATTTTCTATCCATTTGAATATCTATGGCAGTTGTTACGGGTAATCAGAGGCCAGAAAGTCTGACAACTATTCTAACAAAGAGTATCGTATCAACTCGTACTGGTTTGTGGAAGTCTGATCGCAGTCGCTCGACCTAAAATACTGTCATTCAGCTAAATTAGCCGAGACCAGAAGCCGACTCCAATGTTATTGGGAAAAGCTCGGAGTAACGGTTTGGTAGTGAGATTAGATCCTTAGGCAAACTGTCTTTGCTCTCCATTTTAGCAGGTAGAAATAAGCCGTTTTTATGCTCTTCTAGTTATTACTACATGCCCTTGCGATACATAGGTGTTCGAAAGAATAGAAATATTCTTCCATGACTTTGTATATTTTACACAGCTTTTTGTTTCGAATAAAACAATATCAATTTACGTCACACGATTGCAGCTGTCTATTATTTATAGGTATTGTAATGATTCATTGATTCTGCAAAAATAGATACGCCATAAGTGGCCGTTATCAGTCTACTTGACCAATTTCCGTTTAAATGACATCGATTTGACGTCGAAATGGAGCACTAGATAACAAGACTAGTGTGCAGTGACCTTGACATCGAATTATGTCCATTTGGTAATTCAAGCAACTTACGTAGATGAATTTTACTTTAATGATTTGTAACTTTGAATTTTTAAAGAGGTCCGCATTAGCTAGTGGGTTTCTGTGGTGGGAAACAGTTATGTTTTTTTTTGTAGTTTTCGAAATTAATTTCAATATCAAGGTTTTTGCTTTCGTCATTGCTCTATGATGACTACTTGATGCTAATATCTAACTTGCGAAAATATTCATTTTATAATTATTATACAATTCATTTTAACATAATATTATTATTAACAATATATTTTACAATTTAAAGGTTGCCCTTTATTTCCACCTCGGAAGCACGCTATTTCAAATAACAAAAGAGTTTTTAAATCGGTTTGCAAATGAAGGAGAAATCAAGAGACATTGGTCTAAAGCGAATCTAATGAGAACAGATTTTTCGGCCATGTTTAATTCGCCATATTGAGAACGAATTTTATCGAAAGTAACAGGAATGTGGTTGAAAAATTATTTTATATTCAGACGAATGGAACACAATCAATATGGCAAAAAAACCGTTTTTATTTGAATTAGTTCATGCCTAAAATCATCACATCGAATTCAGAACTTGAAGATTTTAAGTAAAATTAAATTAGTAAAATCCAAGACAGGGAGCTGAGGGAGCTCATTCCACAACTTGATCATAGTTGTATTTTAAATTATAGTTTTTGCACTAATATACCAATATCTTTATATTTATTCAATTGAGTATAATACGGGGCAAACATCTTGAGCAAATGACCTTGAATGCGCAGAAACGAATTTTGGGTCTCTTTGGTTACGAGGCTGAGGCGCGACGTGCGGGGCAGGGGCGTACCTGCACGTGATTGGTAGATCAGTCGACCCTTGCCCTGCGCACCGCGACTTCGTTCCGCTCTCGTCCGAATACACTTGCGTGCAGTGAAAAGTGCTCATTTTTGTGCTCTGTTATAAATCGTTGGTTGTTGTTGTTATTTGTTGAGTTTTCGTTGTTATTATTTGTTGACGTTTTATATTAAAAATTAATTAAATTAAATATTTTTAATAATAATAAACGATCACTTCTTTTCACGAGTTTTTCATTTCAACAAAACTAGCTGTTGCTTATAAAATAAATATATTTTTTACTATCCTCACTCTGACTAACTTTGTCTCCGTCGCTCATAAAATAAATTAAATTGTTTTTAGTATCCCTCATTCTCTGACAAGCTTTGTCTTCGTATAGTATTCCGTAACAACAATTTGACATAACAATTTGTAAGATACTGAGAGTATCTTGTAGTTTTAATTAATAAATAATTTGGGTATCGGAAACTCAACAATAATCAAGTTAAATATCCCGAAATAAACAGCAATTGTAACAAAAAATAAATTAGTTAATTTTAAAAACTCGACGTAACAAATCATAAAAGTGTGTGCAATATTTTGCACGAAGTGTACGATGCGCAAACTCTCCCCCACCACGTCACCTAATGCTCAAGAAGTTTGCCTCGAATTATACCTACCTATAGTGCAGCTTCACACTAAATATAGATACCAGGTAGGTAAAGATAAAATAACAACGTATTTTCCTAAACAAACAAGTTTTACGAATTATTACGAATTATATTATTAGTATAATTATTTACGAAGTATTTGTCACAATGGAAGCAATGATCTGTGGGAACGCACATTTTAATGACTTTTTGAAAGCACTTGCTGACTCATGATAGGCGACCATATTCGTTGTTGCTCAACATTCCATAAAATTGCAACGAGCATATACCTAACTCGTCGAAAGGATAGATAATAATAATATGATAATACCCTAGTAAGATAACGCCTCGGAGAGCTTATTGAAATTGCTTGAACAGTATTGATCAACAGGTCATTTATCATGTTAGCTTGAGAATTTAATATGACCACGAAGAAATAAATATTTTTTACGGTGTGATTAAGCGAATCCAGATCCTGTAAAGGTCTTTAAATATACTTTTCGGCTCAGCAGCTCGAAAAGTCGCTCTTGATGTATGAAAACAGTAAGCAAAACTCGATTTTGCTTCAAGTCATTTAAGAGAGCAGAACTCGAGTTTTGCTCTCGCTCGAAGCAATTTGAGCTTTGCTCACTGTTCGTCTTTTTTATGTCACAACTTTCTCACCACGTCATCTAGCCCAAACTAAGCAAAACTTGTAGTATGGCTATTATTTCGAGCTGCTAAGGTTAAAAGCTATTTACATCTCGGGATTTTGAGTCCCTCACTACGCTAAAGATTCTAACCTAGAATCACTATTGAATGTTTCGCTTATTCAGGACTCAAAATTAGCACTCTTTTGTTGCACAAATAACTATTTCACTAGTTGGTTTTTTTTTTGTATAATCTATCGACCTTTATTTCATGAATTTCTTGTTAGACTTCTAAAGAAAATTACCTACCAGACAGATACCTGTTGGTATTTGTGTTGTGTACAAGTTCAAAATCAGCAAGCAAGTGTGACCGCTACCAAACAGGTAAATTATGTGGTTACATAATGGTCACATACGCAGTTTTGAAAGGAAACAAGCGGCCCAAACAAAACAAAAGTTTTAAGATACTTTGAATATTTTGTATACCGGCCTTAATGTTGTTGTTGCTATGTCCTCAAGTTGCTATCCGACGAACGTATGACGAGGCACCATGACGAATAAGGTAACGTCAACATGATAATTCGAATTAAAAAAAAACGAAGCTTGTTTATCGAAATACGATACATCATAACTGTTAATAATAACTAGGCTTTAGCTGTTCTTCTATCTTTTGTAAGTTATGTTGTGGACAATTGTGGTGAGAATGCGCTCCAGGGTTTGGAATTGGCACCCTAAACTCCACACTTTACGCATGACTGACTTGCGGTACAATTTCTTCAAAAAGTAATTTGACCTGATAAACTGTCTTATTATCTGAGTGCCTTTATGACAATTAAATTGTTTTTTTTTACTAGCATACGGGTGTGTCCCACTGCTGGGCAACGACCTCTCCCCATGACTTCCAAGTCTTTCTGTTATTTGCTATCTCTGGCCAATCGTTATGAAATGCATCCAAGTCGTCCCGCCATCTCCGTTTGGGCCTTCCTCGTCGTCGTTGATCGTCACGTGGTACACAAAAAACACCATAAAAAAATAAATATGCAAAGTCCAAACTTGGATGTAACACATAGAAATCTAAAAATATCTATGATGTAACATGATTTGACATTTTAGAATTCTAATACAAGACTGTTGAGAAACAATTTTGAATTATTAGATTAAAAACTACAAAAATTGTAATAATAATTTCTATTACATATGGATCTGAAAAGGTCATCATTGACATCATACATAATACTATAAAAATATATACTAACTACTAATAACGGTACTAACCAGTGACGCTACTATCATGTGAATGGCTTGATGCTAATGACGTAGCACCTAGGACCATGCAGTAAATACGTCATCTATCACCGCACATGCGGTAAATAAACGAGGAAAGGTCATGATGTCCTTAAAACAATATTCTAATTCTCTCCAATTTTATACGCCTTCAGTGCAAGTTCTAAGAACTATTAAAAAAAATTGTTCTAAGAACTTTATTATTTAACCAATTGTGTACCACGTGACGATCAACGACGACGAGGAAGGCCCAAACGGAGATGGCGGGACGACTTGGATGCATTTCATAACGATTGGCCAGAGATAGCAAATAACAGAAAGACTTGGAAGTCATGGGGAGAGGTCGTTGCCCAGCAGTGGGACACACCCGTATGCTAGTAAAAAAAAACAATTTAATTGTCATAAAGGCACTCAGATAATAAGACAGTTTATCAGGTCAAATTACTTTTTGAAGAAATTGTACCGCAAGTCAGTCATGCGTAAAGTGTGGAGTTTAGGGTGCCAATTCCAAACCCTGGAGCGCATTCTCACCACAATTGTCCACAACATAACTTACAAAAGATAGAAGAACAGCTAAAGCCTAGTTATTATTAACAGTTATGATGTATCGTATTTCGATAAACAAGCTTCGTTTTTTTTTAATTAGAATTATCATGTTGACGTTACCTTATTCGTCATGGTGCCTCGTCATACGTTCGTCGGATAGCAACTTGAGGACATAGCAACAACAACATTAAGGCCGGTATACAAAATAATCAAAGTATCTTAAAACTTTTGTTTTGTTTGGGCCGCTTGTTTCCTTTCAAAACTGCGTATGTGACCATTATGTAACCACATAATTTACCTGTTTGGTAGCGGTCACACTTGCTTGCTGATTTTGAACTTGTACACAACACAAATACCAACAGGTATCTGTCAGGTAGGTAATTTTCTTTAGAAGTCTAACAAGAAATTCATGAAATAAAGGTCGATAGATTATACAAAAAAAAAACCAACTAGTGAAATAGTTATTTGTGCAACAAAAGAGTGCTAATTTTGAGTCCCGAATAAGCGAAACATTCAATAGTGATTCTAGGTTAGAATCTTTAGCGTAGTGAGGGACTCAAAATCCCGAGATGTAAATAGCTTTTAACCTTAGCAGCTCGAAATAATAGCCATACTACAAGTTTTGCTTAGTTTGGGCTAGATGACGTGGTGAGAAAGTTGTGACATAAAAAAGACGAACAGTGAGCAAAGCTCAAATTGCTTCGAGCGAGAGCAAAACTCGAGTTCTGCTCTCTTAAATGACTTGAAGCAAAATCGAGTTTTGCTTACTGTTTTCATACATCAAGAGCGACTTTTCGAGCTGCTGAGCCGAAAAGTATATTTAAAGACCTTTACAGGATCTGGATTCGCTTAATCACACCGTAAAAAATATTTATTTCTTCGTGGTCATATTAAATTCTCAAGCTAACATGATAAATGACCTGTTGATCAATACTGTTCAAGCAATTTCAATAAGCTCTCCGAGGCGTTATCTTACTAGGGTATTATCATATTATTATTATCTATCCTTTCGACGAGTTAGGTATATGCTCGTTGCAATTTTATGGAATGTTGAGCAACAACGAATATGGTCGCCTATCATGAGTCAGCAAGTGCTTTCAAAAAGTCATTAAAATGTGCGTTCCCACAGATCATTGCTTCCATTGTGACAAATACTTCGTAAATAATTATACTAATAATATAATTCGTAATAATTCGTAAAACTTGTTTGTTTAGGAAAATACGTTGTTATTTTATCTTTACCTACCTGGTATCTATATTTAGTGTGAAGCTGCACTATAGGTAGGTATAATTCGAGGCAAACTTCTTGAGCATTAGGTGACGTGGTGGGGGAGAGTTTGCGCATCGTACACTTCGTGCAAAATATTGCACACACTTTTATGATTTGTTACGTCGAGTTTTTAAAATTAACTAATTTATTTTTTGTTACAATTGCTGTTTATTTCGGGATATTTAACTTGATTATTGTTGAGTTTCCGATACCCAAATTATTTATTAATTAAAACTACAAGATACTCTCAGTATCTTACAAATTGTTATGTCAAATTGTTGTTACGGAATACTATACGAAGACAAAGCTTGTCAGAGAATGAGGGATACTAAAAACAATTTAATTTATTTTATGAGCGACGGAGACAAAGTTAGTCAGAGTGAGGATAGTAAAAAATATATTTATTTTATAAGCAACAGCTAGTTTTGTTGAAATGAAAAACTCGTGAAAAGAAGTGATCGTTTATTATTATTAAAAATATTTAATTTAATTAATTTTTAATATAAAACGTCAACAAATAATAACAACGAAAACTCAACAAATAACAACAACAACCAACGATTTATAACAGAGCACAAAAATGAGCACTTTTCACTGCACGCAAGTGTATTCGGACGAGAGCGGAACGAAGTCGCGGTGCGCAGGGCAAGGGTCGACTGATCTACCAATCACGTGCAGGTACGCCCCTGCCCCGCACGTCGCGCCTCAGCCTCGTAACCAAAGAGACCCAAAATTCGTTTCTGCGCATTCAAGGTCATTTGCTCAAGATGTTTGCCCCGTATTATACTCAATTGAATAAATATAAAGATATTGGTATATTAGTGCAAAAACTATAATTTAAAATACAACTATGATCAAGTTGTGGAATGAGCTCCCTCAGCTCCCTGTCTTGGATATTACTAATTTAATTTTACTTAAAATCTTCAAGTTCTGAATTCGATGTGATGATTTTAGGCATGAACTAATTCAAATAAAAACGGTTTTTTTGCCATATTGATTGTGTTCCATTCGTCTGAATATAAAATAATTTTTCAACCACATTCCTGTTACTTTCGATAAAATTCGTTCTCAATATGGCGAATTAAACATGGCCGAAAAATCTGTTCTCTTAGATTCGCTTTAGACCAATGTCTCTTGATTTCTCCTTCATTTGCAAACCGATTTAAAAACTCTTTTGTTATTTGAAATAGCGTGCTTCCGAGGTGGAAATAAAGGGCAACCTTTAAATTGTAAAATATATTGTTAATAATAATATTATGTTAAAATGAATTGTATAATAATTATAAAATGAATATTTTCGCAAGTTAGATATTAGCATCAAGTAGTCATCATAGAGCAATGACGAAAGCAAAAACCTTGATATTGAAATTAATTTCGAAAACTACAAAAAAAAAACATAACTGTTTCCCACCACAGAAACCCACTAGCTAATGCGGACCTCTTTAAAAATTCAAAGTTACAAATCATTAAAGTAAAATTCATCTACGTAAGTTGCTTGAATTACCAAATGGACATAATTCGATGTCAAGGTCACTGCACACTAGTCTTGTTATCTAGTGCTCCATTTCGACGTCAAATCGATGTCATTTAAACGGAAATTGGTCAAGTAGACTGATAACGGCCACTTATGGCGTATCTATTTTTGCAGAATCAATGAATCATTACAATACCTATAAATAATAGACAGCTGCAATCGTGTGACGTAAATTGATATTGTTTTATTCGAAACAAAAAGCTGTGTAAAATATACAAAGTCATGGAAGAATATTTCTATTCTTTCGAACACCTATGTATCGCAAGGGCATGTAGTAATAACTAGAAGAGCATAAAAACGGCTTATTTCTACCTGCTAAAATGGAGAGCAAAGACAGTTTGCCTAAGGATCTAATCTCACTACCAAACCGTTACTCCGAGCTTTTCCCAATAACATTGGAGTCGGCTTCTGGTCTCGGCTAATTTAGCTGAATGACAGTATTTTAGGTCGAGCGACTGCGATCAGACTTCCACAAACCAGTACGAGTTGATACGATACTCTTTGTTAGAATAGTTGTCAGACTTTCTGGCCTCTGATTACCCGTAACAACTGCCATAGATATTCAAATGGATAGAAAATCGTTAATGGTGGTCATCCATCCACGGCCGACCGCAGTTACCATTGCTTAACTTGCAAGATCGATTTGTCCGCGCGGCCTCGACGTAGCCACGAGCTCCTGTCTCGATCTAATCTCACTTCCTAACCGGAGTACAGTAATGGGAGCACTACTATTTGGAGATAAATTAAAGAGTAAACGGTGGCATCTCCTCCCTCGACCTTGATCACAAGAGCTCGACACTTCCTAGCTCTATTTAAAGGATCCGGCGGAAGGACCACGTTTCAAAGCAGCGAATTTATCCCCGCGCACAGCACTGCTTTTCGTTCAAAATGTAAACGAAAATAAAATTTCTCTTGACTTCCATGATATATCAAATAAAACTTGAAATTTTTCCATTTTGTTTTTGTTAATCCCAAACTCGACAATAAGGATCTACCCACATTTATCGACGCGGAATCGGCTTAAGCCGAGTGCGTATCACCACACTACTCGACAGCGCCGTACGAATGCGATCAGCTAATCTACAAACGGCTCGTTTCGCCGTCGGCCACACGGGAACACACATGTTGAAGTTGTGACAAGGAATGAATGGTATACTAAAAAGTTAGAAATAAAATATAAATAAAAAACTTAGAAAAATAATTGTATAAAAAAAGAACCGACTTCCTTTTCAGATTTTCTACCACTGGTGCAACTTCTAGGCTTCCTCTAACTTACTCATTCCTAATTTTCTTCTCCAAAAGGCAATGCCCAAAAACTATCGCCAAAACCCTTGTGTCACGAATATAAGATAGTAAATAATTTCTAGTTTTGTGTATGACGATTATCTAGTAATAAGAGACATAACTTAAGCGGGATTTAATAAACAAACGAGATTTTCTATTTAAACATGAAGGATGAACTAGAATCTAATTTTGTTTTGATAGAATTATCACGATTATTGCACTTGTTTACTAACTTTTTTCATGACATCCCAACTTACTATGAAAATATCCGGCTTAAAATTTAACTTTCATATTACTCTACATACAATACACCAGTTTTTATCTTGACAAAGCCACGGAATAGACAGCACAGCAGCGATAAACAATCCCATAGTCGATTGGTCATACCCCTTTACTAAACTCAATATTACAAATGAGGCATTTTGGCGACATTTGACCTTTTTGTATATTCGTAATTTAAAACTGTTATTTTACAAAGTCAGAGTGGCATAACATTGTTTACATAGATGGTATATACATCCATTTTGGCTTTAGTCAAAATCACCACAAATTTAAGTACCACAAGTGGCATTATGTTTGTAATTAGGTTACTCTGGTTCTAGCAGCCTCAAATGTATTTGTAGATAGACAAAAGATGGGTGTTCTACCAGTCCCATCGAAAGACACAACCAAAAGAGAGATGGTAGATTTAGACATATTATTGCGTGGATCCGTATCTAGGCAACGCTTGAATACTAATGTAGCTATATTAGACATTTGACCTATTTGTCCGTGCGGCTAATGACCTGTGATTAGAATATACAGACTGTGATTGTTCAGTGACACTTCGATATTACAACTTAATAAGTAGGTTTCTTATTGATTATTCTAAAAATCTAAAGCATTTAGCTATGCTTAACAAATTGTACTAAGAATCAGTTGAAAAAGATATAGTACCGGCAGTATTTGAACCTGCGTCCTTCTGCACACCGAGCAGTCGCTTTAACCAACCAACTACGGTCACCTCTGGCCAGGACCCTAAATTTCTCAACTGTATTCGACATTTCGTGACGTCACGTTCATCCATTTGTCCTTATCTTAAGTAGGATACTAAACAACATGGCGAAGTTTAGCACAAATTTTGTAAAGAATGAACGCATACGTTCACAGTTGAAAAATTATGAGGCCGCCGCAGAAGGTCGCAGGTTCAAATCCTGCCGGTACCATAATTTCTTCAACCGTTGTTTAGTTTAATAAGTTGGTATGAAACAAATATTAGTCACATTATATACTCATTGCTTACCCGACTGCGAGGCAGACTTATGATTTTTTATTATATGCGAAAGTTGCTCATCCTGTCACGATTTCACAGCTATAGATATAAAATCGCCTCAAAACGATAGATAGTTTAGATGAGTAGAAGTACAAATTATTTTATTGTAAATTGCGATGAGTAATCTACCTTAAATGAATTTCGATTAAAATTTGAAATATTTATTGTAGAGAGAGTATGAGAATATTGTAATTGAGATGGTACAATAGATACAATACAATTATAACTCTAGAATATTCAGCCATTTAACAGCATGAAAATATAATGTTAAAGTAAGAAAAAGTTACAAACTGTAATCTTCTTATTATTAACAATTACTTATATCAAAGACACAACAAAATAACAGCAATTAAATACAAATTGAAATAACACTTAATACATGGTCAAATATTATTACTAAAATAAAAAAAAGAAAAGGAGATATGGAATCTGCTTTATGGTAAATAAATTCAATTAATTGAAAACTCCACTTAGATATATAAAAATACTCTACCATAATATAATAACATGTGAAGTTTACATTGAAAACTCCGCTTAAGTATATACAACATACTCTACCATATAATAATATGTGAATTTTATCTTTTATTAATAAACCTAACCTCATGACGCAATATCTTATCGGTCATCAAGTGCAATTTGCGATTTTCTCCTGAAACTAATCGCAAATAGGATAACTTGAATCCACCAATTAATAAAGGTTACACAATATTACTTCTTAATTTTTTATTTTATTATAAATCATTTCAATGTCGTAGATATAAATAGGTAAGATGCTAATTCGCTATACCTACCTACTAATGATGGATTTTCATTAATGTTTCGGTTTTCCTCTCTGTGGTGAGGAAGAATGCGTCATTATTGGTTAACTGTGATGGCCTTATTAGGATTATCATTATAAACTCACGACTAGACGGGTGTAGCAGAGGTGTACAACACCCACACTTCACCTGTTATGTTTAGTTCCCATGCTAAGGGCCAGTGAGCCTATCGCCATCCACCGGGCACAATTCCAACTCCGTGCTGCTATTGTGAATTTCCTGACGGAAAGTTCACAAATAACCCATTGCCCGACCCGGGAATCGAACCCGAGACCTCGCGGTTAGAAGTGCATACGCTAACCACTAGACCATCGAGGCAGTAAATAATAATTATGCTTTCAAAATTGCTTAGCGTACTATCTCATTAAAGGGAGGGAATACCGACTATAAACCCTATGTTAAGGAAGGATTAATCTGAAAAATGCACTTACATTACTCTCGTCGAATAAGTTATAATAGGTCTGTACTTATGAAATTGCCGTTCTACATTACTGTAGATCAATGAGTACTGGCCATCTCAAACCAAAATAATTTTTGTTTGGCTATGAATTCTAATTTCAAATTTACATTATTTAAAAAAATGAAATTCCTTTTTTTTCATGACTTATCATACTAGCGGATTACGAGCGGATTCAAAGCGGAGCGGGCGCGCAACGGATTCGTTGCGGGCGCGCAACGAACACGCCGCGCATTCGCAGCGAATTCGTTGCGGACGCCCGGCGTGGACGCCATTTTGTACTGTCTCGTACAAACGCCAGCCAACCAACTTAATAAAATATTTTTTTCAAATGTCAAATCATTTTGCATCATAACGGATTCTTGTGGGATTTTATCTTGCTTAAATATTTTATGTTTGTTTTATGGTAGGTAGGAACGAAATTATTTAGGATTATTTTTTAATCGTTTGCAAAACAACACAAATTAGTCGCTCTCTTCCATTCGATTAATTGATAATGGATCTTCCCAAATTCGTCGATGCTTTCGTTTTCGTCGCCGGCGTTTCCAAAGTAACAAAGCCAACAGCAGTGTTTCCTCGTCGGAATCAATTTTGTTACTGAGTGTATTGTACGTCGTAAATTCGCTACAAACACGCGACGAAAACGTAGCGTATTCGCCACGCGTCCGCGACGTCTCCGCTGCGCAGCCGCTGCGTGTTCGCGACGCATTCGCTGCGCACCCGCTCCGCTTTGAATCCGCTCGCAATCCGCTAGTATGATAAGGCACTAATAGTGAGTAGTAGATTAGTGTTAAATTTTCATCCAATTATCGTATTATATTTATATGATAATGAGAAGGATTGGTGTAATATTCAAAATTACAATCCCGTCGGGACACCAAAATAGAAGAAAAGAAAACTTTTAGAGATAGCACACAATATGTTGGACGCGCCGTCAATAATCGGGCGCCAAATAAGGAGGGAAAGGCGCCACGGTGGATAGAAAACCTGTTGAAAATGACAAATAACATGCTCGTGCGCCGAAGGTCCAATTACAAATTTCATACCGTCAAAAAATAATGCTAGGACCGACCTGCTGCTTACAACAAACCAGAAGCAAGCACTACTGTTTGCGATTATGAGTGAGACAGTGCTTGTTACTCCCACGAACAATATAATTTGATTGAATATCGTAGTACTGCTATAAACAGTTCCTAGTTATACGAATCCATGGAAGTCATTACGTGTAGGCCAATTTATATCGGCAAGTTATCAGCTCTTAAAAAATTAAAAAATAAATAAGGAATCTGATTTTTTGAATAAACATCTGCTCTGACTCTATATTTCATTAAAATTATATTATGTACCTATTAAACATTGCAGGCGGAGGAATATTACCTTCGTAAAATCTATTTTAATTTACAACAGTCACCCAAAAATGGCAAATTAAGTTTTATCGTGACAACTAACAGCTCGAAAGCTTATTATTTTTAATTTATGTTTGTTTGATACATCCATTTATCCTATTAATTGTTAAAACCAATAGGTAATGTACTACAGCCAGGCAAAACGCCAAATTTATTATATTATCATTATTTAAATGATTTAAAATTGTATGGAAAATTTATACTTCATTTATTGATTAAATAAGTAGTAATTTGCCGTATCATATCATCCTAAAAGTGCAGTTTGCAAAAAAATATTGATTAATTACGTCATTTAAATTAAAACTGAAGGCGGCGTCAGTGATTCAGACAGCCTTGGCAATCATTCTCCAACCTGCGGTCAATGTTCTTACATTTTCGTATGTTTTGCTTACATATTTACTTATCCTCTTATGTAGGCGGCTCCAATACACAAGGTCATTCATACAATTTCAAAGCAAATCTATTCCGACACTAATTCAGTTTGAATCTTGATCAGCTGCGGTCAACACGCCTCGCATTTTATTTACGTCTTGTATTTAATTCTTATATAAGAGTTTATTTTTATGTTTTGAAGTGCGTGTTTTCGTTTGTGTCTCTTTAGTGCTAAATTGCAAAGGTATTTGTAAGATTTTTTTTAGCTTCACTTTTAACTATGAAGATCATTTCATTTTGTTTATGACATAAACTACAATAAAACTTTTGTACCAAACTTGATGTAACTAGCAGGTGGATATTCCGTGGCTTGCCCAGGTGATAGAAACAGGTGTTTCACGGGTAATTGCACTAATAGTGGAACGCCGCAAACATTTCTAGTAAAACTTTGTTTTTTCTTCTTCGTTGTATTGATGGCTGAGCCAAATTTTGTTGTCCCTACAAGTGGCCACTGTGACGGCGCTCTCATCGGCGTTCATGATCGTCTCTCTTGTGCAGGTGGTTGGGAATTTTGGGCAGTCAATAAGGGCCATACATTGTATTACTCCACATTCACAATTTATGATAGTGTCAACCAGATATCCCCATTCGACAAGGTTCTCCTTGCTTAGCCCGATTTGCGGCCGTCTTGATAGTTCGTGAAACCTTTGAAGTTTGGAAACAGTTCAAAACACCCATGGCCATGATACGAGATCCATCAATAAAACGTGATTTTAGTTTTTAAAACTAGAAAACTAAAGTTATATCGCCGATACACCTGCTTTAATACACGAACGCCTGGCTTACTCATATTAATACGAATACATACTAACTTCACCCGTGTTCAATGTCACTACTTCAGTCCCGTGTATTTTGATGTTGCCTTGCTTGATAAAATGGGCGATTCTAAAGTACTGTTTGAATTTGGAACAACTTAGCTATGTCATTATTGAGCTCGACCAAATGAATTCTTCAGCTTTATAATAATAGATAAATAAATAAATAAATATTCCACAACTCACACACAACGCCATCTAGTCCCAAACTAAGCAGAGCTTGTACTATGGTTACTAGAATAACTGATACTAATACATATATACTTTTCTTTTGTAAATACATACTTATTATACATAGAAACACCCAGACTAAGACAAACCCCCATGTTCATGCACATATAATAATATTATAATAATAGTATATTATTGAAATGGTTGTTTTAGATGCTGAATGAACTGCCAAGATGGATCCCCGTAAGAAGCAGCTGCTGCAGCGGTACACGCAGGACATCGTCAACGATCTAGAGGTCACCTATATATTGGATGAGCTGTTTACCAAAAGTGCCATATCCAACGAAGACTTCGATTACATTTACAAACTCGTAAGTTCTAAGAATCGGAGCATTTTTTTTTACTCTCCGTTTTGTTATTCTTTGTTATTCAAAATGCCTTGTAAATATTAATTATTATTATTTTTAATTCCAGTTAATATTTATTATGTTAACCGAAATATTGCTGTTAGTCGTATCATTATTTTCGTTTTTAGATACAAACCTTTTTATAGCTGTCCGAACACTGTGTAACAAAACTATTAATTTAATTATTTGGTGGTTCCGTTAAGTTAAAGATCGACAGCGTCACCTTTTCTTTTAACTTGATAATAAAAAGCGATATCTATTTCAGCCCAGCTCTACCAAACAAACTCGGTTCTTGATAGACACGTTAATACGTAATGGAACGAATGATTCGTACGAAGCGTTTGTTGATAGCCTACAAAAGGACTACAGCTGGCTTTGGGAGAAACTGATCATAGAAAACAACAACCAAATGCCAAACGACAGCTTTGAGGATAGCCTTAGCAAGGGGGACGTGCCGAGGCTTCCCGATCACCATGTCAGAAGATTGTCTGTGGTAAGTGCTGCTCCAGAAAATAGCATTCTATTCATTCTTTTAACCAATACCAGTCATTCCAGAGAAAAGTAAAAACATTTTTTTGTGGTTAGGTTAACTGCCTCGATGGTGTAGTGGTATGGTCTAGCGTATGCGCCTCTCACATGCGGTCTCGGGTTCGATTACCGGGTCGGACAAAGTGTTATTTGTGAACTTGGTTCAGTGAGTTGGAATTTTGCACGGTGGATGGCGATAGGCTCACCTCCTATCCCATGGGACCTAAACATAACAGGTGAAATGTGGGTGTTGTATACCTCTGCCACACCCTTCTGGGTAATAGAGACGTCATGTTATGCTAATTTGTTTTATCTACACCCATGCTATAAATCCTCTATAAACGTTCTTGAAACAGTTAGCTAATTGCCAACATTAAAACAGCCAGTGTCATAATAACCATTATAACACCCAAACGGGTGTTATAATGTTGTACTGAAATTCATTATGCAACTCCTTTTTTACTCATCGAACAGCCACATTCTCATGGCATCTGATGGCATCTTTATGAATTTCAAAAAAAGAACATGTCATGCACGCGCGTTTCACTACCACAGCGACGTAATTTAAATAAAAACTTATTCGAATTTTTGAATTGACGTCGTATCCCGCCATTTTTTTTCAACAATAATAGTATTGAAAAAATACATTTTAATAATTGTACGATCCAAAATGTAAATAATTATAACAATAAAATTAATTATTTATTATTACCTATACATAGTTTGTTTGTATTAGATACTCACTCACTAATTAAACTTTCCATGAATTTACATAGAGTTCTTACAACACTGTACAATACCGTATGGTTTCAGAACATTTATAGAGGATTCATATCATGGGTGTAGATAAAGTCTTGTATGCAACTGTTATAATTAGGTATTAAAACACTCATGTGATACTATTATCACACTCGGCTTCGCCTCGTGTGATAAACCCACACTCGTGTTTTAATACCCCTCATTATAGAACAGTTGCATAAATAACTATTAGATATAATCATATTATGCTCTTTTGCCATGGCATTCTTCTCAAGGATATTTTGCTGAATTACATAATCTTTTCAGTACATGCATTTGTTGGTGATGAGTGTTCATAGAATGTCAAGATCAGTAGTTAAAAAGTAGCTTCACTTCCTTAACTATGAATGTGCCCAATCGGACCTTTTTGTATATTATTAATTTGTACATAAATTTAGTTAATTTATAAGAATTTGCTTTTATGTTTTTGACAATTTAAGTTTCTTGTCAGTCTTTTGGTTTTATCATTCTAGGTTCAGTGTTTTTCTTTAGTTTATTTTCCTATTTTCCTAATATAATTTATTTCCTTTATTCCTGGTTACTTTGTATTAACCCAATCCACAACAATGAATATGGATCTTAGATCTTTGTTTTTTTTATAAGTAGTATCAATGTACAATCCTGATCATAACCACTGTCCTTTTGTTGCAGGAAAATAGTCTAGCCGAAAAGCTGAAACAGCTCACCCGTCACAAAATCATCGCCGTCCATGGCATGTCCGGGTCAGGCAGGACGTGTGTAATCCTCAGTACGTTACGTCACAACCCCGATCTCATCACTGAGAGCTTCAATGGAGCTGTCCTTTGGCTGGACTTCGGTAACTGCAGGAATGATGATGATATACTTACGCTTCAGAGCAAGTAAGTCTATTAACCTTACAGGATAAAAATAATAGTTAAAAAAAACTAAAAAACACGCTTTTATAGTACTTCTAACTAAAAAGTGAAAAATTATTCCTAATATAAGCTGAAAAAAGCGTGGGTTGCTCGATAGACGAAAAATATGGCACAGAGCGCCATTTTTTTAAACTATTATTTATTTTCTACTTTTTAGTTTGGTTTATTTATAAGAGCGTTTTTTTTTAATTTTTTTTCTTTTTTTATAATTTTTTTTTATCGAATTATTGCATTTTCATCGATCTTTGACAGGTGTGCAAAATTATGAAATCTGTCCGTTTAAAGTGGGTCAAAATCGAGTCCAAAGGAGTCGGTTACATACATACATACATACATACATACAGGTGAAGCTAATATAAGCGTGTTAAAAAGAAATACAAATCACATGACAAGACAACTATTATCTTGTGCAATGTGCATGAAACCTTCAATATGGGATAACCCATGAGTTGCTCAACTTAGGAATTCCCAAAAAGTTGATGTTTTAGTTTTTACTTTTAAATAATTCTGCCCTCAAATTTCTAAAATGTCCTCACAAATTTTCCTTGAAAGGCCCATGGTCTAAGATAATTAGAGTAGGTGCAAATGACTAACTCCACTTACTAAAAACACATTATTGCTGTACTTACTTGGATGGTTTAACATTTAGTGAGTAATTAACTAAATATAAAATGTCCACCCAAGAGACTTACTGCTGAAGTTTTAAATACATAGTTATGAACACGAATTCATGAAATATTTAACAAAACGAACATATCGTTGGCAAAACTATCAGAATGCGTAACAAGGTTTTTTGCCATGCAGTAAAGGGCGTTACTACATTTCCAATTCAAATGTTGTTATTCATTCTGATAATATGGCGGACGATCTGTAAGACTGCTTTCACATGAGTCGCTTTGCAGATTTTTATGTGAAAAACAAACAGCGGCTGCAGCGCGTTTCGAGTTTGCATTCGACTGTTGCTTGCACTACAAGCTTCCATTTTGTAGTGGACTTTGTACTTGTAATTCGATGATTGAAGCGCCGCCCGCATTGTTTATTCAAGAGTATTCTTCTAAATCCGATTCATCAAATATCGAAATATTTGTTAGTCACGACTTGCCGTTGATAGATGGCGAAATGTGTCCTGCGCTAAATATAATATTGACATCCTGTAATTACCACATTTTATGCAAATAAATAAATGAATTGAATTTAAATGTGACTCATTAACGTTTTATCAATTTGTTATAATACGTTGAAAAGATCTCAAAATAGGATTCTATAGCTTCTATCTACTAAACTTTCTTCTATAAAAAACAGGGAATCCCCTATTTTTACTTTTGTAGTAATAATAAAAAAAATACCGAAATTTAATAAGTCGTTATACCGATATAGATAGATAACACTTAATTCGTCCAAATTCTCATAACAATGCTATATAAATTGACAAAATCTTTTATTTGCCTTGAAATTAATAAATACATTTTTATGGAAAACATTATTTATTACCCACAGATTGCTACGCAAAGTATCAACCACCTACATGCAGAACTCTTACATGAACTCCTCAATATCCATGTCCAGTATTGGTTCCAATGGGGACAGCCAATCTTCTTCCACATACGAGTGGACGCTTAGCGAACTGAAAGACAGACTAAAGGCCCAGTTCAGTGAAGCACCTTTCAAAGAAAGTCTACTGGTGTTGGATGAAGTGAATGATCAGAAATTTCTAGAAGCTTTCGATATTGGATGTAAGATATTGGTGACGACGAGAGACACTGATGTTGTTGCCAATTATCACCCGCAGATAATCGAGGTGAGACATTTTATTTTTTTTTTGTATTTATTTATTTATAGATCCAAAAGAGTAAATAATATACAGTGGTTCTGAGGTAGACAGTATCATTGAGACCCACACTAGAACATCATATTACATTTGGAAGCTTATGATTCTAATTTGATGTATTAACATATGATTAATAAACTTGCATTAATAAACTTAATATTGTGTTGTGTTATTTATCTGTTTACATTGTTAATAATTAGTATGTGATTTATCTATAAGCTTTGAAAGGCGATTTGTTAGCCTAATAAAGTGTTAAGTACCTACCTGCCAAATTGTAACTTTGGTAAGTGCATTTGTTTATTGTATTACTTATTAAATAAAGATATTTGAAAATGAAATGAATGACTATGTGAATTCATCAAATTAGTATTATTGTTATTATTTACTAATACATTTGGTGATTTCATTGTGAAAAGGTACGCCAGCTATGGATCGACCTATACAGGGTGGATGCGACATAGCGACATTTATTGAAACCACAGCTTCTATACATGGCCAGTATGCATTTCCACCGGATAAAAAATTCTCTGGCGAAAAAAAAATTCACGTCTTCCGAACAAATTGCACGATCGCAAGGTTCAAATTGTTCGGAGAACGTGATTTTTTTTTTTCGCCAGAGAATTTTTATCCGGTGGAAATTGATACTTACCATGTATAGAAGCTGTGGTTTCAATAAATGTCGCTATGTCGCATCCACCCCGTATATAATCCCAGTATAAGAAGATCTCGCGTTGTACAGGCATTCCTTGCAAAACGAGATCAGCTCATACTGGCTATTTAACGAATACACATGGTTACTAATAGCGTACGAACAAATTCTAAGCATGGTCTTTAGGAGCTGGAAATATGTCAATATATTTATTAAGTGTATATAGAAGGATTAAGTTCATCAAACTTGCTAAAGAATGAACTAATAACTCTTTTATAATTTTAAGCTACATTCGCTGTAATGAGTTGAAGGTGTCAATTGCTTGTTTTAGAAATCATTAAAAAAATATTTCACACCAATTGTATCTAATATTTAATTCTAGTAACAAAATCAATAGATAAATGAGTTTTACTGTCGGTTACAGTCTGAAACTATTTCCTTATTCAGTGGTCTGTAATTTTATTATATCAGTAAGCCCCTGAAAAATAAAACTTTCCCACTTTGTCTAAGAATGTATACTTTAAATGTATGGTATTCCCCTACAGTCTTATAGAAATGTTAACTTTATAGATATGACGTAGATATTTCAAATTATATGTAAACTGATCACAACACACATGATTTCATGATTATCAAAGTACATTGACCTTTTGATTTGTCATAATATAATGTGACTACCGTTTGTATAGAATCGACGCGGCTCTTATCTGTGATAACATTACATGCTTGGCTAATACACTGTCACAAATATATTAATAAATTATTTATGATATATAATATTATTATCAATTTTTAATTTTGATAGCATTGAGAAGTAAGCATGGTAGCATTATTATTATATGTATAGACGACATAGTCAACAACATAATATATTTTTATTAACTGGATGCTGTATGGTCGTTAAAATATGTTACGCTAATCTTGGTAAAAATACCGGAAAGTTGCAATGTTTTAATATTATTTTTCTGTTAGTATCTGCCAAAACACTATCATCTTATTTTAAATCAACTTAAAACATAGTCATTACTCATGTTCTTATTTCATTCAAGCAACCTACGCGCATCACCGTTTTTTAGAGTTGTACACAAGTTCTATGAGACCACCTTGAGGATTAAACGTAAACAATATTTATTTTTACAATGTTTCATTTGTCTCACTCAAAATGTATTTATTGTATCAATATTCTTTTTGCTGCCCTTATCCCATTTTATTTGGTGTCGGCGCAAAACGTCTTTTGCCTCTATCCTCCTCTGTCAGCCATCTCTCTATGGCTCACTCGTTTTTTTTTTTTTTTTTTTATTGATTGGATCCACTAAACGACAATACATAACAAAAAAAAAACATGCTTAAAATTAACATACATTAAATAATGTTTGCCCTTCTAGAAGTGGACACAGCATGCTTTTCTTTCATATATCTTGTTCAAATTTTATTGTTCTACTATTTATCAATATACACAACATATCGCCTATATTAACTAGAAGGATATGCCAGAGGTGTATAAAACCCACATTTCACCTGTAAGGTTTAGGTCCCAAGTGATAGGGGTGAGCCTAATGCCATCAACCGGGCACAAATCCAACTCCGTGTTGCTATTGAGAATTTCCTTACGGAAAAATTCGTATGAACCCTTGTGGTCGACCCGGGCATACGCTTCTTCTTCGTGGGGTCGATGGCTGAGTCAAATTTAATTTGACTTGTCATCGTGGTGATTGTGGATTGCCACTTCGCTTTGGAGGGTTTGCGAATTGCCCAGGGTGCGCCGGACGTAGGGAATCGTTGTGTACGTCACTCGGAGAGGCCCCTTTCATGCACGCATACGCTAAGTACTAGACCAAAGGGGCAGATAACTATTAAATTTAATTGTACTATTAAATTAAGTAAAGTCTTCTTTTAAAATTACAGATAAAAAACTGTCTCCAAGAAAAAGAGTCGTTAGAAATCTTCGCATCGTTTCTCGACATGCACGTATCAAGTTTACCTCGGCAGGCGAACAAACTGCATGAGATCTGCAAAGGAATCCCTTTCTACATACGGTTGATTGGAGCTCAACTTGCCGAGAACAAGGAGAGACTGATGGATGACCCCAAGCATTGGAACCATTATGTGAAGAAGTTTGAGAAGAAGGAATACTTTTTGTAAGTGTTTTTTTACTTTTTTTATGATACATAATAAGTTAATATTAATAATCATTATTGAACGAAATGTGGGCTATCGCGTATGGATTCGCCGCTAGAGGTGCTTGTGTAGTGTAAGGTCTTCTGAAATGTTAAATGTCACTATTTGCGGGTTGGCTATGCGGTATTGTATGACCTCATTTAAAATTTCACAGTGTTTGTCTTCAAAACGCCCTAAATAACTGTGCCTCTATAAAACGTATAAAATCAATGGTTGGAATAAATCAATGTCTGTCAACAAACTTTGTCAGACCTTACTCTACAGCGGCGCCACCTGGTGAGACAAAATTGATCATTGGAATACGAATACTTCACGGAAAACAGATTTAATATATATTTAAGTAGAATCTAAATTTATTAAGTAATTGATACAGGTTAATATGTATTACCTTATCCATTTAAGACTCGTGATATAAGTGACGTAACGATGTGTACACAAGAGAAGCAATGTAACAAAACAATGTGAGAAACAAAACAATGTACCTAATACCAAAAAAGCACAAGCTAACCAAATAGCACAAAAAGTATGTAAATTTGTATAAATCGTGGTATATTTTTGACTGTTTATTTCGCAGCATTTGTCGTATATAGATTTTGTTGTTTAGAACTTTGTAACCAGCTCCTTTAGTACGGCTTGCCACACTTTACATTAAAGCTTACAGTTTTACATATTTTCATAGAAAAAGATATCCGCGAAAACGTGTCGTGACGTCCTGTCTGCGTGCGCATCTTTTTTGTATAACCTACGCCGTGTTGACGCTGACGCTTCCTTCCAACTGCAAGCTTAAGATTCAACGATGACGTCAGTATAACGTAGATATCATCATAGAAACGTCAATTGCTTTTGACGTTGCTGTGTTAATGACTACGTCATAGTCTAATTTAAATGAGTTTAAAAATGTATTTAGAGTAACTATTATTTAAAGCGTTTTGAGACAAACTTTTTGTGAACTTCAGAGAACAGGCGAAAAAACTATCAGTATACCCATGCACTAAAATATCCTATAAATATATATAAATACCTTTCAATTCCAGTATGACACGACACCAAAGCAACAACCTAATGAAGACCATAGAAGTGTGCATAAACTCACTAAACGAGACAGTACGCCCTTTATACAGGCGCCTCAAAATCCTACAAGACAACGTCAAAGTACCAGCCAAAGTGTTGAGCAAACTATGGAACAGAGATGTACATGAAGTGGAAACAATCATGAAGCAACTGCGTAGCAAGTCCTTAATCATTGAAGTGTACGACCGCGAACAAAAGAACTACCTCTACGAAGTACATGACTTAATAATGAATTATCTAAGAAACACGGGGGAAGATGATAGCAAGAAAATACACGCTGAATTCTTAAACAGTTACCGTTATGATAATACTTCAGCGCCGGTAGAAATTGTCGATGACGGGTATATAGCGTTTTATATCGGCTATCATATAAAACATACGGAGAACTTAAATGGTTTATGGAGTTTGTTTAGTAAGTTGTTCCTGGACTTGAGGTTCTTGGGCAATAAGGTGAGGCTGACGGGATCTTCGGATGTGATGGCCGATCTTCAGAAGTATGAGTCCTATATTAATACTGATGTAAGTTGTTTACTTTGTTATTTATTTAGTTATATAAGGCAAATCAGTCTCCTTGTTGGTCCATTGAGTGAATAGCGTAGATGCGACCAGATTTTGGGTTGCAGAAGTGTTATTTTGGTTATTAAGTTGGGAAAATTTCAAAAGCCGTATGAAATCTGGAACTGCGCCCGGTAGATGGCGATAAGCTTATCGTCTATCACATGTAACCTAAACACGACGTTTGAAAGAAAACATTACATCATGCCTACATTACCGAGAAGGGTGTGACAGAGGTACACAACACCCACACCTCACCTGTTATATTTAGGTCCCATGGAATAGGGGGTGAGCCTATCGCCATCCACCAGGAACAATTCCAGCTCCGTGCTGCTATTGAGAATTTTCTGACGGAAATTTTACAAATAACACTGCCCGACCTGGGCATCGAACCCGAGACCTCAGTGAGAAGCGCATACGCTATCATTAGATCATCGAGGCAATCATAGTCGTGTTATCTTATGTTCTTGTAAATAATTAAAATGCAGTAAAAATGGCGCCAATTCTTTTTTTTTTATAAAAAGCTTACTTGTAATTTGCAAATACAAATTACTAGTATTCTTATTAATCTCCCCCTGCTAAGCTTAATTCGCTTGTGTTAGGAGGAAGTTCACGTCCGTGGTGTAATGGCCAGGATTCGAACCCACGACCTCTCGATCGTAAGACCGATGCCTTATCCATTGCGCCACGATTCAATTATTTATAATTTCAGAAGCTGGATCTGGACTTGCTGTACAGCATCAAGTCATTCCTGGGCACCCACGGCGCAGATCTGCACTACTACCCTTGCACTAACATAGTACAGAGCATTCTGCAGCACGAGTCCAAGGGCATCCTGTACTCGAAGGCTAGCGAGATCGCTCAGGAGAACTGCAATAAAAATGAACTTTACTTTGATTTCTTGTGAGTATCATGTTAATTAATATGAACAAGCTTTCATCCATGGATTCATACATATACGGGGTGGATGCGACATAGCGACATTTATTGAAACCACAGCTTCTATACATGGTAAGTATCAATTTCCACCGGATAAAAATTCTCTGGCGAAAAAAAAAATCACGTTCTCCGAACAATTTGAACATTGCGATCGTGCAATTTGTTCGGAAGACGTGGATTTTTTTTTCGTCAGAGAATTTTTTATCCATGTATAGAAGCTGTGGTTTCAATAAATGTCGCTATGTCGCATCCACCCTGTATATATCAACACACATATACATACGTACTCACACACCACCACACATACATACGAGTACATCCTTCAAACATTATACACCAACATTAACTCTAATTAACACTAACCACTTACCACTTTACCGAAGACATAGGGCCATGAATGAAACATTTAATGGTAATGCATAAAGGTACTGCCCTGGTGACTTCGTTCCAAAATAATTAACTTATTGCCTCGGCTCTTTCTTTGTTTCCTCTCTAGTTTGAGCTAGTGTAAGGCTGGTTTTACTGTCTCACTGCTGGGCAGCGCGCTGTTAACAGTTATATATATATATTTGACGACTGGATGGCGGAGTGGGTAGTGTACCTGCCTGCGACGCCGAGGTTGTGGGTTCGATTACCACTTAAGACAAATCTTTGTGTGCATGAACATGGAGGTTTGTCTTAGTCTGGGTGTTTCTATGTATAATAAGAATGTATTTACAAAAAGAAAAGTTTATATTATTATGTAGTATCAGTTATTCTAATACCCATAGTACAAGCTCTGCTTAGTTTGGGACTAGATGGCGTTGTGTGTGAGTTGTGAAATATTTATTTATTGATATACTGTGAGGCTGTTGCGAGCTTGAGCAGCGCCGTTCAATGTTAGCAGATATAGAACTGTTTCCAGCAGCGCGATAAATCCAGCCTTAACATTGAACGGCGCTGCTCAAGCGCGAGACTTTGATATCAACTACTACCCCATACATATTCTGAGAACGCGCGCTCTCCAACGGCGCTGCCGAAACGCGTAACGATTAAAACAGCCTAACATCTTGCAGCCCATACAAACTTGGTTATTTAATATTATTTTCTTTTGAGAAAGAATGTTTATTTCTTCGCAATATGTTATATTATTGGTATTATTATTTTCCTTAAAGATTTGGTGTTGCAATAACCTGAAATATTGTCAAAAACAAACAAATTGTATGATTTTCTTTTTAAATGATGGTGCACATAAGTTTCTAACCAGCTGATTTAATGATGCAATACTTATCGAAGCTGGCACAAAGATTATTCTTTTTAATTTGGACTTATCCATATTATTTTTAGAATTTATTTTATTTATTTATTTAGATTATTTTTATTTGCTCTGTAAGCGCCCTGTGGGGTTTATTATAAATTATTTAACTTTTACTGAAATACATATAATAATACACACCTAGTTTAGACACCAGTCTCTCTACAATATTACTGTCAAAATAAGATAAGGTCATCTTTATTGAAGTTTTTAAAATATGACAGTGAGATAATAAATGCATTTTTATCCTCATTTATTTATTATCCCACGGTTGAGTAAAAAATAAGTTCAGATTAGCTTTGGTAATCGTGAATCTTTTTTGTTTAGTTATTTATGTATCTTATATTATTGTTATTACATTACAGACACGAACAAAATGTGGATGAGATAAAGCACTCGACGATCGACGTCAAAGAAAAGATACGGGCCGTTTGCTTTCTTGGAGATTTTGTACTAGTCGGTACTAATTCTGGTGTTATTAAGGTATGTTATTCCTCAAACATCCTCAGACTTTCTACTTGTTTAATGTAACGCTAATGATATCTTTCTACTTGTTATTTGCATACACTTTTAGTTGTTTCTATTTTTTCGCAAATCTGCAACAAACAATTTTTGTTAAGAATATCGCGGTCCCTGTTTCCCAGTGACTTTAAAACAGATCCCATGCGGTCATTATTACATTTTATTTGTATATAGTATGATAGTAGTATTGGTTAGTAAAGGTAAATTAAAAGGTTCAAGGTCGCTCAGCGTGTCGCTAAGCTGAAGTGGCAGTGGGTCGGACAGATGTTCGTTGGGGCAAAAAAGTACCCGAGTGGCGGCCACGAGCTGGCAAACGCAGCGTAGGACAAGTCGTTGTTTTCCGTAGGCCCAAAACTGCGCGCTGTGGAAATTGATCGGTGAGGCCTATGTCCGGCAGTGGACGTCTCTAGGCTGATGATGATGACCGCCTAGTAATATACTGTATGTATTTGACTTGCCAACACATTTGTCGTGTTCCCAGTTCTTCCACATCCCCACGAACAAGGTCCGCAAGGAGCTCCGCGGGCCGGCGGCGGGCGTGGCGTGGCTGGGCGCGGCGTGCGGGCGCGCGCTGGTGGTGGCGCTGTTCGGCGACGGCTCCGTGAAGCTGTGGCACGTGGACGACGTGCAGTACGACGACCACGACGTCATCGATGAAGGTACGCTTTGAACAATTGTATTGCATTTGACTATGCTTAGCAATCTATTAATCTTTTTTTTTAATTTTAATAGTTATGTATAGTAGGGATACAGTTCATAGCAGTGTAAGGATTACACTGCTATAAACTGTACGAGCCCGATACAGCCAGTACACACACTAACGAACTCGCGTGCGCGTATAACTGTGTATTAGATAACACACTAATGAAATGCTGTCTCATTCGCACTAAACGCGTCACAGTGGCGACCTGTTCTTAAAATTCGCATTTATCTAACATGAGTAGGTAGCTGTATCGGGTATAAATATTATAATTTATTTTGATAAGGATTAATAGAATGAGTAAAATAAATGCGTTTAAATGCAGTCCAAAAAAATTCAAGATTTTTAGATAAAAAAATGGTTGTTGAGCCTCACTCGACATAGATAGGTATAGTGTCTCGCGGACTTTTTTGTAGATATAAGATCTACAATTAATTAAAACATTTTATGGTTCTATCTTTTATAGTTAAGGCAGCGTACGCAAAATAAGTAACCTTTCTGGTTGATTTTTGTCCGAAAAACCCAAATATCTTACGGAACTCTATTTTTTTCCATAATTAAAATTTAGCCTATGTTTTTTGTGGATAAGGTAGCTTTCGAATGGTGAAAGAATTTTTGAAAACGGTCTAGTAGTTTTTAAACCTATTCATTACAACCAAACAAACAAAGTTTTCCTCTTTATAATATTAGTGTAGATAAAAATTATAACGATTTGGTTATCGTTATAATTTTTATCTATCTATTTTATATATCTGGGATATGGATCGTGGTGGCTTTGGAATATATAAAAAAAAAGTTGTAGAAATAATTATCTCATATTAAAAAGCGTAATTTTTTGATATAGTTATTAACCTCCACCATTGACAGACACTTAACTTGGTTCCAACCGCTTTAAGTATGCAAGTTTGTGGGTGTGACGTCTGGGGTTGACATTGTGCTAAATGTCTGCCAATGGTACAGAATGATATCTACCATCAGCTTAATAAAATCATAATATTGTGTCTATGTGTAATAAGTAGGTATTACTTACCCTTAGGGACGAACCCATAAACACACGCGTGCATATATAACAAACACACATACACACACACACCACACGTAGGTACCCACTCACTCGTACACAATTATTAATACCAATACCACACAGAATCACATGCATTAAGCATGTACTACCTTTATAATTATAATAATAAATATCTCTTTATAATTAATATCTCCGTTTCCGGTTTCGAGATATCTCCGTTTCCGGTTTCGACGTAACAATACCACTGTGATTGTCTCCGCGATAAAATAAGAAAAAAAGTAGCTGCAGGCGGCTTCGGGCTGAAAAAATACCTTGCCAACAACAACAAAGGAGTGCCGGCCCAACCAAAAGAAAAATTATTGGATAATTGCCAAGATTCAGCAACAAAAGTGAAACCGAAAACCTACAAAAACATTTGAGGTTAGAATATTACTCATTTCAAAGTCAATCTAATCTGACAATTCTGACACTTAGCACTGTCAGCGATCACCCAACGTCATTCTGTTAGGTTGGTACCGAACCGAGGGTTGCAAGCACAAGAAAACGTTTCTACATTAAGTTTATACGTTCCGTTCCACGAAATTTGATCTGTCAAATATGGAAAATCAATTCCAAAATTTATTCGATAAAATAAAATTAGAAATGCAAAAACAGTCGGCTGAACTGACTGTGTCTCTCACCGAAAATATAATGCAACGCATGGATGAAAAACTAACTCCTATCATAGAAGACAACGAAAAACTAAAACAAAAAATCTGTAAACTGGAGGAGGAGATAGAGTTTTTGAAAAGAGACAAGAAAAGTAACAACATAATTATTTATGGATTAGAGGAGCGAGAAACATCAACATCAGAGCTATTTCAGAGCATCATGGAGACCTTAAATGCAGACCTTAATATTTCTATACAAGCGAATGAAGTAAACAAACTATACCGTCTGGGTAAAAACAAAACCCCGAACAAAGTGAGACCTATTCTATGCTCGCTCACAAGCGGATGGAAAAAGGAAGAGATTATGAAGAAAAAAAAGAGTTTCAAGACATTATCAGTATCGGAGGACTTTTCAAAGGAAGTTATGGAAAAAAGGAAAGCGTTACAGCCAGAACTTCTGGAAGAGAGAAAAAAGGGAAACATAGCTTTTCTAAAATACGACAAGCTCATAGTCAAAGGCACTAACACCGACAAGCGAAAAAGAGAGCCAACTACTTCACCGCAATCACCCGCAATAACTCAACCTAAAAAACAACAAGTATTAAGTACCTTCAAATCTAACAGGACAAACGCCTTCGATGTCATGAGATCGCGATCGAACTCTCTAACCAACAACTCTGCAAACAACAACCAATAGCAACTAACAACCGGAAAACGGACATTCCAAACCACCTACGAAAACCGAAAAAAAGAAACAACACAACCTTCCCCAAGCCGATTGGTCATCGTGGGGAATAGAGACCACAACCCTCCAAACAATAAAAAACAACACCAACAACAACGACAACAGGAACCACAAAATGAAATAAATCAAGAGGAATCAACCAAACAAACATGGACCCAAACAAATCACAGAGATACCGACCGTCCCCACTCAAAAAGGCAAACAAAGTCAATAAAACAAGAAAAGCAACAACGAAATGCCGACAGCCTATATTTATGTACACTAAACACACGAACCTTAAGAACACCAGAAAGTTTGCACGAACTAGAGCTAGCTATCGAAAAGATCAAATGGGACATCCTAGGCATAAGCGAGATGAGAAGAATAGGAGAAGGAATTGAAGAAAGGAACCAATATATCATGTACTACAATGGTGAAGTAGCAGGACAGAGAGGAGTAGGCTTTCTGATAAAATCAAAGCTCAAAAACCAGATAGTGGGGTTTGAAGGCTTATCGGATCGGTTAGCTGCAATGCATATCATGATACCAGGATATAAAAAGCAGTGGACAATAATCCAAGTTTATTCACCGACAGAGCAAGCTACCAAAACGGACATTGACAAGTTTTACCACAATCTTAGCGAAGTCACCGAAAAATACTCAGACAACAATATAGTAATCATGGGAGACTTCAATGCTCAAGTGGGTACCCAAAAAGTAGGAGAAGAGCACGCAATAGGGCAGTTCGGAAATGGCAAAAGAAGCAAAAACGGCGAAAAACTGGTAGAATTCCTGCTGGAACAAAACTTAACACTGCTTAACTCCATGTTTAACAAAAAACAAAAAGCTAAATGGACTTGGATATCCCCAGACGGAAAGGTAAAAAACGAGATAGACTATATAATGACGAACAAAAGAAGATGTTTTAGCGACACGAGCGTAATACAAAACCTTAATTTCAATACAAACCATCGCATGGTACGCTGCTGTCTATCTGAACGCGGTCCGAAAAAACCTAGACCGAAAGCATTGCAAATGAATTACTTACAACTACTTCCTAACAAAAAGACCTCAAACGATTCTACAGAAAACCTGATGGAAATTGTAACTTCGAAAAAGAATTTGAACGAAAAATATGTCAGAATCGAAAACAAGCTTAAGGAACAGATACGAACATCAGTTAAGAAGGGCAAAGAGTCATATCTAAGTCGAGACACACTAAAACTGATCGAAGACAGAAGGAACTTAATAGCTAGGAAGGATAAGAAAAACACCAAAGATATATCGAGCCTAAGTAAACAAATTCGAGAAAACATGAGAAAAGACAGAAAAAACAAAAGAATTGCAACCCTAGAAGAACACATTACCAAAACAGGAGGCACACGAAAAGCTCTTAAAGAACTTAGCGAAAAGGGGAAAGAATGGATACCAAAGCTAAAAGACAAGAATCGACCAACTACCAAACGCACTGATATTCTAAATATAGCAACGGACTACTATCGCTCGCTATATTCAAAACAGATGAACCTAACCTCACCCACTATTGAACCAAGACTGCAAAATACGACAAGAGAAATCGCAGATGTGCCAGAAATACTACAATCAGAAATTGAAAAGGCAATAAAAAGTCAAAAGATGGCAAAATCTCCTGGACCAGACAGAATCCCAAACGAGCTTATGAGAGGAACAATTGAAGAACTGAGTCCAGCACTAACAAAAGTCTTTAATGAGATACTCTTTACCGGCAACATACCAAGCCAATGGGCGGAATCTCATATTATACTTTTATACAAGAAAGGTTCAAAGGATGATATTGGCAACTACCGACCTATAGCTCTCATTTCAAATGTGTATAAGGTATTTGCAAAAGTTATTTTGGAAAGAATATCAAACAGGCTGGACGAAAACCAACCTGTGGAACAGGCAGGATTTAGGAAAAACTTCAGTACAATCGATCACATACACACCATTAAACAACTATTACAAAAATACAACGAGTACAAAAAACCTATCTACCTAGCCTTCATTGACTACTCCAAAGCTTTCGACAGCCTTAAACACGAATATGTATGGCAAAGCCTTAAAGATCAAGGAATAGAAGAAAATTATGTGAACATCATTAGAAAAATTTATTGCGAAAGCAAAGCTTGCATAAAGTTAGAATCTTTAGGGACTACTTTTCCGATAGACAGGGGGGTCAGACAAGGCGACCCACTCTCACCAAAATTATTCTCGGCAGTGCTGGAACAAATGTTTAGGAATCTGGATTGGGATCATTTAGGACTTAATATAAACGGATTACGATTGAACCATCTAAGATTCGCGGATGATCTAGTCATACTGGAGGAAAACCCAAAAGCTCTGGAATCAATGATACAAGACCTAGCAGACAAAAGTCGAGATGTGGGTTTAGAAATGAATTCGACCAAGACCAAAATGATGACAAACTCAATTGAGACAGACATAACCATAAATGGACAAGATATCGAATACGTAACGGAGTACGTGTACCTGGGGCAGATCATATCACCTAGCGACCAAATGACAAAAGAAGTCAACAAAAGAATTGCCGCTGGTTGGAAAAAATTTTGGGCGCTAAAAGAAATCATGAAATGCAAAGAACTAGGCTTAAAGACCAAAAAAAAGACCTTTGACACGTGTATTCTTCCCTGCATCACTTACGGCTGCGAAACTTGGGCTCTAACAAAGCATCATAGAGACAAACTCGCAAAATGCCAAAGAGCCATGGAAAGAAGCATTTTAGGGCTAAAGCTGAAGGACAAGGTCAGGAGTATAGACATCAGGCACAAAACCAGGCTAACCGACATCTTAACACGTATCGACCAACTAAAGTGGAGATGGACGGGACATTTACTCCGTTGCAATAAACATAAGTGGAGTAAAGCTGTGACAGTGTGGTACCCAAGGGATGGACACAGGAGCCGAGGTCGTAAGGTCAGAAGATGGGAGGATGAGCTCAGGCTAACCGTGGGCCCTCTCTGGACCAGAGTGGCGACAGACAGGGGACAGTGGAAGGCGTTGGAGGAGGCCTATGCCGTAAGGCACACTGAGGTTAGGGACATAATGTAAATATAGTTTATATAAGTAGAAATTAAGTTAAAGTGGAAATGTGTACCTATTTTCGGAATAAATGGCTTTATTATTATTATTATTATTACCTTTATAATTTACTGTTTGTTTACTGTTAATATTTTATTTTATTTTACAAAAAGAAATGTTATACCTATAGTACATGATTTGAATTATTTATTACATAAAATTTCTAAATTAAGTCCAAATTGTTATAAAAATGTTATTTCAAGGATACGGGCCTGGTGCCTTTAATACAAGTTGTTTTTAACAACTTAGCAAAGGTGCCGGTCACCACATAACATGAGACTGTAATAATTTTAAGGATTTGTAGTTTTATTAGTAATATTTTAAAACTATGTAATATTTCTGTAATTGTGGTGAAATAAACTTATTATTATTATTTACAAAAAAAAGAAAATGTATGCATGGATTAGTATCAGTTATTTTAGTATCTATACTACAAGCTCTGCTTAGTTTGGTACTAGATGATGTTGTGTGATATTTATTACCCGACTGCGTCAGAAGGAGGGATATTAATTTATATTTTATTCCTTAAATTACAGAATCAGAAGACACATACAACAGTCACTACAGCGACACAGAAACCATTAACCCAAAACTGGGCGCATACCTCAACTGCCGGTGGTCCACCAACGAACAATACTTGATCATGCACACAAAGAAAATGATTGTACTATACAACCCCGGACCCAACGAGACTAAAAGAATCCGTGCTACTATAGACAACTTTGATAGGGACCAAGAAATCTTGTGTTGTGTGCCTTGCAACCACGATCGGTATGTGATCGTGGCCACAACGAGGGGTAGTAATAAATATGTGGAGGTGATAGAACTGAAGACGAAGGAGAGAGTGATCACGTTCGAAGAGACTGATATTGTTTTAGATATGGTTACAGTTCCTGGTAAGTTTTTTTTATAAAAGTAATTATTTTGATACAAGATATAAGCTTGCATGCAGGATAGATAATATTGGTTATACATAGTTCTACATGCTTTGCCATCTTAGGCGTACCAAATGTAATAAGGTAGTAAGATAGTAAGTATGGTAGTTTCATTTAACTTAATATCAGAATCACAAACAATTTATATAATAGCATGGGGTATCATTAGGAACATTAGATTTTTACTTCTTAAAAATTTCCATAGATGGCGTTATGTATAGCAATGCAAAAATAATAAACGCTATTGTTCAACTTTTGACCAAAATATGATTTTTAAAAAATAAAGCACGTATATATAAAACGTTAAAAGCATTCTTCAATTATTTCAAAGTGATTTGAGAGAAAAAAGAAATCTATGTCTTTAACTCCTAAGTCGCCGTCTTGGATACGGCACAAAATGTAAAAAATTCATGCGGTTAGGTTATTTGTGGCTAATAGATGGCGCTAATTTCAATTTTATTTTAACATTGTATGAGTGTGTGAGTGTATATTGAGTTATAAACAAATTGGAGTTCGACGCTTTTGTCACTCAGCATGCTAAATTATTGGACATTCACTTACGATGACGCGTTTAGTTTCTGAGTCTACGATTGCCTTCCAATAGTAGTTAGATATAAAATCATCATCGAACTTTTTAAATTATATAATAAATACATGTTTTTCTAATAATGTAAGTAATCATATTATATGTATTTTATAATCTAAAATAATATAGATATCAATTGTCATGTGATGTACTTCGAACAGAAACAAAACGTTTTTCTGCAATGTTTATTTACAAATAAACGGGCTGCGCGTGTTTCCTTCACTTCGGTAGAAGTTTTCGGATTGTTTGTGTGCTCTTGTGGATATTTTAAGTGAGATGTTTTTCAGATCTTTTTACAATTAAATAAATAAATAATTAATATATTTATATTGACATTATGGATATCAATAGAGTAAATAACGTAACACTCAAAATGAAGAAATTAATTAATTAAAAAGAACAAACAAATTTTAATGTATGAATAAAAATAATTAGGAGTTGAAAAGAATGATCGGTATCATTAAGAAAAACTATAATATAAGAAAATAATAGGATAAAGATGTGAATGAAAAACAATATTATGAATGCCAATGAGTATAAAGAAAAATGTTATTAATAACAAATTCGGAAAATAATTGCGATTTTATGAAGAAATTTTTTTATGAAAAACAAAGCGCACCCCTAGATACACTAGTGGGTATTTATACATGTTTTTTGTACTGAGTGATATGACTAAAACCTCCCTTGTCTTCTTCCTTCAAAGCAATCTTAGTCTAGCTAAGAATTTCTATAATAAGATTGCTACAAAAATACGTTTTTGCGAACGAAGACAGTTGTAGGAACAATGCTAAGCAAACATGATTGCACGTTTTTATAAACAGATTTTAGATTTTTCGATCAAACTTTACCAGAAATAAATAAAGATTACCTACTTTCTTTAGCAACTCTTTTATTGACTTAAGACGTTTAAATTGTCTTTACATTAATGTTGAAATACTTGAAATTATTATTTGAAGTAGGTACCTATAGGCAAAATAAGTAACAACGTTAATAGATATTATATCGTCCTTGGGAACAACAGAAGATTCACTCCCTAACGAAAGTCAAGTTTATTTTATGTAAAAATTATACCTACACCTCGCCTGAGGTACCCACTTGCACCACAGATAATATAATACTAGTCTTGCACGCAAAATTGAAACTTATTACAGCGCGCGAACTGTGAATGTTCTAAGCGCGGCGATCTGTTATGGCTAGGGGTTGGAAGACCGCTGCGCTCCGCCGCGCCGCGCCGCCGCGCCGTCGCCGCGCTCCGCCGTAACCGCTTAAGCGCCAGCCCAATGCAGTACTGCTTCGCGGGAGTAGCCCCGGCTATTTATACCTAATCTATGAATTGAAACATCCTTGGCATAGATAGGCTCCAATTTGTTAGTGGTATACCTACCAAGTTTGACAGGAACACTGAGAACCAGTTTAGCGCATAGCACGGCTAAGTGCATCATTCAAGCGTGCTAACAAAAGCTCTATCATATTAAAATGAATTTATTCTTGGGTGAATGATATTGTATTGTATAACCTTAAAAATGAAACAACTAACATAAGTCTAAATAAAAATCAATTGCAATAGAAAGTAATCATTATTTAATTACATTACATTTTAAATCGCAAAACATTAAAAAATCGTTTGATATTTTGAATGAAGCAGTGTTATAGCGCTGTAGAAGGTCAAACGTCATGGTAATGTAACATACTGACACGGACACGCACAAATGCAGATAGATAATAATATTCTAAAACATTGACAGCTTTGGCACGCACACAGACACATTCTTACGCACACAAGGACGACATGTACCTATGTTACCTTTTGCAAAAGCTAGATGGCGTTAGGGTAGCGCGGTTGAGACTACTCACAAGTACGGCCATCTATTGGCATAAAAAGTGAATTAAAGTAGCTCACAGAAATAATTTTTTTAAGGTGGCGTCAATTTTTTGTATGAGATTGGGTATCTGTACTAGTATTATATTATCTGTGATAATAGTCAATATTGAAAAATGTATACAAAACAAGTAGAAGTTTTGAAGTGAAGGTTCAATTACTATAATTTAAGATAGTTGAAAACTTAATTAATACAGTTAAATTAACTATACAAAGGATTCAAGAGATATCTTTTGCAAAAAAAAATTAAAAACCTATAAAATATACCCACATAACAAACACAAATGAAAATTCATCCATCTCTACTCAATCACACTGTTAACACATTTGACCATCCATCCGCAAACAAATGACAGTCAGGGTTGGAATCCAGGAGAGATATATCCAATCTATGTGTGTATGTTTGTTTGTTTGTATGTTTCACCGTAGCGCCATAACTACTGAGCGGATTTAAATGAATGAGATGTCATTAGATTCGTAAGAATAGGCCAGGTGCCATAGGCAATTTTTTTTTTTTTTATACGTCCTACTATTTAACCGACAAGTTTTGTAGTAATTCTGTGTGTAACGTGTAATATCTAGGTTTGCTTTGTGTGTGTGAAATGTATGTTTGTGAACACCCCCGCGAGACATTAGTTTCTCCTAATGCAAGCGCCGTTTTCTTAAAAAAAATCTTTTATATTTTTGTGTTTCAGCTTCAAATCTCAGTGTTTCTATCTTTTCAGGTAGCAATAAAATAATAACACTAAAATCCAACGAAATTATGGAATATGAAGTGAGGATCAATCCTGGATCGGTGAATTCTAACACTTATCGATGTAAGAAAGTGATATCGGCAGAAGAAGTGAAGGAGAATATGTCGTTTTTGTCTATAGCGGTCAACAAGAGTGGTACACTTCTCTTTGTGTCGACGGATGATAGTAGAGTAGTGTGCGTGGACCTTAAGACTTATACGAAGTCGTTTGACCTTGAGAATAGGAGAGGGTAAGTATTTGTTTGATGCATTTTCGATTCTGTGACTAAATTTTTAATACAACTTAGAATGGAAAGGTCATTTCGTATTTAGAATGCGTTGCTTCATCACGTGTATAATGCATTTACCATTTCAAGGCTATAGAAAAAAACAAAGAATGTCGCAAAACCAAGTTTTTGAATACTCAACAAATTTAAGTTTGAAATCCTAAAAAAAGAAACATTTATTCTATAAAAAAGCAAACAAAACTTAAAATTTACTAAACAATTTATCAGAAATGGTCTCCATCTCAGCCATAAGCTGCATTGCTTTGTTGCACAGCAGCTTATGCGAAAAAGCGCTGATTTTCTTTTGATTTGCTCTATACACAGCTTTGAAATAATAAAGACATGATAGGCCCTGACTGTTTTTATGCTTTTTAAATCAAGCTACGTTAAAAAAAAGGTTTTTATGAGATTTTTTGTGACATTCCTTTTTTTGTACCCTGCATTTGTATTTTGGGCATACTCTATCAGCACAAGCTCCTTACTAATTGATAATGTTCGTGTTTAATATATCTAACTCTTTCAAAACCTTATATACTAATTTATTTTATTGATTATAATATAACAGAAGGTTTTTCTGAATTACAGCAACGTGGTGTCAATGGCGGTCAGTGAATTGACGTACGATGAATTCGAGCCTGGTTCGGACGTGCTGCTGACGGGCACCGGCACTATTGAAGATACAGCCAAAGTGTGGTACCTGGACCCGTCTTATATAGCACAAACAGCGCAAAAGAGTGGGTAAGTAGTTGTTTATCATTTATTCATTTTTAAGTAAAAATAGTATCTTTATTTACAGAAAAATATACTATTGGAACTTAAATTTAAATAGTCTAATAACTTAATCTAAACTTTAAAGTCACTGACATAAGGCCTTGTTCCTAAAATGCTGGTAGCATTACCACGTTGTATTGCGATACTAAGTCGCTGGCCGAAATATAAGCCAGCATTCAATATTTTAAGTATAGATATATATTCATTTATACGCAAGCAACGATAGCCGATTGGGCGACCGTAGGACTGCAAAGTCAAATAAAGCGATAAGATTCGTCTTTTTGAAGATATATGTGTATATATCACATAAAATATCGCTCGCTAACGGTGAAGGAGAACATCGTGAGGAATCCTGCATGCCTGAGAGTGCCGTAAAGGTGCATGGTGCATGGTCGTGTGAAGTCTACCAATCCGCACTTAGTCAGCGTGGTGGACTATGGCCCTTCTCATCATGATATTAGGCCCGAGCTCAGCAGTGGGACATGTATTAGATACAATAATGCTATTATTATTATTTATTTATTTATTGTGGTATAAGATATATCTATCATTAGTTTTATCTACCTCTCTAATAGGGTTCAATTATAGAGCAAGCGGGCGTGCGGTTTTCCGGCTGCGGATGTCATTGACACACGGCTTCTGTCTAATAGGATGAGGAATAAACTAAATATGTGCCATCCTATTGGTTGGCTGTCAAGCTGACGCCTGTGCGGACTGCTTGCACTGTCATTGAACGCTAAATGAAAATAATGTATATATAATTAAATACGAGTTAGTTTATATGGACAATCTTTTTTTTTAATTTGATAAGTACACCAACTGTATAATTAAACAGAGTCATACAGAGTATTATAATAATGTACAGGTAAATCGTATAGTAATTACACAAATCACAGACATGCATTTACATTCAAACAATTTCTATTTAGGAGACTACAAAACTACAAATATTAAATTAATAATTTTATTATTACGTTGTTTTTTTTTTAAGTTATTTACCTTGTATTAAAAAGTTTTTTTTTTTTTTTTTTTATTAATGATGTTTCTAAGCAATTAGATACGTCATAAAGATTACAATCTAGTCTAGATATAACATTAGAGACTAATGAGTAATTTAATTTTGACCTAAGCTACTAAATTAATTTATGCTAAGAATGTGTCCATTAACACCTATCTTATTGTCTCTATTATCGAAAATGACACTTTGTTCTTGTGTTCTTTTAAGATAGCACTAAACCACTTGAATCACTAATTTCACTGAACTAGCTCAAAAGGTTTCGTCCTTTTAAGTCTTCCTATGTCTGTGGTGTCAAGGAGCTGGATGGCCTCGACATTCACGTGTTGAAGAAGTCGTCGTTCATGAGCTTCAGCATACTGTTGTATTACACTGGCGACAAGGTTCACCTTCAGGTCACGATGGAGATCCTCATTTCTGATGTACCAGGGTGCATTCACAATTCCCCTTAATACTTTATTCTGAAACCTTTGGATTATTTGGATGTTACTTGGTTTGGTACAGCCCCAGAGCTGTATACCATAAGTCCACACTGGCATGAGGACTTGTTTATAAATAAGTATTTTGTTATGCACCGACAACGTGGAATGTTTACCCAGCAACCAGTACATTTTTTTATAGCGAAGTTCCAACTCACTGCGTTTCTTTTTGACATGAGCCTTCCAGCGAAGTTTTGCGTCTAGTGTCATACCAAGGTACTTGGCTGAGTTCGCATACGGTATTATAAGGTGATTCAGATATACCGGTTGATAGTTGGCCTTTTTGTTAGTAAAGTCTATATGTATCGATTTGGATTCATTTAGTTTTATACGCCACTTCTTTGTCCAGTAAACAATGGTATTGACGGCAGCTTGAACCTTTTCCACAGCTTCTGCATGAGTGACTCCTGTAGCCATGATAGCTGTGTCATCCGCGAATGTGGCAATTATATTGTTTTTTAGCTCTGGAATATCACAGGTGTACAGTAGGTACAGCACGGGACCAAGGACACTTCCCTGTGGTACTCCAGCTTTTATTGGCGTCAGTTGCGAATACGCATCTTCTTGTCTTACTCTAAACATCCTTTCTTTAAGGTATGATTCCAGTAACTCAGAAAACTGTCTTGGAAGCATCTTTCATAACTTAAAAGTTAAACCTACATGCCACACTTTGTCAAACGCTTGTGCTACGTCCAGGAAAACTGTAGAACAGACTTTCTTTTCTTCTAGAGCCTTTTCTATAGTATTGGTGATACGATGAATTTGATCAACTGTAGAGTGGTTAGCTCTGAATCCAAATTGGTAGTCAGGAATCAGTTCTCGTTCTTCTATAAGAGGCTTCAATCGTCTCAATAGAAGCTTTTCTAGTAGTTTTGAGGTGATTGGTAGAAGCGATATAGGTCTGTATGACGCAGCCTCATGTGGTGGTTTCCCTGGCTTGGGTATCATTATCACTTCAGCAACTTTCCAGATTGTCGATACATGTTTTAATCTGAACGTAGCATTGATTAGCGTAGTTAGTTTGACAATAGCTCTTCGAGGCAGATTTTGAAGCACTACACCCGTTATAAGATCATATCCAGGTGATTTCTTGTGAGCTAGATGTTTTATCTCAAAGTAAACCTCTTTTGGCGTGACTAGTTTAATTTCTAATTCATCTGCTGATGTTTCGTCAAACAAAATATCTTCATCAATTTCTTCATCATTTGGTTGAAAAATTTGTTCCAGATGATCTGCGAATCTTGATGCTTTTTGTTGGTTACTTGTGGCCCACTGTCCATTAATTTGCTTGATGGGAGAAGCATGAACAATGGGTTTATTAAGATGTTTTGTAGCTTTCCATAGAGAGTAATCTGTCGCCTTAGAGCTTGTTAGTTGTCTGAGGTAGGTACTTGTGGTTTCGTCATTAAATGCCTGAATTGCTTTACTGAGTTTTTTTGTCAGGTTATTCAATAGGGTTTTATCTGGCGGATATCTCGTTTGCTGCCACTTTCGTCGCTGTGCCCGTTTTTGGACTAGGAGATTTCTTATTTCAATGGGATAAGAATGACTCACCTGTTTTCTCTTAATTTCAGGTGTGTTTTGCCAAGCGCAGCGCTGGATATTAGACATGAATTCATATATTTCAGTATCTAGTTGCTGTGTGGTTTTAAGTGGTACTTTGAGATCAATAGAATCATCTAAGTCCAACTTGAAGCTATCCCAATCAGTATTTTTATTTACTAAGGTGGGGTATTTTTCTCTAGGCATTATGTTCGCACTGAGTGTTAAAATTATGGGGGAGTGGTCTGAATTCATGTCATAACCTTCCTTGATGTGCAATGTGTATTAAAAAGTGACAATATGTATAATTTATTTATTTAACTTATACACTTTTTTAAATTATAGATTTATAACTAAATTACCCACTATAATTCAGTTAAATTAAATGTAATATAAATTTATATGTATTTACTAATATTAGTTAAAATTATTTGTCATGAAGTGCCTGTATGATGCAAATTTCATGGCAAAGAGGTTGATGGAGTTGTTAGACGCGATGGATATCGCGATGATTATCTCAGCTCATATACTTAGATAGTATTATTACGTGGCTAAGTTTAACCTTTTCAGCTAAGTTTAATTGCTTGTGTTAGGAGGAAGTTTCACTTCGGTGGCCAGACCAGGATTCGAACTGATAACCTATATATCGCAAGCCTGATGAATTATACAACGGGCTACTGCCGCTTACAATTTATTACTAATTCGTACGTAACTATGAAATTTCGTTGGGGTTTTCTACGTATGTCTGTCTATATACGCACCATATTTACCGACGACCGGATGGCGGCGTGGGTAGTGTACCTGCCTGCGACGCCGAGGTCGCGGGTTTGATTCCCGCTTAAGACAAATCTTTGTGTGTATGCATATGGAGGTTTGTCTTAGTCTGGGTGTTTCTATGTATAATAAGTATAAAAGAAAAGTAAATATTTATTAGTATCAGTTGTTCTAGTACCCATAGTACAAGCTATGCTTAGTTTGGGACTAAATGGCGTTGTGTGAAAGTTGTGAGATATTTATTTCATCATTGTTGTTGTCTGCGCTTTCTCGGTAGCTTTCATAAAACGTTTCATTCGGGAAATCAAGTCAATGCAAGTCTCATTAAAATCAGTTCTGTTGTTTATAAAATGTGGAAATAAATAAGAAAATACTAAAAAACGGTTTAGGTTCCTAGCACCAAAGTTGTATTGTGCAGTTCGTAAACAGGTTGTGTGTCAACCAATACAAATGTAAATTTTGTTCCATTTGTATTGGTTGACACACAACCTGTTTACATATTGTTTGTGTCAGTAAGATGGAGCTTGTAGCTGGTAACCTGGGTCAATGAGTGTTGAATTGTTTAATTGAAAGCCAGGTGAAGGTAAATCTTCACTGAAGATCAATGTCATGTATGTAGGCAAAGGTAAATAATATGATCTTTATTTTTAATATATGTTATATTATTTTACAGGCGAGTTCGTCTAACAACAAATTTCGACGTGAGTTTCGTGAGTCCCTCGTCACCCCAAACTCCAAGCACCACTTCCAACAGTGGCACTGAAAGCGCCGGCAACACTCCCAAGCGTCACCAATCCTTCGCAAACCATAGAGAAGTGTCCAAAAGGATGCTAAAGAACACGCTCAGTTTGGACCGGCATTCACTCAAACCATTGAATCTGAAGGGGATCTGCAATAATAATGATAGTGTGCCGCAACCGCTGCTGGCGGTTGTTGATGATAAGAATAATATTCAGGTATGTTTGCTTGATTTCTCTTTAGCCAGAATCTTTTTTGAGCTCTTGTTTTGATGTATCTTTAGGGTATTCTTCGCTCTGACGGCCATAGCTGTGCGATCAGGATTATTTCTTTACCTTTACCTATTTTTTTTTACCTATAACAATTGCCTTCATATCCTATAAATCCGACGACCTGGTCATACCACCTCGCCGCCAGTGCAAAGGCACCCTACTGTTGAAAAGTATTGTATTGTTTGAACATTTGTACAGAAAAGTAGATATTGTTGCTTGATTTCTCTTCGGCCAGAATCTGGTGTGAGCTCATAATATACAGACAACATTAATTAGTTTTGATGTATCTTTAGGGTATTCTACGCACTGACGGCTATAACTGTGTGACCAGGTTTTTTTATACATTTGACGTTACACAACAATTATTATTATTTTAACCTTTTTTTTTACCTATAACAAGGTAATTGCCTTCATATCCTAGAAATCCGATGACCTGGTCAAGCAACCATGCCGCCAGTGCAAAGGCACCCAAAAATCAAATCTAATCATTTATTTCCATGGGCCCCAAGGGGCGCTTGAACACGTCAAAAAAACAAACATCAAAAACAAAAATATAACATTAAAATAAAACTTAGCTAATTAAATTATAATACTTATTGTAATAAAATGATTTGACACCGGAGAGGAGCTTAGATTGACTTTAATTCAACTTAGAAATTTGAATTAAAATCAATCCAAGTACCAGCTCCGATGGATATTGCATTGCATGGTATTCTCAATAAAGTCAGTTCAGTCAATTCTCAAAGTGTCAGTTCTCAAATTCTCATACGATAATAGAGACAAAGAGATAGGTGTTAATGGACACATGCTTTGCATAAATTAATGTGGTAGCTTTTAGGCCAAAATTAAATTTCGAATTAGTCTCTAATTAACACGCTTATATTAGCTTCACCTGTATGTATGTATGTATGTAACCGACTCCTTTGGACTCGATTTTGACCCACTTTAAACGGACAGATTTCATTCAAATTTTGCACACCTGTCAAAGATCGATGACAATGCAATAATCCAAAAAAAAAATTAAAAAAAACGCTCTTAAATCAACCATAGTTTGCTCGATAGACGAAAAATATGGCACAGAGCGCCCCACGCTTTTTCACAATTATACTAGTATTTTTTGTTCATTACCATTTTCAGCTTATATTAGGAATTATTTTTCACTTTTTAGTTAGAAGAACTTTAAAAGCGTGTTTTTTAGTTTTTTTAAACTATTATTTATTTTATATCTAGACTAGATAGTAATCTTTATGAATCTAATTGTTTGGAAACATCATAAAAAAATAAAAAAGAGTTTTTTAAAGGTTTAAAAAAATGTGGTGTTTTTAAAGGTTTAAAAAAAAAACCACAAAACACTGCTATCTATAAACAAATGTTTCCAAACTCCATAAAACTGGGTATATTAAAAATAATATCAACTCTCATTCCTACAGGTAATTCGCGGCCTAAAAGTGCTAGCAGAAATAACAGAAAAGTCGGACGAGTACATAACTCAAGTGAAGATCGCGCCGTGCAATCAATACATATTCTACGGACTCAAATCCGGCACCGTCAAAAAATATACCCTACGCACTAAAGAAATAGACACCATAATGGACGTGTATAGCAAAGTGCAGTTTTTAAACTTCGTTAATCAAAATCTGCTCATAGTCGCGGGCGAAAATAGATGTTTGATGGCGTACCAGTTGTGTCCGGATACGGGCGTGTGGAAAACTGAAATGATGCAGAAAGGGAATAATAATCTTGGATCGCAGGAGTTGCTCAATGGGATACACGGTAAGGCAGTGTTTAGTAAGAAATATAATTTTCCAAAAAAAAAACCGATTTCAATTACCTACTAATAATGCTTATAAAATAAAAACTACTAGACCAAACTGGAAGAAATTTTTATAGGACCACATGGCAGCTATTTTGCGTCGAACAAAAAAAGAATCATGCGAATCGGTCCATTAACCGCGACGTAATCGATGTACATAAATAGAAAAAAAACATACCGGCCGAATTGAGAACCTTTGCTTCTTTTTGGGAAGTCGGTTAAAAAGATCCTCTGTCATACTCTATTCTGATAAGCACAGAAGTTTTTCTTTTTTTCTCTCGTCTGATCATTTTCATCTAAATTTAAATCTCAGAACGCCTAACATAGATTTTTCTATCTTAAAAGGAGACTCCTATCAATGCTGTAACACCTATTTGTTAATAAAATGGTAAATTTTTCATTTTCATGGCATCTCAAGTCATTATTAGGAACATCTGTTTTGTGAAAAAGAAAAGTTTTGTTAGATCTGCAAAAACTTTCTCTGTATTATATATAACTGTTAAAAATAAAAATAAAGAATCGCTCATTCTTAATTATTTTGATGTTCTTTTTAAATTGCCTTAATTATATTTTCTTTATTTATTGATTTGCATCTATAAACATTTACCATACAAATCTTTCAGGCAGGAAACATCGTAGCAGTCCCTCAGAAAGGTTATCGAGTTCCGGCAGTGAGTCCAGCATTAGCTCGAAGGACCGTCTTTTCTCCAACGGTGAGAAGAGAAGTCTTTGCAAAGGCAGTGGGCTGGTCGACTGCTTCTGGAACCCAGATCTGGGCATCATCACCGTAGAGCTGAATGCTACTATCAAGCTATGGGACAAGAACTTAAAGTTGGTGACCATATTGAGTGGTAGACAATCAGATGCTCATATTAGTGCTGCGTCCTTCCAGAATAATGTGCTAGTTATTTGCGATAGGTATAATAAAGGATTTCAGGTAAGAATGTCTTTTATTATTAGTTTTATAGTACTACAGCTTGTCTTTAATTCGAAGCTGCTTGCCATGGCAATTTTTTAGTAGCTTTTTATATAGATATATAGCGGAGTCGCTACTGTAACTGCCTGCTATACAGTGGTTGCGGGTTCGATTCCTGCTCAAGATAAATCTTTGTGTGTATGAACTTGGAGGTTTGTCTTGGTCTGGGTGTTTATATGTATAATAAATATGTTTTTACAAAAGAAAAGTATATACGTATTAATATTAGTTATTCTAGTTCCCATAGTACATACAGGTTCTGCTTAGTTTAGGACTAGGTTGTGTAAATGTTGTAATGATATTTATCATTTATTTAAGACTTACTAAGTCTTAGACTATTTATGATTTGACTGACATTGGATGTTGCCACTGTCCCCCTAAAAAATCAAGATACCAGAGATTGTTTTTTGTGATATTTAAAAAAAATATATAAACTGTTGCTGCATATTCAGGAACAAAACGAAAAATAGTTAATAGAAGCTTTAGCAACCCTAACGCACTAATCATTACAGTAAAAAAAAGAGTAAAGAATCAGGATTTATGGTCGCAATAACAATACATTTACTGGCAAAACTTTTGGAAATCTGTATTTTATTTTATACCTTTTTAAATATTGTATTTTACTTTTACATTCCAGACATATGAACTAAGAATGGAAAAGTTACTAACGATTCAAGAGTACAGACTGAACAATGTGATCGTGTCGTGTGATCTTACTGCGGACGGCAATATACTCGCTATGGGACTGGACTCTGGGAATGTTGTGGTAAGATACTCATTGATTTTATTGCACAAAAAGTAGCCCATGTCACTACTCAACTTAACTCGTCCTATTTAATTATTTATTTTATTTAGGACCATCAACAAAGATACACAGATGTCATACAGTTTGTGGTATTATAATAAAAATAAAATAAAATAAAAGAAATACCAGTATAATATAGTAAATAAAAAGCCTTTATTGCTGTAGTACAAATTATACCAATATAAAAAAACAAATATGCCTCTCAACTCTTAACTAATACTTTAAATAAATATCTAGTTTAAAATATATATATAATTAGTATCCTATCTATAAAAATCTTGTTTGTGCAAATGCTTATTTTTGTAGTAATGATATCCCTTCTATGAAAATTGGTTTCATGATAATTTCAAGGTTCAGTTACTTTTGCATTTATATAATTTCATATTATATTTCAGGTGTGGAACATACGCCGTAAACACCAGCTATGTCTTCTGAAGCACCACAAAACGAAGGTGCACTCCTGCTCATTCTCTCCAGTACCGCAGCGATCGAACCGAAACTCCCTCACACAATCGCAGTCCCCACACCCCGTGCTATCGTACCAGGTGTCACACGAGGATGACGACCAGCCTCCCTTGGTGCTGGTCACCATGGCAACGGAGATCGTCTGGTGGAACATCACGCATCTTATGAAGGAACGGGCCTATAAGATTACTAAAAGGTTAGTGGCGGTCTCTGCCTACCCCTCGTGGGATAAAGACGTGATTCTATGTATGTATGTAAAAGGTTAGATATATAGATAAAACTTTATTTGCATACCATTTTCTTTACAAACTAAAGACAACAACAATATGCGGCTTTATCGCTTGACGCAAATTCTGCCAGGCAACCTTTAGTTGGACAGATTTAAAAAAGAAAACGTATATTCTCTTCGCTCTATTTACGACACACTCTTATATTTGTTATGGTAGAATCTGACGTTCAAATTCCGTTATAGAATTTTTTTATAGCCTATGTCCCCGGCTTATTCGTACGAATCTAATGACACCTCATTCATTAAAATCCGTTCAATAGTTTAGGCGCTACGGTGGAACATGCAAACATGCATACATAGACACATAGACATACATAGAGTGCACGGTTGGCATAGCGGTTAAAGCGGTCGCCTCGCCGCTATCAACTACGCTGGTGTTGTGGGTTCGATCCCCACATGGGACAAATCTTTGTAGAATTCGCAAAGATTTGTTCTGACTCTGGGTGTGTTTGTGAGTGTGGAATGTATGTTTGTGAACACTCCCGCGACACATAAGTTATTCCTAGTGCGGGAGTTCCTAGATGTTTAAAATAAAAACTGCCAAAATCATTACTCTTCTTTTTGGCTTCGCCGTAGTCGGGTAAAAATAGGTCTAGTTATTCATGAGCATCTCTAACCGTATACCATCAGGTGATACAAATCATTAATATCCTCAGGCCCGGCGCAAACGTGCTATCTCCAGCCGGCACTCCCATGGAGCTCCGCGCCGACACGCCGACCGCCGGCTCCAACAGCACGAGCGCTTCCAACTGCAATCTCTTCTTCGGGGACGGATTCTATCTGCCGCAGTACTGCTGGAAGGCTATTTGGAAAGGGAAATGGTGAGTGCTATATATTATATTGTTGGGGTCTTTGTGGACTGTAGATTTGAATTAAAGATGGTATTCGCAGTAATGGTGTTTATTAACGACAAGCACAGCATCGGGCACACTACACATAAAAAAATGTTACGGAGAGGCTACTACTCTTAGATACCCGCCATGATAGTAAGCGCAATGGAAGTCTTGTAATCTATATTGTCTATGCTTAAGGCATAGATAAATAAAGACTAAAATATAAACTTGTGTCTATAGCGATGACATAAACATATATTATGTATCTAACTGTGTATTTAATGTTATAATTGAATGGAGAAGATAGTCCGGAAAAGAAATATGTAAGTTGCGATAATAATAATAGTTATTTGTGCAATGCAATTTGTATTTTCTTCGAGTGCTAATATGAGTCCCGAATAAGCTAAAGATTCTATTGTAGAGTCACGAGCGTAGCGAAAGTTTCTCTTGTAGAATCTTGAACGTAGTGAAGGACTTAAAAGCACGAGATGTAAATAACTTTGATCTCTTGTCGCACATACAACTTTTCACCTCAGCAGCTCAAAAAAAGCGAAAACTCTATTTTATTTCGAGCTAAACGAAAACTCAAAGCATAATTGAGTTTTGCTTCGAATTTTCGGCGTTGTGAAAAAACATATTAAAATCTCTCACATTGGCTTGAAAAAGTACAAAGTTGTGTTTCAAAACTAAAGCGCTTCATACACGGCAGCTATAATGTATATCAAAATACGGAGATGAAAAAATATTCTATGAATACTATCTAATTTCTATGAAAAGATGTAATGAAATGTATCAAGATTTAAATAAACATTTTAGCTGCCGTGTGTGAACTGCTGTATTTGCAAGTATGCTAACATTAATTTCAACAATTTCCTTTTCAGTTGCAAGCAAGGTTCAAAGCGCAAAGAGATCCTGGCATGCGTCAAACTATCCGGTATAAACGCAAAGAGATTATGCCACGATGACAAGTTCTCTTGCTTCGTCACCGTCGACAACCCAGGACATATACACGTAATGAATGTTATGAAAACGAACAACACATAGCACACTGATATCACATGTTGCATGCGATAATATCCATCCTAATCTACAACGAATAGGGCAGGGGTGGCAAACCTTTTTAAATGCATGACGTGCTCAAAAATGTATGCTGCGTGCCAAAGGTTCGCCATCACTGGAATAATGTATGGGGATGCTAGGAAAGTATCTAGGTGACTATTGATAACAACATGTCGAGACCCATTGGCTATGGGACCACAATCAACAATATTATATAGTCCCAAATGGTGGCGATTGTACTAATGATACCATAGCCAAAAGTTCTTTAGAGAAAAAAGGTTGGACTAAAAATAAAATACCGATTCTGGGCTCTAATGCTCTAGGTCATAGAGACTAAAACTTTGTTTAGTATAACGTTATTACACGCACAAAGTTGCCATGCGTAAATATAGATAAAATTAACAATTTTGGCGGTTTTAAGCTAGCTAGTTAGCTACAGATGGCTGTTCGACAAATCGACGAGCACCGTACTCGAGCGGGGCAAATACTGACCCGTGTCAATTAATTTGCGGCTAACTTTGACGGCCGGATGGCGGAGAGGGTAGTGTACCTTCCTGCGAGGTCGCGGGTTCGATTCCCACTTAAGACAAATCTTTGTGTGCATACATGAGGGTTTACCTAAGTCTGGGAGTTTCTATGTATAATAATTATGTATTTACTAAAGAAAAGTATATATGAATTAGTTAGTTGTTCTAGTACCCATAGTACAAGCTCTGCTTAGTTTAGGACTAGATGACGTTGGTGTAAGTTGAGTTTTTTTTTTTTAAATTTGAATCCGCCTAGATCTTTGATTTTATCTGTAAAAAAAACCATTTATTTCGTTTGTTATCTTAAACTAAGTCTTATTCTGTGATTCTAATGAGCTTCCACACAAAGAATCGGCCAGGGTATGACATTGTTATTATGTGCAATAAAAAGGTGCTAGTATATATTTGGCAAAATACTTTGACGGCCTGAAGTCCCTATTCTTATGGTATTGTATTAATACTTAAAATATCATTTCTTGTTTCAGTTATATAATTAAATTAATTAAATGATATTTTAAGTGTTGAAACGAAAACATATCAATTTTAAAGACACTATTTTAACGAATGCTCAATGAATTATAGAACACTGCCTGAATGCATTTATTTTTATATGTAGTTTATTTCACACTTTCATAAGGCTCAACTATTTTTATAACTTTTACTTACAATATAATAAGGCTTTTCTCAAAAAAGAAAATATTTGGTGCTAATATTTATGCATTTGGAAAAAAAACTACATTTTGAAGCAATTGATTCATAGACAAAATAAAAAAAAAATGGTTATACTCCTTGAATGTTTTTTTTCGGCCTTACAGATATTTTATATTCATCCATAAATATAAAAAAAAACTAAATTGCTTCATAAGCTCGTAAAGGTGCTGCGATCAAAATAAACCGTATCGTAGAAAGGGTTGTGCTAAATCTAATTTCAAAAATACTAAATGACAATTACGTATTAAATTAAGATAATATTTTGAGATTTAATTTCCTCCGTGCTAGTCCACAAAGCATTTTATTTTATTATCAACTAACTTCATATGGATATTGTGGCATGTGACATACAACATGAACAAACTGTTTTGTTAGTAATTAATTATGAGATTATTGTAATGTAAATCCCACCAGTTATGGATCGCCTCAGTTTCAGTTGGGCTTTCCGTTAGTGAAATGTTAAATTAATTTTATTAATTGTAAGGTTTTATTTGAGATATATCGGCGACCGCGACGCGCGACTCTGAATTGTTTGTTAATAACTTGTGAATTGAACTATAACGCAAAAAGTATGGCGTGTAGGTAATCTTATTGTTAAGACATTATGGTATTGTTGATCAGCAAAAAGACATAGCTAAGATCTTTAAATTTTATTATTATAATTGTTGGGACGAGGCTTTGGGTGTTCACGTCGACCTCCGTGGGTCTATTGTGATTGTAGCCTCATTATAGACTCTCCTTTAGGCCAATAGCCTCCATAAATTGGAGCAGTCGGCCGATCGGGAGTGACTTGACATCATCCGGATCCAAGATATGGCGTCCCAGAATGATGCTTCGTCTATGGATCAGTGGCTCGCAGTCGCAAAAGAGGTGCAGCGGTGTTTCCGGTTCCTTTTTACAGAATCTGCAGTAGTCCGCATAGCTCATACGGATATATGCCTATTTAGCTTGCAGTGTCCTGTTAGTCCGCATAGCTCATACGGATATATGCCTATTTAGCTTGCAGTGTCCTGTGAGGGATCTAACGGCAAGAGATTTAAAGTCTATGTCTGAACTTGTTCACAATCAAAAACGCAGTATCTTTGTTAATAACACAACACTAGACTAAGATCATGCGAGCAAAAGTCTTCCAAAGTCTGTAATACGTCGCGGTCGCCGAAGTTCATCAAATGCTTATAAATATTTCTTAGAACAAATTTTTGCTTAACATTTTAGATTTTTATTATACGTAGCATTTTTTTATTTTGTGATTGTTAGGTGCGGATGTACTGACGGTGTTGTGTCGATTAGCCAATCAGTTTTATGTGATTTATAAATTCATTTATGTGGTTTATTATTAGTTTATACTCAAAATAAATATCAGCCCAACACTAGAAAGTACATCCCTATGATGTAAATGATGTGCCATTTATAGGCCTTATATGAAACTTTAAAATATCAGTATAAAATGTATCCTTTTACTGATAGAAAATCAAATAAGTACATTTTACAATGTTGGGTACTAGGCTTTTCCATAAAATATACAGTAAATAAATTATATTTTTTAAATGCTAAGATTCATCCTCAAATCAGTAAAAATTAAACTAATGACAATAACCTTTATAATAAATATATACTATTTATTATAAAGGTAATTTTCATCATTCAAACACATCTCTCTTCTCCGCTTTGATATAAACCAAACCTTAATTAGCCCAGGGTAGATCCCTTAAAAAATGATAAAAAGTCAAAAAAATAATAGTAGGATGAAACCCATTAGAAAAGGAGGAGAATATTATAAAAATTTAAGGAAAAATAATTTACGGGCGATCTGAGGTCGGGAAGAGGGGGAGGGGAGGGTTTTAAGGGTAAAAAACGGATTTTCTCGATTTCCGGCAAAACTAAAAGTCCTATGGAAAAAAGTTGAATGGCAAAGTTGTTGGTAATAAAAAGATCTAAAACTTTTGTATTTACACTTTTTTCATATAACCTCAAAATTTATGTAAAAAATTCAAAAAACCAAGTTTTTGGTTTTTTATTTTTATCTTTTACAAACAATAATTTTTTTTCACGAAATTTGGTGAAAACTTACCTTTTTATGTCCCAAATACGCTGTAATTTATTTGATTAGAAATATATATGTTTTCACCTTTTTTTTTTATTAATATCGATTTTTTACCCGTATTTTCGATCGAAAAATCACCTGTCAAAATATCAGCTTTTTTCAAAAAGTTGGCATGTATTTTGTTCGTTGAAATGTCTTCTTTCTGATGGTGAAAAAATATATATATGTTACTATAGTAAATCTTCACAGAAAATGCAAAACAAAGATCGTAAAAAACTATTAATATATAATTAATATATACACTATATACAATTTTGAGCTATTTACAAATAAATAAGTTAATAAAATTAATATTTTATCAATGTAACATGTAATCTTACGTTTTTCGAGTAATTGAAGTGTAAATTTTAATAAATAACTCAAAATTGTATATGTTAATTATATATTAATAGTATTTTTCGATCTTTGTTTTGCATTTTCTGTGAAGATTTACTATAGTAACATATATATATTTTTTCACCATCAGAAAGAAGACATTTCAACGAACAAAATACATACCAACTTTTTGAAAAAAGCTGATATTTTGACAGGTGATTTTTCGATCGAAAATACGGGTAAAAATCGATATTAATTAAAAAAAAAGGTGAAAACATAAATATTTCTAATCAAATAAATTACAGCGTATTTGGGACATAAAAAGGTAAGTTTTCACCAAATTTCGTGAAAAAAAATTATTGTTTGTAAAAGATAAAAATAAAAAACCAAAAACTTGGTTTTTTGAATTTTTTACATAAATTTTGAGGTTATATGAAAAAAGTGTAATTACAAAAGTTTTAGATCTTTTTATTACCAACAACTTTGCCATTCAACTTTTTTCCATAGGACTTTTAGTTTTGCCGGAAATCGAGAAAAGCCGTTTTTTACCCTTAAAACCCCCCCCCTCCCCCTCTTCCCGACCTCAGATCGCCCGTAAATTATTTTTCCTTAAATTTTTATAATATTCTCCTCCTTTTCTAATGGGTTTCATCCTACTATTAATTTCTTTGGTCTTAAAAATTAACGGCACTGGGCTAAATGTCAATGAAATACAAACAATCCATGTCACTTAATTTTGTTAAAATAAAAGGTTATACTGCCTATCGGGATCCCTGTTCAAGAAAATGTACTGATAAAAATGTCTGTATGATATTTAATACGTCAATATTGTGTATTTTTATTGTGAGATAAGGATTTAATTGTGTAATATAATTATTATGGTGCTTCAAAGGCATAGTTAACGCTATTTCATGTTAGCAAATAATCTTCTGTACGCAGCAAAATGGGACTCAAGGAATAATATTAAAGCAATACATTATTACGTTGTTTGATTAAAGAAAAGTCAATGCAATAATTGTTTAGAGATGAGTTTCGCGGAGTGGTAAAGGGTACTTATTAAAATAAGTATTGGCTTTAATGTTTTTATCTACACCCATGCTATAAATCCTCTATAAACGTTCTTGAAACAGTTAGCTTATTGCCAACATTAAAACAGCCAGTGTCATAATAACCATTATAACACCCAAACGGGTGTACTAATGTTGTACTGAAATCATTTTGCAACTCCTTTTTTACTCATCGAACAGCCACATTCTCATGGCATCTTTATGAATTTCAAAAAAAGAACATGTCATGCACGCGCGTTTCACTACCACAGCGCCGTAATTTAAATAAAAACTTATTCGAATTTTTGAATTGACGTCGTATCCCGCCATTTTTGTTCAATAATAGTATTATTACACCTATACATAGTTTGTTTGTATTAGATACTCACTAATTAAACTTTCCATGAATTTACATAGAGTTCTTACAACACTGTACAATACCCTATGGTTTCAGAACATTTATAGAGGATTCATATCATGGGTGTAGATAAAGTCTTGTATGCAACTGTTATAATTAGGTATTAAAACACTCATGTGATACTATTATCACACTCGGCTTCGCCTCGTGTGATAAACCCGCACTCGTGTTTTAATACCCCTCATTATAGAACAGTTGCATAAATAACTATTAATTAAGGAATGAGATATGCATGTTTATAAGGTCGCCAGGACTCTAATATCTGTATAAGTTTATTTAATTTTCTAGGATATTGCTTCGATTTCACACTTTATTGTGAATCAAGATCTCAAATAACTCCGTAGCTATTATAATATTCCTTTACAGATAATGTCATGGCCACCTAGTATAGTCAGTATTTTTTAAACTGAACAAAAATTCGATTGAAATATTTTAAAATCTATGTACATAATAAAAGCGACAAAATATAATGCTTTGTATAAAAATGATTGAGATAATAATATGTATATGAATTGTGTTTTATCATGTGAAAAGGAGCCTTATCCGAAATAGCAACATAAAAATTAATAATCTTGGTTCAGTAAAACTTATAATTACGAACTATTAGGAACTGAATTAGGATTTTTTTCGGGCAACATGGAAATATGTATTTGGAAGTATTTTTATTGCTATTTTAATCGCCTCTAGTGTCAATATTACTATATTATTAATTGTCTCTGCCATAAAAAAATGCAGATATTTTCTTATTAGTCAAAATTGTAGTGAAATTTAGCTATTTTTTTATTATATCGTCTTGAAGCACATAGATGTAGTAAGAAAGGGCTGTGAAAGACAGTTAGCCATGGCTATTCTAAAAATAATTTAAGTTAATGAACTCCTGACAATTAAAATGCTCAAATTACATTTCACAAAACAGTAATATAAATTTTATAATCAAAATCAGAATATTGATAATTTAATTCAATTATTATGTAAGTACTCAAAATACTGCCTACATCGAAATATTGTAAAGGTTGGTTTTGTAATAAGAATAATATTTTTTGATATGTTATATTATTTGTAATACACGATATATAAAATAGTAAGTGTATCATTTGCATCCTGAAGGCCTAAAGGGGTATGACCAATTGACAAAGCGATCTTAAGGGATCCATACCCGAAGGGTAAAAATGAAACCATATTACTAAGACTTCTCTGTCCGTCTGTCACCAGGCTATATCTCATAAACTTTGATAGCTAGATAGTTGAAATTGCCATAAAATATGTATAATTATTGCCGCTATAACAACTAAGTACTAAATATTATAAAAAAAAAATAGGGGGGGCTCCTATACATCAAACGTTTTTTTTATTTTGTTCGTTTATATAGATAATGGTACGGAAACCTTTGCACGCAAGACCGACTCGCACTTGGCCGGTTTTTTTATCGATGCTGTGCCACAGAGTAACGAACAGAGGCTAACCTTTTAAAGAACGTCTAAAATATTTACCTATTTTGCTAGGGTTGGCACTTGGCAGTGTTGGCACAACAGGACAAACCATGTGACTAGTACAATTACTACACTGGCGGCATAGTGGTGTTTTAAACAACGCGGCGACGCGCGACGTGGCGACGACGGTCTCGCATGCAGTGCAGTACGCTGTACTGCGTCAATAAGTGTGTGTGTGTTTGACCTTCACACGGGTACCTTTTAACGGGTACCTTGTAACCTTTTACAATTTAATTTTAACGTACCTACCTACTTATTAACGTATTAGGTAGAAGAGCGCATGACATTGCGCTTAAGAACTTGAGAACTGTCATTCTCATACAATTATAGGTATAAAAAGATAAGACCCCAGAAATAATATAGGCTACATCGACGTACCATGCGGTTGGAGCCGCGCGTAGAAGCTAGTGACTAATAAGTAGGAATTATTATTAGCTGTGAATTGTGTCAAGGTTCCATCGCATTACAAACAAGGCACAGATTTAAATTTGCTTTGATATTGATGTAGGTACCTACACTAGGTACCTACCTGTGTAATTATGTATGAAGTATCTATCTACCCCACTAAAATAAATTGAATAGGTATATAATAAAAATAGCTACTCTTTTACTATCAATTTACTACTCACCTAGTAGATTCCTTGGGATAGAAAAAAAAGATATGTTCTTATTTCGACGATTATTGTTCTTACACACAGTACAGTACATTTTGTATTATTAAATTATAACGCGCGTCGTGCCCTTTAGGACGAGATTTGCGAGTGAGCATACGTGCGTGCGCGCACCGCGGCTGCGCTGGACTGCTGTAGACTGCACAGGGTACATTTATGTGAGCTGCGGTAGTGTCCGCGTAAGAGCCCTTCGCTAAGGCACTTACGAGCCGGTAGAAACCGGTTTCGCCTCGTACGTGATAGGGCCGCAAGTGCTCACGCACACAGACGTCTTGTGCTTGTGTGAGTGGACTTATCTGAGCGTATGCAGCTTAGTCTCTGTTCGTTACTCTGTGGCTGTGCTATCTATTGTGCTTATGTCAATATGAAAACTGCAATCTTACATGAAGAATAGCAAGGACCTTAAATTGCAAGCAACATAGTAGCTATAATAGGAAGATGGGATTCGTTAAAAGTCAGTGTTGAAATGTAAAATAAAACGTGGTTATTTCAATTAACACAATGTTTAGTGATCAGTTAGACCAGTTAGTTTAGTTCATTCTTCATGTTTAAATAAAAATTATCTTTTTTTATGTGTATGAAATCACGCTTAAAATAAGACAGATTTTCTTAAATAATCGTCATACACTTAAGCTTAAAAGACACGGTTAAGCTTAAATAAAGGTTAAGGTTTGTGGCGATACAAGTTTTGGTCATTCTCTTACCATTAACTTGGTAAAGTACCATTCTACAAAAAATCATGGTTTGGTCAAAACTCTGGGTTGATTGATAAAACTAAAACAAATGACTAATGTTATGTAAATCTTTATTTTCTTATTGTAAAAATTACATAATTAAAAAGGTCCTATCTCATACTTAAAATTATACAAACAGTAAAGCTAATTAAAACAACTGGGTTTGTAAAGTCCTTAAAACAAGGAAGCCGAGGTAATGCAATGCCAAAGAATTGAAATTAAGTCTCAAGTCAATTGAATAAATGAAGAGAAATTAATAGAAAGTTTTAGAGAAGAGAACTAGAAATAATGAATACATTTAATGACCTCAACTTCTCTTGATTAGTCAAAAACCAAAACGTATAACAAAATACCTGTTTATACTGACTATCAGTATCAATGGTTAGTCAAATATAAATTCATTTTGTAGTGTTACAAACATTTCCAATTTATCATGCAATGTGTATTGAAGTCAAAAAAATTACAAGGTACAAACAATTTTACAACACGATACAACTAGACACAGCAAGCTTATTGTTATTAAGTAATTGTAGATCACAAAGTCAGTCTCTGGATTACTCCTATGATGGAATTATCTAATGAGTGAGTTGAGGTTGAGTAACGATTTCGCCGCCTTGGAGTCAGTCGGTTCCTTCTTCTTTGAGGGATCCAGCATGAAGCATTTCCAGAGCCTAGAAAACATATTAAAAATTTAAAAAAAGTTTTACTTTTAACTATAATATTTCATTTTAATTTTTTACATTAGACTTGTTGTTAATACTTTATTTGAGGATATTAAAAAAGCAAAACAATATCTAAAGGTGAAAAATTATTGAGAGACGACCTGACAAAAGGACAAGCAGATTATGAGGGCTATACTTGAGTTAAATTATATAATAAATTAAATAACCCTCGAGTACAAAGTAATTTCATGATAATAATGTGTATAATGACATCGATTTTTGGAGAATTTGTTTCATAGTATCCTTGCAAAGTTCAGGAGAATTAACACTACGTAATGTTATCACTTAGGTACATTTTTTTTTATTAATATGATAAAAGCTTTTAAAGTGAAGTATTATCTTACCGTAGTGTTTCATCGGCCCCCGCAGAGAGCACGGTGGTGCCATCAGGCGACAGCGCGAGGTGTAAGACGCGGGCCACGTGACCGCTGAGCTCTGCCACGCGTGACATCACGGGGTACTTCCAGATTACCAGCTGATTGTTGGCGTACCCGTGACCCGATATCAACTCCTTGTAGTGCGTGCTCCACACTATTGAACACACCTGTCAAAATATTGTTACAATGAGTATCACACATATGTCGGTGCAAGCGATCGTCCCTGTCAGCAGCTGATCATCGCCAAGCCTGGGTTCCCGCCCGGGGGTCTCCAAGACCGCGCGCCGTCACACCTTAGCGCGATTAAGTGGTCCTTTGAGCCAGATCACTTGATATTGCTGCAGCGTTCAGTAATGTCTTGTTGAAGATCAGTTAAGCGAAAAGCGGAAGGTCTTGCCTGTGTGTATGATTCCAGAGATATTTTCAATATCTACTTAATTTCTCGTTCAGAGTTACACACCTGTGATTTAGTGTCAACGGTATTGAGGTTGGCTCCAGTCTTGACGTTCCAGATGCAAATAGTTCTATCAGCGGTACCTCCCCCTGATGCCAGGATACCAGCGCTCCACGGACACCATGCCAGGCCCTTCACTGCTGCCAGGTGCTGACTGGAACATACATAGATAGATGGTCAGATTGAAAGGGCAACTCAAAAGTTGGAGGGTTGATAAATATAAATATTGATACACACAGAGGCGGATTTAACATGCATCATAGGCGCAGGCGCACATTGTGGCTTTCTTTTTAAATACCCGCTCCTTTGTTTTACTATACTCTTAAGATTTTTTTAGATTGAAAGGAGCAAACAATTTCAGGGTGTTTTATAATCGTATTACATGTATCATGTTTACTTTTAAATTCCTGTGGTTACATATAACAGAGTAATATAATATCTTACTTGAATGAATACAAATGCTGCGGTTGTGAGTAGTGTTGTCCTTGTGCGATGGGCCAGATGTTCAGTAAGTTGTCATTGCCGCCTGACGCCAGGCATTTGCCGTCCGGAGACCATTTCAATCCGCAAATCTGTTCAAATGGATAGAATAAATCTATAAAACATTATTTGCTATATTTTTTTTTATTTATATGATCTACAGTACCGAAGCAAGACAAAAGGTATCACTTCTGTAGAAGTAGTTGTCTCATCGGCTATTTCGGGTGCCAAAGAAGGCTAGTGTCTATGTGAGCCCAAATCAAATGTTAAGTAAAAATAATCGTAGCCCCGTCTTCAACTCGGGCCAGCACAGATTGCAAAAACCTCAAATGTTTTGATACCAATTATCTTTCCTTGATGTTTGTTGTATAACTGAAAAGAAGAAATAATCTTTCATATACTGTACCTCCTGCGTATGCGCATGTATGGTAGCAATGGCATGATCTCTCTGTCGCACATCATGATGCACAATGTTGCCATCCCTTGCACCGCTGCTCACAATGTACATGTTCCATGCCAGTGACCCCACACGGCCTGTGTGACCGTCCATTATCTAAAAGATACACAAAACATGAAGTGTATAGCCCTATTTGACTTTCTAACAAACAAGGCAATCTGAATATGTATATGCAGTCATCATTTCATATTTTGATATGACAATGCCGGAAAGATTACATTAGGAGATTCAGTAACTAAGAAACTTATTTTTCCCTGCCCACATCCTAGTATAATCATAGAGAGTTGAGTACTCTTATCTGCCAAAGATATTCAAGGTACCCTTGAATAATTAGAGTACCTTCAATCAGATTGATCTAATCAAACTATTAGTTAGTTATATACTATAATATTGAGTACAATTTTTTTTTTTTGCATGACCTTCAGCAGCAGTTTTATTTTTTTTAAGTTAACAAGCAATATACCCTCAATCTCTTGATTTTTTCACAGTCCCACAGCTCAACAGTCGCTGCCGAGGTCCCCACGGCCAAGTGTGATCCCCCACCCTGCACCCATTGCACTGAGCACACAGTTTCTGATCCTTCGAGGGTACAAAGCTGCTCAATTTGTCCTGTTCCCGCGTTCCAAAGATACACAGAGTTACCCAAAGCAACAGCCAAGATATTTGATGCGCTCCAGTCAACTAGATTTAGGTCTGAAAAATAAAATAATATTAAAATTTCATTATCTTAATGTGACAAAAAATCTTTTTATAATATATTTTTTATATGATTAGTTCAATTCTTCCTCACAAAGACATACAAATACATGACATTATCCCACAAACAATGTGTCAATATAATCAGCAAATGGTCAATGTATATACAGCCTTTGATATTGAATCAAAAATTGTATATACATTCTAAATTATCATAATTAATATATTAGTTTTGTTAGATAACTGAAATCATGCTCTCAAATGCTTAATCTGAGTTTCATATCCATAGTTAAAAATATTACTGTTACACCTTTCTCATATGATATTTATTCCTATTATACGAAAACTTACAATAGTCATCCAAAATATCAGGTGCATCAAGTATTCTGTCCGGGGCTTGTGGGATGTATCTTGTTGTGTTCTTCACTGATGATGGGACTTTAGCCTGCAATTCAAATTCCTAGTTTATTATAAGCAAGAAATTTAAGTTTAATAAGTATACATAGTACATGGTTGGCATAGTGGTTTAAACGGTTGACTTGCATGGTGTTGGTGTAGGTGTTGTGAGTTTGCTTTTCACACAGGACAAATCTATGTGTGATCTGCAAATATTTGTTCAGACTTAGGGTGCAATAAATGAATGTTTGTTAATACAGGAATTATTCCTAGTGTGAGTGTTGTTATAAAAAAAAACATCTACAAGCAAAATGGATTAATCAATTAATAGCTACAATGGCAAAGTAGAAAAAAGTCTTAAAATATTGAGTATTTTTAAATGTAATGTAAATTTGTAATGAAACGGCGGGCCAGAAAGTTTGAAGCTAAAAACACTCATCATTAACAGACATATTATCTATTACATACTAATATTAGATCATCAGCATACTGTAGTCCAGTACCGTTTCAAATATGGATCTAAAATAGCTGCAAGCCTTTTAGTCCCCAATAAACGCCACCCAAATAAGATTAATCAGGATACAACAAACCAAAAGTAGAACATTAGTAGAATAATAAATGCATGTTAATAGCGAGGGTATGTACCTGTGAATACACTACTCTAAGTCTGTTCTGATAGCCTTCAGGAGCTGCGGGTGCTTTGCAAGTGTACTGCAGTAAGCGGCCAGGCTCTGTGTCAGTGAGCGCTCGCCCAATGGCCTCACCAGCTGCTGCTACTTCCTCAGTCTTGTCTTCATCGCGGTTCATCTAAAAATATGAATAAGATAGGTTACAAATATGCTGTGAAGAGCTTGCATATGAAATATCTTGCTAAAGATGAGTCAATGTAAGCAAGGGTGTAACATACATTTGCTGTATGTTGCTGTCTTTGCTTTATAATGACTTCAAAGATATTAGAATATGTTAATAAACATGGCAGCCCAATTATATATGATAATTTTACTAGCAAAATTTGAATGGACAAAAAGTATGCTATATCCATCATGAGAATTATAATATTAGTAACAATAAAATTAATAAGAACAAGCCATATGTAACCAAGTTCAAAAAATAAATGATGTTAGGTTTAAAAATGTGAATTAATTTTTAATAGAAATAAAAAGAAAAGAAAACAAAATTCCAATTAACCTAAAAACAAATGACTACATCTAAAACTATGTACAAACTTAGTCTAAAAGACCGCTACCAGTGGGCAACGTTCCCAAAATGCTGGCAGCATTGCCACGTTGTATGGCAATGCTCAATTTCTGGCCAAAATAAATACCAGCACTCTGAGAACGTGTGGCCTCGAACAGGCGAGCTGAAATCTGTTTGTACAGATTGAGCGCCTCCGACCCCCACGGCCCTAATGTCTCTACCCCAAAAGGCACAAACATATATCCACTATCAAGTAGATCATATTTGCGCCTCTTGAGGCATTCTGCAGATTCTGCCGCCGCACCAGCTTTCACCTGAGTCCTAGGAAGATGTGACGACGCCAGTGTGTCTACACAAGTAGCATCCCACACTAGAGGCCGTCCCATCCTCCAGGGAACAAGAGTCATACCGTCAGGTCTCTTACCATCGTCACGACTAAGGCCACACGGTTCTAAAACAGCTGTGCAGTTGGCGGTGGTAAGAGCCCGGCGAATGATTTCATTAATGCTGGCATGGCGGGAAAACCTACCTGCACTTTTTATGCAAGATAGGCCGTGATGACCGAGGGCGCTCACGGCAGTGCCACACTGACAGCGGTGTGGAGCACAACACGGTGCGCCGAGGCGAAGGGATACTACGGTTCTGAAAGAAGCAGTATCAATCAAGGTGCCAGTGTTTGGCGATGGGAGGGCCTGCAGCCACAAACCTGACTCCCACCTCGCTACAGCTAAGAGACGGGCACGATCTGTGGAGCTTGAGGTTTAAATAAATATTTAACAGCAGTTCTTGAATTCATCAACAATGCAAGAAGTAAATAAAAATTTATAGATTGTACTTTTTTTTTTTTAAATTCTAAAAGCATCTACCATTATTGTCTCTGCACCTCCTCATGGTTGACTGTTAGAGAATGCCTCAGGAATTAAGTTCGAGATTGTACTTTTGATGTGCATAAAGTTTAAAATAAATAAATAAATAAGGATCCTTTTTGTTACCGTTCAAGTAGTCTTCTATTCATAAACTTTTTTGCAATGCAACTTTTAATTGCATCTTGCATCTTTAAAATTTGATAGAATGCTTACCATGTAATGACACAAGTCATAGTTAGAGTTACTCCTTGAAGGAATGAATCTGTCAGCCTTGTTTGGAGTCTTTGAAGCTTTGTTAGGAGTGGGTGTTGTCGAGCGACCTGCAATGTATGAAAGGGATAACTTTTCTTCCACCATTTATTCTGATTAATCAAATTAAAACAAATGTAATGCTTATGAGAGTTACTTAGACTTATAACGATGAAAGTATTAGCAATTTTGATGACAAAGCACAACACGATGTTGAAACATTCATGAGTAATAGCTACAGCAATGTATTACCTGGCGATTTATTCTTGGACGGCGTTTTCTTGCCTTTTTTATTGTCATTTCGCGTCGGTGTCTTATTACTTGAAAGCACACTGTTGTTACAACTTTGATTTGCGGAAACGGACAACTTTTGCATGGACAGATTACAAGCACTGATGTTCACGTTCGAATGGTTCTTGAATGAAGCACTCAGACCAGGATTTATGTTCTCATTTCCAGATTTCTTAGCCCAGCGTTGGGGAGGACCACGTGATAAAGGTCCATCCATAGTTTTAGCAACGTTATTTATTTCATTTAAATAGTTGAACTGTGCCATTCTTTCACGAAACTTGATTTTTACTAAATACACTAATATTGTCACGAAACCGAAACTAAACACGGCAAATTAAAAACAGACGCTCTCTCATTCATAAATATGTACATGAGAAATTAATATTATATTTTCATCAAAAGAAATCAAAATCAAATCAACTGATTGACTGACAACAATTCAAAAAGTACGTTAAATCAGTTTGAATACTGAACAATGTTGCCAAGGTTATATGTAAAAATCAGTGGATCCAGATAATTTTTGGTAGAATTCCATTTCGTCGTTGTCAAACCAAAATCTGCTATGTGCAGAAATCATAGTTTTGAGAAATTGACAAAAAAAGGTCTCCTGCATTCAAGGGATTGTAGGTAAGAGGTCGTCAATAAGAGGTCGTAGATCGTCATATAATGGTCATAAGCACATGACAGTTTTTTATATGGTAGGATATAGCAGCGAACTATATGCAGAGGTTTAAAGTAGAAATCTTACAAAAGTGCACATAGCAGACTTTGGTTTGACAACGACGATTTATTCTTTATTTTTTATTTTTTTGGAAATTGAATGTTACTATAGTATTTATTATTTTCAACCATTGACTACATAAAAAAAGGCAGGACTGAGTCTCTTGAAACACTTACTGAAGCACCCATAGTAAGTCACACGTACACACAGAACACACACATTGACACAATAGTAAGTCAATCGCCCGCCATTACGCTTTGGACTGTGCTGTTGCTCGGATGTTCAAGTAAAATAATTAAAAATGTCGTCTTGTGTTGTGAAAAGCTGCCCAAACCATAGCGCCTCGAGAAAAAAGAACCAGGGGATCACTTTTCATAGGTAAGCAAGTAATATATTTAGCTTATTGCCGAAATTATATTGTTTTCGTAAAAAAATATACGAATATACCAAAACTATCAGTGTTGACAGTCAATAAATATTTTCATTTACCCTGAATTTGGGTAAATATTTTTTAGTAGTATAATAAAAATTGTCCTATTCATAAGATTAAATGTAATAGTGTCTGCTGTACGGGGAAGACGCTATCTCCTGCAACCCAGTTATTACTTGTGCAGGCGTTAGGGGATTCACAAGTTAAGGATGCTAGTTAATGTCAATAAAGATTTTTATTTTTGAAATAGTCAAAAAAAGTGTTAATAAAAATGAATATTTCGTTGATTATTGTGTAAAACACATGTACGATGTGATGTAACAAATGTACGATTTCTCACATTCGCGAATACGAACGTTGACCTTCAAATCAAGGGCCCGCAGAATGTCATACGAGTTTGAGATTTCGTGGCAGCCATGTTAAAACGAAACGATAAAAGAATTTAGGTGAAATAAAGCGGGAAGTCCGTCACAGGGTGTAAATTTTCTCGATTATATTAATTGCCAATATTTCTTTAAATATTGAAAAATCGCATGTAAGTGAATATAGGCTCCGCAATTGTTTGTTTATTTTAACTTAGATATTTTATTTGGTTTGTACATTTTGTTGACGTTTTCAAGCACTTTCTGATAGTTTATGTAATAAAGAATTTTTGATTTTGAATTGTTTTTTATTTTTTTCTAACTGCCATAACTTATCCTACTATCCGATTTCGGCTCCAGGTCCTAAACTGGGACACCCTGTATATCACTAAAGCATCTTCACCATCAAAGAATCAGGAAGCGCCGTAGGAGTCGTAATTTTAAAATATTTTCCAAAAACTGGGTAGCTGCACTAAAGCATCTTCGCTGCCTTGCGTCAGGAGTGCCCAGAGCAACGAATTTTGTACATATTCCCTTTTAAACAACTTCCACCTGCAGGCCCGCATCGACTGCTAGAAATATAAAATCAACTTTGTTTCGAAATTCAAACATAAAGTTGTTTTATATTGTTTGGTTTTTGGCCACGGTAGTATAAAACTACCTATATCATGTTTGATGGTAAAAAGCAGCAAATAAAAAAATATAAGAACTAAACCTCTAAATTATTTATTTAAATTATTGTAAAAATGTGGGTAATATTTCTCATGGCTGGTAACCCCTAACACACGCACACATAAACAGACCGCCGCCATTTTGGTGCTTCCATCATTTTATAAGTGACATTCTCTCCTGCTTATGTACTCTTTTTTTTTTTTTTTTTTAAATAATAAAAATATAATAATAATAATTTCAACAGATAATAAAAATAATAATAAGATTAGGCATCGAAATACTCGTCCGCATCACTGTCAACGGCAAACGTGCCCCGAAGGCTGGCGGCATTGCCACGTTGAATGGCAATGCTAATTCTTTGTGCAAGATAAAAGCCAGCCTTCGGGTCACGTGAAGCGTCAACCAATCTTTTGGATATTTCATGAAATAATGCGCGTGCACGTGGACCCCACGGCCCAAGCGTTTCGACCCCAAACGGCTCAAACACGTAACTACCAAGAAGGTTGTCGTATTTGCGCCGCTTGAGAGTCTCCGCGGATGCAGCAGCAGCGCCAGCACAAGCGGTTGTGCTTGGCAGATGTGATGGCGCAAGGGTGTCGACGCAAGTTGCGTCCCACACCAAAGGCCTACCTAACTTCCAAGGCAATAACGACATACCGTCTGGTCTCTTCCCATCGTCACGCGCCAAGCCATTGGGTTCAAGTACGGCTGGCACTCCGGCGGTGACAAGAGCACGACGAATTATGTCGTTGAGGTGGGCATGACGTGGAATACGGCCGGCACTTCTGCTGCAAGACAGGCCATGGTGTCCAAGGCTATTGACCGCTTCACCGCATTGACAGCGATGCGGCGAAACACACGGAACACCCAATCGAAGGGAGGTCGCAATGCGGAATGTTTCATCGTCCAACATAGTCCCTATGTTAGACGACGGGAGTGCGTACAGCCAAGCGCCAGACTCCCACTCCCCCACAGCCAGCAAACGCGCGCGCTCCGCAACACCGGTGCTCGTGTTGATAAGTTTTTTACGAGCGATGTCGCAGAGAGGCGCGTCCCACTGTCCTTGGGAGAAAGGGTTGGTCGGCAAGTCATTCCCGGGACAAGCCATTTGCCACGCGTTCACAGCGTCGGTCATGCACAGCACTTCCGAATTAACCAGTGTAGGAGACAGAATTTTCCTGGTTAATTCTTCCGTGCTGTGGACCGAAGACAAGAAGGCTGGTAAACTTACATCGGTAATTTTGCGAATGCCGAGGCCACCCAAGCGAACTGGTAAAGTTGCCTGTAGCCACGCTCGGTCATTCAAGTCCAAATTAAAAATTTTGCTGAATGAATTTTGAATTTTAAGGTCCATGCTGCTTAAAAGTGGTAAATACTTCCAAAATTGAGAACATCTCAGAGCATGGGTAAATTTAGGAACAAAAAGACAATGCCGAATTATTGTGTAAGCAGAATGCATACTGATTTTGAGAAGTCTATCCGAAACTTCACTGAAATTTTGTATTTTTTCGTCTATAAAGCCATTGTATGCTTCTTCCAAGACTGGGGACCCAAGGAGGCGGAGATCATGTTTTTCCATCACTTTTATATTGGGGGTTAAAGTGTTAAATTTTGAAAGGGCCGAAATCTTGTTAAAGTTTTTATTAAAAAATATTTCGCATTTAGAAGGATTTAAATCTAATCCAATCTGTTGAAATTTAGTTTTCAGAAATGTCAAATCTTGTAAAACTGTATCAACATCGCCTCCCAGGGTTCCATCATCTAAATACCAAACGTTAAATTTAGAATTTAATTGCCGAATTATGTGGTGTATGGCTAGGCTGAAAATGACTGGTCCCAGCGGGTCACCTTGTTGACAGCCTACTGCAGATTCCAAAACATTATGTTTATATAGTAATTTTGATGGGTGCCTGTAGCATTGCCAAAGGAATTTGTAAATCATAGGTATTTCAATTTTTGCCTGTGTCAACAAGGTATCCCTATTAACTGAATTGAAGGCGTTCTTCACATCAACCTTAAGGATGACCTCTCCCTCGCCGCAGCCAAGGTACGTTGACAGGGCATGTACGGCAGCCTCACAGCCCCCCTTGGAACCAAAACCAAGCTGGAGGGGCTGAAATTTTGATGTTAGTTCGGCTCTGTAGTACCTGCAACATATTTTGGCTACCATACGCCTGTATGTGCACCCTACGGCAATGGGACGAATGCCACCATCTTTTTTACTAAGAGCACACGAGTTTGCTCCGTAAAGTATGTCAATGATGGCATTATTCACACCGCCGGAGAGCATTAGGTTCGCTAGAGCCGTCAGCTCCCTCAAGAGGGCATCACCGGCTTCTCCTGCACCTGAGCATATAAGGTCTTTTAGGTGTTGAGGCGTTAAGCCGTCAAGACCGCCAGCGGATCCATTCCGGAAGGAGCTAACGGCTGCGAACACGTCCTTGGCTGCAACGGTAAGATAATCGGAGGAGCTATCTAGTGGATCAGGGAAAGAGAGGCCATCAGCTGGCGCGGGATGCTTGCCCTGCAAACACGTGAGGGTATCTGCAGAGCAAGGCGCTACCGAATCACTGCTAAAAAGTAGCCGTGAGGCACCCCTTATGTCACCCTCCCTTAATTTGGATTCCACATGTTGAAATAATGAAAAGGGTTTATTGAAATTATGAAAGTTTTGATTTAAATTTTGATCCGAAATGGTGCAGTTTTCCTTAATTTTGGCCGTTAGAGATTTTTGAATATTTTGATCTTTTACAACATGTAGAATCCTATAAGGGAAGGTAAGTAATTGTTCCCAGGCTATTGTGGAGTTCTCCCGGACAACAAGACCTATACAACGGCATAAGTTTTGCGCCACTGCAGGTCTCGCACCCCGGGGAACTCGTTTGATGATTGAAACTGAATTTTTTAATTTCGATAAATGTTGCCAAAATGGTACTTGTAAACTATTGTTGTTTGTATTATTAGGTATGGAAGCGGGGCTCAGATGTACATCCTGGGATTTGTGCACTTTGCCATAATGAATTTTTAAACCCCGCTCACCTCTAAATGAACGACCTGTTACCTGAGAACACAAGGGGCACTCCACCCATCCATCCCGCGATGTAGAAGGTTGATGTGCACTTGAAACATCCACATTGCCATCTCCTGAAGGGTCCAACGACATTAAACATACACTTACTTACTTCCTAATAAGTAAAAATATTTACATTTTTATATACACAATAAAAATCCTACAAAACTATTTACAAAAATATTGACAGCTTGACAGAAGTCGCCTGGCAACGGGGCGTCGTCGTTGCCTTGGAGTCGCCGCTGCTGCGTCCCGACAAAAGGCACCAAAACAACAAAGATAAATAATAGCAACTTAGAGAATATCGGGCAGCCACCAGGTGATCTTGATATTTGGAATAGTAGGGTGAGCAGCATGCGTGGTAGGCCCGAAATTGCAGTACCTCACGTTGAAATATGATAGAGGAACCAGGCCTCCCCAAAATACCAGGTAGAGGTATTTATTCCATTATAATTATATTCGTACTAGTACATATAAGAAGAATTCATTGAAATTATAGTATAATTATAATTTACATATAATTTTATGATTTTTTTGTATGTCGGCGGTGACAGCCGCGTTCCGTTTTGTAATTAATTACTTAAATATTTACAACTATACATTTTAAATAAAAAAGAATATATATATACAATAATATACTTATTAATATACAATAACTAGCTAAACCGGCGAACTTCGTACCGCCTTAGCGTAAATTTAATGCACTACTTTTATGTACTCTATGTTTTCAACATACAACTAAAATAATAATTAATTACTTAAATATTTACAACTATACATTTTAAATAAAAAAGAATATATATATACAATAATATACTTATTAATATACAATAACTAGCTAAACCGGCGAACTTCGTACCGCCTTAGCGTAAATTTAATGCACTACTTTATTTTGTATAGCTGACCTATCATAATGTATGCGTACCTATTCAATTTGAACTGGAATCTATAATATCCCCCATATAAAAATGAATACTTTTTTTTTTTTTTTTTTTTCTCGTAACAACCTTGTACAGAGTATTAGAAAACTACAAAAAAAAAAATCTGCCAAATCGGTCAAGCCGTTTTCATGCCAAGTCGTGACAACGGAAAACGGGTTTCATTTTTATATATAAGATATAAGATATATATAATTCCGAATTCAGTGACAGCTTTTTCCTAATGCACTGACATTTGGAATGAAATATTTTTTTGGCTTGGTATCACAGACTTTTAAGCTACGGAACAATAGGCAACCGAAAAGGTGTGACCAGTCAAATGTTTAAAAAACCTAATAGACCTATTTTTAACAGAATACAATTTTATGTCCATTTTTTTTCAAAAAATGATATGATAAATGAGCTGATGGACATTCTGTAGTATTTTCTGAATTGACTGGGATAGTACACAGTTTGGGTTAGCCTTTGGGTGTTTAAAAGGTGCACCCAATATCTCTGACGACGACGATTTCTTTGTTTTCTACCTCGGACAGCAAAAATGCTATTGTAATGAGTTCCTTGTTAGACATATTCATATTTCTTGGGCTGTGGAGCTCTGATGGCAGTCGCTCTACGCATAAAAATGGTAATATATTCAGATGAACCCGTTGGACTAGAAGCGGACTGAAAGAATCTAGGATGCACGAGAAAAAAACGTCTTCACTGAGAGCCATATGAGGTTCAAACAATTCGAGAAACCCGAATAGGTTTATCGTTTTTAAAATAGTTTTCGTTTCTATTTTATTTTGTAAAGCCATTGTAAAGCTGTAAAAAAATCGGTACTATTTTAACGAAGCAACCGTCAAAATCGATAGACAGACGGGGAACTATAAAACGATTGCATTACATACAATGTTGCATTATATTAAAAATGTTAGTGATGCCATCCTTATTAAATAAAAATAGAAGTTTACACACTTTATAGTTTATACACAGGCCGTCTCTCGAGCGCAGCCTACATTTTGTGGAGATTATACCACAGTATTTTATCACTATGATATGTAGTAATGTTGCCGAACTTTCGATATAATACCGAAAGGTTACCTTGGCAATCAGGCACATAATAAAATAACTACACTTGATTAACTTTTTTCAAAATAACTGTTAACATTATATATACTTAATAATAAAAAATAAAAAAAATATTATCTATTTGTTTTTTAATGGCCAATTTGAGTGTTTCCACCTACCTATATGTGTATGTGTAATTTCCCGGTTCCCGTATATAATGCTGGGCTTGCTTTGCTCGGGAAGCCAACGCGAGACCATCTTATACTGAAAATATATATATCGGTGGATCGGTAGCCCTGTGTACAGTCAGCAACAGAAGTAACTACAATTTTCAGCCATGTTTTTTCAAAATAGTGATTATTTAGTTGTATTGAAGTTCCATCGAAGAGATCCATGCTGAGTGAGAGTTAGGTAATTATAAATAGTAGGGTATGGTGATAGATATGAGTAGATTATATATACATAGGTAGATACGACCAAAAATACCATTTAGAGCATAATAGTTTCTGCAAACTTATCAAAGTAGTTAACATAATAATAAAAATATTTAAAACAGTTGAATTCTACGATTCGCCGTAATATTAATAATGCGAAGAACTTTGTTCAGTTCAACAGATTTTGTACTTTTTTTCAAAGGCCAGGAATACCAAACCAGCTTTTCTCTCGTGACCCATTGACAACCTATGGTCGTTACGTGATGTGATGATGGGTAACATGTGGTATGAGATTGGGTCACGTGTGGTGTGAAATTGCATTGTGTGATGTGAGTTTGAGTTAATTATGGTGTTGTGATGGGTCCAGGGGCGTATTTACCCTAGGGCCAAGTGGGCCATGGCCTAGGGCGCCAGGCATCGAGGGGCGCCGCGAGGCGCCCCTTTATTTTTTTTTTGTTAAGTTTTTTTTTATTACCTAGGTGAAGTAATTAAAAAATCCTACAAATTTAACAAAAATGACAACTCATTATTTTGGTTTTAAGTTTGTTAGACGGATCAATTTCAACAAGTGGTGTTTTTTGTACCTTATCGGTGAACTTTTTCATTTATAGCTTTTTTGGATATTTTTAGATTTATTGTAATCAATAGGATACTAAATGTCCCCAATTTTACGCACATGAACGTATCATATAAGACAGAGGCGATATTTGAGTTTGAATTTGGGTTGCCACCGATACGATAAGCCGACCACCGATTACTTTTCTGTACGCCGACATGAAATGCTTGAACACCGAAATGTTAAGTTTATCCACCGAAATGATATGCCTCTCCACCGAAAAGGTGTGCTTATCCACCGATATGGTAAATCTGACCACCTTTGCACCATTGTTTCGTCAATAACTTTGTCATATTCCAGTTACATCAGAGTTTTATACCTCATTTAAAAGCTTATGAAATTTACATGTTTTTAGGGTTCCTTACCCAAAGGAAATGGAACCCTATTACTGAGACTTTGCTGTCCGTCCGTCCGTCCGTACGTTCGTCTGTCAACAGGCTGTATCTCATGAACCGTGATAGCTAGGCAGATGAAATTTTCACAGATTGTATAACTATTGCCGCTATAACAACAAATACTTAAAACGAAATAAAATAAATATTTAAGATGGGCTCCCTTACAAAAAACGTGATTTTTTTGCTCGTTTTTGCTTCATATGGTCACAATGGTCACAAATTTAGTTAATGACCTGTCATAGAAAATATTTAAACTAAGGTTACGATTTTGATAAATATATAATGTCATTCACTGAATGAACGTTGAAGTACAAATTGATGTGGGTGAATGTGCATTTATATTATTGACATCACTACATTTTTTCGTTTACTATTTTGCTCAGAGAGACTATAATATCACAATGTAAAAACTAAACATAATATAAAAAAATGGCTTTGCAATCCCTCAATGTTTTTGAAAGAAGGGTTGTTTGTTTGTTTAATGTTTTTAAAGAGTTGCGTAAAATGAGTGATAAATGTAGCTCTCTACCTACTGAAGCCAATTCCTATGTGCCACAGACCCGGTGACCCGCACAACAATTGAGTCTTTTGATTCGATCACTTCGCGATCTTACTCGGGTTAAACAGAATGATCGACCGACATAGGACTTATCTCTTATGGGTTATCTGTGTTTTTTACCGAACACAATGTGTCAAAAGTTCAATCGTGCGATGCTTTTACCATCGATGCTTTATTGATGCGATAGTATGTCGGTCTTCAAAATTTACTGTTTGTCCCTAATACAATTATAATACGACTTTTTTTAAAATACTATGTTTAATGTAGACAATATTTTACATCTTTTTTAAATTTGCTTAAATTTTGTGACAGGCGGTTCTGGCTATGATCATTACGTAATCTACTTGAACTATTCCCACACCAATTTTTATTAAGATCGGTCTAGTAAATTTGAATATTTTTGGGTACAAACAAACAAACAAACAAAGGTATTTAACATCGTACAATTTTACTATCGACACAGTGTGTTCGGTATAGTAAAAATCGCATCAGCAACTTTCGAATACTCATAGGGAACCCATTTACTATACCTAACGAAATTACTGCTATCAATAAAATGTTTAAGAAGCAAAATAAATGACACAGGGTCCACCGATGTGATGAACCGACCCACCGACACGATAAAATGATCCACCGATACGATTAAACAATCCACAGATGTCTTAAAACTGTTAATACACAACAAATTTATACACCGAGCAGATACATTATACACCGATAATTTTTTTTCACCGATCAGGTGGAAAATTATCGTATCGGTGGGTAAAATGACCACCGATTCCACCGATAATGGTACAGCGACGAGATAAATTGCACACTTTTTTTTAAATTTCAAAGAAACCATAATAACTAGGACAAATTGAACTACAGCCAATAAAGCTAATTCATTTACTATCTCTGTAAGAATCAAACAAATATAAAATAACAACATATTACAATATAAAAAATCATTCACCGATATAATAAAATATTTGTCGCCTAGCAATTTTCATGGTGAAAAAAAAATCTTGCGGGCAAATGCAGCGATGTAGAACGCGTCCGTCTTCACTGCGCATTAGGGCGGTACTAACAAGAAATAATAATCAGGGATGGGACACTGTCGGACTTGCCTATGTAAAGTTATGTCTAAATTGGACGTACTTATGCAAACGGGAACCAACCCACAGACTGGTCAAAATTGAACTGAGTATACAGTTTACTTTTAAAATGCGCTCTGTACAATATATGTAAAGTTCAAAGTAGTTTGACAAAAATTTCTAAACAAATCATTTAATTCACAAAGTTACCAACTCTTCAAACAGTAGTTTCTAAATAAACTATATAGATCCATGATATATGGTACATATTTCAAACTTCAAAATCCTGGTAATTAATAATTCGAAAAGGAACCGTAGCACATGATTACCCATAAACCACACAATTTTATCTTTTACAAAGAACCATGTAGTTTGGTTCCGGTTTGCAAATTTAAGTTATTGTTATTCTACATGCTAACAAAGATTCATATCACATGGTTCTGGGTTAAAATCATTATATTTATTATTAATCAGGGATCATGTGCTTAGAGTCTTGTTTGGGTAAACAAAATTGTCAACTAAAATATATTTTTTATTTTATATTTGAATTTAAATTGTTTGAAAATACAAAAAATGTCATCGGAATTTGGAATCAGGGCACAGTTTTCTACCCAACGACACTGATTTCAGTAAAATCGAATGTGCTTTGAAGCGACAGCAAAGAATTTACACTCCTGAAGATTATATGGCAATAATGAAAGGTTGCAAAAGAAATAAAATGGTTGTCAATAAAATGAAAATGGAGGATTTCTTATCTACAACGAAATTAGAAAAGAATATTACTAACAGGAAGAAGACTGTAGACGGTGAAAAAGTATCTTGGCTCAGCACAAAAGAAATTATGATTAGAAAGGAGGAAATGTACATAATTTATATGAGAAATGACTTGAATGAAGAGTATAAGAAGATAAACATTAAAAAAAATGTTCGCGGTAGGCCAAATTTCCAGATTTCAATGGAAATAATGGAACCTCTTTGGCCTAACGGAAAGCCTGTGCCTGAGGAAAAAGTAAAAGATATAAAGAGCATTCTTCACCTTATTCCTCAGGATTCTCATAATTATTATGTTAAGCTTGTTGGAGATAGTACTATCGATGATGACTTGGAAGGATTTTCAGGCATTCTTGATTTTGAGATAGAGGAAGTAGATAACGCATAGTTAGAAGTTCTATAAGTTCTATTCTATGCATTATCTACTTCTTCATTTTTTACTTTTTATGTTAAGAGCTAGTCTCACAATGCAGCGTAATTATTTGGAAATCATACACCTTAATACTTACATACCTACATACATAGCTCAGATTACCGATACGTAAGTAGTTATTAATGTTTTTGTGAGCAGATAGTAATCTGCTCACAAAAACATAAATAACTGTCTCACAACTTTTTGCGGTTAAAGCACTGCTTTTCGAGACTTCTCAGTAATTACTGTATTTGATTGGTTTATATAATAATAAAAATATTAAAAAAAACCGGCCAAGTGCGTGTCGGGCCACGCGCAGTAGGCTTCCGTAGCTAGTCGTAACAACATATTTCGACTTAAAAGGGATTTACTATCTGTATTAAACAAGTAACATCTTCATACAAGTCATTACTTTCAAAGGTTTTTGTAATTTGCACGAATTATTCTAAGTAACTGCATTTTACACTTTGGACCCCAATTACTCTAGAACTAATTAAGTTAAAGTAACCAGATAAATAGCGTCCTTCAGATAGGAAATGTTTGTAGTACACGAAACCAGCTAGCACGTATGACGAGATGTATGAATGTTAAGGAAGCGAAAGAAGTATGTAAGGAGCGAAGCACATGGCGTTCCATCGTCTCTGCCTACCCCCGTGGGATAAAGGCGTGATTTTATATATGTATTATGTATGTTTATTTATGTTTCAAGAATTTTGAACGAAATATTCTGAGTAACTGCATCTGACATTTCGGACCCCTATTCCTCTTGAACTAATGAAGTGAACTTATCCGCTATAGTTTTCCTTTAAAGTTCATTACATGTACTACCGACACAATTTTTTTCAGATTTTAGGATCCAGTAGTTTAGCTTTTAGAAGGGGGGGGACGCCCTACTCGAACAAAAATTTGCTCTTTAAAGTTAATTATCTCGCAAACGGATCCCTAAATCAAAAAACTGTCTTAGCAACCCCTAAACGTTTTTAAAAGTCCTATCTAACAATACCCCACACTATGGGGTAGGCGACAAAAAAAAAAACTTCCCTACTTTACATGTAGGGGAGCTACCTGAAAAAAAAATATTTTTCCAAATTTTACTCTACGACTTTCTTTGTTTAGTTAACATACATGTTTATGCAAAATTTCAGTTTTCTAGCACCAACGGTTTCGTCGCTATGCCGTGGACAGACAGACAGACATGGCGAAACTATAAGGGTTCCTTGTAGGTACTACGGAACCCTAAAAAGTGCATTTTCTGTTGAGTCATGTTTTTTTTACTCTAATAAATATATTAACAATAGTATTTATTTAACAAAGAAAGGTAAAAGTAGTTTTTATTTAAAAAAAACTCTCTGGTTCCTTGTTGCAATATAGCTATAGTTTGTATAAAGCTAAATTGCAACAAGGAACCAGAGAGTTTTTTTAAAATAAAAACTACTTTTACCTTCAAGATGACTATACTTTATATCTTAATGCATAGTACACATTAATTTTTACAATATTGTAAAATAACCCCCTTATAATTACAGTTAGTTAGGTTTCATTGCATTGTTTTATGAAAACCTTTATTTTCTCAAAACTGTCATCGTGTGGGTTGATTCTGGTTTGCATAAGTACGTCCAATTACTTTTTGGCACCGAAAAGCCAAGTATTTCGGGGACAAGCACGTTTGTGCCTCTCATTAATACATATGGTTAGTTAAATAATAGAATATGCTATTTATTAATGATGAAACTAATATCCTACGAAATAGGGTAGGTTGTAACCTTAATTTACTCATATTCATTAACTTATAAGCCATTTTGTTTGTAAAAAAAGTACTGGTACAGCACCGACAAGCGAAAATTTGGACTTTAGGAATTTACTTCTACCTTTAAATTTCATCCTAACCCTTTAATATTTTTGCCTCCACCCTATTTCTACCTATAGAATACATACTATAAAAATCAATTCAGTACAATATTCTTCTTTTCAAATACGAATTTCAGCGAGGACAGAAAAAAAAGTCGTTTGGGAAATCCACCCGGACATTAAAACGCGGAGCATTTGTATTAGGTACGTACAAACAGTATCAGTCGTCGTGATTTCGTGAACAAGCGCGCGCCCATACCGCTTATTCTCTATAGAAAGTTGCGCGGCGTACCTACCTAGAATATTTTTATGCCTACAGCGCGTAGTGAGAAAAACAAAATGAGCCTAAGGCAACTTTAATCATTTTTTTAGGACAAAAACTTAGAGGACGCTTTTCCATACATTGCAATTGCGTTACGTATTTTTTTGTGTACGGCGGTGACAAATTGCAGTGCGGAGCGCTCATTCTCCGCACTAAAACGAATAAAAAATTATCTTCGTTCTCGTTTGAGTGAAAAATGTGTAAATAGCTTGGTTATTTTAAATAATAATATAGAAGCGGAATTGACAAAATCTGTCGATTATGACAGTGTCATTGACGAATTTGTGAACCAATCTGTCCATCGAAAAAAAATGAAAATTTTCATTAAATTTTTTTCGATGAACGGATTCGTGACACTCTCCCACTGCTTCATATACTCTTAAACGCTCAGGTATACAGGTTTCCTCACGACCTTCCTTACCTTCACCGTTAGCTAGCGATAATTTACATGATAAATACATACATTATACAGATTATTCTTTTTTTTTTAAATAAAGTGCCGGAAAAAGGATTATTCTGATAGTATAAATCATGTAATTAAATTTATTATACATTATTGACAGAAGTATGAACTGTTTTCAAAGTTGATGGTCTCGGGTGCTCAAGACCTTCGACTTTGTCAACCTACGATCTCCAACTAGGCTTTTGAGGTTAACTAAATGTTGTTTATTTGTTATAATTAACGCTTTTTATTCCTTAATAAATAAAAAAAAAATAAAAAAAATAAGCAGGGAGTTGTGATTGATTGATTGATTGTTGATTTTGGATGATTCGTTCCAGGGCGCAGAATTTTTAAATACGCCCCTGGATGGGTCACGTGACAATAGGCTGGGTCATTTAAGTGGTGTAAGATTAATTGTTCAAAATATTTTTTTTATTAACCATGTCCAACAGGCATGGGATGTCAATCAATTTGTTTTTTAGAACCCAAAAAAGAGTATTTTGAACCTGGTTTTAGCTGTTTATTCACATATTATAAAGTTAAAATAAAGTAAATACCTAGCTAACTGGTTGGTAACAACACTACTACTACTGCTACTACAAGAGGACCTACTAAGATTTGAAATGTATTGCTTGAGAAACAAACTTAAACTGAATCCTTTAAAATGTAATGTTAGCACATATACCCGCAAACCCATACCTATAGTTAAGACCTATATGCTCTTAGATACACCTTTATCTAGAGTGAGTACGATAAGGGACCTAGGTGTTACATTTGACTCTAAACTTTTATTTGACGTAGGTACTTAGAGATAATATAATAAAAAAAGCAAACCGTTCGCTTGGATTTGTCTTTAGAATTTCAGCAGATTTCAATAATATTAAAACTATAAAAGTTCTTTACTGTTCCTTTGTTCGCAGTCACTTAGAATATGCCTCGCAAGTCTGGAATCCCAATAAGTTTTTGAGGTACATTCAATATCGCTCTAATTGCTATCTGCCCAATTATTATAGCAGGTGCAAAAAATTCCATCTTCTTCCGTTGGAAGAAAGAAGGAAGGTTGCGGATCTGTCATTACTGTCAAGTGTGGCGAAAGGGTCGGTGGATGTGAGTGAGCTAGTAAGCAAAATAGAGCTGCGTGTGCCATCTGCTTTCTTACGTAGATCACACTTACTTCACACACCAACTGTCAATACAACATACAGGCAAAACTCATTTATGATTCGAGCTAGCCGTCGTTTAATGCGGCATGCCGGAGTGTTGATAAAGATAAAGATTTAGATAACGATTTAGATTTAAATTTGTTTGCCAATAGTAAAAGTCAATTAAAAAAAAACTTATGTAAATTTTTCTTCCACTCTTAACTTTAAAGTCCTACTTGTGTCTATTTCTTGCTTTTAATAATTGTTGTATCTATATGTAATTGTCTTGATGTATTTCTACTTCATTATCTTTATTATCTGTGAAAACTTTTAATTGGCCTTCATTTTCATATTATCTCTTTCTATTTTATCATTATAGCTGTAAGTTTTCCTAAAATTTTAAAATAAAATAAAATAAAATAAAATAAACACTTTCCTATCGAAATATTGCATGTTGTTCTTGGTTCCTAAGCTGGAATGGCCGTCTTCCTTTGGTTTATTACCGAAATTTTCTATTTGGCTCCTAATAGGTAGTTCCAGCTATTGCTGTCAGCAATAAGTGGCGGTGCGATCTGTAGTATATTATATATAAATCAATGTTAAAATACATAATACATATACAATTAAAATAAAACTTAATCAATTAAATTAATGATTTGAATTATATAATTATCGAATTCCCCAGTTAGGGCAAACTGTTACATATTCGGTAATCTACAATTTTTCAATCATAATAGCCGATGCACCACCACCACCATTACAAACAGACGCTACACCCTTCTCTCCTTGCTTCAGAGCATGGACCAAGTGGACAATAATTCTTGCACCGGTCATTCCAATCGGGTTGGAGAGGGAAACCGATCCTCCGTGAACATTGATTTTTGCGGGGTCCAAGTCCAATAACCTTTGGTTAGCAACGGCAACGGCACTGAAGGCCTCATTGATCTCCCAAAGAGCAATTTCTTCTTTCTTCACGCCTGTCTTTGCTAAGAGTTTGGGTATGGTGATAGCAGGAGCAATAGTAAAGTCGATTGGATCACGGGCAGCATCAACAAAGTCGATAATTCGAGCAAGGGGTTTGACATTCAATCTCTTTGCGGCCTGAGCAGTCATCAAAACCAAGGCGGCAGCACCATCACCTAACGGTGAAGCGTTGCCAGCTGTTACTGAACCATTCTTGTCTTTGAATGCTGGTTGCAGTCTAACAAGCTTATCATAATCTACCCTCTTATATTCTTCATCTTCTGTGACTAGGATAGGTTCACCTTTCTTTTGAGGAACTGGGACTGGCACTAACTCAGCATCAAAGATACCATCAGCGTATGCCTTGGCGGCCCTCCTGTAGCTGGTAATAGCGTGGTCATCCTGGTCTTCTCTGCTGATATTTAGCTTCTTAGCTGTGTTTTCAGCGCAGTCTCCCATGTGTATGTCATTAAAGTAGTCCATGAAGCCATCACGCAAAACGCCGTCATCTAGCTGCATACCTCCATAAGTAGTTTCACCTCTCTTCAAGTAGAAAGGTACGTTGGAGAGGGACTCCATTCCGCCAGCTAGGATGACATCTTCGGCGCCGGTTTGCAAGCCCTGAGCGGCGCACATGACAGCTTTCATTCCAGAAGAACATACTTTGTTGATTGTTGTACATATTACGCTTTCTGGGAGACCAGCGAAGATGCAAGCTTGTCTGGCCGGCGCTTGTCCTACTCCAGCTGAGCATGTGTTACCAATGTAGGCCTAAGAGGATAGAAACATCATTAGAAAAATCCCTTTCAAATAATATTAACATTTGTCCAAAACACACCTGTTTAGTCAATTTTGCAATGAATGAAGTCTTTGTCGTCTTTGGCCAACGGGTTTACATTCAATATTTGCTGAAGACCAGAACAAAAGGGGTAAACGCAGAGATAAAAATACCCATCTGCCATGCTATCTCTTGAGGTAATCGAATGGCGGAAGGGCTAAGGTTGGCTTTGGTCAACCAAGCACATGAGTTGACTGTTGACTGTATTTTAAATAGTTAAATACCAACCTCCTTGATTTCTTCTTTGGGAATGCCAACCCTCTCAACGGCTGCCCTGACAGCGATGGCACCAAGTTCGGAAGCCGAGAGCGGGGACAGTTTACCCCTGAAAGAACCCAGAGGAGTGCGCACAGCTGACACGATCACTACCTCGTTTAAAGACGCCATAGTCTAGAGAAGGAAAAATATGGTACATGTACTTATTCCTAGAGATAACATGTAGTCTTTGATTATATATATCTATGTACTCTGAGCATGTAGTATATACTCTACTTATAATATATAAGTACCTATACTATATACTTATAATATCAAGAGATAACATGGTTATTAATGAATCATTGAATTTATATCAGCTGATGTTAATTGGTCAGGGATAAGTAACAACTATTTTATTACATAGATATGTAGGTATATTTCTATGTATAGAATTCCGTAACTAGGTATATAGTAAAATTATTAAGCTAATGGTTAACCAAGTACTCAAAAAACAAAACAAATACGAGCTATATAAAAAAAATACGGTCGTAAATACTTTATTATTTGTTTTTCGTATTACCAGCGTACGACACAACCAATGCGGAAATTGCATTAATTGGAAATGACATGAAGGGATTGAAATATACTACTTGTTGCATTAAAAAAAAATGTTAAAGGTATCCAGACATCGGTACGATAAATTAGGTACTACCAAAAAAAAGCTCTATTAAAAACAAACATTAGAAAATTAAACAAATATTAAAAAAAATATATATTTTAGACTATACTCCACTCCCTCTAATATAATTATGTCATTAAACAAATTAATAATAAAAGTACTTACCTATAATTCACCAAAGTGGCAAAAAAATACTGATAGTTACAATAAATTTTATATTTAAAAACGAATGCGATATTGCGACGAGATGCACAAGTGAAGCGTCCACTCAAACACTAAACAACGTGTACCGCCTATATCTACATGATCATCATACTACGAACTACGGTGTCGTAAGTACTAAGTTACACATTGAGATATTAATGCTATATATCTTGAGATCTGTACAATATGGTCCAATCTCCTATTCAACTTACATTTGTCAGCAGACTTTACGCGCCTCGTAACGAGATGATATTATGACAAATCGTCGCAATATGTAGGTGATGGCTATTCTGGTAGCATAACAATAGTATGATTAAAGTACGACAAACTGGGACTTGAAAAATATCTATCAGCATAGTATTATTTTTTTTTTGCACGAACTCAGGAAAAAATATCGACTTTATTCAATTTATTCTTACAACTATTTGTCTGCACGTGTGGTGTAGTGGTTTAAGCGGTCACCTCGCCGTTCTCCACTGCACTGGTGTTGCGGGTTTGATTCCCCCCACAAGGAAATCTTTTTGCGATTCGCAAAGATTAGTCCTAAAACAAGGGTGTGCTTATTTGAGTGAATGTGTGTATTTGGCCTTGTTTTTGGGACAATTGGATAGTGTAATTGCTTCTGGCGTTCTTTCTAGTGTAAAAAATCCAAATTTGTTTATTTATTTAACTAAAAACAAATGTCAGTAGAGTAAGCAGACTTGAAGCTATTGAAGATTTAAAATAATAGAAATTAATGTGTTATTTCTACTAAGTCACTAATAATTGTTATCGTTTGTTAACCTTGGCCGTAACCGCAACCAGCTACGATATTTAGATGCCAATGTCAAGGCTTTACTAGACAAGCATACTATGTAACTGCAGTCTTCTTCAGCCATACACGCTCAGGCAGGCGCCTTGGCGGATTGGCGCTTATATAGTTTACACACAAAGGAAAAAATGTTAGCATAAAATTATATTTATTATACAATTTTTACAAACAATTCAAATGATATACTCTCCTTGCCTTTTAACTGATTGATTAAATCATTTATAGCTGATGACTTAAGTTTTTCTAAAGCTTCTGCCTCTATGGAATACTGAGTGGTCTGACAGGCGTTCTTGGCCCATCAAAGTTCTTAGGTAATTTTTTACTTTCTTACTGCCGCACTTTGGGGGCCCTCGTATGCCGGGGGCCCGTATAATTGATACGCCTCTGGACCGTAGAGGTAATCGGTACGTACTTATACACGCTACGTGACTTGGCCAGGTAAACTCTCCGGTACAGACCTGAGCGTGTAACGTAAGGATGTACAGAGAATTTACAAAGTAAATAAAACAAAACATTAATGGTATTGTAAAAATGTTTTTTATTAAGTACCTAATACATAAACATTGCAATGATGTGGAATGCAAAAGAACGCGCATAATAAGATAAAAAAAGTAAAATAATATAGGTGTGCAATTAAAACGTGCGAGTATAATAAATAAGTATCTTTTTTAAAATGTGATGTCTTTTTTCAAAAAGTTTACATTGTTAAAAGGTGGAAGCATGTGTGACTAGAACTAAAATTAAAAATCGAAACAAGAATGCACAGAGCCAGCTACATAGTCACATATTACAACCAAGTAAATAATTAATACTGATTTATTTTGCGTACGTTCACAACCTCTATTGAGATCGACAATTCAACCTCTTTATTAAATTACGAGGACGCATACCTAATCATTTTGTGATGATTTGTAAATATTTTATAAACAACTAAAATTTTAAAACTTATAAGCGTACAAAGTTAACCCTCTGTGACTCTAATATACATAAAACAATGGCATAAATAGTTTCTAAGCCTCCAACAAACCATAATGTTCAATTCAAAAAATATTATGACAGTAATAATAATAACTTTTATGACAGATGCTGTCTCTTTTACGCTTGTTAGAAACAGACAGAGAGAGTGATAAACTTGGATGAGGGCAAACCGATAAAAATAAAGGATTCAATAGTAAGTAGCCGGTTTCAGATAAATGCACTAAGGAACTAAGCAGAAGTTAAAAACCTTAAATCTAAATCGAACAACCAGTTCGCCTATCGCACTAAATTTATTGTACTTGACACAATATTTGACAATAAAATTTATGGATGACCGACACACTTGACAAAACGCGATGTAGACTTCGCGCCAAGACTCATTTCCGACGGTAGAAGCCGAAATTAAAATTTAATTTCGGCTTACATTACATTACATTTAATGTAAATTACCAATTGGACAAGGAATAGACAAAATATTACTCAAATGAAAGAGTACCTAGATCGAACATATCAAATATCCATAATCTTATTAATTATTTTTTGATCTTTTTACTTTGGAAAGAAAGATATAAACATTTATTTTTTGATGTCAATGCATATGTCAGTATACATACATGGACTCTATGAAAGTGTTTATTTAGACGCGGCATCAGGCATCAGTACATTTTGACATGGAAAATGCCCTCGATTTGCGAACGATTTGACTGCTTTAAGTCCAATTTCTTTGGCTCATTTTGACAACTGTGATACTGAAGCTCGGCGCTGATCGGTATTGAGTGCTGGCGGCAATTCTAGCATTGTGAACGTGGTTAGATTGACGATAATTCGTATTATTGATGTCCAAAGACCTTTTATTATTTTTATTGTGATGCACGCTATCTTAACATTACAGTGTCAATGCTTTTCACATTACGTCTTAGTGTCGGTTTTTCTGTGTCTCCATAACTTTCGTTTGTCAAATGATGCAAGTTTAGCAAGGCAAATCTGTCGCAATCTCTGTCTTTTGATGAGCGATAAACAAAGCAAGCATTAGAATTGCATTGCAAAACTTCCATCGTGTTAATGGGCCTTTTATATAAATTTCCTTAAAATGTTTTATTATGATTGGCGCTTATTTCACTTTCAAATGAATACTTTTAAGTTACTTAAGGGCATTCGCTGCGTTAAGCGGACGCACGGCGCGTGCGGCCGCTTCGCGTGTTTGTTTCATGTCATTTGATGTAGCAGCGCTGCGTGAGGCGGGTAGCCGTCGCACGCGGGGCGGGTGCCGGGACGCGCGGCGCGGGCGACGGAGCACGCGAGCGGAGCTGTTTCTACAAAATCAATCAACGCCGCTACGTTATCCGTATCGCACGCGCCGTGCTTGTACAGTCACAATGAGTGTTTTGATACAGAATGATACAGAACGTGTTATTTTGGAAGTACAATGTCGTCCCGTTTTATGGGATATGTCTAATGACTTATACAAAGATAGGGATGCACGTCAAGCTGCATGGCATTTAAAATAACTAATTTTTTTTTTCTCATTTTCTCTTAATAACGAAAACTTTGTTACAAATTCTCCACACAACAATCTAGACCTCATGGGCTGATAGGCTGACGCGATCGAAATTATACTGGCGGCGCTGCGATAGACGGGCGACCGTCGCGGGTGCCCGCGACAGAGCAAGCGGACGTCCGCGGCGGGCATCCGCGACGGACACCCGCTTAACGCAGCGAATGCCCTAAGACGCAAAAAATAATAATCCACCTAATTTTCATAACAAATCTAATGTTTACATTCTGTTAAATTCTTAGCTGCATAGCAGACAACTTTATATATATGAGGATGGCAAAACATGTTTAATACGTTAACAACGAATTAAAAAAAAAATAGTTTGGATTTAATTTCAGCTGCTGTCACACTAGAAATATTTCACTTCACGAAATTCAACACTTCTTAGCAACTAATGCCGTAGTTATAACATTAAACATATTTGAACCTCTAAAACTAATAAGTACGTCGTATTCACACGTAACGATTTCATCTATTTCCATAAAATGGAATATAAAAATTGCAACCTTTCTCGATACCAAGTACCGAATTTAAAATAGACATTTATAATAAAAATGGGGTTTCACACACATATCTAGGTGCCATCGATTACAGTTTATCACACTAAAGGTTCTTACACAGAATATTGGTATAATGCCATTGCCAGATAGACCAGCAGTGTCCTTTACAAAGTTAGTCTTCGTGAAACATATAGTTGATCAAAAAGGCTACCAACATTTTCACGATATGACCTATGTCCCTTTGTTAAACATTTTACTATAAAACATGATTGTACCATCTTAATAAGACCGTGAACTGCAAGGTCTATCAAGTGCTGCAGAAACATAAACCATAAGGACACCATTGTTTCATTTCTTGAAGGCCAAGGGATACACTAAACAGACATTGCCAACATCAATCCATAATTTAGAAAAAACACGCTCATAATAATTTAACGGGAACACATTTCTAGTCTGATTGATTCACAATTGTCTTTTAAAAATAATTGCCAACAACCGTTTTCACATTTTCCAAATGTTCAACACATTTTCTCTAAGCTCTGAGAGTATTAATTTAAGTATACAGGTAAGTACTTCTAATATCCTTATATCTATCTAAATGGCTCATTTATTGTGCTTACACAAAATAAAGGATTAACAATGTATAAAAAAATAGTGGATTAACTGAGATTTCTCTTCTTTTTACACTACGTATTATGCTACGTTCAGTTTAGTACTATCATAGGGTATCTAACTTGTAACGGTGCGGTTCTGTTGATAACTATAGGGCTAAAGGCTATGTACTATTTTGTTGGTAGGTTGTATGTGAACTATTTAGTTGGACAGAAAAGGCCATAAAATAGATAGATATACCACGTTAGTGACCTAAAATTATGTTCGTATTATTGCACGGCATATTTATCTAAGTGACACTCAGAGCAATAAGTCAACCGGAGATGTCATTGTCAGGCATCCCCCGCTGCCAAATGTGCAAGAGCATCCCTATTGCACGCCATACAAAACTTGTTGTCAAATCCTATGATTTAACACGAGCGCGCAACAATCTACACCTCGCTGCCCTGCGAGTTTTGGCAGAATTATTTGCATAGATATTTGCGTTCATTGCGTGTCCATATTGGTTTTATAGTCTAACAAGAGACAGTTTCAATATGAATTATATTGTATAAGCATAAGTAAAGATAAAATCAATAATCTTGGTACTTTTGAAGTTGGCCGCAAATGAAATGTCACAAGTCGGGATTGGTCACCCTCGTGTGCGGTGTCCGTCCATTGGTCGAACAGCCATCAGCGACCAACTTCAAACCTGCCAAGATCTTTAATTTTATATATTACCGTCAGATACCCTATTACTACGCCTAAAAACTAAACATATACGAACTAATAACAAAAGACCTTTTGGTCAATATTAATAAACAACTATTACATTGTAAATGACACACACTGTTGCCTCGGTTAAGGAATGTAAACGTATATATATACGTATGTATAACTATTTAATATCGCGATCTAATGAACTAAGGTCTTTACTTTCTTAGGGGCTAAGTTAAAATAATTCGTGATGTAAGAATGGTCAGCTAACAGATGAGAGATGAAATATAGACGATTGCAATATTATGGATAACATTTTAGCCTGCCAAAGTTGCCGATATTCGGCGATTTTTAGATACATTGCGTCATAACAGTGTAAGGATATCTATATCCTTACACTCTCACGACGCAATGTACTTAAACATGGCTTTAAGAGTCACAATCTCGCTTTCTGCAACTAATGTGTAGACTACGCAGGCTACAGGTTTAACACCAGTGCTAGTAATTTCATGATCACGACTCTGAGGAAATTATAACTGTTAACTAAAAACATTTTTTTTTTCAATTTGATTTTATCGTGACGTGAGTTATCTTACGTGTCGTTAATAAGCAAGGCGTGATGCCCTATTCCATGTAATTGATTGTACCACTATCCATCATTGAATGCATCGTCGATCTTTGATCCCTCATCTGTAAATCTAACGCTGACCAAATATTATTGTCGCTGGAGCAACCTGTAAAATACAACCGCTTCATAGTGATCAAAGCAATCAAATGACAGAAGCTCTGCTATGCGAGTCGTGCGCGGCGCTGACGTCGGACATCGCCACGGTACTGGACATCGGCTCCGCGCCGCGCACCAAATGCTCGTGGCTGCTCGTCAGCGCCGAGCCGTACTTGAAACTCCTTCGCAAGCTTGAGCGAATACTCTTAGCCGAGTCACTCTTTCTAACGAACGACCTCCGAAGGTAGTCCCTTGTGAGTGACAGCGAGTTTCTTGAAGTAGATGAGCGAGGCCTAGCAGTGCGGCTGTCGGTTTCATCGGTGATGGCGATGGAGGGAGTGGCGAACACGCCGCTGTACTCCGGTGGCTGGGACTCGAGAGAGACTAAAGCGTCTCGTTCGACGGTTTCGCTTACTGTGATCGGGAGCTGAGCTGTGTCTTCGGCCGGCGATGGATCCGCGCGGGATGTTGTGATTCTGTTGGAATAGTTAAAACTATTGTTGAATATATGGATAAATAACATTTTTGCGACTGATATACAGGGTGGATGCGACATAGCGACATTTATTGAAACCACAGCTTCTATACATGGCCAGTATGCATTTCCACCGGATAAAAATTCTCTGGCGAAAAAAAAAATCCACGTCTTCCGAACAAATTGCACGATCGCAATGTTCAAATTGTTCGGAGAACGTGATTTTTTTTTTTTCGCCAGAGAATTTTTATCCGGTGGAAATTGATACTTACCATGTATAGAAGCTGTGGTTTCAATAAATGTCACTTTGTCGCATCCACCCCGTATGCCAGTAATGTATTGGTTACAATCTCATGTTTGGGGTCGCAGTTAACAGGTAACTTCTTCGTAATAGCGTAGCGTGATGGTATGTTTTCATACAAAAAAGATGCGCGCGCACCTTTTTAGTTTGAAAATAATGTTAACATTTTAACATACGTCAGGCGTTGACGCTGACGCTTGCTTTCAACTGCAAGCTTAAGTATGTGAAGTGATTTTTTGGTCCTTCGAGCCGGATTCAAACATAGATACTTTATCGCTTCGCAACATAATGAAGCACTAATGAACTTGTAAGTGACTGTTAAATTAAAACCAATACAAACCTTCTAAGGGTGCGGAAGCTCCGGCGTATAGTATGCAGCAGCCTTGCTCCAGTGGCTGTAGAGTAGGACGGCGGAGGGGTGTACTTCGGCGGGGGGTCGGGCGGCGGGGCGGGCGCCCGGGCGGCGGGGGGCGCGGGGCGGGGCGCGTCGTGAGCGGGGCCCATGCGCGGACGATACAGATTCTGGATGCGCTGTAAATTGTACATTGGAGTTAGTTCCGTGAAGGAATATTTCGCTAAAAATAATATATTTAAAATAAATAAAAATAATATTGCTCATATAGTAATGAAAACATGATTAGATGATTGGAACACAAAATAACAACACAAATATTACCTTTTGTCAGAAAGTTTGGCGTGACTAGGTATATTTTTTTTCTATCTTTGTACAAAGTGGATAAATACACCAACAATCAAACGTGCGAAACTATGTTTTTACGACAATACATTTAATTCATTTACTAAACGCGCACAACACTAAAGTAGCTTAGTCTAAAGTCAAGAATACCACTATTACAAACATAAAAACTTACATTATTACGTACAGCATGAAAATACATACTGACGGTTTCAAGTTTCAACCAACATTATGAAGATGGAATCTTAGTTCAACTGAATACTATTAATATAATACTCCATTACATTACACTATTTTGCGCTATATTCAATAAGCTCAAAGATTATTAAGTCGAAAGTTGGTGAGTATGTTATGTATGTTCCTTTGTCACGCTCGAATGGATGGACCGACTTTGATCAAAGGAGAAGACCCAATTTGGTCCCCTCTCCAATAAGTACATGTGATACTTCATTGGATAGGTATTTTTATGCTCAACAAAAGTTAATACGACACCAAGTACCAAATGTTAGTCGCATAGCTCAAAACGTTTACAATTAGCGCCATAGTTGTTTTTATTCAGCTCAAGAAATACCTATCCAACAATGTATCACATGTACTTATTGCATAGTGAGACTAGATTCCAGACAAAAATGAGGAATCTCCTTTGGCACACGTGTAGTTTATGGCCTGGATATAAAAGCTGAAGATTTTTTTGGTTTGATTGAACGTGATAATCTCAGAAACTTCAGGTCCTAATTTTATTATTATTCCGTAGTTGGATAACCCATCTATTGAGGAAGGCTATGTGAATAGGCTCTTTAACATGTCACTACGACTAATAGGAGCAGAGCAGCCATGAAATTATGTTGCAAAAACGGGGCAAAACACGCCACCGTGCACGACCAAGTAGGGGGGTAACAGCTATGTTCTATCCCAAGTAGCACACAAGCTCTATAACAAGCCGTACACTGGCCGGTTAGAAGTTCTTAATAACGGCATTGGCTCTATAAACAAGTTCTACAGTAGATGTACAAGCGGATATAGCGCCGCTGTACCTCCGAAAGAGGACCAGATTTATACGGCCTGAGGTTCTACAGTGTCTCTACAATGTTCGTAAATGTGTGTTAGTACGGAGATACAAAGATGCTATGCGAGCAATAGTGTGCGCCTAAGTATCTAAAATAAGTTCTTGTAGCGCAACTATAGCGCTCGCATCTTATTTAGATGCGTCTGTATCTCTGAATTAGAGTTTACGGATCTATAATTACGGTATACGGTAGCAATATTTTGGGGAAATGAACCATCTCAACAAAGACTTAGTGCCAATGGAAAGTGATTGATGGAAAAGACGACTGAAAATAATTAAAAAGTAAGTAAGTGTTGATTTTTCTTTTATGCATGCAAAATACCAGTGCGAGTACCAGTTTGTTGTAAATATATACATATTTTTTAGCTAAAATTTTCACGCGCCTGCTATTTATGCAGTTTTTTGTATAAAAAGTTGTAACGTGGTCTACAAATGACTAGTTAGGTAGGCAGAATAAATAGAAACAATCGATAGATTAACAAAGGTATTATTATTCTATATATTTATATCTATTAAATACAAGGTAGTCTCAAGGCGTAGGTTGGTAGGTAGGTAAGTGGTTTGGTAAGTCCTGGTGCAGCTAAGTGAGGAACACTTAACTCGGCGCTGGTGACCGCAGACAAGAAAGGCGCGACGCGCACGCAGGTCCTTTATATACCCCACAGGGGTCTGCAGTGGGGGGCGCATCTTGAGGTTGCGGTGGCCGTGCGGTTGCGACGTCACAAAGTACATTTAATTATAGGGTTTGAATTCTGAATTTAGTTTATATAAGATCGTTTAGCTTTATAATTAGTTTCTTTAGAATCCTGGGTGAGAATGAGTGGCGTGAATTCGATTTTTATCCATATTTATGATGTTAAAAAATTATAAATAATCATGTGAATTGCTTTTATCATAAACAATTAATGGCGTCTCGGTTACAAGAGCCTACAGAGTTTATTAGAACCGTTCTATTGATTTAAGCCGCTAGTATCCACCGTTGTAGACCTTACGGTTCTACAATTGTGGTATTGACGCTCTATTGTACTTTTTTAGGTCTAAATCAGCAACTAATATATTATTTTAAGAGTCTAAGGTTGTACAACGGACTATTGATATTCTTGGGGTCATTTTATTTAGGGGTCCATTGCCATAATCTTAAAACCCGTTAATTCCCTCTAACACTTTCTCATTGTTTGTCTGTATGTTTCTATTAACACTCTACTTATTGAATAGGACTCTTACTGCAATATTTTTTGTTTATATACAATCAATTAAATATTTACAGATAACATTATAGTCTAATTATTTGAACTTTTAATTATGAAAACATTAACTAGTAAAAGTACGAAAGAGTTTGTGAGCAAAGTATGTCCTTAATTTTTGTCGATCCGCTAAGGTAGCCCGCGAAATTTAAAAGCATTTCATCTGTAAGTAAATAGTTACATAATCCTAATTAGATTTTTTTTCTGATATTATATAATAGTTATGGAGCGTGTTCAAAAACGCATGAAATGAGTACGTTTTCCCAACGTTTTAGCCCCTTTTTGTTAGTTTGGTGAATGAACTCTTGTAGAACTTCGTTCAACTGACATTTGTGCATTATTATCTCGAAATCGAAAAAAATACCCTGAGCCCCTTTTTGCAGTGTGCCCTTCATGTCATTTCATTATATACCTACCTTTAAACAATAAAATGAGAACTTAGACATTTAGAACTTTTAAGTAAAGGTTAATTTCATCATAGTAATTTAGATCGATATAATGAACACATTAGATAATAGTTTCTCTCGCATTTTGCTAGATCAAATGTCAAAATAAAATCTAAATCTCATGTCTTTCAGGTATTACAAGAAGACTGCGGGAATACTTCAACAGATAAAATTGACTGCAGGAATTCTTCAGAATCTCAACCTGGCGAAACCTATATAATACGCGATAAATTGATTTTTTCTATGTACGCCAGATAGTAGGGATGCCAGTTGATTTTGTGATTCTATTAATTTTATTACTAAATAAAAACAATTATTAAGATTCACATTGTTTTATTTTATAAAAATGTATGTAACAAAGGGAAAACATAAAGTTCTCTTTTATGTTCAATGCACACTAATTTACACATAATATCCTGGGTTGTTACAATAACATCAGGTATTGAAAGTGTCGAAACTTTATATATATTGAGAAATGAAGATTTTATTGGAGTGAGAAATAATCTGTTTTATTTAGCAACTTGTTACCACACACTCCTCTTGTATCATCAATCACATTTTTAAATTCAATTATATCTTTATTTTTCGTCATAAAATACTTGTCCTGAGGTTTAGAAAAATCACAAAATTTGATGTAGTGTCATCTACGGATTCTTCAGCAATTACTTCGGCCTCAACTCCAGCTAGGAAGTCACATTTAATACTCTCAGCTACATCACTGCTCCAGGTTACATCACTGCTCCAGGTTACATTCATCGCAGAATTTAAACCTACGGAACCCTCTTTATTTTGACACACACTTGACTGTGTGAGTTTTCAATTTGCCGGGACTATGTTCTGGTCGATTATTAATAATATTCCCATATTCTTTGCTAATCTTTTTCCTCAAACTACCATGTCTTTTTCTTAATTTCCAAGCTTTTTGGCTATCCATGATAAATGAACGATAATATAATTTTTCACAAAATGGAGTCACAATGAAATTAGTAAAACACTCTTCTCTCGCTTCAGCTGTTATAGTGACCGTAGAAACGGCTTTTAGCTGTTTATAGCGTGTTTTTCTTGCCTTATTCAGCTATTTATCATACAGTTGCTGTATAAATCTCGAATATAACGGCTTACGGGCAACTATAGAATTATATTTCTCTGCTGTAGAAAAAGCGTTTCAAAAGCTGTAATATGTTCTATTTTACAGCTTACAGGTTTAGAAATATACAATGTACAACCTTACGCGCTTTAAAGGAAGCGTATAACTCCATTTAAACATTTTTAACTACTAAAGCCCTCTATAAGACCTCGCGGCGTTTTAAAAGGTATTTATAACTCTGGTTTATATCAAATGCCCGTACAATAACTCTATGATACGCCTTTGTATCTTCATTGGGATTATATTTGCCGTTGTTCGGCTATTGTACCACATACCTGTTAAAGCACTATTAAATACGCTACTGAACAACTTGAGTATTATAGTAAATCCTTTAAACAGCTATTATACAACATTCAGGTTGTACAGAAGCCATTTAAGCAGCTTGTGTGCTACTTGGGATTAACACGTTTATTTATTTTAATAATAACATCACTTGCTATAAGAATAACACAGAACTATTATTAACACGTGCAAATATAAACGTGAATGCGGCCGCGTATGACAGTACTGTGTACTCACTGTATAACCATTTACAATGACGAATGAACTGGCATTAGTAATCGACCGTCAAGTGTTGGTATCAGTGCGTTAATTGTAATGTCAACATGTGAAGTGATCTAACACACACTCGAAAAGGTATAATGTGTGATTGTTACGCGTGTGTCATTTCGAAGGGTTAAGCATAGGTTGCATCTTCACTTATTAGCCTGGTAATCATAAAAAAATGCCAGTGAAGGCGTATACTATGGAGATGGAGACTCGCTCTAGGCACCAGAGTCGGATTATCCCATACCAAGTACATACAAAGATAAGCTCTTTAATAAATTGGCAAAATTAACTCAAACATAGTTTACTTCTTTATAATATATAATATTTATAAATATTAAGGTATGATTGTATTTGTGTATATAAGAATGGTGTATATATAGATCTTTATATATTTCAAATAGTTTATTTTAAGTATTTTGTATTGCAATAATTTTAATTATGATGTATTTGATTGAATTATTTTAATGGTTTTAGTTTCCAACCAACTCTCAGCTCTTGCACCTACCACTTGGCGTCTCTGCACCACCTGCATTAAGTCCGCCAATGTCCACGATTTTTGTGCATAAAGTTTTGAAATAAATAAGCGCGCGCCGTTTTTTTAAGTAAAAACGTAATAAATTTTGGGGGTTACAAGACAAAAATAGGAGGGTGTCATCAACAGAAAGTGCTAAGGGTGAGATGGGGTGGATAGTGAGGAATCATTGCCCTGGGCGCCATTCCATGCTACGCCGCCACTGAAAGGAGAATGCTAGTATTGGTCCCACCCTTGAGCTAAAGAAAAATGTTAAAATATGAGACCTGAGTATATGATTTGGAACACCGAAATGTTCTCTCTGCTACATTACACCTATCATTCAGGGCTAAACTATGAATTACTATGACTTTGTGCATGTGAAATCACGTTGCTTTATGTGCTACAAATGAACATGTAGATTGCAATAAAACAATAGGATTTAACAAAGGAGGAACACTTACTAGTTCTTCAATACAATCGTTTGTCCCGTAATCCTTGCAGCGTCAAACAAATTTTATCATATTATAATAATAGCAGCCCCGTATTTAATACATGTCCCACTGCTGGGCTCGGGCCTCTTCTCATGATGAGAAGGGTTAGGCCATAGTCCACCACGCTGGCCAAGTGCGGATTGGTAGACTCCACACACCCTCGAGCACTTTTTAGGCACTCTCAGGCATGTAGGTTTCCTCACGATGTTTTCCTTCACCGTTAGCGAGCGATAATTAATATGATAAATACACACATATCTTCGAAAAGACGAGAGGTGTGTGCCGTGGGTTCGAACCCGAGACCTTTAACTTCACAGTCCTACGGTCTCCCACTCGGTTATCGCTGCGTACGTCGTCACGCTTGTTATTTGTATGAAAATGTATAAATTGTTCAGTATCGTACGCACGCGTATTTTGCTAAATTTCGAGCACTGAAACCGACCTAAGTGCTGAGAGCACACGGCAACATCATAGAAGGAGTAAAATCGAAGGGCAATTCTCTCCATTCTTTTCCAGACGTCTCCGTCCCTTGCCCTGGATACCACTAGTTCTTTCTTACATACACACATACATAAAATCACGCCTTTATCCCATGGTGGGTAGGCAGAAAAGATGAAACGCCATGTGCTTCGCTCCTTACATACTTCTTTCGCTTCCTGAACATTCATACATCTCGTCATACTATCCGGTTTCGTGTACTACGTACTTGCTCTTTCTGAAAGACGCCATTTATCTGGACCTATATGTCTTTCGTGGACGACCTCTACCGGTACTTCCAGCCACATCTGCATTGTATATCTCTTTCACTAATCTACCACGATGCTCTTCTATGATTTGTTCAAAATAAGAACCGAATTTTAATGTTTTGCGATAAAAAACTTTAACTTCAATAAAATAAACATTACTTTTCATTGCTACAAATTTGCCCTAAACACGTTTTGAATGGTCTTTGCATTGAAAAATGAACTTAACGTCTATCCTATTAAGGTTGAAATTATTAACTATGGAATATTTTGAAATTCGTTTCTTGTTTTGAACGAAGAAGACACCATTGTTTTTAAAACGAGTTATAAATGGTATAAAAAGGAGGGAATGACTTACATCTAGTATATCGGGTGGTCCCTTATTCATGTATCGCCACGTTTGAATGAAAGCCGCCACGGGCACTATGAGCAACGCGCCCTGTTGCATGAACACCGCTATCTGACGACTCCATACAGGCCAGTACCTGGCAAATCATAAATGTATTAGTACATAACATAAAATCACGCATATAATTAGAATCAGAAGTGTGGCTGAGTTGTATAAACACACACACTTCACTTGTTGTTTCTTTTAGGTGGAGAGGGGGTGAGCCTATCGCCATCCACTGGGTACAAAACCAACTCCGTGCTGCTATAGAAAATTCTCTGCGGGAAAAATCCTAAATAACACTTGTGCCCAACCCGGAAATCGAACCCGTGAACTCACAGTGAGAGGCCCATACGCTACCCACTAGACAAAATTGTATATTAATTAATGAAAATACCAACTCTGTTTATAATTTTATTCTTCACCTCCTAAAAATAACTATATTTGACAGTATTTTCAACAATACATATTTTTTTAAAAGGTTGGTTTTTTGAAATAATCAAGCTTACTTACCCCACGGGTTTTCTCCAGCTGTACAATTGACGTTGCTGCCCTACTCGGAAATCCATCACACATATTGCCTGAAAAATAAAATTGTAATATTAAACACAGTATTAGGTACGGGCTATAATAATATGCTTAATTTTACTTGCGCAAACAGTTTGTGCAAACGGATTGTGCAAAACCCAAATGTCTTTGTTTTCGATCAAGTTAGCAAAAAAAATGGTACTGGTAAGATGTGATCAAATTGCCGGCAAAATATGCATGCCGGCACTTTACTTGCACAAACAATTTGTGCAAAAGGTTTGTAAAAAAATCAAATTAATATTTCAATTTGCTCAAATAAGATTCAGCGTGTATTCGACAAACGATCAGTTTGCACAAAATGATGGCGCGAACATTTTGTTTCGTCGAATACACGCTCAATCTTATTTGAGCAAATTGAACGATCAGTTGGCACAAAAAGTTTGCGCAAACATTTTGTTTTGCCAAATACACGCTCAATCTTACTAAGTTAAGATATTTTTACCAATTTTATATATAAATGAAAAAAAATCGATATCAAGATTCGAACTGGGTTCCAACATTCAAGTCTCTTAAGTAGATATGATTTGATACTACCACAACACCAGGCGAACGCAGCCAACCAGTAACAAACCTATTACATTACAACATAAGGTTTACATTCACTTACACACAATAACACAGGCAGTACAACCGTCCACGTAAAGCTGAGCAGAGCAGCGAGCGTCGCCGACAACCTCGTTCTTGAGGAGTACAGCGCCGCTACCACGACATCGGGCGAGTACGGCCGACCCCGTACCACGAACACGCCGCAAGTGAGCACCACTTGTATCACGCATTGCCACCACGAACCTATCCACACGTAGTCTATGAAATGGACTATGCGGATGCCAGCCTGAAATAAATAAATACATACATTTGGATTTTTTTACATTAGATAGAACGCCAGAAGCAATCACACTATCTAATGGTACCAATGACAAGGCCAAATACACACATTCACTCACTCAAACACATCCAGTCTCAAAACAAATCTATGCGAATCACACAAAGATTTGTCCCATGTGGGATGGAACCCACAACACAAATAAAATACAGCGTTAGTTAAAATTATTTTCTCAGTGCGGGTTGAAGGATCGAGCGAAATAGCGCTGTCGCAGTTGCTCTCACTTGATTATCCTATCGACTGAGACAACACTATTTCGCGCGGTTCATTGACCCGTCTCGAGAAGTAATTTTAGCTATCAGATTATTATCAAAGTAAATGATAACAAAGGCTGTTCGATTCGGCGTCAGACAAGTGTTATTTGTCATTATTCCATCAGGAAATTTTCGAGAGCAGCATGGAGGTGTTGTGTCTGGTCAACGGCGATAGGCTCACCCTCTTTATCACACAGGACTTAAACTTAACAGGTGAAATGTGAGTGTTATACATTCTGAGTACTATAGGCGTGATGTCATGTTATCCTTACCACACGGGGAGTGGTCGCATAAGTTAACCCCTAAATCAACAATTTGACAAAATATAGGTATCAAACAACTTTCTCGACAAGCCGACCTACATACTAGTACATACACAATAACTAGTACAGATGAATGAGATGATTAAACTGGATTAAGACTATTAAGTGTGTTATCTCACTCATAAAACATTTCATACAAGATTAAATATCATAACATTTAGGACCGGGGCACAATTAGCGGAGCGAAGCAGAAATAAATTTTCACTGTGAAGTCATAATGGACATAGCTACAGTTGAAATAGAATCGTTTATTTAGCCAAAAATATGTTACAATCAAACAAGAGGACACAATATGCTTCACCGGATAATCTGTATGCAAAATATATAATGTTATATCTATGCAATAACATTATATTATTTACTAGAGAATGAACGGGTTAGTCACTACGTCTATATTTCAATAAGGAAATATTTTTAAACCGGTCGGCAATATCCCGATAATAATACGTGAGTAACCCGTTTATTCTCTAGTAGTAATGTCATCTCACGTAAGTTTGAACAGTATTATTATATTATTTACTAATATTAATTTAAAGTTATAACACTAAATTAAAAAGCTAACTAGCCAAAGCGAATGAGCACGGAGTCGCGCACACGCTTCCGACTCGCGCGGTAGCATTTGTTTCAACCAAATAAATAACATGAAATGCCTAGAAATATGAGATTGTCTAATTGCTATCAAATCAAATGAATTTGAATGTCAAAATGTATTGAATCTGTGACGTCATGGCGTCATAAGCACTTTTTTAATGAACCCATGTATGTACAGTGGGCCAACGAGTTAGGTATGCAGGGTAAAACTTTTAAGTTATAGTAATAACTTACTTCACCAGGTATCGATAAGTCAGATACATATTAAAATAGTGTATATATTACACTTATAAATAAGTTACTCACACATGCATATCTAATGCAGTCAGTTTACACTATGGCATAGAGGTGTTGCCCTGTATACCTAATTGCTTGGCCCACTGTACATTATTGTACGTTGACATTTGCATTGCCGCCGAGAAACATATGTTTATCTCTTTTCGGCATTTGAGTTCATGTCATAAGAGAGAACAGGGTAAATAATACATATTTTAGTGTTATTTTATGATTTCAACTAAAGATGTCCATTATAGCTTGACAAGAGTTTACTTTCCGCTGCGCTATGTATGCGCCGGCCCTAGCTATTCGCGAATACTAAAGTGTATTACATAATTAACTTGATTATGTTTACTTCACACAAGTCAAACTTTTTTATGTGTAATTAAGCAAGTAATTTGCCATTGTTATGGTAATTTAAACACATAACATAAGAAGAATATTTTGTGAATAAATAAATATCTCACAACTTACACACAACGCCATCCAGTCTCAAACTAAGCAGAGCTTGTGCTATGGGTACTAGATAGATGGGTAGATAGATAAAATAATCTTTATTGTACACCAATATTAACAAAGGTTATTTTGTAAACAAATGCACTTAAAAATTATGTTGCACAATGGGCGGCCTTTTCGCTATAAGCAATTTCTTACAGGCAACCATAGGATGGACAAGTAAGTAATGAGCAAAGTTATGGGCAGTTGTTGGTGCGTTAATTAAAGAAAAATAAAAATAAAGTAAAATGAAACGTCATGATAATGACAATGGAGATTATAAAATATAATTAATACAGAAATATATACTTTTTATTGTAAATACATACTTATTATACATTGAATAGAATGGGATTGACATGGGATGTTACGTGAACCTCGAAGCCATCAACGGGTACTAAAATCACTATGTCAGAGGGTTAAGCGAAATGAATGTTAAGAAATAAAAAAAAATCTATCTAAGTGATAGTATCGATTAGATATACAACGAAGATTTTAAAGGAGCAGTATTTAGTATAACATAACAAAAAAAAAGTAAATAACTCTAGAAATAGGAGAGAAAATTCCGCCACAGGGTGTAAATTTTTTAGATTTTTAAAATTTTTAAAGATTTTAAAATACTAAAGTTAGATTTTTTTTTAATTCTGATGAATAACTATCATAACTTACCCTTTTACCCGTTTCAAGCTATACGTCGACAATTAAGTTAATAAATAAATTATTAAATACAAAGTCAACTCACATCAGTACTAAGCAGCAATCCCATAGCAAGTCCGAACACACAACTGAGGAACGTTATAGTGGTCTCCCAGACTTTGAGCGCCTCGGGATTTATCGCCATAATGCCTGTGATAACGCAGTGCCATATAGCGAGCTGTTGTGCTATACCGAACATTATCAGGATGAAGTAGAATATCACGGCCCATGCTGGGGAGAGCTGAAACAAATTTAATGAAAACGTAATTTTATATACTTAAGGCCAAGGGCCTTACCCTCCACACTATTGGTTTCGGATTAAATGTGAATGTTCGCTCGCAAACTCGTTCCCATACTCGATTCGTTATGTGAAAGTTCTAAGTGAAGCATAGTGCATCGAGTGACCAACACTTCTAGCTAGACACGACCTACAGCAATGAAGAAAACGACTGAGAAGAAGATGTAAAAGTTCCATTTTGACATAACGAATCGTTTGCAAAATTTCATCAAGAGTGCCAAAGTGAAGTGAATCGAGTTAGTTCGATTTCATTTAGTTCTAAAAATAATCACCCAATACAATTTTGATAAAATTGTGCGCTAGTGTCGCGTGACAAATGCCAAAATTTCAATCCCAATCTCTTATCCGAACCCAATAATGTGGAGGGTAAGGCCCCAGGTCTGGATTATACTAAGAAACAGTTGAAAAAGATTTGGTACCGGCAGGATTTGAACCTGCACCCGGCAGTCTCTTTATCAATCAGCTATGGTCGCCTCTTTATCAACTGTTTGTAACGTCATTTCGTGACGTCACGTTCATCCATTTGTTTCTATCTTAAGTAGGATACTTAGTATAATTTGCTAATCATAGCTAAATGCTATAAAAATAATAAATAAGAGGTCTGGATTAGTCTCTGACATTCCTGATAGTCTATTTGAAAATGACTTTTTTTCCTGAAAAATACGAGATGCAACTAAGAATAACTTAGGGTCCGAATCACTAATTACCAGATTTCGTAAGCACTGTAAGCGATTTTAACCAAAGCCAAAGCCGGTCCGAATTACTTTTAGCGCGCTAAAATAGATTTTATTAACGATTCGGACCTAAGCATAACAAGGTCAAATAGTAATTTATTAGGTAAAAAGTAAAAATATTTGCCCAAGAATGACGCACATGCGTCGTAGAACTAATTGTAGGTAATTTGGTATCAAGGTTGAATGTTTTATTCTTTCTTCAGTAGATTATATCTCGAAGCGTGACGAACTCTATTAGTAGAGATAATGATTACAATAACATTGCTCTATTACTCTATGATGTACAATCGCGGTCACTAATCTTAACTTTAAGGAACTTTCGACGCATCGTTTATTACGCTTGGTGCAAATAGTACATTATGCCTCGTAACACCAGTCAGCACGGTACCTATCTATTTGTGCTATTTATTTAAAAGACATATCATTGCGCCCGGTGGATGGCGATAGGCTCACTCCCTATCCCATACCACCATACACTTCTGGTTAATATAGGCGTGATGCTATTTTATATCATTGCATTGTATTATATTACTATAGGCTGACCGTTTAACTGAGACCTCGCCTGCGGGGTACAGGGGCGCGGGGGTATGACGAGAAAGGGGACTGAAACAGCTGCGGGCGGTGGGGGCACTTAATGAAACATACAGGAGATGAAATGCACCAAGATATTTCCTAAGATATGTGACATCATAGAAAAAAAGAAATAGTGATTTATCAAATGAAAAATAGTTAAGAAGATACAAAATTTTAATGAACTTATGTACGTAAATAAAATAATTGAGAATAAACTATTATACTATTTTTTATCTAAACATATAATTAAATCGTAAGAAAGTCAAAACTATGTTTGGGTCCAGTTTCTTTTTTCTAAAATTTATGTATACGTTAAAAGCCATTTGCTTGCACTGACTGTTTACTTTATGTCTGAAGATTTTTCGATTCATCTTGAGATTGTTATTACATGTGTACCTCTCACAAGGTGTCTGCAACAGTTAACACATGCGATCGCTACCCATGTAGCGAACGGAATGAACAATCACAAAAATTTGCCCACCGCCCTCAGCTGTTTCAGTCCCCTTTGTCGTCATACCCCCGCGCCTCTGTACCGCGCAGGCGAGGACTCAGTTAAACGGTCAGCCTATAGCATCAAGCTTCTTTAATAAAACATACCAGTGTTTATTCTCTTCAAGTTCTCTTTATTCAGTATGATGAAAAATTTACACATGTTTACAAAATTAAAAGGTAGCAGGCACAATTTGAAAATCAGTTGTCCGTCTAATACGACTGCATATTTAAATAAAAGTATATTCTGTATGGCTTCTAGAGTATACTACCATCTACCAAAAGCGATTCTCGGAGAACTAAACATTCAAATTGTAAAAAAATTACTAAAAATATTATTATTGGAAAAATGTAGAAATGTTGAACAGTTTAGTTCTTCTATATCTGTTTTATAATTATGTGTAGTTTAAGAGAATTTCATTATTGTATTTCACAATTGTATCTTAGTATTTAGTTTCTAATTTATTGCATGCCACAAGGTAAAATACAGTGTTCCTTAAATGTATTCATATGAACCTAACATCCCATGTACCTGTATTTGCAACAGAATAAATAATTGAATTGATGTTCTTAAGACCTACGTCATCTTTTTCTACTTAAAGTTACTAACCAGATTAGCAGGCAACACAGCAAGTGTGGCAGGCACGATCTGAGTTGCCAGCTGAAGGGGTTGCCAGCCACTGAGCGTCCGCGCGACGTTGCCACTCTTCCAAACCGTCACGCCGACTAGACTGCCATAGTGTCCCATATAACGTACTGGAGTTGCCACTACATTGCCAGGCATTGGTTCTGACATCGGCCAGAGGAATTGAGTGGACTTTACCGTTTCTGAAAATAACAAAAAACATAGTAACGGGTGGCGCAAAAGTAAAGACCCTATTTGGTTCAGCTATAACATTTTTTCTAAATTAGAAAACTAGATTTAGATTTTTTTAAATGTATATTTGTGCCATTAAATTTCGTACCATTAGGATTTAAAGATGATGTCTTTTAAATGGTGACCTCCAGAGTTGATACACATTTGAGCCCTATTTATGACATTTTGCATAACTTGCCGTAACACTTCCTGCGATATGTTCGTTATTTCTTGACGAATGTTTTCTTTTAGAGCTGCGAGAGTCTGTGGCTTGTTCACATACACCCGAGATTTCAAAAAACCCCAAAGAAAGAAGTCTGGACTGGTCAGATCGGGTGATCTTGCAGGCCAAGGCAAATCGCCAAAACGAGAGATAACTCGGTCTGGAAAAGCGTCCCTCACTAAGTCCATAGTGTCGCGCGCTGTGTGTGCCGTAGCGCCGTCTTGTTGAAACCAGATGTGCTCCAGCCCCAATTCGTCCAAACTGGGTATCAAAAACTCACGTAACATGGTTCTGTAGCGTTCTCCAGTGACAGTTATCGCATTGCCTCCAGCGTCTTCGAAAAAATAGGGTCCGATCACTCTGTCAACACAGATGCCACACCATACAGTAACTTTTAGTGGGTGTAGAGGTGTTTCTTGAATAATGCGCGGATTATCAGTGCCCCAGAACCGAGTATTCTGCTTATTGACATGCCCTGAGAGATGGAAATGCGCTTCGTCACTCATAACCAATTTTGAAGGAAAATCATCCTCTTCAAGGTGTATCAACTCTGGAGGTCACCATTTAAAAGACATCATCTTTAAATCCTAATGGTACGAAATTTAATGGCACAAATATACATTTAAAAAAATCTAAATCTAGTTTTCTAATTTAGAAAAAATGTTATAGCTGAACCAAATAGGGTCTTTACTTTTGCGCCACCCAGTATAATGATGTTTTTCTGAAATGACGAGAGGCCTAGAACACTCGTGAACTGACAGATCGCCATATATTTCTGAACAACTATTGCGTATTTGGGACATAAAAAGGTAAGCTTTCACCAAATTTCGTGCAAAAAAAAATTTGTTTGTAAAAGATAAAAATAAAAAACCAAAAACTTGGTTTTTGAATTTTTCACATAAATTTTAATACAAAAGTTTTAGATCTTTTTATTACCTACAACTTTGCTATTCAACTTTTTTCCATAGGACTTTTAGTTTTGCCGGAAATCGAGAAAAACCGTTTTTTACCCTTAAACCATCCCCCCATCCCCTTCCCGACCTCAGATCGCCCATAAATTATATTTCCTTTCATTTTTATAATATTCTCCTCCTTTTCTAATGGGTTTCGTCCTACTATTATTTCTTTTGGTTTTAAAAATTATCGACACTGGTCTATAATGTTGTAAAACAAAATAGACATTGTTTTTTTATACTTTTCGATTAAATTGACGTGCACTTTATTTAATCTATAAATATAAGAGAAAGTCGTGTTAGTAACTGTTACGAGCTATTTTTAGTTCAAGAACGGCTAAGCCGATTTGGCTGATAAATGTGTTTTTTTTAATAATTTTATATATATCAAATTATTAAAGTGTCTGTTTTTAATGTCAAAATAATATAAGTATATATTAGTAAACATGGAAATGACAGTGGTCAAAATCCCTTTATAATAATAATAACCATATAGTGTCAAATTTAAAATTTGCTTCACCTTTCTCGTGTCTATATCGCACAGTAATATTATTATAACCCCCTATAAAACAGCCTACTAGTAAAATTTTAACTCAGTCGTGGCAAAAAAACGGCTTACCTATACAACATTATTTAAAAACACACCAGTTGCTAGACGATTGTTAAGTTCTCATCACCTAAATATCGTCATTGTATGCAAATTATTGCGACACTAAAAACGGATTAAGATATTATTATGTATACTGATTAACATATTATGGAGCACGCTCATTTCAGTTTTATTTGACAAACACCGTTAATGTAGATGGATGGACAGGAAGAAACGGACCAAAGAAAGAATTGATGAAAATGAAGAAAGATTTGAAAGAGAATAGAATGAATGATAGTGAGTAGACAGATTAAGAAGGACCGACAGCCGTTGGAGCAAACGAGTGCTGGAGTGGAGACCGCGACTCGGCCACCGTAAGGTAGGACGCCAGGTGGAATGACGACCTGAAGAAGGTCGCTGGAGAGGACTGGATGCGAAAGGCGCAGGACCAGGTGTTGTGGCGCAAATTGGGAGAGGCCTATGTCCAGCAGTGGACTACGAGCGGCTGAATGATGAGACAGATAAAGAATCAGTCTCAAAGTAATGAGCCAACCGGAGGTGTCATTATCAAGCTTTCCCCCGCTGCTAAATGTGAATGACCGCCGATCATACACTTCATATAAAACTAGTTGTCAAATCCTATAATTAGACACTAGCGCGGTACAATTACTTTTCTATTTAAACATGAAGGATGAACTAGAATCTAATTTTGTTTTGATAGAATTATCACATTTTTTGCACTTGTTTACTAACTTTTTTCATGACATCCGCATCAGCTTACTATAAAAATATTCGGCTTAAAATTTAACTTTCATATTATTCTACATACAATACAGCAGTTTTTATCTTGACAAAGCCACGGAATAGATAGCGCAGCAGCGATAAACAATCCCATAGTCGATTGGTCATACCTCTTTGCCTGTCCTTCTTTAATCTCCATACTAATTTCCATTATGATCCATGCAGTGGTTTAACGTTACTCACTTTTGTATTAATAAAGGCAGAAACACACTATTGTGAAGTGCCCTGTTGTGTCCCATACATAATGCACGTTCTGATACGTTTCCGCCTTTATTTTACTAAGGACAAGTATAAGTAAACTTACCAAAGCTGCTTGGCATATACACATAGCCATAATTCTTCAATATCTGCACGCAAGTATTCGCTAAGAACGATCCCAGCAGCAGCACAGCGAATGTAAACGCCACGATACAAGCGCTTTCTTTCTGTAGCATAGTATTAGTCTTGTTTTTTGAGTTCTTGTGTGACGTCAGCTGCATTATACAGGCTCCGAGAAGGCCCCATGTCAGGAACGTTTCTTGGGCAGCTGCGGCCCAACTCTGTAATATATATATCATATCATATGTAAAATCATATCTTGATTAGGAATAAAGTAATGGGAAAGACATACTAAAAAACAGTTGAAAAGATATAAGACTGGCAGGATTTGAACCTGCGATCTTCTGCACACCGGGCAGTCGCTTTAACCAACCAGCTATGGTCGCCTTTTGCCAGGACCCTAAATTTTCAACCTGTTACGTCATTTCGTGACGTCACTTTCACCCATTTGTAGGATACCTGTGATCAATGTAATCCTGCTGGTCCCATATAGTTTTCAACTGTTTCATAATATAATTTGCTAAGCATAGCTAAATGCTATAAAAATAATAATTATAATCATTTATTTCAATAAGATACATGGAGAAATACAAAGTAAGTACATATTAGATTAATCCAAATATTACAATTGGCACCTGTACTAGTGAAAACCACTGTATCACAGGTACCAGCGCCTTCCATTTCTATCGACAAGATAATGAACGGTGTACTGTATTATTAGTTTACATAACAAAATTTACATGAAACATCTAACAAATAATCAAAAAGAACGAAAGACATGTTCTGACTCATCTCGATTTAACCATGAGTACATTTTGGTTACTCACGATGTTTAGCTAGTTGTGATGTGAAAGTTGTAAAGAATAGGTTCGTAAAATTACAACCCAGCTTTGTGAATGAGCTAAGTTTCTCAAGTGTGTATTGTGAACAGTTCTCATTGTGATATTCACGTTAAATTAAACCATTAGACATTAATATGGAATGTGAAAAGATTGTAATAAGTGGATACTTCACTCTATTCTTAGAATTTAAACACCTTATTTTATACTTATTCATAAAATAAAGATTTTCAGCGATAGCCGAGTGGGAGACCGTAGGACTACAAAGTTAAAGGTCTCGGGTCCGAACCCACGGCACACACCTCTGTCAATAAATGGTTAAGATTCTTTTCGAAGATATGTGTGTATTTATCATATAAATTATCGCTCGCTAACGGTGAAGGAAAACATCGTGAGGAAACCTGCATGGGTCAGGAGGTCGGGTCTTGTGAAGTCTACCAATCCGCACTAGGCCAGCGTGGTGGACTATGGCCTAACCCTTCTCATCATTAGAAGAGGCCCGATATTAGATACAGGGCTGCTATTATATGCTCGCAAAGTATATAGGTTGCAAAAATCTAGCCTAAAATAAAAAATAATATTGAAATATACGTACATTGCTATTAATGAAGAACTCGCTCCATTCAGTCTCCGAGAATATATTAACGACAGTGTCGTACGGTATTAAAGTGAGTAATTTAGTACAGAGCACCAATGTTCCGCAGATGGGCAGAAAGATCAGCATGTACACAGCCTGCAAGCACAAACAATGTTACAATTCCGTGGGTATTTCAATTCACACATTGCAATTACCGCCTCTAATGATTATTACCTTTCCGTAAGACCTCAATCCTTTGCTGAGCGAGACGAATACTATCATCCACACTACAGCCAAATTGAACGCCACTTGAAACTTAATCGTGCCGAAATATGAACTATTGGACCCCAAATTCCTCTGCAATATTTCTCCATGAAAGTACTGCGGTATGGTCTCTTGTATCTTGTATGTCTCGTTCTTCGTGACTGCATCTGAAAATTAGGAAGACTTTCTCAGTCTGAAGATCCTCATTGGGCGGCCACGGAAACCAATTATCGTCTAAACAGACAGCCTTCACCGTTTCCTGCTTTGCCGATTTATATCATCGAATTTGTTGACATTGCTCAAACAATGAACTACTTAATATTATGCGAAATAACTCACCATCCAAATTGTATTCGTGTGGTAAGGCCCATTTGTATTTGTCATTAGATGTTATAAATGAGTCTCTAAAGTAAACAAATATCCATGAAAGGCCTATTATACTGTACATGCCGATCACAGCTTGGGTTATGAGCAATGATACGCCAACGCCTTGGAATATTGGCGATATACGCCACATATCCACCGGGCCTGATTCCAAAACTTGGCCCAAGCACAGATGTAGAGTAAACAATGGTATCCCAATTAACAACGACAGTATAAAAAACTGTACTATGAAGCTCGCTGTAAAAAAAAGATGCATTATGAAGATACAAGTTAATTAGTTAAATCAAATGAATTATATATAAAGTTGCTAAATTACCTCCAAAATGAACACTGAATATGGCAAACCTAGATATATTAAATATTCCCACGGTACAGCTGAGGCACGCCAGCATTGCACTCATACGATGTGGCCAAACTCCAAAAGGAGGTTCTTCAGTCTCTTCGGTTCTGAAACCAACAATTAAGCGTGTGTTAGCTTAATCTGATCTTTGTAATGAAATAATAATATAATTCGTGAATCATCATCATCCTATGACCTCATTTTGAGAACGACTTAAGCAATACATTCTCGAAATCGCGAAGGTTGCTCAATGCCTAAGGTGACTGTTAGTGCGTGGTATGATTGAAATTAAAATGATGGATTAGTTACCTCTCCTCCGTGGCACTTGTAACGTTTTGTATGACAGGAATAACATTTAGAGATTCAGTAGAGGAACTGGATGAGCTTGTACTTCTAGCGGTACTCCTAGCCGTGTTACGGCCAGTCCAATCCCCCGCTGTGACGTCACTCTCCCCAGGAGAGGGAAGAGAAAGTGTTCGGTTCATTAGCAAAGCTCGACGCCCGACAATAAGCGGGCCTGATGCACCATCACTACTAAGATTTGCGGCCGTCACTTGCAGCTGAATGGGAGCACTTGTTGGGCGCATATTTATGTTATGCTCTAAAAAAAGGATTACTGGTAAAGTTAGAGGCTCGCAAAAAGACTCCGCGGTTATTGCAGGTAAAACTATTGGGTCCAATCTCCTCATCGAATTCCGTAAATTGTCGTTTGTCGTACTTGCTCTTTCCAAGGACGAAACTAACGCTTGTCGGTCATTATCCGAGAGTTGTGAGAAACTTTTAGAGCGGCCAAGGCTCGTCAGATTTGACCTTTCAGAGAAATTTTGCGTGATGTCTAATTCTAATTCTTCAATAGGCGGAGCTGATGGTCGTGCGTTAGAACTAGTTATTACTAGGGTGTTATCATCTAAGGAGGCTTGCGCTTCTGAACGTTCAGATTCTTCGTGAGTCTCCCCGATGACCTCTTTGATCTTACAAATGAGATCCTCTTCATCGCTGTCAAAATTCTTCGTGCCATCGTCGAGACAAGCTAGTAAAGATTTATCTAAAACTGCATCTAAATCATTCAATATATCCATAAACTGGCACAAAGCAGTCGCCTGAAATTCCTCGTCGATTGTGATGTCGCTTGTATGTGATGAGAAGTTTGAATCGGATTTGTAGCATTCTGGTATTGTCTTCTGTAGATCTTCTTTCAAGTCACCGTCGTCGGACGTTTTGTCCAGGTCTTCACTGTAGAGGTCGCTGTCATTGCTCTCGAAGACGCTACTGGACGCGTCGCTATCGGCGCTGCTTCCCGGCACATTATCACTTTGTTCGTACCGACCTTCTCCTATGTTAACTACTTCCATTTTTATCGCATGGCCTAAGTCATAGCCTGCGCGTTTGGACCCTGCAACAAGGACACCACTAATTATGTAATTCTAATGCACAATAAATATTTAGTGAACATAAAGAGGCACATTTTAAAGAGACAATTCTCCACAGCTTGAACATGGTTACGCTGGACACAGCAGAATGTTGTTCGTATTTACATATGAATTAACTTGCTAATAAGCTTAATTGCTGTTTGTAGCAGTACGTCAAATGTGGCTTAATGTTAACACGGTAATGTGAAGACTGGCGAGCGTATGGTTATACAGTAAACAAGAGATGAATCACAGGATTATGCTGTTACAGATAGATAACAGGTATGATCAGGCCATCAGACATGCATCAATTAAGGTTTCACTGTTTACAAAGCTAAAGGCTTTACCTTGACACTACTTTTTGTACTTATTCCACATTAACATTGCACTCATTGCAGAAGTGAACCTTGTAGTAATGTTAGTGCACGATTGGCGTAGTGGTTTGAGCGGTCGCCTCTAAGCTCTCCACTGCGCTGGTGTTATGGGTTCGATCCCCACACGGGTAAAACTTTGTATGATCCGCAAGGATCACATTGTTCCGACTCTGGGCGTGCTTTGTATGTGAAATGTATGTTTGTGATACAGGAATTATACCGAGTGCGGGCGTCGTATTTTTTTAAAGAAAAAAAATAACAGCAGAGATGTACAACACCCACACTGCACCTGTAATGTTTAGGTCCCATGGGATAGAGGGTAAGCCTATCGCCATCCACTGGGCACAATTCCAACTCCGTGCTGCTATTTTATATTTCCTGACGGAAAGTTCACAAATACACTTTTCCCGACCCGGGAACCGAACCTGAGACCTAGCAGTAAGAGGCGTATACGCTAACCACTAGACTATCAAGGCAGTAAAAAATATAATAATGTGCTAATAGCTGTTTATTTCAGGGACTTAATAAATAAGTCATAAGTCATTGATTGACCATGAGATTGAAAGTATTTTTTGTCTCTTCAGTGGATTGTCAAGGTAAAAAAAAATATTATATTAAGTTTACATTAAAATTTAAATTAAATATCACTACAAAATAATTTATTGTGTATTTAACAGAATAAATTATTTTAAAAATAATAATCAATAGATTCAATCAAAAAAAGTTAAAGATTGTAATGATATTATGATTGTTAAACTATTATACCATTTAGATATTCTACACCAACACAAAAGAACAAGCTAAACTGGCCTTCAATTGTAATAATCAATGAAAACTAATGACGCTATAAACAGGTGATAATGGCGTCAGTAATTATAGTGTTCAAAAATAAAACTACATCTTGGTCTTCGTAACAATTAATAATAACTGGTATTTTAATTTAATCAAATATGATTTGAATGACTATCATTGACTGTCGTCAAATAATAGCTAGTTTAAGAAACTACTTTTATTGTTGTTTTTTAATAACAAAACATAATTTAAGGTTGGGTATATTGCTACATTTATCAGACGAAAATAAGACTGTCCTGGAGTGTATGATGATGTTAAATTTGTATGTTTTGATATTGAAGGATGATTTGAATTATTCGCTTCAAAATTAAGTTGTCTAATTTATATGTGAAGCAAAAACTTGGTTGCCCATTTTAAAGTTTATATACAGAGGAGTAGAAAGCTAATATTATGGTCAAATTTGTCCACTAAATGACCATTTTTGTTTTATATTATGCCCAGTTATGGTTCAGTATACTGAAGGAAGACACATTCTTAATGATGGACCACTGGGACAATTAGCAACAATTATTCAGTCAGTTGGTCAAACGTTATCGACGGACAGTTTTTTTTTTTTTTTTTTTTGCCTATTTAATTCACCCCAGACATTATCCGAGACTTTTTTGAGCATTTTTATTTTTGTTTGCTATTTTTAATTGTTTTTATTTATTATAAAAACCTAGGAAGTGATTCTAATGTTTTTATTTACTTTATTATTTCTTACTTTAATTTTTATTATTTGCAATTTTTATTTGACTGTAAACTGTAAATTTTTGATTCTAATAATTAACGAGCTACGTTGGAGTTTTTTTTATACATTAATTTTTATTTATTTTTCCATTTATTTTTACGCGAAAATTTTCAAATTTTTGATTTATTTACCATGTTGATTGATTACTTTTATTTTTATTATTTACCATTTTTCGTTATTTTTTCATCGAAGGTTTTCAGATTTATTTACTTTTGTTCAGATTTTTATATTTCCATTTTTTGGTTTTATGTTGAATTTTTTTTTTTTTTGAAAGATGTTATTAATATTAATTTATTATTTGAATTTATTATTTAGTACCATTTTAAGAATGTTTACAAACGCGACAGTTTGGCAGATGTTTTTGCACAATGTTGGTATTATGTGGCCATTAAAAGTTGTTATAACTAACTGTACGCAATTTTGGCTCGAGCCAAAGCGTCCCATCTGCGGCGTACTGGGCAGTTTTGGTTAAATGCGTGATGCGGGGGGCCCTCGATCTTCGCCTTGGTGCAGTTACAGCAAGATGGTGCTGCGGCAGCCTTTCCATCAGGGCAATCCATGCCACGATGCGAACCACCACAGTGGCTGCAGGCTTTCTCCTTTTCCTGACAGAGGCGTTTGCTGTGGCCGTATCCCAGACATTGGGAGCATTGGACCAGGGGAGATTGGTCGTCCACTCTGATTCGCTGCATGTCCACGTACACAGCAGCCGCCCCTGTCAGTCTGCTCCATAGGGCAGGGGACACCCGCGCGACAATGTGGCACGTAAGGGTGTTACGCGTGCGTTTGCGGTACTTGACCTCAATTCGGTCGTCTTCTGCCGCGAGACCGGCAAAAAGCGAAGCGTTTTGCTTTTTGAGGGCCTTAAGTACGTCCTCGTCGGTGTTCTCACAGAGGACGTCCCTCAGGATCACGAGCGGGTCGAGGTTCGCCTTGTCTTGCACGGTCAGACCGGCAGACTTCAGCCTCTCTCGAACCCTGCTACGTTCTCCCTCGGTCCCGCAGCTGACTACGACCTTCTGGTCCTTGGCCTTCCTGACCTTGTCAATACAGAACCCATCCTTTCCGGCATTGATCGCTGTTCGTATCTTAGCGAGCACATGCTCGCTAGTCTCCTTAGAGTTGCTCGAGGCGACCACAACGGAGTGCAGTGTTGGTCGCGGTGGCACCGATAACGGTTTGGGAGCCGCGACAACACTCGCGTATGTGACTACCTCGGGCGCGGCAGACTGCTTTGCCAGAGAGGATTTCAGCTCCTCCATCCTCTCGTTGCTCTCTCTCATCAGCTTACCGTGGTCCGCTAATGAGGAGAGCAACTGAGAGAAATCCGGGATGGGAGCCGTAATAGCCGATTTTTTAGATTTTTTCGTGACGGATTCTAACAATTGAGGTGTCGGGAGATAGGTCTCTCCGAGCACTATATGGGAAAAATAATATAAAAAATATATACCGTAAATAGAATAAAATATAGATATAAATGTAAATTTTTGTATGAAAAATCTAAAATTTCTCTCTTTTTCAGGTGGTCAGATTCCAGCGGGACGTCGGACGGTGCTACAAACACGAGAGGGCCTCGGGGGTGTGTAGGCGCAGAGATGGTATAAAATTCAACAACCAAAGTTACTTGGAACACTTATAAATTGCCTGTGAAAGGCCGATCTTCTAGCAAATTATACAGAAATTACGAAAATTACAAGTTTTTATGAAATTTACTGAAAAACTACTCGACGAAACCTCAATAAAGTGGTGTCGTCGTGTAGGTGGCGCAGAAGCCGATCTATTGATACCAAAAACAAAAGAATCTATTGAAAAATGACAAAGTGATTGATGATTTTAGGTTCAAAATTTGTGGAACAGAATTACTTTATATAAATTTCTTAAAAGTCAAAAATATTTGACAAGTTAGGTTTAAAAACAACTAGGAACTCTAATAACAACAATTGGATGCTATATGAATGATATAAGAACGAATGTAGATATGTTACAAGTAATATTTTTTGCAAATTATCTGATCGAAGGACAGTTGCAGGGCTCCACTGACAGTTAGTACATCTACTCGGTCAACCGACCGTTGTTGCGTCCGTTCGGTCCTGACGATACGCATACGGATAATCGACCGTCAGATTGTATCATTTAAAACTCTCCTGGCCATCAAACTGACCAGTCTCTTGTTGTAGGGAGATATGCGTATGCTCGGTTCGTACGATCGGTGCAGCACTGAACGCGTTCAATTGTTTCCATACAAAACCATAGCGCGTCAGTGCACAGACGGTTAACGTTAACATACGGACGCGCTCGCCCAACGGTCCCCGTTCGCAGTGCGTAGCAAAATACGCGTGTAGACGGTCGGTCGAGCACTCTAACCAGCCTAAGTAGTGAGTAAGAACTTTGCAAGCCTAGAAATAGCGCTATCAGGATTGAAACAGTAGTAACACTTTCTATCCCAGGTAGCTATTTCCAGTTCTATTCAGTTCTTAGTTTGGTTGGGATAGATGAATGACCCAAATCAGGAGAACAATCACAACAATGAAATTCACTGTAGAAATGCTGATTCTTACTTCCTACTTATGATGTTATTACACAAAAATTGATTACCGTTGATCAAAGCATTCGTCGTGAGCCAATAAGAACACCATTTCATAATTACATCATTTCAATACAATAATAGCCAAATGGGAGACTGTAGGACTGCAAAGTCAAAAGTCTCCCGTTTGAAGTATGAACCCACAGCACACACCTCTGTCAATAAATCGTAAATATTCGTCTTTTAGACCATATGTGTGTACTGTGGATACTAATCCTATTAATTATCGCTCACTAAAGGTGAAAGAAAACATCGTGGGGAAACCTGCATGCCTGAAAGTGCAATATTATACAATACTAAAAAATCAATAAACAAAACAAAATTACATCCATAATGTTGTATACAGTTTCTCAATGCCAGATAGTGTTATCTTTTAATTCTTGGTAAATTATTTGACTTGTTGCAGAGTTGATTTCTTAATAAAAGATAAGGACAATCTGATCTCTCACATGTTTAAAACTATCATTCAAAATTACTAAACAAATGAAGATAAGGAATCTTCATTTGTTTAGTCATTTTGATAAGCCTAACTAACATCATCCAAATTAAAAATTATCATACACTAGCTCCTAACAATGTGGTATGTCAATTTTGACAAATTATATAGCTCAACATTCCTCATGAATCAATATCAATTGGGGAACACTACATGATAATTAATAAGTCTGGGATCGGGAATTTAGATAAACGGCCCTGGGTTGGTTTCGACATGTTTAATTCAACTGACACATAGCTATTGTCAAAAATTTACACTCCATTACTCTGAGCACTCCATAGATGGCATAGATAATGTAGTCAAAGGAGGTTGCAGCACAACCTCTAATAATACATAACAATAATCCCATCCCCATTATAGTACATAGGTAAGGGTTAAAAATACAAGAAACCATATACTAACTAGATTATATCTGCACCTTCAAATATATTGTGGTGCGAAAAGTTACCTACCTACTTTCAATAGCTTTAAAACTATCTTTGTCAGGGTTTGTCATGCCAGTTAACATGATCATGCTTCAATAGCTCATCATTTTTTTTTTGTTAAACCTACTACATAGGTAGCACCGCGGGTGAAAGCTAGCTTGTTTGTTTGATAATGGAATCTAGGAAATAACTGGTGGTTGGATTTGAACAACAATTTTTTTTGTGTTTAATGGTATAATAAAAGAATCCTTTATAAATGATGATCTTTATGACCAGAGTGTACAGTAAGGTTTAACATGGGTAAAACCAAAGCAGCTAAAGTTAAAGTAACAAATTACATGCAAAAGAAATCGGGAGCAAAGGTTAGTTTAAAATAATACATTGAAATATTACAAAAAGGTGATATGAATTTTTTGCTTCTTGTTTTATTCTTGCGATTTAACTCAAGAACCACCCCACCAATATTTACCACCATTATTATTTTTTCACAATTAAAGCTCTATCTGCCTATCTACCCAAAATAACATAGTATTATACCAAATCAACATGGGGCAAAAAGGCATGCCGCTTAAAAATAAATCTTGAATTACAATAATTAAATACTGAATAGAAAATCAACAGTAAGTCCTACTTTGTACATCAACATTGAGGGCATAGTTAAATGTGAAATCATAATTATTATCATTATAAGAACTGAAGAAGTTACTACTAAGAACTGTGACTAATATTATTAATAATTTTACTGGAATACCTATTGTTATTAGGTACTGTACTATTTATCTTTAATGAATATCACTCATTGTTGGATTCAAAGATATTTAATGTTATGAATGAATCAAGTTTTATTTAGAAATATAATTTATAGCGTAAAATATAACCAACAACATCTGATATAACCTATCCAACATTAACATACTACAACAGCAGAACTATATTACCAATAAGAGTATGGCAGGGGTGTATTTAATAGCCACATCTCACCACAATTTTTAGGTCCCATGTGATATCGTCCTAACTAACAACACCGCATATAAGTCATTTTTAACAACTTTACAGGAGACTAAAAAATCTGTCTATTTTAAAAAATTGGTGGATTTTTTCTGTGCGCTGTCACTACTTTTTGAATTGCGGCATCTAATTGGTTGAAACCATGTGACCAATGGTGAGACGCGGAATGAGCAGCTATAGTCAATAGAAATTAAAATGTGACACCCACCAATTTTCAACTTGAGCGGTGTTGTAAGGAACGATATGTGAAGGATATTACCATCACAGTTTTACATTTTATATTGTTTTGTTTATGCCTATACTGCACACCCTATATAAAAAGAACATTATATATATTGTAGTTGCGACTTAATGCCCCTTATGTGTCAAATTCACATGGGACAAATCTTTGTGTGATCCACATAGATTTTTCTGACTATTATATATTTTCTGATGGGTGTGCTTTGTGCCTGGGAAATGTATGTTTAAACACCCCAGAGTTATTCCTAGTGTGGGCGTCATTAAAACAAAAAAAAGAGAGAAAAGCTATAAATGTTAAAGCCCAACTTTGTATCAGCAAGTACTAAGGATAATTATGAATTTGATAAATAAAAGTGATTCAATAGGCATAATTGAATAGTGGTTTTTGCATTGGTAAATTGGAATAAACCAATACAAAAAGTTATTGTCACAAAAGTGATGCATGGAAGGTCTTAAAGTCACAACAATGATATTCAAAAGTTCCACTCACCCTAACAACACAGTCCAAATCAAATATAAATAGTAATAAGTGTATTCATATGATACTATAACCTTGTAATACTAATGACTAAATCATTTCTGGGTATTTGATATTGATAACAAAACATGATGAAATCAAAAACACATCTAATTTAATAAGGTAAGTTACCTTTAATTTATTTCATCTATAGTTTCATGTTGATAGATAGATATCTTCTAAAAAATAGGCATTGTTATTCTGACAATTAAGTAAGTAAATGAATAATTAAGAAAATTTTAATAACTATGAAGTTCAATAGCAAACATGACCAGTATAATTTATAAACATTAAAAACTTATGTTAGGAAACAAAGTAATTTAACATTTTTTTACATACACTGCAATCAAACAATCAGATATTTGGGAAATTATTAAATCATGTTTTGTTGCAAGGTACCTCATAACCCTTAATATATTGCGTTATTTTAACAAGAAAGGCCTATATTAATAATACCATATCTAATTATTTATGCTGCTAAATAAATATGAAGCACTAACCTGATTTCCTGACTTTTTGTAGCTACCTCAATCCATTCGTTGTCAGCTGTCTCCATGAAACATTATTCGATCACACACATGTTTAACGTTATGTTATTATATCTTTGATTACTACATAAAACATAAGGCTGAGATAATTAAATTATACTATATTAGGAGAAGCTATTCTAATTCAGAAGAAAAGCAACTTCAAGCAAGACCTCTACTCCAGCAGCAAGTACGCACTAGAGATGTAAACAAAGCGAACAAAACTTCAACGGTACTACAATCGAGTCGGGTATTTTCGATTTTATTTGTCGTTAATGGTTCAATATTTATAAAAAAAATAATGTATTTATTGGTCTATCACATATTTAAGTCAAAAGAAACCTCATAAGAGCGGAGACGCTTTGCTGCAGCATCTTAGTGTTTTATGGAAACATTTAAATTATTTCTTAGTTACATATATGTTTTAGCGCTTATTCAAATATTTTAAAAGTCAGTGCCCTGACTCTCTTGACGGCCAAGACGCTTGGATGCTTAATGTTTTTTTTTTTGAAAATATTCTCTGGGAAGCACCGAAGACTTTCATCGTCCAAAAAAAATAATTATGATAATCTATTAGGACAGATTCACATTTTCGGTTACATGAACTCGAAGGAAACAGGAAACGAACCAGTTGATTGAAAACTAAGTTCTATTCTATTTTTTTATAAAAATGGCTCCATCGGTTATCGATGATTCTGCCAACAACAAGGTAGAAAGTAAGGTCCAGTTTGAGCCAAATGATCGGTAATAAGATAAATAGTCTAAAATTGGTTCCTCATTGGCGGAAAACTAAGTTGCTGAGTTGAAACTAAGTTGATTTTTACTATGTCAAATCTGTAATTGTACCACAGACTAATACCCTTAATTGTACTGTAATATTGTTTGCCCTGTATTATTTCACGGAAAGTAAACGGAAACTAAATAAAAGAATCTTATCAAGGCGCATTTTTTTTCTGAAATAACTGGTTCGTTTTCTGGCTAGAAATATTGATTTTCCAAAAATCCATGGACTCAATTTTTCGAAATCAGCCCAGAAATTCCTTTGAATACTCTTTGCTACTAATCCTCATAGTTTCAGGTTTGCCCACCATTGAAGAATTTGGACCAAAAATAATATATGGAGCGTGATTAGGATTTGACATTGTAAAAATCAACTTAGTTTTCGCCACGGCAATACGTGGATAATTATTAGTATCTGAATTGGTACATCTTTCTGATAAGGCGATAATGAAATCATTTTTAAAGCAAAAGTATTTTATATAATTAAATTGTTCTGAGCAAATAAATGGAAAATTAAGTTACTTAAATCATGCTGGTAATTTGGATTTTAAATATTCAGGTGGAAGTTTAGAAGTGTTTTAATAAAACAAAGGATTTTTATCATTTTTTTATCAATAAAACAGTTGTTTGTGAACGATGTGTTTTGGTCATGTAAGAAGCATACAAAATGCAAATAAGCACACCAACCATTGATGCAATAAGCATGCAACTAGCAAGCATGCAGCAGGCTTGCTGCTGGCATGCAGCAGACACGCAACAAGCAAGCAGAATGTATGCAGCAAGCATAGTTTCTGTCACGTGCAATTATGATCACATCATGAACAATATTTGAAACACTTTTGATTTAATATGGGCGGCTAGAAATTACAACACGAAAAATGTAAACGATTGTCGATTCGATTCGGTTTATTTATGAATCGATGAACTGTGTATGTGTGGTACCACTCAAATCTCCCCGCCCTTCCGATACGCTAAGTTCATGTTTCTGATTGGTTGCCCATCTGTCATTTTGACGTATTATCAACCAATGAATAGGCTAACAGATGTTTAATTTTACGTCTGTAGTTGTGATTGGTGTTTTACTTGTCAATTTGCATTTATCTCTTTCTTATTTATTGCTCTGCTCTGCGCATGTGCGTTTCAAAGTTTCTACAAAATACTGAAACCAATATTCACAAATAACATAAATTATTTAGTTAATAATCATAACAAGAGTGCGTAATATTCCTATTTATTTTTTTATGATAATCTCTTAAAATGCTTGCTAATTGCACTTGTTTTTCTCAGTTACAAATTGTAATTGCCGCTATTGAAATGATTTACATATCAGGTTTATGAATTGAACAATCTACGGGTCAGTATATTTTCGTTGTACAATACAAGATCACGCTTTTTTTTGCGATTCTCAACCTTAATACGTGGGTCGTAAATAATATTATTGAAGTTGAATCTTCATGTGGTATCACAAAAGATAAAGTTTATGTAAATGTTTTTTTTATAATTATATTGTATCGATAAGCATTGTCATTGTAATCAGCTCAGTTCGTCACAAGCTTTTCTCGTGTTCAATAGATCCATACAGTTAGAATAAATCATGATGTTGTTCAAAGGAAGTAGAATAATTACCATCAATATGCGCCCCACGAATAAGGTTGGTCTTCGTATACATATCGAAAGTTATTAATCTCGTATCGTCAGTCGTACATGGCATGCCTTCGCAGACCGTAGGCTTAGGCGCCGAGACATAGCTTTATTAACATTGTGCTAAAGTGAACACGAAATAAATTACATCGTTTATCGTACTATAAATTATTAATTTGAGAATTTCATCAACAGCTTTTTAAAGCGATGGCGGCGTATTCTTCAAAAGTTTCCCTCAACGAAGTGGTTATAGCATCAGCAGTGCGGACCCCCATGGGATCCTTCCGAGGCAGCCTTGCGACCATGTCAGCCCCTGAACTCGGTGCAGTCGCCATCAAGGGAGCCATCGAAAGAGCCGGCATTCCTAAAGAAGAAATTAAAGAGGTTAATTGGATTCTGCCTACTTTCTCTTGTGTTTACCATTGATATACAGTTATAAATTGCCCATGAACAGTTATGATCTATAAGAATGTGTTAAGAAATTCATGTCAACTTATAAATCTTTACTCATTTGTCATGATTTTGACAAGCTTAATTTTGATATCATTATCACTAAAAAAAATATTGGAATGATAACATAACTGATTTTGATAAAACTAAAATTATGGGTGTGTTGCTAGGTGTTAATAATTATATTTCTCTTCTAGGTTTACATTGGAAATGTCTGCTCAGCAAGTGTGGGTCAGGCTCCAGCTAGACAAGCTGTAATATTTGCCGGCCTTCCTAAAAGCACTATTTGCACAACAGTTAACAAAGTATGTGCTTCTGGAATGAAATCTATAATGTTAGCTGCACAAGGCTTACAAACAGGAGCTCATGATGTAATATTAGCAGGAGGAATGGAATCTATGTCAAATGTACCTTTCTATTTGAAGAGAGGAGAAACCTCATATGGTGGAATGCAATTAGTGGATGGCATTGTATTTGATGGCCTGACTGATGTGTACAACAAATTTCACATGGGTAACTGTGCTGAAAACACAGCAAAGAAATTAGAAATCTCTAGGCAACAGCAGGATGACTATGCCATTTCTAGTTATAAGAAAAGTTCTGCTGCATATGAAAAAAAGGCATTTGCCGATGAATTAGTACCAGTATCTGTGCCACAGAAAAGAGGTGCTCCTCCCATTGTTTTTGCTGAAGATGAAGAATACAAGAGAGTTAACTTTGAGAAGTTCAATAAACTGGCTACCGTCTTCCAAAAGGAAAATGGTACGGTGACAGCTGGTAATGCTTCAACATTAAACGATGGTGCTGCTGCCATGATTTTAATGACCGCTGAGGCCGCACAAAGATTGGGTGTTACACCTATCGCTAGAGTTGTGGGATTTGCAGACGGAGAATGTGACCCAATTGACTTCCCTATTGCACCAGCAGTGGCTATCCCTAAACTTCTGAAACAAACTGGTGTGAACAAGGATGATGTAGCATTATGGGAGATCAATGAGGCCTTCAGTACAGTTGCAGTTGCTAACCAGAAGTTGTTAGAGCTTGACCCGAGTAAGGTGAATGTACATGGAGGAGCTGTGAGTCTAGGCCACCCTATTGGAATGTCAGGTGCAAGAATTGTTGTGCACTTGTGCCATGCTCTGAAAAAGGGAGAGAAGGGTGTAGCCTCTATTTGTAATGGAGGTGGTGGTGCCTCATCTGTTATGATTGAAAAATTGTAAGTTTTGGAAAAATCTGACCAGTTTGTTATCGTTTTTATTTCTGTGCCTTTTAGATTTATTTGCTGTTAAGAATGGTAATTATTATACATTTACGTGTGTTCCCTAGCTTTAAGAAATAAATGAAATTTATTATATTGTTAAAATATATTAACTTAGTTTCATATCTCCTGTAAATAATAGTATTGTCAAGGACAAGTATATGGTTGTATTTGCATACGCATAAATGATCAATGAAATCAATAAAATATTTTTATTATAGAGTGTTATTATATTAATTAGTCCTGTTGTTTATTCTTTCAGAGCCCAAGAAACACATGGACCACCAATTTTAACATTTTATACCAAAGACCCTTGTGGTCTTTGTGATATAGTGATGGAAGAATTAGAACCATACAAAGATAGAATTATTATTAAAAAAGTAGATATTACTGAAAAAGAAAATGTGAGGTGGCTGAGATTGTATAGATATGACATTCCAGTATTATTCCTTAATGGTCAGTTTTTATGCATGCATAAATTAAACAAGGATTTGCTTGAAAAACGACTGCTACAAAATGAAAAGCAAAACTTGTAAAAGTAGTTATTTTATTCTATTTAGTAGGATTATAGGAATTTGTTTTTCTCAAAGTTTGATCAATTCTTTTTTGCTATGGTTTCTGTACTTACTTATTATAATTCTATTTATTTATGGTTTAAGTATACAATACAATAGAATAAGAAGATATAAGTAAAAGTGTTTTTTCGTGTATATTATTATCAGTATACAATCAATAAAAATCTGACCCTTTTTTAAGACCGCCGGAATTGCAACTTAGACCAGTATATATTATGTATTATAATTAGTAGGTATGGCCTTCTTTAATATTCTTTCTTGCTTAATATTATAAATGCAAAATATGTTACTGTTTATAGCTGTACAGGCCATGTAGGTTGCTACCAGCTTGCAGAACAACCGAAAATATTTTGAGTGTTAAGCAGGTGGGTAGCACACGTCTGCCGCATCCTTCTGGATAATAGAGGCGTGATGTAAGCTTGTGTAGAGATGGTCTAAATTTGTAAGTAGGTACATTTTTACAGCTGTCAAACTGTGTGATATAAGAATAAGTTAAGAATCGGCTAGCTAGCGCCTTTGTATTTGAGCGTTGGTACTCCCATCGGCTGGCGCGGTGCAAATTTTAAGGTAGAGGTCTCCACGTGTTCTGGTTAGGTTCCATTTAATAGGTAGTGAGCCTATCACTATCTACTCGTGCTGTTATGCAGAATTTCCTAAGGGTCGACACACACCAAAAGCGCGTCGAAGCGCAGCGAATCGAAGCGCAGTTTCAGTGTCATATGAATTTTAACTTTATTTTCATAACTATAATACTTATTATCGCATGAGAAACTCAAACGAGTCGCGCGGATGCCCGCGGCGCCGCGGGAATTCCGGCGAATTCCATAGTAGTAGTATCGTAGAGTTTCTCATGCGATAATAAGTATTAAAGTAATGAAAATAAAGTTAAAATTCATATGACACTGAAACTGCGCTTCGCTTCGACGCGCTTTTGGTGTGTGTCGACCCTAACGGGCAAAACTCAAATATGTAACACTAGGCCGTGACATCTAACCCAAAACCTCGCAATGAGGAAGAGGCTGCGGTATATACGGTAACCACTAGACTAGACCTACAAGGTGGTTATTGCTGACCGAAATTGATGAAACAACTACATATCAGGTCGCCAAAAGAAAGCTAGCTCACAGTTTACTAATTTTGTTCGATCTTAAAGAAAATAAGTATGAAGGAGATGGTTGTAGGTGTGTGAAAGGGTGAATTCTTAATATCATCTATTGCCAAAACATGCAGTTGAAGCTAAGGGCGAGAGCTTGTTGGGTCTGCAGATAAAATTTTCAGTAAAAATATTATATTTTTAATCAAATAGTGCCATTTCCATCCATTTCCTCAATAGGCAATAGGACTGATTATGATTTAAATAAATACTGTAAAAGTTTATTTAATTTATGGTGGTAATACTGAAAAAGAAATGTTAAAGTACCGTATGACATTTATTTAAGAAAGATAAAGATGGCGCTTTGTTATGTTTTCCAATTCATACTTTAACATAGGGCAATAAAGTTTACTTTCACAAACCTCAGAAATCTTTAGTTATCTGTGGTTTACGAACGAATAATTGACTGTCACATTCTATTTTGTCAATTGTTGCAATGGTTGACATGTAAAATTTACGGAATAGATTCGTAATATTTTGACAATTTTCTCAATAATTAAAAGATTATTTAACAATTTCAGTTGGTTGCTAGTTTCATATGTGATTTGTGTATTGGTCCTCATTCATCTTTTCTGATTAATTTGTCCCCAAAGTAAAGAGTAACAATGGATAATTCTGCCATACAAACATTGGAGGCGGCTGCTCAAATGCTGATGGTGAGCTAAATTAAACAAAATTCCATTTTATAACACAACAATATATTTTCACATTACAATAACGAATAAACTTAATTGTTACAAAAAAATCAAACTGAATTTTCGCCTCTACACGTATTTTAAACTATTTTTTTTTTATAATTGCACTAAAACAACACACATTTAGTTTTAAAGATTTCTCATCTCCTGTCTCCTGTAGTACTCGCATGGGATTTTTTATAGTATATACAACTGTTTGGCGTGCGTAAAGTCAAAGCCAGAAGTTTAGTATCAACCTTTCTCTTTAAATAATACTTTTAATTTACCTTTTGCATACTTAAGAATATGTGAGGTTTCTTTCTTTACATTTATTTATTTTTTACTTCTTACTTCTTCTTCTGTTGACCCTTTAATCTCACTTGTTTACTAAATCAGCATTTATCAGGTAGGTAGATAACTAAAACATGAATGAAAATATTATCTTATCATAGTTATTATAATAATACAGATATACATTACTTAAAAGCTTAAAACTTATTACACAGCTGGTGTTAAGATATTAATGAATATCTTTTATTTATTATTTTTTTATTGTACAAGTTTTATTCCACAATATGCATTAATACATTTTATAGACACTGTAATAATTTAACATTTGACTATACTGAATAGCTAACTATTTAAGTAGCAGTTTAATCTAACATAAACTGGGACCAGTTTCATTAGTTAGTATTGGATAGTTAATTGGCAGTTAATTCTATAAAATTCTATACAATTGTAACATCTGTTAAAAAACTTCTGTTACCAGGGACAAAATGTGCATTTTAATTTTAGTTATATAAGGCAGTGTCAAAATGACTTATCCATTAAACATGAACTGCATATATTTTATTGCAATGGACTTTGTTTTATTTCTCCTTAGGCACCACCAAATATAGTGTCATCAGAGCAGCGGCACCAAGCAGAGAGAGTATTTCTAGAATTTCGAAGTACTAAAAACCCTTATCAACTATGTAGAGAAATATTGGAGAAGTCAAATTCTGAGTATGTTCTATTTGAAGCAGCTGGTCTATTAAAATCAGCACTAATAAGGGAATGGAACTTGCTGTCCGAAAGTGATATCTCATCTTTGAGAGAATATCTACTGAATTATTTAATGAGAAGAGATGCTCCTGGGTTCTTGAGAGAGAAACTCTTACAGGTAATGTTGTGATATTGATTTAACAAATTATGTAATGGTTTGGAGGTTATAGAGATTTTGTGCATGTAGTCACAGGAAAATCCATCTCAACTGTACATTTGGTACCACTGTTGATACTACTGTAGACAACTTTGACGTTTTTTTTATTAGTGGCAGTAGTGTCAGGAATTGAAAACCAAAGTGGAGGAAGGGAGGGGGTCTAAAAGTTGGCTACATTTATATTCCTTGTCTATAGATTTTAAATACCCAATTGTTATTTGGCCCCTTTTGATAATCAATAATAAATGGGAAGAGTTATCAACACTGGAGCAGTTTTCATAAGCTGATTATGTGACAAATGGATAAATGTGGTTAAAATTTTCTTGAAATGAACATGTTCACATATTATTTTATTTTTTAGACTATTGCAATCATAACCAAAAGAGGAAGCATTGATGATGGTGGCAGAGAAAGAAAAGTTTTGCTTGGTGAATTAGAGAAAATTATACTTGGTTCTCCAATCAATCAGCAAAAGCTGGCATGTTCACTGATACTGGCAATCATGCAAGAATATGCTATCACAGTTAAGTCAGCTGATGTAGGCTTGATATGGGAAGTCCACTTCCGATTGAAGAAGTCCTTTGAAGCTTTAGATTTGAAACGGATTTTTAGATTTATTGTAGGCATATTGGAGCAAATAGTTCGTTCTGGTCACCGGCCAGAAGGTGAACAAGCGCAGCTGACGAAGCAATTACTGACCATTGTTGAGACGGTATTATGCTGGAGTCACGTATCTCCTCTCTTGTCTAAGAGGTTAATTGGTGCATTTGAATCAATATACGAAAGTGACAATGCACCTGCATTACGCTTAAGCTTGAATTGGAGGGATACAATAATGCAACCTGAACTCCTTGCATTATTCTTTGAGATTCACATGTATGTGAGGTCAAATCCTGAATTAGCTAGTCCTTCTCTTACATGTTTGGTGCAGCTGGCTAGCCTCAGTGGAGCTGTTGTTTCAGCCAATAATCCTAAACAGCAGTATTTGGAGAATTATGTGAATAGTTTTTTGAATATGATGCTTTATATACAGCCAGTAGAAAGGGAGATGCTTGGAATCTCAGACATTTACAGGCGGTTGATTGAATTCTTCTCGCCGGTTATGATTGCTGCTACTCCTCCAGCCTTTCTGCAAAATCTGACAACATTAACATGTCATAGTATTAGAGGATCTGTTATGGAAGAAATTGTAAGTATTATTTTAAAATGTATACTTTCCCTTGTTATAAAATCCCAAATGCTATCAGCAACAATGCTATCTAAGCAGGGGCGTAGCTACCGCCTTATCAATTATACGGGGCCCCCGATATACTAGGGCCCCCAAAGTGCGTATGTAAGAAAGTTTAAAATTACTCTAGAACTTCAATGGGTCATGAACGCCTGTCAGACCTCTCAGTATTGTCCATAAAGGCACAAATTTTAGAAAAACTTAAGTCATCATCAGTTATAAATTATTTATATCGCAGAAAAAAAGGCAAGAAGAGTGTATATTTAATTTAAATTGATTGTAAAAATTATGGAAAAAGTGACATATAGATAATTATGATGAATAAATATGATTTTAAGCAATTTTTTTTCTTTTGTGATCTATATTTACCAGTCTTAGGGGCCCAAATATTTTTTTATACGGGGCCGAGGCACGCTACGCCACTGTATCTAAGACTGTGATTTCGTGTAAAGATAGAATTAATGTTTAGTTTAATAGCATAATTATTGAGTCTTTCATGACCCAAGTCCAATTATTCGATGTTTTTTTTCAGGTTAATGATGACACAGTTTGGAGAGAATCTTTGAACAAGTTCCTTCACAGTTGGAGTACCTTGGTCCATGAAAGTGCAGGATATTCTAATGAAATGTTGCTGAACCCATGTATAGAAGTGTTTAATACTTATCTACAGTGTAGATTGGCACCACCAGATGGTACAAGGTAAGTAAGAATATATTATAACTGCGGTGCGTACCTTTGAGACCATTCAAGTACGTAATTACGTAAGCAGTATATGTAGGAGGGAGGTCATGGAATGTCTTAGCTATGCTTTTTTTTAGAAGAAATATGCAATGGAAACCAGAACTTATTTACTGATGGGGACGGGGGGGTTAATTGCATAAAATCTGCTTTTGCTACTATGGACTCTCACTGGGTAGCTGTAAGTGAGAGCCAGATATGAGAGATTTCTCCTTAAAAGTAGCGGAGTTTTAATAGCACCCATAATATGCCATATTATTTCATTTCAATAATATCACAGGATTATTATTGCCGCGCTTCATTTAAATGGAATTTGTGCTATGGATAAGAAATCTTATACTGTAAGATTTGCATTTCATAAGACATTAAGTTTTAAAGTGAGTTAATAGAGTAATACCAACCATTTTTTTTTTCTGTTCCATACTGTCCCACTGATGCGCAAAGCTCTCTCTCTCCCCATACACGACCACAATTTTCTGTCATGGGCTCTGTCTGTCCAATCCCTCTGAAACGAGTCCAAATCATCTCTCCCGCGCTTTCTATCATTCTGTGGTATCCACTCGGTGATTATCGCTTGGGGCATTCGATTCGTTCTATCAAACCATTAATACTAATCAATAAATAATATAAAAACATACCAGGGGGACAGACAACGCCGAAGATGACATCAAAGACGAGTTGGAGGAGGATGAACGTAAACTGCACAGCAATATTCTGTTGACGATTGGTGCCATCGCAAGGAAGGCGCCGGCTCATTGCTGCCATGTGCTCTTTACGCTTCTACAAGATAGGAGTAAACGGTAAGTTATATTATATAAAAAAAAAAGAAAGAGAAAATATTTATTTGTTTAATAAAAACACTTAAAAATCATAGAAAGAGAAATAGTGACAGTGATACAAATATTAATATACTAGCCATAATGACAAATAGGACAGTAGCTCAGCATATTGTAAAGTCCCTGACACTGGTTTTCTCATATATGTCCCTTTGAAAGAATAGCTTAAACAGCAATGTAACCTACTAAAGGCTCTGAAAGACGTAACAAATACTAGAAATTAAAATTTTTTTTTAATTTTTTTCAAATGTAACCGATTACCTTAACGATAAAACATTGCCGTAAGATACCTCGGTTATCGTAAAAAAAAATGTGACTTTTGTAAAATTTTGCTTGTGCATGCATTCCTGTATAATTCTGTTGTATTTTTAATTAAATTTTTTATGTTTAACTTTTATTTAGTGCTATTTATATGTGTAAATTTGCACACCTAAAAGGTAGAATGTGACAGGCTGCAATTGTAATGTATAACAACTTCTATAACTCATGTTCATGCAAATAATGATTCTTATTCTTATCTAAGTAGTCTGAAGTGTGTCTGAACCATATTTCTCAAATAAATTAATGGACTCTGCTCTTCATTTAGGTTGGAGAGTCAGTTACAATTGATGCATATGGGCAAGCTGCCGGTCAGTGGCGGCGGGCAGCTGGTCAACTTATTCGAAGATCTGCACTGGATACTGATGATAACTGGTAACTTGACACATCTATTTGTATGACCGTATGGGTGTTCCGATGAAGCCACCTTTTGTGTTTTGTTTATACATATAGCTCCACGTTTTTTATAAGTGTGGTTATGATTTTTAATTTGCCAGGTTTCAAAATGCCTGATTAAATCCTCCCTAGGTGCATAATCTCTGATTTGCCACTCCCCTGGCCCTAAACTGTTCTCTCTTCTTTTAAGAAAATTTAACTTTATAATTATGATAAGCCAAATTTAATTGAGAAAATTAGTGTATGTAAAACATTAGGTTATTTAATAAAAACAATGTTTAGCGTCCAGTTGTTTCTTCGTGATTGAGAAGACAGAAGGCTTATTTATTTAATCCGCCTTAATTTAAGTCACATATTATTCGATAATCGTCAATGTAAATAAATAAAATCGAAGTGTCTGTTTTTAATGTCAAAATAACATTTATTTCCAGTTGATATAGTTATTTACACGATACCTAAGCCTAAAATACAGATTTTAAATTTTTTGTATGTCTGTCTGTCTGTTTGAATCGGCTAATATTCTAAACGGCTAGACCGATATCGATGAAATTTTATATGCAAGTAACTGACTACAAGGCGCGTAACATAAGCTACTTTTTATTGGTATACCTACTACGCAGACGAAACCGCGGGTGAAAGTTATTTTTTTTGTTTGTTAGCGCTAATCTTGGGTATTAATGATCGGAATTTAATAATTATTTTTGTGTTTGACGAAGTCGCGGGCATAAGCTAATAATATCTCACAACTTACACTCAACGTCATCTAGTCCTAAACTAAGCAGAGCTTGTACTATGGGTACTAGGATAACTGATACTAATACATATATACTTTTCTTTTGTAAATACATGCTTATTATACATAGAAACACCCAGACTAAGACAAACCCGCATGTTCATGCACACAAAGATTTGTCTAAAGCGGGAATCGAATCGCGACCACGGCGTCGCAGGCAGGTAACTGACTGCAATAGATATGCAAGTTTGTATTTCATATTTAATAAGTGTAGTATACCCACTATTTAGATATATAACTCACTTATCCATAACTGGTGTCGTAAGTCTTTACTATGACTTAGAAGTTTTTGCCCCGCATACCCAACTCATTGGCCGACTGTACAATACCCACTCCGCCATCCGGTCTTCATAATTTTAGTCATTACCAATTGTTTCTATTTCAGGTCACTTCCTCGCCATAGACTGCACCGAAGGCGAGATCATAATGATTCCTCCTGAGATCATTCACTACAGTTTGATGGAAGACGCTGACGTGGACGCATCACTCAGATTCCTGGTCGGTGAAAGTAATAATACCGCGAATGTTGATCCTATATTGAAGTGAGTATATTTGCAGGGTATTTTTTTATACGCTTTATATTAGCTTCACTTGTATGTTTGTTTGCATGTAACCGACTCCTTTGGACGCTATTTTGACCCACTTTAAACGTTCATATTTCATTTAAATTTTGCACACCTGTCAAAGACCGATGACAATGCAATAATTCTATTTAAAAAAATATTATTTTTTATTTAAAATTTAAATTTAAAAAAAAATTAAAAAAAAATCTTATTTTCACACTATTCTTAATTCAAAATTATTAAAATTTAATTTTTATTTTTTAGTTTTGTTTTCTTTATAAAGCATGTTTTTTATTATTTATTTATTTATTGGTTGGTAAGTTACATTCACAAAATTTGATGGTTTTTCTCGCCAAACATTGCTGTTTAAAGGCGAGATACGCTCTTTATGTATTAAAATAACCTACCTATCGTATGTAAATATGAATTTAAACATTAACAATATTTATACGAGCTAGCAAAAGGCTCTTCCCTTATCCCTTGGCACCTAAACGTAACAGGTGAAATGTGGTTATTCACACCCTTATGTGTAATACAGGCGTAATCACGGCTATATTACCCAGAAGGGTGAGGCAGAGAAGTACAACACCCACACGTCGAATTTACATCCCATGTCATCATTTGTCTGCACGTGTGGCGTAGTGGTTTAAGCGGTCGCCTCGCCGCTCTCCACTGCACTGGTGTTGTGGGTTCGATCCCCACATGGGACAAATCTTTGTGTGATTCGCAAAGATTTGTTCTGAGACTGGGTGTGCTTGTGTGAGTGAATGTGTGTATTTGGCCTTGTCATTGGGACCATTGGATAGTGTAATTGCTTCTGGCGTTCTATCTAATGTAAAAATCTAAAAAAAATAAAAAATAAAACGAGCTTATCGCCATCTACAGGGCACAGTTCAAACATTGTGCAAAAAATTTATTGATGCATAAATCCCAAATAATACTTTTTCCCGACCTGGGAATTGAACGTGAGAGGCCGCGTACGATAACCACTAGCTAGATCAATGAGGCTGTAATATAGAGATATTCTTGCCATATAAATTCATATTTCTTTTGGTATTATAATAATCATTTCGGTGTCGAAAATTAAATTCAAATTCAAATTCAAATCATTTATTTTCATAGGCCCCAGGAGGCGCTTGAACACGTCAAAACATTACAAAAAATGATATAAAAGTAAATAATAAATAATACTAAATTATACTAATTACAATGATTTGAATAACCGGGGCTCAGACTAATTTTAATCAAACTGTTTAGAATCGAATTAAAATCAATCTAAGTACCAGCTCCGATGGGTATTGCATTATGAGAAGAGCTGGTGAGAAACTCATGTGCACCATCTTTTAAAATGAAAAATATAACAATATAAAATTACATAAAAAAATCACATAAGAAGAGCAATTCATTTCCAAATACTATTATCATTTATGTAGTCTGAAATACTATAGTAAGCTTTTTGACAAAATTTAGTTTTAACATATTTTTTAAATTTACCTATTGATAATTCTATTGCGTCTAAAGGAAGTTTATTGTAAAAGCGTATACATTGACCTGGAAACGAGTTAGAGATTTTATGGAGCCTAGTAGTGGGCACAGCGAGTTTGTTTTTGTTCCTTAGATTTAATTTATGGAGATCACTATTTTTCTTAAATTTCGTTTGGTTTTTGTGAACGTACATTAAATTTTCGTAAATGTATTGAGAATGTAACGTCATAATATGTATCTCTTTAAATTTATTTCTTAGTGTCTCCTTGGGACTCATCATATAGATAGCTCGAATAGCTCGTTTCTGGAGCACAAATATTGAATCTATATCCGCGGCACTACCCCAAAGCAATAAACCATATGACATTATAATAATAAATAATAATAATAATAAATAATAAATCATTTATTTCAGGCTGCATAGGCCCATAGATAAATACCTTAACCTAAAAATACATAATTATAAGTACACTTCCTTTGCACTAAGTCTTGGTGCGTTCCTGGGGTATAGTTCCGCGGAAGCGACGGAAAACAACACCCTGCGGCCAAAAACTTTCATCAAGCACCTGTTCCAGCAAACATGTCGGCACTCTCACCACGAACGCCTTGAAGTTGACGTTGTGGCGCGACTCCAACAGCTGCACTCTTAGTACATGATTCAGCTTCTGGCTGACATATCTCGCGATATCCTCTGCCTCAGTGGTATAGTGCAGGCGCGAGATAAACACCGGGGTGTTCGGCGCGGCGGCACGCACCCTATGTTTCGGGTCTACAGGTGCCTTGCCATAGCTGTTCTTCACGTTGCGTGCACGGCGCTTCCTCCTTTGCACCGTCACAAAGCCATCCTCTTCAGCCCGATTTGTTGCCTGTGTAAGCGCATGCTTAACCGGTGGAGCAGTAGGAGTGCTCGCAATGATGATTATACTGTGAAAATAGCTAAAATAAACTAAACGCGCAGTGTCAACATCGGTCAGTTGACGAATTGTTTTTACGGCGTAAGCTGCTGAGCTGAGTCTACCAGACAACGTTTCTATATGTGGGCCCCATTGTAATTTAGAGTCTAATGTTATACCAAGAAAGACAACCTTATTGACCATTTCCAATTCCTCATTGTCCATCACCACACTAGTTTTGACTTGCTTAACATTTTTTGTAAAAAATCTAATATATTTTGTTTTACTACCATTTAAAAGCAAGTTGTTAGCACTAAACCAGTTCACTATCTTTGATAAAGCATTGTTTACATCGTCAATTACTGATTGTTGTCTTTTTACCTTAAAAACTAAAGAAGTGTCATCCGCAAACAATACTATTTCATGATTATCCTTAACAAGATGAGGTAAATCATTAATATACAAGAGAAACAGGAAAGGCCCTAAAATAGAGCCTTGTGGCACCCCCATTGCTACAGCTGATCCATGCGAACGCTTTCCATTGACATCTACTCTCTGAATCCTATCGCTTAGATATGAAGTAAGAAGATCCAGAGCGATGCCTCTTATACCGTAGTGGTGTAACTTCTTGACTAGAGTTTCATGCTGCACACAATCAAAAGCCTTAGATAAGTCACAAAACACCCCATAGGCATCCCGCGACTCCTCCCAAGCCTCAAATATGCATTCCAGTAATTTTACCCCAGCATCACATGTTGACCGTCCGCGAGTGAAACCGAATTGTTTAGTGTGCAACAGATTGTTTTCATTAAAATATTTAAGTAACTGCGCGAGAATTAATTTTTCAAAAATTTTACTAAACGTAGGTAGCACCGATATTGGTCTGAAGTTTGTGGGGTCTAATGTACTACCTGATTTAAACAAAGGAATGACTTTACTTAATTTCATTAAGTCAGGAAACACACCACAATCAATACATCTATTAAATATCACGATTAAATCAGGTGCAATAATGTCAATCAACGAATTTATAATATGTACAGAAATGCCCCATAGATCAGCCGTTTTCTTAATATTAATTGATTTAAACGCGGCTTTAAAATCAGACAAATTAACATGGTGAAAATTGAAATTATTGTAAAACTCAGGCACATTATCTTTAAGTAACGACTCGGCAACGGAGGAGGAAGAGCCTAAAGCACTAGTTAGAGAGACAGGAAAAGCAGTAAAAAATCCTTCAAAAGCACTGGCAACTTCTAAATCTGACTTGGTTACTTGACCATTGATACTTAACTTAAAGTCTGAATTTTTTGATCTAACCTTCCCAGTCTCTTCATTAATAACCTTCCATGTGGCTTTAATTTTATTACTACTGTTTTTGATTTTAGATTTAATAAATGTAGATTTGGCAATTTTACAAACGCGTTTAAAAATCTTCGAGTATGATTTGACATGTTCTTTAAACTCTTCACTGCTATTAAATTGTCTTTCATAGTATAAAATGTACAATGTTTGCCTACTCTTATGGATACCTGCGGTTGCCCAGTCACCAAAGACAGGACTACTAGTAACAGTAATCTCCTTGGAAGTAAATATTGAGTTAAAATCGCGAAGAAATGAATCAAAAAACGAATTATACATTACATTAGGCTCTATGTCATTATCTAAGAAAGGTAAGTTATTAGCTAGGTTAACTCTCATACGTTCAAAGCGACTAGCTGTTACTGGTACAGAAGTAATTTTTTTCCTAACTACATTTTTACTTTTTATTTTAAAACTTATCATTTGCCCAGAATGATCAGAATCTAGTTTATTAATAATTAAAAATTGTTATTGAGGAACATAGCATAACATCAGACCTATATTACCCAGAAGGGTGTGGCAGAGGTGTACAACAACCCACACTTCACCTGTTATATTGAAATCCCATGAAATAGGAGTTGAGCCTGACCAAACTCTGTGCTGCTATTGTGAATTTCCTGATGAAAGAAAAAAATCCTCCGTCCCCGTTTCACCATCGGACTACCAGACAAACGGCACTCAGGCATCGCTTCACGGTAGATATTCCACCATTACCAATTTAATTTTTAATTAATTAAAAATGACACTTATCACTCTCAACAATCTCATGGACTCAAATCCAGAAATTGATATATTTTCAAATGAATTCGGTGTATTATTAGTGTTTTTGCAACAATTTTGTGAATGTCAGTAATATCTATGTTTTTATAAATTGTGATTAATATAAGAATAAGAATAAGAATAAGAATAATTTTATTTGAACAAAAAATAATGTTTACATTTGAGTCACTTGTTACAACAATAGAGTTCTTAAAAAATAATTGGTTTAAACAACAATAGAGTTCTTAAAATATAATTGGTTCCTGTGGCCGTTTTAATCAAATAAATAAATAAATTACGCACTAAGCGTTTTGCTTCTACATTTCTTATGCGTACTGCCAAAGAGTGGAACGCCTTGCCCGAGTCTGTGTTTTCGCATGAGTACAACTTGGATCTCTTCAAAGCAAGAGTCAATAGGTATCTCATAGGTAAGCGTGCTCCACCGTAGACCGCATCATTACTTACCATCAGGTGAGATCGTGGTCAAACGCGAGCCTATCCAAAAGTTCACTAAAATCGATACCTAAAATTATTCAGGCACATGTAAGAAAATCCAAAACCCTAAGATCAACGTTAAGGAAAATGAAAATATATTTGCCTTTCTATTTTCACACACAATAGCTTAACTAAACAGGACGTTAACAATGGTTGAATGAACATTACAAGCGAACTCCTAATGTTATCTCGTTTCCGGTCTATTGTCAGTCAATCCAACACGAGTAATATATGCGGTATGTTTTCCTTACAACATCTGTTGTAAGAAATTATGCTTTTGTCAACACACAAGTTTGTTAGTATAATAAAAATAAAATACCATGACCTTATGACTAAAGAGATAAGGATATTTTTACATATTTTAGTAATGCTATTTTTGAGAACTTTTTGTTTTGCAAATGTTGCCTATATTCGGAGTCTTTTAACTCCTGATTACAAGGGATAGACACAGGACAAAGTGTCTTCCCCTTAACAGAATCTAAGTAGTGTTAATGGACGCATTCTTTATCTTATCTTTATTATTGTGAGCCTATAGTGTCCCACTGCAGGGCAAAGGCCTCCCCTCCCTTTTTGCACTTATCTCTGTCTGCGGTTTGTAGTGTTCAGTCAATTTGCCATGACTCCAATTCATCCCGCCATCTCCTTCTGAGTCTGCATTCTGAAATTATATTAGTACATTTTCCATCCGCCCAGCTCCGGATGGGTTTTTATCGCACCTTTATGCTGATGAACAATGTTTTTTCTTACAGGCTGTTAGGTGAAATCTTCCGCATCAGTGCCTGGGAATGTGCCGCGTTAGAAGCCGGTCTTGGTACCGTGTTCAGTCCAGAACTTTCTGCGACCATTTCCTGGCTTCTTAAAATATGGGCCAACTCCTATTTGATGCCGCAGGCTTCTATGTATTCGGAGGTAAGTAAATTTAGAAGGTGTAGATTAACTTTCCTCATAGGTTAGTTAGTGTTTATGGGTTTCTGCATTCGACTTCAATATAAATGTGATGGACGATTTTCAGTTATTAAAATAATGCATTTATTTCTGACGTGTACGTGACAAAATTTTCTTACATTAATTCAAGATCCATTTTACCTTGTATGGCGATTTTCTATAGTATTCCAGAAAAACTCGTCGTTTCTCTTAAATTAACAGTCAATTGATCATATTAGGCAATAAGGAAGCGGTCGTGGTGCAATGGATAAGGCATTGGACATACGATCAAAAGATCGTTGGTTCGAATCCTAGCCATTACACTACATCGTGAACTTCCTTATAACACAAACGAATTAAGCTTAGATGGAGGGGTTTAAGAAGAATACTATAGTACGTGCGTTATCATCTGAGTCGTCAGATCATAAAATTCAAAAGATAGGAATGTGCAGCGCGCTGGATCCTAGTTATCGATAAACGGCTACTTGCGTACGATTGATCTGTACGATTCGGATTGGTCGGAAATGTAATTGTAGTGCGTGCTTTTTTGATATAAATGTGTTTACTGCAAATATTAAATAAATACATTAAATTCAATAATAGACGTTATTTATTGATAATATGTCTTTTATGGTTACGCCCTTCACTAGACGGCTTCACAAGTCCTATAAGTGCAAGCAAGATAAAGAAAAAATAAATATAAAGAAGAAAGCATACAGCAATTCCAATACCTGAATATATACTCCGCACTTGACTCTGGTAGTATTAGCTATAACAAGGAGGCTCAGTTGCAATAAGCAAAAAGTAAGAAGAAGAAGAATTGCAAGTGAGGTAGATATAGAGAAATGATTTATGGCCCTAAAACTCAGATGATAACGCGCGTACTTTAGTAATTAGTATTTGCAAATAAGAAACAAAGAAAAAAGAAAAAACATTTATTCTGGCATAATAAAATTGCAAAGCCTCTAAATATATTTATTTTTTTAAATAATATTCAAAATGTCGGCAATGGTACGCATCTCAGCACAATACAGGGTACTCAGTACAATATAAAATATATAGTGAGTGAGAAGTGAGCCATCAGAAAAAAAAATACATATTATTATAATTTTTTGTGTCACAAATAAACAAAATATATTTTAGGAGAAACAACTAAATGACATAAATAAGAAACAACTACAAATGACTAGTAAGCGGTAGCCTGTAGCAATAACGCATGTGGTGGCGGCAGATGTCGCCGATCCTGGACGCGGCGTTCGGGCGCGCGTCGCGCGGCGCGGCGTGGGCCGTGGCGCGGCTGGCGGGGCGCGCGCGCGCGTGCCTGCGGGCGCACGCCGCGCAGCCCGCCGCCGCCCGCCACGCGCTGCAGCTGCTCACCACGCTGGCGCAGTCGCAGCACAAGTGAGCATTCCCTCCCCTACCAGCCTCTTGTGTAAACCTAGCTCAAGTAGGTCATTCCTTGAAATATTGCAGACCTCTAGGTTTTAAGGTTCTAATGGTTTTTAAGTTGGTAGCAAATAAAATGTCTCGGGTCGGAATTGTTTGATCGAGAGATTGGTCGATTCATCTGCAGCCAACTTTTTGTTTTAATCTTTCTTTATTTAGGAACTTTTAGTCCCAGTTTCATCGAACCCTATTCTAATATTACATCTAATTAACTAATTTTACATCTCTTAACACTAAACTATAATAGTTATTTATGCAACTGTTCTATAATGAGGGGTATTAAAACACGAGTGTGGGATAATAGTATCACATGAGTGTTTTAATACCTAATTATAACAGTTGCATACAAGACTTTATCTACACCCATGATATGAATCCTCTATAACTGAAACCATAGGATATTGTACAGTGTTGTAAGAACTCTATGTAAATTCATGGAAAGTTTAATTAGTGAGTATCTTCTTTTCTGGTAATAATTGGTTAGAAATGTCCTTTGCTGCATTAGAAATATCTGGTGGTGTTTTATCAAAGCTTGTACTGTCGGCTCCTTATATATAGTCACAGACAAAATATCCAGATATATAGGAGCGCCTAAAGTGACCAATGATATCAGTACAACCAAAGTCTTCTAATAATTTAAAGCACCCATCATGCTCAAATATATCGGAACATTGACACCGTCGAATATATGAGTACATTCAAAGTGTCAAAATCATAGTAACAAACATATCGCCAATGGTTTCTAAGCATCCAAAGTATTCAAAAATATGGAGCAATAAATAAAAATGAACTCTATCATTACAATTATTATAGGGTACTTTTAAAATGGCCATAGGCTGATAGGATGATTTCGACTGTAAAAATACTGTTACCTGTCTCTTTCATTTTGTGCGTGACGTCATTGGCATGTGTTTTGTTTATTTTTTATGTCATTGTATGTAATTTTGAATTTTGGGCTGAACAATAGCCCGTTCAAGATAGAAATAGCGATGTATGGGCAAATAACAAATTAGTGAAATCAAAAACCTGATTTTATCACAAACCTACGACATATTATACAAACTTATTTTAACTTAACTTTACTACTACTATTACGGTTATTTATGAATGGGTAACTATATAAGACAAAAAAAAAATCGTTTCTCATACAGTTTCACTATTTAGAATGCTCAATTTATTTGGAAAACGTGTCTTTTTTTGTATTTTGTCGTTAAAACTATGGACTTGGTAACTGATTCTGTACTAATAGCTTTAAGTTTCTGGTAAAGTAAAAATAAATGCAATGATAAAATATAATATTTGTGGCCAAAGTTATAGGAACATCCTTAATGAATGTTTTGTTGCCTACGGCCCGAGTATTTTATCCCAATGAAACAATCCGCTTCATAAAGGATAACAGTTTTGTTCATAATTCTCGGGTCGTGACAAATTATTGAAAAGAGACAAGAGATTTAGAACGAACTATTTTTCCCCCACGTAGTCCTGACTTAAATCCCATAGAAAATGTATGGGGTAAAATGATACAACTATGGGATAATACTGCAATAAGAACTGGAAAACTAGAGGAGACACGTTGAAAACGTATGGGACTTATGGGAGTCGTTAAGAGGAGATCATAGATTTTGTTGTAATGCGGTCAATCCATGCGTCAGTAGCTTAGTGACGTCATTATTGCTGAGGGTGGATATACACGTTTTTGATTCTTTTAGATATTAGATAATAAACAATTTTAATAAAATAAAATCTTGTTTTTTGTGATTTATTATTTTACCAGAAATGATGTGATTGATACAACATAGTGTGTTGATTGTAGATAGGCAGAGTTGCATATTAGTCATGTTAGGAAGACTATGTTTAGGTCGCAAAAAAAAATAAAAAAGCCATAAAATCGACAAAAAGTAGGCTGGGATTCGAAACAGTAACCTAAAGAATCACGGCGATCACAATAATGTACTTAGAGTCTTAGACCAATATAGCACACTTGGAGTCAAGCTACATTTAGTAATTATAACATACTAACTTTTGCCCGCGGCGCCGCTCGCGTGCTATGTGGATAAAAATTTGCCTATATGGTAATCCAGGTTATCTGTTTGCAAAATGTCATCAAAATTTATTTATTTATTTATTTAAAACTTTATGCACAATTTGTACAGAGGCGGACTTAATGCCAAAGGCATTCTCTACCAGTCAACCAAGGGTGGTGCAGAGCTTTAACATGGTAGGTGCACTTGTAAAGATAGTAAAAAAACAACATATTATACAATAATATAAAATCGACTCGGTAATTTTTGCGTGAAACAGTAACAAACAGCCATACGTCCATCTTCATACTCACAAACTTTCACATTTATAATATTAGTAAGGATTAGTTAGTTATCTGTCATGAGTTGCATATATAAGAAATACATTATATAAATATATATCTAAATACATACATTCATACCTACTCACAAGAAAAATATTTTTCATACACCTAAAGCGTCAAAAGTACCTAAATGATGTTGGCTTGCGTATTTTTAACAAAAAGAGTATAATTATTCCAAAGAGTTCCTCAAATACATAGATATAGAGTTCATATTTATTTATTGCTCTATATTTTTGAATACTTTGGTTGCTTAGAAACCATTGGCGATGTGTTTGTTACTATGATTTTGACACATTGAATGCACTCATATATTTGACGGTGTCAATGTTCCGATATATTTGAGCATGATGGATGCTTTAAATTATTAGAAGACTTTGGTTGTACTGATATCATTGGTCACTTTAGGCGCTCCTATATATCTGGATATTTTGTCTGTGACTATATATAAGGAGCCGACTGTATCACTCATTTTTGTAAACAACAAAATATTATTTTTTTTCAATACTATTATTGAACAAAAATGGCGGGATACGACGTCAATTCAAAAATTCGAATAAGTTTTTATTTAAATTACGGCGCTGTGGTAGTGAAACGCGCGTGCATGACAATGTTCTTTTTTTGAAATTCATAAAGATGCCATAAGAATGTGGCTATTCGATGAGTAAAAAAGGAGTTGCATAATGAATTTCAGTACAACATTAGTACACCCGTTTGGGTGTTATTGTATTCATTACTCCCATGGGAGTAATGAACTTTTTTTTAAATTTCTTTTTTTTTCATTTTGTTTTCTGTACTTTTTGGTAAACCATAAATAAAAAAGAATATTAAAAGAATAAAATAACTACTTTTATAAAAATAAATAAATTAATGTAACTTAATTATATAATAACTCCATAAATAAACCACTAAAATCACTATTATTACCTGTTACAAAATAATTACAAACGTTTTTTCACAAATCAACTTCATAAAGTGTTGCTGGCTGCATGCGATTGTTACCCGTGACTCTATGCGCGTATGAAAGAAGAAATTGTGAAAATTTTTGCATTTCGCTTTCGCTCCAAATTCCTCATCATTGTAAAACTTTTGAATTAATAATTTGTTGCAAGAACTTAATATGTCGAGTGATAGTGATACTGACGATTTATTGACTCCGGAGGAATTGAAAGTAACTGCTCAAGCAGTGATTGAGGACCTCTTACCACAAAAGTCAAGGATCAGATATAATAAAGCGTATGCAGATTTTCTGCAATTGAGAAGTGAGAAAAATGCACAATCTTTTATTTTCCTTGTAGGTGTAGTATAAAGCACTATGTATAACTCGGGCGAAAGTTTGATTTCTTTCGGGTGTATTAAGGCCCTCAGCTACGCTTCGGGCCTCAAACTACACCCTCAATGAAATCAACTACTTTCATCCCTTGGTGTACAATGTACTATTGTATTAATCCTACATCTAATTTATTTCGCTTAAGTTCTTACATAATTAACTCTCTTTGAACGTTATTCTTGACACATTCCATTACGCTCTTTTTCTTGTCACGCTCGAGTGTTTGATCAATCTGCAGCCAGCTTCAAAACCAGATCTCTGTGAAATCGAGAGATATCACAAATGTTATATTTTTCTTCAGAGCCTGAATTTCTCTGCAAGTTTTCAATACACCAAGGCATCTAAAACTAAATAAGGTCGCTATCAATGTGTGGCATTATTATCAACTTGAATATTTTATTATAGGCAAAATCCACTAGCGACTTGTGACGAGTTTCTAGCCCTTCTCCAATGGGAAGCGACAGGTTGTAACCTACGAGGGGAATTCAGAAGAGAATTGCACAGAGCATTCGCCATTGCCGCTACTTATGCAGAAGGTAAGCTCTCATCAAGAAATTGAGTATGAACATATTTGATATAACATCACGCTGATATTTCCTAAAAGGGTATGGCAGAAATATAATAACACTCATATTTCACAGGTAATGTTTATCCTGATCATTTACCAGACCTCTGTGTTGATATATGTTTTTAAACCTTCGCGATTTGAGAACATTTTTTACACGCTTTATATTAGCTTCACTTGTATGTTTGTTTGTTTGTTTGCATGTAACCGACTCCTTTGGACGCTATTTTGACCCACTTTAAACGTTCAGATTTCATTCAAATTTTGCACACCTATCAATGCAATAATTCGATAAAAAAATAATTTTATTTTTTTTAATTGAAAAAAACGCTCTTATAAATAAACCAAACCAAAAAGTAGAAAATAAATAATTATAATAATTTTGAATTAAGAATAGTGTGTAAATAAGAAAAAAAAATATTTCAAAACTAAATTAATCTCAGCCATCGACACGACGAAGAAGAAGATTATTTGATCTTCAATAAAACTTATAATTTCGCAGGTGAAGTGAGGAACCGTCTCCTATCGAGTACAGCGGCGTTACAAGACAAATTAATGAACATTATAAATACGGAATCGGACACCGAGCCAGTGAGGAACATGCTGGCCGATACTCTTGACTGTTTCATTGGCGTTACTGAAGGAGTGCTTGAGGTAAGATAATTTCTGCTTTTAACCGTGTTTTTTTGTCTGCACACATGGGACAAATATTTGTGTGATTCACAAAGGTTTGTTCTGAGACTGAGTGTGCTAGTGTGAGTGAATGTGTGTATTTGGTCTTGTCATTGGGACCATAGGATAGTGTAATTGCTTCTGGCGTTCTATCTAATGTAAAAAATCCAAAATTATTATTGATTTATTTATTTATTTAACATTAAATCATACCTATTACACCTAGAAGGGACTGTCAGAGGTGTATACCCATACGTTTACCTGTTATGTTTAAGTCATGTGTGATTGGGGGTGAGCCTATCGCCATCATCATCATCATCATCATCATCAGCCTGTAGCAGTCCACTGCTGGACATAGGCCTCTCGCCATCAATCGGGCCTAATTTCAGACTCTGTGTTGCAATTGAGAATTGCCTGACGGAATACGGACTTTAAAAACACTTGCCTGACCCGGTAATCAACCCCGAAACAATAGAGCAATGAAATAGTCATACAAAATGTATACAGAGAATAAATAGGTAGATGTGTCAAATTGATCCGCCTCGTTGGTCTAGTAGTTAGCGTATGCGCCTCTCATCGCGAGATCTCGGGTTCGACTCCCGGGTCGGTTAAAGAGATATTTGTTAAACTTTCCGTCAGGAAATTTACAATAGCTGCACGGAGTTGGAATTGTTCCCAGTAGACCCCCTACCCCATCGGACAAAGACATAACAGGTGAAATGTGGGTTACACCTCTGCTACACCCTTAGATAGATAGATAGAGAATTCTTTATTGTACACAAAGAAGAAGTACATAATTGTAATACACAGTCTAATTGAAACATGCACAATGGGCGGCCTTATCTCTATAAAGTGATCTCTTCCAGGCAACCTACCCTTCTGGGTAGTATAGGCGTGAAGATGTTTATGTTATGTCAATTTTGATTGGTAGTGACTCCATTGGATCAAGTATTACTTCTTTTATTTTTTATTTATAATTTAATGTTGTAATTTTTTTTTTTAAATTATTTTGTATTTAAGGCATGCTGTATTCATCACTTATAAGCAGAGGTCGGAATTAGTTAGAGTTATTCATGTACTTACACCATAGAAATCTTAATAACAAGGCAATAGAAATGTCAAAGACGCGTGACCTTGTCGCCGCGCATGTGTCTAGTCGAACACAAGTGCGAGTTGAGGAGTTGTCGTGGTTACCAGTGTTGTTTGGGACGCCTAAAGATTATTCGTTTTTAGAAAATATTGCTTAATGTCATCGCAAAAAGAATAATTTTGTTTGCAGGAATACAAAATGTATGTGTAGGCGAAATTGTGTTTTTATTGTTTGGTTATGTAGTGGTATTTGAAAACCGGCGACATGCGTCCCAGTGTTAAAAGATAGTCGATAGCATTTCTATTGACTAGTTATTAAGATTTCTATGACTTACACTGATTTCATACAGCGAAAGAATAAAGTGGATCTACCTTAAATCCCGAGACTAATTTTAAAGAGCAGAAAAATATCCCGTGATTTTTTAAATAAAAAGTTATTTATTTTTATACAATTTAAACTACTGCACGCGCGACGTTGTCAAACTTACATCAATGACATCGGATGTCCGAAGATGCAAAATTCCAATACGCGCGATGTTGCCACATTTGTAGTTCGCACAACATAAAATTGTATGTTAATTATCTTTGTTTTATTTGTCTATCTCTGAGGTTTTTATTATTATTTATTCGTAATATTGTTGGACACACGGAATTGTCCATTAGAAATCCCGGGAAGGTCCACATTAATATCAACATTTCGATGCAAGGACATAAATAACTCTACCTAATTCCGAGCTCTGCTTATAAGTTATACATTTCGTTTCTGTATTCCAATGTTTATTTAATTTCTTATAATGTATCATTGTAATAACTGTTAAATTATACAAAATTAAAATATATATATATATATATATATCAGTGTCACGTTAATAAATTCCACAGGTGGGAACAATGGACGAGCAATTCATGATGTTGATAGGTGCTTTAGACAAGATCCCTGGGATCATATTCCGATACCACAACTACCCGGGAGTGGTGCTCCCCGCCTTGAAACTGCTCGCTAAAAGCGCCAAGAGAATGCTGCATTCTGTGCAACCGCAGAACGCAGAAAAGTAAGTTATCATTTAGTTATATTAAAATTGAAATTATCAGACTCTATCAAAAGTACCCAATAAATATAGCGATTGAGTTCATTTTCATTTATTGCTTCATATTTTTGAATACTTTGTATGCTTCGAAACCATTGGCGCTGTTTGTTGCTATAATTTAGAGACTTTGAAGGCACCCATATATTTAAAGGTGTCTACGTTCGGATATATTTGTGCAAGATGGGTGATTTATATTATTAGAAGACTTTGGTTGTACTAATATCATCGATCAGTTTTGGCGGTACTATATATATCTGGTTATTTTGTCTGTAACTATTTAAAAGGAGCCGACTGTACGTAGATCTAAAACATTGCACGGCCGTAGCCAGGATTTAATTTTAGTTGGCTCTCATCTCGGAAGGGGACGTACATGAACTGCCACTTGCAAAGCAGTCTGAGACATGGGGCGGAGGCTTCGAACCGCCTAAAGCACCTCACTGTCTACGCCCATGTAATATTGGTTATCTTTGTAAATTAATTTATTAAGTAAACCTCGTAAAAAATATGATTATTATGATTCAATTAGTTAGTTTCTTGGTTCGCATCTCGGAAGGGAATGTGCATGAATTGTTACTTGCAAAGCAGTCCCCATGTCTCACATGGAGAGAAGGGCTTCGAGCCCCCAAACCACCAAACTGTCGACGCCCATGTAATTTAAGGTTAGGTTGTCTTTAAATGAAGTTAATAAGTAATTAATAATTATGATTCAACTGATAACACGATAAAAAAAGTAAACTATACGAAGAAACAGTTGAAATGGTAACCGGCAGGATTTCAACATGCGAACTTCTGCACACCGGGCTCTTCTGCTTATATCCTACTTAAGATAGGAACAAATGGATGAACGTGACGTCACGAAACGACGTAACATACAGTTGAGAAATTTAGGGTCCTGGCAAGAGGCGACCGTAGCTGGTTAGTTAAAGTGACGGCCCAGTGTGCAGAAGGTCGCAGGTTCAAATCCTTCCGGTTCCATATTTTTTTCAACTGTTTCTTATTATAATTTGCTAAGCATAGCTAAATGCTATAAAATAATAATAAGAAAAAGTTAACTATAAAATGGCGTGACCAATTTCCTTTAATCATAGCTCAGAAGCTTATTAAAAAACTGATAGTTTTTACAAATAATACTTTAATTCTACATTGATTTAATAAGGACGTATAATAAATTTGTCAATACAGATATTGGCTATCTTTTTCAGATTTCTGGAAGTATGTAATACGACGTTTGAAGTTTACATGAGATGGAATTCGGGCAAGATATCAAGTATTCCACAAGATGCTGAGGAGGAAGCTTATGAGGTATGTCACGTCTATACGTCTGCACGTGTGGCGTAGTGGTTTAAGCGGTCGCTTCGCCGCTCTCCACTGCGCTGGTGTTGTGGGTTCGATCCCCACATGTGACAAATCATTGTGTGATTCGCAAAGATTTGTTCTGAGACTGGGTGTGCTTGTGTGAGTGAATGTGTGTATTTGGCCTTGTCATGGGGACGATTTGATGGGTGTGTAACGGTTGATATAATAACAAAAAATCTAACGGTCACTTGACATAATATCACTTAATATAATTTTACTTAATATAACGATCAGTTGTCATATTGATCTGTTGATATAATTTCATTTTATCTAATTTCTTTTGATATAATGAACACTTTTTATAATGCACATTTGACATAACATTCGTTTAGTATATTATTTATTTACTATAATATTCATAATCTCTAAGTAACTTTTAATATAATTTTTGTTCTTCCCTTTATACCCTATACATCACCCAACTATTGTTACCGGGAGGATCTGGATGCAATCTGGACTTTAGGGCACCCCGACTCGGATAGGTTAGGTTAGAAGGGGATGGCGGGGTCTACGACCCCGCCATCCCCTTCGTGGTTTTTTTTTTCAACCAACCAGAAGTAGGAGCCCCGCGAAGCGGGGCTCCGTCGACCAAGTCCGACCTCGACCAGAAAATTAGGTCAAAAGAACATTAGGTTAAATGAAAGTTATATTAAAAGAATATTATGCATTTTGAAAATTATATCATATGAACTTTATACAAAATGTTATTATATCAAAGGAAGATTATATCATATAAAACATTATATCATATGAAATTAGGTTATTTGATATTATAGCATATGAAAATTATAACATATGAACGTTATTTCAAGTAAAATTAGAGCATTTGTTATTATATCAAACATTACACACCCCGATTTGATAGTGGTGGCAGGGAAAAAATGTCTATTCTTCTGGGTCAGAGTACCATTCCAATGATTGCTGTTGGCCCTGGCTGTGTGTTGTTACCTTGAAAAACCACCAGCCACCTGGAACGCCAGCAATTTTCTTGCATTTAGGGAGCAGTTAATAATTAACTGAGGTTAGCCAAATAAAATTAGTTGATAACACCACTTTTGTTGTACAGGACATCTGCGCATTAATGGAGGTAATCTGCAGCATCGCTCGGTCCGGAGCGGAGCGAGATGTAGGACCCAGATGTGCGAGGGGGCTGCGGCTGCTGCTGCCGCTCGTCACGCCGCCGCTGCTGGCGCTGCCCGTGCTGGCGCAGCATGCCTACCGCATGCTGAGGGACCTGGATGCTGCTGGACAGGTACGCATTGCGAAAATCGTGTGATATCACTGCTACCGACTTTAGAGAGAAAAGGCCGCATGTTGCCTTTACCCATAACCAGATCCGGCTCGAAGGACCATTTTTCTACAATTTGTGATGGAGACAACATGTCTATTGATTGAACAAACCGCATGCTTCCTTAAGATGAAAGTGATCATTTGCAAATTGCAATACTCTTTATAGATTCTTTGATCTGCCTTTTGCTCATTGAAATACTTACGACTTACCTTTACTTTGGTGATAGAGTAGCTTATTTTTGTTCTTTTACAGCTTATCAACCTACCTATAGATGACTTCAACATGGTCGTGACAGCATTGCGGGTAGGACTCACCGCCGTGTCATGTGACGTATCAACTCTTTGCTGCGATACCATTGTTGGACTATCCAACAAAGTACGGAGACTAGGCGACGACAATCCATACGCACTATCCCTACTTACACTAGCGGAACTATTACTAATGCTCATAATTAAAATGGAAATCCCGCCCGATTCGATCCCTGCCGCTGGCGCCGCTATATACTCCCTCACTTGTGTAAAACCAGCCTTACTCGAAGGTTTAGCAAGACAGCTGATCGAGGCATACGCGGTCAATGACCCCGCGAATGTACCGAGATTAGAGGAGGCATTTGGGATTCTCACAAATGGAGTTTTGTTCGACGGCCTCAGAGCACATAAGCTCAGATTCCAAGACAATTTCGATAAGTTCCTAGCGAGTGTACACGGCTTCCTTATTGTGAAATAACAATCTAATCAGCTAGCGGTTATAACCGCCTTGATATGTATTGTATCCGTACCGATGGCCGGTATTGCAGTCGTAATTTGACGCTAACTGCAGTTGTAAACTTCATAGTGACGTATTAAAGGATTTATTAGTGTATATGTGTACACATGCAAGCTCGAATAGTTGATGTATTATTATTATATTATTAGATTATAAACTTATATTCATTGCTAAACTATGGATTAAAGTGGTTACTGCTTTTTCTCCTTTGAATTTGTTAGTCAAAGAATGTGAAAAGACTAACTATTTAGACAACTAAAGAGGCTTTTACTGCCACTAGCTGGCGCCACTTACAAAATAACATTATCTTAATAATTGACTTTGGAATTATAATTAAATAAGTACAGGGTGTAAATGGCATCGTGACTAAGCTGCTTACCAGTGATTCAGTACATAAGTCACGGAAAATTTTTAAACATCATAGAATAATCTCAAATATATAAATGAGCGTAAGCTTGCGAAAACACTGTTTAAGTGATTAAGAACATAATTTTAAAGCTCTAGTGTGAAATTTTTTAACCATAAAAATCTGCTAATGGTAATATTTTTCATCAAAAAATTCCAAAGATGACCAGAAAATTGCTAATGTATTGAAATAGTCTATGGTAACGTTACTAATTCATAATCAGTTTCGAAAAATTACCGAGTGGTAATTTTTTGCACCACGTACTGAATTACTGGATAGCTACTTCGTCACGATGTCATATACACACAGTATAGTTCAAAGAGATATGAAATGTATGTAGCTAAACGTTATTCAATAAGCAACCAAGCACTTGAGACATTTCACTCTGTACAAAATGGCCAGTTGGTGAATTTTCGAAAATAATTTCACACACCTTCAATACTTTTGTAATACTCTGCGAGTGCACGGTTGGCATAGTGGTTAAAGCAGTCGCCTCGCCTTTTTCAACTGCGCTGGTGTTGTGGATTCGATCCACACACGGGACAAATCTTTGTGTGATTCGCAAAGATTTGTACTGACTCTGAGTGTGCTCTATGTCTGTATACACCCTCGCGACACAGGAGTAATTCCTAGAGCGGGCGTCGTTTTTTTTTAAATAAAAAATATGGCTTAAGTGGCGCCGCCTAGTGTTGCTATGTGGTAACTTTTTGTTTAACAATGAATATAAGTAGCGTAAGAATTAATTTTATCACTCGAGTCCTTCCCTGGGCTGTGTCAAATGAATTGAAACACTATTGTGTATAGAATAGGCTATTGTTTTCTTAAGTGCCATTAGACATTACAATATTTATTTTATTATGTTGTTTTGGACGTTGGCCTAAGGCAATGCTGGGTGCTCTGGGACTCTATTTGAAACAATTTTATTAATTTCCTGTCTATAAAAGTCAAGGTGAATATAAATATTATAACGTTGAATAAGTCACAGTTAAAGAAAACTACCAGCATCAAATATAATATATAATTATTATGAATTTGTTGGCGCTTATGCGCCTGCGCTTTTCATGCACAGTCAGTTGCAAAATAAACTCCCCCCTTTGAAGTGCAAGAAGGGGCAGTGAGATTTCTCTGCAGCTGACTGAATATACTATGTTTTAAGGCGAGTTTCATCCAATTTCTATATTTTTATGACAGAAATAGAATAGTATGACATTAGACTAGTATTAAAAAAAAAAATACCACTGTGACTATATTCAAAGAATTATTATTATTAAGAATACGTTCCGGTTATTCACGTTATTTTAGCCCAGTTGATAAATCTACGTACTAGATTCGAAACCAGTCGGCATATCCCGGCTAAAATAACGAGAGTAACCCGTATTCTCAATAATAAAGTCTTCACCTCACGTCGGTTTTAATAATATTGATTATTATTATATTTGTATTCACCTCGATTCACCGGTATTTGTTATGATTGCGCCCGAATCTCTGCAAATCTTATGTTCACAACGAAGTAAAGATAATACGGATTTTATAAATGTGGTTGTGAGTGTGTTAAAATGCAGATGAAGATTTACTGTGGTATTATACTTATATTCTTAGGTAATGATAAGAGTACATTTTTAGTACTAATTGCTAGTTAATGAAATTGTGATTTGTATCGAGCTAAGCACTTGTGGACCGCGTCGAGTTTATCTTACGTACGTAACTACGTAAATCTGTTGGTACTACGGCGATTCTCTGGTTTAGTTTATTTATTTATTTATTTGGGACAAAAAACAGTTACATGATACAGTTTATACAAAAAGAGATACATTGGTGTGGGGGTCTTCAGTCTTCATGTTGTTGTTAAATTAGCTTTGTTTATCACATAACCCACAACATTGTCCACGAATTGACATTATTTGTGCTTGGGAGCGATCATTTTTGGACGTTGTCAATAAGTGTTAACGTTATTGGATTAAATACAAAATGAACGTAAATAATAAAAAAAAACAGAAATAAAAAGTAACTAAATATTTAACAATTTTAAGAATGGTCGGCAAGCAGAGCAATAGCATCAAATCTAAATTTAAAGTGAGATTCGGCAAAAATATCTATACTAAGAAACAGTTAGTATATTACGTGTGCTACTCTATTGTATTGGGGCCTTCCTGTAAAAATAGATGTAAGGATGGAAATAAATAAATAAATAAATAAAAGTTGAAAAAAGACATGGGACCTGTTCTTAGTATATCTTAGTTCAACTGTTTCTTAGTATAATTTGCTAAGCATAGCTAAATGCTATAAAAATAATCAAAGTTAAATTATCGTACACGTTTATTCGTTTCAACATTTGTGCTGAATGTAACTTCGCCATGTTGGTTTGTCTCCTACTTAAGATAGGAACAAATGGATGAACATGACGTCACGAAATGACGTATCATATAGTTGAGAAATTTAGGGTTCTGGTAAGAGGCGACCGTAGCTGGATGGCTCAAGCGGCTGCCCGGTGTGCAGTAAGGTCGCAGGTTCAAATCCTGCCGGTCCCATATCTTTTTCAACTGTTTCTTAGTATAATTTGCTAAGCATAACTAAATGCTATAAAAATAATCAATTAAAAGTTAAGATAAGTTCGATTGGATATATAGTAGATTTGCCTGACTGTTCAATCGCAAGGAAATTCATTCTGTTAGCAGTTAACCGTGTAATGAGTGACGTTCATGAGATTTAAATTCATAGTTATTTGTTACTGCCTCGATGGTCTAGCGGTTAGCGTATGCGCCACTTACCGCTAGGTCTTTGGTTCGATTCCCGGTGCGGGCAAAGTGTTATTTGTGACCTTTCATCAGGAAATTCACAATAGCAGCACTGAGTTGGAATTGTGTCCAGTGGATGGCGATATGGGACCTACCATGGGACATAAACATAACAGGTGAAATGTGGGTGTTGTACATCTCTGCCACAACCCTTCTGGGTAATATAGGCGTGATGGTATATTTGTAATTGACTTTAAAATATCTTCATGAATTTTCTCGTATATAGAATCGAAAACCAATATATCTGGTAATATGATGTCACATATCTAAAAATGCAATGTCAATCGTTAAGATTATGAGTGCACGGTTGGCGTAGCGGGTAAAGCGGTCGCCTCGCCGCTTTCAACTACGCTGGTGATGTGGGTTCGATCCCCACACAGGACAAATCTTTGTGTGATTCGCATAGATTTGTTCTGACTCTGGGTGTGCTTTGTGTGTGTACCCCCGCGACACAGGAGTAATTCTTAAGGCAGTTGTCCCACCAACGACGATACTCGCCAAGCGATTAGAACTCACGCCGAGAGAGCAACCAGTGGTCATTTCTCTACAGTGCGTATCTGTATCCGCCTCACTCGCACACTCGCTTATAGCCGAGCTACACAAATATCGGAACTACGCACTCGCTCCCCGTGTCTCGCTAACTCGTTTCTAGTTCTAGCTCTACTCGTTACTCGTTAATCGTTGCCGGTGAGACAAGTGCCTAATGCGGTTGTCGTTTAAAAAATTATATATATATATATAGTTGAAACAGAGGACTCACCGTAGTACAAACAGGCTGTAAGTTTAAAGGTGTTTAGCACTTCGTAATGCAGAATTACTCCGTCTTATTCATTAGTAAAATAATCTTGTCTTATCATAGTGTAGATAGAAATTAATCTTTGCCCTATACATTGCTTAAAAGTTTTATACTATTGTTATGAAATATTATGTTTTTTAAGCGAACACTTATGGTATAGTTTGTTAAAATATGTTATGGATGTAACTGAAAACTAATTATACTTTATTAAGCGCTGGGCACAAGGGTTGGTTGTGGCGGTCTCCGCACATGATAAATGACGGTTAACATTGACAACTTCAAAAAGTGACATACTCGTCACAACTGTCAAAGAGCGCTGAATCGCGATAACAAAATCTTCACAGAAATTGTACATAAGTAAAACTTCCAATACGGTACAGTTGGCAACTGTCCGCTAGGCAATACCACCGAGCCTGCTCGTAGGATCCTCCCTTTGTGGTGGAGGAACATCACACCCTGTTCCTGTACATTGGTGGCGTCATTCCGTGACAATGCTAATATTGGAGCGGGGAAAGGGCTATGGTAAATTCTGGGACCATCGCTAAAATCCCGGCAATCTGGCAAGCAAGGAGTTTAAGTATGCGATGGTGTGGCGTGGCGTGTGTATTATTAATAGTTGTTGGCTAATCATTGAAATATATGATCATAATTAACTAGACATATTTAGTTTTCTTCGTTTATGACAAATTTTTGTATGGAAAATCTGAAAAATCTATCTCACGCTCCTTATGCTAGCCCGGCTGAATTGCAAGAGATAAATAAAGAAATAGATCAGTCTTGCTTGCCTCGTAAGATTACACAGCATATTTTATGTGAAGTAACAAACTATCTCAATTAGTCTTTAGCTTGTTTATTTTCTCGTCAAGTAATATAGGCCGTTATGTCGCTTTAAGGTCGCAGTTGGAAGGTAGTAGAGCGCAGCGTCACGGCAATATTTTCACACAAAAAAGTTAAGCATACGTCTTTTATGTATGGAAATATGTTAACTGAGACGCTGACGCTTGCTTTGAATTACAAGCTTAATCTTCACTCTACGTGCCTAGCGCTTAATTGTATATTTCTGGTGAAAACTGATTATAATAATTTAATTTCTAGTTATACTACTGTACTGTTTGTATCCTGTGTATTGTTTACTGCCCTCTATGATGTCAATGTAATAAATAAAAGTTACGTATATTATGGTTAATTGGCCATAAATGGCATTTCCTAGACCGCTTTAATTTTATAGTGTGTGTAAGAGAGTTTTTAACTTCTTATTGATTATTTTTATAGCATTTAGCTATAAGAGTTTTTAATTTTACAATAGCCGGGAAGTTTTGCTGACAGAACCTTTAAAGATGGCTATATATTTTGTTAAGTTATTTTGACCATATTTAGTGCGGGAGATAACGTAGCTCCAAAACAAGTTATTGTACGACTAATGATATTAATACAGTCAATTGATCTATTTTACTAATAATTACACCGATCGTCAGCTTCTAAGGTACGGTTTGGGAGCAAGACGTCGCCAAAGTGCTGTACGCCGATTTCTATTGTTGAGATCATAAGAAGTATAAAAATAATTGTCAGCTGCATGGGCAGTAGGGAAAAGACTGTCAGCTGACCCAGTAAAGTTTATGAGTATTTCACTATATATATTTTTTCAAACGCATTCTTGAATGATAAAAATGTCTTAAAAAAACTCATTTTTTTTAATTCCTATCCAATGATAACTCACAGTAAAGGATAGATGCGAAAATTAACATGTTTTTAGTAGCATGCGCTATGTGTACATTTTTTTTATTTTAGCACTTTGGCAACGTCTTACACCCAAACCCCCGCGAGTGCCCCAGCTGGCGTCGGGTCTGTTATCAATGATCTGTCTGTCTGAGATCTATTGAATAAGATGGCAATCGATCTGCGTAAAAACTCTACCTAAAATGCTATTTATGTATGACCTACTATGTATCAATAAGAAACAAATTGCCACAAATGTATGTAAAGCCACCTTTTAGATCACACGCATAGGTAGATCAAACTTCCCACATGCCATTGTGGTTCATTTTTATTTAGCAATTAATTTTGGCACAATTTAGAAGTGCCGTCAATTTATGAAAGTAGATAATGATCCATAAAAATATTAATAATTAATTCGAATTGACATATTTTCTCATTGACATAAGTAAGTAGATTAAAAAGAATAGAAATAAGTATTTTCTCTCCAATCCTAATTAATTACATTGTATAAAAAATACATTTGCAGCATTTTTTGTATAACTTGCGAGCTGCTGTTTATTTTTTTTAATAATTTTGGACTCAATTTGAAATAATGTGCAAAATGTTACTTATGTTATTTAAGTTTTATTTTATTTGTTTTTATTGCCGTAAATGAGTTAGAATTCGTATTTATTGTATATTACGATATGAAGTTATTCTAGTACATTGATGATGTACATAACAATAATATGTAACGATTTATACTAGATAAGTACCTATTTTCTTAATGTAGCTAAATGAAAATTCATATATCAAGTATTAACATTAAGTGCTCTACCATATTGGAATAGAATAGAAGTTTTTCCGTCGTTTATTTTGTACTGTGTCGTTATTCAAAGAAGCTTATTGCATAAAAAATATTTATGAAATGACTGAACCAACTTGAAAATGCTTAGAGTAGTACCAGTCTTGTTTATATATTTCACACAATTTGCACTATTAATAGCACTGTGAGATATTCATATCTATCTCTGTATAGCTGAGTATAACCCATTTGGCTATACGCGCTGATTTTGGTCTCTAAAGCGTAGGTACCCACGTACCTGCCGCAGGGGCCATGTCGGAGGCACAACTTCTTAATTTAGGTTTTAAAAGCAATTTAAACTGAATTGAAATGAAATGAAAAAAATGCTTAAAATGCATGGTAGATTATATTAAGGAAAGAAGACTGCTGAAGTATCAGAACAAAAATAATGCAATGGGTTACCGCGTAAGTCGTCCCAAAATGAATTTAATAGCTTTGATATTATCTAATAATACCCAACAATTTAATTTTATTTTATTGACTGTTTCTGTACTTAAAATATACATAATTATATTAGCCTTTGTTGCAAGCTTCTAAAACGCCGCCCGCGCCGCCGCGCCGCGCCGCGCCGATTCGAGGAATATATTTTTGCGTGCTGTTTGTATTGCTATGGATCGTCTTTAATCCTGTAGCTAGGCGACATTTTGTAAATACTCAAACATACATATTTTAATACTTAAAATAGTACACTTCTTTTCAAATTAAATATTGTCAGCATCAATTAAATTAAAATTGTACAAATTTTATAAAATAGATGTTTTGTTATTTCCACCTCTACTCCCCTTATTCTCACAATCGTGTTTATTTATTTAAAAGACATAATAACCTACTATGCGAATCAAATAGAAACAGATATTTCGGCCGTAATTAATGAGTTCCATTCGCTCTATTGTGAATGAAATTTTCCAAATGGAAAAGGCATTGTGATCGCAAATATCGTTCTTTTTCAGGCGAATAGAACACGTTCAATATTGCCGAAAAATGTGATTCGCTTCCTGGGGCGCGGAACGATGATAATAATATGTCGTTCTTAGTGAGCCTAAAAACCATATAATTATGGTCTCTGGAGAAAAAACTTTTTTGATAAACTTTAAAAATATTATTATTATAATTATAAATGGTCTATTCGCAACGAGTCACACTAAATCGTGTCACCGTGTGACTGGTTGAGAAAAATATTCGCATGGAGTAACAGTGTGACTCAATGCATTGGTTGGTCCATAATTTATTACATTATGATGAGCAGAGATGTTTACAAAAGTGGATACGGATACGGCAAAGAAACTTCTTTTGACGTTATTTTAATGCTTAAGAGTTTTGAAAATCTGTTAAATTTTATTAAAAATAATTTTATTTTTGTCTTTTTTGTGGTTAACAATACTATTAGATTGAAGTAATCGATTTGATTTGTTGATAGAAATTATAGTGTTCCATACGAATCAGAGAAGGTATAATAAAGGTGTGTAAGCTATTCATCTGCTTACCCTTCAAGGCATACACAGGCGTGATGTTCTGGTACAGACCGTCTATAAAGTCGTGACATTAAATGATGGCGCTGCTGACTTGCATGTAGCAACCCTATATAGTGTGAAAATGATTTTGATACTAGCAGTTTGTTCAAGTAAAGAGTAAATAAATTAGACACATTAAACAGTAATATTTTGTTACTGTTTTTATTTACAGTAGGTTAAACTTTTCATAAGCAAAGGTAAATAAAGTAAGGGCTTCATAAAGTTTTAATATATAAGCATTTTTAATTAAACCAAAATAAAATTATTACACAAAGTTAAAAAAAAACACTGATTGATCACTCTCACTCATCATCGGATTCCAAATATTCAAAATCAAGAAACGTTACGTTGCCACTTTCATCAGCAGCGCTGTCATCTTTACAGCTGCTGTCACAACTGCTGCTATCATCGCCTAAGCGAATAATCAACTCGTCTATGTCTCGATACAGATGACGTCCTCGCTCGTAGTACTCTTTTTCAGACGTCTCCACGTGATGGCAGCAGTTTTCCATGTTTCAAGTATAATGCTGTTGAAGGCGTCTTCAGCAAGTTGCTTCACATCGCGTGACCCAACATTTTGTGCTGCTACTTTTTGTTTTAGGTTAGCCCAAATGAGCTCAATGGGATTCAAATCACAGTGATACGGCGGAAGCCGTAACACTGTGTGCCCGTATTCTCCTAAAAGTTCATCAATGGCATAGATGATTTATTTTCACCAAACGCAGTAAATTTCGCTTCCTGAGCGTAGACCTTTAACTTTCCATCATTTTTAAAACCTTCGTTGACTATCCGCCTAACTGAACTCACTGATTTTCCTGAAAAAAAGTAAAAAAATTGTACTGGAATGGAAACAATGACTTATTGACATGAAGCAATTAATTCAAATTCAAAACTGGTATAAAACCTGAATGGATTTTGTTGTACCATCATAATGTATCAAAAATTATGGTCATACTATAATATGACCTACTCACAATGTCAATCTAACCTAAAAATGTGCAATGTAAACAATGCCTTTTTTGGTCTCCAAAACGTAAATTTAGTAAATTTGTAACTTCGGGCAGATTAAAAACAAACAATAACACGATTACATACCCGTCATAGATGCTGTCCGCCCATAAATATCATCCAAATCGTATAAAATTCGTCCAGCTTGGTACTCCGCGAAACATCGCTGGAAAACTTTAAAAATCACTTCCCGCGTGCCACTCCGATTTACTTTATTCATTTTTATTCCTTTCTGCGTTGTTACTTGTTAATTAATTGCAGTTTAACCAAAGCAAAAAAAATACAAAGGGAAAACTGTTCCACAACTCAAACTCGATGACAGCTGATTTACTTATGTTTGGTGTTGCCAGACACATGATTAATGTTAGTTCCTCAAACATTAATGTCACGACTTTATAGACGGAGTGTATGTTGTGTTGAAATCAATATACCTTCTACATACTATTGCACAAAACACGCATTAGCTGTTCGTTTTTGAAGAGTTCCTTTGCTATTCCCTTCTTGGTAAAGTCCAATTTGCGCCATCTAGAAGGATATTGATTGATTGTTCGATGGCAATCCAAAAAAGTGGCGGTAACATCAAAGGATTCGTCAGCCATCAAATCCGTTCGTTGGACTTCGTTTATTAGGTGTGTACCCGGCACAACTCAAAACATGACATGACAGTTCCTCAATGTCAAAGTCAATATCAAATCAAATCAATGTGACTGACAGGTTTTTATTGTGATGTTTAATGCAATTTTCTTTGTATCATTTCTTTTTTATTTATCATAATACAGTAATTACTTAAATAATCGTAATTATACTACCACAATGAGTACTGCGTGGCAAAGTGCATCTATGAATTCTTCTGTTTCTGCAGTGTCTTCTCAATTTGATGGTCGCGAAGATCCACAAACATACACGGTAAAAAATCATGTTAAAGAGACGCTCAAGTCACGCATTTTTTTGGGACGTTACTTAGAGAGAAGATTGGCTAACAAACAGGTTGGATATCGTGACGTCGTCTTAATCAGCGCAGCTGAAGTGGAATTAAAAAGCGACCTGTTAGAGGCACTACGCAAGCTGCGCAATATTACTCCTAACACACATTGGATAGGCATTTCAGAAACAGATGCTCTGGGTTACAATACGCCGGGTGTGTGCCTTTGGACTGAAATAGACAACCAGCCTTTTGGCCCTTTCTGGTTTCAAATAAAGAGTATCAAGTTCAGAGATGAAGAAATTATTGTTGTAATTAAATGCTTAAGACACATTTCTGATGCATTTCTAGAAGTAGAACCAATCTTGACTGGAGCTGAGAGAAAAACCAAGGGTCCTTCAGAGAATAAACATGAGGGCAGTGCTGCACCCATCAACGAGGCTTATGCTGATTTTGTAGGAACATTGAAAACTTTCTTATCTATTACAAATGTCAAAGAATTTTTAACATTCCTGTTTGCATTTATTATAGCAATATTTACTGGAAGTACAGCTTTTGTTAATTTTCTAGGAAACTTTGTATTATCTCTGATGAGAGAATTTTCTATTTTGGTAAAATATTCCACACCCATGTTCCTTGGACTGCTAGATTTCTTTAGTAAAATTATTGGTGGGTTTTACATTTTGTTGGCCATGTTATTTAAGCAGAGTGCTCCAGCTCCACCAAATAAACGATCTGTAGGATATTATGATAGATCACAAAGGAAACAACCAGAATATTATGACAACCAATTTGATTAGGAATATAAGATCTTAGTTTGTTAGTGGTACATCAAACAATATGGGTAGTTTTGTAGGAAACTTTTATATCCCCTGAAGCGAGAATGTTGGTAATTTTGAAAATCAAAGTTATAGGTTAAACTGTGGTGATGGAGGGGATCCTATACTAACATTAATAAAAAAAATATGTACAAACAATAAATTATGTACCAACTTTAATAATATTTTTTTTAAAGTTTATCAAAAACAGTGAAAGATTTTTGTCTGGAGACCAAATTATGGTTTTCCATGCACCAACCACATTAGTCAGTCAGCGCCCAAGGGGGATAATGCTTGTTTTATTAAGATCTCATTTTATAATATTTTGGCATTTTCAATACAGTTTAGAGAAAATCTACTGTTAGTCTTATACTTTTTATACATTCTAAAAACTAGAACTTGATTTTATTTTAACATACATTTGTATATTATCTTAATTTACTATTAACTGTATTATTATTATTGTATTGACTGTGGAGTGTCAGTATTTATTAATTTCAAGCTCTGAACATCTTTAGCAATCAGATAATTAAAAAAATAGACCAATACTTGTCTTAATGAAGTTTTCAGTGTCAGTATGAAATTAATTCTGCTTGTAATGCTATTATCTTGAAAATAACCATTCCAATTAAAATAATATCAATATGGTTCTCTATTTTGTGAACATTAAAGTTATGCTTACATGGCTGTTAATAATAATAAACCATAATTTATAATTAATAATAATAATTTAGTTATTATTTAAATATATTTTATTATAGATTATTGTGTGGGTTTTGTGCACATATTTTGTTCTTAGTAATATATTTTTTACACCATTTTTGTGCTTAATTTTCCCTTGGTACCATTATTATTTGATGGTGTTCTGTGAAATATAAAATAATAAATTAATATGCATATATTTTGTCAATTTAAACTAAACTAATATTAAAAAGTAATTTACCTCTACACTTTCGGCCTATCTTCAAGCTGCTCATGTCCATTGCTAAAAATTATGAATTATACTATAAACAGATATACACTTTATTAATCATAAATTATTTATTAAATAGATAAATAAATTAGATTTTTACCTTTGTTTAAAATACCTTTTTGCTTTTGACCTACGCTCAAGCTGCTAAATTCTATCACTGAAAAAAGTACATTTATATTAATATTTAATACTATAATAAATCGTCATTATATATAAATAATAGAAAGTGTAATAATTTAATTCTTCAAATTAAAAATAAAGCACTATATTTATATATTTTATTACCTCTTTGGTTTTGGCCTACGCTCAAGCTGCTGATGTCCATCACTAAAAAAAGTTTTAATCAATAACATAAATTTTTCTTGTGCCCTGAGATCAAATATGGGATAAAGATTTTCATTTTATGGGTTTTGTAGGGTTGCTATTTAATCTTCAACTAAGTATTGTATAAAAATCTGGTGTCACAGTGCTATCGCTCTACGGCGGTAGTAAGAAGAAAAAGATGCCCAATCAAGTCAGTTAACCCGCACGGGCACTGTGGGCATGCCCACAACCTAAAAAGACTCGTAACATCACACTTGCATCTATCTATTGCGTAGCTACCCTAGAGTAAAGATAATATTTGAAAAGGAGGCAAGAACATTTATTAAAAAAATCATCGCCTGCGGCACACTCTGACTCGTAAGCTTTCAAATATTCACAAAAATAGCGGGCTCCTGTGGCGCTGTCTGACTCCTAGATTTTAAAGAGAATATTTATAAAAAGTAGGTGCTTGCGGTGCACTCTGACTTTTAGATTTCAAAGAGAATATTTATAAAAAGTAGTTGCCTGCAGCGGTCTCCGACTCTTAGATTTTAAAGATAATATAGAAAAAAGTATATTTAAAAAAATAAAGAATGTGCATGCGGTGCTGTCTGACTCTTAGATTTTGAAGAGAAAATGCATTAAAAAAGTCGACGCCTGCAGCTCTCTCTGGCTTTTAGATTTCAAATACGAGTAGTATATTATTTTATAAAAATAGTCGGCACCTGCGGCGCTGTCTGACCTAAAAGATTAGTAAGAGAACATTTATAATGAGAGTCGGCGTATGTGGAACTATTTTCAACCCCTTCTCCCCATCTGCAACAAAATTGGTCCACTTTGTCACAGAATAAGAATACAAGACTTTGTCCACCTTTTAAGGCTAGATCCGCGCTTGGTGGTAGGTATAGTTCAAGGTACAAAATTACCTTGCGAAGAAGAAAAACTGTTGTTAGATGTTGAGCTAGAAGAACGCTTTCGTTTCCTGTGTTTCTTTGATTTCGTTTTCTTGGGCACTGGTATTTGGTTACTCACATTTTTCTTTTGAATAGGCTAAAACATTTTTTCGTTATTAATAATAATAATATCAAATAATATATGTTTAATAGTTATATAATATATGTTTAATAGTTATTAATACATAACTAGCTGAGCTGACAGATATTCGACCCGGGTTTATAATTTTTAGTTTAAAAAAACATTCTAATTCTAATTAGTGTATTTAAAAGTACTGGATGGAAACTTTAAAGCTTAAAATTTCCATCCAGTAGAATTGGAATGTTTTTGTGTTTCCATTGAAGTAGTGCGGGCGGGGCGGACCGTATCAGCCAATCATAGTACTTGCCGCCCAATGTGTGGTCAGGATATGCGGAGCGGAGTGGAGTGGAGTGCGGCTCAGCGGACTTTCAAATCTATACTAATATTATAAAGAGGTAAAGTTTGTGTGTTTGTTAAATTGTCAGGGGTAATCTCGGAATCTACAGCACCGATTTTAAAAATTCTTTCACTAATAGAAAGCCACATTATCGCTGAGTGTCATAGGCTATATAAAAAACCGAAAAATTAAAAGGTTTTTACGTGGTAGTCCGTTTTGTAAAGAGAATCGGAGAAAAACTCATCGTTATACGTGAAGGCCACAGCAGCGCGGCAGCGGCGCGCGATGGTTTCGGCTTATTTCGGTTCGCGTTCGTGCTCACTTCGGAAGAAGGAGGCGTGACCTTCCTTTTACATCTGAGAGGTAGGTACGCTCTTTACGCAGCGGACGTCCCCAAAATTGAATTTTTCGTAATACACTTTCGACATTCATTAATTTTATTTTCGGTACATTAAAAAAAAATTCTTTTATGTTTATATAGTTTTCATTTAATTTAGGTTATAGATAGGCATTAAGTTTGTTTCATGTACCTAGATATTAAATTAGGTTATAGCTATTAAGTTAGTTTCATGTAGATATTAATTTAGGTTATAGGTAGGTATTAAGTTTGTTTTGTGTAGATATTTAAGTTTGTTTTATGTAGAGAAGTTTTGAACAATTAAAATTATCCTGCGACTTGGTCCTCATGGAATTCGTTAATTGGAAACTCCGAATTCGTTAATCGGAATCTCGGGAATCTTCTTTCACGAATAGAAAGACACATTATTGCTGAGTGTCATAGGTTATACATATAAAAAACCGAAAAATAAAAAGGCTTTTACATGGTAGTCCGTTTTGCAAAGTGAATCGGCGAAAAAACATTCGAATGAAAACGTTTCTTACGAACGCTGCCTTAACTATGAAAGATATATATTTTTGAACATTATGCCCAACGAAGTGGGCACGGGTCAGCTAGTAAAATATATAAACACGTGGCTCCGCGTAGCCCACTTCACTGCGCTTCACTCCTCTACAATGGAAACGCAACGTAAGCGGGAACGTAAGAGACTTCCTCTTACGTTTCCGCTTACGTTGCGTTACCATAAGAATGGGTGAATGAGAGTAGGTCCAAGGCGCGTCAGTAGGTAACGTAATAGATGCATAATTATGTCGAATGTCATATTATCATGACTTGATATGACATTCGACATCTGCAATTTACACTTCTTCTTCTTCTTCTCTATTAGTAGGTAGTTACTGCAAATATACCAACTTCAGTTGACGTTTCGGTCATTGTCAATACTTTCGGTGCATCAGCATTCACCAGTTCAAGAGTTTTCTTTGAGACAATATTGTTAAGAATGTTCGCTACGATAATATTCATTTCACTGTTGTCATAGTCCCTAAGCATCTCCTTGAATAGCGCCACTAACGGTCTCAAACACGTTGTTAATTCTATTTTGCCTTTATCTTCTAAACTCAGTCTATGAAGTACATCTAAGTGTGTGAAAATTTCCGTAGAAGTCATATAGTGTCTGTGATATATTAATGCCTTCGTAGTTTGACTCCCGAACCCTGCAAAGACGAGCACCATAGTAGAAATTCTACATGATGAATTAACCGATTTTTTTAATATGTTACCTACATCTAGATCCGAGATGAAACAAATGTCCATGAATTAATCAGTATAGACAGGTATTATCTTTGCTCTCTTTTTTCGGTTGCTCTGGTCAATTTCTTTTGATTTGTGATAAAGATCGTCAAAAAAGTATATTGGATTGACGATCTGACTCGTATATTGGGTACTTTTTGCCTTGTTAGAAAACTTCTGGAGTTTACCTTCGTCGCCCGGCCTGCAGTAGAATGTAACACAAGAGTTTTCAGCCTTATTTTCTGGATGCATTGCATCTAATGTAGCATGCAACGCTTCTAGAGTATTGAAGTCTAACTTAGAACCTTTTTTTCTCAAAACTTTCTTTAAGTCAATAGTTATTTTAGACGTGTATTTCAAATATCGTCGCCCTTCTTCTACTTGGGCCAGTTTGTGCAAAAAATGTGCAGCTAGATCCTGAAAGTAAAAGCTCTTTTAAAAACATATCTTTGACTTGGAAGTGAAATAAGATCGACATTTTGTTATTATTGGCACACCTGAGTTACACTATCTCCATAGGCATCGTTCTTATAAGGCCATGCAATGCACATTATCACTAAAGAAACTTCTTCGAAAACATTGCATATGTCGGAGTGAGCGCATCCCGTTACGATTTCCACCTTTTCAGTGTACGTAGAATCTCCGCCTACTGCCTGTGTAATTATACACCAATTACCGAGTATAAAATGTTTAATTAATTGGACATTACCCGGCACAGAAAAAAAACAATTTCTTTGTTTGATCTCTATTTCGAGGTAGAGACGACACTACTAGTACTTACACGTAATAGATAAAAATATTTTACGAAAACATCACATTTTACTCTCTTGGCTCTAATATATAGGTATATTATAGTAAATTATTATCCCCGAAAATTGCTGATAGGATGGAATCTTGTCGAAATTCACCATCCTTCACTTCAATACAAGTAGATTAGGATAGTTAAAGTTCCGTCCCATCAGCAATTCGCGACAGTAGCCAGATTACTGGCTACACTGCCCATTCATTGTTATTAAACAAATGGGTAGACTTTACCTCGTTTAAGAACTTGAGCGCATTCTTAGTATAGCTCCCACCAATATATAGAAACTTCTTCAGAATTCGTAGATTTTTGATGATTTCTCCTGTTACACTCGTGAAAAATCTATTTTCTTCATTGAAGTGTATAATGAAATCATTATACTCTTGTTGTTTTAAACAATTACACTTTCGGGTTAGTTTTTTGAATACTGAGCAGTCATCATCTTCATTCTGAAAAAATATAGTATTCAGATGTGCAAAGCAGACTTATTTATCCACTATTATATTATATTATAATGGTCAGAATGGTCTATGGTGGACAGAAACAGTTGTTATATACCTACTTATCCTCCACTATGACTTCCGCTGATGGTATAGTACCTACGTAAGTAGATATTTGCTATTTTAGACCCCTCAGCAAAACGTTTCCTGGTTCCAATCCCCATTTCTTCTAAAGTACGTATAGCAAAGGCAAAGACAAAGTGCTTACATAATACTTGAATGGTCCCCTAATATAAAAATTGTGATGACGTTATGATTTATACTTAAAATAGGACTGTTCAACAAATCCACACGGACGAAGTCGCGGATAGCAGCTAGTGATACAATATTTTTATTTATCATCAATGTTTTTTTACCTCAGTTGGTATAGCATCTAAAATCTTCGTTTGCGTCTCCAACTTTCTTATTGCAGATGCAACTGCTGTGCATGGTCGTTGGACCTGCAAAATGTAATTATTTGTAAGTTGTCGCGCGAGATCTCAAGTGGCGATTTTCGACCACACGGTGGGGAATAATGATTGAATAATAAAGGTCATAAAATCCTTTAAAAGAAGCAAAATCGGTCTATCATCTACTTATATACCAACTCAATGGCGACGCTTAATCTTTAAAGAACACTTTTGCATGTTGCATTTGCCTCTTTTTCAATATATCCAGTAGTAAAATTTTCTAGGTAAAATAAAATCATAAAAGAGCTCATATTTACGACATCCTTTGATGATGTGTCTTTATTGGCTGCATCGAGCGCCATGAAAGATTTCGGAGACGCATGATTTATATCATTATGTTTCCAATTTGTTTTTGACTGAATATCTTCTAAAATAAGCAGCAGTTTTTTAGTACTGTCCTTTAACGTAATGATAGATTCCTGGAAATTAAAAAAAAAAGTATAATTCGTGAGCTTTTAGGCCACACTCGGACCTCGGTACCAGACTGACCAGAGTAGTTAAGAATCGTGATTGAGTCTTCTGGATTAGACCTTGAAAATTATAGCTTAGTTGTACTACTCTGCACTGCTGTCTACTGCAAGTATGCAACTGACTGCATCAGAAACAAAACAAACTTAAAACAGTCTGTCTGTCTGTTACACATTGCTATGGTGATAGTTCAAGATCTCAGAAAGCATATAAGCAATTTATCAACATTCTACGCGGATGGAACCGCGCCTAGAAGCTAATAGTACCTATATATTTATTCATGCTAATGTTTAGGAAGGTAGTAATATCTATATTTAGGTTAAGCAGTTTATCTACACAGCAGAAAAAAACAAACAATGGTCTACCAATTTAACATGGCAATACGGTTCAGTTGATATCACACTTTTGATACTTTGACGGGCTGAAAACTGTTCATCTTCACCAACTCTTTTCATGACAGTTGTGCCAGTTGCTCGCGAAACTTGGTAAGATTGCAGACATAATCCCGAATCTTTAATCGTTTTTTTCAATGGATCACTGCCGTGCTCACTATAATCGTCATTATTTCGTCTCTTTGTTTTATCAATTTCGTCATTTGAGCTGGGTGTATTCATCAATTCATTGATAAAGGAATTTAGATCACAGTCATCCATTGAGTGTTTTTTTTTTAATTTTATTTATCTTAATTTTTATTGAAACTTGGCTTTTATATTACATGGTTTAGCATACATTTTAGACTTTAAATAGTAAATAAGATTAAACTTCTAAATAATTTTGAATTTTCGAGCCATTTATGTTTGTTGATTGTTGACCTATGGATGACTTCAAGTTTCATTTTGACATGTTTTTGATTTTTGACTTTTTTTTTTGTTCTAAGACTATAATAGAGGCGTATCCTTCATCCAAGAATAGAGGTCAGTGATGACATCTCATTGGAATGACATAAGTCACAAAAAATGACACTGATAGCAATGACATTGTCATTTTGTCATACTACTTGACATTATGTAAACATTTTGGGTAATGCTGCTGTGGTGTTGTTTGTTTAGATAAAATTTTACAAATAGATTATAACGGATTTTAGAATGAATAAAAAATAGTAACTACTAAGTATATTGACAGACCATAAATAGATTAATTTGTTTTATATTACCTAACATAATTATTGTAATAATGAATAAATATGACAGTAAACTAAGTTATGATAGTCCCTGTGATTCAGACAACGATTGGAGTAATTCTTCAGATGAATCTAAATATTCTGATTCTGATAGGTAAGTTATAACCTTAATAGTGCTATTTCTTAAACGAAAGTATTGCACACTTGTATTTAACTGTGTAGCAGAGATGTGCCGAATAGTCGGCTACTTTTGCAGATGCCGACTAGTCGGCTTTATTATAAATGCCAATAATATAGTATAAGAGGCGCTACATAACTTGTACCACTTTGTAATGTACTGCATGTGGTGGTGCGACAAACAATACAGAATATAACAAGGTTTTAAATGGATTTAAAAAAATAATTTTGATTAAATCTAATGGCTGGCCACTTTTGGTGTTCTCTACTAGTCGGCCCATTTCTACTGTGTAGATATAAAGTATTAACTTGTTTTCTGAACTGTCTTAAGATTAAATCAACCTTTGTTTCTACCAATTAAATTAAATTTCAACCTTAAATTTATTTCAGTTCTGTTCCTGAATGGGATTCTGATGTAGGTGAAGACGGTGAATTGGTGTATATTAAAGTAAAATCAGTTGTTGAAACCCCAGACAATGCTAAAGCTCCTTTATTGGAAAGCTGTGAAACATTCAAACTTAGAAATAACTTCAAAAGAACCTCAACAAGAAGATCTACCAAAGGTATATTAAACTTACATTAGAATTACTAGCTTTTGTCTATATGACTGAGAGCATAGTTGATACCTACCTGAATACCCTTTGTTTAGTGTTGGTCACTTACCTCCACCTCCACTTAAGCACATTATTTTGTAAGCTTGAGCCAATTGTCGCTGATTTGTCAAAATACTAGCAAATAGCTCTAGCAATATAAATTATTGTTTTCTTATCTTAAAATAAAATCTCTAAAAATTGAATTACACAAATTCAATTATTTTTTTGGAACGAAGTTCCATAACATGCGTTGCGAAAGCGGGCTAGACGGAAAAAAATGGAACTAAATGTTTCGTAGCAATTCTCGTAGCGGCGTAGTAATTACATGCTACGTTACAGCTACGGTGCTACATCATCAGACACACAGAGAAAAATGCGAAACTTCGTCCCTTGACACCTCAGTTTTTTATAATTTCTAGGAAGGATTTTTAAGGTTTTGAAAGGTCACAAAACAAAACATGCAGATACCAGTGTCAAAAAGGAGTGTGATGGTCTACTGTCTTCCAATAGCCACTGTAGAAATCTATCTAATGATGACAAACACATTATCGTTCAGGTACAGTGAATTCACTTTATGCCTACTAAGTTCTAAATACCTAGTACACATTGTTTATCAGCTGCATCTTATAGATCTAGTTGTTTGAACACAGAGCTAAATCAAATTTACTTTCTTTTAGGTCAGCAAAAACATGATATTCAGCAGTGAAAAGAATTGCCCCATAGAAAAGCTTTTTGGCTTAAGTTTAGAAACACATGCAGACGGAAAAACACTAATGATTGCAGATTTCTTAACAGAAGCTAAAGTTATATACACACCAAAAATAAAAAAGGGCTACTATTTAAATAAGATTAATGGTGCAGATGTTAGTTCTAATAACATTAACAATATCCTACAAAGAGTTGTAGAGGACCACAATAGCCCTAAATTAACATTTCAAGTGCCTACCGAAGATCATGATGTCGATATTGAAAGGATACTGAAAGCAAAAAATGCGCCTGAGAATTCAGTAACCCAATTACTAAAAGATACTTCATGCTCAGTTCTATACATGTGCTGTAACGACATAGAATATAACAGCAATGATGACAAAGGAGTTTTGTACTGTTTTCCAAGACCTTTTAATCAAAACTTTTTGTATAACACTAGAGGAGCATATGTTACTCTAAATCATCTTGCTCCAAAATCTTTAGGAACAAGTGAACCATCCAATTCTACTGTACTACATAACAATGTGTTGATAAATGTCACTTATACATCACATAACAATGATCTGCTGCTTGTAGCCTTTCCAAACAAAGAAGTTGATTTATTTGCTGCCAAGAAAGTGATAGCTGACATAGCCAGACTTTTGGAATTCTTATATGGGTCATTAAAATCCTGTTTTACTAAGCCAAACAATGTAGATAAACTGGACAGTTTGTTTTCTCGTATTTTCGTGTCATTAATATTTAGTAAGGATAGCAGTGGTAGAAATGTTAGATGCTACTTTGAAGATATGCTGGCTGCTCATACTGTAGCTTTGCCTTTGGAAGTGAAGGTTCAGGTAGATGATGCCATTACTGAGTTAGAAGCAGCTGATTATAGAGAATGGGTAAATATCTCTTTTTCAAATTGTGATAGTTATTTACTACTTTGGCTAACTTGCAATCACCCTAACCTAATTTCGTACCTACACAAATAGTCATGAGATGAAATTTTAAAACCTCACCCAAGCAAATGATTCTTATTTTAATCTTTCAGACTGATGATGTAGAGAATTTTCAAAGACTTTACACTGTCATTGGTTCTTGTCTTTATTATTCTGGCCATCTTCTGAGTTCGCATTTGCAAGATGAAGATTTAAAGGAAATTCAGGCCTATTTGAGATTCAATGGAGTATTGCAATTAACTACGGAAAAAGAGATGGATAAGCTTGTCCTCTGGAGAGAAGTATACATTAATGAACATAGAAAACAGAATAAAAATGAAAGCAATGAATCTAGGTAAACAAGACAGTAATAAACTGGCCACCATCACTCATTATTAATGAGCGCCGAGCTTCAGTTTGATAGCTGACCAATAAAATGAGGAATATTTTGTCTATTTCTCTTCCTATTGGTTATTTACATTTAGTGTCGGCTATTGCCGTCGCAGGTGCTGACGCGGTGTCTATCTATGTAAACTGTTAAATTATAAGACAGGCAATGATGTCACCTCATTAGTTTGTAGTTCAAAAGAATCCTGAGTGAAAATACTTTTAATTATAGCCTTCTTTCTCAATTTTATTTACTCTATTTTTAAAGAATGTTAAGTAAATGTTTACATTTTTATAGAATTCCTGATGGTAGATGGTTCCTCCTGACTGTTGGTAAAGGACACTTTATACTGGCAACTTTAATGGAAGCTGGAGGCTGCACGGAAGATGTAAGTCTAAGATAAAATAATAATAATACCAAATTGAGATGGCTTGTTCCGTTCATGGCATAATTCGATCATGTGAACTTGAAAAAGCGAATGACTTTCTCCGAAAGTTGTCAAATTTCCTGACAATGTTTTCTCTCATTGTTAGTAAATTATATTGAATACCTTCGACAGTATAAATTCCACAAGAGACATATGAGTAAGTGCTTGCTGTGACTTTGACTCCTAACAACAAGGTTGAGAAGACTTATATTTCCATCAGGAACTCAGCAATTGCCGCTTCAACATTCTTATTTAATTTTCAGGCTGTGGGTATTACTCCCCCGTCACCATTCTATGTTGAAGAATGCGAGAGTTGTCTACAGCTGCTATATGACGTGGGCCTTGATAAATACTTAGCGACGTGGTTCAGCTCCAACACACAACCACAGGTTGAAACCTCACCTGAGTATCTGACTAAGTTTGGAAGAAAAATTAGAGAAATTAACTGTAAGTCACACCAGTATGCTAATTGCTATGAATACACAATAAAGGCAGATAGACAAGAAAACTTGCGTGTTTGATGCACTCTTTTTGCCTTTATACTGTTTACTAAGTCTGTATGTTGTATTGTTTTCAATTCAATTCAATTCATTTATTTTGTAAAACATAGGTTACAAGGATGTTACATTGTTACAAAAAGTTCTTCTATGATTTGCCGAGTGGCATACGAAAATTTAAACAATAATGTTAGTTCCACAGGCATTCAAATCAATTTAAGATTACAATGTTATATTAATGTTATATTTTAAAAAGAGCTTAACAAATAAATTATATAATTGTATTAGATGCATGTCAAATAAATAATAAAATGTCGATGATAAAATGTCAGTGATTACAATAATTATAAGATTTTCCTACTGATAGATTTGGATGTCACAACAATGTTAATTACCAATGTCGTCTAAAAATTCATTTAAGGCACAAAATGCTAATAATGCATGCATAATGCTTCTTTCTTAATACAGAAGTAGTAAATGAACTGCCAACTGCCATGCTTTTTATTGCTTTGTGTAAGTAACCATTAATGCGCAATATGGATAGCTTCTTATGTTAAAAACTTTAATAATATTTACAACTATTACATCATGTAAAGTTTTTTTTTTCAGCAATTAAACCTGACGCAACCCTAAAGACCTTAAAACTATCAAAATCACAAACGGACAAGCGTCGTCACAATTCCTCAGATCAAATAAACGTGGGTTCTAGCACAATCGACATGAACTCATTGACTAACTATGGCAGCCATCACAGTTTGTATACGCAGTCGTACAATACGGCGCAGAAGTATAGACATTCCAGTATAGATGTCAGCTATTCTGAGGACTCGAATAGCTTGAAGAGTAATAGGTAATAACAAGTAATATTAAGGACATTGACCATTAGCACAAAAAGAGTTGAAAAATTTCGAATCTAGCAGCATACGAATCCATGGCTGAATTGTCTAACTAAGTACCTGGGGCGTTTACCCAGGGGGTGCAGGTTCGAATCCTGCTGGATTCTTAATTTTTGAACTTAATATTAAATAGTATACAAAAAGGCATAGCAAGCTATAATTTGCTTTAAAATATTAACAAGTATGTAATATCTAACTTATTTTATGTGTTATTTGAATAATAATACGTGTTTGACAGTGAAGTAAGCGAAGACCGAGTTCAAGGCAGGCGGGCGGACAGAGAACAAAGGAACCGCCGCGACTCGTCCGGCTCGGACTCCGACTGGGATAGACTGGTGAGAGCAAGGACAAGGCTAAATGCTGAACTGAAGATCAAGTGTGTTATTTAAAGACATGCGGCTGATTTTTTTTTTCAATTCATCAGTGACCATATTTCAGCGTAATTGTTTTAAAAGTATTGTCAAATGCAAACTCCATTTCTATCCGACAATACTTTTAAAACTTTACTGACGTCCAGATTTGATGATTTATCTTATCTTTTCATTATTTCCTTTTAGGATGGCAGTAGAACAAGTGGAAGTATTGATATGTCTGATATCAGGAAGTCCTTACTGAATGAAATCAATCAAGTTACTGTGCAAAGGTAAGATGGTTAGTTGATGAAGATTAAAAAAAAAAAGCTTACTAGTAATTTGCAAAAACAAATTACTAGTATTCTTGTTAGCCTCTTCCAGCTAAGCTTAATTCACTGGTGTTATGAGTAAGTTTACGTCTGTGGTGTAATGGCCAGGATTCAAACTCACGAACGAACCTCTCGATCGTAAGACCGATGACTTATCCATTGCGCGACGGCCGCTTCAGTTAAAATCTTTATGAAATTATTTGTCTATGTAACTAAATAAACCACTAAATATATTTCAGGATCACAGCAGGAGACGAAAACGTACTTTTTCATTTCGTACAGCTGGAATCGGAAAAGGGACTGCTAATAGCTCCAGTGAAAAATATAGAAATGCAAGCTAATAACGTCCTTTATTCGTACATTATCAAAACGTTCAGGATGGCGTGTAAAAATATACATGAGTTACTACAACATAGTATAAGGTGAGACAACGTTATATGTTTATTAAATTAAATTGTATAATTATGTACTGTTAGCAAAACAATGTTTTTCTAGTTGATATAGCTATTTACAGGGTACCAATGGCTAAAATACAGTTTTTAAAATTTTAGTCTGTCTGTATGCCTGTATGTCTGTTTGTATCGGGTAATCTTCTAAGCGGATTAACCGATTTTGTTAAAAATGTAGGTGCAGGAACTGATTGAAAGGCGCGTAACATAGGCTATTTTATATTAATGTACCTACCGCACAGACAAGTAACCGCGGGAACAAGTTTGTTTGTTTGTTTGTTAGCGCTAATCTCAGGCACTACTGATCGAATTTTAATATTTTTTTTTGTGTTTAATAGTTTAACTATCAATAACTCTTTTAAAAATTTTACATTACGCTTAACTCCAGGAGAGCAGAGCAGTTAAGTTTCACGCCGATTAACGCGGAAGCAGCTACTACTTAATATAAAGAATTCCACTCGCACGAAGTCGCGGGCAAAAGCTAGTTTTAAAATAAAAATGTTCTTACAGGTTCAAGAAAAACCACGCACCGTCTAATCCTCTGAATAAAATATTGGTCGCCGTTAAAGAACATGGCATGTTGTTTCAAGTACCGTCAGAAGTGTTAAATCAATGCGGCGTCACCAGAAAAAATACGGAAATGTACCAATTTTGGGTTGTCGGGTCAGTATAATATGTGGTTAATAGTTAGTTATTCAATTTTCTTTCCTAAACCTTTTGTTTTTAAATGCTCTTTCAATGAATGGCTGACTTGAACGGCTATATTACAGGGCGAGAGACATAGTCATGATCTAAGCAACGAATATAATAAAGTCGGATTGTGTCTTCTTATAGTTGTAATCAGGGTTCGAAGTGATAATTATCACGATAATTATCTTGATAAATATACCTTAGTAATTATGAAAATGTAAATAAAGAACTGTAGTGCCACCATTGACACTCCACATGTGTATCTCAACCTATCCCACCGCAATTTGCCGCTTTCGCACATATTCAAATACAATGTCAAATTTCGTTTTCTGTTTGTGTGAATTGACAGATTTGTGCATAAATTAAAAAAGTGCTTAGAAATAATGATAAACATGTATTTGGATCATTATAGGCAGAATTTATGTGCACCAAAAATTTAGTAAATTATTAAAAAAACAAAAAACCCGACTGCTTAAAAAAATAACTGAAAAGATAAAAACAAGTATAGCAATTATCTACATTAAATTCATTAACAACAAATGAAATATGTCAAACTAAATTCTTTATGATGTTGCAGGCGGGGACAAACAATACTTTGTTACTACTATATAACTTCGTTTGTCACCGCCTGCAACATCATAAAGAATTTAGTTTGACATATTTCATTTGTTTTAATGAATTTAATGTAGATAATTGCTATACTTGTTTTTATCTTTTCAGTAATTTTTTTAAGCAGTCGGGTTTTTTGTTTTTTTAATAATTATTTTTTATTTCACTCTTTTTAGTTCTTTTAACTGACATGTTTTTTTATTCAATCAATGAGCCTTAATCGTGAGTTAAACTATCAAATGCAAAAACAATTATTCAAATTCGACCGGCAGTTTCCAAGATTAGCGTGATCGAACATACAAACTAACTTCCACCCACTTCGGGCGCGCGAGCGTGCCGATATATAAATTGGTAAATTGTGTTTAATCAGTAATATAAATGTGATAAGAAGTATATATTTTTGAAATGGACTTTTCATGGCCTTTAATTTGATACCCATATTACTATGATGAAAAGAAAATCCATACCTCCCCCCCTTTTTTTTTTCATTTGCCGGCGCCATTTTGAAAATTTATATAGCCTATGTCACTATCACTGTTTCGATGAATTCAACGACACCTCATTTGTCGAAATCCGTCTAGCCGTTTGGGCTGTAGGGCGTGCCAAAGAAATAGACATACATACATACATACATACATACATACATACATACGCTCGAAAAACATAACCCTCCTTCTGACGCAGTCGGGTAAAAAAAGGAGACCAAGTAATCACAACGGATAATTATTAGACAATTATCAGGATAATTATCAAAGAAAATAATTATCATGATAATTTCGAACCCTGGTCGTAATACTTTTCTATGCTGGACGATGACTATCAGTATACAATGGAAAAGTTTACTGGGATAGGAAATATAGGAAAACATGCTAATTTCTCTTTACATTTTGCCTCGTCATCTAAGCAACGTCTGGTGGCTGAGAGGGAAAAATCAAAATAGTTATACCTCCTTTTAAATGTTACTAGCCACCTAGTATGTAGGTACTTTGCTATAAGAATGTTTGTTTATGGAATTTAAATAAATGGCAGTCTGCTGCGAATGAGGCTGCGAATAGCTTACGAGTTTTAACAGGCCATCTGAGCGACATCTAGTGGCTAAGCTTTCAATATTCTTGTCTATTTCCTAAATATTTATTTCTTTTCCTGCAGGCGAGTCTTCAGCGAACCAGAACCCAGAGAATTATATTTATGCTATCACGAATCTGTGCCTCAAGATCTGACTGAAGTGGCGTATTTACTCTCTTATTTAGAATAATGAAATTATTTTAGGAATACTGTATTCAGTATTTCTTTAAGTTTTTAATGTTTATATTAAATTCTTTAAACGTTTGTGTCAGTTTTTTATAAATTACAATCTTATTATATTAAGAACCAATGATATTGAAAAAATAAAGTTCTTTGGAATTGGTTTATTTATCTAACACAATAAATTTACGGATCGTAACAATCTGTTCAAAGATATACTGAGAACTTTGAATATATGTATATTATTTTAAGGTGAATAATTCTTTATTATTTGAATATTTTAAAGTTAACCTAAAGTTTAAAAACGCATTTTTATTTAAAAGACCTGACCTATAGAATAACATATTACCTAACGTATAAAGGTAGGTATAATAGCTTGGTTTTGCCTTGTTTATTTTTGGCATTATCATTGATATTATCATCATGATAAATTAGGATTTAATGAGGAAATGGTGTATAACACAATCTACACATATAATAAAATCGTAAATTTGCCATGTCTATAAATTGCAATTCTGTACAAAGGCGACATAAATTAGCAATATGATATGTTTTTTGGAGATTCATCTCCCTAAGAGGTTATTTTGGAGTTGAAAGGGTACGAAAAGTTTCTTAGTTTTGTAGTTGCGGGTCAATGCAAGTAAATTATAATATATGTTTAATTGACTTTATCGAAAAAGATCAAAATCGCAAGTAATCGTAGCATTTAGTTATAGTACGAGAGCCCACGACCAAAACCATGTCTCATAGCAATACGGCAAAAACCCTATAAAATCGTTAGATTGTATGATTCTGTACCCGACTAGGTGTGTAGTAACGGTCGAAAGTGTAGCAACTGCGTGCGATGCCATTTCTGCTGTGTCAAAAAAAAAAGACAGTCGGTATTATAGCAATACGTCTGATAGTGAAAATGTACATAGATTTTATAATTGTATTACGAAAAAGTTTGTTTTCAGACATTTTGCGCGTAGCATATAGCCTGAGCGCATTTTTGAAAATGTCAACAAATTTAGCCGACCTGTATCATAGCAATACGGATATTTTTTTTTTTCAACTTTTCGTATTGCTGCCATGATTACCAAAAACCTGTTTTCAGACACTTTAAGTGTAGCATATACTCCCAAAAACGAAAATAACGTTTCGGAGTCGCCTGGCCGACGCCTCTGTTTAATGTTTTTTTAAATTTACAGCCTTCATAGATATTCAAGAATGTCCCTTGTCTATTATATGTACTTTGACAGATGACAGATGTCATTACTTATTTCTTTTTTAAAAGTTACTCAATTGTGCTTTAAATAAAACCAAAACTATCAAATCATTAAGTATTTAATTTCAACAGCCTCAACGCTTGTTATGCTCCTGCCCCTTTCTTACTATTATACAGCTCACTCACCAGCTTCCTTTTGTGCAATTTATTTCAGTCCTTCAACTTCAATGTTACGGTTTCGGGTAAATTCTTTGTTAATTATCATCTAATAAATTCAGGGTCGCAACGTATTCATTGGTTTGTAACAGAAAATTCAAGATGCCTCAATACGATTTTTAAATGATATCTGAGTATCGAAAAGTTGTCTGATAGAGAAGGTGCTACACTTAATTTGTCTGATATAATTTTTTTGCACATGTGGACAACTTATTTTATCATGTCCAACAATTTTCAGACATATTGCTATGATACCGATCGGTAAAATTTGTTAACATTTTCAAAACGGTCTCAAAATTTAATGCGTTCACATTTCCGTCTGAAAATTGTTTTGTTCGCATCAAATAACCAAAATTTACTAATAAAAAAGATTTTCAGACGTATTGCTATGAGACATTTTTTTTGTCTCATTTTTAATTTTTTTAAGTGATTTTACGGGTTTGCGCTACACCACTAACGTCTGAAAAATATGTTTCCGGTATCTCAGAACTATCATTCAACTACAGTCTGCAAATCAGACATATTGCTATGATGCAGTTCGGTAAAATTCTTTGACAATTTTGAAAATTCGGTCAGATCAAACGCTACGCGGAAAATGTCTGATATTGGTATTTTCGAGTTCAGGATAATCGTATCTATCGATTTGATGCGGTTTTGGCCGTATTGCTATGAGACAAAAATTTTGGTCGTGGGCTCTCGTACTATTAGTATTTTTTCTAAATATACAATCTCCGCCACCCCATTCCATGAACAAAAGTTCATCGACAATATTTAGCGGCAACTTTTTTAATAAATTGCTGTTCTATGACCGTGTACCGTACAATATTATTCAAAATTACTTGGAATTTTTTCGAGCACCAAATTAAATCAGATCTACGCATGATCTACGCAATATCTAACTTTACATTTTAAAGATAAACACCAAAAGATTGCTGTTTACAATAAGTTTTGTATATTTAATTACATTCAAAATCAGAGCAACAAACCGAGCACATCACTTTAGAAAATACGAATATTTTTTTATAATAATGACAATAACAATTTATTCAAAACTGAGTTCAATGTTAGACCTCTGTTTTATTATTGCATTTAAAATTGTAATAAAGAATATTATACAGATACTGCATTAACATTAATTTAAATCCCTAAATATCACAAGTTGTAGCCTTATAACTTTTAATACTTTTTGGAAGGACTCCAGGAACTGCCTATAGTTTTTACAAAGAATTAAGCAACGGACCTCCTGATTTAGTTCCTTGTAAAAACTACAGGCACCAAAAGTGAGCGCTGATCTCAATCCACTACACAAAAGTTAAAAGCGAGTAACTTAAATATCAAATCATTTCCCATTACACTGAGAAGATCAAATAAATATCATTAGTAAGTAACACATATCAGTGCCTACTGATTACTGCTATGGAGATAACCAGTCTTTCATAAAATCATAATGAATAATTGTCTACCTATGGGCCGATTCTACCATATTTATGATTTGCCGCAACAAGCGTCGTACTGCGCTGGCAATTGCGCAACACTTTCCCGAATATAAGTGTTAAATAGTTTCTAACTGAGGTTTCTAAGTTATAAAATACAAATATGTAAGTTAGTCATAGGAAGTATGGTATTTATGTAAGGGTCCTGATGCCTGAAACAAAATATATTTGAGTTTGATTTACCTGTTCGCCCCAGTGCTAAATGTCACTGCTCCGTTCCGTGGATTGTATGTAGTGTGATGTTAAATAGATTGTCCTTTCCTGTCGTGTCCTTCCACAATTTAAGCATGTTAGACTATTAGAGTTATAAACTAGGTACAAAATTTAATTTAAATTCATTATGAAGTCGCAAAGAAAAATAAATGAAAGAATTCAGATAGTAGGTAGTTCCAGAGAGTACCACGCCGTTCAAATGTGTGCGTTACCCCAGCAAAATAATGTCGAAAATTGTAATTTTAATCTTACAGATTTTTAGTTGTCCATCTTCTGTAATTGTTGCGCACATTTTTAAATTTGTTGCACTTATAGTTTTTTAGTTATTTAAAAAAAACGATTCCTGCTGGGGTAACGTTACTGCAGCCAGACATTTTCCTTTTTAATGGGAATATTGAAATAAATATTAGCTATATAATTAGTTGTCTAAACGAGGTAAATGTTGCAAATAATTTTGTAATTGTTCTTTCTTCGGCTGCGAAGTTATTCGAGATCCTGCTGGAGTAACGTTTGTGGTTTTGCTGGATCTCTGAAATGGTCAAGCGGATTCTTATCATCTTTTGTCCATGATCTTTTAAGAATAAGTTTTAATTTGTTGGGCAATAAAAAAATGAAATTAATGAACCGTTCAAAAGTTATTTCATGAAATATAAAAACACTTAAATATGTCCTTACACCTTAAATAAGAACTTTAAAGACTTACTTTAAACGTGATTTTGTAGCTTATAACTGCCTTCAAATGTATGTGAAGTTTCATTAGTATCCTGTGTGTAATTAACAAGTTATGACCAATTCAGTTTACGGTCTCAATGCGCGTGGAGTTATTTGGCCACAGATAACCCTGTATGTGAATATATCAACTGAATGGTAAGTCCATAATTAGTTGCTTAGTTCAGTTATATACCTGCAAAATTACAGCGCAGTACATACAATAATTACCGAGATAATAAATAAAAAGTCATTAGGAAGTGCAAAACCGTGGTAACCCGACCATGTTTAGGTGGTTACAAAAATGCGACCGCGTAGTACATTATGGTATCTTCTAAAATGTTTAGTATCATACACCTTACAAGTTCGGTACAGACGCGTACATAATTAAATTGTCAAGACACAACGTTACCGGCTAACCGCTAAAGTCTATGTAAACACACATAATATTTTTAATGAAATAAAATAGATACAATAATATTTTGTGTAGAACAGCCTATCCAAAGAAAAAAATCGAATTATGGAGAATGCCATAAAAGCAAAATTGATATCTCTTTTATATATATATCTGTTATTGTTTTAAGTTAAATTAATATTTTATTGAGAAAGTGTAAGTTAACTAAATTAATTCATTTATATACAAAATGGAAAATGCCATAAAAGCAGAATTGCTACCTAAAATATTTATTTGTTATTGTTTTTAAGTTAAATGAATGTAATAAAAGTTCTGCAGAATTTGTGTACTGAACTTGTAAATAAATATTCTTTAAGAAACATATAGTTTTTTAAAACACTTGCGTACACATCTGTACTAAACTTGTTACACTGTCCTACATATTTAAGAATATACCATAATGTACTACGCGGTCGCATTTTTGTAACCACCTAAACATGGTCGGGTTACCACGGTCTTGCACTTCCTAATGACTTTTTATTTATTATCTCGGTAATTATTGTATGTACTGCGCTGTAATTTTGCAGGTATATAACTGAACTAAGCAACTAATTATTGACTTACCATTCAGTTGATATATTCACATACAGGGTTATCTGTGGCCAAATAACTCCACGCGCATTGAGACCGTAAACTGAATTGGTCATAACTTGTTAATTACACACAGGATACTAATGAAACTTCACATACATTTGAAGGCAGTTATAAGCTACAAAATCACGTTTAAAGTAAGTCTTTAAAGTTCTTATTTAAGGTGTAAGGACATATTTAAGTGTTTTTATATTTCATGAAATAACTTTTGAACGGTTCATTAATTTCATTTTTTTATTGCCCAACAAATTAAAACTTATTCTTAAAAGATCATGGACAAAAGATGATAAGAATCCGCTTGACCGTTTCAGAGATCCAGCAAAACCACAAACGTTACTCCAGCAGGATCTCGAATAACTTCGCAGCCGAAGAAAGAACAATTACAAAATTATTTGCAACATTTACCTCGTTTAGACAACTAATTATATAGCTAATATTTATTTCAATATTCCCATTAAAAAGGAAAATGTCTGGCTGCAGTAACGTTACCCCAGCAGGAATCGTTTTTTTTAAATAACTAAAAAACTATAAGTGCAACAAATTTAAAAATGTGCGCAACAATTACAGAAGATGGACAACTAAAAATCTGTAAGATTAAAATTACAATTTTCGACATTATTTTGCTGGGGTAACGCACACGTTCAAATAAACAAAGCCTTGATTACGTACCCGATTACTTTTTATTATTGTTATATTATTATCACGAAGAAAAACAATTAATCCACTACATTAGATTGATTTATACTCACATGAAGATTGCCTGGATTCCTAATATTCCTATAATTATTGTCTGTGTAACAACAACAGCTCATAATTATAATAGCTCAATCAATGATATTATATAAAATATCATTGAGCTCAATGCAACAGCTGTAATTATAATTTGACTGTAAAATAATTATCATGAAAATAGAACAATATGATTATTGCTGTTATTGCAAATGATTAGTAACATAAACAATGAAACAATATTAGAATAATATATCATAATACACACGATAAATTATGATTTTGATAATGAAAATATGTTTTGATTACAATTTCCCGCCATAATGCTACCTACCGGAAACATGGCAAGACTATAATAATTGCTAACTTGTCTTTGGTGCTCATTAATTTTGTATAGAAAAAATGAACGTAGTAAGCAACTGCCTGAATTCGATTAATTTATAACAATAATTATGATTTATTTGTGTATTTTATCATGTATGTAAAGCATTAAGAAAAATGCCACTAAAATAAAATAAAAAAGCCACTAAAGGATAAGGACTAAAGTAGCATAGACAATTATTACGTTGCATCGTTGTGTGCACCCGTCAAAACAATTTATTCAATTTTATTCATTAGTTTGAGAGTAGTAAAGGCTATTATGGAATATCACTGAACAGTCAATGTAATATCCATTAAAGTATTGGAGCAGTTTGTTAAAAAAATAGTTGCTTCCGTTATCCGTCGCGTCGACTGCCGTACTTCTCGAATTTCTCGGTGGCGTCGCAGTGGTTTTAATGGCCAATATGAAATAAGCATTGTGTTTTCAATATAAATGCACAAAGTGTTATAGGGTGCTGTTCAAGAGTTAGTGTTTAATTCAAACAATGATAACTAAAATGCAATCACAAGCTAACGTCGCTGTGCCGCAATCTGTCACGACGCAACCACAGTCTCAGCAAATTGTTGGTGTTGGTGTCCCTGCTAATGCAGTTATCCTGAAAATGTCTGATATTCAGCAGATATCTACTGTCGGTTAGTAATTAAGTGGAAATAGTATTACACTCTACATGTGATAAGACGGAAGTTTTCCTTAGGCTGGGAATTTTCCTACGATGCATCAATAGACTATTGAGTACCTTTGTGTTCATACTGTGGTCATGTGGATCATCCTCGTGTAGTGAGCATTATTGCAGCTTCGTGTGTGGCACCCAGTGTTTATTTTAGTTATTATTGTATTGTTTATCTAATCAGTTGTAAAATGATTTCGCTTCGTTTGGAAGGTTATGTAGCCTTACATTGCAGTTTGTTATTATTACAGTCATATTTCACTTCAAGCAAATTCCTACATGCTGTTTACATTTTGATCTCTTTGTGATAGTTTTGCATTCCATAAAATATAAGTTATTGATACAAAAGATCCACTGTCGTTTTAATTTATAATAATGAATAAGAAAATAATGATATAATGAACAATGACAATGATTATCAACAGTTCTATAGATCAGTATCATATCTGATATAGTTTAATGGACATTATGTAAAACAATTTCTTTGTAACACAAAAATTATCTTGACCAAAATATAGTCTTGACTATAACAGTACAGTATACCTTTATCAAATTGGGATTAGCGCCAGTGTGCATTTGATTGATTGTTCTTGGTTTTAGTGAAGCAAAATTTTATTGTAAACATAATTAATTTCCTGTAGGGCTCTTGGAGTTGGCGCACAGAGAATACCAAGCGGGTGACTATGAAAGTGCAGAGCTGCACTGCATGCAGCTATGGAGACAGGATGGCACAAACACTGGAGTTCTACTACTTCTGTCCTCTATTCACTTCCAATGTCGGAGATTGGACAAGTCGGCCCACTTCTCCACACTGGCTATCAAACAAAATCCCTTACTAGCAGAGGCTTACAGGTAAGCATTAATTGCTTTTTGATTTTAATCATCAGGGCATAAAACCTCTCATTTCAGATGTGTGGACACATCAATCAATATATTATTTTCTTTGTCTCATAGCTTAGTCAGAATAACATATACTATCTGGTCTACCTGTAAACTATTTTGATTCAAAGAGAAATTAGTAATGACGATTATTTCAGTGTTCAAAGATGTGCCCTATAAAATATTATGATGTGTCACTGACAGTTAACAATTTGGCACCAACAAGCCATTAAAATTTAGGCCATTTTAAAGATGTTTAGAGCAGTAACCTCATTTCATTTATTTTTAACTGCACCTATCATAATATGAACTTGATGGATTGCTTATATTTTGGTACTGCATTTTAATATAATGCCCAAAATATTTAACTCTTAATTTGATTCTGAGAAGTGTATTTGACATTGGGTTTTAAATAATCTTTGTACAATTTAGTACACTATCCATATGAATACTTACCTGGATTAGTTAAAGTAGTTATCTATCTGTCTAAAACAAAAATTGAAGATTTGCTTTTTGCGATTTGGTTTAATCTCGTAAATCACTGTCAAAATTGAGAAGTGGAGAAATCTGTTGTTTGGTCTCCATTGCTTTATTGAGTAGGTATTTGATAATGTATAATATAATTATGTTACCAAGACAATATACTATTAAATAGTTTAGAATATATTTACGATTTTTTAAAAATATAATTGGACTGGTAAAACTAGAAATTTTAGATTTTTTAAATCTTTGCTCTAGTTTTTATAACACTTAATTATTAGAATTATAATAACTGGACATAGATTTTCTGGAAAACAATTAAAAATTGAATTTTTAAAACATTTTTTGGAGTTTAAAATAAAATTTAAAAAATCAAAATCCTATATTTAACTCTTACCAAACTAAGGCTCAACTCACACCAAAAGGGCGTCGAAGCGCAGTTTCAGTGTCATATGAATTTTAACTTTATATTAATTAATAAAATACTTATTATCGCATGAGAAACTCAAACGAGTTGCGCGGATGCCCGCGGGCGGCGCCGCGGGAATTCCGGCGAATTCCATAAACGGAGCCGTGCGACTGCGCGAGAAGTCGCGGGAAGTCCCGAGAATGTTTGAGCAGTCGCAAGCGGCCGCTGGCAATATCCCACTCCTCGCCCCGCTCCCCGCGCGCGTCTGCTCAAACAAACGTCTTTTCTTCCACAGGTCGTGTACCCAAGTTTCTTTTTCTTTTAAATCTTTTCCTCTTTATCTCTTCGGCCGCTTCCTCTTCAAGTTCAATTATATGTGCAAAAATAATGAAATCCAAAATACCCATTTTCACTGCTTAAACACAAGTTTACTCGAGTTTTGTTGAAAGTGAACTGCGCATAGGAGAGCGATCCGTGAATTCATCGCGGGCAGGCTCAAGAAGGCGCGCGGAGTCCCGCGACTTTTCGAGCATTCCAGCGACTTCTCGAGCATTCCAGCGACTTCTCGACCAGTCGCGGGAATCCGCGCGCCTTTTCTACCGAGCGGGTCGCTGCGCTTCGCCGCTCTTTCGGTGTGAGTTGACCCTAAGGGTTTAGACTAGTTTACAAAATAGATAAAATATGAACTTGTGCTAATCTAACATCACCACAAATTCTATCCTAACAAAGATACCTAAAAATTGAAATAAACCAAATCAATTCAGCCCATGTTTAGTTAATATTACTTATACTTACCTACATAATGAATTTGAATAATATAATCAGTTTAATACTACAAGCAGCTCAATAAAATACTGATCCATTCATGCGCCTGATAATATTATTTGTTGATAACATGACAAGGAAAAAACATCTAATATCATCTGGAGACATTGAAATTATAATGTACTTTAATTATAATATTTATCTAAGTAGTTGTTATTTCTTGTGCGTGTTCCTTAGTGATAATTGCTAATCAAGTGTATTCTTGTTCATAAAAAAGAAGTGTTTGAAAAATTATTGATTTAAACTATATTGTTTTAATTATTTCAAAGAACTTATTGGCAGGCAAATACAGTATACATGTTTTCCTAGTAAGTGAATAGATATTAGTCATTGATTTAGCAAATTATAACATGACCAAATATAAAAGTGATGCAATTAAAATATAGGAATCAAACTCAGCTGTCATCCATTTGCTTTTGTTATATTATAATACTACAGTTAAGCTTTCTTACTGTGTAGTTGATGAAATACATCCCCTGTGTATGATAGAATAGTTTTTATCTTGCATTTGCCAACAATAGACATTTATTTCATATAAGATGCAGTGCTGCTAGTCTCTTGTTATCTCCTCACTTCTGTTACATCAATGTGCCTACATTTTTCATCACCCAGTTATCAGTTATTTTAACCTTATCAATATGCATGTCTACCAGTGTAATATACATTGAAATCATTTATTAACCCATTCAGATTCCAGTTTTGATATAAATAAACATAAACTTAACTTATGTGAGCCATGCTGAAAAAATATTGCAATAGGCGTCAACATTGTGCCAAAATATGCAAAAAATCAAATTTAAACAATTTCTGCAGTTGCTAATTCTTTCTATTAAGTCCAGCTTCACAATAAATGACTGAACTTTTTAGGCGCAATTTAATAGACCTTTTCTTTCCACAGCAACCTTGGCAACGTGTACAAAGAGCGCGGGCAGCTGCAAGAGGCGCTGGAGAACTACAGGCACGCCGTCAGACTGAAGCCAGACTTCATCGATGGGTACATCAACCTCGCGGCCGCCTTGGTCGCCGCTGGAGACATGGAACAAGCAGTGCAGGCATATGTCACTGCATTACAGTATAACCCTGTAAGTTTAATAACATTGAATTCTTTAAATCATTAATGGCTTACAAGTTTGAATAGAGATTTTATTATTAATATTCTACTTACTGCGAGTAAAACAATAACCATCTCAACTAAACCTCTGAACGGCAACTTCTAATGTTAGAAGGTCAGGATGTGGGAGTTTTTAATAGCATTTTAGCGTCGCACTTTTCGGCAAGTGCTAGAATGCTATGTGAATTGTTATTTGTTGTAAGTAGAGAAAATTGATTAAGTATTTATGTTATTTTTAGTCTAAACAAGGGTGTCATTGTCACCAAGTGACAAAACTCTTATTTTTTTGCATCAATAAAGATTTATAAAAATCTAAACCTCTAAAGACCTATTGGAAGAAAACATAAAAGTAGCACTTCACTTTTATGCTGTTTTAAAAATACTTAACTTTCTGCAACTTTGCTTTCATTGATATTTGACAAGGTTAATATATTGAACTATCTTATCAGTACCATAAAAAACTTGCAGTAGAAATAAATATATTACATCATTGCTGTCAACTATAACAAAAAATCAAATTCACTGGCACATCTATAGTTAAAAACCTGTTAGGGTTTTAATGTTCCAGCTCCAGGAAGCAAACAGTCATTAGTTTTAATATTATAATTTATTCTCCTCATGTGTGCATGTGCTCATAAAAAACTAACATTGATTTATTGGTAACACAACACTGCCAGTGACGTAACTTTTTCACATAATATTTAAACCAAGGCAAATGAGTAAGGCGTTGGTTGATATTCTTTATTAATAGGTTTAAAGAGTTTTAAACACAATGTTTCAAATTACATCTTCCTCTTGAATTAGTGGTACTTCGTTGCCTTGAGTAGCCAAATAAAATAATAATGATATGAATATCACCTGGTACCTTCAGAAGGCAGTAGATATATTGAAATCAATAGTTGTTTTGGGGATGTTTATAGACAAGCTCCTATAAACTCGTTTGCTCCATTCACCTCGTAGAAATAATAGTTCACTCGTTACACATTTTAAATGATAGTTGGTTAATTCTGACTATGACAAGGATCCCTAAACTGTCTCCGGACCCAAGTTGGTCGCTGTAAAGACAGCATAGCCAAGTGGGAATTCACAAACGCATCCAACACTAGTTGCGAATGAGGATCGTTCACCTAAAATATGGCCCATCTGTTATCCTGCCCATTACTACAAGGGGTAGCCCTTGTACCCTAAAAGACCTTATGCAGGCCAACCAAAAAGGCGTCTTAGTCGCATCATATTGGTCTAAAACTAGATATAAATTATTTGACAGAATTGCTAGTCATTGTCACGAAAAGAAGAAGAAAAAGGATCAGGCGTATTTTGGCAGGCAGGTTTTGTTTTGAGGTCAAAAAACAATATCATTATTATCTACATGCATGAAGTGGGTGGGTCTGCTTCATGGTCTCATAGGTAATGTTGACTACTAAAAGTCTATAACTGATGCTGACTAATACGTAAGTTTAATATAGGTCGTTGATTAATGTTCTGTGCCAACTTCTGACCGTATCGTATTGCGTTCGTTGTTAATCACAATAAGTAAATAAGTTTAAGTTATCCTGAAAGGTTTTTAATTACGTTAAAAGCTATTGGTCGCCGAGTGGTGTTGCTAGTATGTATGTGAAAGTATTGCGTTATATTAATTACTGAGGTTCCGTTTCATAGGAAAGCGGAGTGGAATAATGCGGTCGTAATATTATTAACACGTTTAGTACGTAATATGTTATGCCTATCACCACTCTCTAGGAAAACACTTTACTTTATATAGGCAAGGTACTAGTGACCTCATTCTTCTGTTATCTCTACGGCCGCATTATTCCACCCCGCTTTCCTAGGAAACCAAAGCTTTAGCAATTGTGGCGATACAAAAGTGCATATAAATCGGGGCAAACATCTTGAGCAAACGACCTTGAATGCGCAGAAACGAATTTTGGGTCTCTTTGGTTACGAGGCTGAGGCGCAAGGGGCGTACCTGCGCGTGATTGGTTGATCAGTCGACCCTTGCCCCGCGCACCGCGTCTTCAATCCGCTCTCGCCCGAATACACGTGCGTGCAGTGAAGTGCTCACTTTTGTGCTCTGTTATAAATCGTTAGTTGTTGTTGTTATTTGTTGAGTTAAAAGCGGATTTTATCACTGAATATTGTCGGCGATTTTGCCAATATTAAAAAACGAGTAATCTTTTGTTTTAAATCGTAAGAAGTTCAACAAAACATGCCGACAAGCATTGTTCTCGATTTAAGAGGCCTATCACAAAATTGCATTTTGAAAGATTAGGTATATCGAAGCACGGCGACAACTCGCCCGGGGTCACGAGTTCACGACACTGCTATAGCTACGACTAAATGACTTTGATACTTTTTCTATAATATAGCTATTTGTTATTTAATTATTGTCCTAGTTGAATATTACTATATAAAAGATATATTAATTAAAATATTGTTAATAATGACAACTGATCTAAAAATCAATTTCAAAAAAATCAATGACACATTAGACCTATATTTATAGCTGAGTAAAAATATACTTTGCTAATTACAGTTCTTTTTTCGATACACTTTGTAAATAGAGTAGAACCCGTTTATTATGACTCCGCCTATATTGACCAACCGATTATTATGACGTAATTACATTACGAATTTTGAATTTCATATAAAACTCTTATAAAAAGTCGGATATAATGACTTCCCTTACAGTTACACGTCGCTTATTTGATCTATTTCGACCCATTTTTAATCAATTATGTCCGGTTATAATGACTGACATTATTATTTACACCTTCGGTAATGTTCGTTGATTCTCGACGACACGTTCGGCACTTGGCTCGTTTTTGTCTTGATAATTTGACAATACCGATTTATTTTTTACACAATCGTATTAGAAACTGATCTAACAATAAAACGAAAAAACAAAAGCTAACAAAAATTACAGATTACTTACATTAAAAAATACCCTTATATGTGTTATAATAATGTGTTTATAACGTTCAATTTTAATTTTGATTTAATATGTATGTATACATATTGTAGTTACTATGTTTCTCTATTAAAATATTTAAGTACATACATATTTACATAAAAAAGGTTTTTTTTTTACAAAACGCTTTGTATGACGTCCGCTTATTATGACGTGTTTGTCAATTCCTTTCGATATCATTATAAACGGATTCTACTGAATTTCTAATTGATTTTTATATAGCATTTAGTCATGCTCAGCAATCTAATACTAAGAACTGTCGTTTTTTTTTGTAAATATTTCGAAACGGGTTGACATTCAAATTCGTATACAAAAACACAGTTTCAATAATTGGGAAAGTATTTTCACCAAAACAATTGAGTAACACAGATATTTATTATATATATGTAATAGTTATTTATGGTACAAGTGAGAAAAAGTTTATAATTCTGTTGTGAGTGCCAATTTTAAATCTTGAGCTTGTGAAGTTGTCTTAAATTGAATCCCGAGCGTAGCGAGTGATTCTAATAAAGACTACTTCTATATACTTATAACTGGAAATTATTTTTTTCTAACGCGTTACATACAAAACTGTTCACCTCTTCCAGTGAGAAAATATTAAGATTTAAATAAACTCGTATTCGATTGCTTAACCTGGAATAACTCCATGAAATACGACAGTAATACCAATTCAGAATACGTTTTAGGACCTTTTGTAAGTCGCCACTAATTAAATTATGTCATACGCTTTCAAATACCTTTCACGTGATTTTTCTGGTAAAAAAGCAAACAGTTGTCGCAACTCTTTTAGAGTTCCACAATATGCGTTCGGAAATGCTTTCCGTAACATTTATTTATAGAGTCTAATATTAATTAAGTACCTGATTTAAATGGAAAACATGAAAACTAAAAGAAAAAATATTTAAAACATGAAAATACTAAATAAGCGTGTATTTTATATAATTTAAAATAATTAAAACGTATAGTTTGTAGTTATTTAATAAAATTGATGTCAATGTTTATTACTAACCTACATGGTGGCTGCTGTTTTTTTTTTCAGCACATGGGTGCCGAAAAAAAAATCCTTCCAATGAATAGTCATTGGAAGGATTTTGTGTTTCGAAATTTGAATCACTTTGCCTCACTAGTGAGTAAAAACGGTTTTTACTCACTGAATTCTGGCAAGAAAACGATCTTTTTCGTGCTGGTGTGGTGAAAAAAATATTTACCAGTTATGTAGAGAAAATACTATAGAATGATCTGGAATCGAGCCTACAATAAACGTAATCTGTGTTTACAGGCCAACAAAATACAATGTAGAAGATTTAAAAAAATTCTATCTAACTTTTAAATTTTTAAAGCCCGCTTTTCTCATAGTAAAAAGAAATTAATAATATGTTTCGATTTTAATATTAATAGTTACAAAAAGTACCTACTTGATCAAAATCGATAAGTCCAACTATACCAGTTCAAGCTAGATAGTTGGGCGCGAAAAAATTCGGCATAGATGTTACCTCAACGAGCGCTCGCGCGGTACTGAGTGCGAGCAGCCGATGCATCGCAATTTAAAGCAATTTGGCAATTGTAAATACGTTTATTTAAAGCTTTATAGCTTATTTATTTTTCAAGTAATTATGACTATTTAATTTCTTATGAACTAACGTTTGTTCTAGTATAAATTTTACGTACCAATATTAATGTAGTAAGGAGAAATTCACAGTTAATTCTGAGCGCTTTTTAGTAATTTTATGGTTTAGAATGGGATTTTTATCATAGATATTCCATACATGTTTTAAAATTCTGAGGCCACTATGAACTAAACCACTATATAAGCGCTATTATTAAATATTTTTCATTTAATTTGCTTATGTTTAGTAGTACAAACTTCGAGCTCGAAAAAGTGATGTCGTGAATTTTTTGAAAATCTCGCTTAGGAATTTTGCCGTTATATCAATAGATAAGAAAAAAATGAAAAAACCGAGGCCACTATAAACTATTTTAATAACTTGTCTTTACCTCTACTTAAGTCAAAGTTATTGAGGTCTTACAGTTTCTTAGAAAAATAACGTCAAAATTGACCATTAAACACAAAAATCACAGTCGAAATGTAATAGGCCTCTTAACTATTGTTTAAGTTATGAGAAATTTGACAAAACAATGCACATACAAAATGTTGCACATGTCGGCTATTGTTTATATTTTGGCTATTTAACCTAATGGAAGGGGTATCTGTTTTACCTCAGGATTATTTTTTTTTGTTTTAAAATTTTGAGTTTTTCATTTCACCAAAACTAGCTGTTGCATAAAATAAATATATAATTAAATTGTTTTACTATCCCTCATTCTCTGACAAGCTTTGTCTCCGTACCTATAGTATTCCGTAACAACAATTTGACATAACAATTTGTGAGTTTACTGATAACAATTTGTAAGATACTGAGAGTATCTTGTAGTTTTAATTAATAAATAATTTGTATATCGGCAACTCAACAAATAACATGTTAAATATCCCGAAATAAACAGTAATTGTAATAAATAAATTAGTTAATTTTAAAAACTCGACGTAACTAATCATATTTATAGCAATATTTTGCTCGTAAGTGTACGATGCGCAAACTTTCCCCTACCACGTCACCTAATGCTCAAGAAGTTTGCCCATAATTGTACTAATCATTTACATCACATTACGCGTTTTGCTTGTAGGCGAGTTCTTAAATATCAATTAATTAATTCAATGAAATAGTTAATTTGCCATGTCTGAAATTTATTTAAGTCAAATTTTTGTCTGTCTGTCTGTGTGTTCGTACGCGAATCACGCAAAAACTACTGCATGGAATTAGATGCGGTTTCCACAGTTGTGTAGCTGGAGTTTTAACTAAAAACTGGTATCTCAAAAGATATCTCTATAGAATCTTAAGCGTAGCGAGGGAGTCAAAAGCACGAGATTTAAATAAATGATCTCGTGTCGTACATATAATTTTTCACCTCAGCAGCTCGAAAAGGCAAAACTCAACTTGCTTCAAGCTTGAGATATACTCTAATCAAAATCGAGTTTTGATCACTAAAAGAACTTGAATCAAAATCGAATTTTGCCCACTGTTTTCACACAACTAAAAACACCTTGACGAGCTGCTGAGGTGAAAAAGTAATGAATGACGTCCGTTGTATGGTGTGGCGAGGCCAAAGTGGAATGCGCGCGGCGCTGGCTGGCGACCGACAACGTGAACAGGTAGGGGCGAGGGACGATAGGGTACGCACATAAGTTAAGCTAACGAGGAATGTAAAATAAGCGGTCTGGTGGCGAACGATCGGCTTTATTTAATAATTGGCAAAATTCGAATTTAACATGACTCGTTATTCGAATAATGAAATTGACAGAATATTTATTATTTCATAGGCAGATGGATCCTTTTTTTTGGAGATTCCATTGGCAGGTAGTAGGTACCCGTAATAGTAACCGAGATATGCTTTGTCACAAAGAATATTTCTTATAACAACAATATTATAAATTTCTACGAAATAACGGAAGCGGTCCTTCGTTTGAAAGTTTTGAAACCTTAATGGCTGTAAATAATCACGTTGGGGTTTAAACAAAAACTTTGTGTGTGTGAAATGTATGTTTGTGAACACCCCCGCGACACAGGAATTATTGCGCGCATTATCCCTTTGTGGTGGAGGAACATCACACCCTGTTCCTCTACAAACTGTTGTAAGATACGCTTTGAGAGATACAATTAAGAAAGAATAAGAATAAGAATAATCTTTATTACAGTCCACAAGTACATATTAAGATATAACAGTAATAACCACACTAGGCAAAGCCTAAAAATTGAGGCAAGTCATATTCATATGTTCGAATTATAGATACAGATTGATCAAATACTTTGCCAGTAGAAGATGGTCTCGCATTGCACGGGAAGCCTTTACAACGCGAGACCATCTTAAACTGGAATTGTATAGGTTAATGTGTAGCCGCCTGTACAGTACAAGCGCAGTGTTAACAACTCAAGATTGCCTTATTTAACAGTCGCCTTATTGCTTGCGGAAGCTTTCGACCGATATTCTCAGTAGAAAGCACGTTCTGATCATGGTGTATTTCTTAAAATGTATTTTGAGACAATAAGTATTTAAAATACTAAATACTCCACTGTCAGGTATTTGAAATACGAATTACAAATTACATTTATGGGAAGTATTTAAAATACAAATACCAAATACGTATTTGTATTTTAATTACGTATTTCAATTACAAGTATTTCAAATACTGCTCAGCCCTGCATACATTACATGTTGCTTTTCAGAACTCGTCTGAAAAGACTAACTTTCTTTGATAGATATTCTCCGTATTAGATACTGCAAAGAGGTACTTTCTACGTAGGTGTAGTATAAAATAATTTTTAACAAAAAAAAAACCGACTTCAAAAAGTAGGTAAACCAAAAAGCAAAAAATAAATTTACTTCGCACAAAATAATACGTTTTTTCATTTAGTTAAATAGAAATTATTAAATAATTATTTTATAATTCTGAAGTCGGTGCCAAGTAAAAGCTATAACAAAATAACTTTCTACAATATCAAATTACAGTACACACAATATTATTAAATAAATCAAAGCAATTACAATGAAGGAATTACCCCTTGGAATCATCTCCTGTCCAAAAATAAAAGAATCATCAAAATCAGTTCATAAACGACGAAACTAGCCGTGAACAAACATAAAAAAAGCAACATATATACGAATCGAATTGAGAACCTCCTCCTTATTTTGAAGTCGGTTAAAAATTGAAAAATCTATGATACAGCCAATTTATAGTCTTTCTTTTCACTATATATTTATGTTTGAAATTTTATAACCTATGGTTATTGTCACACAGATCAAGTAGTATGAGGATATTATTGTTTATTGCAAGCAAGGTGATAACATTCCATGATGTGTTTCGTGCGAGCGATGGAAAATTTCGCTTGTAATATGTATGTAAATACACTGTGATATCATCGCTGTATCGCCAACGGGCGAATGTATTTATTTTAATTGATGAATAAAGCATGTTTTACGGTTCATTTATATAGGTTTCTGTAAATTCCTGGTTTGGAGTAAACAGTATCCGACGGTGTATAATTCGAGTGCCGATCGGCGTAGTGGTTAAAATGGTCGCCTCGTTGCTTTCAACTTCGCTGTTGTGGGTTCGATCCCCACACGGGATAAATCTTTGTGTGATACACAAAGATTTGTTCTGACTCTAGGTATGCTTTGTGTGTGTGAAATGTACTTATGTCTGTCAAAAACCCCGCGACACGACGTTTTTACTAAAAAGAAAATAAAAAAAAACTCAATTTAAAGATAGATAGGAAAGTTTTGTATCTATTCAAGAAGCAAGCAGCAAGAGGCTTATATATGAATATGCGTGTTGTATATGTATAGTAAAATTAACCCTATTAACCAAGCTACACCCTAAAAGTTATTTAATCTACTAGGGCAATCTACTATTGAAGTGATTTATGTTCGCGTAGAGCCGCTATTAATCTGCAGAATGACGTTATCATATTGTTACGTGATATCTTATTCTGTATCGTTCACGGTCAGCCTGATGACCTTGAAGTTCTACAAACGCGGAAAATGTAGCACAAGTGGAATAAACTACTTCTACGAAGAAATTAAGACGTGTAATAGTACCATTTTAATTGAAAGCTAAATTGATAGTGTTTGTGATGCAGTTAATAAATGTGTAATTTGCCTGCTGTTAATTTATTAACCTGTCTTTGAAGTACAATTAGTATCCAAAGGTAAATTAAAATAAGTATCTAAACATTATCACCGGGTTAATTACATTGGGGTCGACTTCTAGTTTAACAGATTTAGCTGAATATCAGTATTTTACGTGGAGCGACTGCCATCAGAACCCAGTATGATTTAATACGATGTTTGATACTCTTTGTTAGACTAGTGGTCAGACTTTCTGGCCATAGATGTTTAAATAGAATCCGGGACCGACGGCTTCACTTGCTCTCCGAGGCACTGAGAAAATCTCGTTATGTTAAAGATGATCACCCATCCACGGCCGACCGCGGTTAGCATTGCTTAACCTACAAGATCGATCGAAACTAGACATTATGAGTAAATAACGAACTTGCGTAACGAATACAATTATGGGCAAACTTCTTGAGCATTAGGTGACGTGGTAGGGGAAAGTTTGCGCATCGTACACTTACGAGCAAAATATTGCCATAAATATGATTAGTTACGTCGAGTTTTTAGAATTACCTATTTTATTTATTACAATTACTGTTTATTTCGGGATATTGTATTATGTATAGACAATTGTATTTGTGTGAGTGCAGTGGCAGGCAATAGCCAAAATATAAACAATAGCCGACATGTGCAACATTTTGTATGTCGTCATTATGTCGTGCATTGTTTTGTCAAATTTCTTATAACTTAAACAATAGTTAAATCGAAAACAATGCTTGTCGGCATGTTTTGTTGAACTTCTTACGATTTAAAACAATAGTTAACTTGGTTTTTAATATTGGCAAAATCGCCGACAATATTCAGTGATAAAATCCGCTTTTAACTCAACAAATAACAACAACAACTAACGATTTATAACAGAGCACAAAAGTGAGCACTTCACTGCACGCACGTGTATTCGGGAGAGAGCGGAACGAAGACGCGGTGCGCGGGGCAAGGGTCGACTGATCACCCAATCACGCGCAGGTACGCCCCCTGCGCCTCAGCCTCGTAACCAAAGAGACCCAAAATTCAATTCTGCGCATTCAAGGTCGTTTGCTCAAGATGTTTGCCCTGATTTATATACTATATAATATACGTACGAATATAGGCTGCATATAGATGAATATTTAAATTATTTACATAGACAATATCAATATCACTTTGTTACTTCATAGTTAGTTCGTTGATTAATAGTAAACTAAACGAATTAAGTAAAAAATAGTGAGAAAAAGCAGAAATTCTTATAATTACGCCATTTGCAAACTTTTCCTGTTACATACCTTTTTAAACATAGTAAAACCCAAAAATAGTCTATGTAATCTCAGCGAAACACCTGCTGGTACCAGAAATAAATGAACCTTTGTTGACCCTGAAATTAAACCAGAGATTCCAGTGTTCGACCTAGTGTCCACTAGACCAGCGAGATCGTCAACATACTGTCAGCTTCCTGGTAGATAGATAGATAGAAAGCACATAATTTAGATAGTACAATGGGCGGCCTTATCGCTCTAAAAGCAATTTCTTACAGGCACCCTTTGGATGGACAAAAGAGCTTAAGAAATTATAAATAGGTAGTTTTATTTTTGGTGCACTAGAAATAATTGTGTAGATATCTAGTTATGAAAAAAACATACTTACTCCTCCATTACATATCCTAATAAAGGATAAAATAAAGCTACGTAAAATACAATCAATTTACCGAGGTCACTATCTCTAGGTATAAAATGAATTAATAAAATTCGATACATAAGGATTATGCAACTTTATTTATTTGATGGATAATGCTTTTTTATCAGAACTATCGTATCGTATTATTTGACGTAGTGATTAACGATGAAAGACATGACATTGTGATGACTTTATAGATTGGATAAACAATGGGATTTCACTGGTTGCTATTATATCATGCAAACACATGATGTCACTGTAGCATTGATTTGATCAATCTGTATCTATAATTCGAACATATGAATATGACTTGCCTCAATTGTATTTCTTAAAGAGTATCTTACAACAGTTTGTAGAGGAACAGGGTGTGATGTTCCTCCACCAACAAAGGAAGGACCCTCCGACCAGGTGGTTTTGCCTGGCGGACAGCTGTCTAACGGTAGCGTATTGGAAGGGGTATATATGTACACTCTCTGTGATCACTTCGTTATCGCGATTCAGCGCTCTTTGACATATGTGACGTGTGTGTCACTACTTGACGTTGTCAGTTATCATCATTTATTATGTGCGGATACCGCCACAAGTTTATTATGCTTTCGTAGGCCTACGCCTGCTTTCTTCACGATTAAATAACTAACTTCTAAATTCCTTTTGTTCCAGGACCTTTACTGCGTCAGGAGCGACTTGGGCAATTTGCTCAAAGCGCTGGGACGCCTCGACGAGGCAAAGGTAATTATTATTTCCGCCTCTACTTTCTGGTTTGCTCCGAAGTTAACAGGATTCTGTACAAGCTTCCTTTGTGCCGTACCGAATTAGCGTGCTCTCTGCCCGCAAAGCGTACACTGCAATTTGCGTCTACCTCACGATAATGCCTATTTGCGTAAATTATATCTTATAATTGCTTCAATAAACTGTTCTTAACTTACAAACAGCTTCAACTCAAGTGTTAGTCTTTGCAGTTACAGTTTATTGAAGCAATTATCACCGGCTCGATTGGATTCGAATTGTTTGCTTTTTCACTTAACTTTCGACGCCAATCTTTTCCACTTCACAGTACAGTCGCAAAATATTATATTTGGTTATTTTCTTTACCTGTTTGTTTTTTAGTTTAATTTTCTTTTTTTTATATCGTCGTCAGTTGATGACAGTTTTACGTAGCGTACTTGGACATTTTAGTTGTTTTGTTTTATAACCCACAGAACTCCACACATGTTGGTGACATAAAACCAAGCTCTGTTGAGTGTGCACTCAGCACACTCAACAGAGCTTGTATTCGCAAATGTATACGTAAAAGTTTCGGGGTTAGAGAATTCTGGTGTAATATTTTGTGACAGCATAAGCGTAAAGTACAACAATTATCCTCACAACATTAAAATGTGTCCCCGGCAGCGTTCATTTTTTATTTTCCATTGTTCTCTTGTGGCGTCAATTTATTTAATGTTGTGGGGACTATTGATCAGCAAAGGAGAGTACACTAATTCTGGCAGTACTAATAAGTGATTAATTGTTAACTGAATCCTGTTGACTTCTCATTATATAGTACATATAATAAAATAATCCTTTGTGCTTGTAGTTACTTACTTAAAATGGAGGATCGAAGGAGTCAGTAGTGTTTTCATTTAGCGATTTGAAATAGTGAGTTATGTTTTGTATATGATTTGGTCATCCACATTATGCCTGACGCAATACTCTGCTCGATGACAGCGTGAGAATGATCCTCAATCATGAATATTTGATTTGCAATAACATTGATTAAGAAAACGATCGGGTGAAAAAAAATGACTCAAAATCAACTAATTTGTATTATATTTTCACAAGGTATTGTCTGGTAAGGCAAGTGTAGGTGTGACCGCTGCTGTATCTAGCTGGGTTACGGTTGGTACGCAACTCGCATTCCCGCCGCGATGACACCAAATCTGCTGCAGGTAAAGTGGATAAGGTTTGCATGTAATGAACAGGAATATCGGATACTACTCGTCTATTTGAATACCATTGTCGTGACATCTTCTCTCATCGGCTAGGAAGTGGAAGCGTTTCTCCGGTGCTCGTTTATCTTGTATTATTGTTTTAAGGAGGTGCAGATGCACTACGATTGCATTTGTTTTTCGTTTGCATTTCCTACTGATGTGTGTGGCATTCGGCGTAGTCTCGTGTCTCTAGGGAGCAATTGGCGTAACGTGCTTTATACCGTCCGCGATCGATGCTCGTTGTTCGACCATTTGTTTGAATCTGAACGGACCGAGCACCCAGCAACGATCGACGCTAAGGTGTAATTACTGGCATTGGCGTAATATACATTTCAGAACTTCATTACAACGCAACAATCTCACCCACTTTTTAACATGTGTTTTTTTCGTGTGTGTAGGCATGTTACTTGAAGGCAATAGAAACCCGGCCCGATTTTGCGGTCGCATGGAGTAACTTGGGATGCGTGTTTAACGCACAGAGTGAAATCTGGTTGGCTATTCACCACTTTGAGAAGGCGGTCGCTCTAGACCCCAATTTCTTGGACGCCTACATTAATTTGGGAAATGTTCTCAAAGAAGCTCGAATTTTCGATAGGTTAGTAAACGTTTCAGTTATAATGTTGGTACAAAACTTGCGCAAGTGTTTTTAAAACAGATGAAGTAAATAATTAAATATTTTTACCAACAGGGCTGTGGCTGCGTATCTTCGAGCGTTAAATTTATCACCTAACAACGCAGTCGTTCATGGAAACTTGGCGTGTGTTTACTATGAACAAGGATTGATTGATTTGGCAATTGATACATATCGACGAGCCATCGAATTGCAACCAAACTTCCCTGACGCATACTGCAATTTAGCGAACGCCCTTAAAGAGAAGGGACAAGTCGCGGACGCCGAGGAATGCTACAATACAGCTTTGCGACTATGCCCGTCTCACGCAGACTCCCTCAACAACTTAGCGAACATAAAACGTGAACAAGGCTACATCGAAGAGGCAACCCGTTTATATTTGAAGGCTTTGGAAGTGTTCCCCGAATTCGCGGCGGCACATAGCAATTTAGCTTCCGTACTACAACAACAAGGAAAGCTAAATGAAGCCCTCATGCATTACAAAGAGGCTATACGAATTCAACCCACTTTCGCTGATGCGTACAGCAACATGGGTAATACGCTCAAAGAGATGCAAGACGTGGCGGGAGCGTTGCAATGTTACACTCGAGCGATACAGATCAATCCTGCCTTCGCAGACGCACACAGCAATCTAGCTAGCATCCACAAAGATTCTGGAAACATTCCCGAAGCCATCCAGTCGTACAGAACGGCATTGAAGTTGAAGCCCGACTTCCCTGACGCGTATTGCAATTTGGCTCATTGCTTACAAATAGTTTGCGATTGGACCGATTACGAGGCGCGCATGAAAAAACTCGTCAGCATTGTTGCCGAACAACTAGATAAGAATAGGCTTCCCTCGGTTCATCCTCATCATTCCATGTTGTATCCACTCACACATGACTTCAGAAAGGCGATCGCGGCGCGCCACGCCAATTTATGCCTCGAAAAGGTGCAAGTACTGCATAAACCGCCGTACAAATTCCCCCGAGATTTAACGGGACGACTTCGTATTGGATACGTGAGCAGCGACTTCGGTAACCATCCGACATCGCATTTAATGCAGTCGGTACCCGGTTTGCATGAGCGATCAAAAGTAGAAATATTCTGTTACGCATTGAGCCCCGATGACGGTACAACATTCCGATCTAAAATTGCCAGAGAGGCGGAACATTTCACTGACTTATCACAGGTCCCGTGTAACGGCAAAGCGGCCGATAAAATCTACGCTGACGGAATTCACATTCTCGTCAATATGAACGGCTACACGAAAGGAGCGAGGAATGAGATATTTGCATTGCGACCGGCCCCCGTGCAGGTGATGTGGCTTGGATACCCGGGCACGAGTGGAGCTAGTTATATGGATTATTTGGTAACGGACGCTGTTACGTCGCCTTTGGAATTGGCGAGTCAGTACAGCGAGAAAATGTCTTACATGCCCCATACGTACTTCGTTGGAGACCACAAGCAGATGTTCCCACATCTGCAGGAGCGACTAATTCTAAGTGACAAGTTGAAATCTCATAATAACTTGGGCAATTTACCGGATAACGTGGCGGTGATCAATGCTACGGATTTGTCTCCGCTAGTAGAGAATACGGACATCAAGGAAATTAAGGAAATCATCAGGGCCGCGAGGCCTGTAGAGATTTCTTTGAAAGTGGCTGAACTACCGACCACTACACCTATCGAGACCATGATTGCTTCAGGACAAGTACAGGTAATTTCATTTTAAATTTTGAAAACTTGACATTGACATTTTATAAAATTTCCTTCATAACAATTAAAACAATATCAGACTAATATAATTTTATTCTAGTTTTACACATTAGGGCACGCAAAAGAAAATAATGCATACTCAAGATCTTTTATCGCTCGTAAAAATTAAACCCACTTAAAAATGTAATAACTGCATAAAGCGCTCATCTGAGAGTCTGAAACTATTAACCTTATTAAAGTTTCGATCAACATTTTCTAACTAAGCTTTCCCACTTTTCAGACATCAGTAAACGGCGTGATCTTACAAAACGGCTTGGCAACAACACAAACGAATAACAAGGCAGCTACCGGCGAAGAAGTTCCTCAATCCATCGTCATAACCACCAGGCAACAATACGGCTTACCTGATGACGCAGTGGTGTACTGCAATTTCAACCAACTGTACAAGATCGACCCCTTGACGCTGCACATGTGGGTGTATATCCTCAAGCACGTGCCCAACAGTGTACTGTGGCTGCTGCGGTTCCCTGCCGTGGGCGAACCCAATCTGCAAAGTACGGCGCAACAGTTAGGTAAGTTGACTTATCCTTACTAATTTAAATGAGAAAATAACTCTGCCTGTCTGATACGCTTTCGTGGGTAAGCATACTGAAATTGATTGGAGATGATTCATAACCTGAGGAAGGCCATAGGCATACTTTTTACCCGACTGCGTCAGAAGGAGGGTTATGTTGTATGTATGTATGTATGTATGTATGTATGTATGTATGTCTATTTCTTTGGCACGCCCTACAGCCCAAACGGCTAGACGGATTTTGACAAATGAGGTGTCGTTGAATTCGTCGAAACAGTGATAGTGACATAGGCTATATGGATTTTCTTTTCATCATAGTAATATGGGTATCAAATAAAAGGCCATGAAAAGACCATTTCAAAAATATGTACTTCTTATCACATTTATATTACTGATTAAACACAATTTACCAATTTATATATCGGCACGCTCGCGCGCCCGATGTGGGTGGAAGTTAGTTTGTATATTCGCTCACGCTAATCTTGGAAACTGCCGGCCGAATTTGAATAATTGTTTTTGCATTTGATAGTTTAACTCACGATTAAGGCTCATTGATCTCAAAAAGATTTGATTTCTACAAATTAATAGATATAAAAAAACATGTCGGTTAAAAGAACTACAAAGAGTGAAATAAAAAAATAATTATTAAAAAAAACAAAAAACCCGACTGCTTAAAAAAAAGAACTGAAAAGATAAAAACAAGTATAGCATTATCTACATTAAATTCATTAACAACAAATGAAATATGTCAAACTAAATTCTAGATGTTACAGGCGGGGACAAACAATACTTTGTTACTACTATATAACTTCGCTTGTCACCGCCTGCAACATCATAAAGAATTTAGTTTGACATATTTCATTTGTTGTTAATGAATTTAATGTAGATAATGCTATACTTGTTTTTATCTTTTCAGTTCTTTTTTGTAAGCAGTCCGGTTTTTTGTTTTTTTTATTATTATCGATGTACCTAACTTTTTTTTTTTTAATCTTACTAATAATTTGCAAAGACTACCAGAATTCTTTTTACCTGCTCCAGCAAAGCTTAATTTGCTTGTATTAGAAGGAAGTTCACGTCCATGTCGTATTGGTCAGGATTGGAACCCGCGACCTCTCGATTGTAAGACCGATGCCTTATCCATTGCGCCACGGCCATTTGAGGGTGTCAGACATATTATTTACTTAACACTAAGAGTGAAAGCCAATTTAGTAACGGGGTAGGAAAAGAAAGTGCGTTTTCATCTCATAATGTTCTACATTATTTCTCATACATACTCACCAAGCAATTATTGTAGGTTAGAACAAGGTATTCATTCTCATTTATACCCACTAAGTCACTTATTTTTAGAGTCAGTTAGTCCCAGCTGCAAGTTGATGTCATATCTCAATTTACTCTATAATTTCGCGCTGTACACAGATATCAGAGGCACGATAAAATGTAGATTATAATCTTTCGGCTTAACAAAGAACAATAAAACAATGAACAATGTACAAAGAAACTAGATATTTCATGTCTGCTTATAATGAAGCTTTGTGATGGATCGCTGGAGAATAAATAAAAAATAAATAAATCTGCCGCAGAATAATAGTACTTTTTGTAAAGACAGTCACACAGATACACCAGTACTAAAATGCAATTTTCAGTCTGTCAATTATAGCAACCCTGTATCTAATACATGTCCCACTGCTGGGCTCGGGCCTCTTCTCATGATAAGGGTTGTTAGGCCATAGTCCACTACGCTGGCCAATTGTAGACTTCACACACCCACAAGCACTTTTTAGGCACTTTCAGGCATGTAGCCTTCCTCACAATGTTTTCCTTCACCTTAAGCGAGCGATAATTTATATGAATAATGCACACATATCTTCGGTAAGACGAATCTTACAGATTTATTGACAGAGGTGTGTGCCGTGGGTTCGAACCCAAAACCTTATCCACTCGCTTATCGCTGCTTGATTTGAACTGATTTGAATGACCACTGTCAGTCTGATAAGTGCCGACAAAAAACTCAAATATCACATTGTCTGAAAAATACAAAATATGGTGTACATAATGATAATAAATGAAATATTGTTGGCAGGTCTTCCCCCCGGTCGCATTATCTTCTCGAACGTAGCAGCAAAGGAGGAGCACGTGCGGCGCGGGCAGCTGGCGGACGTGTGCCTCGACACTCCGCTGTGTAACGGACACACCACGAGCATGGACATTCTGTGGACGGGCACGCCGGTGGTCACGCTGCCCGGAGAAACGCTGGCTTCTAGGTACTTATCGCTATAACCACATGACAGCCACCACACTACACCTTGCCATGTAATTTAGGGAGGATGAGTCTATTCTATTGGGCAATGTTGGCAAATTCAATGCAGTAGTAGGGTAGGTAACGCCAAACGCCGGTTTAATGATGAGATCAGTGGTACATAAGCCATAACGCCGTAGTCATCAGATTCAGCGGCATATCCATCATATGCTTTTGTGGATTGTTGTCATTGTCGATGTCCAAGGGCTGTAGTTACCACTTCCCATCAAGTGGACTACACGTTTCAATCGTATAGTCAGACCTAGTCGTATAGTCACCTCTGAGTCAGATTTTTTTTATACGGCGTATAAAAAAAATCTGACTCAGAGGACGCGACGTGACTGTAATATTCCACTGTATGATTCATATGGATATTTTTAGATTGTTGAATACTTCTTGTTATGTCATAGTATTGTGCAATTACACAATAACAAGTTGCAAGGAAATATTGTTGCTATCTATATTTTTAATCGAGGTAAACAAAGAAAGCCAAAGAATTGCCGCAATATAGATCAAGCATTAAAATTGCGGCAATTCTATTTCTAGCTTTGTTTATTGCATTTAAAAAGACAGAGATGGAAAAAGAATTAGCCCAAACCTTTTCCCAATTACATTGGGAACAGCTCCTATGAAATCAGTTAAAACTCTGAAACCCCTAGCGATTAAAAGCTGGTTTTTGACAAAACAGTAGGAAGGTTCGTACGAAAGATACATTTGTTTAATATCCTACAGTTATAATAGCTTAACAATTTATGATGTTATTAACAATTTATGATGTTATTATTACAGAGTGGCAGCATCTCAATTAAATACCCTTGGAAGTCCTGAGTTGATCGCGAGGACGAGGCAGGAGTACCAAGATATAGCTGTAAGACTAGGAACTGATAGAGAATAGTAAGTTAATATTTCAATGTGACAGCCAAGAAAGGGTTATAGCTATATTATTTATGGATATTATTCTTTAACTCACAAAAAATGGTTCTTTTTCAAATAAAAGAAGGTAAACGTTTTGAAGTGTGCTTATTTGATAGAGGGTAATGAAGGGTGGGAGGATATTATTATTCAATAACGTTAATTCTGATTATTGAATAAGATGGTTGATTTTAAAAATCAGTTATATTTTTTTTAATAGTTATATTTATCATCTCTACCCCAATCCCCAGTAATAGGTGGCAGGTTAAAGATAAGACATTGGTGCTTACCACCTCAAACTCATTTACAATATACGCATATTTACATAGTACGCTATAGAAAACGGCCGGTGTAACCCGTTGCCGAAACGTATAGCCAAAAGGTAAATAATATGCATGTTTCGCGTTAATTCCCGTCAAAATTATAATAATAATCATTTACAATAGCTATTCCACCTTAAAATATCTCAAGCTCTTTTATAGTATATGTTTACTAGTAACAACTATCTGATACCAATGTCTGTAAAGATGTATTGTGTCTTAAATAAATCTTATATACTTAACAATATTTGTTTTTCAGTTTAAAAGCCATCCGAGCAAAAGTATGGGCGGCGCGTACAGAAAGCCCGCTGTTCGACTGCAAAGCGTACGCCACCGGACTAGAAATGTTATACAACAAAATGTGGGCCAGGCATGCCCGCGGCGAGCGACCCGATCACATACAAGCCATCGACAAATAGACTTGCGTTTAATCCCGCAGACATTCAGCGGATTGCTAACGAACAGCGATGGTGCTAGTGACAGTGACAGTGTATTAACGTGTTAATGTAGCCGTTAAGTTGTTTGTCTAGTACACCGTATAGTATCGCGATAATACATCCATACTAGACACAAAAATGATGCCAACATTATCATCGCATAATAGATATGCTTATGGTTCAGTACAGTCCTGGCACAGTACAGTCACATTACGGTACTGTCAAGACAAGGTACAGTAGTGTTATATTAACCTATCGCAACATTACTGAGATCAAACTTGTTAATTTTTCTTGAATGTGTTGATATGGACACGGTCATGGTATGATATGGTGTAGTGGGCAAACACTTGTAATCTAGAGGTGTTTCAATGAAGATAACAAAGCAGAATGTGGACTGCGTGTGATATTATTTGTATTAGCTTGAATCTCTGTTTAGTTCCCATTGGTCAGTCTATGTCTATTTGATTGATGAAATGTACATAAACATTGTACTCTACATACATCAATCAGTAGCGACTAGTGCGCTCAGGTAATCAATCAAATATTGTATATCACATAATTTGAACATCAATTACATTAAATCCTGTAGGGATTAGTATGGTGATTTCCATAATCGATTTTATGTGACCTTGATGAAATAACAGGCTCTCAATTTGCAACAAGAATGGAATATTTCAGATAGTATTATCCCTTACTCATCTGTAGTAATGTGGCTTAAAGTTATCTAGATGCTTACCAACTGACTTCGTTAAAGATATATTATAAGACAGTATCTATATTTTTGAAGCAATAATATGTATACATGTAGCTGTTAATGTGGCCTTCTTACAAATGATTTGTGAATGTGAATGTTCGAAATATTTGTGTTGCTATGACTACTTGCGATCTTTTAAGAATTCATGTTACTAGTCTTTGAATCTAAAATGCTTTTAGACAAGAAAAATATTAAATTCTCAACTGATAATGGCTTTACTATACTACATAGTGTCATTTGAGCTAGATTTTATTCTTATTAATAAGTCATTGCAACATCTGAACAATTTGAATGAGACCGCATAAATACTGCGTTCGTATTATCTTTGCCAAAGTTATGAATAATCAAATATTATTTAAACTGTGCTGTAGAATAATGTATCAGCGCTTTACAGTTATTGAGAGCGGACTACGTAAGACTGAATTTCCGGAACATAACAGTGCAGACAGTTATTCATTAGTTCAATTAAAGTTATTGTCGGAGGCGCTCGCGGCGCCGGCGACGGCTAGTGTTAAGAATCTTACGTAATTTAATCATTTGTGATATCAATACAGTGTAAAGCAGCTATGCTGGACGTCTAGGTTTTAAATCTCAGCGATTGTACTATTTAAGACACATTTGCCTAGAACAGCACTCGATACAGAATATTTTTTTGTCATTTAAAATTGTTTTGTTAGCTGTTGTTAATATTTGATTGTGACTATGAAATTTATCGCGGATTGGTTTGAATTTTATTTTGTGTTGTATGAGCTTAATCATATAAATGGAGTATTTGATTGTAACGATAATTAGTAGTTTCTGATTATAAGGTGTTTTTTACCTTCCCTTCTTTTTCTTTTTTTTTGTATCGTAACCTTTAAAATTATACTTCTTACTCATGGTATATCTAAAGTAATTGAAAATTTTAAAAGAAGGCATTATGGAATGGTTCATATAGTCAGTATATTGTAATAATTATTTATTTATTTATTACTCATGAAGTTATTCCAAAACATTTACGAAGTATAATCAACAAAGTTAAACAATATTCAGTTCATAACGTTATCATTACTGATATTGATATAAAATGAAACTTTGCCAACTATTTGTCATTTATCTGCCGTTTCTTTGTAAATAGTAATTAAGCCTAGATTATTAGAATAAAATAACTGAAAAATAGCAGTGTTTTTATTTATCTTCACCTTGGTATGCTGGCGGGGGGTAGGGTTGCCAGGTCGCTAAACTCAATAGCCACACAGACCAGCCAGTTTGGCCGAAAATTTGGGTAAAAAGGTCTTGAGTTTAGGTACGATATTTAAAAAAACTTGAATCAAGCTTGCAGGTCATCAGTCAAAATAATATTCTAGACAAACATTAATCAACATTATTGAATTCTTCATTATTTCTAATAGACGGCATTTGTACAAATAAGATTTTCACCTCAGCAGCTCGAAAATTCGTTCATTGTTGTATAAAAACAGTGAGAAAAACTCGACGCCATTGCGCCACGGATTTTATAGTAACATAACTTTCAACTTTTTATGTTCCTAAGTTGTGTTGATTCAATTATTTGAATGATAAGTACTGTCTAGCATAAGATAACAAACCTGTAATTATAGATGAATTCTGTGTGTATAAATAAATAAATAAACCCCTAATTTACCCCTTGTGGAGAGATAATTCCAAAAAGTTTATTCACGTGATGAAAGGAGTCTATGTGCAGAATTTTGAGCTATTTTCTTGAAAATTGACAAAGCTCCCATAAAAAACCCTAAAGGACAAAATACAAAGATTAAATATATATATACATATACCATGTTTTAAGGTTAGGCCTTTAGTTACATAACTGAAAACCGCATCCAATTCAATGCATTCGTTTTTGCGTGATGCCCGTACGAACAGACAGACAGACATACAGATAGACAGAGAAAAATCTATAAAAATATGTTTTGGCTTCTACTGCTGTTATAAAGACCCATCGTATTATTTTTCTTCAATATCTTCAATATACAGACATGGTAAATTTACAATTTTATTATAATGTACCATGGTACGGAACCCTTCTTGCACGAGTCCGACTCGAACTTGGCCGGTTTTTTTTAATGTAAAACTTTCTAAAAATATATAATTAAAAGAACTAGATGAGTGATTTCATTTTGTACCGAGGTATTTAGTGACTGATTTACCTTCTAAATATTTATTACTTTTTCTTTATTATAAAATAAACAAATTGTAGATCTTGGACTTCAAGACAGTATCTACCTACTTCTATTTTATTTTAAACTGGTCAAACGTTCTTCATGCAGGCAGAATTAGCAGCTAGCGTTATAATTCAATGAAGAATACATTTCATGGAACTTCCTGGCCTCAAACATCCGTGTGCGTTACCCCAGCAAAATAATGTTGAAAATTGTAATTTTTATCTTACAGATTTTTAGTTGTCCATCTTCTGTAATTGTTGCGCACATTTTTAAATTTGTTGCACTTATAGTTTTTTATTTATTTAAAAAAAACTAATCCTGCTGGGGTAACGTTACTGCAGCCAGACATTTTCCTTTTTAATGGGAATATTGAAATAAATATTAGCTATATAATTAGTTGTCTAAACGAGGTAAATGTTGCAAATAATTTTGTAATTTTTCTTTCTTCGGCTGCGAAGTTATTCGAGATCCTGCTGGAGTAACGTTTGTGGTTTTGCTGGATCTCTGAAACGGTCAAGCGGATTCTTATCATCTTTTGTACATGATCTTTTAAGAATTAGTTTTAATTTGTTGGGCAATAAAAAAATGAAATTAATGAACCGTTCAAAAGTTATTTAATGAAATATAAAAACACTTAAATAGGTTCTAACACCTTAAATAAGAACTTTAAAGACTTACTTGATAGATGGCGACACGGTCACATTTTATGATGCGGTGCCCGTATCCAAAACCTTAATATTTTTTTAATATTAAATATCTAAACTACGTGAATCGTAATATCTTATCGTTTCGTTAGGCACGCGATAATTGCTTGCGTCTGTCTGCTGCTGCTTAACTGCTGCAGTAACTACTTGTTACTACCGGTAGGGCGATGGCAAGGGGATCGTATGATCCTATGAGGGGTAGATTTACCTCCGGCAAAAATATGAGAGGGTGCGAACGTGTCATTATTGTGGACACCCAATATTTCAAAACACCAAATGGCGTTATAAATTATGAATAATTGGTACCGCCGCGATGGCTATTATGGTATTTCATTTCAAAAATGGATTCATAATATGTTTAGCTCCTAGCTGCCGCCTGTTCCAAACTTCGTTTCATCAGAAGCTAGCTATGCGTGATCTGAGGCCCATTTCATAAAAAACAGACATAAAAAGTTGACACTCTCGTAGTAAAACAGTAAATCGATAGTGGCCTTATATTTTTAGGCAACTATTTTTTTTTTCTAATATTGCCCAAATTTTAAATGTCGGTTCTTGTTATTTAGACATTTTAAATGTTATGTGAACAATTATATATATATATATATATATATATATATATATATATATATATATATATATATATATCGCCCGACTGACTGATTTATTACCGGCAAGCCTAAACTGCCGGGCCTAGAATCTAGATATTTTGCACGAACGTTCCTTACATGATGTTAAAGTGTGCGTTACCCCAGCAAAATAATGTTGAAAATTGTAATTTTTATCTTACAGATTTTTAGTTGTCCATCTTCTGTAATTGTTGCGCACATTTTTAAATTTGTTGCACTTATAGTTTTTTAGTTATTTAAAAAAAACTAATCCTGCTGGGGTAACGTTACTGCAGCCAGACATTTTCCTTTTTAATGGGAATATTGAAATAAATATTAGCTATATAATTAGTTGTCTAAACGAGGTAAATGTTGCAAATAATTTTGTAATTTTTCTTTCTTCGGCTGCGAAGTTATTGGAGATCCTGCTGGAGTAACGTTTGTGGTTTTGCTGGATCTCTGAAACGGTCAAGCGGATTCTTATCATCTTTTGTACATGATCTTTTAAGAATTAGTTTTAATTTGTTGGGCAATAAAAAAATGAAATTAATGAACCGTTCAAAAGTTATTTAATGAAATATAAAAACACTTAAATAGGTTCTAACACCTTAAATAAGAACTTTAAAGACTTACTTGAAACGTTATTTTGTAGCTTATAACTGTCTTTAAATGTATGTGAAGTTTCATTAGTATCCTGTGTGTAATAAACAAGTTAGGATCAATTCAGTTTACCGTCTCAATGCGCGTGGAGTTATTTGGCCACAGATAACCCTGTATGTGGATATATAAACTGAATGATACGTCAATAATTAGTTGCTTAGTTCAGTTATATACCTGCAAAATTTCAGCGCAGTACATACATACATAATAAATAAAAAGTCATAAGGAAGTACATGACCGTGGTAACCCGGCCATGTTTAGGTGGTTACAAAAATGCGGCCGCGTAGTACATTATGGTATCTTCTAAAATGTTTAGTATCATACACCTTACAAGTTCGGTACAGACGCGTACACTGTTAAATACCGATTAAATAGTAGATAACAATCATAGAAATCTTAATAACTAGTCAATAGAAATGCTATCGACTATCTTTTAACACTGGGACGCATGTCGCCGGTTTTCAAATACCACTACATAACCAAACAATAAAAACACAATTTCGCCTACACATACATTTTGTATTCCTGCAAACAAAATTATTCTTTTTGCGATGACATTAAGCAATATTTTCTAAAAACGAATAATCTTTAGGGGCGCGGCTTCTGCAACCAATAATAAACATGTGCAAAAAGCAGAGAATGATATCGGGCGCTCATTTTCTCTAAAGAATAGTGCAATGCAAAGTTCAAAATACACATATCGATAATTATAATTTTCCGTTGAGCGTAAATCGCCAAAGAGTATCGCAACAATAGATAACTATTTATTGCAAGTGTTTCATTCCTCACCTCGCTTTTAGACGATTTATTTATGAGAAAAGGAATACAATAATTAAACGTCGATAAGGTTAGTAATTTTTTTTATTAAGTTGTAAAAATCTTAAAGGCCAAGCTCCAATACTTCACCTTACGGGGAAAAAACAATGAACAAATAATCAAATAGAGCAATAGTGGTACAACAATGAAGATTAAACAATTGTGCGCCAAAATAAATTGGGAAATAATAAGTGCAACATCAGAAGTTATTTTATTAGTATCATCCATATTACATATTCTATTTCATACATCTCAAATTCTAATATTTAACGAAACATCATATTTCATTCCCATTTCGGCAAAACTAGATATAAAACTAAAAAGTAATAAATTATCGATACAAAAAAGTAGTGGCACGTCACTAATTCGCGGCCAACTCCAGTGCGTTCCTTGAATTTACGTCAGCGGCGATATTGGTTATTACGCTATGGCTATGATTCCATTGCTGCTTTTAGCATTTGTCATAATAGACATGAACAAACATAAGTATTAATGGTTATTGAATTGAGAAAAAAATCTTTTTTCTGTGATAATCATAGTAGCGGCGGTGAGAATATTTGATTTGACTATATTTATAAAAAACTACATTATTTCATAAATTAAGTACTTACATATGAAAAGTTATCCCTTTATTTGTTAAGTTACAATTTTTGGAAGAGTTTCCGCAGTTGGATATGCTGCAAAGCACCATGTTTACCTCTGCGCGTCCCTAACAACACTGGTAACCACGACAACTCCTCAACTCGCGCTTGGGTTCGATTAGACAAATGCGCGGCGACAAGATCACGCGTCTTTGACATTTCTATTGCCTTGTTATTAAGATTTCTATGATAACAATATAATAATATCTGAACTATGAAAACATTATAATTATTATTTCAGCTTTCGGCTACTTATTATATAAGTATGTATTAAAATTATGCACAATTGCACATGTGAATACATATCATAAAACAAAATGGAAAATGCCATAAAAGCAGAATTGCTACCTATAATATTTATCTGTTATTGTTTTTAAGTTAAATTAATGTAAAAAAAGTTCTGCAGAATTTGTGTACTGAACCTGTAAATAAATATTCTTTAAGAAACATAATTATAGTTTTTTAAAACACTTGTGTACACATCTGTACTAAACTTGTTACACTATCCTACATATTTAAGAATATACCATAATGTACTACGCGGCCGCATTTTTGTAACCACCTAAACATGGTCGGGTTACTACGGTCTTGCACTTCCTAATGACTTTTTATTTATTATCTCGTAAATTATTGTATGTACTGCGCTGAAATTTTGCAGGTATATAACTGAACTAAGCAACTAATTATTGACGTATCATTCAGTTGATATATCCACATACAGGGTTATCTGTGGCCAAATAACTCCACGCGCATTGAGACGGTAAACTGAATTGATCCTAACTTGTTTATTACACACAGGATACTAATGAAACTTCACATACATTTAAAAACAGTTATAAGCTACAAAATAACGTTTCAAATAAGTCTTTAAAGTTCTTATTTAAGGTGTTAGAACCTATTTAAGTGTTTTTATATTTCATTAAATAACTTTTGAACGGTTCATTAATTTCATTTTTTTATTGCCCAACAAATTAAAACTAATTCTTAAAAGATCATGTACAAAAGATGATAAGAATCCGCTTGACCGTTTCAGAGATCCAGCAAAACCACAAACGTTACTCCAGCAGGATCTCCAATAACTTCGCAGCCGAAGAAAGAAAAATTACAAAATTATTTGCAACATTTACCTCGTTTAGACAACTAATTATATAGCTAATATTTATTTCAATATTCCCATTAAAAAGGAAAATGTCTGGCTGCAGTAACGTTACCCCAGCAGGATTAGTTTTTTTTAAATAACTAAAAAACTATAAGTGCAACAAATTTAAAAATGTGCGCAACAATTACAGAAGATGGACAACTAAAAATCTGTAAGATAAAAATTACAATTTTCAACATTATTTTGCTGGGGTAACGCACACGATGTTAAAGGGTTGAATGGTTGAATGGAACGTCATCAATTTCGTATACTAGATTTTCAATGAAAATAAATGAATTTTTAAAGCAGGGCTTTCCTAAAAGTTAAGAAGTTTACATCAAAACGCAATAGTTGGCGTCACGGGAACGTAGAAAAACGTTGGCCACGAATTCCGCGCGAATGAAGTAGCGGTCAACAGATGGTTTTATTAATAACCGTAGGTTTGAATTTCACCTTTGATTAAACCTGGCCAAATAAAAATAACACTTAAACTAATGATATTAATGGTGCGTGTATAGTTAGTTAGCGCTTATATAGTTATTTCTGAAGACATAAATTACAACAGGGAAGATAGGAAATGGGATTCGTTATCTTTCGATATTATTGCAATGGGAATTAGATTATAGTGTCTGTATCCATGATTTAGTTTTTGAGGTTCCGGATAGATTTTATCCGACCCATAACATATACTATAACCTTACCAATTTTAAAAATAACACACAAAGGTACACTTGCAAAAAAAAAACATGCTTGCATATATGCTTATCCTTCCAATAAGGTTTATCTAACACCTGTAAAATTAGGCTTGAAGTTAAATGCAATGTCCTAATTTAAGGTTTTGCTAGGTAATTGATACATATATCTCAATTTGATACAATATTATTCCTAGTTATTATAAATACAATCTTAGCATCTGTTGAGAGCTATGATTAGAAGCCAATTAAAATCATTCAAATGATTTTTTTCCTATATCTTACAAATATAAATTGTAACATGTTAGGTACACTTATTCACCAGTTTCCGATATAGTTTTAAGTACTTGAGCGTCAGTTAATTCTATAAATTTATTTACGACATTTCTTTTGCCTTGTAACTTCCGAGTAGGCTGCCCGAGCCTTACCTAAAAATATTAAAACTGGCTCTTACACTCTTTGAGATTACCTAGTAATTCCACAGTAATACTCTCCGGGAAAATTACAGGAGTACGTTATCAGATCGACCCTTTAGGTTCATTGTAGGCATTACGGGCACAGGTCTGGCAAATCTTAGCTATTTGGTCTAATCTGAAGTCATCGGAGTTGTTTATTTAATCTAATTTCAAGGGTAAGATTGCGGTCTTTTATGTAATTAGAATATATTAATGTAGAATACTAGAAATCCGCTAGACAATAGTGCTTGCTATATTATATACCGTTATTTTGTGGTAAGGCTACCCAACCTTACCACAAAATAACGGTATAGTCAGTATTTTATTTCGTGGGATCGAACTAATTTCGAGAGAATTAATAGGTATCTATAAGAGTCTACGCCGTAGACTATTTGGTAGTTTTTAACTTTATATACACATCATAGACTAAGATAACTAGTGGGGTACAGGCAATGCATAAGTAAACAGCTTTAGCAAAGTTTGCGTAAACATGGTGGTCCAGTGTGGTTCCAGTGGTCTACCGTAAACCGTTATGTTATTTTAACCACTAAACCACAAGCACACTTGTTATAAGTGGAATTTTAGCATTCATGGGTACCATACTTCTATGGTTGAGAAGTAACGAATCTTTTGTTTATAGGGACTTACATACAGTGAATTTAATATGAATGTTTTACAGGATATGTGTAATACCAGTTATTGTATTTTATTTATACTACGCCCACAGCGAACGAGCGTGTAGTCCACCTGATGGTAAGTGGAGTACAGCCCATGGACATCAACAATCCACAAAAGCAGATTATAGATGCGTCGCTGCAGCTGAGGACTACGATGGTATGACTCATGTGCCAGTAATTTAAGGGCCTGATCTCACCACCAAACCGGAACACAGTAATGGAAGCACTACTATTTGGCGGCAGGTTAAAGGTGAGACGGTGGTGCTGCTGCCCTCGAGCTCATTCACAAGAGCTCTACCACCAGTATATGATACGGGGAATGTGATTATTTATAATTTACCGGTGATTATCAAACGAGCAATAAAAGAAAGCTAGAGGCTTTTAAGTTCTGGTTTCTATTAGTAGGTTAGGTTAGCACTTTCAAACAAACAAACAATCTTCCGCGATTTCATCTGCGTGATAGGTAAATCAATAAAAAAACTCAATAACAGCATATAAAAGACATACCTACCTAAATAAAACTATTTCTAATGATTACTAATCTAAACTCAATAAATAAGCAAAATCCCTATAAACTAATATCTATAGGTACAAATGTCTAATCCTACCTAACATATTATATAATATCTATTATAAAATAAGATACGGTCACTACGTACAATATCAAATATACTACCTATACTTTAAAATTAAAATCTTTGATATCTTTGCACCACTTTACGGTTGACTGGTAGAGAATGCCTGCCATTGTACACTTATTATGTGCAAGAAGTTTTAAATAATAAATAAAATCTATACAGTTAGACTACTAAACGACTACTAAATTTGCGGTTCGATCCCGAACCGCAAAATTAAGTTTGTTTTTTACTGTTTACCTATAATATACTGGGTACTTTTCCGGGATAAAAAGTACCCAGTGTAGTGCTCAGGATATATAGAATTATTATACCAAGTTTCATCGTAATCGAACCTGTAGTTCTTGCGTGATGCCTGAACAAACAGACAGACAGACAATTTTTTTTTAATCACATTATTTGTTCGGTGTCGGTCTAGTAACACCCCCTTTGCCATTATTTTTTTTGATATTTTCAATGTACAGAAATTTTACTTCTATAGATTTATTATAAGTATAGAAAAGCCACAGGTCCAAAAATATTTTAGGATTTGTATTGAATGCTGAATTACAGTATGCATATTTTGTAACATAATATAAAAATATTAATGTAATAATAAGTGTAGCCGTCGCAAGCAGGTGGTGTTTATGAGTAACAAAACATAACAAAATTATTGAAAAAAAAAAAAACATATTATGTACATATTTGTGAAAAAACAAAACGCGTGTGATTTTGTCTAATAAAAAAGTTAAATAAAACTTAAAATTACAGTTAAAAGTGTGTATCAAAAAGGTTCGTGTCGCTTACACATATTATAGTTGTCAAATTGCATGTTTCCATCATATTTATACCGTTTACGCGTATTTAGTAAAGTAAAACAAAAAATGATAATATTATCTATCCATTTTTTACTGTCTATTGTCGGAATACCTTTTTACGTAGAGGGCCATAACGATCTGACAATTAGTAGCCACAATAATTAATCTTAGTTTTGCATGTTCTGCTTTGAAATGAAGTAGTCTGAATTTTTTTTTTATTCATGAGAACTTGTTAAACAAAAGTAAATTATGCTACAGAAATAGCATTATACACCTACGGGTAGAGCTGGGAAGACAGAGATTTGGGCCAGCTAAAAAAATATTTCAAGAATACGAATGAACCAAACAATAAATAAATAACAAAAAGTATTTCTTGTTTAAAAAGGGGTTACTTCCGGAAAAAATAACGTAAACAAAGTCACGTAACGGTTTCCGTTTTTGTACAAAAGTCAAAACTACGAGGGTTACTTATTTATGCGGCAATAGAGATGGTGGTGCGGTGGGATCGGTCCACCGTGGGCCGTCCGCGCGGCGCGCATTCATGGCATTTCATTGTACGGCAGTCGCGGCCTCGCCACCGCGGGGGGAACGCGTGCTTTGCGGTGCCCGGTGCCATTCGTATACACACTGCTTTATTTACTACGGGCATTATCGTACTCCTTATCGAATCGGAAACGTGTACTACACGCGTCGCAACAGCTGAACATGACCGTGCGTCCTAAACGAACTCAACTTTTATTCATGAAAACTCTGTTCTGACAAGTGACGAAAATGATATGGACACAGTGCCGTTTAAAATGATAATTAACGCGATATTCTTTTGTTTAGTGATGGGCGCGGCGCTTACGGAAGCGCCTGACGATGCAGATGTTTGTTTCCGTGTGTCCGGTGAGAATGGTTTGGTGGAGTGCAATGTACGGACTCTGTCGTCCGACAGGGACGTGGTCGGTTCGATGCACTTGGACGGCGCGGAGCGGCTCGCGATCCGCTGCAATCAAGCTCTGCTTGAGAGCTCGCTGCGAGATCACCACTTCGGAAGAATGCAAGGTTTGGCAGAGATATCCATAAACAACTGTAAAATTCTGCGACTGCCCGGCAACGTCTTTGAAGGACTTCGAGGTCTCAAAACTTTGAAGTTGCGCTCCATGAACAACGAGTGGGGCAACAATAAAGAACTGGAACTATCTCTAGGAGCTTTCAATGGTCTTCGAGAACTTCACACGTTGGACTTAGCGTACAACAACATAAGAAAGATACCGTCAGACCTGTTCTGCGCCCTGGAAAATATAATTTCTCTTAATTTAACGCGCAACAAAATCAAGTTTGTCGATGAACTCGGCTTCGGACATAAATGCGGGTCCACATTGCAGACTATAGATTTAAGTCATAACGACATTATGTCGCTGCCAGCCGACTCGGAATTTTTGCATTTGCGTCGACTGACACAGTTATTTTTTCAGAACAATAAAATAAGTGAACTTCCGAGCGAAGTTTTTAGTGATTTGCTATCGTTAAAAGTTGTGAACCTCTCCGATAACGCAATAAGTTATTTACCAGAAGGATTATTTTATAATACTAGAGAAATTCGCGAAATTTATATCCAAAATAATGAACTGGAAACTTTGCCGAAGAGAATATTTAATCGGTTGGAACAATTGCTCGTTTTAGATCTTTCGGCGAATAAATTGAGGAGCGACCACATAGAAGATGAAACGTTCGGTGGTCTAATAAGATTAATCGTGCTCGACCTGTCCCACAACGCGGTCGCACGGATCACACGCAACATGTTCAAAGACTTGTTCTTTTTACAGATTTTGAATCTGTACAACAACTCCGTCGGGTTTATTGAGGATAACGCGTTTTCACCGCTTTTTAACCTGCACACATTGAATTTAGGCCAAAATAAGCAACAAGCTATCGAAGACCACATATTTAATGGATTGTTCATATTGAATAAATTAAACTTAAACAACAACATGTTATCGTATATCAGTGAAAATGCATTTAGAAATTGTTCCGACTTGAAGGAATTAGATTTAAGTTCTAATAAGTTAGTTAAAGTCCCTGAAGCAATTTCGCAGTTATCGTTCTTGAAATCGCTGGACATGGGGGAGAATTTGTTGTCAGAGATAACTAACAGCTCATTCCAAAACCTATCGCAACTGACCGGGTTACGATTAATTGACAATCAGATAGGAAACCTTACTGCCGGCATGTTCTGGGGGTTGCCGAGCCTGCAAGTGCTCAATTTGGCCAAAAATAAAGTACAGTCGATTGAAACGGAAACCTTTCAAAAAAATACCCAATTGGAAGCCGTGCGTTTAGATGGGAACTTTATATCTGATATTAACGGCGTGTTTGTGGCATTAACCAAATTGTTATGGTTAAATTTATCCGAAAATCACTTAGTTTGGTTTGACTATGCTTTCGTTCCGGGAAGTTTAAAATGGTTAGACATTCACGCCAACTTCATAGAGATTCTCGGTAATTATTATAAAATTCAGAATGAGCTGCATGTCAAAACATTGGATGCGAGTCATAATCGTTTAGTTACTCTATCGCCTATGTCTATTCCAAACAGCGTGGAGCTTCTGTTTATAAACAATAACTTTATTTCGAGCATAGAGACAGATACATTCCTAGAAAAAAGAAATTTAACTCGTGTCGATATGTATGCCAATGAAATTGAAAGCTTAGATATAAATAGTTTGCGCGTTTCAAGAGTGGTTGATGAACGTGCGTTGCCAGAGTTTTACATTAGCGGTAATCCGTTTCACTGTGATTGCACAATGAAATGGCTTTTGCTCATTAATTCTATCACATCCCGAGAATATCCGCGGGTAATGGACTTGGAGAATGTAATCTGCAAGGAATCGTACGTGCGCGGCGTCAAGTACCTCCCGGTCAGTTCCCTTCACATCAAAGACTTTTTATGTAAATACGACAGTTTCTGCCCCGAAGGTTGTCATTGCTGCGATTTCACTAGCTGTGACTGCAAAACTCTGTGCCCAATTAATTGTTCATGTTATCACGACTCTGCCAAAAGCACGAGCGTCGTTGATTGTTCTGCTAAACAATTAAAATCAATACCCCATAACTTTCCTATTGACGCGACACACATTTATTTAGATGGAAATGTTCACAGCGAACTTAACGAATCTGTTTTCGATTCTATGCGTAAAGCTGTCGTGTTGTATCTAAATTCCAGTAATGTTATAAACATAAACAACAATACATTCAGCGCACTCAGAGATCTACGAATACTACATTTAGACAACAACAAACTGAAACAATTACGAGGTCTCGAGTTCTCAAAGCTAAGCAACTTAAAAGAACTGTATCTTCAAAGTAATTTAATTGAGTACATTTCAAATGAAACTTTTTCTCTTTTGGGGGCTCTAGAAGTTTTGCGCCTGGATGGAAACAGACTCGTGAATTACGGTTTGTGGCATTTAGACAATAACAAAAAGTTACAAACATTGTACATCGGCTCTAACGATTGGTCCTGTGACTGTAAATATTTGCAAGGCTTTTTAACTTATGTGTCGCAAAATGTAGAGAAAATCATTGACGTTCACAGCCTGTGGTGTGTGAACGAGAACATGAACCCAGCAAAGAAGCCATTGAATTTAAATGTGACAGTTTGCAGTGAAATAAGCGATTCGTCAATGATAAGCGCGTTCTTCGTCTCTCACAACTTGCCTTTATTGGCCTCGGCTCTTACTGGGTTCATGCTTATTTTATTAATATTAGCTTTAGTATTCACGTTTAGATACGCTTGTAGAATGTGGTTGTATTCAAATTGCGGCATAAAGCTCTCTCCTTTAGCGGGCGCTTTCAAGGAAGCCGATAAGCTTTACGACGCTTATATTTGTTATAGCCCTAAAGACGAGGAGTTCGTCATAGAATCGCTCGCTCGAGAGCTGGAGACCGGTTATCCGTCGTACCATCTCTGCTTACATTACCGCGACGTGCCGCAGTTTGAAGCGACGTACGCACAATTCCCCGACTTGGTGGTCGAGGCCACCGAGGCGTCGAGGCGTATCATAGTAGTGCTAACAAAGAACTTTATCTCGACGGAATGGTCGCAGATAGAGTTCCGACAAGCTTTACAGAAAGCTCTACATAACCATCCACATAAATTAATAGTAGTCACTGTAGGGATCATCCCACGAGATCCGGAGTTGAAATCATATTTCAAAACGGGTTTGGAGATAACGTGGAAAGAGAAACGGTTTTGGGAAAGGTTACGTTATGCGATGCCGTCGTCAAAGCGGCACGGACAAAAGCTAAAAAGACTTAATTATGGAAGAAATTCTAATACTTACACTATGGACGCTTCAGTGTTGAATAGTACTTGTCAGACTTTGTGCGGGAAGTCTGCGAATTCAGCAGAGCGTTCGCCGTGCGATCGTCCTCTGTCGGAGCATATCTATTCTACCATAGATTCAGATTACTCGTCCACTGACTTCCAAGGGCGGCACCACCAGCCGCAGTCCGTAGTGTTTCAGCACACTGTTCAAACGTACCTGGTATGAAGGACCTCACTAAACAATAACCCAAACGATCTCTTTACAATTGATCTGTAAGCCTTAGTCTTAGCCCTAGGCGACCGCTAAACAAAATGTTTTGTTAAAGACGAAAATCGTCCGAGTTGTAAATATTTATAGAACTTTATAATCTCTATAGCATATGTGTAACTTTTGTACAATAACGATACCAAATTTTCGCATTTGAAAACATTTGCTTCTTCGTATTTATTACTTTTTTAAATAAAAAAAATGTTTTAAGTATTAATCGGAAAGACTGTAAATTATTGTGTAGTTGTAATTCAATTGGCTGATGTTTGTATAGATATGTAATTAAAGAAGTTTATAAACGAAACTATGATTTTATTGTCACCATTCCTATTCATGTTATTGTTGTCATTATATGAAGACATTGCAGAAGCACACAAGCACTGACATTAAAAATACATGTTTTATTCTGTTTCCAATTCCGTTTTTACGAGCGCGGCCAGAAATGGAGCAGCTGGTCCATGTAAACAGAATAAAAATGAGAAGCAACATGGCCGACATCTATGCATTCAATAGGTGGCTATATAATAAGCCTCACTTGCTTGCATTCGCTTTGAAATGCTCATTTCCATTAAAAGTTTTCTCAATTTTCCCTGTACCGGCTTACGCGGCAATGCGGATGTAGTAGTCTCATTGGTTAAATGACAAATAAAAGGCGAGCAGTCTTTTGTACTAACGATTAAATTCTAAAATGCGATAGTTAAATAACTAAATGATTGTAAGTACCTGAAATTAATGGTATTCTATAAATTCTTTGGAAAAGTTTTTCATTGTTGTCAGCTGCATGTCAGACTGAAAATGAAGAGCATTTCGAAAACAAAAGCCTGCTGTTTCATTCCAATATTATTTAAACCTTTTAAAGCACTTCAAGCATAATCCTCTTGTGTTAAATTCGCTTTTCGATAAAATAACGTAGAAATAAAAAGAGTGAGCGATTACAAAAACAAGCGTAATATATTGCTGGTAAAAAAGGTGAGTCGATAAATAAAGTTTGGTAATATTTTGCAGGAAAAACGCGTTACATAATGTGTGTAATCTGGTGGACAATAAATAACAGCACATCTACGAGAGGCGACAGCAAAAACTATATCGATTTTGTATTTTTTGCGCTCAACAACGGTTTGTGTCTACCGTTTGTTGGTATACAGTTACGCAACTATTTTATTCATAGATTACTAACACAATGGGAAAGGTACACAATGACTACGTGACATTATATTATTACACTGAAGGCCTGTAGCTACGTTTGATATTGGATGACTATATGAACCGTTACAGATATTGTAAGTCTAAATTGCTTGGTATCACCTAATACTATAAAAATGTTCTTTTGCTGACATCAAGAGCATCCTACGGATTCCGTTAATAGTTTGGATTCAAGGTTTGAATCTTTGGAACGTTTTATCAAATGCCGTTTAGTGGAACTCAAGATAATGTAAGTTTTTGAAATATTTTTTAGTTAGTCGTTACAACATTATGGAAATATTTAAAGGGATTATTGAACAAGTAACTTCTTGTCAGTCAATATTTTTTAAAGATTTTGTATTATGTACGAACTACTCAAAATAACTGCATTTCATAATTTTGGGCCCTATTTTGAACCAACAAATTTAACTTAATCGCTATAGTTTTTCTTTAAAGTTTATTAAATATATACTAGCACCAATTTTTTTTACAGATTTTTCGAGCCAACGGAGCCAATTGCCAATAAATTTGAAGAGCCAATTTTTGGCCAAAAATGTGCACTTCAAAGTTAAATTTCTCGCGAATAGGTGTCTATATCTAAAAACGTCTTTGCAACCCCTCAGTGTTTTTTAAAGACCTGTCTAACGCTGTTTCACACTATAGGGTAGATCAGAGAAAAAAAAAACATCCTCACTTTACATGTAGGAAAGTACACGAAAAAAAATTCTTCAATGTTTTATTTTACTTTTTTGACGGTTACCTCACATATCCATGCAAAATTTCAGCATTCTATTTCGACCCTATGCATCGGACTGACGGAAGGACGGAATGACGATCAGGCGGACACAGTGAAACTTCAAGGGTTCCTTGTAAGTACTACGGAACCCTACAATTCCCTGTCCCCATTATTTGTTTAGTCGACTAGCCACTGTTTTTCAAATTAATTGTAAAAACAAAATAAGCCTTTGTTTTTCTCTGTTAGCTCAAACAGAAACTTAGCTAAGCTAATTAAAGAGCGAGAGTAAACAATCTTTGTTTATTTCATTATAGTTCGCCTTAATTAAAACAGTTGTTTATTACGGAATAAAATTAAGATAAATATTAATTAAGAGGCCTAGTCTAAATAATTGAAGATCAATCTATTGAGCAATACAAGATAATTACACGGTTTCAAAACATTTTGTTAATATATTCTCTTTTATACTGATTCGTGGCGATAAAATGCAGTATAAATCTTTTCATCCCACACAGTCGTAAACGTGGTTTTAAATTCTGAAATGCTTATGTAAAACTAGGAGATAAACTGGTACCAAATAGTCATTAAGCTGGTTAATGAGTTTCTTGAATCTTATAACATAATCAACTTTTAAAGGCGTTGGAAGTTAACAGCTAGGTCGTGTTGTTTGTGAGGTAAGGGATCGTTATTATAAATGGAATCTTTCATCAATTATTCTGTGTATTCTTTAACTTATATGAATTGAATACAAAATGATGATTAATAGGTAGGTTTATTCGTTAAGATTCTACGAAAACTAGTGTACAGCTAAATGATTTTTTACAAAATTCTTCGATGTAATTTTCTATGACTGGCCATCATCCATCATAGGTTTACTTAAATTGTAACAATTCTTTAGCCCTGAAGCTCTAAACTGCTGAACGTAAAGGTTAAAATTTCAATTTCTGGCTACAATATACTCAAAAGATATAATTACATGCATTTATTCCGTGATTATAATTCCTTATCATAAGCCTGCTATTATATTTCTTTTATGGTAGAAAATTAAATGTTTTTCCCTTCGTGTTTAGGCTTAAATGTAAATTAGTAATATTATTTAATAATAATCCCAGTACAATGTAGATTGCCGGACAGCTGTAAATGACAAAAGGGAGGGTCGGACGGAAACGAGTTTTTAAAATCTCTAATTAACGTTAATCAAGTGGGGCGTTTACTTAATGGGTTCAATGTGTGGCTGAGTGTCTCTCAGAGGAGGTTTATACCTACATCTGAATAAAGGAATTGTTTGCCCTTAGGGTTCTGTCTTTAAAACTTTATTTTGGGCGTTTTTATTATCGTTGTCTTAGCAAGTTACAGTTTCATTGCCTCAAAGGTATTTATTTGCGTAAACCGTAGACTACTGAAACACGACAGGCTTTTGTTTTTCAAGTAGGCCCTCATTATGAGGCAATTTTCAATATAAAAGCAAGTTCGTGTCCTGATTTCGGTGTCAGTACTCGGCATATTTTGTAATTAGGATTTATTACGCCTAGATGGCGCAGAATGTAACCCATCTTCGTCATCCTTTTCACCTTTTGTGGGTCCACTGCAGGGCATGAGCCTTCTTACCATTCATGCCATTCAAGCCATTCTGTGCCAATCTTGACCAAGGCTTTCAATGTGCCACTCGGGTTTAAGTGGAACTGTATTTTGTGGCCTTCGGTTTTAATTGAACCTTCGCTAATGGTAGAAAATATTCATGCTTGGCCAAATAATCAGGGCACACAATTATTTTAAGTATAAGGGATCTATGTATAGATTTTTGCTTTAAGCATGTAAATAAAAAAATATTTTTTAACTAATCATTATTAAGTTTTTTAGATACGGTCAATACAAATAGCCTTGCATTTCAATCAAACTTTTCACACATGCGTCGGATCAATTTAAGTTTTATTTACCTTCATGTTTCTTATACATAGCATTTTGAGGAAATGTATCTTCAACACCTTCATGTACAGTCAACAATAGAAGTAGCTACATATGAATACATTTCCATAGACACTTATTTCTCAAAATCGTTATTATGGAATAATATTTAGTTGTATAATAATAGTAGCCCTGTATCTAATACATGTCCCACTGCTGGGTTCGGGCCTCTTCTCATGATGAGAAGGGTTAGGCCATAGTCCACCACGCTGGCCAAGTGCGGATTGGTAGAATAGTTGTATGGAAGTATAAAAATTTTAAAATGTTCGATATCTTTTGTAGCTCAGTCACTGCAGAGTGAGGACCTATCTCAAATCTTTATGAGTCAACCTACTATTTGGTGTTTGTTGTACCTTTGTTGAAACTTCTTCGAGTGCATTCCGAGATATTCTACCATAATTTGTATTGGCACAAATCTCTTAAGGGTCGGCGGTCGGGCGTCTATCCCGACCGCCGTGTTTTCATACAAACTTGATATGGGTTTAAATTTAGTATTATTAAGTTTTTATCTATTTTTATTGAAATATCATATATAATTTTGTCAAATGATATATGTAGTATATCATTTATGGAGATACATACAAACTGAAAAATTAAAATGATAATTTTGAAAAAATGGTCGTCAACAAACATGCATTTTAGTGTTTTAGATATGATTTGTCTATTAAAATAAAAAAAATACTTAATAATAATAAAGTAAGTATGTAAACTAAAGCAATTGTGCCCAATTAAGTACGAAAATATGTTCTAGAAGCAATTGACTAATTGGCGCTATTATTTTAAGAAGCTATGATCTACATCGGGATTTTATAGTTAAGAATCTCGAGTACATCAGTTCATATTGGCGGCTATTCCCTGCGGATTCAAAGCCTTTGTCTCCTGTGAAGATCGAGTCACATCACGTCGTGCAAAGGACGAAGGTACGTAACCCTATCTAGGTGAGAGTAGAGTGGTGACTACTTAAACGAGGACATATGTTCGATCCAAGTGAGTAATACGAGAAAAGTTCTCGAAAATACAGGTTTGTAGGTTTCTAGATTTAATTGGTTGAGTGTAAGATGACGGCAGTGACGTGCATAGATATTTTTAGCAGGGTAGACAAAAAAAAACTTAGCGAAAGCCGCCACTTGAAGTAAATGACTGTTTTCTTGTTTACATGATGTATCAGATGGGCCACCACACATATCCATAAATTAATGACCATATTAATTAAGGAATACACGAGGTGGTCTTGAAAATGACCGTTTGTTAGTATTTATAAACAAAAAGCAAGTGGGAGTAAGTACTAAAAAAATCATAGATAAATCTGTCAAACGTTGTTACCCTTGCGTATTTCTTAAATACGTGTGAATGCGTTTTAAAGATGAAAACGATCTTTCGGTCGAGGCGCTGCTTACCGGTATTGTAACTATCAGTTTGGCAAATCGCAAAACTTAAAATTATGGACATCCACGTACCCGGTATCAGTTTTATATGTTGCAAGTTGCGAATCAAGTAATAAACAGACAAAACAATAAAGCTTATTGTATGCTTACATCCTGTAAGTCAATTAAAACAGTCGTATTCCTTAATATTAAACTTGCGACTGCGAGTACCTTTGTCGTATAATTGTACAATATTTAAATCCGGTAAGCAGCGGCCAATAGATATTATAATTACACTTGTTATCATATGAAAGTATAGCAAACTCACCGTCCTTTAACTTTTGTAAGCATAAACTACCGCAAAACTCACAGCCCACACACTCCATGATAAAGTTTAATTAAAATTATCAATTAAATTCCACTCTAGATATAAACAATAAACAAATACAAATGGAACACTAAAAAAAACACTCCCAATTCACCTGTTGTCAACAAACTCGAAAATAAGTGAAAAGAGTGAGTGAGAAGCAAATACAAACAAAATGTAAAATAAACACGACAAAAAAAATGTGTTTGTATTCATTACATATTTCATCAAATAGTGCATTTTTAAAATGGTCGCATTACATTAATCGAATCGAGAAACCAACCAATAAGAGCGCCTTATGCCACCACCCAAATTTAGACGTTGTCTATCCTGTGACGTATATTGTGATTTTTTACGCTTGTGTGTGTAAAAATTGCGTGTAATACGAAGACGCAGTACAATAGATTTTAATTGTGTGCGTAGCTTTCCGTAGACTCGGTATCAGAAATCTACCTTGGTGACGTAACACAGGCGAGTTCGCGCGCTAAGCGCCGTGGTGTATCGCGGAAGGTCACGGCAGGTCACGCGTTCAGAGTCATTTTAGCGCGGTCGAAAACATTACGTTTTAACATTTGGTTGTGATTTTTTATTTTTTACTCGACTTTAAATAGACAACGTCTATTTGTCTCTATGGACTGCACGTCACTGGATGACGGTGCAGTTTAAGAGCAAAGCTGATGAAAGATAAGAATATATTTCAGGAATTTTTCAGGCTTAAATTTTATTCATTTAAATTTTTTTATGATGAGCTATAAACGTATGAATAGCCGTTGATGATAGCAGAACTCTAGATACTATTATATAGCTATTGTCACTTTTTATACGACGAACGGAACCAAGTACAGATATTTTGAAATTTCCACGAACAAAAAACACTTTTTATAAAATATTAAAGTTGAAAAATTAAGAATCCAGCAGGACTCGAACCTGCACCCCCTGGGTATACGCCCCAAGTGCTTTGCCAATTCAGCTAAGGATTCGTATGCTGCCGGACTCGAAATTTCTCAACTCTTTTTGTGCCAGCTTTTAGCTAGACGAACCTTATTTTGTTCTAGCGCCATCTATGTGATTTGATAAGTCTCTATTCACATACTGTAAGTTTGAATTAAGATCAACACTGTTACAGTCAAGAGATGACGCATTTTTATCAAATACTTGTAATATTTTAAATGGGGGTGCAGGTTCGAGTCCTGCTGGATTCTTAATTTTTCAACTTTAATATTTTATAAATTACAAAAAGGCATAGCAAAGCTAAAATTTGCTTTAAAATATTACAAAAAACACTTTATTTATCACGACTTTTTTATTTTACCTTTTTCGTTGGTATTTAACTAAAAAAAGACGTTTTCAATGTACCTATGTATTTTGTCATTCGATATCCCACTGCTGACCCTCTAACGACGCGGAAATAGAGGTTCCGTATAAATAGCATTTAACTTACTTATCGACAAATTTGTCTTTTTAGGAAGACCTTATAAGTTTGTAGCATAAGAGCAATAAATAAAAAATATATCAATACACAAGAGTCAAGGATAAAAATGCCCAACATAAATCCAAATATATCTTTTATACTCATCACGTAGCAGGTGCATGGCAACAACAAAAAGTAAAATAACATGCAACGGAAAACTGAAAAAGCTGTGCTATAAAAACTTAAAATATTTTGACCAAACATTTTTCATGTTTACATTTGTGTACATTTTATATGGTTTTTACAACTAAATCCTGAAAAATGCCTGTAAAGTTAAAGGTAAAAGACATGCAACAAAAATCAGAAAACATTTTTTTTCTTTTATACTATCCACAGACAACTGTCAAAAGTTCAGCTTAATCTAGCTTTAGCTAATATACCGATCAAACAATTTTCAAAACAGCATTTTGTGAAAACCTTGCAGCATGAGCGTTCAAGGCAAAAGATTACCAACGCAGTTCGAATATATCTTTTATTTCCTTTGTGGTAGTGCATAGACGGTAAAAAGTACAATGTTTGTCCCCGTGCAGTTTACGAGGAGTCTTAGCTTAAGTAGTATTTATCGCCTGCTCTAACTTAGAACCGAGACTCTCGCAGTTCTACTTCTAGAATAGGCGCTCTATAACTATTTAGAGTTGGATTTGTTTGTCTGTTTTAAATTGAGATGAACTTTAAAGTTTCGGGAACAAATGGCTGCAAATTGCTGGCGTATTTAGGGTTTCTCGCGAGGGTTTATCGCTTTAATCTCCCTTTTGCGCTTTATTTAAATGAATTTGTCTTTATTCTCTTATCTAGAAACTTTGTTTATTGCTTTAACATTGCCGATTACCGCAAGCGTAAGTTGTTTGTTTACATGCAATGTATACACCAAAAATTCTTTTAATTTTATTTTCGCCTGCTCTGGGCCTCTTATCAAACTTCGAAACCGAATTTTCATGTCGGCCATATGGCTACATTCGACAGGCGTAACATTCCTATGACATGACATGTGACATCGACATCATCGGAAAAGTTATATTGTAAGCTTTTTTGATTAGTTCATGTTTGTATTTGGCTAGTATTAAACAGCTACTGTGCCAGATATGGGCTCTTCCTTTGCAGTCGTAAATGCTGCTCTTCCAATGGAATTTTCTGAAAAATAACATCGATTTAGGATACGAGAATCTTAACTTTTAGCTAGTAAATCAACGGTAGTACGGAACTAGCGAGATTGCAAAAGACGATAGAGTTTCTGTAGCAATCAAATTTGTCGGGCAAACCCGACTTACGAGAGAAGTTACCTGTTACTTACAGGTAACTTCTCTCGTAATAAATTTTTGCAAGAATGCATAACTAGGCTAATCTCGACATGATTGTTATGCTGCCCTAAAATTGTACATTGTTTCAATGTCGTAATTACCCATTTAATCTTGCCAGAAACTGTATAACGACTCCGAAGAAATGTCTACAACATTTCCCGGTCTTCGAAGCGATGGTTAATCATGACTTATGAATGAAATTGTTTGAATAATAAACGCCGGTTATTGCATTTGACCTTTGCCGACTGTATCATTACTTCACAATATTCAATGGTAAAACTCATTACGAGCTTAAAGGACTTGCCGTTACGTTTATCAGTATTACTAATCTGTAGCTCGTTCGGGCTATTTTCTAGTCTAGTTATCATTCTAAACCTTTTGCTAAACGATAATATAGGCGCAGTTGTGTAACCGTCAAGGGTAGTGCGGACTTGGTCAGACGAGCGTTCTTCGCAGACCTTCGATCTTCCCAGTGACCAACAGTCTTTAGAGTTTGTCGCCTTCTCTTCTTGCTATGTGGCCAAAGTACTCGAGGATTCTGCGGAGGCACAGGGATGAACGTCGGTGTAAAGAATTAATGGTGGTCTGACCAAGTGCCCTACCCTTGACACCACGGTCCACACCGCACTACACACAGCCCAAGACAGGCACAGGTGGCAGACCATCACATAGGTAACGGGATATAATGATCCAGAAAAGAGGTCATGACCCTTAGAATTGAGGAAATCGAAGCAAGGAGGGGGAGGTGTAACCGTCTGTGTAGACGGTTAATTTATCGCTCATCAAAAATGTGTACCAGGAATAGTTGGTAGGTATGTAATATATTTAATTATGAATTGATAACATATTTTAAGTTGGGTAGACTAGTTCTCTCACATCTCTGGCTAGCAAAGACAATATTCAGAGACCAAGACTTAAAACCATTTTATATATAACTGACACGTATCGAACGACGAGTACAGTCAGGAACTGAAGCAGCTACACACAAACAAATTTTCGAAGTCACTTAGTTCTGAAAAGCGTAATTGTTTAATGAGAAAAATGTGAGTTGTATAGATGTTTTAAAATTTTAAAGTGTTTAGTTACTTTTGTTGGTGACTGTACGTTCACGTGGGTAGAGTTCGATAATCACCATGCATCTGCAACGTTTATCACAAATGTAAATTGAGCTTATCACAAACAATAGATTATATCTCTGGCGTAGGTGGAATTCGCTTCACAAGTACTTCAGCGATCTTTTGAATCGATTCCAAAGCGAATGTTTAGTACCTGCGGAGTGGGTCAAGTGGTATCAATAGCTTTTCTTGTAGGCTGTACCGCTAATTCACGTGGGAGGTGTGAAGAGATTTAGAGGCTTGGCACAATGTTCCACGACTTTAGCCGATAACAATACATGTATGCATCTATTGGCACACTTGTTCGTAAGCTTCAAGTTTTCCAACTCTCGAAATTCGTTTTCAAATTTATTCAAAGTGAACATCAGTGTTTCATTGTTTCTTTATTATTTTATGTAGATATCTATTGAAATTTGAACCACACAACACAATCGTTATTTTCGACAGATTTCGTAGTTTATTTAATAGTGTGAAAATCTCTCATCGAGAGTAGGCTGATGGCAGGCTTACCTATAAGTCAAGTGATTTTGTTGATATCAAAACAAAAAAGTTTACCTAGTAGACGAGTCTATTCGCTGCATACATCATTAAAATAGCTTAATAAAGCAGAATTGATACAAACGTATCATAATTATGAGTAAGGATCGAATTGAAATTCACGTTCACACTAACTTATGCTTTGACATGAATCTATAAGTGCTGTTTTTAAGACAAATTTCATTTCACTTTCTCGGTAGCAAGCACATAAATGTTATCTATAATCATATCTAGGTCTGTGGTAGCAAGTTACTTGATGCGGTCAACGCATTAGCAGTTTGTGGTCCTTTAATGTAAAAGCTTCTTGAGTTTTTACTTCAATAAGGCCACAGAGAACGAACAAGACAATAGAAACTGCTTTGTTAATTTTTTAAGGGTAGTATTTAAACGCAAATCATAAAATATCCTTTTTCTATGCAATTAAATACCGAATTCCCATCAAAATTACTGATTGCACAACAAAATATTCAACTCAAAATATCACTAAACACACTACAATTTATTTTCACAGCGCACAGCAATTTTTCCTAAAGTAAAAGCTTTTTTATCAATGCACAACTAATAATCTTAATGCACATTATACATGTTAACTCTTTTTCTTTTAAATATAGCCTCTATTTTTATAATATTTACAGCAGTTTTTCTAGATCAAACAACATTTTATTAGTCACAGTCATCTTATTATTTATTAATTATCACATAATGAGATCAGCAAAAAAAATATAAAATTAGATACAAAATTGTAATTTATTGAATTATTAAAGCAGGTCTTGCTTTCGCGGGGCGTCCACGCTTCCTTTTTTGCCCAATAGGCACATTTTTAGCTTCTGCAGGTGGCGCCACGTACTGTCGTCTGTTACGATCTATGATAATAAGAAATTGGTAGGTAGTATAATATTATTTTATTTAGTGGGTAGATTCAAAAAGGGGTCGGAGTATCACAAAGATTAGCTAGCACTCGCCGGCCGCTGCCGCGGCACGCTCGCTTCGCTCGCTCGGCTCGCGCTATGTTATGGTCGCAGTTCTAACCTAACCTAACCTACTACTTTACCCATAATTGACCTATGCCATAACTATAGCTTTTATTTTTATATTATTTACTCCAGTGACGAAAAAACGCGCGAAGTTTTTCAGTTAAGTTGTTCTGCTTTTAGAAATAATGCAATGTAAAAGGATTTTTTTGTTATAATAATCATTAAATTTACCGAGCATGGCTTCTTGAAAATTAAGACAAATATGATGAACAGATTTTGTTGTACTTACTGGTTAATATGCGACTGGGATAGTTATTTTGCTATGAAATATGGTAAATTTGATGTGCAGTCAGTATTTATGCTATGCATGTAGTATTTTTGTACAAAAATAAATTTAACTGTATTGCATTATGAGGAAAAAAGGAATGTCATATTGATGTGTAATTTCGAATTATCTGCAGTTTGAGTTTTGTTAAACATTTAGTTTATCTGTAGTGAAGTAAGTTATTTGATGCAAAAAAGAATATAAATGATGAGTATGTATTGATAGGCGATTATTTATTTGATATGCAATATAATATATCCCATTTTTTAAACCTCATTGTATTCTTTAAAGTTTTTTGTGTTTTATACTCAAGAAATACTTGTGCTTGTAACTTTGCCCAAGCACGTCACTAAACTGGAGGCATAATAATATGAAGTAGCGCATGTGAAACTATTACGCAGGTAATGTGGTGGAGCTTCCGGCACCGAGTTCGTTTAAATAGCTGGTAATTTGTGGTCCAAATGTTCAAATATCTTTGCACAGTTTTCACTTCCCTAAGGTTACAGAACGGGTACGAAAATGGAAACATATTTATTCAATTTCTTAAACGAGGCGTGATGGCTGACCTATTGTTTAAAGGTTGAAGTGATTGTGTTAAAAGCGTTTGTTTTTCAGTTACGCTATGTTTTTTTAGTAAATGGGTTCGGCTTTTGTGAGATTGAGGCTATGTTTATACAGGGTATCCCAGTTTAGAACCTCAAGCCGGAATCAGGTAATAGACTAACTTGTGACAGTTATTAGAAAATATTAAAAAATCTAAGTGCCACACTTATAAATATATATGCATTTAAAAAAAAAAACGAGAAAATTTACACCATGTGACATAATTTTCGCTACGCTTATTGGTCCAGGACCAATATCGGGGTAATACGATATTTTTTGCTAGAATAATCACCCAATTGTATCAAAAATTACACATTAGATCTGGAAGCTTTGCTTACTGGCAATGATTTTCGATAAATACTACTTGTATTAGTGCCGTAAATAATTTTTAAAAAATAAATAAAAAACTGTTTGGCGACAGACGAAACTTTATACTTTCAGACAACCGAATAATATTCTTATAACAATATTAACCCGTAAGTAATACTTATGTACATTCAATGTTGGCCAAAAACTACTTGATATAAGGCAGCACGCCTAACTGTGTTCCTTTATACGAAACAAAGGTTTGGTTTCGACATTATATTGACATTTTAGCATAATGCCAATTAATAGAACATTGACACCATTTGCTAGAGGAAATGCAAAATAGCTCTAAGTTAACTGTACAATCTAAACCTGATTGTTTTAATCGTTAGTGTCCAAAACTCGGTCGGCTTTTAGGTATCATAGTGAAGCGCTGAATTTAGAGTTTTAATAATAAAACGTAACGGGCCTGAGACATCCTGAGGATGCGAATGCAATTTAATATGATAAACTTGGTTCGGAAAGTTTTTAATGGTTTGTTAATGTTTTTGTTCTACTTAGGTCTTGTCTTACTTCTACTAAATGCAAACTTAATGTCATTGTGGGTAAAAATGCCTGTGTCTGATTAAATTTAGAGAATATGTTAATTAAATTAGAGTGATGGAGTTTTTAGTTTTATTGATTTTCTTAGTAGCATTAAACATGCAACGATTCAAATAATTATTTTATTGAGGCGAGCTTGAGTTTATTTAAATTAGATAAGGTAATTTAATTTATACTTGTCATTGGTATTGGTACTTCCAATGTCGAGTAAAAATTAAATTACATCATCTTAGATCCTTCCATTTCAATCTTATTAAAGATTTGCTTAGATTCAAATTAAAATCAATATACATCATTTCACAATCTATATACATAGTATGTACATACTGTAGTGACCTGCCTATTCGGTCCCTACAGATAGTAATGGCACACTATACTTAAATACTCAATTAAGGATTTTATAACTGGTAATGACTAAAGTATGATGCATGATGATGATTGTTTACATTATTATTATTTTTATTTTTAAAAAGAATTATTAATTTTACAATTATTATGAAATGCTATTAATATTATTATTTAAAATTTAACATAATAATATCTTAATTTATTGTTAGGTATAACTTGAAAGTGTATGAATAACTTGAAATTTACTCCATGTAAATTAAAAAAAAAAAAAAATCTTATAAAATTGTAATTAAGCGTTACAGAAAAAGTGATTGTAGAATGTTTTAGATCTGATATGTTCGTCAGTCAGTTGTAATAGATGTCAAAGATAATAGATGTCAAAATGTAACATTAATTATATTGACGGTTATACTTTCCCAACAATTGGACTGTCAAATTTCATAGAAAATTTTCCCCGGCCTGGGTAAAAGCTGTCAAAATCCATACATTTCTAAAGTTAGACTTGAATTTTATCTGGAACGCGTAGCTTTGCTCGCGCAGTGGGAATCATGTCATTTAAACTTATCGTTGTCTTTAATGAATGCTCTCTGGTTTTATCATAAAGTGAAAACATATAAACAAATAGTACAATAATAATTATCGAAAGTCTTGTCTAATTTTAGAACGATCACAGTTACTAACATCCCCAACGCTACAATCCAAATGAACTAATCGTGAGAAGAGTAGATGGGAAAGATGAATCTACATATAAAATTTAAAACCATGACAATTAAAAAACAATCCACTAAACTCGAGGAAATCCTGTCAAAATGTTTATGCAGTATATCTGAAAATGTATCTTTAGGTAGGCACTATAGAAATTAAGTGATCCTCATTAAATTAAATTGAAAGCCGACCTCAACCCAGAATCGAGCTCCAGTTTTATAACGACCTATGAAAATGTTATGTTGAGATAATGACTTAGTATATTTCTAGCTAAGCTTATGCTATATATATATATATATATATATATATATTTTCATAACATCACACCCATAGAAATCTTAATTAAGATTTCTATGATCACACCTATATTACCCAGAAGGGTGTCGCAGAGGTGAACAACATCCACATTTCACCTGTTATGTTTAGGTCCCATGGGATAGAGGGATATCGCCATCCGCTGGGCACAATTCCAACTCCGTGCTGCTATGGTGAATTTCCTGAAGGATAGTTTACAAATAACACGGAGACCTCGTGGTGAGAGGCGCATAACGGCATAAGCCTACCACTAGACTATCGAGGCAACTCTACTATCTTATACTATTATTTAATTTAATCAAATGAAAAAAGCTTGCTCGCAATAAACCTATCTGTCACATTATAAATTGTTGAGCTGGCAAACATTATTTAAATCGTAAAGCTACTGAAGACATCTACAAATACGTCCGCATATGGATTGCTGCTCAGGAACCGGCAAACAATATACTTTTATTTACCTAATTATTTACTACCTAACACTTGTAGTAGGAATACTACTGCTGGACTTCAGGGTATACAATCGCTCACATATGAAGGTATTGTTATCTCTATTTGCCTTAGATATAAATGTGTGTTACTGAACGGTGCAATTACTCGGATCTGTTGGTTGATAAGTCTGACGATTTTCAACAAAATTTCGTTGCTATGGTAACAATGGCGAGATTTGTATGTGGAACAGGTATGTGTACTGTGCCGCAGTCAGCTGCATTATGCACTAATCGACTAAAAACGACTAGGTATATACAGGGTTATTGGGTAAGTCGACCTAGATCCGTTAAGAGGTGGTAGTTCCCATCATTTCTGACTGATCTGACTATGAAACACCCCACCCTAAACCTAGCCGTTTTCGAGATATTGGACTTAGAAGGTTTTTTTAAAAAATATCCCGATTTCTTAACTATAGCCTATTTTTTTTGTATCCTATGCCTTTTATTTTTTTTTAATTCTGATTTTTGTGTGCCAGATAAGTTTGTTTATAATTCTCAACCCAAAAAGTGCAAGTATCTGAACCACCAGATCGTAGTAGACGATTGATACCGTAAAAAAGTAATTAATTTGAAAAAAAAAAATTGTTTCTTTTAGTAATATTTAAAAAAAAATCTATGGCGTTAGTTCTGCAGATGTTTTAAATAATATCTACGTTCCATTAGCTATCCAACAAGGTATCACAAGCTAGGGTCTTATCACAATTCATAGAAAAAAAATCGATAAAAGGCTCTCAGGTAGCAGTACAAATTTGGGTTCTTTGGTCCTATTGTTCTTCCACGGAGCTGTGGTGCGTGCGAGCGGGACAAACTGACCAGGTGCAAGCGAGATAAAATAATCCCGGCCAATTTGTTGTTATTGTTTCGTTTTAGTCTGCTTCCGTGATTCGTCCGTAGTAGATGCGATATTTAGTGCTCTTCATTTCTTACCCGACTTGGCTTGTATTTCTGGACTGTTTCCTACAAATTGTGACTGTGCTTGTTAACTGGACTTTGAATTGTGCTTCTGAATTGGAACTGTTGAAGATGGCAACCTTCACGAACGAGGAATACGCGGATATTCTACTTTGTTATGGGTACTGCAATGGTGTTTCTGCACGAGCTCGTGACGAATACATTGCACGTTATCCCGGCCGCCGAATACCGGATGTCACTGTCTTTGACGGCGCTTACCGGCGACTCAGAGAGACTGGCTCTGTTTTAAGGCGTCGAGCAGACCTAGGCCGACCACGGATCATTGTTGATGATGAAGATGAAGATAATCAAATAGTTCAACGGTTTAGAGCGGATCCAACTACTTCAACTAATGCTGTTGCCCGAGAACTTGGACTCTCGCAGTGGAAAGTGTGGTTTACGGTAAATACTGCAGGCCTCTACCCCTATCACTACACGCCAGTACATGTTATCGAAGAGGGAGATCCAGTGAGGAGGTTAGACTTTTGTAGATTTATGCTTCATGGAGATTTAGAAGACCCAGCATTTTTAAAACAAATCTTGTGGACAGATGAATCAAAATTTGATAAAGATGGAATTACAAATTACCACAACGCTCATTATTGGGCCCCAAAAGCGCAAAAAAATCCTAACCAGAAGAGGACAAAAGCCGCACAAAGAAGATTTAGTTTAAATGTCTGGATGGGAATCATAGCAAACAAATTAATTGGGCCCTTCTTTCTACCTGATAATTTAAACGGAGAATTTTACGAACATTTTCTAAGAGAAGAGTTACCAAATTTATTAGAGGATTTACCCCTAAATCTGATTAGAAACATGAAGTTCCAACACGACGGTTGCCCTGCACATTACAGAAGAGGGGTCAGGGAATGGCTAGACAACGAGTATCCTAATAGATGGATCGGAAGAGGTGGACCCATACCGTGGCCAGCAAGAAGTCCTGACCTGACTCCCATGGATTTTTATGTGTGGGGACACATGAAGACATTAGTCTACAATGAGAATAATCCAATTGAAACTATTGACATATTAAGACAGAAGATTATTGAGGCTGCTGACGAAATTCGAAGAGACTTAACGACTGTAGTAGTTAAAAGCGGACTAAGACACCGAATGAGAGTGTGTGTGCGAAACAGAGGCGGCCATGTAGAACAAGATTTATAAATTTAAATAAATGTTGTTTAATAATTATTTGTATTGTTTTATTTCGTTTCCTGGCCCAAAAGAGAAGTTTAATCTTAAGTACCATTGTTTTTTTTTACTACCTGGGAGCCTTTTATCGATTTTTTTTCTATGAATTGTGATAAGACCCTAGCTTGTGATACCTTGTTGGATAGCTAATGGAACGTAGATATTATTTAAAATATCTGCAGAACTAACGCCATAGATTTTTTTTTAAATATTACTAAAAGAAACAATTTTTTTTTTCAAATTAATTACTTTTTTACGGTATCAATCGTCTACTACGATCCCATTGGTTCAGATACTTGCACTTTTTGGGTTGAGAATTATAAACAAACTTATCTGGCACACAAAAATCAGAATTAAAAAAAAATAAAAGGCATAGGATACAAAAAAAATAGGCTATAGTTAAGAAATCGGGATATTTTTTAAAAAAACCTTCTAAGTCCAATATCTCGAAAACGGTTAGGTTTAGGGTGGGGTGTTTCATAGTCAGATCAGTCAGAAATGATGGGAACTACCACCTCTTAACGGATCTAGGTCGACTTACCCAATAACCCTGTATAGATATTCTATATCTATAGGCAGTTCAGTAACAAATGAGTCATATAAAAGCAAAGGCAGCAACATCCAGCAGACTTCTGTTGGATGTTACTGATTTAGCAAATATCGAAAATGCAAATATCGGACGAGAATGCCTGCATTTATGTAACTTCTGTCCCAGATAAAAATATGCCTCGGAAGTTGCGAGCGAAAACCAGTTATTAGTGACTCAGAACTGGCTCAAATGACGATGAGAAAATAAATAATAATGAATCATATCCGTTTCTATCAATTCACACCATCGCTATTAACCGACTTTATAAAAAAAGGTTCTGTATTCGATTCGTATTTGTGTATGTATGTATGTAACTTTTATGTTTGCAAATATCTCGAAACTACTGATCCGATTTGATTGCGATTTTTGGTATCCTAATACTTGTGTTTAGAGACAACATTAAGTAAGTACGTTGAGTATAATTTGTCAGGATCTGATGAAGATCTTAAAAGGCAATGGAATTCTTCAAAAACGAACAGTTATTAAACCGCGTTTTGTGCAATCGTTTGTTTGTTAATTGTTTTCCCGATTGTAGTATGCCTTGAAGGGTAATCAGATGTATTATACTTTATAGTGCCACGAAACTTTTTATATTTGGATCGGACATTCTATAAATTCTATTAGCAAATCAAATCGATTACTTCTATAGAATATCTAAACGTATTGCTAACCACTAAAAAAGATAAAACTCCAAAACTCGAAAGCATATTTAATTGCTTTTGACGAGTTAAAATAGTTTTTGATGTCGGTGCTCCTAAATTGAAAATCGAGATTTGATTTCTAAATTGCAATTAAAGTTTTGGAAGTCAGTTAATTTTTTTTTACTATGTGGAGGTCTGGAGTATGGTGTAGATATGACGACCTCTAAAGCTGTGTCTCCAGTGTAAATTTAACCTAACATTGAACGCTATTAGTCAATTCTGATGGCGAATAAAACTCAATTAGTTGTCAAAATGTTATGTTAGATTTGGTCTCAGGAGACACGGCCTAACACAAACGAAACGTCATATTCCGAAATATATTTATGCAACTCACATAAAACCGGCTATTTTATTATCTAATATTTCCACAACTTATGGGTTACTGTCGTGACAATAGGCGATAGGTGAAAGTTGATTCATACTCATAATCCATCAGCACATAAATAATATCAACAGTTATCTGTTTGACAGCTCTAAAATAGCCGATAGCGAAGTTTCTATAATGATTTAGTAGCTATTTAGTAATTTCTGATTATCGTCCAGGTAAGTTGGAACATACTAAATAACTAAATACACCGTGGAAGTGTGGTTGGAGGGAATTGTAACCACACATTCTGCACTTATGTGTGTGTGTAATAAATCCTTAATCTGTGGTTTTGATAAATGTTTTTATATTTATATAATGTTTTATTGTTTTTTTCTACAGGAAAGATTATAAGACAATCGACATAAAAGGTAACGGTAAAAATGAATAAAGATACAATTACAAATTTTATACATAAACTATACTCTATCTAAATAAAATGTTTCTTCGTTATATTTCTTTGACAAGATCTCATTTACATTGTGATTTTCGTACTACATACTCCCATTCAGGCTAGCATAACAAGCACGAGATAGATTTTTTTCTTGTTTTTGTATTATTTCTCCATACAAAAATATGACTAAAACTATCTCAAGCCCCTCATAAATAATGATTAACTCTATCTATCTATACCTTTTACTTCAATAGATATCACATAACATTCGCCTATTGTCTAATTAAATAGTGCACAACAGTGATTGTTACCCACCTTCCCACGAGCCGTGAGAGAGGGAAATTCTCACTTTTTCTGTGACAGTTAATCAAGGAGTGTTCAGTGTATGATTAGCGCAATTCTTAGACGCCAATGGGTATTATGTTGGCTCCAGGAAGCTTAGTACTGTGATTGTGGTACCCTATATTATTTGCGTAACTGATGACCGAGGTGGTAATTGTTTTGCGTGTGATAAATATAACTGTGGCCTTAGAGCCAGATATACATTCGGACTTATCCCTGTTTTATCATCAACTTTTATCTCTTCAAAGCAATAAGAGTTAATAGGTATCTCATAGGTAAGCGTGCTACACCGTAGACCGCATCATCACTTATCATCAGGTGAGATCGCGGCCAAACGCGTACCATCCATCATAAAAAAAAACAAATTATCATGATGGAAATGGTCCCATAATAAATATTTATTCTAAAATCTCGTTGTTATTTATTCTGTGTGAAGTTGTAAAACCAACCTGTATTGTTACTTTGTAGATACTCAAAACCTTCAATGCTGATTGAATGACTTGATATGATGTGTTCACTGAAAATGAGGCTTTAATATTATGCTGAAAACGACAGAGATTACGAGGGACAGCTAAAAATAAAGTGATGACTCTCATTATTCTTTCAGCAACCTTCGAAGTTACAGGTGCGACAGTGATAATAAAATATAAAGCATGGACGTAAACAAATTTTAAAGCCGCCCGTTTACACAGCGTAATGCATTTTCCCACATAAAATCTGTCGTCACGGAATATCTCGTTTACGTTTCAAAAAGCCCTGATTTCGCGTTACAGTGCACAACGTAGTGCGTCGCGTTACAATAAAAGTGTCAACAGTGAAGCCGCTTACGTAGATTTTAAATCGTCTCCCGAAAAGCATTTTATTGATTCAGCAGTGTCGGATGGGGTTTCCAATATGAAGTTACCCCAATACCCCACATTTTATGTTTATGAACCATGCAATTTAAAGGGGGACCCTACTGCCATTATCAACTGGCCCCGTTATCCCGGGGTCCTAGTTCCGGACTTCGTGCTGCTACTGGGAATTTCCTGTTGGTAACTCTCAATATTACTTTTGTTCTTTCGGAAATGGGATTCCTATGCTGAACCGATTATTTCGAGACAATTAAAGCAAGTTTATAATCTATTACTAATAGAATTACGGGACATGAAAAAATGTAAAATCAACGTAAAGATGCTCACAGACCGAATGTACCATTTTTAAAATATATTTCAAATTTCGATTCGTATTCAATTCGAACATTCGAATCTGTAACGTTACATTTCAGTTAGCCTGCGAGCACCGATAGGAATACGATTTGAACGGTACATTCTTAAATAACTGGAAATAAATCCTATAATTCTTACGTGACACGGTACGATATGTTAATTTTATAGAATAGGGCAACACGCATTACAATAATTCTATTCACGGTACGTTGGTTATCCATTATAGTCCATTTACGATAAATACTTTTTTATTTACATGTAGTTGTATTGAATTAAAAGACCGGAAGTTGGTCGCTTCCCAAATTACATCACCATTAAGGAACCTGCGACTCATTGTCAATTTTCTCAGTGTAAACATTGTGCTGACGAATATTTTTGTTTATGGCCGTCTTTGTTATAAAATATCCGATTCACCGTTCAGGATTTGTAATTCTACGAAAATATATTTTAATTCTCACTGTGAGACAAGATCTTGCAGTTGCTGTCAAAGATATTATGTTTAAGCAGCGATAGCCGAGTGGGAGACCGTAGGACTACTAAGTCAATGGTCTCGGGTTCGAACCCACAACACACCTCTGTCAATAATTCGTTAGGATTCGTCTTTTCAAATATATGTGTGTATTTGACATATATAAGTAAATTTTCGCTCGCTAACGGTGAAGGAAAACATCGTGAGGAAATCTGCATGCCTGAGAGTATGCTATATCTGTACGTTGAAGATATTTAAGAAAAAATATACAAGGGATCTTTATAACAGCAGCAGAAGCCAAAACATATTTGTTTAGATTTTTAACTGTCCTGAAGAGAGGTTTTTAATTTAATTGTATATTTTTTTGAACTGCCAATAATATAGGTTTTTTTTAAATCTTTTCCTAAGGAAATTAAAATGTAAAAGTAAATTTGGAATCCAAAGTGTATGAGGTAGTTACTCAATTTAGTAGAAAATAACATTGTGTGTGTGAAATGTATGTTTGTGAACACCCCCGCGACACAGGAGTTATTCCTAGTGCGGGCGTCGTTTTTTAAAAATACAAAATACATCGACATATCGAATTCCACGCGGTCGAAGTCACGGGCAAAGGCTAGTAAAGCAATAAATCAATGTTTCCTCTCTAGCTAAGAAAAATATTAGACTCAATACAATTGGCAGTGCAACGAGACCATAGAATTGTACGCAGCGGGCATGTTTTGTTGTAAGTTTGTACAATGTTCACCCATGGATGTTTGTCTATGGCCATTTGTCTTTGTACGGCAGACTTAGAACAATTATTGCTAACATGTTATGTGTGACAACGGTTCAGGAACAAAGCTCGAATGCTAATAATGGCAACTACACATTTGCTTGCATATTTTGTATAAGTTAAAAATCTTAAAATGTGGGTGTTTTCGTGCTTGTAAATTGTAAACAAAAGATATACCTGGGCTAGAATATGGAAGAAAACTACAGGCTTCACTTTTTGGTGACTGCAGCTCGCTTCACCTTCGAAGAAACAGTTGTTTTGGACGTAGCTACTTGTTTCGGATTGGCGTCCGCGCAGCAGCTGTTCAGTTCGCTAACCGAGGTTATACGGCGCCGGCTGCCAGATACCAGCACGTACACACTGCCTTCTCTGGTCCAAGTTTTGTTTAACCCGAGTTTCTCACGTGCCAACATGAACAGATCATGGCGACTTTTGATGAGGAACTCTGAAAAAGTCACACCGGAGCCTTTTAGCTTGGTCTTGTCAAACCACACCTTGTCTCTGATGTTCGCACGTTGGAGTTTGACGAGGATGGGTCTTGGCTTCTTTGAAGATGATGGACGTCCCATTCGGTGACATCGTTGAATATCACTAGTGGAAAAGTCAGCCAATTCAAGGCGCTGCTTGACAATATTCACAATGACCCTCTCTGTGACCTCATCCTTCTCCTCAGGGATCCCATGTAGGAGGAGCATTTTCCGGCGCCTCTGGACTTCGATGGTATCAACTGACTCCGATAAAGCCTCAATCTGCTTCTGTAGTAAGCCTAGAGTTGCTGTGATGAAGGCTTTAAAAGCAGCAAACTCAGCGGCTATATTTGCAGTGTTTCCTGGTGCTGAACTCAGAAAATCAGCCTCAAAGGATGCCATTTTTCGGTGGAACTCCTCCCTTACAACTACAATAGTAGCATTCAGTGTAGACTCCATTGTTGGTGAAAAGTGCAGTGAGGTGATAGAGTTAAGTAGAGGTAGTAATATAGTGAGAAAGGAAATAAAGAACGGAAAGATAACACAACAACTGGCAGGTAACTACTTTAGTTCATAAATAGTGGCATAAAAATTAAATAAATACTGTATTTTATTATTAAATTATTAAATTTAAACATAGAGCAGTAAAAACGCGACTAGTCCTTTCAACTACCCTCAGAAGAAAAAAAAAAAAGATTTGTTATTCGAAAGTCCCGGCGAGCATGAATCTAAAGGAGTTTGTAGCTTTTCCGAACTTTTTGTGGCTTCCCACATTGGCCTCCAATCCTAAAAGTTCGATTGAGGAAAGCGTAGCAGCTTTTATTCTTGCGGTAATTTTTCGGCTTTTGGCGCGAGCCTTTAAGTTTTGAATGTAGCATACAATGTAGTAATACTCGTTAAGTTAAATGATTGATTGTTTCTTTATTTATGTAATACGATCTTATCCTCCACGTATTATCATATGGCCTAAAACACTTAACAATCCTTGAAAACATTGTTAATTATCTGCAAAAAATCTATTATCTTCTGGTATTGTAAACTGGCCTAATGCACCTATATTTGCTATTCAAAACTACCTAGGTTTGTTGAGCGATATTCAAAGGCACCTTACGTAAATACTTCTCGATTGGACCAGCGAAGTATGATCAAGGAATGATCTCAACTATCCGTTTATGACATCGCGGGCTAAGACATTGATACATCAATATTGATATTCTCATAACAGTTTACATCTTTGTTTACGCAAAAGGAAGTCGGCACTAAAATCATCAATATACATAGAACCACTTATGAGAATATTGGCCCCCATGGGGTTACCCTCATCCCTCGGGCGATATCTAAGCCAATATGAACAGTAAAAGTTGATTATACGACATGATTTTTGAGTGGCCCCCTAGGTATGTAGTAAAAAATTACATTAGCAAATATAATACTGAACATGCATTTAAATTTTTGTTTGCGTTTAGGATCAATAAGAGGACGGTATGTATAATTCGCTTCATTAGTTGTACGCAGCATTGACTTTATTATATTACTGAAATCCTTCGGAAATGCACGTGTGATAATTATGTTGTTTGCTATTAAACGATGTGAAAAATATTTTCAACAAAAATACATGTGTAATTTGTCATTATATTGTGCCAATACATGATTCGTTGACACCAAAATGTTTAGCTATCGCAAATATTTAATCACATTAGTTCGATCGAGGCACCCCGCCTCTTTCCAAGTACTTAATTGCAATTATTTTCTTAGCGACAATGAACTTATAAAAGCTTAGTAAAGTTTTGTATTGTGTTATTTGTATTGTGCCCGAGTTATAAAGTAAAATTGCTGACAGCCATTTAGTTTTTATTGGATTTATTGCCCTGTAATTGAAAAGCCAGACACATATTAATTATTGCCGACACACAAGATCAAAGGCAGTTACCAGTTATTGCAGAATGTGAAAAATTTTAGACGACGTCAGAACTTCATGGTTAGTTAGCATTAAATTTACAAGGTATGGCTAAAAGTCAGTTGAGATGCTATTGATATCTATTAAATTGAGTCTGAATTTCAATTTTGAGCTGTTGAAATCTAAGTAAATAAGCAATACTCACAAAACTGAGAGTATAGACTAAAATGAAGTTGCTTTTCTTATATTCCTCATTTGCGGACTGTTTTAGTGTGTAACAGGCATAATACATCAGTTTTCTGAGCAGCAAAGCATTTTTCCAGAGACCGTCCCGTTTGCTACATAACTCGCAGAGCATACTTGATGATGGGTATATGAACCTATATAGATATAAATAAGTATAAAGTTTTTATAGCTTTAAATTTGTTCCTGTGAATGATAGAACGCTTAAAGAATGGCGATGAGTGGCGCGTGCGATAACGTGTGTGGACGGTATAGCACGTCTCTATAATGTTTGTGTATATTGGAGTGCGGTCATCATCGGTGCTTATGCAAAATTATGTTTACGAATATTATGACATGATATTATGACTGTTGTGCCAGTTACTAGTAGTAGATCTAGTAATTTTTGCGTCAAAGGTCCCCATCATTGCCTTAACGTAACGTTACGTAACGTAACACTGCAGTACCTTCTAAAGAGACAGGTGGAAAAAAAGACGAAAGTGCATCATACCGTAAGCTTGTTGCATAAAAGCTCTATCACGCACATAGCAATGTTATTATTTTTATACTGAATTGCCAAAAACCAGCAGGCAAAAAATTTGGGAAAAGAAATAAACACCAAAATTTGATTATTATTACGTGATAAACAAAGATAAGAATATTAGTCCCAACGAATAAAATTCAAATGAAACAATCTCAATAATTCCAAGTCAAAATAAATTTTAATCTTTCGTCAAGTTGTCACTGAATTTGTCGCCAGTTAAATTTTGAGCACGAGTTACCCCTCGTAGGGGTCTATTAAATTTATTGCTTGTAAAACGAGGAGCTAATTTAGAGTTACATTTTATTGTGTTAACTTAACTAGTTTAAGCGGTGGCACCACGGGTGTTCCTGGCGTCAAACACAGAGAAGTTAAGACCCACACACATGACACAGTTTGGTTGGCAATTTCAACTCGAGTTTGCTGGATGCCGGGATGTTGATATGGTAATGCATTTCAAATTGACGTTTGTATATTACAAACTGATTCGATTTAAAAAAATGGAATTTTGAGTAAGCTGAACCAGTTGGCAGTGCAATGAGACGTTAAAAATTGATAGATATTGGTTTCATTAAAACTGACGTGAGTTTGTAACATTATTCAAATGATTAAATACGCAGTAGAGAGAGCGATACATCGCGCCTGAGTCGCAGCCATTTTTGCATACTCAGGCGTGACGTATCGCACTCTCTTGAAAATGCCTAAAAGTATAGGTGAAACCGCGGTCGACTAAATAGACCAACATTACGTGAGTACCCGTATTTCATCATTTGAATAATAATTGTTTCACTTTGATGAGTCATATTGATTTGGAAAGACTCAATAATACAAAAGAATCATTATCATGTCTTTTCAAATCAATACGAATTTCACCGCATCTTAAAATATGTGATATATTAAATATTATATTTTCTCATTACAGACATTCGTCTATACGCGTATTATTTTATTGACACTTCCAGAAAGGGAAAACTCGATATACATGAACAAAAACAAATAGCTAGGTAGCTTTTTATTAGCCATATGTAATGTGTAATAAAGCAGTGGGGTGTGTGTGTTTTTACGACTTCCCCTAAAGAGAACGGGCTAGCTCGGTTGCAGAATAATATTTGTATTTATAGAAAATGTTTATAAGGCAACGCAAGAAAACATAGATAACATTTGTTCGGAAGTTAATTGGAGTTGTTGTTGTTTTCATTTCGTCATATACTTTAGAAGAAAAATGTAAAATAGGACGATAGTAACGTTCTAATAGCAATGGATAGTTGGTACTTAAATTTAATTCAATAATTATTATATTCAATATTAGTCATACAAGCTGTAGTGACCAACTAAGTAACCAATAAATAAAATGGTGGACTTCTATGGTGGGATTGTAACACTAATGTGCCTAACTCGTACACTAAATTAGGTCATACCAAATTACCAAGTGTTATATTTCTACTAATTAAAGACAAATACACGTGATTCACCGTAGAATATTTTGCTCTGCTGTAAAACGTTGCGCTCCCCTGAACATTAGTTGGTCTCGCCCCCCAGAGAGCAGCTTTTTTCGGGATGAAAAGTGCGACCAAACGCAAATCCGTCTCGGGGGATGACGGGTTTTCCTGCCTTTTTTGGACATGCCACGTTGTCGTTTTTGATTTGTCGTGTCATCTATAGAGAGGGAGCTTCTAATATCAAAACTAGCTGTACGGATCTACGGAGTCCGTCAGATTGGATTATGCTTCAGGTCGACGAATATGGATGGACATTTCCGGGAAATATTCTGGTTTGAAGGTTTGTAGAGCTAGAGTTGTTGGAATAAATTATTGTTTTGTAATCAAAAGCGTATTTTAAGTAAAAGGTCAAAAGAACAATAACGGGAAATCAGCTGTTTAATTTGAAATTTTAGCTGAGGCAAAACATTTGGAGAATCTACATATCTTAATGCTTGTTGAATTAGTTTTGATTTAAGTCGATGCTGGGAAAATACATTCACCACGACTCGATGAAAGTTTAATTATAATTTATTTATTTATTTATTTCATACAGGCACTTTACAGCTTACAGGCAGTAGGTAAATAATTTACATTGGAACACTAAGCCAATTACGAAGTACACAATAGAACATTAACAATGTAATCTGAGAGTTAAAATATTCACATGCAAATCTATATTTTAATACAAAAAATATGGATGTTTAAAGATGTATATAAATGTCTGTGTAGTGAATTTTCTGTGCCTCGTGAGTTTATCGTGACTAATAAGATTTATTATTGAGAGATCTTATAATGAGTCAATTAATAATAAAAAAGGCTTGATGAACCATAAGCAAAATATCGCTAAACAGTTCTTAAAAAAAAGCGAAGCGAAGCGGCCGTGGCGCAATGGATAAGGTATCGGTCTTACGATCGAGAGGTCGTGGGTTCGAATCCTGGCCATTACACCACGGACGTGAACTTCCTCCTAACACAAGCGAATTAAGCTTAGCTGGAGGGAGTTAACAAGAATACTAGTAATTTGTATTTGCAAATTACTAGTACCTGAGCTTATTAAAAAAAAAAAACCGTAGGAATATTGCAAATATTATTTAGGAAAAAGGTGAAGTTACAAAACTTATTCAATATGTTATAAGTGACTATAAATTTCAGGTGAATGACTCCTCTAGCTTTTTTCAATCACTGATTCTCTATACATCTCAAAGTATTTACCATAAGTATTTATTTAAATGTTGTCACATTTTGGACATATTGGACCATTGTTTGGTAAGCGGTTGGCATATTGATGACGTGGCACGTGCCTGTCTCCTTTCGTCTTATCCTGTCCGTCGAATACCAAATGTACCGGACGTTCTCAGAAATGCTTCTTAGTATTCCGGCTATTTGAATAAAGTAATTGTACGCCAATTTGGTTTGGTTTGGCAATACTGCCGTGTTTATTTGACTGTTTGTAAGATATCTAAATTGGATTGATGATTGAAATGTTATTAAGATTTGTAAAAATATTTGGAAATTGTGACATGTGGGTTAATACTTCTCTGCGATATCCTTCTAGGTTATATAGGCGCGATGGTATATATAATATGTGAGTTTAAAATTTCAGCCGCGGTACCGCCAGCGTAATACGATGAAATTTTATCTTAAAAATACGTCTGCTTTCAATATTTCAGCCTGAATCGGCATCAAGCAATTAGAGACGAAAATGGCAATAACCAATTTTGGCCGCGGTTTGTGGCTACCCAGCGCAAATAAAAGTGTCTGTGATTCGATTGTAGTCACAATATGACGTAATTTGATGACGAACTGGAACCCGATATTAAATTTTTGTTAGATGCTTCAATTGTTCTTTAAAATAATTATGAATAAGTAAATATATTAGTAAGTAATTAATGATTATTCTGTAGATCATTATTAAGTACTTACACATCGTAATATATGATGTGAATTAGGGGTTTAACTAGGGTTTTGCAGAAGGATGTTGGTGTTAGTTCATAACCTAAGCTTACGATACTTCTGAATAATTAGCGGTCTATCTAACTAATGTTTCATACGATTTCGTAACATCCGGCGATAAGAAACAAGGAATTGTGCGGGTGGGACTGCGGGTAAAAGTTAGTTAATTTTCATATAACTACAAAAATAAACATTGCGGCATGCCCTCATCAAATGCTAATCTAATAAAAATGATACGTACAGCGTGTGCGTAAACACTACATAGCTTTACTTTGACCAAGCTATATTAACTTTGCCTCGTCTGCTATCTGATTTTCGACTCTAAGAAAAAGCTGTTAAGGTTATAAATTGATTTATTGTAGTAATAAATAGTTGTACAGTATTTTGGCACGTGCTCTACTCGTATTGAATGATTAAAGCTCTGGCACACTGAACGCGACGTGAGCGCGCGCGAGTTCCTGTTGTCTGCGAGCAAATTGTCTCTAGTAGTAACTCGTGCGATAAATAGAGTCATTATTATATTACAGTGCAATACATACTTTATTTTTTAAGAAACAAAACACGTGAACAAAACATTTACGATGATTTTGTTTCGTTTAGATTGAAAGAAAATGTAGTATGTAGTTGTATTTGTACTGACTTTAGCTTTAAATAGTTCCTGATTAGAAGAAAACGGTAAGTATTAAAAGCTTCTTCTATTATATTCGACCGGATGGCGGAGTGGGTAGTGTACCTGCCTGCGACGCCGCGGTCGCGGGTTCGATTCCCACTTAAGACAAATCTTTGTGTGCATGAACATGGCGGTTTGTCTTAGTCTGGGTGTTTCTATGTATAATAAGTATGTATTTACAAAAGAAAAGTATATATATATGTGTTAGTATTAGTTATTCTAGTACCCATATTACAAGCTCTGCTTAGTTTGGGACTAGATGGCGTTGTGTGTGAGTTGTGAAATATTTATTTATTGTGTGAAATATTTTGCGAAATATTTATTAACCGACTTCAAAAAAAGGAGGAGGTTCTCAATTCGGTTGTATTTTTTTTTTTTATGTTTGTTCGCCGATTACTCGAAGATCCCTGGACCGATTTGAGAAATTCTTTTTTTGTTTGAAAGGATATACTTGTCATGTGGTCCCATTTTTTTTAAGTCACGTTCTGATGATGGGATCCTAGAGAAATCGAGGGCAACCCTCAAATTTAAAAGGCTTTTATATTGTTTTTTGTATATTATCTAAAGCTACTCGGATATTTGCATCTAGTAGTCAGCATTTTATGTTGCTGAGCTGATGCTGGAAGGTACAACTCCTCAACGGTTAGGAGTACGGGGATTATTATTAATAAGTTTTCCGTCTCAAGTAACCGTCGTCTCCTCATTCGAGAAACATTTCTGCTCGGTGTACCCATCACTTAAAATCGTAAAATAAAATAATTTTTAACAAAAAAAAAAACCGACTTCAAAAAGTAGGTAAACTAAAAAGCAAAAAATAAATTTACTTCGCACAAAATAATAGGTTTTTTCATTTATTTAAATAGAAATTATTAAATAATTATTTTATAATTCTGAAGTCGGTGCCACGTAAACAATAACTCTGTATAGATAATATCAATCTTTCTAACAACTATTTTCTGACTGAATATTAGTTCTTAATTATCCGATTTACTTGGCACCGACTTCAGAATTATAAAATAATTATTTAATAATTTCTATTTAAATAAATGAAAAAACCTATTATTTTGTGCGAAGTAAATTTATTTTTTGCTTTTTAGTTTACCTACTTTTTGAAGTCGGTTTTTTTTTTGTTAAATTTTTTTTTTTTATATTGTTTTTTCCTACCTAACCTGCAAAGTTAAAGGATCTGACCAAAGATATGACCTCCGAAACGTTTTACCTCGACTCAAATCTAAATAAATTGTATTACCAACGCGCCACCAACGTCACATCATCGTCTAGTCTGCTAGACCCTTTACACTACGCAGCAGTTTTTGTTATGCCAAAAGCGTGTTGATATTCAACGCTATTATATAGCTTAGATCATATTATAATCGATGCGATGTCAAATGAATTCGTTTTAGTATTCGCGGTATGTAGCCAACGGTGTATAGCCTTTGTATTGAAATAGCTTGTCGGCTTGGTGATCTAACTTTATGAGCAGTAAACCGACGGATAGACAGGTGGTCTTGCCGTGACACGTAGATATGCGCTGTTGAATATAAACAGTGTATTTCTAGTTGGTTGATATCATGATCTAATGTGATTGGTCTGCTCTTTATGTGATTCCGGCACAACGCCTGTGCCGAGAGTTGGTACACACTAAGGATTTTTCTTTAAGCGTTGGACCGTAAACGCGTAAAAAGCAGAGCGTCCTCATTAGATCATGGTTGATACCTATTTTAGTACACAATTTACTGGCGGTAGACCTCATATAAAGAAGAAACGGTGATGCTTCCTTCGTCTTTTCGCTCTATTTAACCTGTAACCAAAAATTCCCATCAAATAAGTTGGTGGTTCAAGAGCCCGTAGCGAAAACATTACGTATATTGTACCCATTGTGTTCCTTACAACTATTTTACGTGTTGTATACGGTAACATATCAAATGTAGGTAGTGGCAAGCAAAATATTAAGAAGGCAGATAGAGTATTAAAATCAATAATTATCTGCTTGATCAGAACTTATCTAAGCGTAACGATTATAGTATCTGTAATTGAAACATTAATCACACTGGTATATTACACTAACTCTTACGAGTTGGTATAATAATATTGTGCCTAGTCGAACATGACTCATGGTAATAGTAATTCAATTTAATATTTTAGCTGGCCCTGAGCACTGTTACAGGACGGAACAGCTGGCTAAGTGCATAGTATCGTGTAAGTAGGCCAAGCCAATATGTTAAAAATGTATGGCGAAGCGTTCAAAGGCTTTAAAGTTAGTAGCACTTAATGCAGACAATTTGAATGTGAGAACTCAACACTTGCGGGAATAAACGTGTTAGGAACTACAACTTGTTTGAGAAGAATAAAAGAAACGTTAAAGATTTGTTTGAAGTCGGGTTTTAGTTGTAGTATACTACACATCAGGATTTTGTATGTACCTACTACTCGTGAGAGTGGTTTAACTATAAAAACAATTTAGGGGAAAATCCAAATTATTAAATTAATTACTTATATTCTATAAGTAATTAATTTAATAATTTGGATTTTTACATTAGATAGAACGCCAAAAGCAGTAACACTGTCCAATAGTCCCAATGACAAGGTCAAATATACACATTCACTCACACAAGCACACCCAGTCTCAAAACAAATCTTTGCGAATCACACAAAGATTTGTCCCATGTGAGGATCGAACCCACAAAACCAGTGCAGTGGAAAGCGGCGAGGCGGCCGCTTAAACCAAAACACCACACAAAAGAATACACTACCAATATTTGACTCCAGTGCACGATTACAAATTCTTTGTGCTTCAATTTTATGCATCTTAATTTACAAAACCAATCTACGTAAGTAAAAGAAAAACCAGGGGTATACCACAAGGAAAATACCGCTTGTGTTCCTACCGAAGCTTCAGATGGCAAGCAAGGAACTCTATCTTAACCGATCTCAGATAATTTGCAATCAAAGATAAGATGACCTAGCTCTCAGGACAATGCACCCATAAGCCGGGCTCCATACAGATTGGATGCAAGTACTTTGAATTTTGAGGGCAGCCTCTATTTAAGCTGCTTCTGAACTGAACAGTCGGAATGAAAATGCAACTGAACGAGCATACTGCTATTATGCAAACTGCTATAGCTTTTGTATTGCAGACCAATTTTATACGAACTTTGTTTTAGGACTATTTTTATTTTGGTTTTATTTAATAACTATTGTTTTAAAAACTAGGAATATTTGATCAAACGGAATATTTACCCAGTGGTATACTGAGAAAGTTCCTCCGTGTTCCTCCGAAAGTAGTGCCGAAATATCTTTAATTAATTTAAGCAAATACACATTATTATTGATAATTAATGAGTATATTCTTTCGAAGCTTATACCGAATGTACCATGGGTACTGTAGCCAACGACCGTATAGAGGTATATATTTATGTTTGTTGACTTCAGGAGGACCTGATGTAACTACAGCCGATAGCCATCAACACACAACCCACAGATTTGTCGCTACAATCAACGAGCTTGGATATAGGCTTCAGACCTCGCGTATTATTACAGAGCCTAATTTCAGCACTTAACTCCGTGTCCTTGCCGGCACAGTACTCTAGTGCAAGCAACTATTTGGCTACAGATCAAAGGTGAGACAGTATTTCTCTTTTCTAATGCTTACAAAACTTGTTTAATTTAAGATTATTATAAGGTCCGAATCACTAATAATATCGATATAAGCGCGCTAAAAGTCATTCGATACGGCTTTAACTGTGGCTAAAATCGCGCACAATGCTTTTAAACTATCTTTTAGTTTGTATGCAATTCAATTAATTATTAAATCAACTTTGACATAATGGCTATGAACAAACATGCATTTTTGTGTTAAAGATAATGATTTATCTATAAAAATAGATAAAAACAGAATAATGTTAAAATTAAACGTTAGTTTGGAAACACGGCGCTCGAGAGTCTACTATTAAGTAGGTAAAGCTTATTGCCATAGTAGAATGTCTGACAGATGATATGTTCCACTTAATCCTCTATCAGTATCAGAAGCTTGTTTACTGCATCGTATCTAAATCGATGATCTGTGCACGCCCAAGGCGTCATTGTTCGGTAACGTACAGATATTGTATTGTGTAAGTGATATCAGGGTATAATATAGAACAGGCTGTGTGCAAAATACATAGAGGTTAACCAAGCAGATCTGCATGCAAATAATATAGCAGTTACGTGATTCTCTGTAGGCTGTTATTGTTTGGTTTAAAAATAGTTTCCACCGGCTATGTTCGTGTGATGTGTCGGTTAAAAATAGTCTTTAAATATCTCCATACTAATTTGCATCAACTTAAATTTTCATTGAAGATATACAGAGCTACTTTTGCGTCTCTACATACCTTGTAAAGAAAAAGTCGCTTTCGGAGCGTTCTGTTCATATGGTGCTTTGATCTACCCATCAGATTTCAAAATAATTTTCATTAAATGATATAAGTGAAAAATGTATAATACACGTATAACTATTATAGTAAAGGAAAGCCAATAATTTCAAAGATTTATAGCAGTTCTTAGTGTGAAATGTGGGCGGGTCGCTAGTTTTAGCAAGCGAAAATGCTAAAAGTCTTTTTAAAAGACTATTAAGCAGTTAAAAAGCTCGAAATATCTGAATATAACTGTAAAAGTATACTTTACCCTGGTACATACACACTTCATGGTCTATTGAACTCCAGAATAGACAGCTGACACTCCAAATACAGTATCTTCCATATCCATACAATTTTACGACTGCTTGTCCATTGACACTAAATAACTAAGAGCATGAGAATCGGGTCACGAGGCGTTGTTGGTGGTTACGTAGGCGACTAGAGATGGTCATTATCGCAACAGCAAATTACGCAATGAAATATAAAAACGTAATGGATAATTCACTGTCCAAGATATCATTATTTGACTGTTTCATTATTCATTATTGATAGATTATTCGTTTTTTACCTCCGCGATTTAGTCGCGTAAGCGATTCTCGAACTCGGTCTTCCCGGCACGGCAGCAGGACTCGCGATGCGTGTGAAGAAGACCATTATACCAACCAATAAGTATAAGAAAGAGATAGAGCGCTGTGCGGTGTGGTCAAGTACGTCAGTAATGTTGATTACGATTTTGGTCTTTAACGAGCGTGAAATAATGTTAATTTTAGAGTGGAGTTTTATAAAAACAGTAACGATCGACAACAGTTGTTTTGGTTCGAAATTTCGGTATAATTTTTGCATTTCATTGCAGTTTTGGGTTGTTTCCTAGCGGCACGGTCATTATCGCGATCGCGAATGCAATTTTGCGGTGTTTATTTACGTGTAAATAATAGAGTATTTTTGTGTTTTAACTTGTATAGTGTCCTTGTTGTAATAAAACTGTAAAAAATATTGTTGTAAAAATAGTAGTTTAGGTATTTTAACTTTTGACAATATTTTATATTTGGTTTTTTTTACCAGTCAAAGAAAGGTTTTTTTATTATAATATTCATTCTTATTCTGACAGTCCTAAGCCTGTAACAAAGTATGAAGGGAAGTTTATTGATTATTGCTACTTGTTTCCTTAAAAATGTTACACATTATTATAATATTTCTCATTTTTGTCTAGTTCTCATTGTGACATTCATTACTAAAAACTGTTGTTTTGCAGTCAGCAGATTTCAATAACGGAAAACGAACAGCTGTTTTCAGTAATGAATATTCAGTAATAATATTACGCGGCATTGATTACTCGAATTGAGTCGTTATTGCCATCTCTATAGGCGACACTTTACTACCAGTATCCAGTAGTGGCCTCTCGAAAGGTTCTAACTATAGATGGACAAATAAGTAAAAATGATGATGGGCCGATTATGGGCTTGGTCGACTAGTCGGCAACAGCATGTGGGGTGGCCGATTATAAAATGTGGTAAAACTTAAATGCATATAAACCATTATAGTTTGTAGTGTTCGTTGCACCACCACTTGCAGTATATTTCAAAACGACATAAGTTATGTAGCTCTTCGTATCCTAGATTATTGGTATTTATTGTAAAGCTGACTCGGGACATTTCTAGTTAAAAAGCATCCCACCCAATTCGTTGGTACATGTTTTGATCCGTTAAGGAGCATAATTTTTATAGTGTTTTGGCATTAGTGCAAACCTGTAACTCATGTCTCTTCAAAGCAAGAGTAAAAAGAAATCTCAAAGGTAAAAGTGCTCAATCGAGGACACATCGCTTCATCACTTACCGTCAGGTGAGATCGTGGTCAAATGTGTGGCTGTGCCATCCACTATTTGAAAAAAAAAAACATATCTAGATGCATAGTGGTCATACGAAAAGTTCCAACACATTACCCACCTCATTCCGTGACCGTGCCTATCAAGGTAAATTGGAACAACCAAAAATAGAAGCTCATTTATTATTACCAAGTTTCAGTAGTACGCTAATGTTTTGTTTTTATTTAAATCTTGATGCCCACACTTCTTTAATAGTCCTTTACCACACAATAATATTATTTAACAAAGAATCAGAAGAAATTATTTTTGGACCACTACGTGAAGCGATGCCACAATTCCAGTACGGTAAGTTTTTTAGTAGAGCACGTTAAACCTTTATTACCTTTATTATTACCCATAGTATTACTTATTATTAGATAGTATTATTGGGGTGCATGAAAGGAGCCTCCCCGAGTGCCGTACACAACGATTCCCAACGTCCGGCGCACCCTGGGCAATTCACGGGTTCTCCAAAGCAAATTGGCTAATCCTTTCACCACGATGGCAAGTCAAACTAAAATTTGACTCAGCCATCGACACGACGAAGAAGAAGAAGTATTACTACCCATAACGACTATCAATTATGATAGTAACTTAGTCAGAGTTATTAAAGTCTGACAGATTATCTAACAAATATCGTAGTATCGTATTGCCTCGTACTGGGTTGTGGAAGTTTGAAGGCAGTTGCTGCATCTAAAATCCTGATAGGTATTTAGCTTAATTCATTTTACGAAGCCACAATGTAATTAGAAATGGCTCGGCGAATATGTGCTCTTATTCAATGCAGTACTGGGATTAGACACTATTTACTCTGCACTATTTCTATTCTGTGCCTATGGAACAAAACAAATCGAAGGCCATTTGTTACTTCTGTACCGATTTAGTTTCAGTTCGCTGGCATATGTAGCGAGCTAAATTCAGGACGAGGCAGAAATAGAAACTATTGTATGTAATGTATGTAAGTTCTATACGCAAAATCAATTCTGTTATACGTAAAAAAATGGACGATACTATAAGACTTTTCACTAAATTCGGAGTACCGGCAACACGCTCCATCTTACATGCGAACAGCCTCTAATTGCAATGAAAATTTTAATTTGCTCAAGTAAGACTGAGCGTGTAGCCGACAAAAGGACTTGTTTGCACTTAGTATTTATGTAAGTAAGATGGAGAGCGAAAAAAAAGACATAATTTTTTACCTAGTAATTTGTAATTACATAAAGTTTTTGAATTAAGAATGCCTTAACAATTTAAGCATATTGGCTTAAAACATTGATTTAATTCTTTTTTAAGCATAAATCTTTGTACCGCATAACTAGTAAACCAAAGAGAAATTATTAAATTCTATTGTCTAGAAACAGTAATAGTACACTAGTAACTGGTATCTAGTAGCTCAAACAGAGCAGGCAGGCGTGCGAAGCTTCCTGTACCGCCCACTCGTGCAACCGGAATTCACTGTTAATTATTTATGTTAATGCTATTGATAACTGCTACTGCTACTTGTCAACTGGAAGCTATTCAACGGCATTGAACTGTTTATGTGTCAGGGTTATTGTAACACGTAATAGTTAAATGGTGATGAATGATTGTGATGTGAACACAGGCTGTCTATAAAAAAATAAAAAGAGTTTTCATACAATTATTAGTGAGATCTATGATGGATTTTCTTTTGTTTTTGGAACGCAGTTTCTTATCGCGCGTTGCGAAAGGGGGCTAGACGGAAAATATTAAGACCAAAAGTTGTAAAAACATATTAAGACCAACAGTTGTAACGACTTACAACTATAGCACTATAGCAATGATAGCGACTTTTGTTGAGTGTATACAAGTTTTTTGTACATAATAAATAATAAAAAATAATAACAATATTATTGATAATATCAATAATATTGTTATCCATATTATGGATATTGCTGATGGAGTTAGGTAAGTAGAGATTTTATACAGACAAAAATAAGGGTGTCCCTTGACATCTCTCATTTGTATAGGAACTATTTGATATCAATAAATACAAGGTTAATATATTAATAATATTCAGTGTTTTAGAATCAGTGCTCCATAATAATGAGTCAAAGGTGTCGAAAATCGGTCTATCACTGTTTTATTTTAAAATAATTTGAGCTCGTTAATTATTCATAATAATGATAACTGCTACTTGTCAACTGGCACTAGGTAAACAGCTTTGAACTAGTTACGTGTCACAGCTATGGTAACGCATTGTCGTTATTTAGATAAACGATTGTGATAACATAAACATGATATGAAACTGTTGGCATATTGTAGCGTGTCGTTTAATGATGGCCATTAAATTGAGAGAATATTGGCGCGGTCAATGATGGAAATGATTATGTAACGATAAAATCGTTTTAGTTTAGGCAAATGAGGTCATAAATAGTGCATCAGTTTGTTATGAAGCTATTTAAGAGAACTAAAAATAAAGGCACACAGTTTTCACTTCCAAAACACTGGAGTTAAAACAATTAATATTTTGGTTTTAAAAAGATAACTCTGGCATCTACAAATATAACTTAGACTATAATGATAACAATAAATAGCAAAATTGACCCGTGGTATTTCCGAGGAACTGATATAATATCTGCCTGACAATAATGACAAAATTAATCTGAGTCATAGAACGACTGCAGCGGTAGAGGGGGTTGACCTAGACTGACCTAGAGTAATTTGACTTTAAATAAGGAATGCATGTAAGCTAACATTTATAAAGCCACAAGTAAAACATAACGTAACCTACCAAACCTTTTCAACCACGCAGTGGTTGGTGAAATGTTTAAAAATAAAAGAATGTTTTCAAGACCTCGCGGATGTTGCATACAGCCTGAAACAATTCTGGCACACAATTGTTTCCGAACGGCGGACGGCTGCCGGCATTCTTCACTTACCTACTATGAAAGGCACTCGCGACTACATGTCGGAACTAGACATGGGCGCCGCCCCCAAATATTGCGGCGGCGGCGTGCTGATGAATCTCGCTCGGCGGCGGCGTGGCGCCGGCGGCTCGGCTGATTTATGATGATGTGAAAGATTTTTACACTGAATTTTCATACTGCAATGAAAATTCAGTGTAAAAATCTTAAAAAAAACCAACAATGCAATGACTCACTTTATTTATCAAAAAATAAAAGAAAACTGTTCAAGTTAGGCGAAATTATTTTTTTAGATAATTTTGGCATTCCTTGTAGTTATCGTGCAAAAAAAATATTTTATTCACACTTTGTGGACTCAACCGAGATCTTTTTGCAGAAAGTATCATTCCAGCTACAGAAAATACCCTCTCACTTGGGGTCCCTGTAGCGGGTACGCATAGCAAAGCTCTGGCAAAGGTAGACAGCCAAGGAAAATCTTTCTTCTTTTCGTTCCAAAAACATAAAAGATCCTCATTACCGATATCCGTAGATCCAACAGCAGAAGCGAGATATCGCCAACATTCTTGGTCTAGTTGATCATCATCTTCTAGTCCATGACCAGCTTATGTTTCTTCGAGAGTTTACTTAAAATTGATGAGGAACTGCTGGTATTTAATGAAACTGAAGTGTCCGTTTCGAGTCAAACGGAAGCAAAGATTTGGAAAACCAAAGAGCTACATCTCTAGCCAGTAGCCATTTGTCATGTTTTGGCGTGACTTTTGCAGTTTTTGAACCTGAAGCAGTATAAGTTTTAGCAGGACGCTTAGCAGTGAAAAAGTCTTTGATGTTAGTTTTGGCTTTATTAGCAGCAGAAGCAGGTTTATCTCGAATGTCATGATCATCTCGTAGGTGACGAGTTAAATTTCCAGTACTGACTGTTTTACTATAACACTTTATTTTAACACTGTAACAAATTAAGCAAAAAGCCCATCACCTTCATGACTGCATATAAAAAGTTAAATCTAAACTTCTAAAGTCAAATAAACGATTCTCAGATGACAATGTTTTAAATTAGAAATCAGGTAATAAAGTAAGCTAATAATAAAATTGCCAATAAGTGTTTTATGCCTACGAAATTTGTTTTGTTTAGTTGAAATGATACATTTGCTTCAGCGATAAATACCTACTAGGCGTTAGAAAGCATCATGAGTAACATAAACTTTGATGATTGATAATATTTATTAATTTAAGCTAGGTATGTAACAAACAACGCAATTTTTAAAACATATAGAGTAAGATCAAAGCTCACTTTTGCAGGAACAATCAAAAATAAAGAAATTGTAAGAAATTATTGTAAATTTGAGGTTAGAAAAGATTAATGAAACCTAAAAAAAGCAATTTTGTTTAAAACAGTACTTACGATCTAAATGTCACGCCGTCTCCATCACTTTCAGCTTTAACTGCTGTGAGACAAGCTGAGCAATATACTTGATCAGGATTCAAAATTCTCTTTTTGTTATTTTTAACCGACTACTAAAAAAAGGAGGAGGTTCTCAATTCGATTCGTATATATGTTGCTTTTCTTCAGTAATGACAATATTTCCGAAGTACTGCCAACAAAAACTGCTACGAGTTTTAGCATCATAAAGCACGGTTATAGAGAGTTTATTTATACTAATATTTAATAAACTGGTCATTTTAAAATGAACCACAAAAAAAAAGCGAAACAAAATGGCACGTGCTAGCTTCGCTCACGCCGAGCAGCAACTGCCGACGGCGGCGGCGGCGCGCGGGGGAGACGTGGCGCGGCGGCGCCGGCGCGGCGCCCATGTCTAGTCGGAACTCTTAGTCTCGCCCTAAAGCTATTTGTACATCTTAATTTAAATGAAAACTTTTGTACTTCAAAGTATAATTTTATTTGAGCTTTTGCTTGAATTATTTATTTCAATGTTTGACAGAGCTGGATAAGATGTAGATAAATAATATTATTAAAACCGACGTGAGGTGAAGACATTATTATTGAGAATACGGGTTACTCACGTTATTTTAGCCGGGATATGCCGACTAGTTTCGAATCTAGTACGTAGATTCATCAACTGGGTGATTAATCGCGATTCGCCGGCATATCCCGGCTAAAATAACGTGAGTAACCCGTATTCTCAATAATAATGTCTTCACCTCACGTCGGTTTTAATAATATTATTTATCTCATCACTGATAGTTGCCTGTGGCAGTAGACTTGCGAGAACATAGTCAATTAAAAAAAAATACGTCAAACTCTTCGTTCTGTAAAATTACGTCAAAAAATATGTCAATGTAATTGAGTTTATAATAGATCAATTTCTGCCATAAAACTCCCCGTAATATCCATCAGTCCATAAAGAACTTCGTTGCAAAAACAGCCGGCAACTTGTAATTTGTTTCACAACGACATTGCTTATTCAGCAGAAATTAAAGCGACAACGATCCGGTGGTAGTTGACGTTAATTGAAGTCCGTATAAACATCGGATTACTTTTTAAAATGTACAGTGGGCCAACGAGTTAGGTATGTAGGGCAAAAACTTTTAAGTCATAGTAAAGACTTACTGCACCAGTTATGGATAAGTGGGTTACATATCTAAATAGTGGGTATATTATACTTAATAAATATGTAATTTACACATGCATTAGCTATGCAGTCAGTTTTCACTAAGGCGTAGAAGATTTTGTCCTGCATACCTAATTGCTTGGCTCAATGTACCAGGGCTTCATGATTGTACAGCAATTTGCAAATTCGTTCTGTCACACGTTACTCGCTCGGGATGCTGCGGTTTCATAACCGTGCATTGACAATGAGTGACGTGCACATTCCTGTGACGTCACTTTTGTGGTCAGTTTCGTCATGATATGGGGTCATTGCTACATGGTAAAGGTTGGCTTTTTGATACTGAATGCTTAGTACAATTAGGAAATGTTTTGTCGAGCGCCTATGAATTTTGCCATTAACAATCGCGTTATCTGTTGTTATTATTTACCAAAAGGCCAACACATTTTTAAGAGGTTACTTGAACGGCCTGATCACGATCAGGTCTCTTCTGATTGAAGGATCGTCGAAATTTATCAGTATATGAAAGTGAAAATTTAATATTGTAGTCGTGTAGCAAATAGGTTTTACAAGAAAAAGTTTGTAAATACCTACACTAACAAAAAGATAACAAGATAAGTTGTCAAAATCTTTGCCTAGTTCAATCTCAATTCGTCGTTTTTCTCACAAGTGAGCCAAAAAGTTTAATTCTTCGTATAACTTTTTACTTTACCGCTTAGACCTTGAGATTGATGTAATTTATCCTTCGTTTATTCAAAGAGCAGCTGTGGGTAATGGCAGTTATAATCGTATGCCTGTTTGTTAGTTAAAAGTGCTATGTTTAAGCGCTGAAGGCTTTTCCACTATGATCAGAATTAGTTGGGAAATATAGCATCGCGGACAGGGTGTCTGTCTAATGGCGTAAGTTACTCTTTCGTAAGTTTTAGACTAGCTAAAACTACTTTAGTTTTAGCTCTGAGAAGAATACATTTTTGCAATTTTCCTTTCTAGAGTAAACAAAAGCTTTCAGTATTAAAATGTAAATGTATACTATCACAATAGCATCGCCAGTTTATTTCAATAAATTCCACTCAATTCTTGATGTCACGTCTACAAAGTTTCTGCATTCAGTGCTTTTACAAACTCAACCGTTGCTGATATCAATTCTCAAAGGTAGCAACGACAGTTGAAAAAACAAAGGCGAGTTTTCAGGAACTGTTTGTTTTCATAGCAGTACTTGCTTGAACGTAAACAGATAAAGGGGAATATGCCTTCTGTAACAAGTTTCGATTTTGCCGCTTTTCCGTTTGGGTAAGGATGGTGGGTGAAATTTAGCGATTAGCGGATTAAAGAGTGATCTTAAATAACTATGTGATGAGGAATTTAACCGGTTGGTATAGAATTGCAGTCTATTTTGTGATACGAGGTAACATAACATAACTTGCATATATATTTTTTTGTAAATTTATGGTGTACAATAAAGAGTTATTTTATGTTGTTATTTTAAGTTGTTATTTTAAGTTATGGACAAGGGACAGAAGGGTGTGGCAGAAGTGTACAACACCCACATTTTTCTCGTTATTTTTAGGTTAGGTAAGGTTATGTTAAGGGGTGAGCCTATCGCCATCCACCGTGCACAATCCCAACTCCGTGCTACTATTGTGTATTTCTTGACGGAAAGTTCACAAACAACACATTGCCCGACCGGGATATCGAACCTAAGACCACGCGGTGACGGACGCATACGCTAACCATTAGACCATCGAGGCAATTTTGTATAAATAATCCAATTAAATGTTAAAAAGTATGTACTTCATTAAGTTATTTCTTTTCGACCTCAAATACTTTGTAATTGAATATTGCTCCGATAAGCTAGTATTCTAAATCGCTCCCGCTCTCGCTCCCGCTCCCGCTCCACTACTCACCCAACCTAAACGTTTTCACTCAACGCTTACACAAGGACAGGTGCGGCCTAACCGTTATTTACGAGGGTCCTTCAGTGCCCCTACAAGATGACTGTGTTTCATTTTTATAGATTTATGTTATACCAATATTTGCAATATCCTAGGTAGGGCTTGAAGCGTAGAGCGCGGGTGCCTTATAAAATATTGATGTGTTTTCAGACGTTTTTTGTGCCCCTTATGAATCATTTTTAGGAGTCTTAGTGCTAGAAAACGACCGTAATGTGTTTGGGAAAGCATTGGATTAGGTCCTAGATCTTTTTGGTTATATTTCGGTCCCTTTTTAAGTAAGGTTTCTGAGTGTTTCAGTGTACATATATCCACAAAAAAGGACCGTAGTAGAATTACGGTTAGGTATCGATACCAAAAATGTTGGGCCCATATTCTCAAAATTATTATTTTAATTTTTCAGTTTGTATGTAACTCAATTAATGATTAAAATAATTTTGACAAACGGCCACGAAATAGCATGCATTTTAGTGTTATACATATCTAGTATTTTCTATAAAAACTTAATAATAATCATGTTAAACCCATATTACATAGTATGAAAATACGGCGCTCGGGAGTCTACTCTTTTAGCATAAACACGCGCACACTTTAAACGTCAGTCTGAAGTAGACAAGTAACGTGAAACAGAATGGATATTTGATTATTCTATTCTTTTTTCGATCATACGTAATAGTTCTATGATGTTGCATTGATAAAGTTATTAAATCTGAGGCTGTATGACGTCAAAATGCTTCTTAAATGTAATACAGTTTTGACAGGCCATCATACAAAAACGTTCCAATTTTGATAATTATTTAAGAGGCAGAAAAGCGCCGTGATACATTTAAAAATATTTTTGGATTTTTTTTTTGTTAAACCACACGGGGGTGTTCACAAACATACATTTCACACACAGAGTCAGAACAAATCTATGTGGATCACACAAAGATTTGTCTCGGGTGGGGATTGAACCCACAACACCAGCGCAGTTCAAAGCGGCGCGGCGACCGCTTTAACCACTACGCCAACCGTGCAATATCATATCTTTTAGCCCATTTATCCGAAAGACAGAAATAAATAAAAAAAACTTGAGAGGTGTCAACGGATAATTAGTGAAGGAATTGTAATATTTTTTCTTTCAAGTCAATCAATATATTTTTTATTATTAACAAATAAAATGAAGTATAAACTTAATCAGTAGGCTCAATTATAGTAATATAACTGCCTTGATTTCTATGAGAGAGAGAGAGAGACAGAGAATCACACGCACGCCGCACGGCACGGTCGTTACAACTTTTGGTCTTAATACGTCTAGCCCCCTTCAGCAACGCGCGATAAGGAACTTCGTTCCAAAAACATCATGCTAGTTCCAGAAACAGTTAATTATTACAGAAAAACTGACAGTATAATCGATCAATGCCCCATCGTATCACTGTCGTACCAACTATTTCGATAACAATTCACTTTAATAGTTCACTACGTGTAGAACAGCCACCATCTGAATGTAGGTCAATATCGTTGCATGACGCGAGTGAACGATCTGAGTTATTGGCTCTCATGGTCATTACCACGCTACTGTCTCAATATAATTTGAGATCTTACACGTAATTGCTTGTATGTGTCGAGTACCAAGTGAAGAATACGTTACAATATGGCTTTTTTTGGGCATTATTTGTTTGAGCCTTAAAATCCTCTGCGTTCAAAAACTAATCGCTCCAATCCTTACCCTGGCTGAGTCTTACTAGCTTCAATTTTACTTATTATACCGTTTTATTCTTCATTTATAATAAATAGTTTTTTGTGCTAATTTATCTCAAAGAAGACTTCAAAAGCACGAGATAACTTTAATTTAGTGTCACACATACAACTTTTCACCTCAACAGCTCGAAATAGTACTCATATTACTATATTACAAGTTCTTAGCTCTAGACTCGATGGCGTAGACTAAAAGTTATGTGACATGAAAAAAAAAAAGGAGCAGAGAGCAAATCTCAACTTTGCTTCGAGCGAGAGCAAATCTTGAAGCAAAATCAAGCTTTGCTCACTGAAATTACTCGTAGTAAAATTGAGTTTTGCTCACTTTCTTCTTCGTCGTGGCGATGGCTGAGGCAAATTTTATTTTGACTTGCCGTCGTGGTGAAAGGATTAGCCAATTCACTTTGGATAACTCGCTTGTTTTCATACAACAAAGAACAACTTTTTGAGCTGCTGAGGTGAACATTTATTATAACAGGTAGGTACAAAGCTCTATCTGGCTCATTACGAAAGAATTTTAAAGCGTTGTTTATACATCAAATATACAAAGCAATCAATGTAAACTTTTCAATAAACACGCACTCCATATAACAACATATTCTCCATAAACATTTTAAAGCTTCTGCTTCATAAACGAAGTGTTATACACAGTGTTGTGTTGTTTTTAGCCATATTTGTAGTGACGTCAATATAGGCAAATCATCCATTCGTAAAAAAAGCAAAAAGCTATGTCGTATTCACAGAGTGATGAATTCCTATCCATGACACGGAACGTGAAACTTTTTATGTTACGTTCTGCTTGCAGAACATATTACATGATATCAAAGCGCTCCAGGAAAATCCATGTGAAAAATCTAGCAAATTAAATTAGAATAGACACACGCTTGCATAGTCCAGTTAGCTCACAAATAAAAAACTACACAGCGATCGAACTTAAATGGATTACAATAAAGCAATATAGTGTAAACGTGCTCCATACGTTCATTTTCAAATATTCTGTTAGACATAAAACATGTCAGGCATTTCAGTCCCGCGCGGCGTACTGCAAGAATACGTGCCGGCTAAATGAAAAAATACGACTTCCTTCACGTTGCTCGCCTAGTGAGACATAGTTTAGCGAGCACCTAGACAAGGCATTATGCTGTTCAATTTAATAATAAAGGTCCCAGCCAATTTGGCACGAAGCGAGCTTCCAGCGGAGTCGAGAGCCATCGTTCTACGAGAGTAGTGCAATTTGCCTGCAGTCCGCGCTCGGTCCTTCACCGGCCTCCAAGAGCTCACCAATTAGACGAGACAAATTCGGATTTATTATTCAGCGTAGGCGCTATTCAATTGGATAATTGTCCGAATTGCTTGTTTCTATCGGTCGCTCACCTAGCCACAAATACACTGGAACGGTTATCGATTTGTGGGCACACGCGACTTTTACTAACAACAAAACACTTACCGAGCTTTGCAAGACCATGAATACAGTCTAGTTTTCTAGGAACTTGAATAGTGGACGATGCAATCGACCGCAAACGACTTGTGTGCGTGTAATTTGCTTGGATAATACGACGGCTTTCTCATACCGGTGTCATCGTTAGTGTATCGAGTATACCTTAGCCTCGTTATGGGCGGCTGTTTCTTCCCACTCCAGGCCATAATCAAAGGCAGGTTTTTGCGCTCTAAATTGTCGTTTTGTTTAATCTACGTAAGAGAAACGCATAATGACAATCGCTGCCGTGTATCCATTCTTTGGAAGGTAAGTATGCACAGTTATAAATAAAAGAGCTCATAAATAACGATGCGCAAAACGCCGTTGATCGCTATAATCTTTATCCATATTTCATCTGCTGCTGTCAGCGATTATCCAGTTATCCAATGATTATACGGTATTGGAAATCGACGAATCATCTAGGCAAACTATTGTAAACATTATGCAAAATAACTGTAACCGCTGTTTAAAATTTAAAGTATTGTGAGCGTGGAACGGTGTTTTGACAAATGGTAAGCGGACTGCGATGTAATCTGTGTACGATCTCAGCAACGTGTAATTAGACCGACTGACTAAGCGGAATCTATGGGAGCGTTGCCCGTCTGACCCCGGCCGAGATTTAAGATCCCATTGTGGAGACTTCTTTATTGCACACCACGGTTTAAACTTAAAGTAATGGGACATTCGTTTTCATGTTATCGAAACATACATTGCTCCACGGCTTTGTGAATTTATCAGTCAGAAAATTGAATGTCAAGACTTCGACGGTAAATTATATTACTCAATACCTTGGAGTGTTAAAGTTATTCGCTCGAATGAATCATTCGTACCAGAATAAAATCTCGCTTTGTGTTGGAGCAGAGAATTGTATGATGAAAATTTGGGTACTTCGTCATGTTATGACGTAAGGGGGTTGTGTTTACCATATTTTTTGTTCTGTTTTCCGACCGCAATAAGGCGAATACCGCGTTTTTTACCATTCATTACGATCGTAACCAGAGAAGTGGGAAGGACTCTACGCTACCTTCTCATTAGATAGGTAAAAATAAATATAGGTCATTAAATAACGATATTTTATAACCATTAATTCAGTATGTTACAGCTAAATATAAGATATAAAACTTTTATTAAACCTTCCCTATCGCCATAGACTACATTTTATAGTCATTTCGTTTTAGAAAATATCAGAAGAGCTTATAATTTGAACACAATTAGATAACCATAGCTCTTGATGTTTATTTTTTTAATAAAACAAAACGATTCAGTGTCGATTTGCAGATGAATGCAATATTTTTAATATTTTTAATTTAAATATTATAATATATATTTTTTTATCACATAAAACATTTAATTTTTAGATAACTTCGTGTTGTTCCCATCCAATTGACACTTGGCAGCACTGTTCCATTATCCATCACCGTTACCAATTACGTATCACCTTAGATCAAATTACTTCTAAGCATTGCATCACAATAGAGTAGGCAAAAAACTGCGAGTCACCATATGAACCGTGAACCGAGAATCGTATTCGGGGAATCGATATAACGTACGTGAGGTCCGAGTATCGATGTGGTATGTGGCAATGGCTGTCATCACCTGTGCATACCGATTGCATTTTTTGCTCCAATTTTAACTCGCTGTAGTGTATCCAATCAGGTGTTTTAATTGGATCGAGCTAATTGTTTAAGCACGCGATGTTTATATTTTTTGAATAGTTAGGAGAGATTTTGTGAACAAGTTAGAGGGATACATTACTACTTTACCTACAATCTGCCACCAAATAGTATTTAGTCATTGCAGTTTGTGATGGTTGGTAAGTAGAGGATTTTTTTCCAAAAAATCTGCTTCAGAAGTAGCGTTGCCCAGCAAGAGTCTTGCAAGTCTTGCAATTACCTATAAGGCTATTGCTATTTATTAAAGTTTACTTTAGATCTTAGAAAAACGTATTGAAATAGGAACATTTTCAGCTTGAATAACATAGTATACAGTATAGTAACAGATTAATAAATGTCTAAAGATTTAATGAGAAATTTGAAAAATCAACTGCCACATGGTTATCAACTGAGCTATATGCCCACGGACATGCTGCCCACGGAAGTAACTGTTTCTTAATAAACATTTACGTAATCAGTATAATGTATACGTTTCAATTCTAAGCATTCTGAAACTTATTTTATTCTTTGGATGGAACACCTGTACTCTGAAATTCAAAGTTCATGTGTTCGTGTTCGTGGCTTGCAAGACTTGCAAGACTCTTGCTGGGCAACACTATTCAGAAGTAATAACATCTTTTAGAACTTCTTTGTAGCAAACGACCGACCACTCGTTAAAGAATAAAAAATAATAATAAAAATACGGTTAAAACTTTGTTACAGAAAAATCGGATCAGACTTTATAGGGAATCAATTTGCATTGAATAGATGGAATGGTTTTTATTCAAACATAACATCGATACCTGTGAAAACTGATTACGATGGTCTTGTTATTTCAAGCCATTAGTTGTCGAGCGACAGTTAAAAGGCTCTCATTTAGAAATTAAATAAATTTACATTCAAATTGATCGCTCAATTAGGAGTTTTGGGTAATTATCGCAATCGTCCGAGCGTAACATTGCGATTGCGATTTCGCCTCAATTCCGCGTTTGTTTTGCAGAACTCGTCAGTTTTTTTATTGGGGTTTCATCGCGGACGGTAATTAATACCCAGAGTCGGCTTGATTTTTTAACAATGCGCTTTTTTTATGGGATTTGACTTTAATGAGTCTGTCTGATTACCGACAATTGCTATCTATTGACCGGATAGCAGAGTCGGTTATGCAACTGCTTGCTTAGCAGAGGTCGCGGGTTCGTTTCCTGCTCAAGACATTTTTTTGTGTGCATGAACATGGAGGTTTATCTTGGTCTCAGTGTTTCTATGTATAATAATAATAAGTATAGACCTTTGTCCAACAATAGGACAATATAGGTTAAAAAAAGTATGTATTTTAAAATTAAAAGTTTATATGTACATATTTGTATTAGTTATTATAGTACAAGATTTGCTTAGTTTAGGATTGTAGATGACGTTGTGTGAAATTTGCGTGATATTTATTTACCTATATTTATTAGTTGTAGTCTTCCTTATTGTAGATTTGTACTGTCCTTTTTTCTTCATGCTAAATTATCTGAAAATTGATATGGAAGATTCAATAAAATTTTTGATTGAACCATGATACTATAAATTAGTTTCTGCGCAACTGTTAATGACTTTCCAAAAGTGATACAAATTAATTCAAAGATATTGTCGTCACTTCCGACTTATTAGAGCAAAATGTCAATTAAGCCAATAGTTGATGCCAATGTTTTGTGATGCCTTTTGCTGACCATTCAATAAAGCTACTTCAGACACCTTTTATGAAGCCCGTTTTAATCAAACGGTCAATGGCGGGAGGATTCCAAACTAATCAATTTGCTACATTGTGTCAGGTTTGACTGATGCTGCAATTTCGACGACGATCTGCGAATTCTTACCAGTCACTTAATGTCAGGAATTAATAGAGTAAGTTGGTAAAATTATTGACTCGTATTTTGTTTAGGTAAGTTTCAGTACATCGGTGAGTGAATGGCCATGTTTTGATTTTAAAGCAGCTGCCGAAATCGACTTTATATGTATTGTATTATTTGTCGTTTGAGCATAATATTATGTTTTTTTTAAACTTTGTTTTAAATCGTTTAATTATTTTTTAAAACTTGGTTTACTCAACGCGTGCTGAGAACGTAAATGGCAATTAGAATCATATTAGAATAGAATTTGTTATAATATTCTGCATTAATTGGTATAGGCACATACAGAAAAAGCTTTGTCTAGTATATGAAAACTTAAAAAAAAAAAACTTACAGCATTTCTTCAATTTGATATTATCAAGCAAGCCGCAAGTAAGAGTACATAATAAACGAAATGAGGGTAGCCTCGCCTCTTGGGCTGACCTATCGGGCTTATTAAAGGGACGTCCTTTTCCTCTCACCGATATCATCTTATCTTGTCTCAGGATTACTGGCAACCTTGCCCCCGTGCCCAATCTGATTAAGGACCAAGAGCACAGCCCGCCATAATTTCTATCTCATACCACTTATTTTAAAGGGCCTCGTAAAGAGTTTTATGCCCGAAATTAAAATCTAATTTGGAGGAATAATGTTGAAAAGTTTCAAGGCTCATGCTGGCTGGTTTGAAAACAATGTATTTTTTAATGTGACCTTTTAGTTCTAGGTCTTGACATGACTAAGGCCTGTTGTAAAATGTAAAAGCGTTTGAATATCGAAATGGCTGTGTAATGAGCCTATTTGAATAACGAGCTCGAATTTCAAATGTGGTTTGTAGTAAGGATTTTTGTTTTTTATTGCCTTTGTAGTGCTTTGCCTTCATTTTTACGTTCCTAAGTTCAAAGTTATGACTTAATTAAAAGAAGAAAAATCAAGTATTTTCTTCGACACTAAAATGAAAGCTTATTCCAGTTTACCTATAACTTACGTCACTTATGTTTCGTTTAAAACAACTACCAAAATAAGTTCCTTTATTAAAATAACGGTGATTAAATGACGGTATAAGGATGATCAACTGAATCTGTAACAGATTGAGTAAGTGGCGTGATCAATATCCTAACCAAACCAAGAACTCTCAAACACAAGCATCTGTCGATGAGACAATTAGTGACCCCTACAGGAGTGGTCCAAAGACTGTAGGAGTAAATGACGACAGATGTGGATGTTTGGAATTCGTGATAGAATATGACAGAAGAAGGTTTTTTTGGTTAAACTATCTAAAAGTACATATATATATTATAAAACAAAGTCCTCAAAAGCTGTATGTGATTGATTTTTTCGAATTCTACTAAACGGATTTTGTACGGCTTTTACCAAAAAATAGTGTGGTTTTTGCGGCATGTTTAGGTTAACAGTACAACAGTTACAAATAAAGTAATGAGCGCAAAAGAAATGCTTCTAAATTCGAAAATAAAATACCGTTCTAATTAAGCAATATTCCAAGCATTTTTTTCCACAAGGACACAATCTTCAGCGTGGTATGGCCTAACCGTTCTCCCCATGAGAAATGGCCCATGCCCAGCAGAGCGGCATGTATAGTTTACATATACAGCGCTGCTGCAAGACAAACTTCAACTTTCAAGCAAAGGCAACAGCTATCAGAACTTTGTAACTATATCCAGTAGCCAAAGGCAAGTAATATTTGAATATTTTGTATTTTTACATTACGTAACCATTTTAACGAACATAATACCATTAAAACTCGGTTAGTTCGCTCTCAGTTATTACTTAGGAGCGGCAGTTGAAAGCGTAATAACATGTCATTACTTTGTTCTTAATTTTTTTCTAAGCCCAGCCGACAAGGCCCTGAGTGTTATAAACATGTTCGTGTTTTTCAACCACTATAATTACTATGTTTAAGCTGTGTTTAAAATTCCAAAGGATGTTATCGATGTAAATATTACTTAAAATACGAAAGTACTCGCTTTGAACAAGTTTTAATGACGTCCTTTAGAATACCATTTAAATTATATTAGGCACGTTGTTATATAATGTTACTTTTTGTGTCCAAGTTGTCTTTGACCTCTATTTAATTAAAAGGTCAAATCCTTATACAGCAGATGGGAGCGATTGTTCTACGTAACTTTCCTTTACAAACTTATTTTTACATTACTAAAAACCTAAAAATAAAATCCATTCCACTAGTTTTTACGAGAAATGCCGTATTTTCTTGTCAAACTAGTGAAATGGATTTGGTTACTGATCCTGTTTAGGTACGTATTTCTTTGCTGAAGTATTTACTGTATTGTAAAGAAAAGCTGTTAAGTTTAGTCTTTGGTATGCAGGAAACATAATGGTATGGTACGGTAGAATTTGTCACAAATTGTTCCTTTACACACCACAACGTTTCAACAGAATATTTTGTCGCTAGTAATTTTCTACGTGACAAACAAAGAAAAACGAAAGTTAACGCAGGGAAAGTAAGAAAAGCATCAGTGGCAGACTAAATTAACGCTATGATGAGAACATTACTATTCACTTAAAGTCTCAAACACGTGCAAGTGGAATGAAGAAAAAAGGAATAAGCCAGAAGGCGTTAATTTGTTGCTGAGCGTGTGTGGGTTGATATCGCTTTGAGCGCAATCAACTACTGTAAGTATTAGTATGCATTGAACTTGCCGAGTCGTCTGAGCCAGTAATAATTACGGTTAGTATTATTGTTTAAGGAATCATAATTGATCTCTCTGATGTATCATCCTTCTAGAACAAAATTGACAGTCGTCGTCCATCCATAGTGTGTTTCATTACAAATATTATGTTGGCAGATTACATGATAGGTTATGGATGGCGCTGCCGTATGAAACGAACTCAACGACAAAGACAATTAAAATATGAAAGATATGATTTTGAACATCGCATAAACGCACTCAAAAAGAAACTTCTTTCCGCATGCGTATTCTACAAATGGAATCACACGCAATTTAAAATTTCTGTCTATTGAATATCGACTGTATTTATATGTGAGAAGGAGCCACTCAAATTTTAAAATCAAGTATTTCTTTTACAAAATCTTATCAGCAAAAGCTTTGATACAAGATATAACATTTGCAAAGCATTCAATACTTCCAAATATAAGCTTGAGACTTTGGAGCAACAAAAAAAAACTACTGAGGTGTCAAGGGACACCCGGATGGAACGAAGCTCGGTAATTCCAAATAACAACAAATCAGGATTCGCATCCGAGATTGCAGTAAAAGGTATGCGACCTTAACCACTAAACAAATAAAACAGTCTATTTAAAAACTAAATACGGTAACAAAAATTTTAAACCAAATTAAAATAAAAACAAACATTAAGACAATTAAATTATCAAGCGTAGCAAGCGTACACAAGATCATTCAGAATCACTTTAATCATTCTCTTAAAATAATCGAATGATACTTTTAAAATCATTGTGGAGATATTATCACAATACTCCTATAGGCTGAATGGCTACATAACAATATTTCCTGTGCCTTACACACTTAATTTTAAAATAATTCTTATCTTCAAACTTTCGCGCTATTCGAATTTCAAAATATCAAAAGCGAGGTTCATTCAAACACACGCATAGACTTATAATGCCTAGATAAATAAACTGCTTGTATGAATTTAAGTATAAAGTAAGGCTAAAAACAGATTGATTGAAAATTATAATGCACCGCTTGGCGGACAGACAAACTAAACGAAAATCTGATAAATACCAGAGAGTTACACTGAACTGAAACGGCACAATTAAAGTGGCTTTACATTTCATGCGTGTACTCGGTTTCTAGGAGTAATAGTTCTATGACCACACATAACAAACCTTATCTTTAACATTATTTTTCTGCGATTATCTTGCTTTCTTTTAAATTGTATTCGCAAGTTTACTCGCGATATAATAATATCAGATCTCATTATCAATAATCTCATCACCAATCCCAATGACATAATTAGATGTGTTCTAATCGTATATTCCATGAAATGTACATAACAAAATTAGTAAACATTCTGTGGTAATATTAAAAAATAATTTGCTTTTGAATTTAATGTAATTATGACGCGAACACTTGCTAAACACACAATAATGAAGAGATTATAACGCGTATGACTTGGTTAGCACAATAGTAAAGAAAGGTTATAATGTGTACTTGCTAAAATACAAAAGCATTTATTATCGTGTGTATAAAATCTCTATTTACCTAAATCCATCAGCAATATCCAGAACTTGTGCAGAAACACTGTCAGGATTCATTATTGTAACTATTTTTAATAATTTATTATGTACAAAACACCTGTATACACTCAACAAAAGGCGGGAATTGTATTTTTTTTTAAGTTATGATAATATTTTTTTTTAGTTACTTTATTATTCATAGAGAGACAAAATTAAAATATTTCGCTTGCTTTCTCTATGCGCAGCATATTTCTGTAGCACCGATTAGTTCCGAAGTCGCGCGATAGATGGCGTTGGGATCGAATTAGATCGCGCTATGGTTTCGTTACAAGGTCCTGTATATAAGGTCCACCGTTCTGCAGATCCAAGTGAGGAGTAATGTTCACGATATCGAGCTATTTATTCCCTGGTATCTGACTAGAACAGCGATCGTGTACGCCTTCGCAGACCTTTCTGAGCGCGCCAGCGCCCCTATTTTTGCAGAAACTCAACTCTAGTAATTTTTATTTCTTATTTTTATTTTAATTTAATTTTTTTTTCTATAAGCGAGATGGAGCGACGGACACAGAAAAACGCGCACGCCGTGCGGCGTGCGCATTTTTCTGTTTTGTCTGATGATGTAGCACCGTAGCTGTAACGTAGCATGTAATTACTACGCTGCTAAGAGAATTGCTACGAAAAGTGTCGTTACAACTTTTCGTTCCTTTTTTTTCCGCCTAGCCCCCTTTCGCAACGCGCAATAAGGAACTGCGTTCCAAATATCTTAAAATTAAACAAAAAATCTGACCTAAAAGTCTAGTCCTACTGGAAACTTAGTGAAAATCTTCCAGCCACATCGAAACACTACCCTAGTTCCTGTTATTAATAATGCCCTGAGTTAGTGTGGAAGGAGCACACGGTCGGGTCGTTCATTTTAACGCTAAGACATAATAATATGGCCCCCTTCAGTTTCCCTGCTGCGTGCCGTTGACAAATCGTCTGCCTGTTCCGAGTCTTACAATGTGACTGCTTGTAGTGCTGTAGCTGACTGTCTGCAATGTTTGCTAAATGATAACTGCGGAAGTTGTTCTTCAACATGTTTTTAAATTTGTATTCAGTGTTCTATGATATTTACATTTTTACCTACTACCTTAACACAAATAACACTGAACCATAGTAAAATTAATAAGTACGCCAACTCCCGGCGTTTAGGAGCGCACGATACCTAAACTTGCTCGAGGCGTAGGGTTGTCACTTGTCAGATTGATATTTTAAATTACTGTACAGAAATCATTTTTTTAATTATAAAAAAGACGTTTTTTTTACAAAACAAAGCATTTATTTATGTCAAGTCAAAGCCAAATCATTTATTTCCATGGGCCCTAAAAGGTGCTTGAACACGTCAAAACAAACATCAACGTTCAAATAAATGAAATTAAAATAAAACTTAAGCTAATTAAATTATAATATTAATTGCAACAAAATGATTTGAATCACCGGAGCTTAGATTGATTTCAATTCAACTTTGAGGTTTGAATTAAAATCAATCCAAGTACCAGCTCCGATGGGTGTTGGGGCTATCTCGTCGTTGACTGTAACCCCGCTATCTCGATTGTATGTAAGTTATTGTTGTGAAAAGGTAGCTTGTAGTAACACCAAAATCACTTCAGGTTAAATAGTTTATTGTAAATAGTAAAGTTATAGTTAATTTCTAATGTTAATTGTTGTTACGTTTAGTAGTTGTGAGTCACGTTTATAAACAATATATGTTCACCAAACACACGTTTATGCGTTCCACTTATTTGGTAGCGACTAACGTAAACGACTGTTTTTTGTTTACAGTGTAATTCGCTGTACGAGCAGTATTGGCTCGTACAGCGAATTACAGCTCGTATTGCATCATGAGAAGAGCTGGTGAGAAACTCATGATCACCATCTTTTCAAATAATTCATACAATTTTGTTTGTTTATTGACAATAATTGTTATGTATAAGTTATACCAACCAAAATACAATGACTAGAAATGGTTATGGAGAGAATAATACTATGAAATTAAATTCTTTGTTAAATAGACCAATATTATATTAATAAAACTATCCGTAGTATATAAGGTTGCAATCTCTTACACTTAAAGCAGAAAGGAAAAGGAGTAAAAACAATGTGTGCATACATACTGGTACTAGAACAGACATAGAAAAATGAAAAAAAATCTAAACTGTAAAATTAAATGCTAATTATTTATGCTCCTCCTATCTCCTAACTCCTGCTAACTAAAATGAGAACCTCCTTTTTTTGAAGTCGGTTAAAATACCTAAAACCTCGAGAATTTTCTCAACATTTTTTTATTTTTTTTATTTTTATTTATTTATTTACATAAATACAGAGCCATCATTACAGGTAAACATAACCTAATGCAATTGATGTATAACTACAATATACTTAATCATCTAGTTTACTAATCTAAAATTTACCTTAAGATTAACACAGTACAAACGTTTGAACAACCATAAACTTCACAATAATATCTATTGACTCGCGAAGACATTTTGCAGTGCAGCGCGTAACCGTACCTAATTTTTTAAACAAACAGCGACCGCTCACAGTAATGGCACGGCCCGCACTACCACTGACCGAGAAACTTGCCGAGCGGCGTAGTGTGCGTGCGTACGTACATGAACCCGGGGCGTGGCAAGCGCTACGCGTACATACAAACGGCGCGATGTACCTTTGTTCGAAGATAACTTACTGTCTGTACTGTGACTGAACTAATAAATGGAAAAAATAATAGTTAAAAAAAACTAAATAAATAATATTTTTTTATAAATAACAAAAGCGTGGGTTGCTCGATAGACGAAAAATATGGCACAGAGCGCCCCACGCTTTTCTCAGCTTATTATTAGGAATTATTTTTCACTTTTTAGTTAGAAGTACTTTAAAAGCGTGTTTTTTAGTTTTTTAAACTATTATTTATTTTCTACTTTTTAGTTTGGTTTATTTATAAGAGCGTTTTTTTTTAATTTTTTTTTTATATTTTCTAAATTTGTTTCAGTTGAATAGCAATTTATCTTAATGTTTTCTAAACCTACCCAATAAGTAGGTAATGAAAACACAATACCATTGTATACAGGATGGATGTGAACTAGCGACATTTTTTAAAACCACAGCTTCCATACATGGTCAGTATTTATTACCACCAGCACAATTATTTTCAGGACAAAAAAAAAAGTTTATCGAACAAATTTGATGATCGTAATGTTTAATTTGTGTGGGAAACGAAAAATCCATTAACCAAAAAACATAACAGGTCAATTGTGGGTGTCAATGTTACATACCTATTGGTTGTTCGATATAGTTAAATCTTATTCTATTAGGCTCCATTTCCAGCTAATCTAAACTTTAAAACGCAATTCATGTTTCAATATAATGTAGGTAAATAAAAGTTGGTTCAGCTTTTATGAACGAAATGCACTCTCCGGAGAATAATTCAGTTAACTTTTAACGCAGCGGTTTTTAACAAAATTACATTTGACGTTTTTAAAACTTTTTAAATGGGATTCAGTGACTTCAAAATCAACGTGCCGTGCAATGAAAGTATTTTATCAATGTTTGTTAAAGAATTTAAGCTTGTGACGTCATGATACAGTTATGTATGGAGCCATATGCCTGTTTGTATCAACGCTATTGACAGGGAAAAAAATAACAACGATAATTATTTTATATTTTCATTTTATTTTTATACACAGAAAACTAACAGTCAGCAGACAGGTCGAAACATGCATATTTGTGATGGCTAATTTTAAGTTTTCGCAAATATCAGAGCATTATTTAAATTAAATATATTACGGCTCTCGAGACGAACATACCTACATGCAATTATGGTATTCAATCATTTTGAAAGAAATGTTTACAACTATACTCCTAGTTATGCTTGTAGTTGCATTGTATAGCAGGACTGAAATTTCTATAATGAAATATTTTTACACTTGATAAAATGATTTTATAAGTTGTCATCATTGGTGTGTCAAATTGTTAATTTAGTGTTATAGTTTTCTTTTTAACCGACTTCTAAAAAAGGAGGGGGTTCTCAATTCGATTCGTATATATGTTACTTTTTTTTTTTTAATGTTTTTATTAGATAGAACGCCAGAAGCAATTACACTATCCATTGATCCCAATTACAAGGCCAAACACACACCTTCACTCACACAAGCACAACCAGTCTCAGAACGAGTCACACAAAGATTTGTTCCATGTGGGGATCGAACCCACAGCACCAGTGCAGTGGAGAGCGGCGAGGCGACCGCTTAAACCAATTATGATCTCATCTCAATAAGATAATACTATCACTACACATAACTAGTTGTTAATATTATTTTAAACAAAATGAATTCTGAAATATAAATGTAGGTCAAATGTTAGGTGCAGGTTTTATGAATGAAATTGCACTCTACAGCGAATAACCATATAAGCTTTTAACGAGATAAGGTGCATTACGGTGCATCTCGAATTTATACCACCGCGGTATTTTATTTTCCCTCGGGAGAAACTCAAGAAGCTATTTTTTAAATTATGCAGGGTGAATGCTACATGGCGACATTTATTGAAACCGTTCATTTCCACAAGTTAATAATAAATATGATCAATCTTCTTCTTCTTCGTCGTGTCGATGGCTAAGTCAAATTTTATTTTGACTTGCCATCGTGGTGAAAGGATTAGCCAATTTGCTTTGGAGAACTCGCGAATTGCCCAGGTTGCGCCGGACGTAGGGAATCGTTGTGTACGTCACTCGGGGAGGCTCCTTTCATGCACCCCAAAGAAAGATCAATATATAATCAATAAATTGAATATCGGGATTATAAATTAGTTTGGAAAACGCGTTACTTTTTCAGTAGTTTTTTTAGTTTTATCAGTGACAAAATTAACGTACTTTGAGATGCAATTATTCTTAATTTACCGTCTCAAACTTAATACAATTTCGAAGTCTATCTGGTTATGTAATGTTCTCTGGATGAGAGATGATTACAACGAAGTTAGGGGGTCAAAAATGGAAATGGCACGGTCATGTCTGTTTGCTCGACTTGGCGGGACCACTACCGTGCCCCGAGATTATGTTGACTTTAATGAAACAGATTGACATACTTAACTTCACACCTATATTGCCAAGGAGGCCGTGCCACAGGTGTATAGCACCTACCTTTGACCAGCTATTTTTAGTTCCATGTGGTAGAGGGTAAGATTATCGCCGTCTACCGGGCCTAGACTTCGTGCAGTATTGACAAATTTCTTGGCGGAATAAAATCCCAGCTGTTTTTAACTTGTTGATAAAAAGCAATGGAATTTTATTGTTCGCTGATTACAGATAAATTGATAATAATGCAGGACAAACAGAAGGCTCAGGTTTGTAATATTATGTAAGATTAAATGTTGGTAATATCATGTAGGTTTAATGTATGAAGTTGCAATATCAGCATGTAAGAAGAAAATAACCCTGTAAGAATTTAACGGAATAAGATGCATTATGACACATTTTATATGCATGTGTTGTGAGCGGTGTAATGTTAACGTTCTTTATTATCCCCCCGAGTGCCTTAAGATGCCACGTTTTTTTTAACCGACTTAAAAAAAGAGGAGGTCTAGGTTAAGGTTTTATGTATGAAATTGCACTTCCAGCGCATAACCATATAAGTTTTAATCAGGTAAGGTCTGGTAAGATGCATGTGTGAGGTGGTATAACGTATTTCATTCGTTCACGAGAGTGTAAAGAAGCCACGTTTCTTTTTATTCATTGACCTTAATAATGCAGATTGTAGATACGTCGCTAGTCGCTACATCTAAGTCTTCTACGCTTTAGCCTCTCAGGACTTCCTTAAAATTAAAAAAAAAACTAATTATTACCAACATGCAGCCCCGTGACGTCACAACGTAGTACCCTTTTTGTCTAATTAACAAATAGTAATGCTACATTGTTTGACAGTACATTTGTTTTATTTGTTATAAACTACAATAAAAACTGTTCAACGCCTTAACTTCCTGACAAAATTAAGCCGTAAACTTCAGGCCCATTACCTTCTTGTAATAAAACGTGTATGTGTGTATAGAGAGACGTCATCAGCTAATTAAAGGAGTCGAGTTCCGTCGTTTTTGAAACTCGAAGCGCTTCCTCACTTGCGGTTGCTTTTGGCGCCACCTACATCGAACTTAATAAGGTCAATAACGTTCCAACGTTTTACACGTGGATGATAAAATACATACATTTGTTAAAGTATTGGTATTTTAAGAAAAGCTTATTTTTGCTTGAACATAGGCAGTGTGTTGTGTGTTTCATAAAATTTCCTCGGCATATTTATTAAACATAACATGTCTATAGCGAAAATCGTAACAATTTTGTATTATAAACAAGAAATTCTTTTGTTACTGAGTATTGTTATTTTAAGAAAAACAATGTTTTTTGGTCGAACATAATCGTATATGTAAATATTATGTACGACGGGTTGGCTCAAAACACTGTTTAAAATTAGGTATGTAGGCGTTTGTGAGTGTTTCCATAAATTTCTAAGCATATTTAAAAAAACATGGCATTACTTATTGCGATTGAAAATCGAAACAACCTTGTAATGAAAAAAATAAAAGCGACAAAAAAAGTTCAACTTATTTTCTAAAATATGAATTTCTTGTGCAGCTCTTAACAGTTATAATACAATATTACACTGTTAAATAAACTTCTAATTAAAAATAGAAATGTTGCCTTAAATTACATGTAAATAGCCATCGACGTAAATATATAGACTTCGGGTTCAAAAACGTCCGAACTTACAGTGCTCCGAAACGCTAAAAGTCATCCAATTTGGTGCAAACTAAATTGAACATTGAACTATGGTCATTAATAAGCTTGTGGCAGTTACTTAGATTTTAAACATAGGTAAATAAAAAAATATAAATTTTACACAACATACACACACAATGCCATCTAGTCCCAAACTTGACTTGACTATGGGTACTAGAACAACTGATACTAATATATGTATACTTTTCTTTTGTAAATACATACTTATGCCAAGAAACACCAAGACCAAGACAAACCCCCATGTTCCATGCACACAAAAAAAATGTTTTGAGCGGGAATTAAACCCGCAACCTCAGCGTTGCAGGCAGGTACATTAAATCCCACTCCGCCATCCGGTCGTCAAATATGAAATTATATTTAATATTTTCGTGAATTTTGTTCGAGTCCGAACGTCCATTCTGTTAAATGTCATTGTAAATAGCAAAAACCTAGATGAAAGAAGACAATGAAATATTCTATTAGACATTGGAGACACAAAGGAAACTTGATGACATAGCTAAAAGCTACTCAAAGCCCGAAATATCAACTAGATACCATTTCTTTTAGGTTTTAGTATACTCCCGCAGGCGTAAATAGATTATAATCTATTGCTTTATGAAATAAAAAGACGGTACTCCTGTACACTTTTACTGTATTAAATTATTTTAGTCTTAGGGAGCAGCAAAATTTAAGATGCTTATTCATTGAAAGGTTCCATTATTCACCTGCTTATTTTATACCTGCGATCATAACAAAAGTTATATTTTTGCATTCCTGTAGCGTTGGTATAGTAAGCTGTCACTTAAGCATCAAGAATCTAGCTAGACTCTAGTGATTAGGGTACCTTAGGGTATTGCTCAACGTATGATCCGAGTTCGATTACCGGGTCGGCCAAATATGTTGGTTGGGTTTTTTTAGTCAAGTAATTCTCAGCACCACGGTTTGGAATAATTGATGTCTCGTAGTTGGCGATATGCTTACATATGTTATCATATGAGACTATAACATCACGCCTATATTACCGTGTGGCTGAGGTGTACAACGCCCATACTTCACCTGCTATGTTTAGGTCCCATGGGATAGGAGGTGAGCCTATCGCCATCTACCGAGCACAATTCCAACTCCGTACTCCTATTTTCATTTACTGATGGAAAGTTCACAAATAACACTTTGCCTGACCCGGGCATCGAACCCGAGACATCGCCGTGAAAGGTGTATTCGCTAACAGACTATCGAGGCACTATAACATAACTGTATAACTTACCCTTCTTGGTGAAACAAGCGGGTTGTTATTTCACAAGGTTCATGATAACCTTGAATGGTAGAAGGTAGCATTATTATCTGAGAGTATTAAGTTACAATAATTTATTACCGGCTTGAATACCACCTGATTTTATCAGGAATGTTATTCAAACGTACACCAGTAATTCTAATTATACGAATTATCGAGTAGATGTGGTCTCGATTCTGTTGTTTATTGCAGATCAATTTACACCCTCAGCTAGTTCAGAGCTTAGCGGATTGTGGCGATGAATGTTTTTTCCTTAAATATCTTTTGTATCAAATTATGCCATAAAAATGGTACGGAAACTAAAAGGCATGATTTTCAAGTTTACGAGGAGTTGTTGACAAACCCTTATAGAATGTAGCATCACTGTAGCCAATGATGCAGTTACATTGCTGCAGTGTAGCGTTAGATGTACTTTCATTTCCAGGGTTGACGGTGCGAGGGTGCGACTTTTTGACCGGAAATCCACAAGATGATCACCTTTGACATTAAACAATAGAAAAGAAAAGAAAAGCAAAGGAAACAATATAGTAAATACAGTGAAATATAGTAATACAGTTTGTTCCAATAGGCCAGCAGCTTAGCGTAATGTTAAGTGACTGCAATCAGTCACCAAATCTGATTTTCAGCTGCATCCCACGAGTGCCGTACGCTCAAAACTACTGAAAATAAATGTAATTATAATAAATGTTGAATTAAAAAAAGAGAAAGAGAGAATACACCATATATAAATAAATAAAAGCTGATAACAGCAACAATTTATTGATACAAAATTAATAAAAAAAAATGTAAATAAGAAGGTAAGTAAATAATAATTAATACCTTTTTTAATGATTAAACTATAACACTGCTAAATAATAATGTTATTTATTTATTTATTTATTTAGGACCATCTACAGAGAAACACAGATGTCATACAGTTGGTATTAATCTAGGTTAAAACATTGTTGTATGTGTACCTTCACTTACAGAAGGCCACAGCATGCACATTTAAATAGGTTACACAATTATACAAAACAATACAAATAGAATTAAATAACTAAATCTAGATTTTATTATTACTAATATTAAAATTATTAAAATTATAATTAATATTATTAAGATTATTATATATTATATACATTTTTGACAAATGGGTTTGAAGACTAAACAGTACCTTTTTAAATTCTTTGAAAGAGCAGCTGATGTCTAGGTTATTATTTTTAGATTGCATGTTATAAAGTCTACAAAGTCTTGGCAGAGCAGCGATGTTATCCTTTATGTTTAATATTAAATAGAAAATATAAATCATTCGACGATAAAAAATAATACAATCTCATTAAACTTTTGGTACATTTTTGGTTTCAAAAATATTATTTCATCAATTATACAGTAATATTAAAAATTTATATAAAAGCAAATTGAATTAATTTAAATATTCAAAAGCTGCAGAAATGCAGAATTTAGAAGATTATATTTTCCAAAACTGATGCGATATTTCGCATCAGTTTTGGAAAATATAATCTCAATTCTTCTTAGCTAAAAGTGATACTAAACCAAGACTAGATAAACTGACCGAACCCCAAATCACCATAATCGAAACCTATGGAAACCTAATACGATTCTGCGAATCGGGCGAGCATGTATGTACTGAGCTAAGTGCACCAAGGTGGGGCACTCTCTAGCCCTTTGTAAATGCCATGCGAAAATGACCGAGTGGGTAACTTGCATGTTCTCAATCACAGGCTCGTGCCGACCGCGCGCACCTCCGGGCGAAGAAAGTAGCGTAAATGTTGCAGCCTTTTTAGGGATCCGTAGGTAAACTGGAAAGGCAACAGAACCTTTACGAAGGTTCGGGTTCAAATTGAGAAACAATATTAAATAAATAACTATATCACACAACTTAAACGTCACGCCAACTTGTTCTAAACTAAGCAGAGCTTGTACTATAGGTACTAAAATATCTAATACTAATAAAAAAAAAAATATCTACTATCCTAAAAATAAATGACTTAAAGCTAAAGTAACTAACTATGTATACTTTTCTTTTGTAAATACTTATTATACATAGAAACAACCAACTCCATGTTCATGAACACATAGAAATAAACAGGCTATTGTATGTTATTTTGACACTTTTTAGGTAACGTATGTTGCTTTAGCTAATTGTAAAGTTAAAACATTGAACTAAGTGAACAGTTTATACCAATGATGTAAAATTACGAAAGGCATTTTTTTAAATCAAAGAACAATAAAAACCGGGACACTTTTAAAACTAGAGTACGTCATCTTCTCCAAGGTGATACGACAGCAGAGTCATTAAAAGCTTAATATCTTATGTAAATATTATAATATATATTATTTTAATGTATGTTTATCACCATATTTATGTATTCGAATTGTTGATATAACATTATTCTATGTATGTATTCACATTTTCAGCACATTATTTTAATTTATTTATGCACCTACCTTTGTTCTCTCTGCATCACCTTAAGGTTGACTGGTAGAAAATGGCTATGGCATTAAGTCCGCCGATGTACTATTTTTTAAGTGAAAAAGTTGTAAAATAAAATAAATAATAATCCACAACTTAACATTACCTTCCAACAACATGATCTACTGAATACTCACACTAAGACATAAAAAAGTATAGTTTTTTTAGGGTTCAGCAATATTTTTGCCTTTTTGATTGCCAAGAAAAGAAGTAGTTTTAGTAATACACAATAGTTCTGAAGATTTTTAATTTATTTACAATTGGCGCATATTACGGAACCATCTTTTTGAATGACCTGGTGCATACCTACTCAATGTTTCTTTTGTAATGACTTAACCGCTTCTCGGACAGTTTAGTTTAAATAAAGAAATTCATGTGTGATATTTGGAACATAACTGGACCACAATTTATTTTAATGGGGGTATTATTAACACTTGAACCAAAAAATATTATAGTTGTACTGAACAACACATACGAATTATAAATGTTGCGTTCTTACCGGATGTAAATAAGCAGAAGTTTATTGCGCTATAGTGTGCAGCTTTGATATAAAATTATGCAATAACTTACTTCGATATTTTTTTGTTAATCTCTATTTTGGAAGTATATTTATTTATTATTTCCACAAATTGTAACTTTTGAACGAATCAATTCCTTGCCAGCCAGCAAACTTTTGCAATAACATACGAAAATCCGTGCAGCGTTTTCAGTTAATGCTGGCAGATTGCAACTGCCATGTTTAAATTTAGAACGTTTTAAGTCTCTATGGTCGATTGGCACGGAAGGCAAAGGCATCGCTAGACGACTGAAATAAGCGAATAAATAAATGCAATTTTTAACCAAGTTTAGGCGAAGGCGTTCTGGCATTCAGCCAGACAGCCGGTCACGGAATATTATATTTTATCTGTGCTAATGGCGACGACAATATTAAATTATGAGAGTTCGTTGATTGCTTTAATAGTAAACATTTTGATGTCGACGATAAAATTTACGATATTAATATTTTAAGAGGAAAATGGTTTGTATTCTGAAGTGATTATTGGTACTTATATCTATTCGTTTTCAAAACCAAATTTGCCATGTTTGTACATTCAAGATATTTAAGAAAATATATACGAGTAGTTTTTATAACAGCAGTAGAAGCCAACACATATTTTTTTTAGATTTTTGTCTGTCTGTCTGTCAGTTTGTTCGTACATGCATCAGCCAAAAACTACTGCATGAAATTTGAAACGGTTTTAACAGTTTTAACTTCAACGGTTTGCTGAAGATATATGTTTTATCTTGGTATTTAACCCTAAGGGGTAGAAATAGGGGTTGTAAGTTTGTACGGATATATTCTGCATATAGGTTTCTTACATTACGTTAATTAACGGTAAGTTAGATTTTAAATTCTAATCCTAACGGGGTGAAGAATTGGTTTAAAGTAAATATGGCAAGTTTGTCAATTTTGAAGGCTTATAAATACTGCACATATGATACTTTTACAACGTTTATGATCTATAAGATTATATTTATTGTGTTTTTAGAAATTCCCCTCCCTAAATAAATTAGGGGTTGAAAGAGTATTTTTATATATCGAATTTCACGCGGACGAAGTTGCGGACAAACGCTAGTAAAATATAAGTGCACAAGTTGAAAGGACAGTTGTATCGGAAAGCTTCGGTTGCATGTATCGGTTTATATTTCCGTCGTTAAATCCTTGCTAAGTGCATAAATAAAGTATGAATGCAGCTGCTAGCTTACGGCTTACTGCCGCCATTTCCCGAATCGGCCAATAAAGAAATCACTGCAATATAACAAATGTCTTGAGCAAAACCTATTTTTAACACGCTTTATATTAGCTTCACTTGTATGTTTGTTTGTTTGTATGTAACCGACTCCTTTGGACGCTATTTTGACCCACTTTAAACGTTCAGAATTCATTAAAATTTTGCACACCTGTCAAAGACCGATGACAATTCAATAATTCGATTTTATTTCTTTTACAAATTTAAAAAAAAAAACGCTCTTTTAAACAAACCAAACTAAAAATAGAAAATAAATAATAAAAAAATTTAAATATTTTTTTTCTTATTTACACTATTATTCATTTATATTTATTAGAATTTTTTAAACTATTCTTAATTCAAAATTATTAAAATTTATTTTTTGGTTTGGTTTTCTATATAAAGCGTGTTTTTTAGTTTTTTTTAACTATTATTGTAAGCCATTAGTCACTTCTTTTGTACAAAAAAGAAAAATAGAAAATTATGATACAATTTTAAAGGTTTCACGCCTTTTTAACAGTTTGATGGAGTTCCAAACGATACACACCGCAAGAAAAATCTCAACATAAATTATTACACGATTGAGCACCAAATTCACAACCTTTCTTAATAGCGCGCTTAACGCTATACTTGTATTACGATTTTTTCGATCTCGCTCGAATTCTATATTTGAATAGGACAGAGCGATCAAAACCCCGTTCAGCGTTTAACTAGTTCGGTGAAATTGGAATTTAAAGTTTAAAAAAAAGGCATTGTTATTTACCATCTTCGACTGAGCATGACAATGTAACAGCACTGTGTAATATTTTACTTTTTTAAGGCCACATATTTTATGTTGTTTAAGTCGCGGCGTACCAGTAGGTATGCTGGCTTTTAATGAAAAATTTTGCATACAAACTTTTTATAGACCGCATAATACAGGCGAAGTTTGGATTTAATTAAAGACTATGTTTCTATTTACTAACTAATGAAAAGTTGCACTGGATTCTTCGAACATATACCCTTTGATGTAAAGCTTTGTGAATGAGATCGATACAGAACAGAAGATAAAATATATTTTATTTTATTTTACAATTTCTTGCACTTAAAATATAGTACAACGGCGGACTTAATGCCATAGGCATTTTCTACCAGTCAACCTTAAGGTGATGCAGAGAAAACAAAGGTAGATGCATAAATAAATTAAAAGGTAAAAAAATAATGTGCTGAAAATGTTAATACATACATAGAAAAATATTATATCAACAATTCGAATTATTATAAAGTATAATATTTACACTGGAGATATTAAGCTTTTAATGACTCTACTGACCAATATACCAATATACAAGTACATACCTTGATTCAAAACAGAATCTCCTGGTCAATCGTAGATTTATCCGGGAATCTGTAAAAGGTATGAAATACAGGAGATAAAATTCCAACATTGATGTACTTGAAATCAGAGATAATATAAATAGGGTCAAATACACATTCAAAGACAATGTTATAAACCCGGGGACTCCACATTCTATTCCAAGAATATGTAAATACCGACTCTAATATACATGAGAATGCATGATGGTTGACACAACATTTCCATACTAATCCACTGTATACGCAACAGACAATATCCATAACAAAGGTCAATGCTTTGAACTTTATCATTTTGTAAAACTGGTGTAATGTAATCAGACCCTTTCAGTCTATCACTAACCCGATGTTTCTCGCCCGCCGTGTTTGTATGGGAATCAATAAAACAAGGGACTCGCCAAAATGTAAACACGAACCTTCTCCCTCCCCTTTTAATCCGTACTAATAGAAAAGGACAGCTGACGAAATGTAGCGGCGAAATTCATTTGATTATCATTAAGTTGAAACGGGGCAAGTTGATCGCGTGACGTCCTAGTACGGAACATTGTATCCCTAGGGTACCGCTTCCTGTGTTTATCTTTGCATGAAGTGTAACTCTTATGTTAAGGTAGTTAAGGGTGAAAATTGCGTGTTGGATAGCGGTTTTATCTTGGTATATTGTTATCATTATCAAGGTAATGAGTCATTGCGTTAAGTGAGTCTATAAAGTGAGTCATATGGCTAGGTTAGGATTTTTGTAAGAGAAAGGCACTGCAGTATGTTGACACAGCACCGGCTGGTTTGCGTGGGTGGGACAAAGTGCATTAACCCCGGGAAGGTATCTTTGATATTGCGAGTATTGAGAGAATGCTGTTTGTATTCGAAAAATGAAATACTACACAGCTGCACATTGTTTTCTTTAAATAATTTTGTGCTTCCAGATATATAGCAGAAAAATTGGTACAGCCTTTACCTACTTATAGCATCTACTTATTAATACCCTATCTGATATGAAATTTAAGTAATCGAAGCCTCGCGATCATAGCCAAAGATGGGTGAAAATCTATGACAGTCGTTAAAGCTAAGAAGAGACAAGAAACTCTGTCAAGAAAGACTAACATAGACTATCTAAATGGTGTAACTAATAGTATGAAAAACCTTAAGTCTAGTTATAAACAAAGTAAACTACTATTTTGATATACCGACTACACCGTTGCATCCATTGTGTTGAGTATTTACAGTTTAACTACAACTGACTATTATAATAGCTTCATGTTAGTTCTTTGACTTAGAGGCACCGTAGCGTGCAGCCACAACAAATTACTCTAATTACACGCATAAAAACTGGAGCGAAAATGAAACATAATATAGCATGTAACGGAAGTATTGCGCTCCAGCCGTATTTTAATGTTATAACACTAATAAGGCAACAGTGTTGTCCCAGTTTATGTGAATAGGATATACAATACCTATAGCACAGTCACTTAAAGCAATCATAAGTGCAAATTAACCTAGAAAGTCGATTTTTGTATAATTATGTTGGAAAGAACGCTTTAAAAGCATACCCCAATTTTTTTCAACCCTAAATACCGCTTTCGCCGCAAATTTTGGGGCATACACTTTTAAGCTTTCTCAACAACATATCCAAAAATGTTCTAGGTGAATTTGCATTTATCGAGGCCAATTGCCTACAATTTAATAGTGCTACTAAGGAAGACTTTTAATGAGTATTTATTTATATATTAGGTCTATTTTTTGTATTATTGTAAAGGTAACAACTACAAATTTACATTCTGATGTAATTTTATGACTAGCTAATAAGTTTCTCGGCAGTGATTGCCTAACATAGTTGTTTCCAAGCTGCTTTTTGGTACCATTGCTATTGAAGCGTAGTAGTGCTGAAGATGTATTCCCTTTATGCAAATGCGCTTCAGATGGTAAAAACGTTGAAATTATTAAGACTAGATACATTATAATACTATGTCAACACTTCAACAGCTCAATCAACAATCAACAGTCAAATCATTTCATTCGGCAACACGTCAAAACAAACATCAAAATACGAAATATATTAAATATAAATTAAACTTAACTAATTATTGCATTAAAATGATTTGAATCACCGGAGCTTAGAATTTTGAATTAAAATCAATCCCAGTAACAGTACCAAGAAAAAGGAGGCTCCGTAAAGCATTAACAAAAGTACCAGTTGCAATCTTTATGTCAACAACTACACTTCTTCTTCTTTTCGTTTCAATGGACAAAGTTTTATATAACCCCAGCCCAGTACGTGGCCACGGTAATAGCGTTCTCTGCAGCCTTGTTTAGGTCATCCAACGAGCAGCTATCAGGGCAATTGGGGCACTCAAGTAAGTGGCTCATTGTTTGCTGAGGTGCACCGCAATCGCACTGCGTTTGTTCTGGTCCAATAATACCCCATTTTGCCAGATTTTGTCTGCAGCGGCCAACCTGGGATCTCAGTCTATTCAGGGATTTCCATATGGACCACTGCAGATTGGATCCTGGGGGTAGACTCTCCTGTGTCTTAAAACCGTCAGGTGGAGGGATTTTTTTCTGCCACAGCTTTATCCTGGCATTAGCAGGCCGATCCTCGATAGCGACTGCTGAATTTAAAAAACTATTACGGCTCTTTAGCCGCACCGGCGGTGGTCTATGCCCATAAAGAGGGTGTCGGGTGTCACGTTCCTGGATGGTCTTTTCCATGCTGCAGGAAATGTCTCTTCGGACATACGGTGGAGCGATGCCAGCCAGAGGATAAAGCTTGTTTAGCGGGGTTAGTTTTAGGCACCCTGTCACAACAACAACAACTACACTAACAAACAACAACTATGTTTTTTTTATGAATTTATAATTTTGTATGTCCTTTACAAAGGACAGAGCATGTTGAGACATTTATAAACCACAATGTAACACCAAAAACCTACACATGTTGGAACAAAATAAATAATCTTTTAATCTTTTAACAAAGAATAAATTACTGTCTACAATAATTCTATTCAAAGCCTACCAAAAGTTGACCCACCTTCACGCACGAGCCTCAAATTCCCTTTCACGGTCGATTTCTTCCAAAGAACTGTTAGAACACATTAAAATGTATACAACCATTGGAGCGAGAACCTCTTGATTATACACTATTACGGCTTAATCTTAAAACGTTTTCCTACTTTTAGAAATGGCTTAATTGTGTGTTCAATTAAATAATACGCCTACGTGTCGCATATCTTGGATCGGTAGAGTGCATTTCTTGATGTGGAAAACTTAATTCAAGTAAAGTAGTTCTTTAGAAATGCGCATTTGTTTGGAGTGTTATAAATGTTCTTTAAGAAAATTCTAGGAGTTAATTTCTATAGGTTTTTGTTATTGATAGCACAGTCAAAATGCTTGAAGCTTTTAAAAATGTTTTGGTAATAGAGCTCTTATAAATGAGCTCGAGCAAAATTAGTGTTTGGGTCTACTGTGTTGCGGTTTGGTGTTGAGATCAGGCCCTGAAGTTAAATAACCGTAGTGTTCAGATAACGCCATGCACCTGCTTTTGGGGATCGACGCATCAGGATTATTGATGTCCATGTGCTGTAGTTGCTATAAACCATCAGGTGGTCGACGTTGTACGAACAGGTTTGTAACCTGTTCGAACTTACGTCTTCGTATAAAAAAAAAACTTTTGCCCGTTGCTTCATTTGCGACATTTGTATGGTATATCGCCAATAAAGTTATATTTATATTACAAACATATCAATTGCGGCATCAAAATGGAGTAATATCACGTAACATACAAAACGAGATACGTTATTATGTAGATTTATACTCGAAAGTTGGTGTTCACCGAAACTGAACGTTCGTTGGTGAACTTTGACAGCCTGAAATTCTGCCGACAGTTAAGTTAAATGCTAAGCACTGCACATGCAATCTACAGAGACATGGGAACGCTGCATACTGTTGGCAAATTTAGCATACTTTAGTAAAGCTGTTTTGCTCTAGTTCAGTACCCTAAATTGTAACGTTTTTTAGACAAAAATGGGTTTCGTATGTACTAGGGTCATGTTTTCAAGTCTCTATTTGGCATCACGCTTGACTACGCACATTCTTTTCTTATACTCTAAAAACTGGATTCAACGCCAATCCTTGAAATAACAATACATTTTGTGATTATCCGAATTGTTATTGTTAGGGGTTACGGCCAAGTTTTCAGAATTAGATAATAACAAGGCTTCGTGTGAAAGCGTCGCGAATGAGAGACCTTGGCACTGTCTGTGCGAGCTGGAAATGAGATCCAAACGGCTGCAAAGAGGCCATGCTCCCATTTGGCTGACATTTTGCGGCTAATTGTTGGTCAGCTGACCCTGAGACATGAATACGTATTGCGCGCCACGCATAATGTTTGTGTATTGATTCATTATTAACACATTTAGTAATGAATTACGTTGGCCACCGCCAGAGGGTCGAAAGAAAACCAAATTAACTTAAAATAAAGTTTTAATAACGAAATTACAATAAACTTAAAGGTCTACATCCTAAGATAGGTGACTAACGCTCATTGTTAAAAACGAAAGTGTACCAATCCGGTAAAAATGGTTATATGGCGCGAAACAGAATAAGTAATGTATGAAAGAAACTGAGTTTAGAATAAGCTACACTACACGGACAGTGAGTAGCTGATAATGTTGACAAGGTATTGATAGAAGATACATACAAGATAGAATACATACATAAATAATATCCAGTGTATAAAATCTGCTTTCCAAAATGAGAGCAGACTACTAAACAAAAATATGAAGCTCAATATTTCTATAAATTATATTGTTGCTTGTGTTGTGAGACTCCAGTGTTTCACTTAAATTCATAAACGATATTTTCGGCAAAAAGTTAGCCAATCTAGAACTAACACCTAAGCGCCAAACAACTGCTTTCTCGGTTTATATTTAAAAGTTCAGACAATGCTTATTATACGTGTACCAGTGCAGTGGCTGTGCGATATGTAGTGTGCTCCACTGTTCGTGTTCCTAGAGTAAGAAAATGATATTCAAGCGAGCAGAAAGACTGCAAAGATAAATTTACTGAATAATGTTTTGAATGACGATTGCTTTTGAATCGCCATATTGCTTATTCTGTATTTTATATTCTTCAGGGAATCAAGAAAGGAAGGAAAGATTGAAGACAGTATCCTTCTATTCATATTTACTTCACGTTCTCATAATATATAGGTAGTTCGATAAAGATATCGCACGTCTCAAACAATAGGGCCATTTTTACAACTTTTTTTTTGCTCCATAAACTAACAAGACAATCGTAGTTTAAGGCGTAATAGTATTTTGTTTAAAACTACAAATGTCTTTATTTCCTGTTTAACTGTGATTATTTTCTTTTTTTAATCCCCTTTTGCTCTATAATGTGCGTAATAAATAAATGTAATAATTTCTGGTGGCATAATGGTGCTATACCAAGCGCGTAGTGGTTTTGCCCGTGGTTGGCTGTCACCGTGAGCGGTCAAACACATTAAAATACCTCATTGTAGAGAAAGGTAGCACAATTTACCAAAGGAAACAGAACTAATAACACTTAGTTATTTCATATCACCGCTAAGACACAAATCTGTGATCTTTTTTAAGGTGACAAATGCGTAAGTCAATTTGTTCGCACGGGCCTATCTTTGCATGTAAATCAATAGCAGTAATCCAATAACCATTTCTTCATCAGTAGACTAAACAATCCTTGCGACATCTTTTATTTCACACAATAATAAGGCGATGCTGTCGTTGTACTAATGAAGGTCTTTGAGTCCACAGACCTTTGTTAGAAAATCCAAGTAATTGTAATATTGGAGTCAAATTAGCACCTGTATTAAGGCCAATGCCACTTGGTAGGTGTCCATTGTATAGTTTATATGGAGGTGTATGTTGCAAGTTAAATTACGTAGATAGATTACTTGCCGCATGTATAAATAAGACGCCTGCAAAAAGCGCTTAATGACTTTCTGTACAGATAGACTTTTTGTGGCGTTATATAGAGGCGTGTGTGAAGGGCCTTTGTATTACAAGATGACTAACATGTACATACTTGTATTATAGTTATGTTATACGTGCTAATAAAAGCTACGATATAAACAGTTTTCCTTAAGGTAACTCCAATATCTAACAGAAATAGAACAATAGAAAAAGAAATCGCCTACTAGTAACATAATTGCGAGAAGTAAGTAAAGTAATCTTTTGAGTATGTGGGAACTATCAGAAAATGTGAAAAGTGCAACATAATGCATGTTGCTTTAAGCTGTTGAATTAAGCTCATTACTTTTAATCACACATGCGCCTATTTTTATTAAACATTAATTTACAAAACTTACAAAACAACTGACATGAATAAAATTGACAAGCATTTTTTTAAACAACTTTTCTACCTTCTCACATTCAATTTGCAGGAGACGGCAACTCGCTTGCGTGTTTTTTTTTTACTTTTGCTGTATGTTAATTATTTTAAGTATTTAGTAGGTAGCTGGTAGCCTCTGTTAATGGTTATTCTAGGAATGAGATGGGAGTTTAATGAAATAGGTAGTTAGTGTTTGCAGTGTTTGTATTTGCAGCGGTGGGATACGAGAATGTCTTCATTTGAGTAAGATGCTAAGTAATCTAGGTAAGTGGTTACGGGTTCTATATTGATGCCGGCCTGGGGCTTGAAGTTTTAGGGCTGTGGCTTTTGACTATTTGCCATTTCACATAGGACATCAGGGAAATTTAATTTAATGTGGCTCGCAAAAGTGAAGAAGACATTCATTATACGGATTACCCTTATTTGTATCCGTCTCTGTTCGTATTTATTATGGTGGATATAGATACGTTTTAATAACGTCAGCAGTGAGCTTTATAATTCATTATTACTCATTACTAAATAATGATATTGACAATGTAACTGCGTTGACACGTTGCTCATATATTCCGTCTCATCACGACAGCAGTCTTGCGGACGTGCACTGCACAATTTACGCCAACCATAATAGTAAATGGCTGTGATATTTTTTACATAAAGATTGCTGAATTTTTAAATACTTGTCTCACATTTTTTGTAATATTATGTAAATTATTTATGTCGTAATATTGTATACGTAACTTATTGTGGGTATTGGGTTACTGTTAGCGCAATGAGAATCTAATTGAATAAATAAATGTCAACTGATGAAGCTTGAGGATCTAAAGGAATTTCAATGTTATAAGTATTCTTTCGTTTAATCTCTTTACCACATATCACATATTTTAAATTAAATTAATCCGCAGTGACAACCCTATAAAACTTTGCTTCCATTCCACGAACATAGCAACAATTCGTTCCTTTTTTGTACACGCTAAGCTTAATTTATTCCTCGAAACAGTTGGGGGTCATCCCTGAACATTACGAATACGTTTGTATGAGACTACGAGTGTATGTTTGTATTATATCTGAGCACATTCTGTAGAGTAATTAATTAGGATTATACTTAGCTGTGCCCCGGTCAGATAAAACTTTGCGGCCGCCTTTAGGGTTGGCTAAACCGTAGATATTCAAGTTTTAATACTAGGATTATATTGTAGGCTTTAATGGAGAATAATGGCTTTCTAGTTTTGGAATTAGTGACAATTAATTGAGATGAGCTTGGGTTTACGTAAGGTCGAGGCGTGCTCTTAGATGCTAATTGTAGATCCCATGAATCTGAGTTCTATGGTTCATATTCAATATTATTAGCGTGCTATTATTTTTTTATTGGATGGATTATTTTATTTTCATGTTAATATAAGTGAAGTTGGTTTCTTGATAGCGTATGATTAATGCGTATTGAGACTCTTTCGTCATGAGTTCTCGGGCAATAGTAATTATAATTGTTGAGTCATAGTTTTGTTGGATAGTCCATTTATTAGTTACATAGTTAGTTTATATAGTCTTTATAACATAATGCTACAATTAAAAAAGCGAAACAGCATTAAAATATCCTGTGAAAACGGAGTAAAACGCCACGGGAGCAGAGTAGTAAGGTATTACGCTGATAAAAATATAGTTTTAACAAATTCCACGCGGTTGAAGTCGCGGGCAACAGCTAGTCCCTAATAATTCCGTCGAAATTTAAAAGATTGGTACTAAACCAAATTGGTTTATTTATTTGAAGAGCTACTCCAAGGTCGTGGCGCAATGGATAAGGCATCGGGCTTGCGATCGAGAGGTCGTGGGTTGGAATCCTGGTCATCACAGGACGAACGTGAACTTCCTTCTAATACAAGCAAATTTAGCTTAGCTGGAAGAAGTTAACACGAATACTCATAATTTGTATTTGCGAATTACTAGTAAGCTTTTAAATAAAAAATAAAACTTCATACCCAACTAGCTTATATTTTCACTTGATGGTAAATGAAGATATTACGTACACTCTGTGATATGACCTCCTGTGCCAGCCATTTCAGGTCTGATATTATTGCTCACCCTAGAGTCTGTTGTTGTTTATTGTGCTCGCTCGCTACCTGGGAGTACAACACATATTTCTGTTTTCAAGAAAAACATTTCAGCTCTCCACAAAACTTAATTTTTATACAAACAAGTTTTATACTAACTTCCCAATTAGCCTTTACCCCTAAAATTCTTATACAGAACATTATATTTTTTAATTTGAATAGTTTTTTTAAAAAGAAGTCATAATTCATTAATTAACTAGATAATAATAAATTGAGGAAAACATAATATCCATTTACCTAATTTTTTGTACAGCAACTGTGGCAGTGGTGTTTAACACGTCTATTTCACCAGCCAAGTATAGGTCCCATTTGACAAGGGGTGGACCTAACGACATCTACCGGGCTCAAGTCCAGACACCATGCTACATCCGAGAAATTCCTTATGCAAAAATCTCAAATTAAAACCCGGGGATCAAGCTTTCAAATGAGCGGTCACAAATTTTACCGCCATCAACGACCCAGTAAAGCAAGTCTTATCCTAAACAAATGACCTCATAAACCACAATATTTTAAACCGTTTGTTATACGAAATCAGCTTTTGTTACCTTTACGATCGGTTTGTTTAAGACCCACCCCTGACCATGAGGCACCCTTAAATCATTCCGGTACTTAAATGGTACCTAAATCTTACTGAGGTTGACCCACTTCTGAGATTGCGGTTGTGTAACATTACAAATAATATTATAAACTTTTAAGGGAAATGTTTCTCAAATCTACAAGATTTTTAGTGTTTAGTTCAGAAATGACACATTTAAAATTACCAAAGTAGAGAAACGGGGTGTTATGTTCTTCCACCATAAAGGGAGGATCCTCCGACAAGGCTCGGTGGTATTGCCTGGCGGACAGCTGTCCAACGGTAGCGTATAGCGTATTTCGTTATCGCGATTCAGTGCTCTTTGAAATTTGTGACGAGTGTGTCACTTCTTGACGTTGTCAATGTCATCAGTAATCTATATAATTATATAAAAAACCGGCCAAGTGCGAGTCAGACTCGCGCACCGAGGGTTCCGTACAAACCTGTAGGTATATAAGTAAAAGTTATGGTATTTTTATTGCTAAATGAAATCCATAACATAACAATGTGGAAAGCTGACGGTACCTTGTCAATACATATATGAAAACATTATGTATGTTCGGAAAAATCTTCATCTCTTTATTTTTTTTTGTTAATCGCATAACAACGTTTGCTGGGTCAGCAAGTCTAATATATAAAATTCTCGTGTTGCGGTGTTTGTTTCCAAACTCCTCCGAAACGGCTGAACCGATTTGCATGAAATTTTGTGTGCATATCGGGTAGGTCTGAGAATCGGCCAACATCTGTTTTTTTTTTTTAATCGCTGAACAACGTTTGCTGGGTCAGCTAGTAAGTTTATGATTATTAAAAAAAATATACTATGTGATGTAACTAAAAATTTAAGATTTTCGGAATTTTTCCTATATGTGTACTTTATAACGTTGCTTCATGCCAAATTTCAAGATTCCAGGTCGTCTGGAAGTATCCTTTAGGTTTTGATTCCCTTGCGAGTAGTTGCGAGTTTCAAAATATGCGGCTTTAATTGCTGTATCTTTTGATTGCGTTGACGTAGAAGTTTGATTTTGTTACAGCTTAAAGATATTATAGACTTGAGTATTTGTTAAGAATTTCAATATAATACCACTACGCGTTCATGAGTAAAGGGGTAATAAGTTTAAAATTATTAAAAATATTTTTATTATATGATGTAACTAAAAATTTATGCTTTTCGCAATTTTTCCTTTATCTGTGTTATAAGACGTTGCTTCGTACCAAATTTCAAGATTCTGAGTTCACGGGAAGTACCCTGTAGGTTTTGATTCCCTTGCGAGTGTCGAAAATTTGCGGCATAAACGGGAGTATCTTTTGATCGCGTTGACTTAGAAGTTTGATTTTTTCACAGCTCCAAGAGACCATAGACTTGAGTATTTGATATGAATTTCAGCTTGATACCTCCACGCGTTCCTGAGAAAAAAGGTCTTGACAGACAGACAGACAGACGGACAACAAAGTGATCCTATAAGGGTTCCGTTTTTACCTTTTGAGGTACGGAACCCTAAAAATGAAACCCATTTTCCGTTGTCACGACATAGCATGAAAACGGCTTGACCGATATGGCTGATTTTTTTTTGTAGTTTTCTAATACTCTGCACAAGGTTCTTACGGGAAAAAGAAAAAAAAATATTAATAAATTTTCTGTAAAATATAAGTGAAATTATTGAACCGTAGGGAAATAAAAAACAAAATATATATATTGTTTTTTATTTAAAAAAAATAGTAAAGTCCTTCTCAGGTATGACGAGACCAGGGAAATAGGTATTGATTTTTATATGGAGGATATTATAGATTCCAGTTCAAATTGAATAGGTACGCATACATAAGATAGGTCAGCTATACAAAATAAAGAAGTGCATCAAATTTACGCTAAGGTGGTAAGAAGTTCGCCGGGTCAGCTAGTATATGATAAATTACCACAAGCAATTTTTTTTAATACTGAGTACATACTTATTGATATAAAGTTACCTTTTCCAGGCCATCAACTACATTTTCGGCTAACACTGGAAAATTGCTTCGGATGATTATAAATATTTCAGTATTTAGCCGTGATAGCGACCAGAATGGAAGCCAAATATGTTAATAACCTGGTACTAACCGCCACTGAAAAGTATTTTATAACACTTATAATTTGTTTAATTAACATGTAGGTATTTTAACTTTGATTATTTTTATAGCATTTAGCTATAGCAATATCGTACACGTTCATTCGTTACAACATTTGTGCTGAATGTAACTTTGCCATGTTGGTTTGTATCCTACTTAAGATAGGAACAAATGGATGAACGTGACGTCACACACACTTGAGAAATTTAGGGTGACGGTAAGAGGCGACCGTAGCTGGATGGCAAAGAGCGGCTGTCCGGTGTGCAGTAAGGTCGCAGGTTCAAATCCTGCCAGTCCCATATCTTTTTCAACTGTTTCTTAGTATAACATGTAGGTATTATATATATTTCAAAACATTGAATAAACCAAATGATGTTATATATAAGGAGCGTTAAATGACCGAGAGAACCGAAAACATTTTGTCATACATTAAGAGTCGGAAACTCTCACCTTAAACCACATTTTGTACAGATAATTTAATATAAAACGTAGAAAATGTACGTGCTTCGTGAGTTTGCTTTAATGAGGTATCAAATTGTTGGTTTGAAAGTTTGCTGTGTAGTTACTGGAAAGATTCTCTGATAGTAGCTTTGCCATAAAGCGTTAAATAAGTTGGTTCAACATTTGGTGAGGACATGATTACATTCCGTTGCGTAATTCGAAATTAAAATACATCAAGAAGATCCTTGTCAAATGGAGATATCTTTGCACTAATATAAATTGCGAATGTGTAGCAATACAATCAATGGCTCACCTTACTGACTGTCCAAAATGCCCTACCACCTGCACAAGAGAGGCGCTCATGAACGCCGACAAGAGCGCCATAACAGTGGCCACTTATTGGGCCAATAAAATTTGACTCAGCTGTAGACACGACGAAGAAGAAGAATATACATCTATGATGTGGTATCTTTTAAGTGGATCATATGATAATAGTTTTACCTTCTTTACTTTCATAACCTTTGGAAAGGTTTGCCTTGTTGGTCTAGTGGTTAGCGTATGCGCATCTCGCCAGGAGGTCACGGGTTCGATTCCCGGGTCGGCAAAGTGTTATTTGTGAACTTTCCGTCAGGCAATTTACAATAGCAGCACAGTTGTAATTGTGCTCGGTGAATGGCGATAGGCCCATCCCATGGGACCTAAACATAACAGGTGAAATGTGGGTGTTGTACACCTCTGCCACACCTTTCTGGGTAATATAGGCGTGATGTTATGTTATGTTACTTTTATAAATCTGTCATCGATCACAAAATTTGATTAATGGTTCTATGTAAAGTACATAGATTGACTCTGAAAAAGTGGATCAAAATTCAAATTTTATATCACTGATTGTGCCACATGATTAGATCAAGTACAAAGAACTAACAGAATAAAAAAAATCAAGACTCAAGATACACCAACGTAATATTTTCACACAAAATCTCCCAACATCGGAATGTTTCAGCAAAGAGGGCAAAACGAGGTCGATTATTGAACTTGCCACGAAAATGAGTGACAGAGACACAAATGAGAGAATGCTATAAAATTTAACGTGACACCGAATACCGCAGATAGTGTCGATGGCAGAAGAAAGTGCCAATAAACAGAATTGATGAACGCTCCGAGGCGTAATGGCGCTCTGATGTTGTCGGTTGCTTTCTCACAGAATAACGTATAAGATAGTAAAAGCATTCGTATAAAAACTGTGGTTTAGACAAACGTAAGAATAGGCAGATTGTCATTTTGGAGCTTATCCATTTGTACAAATGTCAAAGCCATAATCTTAGCAATAAATATTTAGCTTAAATGAGAACAATACAATCAACATTTACATTAGCGAAAACTTGTAATTTACTTTATGGTTCCTAAACTATTGTTATTGAAGTTATACTGGCTCAAGTTTTCCATATGATTAATAAATAAATAAATAAAACAGATCATTTAATAAAGTTCATGTAATTTTTATTGCATAATTACTGTGTTACGATTTTTTAACCGACTTCCCAAAAAGGAGGAGGTTCTCAATTCGGCCGGTATGTTTTTTTTTCTATGTATGTACATCGATTACGTCTCGGTTAAAGGACCGATTTGCGTGATTCTTTTTTTGTTCGACGCGAAATAGCTGCCAGGTGGTCTTATATAATTTTTTTTCAGTTTGGTTTAGTAGTTTTTATTTTATAAGCATTATTAGTAATTAAAGTCGGCTTTTTTATTGGAAAATTATTCTTCAGATTTTCGTGAATGGCGATAAATTAACAATGTAATATTTGTGTTGTATTTGTGTGCATTTATTAGTAATTGTCATTTTCTTGCGATGCAAAATTTATCTTAGTTTGACAGCTTTTTATCCATAACTTAAGTGTGCAAGACTCATGTTTCGTAAATCGACATTCTAATTCTCTTTGTGTTCCGGGGCACGTACCGAGCCCTATATTGATTTAGAATCGACTATTAGATGTCGGTAATAAAGATACTGTTCGTATTGATAAGACACGTAATGAGATATTTGTTTGCTTTGATGAAAGTCTGATAGCGGGGTGTCATTTGATATTGTCTATGAGAACGATCTACTGAAATTAATGTATTTGGATGGGATAATGATAGTTTGCGGTTTGATACTGTTTGAAAGGTAAAAGTTAATAATATTGACTCTCGGGTGTACTCCACTTACTTCTATCTTCATTTAGATTAAGATTTCACTCTTAGATATTTTTGCCGTATTACATCCATGCAAAAATCATTATGATTATTTATTGCGCTGTTTCCGTTAAACTACTGAACCGATATTGATGAAATACGGTATGCGACTCTGCGTCAGTCTTCGCATACAATCTTTTTGAAAACTCTGTTTTTAATCTTTACGCAAATACCGCCAATTCATTATTGGAGATCGAGACAGAAAAATTCAATTTAATTTTTAAAGTATATATACTTTATATTATATTATATACATATTTTACCGCCATACCGCCCCCCTTAGCACGGCTTGCCACTTTTGACATTTCATATTCAATTATGACATTGTTATCAACACAGAAACTTCAAAGACAAAATAAGCTTACGTGTCTATGTTGATAACTACGTCATAGTCGAATCAAAATGTCAAGAGTAGCAAACCGTACTAATGGTGAAGATAGACAAAGTCACGGATGGAAGCTAGTAAAAAAAAGCACTGGTTAATGAAAATCTGAAATTAACGATGAAAACTAATTAGAAATAAAAAAGTTAAATAGCAAGAATCCCATAAGCTCTATCACCATATTAATACATTTCAGTAATTATTTATTCGCTCAGGGTAGTCAAAAATGTGTCTTAATTAATTACACTACTAAAAATTTACGTTTTATCCATATTAGGAAGCATAAACCGATAACCATAAAGTTATCCATAATCCATAGTTAAATTACGGTAAACCCACTGTTTATTTTGCCCTTATTTAGTTCCAATTTAGTGCGGTATTGGCAATGTAATATGATAATCAGTACAGTATTAAATTAGTTCCAACATCAACTTGATAATGTGGTCCTAACGTAAATTGGTTTGTTTATATTCCAATATAATATTAGTTTAGAAGCAATACATTGTTGCATCGTTGCTCTAATATCTAGCTATGAGGGTAGGGAAGTCTCGATCGCGGTGAAGGATTTATTATTTACTTGACTAAACAGTTAACACTGGCAGCATGATTTAGCAATTCGATTCCTGAATGGGGCAAAAGTGTTTATGAAGTATTTTCCACCAGGAAATTCTAAATAACAACACACATTCTAATTGATTATTTTTATAGTATTTAGCTATGCTTAGCAAATTATACTAAGAAACAGTTGAAAAAGATATAGGACCGGCACTATTTGAACGTGAGACCTTACTGCACACCGGGCAGCCACTCGGTCGCCTCTTACCAGAATCCTAAATTTCTCAACTGTATGATACGTCATTTCGTGACGTCACGTTAATCCCATATCTTTTTCAACTGTTTCTTAGTATAACAACACACAGTCTGGCAATTAAGCTCCTTATAATTATTATAATATAACATAGAACCTAAATATAATAATCATACTGTTGGCTGTTTTTATCCAAAATTACACAGTAGGTACCTAATTAAAAATGATTTGCACTTTTTTTAACACTTGCTAAAACGTTATAATTTCAAACTGTATAACTATATATTATAATATATGAAAAAGAGAAGTATTTGTAGATAAGTTAATAAAAAAAACAAATAACTATTTAATGGTTTGCATAAATTTGCATTTTCCATATCCTAAGGTAAAAAAGTAGCTGAGGAGTTTACAAGGAAGGAGAATGGTATGCAGTTGATAAACTAAGCACTAAGGTGTTCTACTAACCAAGATACATCGTCGTAGCCAAGCTATTACAATAGCAAGGAGAATATACCGCCGGCAAAATAATTTATTCAGCACTATGTACACACGCCTACACATCAAGTTGTACAATGCCAGTATAATGGTCTCGTATTGCTTAGACTTCTCGAGAAACGCAAGACTAGCTTATACTAGAAATGTACGGCTTGATGTGTTGTCGAGTGTACTGAAACGTTAGCTATAGGTAAGCTTGTATAGAGTCAGCTTCAGTGTTACCAAGTCAAACGATAATGTTACCATGTGTGTCATGATTATTAATTTTCTTCTTAAGTATGAATATTGAATTTGAAAATATAAGCGATTTGCAAAGTTTAATGTCCATCTACATTATTGAACGCTCAGGCGAAATAATGAGACGATAACTTCCAAATAAGTCAAATTTTCTGATAAATTGCCCTGTGAAATATAAAAAAAATATGCATTGTTCTATAATACAAATAAGTAGAGTTGCCGCGAATAGTGTTTATAGCGAATAGTCGAATACCGATTAATCGCCATTCACTTTGGCGAATAGTCGAATAACTCGACATTAATATTCGACAATAAAAACATTAAACACATTAAAAATATTTCTAATTTATAACAAAATCACGAGTTCCACATATGCACCTATATCAGATGTGATACCTAGCACTGTTTCATTAATCAGATACCTAATGAAAGATGCGCTGATTCAACAAACTGCACACGTTGATGATTTTAGAAAGGCGTTGGTAGAAAATATGGAAGCCCGTTTTAACTTGAATGATCTATGCTTTACGAAGACATATTACTTGTCAACATTTTTAGACCCCCACTACAAGAACTTTTACTTTGACGCTACCCAAGTTGAACGGATCCGTAGAACTGCCCTCAGAGAAGGTCTTAGGCTTTCTTTAGATGACGAAACTGATGATTCGGATCCAAAAACGGCATCCAAAAGGTCTCGTTTAGACAATGAGAGTGAGCATGATTCGGAAACTCATAAACTATTTTGGGCATGTTTTGAAGAATCATCTATAGAGCAACCTACTGAAGAGCAACCCAAGAATGCCACTGCTGAAGAAATCGCCAACTACATCGCATTAGCAAAGGCTGACAGAAAAATAAACCCATATGAATGGTGGGCTTTGAATACCAATAAGAATAGATTTCCTATTTTAAGTAAACTTGCTAAACGATACTTAATCACACCAGCAAGCTCTGTTTATTCAGAAAGACTATTTTCCGAGGCAGGTTTAATTTACGAGGAAAAACGAAGGACTGAACGACGACGAATTTTACAATAATTTTACGAAGGCACAGGCACATAATATTACATATAATAATAGATATTGTGTATTGTTTTACTAAGGAAAATAATTAAAAAAATGATTATTTTTAACTCATTAGTTCTTTTGTTCGTTAAAAGTTTATTTTCGACGACTATTCGCCGAATGCCGAATTATACTAGCTATTATTCGGTATTCAACGAATATCAAAAAAATGACGAGTAATGCCGAATACCGAATAATAGCGAGTATTCGCGGCAACTCTACAAATAAGCAATACTAAAATTATAAAGAGGATACATTTGTTTTGCCTTTCTATTTGTATTACCGATAGTCGTATCCGTAAACGGACTAATAGCAAAGAGTCTCGACAAACATCTAAAGAGACTCGCGTTGGGAGGCTGGATCAAGGGTATGATGCAGAAGGCGGTACTACTGGACACGGCACGCATTATGAGGAGGTTCCTCTCTCTGGAGCCCTCACCATCGGTAGTTTGGTCCCTGTATCCGATGCCGGTGGGGTACTATTTTTTATATTTTTAAATATGTTTTAGTACTTATATTTAAAAATGTAGAATTTTATACTTTTATATTTTTAAATGTACCTACTTTACTTTTATAATTTATATTTAAACATATAAAAATGAGAAATAGATTAAATGAGTGAATAATAATGTATTAGTATATTTGTTACCATATTTCTGTATTTGAATTATTGATATAACATTATTCTATGTATGTATTCACATTTTCAGCACATTATTTTAATTTATTTATGCACCTACCTTTGTTCTCTCTGCATCACCTTAAGGTTAACGGGTAGAAAATGCCTTTGGCATTAAGTCCGCCATTGTACTATTTTTAAAGTGCAAGAAGTTGTTAAATAAATAAAATAAAATAAATAATAGGATTTTCTTGTTTCAAGATGGCAAAAATCTTGCAAACGATCAAACATGCCATACAAATCGATCTACCATACAGGTTTGTTAAGCTTGCATATAGTTTTTTTCAATTCAGGACGAGCGTTCCTTGTTACGTTTAAATCTTGAATCCGTACGCATTTCATAGTGAATGTGTGAAAAATCAAACAAAAGATGAATGAACCGTCTTAGACTGACGCTTTCCGTCGAATACGCACACTATTGCGAAGTTCATACACACGTCAACTACAAGTAATGTTAACTGTCATGTCAGTCACACTACTTTCGTGAAATGCTATAACTATACGTTCGTTTCGTAGGCTTCAGTGTAGGTAATAGCTACCTTAGCAATAGCACTAAGTATGTTAGCTTTCGATACCGACATCAGCTGGCTTAGCATACGAGCGTGAGATGGGTTTTGTCGCGGTTTTATCATGTATCTCTCATAACATGAAAGAGATAGCATGATACCCGCGTTTATCTCTACATTGTGCTTAATGTGGTCTAGCTATGATGTATAAATGTATATTTGAATCTCTATACATTTCATTACATCTTTACGTAGAAGTTTACAGCTAAAATGTATATGTTTAATCTTCGTATTTTGACATACATTAATATGCATTATAGCTGCCGTGTGAGAAGCACTAATTGCGATATCGACGATTCGGACCTTAGCAGAATATTATTTTGCCAACCGGTACGGTTATCGGTATCGTTCAAAAGTATAATTTTCACAGGTTGTTACGAATAACATAAAATGTAAACCTTTTTGACTTATTTTATTTTTATTTTATTTATTAGGGATAAACAAACAGTTACAGCATTAAGAGTAAATTCAAAAATTTAACAAATTAAACAGTGATTAAATGTGCACTCACAACGTTATCCACAAAATATAAGTGAAAAATTGGTGACATTTTTGCAACTTAAAATTAAATAATAAGAAGAAAAGAAATGCAAACAATAGGACTAGACTTAAAGTGATAAAATAATTTAAAAGTACTGTAGCATGTTTTTACTCCTGTTTCAAAAATGAAACTGTATTTGCGCACGATATATTTTTATCCGTCATAATTCAAATGATGGTTTACGCTATTTTATTAGAAAAAGTAACACTTACCATTAAATAATTTAAAACATAAAAGAAAATAATATTCAAATTTTATAGGCATGTGACAACAAATTACATTACTTAGAACAAACTTATATGTAACGGTAAATTCACTCATTTTATCTCATTAAATGTTGACGTTTTGAAAACAAAATTATAAATGCAGGCGGTCGTTGTAAGATTTACTGATTTGAGATACTTCATTTAAATGAAATTTTCTTGTATTTTTTCATACATATACGTGATACGTGTTCAACTTTCGGCTCATTTTACGTACCTATTAGTTATTGTTATGTAGAGGTGTATGGGCCAGTAACAATGAAACGAAGTACTTAATACAACTGTCTATTGCAATTTAAATAAAATACAATAGTAATATTACGATAATTATTGTAACAGCTGATTAGAGCGCATCAAGTAAAGCGACGCGAGGGTGCTCGGCACGGTGGCGAACAATAGACTGCCGTCGTGTGCGCAGGAAAATCGAACGTCCCCGAAGCTAGCCGACGATTTACGAACGTGGTACTCGCGCGGCAGGCTCACCGCGCGCCGCGCCGCGACAGTTTATTTAATGAAAAGTACGTTACAAGCTAAAATCTAAAATCTAAAATATATAGAAATCATTTTAAAGCATTCATTCTAAAAAAAATACAGTGCAAGTAATATTTAAATCGAATATAAATTCTCTATTGAGATAACGGGCTCGGCCCGGATGTGCGTAAACACATTATGCATGCATAGGCAAGACTAGTATTTATTTATTTACTATCAACGCCTCGCAGAAAGGTTTGCACTACGAACGCCAACAACATACGGGTTCGCTCCGTCCGCTGTGGCAATAACACACTTAAGATGACGAAAATACTTATTTTGTTTTATATTTAATGATCATGATTTATTTTCATAATTCACAATAATAAAATAAAACTTTTACTTTCGTATTTTTTTAATTTACATTGTTAGCAAGTAGCAAGTTAGATTGAGCGTGTAGCAGGCAAAATTGTGAATATACCGCCCAAACATGCTTGAAGTCAACATAATAATATTTTAGGACAAAGTGATTGAATAATTAAGAATAGAATAAGTTCAATAACCTATTATCCTTTAACGCTGAACGAACGTTTTTTGATCGCACAATTTACAAAATAAATGTTTTACATCACTTTTAATAAAATATTAACTTCTATAATTTTATTATCTCATATCATCTCGTCGCACAATAGTGACGACGAGTAATATCTCATATTAACTCGATATTATTTGTCAAAATTCGGTAAATGGGTTCGATGAAGGTCGGAGTGCACTTGTTGTCTCTACTTTTGACGTTATAACAAGTGAGATAGAAAACGTGACGGTCGTTGTGCGCATGAGTTAAACATGAGATAAAAACTCTCAGCCATCTCTCATCCATGACTTATGTCATGTTCGTATGCTAAGCCAGCAGAAGCCGACACTCGTCACTGAGTGAACATGTTTCAGTTGGCTCGGTGAATCGTGTTCTCGACAGGGCTAATCGCAACTTACCCTACTATTCCGTAGTACTGTACGTCTAGTGAATGACGAATCGTGACTAGATTCTGAATTCTCTCATCATTGTCGACACACGTGCCACACGTCTTATGTCATGGCTACTAGAGTAATGAAACTAGAACCTCAAAGATTTTTATGAAATACTGCGAATGTAACATACAATCCTCGATCCATACCATGTTGACTTTAAATTGATGCTCATGTTGTGCCGACTATTAACTTTTAAATATATGATAAATTTAGTTATTTTAACGAGAATTAAAAAAAAATGAATATTATTTACCTTTTGCTATAGAAAACGGCTGGTGTAACTCGTGTTTCGGCAAGAAACATTGTGGCGACTATTGTTATTCGAGACGATCACTTGTGGCAAACTGACCTTCTGATACTATTAGACGTCATATCTGATCATATCACTTTTTGAAATAAGTACAAAAACTAATAAACAGTCCAATTTTAAATCCATTAGAGGAACCAAAGGTGATACGAACGCAATCTGAACTGTGCCCGAACTAATTGACAGAATTCTTAATTCTTAATTCTTTATTGTACACAATAAAATTACAATTAAACTTATAATATAATAAATCATGTACAAAGGCGAGCTTAATTCAAACTGAATTTGATAGAATGAAAATGTCTTGTACGTATGTTGGTAAGTAATTTACCATTCGGGATATAATCCCACCCACACGCCCACTACTGTGACTCCTGTGACGCCAGGATCTACAGCGGCAACCAACTGAAAGGCACCGTGCATGACACACGGGCAATCCCAGGGCGAGTTAAAATTGTCTTGGAACCCGCAACGAATTTAATCATAAGTATATATGTAGTTGGAGTTGGCAAGTATGTATCTTTACTTCCCTTCAAATCAAAGCGGGAGACTGAGTAATGCCAAATATAGACAAAGTGTCTATATGGAAAGAGTGTAGACACCACGGACAGTGACAAAACTATGGGGCCTAAATTTGATCGTTATAATAGGTATGGCAGAAACGGTAATTTACCATTCAGCATAACGAATTTGTACCTTAGTACTTTCTACCTCCTGTTTTAATTTCACATAAGTTCGTTTTCCATAAAATCAAACCTTATCTTTAACAGAAGCTCATTTTCAAATGTAAATGCTCCAGCAACTCAAGGAAAAAGAAATAATGCGCTTCTCACCGGCCTTTGTGAATGCAACCTGTTTAGATCTTCTGCGATAGAACCTCTGCGTGGATCTGTATTCCTGGTACAATGTTCGCCTTAATGCCTCTCTGGGGGGATGAACGGGAAGGGGAGATTGTCTTTATTATTCGCAATCAAGAATCACATGTCGTAAAGATAAAGGGTCTATTCATTTATTTATTGCTCAGTTTTAATGGTTTTGGTTATATTTTGTAGCGGTGCCTAGATGGTTCATTAACGGAACACATTGTTTATTCATATAAAACTGTTGAGATACTTCATTATAATGTTTTACGTAAGCAATACTTAATTAAAATCAATTCACAAATCACACAAGCTACATGCATTGGTAATCCAATCCAAGTTTAATATAGATTTATGTATTCGCTTGCCAGAATTAGGTTAGGTGATTAAAATATTTAGCTCGTCTAAAACTTCCACCATCTAAATGTGTTCTTCCGGATTAGGCACACAACATGTTAAAGAATAAATGCACATTAAAGCAGCCTATCGCTACATATTTCTAGCAAAACTCCAGTTTTAAAGCGACGTTATAAACACTCGCTGCGAATCCCCAACAATTTACTGCCACTGAACTTAATTTATACAGGAAAATGTAATTATATAGCAGAGTGAATAAGCGTCAAGCGAGATAACGCGTATCTGATAGAATGCTCCGTAATTATAAATCATTTGGTCTCTGGCAACACTCGCGGGTATACGCATCGTGCATCATGTAAATGCAAGAACCCATATTTCTGTACTGTACATTAATTAACTCTCTTACAAGAGCCGGGTATCTCGTACGAAGTGTAACGACATGGCTTGTGTCCCAGATGGTGAATATTCTATACTTCTTATTCGAATGGAGTTTAGTCTTGGGCAGTATTGTGCAATTAGAATTCTAGTACAATGAATATTTACTTTAGAGGAAATGATGTCAATACGTTTTTGTAAGATGTAAATTATGTCACTAAGAAGAACCTAAATAATTTGGGTCTCCGACTGGCAATACTCGCTTGTATATGCTACTCCGCGCATTATGTAAATGCAACAACCTATATTTTTGTACTACACATTAATTAACGTTCTTACAAGAACCGGGTAACTTGTACGAAGTATATCGACATGGCTCGTGTACCTCATGGTGAATATTAATTACTCCTATTCGCACGGAGCTGCGGAGTTAAGTCTTGGCAGTGTTACTAAAGTAGAATCTTTAAATGAGACAATTTGAGTGGAACAAATAGTAATTTAATTACAGATTAAATTTTGACAAGATGGTTTCGTGACTTGAGTCGACTCAAAAGAGACTTTAGTAGGATGTTGCGCTCTTTTGTTTGTGTTGACAGTGATAAAGTACGTATACCTAAATCATTTTTTTCTGGCAACACTTTCGGATTTCGCACATGATGTAGGTAAATGCAACAACCTATATTTCTGTACGGTACATTAATTAACTCTCTTACAAGAGCCGGGTATCTTGTACGCTGTGTATTGACAAGGCTTGTGTCCCAGATGGTGAATATTCTATACTCCAAACCCGCATGGAACTCGCCTCTGGACACTATTGCTAGATTAGATTTTAGAAATTGAATAAATTTGCATAAGCGATTGTGACCACGTCAGTGATATTTTCAGATTGTAACTGTGATAGATATTTATATACAATGGAGCCTTACACTTACGGATACAAAATTATCTATTTATATTTTTCTCGCAACAAGTCGGTGTGAAGAAAACGTATGTAAGTATCGATCGTATATGGAATAATAAGTCAAAGCACTTGCTTTTGTTTCAAAAATGTGATTATGGAGCAGTGGTTCTGTGAAGAATTCATTATATCAACACACATTGTAATTATTTAATTATTCTTTTGGAGGTGAATGTAATTTATTGTTTTCAAAAAAAATATTAAATCTCAATGAATGTAGAAGATTTAATAGAAACAAATAGACCAGGCCAATAGGAATACAAATCTGGCAATCTCTAAAATCTGGCGAACTGGCAACAAAGCACCGGATCTATACGCAGTGTCCCGTGGCCGGGGCCGGCCCTGTTCCCGTCTGAAGCATTTGCATAGAAATTAACCGACCGTCCGCTTAACCGACATTTCACACCGTATAAATAAGTCGGTCACACCACATCTTTATCAAACAGGCGCCAGCGAAACCCTAACTTGTATCAATGCCTTCTCTCTCCAACGCTTTTTGCCTACTTTTTACTTACATTGCCTATAAATGTAGTATGCATACATTAAGTCTGTTGCCAAAAAAACAAAGATAAAACACAATTTTATGTATGCTTTAACATTCTTGCGCGAAATGGCAGACAGGCGATGAATACATTATCTAAAACTTTATCGGGAATGTTAGACTTTTATCAATTTTATTTAGTTTTAAAACAAATTACAAAGTTATGGCACGGCGACTAGACTTAACGCAAGCAAAGTTTGTTTAACATTTTAAAGTTGTTTTATGGACAGATTTAACGTATCGGCTGACGGATAATTTATTAAGTTGCCAGCGATCGATGCTATCGAACGATCCCTGCATTTTAAAACAGTTGATGCATAGTGCAGGCAATCACCGATAAGCTTTCTGTAATCAATAATGCCGTTGAGAATAGCTTTCGTAGTACATGATGGGTGGGGCGCAGAAATCGTCGATTGCAAAAACATAACATCACGCCTCAGAAGGGTATGGTAGGACATGTACATTTCACCTGTTATGTTTTAGATCCCATTGAATAGGGGGTGAGCCTAACGCCATCTACCTAGCACAATTCCAACTCCGTGCTGCTATTGTAAATTTCCTGGCTGAAAGTTCACAAATAACTTGTTTTCCCGACCCGGGCATCGAATTTGTGACCTTGAGTTCGATTCGATCGATCGGTGAGACGCGCATACCACTAGACTATCGAGGCAGTCGATTGCAATAAAGAAAAAAATATGCAGGTAGAGTTAAATTGGCAAATAGGATGACAACCAAACGTTAATCTTCTTGGCGGCTCGCGAGAGCGAGAGCGAGATATACATAAAGCGTGATCCATACACGAGTGACTGATACAGTGCATTTTACGACCCGCCAATATCTTTAATTCTACCTATAGTTAAGTTTTTTTACCACTTTTAATTGCCCGCCAAAACTATTGTGCAAGCACTGTTTCGATTTGAGGTGAGATTAGGCCCAGAAATTCTTAGCACCTGACTTTAATACAAAATAATAGTCTTTACATGTAGCAATGCAATCTATTGTGAATTCAGGATGTTCATGGGCTGTAGTTGACACTTGAAATGAAATGAAATGGAAATATCTTTATTCCTTAGACTTCACAATGATGAGGTGCATGAAAGGAGCCTCCCCGAGTGACGTACACAACGATTCCCTGCGTCCGGCGCACCCTTGGCAATTCGCGAGTTCTCCAAACCAATTTGGATAATCCTTTCACCACGATGGCAAATCAAAATAAAATTTGACTCAGCCATCGACACGACGAAGAAGAAGACTTCACAAATCACTTAAAATCGTCAGAGACTTACCTTCAGGTGGTTTACTATAAATCAGTGCAGCACTATGAATATCAGGCAGACGTGCCAAAAAATAGAAGACCGACTAAGCATGTATCCAGAAAAACTCAAAAGTAAAAAATAAAATATTCGCTAAACTTTGCTTACCTTTATATTAATTTGTTTAAAACAATAAACCCTAATAATTATGTAATACCAATTAATTATATTTTTTTGAAGTCGGCGCCAAATTACAAAATCAAATACCAATTCAATTGGTATTTGATTTTGTGATTTTTTCAACAATTATTTCGGTAAATACGGTTTTAATTGTTATTTGATTTTATGATTTTTCAACAATTATTTCAGTAAATACGGTTTTAATTGGTATTTGATTTTGTGATTTTTTCAACAATTAATTCGGTAAATACGGTTTTAATTGGTATTTGATTTTGTAATTTGGCGCCGACTTCAAAAAAATATAATTAATTGGTATTACATAATTATTAGGGTTTATTGTTTTAAACAAATTAATATAAAGGTAAGCAAAGTTTAGCGAATATTTTATTTTTTACTTTTGAGTTTTTGAAGGCGGTTCCTTTTTCTTTGAAAAAAATTAGTACATATTTATAATATTTAGAATACGCTCGAGTTAAGAATATTCTTTTTTTTAATTAGTTTTTTTTTTTTTTTTTTTTTATTTGTTTTTTTTTTTTTATTTTTTTATTTCAAGCTTTTTAGTGTCTTAGTTTTTTAGATTTAACGATGGGGTTAGGAAGAAATACTAAGGCATCATTACGCATGAAACACAATAGAAACAATCAAAATAATCAAAAAATTCTTTCTGAGATCTTCATGATCATAAGTTATCACTACGATAATAACAAATGTGCTGAAACGTAAGCCCCGTCCAAACCTAAGCAGAGCTTTCGGTACTTTAAGGGTAGGTAAGTAGGCTGTCTCTGCTTACCCTTCAAAGCATACACAGGCATGATGTTATGTTATGTAGTGGTGAAAACAATACATAGATACACGATTGCACAAAACGTGGTTCATTAGCTATTCGTTTTTGAAGAGTTCCGTTGCCTGTCTCCAAAGATCTTCATCAGATTCTGATAAATTATATACTAAAACCTTCCTTGAAACACAAGGATTAAAATACCGAAAACTGCATTCAAATCGGATCAGTAGTTTCCGAGAAAATCGCGAACATAAAAAGGTGACATACATACATACATACATACATACATACATACATACATACGGATCCAATACAGAACCCCTTTTTTTTTTTGAAGTCGGTTAAAAAAGAAGCCTCAGTACAATAAGTAGGTAGATAACAAAAGTAAGCTGCAGTTGACATTGAAATGAGATGAATTAAATTGTACGGTAAAGTATTAAGCAGCAAAGGGAATGCACGATTGCACATCCTTATCGTAAAATCTGAATAATAAAAGAAACGATTATACAATAAAATAGCAAGCACAAAGGGTTTAAAACAGAATTGTTGTACCATGTGTGAGAATGACGTTCGTGTAACAATAAAATATGTATATGGCAGAAATCATTGTTACCTGTAGGGCTTTCATAAAATTGCCTCCATATTTAATACGAATAAAATCGTCATCATCAATAAGTTCTGATGGGAATTGCCTCCATATTTAATACAACTTGTTGAACTAAAGTTTGACGCTAAGCTACATCTTTCGATCTCTCTGTCCAGTACAATAATTGAATGAGGATGAGAGAGATGCAAATACGGGATAAACCGTAGATTAAGAAGTTTGGTGAATTTGAGGTTAAAAATAAAAACAACTACAGTTGCCGAGGCCCATCCAAAGATGGGTTACTACTCATTATTATATCGAGATAGTGGTGGGAAAGCCTTAGTCTTCAAAAAGCTATTGGTCTCAAATATCGTATGGTGGCTGTTGACCATAGAAGACTGGAACTACTACCATTAATTTTGGGCAGAATATTGCTACACCTTTTGTATATCTCGCGTAAATTACCAACAATGTACGAAGAAAAATATTCTTCATATATTACCCAGTTTGTAGTGTAGGTATCAGATAGTAGTAACTCAGCTAAGGTACTAGGCAAACAAAGATATCGTTATAGAATATTCAGGTGAAGTGAAGCTTCCAAGGCAAAGATTGAAGTATCGCAAGAAGCTCTAAAATTTTTTTGTTATGATTTTCTTTACAAATATTTCATTCGCTTATTATTTCTAACACAGAACAGCACGCAAACAGGTAACTGATGAATAAATGTATTCATCAGTTATCTGTTTAATTTGGTTCCATGTGAAAAAGGGTGAATCTATCGCTATCACTCTGGCATAATTCCAACTGCAGACTGCTATTAAGATTTTCCTGACAGAAAAATCCTAAATAGCACTTTATATTATTACGAAATGTTATTTTACTAATAGAACAAGTGCGAACCCTACTGGAATGGTGTTACTGCATGTATGTCACCATAATGGATGTGAAACAAAGGTTTTTATTCCACAGCCTTGATTACGTCCGGTAATATAAAACATCCTGTAGATGTAGGCCGCTGATGGAAAATACTGCCTACTAGGCCTTGTCTATATTCTCAGAAGTATAATTAACTTTACATATTTATAGAAATTATTAAAATAGTTTTAAGTGTATGAACTATTTTTTTTTTAACAAACATGCTGTATGATTGTCAGTGACAATTCAATGATAAATGAAGATAAATTATGATAGGCTGATTGTTATGCTAATTTTAAAAGAGTGTAAATAAAACTGACTTCTATATAATGGCAGGTTATAATAGACGAATAATACAGACGAATAATAGCATTATTAGTCTCTAAGAATCTACATGTCCTTCTTAATTACTAAATCAGCCACCTAACCTTATTTAACCCGTGGCTGACTTTGAAATATTGTTGCTGATATATACCTATATCACACAACATACACACAACGCCATCTAGTCCCAAACTAAGCAGAGCTTGTACTGTAAGGTACTAGAATAACTGATACAAATACATAATTATATACTTTTCTTTTGTAAATACATATTTATTATAAATAGAAAAACCCGGACTAAGAAAAACCTCCATGTTCATGCATACAAAGATTTGTCTTGAATCGAACCCGCAACCTTAGCGTCGCAGGCAGCTAGTATCCACTGCGCCATCCGGTCATATTTTGCAGCTTCTTATTAAAATGTATTAAAGTAATTACTGGTACGATCATAGATTTATTATCTTTTTTACCAGTTTCAGTTTTAAATCGATCACATTTAAATTTGTATTTACTGTTATTTTATAAATAAAATATATTGATACGCTTGATGCATTATGTATCTATACAATATCAAATGAAAAGGCCTTTGTTCAAAATTGAAGCAGTCTGCAAAAAATAGTTTTAATGTCTTTGTATTCAGAAAAGTTCAATTGAAATAAAAAATTGTTCAATTTAAATTCTTTTGATGTGATGTGATAGGTATTGAGAGAATGAATGAGCTATTTATTTGATGAGAGACTTTTTTGCAATGCAATTACAGAAAAGGCTGTGATGAGAAATGTAGCCATATGGAAAAGCGATCACGATTCAATTGCAACGGTGTTTAAAATAAAAAATAAAATAAAATATATTTATTCCATACCACAAGAGTATATAAATTCTTTACATTAAAAAAAAACTTATAGTTAAACATACGTTTAGATATTCCTTTTTGTAAAAAATTGAGTAAATTACTAAAAAACTCATGCACTTGGCTAAAGTCTGTCCTGCAGAAGGTTTTTATTTTAAAAATTACATTTTGTTTGTAATGACGGTATATTTATAAGTACAAAATATGTCGTAATATTATTATTTCTAAATTAAACTCTAGTAATCAAAACAAAAATAAAAATTGAGATCAATGTTCGTTTATAAATCTATATAAAAATAACTACTTAAATACTATAATTAAAGCTGTTTAAATACATCTAAACTCTTAATTTTAATCGTTTTATAAATTCTTCTGTGTAATCGTAACTCCAATTTAGTATTAATTTCCGGACTTTAAATTTGCATTCGTGAACTGACAATTGAGCAAGACTGACAATTTTAAGTATATTGTTGTAAATAAAAGGTTTCATGTATGAAATAAAACGTTTCGCAAAAACGGTTTTTACAGTTTGAAGTGGAAGTTTGAAATGACGCTTACTGATCATAGGTACTTACATCAGCATTCGAAACAAGACTTTCTTTATGGATTTAGCTCATACCCGTTGGAAATACTGATATGTACTGAAGTGTAATAATAATAATAATAACAACCCTGCACCTGATGTCGGTGGGACACTGTTTTTTATATTTTTAAATGTTTTTTTGTATTTTTTATAAATCATATTTAAAAATATATAAGATAAGTTTAAAAATAAATAAAGAGGAATAATAATAATAAGCTTTTTATTCAGACCATAAATTCACATTAAACTTAAGTCTAGCACTCTTAATCAACTATTTTTTTTTCTGTAGATCTGTTTGCCAATCGACAAAGGCCTTAACCAATATTTTCCATTCTTTCCTTTCTTGTGCCACTCTGTTCCGTGTGACACCTGCTACTTGTCTAATGTCATAATCCTACCTATTCAGTGGTCTGCTTATTTTCCTTTTCCTAACTCTAGGGTACCATGTTGTCACGTTGTTGCTCCATTTCTTATGACCTCTTATCATGTGTCCTGCCCAACGCCACTTTTACTTAAGTGTATTTTTGTGTAATTAAAACAACAATGTATTTAAGTACAATTCGATTTACTGTTAGGGTGAACTATATCTGAAACAAAAGTTCTGTAACCCTCATTTTTTGGAAAAGGTATGAAACGAAACTCAATCCTTTTAATTTATACATGAGAGCTAAAATGTGGCTGTAATACATCTTTACCAAACCTTTCTTGATAATTAACGCGCCATTTAATTGTATATTATATTAGTGGATCTTATTGAGTAGATTCATAACTGTTTAAAGCTATTAGTTTGCCTTTAGCAGAGTCTTGCTAATTACAAGAATCTCGCGTAATACACGTTTTATTGTCGACTAGCTGTTGCCCGTGACTTTGCCACGTGGTATTCGGTCTTTCCATGCTATTTCCTACAAAATTCAGAAACCTTCCTCTTATACTTTAAATCACAAATATTTATTTTCAATAAAATCTATCTTATTATTAATTTATGTCGTGTAGGAAATTTATTCTGTCTTATCTATATAATTTACAACATTTCGTGCAATTATACTAATTTACCCCTTACGGGCCAAATACAAAGATAAAACATATACCAGTTTTTAATTCAGACCTCCAGCTACACAATTGTGAAAACCGCATCCAATTCCATAGACAGACGTACAGAGAGACAAAAATTCTAAAGAAATATGTTTTGGCGTCTACTGCCATTACAAATAGGTACCCCTCGTATTATTTTTTTAAATATCTTGAATGTACAGACACGGCCAGTTACAATTTTTTTATATGTATAGATTCGGCAATTTTCAACTTTACGTTTACAGAAAGCCGCCAGGCAGGACTTACAAAGATCTATTCAAAAACATAATTATTAAACTAATTAAGAGTTAGTTGTAAGTTGAACAATAGTTATTTATTCTTATTTAGAATAATGCGCTGCTGTTGTGTATTTTATTAGATACGTTATCTTTTTCTAAAAAATGTCTTCTTAAAAGAAAATATAAGTAAACATTTTTCTTTTAAATGAATAGGAGATGTCGCCCCAACTTTCTAAAGGTCAACAGCCCTAATACTTAAAAGATTGTGAAGCAGTATTCCAAAAATGTTTTATAAAACGACTAACATTGTTCTCTCTATATTTTTGAGGCCCTATCTAAATTTCAGGCAAAACCGCGCCACTCTGGAGGAGATTATTTTGGGATTAAAAAGTCGAAGCTTTGGCGGATACGCTTTGCCAGATAACAATAGCGAGCAAGAAGCTTTTGTATTGAATACTTTATAAAGGTGGCGTTTGTAGAAATCGCAGTTCAGCTTAAAAGCAGATTTTGGGCATTACTTATCTTTATACGGAAGTATACAGTATTTATTCGCACAGTGATATAAAGTCTTAAACATAATGTAACTGCCTCGATGGTTAGCGCATACGCCTCTCAACGCAAGGTCTCGGGTTCGATTCCCGGGTCGGGCAAAGTGTTATTTGTGAACTTTCTAAGTGAACGTAAGTTGGAACTGTGCCCGGTAGATGGCGATAGGCTCATCCCCTATCTCATGGGACCTAAACATAACAGGTGAAGTGTGGGTGTTGTATACCTCTGCCACACCCTCCTGGCGTGATAAATATTAGAAATATTCGGAAATGTGTACACTAACGTATATTAGTGTGAGATTGGAATAAAATTGTGTAGGACGTAACATAACAACTTAACTTTACGGCAATATCTAATCTAATCTATCATTATGACCCAAAAATGTGTAGCAGAATGTCCGGATATTTGTCATAAAACTCATGACTAATTAAATACATTAGTATCCTTATATCAATCTCAAATAAATAGTTAGAAGCTAACACCATCTGTATTATACACTTACATTGATTTGTCTTTAATCCAGAGCTTATTCGATTCTAGCACAGTTTCTTTTTTTTTTTTTTGCTACTCCCACAGCGAACGAACGTGTAGTCCACCTGATGGTAAGTGGAGTACAGCCCAAGGACATCAACAATCCACAGAAGCAGATTATAGATGCGTCGCTGCAGCTGAGGACTACGGTGTTATGCTTCATGTGCCAGTAATTTCAGGGCCTAATCTCACCACCAAACCGGAACACAGTAATGGAACCACTACTATTTAGCGGCAGGTTAAAGGTGAGACGGTGGTGCTGCCGCCCTCGAGCTCATTCACAAGAGCTCTACCACCACTACTAACACTTGTTTAAAAATTCAATCTTGATAGATACGTTAGCTCTACTAACTTGTTTAGGTATTATAACGTTTAATTCTAGGGTCGGCAGACTAAAGCACATAAGTCAAAAATCGTAACTTTACAGGAACTAAAAAAAACTGTTTATAAAATCATAGATTTAGAAATTATTAAATGTTTTTATTAACTGTTAAAGTGAATAGCAATGCCTTACTATTAAAATACAACAATTTGGTGGGAACGTAATAGTTTAATATTTAGATGACTTAAGTTATGAGAAACACTTTGGTAGTATGACTTATGTGTAAAAGTTCATTAATTAAAATATAAATAAAAGTAAAAAAAAAAAATTAATACAATCAAAAACATATGTAAACTTATTGACTAGTTGGTGTCACTTTAAATTCTTGTTCTTTTTCGGAATCTATAATATCTGGGTCAGTATTTTGTACAGTTTCCAAACTAGGTAAACTTATATAAAATTGATGGAAAATATCTCGAATTAAGGACAGCATCGAAATTAAATCTTTTTTTTCTCTATAGATATAGGCAATGGCTGAATAGATATTATGGGAATATTATCAGGAACATTAGAACCTCTTCTTTCTGTCTAAAATCCATCAAATTGTAATGACTAGTTCCATATGGAGATAATTTATTTACAACCAACGAAAACACAAACCAAAAAAAAAACTAAATTAACTAACCTAAAATAAACTACTTAAAAACTAGCGATAAAAGACTACCTAACCTCATCTAACAAATCGCAGCCAGTGGGCAACGTTCCCAAAATGCTAGCAGCATTGCCACGCTGGATGCCAATGCTAATTCGCTGTCCAAAATAAAAACCAGCATTTCGGCAACGTGTCGTATTAACCAGTCGAGGTGCATGAAAGGAGCCTCCCCGGGTGACGTACACAACAATCCCCTACGTCCGGCGCACCCTGGGCAATTCACGAGTTCGCCAAAGCGAATTGGCTAATCCTTTCAGCACGATGGCAAGACAAAATAAAATTTGACTCAGCCATCGACACGACGAAGAAGAAGAACCAGTCGCGTTGATATTTCTTTAAATAAAGAATGGGCACCTCTTCTTTTGTAGTTAAAGACGAAAAAGGTAAATCTGTATCTAACGTACCAATCTTTATAGCAAAGAATTCCAAATTCTTGTTCATATCGTAGCCACCTTTTATCCAACCATTTAAACTGCCGTCCGTCAGAATCTTTATTTCTTAAATCTAAAGCACTTTTCAGCATGGATGAAAAGTCATACAAATCTGTGCTTTTCATTTCTACAACCTTAAACTTTTTACTGCTAGATCGAATCAACTGGATCCAATCATGGGGGTGAAACATCTGTAATTCAGTTTTCTTCTTCTTCTTTTCTATAATGCCATGATTTGTATCAACTTCTAAGTGGCTGTGGCCAGGAATCATAAACTTATGGACTATTATTTTAATTGATCGATGTTTTTGCAATGCCCAGCTAAACATACAACTGACATGAGAATTTCTATTCTGGCAGAAGAAGAAGATGGAATTCTTGGTACTACAAATGATGGATCTTGCACGGAATCATCACTACTGACATGCCCTGTTGAGGTCGACGGCGTAGGATCGTCTACTATGTTGTCTGTATTCGCAATCGATGGTTGTTGCACTTTTTCTAAAAAAAGGATAAAACAATACGTAATTCATTTATAATGTCTGTGCTATCAATGATATTATAGAACTATAGATATGTTACGTTCATAGAAATTACGATTTAAATCCGTTCCGAGCTATTCCAAATTGCACACTTTGACAAATGTAACTGATAAGTAAAACAAAAGATACGAAATAGCACGCAAATGAAAGAGAATGAAAGAGATAGCTATAGTTTTAATGATTGCACTTCAGTGGTACGCACGTGACTGCGCTCGACGCAGGCCACACGCAAACTAAACACAAGACGTCCCAATTGGGACGTATTTGAGTATTCACAGCGCGAGCGCTTATAACATAAATCTGCTTTTGTTTTTATATAATATCATTGCTGTGCTATACATAATTTGCATTTCGAGATTTAAAAATATATGAAAATATCCCTGCATCGCCTTCTTGGTGAGCTGATAACGCCATTTCAACCAACTTCTTGCTTCTCTGAGTATTCATTTCAACAAATTAAATATACAAACTGCCTGTTCAACAAAACGGTAACAATTGCTGCCATTGGTAGCTTAACATACCGTTCCAATTTTTGTGTACATCATAAATAATGTTTATGTACCCACAATCTATAAACAAATGTCACATTTGATGTTCTTCATAACATAAGTCAGACCACTTAGCTCAAAAAACTTCTCACTTAAGAGTGTTCCTTTTAACATAAGTCAAGTTATGTTTTTTTGTGCGTCGACCTATATTTGAATTGGGTAAGGTTGATACGGTCCGCCACTTGAATACGCCATGAACGAGTTCAGATAGACTTATGTGCTTTAGTCAGACTGCGTGTTGAATAAAATGAACACTGATTATGTAATAAAAAATAAACCGAAAATTTTGACTTATGTGCTTTAGTCCGCCGACCCTAGAATTAATGACTCGTCATACTAATTTTAATAACAGCCACTTTTGTTCGTTGTTCAAATCCTCTTACAGGCCATCGTAGGCGTAATACCTTTGGAAGTATTATAAAACTGTGGCCCTCGTAATTCGCATTAGGCCGCCGGTACTTATAAATTAGAGCTAACATGCCTCGCTTAAGAGGAAAATAGCTGTACAGGCACATATCACCGCCCACTCAAAGGCAGGCCGTAAATCAATAGAACTGAATGGCTTCAATGCATAGCGCTATTAATGTTTGTTCGTGTCAAACTCTTTAATATACTTTAGCAACCACATGCTTGCAAACCTTCCTAGCACTTCATGTTCTACTGGCACATTCATCAAAGTATACGATGGAGTGAATCTACACTGTGGTCGGTCGATGAGTGTTGATTCACTACATTTGCACGTATACTACGTAGCTTCGGTCCCAATACATGTTCCAAGCCCTTGTATGCAAAACAAATGTAATATTTATGCACCTCCGTAATCGGAAAATCGTCAATCAAAGATAGTTTGTTTTGATAAGACCGGTTTATTCTGGTTTATTTAGTGCATTTACTTTTGTTGTTACTTTTACTGCAGTCGCGTGTTAGATCGCCATCTTTTAAACGCATTGGCATAAAATTATAACAGGCGTATCCAATGATAAATTATGTACAGGCTGTGAACAAAAATGTTATGTTATATTAGAATACTAGCTTTGTGGAATTCGTAGAATTAAGTAGTAGTTGCTCCCGCGCTTTGACCAGTGTCACCGCTGCCAGTGCCGCTTAGGGGTCTCGTCGGTGTGCATGTTTATGTGTGCGTGCCGTTTCGCACGTTTGTAGGCAGTTTCCGTACTGTTTGTACATATTTATACTGTGCCAGTGTTCAACCTTGCTGTTCCGCTTCCGTGGATTTTAGCGTAATGATAAATATCTAAACATCTTTATTGAAAGTTAGACTATCAAACACAAAAAGAATTATCATTCGAACAGAAGTTCTCGAGATAAGCGCTATCAAACAAACAAACTTACTTTCTCAAACGGTTTCGTCTGCGTAGTATAATAGGCCCACCGATGAAAAGTAGCCTATGTCACGTGCCTTGTAGTCAGTTACGTGCATATAAAATTTAATTAAAATATATATATTATGTTTATATATTGTTTAAAAGATTAGCCTATACAAACAGACAGACAGACAAACATTTTTAAACTGTATTTTAGAAAAAACTATCGTCATCGTAAACAATTATACCAGCTTGAAAAACATTGTTATTTTGACATTAAAAACAAGCACTTTATTTATTTGTATTGATAATTTTGGGTTTTTTAGAGATTACTAGTTTCCATTTGGTTGTAGCTTTACATGACGAATTCTAGACAGATTTTTGATGTTATTTTAAGGAAGCTAAAACTTTTTCAGTATCGGCCATTTCTTTTTGAGTGGCATTATAATTTATCTTATATTCATTCATTTTAATTTGTCCCCTAAGCTTCTGTTAGTTAGTGAATTGTGTTTTTACAACATTTTATCTAAATTGCTCTGTTTGTATTTTTGTGTTATTTCTCTGTTCTTGTCTTTTTCACTTGATCATTTTGCTCTGTTCTTTTCGAACCATATAATAAATTTCCTACACGGCATACTGAAGCAAAAACAACATAAAACAAAGCCCGGTTATGTAGGTTACTGTCACCTACAGCGTAAGCTGTTTAGCGTAATAGAATATAATATTTAACACTCTCTGGAGAGTCGTAAAGCTAAGTCCCGAGACACAACTTCCACCGGCCTCCAGCCCTCAGTAGTAACTCAATAGCTAACTTTTATGGCTGAAGCGGACGTTTCACAAGTTTTGTGTGTTTAGATATTAAGAGCAGGACATTTTGTCACAATAAAAATTAGGCTTTGAATTGTAAAAATGAAGAACGATTTATGAAAAACAAATTCAGACTTGCGATTTCATAAAACGAAGCGCACGCGAACTAAACATAACGGCTGAAATATGGGTTTTATACACCTCAAGCACACACTTCTGAACCACCCTAACATGAACAAGACGTTTTTAATTTCAGTCTTTGGTCTTACTGTCATTCTAATGTAGACAGTTTGTCTATAAATGTGTGTTAGTTTATTCATTATTTATTCGTTATTGTAATAATATAATATAAAGAAAATATACATTAGATTTTTTTATATAAATCTGACATAACTAATGTATATATGGAGTCAGTTACAATAACGCTATATAACTTATATACGGTCCTGCGCCTTCCGCATCCAGTCCCCTCCAGCGACCTTCTTCAGGTCGTCAGTCCACCTGGCAGGGGAGCGTAGCTATATGTAATATAGCGTTATTGTCACTGACTGTAAAAGAAGTGTAGAGCTTTAATTTCTAATGAACCAAAACCCAAACCACATAAAGACCACCCTGTACGCACCGAGTGCATGTATATGAATATTTACAAGCGCAGTAATGAAATGCCAATCAACCCTTAAACACTAATAAAATACAAACGCCGAATTATTTACAGCTATCGTAAAGTATTTTATTACGAAGTCTAAACAAACACCACCTCGAAACCACCCTTATTTTTGTGAGATAGAATTTATCGATATTATCAACTTGCATGTGTATACGAAACACATCATGTATGTTTAAGAGCTATTTAGCCATAAGGCTGTGATCACGGCTGACATAATCTCTATTCACTCCACTAATGATTCAAATAAAATCTATAATTGTTAAATCGCGACTGCATTGCATTCGAGTCCACGAACAAACTATAAATCGATGGTAATTGAAGCTGCAGCTAAAAATAACAGCAGATCTTTGCATTGTTTCAATGAAAGACTTCGAAATTACTTAAAGAGCTTAAATACACAAGCAAACTAGCTTCTGATCTATTGCAATCAGTTGCTATTTGACGGCAAATCAAAGGTATGGCATGCCTCCCACGGGTTCGCTAACAAAATCTCCATCGAACGTATACAAACTAAGACATAAATCAATCAATAGCCCCTATTTGGCTATCGATCAGCTGCTAGGGGCTTTGGTCTTATTAAATTATTATTGTGTAACAACAGAAATATAGACTGACTAACTGTATTACGAAACAAAAGCTCAAGATATCGTCATATTAGTGGCAATATCTGGGTTATGGCATTTTGCGTCCTTTAAAGACATTCTTACGTCACAAACTAATTAGAATACAATAGTGGAAGCAGTACTGTCTAGTGACGTAAGAAGATTATGCTTACTATTACTACAAAGAGCTTGCAAGCAAAACTACTCAAACGTTAGTAGTAGTAGTTTTAGTAGGACTATCTCCTGTGTATCAATCTAATTTAATTGCTAGTTCTGCATGAGACCAAGAATTTATAATCATTTACCAAAATCTGTATTCGATATAAATTGTCGTAAGGCTTTTCATAATAAGATAAAATCAATTTTATTTGAAAAATGTTATAATACTGTAAATTAATACTTATCCGATGTTGTTTTAATTGAATTGTTATTATTAAAATGTTAAGATATTGTGAATTATATGTTTTATATTATAGATGAATATTAGATAATTTACCGATAATAATAATTATAAATTTATGAAATATAGGTTGATAAAAATTATTATAAATATGTCGATCGAAATTATACTGTAACATCTATGTTACACCCATATTCGCAGTAAATGATTTTGAAGTTTGTAGTTCTAGTTTTTGTATTGTTTTAAAGGTCGCTGATAGTTCGCTCCAAACTACATCAAAGTCCATCTTATAAAAAAGCCAATCGAAAATAATTTCTTGCTCATTGTTTAGCTATATTTCTGCAACTGGCATAGCACGCCTACAAAGACCAACACAAAGCGAATTGTCAGCAGCAAACAGTTCACCAAACGCGGTCCCGCCCTTTTACACTACGACTGCTGAGGTTAACAAAAGGCTCAAATGAAGGTTACTCCGGTGAAGGTCGGACACCAATTTATCTTTTGTCATTTTCATTTAATTTAAAATGGTTATTAAAAACATTTAAGTGTTAGATAATGGATTTATGTACCGTAGAATGTAGATCGTTTTCAACGCGTCGACCGTTGAAAACGATCATTAATAATAATTTTTGTATTAGTGAAAAATGTATGTACTAGTAAGTACCTTCGACCATATAATAACAATACTACAACTATTACTTATTTTGGGGTACAGTCAGTAAAAAGATCTTAGCTTGCAAGGTAGTCAAAATAATCGGAAAAACGTTAATTCAATTTCATGTTGGCATATAGGGTATACATGTGACAATGATTTATTTATTTGTTTAGGTCAGCCAACGATTGTTTACACTAGTTATATACAAAGTTATATACAAAAAAAAAATAACACAGTTGTATCATGCTAAGGGTAAATATGGGTATATTTTGAACTACAGCAATAAAGGCTTTTTATTTTTATTTATCATGCTAAGCGTAACAACCAATTGGACGGTTTAGTTAAACTTAAATTCTGAAAAACATTATGGAAATAAAAATAAAAATAAAAAATTATAAAATGTGATGATAAGCATCCAGAGTGGTAAAAACATTTTAGCAATTAGTTGTCAATACATATTATGAAAGCCTTAGAAAATATACTATTGTTAACTAACATAACATAACATCACGCTTATATCACCCAGAAGGGTATGCCAGAGGTTTATAACACCCACACTTCACCTGTTATATGATTTGGGTACCATCACATAGGCGTGAGCCTATCGCCATATACTGGGCATAAACCCAATACCTACCGTGTTGTTATTAGGAAATAACTCGCGAAAATCCTTCTAACACTTTTGACCAACCAGCTTATTTTTCCCGGACACCTATTACGTATATGCTACGTTCGTAACTCGCTACGATTTTTTGTAGAAAAGGTGTACTCATAATAGTTGAGTAAGAAAAATCAGTGAGGTAAAAAAAAAGAGGTTTGATGTCATTGAGGGACCGATCAGTTTTGTTGTATTTTATTTAGTGAGATTTAAAAATCTCACTAAATAGAATTTACTTTTGAAGTTAAAAACGTTTTTATTGTTAACCATAAAAAACGTTTTTAATTTTCTGGAAAAATTATGGGGTTGGCTGTTTTATAAAGAAGAAGTTACATTGTCATCATCATCGTCCTACGTACCTTCTAAATACATACAATTATCGATATTTTTTTAGGGTATACATTGCGTAAGCGACAGGGCTATTATATAGCCTTCTTAATGGTTCAAAAATATACAAATCACGCTTTTGAAGAGCAAGGTCACATTTATGGGTCACACACACGTCACTCACTCACACAACACACAAGTGATAATAGGTACTAAATATAGACCGGCTGTTTAGTCGGAAGTCACTGTCACTTGTCGGCCTGTTTGATAGATGTGTCAACAGTGTGTTGTTTGTGTGTGAATATCATTTGCCATGATCTCAGATCGGATTCTATTCACTTGAAATACTGAGGCATTCTATAATGTCTAAAGTATACAGGCCTTTGTTACTACAGAAATTAATATGGATTCGACCCCAACACACATCTTCATGTAATCCGCAAAGATTTGTTCCGGCTCTGGGTGTGTTTTGTGTGTGAAGAATGTATGTTTGTGAATACTGGAATTATTCCTTGTACGGATGTCGTTTTTTTAGGAGATTAAATAAATGAAAAATGTTACCTCTAAGTGGCAACATGATATAGATTGAAAATTTGCAATAATAATATTATAAGTCAATGAGTCTATTTAGGTCGCAAATTTAACGGATATTTTTTGTATAAAATGAAACAGGATAATTATGATGGGGTAGATCTCTGATGGATACTATAAATAGATTCAGATTCATGTGTTTCTTGTAAAATTGTGTTAATTGCTTGTGTACGTTTTATAATAGAAAATCACAAATTCATACAACATAATAAAAAGAAATCAAATCCTCATGAAAACAAAACAATCGCTAATATTAGTTCTATTAGCACACTAAGATCTATAAGCAATAGTAAATTATACGTATAGGAAAGGTCATAATTTACTTCATGTAAGTCCATTTGACCGTCTCCAGTAAATCGACCGTATCGTAATCCTCTAATAACGTAATGGTTTAATTATACATAGTTACGTAATTCTCTTCAACTATTTCGAACAGTTTATTGGCGCTGTCTTTTAGTAATTTGACTGCAATTGTGTTGAAAGGATCGCGATGCTATGGTGCAAAGAAGAGCAACTGTCAAATATTACATGATATGAAGGTAAATAAGCAAAAAATAACGAATTAGCAGACATAAAGTCTAAAAGTGCATCAAAAATACAAATGAAAGGAAATATTCTGACCTATATGTGATTGAGATAACAACACTAAGCCCCAGTTTAATAAGTGTTAGATAAATCTTATTGGCAGAATAACCATATAGCACACATTATTGAAAGTGACAGTTGTGTTCTATTTCAAGTGTAACTTGTGTCACTTTTAAATTTAGTCAGGTTATTTTTTATGGGTCGGATAAAATCTATTAGGCACCTCAGAAACTGGCCCTAAATCTATGACGAATGTAAGGATATAAAGCGAATATTTAACTACCGTCATCTAGTAATGTTAATATGTGCATAGCCCACTTTATTCTAATTGAAAGGAAATAGTAATTAACACAAGACAAGTAGATGTTCCGTTCGGCATCCTCTGTAACAGAATGTATTCACTTTATGATGACAACAGTCGACATCATAGAGTGAATACCAATTCCAGCCGGTATAATTAAAAACTGCAGTATACAATTGTAATTATTTAACTGAAAGTTGTTCTAATTGACAAAAAATATCGTTGACTCAAAACAGGTTCAAGTTATTTAACTTTTTTGACAAATAATATTATGATACCTTATTTTGACGAGAATAAAGATTGAACATTCTTGAAATCTGAACCAAATTAAAAGCGTATTGTTAATCAAATAAAAAAAGGATCGCTTTGGTAAAATTGCAGAGGCTATATAGACTATACGCTATATTTTGGTGACGTTAGCTCAAATAATTTGGTGTGCGGCGCACCGACCCATGAACATAAATAACTTCCATAATTACAGTAATCAGCGTTAATTGTATCCCTTGGTGATATATGAAAAACAATGCTTCATTGTCGAACCTTTGTTTTTCGAATAATTGTTTAAACTGTCTCATTAAGCTGCCGTCCACAACGTCGTACTTTTTTGTTTATTGCTTTCTATATTGGTTCATTTAAATTCAGTACTTTCTTCCCAGTCACATATCGATTTTACACAGCCATGCTATATCTTGTTATTAATCACATCCTGCCACGCGAAACGTTCGTGTTGTAATAAGTTTCTTTTACTGTTTTTGTAAAACAAAAAGTAATTTACCCTAATTTGTTTGAAAGTAGCTGTATTTTACTTGCTTCAAGTCGTGCTAATGAAATATTACAGTCGACTTCTAACGAGGTGGTTATTGCTTTTATTTTAAATATGCTAGTAAGCGCCACCGGTATATTCTACATAAATCTCTTGTTATGTTTTAATTATTTGGTCCTAAAACCTTTTCAGGTGCCCTTCCGTGAATAACAAAAAAAAAAACTTTTCGGAATCATATTATTACGTATTGTATATGTGTATCTATTGCAAAAGTGCCCTGGGCTCCATTATAGCATTTTCAACAAACGTTTAGTATATTTTTTTTGCAGTATTAAACCTTTTGTTCTGTATCCGTTTTTATCCTTTGGAAACAATCCTTGGGAAATCTTATCGCTTATTGTTTTAAACCTTGTTAGTGCATTTATTTTTAAATTATAATTTTATACATTTAAACATAAAAAGGTATAATATAATAAAGTTTTAGCCACAAGCCGTGAGCGGCAAACGGTCCTTTCTGCGGAATCATTGGGACATAAACGATGTCCATATTTCATCAGGTTGCAGAACAACTGGAGCGAACTAACGATAGCAGCCACATAAATAGCAGTTTGATTTATTTTGTACTTTAATGATACTCATGTTTTTTTTTAAATGACTTTCGTTAGCACTTTGGTGACTTATTTTTTATTTTTACGCGATATTGAATTTAATTTAAGGTGGTTTATAAAGATCAGTTTTACGTTAACGGACGTAAAGTTCACCAGATGGCAAGTGGTAACTGTAGTCTATGAAAATTATAATCAGATTGTAGATGCGTCGCTTCATCTGAGGGCTATGGTGTTATGCCTCATGTGCCAGTAATTTCAGGGCCTGATCTCACCACTAAACCGGAGCACTACTATTTGGCGGCAGATTAAAGGTGAGACGGTGGTACTATCTCCCTCGAAGTCGTTCACAAGAGCTCTACTGCCGTGGTATAACTAAAATGCCGTTATCTGCTCTAAGTTTAGTCATCGAAAAGTATGTAACGGTTTAAATTTTTTCCGCGGTTTTAATTTGGTATCCAAAAAAATGGTTTGAGCAGATAACGGCATTTTAGATATACCACGGCAGTCTACCACCAGTGTCAGTCAGTCAGTAGCCTGTTCATATATTTAAGTTAAATATGAGAACTAAATCGACGATTCGTGTGTGGCGAGAGATTCATATCACGGAATACAATAACACGCAAACTTAGGGATATAGGGATATTTATCTGTTTGTCACATGAATAGTTTTTCTAGCCAAGAATCTTCAAAGTCAGCCTTGCGTGATTTGGAATGGTTATCCAAGTTGTATTCCTTAATATCTTAATCCATAAATTATATGTTAATAGTATAAATTCTGTATTTTATAAATATCTTTGTGTTTGACTATTACGCTTCCACGTCTAAATCGAAAAAAAAAGTTTGAATGGACGGATTTGAATGCCTTTAGCTACTTTTAGCGACTTACTACGCGGGTGAAGTAGCTAGCGACAGATAGCTTCGATTACATCCTACATTCCCCTTTTCTGTACTATTGGGTCAAAACTTGTTACCTATTACACAACCGTGACGTAGTTATCAATATGGAAATGTCATAATATACTTTACTTTACTTACTTTAATTATCAAAAACTGCAATAAAATGTAAGAAATATATACTTAATTAATATTCCAAGTCTCGCCCCATCTGTGTATAACTTGAAAGAATACAGTAAGCGGCCTTAAGGTGCCTATATTTAAAGAACTATTCCCATACTCTTAACGGTTGAAGAGTTGTATCTTCTAGCATCAGATCAGAACCATGAAATGCTGACTGTCAGATGGAAATATCCGAGTTGCGTTATACGTACACGTATACGTAAAACAATAGAAAGCCTTTAAAATTTGAGGGTTGCTCTCGATTTCTCTAGGATCCCAACATCAGATCGTGATCTGATAAAAACGGAACCACGTGAAAAGTATAATCTTTAAGACAAAAAAAAAACAAAAATCGGTACAGGCGTCTCCGAAAAAAAATTATAAAGAAAAAAAATCGAATTGAGAATCTCCTCCTTCTAATCACGCTTATATTAGCTTCACCGGTATGTATATATGTATGTATGTATGTAACCGACTCCTTTGGACTCGATTTTGACCCACTTTAAACGGACAGATTTCATTCAAATTTTGCACACTTGTCAAAGATCGATGACAATGCAATAATTCGATAAAAAAAAACGCTCTTATAAATAAACCAAACTAAAAAGTAGAAAATAAATAATAGTTTAAAAAAACTAAAGAACACGCTTAAAGTACTTCTAACTAAAAAGTGAAAAAATTATTCCTAATATAAGCTGAAAATGGTAATGAACAAAAAATACTAGTATTATTGTGAAAAAGCGTGGGTTGCTCGATAGACGAAAAATATGACACAAAGCTTACTTGAAAGGCGTGTTTTTTAGTTTTTTTAAACTATTTTTCATGTTGATAACTATGTCACAGTTGAAACCATATCTAAAGAGAGGCAAGCCGTGCTGGAGGCAGGTCCTTCTAAAATACAGATATCTTTTCATTTTCTACTCAACCGTGGTATTTGATTGGGGAACAGGAAAACGGAACAACTTTATGAGTTTCCTATTTTCCACGCAATTTACTTTGATTTATGATAACAAATAAATACAAGATGTTTATCGGATCTAAATTGTACCTGTGTATTTATTTTGAAAAATAATGATTTGTCGTTTGATTATTGTCTCAATAGTAGTTGCTGGTTGGCTAAAGCGGCTGCCCGGTGTGCAGAAGGTAGCAGGTTCAAATCCTGCCGGTCACATATTTTTTTCAACTGTAATTTAGTATAATTTGCTAAGCATAGCTACATGCTATAAAAATAATCTATAAGAAGTTGAAATATTAAATTTGTTCAAAAAAAGTAACTGATTTGTGGTTTGAAATACATATCCGGTGGAAATGAAACCATATTATTATGTCTAGAAACTGTGTTTATAATAAATGTCACTATGTCATCTACCCCCTATAAAACTGCCGCATAATGACAGCAAATCAATCAGAATCGTCCATAATAGTGCAGTTCTACGGTCGTATAAACTTTCAGTGTAAATTATTGCCATAATCAGTGCACTTTGGATGCGGAAGTAGTGCATTCATACTATTCAGGCCATTTGCGTTATGAATAAGGAAACCCATCATTTTGATAATGGGCAATTTAACATTAATCGGATCATATTGTAATTATTATTTACATATATCAATCTTTCGAGCCTATTACAATTACATTGGGTTCGGCTTTTAGTCTAACTGATTTAGCTGAATATCAGTATTTTACGTGGATCGACTGGCATCAGACCATCACAACCCAGTACGAGGTAATACGATACTAATACTGTTTAAACTTACGTGAGATGAAATAACTACTAGAGAATAAACGGGTTACTCACGTATTATTATCGGGATATTGCCGACCGGTTTCTATATTTCAATAGGGAAATATTTTCATCAGGGCTGTGAGTGCAGTACGCTCGGTGCAATCAGTACCCCGGCTCGCGCCGCACTTAATACGATACTCTTTGTCAAACTAGTTGTTGGACTTTCTGGCTTCTGACTACCCGTAACGACTGACATAGAAATGTAAATGGCGACCGGAACCGACGGCTTATTGTGCTCTCCGAGGCATGGAGGCAAATTCGTCCGATAAGTTAAAGATTGCCCATCCACGGCCGACCGCGGTTGGTATTGCTTAACCTACAAGATAGATCGGTCCGTCGACTTAGACACGAGGATTATTATTATTCACATAACAGTATTTACAAACATTAAGAATGCACAAACAACTCAATTATGAACTGAGATATTTTAAATACTATGATATGGTTTTGCAACTGGACTTCGTTATTTATTATACCTAACGAAGTAAAGCAAAGTGTACCAAAATATTCGTGAATGATATTCTTTCTTCTTTCATATTACTTTACAACAGCTCACTCAATGAACTCAAATGTGAAAATAAAATATTATACACACATAGAATACAGTCGAGAAGGCAAGATACATACACCGCGCGCTCGAGCAATGCACACATAGACATCGTTTAAAGACACAATTTCTGAGACCACTAAGACTACTTTCGTTCTCTCTCTCGGCCCCATCTTGTGCGTTCGCCGAGCGTAGGAATATAAATTGAAAGAAAGAAAGAAAAATCATTTATTCTGGCATAATAAAAATAGAATACATTATAATACTTACATCTTAACTTAATAATACTATTAATAATGCCAGAAATGGTACGCATCTCAGCATAATACTGCAGCGCTAAAAGCACCGCAGCGCTGATATTCTGATGCGCCCAGTAAATGAGTAAGAAATAGTGTGACAAAAGAAAAAAAAATAAAATAAAAAATAATAAAAGCAATAATTACATGTACATGTTTCAATTTTGTGCCACAAGCAATAAAAATAAATAAATACATTTATAGTGAAGTTTGTGTATGAGCTTGTCTTCTGTACCTAACTATTTTGTGACACTACTATTTTTGTGATTGGCGCGGCAGTTCAAAGGTTACGGCAGTGGACCATATTTAGATTAACTTTTAAACTTACGCGTTGCATGATTAAGTTAAATCTAACGGGAATTAACGCGATCATGCATTATTTACCTTTTAGGTTTTCTGTCTGCTTGCGACCACGGCCAGTGTAATCTGTCTGCCGAAACGTCAAGCTTAAAACTGAAAAACTAAAAACTAATCTGTCTACCGAAATACCTCCGGTTGTGCTGAATGGCGTCCCGTTAAACACGGTAACGCAATTCAAATATCTTGGACACATTGTCAACGAAAATCTCAGTGATGATCCTGACATTGAACGAGAGCGCAGAGGAATGGCAGTTCGCTGCAATATGCTGGCTCACAGGTTTGCCAAGTGCTCAAAGAACGTTAAAATCACACTGTTTCGGGCATATGCTCAATCTTTTTACACCTGCAGCCTGTGGGCTAGCCACACGCAGCGAGCGGTCAATACACTGAGAGTGCAATACAACAATGCTTTCAGGTTCCTGATGAGACTGCCTCGATACTGTAGCGCATCAGCGATGTTTGCGGAGGCTAAAGTGGATGGCTTTGCTGCTATAATACGCAAGCGAACTGCATCGTTGATGCGCAGGGTGAGAGTCAGTTCCAACAGGTACCTGAAGGTAATTGCTAGTAAATTAGAAAGTCCTATATGGAGGCACTGGAACAATATTCATGTTTTAAAAATATAATTTTATGTCTTCTAACATAGTTGTAAGAATAATGTTTACTAACACTATATGGATCTTTGGGTCTGAAATAAATGAGTATTATTATTATTATTCATTTATTTAATCCTTTTTCTCATTTTTTATATGTTTAAATATAAATTATAAAAGTAAAGTACATTTAAAAATATAAAAGTATTATTATTATTATTAAAAGGTAAATAATGCATGATCGCGTTGATTCCCGATAGAATTTTTGGACTATATTTAGTACGAGCCTTATATCTTTCTGCTTACATACTTGTTCAGGACAGTCAACGTATAACTTAACGTAACGACTGCTGTCTACGACGACAACTGTATGTGACGTTTTGACGTATCTCCTGAATCATGAAGATGTCCACGAGAATGATTACATAAGACAATGTCAGTCGTATCACGCTGTGTTACATCTATTTAAAATGAAAAGTTGACATTTACCTTATGTAAAGAGAAGTTTCATGGTGAATATGTTTTAACGAATGTGCAAACAATACTTACGTGGCTTAATAAGCTTTCGCCCATGTATCCCAGTTACGTTGTCCCGCTTCTCCGTTCGTCATATTTGTAAACCCATTTTCCGTGTTTTGAGTATGTCATCTTTGACATTTTAGGGTCGCAGTTGGAAGCATCGCAACGCCCAACGTATGTTAACATATCTCTCCTAATTATAAAGAAGAAAGTTTTTGTTTGTTTGTACCCTAAAACCTCGAATCTTCTGAACGGATCTAAATAAAAAAAATGCCATCTATTCCCAAACTAAGCAGAGCATGTACTATGGGTACTAGAATAACTGATACTAATACACATATACTTTTCTTCTTGAAAATAAATACTTATTATACATAGAAACACTTGGTCTGGGACCAAGACAAACCTCCATGATCATGCACACAAAGATTTGTCTTAAGCGGGAATCCCAGAAATAATATAGGCTACTTTTTATCTACGTACCATGCGGGCGGAGCCTCGCACAGAAGCTAGTTTTCATACAAAAAAAGGTGCGCGCGCATCTTTTTTGTATGAAAACATACAGACATACGTCGGGTGTTGACGCTGATGCTTGATTCCAATTGCAAGCTTTAGGGACTTACAAGGTATGTAGTATGCAGAGCCCGCGCCAGTACCCATCCTCGACGGCAATAGCCAGAACTTAATGTAAATTACCAATAGTATTAATTTTAATAAAGAATAGACGATGTCCTATTGGTCAGAAGTCATGAAGTTTAGCGCTGATGGGTAAAGAAAATGAAAGATGGCTGCCACTTTACAGCAGCACTTTACTTATTATGAAGAAAACTATATTTGGGATATTTAATAAAATCATTAGTATAATTAGATGAATGATACCGATAGTCAAGATAAATCAACACACAGGTCGCAAGACTAACGTGTGAACGCAATTCGAATGCGGTCGATGCTCCACCGCGGTATATTTAAATCGTACGGCAATTAACGTCCGCGGCGCTCATTGCACGTTCGATACCCGTTCTAATTATATGTTCTTCTATTACGAGCAGAATTAAAGCTAGTCACAGACAACACACACGAGTAAAAATATATTAAGCTCTGAGTAGGTACAACTTGGATCTCTTCAAAGCAAGAGTTAATAGGTATCTTATGGTTAAGCGTGCTCCACCGTAGACCGCATTATCACTTACCATCAGGTGAGATCGTGGTCATACGTGTACCATCATTAAAAAAAAAAGAAAAAAAAAGGATTTATTTATGAGTCCTAAATTATAACGACGAAAGTAAGTTAGTTTGTTTTCACCTTAACAAATCGCGTGATACTGATGATGTGATGATCATTTTGATTGAATATTAAACATAACATACCTTTATAATATAATAATATGGTATAATGTGATGTTATAGTTTTTGGTATATTAACTTATAGTGTCTTCAGATGAAACATTATCGTATCTCCATTGTCTGTAACGCGTTTCATAGCTAGGATTACGGTTCATCTACTGGCGGTATTCTATCTATCTAGAATAAGCCAGGTTTGTTCGCTCTTAAATATGCGTGTGATTACATAGTGTTTGTTGATATTAGATGGAAAATTAGGTCTGTATTGATTAGCTGTAATTTGTTGTAAATGCTACCTAGCCTACGTCTAAATTTATAGCTTTATATAATAAGAGAATGTTGCTGAGTCTCAGTTGAATGAGTAGCTATTTGGATACAAGAGACAAGTTAAATATTGAAACGTTTTGGCAAGTTTATGTAATCTTAAATACAGAAGTATGAATTAATAACAAACTAAATGAATTTACTGGTGGTAGAGCTCTTGTGAATGAGCTCGAGGGCGGCAGCACCACCGTCTCACCTTTAACCTGCCGCCAAATAGTAGTGCTTCCATTACTGTGTTCCGGTATGGTGGTGAGATCAGGCCCTGATATTACTGGCACATGAGGCATAACACCGTAGTCCTCAGCTGCAGCGACGCATCTTTACTCTGCTTTTATGGATTGTTGATGTTCATGGGCTGTACTCCACTTACCATCAGGTGGACTACACGTTCGTTCGCTGTAGGCGTGGTATAAAAAAAAAAAAAAACTCTTAAGATTTGTACCATGCGCTATTCCAAAAATAACGATATAACGATTCAGGTCATCTTTTTTTTCATGGGTGCATTAAAGGAGCCTTCCCGAGTGACGTACACAACGATTCCCTATGTCCGGCGCACCCTGGGCAATTTCGCGAGTTCTCCAAAGCAAATTGGCTAATCCTTTCACTACGAGGGCAAGTCAAAATAAAATTTGACTCAGCCATCGACTCGACGAAGAAGAAGACCAAAAATAACAATGGAACGATTCAGGTAAAAAGGTGGTATACACCTCCTGTACATACATACGCCTTTAGACCACGGGGGTAGACGGGTTGAAAAAAGAAACTCAGATATCATTTTTCGATTTAATCTACAGTTTTATTTTTTGAACGTAAAAAATATAATAAACTTGCTGATTGATCGCTATGAATTTGCAACATGTCTGCGAATTTTATGTTATATATATCGATGGACTATGAAATAAATTGATTGCTATGAAATTTTAGACTCTTGGGACATTGTTATCATTTTATTTGTCTGACTCGAAGATAGTTTGAATTGAAGTTAATTTGTTGTTGATTTTGACTTTATCAAATTTGGACGAAAACAAAGAACTACAAAGTAAAATGATTGCCTAATTAATTGAATGTTTATAAGTTTTAATATGATCACGTATTATTAAGAAGCCCTAACTTGACAACTGACTCGATCCCGATAAAAAAAAACACTTAATATGTCAAACCAAAAACATTTAGCCAATTAAAACTTTTTGTTAATTTTAAAAGTGTTAGCAAATTTGACATAAAATTTACCTTTTTGCTCTCCGACTCTCTTCCAATCGCTATACAATCACGATATTATTTGTTCCTGTTTATACACGCGTGTCTTATTTCAGGAAAAACAAACAAAGCCATTATCAAGAGTTTCGACATCCCTCCCTAATAATACCCGTCCCAATACATCAACTTCTTGCGAAGCATTTTCCAGGTGGGGGAAAACAATAAATTATGTGTCTGGCAACATAAATTGCCATCCAATGGCACTGGCAACAAAAGCGTTTGGTATTAAACTGGTTCGCTACAAAATAGGACATTAAAATGTCAAAACGCAACCGTCAGGCTTGTGACGTCATCCTAATAACGACAATTTGTAAAACTGTGTAACATGCGTCTGAATATTTGAAGCCAAGTGAAATTGGACGACTGTGTTCGATGTCGAGTGTTTAAAAAGGTTTAATGTTTCTTTTTTTTAATGCGGAAATAAAAATTTGTAATTTACAATTAAATTGAAGTAATGTTACTTAACTTTGTCAGATTTATGTAATGTTTTTCAACTTTTATAATGAAATTTGTTCTCGTAAGTTAGTTAAAAAATTAAACTAAAAAATATATATACTCTAGATACCAATTGATTGAAAGATTTGTAAGCAGCGTATTGGTGTTTATATAATGAAATAGCTGCTATTCAATAAAATTAACGGAACAAAAACTCTTTTTAACACACATTATTTTTAAAATGAAGGAATTTTCAGGCTAATTACAGTTTGATTTTAGCCTCCTACGCTTCGAAACTTCAACAGCTTTTTAACAGTTGCTTGAGAAGTATGGCTTCGTTTTTCTTTTGTTATTCTTTATTCACGAGCTAGTAACAGGCGTTGTTCACTTAAATGGCGAGAAATACAATCCTTCCAGGGCCGATAGAGAAGCACTTTACTGATTGACATCGGTAATACAATAGTAAGGTAACGTCCCAGCTGCCGTCGATAAGCAGTGGCTAACTTCCAAGAAAATGACGTTGCTACTTTTTTATTTGAGTGGTTAGTAAAGTACAAGCTCTTACTTACACATGTACGAATGAATGTCAATTTATAAAACAAAGTAAGAATGATTAACAATCTTATTCTAGACTTTGCATGATCACTATCAAGGTACCATAAACTTAGTTATATGTTTTGCGAAACATTACAAAGTTTTAGACGTCGTATTGTATTCATGCATAAAATTTTACACACATAAACATGCGCTGAAAGCTATTTAAAAATTTTAAAAATATGTCACTTAGCTGCCTTCCTCTAACGATTCCTAAAATGAAGTATAAAACTAGAACAAATCCATTATCAAGGAGTAGTCTTGCGCATTACTTCCTTCATAAATATTCTTATGAAAAGAAAATTGCTGCCATATTTTTGGAAGGATAGCAAACTGGAAAGGTAGAGGTAGCTCCACTGTCTGACTTATATTCACCAGAAAATATTACTATGTTTTATAGTTTTATTTAATCAAGTGTACATTTTTAATAGTACGATTGGAAAGGTTCCGAATTTACTTCATTATTACACAGAAGTGACAGCCAATTTACGTAAAGGTATGCTTATGTCAGATTTATATCTTATAATGACACACTTAATTAACTTTTAAGGACAAAAAGTTGACTTAAAAATAAATTATTCCTTTTTAAGCGGGATATAAAACAAAATAAGTTTAGTTTAACTTCCGCTAAATGACATCTGCATCGTTTCAAACTCGACACCAGGACGATCAAAGAGCTACAAAGGATTTTAGTTCCCATAAAAGTGTTTCCAATTGTTTAGACTGAATGTTCATTTGAGTCCGTATTTATAATTCAAGTGGCAACATAACGCCGTATGTTAGGTTGTGTGCATCAAACGTGTTAGACAATACAAGATTTGAATTCATATTGAGCTCTAAAATCAACTATAAATCGATTTATTAGCGGTCAAGTTTTCAAAGATACATGTACTTGCAAAATTTTTTCAAAGATACATGTACTTGCAAAATTTTAACAAAGGCCCAAATATAGAAATTACAAATAGAATACACATATAGAGATGTTTTGCCTCAAAATATTCGTAGCAGCGTTGAATGTTGACACACAGTTATCGCGTAAGTGCTAATGCTCTTGCCGTAACATGACATGTTACGATAGTCGGACAGAATTAGAGCTTCGGATAGTCAATTTATACATCCGGTGATTCTCTCATTAGGCATCTCACTTAGTGATTGAGTTCAGTGATTTCGTTGGGCGGTCTCTTGTGATCTATCAACTTGATGTCGGTAATGTACTTCGTGTCTATTTCATTTTGTTTGGTCTTCCTTTTTGCTATTTGTTTATCGAACTATTTGGGTCAGTGTTAGTGTAGCTATATCTTTTGTTTCAGCGTTTACTTGTAGATATAATTCACAATTGATTTGGATTTAATATTGTTTTTAGAGTTCTAGAATTGCAGTTAGATTGTAACGTCGGCGCAAGCTGACGATCTGCTTAACGGTTTTATCTGAAGCTGGCTATATAATCCCATCTTGACATTAATATGTAACATCCTTATATTTGTTTGTTACAAAACACGATAAAACATGTAATAAACTACGGTGATATAATTTTTATGACGCGAAATCAGCAGGCGAACATAATACATAAATAACTTGTGCCCCAATTGTTTCATACTTTTGTTCGTTATTTTTCTGATGTATCTCAATATTCATACACGTTTGTCGACTCTCATAAAGCCTTCAGATAAAATTGCTGAACAATATTTTGTGAAGAATTCATTTCGATTTAACGGTATGTGTTTACGAATGTCCTTTCGCTGTAAATATGCAATGTGCTTTTAACGAGAAAAATAAAATACAAATATTTAATGTATACGTGATGCCACAAACAGGAATGATTATGAACGTTTTTGGTTGCTAGGTGATATTACAAAGAGGTTTCAGTAAAGTTAATATTAAATCGTTTCCCGTTGTAATACCATTGTTACGTACTAGGTATCTGTAAGTTAATTAATTTATTATTAATAGTTATTTACTAATGGTAAGGAGAATGAAGATACTTAAGAAAGTTTGAGCTAGCAATTTCTATATAAATCTCAATGGTCTGTGAAATCTACCGAATTGCACATGGGTTATCCCTTCTTGTTGTGAAAAGAAAATATGAATTATATCAAGTGGGGACGTATAGGTAAAATATCGTGCTGATATCATTTTATTATAAGAGTCAGCAGACGGACTTCATTTAACTGCATTTATTGAACAGCAATACTAAAACTGCACTCCCCGACCGTAATCAAACTGCACGGTTGGTTAGTTGTTGGTAGTTTCATTGCATTGAAACTGCATTACAACTGCCAAATGCAGTTCGAATTCAGTCCGTCTGTCTAGCGCCTAAGCTAAAATGGTCCGGATTAAAGTCAACATTTGCGTCACCTCACGTCACATGGAAATGTTATACGTCCACTTGTCATCGCAACATGTTATTTATATCGCAGGTGTTCACGGATTACACAAACCTTTTGTTGGTCATGTTATTGACGCATAATGTACAGTTCCGATGCGTAGGTAGAATTGTATGGGAGATAAGAGTATCATATAATACATTACGTAACGCCTATATAAATCGGAAGGGTAGCATACCAATTGATTGTTATTTTTAGGTACGTCAAGTACGTGTTGCTTAAAGCACCTGTATCTCATGGTAAGCTGAATAATTTAATTTCAGGCTTTTAAACGGGATATAATCCCACCCACACGCCCACCACTGTGACTCCTGTGACGCCAGGATCTACAGCGGTAACCAACTGAAAGGCACCGTGCATGACACACGGGCAATCCCAGGGAGAGTTAAAATTGTCTTGGAACCCGCAACGAATTTAATCAGAAGTATATAGTTGGAGTTGGAAAGTATGTATCTTTACTTCCCTCCAGAGCAAAGCGGGAGACTGAGCAATGCCAAATATAGACAAAGTGTCTATATGGAAAGAGTGTAGACACCACGGATAGTGACAATAATTTCAGGCTTATATTCACGTTCCTTTAGACTCACGTTAAAGTCCCACAACAAATCTTAATATATCACAAAGATATAATACTACATTGTACATTTTTCTCACGTACGTACAAATTGAGTATCTTCTTACATCCCTGTGTACAGAGCTAAACTTGATTATAAATTACAGAAATGAATGCTCGCTTGGCTTTGTTTACTTATTAATACCTGTTCTACTCGTGTTTAGATTTGTTTTAGCATTTATGTACTTGGATTGGTTAGGACTGGGCTACATTTGCAAACTTTTTATTTTTTTATTACGTGTCAAAACAATCCACGTGCTTGTTTCGATGTATAAAAATCAGGTGTATTGTATAATAACCCTTACTGGGTGAGATAAGTGCCATGCAGCACAGTAATGATGTTAGATTAACTTCTAACTTGATAGAAATATGCCGCTGCCGCGCCGGTTTGAATGAGTGCGTACGCTTCGGTCGCCATGTACGCACGCACTAACACATGTAATCTCGAGGGAATCTTTACCAAGGAAACTTACACAAGAAAAATCTTTTTTACCATAGATAGCACAATCTAAATACAATATATGTATTTATCTTTGTTGTCTGAAAACAAACGGGTACTGTTGTCTGCCGGTTTGGTGTGTTAAAGCTGTAAATATACATTCATTAACATCACTGCGGGTTTGCTTTTAGGTAGGTTCATCCATTTGTTCCTATCTTAAGTAGGATACAAACCAACATGGCGAAGTTACATTCAGCACAAATGTTGTAAAGAATGAACGCGTACGTTATTTCAACTTCTAATTGATTATTTTTATAACATTTAGCTATCGCAGGTTGTTTAGATATATATAAATTTTCAGTTTAATGCTATGAAATTGAACATAAATGTATGTTCTAGAAGTTTTATAAGCTAGCTTAAGCTTCTAAGGTAGCATCCGTGCACCTTAGTTTTGAAATAAAGCAATATTTCCTATTCTGAGCCAAGATTTGGCTTCAGCACAGCCACAAATTGAATTACATAAATATTACAACATGTAAAAGTAAAAGGGTGTGGCAGAGGTGTATACCCACATTTCACCTGTTATATTTTACATTAAGAAAGGTTTTTAATAAAAGGCTGGCTGCTTATCCACATAATCTGAACATACCCTTACCTTATAATAATGTAAAGTACATTCGTATTATCCCAGTAATGTTACCAAACACACATTAGTCCAATTTAGAGTATTCGGAAACGGAAACTATCAATCACTGGTGACATCGCATATAGACGTGTTACAATACGGATTCGTGGATTTATGTGTGAGTGTATCATTTGCGTAGTGGCTCAGTAAATATTTAAGTTTGCGGGGAAAGCGACGTCAATAACCTTACCTGATCCTTCTTTTGTTTTAAAATTTTTTTTTAAAATGCCGATAGGGTAAAATCCATTATCTAATCATCTGTTTGCATTATGGATTACCATAGAAATCTTAATAACTAGTCAATAGAAATGCTATCGACTATCTTTTAACACTGGGACGCATGTCGCCGTTTATCAAATACCACTTTTTTTATTCCTGCAAACAAAATTATTCTTTTTGGCGATGACATTAAGACGACAATTCCTCAACTCGCACTTGTGTTCGATTAGACTGATGCGCTTGTATTCCTGCAAACAAAATTATTATTTTTGCGATGACATTAAGACGACAATTCCTCAACTCGCACTTGTGTTTGACTAGACAGATGCGCGGCGACAAGGTCACGCGTCTTTGACATTTCTATTGCCTTATTATTAAGATTTCTATGTGGATTACCTACCCAACTCTTTTTCTGCATGTGAAAATACACCACACCACAGTGAAAATCTTCCGATCTGAGTTCTATCTAAGATATAAAAAAAAAATGACTTTCCTTAAATTCTTAAACTACCATATTTTCTCTTCCTATCTGTCCATCCAAAGGTCACTTTGCATTATGTTGTCTTTGTATCTTTTATGAAAATGGTATAATTATATGAAAATAAAGTGTTTTCTATTCAATTCTATTAAGAACGCGGAATGCAGAACTCAGCACTATAACCGCAGACAGGTGGCAATGGAGCTACCGGAGCGCCTAAGGATTCTTCTCATGAGAATGAACGAGATCTTGATCATGCTTTAAGAGTTAATCGTTTATAAATAATTTGCCTTTGTCAATACACAAATATACTGTTGAAATTCTCATAATGACTAAATTATGAATATTCAATGTGCACGACATTTAAAGCATAATTATTATAACCTCAAATTGTATTGAACATCTCGCACATTGACAACAGATGGCGTTGTGTCGAGCGCCTGATTGAAATTAATTGTCATATTATAGCGCTGTAATGACAATGGCGATTTCATTAAATGAAAATTATGGATCATTTATTACAGGCTGACAGTTAAGTTAAAGTTATTAAGTTCGTTTTAAGTCGAACTTCAAAATATGCATTATTTATTGTATTGTTTATACTTTTGAAAATGCCGTGGTAAAAAGCTGAAAATAAACATTCAAAATCGTTTATTTGTAGATCATAGGTATGTTTAATACAGATTTTCTCTTAAATAATCAAAACATATTGATCGCTATGTCTTGCGATCATTGGCGTACAAATATGACAATATAGTAAGAATATGCTAGATATGTCATAAAGTTATAATTGTGTTTTTTTTAGTGTAACGCTAAAGTATACAAAATACGTTAGATTTATCAGTATTTTTATAACATTCTTCCTAAAATGCTTTAAAAGAAATACCAACATTGATCACATATTTAAACGGTTCGGTTAAATTAATAACATTAAAAAGTTCTCATTTCTAGTTTTCCAGCGAAGCAATTTTTCCATGTAATAAATATTAAATAACCCAGTTATGTCGAGTTATTTTGTTACAACATATAAATACTAAAAGCTTATCCCGTTACCATCTACATGACACCAGCTCTCAACAAAATATTCATATAAAATGTTAATATCCAGCTTTTATAAACAGCGGGAACAATTTCCATCGAGTAAAGTGTTCAGCTCGTTATATTAGCGTGACCTCTTTATTTCTACCGAGTTGATTACTTTATCCACACCACAATGACACGAGTATCTTCATTTACCTACAACACAATGTACCTACCACAAATATAATTGGTAAATATCCCGTGTATCTAATATTTCGTTAGTAAATGACCTTGTTTAGTATCAAATCTTATGTAACAACACTATTGTCAATATAATTCGCTTCGACTAGATAAAGCATTAAAAACTAAGGTGCGAAATATTGACAATTATAATGTAGGTGTGGGATTGCAAAACATTATTGTAATCCTCTGGTGTAGCAATAATATCACGTAAAGTCATATCAAGCAATCTCCTGCCACAAGAAAAGCTTACGCAGTCATTTGTTAGAATCCGTTCAACTTACGTATGAAATCAAGCAAGAAAAATGGTATCAAGGTCGGTGTGTATAGGTAAAATCAAAGATCTTGGCGGGTCGTATAATGCGCTGTCTCAATCACTCGTGTAGGGTTGACGCTTTACATATAACTCGCTCTCGCTTTCGCGAGCCGCCAACAAATTTGACGATTGGTATACAAATCTTTAAAAGGCATAAAATAAATGCTCTGTTTGTTTTTAAATGCTTTGTTTGAAATTCATGCCATTTCTGCTTCAGACAGTCTATTAAGGAATAAAAATTAAACAAACGAATGACTGCAGTTTTCTTCACCGTGGCCTCAACTACTACATCTTTTTAAAAGCACTTGAAGGAAAATGCAGCAATATTTTCCTGGTAAATCATATTCGTGTAAAACGAGCGAATAAAATGAAGATACTCGTGTCATTGTGGTGTGGATAAAGTAATCAACTCGGTAGAAATAAAGAGGTCACGCTAATATAACGAGCTGAACACTTTACTCGATGGAAATTGTTCCCGCTGTTTATAAAAGCTGGATATTAACATTTTATATGGATATTTTGTTGAGAGCTGGTGTCATGTAGATGGTAACGGGATAAGCTTTTAGTATTTATATGTTGTAACAAAATAACTCGACGTAACTGGGTTATTTAATATTTATTACATGGAAAAATTGCTTCGCTGGTATACTAGAAATGAGAACGTTTTAATGATATTAATTTAACCGAAACGTTTAAATATGTGATCAATGTTGGTATTTCTTTTAAAGCATTTTAGGAAGAATGTTATAAAAATAATGATAAATCTAATGTATACTGTATACTTTAGGTTAGCCTTTGTTCTTAGCGTTTTACCTAACCAGCAAACTAAAAAGATGTTTAAGTTGGCACTAGTTACACATTTACCCCACTAGTTTTTATTTATTTGCACCATAATTTTTGCTCTGGACGAGAATACTAATATCGAATGCTCGGTGCCACGCGAACCTAGACGAAATTTTAATATATATTAACAGTGCTAAGAAATATATAATATATTCTAAATACAATACATAACTATAACGTACTACCAATTCCCAAACACGAATTCACAATACGTAGAAACGACTAAAACATCTGTTGGTAATTTAGTTTATGTTCTGCGCCTGTGTCTAAAACCTACTAGATTTATGTGCGATTAGAAACAATAGCTAGTAACGGTTTCGTACGAATAACATTTAGTATTTCTATAGACAATATTTGATTTAACGACTGTTCTTCGAATCAGCTGTGCCGAGTTTATAGCGCGATAAATTAATGGTAAGATTAAATATATTAAACTTGCGGTGTTGCATGACTTATAACAATCACCAGTAGATTCAAAAATAAAACTATGGAAAAGCATTAAACGCAAATATCTATGGCGATAACGCTGCCAAAACTCGCGGGGTAGGGGGAGGAGGTTTATTGTACCGCGCTTAGATGAAGGATCTGTCTACGGTACCGCGCTAGTGTCAAATCATAGGATTTGACAACTAGTGAGTGAGAACCTAACATAACCTCTTTGGATGCTCCAATAGACCACTTAATATAGCACTATAATTCAGCGCCCACAATAGGAACCCAACTTTTTAGGGTTCCGTAGCCGAATGGCAAAAAACGGAACCCTTATGGATTCGTTACGTCTGTCCGTCTGTCCGTCCGTATGCCACAGCCACTTTTTTCCGTATCTATAAGAGCTATACTGTGGAAACTTGGTAAGTAAATGTATTCGGTGAACCGCATTAAGATTTTCATACAAAAAAAAAAACAATAAATTTTTGGGGTTCCCCATACTTTGAACTGAAACTTTTTTTTTCATCAAACCCCATACTTTTTTCATCAAACCCATACCCATACGTGTGAGGTATCTATGGATAGGTCTTCAAAAATAATATAGAGGTTTCTAATATATTTTTTTTCTAAACTGAATAGTTTGCGCGAGAGACGATTCCAAAGTGAAAAAATGTGTCACCCCCGTAACTTCTAAAAAAAGGGAATGATAAATGTAAAAATAATATATGATGTACATTACTATGCAAACTTCCACCGAAAATTGGTGGAAACAAAAAAAAAATATGTGCAGAAATGGCCCAGTCCTTACCAATTCAAGCCGAGTACTCTTCGTGCGAAAAGAAAACAGGAGTAGAACAAATATTTATCAGTAAACAAAGGCAAGCGAGCATTAATTCTCGTAATTTATAATCAAGCACAGCTCTGTACACAGGGATGTAAGAAGATACTCAATTTGTACGTACGTGAGAAAAATGTACAATGTAGCGGGAGCGTTATTTCTTTTTGATGTATTAAGATTTGTTTGTGGAACTTGAACGTGAATTCAGAGGCACGCAAGCCTTAAATTGAATTTATAAGCTTACAGTGTGTTGAAGGCACTTAAGACTATATTCAATTCTTTGGTCCTGTCTTTTGGATAATTTAGCAATGTTAGCACACAATTATGACACCGTGGATGTACCAACAGCGATGTCCCCTACTTTTATTGATCCCTGATTGGTTATTTGCCTCCCCTCTCGTTTCCGCTTTGCTGAAAACTGTCACAAATACTATTCAACTCCACACTACTGTGACACTCCTGGCTGCAGTATCAGACCATTCCCATCATATTAGTGTATCATCACCAAAACTGAATTACTATGCAAATTTTAGTATCTCTACTTCGGCGTGCCCTCATCGGCGATACTTACAAACTTTTTTTTTCAGATTTAATAATATTAGTACAGTGATATTGTTGTAATATATAATGTTATTATATTGGTAGCTGTTTCCGTTATCTGGTTTTGCATACATTTTCACCTGGTAAGAAATCAGACCGCACTTCTCTACCACGCGTTCAAGGTTTCACAGTTTTATGTAATAAGATATGAAGAACGGGTATAAATGCAAACTTGCTTCTATTTTTAGATCGATATTTTTAGGTGGGTTCAGGTTGCGCGGATCGATCGCCTTACAGATACACGCTAGCCGTGGATAGGTGGTTCTTGATTGGGTTCATATATTCATAACTTTTGAATATGAAACTTATACATAAAATTTCAGTTTTGTGTAGAACACAAATTAATACAAACGTCTAAACATAAACCTATACATTGCCTGTATGCAATGGTCTCGCGTTATAAATAATAAATAAATATATCACAACTCACACACAACGCCATCAAGTCCCAAACTAAGCAAAGCTTGTAATATGGGTACTAGAATAACTGATACTAATACATATATACTTTTCTTTTGTAAATACATACATAGAAACACCAAGACTAAGACAAACCCCCCATGTTCATGCACACAAAGATTTGTCTTAAGTGGGAATCGAACCCACGACCTCGGCGTCGCAGGCAGGTACACTACCCACTCCGCCATCCGGTCGTTCTTCTTGTGTTATGCCATATTTTACTATAAATGTAAAGGATGACTGGTAGCCATCTGTATGTACATTAGAAACATATTTTTTTAAATGAGAGTAAATATGACCTATATCCATCGCATAAATATCCTATCACAATATTTTTCATTTATATCCTGAAATACGACTACGGCACTGGACGTGAGTTATAATGTTTTCATTGATAGATTTGCTAGCATACATACTGGAATTCCTAACAAAATAAAGACTATTATGAAATGATATATTTCAAAATTAAATGTTTAATTCGCTAAATTTATGGGCAGATATTTTAATAGAAATTAGATATTATGTATGACTAAATCTGTTCATCAAGACCATTAAGACTCTTCTTTTTCTGCCACTCTTAATGCCATTTCGGGATTCGCTTTCTCAATCATGCAGTTCCATTTTTTTTTCTGAAAGTCTTGATTTCGAGTCCTAAAACCTTCATATTATTATATCCTTTTGGCAGTGTGGACAGTCCTCATTCAGGTTGTTAGGGGCCTTCCTATTCCGTAGTAAAAAGGTATAAAGGTAATTATTAAGTCACCCATTAATGAAATAACTGTCAGCCTCTAATAAATGATACATAATTTCCGTTGCATGAAATCGCAATTATCATTACTACGCTATGATATGACAATTAATTTCAATCAGGTGCTCAATAAGGTGGCATCTGTTAATAATAACACGATATGGTCGTTATAATATATAAAATATAATAATAAAATTGCATCGAGATAATATCGAGATATGTATTGTACGTTTATGGAATTATTTAGAATAATTTTTCAGCAAATATCTTTTTTGGGCATTTGGATGAAAAATATGTGTATAAAAAAGCATCGCCAACGTCGTCGTTTACCGTGATTCAGTACATGATTTAGAGACCCTGGTGTTAGTATAGTTAGTCGATTCATCGATATTCACTTGCCAGCACTAGTATTGTGATCGTCATCACATCCCTACTCGATCTCTCCCTCTTCCACTATGGCTGGCCATGGTGAGCGGTGTGCTCCAAAGTTGTCTGTATGACAATATAAAATAAAAGTCTAGTTACCCAATTAAAGTCGTTATTGATTTACAATATATCACACATCATACCATAACATGGTGTCAGAAGTAGACGAAGGAACCAGCGGAAGATTTCGTTATTAGATTGATACGATGTCAAGCGATGAAAAAGAGGTACGTTCTCCATCTTCATACGTTATGTCGGACACAAGTTCATCCCCGTTAGGAAGTTTCAATAAGATTCCTAAACTACAAATCGGGATAAATCAAAACAATGGGTAAGAGTGGAAAAATGGTGGCAACATTTTGAGTTGTTCATGTTAGCTACAAACTTAGAGTCTGCTCCCGAGAAAAGGAAAGTCGCCATATTGCTACACTCAATAGGTGAAAAGGGGCTAGAAGTCTACAACTCTTTCAACTTGGATTTAGATAAAGTAACGTTCAGCCAAGTCAAAGAAAAATTCCATAACCATTTTGAACCTCAGAAAAATATTACCATGATTCGTCATTCATTCTTCACACGGGCGCAGAAACCTGAAGAGGATATGGATGCATTTCTCACTGATCTCACTAATATCAGCAACAAATGCGAATTTGGTGCGTTACGGGACTCACTTGTTCGAGACGTCTTCATTGCGAATATGAGTACGAAACTAATTCATGTTCGACAACGACTTCTACAGGAAATAGATCCTACATTAGAAAAAACCATAACCTTGGCAAAAACGGTCGTCATGGCACAAGAAAATGCTCAAAAAATGGAGTTCAAGTCAGATGGTGTAATATGTCACATGCACAGCTCGAGGTCCAAGTCACAGCCAAAACAGTCAACATCTTATGGAAACACACGTCACAACCAAGCGTCTACGAGGCAACGCAACCAGAGCCCGACCAGCCATAACGGAAGAGCATACAGACACAAGGGCAACGAAGACAACTAACCATGTGGTCGGTGCGGACAGCAGCATCGATATAGATGTCCAGCATCTGGAGTCAAATGCAATGTATGCAAACGCTTGGGTCACTATGCGAAATTTTGTTTTTCCAACCAAAACAACAATGTCAGAAATTTAGAGTCAAGAAACTCATCCTCAGGAGAATCCGAGGCTACAACAGAGGATTTTTACATAGGTATGGTAAATCATTCTAATTCAGATAATGCAAACAAGTCATGGTATCTAAATATTTTTGTCAATAAAATTCCAATTAAATGCATGTTAGATTCAGGAGCTGATACCAATATAATGTCACTCACAACATTTAACAAATTAAAGCTGTCAAAGTCAATGATAAAAGATACTGGAGCTAATGTTAATAGTTTTAATGGCTCGTCAATACCTTTACTAGGTCAGTGTGAATTAAAATGCTACTTCAATAATTGCACACAAGTAATTACATTTTTGATAGCAAATATTAATTGTCTAACAGTATTAGGTTTACCTACATGTACACAGATTGGTGTGTTAAAAAGAGTATTTGCTCTTAATAGTTACCAACGCACTGATACACAAATATTAAAAGAATTCAATGATGTTTTTCAGGGTCTAGGATGTCTACCACCGGTCTGTCACCTTAAGCTTCACAAAGATGCAGTTCCATGTATTGATCCTCCCAGAAAAGTTCCTTTTGGTTTATACAACAAGTTGAAGGATGAATTGGATCGCATGTCAAAAATGGATGTCATTGAAAAGGTTACAAAGCCAACTGAGTGGGTGAATTCTGTAGTCATTACAATGAAAAAGTCAGGTCAGTTAAGAATTTGTTTGGACCCTAGGAATCTCAATAAATACATAATCAGAGAACATTATCCATTGAAAACTATTGATGAAATTAGGTCTATTTTAAAAGGAGCTTCTTATTTTTCACATCTTGACGCATATTCAGGATTTTGGATGATTAAACTTGACAATGTTAGCTCAGATCTATGTACTTTTCAAACACCTTTTGGTCGTTATCGTTATTTAAGACTTCCTTATGGTATAAATGCATCCTCAGAGATTTTTCAACGTATAATGACAGATATATTTGCAGATTTAGAAGGAGTTTTAGTTTTTGTTGACGATATCTTAATTTTTGGAGAAAATAAAGAAATTCATGATCAGCGTTTATATAAGGTCATGCAAAGAATCAAGGAATCAAATTTAAAACTTAACAAGTCAAAATGCATCTTTTCGGTTCAGGAAGTAAATTTTCTAGGATATGTTTTTAATAAAGATGGTGCAAAAGTAGACCAGGAAAAAGTCAGAGCGATTGTCAATATGCCAGCTCCAAATAATGTCAAAGATTTACAAAGAATTTTGGGTATGATTAATTATTTGGCACCTTTCATTGAAAATTTGTCTGAGAAAACAAAACCATTAAGAAATTTGTTGAAGAAAAACTCAGCATGGGTATGGGATGAAAACTGCAATGAATGTCTCAATAAATTAAAAGTTGAAATTACAAAAGCGCCAGTCTTAGCTCATTATAGTCCAAATGTACATCTAGTCTTGTCTGTAGACTCATCAAAGTCAGCATTAGGGGCAGTTCTCATGCAAAATAAACAACCTATAGCATATAGCTCCAAAACCTTGACTTTAACACAAGAAAGGTATGCTCAAATTGAAAAAGAATTGTTAGCTATCCAATTTGGTTGTGAAAAATTTCATCAGTATGTGTATAGTAACAAAGTCACAGTACATACTGATCACAAACCATTAGTTTACTTATTTAAGAAGCCATTACATGATGTTCCTGCACGATTACAGAGAATGATGCTAGCATTACAGGCATATGATTTAAATGTTGTTCATGTGCCAGGTAAAGAAATGTATATATCTGATACATTGTCTAGAGCTGCTTAAAAAGAAAACTATATTCCAAAATATGAGTCTGATTTAGTATGTCATGTCAATTCTGTATATTCAAACTTAGCTATTAGTCAGCAGTATAAAGATAAAATAATTCAAGCAACCAATATAGACACAGACTTACAATTGTTAAAAAGTTATTGTCAGAATGGTTGGCCTAATAGCAAAGACAAGGTCAATCAATCAATGAAGTCATATTGGAATTTACAAGGTGAAATACATGTCATGAATAATGTATTATTTAAAGGTGACAAATTAATTGTTCCCAAGTCCATGCAAAAAGAAATGTTGTCAAAAGTTCATGAAGGACATCAGGGCATCAATAAATGCCTTAGTCTAGCCAGAAGTATACTTTATTGGCCAAACATTAGTGTAGATATAAAGAATTTAGTTGATCAATGTCATATTTGTGCAAAGTTCAAATCCAACAATAGACAAGAACCGCTACAAAGTTTTAATATAACTAAATATCCATGGCAACAGGTTGGCATAGATTTAATGCACTTCAATAATGAAAATTATTTAGTAGTTACCGATTATTACTCTAAATTCATTGAGTTAGCTTTAATAAACAGTCAATATACAGCCAGCAATATTATAATTTTAATAAAATCAATATTTGCTTGTCATGGTATTCCTATGTCTTTAGTATCTGATGGTGGTCCACCATTTAATTCAGCAGAGTTTAAATCGTTCCTATATGATTGGGATATAGAACATATTACCACTAGTCCATATCATTCGAAGTCGAACGGTCAAGCTGAAAGCTCAGTCAAAATAATGAAAAACATGTTAAAAAAATGTCTCGAGACAAATAAAGATCCTTACATGGCTTTATTACAATATAGGAACACTCCGAAGGCAAACATTTCATCTCCAGCGCAATTACTAATGTCTAGAAATTTAAGAATGCACATACCTGTCAGTACAGAAAAACTTAAACCAAAATTAGTCACTTTTAAAGAATACAAGAAAGGATTTGATAAAGATCGTTGTCAAAGTGAATATTATTATAATAGGAATAAGAAACCATTATCAATCTTGCAACCTGGAGATCATGTAAACTTTAAGAAAAAACCTGAATCAGACTGGCTTCCTGCAATTATAATTAAGAGGTTAAAATGTCAAAGGTCGTACATAATACAAGACAGCAAAGGTAATAAGTATAGAAGAAATAGAATTCAACTTAGGTTTAGATGCAATGAAAGCTGTCACAAATTTGATCATATTGACATGCAATCCAATGACATCCTAGCAAACGATAACAAAGAAAGGGAAGAGAGAAGAGAGGATAGACCGGTGATAGTACAGGATAATAGTACACCTAATAATAATTATAAAACCAGATCAGGCCGGATTGTAATAAAACCTAAAAGATTTCGTTAAGTCTAAGATTAATTATTATTTAAGTTTAATTAAATTTAAGTGTTAACAATTAGATTATATAAATTTTAGCTTGTTAAATCTTAAAGACTGCTTAGGTGTTAACTGTAAACATATAAATTTAAGTTTGCGTTTGTATAACTTCAACTCATAATAATTGTATTAACTTAATTTAAATGCAGTAAGTTTATTAAGTATATTATTCAATTCAAGTTATAATAAATAAGTTGAATTGAATATATGATTGTCATATTAATCTAAGTATATTTTTACTTAAGAGATTTTGCTAAAGTGTTAACTGAGAATAGAATGTACAAATTTAAGTTTGTATTTGTATAACTTCAATTCATTTTATTATTCAAAAGAAGGGAGATGTTAGTATAGTTAGTCGATTCATCGATATTCACTTGCCAGCACTAGTATTGTGATCGTCATCACATCCCTACTCGATCTCTCCCTCTTCCACTATGGCTGGCCATGGTGAGCGGTGTGCTCCAAAGTTGTCTGTATAACAATATAAAATAAAAGTCTAGTTACCCAATTAAAGTCGTTATTGATTTACAATATATCATACATCATACCATAACACCTGGGTGCAAATTATTTTTTTTCGGAAACTGCCATGCATTAGAAAATCAGTTTTAATTTTTTTTACACGCGGACACTTTTCTGTGATTTAGAACATGATTTTGAAGTTCTTGGTGTGACAAAATTTGATAAGTATTTTTTTTTTTACATTTAAGCATCGCAAACCGTATTATCAGTTGCCTACCAGTTTAAAGTATTGGCACAAATCTTTAACATATAGTACTTAGTTTCGTTTTTTGTTACGGTGAATAAATAGGACTTTGGCCAGTCTTTAGGTGAGAAATGGTAATCGCTTTTACTCGTATGTATTTAAATGGAGATATGCATCTTGTTAGAGGAGCTCGTTGTCACAAGAAATCCTAGCGGAGAAATTAACGGAGATAATTTAAAAAGGTTACGGTCTAGAAAAGCGACAGAACGCTCTACAGACTCACCTTTAACCTGCCGCCTAATATAATGTTGTACTTAACTTCCGATAGGACCAACTAACTGCCTACTTAGTTGTGTAGAGGAACAGGGTGTGATGTTCCTCCACCACAAAGTGAGGATCCTCCGACCAGCTGTCCAACGGTAGCGTATTGGATGTAGTATATATAGTCACTTGCTGTGAACATTTCGTTATCGCGATTCAGCACTCGACATATTATGTCACGTGTGTGTCAGCCGTCATTTATTATGTGCGGATACCGCCACAGTTGGTACTACTCACATGGGACCTAAACATAACAGGTGAAGTGTTACTGTTGGTAGAGCTCTTGTGAATGAGCTCGAGGGCGGCAGCACCACCGTCTCACCTTTAACCTGCCGCCAAATAGTAGTGCTTCCATTACTGTGTTCCGGTTTGGTGGTGAGATCAGGCCCTGAAATTACTGGCACATGAGGCATAACACCGTAGTCCTCAGCTGCAGCGACGCATCTTAATCTGTTTTTGTGGATGTTGATGTCCATGGGCTGTACTCCACTTACCATCAGGTGGAGTACACGTTCGTTTGCTGTGGGCGTAGTATATATAAAAAAAAAGTGTAGTTGTTATACACCTCAACCACACCCTTCTGGGTCATATAGACGTTATGTACTACAATCCGGTTTAGTGGTTAGATTGAACCCTGAAATTAAAGAAGAAAGAAAATTATTTTTATTTTCTTACACAACTACATGCAAAAACAGGTAAGTATTATTAAAAATGTGATAAATATGTAAGAAAACAGTGGCGGTTGCTCGGCTTTAATGCTGTGGAGTCTTGCATTTCTGCAAAACTTCCACAGCGCTGATTTTCAGCAACCACCACGGTTGACGGCACAAACAGAAAACAGGTACAGTAACATAAAAAGATGACAGTGACGTAAAATTTAATTAAGCTAAGTTCAAGGAAAAACACAAAAATATACACAAAAAATAATAGGTACATTACATTATTAAATAATGAAACATAAATTAGGTTATTTATAAAATTGTAATTTTCTATGCATGTATTTATACATGCATAGAAAATTACAATTTTATAAATGGTTACATAGTAGTTACAAAGACGGCAAGAAAAAAGAAAACAAAATAAAAATAACAAACCTAAAACAATTATAAACTAGATTTCTAACTAAACTAAAAATATAATAAACATGAAAATATCCGGAATATATAAAGATATATAAGGCATAACACACTGCACTTTTTAGGTGATACTAATCATCTGATGTACTCGTACATTATTAATAAATAGGGTAATATAATATTCTAATTAGAGTGTTTGAGGGTATGTTAATTATACCACATATTGTGGTTGCATATATCGTGATTGAAATGTTTCGCCTTTTTGTTTCGCCAACCAACAACCGTCCTTGTTGCCTATAGAAAAAAAATAAAAGGTCCGCCACACAGCGAGAGATAATCGCTGATGAGATCTGTGCTCGGGATCGCATTGTTTGTAAATGAGAGCAAAAAGAGAAACTACAAATTTAATACTAGCCAACTAATATTTCGCCTGGTTTAGTTATTGGCTAATGTTTCATACAAAATTATGCTACATTTCATATAGGTATAAATATATAATAAATATTAAACAGTGTTTGCGTTATATACGGTAATGTAACGAAACACATAGGGTTACGTTACTAAAACTTTAAATACAAAACAGAAGCTAAAATAAAATCATTACCCTTCCACATGGGTAAAAAAAAGGTTGCGTGAGTAAAAAACGCTTTTACAATCGCGTTAATGCCCGAACAATGTAGCAAAGATTATTTTCGTTAGTGTCTGTAACTAAATTTTGGCTTTTACTTATCAAAAGTGAAGCTCAGTTTTCCTCATTCGTTTCTGGTTTCTCTAAATGGGTCATAAAAAGGGATGCCTGCTCCAAGTAATGTCGTGCCATTTTTGTAATGAGGATGGTAAGATGGCATTCACTCTAGGATGAGAGTGGAACGAATTTGACAGTCCCTAAAATAAAAAAAAACGGTTGAAATAATCTATCAAGCTTAGACCGCTGAAGAACACTTACGCATTATGTATACTGCGCTTACACTGAAAATTAACTTCTTAATTTCGATTGATATCACGGAAGTCAAATTAGCTTTGTTTTACCCAGTGGTATCTTTATCTGCCTTCACAGACACTTTCACTCAATCGAATAAAGGTACATTCACATATATACAAACAATAGCGTCTGTCTGTAAGTACGTTGTGGTAAAAACCGGCCAAGTGCGTGTCGGGCCTCGCGCAATAGGGTTCCGTAGCGTATTACCGACAAATAGCCAAAGTACAAATTTTTTTGCTAGCAAAAATAACTTTGTTTTAGTAGTAATAGTGTTATAAGCAATTTGTATCAATAACAAAGTTATAATTTGCGGTTGCTGAAAAAGTGCTATATCTCAAAAACTGCCGACTGTATCTCATTCAAAACAATTTTGGTTGAAAGTTTTTATTAAGATCTAAAATATATATTTTTTTTAGATTTTTCACTCCTGTGGTTTAAAAGTTAGAGGGGGGGACACTCATTTTAGCACTTTGAAAGTGTTTATCTTTGGAACGATTGACATTGAAAAAAAATGGTTCTAGAAACCTCAATGTAATTTTTAAAGACCTATCTATAGACACCCCACACGTATAGGTAGAATGAAAAAAAAATTAAAAAAATTCAGTTCAATGTATGGACCCCCCTCTAATATATTTTTTTTTTCTGTGTAAAAATCGTAAAGCGGTTAACATAATACATCTACCTACTTAGTTTCAATTGTGTAGTCTTAATAGTTTCGAAATAAAGTGGCTGTGACATACGGACGGACGGACAGACAGACAGACAGACATGACGAATTTATAAGGGTTCCGTTTTTCGCCATTCGGCTACGGAACCCTAAAAATGAGCTTGGGTCAGTTTCAGAGGTTCTTGATAGATCTTATCCAACCAATAAAATATAACCTATCTGAATTTTTAAAGTGACACAAGTGACTTAAATAACACATCAAAAAAAAAAGGATGCTTATCCTGCCAATAAGGTTTATCTAACACCTGTGAAATTGGAGTTTAATGTGGCAATTTAAATGTCTGATATTAAATAAATGTTATAAAACGTGTTACAAAATATTCTTATTTTTCTAATTTTGTCTTTATAAGTACTAACTGGAATTTACATACTTTGTAAAATTAAATTTTGATGACGTGAAACATAGGTAGTGCTTAGTTTTGGCCGTAGATTGCCCAGATCTTACTCACTATTAGTAGTTACTTAATGTTTCGAAAATAGAGTAAAATCTACCTCATATAAATACTTTGCTATGAAAATGGATTACCTCTAATCTCGTCCAAATTATGACATATCTACACCAGTCACTTAGACAAGGAAAATATAATAAGAAAAGTAACACAAAACCACAGGAAAAGAAGCTTCATTTGATTACATCCATCGTCACTTCATCCAATGAAATACGATCTCAAACGCGTCAATTCAATCATTAGGCCTTTTTGTTTCGCCAACCAACAACCGTCCTTGTTGCCTATAGAAAAAAAATAAAAGGTCCGCCACACAGCGAGAGATAATCGCTGATGAGATCTGTGCTCGGGATCGCATTGTTTGTAAATGAGAGCAGCGAAAATAAAATAAAAATGTACATTTGATAGTGCTCTCTCGACTCGATTGTTTTAGCTCCGGACCTTTCCAATGGATCGTTATTTGTTTATTCGTAATTATGTTTTAGGTCTCTATTTGCAAGTTGTAAACGGAAGAATAGAGGATTTCTTTTTCATTTTATCGGCCATTTGCGTTGAATGCTTTGTAAGTTTATCTGACTACTTATGGTTTTCATTCTTTTTATTGGCTTGTACACACAAACAAAGACAAATAATAAAAGCTCCTTACTGCTGAAGGTAAAAATACTTCAGGTAAAAATTCTTACTACATACTTTGTGTGATTATGTGGGACGAACATCGTGTGCCATTTTCCTAGCTACCTACATGATGGAGGTAGCTAAACCTGTGTATAAATCTTGAAAGAAAGTCGTGTGAATGTATTTTTCAAAAACCATAAATATAGCTAATGTTTATTTGATGTAGTGTTGCGGGAACTGTCTAACTGTAATTTAATGCTCTATTGGACATGTCTTATTTACACAAGAAGACGGATTGATATGTTCTTCTTGTTCTAGTTTGGAAACAACATTACTTTTGTACCTCTTTGAATATACAGAGTGGTCACGACACAAATTTTAGACGTGGTCAGGTGTTTAAATATATGAAATAATATTTAAGTCATAACTTTTAAAACATGTTTCAGGCAGTACCTTGAACTGTCAAGAAGAACCTTAAACAACAGAAGCTGTCGAACCAACTGTTAAAATGTTAAGACACCGAAACAGGATGGTCATAGTCGGATGATAGAGTTTTAAGAAATATTAGGCTATTATTTTAATTGGCTATTTTGTAAAACCTTTAAACACTGTGGAATGCAATAAATATTTAGAGTATTGAGTATTGAAATATCTCTCTCCAGGGCGGGGAATTAGGGGTTGTTAGTTTATATGGCAAGTTTGTCAATTTTGAAGACAATATGCTTTAAGTTCTACTCGTAAGTTTACTTCACGACATAAATTAATAATTCAATAGATTTTTTGAAAATGCCACTACCCAGGGGGTCAATTTTAGATTAAAAGTGTAAGAGGGAAGTTACTCAATTTTGAAGGAAAAATCGAATTCCACGCGCAAGAAGTCGCGGGTAAAATCTAGTTTAAAAGTAAAATCATCCATGCAAGAAAGCGCTTAAACACATTTTCATTATTGTTAATGTTAACTTTTTTATTTAAGTTAAATATCATCATCACCCCGCGTTATGTTTAAATCCCTGTTCTTGAAACGTCATCCGGACAATAATTGCAATATTACCCTCTCCGTAGTACATTTCTAGCTAATGGCCACGTCGTAACAGCGGCTATCTTATTACGGCACCGGATGTTTGAATTGAGAATCAAATTAAAAAGTTTCATTGTTTTTCTTGCTAAGAAAATTTGGAGGCGGAATGTTTCAACAAATAAGAATACATTATCGAAAGATTACATTATCGAAGAGAAAGATGTGTGAATTTGCCATTGCATAGGGCTATGAGAATACCGGTAATAATAAAAATCAAATACGTACCTAGTTACAATTACATGGTAAATGCAACTATAAATTCACTAATGTTTCGAATCCATCAGAATAATTAGAGCAACGACCGTGTGACTTTATCGACAGAAAGGAACCAGAGTTACTGTTTTCTTAAGCTTTAAAGTAGCTAAGATTTCAGCTCTAAGAGATATTCAAGTTCTTGTCTGCAAAATATTATGTACCTGTACGTAAACTTGCATCATAAAACAACAAGAATACTGAAGTTTGTGGTGTTCTAAATCCATTTGTTTTAACCAACCCAAAAGATATATTCGTGTTGATGTTAAAACCACAATCCGTAACATTACCGTAAGAATATTATAATAATACACATTTTTGTATCCATATTAAGTATTTGTTAGCGGTCGTTCTAGTGGTTGGCTATAAAATTGCGCGCTTAGAAACGATTTGTGAATTTGGGTTGCCGAAATTTCGGCAGTTTGATAATGTGCTACGATAATGTTATGTGTTTGGTTTATGGTTCAGATAAAATGGGGTCTTTGGGATATTGTTATGCGTATAGCTGGTGATTTGAATAAAACTTATACTGATGTTGTAGAAAGGTTTGAATCCTCTAGGTTACCTTACCCCAGTTATAGTCCAATTTGAGAAGTCTTATTTGATACCTGTTTTGATCAAAAATGTATGGCCATGATCCATTTCTTGTCCAACGGGTCTAAGTAACATCTGCATGATAAAAGTGCTGATAGATGCCGTTTATGTAGCCATACTGGGCTCTTACTTAAATAGACAGGATAGAAGAAGAAGAATTTGTGTCAATAATATTTATTTATTTTAAAACTTAATGTACAATGTCGCACATAGGCGGACTTAATGCCATAGGCATTCCCTACCAGTCAACCTTTGGGTGATGCTGAGAGTAGGGTAGTAGGCGCAAAAGTGGAAGTTTTAATTTAAAGAAGAGTAGAATAATAAAATAATTATGAGTACACATACATATAGATATAATTACACAAATAACCAAATATACAATATATAAATGATACATAAACATAAACAATATACATATACGGGGTGGATGCGACATAGCGACATTTATTGAAACCACAGCTTCTATACATGGTAAGTATCAATTTCCACCGGATAAAAATTCTCTGGCGAAAAAAAAAAATCACGTTCTCCGAACAATTTGAACATTGCGATCGTGCAATTTGTTCGGAAGACGTGGATTTTTTTTTTCGCCAGAGAATTTTTTATCCGGTGGAAATGCATACTGGCCATGTATAGAAGCTGTGGTTTCAATAAATGTCGCTATGTCGCATCGACCCTGTATAATATTACTTATACATATTACATATAATACCAACTTAAATAGGACCGTTTTCCACCCCAAAGGGAAGAAAACGATTATTTCAGGTCTTGCCGAGGCTTGACCTTCGGAGATTACCTACCTTACCTTTATGTGCTTACTAGCGTCTACTTACGTCGTTTCGTCTCCGTGCGTGTCTGAGATGCGGGGCGCGACGCGGTGGGGCGGCGCGCTTCCCCTCCCGCGCGGGGGTAGGCGTCGGCTGGCGCGCGACCGTTCGCGCTTTCCTTAGTACATTACTCCGAAGAGCCGGCAAGAACTTGCTCCGGTCAAGCCTCGGCAAGACCTGAAATAATCGTTTTCTTCCCTTTGGGGTGGAAAACGGTCCTATTTCAGTTCTGTGCCTTCGGCTTGACCTTCGGAGACGTGTCTAACCTCTGCCGGCGCCCTCTATATTTTAAGCGTATTGTGACAGAAAACTGGTTGTAACCAGCCGGAAATAAGTAAAGTAGAGATATTATAAAAATCAACAGTTTATTCAAAAAAATAAATTTAGAGCCACACTCTGGCTTAAGGAACAACGTCATATCACAATAATGTTATACACAAGTTTAATTAATTCGTAGATTCTGATTATGGAACAGAAACTATACGAAAATACAATCACATTCTTAAACGCTAATTCTATTTATAATAATAGAATCACTTAGGAACGACTTAACTAGTGTAAAATCAGACTTTTAATTTTAATCAGTCTCGAACAGAATATATCTACATCCAAGCGTTATACAGCAGAAAAGGAACTGTTAAGAACATTAACATTTTGGGTTCTAGGATTGTCTACTAATTTGCAATAGTGCTTAAAGAAATTATCTGCACCTCTCCAGTTACCCCTTTTAAGAATTGCGTCCAAGGGGACGTTATTTACATAATCGTTTGAGGCTACAGCAGACCTGATTGAACCCGGACTACAGTTAATGCCAAGATCGTGAAAAGGGGCTTTTAGCCAACCGGCAATAATAGCCCTTGAGGCAGCTTTCACTTCACCTCGCGTGGTGATGAATAAACTATGCAAATTTTCTCTCGCGATTCTTCTTCCTTCTGATAATTTTAATAGACAATTAATCCATTTAACGAGACTCAAGTCGGGGTCCCCTGAGCACGATAGTCGCCATCCTGACTGTCGTGTCTTAGCATTATCCGTTTTGGATCCAAATTTGGGCCAAAAGGTAATAGACGAGCTTGATTTATCGCAATGCTGATCGTCGATGTATAACAGTGTCAGATCGTGGATGCGACGCCCTGATGCCAACAATAGTAGTAAGGCTACATGCCGAGATATCTGAAATAAGCTATCTTCCGATGGTATATGTCCTCTCAACCATCTCAGTAAATCTTCGACGTTCCAGATTCGTGACTTGGATGGCGAGGTTGCACACTTTTTAAGTGTTACAGCTTTAACCATTGCTGAGATAAGAGGATGTGCAGCCAATCGTTTTCCTTGTGTCGGGTCTGCCAACGTCAGGATCACTGACTTGTGGACTAAAATTGTTGATGCTGCAAGTTTCCTAACACGAGATAGGAACCCCAAATACGTAGCAACATCCTGGGGGCGAGGAGTACTTGGGCTTTTCCCATTTTGTCTACACCACGAGACCCATTGTTTCCAGGATGACTCATAAGTGCGCCATGTGGAGTCACGCCATGCCGATTGGACGAGTTCAATATCATCAGGATCTAATTCTGATATTAGTTCACTCCACCCCGTATCCTCCAAACCTCGAAAAAGAGGTCTTCTGTTTTCGGAAGTGACCGGTTGGTGGATAGGTCGATTAACCACCTGCTGACGTCTCGTATCTGTAAAGGGGCTTCGAGGGCTCTCCGTTTCAGATCGGACCTCCAAAATACCGTTTCCCAGCGTGGAACCATTAGAAGATAAGTCCCTGAAGCCTGGTTCAGGTGACGAAGCACTCTGGGTATTAGCGGCGGAGGAGGGAAGACCCACGCCAGTCTGTAATGCCAAGTTTGGCTGAATGCATTGATGAACGTTGCTTCTGAGTCCCATGATTCTATTGAAGCGTATGTTGGGACTACCTTTGACCGACTGGTGGCAAACAGGTCTATCTGAGGAAAACCCCACTTTATGAATATTTTGGTTGTGACTTCGTCTATGAGATGCCAGTCTGGAAGGCTCTTCCCTCTCGATAAGCAATCTGCTATTGAGTTGTAGCGACCCGGCAGATAGAAGGGTCGAATGGTTACCCCTAAGCTTTCCGCTAGTACCAGGATTTTCCTTGTCTCCTCTAACAATGCAACAGATCTTGTTCCTCCTTGATTCCTCAGATACGCGACTACTGTCCTGTTGTCTGATTGAATCATAACTGACTCGTTCCTTACAGTGTTTTGACATTCTACCAGAGCTATATGCACGGAAAACAGTTCCTTCCGGTTTATGTGCCATGCTGCTTGTTCTTGTGTCCATTCTCCCGACAAATAGCGTTCGTTGATCTGAACACCCCAGCCGTTGTTCGAAGCATCTGTCGTGATAAATATGGTGGGTTCCGGAATGAAAATTTTTCCCGGTCTTCTTATGTTGGAAGTCCACCAACGACAGTCGTCGATTGCTGCAGGAGGTAAAGCCAGCAATTTGTTGGGTTGATGTTGCGGAAGTTTCAGACCGGCACGTTGAATGTTTCTCGTGTACAGACGACCCAGAGGAGTCACCAAGGATGCAAAGCCTAGTCGACCTATTAGCGAAGTTCCTTTTACCCACGACCATTGATTTTTCTGCAACATTTTCTTTAGTTCGCCGAGTAGCCGAGCTATCTTTTCCTCTGGAAGTCGCCTTTCGTTCATATTCGTATCCCAAACTATTCCTAGAAACTCTATTTGTCTTGTTGCCTCTAAGATCGATTTTTTCATGTTTACGCACCAGCCTAGGTCTTTGAGAAAACCCACTGCATATCTCATCTGGTCGCTTAGAATATAAGGGTCCTGGTGGGCGAAAAGAAAATCGTCCAGGTACACCAACACGCGCATACCCTTTGATCTCAGATAACCTGCTAGCCATTTGCTTATGCGAGAGAAGGCTAGTGGCGCGCTGGATAGGCCAAAGGGTAAACAAGTCATTTGGTAAAGGTCGTTGGCATAGCTGAAGGCGAGAAACCTTCGATGACTCTCCTTTATTGGAATGTGAAAGTAAGCCTGACTTATATCCAGTTTCCCTAGGAAGTCGCCGGGTTGAAGAAAGTCCGGGACATGGCCTTGATTTATTAAACGAAACTTTTGTGGGTTCAGGTAACAATTGAGACGACGAAGATCGAAAATTTGCCTTAGTTTGCCGTTTGTTTTTGGAATGAGAAACATTTTTGACAAGAACCCGGTTTCCGAACGACATTTTTCGACCACGCCTTGGGTTAGGAGCTGTTTGAGCTCTTTGGACATTGCTTTCGAAGGCTTGATCGCAAATCTGCCTAAATTTTCTTGAAGGGGGATACAGGGCGGTCTTGATACGAAGGGTATTGTATAGCCTGAGATAATTTTTATAATTGCCTTCAGAGCTCCAAGTTCTTGCCATTGTGGAAGGAACTCGCGCAGGCGTCCCCCTTGAAAATTGTCAATTTGAGGTACGTGAGTTTCGGGTCTTTTTGCCACTTCCGTCCTTTCCCTTACGATGGTTAAAGGTGGAGGGCTTTTTAGCATTCGCGTTGCGAGCCGATGCGTGGTAAGGGGATGACGAAGCTTTAGAGTTTTGAGTGGATGAACGGGAGCGCCAAACGGTTCTTCGCTCCTTTCCTGTTCCAGTCTTAGTAGGTGGGGCAGGCTTACGAAAGGGGTTCGAAGTGTTGGGTCTTCTCTCAGTAGCTCTTGGTGGCATGAAAATTGATGATGTGCCACCGTTATCTTTTAGAAATGAGCTCAGTTGTTTCTCATCATATAAATGAGTAGATGATGGAGGGATGTTGTTAAGAGCGTCATTAAAGACATCGTTCCTTGTTTTAAACACCTTACGACGTAGGTCAATCGTCTCAGATCGATGGGCACATACAAATTGCAGCAATTGGTCGGATAGAGTTTTAAATTTAGAGTCTTCTGATAGCAACACCCTTAATTCAGTACTTGCGCCTGGACACTTCTTTATTATTGAATTTAAGCCCTCCGCGAGGGCCCTGCGTTGGAGTAGCAAACCATGAGTTATAGTCCCTAACATACCCTCCTGTTTTGTCACCCATGGAGATGGCTGTGGAGCTAAGGTCCCTAGCTCCGTATTTACTTTGAGGGCACTAAAAACCGATCCTGCATGTAAATGCTTTTCTACTTCCTTATACCTAATACGACTCCAGCCGTTAGTCCCCAGCCTCTGGCATTCTATGCCCTCATCTTTCAGCTGCGGCAATGGTTCTGGTACTAGAGGTTCTGCTTCTTTGGTAATAGGTAAAAATTCGAGTTCTCTCTCGTTTTCCTCCTCTTGCCACTCTGCGTCCAAAACAGGTGCTTTCCATGACGGAGAGGTTGACGCATTAGATATTGCGTCCTCGTCACAGTCCGAGTAATCAGATTCAGACAAACCATTAACTTGTGGCTGCCGTTCTATTTTTTCACATAGAAGGGCGAACATGTTCTCCATCTTTTGCTCTAACGCCTCCATCCTCGCATCCTGTCGCAATACTGACGGTGAGGGCGAGTCCACTCTGCGTCTTTTTGAGACCGGCTCAAAAGTTCTAGATGAAGATGAAGTGCTTCTCCTCTTTCGACGAGAGGATTCCGTTTCGGACAGTACTCCTGTCAGGATCTTATTAGCTTCGGTTCTAGTGTGTAGTAGTGGTCGAAGCATTTCGACTTCTTCTTTGAAGAGTTCTGTACGAACCGCTGATCCCCGAATACGGTTGGCTACTGCTGGAGGGCCTAGGATCAGGGCCCGCGTAAAAGCCCAATCTAGCATTTTGCATCTTATGTCACGATAACCTTTTTCGGACAGGTGGTCTGCTTCTGGGAAAAAGGCTCGGACTATACCCACAGTAGGTAAGGCAAAAACTAACTTATTCAAGACGCTTGAGTCAATTTTCTCGCCGAACACTTCTTCTTTGGACGCGGTAGTAACTTCCCAGCTTGTCCACTTGTCCGGTAGATGCTCCTGCGCCAAGACCTTGATCCGATCCAACACCTCTCGATCTTGCTCCGTCTCCGCCCGCTCGTCCAATAGCTCACCCAGGGTGACCAGCTCGACTGGTTGAGTCATCTGAAGCAAAATACTAGGTATCACCATATATCCATGCTGGTTCACAAATCTTTTAATTATGATTTGGACACCAACTTTCATTGAGCCGCACCGCCCAATCTTTGAGCCGTACGGCTCAGATTTCAAGCCGCGCGACTCAATTTAGGAGCCGCGCCGCCCGACATTCGAGCCGCGCCGCCCGATATTCGGGCCGCGCCTCCCGAAACTCGAGCTGCACCGCTCGTCTTTCGAGTCGCAAGATCTGCTGCATTCGGGCTACGACCGGTGAAGATAGTGGCTGATTGGCCGACTTTGATTATTGCAACTGCAAAATCACGGTCAAATCGGTAGGTACTTAATCGTGGATGGTATGTCCGACGATAAGTTTTTACCGATATGTTGTTTGTGTTGTGGATATATGTCCGACAACCTATATAACAACATGCCCGGCATTCTTGCCGAAAGAACAAACATCTTCTATGCCGCACCCTGTAGTAATTTACACAGAGACAAAAGTATAGTAAAATAATGACTTACCTCCGAATCCAGCAGGAAGGTCAGTCTTGTAGAACGTTACAACAACGTTAAAGTACAGTCACTGTAATAATCACAACTATGTAAGCAAACGCATGCGCACACTCGGGTAATAATAAGCGTACTAAGGAAAGCGCGAACGGTCGCGCGCCAGCCGACGCCTACCCCCGCGCGGGAGGGGAAGCGCGCCGCCCCACCGCGTCGCGCCCCGCATCTCAGACACGCACGGAGACGAAACGACGTAAGTAGACGCTAGTAAGCACATAAAGGTAAGGTAGGTAATCTCCGAAGGTCAAGCCGAAGGCACAGAACTGAAATATTCTTAATTTTAAAGACTTTCGTCCTGCATTTAGGGACGAACTCTTACTGGCATAGAGCCCGTAAAGGTATTGGCCCTCCTTGATTATCGTACAACAATAAAACTCGAACTGTTTTAAATGTTACCAAATATCACTTATACCCAAAGTCCAGCCAGAATCAATGAACCATACTCTTCTATTCTATTAATAAACAATGATGATGCACAGATCAAGTGCGTTGAACGTTGAACGAAGGCCCTGAAGCGTGATGCTCAAGCTTATTAAGACGATTAGAACAAGAAAAATAGCCTCAGTTTGATATTTATCGCCCAGTATCAAACTAAGGCTCTTATAAACAAATATTGCTAACGATAACCTAAAGTCTAGACATAGTGTACTAAATATAATGTAAGGTCATCAATAAAGATGATTTCGTCCTAAAGGATTTTTGCCGATCTCAAGGAGTAGCTATTTAATAACTAAAACCAGGCTTATATTCATTATGCACCGAAAAACTAAAAATCTCTTATTGCCCAATCTGAGTATGGAACCCGTGAAGCCTTGCGGAGCGAGCCGAATACACTAGCTACTGAACCAACTTAGGCAGTGTTCCATTAATAAACGTTGATCGAACAGATCAAGTGCGTTGAACGTTGACCGAAGGCTCTGGAGCGTGATGCTCAAGCATTGTGACGGTAATACGTTACTGCGGTCGCTTAACCATTGTTATATTTCAATATTGAATTTTGTGCGGGAACTTTGTAGATTTTTGGTGATAAGTTGAGATTGGGCAATTGTTTTTGGTTACATAGAAGGGTGAAATGGCTCTCTGCTAATGGGCTGTGACTTGTAGTTTTCTTACTCAAATAGATTTGAAAATACATACAATTAAATAACGCCTATGTTGCTTAGAAAGGTCATCATTGCATCCCTATTTCACCCGTAAGTGAGAAAGAGATCCTAGTGAGTTTATTAATTTTATTAGTTTTAACTTCTGCATTACTTTTTCATGTAAACTGTTACTTTTCTGTAATTTAATCTACTACTTAAACTTTTAACGAAAAATGAGAAGAAATAAAAATTAATAACTACTTAATATTGAATAGGTACATAATATTTATTCCAAAATGTAGTTACTATCGGAAAGTATCGTAGACTCACAAGCGGTTCTAAGTCAACACATTAAGAAGGAAAATAGCTATAATATCTCTCTTTTCCATTTAAATTGATACAATTTCTTCTCTGATATAGGAAAACGGCTGCAAAGGACATTCAAAGAAAATATGGGGCCGTTACCATTAATACGAATAAAAAAAGTTTGTGCAATGAAGGCATAAATGAGAGGAGCCAAATGGTTTATCGTTCTGCTTATTTCCTGTTTACTGACATTAATAAATGGAGATGTCTTAAGTATCGACTAATGGATTTACCAAAAGTATGTTGGCACTTTGATACATAGTGATATTTTGTTGTAGTGGTGAATTTAAGGATACATTATTTAGGGGGGCCGTTGGGAAACCTATCATTAGCTATACTTGCCTATTAATCTTTAATTAAAGATTTATTTATAGCACGTGATACTGGTGCGTAAATATAAGAAATGAAACTATAATAACGCTTTATAATACAGTGCTAGAATCTTATAAACGCAAATGTAAATTGGGTAGATACTAATAGTATAATAAACGTACGAATGCAAATATAATAAACACATCAAATTATCAACAAAATACTAGATATATCTTAGTCTGGGTGTTTCTATGTATGATATGTATGTATTTACAAAAGAAAAGTATCTATGTATTAGTATCAGTTATTCTAGTACCCATAGTACAAGCTCTGCTTAGTTTGGGACTAGATGGCGTTGTGTGTGAGTTGTGAAATATTTATTTTCTTTATTTATTTATTATATCAACCAACCAAGTACTCCTTATAATAAATACACCACTAATGATATGACTTTTATCGCTATAATGGGGCGATGCATTTGATGCGCTCACGGAGCACTAGATGCGCTCCATTGAAGAGCTTGAACATCACTAGTTCTTGCCACGTTGCATCACTTTGTACTCAGTAATGGTTCCGCTTATTATACTCAGGAGAGATTTATTGACGATAAGTTTTAAACGTATAGATACGTATATGAAGGAATCCGGCTTGTATGAAAAGGATATTTTGGGGAAATTGTGAATTTAGGTTGTGTATTGAGAGTAATTTTAGATTTCTATATCAGCTTCGTCTTCAGACATAATTTATTTATTTAAAAACTTTATGCACAAAAATGGTACATGGGTGGACTTAATGCCGTAGGCATTATCTACCAGTCAACCTTTAGGTGATGCAGAGACGACAAGTGGTAGGTGCAAGAGCTGAGAGTAGGTTAGAAACAAACCATTACAATTACTTAATTAAATACATCAATATAAAAATTATTACACTACAAAAAACTTAAAATAAACTATTTAGAATATATAAATAATATATGGATCTATGTATACGATTCTAATATACACAAATATAATCATACCTAAATATTTATCATCATCATCATCATCATTATCAGCCGAGGGACGTCCACTGCAGGACATAGGCCTCACCAATAAATATTTATAAATATTATATATTATAACGAAGTAAACTAATGTTCCTATATGCCCTAGCTTCTATTAAATAAATAGCTTAGAAAATATCACAGGATCAAATGATGCTTGTAAAATATTGTTTTTTTTTACCCTGTAATAAAATAAAACAATGGCCCCGTAATTTCAGGTAGTATAAACTAATTCAATCGTCATCTGCAAACCTGTGACTCTTGGCAACCGTAGAGTAGGACACCTCCCCGTCAGTTGGACTGAGGATCTGAAGAAGGTGGCTGTAGCGCAAATTGGCAGAGGCCTATGCTTGAACTAGTCGGCTATTCGAACGCCGATTAGTCGGCTAGACCCATAATCGGCCCATATCTTGTTAAAAGCGGTAATATATCATCAGTTACAATATCCAATGTATATAATATGAGCTGCAGTGGCCGACCTGGAAGTCCCTTAACAGACTGCGGACTCAGGTCGGCCACTGCAAAGACAACCTGGCCAAGTGGGGATTTTTAAACTCATCCGATACTAGGTGTGAATGTGGATCCCCTAGCCCATCTAATGTCTTGCCCTTTTCTACCCGCCACTTGCAACCGCGATGATCTAATGCAGGCAAACAAAAAAGGGGTTGAAGTCGCCACCTACTGGTCTAAAACAGTATGAACAAGCCATTGACACGCAAAGAAGAAGAAGCTACAATATCCGCCATTCAATAGCTTGAAAGTTCTTATTAAGTTACATAACTTCTCAGTTATAGTTACAAGTTATTGATAGTGTATATTGTATAGAAGCTCCTCCATTTAACCACAATAAAGGTAAGAACCCTCGTCAAAAGGCTACGACAGTTGACACTTGCTATTTAGATCAGATACGGCGTTCATTAATTTCATTAGGTACGTGATTGCTACGGACTATTGTCTTGCAGTTGGTTATAGATATTGCTTGTGGATATTTAATTTAGTTAAAACAATAAATAAAAACAAAATATTACACAAATAAACCTGCAAATGAAAGCTAGTCTACAAGACTAGCTTTCATTTGCAGTTATATTTGCGTTATATTATGGTTTTATTTTTTGTTCTACTGAACCAAATTGAAAGAAAATGAAGACTTGGATCTAACCTGACTTAACTAGGGGCTTATATACTGTATAAATCCTATAAATCATGACCACGTCCTATACATAATAATAAATATATACTTATTATTAATTTCTTTATCCAAAGAGGAATGTCTCTGCTTATAGAGACAAAATTACAACACCGTATTATACGATTATGACTAAGTTAAAAGTATTGAGACAGTCAAAACGATTGTCTTACTCTAGGTACATGTTTGTGTGACATTTTTGCACCTAGGGTCTCAAAAGCATGGCCTAAATCACTGGTTAGCGGCTTCGTCACAACGTCATTCACTTTTACACCCAGTATATTTTTTTACACAAAAATCATTTAATAATTTAATATTGCGACTGATGTAATATAATAATAGCTTTAAGCCTACGCCACAACAGTATTAATAATCTTCCAGCTCATTCTACTGCCGCGCCCCATTAAGTTGTCTTACTCATTTACTTAAGTGTGTACTAAGATAGATTACTTAAACGACAGCGCCTATGATAATAACATGTAGGTATATTGTTATGTGGGCTTAGATTTGTAACGTCATATTTCATCGCCATGAATGAAAGTATAAATATAATGAAGTACAAATTCCTGGTCCTTGATTCTGCTAAATTAGGCTTGGAATCATCTAGGCAGACTTATTATGGTAAGGCATCGACTTCGTGACTCTGACAATACTCTGGTTAGGTTACCTGCGTTAGAATGCATTATGAGACGAGTGACAAGTTGTGCGTCAGAAAACTTGACAGAATCAGATCAAGCTTAACGTGAAACGTCAAATTAGATGGTGCTTTCCAAATATCTCAATAGACTTTTCGATATCATTGTTTTGTTTAACTGCAAAATCAATGACAAGTGGGCAATGTCGCCTTTACATGAAATTGAAGTTCTAATGGGCGCCACACACCACGCAATCTTTTCGTTAGGGAATCAATTGCGACGCGTCAATCTACGAGTGTGAAAAAACATTTAAATACACGCAAATTTTTTTACGCACTAGTTATTACCCATATTATTATAGTTGATTTAAATGTCAAATCGTATACAGAAACTTTGAGCGCAACATTAGAGCTAGATGAGATTTTGCATATCTAATTTCACGTACTGTCTGTACGTTATTGGATTGAAATAGTGAACACATTTGATTACAGAAAGAAAGAAACAAAGGATACAAAAAAATGCTCGAGTTGCATATCGAAATCAGTTTGTGTTTATTTATGGAGACCTTGGTACGGTAAAAATAATAATTATAAAGCTATTTTACTTATTATTATGACTCTCCACCATCCAATTATTTTGGTAGGTAAATATTTTTTTACGTTGCTCTGTATAATACTGAGGTGTATTTGTGTTAATTCAAACAAGTTTAGAGTCTTAGACGTCCTACAAAGACTCTTAAGAGGTAAAAAAAGACTAACAAATTTAATTATGTTATTTTACGCTCTGTATAATAATTTTATATACCTAGGCATTTTATTTTGAATTCCAACGTTTCGAATTAAATTAGTATATTATACCCTGCCTTTATATATTTTACCATAAAGAATAATGTTCTCACATTAGATAACAACATAACCGTTCCATTCCATTTCCCATACACACAAACACTGAGCAAAACTGTCAGATCTCCCATTCGTCACCGCCCCCATAAGACTAGGATTTTTGATTTGTTATCCTCCGACGTTGTCACTGTTATTGATGTGTAGCAAAATTGGAAAGTTCAGAGGCACTTATCTCTCAGATTTAGATAGCAGGGCAATTTATAAAGTGGGGTTTCTTTCCCCCAAAGCACCCTTGACAAGGCCCGCCGGCGGTGTCGCTCGCAGCCAAACGTCGGATTACTGAGCCTCGATATTACATAAATACCGAATGTGGACATGCCACAGAGCTTATTATATCTGTAGAGTTGAACATGTGAATGTAAACTGTGGTCTATTACAAGGGTAAATCAATGGTAGCCAAGCCGTTTTAAATAAAATTAAGGTGAAAGATAATCTCGACGTTACCACCGTACACCGTACCGCCTTTGTGTATTGTATTTTCATCAAAAGATGTCTTACTAATGTTTACTGAATAAAATTTTGTTTAAAATTTAAAAATGTTATTGTATAGACTTTTTTGTGGCCGCGTGCGTGGTCTCACGCAAGCAGAGCTGCGGGCGGAAGCTAGTATGAAAAATGAAAATTCTAGAATAGAAATAGAAGATTAGATACATTTTTATTAATTAATTGTTTCGCTTAAAAGTAAGAAAGGGCAATTTGTAGCGAAAGTCACATCTCTAGAGTCCCACGTCTATGGGATAGACAATGAAGATACGATATCTTTGCTATCGACTGTATTTCATTTCGTTACACGGCAGTCTTTGTTATTCGGTTTCGTTCGTGTTCGCTGATCGGTAGTATGTAAACAAATCACTATATTGTTCCCATTCTAATATTTATTGGCTACGATTTGTAATCGGGGATTTACAAAATGAACTTCACTTTGTTTGTTAGGGATATAAAGTCGGTTCATCGATTTTGTACATTTATTGAGGATATTTCAAATGCTTGTACATCATTCCTCATTCTGTCTATGATATGAAGTAGGTACATAAATAACCTACCACAGTTTGAGATATTAATTGTACAGTTTGTGATATGAACTAGATTTGCAGTCAAATACAAGTACACTAATAAACTTACTATTTATTTAATAAAGTGTTGAACTGACACAAAAGTCTGGTAGAATTAAAAATGCTGTTATGGCTGACCAATCCACAGAGCCAGAAGATTTGACACCAGAGCGTGGGATGCCTTAGTTATGACGAATACCCAACCTATAACTTTCGATATCTATATCAAATGACATCACAAAGAACCATCGACGAATCTTTTGTCAGAAAGCTGTGTTATTACACATAAAACACAATGGGATATAAAAATCTGTTTCAAGTCGTTTCCCGAACCGTTTCAAGTGAAGCACCCTCCACTGGCGTGTCGAATCATCTTTACCAAATCGATACTTTACTTTTTCTCGATTTTCTTTTCCCTATTCTCGGAAAATCGTTTCTTGTTGCGACAGCAATGCTCCTTATCTTGAGCGATTAATACCAGGGTGCAGGTTAGCTGCCCAAATATTTTGTAAGCGTTTAACGATAAAGCTAAAGTCGCCTTTAGATTGGCTCTAATGGATAATGTGGATGCTTACGGTAAACGATTTGTTATCGTGCTGAAAATTGCTGTTTCGTTTTGGTCGTGTTAGAGTTTTTTGGTTTATTTATAGCGATTTGCAAAATATGAATTACTTAAACTGGAATTACTTTTTACTAAATTGGTAAGCGTAATATTATTTTGTTTTTTCGTTTCGTTGGTAAATAAAAACATATTCATAGAAATGATAATGGTTTCATAACAACTAATTAAACAAAAACCAAATGTAAGCCTGGGCTTTGTAAAATGTTGTGTCATTTTGCCTCTGATTTAGAGTTGACAGTATGATAAGGTAGATGTTTTGTATATGTTGGTAAAGTTAGTAGTCTTAGTGTAATTGGACATTACTGTCACATGAGGTACAATATCATAGACCTAAGAGGCAGCGATGCATCTTCTGCAGAGATTTTTTTATGGTCTGTAATGGCCACTTTCCAACAAGGCGGCCTATCTGCCCCTTTGCTTCATACTTCATCGTTCAAATTCTGAATTAATCAATATTAAAATTACTTAACAATTATTTATTTACAGCAATTAACAAAGTTCAGATTCCAATCACGTGTATTACTAATATATTTATTGGGATAATGGCAATGCTGCGACAATTATGGGCACGTTACGCGTAGAGGCGGTTTATTACAGCAAATTGGTTACTTTAATGGTATATTTATGCATTATTATGAGTTTAAATAGTCTGTAATAATAATATGTAGTTTTTCATTCTCAATGTTTTTTATACTTTAGCTCAAGCATTATTCCACGAGAAATTCAAATAGATTCTTGTATTTCATCTAGCTTTTGATCACAATCTACGAGTAAGTGGCCAGAAGATGGCAGTATAGCCTGACTTACACGCTGCGTTTTATTCGATCCTCTAACTTTAATTCTCAATAATTTTCTCTCAATTCAAATTATAGTACTTAATGAAAAATAAACTTCTAAATTGGACTAATACTTGCTAAGAATTAGCGTGATAAAGAAACAACCATACCGACGTAGTTTTCAATAAGCTACTGTAGAAATAAAGGAGTCCTGGTCAAAAGTATTTGCTATTGACGGTAACACAGACTAGCTGCAGGGAGTGCCTTCAATTTCCACTTGCTGTACTTGAGTGAGAGGATGAATATTTATGACCTCCACTGCCATGTACGAGGCAATGGATGCGCTAATGTTCTACTAGTTTAGTACCAAAACACTGAAAAACCTAGAAGGCAGCCAATAATTGGGGTGATTTGTGCCTCTAGGCAAATTAAGATTAAAACCTGCACGAAGCCTGACTGCCAAATTTGTTACCGCATGTGGTTACGTAGGAGTTTGGTGTGAGTAAGGATATAATTTTATGTATTCATGTGTAAATATGTATGAACATACTTAATATTTGTCAAAGTTTCAAATTATTCTAAGAAACAGTTGAAAAATATATGGGACCGGCAGGATTTGAACCTGCGACCTTACTGCACACCAGGCAGTTCATTCTTTACAACATTTGTGTTGAATGTAACTTCGCCATGTTGGTTTGTATCCTACTTAAGATAGGAACAAATGGATGAACGTGACGACACGAAATGACGTATCATACAGTTGAGAAATTTAGGGTTCTGGTAAGAGGCGCCCGTAGCTGGATAGCTAAAGCTGCTGCCCGATGTGCGGTAAGGTCGCAGGTTCAAATCCTGCCGGTCCCATATCTTTTTCAACTATTTCTTAGTATAATTTGCTAAGCATAGCTAAATGCTATAAAATAATCAATTAAAAGTTTCAAATTAACCTGATTCAAGAATTCAAAATATACCTAAAATATAAGCTCCATAAACATCGTTGTTCGTAAAAGAATTGTTAATACAAATATAATAGAGCAATTTCTCTAAACCAAGAGCATAATATTCGCAAAACACAAATAAACTAGCTTTAAAAGTTGGATCGTAAAAATGTTGTATTTGTATTTTTACTCTGATAAAAATAAATCTTTGTTTGTGTCAGCTCTTGAGCTCTACGCCCTAGATCTGATAAAATTATTTAAATAAGCCTTTTGTAAAAGCTAATGTTTGTTATGTCCTCGCTTTTGTTTGTAGACCTCGTTTTATTGTAAAGAGATTTAATTTAACTGAGTTGGCTTTATTTTTTGTAATCTGAAATTGAAATAATAATATTATTGTCGGGTAGAAGAAATATGTTTTCATACCAGGGATCGAAGTGGATGGTAGGGTAGTGTATATTTTATAAAATATATTGTGATTCTATAGTTAATATGTTAACACGTAATTTAAAACAATTAAACGAAAAGAGCTCTTTCTTACTCTAAAACATTATGGAGTGCAATAAAGACTTGAATACTTGAATGTCGTTTGTCTGATTAGCTACTCGGCGCAGGAGCAGTTTTTGTTTCTGTATAATTTCTGTCAGAATATTTTACCACACCGACCCCGCGCCGAGTAATCAGAAAACGATCTAAGTCTTCAGAGCTTGTAATTACTTTGCCTAATATGTGGGTGACAGTGCTAAAGAATTAATGGGCAACTGGCAGTGGTTTCTGCTCCTTAAACTTACAAGATATATTTTATTTTTCTCCACGCTCATTGATACTAACTTACATACGTCTACGTCGGTACGTCTGAAAAAGAATCCTTAATAAATACCAAACATCAAAATAAATATAACATTCATAAATACTTGATAAACTTCCCAGAGTCTACGAATGACCTTGTTCTATCCGAAACAGATAAACACTAAGAATAAGGCCAGAATTTTCTGTAACACAACTTGTGTAATAAACGTAACTTACCAGCTCTGATAATATTATTAATTAGCTAAAAGACACAGATAGAGAGAAACACACATAAATAACTAAGGGTTTATTATGTTTCTTGTTATTTTCTTGCCTCTGATATATATTTGTTTCAACCTTGACAATCATAGTTTGTTAATAGTTTCCTTCTAGCTTAAATAGCGATGGCAATAATATTATAAGATAGAAAAAAGGAAGTTATTTTAAAGTCACTAATGGTCGTCAAGTGCTGCCTCTAGAGAATGAAACGATAATCCTTTTTGTGCATTAAATATCAGACTAGATGCTCACGAGAAGCTAGAGTAGTGCTTACCGAAGGGGAGGGTCAGGTACATACGCGTAAAACGTTACTGCACCGCCTTCGTCGGTTATAGCGTGATGTTTAATAACATTTTCATAAATGACACTATAAAATGCAAAAAGAATTATCCGAATCCGACTAGCAATTCTAGATATATTAGCACGTGAAAACAAACAAACATTCTTTTTCAGATTCGATAACAGAACGGTCAAGTGATGAGACACTCTGGCGCCTGCAGTTTATCTATTTTATAATGCCGAAATATACATTTAATGTGTCTTAGACATTCAAATACTTAGTTGCAATATCTATAGTCTATCAATTTCTATTCATTAATCCGATTATCTGTAACGCCATACAAGCACTTCACACAAATTCGAAGTTCCTTGTATCCGCTTCCATCCTACATCTGGGAAGTCTGTCCAGTTTCATTACTAAGCTGTCAGCTTTAACACATAGACGACAGACTGGCACAAGTTATAGGTTACAGTGTTTGTTTAGTAAGTAAGTTTTTACTAAGAAACAGTTGAAAAAGATTAAGACCGGCAGGATTTGAACCTGTTAATTTTGAATCCTAGTAAAGATAGGAACAAATGGACATACAGTTGAAAAATTTAGGGCTCCGGTAAGAGGCGACCGTAGCTGGATGGCTAAAGCGGCTGCCCGGTGTGCAGTAAGGTCGCAGGTTTAAATCCTGCCGATCCCATATGTTTTTCAACTGTCCATATAGCCGTAAGGCTGGTGGGATTATTGGTGAAGGAGGGTTGTTTCTTAGTATAATCTGCTAAGCATAGCTAAATGCTATAAAAATAATCAATCACAAGTAAGTTTTTGGTAGTAATCAACTATATTATTTCAATGGTTGAATTGTCATATTTTTGCCGCTTAAATGCAATTCATAATTTAGATGTTTTTATTTGTTGTACACTGGACTGTCAAAACAATTGAGTGGCAATAAATCGTCATGGTACGGATTCAGAAATATTTGCGCTAAATTTTACTGGCGACTTTTTAGATTTGACAAATTGTATTACTGACCTCAACAAATTATTTTTAGCCGCCTTGTCGAAAGGCTGTACAATGTTGAAGTCATACAAGAATAAAACTATCAATTATAATAATAGGTTATTTGTATTGCCTAGACTATAATAGCATTAGAAAAAACCTCTACATAAAAGTTGTTAAATTTTTCATTTTGTTCGTAATTTATTATTATTTAGATGCCCAGAATAAATTAGATTTATTAAGCTTAATTTATTAGGACCTTAGTTAGAATTTATTGTCTAAGTTTGAGTTTATATTGTCTTTTATTAGTTTCGGCAGTTTCAATCATTCGATGCTACAATTTGCTTGTATTATTAAAATGATATTTATTTGCGGCTCGAATTTATTTTAACATAATATCACGCCTATATTACCCAGAAGACTGTGGCAGAGGTGTACAATACCCACACTTCACCTGTAATGTTTAAGTGGGGATGGGGGGATAGGGGGTGAGCCTCTCATCTTTATCCACCGGGCACAATTCCAAATCCGTGCTGCTATTGTGAATTTCCTGACGGAACCTTCACAAATAACACTTTGCTCGACCCGGGAATCAAACCCGATACCTCGCGGTGGGAGGCGCATACGCTAACCACTAGACCATCGAGGCAGTTCATCCGAGGCATTGACTTTATTTTGTAACTAGAATATTATTCAAACTGTTAGTTTTTACAACTTTATAAGATATTGCTTTTTAGCGATAAGGCCGGCCGTTGCAAAGACAATCTGGCCAAGTGGGGATTTTTAAACTCATCCGATACTAGTTGCGAATGTGGATCCCCTAGCCAGAGTATGGCCCATCTGATGTCTTGCCCTTTACTTCCCGCCACTTGTACCCGCGATGATCTAATGCAGGCAAACAAAAAAGGAGTTGAAGTTGCCACCTACCTGGTCTAGAACAGTATGATTGAGCAAGCCATTGACACGAAAAGAAGAAGAAGAAGAAGAAGAAGCGATAAGGCCGCCCATTGTACAGTAAACGCTCAGAAGTCCATAGGCACGCTAAGGATTACATTGCTATGAACGGTACGAGCCCGATACAGCCAGTACACACACTAACGAAGTCGCTTGCGTGTTTAGCAGTTTATAAGATAACACACACTAATGAAATGATGTCGCATTCGTACTAAACGCATCACAGTGGCGACCGGTTCTTTGAATTCGCATCTATCTATCATGAGCAGGTAGCTATATCGGGTAAACATTGGGATCACTATCAACTAAGGCTCAAGTTCACCAAGAAGGAGTTAAACAGTGTTTACGGAACGGGCTGTCAAATATTTAACAGACGTTTAAACGAGGAGCGTTTATTTCATGTTCACCATCTTCGGTTTGCATTCGGTTACGAAACCGAGCGATTGTGAATGATTGAATGAAGACAAAGACAATTATGTCAAAATTGACATTTTTTTAATTTTTTCATCGACAAAACTTCTATAATTATCGAAATAAATAAACATTGACATTGGCGGTCTTGTCATTTCGTTGTATTTTATCTAGTTTTGCGTGCGTATAATATAAATAAAAAATGGAAAAAGGGGATAAGAAAAGGCGAGCCGCGAATTTCAGTTACAATGAAAAGTCCATTTTATCGGAACTTATACTAAATACTTATGCAGACATCATTAATTCATTTTACACTGAATTTTAATAGAAGCTTGTCACTGGGAAAAACTACAATAACGTCAAAAAACTCCTGTCAAAGCATTAACCAAGAGTTAACCAAGCTCCAGAGGGTCGGTTAATTTAATCGCTCGTTTTACGCCTCTAATCGCCGATTAGTGAGTGGTGAACACGAAATTTGACGCAAACAGCTGATTAGTCATTTAAACAGTTGATTATGTGTCGGTGAACAGGGCCCTAAATCTGAGTTTGAAGCTTAGTTGATTTGTGGTTGTATTTTGTTTTTACGAAATCATAATAATATTTGTAATATTTTAAGCACAAACTTGTTAGGTATTCATGCTTAAATTGCGATACAATACATAAATAATTACATATTGATATAATAACTAATAAGTTAAATATTTTATTATTATTTAACTATTTACGTATTTTTTTATTTTTATTTTCATTTTTGTAAGGTAGAAATAAAAAAAGTCACGCTGAATGATGATAACAATGTTTATTCGTTTTATTTATTTATATAATTAATAAACTTTTAAGAGCATTGTGACCTCATATTCCTACCTAAATTAAAAAAGTGCCCTTGTAACCGTTTATAAGATTTTTGATTAATATAATAAAATAACTAATAAATTAAATATGTTATTATTATTAAACTACTTACGTTTTTTTTATTGTCATTGTTGTAAGGTAGAAATAAAAAAGTTATGTTGAATGATGGTAAAAATGTTTTTTCGTTTTATTTATTTATACAATTAATACATTTTAAAGAGAATTGTGACGTCACATTCCTACCTAAATAAAAAAGTTCCCTTGTAACCGTTTATAAGATTTTTTATTGTAACCCACTTAGTCAATTCATAAATAACATTGATAATACCTACAAATATTACTAAATTGATTCACAATGACAACAAGGACAGGATGTTCTAATAACAAAAATATAATTGTTGATACCCACTTATAATAGGTATTGGTATACAGCAGCGTTTATTGAAGACTAATATTATGATTTACACTTTATGACGATGTTTTTTTTAATGTAACGTCACAATAAATGTATTGAAGTTACAGCTTGTCTTGACGAAAAGAAGAAGGAAACTAAACCTCGATTGAAGATCATTAAATATTTACAGAAGTGCTAATATTCAGTTACAGCGTCTTATTAGTAAAACCACAACATCTTAAATTAATCTTAAATAATTATAACATTATTCATATTTCGTATAACCCCCATTATTTTCAATGCAGTCAAGTAGACGTTTGCGCATGGACCCTAAAATATTAGCACATAATAATATACTGGTTCCTCTTAAGTTTTCCCACACTTCCATGCAATGGGTTTTTAACTGTTGTATACATGTTTCATCCCGTGACTCCCACCTTTGCACCATCAAACCCCATACATTTTCTATATATTTACAAATGTGTGAACAAAGTGAACAAGATAAAGAATACTATATCCCATTCCTTCTAATCGAGTAAAAACTTCAAAAAGTATAAAAGTAACCAAGTGAGATTTGAACCTGCGGTGAATTGATAATCGCATCTATTTTAACTGCATGCCTTAACCGCTCGGCCATCTTGTCACTTACATTGTGGATGAAATTATCAAATACAATTATTTGTTAACAACATGTGTCTATTTCTTGGAAATAGAAGGTCGTAAGTCAAACTACACTTCAAACTATTGCCTTTTGAGATTGCTTATGGACTTTTGGTTGCGACTGTACATGTCTTAATGTTAAATTATGTTCTATTATGTGTCTTATTTTTAAGTGTGCAATAAAGTTTATTCTATCTATCTATCTAAGTGCTAATTTCTATTTATTAAAATATAATTGTTTTCATATCTATTTAATCACAAAGCCCTTTTTATGATATTATTAGGGTGTTATTATATTATACGGCAATTTCGAATACTATTAAGTAATAGCTACACGCTAAGACAGAAATTAAAAAAAAAATCACTCTCAAAATAAAAGAAAATCACCTTACCCCAAACAAACAATAATGCGACCTTGATATCTTTATGATGAAATCTTTGCCTGGCCTATCTCTGACCAATGTGCGTAACAATGGTTTTCCTGAATTTCAGGATGACAATACATTTCTTTTAGTACTCAGCGGTTCGGTAATAAATTGCTGGCGTCTGGTGTTTTTTTTTTATTTTATTGAATGAAAGTGTTTTGTTGGTTTATTTACTTTTGTGTTTATAACTATTTATAACGCGTGCCTATTTTACCATTGTCTAAGTGAGGAGTAAGTAAGGTCTTATAAGTCAAGACAAACAAATTGAAATGGCAGGTGATTTATGTTATAATTTAATAGATTATCATTATTTTTTTTTAAAAGAAAATGACGCCCGCACTTGGAATAACTCATGTGACGCGGGGGTGTTTACAGTCATACATTTCACACACACAAAGCACACCCAGAGTCAGAACAAATCTTTGCAGATCTCACAAAGATTTGTCCCATGTGGGGATCGAACCTACAATACCAGCACTGTTGAAAGCGGCGAGGCGACTACTTTAGCCACTTCGCCAACCGTGCACTACATGATAGTATAAAGAAGTGTAACTTAAATCAGAAGTGTAGCTTTGGTACCCGTGAAAAATAAGTAGAAATGTAAAAAACAAATCCAGCGATTACCTCTTACAATAAATTTTACATCTTTATAATATTATAGAATGTTATTAGAATTTATTAGCTTCAATAATTTAATTTAAAGCTGGAATATCCTGTCCCATATGCAATTCAGAATAACTGCGGTTCGCGTAATGAAGTCACCGGCATCACAGGTTTCATGAAATTCAGTTAAATGTAAATTAACTCCACGTCATTTTACATTTAATTTATAAATGAAATGCGTTATTTGGGTTTTGAGATATTATTTGGTTTCTAAATCAAAGTTTAACATAAAAAAATTAACATAACATTATATTTTAATATGTATGATATTATTTTGTATTGTATTATTATATAATAATATGATATAATTTTGTATTGTATTATTATATATTTGAATTATATATTATAAGATAAGTTACAAGTTATATTTATTTACTTATATTAGGTATTTTCTGTACCTATCTTTTCTTTAAGGAAATTGTTTAAGCAAAATAATAAAAAAAAAAGTATTAAAGTTCCACACATTCGGCAACTACCACGCTTTCTTTTTTTAAATCTGTCCATCCAAAGGTTGCCTGGCAGAAATTGCGTCAAGCGATAAGGCCGTCCTTTGCATATTTTTACTGTATTTCCATAGTTGTCTTTAGTTTGAAATGAAATGGTACGCAAATTAAGTTTTATCTTTCTATCTATCTATAACAACAGGCCTATAAGTTTACCCAGAGGAGTGTGGCAGAGGCGTGTATTACGCACGTTTTACCTATTACATGTTATAAGGATGAATCTATCGTCATATACCGTGTAGAATTCGAGGCTCCGTATTACTATTGCGAAATTCCTGACAGGAGATCCTAGATAACACTTTACCTACTAGCTTAAGCAAATATGCATGTTTGTTGAAAAAATAAGTTCATCTTGTAACTTCCGATCGCTAGTTCCGACCTGTGTGCCAAATTTCGAATATAAATTAAGATTTTCTACGTCAACTCAGGCAATTAAAACGACCTTGCTTTGTGTTTATTTAAAAGTTTTTGTCTAGAACCAATTTGTCGACCCTTTTCCCACATTGGGGTCGGCTTCTAGTCTAACGGATTTAGCTAAATTTCAGTATTTTACGTGGAGGAACTGCCATAAGACCTCCACAACACAGTACAAGGTAATACCTTGCCATGGTAGTGGTAGCCATTGTAACATCTTTGACATTTCTTACACCCGTAAGAACTGCCATAGTTGTTCAATTGGCAACCGGGACCTATCGCTTAACGTGCTCTCCTAGGCACGGAGGAAAACTCGTTATGTTAAAGATGGTCACGCATCCATGGCTGAACTCGGTAAGCATTGCTTAACCTGCTAGATTAATCGGTCCGCGCGGCGTCAACTTAGCTTCATAGCTAAGTTGACGCCGCGCGGACCGATTAATCTCCACCTTCATGTTTTTTGTCTAGAACACTAGATATGAAATAACCATTGTCCTTGCGAATGAAGATACAGCCAGAAATATTACAAAGCACAACTTCGCTATCAGCGTTGAAAGTGAAACAATGAGAACTGGCGCAGTGCTTAAATACTAAACTTCAAAGGGAACGATAAATCTTTGTAACAAGGACTTAACATAAAACACAAGTTAAACTCGTCAGTGCAGACTGCAGTACAACCAAGTCTAAAGAAAAAAGACCTTTGTCGGACAATCTTTTATTTTACAAGATAGGGTAGGGTTGTATTCAGCTGTTTATTTGTGGCTGACTGTTGCTTTACAGTTCATAGTTGATTAATTGAAGCATGGACAAGAAAATTGGCTAAGGAAAACTTAGGCTTGATTTAATGATTCTTTTTCAATATTTGAAGGTCAGACAGTGGTTCATTTTATAAATTATATACTTAATTCATAAATCAATTCTCGTCTTCTTCGTTGTGTCGATTTCTTCAGTTGTGTGGTCGAGACCTATTTTCCATTTAAATTTGACTTGCCCTGTATTTTTTATAAACTTGAATGTTTTAGAATGATATCTGTATAATTTATTTTAGATGGTAACTTACTTTTTATTTATAAAATAATATTTAAAAAGTACGTAAAATGAAGCGAAAATTATACCCAGTTGAAACACATGTGACATATGCAATACACACTTGGATGAAGGATAGTTACTCTGAGAATACACACAACAATTTCATTCGAATGAAGACCTCATTAATTCTTACAACGACGTCTACATTTATAATTTTGTTTTCGAAACGTTGTCATTTATAATGACAAAATAAGTAAATTTACCGGCACAGTTAAGCTTGTTCTTGGTAATGTAATTTGACGTCATACGCCGTTTCAAACTGCTTTTAGTAGTGTGTTATTTTGAATATTATTTTTAGTTTTTTAATGGTGCATATGTTGTTTTTCTAATAGATACCGACGTAAACTATCCTGTAAAAATATAATTATATTCATAAACTCTATTGGTATCACAATTTTGAGACATAAGTTCTTCACACATTATTGTTGTATTTCGTATAATCATCAACCACATGTCCGTTCCCCACTTTTGAGTGCTGTAAAATGTCACATTTAGTAGTTATAAATTTGTTTATTGTTTTATTCAGTTAGGCGTTTGATTCAATTTTCTTGTCATAAAATGCAGAACACAACTTGTATTATGAGGCAAAGTTTACTTAAAAATACTTTATTTATCCCTACAACGCAATAAATCAGCTACAAACCGTAAGCCAAGTGCGTCCGTCTTTATCTCGATACCAGTTTGAGTAGCTAAGGGTGGCGTCAAACTTTCCACTTTAACTGTATTCGTCGCATCTGTGAATTCACAGTTCAAGCTTTAGTGAACTTTGCACTGGTGTATTACACCTAAATGTACCTATGGTGTGACGATTAGACAGAATTCGTACTGGAAATGGGAGGTTGAAACTTTCATTAACGATTTCCAAGTGCGGAGCAGCGCCTCATTAAGATACTGACAACTGAAGATTGAAGAGACCACGACTGGATGGCGGAGTGGATAGTGCATCTGCCTGCGACGCCGAGGTCGCGGGTTCGATTCCCACTCAAGATAAATCTTTGTATGCATGAACATGGAGGTTTGTCTGGATGTTTCTATGTATTATAAGTGTTTATTTACAAAAAGAAAAGTATATATTAGTATCAGTTATTCTTGTACCCATGGTAAAAGCTCTGCTTAGTTTGGGACTAGATGGCGTCGTGTGTATGTTGTGTGATATTTACATTTAATTAAATATTTATACTAGTAACCTTTTGACGTTTTAAACTATTATTATAAAGAGAAAATATTATTTGTTTGTTAGTTTATACAGAATAGGCTAAATAACTATTGGATCGTTTTTGATGAAAATTGGTGAGCGGATAGTTATAACAGGCTATTTTTATCGACGCACCACTTGAGCGGAGCCGTGGACGGTAACTACTAACTAAGAGGGAGGCAGTAATACTTTGTAAATACTGTAAAGTTAAAGTTTTCGGACTCAAGATAAAGGGACATGTCTGACCCATTGTCCTTGCTGAGCGACAAGTACGAAGTGACGCGATCCACACGTCTCATGCAATGTCACTCCACGGTTGCTGTGGCAACAGATGCGTTTTACCATGTCTAGGCTAGGACTACGCCTCACTGAAATAATTATTTCCAATATTTTCTACAATATATTACGGAATAAATATAACTATCTAATTGATAATTTCAAACAAATATAATATTTCATAATATGTATTCAATAAGTATGATATTTATGTATTTAAAGCCAAAAAAATAAATAAAATTGTAGGAACGTTTCCGAACGTACCCACGTCCATCCAATCACCAACCCACGCGGCCCGCCAATTACAGCATTTCGCTATCGGGCTACCTTCGCGCCCTCTAGACGATCGCGTCAGGGAACTAAGACCGCAGCGCCCGCGCACCTCGACGCCAGTCGCGGCACGCGCCGATTTGAATACACACGCACACGTACTCTCGTAACGTATCACGTGATAAACCGTTCTTTGTAAAATATTGTTCTGTGATAATTGTAAAATCCGAAACGTTGTTGTGAGTTTGATGTAATAAACTTTAACTGTAAATTCCGCGTATTATTACCATCACGCTCCCTACAAAATAATATAAAATTGTAAGATTTAAATATTTTTTGATATAAACACAAAGAGCTCTTTCTTCCCCTCTCCTACTTTTGCCGTGCCCATAAGACCATTTTAACATTGTGGAGTGCAAAAAAGACTTGGAATACTTGAATATCTAAATATATCCAATCGGATGGAGTTCAATAATTTATATAATTTACAAAAACAAATCACTATAAACCTACAAATACGTTCACTAATTTTATTGTTTATAGAAAGTAGGAAATAACACATTTACGACACGCGTGTTGCCATTAAAGTTGTAAGTTAATATTCTGTGGTAGGCCAAGTAGAAGAACTCAAAAAATTAGTTCCTTTATAGCTGTCAGTTTACGAGTTAACACCCACAGGTTACTTTCGAAAACAGTGAAATATGCTACCATGTTATACGAGCAAACCACAGCAATTACTGTAGCACTTGTAATGTGAGCATAGCTTTTATGGCCGCCATTTTGAAGTTAGAAAATCAAAATTAAATATTTCTTAAGCAGAGGACCATTTTCTGGGATACCAAGTAGTTCTTCTTCATACTGACGATCGCATGGCGGAGTGGGTAGTGTACCTGCCTGCGACGCCGAGGTCGTGGGTTCGATTCCCACTTAAGACAAATCTTTGTGTGCATGAACATGAGGGTTTGTCTTAGTCTGGGTGTTTCTATGTATAATATGTAAGTATTTACAAAAGAAAAGTATATATGTATTAGTGTCAGTTATTTTAGTACCCATATTACAAGCTCTGCTTAGTTTGGGACTAGATGGCGTTGTGTGTGAGTTGTGAAATATTTATTTATTTTATTTATACTCATAAAATATAACTTGACCAAATTTTAAGGTGATACAAGTTACTTTTGAAGAAAGAACACAGCTGTCACTTTCATTTATGTGTTTTACATGCTTATCCTGCCAATAAGGTTTATCTGACACCTGTGAAATTGAGACTTAGTGAAGATTTCAGCAAACGTGTTAAACTGACGTTTAGCGCTAAGCTAAGGTTTTGATTTCTCTGTCTCATTCAAACATTGAATGAGAAAAAGAGAGAGATGGAAATACGGGTTAAATGAAATAGGGATTTAAAACGTGCTTAGCTTAAAGCACGGCTAAGCTTAGTTTGAAATTAAACTCAGTTCAAGTTCAACAGAATGTAGGTACTTGTAATTAGATCTCATATTATATCCCATAGTAAGCTAATCTTAGCCTAACCTTTCTCATCATGAGAAGAGGCCCGAGCCAGGCAGTGGGTCATGTATTAGATACAGGGCTGCTATTGTAAGCTAATCTTATTCTTCGTATTCTAATAAACAAAGTGACGAAAACATTTTTTAATATATAAATCTACACCTAAATTTATGTTGGTGACTACTTCGGCCACTGGACTCACCGTGAGATTTAATAACACACTTTTATATTAAATCATTTTCCTTAACGCCAACTCAGCGACTTCATAAAATTAAAACATCTAAATTTGCACTTTAGCTCGGCTCAAATTTAATTAGATGTCCAAAAGCTTTGAGGATACAGGATACTTTTTAATATTGATGAATTTAATACGATTTTTCATCTGCTTCAGTATAATTTTCTTCCTATTTTCCTTATCGTGATTTGATGAAATTCCACGTATATTAATTAAGCTAATTTAAAGCTAAATGAATGGGAGCACTTGTCTTTGAAACCAATTGATCTGATTTCGAAATAGATGTTTAGAAATGATTTTTGTCGTCCTATAACAAGTGCTAATAAAAGGGTTTGTTCGGCTATTTTCTAATTCAATAAGAATAATGTTTCTATCTATCTCACTACCTGTAATATCCAATTACTGAACTAAAAACACTTTTACCCACGTCAAGGTGTCAGGTATTTCTGGACTTCGATTTGCATTTGTCGAACTGTCCATTATTCTTTTAACCCTTATCTATACAAATGGAGTCAACCCTCAAAATATCGATCATGTTTAATATTCAACAGAAGAACACCCACAGAATGTCATATGATACATGTAATGCAGAAGATCAACTTGGCCTAAGATATTAAGGCGCATGAAGATATTTTACACTCTTGCTTGACCCAAAATTTGAAGATATTTTGGAAGGTGGCACGACAATCAGTTTTAAAACCATGTCAAAGTAAGTTTGACTTTATCGGAAAAGGAATAGCGGCGGTTATCACACTGCACTTTACTCTGGTGTGTAGCATAGGTCTGCAAAATTTCAAATTGTACATTACAGTTATCTCTGTTATACTCTGTATCCAATTAAAAAACGCATAGTCGAACGCACTGAAAACGCGTCGTCATAATTTTTCAATGCATTAAAATCTGCAGCCCGTCGCTTAACGACACGTGGTGCAATACGATAAAGAATAATCCGCTTTTCAAATTGTAAGCTATGTTAAAATAAATTAATCATAACGCGTCCATTTAGTAGCCAATAAGCCTACTGTCCACATTTTTACTTTGTCTCCATGCCATTATTAGAAGTGTCATTTGCCTGGTAGACACCCCTCACTGACAAAGCACTAATTAGTCCACTCAGGCACTGACAATCATCTATAACTGATTGAGAACCGATGTGATTTGAATATAGAACGCTAGCACGAGTAATTAGTGCTCATCGAACAGCTTGCATGTTTTATTGAGTTTCTGTTTGTATATTTTTGGGTGACAAGTCTAAGTTATCAATATTTCCTCGTACGATAAACTTAAATTATGTTTGCAATAGTTCTAATTAATTTATTTATGTAATATATTGTCGTATTATTTACACGAACAGGTTTACTGTAAATATAATAACAACTATGAAAAGCGCCATCAGAAAGCATGTTATTTTTAAAGATAAAACATAAATTTGTTCATTAAACAGTCGTAAAAATGTTTTATCTTTAAAAATAACATGCTTTCTGATGGCGCTTTTCATAGCCATCGCGCCACCTACTGTGTGTTACTTACAAATATTAGATTTTACAACCTTTACTTTATAACCGGCTACTTATAGAATCTGTTAATTACCTAGCTCGTATAATTGTCCATTTTATGATTAATAAAATTCATAATTGATAAGCTGTAATACTGAATTGTTTTTTTTTGTTATATTATTTACAGTTTTTATGGCTTCATGGTAGGTAATGTTTTAATCAATGACAGTTAATTATTTAAAAACTGATTTTATCTACATTTTAACAAGACAGCAATTTCATTATTTTAACTACTGACGGCTGCTACATAATGTAAATTATGTTTATTTAAATTCTTTATAATTTTAGTACTATTTACGGCAAATTAGAATATAAAAGTAACTAGAGTACAATTTTCACGTCATCCTAATCATACTAATACTACTACACAATAAATGGTTGTCCTTATTCTATCATAGATCATTTCAAAAGTGTTTCGGTGATACAAGCGGGCTATGTGTCGGCAGGAATATTCCCATTTGAAAACAATAACAATATAATATTGTCAATAACAATATTGTCGACCTACGATGCGACACTATGATTAAAGTAAGCTTCGCGTCTTAAGTCCAGTTATTTATTATATTATTTGTACAATTTGACGCGCTCTATAATAGTTTATGGAATCAACGATTTTGAGTTTGATAAATAAGGAGGTGATGCTCCACAATAAAGAAAATAACATAATACAATTATGATAATTTTAATGCAACAAACTTACTAATCTATGTCATTATACCACAGAATTAAAAGAAACAGGATTTAGAAAAAGTTAACAAACTTATTGAATTTCAAGGTATTTGGTCGCTACTTTCTTGAAGAAAGTTTTGATGGAAGTCACGGCTTGGATGACAAATGCTTTGATGATGTCCTTGCCGAAGGGCCCAGCTAGCTCTTTCCAGTTTTCGTTGATCAGGTGTTTCACGGCTTCAGCTGAAAATAAATATTTTGTTAGAAATGTATATAATAATAATACATGTCCCACTGCTGGGCACGGGTCTCTTCTTATGGTTTCTTATGGAGGGGAAAAAGGGTGAGGCCATAGTCTACACCACGCCAAGTGCTGATAGGTGGACTTCACACATCCTCGAGTACTTTTAGGTATTCTCAGGTAAGCAGGATTACCCGCTAGCGAGCGAAATTTTTTCATGATAAATACACAAATCTTCAGAAAGACGAATCTTAACGATTTATTGCCATAGCTGTGTGCCGTAACGTGGGTTCAAGTTAAAACCTGTTAGACTATTTTTATCAACTTGCTAAGCGAGTGCTAGTAAATAAAAAACATACATTTTTCCTTATCACCATCGAAAAGATTTTCGAAATTCAGATGAGTCTTCTCTTTGAACTCGAACTCGTGATTGACGTTGCTGATCTTCCAGTAACCATTTTCATTTTCAACCTTGGCCGTGACTTGGATCCAGATGTTGTCTACATAAAACAAAATATAAATAGCAATATTATCGTCAGCAGAATCAGGAAAATCATCCTTGACTATTCACAGAATATCGAGCATATTAATACATTTTATACATAATTACATATTATAATATATTATACATCTTACCGGCGCACCCTGGTTAATTCGCGAGATCACCAAAGCGAATTGGCTTATCCTTTTACCACGATGGCAAGACAAAATAAAATTTGACTCAGCCATCAACACGAAGAAGACAGAATATCAATATCTTCTTCATACAACAACATACTTTCATAAAAATTTTATGTAGAATTGTTTTTATTTGTTTCAGATCAAATAAAATTTAATTTTAATTTTTTTAAACTTAGTACATCCAGGATATCAAATCAACGTGAATTAAATTCACTACATGTAACCATGAGAACCACGTAGGATAAGATTTTTAATTTCAAGAGAAGATTTTTAAACGTAGGCAGGAAGACACACTATAGGATAGTTATTTAAATGGACTTACTAATTATTGACATAAAACTAAATTACTTACTTGTTTCGACTACGAATGGACCATGGCCGTTTATTTCTTGGAGCAGTAGATTTCCTTTAGCCTTATAATCTCCATTTGCCACGACAGGACATGACACAGAAAAACGTAGGTGAAGGTCTTCGGTACGTCTGAATAAAATACGTTACGCTTTATAAAACAAATTGTCGTCCACTGTCTTATTTCACTGACACGTGTTGATCTCAAGGTTTACGCTAAGCAACAGATTTTCATCTCTGTCCCGTACAAACATTAAATGATAGAGAGAGCGAGAGAGAGAAAAATACAAAATATTGGTTCTAAGTTTTTAAGCCACTCAAGTTACTACAGAAAACAATCGCAAAACCGCACATGTTTAAAAACAATGCTTATATTTATTGGTTTTTTGAGACTTTATTGGCGTTAAAGTCAAATATTTCTACTTACTCGATGTCTTCCACTTTGCAGTTTCTTAGATTTTTCACAACTACATTGTTGAAGTCAATATGTACACCAGATTCGTGCATCGATACTTTGTCCACTTTCAAAGGATCTAGAGGTGCCATTCCAAGTTCCGGAATGCCATCGGCGAATTTAGGAATAGCTTCTTGAAATGATTTCTTGAGGCATTCCCTGTCGTCCCATTTGCACTTGGTCACCAAATGAGCTGTAAAAAGTTTTACACAATTTGTTTATACTCAATAAAGTTGGCGTACTGCCTCGTTGGTCTAGGGGGTTCGATTCCCGGGTCAGGTAAGTTATTAGCATTTTCCTGCTGAAAGTTCTTACTTATGTAGTAGAATGGAGACTGGAACTGTGCCCACTAGATGGCGTTAGACTCAATTTTAGACATAACTGGAGGAAAGTGCTATAATAAGAACAAACATGCATATTAGCGTTTTAGAAATATTATGTCTATAAAAATAGAAAAAGTCTTAATAATTTAAAAAACGTACTATACTTGTACTGAAAATACGCTATCGCCTCCTTAATGATATAATGGTTACCAAGTTGTTATATCTTTAAAAGTATCGTTCAAAGTTGAAAGCAAGCCTTTGAAAGCAAGAGTGTTGTTACCAAACCTTAGATATTTAATTTAATATACAGGGTGGCTCATAAATATCGGTCAGTATAGGAAAGTCTGTAATTACAAGACAACAAAACAACTTGACGTCGATTTAAGTAAAAACAAAAACTGGATACTTATTTTAAAAAAATGCACTCAGTCCGGGAATCGAACCCGTTAGAATTAAATTGCATTATTTCTATTTGGATTTCGATTGTATAGGACGATCAAATTGTTAAATTTAAATCACTTAATATTTTTTTCAAACGAAAATTCAATGAAATTTAACCATAACTGCCTCGTTGGTCTGATAAAGTCTAATCTAGTTATTAGCATTGGAGATTATTTTCAGATTTTTTTTAATAGCACCACAAAATTGGAATTGTGCCCGGTTGATGACGATAGGCTCACTCTATAATCACATGGGACGAAACATGCCAAGTGAAGTGTGGACGTTACACACCTCTGCCCCACCCTTCTGAGTAATAAGGCGCGATGGTATGTGAAAACCATGCATTGTTAGAGGGATCCGTATCTAACATTTTCTGATTAGAATTTAAATTGCTATAATTAAAATATCGTAGGAGAGACGAAAGCACACAGACTCCGTTGGATTGGCCACGTCGAGAGAATGGGGGAAGATCGAGCCGTAAAGAGAGCAAATCTGGGTCAACCAACCGGACGTCGTCTGGTTGGCCGGCCCAGATATCGCTGGAAAGATGTGGTGGAGGCAGACCTTTGCGAACTGGAAGCCAGCGAGTGGCGCAAGACTGCCAAGGATCGCCAAAAATGGAAAGATCTCACGTCGGAGGCCAAGATCCATTTCGGATCGCTGAGCCAACGGAGTAAGTAAGTAAGTAAAATATCGACAAATTAAAACAAAATATGCTTACAGTATTCAGCGTATGAGCCCACAAACAGCATAGACAAACACAAAAATGCACTTAAAAACTTCATGTTGAAAAATTAATAAAAACAAATTAGTGATTTGCACTAGCGAATACTAATGACTGGTCTTGGAATACCACTGATGCTTCTCAATCATAAACACCTCAATATATACCCACTTGAAGGTTATAGAGGCTTCACCTAACATTTTTTGCTTTTTTGTAAACCTAACCTTGTAACGATAGGTGCCTTGTGTTTGTGTTTCATTTCCATATTCTGTACTTTTTGCATTATGATGACGTTTTTTTCTTATGACCCGTGCTCACAAGATTATTTTAGCTTTAAATAGCTCTAAGGCAAGCATTTGCCTGTAATATAACGTTACAGATTCGTTTATTGCATAAGCGCGCGCAAACGGGACGTCGGCGCGCGCGAATTTTTCTTTGAAAATATGCTAACATACGTCGGGTGTTGACGCTGATTCTTGCTTCCAACTGCAAGCTTTACGTTATAAACTGCCTACCTAACTGTCTTTTTAACACTTCAATAAAATACAAACAAAAAGACGAAAACCAGTAGAGAATTTTAAATTGTACTGAACTAAATAATTTTTTTGTAGGTACTCAGTAACTTACCACTGCTTACCATCGACAAAAGCGCGTTTAAAGCATGTATTTTCAATATAAGTTTTAGTGTCCTACCTTTGTTAAATATTTCGTTTCTATTTTGCATAATAAACTAAAGATCTTTTTACACAATACGAATTTCGCTAGGCAATTCTCATGCCATCTCTGTCTTTTCAATCGCGACAAACAAAACAAGCGTTAGAATTGTCTCGTGTAACTGGGGCATAATGCTCGTCTTGTAAAATATCCTGTGAATAGTCCTTTAAATTCCAGTAGATAACTTAGTTTCTTTGTTTGTATAATAAAAATCTGATAATTATGTACTAATTAGGGAATCATTATGTCCTAGGCTATGAATTTTGCATAACAATAAATTATATTAACAAACACTTATAATAATTATATTAATTACATAATAACATTCATAACATAACATCACGCCTATATAACCGAGAAGGGTGTGGCAGAGGTGTACAACATCCACATTTCTCCTGCTATTCTGTATAACTCCATGCTGCTATTGTGAATTTCCTGACGGGAATCGAACCCGAGACCTAGCAGTGAGAGGCTTAATGCTAACCACTAGACCATCGAGACAATTATACTATTTGGTATTAAATTTACTTATTTTGATTACATTAGTTCTGGTTGACAGTGTGTCTAATTAATTAAAATCAAAAAAAGATTAAAAATTTACTTGGCTATTAAAACTAATGTTTTCGAAGGTGACTAGGTGAATAAACCTTCTGTCTGTTGCAAGATTTATATTTATCATTGTTACTAAGATTGACATGTTTTTTTCATTTTGTAATTAATACCTATATCATATAGCATGTTTCTTATAACAATTGCAATATTTAGTATTTTTTGTGGTTATTACCTCGATGATCTAGTGGATGCGCTTCTCAACGTTAGGTCTCGGGTTCGATTACCGTGTTGTAAACTTTCCGTCAGGAAATTTACAAAACCAGCACGGCGTTGGAATTGTGCCCGGTGGATGGCGATAGGCTGACCCCTATTCCATGAAACCTAAACATATGTAAATAATCTATCATATATAGCTTACCAAATATCACTTGGGATCTAAACATAGCAGGCGAACTGTGGGTGTTAAGACCCTCTTTACACTCTTCTAGGTAACATTGGCGTGTTCTTATGTTTTAATTATGTTATTATTAAATAGGCACTTATCCCGTATGGGCTATGCGGACGATGACTACTGCCGATTCTGTGAAGAGGAATCGAAAACACCGCTGCACCTCTTTTGCGACTGCGAGCCACTGATCCATAGACGAAACATCATTCTGGGACGCCATATCTTGGATCCGGATGATGTCAAGAGTTTATAATGAGGCTACAATCACAATAGACCCACGGAAGTCGACGTGAACACCCAAAGCGTCGTCCCATAGTAATAATAATATGTTATTATTATTTTAGATTTCAATCACTTACTTAGAGCTTAGGTGCTAATTTCCTTTCAGTCGCCTTTAGGGTTCCGTAGTATCTACAAGTAACCCTTATAGCTTCCCCATGGCCGCATGTCTGCCCAAATATAATAATATAAAAATAGTGATGGTAATTGGAGGAGATTAAAAAAAAAAGTAAGCCTAAGAGTATAATTGTTAAATGTAGCTACTTGAAATATTTTTTATTTATTCTTTATCAAAATACGATAGCAAAAGAAAATTGAAGGTTTGGCTCGTGTCTCTGGATTATGACAAGACTGAGCAATTTATCTGTGTCCCTGCATAAGGAATTCATTATTTCCTATCCTAATAACAAACATCATCTTCTCATTGTTCGTACATGCATTCACACTCTCTTTCATTTAAAAAAAAACACCCGAAGTCATGCGATCTTACTACCAACACACGCTTTTCACATACATAAACACCCACGCCAAACACACACACACACACACACACACTCATACACAAACTCGCACACAAGTACTAACCCTGACATTACCACTATTACCAATTTTGTAAAACATTGAGATCCGCAAATCTTGCACCGGGGTGGAGGCCTGGTGACCTGAAATACAGATTTTATCTAGTTTTGGCACCAATCTCCTTACAATAATCTGTGAAATAGTATAAAAGTTAACTCATGTACGCAAAATAATTATTGTGGTGAGAAATAATACTTATTTTATATTGTTTTTATTTTTTATTTTGTACAAAGTAAAAAAAAAATGGTAAATATTGACTTATTTCATACGTAAGTAGACCTCATTTAAGTGCATATTATGTTGTTACGGCTAACTCCAGAACCCTACATTGAGATTGGTCCGACACGCACTTGACCATTTTTAAAGCTCTAAATAAAAAAATATCTTTATTTTAAGCTGACGCAAATACTAAAGTAATACTTTAGTCCTGACATTGGTGACATTGACCCGCAGGTAAAAAACAAACATAGAAACTGCTCGTCGACATAGTTTTATTTTGTGTCTTTTATGATTTATTTGGTTACCTAAAGACAACGTCAATGTATAAATAAGACCTGTCGTCTACGCCGTCTACAGGATGGTGAAATAAACACGAGCAAAAATAAAAAAATATAAAGTGGCCACCACCACTAATAACCGATCAGCGACGAACAAGAGTTTTTGAGTTCGAAGCACGCGCAAGAAATAGCTCCTGTGTCGTTGGAGTGTTCACACACACAAATCACACCCAGAGTCAAAACAAATCTTTGCGAATCACACAAAGATTTGTCCCGTGTGGGGATCGAACCCACAACACCAGCGCAGTAGAAAGTGGCGAGGCGACCGCTTTAGCCACTACGCCAACCGTGAGCTCAATTTGACAGCTGACCATCAGAATGAAGAATATTTTGTCTACTCCTCCTCTTGTTGATCATTAAGATTTAGTTCCGGCTTTTACCGTAAAGGATGAGTGCTAGCGCGGAGTCGATGCTTTGTAATTAATGGTCTAAAGACACCACCAAACTGAAATATACAAGTGTTAACTCTACTATTTGACAACAGGTTAGTAGACTGCCGCCCTAAACCAAGTCTTCTAAAACTTTTCTTAAATTATAGTGCCAAAATCATCATGAATTAAAAAAATAAACAGAATTAGGAAATAAAAAATTTCAATGAATATATTTTTTTAGATTTATGATCGCTTTTAGACCAGCTTGTATACTGATTGAGTATCGATGCGCTAGTTTTTTATCATAAGATTCTTGTTGTTTAAAATAATCCTGTGCCGGTCATATTTGTAATAAAATTTTATCCAATAAGTCCACCACAAACGAAAAAGCTCTTAAACATCACGCCTATATTATTACCGAGAAGCCGAGCTGAGGTGTATTATACTAAAATTACACCTGTTATGTTTATTCCATGAGATAAGGGGTAATCCTATCGCCATTCATAGACCACAATACTAACCCGAATAACACTTTTGTTCGACTCAGTAATCAAACGTAGCTCTCGTGATGAGCAGACGGATCTTAGAAAGTATCTAGATTAGCTTTTAATTTATGTGGGTTTTCGTCACAATTATTGAATCATTCATTTTTTTTATTATTATTATTCTTTATGGAGGTCCAACAGCTTATTCTAATTTGACTTAAAATATTACTAGGTGATAGATAGCCAACTACAGGTCCCCGCGTTTAGTAATACATTAAATACATTTTTCAGAAACAACTATTCATTCATTATATTGGCCCGTAATTTAATTTATTTAGTTGGTCTAGTCATATTATTATAGTGGTTAGCGTGTGTTAGTGTGAGCTCTCTGCGAGGTTTCAGGTTGAATTCCTGGGTTAAGCAATATAGTTATTTAGGGGTTTTCCGTCGTGAAATTCTTAAATAGCAGCTCGAAGTTCGAATTGTACCCGCTGGATAGCGATAGGCTCACCCTCTATCTCATGGGACCTAAACAGCAGGTGAAATTTAATGTGGGTGTTATGATGAATAACACGCTCATTATATTTCACCTTCTTTCTGCCACACTCTTCTGGGTAATATAATAAAGAAAAAAATTAAAAGAACATTTTTATTGACACAAAACAAAGAAGATACAATATAGGAAATACAGTTAAATAGCATAGCAAGTCCCACTTTATTTTTTATTTTTTAAAATTGTTCTTTATGTATTTTTTAATTTTAGTTTCTAATTTTGTTATTTATTTTGATTTTAATTTTTAATAATAAATGATGGTGATCTAATAAATAATTATTACTTTTTTTTTTACTAAAATAAAGTAATACAGTCTGTACCAATAGGCCAGCAGCTCAGCTCTATAAGTTGTTCGTGATGTCATAATCATGTCAGTGATAATTTACTGGCTACACGCTCCATTTTACTAGCACAAACAGTTTGTGCTAGATTCAACTTCTTCTTCGTCGTGTCGATGGCTGAGTCAAATTTAATTTTGACTTGCCATCGTGGTGAAAGGATTAGCCAATTCGCTTTGGAGAACTCGCGAATTGCCTAGGGTGCGCCGGTCGTAGGGAATCGTTGTGTACGTCACTCGGGGAGGCTCCTTTCATGCTGATTCAACTGTATGAAAAAATCAATTTGCAGAGTAAGACTGAGCAACTACCCTGCAAAATTGTTTATCAAGTAAGATTGAGCGTGTTATCTTTTCTCAACTCAAATGTACTAGATTTAAGTTAATACATCACGCTTGCTTGTGGTGCCCTCCAAATAAAGTGATATCAGGTTGAGCAAGTAATACCAAAAAAATATTCAAAAATAAACCTTTAAAAAAAAATGTGTTATGCAAGAACACTTTGAAAGGTGAAACATAAGAATAATGCAGTATAAATTAAGAGTTCAATGACTTTTTGGTGACTATGATACACTGTTTTTTTCTGATGTTTATGTTATTAAGAAAGAAGAATTTTATTTTTTAGTTTTCTCAAGTTTTGAAAGTTGAAGAAGCTTTCCCTCAAGTTCAAAATATAATTATGCCTGCTTCTATCCAGTACTATAATTGGCAAATATTTAGTGTTTAAAAAGTACAAAGACATTTCATAGTCTGCGTAGAGCAAGACCGAGACTGGGTGCGAGAATTAAAGCGGGCGCGAGTGCAAAAGTGATAGCGACAACGAAAGCGAGTGAACGAGCGATAGCAAGAGCGACAGCAATAGTGGTTGCGAAAGCGAGAGTGGTATCGTGTGATAGGACACATTTATTAATTTATTTAAACATAATGCACTAAAATGTATAAAGGCGGACTTAATACTAAAACTATTCTCTACTAGTCAACTATTGGGTGATGCAGAGATAGTTTGACATATCGTTTTCAAGGCTCGGAGCAAGAGCAAGTCCGGGGGCGGGATCAAAAGCGAGAGCGTGTTCGTGTTCCAGTTACTACTGTTCTTGTTTTACCTGCTTAAAAAACTAAAATAATAAATTCACGTGCATTTTCTACTACTATACTGTGTATATCGTATACAGTGTTTGTTAGCATTTGCCTCACGTCGTAGTTTTGTTATAATCATCTTCTAAACTCCAAAACTTGTTGAATTTACACCGCTTCGAGCTCTTTGCTGGCTTGGCGCCATGGCTTTGTAGCAGATTGCACCTGATATTTGTTTTATCTTTACTATTAATTGCTTTTGTAACTTCACTTGGCTGTGGTACTAGTAGTGTGGCCAAATGTTTAGGTTTTGTGCTCTGTCCTGATAAGAATTTGCAATCCGGTATCATTTTCAATCCGGTCGGAATTCAGCCGGATTCGTATTTAGTGGTAGTTAGTAAATAATATTATAAAATAACATTATATTACGCCTATATTGCCCACAAGGGTGAGGCAGAAGTGTACACCCACATTTCACCAGTTATGTTTAGGTCCCATGGAATAGAGGATAAACCAATCGCCATCCACCGGACCCAACTCCAACTCCGTACTACTATCGTGAATTTTCTGACGGCAACTTCACATGTGCTTCGCGACCTCGCGTTGAGAGACGGATACCACTAGACCATCGAGGTAGTTAAATTGCTTTTAAAAATAAAATTATGTTTTTTTAGTAAAATCTACTATCTACCATATATAACTTTTTCTTCATGTGGCATGTCCGTGGGACAACCTGTATTGGTATAACACTGTACTGTACAGTAATAAAGTTTAAAAGCTCTTTCAACTTTGTGTTTAATTCCTTTTTAAAGCAAGTCAACATTGAAGTCAACTACAACCTGTTGGCAGTAAAATACCTTCATAAACATACAGAATTATAATGTATGTACAGAACTAAGTTGTTTGATAAAATAGTAGATAATGTCCATATATGTAATGTTTTTTTGCACTTTCGATCTCTTATTCACTAAATCGGCGCCGCAGTGTAGTACACATTTCAAGCTACACTTTTCCAGTATAAAATGGTCTCGCATTGTAAAGGCTACCCGTGCAATGCGGGACCATCTTATACTGGACATGTTACTGGACATGACTGTTTATAATTTATATTATAATTGTAAGTTAGTATATTAAAGTAATTAATTATTATTGTAAGTTATTATTATTATTTTTTGTTTAATCTAAGCGTTCTTTTTATTTTTGTTTTCATTTTTTATATTGTGTTTTCTTTTTCTTTTTTAATTATTAATATTGTTATTTTTTATTTTTTCCTTAACCTCTTTTTCTTTTTTATATTGTATCATCAAGCCCTAAATATTTAAATACGAAAACTTGTAAATGGTTAACAGATGTATATTTTGTAATTATTGTAGATATTTTATAACTGTTTGTTTTCCGAATAAAATAAAATAAAATAAAATAAAATAAATGTATGGTTGATCGTTAGCCGTGTGTACAGTGGGCCAAGCAACGCAAACTTCAACGCCATAGTGAAAACTGACTGCAATAGATATGCATGTGTATATTACATATTTATTAAGTGATAATTATATATAGTCTATTGGTATGTAACTCACTTATCCATAACTGTTGTAGTAAGTCTTTACTATGACTTAGAAGTTTTTACCCTGCATACCTAACTCGTTGGCCGACTGTACATGGTCAATATTTTCTTAAAAAATCTAAAATGATAAAAATTATAATATGCATCTACGTAACTTTTTTAAGTGTAGGTTTGTAAGGATTTTCAACGTTTAGTCCCAATTTTATCAACACAAATATGGACATATTATTTAAAACAGCTTAGAAGCATGAAAGCTTCTAGCAAGTATTACCGAAACTAGAGCTTATGGCTGATACACTGTAATCAATTTTGTTAGTTTGTATTGTATAGTATGCTTATAAAGCTTTTGGGTGTATCTCCTGGTCGTTTGAATGCGAAAAATAACAACAAACAAAATATAGTAAGAAACAAATTGTATCGCATTTTATTCGTGTTAAAAAAATGACACTATCTTCATTTTTTGTTTATTTCTAACTCGTCTTGTTATAAGATTTAATAATGTTATATCTGGCCGAGACCGAATAGGTACATAATATTTTCAAAAACTTTGGGCATGAACCATAAATGACGATATTTTTGGGAGATGCGTGTTTTTACTTTCATGAACTTATTCACTATCACTCGAATAATTTAATTAATATATTGTCTTTAATAATAAATTATAAAGTATTTACAATCTTAAATATTAAATAATACAAAACAAAATCATACCTAACTATGTACAGCTGAAAGAGAAATAGAAATAAAAAAATTAAAAGTTATGCGTCAAAAAATACTTCCGCATCAATGTCAAAATTGAATATATTGCGATATACTCTTAGCATGTTCATTTTGAGTTGCACTGAATTCAGCATGGAAAGAAGCCCGTTTTATTCAATATTTTATTTATTGCACTAATTTCTTAGTAAAAAAAGGAGCGTTCGAAGACAATTGCTCTTCAAACAAAATGTTTGATTGTTGACATTTGCCCACAAATAAAATACAATAAAATTTGTCTATCCTAAGTTGATACAGCAGCAGTATGCGTTGCAAAACAAAAATCTATTTGGCTAGAAATGTTAGACTTCAAATGCTTTTTCTCGAAATTTATTTACGTTACGTGGTTTTCGTTTTTGGCTGCCGGCGCATAGATTCATAGGTTTTTTTACTTTTTGAACGCCATTCGATTTTATTGTTGTGGTTCGAAGCAAAATTCAACCTTATAGCGTTGATATTTATTTATTCGCTTGGGCAACGTGCATTTGCAGTCGTTTTCTATAAAATTAATTGATACGCACTGTCGACAACAATTGTTAAATATATGACGGCGCATTACTAGCGCCCAGCTAAAATTGCGTTGGGACAAGATTGATGGCTCACGTAAGTGTAAGCTGTCAGTCTTGTCGAGTTTAGGATCTATGGTCAGCGCCGCCATGTTTAACGTTACATTTTGAACGTGGAAGACGGTAACAAGAGGTGCTTCGATGAATCGCAATTGTTTCTTCCATATCAAATCGCCCAAATACGTGAGACGCTATGGACGATTCTGTCAAGGACAGCTTCCCACCTACATAATATACAATATACTTCAATTTAAGCCTGGTTTACACTTTGTTTAGTGCGAGTGCAAGTGATTAGTGCGAGTGCAGGTGTGTAGTGCGAGTAGTGTCCAATTCATTGCAAGTGCAGGTGATTAGTGCGAGTGCAGGTGTGTAGTGCGAGTAGTGTCCAATTCATTGCGAGTGCAAGTGATTAGTGCGAGTGCAGGTGTGTAGTGCGAGTAGTGTCCAATTTTGATTAGTGCGAGTGCAGGTGTGTAGTGCGAGTAGTGTCCGAGTGGCTTTGTTTCCGAGGTCGTGGGTTCGATTCCCACTTAAGACAAATCTTTGTGTGCATGAACATGGGGGTTTGTCTTAGTCTGGGTGTTTCTATGTATAATATGTATGTATTTACAAAAGATAACATTTTTTTTTTACATTTTTTTTTTAATTTGTTTTTTTTTCTATATATGTATTAGTATCAGTTATTCTAGTACCCATAGTACATGCTCTGCTTAGTTTGGGACTAGATGGCGTTGTGTGTGAGTTGTGAAATATTTATTTTATTAATTTATTTATTCATGTTTCAGATACTCCTGCACAAATTTATTAGTTACGTCTTCAGTCCACTTTGCCATTTTGTACAACAAGCGCCCGATGCTACGCACTAAACGCTAAACACTAAACACTAAACACGCCTGTCCAAACGTGCTTAGTGACAGGCACGCTGCGAGTGAGGGGGAAGGGAGGGCGCGCGGGACGTGGCTACTACGCAGTCCACTCGAAAAAAAATAGAACACGCTTCTATTCACTTTACTACACAGCCAACTAATCAGTCGCTGTCCACACCTTGTCACTAAACACCTGCACTAATCACTCGCACTCGCACTAAACAAAGTGTATACCGGGCTTTACTCACAAAACCACTATTACCACGTGATCTTTTACCTTTTGAAACAATTAATTAATATTATTATTCATAAATCGTTACTATCTTTAAAAATCTTGCCTGGCAGCATTTTATACGTCTGTATTTATTGTATTAATTATATTTCAATAAGGTATTGTGTAAACAATAAATCGGTAATGCCAAAGTAAGTAATACCAATAAATAAAAAGGATTTATTCATTGTTTGAGTACGTTTATTAATATTAATGTTGTTTCCACAAATTTCGTTATTAAAACAATTATTGTAATTGATCGAAATTCGATGCTTGCCGTATTTAATTATTTCTACGGATGAATGATTTAGGATTGGATTTCCTATGAATGGGTTTTGAGTTATTAATCAATTAAGGGTTAAACACATTGTTCTATATTCCAATAAGAGTTACATAGCATGGGACTGTTTCATAAAACCCGTACTTTGCCTTGCCTAGCTAAGATTTTGACTTATCCTACCGTTTTACCCTTACAAACATGGAATAAAAGAGAGAGCATTTTAATGTTTGTAATGGAGAGAGATATCTTAAGCTTAGCTTAATGTTAAACTTGAGTTAAATACGTTGGTGAAAACGGCATTTACCAATCCGTCTATCTATCGCATAGTCGTTATTTATTGTGGCATTATTGTCATACTTATTGATAAGCTAGATCGATGATTTAAATTAAGTTGAATATGAAAAAACATAGCCCTTCCATGACAGTCGGGAAATGTCTCTCACTTACCTAAAACAATGACTTTTGCCGCTATAGCGTCGATTTTCTTCACACAGTCAAAACTGTAAAATATCGAATGGCGTTCTAAAACCAATAAATCTATGACTCGATGCGCTTGCAGACAAAAAACGAAAACTAAGTGAATGCCGCTTTTGCTCGAAAGTAATTTGAAGATAGTCAAACAAACATGATATTATTAAATATTCCTAAAAATGAGATATTTACAACATCAAATCAGGTACTAATGAATTGCTAATAATTATAAACGCAATTAATAAATTTTTCGTTTTTTAATTGTATTGTATTATGTATTGTAATTAGGTTTTCGTTGTTGAGCTGAAAATGTATGTTTAATATAGTCTAGTTATGAAACCGCTAATCTTATGTTTTACGCTAAAGTGAATTTAGCTAATTAATATTCGATAATATGACACAAATTGTGGACTAGATGAAATGCCTACTCTAACCAAATATTTATATAATAATTACTTGAAAAGCGAATCAAAGAAAATAAAATACCATTTTGAAATATTATAATATAAAAGTTTTTAATATTTTAAAGCAAATTTTAGCTTTGCTATGCCTTTTTGTAATTTATAAAATATTAAAGTTGTAATAGCTAAAAGCTGGCACAAAAAGAGTTGAGAAATTTCGAGTCCGGCAGCATACGAATCCATAGCTGAATTGGCAAAGCACTTGAGGCGTATACCCAAGGGGTGCAGGTTCGAGTCCTGCTGGATTCTTAATTTTTCAACTTTAATATTTTATAAAATATAAAAGTTATCAAAGTTTTGAGGGTCGTCTGCGTCTTTGTTGTCGTAGAGTGTAGTTTTTTTTTTAATGAACTCTGAGTGTGGCGGTATCCCCACATAATAAATGACGGATGTCATACACGTGACATATGTCGACGAGTGCTGAATCGCGATAACGAAATGTTCACAGCAAGTGACTATAAATACCACTTCCAATACGCTACCGTTGGACAGCTGTCCGCCAGGCAATACCACCGAGCCTGGTCGCAGGATCCTCCCTTTGTGGTGGAGGTACATCACACCCTGTTCCTCTACACTGAGTACTGCCTCGATGGTCTAGTGGTTAGAGTATGTGTATTTTATCGCGATGCCCGGGTCGGACAAACTGTTATTACTACGCACGGAGTTAGAATTGTGGCCACTTTCTCATGGGACTTTAACATAACAGGTGAAGTGTAGGTGTTGTACACCTCTGCCACAAACTTCTGCGTAATATAGGCGTGATGTTATGTTTTATAAATGGTGTCAGTTAACATGCCTACAACTCTAAAACCCCTAGACTCGCATACGATCACGGCACGTACGCGCTTTTGTCATGCCGGTCTCTAGTTGACTAAAAAATACTACTCAGAATATATACTAAGAAACAGTTGAAAAAGATATGGGACCGGCAGGATTTCAACCTGCGACCTGCGAGCTACGGTCGCCTCTTACCGGAGCCCTAAATTTCTCAACTGTATGATACGTCATTTCGTGACGTCACGTTCATCCATTTGTTCCTATCTTAAGTAGGATACAAACCAACATGGTGAAGTTACATTCAGCACAAATGTTGTAAAGAATGAACGCGTACGTTATTTCAACTTCTAATTGATTATTTTTATAGCATTTAGCTATGCTTAGCAAATTATACTAAGAAACAGTTGAAAAAGATATGGCACGGGCAGGATTTGAACGTTTTTTATAGCTAAATGCTATAAAAATAATCAATTAGAAGTTACTACTCAGAAGTTTTGAAGTAATAAAGATGGACGTCTACAAATGTTTCATGACTCTACTTACAAACGTCTTGAAAACGCCAGGCCATTGCACTACTTCAACATTCAATATCTAAAGTACACTGAACGGAATAAGTCTATCAGAAACTTAGTGCACTTTGTCCCAAGTGTCATATTTCAATTAAAAGTTCAGTCTCTTTGAGTAGTGGTAACAAACACTGCTTCAGACAAGTCCTTGGCGTTAAGAAAATGTTGAATTGTGAAGTATCATTGCAGCCTTCGTTGTATCAAAGTGTTCTTAATGCTCCTTGAAATATGCTCGGATTCTAAATTAAAATTTTAAGGCTTATTCGAGGGAATTTTATATGAAATTTGAGTGACAAGAGTTTTGTTAAGCGAGATTGTAACATACGAGTTGTTTTAAATAATTAAAACTAAAAAGTATCCATTCCATAACTTATGTTGTAGAATGCTTTAAAACATTAATCGCTAAGCAATTCCTTATCAGAGTGTACTATTTATTCTGTGGGTATGTTAGAAACATTATACAAAACTCTTTTTTTTAAATATCGCACTAGGAGTAGCTCCTGTGTCGCAGGGGTGTTCACAAACATACATTTCACACACACAGAGCACACCCAAAGTCAGAACAAATCTTTGCGGATCTTGCAAAGATTTATCCCGTGTGGGGATCGAACCCCATAGCACCAGCGGAGTTGAAAGCAGCGAGGCAACCTATACCAACCGTGCATTTTTTATACGTGATGACATTTTGTACTTTTTCAAAATTAAAAAAACGTCGATTTACACTGATAGACAATAAATAAAATAAATACGTCTTTAGAAGAAGTATATTTTGAACAGAAATCGCTATAATATTATGAATATCGATGGAATGCATGAAAATCAACTCATCGCACATCATCCGGACATGTGTGTGGAACGTGCCATACAGCCACAATGCGATATATTCTTACCAGATACCAATGACCCCTCACTACCATCCTGTTTTCCTTCAAACACCAATTTTAAAACGAATCGCGGAAAAGCCTGGGTCTTGTTATACTGGTAGTGCATTCTCGTTTAACTGCGTTATCCGAGCGACTGTATACGGGGATATTGTAAAAATAAAAACCTGCACCGCTTGTTTATACGGAGTGAATCGTTTATAAAGTAAGGGAGATTTTGGCAAATATTTATTTTTATGATTTTCTTTTTTGTACAGATTTATTAGAGAATAAAATTTAAATATTTCTATTTGAATACATCTTTGATTAATAAAAATAAATAAAATTTTGTTTTTAATGTCAAAATAACAATGCTTTTTCAAGCTGGTATAGTTGTTATCACGATACCATTGCCTAAAATAGAGATAGAGTAGATAGTATTATAGTATTATATAGAGTTTTCAAAATTTTGTTTGTCTGTATGATTGTATATGTTCAGCAGTGGACTACGAGAGGCTAAATTATGATGATGATGATGATGTATGATTGTATCAGCTAATCTTCCAAACAGTTGAACCGATTTAAATCAATTTTTTAATGTAGGTAACTGACTACATGTGCGTAACATAGGCTACTTTTTATTTATGTACCTACCGCGTAGATGAAATCGCGGGCGAAACTTAGTTCGTTTGTTTGATAGCGCTAATATCGAGAACTACTGGTCGAATTTTTGATAATTCTTCTTGTGTTTTATGGTCTAACTCTCAATGTAGGTTTTTAAATATTTAAATTTATTTACTTTCATAAATCACACAAACTGAAAAATGTATAACTTAAATATTTACAACTATACACTTAGAATTAAAAAAAATATATATATATTTATATACAATAATATACATAGAAAATATAAAAAAATATTTACAAAACCTTAAACAGCATCAAAAAATTCCTCCGCATCGAGGTCGAATGCCGACATCGTGCCCAGAAGGCTGGCAAAATTATATTAAAACTACGCTAAATACATGGGAAGGGTGCAGTGAGGTTGAACGGGGGCAAAGCGTGGCAGCAGCTTCTACGCCAAGTCGGTCGCGGTTAAAAGCTAGTTGATGAATATAATAAATTCAAAATTTGTTTAAACATTTATATTCATGGTATAATATGGTATCTGTAAACTGTTGCCAATTTTTTTTAATAATAATAATCTTTATTTACTAATAAATGCAGATACAAAGCCACTTAACTAAATTACATAACATGTAGTGTTGGTACGTTCTGTCGCCTGTGGTGTTCAAAACGAATCCTTCGCTTCTATGCTAGAACTTAACCTGTGTTACAGGAGCAAAAGAGACGCCACAAGCAGCCACAAGCGATTTATATATTAGTACATTTCATGTGAAAAGTATAGTGGGCACATTTAGTTCTTGAAATAGGCAAGCCTGTTTATTCAGGCAACTAGCTAACTATAATTTCTGAGCAATTGTTTCAGTTACACTTCTATCTATATTAAACAAAATCTATCTATCATTAAACTAATAAATTTTAATGATAACGTGACGGAGACAATTATGCAATTCTACAAATAGACATCGCTAATTGCGGCCGGCCTCAATGTGCAATTGCTAAAACGATTCCACATCTAGCACAGCTGCATTCCAATTTTCCTGAATCGTGTCAATTAATGTAAGATCCATTTAAATGATCTAGATTCGTAATTGATCTCATTTGAGTACCTTCGAGATAATTTAATTAAGACACACTTTTTAAACATATTTTACAACTGACATTAAAATGAAATTGGGTCATAATATTGGTCATTCAATAAAAAAAACTTACTTTCTAAAATCTGACATCTAAGTCATAATTTAAGAAGCGCTATATTCCGCTACGTAAAATCTCGATAGTGAAGATTCAGATCAAAGCATCCGTTTGGCTCTCAGTAAGCAATAGAAAATGTTTTGCCAAATATTTACGTAGATAATTTGGGCATAAAATTTCTGCCCTCATCCCATTTTATTTGGGTTCAGCGCAAAACGACCTTTCTCTATCTTCTTTGTCAGCAGTCTCGTTTTATATTTTTTTATACTACGCCCACAGCGAACGAACGTGTAGTCTACCTGATGGTAAGTGGAGTACAGCCCATGGACATCAACAATCCACAAAAGCAGATTATAAATGCATCGCTGCAGCTGAGGACTACGGTGTTATGCCTCATGTGCCAGTAATTTCAGGGCCTTTCACTCACTTCCTTCTCTTTTTTAGTTAAACACTTTCTGACTGTACTATTTTGATACATAAAACATACACACATACGTATATACACAATATACAGTACAGGCGAGCTCAACTTAGTTTTGAATTCCCTGCCAGCATACCTTAGAGCAAATCAATAAAGAATTTTATGTGGATTCGTATGCTGCTAGACTCAAACTTTCGAATCTAGCAGCATACGAATCCATAGCTCAATTGGCAAAGCACTTGGGGCGTATACCCAGGGGGTACAGGTCCGAGTCCTGATGGATTCTTAATTTTTCAACTTTAATATTATATACATTATGTAGGGACACAGTGCAACCGGCGCATATGTATTTAAGTGGATCCTTAAGTTTAGTCGCTCGTTTTGCAAGTCGCCTTTCCGTATCGCTAGAGATAGGTCGTAGTTAAGTTAGGATAATGTAGTCAATAAGTTTATTATATAATATTTACTCTGGTACCAGTTAATTAAAGCATTTAGTATAGTGACCTATCGTTTCAATCTAATCAACAATCAATCATCAAATTAAATCTAACAACAACAAATAAAGCACCCCCACAATACAAAAAGGCATAGCAAAGCTAAAATTTGCTTTAAAATATTACAATAAAGAATTGTATTGTATTGAAGTAAAAAGTCAATGTCATAAAATCAATCGTTCTCTTTCATATCTTATTTTTTACGTAATCTAGCTATATATTCTTCTGTCTGCCTCTTCCTGTCCATCCATCACCTTGCATCCCTCCTCAAAACATGTCCATACCAAGATACAAGATACGCTTTTAGCTATTCTATCACTGGTGCAACTTAAGGCTACTCCGACATATTCATTCCTAATGTTATCTCGTCTTACACTGATGAAATAACATAGGATATAGGATATCTGCAACCACATAAATCACAATAACCCATCTGCTCCCAATTGAACACAGCAAATCTATCCGCAGTTATATATTAGCACCTATATTATTTGGAGGATCTGGGATAGCGTTCGCCTAAGTTACGTTAATCCTCCTGTCAAACGTAGAGATTATAACTGAATCTACCTTGGACTTGCTCGAATGTCTGGCATTATACATATATCACGCATTGAATTTTGTGGCACCAAAACGATATTATAGGTATGTAAGTATAACTTACATGACTTTTTGTCTGTAAATTACTTTCCTGATCTTCTTCTTCGTGTCGATGGCTGAGTTAAATTTTATTTTGACTTGCCATCGTGGTGAAAGGATTAGCCAATTCGCTTTGAAGAACTCGCGAATTGCCCAGGGTGCGCTGGCGTAGGGAATCGTTTGTGTACGTCACTTGGAGAGGCTCTTTTCATGCACCCCAAATGACTTATAATACAGCCCTGTAGCTAGTACATGTCCCACTGCTGGGCCGGGCCTCTTCTCATGATGAGAAGGGTTTAGGCCATAGTCCACCACGCTAGCCAAGTGCGGGTTAGTAGACTTCACACACTCTCGAGCACTTATTAGGCACTCTAAGGCATGTAGGTTTCCTCACGATATTTTACTTCACCGTTAGCAAGCGATAATTTATATGATAAATACACACATATCTTCGAAAAGACGAGAGGTGTGTGCCGGGGGTTCGAACCCGAGACCTTTAACTTAGCAGTCCTACGGTCTCCCACTCGGCTATCGCTGCTTGCTGCTGCAAATGAATTGCGGGTGGTAAATGTAATTTATTTATTTATTTAATTATTATGAAGATTGTTTGTTAATAGTTGTGTATCAGGTTATCACACCTATTACCTCAATACTTACTAGTACACTATGCTTAAGTTAAGATTATTTCATATTGATTCTTGTTTTATTGAGTACTGCAATGATTAAAAAAGGAAAATTCCTTCGCACTAAATAGGATGTGGACTTGCCACATATTTAGTACGAATTTATCTATACAGAACATCATATTGCAATTTCGGATATAAATTAATTATTATTAAATAAACATCAGGGCTAACATTAGATTCGCGGTTTCACAACTAAACTAATGTTAAACATAATCTAAATTTTCAGCTCAGCAATCGGAACCATCAATTTAGCATGCAAATAATTATTGCCTAGCTTGTTAGTTTTGATATTAACAATTTTGATCGCAATGTTTATTTGGTTAAAATAATGGTGAGTCGAAAATTGATATGTTTGAATTTTGGTTGCAGCTTCAAGCGACGATTATGGTAGGGTAAGGATGTTATTACACCTAAATTGACGTCGATCGATCGACAAACAGCGCAGTAGTTAGCTTGTTTTAATGTCAAATGCATCGATCGACTTCAAAAATTTAGGTATTATCTAAATTTTTTGAAGTTTGAAGAATTACCCTAATAGAGTCATACACTAAGAAAAATAAGCAATGACTGTCTCTACACTGAACTAAAATTTTATAATATTTACAATGACAGGATATTCTTGGAAACAATTTGATCAACTACTTGCTTGTGTTGTAACACATTAGCATTACAAACGTCACACCAATTGTACTCACTAATATGACCTATAAAATACAGCTAAAGCGGAAATAATCTCTCGACAGGCAAAACACGTAAATGATTTTACCAAACATAAAATCTATCAAGAAGTTAAAATACGTAGTGCATATTTTATACAGTATTGGAAAACTCAGGGAAAGGAAATATCATCTATCTGGCGATGCCACCGTCGTATCAGCTATTTCATACAAAATTCAACGCTTTACTCAAAGCATCGGGGACCGAGGAAGTTAGGACTTGCTATCGACTGCACCTTTGAAGTAGGAACATCGACGTATTAGAGTTTATTTATAGCTGAGTACTTGGAGTTCACATATTATATACTACTTGATGTCCTTTCATATTATGTATTAAAGAATCCTAACGTTTTCATAACATGTGCACATAATAGTTCAGTTTCAGTTATGTATGCATTTTTGACATTCATAGGTGCATTTTTGATATTAATAGGTGAATTCAGATATAATTGGTGCTAAAATTGGACTACGTTTTTTGAATATTTATGCATTTATAGTTGTAGAAGAGTTATATACAACCTCTTTGGTGAGAATCGAGTTCAAACGATGAAAGTGCTACTCAAAATCCTCCCCTCAAACGCAACCATCATTTTACGTCACCTGAAACCGAAAGCGTCATTCAACTCCAGCTTAACAATGACCACAAATGCAAATGTGCATGTATTGAGTGGCGTGATTCACAGGGTGTTTACAATACAATGTGGCAGGCCGGTGTGTTCCGGCGGCATTAGCATGCAAACGGACCGGACAAGCCACGTGTGCCGCACGGTAATCGGCTGACCTGGATACTCCACTTCACTGACATAGATTAGGTTATGTATAACCTCCACCTGCAGTAGGTACTCCGCAATACTTGGCCACGGTTATTCAATCTCCTGTGTGACACAGGCACTGCAAAAATGAAATCGTCACAACAAAGAACATATTGCTTAGAAAACGAAGGACTAAATTAGAGAAAGCTAATGTGTTTTGCCAATTTCTGAAATTCTGTATTGTAGAAAACCTTTCTGTATTGTAGAAAACATTTTTTTTTTTATACTACGCTCACAGCGAACTAACGTGTAGTCCACCTGATGGTAAGTGGAGTACAGCCCATGGACATCAACAATCCACAAAAGCAGATTATAGATGCGTCGCTGCAGCTGAGGACTACGGTGTTATGCCTCATGTGCCAGTAATTTCAGGGCCTGATCTCACCACCAAACCGGAACACAGTAATGTATAGGCACTACTATTTGGCGGCAGGTTAAAGGTGAGACGGTGGTGCTGCCGCCCTCGAGCTCATTCACAAGAGCTCTACCACCAGTAAAAAACATTTTTTTCCTTTTCTTGGAAAAGGAAAAAAATGTCATCACATTTTATACGGTTGACAATGATTCAAAAGAGTACTTACATGTTAACAGATATTATCCAATTCGAAAACGAACGGTTACCCATGTCCGCGTTCGTTTTTAAAATTACCTGAAGCCAGAAGATTATTTTTTTTTAATAAATCCTGTGATTTATTAAAATCATAAAGACACTACACGTGATCGTGTCGATCAAGAATAATGTGATATCCGCATAATACTAAAACGGCACAGTTTCTTTACTTCGACGTGCAAAAAAAAAAAATTAAAAGTAGACGTAGAAAGAAGAACATATTACAACCTTAAACAAAAAATAAAAGGTCTAGCTAGAATTTACGAGAAAAGTCTCGACGTTTTTGTTAAATCGTATTTGTGTGACAACCGTCTTAGGAGTGACGACTTGCTAGCACATTTTAGCAAGCATTTGGTACCCAATCCTTTTAACCAACGCTAAAGAAAATACGTTTCGTAGTTTTTATAGGACACTACTAACACGTCCAAGGAACTATTTTTTAGGGAGTGGACGAAGTCATGATTAAGGAATAAATCGATGGGAAAATATTGTGAAGTTGTACGCTGCCTATTTTGTAAAAGAGCTTCGTAATATCCGTGATAATAAATATTTTTAAAGAATATTTCGATGATCGCAAAATGAATTCCATTATCGAAAACGTTTCAGCTCGCAATTTAAAAACTCCTTGAATCGGTCGATTTTTAAATCTGCAGCGCTCGTCTTAAAAATAATCGAACAATTAAGTTCGCAGTGTCAGGAAACGCCAAATAATCTCTCGCCACGGATTTGATCAAAAGACAATTTCAGTAGGTTGTAAGCAGACAGAGATATTTATCATACTAGTTAAGCGGATCTACTAGATTTATTTAAAGTCACTACAAAACCATACATTTAAATTTTGCACTAACTGTTTGTGCAAATAGGTAAAATGGAGCGTGTAACCAGTACCTAACACCAAGTTATAAACAAGCGACAGAATGAAACATTATTATTATTATAAGGGCCAATCGTAGACAGTGTAAGCGCCATAGTAATAAAGATAGCTAGCGTTCACACAAAGATAACGGCTTTCGAAGAGTTAGGAAGCAATTTCTGCTGTACTGATAGTGTAGTTTACATTTATTGATTCCTATTAAGGCCGCTTAGAGCACACCCTAATCAGAAAGCTATTTTACATTATTTATAAAACCCTCGTGCGCGCCATTCTCTACAACCGCGAGCTGAAAGATGCAGGAAGGCCGGCTTCCTACCAAATGGACTGACGACCTGGTCAAACAGATTCTTGTTGAAGACCGTCTGGTGTGGAAAAGTTTGGATTAGACTTGCTTCCTCACCGTTGCACGTCTTTATAGGTTAAAAAGGGAAATAAGGGTTATTCACTACACTATTGTATCATTCTTTTTTACCTTATAAAAGTTATTTCAGTTTTAAAAAGACAATTTTGAATTCTTTTAGCAAAATAATGCTGCATCTGCTAAGAATATTTCTTAAACAAAATAAGACTTGTTTAAAAGTAACGAGTATTTTAGTTCATTAATGATGAGGGATTAAACTAACTTGTCAGAGTCGTCTATTGTATTATTATCTCTTTGTTCTACGTAAATTACACAAAAACCTAACAATAGGGAAATCCTACGACTTCTGACGAATACTTAGTTGATATTTTTTTATAGCAAGTACTGTTAAGCTGTTCCAAAGCGGTATGGAGATAATTTTAGGCCCCAGGAAGCACATAGACATACTTTTGGTCGAAGTTCCATACAGGTACCCGCGGAAAGAAAATAATAATTCAGTAATTATATAAGTACTTGTGATTATTAACAATAATCCCAACAAACAATTTTTATAAATGAATATTTCATTTAAAATAAACTTTATTTATTCATAATTATTTATTCATTTGAATAATTTCATTTTAATAATAGGCTTTAAAAGCTGACGACGCGGTTTTGCTCGCGTGCGGACGCGGGCCCGCAGCCTCCGTAGAAGGCAGATATAATATATTATGTAAAAAACAAAATCAGTTTGTACGACACGGTTTTACATGCATACCAGTATTAGATTTTAATCAACCACTTTTTTGATATAGTTAACATACATATCCATGCAAAATTTCAGTTTTCCAGCATTCAAAGTTTCGACGATATGACTCAGACAGACAGACAGACGAACAATGGTGAAATTATAATCTTAAAAACGAAGAATTCAAGAAACTTAAAATATTTTAATTGATATAAAGTTTTTCTAAAATTTTATCGATTCTGTGTAAAGGTATTACTAATGTTGAAATGTCAAAAATAAAATAAACGGTAAGACATACGATAAGGTAAGATACGTAATAAATGTTAATTGACTGGTGGTGTCAAATAACGAATTTTTGCCTTCTGTCTAACTCCAGACACTGCAGTAAATTAAAAAACAAAAATCTTATAATTGTAATTGAATTAAATTCTTATGCATGTTTAAATATTCGCATGCCCACAGACTGGCAAAATAGATGAACTGTATTAACTTATATATTTTAAGAACCATTGTCGAATGAAGAAGAAGAACCATTGTAACTCTATTTTGTGTAAATATAAAAATCTTTATTTATCTTTATCTTTGTCATAATAAGTCATGAAAGACTTCAGATTGCGATTTGTGTTTGAAACATCTTGTAGACAATTATAAAACATAATTATGTCAATGCGACTTTATTCAGTTTCAGAGACAATTCTTTAATTTTGGAGAGGCTATTGTTTATTTTTTCGTTGTTGAATAGGATACAAGTGCTATTAATTTAGTCCAAGTGGTCCTCTTCTACTGGCACCTTTTATCAGTTAAAATATTATTGTAACATTTTTTTTTATTATGATATAACCAAGCCTGGTTATGAAGTTTGGGTGTTGTACACCTCTGCCACACCCTAGTGTTATTTCTGAAATTTCCGTCAGGAAATTCTAAATAGCAGCACGGAGTTGCAATTGTGCTCGGTGTATGGCGATAGGCTTGCACCCTATCCCATGGGATCTAAAACATAACAGGTGAAGTGTGGGTATTGTACACCTCTGCCATACCCTTCTGTGTTATATAGGCGTGATGTTATGTTATGTTACAAAGCTAGTATAATAGTCTAAATATTTGAGTATTAATGCCCACCCATTGCCTCATACGTCTACACGTCATATTAAAAAAAAATACACACCATCAAAAATATTCCAGCGTACACACTAACACTAGTTGAGAGCTATCGATTCATAGCGGGGGTTGCTAAATACAATGTGTCTTCTTCACGCTTCCCTCCAAAGCGGATTCTAGTCACGAACGTATAATAAAATCTATATGCTGGACGTGTTCCGCTCGCATTAGATAAACGCGATAAACACAGATTAGTGTGGCCGCAGAATTGTTGACACGCGTTTTTTTTTTAAAAAAGAATTTTCCTCTTTTGGAATAGGGAAAGTGTTTGAATTTGGAAGGTTAGCTTTTGTTTAACATTTTTACTCTGAGTTTCCAATATCAAATGTATTGCCTTTATAATGTAGCTTTGTGTGTAATTATAACCGTACAAAGAGCGCGGTTAATAATAAGGACAACAAAACTGGCTTCCAAAATCAAAGCTTTTTTCAGTCTTTTTAAACTGTTATTTTTTAGTAGGTCTCGGGTTCGATTCCCGAGTCGGGCAAAAAGCAACTTGGAGTTGGAATAGTGCCCGGTGGATGGCGATAGGCTCACCCCCTATCTCATGGGACCTAAATATAACAGGTGAAGTGTGAGTGTTGTACACCTCTGCCACACCCTTCTGAGTAATATAGGCGTGAGGTTATGTATGTAATTTTTAAATAGAATTTACTTTTTTTAAACTTGAGGAGTCGCTATTAACAATCGTATGGAGTTAAAAGTTTAATTACAATAGGGATATAAAAACGCCTATATTCCTATTTTGTCTGTCCTATCCGTCAATAAACCACGTTTTTCTTTTAATTTTACCGTCTAAAATCAAATATTTTATAACCGGATCATAAACCTATCAGAGGAGATAGCGTCACATGCCTTAATGTCGTTATTGATCTAACATCGTCCAAGTCCAAGGCTTGTACTGCATAATTTGGACTAGAATAGGAACTGGTTTATTATCATATTCAAATAGCTAGGCTAAGTTTATAGCTAGAAATGTTGAGCAGAAGGCCTGTGTAAGCGTTCGGTCATATCTTTTCCAATTATGTAAGGAATTTGTAGTCATAAGCATTGCTGTGTCTTGTTTTACTAGAAGAATTATAAATTTTTAAAGAAAATATCACAGTGATCACTAAATATAATTTGAAATTATCAATTATTTAATTAAATATTTATATAATACAATGATATACACACCTTCAATTAAATATAATATTATATTTACAAAACTTTATAGAGCATCAAAAAACTTAAAAACTTAGCATTGAGTAAATTAAATATATTTAATACTACTATTTACAAAGTTCTCTTTTGTAAATCATAATTTTTTTATTCTAATGTTGTGTTCTTATTTCGGGTTCCAAAAATCTATCTACCTATAAATCTATCAAAAAGGGTCATAGACACAATAAAAACCGATTGTTCGTCTATGTTCTTAGCACATCTAGTTTTTTTCTGGTTCACATCCCTGTTCCATGTCTCCGTCATTACTGTGAAGTACACTTGCCACGTCGATCCCTCGGCAACGCATTATAATTATTCTCAAAGTTTTCACTAATGTTTAACTGGAGGGAGGCAAGGGGTCCATCAAAGAGCTCTTTTGTATCTACCATACTCTTACTTTTAATATAGTCTGCTAACTATAGAAGTGATTCGTGAAGAGGCCACTTACGTAGATGAGGCTGAGAATATAGGTTTAAATACTTTTTTTTATATGGCAAGCAACTGTAATTATTTTGCAATGGCTGTCATTTGAAATGAGTTCTACGTTTCTCTGGAGAGGTACGAAGACGTATTTTAGTAAGTACGAGAATGTATTTATTTATGTGACATTACGAGAGCGTATAGTGATAACATAATTATAATATAGAATAAATTAATTAAATCAGCTACCCAACTGATGATTATTTTAATAACACTGGTATTATTATTATTGTTGTTGGGACGAGGCTTTGGGTGTTCACGTCGACCTCCGTGAGTCTATTGTGGTTGTAGCCTCATTAGAGACTCTCCTTTAGGCCAATAGCCTCCATAAATTGGAGCAGTCAACCGATCGGGAGTGACTTGTCATCATCCGTATCCAAGATATGGCGTCCCAGAATGATGCTTCGTCTATAATAAAATAACACTGGTAAGTACATGCGTGGTTAAATACATAGGTATATAACCAAAAACTTGATATTGCAGGCATTCCGTAGTTTTAATCGTAAAGCTCGTTTATAAATCATTAAAAAATTTGCTTTGACCAGAATCTGGTTATTTAAACTGAGTTTAAAAGTCTGAGGATCCATTAATATTATACTATTTTTTTTATTTGGCACACAATAAAAATGCAGTAGGTAACATAGTAGGACACTTAATATAGGTACAAAAGAAATCAAAATATAATGTTCTGCTGGTACTTAAATAAAAAATTCTATGCTTTAAGTACCAACACCTTCCTTCTTTTTCTTCCTGAGCACAAGAAGAAATTTTGACAGGACTGCAAGCTAATTTGGAAAAGCTAAGAAAATAATAATATGTTTGTACTCATTCATATCCAACACAAAAATATTCCAAGTATATTCGCAGCATTCTTCAAATTGGCAATTCCCAAGAGGCCTTAGGAAGCGTTGGATATTTACGACGAGATGAAGATAAATGAAAATTCGTTTCTTTTCTCATGCAAAGCAGGACATAAACTCATTCAATCCTTTTAGGCTGAATTATTAGATGACAATAGAAACATAATGTTGTATTAGTATAGAATGCATTCAGGGCGTAGAAACAGCTGCAAATTTAATTAACGCCTCTACATCATCGTTCCGTTTATAGCCTTTTGCTCATAAAAACTTTTAATTAGGAGTTAATGTTAGTTACATTGTCTTTTGTATGTTCTATCAGCTTGGGTTATTAATAAACTCTAGCATGTATCCTAAAGAGTACTTTTTAAAATCAATAAGTTAAGAAAATGCATGGCAGGAAGCACGGCTATTTATTATTTAATCAACTGTCAAATAGTTCTTGCGTTATTGTTTGGTTTGGCGATGAGTATTTTTAATATACATTATTGTGACATTGTCGAGCAAAAGTGCCGGAGTGGGTAATGTACATACCTGCCTGCGACGCCGAGGTCGCGGGTTCGATTCCCGCTAAAGACAAATATTTGTGTGAATGAACATGTTTGTCTTAGTCTGCGTGTTTCCAAGTATAATAAGTATGTATTTACAAATGAAAAGTATATATTTATAAGTATCAGTTATTCTAGTACTCATAGCACAAACTCTGCTTCGTTTGGGACTTGATGGCATTGTGTGTAAGGTGTGAGATATTTATATTTATATTTATTCTCTTCTAGAGGCCTTTTCCTGCCAGCCTTCAAGAAAGGTTACTCGGCGTCGACGTTCACAGTAAGGTTAGGATTTGGCATTTTCTATTAGCACATGTGGCATAAATGTGGACTACAATATATGTAGTCCAGTCCGCAAAGTCTAGATTGATAAAATTACACTCGTAATTTTAATAAAAGTAAGACACTTACTGCTTTACTTGATCACGGCACGGCTTTTGTAGGATCATCTTTGATATTTATTGTGTATGCGTTTATCTTTCCCCTTACAAAATATAACCATATTAGCCGAATAAAACTGCACTGCCATGTCCATCTACAACCGTGTCTTAAGAGGAAATTCATTAGATCATAATTCATAAGTGACGAACAGAGTACGTGCCTCGACTACTCTCAACGCCCTCCGCATTTCTAAGGATGCATCTTTAATTATTACATATAGAGGGAACATCTCAGCAAGAGGGAGAACTATACATTTTTCTAGTTATAGATTTAGATAGATAGATAGATAGAGAATTCTTTATTGTACACAAAGAAGAAGTACATAATTGTGATACACAGTCTAAATTGAAACATGCACAATGGGCGGCCTTATCACTATAAAGTGATCTCTTCCAGGCAACCTTTGGATGGACAGGAATAAGTAAATAGACATGGTCAGTGGTGTAGTGTAGTAAATTAAGAAAGCACTTACTTAACTAAAATAATATGTATACATACATGTATACACATTACATACATACTTAAATAAATACATACAGGCCGACATAAAATATATATTAAATATCTATATGTAAATATATATATAAATATTATATATAAATATATACATAAATATTATATATATAATACATATTATAGATAAATATATACATACATAATTCAGAATACATTTTAAAGCGATGATAAATTTTTGGTGGCTTTATTATGATAATGTTCCTTAACTCTATTCTTAAACACAGCTAATGTCTGTGAACGCTTGATATCAACCGGCAAATCATTCCACAAGCGCACAGCTCTTACAGAGAAAGATTTATCAAAGAAACTTGTTGAATGTTCTGGTATTTTCAGTCTTAGATCTTCAGATGACCTTAAGGACCTCATATGTGTGTCATAAAGAAACGTAAAACGTTTTTTGAGGTAAGTTGGACTAGTCGGACTAAATAGTATGTTATATAACATGAAAAGAATGTGAGTATCCCGGCGAAGGCGAATTGGAAGCCACTTGAGTCTGTTTCTGAAATCAGAGACATGATCATATTTGCGTAAGCCAAATATAAATCGTATGCAGAAATTTTGGAGTCGCTCAAGCTTATTAAGTTGCTCCTCAGTAAGGTCAAGATAGCTGACATCGGAATAGTCCAAGATTGGTAGAAGGATGGACTGAGCAAGCGTAATTTTAGTGGCTGTCGGCAGAAAATTGCTAAGCCTTCTTAAGGAACCAGCAGAGGCAAAAAGCCTGCGACTGGTTTCTTGCAACTGGTGTCCCCACGACATAATACTGTCAATGTGAATCCCTAAGTTCTTTACAGTTTTTCTAACAGGTAGGATGATTCCATCAAAAGAAACCGTTGGGAGTTGTGACCAGTCAATCTTATTGACCATTCTGGAGCTGCCTACTATCATAAATTGTGTTTTTGTTGGGTTCACCAGAAGTCCGAAAGTCTTGCTCCAATCACAAATTATTGACAGATCTGTATTGATTTTGTTCAATGCTTCCGGCAATTTTTCTACAGGAGCTTGTGTGTAGATTTGAAGGTCATCAGCGTAAAGGTGGTAGGAGGAAATTAATTGATTAGAAATAGAATTGATAAAGATTGCGAAGAGTAAAGGAGAAAGCACGCCACCCTGTGGTACACCGGCTGATGTATCGCACCAAGAAGAATATGATTCTTCGATACGAATACGTTGTCGGCGACCAAATAGGTAACTATGAAACCAGTCAATTGCCGTTGGAGATATGTTAATTGATTGAAGTATTCCCAGGAGGATATGGAAATCTACAGTGTTGAATGCACTGCTGAAGTCAAGGAGAATTAAAATTGTTAGATTTCCATGATCCATACCTAGTCTTATATCGTCCGTGATGTGAACTAATGCAGTGGTGGTACTGTGGCCAGGGCGGAAGCCGGATTGGAAAGGGTTCAAAAGAGAGTGTTTATTAAGGAAGGAGCTAAGCTGGGTATGGACAAGACGTTCTAGGATTTTTGAAAGGAAAGGTAGTATGGATATAGGACGATAGTCAGAAAAATTACAAGGTTTTGAAGTTTTGGGTAGTGGGATTATTTGAGCATCTTTCCATGTGGATGGAAAGACACTGCAGGTGAGAGAATGATTAAGGACATTACACAGATTTATAGACAAGGGGTCCACTATTTTTTTCAATTTAAGCTAAAAGCTCCCCGTAGAGCTGTGCGCTATAGAAAATGTTAAGTGCGTGCATGGAAAAACGTTTCGCGGGATTGATCGAGGTATTTTTATAATAAAAAAATTTAATATTCTTTTCTTTTAATTTTTTTTTATAAAAAAAATATATATCTATTTTTATGCCAAGGTCTTTTCGATAATGGTATTTTATTTTTCAAATATTGTCAAGTAATAAATCCATACGATGTATTAAATTTGTAAGAGGGTACAGTTATAGACTAGTATACCGGGTGTCGTAACGTAGTCACTTTCATGCTACTAAACCGTAGGTGCAAAAAAAATTGACGGAATTTGCCACACATCGGAAAATTGGCGGCATATACGGCAGAATAAGATCGCAAATGATCGGATAATTCTACAAATGATGAAAATTTTCATTGATAAATCCCAAAGTTATCCAAAAAATTACAAATTGATAGTCTAGACTAGAGTAATGTTACTCTCTCTTAATCAGTCGAAAACTATTTTTTTCTCTTAAATGTCATGAATATACCAGTGAAAAAATTATGCACCCGATGTCTCAGAATCATGTACTGAGTCACTGGTTTTGTCACGCTTTGTCACGATGTCATTTACACTCTGTATAAACAGTGAAGTGATGTTCCAAGTAACGAAAAAGTCACATGAATCAAAGTACAAATTAAAATATATCTATAGTTATTATCTTCATGTTTACTTGCTATTAAAATGGTAACTATAATCTCAAGTAGTTTATCGACATAGTACAGAGGGCCAATGAGTTAGGTATGCAGGGAAAAAACTTCTAAGTCACAGTAAAGACTTACTACACCAGTCATGGATAAGTGAGTTACATACCTAAATAGTGGGTATATTACACTTCTTAAATATGTAACTTACGCATGCTTATCTAGTGTAGTCAGTCGTTATTGTGACTTGAAAGTTTTTGCCCTGCATACCTGACTCCTTGGCCCACTGTACATATCAAACAGTTTTAATCAAAACAAGTTCTCTTCTCCACCCTTAGTTTTTGTATTTATTTATTATCAAAACATTGGGTTACATTTTGTAGGTTTACAACTTTTCTGCCAAACTGCCTAGCAGTTTGTCGGCAAAGAGTTCTCTTCTGTTTACAAGTTATTTAGTATTATAATTCAAATGTAATTAAGAGCTAAGATTGTACAATGCACATAACAATGTTGTACTCGTTATGTCGATGGCAAAAACTACAAACAAATCTACAGTCCTTATGTATACAATGTGTATGACGTAGTAATTGTAAAACAGCAAATACACCATGTATGTTAAAAAAGTTAAAACATGAATATATTATTATATACGTATGAATAGTTACATGACATTGATATGAGCTCAAAGTTGCTCGACTTGACTGAGGCCATCTCCTGCATTCAGAATAGAATATTCATGCAGTATCCGACTTCTCAGTTCTAATTACATGCACGGGAGTGGAGGTAGACTCCAACTGAAGGAAACTTTTACTTAATACCAGTACTAGCACGAACCATAGTAATTAATATTGCGACTCAGCTGCGGTTCTAGAAGAATTTGTATTGAAATTCTTGTCCCGACCAGCGACAAACAACTATTTGATATGTTCATTCGCAATATGATGGAATACTAGCTGCAGAATCAAATGTTTAATATTTTGTTTTTTAAGAGAGATTTCCAAAAAAAAATCAGGACTACATTAAAACAAATTGAATGAAAGAACCAGCATTTATTTATAATTTTATTGCAGATTCACATTTATAGCTTGTAAGTAAAAAATATTCAATGATCTATTCTATGTTAATAATGATTTTTAATTTTAATTTATGTAAGTCTACCTTCCCCAGTATGGAGTTTAGGAGGCTGTTGGGACATATTCAGACATTAATTACAAATATGCTCCTTGAAAATTGTTCAGCAAAGTTTAAATATGCCTGTATTTTTCAAGACAATAGCTGTATGATGTCACTGTTTTCATGATAAAATTAAATGCTTAACAATGTTTTTGGTTTAAAATTAACTGTGACCTGCGACCCCGTTTTTAGCTCTTTAATATTAGAAAACTAAATCCGGGTCGCGCGTCGCAATTAATTTACGACGCAAACATTACATATTTTATGAAATGTTCACCCTACATACTAACTTAATTAGGAATTTTGTTTCGTGGTTTCGAACACGCTGATGAAAAAATTATTGCTACGCTTTTGTCTCTTTATTTCGGTCTAGATGAGACGTCGCTGCCTTGCTTTTATTATACCTCATTATGAGATAATGTGAATTTAAGTGCCAGCTCTAAGTAGTTTCTGGACGTAGTTATGCAATGTTCACATGTCAAATGTTACATTTTTATTTACAGAAAAATATATTTGTTGGATCTTGAATGAAACTAGTCTAATAACTTAATCTAAACTTAATCATTAGATGTATGTAAGTAAAGTGAAATTCTTCTTTTAATTGTGACTACTGATGACAGTTTTGTTATAAGCTTCCTAAACAATATTAAAAAAAAACAGCTTTCTAGGTTCACGTGCTTTCACAAATTGTTTGATTATATTGTGTTATTAATATTTAGGTTCTTGTTACTATACTTTACCTTGAAATAATGAACTTTATTTAATCTTGGTGGTAACTTGGGAGTCGCAAGTGTATCAATTTTTATTTATTTTTAAATTATAAAGCTAAGCATAACATGTATATGTCATTTTATTATTTGAGAGCAAACTTATATGAATACGTCACAGTTTTTTATCATGTTAAACTATTCTATTCAATAATAGGACCGAATTAAGATTCATTCATTTGAATTTTAAATGGACATTAACGGTTGCACTAGTCCACAAATTTAAAGTCGCGCAGCGGGCTATGGAGCGAGCTATGCTCGGAGTTTCTTTGAAGGATAAAATTCGTAATGAGGTCATCCGACAAAGAACCAAAGTAACCGACATAGCTCACAAAATAAGCTCGCTGAAGTGGCAGTGGGCTGGTCACGTCTGCCGAAGGACCGACAGCCGCTGGAGCAAACGAGTCCTAGAATGGAGACCGCGACTCGGCAACCGTAAGGTAGGACGCCCCCCTGCCAGGTGGACTGACGACCTGAAAAAGGTCGCTGGAGGGGACTGGATGCGGAAGGCGCAGGACCGGGTATTGTGGCGCAAATTGAGAGAGGCCTATGTCCAGCAGTGGACTACGAAAGGCTAAATGATGAAATGATAAAAAATGATGAAATGATAAAAAATGATGAATTTTAAATGAAAAAAATGCAAGCAAACGCTTCGCTCTTTTAAAAGTATTTTTTGGAACATGAGCACATCATAAATGTGCCATAAATTGCATTTGGCCCTGATTCTGTACAGTTGTTGAACGTAACAATAGTTGTTACGATATTAATGCTATTTTATAACAGCATTATAATATTGATTATGATTAAATCGTCATATAATTTTATTTTATTTTTAAATGAAAATTGCAAATATTTGTATATGCAATCTTTAAATAGTTCAATACTTGAAGCCATTAAATAAATAAACATTTATTTATTATACTCTTGTTTATTATGCAACACGGCACGTTAAATCTGTTACAATACAACCACACAGAATCAAATCTCAGATGTTAGACAAAGTTAAAACACTTATCGAATCATACTTGAGAGAAAAATTTCAACGTCAGCCATTTTAAGAAGACTAAAAGCAAATTTGCAAGTTTTTCTTGCAAATAAATCTAGTGCATTCCCGGTAGAGAGGCAAGGAATGGCTCCTTTATGATGTTCGTTTAAGTGAGCGTTTGTAGGAGGTATTTTCTCACGAGGCAGACGCGAGGCTTTGATAGTTGCGCATTCTGGCGTTGCAAGTGTAATTGTGTGACTTGCAAGTAGGCGTGGTTGGTGCTACCATTTGTTTAAGCTCGAATTAAATGTGGTAAAAGATTTATTAGGGTTGTCTTTAGCGTTCTGGTTGAAGATATTAATTTAGAACCTTCAATTGAATAGCAAAATAATTAATAGGTTAATTAAAAGTTAAATAAAAAGGATGGCTTAACAGCGAAATATTTCTCAAGTTTAACTAAACTTTACCCTAATACCAGGAGAAGTCCTTTATAAAATACGAAGGCCATAGATATAAGATCCTTTAGTAAATCTTTAGACCTTTAATAAGGATAATGAAAATCCTTCTATTTATAGATGCTTAATTGAAAAGTAATTTGGTAATGACGGTGAGGGTGAAATTTGTAGGAGTCGAGGGCAAAGTGTAAAAGACTCCATAGCACTGGGGACGAGTAAAATTTGTCTAGTTATATAGATATTATTAGGTAAGAGGTGGCGAAATCACCGTTTTTTTACACAAATCGCACATATTATTAATCGTTAATCAAAGTCAAACTGATTTACTGTTATTGAAGAAAGCAATAGAAAAATAAAACAAGTTAAAGAAAGAAGAGATTGTTATTAACTGTTGGCATTTCCCAGCAAGCAGATACTAATTGTGAAGTGAACCCGCATCGTGTTAAACAAAAGAAAATAGAAACAGCCAAGGAAAAGAATGCTGACCACAATAAAGTTGTCCAATAAACTTCAATTTAACTATCGACAGGATAAGTGTGTGAAAACGGCAACTGCACAAATGGAATTGTTCCATTAATTGAAACTTAAGGTGAGGTCAGTTAGGGTCACTACACAATAGTCGGCTGCTGACAAATTCCGAGCAACCGACATAATCTCGGATGCCGACGGAACTCAAATGGCGGCTTTTAATTGCAAAACTTAATTGCTAAGCGAAAATTGTTCTAGAACAACGTAATTCTAGAAGGGATGACAATAAAAACCTTACTTATTATTTCCCGTTGCGATGTTTAATGAGTATGTAATGTGAGTGATTAAAAAAACTTATAACTGGAGCGGCCCTTTGAAGATATCTTGATGATAATTATTTGCACGTGCGTAAGTACGTTTATTATACAGCAGAGTACTAAATATGATACGAGAAATATTATGTTTTTCGTTCAAAGAAAGAAAACAGAAAAATTGAAGGCATTGATACTAAGTAATAAACTAAGTTATGTCACTAATAAAATGATTATGACTTCAGAATTAAAGATGTGTTTTTGTATTCTAGTAAACAAAACTTACTTAAGATATGTTAAGAAAAAATTGGAAGAGAACTTTCCATATCATTTGTGGTGTGATATTTTAGAAGTCGATATTTTGAACATGCTAATATTTTACTCTAGTTCATAAAGCAACACATATACGAGAGGTTGCTTGATAAAAATAATTTCAACTATATATTAAGTCTAAATAATTCGGGATTAAAGTAAAGACAAGCAAGTATTATTAAAGATAAACTAAAAATATTAAATCAAACTAATAACTACAATATTCTTAAGCGTGAAAATAAAGCCTGGTACTAAGCTTGTGCCAACAATTTCCCTTTAGCTAAGCCAAGCTGGATTTTGCTAGATACAGAATAATCCTATTGCCTTCTAACAAGCACAGCTTCAGACTGCAGTAGCTTACAGTCAGTAGATTTACATAATGTACTTTTAGGCATAATAGTTATTTATGCAACTGTTCTATAATGAGGGGTATTAAAACACGAGTGTGGGTTTATCACACGAGGCGAAGCCGAGTGTGATAATAGTAGTATCACAAGAGTGTTTTAATACCTAATTATAACAGTTGCATACACCCATGATGTTTTAATACCTAATTATAACAGTTGCATACACCCATGATATGAATCCTCTATAAATGTTCTGAAAACATAGGGCATTGTACAGTGTTGTAAGAACTCTATGTAAATTCATGGAAAGTTTAATTAGTGAGTATCTAATACAAAAAAACTATGTATAGGTAATAATATAATTATTTATTGTAATAATTATTTACATTTTGGATCGTACAATTATTAAAATGTATTTGAATATTTGCACCTTGCTGAATGTTGGCAGATCCTGATGTACTCGGAATATTTATTTTTTCAATACTATTATTCAACAAACATGGCGGGATACGACGTCAATTCAAAAATTCGAATAAGTTTTTAATTAAATTACGGCGCTGTGGTAGTGAAACGCGCGTGCATGACATGTTCTTTTTTTGAAATTCATAAAGATGCCATGAGAATGTGGCTGTTCGATGAGTAAAAAAGGAGTTGCATAATTAATTTCAGTACAACATTAGTACACCCGTTTGGGTGTTATAATGGTTATTATGACACTGGCTGTTTTAATGTTGGCAATAAGCTTACTGTTTCAAGAACGTTTATAGAGGATTTATAGCATGGGTGTAGATAAACATTAATAACCACTTAATAAATTTGTCTAGTTATTTTTCTTTTGTAAAAATGTCACGCGTCCGTCATGTATTTGATTATTAAACAGTTTAATGTTTCTAGTTATTGTGCGATAGTAGCGGTTTTTATGGGTTGATAGGCACGCGTTTAATCACGATCTTACTTGAAGGTAAGTGATGATGCGGTGGAGCACGCTTTCCTATGTGATACCTATTTTCTCTTGCTTTGAAGACACCCAGATTGTACTCATGTGGTAACATAGACTCAGGCAGGGCGTTCCATTCTTAGGCAGTTCACATAAGGAAAATTTAAGTGAAACGCTTCGTGCGTATTTGAGGAATATCTACCGTGAAGCGATGGTGCCATGAAACGTGCTATATTAGTATGATAATTGTCGAATTAATTTCAACACACATTGTACGGCCATGTCGCCGAACATTGTCCTCCTTTTCAGTTGTTTAAAAAACAACAGCCTTCTAACCTAATTTATGTTAAATATTAATGTTTTTTTTTATGTTTTATAGTATCTTTTAAAAAGTAATTAGTTTCCACTTAATGTGATTCACCTAAGATCAGTTAAAGGTGATACATCAGCCTGCAGTACGTTGATTGCACACAACGATACACATCGCTACTGGGACACTCCCACCGTCACTCACTCTTGAAATCAAATTAAGTTGTGTTGCTTTTTGTATAAATGTAGAATTGAAAAGCGTTGTAATTAAAAAATGAAGTTTATAGAAAAGTGAAGAATCCTGACAAATTAATGTCATAATATTATTGGGGTGCATGAAAGGAGCCTCCCCGAGTGACGTACACAACGCTTCCCTACGTCCGGCGCACCCTGGGCAATTAGCGAATCCTCCAAAGCGAATTCGCTAATCCTTTCACCACGATGGCTAGTCAAAATAAAATTTGACTCAACCATCGACACGACGAAGAAGAAGAAGAATGTCATAATTGACAATTTCTCCCTGAACGATTTGAATAAGATCACGGTGAATGCAATTAATGTAGTCACCTACTGGGCCCGGTATAAAACTTTCACCATTGACTCGTAAGAAGAAGAAAAAGAAGAATGTAATTATTTCTGAAGTAACTCTAGTTTGTCTGCCATCCTTTTACATGGAAACCAATAAACCATAACAAAAAGTGCAATACCTCATAGTCCTCAGCAGGATGAAGTACAGGTGGTAGAGCTTGTGAATGAGCTCGAGGGCGGCAGCACCACCGTCTCACCTTAAACCTGCCGGCAAATAGTAGTGCTTCCATTACTGTGTTTCAGTATGGTGGTGAGATCAGGCCCTGAAATTACTGGCACATGAGGCATAACACCGTAGTCCTCAGCTGCAGCGACGCATCTATAATCTGCTTTTGTGGATTGTTGATATCTAAGGGCTGTACTCCACTTACCATCAGGTGGACTACACGTTCGTTCGCTGTGGGCGTAGTATATAAAAAAAAGTATCAAGCAGACTATGGACAGAAGCTAGTAGAAGTGCTTATAATCTTGTTGTACGACAGAATTAGCAAACATTAAAGTAAACAATTTTACAAGATGCAAATATCCAAGTAGCTTTAGGTAATATACGAATAACCATATTCCGAAAACCTAACCGATTTCTATAGGATCCCATCATCAGATCGTGTCTTAATGAAAATGGGACCACATGACAAGTATATTCTTTTAGACAAGAAAATAATTTCTCAAATAGGTCCAGGCTCTTTGAGTAATTCGGTGACAAACATAAAAATATATTTTTTTTTTAAGTTGGTTAATAAATATTACAAACGAGTATATCACATTTTTTGTGATATACTCGTATATATCATATATATATATGTATAAAAAAAAAAATATATATATATTTTTTTTTATTGCTTGTTTCTTTTAAACTGAAGTTAAAAATATTTTTCTGCTTGTGTAGGCACGGCTGATTAATCTTAGTATTGCGTAATTCTAATTAATGTTTTGCCCAACTTGAATAACGTACCTCAGTTTTAAAGCTATTCGCCAGTTCCAATTTCTATGGCTGTGAATTTTTGGGTGCGCGCAGTCTTAATGAGATGCATTTAGGCTAAAACTAGTTTGGCTTTAACCAAACTTTGCATTCGGTTTAGTCATAGCTGATGTTATGTCTAAAATAAGGTAAAATTTTGTATGAAATGACCCACATTTAAAGTTTACAGCCATGATTAAAACGACGGACGTATATTGAACTTTTGATTATTTAGCGCATTAAATTATTTTATTAAATTGTTTGAATACAGTCAAAGTATTTTTATTAAATGAAAAACCAAAACATGTATTACAATACATTAGCATACATTAGCTGTAACGATCACTTTGCACTGCTACATACAACAAAGGTAGACTCAAATATCATCGTATCGTCTACATGATTTATACTCGCTTTACAATGTAATTGACGTGTAGATTAATTTTCACGCATGTATAAACAGTGGGCCAAACAATTAGGTATGCAGGTCAAAAACTTCTACACCATAGTGAAAACTGCCTGCAATAGATATATGTATATGTATGCGAATTATATATTTAATTAGGGTAACATACCTACTATTTAGGTATGTGACTCACTTATCCAAAACTGGTGTAGTAAGTCTTTACTATGACTTAGAAGTTTTTGCCCTGCATACCTAACTCGTTGGCCCATTGTACCTTATGTTTTATGATCACGGCTAAAGAATAACCTGAGCATTATAATCAAAGAAATTCTTGTATTAGATGATCACCATCTATGTATTAAAAACCGCTATAGACCTAACGCAGGTTCTGAGTCAATGATGAGTGAGACGTCACCGACCTCAAATTTGTTCTCATACGTAGTTACAGACATCGGAAGCCTGTAAAATATTCAATGTACTAAATCCTGTCTCCAACAAAATGAACCTAGCCGCACAGGTGTATCGTCAATGCAAATACGTCAAAGAAAACTTTATTCGCTTTTTTTTTTTTTTTTTTTTAAAAAGCTTACTAGCAATTTGCAAATACAAATTACTAGTATACTTGTTAACCTCCTCCAGCTAAGCTTAATTCGCTTGTGTTAGGAGGAAGTTTACGTCCGTGGTGAAATGGCCAGGATTCGAACCCACGACCTCTCGATCGTAAGACCGATGCCTTATCCATTGCGCCACGGCCGCTTCTTCTTCTCTCTTTTCTTCTCATACGTAGTTACAAACATCGGAAGCCTCTAAAATATTCAATGTACTAAATCCCGTCTCCAACAAAATGAACCTAGCCGCACAGGTGTATCGTCAATGCAAATACGTCAAAGAAAACTTTATTCGCTTTTTTTTTTTTTTTGTTTTAAAAAAGCTTACTAGCAATTTGCAAATACAAATTACTAGTATTCTTGTTAACCTCCTCCAGCTAAGCTTAATTCGCTTGTGTTAGGAGGAAGTTTACGTCCGTGGTGAAATGGCCAGGATTCGAACCCACGACCTCTCGATCGTAAGACCGATGCCTTATCCATTGCGCCACGGCCGCTTCTTCTTCTCTCTTTTCTTCTCATACGTAGTTACAAACATCGGAAGCCTCTAAAATATTCAATGTACTAAATCCCGTCTCCAACAAAATGAACCTAGCCGCACAGGTGTATCGTCAATGCAAATACGTCAAAGAAAACTTTATTCGCTTGGCGCTAACGTAACGAGGCAACAAAGCTGTTACGAGTGGAGCTGTCGGCTGGGGCTTGCCGTAAATCGTGAACTATTGCGATTTATCTAGATTGAAATCTTTCTTGACGTTGCTTGTTTAGATCTGTTTTTTACTGCCTTGTTTTTATGACAAGACAGTCGAGATATTAGAAACAATGATTAATAGTTTGTTTTCATCAGCACTTAGTCATGGGGGTGAGTATAAATGAAAGTGAAAATCCCGGCCAAGCTCGAACCGGTTGCTCTCATGTTTTGCTATTATAAATAAATCATGATAAAGCGGCAAGTTTAAGATTTACTTATACATATCGTTAAAATAATATAATATTACTATGTCATGGCTTTAAATCGAGAATGTCTACCAACCGAATTCTTTGGTATAAAATTTTCGCATATTGTCTTACATAATATATTTTTTAATACTAATAATGATGGGTATTAAACCCCTGTTGCGGAATATTGCAACGAGGGAGCTATACAAATCTTTGCATGGCCGCAGCACCGTCAGCAATCATGTCGCTGTAGCGATCCACCGCAAGCCCGAAGTTCGCTTGGGACGTACCACAGCGACTAAGCGTTTTATCGTTACGTCTCAGAACTACCGCTTCCTCAGCCTTTAAGTATATTCTAGAAACAGCATCTTTCACACTGTTTATAAAGTGTTTGGCGTGATCGAAAGCTGTTTTTGTTTCGACTGCTGTTTAAGCAAAATATTTTGCTGTGATGTCTAAAGCCAGAGTGTTTTCGTCAATATTTGTCTTTCTTAAGGATCAGATTAGTATTTTCACCTAGTAGGTATATTATGAATTTCTCCTAAATTACAATTTTTTTCTCAATCATGTTAACAACTACATATTGCTGAATATTACAACAAGAAAGCTAAACAAATCTCTGGTTCACCGAAGGACAACAGCGACTAAGCGTTTTGTCGTTATGTCTCCGAACTACTGATTTCTCAGCCTTTAAGTATATTCTAGAAACAACATCTTTCACACTGTTTATAAAGTGTCTGGCGAGATCGAGTGCTGTTTTTGGTTCAACTGCTGTTTCAAGTAAAATATTTTGCTGTGATGTCTAAAGCAAGAGAGTTTTCGTCAATATTTGTCTTTCTTAAGGATCAGCTTAGTGTTTTTACTTAGTAGATAATATATTTTATCATAACTTTCTATTTTTGTCACAATCATGTTAACAACTACGTTTTGCTGAATATTACTAGGAAACTATACAAATCTCGGCAACACAGTCAGCAGTCAAGTCCGTAGAGCGATCCACCACAAGCCTGAAGTTCGCTTGAGACGTACCACAGCAACTTAGCGTTTTATCGTTATGTCGCAGGACTACCGCTACTCAGCGCTTAAGTATTATTCTAGATGGAGTGCTGTTTTTATTTTGACTGCTATTTTAAGTAAAATATTTCACTGTGTACTTCGAAAGTTTTCGTCAATATTTGTCTTTCTTAGGGATCAGATTGGATTTACCACGTAGTAGATATATTATTAATTTCACCTAAATTACTATTTTTCACAATCATGTTAACAACTCCATATTGCTGAATATTACAACAAGGAAGCTATACAAATATCTAGTTCACCGTCAGCAGTCAAGTCGGTTGAGCGATCCACCACAAACCCGAAGTTCCCTTAAGACGTACAATAGCGACTAAGCGTTTTATCGTTACGACTCAGAACTACTGCTTCCTCAGCGTTTAAGTGTATTCTAGAAACATCATCCTTCACACTGTTTATAAAGTGTCTGGAGTGACCGAGTGCTGTTTTTGTTTTGACTGCCGTTTCAACGATGCTTTATGCTTATAAGATTATTAAAAACTAATTAAAAACAAACATTTCACATTATTTTAATACTACAATATCACCTTGGCATTTATTTTTCAAAGATGATTGTATATTGTTATTCAGCTTTACTCGGTATAATGGCCGTAATTATCATATTATGTAAAGTGTGTTAATAAATGAACAGGATTATTTTCTTTGGTAGCGATTTAAATTGCGTAGAAACTGTTATTTTGTTCCAAATGAAATATAGTAATTTATCGAATGGGCTTAATGTTGCGTTAATGTTAAATATGTGTATGTAAAACGTTTGTTGTGGGGAATATTTAAAAAATATATTTAGATCATCTAGATATATTTTATATTGTCGTAATATAACATTAATCTTTACTACCCAAAAGGGTTTGGGCAGAAGTGTAAAACACCGTCTTTTTACCAGTTTTGACTCCTATGTGTAGAGCATAAGCCTATCGCCATTTATTGGGCACAACTCCTAACTCCATGCCACTATTGAGAAAATTTTATCAGAAAAAGCCCAAATAACATTTTGCCAGACCCTTTTTGAATCCGAGAATTCACAATGAGGGATCGTAAATTATACCCGACTACGATTTTATAGACATATACCAATGGGTTCTGTTATTGAATGTAAACAAACTACTTTCAGCTATCTGGTAAATTTAAGATGATAATAATAATAAATACTCTTTATTGTACACCAAAGGTACAAAAAAACAAATACTTAAAACTAGTTGCACAAACGGCGGTGTTATTGTTTAAAGTAATTTCTTCCACACAACCTGGACATAATGTTGCATGATTGAAAGAATAGCGTCCTCAACTTGCCGCTCTACAAAATGTGTCATCACTTACAAAGCATTAAAGTGATCAGCTAAATGATCGTTTCCTTGAAACGCCTACGATAGCTATAAAGTATCGGAGTCATCTAAGGATATGCATCATTTGTCTCATTGAATATGATTAACAACCAAGAAGACAGCTCAGTGAAGATTCCAATCTCCTCATAATTTACAATGGTAGTCGAACTTTTTTGTGGCGGAGCTCGAGAGAAGCATCGTCATATCACTTTTTTTTAACCTGCCGCCAAATATACCTACAAAGTGCCTTCAGTGAGTTTGGTGGTGAGTTTAGGACCTGATATTACTGGCCCACGAAGTGGTAGTTCTTGGATGTAGCAGTGTCCTTACAATCTTCTGTGGGTTCACTTCTTACTAATATTATAAATTTGAATGTTTGTGATGTGTGGATGGTATTAAAATTTGGCATATTTATTGACTTACGGCGGAGACATGAGTCGAACCTAGTATTAAATATTTTATAATATATATATAAATCAAACTCACCTAGAACTTGTACCAGTTTAATTCTGCTCACCATTATTAGCTCGTTAATCTCAGACAAATCAAACGAGGTAGTCTTTCAACTACTTTGAACAAGATATTTTATAGTGCCTTCCTTTGATCTGAAGACCTTCGTTCCGCAATAAATGCCTTGCTAAAGAGATAAAAGGATGGCATAACTCACATGAACCAAGTACAAAAGAAGCTCGGCTATCGATCGAGTTTGCGTCGATAACATTTTTAGGTTAGCTCGGATAAACGGCTTGGTTAATGCTTATGTGGTATGTTATTTTACACAGATGGTTTTTATTGTTTAATCTAGTTAGCAGTGCTTTATTTTTGCGTATGTAATATATCATAAATATTGTGGAAGGTTGCAAGATACGTGTGAAAACACAATTTCTTGCCAAAAGACCAAACCTGAACAGAAAACTTATATTTATTAATTTTACTCTAACCGTTTATAAACTAAAAGCTTGTTGGCAGAAGTCTGAATAGTGTTACTTGTGAGCTTGCACATAAAAGATCAAAGTTAGATGGCCTTTGTGTTGAAACTCGGTCAAGTGACTGTAAATGTAATGAAAATCTTTAGAAACGCAAGGGAAATTTATACTAATAATAACCCCTCTTTTGATTCTTTGAAACCTGCAGGTAATGGTTTCGTGTAAATCTTTTCTATTTTGCTGTTAAAAACATATCTATACACACATGCCAGACACAAGGCCCTGGGGCTACTCAATGACAACTAACTTCAGGCCCATAGAAATCTTAATAATAAGGCAATAGAAATGTCAAAGACGCGTGACCTTGTCGTCGCGCATCTGTCAAGTCAAACACAAGTGCGAGTTGAGGAATTGTCGTCTTAATGTCATCGCAAAAAGAATAATTTTGTTTGCAGGAATACAAGCGCATTTGTCTAATCGAACATAAGTGCGAGTTGAGGAATTGTCGTCTTAATGTCATCGCCAAAAAGAATAATTTTGTTTGCAGGAATACAAAAAGTGGTATTTGAAAACCGGCGACATGCGTCCCAGTGTTAAAAGATAGTCGATAGCATTTCTATTGACTAGTTATTAAGATTTCTATGTTCAGGCCCAATGGGTGATACTAATTCAAAATTTGAAATTTAGATGCTCTGATTATAACTTTAATGTTTACCGAATTCAAATCCAATTAGATTAACTATCCAATTCCACAACCCAAACGTCCAAAGCGTCTGACGCACTACACGGCCCACTTTGATTTTACATTGATGCAGTCAGCTGCTACTTATAATGCATGACCATCGTACTATCGCATACATATCGACGAAAACCAATTTATATCAGCATCTCTATCTATCGGTATGTACAATATTGCGGGTACATTGTACATTGTGTGCAGTATTTGCTTTGTGTATTGCTGAATCGATCGAAGGTCGGCAAACAGTAGCACTGTGCATTGTTCTCGATGTTAGAATAAAATTAATCAGTGATTCTAACATTATCATTCATATTAATGAATGGAATACCTTTTGTTAATGAGTCCAAAAGACAAAACAAAACAAAACCAGACAAAACTACAGCTTTAGCTTGCTGCAAGATAGTAGTGCTTGCACTCCTGTTTATGTAGTTGGATGGTAACATTTTACACTTAATTGAAAGCATTTGAGGTTTAGGCTTAGTCTTCAGATGAAGTGTCAAATCAGATATGCAACTGTGCTGTAACCCTGGTTCAAATGTCCCGCCCATTGCGGAGACTTGAGCCATTTCTCATTTCTTAATAATAATACAATTCAATACAATTCTTCTACGGTGTTATATTAAGTATAAAGTTACATAATATTAATCATCAATGTACCTAATGGAGTAAGATATCTCAAAATAAAATCAATTCCCTAAATCCTATTAACAGTTAATTTTGACATATTATGCAAAAAGCGGTTTAAGTCTGCCGGACTCCTTCTTTCTGTATTATAGATAATATTAAGAAAACCACTCAATTTTAATTGTTTAAAAATGTTAAACTACCTGTCTATCTAAACCACATTGTCACCCCAAAATTGCAGCATCAATTTACAAAGGCCCAAATACTCATCTCATGACGAACAAACGTTTTAACCACAAGACCGTGTCCGGAATCATGTGGTGACAACAACCGACGGACACACTTTGGTCGTCTGCCAAATATTAGGACAATGCTCAACCCATATTACGGACACGTTTAGCCGTGTTCATTTCAGATTTATTGTTACCAGTTTAGTTGCACTTCGGATGTTTCTCTATTAGGTACCAATGCTAACTGTGATTTAAATATAGCACACCTATTTTACTCAGGAGGGTGGGGCAGCGGTGTTTAACAACCATACCTATTTAACGTTTTTTTGTTTTGGTGTCATGTGATAGAAGGTGAGCCTATCACCATCCTACTGACAATTCAAACTCCGTGCTGAGAAATTTTTAAAGGAAAAATCGCAAATAATACTTTTTCTCGACCCGAGAATCGAAACCGAAAGCTACACTTACCACTGGTTACGCTAACACATGGCAGATTTCAAGATAGATAGATAGATAGAGTAATCTTTATTGTACACCAATATTAACAAAGAAGTTTATGATGTAAACAAATGCACTTAAAAATTATGTTGCACAATGGGCGGCCTTATCGCTATAAGCAATTTCTTACAGGCAACCTTAGGATGGACAAGTAAGTAATGAGCAAAGTTATGGGCAGTCGTTGGTGCGTTAATTAAAGAAAAAAAAAGAAAATACAGTAAAAAGAAACGTCATGATAATGACAATAGAGATTATAAAATATAAATAATACAGAAATAAACTACGTATAGTGTCTTAAACCTAAAATTATACATAATATACTAATGTAATGAATATGTACATACCTTATTAAATATATTATATAATATTAAATATATTATCTACTTCAAGAATATGTTTTATAAAAATATCTTCAAAGCAATGTCAGAAAAAGATTTGAGGTTCTCAAAAAAACTCAAGTTGAGTTTTGCCGTTAAAACTATTCTAGGGTAATGTTGGCTTTCATTGATATGACAATAATGTTTTCGAATATTGTATTCATACAATATAAACCGCAATCTAAAGGTCCAAAAATATGTTGTTACCACAAATAATCCAGGTCTGTGGTTTCTGTCTCGACCGAATTATGGTATCATTCGATTTAATGATATAATATTTATAAAAATACAGCTTAAAACTACCCATAAGCTGAAGGCAACATTAGCGTTGCGTTTAGGTTTTGGAAAGTCCTCAATATTTTAAATTAGCGCAAAAGAGTGAAACCCGTGCGCAAAGAAAATTATATTGCGAGGAAGATTATTTTTGTTCATTTTGCTCTTTTTTCGTTAAAAAGTCTTTATAATTATAAAAAAAATATATACAATTGAAAATCAATCAATTTTATGTTATTATTAAAGAGCCATTTTATTAATGTTACTTTGTCCACTTAATATTATTTAACGTGAAAAATTTCTCGACAACATTTTCTCATTTCTTACAAGAATTAGCTGACAAGCAATTATCCAGTCTGAGATATTAGATAAGGACTAAAACTGGCTTCTTGTAGCTATAATTGTAGCAAACAGCAGAGATTCAAGATAACACGCTTTTGTAAGTAAAAAGGAAGCAACATTCACCTTTTTTATTAACAATTGGTACCTATTTGTAGCCTAAGAGGCGGTGAACCCTCTAACTAACCCACTTGCCAGAAGACTGGGACTTGTTTTAATGGTGATTAATTTTAATCAGTCTGTTAAGAATATATCGTTCTGGCAGGCATCTCGCGGTTGCATCATAATACTATTTTTTTTTAAATGTCTATTTTCGTAACCTTTAGCCACAAGGCGGCATTTTAATGCAGTAATTTAAATTCAATAATTAAAATCAAATCGTTCTAACAAACATGGTAGATTAAATGCAAGGATAAACATGAAATCAAAGGTTTTTTAAAAACAAAATTGCATTTCCGAAATAAAACGGTATTATGGCGCATCCGCAAGATGCCTGCTAGAACGGTATTTTCTCAACAAACAAACAACAACAAGTCCGGTAGGTAATGCTATTCTGTTTAGGAAACTGTCGATTTCGTAATATTAGTGCATCCTTACCTTCATCTGACAGCGATAGCCGAGTGGGAGACCGAAGGACTGCTAAGTCGAGGGTCTCGTGTTCGAACCTACGGCATACACTTATGTCAATAAATTGTTAAGATTCGTCTTTTCGAAGATATGTGTGTATTTGTCATATAAATTATAACGCTATTCGCTAACGTTGAAGGAAAACATCGTGAGGAAACCTGCATGCCTGAGAGTACTTGAGGGTGTGTGAAGTCTACCAATCCACACTTGGCCAGCGTGGTGGACTATGACCTTATCCTTCTCGTCATGAGAGAGGCCCAAGCCTAGCAGTGGGCTGCTATTATTATTACCTTCATATAAATAATGTCGATATTTGTTTGACAGAAATTCAAATTTCGTATGATTCGATTTACGAAATATGCATGCCGGCTGACCACAAAATGGTAGTATAAGAATTTATACAAATAATTAAATAATTATTTGATGAAATATATCATCGTATATAGTGATTAGAAACCCGTATTAGTGGCAAATAGTCAATACTGATTGTTCACGGTCGTTGATTTATTGGTTCAAATACAGGCGATAACGTCGTAAACGCTTGTTTGTGCGAATGTGCCTGTTACACAGATTGATATTAATTTATGCAACATCAGGGTTGTTAAATATCTGATAAGCCAACTTGGGTGAAATAAAGATACGTAAAAAAAATTGCAAGCAACGAATAAGTACTTCAAATTGGGCTCGGACATTTACAATTGACAAGTAAGGGCCTGTTCTAGTAAACTTTACTCAAATGATAAAATATAACACATAGAAATTTACTTGACAGCTGTTTTTAACCGACTTCATAAAAGGAGGAGGTTCTATGTTCGACGTGTGTATATTTTTTTTGTGTTTGTCCAGCGATTTCTCCGTCATTTGTGAGTCGATTTTGTTTTTTTTTTATTTGAGATTTGAATCTGATTCTAAACAGTTGGACTAAATTTAATCTAAGTCCCGGTTATTCAAATATTTTATTTTATTAGTATATTTTATTTTTATATCATTTGTTTATGAAAATAAATGATTTGAATTTGAATTTGAGAGAATGTCCTTCCGAAATGGTTCCATGGCCACTAAGTCAGGATCTGATGATGGAATTCCATAGAAATCGAAGATATATAGGAAAGATTTATAAAAAAGAGATAAATAAAAATATTTTAAATAAAAAAAAAACCGACTTCGAAAAATCCTCTCAAATGATTCGCAAAAACTCGGTAAAATAGTTTTTGAAGTTGGTGCTCATAAATTAGAAATTAGAAAACAAGAACTATTTTACCAAATTTTTGCGTTATTTAGTCATTTTGAGGTTTTTTTGAAGTCTATTTAATTTTTTTACTAAATATATTTTCGACTTTACGTTTGAATTGTAACACTTTTATATTCGGTTCAGTTATAATTTACTTGAAATTGATCTCTTTCTACGAATTCGTAGAACAGACCTGAAGCCCCTTTATGTCTGAGTAACCAAAGTTATATTTTAGAGTAGGCATTCGTGGTAAAAAAATATTGGCACTGAACTCCAATATGGCTGCAAAGCGTACCAAATATCGTGTCTACAATTGAAATATCACTATTTTCACGGATACTTATCGCAGAACCAATCAAACGACTCACTGGTCCGCGATACTAGGACATAAACAACAAACATTAGAATCAGATATACAATGTTATTACAAGTTACATAGTCATTGGTAGTAGAGACCTTGTAATAGAACAGTAGAATATGGACACTATCCTTAAAAATTTTGAAATTATTTCACTTTGAGCTTGTTTGTCTGAGTATTGAACCATGTTCATGGTATTTGGTGGCAGGTACCAATGGTGGCAGGTGATATTTACCATCATAGTTATTTATTATTATTTAAAATCGTCACCGCGAGCTTTTGGGTTCGATTCCCGGGTCGGGCAAATGTGTTATTTGTGAATTTTCCGTTAGGAAAGCCACAATAGCAGTACGGAGTTGGAGTTGCTCTGCTCTGCCATACCCTTCTGGGTAATATAGGCGTGATGATATGTTATATATGTTATGTTATAATTTCTCCAAGCCACCACGATCCCAAATTCCATGTTTGCTAGTCGTTCTTACCTATGGGAACTTCCAGCTTTTGTAAAATGACGTAAGCCCACGGGCTTTTACTGTAGGTACATGGATTATAAAACAAAATAAAACTTTTAATTACAGTAAGTAAATATCACACCAATTAAGTCGCCTTAATTTTAATATTTGGTCGTCATACGATCGTAAATAACATTTTGCAATTACTTTAGGTATAACTAAAATTAAAATGAATCGAAATAATTATATATTTAAATTACGTTAAATAAACACATTAAATAATATACACATACATTATACAGTATAATTTTATATCATTCTCGAATTTCTCGATGAATATATTTATGCCTTCTGCTAGTATGAATGTCATTCGGACAAATTAGCTGAACCGTAATAAAGAAATAAGTACGAAATTAATGAGTTTTAAGTTCCAAGAATTATTTTAATAAAATATGTATGAGCTCTGATACAGTTAACTCTTGAAGGCACATGGTTTCGTTCACTGATATTTCATAAAAAAATTATAAATGTATAAGAATAGTCCTTCTGTTTACCTGATCCTGTCTATGTAAATTAAAAAAAAAACATTTCGAGAGGTTAAGTAAAATCCAAAAAAAATATAAATGGCTCTAGTTTTTGAGTTCTTTTATTCACTCTAGTAAAACTGTCACTAGCTTCCATAATGCTATTTACCACGGTCCCTTCGAGTAGTGATGTCTCTGTTCACCCTTTTATTAAGACATTTAATACCTACGTTAGAACCAATCAGTGGGATTAGTGGCGATTTTGTGTCTAGTGTGGTTTTGTAGATTATTTATGTGTAGATGGGACAAAGGTTCGAAGCACCTATGCTTAATTTATTTAGCTTAGCAAAAAACAAATTTATATTTAGTGTTGAACTTCATTTGTGAAAAGAAAAGACTTTTAATTAATTTTATTGCCACTTTAGAGTTTTAGAAGATTTTACACAATTTTACGTAATTTAAAACACAAAACACTCTTAAGGAAAAAGGAGCACTACGTCTTCGTCGCGGTGCAAATGCGTGTAACATTTATTCACATCTCTTTTGACACATTATGTGAGTTAAAAGTCCAGTCCACCAGTCAGTGTTAGCAAATTTTAAGCAAGTACACATGTTTTTAATTGATTTAAACAGCGTTTAGATTTACTTACTAAGAACCGTCTGAACTTTTTTTAAACTTGAAGTAGGATTTGAACCCGTGACCTTTGGATCAAGTCAAAATATTCGTGGTTATGGAACATGACACGTAGATAGCTCAGGTGGTATAGCAATTGGGCCGATCCTAAAGATCGCGGGTGTGAATCCCGCTTCAAGTCCAATGATATTAACGGAAAACACATTTCTATACTTACAATATGATATTGTAAGTATCGCTGCTTTCAAAGATGCTTTTTCAAAGATATTGTCAATATCTTTGAAAAAGCATCTTTGAAAGCAGCGATAGCCGAGTGGGAAACCGTAGGACTGCGAAGTGAAAGGTCTCATGTTCAAACCCACGGCACACACCTCGTCAATGAATCGTTAAGATTCGTCTTTTCGAAGATATGTGTGTATTTATCATATAAATTATCACTAGCTTACGGTGAAGGAATAACATCGTGAGGAAACCTGCATGCCTGACAGTGCCTAAAAAGTACTTGAGGTTGTGTGAAGTCTACCAATCCGCACTTGGCCAGCGTGATGGACTTTGGCCTAACCCTTCTCATCATGAGAAGAGGCCCTAGCTCAGCAGTGGGACATGTATTAGATACAGGGCTGCTATTATCTTTGAAATAGTGTGAAAAATAATTTGCTCACCATTCTATCGCAGAAGAAAAGTTTACATCTACAGAACTATGATTACATACTCTTAGTACATTTGGAGCATCTTCACGCAGCCGCATTCGTAATCCTTTTAACACCAATGTGATAACTGCCACCCCTTCTTATTATAAACCTTACAATAAATTACTCAAGGTTAGAATTTGCTTGTCTGGATGCATTATTTGCAGCCCTGTAGGCCACAGATGTGCAACGAAGTGTCTGTGTTGATTACACCGACAGAATACGAATCTAATTTGTGTGCACGGCTACATATCAAGCTATAGGTATATTTCCAGTATGTACGCTGGTCTCGTGCCCATTTATGTTGGCAATGTACAGCTTGATGTGGAGCTCTGTGTATTGGCTTTGGATCAGCCGTAGGTACTTGTCCTAAGGTAATGGATTTATGGACGTATTCTGAATGCTTAAATACAGTTTTGTTTTGGGGGATTTTGGCAAGATGGGAATTTGATTATGTTTGAATAAGGGCTTGAATTTCTAATTGAAACGTGTCTCGGCTTTGAATTTTGTATCAGTTAAGGATAATAGAATTTCTTGTAAATTCAATTGAAGGTGTTTATATTATTTGTTTTAGTCGAGTACATACAATAACATAGAAATCTCAGGTCAAGTTTCAAAAATTTATTTAGTAACTTAACCTATGTGAAATTGTATGTTTTCTACATACTTTTTACAAGTTGGTTCTAGATAACGATGGCAGATATTTAAAATAAACTTATAATCTTGTAATAATCGAGTGGAAGACTGAAGGACTGCCAAGTCAAAGGTCTCGGGTTCGAACCTACGGCACACACCTCTGTCTTATATATTGTAATGAAAAGTGAGAATTTATGTTCTTTTGAAAAAATCAAGGAGTCGAAATTAATCGAAATAAGGATAAATATAGGGGAGAGTGGGTATGAAAGGGCCAGTTTTCAAGTATGACTAGGTATACGACACTCAATTTACTTTTTTGACACTTTATGAAACGAGGATTTTATTAATGTAACATTTATGAACTTTGTGTCTTAAAATTTTGATACCGTCCTACGACTGCATTTATTTTCGTAAAACTATCAAATATTTGTGGATGACACTTTTTCTGTGACTCATTAAATATATGAGAATTAGACGTCGGTAGAATGACGATAAGTTGTAAAAAGGGTCGGCTCTTTCAAACCTGGCTTTTTCATCCACACTCTCCCCTAAGCACTAACATTAAAATATTTACTATGATACTTTAAATAAAACAATTTTCAATAACGTAAGAAACCTTAAACTTAAATAGAGTTGAGAACATCAAAGTTCAACTAAAACTAACAAACACTAATCCCAATTTACTAGTGTCTCCGTTGATATACTTGACATCGTAGCTACCTAACCAATTCCAACGTTTGCTGCCAACCCAATACAGATTCCCCTGGAGATACGATCTCTGTGACAGACGAAATTTAACGCAGACACCAAAGCTAGACTGGAATAAATAATTCATTAGTTGTCGGAAAGGTTGTAGCTCATTTAGTATCAAACTTTGGTGATGTATTTTTAGCACGTACCTTAATATAGGTAAACGGACTTTCCAGGATGATATATATCACAATTTCTTAATAGTGCAAGAATAAAAGATAAAAATAAATAAATATCGCACAATTTACACTAAGCAGAGCTTGTACTATGAGTACTAGAATAACTGATATTAATACATTTATACACTTTTTTTTTGTACATACATACTTATTATACATAAACACCCAGACTAGGACAAACCCCCATTTTCATGGACACAAAGATTTGCCTTAAGCGGGAATCGAACTCGCGACCTCGGCGTTGCAGGCAGGTACACTACCCACTCCGCCATCCGGTCGTTAGATTGTAATAGATATCAATCATAAGTACAATTTCTTGTCATTAACAATTATTATGTTATGTTATGTTTTTAAAAACGCGTTGTCTTGTAAACACTGACAATCTTAAGTAATTTAAAAAATAAGACGCGGATGCCTCCTGTTTTGAAGTCAGTCAGAAATAGATTATTATGAAAACAATATCAAAATGTTAAATTAACATAAATATCGCATTTCTTTGGAAAATAACCTCATTTAAAGACCGAGTTACCTAAATTGGATCATATTTCATACTGTTTTTGGCATTATGCAAATTGCGTAGAACAAATTCAATCTTTTGTTGGTTCAGTGCAATTAAAGTCCGTATGAATTTATTTTCTCATGTGTTCACATACGTTTATTGGATCATTTTCCCGGTAATATTCGGCTTTATTACTGTTACTGTTATTCTATTTGGTTTAAGAACGATTGATCCTTTTTTATCATATTGTGGAATCACCTGTAACAGTTGCTTATTTCAGATTTGTGTTTGCAAATTAAACATATGCAAAGTACTTAATTATAATTTTGTTACTTTCTATTCTAGACTTTTTTAATTAAACCATAAAAACAGATAATATCACTGACCTTTTTTTAACAGCTGGAAAAAAATTTAGTTTTTCTGTATCTGAGAAAAAGCTCCGTGCTTACCAAACGTGTGAACTGAAGGAGATGACACATTAGTGCGCAAGCCGTTAGTGCAAAAGAGATGTCCCATAATATTTTTCGCTCGTTTTCTATTGCGCGGCGTATAAATATTTTTATTTGATGCAAATATAAAAACTACATTATTCATAAGATGTTTTGTTGGTTGCGTTTTTGTTTTATTTTCAACATTGATAGAACTAGTTTTGCCTGTTTTTTGTTAATAATATTAAGCTCATGTCCCAGAGTTGATTGTACGTTATTGAACTAATCGAGGGTCGGAATTAAATAAAACAAACCTATTTTCCTTATTGATGTTTTTAGGGTTCCGTAGTACCTACAAGGAACCCTTATAGTTTCGCCATGTCCTACTGTCCGTCCGTCTGTCCGAGGCATAGCGACGAAACCGGTGCTAGAAAACTGAAATTTTGCATAAACATGTATGTTAACTATACAAAAAAAGTCGTAGAATAAAATTTGGAAAAATATTTTTTTTTCGGGTAGCTCACATGTAAAGTAGGGATGTTTTTTTTTTTGGTCGCCTACCCCATAGTGTGGGGTATTGTTAGATAGGACTTTTAAAAACGTTTAGGGGTTGCTAAGACAGTTTTTTGATTTAGAGATCCGTTTGCGAGATAATTAACTTTAAAGAGCAAATTTTTGTCCGAGTAGAGCGTCCCCCCCCCCTCTAAAAGCTAAACTACTGGATCCCAAAATCTGAAAAAAATTGTGTCGGTAGTACATGTAATGAACTTTAAAGGAAAACTATAGCGGAAAAGTTCACTTCATTAGTTCTATAGTAATTGGGGTCCAAAGTGTAAAATGCGGTTACTCAGAATAATTCGTGCAAATTACAAAAACCTTTGAAAGTAATGACTTGTATGAAGATGTTACTTGTTTAATACAGATAGTAAAGCCCTTTTAAGTCGAAATATGTTGTTACGACTAGCTACGGAACCCTACTGCGCGTAGCCCGACACGCACTTGGCCGGTTTTTTAAATCTTAGGAGAGATGAGACTGGTTCTCTATTTATTTTTATATGAGCCAATTTTTTTCGTCATTATATTAGGAACAGCAGTAGTACCTGTAGCCGAAGGGCCGCCGTTGACAGGGAGTGGAGTGTACTGGAGCGCAGCGTGACGGCATAATTTCATACAATAAAGATGTGCGCGCAGACGCGGTGATTGTGCGCGCATCTTTTTTATACAATCAAGAATTTTACATGTGCACGTCATATATAAAATATAATGCCTCTATTTTCATAATGCAAATTATACGCCATTTTTTTTTACATTAGATAGAACGCCAGAAGCAATTACACTATCCAATGGTCCCAATGACAAGGCCAAATCACACATTCACTCACACAAGCACACCCAGTCTCAGAATTTTTTTTGCGAATCACACAAAGATTTGTCCCACGTGGGGATCGAACCTACAACACCAGTGCAGTGGAGAGCGGCAAGGCGACCGCTTAAACCACTTCAGCACACGTGCAGACAATACCATAAATACTCCATATCACGCGTCAGTATTAATTTACATTGGTTAGTAAAATATTCCGGTCTACCTGCGCAGATAATAGACCACAGGCGCAACGTTTATGGTTCACATTTCTTTTGTCCAGCAAATACCAAATAATAGTGCTCTAATGAAGCGGGACATTACAAATAGGTAACTAGAGCTGTTTCTATACTTTACTATTATATCTATACAAAGTTTTATTTTGTAGTAAAAATAGTTAATTTCACATGTTTCATTCCATTCATTCAAATATAAAGTTCACTACTGTACCAGATCAGATTGTGGTCATTCTAGATATCTCGTTATTCTAGCCAAGGGCAAGGGTTTACGACCAGATAAATCGGACCTCTCTAACAGCTGTACAATAAAACATCCAAGTGTAGCTTCGGGCGATGCTTGCCTTCAAATTATATTTTTATAACTATACATTTAAGGCGAGGACAACTGATATGTACAAATTGGGTATCGAAGTGAATAGTGGATTCAGAAAAAATGTAAAAACCAGATTGGTACAATACGTATTAGTTTTGACTTCTCACCTATACAGAGTGGATACATCATTTTTACGCGTTAGTTATTTTTCATTGGTTTAAAAAAACACTCCGGTCTACCTGCGCAGATGATAGATCGATTTTGCAGGTTGCTCAATCGGCCATGGATGGGAGACCAGCTTTAATATAAAGAGTCTTCCTCCGTGCCTCGGATACCAAGTTAAGCCATCGGTACAGGTTGTCATTTGAACATCTATTGCAGTCGTTACGGGTAGTCAGAGACCAGAAAGTCTGACAACTAGTCTAACTAAGATAAGATTAGATCAAATTGTGGTTATTATACCTAGATATCTCGTTATTCTAGCCAAGGGCAAGGGTTTACGACCAGATAAATCGGACCTCTCTAACAGCTGGACAATAAAACATCCAAGTGCAGCTCTGGGCGATGCTAGTCTTCAAATTATATTTTTATAACTATACACTTAAGGCGAGGACAATCGATAAGAACAAATTACAAAGTGACTGCTGAACAGCTGATCAGCTATTAGTTAGTTAGATAGTGTTTACTTTTCTGTGTACATACATTTTGCTTGTTGTATTTATACTTTACTTACTGCCCGAGGCAGCAAAATTTGTTGTTTATTAAAGACTATTTAGTTTAAATTAGTTTAAAACAACTGTATTAATATAAGTAGACAATAGCATTAAAAATAAATAAATAAATGTAACTTAACATAGAAAATACATAATAATATAGAATAAGGTTAGATTTAATAATTTTTTGTTACGAAATAAGTTTAATATGTTAAAATATTTTGCTATGTTATTATTACTGCAAAAGGAAATAAAAGGCTTTTTATTTTATTTATTTATTTATTAAAGACTATTATTGCTTGTTATTATGGTTGATTATTGCATGACTTTAATTCTCACTCACGTCCTCAGTTTACGAGCAAAATCGTAACATTTTTTGAATACTGGGTTATTAATAAAAAAAATAATGATTAATGTTTTAGAATATTAAAGAATCTATCTCAAAAAATTATATAACTCCCGCTGAAAATCACGAAAAAAGAACAGAAGTCTATTTAGGATCTTTTTCAGAATTACTGAGCCATTTTTCAATTATTCTGATCGATTACTGTTTTCTTTGTTACTTCTTCTGTCTACCGTATTTTTCGCATAGTAGCATCCTTCATAGTTATCTTCAAACTGGAAGTTCAAACATCTTTTCGACAGGTTTTAAACTTCCTGGCGTTACGATATACCCGGGTTTTTATTATTGCAGGATTTATGCTAGTTGTGAACTAAATTTATCAAAATCCTTCTAGTAGTCTTTTGTGTGAAAAAACAACAAACATCCACACAAACTTTCGCATGTATTATTTATAAAACTTCACAAAATAGTAACACAATTTTGAGAGCTCTCGCCTTAAAGATACGTCCTCTTTGTTCTAAGTCACCTTTTAGTTACGACTACTAAAAACATCTTAGCAAGTCCTATAAAAACTGCGTCTTTACTTATAAAATATACATCACATATTTTCGTTTCTTTCAAATTCAAGACAAGATCAATATAAAGATGGAGTCGGTAAAAAATGTCTGATGAAGACGTATCTATTTGTGGTAAAAAATATGGCATTAGAAATTCATCAAGTATAGACTTTTAGGAATTGTACCGTGGGGATTAAAAAGGAGACTCAACGTACTATCTAAAGTATACGTATGCCCACCTTAAGGTGATAATTGCGTAGCACCGCTGTCGTAGCGTGGTGTATAATGTTCCTAAATTCACCGATACGCTTCACGGGATTATTTTTAAAAGTGAGCATGTGGTAAGGTTTTCTGATGGTACAATTTTGTGACAGTTTTCTAATAGCGACCTTAGTATGTATAGGTAAATTTATATTTTCTTGGTAACTATATATTGCAATAACTCACAAATGGAAAGGGTGTTTGTTTGTTAGCGCGATCTCGAGAACTACTGATCGGATTATATAAATTATTAATTTATCGTTTAAAAGTCTAATTATCAATATTATTATTTTATATTATTTATTTTAAATATTTAACATGACGCTAAACGCCCCGTTAGCAGAGCAGTAAAGTTTAACGTTAGTCAAAGCGCGGGAGCAGCTACTACTTAATATAACGAATTCCACGCGAACAAAGTCGCGGGAAAAAACTAGTATTTAAATAAAATCGCAAACTAGTTCAATGTTGTTAAACTAAACATAGAATTCTGCACACTTGATTTGCATACTATCAAAAAGTAAACCGTTTATAAAGTTTTTATTCGCAATCATATTAAACCCTTTTGTGGAGTTGCGGTACTCGAATCATAGCTTTGTTTTCTGACAGCCGGGGCTCTATAAACGGATTGGATGAATCGAGAGGTCTAATTTGGGTGATGCGTTTTGCTTGGTGTAACCTTGTTAGATGGAGGGTTAAGTCCAATCCGACTAATCAGAGGGTGGTATTGTCAAGTGAAATTGTGAAGTGATTGTTGTGAACGAGTTGAACAAATAGGGCTATTTTGGCAATTTTGTTTTGTTGTTGCTCTAAAACAAGGTTTTTTTTTAAATTTTATGCATTTTATAATGTTATGCGTTCTTGCATTTGCAAGCATATTATTTGGTTTGGTGTGTGAATTCAATTTTAACATCGTTTTTACTTGATTTTATTACAATAAATTTAAGGAAAAAATAAAAAGAAAGTCGTAAAACTCATTGGTATCACTGTAAGCAGATACCGTGGCCAGAAGGCTGGCAGCATAAACATTTTGAATCATGTTTTAAGTTGTCGTGTTAATAATATATTTTTACTGTAGACAGAGCACAACAGTAATAAAATTTAATGAATGGTTTTAAAATATAAAGATTATTACTATTTAATTTAATTATTTTTGAAGTTTTTCACTCGTATAGATTATTAATTTTCATGTTATAACAAAGAAATAATTTCGAATTTGTATAATAACAATTCCAATGATTCATTATCGTTATATTACTATAAAGAGAAATAAATTTAAATTAATCAAGCCACAATCAATTTAACAATATAATTTCTACTAAAAGCCACATGACTTCCCATGAGTCAGTTAATGCAATAGGTAATATTTTATACTTCATAGAAAACGATAGGCCTTTGCCCAGCAGTGGGACAGTGCAGGCTAATAAAAAAAAAAAGAAAACGATGCGATTGCATTTATTGATAACGATGAGTCAAAAAAGATTAAACTAGACACGTAGGTATTCACACCACGAGTTTTTCTTTTTTCGATTAGTACTACAACACTTTCCTGCGAGGTTTTGACCGTATCATAGTAACGAGTATGTACCTACTTCCAACAAATATCCGGATTGCAATGTTTTGTCCAGTTACAATAGAATAAAAAAACTATCCGTTTCATTAAACAAACCGATTATCTAGTCTTTCTTTCGAGTGTTCTTCTGAATAGCACTCATTCTAGCAATGCAACTGAAATAATCCAGTAAGTCTAGTACAGCACTTACATTGCGCTCCAGAGAATCACTGTTCACTTATTTACATCGTAGAGTCATTCAACGGTCATTAATGAAATACTCGCTATTTTTTTCAATGTAAATAGTGAAGTAATCTTGTGTTAAGACCGTTTTAAAAGGAAAGGTGGCTTTAAAATAGCAACGGCACTCTCTAAGCTACTGTTTAAGTGTATTAATACTATAATTATTTTGAAGTAAAGCTAAACAGTTAGTAAAACAACGTTCAAAACAAGTTTTAAAAAGAATTGTGTTACATTTTTTTTCTGCCAGACGTAATAATTTATCAGACGACAATGATATTTTCAGCATGTTTACACAACTGCAATATTCTGAATCCTTTGTGTAAATTCTTAGAGCAAAATTCATGAGTAATATTAAGTGTAACAATATTTTAATACGCTCTAGTCTTCAATTAGGAGTATGCTGAACAACTTCATACTTTAATATAATAATATGCAAGTACGCCTGAAGGCACGCTCTATAGCATGGAAAGAAAACTTCCACAGACATTTTACCAATTCGTTGGATTGAGCTTGCATTTAGATTCTGTCATTTTAGAGGTGAACTCGAACTAGTAGTTTTGAAAAGTAGTAAATTTTTGTAATACAAATACGTCCATGATTGCCTTTAACACTACTTTTAAGGGAAAAATTTTGTAATCTTCACCCGCAGTGAGCTCTCTATATCTGGTGAGCCCCTTAGTCCCAAAAATCTGTAGGTAGGTTGCATGATAACCAATTATGAGCAGTAAAACTCACAGCCCTGATGGTAGTTCATAGTATTAATTTTCTAGTAAAAGTAGGTACATAAGAAAAAAATAAATCACGACAAACCTCAACCTTCTTTTTTCAACTTGTTTAGCAAATGCAACCACCGCCATTCCATAGAGCCTTTCATACATGAGTGGCCTGTAGGTACCTATAAATATTCCATGTTAATTAATGTGTACTGTGTCGTAGCAGGAAAGCGCTCTATCATGCAGACTTATCGCCGGTGGCCATCTTTAAAATAAAACTTCAACGATGCTCGCATATCTGGATCATAAAGTGCAACTTGTTTTGTCGGGATCGAGTTATTTTGCTCGTTTTATCGAAGGATAATGCTACCTTTAATTGAGTTGTGATTGAGTGGCTCGCTTACTTTGATTTTTTTCTTATGATATATGTCGTAAACGAGTCTGTATGACGTAGTCCACCTGGTAGTTAGCCTGTCGTGAGGTTGTTTACAAAAGCTGTAATGTAAGCTGTAATATGTAGCTACTAAATTCCTTTGAAAATCTGATCATAAACCGGCTTAAGAGCGATTCAATCAAAAAAATATTTATTTGTCTCATATTCGAGTTAACTAACATAATAATTAGAATTAAAATCTTTGTGAACGGACTGTCCAACTCCGCAGACTCAAGATTTTAACCATTCATTACAAAAAACACATGTCATTGTATGATGATCGTGTACCTTATTTAGGACCGGCTTTATGTCATGAAGCAAACAAAGATATTCGTATATTAAGGCCTTGACTAGAACTATTCTTACCTAGGAGATTTTTTTTTAAATTTTCGTCCTTGTTGCATTGAGTTCTAACATTTTTACGGTTACAGTACTCCAATTGAACACGACTGTACCTACCACAAAGAACTATTTCTACACTCATAAAAGGAAAGTACTGAATAATAAGATTAACCAATCAATTTAAAAATGCTTCTGAAACGCGACTAAAATAAAAAGCGGGGTTTAATTAGGGTTATATTTCGAGTGCACTTTCTTTGCCTTAATTATCCTCTCCTTCGAGCTTTGCATTTAAATGTGGCATAATGGTCAATTTAATTTGTATGCAACGCGCCGTCCGCATACGATTTTTTTCTTTTTTGTTCTCGAATGAAACTCTGCCAGTTTTTCCTGAACTCTTTATTATTTGTTGTTTTAATACGTGGAAAAAGTGGGTAAGTGTGTCGAATAAATTTTCTTAATGGAAGTCGAATTAATTCTGTTGGAATATTATCCTACGGTAATTTTCGTTTAGTAATGAAAGTCAAACTCATAGTTTTTTTTTTAATTCATATTCAGGCAATTTTGAGTTTAATTAATTTTATTTGAAGGTTTTATTTACGTGAGCAATAATAATCTTAGCAATTTCATTTAGTAAAAATACTTATAAAATTATAAAACTTGAGCGTTTGTTTTTGTGTCTTTGTTTGTTGGAACGTACTATATCTGGCAATACTGGGTGGATTTAGACTATTCTTTTGCATTTATTTGTCTTATTTTTGGGCTATTAAATCATAAGAATCTAAAGCATCTTAACACGAAACATGTTCTGTTTATTTATTCGTTAAGATAGTATTCAAGGATAAAACTAAATGGGTAATCTATAGTCCGATGTCCGAAATTAGAAGGGATCGAGATTTGAATAAGTAATTTGGCAGATGTAATGTAAACATCGCGCAAAGGATGATGGGACGTCGCCACGTCGCGTCCAACGGGTCGGCACGATATTGGTTGTATTTCATGTGGCTATGAGGTTTGGGCATTCAGGACTACAAAAATATATTATTCTCTGATTTATCAAACGCTTTTTCGATAGTAAAATAAAAAAGTTTATATAACAAGTCACCACGGCGACTACCCTTTAAGTACTTTTTTCACAAACATACATTTCACAAACACAAAGCACAACCAGTCTCAGAACAAATCTTTGCGAACCACACAAAGATTTGTCCTATGTGGGGATTGAATCCACAACACCAGTGCAGTGGATAGCGGCGAGGCGACCGCTTAAACCACTAGACCACATGTACAGACAAGACCTAAGATAGCTAATAACTTAAAATTGTTACGGATATCGCGGTACCTTAGTATTGAAGAACACTTTCAAAAGGCCGAACAAAAAAAAAGGACAATCTTCTCTAACCACAAAGATCAATGTTTTTGGAACTATAAGAGAGTGTTATTGAAGGCTGGTGTTTGTTATATTCTTCTTCTTCTTAGAAGCTAACAAGAAGAACTTCTTCTTCTTAGCTAAGAAGAAGAAGAAGAGAGAGTGTTATTGAAGGCTGATGTTTGTAATATTGAAAAATAATTTTATCATTAGGATGGAAGTTAGATCTCACTGCGTTCACCGCTAGTTGAATTATTTCATAACATAACATCACGCCTATATTACCCAGAAGGGTGTGATAGAGTTGTACAACACCCACATTCCACCTGACATGTTTAGGTCCCATAGGATAGGAGGTGAGCCTATCGCCATCCACCGGTCACAATTTCAACTCCATGCCGCTATTGTGAATTTCATGTAAGAAAATTCACAAATAACACTTTGCCCGACCTGGGCATCGAATCCGAGACCTCGCGGTGAGAGGCGCATACGCTAACCACTAGACCATCGAGGTATTGAATAATAACATAAAATAAATAAGTCCTCGTTTACTAAAAACTCATGGCTATCTTCTCATCCCAACGGCCAACTTTATAAAGGACGAAAGCGTTACAATCTTTTCCCAATCCATTCGCATTCACAATAAAATATTTCCTTTCGCTCACAGTGTGTCAGCCGTTTTCACTTTGATTGAAAACCTGTTAATATCCAACTTCCTTTCCTTCCTCCTCCTTTATCTTGTTTGTACGAAGTTTTTTATAAAAACGCTCCGAAACGTGTAAAACTTCTGTTCGGAATCATAATGAACATTTTTGGGATCCAGAGTTTGTAAAGCTGTTTGGAAGAATCTAATGAATTCTTGCATGTTTATTATGTGGGTTCATAAATGATATTATCTGGTTTCTGAATGAAGCTTTCCTATTTATTACGCTAGCTAGCCTCGCAATCTATGCCTTGTACATAAAGCAGGCTCAGTTTAGTACCGAATTTTGAGCGGCATTTTCTTTTTTAACCGACTTCAATAAAAGGAGGAGGTTCTCAATTGGATTATTTTTTTTATGTTTTTCCCCTGTTATTCGAAGACGCCTGAACCGTTTTGAGAAATCGTTTTTGTCTGAAGTAGTATACTTGTCATGTGATGATGGGATCTTAGACAAATTAAGGGCAACCCTTAAATTTAGAAGCTTTTGTATGGTTTTTCGTATATTACCTGAAGCTATTCGGATATTTGCATTAGCAGTCAGCAATTCATTTCTGAGCTGATGCTGGAAGGTACAACTTTTCAACGGTTAGGAGTACGGGGATAATTCATTAAATATTGGCACCTTAAGGCCGTTTACTGAATTGTTTCTACTTATACACAGGTGAGGCGAGACGTTGAATATTACATAAGTATTTCTTAATTTTTATTGCATTTTTTGTAACTGAAGTCAGTTTCTTTTGGAATATTACTTGAATTAATTATTACCAAGCAATTAAATGAAAATGAGTCACTTTTACAAAACCATTCTCAGGTTAAGCTGTAGCTGGAAGGAGCGGCATTTTATTCGACACATTATTTTATTTTTGAGAAGATCTAAAATAAAATCCAAGAGCGTTTTCATGATTCGATTTCCGCGTCGGACCGTCCAAACATGTCATGAAAATCGTTTGACATGTCACAAAATGTGGTTGAATGTACGAATATTTTCCGCGGAAGGGTTTTTTGCCTATTCATTTTAATGTTCGTCGATTTTTTTTTTCGTATAAGGAAAATGATACTACAATAACCTTTTTGCTGCTATTTTGAACCAAGAGAAGTTATGGGTAGTAAATGCAGGAATAAGTTTGCTTAGGTATATTTGTAGGTCTGTCTATGTTTGTAATATTTGAAAAAAAAATTATAGCTTTACTATGCCTTGTTTCATTTAACTCTGTTCCGCCTTAAAGGCAATAAACAAGCAGATTTTGGAATTTATTAAGTTAATTTGTGTATAAGAAAATACAAATTAAAAAATTAAGTACATTAATATTTCATTGTTGTTAAGCTTAGAGTAATTTTAATAGAGAATAATATAATAAATAGAGTGAAAAACATTTACAAAAAAGACGATAATTGATCAGTTATCGAGCAGGATACAAATTTATTAAATTACTAAAATGGCTATTAAAAAATAGGGCTTGGTGATAGAAGAGTAAAAATTTAGGGTTGTATGTATTTTTTAATGCCACATTATAGAAAAATAAAAACAAAAAACTTGGTCCAAAAATGAAAAAAAAAATGTTAAGGGTGAACAACCCTTATCACTTAGGGGTATGAAAAATAGATAGTAGCCGATTCTCAGACCTACTGAATATATATATTAAATTTGGTAAAAATCAGTGCAGCCGTTTCGGAGGAGTAAGGTCACTAACATTGTGACACGAGAATTTTATATACATATAAGATTATTAAATTAAACTGTCTATGTTCCTTTGATGTCATAGTTCACGAAACGTCCAAGAGACTGAGTAACATATTGTAAGCCGAATAATTACTTTTTCAGACTTATAGAGCCATTTTGAACATTAAAATCCAAAATATAAGGCAGATATCAGAATGTGAACGATAGGGGCTCTATGACATATTAGTAGAAATGTAGGAAGATACTATTACAAGGACTTTTTCGGAGTGAATTCTTGCATTGTCACTCCTTTAATCTCGTAAAACAAAATAAGGTTGAATCGATACTTAAGAAGATTGATGTCAGTACTTACGTAGAAGTAAGGTATAACTAACGCCATCTACCGGATGACGCAGAATTTAAAAAAATCTTATGAAATTGATAATATATAAAATACCTATTTAAAATTTCAGATTATTTTTCTCTCCTATTGTAACTAACTACACTTTCATTAAACTATTAGACGATGAAGACTATAGAATATAATATTTAATATATGACTATTAGAAGATGACACTGAGCTTATATTGCGGGTTCGATTCCTGCAAGGAACAATTTTTGTGAAATGAATACCTTTAATGATTTTTTTTTGCAATGAATCATTTATTTACAAAAAAAAATATATATATTGGATCTTAAATTAAAATAGTCTAATAAATTAATCTAATGAAAATAAATACAAAACTGGAGTTGAAATTTAACGGAGCATTTGGATCTAATCAATTCTCTGAAGTATTGTTCTGAGTCTAAGTTTCATCCTACTCCGCAACAGATGGCGCTAGCTGTATGTTTAACAACTACGAAACCAGACGTTTTGACCATAATAGAATTAAATAATGTTAAATACTACATAGAAAATCCTACTAATATTATTAATGTGAAAGTTTGTGAAGATGTTTCTTGCTCCGTTATGCAAAAACTATTGGGTAGATTATCTAGATTACTACATTTTGATATGGCACTAACGTGTAGCTTATAGTCTGATGTAACATCAGTACGCTACTTTTAACTGATGGAGGTATTATTGCAGGCAAAACCGTCAGTCTTCAAATATATTGAATTTTGTCACTTGTAACTAAATGTTCAATTTTCACACCAATGTTATTTATTGTTATTGATTGATTGATTTTTAATCACTTTTTCCTGGTGAGAGAGTTAACAAGCTTTTTTCTGAGCATTATTTAAATAATGTAACATTTCGTCGACGTTTTTGTATTGCAATTTAAAAATAGTTGTGACGTGCATAAAAAAAACAGTCTGGAGAATGCGTTGAATATACTGCAGATTTAAAGAAAAATACACACTTAAACCTCTTTGGAGTAACGTAGGCAATAGACAAAATAGACATGACTTCTGTTTATATTAGTATCTGAGTTAACATTGACGGAAAAGTTTACACTAATGATGGTACCTTACAGGGATATAACCCACCCACACGACCACCACTGTGACTCCTGTGACGCCAGGATCTACAGCGGTAACCAACTGCAAGACACACGGACAATCCCAGGGAGAGTTAAAATTGTCTTGCAACCCGCAACGAATTTAATCAGAAGTATACAGTTGGAGTTGGAAAGTATGTTAGGTACAGATGGTACCTACAGTAAATTTAAACGATTCATTCGACGCCAACGGTACTGTCATTAAAGATCAACGATATCAAATCGATAACGTCAACTTATGGTTTTTCATTAACCACTCTTCTACCTGTTCCTCACCATTAAACATAACCACAGCAAAAACAGTTACTTAATACGCGTTCCACGTCGAACAAGTCATAAAAGATATCGGATTATGAATTTTATTACCGTTTTTGTCTCGTTCATTCATCGCTACCTGATCATAGGCCTGATCGGTGAGTTAAACAGATCGGGATACGATTACTAAAGTAGTCACGGTAGGAAAAAGTGCCGACAAAGCAAGGCGACATCGGGCGACGCGACGCGCCGACCGGACGTTTTTTCTTGCACGTTGCGATGCGTCGACGCATACAGGCTATTTCGTTGGCAAATGTTGGAATGTTTGTTGGGTGTCATAAGAGATTGACTGACAATTCAAGTTTCTTTTTAAATTTGTCCAGCAATATATAGTAACGTATGAAGGCTATGAAGCGTACCGTCAAATTTCTAAAGCACTTTTATACACTTCTAAGCGGTGAGCTTATTCTAAAGCTGGCTGTATTTGAAAGACTAAACGCTGCTGTCGGTATTTGTTATCGAGATATTCTAAGTAGCTAGTAGTCATAATGCCATAGCGTATAACTTAATTAAAAATATAATATTACACATTGACGACCGGATGGCGGAGTGGGTAGTGTACCTGCCTGCGACGCCGAGAGGTCGTGGGTTCGATTCCCACTTTAGACAAATCTTTGTGTGCATTAACATGGGAGTTTGTCTTAGTCTGGGTGTTTCTATGTATAATAGGTATGTAATTACAAAAGAAAAGTATGTATGTATTAGTATCAGTTATTCTAGTACCCATAGTACAAGCTCTGCTTAGTTTGGGACTAGATGGCGTTGTGTGTGAGTTGTGAAATATTTTTTTATTTATTTTATTTCAAACATGGAGGAAAGTTGACCATTCCCCTGAACCGTGTGTCATACTTACGTAGGCGCCTTGTCTTAAAACACACCTGCTTAGAATCTTGATATTGAATTCCCAGACCTAATAAACCAGTCAGCAAGACCTTTCATTACTCTCAAATAGCTTACTTTTTCCAACAAACGGCAGATTTTTTGATTAAAGCTACAGTTCTTTTAATATTGGTGTAAAGTGTTGAAAAATTATGGCTGACGATGCATTTTTTTAACGGATTCTGATTTGATACGTGATGTTTATGCAACTTGAATAGAATAAATCAAATTAATTGATGGTTTTAAAGCTTTATTTTATGACTCAAAAAGTGCTTTGTTGTTTACTTAATAAATGTTAGTAACGAAAAAGTTGTTCGGTGTATTTCAAGTTTTCTGTGAATTTAGAAATTTATGACATGATTTAGCTAAACGAGGAAAGAATAAATATAATTTTTTTAACATATAAGGCACAAGCCTACATTATACGTCACCTATAAACCGCCATCTGGTGAAAAGGGTAATCGGGGCTGTTACCTGAAGTAGCTGGCTTTGTTTTGTTTTGTTTTTATTTTAATTTATATGTGTATGTTCTGTTTTGTATATGTGTCTCAATGTTATGTGATGTCTAATTGTATGTAATGTTGTGTTATGTGTTTAAGTCTTACAATTAATAATTTTAAATAATGTGTACCTATATGGATTGTAATTATCTGAATTAAATGTCTATTCATTCATTCATTAACTTTAATAGTCACAACACGTAATATAATTATATTATGTTTACTCAACGCCTGCCAATATGATGATTGCCATACATCAGCGTACCTACTGCAAATTCAAAAATTAATTAATTTTATAACGTGATTTTATTTTTGTGTAAAGTATATATTTAACATATATAACAATTTCACTTCTTCAAAAACAAACACCTCTGGTAAATGGTAACTTTATTCCCATGACCATTCCATTTAGAACGGTAGACCTTAGATAACGTATCCAAAAACCTAATGGGGTGGAACCGTAACACGTTTACTTATCCTTGTGGCTCAATCAAAAAAGGCAAGGTGTGTTTAAAAGCGAAACAAAAACAATAATAAAGATTAAATGTCCAAATTCAGAAGGCAGGTGTTTCACAAGACACTGATATTGACTGATATATCTCACGATTTGATTCGGTAAACTTACACCTTTGTATTATTTTGGGAGACAATAAGATAAAGTATTTTTTAACTGACTTCCAAAAAGTTGTTGTGTTTTCATTCCGTTTGTTCATCGATTTTTTGAAAACGCCTGGAACGATTTGAGATCTGGTTACAATCTGATGATGGGATCCTAGAGATATTGAGGGTAGCCATAAAATTTTTCGTATATTACTATAAGCTAATCGAATAATTGCATCTCGCAGGCAGATTCTCATGTTGCTGAGCTGATGCTAGAAGGGACAACTTCTTAACGATAATTCTTTAAATAAAAGCACCTTAAGACCGTTTACTGTATTCTTTAAAGTTTTTACATTGAATATTTCTTAAGTATATTCTGTAGAAGTTAAGAGTAAGAAAGTAATCTACGCAGGATAAGTTGTTTTTCGTACCCGTCCCTTTAAATGTGGACAGGCAGTCTAAAAGAAGAATGATTCATAGTAAAGATATTTACTAATAGAAGATAAATAAAAACATAAAAACTCCAAAATACCTTGAAAAAGCGTTAAATATCGCAAAAAGTCGCTTAAATAATGCTTGAAGTCAATGCTGATCATCTTCTTTCAATTGTAATTTATGTGCACCGACTTCAAGAACTATTTAACCATCTTTATGTGTTATTCATCGCTTTTCAGGGTATTTTGAAGTCGGTTTATTTTTGTACATTTATGGCCTATTTCAGTAGCGTTAAGTTAAATTATTTATTAAGTAAATTATAATATGAGTTAATTAATATAAAACAAACAGTAAGTAACTATGCTTCAATAGTTTCGAGTTTTGTTTTTAATACATTTACCAAAATGACTATTAAAAAAAGGGTAGTATTTAAACGCAAATCATAAAATATCCTTTTTCTATGCAATTAAATACCGAATTCCCATCAAAATTACTGATTGCACAACAAAATATTCAACTCAAAATATCACTAAACACACTACAATTTATTTTCACAGCGCACAGCAATTTTTCCTAAAGCAAAAGCTTTTTTATCAATGCACAGCTAATAATCTTAATGCACATTATACATGTTAACTCTTTTTATTTTAAATATAGCTTCTATTTTTATAATATTTACAGCAGTTTTTCTAAATCAAACAACATTTTATTAGTCACAGTCATCTTATTATTTATTAATTATCACATAGTGAGATCAGCAAAAAAAATATAAAATTAGATACAAAATTGTAATTTATTGAATTATTAAAGCGGGTCTTGCTTTCGCGGGGCGTCCACGCTTCCTTTTTTGCCCAATAGGCACATTTTTACCTTCTGCAGGTGGCGCCACGTACTGTCGTCTGTTACGATCTATGATAATAAGAAATTGGTAGGTAGTATAATATTATTTTATTTAGTGGGTGGATTCAAAAAGGGGTCGGAGTATCACACAGATTGATTCTAGCACTCGCCGACCGCTGCCGCGGCACGCTCGCTTCGCTCGCTCGGCTCGTGCTGTGTTATGGTCGCAGTTCTAACCTAACCTAACCTACTACTTTACCCATAATTGACCTATGCCATAACTATAGCTTTTATTTTTATATTATTTACAGCAGTTTTTCTAAATAATTAATGTTTTTCAGTTAAGTTGTTCTGCTTTTAGAAATAATGCAATGTAAAAGGATTTTTTTGTTCTAATAATCATTAAATTTGCTAAGCATGGCTTCTTGAAAATTAAGACAAATATGATGAACAGATTTTGTTGTACTTACTGGTTAATATGCGACTGGGATAGTTATTTTGCTATGAAATATGGTAAATTTGATGTGCAGTCAGTATTTATGCTATGCATGTAGTATTTTTGTACAAAAATAAATTTAACTGTATTGCATTATGAGGAAAAAAGGAATGTCATATTGATGTGTAATTTCGAATTATCTGCAGTTTGAGTTTTGTTAAACATTTAGTTTATCTGTAGTGAAGTAAGTTATTTGATGTAAAAAAGAATATAAATGATGAGTTTGTATTGATAGGCGATTATTTATTTGATATGCAATATAAAATATCCCTTAAAAAAAAGACTATTAAAACAATTGAAAAAACAAGCAAAATCTTTATTTGATACAATTTCAAGTCTGGCTAAGCATTTACTGTTTCCTCTTGTATCAAAATGGTTGGTCAATCTTGTACATTGGTTAGATTTCTTTTGATTTAGGTATAGTATTAAAATTTGACCGTCAGCATCTAAGCTACCTTTGAATATAGGGTTTTATCTCTTACGAATATTCATAATCTTTATCTGGAACAAAATTTTGTACAGTGCCTAGATTCCTGCATTGCCCACTAAAGTATTTTTGTCCTGTAGGACATGAATGTGTATCATAAGTTCCTCCTTGTGGGTTGTCATTGGTCATCATGTGCGGTACTAGTATTGTTTCAAACAGTTCCAATACATATTCGTCAGGTTCATGTTCTTGCGATGGTGTTCCGTCTTCAGCAATAACCTTTGTGAAGGAGAAAAGAATAGCTAATAAGCACAGGGCCTTCATTTTTGACGCGATTTGAGACTGGATCTGTAAAAAAATATATAAATAATAAATTGTAATGTGAACGAGCTTATTTCACACCGAACCAACGAAGGCAAACGAACGGTTTCGTCGGTCCTATTTTAGATGGCTTAACGAATTTTTTGATGTTGCTGCTTCGCTTTGGATTGCCGGCAATTGCCAACGAACGATCGATGGGGTCCGCTTAGCTGTACAAACTACTCCAAATAGGAACCAACGAACGTTTTCGTTCGCCTTCGTTTGCCAGGCGTGTACGTGACATAAGATCCGAGGAAGCCAAATAATTGTGCTTTCACTGCCTGTCCGTGCCGATTTGGTATTGAGATTAGGCCCTGAAAATTAGTGGCACATTAAGACATAATATCGTAGTCTTCAGGTGAAGCGACGTCTCTGCAATGTTGGATTGAATGGAGATCTTATTTTACGTTGTATAGGGGGAGGGGTGCTATAGTTGTCACATCCTATTAGGTGGACTACATAATTATCCGTTTACTGAGTAATAGGTAAAAAATAAAAAGGCTGAAGAGCCCTGGCATCATTTTATAAAAGCAATAAAGTTTATTTATTTATTTATTTATTTAACTTTTTGCACACAAAATGCTACATAGGTGGACTTAATGCCTAGTGGCATTCTCTAACAGTCAACCTAGGGTGGTGCAGAGAAACAAAGGTAGGTGCGTTTCGATAATATTTATAAAGAGAAAAATATTGAAAATCGATTAAATACATATTAATACATATATGGTACATACATAATACTTTAAATACGTCAATAATATACACAAATATATATATATATATATAAATATATACACATATATATAAATAACAGATGAAGAGAAGGGGGATGGGGAATAAAGTTCCTCTGTGTATAAACCCCAGATAAATATCCTTAGACTTTCAGAAATTATCATAGTGGATGCTGATTTCCACCATCACCATGAACCAAATATCTGTGACCTAACACATTATATTGAATTTTTTTTTACTATCGGAAGCCACCAAAATCCTTATTATTTTTATTACAACTGACGTGAGTTTGTAACATTATTCAAATTAAGAAATACGGCTGTTACTCACGTAATGTTGGTCTATTTAGTCGACCGCGGTTCCGCCTATACGTCTAGACATTTTCAAGAGAGTGCGATACGTCGCCCCTGCGTCGCAACCAGTCTTGCACCGCGGTTAACTAAATAGACCAACTTTACGTGAGTAACACCCGTATTTCATAATTTGAATAAAATTCATTATTCTATATTTTGAAGAATTTTACCTATCTTGAAGGCATACACAGGGACACTTTCAGTATTTATAAAACGACCTAAGTCTCACTTTTAAACCTTTCAAGACGATATAGACAATGTTCTGAATTTAATCTTCTTCGTCGTGTCGATGACTGTGTCAAATTTTATTTTGACTTGCCATCGTGGTGAAAGGATTAGCCAATTCGCTTTGAAGAACTCGCGAATTGTCCTGGGTGCGTCGGACGTAGGGAATCGTTGTGTACGTCACTCGAGGGGCTCCTTTCATGCACCCCAAAAATTTAATGAAAGCGACTTTCTTTATACCACACGTTTACTGTTCAATTTAAATAATGATTTTATAAATCTTATTGTTTAATGTGTCTACTGAAATCTATTTTGTACTTAATGACAGGAAAACTGTTATTCATAATAAATATTATTATGTTATTTCCATACTATGTACTAATTCTGTGAATTTTATAGTATTAGAGTACATAATATAAACAAAATACAATCGAATTGTCAACCTCCTTTCTTTTCGAAGTCTGTTAATAAGATATCTGTGACGAGCTTGCATAAAACTGTGAGGTTCATCCCTTTTAAAAAAGAAGGGGTCTCATATTAGTCAATAAATCTATAAAATTGGTGGTAAGCGTAGTAGTTAGCGTATGCGCCTCTCACCGTGCGGTCTCGGGTTCGATTCCCGGGTCGGGTAAAGTGTTATTTGTGAACATTCTATCAGGAAATTCACATTAGTAGCACGGAGTTGGAATTGTACCCAGTGGATGGCGATAGGCTCATCCCCTACTCCATGGAGCCTAAACATAACAGGTGTGATTTGGGTGTTGTACACCTCTGCCACACTTGTATATTAATTTCAAAAACATTTGGAACGACCAATGTCTTTGCCTACCCCCAAAAGCCCGCCATACAAAGGCGTGATTTTATGTATGTTAGAATCACAAATGAAAATAATATAATAGCTTGTAATATTTTAAAGCAAATTTTAGCTTTGCTATGCTTTTTTGTATTTTATATAATATTAAAGTTGAAAAATTAAGAATCCAGCAGGACTCGAACCTGCACCCCCTGGGTATAAGGGTATAAGTATAAGCACTTGGGGCGTATACCCAGGGGGTGCAGGTTCGAGTCCTGCTGGACTCTTAATTTTTCAACTTTAATCTATAGATATATATAAAAATGAAACCCGTTTTCCGTTGTCACGACATAGCATGAAAACGGCTTGACCGAATTGGCTGATATTTTTTTTTGTAGTTTTCTAATACTCTGTATAAGGTTGTTACGGCAAAAAAAAAAATTAAAAAAAAAGAAAAGTATTCATTTTTATATGGGGATATTATAGATTCCAGTTCAAATTGAATAGGTACGCATACGTAAGATAGGTCAGCTATACAAAATAAAGTAGTGCATCAAATTTACTCTAAGGCGGTACGAAATTCGCCGGGTCAGTTAGTATTATATAAAATATAATAGCTATATGAAATAGATGAATAATTTAAAATAATAATTAACTTACCTGTTGCTAAACTGATGCTGTAGTCCTTTCAGCAACGCACAAGACAGTATACTGAAGTATTGTATTACTATATCACAATAAGGATAATACGAAATATTCCGATAATTCACTATTGTTAATGTATTTATATAAAAGACACAATGCACGTTGTTCTTTTTTTATCATGTTTCTAAATATTCGATACTTCACAAAGGTAACAATCTAGTCTGGATATAAAATTAGAGACTAATGAGTAATTTAATTTTGATATAAGCTACTAAATTAATTTATGCTAAGAACGTGTCCATTGACACCTATCTTATTGTCTCACAATGCACGTAACAAAAATAGAAACAATTATACAATATTATTAAAGTTAAACCTATTTTATTGCTTCTATAGTACAAGCCTTTCTTACCATAGTATAATGGTCTGGTCATAAATAAATAAATAAAAAAATAAAATAAATAATATCGTAATCTTTTATCTCCTTCTCATATAACACTAATAATTTATAAGGGTATATATATAAGTATATATACAGGGTATTCTAGTTGTCGACGTCAAGCCGGCATTAAGTAACAGGGTAAGTTATGATAATTATCAAAAAGATTTAAATAAATCTAAACAACGAATTTAAGATTTGATAAGCTTTTGAATAAAATAAAAAAAAATATTCCCTGTCTGAGTTTTCGCTCCAGATACTAGAGATATTAACAAAAATCGCACCATTAATAATCATGTTTGATTGATCAACCAAGAGTGACTGTGTAGATGTCAAAAGGGGAAAAAAAATCTATGAAACATACGCTATTGTTAACAAACAATTTACTTATTTTAAGGGCAATCAGCATATTTTAATCAATACAATTTCAAATATTTAATTATATTAAAATAATATCAATCAATAATAAATGAGAGGCTGTAGTACGATTCATCAACTTAAACGCGATAAAAAAAAGTTTAATTTTACATGGCGAGCTGTCAAACTTGGATAGTATTTGTATGAAAGTAACAGCCGATTGGCAAAAAAAAAATAGTATTTCAGTAGAAATAAGACGTTATGGTAGTGTTTTTTTTCAGGTTTTATATTTGGGGTATTCAAATAAAACAGTGAAAGACGTCACTCAGTTCTTTATGTATACCGTACTTATACTATTATATTACAAAGAGGTAAGGAAATACTGATTTATTAATACATTCTTAATTTCTAAAGGTACACACAGATACCGATCAACTTATAGATATCACTACATAGTTTAAAACAAAGTCGCCTTTTCTGTCCCTATGTGCGCTTAAATCTTTAAAACTACGCAACGGATTTTGATGCGGTTTTTTCCAATAGATAGAGTGATTCAAGAGAAAGGTTTTTATGTATAATACATGCATAGAAAGGGGGAATTGTTTTACTTCAAATTTAACGCGTGCGGGCCACGGGCAGTAATGAATAAATCAAACTACTGGATCGATTTTAATCATTTTTCAGTGAGTGAAATAGGCTATATATTATATACCCGTGCGAATCCGGAGCGGGCCGCTGTGTTTTTATATACAACGTTCACAGTTTTTCTGTAGTGTATTTAGTATCAGCATTGTACCCGTGCGAAGCCGGGGCGGGTCGCTAGTCTAGTATAAAAGCTGGTCTCGTATTGCACAGCGTATACAACGCTAGGCCATCTTATACTGTGCATGTCCACGATTCCCTACGTCCGGCGCACCCTGGGCAATTCGCGAGTTCTCCAAAGATTTATTCAACAAAAAATACAATACAAGCTTACAGTTTTACAACCAAATCGCTTATATGGTAGGTACAATACAATGTCAAAACAAAAAAGTATATTAAATTATCATACAACTAATACGTTTAACAAGTAATACAAAATTCATCACACAGAAACAATTCAAATAATTAGTATTCAATAATTCTGATAATATTAAGATGCATTTAGGTATAACCTAATATCATGACATACGTACAAAGCGAATTGGCTAATACTTTCACCACGATGGCAAGTCAAAATTAAATTTGACTCAGCCATCGACACGACGAACAAGAAGACTGAAAATGTATAGCTACGATGATTGACCACTTTTTATCAGTTATGCGGAGACGTGGGTAGAAGCTAGTTTGAATATTCATAATCAGTGACACTATCTATTTTTATATCTTGACACTTTCCACCAAAGTATTTTTGGCCTGCAGGACATGTATGTGTGTCCAAACCTCCTTGCCCGTTATCATTGGGTACCATGTGAGGTGATAGTACTGTTTCAAACAATTCTAATACTTTTTCATCGGATCCACTTGATGATTTAGCCACAATCATTGCAAATGTGACCATTATAACCAGGAAAGTCAGATACTTCATTTTTGCTGCTTAATGTTTCTTCGCCTGTAAAAAAATCAAGAATTACGTTGTGCCCACGGCTACAAATCAAGATCTACATTTCCAGTAAAAGATGATCTCTCATTGTTGAAACTTACCGTGCAATCGGAGACTAGCTTTTACTGGAAATGTATAGTTTGATAGTGTATGAAGTTTTTATTAAGTAAAATGGAAACACACCTGCACTTTTTATTAGATCTATTTTATTAAATTTAAAATAAAATTATTATTATAATGTTAAATCAAATCAAATCGAATCAAATTCATTTATTGTTTACCACAGGTGAAAATAAAGATGTTACACAAAATTCAGTTAGTACTGCTGCAGTATACCCATTAGGCGTACAATATTTATTTTTTGTTAAAACTAATAAAATGTAAACATAATCATTATACCAAAATTATTACATGTCAATTATTATTAAGAGTGATAAATGTCAACTTACATACTAATTACAATTTATAATATAAAATAATCGTTAATTCTATAAATATGAAAATGTATAATTACAATTTGCCTATTAAACGTATGACGGAAATAAAGTCGATGCTAAGCTATTCTGCTATGAACGCTACGAGCCCATTCGCCCCTCAAGATTCTCCGTTGATAAGGAATAAGTGCCTATTCACTCCTTAAAATAAAAACAGTACCGATTCACTCCTTATTGCAGATACATTCAAAGTACAGTCAGCAGAATAATGGTATTATGAAATAAATATAACAAACAGTACACAAAAAAAGGTTTATTTAACGATGACATTTTTGGCGTTACAACAAAAAGATTTTTTTTTATTAAGTGGCATTTTTTTAGCATTTTTTGTCTAACGGTACTTTTCATTTGTAAAATAATTTAAATAAAAGATTACGTAAGGAATGTATGGGCTCGTCAAAAAATATTAAATTAATTTTGTAATTAATTTAATATTTTTTGTTTGTAATTAATTAATACACAGTTTCAAAAGGAGTAAATAGGTTCCCCAAAACGAAGTGAATTTGCAATTTTAATCTGAGGAAGAATTTGGAGGAGTGAATGAGCTTGTAGCCCTCACGTCGGTTTCAATAACTCTATTGATTGTCTCCTCTTAAAGGCACTTACTGTTATGACATAATTATACACATGCTTTGTATGTCCTTTAAGAGGAGACAATCAATAGAGTTATTGAAACCGACGTGAGGGCTACAAGCTCATTCACTCCTCCAAATTCTTCCTCAGATTAAAATTGCAAATTCACTTCGTTTTGGGGAACCTATTTACTCCTTTTGAAACTGTGTATTAAGACAAAATTAATTTAATATTTTTTGACGAGCCCATACATTCCTTACGTAATCTTTTATTTAAATTATTTTACAAATGAAAAGTACCGTTAGACAAAAAATGCTAAAAAAATGCCACTTAATAAAAAAAATCTTTTTGTTGTAACGCCAAAAATGTCATCGTTAAATAAACCTTTTTTTGTGTACTGTTTGTTATATTTATTTCATAATACCATTATTCTGCTGACTGTACTTTGAATGTATCTGCAATAAGGAGTGAATCGGTACTGTTCTTATTTTAAGGAGTGAATAGGCACTTATTCCTTATCAACGGAGAATCTTGAGGGGCGAATGGGCTCGTAGCCGACGTGAGGTGAAGACATTATTATTGAGAATACGAGTTATGAACGTTATTATAGCTGGGATATGTCGACTAGTGGATGAATCTACGTAATAGATTCGAAACTAGTCGGCATATCCCGGCTAAAATAACGTGAGTAACCGTATTCTCAATAATAAAATCAATAGAGTATTTTCAATAGAAACGTTATCTGGTTGTAATTTACATTATGAAGTTATTATCTATTTTTAAAAACATTTTTATATCATACCTAAAACACTTGTTACATGTTTGTTTATGGCGTGCATGCAGCTTGTATGTTAGTCAATTGAAGGTTAAAAAAATGACAAAATGGGCACGCACAAATATACATTTTAGGATATTATTGGCACAAAGCTATATCTCGAAAAATAAATAACTAAATCAAATTGGAATACACGACATTAATAATAAACATGAATGATATAAATTATATTTTATTTTTACCTTTAACTGGACATGTATGATAGACACCAAAGACTTCCTTCCAATAACACACAATACAGTAGAGAACTGTATATATAGTGTTATTAAATTTGATATATTTTACCTTAAGGAAAATATTGAGAATTAAAGCGGTTTATGCTGTTTATTGGACAAACAAGCGTAATGATAATGACTTATTTCTGACTAATATGTAAATACTGTAAAAATAAATGTTTGTTCATCGAGACATTACATACTACCTAAATACTAGAGAAGACATCCCGAATAAATGTATACTCCATACAACCTTGGCACATTAGCAATGGTGCGTCCAGTAGGCAACTTGTCTAGTCCAGTGACTTGTTGACTCAAGTTACTGGACGCACCATTGCTAATTATTATTTATATAAGTTTAGTAAGCAGTAGTTTATTTTAGTAATTATTTATTTTTCAAAATATTCAACATTTAATTTGCTTTGTAATATCTACATTACTAAAATGTATGTTTGTTCGTGCCCATTTCGTCATTTTTTGAACCTTTAATTTACTTACCTACTTACCTACGTCGCCATTTGTTGAGCTGGGGAATCAGTTATAATAAAACAAGTAGTTGTATTTTCCACCAGAGACATTGAGCTGTCCATAACTGAATCAAAACTGGTGGTAGCAGTCATTTAATATTATCACACATCGTTTGCCATAACAGCACGCCTATATTACCCAGAAGGGTGTGGCAGAGGTGTACAATACCCACAATTCACCTTTAATGTTTAGGGTCCATGGGATAAGCCCATCGCCATTTACCGGGCACGATTCGAACTCCGTGCTGCTATTGTTGATTTCCTGACGGAAAGTTCACAATTACCACTTTACTTGATCCGGGAATCAAACCCGTATATTACGGTCAGAGGCGCATACGCTAACCACTAGATCGTCGAGGCTGATTTTTTAATTAATTTAATGTCACAAGTAATTTACACAGTAGTCGATTATTATAAAAATACAAAACTTTGGAAGATAATTATAAAACTCTCACTTAGACTTTATTATTTTTATCTTTAAATTTCGTGTAATTCTGACTTAATAGCGATGCGCACCGCGATCACATCTCAACCGTGATTTAATGCAACGCTGCGGTGAGAAGGCATGAAGATTATCTCTCTCTTTGCTAATGGAGCCGCTAATTATTAATCTATATATATAAAAGAAAGTCGTGTTAGTTACACCATTTATAACTCAAGAATGGCTGAACCGATTTGGCTGAAAATTGGTGGGGAGGTAGCTTAGAACCGGGAGAAGGATATAGGATACTTTTAAAATATTTTCGAGGGCAACATTTTATCGAGGGCGAAGCCGCGCGGGGCAGCTAGTTATTTTAAAAGGTAGGTTTTCATCATAAATGCTTTAAAGTTGTTATTATGTTATTATGCTATATGCTATAAACATTGTAGATTAATCGACTAAACACACCAGCCGTACCGAATAGGAATAAATGGAATTAGCCTCAAGGTAATTATCACGTAAAAACCATCCATATTTTACACAAGTTGATGCCCGCGACTTTGCCCACGTGGAATTCAATATTTCCATGCTATTAACTACATAATTGAGGAACTTCTCTCATCCCAAATTTACCTTAAGGAATGGAATTTCCATTTCATCTATCTTATGTTAATTTATGTCGTGTAGGAAACCTATATGCAGAATTTGGAGCAATTTCCTTCAAAATTTACTAACTTCTCATATAAACTTACATCCCCCATTTCACCACCTTGGGCAGTGATACTTCTAGAAAATCTATCTCACAGTTCATTTACGTCATGAAAGAAAACTATGTGCAGAATTTTATGCATTTTCCTTTCACTTCCAGTGACGAACTTCCCACATAAACTAATAGGTCCTAATTTACTCCCTTAAAGAATAAATACTAAGATAAAACATATACTAGATTTTACGTTGATCCACCAGCTTTACAATGATGGCAACCGCATCCAATTCCAGGCAGAGAGACATCCCAATTCTAAAATAATTATGCTGTGTCTTTTACCGTCTTTTAAAGAGCCATCAACTCGTATTCATTTTGCTCAAATATTTCAGCTTAATGTACATAGCAAATTTACAATTTTATCAAATGTTATATGCTGTGTTACAAGTTTATTCTACCTATGGAATATTAAAATAATACAATGAATTAGAAAATAAGTTTTTATTTATACCGTACTTAAATTTTGTATCAAAAAGGTTATAAAGTTATTTGGTTTTTTTACTAACAAAACGATACATAATCACCACCTTTTATTAACGTTCTGTACAGATGCAGGTAGAGCAGCGGGCAGAAGCTAATATTCATAGTCAGTGCCATCAATTGTCAATTCATCTCGGCACGAGCCGTTAATGTATATTTGGCCTACAGGACAGGAAAGCCTGCCCAAACCTCCGCTAACAACCATTATAAAGGTGATCATTATAACCAGGAAAGTCAGATATTTCATTTTTGCTGCTTAATGTTTGTTGACCTGCAAAAAAAACATAAATTACATTGTGCCCACGACTTCAAAATCAAGACCTACATTTCTAGCATAAGATGGTTTCTCATTGTATAAAGCACAGCTTATAATGGAAAAGTATAGCTTGATATCATAATATGAAGTTTTTTATTTAGTAAAATGGATTAAATAAATCCGTTATTTTACCGAACGATCAGATAATTATATCTTGCTTTTACCATCATCAAAGTAGATTTTTTACTAAAACGCCTCATTTTTCCTTTTAAAAGCTTGTGCAAAAGTCTAATAATAGTTGGTTTAAAAGATTTTTATAGAGTTTTTAAAACTGCCTCGAATGTCGATGCTATGCTATTTTGCTACGTATGTATGTAATTATGTTATAGCAGTAAGTATATTTAAGAGGAAACAATCAATAGAATAGTTTCAACAGAAACGTTATCTGGTTGTATCTTTTTAAGTTTTTATAGTAAAAAGTAAAGTAAAAATTATTTATTAGAACACCAAATCATTATTATAAATTAAAATCAAAATAAAAATTTTTGGAACAAGATAATAAAAATAAATACAAAATAATTACAATAATACAGTTTTATACTACATATACAAGTTGCAACTGAGTTCATATGACTCAGACTTGCTATGCTATGATGGTGCCTAAAAGGCCACAGCTCAACATATTGTAGCCAGAAAATTTGGCAACGTTGATTGCGTTTTAGCTGGAACCTCAGGTGTAATAATAATTATAATAAATAAAAAAAGAATAGGGTAGGTAGGTGTAAAAAATAAGCTAAATAATCATATTTTTATGACGATTATAAATAAATAATGAATAATAATATGTCAAACTGGTACGGCAAATATATATGGGGATATATTATATTGCATATCAAATAAATAATCGCCTATCAATACATACTCATCATTTATATTCTTTTTTGCATCAAATAACTTACTTCACTACAGATAAACTAAATGTTTAACAAAACTCAAACTGCAGATAATTCGAAATTACACATCAATATGACATTCCTTTTTTCCTCATAATGCAATACAGTTAAATTTTTTTTTGTACAAAAATACTACATGCATAGCATAAATACTGACTGCACATCAAATTTACCATATTTCATAGCAAAATAACTATCCCAGTCGCATATTAACCAGTAAGTACAACAAAATCTGTTCATCATATTTGTCTTAATTTTCAAGAAGCCATGCTCGGTAAATTTAATGATTATTATAACAAAAAAATCCTTTTACATTGCATTATTTCTAAAAGCAGAACAACTTAACTGAAAAACTTCGCGCGTTTTTCGTCACTGGAGTAAATAATATAAAAATAAAAGCTATAGTTATGGCATAGGTCAATTATGGGTAAAGTAGTAGGTTAGGTTAGAACTGCGCCCCACCAACGGGTGTCCCGCGTTGTCGTCGCGGTGGGGCTTAGTACCCGTGGCGCCCTCCACGCCACGGCGAAGCCAAGTGGACCCCAGAGGGGGGCTGCTCTTCGGGCTTTGGACGCGAAGCCCATGTGGAAGCAGCCCATGTTGCAGGGCCCTTATGGGGGGGTCTGCAACAGGTGGGCCTGCAGTGCTGGCGTGAGGTAGTCGGCACTGCGGCCGAGGAGTTGCGGGGCCGCGGCGGGAGAGGACTGTCGGTGTTTCGTTGCCGCTTTCCCTACCTTCCGCGGTCCCGGCGGGGCCGCAGCCGTTAGTACTGCGGCGTGGTGGGCGGTGGGACGAACATCTGTCTCACCGCGGAGGGCCAGGCCGTCTGATACGAAAGTGTCTGACGGCTTTGCACGCGGTCCTCGGTGCCGGTCCCCCCACATTTTGGGGGCCATGAGGGGCCTGCCTAGGCGGGCGAGAGCCGGGCTGCGGTGTCGGCGCAAGCTGGCACTGTGGCCCGGTGGTTTACGGGGCCGCGGCGGGAGAGGACTGTTGGTGTTTCGTTGCCACTTTCCCTACCTTCCGCGGTCCCGGCGGGGCCGCAGCCGTTGAACTGCGGCGTGGTGGGCGGCGGGACCGACCACCTGTCTCGCCGCGAGAGGACCAGGCCGTCGGACATGGGGAATGTCCGATGGCTTTGCACGCGGTCCTCGGCGCCGGTCCCCCCACATTTTGGGGGCCATGAGGGGCCTGCTTCGGCGGGCATCGCCGGGGGGGTTGTGGATGTAAAGGCTGTGCCAGATTCCCATGACCCCCCCATCAAGGCGAGTGCGGGAGCACCGTGGGGTTTTAGTGGGTATTCCCGTGCCGTTTACCATCTTCAGGCACGGGCGAGTCCCACATAACCACTCTGCCCTTCCCGGGGTGGGGTGGCGTAAATGCATTTCCCCACGTAAAAAAAAAAAAAAAAAAAAAAAGGTTAGAACTGCGACCATAACATAGCGCGAGCCGAGCGAGCGAAGCGAGCGTGCCGCGGCAGCGGCCGGCGAGTGCTAGCTAATCTTTGTGATACTCCGACCCCTTTTTGAATCTACCCACTAAATAAAATAATATTATACTACCTACCAATTTCTTACTAACATAGATCGTAACAGACGACAGTACGTGGCGCCACCTGCAGAAGCTAAAAATGTGCCTATTGGGCAAAAAAGGAAGCGTGGACGCCCCGCGAAAGCAAGACCCGCTTTAATAATTCAATAAATTACAATTTTGTATCTAATTTTATATTTTTTTTTGCTGATCTCATTATGTGATAATTAATAAATAATAAGATGACTGTGACTAATAAAATGTTGTTTGATCTAGAAAAACTGCTGTAAATATTATAAAAATAGAGGCTATATTTAAAAGAAAAAGAGTTAACATGTATAATGTGCATTAAGATTATTAGTTGTGCATTGATAAAAAAGCTTTTACTTTAGGAAAAATTGCTGTGCGCTGTGAAAATAAATTGTAGTGTGTTTAGTGATATTTTGAGTTGAATATTTTGTTGTGCAATCAGTAATTTTGATGGGAATTCGGTATTTAATTGCATAGAAAAAGGATATTTTATGATTTGCGTTTAAATACTACCCATATATATGTAGTTGATAAAGTCAAATTAAAAATGGCATGGAAAGACTAAAATAAAATTAAAAGAAAAAAATGGGGACAGTTTCACTATCTAAAACACTAAAATACAATCATGTTTGTTTGTGCCGTGCATGCAGTTTGTATGTTAGTCAATCAAAGGTTAGAAAACATTACAAAATGCCACGAACAAACATACATTTTGAATATTTAGATATTAACGGCACAAAACAAATGTTGTATCTCGAAAAATAAATAACTAAATCTAATTGGAATACTCGACATAATTAATAAACATGAATAATAAAAGTTATATTTTCTTTTACCTTTAACTGGACGTGTATGATAGGCACCAAAGACTTCCTTCCAATAACATACAATACAGTGAACTGTTTTGTGTAATTGTACTTGAGACATTTTACCTTGAGGATAATATTGAGAATTAAAGTAATTAATGTTGTTTATTGGATTAAAAACTGTTATAATAATTAATGACTTGTTTCTGACTAATATGTAAATGCTGTAAAAATAAATATTTGTTTATCGAGACATAATGTACCACTAAGTACAAGAGAAGACATCCCGAACAAATAATAATAGGTCTTTACCGTCTTTACTGTTCTGCAGTACTTGCCATTTCAAATCAAAGTAATTTTTGTTTGGCTATGAATTCAAATTTCAAATTAATTTTATTTAAAAAAAAACATGGAATTTTTTTTCTAAAAGTAGTCATTTGTTTATTTATAAGTGTTACATTTTCATCGCATTTCAAGCTTTTTCGTCATCATGGATACGTTAAAATTCGAGTAATTATGGAATATGAGGTTGCCTGGAAGATATCACTTTATAGTGACAAGGCCGCCCATTGTGCATGTTTCAATTAGACTGTGTATCACAATTAAAATGTACTTTGTCTTTGGGTACAATAAAGAATTCTCTATCTATCTATCTATAAGTACCGTCGAGGCAGCAACGCGACATAAGCGGCACGCAAAATCAACGACGTTTACGGAGCTAACACTACAAACCAACGCACCATCTGTTATTGGTTTGCTCGCTTCTGTTCTGGGAATTTCGACTGAAAAATGAACCTCGCAGTCGTTCGAAGACTTCGGTCGACAGTAATTTCATAATTTCATAATTTATTTATTTCTCTTTACAAATGGATCAGTACACATTATTTCATACACTTATTCGGAAGTCAATGATGAATTAAAGGCGATTGTGGAAGCTGATGATACACAATCTACGGCTGAATTAGCAGCAGCTTTCGACGTTAGCGTCAAAACAATATTGGTCCATTTGCGTCAAATTGGCAAGGTAAAAAAGCTTGACAAATGGGTGCTTCGCGAACTTAATGATCGCCAGCGCGAAGTACGCGTCGAGACGTGCCTTGCACTGCTCAACAGACACACAAATGAAGGAATTTTGAACCGCATTGTTACCTGCGATGAAAAATGGATTCTGTTTGATAACCGCAAGCGATCAGCAAGTTGGTTGGATCCTGGTTCAGCACCAAACAATGCCCTGAACGAAAACCTACCCCTAAAAAGTGATGGTCACTGTTTGGTGGTCTAGTGCCGGTGTGATTCATCACAGCTTCTTACAGAACGGGGTGAGCATTATTGCAGATGTGTACTGTGAAGAACTAAACACAATGATGACTGAGACATCTCTAACCAGCATTGGTCAATCGCTCGTCTCCGTTACTCCTGCACGACAACGCGCGACCTCATACTGCACAGTAGACGATCTCCAAGTTGCAAGAACTGTGGTTGGAAGTTCTCCGTCATCCACCCTACTCACGAGACCATGCGTCTATAGACTACTTCTTGTTCCAGAATTTGGATAACTTCTTGGCGGAAAAAAAATTGGGTGCGCCAAAGTTCACCTAAAGTTTCAACTCCGATAATATTGGAAAGCCGAAAATGTTCTTCCTAACATTTTTCATCCTAACAATTACAATTCCTAACTACTCTGTCACTAATGTTCATAATTCGAAGCATTCAACTTCCTAATGTCGGTAGCAATAAACATCTATTGTACTTTTATTAGTTTTCCTATATTTTTTCAGCATAACCATCTTTTACACTATTATTCAAAGTCATAATCTTTACTGTCTTAATCTTTAGCTTTTATTTTGTGTAATCTGATTGTTACACAAAATAAAAGCTATAGTTATAGCATAGGTCAATTATGGGTAAAGTAGTAGGTTAGGTTAGAACTGCGACCATAACACAGCACGAGCCGAGCGAGCGAAGCGAGCGTGCCGCGGCAGCGGTCGGAGAGTGCTAGAATCAATCTGTTTTTTAAAATAGGTGTAGTACTATTTTTACTAATTTGCAACAGTTCTTAAATAGGTGCTCACTATGAAATATGTTAGTGAACATATTTTGGTGCACATTCAGTATATTTGGTGGAACAAAGGCAAAATTAGTTAAATTATATGGGAATAAATTGAAGCACTTTTAAATACCATCCATTATGTTTAGGGATAAAAGCGTTCTGATAAAAAAAAGTAGGAGTTTAAATGTATTTACATTAATGATATTAGTAATAACAATTTTCGGAAACATGAGTGTTATGAACAACACCGGTAGCACTACAAATAGTATGAATAAAAACTTTAGGATGAAAAATTTTAGGAAGAGTGATCATTCGGATTACAAATCGTTAGGAAGAACAGTTTCGGGAAAAGAACTTTAGGTGAGCCAATATGGACCCAAAAAAATTAAATACCCGAGAGGCGGTACAAAATGCCTTTGAAGCATTTGTTGCCTCCCGTCCAGCTGATTTCTTTAAGAAGGGCATCAATAAACTGCCACTGTGTCGGCAAAGATGCATTGATTGCATGGGTGATTGCTTCGATTATTACAAATAAAAAATATATGAAAATAATTCGTTTAAATTTTTCATACAAAACGGCAATTTCATAGGTAAAGACCTAATACTCCACACGACCTTGGCACATTAGCAATGGTGCGTTCAGTTACTTGACTACAGTCAAAGCAAGTGCGCGTCAAAATTGAGTGAAAATAAAGGTTATTAATTAATAATAAAACAAACCGATATAATCAATTATGGTATTAAGGCTTTGCACGCTTAAAAATGCTGAAAATACGGAATAACCCGTTTTTTTCGTAATGGTTGCAGTTGCAAAAAGATATGTTATTTAAAATTGTATTAAGCAGAGCACCTTGTTGTCAAGAAAAAAAAAATTGTTTAAATGTTGGTTAAAAACTTGTACTAAGTCTTCTTAAAAAAGAAAACCCTCTTTTCTTTTATTCTATTGGCCACATGGAAGACAAAATGAATTTAGTACAGTAAATAAAAAGAGGCGCGCAGCATCTCTTGTATTCAGATTTTTTTTTGTTCACTATTCAAGAAATAAATTAACAAGGTTCATACTATTTTGGAACCTTATTAAATGCGCCAACTTTGACACTATTTGTCTAACTCGACTAGTTCTTTTTTTTAAGAACAATTATTCAAAGCTGGGCTATGAATTATATTTGAATCTTTGGTTGGACAAAAAGGAATAGGACGCAATTTTTTTTTTGACCTGTGTTAAAAATATAGTAGTTACTTAATTAGTTTTATCCTTAAATTTTGTAATATTTTGACTTTATAGCGACATTAAGGGTGAAGCTGCACCGCGATAACATCTCAACCGTGATTTAATGCAACGCTGCGGTGAGAAGGCATGAAGATTATCTCTCTCTTTGCTAATGGAGCCGCTAATCAATTATTTTCATAATAAATGCCTAAAAGTTGTTATTAAAGAACTAATTAACAGTTCTGTCAAACATTGTCGATTTATCGACTAAACACACCATCAGTACCGAAACGGAAAAAGCGGCATTTACCCTCATAGTAACTAACTTCTCATATAAACATATATCCTCCATTTTACCGCCTTGGGCAGTTATTTCGCTGGAAAATCTTTCTCAAAGTTCATTTACGTCTTAAAAGGAAACTATGTGCTGAATTGTATGCATTTTCCTTTCACTTCCAGTGACGAACCTACCACATAAACTTACAGGCCATAATTTGTCCCCTTAGAGATAAAATACGAAGATAAAACAAATACCAGATTTTACGTTAATCCACCAGCTACACAACATACAGATAGGCAGACAGACATCCAAAAAAATATGTTTTGTCTTTTACTGCTGTTATAAAGAGCTTGATTGCTCGTATTAATTTTGTTTAAGTCTCTTTAATGTACAAACATGGCCAATTTACAATTTTATTAAATTTTAAGAGGAATTTTTAAATAATACAGTGAATCAGATACTAAATTTTTATATATACTGTACTTAAAATTATTATCAATAGATAAAGTTTATATAAATTATAAAAATAATGTCCAGCAAGCTCCTATTCGGTTTTTTGCCAACAAAATGATGCATTATCACCACCTTTTATTAACCTTATATGCAGATGCAGGTAGAGCAGCGGACAAAAGCTAATATTCATAGTCAGTGCTATCAGTTGTCGGTACATCTCGGCACTTGCCTTCAAAGTATTTTTGGCCTGCAGGACATGTATGCGTGTCCAAAGCTCCTTGATCGTTATCATTGGGTACCATGTGAGGTGATAGTACGGTTTCAAACAATTCCAATATTTTTTCATCGGATCCACTTGATGATTTAGCCACAACCATTGTTAAGGTAACCATTATAACCAGGAAAGTCAGATACTTCATTTTTGCTGCTTAATGTTTCTTGACCTGTAAAATAATCAAGAATTATTAATGTAGTTTGAACAATGTATAGCTTCCTTACTGAGAGTAATTCGCTTAATTTATAAAGACTGTCTGTGGCGTATCTCATTTTCTTAAAATACATAGTTTTTATAAGGGCACGTTGTTCACGCTCTACTACTATGAATTTAGTTTTACATGACCCTTCCCAGTTAGGAGTACAGTACTTTAATACAGACTGAGCCAAAGCAACGTAAGTTAGGAGTACAGTACTTTAATACAGACTGAGCCAAAGCAACGTATATATCTTTGAGCATATTTCTAGAGGTGTTATTGTTACTAATTATATTTTTTGGCACAATATGTCTTAGCGTACTAAATATCCAACACAGTTTTCTAACTCTCCTAGCAACTTGTTGGCCTACAAATGAAGTGTGGGTGTGTTATTCACCTCTGTCACACCATTGTGGATAATATAGGCGTGAAGTAGTGTTGATGTTATTTCTTTTATAATGTTAGTTATATAAATATGAGCTTAATTATAATTACTAAGTCCTTATTAAACTTGTGACGGTAATAAAGTCAATGCTATGCTATTGTGCTATGCTATGTATATGTGTTATGTTGTCATTACTGTAAGTACCTTCAAGAGGACAATTAATAATGTATTTTCAATAGAAACGAAATCTGGTTGTAACTTCAATATTTTAAAGTTTTTATCCACCTTAATAACTGAAAAATACATGTTTGTTTGAGCCGTGCATGCAGTTTGTATGTTATCCAATCAATGGTTAGAAAATATTACAAAATGCCACGAACAAACATACGTTAAAGTAATATAGATATTAACGGCACAAAGCAAATGTTGTATCTCGAAAAATAGATAACTAAATCAAACTGGAATACACGACATTATTAATAAACATGAATAATATAAGTTATATTTTTTTTTACCTTTCACTGGAAATGTATGATAAACACCAAAGGCTTCCTTCCAATAACACACAATACAGTGAACTGTTTTGTTTTATTTCATTTAATATAATTTACCTTGAGGATATATTGAGAATTAAAGCGGTTAATGTTGTTTATTGGACAAACAAGCGTTATGATAATGACTTATCTATTACTAATATGATAAATACTGTAGAAAATAATGTTTATTCATCGAGATATTATGTACTCAACACTAGAAGACATCCCGAACAGTTTTTTACTCCACACAAATTTTAAATTAAAATTTATTTTTGTCCTTAAATTGTGTGATATTTTGACTTAATAGCGACATTAAGGGTGAAGCCGCACTGCGATAACACCTCAGCCGTGATTTAAGGCAACGCTGCGGTAAGAAGGCATGAAGATTATCTCTCTCTTTGCTAATGGAGCCGCTAATTAATTATTTTTATAAGGTTTTCATTATAAATGCTTTAAAGTTGATATTAAAGGATACTAACAGTTCTGTCAAACAGAATAAATAGAATTTACCCGTAAGGTAAATATCACATCAAAACCATCCATATTTTACACAAGTTGAACGTGTAAAATATGGATGGAATGTGACTTTGCCCACGTGGAATTCAATATTTCCATGCTATTTACTACATAATTAAGGAACTTTTCTCATACACTTTCAATCCCAAATTTACCTTGGGGAATGAAATTTCCATAACATCTATATTATGTTAATTTATGTCGTCGAGGAAACCTATATGAGGGATTTTGTGCAATTTCCTTCAAAATTGAATAACTTCTCATATAAACTTACATCCTCCATTTCACCACCTTAGGTAGTGATACTTCCAAAAAATCTATCTCACAGATCATTTACGTCATGAAAGAAAACTATGTGCAGAATTTGATGCATTTTCCTTTCATTTCTAGTTATGAACATCCCACATAAACTTACAGGCCCTAATTTACTCCCTTAGAGATAAAATTTAGCGACACCAGCTACACAGCGGTGCGGTGCGGTCTTGCGTGATGCGCGTACCAACATACAGACAGGCAGACAGACATCCAAAAAAATATGTTTTTCTTCTACTGTTGTTATAAAGAGCCTGATGGCTCGTATCAATTTTGTTAAAGTATCTTTAATGTACAGACATGGCCAATTTACAATTTTATTAAATTTATAGAGGAATATTAAAATAATACAGTGAATCAGATACTAAGTTTTTATATATACCGTACTTAAAATTATTATAAATGGGTAAAGTTTGTAAAATGATAGAAATAAAGTCCAGCAAGCTCCTATTCGGTATTTTTACTAACAAAACGATGCATTATCACCACCTTTTATTAACGTTGTGTGCAGATGCAGGTAGACAGCGGGCAGGTAGACGTCGTAGGCACGGGAGTCCCACATAGCCACTCTGCCCGTCCCCCCACGGGTAGGGTGGTATGCGTAAATGCATTTCCCCGCGAAAAAACAAAACAAAAAGGTAGGTAGAAGCTAATATTCATAGTCAGTGCCATGAATTGTCGCTACATCCCGGCACATGCCATCAAAGTATTTTTGGCCTGCAGGACATGTATGCGTGTCCAAACCTCCTTGCCCGTTATCATTGGGTACCATGTGAGGTGATAGTACGGTTTCAAACAATTCCAATACTTTTTCATCGGATCCACTTGATGATTTAGCCGCAATCATTGTAAAAGGGACCATTACAACCAGGAAAATCAGATACTTCATTTTTGCTGCTTAATTTTTGGACCTGCAAAAAATAAAAAATTACTTTAACTTCCTTTTGATTATGTTTATAGCATTTAGCTATGCTTAGCAAATTATACTAAGAAACAGTTGAAAAATAATGGAACCGGCAGGATATGAACCTGTAATCTTTTGCACACCGGGCAGTCGCCTTAAACAACCAGCTACGGTCGCCTCTTGCCAGGAACCTAAATTTCTCAACTGTAGGTTACGTCATTTCGTGACGTCACATCCATTTATTCCTATCTTAAGTAGGATACAAGAACAAGAAGGTCTTGGTTACAAATCCTGCTAGTTCCATATTTCTTTCAACTGTTTCTTACTAAGAATTACTTTGCACACATATTTACACATCAAGCGTAATCAATTTATCAATTAACATTTTTTTATTATCTACCTGACACAGTAACATAATATATAGGTATAATTCAGAATGTTAGTAAAAAGTTAAAATAAACAACCGAGGCAAAACATAGTAAAACAATGTTCACTTCCCTAAAATACCACCATGTCATACATATTACCTATGTTATACAAATACATTCTTTTAAATTTTGTTTTTTAATTTTTCTTTTAAAATTAATATTGATTTTTTTTAAAGCTATACATTTCCAGTATTAGATGGTCTTACATTCTATATAATTATATTATAAACTGTAATCCGAGATCAGCTTATACCAGAAATGTATAGCTTAATAGTGCAAGTATTTATTATTAAATCGAATGGATTAAATAAATCAATTATTTTTTTATAATATTTTTTGATAAAATTGTATATTATTATGTCCTTATTAAACGTATGCCGGGAATAAGTAGTATCTAACAAATTAACATAATATTATCACACCATAGATACATTGTGTTATTTTGTTTGTTCTACATAATTGCGAGTGGTTAATACAGAATCGAACCACACAAATTTTAAATCTCGCCCAATATAAATAAATATTTCACAACTCACACACAACGCTATCTAGTCCCAAACTAAGCAGAGCCTGTACTATGGGTACTAGAATAACTGATACTAATACATATATACCTTTCTTTCGTAAATACATACTTATTATACATAGAAACACCCAGACTAAGACAAACCCCCATGTTCACGCACACAAAGATTTAAGTGGGAATCGAACCCACGACCTTTGCGTCGCAGGCAGGCACACTACCCACTCCGCCATCTGGTCGTCAAAAGACAATTTCTTGTTGTGTATGACGTACAAAATATCTTTAATAATAGGTATACGAAATCATTTAATGTAATTATTAAAAAACAAATTATAATATGAGTTATAAAAATTCTTACCTTTAACTGAACATAGTAAACACCAAAGACTTCCTTCCAATAACAGACAATACAGTGTACTGTACTGTATTAAGACAGTTAACCTTAAGGATAATATTAAGTATTTATGTGATTTATGTTGTTAATTGGAAAAACAGCCATTTTGTTTGTCTTATTTCTGAATAATTATTATGTAAATGCTTATTACGTATGCGTCAGACGCATACCTTTGGACCAAGGATGTTAAGGATATGAAATTTCGGATACGGATTGCTTACGGATATACGATTGATTATTATACCGGATATGGATTCGGATGCGGATATTAATTTATTTCGGATTATCCGTTAGTTTCGGATAATTTCCGTTACGGGTTAGATTTTTAAGGCATATAGAAGTGAAATACATATAGCTAATAAAATGGTTTTATTTATATGTCACAATTTGGTACAAATTACGGCCGGCCGATCAAAACAATTTGTAATAACGTGTCTCGATTAGGCTCCGCCCCTATCCGATATTATCTGAATATTTATTTCGGATTCGGTTACGATTACGGAGCTCCCTAACATCCCTGCTTTAGACTCGCACGAGCCTTGGCGCAGCGACAGCAATACAGTGCGGTGCACGTCGCGCCATACAACAATTTTTACCGGATGTATGCACTTTCGTTCCTAACATCGGGCGATAGTCACCTATCTTAGGCTTTAGAAATTTAAATTCTTATTGTAATTTCTTTTTAAAAGTCTTATTAAGTTTAAGTCAATTTGATTTCCTTTCAACCTTCTGGCGGCGGCCAACGTAATTTGCTTACCAATGTTTGTCTGTTACGTTTTAACATACCTATAAAATAAACTTCTGAATTTACACCCTTGATGAAAATTGGCATAACAGAAGTTGAAGTTCTGCAGAAGAACACTCAAGCTGACTTTGTTTTATCTAACTGCAATGCAGGTTATATTATAGTGGCAGAAAGCTTACTATACAAGATGTCTATTACATTGTTTGTCAATTGAAATTGAATTGGCTTAAAGGTATCTCTAGCTATAGTTTTGGATGTTTTTTTCTATTTACATCGAACGACGCAAAACAGCGCGCTACAAATGCTTGAAGCGCTCTTATAGGCTCTAATGTCAAAATGTATCGATCAACGGTCAATAGATGTATATGTAAATAATAAATATATAAATAGTAAATCTTTATTTGACACACACAATAAAACAGTACATAGTAGGATACTTAATATAACTACAAAAGATATCATAATATTATTATAATGTTCAGCTGGAACTTAAAATAGGAAATCCTGTGCTATAAGTATCAGCAGCTTCCAGTTTCCCAATTAAGCTAAGTACGAATAGGAATACCTACTCAATTTACAAAATCAATCTTATTTTTATTTTCTTAGTTAAAATTAAAGAATTTAAGTACTATTTGGTAAACCTCATGTAATAACATCCTAACTCACGTCATACAGGTAAATGCTCGTACGGTCGTGTAGCATCTTTAACTGAGCAACTTCAGCGACTAAGCGCGCCATCCGAACCAAAACAGAAAAAAAATATCCATAAAACATTCTTACCATGCTACCCAGAAGGCCTTTTGTCTTGTGTTCAGCGCATTCGCGCAGTTTCTTAGCTAGACAAGAAATTTATTTTAATTATATAATAATACTGTGATCGTTTACGTTCATTTATTTATTCATTTAGTCACGTGCGAATAAGGGCATTCAAGGAGTAGCTCGTGGCTAAGCCGGACCGTTAGATCTTGCAGGTTAAGCAATGCTAACCGCGGTCGGCCGTGGATGGGTTACCATGTCTACATTACGAGTTCGGAGAGCACGTTAAGCCGTTGGTCCTGGATGCCCTTTGAGATCTATGGCAGTCGGTACGCGTAGTCCGAGGTCAGAAAGTCTGACAACGTGTCTAACAATGAATAGCGTATTATCTTGTACTGGGAGCTGATGGCAGACACGAAAATGCTGATAATACTAAATCCATTAGACTAGAGGCGTACCTAAATCTCATTAGGAAAAAGACTCAAAAGATAGGTACAGTGGGCCAAGCAACTAGGTATGCAGGGCAAAAACTTCTACGCCATAGTGAAAACTGACTGCAATAGATATGCATGTGTGAAATTGATATTTAATAAGTGTAATATACTCACTATTTAGATATGTAACTCACTTATCCATAACTGGTGTAGTAAGTCTTTACTATGATATAGAAGTTTTTGCCCTGCATAGCTAACTCGTTGGCCCACTGTACCTAGTACAAACTCTGTTGAGTTTGGGATTTAATGATTTTGAGTGAATGCTATGTAATACTAAATAGGTAAGTACGTGTAAACCACAGTAATGTTTCAAGTGGAAACACACACTTATTTTGTTTACTGTACATAAAATAATGATGATTCGTTTATTAGGGATTACCGTAATGAATGAACAACTAGGAAAGGGTATGATACCTATAGTAACTGTGTTTGAGACAAAAAAATAAAAAAACACTGAAATATTGCGTTTTAAAGCGGTTGAACAAAATCAATGTATTTTTAAATCAACTTTTATTACTTTTTTTAGCTTAAAAGTAAGCAAACAATCGACCCAACTTTAGTTTCTGAAAAGATTTCGGATAATATAATGCTATAATTTTCTAAAAAGCTTCAAATAGGCTTTCGAATATGCTAGAGTAGAGTGATGATCGACCGTTTTTTATATATTCCTACAAGGTGTAGAATTGATATTTCAAGTAGATATAAGCAATAAGCCGAAAATCCCGAAAAGAGATGCAATTGAATGTACACTCTCAAATTAAAATAATTTTAAAATCGGTTTATCGCTTAACATTAAAAAAATACACGTCGAATATTGAACCTCCTTCTTATTAAAAGTCGTTTAAGTTATATGTATGTTGGCTATAGATAACAAAAAATGTTTGTCTAACTTGTAACACTTTATAAAGGTTTTAGGTTAAAGTTTTATTTGCCCTGAAACTCCACAGTTCAGAAGTAAAAACCTCAGATATTGACAACCGTTTCTTTTTTTCAATAGTTACTTCTATCTTCAATCTAAACAAGCTGTAAATCATTGAACACAACGATTGTAAACAATGCATTGTTTGTTAAGACTCAAGACTATAAAGGCAACGGATGGATAATGGTTAAGTCCACGATTTATACCAAAGCCAAGATTTACAGAAGTAATAAAACAAGAATCGACTGTAGATGCAGTTTTAATGAGCCGTGTAACTGAATAAGAAAGTGAGACTGTATAGAATATTTTCGTCTAGGTAACATATATATTTTTCAGAAGGGTATGGTAGAGATGTGTAACTCTTACATTTCACCTTTCACCTGTTAGTTCTAGGTTCCATATGTAAGATAGGTCATAAGCCTATCACCAACTACTGAACCTCTAATTGATTATTTTTATAGCATTTAGCTATGCTTAGCAAATTATACTAAGAAACAGTTGAAAAAGATATGGGACCGGCATGATTTGAACCTGCGACCTTACTGCACACGGGGCAGTCGCTTTAGCCATCCAGCTACGGTCGCCTCTTACCAGAACCTTAAATTTCTCAACTGTATGATACGTCATTTCGTGACGTCACGTTCATCCATTCGTTCATATCTTAAGTAGGATACACTGGATGGCTAAAGCGACTGCCCGGTGTGCAGTAAGGTCGCAGGTTCAAATCCTGGCAGTCCCATATCTTTTTCAACTACTGATCCATTTGAGAATTACCTGATAGAAAAATCCCATCATTTTTTTTTCCAAACCGTGAATCGATCCCAAGACCGCCGTGTTTTCATACTAACGTAATATGGGTTTAACTTTAGTATTATTAAGATTTTATCTATTTTTATAGATAAATCATATCTAAAATATTAAAATGCATGTTTGTACGTGGCTATTTTGTAATAATTGTTTTAAACATAAATTAAGTTACATACAAACTGTAAAATTAAATTAATAATTTTGAAAATTGCCTACAAAACATGCATTTCCGTGTTTTAGATGTGATTAGTCTATAAAAAAGAAAATAGCTTAAAAGTTAAACCCATATTACTTTTTTATGGAAAATAGCCTACCTATTGTTCCCTCTCAAATCGTAGACCTTCTTGCAATGACTCGGTGTATGACATTGTATGGTGAAATACCTAAAAACCGCATATATTAAAAGGGAAAACTCATTAAACTACGCGTTATTTACAATGCGTCATTTCGTTGGGGGTTTAAGGTTTGTTGACCTCGCAAATCATCAAACACATTTTGGTTAACAACCAGCTCAAGATTCCTCACGATGATTTACTGGTGGTAGAGCTCTTGTGAATGAGCTCGAGGGCGGCAGCACCACCGTCTCACCTTTAACCTGCCGCCAAATAGTAGTGCTTCCATTACCGTGTTCCGGTTTGGTGGTGAGATCAGGCCCTGAAATTACTGGCACATGAGGCATAACACCGTAGTCCTCAGCTGCAGCGACGCATCTACAATCTGCTTTTGTGGATTGTTGATGTCCATGGGCTGTACTCCACTTACCATCAGGTGGACTACACGCTCGTTCGCTGCAGGCGTAGTATAAAAAAAAAAAAACATAGCCGATTGCGAACAAATAATTTGTTCACTCAAATACAAGGCCTAGACTGCCTTGTTGGTCCTCGAGGTTCGCGTATGTGCCTCTCACCGCAGGCATTATTCCGTCCGAAAATTCTCAATACCAGCACGGAGGTGGGTTTGTGCCTGGCTCACCCCCTATCACATGAAACTTAAATTTAACAAGTGATGTGTGGATGTAATACACCTCTAAAGGAGGAAGGATGTGCCTTTGGGTAATATAGGCGTGATGTTTTGTTTGTATTATTACAATAAAGACGACCGGATGGCGGAGTGGGTAGTGTACCTGCCTGTGACGCCGAGGTCGCGGGTTCGATTCCCGCTTAAGACAAATATTTGTGTGAATTTACATGCGAGTTCGTCTTAGTCTGGGTGTTTCTATGTATAATAAGTATGTATTTACAAAAGAAAAGTATATAATGTATTAGTATTAGCTAATGTAGTACCTATAGTACAAGCTCTGCTTAGTTTAGGACTAGATAGCGTTGTGTTTAAGTTGTTAAATATTTATTTATTTATTTTTTTTAATAACTTTTCTGCTGAAACTCATAAACATAGTCATTCGAATTTGCAATCTTTTACAATGTAGATTCTCATTCGTCACATAGTTGTCGCTGCAACCAATCTTTACATCATCAAAAAACAATAGAAATAAATAAAATTGAAGTCTGTTTTTAATGTCAAAGTAACGCTGTTTTTTCCAGCTGGTATAGTTAATTGCACGATACCTACGAGTATGTCTAAAATACAGTTTTTTTAAGCTATTGCATAGCTTCTATCGCGGGCCTTGAGCGTGGAGAACGTATACAGAAAATCCGTAACGAAAATAACCTAACACCCCCCACTTCGACCGGCACAGCGGTGATACTTTTTAGTTTTGCCATCTATCGATGAATAGCAGAACTTTAAATGACTTTACTTTTAGTTCAGCAACTCGCCTCTAGGTGGCATTGGTTGTATCGGCGTTACTGCGCATGCGTAATCCCCCTCTTCGCCCCGCAATATTAATTAATCTTTTTGTCTGTCTGTCTGTTTGTTTGTATCGGTTAATCTTCTTACCGACTGAACCGATTTTGATCAAGTTTTAGATGCAGGTACAGTATAGAAGGCGCGTAACATAGCCTACCACGCAGACTATACCGCGGATGAAAATTAGTTTATTAGTTTAATAGCGCTAATCTTAATACTTCTAGTAGGATTTTAATTATTATTTTTGTGTTTGAAATTCAAACTACCAATGAAGGTTTTAAGATATTAAACATTAAATTAATAATTATGAAAATTGGGCGCGCACATTGGGTGATTTGACTATATAAAAGTTTAACCCATATTACTTTTTATGGAAAATAGCCAACCTAATTGTTCTCTCTCAAATCGTAGACCTTCTCACAATGACTCGGTGTATGACATTGTATGGTGAAATACCTAGAAAACCGCATATATTTACAGGGAAAACTAATTAAACCGCGCGTTATTTACCATGTATACTAGTAGGTAATTTAGTTGGTGGTTTAATGTTTATTCAAATTATGAAATACGGTTGTTAATCACGTAATGTTGGTCTATTTATCTTCACGGGAGCAGAGCAGTAGGGTTCAACGCGAGTTAAAACAAAGGAGCAGCTATTTATACAAAAGCAAAAGCTAGTATAATGTTATAACATAAAGATAAAATAATAATAATATCCGCAGAGACACTCAAGCGGCGCAAGTATAGTAATCTTTCAGGAGATTTCTCTATTTGCGCCGTTTGTTGTCGAGACGCTAGGTTCATAGGGTCAGAGTGTCCGCTTATTATTTAAAGATATTTCTAAGCGGTTAATCGACGCTTCACGTGATCGGAAGGCTGGCTTTTACTTGGCTCAAAGAATCAGCATTGCCATTCAACGTGGCAATGCCGTCAGCCTTCTGAACACGTTCCCTGCAGTCGAGGTCGATGCAGAGAATTTTTTTATTTTTATTAACTTAGATATAATTAATTAATTTAATATTAGTTAGAAATTTTATATTATTGTAAATAAAGTTAGAATCGTTGTAAAATAAATAAAAATAAATAATTTTATTAAGATAAAATTATGTCAATATTACCCAGAAGGGTGTGGCAGAGATGTTTAACACCCACACTTCACCTGTATGTTTAGGTCCCATATGACAGGTGACTAGATGGTCTGACGGAAAAAAAAAAAAAAATTGCGTACTACTCACCATGAGCTCTTACGTTCGACCCTCTGGAGGCGCAAAAGTGAAATTTTGGATTTTTCTTAAGGATTTTATCAGTAGCATGTGTGTGTTATGGCATCCTAAGACAACGAGTATATCAACAATAATTCTAAGCATTATCGGACCTGTTCCAAACAATTTAAACTTTCATAATGCCCTATATTTTCAAGATCAGTCGTAAATTCTTCCTGGTGTAAACTTTGTGATTAATTGCCAAAAGAAAACGTTAACGGCCGAGTTTTACGATTAACCCTCTAATTTGATTATTCATAACATTAGTCCTCCTGATACGGACACTTTATTTATAGGCGACATTAAATTGCTATAAAGTAGAGTCACTGAGCGAAGCAAAACTTCAGCTCTTTGATAAGTTATTAAAAACTTGGTTTTATTGCATTTTTGAAACGTTTATAGACGAAGTTTACGATGTTATTCATTTAAAATTTAAATGTTGAATAAACAATTATGCGGTGGAATAAATAGGACATTTATAAACACGCGTACGGTCGTTGGTTTTGTTTTAATTTGATAGCGTATTACTACATTTTAAATTGTAATCAACCTGCATCTGCTTTTGGTTTAACGCCTTTTATGATTGATTAATTTTCTTTCATTAAATATTTACCTATTTATTTTATATTTTTTTCATTTTCATTTATTTTTAAATGACGCCCGCACAAGTTATCTCTCCTGCGTCGCAGGGGTGTTCACAAACATAAATAACACACACATAAAGCACACCCAGAGTCAGCACAAATCTTTGTAGATCACACAAAGATTTGTCCCGTGTGGGGATCGAACCCACAACATCAGCGCAAGTGGAAGCGGCGAGGCCACCGCTTAAACCACTTTTTTTTTTTTTTTTTTCGCGGGGAAATGCATTTACGCATACCAACCCCACCCGTGGGGGGACGGGCAGAGTGGCTATGTGGGACTCCCGTGCCTACGATGTTAAACGGCACAGAATACCCACTAAAACCCCGCGGTGTGCCCTCGTCGCCGAAAGATGGTGGGTCAGCGAGCCCCGGATCGATATTATATCCACGGGGCTCGCCGCGGCGACCGTGCCCAGTCCGACCATTGACCGGGCACCCGACCCTTCTTGGTCCTACTCCCGTAGCGACGCCCCGGGCACACCCAGGGCGTCACTCCGTCGCGGAAGGCATCAGCGGGCGGCAGAAAATCCCCCTTCCACCGCCCGCGGCCTCGCTCAGGGCGGCATTAGGTGCGCGGCGTACGCGCGCCTTCGCCGCCCAGCTCGCCGGCGGCGGAGCGGATCAGCCAGGAGAGAGTCCTCCCTGATCCGCTCCGCCGCCTCCTTCTGCGAGATGACATCCTCACAGAAGGATGCGACCGCATCCCACGACCCCGCGCTGCTCATTGCCGCGACCACGGCCGGCAGCGAGAGGTCGTTCCCAATGACCGCGGTGAGATCCCGGCGCTGCACCTCCCAAGCAGGACACTGCTCGAGAGTGTGCTGCGCCGAGTCCTCACCGCAGTCGCAGTGGTGGCACATGGGGCTCGCCTCCCTCTTCAGCCTGTGCAGGTACTTCCCGAAGCAACCATGCCCGGTCAGCACCTGCACCAGCCTGAAGGAGAGAGCCCCATGCTGCCGCCCTGCCCACTCCTCAAGAATCGGCCGGAGCGCCTCCACGGTCCTAAAACCAGCCCGTGGAGCCCCCAGCCGATTCCCCCACCGGATCATCAACGTCCGGTGGGCCTCCTCCCGCCAAGCTCGCAGCTGCTCGGGCATGGGGACAGAACCCTCGGCCCGAGCAGCTGGGCCGCGCCTGTATACTTCGGCGAGCACTTCCGCATCCAAATCCCACGGGGGTGTTCCGGCCAAACCGCTTAAACCACTGCGCCAACCTCTATTATATTGTTTTTAATTAATTTATTTTAATTATCTTGTTTGTCGTTTACATATTTTTGTTTTTTCCTTTTGCGGAAAATATTATTATTGTTTGCTTTTAATTTGTGACATATCACTAATCGATTTTCCTTGAATAACTAAATTATTAATACAAATGTCATGGTTGATGAATATAGAAATCAGCATGCAATTAGTACCCATGACGTTGTGTGATATTAATTTTATACTGGTGGCAATGAGAAATATATATTATATTAAAAATAAATATATTACTAATAAATAAATATTTTATGTTTAAAACGAGCAAAACTGTGGATTAATTTATTGCACAAAAAATATGAAGGGCCTCATGAAAATAATTTTAAAGGCAAAAACTTTTCAACACTTATAATAATGGAAATTTATGGCCACGAGTTTTTACTATTTAGACAGTTAGGGTATTATTTATAGCTTTAAGTTTGATTATTGTTTTAAAAGTATTTTTTTAAGAATCGGCCTTACTCACAAAAAAAGTTTTTTTTAACCAGCTGTTATGATACAATATAGCTTCTAATTAAAATACAAAACAGTTTTTATTTAATTAGCACTAGGCGACTAGGGTGGAATTACACTTTGATTGCTAATTGGACCCATACCAGACCGATATTGATTAAATAAAAATATCAACAAATCATTATCTATTAAAATTTACCATATTTTTAAATAAATTGTAAGACTAAGACTTTTAAATTATTTTTAGCTTAATTTATTCTAACTTGTATACCTAATTTATTCTGATTAGTATTGTAATTTTTCTGTTTTATTTTTGGTTATTGTGCTATGTGTAATGAAATATGTTATAAGCCATGATTGTAGTGTAACTGAATTGTGATATTGGGACCTTGTACCTTGAAAATAAAGAAAAAAAATAAAAAAAAAATATTGCTACATTTAAATAGTTAAATAAACATAGACATTACGAGTAGGCAGGTATAGAGCCTGATACTTAGCTGAACAGGTAGCAACCAGAAAAACGAGTTTTTTAGACAATACTTTTATAACGTTAATGAACTTGAGTCAGCGCTCCAATGGCCAACAAGTTGTTTACTAGTCGGTGTCTACAAAAGTGGCTATCGTGTCATTAGTTTCAGTTAAATTTAAATGCATTTAAAAACCATTCAATGCATATACTACATGCAGTATATTTCATTCATATTGGGGTGCATGAAAGGAGCCTCCCCGAGTAACGTACACAACGATTCCTTACGTTCGGCGCACCCTGGGCAATTCGCGAGTTCTTCAAAGCGACTTGGCTAATCCTTTCACCACGATGGCAAGTCAAAATAAAATTTCACTCAGCCATCGACACGACGAAGAAGAAGAAGAAGAAGTATATTTCAAATGGGCACAAGTAATGTTGCACTTTTTATTAGTTTTTATATTAAATGATTGGAATTAATAGTTAATCCGACTAGTTGGGACATCTCTAAATTTAACGTGCATAATAATATGTCACCATTCATTTGTCGCTGCGAAGTCTCGGGTTCAATTATTGGTCGGGCAAAAATGTAATTTGGGATTTATTTCCGTCAGATCTCAATAGCAGCACAGATTTGTGCCCGATAAAAGGCAATCGACTCGCCCCCTATTACATGGGACCTAAACATAACAGGTGAAATGTGGGTGCCACACACCTCTACCCTCTCATTTCTGTGAATATGAGCGTAATGCTAAGTTATGTGTCATTTATTTATTATATTTATTTTATTTATTTCATTTGACGACCGGATGGCGGAGTGGATTATCTTGGTCTGGGTGTTTCTTTGTATATTAAGTATGTATTTACAAAAGAAAAGTATAAATGTATTAGTATCAGTTATTCTAGTACCCATAGTACATGCTCTGCTTAGTTTGAGGTTTTGTGTAAGTTGTGAGATATTTTTTTATTTTTTTTATTGTCACCTTTAACTAAAGAGTTCCTCTTTCTTGAAGTAATTTCCGATGGCGGTAAATACACCTTGCTAGTTGACAATACATCGCGTGAGGAGAGAAACCAATTACTTCTGAAGTACTCACTCGGTTTGTCTTCTTGCAATTAGAGGAATTCCTAGACGGCAGCCTGTGGGAGAGTTATTCCGACTCGCTAACATCATTTAAGTAAACTGTATGTCTTGGACACCTACTATTGTTTTCATTGGCAAACGATAGTGTAGTGAGTATAGCTAAAATTATAGAACACTATGAGAAGGTTACAAAAGAAAGTCATCTGCTATGATTTTTCTGAAAGCTTTCAAAGAAGCTGTAGCACGTAGCTTTATTTGGTAGCACTTAAACTAAAGTAGGTCACTTGATACAGTGATTTAAATGACAGTGGCCAAAAAGTATTAATATTGATTGTGATAACCAATTTGTATTTTTTGGTTTTATCGTATTTCTTTTAACAAAGAAGAAATGGAATCATTAGGGGGAATAATTGCTTGGATGTTTTCCACACAAAAGCATTATTGGTTTCACTATAATATTATTAAGTTTTTATCTATTTTTATAGACAAATTATAAAAATAATTAAAAACTAAATATTGTTAAAGTAAAACCCATATTACGTTAGTATGAAAACTCAGCGCTCGGGAGTCTGTCCATAAAACACTTAGCAATTTTAACACTACATCGTAAACGTTAACGTTATCGTATAGTTGTGATAGTAAAGCATTTTCTACCGACCTCGTAGTAACACTTTTCGTTCCATATCTACTTTCATATGAAATATATTCAACTACATAATTCATTTTTTAGGAGCTGCATTTCAGTGATGGTTTGTGTTTCCGTTTTGCGGTAATGAGTGTTTTTAATTGCGGAATGTTATTACATCCGCAATTAAACACCGCACATGGTGGGTTCGAATTTTTCAAGTGTTTCGTGGAATTGTCCGTTTGGCCCTGAAGTTTTTGCTCTAGTAGTAATTTCGTTTCTCATGGACTAAACTTCTTCTAAAAATATTTGCCTTTGTTTATAAGTGTTCGATTTTAAAAACCTAAATTTCAAATAATTTTCCTAAGAATAACAGTTACGTGTATTGCGTGTATTAGGCAATCGAGCTGAAAGCGATTCTATCAATCGCTTAAACTACTAATCATTTTAGCAAATGTGCCTCTTACCGCCAAGTCTCGGGTTCGATTCCCGGGTCCAGCAAAGTGTTAATTGAGAACTTGCCGTCAGAAAACGTCTGCCATCCCCTTCTGTGTAATTTAGGCGTGATGCTATAATGAACTGGAGGTTAAACTGCTTTATTTCAATTTGATTTAAAATGTAAAATTTACATTATCTAAAATGGGATTGAAATTTATACTTTTTATACAACCACAATTATTAACTAAACATTAAATATCCAATAAATGCATAGTTTATTACAGGCTACATCTAACTTAACAGTATTCAACCTATGTAGCTTTAATATAAAATAATATTTAAAAATAAGCAGAAAATCTGGTAGATCTTATAAATACAAACACTTCATTTTTATAATGCAAGGGCAAGAAGAAGCTCTAAAAACAAATTGTTTCATTCTTCCCGTCTTTCTTCATCCCTTGCATTTTGAAAAAAAGAATCTCATCAACATAAATGTGCTTGCTAAAAAAGGCACAGGTATTTCTACCAAAATGATCTTTGACATAAAAGTTCTATCAACATTTTGGAATTTTTCTTGAAATTTTATTATGACAATTTTTATTTATATTGCTTCAATGGTCTAGTGGTTAGCATGCGCCTCTTACCGTGAGGTCTCGGGTTCGATGCCTGGGTCGGGTATAATGTTATTACTTAACTTTCCGACAGGAAATTAACAAAAGCAGCACGGGGTTGGAATTGTGTCCGGTGGATGGCGATAGGCTCACTCCCTATCCCGTGGGACCTTAACATAACAGGTGAAATGTGGGTTTTCTACACTTCTACCACACCCTTCTGGGTATGTTGTTTTTTTTTATTTAGCACTAGCTTACGTTTGCGGTGCCACCCGCATAGTACTTCGATAAAAAGTACCCTATATTATTTTTGGGATCTTGTTTTATCTCCACACCAATTTTGATTCAGTCGGTCCAGTAGACTAGGATGTTACTAGGTACAAACAAACGAACAAAAAAAGCTGTCCTTTTTATAATATTAGTATAGAACAAATATTCATAAATTATAACAGTGCTTAAAAGGAAACATATCAATATGTTTCCTTTTAGACACGTATTGTTCAAACATTACCATATGTGTAATGTAATGGATACTAACATTGATAGGTATCCTGGGTTTTGCCTATCCTGTTAGCGGTAAAACCACTTAGTTGGTGACCAACCTAGTTAATTGTTCTTATTGTGGTTACATTTTGGTGCGTTTGTCAATTGCGATCATATTAGGTAAAATGTAAAAAAATATTGCTTAGTCATTTGCATTGTGTTCGTGGATATGAGCATAATAATATTACAACTGGATTCTAGTGGTTTCTAGTCTATATACTGAGGGGTTTTTATATTTGTAAAGTATGACATTATCAACCAAGTTATAGAGACTTCCCTCAGTTCAGTGGCAAACTGGGTAGCCGATGATTTGAATCATCCAGGTTAACACCTAAAAACGATATTATTGCCTCAATTGTGCAATAAATACATAGCAATACACTAGGTTATTGTTTTTTTTTTTGCTATATTTCAATAGTTAACGGCAGTAGATTTCTATTATTTTATTCCATACGTCCTTAAGAATATTAAGTGAAATATTGTCTCCTTCTAGTTGGAGCTAACCACGTTTGACATATTTCTTTATGAAAGATAATTCTTATAATAATTACTTATATATGTTATTACCTTTTAATTTATTTTATTCCTTCTCTTTCATACAGAAATAACTACAAAATTTGTTAAAACCTGTATAATGCCTACATCTACATAACATAACATAATGCTTATATTACCCAGAAAGAGGGTAGAGGTGTGTGTGCCCACACTTCACCAGTTATGTTTAGGTCTCATGAGATAGGGGATAGCCTATCGCCATCCACTGGGCACAAATCCAACTCTGTGCTGCTATTTGAGAATTGAGAATTCCCTGACGAAAAAATCCCAAAATTTTGCCCGACCCGGGAATAGAACCCTTGACCTTGCGGTGAGAGGTGCATACTCTAACCAGACTAGCGAGGCATTCACCTACATTTTAAAATAAAATTGTATTAGGTAAGTGGCCGTGCACCGTCAGAGCCACTTGCATTCTAGTGGCCTTCATTTCGCAAAATGTGCCAGCTCTTTGCAAAGTGCCAGTAGATAGGGTAATATCCCGTCTCAATGACCCCAATGACTTTTTAATGCATAAAATGTTTAACTTTTGTATAGATAGAAGTCACTTCTGCACCTGCTTTAATTGTTTTGTTACTAAGATGACTTTCGTAGCAAATTGAGCTAATAATTATATCTATGATAGGATTCAGGACTTTCTAACCTTGCTAATGATTTAAAATTAAAAGTTTTAATTATAATTGATGATGCTGATTGGTTAAAAACTTACCTAATTATCATTCTAGGTGAATTTAAAATTGAGTCAAAAAGTATTAAAAAAATAGCACTCATTAAAATTAATCGTGTAATAAGCTAACGGGTGGCGCAAAAGTAAAGACCCTATTTGGTTCAGCTATAACATTTTTTCTAAATTAGAAAACTAGATTTAGATTTTTTTAAATGTATATTTGTGCCATTAAATTTCGTACCATTAGGATTTAAAGATGATGTCTTTTAAATGGTGACCTCCAGAGTTGATACACATTTGAGCCCTATTTATGACATTTTGCATAACTTGCCGTAACACTTCCTGCGATATGTTCGTTATTTCTTGACGAATGTTTTCTTTTAGAGCTGCGAGAGTCTGTGGCTTGTTCACATACACCCGAGATTTCAAAAAACCCCAAAGAAAGAAGTCTGGACTGGTCAGATCGGGTGATCTTGCAGGCCAAGGCAAATCGCCAAAACGAGAGATAACTCGGTCTGGAAAAGCGTCCCTCACTAAGTCCATAGTGTCGCGCGCTGTGTGTGCCGTAGCGCCGTCTTGTTGAAACCAGATGTGCTCCAGCCCCAATTCGTCCAAACTGGGTATCAAAAACTCACGTAACATGGTTCTGTAGCGTTCTCCAGTGACAGTTATCGCATTGCCTCCAGCGTCTTCGAAAAAATAGGGTCCGATCACTCTGTCAACACAGATGCCACACCATACAGTAACTTTTAGTGGGTGTAGAGGTGTTTCTTGAATAATGCGCGGATTATCAGTGCCCCAGAACCGAGTATTCTGCTTATTGACATGCCCTGAGAGATGGAAATGCGCTTCGTCACTCATAACCAATTTTGAAGGAAAATCATCCTCTTCAAGGTGTATCAACTCTGGAGGTCACCATTTAAAAGACATCATCTTTAAATCCTAATGGTACGAAATTTAATGGCACAAATATACATTTAAAAAAATCTAAATCTAGTTTTCTAATTTAGAAAAAATGTTATAGCTGAACCAAATAGGGTCTTTACTTTTGCGCCACCCGTTATAAAACTTACGATTAAGTTGTTTTGGTTAAATTTTAGATCAAAAACAAAAGCTTTAAACTTAAAAACTTAGAAAGAAGACTATGTAGACAAATAGTGTTCTTTTTCTTGCTCTCAACCTATTTCATTATTTTGGAGTTGGTGTAGAACTTCCTTTTCCTCGATTATTTTCTATCAGTCGTCTCGCTAAGAATGCGAAAAGAAAAAGGAGTATGTGAACTCCTTTTTCTACGTGTAGTAAAGATTAAAACCAACAAAGTAATTTTCCTTTCATAACAGTTTAAGTGCGAGGTCGAAATGCTATAAATTTTCTTGGAAGTTCAATTCCGGAGTCCTCATCTCTCTCACCTGACCTAGCCTTTAATATTGCGCAGTAAATCATTCGTGCTGCCGTGCTGTGCTGAAAAAATGTTAAAACTGCTACTGAACGCTGCATGGAGCCTTCTCGATATTATAAAGTGCGATTTTATTTAGTCTGCACGTGTGGTGTAGTGGTTTAAGCGGTCGCCTCGCCTCTCTCCACTGCACTGGTCTTGTGGGTTCGATCCCCACACGGGACAAAATATCTTTGTGTGATTCGCAAATATTTGTTCTGAGACTGGGGTGTTCTTGAGTGAATGAATGTGTGTATTTGGCCTTGTCATTGGGACCATTGGATAGTGTTATTGCTTCTGGCGTTCTATCTAATGTAAAAAAAATCCAAATTTATTATTATTCCTCTTTATTTATTTTTAAACTTATTTTATATATTTTTAAATATGATTTATAAAAAATACAAAAAAACATTTAAAAATATAAAAAACAGTGTCCCACCGACATCAGGTTATTATTATTATTATTATTTGTTATATAACGTGGAGAACACAGTGAACATATTATTATAATGTTTATGCTAGTGATGTTAGCAAAAATAATAACAAAATAGATGCAGCACAGACAGCATCTATTTATATCAAAAATCTGCCTTTAAATAAAATGTTTCGTTCAATTTGACATCACAAGCTTTGTCTACAAATATGTAGTGAATGAATTTTAGTATTTTACTTAAGAATTATAGATATTAAGCTGTATTTTGGTATATACCTTCACTGAATCGCTTTCAATGTCGTCTCAAAAACCACACACAATCTCGTGTCTGCCTCGTAAATTACACGAGATTTTATGTGAATTTTGAGTCTACATTAAGAACGGTTCAATGAAACCATATACAACAATCCAGCTTACTATCTCTCATCCTTCGGTTAACCTTATCGGTTTGTTGAAAATCTTAAGCTAAAAGTAAAAGTTCAAGTAAAAGGGTTTTACAATTTCAACATAGTAAATAATAATTTACCTGCAAAGTAATTTTAACTTCATAACAATTTCTGTGAGGGAACAAAATGCCATATTTTCTTGAAAGTTTAATTCCGGAGTCCGCGTTCCTCTCACCTGACCCGGCCTTTAATATTGGAAAGTAAATCATTCGTGCTGCCTTACTTTTGGGAAAAATGCTTAAACTGCTACTGAACCTTGCATGGAGCCTTACCTTGCTGTTCTAAGGTACGATATTGATTATTATATTACGTGGAGAAGCATTTTTAAAGAAGATAAATCTACTTTTTAAGATTATTTAGCTAAGTTGTTTCTAATAAATAAGATGAAAATTAAATAAATTTAAATTAAATAATTTTTATTTTACAACTAACTCACAACGCCATCTAGACCCAAACTAAGCATGTACAATGGGTACTAGAATAACTGATACTAATACATATATACTATTCTTTTGTAAATACATACTTATTATACATAGAAACACCCAGACTAAGAGAAACCCCCATGTTCATGCACACAAAGATTTGTCTTAAGGGAATCGAACTCACGACCTCGGCGTCGCAGGCAGGTACACTACCCACTCCGCCATCCGGACGTCAATTTAGACCTGTCTAGGTTTATATTATAAATCATCTTACTCATGAATGAAACACAATATTTCGTTGACTTCAAACTCATAAAATCATTGTATGCATAAATAATAACACTTAACATATTATTCAGACATATTTGCACAATATCAGCAAGTTTACCGAGTTTACCAGCTAGAGTGTAGACTTGCAGTTCCGGGCATTGTCAACAAAGCCCAGTTAATGCTGAAATTGCTTGGACGACAAGCAACTGTACACAAAACAAGTAAGGGCATAATATCAATTTAGCATAATATAGTCTATAATTATGCACAATATGTTGTCTGAAAAACAGTGGAGGTCATACAACGGCTATAAAACGATCACATGAAACGTGTGTATATAATTATATACTTATAATATTATATTATGATTATGTAATTAATATATTATGTACTAGGGTGTAATAATGTATACGGATTTAGTTATACTTATCTTGCCTTATATGGCATCATCGTCTCCTCTATTGCTCAAGGTTTGCTGGAAGAGAACTCAAGCACTAAGTTTAGCTTGCATTTTGTATACTATTATTGTAATATGTCCATTTCTTTGTAATCTTTTGTGTACATAATAATAAAGTATTCAATAAATAATAAAATAAATGAAAGCACAACATAATGTATTTAATGTTAACTAAATGTAGGTATATGAAATACCATATAGTTGTAGGTATACTATAATATAACATGCATGCATATATGCAATGTATATCATTAATTAATGGTTTTTCACAAACGCTATCAACGAGGATACAATTTCATACTAATAACATGATTAAGTTGTTTTGTTGATTTCTTATTCACTTAAGAAAAACAGGCATAAGATGTGTTAACGTAATGTTGTGTAAACTCATAATTAAAGAAATAAAAGAAATTCAAACATTATTGTTGAAATAAAAAAACCTAATACCCATTGGTTGGTAGGTAACCCCTCCAGTTAAATTAAATTATGCTTGTATTTCGACAAATATATTACTAACACAAACCCACAGCCAGGGAAGGCAAACAATTTTAATCAAACTGTAACTATGACATATTTGACAGACCTTCATTAGATAGTTGTCTATGGAACGGAGATTTGGATCCAACAATTGTAAATATCGACCGGCACTGTCCGTTGTTATTACGCTGGACCTAATATTGTTCCCTGCGAAATGCTTCAAATCCACCGATCTTATCTTCCCTTGCCATTTATAACCGAGTATCACAGAATGACATGTCGAGTGGGGTTCCGCAGGGTGTATTCCGAGGGTTAATTTTAAGAGGGTTCGTAATGATTCTGGCTTTTCGGCTTAGTGCATTCTGTAATAAGGATATGTTAATGTAATTCAACGGTATTATTTGTTTGTTAAAAGAGATTTGAACAGAAAATGAGGTCCGTTTAGAATATACTAGTGAGAATGTCTAGTAAAAAAGTTATAGGAATGCCAGCATTAATAACTTTCGTTTCGTTGCAGAATAGTAGGAGAAGGCAATATTTTGTTGTACTACCGATGATTACAAATATGTAAAAGTCCTGAAGTTAATCGTTTCAAAAAGAGTATAAATAACGTATTTATGTAAGTTTATTTCTGTCGATATGACTCAACAGCAGAACAATAAAATTACTTGAATAGTCATTTCAAATACTCAAAACACATTCCAGTTGCACCTGTTCCGAATACCAGAAGCAATAAACGAGACATTCAAAGCCAATCCTACCAAAATTATCCTAAGCCAAATAAAACCGCAAGTCCCGAGTAATTAATTCAATTTATTAGCCAATACTGTGCCAACTGTCTGGAAGCTCCACATATACCTTTCTGAGAACTGTTTATGAATTATTGTGTCGTACAAGTATTTTAATGCGCTTCCACCACGTGTGATGTATTGGCAGAACAAATATAGCCCGAATAAAGGATGCTTGGACGATGCAGTGCCGCTAAAGAACATTATTCATCTGTAATAAGTTCTCACTGAAGATTGCGATTTATAATTGCGGATTCCGAATTTAGTGCGGAATTGCGGAGAGTTATGTACTGTAGTTTGGATTTGATTTGTTTTGTTTCCGGTATTACTATACTACAAAGAAAGTTATCTAAGTACAGTTGCCCACAAATTTTTAGTTCGGACACACCATCACAGTTCAGTGTGAGTTAGTTTTCAGAAAAATATAATCAAAGCATAAAGTTTTTGTATAGACTTCGCAACTGAAATAAGGAGTCTCTAGAAATTTTAAGTGAATGGTTTCAATCAGTCTTTTAAGTTCATGTTACAAGTTTCAGTTTCATTTTTCGTCTTATCAATAATCAATAATTAATAAATTTTATAATGAATCAGTCTCATTAAATTTAAAAAATATATCAGCTCTAAAATCGTCGAACATGACATGTATTCTAAATGTTACTCTGTTGAGAATCCATTATCATGTTGTGCGTTCTTTATGTCTAAAAATAAGCTATGTGAATGAGATATTTGAAACCGTCTAGCGTTAGGTTTCAAAATATCTTTGTAGCATTTAATTTCCGAAAAGCCATAGCCGTCTATAGCCTGAAAAGTGTGGTATCGATCATTCTGTCCAACTTCCTAAAGGAGTTTATTTGCTCTGGCTGCTCCATACGTCTGGAGCCATAAACAAATATGGCGTAGAGTTAAGTACTATAACGTCCTTCACCGTAGATAACTTCAGAAATTGTTTTATACCAAAAATGATTAGTTTACTTCACAACGAAAAAAATGTAAATCTTAATCTATTGAGTCTTTATAGTATATCTGAGTCGATCTTTTAAATATTGGTGATGTTTCATACATCATAAGAAATAATAATAATTATTATTATTATTTATTATTTGGCTCTTCAACAATGCGTACACTGTTACATTAAATAAGGGTTAACATTGTGAACTTAATTCTAAGTGTCTCACTACTTATCTAAGAGGAGCACAAAATGCACTATAATAAAAGAAATTAGATAAAAATAGAACTTAGACAACACATTACACTAATTTAAAAAAGGAATGCTTGTCAGATTAAAAAAAAAAAATATACAATTTCATAAAAAAAATGAAATTATATAAATAAATATAAATTAAATTTAATTATGAAATAAATAAGATTAAAACTAAATTAAATTATTAAATAAATTAGATTAAAACTAAATTTAATTAGTTAGATTAAAACTAAATTACATGACAATATAAACAAGATTAAAATAAAATTTAAATTAGTTAGATTAATATTAAATTGGAGAATTAAATTATAGAATAAAATTAAGATTAGGATGATTTGGATGAGTGGTGACTATTTACAATTATGTACAGAGATTTCAATTTTTTTCTCTTGTTGATGACGACGGCATTTTGGTTGTCCGTTCTATACCAAATAGGTACCGAACTAACCTATACAACGATTTTGATGAATGCAATTTTGCGGAATTGAAATAGACCGTCATTTTCCTGAACTATGCGCCTTTCAAAAGCCTCTACGGTGAATTACCAGGCCTCGAGTGAAGCCATTTATGTTTTGTTCAGGACAATGCTTTATTGCTCTAAAGTACACACTGGTTGGTTTCAGCTTTGAAATTTGTGAATTAAGACTTTTTTTTTCTGCAACCTATAAGGATGCCCAATGTTGAGCAAAGGTCTCTTTCAGACTTTTCAACAACTTAGACTTAGTCTGAGTTTAATCAATTTGTACATTCATATAATAGAACGTTATTTCATTTCGGAGCGAGTTATTAAGGCGCCTATTGGAAAACCAAGGCAAGATAGTACCTTAACAAAACCGTATTGCTATTTGAGTCAGCTAAAAGTCATAACAGCAATATTTGCACACAGCAACATCGCCATCATATTGCCTGAACAAATGAAGGGCCATTACTTGCCTTCGTGTAACATGCAATCAGTAACAGCGGCGTAAGTGATTGCTGTAAACCAACAAACAAACTTGCGAGCGCCGGCATATGGGACGTACCTACAGACGGCTACACATTAACCTATACATGTTCAGTATAAGATGGTCTTCGTTGCATAGGCTTCCCGTGCAATGCATGACCAGCTTAGGGCCAAAACACATAACCGCGTTGCGGCGCCGCGCCGCTAAAATCGGCGGTTTGCGTTGCGGCGTTGCGGCGTCGCGAAAAAGAGCATTTTATTGTCGTATGGTAGGGTATCCAGTTCCTCGTTATTTTTTATTGCGGATAGACGTGTCTCTGTCATGGACAATCGTGAGAAACTTATTGCTTATTTGTTATTAAAAAGACATTACTCTGTTTTAAATAAACGACAAAGAAGATACTGGATACATCCAGTAATAAGGCTATGAATCCCGATTGCGAGTACTTTTCTCGAAAATACAAAGCATTAAAGATAGGCAAAGAGATAGAAACAAACTAAATCATTGTCAACAAGTATGACATAACGCTGGAACTAGCGCCACGCTGCGGTGCCGCGCCGCTACAATCGGCAGTGCCGCTACTGCCGATTCTCGCGGCGCGGCGCCGCAACGCGGTTATGTGTTTCGGCCCTTAAACTGGAAATGTCTAGATTGATTGGAAGCCGGTACTCTCATTAGCTCAGTATTTGTTTCAAGTGCTGTACATTTTTTTTTATAAAACAGAAAAGTTTGGTAGAGTTATTTTAGCAAAAATTGAAGGCCTTTGAACAGATATAGGATGACCCATGGCTTTGCTACATTGAGGGAAAGTATATAGGGAGAAATATAAATATTTTTTATTAAAAGAAGACTTAGTTTTGATTTTTATATCAATTTTATTCCTTTAAAAAATTATGGAATTAAACTAGCCAAAAACTAATAAAATTACTTTCTGCGCTTTTATGGCATCAATTCATAGCGTTGATCATGAAAACTCTTGGAAAATCCAACAAATATATAATAGTTTTAAGTTGAGTTCATACAGATAAACAGATCGATTTACCAACAGGGTGTTAGTGTACCTATCTGTTTATAAAACACTTCACGTTTAGTTGAACTTCGACGCATCAGATGGTATGTCCATCAGAACTAGAATTGCAATTGTTTCTTCAAAAAAAAAACGGACAAGTGTGTGTCGGGCCACGTAAAATTTAGGGTACCGTAGTTAGCCATCGCAAAATACGGACTTAAAAGGTCTACTACTGGTTTTAAATAAGCAAGCAATCACATCATCAAGTCATTCTTTTGAAAGATTTTAGTATTTTATACAAAATATTCCAAATAACTGCATTTACTATACCGCAATGCCTGAAGACGAAAGTCTACAACCAGTGCGTCCAATTGTTATGACCTACGGTGCCAAAACATGGACATTAACGGTTGCACTAGTGCACAAATTTAAAGTCGCGCAGCGGGCTATGGAGCGAGCTATGCTCGGAGTTTCTTTGAAGGATAAATTTCGTAATGAGGCCATCCGACATAGAACTAAAGTAACTGACATAGCTCGCAAAATAAGCTCCCTGAAGTGGCAATGGGCTGGTTACGTCTGCCGAAGGACCGACAGCCGTTGGCGCAAACAAGTCCTGGAGTGGAGACCGCGACTCGGCAACCGTAAGGTAGGACGCCTCCCTGCCAGATGGACTAACGACCTGAAGAACGTCGCTGGAGGGGACTGGGTGCGGAAGGCGCAGGACCGGGTGTTGTGGCGCAAATTGGGAGAGGCCTATGTCCAGCAGTGGACTACGAGCGACTGAATGATAAACTGCATTTGATGTACTGGACCTCTATTACCATCTGAATCTCTCTATTGAATTAATAAAGTTAACTTAGTCGCTATAGATTTTCGTTAAGGTTTATTATAATGTACCACCAAAATTAGTCTCAGATTTTTGAAAATAGTGGTTTAGTTCTTAGAGTTTTAACACGAGAGGGGACACTACTCGAACAAAAATTGCTCTTTAAAATGTATTATCTCGCAATCAATTCTTAAATCAAAAAACTGTCAATGTAAACAGTTTATGTTTTTAAAAGACCTTTATAATGACACCCCACACTAAGGGGTAGCTGAGAGAAAAATCAATCCCATTAAACATTTGACAAAACAAAAACATTTCGTATACCTCCTTGTTGGTACTGTTTGCTTACATATTTATGCAAAATTTCAACTTTCTATCACTTATACTTTCGACGCCATGTCTCAGATAGACAGACGGACAGACGGACAGGCGGACATAGTTAAACTTGATGCGTTTCTTGTCGGTTCTACTAACAAGAAACGAATCAAGCAAACCTAAAAACATAACTTCTCTTAATAATCAAATTCGTCACAAACATTAAACATAATCCATAAACCTTGCAAACAGTTACAAATAACGTGGTATTTTGTTTAATAATACGATGAATAACGTAAGGATATTTATTCAAATAGGAAAACACAAATACACTTAATATTATATTGCAATAAATATGATTAACATAGGCAGAGGAGTTTTGTTTTTCAAACATGAATCGCAATATGGCAACCTCATGTTTAGTTATTCACAAATCGTGCTACCGTAAGGACATTACCATTATAATTTTGGTAAGTCTTTCAAATTTATTCAGGCACAATCGGTTCTATATTTTTCATGTTTGTTGAATCTATGAACTAATACCAGCTTTGCAAATTCCGTGGTACAAAAAATTAATTTAAATAAATTTAACTTTTTTTTATATATTTTCTGGCAGGCTTCTCTTAGTTAATTTTGCGTCAAAATTTATAGTAAAAAAAGATAATGGAATCTTTTGTAATAAATTATTGTTGTTTATTACTATTATTATTTAATTACCTACTATAATATGTAAAGATCATTAATAAATTACGGTATCCTATTATTGTTATTTATGACTATTTGTATATTTTCATGAAATTGCTGAGTTAATGTGCTTTTCATACGTTTAAGATTTTTATTTTATTTAAATTGTATTTTTGTATTTGAATCTTAAATGGTTTGATTTCAAAGGCAATAATTAAATTTTAATGAGATTCTTTTATATATATACATATTAAGTACTAGGTTTTGTTCGCGACTTCGTCCGCGTGGCATTCGTTGTATTAAGTAGTAGCGGCTCCCGCGCTTTGACCCGCGTTTAACCTTACTACTCCGCTCCCGTAGAGTTTAGCGTAATATTAAATATTTTAAGACTTTTATTGAGACTTAGACTATCAAACTCAAAGGTAATTATCAAATTCGCTTAGTAGTTTTTGAGCTTACCGCTTTCAAACAAACAAAAAAACAAACTATCTCCCGCGGTTTCTTCTGCGTAGTAGGTACGGTACATCAATAAAAAAAACTCAATAACAGAAAATGAAATACCTACCTAATGTAAACTCTAATCTAAACCCAATAAATAAGCAAAATCCTTAAAAACTATTATCTATACGAATGTTATAGTATATAATAGTGTTTATAGTATTATAAAATAACCTACGGTCACTTAGTACAATATCAAATATACCACCCATACTTTAAAATTTTAATCTATACCTACGACTTATAAAAATAAACCTAACTTAAATAACTCTACTTTAAACTGTACTTAGTAAAAACTAAATGAAATAAAAAGGTCGCACTGAAAAGCACGGTTTAGAATAGCAAATCGGAGTTAAAACATAATTTTAGCCGTTTGCAGCGCCCCTTACGTACGTAACCTACGACAAACTTATTTTTTGCGGTTGGTACAGTAATCGGGTCTAGGTATTGAACCGCAACATTAAGATACTAAAAATATATATTAAATGTTAAAAATAATTATACTAAGTTTCATCGTAATCGAACCGGTAATTTTTGCGTGATGTTTGAACAAACAGACAGATAGACAGACAGACAGACATACAGACAGACAGACAGTCAGACAGACAATTTTTTTTTAATCACATTTTTGGGTTCGGTGTCGGTCTAGTAACACCCCCTGCCACTTATATTTTTTAAATTTTCAATTTACAAAAAATTGATTTCTACAGATTTCTTATAAGTATAGATTGCGAGAAATAAAAAATGCTATTCAAATTGGTCCAGCTGTTTTAGAGTTTTTGTGAGACGAACGCAAAGCACGTTTGTTTTTAGAATAAGAAATTTAATGCGCAGTGCTTATTTACCCTGCATGTTAAGGACATTAAAAATAAATGTAGTCAGTATTAATAGGTCTAAACCAGTGAGAATTAACATTAACTGTGGCTAAAAACTACGATTTTAATTTTATTAATATCGATATATCGCATTTACTTTGTATTTTATATAATGACATAATAATAATATTGTACTTTTTTTTTCAGTGTCGATATCACATTATGGCAATGACAAAAATGACGCTGTTTTTCCTTGCTGTAATCAACACCAGTGTGATTTTAGCTCAATCTGAAAGCCAGGAAATACTTGACTCTAAATTAATGGATATACTTGGAACAATTATAGACCCATACGTACAAACAGATAATAATAATCAAGGACATGGTTTAGGAGCACTTATATGCCCTAAAAATCAAATATCTATTGATGAAAAGTGCCAGCCACTACCACCAGTACATATTTTTAATAACGACGAAATTGATTATGATTATGATGACGATGACTTATCTGGCGACATTCATCCAGAAAACAATGAAAGTAAAGAAATTTAGCCTAATTCAAGATGCTCACAGGCACGAAACGCAACACGAACGAGGTCATAGTTCAAGCATCAAAGCAACATTGTATTTTAACACCCGGTACAAGATGGTCATACACAACGCTTGCGAAGTTTTGCCTTTACAATGCAAGACCATATAAATTGGAAATGTAAACTACGCGCCAGATTGCGATGACAATCAGGGTTGACACATATTTTTAGGTTACAATATCAATAAAATTAATGGCAAAAGTTCATTTTTTTTTTTTTTTTTTATATTGTAAGATATCACAAATATCTTATTTTATTACAATCTAGCCCATAAAGGCTAATGAGTAATTCTATTTTAACCTAAATTAATATGTAAACATAAATCTAAGAGGCGTCCAATAACACTTCACTTAGTTTTTATTAAGGCGAAGACACTTTGTTCATGTTGTCTATGAACTATCACTGTTTTTGTTTGTAAATTTTTCACTTAATCACTAACACTAACTAACTCATATGGTTTTGTCCGTTTAAGTCTTTTCACTATGTCCGTATTGTCGAGGAGCTGGAAAGTTCATGTAATTATGATTTAAACCTATAAGATTTGACAGTTGCACATTACTTAATCAAATATTTAACAAATTCATTTAAATTATTTCGCGTAGTACATAGCGTGATATTTGGCTGTGTGTACCTATACTAAATGTTACTCTGCATAATCTAGATATCGCACTGAACAACCTCAAATGGCAGATATGATTGACAGCGTTCGGTTGTTTCAAAGTCATTGTAGTCAACTTTTATATTGAATTCAAATTTGGCCTCCACCAAAGCGGAGAGAAAATGAGAGAAGCGGAGAAGTGTGGCAAAGCTGGCATGTGATTTCTATCACAGCGGAGCGAAGAGGCAGGCACGCCGCCCGATCGAGATGCGTAGCGGCGCGCGTGCTATTCGGCTCGCATGAGCTACACACATCTCTGCACCGCGCGCCGTCTTCTTCTCCGATTGACCCATTTATTCAAGAGCGAAGAGGAGATATGAAAATAACGCAATCTGATTGATTATTTAAAACACAGCCCCTGTCCGCTCCTCTCCTCTCCGATTTGGTGGAAACCGGGCCTAATGACTCATCTTGTGCTTTATCTTGTAACTTTTTGCTAAATGCACTACATACTTTATACATATAAATATATATTATAAAATATAACTCTTTTAATTGTACTTAGCATTTTATTTCTTTTTTTTAAATTATTTATTAATAAATAAATAAAATATAAAAATTATACTATTTTAATAACTAAAAACTTAATAAGTCACTGTCAGACGGCCTTGTACCCAAAATACTGGCAGCAATACCGCATTAATATTACATGACTGCATATACTAGAAAAAATAAATTGAAAGTATATAAATGGAGAAAATTCCAAATATTTACATTTAGATGACGTGGTTAGACGTCATATTGTTCCTCCGTATCGATCTCGGCTGCGGGGATCGTATTCAGAAGGTGGTAAGTAAAAGCCAGCCTTCTGGTCATGGGTTGATTAATCGTTTACAAAGTTATTTATATAATAAGCGCGCACTCGGACCCCACGGACCTAGCGTCTACACCCCTTACGGCTCAAATATGTCATCCCCTGAAAGATTACTATAATATTTGCGCCTTGAGTGTCTTCTTGTATTTTTTTTTTTTTAAAGCTTACTAGCAATTTGCAAATACAAATTACTAGTATTCTTGTTAACCCCCTCCAGCTAAGCTTAATTCGCTTGTGTTAGGAGGAAGTTTACGTCTGTGGTGTAATCCGTCCGTGGCCAGGATTCGAACCCACGACCTCTCGATCGTAAGACCGATGCCTTATCTATTGCGCCACGGCCATATATAATTCTTTGAAACCCTTAGATTTATTAACTTTCTTCATTTTTATAATCCCAGATGGACCCACAAAATGTTACATTGACCAGAATTACATAAGTGTGCCAAGTTTCTATTTATATGTATAAAAAGCAGCAGAAATAAGTTACTCACAAGTTACAAGATTTTATCTTGTAAACCATTTTTCGACCACATCTGATTTTTAATCTCATACTTATGAATCTATCTTGGTATCACCTTATTAAGTTTCGGTGACAATGTCAAACTATGGTATTGAATTCCATCCTGGATCGACTCCACAGGGTCCAAATCTTTTAATTAAATGTTTCCCGCTCTAATAGTGCTGCTGATTTTTAAGAATGTAAATAAAAATAAACATCAAAATCGGAGCTGTATCTGAGGATTTAGAACACAAAAGTGACAATGTCTCCACTAATGTCACTACAGCATTTATTGACTCAAATTAATCACAACAATATATGTACGAGACTAACATCTTATATACAAAAAAAAATCGCCGAAAATGGCTGCATAAGTTATTGAGGGTTCTTGAGCTTTTCCCAGTAAATAAATTTTGTATGATATTGTCAGTATAGTATATTTTATAGTTTTTAATTTAATTTGATTTACCTAAATACTTGAAAACATTTCCTCGTAAAACTATTTGTTATTAACAACAAAGTAGGTCCTTTTGAGAAACCCCAGCATATATCCACAACATGACGCATTTTTTAATCAATATAAGGACAAATAATATAAGGAGTAACGTATGGTAAATCCTCAGTTAATTGTAGTGTTTATTGTGAAAAGGACCACTGAATAAACATCAAGGTAATGTTTTTTTTTTACGCTTCCAAAAGTCACTTTTTTAAATTGTCTGTTTGTTCTGTCAAACCGTGAGTGCTAGAAAGCTGAAATTTTGCATGGGTGTATAAATTAATTATGCCGACTAAGTAGTAAAATAAAATTTATGTCAATATTTTTTTGCTTTCCCATGTCATGCGCAAAATCTTTGTTATGTCCAATGATATTATATAAAAACAAAAGCAGATATGTTATAAGCGCTCGCGCTGTGAATACTCAAATACGTCCCAATTGGGACGTCTTGTGTTTAGTTTGCGTGTGGCCTGCGTCGAGCGCAGTCACGTGCCAGACGCCATGCGCCATGTTCAAGTTAAGAAAGAGAAAGCGATATTGTTTTGACGTTAGAGCGATAAGGATGCGTGCGCTGCGGACATTTGTCAATGTGTGCAATTTGGAATAGCTCGGAACGGATTTAAATCGTAATTTCTATGAACGTAACATAATTATCTATAGTTCTATAATATCATTGGTTATGTCTGTTTTTCACAAATATTTTCGGTTTTCTTAAGTTTTTAATTACATAATATCAGGTAATATTTTTCATAGAATTTCCAAAGATATATTTAGGTAAATATATTAAATTTATATTTTTAGACGGTGTCTTAAAAGCATGTTTTATTTTCCAAACAGATCCAGTATCACATTAGACTATAACCAAAATGAGACCACTTCATTTTCTCGTCGTGATCATCACTGTGGTAGTATATGACGCTTCTGCCCTAAATTCAACTAATGGAAAATATCAACCAGGTGATGAGTTGCTAGGTCTTTTTGATACAATACTATCACCTCATGTGCAAACTGGAAAGAATGACCAAGGAGGCCTCCGAGGACTGATATGCCCTAGTGGTCAAAAAAGCTTTAATGGTCAATGTAAAGATAATAATTCGTCAGAAGTACCAATAGAACGGGAGGATGACGAATACACTTATGAATAATACAGTATAAATTGAAAATTAACTTATAAAGATGGTGATTAATACAAGACGTTTGCAATATTTTTATCATACAGGTAATTTATAATTTATTTAGATTTTGTTGATTAGAAAGTATATTTTTTAGTACTAAGGGTAAAGATATTCAACGCAAATGTGGCTAAGAGTAATAAAAGAGGTGGTCCTCGGCAGATATACAGTGATCAGGTAAGTGGTGTCCTTCAGAAAGGACAAGAACGTAGTACTCGAAACCTTAGCGTTATGTCGAGAGTCGAGATGTATGAATGTAGAGGAAGTGAAACAAGTATGAAAGGAGCGTAGCACATAAAGTTCCATCTTCACTGCCTGCCCCCGTGGTATGAAGGCGTGATTTTATGTATGTAAGTATGTTCACTTACTAATACTAATAAATACAAGGTCAATTTAAAAATGTTAACTACTCATAATGTCACTCATAATTATACCTACTCAAAAGTTTTATTTCTATCTCATAGTCATGTCAATTCAAATTACAAATTGAATTTGAATTTGAATAGTCATGTCTGATGGTCTAATGTACGGTGTCTTAATTTTAAGTATGAAAACTTTTGTTTTCATACCTAAAAAAAAATTTTTTTTTTTTTTTTTTTCTCTTTTACAGGGTTGTGTTTTACATTGCGTTAAAAGAAAAACAAAATGAAGTTTCTCGTTCTTATCATCATCGTAATTGTTTTGACAGACGCTCATTCGTCGGAAAAAGAGAAACAAGCGGATGAAGAATTGCTGAAACTACATGATACAATATTAATACCATACATTCAAATCGAGGACAATAACCAAGGACCAATATCTAACAGGCCAAGCCAAGGTTGAGGGTTATAACTGGTTTAATACTGTACCTATTTAAACGACCATTTTAACATTGTGGAGTGCAATAAAGACTTGAATACTTGAATACTTAATTGTGTGAATTATTGTGGGATTTGATTGTGGGAATATCGCCACCACAACCTACGGATGACGATTATAATTATGATGACTAAAAGCGAAATCAATTACAAAAAAGGGAATGCAGTAATGTTCCTGTTTCACTAAAGCAATTCTTGGCACACATTTTTGGGCCCAACAGCAATGCTCCATAAACAAATCCGATCTCAACGAAATAGATGAATGAAAATATATTTTTCTCTTGACACATACCTACTTGTATTATTGCTTCTTATATTTATTTGTATCATCTTATATTAAATTATTCCATATTTTTTTGTGGTAGCTTATTCTTACTACCACTACATAGTATGAAACAAAGTCGTTTTCCGCTGCCTGTCTATCCCTATGTATATATACTAAGAAAGAGTTGAAAAAATGATGGGACCGCCATACCAAATTTAAACCTGCGACCTTCTGCACACCGGGCAGCCGCTATAGCCAACCAGCTGCAATCGCCTCTTGCCAGGACCCTAAATTTCTCAATTGTATGTTACGTCATTTTGTGACGTCAACTGTTTCCTAGAATAATTTGCCAAGCATAGCTAAATGCTATTATAATAATCAGTAAGAAATATTCCAATGTATGTTTTGATGCGGTTATTTTAATTGAGTGATTCAAGAGGAAAATTTGTACGAAAAATAAATTTTTAATTTAAGACTTCATGTTCATTCCAGAGCGAAGCGAGGGCGGGCTTCTAGTAAAATAATAAACTAGATAAAAAATAATAAAAAAAATATAGAAAAATAATTAAATTTTCTTATTTTTGATAATAATTTTAAGTAGGTATTGAGAGTTTATAATGATCACAATTTGTTATCTTTAAATGAGAGTTTCAATTATTTTATTATTAAAATAGCAATTTTACCTGCATAGATGACAGTTTTTTTTTTTTTTTTAATTGACGTTAAGATATTTTGTTTAATTGTTGTCAGTAATATGTATGAGCAACTAGAATACCAATTTTAAAATATATGTTAAATAAAGCACGGCCATGATGTATTTTCATATAAAAGGAAGTAGACTGAAATTATTTTCTTTGCCTTGTTTCGTACTTTGGACGATTATTTTGCAATGTTTGTGTATAATTTGACTATTCGTGTCTATTAGCTAACTACGTAGCACATATTTTTTTATTATATTTTGTCTCCGCGAGGGTAAAATCGGCCCGAGAAGAGTTTATTGTGCTCTGCTATTTAATACAATGTTCTTTTTCTTTACGTAATTTTAGTTAGATACATTTGATTTGATTACATAATTCAAATATTTTGGTCTGTGCTTTTGATAATATTGGAGTGTTGATGTATGAGTAAAGTTGTATATAAAATAAATTATCTACACATAATAATGATCAAATATGACGAATATGACATATTAAACATATTAGTTCGATTTTAGCTGTGCAATGCTTATTTGGATTTAATATAAAATTCAGGTTGAAAAATGAAGAATCCAGCAGGATTCGAACCAGCACCTCCTGGGTTAACGCCCCCAGTGCTTTGCCAATTTAGCCATGGAGTCGTATTCTGTTAGATTGCCAGGAGGTGCAGATTTGAGTCCTGCTGGATTATTAATTTTTCAAGTGTGTAAACTGTGTTTGGAGTCTAAACTTTTTAATAATTTTTTTCGCAAACGAGACTGCGGACCCTCATTGATTTTAAGACCCCTATATCCCATATCCAATATAATGGTCTTAAAAACAATCTATAAAATATATTTTACAAAATATTATACGATTCCTTTTTTGACATACTAAACATACAAACTTATAATCCTTATAAATCCCTTACTTAAATAAGGTAAAGATATTTTTTTTAATATTGTCTATCCATGAAATAAAAGTCATTTATGAACGAGTACCTAGAATACGTATTTTTATATAACCATCAAATTAGGTGATATCGTACAAAAGGAAATATAGAAGGTAATTAATATCGATTTAATATCCTCGTTTCATACAAGTGATGATTATTATGAAATATTGCTTACCGAGCGGTCCAAATTTGGGTATACAGCTATCTTAACACATAATTATATTATGAGTAAAGTTCTATATGAAAATAATATATTATGATCGAATATAGAAATGTTTGAATAATTGTTAAAGTTAGTATCGACAAAGCAATTCCGGGTAAATTTAATATGAGGATAAATAAACTATTCTAAATATATCTTGAATTTGTTCCAATTTCAAAACTGAAGTCCAATTTTGTGTTAAAAGCCATAAACACGTTTTAAACCACTGTGCAGGACAAGGTACGCTATATTTTATTTTATAAATGAAATGTCTTATAAATATTAAGGTACTTTTTTATGAAAACAAAGAAGAAGAAGAATAATTATGATTACGTAGCGAAGAATGAACACTAAATATGTGCTTATCACAATTTCGCTTGCATATAGTCAAACAAAATAGTGTATTTATTATTGTATGCATCTTTTTTACACAGGCTTAATCAAGTAAAATCCAGAATAAAGACTGTCTAAGATGTCTCACTATATTTGCTAGTGTAACCGTATTAATTGACGCTGACGATAAGGATCGATTAGTGAACACATTGCAAGCTGAAGAAAAACTACGGAAACTCTTTGGATCTGTAGTGACACCACACAGTATACGAAGAGAGAGACGTTGGGCTGATGTCAATCATGCTTGCAACTGCCCAAAAGGACAGAATTTAATCAAGGGTAATTTGTGTAAATACAACACTACAATTACAAACTTTGGAAAGTGATTAGGTATGTGTATAAATTTGTATCAGCTATTTTTACATTATCAAAAAATTATAAAATTGTTGAAAACTGCAAAAGTATTTTTAGTTTTTGTTTTACCGACAATTTTTTCTATGCTTGAAGGCAACTAGCTGTCTACTTTTACTCCTACATTAGACTTCTATAGAATTTGTGTATTCAGATATTGCTAAAATACCGACATTTTGTCTAAGCTGCTAATAATATGTGATAAAGACGATGATATAAAAATAAACTATTGTTTTCATGAATGAGAGTCAGGTTTTCTATAATTAAGTATTATTAAGTAAACATTTTCATTTCTGGGAAGCATACATTAACCATTTATAATAATTACATCAATAACGTCTCGACAAAAACCCAAATGGTTTTCCCTGACTGAATGTATGTTTACAAATATGGGTATTTTATTGCGTTGCACATACTTAAAAAAAGCACCTGGAATATACCTATATATTTCCATGAAGTTAAAACAAAAATAAAATTTATACTAAGATATATATCTGTTCATTCTATGCATTTAAAATAAGTTAAAAGCAATGAATTTTAATGATTGTCGATGATTGTGTCAAATTTTATTAGTCCAATAAGTGGCTACTGTTATGGCGCTCTCATCGGCTTTCATGAGCGCCTCTCTTGCCCAGGTGGTAAAGCATTTTGGACGATGATACTATATTATTATGCAACACTAGATTTATGGATAGATGCACATAGTAGAATCAAATTCGCACATAGTAGAGCCAAAGATCGCAATTCATCAAGTATTTTGTACCTGCAAGAGTAACAAACATTCATACATACCTACGTAATAAATATATAATTATATTATATAGGATTGGGAATTTTTACACAGAACACTGAACACGTATACAGGGATTTTAAGAAATATAGGTATTTACAAAATAACAACAACAAACACAATGAATAGGTTGTTTTTGTAAAATGTAATTGTAGCATGTAATTGTTGTGTAATAAACAAGTTGCCTAGCTGTCACTCGGCTGATGGGTTTTTAGTACCATGGTACGCACACAAACCGTAACAGTCCACCTGATGGTATATGTAAATTAGGGCTACGGGCCCGTTCACTCCTCAATGTTCACCCCTAAAACAACAACAGTACACGGAAAAAGTTTTATTTAACGAATTGATTACGCTAATAAACATTCTAAAATAACCATTGTTAGCATTTAAAAAATAAGTTCTTTAATAACAATAACAGTTAGATTAAAAGTCTTTTAAATAAAATAATTATTATCTATTTATATTTAAAAATCACAGTTTTAATACAGTAACAAAGTACTATAACTTAAAATATAAAATTGTTTTTATCTAAAAATAAGTTTTATTTAAACAATCACAGTTGAATATAACAATAATTACAGTTTGATTAATATACCTACTTCTCCTTTGCTTAAGGATGGTAAAATTTTCCCGTCCCACAAATTATGTTTCTATAGGTATTTTCGCCTGTAGTTTGCCATATTGCAGCACTGAGTATGGATAACCCTTGGTGACTGGCTTAAATACATACAAACTAAACGTAACAGGTGAAGTGTGGTTGTTATTTGACTCAGCGACACCGTTTTGGGTAATATAGGCGTGGTGTTCTGTTTGTTTTATGGGTTTTGTTTAAATCTACATAGGTAATTTCAATATATTAATTGCCCATCCTGACTCATTGTTATATTCAAATGCAGTGCAGTTTCCATTAGATGCTATAATCTCTCAATTATAACGTAAAACCTTGTCTCAATAACAAAGCGTTAATGGAAACAATGCATATCAATAAGCTGGATGAAAGGAACCTCTCCGAGTGACATACACAACAATTCCCTACGTCCGGCGCACCCTGGGCAATTCGCGAGTTCTTAAAAGAGAATTGGCTAATCCTTTCACCACGATGGCAAGTCAAAACCTTGCCACCTTACTGACTGTCCAAAATGCCCTACCACCTGCACAAGAACGCCGACGAGAGCGCCATAACAGTGGCCACTTACAATAAAATTTGACTCAGTCATCGACACGACGAAGAAGAAGAGAAGAAGAAGAAGCTGGATGAACTTGATCAATGACTCATCATTTAATCGTTTCGATGATATATGACTGTATGTATGGACTACGGGGGCAAAGAAGAGTGGCGATCAAGTTCAATAGTAAGGCAACAATTAAATTTTGGGAATCTAGGGAAAGTATTTACAGTTCGACAAAATAGTCTCAAAACAGAATTGATTTTTTTTTTACTGTACAGCTGGCAACATAATGACAACGCTGTCAAAGTAATGATGTTTTATGAAAGTAAATTTAACCATTTCGCGCCATAGTAGGTTGTTATAATGAGTTGTGCAGAGAAATTGAGAAATAAATTTTAATCAAGTTTATTTCTGTGGTAGTTTGTAAGGTACATAATTTAAACTTCATTTGAATAATGGTACTTTTAGCACTTACTTTTAGTGATTTTAAAGATGGAATGGATGTAAGATAATTATACAACAAAAAAACCGACTTTAATTACAAAAAAATGCTCTAATAATTGAACAAACTGTATGATATTGGCTGAAACGTAACAGTTATATGCTTATAAATTGAGTGTTCTTCTTGATTTCCTTAGGATCCCATAGTCATTATGCTGACTAGATGACCAGGGTACCAACTTGAATATGTACCCTAACGAAAAAAAAAAAAATTACGCAGATCGGTTTAGAAATGTTAAAGTTATCGACAAACTAATATACATAAGTATCGGTCAAAATGACATCGTCCAAGTAACAATAAAACTTATAAAATAAAAACTACTCGACCAAACTAAAATAAATTTTTATAAGACCATCACCTGGCAGCTATTTTGCGTCGAACAAAAAAGAATCAAGCGAATCGGTCCATTAACCGCGACGTAATCGATGTACATACATAGAAAAAAAAAATACCGGCCGAATTGAGAACCTCCTCCTTTTTGGGCAGTCGGTAAAAAATGGCGAAATAACATAACATAACGTCACACTTATATTACCTAGAAGGGTGTGACAGAGGTGTACAACAACCTGTTAAGTTTAAGTCCCATGGGATAGGCGGTGAGCTTACCGCCATCCACCAGGCCCAATTCCAACTCCGTGCAGCTATAAAAAAAGTCCTAAATAACACATTTCCCCGACCCGGTCATCGAGACGTCACGATGAGCGATACACAAATTATACCTCTTGGGTAAAATCAAGCAGAAATGCGACATATCCCCGATCCTTTTGTGTGAAAGTGCACGGTTGGCGTGGTGGTTAAAGCGGTCACCCCTCCGCTTTTAACTGCGCTGGTGTTGTGGGTTCGATCCCCACATGGGAAAATCTTTGTGTGATTCGCAAAGATTTGTTCTGACTCTGGGTGTGCTCTGTGTATGTGAAATGTATGTTTGTGAACACCCCCGCGACACAGGACTTATTCCTAGTGCTGGCGTCGTTTTAAAAAAAAAATCAGTTAATCTAAAGTTGGCAACATAATGATGGCGTTCTCATTTTGACTTGCAACTATTTATAAATCAACATACTATAAATGAAGCACACCTCTGTCAATAAATCGTTAAGATTTGTTTTTCAAAGATATGAAAAGAAAAATTGTTTGTCTGTCTGTCTCTTTGTTCAGGCATCACGCAAAAGCTACCAGTTCGATTACGATGAAACTTGGTATAATTATTAATATCCTGAGCACCACACTGGGTACTTTTTATTCCGGAAAAATAATTATAATAATTTATTTAATTAATTATTAATTAAATAAATTAAAATAACATTTCTTAAACTAAATTAGAGAAATATGGGATTAAGTTTATGGGAAGTAAGTCAATTTTGAAGTTAATTGCATGGAATTCTGCACAAAGGCTCCCTACACACTATAAAAAGAAGATAGATTTTTGGAAATTCCACTTTCCAAGAGGTTTAATTTGGGCTTGAACGTATAAGAGGGTAGTTCTTTCCTTAATTTCGTAACAAATAGCATGGCAATATTGAATTCTACGGACGATGACGCGGGCAATAGCATTAAAAATAAATTTAGAGCTATTAGTTCATAATTAAGGGTTCTATTATATTTTAGATATTATGTCCAAAAGTATATGATTTTATTTATCATAATGACTAATCATTATTTATATAACTTACACTAAAATAAACTTAAAAAAGTAAATACCAATAAAAAACATAATTATTGTTCATTTATATATATTATTAAAGTTTTATTAGGGTCAGATATACATTTTTTACGAAGCATTTACAACGGCTTACATTTTACGCCTGCTTGGATCTACTAAATTTTTTTACTTCCTACGGCGCGGCGTACCTATGCGCCTCTCACTGTGAGGTCTCGGGTTCGATTCCCGGGTCGGGGAAAGTGATATTTGTGATCTTTCCGTCGGGAAATTTACAATAGCAGCACGAAGTTGGAATTATGACTAGTGGACGGCGATAGCCAAACTAGGATATCCCATGAGCCCTAAATATAACAGGTGAAATGTGGGTGTTCTATCATGTCAATGACCTCCGGATCAAAAGATTTTTGATTTAGTAGGTAATTAACACATATGGTTTGTATTGTTGGTTAAGACATTACAAATAAACGGCGCGGGGAAGCCCTTTGCTCACCGTGAAAGGAGCCTTCACGAGTGACGTACACAACGATTCCCTACGTCCGGCGCACCCTGGGCAATTTGCGAGTTCTTCAAAGCGAATTGGCTAATCTTTTCACCAAGATGGCAAGTCAACATAAAATTTGACTCAGCCATCGACACGACGAAGAAGAAGAAGAAGAAGACCGTGTTACACGTTTTAAAATACAATAAGTATAATACAATACATGTGTTACTGTACTATTTTGGCATTCTAATTAGATGTGCCAACTTCTATTTTGAAGCTACTTGCCCAACTCAACTAAGAAATCTTTTTTTCAATTTAATTAATAAAACTTTAGCTAAAGCTCACTATAAACGCAACCTTTAATTGTTTTTATAATAACGTATAAGAAAAGGTAAATAATAACAAGTTTGTTGCTGTTTTTGAATTCACCTTAAATCAATTTCTTTGTGACATGCGTTCCCTCAGTGATTCTTGATTGTATTCAATAAAATCATGAAATACCCCGAACACGTCTTGCTATAAACCTGATTAACTCATTTCTTTAGCATTTTTCATATTCAAGCGCACTTAAACACGACTCGCCAGTTTCGGCAGTCGATATATCGCGCCTTTTAAATCCCTTCTTCTTTTCGTGTCAGTGACTATTGTAGTTCTGTTTAATATTTCCAGCTTATACAGCTTTAGACCCATAGGATGCTACTAGGACGCCCATTTGGTTGGCCTGCATAAGGTCTTTTAGGGTACAAGGGGTAGGAAGTAATGGGCAGGACAACAGATGGGCCATACTTTGGGTGGGCGATCCACATTCGCAACTAGTGTTGGATGTGTCTGTGAATCCCCACTTGGCCAGGTTGTCTTTGTAGCGACCAACCTGGGTCCGTAGACGGTTTAGGGACTTTCAGATCGGCCACTGCAATTCGTTGCCTGGTGGCAGATGTTCGACCGGGTCTAGAAAATTGGGTGGTGCGGGCAGCCTTTTAAATTTTTTTTAATTTTAAATCCCGACAAATGGCGAGGCTATGGCTGTCTCTCGATATATAGATGGCTTCTGACAGGGTTTACAAATATTATCAATTCGGGCTACCTACTAGGCTACTAATCTATGTGACTGGATATCATAAAATTGACCGGGAAATTTGAAATATATTGCCTAGGACCAATTACTATTAAGAGCGTGTATTCCTTTTCAAAATGTAACTGTCAATTTTTGTAGTGTTTTGGGAATATTTCGTAAAAACTGAATGATAGTATGATTTTATTCAACTAACTTTTTAGAATGTGGGCTTTAAAAGGTAAATATGACAATTACATTTAATAACTAAAGCATACTTTTCTATTTTATCAGTTGAAAGAGTATTAACTGTTAAGTTGATATATTACAAAATTATGCTGTATTTACAAATGAAATTGTTATATTTACCTTTCAAAACTTGCATTCTAAAAAGTTAGTTGAATAAAATCATACTTTCATTCAGTTTTTACGAAATATTCCCAAAACACTACAAAAATTGTCAGTTACATTTTGAAAAGGAATACACGCTCTTAATTATTAGTAGGGGAAATTGCAAAAAAAACATGACATTTTGCGGCGATTTATGTTTTTATAGAATGATGTACCAACTGAATGACTAGTAATCAGCTTTGTCACGATGTCATTAGCAACCTGTATAAAGTATAGTAAATAAAACAATATTGTATGTAGTCAAATCACTAAGTATTTTATTATAATAGTAAATATCACAATGATCTGTAATTTTAGATTTTATGTTTGTAAAATATTTTTTACAAACATGTTACTTGACACTTTATATTTAATTTAAACAAAAGTATTCTAAGCAATTGTATTATATTTACTGAAATATTAAAAAAACAATCATATGCCTGGCCCACCAAACTTCTTAAACCGCGGCTACCGCTGAGCCCAGCTTTTAATCTCTCTCTTTCTCTCTCATCATCGATGTTTGAAAGGGCCAGAAGGAACGTAAAGTTTAGCATCGATCGCAATCAATTATCATTGTTTTTATATAAATCAAGAATACATGAGACACATTATCACTGCATCCTTTTTTACTTAACGAGCAATATTTTTAAATATTTGTTGGCGTTATTTATAATTTGTTTGATGTAAGCATTGAATATTGGCAGGTGGTGTGCTTGAGCTACTTTTTTCCAGTTTTCTTTTAAGGCCTTGACGATTATCTCAACTGAAAATAGAAGAAGATTGTTTAAAAATGAAGAACATAAAAAGAGTCGATATAGTTCAGCGAACTTTTCATAGTTTTTTTTTCTAAACACTAAAAATAATACAATATTCTTAGTTACTACTACTGAATGTGTAATACATTGACTACGTAATTAAACCTGACTAGTTCTAAAAAGAGTGAGATACGCATAAACAAACCCGTACAATGCTCCAAACCATATTATCTTCCATTTCTTATTATTGGATACACTTTTTTATAACTATATGAAAACTTCTGTGAAACACATTATTGTACAATAATGTGAGAACTAAAGAAAAACTAGTACACCAGCTACTGGTTTTTGTTTAGTTTAAATAGTATCGTTTACTTATTTTACCCGAACTTATATAAAAATTAATGTATTTTATACAAAGAATAAAATAATTATTAAAATAAGCAAATCATAATTGTTTTTACAGCTCCTAAAAGATACCGGACTGTTTATATTTTGTGCGACATAGATAACGCTATACGATAATACGAAGCCGAAATTAGCCGATTATCACTTTTCAAAGGTTGATGTGCAATATTATTGCCGGGTACTGCACTTACTTATTCAATACTTTAAAAACAAAAGTGTAATCTATCCCACTCACTCATATTTTTATTAATTTAATGACTCAGTTTCCTTCGCGAAATTTCTATGTCATGTGTGTGCGTGCAAATAGGCTGCGCACATGCGCGAGCATCGCATCGGTCCATGATACGAGCTACATGTGGCGCGAATTGCGCGCGATTTTGACCGACGTGCCCGAATACGCGTACTGCGCGTACGACACATGTATACCGTGACATGTCGCTGCTGTGTAGCGCTACGCGAGCATCATTATTTGCATAACTTACCCATAATTTTCCTTAGCATTTCGTTATTATCATGTCTCAGTTTCAATTTTGTATGGTTTGGATCTAATACTGGCTCAGTGGGCGTACCAGGCACCAAACTCCGAACGCTGTTTTTAAAATAGGTCTCATCCTCTGAAAATATATCAAAGGTAAATAAACATTTTTAACAATGGTAAAATCAAAGCAAGAACTATACTGTAGTAGTAATTATATTTTGAAGAAAATCGTTAGATAATTAAAATCATTTTGCTTTTTAAAACGGCTCTCAAGTTATAAGGCCAGCTATATCACCAGTTCCTGATAAATTTTAAGATAGTTAACCACCTAAAAACTCTTAAGGTTAAATTTCAAGCTTATCAAGGATTTATCAGGAACTTGTTGAACTAGCTCGAAATACAGCAAAACATATTTGTGAAGTAGGTGGTAAGTTTAACTGGTTAGTTAAAAAGTACGAAAGCATGAGAACATCCTTAAATTGATCAATAATAAACGTGTTTAGCATTCTACGCACTTGTATTTGATTAATGCAATTTTATAGGCGATAAGTTGCCGTGAATTAAATGACAGGCGAGGAATACATTATAATAAACTATGAAATTTAATCGCGAAAAAATGTTTGAGCTACACCTGTTGTAATTAGTTCATAAATGGATAGGATAGATGATCATTTTATTTAGTACCCTATCAAGACTCTTCTCAGAAGTGTGTGTGTGATTGGGGAGCAACTAGTAATGTTAGTGAATAATTATCTTCACGTCTGGGTGCTACTAGCGCGGTACCTCCTCGGCCACGAAAGAGGTTTGCAGGCTGCGGAATCTGTTGAGTAGACACATACACTCAACCGCGCCGCGCCCGCCCTATTGCCTGTGGCCAAAACGGAACAACATCATCAGACGTCACAGCAATAAGTAAACTTTACCTATTTTTAATGTATCATTATTTATCCCTTGGAAAACATATTTCAACGGAGCCAATGCTTCTGCTTCTGCTGTGAAATTTTTGATGGTTCTGAAGGTCATCCCGTCCTTAGTCAACGTTTCAAGAACCAAATCAACGATGATGTTATATTCACCTGTAAATATGCCGAAAAGTCTTATTCAATTCTATAAATATTCTGGATTTTCTATTTTGAATACAAAAGCCCCAGAGGCGTGTAACAGAAGTGCATTATACCCACACTTTATCTGTTATGATTGGTCCCATGTGTTAGGGGGTGTGCATAGCGCTATCTACCGTGCTACTATTGAGATTTTCTGAAGGAAATATCATTAACAATACTTTTCCCGACCCTAAAACTACTAACCTGACGAGATGCTTTAAAACACCAGTATATTTGTTTTATTTCAGCTATGAGCAAATTATTAAACAAGGTTTATTTTTTTAATTGCGTCCTTAGGTTAATCATAATTTTCATAAAACTTAAGTACTCAAGTACTTCACTTAAAAATAAAAAATCTTATAGTCTTATACAGTAGAATCCGTTTATAATGACATCGTAAGGACTTGACAAACACGTCATAATAAGCGGACGTCATACAAAGCGTTTTGTGAAAAATAACCTTTTATATGTAAATATGTATGTACCTACTTAAGTATTTTAATAGAGAAACATAGTAACCACATATGTATACATACATATTAAATCAAAATAAAAATTGTAAGTAATCTGTAATTTTGGTCTGCTTTTGTTTTTTCAGTTTATTGTAAAAACAATCTCTAATATGATTGTGTATAGAAGACATCGCTATGGTCAAATTATCATTTTCAATATTGCTGTGAACAAATCGTGATAATAAGATGAGACTCACTGAGATTCAAAACAAAAACAAGCCACGTGCTGAACGTCGTCGGGACTCAACGAACATTACCGGAGGTGTAAAGAATCATGTCAGTCATTATAACCGGACATAATTTAATAAAAATGGGCATAATAAGGGACATGTCACTGTAAATGAAGTCATTTTATCTGACTTTTTATAAAGAATTTCATATAAAAACCAAACTTTGTAGTGTAATTACGTCATAATAATCAGTTGGTCAATATAGGCGGAGTCATAATAAACGGATTCTACTGTATTCAAATGAAATACACTCATTTATGGGTAGTCGTTTTATAAAAATATACCTGTATCCAGAAAATAGTCTCCATTTCCTTTAGCACTTACATGATACTTTCGGGCAACTAAATCGTATTGCCCTTTGAGAGTAAATTTCTTGCAAAATAATTCAACTTTTATTGAATCTGCCGTCTCATTCAATCTGAAATGTATAAAAATAAGTCTTAATATTGAATTTAGCATTATAACTTCTGCCTTTATTATTTAAAAGTGTGTGGCAGAGATGTCTACACCTGTTAAAGTCAGGCCCCCGTGTAAGAGGCTAAAATATTTTTATTAATCTTATTATTGAGAAACATGACATATTTAATTTTTAAGTGCGGACTATTAAAACGACAAAAATCATGTCCGTTGTATTCCTTTAAATATTCATTTTATATTTAATAAAATATAGTAAATATATCTTAATATTCTGTGAATATTTTAAGCATCTTCCTGTTGCCGTTATCAATATCGATGGAAACGAGCAACGTTGGTTGTATGGTGGTAAAATTATTTTTATTCAGTTTTAGTATTGTTTGTTGTAGCGGCAACAGTTAAAACTCATCTGTAAAAATTTCAACTTTCTAGACGGACGAGAAGCGTAGTCTTAGCAACATGATTCGGTTGTAGAGGCCTTAAGGTACGGATCCCTGAAAATAATAAGTTTTCTAATAATTGTTCATTTTTTTCAGCTAATCACTTACTTAGCTTTGACTACTTCACATGTCTTGAATCCAGTTATAGTCGTATTAAAAAAATTGATCTTCATTAATTGTGTATCACTTATCATCAATTCTTGAAACATAGGGTCCAATTCTTCGGCACCGATTTCGGTATTTTGTTTCAACATCAAGGGATAAGCTGCCTGAGCTGCCTTCGTGACGCAAGCATCGTCACCAGACTTGCATTGGATATGCCAAGGTATGGCTGCTGCATTTTTGGATAAAGAATATCAAATTAAGTAAAACAAACAATATAAAATGCCTCAAATTAACATATAATACCTAATTGAAGTACTGTACTTTTATTTGAGTTAAAAAATGTGATTTTAATATAATAATATATTTATTCAGCATTTTTTAAATTGTATTTCTGTTATTAAAATTAATTAATTAACTAATTCTTTATTTATTTTTTGCTATTATTTTGAAAACGATATTGTGGTTACCAACCGACGATATTCTAAAGATATACACACATCAATTTTGATTTGCTTTATTTAAAAAAAATCCATAACCTAAAACTATTATTTCATCCTCCATAAAAAAATTGTTCATGACAAATAAACTAAATGATATCAAGCTTCCAAATTTTAAAAATGTTTTTTTGGAACTATCATTCTTCATAACAAAATGCGAGGGAATTCGAATCGGCTACTACAAAGTCAGATTTGTTCCAACATGCATTATTTTGAAAAATTTGATTTGGTGTCCATTATTTTTATCGTGAAACAGGATATTTTTTTCACTAGATAACGTCAACTTTTAATAAGCGAGCAAAATGATGATATTTTACTTGGAAAATTAGAAAGATACGGAGTCAGAGGCAATGTTTTACTACTTCTTAAATCTTATTTATGAAACAAAACTGAACTGGAAAAGGTTACGCTTACTTGGTTTTAGCGCCATCTATGCAATGAGTTATATGTTACTTAGTCACGTTTTAATTTGGATCATCACAATACTGTCGAGAGATGACACATTTAAAACAAATACTTGTAATAATGTAAAGCAAAATTTTCGCTTTGCTATGCCTTTTTGTATTTTATATAATATTCAAGTTGAAAATTAAAAATCCAGCTGGTCTCGAATCTGCACCCCCTGGGTATACGCCCCGAGTGCTTTGCCAATTTAGCTATGGATTCTTGTATGGAAATTTCCCAACTCTTTTTGTGCCAGCGTCCTAAATATAATAACATATATACATAATATATTATATCTTACTTGACGAACCTTACTTGAATTCTTAATTTATCAACTTTAATATTATATATAATACAAAAAGGCATAGAAAAGCTAAAATTTGCTTTAAAATATTACAAGTACTTAATGACATGTTAATAAAGAAGAGATATTACACGATAACTGAATACCTTAATGATAAAAATATTGAAACATAGTTATTTTACTGGGGGACATGATTATTATTAATTTTTAAATTTATTTATTTCCTACTCTGGTGGGTTAGTGGTCATTTACACCAACTAATAATAACTACAAAAATTGTTTGTATTAAGTACTGCAAACAATACTGTTTTCTTTTCAGCTACACTTGGCTACGATGGCGGATAGTCAAACCAAAAAAAAGTTGGATGTACTTTTCTCATGATAGTAAAAGGAAGAGCCTAACGATGGCATAATATGTCCTGTTCTGCACTATTTTTTTTTTTTTCTTAAGTTCCAAAATGTGTTTCAAAACGTTGTGAAAATGCAATTTTTAAAGCATTTAATTGTTTACTTAAAAACTTAGGTCTTTACAGTCTTCAACAACAACGAAGGACTAAAACCTGGATATAACACAGTCAGTACTCTAGTTAGTAAAAGGTTGGCTGGCATATCAGGATTTTTCAGTTTTATAAAATACCTTTAAAGTCCATATTAAAATTAAATGAAAGCTAACCAACATATTGGCAAAAAATAAGCCATAGGTACGCAATGAAACTTTAATATTTAGCAACCAACAATGAATAATTTTAATTGTTAATTTTATTACCATCTCTCAGACTAATAAAATGTATGTGACAATTAGGCAAAATTGAATTTATATACATAACTAAATGTTTGGATCAAAATTAAAGTTGCTGGCTGCTATTTTACAAAATCTTCCTTATAGTATTCCCTATTATTTCAACATAGTAAATAGTTAAAAGGTATTTATGAGATCGAAAACGAAATGCACTGGGTCCTAAGTTAGTCTTAGGTTTCATGATATTGGTGACTCATATTCTTCGAAACATGTTTTTGCTGCTTTTGAAATGCTGTCTGAGCAACCAGATGGTTGCTCTATTCTACGTAGACGATGATTAACATTTTTGATTTAAGAACGGGTACGATCAGACATTAGAATGCAAAAATAAACATAATTTCAATAAGTAAACTAATTATACAAAAGAAAATATCAAAATCAAAAGTTACGTTAAACAATACATCTTTTATATAAATATATTATTATATAATTAAATATTACTTACTTGGTATTGAATTAACGGTCCCAAATACACAAAACAATAATAATAACATCCAGCACATGTTGAGTAGCTCCTAAATCACGGTCAAATAAATTTAGCAGTTAAAAATCTCTCTTATATTGTCGGCTCACAAACAAGTTTCAAATAAACATCCGCTTATATGGGATTTGTATGGACGAGGTACAACTATAACGGTGCAGTACCGTTATGTAAACGTATACCAGACGCCAAATCTGATCACGGTTAAAGGTAAAAAACTGGCCAAGTGCGTGTCGGGCCACGCGCAGTAGGGTTCCATAGAAAAATATTTTTAATTTTACTTTTTAACTAAATGGCGTCCTTCAGAAAGGAAATGTTTGTAGTACACGAAACCAGCTAGCACGTATGACGAGATGTATGAATGTTGAGGAAGCGAAAGAAGTATGTAAGGAGCGAAGCACATGGCGTTCCATCGTTTCTGCCTACCCCCGTGGGATAAAGGCGTGATTTTATTTAAATATGTATTATGTATGTTTATTTATGTTTCAAGAATTTTGAACGAAATATTCTGAGTAACTGCATCTGACATTTCGGACCCCTATTACTCTTGAACTAATGAAGTGAACTTATCCGCTATAGTTTTCCTTTAAAGTTCATTACATGTACTACCGACACAATTTTTTTCAGATTTTGGGATCCAGTAGTTTAGCTTTTAGAGGGAGGGGGGACGCCCTACTCGAACAAAAATTTGCTCTTTAAAGTTAATTATCTCGCAAACGGATCCCTAAATCAAAAAACTGTCTTAGCAACCCCTAAACGTTTTTAAAAGTCCTATCTAACAATACCCCACATTATGAGGTAGGCGACAAAAAAAAAACATCCCTACTATACATGTAGGGGAGCTACCTGAAAAAAAAATTTTTTTCCAAATTTTACTCTACGACTTTCTTTGTTTAGTTAACATACATGTTTATGCAAAATTTCAGTTTTCTAGCACCAACGGTTTCGTCGCTAAGCCGTGGACAGACAGATGGACATGGCAAAACTATAAGGGTTCCTTGTAGGTACTACGGAACCCTAAAAACGCAGGTTATAGGAGATAATAATATCGACCCCGGAAATTTCAACTGTCGTAAAGGACAAAACACGACTTTTCAGCAAAGCCAAAAAACAAAAAAAAAAAGGTTTTGTCTAATATCTTTGTCAAATAAATTACTATATTAATCACGTCAAAAGAAACCCAAACAATGTTTTGTACTCTATGCGTTGCAATTAATAAAATAAACCTAACTTTATTAATGACGAAAATTAATCCTTTACAGCTCAAAAATTTTTTACTGAAGTACTTTACAGCTACGAAACATTGGTTCAATTCGGGCTACCTACTAATGACTGGATATCATGAAGTTGACCGGGAAATTTGAAATATATTGCCTAGGACCAATTACTATTACGTAATCAGTAGGGGAAATTGCAAAAAACGACAAGTTTCTTAAAAAAACATGACATTTTGCGGCAATTTATGTTTTTTTAGAATGATGTACCAACTGAATAGTAGTAATCGATTTTGTCACGATGTCATTAGCAACCTGTATAAAGTATAGTAAATGAAACAATAGTGTATGTAGTCAAATCACTAAGTATTTTATTATAATAGTAAATATCACAATGATCTGTAACTTTAGATTTTATGTTTGTAAAATATTTTTTACAAACATGTTACTTGACACTTTATATTTAATTTAAACAAAAGTATTCTAAGCAATTGTATTATATTTACTGAAATATTAAAAAAACAATCATATGCCTGGCCCACCAAACTTCTTTAACCGCGGCTACCGCTGAGCCCAGCTTTCAATCTCTCTCTTTCTCTCTCATCATCATGTTTGAACGGGCCAGAAGGAACGTAAAGTTTAGCATCGATTGCAATCAATTATCATTGTTTTTTATATAAATCAAGAATACATGAGACACATTATCACTGGATCCTTTTTTACTTAACGTGCAATATTTTTAAATATTTGTTGGCGTTTTTTATAATTTGTTTGATGTAAGCATTGAATATTGGCAGATGGTGTACTTGAGCTACTTTTTTCCAGTTTTCTTTTGAGTCCTTGACGATCATCTCAACTGAAAATAGAAGAATATTTATTAAAAATGAAGAACATAAAAAAGAGTCAATATAGTTCAGCGAACTGTTCATTGATTTTTTTCTAAACACTAAAAATAATACAATATTCTTAGTTACTACGACTACTGAATGTGTAATACATTGACTACGTAATTAAACCTGACCAGTTCTAAAACGAGTGAGATACGCATAAGCAAACCCGTACAATGCTCCAAACCATATCTTCCATGTCTTATTATTGGATACACTTTTTTATAACTATATCAAAACTTCTGTGGAACACATTATTGTTGAAAAATGTGAAAACTTAAGAAAAACTAGTACACCAGCTACTGGTTTTTGTTTAGCTTAAATAGTATCGTTTATTTATTTTACCCGAACTTATATAAAAATAATGTATTTTATACAAAGAATAAAAATAATTATTAAAATAAGCAAATCATAATTGTTTTTACAGCTCCTAATAGATACCGGACTGTTTATATTTCGTGCGGCATTGATAACGCTCTACGAAGCCGAAATTAGCCGATTATCTCTTTCTAAAGGTCGATGTGTGTAATATTATTGCCGGGTACTGTACTTACTTTTTCAATACTTTAAAAACAAAAGTGTAATTTAACCCACTCACTCATATTTTTATTAATTTAATGACTCAGTTTCCTTAGCAAAATTTCTATATCATGTGTGTGAGTGCAAATAGGCTGTGCACATGCGCGAGCATCGCATCGGTCCATGATACGAGCTACAAGTGGCGCGAGTTGCGCGCGATTTTGACCGACGGACGTGCCCGAATACGCGTACTGCGCGTACGACACATTGTCATGTATACCGTGACATGTCGCTGCTGTGTAGCGCTACGCGAGTATCATTATTTGAATAACGTACCCAACATTTTCCTTAGCTTTTCGTTAGTATCATGTATCAATTTCTTGTGGTTTGGATCTAATACTGGCTCAGTGGGTGCACCAGGCGTCAAACTCCAAACGCTGTTTTGAAAATACTTGTGGGTCTCATCCTCTGAAAATATATCAAAAGTAAATAAACATTTTCAACAATGGTAAAATCATAGCAAGAACTGAAACTGTAGTAGTAATTATATTTTGAAAACGGCTCTCAAGTTATAAGGCCAAGTATCTCCAATTCCTGATAAATTTAAAGATAGTTAACCACCTAAAAACTCCTAAGCTTAAGTTTCAAGCTTATCAAGGATTTATCAGGAACTTGTTGAACTAGCTTGAAATTCAACAAAACATATTTGTGAAGTAGGTGGTAAGTTTAACTGGTTAGAAAAAGAGTACGAAAGCATGAGAACATCCTTAAATTGTTCAATAATAAACGTGCTTAGCATTCTTCGCACTGGTACTGATTAATGCAATTTAATAGGCGATGAGTTGCCGTGAATTAAATGATAGGCGAGGAATACATTTTAATATGTATGAAATTTAATCGCGAAAAAATGTTTGGGCTACACTTGTTGTAATTAGTTCATAAATGGATAGGATAAGATGATCATTTTATTTAGTACCCTATCAAGACTCTTCTCAGAAGTGTGTGTGTGTGATTGGCAGGGCTCGGAATTAGGTAGAGTTTTTCATGTACTTACACTGATTTCATACAGCGAAAGAATAAAGTGGATATACCTCAAATCCCAAGATTAATTTAAAAGAGCAGAAAAAAATCCCATGATTTTTTAAATAAAAAGTTATTTACTTTTTTACACAATTTAAACTACTGCACGCGCGACTAAATATTTTAATTCTCACAAAATTTATACAGTAATGTCGGAAGCGAACACTTCAAATCTTACTGGTAATGAATCAGACAAGGAAAATGATTCTGATGGGCCGTTTGAATAAGCAAAACCTCACGAGTCTAGTCTAGAAGCAAAAGTATTTGCTCGTATTTATAAAAAAGGCGAAATATGCGTATGAGAATTTACTACAGACTTTCAACAATTTGTATTGTGAATTAATGTAAACTAATAAAAAAAATATGTTAATTATCTTTGTTTTATTTGTCTATCTCTGAGGTTTTTATTATTATTTATTCGTAATATTGTTGGCCACTCGGGATTGTCCATTAGAAATCCCGGGAAGGTCCACATTAATATCAACATTTCGATGCAAGTACATAAAAAACTCTACCTAATTCCGAGCCCTGGTGATTGGGGAGCAACTAGTAATGTTAGTGAATAATTATCTTCACGTCTGGGTGCTACTAGCGCGGTACCTCCTCGGACACGAAAGAGGTTCGCAGGCTACGGTATCTGTTGAGTAGACACATACTCATACACTCAACCGCGCCGCGCCCGCCCTATTGACTGTGGCCAAAACGGAACAACATCATCGGACGTCACGGCAGTAAGGTAAACTTTACCTATTTTTAATGTATCATTATTTATCCCTTGGAAAACATATTTCAACGGAGCCAATGCTTCTGCTTCTGCTGTAAAATTTTTGATGGTTCTGAAGGTCATCCCGTCCTTAGTCAACGTTTCAAGAACCAAATCAACGATGATGTTATATTCACCTGTAAATATTCCGAAAAGTCTAATTAAATTCTATAAATATTCTGGATTTTCTATTTTGAACACAAAATCACGCCTATATTACCCAGAGGCGTGTATCAGAAGTGTATTATACCCACACTTTATCTGTTATGATTGGTCCCATGTGTTAGGGGGTGTGCTTAGCGCCATCTACCGTGCTACTATTGAGAATTTTCTGAATGAAATATTATTAACAATACTTTTCCCGACCCACGACCTCGCGGTTAGAGGCCACATACGCAAACTATATACTAACGAGATTTATTTATTATTGATTTATTTATATACAACTACTCATTGCACTAACAGTTTCCTAATACGTGCAATGAGCCATTACAATGAACTTAATTACAGGACTTTTATTTAACTTAAATTGCTAATTAATATTAATTAAAAACTGAGCAGATATTTTTACAAAATTCTTAAATTTTGTGTAGAATATATCAACATCCGGGTATTGAGTAATAAGACCATTGATCAATGTTAAAGCCTGGTGTGTTGGTGCAAATTGTGAAGTACACGTTCGAACTGCCGGCGTTGCTAACAAACGACGAGATGCTTTAAAACAACAGTATATTTATTTGATTTCAGCTATGAGCAAATTATTAAACAAGGTTTATTTTTTTGAATTGCGTCCTTAGGTCAATCATAATTTTAATAAAACTTAAGTACTCAAGTACTTCACTTAAAAATAAAAATCTTATAGTCTTATACAGTAGAATCCGTTTATAATGACATCGAAAGGACTTGACAAACACGTCATAATAAGCGGACGTCATACAAAGCGTTTTGTGAAAAATAACCTTTTATATGTAGATATGTATGTATTTTAATAGAGAAACAAAGTAACTACATATGTATACATACATATTAAATCAAAATCAAAATTGCACGTAATAAGCACATTATTAACACATACAAGTGTATTTTTTTAACGTAAGTAATCTGTAATTTTTGTCTGCTTTTGTTTTTTCAGTTTATTGTAAAAACAATCTCTAATACGATTGTGTATAGAAGACATCGCTATGGTCAAATTAACATTTTCAATATTGCTGTGAAAAAATCGTGATTATGAGATGAGATCTCACTGAGATTCAAAACAAAAACAAGCCACGTGCTGAACGTCATCGGGACTCAACGAACATTACCGGAGGTGTAAAGAATCATGTCAGTCATTATAACCGGACATAATTTAATAAAAAATATTTTTTAACAAAAAAAATCCGACTTCAAAAAGTAGGTAAACTAAAAAGCAAAAAATAAATTTGCTTCACACAAAATAATACGTTTTTTCATTTAGTTAAATAGAAATTATTTAAAATTATTTTATAATTCTGAAGTCGGTGCCAAGTAAAAGCTATAACAACCTTTCTACAATATCAAATTACAGTTCACACAAAAAGGGAGGCGTAGTTGTGCTAGTGCACGGTCGCCCAGTGTTGGTATTTACCACAGAAATATAACTAATATTCAGTCAGAAAAAAGTTGTTAGAACGATTGATATTATCTATACAGAGTTATTAATTGTTTACTTGGCACCGACTTAAGAATTATAAAAATAATTATTAAATAATTTCTATTTAACTAAATGAAAAAACGTATTATTTTGTGCGAAGCAAATTTATTTTTTGCTTAGTAGTTTACCTACTTTTTGAAGTCGGTTTTTTTTTGTTAAAAATTATTTTATTTTACGATTTTAAGTGATGGGTAGACCAGAGCAAGAATGTTTCTCGAATGAGGAGACGACGGTTACTTGAGACGAAAAACTTATTAATAATAAACAAGAATTAAATCCTTTCTCCTGACTATTGAGGGTCACGACCTTCCATCATTAGCTCATTTGACACAATAACTAGCAGTAGGAATATGCGTACAGTAGTGAAAGAATTATCCTTTAACTCCTAACTTTTGAGGAGTTGACCTTCCATCATCAGCTCAACCACATAAAATTATTGCGACTAAGCGTAAATCCTGGCCTCGATTAATAAAATATGAGGTTTGCTCCCGATTTCTCTGGGATCCCATCATCAGATCATGACATGCTGACAATGGGACCACCTTTGAAATATCTCCGTTCCAACAGCTCACTTGACATCATAACTAGCAGTCTGAATATGTGTACAGTAGTGAAAGAATTATCCTTTAACTCCTAACCATTGAGGAGTTGACCTTCCATCATCAGCTCAGCCACATAAAAATACGTAAATACTGGTGTAGCTTTAAAAAACATACTAAAAACATTACATGTGCCTATAAAATTCGAGGGTTGCCCTCGATTTCTCTGAGATCCCATCATCAGATCACGACATGCTGACAATGGGACCCTTTTGGAATTATCTGCTGTCCAACAAAAAAATAATCATCAAAATCAGTTCATAAACGACGGAGATATCCGTGAACAAACATAAAAAAAAGCAACATATTTATATACGAATCGAATTGAGAACCTCCTCCTTTTTTAGAAGTGGGTTAAAATGGGTCATAATAAGCGACATGTCACTGTAAGGGAAGTCATTATATCCGACTTTTTATAAAGAATTTTATATGAAAACCAAACTTTGTAGTGTAATTACGTCATTATAATCAGTTAGTCAATATAGGCGGAGTCAAAATAAACGGATTCTTCTGTATTCAAATGAAATACACTCATTTTTCGGTAGTCGTGTTATAAAAATATACCTGTTTCCAGAAAAAAGTCTCCATTTCCTTCAGCACTTACAAAAAACTTTCGGGCAACTAAATCGTATTGCCCTTTGAGAGTAAATTTCTTGCAAAATAACTCAACTTTTATTGAATCTGCCGTCTCATTCAATCTGAAATGTATAAAAATAAGTCTTAATATTGAATTTAGCATTATAACTTCTGCCTTTATTATTTAAAAGAGTGTGGCAGAGATGTGTACACTTGTTAAAGTCAGGCCCCCGTGTAAGAGGCTAAAATATTTTTATTAATCTTATTATTGAGAAACATGACAAATTTAATTTTTAAGTGCGGACTATTAAAACGACAAAAATCATGTCTGTTGTATTCCTTTAAATATTTATTTTATATTTAATAAAATATAGTAAATATATCTTAATATTCTGTGAATATTTTAAGCATCTTCCTGTTGCCGTTATCAATATTGATGGAAACGAGCAACGTTGGTTGTATGGTGGTGGTAATATTATTTTTATTCAGTTTTAGTATTGTTTGTTGTAGCGACAACAGTTAAAACTCATCTGTAAAAATTAACGTCAACCTTTTAGACGGACAGGAAGCGTAGTCTTAGCAACATGATTCGGTTGTAGGGGCTTTAAGGTACGGATCCCTGAATATATTAAGTTTTCTAATAATTGTTCATTTTTTTTCAGGTAATCACTTACTTAGCTTTGACTACTTCACATGTCTTGAATCCAGTTATAGTTGTATTAAAAAATTTGACCTTATGTAATTCTCTATCACTTATCATCAATTCTTGAAACATAGGGTCCATTTCTTCGGCACCGATTTCGGTATTTTGTTTCAGCATCAAAGGATAAGCTGCCTGAGCTGCCTTCGTGACGCAAGCATCGTCATCAGACTTGCATTGGATATGCCAAGGTATGGCTGCTGCATTTTTGGATAAAGAATATCAAATTAAGTAAAACAAACAATATAAAATGCCTCAAATTAACATATAATACCTAATTGAAATACTGTACTTTTATTTGAGTTAAAAATGTGATTTTAATATAATATAAGTAATATATTCATTCAGCATTTTTTAAATTGTATTTTTGTTATTAAAATTAACTAATTCCTATAAACCTTCTTTATTTATTTTTTGCTATTATTTTGAAAACGATATTGTGGTTACCAACCGACGATATTCTTAAGATATACACACATCAATTTTGATTTGCTTTATTTAAAAAACATTCCATAACCTAAAACTATTATTTATTTATCCTTCATAAAAAATTTGTTCATGACAAATAAACTTTATGATATATCAAGCTTCCAAATTTTAAAAATGTACTTTTGGAACTATCATTCTTCAAAACAAAATGCGAGGGAATTCGAATCGGCTTTCACAAAGTCAGATTTGTTCCAACATGCATTATGTTGAATTTTTTTGGATGTCCGTTATTTTTTTTTTTCATTTATCATGGAACAGGATATTTTTTACATTAGATAACGTCAACTTTTAATAAGCGAGCAAAATGATGATATTTTACTTAGAAAATTCGAAAGATACGGAGTCAAAGGCAATGTTTTACTACTTCTTAAATCTTATTTAAGAAACAGAACCCCAATAACACAAATTAAAAAATATGCCCTAGCTGTAAAATGGAAAAGGTTACGCTTACTTGGTTTTAGCGCCACCTATGCGATGAGTTATATGTTACTTAGTCACATACAGTACGTTTGAATTTGGATCATCACAATACTGTCGAGAGATGACGCATTTAAAACAAATACTTGTAATAATTTAAAGCAAAATTTTCGCTTTGCTTTCGCCTTTTGTATTTTATATAATATTAAAGTTGAAAATTAAAAATCCAGCTGGTTTCGAACCTGCAACCCTTGGGCATGGGTATACGCCTCGAGTGCTTTGCCAATTTAGCTATGGATTCTTGTATGGAAATTTCCCAACTCTTTTTGTGCCAGCGTCCTAGATATAATAACATATATATAATTATATATATCTTACTTGACGAACCTTACTTGGATTCTTAATTTATCAACTTTAATCACTACATAGTATAAAACAAAGTCGCCTTTTCTGTCCCTATGTGCGCTTAAATCTTTAAAACTACGCAACGGATTTTGATGCGGTTTTTTCCAATAGATAGAGTGATTCAAGAGGATGGTTTTTATGTATAATACATGCATAGAAAGGGGGAATTGTTTTACTCCAAATTTAACGCGTGCGGGCCACGGGCAGTAATGAATAAATCAAACTACTGGATCGATTTTAATCATTTTTTCAGTGAGTGACATAGGCTATATATTATATACCCGTGCGAATCCGGAGCGGGCCGCTGTGTTTTTATATAAAACGTTCACAGTTTTTCTGTAGTGTATTTAGTATCAGCATTGTACCCGTGCGAAGCCGGGGCGGGTCGCTAGTATTATATATAATACAGAAAGGCATAGAAAAGCTAAAATTGGCTTTAAAATATTACAAGTACTTAATGACATGTTAATAAAGAAGGGATATTACACGATAACTGAATACCTGAATGATAAAAATATTGAAACATAGTTATTTTACTGGGGGACATGATTATTAATAATTTTAAATTTATTTATTTCCTACTGTGGTTGGTTAGTGGTCATTTACACCAACTAATAATAACTACAAAAATTGTCTGTATTAAGTATTGCAAACAATACTGTTTTCTTTTCAGCTACACTTGGCTACGATGGCGGATAGTCAAACCAAAAAAAGGTTGGATGTACTTTTCTCATGATAGTAAAAGGCAGAGCCTAACGATGGCATATGTCCTGTTCTGCACTAAATTATTTTTTTTCTTAAGTTCCAGTGCTATTTTAATAATATTAGACAAGCCCTTGTGTTTCAAAACGTTGTGAAAATGCAATTTTTAAAGCATTTAATTGTTTACTTAAAATCTTAGGTCTTTACAGTCTTCAACAACAACGAAGGACTAAAACCTGGATATAACACAGTCAGTACTCTAGTTAGTAAAAGGTTGGCTGGCATATCAGGTTTTTTTCAGTTTTATAAAATACCTTTAAAGTCCATATTAAAATTTAATAAAAAAGCTAACCAACATCTTGGCAAAAAATAAGCCATAGGTACGCAATGAAACTTTAATATTTAGCAACCAACAATGAATAATTTTAATAGAGAATTTTTTTACTCTCTCTCAGACTAATAAAATGTGTGTGACAATTAAGCAAAATAGAATTTATATACATAACTAAATGTTTGGATCAAAATTAAAGTTGCTGGCTGCTATTTTACAAAATCTTCCTTATAGTATTCCCTATTATTTCAACATAGTAAAAAGTTAAAAGGTATTAATGAGATCGAAAACGAAATGCACTGGGTCCTAGTCTTAGGTTTCATGATATTAGTGACTCATATTCTTCGAAACATGTTTTTGCTGCTTTTGAAATGTTGTCTAAGCAACCAGATGGTTGCTCTATTCTGCGTAGACGATGATTAACATTTTTAATTTAAGAACGGGTGCGATCAGACATTAGAATACAAAAATAAAAATAATTTGAATACCTAAGTAAACTTATTATACAAAAGGAAATATCAAAATCAAAAAGTTACGTTAAACTAGACATCTTTTATATAAATATATATATATGAATAAAATATTGCTTACTTGGTATTGAATTAACGGTCACAAATACACAAAACAATAATAATAACATCCAGCACATGTTGAGTAGCTCCTAAATCACGGTCAAATAAATTTTGCAGTTAAAAATCTCTCTTATATTGTCGGCTAACAAACAAGTTTAAAATAAACATCAGCTTATATGGGATTTGTATGGACGAGGTACAACTATAACGGTGCAGTACCGTTATGTAAACGTGTACCAGACGCCAAATCTCATCACGGTTAAAGGTAAAAAACACCGGCCAAGTGAGTGTCGGGCCACGCGCAATAGGGTTCCGTAGCTAGTCGTAACAACATATTTCGACTTAAAAGGGATTTACTATCTGTATTAAACAAGTAACATCTTCATACAAGTCATTACTTTCAAAGGTTTTTGTAATTTGCACGAATTATTTTAAGTAACTGCATTTGACACTTTGGACCCCAATTACTCTAGAACTAATTAAGTTAAAGTAACCGCTATAGTTTTCATGAAAAGTTTATTACATATACTACCACCGTAATTTTTTTCAGATTTTTTAAGCTATCGGTTTAGCTTTTAGAGGGGGGTGGAACAACCTACTCGTACAAAAATTTGCTCTTCAAAGTTAATTATCTCGCAAACGGATCCCTAAATCAAAAAACTGTATTAGCAACCCCATTATGTTTTTAAAGACCTATCTAAAGATACCCCACACTATGGGGTAGGCGACAGAAAAAATATCGTCCCCACTTAGGCTTCGAAACTACTTGACCGATTAGAGCTCGTGGCAAAGTCGAAGCCGCGCGGACCGATCGATCTTGCAGGTTAGGCAATGCTAACCGCGGTCGGCCGTTGGATGGGTAACCTTCTTAACATAACGAATTTTCCTCCGTGCATCGGATGAGCACGTTAAGCCGTCGGTCCCGGCTGCCATTTTGACATCTATGGCAGTCGTTACTCTAGTCTTAGTCTGACAATTACTAGTCTAACAATGAGTATCGTATCACCACGTAGTGGTTGAGAAAGCGAAAGAAGTATGTAAGGAGCGAAGCACATGGCGTTCCATCGTCTCTGCCTACCCCCGTGGAATAAGGCGTGATTTTATATATGTATTATGTATGTTTATTTATGTTTCAAGAATTTTGAACGAAATATTCTGAGTAACTGCATCTGACATTTCGGACCCCTATTCCTCTTGAACTAATGAAGTGAACTTATCCGCTATAGTTTTCCTTTAAAGTTCATTACATGTACTACCGACACAATTTTTATCAGATTTTGGGATCCAGTAGTTTAGCTTTTAGAGGGGGGGGGGGGGGGGGCGCTCTACTCGAACAAAAATTTGCTCTTTTAAGTTAATTATCTCGCAAACGGATCTCTAAATCAAAAAACTGTCTTAGCAACCCCTAAACGTTTTTAAAAGTCCTATCTAACAATACCCCACACTATGGGGTAGGCGACAAAAAAAAAACATCCCTACTTTACATGTAGGGGAGCAACCCGAAAAAGAAATATTTTTCCAAATTTTATTCTACGACTAGCACCAACGGTTTCGTCGCTATGCCTCGGACAGACGGACGGACATGGCGAAACTATAAGGGTTACTTGTAGGTACTACGGAACCCTAAAAACGCAGGTTATAAGAGATATATATATGTTCTCTGAGATGATTTTTACTTCCATGTTAATAAACATTTCATTCAAGTGGCATATTATTAACAAAAAAAAAAATACTACAATAAATCTGGTACGACAAGACCTATCTCCAATTTTTTTTGGTATGTCTATAATAAACAAATTATTTATACCAAAATTGGAGATGGGTCTTAAATAAGCGGGTTGGGTTTAATATATATCGGCGCAATTACAACTGTTCGTCGATAATAATTAAGATTAATAATTTAGTTGTTCTAAAATTAGTTAATAACCATCAGTTGATAAGTTTAAGTTGATTACGATGTAAAACCAATGTTAAGATTGTAATTTCAATACTTAACCTACAAACTTGTGAACACGTGCACGTGGCCGAGTTTTATAAAATCGGCCGCGCTGTTGGCGATCGACACAGTCGCTCTCGAGCCGCCGCACAGCACGGACCTCTCTCAGACGTCATTACGCTACCCGTTGAATAAACGAAGCTTATAAAAGTGCTTGGAAGTTTTCCTTTGAAGACCCTGAGTGACTAATCATGAAGACAACAATTGTGACGTCAGCTATGCTGATGTCACATTTTTAAAAAAAACATTCTGTAGATACCTTCTCCGTCATATATTATAATGATTCTGATTCTTTTACTTATATTTTATTTAATATAGAGTTCCTAACTGTATTCAAGTATATTTTTCATATGTATGTCCTGAATAACCGGCAAACGTTTGCGCAAACTCATTCTCATTTTTATGACGTCTTACATTTTCCAAGACCGATTATCCGATGTGTAAAAATTTCTGTTTTTTTTTGCACCCAGGGTCTTTCTTATATGCATGCACTGATTCATTAGTAAGCGGGTTCGTCACAATGTCATTTACACATCTTGTTAATTCGGATTTCTAAGAAGCATTGTCCTATTTAGTCATTAGTAGTTTTAGACGGTGATAAATGAGAAATATTTTTTACTGTAGTATACTTTGGGTTAAGGCTTAATTCGAAATATTTACTTAATAGCTTAAGGCCCTGCACGCTGAAGAAGCTAAAAATAGGAGAACCTTATAACTTATAAAATCCTTCCATAAATTTCTCCGTTGCTACGTAAATAAGTGATTTTAACAATTCATTGAGAAAACGAGGAAGGCTGCCCCACCACCAGATGGGATTAATAATGGCCAGGAAGAGAAAGAGATTGAGTTTCTTTTTTAGGAGTAAGCGTTTAGTGGATATCAAATCAAATTAAATCATTTACTTCAAAATAAAACTTAATTAATTAAATTATATTACTTATTGCAATTAAATGATTTGACACCGGAGCTTAGATTGACTTTAGTTCAACTTAGAAATTTGAATTAAAATCAATTCAAGTACCAGCTCCGATGGGTATTGTATCATGAGAAGAGCTGCTGAAAAACCATGTGCACTATTTTTTCAAATAATTAATACAATATTTGTTTGTTTTTTTGACAATAATATTCTATGTGTAAGTTATATCAACCAAAACAACATTATGGCTAAAGATGGTTATGGAAAGAAAATAAACTTTAATATTGCAATGAAATTAAATTAATACTTATAAATAAATTAGTCCATAGTAACTATATAAGGTTGCACACTTCAAGCAGAAAATAAAGGAGTAAAAGCCATGTGTTTATACTACTGTATACATAACAGTTCCGGAACAGACTAAGAAAATAATTATAAATATTTATAATGCTAACAACAAATACTATTTATACTCAAAAAAAATGTACACACAGATTGCATTAACTTAACAATATTTGAAATAACATGAAATGAGGTTATACAAACAAAATTTAATGTGTTAATAAATTTTAGACGTTTAGTCATTCAGTCTGGACTTGAAATAATACATTTGAGCATTAATTATTTTTTACCTTAGGCGAAGGTAAAGTTTAGGGTATTAAAGCATAGACAGAAAGAGATACTTTTTCATTTATAATTTCTCCCCCGAGCCTCCCCGAGTGACGTACACAACAATTCCCTATTGGGCAATTCGCGAGTTCTCCAAAGTGAATTGGCTAATCCTTTCACCACGATGGCAAGTCAAAACCTTGACCACCTTACTGACTGTCCCAAATGCCCTACCACCTGCACAAGAGAGGCGTTCATGAACGGCCGAACGACCGCGACTAGGCCCTCTCAATTCTCGACACGAACTATTGTACGCGTCCCCTAGCTTCATGCCGTAGCCATATTGTCATTTATATTTTGGACAATATACCTCATTTAATAACAGTCAAACCTTTTTAAATCATTGAACCCCTCAACATTCCCTGAGCTATCGACATTGGTTGTTGGTGCCAAGATTGTCTAAGCGAAACTGCGACTTTATTGGCACATTTTTAGTCATTGCGTCGCTTTTAGTTATCATCAATACAAATAAATAAAATTGAAGTATCTGTTTTTAATGTCAAAATTACAATGTTTTTTCAGTTGATATAGTTTTTTGCACGATACTATAAATTATAATTTTTTTGTCTGTCTGTCTGTCTGTTTGTATCGGCATATCTTCTAAAACACTAGACGGATTTAAATTAAATTTTATATGCAGATAACTGACAAGGCGCGTAACATAGGTTACTTTTTATTCATGTAGAGAATTGCTGAACCTACCACGCAGACGACACCGCGGTAGAAAATTAGTTTGTTTGTTTGTTAGCGCTAATCTCGGCAACTAATGCTCGGATTTTTACCAATTATTTTTGTGTTTGAACTATCCATTAAAATTTTTGGATATTTGACATTACGCTGAACTCCATGGAAATAGGGCAAGTAACGTTTAGCGCGGGAACAGCTACTACTTAATATAACGAACTCCACGCGGACGAAGTCGCACGTAAAAGCTAGTCGTCATAAACATAATCATCATCCGTATTTGGTGGTAGTATTGTTGGTATTGGCGCACAAGAACTATTACCGTTAAACTTAGCTTGGCCTGTTGGACATATTTTCGAACCCAGGGCGTCTCCTTGGTCATTGTTGTCAAATTGAATGTATGGTGTGAGTATTACTTCATGTAGTTTCAGAAATTCCTCTTCCGCTTGCTTCGCTTCATCTGCCGAGAGAGCGTTAGTCAATACAACCACGGTGAGGATTAAAACGAAGAACTTCATTTTTCTTGCGGCTTAATGTGCAGAGACTGTCAAAAAGAAAACAAAATGATGATTAGTTATCACAGTCAAAACTAAAACACTGTAACTAATATATGGCTAGTTTATCGTGAATAAGCGCCGTGCGAGATAATTTCGTCGTATATTACTCGTTGAGTGAAGTTTTTGTAATAATATTTCAACTTATTCTAAAAATGAGATCTTGTTATTAGAAAAACGTGCCACTGACAAGACACAATTGCAATGTAATATTAAACTGATATACAGAGTTTATACAAGGCATTTCATTTATCACTAAAACTACTACTATTACTTATCTATTTTAAATGTAAAACTTTTTACTGCACTAAATAGCATAATATATTTATTTTTTTGCAAGAACTAACCTAAAAGTACTATTCTTAATACTCAAATAATATCCAGTCTTATCTCACTCCTCTATATGGAAAATTTCCTATTAAAATAGCTCCCTTTCACGCAAAGACGGAGTCGATTTTTATGACATTTTGCACACATGTAGCTTATAGCTTGGATTAACATAAAGTCTACTTTTTATTTAGATGTCACGCGAGCAAAGCCGCGGGCGGAAGCTAGTCTTAAATAAAATGGTCTAAATAGCATTAAAAAGTATGTATATAAATAAATGTTTGTATAGAAAAAAGTAAATGGAAGTGCAAAATTAGATGCTTAAAGTAGGTAAATGATAGTCAGCTAAAGTTATTAAATGAAACACAAATGGTATTTAATTTATGATAATATGATTATAAAATATCCCTAGACCGCGTTGAGCAGTGTATTTAATTTACATATTTCAGTCTAAAATTGAAAATAATATAATCATAAATTATAATATATTATTCTCTATGATCTATTCCCTGGTTATTTTTGTACCTACAAATTGCGGTTAAGGAACACATTTTTGAAAGGAATCGGTTTCCATCTCCATCATTTAAATATAATTATATCGCTCAACTATTGCAAAACTGACATACTTATCTCAAAATCATGGTTAATAAGGACAAGTATGAAAAAATATAGCTTAATCGACGTTTTATTCGTATTGATATTATAAGGAAACACTCATAACATCCAATTAATATTTGAAATACAGTGAGTTATAATAAATTCAATACATATCGATAAGCGTGTTAATATCTCCATCAATCGATGCATGGATCGACGCAAAACAGCGCGCTGCGCATTCGCGGTGTGCTTTATTTGGCCCTTTCATCGTCAATTGCATCCATCGAAGGTTGATCGGTGTAGTACTCAGGCTTTACTTTTTTATAGCCCCAACAAAAATACATGTTTTTCCAGATATATTATGTCAGTCTTGTAATAAGTACACGATATGGTAATAGAAAAACATTTTATAAATTATACAAAACAACTAAAACCTTACCTTTCTGCTATCCTCGCTATTATATAGGTCCTTATTGTAACACATTTACCACAAGTCTACTGGTTAAATGATCGACGAGCGCGGTTATCGAATGTTATCGAATCGACGAATGTTATCCTTTATATATTAGTCCAAACAATTTAACACGACATACTGTTATAGCCTATAAAAGGCATGGTGACAAAGCCGATTATTAGTAATTCAGTAGATGATTTTGATAACCCTCTGATGGAAACACACATTAGAATTTTTTTTTCCCATTTTGCAATTCTTCCAACAGATTTTTTTAATATGCGGTTCTTTTCGATCTAAACTTTTCCGACCTCGAGTTTCAAAGTTGTTTTCTTAAAATCCGGTAAGTGTTTTCGCAAACTTATTCTCATACGTTTGCTTTTTTTATTTAAGTTATTTGATTTTTCGATGTGTGAAATTTTCTAGTATTTTTTATTGTTCTAAAATGAAATACAGTAAATGCACTGAGCCACTGATAAGCGGCTTCGTCACGGTGTCATTTTCACTTTGTACATGGGTCATAAGCAGATTTGGATTTCTAAGGAGTATTGTCATATTTTTTCAAAAGCCGTGTAATAAACGGACTTATTTGAGAAATGTATTTACATATTGTAGTTAAACCGAAGTTTTTACGTTGAAACTTAAATTAGATGATAATGAATGCAAAACGATTCAAGCAAATCGTAAGGCCTTAGTCTACCAAGCAGGCTAAATGAGGATTGGTAGACTTCACATTCCCTTGAGTATTTTTTTGATACTCTAAGGCATGCAGGTTTCTTCATGATGTTTTTCTTCACCGTTAGCGAGCGATAATGGATATGATAAATACAAACATATCTTCGAAAAAACAAATTTTAACGATTTATTGACAGAGGTGTGTGCCGTAGGTTCAAAACCTTGATTTTGCAGTCCTACGGCCTCCATCCACGGCTATCAATGTTTAATCGCTGCTTAATTTATAGTATATTGATTAAAAAATAGTCGCAAGTCAAAATGAGTACGCCATCATACCGCCAACTTTAGATAAACTGATTTCAAAAGGAATTTCGGGCTATGTCGCATTTCTGCTTGGTCTTGCCCTAGCGGTATAATTCGTGTATCGCTCTTCGTAAGGTCTTGATGCCCGGGTCAGGCAAAAGTATTATTTGGGACTTTTTTTATAGCTGCACGGAGTTGGAATTGTGCCCGGTGGATGGCGGTAAGCTCACCGCGTATCCCATGGGACTTAAACATAACAGGTTGTACACCTCTGTTACACCCTTCTGGGTATTAAAGGCGTGACATTATGTTATGTAATCTTACATCCATTCCATCTTTAAAATCAATAAAATTAAGTGCTTAAAGTACCATCATTCAAATTAAGTTTAAATTATGTACCTTAAAAACTACCACAGTAATAAATTTGATTAAAATTTCGTTCTCAATTTTGCTGCACAACTCAATATAAAAATCTATACTACAATGGCGCAAAATGGTTAAATTTACTTTCATGAAACATAATTTTTTTTAAGGCACGCGTTTGACCTCGATCTCACCAGATGGTAAGTGATGATGCGGTCTACGGTGGAGCACGCTTTCCTATGATATACCTATTAACTCTTGCTTTGAAGAGATCCAAGTTGTACTCATGCGGAAACACAGATCGGGCAAGGCGTTCCATTCTTTGGCAGTTCGCATAAGAAATGTAGAGGCGAAACGCTTAGTGCGTATTGGTGGAAGATCTACCGTGAAGCGATGCCTGAGTGCTTTTTGTCTGGTAGTCCGATGGTGAAACGGAGACGGAGGGATAAGGTTGGTCATATATGACTCTTATGAACGAGTATCTGGAATGCCTATTTTAAAATTTAATAGGGTACGGGCATGATGTCATACTAAGGGAAATATAGAAGGTAATTAATATCTATTGAATTTCCTCATTTCGTACTGACTATATTTTCAAATGTTGGTTAACCAGTGGTCCAAATTTGGCTATAGGTAATATTATGATTAATATTATGAGTAATGTTCTACATGAAAGTACAGTAAACGCTCAGAAGTCCATAGGCACGCTAAGGATTACATTGCTATGAACGGTACGAGCCCGATACAGCCAGTACACACACTAACGAAGTCGCTTGCGTGTTTAGCAGTTTATAAGATAACACACACTAATGAAATGTTGTCGCATTCGTACTAAACACGTCACAGTGGCGACCGGTTCTTTGAATTCGCATCTATCTATCATGAGCAGGTAGCTATATCGGGTAAACATTGGGATCACTATCAACTAAATCTGAGTTTGAAGCTTAGTTGATTTATGGTTGTATTTTGTTTTTACGAAATCATAATAATATTTGTAATATTTTAAGCACAAACTTGTTAGGTATTCATGCTTAAATTGCGATACAATACATGTATACAATACATAAATAATTACATATTGATATAATAACTAATAAGTTAAATATGTTATTATTATTTAACTATTAACGTAATTTTTTATTTTTATTTTTATTTTTGTAAGGTAGAAATAAAAAAAGTCACGCTGAATGATGATAACAATGTTTATTCGTTTTATTTATTTATACAATTAATAAACTTTTAAGAGCATTGTGACGTCACATTCCTACCTAAATTAAAAAAAGTGCCCTTGTAACCGTTTATAAGATTTTTGATTAATATAATAACTAATAAATTAAATATGTTATTATTTTTAAACTACTTACGTTTTTTTTATTGTCATTGTTGTAAGGTAGAAATAAAAAAGTTATGTTGAATGATGGTAAAAATGTTTATTCGTTTTATTTATTTATACAATTAATACATTTTAAAGAGAATTGTGACGTCACATTCCTACCTAAATAAAAAAGTTCCCTTGTAACCGTTTATAAGATTTTTTATTGTAACCCACTTAGTCAATTCATAACATTGATAATACCTACAAATATTACTAAATTGATTCACAATGACAACAAGGACAGGATGTTCTAATAACAAAAATATAATTCTTGATACCCACTTATAATAGGTATCTATTGGTATACAGCAGCGTTTATTGAAGACTAATATTATGATTTACACTTTATGACGATGTTTTTTTTAATGTAACGTCACAATAAATGTATTGAAGTTACAGCTTGTCTTGACGAAAAGAAGAAGGAAACTAAACCTCCATTGAAGATCATTAAATATTTACAGAAGTGCTAATATTCAGTTACAGCATCTTATTAGTAAAACCACAACATCTTAAATTAATCTTAAATAATAATTTTTCATACTTCGTATAACCCCCATTATTTTCAATGCAGTCAAGTAGACGTTTGCGCATGGACCCTAAAATATTAGCACATATACTGGTTCCTCTTAAGTTTTCCCACACTTCCATGCAATGGGTTTTTAACTGTTGTATACACTTTTCATCCCGTGACTCCCACCTTTGCACCATCAAACCCCATACATTTTCTATATATTTACAAATGTGTGAACAAAGTGAACAAGATAAAGAATACTATATCCCATTCCTTCTAATCGAGTAAAAACTTTAAAAAGTATAAAAGTATCCAAGTGAGATTTGAACCTGCGGTGAATTGATAATCGCATCTATTTTAACTGCATGCCTTAACCGCTCGGCCATCTTGTCACTTCCATTGTGGATGAAATTATGAAATACAATTATTTGTTAACAACATGTGTCTATTTCTTGGAAATAGAAGGTCGTAAGTCAAACTACACTTCAAACTATTGCCTTTTGAGATTGCTTATGGACTTTTGGTTGCGACTGTACATGATGGTCTAATATATAGTAATAATTGTATAATATTACAGTTAGTTTCGACTGAGTAACTCAGGGTAAATTTAATACCTGATCATGAGGATAACAATTATTATATTTTATTATAATTATATTCTAAATTTAATATATCATGTATTTGTTCCAATTTGAATAGTGATTTACCGTTAAGTGTTAGAAGCTATTAACACGTTTTGAACCACTGTGCAGTACAAGGTAAGCCACTTATAATTTTATTATAATATAATGTCTAATTACTATAATACTTATTTTACAAAATATCATCGAGTAACATGAGCTTTATTTAAGGCCACGGAGTCAATGTTGCAGAAAACAAATGATAGTAAAATTATGATAACGTAGTGAGAAATTAATACTTAAAATGCGCTTATAACCATTTTGCTTGGAGGTATGTTGTAAAACAAAACAGTGTATTTAATGTATGTTTTCTCCTTTGTCAACAGACCTAATCAAGTAAAAACCAAAATGAAGCGACTGCTGTACCTAACTATATTTGCTGGTTTAGCCGCATTAATTGACGCTGGCGATAAGAATCGATTAGTGAACACATTACAAGTTGAAAAAAAACTACTGGAACTCTTTAGATCAGTAGTGACACCACACAGTATACGAAGAGAAAGGCGTTGGGCTGATGTCAGTCATGCTTACAACTGCCCAAAAGGACAGAATTTAATCAAGGGTAACTGTGTCAATACTAGACCGCAACAACAAACTTTAGAAAGTGATTATGTGTATTTGTTGTTAGGTTAATTTGTATCAGCTATTTTTACTTGACCAAAAAAATAATAAAATTGATAAAAACTCTTAAAATATTTTTTATTTTAGTTTTTAAGATAAATTTGTTGAATATGGAACTAGGTGTCTATTGTTAACGCCTACATAACACTGTGTGTATGCAGATATTGCTAATACACCGACATTTTGTCTGCTGCTAGGGGCTACGTAATAAGGATGATGATATAAAAAGTAACCATTATGATTGCAAAAAGATGTATAGATGTGGTTTTAAAAATCACACGACTCATGTGATTTTCAATTCAGCTGAACTGAGCCGATCCAACTATGCGAGCAAATGCCTCGCAAGAGAACGCTTCATGTTATTCAAAATATGACAAAACCAACATGATTAATGCTGTTCAGATTAAAAAATAAACACGATAAAACAAACCGTTAATCACTAATACAATTCATCCGAACGCACTCGTTGAACAATAATGTAGAACAATTAATGTTGATTTCGATACCGCTTTCTGATTTGTATCAAACTAACAGTACACGGGTGTATGGGAAATGCGCCAATTAAATCTATATGGAACTATCTGAGCTATCAAACACTGTAGGATCAGACGTTGTGGATCTAAAACAATTAATGCTAGATTAGTTTGCTTGTAAGCCTCTATTGTTCCTAAGACGAGCTTTGAGCGGCTAGAGACGATTATAATGCAATTTGCTGCCTTCGGTTTCACGAGTGTAAGTCTCCGTATTCGTTTTCACTCCAAGACAGGTAAAACTTAAAATGTGTGGGCTTTGAGGCTCGATTCAAAACAAATGAAAATGCCTTCGCCATTGGGTGAGACCGTATAGTCTGGGATCTGTCCATACATTTTGGTAATGTTGTACGCAGATTAATTTCTCTCTAATTCCACAGATTTACACACCACACAGGATGCGTAGACTCAGATTTTAAGGAAATATGTATTAACAAAATAACAATAACAAACAATTAATGAATAGGTTGTTTTTTTCAATAAACATTAATTAGGTGTATCTTGTCATCGGTTTTTTGTACCATGGTATGCGCAAAAACCGCGACGGTCCACTTAGTGGTAAATGTTATAGAATATATAATAAAGTATATATTATCATACATTGAGTGCACAAATCTTTGTGTGATCCGCAAAGATTTGTTCAGACTCTGGGTGTGCTTTGTGTGCGTAAAATGTATGTTTGGGAACACCCCCGCAACACAGGAGTTATTCCAAGTTCGGACGTCGTTTAAAAAAAAGAAAAAAAATATGCCTCGATGGCATAACTAGTGGTAAGCGTATGCGCCTCTCACCGTGAGTTGCGTTTGATTCTCGGGTCGGGGAAAGTGGTATTTGTGACTTTCCGTCAGGAATTTCTGAATCTCTCTCTCAGCACGGAGTTGGAATTGTGCTCGGTGGATGTCGATAGGCACACCCCGATGGGATCTAAACATAACAGGTAAAATGTGGCTGTTGTACACCTATGCCACACCCTTCTGGGTAATATAGGCGTGATGTTATGTTAGTTAGTATACCCGAGGAGTCCCGGGTTTGATCTCTGAGTCAGGCGAAAGTTAAATTTGAGTTTTTATCAGGAAATGTTCATTAGCAGCACGGAGTCTAGATTACTACTTGGTGACTAGCTTATACAACAAATAAACTAATAGAGTAAATGCATTCACCTAGTTCTTGTATCTTAAATATTAAAGAAGATAAAATATTGTTGTACTAAGTTAATATATGTAATGTTCTATAATTGAAATGTAATAATGTTGATTGGTTGCTATGCTACCTAGTTTTATGGTTGTTATGTACAATCAACCGTCAATTATCTGGATTTTCTATCTGAACAAATACACTAAATTCCACCACTGCTTTTCTGTATTATTATATTCCTATAAATAATTTGTTAGTAGCGTTTACGACTGCTGTACTATACTGCAGATAAAATTGCGCTGCAGGCAAACCTCTGTGGTTTTTTAGCAGCGCATTAAGATGTTATTTTTTTAAAAAAAAAGGTGAAGTGTGGGCATAATTTGACTCTGCCTTACCATTTTGGGAAATGCACGCGTGATGTTATATCCGTAAATTTACCGATTTTATTTAAACAAAGGTAGGTTTCAATAAATTAATTGCCAATCCTGTCTCATTATTATATTCAAATGTAATGCTAGATGCCATTATATGCTATAATTACCCAATTATAATGTTAGAACCTTGTCAAAATAACGAGGCGTTAATAGAAACAATGCATATCAATCAGCTGGATGAACTCGGTCAATGACCCTTAGTCATTTAGTTGTTTTGGTGAAGTATGACCGTATGTGATGTATGGAGTATTTAATTGAGGCAAAGTGGAGTGTATATGTGATGATGAATTACACCGACTAGTCGGCCGGTCAGTTCGGTATACGAAATGCTCCTTAATTTGTGCCGCTTTAAAATATAATGCATGTGGTGGTACAACAAACAATACTCTTCTTCTTCGTCGAGTCGATGGCCGAGTCAAATTTTATTTTTACTTGCCATCTTGGTGAAAGGATTAGCCAATTCGCTTTGGAGAAGGGATTGTTGTGTACGTCACTCGGGGAGGCTCCTTTCATGCACCCCCTAATACGAACGATACTATAAATATTATAAATGAAATAAAAATATTTAATTCAAATTTAACTGAATCTAATGATCGGCCAAACTTATAGTCATAATCTCAGATGGTACGGCAACGATTAAACTAGGGATACGACAAGATACTCTTGAAAAGAAAATATTTTTTTTTAAAGTCGCACTAGGAATAACTCATGTGTCGCGGGGACGATAACAAACATATTATATTAAACACACAAAACATACCCAGAGTCAGAACGAATCTTTGTGGATCACGCTCAAGATTTGTCTCGTATGGGGATCGAACTCACGACACCAGCGCAGTTGAAAGTGGCGAGGCGACCGCTTTAACCACCACGCCAACCTCGCACTAATTAATTTTTACTTTTTTTTGTCAAGTTATACAATATTACACAAGTTTCGCCGCGCCGCCTATTAGTCTAAGATTATTTAAAACAGTTTAGCTTTAGAGGTGTAGTATAATCAATTTATTCAGAAGACAATTATTAATGTCATTACTAAAATGAGTATGTTTATAAGTTAATGACATCAGTAATTATGATACTACTGTTTGATTTATGTTTTGTTTCAAAAAAAGAACGGCTCCCGCTCTATGACTTATTCCTGTACCGCGGGGGTGTTAACAAATATTTATTACACACACGCAAAGCACACCCAGAGTCAGGACAAATCTTTGCGAAACATACATCATTCCGTGTGGAACCCCAATCGAACCCACAACACCAGATGAGAGCGGCGAGGCAAACGAACAGATATTAAATTTTATTACAGCTGCAATAATAGAAATAAATTATATACAACCTTTCTCGTGAGTCACTCCTACGTATTCTCATATAATTATGTCAAATATATGTGTTAAATGCCGCGACCACAAAAATAAAATTAATTGTGAATATTTCAATACAGTCTAGTTCATTCAACTCATATTATCATGAAAACGTTCCTATGGGTATTCCTACATTCCACATGAACGACGAATACATGAACCAAACTATACTGTCATTATTTATAAGCTTTTGCCTCTGATATTTCTGAAGGTTTCGGTTTCGGTGAATACATACTTGGTAAATACGTATTGTAAAGGGTTAGTCATAAGTTAGGAACACGCGATATGTCAGTGTGTACTTATCGTGATTTATTGTGCATCATCATCATCATCATTTAGCCTTTCGCAGTCCACTGCTGGACATAGGCCTCTCTCAATTTGCGCCACAACACCCGGTCCTGCGCCTTCTGCATCCAGTCCCCTCCAGCGACCTTTTTCAGGTCGTCAGTCCACCTGGCAGGGGGGCGTCCTACCTTACGGTTGCCGAGTCGCGGTCTCCATTCTAGGACTCGTTTGCTCCAGCGGCTGTCGGTCCTTCGGCAGACGTGACCAGCCCACTGCCACTTCAGCGAGCTTATTTTGCGAGCTATGTCGGTTACTTTGGTTCTTTGTCGGATGACCTCATTACGAATTTTATCCTTCAAAGAAACTCCGAGCATAGCTCGCTCCATAGCCTGCAACGATGAGGAGAGATTTATTGTGCAATGCTTTATTAACAGGGGAACCGTGTGGGCTATTCCGTGAAGAGTAAGCGCAGTTGTCGTCACATTCTATGTTGGTAACAAATATTGGTCATATGACCCAAATATAAATTTATTTTTCCATCTTTTTAAACATGCCGTTATGTAATGTTACCTTCTAACCTTAAAAGTAAATGTTAAATTAATTCAATTTTAAATGCCATTCGAAGTAAAATAAGTAGGTAGTTACGAATAATTACTTTTTGTTAAAGATTTATAAGTAAACTTAAATATAAAGAAAAAAGGACACACATAAAGACTTTCCTTGTAAATATTAATTTAAAATTGTATTATAATTATGTATAGATACATATGTTCAAATATTGGCGATGTCACTAAAATGTTGTCACATGCATGGCAAGTAAGTAGAAAGGGGTGAATCTTGCGTGACTTTGTCACATAAGTTGTTGCTGCTTTACTATGTGCACTTAATTTTGTATGATGTCGTGATTTTTATAAATGTGGAATAGGAGCGGTTTTGGCTGTTAATATAACTTTGTTTTTATGTTCATGTTTACTTCATAGTATTTATTTTAATGTTAAATTAGAAACAAATTAATTTTGAATTATGTTAATTAGTAACCACGCGTGTGAATAACCGGGTAAACTCCAAAGCATGGTGAGTAATGATTTTATGACTATTAAGCTGGTCTACTGGTTAACGTTCGCGACTGCTAATCGCAGTCTCGGGTTTGGTACCCGGCCGTGTTAGCATAACGAGCGCGAGAAAGAGTATGCCGCGTTTTTGTTGTATGTTTCACCATACAAAACTATGACAAAACACGACTAAATCTATCTTGCACTTGTTATGTTAACCCCTCAGGTCAGGGACAAAATGTAACGAATATTTAGCCACGAAATATTCAGGGAGCAGCACGGAGTCGAAAGTCGTAATTATTTCACATGGGATCTAACAAGCAAAGAAAGCTTATGAAGTATGGATGTAATACACCTGAAATCTTCCGTCAGGCAATTCTCAAGTAAGACTATTGTCTTTTAGTACCTATATTCTACCACTAGATGACTAGACTAACGAGGCAAATATCAGTCAAAACAATAAGTAAATATTACGATTGATTTAAAATAAAATAGTATACCAATAAATAACCTCTAAAGATAATCATAATCCTTAAGAGGTTTTCGGTAAAATATATTTGAAGGGAAACAGCGTTTAAACTATAATTAATAATGAATGCTAAGCTACTAATCTTGGAAGTTATTCCTTGAGGCTTAAACAAATCTGTATTTAAGTTTAAAATATTTACGGGAATCGGCAAAGCCCAAGTCGAATGTTTAGCTAAGCTTTTACTGCTTTGTCTTTATAATTTTTTACAAAATATTATTAATAAATAAGTCATTTTGTACTTTGTCCACTTACAGAAAATTTCTGTTGTATCGAAGAAGTAAGTAGTTTCTTTTATTATTACAAGTGAGAGAATTGCGTTTGGCTATCTTGGCCAGCGAGCGTATTGGAGTACGCCCGTACGAACCGTCATGATCCCAAGGCCAGCAGTTGGACATGTTTAATAGTTAATTTATGTATACCTACAGAGCTGATATATTAAGCGAAGGAATAGAACACTGTATCTTTACAATCTAGTCAATCCGAAACTTAAATAACGGCATAGTCTTTATAAGAAATCTTAACAAAGATCTGAATTGGAAAATCTAATAATATTCAAAGTAAGAACTTAGGAAAAAGTACCAATTAGAAAAGAGCTAATAAGTATTTCACACATTTAATTATACCAAAGCATTCAATTTAGTAAAAAACAAGCATTTGTACTTACAATTTGCATAAAGTTAACAAAAACTAATGATTGGATGAAATAATTGGATCAAAGGATTGATGGATTTAATCTCATAAATCTTAACATATGTACTTTTATAGATCTTCACAAGTAAAGCGATGAAAGCTTCTATATTAAGCCAGTCAACAAAAAGAGCTTTCAATTCATTGCCAATCGTTTCTTACATTTTTTCTGAGCCCTGGAGCTCTAGACACTAAATATATATCTATTCTTAAACACTATAACGATAGTTTTTTTAGAATAGATAACGCAACGTAGAGTGTGAGCCAGAAGCCCTAACTCCCTCCCTAACCCTAACCTATCACAGCACTCGCACCCAGCGTTTTTTTATCTTTCGAACTAAACCACTGCCAGTCACCAGTCGGCTCGTGGCCACGAATGATGCAAGTCATTTCGAAACGTCGAGCATAGGTATTTATTTACCTTTATAACAATTATGCGATTTAGACCCATTGTCTAATTTTTGAAAAAATAAATACTGCCGTTTGTCTAGAGGCAGAAAGCATTTGTAGTTTCGACAATTCCAGATACCTTCTGGTTTTTTTTCTCACCATTTAGGACCAATTAGTTTTATCTATCATCGGATTACATAATAACCAAACATGTAACCCCTCTAAATTAGAGTACCGATAAAAAATGTGATGAGTCATACTTAAATGCTAGTTATAAAAAAGTTGATTCCATTTTAAATATGGAAGCTTTTATCTTCGTGGAACTTGTTGATTTAATGACTCACATGATAAATATATTAAACATAAACATTTATTTATTTCTCTTATAAAGGGATGTACAATTTAAACAAATTATTGGCGATGCCCGAAGCCTAGCCAGCGCTGACACCGCCCCACTTGCAACCGTAGTTCAATGAAACGAGTTAAATAAAATAATAATAATTAAGTAATAATGAAGCAAGCAAGGCGGGCCAACGCTATTCTAAACCCGGGCACCACGAGCAAATAACAGCTGAAACTTGGTCCTTTGTGAGAGCTGGAGTCTGTAATAGGTTCAAGACCTGTATGACAGATCTTCAGGCTCCCTCCTTCTTATCAGTTGTGTTTATACATGTGTGTGTTTATTTATTTCAAATTAGGTGCATACAAAATTTCTTTTACATAGCAATACAACCAATGACTTAATATCTAGGATAGTATACACATTACAATTGTGTGTTGTTAAGTGGATGCCTAAACTAGGAAAACCTGTGTTGTAGGTCACCCAACATTTTATTTGACAAGATGAATGTGGACGTGTACATTCCAGACAAAACAAGAATCATGCTCCATGCTCAAACAAGTAATAGGTATCTATTTATAATATTTGAATAGAAGGATTTTAAGCGGAACAGAGTTTGCCGGGTCAGCTAGTATTTTATATTTTTATAAAATACTAGCTGACCCGGCAATATTACTGTCCATTCGCCACATCATTAAATATCAACGTTTTACGATATAATCATCCATCATCATGTCTGAAATTTCATCTTAGTATTTTTAGTAAAGGGTCAATTAGGGGTTGTAAGTTTGTATGTATGGTCAATTTTAAATGAAATTGCATGAAATAACTGAACATTCAGTTAGATTTTTTGGGCATTCTCACCCTAAGAGGGGTAGGGGCTTAAAATTAATATGGGAAGATTGTCAATTTTGAAGTATAGAACATTGAATTCTGAACATTAGGTCTTTTTATGACGTTTATGAGCTTTATGAAAGAGTTATTGTTTTAATTCTAAAGCTAGTTATTTGTAATTATCCATTTTGCTCGGTTTTTGCGTGACGTGCATAGTACTTAAGAACCTTTTCATCGTAATTTCTTCTGTTATTACTTTCGTGCCTATTTATTTTAATAATTCACATTTTGACTGCGAGAAACAACAACAATGGGGGTTCGCACACAGGCAATATTCTTGTCAATATTATCAGCTTTGACTAGAAAATCAAAGTGTGAGTATTGACAATAATATTGTAGGCGTGCGGGTAGCCATTGTCATCACCTGATCGTCATCGGCCGCCATTATCACACATAAACAAGGCACTTGCAGCTCCGCCACTACAAGTAATTAATGTAACTATTCTACAATTTGATCAAAATAATCGTTTGGTTGTCCATATCGAGAAACGATTTTTCATCATCGATCTGCCCAAGCCACATCATGATGTGACTAATAGAAAGTGAAACATTTCATGTAATGTGACCATTCTGTGTGAGACAATTCGTAAAGTAAGAAAATCTCCGATATGGCCACGGCGTAAGTACTTACATATACAGCTGCTGCAGTTAAAATAGTGCGCCAAAAAACTAAGTACCTTACTATAATACTACTTACGAATACCTACGAGTACTTACTAATATTTACTTACGTTCACAAACTCTCGTTGATTAACTTACATCATGATAGCATAAACTTTCAACTTACACCGCAGCCATTAGCACATTATGTTAGCTAAGAGGAGCCATTAAAACTACTTAAATTGAATTCCAAACTCGTTTTACCTACGAGCGACCTCTTTGGTATAGTAGCGTACTAAGATGCTTGGTAGTTATATTAAAAACTAAAAGATGGCGCTAGCGATGCTTACGAGGAAGTGGATTTTATGTGAAAATAAATAAATTAACATGCTGATTTATTGTATCATTAAAATTCAATAAATCGGACAAAAGCTTCATAAATGCCATGGCAATAATTTAGTATAGGTGATTTGTAAACATAGCGACTAGTTTTCATTAACACTTATTTATTATTTGCATTAATAACATAAGACACTTTTTTGTTCATTTTACTGCATACTATTGTATTAAAGTTTGTTTGTATTATTGAATCACTTTTGCGCGTAGTTCTAGAAAATTGCAGCTAAAAACTTATACAATATAATGCTCCTAGTAAGAACTTTATGAGGAAAATAATCCAAATAACACTGCATCGGTTTAGCTAGATTATGAAATTGATTCTGAGATCAAAATATCTGATTATAGGTAAAAGCAAAGTTTAATAATAACTCATTAATTATAAATTACTAATTAATACTTAAGGTTATTTTTAGGGTCGACGGTGAAAATACCTGACCGTGTACCACACCGTCGAACCGCGTGCCATTAAGCCGCTCTTTGGTGGCCTCCGGAACTGCAAATCTGCATCCTCTCTGGGAAAGCAACTCCTTGCACACGAAAGAGTCGCCCCGTCTCTGTGGTTATGCGGGTAGAGGACTAAAATCCTATCACTCTAACCTCGACCTCACTTGGTGTGGTGAAGAACTCCACTCTCCTCTCTTGGTAGACTGGCTAGAACTGACTGACTTGGACTGTAGGCACCCAGTTGTAGCCCACAGTCCTACCAACTTTGCCTTATTACTGTGCCCTCTGCTGATCAGAGGGACACGCGGTGGGCCGCCATGGCCGAATTGCGAATGTCACGGGACATGGTTGTCACCCCCGGGTAACGGAAACCTCGGGAGAACACTATCTCCATCTCGGAAGTGGTAGAATAAAATTTAGATTTTATTTTTTGGGTACCCCTACATGGTGTTGTTTTTTTTTGTCGCCTAACTCATAATGTGAGGAATTGTTATATAAGTCTTTTAAGAACATTTAAGAACACAGACTTTTTTTTGATATAGAGACCCGTTCGCGAGAAATAGAACTTTGAACAGCAAATTTTTGATCGTGTAGGCTCTCCCCTTTTAAAGCTAAACCGTTGGCCTGAAAAACCAAGGTGATCGTATTTTTTTTTTTTTTTTTTTACTTTTGATAGAACGCCGAAAGCAATTACACTATCCAAAGGTTCCGAGGCGACCACTTAAACTACTACACCACACGAGCAGACAAATATAACAGTATACGTAATAAGCTTTAAATTAAAACTATAGCAACTTAGTTAACTTTGTTAGTACAAGAGTAAAAGGGGCAAACTGTAAAATGCAGTCACTTGACCTAATTTATATATAATACAAAACCTTTTGAAAAATCTTGAAAGATGTTACTTGTTTTATACAGATAGTAAATTTCTTTTAAGTCAAAATATGTGGAAGCGATTAAGCACGGAACCCGATTGTACGCGGCCCGACACTCTTATGGCCAGTGTTTTTTAAATTTTATAGTTAAAGTGTATTAAAAGATGTCTATGAATTATCATATGTGTAATATTTTAAAGCAAATTTTAGCTTTGCTTTGCCTTTTTGTATTTTATATAATATTAAAGTTGAAAAATTAAGAATCCAGCAGGACTAGAACCTGCACCCCCTGTGACTAAGTGACTAATCACTCATCGCATAGGTGGCGCTAAAACCAAGTAAGGTTCGTCTAGATAAGGTATTTATATATACCTATGACGCTGGCACAAAGAGTTGAGAAATTTCAAGCGCTAGCTGAATTGGCAAAGCACTTGGGGGTATACCCAGGGGGTGCAGGTTCGAGTCCTGCTGGATTCTTAATTTTTCAACTTTAATATTATATAAAATACAAAAAGGCATAGCTAAGCTAAAATTTGCTTTAAAAATATTACAAGTATTTGATAAAAATGCGTCATCTCTCGACAGTATTAGTGTTGATCTTAATTCAAACTTACTGTATGTGAATATGTGAATAAGTGAATTATCGCATCGCATAGATGGCGCTAAAACCAAGTAAGGTTCGTCTAGCTATGGCTGGCACAAAAAGAGTTGAGAAAAATTATAAAAAAATATCATAATAATATGCTTTCCGCCTAGTATTTTTCATTAAATACATATAGCATAACAGTTTCAGTCCCCCCATTTACGAACAAAGTTTCTTTACTTCCATTTAAGATACAAACTGATTGCGCCTGTCGCTCGTAAAAACATTTCCCCTCGAAATTTCACCAACAAAACCTCAACTCATTCGTTAGTCGTTTTACAAGAGCACATCTCGATACGTCACAGGAATGGTTTTGGCACGTGTCACCGCGCCCTCTTTGGTAGCGATAAAATGTTTGCTGTTTACACGATTCTTTTATAGCGTATGGTGCGTTTTACAGCGAGTAACGCTTACAGCGTTTTACGGTGAAAGCGGCTCAAAATCCACGAATCTTAGTGCGTAACCGACTACCTAATTGCTTTAATTCTTCAGCACACACCTCTGTCAATAAATCGTAAGATTCATCATTTCGAAGATGTGTGTGTAATTAACGCTCGCTGACGGTGAAGGAAAACATGGTGAGTAAAGCTACATGCCTGAGAGTGCCTTAAACGTGCTCAAGGGTGTGTAAAGTCTACCAATCCGCACTTGGCCAGCGTGGTGAACTATGGCCTTAACCTACTCATCATGAAAAAAGGCCCGAGTTCAGCAGTAAGTGGGACATATATTTAAACGCTTTTAATATTTTGTGCCCCCGTTAAGAGTGACACGGGTTTTGTTCTAAAAGATGTTGTGGTAGGTGCTACAGCCCTAATTAAAATAAAATATACTGCTTTTCTGTGATATCGCCCGTACTGTTTTTTACTCGCGAACACAGAGGCCGCACCCCAAACACTAAAGATTTTTTTCATTGATAGCGTCACCCCCGGGAATAAATCAGATTGTTATTGATTGGCAGTTAGTAACGCCCCGGTTAATTCAGTTTTCTTCCTCATTTGGGGTTCATGTTACATTATGATAATGTATGTGAGAGAAGTTTCATACACAGATTTTTATTACAATTTATACAATTACGAATAAAGCGTGTTTTAGGGTCTTAATGTTATCTATCCTTCTGTTATCCTTAATGTTATATTTGAAACTAAATAAATTTATTTTCTTTCTTTCTTTTCTTTCCGTCTATCTTTCCTTTTTATATCCCCTGGTCTCATGTGGTGGTACTATTCGTCATCTACCGGGCACTATTCGGCACCTATTGCTATTGAAAATATCCTGACCAAATAACCATAACACTTTAAGCCAATCCCGGAATAAACGTAAGACACCAACCAGGATGAGAAGTCACTTATGTACAATATCCAATAGACTTGATCAATGAGGCAATCGATTAGAATCCATTAACGTTATCATAATATTACTCGTGTGATTGGCATATGTGGTTTCATTAAATTAATTACCAGTATTCATGAATATTTATGACTCTAGGAATCAGAACCATTTATCAACAAACAAGAACAAGTTGTTATTTATGATAATATCGTGTTTCTAAGTCAATACTAATAAATAAGGTTATATGTAGCTACCGCCTATGTTTCTACGAAAACTTAGTGGTATCAAAACCAAAATCTGTATGATTAGATTCGAAAATATTCGTTATATTTTAAAAGCTTGGTTGCTTTTTTTTAAGTAGTAGAACTGGAAAATTACCTGATTTATTTTTCATTTTCGAATTAAGAAAGAGGATGTAGTAATGAAATATTAGCCGGGACTAATGTTAAGCAACGTAGTCTTGATAATACTTTATTGTAATACTACATAGGTACCTATGTTGCACAAATTAGGAACTCACTTTATTTTTTAAATTACAAAGAATTTGCAGAAAAATAATATAACTTAAAATAACTAATGACTAATAATAACACTATATAACATACAAAATGAATAAATAAAATAATTAAATTATGCGTCATAAAATTGCTCCACCATTGCCATGTTTAATGGCAATGCTTATTCGCTGGGCGAAGTAAAAACCAGCCTTCTTGCACTAAATTGATTGATTCATTTTTGCTTTTCCCTACAATATTTTTAAAACTATAGTCAAATTGTGACTGTGTGTTGTTTTGATGATACCAGATCGATATTAATAATATGAATTATGTATATTATAACACTATATTAATTAGAATGTTAATTTTGATACACAAATTAAAAAATAATAATAGATCGAGTGGTATAAAATTGCTTGCGTCACTAAAAGGTCAATAGACACCATAAAAACTTTGTAGAGAATAGGAATATTTGTGAATTTAAATAAAAATAACAGGTAATTTTGTTTGGATTGCTGTTCAACTAATATAAATACGTCAAATGACATAATTTTGTCAACAATGACGTAGGTAGACATCCCACAAAAGTATTTGATAATGCTTAAAATTCTCATATTGTTGATAAATATGACAAACAATATCAATACGGGGTATTCGAGTGCAAACTAAATAAGTGAAAAAAGATAGACCGTTTATCAAGTGGATATTCGTTATGCGCTCTTTGATGCAAATACGACGAACCCTCACAAGTTTTTATTATTATTGACACCACTCACTTCTATAGAATTTTTAATACTTGGAAAAATAAAATCCAACATTTCACACGATAGAAATGATTTAGTAGATACCTATTATTTCCAATTTTATTCTTAACCCCAGCGCTGAGCAAAAATATGTTATAACTTTGACCATTATGTCTATCTATGTGTTTCTTCTGTTCTACAGATAGACACACAGATAGCCCGAATCCAAAAATGGGTTCATTCGTTTAACAATTATCTTTTGAATTCGGTCTTTTGTACCGATTTGAATTCGGTGTTCAGCCTTCCGTAGTACCTACAAGAAACCCTTATATTTTCGCCATATCCGTCTGTCTGAGGCATAACGTCGAAACCGTTATTGCTAGAAAGCTGAAATACTGTTTTCTTAGCAGTTTTTATGATGCAACACTGAACGTTTTATGTTGTTATTGTACAGAACCATATTGCGCGTGGCCCGACACAGACCTGGTTGTTTTTTTAGAACATTTTTTTTTCTGGCTATGGCTTTTAGATACGTTTCATAAAAATTGGTTAAAGAACACAATGTATAATTTGTGTACATTATATTGTCAGTTAAATGAAAATCGGTCAAATAGTTAACAATTTTTACATACGAAAGGTGAACGATTATTATTTAAAGAAATGTTCGCTTTTTTAGGGTTTCGTAGTACCTACAAGGAACCCTTATAGTTTCGCCATGTCCGTCTGTCCGTCCGTCTGTCCGAGGCATAGCGACGAAACCGTTAGTGCTAGAAAACTGAAATTTTGCATAAACATGTATGTTAACTATACAAAGAAAGTCGTAGAATAAAATTTGGAAAAATATTTTTTTTTCGGGTAGCTCCCCAACATGTAAAGTAGGGATGTTTTTTTTTTTTGTCGCCTACCCCATAGTGTGGGATATTGTTAGATAGGACTTTTAAAAACGTTTAGGGGTTGCTAAGACAGTTTTTTGATTTAGAGATCCGTTTGCGAGATAATTAACTTTAAAGAGCAAATTTTGTTCGACTAGGGCGTCCCCCCCCCTCTAAAAGCTTAACTACTGGATCCCAAAATCTGAAAAAAATTGTGTCGGTAGTACATGTAATGAACTTTAAAGGAAAACTATAGCGGATAAGTTCACTTCATTAGTTCAAGAGGAATAGGGGTCCGAAATGTCAGATGCAGTTACTCAGAATATTTCGTTCAAAATTCTTGAAACATAAATAAACATACATAATACATATATAAAATCACGTCTTTATCCCACGGGGGTAGGCAGAGACGATGGAACGCCATGTGCTTCGCTCCTTACATACTTCTTTCGCTTCCTCAACATTCATACATCCTTTGAAAGTATTGACTTGTATGAAGATGTTACTTGTTTAATACAGATAGTAAATCCCTTTTAAGTCGAAATATGTTGTTACGACTAGCTACGGAACCCTACTGCGCGTGGCCCGACACGCACTTGGCCGGTTTTTTTACTTAAAACTACTATACTTATTTTATATTAAATGCTTACATTTTCCTTATCTAAAGAAGTAACAATATACTGTTGTGACGCAATAATATCTTATTAAATCATCATGGACAGTTTAGATATTAATGTCGGCGATACACGCTGCAGTATACCTGCACAGGTGACCGGAGCATGTGTGGAAAAGTCCTGCGCAGGCGACCGTAACAAAATCAATTCTTTTGAGCGGCCGTATAGGGTGGTACCTATAGATTAACGGAACGTCCTCGTGCCTCATACATGCTACTTGACATGCGTAGGTTTACCTGTGCGGGTAACTGGAAAGGTATAACGCAGCGTGTATGGGTTACATTAGCCAAAACAGAGGAGATGGAGTCTATTAACTAAAACTAGTTTCCTACAGGTTTTACAAGTTCGAAGCAATGTTCGACTATTAAATTGATGACAAGTTTTCGATAGGTAATAAAACGCTACAATTCATCATATATTTTTGTGTTTCGGTAGCAAATTTTAATCATAATAACATTTTATGGTTTCCTGTAGCAAAGATTTTAATTAGTAAATAAACAAATTTATATTCAGAGGAAGAGATGAGTAATTTGGTCGTGACGTTTCTATGGTTATACGTATTTGATTATAATTAGACCAAACCATGGGAAGTTTCGTACACACATAATTATTGTTTTGTTAAAGGATCGACATGTAAACATAATAATAAAATGTTCAATAGTTGACGATGCTGGAACCAGAGTGATCTAAGTGACATTTTTGGATAAAATGGTTCTTTTACACAATTGCAAAGAAAAATCATAATTCTTTCACTGATAAAAATTGTTATTTTTTTATTTAAAACTCATTAAAAGTACATATAACTAAAAATTAATAATAAAAGCTCATAGATTTCCACTAATAACGCGTAACACATTTCCTTCACTTTCTCAAAAACATACTATTGTGCCCTAGATCACTCTGGTTCCAGCGTCGTCAGTTATGTAATGTTAGAAGAACGTCGATCTTGTGCTTAGATGTTTTTTTATTGAATTTTTATTTTGTAGTTGTTGAAAGGTCTGTACTTTAAATTATCTCAATAAAACGGCAATTAGATATACTTAGTACGTAGAGACCGAGCTTTGCTCGGATTTCATATGAAGCAAAAATCACATTATTATTAAATCAAACTTTATTCGTCATTGATAATGCTCATCGAGGTCAATCTAAGAGAGCTCAAACACGATAGATCTAGGTAAACCAGTATTCGAGAAGTCCGGGGTAACTTCCGGCATTCTACATCAGACCCTGAACACTGGTTCTCATGAAAGTGATCATTGATACAAGTCTAATGATCTCGAACACGAATAACGATGGGTCTTTATGAACTGGTTTTGGAGAACCTTAATAACTGTTAGGAAATTCTCAACAGCAGCACGGAGTTGTATTTGTGCTCAATTGATGGCGATATGCTCACTGAAATGTGGGTGTCATACATCTCTGCCACACCCTGCTGCGTAATATAAGCGTATTGCTACGTATTCCAAATTTAAAGCAGCTCCAATGGCAAAAACTTGCTTTAAAATAAAATTATACAAACAATTATAATACAAACTTAAAATCGTCATAAAATTAAAAATCAATTTTTCTCAAATATGAGTCCCGTGTTCTTATTTTTGGCTGGAGCCGTTTTTGAGATTGTCCGGGCATGTATGTGTCGTAGCTATATCGTAAATTTATTCTTTTCGTGTATTGTTCGAGAATTTCGTGAAATGGTTGCATTTAAAGAATAATTATTTTACTTTTCTTGAGCATTTCGTGAAGTGAGCAAATCTCCTATATATAAATATACGACATTTACAAGGACTGTTTGTTTAATATGATAGGATAGGATAAGATAATAAAAATTCTAGTTTAGACAAAAGTAATTTGACCAAATAAAATTTAACCTTCGTTTATTGATTTAGTGGTTGTGAAACAGAATCAAGGCCATTCTTGGAGTCATTATGTTTAAAAACCTATTAAGTTTTTCTCGTTTCCGGCTGCAGCTTTGCATATGTGGTACCTAGGCGTATACAAAATAGCTAACAACTAATACGCAGACTTGCCAAATACAAGCTTATTTTAATGTACTAAAAACCTGAAAACCGTTTGTTCAAATACATTCCACTTTTGACTATTTGGAATGTTCGATGTGTAAAAAAATACGTTTTTTTGTATTTTCTCTTTGTAGTGGAATGGATTTTGTATCTAACTCAAAAAAACGGTTTTCAGGTCAGGGAAAGTAAAAATAAGGTTGTATACTTAAAAACACAAAAGTCGGTCTAGCCGTTTCGGTTCAAACGTTTTTATCAAATTAAATTTAGAGCTGGCAGACAGTACAGGCCAATGATATTATATAAAAACAAAAGCAGATATGTTATAAGCGCTCGCGCTGTGAATACTCAAATACGTCCCAATTGGGACGTCTTGTGTTTAGTTTGCGTGTGGCCTGCGTCGAGCGCAGTCACGTGCCAGACGCCATGCGCCATGTTCAAGTTAAGAAAGAGAAAGCGATATTGTTTTGACGTTAGAGCGATAAGGATGCGTGCGCTGCGGACATTTGTCAATGTGTGCAATTTGGAATAGCTCGGAACGGATTTAAATCGTAATTTCTATGAACGTAACATATCTATAGTTCTATAATATCATTGGTACAGGCAAATCTCTCTCTAATATTTACAAGATATAACAAAGGAAGTTTTAAATTATTATATTTTAAAATTAAATTTAACGATTAGGTAGTTAAAATAATAATCGATTGATATAATTTTAAAATAACTAATTTTAATAAAAATAATATACATTAAATATAAAATTGTTTGAAATACCACTCAAAATATATAAAACTTATTTGGTCTAATATGTGAAAATGATTTGCTAAATGAGAATATAAAATTGAAATGTATCTCTTAAACTGGTAGTATTTTTTGGCAATGCAGTCAAATGGCAAACATTTCAATTCTTCGTAGATAATCACAATACTAACCTATCCATCAACATGTAAGATCAAAATTTAAAAAAAAAAATTCCATATGAAAGTCTGCCATCTTCACAGTATGCCAAGTGAAATTATATTTTTCTTGTTCTTTTTTTTTCTTTTTTCTTTTTAATAACGACGCCCGCACTAGGAATAACTCCTGTGTCGCGGGGGTGTTCACAAACATACATTTCACACACACAAAGCACACCCAGGGTCAGAACAAGTCATTGCGCATCACACAAAGATTTGTCCCATGTGGGGATCGAACCCACAACACCAGCGTAGTTGAAAGCGGCGAGGCGACCGCTTTCACCGCTACGCCAACCGTGCACAAATTCAATCATTTAAATAATTATATTAAACGTTAGACCAAATGATTTTCATTTACACAAACGTTATATCAAACAACGTTATAATTAATAAGTTTTAGAAGAAATAATTGTTATAGTAATTATATCAACAGTAGGTATATCTCACGTTGCTAATCACTACATAGTATAAAACAAAGTCGCCTTTTCTGTCCCTATGTGCGCTTAAATCTTTAAAACTACGCAACGGATTTTGATGCGGTTTTTTCCAATAGATAGAGTGATTCAAGAGGAAGGTTTTTATGTATAATACATGCATAGAAAGGGGGAATTGTTTTACTCCAAATTTAACGGGTGCGGGCCACGGGCAGTTATAAATAATTATATTAAAGACACGGGTCTTAATCGCGTAAATATTTTTAAGGTATAAATACCTCCTTGCTCGACTGTTTCGATCGGTGTGACTCGATCGAAACAGTCGAGCAAGGAGGTATTTATACCTTAAAAATATTTACGCGATTAAGACCCGTGTCTTTAATATATAATTATGTGTACAAATCGTGATAGTTATGAATAAATTAAACTACTGGATCGATTTTAATCATTTTTTCAGTGAGTGACATAGGCTATATATTATATACCCGTGCGAATCCGGAGCGGGCCGCTGTGTTTTTATATACAACGTTCACAGTTTTTCTGTAGTGTATTTAGTATCAGCATTGTACCCGTGCGAAGCCGGGGCGGGTCGCTAGTATCTTATAAACGATAATAAAATGAAATTAGACCAAATGAGTTTATACTGTCCGGCAACAGAATCAGGGCCATTATCTAATATTACCTACATTATTTTCCTTATATTGAGGATAAAAAACTGTTTAATCAAAATACTAACTATGTATAATGCATACCTAGGTTTCAAATATTATAGGTATTTCAATTAAAATAATTATGATCGATAGCAGACATAAGATTAATGAGTGGAATAAATCGTTAACAATACATAACGAAACGAGCCGCCTATAATTATTATACAGGAGGTTGCAGTCAGATCTTTTAGGTGTCATGTGAAAGGAGTCGCTGGAACAGCTGAGCGAAATGCTGCACGGCCTAGATGGAGCTTCACGACGTGTTGGTCTGGGCATGAATTTGGATAAAACCAAAATCATGCTCAATGAGCATGTCATGCCGAGACCAATATTTGTCGACGGATCGATGCTCGAAGTTGTTCAAGAATATATCTACTTAGGGCAGGTCATAAAAATTGGTAGAAACAACTTCGAGCGAGAAGTCGATAGAAGGATCCAGTTGGGTTGGGCAGCATTTAGCAAATTTCATCAAGTCTTCTCTTCGCCTATACCGCAATGCCTGAAGACGAAAGTCTACAACCAGTGCGTCCTACCTGTTATGACCTACGGTGCCGAGACATGGACATTAACGGTTGCACTAGTCCACAAATTTAAAGTCGCGCTGCGGGCTATGGAGCGAGCTATGCTCGGAGTTTCTTTGAAGGATAAAATTCGTAGTAAGGTCATCCGACAAAGAACTAAAGAAACCGACATAGTTACATCGCAAAATAAGCTCGCTAAAGTGGCAGTGGGCTGGCCACGTCTGCCGAAGGACCGATATCCGTTGGAGCAAACGAGTCCTTTAATGGAGACCGCGACTCGGCAACCGTAAGGAAAGGCGCCTCCCTGCCAGGTGGACTAACGAGCTGAAGAAGGTCGCTGGAGGGGACTGGATGCGGCAAGCGCAGGACCGGGTGATGTGGCGCACATTGAGAGATGCGTAAGTCCAGCAGTGGACTACAAGAGGCTAAATGATGATGTGAAAGGGGTTGAGCTTATCGCAATCTACTTAATACAAAGAAAACAGTGCAATGGCTGACATGTGCCTCGACCATATGAAAAACTTTCCACGAACAACACCTATAAAAAATTGTTGTTACGTGTCACTATTATAATTTATTGCATGCTAAAAAGAATTTCAAATGAGTTTTTTATCAAGAAGACGAAATTTATACTGCGCACTTTAAGTTTAATAAAATTAAAACTAAATTCGTTCGAAGCTAATACAAAACGAAAAAAACCGGCCAATTGCGAGTTGGACTCCCGCAAGAAAGGTTCCGTATATTATCTATAAAAAACAGGAACTAAAATCGTGTCTAACGAGGATAGTAAAAATAAAGTTATATATTTAAAAATAAATACTTACATTGAAAAATAATCATATTTGTTGTATGGGTTCCCCCTTAAGTATTTATTTTATTCGGTTTTTAATATTTGTTGTTATAATGACAACAGTTATTTATGATCTGTTAAAATGACAATAAAATTGTCTAGCTATCACGGGCGGCATGGGGGTCCCCCAGGGCTCTCGCCCGATGATCGGTGACCGATTTCAAACAGAAAATTCTCGAAGCTTGAAATTGTCACAGTTAAATTTTTTTTTTTTTTTTTTTTAATTTATTAACATTTACAAAAGCCATCTTAAAAAAAATTTACATCTTAATGCGCTGCTAAAAACCACAGAGGTTTGCCTGCAGCGCAATTTTATCTGCAGTCTAGTACAGCAGTCGTAAACGCTATTAAAAAAATATTACAATTCAAGTAGAAAACATTACATTATTAACTTAGGTACAATAATATTTTATTTTCTTAAATATATAAGTTACAAGAGCTAGGTGAATGCATTTACTCTATTAGTTTATTTATTAAATAAGACTTGAGCTTGGATTTTATATTTGTTGCATTAATATTACATTTTATGGTGGAGGGTAGTTCATTAATAAACCGCGGCACTAAGTAGTGAGCGGTTCTCTCGCCGTAAACATTCCGGGCCGGCACGGTACATAGGCGCTGCCGAGCAACAGAGCGCGTGCATACAGGGTGTTCGACTTTTTGCTGTAGTTCGGAATTAAAGTATTGTTCTTTAAGAATAGTATATTTAACCTGTTGTTGAACTGGTAAAATTTTGCAATGTGCAAATAATGCAAGTTCATTATCGCGATACTGATTTTTTATTGCGGGCGATACTATTAATTTTAAAATTCTTAACTGCAGCTGATATATCCTATTCAGGTAACTATTATAAGTACGTCCGTAACTACTTATACCGTATTGAATATATGCTTCAGCCAGCGAATTATACAGTGCTAATTTAACTTTATAAGGTATACGATTTTTTAATATAAACATATTGGCAAGGAACTGTCTCAGTTTATTACAAACATGCTCAACGTGATGACCCCAATTGAGTCTGTTATCAATATTAAGCCCTAGGTACTTATAGGAGGTTACAATCTCGATTGTTGAACAGTTACAATCAGATACATTAGTAAGGTGGATGCAGTTGTGGTCATGAGCTTTTAATTGTCCACTCGGTGAGTATTTAAGGTAGGGAGACTTAATATGCAAAAGTTTAGTTTTATTTACATTAATGACAAGGCCAGCATCATGGCACCATTTGAGAAGATTGTTAAAGTTGGTTTGGAGTAGGTGGTGCGCTTCTTGTAGTTCCTTTCTGCCAATAACAAGACAGGTATCATCGGCAAACTGATAACATGTGCAGTTTCCGAGAACGTTACTCATGTCGTTCACATATGACAAGAAGAATAATGGCCCTAGGACCGATCCCTGTGCTGTGCCATGTGTTATTTGGATAGTGTCACTATAAGTATTATCTATTTTGACATTATATTTACGATTAAAAAGATAATTTCTACACCAATCAAGGAGCGGTCCGCGTATGCCACAATTGTTTAGCTTTGTGATAAGTTTAGCATGATCAAGAGTGTCAAATGCACGCGAGAAATCAATAAAAAGAACTAGTACATTATTTTTAGTGTCTAGATTTTTGTTAACCTCGTCGGTAAACCTAGATAGGAGTTCTGAAGTTCCCTTTCCTCGTTGAAACCCAAACTGATTACTGCAAATAATATTGTGTTTTTTATAGTAATTTTGAATTTGTTCACAGATAAACTTTTCAATAACTTTGTCGATTGAGGATAGGAGGGTTATCGGACGATAGTTACAATATTCATCTTTCTTTCCTTTCTTAAATATGGGCCGAACACAGCCCTTTTTCAGGTCATCCGGATACAGACATTCATTAACACTACAATTTATTAGATCGGCTACGATCGGCTACGAATTTATTAAATAGTAATAGGTTTACCCACAGATATAGATCTACATAGATAACGCAAATGCATGTACTTCACGTGTCTCAACCCCGACCAAGCGTCGAGGTTGGTCGTCGCTAACTTCAGTCCACGGGCGTCTTTTGTCAGTGAAAATCATAGCGGACGGCTCCAGTTGAACGTACTGGGCGGATGGGCATCGGCGGCATCGGTGTCTTTAAATCGGTTTGGATTTCCCGTCACTAAATTTCGGCTGTGACGTCACAATTGGTATTAAAAAGTCGGCACGCTTGGTTTCAATACAAATCGTGATACTTGCGTTATCTATGTAGATCTATATCTGTGGGTTTACCAATAACATGGGACCAACACCTTAAGAGTCAGTTTAGGAGGAGTGAACACACCTCTTCCACATAATTTTTTGACTGATGATGTAATATCAAAAAGGGAGCAGAATTTTAAATTGTGTTAATCAAAATAAGTTTCATTTTATGTTTCATTCCCTTTTGCCTGTAAATAAACTACAACTTTCATTGCCACCATATGTTTCTCACATTCACAGTGTGTTGACATTTTTATATTCCCTAGCTCCGTGTGAAGAACCAAAATACTTGTCATTTCATGTTTTATTATATTACCAACGCAGTGTTTAGTGTTGATGACAGCTTAATGAAGAGATAATATCATTTTACTGTATCTCTTTTTACTATTCTGGCTTTGTAATGTCATATTTATACTATCTACCAGATTTACTTTTGGGTGATGCTGAGCTTATTGTTAAATTCTCTATTATTACCATTTTTGTAGGTCAGGTTTCAACAATAATACGAAAAATTGATGTTACAATTGTTTATTCATAAATTAATAAGGCGAGATTTTCTCCATTACCAAATTAGCTACAGCTTTAATAAGTTAGTTTTATTAAACGCAATTAAATGTTTACATTGTTTTCTTCAATTATAATATAGCTGCTCTTTGCATCTCTTCGCGTTAAACGTAACAACTCTGATATTATGGCTTCAAACGTGATGTAGCAAACTTTTCCAAAAGTTCAATTTATTCAAGTTCAAGAAGCTATCACGTACAAACAAAGAAGCCTTACCTATTCTAAATTTATAAGTATACCTATGTAGATATTACACGGTGTAGGAACTTTAATCTAAAGCTAATTCATCGACTGGCACACTATCGTAGAAATGCATGATATTTTCAACGACCTTACTAACGATGATTTTGACTATAGGTGGTCCGATTTCTGTGACAATGTCATTGCTACTTGAGGATATCAGCTCACTGGCAGCGCGGCCTGTTGACAGGTAAATACATTATACAAAAAACTTACTGTAGTTACAAAATATTTGAATCAGTTGAAGCGAATTATAAATTACGAATCAATCATGTCTTATACTAGTATAATGATCAATATGACTTATCACTTTTGCTTCAAAAGCGTTGATGAAGAACTAAAAGAATTGTTTACATACCTAAAACTTCGTTGCCGTTGAATAAGTTTGTCAGAGTAATAGAGGATTGGTCTTTTAGCTCGTAACTGTGCTTGAAGTTCTTGATACTCCAGAATTTTTGTCCGTCTTTAATAGTGTCCGCCATGTTGGCTTCTACCGTGATCACGATTTTTTCTAAAGGAAAAATATAACAAAGATTGTTAACACCTTTTGGAAAATCGTAAGGTATAGCACTACTTCGTACCTGGCCCTTTCCATTTACGGAGATTACTAGGTACGTTAAAAACGTATTGAAAAATATTAATAATAAATCAACATATTTAAAGAATATCTGGATTCTTAAAATATATTGATTTAATATTAAAATGATTTTCATTTTTGTCATTTAAATGATTTTAATAAATAGTCAAAAAATCATAATAAAAAGAAAGAGTCGGGTTTTCAATATTTTGTTCACCAATAGACTCTATTTAGTTACTATGGTTAAATACAGACTCGTTAATACCATAAAAATACATTTCTATTGTTAGTTAAGAGCTACATACGTCTGTCGTAAAATGCTGATCCGTTCTCACTGCTGTGTTAATTGCCGTCATATAAGTGAGAAACGATGCTTTGTCTTTCTTATATAATTATAAAATTATTTCTCATGGTATCTATACCTACAGCATATTGTCATTAAATACATAACTATACGACTAATAGGGAAGAAATAAGACCGTTTTTGATCTAACGCGATGTAAATTATTTTTAACAAAACATTAAACCGACGAAAACCAACTAAAAATTAAAAAATAAGTAAACATTTTAAGTCTTGGGAATTAAACTTAGTCACATAAACTTTAAAATATAATATTTTACTAATTTTGAGAAATAATGATAAGAAAAAAAAATCTTGAGAACTTGTCCCGTTTTTTGTCGTCGGTTAAAAAGAGTACCGTACCGCCTACTTAAAAATCTACTGCTAAATTGTAGGTTATCAATCAAGGTGATTGTAATATATGAGTAAAGGTATCGTAACACAAAACACATATTTTCATGATAGTGATCTACATTATGTAGGTATCTCAATAATTTAAAAACAGGTATTAATGGTAAATGTAAGAAACGACTGCAATGACGACTTTTTGTGATCGTATGATGCGATAGTAACTTCCCAGCTAAAGTAAAAAAAAAACTTTAGGTACTATTAATTATGTATACCTACTTCCAAAACAGTTTTTTTATAAGCTTGGTTTTTTTATGTAGGTCTCGTGTTTGTAACACACAATGAACTAGAAACTTCCTTTTCCAGCGTCAAAACCTTAACAAACATTGACAGTACTAGTCAATTTGGATGAAAGTTATCAGTATTTGAACTATGTGATTGGTTTACAAAAACATAAGGGTGCAAATGCTAAGCTAGATTTGCCGGGCAAGCATACAAGCGAGATAGTTTATATCGCGCTTTTCTTCATTTAAAAATATGACAAATCATGACTACTCGCGCTCGTAAGCTTGCCCCTTTGTTCGCCTAAATACGCACTCAGAACAATATGAGAGTCTCCTTTTCCTTCTATTGGCAGGACAAGCAAGCGACCATTCATTTCGTATTTGCTGTTGACATCAACGTTACACAGCGCTTTGACTATGATTTTTGGTTGTTTTGTTTCTCGCCTGAAAAAAAATTACAACAAATACCTAAATAAACGCAATATCAGATGGTTATAAACAGCAAAATTTTAGCAGATAAGTTAAGATCTTTAAGGACAAGTATACAGGGAGGCAGTTTCATACTACGGCTCTTCATTTCTTACTGCTCTTAAACGGTTATTAAGCTGATGAGATCCTCATTATCATCATACTTAAAAAATGTATCTAATAAACATAAAAACACACTTAAAAGCTGTTAACAAGGGGTGAGGTACGAAAAAACGGAACGGGACAATTTGGCAAACTGGAAGCAAATAAGATAATAATATACTTACTGCACTTTATTGATTATGCAGTCCTTAAGTCCTGTAACAGTGAGGTCACTCATTTGCAGTGACAGACCAGCAGCACTAGCGTCCAATTGTTTGACATTGAGTGGGTCAAGTCTTTCAACACCTAGTTCGGGGATACCAGCTGCAAAGATCGGAATACAATTCTGTGCCGACTTCTTCATGCATTTGCTATCTTCTGCTTTGCATTTTGTGACGAACGGTGCTGGTAATAAAAAACAAGTAATTATTTTATAGTAATGACAAAGAATTAAGAGGAGTACTAAATAAAGAAGAAAGTAATGGCTCGCTTCCTAACCTTGGCTCCGGCCGAGTGGTAGAGATTTTAACACTTTACTTGTAATCAAATGTTACTATTGCGCATCTAATGCCATTGTTTAAGTTATTGTTTAATTAGAGGGCGCTATAAGCTAACAGAGTTGCGCGTTCCAAATAAAGTTCACGTCAAAGTTTAGAAATATATGTTTTGACAGCTTTGACCCGGCTCAGGTACAATTTTCTATGAAATTTGACAGTCCAATTGTTCAAAAAAGAATAACTGTTAGTTTTCTTCATGTTACATCTTGACATCTATTATCTCTGGTTCAAGTTATGTGCTGGCAACTCTTCGTCCATAAAAAGTAGCCTAATTGTAAGCTTCATTATGTGTTTTTATTTGTATAGGAAATGTTATGATTGTCTCATCAGTTCAGGGGTCGGAGTAGGTAGATTGATTTTACGTACTTGCATCATGAATAGTCATAGAAATCATAAGATGGATAAGAATTTTTCCGGGATTTCATTTTGTTACTCACGGGATTGCATCAAATATTGCGAATGTAAAAAAATTTAAACTACTACATTTGGAATTTAATATATTATATTATTTAATAAAATGCGATACATAGTCAAACGTACATTTTTTTTCTTAGTTATCAAGTAATAAAGTGAAAATTAACTTTTGTGCGTCCATTCGTAACTTACAAATGACTAATTTAGTAGTTAGTTCTTGCAACTTTATTACCTGCTGTTCGTAATTATTATAATTGACGACCGGATGGCGGAGTGGTTAGTGTACCTGCCTGTGACGCCGAGGTCGCGGGTTCGATTCCCGCTTAAGACAAATCTTTGTGTGCATGAACATGGAGGTTTGTCTTAGTCTGGGTGTTTCTATGTATCATAAGTATGTATTTACAAAAAAAAGAAAAGTATATATGTATTAGTATCAGTTATTCTAGTACCCATATTACAAGCTCTGCTTAGTTTGGGACTAGATGGCGTTGTGTGTAAGTTCTGAGATATTTATTTATTATTTATTTATTTAATTATATTATATTCTTGAATAAATAAATAAAACTAACTTTGTATACTGCTTAATATTTTTTCGCATTCAGTGCAATAACTTTTATGAATATGAAAACAGGTCAAAATGAAACAAAAAGCAGTTTATACCAAAATAAACATCTTTATTGATGAAAATATTTTTAATCTTCATTTATGTAATTTTCTTCATTATCCTGACTCTCTAAGCAATTAAAAAAAATAACCATAAGTTTTTCAATATTTTCTAGTTGTAATCTAAATCCCGGAATCCCGAAGGCATATCCATATTAATATATACGTGCCAGTTCATTGTCTCCAAATCAATCTACCTACGCTGATCATATTGAATCTGCGCAGTTATAATGATAAATTATAATTGACTTTAATAATTAAGACTATTTTATTTACTGGTTATAAAGTTTAGTTGTATATTATCATACTACATTGATGTTTTATGATAATTAAGTAAATATTTTTAATTATAAAAAACATAAATCATTATACAAACATAAAAAATGTACATTCTTCATGACAAATTATTTTTGTATCGGAATATTTCGACATTTTACATTTACAGTTAAATAATAGTAAAAAAAATATTATTTAAATTCTTCATAGTTATGTGATATGATATATATATATAATAGGTACTATGATGCGGGTTCAGTTATATTTAAACTATTATTATTTTTATTATTTATATAAGTTCATGTAATATAGTTAAATTTTAAATTTAAATTCGTCGAGCAAATATTATAATGATAAATGAAATTTTTAAAAATATTAAAATATTACATAACAAAACCTTAACTTTCATACAACAATAAACAACATACATTAACTCGAGTCTTAGTCACTAAGTGATTCAAATAATAATATAAAACTTCCATACCTGACAATGCGTTCGCCGAATAAACAAAAGACACTAGAAAGAAAAATCTCGTAAACATTTTCTGGCTTTTTCACTAATGCACAACCGTATGAACCAAATAATTTATCAATATTGTAAAATTAATGATGTTGCTCATAAATATATATGAATCTTCTATTCGTAAAAACAAAGTAGATAAACAAGATTTTTTGTATTGAATTTAAGTGCAAGCTTTGAACTCTGATTTCTGCTGATAGAAATAAATCACAACATTTCAAGGTCTATTAATTGTTTTTGAGGTGGATACAATAAATACATATAAAAATAATAAAAGTCGTTTGAAAAGAAGCATTTGATGCACGATTGCGCTAAATTATTATTGGTTTCATAATTGGGCTGATGGTAGCTTTTTTTCACATAAATACGTTTTTGGCTCATAAAGTGAATTTTTAATAAGCTTCACGTTTGTTGGGTTACTTAATAACAAAATAAAATAATATAATCATAATCGCTTATAAGAAAATACTAGTAAAATCATTTTTGCTCGGTTAAATCTAATACGAAAAAAAAAACTGGTAATAATGATAAATTTTATATTTTTTACATAATTGTTATAACCTAAGCATCGTGTTCGCAGTATTGGACGACGTCATTTGTAAAATTTTGCGTCAATTTGGCGGTACCTCTAAAGTAAAAAGCAGTAGGTATTTTCAAATTTTTGAATTCTTGTAACATCTTTTTTTTATAAAAATGCATATTATTTAACTAGATTCTCTCCGCGATACTTATATGAAACTATAACAATGTATATGATATGCCTGTGTTATGTCATAGTACCTACCTATTATTTATCCTTATATATTTTTTAAATAATTTTCAGTTTTATGCTGTAAAACACATTTAGACTAGGCCTTATAATGTATTGTTTAAATTTTAAAATATGTATAATAATTTCGTTTTTTTTTTCATTCACCATAATACATCTCAGAATATTATAGTTTATAGTAAAGGAAATTTCAGGCATATTTAATTGTACCTATAAGCTTAAATGTATATAAATCAGTGAGTCAGCACTTTAAATTTATATCAACAGCCTAATGCCCGCCCGTTGCTCTGCTCTCGTGGTACGTGATATGAGCCTATATTATTCAGGCTAAAAGAAAAAAAAAATAACAAAAAATTGTCAAGAAATAAAACCAAAATGTGTTGTTCCATTCGTTTATTTGTAAATATGTATGTAATATTTTTATTAAAACTGACGTGAGTTTGTAACATTTTAAAATTATGAAATACGGGTGTTACTCACGTAATGTTGGTCTATTTAGTCGACCGCGGTTTCGCCTATATGTCTAGGCATTATCAAGAGAGTGCGATACGTCGCGCCTGAGTCGCAGCCAGTCTTGCACACTTACACACTCTCTTGATAATGCCTAGACATATAGGCGAAACCGCGGTCGACTAAATAGACCAACATTACGTGAGTAACACCCGTATTTCATAATTTTAATATGTATGTAATGTTTCATCACTCAAACGCTATCCAGTATTGTCAGTTAGCCATACAAAATGATCATAATTATGAACCGCGTTTGAGTGTCCAAACCAAACAGGTGGTGGCAGGGCCCAAATATGAAACAAGAGTTTTCCACAAATACATCATAAATAAGTTTACGTTCTTTGAACGAAGTAGCAAAACTATCACTTTTAATATTGCATGGTGTAGGAACTTTATATATCTAAGCTTAATTCGCTTACTGGGACATGGTCAAAGAAGCGAACGATATTTTGGATAATCCGATCTAAGATGACCTTGATTACGGGTGTTCCGATTTCAGTGACTATTTCGTTGCTGCTGGCGGCTATCAATTCACGAGCGGCACGACCTGTAAATAAATAAATAATTATTATTTTATTACACACACAAAATTGATAACAAAATGTTTCAAATATTTAATGGTTCAAGGTTTCTTTTAAACGCCCGCACTAGGAATAAATCCTGTGTCGCGGGGGTGTTCACAAACATACATTTCACATACACAAAGCACACCCAGAGTCAGAACAAATCTTTGCGAATCACACAAAGATTTGTCCCATGTGGGGATCGAACCCACAACACCAGCGTAGTTGAAAGCGGCGAGGCGACCACTTTAACCGCTACGCCAACCGTGCACTCGTTTCTAAACTCGTTTGATTTTTTTCATAAAACTAACATAACTGTTTCTGGAACTGGGTAGATGGCAATAGACTCTGCAGGTGCTGATAGACTTACCGCCTGTCATAATGGATAGTGAACCAATGTATGGAAATATTATGGTATGCTATACTATGCTATGTGATTATCATCACTGTAGCCAAGAAGGTAGTTTTAGAAGCTAATAGCTTCACCTGCGTTAATATACATGCAATATGTCGCGATGAAGAACTGAAAGAATCGTTTACTCACTTAAAAGTTCATTTCCGTTGAATAAATTTGTCAGATCAATGGAGGATTTGTCTCTTAAATCGTATTTGTGCTTAATGTTTTTAGCAGCAAAGTACTTCTGTCCATCACTGCCAATAGAATCCACCAGATTGCCTTCAACCTGTATTACAACATTTCCTAAAAGAATAAAAACAGCCATTATTACTTTTTAACATAACATCCGTCTATATTACCTAGAAGGGGGTAGTAGAGGTGTACAACACCCACATTTCACCTATTAGTTTAGGTCCCATGGGATAAGGGGTGAGCCTACCACAAATACTTTTTAATTATTATTCAATAACCTACATCGTTGCAGAAAGCAATTAGTATCAAGTCATGGTCGCTAAAAATAAGACGCGATGACTAATCTATCTACCATCTCTGATGAGATGACAAAAAAAAAATCAGACAACTGACCATGGTGGCCTTCTTCTTAAACATTAAAAATAATTTTTAACAAAAAAAAAACCGACTTCAAAAAGTAGGTAAAACTAAAAATCAAAAAATAAATTTACTTCGCACAAAATAATACGTTTTTTTATTTAGTTAAATATAAATTATTAAATAATTATTTTATAATTCTGAAGTCGGTGCCAAGTAAAAGCTATAACAACCTTTCTACAATATCAAATTACAGAACACACAATAAAGGGAGGCGTAGTTGTGCTAGTGCGCGGTCGCCCAGTATTGGTACTTACCACAGAAATATAACTAATATTCAGTCAGAAAATAGTTGTTAGAAAGATTAATATTATCTATACGTCTCGCCTCATCTGTGTATAATTTGAAAGAATACAGTAAACGGCCTCAAGGAGCCTATATTTAAAGAATTATCCCCGTACTCCTAACCGTTGAGGAGTAGTACCTTCCAGCATCAGATCAGCAACATAAAATGCTGACTACTAAATGCAAATATCCGAGAAGCTTTAGATAATATACAAAAAACAATATAGAAGCCTTTTAAATTTGAGTGTTGCCCTCGAGTTCTCTAGCATCCCATCATCAGAACGTGACTTAAAAAAAATGGGACCACATGACATGTATATCCTTTCAAACAAAAAAAGAATTTCTCAAATCGGTCCAGGCGTCTTCAAATAATCGGTGAACAAACATTAAAAAAAAAAAAATACAACCGAATTGAGAACCTCCTCCTTTTTTTGAAGTCGGTTAAAAATTGATTTTAGTTACAATGAGTTTCGTCACTTTCTTCTGATTAGCAAATCTAGGATGAAGCCAAAGATAATTTTTTTTATAAAAAAATGTTTTGCATTTAATCATAAGGCCAAATAAACAAAATACTAGCAAAGTTAATATTTGTGTTAATATTGTAATTAAACGTAAAAACTTATTTCTTTAACAGTCTTGAAAGCTTTACAACTATATTTTTATTATATTATAATTTTATAATAAGTTACTATAATATATACTTTATTTTTAACATTTTATATATTTTTTGTTTAGAATACTTACTGAGAATTATATGAGCGTCTCCATTTCCTTCAATAGGCAGGAGTAGCAATCGACCTTTCGTTTCATATTTAGCCTTAACGTCAATAACGCCACATTGAACCTGGACTAGAAGTGATGATTTTGTTGTGTCTCGTCTGAAAAAAGAAAGTTAAATATGGCCATGTATTTTTTTTAGTTTATTATTATTATTTATTATTATATATTTATTATTAATATTCCATTATTGATAATTTATGGCCGTGTCTTTTGTCCCCAAAACAAAATATAATTACTGATTCTGACTCATTTCGTAGTAGCTTATTTAGGTTTAGGCAAAAACTTCTAAGTCATAGTAAAGACTTACGACACCAGTTATGGATAAGTGAGTTATATATCTAAATAGTGGGTATATTACACTTATTAAATATGAAATACAAACTTGCATATCTATTGCAGTCAGTTTTTACTATGGCGTAGAAGTTTTTGCCCTGCATACCCAGCTCATTGGCCGACTGTACATATAATACCTTTAACTACTATAACTCAAGATATCCCTGAATATTTTAACACATTTGCACGTACACTTAATGTAATAGGAGCAGGGCCAGACAACGAACTTAGGAGGACTTGGGTTAACAAGATGCACATGGTGGACCCTATGTTTGACCTGGCCGTGGATAGGAGACATAAGAAGGGTGATCAATGATGCGAAATTTTATAGTTACTTACTGCACTTTCCTGATTGCGCAGTCCTTAAGACCAGTGATACTGAGCTCTCTCATTTGTAGGGATAGGCCGGCTGCACTAGCATCTAAATGCTTGACGGTGAGTGGGTCAAGCGTCTCAACGCCTAATTCTGGGATTCCGGCGGCAAATATCGGAACACTGCTCTGTGCCGTCTCCTTCATACATTTGCTGTCGTTTGATTTGCATTTTGTGATGAACGGTGCTGATGAAAAAATAAATTGTTAATTTTAACAAACTGTACTTTTAAATTGATCAGTGCCGAGATATTTGTTTTAAAAGTTCGAGCAATTTGAGCTCTCAGAAGGATAAAGCTCAAATTTCAGTACTGTTTTTCAATATCCCAACGTCATCCGCATCTAATTGTGACGGATACATATTGTTATAATATGCCAATAAAATAAAATTATAAAGAAAAGGTAATGATATAAATATTTAAAATAATAAATAAAAACTAAAAATATAATTACGATATAATATTACATACCTATTGGGAAAAGTCTTCAACTTTTAGCAATGCTTAAATGATAAGATTTAAAAATTTGAAGACTTTACGGACACAAAATTATTGTGTAGCAAAATAAGTAACTATTGAACTTTTTTGACATCATTATCAATAAAAATTAAAATATTATGAAATATATTTTTTTAATGCACATTTAAAAATAAATAAATAAAGATGTTTATTTGACATAAATAAAGTAAATTTTTCATTTCTATTTTTTTTTGACGCTATTCTAATGTACATATCTAAAATTGAATATAAAATAATTGAATTGGACTTGGAAGATAAAATAAATTTCACTGGTGATTTATAAATCATGTTGGAGCAGTCATCGCTGCGTTGACATAATAAAATTTAATATTTATTACTTTTTAAATAAATAAAATAAAAATTAGTGGTTTGGTTCTGTAATATTATTTTATTCTCATACAAAAGAAATAATTAAAATTAAATATTAAAAAAAGACCGGTATCTTTGTACATTAAAAAGTAAATATTATTTGTACATAAAAACGAAATTATAATAAACTCAATTAAAAACTATGAATCCATCTCTACAAAAAGGTAAAAACTGTTTAAAAAACGTTTTCATTAATAAAAAAAACTTGAAACATACCTGACAACGCATCCACTGAACAAACTAAAAACACTACAAATAAAATTCGCGAATACATTTTACTATAAATATTGTCACAAGAACACAACCGTATGTACCAAGATATTCGTCTCTATTGTACCCGTGAAGTAAGGCGCTCAAAAATATATAGGATTATTTTTTGTATATATCTGAGCATACTATGTCTATTTATAAACGTAAGCAAGACGAGAAACTCGTTTCTTTTGTAGACTTGCCGCTAATAGTATTAAATTCAAAAATCTTATAGTTCATTGGCATCAAATTTTTTATCGATTAAAAAAAAATAATTATTACTTCCTCCATTATGAAATATTATTGAAATAACTCCATATTTTTTATGAAATTATCAAATTACATTTTTTTTTCGTCACATATATTTTACAGACACTGTTTGATTGTTTACAAGCATTACCTCCAAAAATATTTTTTCGGTTGTCAAAAATCAATTATAAATTCGTTTGTTTTTTGCTGGGATAGGGTTATGTTTCAGCTTAGGAAACGGGGGTTATATCAAAATTGGTAACGAAGCTTTCTAGTAACAGAAGAAAATTTTGTTTTAAGTAGTTTGCAAGTAACAGGTTATGCACCTTACGATAACAAGTTTTCGTGCATATAAAACTATTTTTTTATGATTTTTTTGCACATGCTAGGCGAAAGAGTGCGAATGTTTAATGTACCTACGAGCCTTGAACCCTTAAAATATCTATTTAAAAAAAACTATTTTTGTCAAGGGTTGAATGTTATATGGGTTTAACTATAATATTATTAAGTTTTATCTATTTTTATAGACAAATCATATTATTATCTAAAACACTAAAATGCAAGTGTGTTCGTGGCCATTTTGTCAAAATTGTTTCAATTACTTAATTTAGTTACATTATAAAAAGAAAACAAAATTTAAAATTTAAAAAAAAATAGGCGCAGACAATTCATAATTATCTTAAACACTAAAATGCATTTTGTATTTTAGTGTTTTCGATATAAATTGTCTATACAAGTAGATATAAAACTTAATAATATTATGGTCAACCCCATATTTCTTCTGTATCGAAAACAGCCAAGCATTTGTTTTCCCTTAATGGCACTGAATTACAAATTAAAACTGGATAGCTTCATTGTTTTTTTAACAGCAAAATGTCAAATCTGACAGCAAATTCTCGATTTAAAAAACTTTGCCGTAGCGTCGTACCCATAGAAATCTTAATAATAAGGCAATAGAAATGTCAAAGACGCGTGACCTTGTCGCCGCGCATCTGTCTAGTCAAACACAAGTGCGAGTTGAGGAATTGTCGTCTTAATGTCATCGCAAAAAGAATAATTTTGTTTGCAGGAATACAAGCGCATAAGTCTAATCGAACACAAGTGCGAGTTGAGGAATTGTCGTCTTAATGTCATCGCAAAAAGAATAATTTTGTTTGCAGGAATACAAAAAGTGGTATTTGAAAAACGGCGACATGCGTCCCAGTGTTAAAAGATAGTCGATAGCATTTCTATTGACTAGTTATTAAGATTTCTATGGTCGTACCATATCAACAGGTACCCTTATTTGATAAAAATGACAATCCGACTATTTTGTCTCTTCTTTATAAATTGCCTAAGGTAATCAAACAGTCAGAAATTCGTATTCTTAATTCAAAATTTGTCAAAATTGTCGAATTCTTCTATATACCTATATAAAATTCTTGTGTTATATGTTAGTTACCTTACTCCTCCGAAACGGCTTTACTGATTTTTACTAAATTTTATATGCATATTCAATTGGTCTGAGAATCGGCTACTATCTATTTTTTATACCCCTAAGTGATAAGGGTTGTTCAACCTTAACATTTTTTTTTAAATTTTAGGACAAAAAAATTGTTTTTATTTTTCTATAACGTGGCATTAAAAATACATACAACCCTAATTTTTTTTTTACCCTTTTATCACCAACGCCTATTTTTTAATAGCCATTATAAGTAACCTTAGCGCTTTTGACAATATGAACTTTTTGAATGTACCTTTATAGGGTTTGACATAACATTGACATAATGTGTGCTGCAAATATCGTCACAGAGAATGTATGCATAGTTAGACAGGACAACGTCTGTCGGGTCAGCTTGTATTTTTATTAAAATTTAAAAGGACTGCAGTGTAGCTCATAAGTTTCGCTCTTGCTTATACATACTACAGTTAAGAAAGACATCTAACCTTTCGTAAAATTAAAGAAAGTTAATTTTATTGCAACAATTATACAGGGTGTATTTTTGAAACGGGGCAGTAAGGGCAAGTACCTTAACCGTTGCAGTTACAGCAAAACGTTCTTAAAAGACCTTCCCTAACTTTTTGGGACATTTTGAACTGCATTCACAGATTTTGTAAAAAACTTACAGTTAGCAAAAAAAATGCAAAAAGTTCAAATTTTTTTTTTATGCCAATCGATTCTATTTCATGTGGGGATCAAAAAACTCTATGGGACCATTTTAGCTTTCAGTACTAGAAAGGACAGAAATCGCCAAAAACGTTTCCCATACATTTCGGCAACAGAAACGAATTTCTACGATGGTCTAACTTTTTGTTATGGCCTGGAAGTGGGTAGAATTGACTGTAAAGTAAATAAAAAGAATTTTTACCCTCAAATTTCGAATTTGATTCGAAAATCTGTGTGTTATACTTAGTTTCAGCTGAGAAACTTCGTATGAGTTATTAATTAAGGATTTTCGCTAAAATGTCTTCTAATCGTGAAAAAATTGACTTATTAGAAGCGTATTTTGTCAATAATCGAAATGCGGGAGCTGCATTAGTGTGGTACCGCAATAAGTATCCGTTGCGGCATGTGCCAACAAGAAAGGTTATTACAAATCTTTTAAAAAACCTGGAATTGCAGGGTTCTTTCAAAATACGCTTCTAATAAGTCAATTTTTTCACGATTAGAAGAAATTTTAGCGAAAATCCTTATTTAATAACTCATACGAAGTTTCTCAGCTGAAACTAAGTATAACACACAGATTTTCGAATCAAATTCGAAATTTGAGGGTAAAAATTCTTTTTATTTACTTTACAGTCAATTCTACCCACTTCCAGGCCATATCAAAAAGTTAGACCATCGTAGAAATTCGTTTCTGTTGCCGAAACGTATGGGAAACGTTTTTGGCGATTTCTGTCTTTTCTAGTACTGAAAGCTAAAATGGTCCCATAGAGTTTTTTGATCCCCACATGAAATAGAATCGATTGGCATAAAAAAAAAAATTGAACTTTTTGCATTTTTTTTGCTAACTGTAAGTTTTTTACAAAATCTGTGAATGCAGTTCAAAATGTCCCAAAAAGTTAGGGAAGGTCTTTTAAGAACGTTTTGCTGTAACTGCAACGGTTAAGGTACTTGCCCTTACTGCCCCGTTTCAAAAATACACCCTGTATAGTCTAAGTAACTTGTGATCGCCAAGTTGTGGCAATTGGAACTATTTTACCAAAAAATATGATATGAAATATAAAAAATATGAGATAACCAAATATCATATTCTTCCATCCGCGCTTTATTCGTAAAAAGGACCAATTACTTGTGTTTTTTTTATTATAACTACGGAATTCAAAAAGTTAGCGTGAACTGGAAATACTCGCTTGGCAAACCAGATTGTTTTACAAATAGGTGCATTAAGTATAGTATCTATTTTAATCCACTGCTTTTAACGATCCATGCCTGGTTCGTGTCGAAGATGATTATTGTGGTTTGGTTTTATATAAAAAATATATATCATCAGGAACTGGCGTCCAAATGATATTTGCTATGCATATTTGTGCACATTTAATTGTACCCAAAAACTTTAAATATTGTTAGATACCATATTTACGACCTATATATAGTTGGTAGTACTTACCCAGTATTCAAGAAAGGTATTAGCAACCAGATGGGGCTTTGCATAAATGCCCTTTACCCCTACTACTGCATGCAAACTGTATCTTTGAACAGTGACAGAGTTTTTATGAATGAGGTATAGAAAGTACCACCGATCTTACTTTTAACCTGCCGCCTTTAGTTCAAAGCACTCAAATACGATTCTGCAAGTCAATTTTTTGTCAAATAATTAACTTCACATCCTGCACCGTAAATGCTTTACATTCACAACCAACAAAGCTAACCTTCGTCGTCGAAATCTGCTGTGCCCTAATTAATAAATATAAAAATTGTGACAATCCGACAATTATGGCAATTTTATTAAAAATTTATTTGTCTAATTGTCATCTTTACTTCCTGCTCTGCTATTAAATTAAGGCGGCAAATAAAATGCGTACAGAAAAGCTGTGTTTTAAATAATAATATATTACCATTATACCTTTTTTGTAACATTGTGAATTCTTGACTCCAGTAGGTAATGGATTTTTCATTACCCAACTTCAATTATCTATTATTGTCAGTTCTCATCGTATTCTAAGAACATTTTTTAGATACATGCTAAAACAATGGTGTTGGTTGCCATGTGAAATAATAACAAAAACATATTAATAATGTTGTGTTTTTATATATTTTTTTATAACATAATAATTATTGGTAATTACGTAATCTATAGTGACATTTTTAAAGTAACGTAACATCGCAGGCCATCATTAGACCTGTACAAATGTGCTTATAAAAAGATAAAAATGAATCTAATACTAACAACGCTAAAATAGCAGTTAAAAAGGTAGATTTTATCACATTCTCAATTTGATAGAGTACACTCATCAACATTGCCTAGGGATATTTCATTTTTACCTTATTATATGAAATTCTGTAAATATTTTGTTTAAACAATTATATATGAACTTGAAGTTTATATTATGGTTTATACTTGCAATACATAAAAAGAGATGCATCAAAGATTTTTAATTTATTTTTTTGTGATTTTACTCTTGGGTATAATTTTTACTTTGTACATAATGGATTTATGAAAATTAAAGTCATATAATAACAAAAAACGGCATTTAATTAAAGTTAATAATCAGTATTTTCTCCTCTAACATTAATTAGAGTTCGGCATCGGTTATTCATGCTCAAAATTGAGTTATCCAAATCGAGCTGTGGTATCAGGTCCCAGGTTCTTTTCAAGTGCAGGCAAAGTTGTTCTTCTGTTATCAAATTTGGAGAAAAAATAACCATAGCTCTTCGTTGTAACATGTCCCATGCGTGTTCAATGGTATTCATGTCGGGGGACTGAGCAGGCCAGTCCATAACCCTGATTTCATGTTCCCTAAGCACAGTTGATACCAGCTCAGCCGTATGGGCACGGGCATTATATTTTAAAATTATACCATTATAAAAATTATACCCAATAATAAAATCACAAAAAAAATAATTAAAAATCTCTGATGCATCTTTTTTATGTATTGCAAGTCTAAACCATAATATAAACTTCAATTTCATATATAATTGTTTTAACAAAATATTTACAGAATTTCATATAATAAGGTAAAAATGAAATATCCCTAGGCAATGTTGATGTGTGTATAAGTTAAAATCCTACACGTATACTAAAAGTACATTGTCTCTTGCAAATTTCCTGATAAATGAAGACTAAAAAAATAAAATCTTCAAACATAAAATAATCTTTTCACAAAGGGCATTAGCAGTATGAATAATTAATTGCACGTTTAAAATAAAAACATGTCATAGCATTAAGATTAAAAAAAACTGGCCAAGTGCGAGTCGGACTCGCGGTTCCGTACTACTATTATTATATAGAGTTGATGGATGAAAAGTAAAATGCGGTTTACTATTTATAACGTATTAAAAAAACTAATTATTAGATCTCTTTCAAACCAATTTTCGGTGGAAGTATGCATGGTAATCATATATTATTTTTACATTTATCATTCCCTTATTTTAGAAGTTACGGAGGGGGAGGGGTCACTTTTGCACTTTGGAAGCGTCTCTCCCGCAAACTATTCAGTTTAGAATTTTTTTTTATTTAAAACCTCAATATCATTTTTGAAGACCTATCCATAGATCCACACGTATGTGTAAAAAAATTGTGTTTCAGTTTTAAGTATGGGGAACTCCAAAAATATATTGTTTTTTTTCTATTATTGTATGAAAATCTTAATGCGGTTCATCGAATACATCTATTTACCAAGTTTCCACAGCTCTTATAGTTACGGAAAAAAGTGGCTTGTCTGTCCGTCTGTCCGTCCATACGGACAGACGGACAGACATGACGATTCCATAAGGGTTCCTTTTTTGCCATTCGGCTACGGAACCCTAAAAAAGGATACTGGCTTTTTCTAGCTGATTTGGTTATGTATCGGTCCGGTTTCAAATCTCATTCATATTTTTCTCGTTTAATCTACAATCTACAACTACTTTAATCTACTATCACAATTTATTTTATTTCATAAGAATTTAATTATAAAACAAGGCAGGTGTTTTAGTATTTATCTCCCATTCTCAGATCTAATAAAAACACAATATTTTTTATAAGAATCGGTCAAACCGTTTGATAACTAACACTGCGACACGAGATTTTCATGGATCCATCTTTCATTTATATTTTTATGTAAATCAGTTCAAATAAAAAAAAATTAAAGGGTGATTCCTGAGAGAAGCGTTCCTGGCGTAAGATCCATGGCATTTTTTTTTTTCAAGTTTTGTGAAAACAAAAAATATGTAGCAAAAGAGAGCTTAAAAACAAACTTTTCTGTCCATAAGGCGCTCACGTAAACATAATAGTTTTGGAAATAAAAATATGTTTGTTTTGGGTCGCCACAGATTTCACGTAAAAAACCATGGATCTTAGGTAGCATATGAAATACGAGGCGGCATAGCTTAAAAGTCATTTATTTTAAAGAATATTAAACGAAATTGTAAATAAAACATCATTTGTCTAGTAATAATATTTTTATTCACTTAATCAGCAAAAACAAAATCAACAAAAGTTAGAATAATTATAAAAACGTGTTTAATTTTAACAAATAATGAAGGTAAGTCTGGGATGGTGGTAGAGGAGCTCAAGGGGTGGTAAAGCCGCCATCCTACCTTAAACTACCACCAAATACGAATGCTTTCACTACTGTGATCCAGTTCGGTGGTGAAATCAGGTCCTGAAATTACAGGTACATGAAGCAAAGCACCGTAGCCCTCAGATGAAGCGACGCATCTACAATCTGCTTTGTGGATTGTAGATATATTCATGGGCTACAGCTACATATAACATCAGGTGAACTACATGCTCGTTCGCTACATACGTCGTATAAAGTAAATATAAAAACTAGACAATTGAGGACTCTAATAATGCTGGACTACCGTTTTTTTTTCCCAGTGCATGGAAAAGCATAATTATAAACCGGCCAAGTGCTTGTTGGGCCAAATGCAGTGTAGGGTTCCATAATCAACCGTTAGAACATACCTAGTAATACAGATTTAAGAGGGGCTCACTGCTTGACCTACTTGTATTAAATATACTTGTATTAATTAATTTTATTAAATAAGTAACAACTTCAAACAATTCATTATTAACAAAGGTTATGGATTTTGTACGAATTATTTCAAGTAATTGCATTTTTCAATTCGGACTTAGCCGTGACACTTTTCCTTCATTATATTATAATACTACCACAAAATCGTTGGCTACAGAAAACTAGCTCATGCATATACCTAAGTTGCTATACCTACACTCGGCGGGCACGCGGGGGTCCAGGGCAGTACGCGTGCGAACGAAAGTAGTCTTAGAAATTGTGTCTGTGAGCGATGCCCGAGCAACGCAAACATAGAGCGCGCAACGTATGTAGCATGTCTTCTGTACCGTATTCAGTAATACCACAGTAACGAATTATTCTGTATTTCTTGAGCCAATTGTTTAGCTTTTAGAGGGGGAGGGCTATTTAAACAAAAAAATACTATCCATGGTTAAAAATATTTTTAGCAGATCTCAGAGTAAAAAATTACCTTTGCATACCCTTAATGCTTTTAAAAGACCTATTTAATGATACTCTACATTAAGAGATACGTGAAAGAAAAAAAAAACCCTTTACTCTTAGCAAAAGTAGGTACCTACCCCAATTTTTTTTTCTTCAAGATTTAATTTTATCACTTTGTAGCCATAGTTATCATACATATGTTTACAAAATTTCAGCTTACCGGCACTAACAGTCTAGATGCTAGGGCCCGGACAGACAAACATAGTGAAACTATATGGCTTTCTAGTAGATAATACGGAACTCTAAAAAACACTTTCATTAATTGACATCATTAGTAAATAGATAAATAGCAAGAACAGTGTCAGTCTACAAGGTAGTACCTTTGGCAGAACTCGCCAGCGTACAGGACAAAGATTCATGGCCGAAAACAAAGATCCGTGGCTTAAACCCACGGATCTGCACCCACGGATCTCACGACAATTTACATTTTAGGATATAACAATGAATCTATTAATAATATTATACATATTTTTAACCGACTTCAAAAAAAGGAGGAGGTTCTCAATTCGGTTGTATTTTTTTTTTATGTTTGTTCACCGATTACTCAAAGACGCCTGGACCGATTTGAGAAATTCTTTTTTTGTTTGAAAGGATATACTTGTCATGTGGTCCCATTTTTTTAAGTCACGTTCTGATGATGGGATCCTAGAGAAATCGAGGGCAACCCTCAAATTTAAAAGGCTTCTATATTGTTTTTTGTATATTATCTAAAGCTACTCGGATATTTGCATCTAGTAGTCAGCATTTTATGTTGCTGAGCTGATGCTGGAAGGTACAACTCCTCAACGGTTAGGAGTACGGGGATAATTCTTTTAATATAGGCACCCTTAATAAGTTTTCCGTCTCAAGTAACCGTCGTCTCCTCATTCAAGAAACATTCTTGCTCGGTCTACCCATCACTTAAAATCGTAAAATAAAATTATTTTTAACAAAAAAAAACCGACTTCAAAAAGAAGGTAAACTAAAAAGCAATAAATAAATTTACTTCGCACAAAATAATACATTTTTTCATTTAGTTAAATAGAAATTATTAAATAATTATTTTATAATTCTGAAGTCGGTGCCAAGTAAACAATAACTCTGTATAGATAATATCAATCTTTCTAACAACTATTTTATGACTGAATATTAGTTATATTTTTGTCGTAAGTACCAATACTGGGCGACCGCGCACTAGCACAACTACGCCTCCCTTTATTGTGTGTACTGTAATTTGATATTGTAGAAAGGTTGTGCTAGCTTTTACTTGGCACCGACTTCAGAATTATAAAATAATTATTTTATAATTTCTATTTAACTAAATGAAAAAATGTATTATTTTGTGCGAAGTAAATTTATTTATTGCTTTTTAGTTTACCTTCTTTTTGAAGTCGGTTTTTTTTTGTTAAAAATAATTTTTACTTGAAAGTTTACTCAAGGATATAAGTATTCATGATCTTAAAGCATTAAGGTGAAAGTATTTTCAACTACGTAGTAAAACAAGCTATGGAATGTATCAACCCTGTAGGACCAAAACGTGTAGTAGTCAAAGAACTCACCTAACTTATTTTGCGCGAAACTGAGCGACACCACCTTTACGTCTGAGCACTGCCAGTAAACTGGCGATGTGTCGAACCAATCGCGAGATGCCTACCACGTTCGAACCGAATTTGGTTGCTATTTTACGTCGCACGGTTGAAACGACGCCCGCCGCGTGACATGTTTTTGAATGACTATAGCTACTATAAGTTTTATTTTTTTAAAACAGTTTGATTATAATAGGATAGCAGCACTTTTTAGGTATTCAAAAATATATGAATATATTATATATAATATAAAGCTATAAGCGTAGACGAAATAAATCGTCATTACAAAGTACAGGTTACGCGTGTGACACGTAAAATTCAAGCTAAATCACCCCGTTTTTCAGTTTCAAATGGATTTTAAACCAATTTTCAGTTTTACGTTGTTATTTTAATCAATAGGCCTCATTACTATAACAGTCAAGGAATCGTATGAGGGCTAATTAAGTTATGTAAGTCTATTATTTTAGATAATATTACGATGTGACCGTCAAAATCAAGCTTCCCAGGAATCACCCTAAAAGTAGTATTTTTTTTTATGAACCAACACCGTTCTATATTTTATTTGTGAAATATCTGAACGTGACATACTATGTAGTTGTAAATATTCAAACTGTATATTCCATGATACGACAGAAAAAATAAGTAGGTAGGTTTATAACATTTGACAACATAAACGAAGTACAACAATGGTATTTTTTTACACAGTGCATTCACTGTTCACCTAAACCGCTTACTAATTTATTTACAGTTATGTATAATTTCCCAAATAGCAGATTTTACGTTTTTAATAATGTTTTATTTGTACCTACTTTACGAGGAAAAGAAATATAATAATAGCAGCCCTGTATTTAATATATGTCCCACTGCTGGGCCTGTTCTCATGATAAGAAGGGTTAGGCCATAGTCCACCACGCTGGCCAAGTGCGGAATAGTAAACTTATACACCATTGCTTGAGCACTTAGTAAGCGAGAATTAATAAGACAAATACACACATATCTTTTAAAAATCGAATAATCACGGTTGGCGTGGTGGTCAAAGCGGTCGCCTCGCCGCTTTCTACTGCGCTGGTTCGATCCCCACATGGGACAAATCTTTGTGTGATTCGCAAAGATTTGTTCTGACTCTGGGTGTGCTCTGTGTATGGGAAATGTATGTTTGTGAACACCCCCGCGACACATAGTTATAACTAGTGCGGGCGTCGTTAAAAAAAAAAAAAATTGATTGAACTGTGTGCCGTGGGCTCTAACCAGAGACCTTTGACTTCGCAGTCCTACGTTACCACTTCCACTTAGTTTACCACTCGGCTATCGCTGCTATAAAGACATATTAATATTAATGTTAAATACTCAGTACAAAAAGGTTCGGTCAAGTAACTGATTTGTAAACTGTTTTCTATTGTATTCGATACAAGATTTAAAATCTTGGTGTTTATGCTGGGTATTTTGGAAAAAAAAGCTAACGATGACATCATGATGCATCAAAATTCCTTTCTATTGTCAGTTTTTAGTTTAAAATTGATATAAACGCCATATTTTGTGCACGTTTTAAGGTTTACTATTGGGTTTCTCAATAATATTAAGAATTATTTGCAAATATCACATAACATCTTTATTTCCGACGGTAAATTTTCAATAGCAGCACCAAGTTGGATTTGTGCACGGAAGATGGTAATAGCCTATACAAGGGACCTAAATATAACGGGTTAACACTTATGCCATTACCTTCTGTGTAATATAATGGGTGATGTTATGTTATTTTATTACCTTTGTTTAAAGTAAACGTTAAAACGATTTTTATGTTCAGACAGTGTGTCATTTTCCTTTCCTGTTCTTAGACACATGAGACAATATAATGACACGAAGTCCTGTACAGTTTTAGAACAAAACAATCTTTAGCTCCAAATTATTTTATTTTTACTTGACAAAATTTCCCTTGATCCCTCGAAGTCACTTTAAAATGAATAGTTACATGTCATAATCTATAGGAAGAAAAATTTAGTCTAGAACTAATTCCTCAAGAGGCACGGCTGCAAAGAAGTTCTCGACGTTTTTAACGGCAATTTCGACGATAGCTTTGATGATTGGTGCTCCGATTTCTTTGATGACATCGTTTCCATTTTTAGCAATTAGTTCATTTGTATTTTTACCTGGAATAAAAAAATATATAAAAAAAGGTTTTAATAATTTTGTTTAGTAGACTGTTTACGTGATCAGAAGGTTAGTTGGTACCTTGCTCAAAGGATCAGCATTCAATGTGACAATGCCACCAGCCTTCTGGGCATGTTACCCGGGACTGACATAGATGCGGATTGCGGGGCTATTTTGTGACGCCTATTTTTTTATATCTTCCTTTTCTTTAATAATGTTTAAGTATTGTAATTTAATTAATTTAATTCATTGTTAAAGGATCAATAAATATTAATTATTTTAATAAAAAATATTTTCACTGAATTTCTCTTTTGAGTTTAAATGTAATCGACCTTTTAATGGGGGCTGTATATGCTATGATCTTCTAATGCTTATTTTAAAAAACCATCACTGTTTGTTTTATTGTGCTAAATTATTACGAAAATACTCGTGAACTGTTCGTTGCTTGTTGTTGGTCGTTGGTTTAGCGGTTCATTTTGTACATCGCTCACCGGCAAAGTTGTTATTTGGGATTTTCCGTTAGAAAAGGAGCACGGAGTTGGAAATGTGCCCGGTGGATAGTGATAGGCTCACTCCCTACCTCATAGGACCCATAAATAGCAGGTGAAATGAGGGTGTTGTACACCTCTACCAAACTCTTAAGGGTAATATAAAGGCGTGGTGTTATGAACATACTCGTTTAAAAAATATGAATTATTTGAATTTTCGTTCGTGTTTTTTTTTAACCCAGGCAGAACATCCATTATTTTGGTTTAATAATGTAAAAGTAACAATTTATTACTGATTTTACTTACGTAAAAATTCGTTGTCCGGGAACAGGTTGTCGAATTTGACATCTGATGGCTCTTTGAAGTCGAAAACATGCTTGTATGATTTCACTTTCCAGTGCTTTTTGCCGTCTTTGTCGTCAAACTCATCCAGATCAACTTCAATGTTGATCACAATTTTCTCTGAAATTGTAAAAAAATATGTGTTTTGTTTAATTTTAAGTGTAGTTACTGCGGTTGTACAAATTCAGGTTATTTCATTTTACGACGAGTGTGGCTAACAAGTTTTATTTTATTCTTAAAAGGCATTGTAATGAGCAAAGCCACAAAAATGCTTTTCTGTAAATGCTTGCTAAACTTTGTGCTAGGTTTCATCTTACTACAACTTTTTTTAGATGTATGCAAGTAAGTACCTTAGATGGATATCTCTCGGAATCGGTACCTCCTCTCCATGAGCTTGTTAACGTAAGCTCTACTCAAATATTTCTTTAGTAGGATTCACCCGCAACTTATTAAGAAAAGCTGGTCCCGTGCTTTGACCCCTTACTATCTTACTTCCGTAAAGTTTAGAGTATTGTAAAATATTCAATATTGTATAAACTTCCTTCTTCTTCTTTTCGTTTCAATGGTCAAAGTTTTATATAACCCCCGCCCAGTACGTAGCCACAGTAATAGCGTTCTCTGTAGCCTTGTTTAAGTCATCCAACGAGCAGTTATCAGGGCAATTGGGGGGGCACTCAAGTAAGTGAGTCATTGTTTGCTGAGGTGCACCGATAACCTTCCTTGAGAACTTGACTATCAAACACAAAAATAATTCTCAGAATTCGACAAGTATACCCGTGATTAGCGCATCATACGAACAGGCTACAATACTCCTGCGGTTTTGTAGATACATCAATAAATGTATGTCACGCACTTTGTAGCCAGTTAACTGATTTTAAAATTTCGCAAAAATCGGTCTAGTCGTTCAGATTTTACGCCATACAAACAAACGGACAAAAAAGTGGATTTTAGTCATAGGTATCTTGCAAATAACCATATCAGCTTAAAAACATTGTTTTTTTGACACTTCTTATTTTTTTATTTGTATTGATGATGATAATTTATCCACTAATTTTGATAATGGCCTATCTGAAATAGCTGCTTTTAATAAATACGATATTTTATATTATCATTGTTATGGAACATGTTTTACTTAGTTATGGGAGGTGCACACTAGAAATGTTGATTGTGCAAAATTATTTATTTATTATGCGTACTTTTTTATGACTTGCTGTACAATTATAATTTTAGATCATAGAAATTCGATTTTTATATGGTCCCTTTGGTTTAAAAGATGTGTTTTCGACTGTTATTCATGAGATCTCGTGCTTATTGCCCGGGTCAAGCAAAAGTGACATTTGGAAAAATAAATGTTACGGTCAGGCCAATTTTCAAGCAAGGAGTTTGAATATTTTTTGAATTGGTCCAATCATTAAGTTTTATATGCTCTAGATAGGACGCTTGAACACATAAAAAACATTACACATACCAATATAAAAATAAATGTAATTATACAATGGTTAAAGTAAAGAAAATATGTATGGTTCAATCATTTAAATATCCTTGATTTCTAGAAAGACATTAAACTGTGCTTAGCTTTTACACACATGTTAGGAGATAAAATAAGATATGCTTTTATGGCCTTCATAAATTGTACCTTGAAGAGTTTCTGCTGTAAGATATCACAAAGATATCAAAGTCAAATGATGATGATCACCGTAGATGTTTACGTTTTTGAAAACAATTTGGGCATGTTTTCATTTTTCGGCTTGGCAATCTATACAACAATATTTGGTTTTTGAATATAACCATCAGACCAATACATTTTTACTCCCAGTTTTTTTAAAACCTCACATTACGTATATATTTGTCAAATAAATCAGAGATCCTCAAAATTTTGTGGGGTGATCTCAAACTAGAGACAGAATAGTCTAATAATAGTAATAATATATTTGCATCACAATAATCATTAAATTGTATGTAATTATACGGTGACAAGGAGAGGAAGTATCTTCAATATTGTAGAACATAGATTTTATTGAATAAAGACTTTTTTTTTGAGTTATTTCAACAACATAATAAAGATATAAGTTTTGAGACTAAGCATGATTATTCTCTTACTAAAGATCTATTAGATACTAGATATGACGGGATATAGCATTACCCACAGTGACTTTATTGTTTAAGTTTTAGTTTGATCGTGAACAAAGAGATTGCAACATCTCTAAAATATCTAAATAACTCGCTTATCTAATATTTACATAATATGTAAAACTATTCATATTATGTAATCTTTATAAAATAAAGATTTTTCGAATATATGCTTCCTCTACCGGGAATTGAACTAGCTGAAATCCGAATAAATAGCTTCCTGTCGACAAGTGGGAGGAGACTTGGCTATATTTGGTTGATTCGTATCCGTAAGCTAAGAATCTTGACAAACACTCCGTGGAGCCCTAACTATCGGTAGCTTGATGCAGGTGGGGTATTATTTTTTATATTTTTTGAATTGATTTTGTGCTTTATTTCACAAAATGTATTTTTTTATACTTTTATATTTTTAAATGTACTTTAATTTTGCAATTTGTATTTAAAAATGTGAGAAATAAGAAAATAAATAAATGAAAATATACTAGAACATGGTTAAGTGTTTGGGCATTACACTATTTTGCAGCCATATTTTGGACCATACCAATACTCGTGTCTTTAAAACAAAGAACAATTAAATTAAAAAATAATTGGTATAATTGTCTAAGCTTTACATAATCGCAATAGATTCTTCAAAACGTAGACACAAGCTTCATAGATGAACAAGGAAAATGTAATGTGATGTATGTGATGTGAGATGTAATGTGGCCGTGGCGCAATGGATAAGACATCGGTCTTACGATCGAGAGGTCGTGGGTTCGAATTCTGGCCATTACACCACGGACGTAAACTTCCTCCTAACACAAGCGAAATAAGCTTAGCTGGAGGAGGTTAACAAGAATACTAGTAATTTGTATTTGCAAATTGCTAGTAAGCTTTTAAAAAAAAAAATATATATACTTACTGATTTGAACATGTAAGCCACCTTTTCCCCTAATAGGTAGAACGAATAGCTGTCCATTCATATCGTACTGGGCTTCCACGTTAGCTGGGCAAGCTACTTTGAAGATAAGCTTCTTCTTCTCCAGGTCTCGCCTGAAAACCACAATGTATTCTTTCCTTTATACTAAAAACAGTTTACCAATATATTTTCGCTTTTTTGTCTGTCTCGATTGTCTAGTGGTTAGCGTATGCGCGACCACGAGGTCTCGGGTTTGATTCCCGGGTCGAGCTAAGTGTTATTTGTGAACTTGCCGTCAGACAATTCACAATAGCAGCACGGCGATGGAAGTATACCCGGTGAATGGCGATTATTATTGTAATATTACATTTTTATATAATAATTTACATGTTGAATCTGACATTTCACGGCGTATGTTTACATATTTTATACAAAAAAGATGCGACAAGAAACAAATTTTATACTACACTAGGTATAAAATTTGTTTTGAAAATAATGTATAAAATCGCCTCAACTTGGAGGTGAAAAATACATATGCTTGTCAATTGTAACAATATTTGCAACGTCATTGGACTGATATTAGAGTACAATATTTTTCATGTTATTAACTATCAGTTAAAATTAAATTCGTTCGGTTATTAAAACTTGCCATGGATCAATTTGTAAGTCTTAAAGTCTCCTTTGTAAATAAATCTACATCTTTGTAAATAAATTATATTAAAGATATAAAAAAAATGTCTCAGCTGGTTATCAAGGTTATCACAAAGTCCTGACGCAGACAAACTCAGATACATCCGTTTTTTTATTGCTATTCTTCTGTGTCAATTGCCTGCGTGAGTGTTAACTATTGAGATCTATTGTTTGTTGCCCGTGATCATTTTCTTGATAATAGAATCTTGCAATGTGTTAATCAGCCTATAATTAAGCTTTCTACGTGAGAAAATGTTGATACTAAAGGTAAAATAAATGATTTGATTTGTTTCTTAGAGACTGAAAATTTTCTGTCTTGATAGTTCGAGATGTCGAATAGCGTGCATGACAGTTGGTTTATTGTAAATACGTTATATTTTACCTCATTTTCAGAGCCTTTGAGAGTCAGGAGGAATATTGAAAGAAATTCACAGATTATAATTTTTTTTTCGAGGTATTTAGGGCCCTCGCCCACGACTTTTTGTAGCGTTGCAGTAGCGATGATGTCGCGCGTCCGCATTGATACAATCACGAAGCACTCTTTAACTGTGTGTCCTCGCCCACAGGCCCAAATTCAGTCGCGATGCAAAGACGATACTGTGCTGTACATACATACTCTCACGCCAACCGCCCTCCGTTCTCTCCCCGATGTCATCCGACACGCTCGCGCGTTTGCATCGATACAGTCGCGATGCAGTAGCGCGTTGCAAATGTGACTAACACGCGTTAATAGCGATGCTGTCGCGCATTCACCAAACGCGCGACAACAATGCTACAAATAGTCGCCGTGGGCGAGGGTCCTTAGACCTCCCTTATACAGGGTTATTGGGTAAGTCGACCTAGATCCGTTAAGAGGTGGTAGTTCCCATCATTTCTGACTGATCTGACTATGAAACACCCCACCCTAAACCTAACCGTTTTCGAGATATTGGACTTAGAAGGTTTTTTTAAAAAATATTCCGATTTCTTAACTATAGCCTATTTTTTTTGTATCCTATGCCTTTTATTTTTTTTTAATTCTGATTTTTGTGTGCCAGATAAGTTTGTTTATAATTCTCAACCCAAAAAGTGCAAGTATCTGAACCAATGGGATCGTAGTAGACGATTGATACCGTAAAAAAGTAATTAATTTGAAAAAAAAAATTGTTTCTTTTAGTAATATTTAAAAAAACATCTATGGCGTTAGTTCTGCAGATGTTTTAAATAATATCTACGTTCCATTAGCTATCCAACAAGGTATCACAAGCTAGGGTCTTATCACAATTCATAGAAAAAAAATCGATAAAAGGCTCCCAGGTAGTAAAAAAAAACAATGGTACTTAAGATTAAACTTCTCTTTTGGGCCAGGAAACGAAATAAAACAATACAAATAATTATTAAACAACATTTATTTAAATTTATAAATCTTGTTCTACATGGCCGCCTCTGTTTCGCACACACACTCTCATTCGGTGTCTTAGTCCGCTTTTAACTACTACAGTCGTTAAGTCTCTTCGAATTTCGTCAGCAGCCTCAATAATCTTCTGTCTTAATATGTCAATAGTTTCAATTGGATTATTCTCATTGTAGACTAATGTCTTCATGTGTAAAAATCCACACATAAAAATCCATGGGAGTCAGGTCAGGACTTCTTGCTGGCCACGGTATGGGTCCACCTCTTCCGATCCACCTATTAGGATACTCGTTGTCTAGCCATTCCCTGACCCCTCTTCTGTAATGTGCAGGGCAACCGTCGTGTTGGAACTTCATGTTTCTAATCAGATTTAGGGGTAAATCCTCTAATAAATTTGGTAACTCTTCTCTTAGAAAATGTTCGTAAAATTCTCCGTTTAAATTATCAGGTAGAAAGAAGGGCCCAATTAATTTGTTTGCTATGATTCCCATCCAGACATTTAAACTAAATCTTCTTTGTGCGGCTTTTGTCCTCTTCTGGTTAGGATTTTTTTGCGCTTTTGGGGCCCAATAATGAGCGTTGTGGTAATTTGTAATTCCATCTTTATCAAATTTTGATTCATCTGTCCACAAGATTTGTTTTAAAAATGCAGGGTCTTCTAAATCTCCATGAAGCATAAATCTACAAAAGTCTAACCTCCTCACTGGATCTCCCTCTTCGATAACATGTACTGGCGTGTAGTGATAGGGGTAGAGGCCTGCAGTATTCACCGTAAACCACACTTTCCACTGCGAGAGTCCAAGTTCTCGGGCAACAGCATTAGTTGAAGTAGTTGGATCCGCTCTAAACCGTTGAACTATTTGATTATCTTCATCTTCATCATCAACAATGATCCGTGGTCGGCCTAGGTCTGCTCGACGCCTTAAAACAGAGCCAGTCTCTCTGAGTCGCCGGTAAGCGCCGTCAAAGACAGTGACATCCGGTATTCGGCGGCCGGGATAACGTGCAATGTATTCGTCACGAGCTCGTGCAGAAACACCATTGCAGTACCCATAACAAAGTAGAATATCCGCGTATTCCTCGTTCGTGAAGGTTGCCATCTTCAACAGTTCCAATTCAGAAGCACAATTCAAAGTCCAGTTAACAAGCACAGTCACAATTTGTAGGAAACAGTCCAGAAATACAAGCCAAGTCGGGTAAGAAATGAAGAGCACTAAATATCGCATCTACTACGGACGAATCACGGAAGCAGACTAAAACGAAACAATAACAACAAATTGGCCGGGATTATTTTATCTCGCTTGCACCTGGTCAGTTTGTCCCGCTCGCACGCACCACAGCTCCGTGGAAGAACAATAGGACCAAAGAACCCAAATTTGTACTGCTACCTGAGAGCCTTTTATCGATTTTTTTTCTATGAATTGTGATAAGACCCTAGCTTGTGATACCTTGTTGGATAGCTAATGGAACGTAGATATTATTTAAAACATCTGCAGAACTAACGCCATAGATTTTTTTTTAAATATTACTAAAAGAAACAATTTTTTTTTTCAAATTAATTACTTTTTTACGGTATCAATCGTCTACTACGATCCCATTGGTTCAGATACTTGCACTTTTTGGGTTGAGAATTATAAACAAACTTATCTGGCACACAAAAATCAGAATTAAAAAAAAATAAAAGGCATTGGATACAAAAAAAATAGGCTATAGTTAAGAAATCGGGATATTTTTTAAAAAAACCTTCTAAGTCCAATATCTCGAAAACGGTTAGGTTTAGGGTGGGGTGTTTCATAGTCAGATCAGTCAGAAATGATGGGAACTACCACCTCTTAACGGATCTAGGTCGACTTACCCAATAACCCTGTATACGCGACACACACATTTTTAGGGTTCCGTAGTACCTACAAGAAACCCTTATAGTTTCGCCATGTCCGTCTGTCCGTCCGTCTGTCCGAGGCATAGCGACGAAACCGTTGGTGCTAGAAAACTGAAATTTTGCATAAACATGTATGTTAACTGTAGCTCTGTGTAAATTTTAGTTTTAAAAATAGATTAAGTGATATTATAAGTAGTTTTAGTGTTAGAATTTGTTAAAAACATTCCAAATATCAAGTACAAATGTTATCAACAGTGAACAGTGCATAAATAGTACAAAATCAACAAATAAATTGTAACTTTTCTAAAACGACGAAATAAAGGTGTAAATACCTAAATTTCTCCACGATCAACTGTAAATTGCTGTGAAGTGAACTTTATCAATAATATCATTTAGAAAAAGTGCAAAAAAAACTAACAAAACTAGAAAAAAAAAAATTTAATTTGGTGTAAATAATCGTGAAAAGACTGTTTATTTTAAGTTTGAAAATATTTTTCTAAAAACTAGTGAAAAAGTGAAAATAAACACCCAAAAACGCACCAAAAAGATTCAATATTCCAAGACTGTGACTATCTGCGACTGTGACTTGCAAAATCGAAGTGCAAAAAATTCCTAACACATGAGTCATCATCCAGTTCAAAATATAGATATGCAATGATATGAATAGTAATTTAGACAACTGATTAACAACGACCGTGGTCTTGAGGTATAACTGTCCTTCCACCGCTAAGAAGGTAGCCGCGTTCGAATCCACAGCACATCGCAATTGTCTTTTTGTGATTGTTTCGAATATTGATCTGTGTGTTGATCGATAACGATGTCAACAGACAACATTAATAATATAACGACTCGGCGTAAGCAACTGTTTAGAGCAAAATCAAGCGACTCTGTCTACACTGATTCTTCTTTAGACAAAACTGATACAGAAATAAACTCACGAAGTTTGGACTTATCTACAAGGTATAATAATGATAACTATATCGACGAAATAAAACAGGAGTTATCGTTGTTGAAATCGAAACTGGACAGCACTCAAAACGAACTAGACAATGTCATACTCGAAAATAGCGACCTCAAGCACACTATACAAAAACTTCACCAACAAGTAAATACTCTCAAGAAGGTTTATGCGAGCCCTATAAAAGCACAGAGACAGCAATTACATTCGGCTCGTAAAAAAAATAGACAATCAATTTCTGATAATATGCGTCTGTCAGCAGGGAATCTTGATACACCAAACCAGAAAAACCTACCTACTGATAGTTCACCCACATTGAGCCAAAAAACATCTACAAACATAGATGCCAACAACGAAAATATTATTGCCAGAACGACAATTGTAGAACATAACTATAATAATATGAACTCCACGGAAACCCAAAGTTCTGAACCGCAAAATGGACCCAACTTAAAAAGCTCCTCTGAAAAGAATTTATATATATTTGGCGGAGACCAATGTAAAGGTCTAACGTTTCAACTAGAAAAAAATGCCACAAAATGTAACCTACAAAATTACAAGTTTATCTCATTTATAAAACCGGGCGCAGATACTGAAGAAATCATCAAGACTTGTAATATCTTTAGATTTTCCCCAGATGATCGCATTTTGTTGTCAATTGGACAAGTTGATAAAAATCCGACAAAGACCATGACTGAACTAAGTGTCTTACTAAAATCATTGCCATGTCCCGTATTTGTTATGAGTGTTTGCTGTAATCAATATCTAAATGAAATAAAGTTAAACAACATGTTAAAACTTATATGTAGGAACTTTTCAAACTGCCAATTCATAGATTTATTCAGAAACGTGACATCATTTTCTTATCATAATAATATTTCATATTTTAATCAACCAATCGCAAATTCATTTGAGTTGATTGACATTATTTGTTTATCTTTGCAACAATTTGAATATGATTAAAAATATATTAATAATGTAAGAATAGCAGTTAAAAATTACGCTCTTCAGACTGATGTTAAACCCGCAACTAGTAAATCTGTTAAGTTGAGTGACTGCATTGCAAATACGAAGACTTGTAAGAAATCAACAAAAAGTCCATGCGTGACTAAAGGTACACCTAAAAAGGGAACAATACCTTATTATTTTAAAACACCAGCAGTCAAAATCACACATAATAATATGTCTCCAGATACAAGGGATCAAAGAAAGGGTACTATACCTTATTACTTTAAAATACTACCAGCTTGCGACCAACTAAAATCCTTAAATAATGACATGCGAGAACATTTTTTTCGTACCCAAAACTAGACCTCAATTAACTATTCTACATCAGAATATTGCCGGGTTTCTAAGCAAAATAGATTTATTACACATTGCGTTCGATGAATTAAAGTGTAGACAATTAAATGTTGACATTCTCTGTTTAAGTGAAACTTTTATCAAAGAAGGACATCAGGGTAATGTTAGGCTTGAAGGTTTTAAATTAATCTCCTCGTATAATAGAACTAGAGAAAAACGAGGCGGGGTATGTATTTTATCTAAGAACTACATAGAGTGTAAAGAGCTCACAATTATGAACGAAATCGCTACGGAATATGTTTTTGAAGGATGTGGTATTGAAATCGTAGGCAGTAAAACTATTGTCATTTGTCTTTATAGAACACCTAGCTCAAATGCTATGTTATTTCTCGCAAAACTAGATCTTTTATTACATAAGCTAAAACATAAATTTAAATATAATATCATCGTAACCGGCGACTTTAATATAGATATTTTGAAAGCAACTAAGCCCAAACTAGAATTGGAACGACTAACGGACTGCTATAATTACAAAATTTTGATACGGGAACCAACTAGATTAAACAGCTGTCTGGATCAGATACTCACTAACGTGACTGACTCACACAGCGAAGTCATACCACTTGGACTCTCGGATCATGATAAGGCTCAAGTAGTTCAATTTGAAATTTGTCATAAACCAAAATGTATACCTTATTATTACGTAAAGAAAAGAGATTGTCACCATACTAATTTAATTAAATTTAGAGATTGTATGAATAATATGTCTTGGACTGAAGTGTATGATGAAACTAATTTTGATAAAGCATTCAATATCTTTCACAGCTTATTGCGATTGTTTTATGATCTATGTTTTCCTCTTACTAAGGTTAAAATCCAAAACAAATGTTTACGCCCCAAGTGGCTAACAAGGGGTATTAAACAATCTACCGCAAATAAGAGGACATTGCGGTATCACTATTATAAAAAACCAACACAAAAATCTAGAACTCATTACAAAAATTATTTAAAAATACTGAAACGTTGCATTAATCAATCACACAGAATAAGCAATGCCACATTCATAAACAACTCAAAAAATGTGTGCCGTGCTACCTGGAATCTCATAAAGGACAGCACAACAAATGCACAAATTGCCTCAGAAATTGAGAAAATTAATTATAACGGTATTGTATATGAGGACCCAAAAACAATAGCTAACTTAATTAATCAGTACAATATAGAACTAACATCGAAACCAAACAATAGCAATATTAATAAAATTCAATCAGTGATTAATCCAAATACTATTTATTTATATCCAACCAATGAAAGGGAAGTTTTAGGTCATATAAAATGTCTTAAGAGAACCAAGTCATTTGGCTATGATGATATAACCACTAATGTTATTCAATTATGTGCGCATTCACTTGCCCCAGTTTTAACCCACCTAATTAATCAGTCATTTGAGCAGGGACAGTTTCCTACTGAATTAAAGATAACTGTTATTAAGCCAATACATAAGAAAAACGATAAAGCTAATTTAGAAAACTATCGCCCTATTGCCTTAATACCAATATTATCCAAAATATTTGAAAAAGTTATTTATTCACGACTTATAAGTTTTCTAAATAAATATAACATAATAAAAAACGAACAGCACGGCTTCCAAAAGGGAAAGTCGACAGTTTTAGCCTCTTTCGAGCTTGTAAAAAATATTACTGAGGCACTAAACAAGGGTGTTACTTCATCTGTAGTCTTCTTCGACATGAGTAAAGCCTTTGATTTTGTTTCCCATCAAATCTTATTAAAAAAATGTGAAATGTATGGTATACGTGGTCAGGCTGCAGTATGGTTGCATAGTTATCTTACGAATAGAGAACAATATGTTGAGATAAAGAAAATAAATGATAAAGAACAACTTACTTATAAATCATTATGTAGACTCAATCAAGCTGGCGTTCCTCAGGGCAGTGTTTTGGGGCCGTTGTTGTTTTTAATATATATAAACGACTTACCTGATGCCATAAAACACAGCTGTACTCTATTCGCAGACGACATATCTGTCATAATACCTAATAATAATACAGATAACCACGAAAATGATGTCAACAATACTGTCTCGGATGTAATACAATGGCTGAATTGTAATAACCTAACTGCTAACATAGGTAAAACTAAATATATTCAATTTCGTCCCTATCAAGCGACGCATAAACCATTAGATATTAGGTTTAATCAACAAACAATAGTAGAGGTAGAATCAACTATGTTCCTTGGCATTGTTTTAGATTATAGGTTATCGTGGAATCCTCATGTTGACAAAATATGTAAAAAAATCAATAGATTTTCGTATGCACTATGGCGATTAGCCAAAATCAGCAATCGAAGCGTGGCTCTGCAAGCATACCACGGATATGTCAACTCAAACCTTCGATACGGCATTGTATTATGGGGAAATGCCTATGATATAAATAGACTATTCATCTCTCAGAAACAATGCATAAGAGCGATATGCGACAAATCGCCACAAACATCTTGTAAACCATTGTTCAAAGAACTAAAAATATTAACTGTGCCATGTTTATATATTTATGAACTATGTATGTTTGTCAAGATGCACCCAAGCTCATTTGTTAAATTTAATCAGGTGTCAAATTTTAATTCTAGAAATAAAGATAAATTAGTATTACCTAATCTGAGAAAGGAGATTTACAGTAGAAATAGCTATCCAATGGCAATAAAAGTGTATAATAAACTGTCAATCGAGTTAAAATCATTACAATCTCCTTTATTATTTAAGAGAAAATTATTTAAATGGTTGTCGAACAAATGTTTTTATAGTATTAATGAATATCTCAATAATAAGAACTGACATTAAAAAAATATATTATTTCAATTGACTTATAGAATTTATTTATTATAATAATTAATAATCTTATTGACATTTGCATTTGCTTAATTAATTATTCAATCCATAGTTTTACTTATTTAATTGCTATTCATTAATTACTATAATTTGTTTTAATTTTTATTTTTTATTTTATTTTAATTATTTCAATTGTTTTAAGAATATATAAATAATGATTGTAAATGTAATTTAATGTATATAAAATATTTGCACGCTCTCATAAAAGGGCAAAACATGCTGTACCTACCGAATTATAACAACATTATTGTAACCGTGTTTTATGCAAATAAAGTTCTTGATTCTTGATTCTTGATTCTTGATTCTTAACTATACAAAGAAAGTCGTAGAATAAAATTTGGAAAAAAAATTTTTTTTCGGGTAGCTCCCCTACATGTAAAGTAGGGATGTTTTTTTTTTTTTGTCGCCTACCCCATAGTGTGGGGTATTGTTAGATAGGACTTTTAAAAACGTTTAGGGGTTGCTAAGACAGTTTTTTGATTTAGAGATCCGTTTGCGAGATAATTAACCTTAAAGAGCAAATTTTTGTTCGAGTAGAGCGTCCCCTCCCCTCTAAAAGCTAAACTACTGGATCCCAAAATCTGAAAAAAATTGTGTCGGTAGTACATGTAATGAACTTTAAAGGAAAACTATAGCGGATAAGTTCACTTCATTAGTTCAAGAGGAATAGGGGTCCGAAATGTCAGATGCAGTTACTTAGAATAATTCGTGCAAATTACAAAAACCTTTGAAAGTAATGACTTGTATGAAGATGTTACTTGTTTAAAACAGATAGTAAATCCCTTTTAAGTCGAAATATGTTGTTACGACTAGCTACGGAACCCTAATGCGCGTGGCCCGACACGCACTTGGCCGGTTTTTAAAGATCTGTTTCGTTCGATAAAACTTACAGTCTGACACGAGATTATATTATTATTTTACTTTACCAAAAACCTTAAAACCGTTCGTTCAAAATCAGTAACCAAATCCATTCCACCAGATACTAAAAAAAAAGTACATTTTTCCCATACATTTGAACCGTTTAGGGTGTTTAAATCGTGATTGAATAACTAATTCAGAACAATCTATTTCAGGTTTCTGGTTAAGTAAAAAAAAGGTTGTTGTACATTAGACTGATTAGATAGTGACGTGATTCCAAGGCTAAGTTAGGGAAAATGCTAAGGTAAGAAAAAAATGAATGAGTGCAACATACTCAAGAAATCATGGTCAAGCGTTATGTACCGTCAACAAAAAAATATAACCGTTGTCACCGTTGTCAAGAAGGCGAAAAATGAGATAATTAAAATCGGTGCAAATAATTAAGCTATTAAAAGTCATTAACTATGGATTATATTATACGCCTTGATATAAGTATGTACAAAAAAATGTTTATGGTATCGTAAAAGAAATAAATAAATCAGAAACAATAACAAAAAATATATCTCTATCTAAGTAGTGGTATGATTAGCAATAATGTGATTTTATTTTCTTGACGTTGTTTAAGCAGTAAAAAACGTCGGGAAAATAAAATCACGTGATATACCCAACATTTACAGCATTCAATAGTAGATAGTCTAACATAATAAAGTTAATATCATCAAAATATTTATTACAATAAATTGAACTTGATAGCGTTCATACAACATTTATATATTATTAGATGCTCTTCGCGGTTTCACCCGCGTCAAACGTTATGGCCGGTGCCTGCAAATTAAAAAATATTAACAACACCATCTATTGATTTTTTGCGTCAACTCACTTCTTACTGAAAAACCTTAAATTCCTCCTCTTAGGAACAAAAATTAGAAAAACCCCGGTACAGAAATTCATTTATTTTTATTCAACTATACGTAATTTCAAAAATGACGGACTTCCATACAAATTTCGTCCCACTTTTCACCCTGTTAGAGACTGAATTTCCAAAAATCCCTTCTTAGTGCGCGCCTACGTCATGGAAGGAAGCTTTGTACAAAATTTCAAGTTCCTAGGCCAAGTGGTTTAGGCCCTGCGTTGATGAATCAGTCAATCGAGCGTACAATTATATAAGTATAGATTATCTACATAAATGTCAAGTACAATTTAGCTGCAAGCCGTACCTGAATAATTATAATAATAAATGTCAATCACGGTACAATAGCTGTAATTACAAGTCCTTGTCAATTAATGGTCTTCACGCGTTTCTTGGTGGAAAAACATGTTGTTTACCTACATTCTGCTAAGGGTCATACTAATCTGTTATCCTAGGATAGGTACCTATTTATTTCGAATTGAGGAAAATGAAAAAGAAGTTCATTTGTGCCGTGTTTATGTAAATGATGTATTGCAATCAAACATATTATGAATAAATCTTTTGAGTAACTAACTTTATAGTTTATTGAATTTCTTTGTACAATTCACCGTATTCAAGCTATGGAAAAAACAAGTTTAGGATCGCAACTAAGCAATTAAAGCATAACGTTAGACTTGAGGAGCCATATTTTTTTGGCCTATTTTATAAACACCTGAATTATAAACACATCTGAAGTGTTCGTTTAGTTCAAGATCTCACACTAATGTATAGGTCACAAATATAATTATATTTCATACACATTCTACTGTATATACATACATACTTACTTAATACCACGCCTTAATCCCTGGGGGGTAGACAAAGACGATGGATTCGCTTCCTCAACATTCAAACATTTCGTCATAATATGCTCGCTGGTTTTGTGTTCTATGTACTCGTCGTTTACGACAGACGCCACTTATCAGATCCCAGTATATCTTCCAAGGAGGACCTCTCCAAGTCCTTCCAGCCACTTTTGCGTTGTATATCTCTTTCACTTTCATCCATTCTTTCAACATCACCTTTCACCTAAATCCTAGTCACTATAGTATCAGCCTTAAACACAACGATCTCTTATCACTCTATTCTTTATCCTGTCATTCAAGGTTATTCAACACATACTTCGTAATGAGCAATTGAACACATTTCTACAGCATTTATTTTCTTGCTCACTATGAGCATAAAAGTAGAAGCGCCATGCCCAAAATTCAGTTTCATTCAAGAAAGATGGGAGCTTCAAGAGAGATCCTTTGACATGGCTTTGCTTACTACGACCGCGTGCAGCGCGCCATTGCTCACTATGAGCATAAAAGTAGAATAAATGCTGTAGAAATGTGCTCAATTGCTCATTACGAAGTATGTGTTGAATAACCTTAAAGCGCCATGTCCAAAATTCAGTTTCATTCAAGAGAGATGGGAGATTCAAGAGGGATCCTTTGACATGGCTTTGCTTACAACGACCGCGTGCAGCGCGCCATTGACTTTGGTTCTCGCATTCACTTTTTTCAACATCAGCATCTATCTTACTATTTTTTGTAAACATACTTCCCAAATTTCATCCTACTGTAATTTATCAAATGTCTCGTTGGCCTAGTGGTTAGCATATGCACCTCTCACCGCTAGGTCGAGTTCGATTCACAGGACGGACTAAAGTGTTATTTGTTATTTTCAATCTAAAATTGCAGCACGGAGTTGGAATTCTGCCCAGTGGATGGCGATAGGCTCACCCCCTATCACATGGGAACCCAACATAACAAGTGAAAGGGATGTGTTATACACATCTGCCACACCCAGCTAATTGCCATCAAATGGGCACAATTTCAACTCCGTGCTGCTATAATAGGATCGGAAAAAGATAATTCACAATAATTGTGAATTATTCTCGCAGTTAGAGGCCGCTTACGCTTACCACTGGACCAACGAAGCAGTTGCCTCATTAATCAACTACTTTAACGATCAGATAGCGAAGTGGGTAGTGTACCTGCCTGCAACGTCGAGGTCGCGGGTTCGATTCCCGCTTAAGACAAATGTGTGCATGGAGGTTTGTCGTAGTCAGGGTGTTTATATGGATAATAAGTATGTTTTTACAAAAGCTTATTTGTATTAGAATCAGTTATTCTAGTACCCATAGAACAAGCTCTGCTTAGTTTGGGATTAGATGGCCTTGTGTGTATGTTGTGAAATATTTATTGAATTATTTATTATAAAATAAGTACTCACGTTACTTTCTTAGCTTCACATTTCTTCAGCTCCGTCACTTCAATATCAGTGACGATCAGCTTTAAGTTAGCATTACTAGAATCTACATGTTTTATTTTCATGGGATCCATTGTTTCCACTTTCAGATCAGGAATTCCCGGGGCGAGTATAGGAACTGCCTTTGCTGCTGATTCCTTCATACATTTTGAGTCGTTCCATTTGCATTTGGTGATAAATGGCGCTGAAAAAGGAGAGTACCATATTATTTGACGACCGGATGGCGGAGTGGGTAGTGTACCTGCCTGCGACGCCGAGGTCGTGGGTTCGATTCTCACTTAAGACAAATCTTTGTGTGCATGAACATGGGGGTTTGTCTTAGTCTGGGTGTTTCTATGTATAGTAAGTATGTATTTACAAAAGATAAGGATGGTGTTGTGAGTGAGTTGTGAAATATTTATTTATTTTTAACACACACAAATCATCACGCATATCCCATTGTGGCAGAGGTATTTGTACTCATATTTTACCTGCTTTGTTTAAGTACCTTGTCATAGGGGGTGTGCCTATCAACCCAGCACAGTTCCATTCCGCTATTGAGAATTTCTTGGTGGAAAAAGTCCAAATAACACTTTCGATCAATCGACCCCAAGAACTCGCAGAGAGATACCGCATATGCTAATCACAAGTCTAACGAGTTTAACTATTTTTGAAAATGGAAATAGATTCAAATTTTAGATACTTAGTCATGAGTTCATAACTACAGTGTAATTAATCCTAACTGTTAAAATATCATAATATTATTATCTTTATGGCAATTCATATTTTTTTTTAAACTTTGACCTCCAAATAAACCATAACGATTTTTTTAGGATTTGATTTGATTTAAAAACATTGAATTATCATAATGAGCTTTGGAATTATTAGCACAATATAAAAAATCTACATTGTCAAATGTCGATCATTCACAGTCAGACTCAATTTTTTTAGGTATCAAATTAATAATCATTTAGAATAAAGTACATTATAATTAACCAGTACTTGAGCTATTACGTCAATAACGTATCGTTCTTACACGGGATTTTTGTTTAATTTAAACTCGTTTAAAAGGTCCCCTTTATCTAATCTTCAGGGATGTTTTCTTTTGAAAAGGAAGTTAGTATAATTGTATCGTTTTAGGGTGGTTGTATAAAGACATTGTGTTAGCTACGGTTAAAGTAAACATTGGGTTTTAATAGTGCATACAACAATCGAAAAAAGTTTTCAGTGCATATTTATGAACTGAATACTAGATTAAATAAGAGGGTATGAAGAATGTTTAAGAATCAAACCCACTACACCAGCGCTGTATTGAAAGCGGCTAGGTGACCACTTAAACAACTACGCCATCCGTACACTCAACAAATTGTAAATGTGATTAGGTTGTGACAATAAAAACAATATACCCCAAATAAGGAACCCCTTAAAAATAATGGATTTGAAAATAATGTAATAATATAAATAAAAATATATTACCTAAGCTAGACTCCGTTAAACTAGTGTAAGTAAAACACAATACAATTATTATCCACATTCTTGTTTCTCTCGACGACCGAACGCGACCAGATAAAAACTATTTCTCTTGCCAATGCTACTAAGGCCTGCTTATATACCTAGGTATATAAACGTTTTAAATTATGCCAATTACGCTTGTTATAATTTTTTAAGAATTAAGAAGCTAAAAAACTTGACCTTAAACAAAAACATAGTTAGTCTATTATTAGAGATGAATGAATAGGTTTTTTTACTGTCAAATATAATTATAACTGCATTTTCTCATTTAGCTTTTATGGCATCGTCAAATGTTACTTTGAGATCTGAGTCGAATCAAACTTCTGCCGTCCCTTACTACATCCACATACAGTCCCTTGCTCACTCTGCTGAAGAAAAATCTAAATTATTTGCTAACATATTTGTAACAAAATCTTCACATTTAGATACAACTGGCGAAATACCTCCTCGTCCACTAGTGAATAAGACTTCTGTGTTGGAGATACGCATACGTCGCACAGAGGATTGCAAGGTATTAGAAAATCTGGACGTCAAATAAACAAAAAGTATTCCAGTAGTTCATAATTCTAAAAACCTGTGCTTTTAAGCTATCTCATATTTTAAGTCTCTTTCGTATTTCTTCCAAAATCTTGAAAGCCGGCTAATGTGCAACGTGTCAACCAGCTGAAAATAGGTAGCCGAGCTGATCTAAATATATATGCACACAACAACATTGTCTAGGTATATATATTATATATATATATATATATATATATATATATATATATATATATATATATATATATATATATATATATATATATATATATATGTATATTATAACTTGTATCTATTCATAGTTAGGATTTATATTTTATGTTTTAAAATTAATTTATTGTTTTACTCTCTCTGCACTATGTCATGACTTCGCCTACTTTGTTATCTCTGCACCACCTGAAAGTGGACTCGTAGAGAATGCCCTAAGCATTAAGTCCGCAAATAAACACGTGTGTATGAAGTAAAATAAATAAATAACATGAACACAATTTCAAAATGAGACTTGTGAACGATAAACCCGACAACAACTTGGGATAGCTGGTCGTGCCCCGGTAGTTAGCAAGTTGCCTGTGTTGAGAGTTATCGTATCCTGTCACTGTCGCCGGAATTCAGATAATCCCATGAAAGCCAGTGCAACTTGCTTGTAACTTCTTCCAGCTCTAATATCTTCTCGTCAGTCCTCAGCGTGCACGCGTTGTATGTTGCCAGGTACAGTCGTCGGTGTTTCTGTTGATAGCCGATATCGCACCGGGGATTCTTAGCACCCTTTGCCCCGCCGATACTATGGCCGCTACCGTGACCAGGAACGGTGGAGCTGCCGGGTACTGGGGGCCGTTTCTTTTGGTTGCGGTTCATTTGGTGGACTTGCCATACTCCCCACGCTTGGTATATGCGGGTTGGCTATCGCAGTGGTTAAGAGAGTGATAATTGACAGATAATGGTTGGGCTGGGATTGTTTATTGGTAAGGAAGTAATGTAGTATTGGTGAGGATATAAAAGGGAAAGGACACTGCTGTTACGGAAGGAAGTTTTAGCTTACACGTGGATCAAATAATTTTTAATTATGTACTTATAGTTTTTTTAATATCATATCACATTTATTTTATGATGACTACCAATTATGATTTTATTTCTATAATATAATAATAAGATAATTTAAAATAACATTAGATTATAAACATAATAACTATGCAACAATTACCGCTGCGTGTGCCTGAACATCACTTATCTAACATCTCTGTGTAGGTAGTAGCAGCTACTCGTATCTAGGCATTAAATTTGTTTAAATGGTATATTTATGTATAATAATAATATGTATTTGTATCTGTCTAAGAAGAGTATTAAGCAGTGTAAAGACTTGCATTCATAATAACAGTATTTGGAAAGTGATTTTGCTTAGACTATCTTTAAAAATATGTTAAGGTCCTCTTATACAAACTGTTTAGGAATTTTAGGGGGTGAAGCAGGGGAGGGTAAGCGCGTAAGAACAATTGTTTTAATGGCAGGAGTGTTGCAAGTTCTAATTGCCCCGGTTATTAAATTCATCAGCATAGATCAGTAGAACATATTTACCGGAATGGTATGCTCAAAGAAAAACGGTGGTTCCCCCCCATAGACCCGAAGGCGGCTGAAGAAAGGGCCTGAGAGCAGGGTAGATCAAAGTAAACTAGTGCGAGAATGCATGATTTCCAAAAGAGTAATATACAGTCGCTTAAAAATTCAAGGGTTTCGAGTTTCTTTAAAAGTCACTTTTTGAATCAATTTAACAGAAACTATAATATGCTTTTGGTACAAAATTTTGGTTTAAGTCTGGAAGGATTGTGTACTATTTTTTTTCTACTCTATAATTGAACTTTGATTGATAAAAAACGTTGAATTCGCTTATGGCAGCGTAAAATTAAATGGTCTTTGGAGCTAGTCAACTGCCTATCTCACTAATATATAAGTGTAATAGCGAGCGGGTTTCCCGCAGGAAATAAACGAACACGAATACTTTTATAATATTATGTTATGCTTCTAATGGTCAATCCAGCGTTAGTCAATAATAGTAATAGTATAATATACAGGGTGTATTTTTGAAACGGGGCAGTAAGGGCAAGTACCTTAACCGTTGCAGTTACAGCAAAACGTTCTTAAAAGACCTTCCCTAACTTTTTGGGACATTTTAAACTGCATTCACAGATTTTGTAAAAATCTTACAGTTAGCAAAAAAAATGCAAAAAGTTCAATTTTTTTTTTATGCCAATCGATTCTATTTTATGTGGGGATCAAAAAACTCTATGGGACCATTTTAGCTTTCAGTACTAGAAAAGACAGAAATCGCCAAAAACGTTTCCCATACATTTCGGCAACAGAAACGAATTTCTACGATGGTCTAACTTTTTGTTATGGCCTGGAAGTGGGTAGAATTGACTGTAAAGTAAATAAAAAGAATTTTTACCCTCAAATTTCGAATTTGATTCGAAAATCTGTGTGTTATACTTAGTTTCAGCTGAGAAACTTCGTATGAGTTATTAATTAAGGATTTTCGCTAAAATGTCTTCTAATCACCACTATTGGTCCAAAGAAAATCCACTAAGAGTTACGGCAAGTCATAATCAGGTTCGCTTCTCATTCAACTGTTGGTGTGGTATAATGTCCAATCGAGTCATAATGGTGGAATTTTATGAAGGGAAACTGAATTCTGCCAAGTATAATGAAGTCATTTTACACCATCTTGAAAACGAGATGGACGAATGGCACCTGTCGGAATTGCGAAAAGTTCATTTTCAACAAGATGGTGCTCCGCCACATAACAGTCACCTTTCACGTTCCAATTTGAGCCGCCTATTCGGTACACAGTGGATAGGTACACATGGTCCAACACAGTGGCCACCTCGTAGCCCCGATCTAACACCACTTGATTTTTTTTTTATGGGGCTTCGTGAAAAACGAGGTGTATAAGACGACGTACGCCAGTGTTCAAGAGCTCAAGGATGCATTAATTACCATTTTACGTAATATTCATCCCAGAACATTATTAGCCGCCATTCGTTCAGTGCAAAAAAGGATAGACTTATGTATTCGTGAAAATGGAAATCATTTTGAGCAATTTATTTCATAAACCAATTTCTTAAATGTTTAAATGTTTTTTTTTATTTAAAAAAAGTTCAAAATTTTACCTGACCTATGAGTTTCGAGTTGATTTATCATATTTCCGTACGAAATGTATGGGAAACGTTTTTGGCGATTTCTGTCTTTTCTAGTACTGAAAGCTAAAATGGTCCCATAGAGTTTTTTGATCCCCACATGAAATAAAATCGATTGGCATAAAAAAAAAAAAATTGAACTTTTTGCATTTTTTTTGCTAACTGTAAGTTTTTTACAAAATCTGTGAATGCAGTTCAAAATGTCCCAAAAAGTTAGGGAAGGTCTTTTAAGAACGTTTTGCTGTAACTGCAACGGTTAAGGTACTTGCCCTTACTGCCCCGTTTCAAAAATACACCCTGTATATAGGTATAGTATAAAAAAAAATAAAAATATGCAGATAGCCTTGCTCGACTCTTAACCTGTGTTTTAACAGATCTACCTGCGAATGTAAGAATGAAAATACAAAATATCATAATTATAATATCGTTACATTCAAAACAGAATTTTATTTCTTAAAAACAAATACAGATTGAGAACCTCCTTTATGTTGAAGTCGGTTAAAAAATCAGTTAAGCTGTTTCGGAGGAGTTCGATTCGGAGTGACACGAGATTTTTAAATTACCTATATTATATTAGATTAAATTAGGTGTTGACTTGACTTCGTCCGCGTGGAATTCGACCTCGACCTTGACCGCGGAATCTACCATACCTACGAATTTGTAAACTTTCCACGGGTAATGGAATTAAGATTTTATGTTTATTTTTTTTGGACAATGTATAGGTATTAAATGTAATAATAAAAGTTAGTTGTAATATGGCAAAACATATACTTTATAACAATATGAATGAGTATTTTAAGACATACAGATAACATTTTTTCGTTTACCTCGCATGCATGACGCGGACGAATCTATTTGTATCTGCATTACAAAAGTAATTGAAGTTCTCATCATTACTGTCATTATAGTTGCAGCAATTTACAAGTCCGTATTTTGTAGATAATGATATTCATAATTATTTTTATTAAGATTATTTTTAATTAGTATGAGCAACGCGATCTTTTCTCATAATTATTTAAGGTAAGGGTTTCCGACACATGTAAGAAAAAGGGCGTCCAACGGCGGGCGCTGATCAAACACATGAATAATTCGAGAGCTAATTTTAATATTTTATGAAAATCAGGAAATAATGGTGGTTTCCCCTTATAATATATTATATTCTTTTAAACTCGAATGTTTTGTACTGTACACTTTTTTTTTCATGTGAATAGCTTGTCTAATTGTAACTTAAACAATTTTTTTTATAACTATCAATAATCTATTTATCTTCAGCGACAGTTTTTTCAGCGGCAAAGAGTCATTTACATATCATAACATAACATCACGCCTATATTACTTATAAGGGTAGCAGAGGTATTAAATACCCACACTTTAGTTGTTATGTTTCAGTCCCATGGGATTAGGGACAGCTTACCTACCTTTGACAGGTATCTGATGAAGGATCAACTCAAAAATATCCATAGGATGGTGCCCAGAATGGATGCTACGAGATTCCATTCAGGCGCTAACTTCAAGGTACATTTATACTAAAAGGAAATTAATCCTGTATTAAAAAAAATGAATATTTGCTACGTTTAATCAGGGAAAAAGGTAAGCAATATGGAATAAAGTGATATAATTATAGGAAAATATTTAACACGCAACCAAATTACAGCATGAACAGAAAAAGACTGACATTAAGTTACTTTTGACAAACAATAACCAAGTTCTTATCAAAAAACTTTTAAAAATGTACAAAAAAACCCGATGAGGCACAGTGAGTGCATTATTAGTGTGGATGCTTGGTATACATTTTTTTTCATTAAATAACTTATCTAAAATTTAATTGTCAATCTAGGCTATCAAAACATAAATAACAAGTATTTACACTTACAACTGCACTCACTGTGCCCAATCGGGATTTCTTTGTAAATTTTTTGATAAGAACAGTTTTTTTTCTGTTTATGTTGTAATTTGGTTGCGAGTTAGTTTTTTTCAAATTATATCACTTTATTCCTTATTGTTTGCCTTTTTCCCGATTAAACATAAAACTCTGCACGCACAAATATTTATTTCTCCTTTAAATACAGGATTAATTTATTTACTACATAAAGCTACCTTGAAGTAAGCGCCTGAAAAGAATATCGTAGCATACAAGCAAATATTGTGAATAAATAATATTATTTATTACAACACAATCTTTTTGATAAATAAGTAAATTAAAGATGTTTAAAAGGATATCTGTAGTTTACCAATCAAATGAAGTAGAAGAAAACAAATATATCAAAATATGATAGATATATTTAGATAGATATACCAAAATATTTTTAGCTAATTATAATTCTGTTGATATTCTTAAGTTGATCACTCATCAGATACCTGTCAAAGGTAGGTAAGCTCACTCCTAATCACATGAGACTGAAACATAACAGATGAAGTTGAAAAATTCAACAATGTGGTACCTAAGTATTTTTTTTGTGTCTAGTAGTAGAATAGTACATAATAGTAATTTATAGTATAGAATACCCAATCCCAGTAACTTGCATATTTGAATAGGTTTTTGAAGTGTATTTACTTTGAGGTTTATTTTCTATAGTTAGCATTAATTAAAGGAATCAAGTTAATTTTTAATTGAATTCATTTTAATCAAGTGTAGCTACATTTTAAGTAGACAATGTTTTTGTACAAAGAAAATTACGCCTACACTCACGGCGTTTTAAAACTAGCTTAGCGCATGTCCTTGGTTCCGTGCGCGAGTAGGCATAACCTACTTTTTGTATTGGTTTATTCAAAATTAAATAACCCATAACATAATGCTTCATGGTCCAGTAATTTTAGGTTTTATCTGCGGAAAAATTCCTAGCCGGCACGATATCAATGTCGATTTTTCACATCTTCATTACAATGCCGCAATAAAGGTGTATACAAAAATTCAGCTCACTAGGAATTTTTCCGCAGCTCACTAGGAATTTTTCCGCAGATTGGGGTTTAAAATTGCTAAAATTACTGGATTATCAGTAGAACATTTATCATTAGTGCAATTTAGTTCATACATGATACCACAACAGGCGCTTGTGTCTAATATATGGAGGAAAATTTCATTCTCATTGAGTAAACTAACTATCTAAATTGTTATTAATGTTTGTTAAACCCTGTAATGTTTTATTTTAATGAATTCCTACATCAATTTTATAAGTACTCTTATATCTAGAAGCTCAGACCAAGCTCAGATTAAGTATTCAGCATCAGTCTACCACTTCTGCCGGGCTGGCTCTGCCGCCAGTTTAGAACGTAGATGGCGGCGCTAGTGCGCACTGCGAGAACATGCGTTCTCTGTCGCTCTTATACAGTGCAACCACCACGCCGCCATGCGGCAATTTGGTACTCAAAAAGTTTCTTCAGAGTGCTCATAAAACCTGTCCTTTTTAATTAAGTATTCTAGGCATAGGAAGCCATAAAGTATAAGTCCTTTAACACGTAGCGACGCATCTTTTGTTTTTGTTGGTCGCCTATTAATAGCATTTTTCAATTGCAAAACTTTAAGCTCTTCTAGAGGCTTTGTTGAATTATATCATGCATGAAATTCTATAATAATTCAACAAATCCGCTCATTAATGATTCAGGACATTATTCTGAGACGTTTGGTGCAAAAAAATATATCGGAAATTATATAATTTCTAGAAAAAACCGAAAATCTTTTTATCGCAAAATTTAAAAGTTCACCTGGAAATTCCAAATATATATAGGGATAGGCTAGGATCAACTACTTTTACGTTAGTTGTCAGGAGAATAGCAAGAAAACGAATGTCTTCCAAAATTTTATGAATCGAAATGATGTAGGTACCTACTGTAATGAAACAATGTTGTATGTAGTCAAATCACTAAGTATGTAATAGTAAATATCAGAAACATCTATGACTGCCATATTATGTAGGTTACAAAATATAATTTACAAGTAGACAGTTATTTATTTATTTTTTATTTATTTAGTTCATGCGCAGTAAACGCAACGTACACAGGTGGACTTAATGCTGGAGGCACTCTCTATCTACCAGCTAACTTTTTGTTGATGCAGAGATGATTATGGCAATAGAAGATTTGGCATCAAAAGTGAGCTGTTCTTTATACTTATATTTAAACAAAATAAACAAAAATAAATAAATAATAGGAATTGCTAAATACATTGAATTATATAAATAAACAAGGCGTTTGGCACATCGCTTGCCAGACTGCATTGTCTCCGTGAAGCGCGGATATTGTCCACTACCTTCAATTGATCGTCACAATTTTTATTTTTATTTTGTTCGGAATCGTGTCGGTAGTTCGACACACATTTACAAAGGGTATCAGTTGGTTTACGCGTTACATTGGTTCGCCAAACACTGCACTTGCTTAATACCGGATTCCAAGATGACGATAAGCGGTATCCGTCTTCGCTGTTAAAATTAGAATGTTTTTAGGTATTTATTTACCTTGATAATAATAAGGCAATTTAGACCCATTGCCCATTGAATAAATGTTCTCAAATCGCGAAAGTTTAAAAACATATTCTTAAACCACGTTTGCCGCTGAATCCAGACTTTAATCTCTCTCTCAGTCAATGTTTGAACAGAACAGAGAGATCATAATTCGTAGCTTAGCCTACAAAAAAGTCGGTTTATCACGATCATTTTCTACTAAACGAGTATTATTCTTAAATATTTGTTTGTTTTTAATAATTTCCTTCATATTAGCATTGAATATTGGCAGATGGACTTCCTGAGCAACTTCTATTTAGTATTCGTTGGTGTTGGTACTTGAGGATCATCTCGTCTGAAAAAAAAAAGAATATTCATAAAAAAATGGAGACAAATAAATAATGAAAGTTAAACAAATTTTAGATAAAACTTTTTGAATAATGCAACATTATTAGTTACTACATGGGGTGCATGAAAGGAGCCTCCGCGAGTGACGTACACAACGATTCCCTACGTCCGGCGCACCCTTGGCAATTTGCGAGTTCTCCAATGCGAATTGGCTAATCTTTTCACCCCGATGGCAAGTCAAAATAAAATTTGACTCAGCCATCGACACGACGAAGAAGAAGAAGTTACTACACACCAACATAAACATAAACTACTGAAAGTACTATAATAATGAGTTCTGACCAGTTATAATAAGAGTGAGATGCGCGAAGACAGTACATTATATAAAACCGTGTCTTCCCAAACAAATGCAAGCTTTGTGTACAAATCTAGGATACGCTTTTTAGGGTTACCGTAGTACCTACAAGAAACTATAAGGGTTTTATATCCATGTCCGTCTGTCCGTTTGTCCGAGCCCTAGCATCGAAACCACAGACCTATTACAGATCCGGTGAGTTAACGTCATTCGTGTGCCAACGGTTAACCAAATAGGCTTAACATTACTAGTACAATATATTATGTTCGCAAGACGTCGTGTTATTCATTTGTTTTGTTAGTAAAAATTTACACGCTTTGTTTCTATACAGTTGAACGAACTTACTTGATCCAGTTCTATATACGTCGCAGGTTTTTGGTACAATAGGATATTTTTAACAAAAACCTAGGTTTTTGAGCAATTGCTACCAGCTGACAAAAATGTCGAAGGCATGTTGAGTTTATTTTATCAAAACTTAAACTATTTTACGTTTTTGAACAAAAACCCAAAGTAGTTTAGGTTTATGCTAGAATTTACACGACTCAGAAAGTCGATTACAATTTTTTTGAATATGAAGAAGATTTTTGAAGATGATTGATCTTGTTTAGGTTTTGATAAAATAAATTCAACATGCCTTCGACATTTTTGTCATCTGACGACAATTTGATCAAAATTCCCATTGTACCTTGTACCATAAAAAAGTTGTAGAATTGTTTTTGTTGTCTTGTTTTTTTACCTACATTTCCCGTAAAGTAGGGATGGTTTTTACCATCGCGTACTTCATAGCAATATTATTAGATAGGTCTTTAAAAACATTGAGGGCTGCTAAGACAGTTTTTCGATATAAAAATCAGTTTTTGAGATAGGTAATTAACTTTAAAGAGTACATTTAATGTAATGGTGTTCCAATAAATAATTTTTACTTTTACTAGCTCAAGGTTCTTTTCGTAGACTCCCTAGGGATCTCGTGGTAATCAATCCTGGCATTGGCCTGTCTTGATGGTGTCACCTTACTTTTCTTTTTTTTACTTAATTTACTTTACATTTTTGTTCGAGAAAGGCAACCCCACCCCCTCTTAAAGCTAAACCGATAGATCATAATAATCCGAAAAAATAATGGTGGTAGTATATGTTATGAACTTTAAATAAATATAAATATTAAAGTATATAAGGTGCTGCTGGCCGGTTTTTATTTAATTGAAATTGTGTTATATATGGTCAGAGTTAATATAAATTGTCATAGTTATTATATTAACTTTAAATACGAAGGAAATGGTGCATTTATAATTTCAATAACAATATCGATATAACTTTGATTGTCTTGTTAAACACAAACCTTGTATGATCAAAAGGGTATGCCTCTAAGTATTTGTTAGTATTTCGTATGATTTTCTTGAGGTTGGGATATAATACTGTCAGAGAGGGCACGCCAGCAATCTCTTTCCAATTGTCGTCGATATACTTGTGGATCTCATCTTCTGCAAATATAACAATATAAACACAGTTAAATAAACATTTTCAACAATGGTAAAATCAAAGTAAAAACTGTACAGTAGGGGTTTTTTTTTTATAACTCGCCCACATCGAACAAACGTGTAGTCCACCTGATGGTAAGTGGAGTACAGCCCATGGACATCAACAATCCACAAAAGCAGATTATAGATGCGTCGTTGCAGCTGAGGACTACGGTGTTATGCCTCATGTGCCAGTAATTTCAGGACCAGATTGAGATCATAATAGTGGTCAAACGCATGCCTATCCACCATATTAAAAGCCAGTCTCCATTTGTCGCTTGCTTGGCTCAAATAAACACTCCAATGGAATTTAATACGTTATGCCTCAGCCCAAACTTATTAGTAGCAACCATTACAGTTTTATTCGTATAATTTATTGAAACTTCATTAATTTACTTCTTTGTAATTGGAAAAATATTATTTAAAACTTATTTATTAAGTTATGCCATTTTGGTAAATAAGGGAAGCATATTGAAACTTTACCCGCTATTTTTGACTCATAAGTTAATCCTTGGAAATCATATTTCACCGGAGCCAAGGCTTCTGCTTGTGCTGAGAAACTTGTAATGGTTCTGAAGATCATCCCGTCCTTAACCAACGTTTCAAGAACCAAATCGACGATGATGTTATATTCACCTGTAAATATTCGGAAAAGTCTTATTAAATTCGAACAATTTAAAATAATACATAATATTTAAACTCTCACACTGCTTTTGAGAATTTTCAAATGGAAAAAATGCAAATAATAATTATACTGACTCGGGCATCGTACCCGAAACCTCACGGTTTGGTGTCACACGCAAACTACTAGACCAACGAGATGGTTTTAAAAACAGTATAATATAATTATGCATTTGATCTTATCTATGAGCTAATAAATGGATAAGGTTGATTTTTATTGATTGCGTTTTTCGGTGCGCAATAATTTATTTTCATTAAACTTACGTATTCAAGTACTTCACTTTAAAGTAAAAACCTTAGTCCTATATTAATACAATATACCTAATCCTTCTTTTGGCAGTTGTGTTTAAAAAAATACCTGTTTCAATAAAAAAGTCTCCACTTCCGTTAGTAATTAAAATAAGTAACCGAACAACCAAATCGTATTGCCCTTTGAGAGTAAATTTCTTGCAAAATAACTCAACTTTTATTGAATCTGGCGTCTCGTTGAATCTGAAATGTATAAAAATTTATCTAAATATTGAATTAACCATCAAACATTAGCCTATATACTAAGAAACAGTTGAAAAAGATATGGGACCGGCAGAATTTGAACCTGCGACCTTACTGCACACCGGGCAGCCGTTTTAGCCATCCACGGTCGCCTCTTACCAGAACCCTAAATTTCTCAACTGTATGATACGTCATTTCGTGACGTCACGTTCATCCATTTGTTCCTATCTTAAGTAGGATACAAAACAACATGGCGTAGTTACATTTTGCACTAATATTGTAAAGAATGAACGCGTACGTTATTTTAACTTCTAAGTGATTATTTTTATAGCATTTAGCTATGCTTAGCAAATTATACTAAGAAACAGTTGAAAAAGACCGGGTGGATGGCTAAAGCGGCTGCCCGGTGTGCAGTAAGGTCGCAGGTTCAAATCCTGCCGGTCTCATCTCTTTTTAACACGCTTATATTAGCTTCACCTGTATGTTTGTTTGTTTGTTTGTTTGTTTGTTTGTATGTAACCGACTCCTTTGGACTCGATTTTGACCCACTTTAAACGGACATATTTAATTCAAACTTTCTACACTTGTAAAGAATCAGCGACAATATAATAATTTCATAAATTTATCTCATTATCCTGATTAGGATCGCCAGGATTAAAAAAAAACTAAAAAACACGCTTTTAAATAACATCAAACTAAAAAGTGAAAAATAAATATAGTTTAAAAAAACTAAAAAAACACGCTTTTAAAGCACATCAAACTAAAAAGTGAAAAATAATTCTTATTATAACCTGAAAATAATAATAAACGAAAAATACTAGTACTATTGTGAAAAAAGCGTGGGTCGCTCGATAGACGAAAAATATGGCACAGAGCGCCCCACGCTTTTTTCACAATAGTACTAGTATTTTTCGTTTATTATTATTTTCAGGTTATAATAAGAATTATTTTTCACTTTTTAGTTTGATGTGCTTTAAAAGCGTGTTTTTTTAGTTTTTTTAAACTATATTTATTCAATTGTTTCTTAGTATAATTTGCTAAGCATAGCTATATGGATCTTTGGGTCTGAAATAAATGAATAGTATTATTATTATATTATAGCTAAATGCTATAAAAATAATCAATTAGAAATAAGTCTATATTATTTAGGAGGTTGTGGCCAGAGATAAGTAGATGTAGATAAAACGACTAAGTTGTCCATCTTATATGAAACGTCAGCGTGACATATAAATACAGAAATTATACATAACATAACATCATGCCTATATTACCCAGAAGTGTGAAGAGATGTACTGTACAACACCCACATTTCACCTGCTATGATTCACACGGGATGGAGAGTTAGCCTATCGCCATCCACCGGCAATCGAACCCGAGACCTCACGATGAGAGGCGCATACGGTAACCACTAGACTATCGCAGCAGTCTTACCACTAGACCATCAAGGTAAAAATTATGAATTTTATGTTGCATTTTTGAAATTAATATGCTTATTATGACATTCAGAGATGCAAAAGTTTTACTACGCTTTCTTGTTTTTGATGCCTCTTTATTTAGCTATCTGCCTCTATGCTTGTGGCAGAGATATACACCTGTTATGATTAGGTCAGGATAGATTAAGGAGCTGAATATAAAGTTTTCACCTTTTTTTGGGGCATATGACATATTATTATCAATTAATTTAAAAAACGTTATTTTACCTCATCATTATCGAGCAAATATTACGTTTGTTGTACCTTAAATATTTTTAACACCTTATATATTAGCTTCACCTGTATGTATGTATGTGTATGTAACCGACTCCTTTGGATTCGATTTTGACCCGCTTTAAACGGACAGATTTCATTAAAATTTTGCACACCTGTCAAAGATCGATGACAATGCAATAATTCGATAAAAAAATAAAAAAATAAATAAATAAAAAAAAACGCTCTGATAAATAAACCAAATTAAAAAGTAGAAAATAAATAATAGTTTTAAAAAATAAAAAACACGCTTTTAAAGTACTTCTAACTAAAAAAAAGAGAAAAATAATTCCTAATATAAGCTGAAAAATGGTAATGAACAAAAAATACTAGTATTATAGTGAAAAAGCGTGGGTTGCTCGATAGACGACAAATATGGCACAGAGCGCCCCACGCTTTTTCACGCTTTTTACTAGTGTTAAAGCGGCCACAGTTATTCATCACCTATAAACATTTTAACTGACTAGCTATCACATTATGCGATACAGCCTGGTGACAGACGGACGACACTCGGATGGACAGCGTAGTCTCAGCAATAGGATTCCATTTTTGTCCTCTGGGTACGGAACCCTAAGATTTTCTATTAATTGTTCTTTTTTTTGGACGACGGTGTGGCGGAGTGGGTAGTGTACCTGCCTGCGACGCCGAGGTCGTGGGTTCGATTCCCACTTAAGACAAATCTTTGTGTGCATAAACATGGGGCTTTGTCTTAGTCTGGCTGTTTCTATGTATAATATGTATGTATTTACAAAAGAAAAGTATATATGTATTAGTATCAGTTATTCTAGTACCCATAGTACATCTGCTTAGTTTGGGACTAGATAGGTGTGTGTGAGTTGTGAAATATTTATTTAATATTTATTAAATTTTTTCAGCAGATTACTTACTTAGCATTGTTTACTTTACATGTCTTGAATCCAGTTATAGTCGTGTTATAAAATTCAAAGTCCAATATTTCTAGTTTCTTTTCAATCAATTCTTGATACATAGGATCCATTTCTTCAGCACCAATGTTGGTATTTGGTTCCAGCATCAAGGGATATGCTGCCTGAACTGCCTTTGTGACGCAAGCATCGTCGTCATATTTGCATTCGATATGCCAAGGTATAGCTGCTACATTTTTGGATTAAAAATAACAAATCAAGAAAAAAAAAATCAAAAAAATAACACATACCTAATTAAAATAGTGAAAATATTTTCTCGAAAATATTTTGCTTAAGTTAATTATAATAATATAATATATTAAGCATTTTAAAAATTTTAATTTTATCTATTATTAAAATAAGCAAATAATTTAGTTTTATTTTCATAAATTTATTATTTTAACCAATATTAAAATCTATAAAACATTACTCACCTGGGCTACACAAAATACTGTTTAAATCAAACATTACGAATAAAAACAAAGAAAACATGACTAACGTAAAAGGATATTTAACTACCGACGCTTAACGTTATTCGCAAACAAATGATTTCATTAAAAGTCCGACACGTTTTATATATTATGAGAAAAAGCTGTACTACCAGACCAATGGATTCATAAGCCATTTGAAAATCAAATCGTTTTAAATTGTCAAAGTCAATAAGGTAGCCTACGCACATACAGCGTGAATTTTTGTAAAGAAAACTATATATTTTCTTTAAAACTTAAATTATAAAAAACGCTAACGTGTGCCCACGCACATAGGTGTACGATAGAAAAAGGGAAGAGACAAAATTAAGTGTTGCCACCTCAAATAATTTAGTGATGTGATAATGTTAATCGACTAAACCAAATAATATTATGAAAGTCACATCAATAAATTAATTATACAAAAACTATATGTTCTTGGCTCGAACATAGCTATCAGTTTCATTGATAATGACATTTTTCACTATTTTGAATGTATTTTCTCAATGATACTATGCGAATTTTTTGTGTAATATCTAAGCAAGGTTAGTCTTAATGTGAATCATAAATCCACTAGCCTGATAGTACAGCATAAAAAGTTGTCCAATTTCGGACTACCTTTAGTCTGATTTACACACAGCGACACATTAAACTGTATTTTGACAGTATACTTATCCTTCCCGCTTTGCTTTGAAGGGAAGTTAAGATACTGATAGCGCGCGAGTTGAATGCAGAGCTTAGGAATGCGGTAGTGCTGTGACCTAATTATAATTATTGATGACCACAATGAGTAATGAATGTCGATAAATTTAAACAATGTTATAAGTTTAATTTTATTTTTTACACTAGGTTAACATTTAAAAAAAAAAACAATATCATAATTATCACACGTTTTTAATTATCATTTCACAAAACGAAATAAAAAAAAATTAATCAGATTCAGAAATGGTAGATATGGTTGAATCGGTGTCACTATCCTCACCGTCGCTGACCTCAATGACGAATCGATCTATGGTATCTTCAATTAATCCATCTCTTTGCCAATAATTTTCTTCTAAAATTATGACGTGATCATCGATGCCACGCCAATATTCCTCTGTAACCTGAGAAACCGCCAGCTCCGTAACTTGTTTTAACCCTTTTACGTTTTTTTGTTACGAACTTGATAGACTCGGATCAGTCATTATTAAAATAAAAAAATAACACGGGAACTTCAGTATTAACACAATAACACGGCAAACGTACGATAGTTGACAAGCATGGCACATCACTACACTGCAGGCGCGTGAGGTGGGGCGTGCGGATCGCGGTGGGAGATGCTCCCGCTCTTTACCTCAGACCCCGACTGCATTCAACTCGCGCGCTATCTGTACATACTTTCCAACTCCAACTATATACTTCTGATTTAATTCGTTGCGGGTTCCAAGACAATTTTAACTTTCCCTGTGATTGCCCGTGTGTCATGCACGGCGCCTTTCAGTTGGTTACCGCTTACCGCTGTAGATCCTGGCGTCACAGGAGTCACAGTGGTGGGCGTGTGGGTGGGATTATACTTATCCTTCATTGAACGGTTAACCTATACAATCGACCTCCTTAAGATATACTTTTGTGTCAAATAAATATTATGCGTAACTATTGTTATACCAAACAAACGTATGTGAAAATAAATTATACAAAAATCATTTAAATAAGACAAAATGTCTTGGTTTTAAGTGCAAAAATAAAGCACGAACAAAAATAAAACAATATAGATTTTAACTTCGTAGTGTTGTAACTTAGAGGTCATTTACACCAACAACTACAACAAATATTTGCAAAAAAAAAAAAGTACCGTTCTCTGACGCCGCAACGCCGGCGAGCCACCGATCACCACGACGCGCGTCACACGTTGCGGTGCCGCGCAGACGGCGAGGGTCGGTGGCCGCGACTAGCGTTCGGACGCTGCGATAGGACGTTGTTACCCACGACTAGCATATTTTTATATATACTATTATCAGTAAAATAATAAATTTGTCTGGTAAATAATAGATTTGTCTTTAAAATAATAGATTAGTAAGCAAAATAAAAGATTTGACAGCAAAAAAACAGATTTTACAGCAAGCAAAATAAAAGATTTGACAGCAAAAAAACAGATTTTACAGCAAAAAGTACATTTTTAGAAATATATTTATTATCAACAGAATAATAGAATTTCCTGCAAATTAATAGATCTATTCGCACAAAATATGCACTTACAATGACAATGACAATGATGATAATAATAAAGGCAGAAACGAATTGCTGCTAAACCGACGCCATGCAGTCTCGTTTTAAAACCGCGTGGGGTCACCACTGGCGTCAACCACTAGCCACAAGTCACGTGTCGCAACCATTTATTTGCGTGTGTGGACCTAAAAAGTAGCAAGTGGTTGAAACTGGCCACACATCTTCGCAGTTATGCTATAACGTATAAAAAAAATCAACAGTCGTGCGCCACCGATTCGCGGTGGCTTGGTGGCTCGACTGCGGGTCTTTTTAAGCTAGACTTGGCCACCATGACGAATAGTCTAACCAAAAAATAGATTGGCCGTACTTTTCTCATGCTGAGAAAAGCCATTGCTTAAAAATGGAGCATGTTATGTTCTGTGCTAAATTAAATGCGTGGCAGAGGTGTACAACACCCACATTTTACTTGTTATGTTTAGGTCCATGGGATAGGGAATGAGCCTGTCGCCATCTACTGTCGATTTTCTTGACAAAAGTGCCCAAATACACTTTGACCCGGGAATCGAACCCGAAACACGCTAACCACAAAAATAAAACTTTAAAACGCTCTTCTGTAAAGTTGCCAATAAGTCGTTTAACCAAAAATAAATAGCTATGTAGCAAACAAAACTTAACCAAAATATATAACAAACCAAAGAAAACTTCAGTAATAAACATTCTTCAGCTCCATTAAGTAAAAGAAGTTATATTACTTATGTGCAGAAATATTGAGCCAGACTGTCAGATTTATGGGGGTAACCAGTGAAATTAAATAAGTTATGAAGGGCCCAATGTATAAGATCTTCGTTTTGTTTTGTGATCTTAACGAGCAGAAAATCATTTGAATGGAAAAGAGGTTAAAAACCAATAGTAAATTTTTTTTAGCGAAAACCGTTTTTTTATCGTATTATTATTTATACTACTACTATAAAATGCTTAGCAAAATGTAAATATAAGAATAAGTGTATTTTTTTAAATTATTGATATTTATTATGTTTTAGGGTCCTTTGAATGATAGTACCTGAAGTATTAGAACTGCAATAATTTAGAAGTTTTGATCATTTAAAAGTTTTAATCATTTACAAGTTCTAAATATACAATTTACTGAAAAGAGCCCAAACAATGAAATAAATGAACAGAAACACCCACCAACAAAATAATAAAATAAACTTTAGAAATCACCGTGCCCCTACTAAACCGCGTATTACATTTTGCCTAATGTACTGTCACTAACATAAATATAGTATGTTAAACCCCCATGGGCCGCCTTGGCCCAGTTACTGGAGCCAAAAACAGTTGACCCAAATAATCCAGAAACCTGTTTAAGTAAGGTGAGAGGTAATTAAACGAGCGGGAGAAATACCCGGTTAATCACCCAGTAATTGAATATTGTGGGAGTTTATCACCAGGGATTTCTTCGTTAAATATAATTGTGGTCATTACATTACTAACTTTGACTGAAATTGAGACGTTACATTTAGATGGCTGAGCAAAACATTTGCATAATTTTGTAAAACAGAGGGGAGAGTGCATGAAAGGAGCCTCCCCGAGTGACGCACACAACGATTCCCTATGTCCGGCGCACCCTGGGCAATTGGCGAGTTCTCCAAAGCGAATTGGCTAATCTTTTCACCACTATGGCAAGTAAAATAAATTTTGACTAAGATTTTGTAACACTATCTAAAAGGTTGATTAACGTGATTATTATGATTCTAAAACTAATAATAATAATTATGTAGGAGCCAAATCAAGCTCACTACTTTTAGCATCAGTGATAAACGATTTGGCGACTGTTTTCATCGAAACAGTTTGATCATAGCATCGGAAAAAAATACTCAGGCGTCCTCCGCTGCCAAATGTGGAAGAGCGCCGCTCTTGCATGTCAAGTCTTAGATGCGCCGAACTATTTACCACCCCGCTCCCTCGTAAGTTTTGACCGACTGAATTGCATAATTTTTATACATACATATATACCATCATTTCCTCTCCATATTGATTGAGTGCTATTTGGTATAGCGAGTAAAAGTATAGTGTTTGCTTTGGCCCTAAGGTTGCTAGAAAACTTACTCATCGTGGTTACCAAGTGGATGTTTATAACTGCCAATTACAGTACAACTTACGATAAAATGATTTCTATTTGATTATATACTTTGATTATATTATAGTATTTTTGTTTGCCACATCTTCATTTGATTGGTAATCTAAAAATAATCCTTTTAAACTTTAATTAACTTATTTTTATATTTATAAACGCACTTTAGGTATTTTGGCGCTTATATTACTTTAGCCTTTCCAGTGACGATATAAATATCGAATTGAGTACCGCCTACTTTTATTGAAGTCGTTAATAATAGGTTAGGGTGCGACGAAGGTGGCCCGTCGTGGAACCGTTGATATAATTAATTTAAATATAAAAAGTATTTTATTAAATTAGAACAGTATGCTTAATGTATTAAAATAGTTTGGCAAAAAATGCCTAACAATGATTACGAGTAAAGTATTCATGTTTAAAAGAAATATGCCAATTAAATATCATCCGTAACTTTTAGTAAACCTAACACAAGTATAGGAAGTTAAATTATGCCAAAAAAAAATATGCAAAACATATGGAAATCTTGTAACTGCACTCATTTCAATAAATAAAATATAAAATGTTTTTGTTATAAGTACCAAAAAATCTGAAAAATGAATGATATAACGCTTTTTTTGGATGTTCATGGTTGAAGGTCACTTACAATAATTTAGAAGAACAACTGATACTTTTGTTAGGTACTGCAAAAATGTACTATTTCCTACTAATCTACACTTGGCCACTATGCAGGCTAGTCTAACAAAAAAAAGTTGGGTGTACTTTTCTGATTATTAAAAAAAGGCAGGATCTAACTATAATACATGTTCTGTTCTATGCTAAATTATGTTTTTTTTATTTGAGTTCTATTGCTTTTTAAATAATATAATTATATTATCTTTTGTTTCTTAAAATCGTGAAAATGTAATTTTTAAACTGAGGTCTTTACAGTCTTCAACTACAACTGAGGACTTAAAACCGGATATAACCACTGACTCTAAATTATTTTTTTTTGAAATACCACACCCGCACTAAGATTTACTCCTGTGTCGCGGGGGTGCTCTCAAATATACATTTCACGCACACATAGCAGCTCGCAGCTCTCCCCCGCGCCACTGCTCGAACAACACAATCGAATGACTCACCGGTCATTGCGAGCACTGCTACTGCTCCCCCGGTTAATCATGCGCCTACACAGGCAACGATTCGGGCTGAAGAGGATGGTTTTGTGACGGTGCAAAGGAGAAAGCGCCGTTCACGAAACACGAAGAACGGCTATGGCAAGGCACCTGTAGACCCGAAACATAGGGTACGTGCCGCCGCGCCGAACACCCCGGTGTTTATCTCGCGCCTGCACTACACCACCGAGGCAGAGGATATCGCGAGATATGTCAGCCAGAAGCTGAATCATGTGCTAAGAGTGCAGCTATTGGAGTCGCGCCGCAACGTCAACTTCAAGGCGTTCGTGGTGCGAGTGCCGACCTGTATGCTGGAACAGGTGCTTGATGAAAGCTTTTGGCCGCAGGGTGTTGTTTTCCGTCGCTTCCGCGGAACTATACCCCAGGAACGCACAAAAACTTAGTGCAAAGGAAGTGAATTTATAATTATGTATTTTAGGTTAAGGTTATCTATGGGCCTATGCAGCCTGAAATAAATGATTTATTATTATTATTATTATTATTATAGCATTTTCCGGTCTTACAATCACATATTAAAAGACATGAATAGCAACCAATTGATTTTTATTACTAGTAAATAATAAAGTACACAAAGACAAAAGATACTCTTCACTTATAAAGAGAAGTCTTTATAGTTCAGGATAGAGTATTTTTGATCGTATTTAAGATAATAAAATTAAATTTTCAAGAGGAACCATTTTCAAATATTTGTTAAGATTTTTGATAACTTTCTTAACATTTGCAATGACGATAGGTCCCTGAAATTCCTGAGACACTGGTTTCCAATATTCATTTGCAAATTTCAATGCAGCATCAGCTGAAAAAAAAAGACCAGTTTAGTTACATGAACATTGAGTTAAGTGCTTAATCGAGCGAAAAACATTATTTTAGAAAAGAGATTGAAATGAAGATTTAAATTTAACAGCATTTCAAACTAACGGCCTTGCTCATAAAAATAGTAAAATAAAAAAAAAATTGCGAGTTTCATAATTGTCTGTTGGAAAACTAAAAAATAAAGTGAATAAAAAATTTGGTCATACCGTTTTTTAAAGCATATAATTTGTGATACATTTTATTATTTGTTGGAAAATAATGGGCATGGTGTAGGTACGGATACATAGTAAAATATAGGATACCTTATCAAAATATAAAGCAAATGCAAGAATTTTTGATTCATGGTCGAGTCCATTTTTAAAGTTCGAAATTATTAAAAAATAATTTTATAACATAAATTTTATTTATCGTATTATTTATAGTCTACTAAATCGAGTACCACATTTTGCGTCATAAAGATAAAAGATAAAGATAAATTTGGATTTTTTACATTAGATAGAACGCCAGAAGCAATTACACTATCCAATGGCCCCAATGACAAGGCCAAATACACACATTCATTCACACAAGCACATCCAGTCTCAGAACAAATCTTTGCGAATCACACAAAAATTTGTCCCATGTGGGGATCGAACCCACTACACCAGTGCAGTAGAGAGCGGCGAGGCGACCGCTTAAACCACTACACCACACGTGCAGACATACACGTCATGTATTATCACTAACATAAATATAGTTTGTTTCATCCTATACCTATAAGCTGTCTTGTAATATAAGTTATTGGAGCTTTATTTCAAGATATTTATTATACAGAAGCCTGTAATTTAGTTTGTTATCACTTTTATTGTAAACAAATATAGATATTATTTACTTACCCATTTCTTTATTTTTTCCTTTAAATAAGTTTGTTAAATTAATAATCATGCCGCCTCTCAAGTCAGCATTAACTTCTAAATTCTTTAGTTGAAAATAACTGTTGCCATCTTTACCTTTGAAGATCTTCGTTTCAGTAGGAAAACTAATATGATATTCCTCTGAAAAAAAAGTTGTTGAATCAAAAAAAGAAGAAGAATATTTTTTTTTGTAAATACCTACTTATTATTTTTAGTATTAAATACCCAGACTAAGACAAACCCAAACATCAAGCTATAGTTTTCTGGAATAGACTCATCATTCATCGTACGGGAAGCATAATTAGTAAACATTATTATACTTTTTCGACATTAAAGAAGGTCCACTACATACAACCATTTTTATTATTATATTTTTTCGATATAAAAGAAGGTCCATTACATACAAACATTTTAGCCAAAATTAGTTTAGAGGTGGAGAAATGCCCTGTTAATCACTCAGTAACTGAATATTGCTGGATTTTATCACCAGGGATCGTTCATGCACACAAAGATTTGTCTTAAACGAGAATCGAACCCGCGACCTCGGCACCGCAGGCAGGTACTCTACCCACTCCGCCATCCGGTCGCTAAAAATTTAGATTAAGAAAAACGTTTGAATATACGATATCCGATCACTGTTAATTATACATACATATATTTGTATAAGGAGTGCATTACTGAGTATTAAATGTTTTAAATATTACTTACTACATTTCAAGGAGTATTCTCCATTTCCTTGGATAGGGACACTTATAAGCCTACCATTTATCTGATACATTCCAAACATGTGTAGATACGGACAAAACATATTAACACGCAATGAATTTTTCGCCAAATCTAGCCTGAAATTCAAATGAACAATAATTTTAATAACTACATTGACAGTATGGAGCAGCTTATGAAGCAATTCACATAATGATAAAGCTTATTTTTGACCAAGCGGCTAGTTGCTGGTGACTTGTGGTCACGCTGAGGCTACCCTAGAATGGCGCTGCTTACATCTTCGGTTACCAAAAAGTTGTAGTAGACTTGTATCGAGGCGGTTACACATTGATCGTGTTGATGTGAATGTCTCGATACAAGCACAAGCATGAGTATGTACAGGCTAAGTTCATGCTAAAACTTCGGGAATCTTTAGGATTAGAAGTTTTTGGGTAACTACATGATCGAAGCCGTGCTTGATGAAGCAAGAAAGTGAAACAGCTTTTGATGCATTCAACCACAAATGATTATTATTTACAAGTCAAGTACTAAACACTTGGATCATTACAAATTATTGGTCCTCTCGTTTGTATTTATAAGCCTTGCGTAATTATAAATCTTTCAGCCAGATTGCACATTTGTAATAATCCAAATTTTAATATAGTAGTCGTACCACCCTTTTGCCACGCAAACACAGTTCAAAATTGCTAAGTTTTATATGGCAAAATTGAGTAGCAAATAAGTTGTCAAGCTACAGGATTTGTAGATATATATGTATGTTTTTTCTTTTATCAATTAATATATCTAATAGGTTGACTTACTTTGTGTCCACCGCATAGCATTTTTGGAAGCCAGTCACAGTGCTGTTATGCAAAGTGTAATTGACGACCGCAAACTTTCCAAGTACGTATTCCTGGCTCATCGGGTCAAGAGAATTTATATTCTTGGAAGGATCGCCTGCTACAGCTGCTTGTATAAAATAGTTGATTATGTCCTTTACACAGGCATTATCATCTGGTTTGCATCGTTTGCTTGTGTCTGGAATTAACCAGTTATAATTAGAATATAATTTATAAAAGCTAGGAAGAGCAATACACATTTTTTAGGATTTTAAAGCATTGGCTTTGATTAAATCAGTTTAAAAACACTTTATTTATCAAAAGACAAAGTCGCTTACATAAGAAAACAAATTAAAACTTAAATACAATAAGAAATAACCCGGTGTGGGTATATTTACATTATTTCATAAGTCAAGTCCGCGCAACTATCGTATGTGGTGGTGATCGGTGATTTTAAATACTGGATAAGTTTGTTTTTTTATTTCTTTCATTTTTCATTTAATAGGGACCAAATAAGATTAAAGCTAGATTATGATTCTATTAAAAATATATTTGTAAAGCCTTGATAAGAAAGTCAAAATGGATTATATTTAGACTAAGAACCTCTTTAAAAATAAATACACTTTTAATTTAGTTGAAAGAAACTAAGACCTAATTTTACAGGTTTTAAACAAGATTGGCAGGATAATCGTATAATACACACAAATTAAAGTGACAGCTGTGTTCTTTTTTAAGTGTAACTTGTGTCACTTTTAAATTCTGTCAGGTTATATTTTATGGGTCGGAACTTCAAAAACTGACCCTTAATAGGCACTTGATATTTTAACAAAAAAGGAACGTTAAAATATAATCAAACAAAAGTCTTCGTCGAAATAAATAAAGTGGAAAAAAAGCAAAACAAAATCTATTTGGATTGCCAGAAGTCATGCGTGCAAGATTTACCCAAAATGTGCTTTTAGATTTACTAATCATAATAAACACAACGCCATCTAGCCCCAGAGCTTGTAATATTAGTACTAGAATAACTGATACTAATACATATACACTTTTCTTTAACAAACCCCCATGTTCATGCACACAAAGATTTGTCATAAGCGGGAATACCCACTCCGTCATCAGGTCGTCTAAAGTACGAAGTTATAGTAAAAAAAAAATAATACTTACATGAAAATGAATAAACACTAGAAAGGACACAAAGAAAAAATTCCTTCTTATATTCAGCACAAAGCCTAGTAAAGGACCAGTTTTAAAAAATAAAATCAAAAAGTAAACAAGCTACCCTGTTCAAGCAAGATCTGCATGAACAGCTTCCATACATAACGGTACTTATGTACAAATACAATGTACAGTGGGCCAACGAGATAGGTATGCAGGGCCATAACTTCGAAGTCATCGTAAAGACTTACTACACCATTTATGAATAAGTGAGTTACATATCTAAATAGTGGGTATATTACACTTCTTAAATATGTAATTCACACATGCATATCTCTCACAGTCAGTTTTCACTATGGCGTAAAAGCTTTTGCCCTGCATACCTAATTGCTTGGCCCACTGTACACATGGCTACATATGAAGCTATATATTTATAGTATAACATGGTCTCGTGTTATATACCGGCTTACCGTGCAATGGACTTGAAATGTATAGGTTGATCGGTAGCCGTCTGTACATCCAAATATGTATCAGGCCTAGTTAGGCCATAGCCAGGATTTCATTTTGTAGGAGAGGGGGCAGACCAAATTCATGTTCAGGCTGTATGCATAAAGTGTACATTACAACGATTTTGTCAGATTTAATATCAAGACCTGAAATTATTGGTTCATGAAGTAGCAATGGAGTCCTCAGCTAAAGCAACGGATCTTTAATCTGCTTTTGTAGATTGATAATATCCATGGGCTGTAGTTCCTACTTACTATCAGGTGGAATAGTGCGTTTCCTCCATCCAATCGCGTCTCAATCGCCATAACTGTTGTAATTTTTGTAGTTTAGTGTTTTCAAATTCAATTTACTGCCCCAAAAACTAAAGCATTGATGCTTTCTCAGTCAAAAGTAACAAACAAATTCTAAATTAAACAACATACATACAAACGACTCCATATAACAATTTATTCTAAACAATAAAATAAAACAATCATTTATTTAATTCAAAACTCGACCAAATCCAATATTTTATTAATACTTCTCATGTTGTGATAAATTAAAAATAAATAAGTCTTACTATTAATCAATAAATAAAAAATTCTATTAAATTATCCTGTCTTAAATGTAATACTCAATAACAACGCAATATTTCTCTTAAGAAATAAGTAATCTGTCAAGAGGAACAGTCTTCAAATATTTATTTAGATTTTTGATTAGTCTCTTAACATTTTCGTTGACGATAGGTCCTTGAAATTCCCTCGCCACTGGTTTCCAATAAGTGTTAGCAAATTTCAATACGGCATCAGCTGAAAATAATAATATTGTCAACACAGTAGTAATAAGACACGACTCCCACCCCCTTAAAATATGATGCAATTGAAAGCCTTTAAACCCCTACTGGGGATCGATCCCAAGACCTCACGGTCAGCAGTCGCATACGTTAACCACTGAGTAAACAAACGAAGCAGTCAAGTTATTTATTATTATGTTATAGCCATATCGTAGATTTGCTCATTTAGTGAAATTTTCAAGAATTTCATGAAATATTTCACTGTCAATTGCCCACATCATAAATCTTACATCGAAACTTTTTCTTCGTATAATATAATGTATATATTATTAAATAATCAACAAAGTGATAAAATTTTCATTTGTTGGCATGAAAACAAAACAACATGGTTACAAATAAATTAAATTAAATAAAAATCACATAATAAAAAAAAAACAATTCTTTTGTTATCACTTTCTTCAATCAATAACAGAAATCTGATTAAAATAAATATAAAATTGATTACAAATAAATAAATTAATTAATTAAACAAAAATAAAAACAAAATTCACTTTCTTGATTATTTTTTACCAATTATTCTCATTTTAACTGCGAGAAACAACAATATTTTCGTCAGCTGATCGTCAACGGCTGCCATACACAGTGCTTGCAGCGCCATTACCGGTAATAAACTTATCATAATTAACATAACATCTAGTCTTTATGTTCCAGAAGGGAACATAATACCCACACGTGAAAGGTGGTGAGCCTATAACCATCTACTGGGCACAAATCCAACTAATTAATGTAACTATTTTGCGATGTGATCATTTTATAGAGCAGCCGCGCGTAGCCAATAGAAAATGAAAACATTTCATAAAATGCAAACATTTTAAGAAATTCTCGAGCATTTCATGTTGTAAGCATATGTATCTACGATATGTAATGATGTAATCTTTAGTATAAATTCATATTTATAAATTTCCTCACCTAAAATATCATTTTGCCCATTAAATAAATTTTGTAGGTCCATCACCATTCCTCCTTTTAAATCAGCAATGGCTTGAAAATTCTTGAACTGTAAATGATTTTTTCCATCTTTACCTTCAATGATCTTTGTTTCAGTTTGGATAGTAATGTGATAATTCCCTGAAAAAAAAAACACAGCATTATTATAGTATTAAAGCAGGCGAAGCATACAATTTAAACACGAAGAAAAAAACACTAAGAACCTAGTTTTGAGCTTTATAGTATTGATACCATAATCTAGTAATCAGTTAATATAACAATATACATGTTATTGTATGCGTCTAGTCTCAACATGCTTAGCGTCGCCCGCGTGGCATATCAATAAAAAGTAATTGTAAGAAGGTGTTTTTCCTGTGGTCATAAACTATCTTTTAATTAATTATAATTGTTTATCAAGATCGGTACATTACTTTTGGAGCCAATTCGGTACAAACAAACAAACGAAAATCTTTTAAATATTCATTATCGTTATCGTTTCATCCTCTTTCTCTTTCTCCACAGCTAGACATAGGCCACACCATGTATTCTCCATAGTGAAATGCGTTTTTAATATTAGTAGTAAATATCTATAGATGATCTCTCGGCTATTGAAATTAAATATTGTTGTACGTCAGAATTTTCCAAATGAAATCCATTTATTTATCAATAAAAATTATTTAACTTACTAGTTTTAAATGTGTAGTCACCATTCCCTTCGATGGGGACAATAATAAGCAAACCCGACGCCTCGTATATTCCAAATATGTCTAAAGATGGACAAACCAATTTAAAATCCATTGCATTTTGCTCCATATCTAACCTGAAATTAATAACAACATGAATTACACAAAAGACTTTGAAGCTCAAGATTGAAGAACTCCTGATTAGCAGGAGTGTTCACAAACATACATTTCATACACACAGCACACCCATCATGAGAAGAGGCACCAGCAATGACGTACACACGGCTCCACATCAAGTTGTGTTTTCATATTTCACTACTGCATTGTCAAAAGGGAATAGTCAGAGATGTATAGCATTCTTATTCAGTTTGTTACGTTGGAGTCCATCTTATAGGAATGAAGTTTTGCTATCTACCAGGTACAGCTCAAGAACCCATGCTGTTATTTATAACTTTCTGGCGAAAAAAAAAACCCTAATAATACTTTGGTGTTACATATGTAGGAATAGAAAACAAGACACCTCGGTCCATCTACTGGTCAAGTCAATGATTTAAAGCTGTGCTAGTATCATAGTCTAACTGTTTCAATCAGCTGAAATACATCGGGACTGGTAACATTTATTACATTAAATTTTGATGAAGAGGGTTACTTATTTTGACCGGGTTTATGAACTAAGGTAAGAAACAAGAAGTACAAACAGCAAAAGTAAGTGCAAACAACAATAAACAATAACAATAGGAAGTGTTTTGTCAAGAGACAGTGTTGTGTTCTTACACTAGTATTCTTTGACAAAATGTACTTATTATTGAGAATACCTGTTACTCACGTTATTTCAGCCGGAGATATGCCGACTAGTTTCGAATCTATTACGTAGATTCATCAACTGGACGATAATCAAAGTCTAGAGCACCGTCGCAAGGTTGCCAGCCTATCGGTCTTTTATAGGATACATTTCAGAGAGTGTGCCGAGGAACTACACAACCTTATCCCTCCGTCCCCGTTTCACCATCGGACTACCAGACAAACGGCACTCAGGCACCGCTTCACGGTAGATATTCCACTAATGCGCACTAAGCGTTTCGCCTCTACCTTTCTTATGCGAACTGCCAAAGAATGGAACGCCTTGCCCGAGTCTGAGTTTCCGCATGAGTACAACCAGGATCTCTTTAAAGCAAGAGTTAATAGGTATCTCATAGGTAAGCGTGCTCCACCGTAGACCGCATCACTTACCATCAGGTGAGATCGTGGTCAAACGCGTGCCTATCCACCATAAAAAAAAGTCTCCGGCTAAATTAACGTGAGTTACCCGTATTCTTAATAATAATGTCTTCACCTCACGTCGGTTTTAATAATATTAAAATGTACTTACTTTGCGTGCGCCACTTTACATTTTTGGAAGCCTATCATAGTGCTATTAGTTAAAGTATAGTCTATAATTGAAAACTTTCCGCGTATGACGTCATGGTGTATAGGATCGAGGGAAGGTATATTTTTTGAAGGATCTCCTCCTATGGCTTGAGCTAAGAAGTTGTCAGACATAGCCGTGATGCAAGTGTCGTCATTTGTTTGGCATGGTTTGATTTTTGTGTCTGAAAAGAATAAAAATCTTTGACAAAGTAAAGAAATAACTTTTATGTTAAAATCGATTTGTATAATAATATTATTGGTGTTTTTATGAAGCAATAATTGTCAGTATAAAAAAACTTCAGATTTTATTCCCGTATATAACAAAAGAAAATATAATTTGCGGCTTCAATCATGAATCTCAAGCAAATACACACATAAAATAGAAAATCTTAAGACTAGAATAGTTCAAAAAAAATTGAACAAGAAATTTAGACAGTATCTGCAAATATTGTGCTAAAATTAATGAACGTAGTTTTTTTTTTAAAATAAAATTAGTGACTAGTGCGCGTAAAAATAAAAATAAAATATAACTCACTTGGTATTGAATTAACTGTCACAAATACACAAAATAATAATAATAATAACATCCGGCACATGTTGAGTACCTCTTAAATCACGATCAAATAAATTTTGCATTTTAAGGTCTCTCTTATATTCAGCACATTGTCGCCTCAAAAACAAGTTTAACATGAAAACTAAAAGTAAAAATCCTACTTTAAATGCGATTTGTATGCACGAGGTGCAAATATAACGGTCCTCGTGTGTAAAAGTGTATCAGTCGCCAAATACGATCACGGGTGAAAGTAAAAAATGCAGGTTAAAGAGAGTATTATAGTATTTAATCCAAATGGCAAATTATTAACAAAAATAAAAACAGTCATATCTATATAAATAAAAATGAATTGTTGTTCGTTAGTCTGATTAAAGCTCGAGAACGGCTGGGCCGATTGAGCTGATTTTGGTTTTAAAATGTTTGTCGTAGTCCAGGGTAGGTCTAAACGGTGAGCAAATAAGGAAAAATTGCGAGTAAGATAGAGTAAGACGACAATTCCATTTTCCCATATTTAAAAGTTGACCACTTACTTTCTGTCAAACATTTGACGGTATTTGTACTCTCAGTTCCACTCGAATTGAAGAACGCATTAAAACAAGACTTTTGAATCGACAACATAATATCAACTTTGCTCATAACATCGTGTATTTAAATTTCAAAATATAAAAATAATTAATGTGTTGACATGTTTGATGGGTGCCAACCTTACAGTGTTACCAACTCTCAAAAATATTTTTATTATTATAATAAGTGTATCCGAACGTTCCATTGTTTTGTCATCTCATGTAAAAAAAAACCGTGTATCCGAACGTTCCTTTAGAGACTTTTTGCTGTGCTCCTACTTTAACATCCTTGGTTTTGTCATCTCATGTTAAAAAAAAGAAACATTTAATTGGAGGAATACTGAAATTAATTAATAATTTAATACAACCTGGACAGTTATTATTTTTGTTCTGCCGTTCCGTCTACTTTAAAAAAAAGGGACAATGCATTTTATGGAGTTGAGGGATATATAGCTTCACTTTAACTTCTGGAAAATAGTTTAAAAATATCAAGAATTTAAATATTATAGTTGTTTGAATTCTTTATTTTCTCGATGACAGATGTAGTTCTTCTTCTTTTCTTAACCATGGCCACCGTCAAAAAAAAAAAACGACAGATGTAGTTTGATAGTTATAGTGTAAATATTTGTCAGTATTCACTCAAAAAAAATTGTCTATGGTAAAATGTCACTTGAAATGTAAACGTCTCTGCTGTGCATCTATACTATAATTCTTTAATATTCCTAAAAATCTAATAGCAACAAATTTCAATAAAATTAAAAAAGTATTGTGTCGTGTGTTTGTGACTTACTAAATATGCCTCCAATAATTAGGCGGTACGAAGTTCGCCGGGTCAGCTAGTTATTCTATAAAAAAACAGGTTAGACAAGACTTATCTTTTAATCTCTGGTATAATAGACGGCTTAATATTATCGCACCTTTATTTCGAAACTGTTACAATCTGAAAAAAGTAAATTTTACACCAGAGCAAATATTAAAAAAATATGTTTTCTTATTCTTAATACAGTCAAAATTTGGTTTGAATTAAATATTTTTTTATATTTATTAATAAAACTTTTCCGTTAACATTTTGTGTTTTTATTATGTACCTAATGTTTTGAAACACTGCTTAAATAAAATGTTACATATTGTAAAAGGATGGTTTTTTAGATAGGTTTAAGTTTATCCACACACTTTTCCTTTGAACTGTAGTCTAAGTCTTTGTCTTCGTTCGTCTGTCAGTTCATTCGAAAGTGTGATTATTTGGACAATAATTGAAGATTTCGCACTTCGTATAATTAAAAAAAGTACAACACCGTTTAAAAATAAATAAATTCGGTAAGTAACGAAAAACAAATTTGCCCATTATTGCTTAGATATAGTTTTTTTTTTTAAGATTCTGTAAATTTTATCGCTTTGCTTACCAAATTTTAAGATAATTAGAAATTAATAAACTTAATTCTGGAACATTTCGTATAGTAACGGTTACAAAAGAGAGGTGCGTTATGATTCTGAAATTTTAACTCATTAAATAAATTTTGAAATTTAGGTTTAATTACAAATTAAAATAATGTTTTATCGGGTCTAAAATGAGCTTTTCTAAATAAAAACGTTTGTTAGTTAGTAAGCTTTTATTTAACTTATAATTCCAACAAATATAAATTATAATTATAATAACTAATAAAACACTAAATTATTGTTTATAAATGCATTAAATGACAATATCAAAGTATTTAAAAAATCAATTTATTTCAAGAAATAACATTATTCCTAAAGATTTACAATTCTGAAAATCCATCCATCCATCTTACTTTATAATTATTTTATCAAGAGGTACTGTTCCCAAATATTTATTTAAATTTTGTATTATTTTCTTGATATTTTCATCAAATACTGGTCCATGGAGTTCTCTGGATACTGGTCTCCAATTATTATTTGCAAATTTCAGAGCAGCATCAGCTGAAAAAACAGTTTTAAAATTGGCATATATTTTTTATAATTACTACATTAATCTCATAACTTACACACAACGCCATCTAGGCCCAAACTAAGCAGAGCTTGTACAATGGGTACAAGAATAACTGATACTAATACATATATACTTTTCTTTTGTAAACACATACATGTTATACATAGAACACCCAGACAAACCCTTATGTTCATGCACACAAAGATTTCTCTTAAGCGGTAATCGAACCCGCGACCTCGGCATCGCAGGTACACTACGCACTCAACCATCCGGTCTCCAAAATTAATTAATTCATGAATGTGTTTATGAATTAATTAATTTTGAGAACCGATATACGAGTAACATACAGCTTTGGGATCGCTTCTTCCTTTAAACTGTTTTAATTTTACCTACATGTATAAATACGGTTGTGTTGTCCATTGGCCTATTAGAATAAAGGTCATACCAGCCGGGGAGTTTTCCCTCTCGAGCTCGTTAACAAAGCGTAATGGTAAAAATATAATATAATTGCAGCCCTGAATCTAATACATGTACCACTGCTGGGCTCGGGCCTCTTCTCATGATTATAAGAGTTAGGCCATAGTCCACCACGCTGGCCAAGTGCGGATTGGTAGACTTCACACACCCTTGAGTACTTTTTAGGCTCTCTCAAGCATGCAGGTTTCCTCCCGATGTTTTCCTTCACCATTAGCCAGCGATAATTTTATGCCAAATACACACATATCTTCGAAAAGACGAATCTAAATGACGGCTATCGCTGCTTAATGGTAGTGTGTAAAAAACGTTTATAACTAAAAATTCTTCCTCACCTAGTTGATCATTTTGTCCGTTAAATAGGTTGGTTAGATTCGCAACCATTCCGCCTCTCAAATCTGGGGTGACTTCGGCATTCTCGAGTTGTAAATATTTGTTTCCAATATCGTTTGATCCTTGAATCGTTTTTGTATCAGTTTCAATAGCAATATTGTAATCCTCTAAAAATAAAATGGAGTTGTGAAAAATCCATGATCCACCCATAATACAATTATTTTATGGGTGGTAAAAATCATTTTATTTTTATTATTAATGAAATTCATATAAAATTACGAAACGTAAATGATTTTGAACATACGTTGACCAAATTTATTTTAATTTAAAATGTTTTCAATAACTTACTGCATTCAAAGGTGTAGTTTCCATTTCCTTCAATTGGGACTGAAATAAGTTTCCCAGATGCTTCATAAAGTCCAGACATGTGGAAATAAGGACATTCCAATCTGAAGCGCATCAACTTTCTTCTTAGATTTATCCTACAAAAAAACAAATTATCATGAAATGGTTATACAATAAAAATAAAATAAAATAAAATAACTTTTATTTCAGATCCATAGTGGGTAAGTAAAAAATAATATTAAATGTATGTTATAGTAACAAAACGTGGGTATTTATTTCATAACAAGTTTTGTTATGTTCTTCAGCGATTGCGCTGTTTTTGATGGTGGTTGGTTCTTTTGTTAAATAAGTTGTACAGAAAACAGATAGAGTTTAAAATAAATATACCTAGATCTTGTAACATGGCACTTCTGGAAACCTACTACAGTAGTGTTAGACAATGTGTAGGTCATTCTGGCCAATTTTCCTTCTATGCGATCTTGATGTAAAGGGTCAAGCACTTCAATGTCTTGTGAGGGATCTCCTTTTATAGCTGCTTGGAAAAAACTATTGGTGATATCTGCTATACAGGCATTGTCATTTGATTTGCATGGTTTTATGTCTGAAACTGATGCAAAGGATTGGATTAAAACAGATAAAATAAATGGTAGTAGAAAAGGGCTCTTAGAAATGCCAAAATTCAACATTATATAGACACCCCCACATGTATTTTTGGCCTCTTTTATTTAGGGCTTGGATTATACCAGGTAAACGAAATTCTCAGGATAATAATAAGTGAGTAGTGCTCTTCGCTTCACTGGCTCATATTGGCGGGGCCACTTCCATGGCCCTAGATTTAGAGGGCATTAAATCTCCAAAAGCTGTTCTTGTAATATAATGTCTCATAGTTTTAATAGGTGTTAGTAGGAAATTTGTTTATTGGGCATGCAAAAATAAAAAAAATATCTTTTCATATAAAACATAATAAATATAATACTGAAAATAAAATAAATAATAAAATCAATACTTACTTTCTATAGAATGTACTCCCACAAATGCACTTACAAATAGCAAAGCTTTCCAATACATGTTTATACTTCTTCTGTCTCGACCAAATAAATTTAATACTGTTCAAACAGGCTTTATATGCCACAAATAGACCAAACGGTATAAACCAGTCATTTCAAATGTAAAAAATTAAAGAGTGATCTCTAGACTAAATAAAAACACAGCTGCCGACCAACCTACACATCATATTATATTTCTCAGGCCGATGATTCTCCGTCTACCCTCACTTCTTGTTTTTTTGCATTAAAAACTAAAGTACACACTATACTGACAGTGTAATCTGTCTGCCGAAACGTCAAGCCTAAAAGGTAAATAATGAATGATCGCGTTAATCCCCGTTAGATTTTAGTTTATTTGTATAACATATATAATTTGTACCGATAGCCATCCACTCTAGGCTATACCGATGTCAGTTATCGAACTTAATAAGTTTTAGCGTCTTCAAAATGTCTGCATAAGATTTGTTTTTAGTTTACGAAAATATAATCACGTCTCTGATTACAGAAACTAACTCAAGTGGCTTTCAATTCGCTTTCGCAGAGATACTCATTCTTTTAATATAATATAATATTTTGTTGATTACCACTAGTTGCTAGTCACTAGTGAAGAATAGCACGGAGTCAGAATTGTGCTCATGGGATATCCGCTAGGGACAAACCTTGTCGCTCTTCATCTGCCCTTCTCCTCAGAACACCTCTTCATACCTCAAGCTGTTACGATGGCTCTTTTTCTATTCGTGCTGTTCGGCTGTGGAATTCTATTCCACACTCTACGCGATAGTTCTTCGGTAGATGTCTTCAGGAAAAGAGTTAAAGAGCATTTTCTCTCTCAATAAAAATTGTTGAAGTATGTATATATATATTATAATATGTAAGTATTGTATGTATGCATGTATTTTATATGTAGGTGTATTGATGTAGATAAATAATATTAAGTAGTATATTATATTGCAAAATTAGGTAGTATTATACCTATTTAAATTATTATAGTATGTAAGCATTCTTGTAGCATTATTTTAATATTATTACTTTGTAGTTGTACACTCAATTTTACTCTTGCCTAGTCTTCTATTTCTTCTTTTCCTCTACGGCTCAAAGGTTTGCTGGTAGAAAATTCAATATTGAATTAAGCTCGCCTTTGTACCTGGTATTTTAACTGTTTCTTTTCTATTATGTTATTGTAAATTCTGTGTGTGTACAATAAAGTATTTGAAAAAAAAAAAATAGTGTGCACTCCATATCCCATGGAACTTAAACATAAATGGAGAAATGTGGGTGTTGTACACCTCTGCCACACCCTTCTGGGAAATATATGTGTAATATTATGACATGTTACTTATTTGGGTTGCTTACTTTCTTTATATAGAAACATTTATATTATGAGAACATTTACCCTCCTGGGTTGAAAGGGAGCTTGTATAATTGGAAGACCTACTTAGAAACATTTTTGATGATAGTGAAAAAGAACCTTGTGGGAGATATAATGAATCTGGTAAAGCCTTTTAAATCGAGAAAAATGAAGAGGATATGGCTCTCTGCTCGCTCTGACTCTGGTCTCTCTCGAAGGCTCCTTACAGGCTTTGGCACGCGGGCCTTATTAACAAGTTACCATTCTTCAGGTTACCGGGCGGAGGGGGGGAGGGGGATTATGGCATAGGCGAAGACCAATTACTATTACGTAATAAATCGGGAGAGTTGCAAGAAAACGATAAAATGTCTTATAAAAATCATGCATTCGCCGGCGATTTATTTTTTTCAGAATGATGTTCCTACTGAATGACTAGTAAGAGTCTTTGTCACGATGTCATTAGCTTTATTGTATAAAATATAATAAATGAAAAAATGAAACAATAGTGTATGTAGCTAAATCACTAAGTATATTATTATAATAGTAAATATCACAAACATCTATTTCTTTATCTACTATATAAAAATAAGTCGCGTTTTCCTTCCTGACGCTATAACTCCAGAACGCACGAACCGATTTCCACGGTTTTGCATTCGTTGGAAAGGTCTCGGGCTCCGTGAGGTTTATAGCAATGAAAATTTAGGAAAACAATAAAAATTTCAACAGAAAAGCGGGAAAATCTTTTTTTACATACAGCGCCATCTCTGATACATAGCATGCACTACGAACCACAGATATAGATCTACATAGATAACGCAGATGCATGTACTTCGCGTGTCTCAACCCCGACCAAGCGTCGAGGTTGGTCGCCTCTAACTTCAGTCCACGCGCGTCTTTTGTCAGAGAAAATCATAGCGGACGGCTCCAGTTGAACGTACTGGGCGAATTGGCATCGGCGGCATCGGTGTCTTTGAATCGGTTTGGATTTCCCGTCACTAAATTTCGGCTGTGACGTCACAAAAGGTATTAAAAAGTCGGCACGCTTGGTTTCAATACAAATCGTGAAACGTACTTGCGTTATCTATGTAGATCTATATCTGTGCTACAAACCAATATTATAAGTAGATGGCGCCGGTGCGTGATACATTGTTTGACAGCCACTCATTGTTTTCTGCTCAGTTAAATTCATGTGACAAACCGGTATTGTGTTTACTGTGAAATTGTGAAAAAATAAGTAAAAAAAAAAAGTTATTCGTTTCCTAAGATTACAATTGGAAACCCGATTGAGACAACGCGTGAGCACACAAAGATCATTGGCATCATACAATCGCTTGGCATTCCAATATGATCCCACTGCGAACTACAGTGATGATGAAAATTTTGATATTGGACCAATGATGACTATATGCCGATATTGCAATGCGTTAAATTAATTCGTGCTTTTCAAACACAAGAGCAAAGAGAGGCAGCCCGTGAAACAGCTAGGTTAGAAACGAGAAATCGACGAGCTTATCGCACAGATGAACAGAGGAATAATCTTCGAAGTGCAAGAAGAAATGGTTCCAGTATTGATTTGAATCGAGCAGCGTTTCTTTATGATTGCACCATCGACTACAGCTTGCATCGTTTAGTTTGCATTGGTCCAATGGACGTTGTTTGCCAGCACTGTGGAGCATTGAAGTTTGCTGGTGAAACGCCTGGTTTGTGCTGCCTTAGTGGTAAAGTGAAATTGCCATTATGGCGACTTATTTTTTTTTTTGATGCCCCCGTTGGAACTGGGCAGACATTCCTCATGTCATTGATTTTGGCCACTGTACGTGCGAGATCCGAAATTGCGGTAGCAATTGCTTCTTCTGCAATAGCGGCCACATTGTTAGACGGATGCCGTACGGCTCACTGAGCGTTAAAATTGCCATTAAACCTTAAAACTACTGAACAACCGACATGTAGCATTTCGAAACACTCCGCAAGGGCCAAAGTTTTAGTAGCATCAAAAATCATCATATGGGACGAATGGACAATGGCGCACAATGACACACAAACGCGCATTGGAAGCACTAGACCTCGAGATGTTTTGGTGGTGCAATGATATTATTATCTGGCGATTTCCGACAAACACTACCAGTCATTGCAAGATCTACTGCTGCCGACGAAAAAAAAGCTTGCCTCAAAGCATCAAATCTGTGGCGATATGTAAAGAAACATCAACTGTCTGTAAATATGAGAGTTGCATTGTTGAACGTTCTATCTGCTTATGATTTCTCGAAACAATTGCTGACTATCGGTAATGGCCGTGTTCCTGTTGACTAATCGAGCGGTTTGATTTCCTTTTCTCCAAATGTTTTCAATTTCGTATCATCAAAAGACGAGCTTATCAACAAAGTATTCCCGGATATCATTGCTAACCACAAAAATACTAAATGGTTAAGTGAGCGAGCCATTTTGGCCGCTAAAAATAAAGATGTAGATGACCTCAATTTTATAGTACAAAATCAAATCGTAGGTACTCTGTATTCATTCAAATCTATCGACTGTGTAACAAACGAAGAAGAAGCTTCTAATTATCCAAGTGAATTTTAAAACTCCTTGGATGTGCCTGGATTACCACCGCACAATTTAAAACTTAAGGTTGGCTCGGTAGTCATCATGCTTAGAAATTTAAACCAACCAAAACTGTGCAATGGAACGCGTTTAGTTTCCGATGATCCTAACGGATATGCCTTTTGAGTTTAAACGAATTCAATTCCCGTTTCGTCTTGCCTTCGCCATGACGATCAACAAATCACAGGGCCAATCCTTAACTATTTGTGGCCTCAATCTAAATGCATGTTTTTGTCATGGTCAATTGTACGTGGCATGCTCACGTGTCGGCAAACCATCCGCTCTATTTGTTCTTGCGCCTGACCAAATAAAAGAATGTCGTTTACCACAAGGTGCTTGAATGAAAATCCCATTAATGAATTAATCCGAGTGTATGCCAATCTGCACAACATAGTTTTCAATCATTTTTTTCTGACATGAGTTTGAAGTACTTAATTATTATTATTATTTTTTTAATTTTTATTCTCATTCTGTTGTGTTTATGTTTTCATCATCATTCATCATATTAAAATACATTTATGTTTCTATCTATATTAATATTATTTTGTATCATTGTATTACGTTCATCAAAGCCTAAATTAGTTCAGCTAAAAGGTAACACGACATTCATTGACTGTTAGGCGGTACGAAGTTCGCCGGGTCAGCTAGTATTGTATATATTATATTTGTAAAATATTATTAACAAACATGTTTCTTGACGGTTTTTAAACAATTGTATCAGTTCACTGAAATAATGTAGAAACAATCTTATTCCCGGCCCAATTTTACCAAACTTCTTAAAACGCGGCTACCGCTGAACCCAACTTTCTCTCTGTCTCTCATGTCTCTCTCTCTCTCATTCAATGTTCGAACGGGACAGAAAGCCCGTAAAGCGTAGCTCAGCGTTGAACTCGATGGTGAAATTGGCCCTTTGTCGTATCGACATTGTTTTTTATAAATCAAGAATACATAAAGACCCATCATCACTGGATCCTTTTCTACTTAACGAGCATTATTTTTAAATATTTGTTAGCGTTTTCTACAATTTGTTTGATGTAAGCATTGAATATTGGCAGATGGTGATCCTGAGCCAATTGTTTCCAGTTTTCTTTGTGGTGCTTGAGGATCATTTTAACTGAAAATAGAAGAATATTTATTAAAAAATGAAGACAACAAATTCAAAATAGTTTAGCAAACTATTTTTGAACATTTTCTTAACACTAAAAATAATACAATACTCTTAGTTGTACGACTACTGAATGTGTAATGCATTGACTACATAATGAGACCTGACTAGTACTGACAGTGCACCAAACCATATCTCTCAAAACAAATGCAAGCTTTGTGTAGTACTCTGGGATACGCTTTTTTATAACTATATCAAAACTTCTGTGAAAAAAACATTATTATCCAAAAATGTTCCGGTGGCTGGCAAATGGTCATAGTTATAATAAGGTACCATCACAAGGACCCTTAACAACATCTATTCATTGTCTTTTGAACCCAACCCCGCGTTTAACGCGGGCAGGAAGTTCGGGACATTTTGGATCCACCGTGCAGGACGCCGCGGGGTGCGGTGCACAGGGGTCGGGGCTCGCAGAAAAGGATCGCTGGCCAGCACTTAGCTCGAGGCTCCAAGACCTTGTACTTATTATTCTGTGCCAAGACCACCTCGGGGATACCCAAGAATGCGGAGTATGGCGCGCCTCAGAACTTTCAGTGACAACGGCGAACGACAGAGAATCACGACCCGAACACGACAAAGATATGCACGAACCCCGCTAGTTTTAACGTCCTTATTTATTTTTTATTATACGTTGGACAGTAAATTTATAATAGCAGTCACCCTTTTTCAATTAACGAACCCTTCCAAAAACCCTGAGCTATCGACAATTCTTTACCTACTCAATACTTTAAAATCAAAAGTAAAATTTATCCCACTCGCTCATATTATTATTAATTTAATGACTGTCTCTTTCGCACTTGCTATATAGTGTGTGTTCGTGCAAATATGCTGGGCACATGCGCGAGAACCGTATTGGTCTATGCTACGAGTTATGAGCGACGCGAGCTGCGCGCTATGTTAACCGAAAATGTCCGAATACGCGGACCGCGCGTACGACACAATATGTCATGTGTACCGAAAAATGTCGCTTCCGAGTAGCGCTTCCCGAATATTATTACAGTCATTACTTACCTAACACTTTCTGCATCCCTTCATTAGACCTTCGTATCATTAGCTCCATGTTAGGATCTAATACCGGCTGAGTGGGTGCGCCAGGAATATAGATGTCATCACCTAAAAATATATAACAAGTAAATAAACATTATCAACCATCGTAAAATCAAAGCAAAAGCTGTACTGTAGTGGTAATAATATTTTGAAGAAAATAGTTAGGTTATTGTTCCCATTTTGCTTTTTAAAACGCCTCTCATGTTATAAGGCCAGATATTATCACGAGTTCCTGTTAAAGTTTAAGATAGTTAACCATCTAATAACTCTTTATATATTTTACATTTTATCAGTAAAGAAGTTCCAAGCTTATCAAGGATTTATCATTTACCTGTATTAGTTCAAAATAAAGTTCAAAATACAGTAAAATATATTAGATTGTATTTGAAAAGTGAGTTGTAGTTGAATTTAAAAAAAAAAAACGTCGCCCTTGTTAGGAATTACTCCTGTGTTGTTCACAAACATACATTTTACACGCACAGAAAGCACACCCGAATTCAAAACATATATTTGCAGATCACACAAAGTTTCATTTCGTCTGGGGATCGAACCCACATCACCAGCGCAGTTGTAAGCGGCGAGGCGACCGCTTAAACCATTACGTCAACCGTGCATTCTTATTCGTACAATTTATTAAAGCTTCATTATTTCTACTTCGTTACAATTCAAAAATTATTGTTTTAAATCTGATTTATTAGGTGACTATTGACATAAGGAATAAGGAAATGAATAAGGAAATATAAGTAAACTTTACCTATTTTTAATGTATCATTATTTATTCCTTGGAAATCATATTTCAACGGAGTCAATGCTTCTGCATCTGTTGTAAAATTTTTGATAGATCTGAAGGTCATCCCGTCCTTAGTCAACGTTTCAAGAACCAAATCTACGATGATGTTATATTCACCTGCAAAAATTCGGGAAAGTCTCATTAAATTCTATTTTCAATAGAAAATCACGTCACGCCTATATTACCCAAAAAGGTGTGGTGGCAGAGTTGTATAATACCCACACTTCACCTTTTTTAACGGGATATAATCCCACCCACACGCCCACCACTGTGACTCCTGTGACGCCAGGATCTACAGCGGTAACCAACTGAAAGGCACCGTGCATGACACGCGGGCAATCCCAGGGAGAGTTAAAATTGTCTTGGAACCCGCAACGAATTTAATCAGAAGTATATAGTTGGAGTTGGAAAGTACCACACTTCTCCTGTTATGATTGGTCCCATGTGTTAGGGGGTGTGATTAGCGCCATCTAACGTGCTGGTATTGAGATTTTTCTGACGGAAAATCATGTATTTATTTGATTTCAGCTATGAGCAAATTAATGAACAAAGTTTATTTTTTTAATTGCGTTATTTGTTCAATCATAGTTTTTATAAATCTTAAATACACAAGTTTTTCACTTTAAAATAAAATCTTTACAGTCTTTTATTAAACAACAATATACTTCTTTTTGTTATGTCATGTCATGCTATTAAAGTGTACCTGTTTCCAGAAAATAGTCTCCATTTCCCTTAGCACTCATATTAATCATTCGGCCAACCAAATCGTATTGCCCTTTGAGAGTAAATTTCTTGCAAAATAACTCAATTTGTATTGAATCTGGCGCCTTATTGAATCTGTAAAGTATAAAAATGAGTCTTAATATTGAACTTACCATCATATTATTATCATCAGCCAATATTGTTTAGAGGGGTGTGGCAAAGATGTTTACACCTGTTATTGTTAGGTTAGGTGGATTATACAATTACATGTAAACACCCGTGTAAGGGGCAGAAATATATTTTTACCTTATTATTAAGAATATGACATATTTAATTAAAAAAAAACAGGTTAAGTGTGAGTCGGACTCACGCACTATAGGTCCGTAATATTACTTATAAAAACAGTAAAAATCGTATCTGTTGTATTCCTTTAAATATTCATTTTATTTTTACAGTAAAAAGTGCCGTTATTAAAATCGTACAAAAACGAGCATAAATCAAGTTGGTTGTATAATTAATTTTATTCAGTTTTTTTTTTGTTACAGCGACAACAGTTAAGCATCATCTGTTAAAATTGTAACTGTCTAATTATTACAGTTTATTTGATATAGCCTGGTTATAGACAGACAAACAGACGGGAAGCGTAGTCTTAGCTATATGATTCTGTTTTTGAACTCTAAACTTGTCAAAAAATGAGATTTTCAATAAATTGTTCTTTTTTTAGCAAATTACTTACTTCGCTTTGATTACTTCACATGACTTGAATCCAGTTATAGTCGAGTTAAAAAATTTTATCTTCAAAATCTCTATATCACTTTCAATAAATTCTTGAAACATAGGGTCCAATTCTTCAGCACCAATTTTGGTATTTTGTTTTAGCATCAAAGGATAAGCTGCCTGAGCTGCCTTCGTGACGCAAGCATCGTCGTCATATTTGCATTGGATATGCCAAGGTATGGCTGCTACATTTTGGATAAAGAATACAAATTACAAATCAAGTTAAAAAAAAAATTGCTTATTTCTTAAAATTAACATATTATTATACCTAATTGAAATAGTGTTCTATTCAAAAATATTTTAATTGAGGTAAAAAAGGTGATGATAATAATAATATATTTACTCAACATTTTTTAAATTGTATGTTCATTATTAAAATAAACTAATAATTTAGTTTATTTATTTTTGCTTTTATTTTAATAACGTTTTTCTTGTAAAACAACCGACGATATTCTTAGGATAAACACACATCAACGTTGTCACGCTTTATTTTATAAATCACTCCATAACTTAAAAACTGTTATTTTGTCCAACAAAAAAAGATTTGTTCATGACAAATGAATGGCTCTATGATATCATGCTTCCAAATTTGAAAAATACTTTTGGAATTACATATTGTAATTTTTTTTTAAATGTGAGGGAATTCGAATTGGCTTTCACAAAGTCAGTTTTTGTTGCAGTAAATCCACGATTATTTTCAAAATTTTTGGATGCTCGTTATTTTTTATTCGTTATCGTGAAACTAGATAGCTTTTCACTTGATAACGGCGATTTATGATTAAAGCCATCATGGGATCAAGCGCTGACTACCGTTCTATTGCTAAAATTGCCTTTATGCTTAAAAAAATATGCAAAAATAGTGATACCAAATTAATATTATGCGTAACTATTGTTATGCCAAACAAAACTATGCGATGTTAAATTATTCCAAAAATGTCACGAAAAGTACCAAATCATTTTTAATATTGGTTTTAAGCGCAAAAAATAAAACATGAAATGATGATGCTGTTTTTAATGACGTACTGTTGTTGGTTAGAGGTCATTTACACCAACTAAAACTAACTGCCAATATTTGTTGTATTAAGTACTGCAAAAAGTACTGTTTTCTATTCAGCTACACATTTCTACCACATCGGATAGTCTAACCAAAAAAAGGTTGGATGTCCTTAGCTCAAGATAGTAAGAGGCAGGTCCTAACGATGGTACATGTAATATTCTGTGCTAAATAAAAAATATTTTTATTTGAGTTCCAGTACTATTTAAATAATGTAAGGCATAAGCCTTTCTTTCTGTCATAAAGCATTGCATTGTTGATTTAAAAACTTAGGTCTTTACAGTCTTTAACAACAACTGAGGACTAAAATCTGAACTCTAACTACTAGACTCTACTTATAGCAGGTATATCAGGCATTATTTAGTTTAACAAAAGGCCTTTTAAGTCCATATTAAAAGACATGACAGCTAGCCAACATCTTGGCAAAAAATAAGCCATAGGTACGCAATTAAACTTCAATATATAGCAACCAACTACAACGAACAATTTTAATAGGGAATGTTGTTACTATAAAAGACTGTGCCAATTAAGCAAAATATAACTTATATACATAACTAAATAATGTTGAGATGAAAATAAAAGTGGCTGGCTTTAAAGTTTAACTCGTATACTGCGAGAGCTCAAAACCGGTCTCGAAATTTTAGTGCGTTACGGAGATGCCTCGATATGTTTTACTAAGTTGTACTGTTCAAGTATAAAAATGCCCTGTACACCTTTATTGTTTTTTTTATCTATAACTGTCTGATAATAAACAATATTTTAATTTTTTTTAGTCTGATAGATTATTAAATTTGCTATACTATCTTCTTCGGCAGTAAATTTGGTAAAAAATTATGAAAATAGGTCGTGAACAAAATGTACGGGGTCTTTGGATCCTTGTACCGCATATATCATTAATCTTAAGCCAAATATTTGAAGATGCATACTGTCTTTTTGACATAAAAGAGAAAATTATTGTTAACTTTTTCTGTTAATCTGTAAGTTTATAATAGCTGTAAGATTTCCTAGTAAAATAAATAAATAAAATAAAAACCTTGAGAGGTGTCAAGGGACACCCGGGTGAAACGAAGTTCTGTACGTACACTTGCTAAACACACAATAATGGAGAGATTATTACGCGTATGACTTGGTTAGCACAATAGTAAAGAGAGGTTATAATGCGTACTTGCTAAAAATACATAAGCATTTATTATTGTCTGTATATAATCTCTACTTACCTAACTCCACTTTTTATTATTTATTCTGTACAAAAAACCTGTATACACTCAACAAAAACCGCTGTACCTAGTTGCAAGCCGTGCGGCGTCTGCCGCACGGGTGTCGTTACAGCTTTTGATCTTAATATTTTCCATCTAGCCCCCTTTCGCAACGCGCGATAAGGAACTTTGTTCCAATAAATAAATTTTAAATAAGACAAGTTCATGGCTAAAAATAATCAAACAAGAAATAATGCTCCTTCGAATATTTTGCTTTGATTAATGATCGGCAAGAATGATATTTTTGTTTCGAAAAATCACCTGCCTTCTTATTTAGGTAATAAAATTAAAAATATGACTCACTTGGTATTGAATTAACCGTCACAAATACACAGAACAATAATAATAATATCCGGCACATGGTGAGTAGCTCGTAAATCACGGTCAAATAAATTTTGCAGTTTAAATTCTCTTTTATATTGTCGGCTCATAAACAAGTTTCAAATGAACGTCCTACTTATATGGGGTTTGTATGGTCGTCCATACAAACCAACTGAACGGTCAACTATAACGGATCCTTGTATGTAAACGTGTACTAGACGCCAAATCTAATTACGGTTGAAGGTAAAAAACGGAGGTAAAAGAAATTTATTTTACTTCCAGTTAAACAAACATTAAATGAAATGTTTATTTTTATTATTTAAATAAACATTTCATTTAAGTGGCATATCATAATCAAGCAGGAAAAATGTCTTTTAAAAATGTGGTTCGATAAGAATACCTCCTTCTTATGTCTCGAATAGGCTTTATATGCCACAAATAGACCAAACGGTTTAAATCAGTCATTAAAATGTACTGATAGGTATGTAATGTTAATGTACACACGGTTATCTATCAACATACATACCACATTACATAATATACATTACATTATTAAATTTATATATACATTTACAGGTGACTCACGGCAGTTATAATGTATATTTTTACATACGCGTACATTAATAAACATAAAAGGTACAATATGGTCACAACATGCTCTGTCCAGTAGACATGCAAATTTTCAATAACATAAATTTTTCATTATTCTTATAAAATGATTGATTATATTCAATGTTTGAGTATATAACTGTCACTATATATATGTATGCAGCAGTAGTACATTATATCCAAATAAAAAAGAACAACAATATATATCTAAGTGAAGTCATATTAAAACTAATGTCAATCAGATTAATAAAAATAAAATATAAATAAAATTAATGTCAATTCAGATTTAAATACGTGTCACAATAAAAATTTTTAATTTACAATAATAATAAGCCCATTTTACTAGTAATGTGAGTTGAGTGGTGCCAAAATCCCTAAACATTAATTATACCCTCGTTTAATTTAATACTCCGGGAATAACGTGGGTTTTAAGTGAACTGATACCGGTAATTTGAAAATAATAAAATAATTTTGGTGTTGGTTTTTAAGAGTGTGATTTTATGTTTTAAATTTTGTTTTAAAAAAGGTTAACAAAAAAATTTGCTCACTTTAACACAAGCGTGTAAATTATACTCTGCGCTTAACAAACGAAAGGGATGTTACATGCTACAAAAGTTATTAGTGCGTCATCGTTTGCACGTTTACAATGCACGAGAGATACAGAGTGGTCTTCAGACGTATTTGAAATGCAAGTCCTCGATGGGTACCCGCTGATGGAAGGTTTTGAGATTTTGTACTAATCTGTTCATTAAAGTATCCAATACTGTACCCCGAGTTGTTTCTTCGAGAAGTTTAATACGAGTTTCATCTGAAAATAAAAACAAAGCTGACATACATTTTGGTAAAGAATTATAATTATCGGGACTAACATATTTTTTTTGAACTAGAAATGATAATTAAAGCTAGCGACCCGCCCTGGCTTCGCTCCGGTTACTATGTGCTGTGCATTTTTTATATAATTTAAAAAACCTTCATTATGATTAATTCTATCAATTAAAAAACCACATCTATTTAGATGTGGTTTACGTACGTACAATACGCAACGGATTTCCGTTGCGTATTGTACGTACGTACAGACAGCGGGGAGCGAGGTAGTTTTATATACTTTGTATATGTGATAATATTATCTATTACATTAAAATTAAACTTTAAGGAGCCATTGCATTTTTAAACAGTAAAAATTGCGAGTTGTATCGTCTATATTGGTTTTTAACCAACACGCTTACGTTTTGCTGTAGGTTAAAAATATAAAAACAAAATTATTATGATAGCAGCCCTGTATGTCTAATACATATCCCACAGCTGGTTTCGGGCCTCTTCTCATGATGAGAAGCGTTAGGTCATAGGCCAACACGCTGGCCAACTGCAGTTTGGTAGTCTTCACACACAATCGAGTACTTTTTAGGCACTCTTACGAATGCAGGTTTGATTGATCACAATGTTTTCATTCAGTAAATGAGTTAGAATTAATATGATAATCCACATAATAATATCTTCGATTTGATGAATCTTATCGATTCATTGACACGGGGTGTGCACCGTGGGTTCGAACCCAAAACCTTTGATTTAACAGTCCTACTTCAAACGCTCCTCGACAAAATATTATATTTACTACTAAATTAAATTCTGTAAGTTTACAATACGAGAAAGAGACATCTCACAAAATATTGTATTGAAATATGAACAAAAAAATAACATACATGTATCCGTGTTACTAGTGACCAAATTGGTGTATTCAAGTTGTTTTATTTCTCCCTTTATTGTGGGTGTTATTGTGTATTCAACAATCCTTAAATGTAATTTGCCATTGTCATCCTTTACTTTTTCTTGCTTTCCGGTAAAAGAATAGTGATAGTCATCTGCAAATAGAAAAACGTTATTTACAAATTAATTCATAAAATTGTTTTTACTTTTCAATTGTTTTGGTATACATTCCTACTGAATATTTAATTGTAATAAAAAAATATACCAAATGTGTCTATTGTCATTCAAATCTTTCACCATAGTTTTTAAATCTACCTAGACATTTTTGCATGCATGCTCTAAACACCTAAACGTAAGCTAATTATACCTTATATTTCACCGTGTAAAAGAATTGTAATACTTACTATATACAACTTTAAACAGTCCTTTTCCTACAGCTGGTACTGAATCAATCAAACTATTTAATTCATAATAGGCAGAAAGGGATACTATTGGACATTTCAGAGCATATTCAAAAAGAGTGTACTGATTTGCCGGTTGGTATCTGAAATAATAAAAACCTTAAATCAGGGAACTATCGTTTTAATTGGCAAATAAAAGCGGTCAAAAATCCTCTCCTGGTTGTTTTGGTATGATGAAATACTGACACAAAAATAACGATAATTTTGTATTAAAATGTATTAAAAAATAAGTTCACATGGTACAAATACAATCAGCCATTTAACGTTTCACTTATATCGCGCAAATAGAGACAAACGAAAACAATGAAATAACTAGCTTTCCAAATAAAAAAATAATTAGATGACGTAAATAACACAAAATCAAATCAAAATCAGGATCTACAAAACTGTTATAAGGCCCATCCTGATGTACGGGTGTGAGGCTTGGGCACTGACACAAAAAGAAGAAAACAAACTCCTGATCACCGAAAGAAAAATCCTTCGCAAAATCCTAGAACCCACACAATCACCTGATGGAAGCTGAAGGATTAGAACCAATGCAGAAATTGAAGATCTAGTGGCTGACCCTAACATCTTAGGAGAGACGAAAGCACATAGACTCCATTGCCTTGGCCACGTCGAGAGAATGGGGGAAGATCGAGCCGTAAAGAGAGCATATCTGGGTAAACCAACCAACTGGGCGACGACGTCCGGTTGGCCGGCCCAGATATCGCTGGAAAAATGTGGTGGAGGCAGACCTTAGCGAACTGGAAGCCAGTGAGTGGCGCAAGACTGCCAAGGGTAGCTAAAAATGGAAAGATCTCACGTCTGAGGGCAAGATCCATTTCGGGTCGCTGAGCCAACGGAGTAAGTAAGTAAGTAAATAACACAAAAACGTTTTTGTGTTATGATATTTTGCGTCATAATATATAATCATTTATGTTATGCTTTAAAATTGTACTTACGTCAACTTTGAAAACTCACACTCCATTAAGCCTGTCAAAGAAGCATTTTGTAGTGAGTATTTGAAAGTAGGTTGATCGGCAACTATCGTGTCTATACGCAATGGGTCCGAAGGTTCCACTTTATCTATACCAGCGACGAATCTTGGGTAGACCCGTAGTGTTATGGCGTTTAAACGGCATGTATCGTCATTGTTACATAGTACTTTATGTAGGCCTGTAAAAAAGATGGGAAGTTTTACTTAAATTGCCCAGTATTGATGAGATATGGTAAAAACATGCATGAGTAGGCAAATAGCAAGTTTGTATATTTTAAATAAATTATTGTATTAAACTTGTTTATGATGCAAAAAAAAAACAGTGGTTAGTCAAAAATCACTTGCCCTTTGAATAATCCACACAAAACAGCACAGAAACCAATAAAACGACCAACATTTTTGGACTGATATTAAAAGTAAATGAATAAAGTTTGTCTATTGTGTTAGGATTTTATTTGTCTGTCAAGTAGGCAAATATGAGTGTTTGTGATTTTGGATGGTTCTTTACAGTAAATTGGAGATGGACTAACTATAGTTAGACAATTAGTCGGCAAGGCTGATCATTAGATTCAGTTAAATCTCAATGCATTTAAAACCGTTAAATTTTATATTGATCGTTGCACTACCACATGCAGTATATTTCAAAGCGGCACAAGTTATGCATTTGCATCATGCATTTTTGCAGTTTAACTAACAATAGTGCTTAATAAAAGTTGTGGAAATATTTGTAGTCCACACAGTCCACACATACACAGTTATGTAGCACTTCTTATACCAGATAATTGGTATTTACTGTTAAGCTGACTAATCGGCCAAATAGGCCAATTTGGCCGATTAGTCAGCATCTGCAAAAATGGCCGGAGTGTTGCACTTTCCTGCAATAAATACATAAAATACTATATTACTGAACTGAAGAATAGAAATGAAGAAGTTATTTGGTATTGGTGTTACTAAAAAAAAGAAATAATAAAGCTAAATCTCTTAATGCAAAAAAATATTTTTTGTAATTTTCCATAGTTGACACAAACGACAAATAACCAGAACTATGATTTCAATATTAAAATATTATGCTAATATAGCAAAATAAATATAATTTGATCTAACTGCTAAAGTACTGCTAATGGCATTAAGCCTATTTTAATACAATATTACTATTTTTTTTAATACAATATTACGATTTTATACGTAATTTATTGATCCCTAATTTAATAAAGAATTAAAGAACAAGTTATAGAATTAATATAATTAAGAAGGATAATTACTGAGATTGTTATTTACATAAAATATTATTATTCATAGAATAAAACATGTTTTTAAACAATTAACCATTAACGTCTACGTATTTGATTTCATTTTCTTTCTATTAATTCAACCGCGTATTTTTAAATGTGCCCATTTGATTTTAATTTGTTATTAAGGTAATAGTTAGAGAACACATAGTGAATGATGCTTGTATAAATACAAATAAAATTACATTAAAAATTATTTGAATTAAGTGAACCATAATAAAATATTTTTTCTAAGGCTATGAAGGAAGGAGGCAATCTTATTGACTATGTTTTGCTGTTGTTTGCTGGTAATAGAAAAATAAAAAAAATAATAATGTAATCTTTACTTATAAAATTGTACGCCCGACTGATTCATCAACGCAGGGCCTAAACCACAAGGCCTAGGAACTTGAAATTTTGTACAAAGCTTTCTTCCATGACGTAGGCGCGCACTAAGAAGGGATATTTGGAAATTCGGCCTCTAACAGGGTGAAAAGTGGGACGAAAGTTTTTATGGAAATTCGTCATTTTTGAAGTTACAAGCATGAATTTTTGTATAGATAAACTTGAATAAAAATAAATTAATATCTGTACCGGGGTTTTTCTAAACTTCATTCCCAAGAGGGGGAATTTAGGGTTTTACAGTAAGAAGCGAGTTGATGCAAAAATTCAATAGATGGCGTTGTTAATTTTTTTTAACTTGCGGGCACCGGCCAGATTAACGTTTGACGCGGGTGAAACCGCGCAGGCACAGTATAAATAATTATGTACAAACAGTACGGAAACTGCCTACAAACGTGCGAAACGGCACGCACACATAAACATGCATACTCCGTACTGTTTGTACATATTTATACTCTGGCGCAGGGCATGTAGTCAATGCATAAAGCTTAAGTACAGTCTACTACTCCGGGATCGTTATTATCATATAAATTATCACTCGCTAACGGTGAAGGAAAACAGCGTAAGGAAACGGGACGGGAAGAAACCTTAATATTTACACCAAAAAAACATAGTTGTATGTTTATAACTGTAAGATATTGTACCACACATTTATTTCCCTTATTTTATTCAAAAATATCACATAATCCAAAAATATTATCTAATCCTCATAACTAAACACATGATCAATAGGAAACATTGTCAAATAAACGTTAACGTTTTTTATGAATAACTCCATAAACTTTGCCACGACTGGTCCTCGAGCTAATCTGTCCATTTCTTTCCAATTTTCATTAACATACTTGAGTAAGGCAGCAGCTGAAAATATTAAAAGGAAGACGTTTATAATTTATATTTGAAGTAATTTATTTTATGTAATCATTTATATTGCCTTGATGGTCTAGTGGTTAGTGTATGCGCCTCTTACCGCGAGGTCTCGATTCCTGGGTCCGGCAAAGTGTTATTTGTGTACCGACAAGAAACTCACAATAGCAGCTCAGAGTTGGAATTGTGCTCGGTGGATAGCGATAGGCTCATCCTATATCCCATGGGACCAAAAACATAACAGGTGAAATGTTCTTCTGGGAAATATAGACGTAATGATATGTTATGTAAATATTTTGGTAGAAAAAATTAAATTCATTTTTTTAAAAGAATACCACAAAATTTCCATTGTACTCGATCGGTAGAACTACAATGGATCTCACTCAAAAGACAGGTTTATTTTTATTTCAGTAGATGTCATCAACCTTAGTCAGTTATAAAGTTCTATTAATTTATTGATTACCTCGCAATTTCTTTTTATATTTTTATATTTTAATGATATTTCTAAACAATTAGATAATTTATAAAGATTACAATCTAGTCTAGATATAAAATAAAAGATTAATAAGTAATTTAATTTTGACCTTAGCTACTAAATTAATTTATGCTAAGAATGTGACCATTAACACCTATCTTATTATGATAACTTGCAAATGAAATAATTGTGCTAAATTGAGAATAGTTTAAATTTTTTTATTAGGCTGTAATCTTGCATCTGTGAAGTCCTTATAGCCAAAAATGGTTTCGTTTTCAATTCGACTTACATTTTTCAGCGTCTCCATTGTACAAATTCTTGTAATCGAATTTGATCACTCCTCTAGCGTCAACATCTAGTTTGAAGTTTTTGATTAAAACGTGTAATTTTTGATCTTGGTCAAAGAACTGTTCACATTCACCAGTGAAAAGTAAAACATAGTCATCTAAAAAGAAAAGCACAAATTTAAAAAAGGAATCCAGTTGACTGATTCACGTTACGTCTCGGTTTCAATTCCTGTATCTGGCAAAAGTTTTGCAGCATAGACTTCGGAATTATGCCCGGTGGATGGATATAGGCTTACTCGCTATAAAAAAAATTGGTATTACCAAAGACGAATTAAATAATTGGCTTTGGTTTAACCTATTTGATTGACAAAAAAAATAGTTTATTGATAACTAACTAGCTGAAACAGGTGAAAAGTGGATATTGCACACCGTTTACAAATATTTTTGGTGAAATTAAGTATGCGTAATGTAATTTTAGGTGACGCAGTTGACCTGATTAAATTATAACCAGTAATACTCACAAAAGTCCACTTTATGATAACCTTTTCCTTCCACAAACAAAGTTTTCAGGTTCCCATTGGCTTCGTACTGGCCTTCCAAAGTCAGGTGTTTACAAGCAAGGTGGTAAACGTAGCTTTGATCATTGCTATTTATTCTGAAAAGGAATTTAAAATTTAATAAATAATTAAAAATATTTATCATATTTTCGCATCGCGCAACTATGATGGCTGCAAGAACCTCAATACCTTAACCTAACAACGCTTCAGATCGCAGTCATAGAGAAATTCTAATTGAAATTTTAGATATAACGAGATATTTACCATGTTTATTTGTTGTAGCGAATTATTTCGATATTTTAGAGATTTGGCAATCTCTGGTTTACGATTAACTAAAACTTAAACACTATAGTCATTGTGGGTAATGTGAAAACAGTTTTATTGGCAGACGAACCGATCTACCCTCTTCCGCACTCTTTTACTACGCGACGGGGCACTATTATTGTTAGCACTCATACAAACTCGATCACGATATGCGACATTCCTGATGCCATCTCGAACGGTATCGTTAGAGTTTTTATAAACGTGTTGTAGTTGTTTTAGTCTACGACACGACAGGGCACTGTTATTATCCTCACTCACATTAACTCGGCCGCGACACACAAAATTAGGAACTTACATCACCATCAAAATTACTAAAACTGCAACAGGTAATGTTAAGATTATATGAGGTGACTGACTAAGTAATGAAAACAATGTAGATTTTTAGAGGTGCTATTAAAAAGGTCAGTTTAGTTAGCACCTTAAATGGAAATTAATACCTTGGATAATTTAATAATTTTGCACTACCTTTTGCACTATCATTAAATAAATTGTTATTGTTAGAGGCGTTATTAAGTAATTTTCATAGTATTAGACTAAGATTGCACCTATTTATTTAATTTACCGTAAGTATTTAATATGACATATGACAGGGTTAAATACAAGGTGTCTTGTTGATTTAAAGATTTACTTTATTCATCATATTTTTTATGTTTGTAACCCGATTACTCGAAGACGACTGAATCAATTTGAGAAGTTCTTTTTTATTCTGAAAGATCATACTTGTCATGTGGTGAGACCACATGCATCAGGTCACGATCTGATGATGGAGTCCTTGGGAAATTGAGGGCAACCCTCATATTTCAAAGGCTTCTATATTGTTTTTCGTATACTAACTTAAGCTATACGGATATTTGCATCTAGCAGTCAGCATTTAATGTTGTTGAGCTGACGCTGGAAGAAACAACTCCACAACGGTTAGGAGTACGAAAATAATTCTATAAATATAGACACCATAAGGCTGTTAACTGTAATCTTTAAATTTAGAGACGTTGATTTAAGTATTTTTGCAATTTTTTGTAAAATTATATATATATATATAATAGTCTATTTTTGGACTGTAATAAATACTAATAACTATTACCCATATAGCTAAGCACGACCAAGTGTGCGTGACAGTGACTGTGCGGTAACTTTAACCTGTGGCGGGTGCGAAGGTGGCTACAGTGGTGTGCGAGTGTTTGTAGCGTTTTGACGGTTATATGTTCTCAAGCCTTGACCAGTTATTGTCTTCTTAACAAACACCTACACACGATAGGAATAACAGACAGCCCTCTACGCAGAGGATGCATGAAGGCAGAAGAAACGCCACAGCATGTCATCATGGAATGTAGCAGCGTGGCCGACCAACGGGCACAAATTCTTCAGTCAACAACATCGCTTCCGGAAGCCTGCAGCAGTCTTCGAAGGCTGCTTTACTTCTGGACCAATTCAGGCTGGCTGGACGGAAACCTTTCGAGTACAACGGTCCCATAGGAGGACTAAGTGCGGATACCGCCCAGGAAACCCAAACCAAACCATGTTCTCAAGCCATCAACGAGGGATTGATCCTTCTCAGTCTCTCTGTCCCGTTCAAACATTGATGGAACAATGATGGAAAAAAGATCTAAATAACGGTTTGAAAAGCCACGGTTCAAGAAGTTTGTTGAAATTTAAAACTTACTTCACAAGTTCCGGAGTACAATTGCTCATTCCAGAAAAAGTAATGTTGTTTAGCTTGTATTTGATTGTCGGCAAGTCTCCGACAATTTCTTCTAGGAACAAAGGTTCTGATGAAGGGACTTTGTTCTTATAACCGATTGCAATCTCTTGGTAAGTCCGCTTGGCTCCTTGTAAAAGACATTCTGCGTCTTCGAAGTCACAAAGATGTTTCTCTTCACCTGTATAACAAAAACGTGTATAACATTACGCCTGACTCCTAAACAAAAGGGTACGGTGCGGCGGCGTGATAACAGCTACATTCCACAGCAACTAACCCTATAATTATTATATTATTGTCCACGAATATTTAGAAGCTTAGACCAAGAAAGTGTCCACACAGCGTCACGCAGCGCAGGAAAGACTTGAAATAAGAATCTTGATGGTTTTTTAACTGAATTTTTATTAATTTAATCTTTATATTACTATTTATATTTGAATTCGGAATAAGATTGTCAGTTTTTGTTGTCATTTACGCATGCCATTGTATAATGTTCTTGGTGTTTTTAAACTACAATAATAATTATGTAGGTAAGGGTTCAATTATTGCTGTGATTAATATTGCCATCAAATTATGCAATTAATAAAAATTCTATTGACAACAAAATCAATAGAAAGAGTGATAAAAAAAAAATATTTGATGTCAAGCAAGGGTCTGATGCAGAAGGCAGTATTTCTCGACACGGCACCCATCATTCTACCTCTGGAGCCACCAGGGAGCTTATTCTCTGTACCTGATGTTGCGTGGATTCTATTATATATTTAAATTTTTACATTAAAAAATGTTAAATTTTATAGTTTCATATTTTTTAAATGTATTGTTACTTTTTTAAATACATGAAGTATTTAAAAATGTTAATCATAAGACAACTAATTAATGGAAGAAAATAAATTATTCACTTACAGAGAGCATTTTGACAGCAAATAACTGCAACAACGAACAGGCGTGCAAACAACATTTCTACTTGAAGAGAAATGACGATCTAGTCTTGTTTTATTTTTAGTTAAATATATAAGGCTATTTTCACACCCTAGTCAGCTAAGATTATTCATAATTACAAGCAATTAGTATAAAAACCGGCTAAGTGCGAGTCGGACTCGCGCACGTAGGGTTCCGTACCACTATACATCTAAATAAATGTTTTTATTTATTCTTTATTATATTGGAGTTAATTGAATGAAAGGTAAAATGCGGTTTACGGTTTATTACGTATTAAAAAAAACTAATTATATCTCGTTCAAACCAATTTTAAGTGAAAGTTTGCATGGTAATGTGCATCATATATTATTTTTTTATTTATCATATCATTTTAGAAGTTACGGGGAGGGCGAGGGCACACACATTTTTCCACTTTGGAAGCGTCCCTCGCGCAGACTATTCAGTTTAGAAAAAAAATATGTTAGAAACCTCAATATCATTTTTGAAGACCTATCCATATATAGCACGTATGGACTTGATGAGAAAAAAAATTGAGTTTCAGTTCTAACCCCAAAAATTGATTGTTTTTTTTTATATTTTTGTATAAAAATCTTAATGCGGTTCACCGAATACATCTACTTATCAAGTTTCCACAGTATAGCTCTTATAGTTACGGAAAAAAAGTTGCTGTGACATACGGACGGACAGACGGACAGACATGACGACTCATTAAGGGTTCCGTTTTTTGCCATTCGGCAACGGAACCCTAAAAATAAGTTGGGAGCAAATAAAATTGTGTTCTAACTCTTATATATGCCTAATACACAAGTCTTTTAATCCATTAATTTGGAAACATAAATGAAATTTTTTGCGCTTTTTAGCGGCAGTTTATGTAGAACGATTCTTTGAAAGTACACTTAAAAGACTAAGAGACTGAGCCTAGGCAGCTAAATTACGTCATTTTATTAAAGCTGCAAGATTCGCGCTGTGTGCTTTTATCTAAGGCAATAACTATTAACTAAGTAAACCTATATGAAATTTTGAAAGTTGTGGCTATAAGATGTATTAAAAATAAAAGTAAAAGCTAGTTTTAAGAATAGTGTATACATTTATTTAATTTATAGTGGTACAAGAAACAAATAGTATAATAAACAAGAACAATTACCGAAACATACATAGTTAACACTGTCACTTTATAGTAATTAAATGTATGCAAATGACAATAAATGAAGTAACTAAAGATTTTCACTAGAAACTTCGAGTTTATCAAGTCGTAAACAATTAACAACAACGTAAAATTTTATCAAAATAGACACTATTAATTAGTGTCCTGATACAAACATATACATTGCTTTATTTTGTCATTGTTTATTATCAATATGAATATGCTATCTTGATATCGTGTCCAAAGAAACAGTTCGAACGTTGCATCAAAATCGCGCGTTTCAGCCAATATAGTTATCGTGTGTGCAATAGCTCTAAGTACTTTGGTGTCTGTCTGTATATTTGTTCATACGTTTTTACCGTTTTATGTGAAGATTGCATATTCAATTCATAAAAATAGTAGCAAAAGCGCCGATCGCCGATGCCAAAAGTAGCATGTGCGCTTTGGCCCTAATACGACTCTTTTGCACTTGATACTAATAAAGGTACCAAAAAAATACATCATGAAAATGATTCTATGAATGTGTTAATTACATTCAATGTCATATCATTTAGGAAGAGGTTGTTATTATTATTATTGTTCTGTAAATATTTTTTTTTTTTTAATGTGATTTTTTAGGGTTCCGTAATAAATTTAAATTCAAATTCAAATCATTTATTTTAATTTCGGAGGCGCTTGAACACGTCAAAACATAACACACAATGATATTATAAAAATAAATTATAAGTAATGCTAAATTATACTAATTACATGATTTGAATAACCAGGGCTTAGATTAATTTTAATCAAACTGAACAGATTAAAATCAATCTAAGTACCAGCGCCGAGTATTGCATTATGAGAAAGCCAGCTCCCAGCTCCGATGGGTATTCCATTATGATGAATACCTGGTCTACAAGAATCCCTTATAGCTGCGTCATGTCCGTATGTCAGTCTGTACAAGGCAAAGCGTATGTGCATATATCGCACGCTGAGAACGAAAGTGACCCATTTCAAAATTTACGATTTTTGGAAAGAGACAAAAATGTGTCAGACACATTGACGATATTCCATTTATTCTTCAACAATATTTTATTATGACAACATAAGTTAAAAAAATCGTTAGTGTTACATTATTGGACTTTATTACCATAAATATACGTAATATTTTTTTTTATAATATTACAATTTTCTTATATAGAATGACACTTGAAAAAAACTTGAAAAAATAGGTCACTTTAGTATTGAAAATATTGTAACTCCTGATGACTTTTTTTGTTAAGGGTCTATAAATATTTCGATCAGTACTAAAAATATTATACCTTTTTCAAAAAAGACAGTTTTTCTCTAAACATTTTTTGCGGTCTCCTAGAAAGGACATAATAAAAACACTGAAAACTTGTTAAGTGATATTTATTGAGCCACTTCTGAGGCAAATGACACTTGGAATCAACAAGAAATAAAAATTATAATTAAAAATTGTATCAAAAATAGGTAATTATGACACACAGTGAGTATTGTTCTACCTTACTAGTAGTTTAGAAAAAAAAAATATGATCATTTTTTCAAAATAATACTAGCATAAAATAAAACAACATAGTCTTTCATTTATTAATGAGTCAGTTCTATAATAAAGTAAGAACTCCACACAAAAGTATTTTTCTGACTCAGACTAGTTATAAAAATATTCCAGGTTTTTCAATCAACACTAGTAAAACATAATAGTCTTTCAAAACAAAACGTGAGAACTTATTTTTTATTAATTACTAGGTTTTTCTTAAATCAACACAAGTTTAAAATAAAACTTATCAGTCTTTCAAAACAACACGTAGGAACTTTTTTTTTACTTTGTACTACTTATACATAATATTTACTTCTTATGAATCACTTATTATTAAGTACTACTAATTTGGCTTTGTTATCACAACTTTTAATCTATACAGATATAAAAAAACTAGCGTATGTGCTAGGTATAAATTTTTTTCTTAATAAGTCTTTAAGATCTCTTTTTTTATTTTCTTTTAACTCTATTGGTTGCTCATACAATTATTCAATTACGATTTCGTTGTAACTTAACATTTTTTTACGTTTATTCCTCATGTCAATCTCAGAAAACACCTCATCAGAATATGATATTTTATAATAAAAGTGAAACAACTCCTCTTTAATAAATTTTGTTGTTTTAATATCATTCCATAAGACTGGTAATTTATTTATATTTTCGTTAAAATTGTATGCCCATTGTTCTTGAAGTTTTTTGAGATTTAAGAAGAATTCGTAATTTATTTCTTTAACGATGAAAGGTTTTCCTGATCTACGAACGCTTTTTATTAAGGTAGCAAACTGAACAGGTATGTATATAGGTCCAGCTTTAACGTTCTTTTTAATATCTTTTTCAATTACGCTGTGTACATTGTCTGCTTCATTTTGAGTATGTCCTTTGATTAGGTACTTACATAGTAAAAATAGATAAGTAGGCCAACTCCCGGCGTTTAGGAGCGCACGATACCTAAACTTGCTCGAGGCGCAGGGTTGTCACTTGTCAGATTGATATTTTAAATTACCTGTACTGAAATTATTTTTTTAATTATAAAAAAAAACGTTTTTTTTACAAAACAACTCATTTATTTATGTCAAGTCAAAGTCAAATCATTTATTTCCATGGGCCCCAAAGGGCGCTAATTATAATAATATTAATTGCAACAAAATGATTTGAATCACCGGAGCTTAGATTGATTTCAATTCAACTTTGTATATTCAATTCAAGTACCAGCTCCGATGGGTATTGCATCATGAGAAGAGCTGGTGAGAAACTCATGTTCACCATCTTTTCAAATAATTCATACAATTTTGTTTGTTTATTGACAATAATTGTTGTGTAAGTTATAGCAACCAAAATACAATGACTAGAAATGGTTATGGAGAGAATAATACTATGAAATTAAATTCTTTGTGAAATAGACCAATATTATATTAATAAAATTATCTTATTATAATTATTAAAATAATATAATTATATATTATATTATTATAATTATTAATAAGGTTTGAAATAGTGTCGTTTGAACAACCATAAACTTCACAATAATATCTTTTGACTCGCGAAGACATTTTGCAGTGAAGCGCGTAACCGTACCTATTTTTTTAAACAAACACCGACCGCTCACAGTAATGACACGGCCCGCACTACCGGTGACCGAGTGAGTGGCCGAGCGGCGTAGTGTGCGTGCGTACGTACATGAACCCGGGGCGTGGCAAGTACTACGCGTACATACAAACGGCGCGATGTACCTTTGTTCGAAGATAACATACTTATCTATTTTTACTATGGTACTTATGAGTAATACTGTAAATATTATCGAAATATGTGACAGCATGGAAGTATAAACAGGCAATTATTTTATTTTTATTTTGACCCGTGCAGTTGTCAGAATAAAAAGTTACATGTCATGTAAATTCTTACCTGCGTTATTTCTGTTTAAAGTACTTAGGTAATCAAAAATATACGACCCTATTTCATTGGCACCTCTATGGCCTTTGGTTTCGTCCCAGAAATAACTATAACAATCTCCGTAAGACTTTTTATCATCTTCTCCATTTTTAGGGTTCCGTAGTACCTACAAGGAACCCTTATAGTTTCGTCATGTCCGTCTGTCCGTCCGTCTGTCCGAGGCATAGCGACGAAACCGTTGGTGCTAGAAAACTGAAATTTTGCATAAACATGTATGTTAACTATACAAAAAAAGTCGTAGAAAAAAATTTGGAAAAATATTTTATTTCGGGTAGCTCCCCTACATGTAAAGTAGGGATGTTTTTTTTTTTGTCGCCTACCCCATAGTGTGGGGTATTGTTAGATAGGACTTTTAAAAACGTTCAGGGGTTGCTAAGACAGTTTTTTGATTTAGAGATCCGTTTGCGAGATAATTAACTTTAAAGAGCAAATTTTTGTTCGAGTAGAGCGCCCCCCCCCCCTCTAAAAGCTAAACTACTGGATCCCAAAATCTGAAAAAAAATTGTGTCGGTAGTACATGTAATGAACTTTAAAGGAAAACTATAGCGGATAAGTTCACTTCATTAGTTCAAGAGGAATAGGGGTCCGAAATGTCAGATGCAGTTACTCAGAATATATCGTTCAAAATTCTTGAAACATAAATAAACATACATAATACATATATAAAATCACGCCTTTATCCCCCGGGGGTAGACAGAGACGATGGAACGCCATGTGCTTCGCTCCTTACATACTTCTTTCGCTTCCTCAACATTCTTACATCTCGTCATACTCGTTAGCTGGTTTCGTGTACTACAAACATTTCCTTTCTGAAGGTCGCCATTTATCTGGTCCTTATATGTCATTCGAGGATAAAATAAATAATAAAATAAATAATTTCGAGGATAACATAAATAAAATAAATTAAAAATAATCATTACATATCTAGGTCATACATAAGATCACGATTTTTATCTCAAGACGAACTACTAGAACAGGTTGAGTGAAAAATATAAATTATTTCACAAAAGGACTCGATAGATGGCGTTGTACTCGTGCAACCGGGACCGACGGCTTAACGTGCTCATCCGATGCACGGAGGAAAATTCGTTATGTTAAGAAGGTCACCCATCCAACGGCCGACCGCGGTTAGCATTGCCTAACCTGCAAGATCGATCGGTCCGCGCGGCTTCGACTTAGCCACGAGCTCTAATCGGTCAAGTAGTTTCAAAGCCTAAGTGGGGACGATATTTTTTCTGTCGCCTACCCCATAGTGTGGGGTTTCGTTAGATAGGTCTTTAAAAACATAATGGGGTTGCTAATACAGTTTTTTGATTTAGGGATCCGTTTGCGAGATAATTAACTTTGAAGAGCAAATTTTTGTACGAGTAGGGCGTCCCACCCCCCTCTAAAAGCTAAACCGATAGCTTAAAAAATCTGAAAAAAATCACGGTGGTAGTATATGTAATAAACTTTTCATGAAAACTATTGCGGTTACTTTAACTTAATTAGTTCTAGAGTAATTGGGGTCCAAAGTGTAAAATGCAGTTACTTAGAATAATTCGTGCAAATTACAAAAACCTTTGAAAGTAATGACTTGTATGAACATGTTACTTGTTTAATACAGATAGTAAATCCCTTTTAAGTCGAAATATGTTGTTACGACTAGCTACGGAACCCTACTGCGCGTGGCCCGACACGCACTTGGCCGGTTTTTTAATTCTGTAATTGTAAAATTCAGACAGTTTATTTTGGAAGAATAGTAAAAATACTCAGGACTAGGACATAACATAACGGACTGAAGATCATATATTGCGCAAATGTGTGTCTCATCAAGAGACTCGACCCTCGGTATCATATTTAGGTATGTGATTTCTGATGCATTGTAGTAGCTCAGGGTCTCGACCTCTACCCTCAGGTTCTACGAAACCATGACTATTAGATTTACTCTTGACAGTTCTTAGTTGTCTATCCGATATATCTAAAGTATTTATAATAGTTTACAAACACGAATCCTATTACCATTTACCGTGAAATAAAACGCATTGTTTGGCAGGCGAGGGTTTTGAGCATTAGAATATTTATATCTAGGTTGCACTTCCATCATGGACGCCCTAATATAAGAACGCTGTAATTCCAAATTGGATTGGATTCGATCTCTCTCTCCAACATTCTATGTTTGAATGAAACATAAAGATCAAAAACAATCGTTCAGCGATAAAACGACGTTTTAAGGCTAATAATAATCAATTTCCACGGCATCGATAGCCTATTGGGAGACCGTAGATCTGATAAGTCAATGGGCTCTGGTTCGAACCCACGGCACACACCTCTGTCTAAGATTCGTCTTTTTGCTTGCTAATGGTGAAGGAAAACAACGTGAGGAAACCTGCATTACTGAGAGTGCCAAAAAAAGTACTCGAGAGAATGTGAAGTCTACCAATCCGCAGTTGGCCAGCGTGGTCGGCCTAACCCTTCTCATCATGAGAAGAGGCCCGACTCCAGCAGTGGGTAACTTCAGCACCACATGTAAATGATACAGGGCTGCTCTTATTATTTATAATAATCAATTTCAAGTAAATAACATTAAAAAGAAAAGGAAACATTGAAAGCCACAAATAAAAAACAAGTATTCATACAACGAACTCCCTTCAATCTATTTCACAATTTCTCCGCCTTATTAAAGCAAAAGAACCCGCGTAACATCTTGATTATACGCCTGGAATTCCAAACAGTTAGCATAAAATACCTACAAACGTAAACTCTAATGAAATCTTTAATCACAGAAAGGAGGAGTGAAAATCTCGCGTCAAGGGTTGTAATCCCTCACCTTAATTAAATTAAAAACATGTACGGAGTAAAGTTCACACAAAAAGATACCGCGGGCAAATGTGTTTCGTCTGAATCTGCCTGAATCTGATAAAACTCGGTCTCAATCCATTTCAAAAGTTTGCCGTTATCTCGCCACATTATGGATAGACCGAAACGCCCAAATTTGTATACGTTTAACGCCGAATGGAAACTTTGGTAAATTCTGTTTTATATTCAATCTTTCATGGCAGTGTTTGCTGCTGATAAGAAGGGACGTCCTTCTTTTCGGTTTTAATCTAATTAAATGAGGTTTGTTTTTTATTCGAAAAGTTTTAGATTTGACGAGTGGAAGAAAAATATTATGACGTGTTTCTAATTTGTTGTGTTTTGAGTGTTTCAATCTATCTCATTTAATTTCTATTCATTTAATTTCCTCTTGGTAAAACGGGTTCTCTATTGTGCCGCATTATTTTATTTAACATAATTTAACTTCGAATATGTACCTTCATTTGGCATTACGGTCACCTACCAGAACCCTAAATTTCTCAACTGTATGATACGTCATTTCATGACGTCACGTTCATCCATTTGTTCCTATCTTAAGTAGGGTACAAACCAACATGGCGAAGTTACATTCAGCACAAATGTTGTAACCGTAGCTGGATGGCTAAAACGGCTGCCCGGTGTGCAGTAAGGTTGCAGGTTCAAGTCCTACCGGTCCCATATCTTTTTCAACTGTTTCTTAGGATATTGTTATTATTTTTCATAAAACGTCCTCGCCTCGCTAAGACGTCCGGAGTTGCAGAACCACCTGAAAAATCTGTACCGCTACCTATCAACTTATATACATTTCCAATAAAAGCCGGTCTCGCATTGCACGAAAAGCTTATACAACGTAGAACCATCTTATACTGGAAATGTCGAGGTTGATCGGTGTCGATGCGTATTCAGTTTCTGGACTGAGAAAAAATTAAAGTATGGATGCTCGCGCTACTTACCCGTGTGTGGTACAGTGTGATAACCGCCCTATTTTAGAAACAATTGACGTAGATTGTTAATTAAGAGCCTTAAATTGTTTCCTCAGCTTTGGTACGCTTAAAGAATATTATTATTATAAAACATACAATCTTAGCGCCAAATAGGTCATAATCTGCTGGATTGCTTAGCCATTGTAGCCAACGAGGCGTCAAATAATCTCGCCTTTATGCTGCACGGAGCCGCAGTAAGCTAGCTCTGCAAAGATGCTTAGGATCAAAGACATGAATAGAGACAGCTGCTTTTAGATTTGATCTGTTTTCGAGTTTATGATATTTTCAAGTAATAATTAAACAGAAATTAATTTGTGGGTATGTTATGTGTTGGCGACCAACCTCCTTTTGTATTAAAACTGTTTTTATATGATTACTTTTTTATGTTTAGTATTGTTTTGTTTTAGTTCAAGATTTTGACTCGTAAAAATATGTCATAGTTTTTCATAATTAAAATATAAAATAAGAAACGTACACAACCAAAAGTTGGTTTTAATTTTAGTGTCGTTTACATTATGTATTGTATTATTATGTATTGTTCTTCAGACATGTTTAACATAACATAACATCACGCCTATATTATCTAGCTGCATAGGTGTGCAACACCCACACTTCACCTGTTATGTTTGGGTCCATCGCCAACCACCGGGCACAATTCCAACTCCGTGCTGCTATTGTGAATTACCTGACGGAGTACACAAATAACCCTTGGCCCGACCCGGTAATCGAACCCGCGACCTGACGGTAAGATACGCTAACCATTAGACCATCGAGGTACTAGACTAATAGACATGTTTTTTTTAATATAATGTAGGGCTACAATATGACGGTAAGTGTTAGTGTAAAGTTAAAGCATTTGCACTTATATATTGGTGCTAAATAAACGCGGTGTTTTACATTTAATTGCAATCAATACAAATAAATAAAATTTAAGAGTCTGATTTTAATGAAATAACAATATAATTTTCAGTTGATATAGTTATTTGCACTATGCTTATGCCTAAAATACAGTTTTAAAAAATAGTGTCTGTTTGTCTGTATGTTTGTATCGGGAGACGGGAGAAATTAGTTTGTTTGTTAGCGTTTATCTCGGCAACTTATGATATGATTTTAATAATTCTTTTTGTATTTGATAGTTTAACTTATCCACTTTGGTTTTTTGATATTTAACATTACGCTTAGAACTATGGAAGCGGGGCAGTAACGTTTATCGCGGGTCAAAGCGCGGGAGCAGCTACTACGTAATATAACGAACTCCACGCGGACAAAGTAGCGGGTAAAAGCTAATCTATATATAAAAATTAAACCCATTTTCCGTTGTCACGACATAGCATGAAACCTAGGCTTGACCGATTTGGCAGATTTTTTTTTTAGTTTTCCTCCTACTCTGTACAAAGTTCTTACGGAAAAAAAAAAAAATATTTATATCAATAAATTTTCTGTAAAAATATAAGTGAAATTATTGAACGCTACGGAATAAACACTATTATGAAAATATGTATTTTGTTTTTTATTTAATAAAATTAGTCCTTCTCAGGTATGACGAGACCAGGGAAATATGTATTCATTTTTATATGGAGGATATTATAGATTCCAGTTCAAATTGAATAGGTACGCATACATAAGATAGGTCAGCTATACAAAATAAAGTAGTGCATCAAATTTACGCTAAGGCGGTACGAAGTTCGCCGGGTCAGCTAGTATTACATAAAAATAATAATAATGCTTGTTTGCCTCTCCATAGTTCTCTATATTATCAAGTTAATGCGCTCCATTTGGGTTGTGAATTTTATGATTATCTTCTACGAACCGTTTTATAATATTTCGTACGGCATTTGAAACTCTAAAACAATTTATATTATAATGCTACCGGTATTACTGTTTTCGGTACTGAATTGCTAATCGCCTAATAATAATAGGCATGGCTTTAGCAGTTTTGGCTGCCAAAGATAAGCTAATGTTTTCTTCGTATAAAGTTGCCATAATTAACACAAAAATATGTTTACTCAATTAAATATAGGATTAAATAGCTTATCATTATTCTTATTGGAATTTTTTATGAGAAAAATCGTTTGAAATCATAACTCTTATTAATCGATTTTGTATATGTACCACAAAAATATCCTTATTAACTTTGCTAATATTAAAATTTTAAGTATGAAACGAATTTTTTTTAGCGACGCTAACTAAAATAATTATTTTACTGCTAAATAATATGTAACTTAACCAAGCTTAGAACCGCGCCATCTATGCTACCAATGTGGAAGCTCTAAGTGCGAAAGCCTACATTGTGGCGAATTGTTACAACCTCATTCGACAATGCGACTCAAGAAGTTTTGATAATAAGGTACGGCAAGGCGCTTGTTAACACAATATTCTCCATAATATTAAAACAATAAACTCTTGGAGATAAAATTATGCCTTTCATATTTGCAATTATAAATCAGTGCATAAAACATTAAACTGTATTTAGTTCTAATAAGAACTAAATACAGTTTAATGTTTTATGTTTATTCATAAAGTACCAAAACAGTTTGTTATGTTAGTAATGTATAAATTTCAATCATCGAAATCATTAAAATTATTGTTGCATTATAAATTAAAATTTTGAGAAGTTATAATTTAAATAATAATTAGCAACAGGTAGGCAGGTTAGTTACCGGCAGGTAATTTTTACTAACAAGCTATTAATAATAAAAAAAAAATACTCTAAGATCAGCAAAGTCCCACAGCTTATAAAACATACAGCTATAAAAGTATGTATCGTGAAAGCATGCGTATGTGGTAATATTCTTAATGATAGGTTGTGCTACTATTATTATTATTTTTTTTTATACTAGGCCCACAGCGAACGAACGTGTAGTCCACCTGATGGTAAGTGGAGTACAGCCCATGGACATCAACAATTCACAAAAGCAGATTGCAGATGCGTCGCTGCAGCTGAGGACTACGGTGTTATGCCTCATGTGCCAGTAATTTCAGGGCCTGATCTCACCACCAAACCGGAACACAGTAATGCAAGCACTACTATTTGGCGGCAGGTTAAAGGTGAGACGGTGGTGCTGCCGCCCTCGAGCTCATTCACAAGAGCTCTACCACCAGTAAATATTAATATAAACCTATATATAGAAATAATATTATTTACTGTTAGATTTGTAGACGACATGACTGTAGTATCCTAGTTACGACAGTTCAAACATAGAGTATAAAAAAGATACGTTCTGAATAAATAGCAAAATCAATTGAATAAAAAGCTAGCATCCAACACAACATACTCAAACAGTGACTTTATGCGACAGGCACCAAGTCCAACGATTTACTAGTACACCAGCAACAGCCACCCGTTCCCGTAGTTAACTTTTACGACTTGCACGGGATAAGCAGCTGATTTCCTCTTTGTTTTTCTTACATTCTTCCATGAGATTGTTCTGTGTTATCCTTTGTTTTGTTTTTGTGATTGTCACATGTCTGTTATATGTTGTGTATGATATTTACAAAAATTACAAATGTTAAGCTAAACTAAATAGAAAATAGTGTATGTATAACTCTTGCAAATTGGTTGGAACCTTGTCGCATTATTTTTTTGGCGTTTATAAGAGCCAATGAGACTGCAGGATTATGTAATCTTCACAATTCACTGTTACACAAACAATACATAATATGTAGTGTATTGCGACAAGGTGTTATCCCCATAAAGAATTTGTAGGCAATTATACTTAGATGAATCTACGAATTGTTGATGTGATGTCAATTAAATCTGTCGTCTTTGAAGTCAGCTATACAATCAGTGCTTTATTTTTAACCTAAAACAATTTGTAAAAATAAAAACCGACATCAATTACAAAAACATGATCTAAAAAGTAAAATATACATCATTAATATCCAACGGCCTTAAGGTTCGTAATCGTTAAGGAGTTGTACCTTCCAGCATCAGCTCAGCAACATGAAATGCTGACTGCTGGATGCAAATATCTGAGTAGCTTTAGGGAATGTAAGAAACAATATAAATGCCATTAAAATTTGAGGAACTTATAGTTATAAAACTTATAATATTGTTCTCTCTAGTTAAATCCATGCTCTCTGATAATAACCGCGAGCTGAGACATTGACACTTAAAATATGAATTGCAAACGTCTCTTTTTTTAATGATGTCCAAACCTTCTTATAGCTTAGTTCCTAGATAAACAAAATGAAAATTGAACGCAAACAGAGTTTATGGCCAATCCATTGAATCTTCGATCTCCAGCTGTTTTAAAATTAAATTTACAATAATATTTCTGTAAGAATTGCGCAACAAAGTCCAGAATCCCATTAAACGTAGCAAAAAGTTTGCGTTTGCGATTTGATGTGTGGCCTGCGTTTGAGCATTGTTTGGTAATCCTTGTGAACTTGCGCAAAAAATGAGGGAACTTATAATGTAGCAGTTTAGTGATGGGATCGACTATCGATAAAATATGGCGGCTTGTTTTAGAATTTGTAATATTCGGGTACTCAACGCGGTACTAAATCTTTGTACACTTTTTTTTGTTAAAATATTAAATTTAAGGTCTAACAAACTGTGATTTATAAATTTTGATAAGTTTATATTAGGAATATAGCTATGTTTTCCTGATTTTTGTGCAGTTGTGCAAAAGGCTGTTACATAAAAGTTGCAGGGGTAGTATTATTTTGCAGGAACCACTTTATTTTTGTTGTATATATAATAGATATCATGTGGTAACTAAATGAGACAGTAAAAGTACTGCCTTCATTTTAATTTATATTGAAAGCCCTCTGATTGAAACGATAAAATGTTATCAGTAATTCATATCAATGTAAATATAGATCCACAATTACAGATATTCTTTGAAGCCGAACCTTTTCAGTTACAAGATAATCTTTCATCATCTTTTCAGGCTGTAATTTGGGCGGATTTTTTTAAACGTGCACACGTTTTAAAATCAGGATATTTTTTTTTTTGTATATTTTTGTATTTTTCTCTGTAGATTCTGATTATATATTATTCTAGGTATATAAAAATATAAAGTTCTTTTTAATATGTCGTTTAGTTTATTAATAATATCCGATTGAAAGTAATGCAGACGATTATGAGTTCCACTGAGTAACAATTTATCTACCCAGTAAATGGTCTATTTATCATATTGTTTTGTAAATTATGTCATTTTATTTGGTTATGTGCAAGCTAATTAATTAAATAAAGTGTCATTTAATATCATTTATTAGAATCACTAAGTGCTAAACCGTATATTGTCTCCTCTGACTAACGTGTGACAATTTAACTTCCTTTTTTTCTTTACAACTATTCAAAATTGCCATTAAAACTCTTCATAAAATTATATATCGCGCACACAATAATAACTTTTACGGAAATCATAATAGTAAATACCTAATAGCAAAAAATCTAATAAAAATGCCGGGTTTTCGTAATTCCAAATAATGGACAGTGACATCAGTGGAATGCCAAAATTACTAAGTGGAAAAGTAAGGCTCTGATTACAATGCTTAAGTTTACATGCAGAACAAGTATCGTCTACTGATATGTATATTTAAATAAAATACATTATTATGAAATATATTTTTTATTAACGTTAAATCACACAGTCTTTACTATCAGCCTTGTTCATAATTATCGAGACTCTGTAGTAACGTTTTACGCATGTGAAACTGCAGGGGTCAGCTAGTACAAAATAATTTCCAAGTCGTTTTTATTATCATTGAGATCAAATAAAGTAGTTTGTACTATATAAAATAAAAAAAAACTAGCTAATACTCTAAAAATATGAATAAGTCTAACAGAAAATCGAAATTTATTAAAAACTAGCTGTGCCCCGCGGTTTTACCCACGTAATTCTCGTTTCCATGGGATTACCGAAATAAAAAGTATCCTATCCAGATTATAACCTACCTGTTTGCCAAATTTCACCCAAATCCATTTAGCCGTTTGAGCGTGAAGCAGTAACAAACACTAATGCACAAACACATAGAAACTTTCGCATTTATAATATTAGTGTGATATCTATTGATAAAAAATATACTCGTGCATGGAAAAAATGGTACAGGCGTAACTACTAAAACATTCACCATGAATACAGCTTTATCGTTCCACTGGGTAACAAATTATTCCAATGACTAACATTTATACCAAAGTTAGTCAGTGGAAAGTAACGGTTTTTTGCCAACGACACCATTTAAGCGTTTATTTTCATAATTTATATCATAAACGAACAAAAAAATTTACCATTCAGTAAAATGTTGAATGATTTATCATCTAAGAGGCATAAAACAAATGAAAAATTGTTAACTTATCTGAAAATCACCGTTTATCAATGGAAAAATACAGGGCACTTGCAACTAGACGTTTACCTTACACTAAATTTCTGTCGAAACTGATGCACAGAGAATTTCGAAGTGATGTTCCACAGATTGCTGTATAATGTTGCCACCGATCAGAAAAAACTATTATTACAGTAGAATTTAAATAAGTCGCCCATAGTTGCATTTCTCAGTGGAAATTCCACCTTGTTCAAAAATAAAGACTTTTATTAAAAAAAATATTTCAATTCCGGTAACTACTTAATGTTATTAATATTAATTATTTCGGTAAGGTATATTTCTAAGCTTTTAAATGACACCTTTTCTTAATCAATTATATTTGTAATTTTCTCGTAATTATAATTTTATGGTTACGAAAATGACGGTGGACATGTCATTTAACGACATTTACAAAACTGTATCACTCAAAATTTAATAAATTAATTTAGTAATTAAGAAAGTGGAATAATGAAAATACAGCTAAAGCCATATATTATATTTTGGACATCAAAGATAAATTATGACAAAAGGGGAGTGTAAAAAAAATAATAAAGTTGTTGGACACGTAAAAAAAGCAATGTGCACGTTTGTAAAAATCCGCCCATTTACGTGGTGATTCTATGTAAATAGCGTGGTATCACTGGACTAAATACTGGTTAAATTATTTTTGATAGCAGTCTATTAGGATCATTATTTTTCATGTAAGTATAAAACTCCCTCGATGGTCTAGTGGTTAGCGTGTGCACCTGTCACCGCAAGGTCTTGGGTTTGATTTCAAGGTAAGGGCAAAGTGTTTTACAGTTAAGTAGTAGCACGGAGTTGGAATTATAACTGGTGGATTGCGATTGGCTCACCCCCTTTCCCATGTGACCTAAAAATAACAGGTGAAATGTGGGTGTTGAATACTTCTGCCACACCCTTCCGGGTAATATAGTTAGTCTAGCCTTATAATATATAATATTTATAAATATTTCGGTATGATTGTATTTGTGTATATTAGAATCGTGTATATATAGATCTATATATTATTTATAAATTCTAAATAGTTTATTTTAAGTTGTTTTGTTCATAAAGTTTTTAAATAAATAAAATAAATATAGGCGTGATGTAATGTTATGTTATGATAATATGTTATTTTTTGGCTAAGCGGCCCAAAATCTTAAATACAGCTCTATGGTAAGTTAAACAGTGATAATAATAACCTACAGTCAATAACCAACCTCTTAATTTAAACTCACTCAGTAAATATCTACATAAATATCGATAAATTCACCCCAAACACTATCGACCCCAGCTCGTTGGGTTGACGGAATAATGACGCGCCTACCTACGCCCTCCATTCACAAACCAAGTCCACAATAGCCAGCAAATAGCCATTATTAACGTTGCAAGGGCCCAGTCTATTAATACCATAGGCCTGTGGAGGCCTATAGAGCCTCTTTTGGGCCCGGACGAGGCGATTATTGGGTCCTCGTATTGATATTGTAAATTGGAATAGAAAGCAGGACCTTGATGTGCGACAATTTTCTAAGAAAGTTATCGGGAGAAATGTTTGGAGCAGGGATTACTGCGCACGATGTTTAGTTTACTTTAGATTTAAATATCCTTTATATCTCACCGGCTGAGCAGGAAAAAAAGATCTTTACCGTTACATGATGCAATGTGTAATCTGTATGTTCTTGTAGTTCACCCGCCATCATTTATTAAGCGCATCTCTGTAAGTAAAAGTACATGAATATAGACCACCGCACAAACTACCACAAGCCATGCAAACCTATTAAAATTAAGAATTAAAATTTACAACAGTTTATAAATGGGTAATATGTTCAGGTAAGTTTGTAATGTCTGTCCATCAAATTATAGAATCTTTCACTGACTAACCAAGTCTCCTTTAGAATGACTCTTATTACATCCGACTAACAAACAACGCGTGACGCTACGGTAGCCAGTCTAAGATAAATTGTGATGTATTTATAGCCAAACCATAAGCGCAATTCCCAACATCAACCACACGATTCATCCTTCGACCACCGCCATGTTCATACAAAAAACAACTCCGCACAATAAACGTCCATTATTTCCCGTCACAGTTCTTACAAAAACATTTTTTTCGTACAATTGTGCAATGATCACAACAGACTATAAATAAAACACGCCCATTTTAAACAACATTGTGCGAATTCGGCATTCAATTTGGTTTTATCAAAATACTGCACGCAGAGACAAAAGGCTTGTGTTCGGATTTCGGTATTTTTTTTTTGATATCAACGCTCTATTAACAAAAAACTGATAATAATACACTGCCTAACCAAGAAATGTCAAATTTAGATTGACAGTTTTATGATTTCATTGTTATTATTTGCTTTGTTATACGTGCATTTATCGTTTAACTCGAATGTTGATTCTGTATTGTAATTAATGCAAATGAGAACATCATAATGTACAACGTTACACTATCAAACATAAGCGAATACTGAATTATTAAGGACTGAATTAAGTGCATATTTTTTTGGGAATACTTTCATCTAGAAAGAAAGAAAGGTTCAATATTTATTTAGCTAACAAAATGAGACACACAAATGACAAAATACAAGAAAAATACACACACACAATTTAGTAAATATAGTCACAGTCCGCTAAATAGACCCTCAGCATATTGCCAGATTAATGTTTTAAATTTAATTTTATTAGCGATTTAAATTTTAACCGGGCCGTAGTGACTGCATGGATGCCGGAATATACTACAATTTACTTTATACATAATATTATTATGTTATAAAAAATAAAACATAAAACAATAACATACATATTTAAAAAGAAAAAGAAAAGGAGTTTTTTTTTCTTTTGATGAAACTGGTATTGAACACAAACTACTAGTTAGCTGAAGGTGAAGGAGAAAAAAAACGGATGACATATTTTAGCAGCAATATGAGATAAGAGAGGGAGAAAGGATTTGTTTACTTAAGCAGTGACCAAATTTAAGCCATTTCCGCAAACGTTGCCAAAAATATGCTGTCAATCTTAAAACCCTTTTCTATTGTTTCTCAAAAAAAAAGTTGCAACTTTCTGCATTTCTTAAGACGTATTTGTTCAGGTAGCAAAACATCCGTAACAATTTGTCAAAGGAATATTCGCCAACTGAGAATAAAATTCATTACGCAAACATCTGGTTTGCTCAAGGGCTCATTGGTAAACTGCGGTCTGGGCCCAAAGGCATTCATACTTCGATTAATCCGACGATAAGAGTCACAGGGGCTTACAATGTGTGTCCTACAGATTCCAGATCAAAAGCCGATAAACACATTTGAGGTAGAAAAATGTTTTTTTGAGTGAGTTATCAACTTATCAGCGATCTCTTTGGTGTTTGGCGGGAGCACGTGTTTTGACTGGTTATTATATTTTGCAGACACAGGCGGCTTGTGGCACAATTGTGGTTCATTTTTTGGTGATCTTATCGTGCCAGAACCATCTGAGGTTAAGTACGACATAACGTGGTAACAGTTACATGATGTTACGTAACTAAGTACACTTGGGAGATAATAGAGGACAATAGCAATGAGATGAAAACGATGAGACAATGGAAGAATGCAAAGGATATCAAATTTTATTTTTAGTTTAATGCCCCTCTTATAAGTCTAGGTTAGTGATACGGACAAAAATTGTAAATAATAAAACATTCAATAAATTTCAGACATTGTTGCCCTGTAGATAATTATATTTACTACTCAATACTTTTGTACATTATAGACATTACATAACATAACATCACGCCTATATTACCCAGAAGGGTGTGGCATGTTTAGGTCCCATGGGATAGAGGGTGAGCCTATCGCCATGCACCGAGCACAATTCCAACGCCGAGCAGCTATTGTAAATTTTGCTGTATATTATAGAATTATGTTAATTTATAGGTAGAACAGCATTAGAAACATAATATTCAAGGATAAGAGTATGCATTTGCAAAAAAGAACTTTAAATTAGATTTTTCTTTACAAAAAGTACGGTTCGGATCAATTATTTCACTCACTGCACGTGGTACGGAATTAATTTCACATTTAGCTTGTGATCTTAACTTTATAGAGTTTTTTTAAGAAACAGTAGTAGAATACACTTCCAGAATACATTTATAACCATGTCACTGGACAACATTTGACATATAACCTCAATACATTAAGCTCTTTACAAGAGTCTTCTAAGAAAGGTGCACAAATACAATACATTTTAAAGCGTAGATGCTCAGATTAATTGCTAACAAGGACACGGGCATCGTGTGTGGCTGCCCTTTGAAGCATACTGATCAAAATCACGATAATGGCCCAAAAGTTACTGAGCGTTATAAAATTCCTCAAAGCTACGTCACGATGTCATTACATACCAGTTCTTTGTTGTTCCACTATGATGCTTGATTATCTAAATGTGTTGTGTAATAAAAGGTTAGAACTCTTTTCATAAAAGATAGTAGTATAGTAGTTTTTTAAAAGTAAGTTTACTAGACGAAGGAATTTTGTTTTTATTTTATTTTTGTTCGACATTTAGTTCATTAATTAGATTTAGAAGCTAAAAGAATATTATTAGAACAAAATATAAGCTCTTGGCAGGATGTGATTTTTTTTAACTGGATGGTGTATCAGATATTTTGTTCAATAGATGGCAGTGTGTGCGGATATGTTTTGCAGCAGATGACAAGTATTCCTACAAGTTGCTTCAGTAGCACGGATTTACAAGAAGATATGAATGAGATAAGTAGTTGTAGAAGTGTCGGCAATGCTGCTAGTGATTATGGCCATAAAAAGTTCCAGTTACTTTGACTTCCCCTTAATTGTTTCTAGTGACTGAGATGAATAAGAACTTGCATCTCTTCTAAGCGCTTAGCAGAGATAAATTAAGACTAGGAGTATTTTAACACTGAATAACTCTTAAGATATTTTAAGCTCCAAACGGCCTGAAGTGTAAACGCCGGCAATTTCAACAAAGCTTCCATTCCTATTGTTTGGAAGCGTGTAGCATCAAATTAATTATTTTCTCCGGAAAATAAATAACATTTTTCATATTCAGAGATTTTGCTAGCATTATCAGGGTAAATAATGAATTATTCGTTTTGACGTGACATCTTCTTATTCCACGTGTTGTTTAGGATTTTATTTGTAAATGTTTTTTTTTGGTTAAAAGGAGACGTTGAGCGTTATTGTGCGACTGCTGTTGACAGAGTATTTATACAAACAGTCCTGCCTGGGGTCTATTGTTGCAACGACCTTTAATCTGCCGAAAACAATTTCGCACGAATTGTTATGTTCAGTCATTGTGAGCTTTGTTTGTCCTGCTCAATCGAATGTTTCATTTTAGGAGCCTTGAGGTTAATCTGAACTCTAAGCTCTTGTATTGAACCGTGAATTTCACGAACTGGTATTGGCTGCTCGGTCTTTAGCTATAAATGAAAATTAGGTCAGTAATTAAAATATATATACAAAAGTTTTATTTTCAAAACTAAAGTTTTTTCTATAACTGAAAACGTTATCGTGCTGGAATTATAAATAGTATAATAAAAACATCTAAATGCATTTCATGACTAAGAGCTCACATTGAATTTCAGCAAAAATAAAAACGAAAACACTAAAAGTATATTACCCGTTGCTAACGAATTCTTATAAATAAATATTCTTAGCCACAATTTCACAGGTCTTAGATAAACCTTATTAACAGGATAAGCAAAATAACACACATAAATGAAAGTAATAGCTGTAGAGGAACAGGGTGTGATGTTCCTCCACCCCAAAGGGAGGACCAGGCTCGGTGGTATTGCCTGGCGGACACTGTCCAACGGTAGAGTATTGAAAGTGGTATATATAGTCACTTGCTGTGAACATTTCGTTATCGCGATTCAGCGCTCTTTGACAGTTGTCACGTGTGTGTCACTTCTTGATGTTGTCCATGTTATCCGTCATTTTATGTGCGGAGACCGCCACAATAGCTGTGTTCTTTTTCAAGTGTTACTTGTGTCGCTTTCTAATTCGGTCAAGTTACATTTTATTGGTCGTATAAGGTCTTTTCGGAGCCTTTAAAACTGGTCCTGACACTCTTTATGATTATAATAATAAAATAAATAAAATAAAAATAAAAAACCTTTTATTTCGTTGCAGAATTTCAATAACAAAATTAAAAAGAAAAACAGTTTAAAAAATTTGAAAGTTTTTTGTTAGTATGCACTGCTTAAAAATTCTATGTTAGTATATTTTTTTTTCCTTATTAAAATATGATACATGATTACATGCTATTGTGTGCATGTATCTGCAAGAACCCATCTGCAGGTGAGGGCCTCCTCCAAAGAAATCCAGTCCTCTCTCGATTGGGCGATTTTAGGCCAGTTGGGCCGGCAATTTTTTTAATTTCGTCTTCCCAGCTTGCCACAGGTCTGATGATTATAATAAGATGAACTATGGTATCTTTGCACTTCATTACATTAAGCTATCAAAGTCATTGTTCAAAAGCAGATGCCTATAAACAAACATTCGTATAGCTTTGGAGTTTACAGATTATTAATACTCAGATGAGTAATAATAATCTTGGTTAATTGATAATGTTGTATGTATTAGTAATTGACTTGTAGCCACTGGGCATAACTAAATTCAATTAGAGATAATGATATTGATCATTGTGCTTATAAGCTTGATTAAATGGTATTAAAGCTTTGAGACTGCTAAGTGGAATAAGTTGCATTTATATTTTTAATGTAATAGTTCTAGGTGGTCATTTATTCACATCTAAAAATCATGAGATTCATTAGTTCAGGCGCAGCATACGAAATCACATTAAATTTAAATATAACAGGTTAGATGTAGATGCTATACACACCTCTGTCACATCCTTTTGGGACATATATAATGTTGAAACTGAAACCTGTTATTGAAACCAAATATGCACCTACCACTTTTTAACTCTGCATCACCCTTTTTTTTTTGTCGAGGGTGGAAATCTTCAACTAGATACCTCACCGCATGAAAAGGGTGCGAAGAGGTTATGTGAGGTTGCCGGGACTCCGACGAGTCTAAATCCCCCCCCGGTGTCCGGCCTCGATGCGTGTCGAAGGGCCCCGGGATGTCTGATAGAACTCTCTGGTGCCCCTCTGCATATTGCCATAGCACGTCCCCGGGACGGCTCGCCCGCCCCGTCTGCTCGCGGTTCGCGACGGCACCAACTCTGCATCACCCTAGGTTGACTGTTAGACAATGCCTTTGGCATTAAGTCCGCCTTGTACATTTTGTTGTGCTAAAGTTAAATAAATACATAAATCTTATTAGTAGATATTAACGATCTTTTTTTGTCTCCTTTGATTATTATGCGCGATGATGGTAATTTAAGCGATATCACATTACTAAAATTTGAATTGCTTACAGTAACGTAAATATGTTCTAAAATATGCATGTATTGTACATATTAAACTTTCTCCTGAGTTAGTTTATTTAATGTTTAAAATTATATATAAATCCGTTGCGTAATTCAAAAGAGTTAACCGCACAAACAACATACCTAGCGCCTAAATAAATATTTAGAGCAATATATATGTTTGATAGTCAGTAAAGATGACAATCGGCTGTATCCAGTTTATTAAAAACAGGGGTACTTTTCTTTAGACGTTGCAACTTCTCCTTTAGCCCAAAAAATACTTTTGAAATAAAATAAAATTAAATTGCACGCTATCAAAATCGTTCGTGATTAAATTACTTTTTGAAAGCTGAAATTAACGCTAATTATAACAATTCAAAAATAATATAGCACTTTATAGCAGTAATTCAGATGTCAGAAACTAGAGTTTTATTCACACTTTTATGAAAACTCAAGAAAATTTATGTGCAAGCATTTTTATTTCGTATCGTAATTCAAAGATTTCAGTGCAGTCGTAAAGGATAAGTTTTATAGTTATATCCGATGTTTGTTTATGGATCACGCGTGTGTAATTAGCCGCCTTGGCTTTGAATGGAGAACCCACCAAATTATTGTAGTATCAAACAAACAATCAACATCTATAATGAATGATATATGACTATTAATTTACTGAATGGACACAGCAATTGTGCTCTCTAATGAACCAGCCAGTCGCAACTGGAATTAAATGTCATACGTGCTTTGCGTATCAATATGGCCAAAACACGAAGACCTATATCGATTGTCTAATTTTACTTATGTTGAATTGAACCGCGGTCCGATAGGGTCACTGATGTACTGGTTATCGCTAATATGCTGACTTATTTGTATATAGGGATGAATTGTTAGGTTATGTACACAACTAAACCCGATTTCACCAACGCGTTATATAAACTATAGCTATCAATTGCTCTGTCCTCTACTAACATTGAATGAGAGAAGGAAATCAATATACGGGCTTAAGAAAACTGCTGTTTAAGAAGTTTAGTGAAATTGGGCCTAAGTTTTACTTAATAATGATAGAGCTAGTTAACAAAGATTTTCTTTTTGTAAACGAATAGCATTCACAAAGATTCATACTTGCATTATAGCTTGCAAATACTATTTGAAATGTCTTTAATATTACTGTCGTCCCCTTTCTTAGTTTTTACCAATACAGGGTGTAAGTGACATCGTGATAAAGCCGCTTACCAGTGTATACTGTACACGATTTCAAGACGTTGGACGCAATTTTCCACACTTTGGAATTTTTTTTACATTTTAGACGTTATTATAAAACTCAAATGTAGGAAAATACAACACTTTATAGTGACTGGAGTTTTTTGATTTTTTTTAGATTTATTAATCTAATTTAATTTATATTTTATTTAATTTAACTGATAATTATTTTAATTTTGAATTATTCTACTCTGTATCAAATAGCAGAGAAATAAACTCTTAGTTAAGGTGGTTATAACCTCAAGAGGAAATCATAAAAAAAGTGACTGAAGCTGTTAAAATTTTTGATTAGAGCAATCTGCAATTGGGATTTTTTTATCGGAAAATTACAAATGTGGAATCTAGGGTAACGTTACTTTTCCATAATCAGTCAGAAATATCGCAATAAACTAAAATTTTCCTTAAAATAATCATAAATTGCCCTAGTGGTTTTTTTGCACCACTGAGAATCATTTACTGACTTGCTGATGAATAGCTTCGTCACGACGTCATTTACACCTTATATACATACCACGGGTGAAAGCCAGTATACGCAATTTTTCATGTTATTTTAATCTGAATAATCCATTAAATTCAGTGTTATAATAGGAACAAACATGGACAGTGATGTCCAATGACACGCTCTGAGTTGATTAGTTTACGTAGCGCTGTCGCCTGTTTGGTTCAATTTATTGGAATCAATATAATTGGTAATTCAATGCAATTCCCCGTCCAGTTAAATTGAAATATCAGTTGAGTGAAATTATGATGGATTGTGTTGTTGTTGATTGATATTATTGTTGACAATAAATCGTGACTCATATTATTGTTGGGACGAGGCTTTGGGTGTTTACGTCGACTTCCGTGGGTCTATTGTGATTGTAGCCTCATTATAGACTCTCCTTTTGGCCAATAGCGTCCATAAATAGGAGCAGTCGGCTGATTGGGAGTGACTTGACATCATCCGGATCCAAGATATGACGTCCCAGAATGAAGCTTCGTCTATGAATCAGTGCCTTTTAGCTGCAAAAGAAGTGCAGCGGTGTTTCCAAATGGTATAAGTACTTTTTGTAAAGAAGTCCTGGAAGTCACAGCATGCAAGTTGTTGTGCATTTTACTTTTTTGGTGACTTCAAAAAGGAAGATGTTCAGCTGTGTTTTTGTATGAGATTATTATTAGCTATTTTTTGTGTAATTACGATTTTAATAAGCATTTAAATTATATCGAGGCAGTCTTGATGGTGTAATGGTTAGCGTAAGGGCCCCTCAATTCGTTATTTGTGAACGTGAACGTGAGTTGGAATTGTACCCGGTGGACGACGATAGGCTCACCTCCTATCCCATGCCACCTAAACATAACAGGTGAAGTGTGGGTGTTGTACACCTCTGCCACACCCTTCTGGGTAATAAAGGCGTGATTATGTTATGTTGGTAAATTATATTGCGTAATCCATGTCGATTTACATCAAATTTTAGATTTGTATGACCTAATTTGCAGATCGTGCGGAATTGGTACTAATTTATATACAGAGCCGTGCTGTCACTTCTCAAATGGGACTTATAATATTGTAAATAGTTTGTATGCTAACTTACTGTCAAAATTGGTTAACAACTAAACATTTGGTTCGTACTCAGGTCTGATAAGCTTTATTTCTAATTAAAACTTTCTTAACAATTTTAGACCTGAGGGCTATATCATTTCTATAAGTTACATAAAAACTGACCAAGTGCGAGTCGGAATCGCGCACCAAGGGTTCCTAACCATTATCTATAAAAACCGCATAAAATCGTGTCTGTTGTATGATACCCTTAAATATTTATTTTTTATTTTTTAAGTGTAAGATATTCTTTTATTAAGTTAAAATTTCATAAATAATTCAAGCTGTTGCCGTTATCAATATCGAGCAAAAAAGTCATGTTTGCTGTACCTATCCCATTTAATTTATTCGGTTTTTAGTAGGTTATTTTCTTACTAATTATTAGATATTACGGGGTATTTACCAGTTTTATCGTGAACAAGGAGATTGCAACATCTCTGAAATATTGAAATAATTTGCTACAACAAATATACATGGTAAATATCCCGTTATATCTAATAATTAATAGGTATTTGTTGTTATAGCTGCAACAGTTATACAAAATCTATAAATTGTTTAACTGTCTAGCTGAGTAATAGGATACTGTTTTTATACTTTGAGGACGTAACCCTAAAAGCTATAGAAATAGTGTTTTCTTTACTTTAGTTATTTCTGAAGTTATGATTGGTTTCTAAGTAATCAAGTGTTTAACTCAAGGGAGTTTGGCCAATCTCTCTGGTTCTTATTCTCGGTAGTCTACAGTTTGTTTGCTCTCAATATGATTGTTTAGTTGAGCTCTGCACCTGCGGTATAGACTATTAGAGAAGTTGTCGATATAAAAATATGTACCTATGTTATTTATGCACAGAATGCAAATGCACCATTAGATTCGTACATAATCAGAAATCAGAAATCAGAAATCAGAAATCAGAAACATTTACCTACCTGATGGTACGTGATAATTACAGCCCATGGACATCAAATTTATGTACATATTCGAATTGATGATATAATATTACTCTATGTATGTATTCACACATATTCAGCACATAACTTTTTTAACTCTTACTTTCTTATGCACCTACCTTTGTTCTTTCTGCATCACCTTAAGGTTGACTGGTAGAAAATGCTTATGGCATTAAGTCCGCCATTGTACTATATTTTAAGTGCAAGAAGTTTTAAAATAAAAATAAAATAAAATCAACAATCTACAAAAGTTGGTTGTTAATGCGTCGCTTTATCTGAAATCTACGATGTTATGTTACTCACCACGAAACTGGCCAACGGTAGTGCAATCATTATTATTTGGCTACAGATTCAATGGTGATGCAAATCTCGAGATTGTAAATGATCATGGGCTATATTTCTCACTAACCATCAGGAGCACAACACCCTTTAATAATAAATAAAATAAAAAAAACCCGCTGTCAAAAATTCAAGAAATATCTTCCACATCACATGAAAAGAAAGCATTTCTCTTTTCTCTCCTATCACAAACCTAAAAGTTGAACACGAATGAAGTTAATGTAATCTTATTAAGTGTTACCTGCGCTTTCCCATCGCAGCGATGATCTGTCTATGTAGACCATTGTTGGGGTTTTGAAAGGCGCGACCCAAATATTGTCACAATGGACTGAGTGCCTAAGGGACAAAGAACTGCGTATAATTAATGACTGAGACCACGAAATGTTGTCGTCTTGCGACTGCTATGAGCGGATCAAGGATTGAAAGATGAGTGGAGAGGTGGTTGATATATATTTTTTTTATGTACCTTTTTATAGCAGCAAATGACTTCACTTCGGTGAAGGGTCAAACGTAGCGTATAAATCTATTTTGATTGTCTCATCAATACGTCAATTATCATATTTTTGATTGAGTTTTTATATCCATTTGAGAGTTTTATAATGTTGTAGAGGAACAGGGTGTGATGTCCCTCCACCACAAAGGGACAGCTATCCGCCAGACAATACCACCGAGCCTGGTCGGAGGATCCTCCCTTTGTGGTGGAGGAACATCACACTCTGTTCCTCTACATAACATTATGCCTATATTACCCAGAAGGGTGTGGCAGAGTTGTACAACACCAACATTTTACCTGGTATGTTTAGACCCCATTGGATAAGGCATGAGCCTATCGCTATCCACCGGACACAATTCCATCCGTGTTGCTATTGTCTGAATAGTTCTTGAATTTCCTGACGGAAAGCTCACAAATAACACTTTGCCTGACCCGGCCATCGAATCGCATACGTTAACTGAGAAAAGAGACTTAAAATGAGTATTATATATTAAAAAAAAAAATATAGATACTAAAGTTTATGTAAAAATGAAGATCAGTTTTCAACAACATATTACAATAATTATAAAAAAACTACGTGAGTAGTTTAAATAATGTAATCACTATAAATATAGTGATTCTACTGGCAAACAAAATATTTCATTATTATAAAATAAAATAAAATATATAAAACTACGCATCCGTGAATTAAATTCTTGTTGCAAAAAGTTAAATCACATTTAAAAATGGGTAATTAATAACGAATATATGAATTCATATTACGACTCCACTGCACGTTTGTGCCGCGTCGTCCCACACCGAGTCTCATATCGTTAGATTAAGATAAAACTAAAACAATAATCCTTTTCATTTCCACAGTCCTTTATTTCAACCACCATGTTCGTATAGACGATGTCTTCATATCTTCAAAAGTCGACAAAAATCTGTGTGGGATGTACTTTGGAACTATCTTTATGTCTTTTGTTGTCATGTCACTATTAAGCAGAGCATAAACTCTGATGAAATGTAGACTTAAGTAGATGATATAGAGGTAATGATACCTCTATATCATCTACTTAAGTCTACATGACTATGACTTTGAAACTAGAATCGAGGTCTTACAATTTGTATTAACATTGATATTACGCTAACTTTGACATCCTTCTTGGCTCATCACTGGAGCTTTTTTTAAAAAAAAGATGCCCGCACTTGTAATAACTCCTGTGTCGCGGGGATGTTCACAAACATACAATACACACTCAGAGCACACCCTGAGTCAGAACAAATCTTTACGGATCACCCAATTTGTTCCGTGTACATCCCGTGTGGGGATCAAACCCGCAACACCACCGCTGTTGAAAACGGCGAGGTGACCGCTTTAAGAACTATGCCAACCGTGCACTCAATTTTGCACTGAATTGAAGGGTGTATTTGCTATAGCAGTCTTTATAGGGTAGCCGTTGCTTTGTTAGCTAAAACATGTTTTTAAAATGTATTGTTTTTGTTTCAGTCAAGATGAACTCATACGTTTTACGATCATCTTGAAAACTTAATGTTTCTTTAATTTTTATTATGATTGTGATTTATTGCTCAATGCACTGTTTCAGAAACTTTTGGACTCTTAAAACTGTGAGACCATTTTTAAATTGTATTATTTGTCTGATAGCCCACTAAAGCTATGGTAAGTTGTTATTTTTAGCCCCAATTTCAAAGGCGTTAGATAAACCTTATTTGCAGGATAAGTATATAATACGAGTACAAATAAATGAAAGTGACAGCTGTGTTTTTTTTTCAAGTGTTACTTGTGTCACTTATAATATTCGGTCAGGTTATATATAAAAGGGCGGTTAAGATCTATCCGAAAACTTAGAAGCTAGCCTTTAGTAAACGCAAATAATTGATAGAACAGAATGCTTTTAGCTTCAAACACTTAACCAATCAAACCAGCCAGTTTTCACCGCCTAACCAATTACGAACAATGGTTCCTCACTTAATAAATGAGCAATAATAAATAACTACGAGATACAAACCAAACAACTGCAAAATCTATTTCGAACTTTGCAAAATGAAGGCACAAAAAACCTCAGACGCCGACAAGGAACATCCTTTTAAGTATTCGGAATTGCTTGGAGTCTTTGATTCGCTATTTACCGGAGTTCTCAGTGCGGCTTCTTAATAAAGCAAAGGTGTTTAATTGGCTGACAAACTGCTCGCGAAGTAATTACGTCTTGGCTGGCAACGGTTCAAACAACGCGTCAATCTGGTTGGATAGGGATGAGCCATTCAGACTCTAAATAATTAATTTAAAAATGTGTCTTTTTTATTGATTTATCTTATAGGCGGATAATAAGCTCGTAACTGAGTTGAAGCCGCGCGAAGCGATCTATGTTACAAGTTAAGCTATACTTACCGCGGTTGGCCGATGGATGGGACACAGATAACGAGTTTTTGTCGGTCAAAGCTGCGTATTTATGATTTATAGCAGCCGTAACAGGTAGTCAAAGACCTGAAAGTTTGACAACTAGTCTAACAAAGAGAATGGTATCACCTCGTTCTGGGTTGTGGAGGTCTAATAGCAGACGCTCCACGTAAAATATTGATATTCATCGGTTAGACTAAAAGCCGACCCAATTGTAATTGGGAAAAGGCTTGAAAGGCATTGATTGATGCATGTAACAAATACAACTATGTAGTTGCAGATATATCTGCAACAACTTCGGAATGCTACATTAGAAGGTAGTAGGTACATATTATATTTATTATTATTTATTTATCACAAGAATAAAAAATAATATTCTTAGTGAAATTAATAGCATATTATTATGCAAACATTTAAGTAATTTTAAAGCAATTTTGTACTCATCGGTTTTTTTTAATATGACAAAATAAAAAACATTATTTAAGATGCAACTTTTGATATAAGACAACTTTATTACCTGCTATTTAATCTAAATGTAACATTTAATTTAATCGCCCAGCGAATAAGCATTGCCATTCAACGTGGCAATGCTGCCAGCCTTCTGGCCACGGTATCCGCTGTGGACAGTGATGCGGAGGAATTTTATGACGCATAATGTATTTAATTATTTTATTTCATTTTATTAATTAATTTATTGATTGTATATTGGCAAATTATATTGTAATATTCTACAAATAAATTAGGATGTCACAACAATGTTAATTACCAAAAAAAAAAAAAAATGTAACATTACTTCGTTAAAAATAAAGATAAAATAATTTTATTGATATATTTGCCAATACTTCAGTAACAACCATCCCTAAAGTGAAGTAAATTTCGCCAACACTTCAACTGTCAAAGAACGGCTTCATACTGCGTCGTGCGGTTAGCAGCTATTACAGTGTGCGCCGTAAGCGATTGCTTTTGCTGCTGTCGGTACCGCTTCTACATCAATTACTTTAGAATCAGAAACGTTTTAATTCAGCTCCTTTGCAAGTAGGAAATTAAAAACGCCATAATTTTACTGCATTGCCCCATTTTTGGGCACGCGAGTGTGGTTTTTGTGCTCAAATATTTGAAACGCTGAAATAAAGACTAAATTATATGAAACAGGCACTTTTTAAATGTTTTTAAAATGCTGTGATCTACCATATACATATTACTTATAACGCTGGCGCTATTATATGCCTTATTACAAAATATTGTCTCTTAAAATTTAAGTCTTATTCACTTATTTTATCAACAAATGTAAACCTTATCGTCAAAGGAAATATTTGACAAATGGGTTATGAATATTCTTTGCTGATAGTACATAAATGTTTCATTATTAGAAAATAAATCACGCTTGACTTGAAAACCATTATAATATTATTGATTTATACTCATATCTATGTTAAAAGGACTTAACGATGTTTAATATGCTATGAATAAAGAACAGAAATAGCGGCTATTGAAATAATATACTACAATTGTAAATAAAAATAATTGTAATAAATATACTAGTGTGTAATTTTAAATGTTTGGATATCCCATAACACATATTTGTTACTATGACACATAATGATAATATGTTTCATACATGTATTTTTATGTTGTTACATATTTAAAAGTAGATTTCCTATGAACTCACAGTACATGGTAGTGACCGTAATTTATATTTTTTCTGTACTGATTTTAAGTGTTATTGAAATTCAATTTCAATTCTTTAATTCTTTAATATTTCCTTTTGATATCTTTCTTAGTTTACATATTTTAATATTACTATTAGTTAAATATCACTCAGTACTTCAGAATATTATCATCAAGCCGGCATGATAAAGACAAATTAAAACTATTCCAAAACTGTAGCCCAACACTTGGACCCGTCACAATAAAACACATAATTTCTTATTTTTTACCCATCAAAAACACCTGGTGGTGGCAGTTCCTTACCACCTGCAACACCGGATGGGTTGGCAACCTTGTAACCCTTTTCACGCTTTTTTGGTCATCTCAGGAAGAGCGCGGTGGTCTCAAAAAAGAAACCGAAAGGAAGAATCAATTAAATAAGACTTAATTAAGATTTAAGCTCACTTTCGTTTATTTTTTTTTTTATGGCCCTTTTTACGTCAGTAAATCCTGTGCCGTCGGTCAAAATGGTTCCACGTCAAAATATTTTACTTTACATAAATGTTTAGTTATAAATATCTAAATACTTTACAATTAATGTGATCAGTTGGTATAATTTAATATGTTACTGTAACAGCCCGGTCCGTGAAAGGAGCCTTCCCGAGTGACGTACACAACGATTCCTTACGTCCGGCGCTCCCTGGGTAATTCGCGAGTTCTTTAAAGCGAATTGGCTAATCCTTTTACCACGATGGCAAATCAAAATAAAATTTGACTCAGCCATCGACACGACGAAGAAGAAGAAGTCCAGTGAACGGACTGCGGTCGCCAACTCCAATATCGATTATGAATGTATCGGACATTATACAACTTTGACACAATGGTTAAGAGGAATTTAACATAGATTAGGCAGTACACTAAGCGATTCTGTAACAGACGATTGATAACTGCTTCGATGGTCTGTCTAGTGGTTAGCGTATGCACCTGTCACCACGGTCTCGGGTTCGATTCCCGGATCGGGCCAAGTATTATTTTTGAACGTCAGGAAATTCATAACAGCAGCACGGAGTTGGGATTGTGCCCGGTGGATGGCGATAGGCTCACCCCTTATCCCATGGGACCTAAACATAAAAGGTGAAGTGTGGATGTAATATAGGCGTGATGTTATGTTCTGTTATTATATCGAAAACCTTCTTCTAAAACCAAAAGCAGATAATCAGGTCAAAGGTGTGAGAAACTCCGCAATATTAAAAGCTCCCTAAATTATTCAATTTGTTTGCACCTTTTTAGGATTAGCTTCGTATTACCATTTAAAATTGAAGAGAATTTCATACGAGCATACAACGTTTGTAAATTTAACAGTTATGATAAAGTCATTTCATGAAATATGGCTATAAATTAGCGAGGTTTGACAATGTGTAGAGATTAAGAGATTTGTAAGTAATCAAAATCAAAAATCATTTACTGTCTCGAAAATTAGTACAGTTGTGTTTGATCCCTGGGCTCCACACTAGGATAACCTGTGTCGTGGAGTCCAGTCTCTTTCGGCCCAGTAGACAATATTTTTACAAGGTAATAGATTTAATTTTATTATAACTTACATATAAAATTGAAATAGTACAGTACAATACAAAGAGAGGTTTGTGTGTGTGTATTTGTGTGTGTGTGTGTGTGTGGATATGACTGTGTGTGTGCATGCCTGTGCGTATCTGTATATACTTGAGTGTGCGAGATTTATATAGCTTATGACGTTTTTTTTTTTTTATTATTATTTAGTTGTTTCAAATTTTAGTACCTACACAAAATATATATAATAGTTTCAGCTTTAATCTTTTGATAAGTTAGTTAAGTTAATTTGATGAGTAATGTTAAAGTTGATTCTTAAAGCGAGGCAATCTTTAATCATTGACTTTGGTAAATATGTTAAGGTACTTATTAACCTCAATGTGACACCTTGACGTCACCATAGAGTATAATAAACAAGATAAACAAATAATAAGTAAATATTCCATAACTTACACACAACGCCATCTACTAAGCAGAGCTTGTGCTATGGGTACTGGAGTTACTGATACTAGTACATATATACTTTTATTTTGTATATACATACTTATCATACAAAGAAACACCCAGACAAAGACAAACCCCCATGTTCATGCACACAAAGATTTGTCTTAAGCGGTAATCGAACCCGCGACTTCGGCGTCGCAGGCAAGTACACTATTCATTCCGCCATCCGGTCGTTAAAATACAGATACCCAAAGACAAAATAACTTTAAGATAACGATAATACCAGACAAATAAAACTTACCCCAACGATAATTACCCACACAGCCTTCACCCTACACACACACAAACAAAGACGTGGGTTCCGCATCTGCTAACACAGATTACACCTGTATTAAATCCCTTAATTAATTATGGAACAGACCTGCGACACATGATAACGGAAACGGTGGTTAGTTCCCCATAAGATTTTATTACGACACTAAAAAGGATTTAATTATATTTCAAGGGTATTAGACAGGGGTCCAAGATAGGTTAATGTAAATTTTAGGTTTATTATAGCGTGTTAATAGTGCTGAACTGTGCTTTGTTATGCTCCACGGTTTTATGGTTAGGGAATGGGTTTGATAATATCGACCAAGTGCAAGCCACACTGCACTGGCGTTATTAATGATTATTTTGTATAGATTCTCTTAGAAACAAATATAAGAGGGGTCTTATAACAGCAGTAAACGCCCAAACATATGTTTTTGGAATTTATATCTGCCTGTCTGTATATTCGTATGGGTATCACGCAAAAACTACGGCATGTAATTGAATGTCCCCAAGGTGATGAATAAGGGGTTGAGTTTGTAGGAAATAGCATAGAAATATCGAGTAACAAAAGATAACCAGTCATAAGAGTAACAATTATGATTGGTTCTTATTCTTTATATAACAAAGAACGCATAAAATACATTCATAGTTTTTAAAATGCCAGATATTATAAATTACTTTATTAATATCTCACAAAGCCTAAGTGCAATCTTGTCTGTATTTTTGGTATATTTTTAGCTCTGGCCAATTTAAACTCAACACTTTCAGGCAACCCCTTCAGTTAAGTTTCATACTAGTCTTAGCTCAACATAATAGTAATTTCAATACTCAATTTTTTATACGAAACTCCATTATTATTGATAGTTCACCGTATTTTAATGAGCTAGTCCAAAAGTGTAAAGGACAAAATAACCAATGGGCATGACAGTTGGCAGTTGTACAATTTATTTATAGGAATAATAAGTTGTATAAATCTTTATAACAACTATTGGACACATCTTATAATCACAAAAAAAAATATATCTTTGAAATTAAGTTGCTGATGGTTAAATAAAACTCATGATTATTGATTTTTATATAATATATATGATATACAAGAACTTTTTCAGGTTGAGAACAAATTTTAGAGAATATCACACAAATATCGTGTTGTTTTTTTATGACCTAGTACATTTTTATTTGTTCAGAAAGCATAGGTGCCCCGTGTAGCTGTAGAAAAAGTATACTTGTAAATCACTACACAAAACTAAGCTATAAAAAATTTACAACCTGTGTACCCATCATTATTTTATAGTTTCGTGATTGCTTGCTTTGGCCACCCAGGGTTTTCTCATGCACGTCATATACCCAAAGGCTGAGCCAGATGGATGGTGAGAAACCTTCACCTGTTTTACTGCGTTATGATAGCCATATCCTTCTTCAAACAAAGTTTTTACGACAATTCATTAATTAGGTTAATAGCGCCCGTGCCAAGTCTGCCGCACTTCGGCATTTGCGAAAGACAAAAGGAAGAAGAAAAATCTGCTCATTTTACTAGGCCTGGTAATTATTTTTGTAGCAACCTTTAGCAAAAACTTAACACAAAGAAATTTTCTTCTCTTCTCATTCTATCTAACAAAATAATGTTTTTTTTTTCAGAACTTCAGATCTTAATTATTTCTAGGTGTCATAAAGTTCAGGCACCATGTACCCAATAATCTCAACTTGTTTCGTCCATATTGAGTCAATTATAGTTTCTATCATCTCGTTACTATAACTAAATACGCCGATAAAAATATTAAATTAGGTCCTACTTGGTCTGTTACAGCGAAAAATGTCCGACAGTACATAAACAATAGTGTTTATAGTTTAGGAAAGGTTTCCATAAACACCAATAAAGTCAGACATCGGGCGTGTGGTGCTAACAAGCCAATATAGCGAGATTAGTGGACAAACCGCTGTAAGGGTGCGGATACCGTGATTTTGTTTTAGTTCTGATACTGTAAGTTTCTGGGTATAGAAAGTTTTCATTGGGTTTATTCACTCATTGTGTTTATATTATACGTTCTCTGTATACAATGTATTTACAAGACAATAACCATAATTTTTAAAAAAAGCTTGAATAAGAGAGCCTGGACGAATGACTATACCTAGTACATAAGTCACTATGAAGCATATTATCCTAGTTTGCGTGTCTGAACAATAGTACATCTGCCAATTATTTAAATCATTATCTAAATCATTTGCAATTCTATGAAAAAAGTTTTGTAAATAGTCTTGTATGGTAAATTAAATTGTAAACATTGTCTTATTAATTCATTGTTCAGGAATTGATTCTTCTTTCTTTACTACACACTTGAATTAAAAAAATCTTGTACAAATTGTATTCAAAAACAAACCATAGCTCTCTAATATGAAGACTTTGACAATGATTTGACATAACACAAAAATCTCATCTTGGTAGTAATATTTTGCAAAAATATTGCAAACAACAGACTTTCTTGTATGTACCAGCGCCTTTACTTGCTATCGTAATGAGCGTCGACGTCGGTCGGCGGCGACATGACATATATCATACTAATGTGAATTACTGTTATACCTTACAATAAAGGTATGTTTGCTGCCCGTTGTCCTTTCTACTACCTATATCTGTACTAAACCTGCTCAAGTGTAATAAAATGTTCTGATACAATAATCCGAAGTTATATCGACAATCGCATGTATTTTAAAATCTCTATGTACTGAAATGCTCTGAGTTGTTGCTTGGTTTAGCAGATTATTGGTATATTGACGACCGGATGGCGGAGTGGGTAGTGTTCGATTCCCGCTTAAGACAAATATTTGTGTGCAATGAACATGAGGGTTTGTCTAAGTCTGGGTATTTCTATGTATGTTTGATTGCTGAGCTCCAGTTGAGATGCTGGGGGTCTCGGCTAAATAAAATACTGCTTCTTATAGTAGTACTGTATTCATAGGCTGCTGATATATAACAAGATTGCCGCGGTGCGTGCGAGTACATGGAACGTTCGCGTGAGCGCGCTGTATGGTAGCGACTGGTAGGCGACGGATCGCCGGCGCGGAGGGGGCCGCCGCGCCGCTCGCCGGTTAGGAACCGGTTGGCGGCGCGCGGCGATGAGACGCAGGAACATATTCCCCGGGGGAAGCGAAGGCTTCCAAACTTCGTTCTTCGTCTGTATGCCCAGCGGTCCCGGGCTGGTCAGTGGCTACTCTGCCAAGTAGCCACAGGAGTGGCGGAAGATTTGAAGACCATGGCTCCAACCTTCAGGTCCTGACTGCCGGTCTGCCAATTGGTCCTCTGCTGAAGGAGAGACACATACTCGTTAGAGAAGCGCTGCCAAAGGTGCTGCCGTAACTTTTCGATGCGATCGAATCGTTGAAGCCGCTGGATGTTGACTTCGGTGAGCTGAGGTCGTGGTACCGAACTCTGAGCTCGTCCGAGGAGGAAATGAGAAGTGAAAGGAAAGAAAGATCTGAAGGATCAGTAGATAAAGGCGTTAAGGGTCTGGAATTTAGAATCGTCTCTATCTGGATCAGGCATGTCGATAACTCTTCATACGTTAAGTGAGTGAGACTCATGACTCTACGTAAAAGCTGTTAAGATGAAACCTGTAAGAAGCGTGAAAGCTCGATGAAAGCTCCCACAATGTTGTGCCGTTGTCGGAGCACACGCGCTGAGGTTCACCCTGAAGTGTCGTAAGGAATGACTCTTTGGTTAAGTCAGAAACCAAATAGTCATACTAGATGCACGGCTCTGACTGCAAAACATATAATAACATAAATATAAGGCCTGATTAGTTCTGAGAAATGTACTGATTATTATCTGTTGTATATTATAATTTGAAATTGTCTGATTGTATGAATGTCTGAATGTTTGAATGTCTGAATTACTGAATGACTGAAAATCTGATTGTCTGAATGTCTGAATGTCTGAATATCTGAATATCTGAATATCTGTTTGTCTGATGGTCTGTGTATAACGCTATTGCGGATTAAGATTAATGTTGTATGTAAGGTGAGATAGGGAACTGAATTTCTTAATGATTCAGAAAATCAGGGCCCACCCACCAAAGAGCGGCGGAGCTGATGTAATCAGCCTTCACCCCCCGGAATGCTAAATGAGCAGGGTTGCACTTAGAAGGCACATACCTCCAAGTCTGACCGGTCGTAATTTCCTAAACCTCGTTTACTACATTGTGTACAAATCGATTGATCCTACTAGGCGATGTAGAAAGCCAACCTAGTAAGATCTAAGGAAGTAGAGATCAAAAGTAGCAGTTATGGAAACTACGAGTAAAAGATTTGCGTTTAATTGAGATACTCTTGTTTTTTGACGTTAAAAGGCGAACGCAAACTGTGCTGTTAGTTTTTTTTTTTTTTTTTTTTTTTGATTTGGGCTTTTCTGACATGTGACTGTATATATTATTGTAAATATCTGTTTTTAAATTTAGGATTGCGCTCAAATTTACGCTCTAGAAAAATCTATATCCAACTCGCAGAAGCGACTTAGCTGGTCACTTACCTCATGTGAAAGATGACATAGAGAAGAATGTGTATGATCATTAGGTTGAGACACACAGCCTGATATAAGCCAACCTAATTTAGAAGATTGTAATCGAGGTTTATTTTTTCCTAAATTAACTGTACGGGAACCTAAGACGTCCCAAAATACCTCAGCGCCTACGAGGATGTCGACAGCTGATGGTACATTAAATGAAGGATCTGCTAATTTAAGACCTGGCGGGATAATAATATGCTTTTTATCGACGTAAGACCCAGGCAGCGACTGTGTTATACTTGGCAAAATAAAACAATTTAAGTTCGCCTTGTAACTGCTATAACAAGACTGTACAGTAAGAGTACAGCTTTCTGAGGTTTTAGAAATCTGACCATTAATACCTGAGACTGTGGAGGCAGTACCTTCCTTTGTCAGACCAAGCTTCTCACAACAGTTCCGGGTGATGAAGTTGGACGTGCTGCCGTTATCCAGCAGGAGCCTGACGGGGTGCAGATTCCCATTGACGTCTACCGCATTTGCCATAGCTGTGGATAGCAGTACAATATTCTGATTAATCCCTGAGTTAGATATTTCTGTATTTGTTGACAGTGCAATGTTGTTAACTGTCTGATTTTCTGAATCCTTATGTAAAAGGGTATTATGTTTGATGGTGCAATATTTACAATGAGACAGCTTACATCGCGTGTCTGTATGACCTGTTCTCAGGCAGTTCATACACACATTGCTTTCTGATGCCTTTTTGATGCGTGAATCGACATCTAGATTCCTGAAGGGCTGACAACTAAATAAATAATGATTTTGTGAACACATCGGACAAGTTATGTTTTTATTCGAATGGTTAGAAATAATGTTAGAATTAGTTTGAGATGTTGAAGTAGTAATATTGGTTTTAGACTTGTTAGTTTCCTGTGTATGTTCTGTGTTAGAATTAAAGGTTAATGACTCAAGAAAATCTGCTCTATTGGTTAAAAATTTAAGGTACTGATTTAGAGTTGGATACTTATCTAAATTATTTTTGAATTGTTCCCATTCCCGATTGGTCACGGAGTCCAACTTTTTGGACATCATAAAAATGACTAATGTGTCCCAATGCGAGGTAGGCTGTCCTAAGTTTTCCAAAGACCTTAAATTTTTATTAGTGACATCTATCATATTTCGTAACGATTCACTAGATTCTGTATGAATTGATTGAAAAGTAAACAGAGCTTGGACATGATTATTTATGAGTAATCGTTCATTATCGTACCTATCTGTTAATAACTGCCAAGCGATGGCATAGTTGTCGGCTCTAAAATCAATGCTTTTAATTATTACTGATGCACTGCCTTTTAAGGCCGCGCGAAGATAATGAAATTTATTAATTGCCTGAATGTTATCATTGCCATGAATAAGAGAAATATACGTATCTTTAAACTCTAGCCAGGAAGCAGGGTCCCCGCTAAACGATGGTACGTTTAAAGGCGGAAGACGGACAAAGTCATGCTTGCAACCAGAGCCGTGGTGAGAATTGTCATTAGAGGAGGCTGCGGAGACTAGCGCGGGGGAAGAAGGGCGCGGAGGGTCGAGCAATGCACGTGCGTGACCCATCTGCGCATAGTACTGCGATTCAAACTGCTCCCGCTCAGCGTACATTTCGACTGTGTTCTCCGACAACAACTCCAACTCCATCTGTAACGTATCGAAATCATTATATAGCGCTTCCATTGCATTGATACGGCACTGTAATTCGGAAGACTGAAAAGAGCTCAAGTCAGATGTAGGCAAGACTTTTATGAAATTGGCAAAATAAGTAAGCCTAGCTTTATAGCCGCCACGCTTCTTAACAAGTTCTTTCAATTTAGCGTCAGACATTATGCAAGCTTAGCGCACAATAAGAGCCTAAAGCGCAAACCAGGTAAAAGAAATCAAAAAGAAAAAGATGAATGAAGCGACTAAAAGCGATAAAATGTATAAAAATGCGTAAGTCGTGAAGTAAAACCAACGGTAAATAAATCAGCTGATAAGGTTGGTCAGCTGTTGAACCCGACGACAACCGGTATTCAATAGCAAAAAAAATATTGCATTCACTAATGAGGGGCAATAAAATAGAACAAAAGGCGACCCGGCCGAGCAGGTTCTTATCTATAACATCGAGATTTGTAGCAAATGATGTTTATGAATGATTTTATTTTATTGAAGGATTGAAATAATTTGTTTTGAGCTGATAAATATGTGGATATGATTTGGCTACGTATGAAGAGATCACCATGAATGACCCATATAGCACGATTTTATTTTCCTGGAAAAAGGTTTTAAGAAAAAGGCAGGAAAATGAGGATGAAATGGAACGGACTCACTCAGAATTAAGGTACTTTTTCTTGAATGACCTCCGATTGACCTCGGCGACACGTGGAAGGCGGCGCGGCGTGGCGCAAGCGCAACTTCTATGTCGCGGCGCGGGTCGGTCCAAAGTTCACGAACGACGACCGCTGCGCAAATAAGACGGCTATCTTCTCTCTGCGAAGGACCACTGTTTGATTGCTGAGCTCCAGTTGAGATGCTGGGGGTCTCGGCTAAATAAAATACTGCTTCTTATAGTAGTACTGTATTCATAGGCTGCTGATATATAACAAGATTGCCGCGGTGCGTGCGAGTACATGGAACGTTCGCGTGAGCGCGCTGTATGGTAGCGACTGTTAGGCGACGGATCGCCGGCGCGGAGGGGGCCGCCGCGCCGCTCGCCGGTTAGGAACCGGTTGGCGGCGCGCGGCGATGAGACGCAGGAACAATGTATAATAAGTATGTATTTACAAAACAAAAGTATAATATGTATTATTATCAGTTATTCTAGTACCCATAGTACAAGCTTTGCTTAGTTTGGGACTAGACGGCGTTGTGTGTAAGTTGTGAGATATTTTTTTTTTTTTTAATTAAGCTTACTAGTAATTTGTATTTGCAAATTGCTAGTAAGCTTTTTTAAAAAAAAAAAATATCTCACAACTTACACAACGCCATTTAGTCCCAAACTAAGCAAAGCTTGTACTATGGGTACTAGAATAACTGATAATAATACATGTTGTTGACCCCCTCCAGCTAAGCTTAATTCGCTTGTGTTAGGAGGAAGTTTACGTCCGTGGTGTAAAGGCCAGGATTCGAACCCACGACCTCTAGATCGTAAGACCGATGCCTTATTCATTGCGCCACGGTCGCTATTGTTATTATTTGTTATTGTTATTATTATGGTAATTTATGGCTTGCATTTTGTTATGAGTCAACCAGAAGCTGGCAAACGAATAAATATTATTAATGTTAGTACAAAAGGATTGCACGCTATAGAGATTATGAAATTACGATAAGTAGCGACAGGAAGGGAGATAAATAGGCATGCAATAGATTGTGGATATTTGATATGATGAAGAAAATTATATGAAATCTGACTTGTTATAAAATATTTGTAGCTAGACGCAGGAGTACGGGGACACTGCATATTAGTTCTAGGCAAGTTAAATTAGTAAAGCTAAATTTGAAACTTGTTTAACTAGCATAGCCCAAAATGCACTCCGGATACTATTTTGTACTATAATATGCATATTTTATGCATAAATACCTTTGTTGTTAATCATTAAGTATATCATTATTTATTATCAATATATATGAGTATATTTAATGATTTTAAACTTACTTGAACTTTCAAACTTAAGTTTAATTTTTGCAATTTGTACACATATACACATAATTTGAGTTAAGCTCGCCTTTATTGTATTTTGTGTCATGAATTGTTTTTATAAATTGTTTCATTGTACAATAAAAAGTTTAAAAACAAAAACAAACAAACATAATCATATATTGGTGACACGGGTCTCAATCACGTAAATATTTTTAAAAAAGCATAAATACCTTTTTTGCTCGACAGTTTCGATCGATTACACCGATCGTGGTCACGAGCCGACTGGTGAAGGCTCAGCGTCGTCTCCGAGGAGCGAGAGTTTTGTCCACTTGGTCGTCACTATTTTTTTATTATTGTCCAAATTGTCGATATTTAACGTGATCCGTAGCGTAGTTTTAAAGATCTAAGCATAAATAGGGACAGACAGACAGACAGCGGAAGCGTCTTAGTTTTATACTATGTAGTGCACAAAAACCTCCTGCAGCACAGGCTAAGCCTAGTGCAGGAGTTTTATAGTCGATTGCGAACTTCTTTACATTACAAACACCTGTCATTTATACTAATATATTTAGAATGTAAAGAAAATGTAAACATCTTGGCACTTAATATTTTTTTTTTTAAGATGATAAGCTAACATTTCTCATTGTTAGTTGATAAGTGTTGTCATACCATTATCTCAAATACCTTATTTCAATGTAGTTATCGCCCTACTGTGTAGAATGAGGTTTACAAAATACTATATACTCGTAGATGTCCAAATATTTTAGTTTTAGAGTAACATAATTGCCCTTTGTTTGTTTTCATGGAAAACTTTAATTAAAAATTCTTGTGTGCGGCGCTTGCATAAAAATGAAAGCATTTTCTAGATGCCCGCGAATACAATACATTTCACTGCCTACCATGTTATGTTATGAAATTCACCTACACTCATATATACAATATTATCTGCTTTGTACAAAAAAAATTATGCATTTTAATATTATAATTCACAGCCCAAAGTCCTTTACAAACAGACATTGATACAGAAACAATACCTCCGGATAAACAGTCCTAAACAAACATGAAATTAAATTCTCGAGCAACAATCGATGGTTTATATAAATGACAAAGCGAATTAATACACGATGGAGTTTATGAAACGTGATTCCAATACGGCAGATGTCAACAATAAGGGCAAACTTCCGAAAGAGTTGGAAGGCTGGGAAGTAATATTGTGCTCCCGCGAGTACTGAGTCAATAATAAACAAAAGGGGCCTGATACACTTGTAAACTAATAACTCCGCCCCTAGACGTTCGTGACTGTATATTAATAAACAATAGCTTGCGACAATATGCTCCCGAAGGAAACAATCCGATATTTTGATGGGGGGCGTTTAATTGAATTTTTTGGTTCCCGCTATTTGTTATGAAATTCCTGTACTGTACATCGGTTAAACTACGGACCGTTATAGTAGTTGAGTATCATGTAAAAGCCTTAATCAATTTATGAATTATTGGAAATGGTTCATCAAACTAGTGATTACCATTGATTTATAAAAAAATATTATAAATTTAACATTAATAACAGTTAGCATTAGTAAAATCTTACGAGAATTAACGCGATCATGCATTATTTACCTTTTAGGCTTGACATTTCAGCAGGCAGATTTCTCTGGCCGTGGTCGCAAGCAAACTGGTTCTAGCGGCCGTCTCCGTTCGTGAGGGCGATGATTTTCCATCTACCCTCGCTTCTTGACTTTTTTAATAACAGTTGATAACTATACTATGATAGATGGCTATCTTTCTACTCACTATGATAACATTTTGCTAGAAATTCGTGGTCCTCGTAAGCTACGCTGAAGGTACTACGTAGGTTTATTTAAATATTTTATGAATAGCAATGTTAATAAATTAGTCTCATAAACAATCACAAAAAAAAATAGCATCTGCAGATACTCGGTGATATTGGAATTGAAATCGTTATGCCATAACAATAATTGTAAAGGGTAATTAAATTAATATACAGTAGGGATGTAGTTAATACGATTCACTAAACATAAAATCACTAATGGCTCTTATACCGAATTCGAAACTACCGTTTAGTCTAATCATAGAAATCTTAATAACTAGTCAATAGAAATGCTATCGACTATCTTTTAACACTGGGACGCATGTCGCCGGTTTTCAAATACCACTTTTTGTATTCCTGCAAACAAAATTATTCTTTTTGGCGATGACATTAAGACGACAATTCCTCAACTCGCACTGTTGTTCGATTAGACAAATGCGCTTGTATTCCTGCAAACAAAATTATTCTTTTTGCGATGACATTAAGACGACAATTCCTCAACTCGCACTTGTGTTTGACTTGACAGATGCGCGGCGACAAGGTCACGCGTCTTTGACATTTCTATTGCCTTATTATTAAGATTTCTATGAGTCTAATCAAAGATATAACATTGTTCTGATCCAGCAAACCGACAAATAGAGGGATCAAAATATTGCTAAACTTGACTTTGACTTCAATCAATCTTCAATTAATGATCGAATTAAAAGCAGCCAAGTTCCCGAGAACACATAAATTGTGTTAAATTCTTGGCAATAACACTGAATCGAGATTAATTTTGGAGCCGAGTAATCGACACTTATTAATTAAACGTTGTTATTGTGAATTGCGAGGAATAGTTTCCTTAATTTTGTTTGTTGAAATATTTCGATTGGATTTGCTGCTAAATTGGGAGCCGAAATATAGTTTATTAAAGTGTGTGAAGAGTCGTAATTTAATTTCGAACCCTTCAGAAATATATGAAGGTTTAGGTTATTTAGTCCCAACTTTTCGGACTAGGTAACGAAGTGGATAAAAAACAAAAAAAAACTATATATATATGATTTGCAAGTTTGTTATTTTCAGGCACTTTCACATAATCAAATCTATACCTGATAGACACTGTTAGATATTTGAAGGTAATAATATTAATTATATTTATTTTAAATAACGGGGATATGACTACTGAAACATCTTTTACAAACTCAACTACAACATCGCAGGCTCTATAGGAACGTTTTTTCGCAAATAGTCATTGAGATTGTTTAAAAAATTCTTGCCAAACAATTATAACACTTATCTTACCATTATTTTTTTGCAATCTACAAAATGCAAACAAGACTGTATGCTTGTTATCTAAATTGACCACCACGCTGCAGATATAATCTGGAAAAAAATGGAGAATAATCCAGCCAGGCGAAACACAGAGATTGTGGTGCTAGTCAGCAAACATCTTCTTGAATGCCCCAATTGCCCTGACAATTGCTCCCTGAGCGATCTGAATCTGAATCTGAATGAAAAGCCACGGAGAATGCTATTAATGTAGCCACCTACGGGGCCAAGGTGGTATAAATACTTTGACCATTGACTCGTAAGAAGAAGAAGAAGATCTAAATTGACACATTTTAAAATTTGATACCAATTTTTACCTTTTATAAAATAACAGTTGCACAATATCAATAAAAAGGAAGGCGTGGTTTTTTCCTAAATTTCTTGTGAATAAACAAACAATGGCGGCGTCCCAGTAGGCGCGGCTGAATGAGCTAATTATTTACAATCCGACACGCAACCAGCATTTTGTTCCAAAAAACTGGTACGTGAAATCTCATTTCCTAAGTTTGCTTTGTCCCGGCTAAAAAAAAAAACAAAAGGGTTCCCCTGTGTGTTCTTCAGCCTGATTGATAAACTATGCTTACTCAGTCGTTACATGATTCTTTTTACAAAAATGTCAACGGCCGGTGATGCGATCGAATATTGGAAATAATTATTTTTAAATCGATACGCCACCCTACCTGGCCGTCCGAGTATTCGATAATGATATAAAAGAATAATTTGAAAAGCGCGCTTAGTATTGACTGCGGTCGATGCGTTCTGTCGCGTGATCGCCTCGCGTGTCTCATGCCAGCCTCAAATTAAAACCCAACCGATAAGACACCATGCACCTCACGACTGTCGCACGACGTACGACGCGTCTCTTTTAATTACGCACCCCACACAAAACTTATCTACCCCTTTTAAAATTTACATTTTAAATGCTATTACTCGGCCAATTTGTTTCGAAAACATTTTCTAAAAATGCTTCGAGTCTCTAATTAGGAATGTAAATAGAACAGTCAAATTGTATGTTCTGCGCAAGAAAGTGGTACAGGCTTATTTTGATCTGAGCGGGTTGTATTTACAGTGGGTTTTCTCAGAGATATCTGTTCATTAAAATACTTGTGAATATTTTCTGAGCAAACAACATCCGACAGAATAAAATTAATGGTATCGATTAGCAATGGCGTCGTCGTCGAGATCGCGTGCGGGTGATGCGAACAGCGACACCTTCTGGGAGCTGTCTGTGTCAATTTTAATTGGGCCAGTTGTTTTGCTCTCGTTGCGATGTGGAACGTGATTGCCTCGCCTTATTTATGTGGGGTCACGGAATTTAATAAAATAGTTTTTGTTAACATATTTTGTGGTGAATTTCGGTGGGAAAGTACCATCTGTAATTTGTTCTGCCTGCCACTCTTACTATGGATATTTTGCAATGGGTTTTAATGACGTTTTCAATTCATAGGGGTGAATCATGAATAATCAATATTTATTTTTCCAGAATACATTTTGAATAACGCTTAATAATTCCATATTGATACAATTTTATTGTAATAATCTATGGTTCATATCATCATCATCAAGGTAGAATACAAAACCAGCCTCTGTTGTAAAAAAATCATCATCAAATCTAAGCATTTTTTTTTTCATTAAAATAGAAAAAATAAACTCAGTGATTAGTACTTATTTGTTTTAAGATTATCTTCAGGATTTCATTACTCTGTTAGACAATAATCATGAATTTATAAATAGTACTAAGTATTTATTAATTCGTGATTCAATCGACCAAAATTCATAATTGCTTATTTATTTCTCTGTAGAATTACATTTACAATTCATCAGTTTAAGTAAAACTAAAATATCCAAATATTTATCGTCATTAATTGAATTTGTAGAATTGAAAATATTAATCCAAAATATGTTTTAAGAAGTCTGGAAAGCGATAAGTGCCAAATAAAATATCGTGTCATCTCATATATGACCTGCCAATTGCCCTTACAGCAACGCGTCTGAAGGACATGTGTAAGTAAAAAGAAAAGTTTAAATAAACGTTACAATTTTATCGACTTATTGAGACGTGTTTTCGTCGTTGAACTTACTTTGACGTTGCCAAATATCTAAACATTTTATTGACATTTATTGCGAGCTTAGAAAAAAAATAAGATATATGAACAAGGTGTAAATAGAAGGCTCAATCGGTTTTAAACTACTGCCAAATACCGCACTATAAAATTAGATTCTGTCAATTAACCTAATCGAACGTCAATATTATGTAAAAGCATTTTCTATAACTTTTGGATATTCATAGGTTTATAACAAGTCAATATGCTAACATACGCTATAAAAAGAAATAATAAATTATAATTGAGAATACGGGTTACTCACGTTATTTTAACCGGGATATGCCGACTAGTTTCGACGTTAGTAACCCGTATTCTCAATAATAATGTCTTCACCTCACGTCGGTTTTAATAATATTATAATAAAATATAAGTCAAGAGTAAGACCTTTTGGCGAGCTATTAGGAGGGTCGCAAGAGTTAGATTAATAATTCCCAAGATTACAATCAAACTTTTTGGCTTTTAGTCCCGTGTCAAAATAAGTAAAATTTTGCGCAGAAATTTCGTCGTGGAACCTAGATTTTATCAGAGTTTTATAAATTTCTCTTGAGCCCCGAAAACTCAACTGAGACCAAGAATAACGATCACACTAGCAGATAAGATATAGTTTGGCACACTGCCACTACTTAGCGTAACTTTGGCAAATTTAAATTTACCCTTTCATATTGGTGCCAAACTTTCATAGAAGTAATTTCAATTGGTGCTCTAAAATGCAATGCTATGGCTTAAAGTATAAATTATAGTCGTTATTAAAGACAGTGGCATGTTTAGATTGATTGTGCAATGGTGGCTTTAGAGGTATTTAATAAATTCTTAATGATTTGAATTCTTATTTATTTACTTCTTATTTAATTTTATTTCCCTACGTTAGACGCCACGTCAGATTTCGCGGTCACTGAAAATCGGCGCTGTTGGTTGTTATCAGTATGTTGGTACCACGGCATTGTAGCCGAGTGGTCATCATTATTTCCACACTGATTATTATTTTGACTCACATCTTAAAATGCTTGTCTATCTGTGTTTAATTTTGAAATACAAGACTTTACCATTCGGTATATGAGATACAAATGATGCAAAAGTTTCTTCCTGATACATGTAGGTTATATCCGTGACAGTGTCTCTAAGAGCTTGGACAAAGTTTGCTTAGTTAACAGGCATTCAATGATAGCTTACTTTGCAAAGCCTTATTCAATACTCTCATTAATTAAGGACGGGCTAATGTAGATTAGTTAATCTACTCTCTAGATATTTCTAATGTCTATACCTAACTATAAATTCCTATCTGCTGGGACTAGCGTCTTCGAATGCATAAAACTTTCAATATACTTGGAAGTCTTTATTCTAAAATAGAATATTGCAAATAAACTTGATAAATCTAGTGAAGTAGCAGTTTATAGATTATAGTAGCAGGATTTATAGATTGAAATTTTTATTGGTGGTAGATCAGATCTTTTGTAGGCGATCAACATAGAGTCAAATCTCAAACATGGTGTGCTTGGGTAGTGATATTAGACACTTAAACTAGTAGAAAGAGGCCTGATAGTCCTTAGATGATTGGTAATAACGCAACTTTTTTGTTGTTTACTCAATTGCCAAACTTAGTACACAGTGCTAACTCAATTGTATAATATTTGGTGAATATTCTTATAAAATAAGAGTGAAAACTTAGAGTGTCCTGGGAATGACTTCAGTTAAACTGGATAAAACTGTTTGTTCTAAGCCACTAGTGAATAGACCAGATAAACTTTACTTGTCCTAATTTTACAGGTTTCTTTTAATAGTTTTATTTAGTTGTTTGTCTATTACTGTATTTTTTTTAAATGATTGGAATTGAATCAGTTAGAGACTGCCTACTCGTATCTGATTATGTGTATAGAATATATAGATTTGATTGGTGTACTCAGAGCCTGGATGTTTGCCAGTCCAATGTTTAGATTGTGTAGATATCTATTCAGAAAACTTTTATTTATTGACTTGATATTATAAACGAGGTTATAAAATATGAATTAATAAGAAAACGTTTCTTATTGCACTAATAAAAATATAGTTCGTTCAAGTTAAGTTTTTATTAAGGTTAATCCTTAATAAAAACTTAACTTGAACGAACTATTCAAATTATACATTCTAATTAATTAATTAACTAACGTGTAACATTATCTCTCAAACTAGCATAATTGTAACCTCAATATGCCTCCGCAAAATCTTCCAGCAGATTGCCACATTACGCCCCCAACAGGTAATACAAAAACATAATATTTTAAATAAAACGCAAGATGATCTAATTTCATGGCGCATGGGCCATTCACCGCTCGATTACGGAGACGCAAATTGGACCATTCATTGCCGCGGTTCAAGACTCGATCTCCTATTGTCTGAGAATGTTATCTTAGTGTTAGGCGTAATGTTCCGTGCATTTCATGGCTTATGGTACGGTTATTACGATGTTAATATTACAAGGAAAGACTTCGTTGTTCGCTATATGTTGAGGTTAGAAAGCCAAGGATTATAAATTGAATGTAAAAGGAGTTTGGATTATGAACAAATGGCTCGCCCGCTGCTCTAATTACGTGGTACGTAACTAAAATGTAGCTCAAATGTTAATCCAGGCTACATGTGTGTGGTTTACTGGCAACTGACGACCGGATGGCGGAGTGCGTAGTGTACCTGCCTACGACGCCTAGGTCGTGGGTTCGATTCCCACTTAAGACAAATTTTTGTGTGCATGAACATGGGGGTTTTTCTTAGTCTGGGTGTTTTTATGTATAATAAGTATGTGTTTACAAAAGAAAAGTATATATGTATTAGTATCAGTATTCTAGTACCTAGATGACGTTGTGTGTGAGTTGTGGAATATTTATTTATTTATTATTTATTTAATTGCTATAAGTACATCGAAAAGCCGGTTTAAGAAAAAAATACACATTATAAAGAAATCGGAAATGTATAAGATAAAGCTTGGGAAAATACTTTTCAATGATTGAGAACATCATTTTAAAGCTGTAGGTACAAAAAAGAAAGACAAAAAATCCATAAATAAGAATATAATTCGTTAACAAATCCCAAAGTTGGTCGGGAAATTGCAAATATACGATAGTTATAGTACACGATACTTTTCAACAATCAGTCAAAAAAATCGCGAAGAATAAATAATTAAAAAACAAGATATTTTATTGAAAAATTTTTGCTCCTAGGGCCTCAAAATTAAGTACTGAAATCTGGTAAGTGGTGGCTTCGTCACGATGTCATTTACAACCTATATTTGTAGGATTTTTTTAAGTATTTTCCTCATGCTGACATGTGCCTTTTTTTTTTAACTGGGAAATGCCTGACGCATACCATCGACCCGGGCAGAGTCGCTGGTTATGTCCGAGTTGCGCGGACTAAAACCCAGTGTGTTCCGTCAACGTGATATGACCGGGTGCCAGGGATCGCTCGCGCATGGACGCTAGCAATGCTGACATGTGCCTACAATAGTGTATTATGAGTAAAAAGGTATTTGCCGCAATTTTATTTAAATACAGGTATGAAGTACGACGACTCTTTTTAGATGTTACGATGGCTCTTTTTAACACGCTTATATTAGCTTCACCTGTATGTTTGTTTGTTTGTTTGTTTGTTTGTTTGTATGTAACCGACTCCTTTGGACTCGATTTTGACCCACTTTAAACGGACAGATTTCATTCAAATTTTGCACACCTGTCAAAGATCGATGACAATGCAATAATTCGATAAAAAAAATTAAAAATATAAAAAAAAAAAAAAAAAAAAAAAAAAAAAAAACGCTCTTATAAATAAACCAAACTAAGAAGTAGAAAATAAATAATAGTTTAAAAAAACTAAAAAACACGCTTTTAAAGTACTTCTAACTAAAAAGTGAAAAACAATTCCTAATATAAGCTGAAAAAAGCGTGGGGCGCTCTGTGCCATATTTTTCGTCTATCGAGCAACCCACGCTTTTTTCAGCTTATATTAGGAATTATTTTTCACTTTTTAGTTAGAAGTACTTTAAAAGCGTGTTTTTTAGTTTTTTTAAACTATTATTTATTCTATTCGTGCTGTTCGGCTGTGGAATTCTATTCCACACACGCGATAGTTGTTCGGTAGATGTCTTCAGGAAAAGAGTTAAAGAGCATTTTCTCTCTTAATAAAAATTGTTGAAGTATGTATATATTATAATATGTAAGTATTGTATGTATGCACGTATTTTATATGTAGGTGTAAAAAAAAAAAAAAAAAAAAGTGTATTGATGTAGATAAATAATACCTATATATTAAGTAGTATATTATATTGCAAAATTAGGTAGTATATACCTATTTAAATTATTATAGTATGTAAGCATTCTTGTAGCATTATTTTAATATTATTACTTTGTAGTTGTACACTCAATTTTACTCTTGCCTAGTCATCTATTTCTTCTTTTCCTCTACGGCTTAAAGGTTTGCTGGTAGAAAATTCTATTTTGAATTAAGCTCGCCTTTGTACCTAATATTTTAACTGTTTCTTTTCTATTATGTTATTGTAAATTCTGTGTGTGTACAATTAAGTATTTGAAAAAGTACGCGGTAAATGTTACCAAAAAGTTTTACTATCCGATCAGGGCGGCGGCGCGCGGTAGGACCGACTCATTCTTATTTCTGCAGTTGGTTCATTGCAGCAATCATTTCAGTGGCATACGAATCGAGCCTCACACAGGGGATTCATACAATCGACTTTATAGGGTTGTATATTTTTGTATTTTTTTACCTAAACTAGTTCCATGTCTATGCGGCTGTTTGACATTTAATTTTGTACTTGGAATTGAATAGGCTCTCGTTTTGTTTATACTAGGTCAAAGTACTCTTCTAACTATAAAAAAAATCTTACATGTTTATTGGAATTCTTAGCAGTTATAATAATGGCTGTAGTTTACAGCCAAAGATTATTCAAATTCTATTTCAATAAAAATATCTAGCAAAATTTTCATCACAATTCAATGATATCAGACTGTAATACTGTCAAAAATGTATGCTTCGTTTATCCTAATCACATGGTAAAATATGAACGCCTATATTTATAATATATTTTATTTTATTTACTTTGTGCCATCTATTGATTAAGTTACCGTTATAAAATTTACAAACAAAATATTTTCACAATAAAAATGCTTCTAATGTATCTTCCGGTACATGGCTAAGAACAGTTAAAAAAGTCTGTTAAAAACCAATTATCAAAAATTACTTGCTATAAAATTGTTTGCTTTTATATAGAATTAGACGAAATAGTCTTGATTGTAATAAGAGCATAACATGCAACAGAAATTTGTTTACAAAACGCTTTCTAAACGGGTAACCCAATGTTTATGATATTTTATTGGTGCATCTGTACTATTACATCATTCGAAAGGCACTTTTACATTAGTAATATTGTATTTTATATAATAGAATACATCATTTAATGTAATGTATTGTTTGAATTAACTATTTATTTAATCTATGCCTTACACCTTATGCCTTTCAAAGTTTTTCGAAAAGGTACATGCAATAAATTTTTTCATGATGTCATAACTGATTGTTAAAAATATATACATGTTATTATTTACATTTAAAAATATTTTTGGAAGCTAAACTTAAACATATTCTTTTAATAAGACATTTTATTTTTTTTAATTACCTTAATATACCAAGTCATTCATGACAATGTTTTTTATTAAAAGCTTTTCTGCTTTAGAAACTAAGTAACATAACATATCATAACATTTTGTTTTAGTACCCAGAAGGGTGTGACTGAGGTGTACAACACCACACACATTTCACCCATTATGTTTAGGACCCATGGGATAAGGGGTGAGCCTATCGCCATTCACCGGGCATAATTCCTAAACTAAATGTTTCAATGAAACCCTAAAAACAATAAAAAATACGATTTGTTCGTAAGCTTCTGCTATTAAAATTCACTTTGTTACAATCATCCCCTTTAGAAAGACTGTCAGCTGACGAGTTTAATTATATTCCCATCCGAAATATATGTTTTGCAAACTCACTTCATCACAATTATTAATTACTAGCTGACCCGTGCCCACTTCGTTGGGCATAATGTTCAAAAATATATATCTTTCATAGTTAAGGCAGCGTTCGTAAGAAATAAATTAATATCTACACGAAACAAACTTAATACCTACCTATAACCTTAATTAATATCTACATGAAACTAACTTTATACCTACCTATAACCTAAATTAATATCTACACAAAACAAACTTAATACCTACCAATAACCTAAATTAATATCTACATGAAACTAACTTAATACCTATAACCTAATTTAATATCTAGGTACATGAAACAAACTTAATGCCTATCTATAACCTAAATTAAATGAAAACTATATAAACATAAAAGATTTTTTTTTTAATGTACCGAAAATAAAATTAATGAATGTCGAAAGTGTGTTACGAAAAATTCAATTTTGGGGACGTCCGCTGCGTAAAGAGCCGCGCGGGTACCTATAACCTACCTCTTCTCAGATGTAAAAGGAAGGTCACGCCTCCTTCTTCCGAAGTGAGCACGAACGCGAACCGAAATAAGCCGAAACCATCGCGCGCCGCTGCCGCGCTGCTGTGGCCTTCACGTATAACGATGAGTTTTTCTCCGATTCTCTTTACAAAACGGACTACCACGTAAAAACCTTTTAATTTTTCGGTTTTTTATATAGCCTATGACACTCAGCGATAATGTGGCTTTCTATTAGTGAAAGAATTTTTAAAATCGGTGCAGTAGATTCCGAGATTACCCCTGACAATTTAACAAACACACAAACTTTACCTCTTTATAATATTAGTATAGATTTTTAAAAGTAATTAAATTAATAGTGAAATAGAAACTAGTGTATTTGCTCCTTCATGTGTAATTAAAAGCAATAAACTCTAAAACTAATAAAGTTATATGGTTGTAAACAAACTACTAGAGGAAGAGTCCTTTAAAAGTGTTCATAATTATAAAATTCCGTCTGGAGTCTTCCTAATTTGGTGGTTCAAATTTATTGATCGTAAAAATGCTTAGATTATAAATAAACGCACACAGCAGTGATTAAATTAATTAGTAACTAATATTTGTTCTGTGAGTAACAGAAAATCATGTAGTAAGTTTCGATCTTAATTGTGGGAAAATCGGTAGCTTTTTTGAAGATTTATTATACTGACCGAGTTTTCATCATTCAATAATCAATGAACTCAATAATGCATTCCTCATATATTCTCCATTTTACCATAAACCAAAAAGATTTGTTTATCAAATACAGCTAAAACAGAAAATATAGTCGTATCGTCCGGCAAACAAAAAACATCTAACAAATAGGATTGCCGTAACACAGCCGTTTAGAATGTACAGCTAACGAACGATTTAATGGCTACAATAAATTGTGATACAAATAAACTAATGCAATTTACTTTTTTTGTATTTCACGCCGATCTAGTAAGATTTCAAATACGAATCAATTTAGCTCATCTGAGTCTTGAAATAAATGGTTCCGAGTATAATGAAAATGAAAAGCAAATGCCATCAGTAAGAGGAAAGAGTTTAGTCTCTTTCCTCTTACTGATGGCATTTGCTCTTGATTGAAGATTGTATTTTGTGTATTCGAAATGAAAAGAAACTTGAATGTATCAGAACTTTATCATAATGTAATATCAAATGAGTTAAAGGGGAGAACGGCTTCATAAATGGCACGTGAAGAAAGTGTAAATGCAAAATGAGAAATAGTGTTTGCGAATGTAAAAACAAATAAAACAAATGCTGCAACTGTTGACAGCACGTCCTCAATAACAGATTTATGATCTAAAGCGTCACTTCATTTACAAATTGATCTATATAGTGTTGAATGGAAAGGAAACATAAATCATACAGCAGGAAGCTTGGTACTATCGTTGTTTGGACTCATCTACAGAGAATTATGCTGAGAATGCCATTAAGGGATGCCCTTCAACTTACCTACAGCGTCGCTTGTCACTCAGTACTGTCTTTCAACGAGCATTTTTTGTCGCGTATAAAAATATAAATGTTCATTAGTATAACATCAACACTGTAAGCAGTTTTATTTTGCGTGAAAGGTATTAATGGATGCTTCATGATTCTGAAACTGTCAACACTAATATTTAAAGGAATGGTAATTACATTATTTTAAATACAGTTTTGGACAGTTTCGGTAGGTTATAATAATGTTTTATACTCTACTATTCTTGTAAAACAAAATAGTTGTTTAATATTTTGTTACTCTACTACTACTCCTACTTCAATAGTCATAGTAGTGAAAGAGATTAATACTAGTGAGAATCCTTATATATCCTGGAATGGGGCCGAGCCAAAAAACAAAAAAAGTTTTGCCCGTTTTGTTTGTTAATTTCTAATCTCCTGTTATTTTCTAAAACCTGAGCATTCAACAAACTTCTTCGACAAGTCATTTTGTGTTAAAGCTGTGCGCCTGTGGAATGATCTTCCAGTAGAAATTCGACGGTCACAGTCATTAGCTGCTTTCAAGAAAAGAATTAAGGAGCACTATCTTACTAATAAAGTTAGCAAAACTTAAGTCATCGTTTTATAATGTCTTTTAAATTATGTTTATATATATATATATATTATAATTATATTTATTATGTGTATACGTTATAAACATATATATTTATTTTATGTATGGATATTTTATTTAAGTGTATGTATGTATTTATATTAAGATTGTTTATATTTAAAGTTGTGTATACATGTATGTATACATCATTTATTTTAGTTTTAAGTACTTTCTATTATTTTTTTTTAACTACACCACTAAATAATATTATGTCGATTAACTCAATCCTGTCCATTCAAAGGTTGCCTGGAAGAGATCACTTAATAGTGATAAGGCCGCCCATTGTGCATACTTATATAAGACTCTTCTATACATTTTATTTATCAATTAACAGATTTATTAAATAAGAAATAAAATATTTTACAGGCATTAAAATTAAATTATAAAAAGAACAAAATCATACCTAACTATTTACAGCTGAAAGAGAAAAGGGTTATGCGTCAAAAAATACTTCCGCATCTATGTCAAATGCGGGTGACGTGCCCAGAAGGCTGGCGGCATTGCCGCGTTGAATAGCAATGCTCAACCTTTGAGAAAAGTAAAAACCAGCCCTCTGATCACGTGAAGTGTCGATCAGTCTTTTTGATATCTCTTTAAAAAGAGAATGGGCACTCGGGCCCCATGACCCTAGCGTCTCGACCCCAAACGGCTCAAATATGTAATCTCCAACAAGATTACTATACTTGCGCCGCTTGAGGGTTTCTGCAGAGGCAGCAGCAGTGCCGGCGCAGGCCGCTGTATTTGGAAGATGTGATGGCGCGAGGGTGTCGACGCAGGTAGCGTCCCACACCAAGGGCCTACCCATCTTCCAAGGCAGTAACGACATACCATCCGGTCTCTTCCCATCGTCCCGTGACAAGCCGTTTGGTTCGAGCACGGCAGGCACGCCGGCGGTAGACAGAGCACGACGGATAATATCGTTAAGGTAAGAGTTCTATAAATTGTATTTAATCTGTGTGTACAATAAAGAATTTTCTATCTATCTATCTATCTACGTCTTCGTTCTTGAGGTACATTTTTCATGTTAATAACGAATTTATAACTACGTATATCTTGCAAGTAGTTTGTATTAAAAAAATTACTGACGTGAATACCAAGATTTACCTGTGCCTGATTAAATAAAGATGACAAGCGGACAATTTTATTTCTTTTGACAAATATGCCTAAGACTAGCGGTCAAATAGTTGGTAATACACATTTGTTTTTTTTTAATTCTTACTGACTTTACAGAGACAAAATTATTGATTGTCAACTTACTAAATAGGGCTGCTTACACCAGCAAATCATAGTAAAAGATCAGTTTTAAAAACAAACGAAGAACTATGATAACAATCCACGTCTTACAACATCATAAACGACATATCTTTTTGTTTATAACTGCCTCGCAACCTCAAGCTTCGGTCAACAAATTAAGCCGGTTACACATTGCGTGACGCGATGGACGTGATGAGAGCACGTGCTACGGACGTGACGTCTATGTAGACACGCCCTTGTACAATGTACTGTACAACGAGCCCAAATGGGATGCAGTCAAAATTAGAACTGCGATGTGATTGGTATAAAGATAGATCAGGCAGAAATAGTTATAATTATGATAGATGTTTTTGTGTATTATCTCTTTTACTATTTTGAGATGTTTGTCGCCTGCGATGGAGTTTGAATTAAACTAGCCTTTTTTGTGGATATCTAAAGCCATGCTAGTGTCAAAACTATCAAAAGTTTCAGTTTTGCTCAGCAGATAACTATGTATTACTTATTCAGCAATGATACGTATCTTTTGGATGTTCCAGATAGTTTTTAGATTTTTTATTAGTATTCAATAATTTGATTGGATTCCACTTAAAAAACAGCGTCGTCTTTGTAATTCGTAACATTAGTTCAAGATGACTCATATGCTAAGTAATGCATAAAAAAATAATTGGTTTACAACAGAAATCTACTTAATGTACATTGTTCAATTTACCAAATCAATTCTTACAACTGTAACACTCAAGAGGGCAATGAACTTTATAAAAAACATGGCGTTCTTTCAACCTCTGGTACTAATTGCCCCTTAATCGTTGAAAGTCTAGATCATAATTGAGTCTAAAAGCATAAAAATGTTCGTCATCACAGTTTTACAGCTGACATACAGTTAGTCCACAAAAATGCAGTTAGAACTTAAATATCAACCCGGAGTCACGGAGGTCGTCAGAGATGGGTGTGCGATACGTCGTAGAAAGACGTGACTATGATTGTGACTCATAACTAAGTGATTTGATATGGAATGCGAGTATACAAATTAAAAAAACAAAAGTTTTGATTATAGCGGGGCACAATTCATAGTATGACAGAACTAGAGTGTCGAATAGTTGGATTAATGTGCTTTTTAGCTAAGCCGCCCAATTAACATTTTATTTCAAATAACTTTTCAAGACATGCAAACTCGGAGGGTTATTGTATTGAAATCGATCAAAGTCGATCGATGCATTTGACATTAAAATTTTATATAGCCAATAGAAGCATACCATTACACTCGAACGAAATCGAAGGATGTCGATCGATGTACTAACAGCCTAAGAATATTAAAATGTCTTTTTAAAAATGCAAAATAAAAATAAATTAAAATATTGATATATTTTCTGTAACCGCCTTCGTTTCGAAATAATAATAATAATAATATAGAATGTCCCAGTTTAGAACGTCAAGCATCAGTAGGGTTAGTAAAGACAGTTATCAGAAAAATAATAAAAAGTACAAGTTCCATATTTGAAAAATAACGGGCATTTAAAAAAAATAATCTCCTGTACTAGTTAAGTAACGTTTAAAGTGAGCGCATTAATTTATTTAATGCGCCAACTTTAAATACTTGCCTTTGTCACTTGCCTAACTCGACTAGTATTTTGTTTTTAAATATGATTCATCAACCCTGGGCTATGAATTAATTTAAAATCTTTGGTTTGGCAAAAAGTGTCATTTTTTTCTTTTTTTTTTTAACGACTCCCGCACTAGGAATTACTCCTGTGTCGCGGGGTGTTCACGTACATACATTTCACACACATAAAGCACAACCAGTCTCAGAACAAATCTTTGCGAACCACACAAAGATTTGTCCCATGTAGGGATCGAACCCACAACACCAGTGCAGTGGAGAGCGGCGAGGCGACCGCTTAAGCCACTACACCACACGTGCAGACAATTTACATCCCAACTGCTGTAACAAATCTTAATTCTTTAAGCTTAGAGTTTCAGGATACAATTTTATTTCTTTGTTCATTATCTATCACCTGATTTCAGCGTCCTAAACTGGAAATTGTGAGATTATGCACATTATTATACCGAAATCTACATATATATACTTCAATAGGTAACAAAATCAACAATGCACCCCTAACGGAAGCCTCTCGTCAGATGACGCCATCTTAATGACCTGTTCAATACAAAGGAGAACTTCAGGATACGCCGGGTCGCATTGACAAATTTCTCCGCCATACCTCTTAAAGGGGAAAAGGCAAAAAATGATTCAATTAATCAGATAGTCATGGCGTGACTTTGAAGATCTTCGATGTGAATTGACGACATTATTAGTCTTCCCTCGTAACGAGTCATCGGAGGGCGTATTTCAATTTCATCTAATGCAAATTTAATACTCTCCCCACGACCCCTGAACGGTACCAAATCGAGTTTCTTTGTTTCCTCGACATGTTTCACCCTTAGCAGAAAAAGCAAGATTGTCTTCGTTTTTCTTAATTGTCATCCTTTAGGGCTCTAGTGTTAAAGTGTATGCTATTAATCTTGATTAATAAAAGTTTTCGTTGCATTTTAATTTGAATAAACAGAACGGTGGCATTAGTTACTCTAATTTGATTACAATGTGGCGCACAACGAATTTGGAAAGACTGCCACTGCGTTAATTGTAGCGAGTGTTAGTTTGCAGAGCTGAGCTTCAAAGAAAGTGGGTGTAAAGTTTACACAATTGAATGCATCGCTGTTTTGTTATTTCAGAATTGTTTCTTCATGTTAATCAAATTGTGTCGTGTCATCCTTTACATTTTTTGTAAAATATTATGTCATTCAAATTCGCAAATACTTTGTCCTATCGCCTGCTATGCATTTAACCATCTAAACTTAACTTGGCTCGTTTACGACGTCAAATAAGTACCTATTAGTAAATCCAAAAAAAATAATTATGAAGCCTAATTAAAAACTTAAAATGTATCACATTTCGTCACAATTGTAAGTCGCTCGGTTCTAAAATCGTGCCAGTATATCGATTTAAAATTTTCTCATTTTTGTGAGACATGCGTGACTACCTGACTACCTACCTACCTTTGTAGCATGTAAAGGCTGCAAATTAATTCAATTATTATTATTTTTATTTCGTTTGATGTTTTTCATGAATACAAAAACGAAAGCAACAGTAAATAAATTGCTCTCATAAGACTGACGAATTAAGATTCTAGTATTTGATTACTTTGTCCAACAATGTTTTGTTAGAGAACTTTCTTTGAAACATGAAGCAATTTGGGGGCTAATCATGACTTTGTTAGAGGATAATGAAGTCTAAATGTACTGAACAAAACGATACGTTTCTAGAGACTTAATTAGATTGTATCAAGGTTTGCAATTGCGTCCGAATAATCTGCAGAAATAAACTGATACTTTCTATTTTCATCTATTAAGGATAGGTTGAAAGTTTTTCTGTACTTTCTCACTTTTCTGATATATTGTTTTAATGTATACATGATGCTGCTCTTCACAATCCAAGTAGGTTTATAATGGTTTATAGTCTTTTATTAAAAATTTAATATTATTTTTATGAGTAAATTTTAATATGTAGAATACCAAAGGTAGACCTGACGCAGTTGACTGCGTCAGGTCTTCCTTTGGTTTTTAGTTAGGTTGTCAGTTAGCCACACATGTCTGTCTCACAAAAATGAGAACATTTTAAATCGTTATTCTGGCACGTTTTAGAACCATAGAGCGACTACAGTGCTAGAGGGAGAATACCTAGACTGTTTTGACTCTATAAACAATTTTTTTTCTTTAAATACTACTTTTTAATTTTGCAGGTTTATATCAGAATTTACATATAAACCAAATCTCTCTTTTTCCGCACAAAATTGAGTTTGTCCAATTTAAAATTCAAACTTGTTAAGCAAATAGCAAATATCGCATCCGCTATCGATATTAGAGATCAAATTCCGTGAACAAACAAGTATTTGGTACGGATCAAATACCCTGTCAGAACTATCCATCAGTGTAACATAATTTGTGTTCCTATATCAGCGACAAATAGAATTTGTACGCAAACAAACATCAACGTTATGATGTATATTTTAGAGGTAATGAAATTTTTGTTAACTCTTTGAAATTTATGAAGCATGAGATTTTGCTGTATGCTTTGTATTGATGTGGTTTAGATAATCTTAGTAAATACTCTAAGTCAGATGTTAAATCTCATTAGCTCATACAGTGTTTTTATACAAACGAGTGTAATACTAAGAACAGTTTAATAGATAAATAAATATAATAGATGTCAGCCTATCGATTTTCCGCTAAGCTATCCAAGCTCCTGCTCCAAATTCACGAATATTTAGACAGTATGCATCGTCTTTCAATCGCTAAGCATCACGTAGCAGTAGTATGTAGCGTAAGAACGTACTGATTGTAAGTGATAACTACAGAGGACTACGGTGTTATGCCTCATGTATCAGTAATTACCTATCTTGATCACACCACCAAACTTGAAATACGGTAGTGCAAGCACAACTTTTTCGTTCGTTTGGAGGCCCCTTCACTGCACACTTACAAGAGTCATATCAAAACACTACCAATCGATTAGGTAAACACAACACATCACAAAATTCAAATCTACTACAGAATAGCGCACAAACATTGGGGTGTATTGTGCCGGGTTTCGTACACGGCCGTAATGTGTTGACATCATTATACGACCGCAATAAGAGCCACAATGCAGATAAGATCCGTGTTCGAAGCATTGAGGGTTAAGTGCGGGTGGGATTGTGTGGAACACCGGAGTTTGTTAGTTTCATTATTAGGAAGAGTGGGTTATAGAGGATAATGTGTGGGAATATTGACTGCAGGTTTTAATGATAGAAGACTTGGGGTGAAGATAACAAAAATCTTTCTTCTCGAGGCTTTGCTGGCTTGGCTTTTGTTTTTTAACTATTTTAAATGACCTTCAATCTTCTTTTTGTCCGACTGCATCAGGTCTTGGAGGATACTGAGGGTAATGTAATATGTTCATTTGTGTAACTCTCCACTTGGCCAAATAGACCCTACAACGGACAAAAAGAGCCCGGAGAGGATTTAGGACTTCCAAGTTGACCGTGGTAGCTTACTGCCTGGTGGTAGGCTTGTCAGGAAATAGATGGCAGGTGGACACCTGGCCTTCGACACTTCGTCTTTTTCGCTAGCTGAGCTATGAATTAAAGCGTTTGTAAGTCGCAAAAAGCTGGTGGAAGTTGGTGCTCGTGTAGTGGATGCTGACCGTCACATTCCTCTTCCCATTTTTCAGTAGAGCACGTAGCTTTGCGAGCGTGGTGTCAGGGGCGCTTTTCCAGCTAGATGGTATAGTTATGTACTTCTGTCTATCAAGAGATTCAATAGCTCTTGACAGAATTAGAACTCGGCTTACAAACATCCTATAACTAGCTTCAGTTTGCTGCTCAACCACACGGTACGGCAATAAAAAGTCATCTGTTGCACATTCTGTGTGTTCAGTCCTATTTCTGTCTTCCAAATGCGTTCATGCGTGGATGGACAATCCTTCAAACATTTTCACAAAATTTTGTCATGTCAAAATGTTTTCACAATACATACAAAATGATTAAAACACAAATTAATGTAACTTATAGTCTATTTATACTAGAATCAATAAAATTAAAACAAAGGTATCCTACTAACAGACTTTCAGACCATAAAATTATCGTATGCAAAAAATACGTATTATAATTCTACCAGAATTTAGAACTATCTTTCCAAATTTTCGTACCACATACCAGTAAGTGCGTCGCATCAAACCGTTCTCCCTCTTCCGGCAACCACCCCACGATACGATTCCACACACAATGTACCGACTTACTAAGTTGCTTAAGAAATTTATAGTCCCTTACAAACGAGAATTATACTCTACTATTAACGACTTCGCTGAGTACTAGATAAAATGTAGTTTTATGGGATATGTTATCGTTGTGGTTTTCGATGTTGTATGCTAAATAGGACCGTTAGAAGTATATTGCAAGACATTAGTAGATAAACAACAATGATTAGTGAGAAATAACTAAATAGTACAAAAAAAGGTTTTGCTTCTAGGTTTATATTTTTCGTACATTTTCCTTTAGCTATTAAATTATGGAAAAAATTATTACTCCCATTTATTAATTAAGACTTACACTAAATAAAAAAAATGATTTTAAAATAATCTAGGTTGACTAAAATAATCCGAACACAATAGAATCAAACAATACTTCTAAGAGAGCTTAACTTTTTCCATTGCACTCAAAACAATTGTCTATTTACTCTAGCACGTAACAATCATAAAACTGCCTGACTAAAGGATTCAAATATTCCCAAGGGATGATTCACCAGAAAATCGTAAATATTTTCTTAAAATATTCTCAAAACAATGGAACGTTTCAAAGAAATGGTAAAAGTGCTAATGTAGAGACGGATAAGCGCCTTACCTGCGCTCGTGGGGTAATACCGGATGTCATTAATGGAAGGTTAAAAACCTTATCAGCGAGGTGATAATGATAAATATTAAGGTTTTGAATAATAGCAATATGGGTGTTAATAGACATAATTCTTGGAATTGATATGGTTGAAAGTTGTAGTTACGATGAAATTGTTGGAGACGTGAGAATCGGATCAGTTTTGTTGTGCAAAGGGTTGTTTGCTTTACACTTTTTTGTAGCACGCATAAAGACATTTGCATAATACTTAGGGCGTGTAATCAAGTACCCAAGTACTTGTTGGCAAACGCCCTACGCTACCACCAATATGTCAATAAATATAAAAATGAATTGCTGTTCGTTAGTCTCGCTAAAACTCGAGAACGGTTGGACCGATTTGGCTAATTTTGGTCTTGAATTATTTGTGGAAGTTCAGAAAAGGTTCAAAAGGTGAATAAATATGAAAGTTGTTAACCATCTACCAGATTATTTTATGGTGGTTTGATAGAATACCCAGCATATTTTTTTATTAATTACGGATTTATTTTGTTTGTTTTAAATTTATTTTGTACAAAAGTTTAGGTCTTTTACGTATCGATTAATTAATTATTTTAGTTCGAAGTCAGCTAGTATGTCAACAAATTTATAATTTGTCACCAAACCACCACCACCCCCAAACCACACCAACGATCACGGATTTGTGACTTTGCGGTGATATGAAATATCAAAGTGTTATTTGTTGTGGTACCTTTGATACTTTGTGCAACCTTTCACCAGAAAATATGTAGTATAATTTTGTACTGTCCAAATTATCGCGTGGTTAGGCCTGTCCTTAACTTAATAAATCTATGCTAACAAGGCACAAAATCAGCTATCAATATTCAAAACTAAATAGTGTAAGTGTGGTTACATACTCACATAACTTAATCCAATGCACACACGACATAGTCGTCATGCGGTAAAACTTTTAGGTGAGCTTCACTAGCAATTCGTTTGTGGTTCGACTCGAGAAGACCGCCCGCGTTTTGTGGTTCGAGATGCGATAGTGTTGCTAATGTAACCACATTTATCGTGCAAGAAAGTTATTAGCTTAAAATTGAATAAATTTCAGTGTACTAATTTAGATATAAATGCTTATTTTTGAATTACTAAGTTAACAGAGGATTTAACTATAAATCTACTGTTACTTTACACTACTTTTACAATCATTTATTTGCTTTATACTAACTATGTAATACGCGTGTTACTCAGGTAATGTTAGTCTAATTAGTCGACCGCGGTTTCACCTATATATTTATGCATCTTCAAGAGAGTGCGACACGTCGCGCTTGAGTAGCAGCTAGTCTTGCACTAAAAACATTGATTTGCTGTTTTCCTAATCTCTCCAGGTGATAAAATAAGGAAGAAATGTTTAGGTAAGGAATAGTGTCTTGTTTGAAATGCAAAACTAATCCATAACCTTATTTATACTTGCCTTGGCATATTTTCCCGCCTACAATTCATTTGCGGTTTGACTTTAGAAGACCGCCCGCATTTGTGGTTCGAGACGTAGCGACAGTGTTGCTAATGTAACCACTATTATCGTGCGAGAACGCAATTAGCTTCGAATTGAATAATTTTGAGAGAGACTGATGTTCAAGTAGATTGATTGTGATGTAACTGCTAGTTTAGAAGTAACAATGTTTATGTACAGTTTACATTTTTGTAAGCAAATTATAGCTTTGCTAACAATTTTAACATAACATACGCTTATATAGGTGTGGCAGAGGTGTACAACACCCACACTTCACCTGTTATGTTAAACATAATAGGGGAAGTGTGGGTATTGTACACCCATACCGGGTCTTATGTAAGTGGGCCTATCGCCATCGACTGGGCACTATTCCGACACTTAACGAAAAACGCCCAAATAACACTTGCCCGACACGTGTATCAAACCCGAGACCTCGCGGTGAGAGGCGCATACGCTAACGACTAAACCAACGAGGCAATTGTTAAGCATTTTATACAAATATTAAGGTTGAAAAATTAAATACAGTAGTCTTGAACTTTGGGAAGGGGGATCTTAAAAGTGTGGGTTCAAGTCCCACTAGATTTTTTTAACCTTAATATTTGGTTTAAATATTTGTATAAATCACTCTTTGTAAATTATGTAACGTATGTAAGGAGTAGGTCCTTAGCGGTAATCTTCTTCTTTGTCGTTTCGCTCTTGGCAGAGCGGACGTGGTCACTTTGAGGCGTCCACATCGGAGGCAGTAGTGGACACAGCTTTCCGCACGATTTTTCGCCATCTCTCCCTGTTGGCAGTCTTTCTGGTGCAGTCAGATATGCGGCTTCCTACTGCAGATTTAATTTGGTTAGCCCAGCGCATAGGTAACCTGCCGCGCGATCTGGTTAGCGGTAATGCGAATATAAATAAATGATTATATAAAATGAGAAATATAACTTTACGACATTGTGTTTCCTTCATCGAATTCGATTGTGGTTTGAATCGATAAGACCCGCATTCCGTAGTTCGTACGTAACGAAAGTGTTGCTGATGTGATGAGGTATTATCGTACGAGAATGTTATTAGTTTCGAATTAAATTGAGGATGAGGATTACTTACTAATTTACTACTCTACTTTGTAACTTCAATTTGTATAGATTCTTAGACTGAACAATAATTATTTATTAATTCCAAGAAACAACTATCGACATGACACCAGTCGGGTGCGGCCATCAACTCAAAAGCTTTCACATAGATGGCAGCACTAGTACAATTATTACAATCGGAGCGTGTGCGTTACCCCAGCAAAATAATGTCGAAAATTGTAATTTTAATCTTACAGATTTTTAGTTGTCCATCTTCTGTAATTGTTGCGCACATTTTTAAATTTGTTGCACTTATAGTTTTTTAGTTATTTAAAAAAAACGATTCCTGCTGGGGTAACGTTACTGCAGCCAGACATTTTCCTTTTTAATGGGAATATTGAAATAAATATTAGCTATATAATTAGTTGTCTAAACGAGGTAAATGTTGCAAATAATTTTGTAATTGATCTTTCTTCGGCTGCGAAGTTATTCGAGATCCTGCTGGAGTAACGTTTGTGGTTTTGCTGGATCTCTGAAACGGTCAAGCGGATTCTTATCATCTTTTGTCCATGATCTTTTAAGAATTAGTTTTAATTTGTTGGGCAATAAAAAAATGAAATTAATGAACCGTTCAAAAGTTATTTAATGAAATATAAAAACACTTAAATATGTCCTTACACCTTAAATAAGAACTTTATAAACTTATTTTAAACGTGATTTTGTAGCTTATAACTGCCTTCAAATGTATGTGAAGTTTCATTAGTATCTTGTGTGTAATTAACAAGTTATGACCAATTCAGTTTACGGTTTCAATGCGCGTGGAGTTATTTGACCACAGATAACCCTGAATGTGGATATATCAACTGAATGGTAAGTCAATAATTAGTTGCTTAGTTCAGTTATATACCTGCAAAATTACAGCGCAGTACATACAATAATTACCGAGATAATAAATAAAAAGTCATTAGGAAGTGCAAGACCGTGGTAACCCGACCATGTTTAGGTGGTTACAAAAATGCGACCGCGTAGTACATTATGGTATATTCTTAAATATGTAGGATAGTGTAACAAGTTTAGTACAGATGTGTACGCAAGTGTTTTAAAAAACTTTATGTTTCTTAAAGAATATTTATTTACAGGTTCAAATTCAAATTCAAATTCAAATTCAAATTCAAATCATTTATTTTCATAGGCCCCAGGAGGCGCTTGAACACGTCAAAACATTACAAAAAATGATATAAAAGTAAATAATAAATAATACTAAATTATACTAATTTCAGTTCAGTACACAAATTCTGCAAAACTTTTTTTACATTCATTTAACTTAAAAACAATAACAAATAAATATTTTAGGTAGCAATTCTGCTTTTATGGCATTTTCCATTTTGTATATAAATGAATTAATTTAGTTAACTTACACTTTCTCAATAAAATATTAATTTAACTTAAAACAATAAAAGATATATAAATAAAAGACATATCAATTTTGCTTTTATGGCATTCTCCATAATGCGATTTTTTTCTTTGGATAGGCTGTTCTACACAAAATATTATTGTATCTATTTTATTTCATTAAAAATATTATGTGTGTTTACATAGACTTTAGCGGTTAGCCGGTAACGTTGTGTCTTGACAATTTAATTATGTACGCGTCTGTACCGAACTTGTAAGGTGTATGATACTAAACATTTTAGAAGATACCATAATGTACTACGCGGTCGCATTTTTGTAACCACCTAAACATGGTCGGGTTACCACGGTCTTGCACTTCCTAATGACTTTTTATTTATTATCTCGGTAATTATTGTATGTACTGCGCTGTAATTTTGCAGGTATATAACTGAACTAAGCAACTAATTATTGACTTACCATTCAGTTGATATATTCAAATACAGGGTTATCTGTGGCCAAATAACTCCACGCGCATTGAGACCGTAAACTGAATTGGTCATAACTTGTTAATTACACACAGGATACTAATGAAACTTCACATACATTTGAAGGCAGTTATAAACTACAAAATTACGTTTAAAGTAAGTCTATAAAGTTCTTATTTAAGGTGTAAGGACATATTTAAGTGTTTTTATATTTCATTAAATAACTTTTGAACGGTTCATTAATTTCATTTTTTTATTGCCCAACTAATTAAAACTAATTCTTAAAAGATCATGGACAAAAGATGATAAGAATCCGCTTGAACGTTTCAGAGATCCAGCAAAACCACAAACGTTACTCCAGCAGGATCTCGAATAACTTCGCAGCCGAAGAAAGAACAATTACAAAATTATTTGCAACATTTACCTCGTTTAGACAACTAATTATATAGCTAATATTTATTTCAATATTCCCATTAAAAAGGAAAATGTCTGGCTGCAGTAACGTTACCCCAGCAGGAATCTTTTTTTTTAAATAACTAAAAAACTATAAGTGCAACAAATTTAAAAATGTGCGCAACAATTACAGAAGATGGACAACTAAAAATCTGTAAGATTAAAATTACAATTTTCGACATTATTTTGCTGGGGTAACGCACACAATCGGAGCTTTTTATTTGCTTTCCATAACTTTACAATGGAACATCAATATGGAAGGCAATATGTGTGTTATGAACAATAAAATCGCGGGTTTGATTCTCTCTTCCTTGTATTTATATAATGTGGTTACAATTCCTTACATTTGAGCAGGAATTCGCTTGCGGTCACACAGACCGCCCACGAGGCAATGTCCCATTTTTGTTAATGGTTTCATTATGGCGTCACCGTATGACACTTAAACAGGAATGAGGATTAATTTTACGGGATCGTTTTGTTATAAACATTGATTAAGGACCATTAGGGGACTGCAGGTTATTCGTTATTGTTATTGCACATTAAGCTTCAATGTGTTAATTGTGATGGGTTTTTTTATAAGGTTGATCTTCGATTTTCTTTATTTCTACTATCATATTTCCGTCCCAATTTTACTATTAAACCGCGGTATCTCACGTTTGTGTTCTGATCTAAATCGCCCAGACAATGTTTGAACGGGACAAAGAGATCGAAGACCGTTGCTCAATGACAAACGTTGGCTTAACACGGTGGTAATATTAAGGCTGAAAAAGACAACCAGGTTACATTTTGTGTACAAGTGATTTATATGAATATACTATTAAAATTGTTACAAAATAAGTAATGTTATATATAGTCTGATTTCCTATATTTTAAAACGCGCATAAATTTATTCCCTTAGTGACAGAATAGTTTAGACAAAAATCGAAAATACCAATACTACGAATCGACAGTATATAATCAGTTTGCAGTGGGAGTAGGTACTATTAATAGATGTATGTATCAAAATTTAAATTAATCTTACTTATTTACTCTTACAGCCTCTGCTTTCTGAAATGATGGTTACAGCATATCCATCACTTCGGCTTGCCTTCTGGCATAGGCCTCCTCCATCTGATTCCACTGGACTCTGTGGACAGTTACCTTTGTACATTGTGGTCCCAATGTCTGATGTATTTCGTCTTCTCATCTTGCTGGAGATTGTCCCTTAATATTTGTCTAAGCTTCAGTAATTCATATCATATCGCTTGCGAAATCGCGCAAAAAACAACATTTTACAGGACGGTAGTTTTAAACTTTGAATCTTTAGTATCTCAATAAAAAAACACTGTTTTTGTTCAGAAGTATTTTAATCAGTCTTGTACATTAATTAACTTTCATACTAAGTAGTCACGATGTGTTATCTTAAACACACTGTTTTCAAAAACCAAATTAAAAAAACAAGTTCCTCACTTATGTCATTGTTGAAGCAAAAAGTTACATAGAAAAAGTATTACTCGTAATTATGTCATCCTTACAATATAGAAAACATAATTTAAATTACTTTATGTTTAATTACAATAGTGACATAACACAAAATAATCCTACTTTGTAACAATATTTATTTAAAAAGAAAGGTACTTAACATTTGCTGCAATATAGTATTATTCCAAAATATGACGTCCTTCACGAGCAAGATGCGTGCGTTGGCCTTGAAAACTTTGGTTTAACTGAGATGGAACGATATTGAAATTACAAACGATGCGCGTCGACAGCGCGCAATTTAGACATTTCTCGCCATCTGGCGAATTGGAATTGAAGCATGCTGTTGTCTTTATTGCACCAAAAAATAGATAGATAAAGCTTTGTTTTTACATACTTATCTCAAAATATCAAGATTTTGAAATATGTCGTTGTTGCAATAAGCAAGCGATATTATTTTGATTACCTTAATTTTAATTTAGATAAGTTTTATTTGCTTCGTCATTATAATGTTTATTGACGTGTTCAAGCGCCCCTTGGGGTTTATGAAAATAAATGATTTAAATTTAAGGTTGAGTTTAAATCCATGTAGGAATATCTGCAGAAGCTAAACAATGTTAGTAAATATCTGAATTTGCATCCAATTTTGTTCCGTCGAAAGAATTTACCAGCAGCCATGTATTCATGCCAGAACTTTTAAAAACTCAGATCATTTCAAACTACAACAGAGATATTTCAGAATATAAAGCACCCTCTACAATTTAAACCTGTAAAATACAAGCGAAATATCGTCGAATAGCGTTCAACAAGACTTTTCCATTTTTCTCCCGCGGCTCCAACACACTGTAGCTGGCGATAAAAACATTAGGACACAATAAAACATTTGCGAATTTTTCAAATTTCGTTATGAGTGTCAGTGAGAATTCGAAAGTGCCACCCTAATGGTTTTTATGAGCTTGTGGACTTGATTTATGCAAATGATTTCGGGTACGAAAATTCTAAAGTCTATTAAATGTAGATATAGCGCCCAGCTGATTATTTAGCCGGTATATTTTTTGTGAGTATCAACGCCATCTATCGGCAAGTAGAGGAGTTGGTGGAATGCTTAGAAATCTTTGTTGTAAATGTTTTTAGACTGAGTAAATGTGATGTTTAGTATATACATGCATGTTCTATTACATATAGTTTAAGTAAGAATATCTAAGAATTAAGAGAATAGCAGTATTTTCTTAAATATTACTTAGTCCGACTGAACAACTTGCGTTGTTTGTCTGGAAAAAAGAATCATTCAATTCAATCAGTCAAGAAAAGTTTGCTAAAAATTATAAACAGTTTGGTTTTAAGTCTTAGCCACTTTTTAACTGTTAATCATATTTATTTATAAGTTATATATATTTTTACTAATATATAACATATTTATATATGCTTGTTATTTATTTATTTATTTTGGAAATCAAACAGCTTTTAGAACAATCAATTAAATAAGTTATATAAATAACATGGCTAAGTTCGAAACTTACATATTCAAATAAATAACATGATTTAAATAATTCACATAATTATAATAATAATTAAAATGTCGATAGGATATAATAAATTAGAATAAAAATAAAATAGTAAACAAAAATAAATTATCATTATTAGTATTATGGATTTATGGATTATTCGTATGTATATGTATCAAATAAGTATTAGAATTTTATTTTATTGTTTTATATTTTAATATTGTGTGTGTTTTGACGTAATAATAGTATTTAAACTTAAATAAACATCTTCTTTAATTATCTTACTCAGGCAGATATTAAGTCCGCCTATATGTACCCAGTGAACGTGTAAAGTTTAAAGAAATAAATAAAATAATATAATATAATTTCATATTATTTGAATGACATAATTTTTAATTTATGTGTTCCTGTTGACCTCGACTAAGTAGGTGTCTAAGTTCTAAGTAAGTATCATTATTATTATATAGATACTAAGAAACAGTTGAAAAAGATATGGGGCCGGCAGGATTTGAACCTGCGACCTAACTGCACACCGGGCAGCCGCTTTAGCCTTCCAGCTACGGTCGCCTCTTACCAGAACGTGACGTCACGTTATTTATTTGTTCCTATCTTAAGTAGGATACAAAAAATCCTGCCGGTCCCATATCTTTTTCAACTGTTTCTTAGTATAATTTGCTAAGCATAGTTAAATGCTATAAAAATAATCAATTAGTAGATATTATTATAGAGTCCAGCAGGCACCCCGTGAGCAATCTCGCAAAAATTATTTGTATTAGGCTCATGTCTAATATGTGCAGGTAAGCTGTTGAGTATTCCAATTAATTAAAATGGTGAAATGGGCGATTCGTTCTATTGTATTAAGTGTTAGTATAAAAATTTGTTTTTAATTTTTTTATCACGTTAGTAGATACATTAGGTACGTACTTAGGTACATACATACTTTAGTTTTTAAAACTTTACGCCCTGCTTTTGGGTCTCTTTACATAATTTGAGAGGTTGATTTAATTAAGGTACGTTTTTTTAATGCAAACATTTATTTAGCTTAGCTGATAACATTGTCATAAGATCTTTGTTTGCAGTAAGCCATGTATGTATGTAGCCTACATTTAGCTTACCGCAAACTACACTACAAAAACTAAAGGTTAAGGTAATATATGTAAGTATTATAATGTTCTATTGCTTAGAACAAAACTCTATTAAAGTTAACTTTATTCGAACAGTTACTAGTCTATCCCTAACGTTATCCTAAATATTCGTTTATTAATTTTGATTCTTAAAACTATGGAAAAACGAGTCATAATCATTTGAATGTGAAATCACTACCTGAATACGTTGACAATACTTGCTAGCCTCTTTTAATCAACTCTCGCCAAATAATAGGGTCGAAACACGATTTTATGTCAAAGATTTTGAAGACTAGGGGACCATAGTGGTTAAAATTTCACCCTAATGATGTATTATTAAACTAAATATATGTTTTTTTGCAATATAAATAACATCACTCATTATCGAAATAAATGGTATTATACCTGATTTTATTAATTTTTACAGATTTTCTACTAGATTTCGCTAACAGCTCTGTAAAATAATTTTCAAAATCACATCAGTGCTGTCTGTGCCGGCTATTGACCCTTACATCTATATAAGCAAACTTTTTTTAATAATAATATACGAAAAGAATGTGACGCAAAAGAGACTTTACACTGATGTTTTGGACCATCAAATCTGTAATATATTAAAATAGATTTGCAAATAGTCAAAATATCAAAGATTGTGTCTAATTTGTGCCGAAAATAATCATGAATGTATGAAGTAGATTCAGAAGAAAGCGATTAAAAATATTTTGAGGTTTAGCCACATAGTAACATGAATGATAACAATAAAATTATGAACTAATAAAAATAAAATGTTTACTTCGTTTATCCACGGAACATTTATTTGAGTGTCGCTACTCGCTACTAGATAGCGCTACGTGCTCTCACCGAACAACAGTAGAGCTTACGCGGGGTGCGGGCGGGCGGGAAGATAAGTTGCGCGCCCCACTGCTACTTGCTCGAGTCAAGCGCTCCGCTTGACAGTCGCAACGCAACCGCGCCGCGGAGAAGTCGTGCTACATCACGCGCCGGTCTGTACTTCACGCAATAAATATTTAATACACAAACTGATCCCAAACGAAAACAACAATCAATGAGTGAAAACTTCAATCAATTACGGTTACTAAGGACTTTTACCACCACAAGCATTACGGACTACAGTGTTGTGAAATGCTAGGAAGTTTTTCTTCAGCGCTCAAGTGTACCACGTACTTTGTTTCGGAAATGGTGATATCGACCCACGGGGTGTGTTTATGAGACGTTTTGTGGTGAAATGAAAAATCTGTGATAATGTATACTGCTGTGGCTGTATTCTGTGCGCTGGTGCACGTCGGTTCGACGGTGCTACCCTACGGCTCGGACAAATGCGTTAGAGTCTCGGACCGAAGTGCCGACGGCGGAGTGCTCTGCAGGATACGTACCCTCGACGGTGATGGTAGCAGTATTCTGTCAGTATCATCCGACACCAACAAACTTGCTATCGAATGCAACCATCTTCTACTTTTCGAAAGCTCTCTGAGGGCTCACTATTTCAATCCAGTCTCCAACCTCAATGAACTGTCAATAAGCAATTGCAAACTACTTCAATTGCCTGACAATACGTTTAATGAATTAAAGAAACTCAAGAAATTAAAGATCCGCTCCAAAAACCTTGAATGGAGTCCTACGAAGAGTTTAGAATTATCTCTAAACGCTTTTAATGGATTGTCGGAACTGCAGTCGTTGGATCTTGCTCAGAATAACATAAAATTTGTTCCTTCCGGCGTATTCTGCTCGCTGGAAAATTTAAGCACATTGAATTTGACGCACAATAGAATAAAGACTGTTGGACAACTTGGATTTGGGCAAGGCTGTGGTTCAAATTTACATAGCTTGGATTTAAGTAATAATGAAATCAAATCGCTGCCGGAGGACTCGGAATTGTTAAAATTAAGAAGTTTACAACACCTCTACTTGCAACATAACAATATCTCTGACATATCAAGTGAAGCTTTCAATGGACTTGTATCAATGAGAGTTCTAAACATATCACATAACCACCTTCATACACTGCCTGAAGGCCTTTTTGCCAACGCTAGAGAACTGAGAGAAATATATCTGAATGATAATACACTTTTTGAATTGGCTCGTGGCATCTTTCATCGCTTAGAACAACTTATTGTTTTGGATTTGTCAAGCAACCAGCTTACCAGCAATCATATCGACGATGGAACGTTCTTGGGATTAATACGTTTGATAGTTTTGAATCTATCGAACAATGCCTTAACCAGAATTGATGGGAAAACTTTCAAAGACTTATTCTTTTTACAAATTCTCAACCTCAAGAACAATACTATTGGTTATATTGAAGAAAATGCATTCCTACCGCTATATAATCTACATACGCTAAATCTAGCTGAGAACCGTCTACATACAATAGATGAGAATTTATTCAATGGTCTATTTGTACTGAGCAAATTGACTCTCAACAACAATTTGCTCGTAAATATAGACCGGAAAGCTTTCAAAAATTGTTCTGACTTGAAAGAGTTGGACTTGAGTTCAAATCAGCTTTTGGAAGTTCCTGAGGCATTATGGGAACTCTCATTTCTGAAAACCCTCGACCTTGGTGAAAATCAGATATCTGACTTCAGAAATGGTTCGTTCAAAAATCTGAACCAATTAACAGGCCTAAGACTGATTGACAATCAAATTGGGAATCTTTCCGGCGGAATGTTTTGGGACTTACCGAGCTTACAAGTGCTCAATATCGCTAAGAACAAGATCCAGTCAATCGAGAGAGGAACATTTAGCAGAAATATTCAACTGGAGGCCATACGACTCGACGGGAATTTCCTGTCTGACATCAACGGCGTTTTCTCAACGCTCACAAGCCTTTTGTGGCTTAACTTGTCGGAAAATCATCTAGTGTGGTTCGATTACGCGTTTGTGCCCAGCAATTTAAAGTGGTTAGACATTCACGGCAATTTCATTGAACACTTAGGTAACTACTACAAGTTGCAAGATGAAATCCGTATAAAGACATTGGACGTTAGTCATAATCGTATAGTGGAAATATCGCCCATGGCGATCCCTAATAGTGTTGAACTGTTGTTTATAAATAATAACTTTTTGAACAATATTCACGTGAATACGTTTTTCGACAAAAAGAACTTGACGCGTGTGGATATGTACGCTAATGAAATTGTACATTTAGAGTTAAATAGTTTACGTTTATCTACAGTGCCGGGAAATAAGACTTTACCCGAGTTTTACATTGGTGGCAACCCGTTTCAATGTGACTGTGCTATGGAGTGGTTACCAATCATAAACAATATGACCGCTATGAGACAATATCCGCGTGTGATGGACTTAGAAAATGTTTTGTGTAAAATGACGAACACTAGAAGTGGAACTCATGTGCCCTTAACTAATTTAAAAACTACAGACTTTCTTTGTAAGTATGAAACCCATTGTTTTGCCATCTGTCATTGCTGTGACTACGATGCGTGTGACTGTGAAATGACCTGCCCTCAAAATTGCACATGCTACCACGATCCATTGTGGAATACCAACGTTGTGGACTGTTCCGGCCAATCTTCAATGGAAATACCGCACAAAATACCTATGGATGCAACTGAAGTATTTTTGGATGGAAACAACATAAAAGAACTCCAAAATCACGTTTTCATTGGGAGACAGAAAATGAGATCATTGTACGTGAACAATAGTAACGTCGATAGTATTCAGAATAGAACTTTTGCCGGCTTAAATGCTCTTCAAATACTTCACTTGGGTAACAATAAACTAAAGGAATTGAAAGGATATGAATTCCATCAACTAAGCAATCTGAAAGAGTTGTTCATACACAATAATCTTATAAGCCATATCTCTAACATATCATTCCTTTCTTTGAGATCTTTAGAAGTTTTACGCCTAGACGGCAATAGATTAGTTGATTTCGGTGTATGGACTTTCAATAATAATCCTAATTTGAAAGCTCTGTCACTCGGTAACAACTTATGGTCGTGCAAATGTCGCTACTTACAAGAATTAACTGCATATTTGGCAGAGAATGCTCAAAAAATCATTGACATAACAGACGTATGGTGTTGGAACGGCGACGCCAAGCCGCCACAGAAAAAAGAGCTCAATTTAAACGGTACAGCCTGCAGCGATTATTATGCTGATAATTCAGTCATCGGAAACATGCTTGTGTCGAACTATGTTCCCATGATGGTTTCAACGCTTACCGGCTTTATGTTAATTTTATTGGCCCTCGTCGTACTATTTCTTTTTAGAGATTCACTAAGAGTATGGCTTTACACAAACTGTGGCATAAGAGTGTTCTCTTTCTCGGGCGCATTTGAAGAAAGCCAGAAGTTATATGACGCATACGTTTTCTATAGCCCTAAAGATGAAGAATCTGTCGTTCAATTATTGGCGAACGAGCTAGAACGGGAGAACGGGAATCCTTCATACCGACTCTGCCTCCATTATAGAGACATTCCACACCACGGCGCTCAGTACATGCAATGCGCACCGCCCGTAGTCGAGACCGCGGAAGCATCGAAACGAATCATCATCGTACTAACGAGAAATTTCATGCAAACGGAATGGTCCCGATACGAATTCCGACAAGGGTTGCACGATGCGTTGAAAGGGTGTATTTATAAACTAGTACTAATAGAAGAATACTCAGTTGTGGCGGATGCGATGTGCGACCCCGATTTGCGACCCTACCTAAAAACAGGGTCGCGGTTGAGATGGGGTGAGAAAAGGTTTTGGAAGCGGCTGAGGTATATGATGCCAGATACTCCGCCAAATCATAAGACGCGGAATCTGAATACGTATACCCTAGATTCTTCGGTGCCTAGCCGTGGGAATCGTACGATGCCTTTTCCTGAAAGGTCACCCGTGTTAAGTTCCTCGCAAGGCGCTAGTGCCCCGCCTGAGTACAGTAGTGAAGTGAGACAGTCACCGTCAGCTATGAGGCAAACACAAGCGGTGGCATATGGTCCAGATGGGCGGCCGATCTCCGATCACATTTACTCATCAATAGACTCAGATTATTCATCGCTAGAGCACGGCATGGCCCCGGGCAGGCGGCGGGACCTGCGCCAATGGCCACCGCCGCCGCCTCTCGTCGACACGAGTAATGCCGTGCAAGCCTACCTAGTCTAGAGGGCGCGAGCCCACCTTCCAGTCAAAATGTAAATATGTATGTAGATGTTAGTAGTGCGCTGTAAATATTGTAATTATTAGTCTGTAAGTGCTATACCAAATGTATGTAAGTGACTATTATTGCCTGTTCGTTATCATGTGTATAGATATTAAAATTTTAAAGACTGCTGTAGTATATGATTGTAAATAGCGAAAACAAGTGATCATTCTATATTATTATCAGTAATATGGTTATTTATACAAATAAAATAAAGTGATGAAGATTTATAATTTTATATTTTATTTCAAATACCTCAAGTTTACAAAACCTTATTACACGAATACTCTCTCATAACAAAGCTTTTATGAAGATAGTTTTTGTGACCGAGATACTTACAATTTTTGGTGGTAATAAATATTATCTTGTAATTCTCTATTCTATAAACACAATATCATCCATAAACACAAGAAATGTCCACTTTAATAAAGCTAGACAGAATTAAAATGAAGCAAAAGTTTATAATTATTGATTAACTTGCAAAACAAATTTAAAATACACTATGATATAAAAAAACAGATTATACAAAGCACAATTTGAATTAAAAGTTAATTATGAAAATCAACAAACAAATGCAATAACATTAACTTAACAAAAAGCACAAGCATTTCAATCATGATAGTGTAAATAAAATTTACATATTTAAGAAAATCAGATGAGTACAGCCGTAAAACAATTTGGCATTACTTTGTTGGCAACATTATTTAATGCATTACGTATAATACATAAATACTACTACATTACCCTTATAAATTACAATATTGCATTATAGCTAATTATTTCATTGTTTTTGCTTTTGATTGAGTATTGCAATTTAATATAATCAAAGATGTATAATAATTTACCATTATGATAAATTACAATTATTTTATGATGGTATTTTTTTTAAAAGTCATGCTTATTGTCTTTGAATATGATATTATGAAGTTGTGAACTCAATCAAAAGGAAAAACAACAGTATCTATAAGTAGTTATATGGCATAAAATTGGTGAAAATACATAGTAATTATTAATTAATTAATTTGAAAATAGAGTACTAATAAGAATAACAGTATAAAATTATGTGTACAGTGAGTGAATACATAAAAACTGGGATGGCAGCAGCAGCGGTTATTTGCTAAGTAAGTAAAATTTTTACATATTTATATATCCTAAACAATACTGGGTGAATGCGAAATTCCGATATTTATTAAAACCATAGATTCTAGATGCGGCAGGTTTTCTTTTTCACTGGTTAATATTCATTAACGTAAAAAAATACCAAATGAACCAGTATGCATTTCAACCTGTAATTATCTTTCTATTTCTAGACGAGGCCAAGTATAGGGACTGTGGTTTCAATGGATATCGCCATGTCGCATATCATTATAAAACGTTATTTAGTAGCTTAAAATTTTATTTTAGCTTTAACTTTGTCTTTTTTGCAAACATATCTATAGAGATATGTATGCTATCGAAACGATATTAAAAATATAAGATTTAAGACCTGATAAAGTAATTTTCTTACGAAATATTAAATATCACGGGATATTTATTTACCTTGTATTTTGCTGTGGCGAGTTTTTTTTTATATTTTGCAGCTCTTGCAAGCCACAATAAAACAGTCAGTTTTATAAATATCGAAAAAATCACTACAACAAAATATATGGTAAATATATACCTATATATCTGATATTACAAATATTTTTAAAAATTGTTTTTTTAATTTATACATACATTTTGATTACTTTGTAGATCATTTCAATACATTATAATATTATAGATACAAATTATCTGGAATAAATTGATGTGTCCCTTCTGAGACGTCTCTAACATTTGGACGAAAGAGAAACATACACATTTCAACTCAATTTACAATATAAATGAGGTTTAATATAAAATTTATAATACATACATATAAATTGATTTTCATTGGAACTCGTATTTTTCTCACACATATTTAAATGGGGGAATTTCATGGTAGCTCGCATCGATTTAGAGGAGACAATCATGCATGCGTAATAATCTATAGATATTGAAACGTCACGTTACAGAAAATGATGATGACAGGCTTAGATTGGTATATTCAAATTCATAATTTCCATTTTACTCTAAATTGACTTCCATGTAGAATTCTTGTAACTTGATTTTCGAAACCTTGGTAGAATGTTGCAATCCAAAGATCCTAACAAATTCTTGGTCCGCTGAATTGTAGATAGATATATAGATAGAGTAATCTTTATTGTACACCAATATTAACAAAGAAGTTTATGTAAACAAATGCACTTAAAAATTATGTTGCACAATGGGCGGCCTTATTGCTATAAGCAATTTCTTACAGGCAACCCTAGGATGGACAAGTAAGTAATCCGCAATTGTACCTCCCTTTTCACTCACGTGGTAGTTATATCAATGAAACGGCCTATACTTTAAGCTAGCCAATCATATTATGTGTACTAAGAAACAGTTTATAAGAAATGGGACCGGCAGGATTTGAACCTGCAACCTTATGCGAACTTCAAATTATGTGTGCCAAATTTTATCTTTAACCATTTTGTAGGTTAACTTGTACTTTTAACATAACATAAAATCACGCCCATAGCATTACCCAAAAAAGTGTGGCAGGGGTCTAAAATACTCACATTTCACCTTACTATGTTTAGGTCCCATGTTTAAGGAAGGGATTGAAGCTTGTTAAGTCAGAGAATTTCGTAATGGCAAAATCCTACATAACGCCTTTGCTCGAACTGGGAATAGAACCCGCGTTGAGAGTTCGCACACGCTAACCAGTACACCAACGAGCAACAAGACAGTCAGTTTGGAGTTTCATCAAAGAACTACAGTTTCCTGTTACAGTTACCAATTTATCTTCAGTATACAAAACTCCACTATGCTCCTACACTTTACCTTTTATGGTAAAGGTCGCCAGTTCGAACAGTTGCGGTGAATTACTGTCGTAGTCACTGCTCGGTTTAAGGAACCTCTTACATTGTTCGGTTGTTGGTATGTTCAACGGCAGGTCGTGCTCGTGAATGTTGTTTGCTAGTAGAGCCTTTTGGTTGTTAGTCCGTTGCGTTCATTGTAGTTATTCTGTAACAGAAATAAAAGTTTTATGCAACATGATTCATTTTAATTAAATTAGAGCAACTTAAATTAATTTCACGGAGTTGGAATTGTGCCCGGTGGATGGCAATATGCTCATCCCCTATCCCATGGGACCTAAACATAACAGGTGAAATGTGGGAATTGTACACCTCTGCCACACCCTTCTAGTTTTTAATGTAAGATGTTTTTTAAATTAATTTCAGATTTAGTATCTGCTTTATCTAATCGACTTTGTCTGTCAAATGTAAAACTAAATGCAGTAATCAAAATATGTTTTTATTATCATGTTATTTTTCTATTAATTTGTTTTGTACGCAGTCAACACTAATGAATTGGACATACCTTCATAATAAATAATAAAGATATTGTGAATACATTGAATAAAAGATGAGCAGCTCATTTCCCGTCTCTGACTCTTTCCTAAATGAAAGAAGCCTTGAAAATGTATTAGAACCCTAGACTGTATTATTATTCTTAATTTTCTTTTGCTAAATAACAAAGGTGTAACAAGGTAACAATTAAAAGAATCTGAACCTTATCTACAAGGCATTAAGATGATTGTCCCTTGTAGTTAATTATACGTATCCCATTCCTTTGAGAGTTCAATGAGTGGAATTAATGTCACGGTTAGGTTGTACGTACAGGTATTTTCTTTTTTCATACATATGGAGGATACATAAAGGATCAATGTATGTATACATAATTTTGTAGTGTCTACAACACTTATCTTGATCTAAATAGACTTAGCTTTTCCTCGTGAAGATACTACAGAATTATGTATACATACATTGATTCTTTTCTATAGTAAAAAAAAAACCCGACTGCTTAAAAAAAAGAACTGAAAAGATTAAAACAAGTATAGCAATACAACAATACTTTGTTACTACTATATAACTTCGTTTGTCACCGCCTGCAACATCATAAAGAATTTAGTTTGACATATTTCATTTGTTGTTAATGAATTTAATGTAGATAATGCTATACTTGTTTTTATCTTTTCAGTTCTTTTTTTTAAGCAGTCGGGTTTTTTGTTTTTTTAATAATTATTTTTTATTTCACTCTTTTTAGTTCTTTTAACCGACATGTTTTTTTATATCTATTAATTTGTAGAAATCAAATCTTTTTGAGATCAATGAGCCTTAATCGTGAGTTAAACTATCAAATGCAAAAACAATTATTCAAATTCGACCGGCAGTTTCCAAGATTAGCGTGAGCGAACATACAAACTAACTTCCACCCACTTCGGGCGCGCGAGCGTGCCGATATATAAATTGGTAAATTGTGTTTAATCAGTAATATAAATGTGATAAGAAGTATATATTTTTGAAATGGTCTTTTTATGGCCTTTTATTTGATACCCATATTACTATGATGAAAAGAAAATCCATACCTCCCCCCCCTTTTTTTTTTATTTGCCGGCGCCATTTTGAAAATTTATATAGCCTATGTCACTATCACTGTTTTGACAAATTTAACGACACCTCATATGTCAAAATCCGTCAAGCCGTTTGGGCTGTAGGGCGGTACAAAGAAATAGACATACATACATACATACATACATACGCTCGAAAAACATAACCCTCCTTCTGACGCAGTCGGGTAATTAGATATTTTTGTACGACATAATATTATTTTCCACATAAATAAATACATAAAAAAATGCTGGAAATTAAGAGTTGCCCATTAACATATTAGATTTTGTCACGTATTAATTAAAATGCTACTGCATCTGCTTAAACAAGTTGATAGTTTTGCTCGTCTAGAAATTGGTAAATTCATAGAGTATTAGGTATTTCAAACAATCCTATTTATGTTGACAAAATATTATGCCATCAATATTCACAAACTTACAAAGAAAGAGAGCCGTAAGAAAGTTACCGTTAGTCTATTGATAACAGTTCGCATCGTTTCACAATAGCAGGTAACTTAGTTCTCTAATACGAAAGCAATATAAACATTTCTTTTCATTATTAATCCCGTTAAAAATGATACAACTCGTTCCTTATTGAGTGTGATGTCACGGCAACTATTGTACGTAACTAACTGTAAGACAATGTGCTAACGGGCTGATCATAAAAACGGGATTCGAGTCTATTTCGAAAACTCAGCTGGTCGTAATAAACTACTTAGGGGTGATTCTTGCGTTAGTTGCTCCTATAAAAATCTAGGGTGACATTTCATTAGTAAGTAGCATACAAATAGAAGTATGTTATTGACTTGGTTTCAGGCAGAGAGATTATGTTAGGAGATATTTTTAACCAGCTTTTTCTTCACTAGTATCGACACCTATGTCCTTCGTAGGAGACCACGCTTACTCCATATTAAATTTGTTTCAAAGCAATCAAAGTTTTATTAGTAGCTTGTATTTTTATTTTTCACAATCAGATATTTTATTGACAGATCTGATTCTGTACTGAAAACTGGAATACAATTCATGTATTTCAAACGCATACAACAGTTTAAAAACCATAAAATAAATAAAAGCGTTGCAGCTAAGCCGATTGCGTGGTCTATATCCCAAGTCAATACCTCCCATTTATTTGTATACCAACATGAATTTGACACAAACGTTTGAACTCAAACCAATTTTTATACAAAGTCGAACAAATAGCTATCAGAATTGAATCAAATAGCTCTGAACGGTCTTGGCACACACAACACAATAACATACAAACAAACTGAATAAAAGAGACATATTTTATTGTTAGTGTACTACATACATTATTTACCATAATCGGAAATTCACTTTGGCAAGCGGCCAATGGACTTCCTCTATATTAGATTGCAAAATCTCAAGTTATAACTTTTAGTAGCGATCAAAGGCACTAAAATTGGGTATAACGAAAATTTGTGGAGCTATTACTTAGTCTTTTACTTACAGTTAAAAACACTGAAAGTGAAGTTTACTAATTATAATTATGGTATTTAATGGTACATCATGAACACAAACCATTGCCCATATTCTTACTTGTCCTGCGTGCCCCACTACCTGCACGAAGGACGCGCTAATGAACACGGATGAAAACGCTATTCAGTTAGCCACATACTGGACTAACAAAATTTTACTTTGCCTACGACTCGGATAAAGAAGAATGGTACGTCAACTGATTTTTTTTGTTGGACGACAATATTAGATGTTGGTGATTAAAATGTATTTTGTTTATGTAATAAACCATTCTATTCAATCCAAAACATAGCTACACATAAACTAAAAACTAAGTCAAAGAGTATTTATATTGCTGCCCACTGTGAGTTGCATGCTTGCTAAGTCTACAAATATTTCAGCCTCCAATAGACGTTGCCTTATTACTCGACTAGCTACTCCACCATATCAATATTTATATTATCTAGGTAAGTTATACCGTGATGTCAAATAATTAAGAGCTCAGCATAAGAACAAGACTATCAAAAGTAAAAAGATTCATCTAAATTTGATCATAAGTTCCAAAGATTAACGCATTCAAACAAACACACAAGTTACGTTAATTAAGGTAGCGTATTTCGTTTGTCTGCTCCAAAGGTATGCCAGAATCTTCAATGATTGCCGTTACTTAAGTAAGAAACTGCACTGGCTTTCGTTTGAATAATCCCTTAGAGAGCTTGCACAACACGCACGGCAATAAATGGGGTGGTATTCTTAGTAAAGTATCGTAAAGGTAAATTAAATACGGAACTTGTTCAATCTTCGATGTTGTCTTTCAAACGATAGTATATTGTTAAAAGTCTTATGTTTGTGTCACTATCAAAAAAATATAGTGTTGAAGCAAAATATCCTGGCGACCAACCGCGGCAATCGTTTTTTTTTATTTTTTTTTTTTATTCTACGCCCACAGCGAACGAACGTGTAGTCCACCTGATGGTAAGTGGAGTACAGCCCATGGACATCAATAATCCACAAAAGCAGATTATAGATGCGTCGCTGCAGCTAAGGACTACGGTGTTATGCCTCATGTGCCAGTAATTTCAGGGCCTGATCTCACCACCAAACCGGAACACAGTAATGGAAGCACTACTATTTGGCGGTAGGTTAAAGGTGAGACGGTGGTGCTGCCGCCCTCGAGCTCATTCACAAGAGCTCTACCACCAGTAAAAATCGATTTTTATTTATAAAGACTATTTACCTTGTAAATTCTTGGTCTACAATATTACCTTGACTTTGTTCACTCCCTTATTTTTTTATTTATACTAACTTTAATGTTGAATGTGGGGTTGGCGAAGTGATTAAAGCTATCGCCTCGCCGCTTTCAATTGAGCTGGTGTTGTGGGTTCGATCCCCACACAGAACAAACCTTTGTGTGATCCGCAAAGATTTGTTTTGACTCTGGGTGAGCTTTGTGTGTGTGAATTCTCCCGCGACACATGAGTTAATTTAAATGCGTCGATTTAAACAAAAAAAAAATAATCTTAGGTAATATTCACCCCATATTATCAATATAAACAAACTTACTTTCCTCCTATAAACAAATCTATGTAATCCTGCAATAGACTGTTCTAAAGCTACTCTGAATCCAGTCTGTATACTGTTTACCGTAATCGGAAATTCACTTTGGCGTGTGTCCAGTAAGCGGTGTATCAACTCGGTATACAACCAGTACAAGATTCGTATCCATTGCGAATGAATAATTGTCTGCACAAGTGCTTTTGTGAGCAATACAGTTAATAGTAAAATGGGAAAACGAGATGGTGGATTATTTGAACAGCTTTGTCCGTTATAAATTTATTTTTAACTCAGTTATTGAATTGACTGTGGGAATAAAGGCAGGAGTGTAAAAGTGACAATTTTGGTAAACTATAAGATCATCAAGGTTTAGGTAAAAAAAACAAATCCATGTATAACTGAGCGTAATTTTCGGCAATAGACGTCTCACCCTATTTTTTATACTAAGATTGATGATAACTGATGCACTTTAACATAACTAATCGAAAAGTATCATAATTAAATTGTATAATGTAAATAAATGATTTCACGCTTAGCTTGTAGTTTATCGAATCGATTTGTATTTGAATATAGTTTTTAGACCTAAGGGTGTTATTTTACCACCTACTGATCGATATCAATCGATGAATTTAACGTTTGAAGAGCCCATAAGAGCCCGCTACTACGCTCGATCAACAATGCGGTATAGATAGATAATAGATAGATTTCTACGCCTCAACAGGCAGGTAAATAAGATAATAAATTAGCATCAGTAAATAAAAATAATACTAGCAGCAGCCCTGTATCGACTATACGTCCCACAGCTGGGCGTGCACCTGCTCTCATGATGAGAAGGGTTAGGCCTTAGTCTACCACGCTGGCTAAGTGCGGATTGGTAGACTTCACACACCCTCGAGTACTTTTTTGGCACTCTCAAGCATGCAGGTTTCCTCACGACGTTTTCCTTCATCGTTAGTGAGCGAATCTTCGAAAAGATGAATCTTAACGATTTATTGACAGAGGTATATGCCGTGGGTTTGAACCCAAGACCTTTGGCTTCGTGGCTGGTAAAAGTATAAATATGTTTTATACTTTCTTTAACAGTTAGTTTTATCAGTAAACGCAACAAACCTTTTATGGCTGCGTTCACCGACATCAGTTGACAATTACAGTCAATTGATTGATGATTTTATATCAATCACATCCGCTATTGTATCAGCCTCTATAAAACAAAGTTTATAGCTCAGATAATACTAATATCGATAAACATCAACATAAAACCTTTAAGATTTATCAAACAACGGTTGATACTCGAAACGGTATTGTAATTCAACCCACGTGTATCTAAGGAGGCATAGTAGCCTACTTGACAACTAAGACATGTAACAAGTCTACAATAAATTACTTTGTTATGATGGCTTATTCATAGTTTTATTTTAAGGTATAATTTAGGTCTACGGTTGGACAGACTCTATGGTGGTCCTAAGATGGCTTCAAGGCGACCCCGGCCGTTGAAAGACTTCGTAGCGAATCGAGTACAAAAATAGCAGAAATCTTTGAAACAAGTCGATGTATCTAGCAAAAATACAGCAGATGCAGCAATCAGACGCCTTTTCTCAGAGGTCTTTTAGCATCACAACTAGCAAATCCTACAGTTTAGTAGCAGGGGCCAGAGTATCTGAAATCAAGCACTATTCACGCACTACGCAACAGAGCAGGAAATCAAAGGACCGAAGGTAAACAATGTTCACAATACAAAGTCATTATCTTAACATTATTAGAAAAACACAACTCGTTTGTAAAGATAACAAGAATATAAGCAAGGATTTTACTTTCTATACATAGAATAAAACTGATCGTAAGCAAACGTAAACAGAAATCGGAGTACCTAACACTCGTTGAGCTGGAGCAAGCAAAAATATTTATAGTAAATTATGTAGGCTGTGAGAATTTATGGAAGATATTAATTATTATGAAAAGCTTGATAAATAATGTGTAATGTTTGAATTTTAATGTTTAAAAACTGTTCATTTAATTTTTTAATTTCATAGTAAAAAGATCAATAAAAATACAATATTACAGGAGCTTGAGTCTATTATCATCACTACAGATACTTAAAAATCTTCATATACATGGTGGTAGAGCTCTTGTGTATGAGCTCGAGGGCGGCAGCACCACCGTCTCACCTTTATAACCTGCCGTCAAATAGTACCTAGTGCTTGCATTACTGTGTTCCGGTTTGGTGGTGAGATCAGGCCCTGAAATTACTGGCACATGAGGCATAACACCGTAGTCCTCAGCTGCAGCGACGCATCTATAATCTGCTTTTGTGGATTGTTGATGTCCATGGGCTGTACTCCACTTACCATCAGGTGGACTACACGTTCGTTCGCTGTGGGCGTAGTATAAAAAAAATATATATATACCCCGAGTACCCAAACCATACTTATCACGTACTTTTTATTTCTGGTAATAAGAGCACCGTATTTCCTACCTTTAGCTCGTTTACAGAACTCTTCCATCCTTAAAATTAATGGTGCAATGGCCTATTTCTTAGTCAAATCATATAGTATGAGCTAATATGGCATTTAACATTCAAGACCAGAAGTTTGTACTAAGCCGCCGAACAAAGCTGACGACGGTCACGTTCGTAAACGGACGTCGCGTCCGGTGCCGTAAGCTTATAGAAAAAATAATAGACATAGGTGATGTATGATAGCGTAATGTTATGGCTAGTTTAAGGAGTAGGTGAGAGAAGTGATTTACGGTAGTTTTTGTAAGGTTTTGTTAAGGTATGTGGCGTTTGAAATGGTCAGAGATGAAGGCTGGTGTGTGCGTTTGGTGTTGCAATAATAAATAATAAATAAATATTTCACAACTCACACACAACGCCATCTAGTCCCAAACTAAGCAAAGCTTGTACTATGGGTACTAGAATAACTGATACTATACTAGAGACATTACAAACGTGCGAACGGAGTCATAAATCATTTCTATCAGACCTCTCGCTCACACTTATAGATATATCGGAAGTTTCGCTCGCACTCCTAGTGTTGTGTGTAACAATAAAAAAAGGATTTGTCGATAGTCAATAGCATGTAATGAGGGAAAGGTTAAGGAAATAATGCAAAATATGTTCTAGCATGATTTTTTTATTTCATAATTAATTTAGTACATTTATACATAAAACATTGACACAAAACATAAGTACAATATATTAAATGTTATAAAACTTTATTAAGTACATACAAAGCAAAGTAGTAAAGTACTCGTACTTACAGATTATAATATAAACAAGCTTAGAATATTAATCTATGTCTGTGTCATCTTCTGAGCCGTCACTGTCATCTTCCTGTAAATTTATTATCAGAGGCTGTATTGACTGATCTCTCAAAATTGCCTTGGCTAAGTCCCGATCCTGTAATTCCTCTGCATGCCTCACACATTTGACCCAGTCATCTTTGGATACATTTCCGACAGCTTCGTGTAGAAGGACCTCGACGTCTGCTATTTTGAATGTATTGTTTTTTGATGCGACTTCGCCCTTCACTTGTGCCCATATCAATTCAATGGGATTATATTGGCAATGATACGGCGGTAGCCGAATAACTTCATGACCGTACTCAATTGCCAGTTGGTCAATTTCATAAATCTTTCTTGGGTTGCTTTGTTTTACTTTCATTATTAATTCTTCTTTTATGTCGGCATTCGAAAATAAAATATTCTTCTTTTTGAGCCATTCCTGTATGTCATTTTTTTTCCAAGACATTGTCGGTATGGATTCTAATTGCTTGGAATGGTAGCTGGCATTATCTATAACGATAATGGATGGTTCATCCAAAACTTGTAAGAATTCCTTAAACCATGCCATATATGTTCCTGCATCCATTTCAGTGTGGTAATCGGCGTTATTGGATTTCACAGCTCTAAAAACTAATTTTGCTTCTGGTACGAAGCCTGTCTTAGCGGAGCCGGCGTGACACACAATTAAACGATGTCCTTTCCCCACTGGCTGATTTTTGAAGCCACCTTGATCATTTTCTCCAAGCCACATTCGCTTTCTGCTGTGGTTTTGATTAACCCAGGTCTCGTCCAGGTAAAACCGCGGACGGGTATCGTTTGTCTTCTTTAATGTATCAAGTTTTCGTAAGAACTCAAGTCTAGCACAGACAATATCAATTCGTTCCATTAGGTGTTTTCGGCCATCATTGTTTTTTTTGAATTGGTAACCTGTTTTCTTCAAGATTTTTTTCAACGATGACTTACCGCACTTAAATTCAGGCATCTGTTCTTGCATTTTCTGTAATATTTTATCCACTGTTGGGTATTCGCCGTTGTCATAAAATGAAGAAATGGTGCGTTGCAACAAACAAACTTCGAAGTTATCGATATTTGTGACTGTTTCTGGTTTCAAATATCTTTCCCTTGGTGTACATGGATAGCCAGTTTGAAGAATTTCTTTCTTCACTTTGTCCACAGTTCTCGTACTAACTCCACAAAGAAGTGCCGTAATATCTCGTGGTTTATTTAAATTTAAATAAGTAATTTTTTGCGGGTCACTTTTCAATTCGTCAAACACTGTCAACACATTGTGAATAACCGTACGGGTTTGGGCGTTAATATCGCCTTTTAATTTAAACAAATTTAAGTTGGAGAAAAATGCGTCCATGGTTAGCTTGTGATAGTCTAATGACAACTAACACAATTCTTATAAACACCTACCTACCTACATTTTTGCTAATGACAAGTACCTAATTGCATTAGTCATCTAGCTTAGCTACCTGCGCAATTGCGCCCGAGCGGCATCCCTTTATCGATAACGAGTGACGTGGCATTGTCACATTCCTATGACAATAAGATTTATGACTCAGTTCGCACGTTTGTAATGTCTCTACTATAATACAAATATATACTTTTCTTTTGTAAATACATACATATTATACATAGAAACACCCAGACTAAGACAAACCCCCATGTTCATGCACACAAAGATTTGTCTTAAGTGGGAATCGAACCCACGACCTCGGCGTCGCAGGCAGGTACACTACCCACTCCGCCATCCGGTCGTCAGCAATAATAATATAATAAATAATAGCAATGTTACTTAATGAGGGAATTGCACTTAGTCATTGCACTAAGGAAGGCAGTTTAACCAGCTATTTTATTCTACATAGATTAAAACTCTGTATATAGGTTAGATTATGCTATAGTGTTTCATGATTATGGTGATTTTAGGTCATCCGCTAAATGAAATGTGCTGACTTTGATAATGTTACTGAACACACTAATAGGAGTATTGAATATTATGGTGATTATTGCCCAGCATTGTAAAATGTTTTTACTATCTCTTTCTAAAATTTCAGGGTTTAAAATTTATAAACACACTTCACATTTATTTTATTCATTTGGTGACTAAGTATTATTCATAACTACTTCTGCAAACTGCTTTGGTATAGTTGTATGCAGAAGAGATTGATTGTGTATACTCAAAAATGGCGATACAGATTTAACAGAACATAAAATGTTTTTGCTTAAATCATGACTCCCATTAATTAATTCGAATGAACTAAAAATCTTCCATGCCTAAGCTCAAGTGTTAATTAAAACAGTTTATTAATCCTTACATTCTTTGTGATTAAGTAGTCGAGAGCAATGAGAGATAATTGGCATAATCAACAGTGTCGACTGCTGTCGTTTGTACTGTAGAACTATAGTTATGTATATCTGTTTTGTGTTGGTTCAAAGTACTTGTGAATGAGTCAAATTATACTTGCAAATTTAAAGGGTATATAGGTTCAACCGGATTGTGTTAAAGTTGCAAGTTGCCTTTTACACAAGTGTTGAAAATGTAACTACAAATTTTACCAATAACATTTCATCATTCATCATTTAGCCTTTCGTAGTCCACTGCTGGACATAGGCCTCTCTCAATTTGCGCCACAACACCCGGTCCTGCGCCTTCCGCATCCAGTCCCCTCCAGCGACCTTTTTCAGGTCGTATAACATTTGGCCTTATTTATTTTCTAAATCGACATGTTTTGAGAAAATTACTAGTCTAAGGTTGACGAGCTGTTGTAAAGTTGCTCTATCTCTATAGCAACCTATTTGGAATATGGATGAATCATCTAAAAGGCAATTTTTACTTAAGTGACCCTTAAATATCTAAGTATCACATTCCCTGCCAAATAGTGCTTGAATTATTGTGTTCCGGTTTGGTGATGAAATCAGGACTATTACTACACATTAGGCAGGGCACCATAGTCTTTTGATGAAACGACGCATTACAATCTGCTTTTGTGAATTTTGTTATATCTACGGGCCGTAGTGATAACTTACCATCAGGTAGACTGTACCTCAAAAAATTATTCAAATAAAAAATGCATTTATTCGTCAACAGTTTCTTGATAAATTTGTCTCATCCGCAACGACTGGGTATAGCTCCAAGCGCCGATTACAGACCGAACTAACTGCAAACCAACCTGTCATCCAAGCATATTGCTCTCGAAGGCCTTCACAGAGGCCTATGTTCATTCTGGAATGCTGCTACAATATTTTGTCAGATCCTAACGGGAGTTGTTACGCGGCATTCTTGCTCAGGGCTCGCTAAACAAATGGCATAGTCATTACTATTAGACGTTACAATTATACAGAACTATTTATCTTGAAACACGCAATGCAGGTTGAAATTGTAATTGAGAACTTTGTAGCCGGTCAAGAATACTTAAAATTATTGATCAGCTCAATAATTTCAAGGCACGAACTAGCAATTGTTGAACGTATTATTTTGATAGAAACAGCTGTTATAGTATACACTCTTAATGTTCTTGTTGGTATTGCAACCGGCACTCCCTAGTGATTAATATGGTACTGCAAATCTAAAACGACTCTATATTGTTGGATAATATTTTTAATTTTACCCTTTGGCCTTGAAGGTGGTCATAATTTTGTTTAATTATCATTAATGTTGGTTTATAAAGGTTAACATAAATTTATAACAATTGCGAATGAACTTAACGATTTGAAACGAAGAATATGTTTAAAGCTTTATTTAGAATATTAATTTACCTGTATCTTAAAAATTAAACGTAGTATTAAAATGAAGCAAAAAGTACTACTAATAGCACGTCTAATTGCTAAGAGTATAGTTAAAGAAAATGTTATATGAAGCACCACTAAAATACTGAAATTGGGTTAGAAACTAAAACTGCGCTGAACACTGATTCAATTAAGTTTCCTCAACGTCACTTTTTGTAATTAAAATCTAGATCACGTTTAGATTTAAACGACTAGCATTTAATTATTATTCATCCGCTAGTTCAGTGATCCAGTTTTACTTACATCACTTTTTTAACATTTTGTGAACGTTTTCTTGATAAAAAGCTTTTGTACTTAACCCCGTTAGTTTTTCATGTTGAAATTTTATTACTGGTAGGGCGCTGTAAACTGCCCTACCGGGCGATGAAAATAAGATGATGAATGAATAACGAAAATAATATTAACGATAAAAATATAATTATTTATAGTCTGGTGGTAAAGGAAATCTACTCACCAGCAAAACAGCCCGAAGTACCTTTCCGAGTGCAGGATCCTCCGAAGCTGGTTTCTTGCGATTTGCGGTTTAAATTTTTATTGCACAAAAAAGCGGGTGAAGATAAATGGTATAGCGGAAGCGTATGGATGATGAATCATAGAAGAATGAGAAAAATTTTAATAATATTTGACACTGTCACTAAACTTCAATAATTTTGAATTTTGATTTTTTATGGCGTTATGGTCTAGCAGCCAGGAAACTGCACCTCTTTCGGCAACACTCGAGCTATAAAACCTAAGAGCAGAAATCCAAACCACCAGACTGAGATAAAATAAATTATATTTGAAATAAAAATAATAGAATAATATATTATATATAATGAGTAGAGTTGCGTAACCATGCTCCCCTCTTTGCAAGATTGTAGATCTTACAAAACAAGAGTGAAAACATATTGGAAATATCAATTAACAGGCTAACAAAATAAATTCATAAAATATTTATTACCATGAACGAAACTTAAAATGAAACCTTTGAGAAAGTTATTTCTGCATTATATATATATTTTTTTTAAAAGTTAAAGATGTAATGCAATGGCATTAAAATTAAAGAATTAACTAGAAAACATAATGAGAAAATCATTGTGTAGGCAATGGGTATAATTTAACTACAGGACGTTTGAACGTCCCGAACCTAGTCTTTACCATCGCGACACGAGTTATATTATCTGACCCCGGATAAATGTCAGTTATGACTCCTAGTGGCCAATTTAAAGGTGGAGAATCATCTTGTCCCACAAGAACGATCTTACCCACTTGAACCGGATTATCGGGCGTAGCCCATTTCAATCTGACTTGCAATGTATGCAAGTATTCTAGGCGCCACTTTTTCCAGAAAGATTGGACCATATGATCGAGTAATTTTTTGCGTTGAACAAGATTAGTGTCTGTTACATTTGCAGCTGGTAAATATTGTAAAGGAGAAGACATTAAGAAATGCGCAGGAGTGATAACCTCAGGGTGAGGATCTGACGATACGACATTTAGTGGTCGCGAATTCATCACGCACTCTATCTGCACCAATACAGTTAGCATCTCTTCATAAGTCAAAAGTTGACTTCCAATGACTCTATACAGATGGGTCTTCAAACTTTTTATATTTGATTCCCACATAGCTCCAAAATGAGGAGCTCTAGGTGGAATCATTTTCCACTGTATACAATGGTGGATAAGTTCAGGTCTTAGAACCTTATTCAATTCGTCGAGCTGAGATTTCGCACCGACGAAATTTGTACCGTTGTCTGAATATAGACAAGATACTGGACCACGTCTAGCTATAAAGCGTTTGAACGCAGCTAAATACGAATCTGACGTTAAATCAGACACCAATTCAATATGTATGGCCTTAGTGACAAGGCATACAAAAAGACAAATATAAGCTTTCTGCGAATGCTGACCTCTCCTACGAGCCAAAGTAATACGAAGCGGACCAGCATAATCTACTCCGGTGTGAGTAAAGGCTTTGGCTTCATGAATTCGATAAGGAGGAAGATCAGCCATTTTAGGCGTAGGATGAGACGGGTTAACACGAAAACAAGAATTACATTGTCTCACCTTTGCTCGCACAACAGTTCTAGCATCTAATATCCAGAAACGTTGACGCAAAATTGACATTAATAAGCCTGCTCCAGTATGACAATTTAAAACATGATAATGCCTGATAATAAGGTCAACAACATGATCATGCTTTGGAAGCAGAACTGGATGTTTTACTTCGAATAGCAAATCCGATTTAGAAAGACGTCCTCCAATTCGAAGTAAGCCTTCTTCATCAATAAAAGCTGATAAATTGCGCAACTTTTTTGAGGGCAATTTATGTTTTTGAAGAAGAGCAATATCTTCAGAAAAGTGCACAATTTGCACGGAATGAACTATCGCCTTTTCAGCAATGATCAAATCCGATATATCATTAATCGAGGAAATTCTTTTTATAAATTTGAAAACATACATGACAGCTTTCAAAAGCTTATCCCAAGAAGATAAGCGTTGGGATAATTTATAGAGTACCGATACCGGAGCGTCATGATGCTCTGTCGTAGCGGTAAAAGTACTGGCTTTCTGTTCAGGCATTTCATAACCTTCAGGAGGTGAGAAAGATTTAACCGGCCACTCTGAAGTAGGTTGACACATCCAATCAGGGCCATTCCACCACAAGTTATGGCTGACTATTTGTGATGGGAGCAAACCTCGAGAAAGGCAATCACTTGGATTTTCTAGTCCAGTAACATGATAAAAGTGTCGTGAAGCGAGATTTTCTTGACATTGAGCCACGCGGTTGCTTACGAAAACAGACCATCGATGAGGAGAAGAATGAATCCAAGAAAGAGCTATGGTAGAATCAGAGAAAGCATAAATTTCTGCTATATGGGCACGATCACGATACGTTTCATGTACAATTTTTATCAATTTAGCCATTAAAAGCGCAGCGCACAATTCAAGTCGCGCTAGTGTCGTCACTTTAGTTGGAGAAACTTTAGACTTCGCACATAAAAGTCGGACCATTATACCGGTCGCATCAGTGATGTGTAAATATACGACTGAACCGTAACCATTCATACTCGCGTCTGCAAAGGCTACGATATTAACAGTGCAGTCACTTGACACACCGATATGACGCGGAATTTTAAGAGTTGTTAACAAAGACAATTCTTGTATAAGAGCGGTAAAACGACGGATGACACTCTCTGGTGGAGTATCATCCCAGCCAATATTAGCCAACCAAAGTTCTTTGATTAACAATTTGGCATACAAAATAACGGGGGCTACTAAACCTAAAACATCAAATAAACGAGCCACCACAGACAATATAGTTCTCTTAGTACATTTATCATTAACATGAGACGCGGTAAAAAAGAAATTGTCCTCTCTAGGTTCCCATGAGAGACCTAAAATCTTCAATGCAATCGGACTATCCTGAGTAAAATCCACCGAACCACGATGTGAAACGGGTAAACTCTCTAGTAAGTTCGCACAATTGCTCGACCATTTCACTAATTCAAAGGCACCAGCCTGGAATAAAGAGATCAATTCTCGAGCCAGACGGGTGGCTGTTTCAGAATCAGGTAATGAGTGAACCAAATCGTCCATATACAATTTAGTTCTAGCAATCTTAGCGGCTTCAGGGAATTGAGGAGACATGTCCACTGCCAGCTGTCGCACAGTGCGCATAGCTAGAAACGGACTCGATTTCAACCCAAACGGAAGACGTTTGAACTGAAATGTTTTTACTGAATCATTTTCATTAAAACGAAACAGTATTCGCAAATACTTTTGTTGATCATTATTAACACCAATCTGTAAATACATTTGCTTAATATCAGCGGTAATGGCTACAGGAAATAATCTGAAGTCAAGTAAGAGTAGAAATAAATCGGTCTGTAAATTAGGCCCTGTATACAACAGATCATTCAAAGAAAGACCAGTATGAGTTTTGGCACTCGCATCCAGTACAATGCGTGGCATAGGCTTGTCCGGGCGTACAACAGCATGATGAGGTATATAATATCCATCATCAGTGACTTCGGATGCCGAAACTTCAGAAAGACAACCAATCGAAATATAGTCCTTTATAACAGTATTATAATTTTCCCTTAAACTAGGCACCTGATTGAATTTTCTCTCTAAAGTCATAAGTCGCCGGAGAGCATTACAACGAGAATTGCCTAACTCATTCGGGTTTCGACAGAAAGGTAAGGTCACAGTATATCGACCATCTCCATTGCGTATCACAGATGAAGAATAAAGATTCTCACACTCTGTTTCTTCTGGACTTAAAAATTCTTTATAAGGTATTTCCTCTAACTCCCAAAATTTCTGGACTAAGTCATTAAGAGCCAAAGCTGAGAAAGAACTAGAATAAGTCTGTTTACGTGGATAATCGCCCATCAACACATAACCAAAGGCGGTTAGCAAAGCGGGAGGTGCACGATTACCCGACTCTACTCTATTTCCCAAATAAATGTATGGAAATAGCTGAGCACCCAACACTAAATCAATATTGCCTGGGATATTCCAATTCAGATCAGCTAAAGGTATGCTGTCCAGGTATCCCATATTAGATTTTTCAATAAAATGCGTAGGCATCTGATCAGTGACACAATCAACAACAAGTGCCTGTATATTATATTTATTTTCTAGATAAACACGAGATTGAATTTGAATATTCACATAACCATGTATTGGTCGAGAGCTCAGACCGACACCCTTTACGTAAGAATTGGTTAATGGAATTATAGTAAGATTAAGTAATTTACAGCATTCCACTGTAACTAAATTATTTTGAGAACCATTGTCAATCAAACAACGAATTATTACTTTACGGTTACTATTATTATTAGCAACCGCGTAAACTTGAGCAGTAGAGAGCAAAATATTAGAATTAGGCCTCACATTAACGCTCAAAGAAACGGAAGCATTAGCAGGCGGCATATTAGTACTAAAATTATGTACGGGAACTGACGGCATAGAGCGCAACGGCAACGGAGCGGAGACATGAGCGGAGGCTTGCGCACCATCATATTCGTTGATATTATTATGATTGATACACTGAGAATCGGCGGTAAGAATTTGTGCTGCATGTGTATGAGAATTATTATTATTTTTCTCATCAAAATGCAGAATAGTATGGTGACGTTTCTTACAAAGCCCGCAAAGAGAAGCCGACTTACAATTCAAAGCGGTATGGGAAGTGCTTAAGCAATTTACGCACCCGTGTTTTGATTTAATAAATTCGAATCTCTTTTGTGGGTCGCATTGACTTTTAAATTGTACACATTTGTACAATTGCATATGGTCAGATTTTTGACAGTACGCGCAAGTGCTTGGAACGGCGGTCGACACATCGTCATTCTGGGCCACGAACACCTTATAAGTAGAGTTTGTTCGTGAAGATGACCCCGACGAGGTTGTCTGTTTATTTGCACTACTTTGCGCACGAGGATTTAAAATCGGTCCCGAAGAATTACATCTACTCAAGATCTTGCTTTGGTCCCGTACAAATGCAATAAAATCTTCAGAAATAGGTATTTCTTTATCTCTCACGGACAGCTCGAAAGCCTGAGCGGTTTGTGAATCAACTTTACGTAATGCACAATGTAGTAAGGTAAAATCTGTTAAATTTTTTATTTCAAGTTGTTTCAAAGCTGCAATGGAGGCAGAGTATTTGTCAATAAAAGTGCCAAGACTACTAGCAGAATTGTTACAAGGTTTCAGATCTAAAATATTATTTAAATAATGAATCCCTAACGCTCTTTTGTCCTGATACTTATTTACCAGACTATTCCATAAAATGGAATAAGTTTCAGACGTCGGAACAATACCAGCGGTAATTTTCAAGGCGTTATGAGTCAATTTACCTATCAAATACTGCACACGTTGCGAGTCAGAGAGATTTTCATTATTGTGAATATTGGCTTTAAAAGATTCGTAAAATATAGGCCATTTTTCTGTACTGCCGTCAAAACTTGGTAATTCAATAGGCGGCAATTTAATATAATTTCCACTCGAATGCGATGGCGAAAAAACAGCCTTATCAGACCCTGAACTGATCCTATTCCGACTTCTTTTGATACGGGCATACAAATCCTCAAATGATAGCAACGAAGAATAGTCAGGGACTGAATTCGGGCTCTGAGTCAAGACCAAATCATTAATCCGATCGATAATATTCTCGAACTTAGAACGTAAGTCGTCTATTGTTTCAGACTCTATCATGAATTGCTCATTCGATCTCAAGTCAAAGGAAGAAATATTTACAGCTAAATTATACGCGCGATTAACTCTCTCAAAGATGATATCTCTTTTTCCATACAGTATGGATAGTTGACGCACAATTTCAATCTCGTCAGCTGAGGTAGCCATCTTGATAGATTTAATGTAAAAAGAATATTAATACCTATTTAAAGTACGTAAGTTCAATGCCTATTGTTCGTAGGAGCAATACCTAACAAATATTACATAAACATACGAGCAATAAACATAAATAGGTGCAAAAAAACAAAAATATACATGAAATTATTAATATTTAATGCTGGAAACAATTTATCCGGCTCGAAGGACCATAATATGGTAGGGCGCTGTAAACTGCCCTACCGGGCGATGAAAATAAGATGATGAATGAATAACGAAAATAATATTAACGATAAAAATATAATTATTTATAGTCTGGTGGTAAAGGAAATCTACTCACCAGCAAAACAGCCCGAAGTACCTTTCCGAGTGCAGGATCCTCCGAAGCTGGTTTCTTGCGATTTGCGGTTTAAATTTTTATTGCACAAAAAAGCGGGTGAAGATAAATGGTATAGCGGAAGCGTATGGATGATGAATCATAGAAGAATGAGAAAAATTTTAATAATATTTGACACTGTCACTAAACTTCAATAATTTTGAATTTTGATTTTTTATGGCGTTATGGTCTAGCAGCCAGGAAACTGCACCTCTTTCGGCAACACTCGAGCTATAAAACCTAAGAGCAGAAATCCAAACCACCAGACTGAGATAAAATAAATTATATTTGAAATAAAAATAATAGAATAATATATTATATATAATGAGTAGAGTTGCGTAACCAATTACCTTTATTGATTCTTACTTAATACTCTATACTCGTCTCATATCAGTGAGTTGTTAACTGCTGTTATGGTGTCCCCGACCGTGTGGGCGCGTTGGCTGCACACACGTCACACGGCAGCAACACGACGCGGCGACACCGCGTCGTGTGAAGTGTGTGTAGTCAGCGCGCCCACTCGTCCACACGTGAGGTTAGCCTAAGTATTATCGTAAAATTCATTTTAAGTTCTTTAGTTAGATCAACACTGCAGAAAATGAATACCCAAATAATAACCTTTATTCAAAAAGAAAGAACTAAAACTGCGTATTCAAACTTCATCAAAAAATTACAAAGCATTATACGAAAGAAGCGCGACTATCAAATTACACTTTAATATGAAATATGCAGACATTTCTGCTTGATCGAAAGGCCCCGTCAGTAGTAACAATAAAAATTAATGCACAGATAATATTTTATCTGTTCTCGTGTTTAAAGATACTTTGCAATTGGCAGTGTTATAAAATACAGACTTCTGGCCGTTACGTAGATATTGTTTATATGTAACTCGACACATGGCTGTAAAAGTACCATAAAGTTGACATTAAAATCGACCTTATCTGCTTATGTTTAAGGTTCAAATAAATTGTGTACCTCAGACTCATATTTTTGTAAGCTAAAACTGCTACAGCCGCCGTTCTTGATTTATACGACATTAAAAATCATGTACTAATAAAAATGCGTAAAATAGTGGTGCGCTTTATTTCTGTAGATAATAAAACCTGTAGGCAGACACAATTATGTTTATTGCGATCTATTTGCGTAAATCTTATTATGCGAAGATAGTATTCGAAATTGTATGCTAAAGAATTAAAAACTAAGAAATATTTATTTGAATCAAATTTTTTGCATTAATCATGGTGTTGATGACGGTAATTTAATATTAGTCATGGGATTATGCCCGGAAGTACGAGTATACTGGCATTAAATGTATTATATATAAACCTTGCATCTCCTAACATCAGTACAATTCTTTGCCGCTAAGATTCATGCAAATTGTTAAATTCATCTCAAACAATTCCCAAAATTTGGTTGGTGATTAATTTTCAAATAAGCCACGAACGCTTCGCAAATCGGACCTGATTGAAATTGATGACAATAAATTCAATTCATTTAATTTTGACTTGTTTCTTGGTAATTTGTTGAACAGGCGCATTCTGATACCAATATAATATCTTTACCAGTTATTGTTAATGGTTTTCATATAATGTATTTTGAGTTGTTGTCTTCACTCTGTTAGTATTTACAAAGAAAATGTTTTTATCATGCTATATTATTCTTACGTTTTCATCTATGAAAACTGTTACACCGTTTCTCTGAGTAATGTTGATTTATCCATGTAGCAGTACAATAAATATGCTGATATTTCTTATTTAATTCGTTTTGTTTTTGCATTTTCCGGAGGTATGTTTAGGATAAGATCATAAAGAGCTACTTTCGCATCGATTTCTTAAGCCATGAACCTGTAAAGGAGACCCAATTTCTCTCTAATAATATGATCCCGTCACTGTACACTTGCAGCCTACTTTACACATTTTCTTAGTGATTATTAGAGGAGCTTGTGGCTTAGTCGAAGCCGCACGGCTTGATTCCTCAGCAGGTTAAGCAATGAATCAAATCAAATCAAATCAAATCATTTATTTCCATGGGCCCCAAGGGGCGCTTGAACACGTCAAAACAAACATCTAAACAAAAAAAAGAGTAAAATTAAAATAAAACTTAGCTAACTAAATTATAATACTTATTGTAATAAAATGATTTGACACCGGAGCTTAGATTGACTTTAATTCAACTTAGAGAAATTGAATTAAAATCAATCTAAGTACCAGCTCCGATGGGTATTGCATCATGAGAAGAGCTGGTGAGAAACTCATGTGCACCATCTTTTCAAATAATTCATACAATATTTGTTTGTTTTTTGACAATAATTCTAATGCTGATCGCGGTCAGCCGTGGGTGGGTGACTATCTTTAACATGTCCAGTTTTCTTCCGCTCCTCGGAGAGCACGTTTAGTCGTCGGTCCCGGTTGCCATTTGAACATCTATGGCAGCCCTTACGGGTACTCAGAGGCCAGAAAGACTGAAAACTAGTATAAAAAAGGTTGTGGATATCTGATGACAGTCGCTCCTGGTAAAATACTGATTTGTATAACCTCATTTCATGTTATTTCAAATATTGTTAAGTAAAGGCAATCTGTGTGTAAATTTTTTAATTTTTATATTTTTGTAGTATAAATAGTTTTTGTTAGTAGTATATAAATATTTTTTTGTCTGTTCTGAAACCCTTATATATACAGTAGTATACACACATTGTTTTACTCCTTTATTTTCTGCTTGAAGTGTAAGATATTGCAACCTTATACACTATGGATTTATTTATTATAATTTAATTGCATTTCTTTATTTAAGTTTATTTTCTCTAGTTTATTTTTCTCTTTATAACCATATTTAGCTATAATGTTGTTTTGGGTGCTATAACTTATACATATAATTATTGTCAAAAAACAAACAAATATTGTATGATTTATTTGAAAAGATGGTGCACATGAGTTTCTCACCAGCTCTTCCCATGATGCAATACCCATCGGAGCTGGTACCTACTTGGATTGATTTTAATTCAATTCTCTAAGTTGAATTAAAGTCAATCTAAGCTCCGGTGTCAAATCATTTTATTACTATAAGTATTATAATTTAGTTAGCTAAGTTTTATTTTAATTTTATATTTTTTGTGTTTTGATGTTTGTTTTGACGTGTTCAAGCGCCCCTTGGGGCCCATGGAAATAAATGATTTGATTTAATTTGATTTGATATTCAGCTAAATCCGTTGGACTAGAAGCCGACTCCAATGTAATGGGGAAAAGGCTGGGAAGATTGATCACACCTTTTCTTATTTTATCTTAAAAAACATGTTGCATGATATAGTTATCGTGAAAGATTGCAAAAGAAAGATCATAAATATTGATTACCAAACAGTTTATACAACAATGACTGCAGAGCAGTTACACCTTCAAATTCAGGTTAATTCACCGATCATTAATAACGACTATGACAGAGCAATTTTAACTGTTGCTGTTTAACCAACATTTCTGTTTGACCAATCAGTAATGATAGAACGTTAATGAATGTGTTTTTGATGTTAAAAAAATATTGGATGGTAGGTGCAGTTTTATTATTAATAAAAATTATTAAAACTGATGAACTGTGTTTTTATTTGTTCTTATTGATTATTTTATTAGCAATTAGCTATGCTTAGCAAATTATACTAAGAAACAGTTGTAAAATTATGTGACCGCCATGATTTCATGTTTTTTTGTTGTTCTTGTGGTAAAAAAAATATCACTATTTTATTGTGATAAAAGAAAAGAGGAATATTTCCTTTACTGTAGAATACCAAATGTTAAAAAAAAAAATAGAAAACTCTTTTTTTATTCACAATTTTTCCATAATTATAATTTAATTCACTAAGCAACGGCCTTACCTCTATCAATTTGTAATATTCTGTAAATAAAACCTTTTATAAATTGTTGTTGTATAAAAGGTAAAAACCTCAAACATAAATGAGGCAAAAAAATAACGAAGAGTATCTTTTTAAATATCATTCTCTCATAGACACCTACGCCATCCAATATATTTTTTATCCCCTCGAGCATCCATTTTAGTGTTCCATTAAAGTCGAAGAGTATAATTACTAGCAGCTGAGGATAATGAACATTCATCACTTACTGCAAAAATCTTTGTCAATTCGCTTCACTTACCTGATGGTCGTCTTTTTACGAGTAAACTTGAGATCATTTCCCTTGTCGTTAAAACGTTTTTATAGACAGGTTCCATTTAAATTCTTCCATTTTAATGGAGCTAAATTTTACTGTAGCCAAATGCCTCGTTTTTATGTCTTATTTATTTACTTAAATCACAAGGTGTCGTGTTAATTATGTAAAATAACTATGCTATTTACGTAAGATTTTATTGAATTTTGGCATACAAGACAAACATGTAAATGGTTTGTGATCTTCAATTGTCTTTTTATATTATGTTTATAAGGCTTCTTCTTTTATTTATTAATTTTATTTTTTTTTTACACGAGAAGAAATAACGCCTGAGTCGCGGGGGTGTGCACAAACATACATTTCACACACACAGAGTACACCCAGAGTCAGAACAAATCTTTGCAGATCATACAAAGATATTATGTCCCATGTGGGGGTCGAACCCACAACACCAGCAAAGTTGAAAGCGGCGAAGCGACCGCTTTAACCACGCGAACCGTGCACTCACTTGTATTGTTTGGTATACTGTAAGTCTTCCATGTATCTTAAATAAATAAATAAACAACTGTTAAGGCGAAGGATCTATTTGAACAGTGCTATATTGAGACAGGGTCAAAGCAGGAAGTAGATCAGCTGTTAACCCTGCGATAGAATATGAATGTCTATGTATAGTCATGGGCCTCTGCCTCAATTTAACCACTCTTTTGATGCAAACATTGAATCCAACAACAAATAAAGACGTAGGTTTTAAAACAATATTCACTTGGCATTTGAGCAACGAGATAGATGATTGTAATATTTTTTACTTTTGAATGCCTCCAATATTTTGAACGGCCTCGTTGTCGGTATCACAATACATGTTACTAAATCATTTCAATTGTCTTTCATATTTTGTCAACACTTGTACGCGAGTACTAAACAATTGCTCTAGTATCATTAACACATAGTTCCCACCTGTCGTAATTGTCCCATTCACAATTTCATCAACACCACTTTCTCTTTGCGGTTTCAGAAATCTAAACCATACGTTATAAACGTTACTAAATCTGTTACGCTCCAGTAGGACCATTTGAGTAATGTTACTTTCTCTCCATTCAATAAAATGGCACTCATTATTGAACTTTCCATAATTTTTTGATGTTTTTTCTTGGCGGTGTGACTAAAATGATGACACGCATATATTTAGACATCGGGCTGTCGGTGAATAGAAAATCAAGCAACATTTTGCTTCAATGTTGTCACAAAACATGATTGAGCTAGTCCATATTTTGACCTCTAAATGTTCCAACATAAGGTTCACCAAGAAAAATACGAGTGACGGTAAAGGTAAAATCAAAGATCTTGGCAGGTCGTAAAATGCACCGTCTCAGTCACTCGTGTAGGGTTCACGCTTTACGTATATCTTGCTCTCGCTCTCGCGGGCTGGCAAGAAGTTTGACGTTTTGTATAATTATTAATGATTCAAAATTTCAAAGATTGCATGTAAGAGTAATAATGAGTTTATTTGCGTGTTTGTTCTGTACCGTATTCGGATTCATGGGAAAGATGCCAATTTATGCGTGGAATTATAAGCTTACGCCTAGCTTTATATAATTAAGTTATATTGGCAAAGATAAATGGCACCAATAAAACAATCGTAATTGAATAATTATATGTTTTCAAAAATCTATGCAATGAATTGGAAATAGATAAGAAAAAAAAATGCAATAATTAAATGCAATTATGAAACAGATAAAACTGTACAAACAGTAAGGTTATTTTAAATAAAGATAAAATCAAGACTTAAGTAACAACAGCAAAAATTAAACTTGGAAGATAAATCATTACGCTGCGTAAGTTTCTCAAGCTAATTTGCATGTTAAACAATACGCTTACATATTACAAAAGTTTAAAAAATGCCAAGAAAAAGAAAATCTACAATGAAGTTTGCCATCTGATTATATCAGCTTGAAGTTGACAAGTATAATCAGTTGATTAATACGCAAATAATTTGATTAATTTTCGTTTTCTACAATTGAGCAAAGTCTGTTGATCATTCTTTCAGATGTAATGGTTAGATGCTTCATCATAGTCTAATGAGCATTTGACTTCTGAATTATGAGGTTAGAGAACTGACCAAATATGGGATGACTAACCAATTAATGTAAGAAGATAAAAAATTGCACGCAATATTTAGATGTGTCGCTGTGAGAAAATTGGCACGTCAAAATGTCGGTACGTCGAGAATCTTGTACAAAAATATGCAATTAAATAATATAAGTATTTATTTATTTCAGTGAAGTTTCTGACCGGCTACTATAAATTAATATGCATTCGGCCTACACAATTATCCGGTATTGGCTTTTCGTCCCTAAATTCACACACGCCCTCAGATCAACCCCTTTTTGGAAAAATTTAGCACTTTTAAGACAATTAGATGAAATTATTCGTAGCACTTTATGCAAAATTTTTAATATCGCTCTTAACGACCGGACGTGGCAACAGGCGAGCTTACCGGTTCGCCTGGGCGGCCTCGGCGTTCGGAAAATATCTGACGTTAGTTTACCGGCGTTTCTGTCCTCGGTGTACAGCACCGAAGAATTAATCAGGAAAATTTTATCTCCTACACTGGTTAATTCGGAAGTCCTGTACAAATCCGACGCACAGAACGCCTGGCTTTTAACTTGTCCGAGCACTGACTTGCCGACCAACCCGTAGCGTGATTCTGTAAGGAAAACTGTCGGTTTCGAAAGTGTATTGTATCCTTATTTCCATATACATACAGTCGATATTTGATTGACAGAAATTCAAATTTCGTGTGATTCCATTTATGGAATACGCATGCCGTTCTCCCAGAGGCAGTGGGATGGGCCGCTCTGCTGTAGTGTTAGAAAATATCTCATTGATACTACTACCAATGCGGCTGAGCGTGCTCGTTTGCTGGCTGTGGGTGAATGGGAGTCAGGAGCGTGGCTTCATGCACTTCCATCACCTAACATAGGAACCATGTTGGATGACCGTACCTTCCGCATCGCTACCTGCCTTCGCTTGGGTGTTCCTTGCGTTTCTCCGCATCAATGTCGGTGTGGTGAAGCTGTCGATCGCCTCGGGCACCATGGCCTTTCGTGCAGCAGGAGTGCAGGCCGCATTCCGCGGCACTCTTACCTTAACGACATTATCCGTCGTGCTCTGTCTACGGCCGGCGTGCCTGCCGTGCTCGAACCAAACGGCTTGTCACGGGACGATGGGAAGAGACCGATGTCGTTACTGCCATGGAAGATGGGTAGGCCCTTGGTGTGGGACGCTACCTGCGTCGACACCCTCGCGCCATCACATCTTCCAAATACAGCGGCCTGCGCCGGCACTGCTGCTGCCTCTGCAGAAACCCTCAAGCGGCGCAAGTATAGTAATCTTGTTGGAGATTACATATTTGAGCCGTTTGGGGTCGAGACGCTAGGGTGATGGGGCCCGAGTGCCCATTCTCTTTTTAAAGAGATATCAAAAAGACTGATCGACACTTCACGTGATCAGAAGGCTGGTTTTTACTTTTCTCAAAGGTTGAGCATTGCTATTCAACGCGGCAATGCCGCCAGCCTTCTGGGCACGTCACCCGCATTTGACATAGATGCGGAAGTATTTTTTGACGCATAACCCTTTTCTCTTTCAGCTGTAAATAGTTAGGTATGATTTTGTTCTTTTTATAATTTAATTTTAATGCCTGTAAAATATTTTATTTCTTATTTAATAAATAAATATAAGTATTTTGAATTATGTTCCACTAGTAATTATCTGTTTAAATGAATCTAGATCATAATAGCACAATTGATTAGCGCTATTCCGTCTGGCTGAATGCTTATCGCGCTTATTCGCCTCGCTGCAGCATATAATCAATCTGAGTGAGTGATGAATTAGCATTAAATGATTAACATAGTGTTTAGTTTGGTACTAAATAGTTATCTTAACCTAACCTACTAAATATATAACTTTTAACCGAAAAATTGGCAGAATCGTCATAATGTTTAATTGTACATCCCCCTTCCCTTCATCCATTATATATATGTGTATATATTTATATATATATATATATATATATTTGTGTATATTATTGACGTATTTAAAGTATTATGTATGTAACCATATATGTATTAATATGTATTTAATCGATTTTCAAATCAGTGTATATTTTTTTCTTTATTAGAATTATCGAAACGCACCTACCTTTGTTTCTCTGCACCACCCTAGGTTGACTGTTAGAGAATGCCACTAGGCATTAAGTCCACCTATGTACCATTTTGTGTGCAAAAAGTTAAATAAATAAATAAATAAAAAGCATAAAAAATCATTTAAAAACTTCACCGTTCAGAAGAAGATAATAATAATAGAAGATATTTCGTTGTTTTACCTTATGGATAAAAACGGGTCAACAAAAATGGACAGCCAAAAAATCTGAGCGTGAAAATAATGCACCTTTTATATTCGTCGAATAAAATGATTGGCACTCGTCACATTATCGATACAAAAGGCTCACCGAGGCGTGAAACACGTTTCATTTCCAATACTTGTACGTTCAACACGCGCACATGACTCTAAATCAACTTTAACATCCCAACAACCAGTCTTTTTGCCACGTCGACATCTAAGTAAAACAATTGACCATAAAATCGTCCGTACGTGTCCCTCACAAAAAAAAAAGCCTCACTCCAGTCCATTCTAATGTCCCGTTTCTAAGAACATTATGTCTTATTTAAGAGATACGACAAAAAATAAAATAGCTCGCGCCGTGAAAGAATAAGGCGAAATGGGCCATAAACGTTGGCCCGTCGTATCTAAAGACAAAAGTCGTAGAGCTACCGGCGCAGAAATATTTGGGATGTTGTAAAATGCGTTTCTAAGTTTATTGCGACATTGTTACACATAACATTTTTTCTCATTCAGCGAGTTTTGACAGCGGAACAATGGTAATTTTAGCTTCTGTTTTATAATGACGAGCAGCGACAAAAGCTTTACGATATTTTCGGACGCCCGTCGCCTCCCTTTTGTTTATAAGATATTTACAAAAGGTCTTATTATAAAATTGTAAACATGAACTTTATTTTAACTTAAGGGGGCTTTTAAATTGCATATTTCTTTAACACAAAGTACAGTTATGTTTGCGTCCTAATGACTACTGAATCGTTTAATGAAATTACAATCTTCTTTTTATATTCGTCTGGCATTTATCAAAGAATAGTAGTTGACACACGTTTTGAATTAGAATGAGTTGCATTAATAGCGGGTTATTACTTTTTGCGTCATGATTCATAACATAAGCAAGCAGACACCTCGAAGTGTTATAAATGTATGGCGGCACGGTACTTAATTTTCCTGACTTGAAAGATAGCGCCTCGGATTATGGGACAAAAAAGGACACAAGGGGTTGTTTAATCAGTTTTTTTACCATCGTCGGTACCATTACACATGCAGAACCGACAGACCAGAACCGTGTTCATGTCTGCGACTACCGCGGCGGCTGTAAAAACAGCGGTACGACTGGCTGCAGTGTATTGATGACGTCATTGGAAGCTCAAGTAGTTTCCATTCTTGTTGACTTTTTTTTTTTATTCTGATGTTTCTAAACAATTAGATAAATCATAAATATTACAATCTAGTCTAGATATAACATTAGAGACTAAAGAGTAATTATTTAATTTTGACCTAAGCTACTAAATTAATTAATGCTAAGAATATGTCCATTAACACCTATCTTATTGTCTGTATTATCGAAAATGACACTTTGTTCTTTTAAAGTAGCACTAAACCACTTGAAGCACTCATTTCACTGAACTAGCTCAAAAGGTTTCGTCCTTTTAAGTCTTCTAACTATCTCTGTGGTGTCAAGAAGCTGGATGGCCTCGACATTCACGTGTTGAAGAAGTCGTCGTTCATGAGTTTCATAAATGTAATTTAAGTATAGGTAAAAAACTCGTATTTTTCTTCATTTTCTTTAAAGATTTTAGATTTTGCTAGTTTGCCTTCTTGACCATTCTACTTCTACTACCTCCTTAAAATTTTTTTTTACTAAAATACTGACCAGCAATTAAACACCACATTTTTTTCTTAATTATTCGTACCTTTGAATAAAAAATAGAAATGTGCATAAAACACGACAGCCAAAAATAATTCAAGTCTAAGTTTGTCTGCTTAATGTCCGTTAAACATCTGTCAAAACAAGTGATGAATAAACAATAAGCGGCTAAAACTATGCGAGGTAATTGCACACCAATAAAACTATTTTAACAGCTTTTCAAAACTGTATTCAATAGAAATCTTTCTATCTGCCGCCGCTTTCATAGCCACGAAGTTTTATTGCTCAGTAGCGTACATCGTGACGTCCTGTTTATGCCAAACAGATATACCCTCCAAGTATTCGGTAGCTGTCGGCAGACATCAAATAAAATTTAATTCGCCTATTGTTTGCTAGGGTCGGCTGCTGCAGTAGCAAAAGCTTGGATGTAACTGGATTTGAGAGTGTATTTACAGCCTTATAGGGTACAAATAAATTTGTAATCAGATTCGAGTTATTGGGCAACGAAGTGGTACATTAACACTCTTAAGTTCGGATATGTATGTCTCAAAATATATTTAATAACATGCAAATTGATGAGACAGTAAATTGATATTTTGGCATGAAATGACAATGTTTTTTTGTTTCTTGAAACTTGATATTTTTCTCGCTTGTATACGTCCTTAAGCTGTTGTTTATATTATTATGTCACGTGTCAAAAAAACATGGGTATAACATTCATTGCAAGAAATGTGCTTATAATTATTTGCACTGCTTTCTAAGAAAACATACTGTGTACAAACTGAACAATATAAATGTTTACGCACTAAGTAAAACGGTGGCTCGAAATATTATTATTATCAACAAGCCACGCATTGTTTTCACTGGAATTCCTCTTACGTCATACACGAACCCAACCACAGGCCAAGTAACACAGACAATACTCATAAAGATAGATCTGTATCGAAATACCTCTTGTTTTGCTATTTCAATAAACTCGTAGAAATAAATGTTTTATATACTTACAGCAGTTACAGCTGGCTATTCGGATTATCTTTATAGTATCACCTTTATTCTGAAAATAAAGATCAAAGAGCATTCTGTAAACGAACTTGACACTGTCACTACATGAGCAAAACTCAAACGAGTACTAACTATTCGATAGCTAACAAATATAATAGTATTCATTAGTTTTTTTTAGAGCAGCGATAGCCGAGTGGGAGACCGTAGGACTGCGAAGTTAAAGGTCTCGGGTTCGAACCCACGGCACACACCTCTCGTCTTTTCGAAGATATGTGTGTATTTATCATATTAATTATCGCTCGCTAACGGTGAAGGAAAACATCGTTAGGAAAACTACATGCTTGAGAGTGCCTAAAAAGTGCTCGAGGGTATGTTTTTTTTTTTTCTTTTTGTATTGTAAGATATCACAAATATCTTATTTTATTACAATCTAGCCCATAAAGGCTAATGATTAATTCTGTTTTAACCTAAATTAATATGTAAACATAAATCTAAGAGGCGTCCACTAACACTTCACTTAGTTTTTATTAAGGCGAAGACACTTTGTTCATGTTGTCCGTTTAAGTCTTTTCATTATGTCCGTATTGTCGAGGGTATGTGAAGTCTACCAATCCGCACTTGGCCAGCGTGCTGGACTATGGCCTAACCCTTCTCATCATGAGAAGAGGCCCGAGCCCAGCAGTGGGACATGTATTAAATACGGGGCTGCTTTTTACGTTCCTAATTCATAGAAATGAAGGCTCCAGTGTTAGAAAAGGAAACCAAAATTTTGAATTTTTGGGGGTGTAGTTGTTGAGTGGTGTACTTAGTTTATTTTGAAAATTTCATTCAAATTTGTCAGAGAAAAAACTGTGAGAGTATTGTTAGAAGAAAATATTTCATCTTTTTCAATGGTTTTTGTCGTATCCCTCATTAAGAACACATTGCGAGAAGCTCCAATGAACACATGTTTACGTCTATTCAATGCTAGTTTATTTGAAAAGTTCAAGCCAATTGTGTCCCACTTTTGTCGTAAATCATTCCAGTACTCCTGTTGCTTGCCTTGGTAGCTACCGAACTTTGCCTGTTCGTTTTATGATTCTTTTGTTTAAAACTTTTATTGGCTCTGGCCGTTCCGAAAACTAATTTATTCAGGAGCCTGAACCATCAGCCTTGAAACTTGCGCCTACTTTCGGAAGGTCTCATTCCGCTTTTTACTTTTTACGATTATTATTTTTTGTCTCAATGTATTGAGTAAATAGACGCTCCATTTAAGTCTCTTGTTTGTTTTGTTGGACTAGTTTGTTTGTATAGTTTAGGACTGAAACATAAATTTTACTCAATTGAGTTACTACTGTTTTTTAACAAAAGTATTTTATGGTCCTGAGAAGTTATTCACTAACGCTTGTTACATTTAATTTGGTTTTTTAACCGAGTTCATAAAAGGAGGTCTTCAATTCAATTGTATTTTTTAAATTGTTTTTGTATATTTCCTAAAGCTCGGATACTTGCATCTAGCAGTCAGCATTTCATGTTGCTGATACAGGAAGGCAACTCATCAAAGGTAAGGTGTAAGCAACGACAGCATAGTCATTAACATCTTAATATCTCCAATATAATTATATAATATATATTATTTTAATGTATGCACGAGTATTAGATTATTTGTTACCATATTATAGTGCAAAGAATGTATCTTTGCACTATAATACTTTAAATCATTATTTTAAAGCCAAAAAGTAGGTAATAAATAACTTAATTTTATTGTTTTACAAATTATAAAAACAAATTTTATGGTGTTAAAATGTATGCAAACTACGAACAACATAAAATGTTATCAAAAAGCCCGTATATCGTTTTATCCCACCCAAAATGAAAATAAATTTTCTATTAGTAAAAGTGTAAATATCTCAATATTTTCAATAAACCACTTTGAAAATCACCATCCAAATTCGTTTTATCTCAAATGCATGTCCAAAAGCTATTACGAAGTTGCGTAATAGTTCGAAATTTGTTATCACTTGACATACTGGTGCTAATAAAATTTTATGTCACACTTTCTATAATAACCGTTACGGATAGATAACGCTGTTCAGTGAGAATGACTCTATTCAACTTTGACATTGTGAAGGTGAGGCCAGTAAACTCACTTTTAAAAGTAAAATAATAGTAAAATCTTATTTCGTAGTTGAAAGGGTTTATGACTGTCTACATTATCAAAAACATATATGAAATTGTTTTATCTATTTATTTTTTCAATTGTTAAAAATAGTGGTTAGAGTATTTGAATATTATTGGAAACTTGTTATTATATTGCACAAATTTATTACTACAAGTCTCGGATTTAAATCTCGCAAAATTTTATTTTCTTTTTCAGACATATACATTTTTTGTTTTTAGCTAATCCTCGGTTTATGATAAAACATTATCCATTCAGCTTATTTGCTTATTACAGATGTAATTATTATGATAAAGCAAAGCCTTACCTCCTTTTACAAGGTACTTTTTCTGTTTTAATTTCAATTCAAACATTGTTTTTTTTTACTTTTTATCCCAAATCCTGATGTTGAATCCATGTTAATATGCCATGATGTTCGTGACGTTTGTCTATCAAACTTAAACTACGTATCGTACTTGCACATTGACTAACACCTTTTCATACGTACATGTTGACCGCCAAGAAAATGACCAAGTAATCGTACAACAAATTTCTTAAAACACACCTAATGAGTTTTTAAAGTTATTAAGGCAAATTACTATTGAAACGATGCGGTACAAGACGTGTAATAAGTAACAGTGATGTGGGCGTTCGAAAGCCTCCTAAAGGCTTCTGTGTTGTAGCCGATTAACTCATGATTTATTGAGGTAGTTTTTGCTGCCTTGACTGATCTTTGGCGCGTCTTGCTTGATACTGAGTGATTTGTAGGTCTTAATGTGTAAAATGTAGTTTATACTCCTTTAAATTGAGGGTGGCTTCAAGGCATGCCACTTTAACTTTTTTTTTTAATATTATATTTAACATAAATTTGAGAGGTAATTCATTTCACAATGTTCACAAACAACAATGCAGTTGATTTACTCAAATCATCAAACAAACCTAAAATGAAATTTTAATGCTAATTTCCTTGTTTTCAGTACAATAACGTTCACAATGTAATTTATTACTACAATTTCACCAAAAACCATTATCACCACCCGTCCATAGTTTGTACAATCACAATGAAAAGTTATTCAACATTGTTACCAGTTTTAATTCTCGATCATTTATAAAGTAACAGGAAACAAACGAACTAAAAAAACTTTATCGATGATCGTTTAGGCCGCGCGGTACCACCGAAATGGTTATTTAATGTGAAAAAATTATAGAACTCTTTTTATTTCAAGGTTCTGGTTATGACTGACTTAATTACCGGTTTACTATGATTTATTATATAATGCAAGAATAATTTTTGAAGCAGTCCAATGACGTATGACTGGTGTCTTGGAGGAACAGGTTGGGCCGCCGCCGCCGGCGTTACGGACGGCCATAGATCAAATAAATTGAACGTTTGCATAAATGCTGCCTATTCTTTGTAGCAGTTTTCTGTGTGAATGAGCTACGATTTATTTTAGGGTTAACGTGTGAACAGCTTTAATTTCGCAGCAGTAATGTATTTATGTATACAAAACTGGCATTAAATGGTTATAATGCAATAAATAATATCAGTCATCTGTTATGACTGATATTTATATGCAAAATGGAATAATAATATCAATCAGAATATAATTTGCAGTCAATTATAACAAAAGCATTTTGGATAAAACCTACAATTTAAGTGATTTTAAAACTTTTTTAATGGCAACGTGGTTTTTTTTGTTTTTAAAGCAAGACACACACCACACCACTCTTAGTTGCAAGAATCATCAAGCTAGTTCAATATATAGTTTTTTAAACTTAACCTAGACATAACTTAACCAAAAACCAGATAGGAATCTACTAATGTACGTAAATTTTCAAATACACGAGCGTTCTCGCATCTGTAAATTTAATCTATGCACCTGAGCGCATGCTTCGCCTTTCTACTGCGCTCTGCTCCGGTTATAAATAATACCATAATGACAAGGAATTACCGTGTTCTACACTACATGCTAGACGTTCCCGTTCTTATACCAGTTCATTATACCCAAGGTCTATGCCTACTTACTGTTTTATAATGCTAGAGATTATTGACGAAGGGAAATTGCGGACAAATGCCGGCTTACAATTTCACTGTCTTTCGATTTAAGTGCGCTTTGAATGGTGCATTGACATTTGTTAACAATATTGTTGTCGTGATTTTGAAATTGGAATTGAGGGAATAGGCAAAACATTTAAATATAAGTGAGCATCAACGTTAGTCTTTGTCTAATGAAGTAAATTTTGAATAAGATATCTTGTGTATATATAGGTTACTAATTAATCTATCATTTTGCGTACATATGTGCGTAGTGTAGGTTAGGTATCAACGCAACAAAGCATAATATTGACCGAAACCAACATGATATAAATATTAATACAGAAAATTCCTCACCCAGATAAACAAACAGGTATTATTGCCATGAGCCTAAATTTGTGAACGTCAGCAAATAATGAGACTAATTAAACCATAATGGCGTCACTGATATGCAGTTCACTTATTAGAACAATCAATCGATCCAATGCATCTACGTACAGACAGACGTCATACTACTTAGAAGCCTATCAATAGGTTAATTTTTCATTGTTTCGTATAGTTAAATATGACGTTAGGCCACAGTTAGGCGACTGACAGTATTACCATATACGTGGCGAAAGTACTACTGTAGGTATAACTGGTAACCTGCAGCTAAATATTAGTGCTCTAACTTAGTACCCATTAGGTCTTGAAATAACTGACAAAGAAATACATAGCTACAGTTGGCAATTTTAACAATGACATGTGAGTTTAGATCCGTCCAAACCACGGCCCACCTCACAAACGGCCCAAATTGCCCTACCACCTATTCAAAGGCGCAAGAGCGCTGTGATAGCAGCCAAAAAAAGACAAGCCATCGACACGAAAAAGAAGAAAATGAAGGGTATAAGCAGAATCCGAAGTTTTCTAAGTGACGAACAGCATCACAGACTACAGATTCAGTAAGTAGAACTGCATTGTTCTTTAAAGTGCGTCATACAACACTAAGATGCTCATCAATTGTTGATTTCCCGATGCTACTTGTATTACATGACGTCAGAACTCTCTTGCCAGTGTTGCCACACAAGTGGTGATTATTTATCGGGCAGAGGGTAGAACATTAAAACAATGTTCTTATACGAACACGCGTCGTTAATTACAAACAAACATGACGCTTATGATGGTAGTGGTCCGGGCGTTGGGGAGGTAAGAACGCATGATTAAAGTATTAATTTATTTATGGTCTTATTTAAGTTCTGTTGTCAAGAGGATTATGGTAGTGTGTGATGAAAATTTCATACTAAGTGTATAAATAGAGCTAGGATGTATGTTGCATATTTAATCAAAAGTATATACTTGAAGTATTTACTTCAAAAGCATATAATTTAAATATCATTTTAAGTTTTCAAAATTATGTATTTTTACAACTACTTTGATTTCAATATATACTTGTAGGAACTTAATTTTATTTGTTTAGTTATCTGATTCTGGCAGTGTCAGATTGCGACATTGTACACATTTTATAAAATAATTCTCAATTATTTGTATGACAAATATTTTTAACTTGCTGGTAATTTACTACAATATTACCTCCTTGCTTTTATTTTTGCGCAGATATCAACATACTACTTATGACACAAACAAGTTCCATACTCCCGCTCTATAATACCACTGTCGGTGCTTCTGTTCTGTACTGAAAGGACCATTGTCCACACGAACCGGAATACCAGACGTGTAAGCAACTTACACCGCTCATACCATCGTGTTTGCTTTGATCAATACCTACCTGTATCTCATTAAAAACAAAACGAGGATGCTGTTTAATTCATCTTTTGATATCATTAAGGCCACAAAAAAAATGTTTTAATGATATTCTTTTCTCAAGCGCTCTTTTATCGATGTTAAGCCAACAACTTGTTCGCCAATATATTCATAATATAAAATTGAAAACTTCTTGGCGATAATATTTTAAATACAGTTAACCCACAACATATTATTTTAATGGAATTCGTACTAACACAGTTGGGCTAACCAAAATTCTTGGAACAGTTTTTTTCATCATTTTAGATCATGAGCTGTGATCATAAAACTCATTACGCAATTAAAAAATAGATAAAAATATCACCATAAAGCACGATAAACACTGCCCGTCAGGTGTGTTAAGAAATACAGTCATGCCGCACTCAGCATCCATTGGACGTTATCCTTATCATGACAGTTGTCAGTCCGACGACGTTCTTGAGATGTGATTGGAAAATCAATATGATGCTGACATTCAAACTTGCATTTATACGTGTATAATATAATCGATTACATTGCGTTATTGCCTTTTTTTTCGAAACCATTAGAAAGTTATGCTATCTTAGCTGATTGTATCCAAGTGAAAAAAAGTTCAGAAGTTAGTTGATAAAAAGACTTTGACATAAAATATTTAATTGTCAATGAAAGCTGAAATGAATGTGAACTTCAATAAGTTTATTCGAAAGTGTACACTTGATTTATTATCTATTATGACAAACAGCTTCTCCTACAGCTCTCTATACCATAGGCATTGAGCAACAATTAATAATTTAATAACAATATTGATTAAAGTTTATTTTAGAGTAAGTGGAAAGCTACAAAAGAACGTCAATCAAGCCAGAAAAATCCTCCCGTTATATAAAATAGAAAAGGAAACAACAAATAATTTTATTAAAATCTTCTTTGAATAAAAAAGAAAATGTTACAATTAAATTTTCCAAGAACAAATATTAGATAATTACTGAAACCAACAAGAAAAATCACCACTAAAAATAGAAAAGAAAACAAAGTGTCTATTTTTGTTGCAAAGCTTGGTTCTTTGACTATATTGTATAGAACAATATTTACCAGGAAATAATTTTCTACCAATTTATATAACAGAGTATTATTTTGTTTGCTGGAAAAGTGATTTATAAGTTTAAATATTTGATATTGTTTATTTAGTTTTAGTTATTATTAATGTTTTACTTATGTTTTTTAAGTGTTAGTATTTCGTTAGAGATAATTTTGATCTCAAACGAAATACGGCAAAAGAAACAAAAAGTTTCAATGACAAGCATTTTGTTGTTTTTCAAGTTCTTTCCATGTTCTTTCTTATAAGGTCTTCTTCAGGTTCAAAAGTGGAATAACTAACTAAAATAATAAGTTGACAAAAGATTCAGCTCTACTATATTTGGTTGGCATTTCTACTTGTTTAGTATACATACGTATTTATGCTATCCTATTATATGATACCATTCTATAATCATATTATGATTCAAGGGATCGATGTTGTTGATTAGCGGGGTTGTCATGTTTGATCAGTAGCATTGAGATTATCTCTTACGTGTTAGTTTATCGGCTTCAGCTTTGGCTAATAAGGAAGCATGTGTTCATTATTGATAGTTTTGTTTGATGAGGTTTGCGGTTCTCTGCTACAAAGCTTAATTATTCAAACTGTGTGTAAATTATGGATAATATTTTCAAACACATAGCTGTATGATGAAATTATTTTATTATAAAAATCTATTGATTAAGTTTTTATTTTATTATTGATGTTCATTTGATTATGGTCAATCTCAGAGAAGAAATTAAGAATATTATTACTATACTTATATTTTTTAACCGACTTAAAAAAAAGAAGTACTCAATTCGATTGTATTTTTTCTATGTTTGTTCCCTGATTACTCGAAGACGCATGGACCGATCATGGGATCCTAGAGAAATCTAAGGCAACCCTCAAATTTGAAAGGTTTCTGTATTGTTTTCCATATATTTTCTAAAGCTAATCGGATATTTGCAGCTAGCAGTCAGCATTTCATGTTGCTGAGCTGATACTGGTAGGTTCAACTCCTTAGCGGTTAGGAGTACAGAGATAATTCTTTAAACATAGGCACCGTTTACTGTATTATTTTAAGTTATACATAGATGAGGCAAGACGTTGAATATTACTAAAGTATTTCTTACTTTTTAGTAAATTTCATGTTGTAATCGTTTTTTTTTTATGTTTTTAAAGTCTTATAGGATGATCTTCTAAGTGCCAACACTACTTGAGAACTTAAACGAGAATGTAACACCGCTTTGACTCAAATTCCTTATTCCTTTTAAGTACTTTTTTATTATTACGTATCACTGCTTCCCCGAACTATTTGAAAGATCATTGCCAATACAGATAATGTCATCGTACTTGGTATTTTACTAGTCCTCGTAAACCTATCCTTTACCATACTCGTAACAGCCGACAACCTCGGTACATATTCACTTTCCCATTACCATAAAACCTAACATGCCCATTCGGAACTGATTGAAAAGAATAGGGAGGCATCGGTAGAGCGACACTTGATCCCATAAAAGTGTAATAGGATACTAAGAAAACTATCAGTCCGTAACTAGACATAAACAAGTAACATCGAGCTGCTTTATAAGAGCCACCAGAGTCGTTTGAGATCCAATGTCAAAGTGACATGCTGTAAAGCCGCGTTGTCACACCTGTTTTGTGTTTTCGAACTTAGCTTTTAACTGAAGCTTGTGATGATAGAATGTCTTACTTAGCAAAGCGATGAATTAGATTGACTTATATACTTTTCGGTTATTTAAATCGGCAAAATTGTAAAGGTGAAGTTTAAAAATATGTTTATTAAAAAATCGTGTACCTATTTTTGCAATAAAAAAAATACTTACCATCCATTTCAGGATAGCGTAGTTACAATTGCGATAAGAATAGCAAAAAAGACGCTTATTGAAGACATGTTCAATCAATGGTTGGTAACTGCCTTGATGCCTTGCTTTACAACTAGCATCGAAGATTAAACTCATGCTTCGTACTTAACTACAATGAGATAACAGACAGTTTATGGCGTTCGAGAGCAAGATGTGACGACATTGAACTGGGAATACCTCGCAGTAACAGGAGGTGATAGAACCTGACCCATTTCTTCACACTAAGGACTTGTTTCTGAGGTACAAGATAGATCTTATTCTACTCAAATACTATAGCCTGACCAAATTTAAAAGCGATGCAAGCTACACTTGAAAAAAGAACACAGCTGTCACTTTCATTCATGTGTATTATTTGCTTATTCTACCAATAAGGTTTGTCTAATACCTGTGAAATTTGGGTTCAGTATGCTGTGAAGTTTATTTATACGTGACTTAAATACTAAAACACTTGGCCGTACATCGAAGACGCAGCCTAGTCAATAGATTGTGACATGTCTTAAACCCAACAGTGAAATCGTTTAACCTCATGCTCCTTGATGCAAAATGCAGTAAATTGAGATGGAAATACATAGTGAAAATAGTCCTGTCCTTTATGTTATTTTTAAAGCTGTAGTATGTAGTCTTGTGTTAAATAAATTACAGAAAACACTTTCAAATAAATCCAAAAGAATGACTCAGCTGTCTATTTAAGCCATGATCACACCTATACAAAAACATTGCGACGTCTTTTACACCACCATATACTGCGTAGAACCTTTGAGATAAGGGATCTATGAACAAGTAAAAAACCAGCAAGTGCGTATTGAATTTACATAAACGGAGAGACTTCGCTTAACGCTTGTACTAAATGCTGTCTACCCTTAACTGGAAGGTTGAATGTCGTGCTAAACAGTTTCTGATGGCAAAAGAATTCGGGCGGTAAGGAATAAAGAGATTTTATTGCTGAATCATTGAACGAATCGCTTCGATTCTCTGACTAATAGATTGTTGTTTAATGAGACAATAAACTTAGCAACAGGTCGCAGCCGTTGGTAGTCTTTTGATAGGTAACAAAGAGTTATCTTATGAAATGAATGTTATTGTTTTGGTTTGGATTAATAATGCACTTCACACACGGCAGCTATAATGCATATTTGAATACCAGTCGAAACATTTTCGTATGTCAAAATACAAAGACTTACAAATATACACTATAGTGCGTTGTCATCGATGTTATAAATTATATATATCATGATGCATTTAAAATGAAAATATACATTTTTACAATACAGCTGCCGTGTGCGAACTGCTTTATAGGCTGTAAAATAGATTATTATACAGCACTATCAACAGTACAAAGACAATCACGGTTAAGTAAGGTTATGTAGCTGACTAGAAAATTTAAAACGCAAGACGAATAATCCTATTAAAATATGTCTATTTACTTAACACCAATAAAAATATAGGAATTAAAACTTTAAATCGGTTCTTACTCATGTATCGATAGTTGTTGTTATTTAAATCCGATGTTACGATCGCACCTTTTTTGTCAGTAAAAATAAATATCCTCTGATGAAGTCTTAAAAATAGTACATTGTAACAACATATTATATACGGGGTGGATGCGACATAGCGACATTTATTGAAACCACAGCTTCTATACATGGTAAGTATCAATTTCCACCGGATAAAAATTCTCTGGCGAAAAAAAAAAATCACGTTCTCCGAACAATTTGAACATGGCGATCGTGCAATTTGTTCGGAAGACGTGGATTTTTTTTTTCGCCAGAGAATTTTTTATCCGGTGGAAATGCATACTGGCCATGTATAGAAGCTGTGGTTTCAATAAATGTCGCTATGTCGCATCCACCCTGTATGTCAGTATGCTGATGCATATATGTACCTAACTAAATTAAGGAAACACAATATCCATTCATACGTATTTCTACTTACAGTCTGTTATGATGAATTCAATTTAAAACCTTTCAAACATTTTAACGAATTTTATATTTATTGGTTGTTTATTTATATTTTAAATACTACATCATATTTTATTATTCAGATAAAATAGGCAAGCAAGTAACATAGCTCACCTCGTTATATTGAATTTTAGCTTTGCCTAGTATTTATTTTAATTATTATTAAACGTATTCTTGACAAAACAGTATACCTCTTATTTTGACTACTTCTACATACATCAACAAACAATTTACCAGTCTAATAATCAAAAGCTTTATTAAAATGCAAACAAAAATTACAACAAACCAAATAAACAATTAAGAAAAAAGATACCTCCTTTATCAGCTAAAGATAAAACAACCTATATTATACGAGTTGTCAATGGGAACAGGTTGCTCTGATGCTTGTAGACTTTCCCGATAACAAACTGTCACGAAACATGCGATCTGTAAATGTAACACGTAATTGGTCCTTGTAGATCTTATCTCTATGTTTTAATTATTATCCTTTTACTTTAATTAAGAGAAACTCTTGGGAACAGACGGGTATTTTACATGGGACCTATCTCTGGTGTTTTTGGAATTTGTAATAATTTTCACTAATGTGGTACTATTTCTTAAATGGAAATTGGATAGTGCAATAGTAAGTTGCAAAACTGAAATAAAAGTTACATTTTATACGGAAACGGGTTTATGATTGGAATACCAACACAAAATATTATGTCATAAAAATTATAAAAGAATTAATTGTTCTAAGAAACAGTTGGAAAATTATGGGACCAGCAGGATTTAAACCTGCGACCGTCTGCACACCGGGCAGCCGCTTCGACCCAACAGCTACGGTCACCTCTTACAACAACTTTAAATTTCTCAACTGGTCCCTTAAGTTCCAATAATGCTATAAAAATAATCAATAAAAAAATAATTGTTGTTTTTTAATCAGGTTTTTTTTTACAGTGTCGCTTTAGCTCATACTGCGTAAAAAAAGAAGTGTCCTTCGTATTGTTTTATAATTATGATGCTCCACTACTAACTCCATTTTTTATCCCATTCTTTGGCCACTTATCCGAGTCATAATACTGTTTTCTATTTATGTCCTGGATGATATTTTTCTACCAAAGGTGTAATAATTCTATAACGGACTGTTTCTCAAAAACCCATACAAGAAATTGTCCTCTAATCAAAACGCATAAAACTGAACTAGCATAAACAAACATTTTCCATATAAACGGGATCTAAGGCGGAAACTACCCGTTACTTGGAATGGTCTCGTATGTAAAATGCTTGTGCAAATTGCATTGGTCCACAACTCGAGATCATAACGGCTTGCGTACACAATGAACGCGACAATCCTGAAGATTGTGTAAGTGTTTGGAAGTAGGTGATAGGTAGTTTAATAATGTGGTTGTAGGGTACTGTTTGAATGGTTCTACGACGAATGTCGTGGATGGCTGTGATCATTCTGATGGTAAGGAGATAGCAACTACAGCGCATGAACAACACTATAATGCGCAAAATATTGAAGATGCGTTGTTAAACCTAAGAACAAAGTAATATAAATCTCATATAGACTACGATATTATGCCAGTTAATCCACGGCTAAATCTTTTATCAAACTGGCACACATAAGAACGTGCCAATAATTAACACCTGGTTAAACGAAAGGTGTTCATTCAACGCATTTGTGTGAGTGTCTTTGCCAAAATATTCGTAATCAATTAGGAAATTTTTCAAAAAAATATACGATAACGTTGTCAGTAATTTTTCCGTTATCAGACGCTTCTTTTTCTGTTTTTCTTTTTTTTCTTCTTTGACTCCCGAGCGCCGTGTTTCCATTCTAATGTAATATGGGTTACTTTTATATTATTAAGGTTTATCTATTTTTACAAAATAAATATCAGCTAAGCAATCGTTTTATAATTTTATGACTAAATTCATTCCTGAAAGTTCTTTATCTTTTAAACTTAAGGTGACAGAAACATAAGACCAATAAGTATATATAGGTATACTTCTACAGCAATTGCCCTATAACTGCCAATAAACAGCGCCTAATGAAAGCCATAATCACCCCATACCAAACAGAACAATCTAGTCTGTAGAATAGGACAAACACAGCTTTACAAACCAATTTACTTACGACAAGCATTGGCCCGTTCCGACGCTGTATGCAATAACAATTCATTTTATTGTACGTAATCGAATGTCTATTGTCGTGTTGCATGTACGGCAGTATCACCTCGCTACGGTATGGCGGCTAATGGTGTGGGCTATACGATTGCCTACTTATATGTGTGTTTAGGAATGGCTATGAGGTGTGGAGGAAATCTTGGATAGTATTTCTTTTAAGCCGAATTATATAACGAAACCAGTGGATAAGGTTATGACGGTTACATTACATAGAGTTTTTATATTAGCATTTAATATATAATGCATAGATTCAATATATATTATTTATTATTTATGCCTCTCACCACGAGGTCTCGGTTTCGATTCGCGGGTTGGGCAAAGTGTTTTATTTTGGTAACTTTCCGTCAGGAAATTCACAAATAACACTTAGCAGCATGGATCGTGCCCGGTGAATGGCGATAGGCTCACCCGGGACAAATCTTTGTGTGATCCGCAAAGATTTGTTGTAACTCTTGTTTGTGTAAAATGTATATTTGTGAACACCCCCGGAACACATACGTTAAGAAGAGTGCGGGAGCCGCTTTAAAAAAATAATAATTATACTCATTGACTTAATAGCTTCTCCTTATATCTCCTTCATTACTCATCATGCCAATTGACATCAAGACTAGTTCAGTGATTTTAGCTATAAAAACCTCTCTGTTGCTTACTACAATCTTAATTAAAATGTCTTCGACTTTTTAGTGAAACTGCAATGGACATGACATAAGTATCCAACTTTAGTCTTCAAACTTTAGGAAGAACTGATTTAGTCTCAACTGTATGCTTAGTAAGGAGTAAAGTCAACGTGGCACGATTCAATTTCAAAACGTAATGTTTTAAATGCTGTGGTTTCCAAGACTAACTTTTATTTCAGCCAATTTCTATTCTGATATTTTTCAAACCCTCGCACCTCGGGCGGAAACCGGCCATACGTGGTTTCCATATTTAAAATTTTCAATATGCTTAGTGCGCGAAAAAGCCGTAATATAATAATATGGTCTCTAGAAGAACTTGATTTTTATTTATAATTTTCAAAAATTTAATGAATATATTTTTTTTATATTGTTGGTTTGATTGTCACATGTCAGTATATGTTAGCAAATAACTTTGTCTTTCAGGTGTTAAAAATGATGCTTTACATTTTCCAATTTAGTTTTACTTCTAATCGCAATAGTTTACATTTTATAATTAAATTTAATTTTGTTTTTCATGAAAATAAATCCTTTTTAACTTTTATTTTTTTATAAACAAAATTTAATAACTTCATTTTTTTTCATTTTAGTAACATCAACACAGCCTTAGCACTTAATACATATTAGGACTATGTACAGAGGGCCAACTAGTTAGGTATGCAGGGCAAAAACTTATGCGCCATAGTGCAAACCGACTGTAATAGATAGGCATGTGTGAAATATATATTTAATAAGTGTAATATATCCACTATTTACATATTATGTGAATCATTTATCAATATTTCCTTGACACCACAGACATAGTTAGAAGACTCAAAAGGACGAAACCTTTTGAGCTAGTTCAGTGAAGTGAGTGCTTCAAGTGGTTTAGTGCTACTTTAAAAGAACACAAGAACAAAGTGTCAGTTTCGATAATAGAGACAATAAGATAGGTGTTAATGGACACATTCTTAGCATAAATTACATTAATTTAGTAACTTAGGTCAAAATTAAATTACTCATTAGTCTCTAATTTTATATCTAGACTAGATTGTAATCTTGATGAAGTATCTAATAGTTTAGACACATCATAAAAAAAAAAGTATTGTAAGTCTTTACTATGACATAGAAGTTTTTGTCCTGCATACTTAACTCGTTGGCCCACTGTTCTTAAAAAAATACTAAGTAGTCTCGTTTTTACTGATTGCTTGGATGTAAAATTTTATTAAGTAATGTATCTTTTGAATTGATTTGCCGAACTTAGTACCCAGAAATATGCAGTAGGTATTACGATTACGATGATACTAAAACCCACACTGTTCGAACTAAAATCATAAAGACCGGACATCAATACGTGAGGTCGTATACAATGTGCTTAGTGGAATTGTAAGGTGATACCCGAGAATTGTTAAAAGATACTCTAAATACAGAAGGTTCGATCAAACAATCATATATTGAAAATGATGATGTGAGATTAGAGGAGTCATATAATTTTATTATAAAGGCAATACTTGAAGATAAACTGCGGAAAAGAGTGCCAAATAGTAATCAACTTATGGTAAGAAATTATAGGGCTCGTAAACTACCTTTTATAGCTTTTATAGCCATCGGTCTTTATAGTATAGATCGCCGCAAATGATAGTGCCTGAACTCTTGTAATACATTTTAATAAAGTTTTATACCGTCATGTATAGACGTAATGTGTAACGTTTTATAGGTATCTTTAAACGTAATTTTAAACTCACAGACGCACTCACTTACTCACTGTTGCGTTTGTATTAAGATTTTGTTTTTTTTTAAAAAAAGCTTACTAGTAATTTGGAAATACAAATTACTAGTATTCTTGTTAACTCCCTCCAGTTAAGCTTAATTCGCTTGTGTTAGAAGGAAGTTCACGTCCGTGGTGTAATGGCCAGAGGATTCGAACCCACGACCTCTCGATCGTAAGACCGATGCCTTATCCATCGCGCCACGGCCGCTTCGCTTCTAAGTAGACAAGTATCAAATCAAAAACTACATTTAACATTTTACGCGTGTACCTTCTGCACATGTGCTTGTTTCATTGCCAAATGTGATGGCATACGATCCGATTCGCAATAAATCGATGCAACGTGCTGTTTTGACTAGCAGCTTTATAATATATCAGACCTCCCACATTGATCAACAATATGTCTGTTGTTTTTATCTATACGTATCTAGGTCATGAAATTAGGTTAACCACTACGGGATCTAAGTTGGTATATAAAGATTAATTAATTAGTTATTTTTATCTTGACTAGGGGAATCATAAGTGAGTCTAATTATGTTCTTGTTTTAGATTTTTGTAACAGTTGAAGTAGCTTATCCTACCCAAAAAAAATTAAGTAGCTGCAGACCTTGATCACAGTTTAACTTTTAAACTTATATGCGTTTTACAGACTGACGCGTTACGCGGTACAGTCTCACTCAGTGTCTGCTTGCAACCACGGCCAGTGTAATCTGTCTGCCGAAACGTCAAGCCTAAAAGGTTAATATTGCATGATCGCGTTAATTCCCGTTAGATTTTACTTGATCACAGTTTTTCGATATTATTTATTTTTATTGCTTTTTTTACCTTAAGACTGGTTACCTAATGCCTGTATGAATGTATAATGTTTGTGGGACAGCCCTACCTTTCTCAGATACTCAAGGTACCAATACAACAGAGGCGAGCGGATATGTTATGTGACACTACAAACACGAAATCAATAAATTAAACTTGTCATAGTCTAGAGCAAGTAAATGTCCTGAATCTTATTTATACTGGAAATTCGTACGGAATCAGACTAGCTATTTTGCATATTATAATCTCTAAGCTCGAAGCTAAGGTGTTAGTTCAAGATGATAATCTCTGGGAGTTATGACGGCCCCAGTATTTGTACATGAACGTGATTCATTTAATGACCTGTTATCCCTATTTAGGTTTAATCTATTTTACCCATAGTTACAAATTTCGCAAGGATTTGGTAGAAATATGGATCTATTATTGTTGCATGACGTATTTTCACTAGGGATGTCACGGACAAAAGATTTTTACTTAAGTGATAAGCAAGAATAAAATATGTTTTACGCTTTTTGTTACTTTTTGGAATGCTACCAAATGCTGTAAGTTCATGATCTTTCTGTTTCACTTTCATCTTACGCAAATTTGTGATTAATTTGAGTCAATATATGCTTTTTATAGCCATAAGTCATAAGTCATAAGTAATTTATTTCTTAACAATATACATTGTGTTGAAAAAAAATAGACACATAAAATAGTAAGTATAAAAAATAAAATAAAAATAGAGAGTAACATTATAAAATAGAACACATCATAACATACATCAACCATATTATATATTATTATTATACATATTATTAATTTAATTAACTTCTAATCTAAGCCAAAAATAAAATAAAATATTAGCAAGTATAGAACAAAGCCATTTAAAGTTAGAGATTAGCTCAAAAATATACCCTCCTGTAGAGATAAACGCAATAGCATACTTCCTTAAGAGACTTACTGAATCTCAACTCTATGCAAATTAATAAACATAATGAATATCATTCACTTACACAATGTCTACATAGTAGGTGAGAAGTAACTAGCTTAATCAGACTCTCGATGCAAATTATCAAATAAATACCTCTGGAATGCTATCATCGTACCCAGTTCAGCCTTCAATTAAGTTATACTTGATTTAATCCAGTCACCTCCTACAATTCTTATCGCTCAAACTTAAAAGCACGTTCGCATTATAATTATACTACTTTGACTTTATCTTAGTAAAGTGATCGTTTAAGCACAGTAACGACTAATCAATATCCCTAGGGGCTTAAAAACAGGGTTGTCCTTGCACTTTATAAACGTTAAATATCAAACTTTAAACTTTAAATACATCCTATGAAATAAAACTGACATTAAGCTCAGACTGACATCTCTGGAAACAATTTAATTAGACCTGTAAAAATCCAAACTCAGGATGTATTTCGTAATATTTTTCGCAAAATTGACGACAAGCAGAAATACTGCACATATTATTAAATTTATTTATTTATTTATTTAAAAAACTTCATATACAAAATTTGTATACAAGGCGGACTTAATGCCATAGGCGTTCTCTACTTACCTTTGGGTGATGCAGAGATTAACAAGGCAGGTGAAGTTATAAAATATAGCGTTTTGATTAAAAATAAAAGGTAATAAAAATCAATACAATTAATGAATACATATTAATAATGAAAATATATGCATAAGAACAATAACAAAATACTTAAATACAAGTAAATATTTATATTATATTATATTCCATAATCTCATTATTCTTAGATGAATCTGAACACTTGGACGTGCCATCCCTAAGGCTCTACTCTAGTAGATTGCAAACATAGACTACGGCCAATTCCGTTTAATCATAATAGGCGATTCAGTGTAATGCCTTCATCGGGCACCTGCGTCAGTCCTAGGTGGTCCCGTATCTGCTCCGGGTTTCTTTGTTATCAGATCCCTTACAGTAGGCATATTAGTTCCGCCTGCCATTACAGGCTATATCGGCGATTTTGTAGAATAGTTCGGTATATTCGAGAATTTGCTCGTAAATCCATTGAAATAAAAAGTTTATTTAAAGATGTTGGACGTTTGGTTATTTTATTCAAGTTTCTTATTATTAACCAACTTAAAAAAGTTAAAGGTGCTTAATGGCCTTGTTTTTTTTTTAATTTCTCGTATCGATTAATTATATATATCATACATATTACTATTATTAAGCAGTATACGGGGTGGATGCAACACAGGAACATTTCATTTTAAACACAGATTCTAGACGTGGTAAGTGTAAATTTCCACTATTTCAACAAAATATAAAATGAAACCTTTATAGAATTAATGGATAAAATGATTATTTTTTTGGTATTTTGTTGCCAGTGTTCATTTCCACCAGTATAAAACTAGTGGCAATGAACAGTGGAAGTGGCCACAAACACAGATTCTTGTGTCTAGAATCTGTTTGAATGTAATGCCCCTTTGTCACATCCAGCCTGTATACCTCAGTATTACTAATTTAACTATCCATTTATGTAGAAATTAAATCAACAATCTAAATTTGTTAAAAAAAATTGATCCAAGTTCTTGTAATATTTTAAAGCAAATTTTTACTTTGCTATGCCTTTTTGTATTTTATATAATATTAAAGTTGAAAAATTTAGATTCCAGCAGGACTCGAACCTGCACCCCCTGGGATTCATATGCTGCTAGACTCGAACACTCGAAAAACCAAGTAAGGTTCGTCTAGCTAAGGTATAATAATATACTTATATATATGTACCTATATGACGCTGTAACAAAAAAGTTGAGAAATTTCGAGTTTAGCAGCATACGAATCCATAGCTGAATTGGCAAAGCGCTTGGGGCGTATACCCAGGGGGGTGCACGTTCGAGTCTTGCTGGATTCTTAATTTTTCAACTTTAATATTGTATAAAATTGATCAAAGTAATTAATTAAAGAGGCGTAAAAGATAAGTCAGCCTCTTTTCTGGTCGTATAGGTAGGTATTAATAAACTTATCTGCCTTATCGCATTGACCAAAATCGGACATTCGAATAATAGATGACGTCACTGTTCGGTGGGGTATCTTCACCGATTACGGCCGGTAGCCTCGCTTGGGTGGCGCGCGCGGGTCTATTCGCAACGAGTCACACTAAATCGTGTCACCGTGTGACTGGTTGAGAAAAATATTCGCATGGAGTAACAGTGTGACTCAATGCGAATTTTTATTCTCATCTAGTAACACTAGTACACGAGTAGTGTTACTCGTTCGGAAAACCAAATCGCATGGAGTAGCAGCGTCATTCGATGCGAATTTTTATTCTCAACTAGTAACATTTTTCAGAATGTCTATTTGACAACGATAAAGTTAAATAAAAATTATACGACAGCGACCGGCCATTTGCACCAATCAGAGAGCGCCATTCGATTCATGTGACGACGAGTTGAGTTGTTTACGTGTAATTGTTTATTGTCGTTCGTGCGTTCGTATTGCTATTGTTAAAATAGGTTTAAATAATTATAAAAATAATAGGTAGGTTAGGTTAGAAACATGAAAGACAACGCACGAGCCGAGCGAGCGAAGCGAGCGTGCCGCGGCAGCGGCCGGCGAAGTGCCTGTATTATCATTGTAAGCCGTAATTGTCATATGCCATAACATAATTTCCCACCAAAATTGCTTGTAAAAAGTTTTAAATAATTATAAAAATAATAGGTAGGTTAGGTTAGAAACATGAAAGACAACGCACGAGCCGAGCGAGCGAAGCGAGCGTGCCGCGGCAGCGGCCGGCGAAGTGCCTGTATTATCATTGTAAGCCGTAATTGTCATATGCCATAACATAATTTCCCACCAAAATTGCTTGTAAAAAAGTTTAAAATAATTATAAAAATAATAGGTAGGTTAGGTTAGAAACATGAAAGACAACGCACGAGCCGAGCGAGCGAAGCGAGCGTGCCGCGGCAGCGGCCGGCGAAGTGCCTGTATAATCATTGTAAGCCGTAATTATCATATGCCATAACATCATTTCCCACTAAAATTGCTCGTAAAAAAGGTTAAAATAATTATAAAAAAAAATAGGTAGGTTAGGTTAGAAATGACATACATTTTTGTGGGCGAATAATGATACTAAAAAGAAGCCTGTTTAATTAGCACCCATTTTTATTTAACTTTATCGTTGTCAAATAGACATTCTGAAAAATGTTACTAGATGAGAATAAAAATTCGCATTGAGTCACACTGTTACTCCATGCGAATATTTTTCTCAACCAGTCACACGGTGACACGATTTAGTGTGACTCGTTGCGAACAAAGGCGCGCGCGGCGGCACGCGAACGATGCGCGAGAAGCGTCGAGTTGGGCCCGCCCTCCTGCGCGGACGAACCAAAGATTATGTATGTAGGTGGAGATTATGTCTTGTACTATGAGTAGGTACGAGGAGCTAGAAAGCATAGATATGAATATAATTTTGTATAATTCAGTCCAAAACTCAATTACGGGTCTTAATTGCGTAATTATTTGCTATAGTTTCGACTATTTTTTACAAAAACTTTCGTATTTAAAATAAAATTGTCTGTTTGTTCGACAAACGTGTTTTTTTTAAACCTAGTGCAATTGATTTTGTTACTAATTCTGAACAACCTAGCTTCAGGACTCTGGTAAAGTAAAACTAATGATGAGAATAAATAAGATACAATAATTTATCTATTATTTGCTTTTGTGAATCAAAAATTTCGAATTAAAATGACTAAATATTCTAATAAAAGTGACATTTAAGTAACTGGAAAGCACAGATTGTGCAGGCTTATGTTGCTCTAATTGACTTAATGTACCGCAACGAATATGATAAACTAACTGTCCGTTCTGAATATAAGTACACCATCATCTTTGCCCACTCACCGCACACAGCCGCGGACTCCCCCCACCACTTGCGCAGACGCAAGAGCTTCATCTACATAATTACTCCAAGCTCATTGGTGACTATTAACCTTATGATAATTCATGAGTCCGCGGCGTTTAATTAATACCGTATCATGTGGGCTGTCAGATAAAACATAATGAAACTTGATGTTCTTTTTTTGAATAAAAAAATTAGAATGCTTTGGGTAAACTTTGTTTATAATGTTCAACAGAGGTGAATGAGATTGGTCTAATAAAAACATGTCCACGCCCGTCACGATTTTGTTTAGTTATTAATTTATTTCTGGTTTGACGCCTAGTTTTAAGGAACCCTCAGATATTGTTAGCACTAGATAATGGAAAAGAACGCCATATGTCAAATTGTATTTGGTCTTTTTACTAGCAACTTAAACTTACGTCCAACGCTATAAGCACTTTCAATTTATTTATACTGTTCATACATTAAATATGAGACAGAGATCGAATACAGATTTAGTGTTAACCGCGAATTAAAAAGGGGTAGTATTTAAACGCAAATCATAAAATATCCTTTTTCTATGCAATTAAATACCGAATTCCCATCAAAATTACTGATTGCACAACAAAATATTCAACTCAAAATATCACTAAACACACTACAATTTATTTTCACAGCGCACAGCAATTTTTCCTAAAGCAAAAGCTTTTTTATCAATGCACAGCTAATAATCTTAATGCACATTATACATGTTAACTCTTTTTTTTTTAAATATAGCTTCTATTTTTATAATATTTACAGCAGTTTTTCTAAATCAAACAACATTTTATTAGTCACAGTCATCATATTATTTATTAATTATCACATAATGAGATCAGCAAAAAAAATATAAAATTAGATACAAAATTGTAATTTATTGAATTATTAAAGCGGGTCTTGCTTTCGCGGGGCGTCCACACTTCCTTTTTTGCCCAATAGGCACATTTTTAGCTTCTGCAGGTGGCGCCACGTACTGTCGTCTGTTACGATCTATGATAATAAGAAATTGGTTGGTAGTATAATATTATTTTATTTAGTGGGTGGATTCAAAAAGGGGTCGGAGTATCACACACATTGATTCTAGCACTCGCCGACCGCAGCCGCGGCACGCTCGCTTCGCTCGCTCGGCTCGTGCTATGTTATGGTCGCAGTTCTAACCTAACCTAACCTACTACTTTACCCATAATTGACCTATGCCATAACTTTTTTAAAGTTTTTCAGTTAAGTTGTTCTGCTTTTAGAAATAATGCAATGTTAAAGGATTTTTTTGTTATAATAATCATTAAATTTGCCGAGCATGGCTACTTGAAAATTAAGACAAATATGATGAACAGATTTTGTGGTACTTACTGGTTAATATGCGACTGGGATAGTTATTTTGCTATGAAATATGGTAAATTTGATGTGCAGTCAGTATTTATGCTATGCATGTAGTATTTTTGTACAAAAATAAATTTAACTGTATTGCATTATGAGGAAAAAAGGAATGTCATATTGATGTGTAATTTCGATTTATCTGCAGTTTGAGTTTTGTTAAACATTTAGTTTATCTGTAATGAAGTAAGTTATTTGATGTAAAAAAGAATATAAATGATGAGTATGTATTGATAGGCGATTATTTATTTGATATGCAATATAAAATATCCCATTAAAAAGTTTGGTGTAAATAGGACTCAGTTATTTATTTCTCAAAATGATTACACTACCGACATAAAGGTGCTGGTATAATTTTTTTTTTTTTAATATTATCCACAGCCTAGTTTTAAAAAGGTTTTCATACAAACTTATCTGTTTTTCTAAGCCAAACTACACACGATAAATATGAAGCCACGTAGAATAATAGCTTGTAAGTGCAGTTATGTTTACTTCAAATCTCGGGTGCAGCCGCAGGTGTGAGTTTTCCATTATACAAGTTATTATCAACTTGTAGCCAGGAAGCTACTGACTTTACTGTTAAAGCTAAAACATATTTGAGATCCAAACATAGCTTATTTTCAACTTTTGACTTCATATAAATTTTAGGTACAACAATTTATATAAAAAATAAAAACGTTACTTTTTGATCAACTTACGATACCTATATAAAAATAAAAATAAATAATCTGCTAATAGTAGGATTGTACATACATGATTTAATAGATATATACATATACATAGAAACTGTTGCTTCTTATGCTAAGCGTGGAGTTAATGTTTAGCATAATAATTTCACGGCGTACATGCTAAATAGTAATTATTATAATTATAAAATTACTTAAAATATAATTTAAATAAAACGCGCCCAAGGGATCAGGTATCAGATAAAAAACATTCTACCCACCAAGCCGTTGAACATTGGTAATACAGGTGGACATACGCTAAGCAACTTATTATCAGGTCAAGCCAGACTAGAAAACAAACCAAAGACTTCCTGGCCAAGTGTAGCACCCACGCGAAAGCAAGATAAATCTATTTACAACACAGTAACCGCAGAACAACGGCAGCCTTATTATATTGCTATTAAAATAATCTATCAAATATCTCTTACAATAAAAGTGGACTAAACCATACGATCAGTGATCAAACAGAGCCGTCCGTATCTTTTCATCCGAAGAAATAACTTAAAAGTCTGATCATGATCGATAAAGATTGAAAGTCAATAGATTTGTAATAAAGATCGGTAGGAAATACTCTATAACAATCAACAAGGACATCATTGACTGCTGAGTGGAATGAGAAGTGGTTGTCATCACACAGTAAAGTAGGATAGAGCAACGTTTTGATTCGAGTTATTTAACTACTGCATGTTTTCAGCAGCGATAGCCGAGTGGGAGATCGTAGGCACAGTATAAATATGTACAAACAGTACGGAAACTGCCTACAAACGTGCGAAACGGCACGCACACATAAACATGCACACCGACGAGACCCCTAAGCGGCACTCGCTACTGAGAGCACCGCGACAACCGCTTAGGCGTCTCGTCGGTGCGCATGTTTATGTGTGCGTGCCGTTTCGCACGTTTGTAGGCAGTTTCCGTACTGTTTGTACATATTTATACTGTGTCGTAGGACTGCAAAATCAAAGGCCTCGCGACACCCAAAAAAAAAAAAGAAAAAAAAAACTTATTTTTCATTTTTAATATTATGTATGTTATTGTTTTTTATTTTATTTATAATTACACATTATATTCGCTGCTTATAATTATTACAAAAGCAGTGATAGCCGAGTTGGAGACAGTAGAACTGCGAAGTCTAAGGTCTCGGGTTCGAACCAACGGCACACACGTCTATCAATAAATCTTTTAGATTCGTCTTTTCGAAGATATATTATGTGTATTTATAATATAAATTATCGCTTGCTTACGAAGAAGGAAAACATCGTGAGAAAACCTGTATGCCTGAGAGTGCCTAAACGGTGTTCGAGGTTGTGTAAAGTCTACCAATCCGCACTTGGCCAACGTGATGGACTATGGCTCAACCCTTCTCATCATGAGAAGAGGCCCGATCCCAGCAGTGTGACATGTATTAGATACATGGCTACTATGGCACTTGAGTCAAACATAAAAACACCGCTATCGAGTAGATTTTTTCGGAAAATTTCAAATAAGATTAAAAGAATAACTTAAATTTGTTATTTTTTAATTCTGAAGATATTTCGTTAAGTTTTTGATGTAAAACTTTTTACCATCAGTCTCCTTCCGTATAAACTTCGTCAGCTACCAAAATCAATTAACGGTCTAATCTAAGATTATAATCAAGACTACTAAGTAGTTGGAAGCCTGCTACAACAATCCAATGTTCATTGCGCTGCATTCATATGTTATGTGCATCATCACAAAGTGCACAACGTTTGTTTTGTGCATTATCACCGCTGTTCCGGAATGTTTGATGGGCACACAACTGTAAAATCTACGAGGTAAAGACGTGACTGTAATGTGAGCGAATGCTAGGCGATATTGAAACTATAACTATGGTGTGGAGATAATATTTGGCCAACATTAATTTTAAATCCTTTCATAATACATCCATTCTTAATCACTACATGTGCGCCTAGCTACTCAGATTTAGCGCTACATTCTCTACTAGTCTACCTTTGGGTGATGCAGAGATTAACAAGGCAGGTGAAGTTATAAAATATGGCGTTTTGATTAAAAATAAAAGGTAATCAAAATCAATACAATTAATGAATACATAATGAAAAATATTAATAAATAATAATTATTTTTAACTTGTTAGGCAACATAGATATGTTTGTTAATTAAAAACCTAATAACTCCAACTTAAAACACTTTCGATTAACTACGTCAGGTATAAAAACAAAGCAATTCAAAATCAGCTACAAATTAACAGTTCAATTTAAACTGTACACTTAATCAGCTTAACAATTTTGCAATCAAAAGAACTAAAGCTATATTAATTCAAATTGATTTTGTTTGCCTTACAAAAAACGTTTGATAAATCTTTTCTCACAATATTGATTACTAAAACATTCGAGTAATCTACACGCAAATTAAATGGTCTTTAATTAGATTGTTCCATTGCAAGTTCGATCTCTGCAAACAGTCGTTATTTCCATGCCACCGATTTCACTCCGATTGGCTAATATAAATTGCAGTATTAGAATCTTGCTGTGTAAAATGGACCTTACATTAATTCTTCACAGGAAAGAGATGAAACGTAGGTCAACACTGGGAACCAGGAATTATTTACCTCTTGAATACACTTTTTTCATCGCATTATGATTCTTATTCAGTGCAAGATATGGCTCATATTACTCTGTCAAAATTTAAAAGTGTGTTGCTGGATATCACAGGTATGAAGGACTTTTTGTTAATGTTGTCTGTTTTAATAAGGAATTCAAAGATTCTTTATACTCTAATAACAGTCCAAATTGGGTGTGAACGTTTTTTGTGTGTTTATTAATAGTTTTTGAGTTGTTTATATTAGATTTTGTGAGGTCTTCGTGAAATTGTGCTTATTATATTAACTAAGGGAGCAAAAAATGTTTGCCGAAACTAATTAGGAAGGTTAAAGAACCTTTCGGCAATGAAATGGCGTCTAATAACATGTGTTGGCTATAATTTGTGAATGGGCACAAGCCATTAAAAGTAAATTAGATTATTTTTGTCGGAGTTTCATCTTCCTTTGCCATTTCCTTTGCATAAATTTTAATGTACCAACAGAAAAAGGCGAACCTAATACGTTGGAGTTCCAAAATATATTATTTAAGGCAAATTGAAAGGGGATGAATAAATTTAATGTATTTATATGTTTTCTGTGTGATTTACCTGTCTGTATTTAAGGTGAAATGTAAAATCAAAAGAATCATTAAGTTCAAGATATTACAAAAATACCGTTAAAAAAACAGATTAACTTCCATACGCTTTTGTAAACATTGTTGCCTTTAGGTCTGCTTAAGTATATGATATTCTCAGTACAAAATGGCCAATAGTGGACTACGGTAGAGAAGGTGAATTACCTTATACTAAATTGTTATAATTCAATGTACGATAATAATAAAGCTTTTATCTACAATAAAAACATACCAAAATACTCAAAGTCAACAAAAGAATAAAGCCAGGGCCGCAGTCAGGCTACGAGACCCAAATTAAAAACTATCGAAAGCCTAACATCAGTCAAATTGGTGCTCAAAAGGTGGGCTAGAGTATTGGTGCCTTTGTCGGCGCACAAAACGGCACAGGTTGTAATTTGATAAAGTCGGACCGCCTACAACACGGACCTTTCTTTGAGGGTTGCCCACGCAAGCTTCGATCTATTTGGGAGGTAAATTTATTTCTTGAGCAGATGCGGTATTTTTTTTCGGCCTGTACAGTATAAATATGTATGTGAACTGTGACGTATTGTTTGCAAAATCAATGAACAGACCAAATATTTTTCTAGTATAAATAGTGTTTGCTAGATAAAATAACTACCGCAGATCAAAAAGAGTTGGACGTGTAAAATTTTAAGTAGGTGTCTACTTATGAGTCATCATAAATATCTTCAAAGCTTTATCTTTCACTATAATTAAATCTGTCGTATTTATCATCATTGCCATAACAAATTGGCAGGCTGCCGATTTATGAAACAGAAATTGCACTGCTTTTATTTACCTTTTATTGAGGGTAAATATTTAAAATTTTAACACCACCAAGCCAATTCTCACGTTACGTCATCATGTAATACCATAACCTATGGTCAACAAACAACGTTATCTTTATTATTTAGCACGACTTCGACAAAAATAAAATACACGTTAGAGCAAATTTAGGTCTCACATCTGCTCAACTCAAGTGTGCACAAGATATAGCTCACTGCCGCATCCAAAAGAAATCATTCGAGGTTTCCGGATCAAAATTATACAGGTTTAATTAAATCGACATTAATCCTGGACTATTTGGGGGATATAGACGCGTTTGATGTCGTGCCTCTGTCATTATGTCGTTACCTTAAGTTTTTGGGCAGACGCGACAGGAATTTGGAAGGCGACGGTTTAATATCAGGACCTTTTTGTGGTTACCATGTTATGATATGAACTTTGTGTGCTGTAACTTGATAGTAAAATTCTTGAAGGTCGGTCACGTATGTCGGGGTCTTGACGATTTCATTACTTGGGTGCAATCACGCGTAATAAAAGTAGGTTAAGTAGGATAGGGAAATTTAGTTCGTGATGCCAGCCAGAAAAATAACAGTAAGTATTCAAAAAATAATTATTTATAGTACATGAGGTAAAACAGTATTTTATTATTTATTATTTTGTCTTCTATACCATATACAGCACAAACTATATTATTGGCACTGTTTTATAAGTCAGTATTGTGACAATTAGAGCGATAACGTTGAATAGTTAACCTATTTCACCAAAAAGAGATAAATAAAATTATACTAAAAAAACAACACAAAAAAAATCGTTATTTAACGCAAAAAATATTTTAATATAATTTTTAGACATGTATTTAATACCTCGTACCGCACAATATTAAAGCTAAGCCACAATAAGGTACACAATTTTTCAAATGTAAAACACAATATTACGACTCAGCCAAACAAAGTGTTTGGTATCAAAAATGTTTTGTCGACCAAATCCTGCCTTTGTTACAACCAGTTAGCGGATTTAAAAGGGGTATGTTTATTAGAATAATTTATTACAACAATATTTTGTTCTTAATCCGGCCCATTTTTATCATAGGACATAATAGTGTAAACATTTGAATTGAAATTTGTAGGCCTGGAGACTGTTTGAGAATTTGCATAACAATGAACTGTTGTCCTAGACGGTGCGCGAAGGGCTGATTTGCATTTTCACATGCCTGTGGTAGGAACTATATTCCAATAATATTTATGAAGTAAGAGACTGATACAAACAATTCTCATTTTAAATTTGAAAATAACTCGGTATGTCTCTCTATTTGAAGTTTCACTTCAGCCCGCGGCTGGTGTCGTAGGACAATTATAAGTATCTGTCCTTTTTTAAGCCTTCAACTACCAAGTAGTACCAATTTCATCAAGATCAGTTCATTGGTTTAGCAATAAAGTGGTAACAGAATCAGATAGATAAAGAGACAGACCGAGTTACTTTCAAATTTACAATAATATGTGTAAGTTAAATATATATAAATAAGAATAATGGCGTACACAATATAATATTGTTATTACATACACAACCTAAAATTAAGCTTTCCCCCAAACCACATACATCACGGTCTAGAACAGCAGCTGGTGTATGTCCACTGCCAAATGTCGGGCTATACCGCAATACGCCACAAGTGACCGCAACGATCTTTTCCAAATGGTTCACTGAAACGATGTTGTTTTGACATGCATGCGAAACGTGTGTTGTGATATTGGCTTTATTGTAGTTTATCGTTTGAAACAAAAGGTAACTGCAATTTTAAAATGGAAACTTTGGAAATCCTAAGTTTAGAATTGAAAAAATTCTGCAATATGAAAAGTTTTTTGAAGCAATCATAACAGTGGTTTGCTTGCAAAAGGGCGTGAGATATGGGTTAAAACTGTGTCAGATTTGATAAAAAAAATTCAAGACATCAACAGTCCTCTAAAATAAAAGTCAGTTTTATGAAATTCGAGCTACTCATATTAAGCGATAAATATTCCTTATTTCCTGGAGCCCAGAAAAGTAGCAGAATCCGATAAAATCAGGTTAATAGGAATATTTTTTGTCGCCTGCTGTCACACTAAATCGTCACACATGGGCAACATGGTCACACGTGAGAAAAAAAAAATTGAATTAATTTGTTGGGTCACGTCATGGCAACCCTTATCTGCATGTTTCTCGCATACAAACACTAAACTGTTCTTAATCGTTAAGAAAACAAAGCTGGGAATACAAGCCAGTTTGTTTTTATAAAATAAAAAACGGTTTTAGGAATCAAAGACCCATTAGCAAATCAGTCAACGCAGGTAAAAGGGCCTTATTGGAACTGCCCTAAAATTAGGCCCATTATTTTAATTATAGAGTAAACAAATTTTCGGGACTGAGTTCGGTATTATTTCTTTTAAACGGCAATTAAGTATGACTAGACAAACTTTGGGAATAGTTTGGAAGGTGAGCTATTTTGAAATCGGAATTTAATAAAATTATTGGAACGGGATCTTGAAAGAAACTCATCTTCTTGTCATACAATAAAATTAGTTTCTTTAATTAAAATACTTCAAGAACATGGTTAAAAGTTAAAAAATAATATTTGATTAAAAGTCTGCCACAAAAGTGCTGTTTTTTGCTTTATTCTAAAAATATTATAGCGTATGTAACTATTTTCAGTCTTTTTGATACTTCGTTCTGCAAAAAAATATTACAGTGTAAACTACTTTCCATTTTAAATATCAGTCTTACGTTGTCTGTTTGGTCCATTTAAAAAAGTGAATCACGAAATTCAAAGGAAATTATACACCACTTAACTAAATTGTACTTTTGGTAAGTGGCATTTACCAAATCTCTGCTCGCAAAATGAACATTTTGTCATTGATAACACAAGGGGACATTGCCACAGACAGTTGGAATACTCTCCCCTGGTCTTCCCATAATCTTTCCTTGACAGCCTTCAGTCAAGGCGAACCGCCTTCACACAGGATTACCCACGTCATTGATGTGGAAAGTGATATAAAGCTTCGGATCTCCCTTTAATCACCTGCGCTTTTTAAGGATTATGAACGGCTCATGTTGTTTGCTAAATGGACGAAGTCAATACTTGGTTTCGATTTTGATAAACAAAATAACACTTTGGAAATCCTAAGTTTAGATAAAAAAACCTTGCTTGTTGCATCGGAATACACATGACGATAATGTGACGTGCTTCTATTATGTATCCTGGTTAGGATATAAAAGTACTTGCAACCATATTTTTATTGGCACCTTCGCAAAAATACATTCTCTCATGTCTAACTATACATAAAAATAAATTTCGATGGTATACATTATGAACGTAACGATCTTGCAGCCAAATCTTGGACTAATAAATGAATAGAAGCACATTGCAGTAAAATCAGTTAAAATGGTGAGGTTATATTAAGATTGATTTATTTTTGACTTTCGTTGATACATTTAAAGTCTAGAAATGCTAAAAGTTAGCAAATAAATGTTTGATGTAATGCAAATAAAACAAATCCAAAACATAATCCTCGAAGTCGACAAGGAAAAGCACCTACAAATTATTCGCCATAACTCAGCATCGCCGATGTCCTCTGAGATTATTTCCAACACATAAAGATTCCAACGTAGAATCTAAATCAAAGCGGATCCTATAAAATCCCTTCATAACTCGTCCGCTGCAAAATATGAGGTGCAAATATGAACGCCTTATTTAGTAATGTCGGAAATAAACCAGTTGCCGGTAGCCTGAGAAACTCCTAGTTGCTTGCCTCCAGGGATCTAAATCATAAAGATTCATTCTGAACATCGCAGCAATCTGATGAACGAGTGCGGTCCAAGCAACCTACTGCGGGGTTAACATATCGTGATATCTTACTCGACGGCTCCTCTAAGATTGCAGATCTTCCATCTCCAGCTCTATAACTAGTTGAAGTGAGATAGGCGATAATGTGATTAGTTGAACGATACTTGATAGGCCCGCGGCATTCGATTCTCAACTGCATAAAAACCAGGCGACCGTCCACGTTACACGCACGCATTCAAAGCTCTGATTACACAACATGACACGCACACACGCGTCCGCTGTGGGATTAACGTCAGACAACCCGTTTCCTGTTACCTGCTCTAGAGCAAAAAGCAGACGTCGTCGTCGCTCAGTAATTTAGAATTAATTTCACATTTGAAATCAAAACATTGCTCTGTTAAAACAGAATCACATAGAGCTGTGTAAACTGTAAAGCTACTGGTGAGATTAGTTCGAAACATTGGATTCGCTCAACCGTTTTGAAGTCTCTATTTTCTAACACCAAAAATGTCTGTAACAAATCCGTACAACGAACGCAATCTACGGGACTTAAAACAAACAATTACTTCGGTTTATTTGAAAAGGAGAAAAAAAAGTGGAGCAATCAAATCGGTGCAGCTACCGTGCAGCAAAAAACTTCGGTCTGGGATGCGCGCGGTCGACGTAACGGGCGAGGCGGCAGCGACGCCACGTAATAAGGTAGCCGATGAGAACTTGGCAGATCTTTTCCACGTACCTACACGGCTTTTACTTGATGATAATGCAGTCGTGTGTTACAAGAAATTGCTTCATTTAAGTCGATGAAACATTGGAGACAGGAAGCTAAACGCTATTTTTTTACATGACATAACATAACATCACACTTTAATACCCAGACGGGTATGGCAGAGTTGTTCAAATGCAATGCTATGGCGATATGCCTACCAGGGGTATCGGCAGTAAACATATCGCCATCTACGGGGCACATTTCAAACTCCTATTGAGAATTCTCTGACAGAAAATTCCAAATAATACTTTTGCTCGACCTGCGAGTCGAACTCGTGGCCTTGCGGTGATACTCAATTTATACTGCTAGACCAACAAGACACAATTTTTAATCAAATATAATAAGTCATTTAGTCTATTGTTTGTGAAACGAAGAAACAATCAAATTAAAACTCTTAGCATTTGGAGTCACCATCAATTTATACATACACATTAAATCTTCATTGATGTATTTACAAAGCCATACAATTAATACAAGGAAGCATTAAACTACGAATCAGTTATATGGCACAGTAGGGACCATTACTTAACAAGCAATAGAAACAAGATTCGATCAATCACGGAAAGTCGACAGACCAACAATTTCTAATCATGATCGAAAACCATGCATCAGACGGGAACGCGTATCTAATTCTAGGCAAGGTGACACACTTTCCATAAAGCAGTCCGCCAGGCACCGTAGCAAAATGGCTATAGATTTTCATAAATAACGCATAAGAAAGATTTGAACAATAAATAGTGTAGATTCGTTTCGGCCGAACCAGCTGCGCTAAGGAGCGCGTTGAATCGCGCGATTTGATACGCGCCTCCATCGACTTGGTCTTTGTCAAAAGGTAAGCTTATTAAGTTTAGCAGATGTGATCTTCTAAACAAGACAATAACAAATGGAAGCTCCAAGCTTGATCACATCGTAAGAAAATGTGCGACGATGTGGAAAGGAAATTTTACCTTCATAATAATGATTAATGTTTCAAGTAAACTGGAGACAGTAGATCTTATGCAAAACATAACACTGACGTGCAGCAAGAATCGAGACAGACTAATTAATGCAATTCAAACTATTTTCTTGTACGAATGCTGTTGAATTTATTTGGGAATGCGAACGTCGTTACTGGCGACAGCATGGAGGGAATTTAGCTTCGAAATCTTAAAAAAACAAGGTCCACTTTAATCGAGCTATCGCTACACGATCGATATCGGACACATATTTAAAAAGTAAAACTCGACTGTTAAAGAGCATGCCGCGAATTCTTTTGCCCTACAACATTCTGATACGGACAAAGAAACGGCCCTGCATCATTATAGCCTATTGTAACGAATTGAAAATTTTCTAAATGCGAATTCGTCAAACGTAAAACAATTCGATACGCGTTTGAATTTGTTGTTCGGGCTGGTTTCAATTCAATTTCTTCGTCGTCCGAACTGCTCGCGTGAATTGGGTCGCGTAAACGGGTCCGCCCTTTTGGGACCAAAACGTTATTTTTTTCACACAGATTGCGCGTTCTTTGATCTCCAGAATGTGTGCGTTAAGCGTTTCCTTCGCTTTGTGCTAGCGCTGTGTGTGTCTTGTACAGACGACGCCTTTCGACAACGACACCCAGCGGGATGTAAAATCAAGCAACAACAAATCTCAATGATTTTTCCTTTTGCTATACATCTAGGGTGAATCAAGATTATGTTAATAAACATTAAAGTTCAAATTTGATTTATAAATGATATTGATGAAAATGAATGAAAGTTCAACTTCATAAGATAAATCAACTTCGCAAAAGTGACAAAATTTCTAAGATCCTGGTACCTAGTAAGCTAAGCCGAGGTGAGAAGTGTGTCAAGAACTCGGAAACTCATTCTTGACACAGTTCAGTGTTATGAACATTACTTCATCCATACCGGGGAGAGTTTAGCACGTCGTAAACTGTAGGATCCATTACGCGAGGGCGCTCGAGATTATTCTCGCCTTAGTTTATGAGCTGGCGTTGAACATGGTTCAATATTTTTCAATGGTTTCTTCTTTTATTATTCGAGTTTTGCGGGTGAATTGTGAGTGTGAAATATTTAGTTTGCGATTCGTGCAAAGAACTCATTCAGGTCGTCGGTGGGTGGTTACGAGCGCGCCAAGTCGGAGGTCGTATAGTACAGTGCCTAGCACCTCATAAACTACTCTGCCTGGTTAAATCATCAAGATATTCAGTACGTATGACATTCCTCAGTATTGGAGCATTTTCATGATTTCAAATATATTCAAAGAAAAGGCCAGCTTACACCATAAAAATAACCCGTACTATATTGTGAGTGTTAGTCAACCATGCATTATTGCCTTGAGATATAAAGGTCGTAAATAATTACAAAAACATCATATCTCACATTATAATGTGCGGTATGAACATAAAAAACTTATATCTGTTGGTCCCATATATTCCCGTGGGGTCCGAAGTGAGCGCACAATATTTTATTATAAGTAGTGAATGGTCGTTTGTGCGACCAAAATACGCGTCTTTGTTCACTGTGAGGTCCCATCTTCGGCTCAGGTGACACTGCACCGTCACTAATTCGAATTGGATTCGAAAAAAACACATAATCACACTGAAAGCGAAACGCATAAATGAAAAAGAACATTCTTTTGTACAATTCTGTTTAGTATTTACCGACAGCACACACGCAGTGCGCTAATTTCTCGCCTCCACGGGGTTAACTTGTTAGAAGACATAACAAAAGATGCACCGTTACAAATGTCAGAAGTGTATAAATTAATGGCGACAACCTTTTATTTGTCGCTTTTGTCTTGAACAAAGTTGCTTTGTCTATTTAGGACATAATAATGGAAGTGTTTAGCGTCAGAGCTTTTGTTGTTTCCAAAAAATAAGTATTGGAGTGATGAATAGATCGCGTGGCGCGCACGACAAGACATTGAACCGTGATTTTCCTCGCACATTAGTTAAATAGTTGAACAGAAAGATTTTGGAACGTGAAGATATTTTACTAAACACAAAAGAAACAGATAATGCTTGTTCACGCTAGGGTACCTAATGAATTAAAGTTAACACGAAAACTTAAGTCAACATTTTTTTTAACATTTTGAACCATAGTCAAACCAAAAAATGTTGGTAAATATTGTTGAAACATCATATTCAAAACTTGACATTTAAAATAAACCATTCAAATATAGAATTACTAATGAAAATGCAGGCGCGGTTACTATCAAACAGTCTGCATAAAATGTAACTAATGGCAAAAGCCGCTCCAATTACGCGATTGATGGTAGGTAACCAACAAATATGCAGATTACTTGATAATTTTGATTGGTACGGAGCAGAAATAGGTAGATCAAACCGACCGGTATAATACTAAGCCATAATGCAAACATCAGATGCGGTGAAAGATCTCAGTTATAATGAAACAGGTCTGAGAGAGGAAATGCGTGCAGTAAATGATAAAGATTTACATACTGACGCGCTAGCGGCCACAATCTGGTTTGTATACCCGATATTTAATAATAATAGTGAAATTAAATTGGAGCACGCAATACTAAAATTAAGTTATTGTATTGACTCTTACTACTTTTAATATCTACATAGCTAAATTATTGATCAAATGTTTTGGAATAGTATGAAATATTGAATTATACAAACTTTTCTTTTTCTACTAGTTTATATAAGCATGAACATAGTTTTAGGAACGTATCCCTAAACTTAACGAATAATTGATTTCAAACTAAACAAATGATTCAAATCCATATACAAATAAGTAAACAGAAGTAGCATCATTATAATAATTGTATTAAAACAATTAAATAATATCGATAATATTTTAATCTGAGTCATGTTTATGAAGTAGGAATAAAAAATAACCATAATGATGAATAATATCCTGATGAAACATTCAGATAAGTTCGGGGAACTAAGCAATAAATAACAACAATAATAAAGTTTGGAAACATATTTTAGTGAGATAAAGATTAACAATCGAAAACCTATTAATGGTTAATCAAGGATTTGGGTCTTCTCTACTAAGCCCGCTTGAGAATATTTAATATCTCTAAATCATCTGAACGAATGAACATTCTTAGAATCCCTACTAAATTATGTCTCCATATAGTAACCACAGATTTAAATTATATTCAGACATAGGAGCGAAAAATTCCATCACTAATCGGGAACCAATAAATTTTCATGCAAATTTCGCGCTTTTTGGAATCACCGTTCTCAGAAAGATTGCCTAAAGAAAAAACACACGCTCGAAACAATCCTTTTAGCCATGCAGAGAATTCAACACGATCCGACGTTGAACATTAACAGGAAATAGGATGCATTGGTTTATAATGCATTCAGGTGTCTAACAAAATTCATGGCAGACGATTTGAGAATATTTTATAACAGGTATGAATGTGGCGCCAAAATGAAAGATAAAACTAAACGGCTCACAAGCGTTGTCTACGGATTTTGTGGAACGTGTTAATGAGAGTCTGGACAAAGGATAAAAGCAGGCCTAATACTTCCTGCAACGATAATATTTTAGCACGTCTCGTTAAGCCTCCGATTAGATGGGTGAACGGATAAAGAAAGTCCATACATTTTAATCTCAACTGATGTATACGCAACACCTACAACAATAGAAGCAAACAAAAGGAAGTAATTCCCAAGAAAGTTATGGCAAAAACATTTTCAAATTCTCACTTTTTATCTTTGTAATCAGGCGTTGCTTCTTTTTCCTATTTTTCTTGCTTACTGCTTAGAAAGATGAACGATACGGACAATATGACGCTTACTTTGTAATCTCCCTCCATGCGTATAAAATGCACGTTTTATCAAAGCGTTTTCATCACCATGAAGAAACATAAAGCAAAACATTAATAACGGTTAAAATGACTGTTCTATAAGATGATTGCGGTACCGGCTTCTTGGGTAAGAGCCAGGTATCCTAGCCACTAAAACTTGCCGGATCTTTCCAATCGTGTCAAAAATACAGCAAATAAAAACCGAACTAAAATAGATCAGGGTAAATTACCAATTTATTAATTTTATTAGTGTTTTAATTAGCGATATTTATATTTGCTTCTGTCTGTCATGATAACAAGAACAACAGAGTATTATGAAGTAAAATTAGCGCTGTGTTCATTTCCATTACATCTGGGATAAAGAGCTTAGTTATCATGAGTGGACCGTTGTGTGAGGTGCAATGTTCGACCACCCACCGTGTTCTGTGGACATGAGCTATTGTATTCGAATTTTGCCTAATGTAATACGCTGTTTGTTAGAAATAGGGATGGAATGAATACCACTTTTACAAATATGAATACGAATAGAAGATTTACTATGCGGTGCAGGCGATATAGCTGGTTTCATTTTATATGGTTGAAAATGTATTCAAAACAAACCCTATGTCCAAAAATGCAACACAAAACTACCAATCTACTCACAATGACATAACTAACGAAGATAGATTTGACATCATGTAAAATATGTTGAAATGTTAAAAATCTCTTCTGGTTTACTTATACCCGTTTGGTTAAAAAAAAATCTTAATACAAATCAAACTTAAGTACATATATATATTCATGTGCTAATACAATTTTATACAAATAATATCATTGAACGATTGCGCAACTAAAATATTTGCAAAATTGCTGATATTCACCGCATATTTGTAAATATTCGTATTCACATCACTAGTAACAATGTGCCTACACGGAAGCCAACTGTGTGATTAGATTAGTGTGAATGAGTGATTTTGTTTGACGTTTCTGATGCTCATGCGCAACATTGTGATGATGCATTTCTGATATTGAGCGTGAGCATTCGAGGTAAACAGCTTTTGTTTGTGCTGATACAGTTTGGGTGGGAAATGTTTGTCGGTGTATAATGTTAATGTAATAATGTTTACAGTTAGTTGTTATGTAGGTATCCTGTATGCTTCAAATAATTATACCTTCAATAGACAATAGACGCACGGAAATTGACGTGAACACCCAAAGCCTCGTCCTAACAATTATATCTCTAACAAGTCTTAATTGCGTAATATTTAAAATTTTCTGTACGTTTTAAACGCTTTGCATTATTCGTGACTGATGTAACTCAGCATAAGAGCTGTTGGTAAAATTAACGATATATCTTGTTAGTTTTATGTGCATGGGAAAATATTTTTTAAATTTAAAATTAATAATAGTAAATTTAGCACAAATATTACTTTATCCTAAATTCGTAGTGAATTCGAGATTGTTATTGATTGTTTCATTAAATTGCGCTAATGATTAGAGTAACGATGCACAGCGCGGCAGTAAATTACGCAATTTTCTTTTATTAGATCTAAAAATAAATCAGAAAAGGCGAGTCTGCAACCATGCACAACGATTTCTTTATCAGAAAAAAGTTTTTATATGCGGTAGTTATTACATTTAGCGTTTAGTTACGCGATAATTATATCATTCATTGCTTCCATCCATTGATGAGTTAGGAGAAAAACTCCAAGCGGAAATTATCCTCTAATCCTTAGAAGAGTCATACAAGGTGACATCTATCGACTTGTTGGTGAACTACCGGTAAACCAGGATGTTGCGAGCAATTTAACTGTTACGAACAGTTTCGTACCCGTTATGGTCTATGTTATTTTTACAGAAAAACGTATCTATTTTAGATTTATGTGGAAAGGTTGCAGCTTTGTAATGTTGTGTATTTATCAATAGTTATATCTACCGAATAAGGATTGATGCTTTTCTTTGCTCAATCATTTTACACTCCGGTTATATTTTTTTGTATGGGCCAGTCTGTTTTGTCTGTTATGATAAGCTGAAAGTTCCCCAAAAGACTGCTAACCTTTTTTTCAGCAATCGGCCATGACAGCTTGTTCTAGACCTCGTTCACAAAAGTTTTAATACCATTACAATTGCTCTACCGTCAATGTAGGTATTGAAAGAATAAATATTTTATGCTACAAATACATTTTTACATCTAGTGTGAGTCAGAGCGTCGCATACTTTAAACTCTACCTATAACTACACTTAACTACACTATGGCCAACATATAATAATATTTACCTATCGCCATAATGAAAAACACACAATATCTGGCAAAATACTAGTGCCTTCGCAATGCTCTTTATTTGTAAGACTCTGCATCGAACCGTTTTCCTTTCGCAACAAATCCATTCATACATCCTCTTGAACGATACAAGTGCTTATTAAATTTTATCATCCTTAATGTATTACTCATAGTAATAAACAAACATGTGTCGGTACTTAAGACTGAGAAACCAGACGGTGTCAATCAATTGAAGCTTACTAACATTAAGCATATGCTATAGGCGTGAATAACCACATTATAAGGTAGCCACTACTATAGGTATCATGTCGAGTGGTGTCATTCGAATGAAAGTCACTTAAACAATCGTTCCGTCTTATGATGGACGTCTGTCCTCAACGAGATAGAGAATGAACTGAAAAGATTGTTTTTAGAATTTGGGCCTACCACGCAGCAGCATTTACTTATGGTCCTGATCGAGTTCCGAGAGACTTCAAAACACGTAGTAAAATGTCGGTATTAGGTGGCCTATAATATCGCGACTTATTTATCAAAGTCGAATTAGTAGTTGACACAATGGCGTTAAACATATGGCGTATTAGAACCTGCCTAACAATGTCTGGAACGAGACATATCATTATTTCGAAATTGAGTGCTAAGTAAATTATACAAATTAAAGCTGTGTTGGCAACATGTGGTGCCTGATTTGCCTTTTCGGCTGTGAATTTGGATAATGGTGTTCAAATAGTAATTGCTGTATAAGTGGGAATTTATACATGATTTTGTTGAAAGTTCTGTGAAAAAAGGCAATCTCTATTACAGTTGGTGAGTGACTTTCGGTTACGATGGACTAATAAGACTTTCTGACGATACCGACAGCATCGGTTTTGGCTGCTTGTCGTACTTTGATGTTGGTTGTTCTAAAAGATGTAGAAGTGTAGAGATGCTTTATAGTAGTGCCTTTGCTGTTTGAAGATGTCATAGAAGTGAAAAATTGTTAGTTATCAACACAATTCTTGCGAACATTTTTGGTTTTATAGTGACAAAATCAAGAAAGCATATTTTTATCATGCAGATCGATAAATTTACGCGACTATGAATGAAGTTGTTAAAAATCAAGCAGCATTAAAAATCGACTGTCGGCTTCGTCAGTTTTCCAAGAACATTTAACTAATACTTCTTTCTATTCCTATAAGATAATTCCTTTTTATTTCTTCCAACTAGCGTCGTAAACTGTATCCTTAGTTCACGTGTAACCTATAAATCAAGTAACAATAAACATTGACATTCCTTTCTCAATCTCACGAAAATAATATGACCAGCCTTTTAAAGACAAAATCCCGGCATTTAATTACTGGACCTCACAGTAATATATACTTATTCGCGTCGAGATATCCACGTTAATTAATCAAGAAGGATATCGCGTAATGGACACCGTCGTCGTCCCCGGAGAGACATAAATTTGTTTTTGTATTTTTTCTGGTAAATCATTTTGTTGTGGCAACTCGAGAGTGAATAATTAGGTTTTAATAGGATTTTTTAGTTGCTTGTGAGGTGCCAAAGTATAATGTTTGTGTTTTGTTGATGATATGTTAAAACAAAACATAACACCAAGCAAATATTACCCAGAAGGGTGTGGCAGATGTGTACAATACCCCTACTTCACCTGTTATGTATTATGTTAAACGTCTAGGATACGATCAGCACATGACTGTAAAAGTGGGTATACATTCAATGAATATCCTCGATTATTCTCAAAATAAAATTGTAGATGCGTGGCTACATTTGGCTGCTTCAAACTTGTGTATTTTTACCAGTACATATAACTTTACCTAGAATACAGTGCACGCATTAATATAATTTTGTGGCAGATCGGACGACGATGGTGCTTCTATCTTCAAACTTACGACAGAAAGCACCAGGTAAACCTCAAGTCAATCTACACAAAGAACAAGCACAATATTTGCTGGGCCTTTGTGTGAAATACACAACTATACGGTAATAATACGGTATCATACGCTTATGATCTTTGCGACTCCCGCCACGTCAATTGGCATTAAGATCATTCATCTCAAGTGATAATACGATACGTACTCTATATGAATTGAAATGATCCTTCAGTTTTAATTTACATCATTACAGAGGATTGTTTTGTTTTACTTGGCTAGGGCAATTGAGAAATCATTATTTTGCTTTTCAAGGTAATGATGATAATAAGGTTTGTTTGTGACTAAAATACTATCTGATTATCAGTTCCAAAATATGTACCTGTCTAATAGAACTTATCAATATCAAGAACCAACGTTAAAAGTATTGGGAACCTTGTTAAATAAATTTTATCCTTAAATCTTTAAAGGACTCGTCTAGCTTTTGTTTTTACCACTAAAATATACGCTAAAAATCTAGGTATTTAAGACCTACTTAGATTTAGATGATAACAAACGCTAATACGTTTTATTGCCTTACGGTTTGCGTTTATTTGTTTTTTATAACCTTGTGAGTTTTTAATTGCTGGTTTAGCTCTTAACAGAGTATTAAAAGAATTAAAAAAAATATATTTCTTAAGACTTATATTTTATTCAGAGTTTAAATGGTTAGGCCAACGGTCATTAGGCCATTTTCACCAGTTCCACAAAAATGTTATCCACCAAATAAAATACAACAAAATCAGTTTGTTGCCAATCAAAAAGTGCCATAATACAACTTTTGAAAATAGATCACACCTATTATTATTATTTGCGTGTGCGATAAGTTTATCTTACCAATAAATTAGGTTTATCTAACGCTGAGCTGAACCTAAGACTTGTTAAGTTACTAACAGACCGGTTTTTGTTATTTTCTTTCATTCGTGTTACACCTAATTGAAATGATTATCAAATAAGTATTATAATAGCCTGTAGGCAAAAGTCGTAAAGTGTAACTTCATAAATCTTTCATTAATACAATACCAAACTTCTAACAAAACAATAAAATAAATCAGTTTGTCAGGATCGATCAACAATATATCAAAATTAATGGTCATATCCTAATTTAATATATTAAAAACAAAGACATTATTGATATTCGGCCAAATTAGTAGCTAAAAAACAAGGCATTAATATAATAATTCTGTGTTATCTTTAACATCAGACATATATTACTATTTTATTACAATATATTTATTTTAATCTTGACAACATTGAAATTATTGCAATCCGTATTGTATATCTAGAAACCAAATACCTAGTGTTTTCCAAGAAGTTAATGTCTTTGTTGTTCGAAATATCGTTTGTTATTAGCCGGTTTTATATTTGCGAAATTTGTATTATTGACACGTCAAGATAAATTTGTATAATTATAATGTTATCTGGCATTCTTATCTAGAATCTGTGGAATAGAAATGGGTTAGAAATTTGGTATAAAAATATACTAAATATTAATTACTAGAAAATAACATAGCCGATAGGTCCCTTTAAAAAACATTACTGATATTTTTTTCACAAGTTAAGCTTTTTATTAAAGTATAAATTTTCTTTGATATGTTTTTTATTACATAGTTTTTAACAATTTTGTTTCTACACAAACATTATATAAATGCTAGGTTTTATTTATGTTTGTATTTAATATATCATTGTTTTATAGAGATAGTACAACAAATTATTATCATTAGCATTAAATTCATAAAAATTAAGAAGCAAAACCGTTATTTTAAAAATATTTAATATGATCCTTATGTTGGTTTTTTCAGAAGCACATTATACGTAGGTATTCAAAAGTATCAAACTAGCCTAATAATGAGAAAATTATTCAGTCTGAAAATGACACCCCTGACCTCCTTTATAGCTTAAATACTCAGAAACAAAAGACTTATACACACGAGTACACTCAATGTCTGCTCCATTCATCATTCTAGAAAATGTCGACATCGGCTCTCGACTCCAAGAAGATTCCACTTCAGCAACAAAGCGGGTTTATTGTCTGAAAACAAAGCCGTGGTTCAAGGTTTAAGGCTTTAAAATAAACAGCAAGGCCAATGTCAGCTTGAGCGATTAGATATTTTGCTTATGAATACCGTGACTATTTGATCCTACAAGTGCACGATCAACTTCTTTTTAGGGTTCCGTTGTACCTACAAGGAACCCTTATAGTTTTGCCATGTCCGTCTGTCCGTCTGTCCGAGGCATAAGGTTGTTTTGTACGAATGTGTATTGTAACTATGTCAAGAAAGTGGTAGAATAAATCCTATTTTTTTTTCTGGTACCTCCACTACATGTAAAGTGGGGGGTTTTTTTTTAATGGCGTGTGTAAAATTATTTATTATTAATATATATTGTATTGATTTATATATTGATATTGAAAAGATTGTGTAGGCTATCGTCAGATATTTTAAAACATTAAGCGGTTGTTTTGACAGTTTTTGATTTAAAGATCCGTTTGCGAGATAATGAACTTTAAAAAGCAACTTTTTGTTCGTTTACGGTGGTTGAAAAAAATAATAATGGTGGTAGTATTTTATGTAATGAACTTGTACAAAGAAAACTATAGCGGATGTGCGGAAAAATCCCTCGGATTTATGTTGCATTCGTTGTAGTTTTTTAATGTAACTTTGTAATGTTTTTATATAATAAATAAATAAATAAAAATAAAATAGCGGCTACCTTGAACTAATTAGTAGTAGTTAGTTAATAGTGTAATTTAGGGTCTAAAGAGTTGAAAGTTATTAATGTTCAACCTGTTTTGAGTCCATAGTTTAGATGTAACGACTGACTACGGAACCCTATTGCGGGTAGCTGGATTTTTTTTAATCAAATGTTTTCTTGAATGTCTTGACTTGACTAACGAAATTATGTTGAAAGACTGATTAAGCAAATTTTTAAATTAAAAAAATATATTTTTTTAATAAATGATGTTCATTGGGTAAAAACATTTTGAAAGATAAATCTGTATAGATAACAACTGTGTGAAATAGTATCTAAGCCTAAACATCATTTTGCATTAAGGAAAGTTGACTCATTCGCACGCTCAACGACGTTGTCACTGCGAGCACATCAGTTAAGCTTCAATCCGATCTAATCCGACAATGAACATGGCTATTTCACTGCCAGACTACTGCCGCTGTCCTCGAGGCCACGGCCTCAGTAGTGACAGGGTAGCGTTACAGCGGTATGCCAATTACTAAGGTAACGTGGCTCGAACACGCGAACACTCGAGTCAATTTTGTGCTTCGAGAACGACTGCTGCCTTCCTATGTTTATGAGCGCGCGCCAACCCGTTTATCTATGCAACGTACTGCTTCCTCTAATGCACGTTTTGTTTGATCATATTTATTGTGCCGCGACTCTGTCCCATTACTTAACGGAGCTTTATATCGTAGTACCGTCTCATTAGAGAATGTATTCGGAGCACTACATTCTCTTTGTATCTAATCTAGGCTCGGTAATTCTCTGATAACGCTTTGAATTACCAATACGATGTTGCTTCTCGATGATCATTAAATGTAACCATTAGTTATGTCATTACTTTTCCTCTTCCTGTTGCAGAAATTACGGTTATCTTGATTCTGAACTTGTGAGAAATTTTCTCAGGATTTAAAAGTAGCGAGCAATTAAGTGCAAACCGCAGCAGTCTTCCGATATACTGATGTGTTAAAGATAACGCGAACAAAATGGAGGAGTGAAAAAAAAATGAATTGTAAGTTACAGACAAAATGGACGCCGAGTTGGGGTATTTAATGTCTTTATAAGTGCCGTCAGACATAAAGTTAATGAAACAGCCATTTTATTGATCTACCTGCGAGGTGACACGAATCCTCCCGCTTCCAACCCTACATTATGTTTTTCTTAAAATTATTTTCCATCTTACTCTATCACGTAGATTCATATGATGCGAGGAAGAAGAGTGGCATACTACCATGCATTAAGTAAGGGACATTTCATTTTGAGAATACGACCCCCATCATTTGATAAGCCGATTAGATATTTTAACATTAATCCATCAAGATATGGAAATATTTCAATTATTTTCACATCATCCTTTTTATGCCAGCTGAGTCAGAGATGATGTTGTTTGGACTCAAATATTTGTTCATAAATTTTAATATGGATACGATTGCAGAAGACCCTTGGGCGAAGTTGGCCTTGAATAGGCCGAACCTTCAATATAAGGATTTCAAGGCTACAAATAAATTGAATAATTAAATGTACCCTTTCAAACTAAGGTAGATTCTGTTATGAAACCTTCGCGTTATTAATATTGTTACCGCTTACCGCTGGTCATGTACAAAATTAGGCTTTCATATTACGAGTATAATTTTATGTGCTGATAGCATGCCGCCGTTAACAAATATTTGCTTATTAGCAAATGTTCCGTACTGAATTTCAATGAGGTGCTTTGTTCTCTAAAATACGGATACGTTTCCTCCAATACAAGTAGACATTTCTATAGCTTTCTCCCTTTCTGTGTTTACATGACTATGTACAAACAAGTGAGGGTTGCTTTTTGCGCGTACCTTTCTAATAATAGTTATGTACCGTACCTACTATTGTTACTATGTCGTTTTAGCTGTTCGACTACAAGTTATGCATTGGTTTATCATTGAATCTATTAACCGACGAAAAAAAAACAAAGAAGGTTCTCAATTTGACCGTATAATATGTTTTTTCTAATAGTCTTAGTGCGTGTGAGCGTGCAAATAGAAAATACCTATATATTATAAAAGTACTAATGACTTAATATTTTCTGTTGCAATCTGTTATTCTATGTTGAAGATGCCTGAATTATAAGGTTTGTAATATTTGAATTTGCAATAATTTGCAAGTATTTTGAACTACACACATGATTGACTGATGTGTGTATTTATCATAATTATAAATTATCGCTCGCTAACGGTGAAGAAAAACATCGTGAGGAAACCTGCATGCCTGAGAGTGCCTACAAAGTGCTTAAGGGTGTGTGAAGTCTACCAATCCGCACTTGGCTAGCATGGTGGACTATGCCTAACCCTTCTCATCATGAGAAGAGGCCTAAGCCCAGCAGTGGGACACGTATTAGATACAGGGCTGCTATTATTATTTTGAACTGTGAGATTTTTATAGAGAGAGAGTAATATGAAAGCAAAATATTCATCGTTAGCACGTAATTTAGTGCTGTAAATTGTCGTGCTGTCTCCACCCAAACAATTTAGGTTCGAGCCACAGATGGTGTGAAAAATATCACGTCACCCTTATATGACATTTCCATAATTTTATCACAATTTATATCGAGATCAACAAGCCATCACCACCCGCATACGAGACAATTGATGCAATCATCGCCAATGAGATTTTGGGGTGCGTAAAACGGAACTGTAATTGCATCAGCCACAACCAAATTATTGTTATAGTAACTATTCAATGATAATTTTATTTCGATGTCTGCGGGTGAAGTATGGACTGATGAAATAATTCCGATTGTGGTGACTTAGTTTATAGTTAAGTGTCCCCTCGGGTATTTAGATATGGTTCGTTGATTGTAAGAGTTATTTGCATTGGCTTAGAAATACCCATTTTTTTATTTCCTCTATAAATCATTATGTCGCTTGTATTTGTGTACTATATATTTTATATGACAATACGTAACTATTTGCTAGATACTCTAAGCGTATGAATTATTGTATGTTGTATAGTCTGTTTATTGATTTAAAGTTATGATTACTCGCTAGAGATATTTGCTAAGCTGAGAAAAAGTGTCTATAATAAAACTGCTCTGTAATGTCTTAAAAGCTTATTAACAACTTTCAACATTAACTTAAAACACGGTTTCCTGTACATAGTTAGTCATTATTGTAATGAATTACGTCATAAATATCATTCAATGAAACAAATTATTGATTTGTTTTCATTAGTCGCCCATATCCTTGATAAATAAGCTTTATTCGTGTGTAAAGATAAGTAATCTTCATTTGAAGTCAGACACATAAATCAAATAGCCGTGAAAAGGTCATAGACGGGTGGACGATAAACTGCTACTAAAATATTAAAGGATTGTTTGAAAATTCAAAGTTTTAACATAAGGAGGTTATTAAACCCATGCATATTAAATATTAAAAGTTATTAATTTAACAAATTACTAGAACTGAACTTAAATATTACCGTATGATAATCCAGACTTCTAAATATATTTACTACATTTTATAGATGAAGGTGTGTCAACGAATTTCTCGGATTGTTACATTTCTTTCTTTATTGACTAAAGTATATTTACTAAAAATTAGAGGACAATGCAAGTCTCATCAAAATCAGTACAGTACTTTTTTTAAATACATTTATTAAATATTTTTATTAAAACTGACGTGAGTTTGTAATATTATTCAAATTATGAAATACGGGTGTTACTCACGTAATGTTGGTCTATGTAGTCGACCGCGGTTTCGCCTAATACGTCTAAGCATACGTCGCACCTGAGTTGCAGCCAGTCTGGCAGTCTTGTAAGTGCAAGACTGGCTGCGACTCAGGCGCGACGTATCGCACTCTCTTGATAATGCCTAGACGTATAGGCGAAACCGCGGTTGACTAAATAGACCAACATTACGTGAGTAACACCAGTATTTTATAATGTGGATAAAGTTAATTAGAGTTGGATTATACACTAGTAAACTTTCATAAATTAACTGGTTTGTGCAATAAAAGTCATTACATACACGACATTGAATTTACTGTCAGCTTATCAAGATACGAGCAAATTATACCAAACCGAAATCGGTACAGATTTTATAAATGACAGTACACAAGTCGAGACGTTTCTTCAGGGTGTGGTTAGCCAAACCAGACAAGGGGAACGCCGCCGACGACATTTATTTGTAGCTAGCCACAAAATGTACGTAACTGTCTCGTAAGATTTATTCTCAAACATGCCGTAATCTTTTCTCTCGTGGGCGTAGACACATTTGTACAAAACGAAGTATAGTGAGATACTCACCCTTGTTGTATATTTTCGGTTAAAACATCCTTGATAAGCGCGGGTCGGACCTCCATATTCGTCGATAAGGGAAAATATGTTAATTTGGTCGCTACGAGAGAACCGATATGACCTACTAAGTGATTGGGTTCGAGATGCGTTGGCGTGTTTTGAATTTGAACTCGACGGCTTCAAAGATCAGTCCAATGTTTACAAATTGCCCCAAGAAAAAAACTCAACTCATTCGATTGAGATATTCGTTTTGATTAGGTCCAATTTAAATAAGATTCCTTTTGAGATGAAGGTCGGTGAATTGGAATTGGGTTCACTTTATTTATTAACTTCCATAAACAATAAGGAGGTTTTTATTCGAGATCAAATTCAAATTGTAACGTTATGAAGAATATTACACGAGGAAACAAGTAATTCAGGAAAGTAGGTCAAATTATACACGAAATAAATCGACTAGAAGATGCAAAATATTGTTGAAATGGATGACCTCTCGCGCAATATGGCGCCACTAGAATTTCCATCTTTTATGAAATATTACGGATTACGTAGACGGTCGTTTCATAAAATCTAATTTTAATTAAAAAATAAGCAAACGGTAATTAATTTCGCCGGTCTCCGCTCTCGGTTACAATGGTGTACAAATTAAACGTTTTAAGTCGTAACGCTCGCGGATGAATTTAGTTTTAACTTTTTCGTCTCAAATAATTTATTTTGCTGTCAAAAAAAGAAGAAATAATTGTTTATTTTCTTCTTCTCTCAACAATACCAGTAACAATTTACTTACCTTTGAAATACTTAAGTGGAAATTCAGTTAATATAAATCCGACGGATTGTAAATTATTGATTCGATGTCTCTGATAAACTAATTTTGGGTTTAATAAAGATTTAAATGGTCCAATTCCGTTTCAAGCGATGTTATTTTATTTGTCAGCATATCGGCCTAAAATAATTAGTATGGAAATTTATAGATGTCATCTGAGGGGAGTGATTTAGGGAGGCCCTCAATTGCTAGTATCCGCATTGTTTAAATACACAGATCCGAGCCGCGTCGTCTCCATCTGTTAAGACTGTTGGATGTGGTTATTTATCAAATTTCTAATGAAATTATGCTAAATGATTTAGAGTTTAAAAGCAAGTACCTATCATTACGGATAATTTCATACGTTATTAAGCTCCTTTTTACCCGTCGATAAAGTGAGCATTGAAAATAATATGAAATTATGAAATTTTGAACTAAACAATTTTTCTATTAGATTATTATTCTATTCTTAACTAACTGCTTCCTAGTGGTTAGTTTATGGGCGTCTTACTGCAAGGTCTTGGGTTCGAAAAAGTGAGGAGGGAGCAAGGAAGGGATTATTCGTCAGGCAATTCTCGATAGCAGCAAGGAGTTTTCAAGAATTTGTTCCCAGACGTAAATATAATAGTAAAATGTAGGTGCTATATACCTCAATGGTCTAGTGGTTAGCGTATGCACCTCTCACTGCGACGTTTTGGGTTCGATTCCCGAGTCGGGCAAAGTGTTATTTATGAACTTTCCGTCAGGCAATTCACAATAGCAGCACGGAGTTGTAATTATTCCTGGTGGATGGCAATAGGCTCACCCTATCCCATGGAACCTAAACATAACAGGTGAAATGTGGGTGTTGTACACCTCTGCGACACCCTTCTGAAAGATGTTACTCCAAAAGCGGTCTCTTATTTACCAAAACCACTTTAGAACTAATCACCATTATCATAAGAAAATTGTTCACGATTTTCTCAAATCCAAAACAAAATATAACAATGAAAGGCGTCCGCCTAATAACCTGCCACGTACATAACCGCTTACCAAAACAGCTGGTAAATATTTTAGTTAATCGATAAACCCTGACGCGTAAACAATAATGCGACCAAAATAAAAAGTGGTTTATTTATTATCAATTTGTTCTAGCAGGCTTTTATTTTCAATGGTCTGTATTTGATTACGGGATTGAGTATGAATTTGTTAGTTGTTTAAATTGGTTTAGGATTTTATTGATTGTTCATTTTGTGTTTATTTTTAGAACGCTCTGTGAATAGTGAATACTTATGCGGTCAAATTGTTATTGCTGCGCCGGTGTAACTACTATTTTTTTATATGTATGGACGCATTTTGTTTAAATTATGTAAATGTAATCACAAAAAAGCACGTTTCATAAAAATAATTAAGTGTTTTTAAAATAAATCTTTTTGATCAGGCTTAAATGCTAGCAGAGCAGAGCTGAGTTCTGCGTTCCGCGGTCTCTGCAAGTACATATAAACACAACGCACACACATTTAACACACAATATTATTAAACACCCATAAAAAACATACTACCATATCACAGCATAATCTAAACAGACATAAATAATCCCTTAGTACAGAAACGATATACCTCGTTTCTAAAAGTAATATTTTTAGTATTATATAAAACATAAATAATAATAAAATTTTAAAAGACAATACCAGAAAGCATCTGTATTCCTTGCATATACTATACAGTACTACGCATTCAATGCTCACTTTGATATTTCTGGTAGTCTCTAAAATACTGTGTTTAATTTTATTTCTAAGTAGTTAAATTGGTATAAATAAAATATTGGGTTTTTGTGTATTACATAAATAATATAAGTTGTTTAAAGGACGAGAAGGTCTAATTCACCGTAATACAGATCTCACTAGTACGGGGTATAGTGCGCAATCAACTAATGACAAATAAATAATAATATATGCATATACCTCGTGCCCAAATTTATTAATTTGAATCAGTAAATCGCTTGCTCTTTTCTTTATGAAAACTTAAAAAATTATTATTTTCTAATTTTCAACTAGATTGTGTCTTAGTTTAATTATTTCCTATAATATTTTAGTGCTTAGTTGTCCACGGTCAATGACCTATGACCGGTGGCGCAACATTACAATAAATTATAACCTTCGTGGGCTGAGATTATGCTTATTGCATTAGTGATAAAATTTGAAGTGATAAAAGTGTACATACATTTAACCGTGATGGTGTAAACTAAATGTTTGACTTGCAATTATTCCATTGAATCACTGACCTGGGGGACGCGTAACTTATTGTTAGTAAATAATATGTAATTTTTAGTTTAGATCATGGTTGTCTTATAAACTTATTAAAGATTTATTATTATATTATTATTTTAATTGAATTGTATGCAATGATCTAGAACTTTAAGCACTGCACACATTGCCAGCAATCTGCCGCCAGCGTTCACAGAAGGAAATGGTGAACGCGGAACGCGGAACTCGGATCTCTGACCGGCAGTGGAGCCGGTGCAGTGCCTTTATAAAATAGTTTTAAAATGGAGCCATTACATTGTTAATTTCGACTAATGCATTAAGAGAAATGTAGTAAACAACTAAAAGATTTTTTTCAACTAAAACGAGTTGTTCTGCATCAAAATGTTGAAACCGAAGTTCAAAAGATTCTTGTAAAAATTCTTGAGAGCGAAGTTCTCCCGGCTCACCACAGCAATCTACTTTAGCTACGGCAATCTTTTTCGACAAGTGAAGTGTTGTTTATTTATAGACAGAGCTAAAATAAAATGTATTTGAAAAGTACAGTATCAGTTCAAATTGTTATCTTCTATTTTCTTCGTGTATGGTAAATAATGCACATAGAAAATTATGAGCAATCATAAATAATGTTATTGCCTCATTACATGTCAGCTATCTAAATTTCACTGAAGCCCAACTTAATAAACTAGAACGACTTAAAAATTTTAGTATACGATTTCAATTTGGACTAAGAAAATATATGATCATATTTCTATCTATCTATCTATCTATGCTTTCTTATAAGTGTTTCTCCAAACCAGAAAAGCAGGCGATTCGATAACAAACTTGCTTTACTTGTCGCCTTGATTTATAATTTTGTTTGTCTTAGAACGTTTTAAATAAGCGACGAATTTGGAATCAACTCATTTCATCGTTGAAATTAGTTCGGAGCTTTCTTCAAGCTTATATTATTTTGGAATGTTGCATTCTGTGGTAATTTTAATCGATGCCAGATTATCGACTTGAGTTATTGCAAGTAAATTTATAATGGTATGTTGGAATATTTAAAGTCGTGAAACTCGCGTATAAATAGAACACAGTTCTAATAATATAATATAAGGAGGGAGGTCTTTAGTTTAATTTGACAGGACCGTCTCGCTTAATATTTCGCTTTGATGTTGGCAAAACAGAAATTTATAGGCCTTTCAGGATTTCACAAGCATCAACATTATGATAAATTATTATTAGTTTGGCGAAGTACATAGTTCAAAACTAAACAATTCGTGTTATAATTTGGATATTATATGAAACTAATGTATGTAGTGTCTTCAGGACGATAAGATTCATATAATTTAAAAGAAATAAAGTTATTTTTTTATTTAAATTGTTAGTAAATAGAAAATATCAGCAGTGGTGTATGTTTTACAATTAATACGGGGACTACAATTATTTCTATTCATTTTCTCTTTACAGAATACCACACATGTAATACATTTTTATTACATATAAAATAACATATTGTAAAATTACTACCAACTATTCTTTACTACTACAATATTAGTATTACTAGTACTATAGAAATATTGCAATGTTTAAACAAAAAAGCCATGAAAAACAAAGTTCATTTGAATTTTAATAAAGTTATGCATCCATAGCTATCGAACACATATTAAATTTCCTTTTTTTTTTGCATGATGGAAATACAATTACCGTGATTAATTAATGTCACCAAAGTTATATAACTAAGTCAGTAGTGATAAATATTCTTCTATGCAAAAAAATACCCGTATAAACCAGCATCTAGATAAAGTAATAAGATCATCAAAGTATCTTGTTTTCCAATATACATAAAAACAAGCCGCCGACCCTAATTAAATCCTCTTTGTATCTCCGGATAGTCCCGAAAAAGTCTCATAACACGATCCAAATCCCACATGGGATCACACGATTTTTATTTTACATTCAGTTGGCGGATTTGCTGGGTCGACGCGAGTTAGCCGTAATAAATATAAAAGTTATAGCAAGCAGGAGCCTTAACCCTTCGCTTAAAGCTTACCACAAGCGGATTACGGTCATTACTCATTCCTACCGTCTAGAGAGCCTCAGGCGGGAATCGAACAAGGACGGTGAATGTAAGTGTATATTTTTTCTCAAATGCTTATTTATGTTGAGAAACATTTCGGCCATTGATATGTTTAACGTGTACAATACTTAGGCCTGATGAAGGTTTTTTGTTTGCATTTTTGAGATAATTTTGTACCTCCAAAATTATATGAGAAGACACGGTACTCGACGTTTTACTGCATACCTTTGTTCAATTAGGACGTGAAGAGTTATGCGATAATGGAGATTTCGTATAAATTACATAGATTAAGAGGTGAATAGGAGTGGGAGTTGCTATCCATGTATGGTTTTTAGGTCAACATGGCACTTAACGACATTATCGAGAAGATTTAAGATTGATACTTACATATTATAACGTATCTTGGATACAAAATGTTTCAAGTTCATGTAACTTTCAACGTATAAGATGTGTAACAAAATGAAATCTCGCAAAATAATTCTTTGTTTTAAAGTTATATTTGTTTTTGAATTTTATTTTTAAGATATCGATATCGATGTATCGTTGTTATAATCAGTAACATAAACATTATTTTTAAAACAGTCTCCAAAACTCACAGCTTATTTATTTGACCTAAATATCTTGTAAACCATTTACTATTCAGTATGTTTGTAACATTACGTTGTACTATTGGAATAAAATTCAGGTGTATTAATACAAAAGTTTCCTTAGAAGACCGCAAGCATGTTTTCCTCATTTTTTTCAGAAAATATCCCAAAGGTTTTATTGATTGCTCCTAAAAGCGTATAAAACGAAATGTGCGAGTAAAAAGGTTTACTTGCCCTTTGATTGTTTGCTATACATTTTGCTAAAAAAGTTTGTGGGTAGAAAGCTTCAAATGACCCTTAGCTCTATGTATGATTTATTTATTTCTATTGTGTTCCTTGTATAATAAGATCTGGTTTAGGATTTAGTTATAAGACGTTTTGGTTTTTTGATAGCCCATATGGATTTCATCTAACGAGATCCTTGTAAGGTAAATTGAGTTTTGTTTTTATATATTGCAGATAATCTAGTCTGAAAAATTAAAATGTAATAAAACTTTTTATCAAGTGAATTGAGTGTGAGTGAAAATTCCACCTTATATTTTAAACAAGTGAATAAAACAATTCTTTAGTACTTAAATAATTCTTCTTCTTCTTTCGTATCGATGGCTGCAGTCATATTCTCATGGTGTTGACTTGCCATCGTGGTGAAAGGATTTGCCAGTCTGCTTGGTGGAAATTTGCAGGCTGCCCAGGGTGCGCCGGACGTAGGGGTCGATTGTGTACGTCGCTCGGGGAGGCTCCTTTCATGCACCCTTAAATAATGACTTATATACAAATAAAATAATTTTAAACAGTCCAGATAACATCAATTAAATAAAATCCTGTCGGACAAAAATAAAAATGGTAAAAGCGGAATTTATTCCGCTCCCTGTTTTATTACTAAAGTAATTTTAAATGGATTAAATTATTTTTAGAATTTAGTTCACATTCATATATCATACCAAATACTCTGTACTGGACTAGGGTCAAGATAATAATATGTACGAAGGCACCGTTTTTCAAGATCAAAGATATCCTTAATTCATACGAGTTCATCGGACTTAATAAATCTGGTCTAGTTGTTCCAATTAAGTAAATATAATTATTGTTTATTTTAAGATTATCCTTGGGATTACGTATATATAGCATACTATTTATAAAGCCAAAATGATTGATATTTTTAATATCTCAAATGATTGACATACCGTCATGCATTTTTCAAATTATCCATCCAAGTAATATATCCACTCAGCGTTGACTTATCCATTAATATTCGTATAAAATATTTCCTCAATATTATCAGTTTTATTGTCTTTCCACAAAAGATTCTATTTGTGTGGCATTAGCATGGACAAAAGTATGACAGTCAAAATTTACGATGTTTATCTTCGACTAAAGGAAGTACAAAAGATTGTCATTTACGGTGTCTTTATTCCGAAAAGAGTCGTAAACAATTGGCAACTTTAACTGACATGACGAGATGACAAAAAGGATTACGTACCTTTACGTCTGGGCTTTTACTTACGAAATATCTATTTTAAACTCTGCTACTTTCTAATAAAGGCGATAGGTATTGACCACACGTTTCCTGGTTCAAGTTTGCCATTCTCACAAGTCTTGTATTTTTAGCTGCACCCCGCCACTTCTGAATAAACACTAGCTTTTGTGTCGTCAATTTTTTAGACTTATTCAATCTTGTGGAAGAATTTGCTCATAGCTCTTATATAAACAACTCATTCAACCCGTTGCAAATTGTCTTTTGTTAAACTTCGATTGACAGTTTCTTGTAGCGTTTTATAAAGTGATTTTTTGTCTCCAAAATAAATATAGCACTGCGATTTTCAATATATCCTGTTCAAGTGCTAAAATAAATGTGTTACTGACTTTTCAAGCAATTTTGTACCTTATTAAATGTTTGAGCTATAACTTAGAAAAATACAACGTAGCGCTTTAAATTCTAAGCGTCATGTATTTAAGGGCCCTTTAGCGAAGAAACCACGTTATCCCATTTTAAAGACTTTCAGAGTATAATCGTTTCGTGAAGGAATAAGGTTCAAATTTAAGTAATATTAAATTTAAAGACCCCTTGACGTGGCTGGATAGAATAATAACCATGTTTTTCTTATGTTTGTCTTTGAAGAAGATTACAAACATGCGCGCACATGGCAAGCTCTTCAATCGATGGTTCCCTCTCGTCGTGACATCAAAACTATTTGTCTTTGAAATAACTTGGTGACTTTCTACGGACGGTCTCGCTGCGCGATGAGTTATTGCGTTATCCCCTTGAAACACAAGTCGATGTCTGCAAGTCACGACAGTGTTCATGTATCATGTAAACTAGAGGGAACACCTGTGTGCGGATGTGGACATTTGGACATTCAATTTAATGCTACGTCTTTCGTTTCATTCTTTAATCTTTACAAGCTCCTTCAGTGAATGACCAGACAAAAACTCAGCGGAGCGAAAATGTTTAACGTTCGCATATTTAAAACATCCGACTATTAAGGTTACACGTAATTGCCACTTTTTTACCGTCAGCAACATTAGTGTTTTCGAAACACGTCGCTAAATAAAAATGCATTCTAAAATAAATCGTTGTAAAATTCGCGCCTTGGGCACTGGCCGTTGAGACTCCGAGGCCGGTTATTAAAACGACTACACTATGTCATTATTCTCGAAACAAAAAAAGGAGTGAATCGTAACAGGCGCGCTACATATCATCGGGGGAACTGGCACTTATGCGCGTAGTTTCTATCGTAAATCAAAGATATTAAACGGAATGGCGGAACCTCTTTTGAGTTCACATTATAAATCATAGAGGCGCAAGAAGACCTCTGGCTGCCACCAATGGGGTCTTTGCAAGCACCGTCCACATAAATCGTTTAAGCAATAAAAATGCATAAAATAAAGTTGGTCAAAATAGTGTCACTGACGCAAGTACAAACTTGTTGCGTATTAATGTCCGTATGTTAAAAACACATACACACACAAAAATACGCAAAAAAAAAAAAAGAATTGCTTTATAATATGAAATATCAGCTACCTAACTTAACCTTACAATAATTTTCAGTTATGTAGGTGATAGTTAACGAAGTTACATTATTTTCAGATTAAATTAGCGAAGTCAAGAAAAGTATAATTTCAGTAACGAAATTGATAAAATGAGATGTTTTTGTGTAAGTATCACAATACCGTGCTAAGTATTATACGATATCAAAAACCGGCCAAGTGCGGGTCGGACTCGCGCACGAAGGGTTCCGTACCATTAGCTTTAAAAAAGACTATCTATTAAATCCCTTAATCATGTCTGTTGTATAAGAGACCCCTTAAATAGTTATTTTATTTTAATTTAATTATTTATTTTGTTAATATTTTAAACGTCTAACTGTTACCGTTATCAATTTTAAGCTAAAACCGGCAAATAAAAAACTATCTCGCTATAACGATTCATGATATACAGCGTGGTGATAGACGGACAGACAGACAGCAAATACTAAGTAATAGGGTTCCGTTTTTACCCTTTGGGTACGGAACTTTAAAAAACACCAAATCGATGGTCCAATTTATAAACTATTGATCTAGTTAGTAAGCGTAATGGAAAACGAAAATATTTTTAGTCTGTGGGAACAATAACTACTTTCACTGCGCGATAGAACGTGATCATTGTCTATTCCAATTTTAAACGCTATGCGCCAATTGCGGTATTGAGGTTTCAATCCAGTGACAGGATTTTTTAGCTATGCTATGCTATTTTTAAACATAACGCCTATAATATTACCCAGAAGGGTGTGGCAGAGGTGTTCAACACTCACATTTCAGCTGTTATGTTTAGGTCCCAAGGTCCCAAGATAGGGAATAACTTATCGTTATTCACCAGGAACAACTCCAATAACACTTTTGTGCCGGGTGTACCGGGAATCGAACCCGAAACCTCGACAAAACGACAAACTAGACAAAACGGACAAAAAAACGTTCAAACATTATTACAGTATAAACTGATGATTGATTAAATTTGTAATTAATTTACTTCTCTAGACAAAATGGAAACAGAAAATCGTATTGATTCGACAACTCTATTTGTTTTGATACTGACAGAACCAAACGTACCACGTTAATTAAATTGAGCTTGAAGTTACTATTCAAAACAAAAAACAATCGTTTTTCTGATCCGCTTTGCTTTCGTCATTTATCTGTCTTAGTTGCCGGTGTGGTTTCACCTCAAGTGATCGCCAATCGCTGCCTCATCGACTCTTAGTTTCGTTTAAAATTGCTTTTACTGCACGTTGCCTCAAAGATCCACATAAAGATAGATTTTTCAATCTTTAAACTCACTTTCTACGTCACGTTCCGCCAACAAAAGGCGATAGTATTGACTTTGTTTGGGCCCGATTTATCGTTACGTGAAAAGAGTTACATAAAGATATCATAACTAATATCGCCGTGAAACGTCAAGTCACTCGATATAAAGGTGTTTTGTAGAAACGCGAAGGGTTTCCTTGTTCGGATCGTGACGAGATTGAGTTAGATATGGTGCTGAGAGTTCTGTTGTTGCATTTGGTTTGTTGACGGTGATAATTTTTGTTTCAATACCACAAAAACTTGCTGTTACCAATGACTATTGGTTTGTTTTTATTTCTGTAATTTAGCTATCTCGTATTGAGGCTATCGAATCGCAGATTAGTTCCATGCTTAGTAAGTTTTTATCCAGATTGCAATTCGAAACGTTGATTTTAGCTTTTTATCTCATTTATAATGAAGGCCTGGAGCAAAACTTGTGACGCAAATTGAATATATTAATGGATACCTAAAACAAGCTGACGCTTGACCTTATCAAAACGTTATCTACTTAAAAATGAGTTTGGGTCCACCTAAAGTCAAATTGTTTTTTTCCATCATCCGCTATGAATTTTAATTTTAACTAAGTCCATGATGTAGTAGAAATCAACGCATAGCTTTATTTATATACGTGGCAGTCTTTCCACGAAGTTAAATTGAAAAATATGTAAACAAGGATGGTATTCAATGTGTCGTGAAAAAAAACATGATGCTGTCATTTTTAACGTGCGATAGATGGCGTGGCGGGAACGCTAACACAGATAAATCGGTCGGAAGGCGCCTCGCTACATTGCCTTCCTTAACGACCTTTGCTACGGAATCAGTTTAGGGTTAAAGGTGATTTTCTTGGCTTTTGTGAGTGTGTGCGTGTACGTTATGCGGCGTCAAAGGAAGTTTGAAGCTCTGAGATGATGTGATTTTTCAGTGAATGACATATTTGAAAAGCAAAGGCAATTTCAGCAAATATTTTGTGGGATCTGCTTCCATTTACTGTTGATTTTTCTTTTGTTTGTTGTGGTTAAATATTCTTAACAAATAAAAACCTTTTTCCTGATTGAGGTCCTTTAAAAATTACATAAATAAAGCAATAAATATAAATTAAAAGTATTTCACTAATAGTTTTTGTAATTTCAATTGCTTTTAGTGAAATATTATGTTACTATAAACATCATCACTTTCCATCAGGTGAGATCGTGAAAAAACAGGAGCATCCAATATAATTATAAATTAAAAAAAAAAGAATTCTTAACTGCACTGCTGTGAACAGTAGCTATAGGTAGGGCCATGCTGTGATATCTATCTAAATCTTGTTTTTAATTAAAAAAACACGCTGTTAATACGGATGACCTGTTTTTAGGGTTCTGTAGCCGAATGGCAAAAAACGGAACCCTTATGTATTCGTTATGTCTGTCCGTCTGTCCGTCCGTATGTCTTAGCCACTTTTTTTCTATATGAGCTATATTGTGGAAACTTGGTAAGTAGATGTATTCGGTGAACCGCATTAAGATTTTCATAGAAAATAGAAAAAAAACAATGAATTTTTGGGGTTCCCCATACTTAGAACTGAAACTCATTTTTTTTTTTATCAAACCCATACGTGTATCGATTCGGCGTATCTATGGATAGGTCTTCAAAAATGATATTAAGGTTTCTAATGTAATTTCTAAACTGAATAGTTCGCGCGAGAGACGCTTCCAAAGTGGAAAAAGCCCCCCCCCTCCCCCCGGGAACTTCTAAAATAAGGGAATGATAAATTGGTTTGGTGGACCGAAAATTGGTTTGAACGAGATCTAATACGTTATAAATCGTAAACCGCATTTTACCTTTCATTCAATCAACTCCTATAAAATCTATATAAAAGAAAGTCGTGTTAGTTACACCATTTATAACTCAAGAACGGCTGAACCGATTTGGCTGAAAATTGGTGGGGAGGTAGCTTAGAACCGGAAGAAGGACATAGGATACTTCTAAAATATTTTCGAGGGCAAAATTTTATCGAGGGCGAAGCTGCGCGGGACAGCTAGTAAAGAATAAATAAAAACATTTATTTAGATGTATAGTGGTACGAAACCTTACGTGCGCGAGTCCGCCTCGCACTTGGCAGGTTTTTAATATAAATATTGTGAGCAGTGGCGTTGAGTATAATAAAATTGTGCACAGTTTCATTAAATAACTCAAGTTCATTTTATTCAAATGTAAAATAATTTCAGCAGAATCACTTCAAAATAAGTACCTATTGCTACTTACCGAATTACTTTTGCGAAACAATATTAATTTTATTATAAGTCGTAAATACGGTATCGCAGGGACCTTTTATTTTAAACAAGTATTTTCGTATTATAATATTATTATTATGATGGTTCTTATGACAAGCCTTCACACTCACGAAGAATTTTAAATGTTACTGTTTTGTTCATTATTTTTTAACTTCACACGTTCGAAGCATAAAATTTATTATAACTACACTTGTTACATATAATTAGACTGTTGCTGTGTTTAACTTTTAAGAAAATAAAGCCTTGATGGTCTAGTAGTTGGCATGTGCGCCTTTCACCGCGTGGTCTCGGGTTCGATACCCGGGTCGGGCAAAGTGCTATATAATTTTCTGTGGGGAAAATCATAATTGCAGCAGGTAGTTGGAATTGTGCCCGGTGGATTGTGATAGGCTCACTCCCTCTCCCATGGGACCTAAACATTACAGGTAATTTGACGACCGGATGGCGGAGTGGATAGTGTACCTGCCTGCGACGCCGAGGGTTCGATTCCCACTTAAGACAAATCTTTGTGTGCATGAACATGGGGGTTTGTCTTAGTCTGGGTGTTTCTATGTATAATAAGTATGTATTTACAAAAGAAAAGTATATATGTATTAGTATCAGTTATTCTAGTACCCATAGTACAAGCTCTGCTTAGTTTGGGACTAGATGGCGTTGTGTGTGAGTTGTGGAATATTTATTATTATTATTAATGTGTGGGTGTTGTACACCTCTGCCTCTTTTGGGTTATATAGACGTGATGTTATGTGTAAATAATGAATTTTAATCTGTACTATGGTATATAAATCTAGTGGAGAATCAGATTTCATTTGATCTTTGTAACCCAAAGGATGTAAATAATTAATACATTAGGAATCCAATGGAGTTTCGTATTCTAATAATTTTTCTGATGTTATGTTAGTCTTAGTATGTGAGAAATTTTAGACCAAAACGCTTATATTTTTTATTTGAGATTTGGTTTGAGATATACTAGTAGCATAGAACAAATAGTAAAACAACATTAAGTTTTGCGCCAGAATCGTAATAAAACAAAGTATTTAGCAGGCATTCAAATCAATTTGGATTCCTTTATCTACATGACATTCTCTGGATGCTAATTTATTAAAGAATCATCGATCACATGTCACAAACATAAGTAGAAAAGTTCTGATAGAACCTAATCACGTCTTTACTGTCATACTTCATTCCGTTCTTAAAATCATGGGAAGCGGTCTAATCAAAGCTCTTCGCCATGTTTCAACTTAAAGCAATAAATTAAGCGGGGACAGAACATTTTTAAAATCGATTACGTCAGTCTAGTCAGAGAGCCAGCGCATAAATAACTGATCGTAGTTATAAAGTTGTCAAGCGTACATTATGTATATGCAACAATAGGGACATGAGGGCGTTGCTTCGCGTTGTTATATATAACTCCGTTACCTAGATTAATGTGCGTGCCACATCGAATGTGAAGAAAGATCTTTGTGGGAACCGCGTTTGGATATAGAGTAGAGTGTGATTCACTGACGTCAAGGTTGAACAACATTGTTGGGATACCTTGCGTACCTGTTCCTGAAAACTTTTTCGGAATGGCTAAGAGAAAAAGTTAGGAATTTATTCAACTCCCTAATGCTTTCAATGTAGGAGATTACATTACATTTCGGTGTGGTACCTATAATGAATATAATTATGGTTTATAACCTTTGTTATTTAACTTAGATGTAATGCATGATAAAGCTTGAATTATTCTGCTAGCATACTTACACCTATTATTGCTATACGCGTAAAGCATGTTTATTCTGCGAACCGTTTTGCTATCACATTGGGGTCGGCTTTTAGTCTAATGGATTAAGCTAAATATCAGTATTTTACTTAAAACGTCTGCCAACAGGCCTCCACAACTCAATACGAGGCGATATGATACTCAATCTATCACAAAATTATACGATTCAAATAAAACACTTATTATTAAATAATCAAAACAGATTGTTCATCGAACTTTCTCCCCGTATGTCCCACCATTCCGTCACACTGTCGTCCTTTTGTCTCTGACACTCCCTCACTATTTGATTTATAGATCTGCGCGTTGACTGCTTGTCTCTAGCCCGCCTTATTAATGAATTTATTTAAACGCTAATGAACGAGTTGCTTTAAAGACAAGTGAAACCAATTTAACCGTATCCAAAGTGTTATTTTAGGATCATAATTGAACCCCACTCGCGATCAGTTTGAAACTTCCCTTCTAGTTCGAAATGTTAAAGTTAAATAAGTATCGTTCATTTATCTTATCGAACTTCTGGATGATCTTAGCAATTTCTAAAATTCGTTTCGCCCAATTTGGTTTGAGCAAACAATGAAATTAATTATTATTTAATATTTTACAGAAGTTTGAGTTGGAGTTTGGTATAAATTGAGATTTAGCTGTGGACTCAATAACTGGTTTATCAGTGAAACTTATTTAATTATACCTAAGAAGGAAAGATATTTACAAATGAGTAAACAGTTTTGAAAGATCGAAAGAAAATTATTTTTATTTTCTTACGTAACAAACACATGCTAAAACTAAACGCTATTACAAAAAAGTTATAACTATGTAAAAAAACAGTGGCGGTTGCTCAGTTTTAATGCTGTGAAGTCTTGCATTTCTGCAAAACTTTCACAGCGCTGATTTTCAGCAACCACCACGGTTGACGGCACAAACAAAAACAAAGGTACAGTAACATAAATTTTGATAATATTTCTTCAAAGATTGGTTCGTAAACGCACTTCCCCTAGTTCTATATGGATTAAGACCATAAATTACACCATATCTATCTGATAAAGGTTATCGAAACAAAAGACGTAAAATAACTTTCCCGTCAAGTTATATCGCACCCACATAAAAAAGTGTCACATATAACTTACTCCCTCACAGAAACCGAGGCTAAAAAGATTTGAGTTTCAATTAGTGTTAAAACGAGTAATCGTATTCGTCGATACATTACTATTGATATAGTATAGTTTTTATTCCATAATAATAACTTTATTATATCAATAGTAGGTAAACCTATTTTAATATTTTAGGACAATGGAGCGCACTTTTAAAAATCTGAACTGAGGTTGCAAGCTTCCAATCAATATATTGCATATTTTTTTAATTATTTCTCAACGTCTTCACTTTTAAGTCCAATATATTATATTAAGTAGTTTAAAAAAAATAGTTTCTTGAATTGTTATTTTTCCAAAGTGTATAAGTTAATTGCAACTAAGTTTGAAACGAAGTTTAGAAATTCGTTGTTGCAATTTCATAACAAAAAACCCAGTTATATTCTTAGATAGTTAATTATTATATTATAGTATTGGTATAATACTAATACTATTCATATTCGTAAAAACTGTTATCGGTGCATCACTAGTTTCAATGATAAACGCGCTTCATCAATTTTAAACACACGGCTCAACTTCTTTATGCAACGGAGCTCATTCAAAGGCTCGAGCTTTTTACTAATGCTTTCAGAGCCTTAATTAACATCCTCTCTGCTGAATAGGCAAGAGTACTTAATTCAAGCGAGAAGCTAGTCGACATAGTCTCGGTGTTGCCACCCGAAATGTTTCGGTCGAATGTTCAAAATTGTTGATGAGGGTAGTTGTGAAATTTGTTTTAATTTAACGGTATTGTTTGATTTAATAACTCATAAAGGAATATTTTTATGACAACTTTAGAAGTTTAATTATTTTGTAAACATAACTTGTTCTTAAAAATAGGTACTACTTAACGAAATAACATTTATACTACATAATACTATTATTATTAATTTTACCATCTGAAGTCAAAGGCAACTTGAAGAATATTTCGCCATGAAATTCTTAGCATAGCATTATTACAATTGCAATTTTAAATGCTCGTTTCCTACTATATTAAACGTAGAATCTTCATATGAATTCTTACATAAATGTAAAGTCGCAACTCCAGCTGAGAACTTGAAATTTTATACATACCATAAGTATTTTAATACATGTGTGAGAACGCGAGGCAAATTCAATTCTTGGCGCGGAACCATCCACCCGGCGAAGATTTAGGGTTCATTTTAGTCGGTGTAAGTTATTTGCTCATGAACATCTGGAGCGACCAAATTTTAGATTGAAATTGTTACCTCGTGCAAATAAATTGAAACTTTATTCAGCCTTTGTCTTACTGCCAGCTGGATTGTTTCTAGTATCCATTTTCAGCCGAATTCTTCGTAACCTCATTTGTATACGTATATTTTGTACTGCGATTTGTTTCAGAATTTCACGCCGTGTTAGCTTCATTTAGGACCATTTGGAAATTTATCGCTGAACATTATGTTAAAATGGGTTTTCGTTTATTATTCATGCTTGCCGTTAAATATTACGTAAAAGCTATAAATCGTATGTATTTAACATTACTTACGCTGATGTATTCAAAATTTTATGATTTAATATTCGATTGTGTCTTCTTCCTTTCATTATATGCAAAGTGTTCGGTCACGCGTTTGTTATTTCTAACAGTTGCTTTGACATTTGGCTTTATTTACGTAACAAGTATTGCTACTGGTTCGTAGAGAAATTCCTGTAAAAAGCGACATAAGTAGACTGCTTTTGTAGAAATAAAAGGCAAACATCAAAGAGCTCGTTCGGGGCACCCACTATTCAACATAGTTGCTCTTGGACGTTGCTTTTTTTCTTTTCCAGCTCACGTCGGTACTTTCTTTCCCGTTGCGCTACTCCTGATTAATTAAAAATTGAATAGGGCTCTAATAGTCACATTGTGATAACTTGAATAGGTCTTAATGAATTTCCATTCTGCGAAGTGGGTCGTTGAAGGGAAGTCGCATAATTGGTGGAAAGTCGGGATCGGTGACCGCGGCCTGTTTCAGGACGCTGCACCAATTTTAGGTTTATTGTTTCTATAATTGCTCCAGGAAAATCTGCGACGAGTTGAACTGACTTCGCTTGAAACTTTACCCCCAGATACAACTCCGCAATATTGGCTCTCGTTCAGTTTCGTTTATGTTTGCCAACATTTTTGTTTAATCGACTCTGATTGGTTTTTGAGTATAAATTAATATTTATTCATAACAATCCTTTCAACGAATTTTCGACTGTTACAATTGTAGTACATGCTTTGTCTGTAATAATTGTATTGGTTTTAGTTTAATATTATCGCTAACGAAATGTACAAAAAAATTACTATTTTAACTTCTTTATTTTCAATTAAGGTATAAAATTTACAAAACATTAGTATTTTGGTTCCAAATGAAATGCAAAAAAAATAAATTAAAAAACCAAGTTTAATGGTTTCTAAGATTCATACAGTAAGATGTTTCTTTAATATTAAATAGCATTTACATTCCACTCGACCTCTTTTGTATGCTATTACAATATGTATATCAAAGACGTTCGTACGAAGATGGCCTTTCTCCGAATGCATTAGCGTTACAAGTATGAATAATATGTATGAACAAATCAATAGCAAATAAGCAATGTTGAAAATGATAACATCTATAATTACACATTATTTATTTTCCACGACACAGATATTCCAACCTTTTTGAAGACAAATTACGAACTCTGAACTTTATAATTTTTCACTAAAATCAAAATTACAGATCGGCCAGACACATCGGTGGCTAATCTTGGAGAAACGTCCATCGTTACATTGACAAATGTGTTCATACGCGTTACTATGCGTTAGATTACTGTTATAACATTTAACTGAGCAGGCACGCTATCAGAAATTTCTACATTAAGACGAAACGGCGATAAATCGTGTCCACTTAATATCTGACCACGATCATTCATTACCAAAGGCATTACCTTAATATATTTTGGTTGAATCGACGTCTCAGTAGATTTCCCTCGGCTGGGAGATTAGGGACACCCACGTGTTTTATCAATAATCCATTATGCGTACAGCAAACAATGAGGTGTGTTATCAGTAGCGGTGCTATCGACGGCCGGCATGATGAATGGCCACAGAGGCACATTAGAAAATGTCAATAAATAAAAAGTCAATATCTTTATGCCCATCTCTCTCGTGCCAGAAACCCGAGATGAAATGCTAGCGGACGTACTCACGAGTTCAACGTCGAACTATGTGAGTTTCTGTAATTGGAATCAGAGAAATAATTGGAGGCATTTTTTGAAAGTAGTGTGTGGAAAATCATAAAATGTGTACGTAACTGCATAACTGTTACGCGACAAATTAATTTTTGGTTCCTATTAAAATTTTGTTAGTGTGAGAAAGATTTGAAATAACGGATTATGAGGCGATATAATTGTAATTTCTTGTTAGATGCTCGACCTCATTGGATTAACAGATGGTTTTCGTCAGTTAAGTCTGATGGTATATGAAGTAGCTATGAACTTGTCTGAATAGCGAACATTCCTTTAATAGACACTTGATGGCATTTGTCTGGTTTTCGTCTACAGATTAAATGGAAGTGTCATTTGATTATCGATTTTGTCAAAGTAATTTTGTTAATTAAGATGAACGTCACAAAGAGTTTTTTGCTTTGGTTCCGTTAGTGTTATTATTTGTCTACTTTTTTTGATGAATTAAGTAATTTATTTTAACATATATTTACATTGCAATAATATTGTTTTACACCCAAATAATAATAGTAGAACCTTATTTCAACTCAAAAGCCATTTTTACAGATCAATGTTTGATAGTGTATTTAATACTACGCCTGCAACGAAAGAACGTCTTGTCCACCTGATGTTAAGTGGAAGACAGCCCATGAACATACGTACATCCGTACATCCTCAAAAGCAGATTGTAGATGCGTCTCTGCAGCTAAGGACTACGGTGTTATACCTTAATTTCCAGTACTTTCAGGGACTTATCTCACCAACAAACTGGAACACAGGACTGTAAGCACTAATATTTGGTGGCAAGTTAAAGGCGGGACGATGGTGCTGCCGCCCTCGAGCTCGTTCACAAGAACTCTACCACTAGTAACCTCAGTTACTATTTTTGCAGTACATTGTTGCAACACTATGTACTCCATAATGCTTATTGCCAAATCTCTACTCAAAACAAAGCACAGCCAGAATCAATATCTCTAAAAATAAAAATAAACTACTAAGTAGGAACTGGTAGCCAGAGATAAGTGGACTTATGCTTCAAGTTCAATACAAACCTTCGTCCGCCCATACGCGCTCAATTTGCTTCAACAAACTGGTCGGCCTGTTTTCATTTGCACTGTTGTATACACGGCTAAACACCAACCTATACATTTCCAGTATAAGCTGATCTCGTAATGCACGGAAAGCTTACCCAGTGTAAGACCTGCTTATCCTGGCAATGTTCATCTTGATGTGTAGTCTGTACGTGTTTAAAATGTTTACCTTTCGGCCGCTATTGGTTGTAATTGTCTCTAATTTTCTGGGTAAATTGCGTTTGTTTTGGAATTTGCCTCGTTTGACAATTCACACTCGAAGTCTAAATGTGGTTGCTAATTAAATTCTGGGTTTGAAAATAAATTATAATAATATTACCTTTGCTGCCGAACTTCCCGCGTCAGACGTCAATAAAAAGCCACAGGTACATTGTGTGCAAAATTTATCATAATCGACCGGTAGTTTTTGCGTGAAAGAGTAACAGATATTCACACACCCATCTTCAAAAACTTTGGTATTTAAAACAATATAAGGGTTAAAAGCTATGAAATCTTTTCTTTTTAGCTGTACATAATTTATGCATAATATCTGCTTAATATGTTATTCAAAGTCTTGAACAAAAAACTGATTAACAAAGTAGCGAAACATCTTTTATGTGTTATATTTTAAAGCAAATTTTAGCTTTGCTATGCTTTTTTGTATTTTATATAATATTATAGTTGAAAAATTAAGAATCCAGCAGGACTCGAACCTGCACCCCCTTAGTATACGCCCCAAGTGCATTTACCAATTCAGCTATGGATTCGTATGTTGCTAGACTCGAAATTTCTCAACTCTTTTGTGCCAGCGTCATAGATATATATATATACCTTAGCTAGACGAACCTTACTTGGTTTTAGCGCCACCTATGCGATGAGTGATTAGTCACTTTGTTGTGGTCACTAAATTGCATATGCAATCTCATACTTTATGGGAAAATAATCTAAGCATTTACTTTATCGAATTTGACTCCTATCAGGTTTAGTTAAATTTCAAGCAGTCTCAATACATACATAGAATGACTTAAAGATAAAATATGAGTCTTTAAATATTGATCATTTTATACTTTAAAAACACTATACATCCAGTAGTCCCTTGTGACTGGCAAAAACACTGACTCTTAAATATACTCCCCAAGGAATCTAGGATCCTTTACATTGTTCAAGATTTATCAATCCAAAAATGTACCATTTAGATCGATCAATCCACACAATAGTCGTTTTGCTACGCATTTTCCAAGTTACTATTGTACTTGTTCCGATTTATCTTCACTTACATTGTAGGAACAATAAAGAACTCTCTAAACCATTTATTTCTGTGGCTACTGTCTACAATAAAGTTTCACAATCGTACGTAGATAAGTGTAAGGGATTACATAGATAAACTTGGGACAGTTAATTTGGTTGGCTCTATATAGTCCTTATTTTAAGTTCAAAACCATGAACATGGCCTTTGACTTTAAATTTAATTACTATAGAAGGCTTAATTAGTTGCCGATAAACTCTATGTACTGTATTAAGTATATGTATTTAACTTAATTAAAAAAATCGCAACCCACGTTTAGCAACGAGATTTCGCCTGCAATATGGATCAAAAGCAAGTGAAGCAACGCACTATGTACCGAAATTATGATGTGATTTGACGTACACAAATTAACTATAAAAGTTTCAGTTCCATGAGAGTCATGAGACTTATAACATCACAGTCTCACTCTATAAAAGTTGCTTACTTTTATATGTAGATGAGAGATAAAAGTTGCTTACTTTTATATGTAGATAGATAAGTAGATGTATTTTGAGTGGGTATTAAACATCTTCAATACGATTTTAGTGTAAAAATTATATCTAGAAATCAATAAACTATGAATTTATAAAACCAGTATGCAAAAATATAAAGCCTGTATTTATTTAAATTGAAGTGCATGTAACTATAAATCGAACGTCATTCTCAACGATGGATGCATGATATTGAAAGCTTGTCTTGCATCAGGTCTGTGTAATTCCTTACGACTACAGCATATCTGATGTGTCACATGTTTGTATTGTACCTCATTCAGTGTAAGATGAGACATTTGTCTCGATTAACAAGAATTTAAAAAAGGTTTAAAAATTATAACTCGCAATCTTTATTAACATTCTATTTGTGTAAATAAATTTTGAAAGATATAAACGTCATTTTATATTTGTTGAAAAATAATTTCATCAATTTGTTCACAGCTCACCGTATTTCCCTTTATATAATTTAAAAAATCATCATACAAATGTATTTACGAGCCTTAATTCCATCTTTACAGAAGCAAGCGGTGGTCGTCGAAATAAAACAAAAACGCGAACTCAAATTACGGTACGTGGCGCACGTAATGAACATTAACCCTATCATTACTATTTTACAACTCAATTACAGAAGCACCAAACTGACCGAGTTGACCGAACTTTTTGGACGGAAACTGTACTCAACCCGAACAACGATATGGGGCCTCTATATTTGACTTGGCCTTCAAATTAGGCGAAACTACTAATTTAGGAGCGACCCATTCGATTTAATTTATTTCAGTAGTTTGCTACCAAGGCCGGATGTGTTTTGGACCAGAGCGGTTCTTGCTTTTGAAGTAAGCTAAATTAAATTTCGCCGAGAACAATTTCTAAATTAATTCCGGGAACACTAAGCGTGTTCTTAATTCTTGTTGTACTATCGCTGTTATTGCAACTGTATATGTATTTGGATTTAAATTGCTGGATTCTGAAAGCTTTTCGCAGTTTAATGAAGACAATTGGAGTTTTAATATTGCTTCATTAATTTGAACCAATATTGATGTTCAAAAGTATGAGTCTCATTATTCATACATATTTTGACTTAAGAAACACTAAGAAAATTGTTCAGAATCAGTAATAAAATCCATTCGTATTTACGGGAAAATACCAAAAATATTTGGCATGTTCAATTCGTATGTAAAACATCTTTTTTACGGTAACGGTTTTCAGGTTTTTGGTTAGTAAAAAAAATTGCTGTATTAATGTAACTTCAAGTAAAATGGCTTGTTATGTCTATTACCTAATTGCTCTTAAAAGATTAACTATTATATTTCACTATTTGAGTAGGTTTATACAAGCTCTTTCATTTATTGAAGACGGTCGGGCCTGTGGTGCTGACAAAAACAATGTGTGGTCTTTTTTTCAAAAATTATACAATGGTTCTAAATCGCGTAATTATTATAAAGGTAAATAAATACCTATGGTCGACGTTTCGAATGACTTGCATCATTCTTGATGAGACCCGTTGTCTAATTTTTGAAAAATGTTCTCAAACCGCGTAAGTTTAAAAACATATAATGTGTGGTCTTTATCAATTCTGCCAACGTCAATCTATTTAACTGCCCAATATCTGTTCCTTCAGTCAATACAAAACCTTACCCTATTTGAGCCAATACGATCTGATCAAAAATATAAACTTGCGTAAATTCATAGCAGTAAAATATCAATCATTTATTTCCACAATTTCCCAAACCATCTTCATTACACCTAATTGATATGATTGGATCGTTACACAACCAGCATTGAGGGTAATTTGACGTATATAGCTCTGTCAGGTGTTTACTGTTTATCGAATCCCACGAATATCCGCTAATATCCGCCCAAAGCGGCGTAAGGGTTAACTGAATGGAATATCGCTGTATCATCGTAATTAATAAGCCACTAGCTCTGTAATAATGTATTGTATTAACCCTGTTTATTGTAGAGAGAAATAGCCAGTTGAGGTTTAATTGCGAATCATTTTGACGTCACAATCTTAGGAAAGCATTTTTATAGTAGCTGTGATATGAAAAACGGTGCGTGTAAACCGCTAACTTCCAAGTCAATTTAGGATCCTTTCACGAGGTGACTGTAGCTGGTTGGTTAAAGTGACTGCCCGGTGTACAGAAGGTCGTAGGTTAAATTCCTGCCGGTCCCATAATTTTTCAACTGTTTTTACTTTAATTTACGAAGCATAGCTAAATGCTATAAAAATAATCAATAAGTAGTTCCTTTGTGTTTCAGTAACATGTATCCCTCGTAAAACTGATAAAACCAAACTTTAATTATGCTAGAACTCAAGAGATCCTCCGCGTAACATGTTTAAATCATTTGCCAGTTTTTCCCGCTACAAACATATTATTATGATATTTCAAAATCACAAGAGTATTAAAATTCCTATAAAGAATTTCTTTCGACGCTTTCAAATGAAGACTTCAATAAAATTTAATTAAAACAGGATGCATAAAAAATCACACTGTGTTTCTTGCTCCGGTCCGATGGTTTGGTGGACAATGTTTTGACTTTATTTTAATCGTCCACTTAATTAAGCATATCGCGTTGTGTAAACAAAAAATAAACTATAAAACTGTACGGTATATTAGGGCATCCGTTGCTTATGGTAATTAAAATGCAGCTCGATTTTTATAGATCTTTTTGAAATCAGAAATAAATATTCATAATGTTATACAAATCGGCTAAGATACGAGACTATCCAGTATCTGACATTGCAGTATTTAAGTTACGCATTATTGTGATGGATAATAGTATCAAGACTGATGATAATAAATACACAAAATCAAACATGGTATGACTGTAAACAACATTGGTGAACTGAAACCGCTCCAAAACGTAAAATTAGTTTGAACGAGTTTTTTGAGCTTCCAGATTTCCAGTAACAAAGCTCCGAATTGGAGGTAGAGCTCTTGTGAATGAGCTCGAGGGCGGCAGCACCACCGTCTCACCTTTAACCTGCCGCCAAATAGTAGTGCTTCCATTACTGTGTTCCGGTTTGGTGGTGAGATCAGGCCCTGAAATTACTGGCACATGAGGCATAACACCGTAGTCCTCAGCTGCAGCGACGCATCTATAATCTACTTTTGTGGATTGTTGATGTCCATGGGCTGTACTCCACTTACCTTCAGGTGGACTACACGTTCGTTCGCTGTGGGAATAGTATAAAAAAAAATGTAGAAAAAATAGGAATACTGCAGTTAGATAAATTGCAAAGAAGAAACACGTATATCCACAGGTAAGATGAGACTTCTTTGCGACAAGATCACTTGGTCATTACGTGACCTACGCAGCAGTAACCAGGTAAGCAGTAAGCTGCCCTAATAGATGACTCCAATATCCTTATCAATAAAAATCTCCTCATGAAGAATGGTCTACGTAGAGCCGCGTCATTTAGATTGTATCCCTTCTCTGGAAACTAATCTGTACTTACGTTCACAATGAAAGGGTTGAATAATAGGGAACTTTTTACTTATTATTTTTGTTGCTCCGGGGGACACCGTCTTATGACGGATTGGCTCTGTTGTGAATAAAAAAACGACCGTCGTATAACATTCTCAGGGCTTTTGTTAGAACTCGTATTGATATAAAAGCTTAGGGTTTATAATTAAATTCATGTGTAAATAATTTGCGGTCTAATGTCGGTAATAAATTTATGAGTTTTAATAAGTGCTTAAGGAAACGGTGAAGTGTTTATTCATGAGGTACAAATTATAATTTATAACGAATATATTATTTACAGATGGTTTGATACTTAAAGTTGTGCCTCAAAATAAAATGCAAAACTTATTATTAAAATATAATATCGTCGTTGCGCGTGCAAAACTGGGGCTTTTTACATGACAACACAATACAATTTACTAATGTGTAGGTAATTTCTTTTACTATTGCACGGTTGGCTTAGTGGTTAAAGCGACTGCGCTGGTGTTGTGGGTTCAATCCCCACTTGAGATAAATCTTTGTGTGATCCGCAAAGATTTGTTCTGATTCTGGGTATGTATTGTGTGTGAAATGCATGTTTTTAAACACCTTCGTGACACAGAAATTATTTCTAGTACGGGCGTATTTTTTAACAAACATATTATCAACTCATACTAATCTCACTCTATTTAAGTACTTATCATCCGACCAATTTCTAAAATTACGGATTTACCCGGGCATGTCTCTATTCATCTCCCTTCCGAAATTTGAAGAGTCAACTGGGGGAAAAGATTGATGGTACCCGTCGACTGTAATCTGGCAATCTATCATTACTCATAGGCTAATGCAATGGCTTACAACTGCAGTACTTGATGGTTGGGATTCCAATTGGGACTTAAGAATTTAATTTCTTAATGGAAAACTAATAATTGAACATACCAATTCTAAAAAGTATCTCTTACTAAATAAGATTCTTACTTTACCGAAAGAGATTAACCTTTAAAATACAGAATTTTCTTTGACCATTTTAAGGTTCGTACGAAAAGCTAAGCTATTGAGGTTAGTTAAAAATAAATAAGCACAAACGATCGGATCTCAACAAAAATACGCTTTGAAGTTCCTATTCTGAGAATACTCTAATTTACCCAGCGCTTAACTTCATTAAATAATCATTAATCCGTACAAAAAGCGAGTCGATGTCATTGTTTATTGTGTGTAAAAGGAACGTCGTGATTCAAAAAAGTTTAACCAGTAAAAACGAAATGACAGAGCATACCTCGTTTGTGTATGCATACCACACACGGTTCAGTAAACCGAACGCACCTCTTAAACATCAAAATAGCTTATGATACGGCTATAGCTAATTTAGGTAGCATTGTGAACCTCACAAGAGGCGCGTTTGAATAAGATTATCACGAGACTAAAACCCGTTGGGAGTCATTGGTCATAAATCATAACCCATAAAACGAGACTGACAATAACCTCTTTTCTTACCAACGCTTCCTAGATACTGATGATGCTGAAGCAATTTCAACTGTAAATACATCTTATTTAAGTAGAAAATCAAGTGCTGCGGCTATCTTTGTTTGTGATGAGGCTAGAGATGATAGTTAAAATGACAAGCGAACTTAATATTCCGTTTGATCGGACCAATTGTTAGAATTGTGTTTACTGTCGATTTTTAGAAAGCCAAAGAGCGCGTCTAACTTAATAAGTATACAGTATTTGAGGTTGGAGGACAAACATCAATCATATCGGACGTCACTTCATTTTGGTCTAATCCACCGATTTAAACGCGTGGATGATCAATGAGAAATTGTTTGTAATGATCTATGACTTCAAGCAGTATTAATACTTTTTGCGCTCGTGTACGCATATTTACGATTTGAATGACGGACACTTTTTTGCATACTAAATATTTGTAAGCCTCTTTTATTGGTGCCAATTAGATTGATTGAAAGAAACAATTTCTTACTAATATTTTGACCGTTAAGTTTGGCCACAAATAAATAAAACGGTTTTTATAAAGCTCACAACACGTAATCATCAGTAATATTATAATTATACCAGAAAATAACATTAATGATAATGGCATTGAAAATAACAACGGAGTATCACGAAACGCTATTTCAACACAATGCGAGGCCCTATCAAACCGATGTTTAATAACATCCTTCGAACTCTTTTTATTCCGCCTGCATTCTGTGTCCAACTAAATTGGAATTCGTGTACGTTATTGTGACCGAGGGAATTAGATCCGCCGCATTCAAAACTCAGACTATCCTATTGAGACCTCTCGGAAGGGAACTGGATCTGATAAGGCAGATCGTCGATAGGGACCCTTTTTCTTTGCGCGACACCTTTGTCATGACAAAGGGGCTGTTTGGCCTCAACTGTGGCATCTGAATAGGCTTGCAATAACGCGTCCTGGCCCGGAGCTCGCATCCCGCGAGATCGGCCGCAGATACTCAACTCTCTAAAGATTTATTAATCTTTCACGTTCACTGGAACAATGAGCGCTTTCGGTAGGCACCTGGTGCTTTTTTCTCGTCACTGAAGTATGCTCGAGCCGTGTATTCAGTTTTTGCTTGACGCTCAAGTGATGTAAGTGGAGACTCGAGAGCGATTGTGGCCACTTTGAGTGTCGTTTCGGCTCCGAGCCCAAAATAGTAACCGACCAATTTATTGTTGCAAAGCTATAGACAAGCAATTAATTACTTTTCTAATTGGATAACGTAAGATTATACAAATTAAGTAAACACATTTATAACCGGTTCTTCGAATATAAAATTATGTTTCTGTTAATTTGTATTGAGATTGATGTCTGACTAATTGTTAGCAAAAACATAAAATTTTAACAAGTCAATCAAGATTTGATGTTTAGGAAATTCTAAACCGTTACGCAGTTGAGGTGTGGAAGAATATTCTGTTACCACTGATTGATCAAAATCACACTCGATTTAAGTTTTAATTAATTTTCACTTTTTATCTTGGAGGTGTCGCGTTGCATCATAGACAATTTTACGTTATTATTCACTTCTTAGAACATAATGCATGAACTCCACCGAAACTTATCCCAGAGATGTCGTCTGATCAAGTTACGCATTTAATTTGTCTAGATCGCGTGCAGGGGGACAGAAGTGATAAATAATGTTTTTTATCTCGACACCACGAGGCTCTAGGCAGAAATTCTTACACGTTTAGCCGCTGAATCAACGCTTTATAATCTTTTTTGATCTGTGTTCCTTTAAATTATGAAAGAGCATGCAATTGATATCATTATGTGATAAACCAAGAATAGTTCAACTTAAATTTAATTTTTATTGTGGTCGATAATAATCGCGAGGATATTTTATAATAAATAAATTGCCAATAATGTGTACTACCAAGTTGTATTCTATTAGATTTAATATCAAAGCGGTTTTTAAAGCCGTTAATTATAGAATTGCCCACACAAAAGAACCCGCGAATAAAAATTTAATCGTCGAAGTACAATAGGAGAATAATGGCCATAGCTCTAACAATAAAAATGATAAACTACTGAACATTGTTAGTATTTTAGAAGATATTGTACAAATGTACCAAGAATAGTGCAATGTGCACTTTATAGAGGCAACAATACCATCTGCAGGGCTCGTCGATGCCACATCTTGATAAGGCACCCACATTTTGGCAAATACATCACAGCAGGATGCCGTCACAATATTTTAGTATCTACGACTGTATCTGTGGCAAAGAATGGCTTTTTTTGGTACGTCATCAAAATCTATGACCAGCCGTTCTTGGTTACATGAAAAAAATGACTCCTGATTGCTATATTATGAGGATTGGATGGCTTGGTCAACGATTTATGACAGAAATAAAATGGTCAAAATATTAGGGCTCGTGGAGGCTTTCGCGTTTTTTTATATCGACATCAATGTTTTGGTAACATTTATCTATTCCATTCTGAAACTTACTAAAACAAAACCTTCATGTATTTTAAGTTATTAAACTTAAATACTTGTAATGATAAACGTAATTGTGTTATGGATAAATTCGTTACTACCTTTAAATCACTAATGTTATATACCTGCAGTGCAATTTGTTGTGCGTTGTAATTTAAAACTATACTTTTTGCATCGCTGAGATTTCCTGTACTCTATAAAAGATCTATTACTAAACGACAATAAAATTGTCCCAACATGCGTCTGTATCTCAAGCCTTCATACTCGTATTGCACAAGTAAAAAGTACCTATAAATTATGTAACACGAAACTTTCTGTGTTTTGATCACTCCTCTTGTTCCCATGCTTTGTAGTAAGGGATGTGGCCCTTGAAATTTACAAGAAAAAACTATAATTTTGTCCCAAAACCTCAATTCTTTGTACCATAAACCGCCCTTTTGGGAATTTATTGTTGTAGAATGATATGATGTCTTTATGTCGTGGTTCTATTGTGATTCACTTATCTGATCGTCTCCCGTATTGTGTGTAATGGCCCGGATTGTGGATTCCATGATTTTAATTCTTGTTCACAAAAAAATGTTTGTCTCCGTGATATGAAACTTACTTTGACCACCTTTATAAACACCGATTTACATAAAACTGCAATTGTAAATATCAATTACATTTGTAAGTCCGCCTAAGATATTAATCATAAACAGTGATGTTATTTTTATTTATAGTCCAGGTTCACACGTTTATTTCTGAGAGATATGTGATGCGGTATCAATTTTCTGATAATGACTTCTAAATTAATGTTTTTAGGCTTTGAATAAATTTTACTACTTCAAATAGTGTCGAAATAAGACATGAAAATTTAATAATTATATTCTGTTGATACAAGGTTTGACAAATTAGAGAGTTTAATTTACATTAAAAATAATTGAATTTATATGAAAATACCTTGATAATAAAAAAAAAAAAAAAAAAGTACTGAAACGACACAATAAAGGGAAGCAGCGGATAAAAACATTAATTTGACCGCAAAAAGAACTAAAATGTTGGATGGCTAGCGTGGTACGGTTTCTAACGAAAAAATATTCGCCCGAATTGAAAACTCTTTGTTACAGTATTTTAGTGAAAGCCAAACAATCATGTGTTTTTGTTGTTTGTTTATAGCTGTTCCTAAAGGAATATTGATGATTTTAGGTATATTTTTAAGTTCTTTTAAGGATGTTTTTTGACAAGCAATTGTATAATATTTGGCTTGACTAAAAAAAATACTTTGATGATAGAATATTCTAACATTAAACATAACATAACATCACGTCTATATTACCCAGAAGGGTGTGGCAGAGGTGTACAACACTCACATTTCATCTGTTAAGTTTAGATCCCTTGGGATAGGAGGTGAGCCTATCGCCATCCACCGAGCACAATTCCAACTCCGTGCTGCTATTGTGAATTTCCTGACAGAAAGTTCACAAGTTCCGACCCGGGAATCGAACCCGAGACCTTTCAATAAGAAGCGCATATGCTAACCACTAGACCACCGTAACAGTAACATTAAAAGTGTTATTCAAAACTGGTGGCCTTTGGGGTCACCAAAGGCCTTTCTCTGTCCCCATAAAGGCCAAACCAAAAAAAACTCTTGACAACTTTAAACTAACTACTGCTTTTTTTCACCAGCTACCATTAATAAATTAAAATTTAGAGGCTACACTATATTTAAATACCTAGTCATTTCATACTTTGGTATCTATTTAATTGGTTATTTTGTCGTTAATAGGAAAACAATCAGGGAACATACATTATTAAAATGCTTAATTGTTTTGACGATGCTAAATTATAGGTTTATGTGACGCCCAACACGTTTTCATAGACCTTCATAAACTAATTATTGTTAATGTAACTACATGAAAATTTTTCTATGTTTATATCAAATCACTTAATTCAGAATTTTGTAGACTCTTTGGGTAACTCTATATTACATAGGGCTACCTAATATAATTTAAGGAAATGTTTGTTGATACATTTTTCCACATTAAATTGCTTAAAGTTTAGAGTCAAATTATCTTAAAAAAAAGTTTATTTTTAAAATTTATTTTCATGGTACATAGTTCCCCTTTTAGTAATTAAAATAGGAACTGCATAAAATGTATACCTACTTTACATTAAACATATTAAAAATAACCTAGAAAATATTTTATTTTGAATAATCAACAATACCTGATCTTATTCCTTGACAAACTGCTAACATAAAGGTGTTTCTTAAACTTTCAATACAGTCGACAAAAATACGCTAGTCAGCACAACCAAGGCTACGGCAGTATTACGTTCGCATCCCGTCGAGAATACTTTCCACTTACTCTGAAAAGTAAGAAAGATTTGTACGCCTGGAACAAACTCCTGTAACTTGAGATCGAGATGAAACGCCGACAATTGTAACACAAGTTACGTGACTTGACTAAATGAGGAGTAACCCTTGAAGCACTTTTCGTAATAAATACTCTTAGCTCTTTAGTGATCTAACATTGAAAACAAAATGTCTCTGTTTATCTGATGCACGTATCGTGAAGGCTGTATAAAAGGACGGCTACCCTAGTTCAAAGAACTAACACATTTGATACGTATCTTGATAATTACTATTTAGATTTTCTCAGTGTGATTCTAAGTGATTCTAGTGTACTTACTGCGTCGGTTAATTTTGTGTGCTGCGTTGATTCATCAAGCTCAGGCAATTTTGTCATATAAATGAAAAACAAAATTATAGAACAGGAGGCGACATTTTAACGTCATATCAGTTTTTAGATCTCAGAAGGTAATGTTCTTTGTATGCTATTATGAAATAATTATGAATTGTAAAACTGGATATGAACCGAAACCTCTTTTTATTGTTCATAAATTATAACTAAAATATGGATGAGTACATTTCAATGCTTTTCCATCCACAGTAAAATACTGCAGATATTTTCTGCTCTAAAGGATATTTTTCAACGCGTTTCAATATTTTATTTTCCAATTTGAATTTCACAGAAATGCTATCACTTCGGCACTAAAATTTCTACCAGGCTGTCATAAAGTTATGACACGTTTGTTCTACAAAACCTCGTGGGTCGGTGCGTGCAATCCGTCTACCGTGTTGGCTTGCGGTCGTCGCAAATCTCTCGATTAGTATTCTGTGGTGGCGGTCCCTGCCATCGGTTTATCGAATCTCGTGTTTCCAGTATGAATTTAATTTTTTAAAGGCGATATCTTTTGTTTACCGTATTTGCGGTTTCTTTTAACAAAAGAACAAAACGTTTTATGCTTACACGCGTTTAATTTTTGTTTCTTTTTTAATAAGAATTTGTGGTTGACGGTACCTTAGATCTTATTGGTACCATTTATTGTAGTTTAATGTATTTAATACGAAACCACAATATTAATATTCAAAATAGAGGTTATTTTGTAAACTACCTCAAAGAAATAGATAAACACCACTGATCTGATGGCAAGTCAATACCATGAGCATATTGATTGCAGTCATCGATACGAAAGAAGACGAACCACTGCTCTGCCTGTAATGTTGTTCCATAATTAGTTTAAGCAATTAAATTACTGCCGTTTAGCTGTTACTTGTAAGTTTTGACAGTTTCTTATAACCCCTTGGGTTAAATGCAATCTCATTAAAACGCTTTCCATATAAAAAGAAAAATAAATGTTTCCTATCTTATTTGAATTCAAATTCCAATATCAAAACTCTTTTCTCAAATTCTATTGTGGAACGAAATTTGCAAACAATCCCAAACTTAGTTATGTCGGAACTAAGCCAAATTCGTTCATGCGATGCTCCAACTCTATTTTCACAATTGCATGCCGCTTGTTTATCGAATCAAAGTACTAATCTAGTGTTTTATTGTTAACCTAGAACTTTGAGTTTATCTATACTGTGTGTTAAATAAGCTTATTGCATTTATTGAACAAATTAGTCCCTATTTAAATATATATGCTAATATACAATATATACAAATCTAAACTAATTTGTTGTGGAAAGTATAAAGAACGTATTTTGAATATGGATACCAATATTTTTTTATGTATTTTAATTGGGTATGAAAATAAATCGGCCTGTGTCGTATCCTCATGTAACTAAAGTACCTACGTTTTTGAAGCAACTCAAATAATTATTGAACATAGGACTTACTAACCCAACATTTTAATTTTACCCAGTAATTAATTGAGACATAATTATAATTACCTTTGATAATCTCTCCAACTTGATTTTTGCGGTTATCTGGTTTAGTACAAATATTTAGAAATCCTCAAACAACAAAATTATAACCAATCAATGAATCCAATTAAAACGCTCAACGGACGTCTTTTTCTAGCAATAACACAAGCATATAAAGTCCAATTACACTTGAATCGGTATTATCCATACGCAATTACGCGCAATCAAATTGAACGAATCGTACTAAATACTACAAAACCTTTGACTTCCATTCTCAGCCCAAGTCAAATATTTGGTTGTGCCCGTCATGGTATTTACCCAAAAAATTGCCGAAAATTTTAAAAAGCAATAGAATAGAATTTTGGGATACTTACGCAAAAGCAATTGAACAAAATTTGGGATGCCTATGCGTTTTTGTTTCTTATTCGCAACTGTTTTTGTTTATATATAGTAATCGAACAAAACGTACCAACTAATGGATCTGCGATCTTAAAATTTAAGCGGCCGTGGCGCAATGGATAAGGCATCGGTCTTACGATAGAGAGGTTGTGGGTTCGAATCCTGGCCATTACGCCACGGACGTGATCTTCTCCATAACACAAGCTAATTAAGCTTAGCTGAAGCGGGTTCACATGAATACTAGTAATTAGTATTTGCAAAAGCTTTTTAATATGAAACATTAAATTACTTTTATCCAGTCAAAACCCATCACGTCTAATAAAATATGGTATGTAGACAATTATTAAAACAAAATCACAACAGTTTTCGATCGAATTTACCCTGGAACACAATCCAAAGATTCGTAAACCAAACACAGTCTAAAACCAATCGGCTAATTAAGTTCTAAGCTTTTAAACAACATATAGATATTATTAGAAACCGGTCAGGATTTTGTTGCTTAGCTATCTGCCCATTGAACGGCCATACTGGAAGCTAAATGTTCTGTTTAAGCCCAGCTTATCTAGTTTATGTCTGTGTGTAGGAATTTTATCCAAACGTTTTAAGTGTTTCATTAATTTAGATGCCGATTTCCTATAAAGTAGTTAATTAAGGTGTTCTAAACGATGCCGAAACGATTATATTGATAGAAATGTATTTATCGAATGGCTAAATTAATTTTGATTGGATCCTTATTGTGGTTATTGAAGCAGACTTCGAGCTTTTAATGTTAAGGCAACTAATTAATACATTTATTAAATAACAATAACTTTTGAGCTAAGGAGTTATTTTAATACATGTTATTTCGATTAATTTCATTAAGTTTCTTTTTTATAACGACGCCCGCACTAGGTATATCTCCTGAGTCGCATTTCACACACACGAAGCACACCCAGAGTCAGAAAAAATCTTTGTTTCACACAAGATATGTCCCGTGTGAAAATCGAACCAACAACACAAGCGCAGTTGAAAGCGACGAGGCGACCACGTTAACCACTACGCTAACTGTGCACTCATGTTGCTTTATATATAACAAATAGAGATTGTCAGTCAATCAATCAAAACCCTATTAATCCCCAAATTTAATAATAATAGAGTAAATAGGTATCTCATAGGTAAGCGTGCTCCACCGTAGACCGCATCATCACTTACCATCAGGTGAGATCGTGGTCAAACGCGAGCCTATCCACCATAAAAAAAAAAGAATTGACATATGCAACTATATTATTATTTTAATGCAAAGTTATAGAATAAGTAAACAAATAATGAGTTTGCCCGATCCTCGTATTTAAAACTAAGTATATTCCAGTAGTATAACTCCACAAAACACTCTTACTCATAAAATTCAATGGAGTAAAGAATGTGATGGATATTACCATAAGTGTTGCATTACTGTCTCGCTAATGCTCAATGTTTCAACATACCTCAACTTTGTTACCAACACTGGTCATGACCATCCAACTTAATCTGCTTTTCGAAAATCAAATGCCAAACAAAAATAAGCCTTAAGCCTATCTTGATAAGATATAGGAAGTGGATTTTTGGAGCTTCCGAGTTCGAAAGCAGAGATAGAAACGAATGCATTTGAATAATGTGAACCTGTCTTGTGGAGGCTCGAGAGATGACATGGCATAATACTGAATCTGAGTTGGTGTGCTGTATGGCTGATAATCTTGATAGGTTAGCGTTAGGTAAATGTGGCTATGCCTAAGTATAAAATGAATAAACATTATTCAAACATTTCTTACATAACACAATTATTTACATATTATTTAAACTTTTGTTTTTATATTTTGTTTGTTTATGTTTTTGTTTGTGTATGTTTTTACCTTGCCCGTCATATACAAACTTATTGTTGAATTTTCCTTGCTAGTAACCGTCATGGCACCAAACCAGCCAATCTTTGAAATCACCTGTTATCTAAATTCTACTACCGGACGGTTTTGTCCACATATTGGTTCAATAAAAGGTAGCTTATTCCCTCTTGCCATTCAATTGTCTTTATTTTTACGAAGATCTGTTAAAGCGTGAGAATTGAGTTAATTTTACATTTATAATTAGTTTCTGTTTAGGGTAAACAATAATTATACCCGGAAAAAAAAGGAAAGAAAGGACTGCCCTTGTGTGTGTGTCCTTCACGGGGATATTTTTTTAATTATAAATCGCAAAATCGGATCTCAGTATGTCCACACTTGCCTAACGCTGTCCTATCCCAGGAGCATACAAGTAACAAATTATTCCTCCCACATACTTATGTAAGTGCACCTGAATCAATCAAACAAGTCCCGCCTTTTGTGTGCACATCGTGTCTATGGACATCGAGTTTTATGGTCACTGCCTGTCAAACAATGAATTTGACTACCGAATACGAATCGCGTGCTAAATGCCACACCTGCGATAGGCGTGTGCTTATGATGTTATATCTATGTCATTACGGGTATCGCTTCGTGTGAAGTGAAAATTATACTGCAGGCATTTCAACTTAATAAAATCACGCCTATACTACCATGAAGGGTTTTTTTTATACTACGCCCACAGTGAACGGACGTGTAGTCCACCTGATGGTAAGTGGAGTATAGCCCATGGACATCAACAATCCACAAAAACAGATTATAGATGCGTCGCTGCAGCTGAGGACTACGGTGTTATGCCTCATGTGCCAGTAATTTCAGGGCCTAATCTCACCACCAAACCGGAACACAGTAATGGAAGCACTACTATTTGGCGGCAGGTTAAAGGTGAGATGGTGGTGCTGCCGCCCTACAGCTCATTCACAAGAGCTCTACCACCAGTATGTGTATTATATAATATAACACTTGAATTAAATTAGGTATCTAGTTGTGTTAACGACCCATTTCATAAAAGGTTAAGCTTATCGTCATCTACTAGATACAGTTACAGACTCTGCGATGCTGCTGAAAATAAAATTTGTAATGGAAAATATACAGATAACGGTTTCAATTCAGAATCATCTCTCAACCACGGGAGAAGCATTCGCATATGTCATCATTATACCAACAAGAAAGTCAGTATTTAGTGGTGGGTGGGAAACGCCAGTTTCGTAGATATCTTGAGTGAGCTCCAAATAAAATAATATTGTTAATAATACTAAACTACATTTATGATGAAATCATGAACATGGTCTAAGTGGATCTAAAAGATTATTAAGCTAACAGTAGGCGATGCGTAACCTGTCTATACTCTTCTGTACACCGGTGAATATGTCAAGCCGTGGGGGGCCTTACTATGAATATTTATGACACTCGTAACGGGTAGCCTCAAGCTCGAAAGTCTGAAAAAAATGTAAATGTAAATTACTTACACTTAACTAAATAACTTACACTTGTACACTCTTCCTTTGAGTGTCAAAATATTGACTATTTTGAAAGTATTATAGAGAGATCGGTGAGCTACTATTAAATTGCCAAACAATGTTAATAAAGTTCGGTAGTATATAATATACATTTCGAAAGATGGGCAGCTGATCTGATAAGATCACAAAATTTTGCTGTGTCATTTATGTACATTTACTGTTGGTGCTATTTAGGAACGGACGATACGGACAACAATTTTATTGGAAGTGTTTAAAAGTAAGCAGTTTCATGAGAAAAACTGCATTTTTAAAACAATTGATAAAGGTTATGTAGCCGGTAGAAATATTGGGTACATTCTCCAAATGAGTAATAATGTGCAAAAGCTCAATTTACTACTCAAAACTTAAGAAATAATAAAAGATTGATTGTGGAACTTTAAATAGAAACATTACAGAACTGCAATTGAGTTAAAGCAGTTTATTTCTTTGTCAGTTTGACAGTTTCTCCCCAGTCATTAGAAAATTATTTAGCGTACTTAGAACTTTAGTTACTTTGGGGCACACCACACCAAATGCGACTTTTGAAAGATTTCAGTTCTAAAATTTACTTTGCGTCAGAAGTTGCAATTTTGACAGTTATATGTGATGAAAATAATAAAATATTCGAAGAATCAAAAGTTAGTCCACTTAGTTTCAATTTGATAAATATCTACAATTTGTATTGTTTTTTTTTCTGTTTTTCCAGCCAACAACTGATTTTATTTTCATATGAGTACGCGATTATAAAGTACGAGCAAATGTTGAGGACTTATTTTATATTGCTAAAGATTAAAATACACTTATCATCAACTTTATTCCGGTAAAAAATTAGAAATGCTAGTTTAGTTATATTCACTTATTGTTTAAATTGTCTAGAAGAACATGGTATGGTGGTGGAATACATACTCCTAAATTTAAAATTAGCTACCAATTGGTTTTTGTTAAATATTTAAGCTGAGTGATAAATTTTCTAGACTCATATTTAAAAGATGATAGATTGAATCAAAAGTTTATTTAATAACATACTTCCAATCCCATAACAATCTGTCTTATCCAATTACCTACTTCATAGATTTAATGTTATATTTTGATTTCATTCTCAGAGGGATAATAAATAAACATGGAACAGAACAGAAGTAACACGTAATTAAAATTTGTCTTCACATATATTATTCATAACATTCCCATGTGAAATATGGAATAAACGTTAAAGAGATCAAAGTGACATTCGGAGGGTGACAGAAGTTTGAAAAACTTAGACTCGACAGCAACGACATGACGGGGGTTTGACAACCCTATTTTTGTGAGTCCCAAATGAAAATGCATATTTTTTTCTCTTTCTAATTCCTTTTTTGTCTAAAATCGTTTAAAATTATAATTATCTTTGAAGTTTTGACAAAGGGAGTCAAAGGTCTAAAGACGCTTTTGTTTCTTAACGACAATTATCTTGTTTTAGCCGATTATGAGGCTTTTTGAAATGTTCGAACTTCTCTAATTAATGTCGGCATATTTTTTGTGTGCTGAGGGAAACGTCGCCTTGGAGAATTTAAGAAGACAATTATTATATTATATAACTCTAATGTGGTACTTTAATACAATTGTGTAATAAATATTGTAGAACAAATTAAGGATGTAACATACATTGTAACATATTATCCAACCTCTTAGTATTTTAATTTTGTACCTAGAATGTTATGGTATGATAATATGACAACAATCCTGTTACTACAAAAATGCATGTTAAATAAAACCCTTTGTCCTATCTACGGCTATAGTACATGTAAATAATGTATCAGCTGGTGAACAAACTCGACAAGCTAACGGAAGGAAAAGGGTTACCGTTGTCCCAATAGATAGGATCATAGATAGGCGCTGTTTTGGCAACCTGTCACACACAAATGTTCAATACATTTGGGTTCTTATGGATATTTTTAGCCCCACTACATGGGTGCGAGATCTTTGATACCTCTTGTAGTATATAGAATAGTCAGAAATAGTTGATGATATATTAACAACTTTTCTTGTACTAGCGTATTGTTAAGTATGTATGATTTAGGCTAGTTCTCGTTAATAAGTTATCGAGAAAATCATCATTTGATATGAGTGTTAAGCTTAAATAATTTATTCTCAAAAAGATAAAGTCACTTACATAAGAATAAAATGTTAATGTTACATCTAGTAGGTAGATTCATTATTATCAGTACCGTCACCGAGCACAAAATAACAAAAATAATATTATTAAACGTCATTCGTATTATTATTTAACGGGAGTTCCCGATCTACGGGTATCTTTGCGTCTCATTTACAATACGTGGAAAGATTATTCCAAACGGCAATGATTACGACAAATAAAATTAAAAGTACAACTGCACACTAAACACAGCTTGTCACTCTTGATAATTAGATCCGACTATGGTTCGAACTGCTTAGTATGAACCTAGATATGAAAGAAACGTTAAAATTATATCCATCAAGTGCATAACTGACGGTTTAATATACCAGGTTTACTGCTTACGTAAAACGGTTTAAAATTAGCCACAAACTAGATACAAAGCACAAGGTCTTCGTGGCGGTCACAAATTGGAATCGAAACCCTCATTCTGTAGTGTTCTACACGGATATATGGCTTTGCTATCTACTATCTTGAACCCAAATAGAGTCTGACTCACGTCTTCCTTCATGACATATAACCAATTAATATACCGACATAGGTGTTGATCTAGCACTTCCAATTTGCCTTCATCTTATAGCATTCGATTAAGCTATCACGAGCGATCTTACACCGCACAACACAAACGAGATGCCGTCTAGACTAGACCTTTCTAGTGTAAACCTACACAAAGCTATTGTCCTCAGTGGATTGGATAGTATTGTCTCATCGATTGAGCCTATTTATAGGCGGACAACGTCACGAAGATACGGGTTAAAGAAAAGATTGAAGCGATGCTCTTTCATTGTAACAACTTGTGAACTAGTGTTCACAACATCTAAAGTAAGAATATATTTTATTATTATAATATGTTACCATCTTCAAGTAAAATTTATTTATCGAATAAAGTATAACTTGGCAAAATATAAATAACACAATGGATTAATAAAACAGTTTCAAACAGTTAACAATTTGCCGAAAAAAAACCGATTTCAATAATTACAAGAAGTTTAAAAATGAAAGAAATACTTAAGTAATATTCATCGTTCCGCCTCATCTGTGTATAACTTGAAAGAATACAGTAAACGGCCTTTAGGTGTCTATATTTATAGAATTATTACCGCATTCCTAAACGTTGAGGAGATGTACCTTCCAGGATCAGCTCAGCAACATGAAATGCTGACTGCTAGATGAAAATATCCGCTTAGTTTTAGGTAATATACGAAAAACAATATAGAAGTCTTAAATGGGACCACATAACAAACATACTCTTTAAGTCAAAAAAAAAATTCTCGAATCGGTCTCTTTCGCATTCTTTTTTTAAAATTCGGTGAAAAATAGAACAGAAACTCCCTTATGCAATCAAGTTACACAATAAATAGTGACAATTGAATTACTTGAAACATATAATAGAATAGATTCTAGGCACTTAATTGTTATCCGCTTTCAGTTCATAGCTTGTCCTGGAACTAGACCAAAACAAATAATTGTTTGTGTGACTGCGTAACATGTGAGTATTCGACACATGGCAGATATGGGAGGGTCCTCTAAGATTTGTAGTTGTCAAGTGAAATAAAGAAACTCCCTAATGGCATTTGTCTACAAGTAAGAAGCAAGTTTTTGTGGAAACGGCATTTTGATGAGATTATTGTTATCTTTAACATTGTTTGCTAGATGGTATTAAAAGCACAAATAGTTCAAACCAGACGCACAATATTGATACGTGTAAATTTTAGTTAGTTTACTTGTTTATGGTGATATTCTCTTCTTTGCCGCAGTGATTTTCACTTAATATAAGAACTGATATTCAGAACCCTGTCTTGGCACTTTGTCTACTGGATGTAAATAAACTCGTTTTATATTTGATGGGACATGTAAATTATAAAAAAATAGTGACACAATCATGCAGTTCTCTTTGACCTTTTTATAGGGAAGCTTTTACCCGCGGCTCCGCCCGCGCGGTATGTCCATAAAAAGTAGCTTATATTATTTCTGGGATCATGAATTATCTTAACACTAATATGCATTAAGATCGGTTCAGTAGATTCAAAGATTTTTGCGTACACACAAAGAAACATAATGGGTATTGGTATAGATATAGATATTAAAATATATTTTTATTATTTTTGTTATCAATACAAAATCGGATATACCATATTTTTAGTTTTATATTCATTAATTTGAAATATACGAGGCCGTACTTAATTATATTGCTAGGCCTGATGATTAAAACACTTATAATCAAGCACGTTCCACCATATAAAGAAAGTAATAGGTATACAATTAAATAAACAAATATACGAATTGTGAATTTTAATGCGAAAGCCGTGTATTATTCATAATATATCGCAGCCATAATTATTAATTGAGCAGAGTTTAATTAGTAGTATGGTATGGAAGGCGTTGACATGCCGGTTCGTAAATAATCCAATATCAAATTTATACTTAAATAGATACTGTTCAAAGCCGAATATGCGACCTTCTATTTGATCTTCAAGTAATTAATCTTAAGATAAATAAACACATTGAGACGTAAAATTATTGGTTACATGGTTACACACCGTTATACTAATATGCATATTATTATAACTTGTGTGAATAAGACAAACTATTTTTGTATACGATTTTGACAAATTATACTTTTACCAAGTGTTTGCCACTTTTTTACTGTCAATGTATGTTTTTCTATATAATAGGCTTACGAGATGAGCAATTGAGTTACTGATTAGATAAGAATTGTCACGTTCTTAAACATGAAAAAATATTGGAGTTAGGAAATAATAAATACGGAACTGTTTTTGCAATTTGTATGACTAACTTTTGAATGCAATGTGTGTTGTTTAATTTATCATTACAATTTATAATATTGTGTATAAATGTCACTTAGACAAAGGATGGTAATTATTATTTTAGAGTTTAAATAAGCAAAGCACATTACATTCAATAAAAATGTAAAAATAGGTCCAGTTGGCTTAAAATAAATAGTAATCGATTATATCAATAAATAAATTTGCTGTCTTAATCGATCTTTAGTTGTAAATATTATTATTATTATGTCAAATAGGAATGCGTCAAAAAAAATTAGAAGAAGGAATACTAAACTCTTTGTTTCACAATGCTGCAATAATATTATGCTGTATATTACATTTTGCCGCTCAGAAGGAGGTCTTCGGCTCCTGTCACATTACAACTCATTTGTTTCGCAACATTATACACCGACCCAAATGGTAATGATGTATACCTTTATCAAATACTTTATGGTTTTTTCTTGCCATAATTTTATACTTACATAAATTCAAGTTTTGTAGTCATAAATAAAACGATGGGCAAGATAAAGTTGTAAGATCAGCAGGGAAGCAGTAAACAGGTATACAGAGAGATTTTAAAAATACTAAAAACCGCCTTGAGGACAGCTTCTATATAATAATTCTTACCAATTTTTGGTTTTGCCACTGTTTTATGTACTCAATAAATTAAGAAAACAAAAAAGTTATGACTTGTTTTTTGTGTCGTACTCAGTAAATCCACGACCTTCATGCTCACTCAGTGATTGATTGATTAAATAAATCAGGTAAATAATTGTTTAAAAATTGTAAGTAAACTACACATGTTTTTGGGTGTTATTAAATTTAAATCGATGATCGATTGTCAATCGATGTATTTGACGTGTAAAACAGCCGGTAAGAGCGCACCACTGCCACTGTCAATATAGATGTTATAACACTCTTTGAAAATCGTTACCTAAAAGTTGTTTAGAACAATGTAAAGAATCTCTTCGCAATAAGTTACAAATATTTTTAAAATTACCCCAATAGTGTAAGACCGGAAAATGGGACGTGGGTGTACCTGTAGTCAATGAGGCCATGTTTATTATGTCGTTGTTTTTGAATACAATAATAATATGCATGGATATGTGATATTGTATTTACATGTGTGAAGTAGTGGCTTGATCAAATGAGAACATCGAATCGGTTTTATTAAGTTTTTGTTATTATTTTGTTCATAACAGAAGAGTTCTGTTTATGGTCATGCCTGTGTGTGTAGTAAAAATAGTTGACACATTTGAGACACGTAATAATCTAGCAATCGACAAAACAAATCAATTGTATCCAAAGTCATGCCCAATTTTTTGCCTTCATCTAATCTTATATAATTATAAAAAAATCTCGTGTCACAATGTTAGTTACTTTACTCCTCCGAAACGGCTTTACTGATTTTTACCAAATTTTATAAACATATTCAGTAGGTCTGAGAATTGGTTACTATCTATTTTTTATACCCCTAAGATAGATAAAGGTTGTTCATACTAGAGATTTTTGGTAAAATTTTTGGTAATTTTTTTTTGTTTTTATTTTTCTATAATGTGGCATTAAAAAATACATACAACTCTTAATTTCTACCCTTTTATCACCAACCCCTATTTTTTAATAGCCATTTTAGTAACCTTAGCGCAAATATAAACTTTTTGAAAAAAATCAATGCATTTTTTTTTGATGTTTATTTATTTTACGGCACATTTATTGTATTCCTATTAACTCTTAGCATCAGTTGTTCGAGAAATATAATGCAATACTACCGTTTTGATTTTACTTTGTATCATAGAACACTAAAACTTATTCTGTATTGCAATATCAGAAACAAATATTTCAACCGATTTACTAACTAACAGTACCGTCACGTAATAATGTCCGCAGCTATATTGACCACAATATCTTGTCCTTATTTGCCAAAACCCTTATTTCGGCCAACCTTTCACCTAATCCGCCATCTATTTCATGTCCCAACAAGACATTATCTGCAATTTTACACTTGACGCAATAAGTTTCCATTCCTCTACCAATATCCTCTAACGTATCTATCAAAGAAAGCGGCTTACCTGTCTAGGGGTAATTTCGCCGTCCACTGGTTTCAGGTAAAGGGAAGTAAGCCCGTACTAAGTCTTTGTACAACCTCGGAAGCTTGTAATACTGTTGCTACATATTATATTGTTTGTATAGGTTAACATATTGGAAATACGGCATTTTCGGTTAAGTAAGATAGTGATTTTGCCGAATTTGTGTTTTTAGTAACTGTTTAAAAGTTTTTATTGGTTATTTTTACAGAATATAACTTTAGCAAATTATGCTAAGAAACAGTTGAAAAAATTATGAGATTGGCAGGATTTGAATCAGCGACCTTTTACACACTGGACATACGCTTTAACTAATTTCTCAACTGTGTGTTATGTCATTCCGTGACGTCACGTTTATCCATTTATTTATATAAAATAATCAATAAGAAGTTAAAATATCGTACCTGGAAAGAGGCGACCGTAGCTGGTTAGTTAAAGCGACTGCCCGGTGTACAGAAGGTGGCAGGTTCAAATTCTGCCGTACCTATAATGTTTTAACTGTTTCTTAGTATAGTTTAGAAGGTGTTTTAGAACCGTCACATATTTTGGCGCACGGTTCTATGTGTGCGTGTGCTTGTTAATGTGCACCTACTTTCATGTATGTGAAGCTGACGCAACGACTGCTTAGCTGCGCGACGTGTCCAATCTCAGCGGATCAAACTCTAAATGCCCCTGACGCACACATAGAATTGCGAGCCAAGGTAAGATGAAGTATCTTTACTTGTTTTTGTAGTTTTTTATCCAACGGTGTACCAATACAATTTACTTAAAATTTCATAAAGTCTCAGGTGAAATAGCAAAATAACGAAACAGTTACAAAGTTAAATTTTTAATGTTTTCCAGGGATTTATGAGAAGCTTGACGAGTGAATTTTTAATGCTACGTAAATGAAAAGCTTCAGACGTTTAAAATGTTTCAAATAGACAGCTAAATTCTAAACGGAGAAGGTTGTACCATGTTACAAGTTTTTTTTGTTTTTGCTTATGTGCTGTCATTTTAATGGCGACTTTTTTCACTTACCTATATTTTTGACTACAAAAAACATTGAGTCCATGGTAAAACCCTATTACTTAACTTAATCGTAATATCTTAACTCAGAATCATTCATATTTACTGGCAACTAAAACCTATACAGGATCTTATTATCATAAAAATATAGTATTACGAGCAACAAGTGTTAAAAATACCCAAATTGGTTTTAGTTATAAATAATAACATGATATTACAGACACTTACTTATCTAAAATTATGCTCTTTATTTGACTGCATTTACTTTAACGACACCAACATGCCACTGGTTTTAAAGCCAACCGGCTTAAATTAAATAAATATTATTGTGTAAAAAATTCTGCTTAAAAGCGGCTTTAGAACGTACTTTCCTTATAGAAAATAATATATTTTTGTATTGACATTATTACGACTACATTATTCACCTACAATTTTCGCTACCTAGCCAATTTCATATTTAATGAAGTAAGTACATATTGTTTAATAATATATTATCTTTATCTTGTGTATTGTAGTGTATTATTAACCAAGTAAGAAGTAATAGCTTCCAGGAATAATTATTCTTGGAGCTTACTACTTCTAGTATAAGTTCAATGAAAATGTCTATAGCTCTCAAATTTTAAGCAACAAGTCTCAAATTATTCCGTATCTGATACTCCAAATCTTCGATATTCCATTTCCCAGTATTCATGTTTTATAAACATCAGAATCTATTTTCTAGCTATACATATATTCATCGTGTGTTCTGTCGCAGTGCGGTGCACCTCTACAAACATGATTTAAATCACAAATGATACAGCTTGGTTACTACTCTAAGTGATTTCTATGTTCAAGTCGATTACTGATTCAACAGCCAATGTTTTTATTAGACTTTGATGCTGTATTTTGAAATTTATACGTAGAAGAAGGTTCGAGTTGACATGGTTCTCTTTGGTTGTACTATAATTTCAGCAATGTTAGTTACGAGTATGTGGTTTTCCAGATGTAGGATGTAGGACGTATTTATAGTTTTAACATACATAATTTATTTTATTTTACACAAAATGTACCTCTGTATGCTGTAAATGTAGTGCGGCTCAATTACTTTCAATGTACAATGCAAATTAGCACGCGGCATAATCATTCAAAACGACCATCTATGCCTTTTAGGAATATATAAATACTGACTGTAGCCTCACATGTTAAACCCTTTTGATGACACGAATTCTGACAAATTTAAACGAGTAACTGAATGCATACACAATTTAATTCATAGATTTGTTAATTTTGTAGTTCACTGTGTACAAGAAATCGGTTGAGTATTTAGAGAAAATTTTAAACGTTTCAGAACAATTTGAGTTAATTCTTGTATTTCAACCAATTGGAGAAATAACTAGAACTAGAATTATGGAATATTAGCAGCAAGTTCACGTGTTACCTAATTGTTGAAAGCAATTTCTTCGACGCGCTCATTAGTATTGCTTGCGCGAGTTTCTTGGTAAAGAAAGAACAGACATATTATCCTAACGTTGCTTAGCACTACTGTATAACTGTAATAGTGGTATAATGTAAACAGACTCGCGAATATAAGCATTGATTTAGGAATCAAGATAAAGGTAATAGATTATTGCTACCCTTCTTCGCTCCTACACCCTGCCGCCAAAAATCAAAACACGTAGTGAATTCATGGAGAGGTTAAATTAGGCTAGGTTATTTTATTTCTGTATTGTATTCTGTAGGTTTACTTGGTATCAGATAAACTACAAATCCCTTTCAAAAACGTATTGCCGATATCAAGACGAACATCAGCAACCAATCAGAGGCATATTCAGAAGTACAAATACCGCTACATATGATCGATTGTTTTTATCATCGGCGCCCAATCAAACAATATCATCACCACCATACACGATTGTAATTATAACACTACTGATAACATCTCAAATAATTCCAGGTGTTAACAGTATAGGGATGATAGCTTTTAGAGCGTCACAATACAAAATGACTTTCATTTTTCTTCGGGTCTATTAAAACAATTTAGAGAAACCATTGTTAGGTATAATAGGAGAACCCGAGCTGGTGTCCCGTGGCGAATTATAATGAGATAAAACATTATGACGGAGAACAAATGAAGCTATCATATTTCTATCAACATATGGTTTGACAAAGAATTTTTCGCTATACAATTACGATGGGCTATTGTAGTTTTTGCTCACGTGTGGCACAAATAGATGATTAATTTCAGGTGGATTTTTACGATTTTATAAGTATTAATTTGTTTTTGATTAGAAACTATTCTGGATTTAAAAAAAAAACACATTTAAATGGTTACAAAAGAATAGATGGCAGTTTTTTTTTTTACTAAAGATTATAATCGGAAAAGTGAATGCATTTCTGCATTTATTTGTATACAAAAATATGCTTATTATATGCATGTGGAGCCTTAGTTTTGGTGTTTACAGTTACTACAATGTATGCAACCCAAATGTACCAACGAAATCTGAACTGTTTCAAAATCGTTCTCCGGAACAATGTATTAGTCAAACATTAACATACGACAAAGAAAATAAGCCGTCTAACAAAAGTAAACATGTCGCAAAGAAAACAATGGTTGAACACGATTGGTATTAAAAATAATCTCGGAAATTTTAAGCCGGTACTTGAAAATGTGCGTCTCACTGCGCGCGGTAGGCACTGCCGGTATTTGTAAAATGGTAGTTACGAGTATTATGTTTATACTCGCCCACACGCAATCTTGTACGTGTTTAAACGGAGAAAAATATCAGGAAAATGAACAATAGGAAATTGTGACAAACCTCTTATGTCCTTTCGGTAAAGTCGTTGCTGAAACCAAAAAAAGCTCTGACAAATCTGTCTTGAAATTTAACGATTTATAAAAAAAATGTCTCTAGAGGTCGTCTCACCTCCCCAGAAGGAAATTTGGAAAAGTAATCTATTCCGATAAGCCAACAAGGAGACTGTTCATTTTTATTTTGTCCATTCCCTAAGGCTTAGAGAATCTTACAATAACAGTCCAAGTGCTGCGCTTGTGGCGTATTGCCAAACGTGAATTATTGCATTCCAAATAAAAAACCAAAATCTTGAATTTTTCTCAAAAATTTGAGTTCATGTTGGAAAAAAGGAAATACAAGAGCTGTAAATCTTTTTATTACTACAACTTTGTTATAAAACTTATTTCCATAGAATTTGTAGTCTTGGCGAAAATTGACATAAACCATTTTTAACCATTTAACCCAGCCTCCTTCACCTTTACTGACACCTGACTTTAGATCAATTTATTTTTACTTCAAATTTTGTTATATTTTCTAATGGGTCTCGTCCAAACTATAATATTTTTCACTTTTTACCATTTTTAAAGGAATCTGCTGTAGTCTATAATAAAAGCGATACATCAATTTATCATAATTATCTTAAATGAATATATTAAAAAGAATGAATCAAGAGCGGTTTAATTTAGAAAAACAGACTCATAAATTGTAGGGCTACAATATGAGGTCGTTGTCATTAATGACTTCTGTTAGTTATGTGTATGAAGTGATGCTTCATAATCTCATGACTTGCACCAAACACACAGGGGCATGACGATGCATTCGCTCCCGCCTCAGCCTTAATCTCCCTACGATGTGGTTGCGATAACGTTCGTGTGGCGACTTTACAGCGCGATGGCCTAAGAGCATACAGGTGGAGAATCACCTGCATAATAATATGAAAGTTTTATACGCCTACCCCTTTCTCGCCTTGTGTAGAAAAGATTTTTTTTTGTAAATATTATATGAATATTCTCTACTCTTTTTGGGCTTTTCTACCTTTATGTTGCAGTTGTCTCTTATAGAAATATTTATCATCATCTTTTATTGCTTTTTTTTTTCATATTCATGCCGAGACCAAAACGTCATAAGGCTCCATATACAACAATAACATACGCTTATATCTATATTCAATAAATCTAATCAAGCAAAAAATTAAGTTTCACCTAATACCAGTAGCTGACATCTAAGCAGATAAGTAACAAACAAAAGCTGATAAACCAGATACAAAGGTGAAAGAAATAAAATAATTCATATTGCTACACACTTACTAAGATAATAAGGTCCAGATTACGACTCGACTCATATTTTACCTACGTTAACATCTACGTGTAACAAGTGTTCATAGAATAGAATGTAACGTTTTTGTGACCATAATATTGATAGTGGACTTTCATGCGAAGGATGATTATCCAGATAAATGATGCTGTATTTATTGAACGGTACTTTGTCTGATGAGATTTATTTGAGAAGGATATTCTCGAACGTACAAAATGCAACCTCATATTAAACTCAAGGATCTTTAAAAATCGGATACATTGCTAACAAAAACTTTAGAGACCCTCATTTTTATATCCTAACGGCCTTTACATACTTAAAGTGTACATTAAATCGGATCACATTAAAACAAATGTCCCACATCGGCGACAACTATTCGAGTCCTCGTATTTTTTATCCGATATCCTGTTCACTTTTTTACATAACGGCACCAAAAGACCGCACATAAAAACCATGTCTCAAAAATTCGTCCAGAACATAAAATACGGTATTATAAAACAAACGGAAGCATTACCATCCCCTTTTAAATATTTAAATGTTCCAAATGACAGAAGTTAAAATTCATTGGATTCCGAAACCCACCCTCGGTCGACAAATACAGGCATAACGCTTCATTTAATAACAAATTAGATCCCACCGCGTTAATAAAATGTCGAATACCTTATGTTTTCAAAGGAACGGTAGATTCTTTTGTTTTGTTGTAACTCGATTGAAAAGATCCGAAAGATTCCTTAATTCTCAAAGAAGAACATAAATCTTGGTCGTGTGATAAAAAAGCTAAAACACGTGTGAAGTCCAGTTCGGTGTTAAAAGAATATAGGTTTAACTCGGCTTTGTGTTCAACAATTTAATTGGGTAGTTTAGACGATATAAATTTCGAAGGAATGCTGTGTGGTGTGGAGTTACGCCGAAAATATGAGTTATGTTTTTGAAATTTTGTTTTGAAAACAAGCCAATGATTAACACTAACTTTTAGTACCATGATTTTAGTCTGAAGAAAGAATGAGATGAGTTACTATAAAGAAAACAAACGTGATTTACCTCGAGACAATATAATTACTGAAACAGATATAAAGTTGCGTAATTTAACTAAACAAAATCAATGATTAACCTTGAGATTATTCATAATAATAATCAATTCAGTTAGATAGCATTAGTAACGACGGGACACGAACATTAAATTCTCTACAGAGACTTTCATGCCGACAGTACCATCACTTATCAGCAAAACCAATAAGGATAATTTATTAATAGAATAATCTATAACCTGCTAATATTTCAAACGGTCTAACAGTTAATTCTATCAGCTCCAAGGTTCCTATTTAGGAAGTGGAAGGAACCTTACAAAAGTGGGTCTTGGCATTGGTTTATTGCTGTGTCAGAGCCTTTAATTATTACCCCCGTTATCAAGCTAGCGATCTGAGAGGGCACGACGCCTACTTCCTTCAACCAAGCTAACCGTATGTATTTCAATACAAATTTGTAATAGTATATTGTTAGTATTACTATTGTATTGGTGTTACAGAATGAAATATTGATTTCAATGTTATTGATGTTTAGAGAACATGAAAATAAATTGGTGATGTTTTACATTTGTAGGATTAAAAAAAAAAGCCAAGTGCGTGTCGGGCCACGCGCAATAAGGTTCAGTAGATTCGTTTCAACATATTTCGACTTAAAAGGGATTTAATATAGGTATGAAACAAGTAGGTATGTACGAACTACTCCAAGTAACTGCATTTTACAATTTGGGATATTTCTCCTGTTGTTATTACTATTGATCTAACAAATTTAATTAAATTTCTCACGAATTACGGGTCTCTAAATCATAAAACGTCAGGTTTTTTTAACAGAACTATCTAACGATACTTCACACTATGGGGTAAGCGATATAAAAAAATAATCTCCACTTCACATGTACGGGAACTAAAGTTAAAATACATATACAAGCAAAATTTCAGCTTTCTAGCACTAACGGTTATAATTGTATGCCTCGGACAGACAGACAAACGGGCATGGCGAAACCTTAAGGGTTCCTTGCATGCCTGCTATGGAACCCTAAAAAGTTGTTTAAATAAAAAACTGATGTCTTGTGGTTTACTTTTACAATAATTGAAATCAGGATTTTTAAATGTCTTGGTATTAATTGTGACTCACAATTTCAAACTGTATTAAATAAATACAACTAAGTAATACCCTGTACTTGTGAGCATGCGAACAACGTAATTTACAAATTTTGTCGAGTGTTGCAATCCTTAACATATTATACAAATGCACTAAATACTCCTTTATAATGAGTCTGTAAAATGCATATTTAACAGCTCGGAATGGGTATTAAAATTAGGGAATTAAGTATACCGATTTGATCGGAATTAATTAGCAACTGCATACCGGTATCGAGTTACATTTTGTTCTTTGGAAAAAAAAACATTTTCTCACGCCTCCGTTTATCTTCTTCACACAACAATGTTCCGAGAAAGCTAGAATTACGGCGTCAGGGTTTTTATCTCATATTTTGTACATTTTTAAGGTTGCAGCTGAGGATCCCCAAATGAATTTTAATTTTGTACCGCGAATTCATAAAGAAACGGGATCGCATAATGTATTTGAGTAACTGAATCGCTATCGGGACATCTTGTGTGAGATTGTTTGTTTTATTAATGCTTTAAACATGGTTTATGAGGATAGCGATCTCCATGACGTGAATATTAATTTTAGGGGTGCGTTTTGTGGGATAGTTCGCAGATAAGATGGGAGACGGTTAAATGGAGGCAATGTTTTGAATGAAGAACATAAAGCGATGGCTAATCGCAAAGATCTCTTGATTGAATGTGCCTTCATTAGATGTAAATTTAAATAGATGGAACGGGAATATAAATCAGATGTGATATTATTATGCAAAATCTGATCAATGTTAGTTTGAGGTTGAATTCAGATAAAAAATAAGATTTATTTTAGTGAATATGGAAGTAATCTCAATTAAATAGATAAAGATCATAAACATAGCGGAAATGATAAGTTTAAACAAATGGACAAAAAAACATTTAGCAGTCATTCAGATAAAAATCACTAATTTTAATTTTATTGAAATGATTTACAAGAAACGAGTATCTTAATATTATTATTTCCTTTAATACAACATATTTTGGACACTATTTACATCAAGTCCACATGCATATGAGTTATTAGCTGCAGAGTGCCGGCATAAATCTTAAATTAATTGAGACTAATGGCCAGAATCTTATAAACATTCTATATAATTTTGTAGCTCTCCGTGGAATTTGTTGCTAAGATAAATTTATTGCCTTATGACTTAAAGGCGAAAGCTTTTTTAAACTTTTATATTTCTATAAATTTGAGAAACAGTTTTTTGGCAAATATTTTTCGAGATTTATGTTCTGGTTTTGTTTTCCCGAATTTCATTTTATCTTTAATTAAAGTTACATCGTATTATCACGTTTGCAGTATTTTGACTTAGGTAAATCCACTTCAGGCAAATTAGATTGATTAATTCAATATAATATCAGTTTGAACTCAAAAACTTTGAAGTTTAGTTTGTAAAACCTTTAGAAAGAAAATGTTTAATAACACAGTTTCGTTTAGAGGGTAGATTTGTTTCTGACTTTTTAATTCCTATTTTTCTGTCACAGTTTCTCTGTTTTTGTCAAGCTTTTCATTTCACTTTGTTCACACTTAATTCTAGTTCCATTAACTCCAAATTACTTGTTCAAGTAAACCCACAGTACAGTTTTTTGTGGTTGGAAACGGTATTATCGTAATTCGTGGTATTACCAGTTTTGTCCTACTTACCCAATAATGGGCAGAAACTAGAAAATGTTTTCGATATTTTTAATAACAATGTTCAAATGACTGGTTGGTCTAGTTGATTGCGTATGTAACTGTTCATCGCGAGCTCTCAAATTTGATGCCCAGGTTAGGCAAAAGTGTTTTTTTAAAAACCGTCAGGAAAAACACTATTACTAAAATACTGCGCGGTAGACGCCAATAGAATTGAACCCTATTATGTTTAAACATAGGTTATTGGTGAAATTTGTGTTTAAATACTTCATCCTTCATCAACAAAACCAGTAATAATATTTTATATTTATGTAACCATAGAATGCGACATTTTTATGAATAGGTATATTGAATTGCAATTCGATACAAAAGTTCTTGTTAATAAATAAAATTAATCCCATATTTGCCGTATCATTAGTTTCATACGAACTTAGTTCAAACAAAAAACATATTGCACGTGAAAAAGTTTTATACTCCAAACGATCCGAACCAATATATCGACTCCAAAACAAATACGCACAGAAACTTGCAGATAAATTGTTTGCAGAACACTCGAAATCATTCGTTGAGTGTTTTGATCAAATCGTTTCGATATCATAAAATACAGCGCCGAAAATCGCATTCGCTGACAGAATATTAATTTCAAGTTTATCGCATCGCCCCCCACTGTTTCTTAAACAATACAAATATTTAACAATAAACAACGCGATTTTGGGCAATAAATTTTTGTTTAACACTTGCCACCTTTTTATTAAGTGGTTATGATCGTCACGGCCCGGGGATTTTTATAGTCAAGAATAATTTACACATTGTAACAAAGCTTCATAAATCTGTTTTACCGGTTTCTGGTGAAGTAATAAATTATGTATATTAGAATATTGTCCAGTAGACATGACATGTCGTTAATAATTTTGATAAATTTATTTTTATTCGACAACACTTTAAGTCAAACTAATAGCTTAAGTTAAGCAATGCCCAACGTTAATCATCTGTGCGACGAGGCGTTCAACTGAAGCGGCAACAATATTTATTTCCCGTTCTATCGTCCATATATCTTGGGAATCGCACCATGAAACTCATATCGTCGGAAGCACTCTCACCATGGTGCTAAAACAAAAGTCAGTAGGACCCACACATATATCAGGGGATCCCGGTAGGAGGCAAATAGCCCGTACTGCTAAATCGTCCGACGTAACGCGCAATATCAATGCCTGCAGCTTCATTGGTAGGACGCTCGATTGCGCGCACGCGTGCTGTACAATAAATAGCGATAGAAGGTTCACTCTGTTCTATCCTTTCTGTAGTGCCGTATAATACCAGTTTAAAGATTATTTTGGAAATTTCATGTCGCTAGCAAAGATATTTGACTATGATACAAGTAAGATAGATGCGTTCAAAATAAATGTTTTGAATTTGGAATTCACAAATAAATGTTTGAAAATTTTAATAGGTGGTCCTGCATCCACCTTCTATCTCCGTGCACTTTACTGTTATGAAACTTAAAAAGTAAAAAAGTTAACTAAAAAAGTGCATTTGAAATACTTTGAATTTGGTATTTACAAATAAATGGTGGATGCTGCTAGGTATAAAAAATTACATCGTTGTATTTATTTTTACTTAAAAAGTGATAGATATGTATGCTAACATCTATTATACCTTAAATGTGGGCTTTCTGTATTTAATTTATGGTAGTATTTTCATTGGCAGAATGCTTGATTGCGCGCACGCGTTGGTCGACCTTGCGTGCGATTGCGCTTGCCAAAGATTACAGAAAGGTACAAAACGATGGCAAATTCGAAAGACGTATTACATGATCTGTAAAGGTCTGTTTGAACTTTAGCTTTTCACGATTTTACAACGTGAGATATGCGTGCTAGTTGTAATATGAATAATGAGAACAGTAATAACCATTTTAGATATCCTTTTATTAGGGTCGAAACAATAAGTTATTATAATAATATTTTAAATGTTATATAATCCCACCCACACGCCCACCACTGTGACTCCTGTGACGCCAGGATCTACAGCGGTAACCAACTGAAAGGCACCATGCATGACACACGGGCAATCCCAGGGAGAGTTAAAATTGTCTTGGAACCCGCAACGAATTTAATCAGAAGTATATAGTTGGAGTTGGAAAGTATGTATCTTTACTTCCCTCCAGAGCAAAGCGGGAGACTGAGCAATGCCAAATATAGACAAAGTGTCTATATGGAAAGAGTGTAGACACCACGGATAGTGACAAAATTATGGGGCCTAAATTTGATTGCTGTAATAGGTATGGCAGAAACGGCTAAATGCACGGAAATTTATTCTGTTCGATACAAGATCCTCATAGTATACCACTCCAGATGTCAATTGTAAGCTATTTAACATAACATTACGTTCGTTGTGCCAAAGACTACACTCCCAGATGATATGGTGGGCGGTTTGTTCGTGCTCAGATGTAGAACATCGCACCTTGAAAACAAAAGCGGTGTTATACGAAAATTGTCATTTTTCAGTATGACCACTTAAAGTTTTTGACGCAGCATTTTGCTTAATATCTTAGCAAATAACTGAAAGAAAAGAACGCAATTAATTTCATATCTTAGTTTGACTATCTTATTTAAGTTATGTACTGAAAACATGCCAGTAAATTATGGACTTATTCAGAAAACATGGTTTTTAAAAAAAGTTCCGCATAGTGCCACTTTTGTTTTACGTAATCCTACCCGTTTTAGAATAATTACTCATTATTATCCAAAGATCCTTAATGGGAGTTAGAACAATATTACAGAAATAAAACGAAATTATGTCATAGAAACAAGAAAAAATATTTATTTGGCAAAAACAATTTAGTTCTAATCAGTACAATCAAGATACATTATAATTATGTAACATTTTTCGATGAAATGCAAGTTTTATGTATAAATCACAATTTTTGGCGGTAATATTAAACCTTACAACAGTAATAATGAAATGAACTTTAAAATTTAATATAAAATTAAATAAAAAAAAAAAGTATTTTTCTCAAAATTAAAAATAAACTCTTCTAGAAAATAAACTGATAAAGGTAGTTGTGCTTAAATTAATGATACCAATTATTTTAATGAGATCGTCTGAAATACGTAGGATGTATCAAAATTAAATCACAATTTTTAGCGGTATTAATTAAACCTTACAACAGTAATAACGAAACAAACTTTAAAATTAAACATAAAATTTTAATATAAAATACAAAGTATTTTTCTTAAAATTAAAAATAAACTCTTCTAGAAAATAAACTGATATAGCTTATGCTTAAATTAGTGATACCAATTATCTTAATGAGATCGTCTGAAATACGTCGGTTGTATCAAAATTATCGTTTAGTACATACTTACTAATATACTATTGAAATACACTTTCATAGTAGGGGGTATAATAACTGGGAATCAAACCAGCGTTAATGAGGCTTCTTATGTCAGTCTTCTTTCTTTCTGATATTTACAATTTACGTTGATAAAGCGGTTTAAGTTCTGTATGACGATTATTTCTATTTGTTCTTTTGCTCAAATCAAGCTCTTTAAAATCATCAAAATACGATGTCTTGTACTGTATCTTAATCTCATTATGTTAATTTTTTTCAATTTTGATAACTTTTATGTCTGACAACTTTACAACTTGGCCATCTACATCTTTATTTACTCTAGGAACTGGTAGTTGCTTTATATCTATGAAATCACCGTAACCCATTTCATTTACAATAAAAGGTGTTCCACGTTTTTTAGCGCTCCGAATAGCAGAAATATATTGCGAAGGTACGTATATGGCTCCAGATCTAAGACATCGTTTAACTTGTTTCTCTATTACAGAATGTACAGCATCTCCCTCATTCTGTGTATGACCACGTATCAGGAATTTATGTGTTATGGACTTAATTTTTAAGTATTGGACTGCGTAAATATACACTCCGATAATAAACTGGTTCTTCTGCTGACCGCAGCAATTATCAGAGTAAAAAGTTATGTCTAGATATTCGTCGGCACAAGAAGATTTTTTTTGCAAATATTTTAATACACAAGTACCTATTTCATTTGCTCCTTGGTGTTCTTGAGATTCATCCCAGAAGAAGCATTCAGTTTTGTCAAGTTTAAGCTCAGAAATGGTAAAGTTCAAGCAATTTATTTTAGACTTATAATAAAACGTAGAAATCTCACCATTTGGTACTGTCATTACGGCTTGCAAATCATAACATGCAACAATAAAACTAGGAGACACCATTACTTTATCATTAGCTTTTTCCACACGACTCATTTCTTTCTCTTTTAAGTGTTGATCGTACTTTTCTTTAAGAGCAGCTTTTTCAACACTTTCTGCGAGCTTCTTTGGAATAAAGAATCCAATGTTAAATTTTTCGTTAAATATTTTTTTGTAGGTATGTATCATTACGTAGGATAATCCTTGCTTTACGCAGTCTTCTTTATAATCAAAATAAATATCTGTTAAGGTTTTTCCGCCATCGATGTATTCTCTTGTCGTTTGTTGTCGTAAATAATGGCTTTCAATTCTAGGAATGCTACTAATATGTTGTTTAACTCCTTCAATCAAACCTTCCGGTACTTTTTTATGCTGTCCATGCTTACCTCTTTGTTCTCCTTTCAATATACCTGTTGTACTATTCTTCTTCTCTATTACAGTTCTAATACATCTGTCCGTTATATCCAATGTATTCTTAAAAAATGTTTTACATACTTTAGTTCGAGTTCCATTTAAATTAAAATAAAAAGCATTCTTCAACTTCCTATTGGAATCAACTCTCTTATATTGATACTTCGGCTTAATCTCTTCCATATTGCGAGCTATGTATTCTCTTTGTCTTACCAGTGAAGCCATACCCCAATAATCTTCAAATATTTGTTTTCTCAAATCTTCATTAATACTCTCTGAGCATTTTAAGCGGCAGGTCGACTCACGTGGGTTTTAGAAACTTAGCTGCGAAAATCTTTTTTGTTTTGGAGCTTGAAACGTATTCTTTGCCGCTGTCTTTCAAAGTCTTAGAGATATAGGCAACTCTTTGGTTCTTTTTCTTTTTCTTTGGTTTTTCGATACTATCCGCAGCTGGTGGAATATCTACTGCAACATCGATATCTTTGTTCCCAGCATTTTGGTTATTAGGCTCAACAGCTGGTGCAATATCTACTGCAATATTATTATCTACATACCCAGAACTTTGGTTATTTGAAATCACTTCTGCACAGTCATTAATCAATTCTAAATTATTGTCACTTACATTGGTACTTTGAGTGGTGGTTTGAAGAATATTTGGTGGATCGGATGCAATAGAGGTTGAAGATGAAACAGATGATTTGCTGGAAGATGAAGATGATGATGAGGAACTTGAAGACGACGATGAACTTGAGCTTGATCTACGGCATGTTTTTTTTGAAGGTGCGTATGTTGTATCATCATTAGAAGCGGGTGAAAAGTCACCATCATCGACGTCGCTGAGGTTTTCTTTGTCAGCTGGATATGTATGGTTGCTAGTTGTTGGCAAACTGTTTAAATTGGATGTTGAGGCTTCAGGATCTGAACAGTTTTCCTTGTTTTGAATTGCTAGCATTAATATTTTTCTACCCCTATCTCTTGACGGATTCATGTTGATAACCTTAAACAAGGAAAGAAAATACGTTTCTCAAATGCAACAATGACATCCAAATATAGAATCAGTCGGGTAAAAAACTATGCCCGAAATCTCTATAAGTAATAGTAAAACATAATTTAGGTTATAATTCACTATAATAATGTCATTAAACAAATTTGTAGATGTTATATTTTTCAAAACAGTGGCGGTATACTCATTATGACGCTTATTTAACAAAATGAAACATTTTCATCCTCTTAATTTTATAGTATTACTGGCACCAAGAGGAATATGCCACTTAAAGAGTATTTTAAAATATCTACATTTTAATTATTTTGTTAAAAACAGACACTAACAAGAAAATGCCTGTTTTTATTCACAAAAAATGGCGATTTGACATAAATATAACCAAAAAAATGGCACTATGGTTATAATGCCACTCATGTTTTTAAAAATTCAGAAAATTATTACAGACAATAACGTTAGAAAAGGCACTATACATAAAACGTCATTTTATTGTTCATCAGAATTACTTTTTTAATATTTCTTGAACTAAATAAGCGACACTATACTTAAAATACCATTTTTGTAGTTATTACTTCAGCACAAATATTAGTTTGAATTACGTTTAAAACAACACTATACATAAAATGCCACTTTTTTACTCACCGCAGCGTGTATCCACTCCGAATGTTTGTCTTCAACTGGATAGTGTCACCTTATGAATGACTACTTCGTCATTTACACAAAAGTATAAACTGACACTAGCGGCCTCTAGGGAAAAGTATTCAAACTAAGATAAATGTCGTTTTTGCAATAAAAGCGCTTTCCTTCAAGGAATCTAGATATCGTTGTAACTCAATATTGCTCATTTTAGTATAATGCCACTTTTGTTTTCAATGTGCGACATGTACAGAATGGAGAATCGATTTTTTAAATGTTATATAGAAAATTCGTTTTATGAGGTAAATTAATATTATTATACATTATGTTAGTATTATTTGTATTGTGTAGCTTAACTGGACGTGTAAACAAAAAAATGCACCATAAATTGCAAGAAAGCTCAATTTTATTTTAATTTAATCGTTATGAGCCGTCTGCTTGCTATTTTCTTTTAATCTTTGGCGTCTAGTGGTATCGTAAATTTTTTAATTCACCACTATTTCCTGAAATTGCCCCCGCTTTTGTAAATATTATGTTTGGTTCAATGAATCTCAGACAAAGGAAGTTAATGCTGTGTATCTTCTATTTTGGCCATCGAACATTGTGACGATTTAAAAAATAATCTTCAAGTCTTATAAAACTCAGTCCAAAGCTCATTTATAAGACATTTTAAAGCATTAGAGCAGTGATTAGGTGTTTCTGCCATAATTAAACTCTAAATAGTCTTAAAACAATACATAGTTAGCACATAAAACGACGAAAATTACCCAACTTTGTAACAAGGCCAGACATTCAATTTAGCTTTCTTTTATTTCCCGTCTCTTTGTTTAGATTTCCGTCACGGGACTAAGAAAAATAGCGAGTCAAACAAAAAGTTTTACCATCGCCAAAGGGCCAGTCAGGCGTGAACCTTCTAAAACAGATAACGGGAGACTCAAAATATCCGGTGTCTTTGAGATGCGTAGATATGGTTCAATAGCTACTGGTCATTGACAACACTACTCACACAAGCGATCTACGTCATTCGATTATCCACACTTTTGCAATGTGTACGAGATACGGTGCGGTGTGAGTAACAATGCTAAGGGCACGCAAAAGCGTCTCCAAACTTTTCCAAAGTTGACATCGCTTGACGTTGGAAGAAACGTATTGTGGCATAGTGCAATTCTTAACAAGCTGGCTTTGTTCGGCCTAATAACCGCAAGCTTCGTTTTGTCCCAGTTGACCCAGTTACCGGGGTCTTTGGACAAAGACGTACCCTATTTTTGCGGTGCACTTATGGCAAAACAAACATGCTCCAGTTTGAGGAAGTCAGTCTAGATTTTGTTTGTGGTCAAATGTCATTTACATGCATTCCACTGCGGTGCATTGGAACACTAATGTTACACTGCTTTACACTCTAAATTACCGATTTTATTCTATTTCCGACAATAAACTGCCAGTTTACATTAACAGAGACGTTTTTAGAATGAAACAATAAAACGGAAATAACAATTTTGTTTAAATTGCACTGCACTTTTAACAATGTAAAAATATTTCTTGTCGTGAGCTTAATTAAAGTGTTTCATTCGAGTACTTGTTACAATGTTCTACGAACTAACATAATTTTATTCTACATTGTAAATAGTAGCTATTAGAATAGATGCGGAGTCCCTTGAGTCAAATAACTCACAATTAGAGGTAAAAAATGTGAGCGGAGTAAGCGCTTTTTGATGCGATCGCCGCTTGTTTGCTATAGCTACCCGATTTCATTAGTCGCGTTCTTCATGTACGAAAAAGTTCATCCGAACTGATTTTTTTCGATTACAAATCTGTCAATGGTAAGCAAGGTTTACAATGCCGCCATAAATTTTTCATTTTGTTTCACATATTTCGTTCCTTGGAATTTATTGGTTGTTGTTTATCTTTAAAACAAATATATTTTCTGTGATACATGATTCATGTGTTTTTAATTTTATGAGATAAAATGTTTTAAACTGTAGATAGAATTTTGTACAAGTTAAACGCACCTGCCTAATAAAGACTCAGAAACATATTATTACAAGATCAATTTGTACTTAATTAGACTACAATTTGAACCAGCATTTATTTTCCAAACAAACCAATAGTATAAAATTACCAGTACCAACCTAATTGGTAATGTTTCGAAATGCCGTATCCAATTAAAGGTAGCAATTTTTTTACGTCAGATTCTCGTCGCTGAGCATCTACGGTTTTTGCTGCGGACGGCCATTGGGTTGTCGAAGTTTTTACCGGACGACGACGACGTATTTTTTGCTGAGTCCGAACTCATCTTGAAACGTCAAGTACCCATATATTTCGGTAGCGACCGTCCATGCTCGACGTAATTGATCGAATTCGCTGTAAATAAGCTTCATTTTTGTCCCTACCTTTTTGTTTATTAAACACATGCTTCAACGACATTTTTTTGCTAGTAAAAAGCGGTGAGCCGTTTTTGCTTTGTCTCAGCCAAAATAAATGTAAAAATTGGAAAGTCACATTGGAACTTATTAATAATTTAACTTTTTACTTAGCTTGGGACAGGACAATGAACTGCGTCTCAACGTTTTTTCTTCGCTACCCAACTTTTATGACTGACAATCAAAGCTAAAAGCCCTCAGACATTCCTATCGCCTTTTTTTTTGACACATAACATATTAACGGCTTCTAAACATAGAAGGGCTCGAAGATAGGTAAATATTTTACTACTTCAAACTATATTTAGTGGATTTTAAAATATCCTTAGTCAACCTTATGACGACAAAACTTAAACGTAATTTCACCATAATATGATTGAATATTGGCAGTCATAAAAACATTTTAAAGAGAAGTAAAAAATATTTCGAGAAAATATTTCAGACAGAAGAATAATTGTAATATTTAAAGCAAATTTTAGCTTTGCTATGCATTTATTTTTATGTAATATTAAAGTTGAAAAATTAAGAATCCAGCAGGACTCGAACCTGCACCTCTTGGGTATACGCCCCAAGTGCTTTGCCAATTCAGCTATGGATTCGCATGCTGCCGGACTCGAAATTTCTCAACTCTTTTGTGCCAGCCGAAGCTAGACGAACCATTACTTGGTTTTAGCGCCATCTATGCGTTACTTATTCACATAATCGCATTCGAGAAATTTCGAGTCCGGCAGCATGCGAATCCATAGCTGAATTGGCAAAGCACTTGGGGCGTATACCCAAGAGGTGCAGGTTCGAGTCCTGCTGGATTCTTAATTTTTCAACTTTAATATTACATAGAAGAATAATTGCAGTACGAAGTCAGATATGAAGTCCAAACAAGATAAAGGATACACGGAGATCATAAAAACGATGTAGCGATAAGCGAAGGCAATCATCACGGCAGCGCGAGAGGCGTTACTCGACACGTAACGTATAACGACTATAAATTGAACCAAGTCAAACATTCAACAATCGCGGTTGCATTGATTCGAATCGAATCATTCAATTAAAACGCCTCAGTACAAACGTCGAAACGGCGATTGAGATCAATATCGCAGTTTTAATAAAACAGATGGGGAACGGGCCTCCATATCCGGAGTTTGCTTATTTTTTTCAAACGAGAAAAAAGCTGGAGCCCCTCGAAAAAGCAAGCAATGATAATAGAAACAACGGGAGCGCCGTTCTAAAGGGTTATTCGTGTTTTTATTTGCGTCTATATAGAGGTCTTTTTAGAATGCGTTAAAAGGAAACGACTCGAAATCGTCCAAATGCGTGGGTGAAAAAATAATATGGGCACTCTGTCGCCTTTCGTTTCTGTTTAGATATTCGTATATCCTGTTACGTGCTGTACAAGCTATTGGTATTCGAGTACAGAGAGGATACAAACGATATTGATTGGACACTTTTCGGGAGCACGCGATCAACAGTTTTTTATTGTGGCAAGCTTCATATTTTGCAATATGTATGGAAAAACAATAAAGATATTTTGCACAAGATATTTATTGCACGTATGCATGTTCACGCTAGCTTGCGTTTTGCATTTATTTTGTAAGCAGTATGAACGCGTTTCGACCAGTTTATGTGTGTAGTGACATTTATTTCAAACTAGTTGTTGCCTGCGACTTCGTCTGCATGGATTTCGATATTTTTCGACACACAGATAGACAGACAAAATTTCTAAAAAATATATATATATCGTCTTCTACTACTGTTATAAAGACCCCTTTTTTATCTTAAATATCTGTGATGTTCTGACATATCAAAGGAGAAAGAACATTAAGGACATCTAAGTACAAAGGTATGCCTTCAAAAATGCTTATATGTTTTCGAGTAAACATTTACAAAAGCAGCTCAACAGTAACTGCGGTAGCGGATATTATCAAAATTAAATCCTATCTTTGGAAATTATAATCGATTCAATTATCATTAATATGTCAATAAAAAAATATCAAAGATAATCCAATAAGAAAATCAGTCTAATTAATAAATCCCTATAACTGTCTTTCTAAATAGTATCCATCTAATTCACAATCTACATAATTATCTACACTAATTACATAGGGGAAATATATTTTTGTTTGTACCCAATAAGCTCCGGAACTACTAAAACGATTTTAACCATTTGCACACCAATACTTATTGCGAATAAACATAGCCTATTTATTATTTCGCAACAACGAATAGAAGCGGTGCAGCGTATTTATTATTACGCAATTGCCCTCTTAAAAAGTCTAAAAAGTCTGCGATAGCACATGTCTATGAGGTTGGCTGACTATAAGCTGCATAATTGCAAAGGACAACTGCCGCGTTCCATACATTGTTGGTCCAAATTCGAAAGTGCCGGCGAAGAAAAAAAAAGATAATCTATTAGAACTCGACTCTTTAAAATTATACAGGGTGGATGCGACATAGCGACATTTATTAAAACCACAGCTTCTATACATGGCCAGTATGCATTTCCACCGGATAAAAAATTCTCTGGCGAAAAAAAAATCCACGTCTTCCGAACAAATTGCACGATCGCAATGTTCAAATTGTTCGGAGAACGTGATTTTTTTTTTTTTCGCCAGAGAATTTTTATCCGGTGGAAATTGATACTTACCATGTATAGAAGCTGTGGTTTCAATAAATGTCGCTATGTCGCATCCACCCCGTATATAAAATTATAATAATGTTCAAAAACCCCATTTCAACTGTAAATAACATAGGGTTTTAGCTTGGTAGAACTTATAGGTATTATATAGCTTCCTTCTACCGCCATGCAATTTGGTGACCTCCCTTTATCTACCCGCTGAACGACCGATATTTGAAATTTGAAACAACACTCTGTGTGTTGTTTCAAATGGGCCCCGATGGCCAAATCTGCAACTATGTAGATTAGCAAAATGTACTCCTATAGGCTGATTTTGTTAAAAAATAAAATTGTGTGACGCACTTTTAGTTTTTATCAAAACCAGCTTTTATCAAATTTGGCCATCAACCTTTATAGGACATAAAGGCTGATGGCCAAAATTTTTAATTATTATTAAAAAATATTTTCTATTACAAAATGATCATCAAAATAAATAAATCTGAACATTAACCACAGTACTTCTAATTTTCGATATTCTTATTCCGAATACGTTTACCATAATCTATTGAGCCACAAAAAATAATGCTACCATTGTTTACATTTCGAACACGATCTTCTAAATAAAAATATTATACGAGGGTAACTTGATACTTTGACGTTTTGTATCACAATTTATTTACGATCGGCAGAATGGCTACCTCCGGTATTTTATAAGAAAGCCGACCTAATTGGTGAGTGACGATCACGCTAGGTGGCGTGACTGACTGTGGTGACAGTTTGAATTCTTAATTACGTAAAATACGAGTAAAGTAATTGGCGCACCCACTTCAATGATATCGGTGTTTGGCTTTGGTTTGTCCAAGAGGAATGACGTAATTAAGTGATTGGGACTCATTTGCAAATTGATACGTTTTATTATATTATAAAACTGCCAATGGATATTCGACGACCGGATGGCGGATTGGGTAGTGTACCTGCCTGAGACGCTGAGGTCGCAGGTTCGATTCTCGGTTAAGACAAATCTTTGTGTGCATGAACATGGGGCTTTGTCTTAGTCTAGGTGTTTCTATGTATAAAAAGTATAAAATGATAAAATTATTTTTTTATAATTTCGCACTCTAAAAATGTACTACTCGCCCATGAAACTTTAAATGAACGTAAAATGAGTTAGAATCATTATTTTGTCATTGTAACTAAAACTCTTGCTATTGGTTTATGTTTACCTATATTTTATTAAAGTATTATAATATATATTTTACTATCTATGGATCAGTTACCCTGCCCATTGTATGTGTCATTAGTCCTAATAGTTCAATAAATTAAATTAATGAAAATAGCTTTAATACGTACATATATGTGTTTCAAATATATATCCTCAGTTTTAATACCATAAAATAAAAATTATTTAAAATTAGCAAGTTTTACTACTCTCATTGGCATATTTCAACATTTTAATCTACTTAATAGCTAGTTGGTTAAATAATAATAATAATAAAATATATTTAATCAAGTGACTAATGAATGACTCATAATGTTAGTAGAGCTTATATACTATGTTAGTAAACGATACAATTAGAAACTTATTATAAAAAAGCGAGATGAGCACAAAGCGGCAGCCGGTATGCAGAAGATCGCAGGTTCAAATCCTGGCGGTCCCATAATTTTTCAACTGTTACTTAGTATAATTGGCTCAGCAAGCTTATTTAAAAACTTTCTCATAAGAAACAATTTTTAAATATTTTTTTATTAATTGGATATGCATTATGTCATATATAGTGTTATTTTTGTATTTAATTAATTTCCTTATTAGATCATGCTTTAAAATGTCTGGCTTGACAGTGAGATTTACTAATGCATAAGACTTGAAACTAGGTCACAACTTGAAGGCTGGTTGTAAACTAGTAATAAGCTTGTCAAGTAAAGGTTACCACCCTTGAAATATTTAACACGGTGGCATCTATTTTAGTTGTAGTTAGTGGGTACTGTAGCACTGCGAAGTCAAAGGTAAAAGCTAAAATTTGCTAATAAATAAATAAATAAAATAAATATTTCACAACTCACACACAACGCCATCTAGTCCCAAACTAAGCAGAGCTTGTACTATGGGGTTTTTTTTTTATACTACGGCCACAGCGAACGGACGTGTAGTCCACCTGATGGTAAGTGAAGTACAGCCCATGGACATCAACAATCCACAAAAGCAGATTATAGATGCGTCGCTGCAGATGAGGACTACGGTGTTATGCCTCATGTGGCAGTAATTTCAGAGCCTGATCTCACCACCATACCGGAACACAGCAATGGAAGCACTACTGTTTGGCGGCAGGTTAAAGGTGAGACGGTGCCGCCCTCGAGCTCATTCACAAGAGCTCTACCACCAGTAAAGGCTAAAATTTGCTTATAGTTTATCAGTGTGTGGCCTAAGAATTGATTCCTTTTGTCTATATTACCCACAGAGGTATAACCCTCACTTCATCTGTTATGTTTAAGTCTCATAGGATAAGGTGTGAGCTTATAGCCATGCACAGGGTCAGATTCCAACTTCGTGCTGCTATTGAGAATTTCAGAGAGAGAGGCACATACGGTAACCACTAGACAAACGAAGTAATCATTGTCATTTACTTTACACAATTATAATTTTGTTTATATAAGCAAGAGATGGTTAGTTTTTGTGGATAGAGGCTTTACAAATAACGGTAATAAAATTGACACCCGGTATTAATTATGAAGATCATAACTTAATCATTTTAAATTTAAATAGCAAGCAAACAAAATAGAAAATATTATACTTACATTTAAGCTACCGTTTTGCATCGCTTTATACTATAATACTTTATAAACATGAGAAACGAAATTAAATTAAAATAGCGTATCACCTTGAACTACCAAGTCAAAGACACCACCAATGTTTACTTTATACCAAAATTAAAAGATTTAATTCCTAAAACCAGACTTTACAAATTGTATCACGCACATTAGTAGATCCTGCCCAAAGATTAAAAAATGGATGCGCGAGATATCTTTATCTCGGTCATAAATACCAGTTTTGAAAATGCTCTTACTGGAATATGATAACATCTCAAGCTTTTTATACTAAAAAGGGGTGTGAGTAGAAAAAAAAACATAAAAGTAGGGTCCTTGCCCCGTTGACGGCCACAACGAGTTTTATTACATACGACATGTTGACGAATAGGGCGTAAAATGCTACGGCGTAAAATTAAGTAGACTATTGTTTATTTTTTAGTTAATACCTAACCTGGTGACTTCTGCGATATGCTTTTTAATTTTACATAGTTTACAATTATCGAGCCTAAAGTTACAAAGAAAAATCTAAATCTTATAGGTACTTTACTTACTTTTTTTACTAGCCGACAGGTGTGTCCCACTGCTGGGCAAAGGCCTCTCCCCATGTCTTCGAAGTCTTTCTGTTATTTGCTATCTCTAGCCAATCGTTCTGAAATGCGTCCTAGTCGTCTCGCCATATCCGTTTGGGCCTTCCTCGTCGCCATTAACCGTCACGTGCGACGTCAGTTGGTCGTTTTTAGGCCCACCTCTCTAGACTCATTACTCTTACTTTAGTAACGAATACTCTTATCAGACAACTACAAGTATTATCTTATTGGGAACAACGTCTTTATTACATCTAATTGTTTAATTTGTTTTAGTAAATGTTGCGTTTTGTTCAGTTTTGCAGCGTGTTTCATTTTACAAACAACCAATCATTTTGTTTAACCTACCCATTCTACACCATTTTTATATTCTATGTCGACTTGGGCACGGCATGGCAAGTATTGCGTGACAAAATAATACTGCACGCACGCTGTCAAATGATAACTCCACGTCTATCAATTTCCAGAGGAATGGAACACTGCGGTGTGCTTAAACTTTATTATGGCGTTTGTAGATAAGCAGCCCAATTGTATTATTCATTCAGTGACTAATAAGGTCACCGTTTGTTTATCCTCATATTAAACATTTTGGGTCACAACACTGGATAATTAATTAATTAACACGCTTATATTAGCTTCACCTGTATGTTTGTTTGTTTGTTTGTTTGTTTGTATGTAACCGACTCCTTTGGACTCGATTTTGACCCACTTTAAACGGACAGATTTAATTCAAACTTTCTACACTTGTAAATAATCAGCGACAATATAATAATTTCATAAATTTATCTCATTATCCTGATTAGGATCGCCAGGATTAAAAAAAAACTAAAAAGTGAAAAATAAATATAGTTTAAAAAAACTAAAAAAACACGCTTTTAAAGCACATCAAACTAAAAAGTGAAAAATAATTCTTATTATAACCTGAAAATAATAATAAACGAAAAATACTAGTACTATTGTGAAAAAAAGCGTGGGTCGCTCGATAGACGAAAAATATGGCACAGAGCGCCCCACGCTTTTTTTCACAATAGTACTAGTATTTTTCGTTTATTATTATTTTCAGGTTATAATAAGAATTGTTTTTCACTTTTTAGTTTGATGTGCTTTAAAAGCGTGTTTTTTTAGTTTTTTTAAACTATATTTATTTTAAATACGAATACTGAAATTATTTTCGCACGTTCCAGTAAAATTCAATGTTAATGTTATAAATGGTTTTGACTTCAAAATTAATGAAACCAAGATACAGTAAATATCGCATATTTTTAACGTTTTATTTTGTAAACCTGACAAAATGGGTTTTAATTTATGAAAATAAATGGAATATCATATTTTATTTTTTAATTTTACCCCTCACAAGTAAACATAAACGGACTGCAATACTGATAAAAAGAAAGTGATAATGGAAAATCTGATCTGTAATATTGTTTGTAATTCATCTAACCTGTGTACTTGTCTTTCTCTAAATAACTGTGCCCAAAATAGTATCGACTTTGTACACAGTTTTGATGTCAGAAATAAAATTTAAAACTTTTTATCATATTTTTAATTATTTTGTAAACAATCAACTGCCTATTCAAACTCCTCTAGCAGCATTCATAACATCAACACAGGAAACATAATAAGTAGCCGCAGAGGGCAATACGTCCTCATCATCATTATTAATGGGAACAAATTAAACGTTGTTCCTCAACCGAGATTTTTCTCTCCCTCGCAAATTAAGTACAGCGAACGCTACTCAGGCCAGATTTGAAATTTAAATTATATTAATTCTACTATTTAGTATTTGAGGACCCTCCTCTTAGAGTTTGAGGTTTTAGAATGGGATTATTTTTATAACGTTTATTTTTATAGAATTTTATATTAGGCTTACCGATTATATGGTTTGTTAGTAAAATATTAAACGGGAATTAAGTTGCTAAGTTCAGTCTATTAAAAAAAACCTAATTTTAATTGTTTATCTAAATGCCGCTATTAATTAGCATAGTTGCTGCATTTTTAAAATGTTCAAATAATATAATATAAGATTCTTAAACAATACTTTTTAAACAATATCGTTGGTATTTTAAGTGGAGTTTTAAAATAAAATTCAATTTCTTCTTAAAGCCAGCTAAGGAAAACAAAGTGTCTCAACCGCTTATCGTCCAAGTTTAGTTTTAAGACCTGAAAGATCCATACTCAAGTAAGCTCCATACTTGTTAACTTCACCCTAATGTGCGGAGTTGTTATCTTAAGCATAGCACGCTACTACCAATGGCTGCTTTGCAAACTTCTTGTATGCTCTGTTTCATCATTTATAAAGTTGGTCTGATAAAGTGGTAATTTAGCGATACTGAGTCAAAATAATGTAAAAGTGTATTTAGTTTATTTTAGAACTTTAGGTGTATGATTGATTATTTTTAATCTTCACCATATAAATATCTTTCTATTTTATTATACAGTTAGAGATGTCAATCATATTTATGTTGTTTCTTTCGCAGATTTCTGTTAGAAATTTGCGGCCATAGTATTGGCCCCGTCAAGCGAAGCAAAGGGCACTAACTACCTTTACTCTAAGTGTCTCGTAAATTTGAGACCACATTTTGATTTAGATTATACCAGATAAACGATATTCTCAGGCAGGATTATGATACCAGTATTAGACTTAAACAAACTAAAATATACACAGTTTCAATTCAACAGCTTTAATACTTTAGATTTAATTGATATCTAAAAACACTCAATTTTCATAAGCTGGAATATGTACAAAATATGAAGCTTAGCCATTTTTCTATGCTATATCCTGCCATGTGCGATGTTACATGGGTGTAATTAATATAAAAAAATAATGACTCTTCTGTAATACAGAAGTTCTTATAGAAACAAAACGGCCAGGCCACATATTTGCACTAAGGTGTAGAGTTTGTGAAGTTAGGGCTTGTAAAATGTATGTAGAGGTAAAAGCTTGTCTCTACACGACATTCGATAACTTTATGACACCGTCTGGCAACATTTTACATGAAAATGTTTCGGTGGGATATAAATTGTTGTAATGAAATGTTTTGTTTTGGCCTCAGAATACCTCCTTGCGTAACACCATTCAGTAACATTGTAGCCAGTAAGCAATTATTTTGAAACGGGCTAAACAACGAAATGAAATTTATTTATCCCCAAATCGAATTCGTTGACAATGCTTACTCGATTCTGTTTCATAATTGCTTGAGAGAGTTGCTTATTTGCAAGTGACAGGTGGCGCGCGAGTAATTGTCGCCTTGGGTCAAAACTGTTGAATGCTTTGGATTTAACTGACAATTGAAATATCGTCTTATGAATATATTTTCTGAAAAGAATATTTTTCTTAAGGGATTCTTACAAGTTTTACAAGACCACCTTAAAATTTAACACTTCTTTGATTTTATATTATACTATCAACAAAGTAGATTGATGATGACAATTTTCGAGTAGAAATTTCCTACACTAAAGTCTAAATTCGTTTGTTACATTAACAAATTTCAACCTTATGGACTTTGACAATTTAAAAGGCAATATTTGTCAATTGGGTATTGAATCAATTTTGCTGATACAATATATGCATAAGTATACATATATATAAGTATTCCGCAGATACTGAGGAAGTAGGGGCATTCTTAAACAAAAATAAGTAATGTTTTGTTCCAAGATGGTAAATCTGAGTCGTTAATTTCATACGTCCCTTGAGGATAGCGGCTCTTAATTTTCTGAGGGGAGGTTCAGGTCTACGTGATAATGAAAAAGTGTTTTGCATTTAGATGGGAAAACAACAATCTCTAATGGAATATTTGTTATTTTTAAAAACAGAAGGCCTACATTTTGATCTGATTCATAATGAAAGAAACTGCCATTAGTTTTATGTAGGCTTATTTGATACTAAAACATTCGAAAAATGTTGATCTCCTTAAGATATGTCAAAGGTTTTCGTTTTTCACTGCATTTTGATTTAAATTGGAAGTGATTAGAGCATAAATACAAACAAATATTTGGACTTTTATTTATAATTACAACAGGCCTAAAGTCAAAAATTACCACAAACTCTTCAGAAGGGAGACAATTTTCATATTTTTACCCACGGTGTGTGACTTTTTTATAGTAACGGCTGTAAAGGGTGGCAAATTAAAAAACGTGAAGCCGACTTTAAAGAAAGAAGAAGAAATAAATATTTATGAAAAAGATGACAGTAGCATTTAATATAAATTCAAATTACCAGTACTGTATCCAATTAACATTGTAGACGAATACTGGCAATTAGAAAAGGGAGCATAAAATATCGGGTTCTCTAATTGAATTGTTTAGTAGTTTAATTACGTACCTGAAAGAATGTAAAGTACAAAACAAGACTCTTAGCTTGTTCAGGAATGAAGAACATCTATCTAAATAAAGTAATTAGTAACGTAGTTTAGCGTATGCGCCTCTCATTACTAGGTCTCAGGTTCGATTCCCCAATTTCACAATAGCAGCACGGAGTTGGATTTGTGCCCGGAAGATGGCAAAAGGCTAATACAAAACATAACAAGTGAAATTCGGGTGTTGACCTGTGGCAGAGGTGAACAACACCCATATTTCACTTGTTATGTTTTGACCCTTCTGGGTAATATAGGCGTGATGTTATGTAGGTATGTACGTAGTTTACATACTTTGTTACCTTAGAAACAGTAATAAAGTGAGTAAAAACTTCAAATTTATCCTGCTGTACAGGATAAATTTGAAGTTTTTATAATATAATCTTCAAACTGCACAGAATAAATCTCTTTTCGTTGCGATACTATTTAAAGAATTTAATATGAGAAATTCTTCTCTTCATCTTCTAATAATTATTATTCTAATAATTATTATTTTGAGTTTTTTCTCAAAGCTTGTATATTTTTTTTAAAGCATTTTTTAGCTTTGCTATGCCTTTTTGTATTTTATAATATAATATTAAAGTTGAAAAATTAAGAATCCAGCAGGACTCGAACCTGCACCCCCTGGGTATATTCGGGTAGATTCGTATGCTGCTGGACTCGAAATTTCTCAACCATTTTTGTGCCAGCGTCATAGGTATACCGTCATAGGTAATAATACATAATAATATATACCTTAGCTAGACGAACCTTTCTTGGTTTTAAAGCTTGTATATTGTCCAACAAATCATTTCAAATAGTTTAGGATTATTATTTAATTATAGTGGTAAGAAAATGTGGGGATATTTAAATAAATGCAAATTTAGTTCCTTTGGCTGTGTAAACACTATATTTTTTTTATTTACGCAAAAATCGTTTAATAAGCTACGTAATACACACGATTTAAATATTTTGAAATACGACACCGCTGTTTGGAAAACCTTTAAGTTCCTTTCGGTCTTTGTACCCTGCAAAAATGTGACAAAGAAAGTACACTTGCCTACACATGTGGTAGCAGGTAGTGCGCTTTTGCGGTTTCATTGCGTGCAGGAAATTCGTGAATGGAGCGGGTGGGCTCGCGAGATCGTTTAGGCTAAGGCTTTTTGTATTCCCACGGTTGTCGCCGTGACCATTGAAGGGTTAAGATTGACGTGATGGTGATTTTTTGTTATTGCTTCATTTATAAAAGAGTCTTTGTGAAGGTAAATAAGGAAATGCGTGGCATTTGCGTTATGAGGCAGTTTAATAAAAAAAGTTGTAATGAATTTTACTGCTTGATTATGAGATTTGTATATTTGAATTATCACGCAAATGGGTAGTGATTCGTCATAAGAGAAGCATTGTTATTTTGTTATATGATTGACATTATATATTTGAGATTTTAGTGTTAGCTGAACAAGAAATATCACTTACGAAATGCTAATACAGAGCTCGTTTTTCCTTAGGATTTTATATTTTAGAGGTAGTTTTGAATTTATGTACACGTAAAAATATTATTTAATCACCGAATAAATCTTAAAAAGAGACCATTATGTAGAAATAACTTTGTAAGTTTATTATAAAAAGTCTCAGTACATTTAAAAAGATTCCACTTGCTCCAAGAGATAGTTCCCAGCCATTAACCAACTATTAAGAAAAACATAAAATAACACCGACACAGCTTCCTAGTGTAACAGGATTTTTGCTTAGTGAGAACTCGGGGCAAAAACTGATAATTAAATCTAAAATGCACAGCGATGTCAACAGATGGCGTACCTAAGTATCTACCTGAATGTTGTGATTTATCTCAGGTGAATAATTACGTTTCATATTACACAGATCCGGTGTTTTGAGAATGTGATACGAGTTTTATCTTATTTCATTCCGACATGTTTATTAATTCAAAAGATTTGCCTTGTTGTTGAGCAACTTTCTAGACTATTGCTGTTTATTTAGCCTGATTTAGTATTACCTTTTGGATACTTTCAGCATATATTATTAAGGACCGTGCAATATATACCAATTAATATTTATTCGTTTCATTATCTTGACATTATTTGAAAAATAAGTGGTATGTTCATTTTTAGTTTTAGTTACCTCTTGTGCGTAAATTGAAAGTTGGGTAGCAATTAAACTATACAAGAATGTACAGTATGAATCTCCAATAAAATAAACACCATAAAATACGACACATAGATGCTTTAAAAGTGATTGGCCAGTTTAGATAATTTTATACTGATCCGAAGCGCTGCCAAGCAATACCGCATTTTGAATAACTACTGAATAACCATTTATCTGCTTAAAAGCAATATTAAAGCTTTACACTGATATCAGTCAGCGTCCATTACATAAAATTGAGCTCTTTTCAATGATCCTGATATTTATAATCACCGCATTCAGTAGGCAGATTGTTGGCTCGAATAAATAAGCCAGCACGACTTCTGATATAATCCCGTATTAACTTTTACGAGGCTCACTGTACACCCACAGGTAGGAAATCGTAATATTTCGTATCAGGCGCGCAAACGTATACATAAAATCATTTATGCGTTTCATTCAGCGACATATCACAAAAATCTTTAATCATTCGTAAATCTTTATAGACTATAAATTGCGAATTATTACGAAATCATAAAATGTTAGCAGCCGCTTTCTATCCAATTTTTAGCGTCACTAAATCTTTTATGAATTATAACAAAAGTTCCGTATTAGAAAAATCGTCACGCGCCAATAATAAAACCCATACAAACATCACTTTTATTGCTGAGCGGTAAAATACACAAATCGCCAAAAAAATCTATGCATGCTGGCTATAAAATGTAAGGACAGGGGGGCCAATAAAGAAAACGGTATATTAGGTTCTGAAAATAAGGGCTGTGCCACAAATGTAGTACGTTCTGCATGACTTTTATCGGTCATAAAACGGGATAATGTGTCGGTATAAGTGTATTTCGGAATGGTACAAATTTAGACAGGAGAGGCGCCGCGGCCCGGTACTCGATATTAGCCAATATGTAGCCACATTCGATGGCTTGGAGGTCATTTGCACTTTCAGACTGCGATATTGTTGGGTTGGGAATTGAGTGGTTATGGAAATGCGTGAAAAATAGGAAATAATAATAAAATAAGGGTTGCATTGAACGTAGGTCTATAAAACGTTATCGCGAAGTGCCCCTTCAGAAACTACGCATGTGAAATTTCGTAGTAAAATACCTCAATGACTTTAGTGAACCTTATCTTACGAGCGCGAATAAAACGCAGTATTACTATGATGTGAATAAAACCTTTTGTACCGTAAATTTTAAATGAACGATTTTACTAAAACTACCAAACATTTTGTCGATTCATTTCTTAATAGCTCGTTTCTAAGAGCTGTAGCATTTATTGTGCGTTTTTGCAATGCAGTAAGCATTATCACCGATTTTTTATTAGCCGGCGAATCATACTCAGGATACTAAAAAACATTATACAGAGATGGTTAAGTCGTCTCACACGTCAGTTGCATTTATTACGCAACTGTCAACCAATTAGACTTCAAAACTCAATCAACCGAACATAAATCTTGATAAGCAATAAACTTCTGACAAATTTACTTTATAACGTACAAATAACGGTAATAAGTAACACTATGAGGCAATATACAGGGTGCCACAACATTTCACACCTCACTTCTCCGTTCGACAAATAGGTGACGATGGGATACAACTCATTTGACACTTACCGGTGTTGGTGGTACAGATTATTTATAGATACGATAAAAATAGTTTTGGAATGTGGATCGGGAAGTTTTGGATGCTGTGGAGTACAAGATAAATTAAAATGTTGTAATAGGTATTGTCTAGAGGATTTTAAGTAATTCAATTTCACAAAGAATAATAGGAACGGCTTACTAAACTCTTCAGTCCACAAAATAATGGCAAAAGCAGTGGAAGAACATTTATGAAAGGTATCAATTAATATATAACATTTAACAACGATGCTACTAAGGACTAGTACCAAATATTTGAATATAATAACTATATATTGGGCGCCTACTACATAATGCAGCAAAAATGTGCTCATTATAATGTTCAACTTTAAACTACGATGCTACGATATAGTATTCAATCGTCAAACTTTATCAATTTTTCATTGGTAGAATAAATGTTGTAAAAATGCGGCCATTACGAAGTATGTGTAGGGAACCTTGAATGACAGGTTAAGGAATAGTGTGATAAGAGATCGTTGTGGTTTGAAAAATGATAAAGTGACTAGGATTGAGAAATGTATGCTTATCTGGTTGAATCATGTTGAAAGAATGGATAGAAGTAGGAAAGTGAAACAGATATATAAGACAGATGTGGCTGGAAGTACTGGAAGAGGTCTTAATGGACAATTACATAAGGACCACATAAATGGCGTCCTTCAGCAAGGAGAAGTAAAAAGTACATGAAACCGGCGAGTATGTATGACGAGATATTGAGAAAGTGAAAAAAGAATCTAAGACGCAGCACATGGCGTTCCATCGTGTCTGCTTTCCCCGTGTGATAGAGGCGTGATTATATTATTATGTATGTACATTGGAGGCTATAAGTTTTTTTTTTTTTGAAAAAACATAGCCTCTACGACATTTTTAATTTACCACCGTGAGAGATAATACTCTTAATCACATAGTAAAATTATTTGTTACACTATAAGGCTACTGCTCGGTGCAAAATGCGTGAGTGATAGGAATGTAAAGCGTCACTAAGTGAACAATAACGTCGTGAAACACGTGGAGCGGCGAAGTAAGAAACAACGCAATCCTTGTTGTCAATTCGCTGCACAGTCTAGTTATCATTATTCTATGTTTATGTCACGTTTATAGAATGTGATATAATTTAACAATAAGTATTATTTACAATAAAAAACTTTTGTAAAAGACAGTTTCTGTCTTGAGCTTAAATATTTTGATATTTATATTATATACTAGCCGACTAGTCGCCTTTAATATAAATGCCAATAATCTCTTATAAGAAAATCTAGTTACATAGCTTGTGACGCTCTGAAATATACTGCATGTGGTAGTGCGACGAAAAACACAAAATAAACATGTAATGTTATTTACCTGTAATAATCATCGGCTGGCCGTCTTGTCGGTCGAACCCGAAGTCTCAGAAGGTCTCTCTAGAACTTACCAATTAATATGAATTATTTAAGTGTGAATTCGACAATCTACATCCCTCAGCGGGTTTAAGCGATACCCTCGTACTATCGTAAGCTATAGACACCACTGTATGCATGTCTGGGATGGCACTTCTCGTGGGTAAACGTCGCAAGGAAAAGTGTTATATTTTCCAGTACTTGTTTATTGATATTTTCATGTAATCTAGGTATGTGGCTTCATTCGTAAAGCTACAGATACTTTAAATTTTATTTTGTTTGTAATTTGGTCACTATTTTTCTCTTGTAAAGTTTTTCAGCTGTTCAAAGTATGCAAATAGTTTCTTTTGTTTGAATGGTATTGAGATGCTTTGAGGCAACTCATCGCAATTAAAGTAATAAGATTACGTTAATAAGATGTCTACGTAATCTTTGTAAGTGCTTGATAAAAGTGAAGGCTTTAAAAGTGTTTTATTGTAGTGTTGGTTTTTATACAAATACAAAGATACATAGGTATTCATTTTGTTACCTTGATTATAAAATACCTACATGTCAAATAAACAGATATAATAGTAATCTTAGGTGCCCAAATTAAGTTAAAACAAAGTTTTTAACACGCTTATATTAGCTTCACCTGTATGTTTGTTTGTTTGTTTGTTTGTTTGTATGTAACCGACTCCTTTGGACTCGATTTTGACACACTTTAAACGGACAGATTTAATTCAAACTTTCTACACTTGTAAAGAATCAGCGACAATATAATAATTTCATAAATTTATCTCATTATCCTGATTAGGATCGCCAGGATTAAAAAAAAACTAAAAAACACGCTTTTAAATAACATCAAACTAAAAAGTGAAAAATAAATATAGTTTAAAAAAACTAAAAAAACACGCTTTTAAAGCACATCAAACTAAAAAGTGAAAAATAATTCTTATTATAACCTGAAAATAATAATAAACGAAAAATACTAGTACTATTGTGAAAAAAAGCGTGGGGCGCTCTGTGCCATATTTTTCGTATATCGAGCGACCCACGCTTTTTTTCACAATAGTACTAGTATTTTTCGTTTATTATTATTTTCAGGTTATAATAAGAATTATTTTTCACTTTTTAGTTTGATGTGCTTTAAAAGCGTGTTTTTTTAGGTTTTTTTTAAACATAAAACTTAGATGGTAATAAAATCTTCCGATCTGTACTTTATTCTACACTTTTGGTCTCAGGTAACACACTTATCATTAATAACAGCCGCAGGTATCTAAGGAAATAAAAATACACCGCCGCAAGCCAACAATATAGATAGCAATCGGAACAAATACACTCGGTCTGAAAGCACCCCATAAAACCAACATTACAAACGTTAGATGGGTTAATGACATCATATTTTCCACTATGTTTTGCGACAATCGTTAAATGTTGATATTAGGTATTTCAAACGCTGGCTGTAATTTGCGAAGCGGGACATAAAATTAAGTTAAAGGCCGTATCGATTGTACTATAGGCATTGTGGGGGTTAATTTATCGGTTTGTTTATGATGTCTGTTTGGATATGGTTGATAGTTTTAGTATCGAACTATCGATCGGGTATAAGGGCGTCTACAGACGAAATCGAAATTCGAAATCTGTCATCATACCTTTTTTCATTTTATCGGTGATGTTTGGTTGAACCGCACCAAGACAGACTGTCTTAGTGACGTCTATCCTTCAGAAAGAGCTTAATGGGTATGGAAATATTTAATCTTTAAGTTTAGCATTAGTTTGCTGTTATTATTTATTAGAAAACTAGGTTTTGCCCGCGTGAATTCCGATGTTTTTATGTCGTGTAGGTTCTGAGCCGAATTGCATGATTTTTTTATTAAATGACAAATCTCCCATAGAAGCTTACACCCTCTAATTTACCCCCTTAGAGACCAAATACAAAGCTAGCATCTACAAGTTTTTAAGTTAGACCTCCAGCTACACAACTGTTGAAACCGAATCCAATTCCATGCAGCAGTTTTTGCATGATGCCCGTACAAAATACAGACAGACAGACAGACAAAAATCTAGAAAAATATGTTTTGGCTTCTACTACTGTTATAAAGACCCATTATGATAAAGACATGAAAAATTTACAATTTTACTAATTATGATAATATGTATAGATATAGATGTGTATATCAGTTCCACAAGAGTTAAATACAACCTCTCGGAGTTCTACCGTCTGTAGACTCCACAACTATAACAGAAATTCTAAATGAATCGTGAACGGATACCAGAACGCCATAAAGTACGGAAAGATGGCAGAGAATTAGGAGTTGCAGACAGCACAGTTTATGATAGCAGAAAACGTTTTGAATTTAGTATAATCAACGATTCAAGCCCTATAGTATTTTAATAGCTTTCAGAATTTAATTCTATAAACTGTTTGTTTATTGTACATTCAATAAGATCAATTTCATATTAATACTGGCAACCTATCAATTCTGGGACCACGGCAATCGCCTACGCGCCTCGCGAAGGACTACCTACTTTTTCTCGAAGTGTTTCGTCGATATTTTGAGTACTTATAATATGAGTTGTGTTTCCAGTTAAATGAAATACTCAGGATATTATACCAGTACCAAACTTATTAAATGTACATAGTTTCAATTAAGTAGCTAAAATACTTTAGATTTAATTAATTTCATATATCCCCCGATTTCCTCACTGACTCACTGAGGATCATAAAAACCTATAGAGTACTTTCCGAAGATCTAGAAAGCTGAAAATTGGTATGTAAATTATAAATACTTTATAATTTACATACTGAAGATCTAAAAAGCTGAAAATTGGTATGTAAATTATAAATACTTTATAATTTACATACCTACCAATTTTCAGCTTTCTAGATCTTCGAAAAGTACTCTAGTAGTAGTGCAAAAACAACAGAAAAATACGAAACTTAGAATTTTGATTAAAACCCAAGTTCTTTAGGATCTTCGTTAAGGTCCCACCACCACACCTTTTAAAGTCCTAGAAAGCTGAAATTTGGTACATACTAAATAGCAAAAAAATCAAATTTAAACTTAAACCCCGTCTTCCCCGTAACCTCCTAATTACTGTTTGTATTCCGAACCGAAGTTCTTTCTTGAATAAAATATTATTTTTCTAATTTTAACTTGACGTATTTGTAAGTCAAAATGAAGTGAATTTTACATTTATCGTTTGGTTGATTATGATCATTACATGAAACTGATTTCAATATTTAATTATCTAATATAAAATTTTATTCTTTCTGCACTCTTTTCTTATAATATATCTCTAATTAAATGAAAACAAAATACCTCAAAGCAAATGTAGACTTTCATCGTATCAACTTAAAATATATTTGCTCCACCACAATATTAAACCAAATAAAGACATTCATAATGAACTCTCTAAGTTAAATATATTGCATTTGACCTCAAAATGTTATTAGCGTTAAGAATGATGAAGGTCGGAAAAGGGTAATCCTCAGGGAAACAATAGGAGGGATGAAGTACCGAAAGTTCTATGGAAGAGGTAACTGTGATTACGATTATTTAGTACCTCATAGTACGATATTGGAAAGTTTATTTGAGATACTGAAAACTACGAGAGCCCGAGGAAGGATCTGCCATCAAATAGTAGTGATGGCAGTATTCATATCGAGGTTGTGGTAAAATTTATCAGTCAGGATTGGCGTTTGCGTATGGAGTCGTTTGTGGATTTTATTTATAGTTAATTACAACGGCTTAAAGGGATTAATAATCTTAAAAATTAAATAATTCAAAACAAAATCATACATTTATGGATGTTTTGTAGATAGCGGCAGCAGTGGCCTTGGGGCTTGCAGGACATTGTCAGCCATTATCTTAGGCCATCATTGGTCAGTGACTTTTATAAGATAAAAGTTTAACTACTATTAAAAAAGAACAAAAAGTTATCATAAATAAATGTTTTTTTCTGGCAAAAAAGTGAATTAATTTAGTTAGATATTTTAAATCGAAAGCTGTTAATTTACACAATACACAGTAAAATTTGAATCAACCGACCCAGTTACCCAAACTGCATATTACCAGAAACTGTTCTTCATAACAAACAAATCATAAGCATAACAATTTGACGGCCCGCACCCATCAAACTCTATTGTTGTAGAGCATTCAATTTGAACGTCAACAAATATTTTACGGGCGTGCGAAATATCTATGCGTATGGCTGGCGCCGGCTTCATATTTAGCACATTCAATTTAAATTTGTATTGTTTATTAAGTGTTCATAAATCTTTTACATATTCTACTTAAAATGTATGATGTTGTATATAACTAACCAAAAATGTATTCACAAATTTTACTATTCTATACAAACATGTAAACTATTATTATTGAGAATACAGGTTCGTCACGTTATTTTAGCCGAGATATGTCTATACTAGTTTCGAATCTATTACGTAGATTCATCAACTGGGCGATTAATCGCAATTCGTCGCTGTCGCGCGACGTCACGACTGCCGTCTTCTCAATAATAATGTTTTCACCTCATATTATGTTAACTATTGTTTAAAATTAGTAAGTACATTTGCGTTTGTTCAGAGATAAACTTTGAAAATGGTATGTATGATTGTGGAGCTCTTATGAACCTACTAGAGAAAGGAAGCTGCATGAAACTGTATAGAGCTGATTGTAAACTAAATATTACCTACTAATCATAAAACCGCTATCATAAAACTCCATTGTTGCATAGAACATAGAGAATTAAAGTCAACAAATATTTTACGGGCGTGCGAAATATCTACGCTTCTATAGTTGGCGCCGCCGCGCCGGTTTTATGAAGCTAATTTATTGGTTAGCGCTGCCCAGCATAAATTCGATAATTTTGATTGATTGTTGCCATGACTTTTGGCGGGTAATCAGACTGGTTAAAATAACTATAAAAATAAACCATTGCAAATCGATATCTAAAGAAAATTCAGGAAATGGCACGAATAAATCATAAAAATAATAATAAAATTAGAAAACAATACTTTAATAAATATTTGTAAGATACTCCGTCGAACAAAGTTTTTATCTTTAATTATGAGGATGACGTTTATTTATGATAGGTTACAAAAAGGTTCTGGAATACCAACTATAAAGCTAGCCTTAAAGGTAGAAATTATATCTTCAACACTAAAATGCATGTTTGTTCGTGGCCATTTTATTAAAATTGTTTTATTAATAATTGAGTTTTACATAAAATAAAAAATAATTGTGAAAAACTGCGCTCCGACTAACATGCATTTAAGTATTTTAGATATGATTTGTCTATAATAATAGATAAAAACTTAATAAAATTTAAGTTAAACCCCTAATACTTTTGGAAAACAGCCAAGCAACTGTTCTCCTTTAAGCTGCACATTTAAAGCAAAACGAATTGTTAATACGAACACGACGTAACAAGCATGTCGGCAAGCCGATACATGGTATTATCTGAGACAATGGACGCTTGATTGGTTTAGTTACATGAAATAGACTGCCGAACCCTGCGCGGTATTGCGAACGTGACCGTACTGCCAGATCAATTTGACACTTTTTTGAACCTGGCACCCTTACCACTTTAACATTTCCACTGACCCAACGTACGTAACAAATTCTCACCCTTATTGCCAAACGCTAAGAAAAAACACCAACAACTTGAACTTTGACGCTGACTGAAATAAACTTGTGATTAAAAGCCTTAACGAAACTGTGGGACAAAATTGCCCGCTTGACGCTCTCATCAACATTCCTTAAAGAATTCTTATTTCTTATTTATACTTCAAGACGTCCGTCATGTCGAATTTAAAATATTGTCCATAAAACCATAAAATATTGCTGTATTCATTCTGTGTACAAAAGAGACTAAGCCGTCATCAATCATTGTTAAATATCAACAAATAATAAGGAAAATTTATGCAATAGGCGATATCACATCGAAGATCTTTCGTACCATCCCAAATGGTATTGAAAGCAATTATGAAACACGCACTCATTTCTCTGTTTATCGTAAAGATGCATATCTGTACGCCAGGCGTGAGACTCTTTAAAGAAAATAAATTTTAATTGGTGCACACAACTGAATTTTATAAAACATGTTACGACTTAATCGTCTCAGGATTGGCGGTTAATGAGCGTAAAGATTCTAAACGCATTAACAACGTGGGTAGTCCCAACTTAAAATTTGGATTGACGTTCCCAAAAACGTGGTCAGAATCAACAGGAAATAGTTGAATCAATTAAAATAATCACACAAAGCAATTCATCACTCTGTAATCGAAGATGCACCGTTAGTTTTTTAGCAGTTTATTGATGCAGACAAGTTTTAATGATCAAATTAATAGTGTACACAAAACGCACGCCAATAAAATCACTATATTATTAATGATTGAGCATGTAAGATGTTACTCTACAAAATAATTTTGAAAACAAAGCAGGGCCGATGATATGATTATAAATTTACATACCTCACCAGAATGAAGCTAATGAATTACGTTGGATATATGATAGGAACGATGCGGCCATTTATATGAAACGTAATCGAATAATTGATTATAAGAGTGGAACAATAAAGTGATTAGTTTAACAAAAAGTAAGACAATGAGTTATTATTCATTGGATAGCCTCCTATTGTTGGGCTTAAGATAGTACAAGAACAGCTATCTGACAGCGCGGGTCGTTGACCACTCATTCGTATCATTTGTTTATACGATCATCGAATAGATATTAATCTCCTAACGATGAGCATTCAGATTTTTCAAACAGATACCTAAAGGTTACTTCTTAAATTATATTTATAATTTGTCATCTTGTCTTTGTAAATAAAGTTTGGCGTTGATGTTAATGTAGAGTTGAATCGTTAAAGTTTCATTGAGATCATCGTCGTCTTGTGCCATTGTTACGAGTCTTATCTGAATAAGTGCTATTAAGACATAAAATTCCGACAACGAACAATAAAATCTTTTCCAATCAAGTAATTATTCGAATGCATAAAAAGCTGTGATTACGTTTATCATAAAAATAAAAAAGTTCGACGCCAAGTAATAAAAGTTAAAGCTTTGTTCTAGAATCTCGTTTTATGTTCTCAGGGCTTTATTTAATGCTGAAAAGTAATAATATAGCATTACAAACATGAAATATTAGTAATTTCATGATAACTTTTTGGAAATTAGCTTATATATTAACCATTTTACGAGTATATAGCTTTTATTCGACATCTTAACAATGTTATTATTAACCTCTCTAGTTTGATTGCAATTTTTGTATATTCCATTAAATACACTGTTACATTAAATCAATAAAATTTTATAAAAGAATATTTTTAGAGAGGTTCAATTACGTGTTACCAAAATAGCAATATTCAAACCTCCTTGGGACATAACCTTTTTCCTAAAAGCTCTCAAAGTATCACCCATTAAGTCATCTTTTAAAAACCGCCCAGCGTAAAGACTCGAAGAGGAATCTTTACGTTTCAAGTTAAGCTCAACATACAAGAACACATTTTACATTGAAGCTTGGCAAACACACATGTCCTTAGTGGCGACGCAAACGAGAAAAATATATCAGTATTTAGTCCCACACTTAATAAGTTGTTCGACGTTAAGCGGATTATTTCTCGGTCGGTGGAGGGCAATAAATTGTGGAATCTTTATAATTTTTAGTCGCCAGCCGATTCCTTTACGTCATAAATTGAATATCGTTAAATATGCAGTGACTTCAAATGCGTGCTTAAGTAGGCATTATTCGAAAAGATAAAGTCGTTAAGTTAGCTCGTTGGGTCGAGTTTACGTAAGTACTGTAGTGGATAGCCGTATAACTTTACTGCTTATGCTTGAATAATCCCTAAAGTACGATTGAAGATACCGAGCTAGATTTTATTATAACACAAAGTGAGATTCAGTGCTGTTGAAATCTTTCTAAGTATTAAAATAATGTTTTGAGGAAATCCTAGCTTACGTCAATTGCTTTTATAAGCTGATATTCATAAAATATACTTTTAATGCATAATTCAAGCTAACAACTCTATTTTTATATATAAATATTATTTCTTTACTTAACTTTAATGCAGACATTTCTGGCCATGACATTTTATTTAAAAAAACTTCCAACACTTTTATTCACATTTGTAGTAGCCACGACGTCATTTTTACTGGCCAATTATTTTAGAATCTGAGAATACCAAGCCTCTGTCTAATGTTAAAATAACATAACACCACGCCTATATTACCCAGAAGGGTGTGACATAGGTGAACAACACCCACATTTCACCTGTAATCCACCGGGCACAAAATCAACTCCGTTAAAATAATATCGTAGCAAAAACACAATGAGCTACATATCAATGATGTCGTATTAAAAGAATATGACGTAAAAATAAACTGAATCTATAATATTATTGACATACAGGCAAATGAATATTTATTTATTATTTATTTATTATTTATTTTGTTTTTTACAATTCAGAAACAATTTCGATCCATGACCTATAAGACACCATATCCCGTAGGATTTTTCTGTGTATAGCTTAATTTATTATATTAATTAATTAGAATAATACAAATGAGAATCAAGTATTGTTCTAGACGCCACTAACAATCACAACGATAGCACCAATAAACTATAGATCCAATAGAGTTCTATTAACATCTTGAACCTTTATTGGTATCGTGTCGTGCGTTTGTACCGCGGCTATAAACCCACATGCCCCTTATAATAGCTGTAAAATGTGTTACGTTCTATGCCTTAGCATCCCGCAGAGCCCAGCTTCGCGCCAGCATACGATACGGACTTTATAGCTTAATCTTTTACGCACCATATCTATAAATAAAATTACTAAACAATGTAGACCCTTTCAAGAATAGGAAAAACAAACAAAAAGAAATGACTCTATTTAGTTGTCATTTTATTTTGATGATATAGTTTAGGAATCAACTGTCATCTCCATTTAACAAAACGTCCAAAACCAATAAAAATACACCTCACACTAAAAAACAAATGGAGGACAAGCAAAAATTTTTATTTATACTTCGCCCACAGCGATGATGGTAAGTGGAGTACAGCCCATGGACATCAACAATCCACAAAAGCAGATTATAGATGCGTCGCTGCAGCTGAGGACTACGGTGTTATGCCTCATGTGCCAGTAATTTCAGGGCCTGATCTCACCACCAAACCGGAACACAGTAATGGAAGCACTACTATTTGGCGGCAGGTTAAAGGTGAGACGGTGGTGCTGCCGCCCTCGAGCTCATTTACAAGAGCTCTACCACCAGTAAAAAAATACTTAATTAAATAAATAGATAATTTGACATTGACTGCCTCGATGTACCTACTAGTGGTTTGAGTATGCGCCGCCTGCGTCAGGTAATTCACAATACATAATAATATGTTATGTTTACATTTCAACTCCGAGTAGCTCGGAGTTGAAATGTAAACATAACAGGGTGAAGTGTGGGTATTTAATACCTCTGGCACACCTTCTGGGTAATATAGGCGTGATGTTATGTTATGTATGTTTATAATAATTACTGATTCTAATCATGAATACCTAATGAAAAAAAATCTAATACCTCGCGTGGAATCTTAATGCTTATTGTCATAATGGTATTGGGAAATCATTTTAAAAAATGCGATGTTGATTTTTATTCAGTCTGATAGATTCTGTTATAATTAATTTAAATTAAGTATTAGATAAATCTATTATACAATTAACTTCAAAGCGATATAATTGACGTTTTAATTTCAATGAGACAAATCAACTTATCTTTTAACGTGTCTCTCTGGATTAGGAGGTCGTGATTCATGGCATTATTTAATAAACAGAGATAAAAATTTATGAACAAGGATGTTCAAGAGCGACACTCTTGAAAAACTTGAGTCATTTTCCTCAAAAACAATCAATTAAATGTCATCGCATCTTCACAATAAAAGTCCTATAAATCGGAATTAACCGTCGCTGAACTTTGTAGGTGCGTCTTCAAAAGCGTCTGAATTCCTATTAAAACTAAAATTAATCCTTCACGTTTCTTAAAACGCATCAAGTACGAGTGATGACCCAAAAAGTATACTATGACAGCGTAGTCGACAACTTACAAATGCAAGTTCCGATATTGCTGCCTTAAATATTGATACTGCTAATTTTCAACCCTATTTCTAACGGCACAAGGATGTAAATTCTCAAAAAGATAAAATGTAGAAGTAAAATGATGGTGGTTTTGTTATAGATGTCACTCATTCAAAGTTTTACGATCAACCTAATAGCGTTTTTAAAGCAGTTCCCGAAATCCTTGAAACGTGACTGGAGCGTCAACAAATTTAAAAATGAATCTGTCGGCTTATTTAATAAAAACCTTTGATGAGTTACTTTGAACTCGGGATATGTCGGTGCTTACAATTTGTCCGTATGTTTACAATAATTAAGTTTTATTGAAAGTGTTTGTTTCTCATATTAATAGTCATTTGCTTGAGTAGATATTATAATCAGGCAACTATTAATAAATATGTACATACACACAACGCCATCTAGTCCCAAACTAAGCAGAGCTTGTACTATGGGTACTAGAATAACTGATACTAATACATATTATACTTATTTCTTCTTCTTTTTGTTAATACATACTTAATATACATATAAACACCCAAGACAAACCTCTATGTTCATACATAAAGATTTGTTTTGAGCGGGATTCGAACCCGCGACGCGTCGCAGGCAGGTGCAGTACCCACTCCGCCATCCGATCGACATAACTAGTTTAGGATTTATACTCAGGCACCCTATGACAAGTTATCGGAAGCTATCTCCGTAATCAACTCGGATTTCTCGCAGATATCTGAATGGAGTGCTAATTATGGACTTAAGGTGAATCCCGACAAAACTCAGGTTATTGTTGTTGGCAGCTCCAGGATGATCTCTAAAACTAATTGGTCCCAACTACCGCAGGTGGAATTTAATGGTACTATTTTGCCAATTAGTAAAAAGGTGAAAAATCTCGGTCTCCAAATTGATCATACATTATCCTGGGGTCCTCAATTGCAAGAGGTTAGTCGTAAACTCTTCGCTTCAGCGGGGTCCTTACGAAGGTTACGTAATTTCCTTCCTACTGCCACTAAAGCAGCGCTTGCACAATCTCTCCTTCTACCAATCCTCGACTATGCTGATGTCAGCTATCTTAATCTCACTGAAGCCCAACTTGATAAACTTGAGCGACTTCAAAATTTCTGTATAAGGTTCATATTTGGCCTACGCAAATATGATCATATTTCTGAATTTCGAAAAAAGCTCAAGTGGCTTCCAATTCGTGCTCGACGGAATACTCATGTCCTTACGTTTCTCTATCTCTATAACGTTTTGTTTAATCCCGCGGCCCCTACTTATCTCAAAGAACGTTTCAAGTTCATTCATGACACACATTCAAAGTTCCTAAGGTCATCCGAAAACCTAAGACTGGATATGCCGACGCATTCCACAGATTTTTATGACCAGTCTTTCACTGTTGAATCCGTTCGCTTGTGGAATGCGTTGCCTGTTGCAATCAGACAAGCGGAAAGTTTGTACTGTTTTAAGAAAATGCTGTACGAACATTATCAAAAAAATACACCTTGAAATTGTATGTATTATATTGTATTAATATTAGTATATGTATATACATATATATATATATATATATCGCACCTCCGCTCAAATAACGTCACATCTCCAAAAACCATTTTTTTCAGGAGACACGTTTAAAGTTTACCTTGCTTAAATTTTTCACTTTTTGGATCATAATGAAAAAAGTAACCATTTTAGAAGAAAACGTTCTTCAGCGAGTTAGATTAATTTTTTAAGCTCTATAAATTCATATATTTACTAACCTGAAAATCCTGAAAAAAATGCGAAAAATCGCCGGGTTGTGACACTATATGTACAAAAAAAACAAAGTTTTACTATATTTTGTTTATTATAATGACACAACTATATTTCACTTCTTACCGAATACAATAAATTCTTAAATGTACTACACGTATCACACTAAGAAATGTCCGATTTAAAAAGACATAAAAATTTACGAACGTATAGCTGAAAAATAGATAAAATTCTATCAAAATTAAATAATTTATGTACTTGAAAACAAGCATATAGTTGCCAAAGTTGCGCCCATCTTGTTTACAATCATTCACATAATCCTTATGTAAGTCAGATATAGTATTTCCTCCATCAATGAATTTTCGTGTTGTTTGTGCTCAAAAATAATGGCTTTCTATCTTCGGTATACCTTTTATATGATCTCTTATATAATTTTTTATAGTGTCACCTCTATAGGTGATAAACATTATACTATTATAATGTTTACTGTGTTTTCCTCATTGATCTTCTTTGAAAAATCCTCCAGTAGATTTCTCTGTTACGGTTCTAATTGTTCTATCATTAATATCCAATGTATTTTTAAACATTGTTTTGCAGACCCTCTTTTATGAACTTTCAACTTCAAAGTAAAACGCATAGTTGATTTTTCGATATTTCTATGCTTTGATAGACTGAAACTTTATCTCTATCTGTTGTATGTGTTTGTGAATGAATTGTCTGTGTTTCTCTAAATCCCAGTAAGAATCAAAGATTTGAATTCTTATTTCACCGCTAAGAAAACAGCTGCATTTAAGTCTGCAACCTTCTCCACAACCTGCTTTGATTTGTTTCTTAGAAATATTTCGTCCGGACTTCGTTTGATAAGGTAATCCAGAGTTTCGTAAATTTTTTGTAATATTCTGCTTCCATTGTACTTCTACACGGCGTCTCTTACGTGTATTGAAATTTTCCTGTTTGTATTACGGTCTCGTTTAGTATTGGAGAGTGGATACTATTTAAATTAATTTCTTGGGAAGTAGAAGGCAAGAATTCATTGTTGTCTTGATTTGTTTGTTAATTAAGTGACAATAGTACAGAGGGAGATGTTGACGAATTTGTATTAGTAGAAGGAGCCCTAGAAGAGGCTGAACTATACTCTGTCCATTCCTTTATTTTCTTTTTGACAGATTACATTTAGGGATGCCTTCGCACGTTACTGATTCGATTTGAAATCATAATCGATGTTGTCTAAGAAGAACTTTCAATCGATTACTTACATCGAAATGGTTTTAGTTCATTATTAATTATTCGTTTATTAGTAGTTTTTATTATATGAAATAAATATACAAAATAATAATATAATAATAATGTCACATACTTAGTCTATGACGGTTTCCTAGTTACCTATGTTTACATTTTGATATGTCATTCTAAAATTTCGACTTAATTTCTTGCAAATAATTATTCATGGAATCATAATTATCATGATGATGATCATATATTATTATATTCTTTTTTTTATAAAAAATACAGACAATACACAAAAAAAAGTCAAATTATTCTTTTTCATAATGATCGATTTATTTCATTTCACGATTTGATTTATAGTCTGTGGTTGTTTGTTACAAACAGTGAACTTCCCTAAAAAGTGTCGCTTGTCAATAAAGTACATTATTATTGTAGTACATTAATCTGACAAAAAAAAACGGTAATTCATAGGCGTGATCTGTCAAAAAGAAAATAAAGGAATGGACAAAGTATAGATGATAATGAACTAGACGAGTATGAACCTGATGAGAAGGAACTTATGGATGAAGTACTAGATGATCCCTGACTAGGAACGCCTAGATTCTTGCTACACTTGTTAGAAGGTAACTTTTAATCATGATCTTTAACATAATCGGCTGGTTCTTCTCCCCCAGACTCGAGTTCTGCCAAATTACAGTCTTTATTCTTACTTTTACTACATTTTGCCTGTAAGTAGGGCATGTTAGTGGTAGGTTATATAATAATTTTCATTCTCTTTATTTGAGGTGTCACAATTGTGTTTTACTTTTGGTTGTGTATCTTCTGCCACTATAAACAAGTCATCAGTTACTGTGTTATGTTGGTCATTGGGCTCCAGACATAAAGATAATATTTTTTTGGATCTCGACATAGTTATAAATGAATTATAAACCGCCAAACTGATTACCACCTACAAACAAGACAAAAATGGCAATTAGTTAAAAAGAATTAGGCATTTCTAAGTCTTAAACCAAAAGAAAAAAATAATATGGCCTAAGAGAATTTAATAAATTAAAAAGCATAACGCATAAACAGTACATACTTGAAATAGTTTTATACTATTACTATATGATAATTTTTAACTAATAAATCAATCATTTTTATAACAGTCATAGTTAAAAATACTAGCACAACTGAATACGAATCAGTTTTCTTGCTGACACATAGTTGTATTTTGAGTTAACTCATTTATGAATAAAGACAAGATCCTACGTAAGTCAGTCTTAGTATCTAATTAAACGTATTGTCACATAATCCCGATCACATATACTGCCATACATTAGTATAGGTCAGTATTAGTGATAAACAAAAATGTTTATAATATAATTTGCAATCACATAAACTGTTGTAACTCAGTAAAGGTCAGTATTAGTGATCAATAAATATGTTAATTTTATTATTTCAATCACATATACTGTCATAACTCTGTAAAGATCAGTATTTGGGCGCAACAAATAATTTTATTGCGTTGTTTCACTCATATATACTGGCATTACTCGACAAGCATCAGTTTAATTGCAGAAAAAGAAAATAAATGTTACTTACTATACTAACAAAAACTGTCTTGAGTCGACACAGTTCACTTTTACCGAATAACGTACCTATGACCACCTCGCGCAAGTCGAAACATGACACTGTTTATGTTCACCGCGTCATAACTTTCGGTAAACATTATAACGTCACAAGTGTCATCTAGGGACAAATAATAGAACTACGTCTATGACGTTTTGTGAGCATAAAGAATGTGATATTCTGATAAGAATGGTACAATAAAAGTCATTTAGCATTTTATCGAGTTATGACGTTATTTGAGCGGATGTGCGATATATTGTATTATATTGTTATATATTATATGTATTATAATAAAAATAGCATATTAACTTATTTTAGTATTATACCTATTATTTAGCGCCATTTTAAGCGCTAAATCCTTCTTCATTTCTATCTAAACTACCTTTCTGTAAATCTTTTACACTAATGTCCATCCAAAGGTTGCCTGGAAGAAATCGCGTTAAGCGATAAGGCCGCCCTTTGTGCATAATATTGTTATTGAAACTTTTGTACGCAATGTATTTCCAATGTCTTATGCACAAATAAAGTTTTTATCTATCTATCTATCTATCTATCTATTTTAGGGCCAAATTACACAATATTTTTATGGGCTGCAGTTTTGTCTTACCAACTTTTGAACAACGTTGCTACCATTTATTACCAAAACAAACGTTTAAATGTGGGTCAACAAAAAACATGGCCAAATGTACTTAATGTACTGGTATCAGTGAAAGTTAAGCAATTTTCCGCAAATATATTTAGCGAGCACATTACGGGTGGCATTATAACTTCATTAGAAACCGACCGTGCCCAACGAGCCGTGGATCTGACCACAACTGGATTCACATAATTACGTATTATTTATTTTTAAAACAACCCAAGAAAATAAAATTTTGGACAATTTTTTATTTGTTTGGTGAAATTTGTGGACGTTTAATTGTGTTTCATTGTGTGATTAAAAAAATTTTTTCTATGTTACAATGTAATGAAACAGCTTGTTGTGCCCTGTTGAACAGTATGTGGCAACTATGGTTCCGTAGTACCTACAAGGAACCCTTATAGTTTCGCCATGTCCGTCTGTCCGTCCGTCTGTCCGAGGCATAGCGACGAAACCGTTGGTGCTAGAAAACTGAAATTTTGCATAAACATGTATGTTAACTAAACAAAGAAAGTCGTAGAATACAATTTGGAAAAATATTTTTTTTTCGGGTAGCTCCCCAACATGTAAAGTAGGGATGTTTTTTTTTTATCGCCCACCCCATAGTGTGGGGTATTGTTAGATAGGACTTTTAAAAACGTTTAGGGGTTGCTAAGACAGTTTTTTGATTTAGAGATCCGTTTGCGAGATAATTAACTTTAAAGAGCAAATTATTGTTCGAGTAGAGCGCACTCCCCCCTCTAAAAGCTAAACTACTGGATCCCAAAATCTGAAAAAAATTGTGTCGGTAGTACATGTAATGAACTTTAAAGGAAAACTCCATTTCACTCCATTAGTTCAAGAGGAATAGGGGTCCAACCAAAGTGTAAAATGCAGTTACTTAGAATAATTCGTGCAAATTACAAAAACCTTTGAAAGTAATGACTTGTATGAAGATGTTACTTGTTTAATACAGATAGTAAATCCCTTTTAAGTCGAAATATGTTGTTACGACTAGCTACGGAACCCTACTGCGCGTGACCCGACACGCACTTGGCCGGTTTTTTTTATTTACATTGCTGGGACAACGATATAAAAAATACTAAATTATGGAACTGGTAACTGCTTTCCTTTATATTATGACCAATATATTTTTTTTTCATGTAGCGTCAGCAAAAGAACAGACTAAACAAATCAAATCTTTCCCTTACTACAGAAATTTCGTCATTGCTTTACTGTGAGATACGTTGAAAGACTCACAAAGACCACAATCAACAGCTGTTTGAACTCAATCGGATAAATTACTTCAACAGAATAAATATATCTCAAAAGAAAACTCTTCTGCGGCAGCGATAAGTGGCATGATGCTTTCAATTCCAATAAAACTTTTCTGTTCAACGAGATTGCTGTTTCAATCTATGTAAATCAAACTTGTGTTTACTTTTAGCTGGCTCACTAAGCTGCTAGCGATGATGTGAATTCTGCGTGGAAACTAGAAAACTTCCTTTTACATCTGGCGTTCGTCTTTCCGTTTCATCATTTTGTTATTTTTTCCATTAGATAGTAAACCAGTTTCTTCTTATTTATTATAATAATTTCACAATTTGAATTTTCAAGGCTTAAAACCATTTTTTAGATGCGCTATAGGATAATAACCTACCCTTACCATATGAAATAATAGAAAAAAATATTACATAGTTATTTTTTTTTTATAAAGTATAAATACAGTCATAAGCAACCATATTACCGTTGATCTACGACATTGCCTGGGACTTTACAAAATGTTTTCGACTAAAAAATATTCCGAATTTTAAAATTGATTTAGGTATCAAATATTTTACTCAGGTAAGGTTTACTCACAACCATTCATGCTTCAATAAAAATTGGTTATTTGACTGCAAGTTTAACATATTGAAAATAACGCTAGTAAAGTAAAATTATTCTCGTACAAGTAACTAAATTGAGTGAAATAAAACTTTTTGGGTGTTTAATTAAATTCAGATTTATTTAGTTGGTGAAAATTGCAACTGCGCTTTTTCTCTTTTTATTTTACCAATTTCCGTTTTTGTTTTTTTGCTGTTGGTAGCAAATTAATTTGTAGTGTCGGTGCTTTTTGGGCGTTTTAACTATATAAAATTAAATTTGTTAAACGTTGAGCAGGATATGCAGTTATATTCGCAGTTATATCGATTTGCCAAATTGATTTCTTCGTTAGACTAAAATATGCTTTTAAAAAACTTTTATGGCACGTGTCAAACGCCTTTTTAGCTATTTTGGCAGGCAATTTAGATGTCTATTAGCATTCTTCCAAATCTTCGTTTATTGCATAGAAAGCGTTAACCACCAGATTTTTAAAATTCTCAAATGACTTTTTTCGACGTTCTTGATTAGACATAGCACAATTAAGTCTGACCTTGAAATCCTTGCAATGAACTGTGTTAAAATTTGGCAGTAATAGCGAGCTTTCATTTATGGTTTTAATCTTTATTTGCGTAAAATATTATAAGTACGGCTAATATTATAACATTCCCGCTGACGCACAAAATTTATCACCAAGTCAGGGAATCTGCTTTTTTGAGTTCAACTCGTCATTTCTTGTCATCAATCTATTAAAGATAATAAAAATACGGACAAGCTATCACAAGGAAACTCAGACTTAACAAACATCTCAGAAAGAGTTTAAATCATTGTGCATTAACCCCATCAAGATTATCTACCAGTAAATCAAATGTAAAACCAGCAAACGTGTACAAATCTATCATTGGATCGTGTACGGCTAGCTGGGAACTTCATTTCACAACGTAATCCGTTCAATTCAAGAGTTAGATGTGAACTTTACTGGCGAGCAAATGAAGTAAATTGGATTTGATTTCCGACTTCGGCTACCGTTTGTGATTCTACAGTCACGAATCTTTCTATCAGCGATTTAGAGGGTACTCTCATACGTGCAATGGGACGAGTTCTGGCGCTCCGATTTTAATTTAAACTTTTTACGAAGATGGGCTTTTATTTTGGTCGATAATATAATGCTTCCAATGTGTATTTGAGAGTTTCAAGTAAAATTAGATTGATGGATAGTGTAGTACATGTTATAGTCTAAAAAGTAAAACTATTAATTAGATTTAGTATTAGAATTTAAGTATGTAGGTATACATACTTTTAATATTTTACTTTTGTTTAATGACCACATATGTTAAAATTTAGTTATGTTATCAACAATGTTTTAATGTAAATTATGTAAATCGTATTATAAAAATAAAAATATTTATACCTTAATAACAAGAAATTCTAATTGTTAAAGTATAAGCTCATTGCAAACTTGACAGGTCTGAATAAATGGATTAAAGCGGTGGTGGTACTAAATTTCTCTATTAATTGCAGAAAGAAATACCTGTTTGTAACTTGGTCACAAGTAAAAGATTTAACTGTTTTTTTTTATAGCGAAGAGTCCCAGCCTAATCAAAGAAGAAAATAAAAACAATTCTGCAATCTAAACGACGCAGCAACGCGACTGTTCCAACACAGTCGTTCTAATGAAACTACACCTTAAACTACAATCTTACGGTCTCGCATTAGTAGTGTACCGGTGTAGTATTACCGGTCGAACATTAAACACTGGCTGAACGAGTGCATTGATGCATCCGACACGATAAAATGGATCGTGAATCCTTGCCGCAGATGCGATAAAATAGTCGTATATTCTGAGACGGTACCTTAATTAATTAAATCAAATCATCGTTATTGGGTTAATGTATTTTAAAACTCTTTGTTTACATTTTGGAATTTGTACGGAACGCGGATATTGTTACCTCAATGATGTTCTATTTTTAAAACGTGCTTGTACCTCAATATTTCTATCCGACTGATTTATAGCTTACACGTAATACTCATAAAAATACTAAACCAAAATAAATGTATGAAACTATTTTCAGGCAGCAAAATGGAAGCTATATATTACGAGGCTTTTAATAAACATTGTAAGGAGAATTAAATAAATAAATAAATATCACATAACATACACACAACGCCATCTAGTCCCAAACTAAGCAGAGCTTGTACTATGGGTACTAGAATAACTGATACTAATACATAATATACTTTTCTTTTTTTGTAAATAAATACTTATTATACATAGAAGTACCCAGACCAAGACAAACGTCCATGTTCATGCACACAAAGATTTGTCTTTTGCGGGAATCAAACCCGCGACCTCGACGTCGCAGCCAGGTGCACTACTCCGCCATCCGGTCGTCATTGATTTGTGGTTAACAAGAGTGAAAATCGCTAAAGCTAAGCTCGCTAAGTTCATGCTTGGTTTGTGGATGGGTGGTCTTTTTGTGCGTCTTCTATGTCTTGAAGACTGGAAAGCACACTAACCTACCGAGTGTAGTGATTGCGTATGGAAGAGCTTGGACACTATTCCTGCGTTGGGCAAAATAAAATTGTTATTAGTCATTTTTCCTGGAAATTCTTTGTATGTAGTAGTAAGATAGAATAAGAAATTCTGTCAATAAAACACCATGGGCATATTTTCTTGGTGATCTAAGTTATGCGCAATACTTTAAAAAATCAAATTTGTATCAAAGTTGTTTTTTTGTTTGCTACCTTTCGATAAGAAATGGTTTAGATACTAATTACAAAAGTAATTAAACAAAGGCTATACAGAATGAAAATCGCTTTAGTGTAACAAGACAGCAGTTAAAACCTTCAGTCACGTCGGCTTGCAATTAAGCCGTCGTTTCTTGGTCTTTCATGGCTATCACGAGTTCTTAGGGGTAGACTGCCGAGCGCCGTTTATTCATACTTACGTAATATGGGTGTCACTTTAATATTATTAAGTTTTTATCTATTTTTATAGATAAATCATATCGTAAACCCAAAAATGCATATTTGTTCGTGGCAATTTTGTTAAAATAGTTTTTATCATTAATTGAGTTACGTACAAACTGAAAAATAAATAGTTTTGAAATGGTTGACGACAACAAAGATGCATTTAGTGTTTTAGATATGATTCGTCTATTATATATAGTCCACCAAGTGCGAATTGGTAGACTTCACACGACTTCGAGTACTTTTTAAGCACTCTCAGGCACGCAAGTTTTTTTACAATGTTTTCCTTCACCATAAATACATATCTTCGAAAAGACGAATCTTAACGATTTATCGACAGTGGTGTGGACCGTGGGTTTGAATCCGAAATCTTCGACTTCGCAGTCCTACGATCTCCCACTCGGCTTTCGCAGTTGAGTCTGGTGTCTTAATATTAAAGGTAAACTCATATTACTTTTGTATAAAAAACAGACAAGCAATTGTTCCCTCTTAACCTGAATATATTTCTAGGAGTAGTAATTAGAGGATAGAAAACGACTTTCATACTAATAATAAGGGAAATAGTGGTGTAGCGGATGGTGAATGCCTGTTATTTTTTATAAAACTTGGTTCCGTCTAAATGAATAGGAAAATGGCTTCTAGAAAGGCACTAGTGCATTTGCAGTCAGTCTGTGAATTGTTAATTTATCGTAAAGCAAACTTTTCAGTCACATTTAATTTAAACATTAATATGAGTGTGTTACTAATGGATTATATCAATGGTAAATAGTTATAGATCACAAGCTTTATATTACCAAAATAATATACAATTATATTTTTTATACTATTTTATCTCCATAGTCAGATTTGAACACATTTACTTTTATTTCATATAATTTCATTTAGTAAAGCAGTGTAACAATTACATAATCACCATTATTTATTAGTTATAAAGTATATATTATAATAAATACATAACTATAAATATGTCTTTAGTTATTATATATTAAATAACCCTAATATACCATCAGTTATAAAGCCCACATTATTACATTATTATGTGTTCAATAAAAGTCGATAGTTGGAGCAGAGTAACGTTATGTTCAGCGTCTCGGAGTAAACTGAATCACAACGTACAATGACACGGTCTTTTCATAATACTGCCGGCCGACCGCCGGGTAAAAACGTGTCACTTTTCAACGTAATAACCATATATTCTTAAATTCTAATAGTCTAATAAATTGTTAAATGAATTATGTTATATAAGTATTATTTTTTTTGTATAATTATATCTTTATCTTTAAACTTACAACCTTAAATATTAAATAAAACTAAAACCAAAATCATACCTAACTAACAGCTGAAAGAGAAATATATATAAAAATATCTACTTTTTAGATAGCTAGATACTTTTTCCTCAGAATAAAGTAACATTTGCTGTTTAGGAGATTAGACTTGCCACTTGCCTAAAAGCTACGTAATGTTTACGTTTCTATTTACTTACTTAAGTGCTTGATACTATTACGAACATGTAAGTAATAATTTTACTCAAAGCTTACTAGTTAAATAAATCTAGCGAACGTAAATTATTAATGTTATAGTGTTGTAGGTTAAACATTATTTGTTTTCTATAACAATAAATAAACAAATAAATAAATATTTCACACACAACACCATCTAGTCCCAAACTAAGCAGAGCTTGTACTATGGGAACTAGAATAACTGATACTAATACATATATACTTTTCTTTTGTAAATACATACTTAATATACATAGAAACACCCAGACTAAGACAAACCCCCATGTTCATGCGCACAAAGATACGTCTTAAGTGGGAATCGAACCCACGACCTCGACGTCGCAGGCAGGTACACTACCCACTCCGCCATCCGGTCGTCAATATATTATATACCTATCTGCTTCAAATGTAACTCAAGAATAAAAAAGGTTATTATGCAAGTACAAAATTAAATATAATCAGTCTCTACTATTATTCTTTATATACTGCCTCGATGGTTCAGTGGTTAGCTCACCGCAAGGCCTCGGGTTCGATTCCCGGGTCGGGCGAAGTGTTATTTGTGAACTGTCCGTCCGGCATTTACAATAGCAGCACGTAGTTGTAATGCCGGGGCGATATGCTCCTATCCTATGGGACCTTAACATAACAGGTGAAGTGTGGGTGTTGTAGTCTTCTGTCACTCCTTTCTGGGCAATATAGACGTGATGTTATGTTACGTTATGTTTTTAATATAATCAGTAGGTTTAGACGTGATAAGGGACAAGCACTCTAAATATCACTTTTTGTTAGAGGCAGGCGTTTTAGCCCAGGCATACATTTACATACTAAAACACTATTGGAGTTAAATGAAACATGACAGGGGAACTTTGAGTCCTTACTGTGAAAATTATTCTTATTCTATTAATTTCGCTTGCGCGCAATCCTTCATTATTAAATGAACTGTTAAAAAAATATCCTTAATGTCCTATTTAAGTATGGCAGTTTATTGTGCGACATCTGTTATCCCAACCCGGTCAGGCAATTTTATTCAGAATACTTCGCTCTTTTTATCATATAAATTATCGCTCGCTAACGGTGAAGGAAAACAACGTGAGGAAACCTTTATGCCTGAGAGTGCCTAATAAGTACTCGAGGGTGTGTCAAGTCTACCAATCCGCACTTGGCCAGCGTGGTGGACTATGGCCTAATCCTTCTCATCATGAGAAGAGGCCCGAGCCCAGCAGTGGGACATGTATTAGATACAGGGCTGCTCTTTGACCATGTTTGGGAGCTATCTGTGAGAATAGGGATGATAAACACATCCATGAGTCTGTATATCAACGATATGAGAAAATCACCTTTGATTAGATCTTTCATGGTCCCATAGCTCCGCTCGGAGTTTTCGTTGCGTCTTGCTCTCTCTTTTTTAGCCTCATTGGGAAGGAAACTATTTGAGCCCAATGAAAGCACTCACCGACGTATGCACTATACAAGTAAGTGCTTAAAATAACAAGTATTTGAACCTAAATACCGAGGTATGTGTGTATGTGTGTGTGAATACGAAATGTCTCCCTTATTCTCTTTATCCAGATCAATAGAGCCAAAGTGACAATTGAATTAACATCAGAACACTAGACCCCAATATAAACACTAAGGTAGGTACATAAATTATGTCGACCGAACAATGACGCCGTGTGTCCGCAGCTTTATTCTAAGAGGGTGGACAGACAATAGCTTTCCGGGCAAGTGCGTACTCCGCATTACGTTGTTATGGGCCCTTAACAAATTGTAGGCCCTTTATCGACGAGAAAATTCATGTATCGCCTTACTTCTACTTTATACACAATTGGTTTTATGATTGAATGAGTCGTTTGTAGGGTAAGCAGTTCTTGAAGTGACACTTACCTATTAAGTTTGGGAACGGTTTTTAGATGGAATTCTATAGCAAATGTTAGACCAAGAAGCAAGATTTAAACCAGTGGCCATCGTAAATTGTTGAGTAGTTTTACCGGGTCAACTATTCAATCCTAGCCACTCTGTTCTTAAAGAGGAGTACCAACACCTACACATTTATATAGTGAAACTATGGCATTTATATAGTTGTTTAAGTGTGCGTATGTTACGTAAGAGATAATTTGTAAACCATCCAAATGAAAGGTTCACAAATTATCTCTTACAATCTACCAACGCAATATCCAAACTAACTGAAAACGTTTAGTTTTTAATTAATAGGTAATAGTTTTCAAGTGAAGGTTATTTTCAAGAACAATATAATGCAAGGAAAGCTGCAGTAATTTTATTTTATTTTTATTTTATTTTACAATGTTAGGAAAACTTACAGCTAATAAGAGATGATGTGAAAATGAAGGCCAATAAAAAGTTTTCACAGATAATAAAGATAACAAAGTAGGAATACATTAAAACATTTACATATAAATATAACAATTAATCAAAGCAAGAAATATACATAAGTAGAATTTTAAAGTTAAGAGCGGAAACATTTACACAAGTTTTTTTTTATTTTTTTTTTAATAAGGTAAGGTAGTTCTTTTAGTAAAAATGTGAAAAAGTGCGTGAAAATAAAATTGCATTTGCCTGCCATATAATTACAATATTTCCATATTGATTCACTAAAAACGTAGTTGAAATTGAGCCCCGTGGATGGTGATAGGCCCTATTTTATGTAACCTTAACATAACAGGCGAAATGTAGAGTGTTGTACACTGCCACACCTTGGTAATATAGGCGTGATGTAATATTATGTTGTGTTATTGAATAAATAAGAGGTCTTTTTGATTTCTACGCCAGATAAGTTCTCACAAAATTAATATTCCATAATTTTGAATTATAATTTTCCATTTTGGGGTACATTGGTTAAAAGTTGTTCAGTAGACTGTGAAATCTTGTCAAGTGTTCATTCAACAGATAAATGTATTAGTGTATTTAATAGAAGTGGACAGGCGTGTGATTCGGGCCCGTTTCTGTTTCAGATTATTTGTGGTTTCATTAAGCCGAACATAGACCAACCCAATAGAAATTATGTTCTTGATACTACTTTGATTTGAACAAATTTCGTACAAACTTGACTGTATTATTAAAAGCTTTTAGCAAAATCAAAATTAAAATATCAACTCACACCAATTAATTGATTTGTTTTGCGAAAAATAAATTCAATTTACACAATTTATTTAATTAAATAATTAAAGCTGGATATGGATTATTGCACATCAATTTTGTTGGTAAGTAATCGTGGAATGCTATTGATCTGCTATAAGATGAAAATAATATGCGCATATAGGAGGTTGATATTCTTTTTACAAAATAATTTCAACTAATTATAGACAGAAAAATAATAATTTTTACTCTTATCTATCAATGTATTATTATTATTGTTGGGACGAGGCTTTGTGTGTTCACTTCGATCTACGTGGGTCTATTGTGAATCTATCAATGTAACAGTTTAAGATAACATAACATCACGCCTATATTACCTAGAAGGGTGTGGCAGAGGTGTACAACACTCTCATTTCACAAATAACATTTTGTCCGAACCTGGAATAAAACCCGAGACGAGAGTCAAAAGCGCATACGCTTACCACAAGATCATTGAGGCAGCTAAGATATAGGTATTTTTTTTTCTATTTTTTATTTTCCGAAATTCCTAAAATTATTTTGTTCGCTTGCTCGCACAGTGAAACCCAACCTTAAACAGAGTACTCGCCCCAAATGGGTAACAGTTGTCCGCATTCAATTTCATAGTGGTTTTGGTGCTTTTCGGAGGACGCGTTAGGTAAATTAACAGACGCGTTGGGACACGCCACTACGATGGCTTGTACCAATTACACTGCTTACGTTTTCTTCTAAGCTTTTAGTTTATACGTGGTTGATTTATTGCGATTATGAACTTTTACAGGGATGCCACATAAAACCACTTATTAAAACACAGATTGTAGACGTGATCAGTGTTCATTACCATCAATCTTTTCTTTCCTGATTCGCAAAATAGAATAAATTATAAATAAAACGCAAAGAAAACGGCTTAGGTATTCCTTAAATAGAATCATCAGTAAAATATCGACCGTATTTATATTATGTTAAGAATGCACAAAATTTTTGCAACCAAAAATTTCCTTTACAGAATCACGCCACGGTTTTCTTCGGTTTTTTTTTCGGCAAACTTGAACCATACTTTATTGAATTAAATAATTACGTTTTAAACAAACATGATAAAATTTCAAATGCGTAGTGTTCTCAGCATAAATACAAAAAGTTAGAACGAGGCCAACACCATTTTATCTTCCTAAAGTTAGGAACCGCAAACATCACATAATTCTCAATAACCAAACTTCTTATGGAATTTTGTAAAGAATTTTTCTTGCGCCAAGATTCGGCTAACCTACATTTTATTTATTCAATCTATCTTCTTCTTAATTGCACAGCCAAAGAAATGGTCTATAAATTTCAGGGAACTGACTAGAGTTATTTAGTGAGCAATTTCTTGCCAGAAAATTAGTAGAATTACTTTGGACAATACAATCTACTTCAACATCAGATCTCTTTGTGGCCTTAAATGTCACGGAAGTTTTTGTTATATCGTTGGCTTTTATTAAATCTATCTGTCCTCTTAGATTAACAACAAAGTTTCCTAATGAGTTTATTTTAGCTGTAACACAAAGCTGAGTTTAGAGTATAATTGTCTACGAAACAAATGGGGCGTGATTAAAAACTATGTCACGTAAAAATAGAAACACGAAACAAAAGATTTTTCTTTTTCAGAAAATAAGATTTGCTTTAAGTTTTTACAAATTTTATATCAAACATTTGTACATACCAATTCGATAATTATGAAACAAAACTTCACTTTGTAATAAACAGATTGATATTTAAAGTTTATTTCACTATCTATACCTACTCTGAAAAATGCTGTATTTTTGCGTCGTGTTTTATTTTCTTTATGTCTATATTTTATTATATGTAACGTAGTACTTACCTACACTAGGATTATAATATATTTTGGATGGAATAATTTTAAAATATATATAGATATATATAATAATCTTTATTGCACACCAAAATAAATACAAGAAGAACATTATTATTCTTAAAGACATGATTATGTACAATGTGCGACCTTATCTCTAAAAAGCAATATCTTACAGGCAACCTTTGAAAGTATCATCATCTAAAATTCAATCAAATAAATATAAACCAAGACATCTGGAAATGAAGTCGTATTACAAAATCAGAGTAAGCGTTACAAATAACTAGCGCGCATGAAAATCGGCTTACAGATGTTATTTAAGTATAAACCCATGGCGATGTCTGTCAGAATCGATGTCTTGCGCCACAATAACGAATGAATCGGTTCTCGTCATCTTTGCTAGTAATCCGATTATACTAAATAGAGGTGTAACGGGAATGTCGGCCTATGGAATAGTATTTTGCTTTTGATGCCTTAATGTGTCCGGACAGTATTCATTGCAAGGGCATCAGAGATTTGACTATGTATTTTTGATTATCATACGTATTAGGTAAAGTGATTGCTATTTTAATAACTCTGCCTGAATTTGTGAAGGTCCATAATTTCTGAAATAAATAGAAACTGGTAACTAGTAACTCATTTTTTAGATAAACAGGTAGGTACTTCTATCTTTTTTATAATTTTTATGATACCCAGTGTATTTGCTTTGCAATTCAGCGAAATATTGCAGCATTTTACTGTATACTGTTCCAATAAATAAAGTTTGAATTAAAAATATCGCCAACTGCCTTGATGGTCTAGTGGTTTGCGTATGTGCCTTTCACCGAGAGGCTACTATTCCCAGTTTGGACAAAGTGTTATATGTAAACTTTATATTCACAATATCAGCACGGAGTTGGAATCGTTTTCGGTGGCGGGTAATAGGCTCATCCCCTATCCCATGGGACCTAAACATAACGGGTGAAATGTGGGTGTTGTACACCTCTGCCAAACCCTTCTGGGTAATATAGGCGTGATGTTCTGTTATGCTAGTACAAACATGATCTAAAAACATCGAAACGGAAGTGAACAGCATTCCAATTCCATCTATACTTTCAATATTATAACTGTCGGTATCAAATTTCATACAAGATCTAGTTACAAATTCCCAGTTACGAAAGGCGTTACCTCGTTGCTCCATAGACACTTGAGTCTCCAATTTGTGGTCAGAATTATTGGCTGTAAGAAAAAAAAAACAATTCGAGTTGACAACTGGCCTAATATGGTTGATGACATTTTTGAATCGGCGACCGCAACCAAACCTGTATATAATTAAAATAATTTTGACAACCCATTTGATTCTTGGATTATGGTAAGGCGGATAAGAATTTGAATATGTAAATCAATTTAGAGCAGCCCTCTAATTACGATTATACCTGATGTTGACTGTGATTGAATCAGATTAATGTGTCAAAATTTGTACCAATTTTTTTATTGCAATCTCAATCATCAACATCAATCGTAATAAGAGGGTAGGTTGCAAAAACTTTTAAGTTAATTATAGTATAATGCTTATGCTACTCCTGTAGTAGTAATATAATAACCTAAATCACTATACACGACCACGCAATTTTGATACAACATGCGATACGGTCCGTTGTTGTGTTGCAAAGCTGGATACAGACCAAAAGAAGTCTGCAAAGCAAGATTTTCTCATACAAATGGAATTCTGCAATCGTTTTTGATTCGACCGTTTTTACTTAATACTATTAAATAGACGAAATTATTAATCTTTGTCTTTGTTAAATAAAACAGTCAAAATATCAACATAAATCATTTTTTTACAGAATAAACGTCAGATTTTAATATCATGTTGTTCTCTATTAAGACATTAATAATATCTGTGATTTTATATGCGTGGATTGTGTAATACATATTATTGTATTGGCAAAATATAAAGTTTTCATTCTTATATTTTGGAAGCTTGCATTTCCAGCTTGTATTTTGCACTTGCTTCGAATTTAAAAAACGCGGTAAGTCCGCCGGCCTCTTAACAAGATACGATGAATGATACAACGATACAGATACGGTGATCGGAATACGAAATTGATACACATATGAACCCGCCTTAAGCCAACGTCACTAGCGTGTCGGCCCTATGCTTTGACCATGGTTGTTCCACTTTCTTGAATCCAAGGCTGCTATTTCCAAAACGTTTCACACGACATGAAAACCGCAGATGCAGTGATAAACTCTTGCCACATTAGCTGAGCTGTCAAAATTGTGTTTGATTTGATTTTGTTCCATTAAATAATATAGACAGAATGTCAGCCTAATAAGGCGAATCAAAATAAATTATAAACTACTTATGCAGAGAAGTTCATTCGTCATCAAAAAGGCAATTAATTATTTAAATTCATTTGGATTAATTAAATTTAAATTTACGCTATGGCCTGCTCTTGATACAAGCATATTAAATAGGTATGCAAACAATGGACGACATCAATCATATTATACTGACTTTCATAGGGGATTCTATTGATATTTGTGAACATGACACCACATCACCCCTTTATTACGCAAAACAGAATTTAGAAGGCGAATAAACATTCTCCTTTCACCATGTTCAGGTCTCATTAAAGAAAATTCTTCTGCAAAACAATCATAACGTTTATTTGACATCTTTCATTTTATTATCCAGTGTTCCAAGAAACGAGTCTTTCGTTGAAAGGAACGTTCCACTTAACCTTATTTCTATTCTAGAATTCCAGAAATTAACGCCCAGTGCTATTTCAAAGACTTTTCTTAAATTGGAAATAAGCATTTTCTAAGTAGAGCTGGGATAAATGTAAAAGGTCAACTGCTTTTTTGGCTAATTTTAATTTATGTAATGTTGTAATAGTTTGTAAATAAATGTTAAAACAAAGTTAAGTACCGTATTCTTACTTAAATACAAGACATAATTTAAAAACCTGGGTGCTTCTCCTAATATATTCAATTCAGTTCTTTCTCTCCCGGGCGAGGCAGAACGTCAGAAAATAAGTAAAGTCTGGCTCTTCCGGGAACTCGGTCCATAAAACATAATTATAAAAGTAAATAGGCTACAAATGATCGGTGCAAATTGTTCAATTATAATTATTACGTGAGGTTGAATGAAACTAATAATAAAAATATAACTACATAGTAGAATAGAAGCTGTAAGTACAAATAACACAAATCTTACAAAATTTACTCACATAAAATACATTCTAGTAAGCTGAATAACAAATATCGTCTCACAAACTACATGCCAAGTAAAATACTGCAATAAATAAAATGTATCGGCATAATCTTGAGAAATTCATACTAATAATTTGTTCAGAACGTTATACGCTTACATTTGACTGAAGATATATACGTAAAGTAGGCTGGCGATGAGTGTGAATCAACTTAAGAGCAGACAAATTACAAATAAATGCAGAACTACCATTTAATAGAATTTTCATTTGAAAATGCTCAGCCAGAACAGCTGTAAAAAAATGAAAGCGTCAAATGATAATTATTTCAATACAAACCAAACCTGTCAAGAGTGGCAAGACAAAAAGCTTACTTTACTGGCAACATACAGTATAACATTTCGTCACAAAAAATCATAGGTTGGTTGTTGGCAAAATCATCGATAACTGACGGAGCCAACGCAGCATTATAAAATAAAAAAAAAGGTTTCTGGTTAATGCAGTATTTTGGTGATTCTTTTTAACCGTATGTAAGAAAGAAACAAAGAAAGATAGAAACAAATTTATTCTGACAAACAATAATAAAACCACAAATAGAAAATAAAAATAAAACATACTAAACATAAATTTTGTCAGAAAGGACACCATCTCAGCCATATGCCGCAGAGCTACAAAGCCCTAAGCTACGTGTGATATAACTAGTGATATCTAAAGCAGTAACTCAAAATATTGATAAATATTCTTTAAACAATAATACAATCAATGGAAGTACAATTTATTATTGTAGTTTGTCCAAAGAAACTGTAAGTAGATCCGACCTAGAGCTTAAAAAACGTTTGCTCTGGTCCAGTACTGTCTTGAACTTCTGTCTTTATTTACTTTGTGAAGCTATACGTGTGCAATGCAATTGTAGAATTTAGATGTAAAGTCGGCTACTCACCAACCTATGCATTTCCAGTGTAAGATGTTCTTACGTTATATAGGCTTACAGTGCAATGCAAGACCAGTTTATATTGGAAAAGTATAGGTTGATCGGTATCTGTGTGTACTATAAGCAACATATAGAGAAAATTGCTTTGAACAGTAATGGTGTTAAATCGTTTTGGAATTTATTTATTTATTTATTGGAAGACCAACAGCAGTATGTAACAATTAATATTAGCAAAAATATTATGCAACATTCAGCTAATTACAGGTCCGAATAAGTTACAATATAATATTATAAAATTAAGAATTACGAATGTACTGCAACAAATTATAACAGAGCCTTATACAAGTCAATTGCTTCAATAATACTAAGCACACTTTTGATATTGAAAAAAGAAATCCCGGCTTAGCACCCGTCTCATCGACTCCAGGTTTGCATTAAATATATCAACATCATGTAATTTGCTTGCATCATTAAGGGTCTTACTAGCTCTCCGGACAAAGCTATTCTGCCGATAGTTAGATGGCACTAGTGGAAGGTGGAGGAGTGAATAATAGTGCCGCGTATATTTCGTAGGTATACTAATACTGACTTTGGAGAGTAGTTCCGGGTTGTTCAAAGACGACGGAAGCAACTTTTCTAGATATATTACATCCGCTATATCACGCCGGCATGATTGTATATTGTATATGTAAGTCATAGTAGGGTTAAAGCGAGTTTTCTCAAAGTAATAAGCCAACCAAAGATGTCATTGTCAAGTTGCCCCTGCTAACAAATGTAAATGACCACCGATCATACACTTCATGCAAAACTAGTTGTTAAGTTTCTATTCTGTCTCTTTCAGCTGTACATAGTTAGATACAGTTTTGGTTTAGTATTATTAACCTTAAATGATTAAATAATACTTATTTTAATTTAAGATTGTTTTAACAAAAATTTTAACTTGTTTTTTACACTTAATAATAATGTTGTCAAATACTATGCTATGACACTTGCGCGGTGCAAGTTACATCTCGCGAGTTTTGGCTGCATTATTTGCATAGATATTTGCGTTGATTGCGTGTCCAAGTTGGTTCTTTAGTCTGAGCAAGTATTACGTAGATAATATGTAATTTAAACCTAATAAAGTTTATATTGAACAACATATTTATATTGGTTCATTGTATCGTAGGTCACAAATCCTGTAGATTATTTTCTTAACTCTGAATACATTATTGGCAATTCCAGTTAAAATATAGTGACAAGTAAATAACGTTCCGGAATTGGTGTTCGATTGCAATCTTTGCGGAATAAATCGCTTTTATTGTGCACTTTAATTCGGATATGAGTTGTTTCCCTTTTGTTTTGGTATACAAAAGACCCATATTGGGCATTATTTATAAAGTTATTAGGTTAATAATAAGATATTCTATACTAAACCTAGTAACATCGTCTAATTAAGTCAATTGTATTATGTAATTTTAAATATCATTAATTACACGAATCACAGGATACAAACTATACAAATATAATTTTTAGAAACCTTGTTTTGTCATGGCGTACCCTTGAATATCATTATAAAAGGTATGTTATTGAATCGCGGATTAAATTCATAGCCCAGATAAAAGTATCCTTCATTTTTTTACATTTTTTGCTAAATGATGTCCACTCTCTTCAGGCATACAAGCACACATAAAATTAGATTATATATGCAGATTTAACTCATTAGAGGAGTTGTGTTAAATGTAATGATATTTAATTTAGATACGCAATATTAGTAATCTTAATTTGATCCTGTGACGTTACAATATTAATATGTCACGCAAAAAAAAATCATAATTCGACGGAATAATATTACATCACAGAATAAAATTACTAAGTAATTATTGTATAATAATATGATTTATTTCGACGCTGATATATAATATACCAGTTATATAATTACTATTTATATTTTACTTGATTGATTCTAAATTGTGAGATGAAAATAACATAAATTTCATTTATGATAGCAATAAATTTATTAATTAGGATTAAATTTAATCCCAGATTTCATGTTCATTTCTTGTTTATTGCTTAATATTTAATATTGATATGTTTATTGATAGGTTTCTTTCAAGGTTATTTTTTTTTTTTTTTTATTCTACTGAGGTGGCAAACAATTAAATATGTTTTATTATTGTTGTTCCACATTGGATTCAAATTAAGTTTTTTGTTTTGATACGCCTAGATATGATTATTATAATCTTAACTTATAATATGCTGTTAAGATATTACAAAAAGAAAGTACTAAAAATATTTATAAATATTTATCAAAATTCTCACTAAAAAGCACTATCTAAAGGCGGTTGAGTTACTATGTATCCTACTTAAGATAGGAACAAATGGATGAACGTGACGTAACGAAATGACGTATCATACAGTTGAGAAATTTAGGGTTCTGGTAAGAGGCGACCGTAGCTGGATGGCTAAAGCGGCTGCCTGGTGTGCAGTAAGGTCGTAGGTTCAAATCCTGCCGCTCCCATATCTTATTCAACTGTTTCTTAGTATAATTGGCTAAGCATAGCTAAATGCTATAAATATAATCAATTAGAGGTTTGAGTAAAGCTCATAAATCCTTAAAATTAAATTAAAAATAGTCATCGATTGCGACACAATTTAATTGCAGGAAGTTTCCAGGACTAAAAAAACATTTAACTATAATCTTCAGAACACGTTGCATATACGATACGTCACAAACAGCGGGCGAACACGCGATAGGGCGTGATTCATGTGTCCAGCCTGCGTTCAACTTACCGTACATTTAATTGGGTGTTACGGGCCCCGTCACTCAAGGTAATCCTTTACCGGTATCGAGATCGCGAAATCAACGTCGATATTAATTTTGCATATCGATTCAATGCATGATGCGATGCTTCGATATCTCGATAACTGTAGATATAAACGCTGATGATTGATTTGACTGAAGTTGTTAATTTCAAATGTGGAAATGACAGTGCTTTGTTAGTTTTAAAGCGTGTGAAATTGGGTCACGCTTACTTTGTAAATGCTATCCCCAATTAAACAGTTGTTAGATGAACCTTATTGGCAGTATAAGCATATAACACACATAAATGAAAATTACAGCTGCGTTCTTTTTTCAAGGGTAATTTGTGTCACTTTTAATTTTTTTATAGGTACTTCACCCACAGCGAACGAACGTGTAGTCCACCTGATGGTAAGTGGAGTACAGCCCATGGACATCAACAATCCACAAAAGCAGATTGTAGATGCATCGCTGCAGCTAAGGACTACGGTGATATGCCTCAAGTGCCTGTAATTTCAGGGCCTGATCCCACCACCAAACCGGAACACAGTAATGGAAGCACTACTATTTGGCGGCAGGCTAAAGGTGAGATGGTGGTGCTGCCACCCTCGAGCTCATTCACAAGAGCTCTAACCACCAGTAGAACATATAGAAAATAATGTATAATTTATTGGATTCTGGAAACTGACCCTGTATTAGTAAGCATATATTTTGTTTTGAATCGTAGCGTAGACTACATTACAATTAAAAATTGGCATTAATTAATCAAAATCATAAAATAAGTATCGATATAATTGCGATATCTTTGCGATAGATATCGATATAACGATGTTAGAATCGATACATCGTTAGTTGCCAATATTAACGCTGGTGATGGATTCAGCTGCAGTTGTCAATTTCAAATGTGGAAATGACAGTGCTGTGTTTGTATTTAAAGCGATTGTGTCTGGGAAATTGGGTCAGACTAGCATTACAATCGCATAAAATAGTAGTCGTGGTATGAACATTATTAATTAATTGATGGTAATTATATCATTTTCGCAGCGATAGCCGAGTGGGAGACCGTAGGACTGCGAAGTCAAAGGTCTCGGGTTCGAACCCACGGCACACACCTCTGTCAATAAATCGTTAAGATTCGTCTTTTTGAAGATATGTGTGTATTTATTAAATAAATTATCGCTCGCTAACGGTGAAGGAAAACATCGTGAGGAAACCTGCATGCCTGAGAGTGCCTAAAAAGTGCTCGAGGGTGTGTGAAGTCTACCAATCCGCACTTGGCCAGCGTGGAGGACTATGGCCTAACCCTTCTCATCATGAGAAGAGGCCCGAGCCCAGCAGTGGGACATGTATTAGATACAGGGCTGCTATATACTTTATATATATATATCATTTTTGTTATTATAAAACAAAACAGTTATTTAATATACGGTGCAAAGTTTCTTTGTTAGTCTTGTCTTAATTTTCTTTTTCTCATTTTAAAAGATTACTGCATCGTTGATCTAGTGGTTAGCGTATACGTCTTACACGGTGTTCGGTTCCCGGATCGGGCAAACGTGTAATGTATGTGTTCGATGGATGGCGATAGGCTCACGCACGCATGTAAAAAAGATCAAAATATGGTCCATAAACATATCAATTTATAACCTGAAAATTAATATGAAACTCATTTTTCGCAAAAAAATAAAGAGAAAAGTGTCAGTATCGTTTTCCCTAGCACCGCCATTCGATAGTAATTGACAGCAGCTCCATTGCAGTTTAGTTTTCCTCGTTCATTTTTAGCTCGTTTAATAATTTTGAGGTCTAAACTTGATTGCTAAGCGCTAAAATATTTCCTAAACAAATAAAGATTTCAGTTTTAATGAATATAAGTTTTCAAAGTCTAGATTCGACAATCAACGTCGATATTCTTAACATTAAAATAGGTATGAAAGTAGAATAAAATGAAACATTGTTTTTTTTTGTATGGCGACCTTGAATGACGGTAGCTGGAAATAAGAACTATACGATCTACATATTTAATTTATCTAACACAGCATCAATACGCGTCGCTGCCCGCAGTGCAAGACTGGCTGCGACTCAGGCGCAACGTGTCACACTCTCTTGAAAATGCCTAAAAGGATAGGTGAAACCGCGGTCGACTAAATAGACCAAAATTACGTGAGTAACACCCGTATTTCATCATTTGAATACTATCAATACGCTTTGTTCTTTAGACTTTGCAAGAATCTCATAACAACTAGTCCTTTCCATAAAACTTATACAGCGCGTTACTTCGAACGATGTCGGATAAGGCTATTAATTCTTTACAATCAATCATAACAATTTTATACCAAGGGTTGTATAGTTTTACAATAATCCCATATCTAATAAGAAAACAGATAAAGTCACATCAAAGTTCGCTATAAACAACACAGTGATGTTTACGAGGGACTATAAACTGATCTTCTAGTTTTAAGTTCAGCATCTCAGCTCACAAATTGCGTTTTATTAGGGAACGAACCGTTTACGACAGATGATATATGAGGAGTGAATAAATGTACAAAGTTGGAGGAAACGATCGTTGATCATTTTGTTTGGGCATAACTTTGTTGCCTATTCTCATCCGCAACGGATATAAGTGTATGACGCCTTTATGAACGAAGGCACGACACTTGAGAAATGTGTTTACATAGTACTTAGTTGCCATTTCATGTACGATGTTTGCTAACTTTATCAGAAATGTAATATTGTTGTGCGTTGGAAGAAACGCTAAAGTTTATGGGTAACATCGAAGTAAAGATAGAATTAGAACCTAATTTTTTCTACTATGTTACCAGAATGTTGGTATGACTATACCGGGATGCCGCAACTGCGTCCCACGCCAAAGACGTCCGACACGTAATCGCGATGCAGCATTAATACAGATTCTAAAAGTTACTTGTGTGCTATGACCCTAATTTAACATATATGTTTAAAGTTTCAAATATATGTTGTGAATGCAAACGAGATTCAAATCTACCTAATAATTAGTGACTACAGGTCGGGTACGAATCTGTGAATGCTTCTTAAACAGAAATACTGTCCTAAATAAAATTAGTTTATTTATTCTAAGAAGCTTTATCAGTTCAATAATCAGAAAGTAACATTTTAATGAGTTTACACACAAACTAAATAAAGAAACATCAATTCAAATATGGAAGTCAAAACTTTTTATCAAATATTATTATCGTATGTGATGTTCGGCCAGCCCGTCTTCGCGACCGCGCCGCTAAATTATATACCAAGGGTCCATAGTACCCTATTACGTAGGAAATGCGCACTAATGCATCTCATTCTCTATTTGTCAAATTATAGACCGCTACGTGGTAATAATCTCACGAAATAAGATAATGGCGGTGAGAGTGTGCCGTGAGTGGATTTTGGCTTGTTAAGTGCCGGACATCTGATATTTGCAAAAGGTGAAAGTGCCTGTGTTAAGTTACGGTTATAATAATTGCTTTATTTTGTTTTATTATTTGTGACAGTCGTGTCAACATTTGATACTTTGACGAGTCCTACGTAGACTAGTGTAAGTGAAACCGCAATTTTTAAATAGCTCGCTTTACCGGCAATTCAATGTTTGAACGAGACAGAGAGATCATGAACCGGGTTCAGCGGCCAGCCTGGTAAAATTGGACCTAAAGCGGGCTAACTCAAAATTGTGTTTTTACACTTGCAATAGTCTACGTAGGACCCGTAGAAATAAGTGATGCAATGTAATTTCGTTTCATAAATGTTTTTGAAATGTCCTTTCCCTGAAAATTTCACCATGAATATGCTGAGGTAATCAGTATTTTTTTTCTAGAAATGGTGTTACTCCTCTTTATTATGTAACGCCTTGCCCGAGTCTGTGTTTCCGCATGAGTACAACTTGGATCTCTTCAAAGCAAGAGTTAATGGTATCTCATAGGTAAGCGTGCTCCACCGTAGACAGCATCAACACTTACCATCAGGTGTGATCGTGGTCAAACGCGTGCCTATCTTACAAAAAAATGTATTGCACAATAAATTGTATTGACAATTGTAATAGACCTGTTATTCCTTTAGATTCTTCATATTACATAACATCTCGCCTATATTACCCAGAAGCGTGTGGCAGAGGTGTACAACACCCACATTTCACCTGTTATGTTTAGGACCCATGGGATAAGAATTGAGCCTATATATTTCCGGACGGAAAGTTCACAAATAACACTTTACCTGACCCGGGAATGGAACTTGAAACCTCGCAGTGAGAGGCGCATACGCTAACCCCTAGACCATAGGCATCAGGCAAGCATCTGTCATATTACAATTAAACTAAATAGCCCTTAAAAGTGGTCATGATTTACATTGTAACTTTTATATACTACGCCCACAGCAAACGAACGTGTAATCCACCTGATGGTAAGTGGAGTACAGCCCATGGACATCAACAATCCACTATAGCTAATTGTAGATGCGTCGCTGCAGCTGAGGACTACGGTGTAATGCCTCATGTGCTAGTAATTTCAGGGCCACCAAACACAGGGATCTCACCACCAAACCGGAACACAGTAATGGAAGCACTACTATTTGGCGGCAGGTTAAAGGTGAGACGGCGGTGCTGCCGCCCTCGAGCTCATTCACAAGAGCTCTACCACCAGTAAACTATTTTCTATAACAAAGTTTGTCATAAAATATGACTGCACACGGCAGATACAATAGTAGTGTTTGGCTTCAGATAACTAAGCTTACGCTACAACCAAAATGAATGGCTATTATGTCCCGAGTCGTACATTAAACAGTGACCCACATTTTATGAATAGAACATTTCTGTATGTAAAGCAGAAAGGATTTGAATAAGAATATGATATTTCTACTTAATACCATAATGTCTCATTATAATCCATTTATGTTAGTAATCATAATAACTCAGTTTAGAAAGCATTTATGCTGTACAGTCAGACATGTAAAGGTTATTTTTTATATAATATTAAAGTTGAAAAATTAAGAATCCAGCAGGATTCAGGTGCTTTGCCAATTCAGCCATGGATTTTACGTGAATTTTTCAACTTTATTACATATTTCATTTTTCAGGTCGAAATTCTCAGAAAGGAAGCGAGCAAACCAATAACAGGTGGTGCGTTGGTTTGTAGTGTTAGCTTCGTAAACGTCGTTGATGTTGCGTGCCGTCTGTGCCGCGTGGCTGCCACGACGGTACTCATATTCCATAATTACTTGAATTTTTAACGTATCCATGATGACGAAAAAGATTGAAATGCGATGAAAATGTAACACTTATCAATAAACAAATGAATACGACCTATTATTATATAAATAATACAAAAAAGCATAACAAAGCTATAATTTATTTTACAATATGACATGTAAAGGTTAGTTCGAAAATACAATACTTATTAAATTTGCATGTGAAAGTCATAAATATGATAATGGAGAGTAAAAACAATTTGAATTTATATTTGAAATGCAAACACTGAAAACGAATAGCTGTAAGTATGTGAATACTGTATTGCATGTCTTTAATTAACTAGTTTGTGAAGTATATTAACCGCTATAAAAGGTTTTTTGTACGAATGGATGTAGCTGACAGTTCTATTAACAATTCATGATTAATCCATTTACAGAGTTGTGTAATATAGCCATTCTTGAAGTATGAAATAAAAATTAAAATATATTATTCTAACTGAAAGTTTAATAACTAGGTAAAATATAATATTATATAGGAATATTTATTTATATTTATTATATATTTATTGAAATCGGTTGAGCCGTTTAGAAGATTAGTCGATACAAATAGACAGACAGACAAACAAATGAAAAACTGTATAGGCAAAAGTAGCGTGCTAAGAACTATACCAGCTTGAAAAACATTGTTATTTTGACATTAAAAATAGATATTTCAATTTTATTTATTTGTATTGATTAAATGCAAATGCTAATGTGAGTTTCATTGTTTGTTTTATTCGCATTCGTTGCTAATTATGTAACTAATGTTATGCAAGGATAATAATATTCTTTTATTTAATTAACAGACCGAGCAAAGCTGCAAGAAATAACTAAAAACTAGATTTTTATCAAGCCATTATCCAGTGCCAAGAGTAATGTCGTGTGACAATATTAACTTGAACCTGTTTCTCTATTATCATAACAAATCGAAAACAGTTTCCCTTAATTACTTAAAAAAACGAACTCGACTGTACATCCATTAGCATACAAACAGTACTACCGAAGATATATCGAGATAAATTGTCAAGATAACGCGCGGTGAAAGAACTACAGGCTGGCGTAATTACTTGTCAGTCGGCTCTAGGTGCAAAGGACCGCGTAAATCGCACCGCGCGGATAAATTTTCCCGTCATCTTCGTTGAGTTATTATTTCTAGAGGTGACACTGCGAGTATTTTTAGTGACTGGGCTATAACTCAATTGGGTTTTTGGCTAGAATTTATTAGTGCTCTTACTCTAGTTACGGGAAAATTTATCCGCACGGTGCGATTTACGCGGTCCTTTGCACCTAGAGGCGACTGTCTAGTAGCGATTTACGCGGTCCTTTGCTCCTAGAGCCGACTGTCTAGTAATTACGAGACAGTCGGTTCTAGGTGCAAAGGACCGCGTAAATCGCACGGAGCGGATAAATTTTTCCGTCATCTTCGTTGAGTTATTACTTCTAGAGGTGACACTGCGAGTATTTTTAGCGACTGGGCTATAACTCAATTGGGTTTTCGGCTAAACTTTATTATATAGTGCTCAGTTACTATGAATATTGTAAAACTTATGCAATGAACAAGCATATAGTCCAACTGACTATATGCACATTTGCTACGTTCTTGTGCATATGTAGTGAACCTCCACAACCCGAAAAATGCGCTCTTGTATATTTTTGCCAGCCATACCTACGTGACATGAGTAGCATAAATTAACGTGATGTCAGATTAACACACAAAAACGCACTTATATTTTTCAATAATAAATAGAGTGTTTATTGCCAGCCGATCATACCTTCATGGTGATCTTTACACACTCTTGACCACACCGTACTTTTCAGACACTTTAATTTCAAAATTGAGCGTCCGAAACGTACAGTTTGCATAGGAATAATCAATGATTTGGTTTCTTTTTGAAGTCAATTAAATATGATTTATGATTAAATGTGTTATTTAGAATAGCCCATTAAGTTAATTTTGTTAACCCTTACGTAAATTTAGCGTTAAAATTAAATATTTAATGTCCTATCTAGCAAGTTATATAAAGTTCACTGGTTATCACTTGCAGGTTGAGTGCAAATTGTCATAATTATTGTATGCGGTCTGGAAATGTGATTGTGCGCTATAACGGCGTCTGTATTAATTTTATTATCTCTGTAATAACTAAAGAGCTTTGTACGGATATTAGTTTCACTGCAATTTCCGTGGACAGACGTTTAGGTTAATTGGTTTATTCTAGAATTTTATTTCGTAACAAAGACCTTAAATGTATTTACGTTACTGTTTTTACAAGACGCGAATTTTTGGGTGAAATTGTCATACGTGTAAGTTAATTGAAAATAAGCATGAAGAGTATTCAGGTTTGGATAAGACGAAATTACTGATTAAATAAATTACCATTATCTTAGCCGTCTAATACCGAAGGAAGGTTATGTTTTAAAGAAAATAAATGGATTCAGTATGTAAGATAGATTATTATTTAACTCCTGGTATTGCAAATTCCAACCAGTCAAAAGAGTTATTTTTACTTCTGTTTTTACACATGCTATCATTCATCCATTAATACTGTTTATTAATATATAAATGCTAGAATGTGAGAGATCAAAACAGACCGAGCAACAATAAAAACACATAAAAACAACTCTCAACTGTCTCTTTTCATTTTAAACAAATACCGTTACATGCGTCGGTTTAACTGTTTATTTATATGATGAATCCATTCTGCACTAACACAGGTATAATAGCAGCTAATAAACAACCGACACACTTATTTGAAAAAGGCTCATCTAAATTACATTGGGACGTAACGGGTTAGCAAGCTATCATTATTTGCGCATTACTTCTGACGCTAGTTACCTGTTTCCACGCATCAACTATCACCTCTTCTTCATTTAGCCAGCACAGATGTTAGATTAACTTTATTGGCAGTGTAAGCATAAACACACACATAAATTAAAGTATCTTCTTCCGAGCGTAACTTGTGTCACCTTCAAAGTCGACTAAATTCTGGTATGAAATCCGATTGCATAATAACAACTTATAAGCAACCGACACATTGTTCAAAAAGGGTTCATCTAAATTATAATTGGACATAACGGGATATCAAGCTATCATTATTTTAGCATTGTTTTGTATTAAAATACAAAATCGACTTTGGTGATATTATATTTATCGATAAATTAAAATATCTTGGCGGGTCGTAAAATACACTTTCTCAGTCACTCGTGTAGGGTTCACGCTTTACGTATATCTCACTCTCGCTTTCGCGAGCCGTCAATTTGTTTTACGTTTGGTTTACTACTGCAAAGACTTTTTAACGAAATTAAAAGGTAACGTGCTCATTTTATCTTTATAGATAGATACAAACGATAAACACATAATCTTCTAATCTTGTGATCAAATGTTAAATGAATTTTGTTATGAATGCAATTATACATTGCATAGAATTTGCTTTTAACTTCGCGTCTAATAAAAGTATAGAGTTAGTTATAACGAAGTAATAAAATAGGATTAATTGTATGGGAAAACACTAGTATATTCATAAAGAGATATTATCTTTAAATGAAGTATGGCGTACGTGCGATTTGCCTATGGTATTAAATGCGAATACGGAAGCGCCTATTGAAGAGAGGCGTATCTTGCAACGAGATTAATTACTGCAAAGGATAAGGAAGCGTTTATGGCATTATTTAGATTTCTAACTATTTAATAATGTAACATAAATTGCCTTTGAAATTTACGTAAGGAACTACTTAAGACCAATACTGGTGTTTATATCTGCCCGACAAATTAAAAAAAGATATAACAAGAACGTTACAGCCACGTCGAAAATTTATGGTTACATATATAAGCAACAAAAAGCTCGAAATTAGGACCGCCATCAATCTATACACTTCCAAAATAACGGTTTAAAATCTTCTTTTTAACAGGAATGAATCACCACCATAATATTACTAATTTGTTAATTATATTTTATTTATTAAATACTTGCTTGTATTTAAGTATTTTGTTATGTATGCATATATTTTCATTATGTATTTATTAATTGTATTTATTATTATTCTTTAGTGATACTATATACTATAAACATAATATACATTTTATTTTAATTCAAAACGCAATATTTTATAACTTTAACTGCCTTGTTAAATTCTGCATTACCCAGAGGCAGACTGTTAGGGAATGACTATGTCATTAAGTCCGCCTTGTATACAAATGTTGTACCTATATGAAGTTTTAAAATAAAATAAAAACTTTCTGGGTATGTCAGAAACATCAAAGTGCGTATAAAATCTTTTCAAACATTAATGTTGAATTTTCGAAAACTCTTTAAAATTTTTATAATTCATCTTTTTAGAAACCTGCAGGAACTCCAGATACGGTGCCTGTTCTGGACACTCTACGATGGGAACCAAGTTGGCATTAGCTTTTTTACTGCACCCGGATATCGATCCCGGAACTTATGAATAAGCAGATGCTCAAGATCAGACCACTTTACTTATGGATAAAAAAATCTGTACGAGTTGATTGAACTGGCCATTTATTTAGCCTTTCATTTAAATTTACGCCTGCCAACATATTATATTTATTTGTGAGATAAGCTAAAGGAATGTCAACATTATAAATTATAAAACTAAAATTATGTTCAAGGATTAGTCCTTTGACATAGAATCGTCGTAGAATCGTCAACAAGGAGATTAGGCTGAACATCAACACGATTATTTCTAGTTGTAAACAATTTTTAAACACATGTTTCTTATAATGAGCCGCCAGTCACCACTAAAAGCTAAATTAAACAGCTGCATAGAATTCAACAACCATAATATGTTGACTTTACGAACTTTACAAGCGTACAGTGTTTAGAAAGAGCAATCAAAATAAAATTATATTTATTTGAAATGATAGTCGTGGATTCAGTTCCGGTCTTAATGGGCGCTCGGCAGGTGGCAGCACGAAAAAGAAACACTCGAACATTGGATTACAGCGCGTATATTGTGACTTGTGTGTGGGTTCCGTATAAGATAATGGTGAAATCTTGTATACGGAAGGAATACATTCAATGAATGTTTTTTGTAGAAATAATTAACTCACTTTTTAGTTCTAATAGTAGTTATTGCATAGTATGATTACGCTTCGAGTTAAAATTGTTTTTTTTGCGAAGAGGGTCCTACTTTTTAGTACCTACATAAAAACTTTGACTGATAGTTTCTAGAAATGTAATAAAATAATAATATCGCTCAATGTACATTTAATTTGAATTTACTTCGGCCCCTTTTTGATTTTTTATACCATTTTTATAACTCAAAGGATGCTGTTTTTACATTTTGTTAAAATGTTCGTTTATTATTTGTACTTTTTACGAAAATGTTTTCGTATATAAGCCGAGCATCATCATCCATAGCATCAAAAATCAATATTTTAATAGGCTAAATGAACACAAGGCTATCATTATTAAATCAAGTCAAATTAAAAGCCGCTTTGTCACTGAGTAGAAAGACAAAATCTGATTAAAAAGTTCAAAAAGTACAATCCTCATACAGTAAAAATGTTCTTTTTTTGTTTGTACAGGTCAAACGGCAGACGCACTGCGTAAATTCAGAAGCCCACCAAATCAAATGAACGGTAAAAGGAAAGCCAAGGTAATGCAAACAGAAGGAAAATGACGAAGCAGCGCCCTGCTCTTCAATAATATAAAGGCGAGGGGTCTCGTGATGAGTTGGGGATCGTCGAAATATACCAACGAGACGTTTTGGTATAAATCTGCGGTAATATAAGGAAACAAGAAATAAAATGATTTGACGTTGAATGTATTTGCTTGGAAGTAACGTAAGCTGTTGCTAAAATGAAATTATTACAACTTGATTTTGAATACAATTTCAACAATCAATCTGAAACGAATGCTTTTATAAAATGAAGGCAAATTAAATCAAACTACATCTACTAAATCTACACTGCTATAACTTTACAATACTGTTTCAAATTAGGCCCGAATTAAGCTCATCTTAAATATGTATATATATAGTTACTTAAAAAATAATCCCAGCTTAACTCTAATCACAGACGTGAGGGCATGTATCATCATCATCATTCAGCCGCTCGTAGTCCACTGCTGCACATAGGCCTCGCCCAATTTGAAGTCCTGCGTCTTCCGCATCCAGTCCCCTACAGCGACCTTCTTCAGGTCGTCAGTCCACCTGGCAGGGGGGCGTCCTACCGTACGTTTGCCCAGTCGCGGTCTCCATTCCACCACATTCCACAGAGGGCATGTATACAAAATACAAGAGTATTAATAACCAAAGTCAACAAGGAACCCTAATAAAGTAGTCGATTCACTCAACGTCGCCGCCAAGTGTGACCGATTTGACATCACTTCGGTGAAACTGCGGCACCTGCAGCGCCGTTTGTTTTAAGTACAGCTGCCCAATTTATGTACACTGGAATCAAAACAACCAGTAGGTATTAGTATATTAGTGACAAGAACATTTATAAACGTGTTTTGGCACGGATTGGGGGAAAAGTGATACGTAATAACTTTGTTTGTATTTTTTGGTGTCTTGAGCAAATATTTATTGTTTTTGACAATTCAAGCAGGAATATTATGATAGTACAAAAAAAAAGTTTGTTTTTGGGTAATCTTTTTTAAATATATTTGTTTAATCAAAAGCTGTTGCTGATGAATACGATAATTGAAGTTATAGTAGGTATACAAAAAAGACACCTAAAAAACAACTATGTTATTTTTACAAAAATATGTTAACATTAAAAAGTTCCTAGACTAATTATAAATTTTATTAGCTTCTTTTATACCTTTTTTTTAAATAAATAGCATATGACTAGGTATATGACTTTCGATATTTATAGGATAGGTTTTTGCCTTATTGGGTATGTAAGAAAGGGAACATTATCTCCACTATATGTGTTAGAACATTTTAAGTAGTTGCTGTATCGATACTGCTGGGAACTTAACATAAGTAAGTGTATGTAAATGCCATTAACATATTATGTATCCATTAAATTTTGTTGCGAGTAATCATTAACAAATCATTTTTAGTAGTTTTATGGATATAACCTTTAACTATTTCTTTTTAATTTTCTATTTTGATGTAGTTTTATTTGAAATTACTAATTTGTGGCCTCCATTAGCAGTTAAATATTCAAAGCTGTTATAAAATCTCTGAAGACGTAAATTGTTACTTTCTTAAATATTAATAGGAACTAAAAAGACGAAAGGATTTGGACAAGGAATTACTTGCACGTTAAATACTTTTAATCAAGAACATAACATAGCAACACGTCTATATTACCCATAGAAATCTTAATAACTATTAAGATTTCTATGATATTACCCAAAAGGGTGAGGTGTACAACACCCACACTTTACCTGTTATGTTTAGGTCCCATGGGATAGGGGTGAGCCTATCACCATCCACTGGGCACAATTCCAACTCCGAGCTGCTATTGTGAATTTCCTGATGTAAAGTTCACAAAAAACATTTTGCCCGACCCGAGAATCGAACCCGAGACCGGTGAAAGGCGCATACGTTAACTACTAAACCATAGAGGCAGTTGTAATGTAGAATATCTAATGTGATGCCATGATTGACAGTTTAGTACGTTCTTAAAGCCTTTGTGTACTGCCTTTGTAAGTGCACGGTTGGCGTAGCGGTTAAAACGGTCGCCTCGCCGCTTTCAACTACGCTGGTGTTGTGGCTTCGATCCCCACATGGGACAAATCTTTGTGTGATTCGCAAAGATTTGTCCTGACTTCGGGTGTGCTTTGTGTGTATGAAATGTATGTTTGTGAACACCCCCGCGACACAGGAGATATTCCAAGTGCGCGGGTCGTTTTTTTAAGAAAAAAAAAAAAAAAAAGGTATCATGCACTGTAAGGTACTCGGATATTCATTCATAAACTGTAAGGATGAGACCATGAAATTAATAGGACAAGATTAGTTTATTACTTGTTACAAAACATTATAATATTATTAGAAGTTGCCAATAGTATCCGAGGTAGTATCTCTTTTTTTCCTCAATTTTTGAAATTTGATCAACTGATTTCAAATGAATGTTAATTCCTTAATCAGAAAGTAAAAGCCTACGGTAAAGCACAAACCAATTTCAAAATCAACCTTAACCATAACGCACTAAGAATCCCGTTGCAATTATTTTGAACAAACCACCAAACTTCTATAATAAACGCTTAGGTACACCCACTATACCTAGATCTCTATCAGTTCGATTATTTATTGACAAGTCTTTTAAACTTTCAATAGATAGAGACTCATTTTATTTTGGTGTCGTTATAGCTACCATAACATTCAATCAGTCAAGTTCATTATAAAGAAACGGTTAGACTAATAAGTTGAACGTCACGGTTGCTTGTTTATACAAAATTTATAATAAACATCAAAAATTATGTGCCAGTTTACCATATTTACATTTTTACGCTTAAAATTAATGAAGTTTAATATTGATGGCTCGGAGGGTCAATTATACCGCGGAGATTTAACACAGATAAATTAATTTTTGAAGCCAAAATGGGTCAACTATGCAATAACTTTGTTATTTAAAGGTAATTTTCAAATTATATTATAATTTTTTGTCAAGTAAGAGGTCGTTAGAAATTTTTGAAATGTTTAATACTCATATTGTTGTTATTAACTGTAATATTTGAATGCTACATGTTGTTTTGATGATAAAAATTATCGATAAATAGGAGCAAAGACAATTACTTAATTTATATTCTACCGATTTGTCTTATCAGCACATATTATTTGCTAAAAACACTCCTTGATTTGAGCTTTAATTTATTGCTGGTTAAAAAAATATATGTATTTGAATATGTTATTTCATGTTTTTTAAAATTTACATTATATTATAAACATTCAGTTTAATAACTTACATAGGGTAAGAGTACACGTTTATACTTGCATAGTTATTACCATAACTATAGTTTTTACGATAGGACCCACGCACAATAATCTATTATCGAAAAAACCCCGTTCGTGTATGGTTCACCCCATGAAAAGACTGATAAACTATCAACTTACAGTATTAAAATTGAGTTATGAGTTATTCATAAATAATATTATTAAAAAGAGGAATCGTAAAAAATACAACCGAATTGAGAACCTCCTCCTTTTTTTGAAGTCGGTTAAAAATATCGCTTGCTTATTGCAACAACGACATTATTTCAAAATCTTGATATTTTGAGTTAAGTATGTAAAAACAAAGCTTTATCGATCTATTTTTTGGTGCAATAAAGACAACAGCATGCTTCAATTCCAATTCGCCAGATGGCGATAAATGTCTAAATTGCGCGCTGTCGACGCGCATTGTTTGTAATTTCAATATCGTTCCATCTCAGTTAAACCAAAGTTTTCAAGGCCAACGCACGCATCTTGTGCGTGAAGGACGTCATATTTTGGAATAATACTATATTGCAGCAAATGTTAAGTAGGTACTTTTCTTTAAATAAATATTGTTACAATGTAGGATTATTTTGTGTTATGTCACTATTGTAATTAAACATAAAGTAATTTAAATTATGTTTTCTTTATTGTAAGGATGACATAATTACGAGTAATACTTTTTCTATGTAACTTTTTGCTACAACAATGACATAAGTGAGGAACTGGTTTTTTTAATTTGGTTTTTGAAAACAGTGTGTTTAAGATAACACATTGTGACTACTTAATATGAAAGTTAATTAATGTACAAGACTGATTAAAATACTTCTGAATCAAAACAGTGCTTTTTTATTGAGATACTAAAGATTCAAAGTTTAAAACTACTGTCCTGTAAAATGATGTTTTTTTCGTTATGTCGGTCTTGCAATAAGCAAGCGATATCGTTATAACAAGATTTTTTAACTTAACCCAAATTAGTTGAAACACGACCGTTTAGCAGCAACCCCTTGCGAAAACAAAGGTGGTTCATTACAAAAATTACCTCAATTTTATACAATAAGTCATCTACTTCAAATATACTAACAAAACCCTCAGTAGCATAACAAAAAGGTAGAAATGGATGAATTGGCACGTCATTAGAACCCCACACCTATTTGGTGGTACCAAAAATATGTCTTATTGCATGCTACGAATTGCAAGAGTCACGCCCTAAACTGAGCTCCCCTTTCGTTCAACGATCGAAAAATTATGACCTTTGTGGACAAATTCATAGGAGCCCGCGGTTTCATTTTTTCTTTTTGTGTTTTAATGGCTTTTGGTTTTATGTTTCTAGCGCTCTTTTTTGTTTTTCACCAAAGGGGTGACTTTACCGTTGACTTATTAAAAAAATGGCTCTTCTAATTCTCTATATTTTATGGGATTTATGTTTTATATTATTTTATTCGTTTTACAATATCGTCTTTAATATTTCGCCATAGCAATTTTTATATTTTTGCTAAGCTTTAATCACCACGAATATGGGCCCAATTGATTGTGGCCAATAAGATTTGCATTTTACAAAATTAAGACTTTAACTTTCATTTATTCAATTATTTTCGTAAATTTTTAATTTCCACCAATTTAAAAGAACTAATAACAATATAATAAACATGATGTTTGTAGATCATTTCCGCTTTTCTCTTGCAATCTGTTCACAGTCTTAACGATTTAGCCTCACGCCCGCACTCTCGAGACCAACTGGAAAACGCTAACAAGCCATTCATACAGTTTTTTTCATAAACGAGTTACGTAATGTAAAGAAACCACCCTCTAATGACTTACATAATTATGCATAATTGGACACTTAGGTGATTTTGTTTGGACGAAATTTATTTAGATGCTAATTTGAAACGTAAACTCAAACTCATTTGCATTTTTGATTTGGCTTATATTGGCTTAATTGTATTTGTAAATGGTGTATCTAATAAATAATGTCGTGGAATTTACAATATTGTCTATAATAATATTATTTGAATTCATAACTAACAGGCTTATTTGGAATTAGTCATGACAAACAACATAATTCTAGCAGGCTTCTTTATGAGATGATTTTATTTGATAGGCCAATTTTATGTAACCATTTCTAAGACAAATACTATTTTGGAGGTTGTTGACTCTGCATTTTTCTAGAAGAAAAGCTAATTTGTATAAGAAGAATATCCGGCCGGCTGGCCTAGGCTGGCCTAAAGGTATCATAATCTAAAATACTTTCACGATAACAAAACACAACCAACCAACAGCTAGCGACCTCAGAGCCCGATACAGAAACAATTTAGTCAGATATCAAAACATATTGCAAGCCAGCATTGCGGAACATAGTAGATTTATTAACCTCGCCTCGGCTATGGCAAAATTATCTCTCATCGTTGATATATTAATAATAATGATCCGCTATTAATACGTTTCGCTACGAGTCTAATGGAGTGTGTCTTTGGGGCTCAGCACCGTAACATTTGCGGCCAATATTTATACAATAATAATGGCTGCCAATAATATTATTGGCTAAAAAAATATTGAGTTTGGAATTGGAATACGTTTCTAAAGTTTTTTATCAAAAACTATAAAATATGTTAGGGACCCTAAAATATTAAATTATTATATCAACATTAAGAGACAGAAGACCATGTGGATTAGTTATTGAAAATGTTATCATTCAATATTGTGGTAGAGATTTAAATGTTGTTAATAGTTTTTATAACTAATTGTAGTACGCTTAGATCATTTTAGAAGCAACCTTAACAGAGAACAGTTTGAATTTCAGGTACCAACAAAATAATTAAATAAGTTTTTATGAAGGATTTGAATGGTTTAATTATAAACACAGTTCCTTACGCATAATTTGAAGACAAATAGAAATACTAATTGTGTTCCAGTTATGTTGTTAGTTTAGAATCAATGTTGTTAGCTTTAATTTATAAAACTACGGATTTAAAAAATGGATTTAATAAGAACTATTTGACTGTGCTTCTGTGGTATACAATTTAATTTTACTTAAGTAAATTATATTGAAATAAATTTGAAGCACTAAATAATATGATACTTAACTCTCCCCTATTTCGATATGCATGACGAATCCGTAACATAAATAGTTGTAATTATATAAAGTACGTATCTATTTGCAATATTGCAATGCTGTGGACCACCCACATAATCCCATGTTTCCATAATGATTTTAATTACAGGATTGCTAAACCTGAACTGGATCCGGCTTACAGTACCCCAGGTAACACATTGACATTAAACAAATTGAAAATACCCGAGTGCAGCCCTTTCGAATTTAAGTACTGATTGACAATCGCCCTTGCTTATGGAGCCAACTTATATTTCCCATGAGCCTCCGGCTGTTCCATGGTAATCCCCCTTTGAAACAGTAAACATACGCAAGTAATTCGAGACTGTTTCGTCCTTTTTTGATGTTGCAGATTTGAGCGGGACAGGTATAAAATAGTAGCCAGGTAGTGTTGGATAATGTGGTACGGGGGCTAGCCGAGCAAACATATTCCCTTGTCTCCCCATATGAGGTGAGCCGACCCTAAAGTTCTAGGCACCCCTAATAAGCTGTCGCGTCTCACCTTAGGGTAGTGCGACGTTCTTAGTAAAGATTAAGTATCGTGAGATATGACTTTAAATTTATCGAAATTGTGATCAAAACATCCTAATTTACATTTTTAATCCGTGAATTGGCATCGATATTTGGATCGATACCTGTCAAAACGAAATTAAATCTGATTTAGTCATCTTATTTAAATCAGTATCAAGTTTAGTATGCTTTAGGATTAATAACAGCATTCATGATGTTTTTATATTTCTTTTGAATGTCCGGTTCAATTTATTTTGTGGCCAAAGTCAGTCATATAATTTTACCTGACTACTCAGGCGTGAACAAAGGAGCATAAGTTTGTACGATATTTATTTCGTATCTGGCTGTCACTTGCATCCGATTTAACCGGCAGTGCATTCAATTAAACCTTTCTGATGAACACAATGATATAAATATTCATAACATATAAGTATACGCTTTTTTTAATTTTTTGCTCAAAGCTTCAAATTTTATTGAAATCGAAATACAATGAATTCGAGCACGAAAAAAACTACTTACCTCAAAAACATATATAGCAAATCTTTATTTCAAAGATTTAATAGTGAATTACCTTGATTTTTATTGTAATGTAGTGCCAAAGAGTCCTTATACAAGATCATTATTATAAGCTTACTATCAAGATAGGTCCATATTTTGCAAAACTACGTTCAGGTGAAGGAACTTCTTCTGTTGATCTCATTTATGATCACTTTTCATCACCTTCACAAAAGAAAATAAATAATAATGTTACTACATCTATTTTAATAATCTTTGGCGCACAGAAGAGGTGAGGTCACGTGATTAATGCGCTGGGGGCGCCGTGACGGACGATAAACGGGGCACCGTCTAATCATCAACAAGTTGCAAATTAATATTGCGCCAGACCTACGATGTTTATTGCGCATACTCGAGTAAATAAACTGAGTAATTTATGAATTTAAGAGACAGTGTCTGCTTGCAGGCTAATGAGGTGTAAATTTGAGATTGAAAACTCGATAATTTTGTTTATTTTCATAAGAGAATTTAAGGATCCAAAATTAATGTGTTACCGTATTAATCATACCCTTTCTAAAAGAATTAGACAGCAGTTTCTCGTCATAGCTTGCAATAAATTTACATTCAGACATAGGTAAATCTTAATAAAACATTCAGATAAATGTTTTACGAAGCTTTTAAAAAATATTATAGGTATGTCACCGTATATTGCATTTTGGTCATAGTTGCAGCTATCAGCCACTATAATAGAATTCTAGATCCAAAGATGCCACAATCATAAGAATTAAGTAAACTTGTACAAAAAAGGAGATAATTAAAACATCAGCATCATATCCTCTAAATACAGAAGGATCGTTAAAATAAAATGTACAAAATTTTGACATGACAAAAAATTCTTAAAATAAATTAAATATCGTGCTTAGTTATGAAATTAATAGCATACTGCAGCAGTGTTGCTTTTTACAACGTCACTTAAAATTAAACAATTATCTTAATAATAGCCGAATCACTTTAATTATTCTCATTTTTTACACTCAAATCTTTGTTCTTTTTGCCGGCTTATTCATTAGCGTGTTGATATTATCTCAGAGAATCTAACCCATTTACGTCATTTTTTTCCGTCTTCACACGTCAAAATACCGAGTCTTATCTCACACATCAGTGTGACGTAGTCCGACAGCCTGTTTGCCTGTTCTCGAATACAATGTAACAAGTTGGAACATAAGAGATAGCATCGGCAAAAACAGAGAGCTAGATACGCTTGTTAGGCTAAAGTTCAACCTGTATTATTCAGGATGCCAAAGTACCTATTCCCCACCCGTAATAACGAGAAATTGGGCGGTTAGTATGTGTGCTATGTTATAACAAGAATTTGGGCCTGCCTTTTTGTTCAATTTTTACCGCAAACATATTTGAATAAGGATAAAAAATGTTGAGAAAGTAGGTGACAAAAATGTAATCACAACAAATTGTCTGCCAAAGAATCTTATCTCGTACAAAATCGTTCCAGTTCTCAAACCTTTTAGCTGTTAAAATGTTAAAAGAAAATGTTTTGAGGCAATTAAAATATATTTCGAACAGCACCTATTAAGAAAAAAATATTGACGTGCAAAACAGAATGCGCCGGTGGAACAGTGCAGTAAAAACGAATGCCCGCGTAAAGTGCCGGCGAAGGTGCGCGGGCGCTGTTCGTTTGACGTTAAAATGCCCTTGCGGTTCCCGAGTTAAAATAACGAGCTTAAAGGAAACCGGGGGATTTCTTAGTAAAGTTAACAATCTCACATCTGTGATACTTTAGCAGGTACATTTACGACATTTACTTACACTTGTGTTTCGGAGATTGAGGGTATTAAATTTCAATCGGGCCGTTAATGGTCTGTTTATTAAACGGAACTTTAAACACTTTCTGATGTTAATACGGTGTGGCTCGATAAAATTTGGTTCGAATGTCGTTACCGAAACTTTGACTTCTTGGGTCCTACTGCACATTCTACCATTTAAAAAGCTGTTTATGATAATGAAGCTAATTGAAAAACGGGGTGACCTCATGCATGTTTCGTTTTTAGATTTTTTCCAACACTAAAAAAGAGGGGCATTTTGTGATACTTCGGAGAATTCATGCAAATAGTTTTCTCATTTGGTTAATCCTCTAGTAAAATTTAATCTGTACTTTTAATGGTTACCACGGGGCATTAATGCACGGGGTGTTGAACAACAAAATTATGCTTCAAGTAATTTTTAAATTTGTGGATAAGCTTAGGTCGTAGGTATATTGTCCGAGCTCATAATACTTTATATTTTAACGACTACGTCGAAGCCAAAAGGAAGAGCAAGCAATGTTGGCAGTCTATGTATGTATGTTTGTTTGGTCCACCGTAGCGCCTAAACTACTGAAAATTTTCAAGCCAGAGCCGTGGTTGGACCTGCTGTACGCCCTTTTATTGGAGGTGTTCCTGGCACCCATATAATCATAGTGGGTATACAGTGGATGCGACCACAGCTCTACATGGAACATTTTTGTACCAATGTTTACTTTCCATCTGAAATATTTTCTTATTTCCTCCCTTTAGTTGGGTTATAGTATTTAAACTTATTTTTTAATCATTTGATTTATTTCTCAAGAGAATATATTATCAATTTGTTAGATACCTATAGAATTAATGACTTTATAGAACTGTTGCTCACAGATAAGGCAAGGTAATTTAAACTAAAGCTGTGAAAGCTAACGAAGGCTCTGCACATAGGAAAACATTAGAAGCAACAATGCAAAAAATATCCCGACCACTTTAAAGAGTATGCCTTCATCACGACATCCTGTAACATAAAACATTCTCTTACATAATGAACGGTAATTTATGCAAACAGAGAAGTATCTGTCTTCGGCTTTGAATAATACAACTAGAAAAGAGACCACACAAACACTGTGGATCCGCTCGTTTGCTAGGAAGTTAACTGTTCTGAATAATGCTGATTCCTATTTCGTTATGAATATTGATACCAATGTACCAATACGCTATAATATATAATTTTTAGTCTTAAAATAAGTGCCGTTTCATCACCGTCAAGTTAAATTTATTAATCGAGTGTACGGTCGGGAAAACTCAATACATAAATAGTATATTGAATATTTGAAATGATTAACATAACCTAAGGATATCTGATAACTGTGATCTGATGCATGATTTTTTACCATCTAGCTGTCAAATTTTCATTTTAAATACTTTTATTGACATAGTATTATTAAAGAGGAAAATTATTTCACAGACATTAAAAATTAAATAGTAAAAAAACAGAATCATACCTAACTATGTACAGCTTAAAGAGTAATAGAACTAAAAAAAAATTAAAGTTATGCGTCAAATTGTAGATCACTAAAACAATTTGAGTGATAGTTTAAGCAGAAAGTATTATGTTATTGCACTTCTGATATACAATTTTGAGTTTCAATTGGTCAGAAAACATTACCAGGATTAGAAATCAAAATGCATTAGTCCAGTTTTGAGTTCATTTTGCTCCATCAGCTTAAATGCAATCACCCACATAACTAACAACCGCTGCAAATAATGCGCTTTAACCAGTCGTACATTTGCGATTATTTCATCAAGTCTTTGTGTCCAGAGAGGCAATTTAGACAATTACTTCTTGCTTGTGCTGTTAAATGGCTATTGTAAAACATAATATTTCGCTTGTGGAATGGTCCATTGTAGTTGAAGGCTCGAGAAAGTGCTGCAAAGCAGGGCTCGAAGTTCTCTCTGAAAATAAAACTTAAATTATGTTTATGGCTTTTATTTATTTTAAAGGTGGATGAATGGATTAATTTTAAGTTCTCATAATTTATCTTACGTTTATTTTTTGGTTCAATACGGTTTCCTTGTATTCTTAATAACCGAAATTATTGACAGCATTTCATTCCTTATTTAAAGTTAGTTTATCAAGAAGTCACCTGCTGTTTTCATTAGGCACGAGAAGTGTTTCCGCGGAGTATGCAAGTATATCTGCATTACCGTACCTCCGCTAGTTTGCTTTGTTTTTAGTACCAGAATGTGCCGCTTACTCGAAACATAATTTATTCTGCGCGACTATACGAAGATCAAAGAAAAAATATTGTACACATGTCAGCGGAATGCGGTTTCTGTTACGGTGTGTTTAAGCATTTTATAATGCTCTTATTTTAGCGTATGCGGTGTCGGGTTTATTGCTCGAATTCAGACAAGAAACCCGTTTTATCACCTCTCATGTAAATCAAACCAGAATGTCGACAAGATCTATTTTGCACAATAATATAATTCAATTGCAATCAACCTAATTGGCGCTTAATTGTCATTAATTCTAGTAGCCTAAACGATTCTTGATTGTAGAACTATGATAATAGCAAAAAACCTGACGAATTGGTCATAAAACTTGTAGATTAAGAGCCATTTGATCTTAATAAAAATTGGTAGTAAAGTGGACTTGTTGAGACTTACAAATTGATTTATAAATAGAACTTTCCTCACCTGAACAAAAAGATAAGGTTATAAGGAAGTTGAAATACACAAACGAGAACAAAGGGAATTCTTTTTACTTATAACATTATCGGTATCCTCTCTTGGCTATAAGTTCTGTATTTTATCGACGTACCTAAACACTGTGACAGTTTTACTGGAGCGAGTAAGACAGAAACGAGAAAGAATATTACAAATTCAATAATCTGGATTACGTCATTCTTATCTTGCTTCCAGGCCTCAATCTGTATTAGCATAAGAGCATTTTCAATCAAAATGATCGCTAGAAAGAAATTTCTAGACTCGATAAAAGCGATATTGGATTTTGATATGAATTTATCGAAAACGCCTCAGCAATGTCAAAGCGTCACTCTGGTGATATCAAAAAATTATATCAGGATTTTATCACCTGTCTTAAGCTGAATGTGCAATTTGAATGAGTGACGGCTAATGACAAATCAATGAATCTAACTAATCTGATATATTTTACATCAAGTCTGTAGAGATCGAGTCTAAAGAAGATCGCTTCATTATTCATATTGGATTAAAGTTAATGATATTTTCGACTGAAATTCTTTCAAATAGACCGTCGGGAGGCATTTATTAGAGAATTTCAATTTATGAGGATTATTAAAAACATTATTTTCGAATTAAGTATTGTTTTTTATGCTGTAGTTATTTATTACTGTGAATAAAGTGAACTATGCGAGTCAAATAATAAAAGAATTAAAAAAAAACTAATTTTCGTTCACGTTAATATCATATCATATTCCTTTCGAAATAAATATTTTACAATAATGCGATGGAACACATTCAATATGGCCGATATATCTGTTCTTATTTGATTTACATGGTAGAATATACGCACACATCAAATAAGTGTGTCAAATCACTATCACAGTTAACAAGAGCTCTTTGAGCAAAACACTTTGCAAAACGGGGGCCCATATTCCAATACAATAACATACAGATTTAGTAATCTATGCATCTAAAAAGCCAATACTTGTGCCATAAAGGCGTGACGCAATAAAAAAACATTACCGTATCGTATGAGTTGTCAAAACGGACACGAGTACTCTTGAAAGAGGGGCTGCAGCATCACGGCCTAACGTTATTTCACGGCTTGTGTGTCACGCATGCATGTTTCATTGTATACTACAACAGTGGGACTTCGTCGTGGGAAATCAAATGCTTGTAGCCGAGTATATTGGGCATAGGTGAGTGTGGAATGTAATTAGTGATGGAACGAATACGAATATTCGTATTCGTTTTATTTATCTTGTAAAATTGTATTCGCCGAATAGAAATGTTATATGTTTATTTTTTTTTTCAGTACGAGGATGGCACTTTAAAATATGAACTGATAAACATGAGAGGAGTACCATGGAGCACATGGGTAGCCCAGTATACAGTGATAACTAACATCTGGATTTGTTGCTGCAAAAATATATATTTTTAGGGAAGCGTTGTAACACAAATCTTTAGATAAAAAAATAGGTACAGCTTGTTTTTCAAAAAAAAAATTAAATAATATGGTCCAAACAAATTTTGGAAAATAAGTTTTGACAAGGAATAAAGAAATACTTGTTTGTATCAAAAAAATACTCCTATATTCGTATTCACAGACTGGTATGCATAGCATCACTAGATCTAATTACGAGTTATTCATGGGTGTGTCGCGTGTGCAAATAGGCGTTGTTTACCGAAATAAGTTGTGTGTTCATTGATGCGTACTGTATAAATACTGTTTGTATTGAATGCAACTTGCATTAGGTATGCCAGTATTGACATTAGGTCACTATTTTGTTGTTTAGTTTATTTATATTAGAGGAAATTATCATTTAGAAATAGTTAAAAATGGTAATATTTTGGTGACAATACTTTTTTGATTAACTGTGATTGGTGCCATCAAATTAATAGAAACTTCAATAACTTTAACATGAAGCAATGAATATCATGTAAATGCTAGTAAAATACAATTATAACACACTGTTATTATAAATAAAAAACAATGATAAATACTTAATTACATTTTTATACAATGCTAAGAAATATTTTATGATCATTTTAGAACAAGGCATTTAATTAAATTTTTCCCATCATAAATTAGATTGAACGCGTACGAAAATGCTCACGCATGCTAACTTTTTAAATATTACCGCATTTGTGCAACTAGGATCATTATAAACCGCGTTATGAGAGCGGTGCTACGCAAAAGTACATACATCGAAATGTACATTGATATAGAAGAGGTTTGTATTTCGGCCTAAAACTGTCCAAGTGATACACGAATTTCATATCGCACACATTCACCACATATAACTCAGTGCTCCGTTTGACCAGTCAACCGACTCATCAAGATGTAGCCACGACACGAAGTAGAACCCAGTACTGACCTATTTACTGGCGTGGAAGATTCGTGTATATGGGTCAGGAAATATGTTAGATATCATAGAAATTTATTTTAGTCCGGCTCTTTGCCAGGCTTCGTAGGTACACTTCATGGAATACGCGAATATGAAATAAAAATTGAATGGTACACTCATATTTGCTCTAATGCGCACGACTGCCTCCATGATCTAGCGCATCATCATTTTATCAGATAAAACTGTGTGGAGTACGAAGTCTTAGGCACGGGACAGCCGGGTCTCCGGCCGGGTAGCTTGGTTACTGGTTGGAGCCAAGTGGTTTGCATTTTAGCTAGGCACAAAGCGTGCAGTGTGGTTGGTCAAGAAAATTCTAAAGCGTTTGGTTACGCTAAGTGACTCATAAGGCTCGAGGTGCAAAGCAAGCAACCTGCCTATGCAGCCTTAGCCTTACTGTTACTCAACAATAGAGTTGAGACTTACTTCTAAGTACTTTGCTCTTAATATTACAAAAATGTGGGTTCATCTCTGTTTCACTCTTAGGTTTAAAAGAAGTCAAACAATGACGAAGTATAATCCCTTTAAAACAGTAACACATTTTTACACTTAAAAATCAATTGGAATCATACAGTTTTCAATACTCTTTGGCATGAAACGTCAAAAATATTACGCATTATATTCTTCGCCTGCTTGCGTTGTGTCTCGATTAGAAGTACGCTTTGGCCTAATTGGGCAACCATAAGAGCTTTAAACAGGTTTGGACAAGCTTTTGATATGCATACCTACGCAAAATAAAATAATCTATCTCGCGTTCATTATCCTACACTCTTAGGCAAAAGGTACCAATGTATTAAGATTAGTTTATTGATTTAGCTGTATTAAAGTGTAACAGACATAAATAGTCTTTCTTTCGCATTTAATAATATAAATAAAGCGTAAAAACCTTACATTGACGAGGACTAACCGAACAAAATTAATTTTATAAATAATCTTGCATATTTATGAGCAAGCATAAGATACCTGTAGACTGTTAATACTCAATATGCGTGACCACTCACAGGCGTGTACTATATTGTATTGTAATACACTACTGTATTTAAATAATATACACACGGCTGCCGATCAACCTATACTTTTCCGGTATAAGCTGGTCCCACATTTTACGAGAAGCCTAGAAACGCAAGATCATCTTATACTGGAATTGTATAGGTTGATGTGTAACCGTCTGTACATAATAATGTATTTAAACCAACTACGCATGTCGTTTATTAAATTAATGTTTGTCTGCGACCACCTTGTGATAATTTTTCATCACAAGGTTTGATGAACTTGCATAGTGATACCTCTACAAGGTTTTAATTTTTGTCTAAATTATAAGAAATTCCCCTTTTGAAAAAAATTAACTAACTAGCCATAAGTTATATTTTTATACTGAAAGTATATATCAGTAGAAAAATGTAAAACCGGCCAAGTGCGTGTCGGGCCACGCGCAGTAGGGTTCCGTAGCTAGTCGTAACGACATATTTCGGCTTAAAAGGGATTTACTATCTGTATTAAACAAGTAACATCTTCTTATAAGTCATTACTTTCAAAGAATGTATGAATGTTGAGGAAGCGAAAGAAGTATGTAAGGAGCGAAGCACATGGCGTTCCATCGTCTCTGCCTACCCCCGTGGGATAAAGGCGTGATTTTATATATGTATTATGTATGTTTATTTATGTTTCAAGAATTTTGAACGAAATATTCTGAGTAACTGCATCTGACATTTCGGACCCCTATTCCTCTTGAACTAATGAAGTGAACTTATCCGCTATAGTTTTCCTTTAAAGTTCATTACATGTACTACCGACACAAATTTTTTCAGATTTTTGGATCCAGTAGTTTAGCTTTTAGAGGGGGGGGGGGACGCTCTACTCGAACAAAAATTTGCTCTTTAAAGTTAATTATCTCGCAAACGGATCTCTAAATCAAAAAACTGTCTTAGCAGCCCCTAAACGTTTTTTAAAGTCCTATCTAACAATACCCCACACTATGGGGTAGGCGACAAAAAAAAAACATCCCTACTTTACATGTAGGGGACCCGAAAAAAAAATATTTTTCCAAATTTTATTCTACGACTTTCTTTGTATAGTTAACATACATGTTTATGTAAAATTTCAGTATTCTAGCACCAACGGTTTCGTCGCTATGCCTTGGACAGACGGACGGACAGACGGACATGGCGAAACTATAAGGGTTCCTTGTAGGTACTACGGAACCCTAAAAATTACATGTTTAAACTTCCAGCCCGGTTGATACACTAACAGCGTTATTTATTTTCTCACGAATATGAACCAACTGCCTTGTCTGTCTAGCTTACCACGAGTTTTCCATCCACCATTCAATAGAAGCGTGGAGTTGGAATTATGCCCGGTGGATGGCGATAATCTCATCTCCTGCCACTTGAGTACTAAACATAACGGGTGAATTGTGGGTAAATATTATGTTAAGAACTTCCTAAAACTTTGGCTATTCATACAAAATCTAAACATTTTCTCTTTAGCACGCCAGTACACCTAATCTATATGCAACCACAGCATAGCGCAAACCCATTAGTCAATTACCTATCATAGATTAGCACATCAGTGGCTGAGAGATTAATGACCTGGCGGCGTTCAAGTGTAGCATGTGTATTCGGGCATTCTCTACAATTTGCGAATATTCGAAGCTTATTATGAATGTTTAGTTTTGTTTTATAGGAGTTCCAGTATGATTTATACCTACTTATGATTAGACTGTTGAGGGTCTAAATCTGTTAATTGAAGATATTTTGTTGTTGATGAAAATATATTAGATACTTGAATGCCCATTCAAGTATTATCATTTACGCAAAAACCACTGCTAATACATCTGCCATGAGGTAGTTTTTATTCATTATAACAAAATCTACGCGGACGAAGTCGCAGGTAACAGCTAGTATTAAATAATGCTGCTTAAAAAATGTTGTAATCTAATAAAAAATCTCTACTACTACTTTTTTCTGTCTGACAGATTACACTACCCGTTGTTTACATTATGATTGTCTTTTTGGTTTGATTTTTTCATTCAACGTACTTGTTCAAAATTTAAAAGTGGAAAGAAATTTTACCACGTTCTTTAAATTAAAAAAAAATAAGAGATTTTCTGCATGATCCCCCATATACCCAAGCACTCTGCTTTCTATTACCCAAATGTCCCTTGTTGCCGTTTCAAGATTACCTATCCTTCTTTCACACTTTTGGCACCCTATGCTCCCATCCCCATCTACTTAAATCTGCATCATAATATTCCCGCGATGCGAGCTCTATACAAACTGCAAAACAGATTTCACAACACCTTTATAATAGACGATAAGGCATGAAAACCCCGCGAAAATAGAAAGTGATTATGGAACCTTCCCTCTTCCGACGCGATCAGACGACCCAAAGGGTTTCGCGGTGACATGTCAGCAAACAGAATCAATTTCCTGACATCCAAAAAGTTCTTGTGATAAGGATATTGCAGTTCCAAACTATATGCTTCGCACATACAAAGCGTAGGTACTAATATTGAGAAAATAAATAGGACGAGCTATGTTCAAGATTTGAAGATTGATGTACAGAATATGACGTAGATTTTGATTAAATCGTACACATGCAATGTTATAGCTAACAAGCGGTACGTACCTATACAGGGTGTCCCATATTTAATGGATAATCCTTTACCTGCAGATTGGGGGCATCACGCCTGATAGGAAAATGCAAAGTTTGTAGAAAAAAAGTATCACGGATTTTTAAATATCGAACATTTTCGATTTTTTCACAAATTAGCCACTTTCGTCCACTATTCTTGATGCCATGTTCGTAAATCTTAGAATTTTTCAAGTCTGTTTTTGGAATTCAATTCTTGAATAGATGTACTATCAAATTTACTATCTCATTATTGTACAATTATTTCATTTTTTAAATGAAATAATTGTACAATAATGAGATTACTATCTCATTATTGTACAATTATTTCAATTTGATAGTACATCTATTCACGTTTTTTGTTAATTTGCCGATGTTGATAAGTCCAAATTCAAGTAGCAAAAACAAGTCTGAAGTCACAGCACAATATCATAAAATCTTTTAGAGAAAACTGAAAATTTCACATCGCAAATTTAGAAATTTTGCGCGCCTTTTTTACAGAACACATTTGAGTGTCAGCGTTTTTTTTTTCGTAACCCGAGAGAAGTGATGAGCAAAATTAAAAAAAAATATCGTTGAATTACTTTCAGTATTGTGATCTTAATCGATACTTTCATAGATAGGTATTATAAGATTTATAATAGCTGTCAATCGTTCCAAATACTGTTTTTTGTAAAAGTTATGCTTGTTCGTAATTATTTAATTTAGTTTAATACGCTTAAGTAACTATATTATCAACTAGGATATCATTTTGTTAGAAAGTGATTAAAAAAAAATCGGACCCTGGTCATAACTTTTCACATTATTTTTTTAAATAAAAAAAAAAATAAAATATTTTATACCATTTTAGAATCACAATGAAACTGGCATATTTTTTCCGTGATGGGCACACATGTCTCCATACATTTTTTTTACACCATAAGGGTTCAAACTTTTTGTAAAAAAAATGTCATGTAATTTTTTTTTTTATTAATCTTTGTAGTTTTTTAAATGAAATAATTGTACAATAATGAGATAGTAAATTTGATAGTACATCTATTCAAGAATTGAATTCCAAAAACAGACTTGAAAAATTCTAAGATTTACGAACATGGCATCAAGAATAGTGGACGAAAGTGGCTAATTTGTGAAAAAATCGAAAATGTTCGATATTTAAAAATCCGTGATACTTTTTTTCTACAAATTTTGCATTTTCCTATCAGGCGTGATGCCCCTAATCTGCAGGTAAAGGATTATCCATTAAATATGGGACACCCTGTATAAAAAATATGTTCAGCAAAATTTTAATATTTTGCTTGGACTCAAATACCGCCTGCAGTTTATTCAATTCGTTAAATCATTTCAATACGTAATCGAACCATTTTGAGCCATATAATTATAGACTGTTTATTTAAGTCTATGCTGGGGTCACACAGGTCAGTGGGATCATAAATAAACCATCAATTATCTTGGCTTTTTTGGCATCGCAGCGCAATCTAAACTAATTCACTTTTGCGTGGGCTGGCAATCGTCCTAAGCCATAAACCGTTGATTTAATTGACTAGTTTTCTAATTAGAATTCACGTTCTTCGATAAAAACAATATTTAAGAACTTTTGTGAACGTGTTCTGAGGAGAAGGTAATATCAACGTCTCACCTTTAACCTGCCATCAAGTAAGTATACCTTGCTTCAAATCTCAAGGCGGGTTAGATTAAGTTAGATGACTGCAAGTGTGCTACATTTGACATTCGAAAATCGACCCTTCGATGGGCACTGCCATAGAAATCTTAATAACTAGTCAATAGAAATGCTATCGACTATCTTTTAACACTGGGACGCATGTCGCCGTTTTTAAAATACCACTTTTTGTATTCCTGCAAACAAAATTATTCTTTTTGGTGATGACATTAAGACGACAATTCCTCAACTCGCACTTGTGTTCGATTAGACTCATGCGCTTGTATTCCTGCAAACAAAATTATTCTTTTTGCGATGACATTAAGACGACAATTCCTCAACTCGCACTTGTGTTTGACTAGACAGATGCGCGGCGACAAGGTCACGCGTCTTTGACATTTCTATTGCCTTATTATTAAGATTTCTATGGGCACTGCAATCGAGCGTTGCCAATCAGATCAGTGCAGCAGTATAACATTTCATATGCGGCCAACTTTACACTATCTATACTGCTTGAATTAATGTGTTCCGCTTTGGTGGTGAATTGAATGTACGATCTTAGTCCATTGATGCTGAGATGCCACTGAAAACTCGTATGGATGTTTATGGGCTGTGATTTATCTCCATATAAAATACAAGCCAGTTCGCGTTAGAGGTTGTTTAAAAAACAATTGCGTTACAAAATGTATGTCGAGTAATACTTTTGAAATTAATATCCAGACCAATAAACATCGAGTTGGAAGTACACTTAAGGAGGAATGTAATAAAATTATGTATCACGTGAATTGTGATGGAAACGGGTGCTGGCTGTTCAAAGCGGCAACTTTTCTTTGATATTACTTTATTTGGTTACGTATATGTGGGCGAGGATATGTAAAAGAGCTTATTGGGATAACCCTATGGGTGGATATGATCCTTACTAAGAGAGAATAAAATTATCTTCTTGAAATATAATGTTTCATAGATAAATGCAAATAAACCAAGAAAGCTGATTTGTGAATATGTTGTAGTGGAAGCTTTAGATATATCCTAGAATTTTCGTTTCCTATAGCTTTCACCGCCATCTGGAACAAGTAGTAAGAATTGTGGTTTTATCGATTTATTTCGGCTTGCCGTTATTTTACAAAAAAAATGTGTATCGATGTTTTATGATGTTTTTAGTGTGCTATAATTAAATACCTCAATTAATGTTCACCTACAATCATTTGTATTGTGTTAAATATGTGGGTAGTTTGATGAATGCGTATTTAGATGAATGTGAGTGAACAAGTGAAAATCCTAATAGCACTTTGCCCAACCCGAGAATCGAACTCGAGACCTCATGGTAAAAGGCGCAAACACTAACCACTAGACCAACGAAGCAGTAAAGATCACTCAACGTCAAAATCGTTTAATTTAATAAAAACACATAATATGAATATCAAACGACAGAGTTTTCAAACTGAGATTGATTGAATAAGAAATCAGAATACCAAATAAAATATAATATCTGCATTCAAATACCAAACATGAGACAGTATTTAAGTTCATTATAATTTTACTGACATTATTCATGAGTTCTATGTTAATTGGATTTGTTAATAGCAATGCGCATAGTTATTTCGTTAAGTGCTACATTTATATGAAGCCAGTTTTGTCAAGAGTAGGCGTAGTTTACGATATTTAGAGAAACGACAACACAGGTACCAATGGTAAGACGTAAAGCCTAAAATATACTCGTGCCTACGTCCGTTTTCACTTTTTAACCGACTTCAAAAAAAAAACATAAAACCGAATTGAGAACCTCCTCCTTTTTTTGAAGTCGGTTAAAAAAGGAGGAGGTTCTCAATTCAGTTGTATTTTTTTTATGTTTGTTCGCCGATTACTTGAAGACGCCTGGACCGATTTGAGAAATTCTTTTTTTGTTTGAAAGGATGTACTTGTCATGTGGTCCCATTTTTTCAAGTCACGTTCTGATGATGGGATCCTAGAGAATTCGAGGGCAACCCTCAAATTTAAAAGGCTTTCGGTGCCAAGAAAACAATAACTCTGTATAGATAATATCAATCTTTCTAACAACTATTTTCTGACTGAATATTTAGTTCTTAATTATCCGATTTACTTGGCACCGACTTCAAAATTATAAAATAATTATTTAATAATTTCTATTTAACTAAATGAAAAAACGTTTTATTTTTTGCGAAGTAAATTTATTTTATGCTTTTTAGTTTACCTACTTTTTGAAGTCAGTTTTTTTTCTCAAAAGGTGTCTTTCCACATCACCATTTAACCTTTCTTATACATAATAATATGACAGTGCATAAGCACCCATATTTTACTTGTTTTGTTTATGTTCAATGTGATAAGTTAGTAGAATATAGCTTATCCGACACTGCGCGTCACATGTCGCCGACGAGACGTGTGAAATAGTTATAGTGTTATAATTAAGTATATTTATATAGTGTAATTATATTTTATTTTAATATTGTATTAGTGTATTTTATATGGGCCATGATGCCTCAATCAAATAAATAATTTAAAAAAAAAATATGCAATTTTCTAGACTCCGTACTACTGGGAATTGCCGATGGAAAAAACGTAGTTAAACATTTACTCGACTCGACCTTCGAAAACTTCCAGGTATGTTTTCGGTAATATATGATCGCAGAGTGTGAAAAATAGTCCGCTTAATTTTAAACCACCTAGGAACAGGTAGGGAAAGCAAATTATGCATTCTATACAAGCTTACCATAATAAACATTTTCGCAGGTAATACAAGGTAAACGGGCCCTGTTCATAAACAAAGTGTACAAACAAACACAGCCTAAGGGAAAAGCCACATGGTGAAATTTCCAAAACTGCCCAAATTACCTTTATGATTTTAGGGAGACAATAATAAACAGTGCGCAATTTTCGACATTGTTTTATTTATGTTATGCACAATCCTCATTTGTATTGCAAATTAATACCCGAACGCACTTACAGTTGTTAAATTGCTGCGAGCGAAAACAGCTGACGTCTCTCACAAAAGGATTTATGCATAACGATGTAGTTTTGTTCGTTCTGATTGGTTCGTGTTAATATTTAACAGTATTTTGTTTTTATCAAGTGTTTGTTTTAAACTGAAACGGATAAGAAATAAAAAATGTACAATGTTAATTCAATTAAGCTATATTAATACTATAAAAACATGGTATCATTTTTTAAAGTAAAATGTAAGTTTTAATTTTTATTACACGCTCAAATCGGTAAATCAGTATTATTATTCTATTTTATTTTTAATTAGTATTAATGTATCGAAAATCTGTGCTTCGTAGGTGATATATAAATGGTTAAGATTTTGAAAAGTATTTTTTTTATAATTACATTATGTCGTATTACGTCAACCAAACATAAGTTGCGCGTTGCATTAGATTGAACTGGTATGTTTGTATTATAACGCGCACGTAGGGTTCCGTACCACTATACATCTAAATAAATGTTTTTCTTTATTCTTTATTATATTGGAGTTGATTGAATGACAGGTAAAATGCGGTTAATATTTATAACGTATTAAAAAACTAATTATTAGATCTCATTCAAACCAATTTTCGGTGGAAGTTTGCATGGTATAATGTACATCATATATTATTTTTACGTTTATCATTCCCTTATTTTAGAAATTACGGGGTGTGGGAGGGGCACATTTTTCTACTTTGGAAGCGTCTCTCGCGCAAACATTTTAGAAAAAATACATATTAGTAACCTCAATATCATTTTTGAAGACCTATCCATAAATACCCCACACGTATGGGTTTGATGAAAAAAAATAATTTGAGTTTCAGTTCTAAGTGCCAAAATCCCCAAAAATGTATTGTTTTTTTTCTATTTTTATATGAAAATATTAATGCGGTTCACCGAATACATCTACTTACCAAGTTTCCACAGTATAGCTCTTATAGTTGCGGAAAAAAGTGTCTGTGACATACGGACGGAAAGACGGACAGACATGACGAATTAATAAGGGATCCGTTTTTTGCCATTCGGCTACGAAACCCTAACAAATTGGCCAAAAGTACGAGTATACTTACTCCTTTACTTTTTCTGCCGTAAAAATGCCAAATTAAATCGTTTGAAAAGAATCTATGGCATCTAAAGTTCGTTATTTAAGTTCTTCCGCCGTAGGCCTCCAAACCGCTTCAAATCACAAATAGTATCACAAAAAACAATCACTATAAATTGTTTCAAGGACAAACAAAATTGATAGCAAAGTTGAAAATTTAACCCATATTGTGGAGGGAACGAATCGATAGAAATTGATCTCTAGCACGCAGCTTTGATCACTTAAAACCGCCTTTGATGTTAGTATATCCGTTGAACTTATAGCGAAATATTTTTAATTGGTCCAAACAACAAACAAAACGGGTAACAAAGTATCATTAACAGTTTTTATGTACGCATTCAATTGTATACTATATCAAATTGCCGTTGAAAATCTATCGTTGGTCGGAATCAAGGTTATTTTTATATAGGCTCAATCAAAATTGTTGCGGTCAATTATATGGATTTTTAGTAAGCAAATGTTCTGGACCGGTTCTCAATTAAAACCAATGTTGAACTTTGATAAATTTGTAATTGTTTTATTGATGGCTAATTATGAGTAACGAATACACGTAATGATGTTTTACGGTATTTAGAGAAATGAATATGGATGGGTTTTGAAAGGGTATGGCATATTAAATCAATGGGTATGTAAATATGAATATGCGACCAAAACATTTATCATTTTAAGCCTTTTCCCATGCGTGTGGTCGAGCTGTCGCCTGGCCTATGTAATCTTAAGATGAATAACGATGACAAGGTTAGACATTTTGAGAAAGAACTGCCCGGAAGTAAACATTTGTACAAAAATGTAGTTTTCTTTTATAAGTACTACGTCAGTAAAACTGTTAATAGATAAAAACAATAAGTATGACCATTTTTACACTTAATCGGTTTATAAGAAAATATACTAAAACCAAAAAAAATAACCTCATTCTTCTGACCAAGACCTTAAATTTGCTGAGAGATTTGTGAAAAGAAGGTAACCGCCATTTTGATGCGGTCGCCATCTTGAATATATTAAGTTCTAGTTTCATCACAATTAGAAGTATGCGCCACTGATTAGATCAATCTTACAACATAAAGGAGCTAAAATTGCAATGTCTAAATTTGACCTAAAGTCTAAACAAACAAGACAAGCTAAATAAAAATTGCCGACCAAAACATACATTACCCTTGACAAAATCGTGTCGTTTTAACGCAAACCCGACGCGATCAACCGCACATTGCGCATCGACAGCTTTGACAAATGCACTCTGATTAATATAATTGTGTCGCGATTCACACGTTCGTTTGTCTCTGTCGAACCTACTTAACGATGCACAGTTTGTTACGGTAATTTATTGAACTGAGGCGGTAGTGGACATTTTGCAGTAATTGTGTTTAAATTGGTTAAAACTAAGCAGTTTTATTTCAGTTTGTTTATCGTCATATTCTCAGTGATGTTTTACTTACTTCGTAGTGTTTGAAATGGCATTAATGAAATTTCAATCATGAATCATAAATACAGGGTAGATGCGACAAAGAAATATGTATTAAAACAATGGTTTCTAGACATGGTCGGTGAGCATTTCATGTTTTTTTCAAAAAAGAAAACCATGTTTATTAAACAAAATGAAAATTGTGATCATCATTTGTTTGAAAAACGTTACCCTCCGTTGTATTTGTTGTATATGTTGGCCACTATCAGAGTTAGCCCATTGAGCCAGTCTCAATATAAATGAGAGCTCAAAAATAACAGATTTTGCAAAGTGGATGATACTTCAGTAACAAAGAATCGAAACAACAGGGTGCGATAAAAAAAACAGGTCACAAACAAGTGTTCTGACAATAGAAGATCACGCCAAATGAACAATATGTGAACATAAATGTACAATACAATGTAATTACCACCACAATGAACTGTCATACTGATTCAAGCTATGACAATCGGTAGGGAGACAGCGCCAATAGATGACAGTTCAAGAACTGGTCCACGTTGTAGAAAAAAGCGTTTTGTGAATGCAAAACTAAAAATATGCGTACCTACATAATACATTATTTTAATTAAAATTTGGTGAAATAATTAAGTTTTTTAGTTATAAATTAATCTTGGTTTAATGCTTCTACATTCATTAATGAAAAAAACTCAGTTTAAGTAACAGCCAGTCAAATGACAAAGCTTAGATATATGATCAAGATTAAAGACAAGAGCACAAACGTCTTATTTTTATCCTGTCCCCAAATAGTTTAGTACAAATTTCTAGTATTATTAAATGTGATAGCTTTACTGTAATGTACTTTACATCAACAAATGACGAGAAGTTGCGACCCGCTGCAATATGTGACTTGGGGCAAAAGGCCTCGGGAATTAGTAAGCGGCAAGCAACGTAACTTGAGCCGGCATACATATGGTATTTATTCCATTCCATTCATACAATAAGGGTTGATATAATTTATGTCATATTCCCGAAATGTTCGCGACACATTCAAGTTCAATGTTGACATTTACTGCGAACAATACAGCGTGTTTCATTGTTTCTTGATATTTTGTGTTCAAATCAAATGTCGAGGAAAGGTCGCTCAATTAGCGATTTTTGCTGAATGTCAGTCGTTTAGTTGCGAAAAATGAAACATTTATATATTTTTTTAAATTTATATATTTTTTAATATACCATTATGGTATCGAAAAGTGTGTACCTAACTAAAGTGTATGGTGAATACAATTTTGAGGAGTATTATAACTATTACTCATATTGAATTATCAGGATTTATTTTACAGTTTAGGATGGTAATTTTATATCAAAATATTAAGTTGATTTTTGTTATTTTTTTAATTTTAATTGACATGACCAATCACTAAAACCCCACCTTGTTATTAATTGTTGCAACTTTGCATACACCCACGTCCAATCAAAGGAAACAAAACTAATTACTTTTCGTTTCTGTCATTATGTTGTAAATTTTATGTCATAAATGAATGATGTTTAATTATTTTATCATTTGTTGCGTATTTTTCGAACTCACTATATTAATATGCTTTTGATTTGTAAAGAATTCAATTATGAACACTTGTAATGCGAAAAAAAATATGTTTTTTTAAGTACTAGTATTGAGCTTTTATTATGACTGGAACAATTAGTAAAAATATTTTAAAAAATCATTTTCATAATTACGTTTACACGAATTTATTAGTTTTAATGCCTTAAATATCTGTAAATAAAACTATTACTCATTCAACGTTAGTAACAAAAATACAAAAAAGCACGCAACAAAACACCTAATTGCTACTCAACTCCAAAATTATTACGTTTGAACATTGACGTTTTTGACAAATGTATCTATAGCGTGACGCAATCATCCTATATATCCCCCGGTCAACCAAACCCAGGGCGTAGGTTAATCATTTTATTCAACAGTATACAGTTACTCTGAATTATTATTGACACACCAACTGTCGAGGGACGCGATCAAATTGAATATGTGATTGGAGATCAATAAACGTTACTATGGCTACCATAATTTATCGCCGTTTCGTATATTGAGACGTTATAGATGACAAAGGACCATGACAAAATGAGTTGAAATGTAGTAGGTGTACTCATACCACTCAGCAGTTTTGTTTTTGACCGCGAGCGTGAAACTGCTGAAGGATATTTTATGAGGCCTGATCGACGACCACCGTCAAACTTGAGTCTGACATTATGCTGAATCAGGACCTATTTGGTGCAACTGTGGAGCATAATCTTAAATGTTGTCTATTGTCTATTTGCATTTTTTTATTTATATAACTGAATAAATTTGTTTTCTTTCTTTCATTATTCCAAAAGTTAATTAATTAATTATTAGTACATAATAAAAGTAAGTTGCTCTATCAATTACAAAGACCATGATAGTCCAATGTTTCTGATACTTTATTTACATTAAAAACGGCCGAAGGACGCCTTCCACGCGACGAGAGAATTCTATTAATATCCCGTCCAGAACATGTCGTGGAATTGGAACGGGTATTGCAATACCAGATTCTATGCACCCATTGCATACATTAAGATATCCATTACATAATACATCGTGAAGCCTTCGAAGGATACGTTTGAAAACCGTAATACTTCCGCAAATCATATCAGGGAGTCCGATCGACTCGCGTCGATGGAATGAAATCAATTTCAGAGTTAGTCCGTCGATCGAGATCTCGAGTACCGTTCTTCATTAACTCGATTTTATCGGCAACGATTTTTTAATAATTGGAACTCGCCTCAGATTTTTGACGGGGCGATTAAGATTTTTAACTTGCGTAGATATATCTCGATGTTCCGCGAATCTCTTCACTGATTGCGGAGAAATTATGCCAGCGGAAATAATTGGGTGAGCTTTCATAGTTTGAGTAATTACCACTCTCTTTTTATTATTTATTTAAATGACTTTATTTTTATTTTACCTTTTAGTCTTAAAGCATCTATAACACTAAAAGGTAAAGTTATTTCAGATAATCACAAATTGAAACCGTACATGACATGATGATATTTACCATAGTTTCAGATTCAATATAAGTTAATTATAATTAGAAGATTACAACTTCGTACTATTTTAAGTTCTTCTATTGCAAATGATTAAAGTTAAAACGTTAGTGTCCTTTTTAGCTCAATCGCAAAATATCTTATATTTTGAACGTAACGGAACTTTGTTAAATGGCGCTAGTTGAAGGACGTGCTAATAAAGTAATTCCAATAGCAGGGCATTGAATACTTACGCGATAAACAATAATTCATCTAGTGTATAATTTTAAAATAAACCGTGATCCCAAACAATATTCCAGGGTATTCGATATCTATTCCGCTTATCTGATTCACACTAACAATCGCACTCATTCGAAAGGCTTTGCATTTTATTGTTTTAAAATCAGCTAAGGCTATTATGGAGCGCGCCGTGAGATTTTATCTAAAGCTAAATGTTTCGTGAATAAAATTGGTCGCGCTCGTTCGAATCGGATCTCGATCGCTCGGTCGATGTATCGATCGATAGAGTCCCCGATCGTATCGGCAGACGATGTTACGTAATTACAGAGTAGTTTTACGGTCACTTTATTCATTCGGCGAAACTTGGCACATGCATAATTCAGCCGTATTTTGTGAACACCCATATTAATTTTACAAAGTTTTACGCTCAAAGTATTTCTTGAATACCCAGCTCCTTTATATGCGCCGTTAGTTTTAAACGCTTTTAGAGAAATTTGTTCCAAATGGATTACTTTTTGATGCTACGCTATCATTATAAATCTTCGACTTTACTGTAGTTGGTACGACAAAGTTGGATTAAAAACATTTCTATTTGTTATTACATGAGAGATATGTAGGACAAAATAGAACCACCTATTATGTAGTTACTTTAATGGGAGTTTCTATTACGTATGATTACTCGGACGGCTATTCAAAGTGGAAAAATCCAGGCATGTCAGGTTGGTTTATAACCTGAATTACCGGAGTGAGGTCAACTGTATCTTTAAAAAATGATTCCTAGTATGATAAGAGTTCCTGTTTTGGAAAAACTAGTTTTCACATAAATAAAACTTGTATAGTCAAGAATGATAGTACATTTTTGACATAAGAAAAGTATCATACAACATAAACAACCAAATTTTTCATAAATATTCAAAATTGGAATGCTATGGGTACATTTTTGACATGAGAAAAATATCATACACGATAAACAATGCGAAAACGAAAGTAGCATATCCAGCACATCAAATGTTTGACAAAATAATTTAGTCATTAACTCTCAATCGGCTTAATGGTTGTAATTAAAAAGACATCAATAATGTAAAGGGTTCGGTATCTTAATTTGCTCAATTTTGTGAGTTCGTCAATGGCTGTCGTTAATTTTCTTCCGCCATGTGTTCGTTCGCACGACGCTTAACGAAACACGCAATCGTTGAGGGTACACACATCCCTCGTACTTAATAATTTTAATTACCACCTCTTCGATGTTTTAATGACTTTGTTTACGTCTTTTGATGAAGCAAACACTTTAGGAGGTTACAATATTATGCTTGACGAAGTAACTATTACATCGAATAAGAAACCATTCCCTTGCATACACTGAAGTCTTAATTAGTAATATCAAATAGTTTAGGAGCTAGCTTTTCTCATGTTTTCGAAAGCTGCCTATTTGGCTTAAACCACGACATAGATAAACCTATCTAGATATCAATTACATAACACTGTAAGTACTTGACCTAATAATATATTCAGACGAGATATCGAGAATCGATACATCCATACATTATCACCAATTAGCGCTCGTGTGTCGCTGTCCTAACTTCAGAGCGTCGTGTAAGGGTTGCGACGGACGGATAGGGAATGACGTGCCTCGCATTTCAAACGGTCCCATTAACTGCCTTCGCTTTGAGATGCAAATTAGATTTTTTTCTTCATAAAATCTCTTCATTGAATATTTCAAGCCGCGCCTTGTGGGTGAATTTATTTTCTTCGAATGCTGAAACGAAATAAAAGAATCAACAATTTAGATTCTCGTTTTAATGCGGCAATTTGTTTATGTTTTAATTGAAAGAATATTTTTATTGTAGCTTGACAATGGAAATTAATAACCACATGTTAAAATTATGAGTCGATTTTATATTCAAAGCTGTGCTCGAAGTGTATGCGAACATGAATAGGGTGAAGGCACCAATGATCGGCTATTGTGTGAGCGTTCGCCCCTAGCTTCATGTTGTCACATAATGTCAGTATCGGGAGGGCTCAAAGTGTCACCCCTGCCAGACGAGTGCACTTGCTACACGTTATCCAGATATGTTGTGAATTTGACTCAGTACTTTGAATGACGACTAATTCTATTGTTATCGCTTTGGCATATGGGCGACATGACAAGAGAGGTTTAGTTCAGATTGCTAATATTGTGAACACCCGCGCATCTCTTATGCCTTGATTACTTATGTTTAAATCTACTATGGAAAAATAAATTAGGTTTTGTGAGGTATTTATTGTTATAAAGGTATTGAGAAGCTTTACTAGTTATTTTATTGTAACATAGATTATGGTTTTTATACTTGACTCAAAGTATCTGCAAACCGAAGAAAAAGTATGCTTAATTAGTCATTAATCTTTAAAAAAACAAACCCCGTCACAAAACAAGAAAGGAAGAAAGATTATCGAAATTTGTAATGGGGTTTGTTCTAAGCAGCACTTTTATTGACTATTGTTGCTTTTCAGCTAAAGAATAGCAAACAAAAATCAATTATCATTTACTGCGGGAGTATAAACACAATAGTAGTTTAGAAAATCCACGTTTGGCGATGTTACCCTATTTTTAAAATGATACCTTAATAATTGATAAAACTAAAACAAAAGTTTAAATCTTCGTTGCCTTATTAAAAACAAACGAACCAAAAAAAAAATCACCCATCGCACATTTGAAGTTTCTGAATAATAGCAACATTCAGCCATAAATAAGCTAACTAAAACGCAATAAGCCGTTGCTGGGGGAGTACGAGTAGAAAAGCAGTTTAGACTGTCCATTTTTGGCGCGAATTTTTTATAGTCGCTATTCGGACTCGGGTTCCGTTACATTATCTATAAAAACGTCAAAAAAACCATGTCTGTTGTATTGGACAGCCCTTATCAAATATTTATTTTATTTTAATTTAATTATTTATTCAAATAAATTTAAGAGACCACTTTTATAGCCGCTGACTAGTCGGCGTTCTTCTTCTTTCGTGTCGATGGCTGCAGTCATATTCTGTGCGTAGCCCAGTGCGTAGCCACGCGGATAGCGCTTTCATCGGCATTCATGAGCGCCTCCTTTGTACAGGTGGTGGAGCCACAGAGTAACGAACAGAGGCTAACCTTTTAAAGAACGTCTAAAATATTTACCTATTTTGCTAGGGTTGACACTTGGCAGTGATGGCACAACAGGACAAACCATGTGACTAGTACAATTACTACACTGGCGGCATAGTGGTGTTTTAAACGACGAGGCGGTTTTTTTATTGTATTACCTGTACCTAATAATAAATCAATCGCTAATAATAAGGGTAGATAGGTATTTTTTACATATTTCAACAAGTCAAAAAAGTAATAAAAGTCTTTAAGTATAATCCTCTCAAATTGGTACCTAATGTGATAAGTGTTCTACTTGTTTACAATTTAATTTTAACGTACCTACCTACCTATTAACGTATTAGGTAGAAGAGCGCATGACATTGCGCTTAAGAACTTGAGAACTGTCATTCTCATACATCTATACAATTATAGGTATAAAAAGATAAGACCCCAGAAATAATATAGGCTACATCGACGTACGACGCGGTTGGAGCCGCGCGTAGAAGCTAGTGACTCATAAGTAGGAATATATTATTAGCTGTGAATTGTGTCAAGGTTCCATCGCATTACAAACACGGCGCAGATTTAAATGATGCTTTGATATTGATGTAGGTAAACTAGGTACCTACCTATGTAATTATGAATGAAGTATCTATCTACCCCACTAAAATAAATTGAATAGGTATATAATAAAAATAGCTACTCTTTTACTATCAATTTACTACTCACCTAGTAGATTCCTTGGGATAGAAAAAAAAGATATGTTCTTATTTCGACGATTATTGTTCTTACACACAGTACAGTACATTTAGTATTATTAAATTATAACGCGCGTCGTGCCCTTAGGACGAGATTTGCGAGTGAGCATACGTGCTGGACTGCTGTAGACTGCACAGGGTACATTTATGTGAGCTGCGGTAGTGTCCGCGAGCCGCGCCAAGAGCGTGCGAGAGCCCTTCGCTAAGGCACTTGCGAGCCGGTAGAAACCGGTTTCGCCTCGTACGTGATAGAGCCGCAAGTGGTCACGCACACAGACGTCTTATGCTTGTGTGAGTGGACTTATCTGAGCGCGGTTGTATGCAGCTTAGTCTCTGTTCGTTACTCTGTGGTGGAGCAAGTGGGACAGGCCATGAGGTGGGCCATAGTCTGTACAGCACCACACTCGCAATATAGGTCCGGTTCGTCAAGAAAACCCTACCTTACCAGGTTCTGTTTGCTTCGACCGACTTGAGTTCGGAGCCTATTAAGTGACTTCCAAATCGATCTTGGCAATTCGTGGCCAAGTGGAAGGCTCTCCTTGATTGGAACAAAGGGGTTAAGTCGGCGTTACTATAAATGCCAACAATCTAGGATTAGAAAGGCTACATAACTTGTGCCGCTCTGTAACATACTGCATGTGGTGATGCGACAAACAATACAAAAACTAAATAAGTTTTAAATGCATTTAAAATTTGACTAAATCTAATGATCAGCCTCGCTGACTAGTTGCCCACTTTTGCAGTAGCCGTCTCGTCGGTGACTAGTCGGCTAGTCAGCCACCGACTAATCGGCCAATCTGTAGTAAATAAATTACTAAACTTTTTGTGAATATTTCAAGTGTCTACCGTTATCAATATCGAGCTAAAACGAGCAAAAAAGACACGTTTTTGTATAGGATTTTAGTATTTATTAATATAGCGGCAATAGTTTTACATCATATGTGAAAATTTCAACTGTCTATCTATAAAGGTTCATGAGATACAGCCTGGTGACAGACGTATAGACGGAAAGACGGAACGACGGACAGACGGACAGGCAAGTCTCAGAAATAGTGTTCCATTTTTACCCTTTGGGTACGGTACTCTAAAAATACGCCTCAGTATTTAAAAACTTGAAAGAAAACATTATGTTCTTTATCTGATTACCTAGATTAAACAACGACCCAATTAATAAACAGTGAACAAAAAAAAAACAATCACCCATCACAAATTTGAAAAATCCAACAACATTCGCCCATAAAATAGCAAACAAAAACACAATTAGCAGTTACTGGGGGAGTGCGAGTACAATGGCGGTTTAGGCAGTCCACGTTTGGCGCAGTTACCCTAATTTGTTATTACTGTCAGTGGCTCGGTGAACTTGTGGCTGCCATAAGCTAATAAATGCGTGCCTGCCTTGACAATTGACATAACGACTACGTAATAAGTAAACCTTATGAACTCCTTATTTGGTTGTACTGGGATTGCTGGCAAGTTGTGTTCGCCTTAATGGGTGTATTATGTTTCAATCTGTACTGTTACTTTAATTTGGTATACACATTTGATGGATACTAGAATCAAGGGCACATCTGGAATACATTAATATGTCATGTGATGTTTTTATTATAACGTGTGTGGTTAATATATTTTTTTTCTCTCTCCACACAACGCCATCTAGTCCCAAACTAAGCAGAGCTTGTAATATGGGAATAACTGATACTAATACATATATACATACTTTTCTTTTGTAAATACATACTTATTTTACATAGAAACACACTACACACTCCGTCATCCGGTCGTCTGATATTGATTGGCTTAAGATCGTTTTTAGTTTTTTTTTAAACAGATTTAGCATACATATTTTGTTTAAATAATAGATAATTTAGATACCGTGTGCGTGTTTGCTCCCTTAGAGGAAAAAAAAAAATGTCAACGTATTTTGACCGGCTTAATTTTTTAGTAACGTACAGTATAATTATGTGTCGGTACACACATTTCATTTTGAAGCAATATATTAAAAGCAGGTTTGTTTAGAATCAATCAAATCAAATCAAATCATTTTTTCCATGGGCCCTAAGGGGCGCTTGAAAACGTCAAACAAAAATACAAAATGCAAAAAATATAAAATTAAAATAATACTTAACTAATTAAATTATAATACTTATTGCAATAAAATGATTTGACACCAGAGCTCCTGAGCACCGAAAATCAATCCAACTACCAGCTCTAATGAGTATTGCATCATGAGAAGAGCTGGTGAGAAACTTATGTCTTTTTAATAATATAGAAAAAGTTTTATACCCGATTTTCACGTGGTATCTAATTTTCAAGATACATTACTCAAACGCCAAAATTTTAAACATGCTGTAATAAATCGTAACACGTTTTAAAATATACCCGCGAAGCATTCGTCTTGAGCAGTTTGCAACCATTTGCCAACATAATGTACTCGATAAGAACGCACTCGGGAAAACAATATTAATCTCAGTCTGATTCATCTTTTATCGCTCAGAACGTGTAGTTCTCAAACACTATAAATCAAACTTTAAGTAGGTACATTGGGCAGAGATCTCAGTGTTTTTATTATTAGACTTTATGTTCTTTGAAGGACGCATAAATCAAAAGTGGAGTATGATTTTTGCAACTACATAAATCAGTTAGTGTTACAAAGTAAAGAATTTCTTGAACGAATTCTGCTTCAACACGTTTACTAAGAAACAAATAAAATTATGTATGACTCACAATATTTTTGGTTTTTTGTCGTATTTTGAAGAAAATCATTAATTATCGTTGATTGATTTTAGTTTTCACATTTCGATGGTCCAGTGGATAGCGTATGCGCCTCTCATCGCGAGGTCCTGCGTTCAGTTTCCAGTTCGGGCAAAGTGTAATTTGTTAACTTTCTGTTAGGCAATCACAATAGCAGCACGGAGTTAGAATTGTGCCCGGTGGATGGCGATAGGTTCTCCCCCTATCCCATGGGACCTAAACATTACAGGTGAAGTGTGAGTTTTGTATACCTTTATCACAACCATCTAGATAATATAGGCGTGATGTTTTGCATATAATGTACTTCAAATAACAGCAGTACTCAAAACACATTTATTGTTGCAATATAAAAACTTTCATGAAAATTATGTAAGCTGTAGAGTAAACCTTACAGAATTTTCATCTAGTTTTTCTTTTTTAGGCCCTAAAATCAAATGATAGCAGGCAAATAAAAAAAACTCCAACAACTATAGCGTGAGAGATATATAAAAAGTTGTAATTTATTACATTCATTTTAGAATCAGGCAATACATAGCTATATTCCGTAACGGTTACGCTAATCCAATACTTCAGGCAAAATACGTTATGGTTTTAAGGCCAGTAGAGCAAAATTAATGTTTTCATTTTTTGCTTAATTTCGGTATGCACACACCTCAATACCACTTAGTAACATGATAAAACGAAATCAATAGTGCCCTCATACCGTGCCAAGATGTAATAAACGCATGAAAAGTGAATAGCTCAAGACCATTTGTCCAACACGCTGTTCAACACTAACTCTATCAATTGACTCTTATCACGTTACAATAAAGTACAAAATCGTGCGACAACTACGTTGATTTAATGTTAGCATGGTGGAACTAGGATGAAATTAATGATGTCGGTATTGAAAATCGTTTGTGTTGCTTCGAAAATGTGTAGCCTCGCAGAAAGTCGCTTTAGATCATATTTCATAGTGTCTTTACCAAGTTTATAGGTTGTTCATGTAATGATGTTGCCTTTAACTAAATAGATGGATCGACGATATCTTTGTGAAGGTTACACTACTTGTTTCTTGTTAGTGAAATCATTACTTAGTTTTTAGTATACTGTTTTGAAGCTGTTCATTCTGCTTAATTTTACATATCATCACGTCTATTACCCAGAAGGGTGTAGCAATAATCCAACTATGTGATGCCATTGAAAATTTCCTGACGGAAAAATCCCAAATAACGACCCGGAAATCGAACATGAGACTAATCGGTAAGAGACGCATACGCTAACCACAAGACCAACGCGGCAATTTACATAATTCTGGATACGTAAAAAAATTAAAATATTGATAACATTTCTGATTTACGATAAACATGTTCTACCTACTCCTAATATAGGTTTTTTTAACATATTACAAGAGGGTTTCCTAGAGTACATGATTAATTTTGTTGATTATTTTAATGAGTGTTAGAATTGTATGACTGCAAAACTAAATAGGTTAATTAATAACATCACTTTAGTTTTAAAAAATCTCCCTAATATTATTATAAAAAACATAATAAGATTAATAAGTTTTACAAATACCTAACAAGTCTTAATACGATTTTTCAGGAAAAATAATATTTTCAATTTGCCATTATTCAACAAGTCAAAAAGTAACGCAGTAACTTAAATATTATATTGTCATAGTAAAGCCATAAACAATAGCTGATAAAATAAAATAATATGATCGATCGAAGTCCAAAGAAAACTGGCGAACGGTTCGTCGTTTGATATCAAACGCCATAACTTAGTACTAGGATTAAATATTGCAAGAACTTTGATGTAAAGGCAAAAGGAAAAGTCTTAAATTGGTTTGTGAATATCTTAGCCATTTATTTGGTTAACTACCTAAGATTACGTCTGTTTGTTTATATGTTACGATTAATGTAATAAATTAAGAATATTATTAATTACTGATTATTAATTATTATGAAAAAGCGAGGTAAAAGTAAGAAATATATTACATCTATCATGCCTTTATCGGTTTTTATATAAAAAATAACGACAGAACCGATAAATGTACTATATTTAAAAAAATAAATGTCTACATACTATGAACGGACTCATCGTTAAAAGTGTTAAAAATACATGTTTTATGCTTTTAATTTCAGTGGTTTTAATTCTTTTGTCCTATATTCCACAAATTAATTACTACTACTTAGCTATGAGAGGTGAGATTGCCGCCTTGCCTAGAGTCAAAACAGTCCAGGTTGGCCCACTCTGGCACTGTCACTGCACTATCGTTCTTGACCTCTCTCAGGAAATCGACATTATTATTTTAATTTTGTTATCATTGTGAGACAGATATACAAGTACCTCCAAAATTTCACGGGCCTACCTATACTGCGTCAGGTTTGTAGGCACACTATGTGTCACAGTTGTCAAACGTTTAATCTTACCTGTCAAACTTTGTTGACATATAGGTTAATTTCAACTAAGTTAGACTTTGACAATACAGTTTTGAATCAGTTAATGTTCTCAGTATTCGTGATCAACCATTATTGCCAGCGAATAAAGTGCGAATTACATATTAAAACGAGGGAAGCTCTACTCTAGCTATTTTAAGTTAAGGTTACCAGTGAATAGACCTGGTACTGAAACTACCTGACTAATCATGACTATGTGTTATTTTTCACACTCTCTGAGTTATAATATCTGTAATGACCAAATATACTATCAAGCTATGGAGCAGCATCATGCACATGGCTTGCCCGGTTTTGATGTGAGTTGTGTGCGTTCGAAGTGACTTATAGCTCATGTGTGCTGAAGTGTGCAGTGTGCAGAATGTGTGAATGTATTAGTATTATGTATCATGATGGTGACAGTCTTCAATGCAAAAATGTATAAGTTGACTTCATCTTTTCAACTTAAATTTGGTGATCAGTTAATTTTATTATCAGAAGCATATATCACCATCAAAACGAGAACCGCCAACAGAAACTGTCCACCTATCAATAGCATAAATCATTAAGCACACCTTCAAAAGTATGCACTTTTCAACATTTTCGTGAATCAGTAATGCTGGCCCTAAATCAGAAGGGGGACAGACTGCATTTGCATATGAGTGGGGCGACAAAGAACAAAGGCATAAGGTTTTTTATTCCTTTTAAACCGATACGCTATCGGCAAAGGCTGCGGTATACACTATCTGCGCGCTGTAAATCATTTAAGTCTCTTGAAAGGGTTTTTGGTACCTTTTTTATTTAGTGATTTATGGGCTTAATGATGCTATAAATAAAATAGCAAGGCTTCATTCTGATAATGTTTTTTCTTCCAGATTCAGTGACAAAATAAGACTATTTCAAGTTTTCGTTACGTCATTTTTTGCGGTACTTTTCAATCAACTAGAGAAGCCTGTCTTTTCCATTTTTGTTTGTCAGTTTCAAAATAAAGTTAAGTTTATTTCTTTGATGATCTTTGGGATATTTATTTGCTATTCATAAAATAATAAAAAAAAACAACTTACAGTTCAGATGTGTTAATTAGGAAGGTATATAAAAATACAAACCAACTTTGTCATTTGAGATTGTTATCGTAAAAATTCAATTCACAGATACTGCAAGGCAATATTTTCAATACCATAATCTCAAATAGTATAATTTTATTTAAATCTCTCCTCGGAAAGCGTAAAGGATCTGTACACACAAATAAATGTACCCATTTGGCACATTCAAGCTTTCCGGAAGAGCTCCAAACAGTCGTACAAATACAATATGGCGTTGATAGCATTAAGGCCTTATCGAACCGGATTCCAGAGACTGACTAAAATAGATTTTATGTCGACATAAGCTTGATAAAGATAAAACTCGCTAGAAGACAAAACTACTGGTGACAAGGTAACATAATACACTTAAACATTTTCCAAATCAAAGGTGTATGTTTTAATAAACTATAAATAATAAATAGTAAGTTTTGCAAGAGTAAAGTTGTGAAGTTATAACAATTTGAACTGATTTTAATCATACAATATTAATGTTGAAAAATTATGATTGGCTATGGTCAGAGTAAACCGAGTAGTTTATCTTTATATAAATGGTCTGCCAATGGTGCCAACGCCTCAGAATAAGTACGCAATAAGGGGATTAACAAACTACGGGGATGCGCGGATGTGAGAAACGAATTTTAAAAAAAGAATGATAGAATCTAAAGTCAAAGTTCATCAAATTAAAATACAGCAAGTGGGTTGCCCGCTTATGTATCACGTGATTATCTTTTGTTATTTCAAGGAAAGGGAACGTGTCATAATACTGTGCTATGGTCATACTTCTATGAAAATTCACGGTCAATAACTTTCTCTTCATCTTTAAATTGGATGGTACTGACCCTTCGATTTTAATATGGCTTTATCTTTTTCTTAGTTTCGAGGTTTTGAAGATAATAAATGTAATAGCAGTGTTTTGTATGCAAAACATGTCGACTTTCCTATTCTTCTAATTAAAATAATACTAACGGACAATAAATCAGTACTTTTACGTCACCGTTGACTACTTATAAAGATTTAAGACTTTTTTGTTATGGCACAAGCCAATAGCCGCACACTGAATAAATAAAACATCATTAAAATTTAAAAAGGTTTGTTTAAAACAGTCAGACCACGTGTTAACGACTCCTAATTGAATTTTAAATCAAAAACCTGCAACAGAACTGGCTATAAACTATAAATCAGAAGGATTCTAAACACATTCGTAGAAAAGTTTATCGCTAAATTAAAATGGATTTAATATAAAGCTTGAAAAGCAATAATGTCTGCGAAAAACAAACAAAAGCTTTAGTTTTACTTTGAACGAAGTACTTATTAAAGCCTACATGAAATATTTGCCTCTGTAAGTAATTTTGCTATATTTGTACGGGCATTTAAATTGAAGAACTTTTATTTGCATTTACTTTGATTTTGTTGTCATATTTTACAGTTTTGTACAGAATAAGATTAATAATATAAAATTCTTCCTATCATTTTGAAACATTACGATACTTGTACAATTTTTAATTTTAACTGTGATAATAATTTAATACAAGACATTTTTAAGTTGTAGCAGTCAATTTTCAGAAAATTTTTAACAATATAACAAAACATCACGCCTATATTACTCAGAAGGGTTTGGCAGAGGTGAACAGCATTCACATAATCACCTGTTGTGTTAAGGTCCCATGAGATAGGAAGAGAGGCTATCGCCATCCACCGCGCACAATTCCAAAATTGTGCTGCTATTTTGAATTTCCAGATGGCAAGTTCACTATTAACACTTTGTCCGACACGGGAATCAAACCCGAGAGAGGCGCATACACCAACCAATAGACCATTTAGGCAGTTTTTAAATATGATCTTTAGAAAAATCTATTTTATATCCATTGGGTTAGGTTACGGAATACGCGGCATTTTAAAAAACAAAAAAATCCCCAAAAAACATAGGAGTGCAGCACAATCGTGGTCGCGGTCGTGTGGCGCAATTAATAACCGTCACCCATTACTCCGCAGTTTTCGCTGTGCCCGATAATAAATGACCCGGAATTGTCAACTTTATTTGCCTTTCAATTATCATTCTAGGTTTTATGATTCGGAATAAATTATGCTATTTAAGTGTGAGGCTGTAATTAACAAAAAACTTCATAGTCCTCGAAATTGAAATAATCATTAGGTAAAGTAGGTGAAACAGGTGAAGTGTGGGTAGTAGCTGCCTTTGTCACACCTTTCTGGATAATATAAATAAATAAATAAATAAATATTTTACAACTCACACACAACGCCATCTAGTCCCAAACTAAGCAGAGCTTGTACTATGGGTACTAGAATAACTGATACTAATACATATATACTTTTCTTTTGTAAATACATACTTATTATACATAGAAACACCCAGACTAAGACAAACCCCCATGTTCATGCACACAAAGATTTGTCTCAAGTGGGAATCGAACCCACGACCTCGGCGTCCCAGGCAGGTACACTACCCACTGAGGAGGCGGCGCGCCTGGCCACAGTGGGTGTGTCCCAAGTGGTCGGGCGCATCGAGGCGCTGGGGCTTAGGGTGGCCCCTGCCAAGACTGAGGCCGTGATGTTTCACGGGCCTCGTCGCGGGCCACCTGCTGGCGCCTCGATTACCGTCGGCTCGGTCCTCGTACGGATCGAGGCCCAGATCAAGTATCTGGGCCTAGTGATAGACAGGCGGTGGAGCTTCGACGAGCACTTCCGTATTTTGGTGCCCAAGCTGGAAGGCGTGGCTGCCGCTCTCGGTCGGCTTTTGCCGAACGTGGGCGGCGCCAGCGTCGCCAGCCGACGGCTTTACGCGGGGGTGGTACGGTCAATGGCACTGTACGGCGCACCCGTGTGGGCGGAGGCCTTGTCCGCCAAGAACAGGGCGCGGCTGTGGAGACCGCAGCGCGTCCTGGCGGTCAGGGCCATTCGCGGATACCGCACGGTGTCGACCGACGCGGCGTGTGCGTTGGCCGGAACACCCCCGTGGGATTTGGATGCGGAAGTGCTCGCCGAAGTGTACAAGCGCGGCGCGGCTGCTCGGGCCGAGGGTTCTGTCCCCATGCCTGGGCAGCTGCGAGATTGGCGCGAGGAGGCCCACCGGACGCTGATGATCCGGTGGGGGAATCGGCTGGGGGCTCCACGGGCTGGTTTTCGAACCGTGGAAGCGCTCCGGCCGATTCTCGAGGAGTGGGCAGGGCGGCAGCATGGGACTCTCTCCTTCAGGCTAGTGCAGGTATTGACCGGGCATGGTTGCTTCGGGAAGTACCTGCACAGGCTGAAGAGGGAGGCGAGCCCCATGTGCCACCACTGCGACTGCGGTGAGGACTCGGCGCAGCACACTCTCGAGCAGTGTCCTGCTTGGGAGGTGCAGCGCCGGGAACTCACCGCGGTCATAGGGAACGACCTCTCGCTGCCGGCCGTGGTTGCGGCCATGGGCAGCGCGAGGTCGTGGGATGCGGTCGCATCCTTCTGTGAGGACGTCATCTCGCAGAAGGAGGCGGCGGAGCGGATCAGGGAGGACGCACCCCTGGCTGATCCACTCCGCCGCCGGCGAGCTGGGCGGCGAAGGCGCGCGTATGCCGCGAGCCTAATGCCGCCCTAAGCGAGGCCGCGGGCGGTGGAGGGGGTTTTCCGCCGCCCGCTGATGCCTTCCGCGACGGAGTGACGCCCTGGGTGTGCCCGGGGCGTCGCTACGAGAGGAGGACCTAGAGTCGGGTGCCCGGTCGGAGGTCGGACTGGGCACGGTCGCCGCGGCGAGCCCTGTGGATGTAAGATCGATCCAGGGCTCGCCGACCCACCATCTTTCGGCGACGAGGGCACACCGCGGGGTTTTAGTGGGTATTCTGTGCCGTTTAACATCGTAGGCACGGGAGTCCCACATAGCCACTCTGCCCGTCCCCCCACGGGTGGGGTGGTATGCGTAAATGCATTTCCCCGCGAAAAAAAAAAAAAAAAAAAAAAAAAAAAAAAAAAAAAAAAAAAAAAAAAAAAAGGTACACTACCCACTCCGCCCTCCGGTCGTCAATATAGACGTGACGTCAGACAAGGGTATGGTTTCCTACTTCAAAATAACAATGTTAAAGTTGGTAACTACAGCAATGACTCTACTACTACTGACATTTTTAATTTAAAATGCCTAAAGACCGACCACACACGGTAAACTTTTTATATGGTTGACTAAACTATAAAATGTAATGCAAAAAGTTTAACCTTTTTCCTGTACGTAGCTTTGATTTATAGCCCATATAAAGCTGCAAATAATAAAACACTTAATTATTTTAATTAATGCCAATATCACACCTTATCAAGCATGACAATATTGCCCTACTTTCTGAACAGACTTTGTCCATGTCTTGCGAACTCGCTCCAAGTTACATTCAACAACGTTACCGATTCGTGTTGCACACAACACTTAGCATTTTAAACACACTTTTACAAATCTATAATAACCCTTATTTGTATGACCATAAGAGTGAGATAAGGAAAGTTGGGTATTACTGTATCTTGGTGGATTTCCTCTGAGGAAGTGATCCGTCAAAAGCGGCGACATAATCAACGCGTGCTCCATTATAATGAGGCTTTTAAAGTTTTTCTGTTTATATTAAACTTTGTTTTGATCTGAGGTCTGTAGTTTCATCACATTTTTTATTTATTTCATTTTATGGCGCGTGGCTTAGTATAATACGATGGTGCCGTACGAGGACAGTGAGTGTTTTCATGTGATTGATAATATCCTTGACTATAAATGCCTTTTTTGTACAAGCCTACGGGTGTGTCCCACTGCTGGGCAAGGGCCTCTGCCCATGACTTCCAAGTTTTTCTGTTCGACATGTATTCGTCAATCGTTCTGAAATGTATCCAAATCGTCCCGCCAACTGCGTTTGGGCCTTCCTCGTCGCCGTTGACCGTCACGTGGTACCTAAATAAAAATAAATAAACGTCTTAATTAATAATAAAACTGTGTTTCTTGTAGTTAAAGGCTTTGGTTTTTTACGCACAAGTAAGCAATATTAAACAACACGAGCAAAAAGAAGATGTATAAAAATAGCTACATTATTTTAACATAACGTTACAATAAATTCAGATTAACACTACTACCTACAAACTCAAAGGCAACTGCTATGATATTTAAATAAACAAACATTATTATTCATAAAACTGTACTATGAATATTTTCTTATCGCACACACATAACTACTAGAATTAAAACCAAGCACATCACATAAAAGAAGGCTATTAATAAAAACCAAATCTCAATTTATTACGGAGGGAGATAAGGCCTTAATAAAATTCAGTTCAATAATAAAGACATTATGAGATTTCTTCGAGCAAATGCCATAACGACACGGTCCGTATTATGAAATTAATTCCGATACGACGGGTTACAATTAAAATGTAAATAAGGACAGGCTGAGACTGTATAATGTGTAAAGAATCATTAACGTAAAAAGTAACGTGTACACATTGAAAGTAAGTTATAAGGCATTTTACTCAGTGAGAGCTAATGACAAAATATTTTTACGTCAATTAATTCTTGAAATTCATGTTTGTTTTATTTAATGCGTAAGCGCGAGTTCTTATTTTAAAATAATTATCTAATTAATTTATTTATTTCTTTTCAACAATTCATTGTTGTTTACATCCCAATAAAGAAGTACCTTTACAATTTTAGTTCAAATTAAATAACTCTTTCTCTTTTATCTGTCAGATGTAAGCATTCATACGTATACTAATTTTATTATTACCATTTCATGATACTACTCAAAGTAATATTGAAGAACAAAACAAATTAAAAGTATCTACTACCGCCATCTATACACCACAAACAAAAACTGTTAAGCACCAAAAATACTGCTGGTAATAAATATAAGGATTTAACTTTAGAGCCGTTGTAAAACCAGTTTCTTGGTTTTGCTTAAAAATAAGATTGGCTACCGTGAATTATAACATCGTATAGATAAGCAGGTATTTGATATTTCGTTTAAGTCACAAAATAAAAGCGTAACACGATACTTATAGAAGCGGTTACACCATTAACTCTTATACGAAATTGTCCATTTAATTTTGTTCATTTGAATATGGAATAGTAAATTTTCTATCAACAGACTTGACGAATAAATTCACACCAGTTTTTGGCTAACGTACAATTAACAAAACGATAAAGAAAAAAATGTGCTCCATGACGGTAATTTTGAGATGATAGAATGGCAGCTTTTGATAAGCAAAGTAGTTTTATTAATGGACAGGCAAAATATACTCATCAACATATTATATTATGCAAACTTCAATTGAATTTATGACTAGTCCGATACCAAAAATAAGCAAAGAAAAATACTAAACTTAAGATATAAATATAAGAATCTGTGAAATCACCATTAAATAACATCTGTTTTTTTAGGGATCCCTACCCAAAGGGTAAAAACGGAACTTTATTACTGAGACTTCGGTGTCCATGTGTTCGTCTATCACCAGGCTGTATCTCATAAACCGTTTTAGATAGACAGTTTAAATTTTCACAGATGATGAATTTTCGTTTTATCGCTGTAACAACAAATACTAAAAATCTAATAAAATTAACATTAAGGGCAGGGGGCTCACAGGTACACGCTTAAAATATTTACATAATATATATTTATTCTAACAATAAATAATTAAATTAAAATAAAACAATATTTTATTGGGGCGTCCCCATACAGCAGACATGATTTGTTTGCCGTTTCTATAGATAATAGCACGGAACCCTTTGTGCGCGAGTTTGTTTTGCACTTGGCCGGTTTTTATAACTAAATAACAATGATTCACATTTATGTAAAGAAAATATAAATATGATGTAAATAAATATATACCTACTAGATATAAAGTGTCAGGTACACATTTATGCCGAAAAAAAATTAAGTATGATGTAAATACATCCGTACTAGACATTATGTGTCAGGCACAAAATAAAAATATTAATCCATGGATTAATATTCATACACGACTTTTTATGTAGCTTTTAATTTTTAAAACACTGATTCACAGTCACGACTCAACATTTTTCATTATAATAATGTGATTGCAACATCAGATTTCGAAGCTGCTTGTAAACTATTGAAACGTTAAAAATGTATCAAAAGCATTGAGCTGAAATATTCAGAAAAAAGCGATATAGCGTCGCTTTTTTCTGAAACCTGATTTATTTTTACTTCAGTATTTACTAATTATCGTATAACATAACATCACGCCTATATTACCCGGAAGGGTGTGGCAAATGTGTACAACACCCACATTTCACCTGTTATGTATAGATCACATGGGATAGGAGGTGAACCTATCGCCATTCACCGGGCACAATGCCAGCTCAGTACTGCTATTGAGAATTTCCTGATGGAAAGTTCACAAAAACACTTCGCCCAACCCGGGAATCGATCCCGCGGTGAGAGGCTTACCACTAGACCAACAAGGCAATAGTAGACATTATCATAATGAATTAATATTACGGTACAATTAATTTGCAGATAAGACAAGCCATGATGATAATAATAAAGGGTTACTCTAACCCCTCTGTCAAATTCATAATACCAATGAAACACTCAATGATTCAAAGTTCCATAGATATCAAATCATAACTCACTAAACAGGTGTTCAGAATTAGTAATGAGTGTTTCCATACAAATTCCTTATCAGCTGCGCCCTTCCATTGAAATGGTCGCACAATATGTCATAATTATTTAATTAATGCAACCCCACGGTTATCTGCATTCATAATTTAAGCCACCTACATGAGGCGAATTTCCAAACTGTTATCTTCACGTGGAATACTCTCGCTTGAATCTGCTTGCTCTACTATGTGTTTGAACGTTTTGATCAAAGGAGTTTTGTTACTCTGTATCGAAATTAAAAATTAATTCGATCGGTTTGTGTGGACATCGCCATGTACTATCGAAAGCAGTTCCGCATGCCCACCTTTAAGACGGTAATCGCATAGCACCGCTCACGGCGCGTCTAACGTTCTGACCAATAGCGTGCTCGAACGATATTCGAGTTGTATGCGTATAAATATCTATATGTATAATTGTTACACTCACACTAAGCGAGTGCTGCGCTCGGTTATTATTGTTGATGATTTTAAATAAATGTAAATCCCATTCGCGTGAGCTCCTTATATTATTATGAATAGTATTATTGCCAGCGAGAAACAATTTCGAACTTATTACTATCTTTTGTTTAGATAAATAAATATATTGGTATTGCCGAATATATTCAAATAAAATAAATAAAATGATTATTTGAACTTTCTGAAACAAATTTTATTTTTAATAAGAATTATAATTTATTCAACAATTTATTTTAATTTTATCTACTAATATTATTTTATAGGGCAAAAAATACCATTTTCGCAAAACGATAGTCAAAGGTCAAAATCTCTTAGCGACAAGATGATGTTATAAGAAATAAATTGATTTTGATTATTCCTATTTATAACTATCCTTGGGTTATTTTTAGGCTTAAATTGAAATATTATATTACAGAGGCTGCTCAAGTTTTCAAACAAGTGTTAAGTTAATTTGCAAAGAAATCTTAAATGGAAAGTATAAATATGTGATAAAACGTTTAAACTTCGTCCAACAACAATTGAGTCCAACGGCGGCGGGCGCATTAAATATCGTAATGTCATCATTGCGCCTATGGATTAAAAGATGATTGAATTTGGATTGATATGCAAGTATATGTAAATAGGATTTTTATACTGATGCGTTTAATGGGGGCGAAATAACTGTCTTGCTTGCTAATTATTTTTTTTTATATGTTAATTAAATTATATGTGTTACATTTTATGTTATATGTTAGTAAATTCATTTTAAGTTAGTTAAAAGCATTGTAATTTTATCACTGAATATTGTCGGCGATTTTGCCAATATTAATAATAATAATAATAAATCTTTTATTTCAGGTAAAATAACCCATATAAAATACATTTACATTAATTGGCATACACAATCAATAAAATAAATTAAAATAGATATAAAATTGATTACAAAAAATTAAATTAAATAAATATCACAAAATAAAAACAAAATTCAAATTAATAATTACTTTTTAAAAAGCGATAGACTGATAACAATAAAAATTGAGGTAAAGTAAAAAGTTACAAGAAAATTAAAATTTAAAACTAATATTCAAAATTAAAGTTTACAATAATAATTAAAGATTAAAAATAAATAAAATAAAATTTGAAAAAAAATATTACCATTAAAATTCAAGTCAATTAAAATACACAATTAATAAATTAGAAATATAGTTGGGCAATCATTATCAAATTTAAATAATAATAAAATGCAAGTCAATTAAAATACACAAATTTAAATAATGATATAACAAAGAATAAAAACCAAATTTAAATTAACGTCAAAATCAAAATTAAAATCGTAATCAAAATTAAAATAAAATAAATGCTATTTACAAGATTGTTCTATGTGATGCCTTGACTGAGTTACCATTCTAGTGTCTCGGATTAGATGATATGTGGGTCGCACATAGTTTGTGGACAATACCTTCCTCAATATTAAAAACCGAGTTAACTATTGTTTTAAATCGTAAGAAGTTCAACAAAACATGCCGACAAGCATTGTTTTCGTTTTTGAATCACCTTACCATAGTTGTTAAGTAGATAGGGTGCAATATTGTTTAACATTTTTTAACCATCATTTATCGGCTGCCGACTTAACACAAAAAAATTTAGCTATTGTTTAAGTTATGAGAAATTTGACAAAACAATGCACATACAAAATGTTGCACATTTCGGCAATTGTTAATATTTTGGCTATTCATAGCCGATTTTTAAACTTGGTCTGGAAAGGATTAAATGTATTTTTGGTTCGCTAATCCTTCTATTGTTTATTAATATTCTGTTTACTCAGGTAGAAAACTACAAGATTTTGGATACGTCTAATTATGATGCGAAATATTTGGTTATTGTTCTAAGATTTTAAAACTTGGTCGGTCAACGGGCAAAGGATTAAAATAGGTACTTTTTGTTTACTAATCCTTCTTTTGTTTCTAAATTTTATTGTTTACTAACTACATAATTTTGATTTATTATTACATGACTTGAAAGTCCACAAGATTCGCTTCGTATTTTAGTAAAGAAAATTGTTTTTATTGACTTTTGTAAAAATATCTTTAATAAAATAGATCTTGACTAGAGTTTATATTCGCAAGTCGGATCTTGGACATAAATAATAATAGCTACGTATAACGACTCACATTTTGGGTGCGGAAAATGTAAAATTCTGGATATTTTTCAACCTTAATTGTTTGACTATAAAGTTTATTTTTTATGGAACAAAGACTAATTGAATCGTCGTATCAAAATTATTGCACTGAAAAGAAATCTTTCTTTTACATTTATTCAAGCTTGTTTTCGTAAAATATTAAATATTTTTTTTTATTGTGGAAGCATTAATTGTAATGAATTAATGTGTTAAGCAAAACTGGTTGACTTCTTAGTCATTAATTTATTCTTAGCAGCTGCTTCTAATCTTATCAGCAATAATTGAGGATTTGCGGTTGTGGAGAATAAATACAAGTTTTAATAATAATTAACTTATTTATTTAAACACTTTGTAGTTGTCAATAGTGAGTATTAAAGATTTAAAACAAGATTTACATAAATATGTCTATTGTTGGTCAATTTGACAAATTTAACTTACTTAAAATCTAATAACCAAATCTTGAATGGTTACCATAATACAATAATAATCAATAATCATATGAATAATGTTTAATGGTCATTAACCATATCACAATAATAAAAAAAATCTGATTAAAAAAGAGAATAACAATCATCAGTATAACATTCGTAAATAATATTTACAACAATCATACATAAAAATTTTGATTATTCAAGTAAATAATAATATTTTTATTTACCTAGATTTTACAATCAATATTCATTTAATTATTTTGTTTTAATTTTTTACATTTTTAAATATAATAAATTTACAATCACTGTTCATGAGTTATAAAAAAAACGTGATTCTATAAAAAAATATGACAATCTCACTTATGTAGGGAAATAATGTCTAAGGAAGGACAAACCTAGTCTCAGATCCTTTGGCGCTATTAAGTCTAACAAAAGTTAAGAAAATTAGTTTTTAATTGTTATTGATATTATCATCTTATATTTTTCTAATTTTAGTATGTTTTTTGTACTTAAAATTTGATTTAACTAAAAACATACTAAAATTAGAAAAATATAAGATATCAATAACACTTTAAACTAATTTTCTTCCATGTTATTGAAATAAATAATTTACTTATAAAATAATCGTCGAAATCGAATAATCTGAATATACACAATGAAATTTCGATTTATTTTTATGTAATAAAATGGTTTTTCAACTATCGAACAATAATTTTTTGCCGTTTGTTTGTAACACAAAAAAAAAATATGGTCTCTGGGACCCGTTAATATAATAATAATATATATATGTTTAACAGCACTACTAAGGGGACACATTTGCCTATTTAAAATAGGATATTTTTCAAATACTTACTTGGATGTCTGTATGGTAATAAAATTTAAAAATAGTTAATATAAGAAGTGACGAAGTATTGCAATAATAGTACTGCTACGAAGAGCTGCTACGAAGTATTAGCATTAATACTTCGTAGCAGCTCCTCCCGCATCTATGATCGCATCACAGCGGCTACGCATGGATCTTATAAGGACTTCGCACAAATTGGAACCTCGTAACGCGTCCCAAGTTCTTTCGCAATGGGCGACGAGTGCTTCTTTATTTCTTTCATTTCTGTTGTCCCAATTCTGGACCATTTAACCCCATAAATTTTTAAAGGGGTTAAGGTCTGGCGATCGGGAGGGCCACGGAACTATTCTGATTTGTGGTTGCTCATACAACCACTCTTGGACCACCCGTGTACTTCGAGTTGTATGCGTATAAATATCTATATGTGTACTTGTTACACTCACACTAAGCGAGTGCTGCGCTCGGTTAATTGAAGATGATTTTAAATAAATGCAAATCCCATTCGCGTGAGCTCCTTATTATGAATAGTATTATTGCCAGCGAGAAATAATTTTGAACTTATTACTATCTTATGTTTAGATAAAAAAATTATATTGGTATTGCCAAATATATTCAAATGATTGATTTGAACTTTCTGAAACAAATTTTATTTTTGATAAGAATTAATTTATTCAACAATTTATTAAAATTTTATCTACTAATATTATTTTATAGCGCAAAAAATACCTTTTTCGTAAAATGATAGTCAAAGGTCCAAATCTCTTAGTGACAAGATCATGTAAAAAGAAACATAGGTATATAACTATCTATATTATAACTATCATTGGGTTATTTTTAGGCTTAAATTGAAATAATATATTACAGAGGCTGCTCAAGTTTTCAAACAAGTGTTAAGTTAATTTGCAAAGAAATCTTAAATGGAAAGTATAAATCTGAGATAAAACGTTTAAACTTCGTCCAACAACAATTGAGTCCAACGGCCGGCGGGCGCATTGAATATCGTAATGTCATCATTGCGCCTATGGATTAAAAGATGAATGGATTGATATGCAAGTATTTGTAAATAGGATTTTTATACTGATGCGTTTAATGGGAGCGAAATAACTGTCTTGCTTGCTTATTATTTTTTATTATATGTTAATTAAATTATATGTGTTAAATTATATATTATATGTTAGTAAATTCATTTTGAGTTAGTTAAAGCTGATTTTATCACTGAATATTGTCGGCGATTTTGCCAATATTAAAATCCGAGTTAACTATTGTTTTAAATCGTAAGAAGTTCAACAAAACATGCCGACAAGTATTGTTTTCGTTTTTGAATCACCTTACCATAGTTGAGTAGATAAGGTGCAATATTGTTTAACATTTTTTAACGATCATTTATCGGCTGCCGACTTAACACAAAAAAAAAATAGCTATTGTTTAAGTTATGAGAAATTTGACTAAACAATGCACATTGTATACAAAATGTTGCACATTTCGGCTATTGTTTATATTTTGGCTATTCATAGCAGATTTTTAAACTTCGTCTGGAAAGGATTAAATGTATTTTTGGTTCGCTAATCCTTCTATTGTTTATTAATATTTTGTTTACTTAGGTAAAAAACTACAAGATTTTGGATACGTCTAATTATGATGCAAAATATTTGGCTATTGTTCTAAGATTTTAAAACTTGGTCGGTCAACGGGCAAAGGATTAAAATAGGTACTTTTTGTTTACTAATCCTTCTTTTGTTTCTAAATTTTATTGTTTACTTAGGTAGATAACTACATAATTTTGATTTATTATTACATGACTTGAAAGTCCACAAGATTCGCTTCGTATTTTAGTAAAGAAAATTGTTTTTATTGACTTTTGTAAAAATATCTTTAATAAAATAGAAAGTTTGGATTCGCAAGTGGGTTCTTGGACATAAATAATAATAGCTACGTATAACTTGGCACCGACTTCAGAATTATAAAATAATTACTTAATAATTTCTATTTAACTACATGAAAAAACGTATTATTTTGTGCTAAGTAAATTTATTTTTTGCTTTTTAGTTCACGTATTTTATTATTTATTTATTTATTTATTTATTTAACACTTTATTGTACACAAAAGATTACAAAAAAATAAACATATTACATTAAGAGTATACAAAAGGCGAGCTTAACTCAGTGCTTGAGTTCTCTTCCAGCAAACCTAGAGCAATAGAGGAGACGATGATGCCATAGAGGGCAAAATAAGTGTACTTTTTTAAGTCGGCATTTTTTTTCGTAAAATATAATTATAATTTTCTTTATTGTGGACGCATTAATTAATTGTAAAGAATTAATGTGTTAAGCAAAACTGATTGACTTCTTAGTCATTAATTCATTCTTAGCAGCTGCTTCTTATCTTATCAGCAATAATTGAGGATTTGCGGTTGTGGAGAATAAATACAAGTTTTAATAATAATTAACTAATTTATTTTAACACTTTGTAGTTGTCAATAGTGAGTATAAAAGATTTAAAACAAGATTTACATAAATATGTGGATTGTTGGTCAATTTGACAAATTTAACTTACTTAAAATCTAATAACCAAATCTTGAATGATTACCATAATACAATAATAATCAACAATCATATAAATAATGTTTATTGGTCAATAAAAAACATATCACAATAACATAAAAAATCTGATTTAAAAAAAAATAACAATCATCAGAATAACATTCGTAAATAATATTTACAACAATCATACATAAACATTTTGATTAAGTAAATAATAATATTTTTATTTACCTAGATTTTACAGGCAATATTCATTTATTTATTTTATTTTTATTTTTCTCATTTTTAAATATAATAAATTTACAATCACTGTTCATGAGTTATAAAAAAACGTGATTCTTTATAAAAATATGACAATCTCGCTTAGGCAGGGAAATATGTCTAAAGAAGGACAAACCTAGTCTCAGATCCTTTGGCGCTATTATGTCTAACAAAAGATAAAAAAATAGTTTTTGAGTGTTATTAATATTCGTCTTATATTTTTCTAATTTTAGTATGTTTTTAGTAATTAAAATTTGATTTAACTAAAAACATACCAAAATTAAAAAATATAAGATATCAATAATAATAATAAATGAATATTCCACAACTCACACACACCGCCATCTAGTCCCAAACTAAGCAGAGCTTGTACTATGGGTACTAGAATAACTGATACTAATACATATGTATATCAATAACACTTAAAACTAATTTTATTCCATGTTATTGAAATAAATAATTTACTTATAAAATAATCGTCGAAATCGAATAACTTGAATATATACACAATGAAATTTCGATTTATTTTTATGTAATAAAATGGATTTTCAAGTATCGACAATAATATAGGTATACACCATATCTAATTATAATTAATAATATTATCATAATAATTATCTTCAACACACCAAAAAGAGAAATCTTAAAAAATAAATGCGCCATACCTTGAACATACCCCTGGTATACTATTTTTGATATAAATTTACCTATTTACAATAGGATATTTTTAAAATACTTACTTGATGTCTACATGGTAATAAAATTAAAAAAAGTTTGAGAAAAATCAACAATTAAAAATATAAGAAGTTATACTGCTACGAAGAGCTGCTACGAAGAGCTGCTACGAAGTATTAGCATTAATACTTCGTAGCAGCTCCTCCCGCATCTATGACCGCATCACAGCGACTACGCATGGATCTAATTAGGATTTCGCACAAATTAGAACCTCGTAATGCATCCCAAGTTCTTTCGCAATGGGCGACGAGTGCTTCTTTATTTCTTTCATTTCTGTTGTCCCACTTCTGGACCATTAAACCCCATAAATTTTCAATGGGGTTAAGGTCTGGCGATCGGGAGGGCCACGGAACTATTCTGATTTGTGGTTGCTCATGCAACCACTCTTGGACCACCCGTGCACGGTGTATCGGACAATTATCTTGAAAAAAATAAAATTCCGGAACATCCGCTTCGGGATACACCGTGCGCACTGTGGGTAACATTATTTCTTGCAGAACTCCTCTGTAACTGAGACCATTTGCCCTCCCTGGAATGAAAGCCAGCTCGCCAGGTCCAGCAGCACTCATCCAACCCCACATATTTACCACAATTCTCCCTGATTCATTATTAGGCATCACATTCAGAGGTTCATATCGTGTCTTATCCATACGCCATAAATTCCGACGACCATGTTGGCTGGATTTAAAACTTTTCTCATCGGAAAATATGGCGTAAGAAAAATCGAAGTCCCTATAATCTCGAGCAAATCTTAATCGAGAAGCTTTTTGCACTTCCGTATAAATGACTTTTTTTGCGGGTTGTCTGTTATGGATGCCTGCTCTATGCAACTCCCTCCTTATAGTTGATGTAGAAACATCAAATTCCTCGGCAAATCTACGTGTGGGCGTAAAAGGCTGTTCTCGGTATGACGCTATTATATTTGTCAACTGGACGTCATTTAAGGCCCGGGCTCGGGGTGCACGAAAGCGATCGGCAAGAAATCCTTCTTCTTCGAATCTCCGCACCCAGCGTCGCACCGTGGATCTCTGTAATAAATACAAAATAACAATTAGAATCGATTAGTAACATAACACAGAATATTAAAAAAATAAATATTAAGTGCAGCATTAATATTGTAATGGAATTAAAAATATTGAATGTCAATTCATAAAAAGAAATATGATATTAGTTGTTCACTGCGTTATAAATAATATAGTACTGGTATTAGAAGAGCATTAAAATTTATAAACTAAATCGAGGGAGAAAGCATCACCGTGTCAGTCGCACATTTGCGCCATGGAACACAGTAATTAATGAGTAGGTTAAAGATTGTTAAAATAATTTTAGAAGTTGTGATGTTAGAATTTATTTGAAAGAGAAAATTTAGCGAACAGATTGATAAAATTGAGATTTTAGGAATTTACAAAAAAAAATCTTTATCCGGTTGTCTGTGGGTTGTGAGGTGACAATTGATAAACTAATGTTTACGAGCCTCTAGCCTCTAAGAGATTTCTACAGATGAGAGGATAAGGAAGTTCTAGCACCTCTGTCATACACTTTTGCCCGACTCAGAAAAGCGACACGTAAAAATTATATAATCAAAGTAAATAAATAAAAAATAAAAATATGACAAATCATGACTTTTAAAATGGTATCTTAATATTTTAATTTTTTTAAGCGATAAAATAAAAAAAAATAATTAATCAGTACGTTGTTTATATATTTTTCTTTTTAAAAGAACAATAAAAAATACATTTATGTTATAATATTACTACATTAGTTGTATTCATGCACTTTCTAAACGTTAAATGGATTATCAAAATAATGTTAAGATAATAAATTTCAAATTATAAAACTTTTTAATTTTGGAATTATATCATAATAATAATAATCCATTTTGAACAAGATCCATTTTGAAGCCTATTAATAATTAATTTAAAAATCATTTTAATGTATTTAGTTGGCCGTATTATTACAAAAAATATAAATCCACAGTTCGGGGACTTATTGAACCATTTAATTGTGATTAAATTACTCAAAGCATTTTATACAACTAACGATTTTCTTTAGATTACAATTTAGGGCAACTTTGAGATTAATCCTAGCAAGAAACATATATATGTATAGGTTGTATTACTATAAGAATAAAATATTCAATAATGAAAAACAACTTACTTGCAGATTCAACTCCATCGCAATTTGAGAGATGTTAAATCCTTGTCGATGCAGCACAATAATTTCATTTCTTTCTTCTTGAATTAGATTTCGGGTTGCCATGGTTAACAGCAAATTTCACACAGTCCAGGAACCAAGCTCGGGTCAATAAGAGGCTTTCAATCACAGTCCGGTATACAAGCAGAGGTCACAGTTAGGCAGGCAATCAGTCCAATAACAATAAACAGGTCGTAAAATGCAAATGCGGAGAGAACGGGAAGCGTGAACAATCAGCGAGTCGCAAATTGGCACTGGCTAATAGTTTATTGTCATTTTTTCTTACACCCTGCCCACTGCACTCACACTAATACAATTGTCTCAAAGGGGGTGGGGCAAGGAAGTGTGGCTATTGCGCTTGCACTCACACAAATAAAAAAATGCCTCTAATTCGATGGTTCAATGTGTGCGTTTCTACCTGCGCTGTCGCAGGAATATTTTCTTAAGTGGGCATGCTTAACTGCAGCTGCGGCGAATCACTTCGCCCACGCTTGCCGATCTTAATTATCCGATTGTATGCCTACACTCGTGTCAATTAATTGCCGGTACCATTTCATTTGTTTTTACTGTCGCTTATTTGTTAATAAAAGCATTTGTTCTTTTGTTCGAGGCGGCAGTCTTTTGTCGCTTAAAACGAAGCAGGTTTCGTTTTGAATTCTATGGTGGTATTGTTTGTAAGTGATTTTGTTAATACTTTGAAATTATTCATTTTCATTCAGGGTTAATTAATCATGAGGTAAAAACCTTCACATCGCAAAATAGGTTTTTCTGAGTGTGTGTTAATATTAATTCGTTAATGCTATGGATGGTTCCTCGTTTTAATTATAGTAGTATTTTTGAAAGCTCCTAGCTTAGCGACCGATTGGCGGAGTGGGTAGTGTACCTGCCAGCGACGTTGAGGTCCCGGGTTCGATTACCGCTCAAGACAGTTTTTGTGTGCATGAACATGGAGGTTTGTCTAGGCCTGGGTGTTTCTATGTATAATAAGTATGTATTTACAAAGGAAAAGTATATATAATAATATGTATTCGTATTAGTTATATTTATATATATATATATATATTTATATCTATATATAGCTTCAGACTGATGTGTAACTGAGGCAACACGTTCTCGAAATGGCGACTTAGGTACTATCGCAATACAAAGCGGTAATGCTGCCAGCATTTTAGGAACGAGGCCTTATGACAGTGACTTATTGAGTTTAAGTTATTAGGCTAATTTATTTTAGGATCCTATATTTATATTTTTCTGTAAATAAAGATCTCTTTTAGTTATGACTTTGAGATAAGAATATTATGCTTCAGACGTCTATACAAAGCATGTTTTTTATCCAAGCTTTTACACGACACATTTAATCTATGACAAATTGAATTACATTATAATAATGTGTTGGATTTCTTTGACGCAACGTCTAACAAAAGGTCTCAACACAGTCATCTAACCATTTAAAACAATTCAACATTACTCCAATTACAATTTGCCATTCAAAGTTCAAGATCAGTTGGATGGCCCGAAAGAGTTACCTAATGGCACGGTATCGGGCTGCGAAGGACGCCATTCAAATTCAATCTGGGCCTTAGAAACAATTTGTAACAAATGTCAAGATCATAACAGATCCCACTTTGGTCCGTGCGAACGTCTGACTGAGGAGTAAATCGTGACTAGTACATCGATCTAGGATTTGGTAAAATTTGAAACGAGAACGTCTTGAACTTTTTGGTGAGTTTTTATATGGAAATTGTTTTGTGATAACCACCTCGGTCAAGGTAGTTACTAAATTAAAACTTGCGACCTTCTGCTCACCGGGCAGTCGCTTTAACCAACCAGCTACGGTCGCATATTGCTAGGACCCTAAATTTATCAATTATATGTTACGTCATTTCGTGACGTCACGTTAATTCATTTGTTCCTTTTTAAGTAGGATAAATCTGGTTGGATAAAGTGACTGCCCGGTGTGCAGAAAGTTGCAGGTTCAAATCCTGCCGGTCCCATATAATTTTCAACTGATTTTTAGTATAATTTGCTAAGCATAGCTTAATGCTATAAAAATAATCAATTAGATACTAAATTAACAAAAAATAAATAACATACTATTGATAACGTACTCGTAAACTTACATTACTAATTATGTACATTATTCAACCTTGTTTCGTGTTTTTTTTTGTATTTTAGAAAATATCAACAAAGGATATCCTTAAATGATCTGACAAATATTTCATTGTTCTCTTCTGTAAAGTAAGTATTGCTTAATTAAATGAACGTCAGCTAAACGTAAAAAATATATAGAACTTATAATACCTATTGTTAACACACCATAACGTAAGCTGGTAAAAATAAAACGTTACATAAGACTCAGGCCTTGAGGGCAATTCTAACATCGACCTTGCGTACCCATAAGTCCAAACAGACAGTTTTGATGTTATCAGCGGCATTACTAAGCAATTATAACATCGATACACTTTTTACAACACGGAAGAAAAAACGATGGAAAAAACATGTCGAGATAAAAGTAATAGATGTCCATTTGGTTAACTAGAAAATTAAAAGGCTTTAAATCAAATCGTATAAGTGCTGAAAGTAATTACGATAGTCCTTGAATGCGGTGGAAATAATGGTTTTGCTCATTCCAAGATAAAATCGTCCTCTGTCGTTTCGCATTGGACCTGCGTTGTCGCGAACAATCAATATATAGGTTTGGGTATGTATAAGTTATAGGTGTCTATGTAGGTATGTAGATAGATAAAAACTTAAATGTGCATTGTTTTATTAAAGCCATAAACTTAAGTGAATGAAAATTTGCATACATTTCTTTGTTCTACGAACGTAGCAACTACTTTTATGGACATTTATCATCACTGTAGGTAAAAAAGTTGCAAGTAAGGATTTTTATATTTTAAACGCAACCCGCACTAGGAATAACTTATGTGTCGCGGGGTCGTTCACAAACATACATTTCACACACAATTTTAAACAATTTTGCGAATCATACAAAGATTTGTCCCTTATGGGGATCAAATCCACAGCACTAGCGCAGTTGAAAGTGGCGAGGCGATTGCTCTAACCACTACGCCAACCGTGCACTCCAATTTTTATATTTTTTTTAAGATTTTGCTGCCAGTGTTTTGGCCTTGCCAATAAAAAAAACACAAAAGTGCAAACAAACAAAGCGATAGTGTTACTGTTAACTTATTGAAAAAAGTTATGTTATTGATTATCTACTCTGTAGAAAAAACAAATGATTCCGTAGTAACAAATATGTTATGAGCAACTACAGCAAGTTCACTTTATTAGCGTTCTCTTTAATAATTTCAGATTGAATTCAATTTCAATTTCTTACCAACTAACGAGTACAATGTCAAAGGAAACTGTTTCCTTTCCCTTCTGTATTTGGAATAATATAATCCTTGCATATTTGCAAACTGAGAGTCCATTTTTATCCCGCAGATGCAGCACTTCTGAGTTCCCGGTAATTGGTTGAACTTATCTACGTCATTACATCTCGACTCTTCCCTTTTTTGCTGGCTTTATTTCTCTCTCTTCGACCGCCACTTTCGTTTGTTTTTGATTCAATTACTTTTAATGCTCGCTGATCAGAATCTAAGGGAATCGCAACGTTGGATATTGTAAGTACTTAATCTTTTTTGAAAAGTCGAGGTCGATTTTCAAGCGTCCAAATTTGTACCAATAATATCGTTAAATTTCCATGTTCATGTTTTATTCTTCATTATATTGCGGTCGTGCTTTTATAAACAATTCATTAGCTTCATGTTTAATAAACTGATTTCGTACAATACCATGTTTATGTTCTGTAACCTTCACAGCGATCTAGATAACTATCCATTTTTCTTTACTCAACCTTGTTTATGCGGCTTTAATACGTTATTCTTAAGGACGCGACATAACTCATGCAGTATCGTTGGTCGGATCGGTATTTCACTAAATGAACGCGTCTCAAGCGATATTTATAGCGACAGTGGACATAATTTAATAAACAAAGCAGGGCCGAGCCGACATTTTAATGCCACCCCGGGCATAGGATCTGATAATGGATCATAACTGGTTTTCAGTCTCGGTAGATAGCATTGTAAGGAACAAGTCCCACTTCGTTACAAGCTCCCGGTAAAATGTACAGCTTCCAATCGTTAAGCGTAAACTCTATCTGCATTGGTGCTATTCATAATATTATACACCACAATATCTGATATGCTTTGCACGCATATTTTATACGAGGACGCGTTGTTAATATTGCGTTACTGTTTTCTGATACAAATTGTTCGTACGTGGCACGATGTTGTAGATAGTAAATAAAATCTGGATTTACTACCGAAATTTTGATGCATGAAAATATATTGAAATAAAATACAATGCTCTCTGAAATGCAAAACTTTTTATATAATCAATCATATAAAAACAAAGCGTTTCAGCACATGAAATGGGTTTAAACGCAACGTAATAAAGATAACCTTTTGCAGAGACGTATTTATTGCCACAAAATTTGACATTGATGAAGTATATGTAGAGAATTTTCATTGTCGTTGTTAACGAGATCTGTAACCTTATCGATTTCGTTAAGTTCACAGAACAATTACATAGCAACGAGCATTGGAACTAAATGTTTCGAATAGCTCGTTGGGCGCATGACAAATGACTGGCACGTCTCATATCAAGAGATGTGAATCGAACTTGTACAAACGAGAAAGTATAAACATTTACATTTGAGACGTCCAACCGCCAACAAAAACGGATCGTGCTTCAATTTTGGTCTTATCTAGAGTTGCCTTTGTTTCCTTGACAGGTGCATTAGTGTGCTATCACACAACAATTAAATGCATCGATGTTGCTGCATCACGGTGAGTGGGTGTACGACTCGTATCATGAACACCGCCTAGCGTTTCTGCTATCGCCACTTTTCGATCTTTCACGTCGATTTGATTAAGGAATTCCTTTGTTTCGTTACATTGTTTACTGTCTGCGGTCCGATGACTTACAAAACCTAGCCTGATTAGTTTCGGGTTTAGTTGTTTGAACTATTTGGGCTACTTTAGATTCTAGGTCGTGTAATCAACCAAATACCATTGTTTATTACTTTGTTTGAACCAATATCTTCGATCATAAAATTTCCCGGGAGCAATATTTTAGTCGTCTATTTACCATATCAGGGAATGTACAAATAGGTTTGGAATTTGTGCCGGTTTCTTTGGATTCTTGAGTCCACGTAATTGGCCTCTGGTTGTTAATGTTGTTTGTGAGGACAATGTCAATCGAATTTCGCTCCAATTTGTATAAATGTTACTATACAATAATTTAATTAGCGTCAATAAAAAATGAGATCATTGATAAACAGTAGAAAAAATAAATTCAATTGCTTCGAACAGCATATTTTTTTTGTTCAAAATTCTTAAACGCAAGATTGATTTTTGATAATGTTCTTGATGTGAAATTGAATTAGTAAAAACGCTAATGATTGATTCACAATATTTATAGATAATCACACTTACCAAATTTTGAGAGTTAACTGTAAGGTATATGATTAGAAGGTCATAAACGGGTTTCGTCTTTTCAAATAACACAAAGATTTAACATCACGCTTCTTATTAAGCTATTTGGACGGAAATCTAAAGGCAAACACCCGATTAGATGTGCGTCTACCCGGGGGCCATGAATTCTCCGGTATTCTAAGAGAAATTTGGCTATTAAAAGAACATATTTTCACGCACCCAATATTTAGAGTGTGAGTAACTTAAAAAGCAGTTTTATTACTTTTAAATGGCTGGTAACAGTTCGTTTTAGAAGAGTCGTAAAATGTTACTGTCCTATGCAACTGTCTCATGGTAAGCTGAGTTCCTCAGTGAGTGGGACGAGCCCAAATTCTTTGATGGCTTTTGTCAAAATTGAATATTAAAGTAGTTTCCGTGACTCATTGAAAGATTCTATATTGAGGTAGTAGGAATCTATTAGCTGGGAAGTATTTTTTTATTGATTTGTTTGATTTGAATTATCTGATTAAAACCGTAAAAGTTGGAATGAAGTGAAACACGCACTCGTTAATGTTATGTTTCTATCTATACGAACAAAGACTTTAACCCGTTATATTGTTATCAATGGACTAAATCTTTCGATTGATAGGACTTTGGAATATTTGAGTGGTCGTATGTTTTTAACTATAAATAAAAATTGTAGTTAAAAAAAATATTTCGAATAAAATCGACAATAAATACATCTTACACATTAAAATGTAATATAACAGGCACAGTTAACACTAACAACATTTACTAATTATTATTTAATTTCAGCAATAATTATTTGAAGAAAATTAGCTTTTGCATGAGCAATGACATTTGTTATTTTATAGTTTTGTGATTCTGTAGTTATGAAACCATAAATTGGTCTAATTTTCTGTTGATGGCCACAGTTCACCACGTTTAGATTTTGTGAAGTCACGAGCTTCTGCCTCAGAACAAGGAAATATATGGAACTGCCTTACCTACAAAAAAAACGTGCATACCTACGGCAACTAAAATGGCTGACTAGTGTTGTACCACAGTATATTTTACCCCTCGATTGTCGATATGACAAATGAACAAGGACGGCGGCGCATGCGTAAGCGTGACGCCACGGACGCGGACATTCGTTTCGACTCGCTGCACACACGCAATAACCTAAATAAATTATTGACGATATTCAGCGGATTGTCTGGGTTATACTGATGCTTTTACAGTCAAAGCTGGAAATAATGTCAAAATGGATACTCTTATTTTTGGTCCAAAATGTCCATTTTCTGGAACCTACATCAAAATCGTTGAGCCGTTTTCCAGATCGTCCGGGCATATACAGGGTGGGTCATTTAAATCGATATGTATGTGGCAGTCGGTATTTAAACCACAAAACGGTATTTTAGAGATCATGATTCATAATTACATTTCCAGTACTGACCTATATAAATAAGTCGTCCTGCATAAGAATTGCTCGTTTACTAGGATATCTGAATGTTTGGGGGGAATGCAGGATTTTATAAATAAAACCAAATAAGATAGAGGAAACGTCTTTATTTTATTATAATTAAATTCATATACAGCCTGTAATTTTTTCATTCCTTGCGGAATAAAATAACGTTGTTATGATAATTTCGAAAAGACAATTTCTCTGTATTTTTTTTTACAACATATTTGAAATGTAAATTCATATAAGTTTGCACAATACTTTTCATTAACATTAACAAATACTTATTTATGGCTTCCTCACTGTATTGCCTTTCTAAAGGTAAGCCTTTGTTTTTAGATACCTGCATTGTTCCAATGCTATACAGTTTTCATGTGTAATGGTTACACATGAAAACTGTTTGCCATCTTAAGGTCTTTAGTGATTTCTTGAAGTGTTGCCATTTTTATTTTTTGTCGACAGACAGATTCATTGAGGCATTTATTTTTTTCTTCTGGCTTGAAACTTTTTCTTATAACATAGGGACTACTTTGAGTACATAGCCCTAAAACAATAATATCAACCATATTATGTTTAATCAATTCTGTGAGCATTATTTTCTATTCTTGCAATATTTGAATTAATTGGAAACATCACAATTACCAAACTATGCTGTTTGCCTGAGGAATATTCAGCATTATTTGACGATGAAGGTTGGTGCTGATCTAAAGATTGTTCCTGAAATTATAATTATGACGAAACATTGACTAATGATAATTATTATGTTTACGAAGTAGAGAAAAACTTAACTGGATGTAATCAATAAATATCTGTTGAATGGGACCCAATGCCTTGTGTATTAGCTCTCGGATGACTTGATAATGATAGGGTAATGCTGCGTGGATTGTTAAGCATTATGTATTTGTTTTGAATTACAAAATATACTAGATATGTACTTACTCTTTAAAACAGACATGGCACTGTATCATCTCTAAATCTTACGATTTCAAGAGTTTTGTTAAATGCACTTTCAATAAAATGTCCAAACCAATATCTTCTCTAAAACATTTGTTCTTAAATTTTCTTGTCCTATGGCTTCCAACCAAATTCTTTTTCTATTTTCGCTTTCAGATAATCTGTGTACAACAAAATACATTTATAAGAGTATTATAAAAAACATCGATAAGATGTTTGATTACAACACTACATTCAAACCAATTGTCCAATTATAGCAGTCAACGACGGCAGACTAAAATGGCGGATCGACCACGCAAATAAAATGACAGACGAAATTGCAACTAAGAAGAACAGATAATCATATAGTTATCTCTCTTTAATAACATATGCGGTAGAATGGATAATAGATGTGGTAGATAACATATTGGAGTCTAGAGACCGGGGAATGGGGACAAATCTCACCCTACTGGATTTTTCACGTGCTTTTGATGGTCTCAGTACTTCACTCCTTTTGTCCAAATTATCCTACTATGGGTGCAGTAACAACGCAATAAAATGGTTCCATAGTTACCTAACAAATAGGCACCAATTTGTGCAACTTTCAAATGGTAAGAATGGTGAAAATGTGTCATCTTCTTTATGTGAGGTCACAAGAGGCGTTCCGCAGGGCTCCATTCTTGGTCCTCTCTTGTTTATTGTGTATACTGCAGATATAACTAACAGCATAATGAACTGCAAATAACACCTCTATGCAGATGACCTCCAGCTGTATCTGTCTTTCAGGCCGCAGGATACCCGCGAGTCTGTAATAAACATAAATGAAGACTTAGACAGAGTTGCAGACTGGGCAAGAAGAAATTCTATGACACTGAATCCCAGCAAGTCTAAATTTATTGTTATGGGTACCAAGGGGCAAATAGATAACATCAACAGTGGGACTCCTGATGTTAGGATGGGCAGATCCACTATAGAACAGGTGTTGGAAGCCCGCAACCTGGGGGTGGTTTTTGATGGTAAACTACAGTTTGAGACACACGTAACTGTTTTTACCGACTAAAGCTACTGTACAGGGTGCGTGGGTACCTAAGCGAGGGCATGCGTGTTGTGCTGTGTGAGTCTCTTATCTTATCTAAGCTGAACTAACTCGGCTCTCGGCGTTGGCAAACAACGTAATCGGGAGTTTCCAAACACAATAACCTTGGACAGTATGAATCAACATTTTTCAACCACAGAGCCCCTGGCTGATCACATCAAACATCGCACACTGAACTACCTAGGTGCTCTGTCACGGCCCAACATTGATCAATTTCAGTTTTCTCCAGCCACGCCAGAAGAGGTTAAGAAGTTAATCCTATCCATAAAATCCAATGCTGTAGGCTGTGACAATATCAGTCGTCGCATGGTCGTCACTGTGTTGGACAGCCTGCTTCCTGCCATTTCTCATATAATAAATTCCTCCTTAGAGTCCAGTACCTATCCTTCACTTTGGCGAAAAGCTTTCGTCATTCCTCTCCCAAAGATCCCCAATCCTTCCCAACCAAATCATTTCCGACCAATATCCATTCTTCCTTTCCTATCCAAAGTGCTCGAGGCCTGTGTCCATAAACAACTTTCCACGTACATATACGGTCACAATCTCCTCAGCCCCTACCAATCTGGATTCAGGCCTGGTCACAGCACTACCTCTACCCTTCTCAAAGTGATTGGCGATATTAGAGCGGGTATGGAGGATACCAAAGTCACTGTGTTGGCTTTGGTAGACTTCTCAAACGCTTTTAATACCGTCAATCACGAGATCCTTCTGTCAATTCTATCCCAACTCATGATCTCTTCTGGAACGCTACATTGGTTTACCTCTTACCTTCTTGGACGTCAGCAGTCGGTGCGCCATGATGATTCCTCATCAGGTTGGTGTGATCTCTTCTCTGGCGTCCCCCAAGGCGGCATACTCTCTGCGTTACTCTTCTCTGTTTTTATAAACCTTATCACTCTCAATCTTCAGTGCTCGTATCATCTTTACGCCGATGACTTGCAGTTGTATGCACAGGCAAGCATTGATAATGTGTCTGATGCGATTGAAAAAGTTAATCAGGACTTAGTTGCTATAAAGAATTGGTCTGACAGATTTGGCATCACTGTCAATCCCTCGAAATGTCAGGCACTCATTGTTGGTAGTCAACGCATGATGTCTAGAATCCAGTCACCTATCCTGCCAGCAATAATATACAACGGCATGACCATAGCACTAAGTCCTGCGGTGAAAGACCTCGGACTTTATATTGACACTACTCTCAATTGGCAAGCTCATGTGTCCAGTGTCAGTCGAAGAGTAACCTTATCCCTGCGCTCTCTGTACCGTCTGAAAAACTTCCTCTCATCCAAGACCAAAGCGATGCTTGTGCAGAGTTTGATATTCCCTATAATCGACTATGGTGATGTGTGTTATTTCGACCTGAATGCAGACTTTCTCAATAAATATGACCGACTTCTCAATAACTGCATTCGATTTGTGTTTAATCTTCGCAAGTATGACCATGTGTCTGCTTATCGCTCCGAGCTCAAATGGTTACCTATTCGTCCACGCCGTAGCTTGCGTGCTCTCACTACCCTTTTTTCCTTCCTTAACTCTCCAACTCCTCCCTACTACTTAACACCTTACCTCCAGTATTTGAGCTCCAACCATGATAGGGATCTACGGTCATCAAATAACAGACTTCTCTTGTGTCCTTCACACTCGACTGGCTTTGTTCATTCTTCTTTCTTTGTCCAATCCGTTCTTCTTTGGAATGCGCTACCTCAGGAAATCAGGATGGCGGAAACACGGTTCACTTTTAAAGTTAAAGTGCGCAAACTACTAACCGACCAATTGGCAGAATCATCGTAATGAGTTAAATTCAGCTTTTATCATCTTCTATATATATTTCTTGTTTATGTATTATACTATTGTATTTATTCACGTATGTAATAAGTATATTTCATTATATATTTTATAACATTTTGTATATCTATGTACCTTGTATGTATTTTATGTGTTGATTTGTACTCGTTTCGCCCAAATATATATATATTCACATCAATACTATAAACACTTCAGTTCTTTGCTCATATTGCACCTACCCTTGCTTTTCTCTGCACCACCCAAGGTTGACTGTTAGAAAATGCCACTAGGCATTAAGTCCGCCTCTGTACTTATAAATGTGCAAAAGTTTTAATAAATAAAATAATAAATAAATAAAACTATGCCGATACTGTGTATGGGCCATGTTTGCTGGGTAGGAGTGAGAGGCTTATCCAGCGAGTACAGAATGCATGTGCACGCTTTTGCTTCCATATTCCACCTCGTACACATGTTACACCATATTTAAGCAAGGGAGGATTAATGCGGATGGAGTCAAGAAGGAAATTACATCTAGCAACATTATTATTTGGAGTTATACTCACTGCAAAACCAGAGTATTTGGCTAGAAAGCTGGCATGGTCTAGTGACGTTAATAAATATAAAACCAGGGCTTCAGATTATTTGATTTCTACGCCATTACATCGCACAGCAGCATATCGCGGCAGCTTTTTTTTTATGGCGGCAGCTATATGGAACGTACTGTTGCCTCCTGAGCGTGACTGTAAAACGGTTTCTAGTTTTAAAAATATGTACAAAAAACATTTACTGGAAAAGCAACAAAGTAAATAAGAATAATAATTACCTGTGGCCTGCACGAATGTGCATAAAGTTATCTCAATGGCATTCTTCTCTTCTCTTTATAGTACACAACATGACTTCTGCCAATCGAATACCTATACTTGTGAAAAACACAATCCTACACAAATCACACATTCAATCCTACACTATTTACACTATACAGACAGTACAGAAGACACGGCACATTGTTTTTAAATAGCTGAATAACTTATTTATTGCAAAACAACAGTATTGATTAAAACAACGGATTATGTTTGGCTTGGACGAGTTTTTGAGAACCCCGCTCTTCACCGATTTTTTTTCTTTTTTTTTTCTTGTTGACAATTATTGTTTGTGATTGTCAAAAGCATATGGGTGCGTTTCATTTTGATTTAACAATATTTTTGTCATTTCTATTTGTTAATTTTGAAATTCAGTTAAATACGTTTTGTGTAATGCTTTAATATTGTATGGGTTTAGTTGAGGATGGCTTCTTCTTAATGTAATTTAGTTGTTTCACTATCACTATAAATGTGTAATGAATAGATAAATGAATAAATAAATATTTATATATTTATTTATTTAATTTTTTTTGTTCTTTGTAGCACAAAAAATTGTAACATGTAACATGTAATTTTTTATTGCTTTTATTATATTTTATTTTATTTTTTCTATTGTCACACTACTTTTTTACTCATTTACTGGGCGCATCAGAATATCAGCGCTGCGGTGCTTTTAGCGCTGCAGTATTGTGCTGAGATGCGTACCTACCATTTCTGGCATTATTACCTAATAGTATTTTAAATTATTTAGTTTAAGATGTATAATAATGTGTTCCATTTTTATTATGCCAGAATAAATGATTTTTCTTTCTTTCTTTCTTTCTTTCTATGCTAGACAAAGATGACACTATCCTTATTAGCTCAGATTTAGACTTTTCATTAAACATTTTTTTACAGCATATCCATAGTATTCCTTCATCAGAGGCTTCTGCATAACTTTTTAAAACACCATACCCAAATATTTACCACTGCATGCTTCTACAAATATTGACATTGCACGACATAACTTCCGTAGATCGCAATATGGCGCTTGTTTCCGTTACACGAATGGTCAGAGCAAACAAAATATTGTACTTGCACCAATAGGTTGTTCGGGACGGACCTTATTTAGAAATAGACACGGGTCGGTATATACGACTAACTCGTATAATGCTTATTAAGTGAAATCGATTATCTGAGAAGTAAGGAGTTGTGTTCAAGGCTCAGATCAATAGGTAAACCAACCGGAGGTGTCATTGTCAGGCATCCCCCGCTGCCAAATGTGCAAGAGCGCTGCTCTTGCACGCCATTCATGAGCAGTTGTCAAATCCTATGATTTAACACTAGTGTATTTCAATCTACCATAGTTTCGGCAGCATTATTTGCTTAGTCATTTGCGTTCATTGCGTGTCAATATTGTTTTTGTCAGTCTGAGGTTCAAGGTTATCATTTTAGAAGGTTATGAGTATTTTCAATATCACTATTACATATTAAGGCAGAAGCAAATAATGTCATGTTTATCATGTTCTATTAAAATATGCAGCTATTGAAATGTAGAAGAGATTTAGACGATTTTCTATACGAGGTCGTGGAGTAGGCTGGTAGAAAAGTATTCTAGTATTCTAGGATTTTTAATGGACTGTTATATTTTAGAACAATTTATATTTTCTTTGTTATTAGTTCCTGAGTCTAGAGTAGAAATCAAACCAAAAAAATCCAACAACCAAATAACCAAACGCAACTTTATAGTTATAACTTCCTATACATCTAACATGCTCCTAAAAGCTTCAATATCCACCACAAACCAAACCCCACCAACCAATAACTGGAACAATATTTTTCCACAATCTCTCATTTCTGTCAATTTCTAAGTTACGCGTTTTCTCGCCGCACCCGGCCTTTGCAGGTCAACTATAAATAAGGTATTTAACCCAATGTGTGTGGGCAAGCCTTAACTGGCGCGGCCCTGGGAACGTGTTCGGTTATTACAATCGCTACTATTTATTTGGTACTAGTTCAAGTATTGGGGAGGACAGGTATTGGTGGAGTACAATGTTGACCATGCATGGCTTAGATTGACCTTTAGTATTGTTGTTCTTGGGAGGTCTTGTTTTATTGTAATTAGGGTTATCTTTGTATCTTTGTTTTGTATTGGTACACATTAATGTTGGAATTTCGCTTATGTGCAATTTATGAATTTTCATTTTTTTTTCATAAAATTGATCCATGATCATTTATTTGAAGTCTTTTAGTTCTTCTTCTAATCATTGTGAGTGTTGTGATTGACTCATTTTAAAATGTATCTCTTCACATGGTTTTGGTATATTTAATTTTCGGATGTAAAAACATTTTCATCCAAATTGATCTCTTACTTACTTTTACTCAAAAATACAAAAATTGATAATGTATCAGTTTAAATACCCATTTTATAGCATTTTAATTGAATATTTTATTTAAACAGTCTCACGGTCTTATCAAGGTACTACGATTTCAATATTTAGATTATATTTTACGCTCCTATTAGCGTCCGATTAGTTCAGTATAGATTTATCTTTTATAAAAAATACTCATAAAAATCTTTATCTAATGTGAAGATTTCATTAAGACGTTATCTTAAGTTTTATACCATTTTAGTTTAATGTGTATTAAATGATATAAAATTGTTATAAAGACACTAAAAAGTGTCGTTTCCGCTTATTAAGGTCGTAAGTCTAACGCGCTGAGATCTCGATCGGAAAATGAGAAACACTTAAAAACGACACACCATACTGTCAATTAAATGTCTATTAACTTACAGAAGTGAAACGTTTACTCGTTAAAAAACAACATAAGAGCAAAAATTTGACAACTAGGACTAAATAAATCGCGTAATTATTATAAAGGTAAATGAATGCCTATGCTTGGTGTAGCGCACTACGGAAATAATAGTTAGTATGGAGGTAAAATAGGCTACCTTTTAGTACCAATATTTGGCCCTATAACATCAATAAACTTATATTTAATGATAAACCCTATCCTAGATCTACAACTATCTTCATGCCAGTTTCCATAAATATCGGTTAAGTGGTTTACTTGTAAAAGCATAACAGACATACAAAATGACCATCGCAAACATAATATCAGAAGGAGGTAAGGTACTTTTTTAAGCAAGGGTACTTTAAAATAAATAATTTATTGTCCCAACAACTTAATACTAAAGCAAACCAAACTACTAGCTCGAAGTTTGTCTAATTTTTGAAAAATGTTCTCAAATCGCAAAAGTTTAAAAATATATAGCAAAAGTCAAGCTACTTAGTTTAAAATTTTTAAAACATTCTTACGTTTATACTTGCTTAATCCAAATCCGTTAGCCTGCGAACAAAACATGTCGCAAAACGAACGATATCTGAACGATATCATTCAATTAATTCTAACAGAAGTTAACAGAAATCAAACAATTTACTTAGCTGTCAAAAATATTTTGTAAGGATCGCGTGAGACAAAGCTTTAGGTACCTTACTATCTCGTGTTAAATCGATTTTCATCATAGCTGCATTGAATTTCACAACATGTTGATCGCAATCCTACCTAACCCTATCTGTTATTTGTAGAAAATTAAAAAAAAATAAGTTTCGACAATCACAAAGGAAAATATTAGCTGACAGACGTTCTTAAATTATGAACGCGTGGGTTTTCATACACATATTCTTTCTTAAGCCTAGTGATAAATATAGTTTTATGATTTGATGTTTTTCACTCTCTGACTATAATGGATGTAAATAGATGGAGCTAGTAAGGTGCTTGCGGCTAAATGGACACAAACCGATGGATTTATGGTGCTTCGGCGAGTATGTTAAAGAGTCGGTCTTCGTCGATATGGCAGTCATTATAGGTAGTCAACATAGAGAAAATTGTGATAACTAGTCGTTTTTAACAGCTAAAGGCGTTTTTTAGGTAACTAAATAAATTTCACAAGCATAAGAATGAGATCACTAACGGTTATAGACTAATTATAAATGCTTGACAAATCAGTGATTTATTTATTTAAATAACTTAAACAGTATGACCATCTTTTAAATCTAAATATAATTCAGATCTTACGTTTCCACCGATCAACAAAATGTTTAATTATTAAAAACATAATCAGCACATTACTTTTGGAACGAATTGATACTCAAAAGAACTTTAATACACACCGGACAATAATTTCGCTGACTAAAGTTATCAAAGTGACAAACAAAAGCAAATCTCAGCTTGATAAGGCAATACTGTGGTATTCTCGTTTTTACACCTACGTTTGCTTACTTATTCACTCAATAAAACCTTTAATAATTCTGACAGGCAAATAAAGATGTCCAAAACAAAAATTCCCAATAAGATAAAAAGAGATAATTCGATAAGCTCATGCTTTGATAGATATACTATAAATACACCTCAGCTTTTTTATATTAATACGTCAATATACTAAGAAGTAAAAATATATAGCTGCACATGTAAATTTACATGGAAAAATGTAATACAATGTTTCGAAATGTAAATACATAATTTACATTTTTACTAAACAACAAACATTCAATTTTCTGTCGAAGAATAAAAACCTTAACATAACACCTAATAATAAGCTCATGTTTTGAAATAAATAAACTTAATATGAATTTGGATTACCGTGATGCCCTTCACACACGGCAGTATTTTTATATAAATATGTCAAAATACAAAGAAGTTATAATAAATATTATAGCTGCTGTGTTTTGTCACATGTAAATTTACATGGATAGATGTAATTGAATGTATCGAGTAAATACATAATTATACATTTTTACTAAACAACAAACAAAATAATTTAATATCAGTGGACTAGATCTACACATTCGACTTTTTGACAAAGAATTAAATTGAGTTGGTAACACCTAATAATATTATCACTTTCACATCTAGACTACTGCGTAAAAAGGCTACCTTTTAGTGACACAAACAACAACAAAATCTTTTTTCCAATATTTGGACCTTTAACATCAATAAACGTATGTTTTAGGCTAAGCCCTATTCTAGACCTTCAACTATCTTTATGTAATGTGTCCATGTCACATGTCCACATAAAAGCATAACAGACAGACAAAATGACTGTCGCCAACATAAAATCAGAAGGATATAAGGTACTTTCTTAAACAAGAGTACTTAAAAATAAATAATTCATTGTCACAACAACTTAATACTGAAGCAACTAACCAGCAAACCAAACTGCTAGTTAAAATCGCAAATGTGCGCCAATTCTTACTTGGGTTCACTCGAGCGTGGGTCGCTTTAAATGGTAGTGCAGCGAACATGCTGTACCTATATGAGACACTGCATCATTTGCAATTACATGTTATTGTGCCTTTGTACTATTTTAATGTCCGACGGTACGCCCTCAGTAAGAATGTGGTATTGTAAGCAAAATAGTTCGCCGTTTATTTCTGTCAATTTGAGTATCAGCGAATGAGTAACAAGGCATAATGGGCCTGAATTGGATAGCGAATTGTATATTAGTTTGGTTGCGAAAGGATGAGGTTAGGTTAGGAATGTTTAATGATGGATGGTTAGAGTTTGATGTGGTTCTTTTGTTAGGCATTAATCTGCTTGTGTTGTGGAATACAATAGCGAAGGATTTAACTTGACTTCATTGTCAGACGCGTCACCTTTTGTTGGATTGAACTTGATCTTTTGACTAGATTTACATGCTTCATCTTAGCTTGTGTGGATTTTGCGTTGTCATAATTATAATATAAAGTAATATATTCCTTCACAATGTATATTGTATAATATACATTGTGTAGGAAAAACAAAAGCTTTACTGTTTTAATTAGGTCTATTCAAATTGATATATATTTTAAGCCGTGTGTGGTCGTACTTTTTTCAACCAACCAACCAATTGATACAAAGCTTCTTGCGAACTACAGTTCTATCATCTGCTTCATTAAAATATCAGTGATCACCTTTAACCTTTAGTTGCGTCCTGACATTTTAACATTCAACTGCTCGATCATTAATCATTGCAAATACTATCTGCCTACAGAATAAGCTGCCATTAGGCTGCAAAAACATCGATAGATTGTTTTATGTGAAGTAATCGCAAACGCAAACGTTCATTAATCCTTTATACAAGCAAACATACAGAATTAAGTGAATCCTTCAAATAATCCACTACGAAAAGCCGACAAGTCTCTGTCAACACTTGGCAAACGCGATTTCCTTGGCAAGCGTCGAAGTTCTCCACGTATTTACATTTTCACACATAAAGTAAATTCCTCGTATCCAGAAGTTTGAGTGCGGGGAAACGAAAATAGCGATTCATCACAAGTTTTAATCTGTTCTAGAGTTTGGCCCACTTGCGGTCATGAGGTGGTTGTACGGGCGACTAAAACGCTGCCGTTCGACTGCCCAAATTGACGAATTTGATAAAATTCACTGAAAACATATTTTATCATCATCATATTTTATTTTGTTGGCTTCTAAAAAGGTGAACAAAAAAAACAATAAAAAAAAGTAATTCTCATTTAATACAATTCATAAGGTTTTTAGTTTGATTAACTTTAAATCCAAGAAGGCGAAGAATCTAAGATGTGGCTATTGCAATGTAAATGGTAGTGACTATGTTTTGTGGGTACGTAAAAAACGTACTCCGTTGCTGTCACTTAGTCTCAAAGCAGACATGGTAGTGCTTTAAAAACGATAAAATGACCCTGAAGAACTTTCCATATTCCCTACAGGTATAGTCAGCAAGACGTTAGCTACTCATAAACAATTAAACAAACTTGCTTAATTCTGAAACATAACATATCATAACATCACGCCTTTATCACTCAGAAGAGAGTGGCATAGGTCCACAACACCTGATTCTAAAAATCGTGATTATTTCAAATTGGATGAAATAAAACTGATTTTAATCGATAATATGTGCATTATTTCTATAAAAGAGATCTTTTAATGCGAAAAATTACAGTTAAGTTAAGAAGTCTGAATTGTCTCAGCTACTTTTGTTGCTGGTGTGTACAGTGAGCCAAGCAAATAGGTATGCAGGGCAAAAACTTCTACGTCATTTTGTAAACTGACTGCAATAGATAATATGTATGTGTGAATTACATATTTAATAAGTAAAATATACCCACTATTTAGATATGTAACTCATTTATCCATAACTGCTGTAGTAAGTCTTTATTATGACCTAGAAGTTCTTTGTGGGCCGCCCACTGTACATTAAACTTGGTGTCACACCCTCTAAATAGAAAATATAAAATTGTAGTAAAACTCGATGTTCAATGACCACACAGACACATGCGTGGTTTTATTTATGACTTGTAACAGTTGTAACACAAATACAAGATGAAGTTTACTTAAAGTAGTATATCATAATTCTATAGAAACTCCTCATTATTGCCTATAATTAAATACAGAAAGCAGGAATCCAAATAATAGTGTGTGCTTTTCTCCCGAGTAAATCATATGACTATTATGGGAGCCACTAAATAATACTGCCCACAACGCTAAGGCGCGTAGGCGATATATATGCCAGCTGTGTCATTACTTGTTGCAATAGAACAATTGAAATCGTTTAATTTTCTTAATTATTTAAAGACATTGCTTATCCTTAGTTTTTACTAATCCTCTGGACACGTGGTAGGTCTTCACGTACTTGCGGAGAGAGGAGGGTTCGGTGTACATATGGCACCATAGGCTTATGTTCTCTAGGAGTTCACCTCTTATAATGAAATCTGATGGGTTAAGGTGAATCTTACAGGCTAGCATAAGGAGCGCGTGATAAATTTCATCGCGTTTTCGTCGTATCTTTTAATGAGGAAACATGACGAAAACGCGACAAATCTATCTCGCACTCGTTATGCTAGCCCAGCTGGACTTGTCTCGTAGATCGCCTGTCCTAATAATTGGGCAATCACATGAAATGTGTCCTGAAATTCTTAAAATTAACCTATTCAAATCAACAAATTATCAAACAAGCTTTGTAGTGTCTAGTATACACTATACACAGACGGTTAGAAAACCATTATTAGCTTTTTATTAAAACTGACGTGAGTTTGTAACATTATTCAAATTATGAAATACGGGTGTTACTCACGTAATGTTGGTCTATTTAGTCGACCGCAGTTTCGCCTATACGACTAGGCATTATCAAGAGAGTGCGATACGTCGCAGCCAGTCTTGCACAACATTACGTGAGTAACACCCGTATTTCATAATTTGAACCATTCATACAGTTAGATTTTTTTTAAGATTTTTAGTCGTCCGTCTATAACACGAAAATTTAGCGTGCAATGCTTGGACGTTGGCGGTTAGTGGCTCACCTCTGCAACAGTAAAGTAACCACATATTTTGGTGGAATTCCATCGCAGCGTATACATTACAGTATACACAAAATAAAATGTAGGCTGGTATAATAGTTTGTTTGTTTATTGAACAATATTATGTATTAAAACTTTTGTTGCGACTGCTATGCTTGGTACGGGCTTCTAGCTACATAATAAGGATATCAACTACTATGATTTATTGTTAATAACATTGAGAGTATTTTAATGAACGAGCAATTTTACCATAGGTTTCCTTGCAATACTTAGTCACCGGCGGTCAGTCACCCCAACACGGTGAACTAAATTATGGTTTAATTGCAGTAGAACTTTAATCTATCGCTAGATAGTAGCACTCCCACAACTACAATCAACACTGTTGGCAAGATTAGACGCTGAAATTACTAGCACAGTGCATACCTAATATCGTTGTCTTGAAAGCGACGCACTTACAATTTTTATTGATTGTTTGATTGATTGATTGTTTATGAACTGTACTTGCTATCAGGTTCTACTTAACCTCTTTGGTACATACGTGGTTTTTAAAAATTAACAGCAAAAAAAACTGACCTTACGAGCGCGAGATAGATTTAGTCACGCTTTTGTCATATTTTTATATGGGGAAACATGATAAAAACGCAACATAATCTATCTCGCGCTCAAATGCTGGCCCGGCTAGTAATATATGAGCCTGATCTCAAATACGTACGAGGTAATTACATTCTACCAATACCTCATAAATATGGCCCATATGGCCCTTATAGCATATTTTGACCACTGCTTTTCAAAGACAAAACAGTGGCGTAAAGCTTGTATATTTATTTATATTATATTTCCATTGCGTGACGATACACAGCACGCGACACACGATCTGATTTATAATTTCGAGGTTGCGTACCTTTTGTTTTCGTGAATGCGTCACCTAATTAGAATTGTGATTGTATGATAACAGAATCGACGAAGGATTTATTTGGAATTGAAAATATATGTGCGTTTGATGTTTTATTAATTATCTACTACAATACGGACATAGTGAAAAAACACTAAGTTAGTGATTAAGTAAAAAGTTCCGAACAAAAACAGTTAATTAAGTACAGTTTAAAAGACAACATGAACCAAGTGCGCTTTAACAAAAACTAAGCAAAACGTTATTGAACGCTTCTTAGATTGATGTTTACATATTAATTCAAGTAAAAATAGAATTACTCATTAGCTTTTGTGGGCTAGATTGTAATAAAATGAGATATTTGTGACATATTCCAATAAAAATAATAATATAATATATACCAACTGTATCACAGTCTCGCTAAGCAATCAAATAGTATAAAATCAATAAAAACTAAACGGTGTTATTAACAAACAATGTCGCATAAAATTAATTGATGCACGATCATGACATAAAATGATAAATTATCCACAAATATACAATTTGAATGGTTCATTTAATTAATAAATGTTTATCATTGATATGTAAACTGACACTGTAATGACGTTAGCCTGTGTTATTTCAATGATTATGAGAATTAATTTAAATTATATATTTTTTTTTTATATAAAATAAATTGTCCACCGCGTCTGTATGCCTGTTTGTTCGCGATAAACTGCTGCATTGCGAGTTTCAAACTGATACACTATTAAGTTCCTTGATGTTATAATTAGATCCCAGTGTGTAGTTAAAGGCTTAAAGCCTATGGCATTATTTACCAAGCATTATTAAATTCCTGTAGATTAAACTTTAATACTTGATGTGAATATTGACTGAATGTATCGCCTTAGGCTATGAAACCACAGCAGGGTATCTTAAGGCAAGCAGTAGACTATTCACAGACCTATACTTAGTTGGTGATTTCTAAATTGCTTCTATACATTTTAAGTCTGCCCACTATCTCTTTCTGGTGCTAAATACTCGTTAATGGTTGCTATCTAATTAATTATATCATTTTAGTCTAGACTGTTACGAGATATTCCACGGAATTTTATTATCGTTTACATTGCTGTTTTTTCTAATTTAATTAAGTTGCTGGTCTAAGCAGCTATTGGAATTTCACGATTTATATAAAGAATTAACTGCATTATTTCTTAGAAGATTATCAGCTGTTTATCGATGAAAATAATATTACTCAAAGGTATTTTAACTTAAAATCAAAATGTAGACCATTCCCACATACCTTTCTGATCTAAATTCAGATGAATAAATTTAAAAAAGTAACCTGATATGCGATGCGCCATAAAAATATTATGTAGTTCAAAACTAATAAAATTACTACTGCGTGAAAGTTTTCAATCAATCGCAAGTATGATGATCTTGATTGAAGCAAGCTCAATCCTTGATGAGAACAATGTAGGTATGCCAAGCATCCAGAGCCATTAGCATATGCAAAGTACCATAAGCCTTTCTTAATTTAAAAATTGATCCCCACAACCCACAAATTCAATTAATAACTAATTACACAACGAACCTTAAGTACAAATTACTAAATTATCTCTTGTCGTCTTTCACGTATCAAACATGACAACTCTTGACATATTACACGACCGACTAACAGGTGCTTAACTAATTTCTCTCCATCGACGTTATTAAAAATATCCCTTTTAATATTGATGGTCCATTACTGGTAAGCTTCCACCATGTATCGTTTCTTTGTAACACTACACCGCTACGTCAAGTTCTAATTGATGCTGTCAGTCAGAATGAAACGGGGTTTAACAATACTAGAGCTTGTATTCATTTGATCGTCCCCTGGGAACTTTTGCCCGTCGATGTACCAGCTTTTATTTTGTAGGAAGATACTTGATACGAGAAGTTGGAAAAATAGAGTTCAATTTTGTGACTTAGGGGTAGATAACAACGGGAAAACTTTTAAGAAACTAAGTACAAGAAAAAGCTGAACCTTTTATAAGTTCTTACAATAAAAGGTTGTAGAATATCGTATTGTTACAAACATATTTATGAAAACTATCTAATATATACACAGAAATATGTAATTTTGGCATAAACATAATTATTGTTTAACATTTCGTAAAAAAATAATGAAAACCTGTAAAGATTATGACTCATTTAATTACATGTGATGTGAATAACTTTGTTTTTTGGTTAGCTATTTATTTTAGTTTTAATTATTAAAACTAAAATAAATAGCTAACCAAAGCTTATTGCCCGGCAAAGCTTATTTTCGAACAAATAGCCTATTTAATTTAAATAAGGTTATCAACAATGACGATCTTATCAGTCTTACTACAAAAAATATTATAAACACTTGTTTAAACCATGTTTACCTAGACAGTGTCTAAGTTGTTAGATGCGTGTTTAAGGGTTGTCTAATTTTAGTTACCACAAAACCAAGTTTATAGAGTGTCTTTGTAGACAAGGTTTAAATCTGATCGTTCTTTTACATTCACTCAACTGTCATTGGTCGTTCTTCTCTATTCCATTTCAAGCAATTAGTATATATGCATTTATTTAATTTTGGCGTAATATAATTTATAAAAGAGCGTACAAAATTCTGAAACTGCCTCTGTAACACATAAAAAACAATTAAGTGATTTAAGACCGCAAAATATACTTATATTTAAAATCAAATCATAGTATTTGAGTCAAAATCAATTGATCGGCTAAAACGGAACGTTTTTCGTTGCGTCAATGTCTTTGCCAGTTACACGCATTATTTTCGAGTATTTTAATTACCTAAGTATTTAAGAAGTCGTGGTCGTTTTATTTTTTACAACTTCAATCTTCAATCATGATAAGCTGAAACATACCTGATGACGAGCCCAACATCGCATTCTGGATCTACTGTACTTCCACGAGTATCGATCGGAAGATCATTTTTTACCAAGTCCAATATTTTGGCGGCAAAGGCTCAACAATAATATCTAATTTATTTTTAAAAGTAGCATTATTGTATTTCTCAAATGGATTTATTCTCACACGGGGTATTTCGTCGTCTCTGTATTCTGTTACACGGTCCAAGTTAATTTCGTCAATAAAATCAATTATCCCAAAATCCATTTTCGTCTTCGTAAGAAATTAACACAAGTTCACAAATGAAAGATGTCAAAATGACTCTAAACATGATATAAACACTTCTTAAACCAGGCAATTCACGTGTTTAAAGTTAAACAATGCTTAAAGATGTTCTATCCCCAAAACAAGCTTTAGGCATTGTTTTGTAGTTACGTTTTTTCTAAATAATTGTTAAACAGATGTTTAAATCTTTTGTAGTAAGACTGTATATGTTTTGAGATTAAGCTTGTGTTTTTTCCTTAAAACGTTTTTACTTGCACCGATCTCCAAATATTTATGAAGGCGAAAAAACTATAATGGAAAATCAATAGTTACTGCATATTACAATCGCCAGCGATTTCCTCTAGAGACGTTTTTCGATTTGCTATAAATCTGGCGTTTAATTGTCCGTGAAATAAAGGGATTAAGCTTACGGGATTAAACAGACAAATTCTTTCAATATCCATCTTTTAGTTGTCATTAACATTTTTAAAGCATTTTTCTTTGGGATTGCAATTTGAGATTCAGTTTTATGTTCTAGCAGATTAGAAAATACGTTTAGCGGTGAATTTTAGGTCAGATTTTACATTTCTTTTATGTATATGGATTTATTAAATCCATTTTTGCAGCTCTTTCTCTTATTCATTGTTTGAACGATTAAGAGAGTTCTAAAGCTGTTAAACTTTAGATCTTTCTGTTTAACTTGAGTTTAAAACGTTGATAAAATCTGTTTCATACTTTATATAGATATTTTTTACTAAAGCATACTATGAGTAATAATACGGGTTATAAAAAAAAATAGCAGACCTGTATCCAATACATGTCCCACTGCTGGACTTGGGCCTCTTTCCACGATGAGAAGGTTTAGGCCAGAGTCCACCACGCTGGTCTAGTGCGGATTGGTAGACTTCACACGACCTCAAGTATTTTTAGGCACTTTCAAGCATGCAGGTTTCCTCACGATGTTTTAATTCACCATTAGCGTACGATAATTTAAAATACACACATATTTTCAAAAAGACTAATCTTAACGATTTATTGACAGAGGTGTTTGCGTGGATTCGAACTCAAGACCTTTGATTTTGCAGTACTACGGCCGCTTATTTGTCTAACGTTGCTTAATATTGCCTAAAATTACATAAATTTACCCCTGTATGCAATATAATCCAATTGATAAAGTGGGTTAAGCCAGTGTTGTGATTCTGGATGCAGTTCCAGCTAATCTCCAATTAATCTGAATTATCTGAATCTATAGTCGTGACTCAAAAACTACTTTGACAGTTGCCGACCTGCCGATTACAACGGTAAATAACATAACATAACATAACGCCTTAATTACCAAGAAGGGTATGGCAGAGGTGAACAACATCCACACTTCACCTGTTATGTTTAGGTTCCATGGGATAGGGGGTGAGCATATAGCCAGCCACTGGGCACAATTCCAATTCTGTGTTGCTATTGAATTTCCTGACAAAAGTTCACAAAAACACATTGCTGGATCCGGGAATCTAACCTGAGACCTCGAGGCCAACGGTAAATAATTACAACATAAAAGTATGCTGCTGATTTGTTTATACAAATTGCATCGAATGGTACGCGATCAATTTCAATAATCGTACAGGATGAATTAATATGTATTTTCCGCTTTAGCCACTTTATATTTTTGTATAATAATACCGGATCCGGATGACGACATAGCAATCATTCTAGATCATTATGGAAATTATTTCGTATGTAATCAGGACGGAAATGAGTGGACTACGCATTAATCCCTTTATGTGGAATTCGCTTATTACATATTAATGCAATAATTAAGTATCGTCACGTTTGGTGTTCATTGTGGGTGGAACAAATAATACTAATGTTGATTATTTAAATCCGTCCTCACAGGTTCCGGGTAGCGGACACATTTTAGTATTATATATACAATAAGGCTCAAAATTTACTGAAATATAAATAAACCCGACTGTACTTTCGTAAATCAACAAATAATGCTTGCAATCTAAATGAAACAATAATAATATTGTTCCAGCATGTTTCGTAAAATCAATGTGTTTAAGGTAAAATGAACTACCTAACTGCCTCGATGGTCTTTTAGCGTACGCGCTTCTCACCGCGAGGTTTAGGGTTCATTTGTTGAACTTTCCATCAGGAAATTCACAATAGCAGCACCGAGTTAGAATTGTGCCCGGTGGATGGCGATAGGCTCATCCCCCATCCCATGGGATCTAAACATGACAGGTGAAGTATGGGTGTTATACACCTCTGCCACACCCTTTTGAGTAATATAGGCGTGATTGTGTTATGTTAAGGAAAAACGAGGTAATATAAAAATAATAAAATTCAATGTTACAAGTACCGACGTATAAAGCTTAAGATATTGTATGAAAAAACCAGTAGGTATCAAAATAAGTATGATGGTGATTCAGCTTTTGTGAACAAGCTCTGTGAGGAAGAACCTCCGTCCCTTTTCATCTTCTTAGAAATTATAGTGCTTGCTTTCTTGCTCTAGTTTTGTGGTGAGATATGTGTGCACATAAGATGTTAGTCCTCAGATGAACCGATGCGTGTACAGTACTTCTATTTCGAGCTCTGGATATCCACGGCCAGTTCGCTGTACACATCGTATAAAAAATCTATAGCGTACGTGATCGAACTATGAAGTATATTATAAAATTATACGATTTTCATCGTAAACATTTCGGATCACTCTATTGTCCACTTCTATAAAATCTCACCCAACACCCGAGGTGTTATTGCAAAAATATTTTACGTCAGCCATAAACCATTTAACTCCTGTTTACGTGTTTTGAAAGCTAAAGCTAATAAGGCCATTAAAATTATACGGGTGAGCCACAACAGGACGTCCATACGAAGATATAACGATTCGGACGTATGTTTTCAAACACCGGGGTCGTATAATTTTATAATACTTGTCAACAAAGTTTAGTATACTGTCATAAATTTTATCGCCACCCATTTTGAGTCTTATTGCTCACTAAAAAGGGTGAGTATCGTAATTTTTTTTTTACGAACGGCAAATTTTATGTTGTCAACTTAAAGTATGCAATTGACAATGACCTTACCATCTATATCCGGTCAGTGAGATAATCCTTACAAAAGTAACTCCAAACACGTAGCAGTAAAAAAAAATGTTGGTATAGAAATTGGTGGCATAATAAAAGTTTACGATATTATTATATTTTATTTTAATATCGACAAGGCATCAAAGAAAGGCTTGGGCTTGAAATATCCTCTTATGAATTGATGTGATTAAATATAACCACCCATAAAATTCTACTTATTCGCTGTAACCAGTTTAAAAGCTTGTAAAGTTTTGATCGATCCGCTGTTTCGTGCGCACTTAGCACTAAATTTGATATTAAATAATTTATTGACACTTAACTAATATTAATAGAAAATTTTAAAGGTATCGTAAATTGTGTGATTAACATTCTTTTCTGCGTTTACACCAAGCTTGTGCCTTTTATAGCCTTAAACGGAGATCACTAAAACGCACCTGCCAGCTAACATTTCGACCGACAAACATAAAAATTACTTAAACTCTATAATAATAATTCTACCTACAATTGCTAAGATTAACGTTAAATTTTAAAAAGAATAAACATCGAGCAAAGTCATTTTAATCAGCTGATTATAAAGTCATTTTGGAATAATATACAGTTTCATTGTTAGGTATAAGCTCAAACATTTTTCTATAATAAGTTTCTCTCTCTCTCATTATTATATCTAGAACATTTCCGCACCCGCTGCGCATAACTGTAGCCGCACTTTGAGGTTTAAATCAAAAACATGTAATGTATTTAAAACATAATAATTATGAAAGCAGCTATAATATAAAGAAGTTAACACACGCGGCTGGCGTAACGCAGCGTGTCGCCGCGTGACGAATTCCTGAGCGGCATGCCACCCGCCGCCGCCGCGCCGCCGCGCCTTTGACGACGTCTGTGTTATCGATAATAAATTGTTTTATTTACTTGTGGTAGTCCCACGTAATTTAGTCTATAATTATTTTAATTCCTACTTTTATATAATATTAATAATAGTTAAAATAACCACACAAAAGTTTATGTTTTAAATGATGTTTGTCACGTCAAATGTGGGGTCAGCTTTTATTTTGTGGGTGGAAATTAATTAGATAAGGTATTTTGTTAGAATGTTAAATACCTATCTTCTGGCAGAAATAGCCAAAGAAAGGATTAGATAAAAGTATTATATATATACAATAACGCTTGCTAAAAAAATTTGCTTCGCAAACGCAGTTCTTGCTTCTAAAGTCGTTCCGAAAGTTTTATAAGCATCACTAATTTATCCTTTTAGTGCCTTGGCCAAGACGTCTTAATTAGTAAGGCACATGTCCAACTGACTTTTACATGCGATTTTTATGACTGTGTTTATTCTCCTTACTACATTAAAGCGCAATTATTCCATATTTCTCATAAAATGTTAGCATACAATTCTGTAATGACTTTTTTACAAAGTTTTGTCTTCGTTAATTTGTTGTAACTTTTAATTCTAATTTTAGAGTAAATATGTGGAAAATAAATAAGATTTTTTTCATGAGGGGCAATTGTTGGTTTACTCATAATATTATTCCTCAAATGCGCGACAATAACTTGTGTTGTTGTAAATTTATAATGCACTAGTTATTATAAGATGTGCTTATATTAAAAAAGCTGCAGTTTTTAATAAATAGCAATGCACCACTAACTTACTAAGTAGTTTTTACTAAGATTTGAATACTTTGAATTCAAATTCATATCATTTATTTTTATATTCCCCAGGAGGCGCTTGAACACGTCAAAACATTACTAACAATAATATAAAAATAAATTATAAGTATAACTCAATTATACCTAGGTACTAATTACAATTATTTGAATAACCGGGACTTAAATTAATTTTAATCATACTGTTTAGAATCAGATTAAAAGATGAAATTTTAGATGAAAATACTGATATTTTGTAGTACAAAATAATATTATACTAAGAAACAGTTGAAAAATATATGGGACCGGCAGGATTTGAACCTGCGACCTTACTGCACACCGGGCACCTAAGATAGGAACAAATGGATGAACGTAACGTCACGAAATGACATATCATACAGTTGAGAAATTTAGGGTGCCGGTAAGAGGCGACCGTAGCTGGATGGCTAAGAGCGACTGCCCGGTGTGCAGTAAGGTCGCAGGTTCAAATCCTGCCGGTCCCATATCTTTTTCAACTGTTTCTTAGTATAATTTGCTAAGCATAGCTAAATGCTATAAAAATAATCAAAGTCAAAATAATATTGTTTGTTCGCCGTTAATTACTACCCTTTATACATTCTTACAGGTTTTTATTTTTAATTGAAAGATAAACTTATTTTTTTTGACAAATATAATTCTCTTCCAACTCCACTTCAAAATCGGTATTTTCAGCAAATACCCACATCGATAAATAGACATAAGAAAATAAAAAGCAAAACGCTGTACGTATTTAACAATGGTAATGTATCAATTCGTACTCGTAATGGATTTATTTTGTTCTTAGATTGTGTCACATGAAAATTATTCCTTTTTCACATGTGTATGGTAATATCAGATAAGGTAATAACAGAGTCATATTCTAAATGTCAACGCTAAATATTTTTCGATGCTAACCAAAGAGAAACATTTTTGAATTTCTACGCTACGCTGCTTAAGTGCGCATACACTTAATAAATATTTAAATATAATATAATATCACGCCCATATGACCCAGAAGGGTGTGGCAGAGGTGTACAACATCCACATTTCACCTGTTATGTTTAGGTTTCATGGGATAGGGGGTGTGCCTATCGCCGTCCACCGGGCACAATTTTAACTACGGAGTTTCCGTCAGGAAATTCACAAATAACACTTAAACGACCCGGGAATCGAATCCGAGACCTCGTGGTGAGAGGCGCATACGCTAACCACTAGACTATCGAACCAGTTAATACTGCCTCGATATAAACCAGGACGGGAAAGATTTGCTGACAGAAAGTATAATTTACTATACAGGAAATAATTCCTTTGCAGACATACATATTTGCTGACACCCACATAGGCACTAAAGATCAAGCTCTCTTACCAAACAACCTGCAATTAGGCCCAATATACATACAGGAAAATTATCATCCATATCTAATTTATAATAGATTCTAAGGGCCTGTATCACAATCTACAAATACTCGTTATTCGTGGGATAAACTATAACGTGTGTATATAGTGTGTGTATATCCAATATAAGTTATTAAAATTAAACATACATAGTGTTCGATTTTCACATTGATATCTGTGTATTTTATGTTTAATTTTAATAACTTTTACTTGTTGTTTGTAAAACAGACCCTGAGAGTGACATTAATTTAATAGAGCCAGCAGAACTTGGCACTAATTGTAAAGATCTTGGCAATATACACCAAGTTTCTTCGAGTTGTGAATTTCATATAAGTAGGTACGAAACTAGTTGAAGATGTGAATGATATCTTCAATTTGGATTGGGGAACACATTTTGAACTAATTTGAATTGTACTGAAACTAGTAATTGCCTGAAGCTAGTTATCCATTAAAGGGAAATTGGGAGGAAATATTCCTTGCGCAGTTATACCTACATATATTTACCGACAACTAACATAATAATTAAGTCCAAGCTCACTGATCAAAGACCTACAATTTTTTCAAGCACAATGTACAAATAAATCATTATGCAAAATTTAATTTATAATAGGTTCTTAGAATGGCATTAGTTTAATAGAGCCAGTACAACATTGCACTTATTGTGAAGATCTTGGTAATATACACCAAGTTTCTTCGAGTTGTGCATTTCATATAAGTACTACTCGAAACTAGTTGGAGATGTGAATGATAATAATTTGTTCAATTTGGATTGGGGAACACATTTTGAACTAATTTGAATTGTACTGAAACTAGTAATTGCCTGAGGTTAGATATCCATTAAACGAAAATTGGCTGGAAATATTACTTTCGCAGATATACCTACATATTATATGTTATTAAACTGCCGACTGGTGAAGCTCAGTATCGTCTCCGTGACGCGCGCATATTTTCCATTATCCTCACTTGATCGTCACAATGTTTATTTCTATTTATTCCGGAACCGTCAGTAGTTTGACACACAAAATACTAAGGTTTGGTTTACCCATAACATTGGTTCGCCAAACACTTCACCAGTTGGCTCGTGATCACGAATGCAAGTCATTTCGAAACGTCGAGCATAGGTTTTTATTAACCTTTATAATAATTACGTGATTTAGACCCGTTCTCTAATTTTTGATAATACATTTGTTGACTGTACATCGTAATAAGTCCAAGCTCACAGATCGAAGACCCACATTATTTTTCAAACACAATGTACAAATAAATTATCATGTGAAATCTAATTCATAATAGGTTCTTAGAATGGCATAAATTTAACAGAGCCAGTAGAACATGGCACTTATTGTAAAGATCTTGCCAATATACAACAAGTTTCTCCGAGTTGTGAATTTCATATAAGTAGGTACGAAACAAGTTGCGGCGTAGTTGGAGATGTGTATGATACCTTGAATTTGGAATGTTGAATACATTTGGAACTAACTCGAATTGTACTGAAACTAGTAATTGCCTTAGGCTAGTTATTCATTTGAAATTATTATTATTGGCTGGAAATATATTATTACCTTTCCAGCTACACCTACATATATTTGCTGACACCTACATGATAAATAAGTCCAAGCCTACTCATCAGAAACCAACAATTTTATTATGTACAATATAAACAGACGACCGGATGGCGGAGTGGGTAGTGTACCTAACTGCGACGCCGAGGTCGCGGGGTCCATTCCCGCTTAAGACAAATCTTTGTGTGCATGAACGTGAGGGTTTGTCTTAGTCTGGGTGTTTATTATGTATAATAAGTATGTATTTACAAAAAGAAAAGTATAATTTTCTATATATGTATTAGTATAAGTTATTCTAGTTCCCATAGTACAAGCTCTGCTTAGTTTGGGACTAGATTGTGTTGTGTGTAAGTTGTGAGGTATTTAGTTATTTAAACAGTTATATAGCATTTCCACCATACTTATCTTGCATGTCTAATTCGTTATAGATTTTAGGAGTGGCTTTAATTTAAAAGAGCCAGTTTCAGCGTCAGCCAATTTTTTATTTGACAGATAAGAAGCCAAATAAGAAGAAGAATGTAAGTAATAAATGTATAAATAAGTATTAACATTTTCTTTATAAATAACATAAAAATATTTTTTGCAAATATGAGTTACCAAACTAAACTTCGTCTAATTAGTGTAATTACACAAAAGATCGTTTAACTTTTTTGTCCGAATAGTTTTTGCACGATCTCAGATCACGGATTTAATTTGACAAGTAAATATTTAACAAGTCTTTTTTTTATCGTCTTTTCGAAGATATATTTTATATGTGTATTTATCATATAAATTATATTATCGCTTGCTTACATCGTGAGGAAACCTGCATGCCTGAGAGTGCCCGAGGGTGTGTAAAGTCTACCATCCGCACTTGGCCAGCGTGGTGGACTATGGCCTTATCCTTCTCATCATGAGAAGAGGTCCGAGTCCAACAGTGGGACATGTATTACTGGGCTGCTATTATTATTTATTATTATTAAATATCTAACAAAAACTTCGCACGCTGTCGATCGGTGTGCTCACAACATTGCTGTTTTGAACCAAACATCTGTGAAGTTTAAAGTCATGGGCAGTCATGGTCAATGTTTGCTGATTGACGTATCATACTTATAAAGTTGAATAACTTTGAGTTTCAAGCGAAAGGCGAGAAGCGATTTTTTGTAAGTTAGTAATAGTAATATTGAGGACAAGGTTCGGACTGAAGAGCAAACACAAACACATTACACCTTTTTAAGAGAACCGTGCTGTCGAGTACTTTTCGGTGACATTGCCAAAGAACTTGTTCTTGCTATTTTATATTTATTTTATTTTAGATTTTTTACATTAGATAAAATGCCAGAAGCAATTACACTATTCAATGGTCACAATGACAAGGTCAAATACACACATTCGTTCACCCAGTCTCAGACAAATCTTTGCAAATCACACAAATATTTGTCTCATGTGGGCATCGAACTATGTATTGGAACTGATTACTGAAGGTGTTGGCCGCTTGTAACTAAAATTCCACAGTTATCGAACTGCAGTAGTTTGAAGCCGGAATATATTCTTCAAATAAAACTGTACCAAGCTCAACAAAAAACCTAAACCACAAAACGCTTTTACCAGCTCTTCGTTTAAACCTAACGGCTCGAGTAAAAGAGAAGCAGTGATACGGCTCTCGCATCATCGGTCAATTACAAAAAGGTAATCCCGGGGAGGCACTTAATGAATCATTATGGCCAGCGGCGCGCCAACCAATGTGATGTGTGCAGAATTTATAGTCCAGCTTTTAACTGTTCATATTTATATTTTTTTATTCCACCACTTCTACTTTTGTACCAATATATGTGACGTTTTGTGAAGCAGTCAGTCCCTTGGGTTGCATGACGAAGGTTTTTCAGCAGAAATGCAAATACGTACTTGGGTTTGATTTGGTTTATTTGTGTGCGATTCTTGTTTTGTTAAGGAAAATAATGTAATGCTGGATTTGCTTTTGCTGAATTTATTGCGAAATCTTTTGGGAATATACAAAGCAAAACTTACGCCTTAATGTTAACAAATACAATTTCATTTTATTATTACTAACATAATGTTATTCTAACCGTTAAGATTCTCATGGCAGCCACGTTAGACAAGGAAAAATGTTTTATAAAATAGGCTGTAGAGGGTTATAGTTTTGTATATTTTTAGTGACATGGCATTTTGCTCTAAAACTTGAAGTTTATATAAAATACTTCAAATGAAAGCAAAATATTTTATAGGTAAATTTATTTCAACAAAATATTGCGGCCATAACTTCAAGATCTAATTCCTTACACTATAGATACATCGCCGCCTCGAGCCAGATCGACGTTTGAGCGACTCGGAGTCAAAGGCGACTCGCGTCAACATCAGTCATCCAGACCCGGTGTGACCTTGCCTTTATGTCGGCGTGAAGCGTTGTAAGAGGGTCATAGTTGCGCTCCGTCCGTTACTCTCCGCCACGCTCAGTTAGACAATGGTCAGGCATTAGAAAGAAACCGTGTTGGAGTGCTTTATGGCTATGAAATACACGGTATGGTACTGTTTTTGTCACATGATGCTATGAGAACAAGAAAGATGACACTTTGTCAAAAGAAGCCGAAGATATTTAAAGGTACTCGCCCGACCGCTGTATTTTCATACATATTTAATACGATATCTGGTTGTAAAGCTCTTGTGAATGAGCTCGAAGGCGGCAGTACCACCGTCACCGTCTCACCTTTAACCTGCCGCCAAATAGTATGCTTCCATTACTGTGTTCCGGTATGGTGGTGAGATCAGGCCATTAAATTACTGGCACATGAGGCATAACACCGTAGTCCTCAGCTGCAGCGACGCATCTATAATCTGCGTTTGTGGATTGTTGATGTCCATGGGCTGTACTCCACTTACCATTAGGTGGACTACACGCTCGCTCTTTGTGGGCGTAGAATAATAAAAAAAAAAGATATCGATAGTTCCCTATTAAGATAAAGCTAAATAGATAAACAATGTAACAACTGCCTCGTTGGTCTAGTGGTTAGCGTACGCGCCTCTCACCGCGAGGTCTGGGATTCAATTCTCGAGTCAGCCAAAGTGTTATTTGTAAACTTTCCGTTGGGCAATCTTCAATAGCAGCCCGGAGTTGGCATTGTGCCCGGTGGATGGCGATAGGCTCACCCCCTATCCCATGGGACCTAAACATAACAGGTAAAATTTGGGTGCTGTACACCTATGCTACACTCTTCTGGGTATATAGGCGTGATGTTATGTCATGTTAAAAAAACATCAATCCGAAATCAATCAATAGTGCGCTCTCATTAGCTCTTTCCACCTCAAATTTTAATGCACCGATCGACTACGATGTATTTCGGTCTAATAACAACAAAATAATTATGAATTTTTACCTTAAATAGAATATGACGGATTAGGTATCTCCAGAGTGTTTTTAAAAAGTGTGTCTTCAGCATAGCTGACGTACTGTGCGGCGGCTCGAGAGCGACTGTGTCGATCGCCTACAGTGCGGCCGTTTTTATAAGACTCGACCACGTGCCTGAGTTTACAAGTTTGTAGGTTAAGTATTGAAATTACAATCTTAACATACATTACATCGTAATCAACTCAAAAATAATCAACTGATGGTTATTAACTAATTTTAGAACAATCATATTATTAATCTTTAAATCCACGAACAATTGTATTTGCGCCGTTAAATCTATTTATATCCAACAAGCGTCTTCTGAACTTTTTCATCTACTTCTTCCAAAGCTAAAGTATTCAAAATACAATAGCAGTTACATCGATGTAACATATTACTGCATAAAATGAATGAATGAATAAATGAATGAATAAATTCATTCATTCATTCATTATAAATGGATAAATAAATAAATGAATGAATGAATAAATGAATAATTAAATGAATGAATGAAGTAATAAATGAATGAACGAATGAATGAACGAACGGACAAACAAAAAAATGAATGAACGAACGAACAATCAACGTCAAATGCACCAATCGACTACGATGGATTTCAGTCTAATAACAAAAAATATTATTATAACCTTAAATAAAATATAATATATATATCCTACTAGCGTCTCTCGAAACTTTCCATCTACCTCTTCCACAGTAAAAAATAATAAGGCACAATACAATAGCATTATATCGATGTAACATCTTACAATTTGTATAAGTAGATCATTCATTCGCCCATATAACTCCTTTGCACTTATCACGCCATTCAATTTAAACCTTTGACAAACATTACATAACACTCATAACATTTATAACAGCTTCACGTTGGCTTTTATATGAATAATTTAACAAAGAGGTTTTACTCCTACACAATACTCCTGTTATGCTTATGTGTTATTTATTTTAATGAACGTATATAATAATATAACCAACAGACGTTTCATTCAGAGTTGAAATAAATACAGCCTATGGACATCCACAGTCCTCAAAAGTGTAGATGTAAATTATAGATGCCGCGATACATCTGTATTTTTTTAAATTTATTAATAAATAAATAAATGAATCAACAAATAAATAAATGACTGTATTAATGAATGAACGAACGCACAAGCGAACGAACGAACGAACAAACGAACGAATGAATTAATGAATAAATAAATAAATAAATAAATAAATCTAAGCATTACAACCCGGGCGAGCATACGATTGCGAGATAGATTATGTCGTTTTTCCCCATATAAAAACATGACAAAAACGTGACTAGATCTATCACGCGCTCGTATGCTTGCCCTCCATATTTAGCTCCATATGCTAGATATGTTTTGGGGTCTCATTTCTTTTTCTTGATACCTTAACCACCTTAAGAGGTGTGCACGGTTGGCGTACTGGTTAAAACGGTAGCCGACTCTGGGTGTGCTTTGTGTGTGTGAAATGTATGTTTGTGAACACTACCGCGACACAGGAGCTACCTAGTGCGGAAGTCGTTTTATAAAAAAAAGATATACATAAAAATAAAAAGATACGCCAACCACTAGAAAATTGAGGCAGGCAGAAAAGTTCTACCGCCATAATAAATGTATTGTTATACTATTACCTTAGCGACACCATATAAAACAGTAATTTGGAGGAATGAATCGATTCTGCAGTTCAGCAGCAAGAAAATAACCGCCATATTATGTAAAATCGGGCCAATAACCATAGAAATATCCTCAATCTCCCCTTGAGCGTTCATTACGGCGGTCTATGGGATAACCATGTTTAACAGAGGACTATTATCTATCAGTACTAATTTACTAATCGAAGACGCAACCGGAGCGATTGCCGGCGGACGTGTTTACGCGCTGTCAAAACCTGTCTACTTAACTCGTGCATATTAAAATAGGTTGTCAAGTGCAAAATCGACTCTAAGTCTACGTAGTTTCGGGTCACTTTAGACTGTTCGCGAGTGTGAAATAAATTACTTATTTCGGTGATTTACACTATGGACACTATGCTTCAATCACCAAATAAATCTCATCATGCGAGGGCTGATATGACATCGCAGGAAACCGTGGAAGCCAATGTGACTACGCGAAATAAGAAAAAACAGCAAGAATATTCGTGTTCTGCGGGTGGATGTAACTCGCAATCGATGTCCCGAGAGATTGCAAATGCTATAAAGGAACTCAGCCTGGAGTTGGATAGTAAGCTGTCGCAGATGAACAAGAACATTGTGACGTCCATCAAAACGGATTTGGATGCCCTGCGTGATGCATCGCACGAGATCAAAAATGAGATCAACTCTTTACGCCTTGATCATTCCACCCTCAAGCAACAAATATCCACTTTTGAGCACTCTCTTCAGCATCATTCCCAACAACAGGACGATCTGATGGTACGTGTGGAACGTATTGAAACGCGCTCATCTTCCGTGAACACAATGGGAGATCAACTTTCCTCTCTTCAAATGAAATTGGAATCACTGGAACAGCAAGCCAGGCTGAACAATGTAGAAATATGCAACCTGCCAGAAAAACGGGATGAAAACCTGCTTTTGCTCATGGAATCCATTGCCACTACCCTGAAGTGCCCTATTTCTCGCCAGGATGTACTTTCAATTCATCGTGTGCCTCAAGCTCGCAGCCAGGAAAGTAACCGTCCAAAAAACATTATTGTGAAATTATCTTCTCGTATTATTCGTAACAATTTACTTAGTGCTTATCGTCTGTCTAAAAACCTAAAGTCTGAACAAATAGGTCTATCTGGTACATCTCATAGCATTTACTTGAATGAACACCTTACATTGTTCAATAAAAATTTATTTCGTGAATGTCGTGACTTGGCGAAAAAACATAATGTTAAATATGTTTGGATTAAAAATGCAACTATTCTTGTTAAAGAGTCTGATAGTTCCAAAACTATCGCTATTCGCAGCCACAACGACATTAAAAAAATACCTCAACTCAAACAAAATTAATTACTCTATTTATGTGCGCAACTTTAATATTTCTGCTAAGACTACTATTAACGAAAATATTGTGTGCTACAATTCTAGGGTCGGCAGACTAAAGCACATAAGTCAAAAATCCTAACTTTACAGGAACTAAAAAAAACTGTTTATAAAATCATAGATTTAGAAATTATTAAATGTTTTTATTAACTGTTTAAGTGAATAGCAATGCCTTACTATTAAAATACAACATTTTGGTAGGAACATAATAGTTTAATATTTAGATGACTTAAGTTATGAGAAACACTTTGGTAGTATGACTTAAGTGTAAAAGTTCATTAATTAAAATATAAATAAAAGTAAATAAAAAATATTAATACAATCAAAAACATATCGCTTGCCCGTAAGAATACTGTATTAACTCTAAAAACGTACTTTTTCAGCAGAAGCGATTAAAGTTTTCAAATAAAAATATTGTGGTATATACTTTAGATAAAGAGATTATTTTTTATTAGTTATATGTATTATTATGTACTTTATTATTATCTTTAAAGACATTACTCTATTTACAACTATTTTTTAAGTTATTTACACTTTTTGCCACTTGCGACTGTATTCTTTTGAATTTTACTTAGTTCAAGATGTTTATTTTAAAAAGAAAATAGTATTTATATATTTTTAAATGCGGTTAAAGTGATGAAAAAAACAAAAAAAATAAATCAATTCTCACTTATATATTACAAAAAGACCTTAGCATCAATCTTGACTTATAAAAATATGATGAAAAACAATCTAAATCTAATTATATCTAAATTCTAGTCTTTGTACCACAACAAAAATCACAAAGTACTTAATGAACTAGTCAGTATCATTATTATAACAAAAATAAAAATCTCTAAAATGTTAAAAGTTAGTATTACTTACATTAACTTAAGAGGAGCATTACGCTTTGCAAGCAAATTGTAACTTAGTACAGATTATTGAAGAAAATATTTAAAGAACAACAACTTTCAACAACTTAGTTGAAAAAAAAAACACAATTAAGTACTAATTAAACAAATAAAACCTCAATGAAATCAGAAAATATAAAAATAAAATCTTCAAAGTATTTAGGAATTATGTTTTACCACTAATTTCTAAAGCCCCGGTTTCTTTTTACTTAGCCTTTTTTAAGCCTCTCAGAATAAGCTGCTGGTAAATTCGGTGACATCAAGTCGTTATTCGGTATTTTAACATGATTTCCATGTTTTCCTCTACCATCCACAGCTACAACGTTACTCATTGTAGGTATACGCTTTCCAAAGTTAGTCCTTATTACGCGATAATTTAAGGCAATTGTGGATTTAAAGAACGTTATACAAACATGTACTTTATTATTTTGAACCGAAAAATAAATTGCGTTGTAGTTCTGCTTAGGATTTGCCGCATTTGTGTATTTATATTTCGGATTAATGATAGTAGTGCTGTTTATAATGCATCGTTAAGTTGCTTAAATAATATAATATTCATGAAAGATGTTCTGTCTTTCTTCTTCTGTCACATTTACAGAACATTTTAGACGGCACCACAAGGTGGCCCATACTTTTCTGGCTGGAATGACTATTTTTATTTTTTTTATTTGCTTTGACCTGTGTTTTTAAACATTTCGCGACTTCCGATTGCCAGCAGATAATATTTCGTTGTCGTTTACGTGTGAGTTTTTTGTTCAAATCTAAGTTTTTAACCTGAGAGTCTGCAAGTGGAATGATTTTGATGCAAGACGCGTGTAATGCAGGTGGAATGTTTTCGCGGTGGGCGGAATGTGACCGTGTACTAAAAGTTGATCATGATGAACTGGAATTGGAGGAGCTGGAGCTGGAAGATGAACTTGAATCCCTTGATGATATTGACGCTGATCTATTCCTAAAGTTCAGATCTTTAACGCTGTCATCTGTATCAAAATCGGGTCCATCACTTTTATGAGCTTCACTTAGATCTTCAGTGTAAGATATGCCTAAAATATTTAAAAAAAAAAGATAAATATAATTAAAAATGAAGGAATAACCTTCCTCCAGATTAAAAAAATCATTCAAATATATTCTCACCATTAAAATCAGTAATATTTGCATAGTTTTTCTAACAATTTTCAATAGCACTGGATCCTGGAATACTCCGATCTGGAGCATTTATATTTTCAATCAAATTGTTTTTTTTTTTTACATTATATGTATTAAGGAACGAAATAAAAAAAAGAACTTGATAAATGCAGCATAGCGGAACTACTAGAAAAACGTATCATTGCAATATTAAATTATCTACTAATATTTTGGGTTCCTCATGTTACTTGTACTTTGACCAAAAGAAAAATAATGATTATTTTAATAATATTATAAATGTGAAAGTTAGGATGTTTAGGTATTACTCAATAACGTCAGCATGGCTGAATAGATCCAAATAAAATACAACGCCTTCTTGTGTTCGATATTAAGCAAAATGGCAAAACCTAGTAATAAGTTATAAATACCTATTAAAAAAAAATACTAGTCTTACCATTTGGTGATCCAAATGGTAAGAAATAGTATTTTTTTCTTTTTGCATGCGAATCTAATGATTCGCATGCGAAATCAACATTTTCTACACAATCGATGTAGCCAGGGCGTGGCCAGGGCCTTGTTCATCTAAGCTAGTATTAAAATTTTCGGATAAGTTCAAATTGTATTGAGGGATATCCGATGTCTTACCCTGTGTTATAATACATTTTGGAATATAATCTAGTATTTTCTGTGGTATCATTCTGAAATAAAGAATATGAAACTGAAGATCATAGACAGAATTAGACAAACTGTAAATAGTTGTAAACAGAACACCGTAGTTTTTACGTTTAATACATAAACATCAACTAAAATTCAAATGAACACAGACACATTTTGTAATAATACTTGAATAAGATACAACTTAGGGTGAACAAAGTAGCAAACAAAAAAATACACAAAACTTTTAATAGATCATAGACACAACTCAAAATAATACTTTGTTCATATTAATGCGGGGTACACTAAGCGTGCGTTATAGTGAAGAATACAGGTTAATTTTCGTGTTATAACTCTGTTCTAAATAGTATTTGAAAAATTAAATACTTACTTAAAGAAAAATACAGCAAGAAATCACAATAATACACTTTTCTTCTTATGGTAAAACCGAATCTATGTATCATTAAAAGATAATACTCTGTTTCAAGTAACAACACGCGTAAAACCAAGAGTAACACTAAAAGTGTCGTTCTTCCTTTTTCTAGCGAAACAGAAAGACCAAGAAGGATATAGATGCAACTTTCGTAATTGGTTAATTTAAGGTGTAAGCGATTTTAGACCTAATTAGAAAGGTAGCACGTCCTTTTTTTAGTCGAACTGTATTATTAAGTCAGTTAGTGCCAAATTTTGACATGATACAGTATTCTTCCGGACAAGCGATATGTAAATTTATTGACTAGTTTGTTTCACTTAAAATTCTTGTTCTTTTTCGGATTTTATAATATCTGGGTCAGTATTTCGTACAGTTCCCAAAGTAGGTAAACTTATATAAAATTGATGGAAAATATCTGGAATTAAAGACAGCATCGAAATTAAATCTTTTTTTCTCTATAGATATAGGCAATGGCTGAATAGATATTATGGGAATATTATCAGCAACATTAGAACCTCTTCTTTCCGTCTAAAATCCATCAAATTGTAATGACTAGTTCCATATGGAGATAATTTATTTCAACCAACGACAACACAAACCAAAAAAAAAAACGAAATAAACTAACCTAAAATAAACTACTTAAAAACTAGCGATAAAAGACTACCTAGCCTAATCTAAAAAATCGCAGCCAGTGGGCAACGTTCCCAAAATGCTGGCAGCATTGCCACGCTGGATGGCAATGCTAATTCGCTGTCCAAAATTAAAACCAGCATTTCGGCAACGTGTCGTATCAACCAGTCGCGTTGATATTTCTTTAAATAAAGAATGGGCACCTCTTCTTTTGTAGTTAAAGACGAAAAAGGTAAATTTGTATCTGTATCTTGTTCATATCGTAGCCACCTTTTATCCAGCCATTTAAACTGCCGTCCGTCAGAATCTTTATTTCTTAAATCGAAAGCACTTTTCAGCATGGATGAAGTCATACAAATCTGTGCTTTTCATTTCTACAACCTTAAACTTGTTACTGCCAGATCGAATCAACTGGATCCAATCATGGGGGTGAAATATCTGTAATTCAGTTTTCTTCTTCTTCTTTTCTATGATGCCATGATCTGTATCAACTTCTAAGTGGCTGTGGCCAGGAATCATAAACTTATGGTCTATTATTTTAATTGATCGATGTTTTTGCAATGCCCAGCTAAACATACAACTGACATGAGAATTTCTATTCTGGCAGAAGAAGAAGATGGAATTCTTGGTACTACAAATGATGGATCTCGCACGGAATCATCACTACTGACATGCCCTGTTGAGGTCGACGGCGTAGGATCGTCTACTATGTTGTCTGTATTCGCAATCGATGGTTGTTGCACTTTTTCTCAAAAAAGGATAAAACAATACGTAATTCATTTATAATGTCTGTGCTATACATAATTTGCGTTTCGAGATTTAAAAATATATGAAAATATCCCTGCATCGCCTGCTTGGTGAGCTGATAACGCCATTTCAACCAACTTCTTGCTTCTCTGAGTATTCATTTCAACAAATTAAATATTACAAACTGCCTGTTCAACGAAACGGTAACAATTGATGCCATCGGTAGCTTAACTGGCTTAACATACCGTTCCAATGTTTGTGTACATAATAAATAATGTTTAAGTACCCACAACCTATAAACAAATGTCACATTTGATGTTCTTCATAACATAAGTCAGACCACTTAACTCAAAAAACTTCTCACTTATGAGTGTTCCTTATAACATAAGTCAAGTTATGTTTTTTTGTGCGTCGACCTATATTTGAATTGGGTAAGGTTGATACGGTCCGCCACTTGAATACGCCATGAAAGAGTTCAGATAGACTTATGTGCTTTAGTCAGACTGCGTATTGAATAAAATGAACACTGATGCTGTAATAAAAAATAAACCGAAAATTTTGACTTATGTGCTTTAGTCCGCCGACCCTAGAATTATTCTTACTGTTTACTATTTAGGTATTTTTATGCATGTTTTCTTTTTATTGATCGGCAAGTATCGGCAATTTTAGTATTTTGGTATTATTATTCATTTATAATGGGCTCATATCTGGCGGTATTTATGTGTGTTATACTTAAACCATTGGCGGCTTTGTTTTTTAAAAACATCGTTGTTATAATTAACTTACTACTGTATTCACTAACGATCTTTTGGTATTACGTAACTCAAACTACGCTTTATCGTTCTAATTATCACCGTTTTTGTATTCTTACTTGTAACATTTCTGGGTTTTCAGTTCTAGGTTCAATATTTACTTTTGCATTTATGGACGGGTATAATAATTGTTGTTATGGATACACTTCCAGTTATATTGATTGGTTTACTCTGTTGACTTATTACCAACAACAATAATGATTAACTATAATAATAAGATTTCCATTTATTACCAGAATTGTAGAGGAATCCGCAGTAAATTACATACCTTGTACATGAACATAATGTCTTTTTCTTATGACGTCATAATTATTAGTGAGTCATGGCTTATACCCAATATCCTAGATAACGAGTTTATTGATGACCGCTATCTGGTGTTCAGACAGGATCGCGATCGGATAGCTACAAACAAACAAGAGGGCGGGGGGGTACTGATAGCGGTGCGTCGCGAGCTGCGGCCGGCACGACTTACGGTGCGGCCGGCTCTCACCGGGGTGGAGCACGTTTTGATTGAACTCCCGGCGTCTCGTCCTAACAGGCGTCACGTTATCAGTGCTGTATACATACCTCCACGCACACATGAAGACCTGTATGTGGCACACTTTGACTCACTGCAAGATTTAATTGGTAAACCTGACACTGAATCATTTTATTTTGTTGGGGATTACAACTTACCTTATATTAAATGGCACGTGAATGGTAATCATTCCTTAATTTTATCTACAGACCGCATAAGTCGTTATATAACAAACATGATGTCTATTTCAAACGCCTTAAAATACAACACTATTGAGAATGCATTAGGCCGCATTCTTGATTTGTTTATCAGTAACTCAGACTGTCAATTAAATAGCGGTGTGGCGTTACTGCCCCCCGATAGCCACCATCCACCTTTCTCTGTGCTGGCTTCGATCGAGACACACTATGTCTTTTTGCATCGTAATGTTAACCCAAGATTTAATTATTACAAGGCTAATTATGAAAATATCAACAATGATTTTGCAAAAATAAACTGGGGTACCATTCTATGCCACCTCACTCCTGAGCAAGCGGTAGATAAATTTTATGAAATTGTATATAAGGTTATAAGATCAAACGTACCCTGTTCAAAACCGAAAACTTCAAGGTTTCCTATTTGGTTTAGTGCAACTCTTATCAATATATTTAAAAATAAAGAACGTGCATGGACTAGGTGGAAAACATACGGTAACTTATCGGATTATGAATCTTTCTCTAATTATCGTAAGCGTTTTAAAATACAATGTGATAAATGTTTTAATAAATACATTACTTCGGTCGAAGAAAGTATTCCACTTAATATTAAGCATTTTTGGTCATATATCCACAACAGAAAGGGTAAATCTGGTGTCCCAGCCAAAGTGTATTTAAGGGATATAATTTCTAGTAACCCACAGGACACATGTAACTTATTTTCTACTTTTTTCAATTCCGTGTATGAGCCCTCAGTTTTTGACCCCTCAACATGGAAACCATGTTATAATAATTCCATAAATAATTTGATGTGCCTTTCTCAAGTTTACCTACCAGAGGATAAAATATATAGGTCATTAAAAACACTTGACCACTCTAAAGGAGCTGGGCCTGACGGCTTACCTCCAAGTTTTCTAAAAAATACTGCTAAAAGCCTGTGTATCCCCTTGCACATTTTATTTAATAAATGCTTAGACCTTGGCATATTTCCAAGCATTTGGAAGCGCGCTTTCATCACTCCTGTTTATAAGAGCGGTGACAAAGCGAACGTTGAAAATTACCGCCCCATCTCCATTTTATCTGCTGTGTCGAAGCTTTTCGAGAGTCTTATGCACAAATCCTTGTATTCGTTTTTCCAGCCTCTTATTGTAGCAGAACAACACGGTTTCGTTAAGTCACGCTCCACTACCACTAACTTAATGGTTTTCACAGACTTTTTATTCGAAAATATGGACCGTGGCACTCAAGTGGATGCTGTGTACACGGACTTTCGAAAAGCTTTTGACAAAGTTGACCACAAATTACTAATGGACAAAATTGCGTTCAATGGGATTAGGGGCAATTTACTTAGATGGCTTGCGTCTTATATTCATAACAGGACTCAGATAATAGCTATTAATGGTTACGAATCTGACTCTGCTACTGTCGAATCTGGAGTACCTCAAGGATCGGTTTTGGGTCCCTTATTATTCATTATTTTCATTAATGACGTCAAAGTATGCTTTCAAAATTCAAATTTTTTAATGTTCGCCGATGATATAAAGGTTTATAGGTCATGTACGGGTGTGGAGGACTGTAGGTTACTTCAGGAAGATCTTAATCGACTTGCCACATACTGTAAGGACAACAAGCTGCACCTAAGTCTACCAAAATGCAATCATATAACTTTTACTAAAAACAAAACTAATATTAGCACTACATATAGTCTAGATGGCACTCCCCTTAAATCTATCGAGGTTGCTCGCGACCTCGGTGTATTACTAGATCAAAAACTACACTTAGATGTGCACATTGACAGCATTACTGCAAAGGCCTTCCGCTTATATGGTTTTGTTATGAGATCGTCTAAAGAATTTAAGAGGCCCTCCACATTTTTACACCTTTATAGAACTTTAGTTCGATCACAGTTGGAGTACGCTGTCCCTGTATGGAGTCCCTATTACAATAAATATTCACAAAGCCTAGAAATGGTCCAAAAAAAGTTCTTGCGTGCTATGCACTACAAATGTTTCCACTCAAGAATACCATACGTAGAACTGTTGCATAGGTATAAACTTCTGACTCTGGAGTCCCGACGCAAACTGCTCAAAGTCATGATGTTGCATGGATTATGTAATAATAGGTATGACTGTACATCTCTTACCAATAAACTTTGCTATGTAGTACCTAGGACAACTATTATGCGCGGGGTGCGTGCGCCGCGTTTGTTCCATACCGCAAAGTGCAGAACAAATGCGGGAGAACGAGCGCCGCTTCGTAGTCTAGTCAACTTATATAACACGGATTTTACTGCCATAGATATTTTTGCCGAATCTCACTTTAAATTTAGAAATGATGCTATTGCTCTGCTTGCCGACCATTCTTAAAATTGTTAAATATTTAGTTACTTTTTATTTCTGTTTTTTTTTCTTCTTTTTTATTATTATTTACGTTCATTTTGTATTCAATCCAATAACGTTAACACTTATTGACAACGTCCAACAATGATCGCTCCCAAGCACAAATAATGTCAATTCGTGGACAATGTTGTGGGTTATGTGATAAACAAAGCTAACCATTGTATCTCTTTTTGTATAAACTGTATCATGTAACTGTTTTTTGTCCCAAATAAATAAATAAATAAATAAATAAATAAATTATGAGAAGCTATGATTGATTGTCTGCATTCAGGTCAAGCCTCAGGTTAAGCGGATAGATATACCCGTTTGTAAACTTTGTTAGAGGCATAAGTTTCTCTTGAAATGTTCAGTATAAATTTTTAACAATATGACTTTCATACACTGGATACACACTCGATCGTCTAGTGGTTAGTGTAACGTGAGGTCACGGGTTCGATTCCCAGATCGGGCAAAGTGTAATTTGAGTAATTTCACAATAGCAGCACGAAGTTGGAATTGTGCCCGGTGGAAGGCAATAGGCTCACCCCCTATCCCATGGGATCTAAACATAACAGGTGAAGTGAGGGTGTTGTACACCTCTGCCACTCCCTTCTGGGAAATATAGTAGTTATGTTATAAAGTCCATAGATACCCTAGACGTCCATAGATCCTATTTATTTGTTACATCATTTAAATTACGCTTATGTTATCTAGAACGATGTGGCCAGAGGTAAATAAAGTTAATGATCAATTCATCATTCATCATTCATCATCAATTAGCCGCTCGTAGTCCACTGCTGGATATAGGCCTCTCCCAATTTGCGCCACAACACCCGGTCCTGCGCCTTCCGCATCCAGTCCCCTCCAGCGACCTTCTTCAGGTCGTCAGTCCACCTGGCAGGGGCAATGATCAATTCATTGATAGTAATGTTTTCAAAAATATGTCTTCTTTTGATTCTTTTCCTCCTTTTAATATTATGTATCTTTGATTCATCTATTAATTTATAACTAATATTTTGTATGTACATTTTTTGTAAAATTTGCATGTTTTAGTCTAAAGTAATTTTTACCGTACATCGTTTTGAGCGTGTGACACGATTCAAGACTAAAATTTATATAACGTTTAAAAACAGTTTTTCAATTAGATATCTAATTGAAAACTGTGGGTATTTTCGTATCGATTTTTAAACGTTATATAAATTTTAGTCTTGAATCGTGTCACACGCTCAATCTAGGAAAATATCGCATTTGATTTCACGTAAAGTTAATAAAGACGAAATTATTATGTTAGATTGGATTGGTCTGATTTGAATAGTATTAAGATAACTCATTTTGATTGAAATGAAGTCTATGAATTTCTTAAAGTATATCAAAATAATTTTAAATTTCGACTTATACGAATAGCTGCCAAATAAAATCTGGAGACCATTTTTCAATAATAGCTTTACTAGATATTCATATAGTATATCGCTTATTTTATCAAACCAATATTTTTTTTATAGATCAGGGTCATGCACTTCATTGTTAGTTTGTTTAAGAGACTGTTAGCTAAGGTACTCTTAAAAGTTACCCCCAAGTCAGTATTTGATTTACTTTCAGTCAGAATCTTTTAACGATAAATAATAATAAATAATTATCACGCAATATACACACAACGCCATCTTGTCCCAAATTAAGCAGGGCTTGTATTATGGGTATATAACTGATACTAATACATATTATTATATTAAATGCTTTTCCTATGTAAATACATACTTATTATACATAGAAACTCTCAGATCAAGATAAACCTCCATGTTCATGGACACAATGATTTGTCTTGAGCGGGAATCGAAACCGCGACCTCGGCGTCGCAGGAAGGTGCACCACCCACTCCGCCATCCGGTCGTCAAATGATTAAAAAGGTAAGTACGAGGTCGTAGCACCGAGAAATACGTAAAAGATCTAGCCTAGTGTCTGTTTACTCTAAGACGAATAAAAACTCTGAAATTTATTCGGAAATTCGCTTTAAAAATTTAATTACCTTCATTTTAGCTCTAAAAAGCAAAAGAGTTCTGAAATCATCGTCTAATTAGTAATTTATTAAGCTTTTAAGGAACCGAGGTTATGTAACGAGCGCAGAAAAACGGATAAATATGATTCGGTCTTGGTGTGCGAAGGTTCTGTTTGATGTCGAAAACTATTTACAATTCGTTTTTGTTACTAAACGTTTTCTGTTTTTAGGGTTCCGTAGTACCTACAAGGAACCCTTATAGTTTCGCCATGTCCGTCAGTCCGTCCGTCTGTCCGAGGCATAGCGACGAAACCGTTGGTGCTAGAAAACTGAAATTTTGCATAAACATGTATGTTAACTATACAAAGAAAGTCGTAGAATAAAATTTGGAAAAATATTTTTTTTTCGGGTAGCTCCCCTACATGTAAAGTAGGGATGTTTTTTTTTTTGTCGCCTACCCCATAGTGTGGGTATTGTTAGATAGGACTTTTAAAAACGTTCAGGGGTTGCTAAGACAGTTTTTTTATTTAGAGATCCGTTTGCGAGATAATTAACTTTAAAGAGCAAATTTTTGTTCGAGTAGAGCGTCCCCCCCCCCCCCCCCTCTAAAAGCTAAACTACTGGATCCCAAAATCTGAAAAAATTGTGTCGGTAGTACATGTAATGTACTTTAAAGGAAAACTATAGCGGATAAGTTCACTTCATTAGTTCAAGAGGAATAGGGGTCCGAAATGTCAGATTCCCACCACCCTCTAAAAGCTAAACCGATAGCTTAAAAAATCTGAAAAAAATCACGGTGGTAGTATATGTAATAAACTTTTCATGAAAACTATAGCGGTTACTTTAACTTAATTAGTTCTAGAGTAATTGGGGTCCAAAGTGTAAAATGCAGTTACTTAGAATAATTCGTGCAAATTACAAACACCTTTGAAAGTAATGACTTGTATGAAGATGTTACTTGTTTAATACAGATAGTAAATCCTTTTTAAGTCGAAATATGTGGTTACGACTAGCTACGGAACCCTACTGCGCGTGGCCCGGCACGCACTTGGCCGGTTTTTTTAGAACAGTTATAAAGCTTTTGTGGACATGCTTATCAAACGAATTAGGTTTGATCGTACAAAAGTTAAATTGAAATGACGTCTTTTTTAACCCTTAAAAAAATATTTCGTTCTACATACATAAATTTATGAAATCACGCCTTCATACTACAGGGGTAGGCAGATACGATTGAATGCCATGTGCTTCTGCCGTTCTTTGTACTAATTTAATAGTATAGTAAGGAAATAAAACACGAAGTATGAATGGGTACTCCTATCCTATCCCATTCTTCTGACTTAGCAATTCTTTTAGTACAAAACACACAACTTGAGGCAAAAACCCTGAACTCAATCAAAAGCTATCACATCAATAGATAAAATTACTAACCAAGGATTCGGTTCTAGTTTCAGCCAATTACAGCCAAAATATTATCAGATGGATGCCGTAGCCCTTTGCTACATTACGTTTAGGGTTAATTTTAATATAATAATATGACGGATTAGGCATGTTCTGGATTCTATTTTCAAACCATACTTAAGATTTTCATAATATTACAAAAAAAAAACGATTATTACATAAAAAATTGCCACACATCGAAAAATCAGTCTCGGATAACTTATCTTCTTAACCGACTGCAAAAAAGAAGGAGATTTCTAAATTCGTCTGAATTTTTTTTTGTTTGCCTCCTCATTATTTTCGACTGGGCGAAGCGATTTTAATGATTCTTTTTTTATTTGAAAGCTGGTGCTTCCCCTGTGTCCCATTTCAATTTAATTCAATTCTGATAATTATTATTCAAAAATTATTATAATTCAGTCGGCACAAAACCGCGCGCTGTGGCAATCGAATGGTGAGGCCTATGTTCTGCAGTGGACGTCTCTGGGTTGATAATGATGATGATGATAATTAATTAATTATATTTCAAATGCTTAAGGCGTTATTACTTTAATCAATATTTTCGTACCCTTCTAGGTAATTTTATAGGTATACGTGACGTTATGCTACGAGTATGAAGTTAAATAATTTGACGATTCAATCGAATATTGAACACGGATCTAAATATCAGGATTCCGCTACCGTCCACATAAAGGCAGACTCTAGTGCTTCTGTAATTCAGTGTAATCGTTCTGAGAAAGCCATTTTGTGAAAATATTAACGGCATGAACCATTCCGTATATACAGCTAAGAGAACCATTGCCATTGGAATTTAAGCTCTGATAATATCAGTTTAAGAAAAAAGTGTGATTTAATAGATGTTATTTTATCATGGTACAGTTCTGCCCAGGGGTACAAGCAAATCATTACTACGCTGCTTAAAAGATGTTGTTATAAAACGATTAAAGGGACCAATTTATATTATGTGAGTGTATATCCATAAAACATAACGATTATTGAAATTAGTTACACATAGTTTTTATATTCCGTACAATCTCGATCGGGCTTATAATTTCGCGTTGAAAGCGTTGCAAATTGATGTCCAAGCGTTGAATATGTCACTCTTGTTGCGTCGCTATAAGGTTCAAAATAGAGATTCATTTTTATGCTTTGTGCAGTCAAAATTGATGAGTTTAATTTAAATTTTAAATGTGTGAAAGGCATTTCTTAAAGTGCTGGTATTGACGAGCCTGTATTGTGTCCGAAATTTATTTCGAGGCAATTGGCAATTTGGCAGTAAATATATTCGTACTTTAATATGATTTTTATTTCAAAAATATTTTATCAAAAGAATTTTGTTTTAAGACAAAATTAATCAGATATAATTTTGTTTAAAAAAACCGAAAGTGAAATAGTTTTTCTATTTCATTTGTTAATTTTTGCTTATCTTCTTCTTCGTCGTGTCGATGGCTGAGTCAAACTTTATTTTAACTTGCCATCGTGGTGAAAGGATTAGCCAATTCGCTTTGGAGAACTCGCGAATTACCCAGAGTGCGCCGGACGTAGGGAATCGTTGTGTACGTCACTCGTATATTTTTGCTTTTAAGACTAATAAAGCTAAGAAAGATAATTTTCAAAGTAACTACATACACACTAAACTTTATAAATTCAAGCTGATCGCCTGATGTTCTGTAATCATGGGATATAGCCCCAAGCACAAAATATACACTACACCACCATTTTATTTAGACACTTCATTCTCGAACAATCATTCAATATTTTTATAGGGCCAAGAGATCACTGTTAAATGGTTTTTTATTAGAGAACATACAAAAAATACTAACGTTACAAACAAAAATTATGTCTTTATTAGGGTCATAACAATTATTATACGCTTAACATATTTAAGTAAATAGTATCAAGGAGATTAAATTTGAATTAGGTAAGCGTGCTTTTAGAGCGCTATTATTTATCAATAGCGTAATTTTGAAAAAAAAAAACGTTTATTTTTTTATATTTAAGTATTTATTGCCCTTGTTATTAGTTGTTAAGAAGTCAAACTGTTACTTTCTTACGTGATTGTTCTTACATCGATATGAGTATAACAAAATAGAGAGTATAAAATTTGTACACCCTAGACTCATAGAGGGTAAAACATAGTAAAACTTTTTGTACTGTAAACGAGATCCACCTATATACCTATGTTTATACAAATAAAATGTTTCTGCTTTCTGATTCTGATTTCTGATTTTAAATTATACACATTATGTAATTCCAAATTTAATATTTTGTATAATGATATTGGTACCATCGACAGTACAAAAACCTGTTTATATAACAAAATAACAAAAAATCGCTCTTTTCATGCAAACTAATATATCAATCTCAGGTAAATATTTGTGTTACATAATTAAAATCGATAGTAAATTATCATAATGAAATAATTTAAGACACACTTTAATCCTATGACGTCACATTAATGCACTTGCCGACTGTCGAGATCAAAAGTTTTAACAAAACAAAAAAGAAATATGGTTCTTTATTCGGAATTTAAAATTCGATCGGCTCTTCAAAAGGCCCCGTGAACGCTAAGTCCGTTTGTTTGAGTCCCATACGGTTTCTGATTACGGCCGTGTGGGTCGTACTAAAAATAAAACGTTGGGACCAAACACATGTCATTTGTCAGCGTTTCGCTCACATGACGTGAAGTAATTTACGATATCCTTCAATGTTGCTCTTTAGTGGCAACTGTAAATTTAAATAATTGTTTTGAGAGAACGAACATGAATTTGGTATTGTGCGGTAAAATTTAGTTTTTTACATTCTACTATCATATTAATTATTCTAAAACATGCAAATAGACTAACAAAGGTATTGGTAGGGATGCCATTCCATTTTATAAATTTACAGCACTGTTCAATAGTTTCTTGTGCAACCGAACAATTATTTTTATTTATTATTATTTAAGTTTAGTTTTAACACTAACTACAATTTTATCAGCAGATGGTATCAATACCATTAGAATTAACTTTTAATTTAACACGTAGTTTATGAATAAAAAATGATTTATTAACATTTTTGACAAACAGTTTTCATTAAAAGTACAACAAAAACTATCTGAATTACTTTTTATTTAATGTAAGTTTTTAAAGTAATCTAAACACGAAATACGATTGAGCTAATCTTACAAAACAACATTATAAAAGAGGTGACGCTCTTAAAATTTAAATGCTTAAGCAGGAGCTTTGAATGATTCGTATTAAGATTCCAAGTTAACGCTCTGTAGTCGTTATTCATATGACGTATAGCGTTCAAAATTAGGTCGGATTAGTGATTTCATGGTGTTTTTGTGCTATTTGCTCGCTTTTTGACGCGTATTTGGTTACGTGCCACCGCATCGTGGCCGGAACCAAAAAAACAAACAACGACAGTGTTAACTGCGTTTTGAAAATCCGAAAATAGTTTTTCAGTTTTAGAAATGGATAGCACAGTTTCTGCCATCAATTAAAAAATTACAGGCATATATTTTGGGAAGGATTTTCTTAATTAACAAGAACGATCGTTTTTCGCTCAATTAAAAAATCAAAACAAAAAACAAAAGTTTTGACGTTGAACTTTATTGACATCTATTTGTTGAATATTGGAGTCCGTTGAACAACATTTAATTGGATGAAAATCGATCGTTATTTATTGCTGACGATAATTTCTCGCAAGTGTAAACGGGTTACGTAATAATAAGTCATAAAATACTGACGGTACCCAATGTCCATCCGAATATCGTGCTCATAACAGATAACTTGTAATCTTTGTACCATAGTTAACAATCACATCGGACGGTCTCGACCGGAGTAAATTGTCCCCGCAAGGTTTATACCGAGCACGCATTTAGAAAAATCACTTTTGCCCTTGCGGCTCTGTGCGCGGTTGTACCGACCCAGTTGCTGGGTGTAAATGATTTTTAATAATTTGTAAAAGTACATGCGATCTCAGAACGGTTTCCTCGGAATCGGACAATAGTTACTTTTGTATTTCGAATGTAACTTTCGAAAATGCAAAGCTTTTTGCACCAAATAGTATTTTTAGGGTTCCATTTCCTTTTTATTAAAAACTGCAAAATATTTTCTTTATTGGCAGTATTTTAAAAGCGCATCTAATTATAATCCCACTTTAATTTTAGAAGGTAATACTGAAGGTATGTACATAACTTGATATTACAAAACAACCAAACAATTAAGCCTTTTCAAATTGCAAAACATACCAACAAAATAAAATTGCCAACCATCAACTTATCTAAAAGGTCTCATAATACGAACAGCGCATTACAACACCCGCTACTTCTCTGACTTCCATGAAACACATTCATTGGCACTTTGCAACTGCGGGTTTAACACGGCGGGTGTAGGAACTTATGAATTTTTATGCGACATTGAATTTAGTGGATAATAACACGAATGTAACCGGTAATTCTTCAAAGCTAGCATTGGATAGTTATTGTGTTGGCTTAATTATGTACTATGTTTATATTGTGTCATATATGTAGTTGTAATATTGTTGTTTATAGTAGGAACGGTTAATATTTTGTGTTATTATCTTTAATACAGTTGCATTAAATAAGGATTACCGAACTTAATTGAATATATTATTATTGGATATTTTAATGATTTTTATTTTAGATCCTAATAAATATTAAAATAAAGGCATGATAAAGTATCATTTTATTTTTAATTAATCTATAGTTTTCTATGTCCTTCACTTAGGACAGAGCATCTTCAGACATCAAAAATAAATGTAAATCCAAAAACTTACACTTGTTATAACATAACATAACAAAATAAATAATCTTTAAATATTTTTTTTTCTCTATTTTATTTGCCATATTGCAAACCAATACCATAAAGACCTAATGAAGATTAATTTCTCTTAGCCGGAAGTTTAAGTATCGTTTAATTTTAAAAAAAGTGTCAAAATTAAATCAAACGATCAGAAACGCAATAAAGCAGTTGAAATTTAATTAAAAGATTTGGAAGTCAAAATAAAATCTGATTGGTAATAGATTATAATTTAATGGTTTTGAAGATAAATTTTCGATGTATTGTATTTGATTAAATCATTGTAAAGCGATTTATTAAATTTAAGAGGTTACTTTACAGCCAGGATACACCTACGCTTAGACCGCCCAAGAGAAACTGAAGATGATTGTATGGTTCAAACAAGTGGAAAGCGAGTAGAGAGCTACTATTTGTACCAACTGTTATACAATTCGAAATTCGAAAGAAAACCCTCAGGCATATATTTATTTAAATTTAAAAGTTCCTAGTTAAGACATATATTTAAAATTACTTTAAAAAATTAAGTAGCGCTAACATATTTTTTATGCCATTTACCTCTCCTAATGTGGATACACATAATATTGTAATATAAAAATTAGCGCACTTTAATATAATTTTCCCTGCATAAAACTTATTATAAGGCAGATGTTTTATGAAAAACTGTCCATTTGTTTTTTTCAATTGTAGATGTGTTTTTTTTATTTGTAGGAGCTCAGATACATCCATTTGGTCAATATAACGTCAACAAAAGAATTGATTTATATATTTAACATTTGACTTGTCTTGTTTTTACGTATTTGTCTTACCATGTTTTGATGGGATACCATTACTTTTTTATTACGTTTAACTTCATAATAACCTGGCAAGAGATTACCCAAAACGTAAATTATAATACACATTGTCATGTTCCTTTCTAATATTTGATTTGTTGATATATACTATTAATTTAAGGAAGGTAGCAGGACGGGACTACCTTAGAAAATACTAACATTACTTTTACCTAAATAAAAACTACGCTTTTGAATTCCTAAGGAATTTAGGCGCATTTAAGAAAATAAAAACAACGCCATCTATCGAAAACGCTTTAAGAAAAATATTTAGATATTTCCAATAATTTTCAGTGTTCAGATTTTTTCATTTTGTATAATAATATGCTAAATATCAAGTCATCTAGAACTGGGTTAGGTTTTTGATCTATTGTTTTTTATCAGTCAGTCACAAAAAAAAACTGGTTTTTAAACGTTAATGTTTCGATACCTATTTTAGCTACATTTATGAACCTTAGGGTTCTGCGTAAACTAAAAGATTCCTAACCTCCTAAACTAAATAGGTTTCAAGTTGTGAAGGGATCAAAATACCGCGAAATGGTTCGTGTAAAAATACACACTCTGCGTCTCACCAGTTCTCCTGAACCTTAGCTGTGACGCTTTCGCTTGATTACTACTAAAATGTGTGAAGCCTTTGTTTGACTACCGAGTGTTGTATTAATATTTACTTCAAAGTTACAAAAACCAGACAAAGGACTGTAAAAAAGTTAATGAGTAGCAGCAGTAACGCAGAGTAAAAATACCGTAAAGTATAAAGAAAGTTTGTTGTAAAGACATAATTGGCCGGTCTTATAAACAATGGTACGGGTGCTAGCGCCTCAAGCTACGAACAAATGAAGCATGCTCTCACGTATAAAGCAACCAATTTTCCTAGACCTCACTATCCACCTATAAGTACCCCTCATAACTAATGTGTAGACTTAGATGTGAGCGGCGAGGTAGCTCAAGTGAATTTGGCGGTAGCGGTCCTTCAACAACAAAATGCCATGTATGAAACAAACACGCTAGAAATTCTGTTCCGCATTTAAAGTACGTCCGTGGAAGGAAAACGTGGATAATGGTATGGACTTCATTTGGTCTAAAGGTGAATGGCGTTAAATAATATCTGTAGAGATTCTTCCTGACGCGGAACTGTGGATAAATCTTTGAATAGGTTTATTGAAAGTTACTCAACTCTAAAGCTTGAAGATATACAAAGCTTTATAAAAAATAGTGGTTAACCAATTTTATTATGTTTAAGTTGTTATTATTGAGAATACGGGTTACTCACGTTACTTTAGCCGGGATATGCCGACTAGTTTCGAATCTAGTACGTAGATTTATCAAGGGGGCTAATCTGGGTAATCCTGGGCTAATCTAGTAAGTAGGTAAGTAATCTTTATTTGTATGAATATGGTACATAATAGGTGACTTAAACTAATTACAAAGTTCATCATATTTTGCCAATCAAGGCGTGCAATCTACGTACTAGATTCGAAACTAGTCGGTATATCCCGGCTAAAGTAACGTGAGTAACCCGTATTCTTAATAATAATGTCTTCACCTCACGTTGGTTTTAATAAAATTATGTTTAAGTTGCATGTAATAAACACAATAAAATAAATAAAGACGTTATTTATGCTGTGCTATCACCATTTACCTAATGACATTCTTATTCCAAGGTAGGAACACGGAGTCTCATACTACAGTGAGAATTTTGACAATCCAACTGAAAGTATTGTAACGGGAAAAGCTCAAGTAGTACTTTTGCCTGACCCAGGAATGGCAAGTATGACCTTCCGATTAGCAACTCCAAAAGCAAACCAAACCAACCAAGGTCATATTTGGTTAAATCGGTTATCGGTTCGATACATTAAAAGAAAATAGCCCCAAAATGAACCTAGCTGTTGTACAATTATTTTATTATAACTCAATAAACAGTAGCATTTAAATTATTCAATATGAATTAATGTCCATTAATGATTTAACAACTAATACTAGACAACATAATTATTGTTTAAATGAGGCGTCAATTAATAAGCTATTTTTATGATTCTGCAACTTCTCATAGATGGTGCTGGCTTCACTTCCATAACTTGACTTGACGACCGGATGGCGGAGTGGGTAGTGTACCTGCCTGCGACGCCAAGGTCGTGGGTTCGATTTCCACTTAAGACAAATCTTTGTGTGCATGAACATGGGGGTTTGTCTTAGTATGGGTGTTTCTATGTATAATAAGTATGTATTTACAAAAGAAAAGTATATATGTATTAGTATCAGTTATTCTAGTACCCATAGTACAAGCTCTGCTTAGTTTGGGACTAGGTGGCATTGTGTGTGAGTTGTGGAATATTTATTTATTTATTTTTATTTATCTATCTGAAAGTTACGTGAAATATAAGAAATAAGGTGTAAGATAAATAAAATAGGTTACCTAGATAAATTATTTAAAATCAAGACAACAATAAAGTAATAATGCCGTTTATAATTTTTAATAAAGGTGCACTTATAAAATAATCTTTAATTTCGGAGTAAGAAAATATTTGCTTTAGGTATTAACAAATCAGTTTTCATGAACTATTATAGAATTTTAAACGAAATTGTTCTAATTATGAAATAATTTTTACTTACTTGGTACTTACTTATTGTTGAAACTTAACGAAATATTTCCACCGTGGGATGTTTTAATTTAAAACTTTGCAATTAAATTTTATCTTCCATACACACATTGGAACAACACAACAAAGTTTTTTGAACGAGACCCTAGGCGCTTCTTAATAAAGGAGTAACTACCAAACGTAACGTGTTGTCGACGTTGAAGACAATTCACTACTTTTTTCAGACACTTTTATATCCTTTTTACGCTTTTTAACAAAACGGTGATGATTATCTTATAATCTAGATACGACACTTACTTACTTTATACCTATTACGTAAACTATGCTCTATATCTATAGGAACCCTTTTTTATCAATCAGCTTAGTGGTTCAGCCGTGAAAGTATAACAGAAAGACAAATACACAAACAGACAGATTTTACAATTACTAAGAACAGTGAAAAAGATTTTTGGACTTGAAGCAGGATTTGAACCCTCTTAAGATTTGGTCCTATCGCTCTGCCCCTGAGTTACCCAAGCTCCTGTCTCGACTGTTCTAAATATTAGATTTCTTACCATGGCTCAATGCTTTATAAACATCAATTAGAAATTTTACTATTATTAATTAACTGAAGAAATTTTATAATATTACCTCATTAAAATGACTACATCCAAAATTATGAATATTTATTATAAGACATCGGATCAAAGTTGTGGTTGCCAAAATTGAAATGTCACCATAAGATTTAATAATGCAACTAAATAAAGCGATATTCAGACTTGTAATTGTATCAATATTAAACAGAAATGCTAATGATATTAAGCCCTCAGACTGAAAATGAATCTTTAGACTTCGAATTGCCTGATTTATGTATCTTGAAACTTAATTAAAATACAATGAGGTATTTTGAATAAATACGAGACTGCAAGCTTATTAAGGTAAAGCTTCGAAGATATTCTGTGGGACCGTAATGAACTTATCTTACGTATAGAAATGAGTTATTTGATTTAGTTACTAGTAGAATAATTTATTACTACTCTCTGTTTATAAAACGTTATTTAAAAACGATATTTTGGTTGTAACATTAGATTGAGTTATAAAAGTTATAAGAATTACTTTCATTGTATATCTTATGGACACATCCATAGATCCGTATAATTGGCAATACTACTATTATAGTATTATAATTATGTTTTTAAACTTTCGCGATTTGAGAACATTTTTCAAAAATTAGACAACGGGTCTAAATCGCGTAATTATTATGAAGGTAAATAAATACCTATGCTCAAAGTTTAGAAATGACTTGCATCATTCGTAGTCACGAGCCGACTGGTGAAGCTCAGCGTCGTCTCCACTAAGCGCGGATATTTGTCAACTACCCTTACTTGTTCGTCACAATTTTTATTTTTAATTAGTTCGGAACTGTTAGTAGTACACACAATATTCAGGGTATAAGTTGGTTTAAAATTGGTTCGCCGAACACTGCACTACTATTAGGTATGTCATCAGTTTTATGTACGAATCTTCAGTAAAAATTAGATTGTAAAGTCTTCTGCTTGAGATATTATTGTAACCGCCGCCGACAGCAATCGTTTTACTGCCATCAATGTCATTGGAGTGGCTACCCAGCCTCACAAAATTTACTTCATATTCCTTTGTACCTCCTGACAGGCAGAATACATTCGTAGCAACCGTTCAACCAACTGACGTGTCTCTTAAACTACTATTCTCACAATCTTTGCCCAACTAAGTTAGTTAAACGCCTCCCGGAGGCCTCATACAGTATCAGTTTAATCTGCAAGAGTAAAATATCGCACATCATGTTTATTAATGTTTTATGTTTACTGCATGCGTTGTTTTAAATTTATTCATTGCGTGAACATGTTGAAAGGATTTAACAACTTTATTTTAGTTTTAATGAGGGATTTCTTGTAGATAAATGTTTATTTATTTATTTATTTATTTGGATCCCCAACAAAGAATACACGTTACATTTTAAACAGGTCATGGTTTACATCAAGTTCTTGTGCCCCTTTAATTACAGGAGAACACATCATTTAAAAACGTCTTGGCAAAAAATATAATAATAATAACATCGTAAATGATTATAGAATTTAAATTATAATAAATTATAAATTAAATTAATAAAAAAAATGTTCTAATGACACATACATGCAAATTACTTTGTGAAAATTAAATTAAATTCAGATTAAAATAGAATAAAAAAATATTAATTTGAAACAGTGAACAATGATAACATCCAATAAAATTAGGCATTCAATAAAAATATTAGCAAAAACAGTAGGCATTAGATAAATTAACACAACACAACTTCGAATTGTTTCGAATTAAGGTGGCATAATATGTCGTTTATTTTAAAGTCGCTATTCATTTTTGCAAGCTCAGGGATAATGTTTGATGTATGAGGTAAGTAACTCATTTTTTCAACAAGATTTGCAGCTTTGCACCATTTCATAATAATATTGGTAATATAAAATAACTATAATGTCTGTAGAAAAATATAATCGTTGCTCGATTAGGAATGTGAAGTTGTAATATAATGTACTGTTATTATTAAAAGCAAATATGTTTTGTTTGTTTGTACAGAAGCAACTACAAAACTACTCTTGACCGATCTTGATAAAAGTGCTGTAAATATACTTCATAACGCGACGCATGTACTTACGACGCGGGTGGAGCCTTAATAGTTAAATTAATCAATAATAGGGATCTGCCATACAAGATGAGTATGGCAGGTCCCCCTTATTGCTATTTTTAGAAAATAATATACCTTTTTCAAATCAAAAATGATCTCTTGAGCAAACCTTTGCAATAGATATGCAAGTTTGTATTTCATATTTAATAAGTGTAATATACCCACTATTAAGATATATAACTCACTTATCCATAACTGGTCTCGTAAGTCTTTACTATGACGTAGAAGTTTTTGCCTTGCATACCTAACTTATTGGCAGACTGTACATTGTAACCACCCTCCATAACTTCATCTGGGAGAAAAACCGATTATTAAATCATCAATATCACACTTAATCGGTATGTATCTTGATAACGCAACTAGGTAAACGCATGACAAATTAATATTTATATTTTACAGTATTTAAACTAATTGATAGTTAAATTGCTAGACGTCATAAAATAACTTATTGTTCATAAAAATGCTTGATTTTAAATCGCATCTGGCAGTTAGTTAGCAATGACTTTTAAATGGCCGTGGAAGCAAAATTAATCGTCATTTAATGAATTGAATGATTTTTGCCTGAAAAAAAGTGATGCGCAGTAAGAATCGCAACAGCTCCCAGCTGCCAATGCCCAGTAGGCTATTCAAGTAGGCATTGATATATTAAATAATAATATAATATTAGCATCAATCATATTGATGTATTATAAACAATAAACTTAAACTGGTGACAACCAAATTAATTACTATATTACTTTAAATTACCATAAAATACCGCTACTTTTTACTTATTCAAACATTTAAATTACCCCAAAAATTTTAAATTGGACGCAGTAAATTGTCCAAACAACAGAAAAAGAATTTCTATGTGACTAGAGTATTTTATTCAACACTTGAATTATATTCGACTGGAAAGCGCAGTAAGCACCCAATAAAACTTTATAACACCACAATGCTTAATTAAAAAATACAAAGTCGAATGTTCTAATTAAAAATTAATGAAACTCCCTCTAATATGGTTTGGTTATAAAATCGGGTTTTATTGCTTCATAGAAAATTTGAATGATAGGCGACTGTTTGGTTTGTATTTAGTTTATTATTTTGAATGTGTTTTTGATTTTTAGTGACTGGTTGTGTGGACTGTGGACTTGGACAATAGTGTCTGTATAAATTATATTATACAAGTCTGTTTTCGTTCGCTCAACGATAGAACATTTAGGTTAATTTAGTCTATACATTTCCAGTAATAAGATGGTCTCGAGTTGTATAGTCTGCCCGTGTAATGTAAGACGAGCTTATACTGGCAATGTATAGGTTGATGGGTAGCCTTGTATTTAGACAATCAAAAAATCCTAAAGTACCTATTATAATTCTTAAAAACCACGTGGGTTACCCAAGCAGTTTTACCCGCGACAAACGTTATTCTGCTTAGGCTCGCTAGTAAGTAAATATACACAACGTCATATTATATTGTTTGTTTTTTGTGTTAGCATTAATTAAATCCCTTTATTCAGCATCTTGAGCATATAAAAGTCCTAGTATAGAAATTCATTTACTGTATAGACTTTTATTTAATCTTATCTGAAATTTTAGACTTCCATACAAACATTCTACCCTTATTTTACCCCTCTGCTCATAAGTCCTTCATGCAGAATTTCAAGTTTCTAGTCCTATCGGCTTAGGCTCTGCGTTGATGAACCAGTCAGTCTGGTGAACAATAATATAAGAATATGTAAAGATTAATTGATTGATAATTAATTTATATAATTAAAGTTGAAATTATGCCTCCTAGCTCCCAATTTAATGATTTTATTTCTATCTGCAGTTCAAATTGACCAATTTTACGTTATAATATGATGCGGAGTTAAATTCAATTATAGTCATGCAAACAGTAATGTACCTTTAGCTGCGATACCACTTAAATATTACTTACTATATTAATCAATTCCATCAAACTAATTAACGGCTTCAGGCAAACGAAAATTAAAGGCGACCGAAGTAATTAAAAAGGTTCTCAATCGAATAATCTACGATTTGTTAACATCAGTCGATCAAGGTTGGGCATTTGTCCAATGAGCTGACCGCTACGCATCCTTGACATAATTATTAATTCTATCATTCTAAAATAGGCTCTATTACAAAGGAATAGCATTGCCGTATGCGGTTTTGTGTCCTAACGATGCCACTTCATCTGTTGGCTTTCCAGCTATTGTTCACCTGACAAGGTTCACGATAATATTGAAATGCCTCACGTGAATAGGACGTCCATTCATCCATCTTTCTATCGCCGCAATTCGATACATATGGATGATTGTCGCTGCCAACTAAGCGCTTTTTTCAACCGGCTTTTTTATTCGAACACGCCAAGGAGTGTCGTGGTCGTGATGCTTGTTAAAACCATCTTTGTCTTTTAGAAGCTGCCGAACTCAGAATAAGTTTTAGTCTTCACTTTTTACTTCAAGATTTTTTTTTAAATGTTGCAGATTGTATATAACTGTTTGGCTTACACAAAAAAAATATTGGACTACACAAAAATGAGTAATTATGATAACTTGGACGCGTGAATGCCATTTTATGGGATTAAGTCAATTGAAGTTTCACAAATCTTATTTTAATCTAAATATCTCAGACTAAAAATGTTATCTAAAAATAATGTTAGCTCACCTACCTGTACATCTCACGATATAACTAGCCAAAACAACTGCTAGTAAAGCATAATACCATCTCAACATTTAACGTTATTCATATACTTTATTTTTGACTACTGTAAGGGTTCACTATATTATTGAAACACTAAAATAATTCGTTTTATTGCGTCAATGTAACAAATTAAGTAAATATTCTTTTAATTCTCTATAAACAGAGCTGCATAATGTTAATAACAAAATTTACTTACCTTCATTTTACCGTGAAACTGTTTACCGTTCTCACACAATCACCAATATTCTTTTTAACTTCTTGTTCTTACGAAGGCCGGATCAAAAGTGACTCGTCTCAACCATTTTTCAATGATGATACCAGAATCCGTTTGAATTTTAAATCATGCAATCGAATACATGATATTATTTAAATCAATTTTAAATTGGTATTTAAAATAATTGACTAATACATTTTACATAATGAAATTAAATAAATTAAAGTAAAACAAACAGATTTTTTATAAATCGACACATTTCCAAATTTTATATCGACATGAATCGATTCAAACTTCTTTCTTATGATTTTACATTATGAAATTAAATAAATTAAAATCAAATAAATTAAAATCTAACAATAAATATTTTGTTTGTTACGCATTTCCATCAAAATCACTGAAAATGTATGTAGACTTTTATTGAAACCGCGAAGGTTTAACCAAAATTTGTAGAAGGAATCGTGTTAAGCGATGAGGTCGCCCTTAGTGCATAATAATATATTGTTTAAACGTTCGTAAAAAATAAAATAATAAAGTTTTATCTATCTATCATGTTCTTTGAAATGTAATTGTGTTTGAAATGTAAAATGGAATTATCATCTTCTAGATCCCCTAAAAAAATATTATCTAAACGCCAAAACCGTGTGTATCAAACTATTGTCAAGAATTTCTTGCAAGCGTATGATTAGCTTTTTGTATTTAGGCTACCGTTCTCTCTGACAAGGCTCAAGGCCATATTTATTACTATCCTCATATAATTAAAGAATATTTTGATACGTGTCAGTTTCGCAACATCATATAGAAGTCTGTACCATAAACGATTGGCGGTTTCATTGTTAAGCAGCTTTATTAGAAGTAAAATATTCAATATTTGAGCCGATACATAGTAGATTTTAATAATGTATTGTGAGTTGATTGAAGTTAAATAGATTTGAATTGTTAATGTGATTTAATTAAAATGCTTGAGTTATGTTTAGGTATTAAATGGTTTAATATAAATATTAGTTGTACATCGATCCACAAATTATTCATTACGCGAAAAAAATATCATGAAATAGTAAAAATGTTTAGAAAATGAAACTTGATTACGTTGATATTTTTTTACTATATTCATTTTGCAACCAAATAACAAAAAGACTTGGAAGTCATGGCAAGCAGTCAGATGCCTTTGCCTAGCAATGGGACACACCAGTAGGCTAGTAAAGAAAAATATACTTTTGTCGTTAAAAACTATGGGACTTATTTATGGCAGCTTTTATAAACCAACTAATGAACATAAACATATTTATTATGAACAGAATCCTACCAGCCGTAATACATTGTCATTACTCCTTCGCACAACATAGCAATTTCCAAGAGAAATATTATATGCAAAAATCATCTGTTGCCTTAAATTACTACCAGGACCTATTCATCAAAACATTGTGTCGTCGCAATATCGAGATTTCATGACAATTATGTGGACAAGCAACGTGGTACCTACCTTAATAGCAGTTATTGCACAAATGTCGATCCAGTGGACGAAACCGGAATAAGCAAATTACCGGTATAATGGTAGCTAGCCTGTAATTAGTCGGACATTTTCTCGAATCACCCAACTGTAGGGCAGTACAGGTATAGTGAAAATACTTACGTTGTGTTTATGTTATTATTATTATACAAAGTCAGAAAAAAAAACATAACTTTTCGCCTATATTACCCAGAAGGGTGTAGCAGTGTACAACACCCACATTTCACCTGTTATGTTTAGGTACCATGGGATAGGTTGTTATGATTAAATATATATTTTCTAAATATAAAAATAAATTATTGAATTAATTGTGTGACAAAGCCGCTTAAGTGATACAGTAGGAACATGATACTCTGGGCCCATTTTTTTATTTTTCTTTTATTCCATAGTTATAATTATGGTTGAACCCAAAAATTGAATTTGAGTCATTAGAAGTACTTTCTCAGCCAAACCACAGGATATAATTCGTCTAAATATCGTTCAAGTATTTTTTTGGCAATAAACTAAATAGCCAGGTGATCATATCATGCAGAAAATTATTCAGATGCCTCTTTAACAAAAAATAATTTTAAACCAGCTGATATTTCAAGTATGAAATTAAGTGACAATACCCGTGTATTTAGCGACTAAAATTTCGTCAAAATTGTCAGGCCTAAGGCCCATTGGGTGCACACTTAGTTATACCCCATTCTTTATACAATTACGCTTTATTTTCCCTCTCTCACCTGCACTGCATACAAATTTTTAGTAATAACCGAGGAATGCAGGGTAATTTCATTTGACGATTTATGATGTGATTTTTATGAGGACGCTTGTTGCTGCTTTACTGACAAATCATTGAGATTCTTTTTTTGTTCATTTGTTTACGTTTTCAAGTATTATGAAATGAAGAAGACTTTAACTTTTGACTTTGACTAATCTAAATCCCATTTATAATGACATAACAAATTACTAAACACTTTTGTCCTTAACTGTACCCGCAATATTTATCAGTGTACGAATTTGTGCATAGTAAAAAATGCTATGCAATTAAAACTTCCGTCACTGGAATACTAAAGGGTTGAGCGAATTAGACATTGGAAGGAAGGTGCGTGTGAATGGTTGGTGGGGTGAAATATAATTACGCGTCAAAATAGACATGACGTATACAGGGAAATGAAGTTTTAGGGCACATTTTCATCGCTTTAATAGTTTTTGACCGAGTGTTTATTAGTGGCTCATTGTTTGCTTACCAAAATTTTGTTACAAAAAGGTTTTATTTATTTTTAATCGAATTCATCTTCAGTTTTTGATAAGTGAGATGGATTCTCTTATATAAGTGAGTGGAGAGTTGGCATTAGGGTAGAACTGAAATAAGAAATATGTCATTTACGTAAGGTATAAAAAATAGTTACATAAAACTTAGCTTACGTTTCAATGTGGTGCTATATGAGTTTGAGACTTTGTAAAAACATATATTTTATATACGCTATGGGGCCTTTTCAATCTATCAAATTCGGAACATACTACGGTAAGGATTTTTCTAATACATAAATGCGTAAAATTAGCTGGCAAAAAATGTGTTTAATATATCACAAACAGTCAGTTATTCAATGGCTTATAGTTTGCTTCGACCTTACGTCGAGTGAAAACGCACCTTTATATTGGACACTATAGCAAGGTGTTTATTTTAGGCCTGGTGACAGTAAATGCTTCATTGTGAGGGCAAATGTGGTGATTTTGTAAATGACAAACTAATTGCATGTTCTAAGAATGACGTACTAAATGCATTCGCGATTTCACGAGGGTGTTAAAGAGGGAACAATCGATAGCGTAGTGCCAGTATTTTCTTAATCGAATTGTAACAAATCTAAATCTTAAATACTAAAATGCATGATTGTTGGTGCCTATTTTGGCAAAATTGTTTTAAGCAGTCATAGATTTACCTACATGCAAACTGAAAAATTAAAAAAAAATAGTTTGACAAAATGGGCACGATTAAACATAAATATTAGTATTTAGATAATTATCATATGTGTATAAAGATAGTGATAGAAGAGTTGGTTGAGTTGGTGCAGCTGCCTTCTACGCACCCCACCAACGGGTCCCGCGTTGTCGTCGCGGTGGGGCTTAGTACCCGTGGCGCCCTCCACGCCACGGCGAAGCCAAGTGGACCCCAGAGGGGGGCTGCTCCTCGGGTTTTGGGAGTGAAGCCCTTGTGGAGCGGCCCATGTTGCAGGGCCCTTATGGGGGGGCTCTGCAACAGGAGGGCCTGCGGTGTCGGCGTGAGTCGGCACTGCGGCCGAGGAGTTGCGGGGCCGCGGCGGGAGAGGACTGTAGGTGTTTCGTTGCCGCTTTCCCTACCTTCCGCGGTCCCGGCGGGGCCGCAGCCGTCAGTACTGCGGCGTGGTGGGCGGTGGGACGAACATCTGTCTCACCGCGGAGGGCCAGGCCGTCAGATACGAAAGTGTCTGACGGCTTTGCACGCGGCTCTCGGTGCCGGTCCCCCCACATTTTGGGGGCCATGAGGGGCCTGCCTCGGCGGGCAAGGCCGGGCTGCGGTGTTGGCCCAAGCTGGCACTGTGGCCCGGTGGTTTACGGGGCCGCGGCGGGAGAGGACTGTTGGTGTGTCGTTGCCACTTTCCCTGCCTTCCGCGGTCCCGGCGGGGCCGCAGCCGTTGAACTGCGGCGTGGTGGGCGGCGGGACCGACCACCTGTCTCGCCGCGAGAGGACCAGGCCGTCGGACATGGGGAATGTCCGATGGCTTTGCACGCGGTCCTCGCGCTGGTCGGTGGCTTGCGCCAGCCCCCTCTTTGGGGGCCATGAGGGGCCCGCTTCGGCGGGCATCGCCGGGAGGGTCGTGGACGTAAAGGCTGCGCCAGATTCCCATGACCCTCCCATCAAGGCGAGTGCGGGAGCACCGTGGGGTTTTAGTGGGTATTCCCGTGCCGTTTACCATCTTTGGCACGGGCGAGTCCCACATAACCACTCTGCCCTTCCCCGGGGTGGGGTGGTATGCGTAAATGCATTTCCCCACGTAAAAAAAAAAAAAAAAAAAAAAAGCTGCCTTCTACGCAGAGGTTGCGCGCGGGTTCGATTCCCGCTCAAGCCAAATCTTTGTGTACATGAAGGTCTGTCTTGGTCTGGGTGTTTCTATGTATAATAATAAGTATGTATTTACAATAGAAAAGTAAATTTGAATTAGTATCAGTTATTCAAATACCTAAAATACAAACTTTGCTTAGTTTGGGACTAGATGACGTTGTGTGAATCTTGTGTGTATTTATTTATTTAAAGATAGATAAATACTTAATACTATTAAAGTGACAACCATATTACGGAAGTATAAATATAGGGCGGTTGGTAGTCTACTATTAATAATGTGATAATAATTATTGAGAAATAATAAGTGAAGCTTCAAAATTTATACTTTATCGTCAAAATTACTAACTCAGCCACGGGTTAGGTTAGGTTAGGTTGCTGACTTAGTAATTTAGAAGGCAACATACATTTTTGGGGGCGAATAATGGTATTAAAAAGAAGCCTGTTTAAATAGCACCCATAATTATTTACTCCCTACATGAAGTAACAAACATGTGTTCAGTGGAATATTCATCATAATAATATATTGGTGGTGACATTTAAAGTATTTAATGATTCCCTTGGCGATAAGCGCTTACTACAATAGTATAAGAAGTTATTTGCAAGGTAATTTATGACGCGAATTTTTGCATATTAATGATATTAATGATATTAATGAGAGTGTATATATTGAAAAAAGGGGCAGTTTAAAACCTTTTATCACATTTTTATCATCGGATATCATTACTTTTGTTCGTTTGTGACAATCAAGTAAAATAAATGTTCAACAAACAAAATATTTACTTCATTCATAATGAATTTAATAAAAGTTATCATGACATGTATCTTTAAAAATAAACTTTAAATTGCAGAAAATAAAAATTCTTTTTAATAATATAATAATTCTAATATAATAAATAAAATAATTCTTAAAAATAATCTTAGATTTAGTTAGTTATCACGATTGCTTTGACGTGTATATTTAAAAGTAAACTTTAAATTGCTAAAGTAAAATAAAAGTAGCTAAACAATCAAAGTTTTAAACTTGGTTATTTGAAAATTATACTGCTAAGGTTGCATTAAGGTTCACAATAACATTCAGTAAAAAAATAAAGTATTCAATGTATATTAATTTTTATGTTCAGGAATCCGACAATTCTTACCTATTTTTCCGTTCCGTCACGTCAAAAAGTTGGTGAAGGATGTTGGAATTACATTATTGTTGAAAAATCAGGCCTGCATTGAAGACTGGCCGCCCTGACGGTTTGTTTAGCGACCACAATGCAGCACGCTAACGAGTCGCGCGACTGAATAAAACATTGCTAAACTTTAGCTTTGAGTGAGAGGTGATAGCGATTTGATGGAAGAATTAAGCTTCATTTCAATTTTGAAACTAATTGCATTGTAAAAGTTAATGTGTACACGTTAAAACTGTTGATAATATTAAGGTCACCCGCATTTGACATTCATGCGGAAGTATTTTTTGACGCATAACGTTTTACATTTTTATTTCCATTTTACTTTCAGTATGTTTGGTACTGAAAGTTGGTCAGGTATGATTTTGGTTAAGTATTATTTAATAATTAAGGTTGTAAATTTTAATTTAAGATTGTTTTAACAAAATAAATAAAAATTAAATAGTCATTTAAAAAAATAGATTCAAAAGTTTTATAAGAGGTTTTTATTCTCTGAAGGTTGTCATGTTAAATAAATATCAAATTTTATAAATATTTCTTGTCAACAGTGTTGTCTACAAATAAAGAAATGTTTCGCCTTGTCAAGATAGAGTTAAATTACACTGGCATAGTATTTACCTTAAGTTTGCTTTGAAATGTCTCTAGATTAACATTATTATTATTAAAAGCTTCTTCTACTGACGTATATCGAACCAGTAACCGCTGGCCAAAACTCACTTATATTTCACACATGATTAGAATATGCCGCAACAGCTTGTAATTCAAGACACACACTAAACGGCAACGTTTCACTTTGCACAATAGACTCGGTTTGGTTGTAACCTAAATATCGGATTGTGCCACAAGCACTACGAAAATGTCGCTGCTTATTCTATTGAATAAAATATGTTTATGCGGTGAGAACTCCTAATAATGATGTATCAAGTCATAAGTGATTCAGCTGTGATTGATCAATGGATTGGAAGTTGATTACTTGAGAGATATTGAAGATTCATTCAGTACCAAAAGATAATAATATGCATTCAGGCTTAGTTGAACGTAATGTTTCTGTAGTTGTTTTGTTTGAAGTAATCTTAAATGGACCTTTTGTACTATCAAAAGTTTAAGGGGTTATTTGACCAGTTCCTAATAAGGACTAGATAGCCAATTTGAATCTTTTTGACAGATGAAATGACAACTTTGCATATACATTTGTAGAATTAACCTACACTTAATTATCCGAAACCTTATCAGAAAATAATAGTTAAATTGGGTCTTCAGATATGAACGCTTGACAGTGTTAAAAGATATAGAAGATAAGGTCTTTATTTATATTGAACCAGCAATATTTTGTTTCCTTTCAGCTAATTAAATTCAGTTTAATTTAAGGCCTAACCTCACCAGTTTCACTACTGTTTCTGATAAGGTTTCGTATAGCTTGGTGATGATTATTTTTTTTTTAATTCATCATTCTGTGAAAAATGTGTCGGCTACCATGGACTTATCTAGAATGGGTGAAACTGGCAGTCATATGATTTGACGGTACATATAATATGGACACTGACTATTCAATCCATCCAATCTCAAACAGTTACCAACCAGCTGCATCAAAACCTTTAAGAATAATTACATAAACAACAAACTAAACACAAAATGCTCTACATAAATACTCGCTTCATCGCATTACTAGTTTGATTGCACACATATACGGCCATAAACTAACTATAGCCTACACCTGTAATGACACAAGACAGGCTGCAGATTAATTTACTTCGAAGGAAATTGAAGCGCGCTCTTACTATAGCAATTATGATCTACATTTATGATCTATTTTTAACACGACACCTGGCTTCGTTAAACTAGTTGAGCTGGTATTCGATGACTACGACATCAACGAGTTTGTGACATTAATGAGGATACAATTTTAGAGTTGACGTGACGTTGCCGAACGGACACCATAAACTAGGACCAAAAAGATTGCAAAAGATCATTCTATTTTCTTAAACCTGGCAACACTTTGTCAGCTATGTTTGGTTATAATGGTTATGAGCATAATACTTTGATGAGTGAAATTTGTTGATTATTTTAAGTATCACTCAATATTTACAACGCTAACGCCATCTAGTCCCACACCAAGCAGCTTTTGCCATGTGATATTACAGCCAATACTGTTAATGCTTAATGTTACAGCTAATTATAAATTGGCGGAAAAATTATATATATTAGTGTGCTTAACGAAAGTTAATTGTCTCGATTTTCGCATTTATCCTTATTTAATGACGTTTCTAAAAGTTAAGTGCTAATATAATTCATTACATTCGTTAAATCAATTCTTTATTATTCTTTTGTAATTCTATAAGCTAAACAACTCAAATAAAGATTATTCAAATATGCGCTTATTTATTTATTTATTTAATAATAATCAAATAAATAAAAGTTCTTTGGCGCGTCTGTCCACCCGTTTGTGATAAACTCGAAAGCTACTGAATGGATTATCATGCATTTTCACGAATATATAGAAATATTCATAAGAAAGTTAAGGTATATAATTTTATCGCGGACGGAAGTTAGTATAAAATATAAAATAGTCAATTTATTTTTTTTTTTTTTAATTACCAATGGCATTTCCCTTTAATTGTTTCTTACGAAAATACCGGGCAAATATAACAAGTAGCTAATTTAATCAATGGAAAATCTCGAAACTATAAATCACGTGCCGCAGTCGTCCCGTGCCACATAAAAGCGTCAAGACGTCCGTTAAAATGACTAGTAGCTCTACTAAAAACCTTTTCAATGCTGCTGGTTTATAGGTGATCACTGTAATGTTGTTTTACCATTTTAAGGCAGCAGGTGCCCGGTAAGGCAGATTTCTGTGCATCTGTATTCAAACTACATTTTTTGTTAAACCTTTAATTAGATTTAAAGCATGCTCTTTAACCAACCTGCTGCTGTTATTAATAGTCAACGACAATTTTCGCATAGCTGGTGAGTCAAGTCGTTCGCATCTAGAAATTAAGTTTTTATGAGATTTTTAAGCCATCGATTTTGCAGAAACTATAGCTTCTACCTGTAATGAGTTTTTATTCTTATCAGAGTTATCAGTGTGTACAGTCAGTAGCTTCAGAATAAAAACAAAATTATTTGATTGTTTGACCAGCTTTATATGTACGTAGGTACTATTGTTACAATTCAATTATTGCATTCATTACCGCAGTAAAACTGCATGTCGACATTTTTATGACGACCGGATGGCGGAGTAGGTAGTGTGCGACGCCGAGGTCGTGGGTTCGATTCCCACTTAAGACAAATCTTTGTGTGCATGAACATGGGGGTTTGTCTTAGTCTGGGTGTTTCTATGTATAATATGTATGTATTTACAAAAGAAAAGTATATATGTATTAGTATCAGTTATTCTAGTACCCATAGTACAAGCTCTGCTTAGTTTGGGACTAGATGGCGTTGTGTGTGAGTTGTGAAATATTTATTTATTATATTATTTATTTAAACGTTTGTATTTTTAGTAAAATGGTTAGTCTTCTAAAGTTATTAACTACTGCGTCGTTGTCCTAGCGAACGCACCGCTCACCGCGAGTTCTCGGGTTCGATTCCCAGGTCGGACAAAATAACAGGTGAAATGTGAGTGTTGTACATTTCTGCCACACCCTTCTGAGTCAAATAGGCGTGACGTTATGTTAAAAAATAAAATAAATGGTACACAATTAATTGTAAAACATAAATATTGCTTTATTAATCATGTGTCGTCATTTAGAGAAGGTACAAACAAATTCAACAGAAAAAAACACATACCTACATTAAAAGTAATACTAGGATCATAATAATTTTCATACAGAATTACACCAACTTTACTCTTTATTACCTATGTTTAAATAACGAAAATACAGCAAACTTGTCGCGTAATTTTGTTAAATTACGTCATAGTTGGTTGCTTATTAAGCTCAGTAATAAAAATTACAAACTGCACGACCATTTTAATGAGACCTCTATAAACACTTTTTACGGATTGAAATTGTGAGTCATTGCACGTGAGTAAAAGCTCTCGATATTTTTGCTATGGTCTTATAATTATAGTACCAACATTGTTTTCTTATCCTTGAAGGCAGCTGACTGACGACGTTGTATCCATTGTAATGTATCAAAGAGTATGTAATAATCACCTTTCTTTAGATAGAGTTTTATCGTGAACAAAGAAATTGCAACTTTTCTGAAATATTGTAATAACTCACTACAACAAATAAACATGGTATCCCGTGATATCTAATAATTCGTAATAATAATATAATTTTATTTTTTCCTTTTTGTATGTAACTCAATTTATGATTAAAACAACTTTGACAAAATAGGCACGAACCAACATGCTTGTTAGTGTTTTAAATATGATTTGTCCATAAAAACAAATAAAAACTTAATAATAGTTTGAAAACACGGCGCTCGGGAGTCTACTCTTAATTAATATTTTTTTTAGGTTGAACGCAGTACCAAATGAAAAAGCTTCGAATATAACGGACTACACGAACTAAAAAAAACTACCTCGTTCCCTCAAAGACCTGCCCTATCTACAGTATTTTTATAAAATCAACAAGTTCTATATTGAGACGGGCAACATTTTTTATCAGCCATTTAACTGGCTTCTGTCGCGCGCCTTGTCGAACAATTATTGCAAAACTAGTACCTATTTCAAAAGTTGTTTGTAATTAACAGGTTGTACACAGCATCTGCTTGCTTTGAAACAAATGAACACTTCTCAATATTTCCAATATAATGATCCTTATGGGTTCAATTTAAGGTCAAAAATCGAATAAACTTTAAAAATAAAAAGCCAGTGAGTTTTCTGTTTTTGGTGATTATGCTAATTATAATAATAATAGCAGCTCTGTATCTAATACATGTCACGCTGCTGATCTCGGGCATCTTCTGATGATAAGAAGGGTTAGGTTCACCATGCTGGTCAGCAGCGATAGCCTAGTGGGGACCGTAGGACTGCTAAGTCAATGGTCTCGGGTTCGAACCCACGGCACGTACTTCTGTCAATTAATCGTTAAGATTTGTCTTTTTGAAGATATGTGTGCATTATCATATAAATAATCGCTCGCTAACGGTGAAGGAAATCATCGCGAGGAAACCTGCATGCCTGAGAGTGTCTAAAAGTGCTTTAGGGTGTGTAAAGTCTACGTTTTTCTAATATGCGTTCTATTTTATGCCTACCGAGTAATTTTAACCTTCATTTCATTATACGTGTATCGCTAGCTACTTAAAATTATACTATTTGAAGAGAAATTCAGATGTGCTTTTTCAAAATAGTTCGGTAAGTTTTATTGTTGTTAATATTAAAAAACCATACATGATCCAACTATTTTTTATAAGCATCAGATACTATTACAATAACACCACTAGCCAAATCAATTTTGCCCAGTCAACACGGTCGAAATCCTAAAAAAACGTTCGCAAACCCCCATTAAGCCCAACAAAGTACCGTGGACGTCATAAAATATATTTTCCGATAGTCAAATTGCAGCATCGGCGTCGACCACAAATCTTTTCCGATAAATTTGGTCCAGTTATAGTATCGTTAGTACTCGGCTAGGTCTCGATATTAAGTCACGTTAAGGCGATTTTAAAGTGAGAATTAATAGTTAATTACATGTTGTTAAACTAAATAGTTTCTCAACTAGTATTAATTTATTAATGGTTAGTATTTTTACTTAGGTACATCAATATTATTTGGCAAAGATTTGTTGATATTATTTGAGAAACCTACCCCATTTTACTGCAAATAAAGATTCAATTCTATTTTATTTATTATTATTATGTTTTTTGTCAATTGTAAAGTTATCATCTTGCGAAATAGTTTTGGCTGTTTCTATAGATGTTCCAAAAAAAAATCTGGATCTTTGCACCTATTGCAGAAATATTTACTTGTTAAAAACTTTTCAAAAAGTTATGACGTTTTGCCCTCTTTGAGTTTCCGTAGTACGTACAAGGATCCCTCATAGTTTTTCCATGTCCGTCTGTCTGTCTAGTATTGAAAACATATTAAAGTTAGATAACTGAAATTGGTAAAAAAAACTTTTTTACCATTTCTTTTGTTTTTAGTTGGAAACTCGATTTACTTCTATTTAAATACTTAGTAGCAATACTTTCAGGCCGCGGTTGAGTCGACGCTCGCGCCTGCATTGCATTTTGTGAATTATGGCCCTTGAATGTGGTGACTGGCCAAATAGTCGGCGTATACCGATTGGCCAAATCCTTCACACCTGTGTCACCTGACGTTGGCATACCATTCGCATAAATCACCCGTTTATCACGAGTCAAATAAGACAAGACATACTTGCTTTGACATTTTAGTAAAGTATCGATGCTATACCATATTAACGGTTTTCCACATCGTATGATAGTGCTCTTTGACCCAGATAAATATTTTCCATTGTAACGTAACGTTGCAGATTTGAATATAAAAGGAGATTCAAGTTCGTCCTGAACCGAAACAATTCGAAATTTGAAATTTTATTCGAAAAAAGAATACATCAGGCGAATGTTCGTGAGTCAGGGAGCCAGATTCTAACGTAATGCTTAAAATTATTGCTAAATGAAAGCAAATTTGAAAATACATACGTATTATTATACTTATCAATACGTTGATTAAATAACAGTCTTCATTCTGCTTGTTGACCTTTGAAAAATAAATTTGATGAGAACTTTAATTAAAATAAATAACTCCATGGTCTAGTGGTTAGCGTATGCCACTCTCACCGCGAGGTCACGGGTTTGATTTACGGGTCAAGCAAAGTATTATTTATGAATTTTCCGTCACGAAATTCACAATAGCTCCGTGCTGGAGTTGGAATTCTGTCTAGTGGATGGCGATAGGATCACCCCCTGTCCCATGGGACCGAAACAACAGGTGAAGTGTGGGTGTTGTACACCTCTGCCACACCCTTCTGGGCAATAAAGGCGTGATGTCATGTTATGTTTATTTGAAATAAAAGAATCGAGTTAAGCTTGTATTATAATGCGCTTATATAATCGTAAAGTAAATAAAAATCAGATCGAAAATGTATAAATACGAAAAATATTACACTACATTTAAATAAAACGTTGAGTCATTTACATGTACCAAATTCATCAAAAGTTGTTTACAAAATATAAACGGTTATTTCGGGTTTTTAAAAATTCTGAGTAAAATTTGTCGTACGTAACATAACTAAGTTGATAACAGTTTTCAAATATAGTGTAGCAGTTTTTGGTGATTTAACCTAGTTTTAAAAAATTTGTAAAAAAATTGTTAATATAACAACAACCTATTAAATTATTCTCTTTGTGATAATAATAATTCAAATAATATCTTCACTGCCACAACTAACTTACGAAATTGCAAAAATGCATCTTCTTTGCTGGAACATCCGATAAAATTGTTAAGTTTACTTTGAGTGTAATAATATTAAATGGAGATTCGGACAATCTCAATACAGTAGACTTCAGAACTAGACATAGGTAAATTTGCCACATTGTATAGTTTTTACATTATGTACAGTTTTCATCACAACCTCGCCACTCTCCATTACGCTGGTGTTGTAGGTGCGATTCCCACATGGGACAAATCTTTGTGTGATTTGCTAGGATTTGTTCAGAGACTGGGTGTGCTTGTGTGAGTGAATGTGTGTATTTGGCCTTGTCATTAGGATCATTGGACAGTGTAATTGCTTCTGGCGTTCTATCTAATGTAAAAAAAAAAAAAAAAAACTCTAAAACTGCAGATTCGTAAGTTTGCTATACATACGACGATATATTTATAAATCCGAAATGCTTTGTATGTGGTTGTATAGTATAATAAGTAATAAGTCGTTGCCTATATCTCACAATCTCACAATAACTCACAACTTACACACAACGCCATCTAGTCCCAAATTAAGCAGAGCTTGGATTATGGTTACTAGAATAACTGATACTAATACCTACATATATACTTTTCTTTTGTAAATACATACTTATAATACATAGAAACACCCAGAATAAGACAAATCTCCCATGTTCATGCACACAAAGATTTGTCTTAAGCGGGAATCGAACCTGCAACCTCGGCGTCGGAGGCAGGTACCTACAGTAAACACTCCGCCATCCGGTCGTCAAATATAATATATAGTAAATAGTAATGCTATTTATTATCTCAAATGTAAGTTAACGATTATAAAGTATTTCATGTCACTTGACAGATCTAACTAAAGTAACACGACACCTTACTGTACGTAAACTTGAACATTGCTCAATACAAGTATACTTGACACTCAATTTAATCAAACAGCTATCGGTTGACAGTTTAACTCTGTCAAAGTATAGACAAATTATCAAGATTACAAAAGCAATCACGTTAAGTTTTGCAATAGATTAAGTTGTAGCAAAACTGATCGAATTATTATGAAAATGTTCAATTGCATAATTTTGTACCGAGCTTTGGAGTAACTAATGCGTGTTTGTAAGGCGACACGCTTAGTAACATAACATAACATCACGCCTATATTACCCATAAGGGTGTGGCAGAAGTGTACAACACTCACACTTCACCTGTTATATTTAGGTCCCATAGGATAACGGGTGAGCATATCGCCTTTGACCGAGCACAATTCCAATTCCGTGCTGCTACAGTAAATTTCTGATGAAAAGTTCATAAATAACTCTTGAATTAAACCTGAGACCTTGCGGTAAGAGACGCTAAATACTAGCACTATAGACCATCAAGGCATAATTAAACTGTTATTTCAAGTTTGATGTGGCCTTTTTCATTTGTAGGGTTCAGTTTACACAAGGAATCAATTGCGTATCTTTGTATATCATACAAAGTCTGCAAAAACCAGTCTTTATATTGATAGTGTTACTTATCTAACAAAAATATTTAACTAAATATATGAGATGGCACGTGTTCGGCCGATTAGTCGGCTAGCTATATAGTCGGTGACTGCAAAAGTGGCCCATCTCTAATAAAATATGACATGGGGGTTATTAGACCCTCATTTCTAAAACACCTCTGCACTCATCGTTCTGGCTCATATAGGCACAATGTTATGTTATGCATGATATTTGAATATACAAATACATTTTTTTTAAATATTTGTATTATTTACGTACGAAATAAATAAGAAGTTGAGTATTTGTTAGTTGCGACAGCAGGTACTTTTAAGTTATGAGAATTTGAAGAACCTAAGTTGTTTATTATTATTTGTTATGTGATAAAATGCGATCGTCGATCATTGTATCGGTGCACGTTGCTCCTAATATTCAAAAGTGAGAGGTGACTGTACAATGTACAATCCTGTACAATCGCACGGTCGCCATTTTATTTGTCACGTCTGGTTTGACACCGCTGGCATTTTGAACAAATTTATAGGGTTGACAGCAAACATGCCTGTTAGCAAAACTAAATAGGGAATGTTTATATTTTTTGTTAATTAGAAAATTATACTCTTTTGAAAACTAGTTACAATTCATATTTCAGTATTTTATTGTTAATAGCTGTGAGGGCTTCGCTCATTATTATTATAAACAATATGACAACAACTTTTTGAATATTGTATATTATTACATGCCAGTAAATATTTTAGCTTGGTATAGTTGGTATACCCTGAAAATCCTAAAACATTTTTAATCCGTTCTCCGCTCGCGCTCGCAGTGAGGCTTTAAATTAATTTATGTACTTGGTTTGAAATTCACTTACGAACTCTTGCATGCAACGAAGTGATGTGAAATTCAAACATTTTACCCTCCATGCTTCAAGCCGGGAATATAAACAAGTGTTTTACTTTACGACTTATAAAACTTTGCCTACGTGATCACCTTGTTCACTATAACAATACCTTATTCTAATAGATCTTAGATATACACGCTTTACTCGACAGTTCTATCAAGAAACATCTTAGCTTTTTCAAGGAATTCCATTCTAATATTTTTAACGTGAAGATTTTGATCAAAGGTTAACCATTAACCAATGACAATCGTTTGTATCGGTCAAGTCCTTAATATGTTTGGTTAGATGTCAAACTAGTTAGGAACAGAGATTAGCCAAAGTTTTGGTCAGGGACAGTTTGTGTTTGCTGTATCCGGCTTGGCCTGAATGGTAGTTTGTGTATCTCTTGAGTTGGAAATAGGATGTTACGTGAACTTTGCTAGCGTGTATCATCATCAGCTTTCAGATAATATGTTGTTAGGGCAAGTAAAATAAGATACTTTATTTGCTGAAAAATATTTTATTTTGGTTTATGTCGATATTATTAGTACTTGCAACTTTTTATGAAAAATCTATAAGTGACTTTTTCTTTTTTTTTATATACTACGCCCACAGCGAACGAACGTGTAGTCCACCTGATGGTAAGTGGAGTACAGCCCATGGACATCAACAATCCACAAAAGCAGATTATAGATGCGTCGCTGCAGCTGAGGACTACGGTGTTATGCGTCATGTGCCAGTAATTTCAGGGCCTGATCTCACCGCCAAACCGGAACACAGTAATGGAAGCACTACTATTTGGCGGCAGGTTAAAGGTGAGACGGTGGTGCTGCCGCCCTCGAGCTCATTCACAAGAGCTCTACCACCAGTAACCTTTTAACAATGACCTACAATACCACTTATATAAAATTTGTTACTGTCAATGTAAGTAGTATAAAAGCTTAAAATGTACCGACAAACTGCAAAAGCTGACATCAAAACAAATGTACTGCTACAAATAGCCCACTTAAAATTTTACTCCATATCCCTAATATCGCAATCCAAAGAGCAAGCACAATATTAATATTTACGACATCTAATAATAGATACTTGTTCTTATAATTCAGAATACAGCAACTGATATAAATTCTCCAAGTCTCACACGCGGTGCAAGTGTAGACAATATATGAGACTAATATTTTATAAAGTTTAAAAGCAATATTGAAGCACTCTTTATATCTTGCAAGAGCCTTGGAGAAGTTTGCCAAATGGAGAGTGTATTTCTTAGTACTTTAACACTTATGCATAGTTATCTTACACTTTACACTGAAATTACAAAGCTGTCCTTTAATTGATTAACAAAACTAATTTGGTTAAACCTATTATTTTGATTCGATTAGATTTATTGAGATGTTTGATATTTTTATTACTGTAATGAATCAGTTTATGTTTCATTAACTATGAGAAAATTGGTGTTTTCCTAAAATATTTAATTTAAGTTTAGTTAGCAATAATAATAATGATAGATGTTTTACTCGGTGTGTGTGTAAATTATTTCTTGCTTAGAAATATCCTCTTTGCAAAATTTTGAATAAAAACAAATTGGAACACCCTTTTGAAACATGAATGGAAAATATCATGTCACAGCATGCACTCATCAGTATGAGTTGGCAATTTTTTCACAAATAAGTTCTTTACGATTTATTAAAAATTAGTCTATGGAGGGGCCGTCAATAGAGTTTAGATTTTCAGTGAACCAAAGACCTCACTGCTTCTGCAAAATTTCGAAATAAAAATGAGCTAGCTATCTTCGTTTCTAATTTATTTGCAACGGACCGTAAAGATCGATCTTGGCTCGAGTATCGTACGTAATACCTATGACACAATATTACTTGAAATTTCAAACAATATTGAGTCGCTCCGCCGTCGTCCCAGAACGATAAAGTTCCTCGCTGCATTGTGATAAACGCCAAACAAACTTGGCAAAACTCGGTCAACTTGGCAAATTTTGGGCGAAAGGTGCACTCATATACAAAGTCGAGAAAAGTTTTAATTGCAGTAGATTGCTGCGTTGCCACACGTTTGTGAACCATTGTTTGTAATCTAGTGTATTTTAAAGACTAAACTTTTTGACTTATCCGCGCTCTACTGTGTGAGTAACTTTTCAGACGTGTTAACATTTTTGTTGTTGTCAAAAATATGAAAAAGGCATGTTTTTTAAACTTCAACACTTACTAAACATTTATTTAAAGATATTTAAGTTCCAATTTATTTGCAACCGGCCGTAAAGGTCGATCTTGGCTTGCGTATCGTAATAAAAGCTATGACACAATATTTTTTAAATTATAATTTTTTTATAAAATGATGCCCGCACTAGAAATAACTTTCAGTGTCGCGGGGGTGTTCATCGTCATACATTTCACATACACTGAGCACACCCAGAGTCAGAATTAATCTTTGCGGATCACACAATGATTTGTCCCGTGTGTGGATCAAGGCGACCGGTTTTACCACATCATCAACCGTGCACTCGAAACTTCAAAGAATATTGTGTTACCATCGTCCCAGAGCGATAGAGGACCTCGCTGCATTGTGATAAACGCCAAACAAACTTGGCAAAAACGGGTCATCTTGACAAATTTTGAGCGAAAGGTGCACTCATATACAAAGTCGAGAAAAGTTTTAATTGCGGTAGATTGCAGCGTTGCCACATGTTTATGAACCATTGTTTGTAATCTAGTATATTTAAAACATAAAACTTTTTAGTTATTTACGTTTTACTGTCAGTAACTTTTTAGCTATGATAATATGGGTGTGCTTGTGTGAGTGAATGTGTGTATTTGGCCTTGTCATTGGGACCATTGGATAGTGTAATTACTTTTAGCGTTCTATCTAATGCAAATATATAAAAAAAAAGTTTTAGTGGATGCAAAACAATTGAAAAGGCTTTTTTACACAAAAAAACTGAACACTGATTATGGGTATTTTATAATTATATTTTATGCTAAAGAAACAGATGAATAATAATTATCGCTCACTTCAGCTACTAGCATCATCACTATTAACTTTAATTTACTTTAATGCTATCCTTGACTACTTTTTTCCCTTTTTAATGCTCTTCATGGCTCTACATTAGGGGGAAACAATTGGTTGGCTGTTTTCAAACCAAAACCAATACAATTGCAAAAAATTATAGACAAATCATATCTAAAACACTAAAATACATGTAAGCTGGCGCCCATTTTTTCAAAATTATTATTGTAATTTCTTTGTTTGTATGTAACTCAATTAATCATTCAAACAATTTTATCAAACATGTATTTTAGTTTTTAAGATATGATTTGTCAACAAAAGTACATAATAAATTTAAATTAATAATATTAAAGTAAAACCCATTCCGTTGGTATGAAAATACGTCGCTTAGGAGTCTTCTTTTAAGCTTGCGTGTCTACTGTGAATTTAATTTAACTGAGATCATATTAATGCAATTATAATCCCATGATGTGCAACACCATTATAATATGAATAAGTATTCGTGGTCTGGAGATATCAGTCGGTAAAACGCAAAGCTGATCAGTTACATCTTGTGCGTAAAATAAAAAAGCCAAATATTTTAATAAAAATATTGAATAAGATATCTTAAGGTAGAACACATGCAGATAGTATTTATGAACTCAAGCAGAGTCCATTTATTAAAACAAACAATTCAGAAGAACGTTATGAATACATAATTTTACCTTTCGTGTGCAATTCTCAACACGCGAACGAAAACTTTATTGAATTACTTTCTTACATTTTTAATAAAGGTGAGTATGCTTTAGTGTTTAGAGTACTCGAGTTTATAAAGTTCTTTATTTAAGAATGACATGAATAAGAGATCTAAAGCATTATTTTTCTCAATTAATGTTTATGAATTCATGCGAATAATGATTCTTGTTTTGATCTAGTCTAGAGCACCGTCACAAGGTTGCCAGCCTAACGGTCTTTTATAGGATACATTTCGGAGAGTGTGCCGAGGAACTACACAACCTTATCCCTCCGTCCCCGTTTCACCATCGGACCACCAGACAAACGGCACTCAGGCACCGCTTCACGGTAGATATTCCACTAATACGCACTAAGCGTTTCGCCTCTACATTTCTTATGCGAACTGCCAAAGAATGGAACGCCTTGCCCGAGTCTGTGTTTCCGCATGAGTACAATCTGGATCTCTTCAAAGCAAGAGTTAATAGGTATCTCATAGGTAAGCGTGCTCCACCGTAGACCGCATCATCACTTACCATCAGGTGAGATCGTGGTCAAACGCGTGCCTATCCACCAGAAAAAAACAATCTAACTAATTTCTCTCTTCCTTTATGACAAAATACAAGTAAATTAAAATTTTATCTTAACAGTTTTTGATGCTCTATTAAAAATGAACTTCTTAAAACCCACGGTTAATGGCTTGGTTTTACTGTACTATTTTCAAATTTACTGTACCATAATAAAAAAAAAAATACATTTGCAACTTCCAAATCTTTCAACCTTATTTCTTAGTTTGATTGTGTGCATGTATTTATTATTTTGACATACCGACAAATTAGGGCCGTTTTACCGCAAAGAATACAAGACAATTATATTCCAAAAGGGTATCAATAAATCAATGATTTCCGACCACTTCGCAGCCTCATAATGGAATTATTGAAAAATGTGCATTTTAACGTGCACGCTTCATTACGATTCGCGGCATGCAAGCTTCGCATAAATCGAGCCTCATATTCCAATGTTACCGTTAAACATTACATAAATTTTGGGGCTTGAGTACCTGCCATTTTTCATTTATTACAATAGAAATAATAATAGATTTTTGGGGATTACTTGTTATATTCTCGAAACTTGAATAAACATAGTTTGTAATGGAATAATAAAACATTTATTTTTTGTATTCAAAAAAAGTATCGCTCACATTATTTTTAAATCAATCCTGAATTGCTTAACCTTTAAATAGATTTGGATTGTTGCACTTATAATATACGTGGTAGCGACATAGCTACATTTATTGATACCACTGTTTCTGGGCACGACCAGTTCAGTGTTCATATCCACCAGTTAACTTTTTGTTACGAAACCTTGTCACCCTGTATGAAATAGAAAACATTACACATAAAATAGCCAAACTCCCACTCTGGAATGAAGTGAGTGCTAACACTGCGGTGACAATTTTCATATCGCCATAGAGAAAATGAAATACCTGCAAAGCTAAGTGAAAAGTGCAGCGAGCTAATTGCATAATAAATTAATCTCTTACACTAGGAACTTAAATATTATTAATGCAAGTGCTCTATTTAAAGAGGTGGGTATTACGAAATAAATGCGTAATTTATTCATAGTTCGAGACAAGCCTTCTACCTACACCGAACCAGTTTATTAATACGTTTATGACAAACTCAATTAGTGTCATTATTTTGTAATATAAGTAGGTACAACTGTAATTTGAAATGTGGTATAAACTTAAAGATTAGCTTCGCTTTGGGTAAAAAGATAAATAGTTTTTGAATAAACTGCATAAAAAAGGTAACTGTATATTTTAAATGCTAGTTTAAAGACACTTTGATTACCATTTTTATTTATGTTAGAAAACTAGCGTGAAAAATGAAATAAATCCTAGTAAAAAACATTAATAGAACATAATTGAGTGCACGATTGGCATAGTGGGTTACAGCGGTAGCTCCGCTGCTTTTAACTACGCTGGTTTTGTGGATTCAATCCCCACACGGGACAAATCTTTGTTGAAATAAAAAAAAAATGTCTATAAGGTAATAATATGGATTAAAACAAGTGCTTACCAATTCAGTTTCCGAATGTCAAATCTTACTTCATCTAAACTTCATCAAAGATCTATTGCAATTATTAAAAACAAGTTCTTAGTCAAATCTCACGAAATCCCATACAAAAAGTAAATATATAATGTCCTCTCCATAGAAATCTAGAGCCTCGAAAATGGTCACACCACTACCTCGTTTATGCCTAGTTTACACTACTTTAGTATTTGTCGCGTGTATTTTATTTTTCCAGTAATTAGGTACAGTAAGCAACAAAAGAAGCTGAACATTGAAAACTGTCAAACTTAACACATTTTTCACGTTAAAAACATCTCTTATATAAAACAATGAACTTATTGACGATTACTATAAGTTTTAATTTCTCAAATTATTCAAGAATAACGATTAAAGAATAAATTTGCTTTAAAAAAATATGTGTGTGTACCAAGAGTATACCTATTTACTATCTCATTTCAAGATTGAGTATGAAATAAATGTGAATGTGACAAATGGAATACCACTATTTACGCCTTTAATATATCCTTAAATTAACATTTTAGCACAAAAATATTATTTATTGCACACAAAAACACAAAAAAAAATACTGAATACTAAAGAATTACTACATTAAATTTGTCCAATTGTTGTCTTATTGCTTTTGGTTTGCAATAAGATTAGAAGACGGCTGTAAAAATAGCACTTTTTTTTTCTATACTTTATATTTGTTTGCACACATGAACTATTTTGTACATGTTTGTATGTATTTATCACTTAGTACTTTGCACGTGTAAGCCAGGCCTAACACACAAGTGTACGAATGGTGCGAGTAGCTCCATGAACCAGATAGAATCAAGTCACAAAGGCGCTCGGCGACAAAGCCTGAGAACTAGAGCGGTTACCGGTACAGCCTCGCATTTGTCTTGCTGCAATTCCGCAAGGCAGTTCAACAAGGATGTTACTGAGATTGCTTTGGAACTCCAATGTGAGAAATGTGATGTAATGAGTCCCGAAATGTGAACGCTTAGTAGAATGATTTTAGACTCAGGATGTGATGAGGCAACTGAGGTTGAAATCTACAAGCTGGAAAATGTTTCAAGTTGGCTTTTCAATTGTTGGCAAAATAGCTCTGTCAATCTGACTTATCACGTTATATTCCTCGAATTAACTTGTTTGATTATACCAATAGCAAACTTTTTTTTTTAATATTGTCACAGTTTTGTATATTATTATGATTATACTAAGAAACAGTTGAAAAGATATGGGACCGGCAGGATTTGAACCTGCGACCTTACTGCACAACGGGCAGTCGCTCTTAGCCATCCGGCTAAGAGCGACTGCCCGTTGTGCAGTAAGGTCGGTGGTGTGGGTGTGGGATAGGGTGCTGGTAAGAGGCGACCGTAGCTGGATAGCTACGGTCGTCTCTTACCGGCACCCTAAATTTCTCAACTGTATGATACGTCATTTCGTGACTGTTTCTTAGTATAATTTGCTAAGCATAGCTAAATGCTATAAAAATAATCAAAATTATTATGATTTTTTTTTTTTTTTTTTTTTTTTTTTTATTTGGGTAAACAAACAGTAACACAATACTTATAAATCTATGGTATGCTTACAAATTATTTAACAATTGTGTCACCAACACCATTTACCACAGCTTACTAATTTGTAATACAATATTTACTCACCAGCTAAAAACTAAGTTTGCACTTATAAATTGTTATTATTAGTTAATAGTTTATCAATATGGAGAGGAAATGAAAGCAAACATTTTTGTAAATAAGTCAGTCAAAACTCGCGGGGGAACGAGGAAAGTTAGGTTTTGCCCGCACACCTTTAATTTGACAACTAGATTTATATGACGTGCAACAGTGACACTCTTCTACTTTTAGCCACGGGGACGCTTAACAATGACTAGCCCTTTTGTTTTAATTGCCTACGTATTTCGTACATACTGCTTTATATCAGTAGCTATTATTACAGTTTATTTAAAAATATTACTGTATTGCTAGTATCCTTTTCTGGTAGTTAAACGTATTAATTGCCCAAGTACCTACCAAACACACCTTACTTTATAAATTTCATAAGCAATGCTTTATTTAACGCCTAAATATGTATATCATCTCCTAACGCTCACTCTTGATATGCCTATAAATCACAAACACCATAAACCCAGTATAATTATGACATTTATCAACCCGTCAACATGCATAGATCAAAGCTTCGCAAGCGCTCTGAGAACGCCCCGCATAATACACAACTTCCCTGACCTTGCTTTCTAATAACAACCGATACACTTTTAATGAGCCTATAATATCCAAGGTTTGCATTCGATCGCTGAGATAAACTTGTTGAATTTTGTTCCTAATTACTGGTCGACTACTTGAGGGTGACTGATAAGATCTCTCGTTCGGCTTTAGTCGTATCTCACTCGGTCTATTTGTTTCTAGTTATCAGATGGCATTGCGCAAGAGATTCCTTTGTTGTTATGTAAGGTCTGGTCCAATTAAATTCGCGTTCCTTCGGATTAGCATTTGTTTCGGCTGTTGAGCTAATTGAATGTTTTGTGGCTTCTGTTTGTGGGAAGATTCATGCAATGTTAGATAAATGTATTCAAGCTTTCAATGTACTGTTCAGAAGTGCTGCATAAGTCTTGGTCTTTATGTATTTTTTTGCTTCTATTAGCTATTTTTTTATTTATATAATAGGCTTCTGCTGCATCTACATTGTAATAAATGTGTGTTAAATTGTGGCTATGACGACGAACGAGTGTTCTTGATCCATAGGTCAACCGAAGGTGTTAATATCATATACAGCAATTTTCTACACTACCAATAATAACCATAGTAAATACATATCTTGGAAGGGCTTTATTAATAATTCTTATTTGTTTATATTTTAATAGAACAGAGTAACTGGCGAAGACATGTCTATCAGCGTAATTTTGATTTCATTTTTAAGCTCAAGACAAAATACAGCATTCAAACTGCAAACCGTGCAACTCAATTGCAGTCGACGCCACGGCGGCGTGCAGCTCTAATCACTCGAGCTTAGCGGTCCGTTTGCAGTTTTATTGCAGTAGCGGCATTATCTGCAATGAAATTGCATTACAAGTATTTCAGCCAAATGCAGTCCGTCTGTTTGGACCTTATACTGCACATGATATCACTTACCTTGAAAGAAATTCTTTATTATTTTATACAAGTATTTCACCCACGTATAAAGTTGACAAGAAAACATGTAAAGTAAAATTTTTTCATAAGGCTAGAACACATTAGAGGCCATTTGCTATATTATTTATACATACAAACAAACGATCAAAGGCCAAATCTGCTGTGCCACGATGCGATTCTGCTTTCGATCGCTTCTTTATTTTTTGTTTGGCAAAACGTTAAAACTGATCCAAAAAAAATAATGTGATCTGCAATCGAGGAGCAATTACATTTCATTGTTCGGTCATTTTTATCCCCAAAGTAAAAAGTAGGATGTAATAAGTTTGACCTCTATTATATATTATGTTTCTCTGTCTGTGGCACCATTGCTCTTAAATGTTAAAACCGATTTGGATGCGGCTTTTGACTAAGTGATTTCGACGACAGATTAACAACCTGCTTGTTATATCCTCACTTCATGAGAACCATTTGCAGTCAGCAGTGTATTCTAGCTCTGAGGGTATGTACAGTAATTTATGCTCTATATCGTACAAGTAAAAGAAAGTAGTAGCTCACTAGTAACCTGTTTTTTTTCATTAACTGTAACAACTTTCGCAGTAAGATAAGAAATGGTTGATACCTCGCGTGTTTTTAAAATAGCGAGAAATGAAAATAACGTAGTCTGAAAATAATTTACGGTACGCTTTTGCGGTAAAATATAGTTTAATTATATTTTGCAGCTGGTAATGAGAAACTTCATTCTATCGAGTGTTGAGGGAAATTTTCTGCTTGTAAATTATTATCAGATAAATAGGTAAGCAGGTAAGTGTCTGTATTATTTATATTTTATAATCTCCATTGTCACTATCATGACGTTTCTTTTTATTGTATTTTTCTTTTTTTTTTTTAATTAACGCACCAACAACTGCCCATAACTTTGCTCATTACTTACTTGTCCATCCTAAGGTTGCCTGTAAGAGATTGCTTATAGCAATAAGGCCGCCCATTGTGCAACATATTTTTAAGTGCATTTGTTTACATCATAAACTTAATTAACTTAACTTATGTTAATATTGGTGTACAATAAAGATTACTCTATCTCTATCTATCTTTCTAAGTTCACAAAAATAACGCTACGTTTAAAATTACACAATTTCCTACATATCTTTTGTGCAAACTTTTACACTAATGTGAAAAAACATTAAAGTTCAAAAAATGCCCGAAATAGAATTGTTTGTATATAGGTTGATACTATCACCATCCACTGGGCACAATTCCAACTTCGTGCTGCTATTGTGAATTTACTGACGGAAAGTTCATAAAAAAAGCTTTGCCCGACCCGGGAATCGAACTCGAGACCTCGCGGTGAAAGGCGCATACACTAACCACTGGACCATTGAGGTAGACAAAACTATTAGTTGCAATTTAATCCTTTAAACCTTGACGCAGTAAATATTTAAAATAAATTATTAAAGCAACCATTAACTATTCATAAACGTCGTATAAAAAGAGTAAAACAGTTGCTCAGAGGCTTTGCAACATTGCACTAGCCGCATAAGTTTTATCGAACTCGTTTCCAACCGGGCTAGCATACGAGCGTAAGATAGATTTTGTTGTGTTCTCGTCACGTTTCTCCGTACAAAAATAAGTCGGCAACGCGACAAAACCTTTCTCGCGCTCATAGGCTAGCCTTCAGTATAAAATTCCATTGCAATTTGTCACGCAGAGACAAGGGACCTTAAATTTTAATCATACACTATTAAATTTCACCTCTAGGCAACAGCTGTCACAGATAATAAAATTACATTTCACAATGTACAGGTTGGGTTGTGAGTTTTTAATCTTATGCCATCTGTACAGATCTGTACTATCAATAATAAAACATAGGTTTGTACAGTTTCTTAATGTCAGAGGGGCTCAAATTGGTTTACAACAATTTATTTTGTAAAACTTTTTAACTATCTTGTTGGTCACCGCAAGGTCTCGGGTCTGATTCCCAGGTCGTGCAAAAGTATTATTTGGGATTTTAACGTCAGGGCATTCACAATAGTAGCACGAAGTCGGAATTGTTCCCACTGGATGGCGATATGCTAAACGGAACAGGTGAAATGTGAATATTATAGGTCCTTACACATCACACATTAGCCACACTGGAATCTGGATTACCCAGATTAGATAGGCGTGAAGTTATGTTATGTTACGCTCTTTATACCTACTTAATGACAATCCTCGTACCACATGATCAATTTTCTATCTACCACTTCTCCTATATACTCCACTAGAATGTTTTTTTGGTTGAAAAAAAAAAGTTTAATGTACTACTTTTTTATATAATATATGTATCATTGAATACCTTCTTGATTCAAAGAGTACTTAAAATCATCCTATATTTCATCGATCCTTCAAAATAAGAGCCGACATAATAGTCTCACTTACCGTCTTCCATTCGTATGTTGATGAAATAATAACATATTTGGCCTCGCACTCTATAATTACGAATCTTTACTTTGCCCACCAACTGTGTGAAATGATAATGAAAACAATTAAATAACAAAATAGGTGGTCATTGTGAGGTTTTTAATGTTTAAATGATTGTAGAAATTTGGATAAGGATGAAATCTTTTTCGATAGTAATAAGGTGGAAAAGAATAAGAATAAGATTTATTTGTCAGAATATGGTGATTTACAGGTGTTAAAGATATTTTTTCAGCATATTTTGCCATATTAGGCGTGTAAATATTAAGTTTTCATAAAAATACACAACTTTGTCATTTTATGCTACACAATAGATCAAATTATGTTACAAAAAAGTGAAAAATAATTTTAAAATTGTATAATTTTTAGAATTTATAATTTTATTTTTATTTTTAAAATGTTTTTTTAGAATTTAAATTTAACCATACCGTCCAAGTGTTGTTAGCTTTTAATTGGTTGTTACGCTTAGCATGATTCAACTGTGTTAAATTTGTCTGTAATATTACAAGTGAAAACAATCGTTAGCTAACCTAAATAAATAAATAAATAAAAAGAAGTAAAGTACAGTACCTTAGTACATCACTTCTTTTGAAATGTACTAAGGTACTGTTCTTAGAACTTCACTTATTTTCCACTGTTGTTCTTAGTATAAGGTAGCTAAGAATAGCTAAAAGCTATAAAAATCAAAACGAAATTGAAAAAAATAAACATTAACGTCGATCGATGAATCAATCGACCCAAAACAATACGCTGCGCATGCGTTGTGCGCTCTTATGCAATGTAATGCTATAGCTAAATATTTAAATACATGAATATGCTATATAAAGAAAGTTTAAAATGGATGGTTTGTCGATAACAGTAGTTTCTGTTATGTTTTTGTGGCCTTGAACTTGTTGGCACAAAAAAATAATATCAAGATCAGTCCAGCAGGAAAACCTTTGTATATTATACTCGTATGTGTAGATTAAATTAATTATTAGCTCAACAACACTAAACACTACCGGCAGCTATGTATTGATTATTCTATTCGCGGCATTATTAAACGTATCCGCTGTCGTGTGATGTCTTCATTAATTAGAGACGAATTGCTTGACTTCACGTGTACAGGAATTATAGATTATCCAGACAATAGTTCGGAGTGAGCTATTAGTAAGCAATTTCTCTCAGCGATTATTTCAATTGGAGCGGGATAAGTGACTTGACGTTGTAATTGTGGAAAATGAACTAATCCACGGTTTATTTACCGTTCTAGGTTTTCTAAGAATTTCTATTGGTAGCTATTTCTTTGACGTTTCAATTAAAAAAGTGATGTTGTTGAAATGAAAAGGTGTTTTGTTGCAATTATTAAATTAGACTTCGCAAAAAAAAAACAAGACCATCGTTTTGATCCGTTTTTCAAATAAGGTCATATATTATTTTTAAAATAAACAACGTCCGTACCAGAACAAATCTTTGCGAGGTACGCAAAGATTTGTCCAATGTGAGGATCGAACCCAAAACATCAGCGCAGTTGAAAGCGACAAGGTTTCTACTTTAACCACTACGCCAACTGTACATTCCAAAAATCGTGCATAATAACATAGTTTTTTTTTTATGGCAGCCCATTTTTAGATGCACTTAAATTACGGTGACAAATGTTGGAGTAATTCTTAATAATTTTATCCTAAAACCAACATGTTATGTAGGTTTAGACTTACTTTTTACTGTACAAGCTGTATCTATCATTTATTCATAAGTGAGTCGCCATTCTAACTTTACCCATTATTTCTTATCCTGTACTTTACAATTCTAAGAAATAAAACGGATGTAATTTGCCTGCATTATGGATAATTAATATAAGTGTATCTAAAACTGAAGAAGTGTTTCCGACTCATATCTTAGTAACATATCTGAATTAGTCAGAGCCATTTGTGGTTACATTTCGATACATATTTCTAAGAATTCGTATAATATCATAGTCTATTGCGCGAACGCTTGAGGCAAAAAGTTTATGATCTAGTTACAAACAACGTGAATCATATTGGTTGGCTGTTTTTCATACTATTGGTTTATCCTTAATATTATTAAGTTTTATATACTTTCTAATTTAAAGGTAAATTTAAATACAAAAAAAATATATCTAAAACACTAAAATGCAAGTTTGTTAGCGCTTATTTTTAAATATTAATATTTTACTTTTTTAACCGACTTCTAAAAAAGGAGGAGGTTCTCAATTCGATTCGTATATATGTTGCTTTTTTTTTATGTTTGTTCACGGATATCTCCGTCGTTTATTTATGAACTGATTTTGATGATTCTTTTTTTGTTGGACAGGAGATAATTCCAAAGGGGTCCCATCGTCAGCATGTCGTGATCTGATGATGGGATCTCAGAGAAATCGAGGGCAACCCTCGAATTTTATAGGCACATGTAATGTTTTTAGTGTGTTTTTCAAAGCTGCACCAGTATTTACGTATTTTTATGTGAATGAGCTGATGATGGAAGGTCAACTCCTCAATGGTTAGGAGTTAAAGGATAATTCTTTCACTACTGTACACATATTCAGACTGCTAGTTATGATGTCAAGTGAGCTGTTGGAACGGAGATATTTCAAAGGTGGTACCATTGTCAGCATGTCATGATCTGATGATGGGATCCCAGAGAAATCGGGGGCAACCCTCATATTTTATTAATCGAAGCCAGGATTTACGCTTGGTCGCAATAATTTTATGTGGTTGAGCTGATGATGGAAGGTCAACTCCTCAATAGTTAGGAGTTAAAAGGATAATTCTTTCACTACTATACGCGTATTCCTACTGCTAGTTATTGTGTCAAATGAGCTGATGATGGAAGGTCGTGACCCTCAATAGTCAGGCGAAAGGATTTAATTCTTGTCTATTATTAATAAGTTTTCCGTCTCAAGTAACCGTCGTCTCCTCATTCGAGAAACATTCTTGCTCGGTCTACCCATCACTTAAAATCGTAAAATAAAATAATTTTTAACAAAAAAAAAACCGACTTCAAAAAGTAGGTAAACTAAAAAGCAAAAAATAAATTTACTTCGCACAAAATAATACGTTTTTTCATTTAGTTAAATAGAAATTATTAAATATTTATTTTATAATTCTGAAGTCGGTGCCAAGTAAACAATTAATAACTCTGTATAGATAATATCAACCGTTCTAACAACTTTTTTCTGACTGAATATTAGTTATATTTCTGTGGTAAGTACCAATACTGGGCGACCGCGCACTAGCACAACTACGCCTCCCTTTTTTTGTGTGAACTGTAATTTGATATTGTAGAAAGGTTGTTTTTACTTGGCACCGACTTCAGAATTATAAAATAAATATTTAATAATTTCTATTGCTTTTTTGTTTACCTACTTTTTGAAGTCGGTTTTTTTTTGTAGTTTGTATGTAACTGTTTGTCAACTCAATTGATATTTAAAACAATTTAGACAAAATGGTATAAATAAATTCACCTGCCTTGTTAATCTCTGCATCACCCAAAGGTAGGCTGGAAGAGAATGCCTATGGCATTAAGTCCGCCTTGTATACAAATTTTGCATAATTATGAAGTTTTTTTAAATTAAATTAAAATGGTCACGAACAAATATGCATTTGAATGTTTTATGATTTGTCATTAAAAATAGATAAAAAAGTTGATACATATGCATACATATATATATACTTAATCGACATAGCCGCACGTTTATATATTTACTTTTATGATATAAAACTGTGATATTTATTTTTGTGCGATCTTTTATAAATAAATATGTAATTATAAATATAATAAGTACCATTTCCACCAAAGATAATAGAAAATGTGTTTCAATACCCAATCAGGATTATTTACCGAAGCTAAACATAGATTAAAATGTAAAATAAAGAACCCTGATTGGTCATTGAAACTCTATATCTCCTTGCCTTTCTGCTTTGTTCAATACCGGGCTTATATTCTGTAGCTAAATCAGAGACACAACAATCGAGCTACAAATTGCAAAATCACAAATTTGTGATTACATTTGGAGCTCGATTTTTGTGTATCTTATTTTGGTACAGAGTATCAATAATACCTGCTATCAATAATCAGTTTATTTTTACAATATCTGTTTTTATTTTTATTAAAACTGACGTGAGCTTGTAACATTATTCAAACTATGAAATACGGATGTTACTCACGTAATGTTGGTCTATTTAGTCGACCGCGGTTTCGCCAATACGTCTAAGCATTATCAAGAGAGTGCGATGCGTCGCGCCTGAGTCGCAGCCAGTCTTGCAGTGCAAGACTAAATAGACCAACATTACGTGAGTAACACCCGAATTTCATAATTTGAATAATATCTGTTTTTATTTAAGTGCAAACTGAAACTAGTACCCTTTAAATCACTACGATTTTGAATATAAATAATCCAAAATTGAATCTATTCAGCTAGCAGTATTGTAAATTGTAATACAAGTATTTAAAGGCTCCAGCGCATAAATCTGAGTAGGTTAAGCTAACAATACTTAAGCAGACTTCGAGGCAGGGCTACGATAACTGTCGTACAAGCTCTTATTCGTATTGTAGCCAACAATGCCATAAATTGAGGCCTCGTAAGCGGAAGACAGTTCGGTTTGAAAATATCAGATGCTAGTGTATTCTTGGCTATGTGGGACGTAAGTATAAACCTGCTAACGGCCGCGCATAATTTTGTTGCACCAAAGATTCTGAATTCAATTATTTGTAAGAACATAACATAACATCACGACTATTGAAGGAGGCTACAGAAGGGTGTTGTGGAGGTGTACAACAACCACATTTCACCTTTTATGTATAGGTTCCATAAGATTGTGGGTGAGCCTATCGCCAACCACCGGGCATAATTCCAATTCCGGGCTGCTATTGCGAATTTCATGACGGAATTTTCACAAATAGCACTGGGCATCGAACCCAAGACCTCGCAATGAGAGGAACATACGCTAACTATTAGACCATCGAGGCAGTCAAAAATTACATATTTGTAAGAACTTTAATTAAAACGAAAAAAATGATTTTATTTATCTGAATTAAGTTCCTACATTAAAAAGTACCAATTTAATACGTGCATTGTCACAAAGTAACCATTTAGATTCTAAATGAAGTGTTGTAGCCTACAAAAACATTAATTAGTTCCATTCTATTTAAAACCCACAAAACTTACAGTATTTACTCTCGATAAGATATCACATTAAGGGCCAGTTATACAAGCTCCAGTTAAGTTCCTTTTAAGCCTATTTTGTAGTTAAAAACTGATATAAAATGCCATTTTTTTCAAAAATAAGACAACGGGTCTAAATCGCGTAATTATTATAAAGGTAAAAATACCTATGCTCGACGTTTTTTACAACGTTTTTTTATATAATAATAAGAAAAATGTCCTCAAATCGCGAAAGTTTAAAAACATACAATGCCTAATTTGTATAGAGTTAACACAGTTATGTATCTAAAACTTCTTAAAATAGTAAAGTATGTATTAAGGTCAATAATCAATTATAGATACCAAGACATAAACGCTTAGACGCTTAGGATCAATTTGTTATTGACAGTACACGTAGATGGCCATCCATTATGGCGGACTATCTTCAATCGAACGTCAATACAGTACAGACGGCTACAAAGGGACTAATCCATAAATTGCAGGACAACACCGCTGTCTCACAAAGGACGTACTTAGCGTCTGAAGATAGTGGGCTGTACTACACGGCAACATATCAAGCCATTGCCAGTATAAGCTGGTTTCGCATTGCATGGCAATCCCATACATTGCGTGGTCATCTTATGCTAGCAATGTATAACTTGATGTGAAGCGTATACTTCATTACTATAGGTAGTAACGTAATTATAGCTAGTATGAAGTGGATGGCTAGGAACACTTGTATAGGATGGATGCGACGACGACGCGACGATAATTATGGGTATTATTAAACAAACTCATAGATACACATTCAGTGACAAAGACACAGTCAGTGTTTATTTCGAATAAAAATACAAAAGTGCCAAGTGCGAGTCGAACTCGCGCACGTAGGGTTCCGTACCACTATACATCTAAATAAATGTTTTTCTTAATACTTTATTATTTTGAAGTTGATTGAATGAAATGTACCTAATATGCGGTTTACGATTTATTACGTATTAAAAAAACTAATTATAAGATCTCGTTCAAACCAATTTTAAGTAGAAGTTTGCATGGTAATGTACATCATTATATTATTTTTACATTTATCATTCCCTTATTTAAGAAGGTTCCACTTTGGTTTGGCACAAAGGTTCCCTCGCGCAAACTATTCAGTTAAAAAAAAAATTTATTAGAAACCTCAATATCATTTTTGAAGACCTATCCATAGATACCCACACATATATTATTATTATGAGTTTGATGAAAAGGGGTTTGGGTTCCGTTTTTTGCCATTCGGCAACGGGACCCTAAAAAAGGACTGCCATTTAGTTATATTACAAAAGTTGCTATTTTGTGCGTAATTTAATGATAAAATATTTTTACCATACTTTCGTACTTTAAAATAGATTCACCCATCAAACTTTGAATGATCATAAAATAATTTAATTTCTAGGATTTGTTTTAGGTTTACCGATATTTCGATAAGGTATTCTATATTTTACTAAATTGATCTGTCACCATGCTAATGGTGTATGTTGTTCTAGAAAGGCTTTTTACGCACCTAGATAGTGAATTAAAATATAAATAATAATACATACATTTAATCTGACACAAATATAATATAGGGTTAAATATTGAACTTTTAAAGTATTCTCCGATCTTTTTGTTAAAATCAAAGTATTCGAACTTGATTAAAGATATTTAATTATCATTTTAATATCAAGCATTTCAAACAAACAGATTCATCATTGAACTGTACAAAGCAAGAATCCATGATTAAAATTGACCATCAACTTGTACAATTTTCACAAAAGTCGGTCAAATTAAACTCGTAATTGAGATAATTCAATTAATGCTTTCATCAAAAGAAATTAATAAATATATCGCATTATAAAATGAAGCAATGGACCAATAAAAACCTCATTTATTACCGGGTGGTCCCATTGGGATATTATTTGATGTGATTAATTAAAAGTCATAATTAATGAAAGAGCAATATTGTGTGCAAGGTGTGCCCGTTGCCGTGCCGCGTGAAAACCGTGTTACCGTTACGTGGAAATTGTACTGAAATAATTTACATGCATTCCTATGTGGTAGAGGTATAATTAAAAACAGAAACAAAATATTTAAATCAGTATTGAAAGATAAGGTAACCAAAATAGTCTATGTGCCGTTTTTTTACGATTTAGGGCCTTAAGACCAGTCTTATTCTTCGTCGTGTCGATGGCTGAATCAAATTCTATTTGAGTTGCCATCGTGGTAAAAGAATTAGCCGATTCGCTTTTGAGAACTCGCGAATTGCCCAGGGTGCGCCGGACGTAGGGAATCGTTGTGTACGTCACTCGGGGAGGCTCCTTTCATGCACCCCAGACCAGTTTATTAAACGATGACAGAGACACTTTGTTTATAGTTAAACATTTTAGTTTGTCGTAATTTCCACAAAGGAGAAACCTACTAGTTTCGTCGTTGATGAAAACTGTTAAAACTAGTACGAGGCTCCCACTATCGGTGGTAACCACGCCCATTTATAACATGCGTCTTAAAACACTTCCAATTTAGTAATTGTCCGACTTATAAAATCCCTTAAATGAGAGTAAAGGAGGAGTCTAAAGACATGAATTATTTATCAAACTTGCAACTCAATCTAACTCCTTGAAGATTCGGAAGCTGATTAGAAGACCTCCGGCAGTAGAAACATCAAACATAATATTAAAGGATGCAACAAGTTATAACTGCTATTATAAACGCTACATACAAAATTTAATCTGTCTTAAATTTGGCTTCTTTGTACAGAAATTATTTATTTATTGAAGATGGCTTTGCGTTAATAGTGGATCAAAGCTTTTAGGGTGAGATTCTGAAATCTGTTTTAGCCGTGATAAATGTATTGTTTGGTTTATTATTGTCTTTTTAAATAAATGTTATGATTTTTCTTTCCAAAAATATTAAGGCTAACATAACAGCCAAATTATAACAGCGGCCGTGGCGTAATGAATAAGGCATCGGTCTTACGGTCGAGAGGACGTGGGTTCGGATCCTAGCCATTACACCGCGAACGTGAATTTTCTCCCAACCTAACATAAGCGAATTTAGTTTAGCTGGAGTGGGTTAACAAGAATAAATAAAAAAAAAACAATTATTTGAAAACCATTTTTTTTCCTTTTTATGTTGATGTTTAAGAAATACCTACCTTACATTTCTCCTATATTTCTGCTTATAAATATTGAAAAACACATATTGTGACATTTACCTTTACAATATATTTAAACTATTTTCTTGTTTATATCATCAGTTCAGTTGGGCAATATTGAAATCTAAATCAAAAAATTATGTAGGTAAATTCAAACTTTAACCAGTCTTTAGTACCGTTTTAGTTTTAAATATCATAATAATTTATTAACTGTCACGCTGAGGTGTTATTTCCAAGTGCATGTAGACCGTCTACCTGATATTAACCTTACGGTTAAAGCTAGATATAATAGAGCAATATGTTCGTGTCAGGCCAACTATGGCCACTATACAATATTCTTACACTAACCAGAACTTAAGAGGTAGTTATGCTCTTTACCAATTGCTTTGATGTCCTAGTTTTAAAATTTCAGCGCTTAAGTTATAATTTATGTGATTACAAGAACATTTTTCATTAGTAAGTAGTAAAAGTGGTACCAAAGTAAAAGATCTAATATACTTACTTACATTATAATCAAATTGTAAATAAGCCATGTTTGTAGATTGAAGATATTTAAGAAAAAATAACTTTATAACAATAGTAGAAGCCAAAACGTATTTGTTTTAATTTTTGTATTTCCGTTGTATATTTTTGCGTATCACGCAAACACATGCATGAAATTGGAAGCGGTTTCCACAGTTGTGTAGCTTCAGATTCAACTTAAAAACTGGTATATTGATTAAACCTTGAAGAGGTAAATTAAGGGGTGTAAGTTTATATGGAGGGTTCGTCTTTTTTGAAGTAAATTGCATGAAATCTGCATTTAGATAGATTCCTTTTTATATAGATAACGATAACATATAGATAACGTTTTTTAATGTTAGGTAGAATCCGTAAGGCAGTAAATTAAACATTACTAATTGAGTAAATTATCACGTGTATTACAGAAATGTCTCATTTTTGAACATTTGCATGAAAATATCGAATTAAATGCGGACGAAGACGCGTGCAACAGCTAGTTAATAATATGATACAAACACAATAAAAAAGCCGATTTATATATTATTATTTTTTGCACCTAAAACTCCAATTCGTCTGGGGAAAAGATCGATTCGAATCATCAATACATGCCAATAATATTTTAGTATAATAAAGCACAATAAACGTACAAATCTTCAACTTAGCAACGCAATGTATGTGAAAATAGGCCAGTAATTTTGTAATAGTTTCATAACTTTTTATAGAGCAACGATAAGACAATCTATACTAACAAATTAAAGATAATTGATATTCTTGTCAATCATAGCGAGAATGCTATCAATAATTAGCTAATTTTATCAACTGCGATCTAATTTCGATATCTGATCCTATGAGTTGCGCAATCTTAGTTGGTTGTGAGACATATTTTTTGTAGTGATGAACGATAACGAATACGATATTCGGACACTATCGACGAAATGCCGAATTTTTCTTTTTTCAAAAAAAAATATCGGTATGTTACTAAGTTAATCTTAATAATTAATTTATTCATAATTGTAATCAAATGTATTGATTAAAAGTGAGAAAAATATTTTTTATTTTTTTACGCTTGTAAACTTATAAAACATTTTTTGAACCATTAGTAGAGCCCAAATTGAAAATCTAATAAACACATTCATATTTTTAAAAACCGGCCAAGTGCGTGTCGGGCCACGCGCAGTAGGCTTCCGTAGCTAGTCGTAACAACATATTTCGACTTAAAAGGGATTTACTATCTGTATTAAACAAGTAACATCTTCATACAAGTCATTACTTTCAAAGGTTTTTGTAATTTGCACGAATTATTCTAAGTAACTGCATTTTACACTTTGGACCCCAATTACTCTAGAACTAATTAAGTTAAAGTAACCAGATAAATAGCGTCCTTCAGATAGGAAATGTTTGTAGTACACGAAACCAGCTAGCACGTATGACGAGATGTATGAATGTTAAGGAAGCGAAAGAAGTATGTAAGGAGCGAAGCACATGGCGTTCCATCGTCTCTGCCTACCCCCGTGGGATAAAGGCGTGATTTTATATATGTATTATGTATGTTTATTTATGTTTCAAGAATTTTGAACGAAATATTCTGAGTAACTGCATCTGACATTTCGGACCCCTATTCCTTTTGAACTAATGAAGTGAACTTATCCGCTATAGTTTTCCTTTAAAGTTCATTACATGTACTACCGACACAATTTTTTTCAGATTTTAGGATCCAGTAGTTTAGCTTTTAGAGGGGGGGGACGCCCTACTCGAATAAAAATTTGCTCTTTAAAGTTAATTATCTCGCAAACGGATCCCTAAATCAAAAAACTGTCTTAGCAACCCCTAAACGTTTTTAAAAGTCCTATCTAACAATACCCCACACTATGGGGTAGGCGACAAAAAAAAAAAACATCCCTACTTTACATGTCCCCTACATGTAAAGTAGGGATGTTTTTTTTTTTAAGCTACCTGAAAAAAAAATATTTTCCAAATTTTATTCTACGACTTTCTTTGTTTAGTTAACATACATGTTTATGCAAAATTTCAGTTTTCTAGCACCAACGGTTTCGTCGCTATGCCGTGGACAGACAGACGGACATGGCGAAACTATAAGGGTTCCTTGTAGGTACTACGGAACCCTAAAAAAGGCAATTCGTTCCATCACTAATTTTATTAGAGCAGTGTTGCAACACAGATTACATTCACTCATATTGTAGTTGCTCTTGCAGTTGACATTTTGTTAAACGGATATTTGCATAAATAGCTGAATGGATCGAAAGGCCGTTCGAAGGTAACCGTGTCAACTGGATTTGTCTATCTATTGTAATAATATAAATAGTTTGAAATGGCAATCTCCAAATCTCAGTTAATAAGTTTTTGTGTTTGTTATAATAAAAACTAAAATAACATTTAAAAAAGTGCTATATTGCGACTACTAATTCGACGACCGGATGGCGGAGTGGGTAGTGTACCTGCCTGCGACGCCGAGGTCGTGGGTTCGATTCCCACTTGAGACAAATCTTTGTGTGCATGAACATGGGGGTTTGTCTTAGTCTGAGTGTTTCTATGTATAATATGTATGTATTTACAAAAGAAAAGTATATATTATTATGTATTAGTATCAGTTATTCTAGTACCCATAGTACAAGCTCTGCTTAGTTTGGGACTAGATGGCGTTGTGTGTGAGTTGTGAAATATATTTATTATTATTTATTTAATATAAATAGTTTGAAATGGCAATCTCCTGAAGCTCAGTGAATAAGTTTTTGTGTTTGGTATAATAAAAACTAAATATAGCACTTATTGCTGTCTTATTGATGTCTTTTCCTCGTCATTCATTCCTACGTAGATATATGGCATAGTGGTTCTCGCGCCTCTCACTACAAGATCTTGGGTCCGATTGCTGGATCGGGCAAAGTGTTATTTGTGAACTCTCCGTCAGGAAATTCACAATAGCAGCATGGAGTTGGAATTGTGCCCGGTGGATGTCGAGAGGCTTACCCCCTATCCCATGGGACCAAAAAGTAGCAGGTGAAATATGGGTGTTGTACACCTCTGCCACAGTCTTCTAGGTAATATAGGTGTGATATTATGTATTGTTATGTTCATTCTTACGAAGATAGATAGCTTGAGAAGAAATATTAACCAATGTTTTGAAATAATGTGATTGTTTAAAGTAAAAGTTGTTTTAATTATCCATCAATATATTAACCTTAAAATATTATAAACGTAAAAGTTTAAGAGAATGTGTGGTTGGATGTTTGTTACACCATCAAGCAAAAGCTACTAAGTAGATTTTAATGCAATGCTAACATTAAGGCTACGTTTTACTTCGACGTATCATACGGATGAAGTCGCAGGCTGGAACTAGTAATCTACATATATATATAGCTACTTCTTCTTCTTCTTCTTCGTCGTGTCGATGGCTGAGTCAAATTTTATTTTGACTTGCCATCGTGGTGAAAGGATTAGCCAATTCGCTTTGGAGAACTCGCGAATTGCCCAGGGTGCGCCGGACGTAGGGAATCGTTGTGTACGTCACTCGGGGAGGCTCCTTTCATGCACCCCAATACATCCATAATATAGCTACTAATAACAGTCGTCTAAAAAATAAATCTTTGTTTACAAACTTTATATGCACTCGCTTTTTAGCAAATAATAAATAGCGTGATTTGCATGTATTACTAAAACGCTTTAGGTGTTAAGTAAAACGTCTCGAGACATTTTTATTTTGCTTTTAGAAAAGAAAGGATGACTAATGGCATCTTTTTATATTTAATGCCAGTGTTGTTTGTTGGATTACTCGCTTAAAATGTGGTTTCAAGTCTAGATTGAATAATTTTATTTTATTTTGTGATCTAGCTTCAATGGTTAATCTGAATCTTAATGATATTTTAGGTCTTGATAATAAGGTCTCTTATAAATTAAAGACGTGAAAATTAACTTTTAACTACTTTGTACTTTAATTTTCATAAATAAACAAGTAGTCAGATTTTTTTTTAACACGCTTATATTAGCTTCACCTGTATGTTTGTTTGTTTGTTTGTTTGTTTGTATGTAACCGACTCCTTTGGACTCGATTTTGACCCACTTTAAACGGACAGATTTAATTCAAACTTTCTACACTTGTAAAGAATCAGCGACAATATAATAATTTCATAAATTTATCTCATTATCCTGATTAGGATCGCCAGGATTAAAAAAAAACTAAAAAGTGAAAAATAAATATAGTTTAAAAAAACTAAAAAAACACGCTTTTAAAGCACATCAAACTAAAAAGTGAAAAATAATTCTTATTATAACCTGAAAATAATAATAAACGAAAAATACTAGTACTATTGTGAAAAAAAGCGTGGGTCGCTCGATAGACGAAAAATATGGCACAGAGCGCCCCACGCTTTTTTTCACAATAGTACTAGTATTTTTCGTTTATTATTATTTTCAGGTTATAATAAGAATTATTTTTCACTTTTTAGTTTGATGTGCTTTAAAAGCGTGTTTTTTTAGTTTTTTTAAACTATATTTATTTAACTCTAGCTAGTCTATTTTGTGCTTTAGGTAAAACTTTATAGCCCTCAAAATATCCATTACACTATTATCAATTGTCGTAGATGAAGGCTTATATATTAATATAGAGATTACCGACTTATAAATACTCTTCTTCACATCCAAAAACTGTAGTTCTTCATAAATATCTAACACACAATAAACAGACAAATAAGACTAAGAAAATTAATGAAAATGAAAGTGAAATAAGTCTTACTTAGTTACCTATCACTTCAAATCAACATAAATTGCTTAACTCAACTTTAGCTTGCTGTAACTTCTAACGAAGTTTCACGAATTTATCAACCGGACTTAATTATGAATCAAATAATTCTTCTATCTCATTCGGTTTGAGAAAATTGTTGTAAAGATGACAGTTTTTTTATGTAAAAGTCACACAAATACAGGGTGAATGCGTCATTGCGTTTTTTTATTAAAACCAGAGCTTCTATAATGGTCAATATCCATTTGAACCGATTCAATTATTTTTTTCCAATAAACAAATTTTTACCTTTGCTGAACAATTTGGATGATCGCAATGTTAATTTTTTCCAGAAATGCAAAATATTATTTTTCGTAATAAATAGATATTGAATTCTTTGGAAATGAAAACTGACTATGTTTGTTGTTTAAATAAATGTTGCTCATCATGGTGGTAGTATAATTATGTCATGAACTTTTAAGGAAAACTGTAGTGCCTACGTTAATTTCATTAGTTCTAGGGTAATATTGGCCCAAATTGTAAAATGCAGTTACTTGGAATTGTTTTATTATATATAATTTTTTTTATTGTGGGATAATAAACAGCTACAATACATATTATTTATAACAACTTAGTATGGTAGAAGATGTTGACAATATTTCAGCCCACTGCATTATCCTATAGTTCGTACAAAATAAAAAAAACCTTCGAAAATTATGACTGACAAACTACAGAACCCTATCGCGCGTATCCCGACACGCACTTGGGCAGATTTTTTATGCTACGACATTGTTAACTTTTAAAAATATATTAATAAGATTATTTCAATACAATTTACACTGAGTTCCTTTAATGATGGCATCCTGTTTAAAAACTAACCGTGTTAACAATGCTTCATTTTTATATTACACGTCTTGCCTTTTGTCAATGACTATGCAAATAAAATATGCTTTGAAGAAAAATTTTACCACCAGAAAAACAAACTAAAAACTGTACTATCACGTATTCTTATTCTGTGCTATCACTAAAGTAAAAACAACGTGATTTTGTTACATTTAAAGCAACCACATAAACAAAGTTAACGGTTGCAATGAAAACATTCACATGGTGTTTTTATCTTAAAGTCTTTATATTTCTCTCTTCTAACCTGTTCCTTGGCCGAGATTAACAATAGCTGCAGGCTGTCCACCTCTTTATAGCCACTTGTATCTAGAAGTAAGTTATGAGAGTCGAGCGGCCGCAGGATGGTAGTATGCAAATGAGATTAAATTATACGGGTTTTATACTGATAATCTCTTTGTTTTATACCTTTATTTTGCTTTTTAGTTAAAAATTATGTTTTAATAACGTACGTTTTATTTTTATTTTAATTATTTTGTTTATATTATAAGAAATTATTTCTTTATGAAAGTTTTGATTAAAGTGTCTTAGAAAATTAAATAAATTTCATAAATTTAACATGCCATAATTTTTTATTTTTTTTGTATACTACTCCCACAGCAAACGAACGTGTAGTCCACCTGATGGTAAGTGGAGTACAGCCCATAGTCATCAACAATCCACAAAAGCAGATTATAGATGCGTCGCTGCAGCTGAGGACTACGGTAGGCCCTGAAATTACTGGCATATGAGGCATAACCTCATATGCCAGTAATTTCAGGGCCTGATCTCACCACCAAACCGGAACACAGTAATGGAAGCACTACTATTTGGCGGCAGGTTAGAGGTGAGACGGTGGTGCGGCCGCCCTCGAGCTCATTCACAAGAGTTCAAAACAACAAATACAAGTGTTCTACTTTAATGCAAAATATTCGTTACATCAAATTGTTCAAATTAATAAACTCACTCTGTCGCTTTTACCTTGTACCAAACTAAAAAGCCGTCCACAAACATTCGGTTATGTCTTTATGTCCTCACAAAATGTCTTGTGCTTTGAAACGTTGCGGCATGCCATAACGGCTTCAAATATCCATGAGACTACCTCCTGACCGGTGTCTGTGTTAAGACATAACTGAGGCTTTAGAAATTGTGGGAAACACATTAAACTCGACATTTTGATGAATTTTATTGCAAATTTGAATTACCTGACTCATTTAATTCTGAATCATGCTGTAGATGACAATAAGAGAAACTGTTTATTATGTTATTTTAGGGGATATATTTTACCTACTTTCAGAGTGACTAATTTACATTGAAAGGTTTAAAGGAGCTTGTGGTTAAAGTTTTGATTACACAATAGGTAGCCTGATTCCGAATTAAGACATTTATTCTGAAGTATCATTGTTGTCTGATTCTCACAGTTAAAAGGTCTTAATGAGACGTTTGAAGATGTTTATGGCTAGATCTCGCAAGAAATACTTCTTATGTGGCTTTAGGTTTGTTTGTGTTGCAGCATATTTTACTTAGCAGATTTTTTGCGCGCCAACGTATATAAATATAATTTTTTAACACATTTCGCATAATATTATTCTTTCCGTGCGAACTAGGTCAAAATGATGATAATATAAGATTATTCGGGATGTGAATTTCTGAATATGATTAAAAATGTAAAATTATATTATATTTATAATATATTATAAAGATTTCTGAATTCGGGCTAAATCAACCGAAGATATCCTTGGTTTGCGATTTACTCGGCAGATTATGGTTCCCACTGATCTAAGATTATAAATAAGCCTCCCGATTCCTTTTAAGTAGTCAAGGATTAGAAATGAGAAATATATTTCCGGTAGTTATATTAAACGTGTGGTTTATTTACGTTTTGCGATAAACAAAACAAAAGACACATTAATCTACTTTCTAATATGTTAAAAGAGATAAATGACTGTATTTTTGCACTTTTGCAAATTGTCACGTATTGATGACCATAATTTTTAACTCATACAAAAGTAGGTATAACGGTAGTCATTATTTTATGACAGTTCATAATTGATTTTTTGCTTATGTTAAAAGGTTATGACTAGCAATTACGAAAAGTGTGGGAAGCTTCACAGAAATGGTATGAGAGATGGGTCATTATAATATTATTTATTTTATAAACTACTTGCTGGTGCCTATGAACAAAACCTGCCTCATCGGTGTAGTGGTTAGTGTATCGCCTCTCACCACGAAGTCTCGGGTTCAATCGAACAAACTGTGATTACGAAATTTTATGTCAGGAAATTCTTAAATAGCAACAGTTTTCATAAAAAAAAACGTTTTTTTTTATGAAAATATGTTAAAATATGTCGGACATTGACGCTGACACTTGCTTCCAACTGCGACCTTTACTAACATTATTATGTAAATGTTATATGTAAAAATGTAATATGTGTACATACACTTGTTACATTTTTTGTGCAAAAATATGTCAGTCATACTACGCTCCGGTCAACTGCGACCTGTAAGGAGATTATAGGGGGAGTTAAAATCTTTTCTTAGTGCTCCCCTACACCTTCCATCAAATACACATGTTTTATTTTAGCTTACCGCATTCAGTAGTTTAGGTTGTGCAGATTGTTCCCTTTTTTTCCCTAGGGGAGGAATTTCCAAAAATCCCTTTATAATGCGCGCCTACGTCATATAAGAAACCTTTGTGCTATTCTAGGCCCAGCGATTTAGGCTCGTGCGTTGATGAATCAGACAGTTATATAATTCAGGTAGGTCAGGCAAATAATTATATAAGTCTAGAAGATTACACTAGCTGCCAAGTTATTCTCAGGATACCTTTAACATTATTACTGTTTGATTAATCTTCACAATTTTGCTTAGGGCTTTGTCGTTACACTTTGATTGTGTTAAAGCTAGAATAATATTGGTCATTGAGAGCCCTGGTATTTATAATGTTCAATAAAAATTCTGTGGTTTCAGTAAACTTCTGTGGTACCATAATTTTGACGTATCACTTTTAAAAATATGAACAGGTATACAACAGCTGAATACAACAACCAGAAAATTAAAAGGCCAAAAGAATTACGTATAAAGCGAAATTGTATATCATTATAAGTTCCTCTCATATTACTTGTACCAACTTTAAAGGACCGCGAGTGACACAGTCGATTCGTTGCGTAAACTGGGCCTTTGCCTAAGGCAGCATTCATTAGTGGGCCAATTACGTTCTTCAAAATGTTGGATGATTACAGAGAGACGCACCCGGAGGCTGGACGTCCAACAGATGCCGTTCGCTCTTTGTTTCAACGGTCGTCTTGGAGCTGAAATTTTGACAAGCTTTTGAAATACGAGCTTGAAATGGGAACACGAAGGGGACAGATGACGTTCATCTAAACGGAACCTTACCAATTGGAGACTTTCAACGCTTAATAGTAGTTGTTTGTTTCTTGGAGACAAAACATTTACTTAGTAGAGAAAACGTTCTGGGATTTCAATAATTACGGTGTCATTAGCTGAGATTATATTGCATGCATTTGGAACGGTCAGTGGCTACCCCGAGGCTACGCGCAAAAATACACGCTTTGGAAAGAGATTATAATCTTGAGCACGGATGCAAAACATTGTAGCTTAAAGTCAAAACTATGTTGCCAATGACAAACAAGTAATTAGAATAAAGGTACTTTACTTCGACATTTAATCACATTTATTTCCGTTCTACAAAAAGGAACAACAATTTGCGCAAACGACAAAATAGTTGTTACAAATGATTTCTGAACTAAATTACGAAACATACGTAACTTTAATTAACCTAAAACAATATAATTATATAATGCAAAGTCAACCTTTCGAATCCATTCCAATACATTTGTAATTAAAGAACAACAAATTAATTATGCGAGATATTAGTCTGACAGATTGACAAAAGCAAATTAAGAAGCCTGAATTTACGAACATCATTGACCTAAAAAGTTCCCATGGAACGTTGCTCAAACAATTAATGAAAGCTAATAATTAATTTTATAGATCTGAATAGACATGCCGTGATGCAGTAGCGACGCAATCTATTATATTAAGTGCTTTTGAAAGCAAGACGATTATTATAAGAAACGTCGTTTGAATGAAACCAATAATTTTGTCCTCATCAAGCTGTAGTAACTGAGCGTAATTACGCGTAATGCCTCTAATAGGTGGTACAATTATGCAAGAGTAAAAATTATACTTTTGTGCACGTATGCACTATGATATAATATTCGAAGTGGTGAGTCAATTGTAGAATGTACTTTTTATTTCTTTGTACAATTTAATTTTGACGTTGAAAAGTTGTACTCTGAAGTAAATTGTCCTTAATTAATTAATATAACAATATCATAATTAGACAACTAGATAATCTCGACAAACTAGTCGTGGTTGGAAAGGTGTAAGGAAAAATACCACGTGGCCGATCATCTAGCCGATCGATGGTGTGACCAAGTCACCACTCACACTGGGCTCCCGGTTACAACTGCTATTAGAGAAGCCGAAAACAGGTCAAGATGGAAGGAAATAACTAAGAGAGCAATGAAAGCCTTTCAAGGGCACGACCTTCAGCAATGAAGAATACGAAGAAGAAGAGATCATAATTAATTCAAAATATTTGGAATATTTATTTTTTTGAAAGATTGTCCTTCCTTATAAATAAAACTGCGAAATAAACACATAAAGCAGCCGCTTTATGTTTGTGATGTCTGCCTTCAGTCTAAGTATTCAAGACTAACTTAATAAAGCAAGTTTCGCAACTTAAACACAAAGCACTATAGTTTCGCGCTTAAAATACTTTTAAGTGTAGGCTAAAGTTATTTTCCGAGTGTTAAGCTGTTTCCATAATGTTATAACGTCCTGTTTTAATTTTATGTAGTTTTATATTATATACTTGCAATAAAATATTATTTATTTTTATAATTACATTAGTTTCGTGAGTTCTTTTTTGTAAGAAGTTAAAAAACATGACTAGGCTTACATTGCTGGATTGTACAATCTTTTTACCGAATAAAATACTGATATTTTTGTTCAAAGTCAAATTGATAACGACTCGGCAACTGTAGGACGTCTCGAAATCCCGTAGTAAAGATTATATTAATATTATTAAAACCGACGTGAGGTTAAGACATTATTATTGAGAATACGGGCTACTCATGTTACTTTAGCCGGGATATGCCGACTAGTTTCGAATCTAGTACGTAGGCAAACGCGTGCAGGCAGTGCGAGACGTCGCGCGGAGGCAACGACAGGCGATAAATAGCCCAGTTGATGAATCTACGTACTAGATTCGAAACTAGTCGGCATATCCCGGCTAAAGTAACGTGAGTCACCCGTATTCTCAATAATAAATATTATCGTATGTGTCGTCTTAGCGCTCCTATAAAGTGAGGTTTTCAGATAGTTCGTACCACATTCAGACCAACGTAGGTGAATAATAGAACATCTTCGGCTATAGCGGTATAGTTTCAGACAAAAGTTTAACCGACTCTAACAACTTTATTATGCACTGCGAAACTTCGTGGCCATGTTTGGTTTGATTTTACGATGCTGGCATATTAGTCAGCATTATATTATTTTCTACATGTCATATGTATTTTATACACAATTCAATATTATTTGTGGTTAAAAAAGTTCAAAATCTTGTTATCGGTAATTATTCGCATTTTTTTAAAATTACAATTACACCAATTATGCCAAATGACAATAATGTGAAAAAAAACGTAACGTGTTGTGAAATGTAATTATCTTCTTCACATCACGTGATATCGCACGACCCATCTTGGAATATTTATTTCATGAGCACCTGACACACACGGTCCAGTTCAAACGACACTTGCTACCACCGTAATCTTGGCGGCCGACTGACATGTCGTCGCGGCCGGTAGGTAAGAGCGCGGTACAGCGGTTATGGTCAAGCTATAATAATTAAAATCAGAATATTTCCTATATTTTAAAATTCAAAACGCAAAATGGAGCATTTTCATTTGAGATGACAGACCAAGTTCGCGAAAATATATATCCCAGAAGGGTATGGCAGTGGTGTCCAACACCCACATTTCACCTGTTATGTTTATATAGATAGATAGATAGATAGAGTAATCTTAATTGTACACCAATATTAACAAAGAAGTTTATTATGTAAACAAATGCACTTAAAAATTATGTTGCACAATGGGCGGCCTTATCGCTATAAGCAATTTCTTACAGGCAACCTTAGGATGGACAAGTAAGTAATGAGCAAAGTTATGGGCAGTTGTTGGTGCGTTAATTAAAGAAGAAAAGAAAAATAAAGTAAAATGAAACGTCATGATAATGACAATGGAGATTATAAAATATAGATAATACAGAAATTAGATTTATACAAAGATTAGATTTAGATCCCTTGGGATCACCATTCTCTGGGCACAATTCTAACCCCGTGCTGCTTTTGTAAATTTCTTGACGGATAGTTTAAAAAAAAATATTAAATAAAATACATAGATACATACATTACATTAGCAGCCCTGTATCTCACACATGTCCCATTGCTGGGCTCGGGCCTCTTCTCATGATGAGAAGGGTTAGGCCATTGTCCACCACGCTGGCCAAGTGCGGATTGGTAGACTTCACATTACCTTCGAGCACTTATTAGGCACTCTCAGGCATGCAGGTTTCCTCACGATGTTTTCCTTCACCGTTATCGAGCGATAATTTATATGACAAATACACACATATCTTCGAAAAGACGAATCTTAACGAATTATTGACAGAGGTGTGTGCATGAAAGGAGCCTCCCCGAGTGACGTACACAACGATTTCCTACATCCAGCGCACCCTGGGCAATTCGCGAGTTCTAAAAAGTGAATTGGCTAATCCTTTCACCACGATGGCAAGTCAAAATAAAATTTGAGTCAGCCATCGACACGACGAAGAAGAAGAAGAAGAGGTGTGTGCCGTGGGTTTGAACCCGAGACCTTTGACTTAGCAGTCCTACGGTCTCCCACTCGGCTATCGCTGCTTAATAAAATACTTAACTACAAAAATAAAATATACTTCGACCGAACCGGGAATCGATACAACGACATCTCGCGGTGAGAGGTGAATACGCTAACCACTAGACCATCAAGGCAGTAAATAAATTCAAAATAAATGTCGTGGGTTCGATTCCCACTTAAGACAAATCTTTGTGTGCATGAACATGGGGGTTTGTCTTAGTCTGGGTTCCTATGTATAATATGTATGTATTTACAAAAGAAAAAGTATATAATAATATGTATAAGTATCAGTTATTCTAGTACCCATAGTACAAGCTCTGCTTAGTTTGGGACTAGATGGCATTGTGTGTGAGATTTATTTATTTATTTTATAATTGTTAATCACAAAATTTATTGACCTCAAAACTTTAGAGGCCGACTATCTATTTGTTTACTCCATCTTTACTAAAGCCGCTTCCCTTAACACCTTTTCTATTTGACCATTACTAAAGATAACACATTTCTGTTTACTGATTTCGTTCACCGATCGAACACCAATAATATTGACACCTCTGTCCAAATACATGCAGTGACTACTATTCTCGTGTCAACATGCACTAATGTTCGGTTATCTGTTTGATTTTTGTATTTGGTGTTAAGGGATTTTTAGTGTCGTGTGATATTTTTTTATTGGATGTGTGCGACTACTTTGTAGTCCAACTTTAGAAGAATAACGACGATAAACGAACGATAAAACTAGGTTTTTTTAAAATATGTACTCTCATAAATGTGTAGTATTTAAATTATTTCCAGTGCGACGCAAAAATATTTAAAATATTTTTCATTTGGCAGAGTTAATGCATTTTACCAACTCTAAACAGCTAGGAATTCAGGGGATGCAAGCACCAGGGGACGGGGCACCGGGGACGTTAAAACTAACCCGTCGTACAGTGCTGGTGCAAATGCGGTCGCGCGTAATATTCATAGAAATAAGATGCGAAAACGTCGTGAACTTGCACTCATAGCACCTAGAAGATCAAATGTGATTTACTAATAGAAGAATAAATTCAGAATTGAGTTTACCCCCTACAAGCAAACAAACAATTTTACCTCAATCATTTTAGTGAAGATTAGGTACACACATTATTAATTTAACACAGATCCTCATGAATATCAACATTTTACCACAATCTTATTCTTCTCTCATACCTACCTCTTTACAATATATTTTATTTTATGTACAACTGGTAGGCTGACCTTGGCGACCATTACCGTTTTACTGCACCTGACAGCTTGTAACAGCTGTCATAGATGTATGACAACCGGAAGAAACAGTTTACTTAGGTTCAAAGCATGATTGTGAAGACAGTCATTCAAGGTCTTTTCGTGATTTTTTATAAGTTACTAAAAATACGATCAAATAAGGTTTTATAAAACTTCATAAAATTACTTTCTCGTTTGTGTGGCAATATTTCCAAATTGACCATGTATGGAAGCGGTAGTTTCAACAAATGTCGCTATCTCGCATCCACCCTGAATATTTTTGAATGTTCAACATTCATAATACTATACTGCCACACAAACATTGCCATTTATGAACAGTAAGTAGCAAAAAGTTAGCTTCTTAAAACAATAAAATTACTAACACAAATTCCAGTATAGAATATATTGCCTATTAACCGTAAAATATACCCTGGTTTTGGCGTAAAACTGTATTACCAAACGCAATAAGCGTCGTTTACAATTTATATAAGGCAATGTAATAACTAAGGCAACAGCCTACGCCAAGTGAAATCAAATCTGCTTATAATTTAGTGCCACTGAAAACAAGTTAATTGAATTATAATTTATAGGAACATTTGAAATTCTATCTGTGTGCTTAAGTTTCCTTTGATGCTGGTTTGAAATGCTTTATGATTACATTTATTAGCTTTTGTCTTTCGAAAAAAGGGAGGAGTTACTCAATTCGATAGTATTTTTTTTTGATTACACGAGACTGATTAGTTTGCATTTACCAGTCAGCATTTCATATTGCCTATGTTTTGTGTATTGTAGTTAGTTAGTAAAAACTGTATTTTAGACCAAGGCATCGTCAATAAATCGGTAAGATTCGTCTTTTCGAAGATATGTGTGTTTTTATCATATATATTATCGCTCGCTAACGGTGAAGGAAAACATTGTGAGGAAACCTGCATGCCTGAAAGTGCCTTATAAAAAGTACTCGAGGATGTGTGAAGTCTACCAACCCGCACTTGGCCAGCGTGGTGGACTATGGCCTAACCCTTCTCATCATGAGAAGAGGCCCGAGCCCAGCAGTGGGACATATATATTAGATACAGGGCTGCTATTATTATGTATTGATTATTTATTATTTGTGGTTAGCGTTTACGTATCTCGCGACTATCCCGGACCTTTGGATGGCATGCGTGGGACAAACAGCGCAGTGGCCTTTGCGCAACGCGTTGCGCAAAGGCCACTGCGCTGTTTGCCCCACGCGTCAACGCTTTTTTATCTAAATGTGATGGGACACAAACCTATTATTATCACTTGAATAAAAATAAATCAATTAACTACTTAACATTATGATAATCCGAAGAAACGTTATTGTCTTTGGCTATCTTTTCGTGTATGCAATACTAAAATGCACTTATAAAAATGAAATAATATAATGCAAAATATACAAATACTACTACTCCCTCAATGGTCTAATCGTTAGCGTGTACGCCTCTCACCGTGAGGGTATAATTCACGGGTTGGGCAAAATGTTATTTGTGAAGTTTCTGTCAGATAATTCCCAATAGCGATTCCCGATATACGAAGTTGGTATTGTGCCCGGTGGATGTTGAAAAGCTCAACCCCTATCCTATGGGACCTAAACATAACAGGTAAAATGTGGGTGTTGTACACCTCTGCCACACCATTCTTAATAATATAGGCGTGATGTTATGTTATGGTATATAGAAATAAACTAAAACTTAAGCTTGTTAATTTCATGACTGCTATTCTCACGCCGCGCGCCTGTGTCACGATCTAAAGCAGGGATTCCCAAAGTGGTCGATATCGACCCCTTGGGGTCAATATCGGTTTCCTAGGGGTCGACATAAACGAAAACTGATTTTGGGGGTCGACGAGGTCTAAAAATCGACCCCTATTAAATTAACACAAGTTCTTATTGAAAACTTTCAAGATTGGTAGGTAGGTACTGAATTGTTTATGTTGTGTTACGTGTACTAAGAATAATTAATATTTTTGAAGGCAATAGCATTGTTGTACAGTAAAGTCTCAAGTTCGTACAAGATGAAAAACTCGGCAAGTCAGTTTGGACAAGTTTGTGCAAGATAATGAGTTCGAGCGTTCGACCTTAAAAGTAGGTAATTTGGCCATGGGGGTCTGAGGTAACAATTCATTTTGGAAAAGGGGTCACTTGTCCAAAATAGTTTGGGGATCCCTAATCTAAAGCTTCAAGTAGTTTTTAAGAAACCAACAACACATTGTATACTGTGTCGCTACTGTAGCATAATAAATATCTCCAAAGACTAGAGCCAAACATTTTTAACGTTATTTTCCGAACAAAACATCAGCGCTCCTTGAAACAAAAGCAATAATCCCCTTGTCTTACTCAAACGATTTTCGCGTTCACAATAGACTGAACAACTGATAGTAACTTGGAGGCACTAACATATTATATCGGAATTCATTGCGCCTTGCAGCATTGAAATACAATAGACAATGTACGTAAAGAGAATAATAATATTTTATATTTTATTTTATTATCGATTAAGGCATCTGATTTTATCAGCAGTTAGTGTTACGAAGATTATGGTGTAATAAAGGCTGAGCTGGATCGGGAATCGTCTTTGTTAGAATGGAATCTTAGATACGAGTAGTTGGATAGATATAAAGTGTTCAATTATGGGTACATAAATTCAGAGATATAAATAAACTGTTACCATAAGGTAAAACGAGCTCTGGACGTCTGTTATGCTTTCTCAGATACTTCATAAAGATTACAATCTAGTCTAGCTATAAAAATAGAGTCTACCTAATGAGTAACTTAATTTTGGCCTAAGCTACTAAATTAATTAATATAAAGAATGTGTCCATTAACCCCTATCTTATGTCTCCCCCTGTCTCTATTATCGAAACTGACAATTTGTTCTTGTGTTCTTGTCTGCTTTCTCAGCTCAGCAAATTTTAATTGCTATGAATATAAGAACATAAATTATATTTTATCAGTACAAAACAGTTGGTTGGCATACTCTGTACCAATATCAGAGAGAGAAGAATTGAGCTCGAAAATGTAATTTACAAATAACATAACATAACATCACGCCTATATTATCCAGAAGGGTGTGGCAGAAGTGTACAACACCCACATTTCCCCAGTTTAGGTCCCATGGGATAGAGGGGGCCTATTATTGTGCACAATTTCAACTCCGTGCTGCTTGAATTTTCTGAGGGAAAGTTCACAAATAATACTTGCCCGACACAGGAATCGAACCCGAAACCATTCGGTGAGAGGTGCATAAGCTAACCACTTGAACATCAAGGCAGTTTAAAAAAATATTTGTGAATTTGACATTTTGGAGATCGATTTCAGTCTCTTTTATTTTGGTACAGAGTATAGGTAAGAAGCATAAATTATCGGGCATATTTTTTTTCTAGGCTATCCACTTATGAACAGCTTGTCATTATAGTTTAGAAACGGATACTAATTAATAAACGGTCATAATAAAAATGTTTTTTATAGTTGTTTGCACGATACCTTTGCCTAAAATAAAGTTGTTAAAATTTTGTCTGTCTGTCTGTCTGTCTGTTTGTATCGGCTAATCTTAAAAGCAAGCAGTAAGTTTAAACGCGGGCAAAAGCTGGTTAAGAAATAACGATATATTTTACGTAAACATAAAACGGGGAATTGAAAAGTACAAGCTACTTCATTATACCTGGACATCGCACACTTCAGTACGGTATTGAATATCACTCGTTTTAATAGCCAGTAAACAGCCAGACTGCTCCTGTTTTATGTAAGCTGGGGACTTGAGAATAATTAATTCACATAGAAATGTTGGTTAATTTGTAAAGATATTCAAAATTTATTTTCGTAGTAGGTTCTTTATTTTAATGTTTTAGCGGTATTGATCAAACGTGCCAAATATAAAGTGATTAGATTTTTTGTGTACCCATGTTTTAAAAATAAATAATGTCATTTATTTTGTATAATAAAATCGTTAACTTGGTGAGTTACAATCACCTTTTTAATATTAAAATAAATATGTTTAGGGCCAGTTTCTGAGGTTCCGGATAGATCTTATGCGACCCATAAAATATAACCTAGCTGAATTTAAAAGTGGCCCAAGTTATACTTGAAAAAGGAACACAGCAGTCACTTTCATTTGTGTGTGTTATATAGGTATTTTGAAATTGGGTCTTAATCTTTTAACAGTTGATATTAAAACATTATTTTAATTCATAAGAAAAATATCTCCAAACACTGTTTTTTTAGTGTTGCGGAGTGTTTTATGAATAATGTCAGCTTTTCTAATTTAAATATTTACACAAAATTATTTTAATTTAATAAAAAAAAATCAAATGAATTTTAATTTATTAAATTTTATGCGTATATTATATTCATCTTATGTATCGCATCATAGAGATGGTAAAAGATTTTAAGATAGTATCATAAACGCTTCTACATAAAGTGTGTAAAAAATTACATAAAACACGGTCGTTTATCAACTCTCTACATATCGCGATCATTAAACAGGCAGTGTGGAATGCTAACCTGTCTTAGCATAACATCTAGTTCGTATATCTTTCTATTTAGTAACTACCCTATGTTTTCTAGTATGTTAAGTGTTTTTTTCTTCAAATTATGTTCCTACTATCAGTCTTATAGATTTATGAGTTAATTCATTAATTAAATTATTGTGAATATTTTCCAAACTGTTAAAGTGAAAAATCGCTTGATAGCTTATTTCAAATGTCGTTTAAGCAAAATAATAAAACTTATTGATAGTGACAATTTCAAACGAAACATTAATTTGTCAAATTGATCATGATCATAGATATTAAAAGATAGTGACGAAATAAATTATAATCTATTGGCCTTTTACATTGTCAAAGACTGTAGATGCATCGATTTAGAGATTGACTATGGTAACGGAAGCAAAATTTTTTCAACTTCGGAATTAAAACAAGTTACTTCACACAAGATTTTAATAGTTATTTGTGCAACGAGAGAGCAAAGTTTAGCGATCAAGCGTAGCGAGTGATTTTAGGTTACAATCTTGAGCGTAATGGGGAATTTAAAATTACGAGATGTAAATAACTTTGATCTCGTGTCTCACGTACAACTTTACACCGCAATAGCTTAAAAAAATACCTATAGTACAAGTTTAGCTTAGTTTGGGACTAGATGACGTGGTGTGAAAGTTGTGTGATATAAAAAAGGAAACAATGAGAAGTTGTGTGTGGTAGAAGAAGCGAGCAGTAAGCAAAACTCAACTTTGATTTGAGCGCGAGTTTTGCTCACTGTTTTCACAGAACAATAAACGACTTTTCGAGATGCTGAGATGAAAAGGTTATTTTAAGTTAGTATAATATAATTGAAATGCGAAGATGTATCACTAGTGAAATATTACATGACGTCACATTACACACCTACGCAAGGTAACAGGTTTCTCCCAAGAAATCTTTGCTTTAAATTTTGTGACTAATTAAATAAGGTTGACTTACATTAATGAATAATATGTATCACGTAGACTATTAAATTCTGCGGTTTTATTATGATTTTAAGGCCTGAATCACGCTGTAGCGTTATTCATATCTGCAAAGTTATTAGTAATTTTGATCAAAATTATACACTATCAAACTGTTCCCATCGTACAAATAACATCTATGGACACTACAATTGTCTCAACAATGACAAGTTTTTATTAAATATAATCGTAATATACTCTTTATTGTACACCAAAAAACAAAAGAAAGATACATTAAAACAAACACTTAAAACAAGTTGCAAAAACGGCGGCGTTCTTCCACACAACCACTTTATTATATTGTCATCATTCTAGGATAATTATAATTATGTTTTTATCACCATGTACCAATATATTAGTCATAGAATTGATTCTTTTTGTTTTCGTTTTGATCCTAAACTTTCAGTCAAGTATTCAGTATTTATTATTCGAGTTTTTTTTTAAAATAGGTATACAAATTACAACAGTGTGGATCTGTCCTAAACATGACTAACTTGTGATCCGCTGGTATAATTTATATGTCACCATAATCCTGTTTAAGTCCGCCATCAACTTATTATCGGAACTTCAATCTGTGACAATTCATTTAGTAAGAAGTATGAGTAACATGGTTGACTTTCCTTATTCGACTTAAAATTAAGCTTTCTATTCTTCTAAAAAGAACTTGACTGTTTCAACTTCCTTTCGATTATTTTTATAGCGTTTAGCTACGCTTAGCAAATTATACTAAGAAGGTGGGCAGATTGTCGCAGGTTCAAATCCTGCTGGTCCCATAATTTTTCAACATTCAAGCCTTGCCCGAGTCTGTGTTTCCGCATGAGTACAATCTGGATCTCTTCAAAGCAAGAGTCAATAGGTATCTCATAGGTAAGCGTGCTCCACCGTAGACCGCATCATCACTTACCATCAGGTGAGATCGTGGTCAAACGGGAGCCTATCTACCATAAAAAAGCACGATTATGAAAAAAACTGGTGCACATAAATACCTACCTACCTATTTTAACATTGAACACGTATGTATTGGAATAATCAATGAATTTATAATTTTACTGCCTCGATGATTTAGTAGTTAGCAGTAGTTAGTTGGTAGTAAGCGCCTCTCATTGCGAGGTCTCGGGTAATTCCCGGGTCGGGCAGTGTCATTTGTGAATTTTCCGTCAGGAAATTCACAATAGCAGCACGGAGTTGAAATTGTGCCCCGTGGATGGCGATAGGCTCACCCTCTATCCCATGTGACCTAAACATAACAGGTGAACTGTGGGTGTTGTTCACCTCTGCCACAGCCTTCCAAGTAATATAGGCGTGATGTATGTTGTTATGTCATAATTTTAATGGGAATAATTGCCTGTAGTTTGCCACAGGCTCGAAAACTTAATACAAGTGCGATAAAGGATCTGAACACGTTTAGCAACATAGTTGCAGTCAATGTGGGATGGCTGAATAATCGCTATAATTTCATACTAATAATAAATAATACCTACTTTAAATATTACATTTTAGCCATTTTGCCATAGCTGTAGCAAAGGTAGATACCATACTAAGAAACAGTTGAAAGAAATATGGGACCAGCAGGATTTGAACCTGCGACCTTACTGCACACCGGGCAGCCGCTTTAGCCAGCCAGCTACGTAAAACGGTATGATACGTAATTTCGTGACATCACATTTGTTCCTATCTTAAATAGGATACAAACCAACATGGCGAATTTACATTCAGCACAATTGTTGTAACGAATGAACGTGTACGTTATTTTAACTTCTAATTGATTAGTATTATTTGCTAAGCATAGCTAAATGCTATAAAAATAAGTACGTGGCAGAGGTTTATAAAACCGAAACTTCACCTGTTATGTTTAGGTCACATGGAATAGAGGGTGAGCCTATCACCATTCACTGAGTACAGCTCCAAATTTGAATGCACGGTTGGCGTAGTGGTAAAAGCGGTCGCCTCGCCACTTTCAACTGCGCTGGTGTTGTGGATTCGATCCCTTCCCGACTTTGTGTGATTGGCAATGATTTGTTTTGACTCTAGGTGTGCTTTGTGTGTGTGAAATGTATGTTTGTGAACACCCCCGCGACACAGGAGTAATCTCCGCTCCTAGTGCGGGCGTAGTATTAAAAAAAAGGTCGTATTCGCTAACTGTTATTGGTTAGCGAATGCTGCAGCAAGGCAGCTAGTTTATTTAAAATTTAATATTTTTTAACATAATCATGCTACAATATTTTTAAATTTATTCACATTTCAAGTAATAAACTCAAAATAAACAAGCCAAACCACACTAATACAGCTACCGCGCCTTAACAACATAGTTGAGTCTATTATTGACCCACTGCTGGGCAAAAGGCCACTCTCATTGATGTTATTATCGCAACGGGACGTAATCGAAGTAATCGGTAGTCTCACTATCTAGTTACTATCTAACTATAGGCTAGAATGAAGTAACTAGGGCCTTGGCTATGCTTGCCTACTTAAACTATGCATATATTTGCCTATGTAATTCTTTGATGATAAAAGTTGTTACTTGACCGGCGAAGAATAATAATGGAATTCAGCCAGTTGTGGCCAGCTTGTCTTGAATAGATATATAGAGATGAACAGAAGCCGAGCCGTATGTGTGTAATTGGAATAAAAGTCCTTGTACTACCTTTTTGGCGTAGCTATGCGAACACTTACCATGAGTTCTTATTGATTATTTTCATAACATTTAGCTATGCTTAGCAAATTATACTAAGAAACGGTTGAAAATCGGACCGGCAGGATTTGAACCTGCGACCTTCAGTACACCGGACAGCCGCTCTAACCAACCAGCTACGGTCGCCTCTTGCCCTTTGCCAAATTTTCTCAACTGTGTATTACGTCATTGTTTCTTAGTTTAACTTACCATGAGATCTTAAAAATACGCCAGTTATAGTAAAGCACAAAGTCCGAAATTGTGCCTGGTAAATGGCAATAGGCACTATCACGCGGAACTTAACAGAAGAAATGAAAGTGGTTAGCATCTCTGCTATACTCTTTGGGGTAGTAGGCTTGATGATGGGCTATGGGTGTATCATCGGACATCGGAGAATCCATAATATTATACTGATTGTACCAGTTATTTGAATTATAAATCAAAATCTCAATAATGCTAAGTTGATTCTCTTACATAATAGCCTGTGAGTCAGCGGTCGCTTGACTTTCTTCATTTTATAAAAGCTGAAAGTTTCCCTGTGTGTGCCTCTAACATAAGAAGGAACGATCACCAAATATGTAATTTGGGTCGCGCTGGCTTTAGGAATTACAAGGAATAAGTCGGCATCTCTTTATGAATACAAAGAGATTGCTCACATAATTAACAATAAAAGTATGAATGTCTTCGCGAAAGTAATATTATTATGATGGTCGAGCCATAAACCGCTCTTAGTCATTAAAAACATGTTTTATGTGATTTTTATTGCTTAATCCAAGAACACATTACAACATAGGTCATAGATATTTCCAAGAATATTTCTGCCTATTAATTAATATTAAGGCAGATTCTCACGAATTTTCGGTTTATCTTTACCACAAACCCAATAAGAAAGAACAATTATATTTGAAGATATATCAAAGATAAAACTTATGCTTTTTATGTGAAGCTAAAAAATGAAATAAAAAATCATGAGGGCAATAGTAACACTGCAAAAATATAATAGTCCTACACTTAGCATATAGCTTGAGGGCTAACTAAAGAGTAGTTTTTATCAGTATTTTTTTCAGCTATATAAAGTTCCCAAAAGTTCTACAACCAACTTTACCTACACAAATTTTACTGAAGCAAACGAAATTAATGTAACAATGTATAGTCAGATTTTCTAGATTAGAACTTCAGGTCTAGAATAAGCGCGCAAGCCTTTGCCGCTCGGAAGCTAATAAACCGTAAAGGTTTAAAGTTTTAATTAAAAAGGCCGGTAATTAGACACGGTCTGTGGATATGTTAATTAATCCAGGAGTTAATTCTTCAAAACAGTGCCATTGTTTCAAAGCCATAAAAATTGCATGCCGCAGTGAAACAATTGTATGGAAGTGCTAGGGAAAAAAAAAGCTTCGGTTTACTATAGGTATGCATCAATGTATCAGAACTTCTAACGAGATAGGCTACTATAACTTATTTACATTTTAAGTCAAGCATGTGGAAAATTGAATTTATTTAGCTAGCAAAACTATCTATCAGTCAGACTGAGATTAAACATCCTATTTTGATCGTCAGTAGTTAGAGAACTTATGTTTGGTTTTTATATTATTATGACAAAAACTATCAATGACTTGAAGGAGCTGAATTTCTTTATTATTCAAATTTAATGTCCTCATTCAAAAAGAATCAATATAACAGAGAAATCATTGTCTTCTTCTAGAACAACGCAACTCGAAATTAAAACGATTTCGTATGACAAAGTGTCAAAACTGGATAGCATTAAAGTTTTAAATATATCACTGAACCGTTTTAGTGTCAAATAGGTTGTCAAAATGACAGTTGTCAGAATGACAGTTATCAAAATGACAGTTGTCAAAATGACAGCTCATGTCAAAATGACAGTTATCAAAATAACAGTTCCCCAAATGTCAGTTGTAAAAATGACAGTTTCTAAACATTTGAATTTCATCTATTTTTACGTCGCCATAAAGTCATATCCACATTCACCTCACGTGAACTATAAAGTACGTTCAAGACACGGTTGGGAGGACTTATTATTGAATTTCACATTGTTATTTACTATTTTTGGTCGTTTGAGCGAAATATTAAGGGTTTCACGGACCCGATCGATTACTCAGCAGGCTGGTAATTAAGAGCCTCCATAATGCCAGCAAAGAACAATGCAGCTACTGAAGGTGCAGTTTTTTGTATTCTTTTGTGTATATTTAAAGCCCTTATTAAGAGAACGTGAGGGAATTGGATAGAACTTTTTATATTATACAGTTTAAGATTGTTTGAATTTTTGCACGGATCAACAAAGATGTATTATATTATTAACTGAATGTACCTAATGGTACTCTAAAACACGTCAAGGTGAATTAATTAAGGATGTCATTATAATGGTCCGTCAAATAAGTCGACATACAGCTTAGTTAGACTCTAAGATTAAACTTTTAAACTTACTTAAATCATATTTTTATTATATTAACCTAACATTGAAGTGATTCAATGTTAGGTTAAAATAATAAAAATCTCGAATCACAGTATTTTTATCGGACTTCTCCGAAACGACTTGAACGATTACCATGTTTTTTTTTATATATTTGGTAAATCAGAGGAGGTCGTAGGGAATTATTTTTTATTCCACTGAGAATTACGCGTGCCTTAGCTAGTATACACATAAAATGTTAGTTAGATGTAACGATACGGAGTTAACATCAGTAAACCAATAACCACTAAGCAACTGAAGCAGTAAATGTATTATTAATATTATTAAAACCGACGTGTTGTGACGGTTACTTTAGCCAGCATATGCCGACTAGTTTCGAAGCAGAGCGAGAAGTCGCGCGGAGGCGACGACACGCGATTAATAGCCCAGTTGATGAATCTACTTACTAGATTCAAAACTAGTCGGCATATCTTGGCTAAAGTTACGTGAGTAACCTGTTTTCTAAATAATGATAAATGTATTATTGTCTACTTCTTTGTCTTCATATTACTGCTACCTTGTAAAAAATTACACTCTAACGTAACATTTCAGGACGCTCCCATTTTAATATCAAACTTAAAAATTAAATTTTAAAACCAGCTGTAAGGGACGCTTGATAATATTACGAAGCGCTAAATATGAACTTAGCTTTAAAGTTTACAATAGCCACAAGAGGGTAGTTAGTAGTTAGTCTCTAAATTTGTCTGCTCTAATAACTACACTAATTTTACTTTATGTTTGGCGAACGTTTTACGCTGAGCTGCGGGAAAATTTAAACTTTTCCTTAGATTACCTTACTTGCAGCTTCTAAGGGCTTAGACAAGATTACCTTTTTGTTATATACAATAACAAGCTTTGTCTTTAATTATTAATTAGGTTACCATCCAAAGATAATTTTTTTTTTGATTTTTTAATCAAATGGATTACACTTTTGGTCATGTTTTATGTTCAGTTGAATCCACGTGGAAATTATTAATGTATTTAAAGCCATGGCCATCTGTTATAAAAATATTCTGATCAAAGCCATATAATTATGATCGGTATTTTTGGAAATAACGTATTTTTAAGCATTTCAAACTTTTTCCTGTTGAATTTCGCTTCTACTTTCATTCGTATTAATGAGTCCTGATGTTTATGACAGCACTATATGTTTACTCAAAATTGAGCCTTATAGTAATGCAACATATTAACCAAATTACCTTAAATCCATCTCAATAGATAACAATATCAATACGTGTGGGTGTATCTGATCTAATTAATGCGACATTGATTGATACTAATGTAGTCGCAGCGTTCGGTTCAGTGAGTAATTGATTGTCACAACATGATGTATACGCTCATAAAAATCGATATTTAGTTCGCCCATTCTTGTTTAGCGGCTCGACTAATTAAAGCTACGAGATAATCGACTAAACTGTGTAAAACTGCTGTCTTTTTGCTGTCTCGCTTACTTTTATGTAGTTATTACTCCGATGGCTGGTAATTAACTTTTACTACGATGAAAAAACGTAGATATCTGCAGTTTTGTATACTTATGAAGATGTTTCTTACAATTTACGTACAAACTTTACAACGAATGTTGATGAAGCTTACAGTCAAGAGTGGAGTGAGCAGAAACTAGTCGTAAATATAATAGGCAATTAATCTGTGTATATTGTTACAGATGTGGCGGTGTCCGCACAGAATAAATGACATTGAAAACGTCAAGTAGTGACACACACGTCACATAATATGTCAAAGAGCGCTGAATCGTGATAACGAAGTGTTCACAGAGAGTGTACATATATACCACTTCCAATACGCTACCGCTGTACAGCTGTTTGCCAGGCAATACCACCGAGCCTGGTCGGAGGATCCTCCCTTTGTAGTGGAGAAACATCACACCCTGTTCCTCTACACAGCATTTATTATTCATTGAAATTACCTCATTTCAAGTATTTCTTCGTCTGAAAATAATAATACCTATTACTTTCTACAACGGAATATCAAATAGTTTCCTATTATCAAAGAATTTGCCATAAAGAAACTATTTCAACTGTAAAATCGCTAGTTCCAGAAATCTATAAACGTGTTTTAAACTCCTGAAAGTAGTTCCACGTGTGACCTAGAAATTTTCATCGATATTCATAACTATATGCTCGAGAAATTTCTATTTCCTTCATAACTTCAGTTATATGATAAAGTTATTATCACAAGTTTTGCATACCAGCCCGGAATACTAAGACGTCGTGGATATACCTGCATTATTCAACTGTAGTATTAAAACAGGTACCATTGGTTATAAGGCTATTGATCACTATGGATAACGTTTGCATTATGCAAAATATAGCTTGATAGTAATCACTAATTGTAGAGGTGAGATGAAAACTTAATTATGTGCTTGTTGTAATAATCTAACTGACTAACTTCCGTGAGTTAGAATTTATGTGCAATTAATTGGAGTTATAACTTTAATTTACATAAAATTAATGTATTAAGATGATATAATTAAGTCCAGAGTACTTTATGCAAATTTAATGTAACGAAATAATGTTATTATTTTTTTGTTTTGTTACACACTATCATAACAAGAGATACCAATAAGATTGATAAATAGCATACGTTGTCGTACTCCATACGATTTTATCAAATTCGCTTCAGTACTTTAGTTATTGAAATCGTAACATAATACTAAAGACAGAGAGTTTCATTCGAAGTATTTTTAATATTGGCAAGTATTACATTCTAAATATCTGATTCAATGGTTGCTGCCTCCATGGTCTAGTGGTTAGCATATGCGCCTCTCACCAGGAGGTCTCAGGTTCGATGCCCGGGTGAGCCGAAGTGTTATTTCCTGATGGAAAGTTCACAATAGCACCTCGGAGTTGGAATTGTGCCTGGTGGATGGTGATAGGCTCACCTCCTATCCCATGGGACCTAAACATAACACGTGAAATGTAGGTGTTGTACACCTCTGCCATACCCTCGTGGGTAATATAGGCGTGACGTCATGTTAAGTTATCTGATACCATATTGGTAAATCCTAGAGACAATTGTTGTATATTTTTTATTATTAACTGCATAATTGTATACCTTAACGATCAGTATATATAACAGAAGTTATAGTTATTGTCGTCTCAGGTGGATACATTGCAAAATGTCCTGTCCCCTTCTAATTCTGAGCTAAAGCAGCTGTAGTAAAACTGGTCCCAACTGAGTTATTATACAGTTATTTTTGGATATAAAGTATGAATAATGCACATTGTTTTGAACACGCTTTCTATTGTAAGACTTATTTGTGCGTAAGAACTTGTGCTTTGATAGATTTGCTGTTATGCGAATTCCTGGTCTCGTAAATGTTAAGGAGTTTGTACGTTATGAAGACTTCACTTAATACTTGTTTCTAGCGTAGCTAGGTTTTAAATAATCAAATATTATATGTCTCTGATGTCATTTACTTTGTTAACTATCTATCTTCTGGTAAAGTAACCCAAATAAAACTATTACGGAGAGTCACAAGATACCGTAAAAAGTCATAACTAGTCTATCGACTCCTTCCTTTCCAACTCCAACTATATACTTCTGATTCAATTCGTTGCGGGTTCCAAGACAATTTTAACTCTCCCTGGGATTGCCCGTGTGTCATGCACGGTGCCTTTTAGTTGGTTACCGCTGTAGATCCTCGCGTCACAGGAGTCACAGTGGTGGGCGTGTGGGTGGGATTATATCCCGTAAAAAACTAGTCTATCATTACTTCATACGGAACTGATAAATATGACAATAAATGTTAAATAGGTTGATATAATATTCAGATAATTAGCTAAAAGCTCAACTAAACAACGAATATTACGTTGTTTAGGAAAATAAGCGACTTTTTAAAGGATTCAACTCTCTTTGACTGCCACATTGATTTTCAAAACTAGAAAACCAAACATGACCTTTTTGTAATAAAATAGTGAAAATTCAGTCGGATATTAATATATCTGGAGCTCTCAGTATTACTGAGTATGAAAGTAGATATTTCAAACGGCCTTAGAGACAGATGCCTGAGGCAGCATGACAGTTTCATAGTACATTCCAATTGCTGTTGCATTTGTTCAATTCAAATTATAGCGCCGCATTCCAATCAGATACTTATTGTGTAAAGATATCGAGAACAACATTATTAGGGCTTGTTCTGACTAGGAAAATTCGCTTTTAGGTAATATTTTACTTCACGTTAAGTTCAAGGAGTACCTAATTGGTGAAAAAATTAGAGTTTTCGTACCAAAAATTGATGTCTTTTATGTAAAATTTGCTTGTTTTTCTAAAAAATCACCATAAAGACTATATTTACGCCCCTAAGATGCACAATCATCATGATCTTTTAGCTGACAAAGTTACCTCTTTGTTTTTCTAATCCTTTATGTCCAACTGCTGAGCAAAAGTCTCCCCCATACACGACCACAATTTTCTGTTTTGGGCTTTCTGTCCAATCCCTCTGAAACGAGTCCAAATCGCTGGAGGGATCCAGCGCTTTTTGGGCCTACCGTCTACCAAAGTTACCCTTATGTGTTTAACTATTTTGACGCAAACAATGCAATTGTATGTGCAGCCAACTTCTCCGTTTTGCTGTTTACCTAATCACCGGATGCAAACACGTCCTTAACAATTTTCGACATAGATTGCGAGAAATTATTATTCTAAATGCCGGTAGTTGAATTTATTGTCATTGTCTGTTTGTTTATATCAGCAGTTTATTTGTGACAAAATTTATGTCTTTGTTTGTTTCCTATTAAGATCATGTTGCGTTTGTAGTGATATTATCGTTGATCGAAATCGATATAGTTTGACGGTAATAATCATGATTTAAATAATCGAAGTAGGTTTATTAAGCTGATACAGACATGTTTGATTAGGATTGTTAATCGCTTAATTGTAGAACCCAGAATGATTACATTTATAACTATAAAAATTGTGTATCATTTCATAATGTCTCTGCTAAACATAGCACTTATAGTTCGGGTTAGGAGTAAACTCTCAAACATAATAAACGTGCAAAAGTGCAAAGACTTTTTACACCTGTTTTATGAAACCGTTTTTTTTTTATTAATTTTAACTTTCTTTCGTAATTAATCAATCAAGGCAAACTATTTTAAAATAAAATTAATTTGATTAGTTTGACTGACAATGATAACATTTTGTGATGGAGTATGATGGTCACTTAAGTTTAAAAAAATATTTAACTTTTTCATTATTTCTATAAAACATTTGAGACTTTCTATATTCTACTTTATTACTCTGTGACCTTGATGAATATAATTATAAGATTCTTGCTTTAATTAATTAAATTAACTGAGTCATCAGTCATCTATACCGCCAAAAAATAAAATTATTATAAGAGCCTAATTTGCTGAAATGGGTACCGACAAAATTGGCGAGGTTCACCGAAAAATTAAATTTCTCACAGAAAACACTAAAAATCTCAGAGGCTTCGGCAAACTCAAGTTTAATTTCTTTTTAAAAGATTTTGGCGCGCGGAGTTTATCGAATACGGCGGACGAAAGCGAAAATGAAACAATTATGCAAATCAGCAACAAAATAAAACTCATTTTATTAATAATCAAATAACGGGAGTTTGCATTCGCAAATGAAATAAAATTTTCGTAAATGATGGCATTAATTGTCGGGCCGAGTGGGGGTTGTCCCGACTTGTCCCCCTCTCCCCTCTATTCTGTCTTCTATCAAACAGAAGTTATCCCAAAGGGGAGAAGTTTTAATAAAATTCCGAATGCCTCGGGCAGTTGGATACAGAAAGATTCTTATATGCCATATCTCCTAGTTATAAAAGTGGCAAGTTAGCTTGAAAGAATCTTTCGCGCGAACGAATCTCTTTGAGCGACTTCAATATTCAAGTTCAGTTATATCCGCGGTGATTTGTTCAGTATTCGATCAAATAAAAACTGATTTCGACATTCTCAGATATTTGCGGTTCAGTAGGTTTCTACGGGCAACCTTCTGGATTTTGAAGACAACAAAGGCTTTAAAAAAAGATAGAGAGCTAAGATTTTGCGATAAACTCGACGTAACAGTTATGTCATAAGTAGGTATTTACATTAATATTGATCAAGTGCTTTATAACCTACAAACATAAAAGGATGTTTGTTTTTGAAAATCTTTGACGCTTTTGCTTGATGCAACAAGACTATGGTATATTTTACCTTTATTGATAATGCATACTGTTTATTATTATAACTTTGCTTATAGTACAAATATTATTCTTTACTAAGATATTTTATTGCCTTTTAACACGCTTATATTAGCTTCACCTGTATATCTATGTATGTTATGTATGTAACCGATTCCTTTGGACTCGATTTTGACCCACTTTAAACGGACAGATTTCATGAAAATTTTGCACACCTGTCAAAGATCGATGACAATGCAATAATTCGATAAATTATGCATACTGTTTATTATTATAACTTTGCCGATAGTACAAATATTATTCTTTACTAAGATATTTTATTGCCTTTTTAAACTACAATCATATGGTCCTGCTAGTTACGTAATAAATGTACCTACTGTTTAGCTTTTAGCTCGCAGTAAAAACCTCAGCTTAAATGGTTACACATTTTTTCTGCTTCAAATCCATCCCACCAAACACATTCATGCAGTAACTACTTAAAGTATATCTTAAAAAGCTTTTTACGTATCAAATAAAAAGGCTCGATCTAATTTAGATCGTGTACCCAATAGGGGTCAATAGCCAATAATGAAAAGACAAATTTAAAAAACAACTCCAATTCTTATAAAGGTTGTTCTATTTCATTAATAATGTATTCTGTTCTTAGAATTTTCGACACAAGAAAATTTTAATGTCTTATAGACTAATAAGCCTGTTTTGTTTTAATATTATACTACATAAATTGTATACAATTTATATTATATAAATTTATATTATATGTTGTCCGACCGGATGGCGGAGTGGGTAGTGTACCTTTTTTTTTTTTTTTTTTTTTTTTCGCGGGGAAATGCATTTGCGCATACCACCGTACCCGTGGGGGGACGGGCAGAGTGGCTATGTGGGACTCCCGTGCCTACGATGTTAAACGGCACAGAATACCCACTAAAACCCCGCGGTGTGCCCTCGTCGCCGAAAGATGGTGGGTCGGCGAGCCCCGGATCGATCTTACATCCACAGGGCTCGCCGCGGCGACCGTGCCCAGTCCGACCTCCGACCGGGCACCCGACTCTAGGTCCTCCTCTCGTAGCGACGCCCCGGACACACCCAGGGCGTCACTCCGTCGCGGAAGGCATCAGCAGGCGGCGGAAAACCCCCTCCACCGCCCGCGGCCTCGCTTAGGGCGGCATTAGGCTCGCGGCGTACGCGCGCCTTCGCCGCCCAGCTCGCCGGCGGCGGAGCGGATCAGCCAGGGGTGAGTCCTCCCTGATCCGCTCCGCCGCCTCCTTCTGCGAGATGACGTCCTCACAGAAGGATGCGACCGCATCCCACGACCTCGCGCTGCCCATGGCCGCAACCACGGCCGGCAGCGAGAGGTCGTTCCCTATGACCGCGGTGAGTTCCCGGCGCTGCACCTCCCAAGCAGGACACTGCTCGAGAGTGTGCTGCGCCGAGTCCTCACCGCAGTCGCAGTGGTGGCACATGGGGCTCGCCTCCCTCTTCAGCCTGTGCAGGTACTTCCCGAAGCAACCATGCCCGGTCAATACCTGCACTAGCCTGAAGGAGAGAGTCCCATGCTGCCGCCCTGCCCACTCCTCGAGAATCGGCCGGAGCGCCTCCACGGTCCGAAAACCAGCCCGTGGAGCCCCCAGCCGATTCCCCCACCGGACCATCAACGTCCGGTGGGCCTCCTCGCGCCAAGCTCGCAGCTGCTCGGGCATGGGGACAGAACCCTCGGCCCGAGCAGCCGCGCCGCGCTTGTACACTTCGGCGAGCACTTCCGCATCCAAATCCCACGGGTGTGTTCCGGCCAACGCACACGCCGCGTCGGTCGACACCGTGCGGTATCCGCGAATTGCCCTGACCGCCAAGACGCGCTGCGGTCGCCACAACCGCGCCCTGTTCCTGGCGGACAAGGCCTTCGCCCACACGGGTGCGCCGTACAGTGCCATTGACCGTACCACCCCCGCGTAAAGCCGTCGGCTGGCGACGCTGGCGCCGCCCACGTTCGGCAAAAGCCGACCGAGAGCGGCAGCCACGCCTTCCAGCTTGGGCACCAAAATGCGGAAGTGCTCGTCGAAGCTCCACCGCCTGTCTATCACTAGGCCCAGATACTTGATCTGGGCCTCGATCCGAACGAGGACCGAGCCGACGGTAATTGAGGCGCCAGCAGGTGGCCCGCGACGAGGTCCGTGAAACATCACAGCCTCAGTCTTGGCAGGGGCCACCCTAAGCCCCAGCGCCTCGATGCGCCCGACCACTTGGGACACACCCACTGTGGCCAGGCGCGCCGCCTCCTCGAAGTCTCGCCCCCGGGCCGTGACGAGCGTGTCATCCGCATAGCAGATGACGTCTAGGCCCGGGGGGAAAGCTCCACGCAGCACCCAGTCGTAACCGATGTTCCACAGGAGCGGTCCTAAGACCGAACCCTGCGGGACACCGCACGACACGGGCCTGCGGAGCAAAGCTCCGTCTCGGTCCTCGTACAGAACCCCCCTGCCTTCGAGATAGTCGGCCACCAGCCGCCTCAGGTAAACCGGCACTCCATGGTACCGGAGTGCCTCGCTGACGCAGCTGAATGGCAGAGTCCCGAAGGCGTTGGCGATATCCAACGATACCGCCAACAACACCCCTCTGCTAGCGACGGCCGCCTCCGCAGCAGCCCTCAGGCGCAGGATGGCCCCGATCGTAGAACGTCCAGCACGGAAACCGTACTGGGCATCCGATAGACCAGGGCCCACCTCATCAAGATGCCGGACGATACGGGTAGCAATCACTCTTTCGAGCAGCTTTCCCGCATCATCCAGCAACACGATAGGCCTGTAGGCCGCCACGGTGTCGGGTGGCCGTCCCGGCTTCGGGAGGAGAACCAGCTTCCCCGCCTTCCAGCAGTCAGGAAACCGTCCGGACGCCAGGCACACGTCGAACAGTTCCCTGAGGCGATCCCCCATGTGGTTGAGGACCAGGGCCAACACCCGTCCGGGTACCCCGTCGGGCCCGGGGGCGGTGTTCTTCGAACGCATCCGGAGAACAGCCGCCCCTACCTCCGCATCCGTGACGAGCGGAGCACTGAGGTCGGCCTCCCGGTCGTCGGTCTCTGCGACCATAGCCGGGGGCGTGTGCTCCGCCCGTTGCGGGAATAGGCCCTCAACCACCTCTGCGAGGAAGCTGGGTTGGAGAGTCTCCGTAAGGGGGGCGCCCCGCGAGCGTAGCTTGTTCAGCGCAGCTCGGTAGGGGCGGCCCCAGGGGTCACGATCGAGACCCTCCAACATCTCCTGCCGCGCCTCCTCCTTGGCGCGGCAAATGGCCAGCTTTAGGGCGCACACCTGCTCGATGTACGCCGCGTAAAGCCGGTCTTCCATCTCGACGTCGCGAGGGCGACGTCGCCGGCTACGGCCGTAGGACCTCCGCGCCGCAAAACACGCGGCGCGGAGGGAGGCAAGCTCCGGGGACCACCAGTATACCTCCGTCTTCGGGGACCAACGCTTGGCACGGGGCATGGCTGCATCGCAAACCTGCGTTATCGCATCGCGAATGCGGCCAGCCGCAGCGTTGGCTCCCTCGGACGAAGGCGGGGAGGCGAACCAATTCGAAATAATGGCCGCCTCCTCCAGCAGATCCCCGTCCATCCGCCCCACAGCCCACCGCGGAAACGCACCGCGACGCCGAGAGGGAACGTGACCCCTACTGGGGCCCTGGGACCGGGAGAGCTCAAATCGGATATACCGGTGATCCGAGAGCGTCTCAACCTCATCCAGGACACGCCAGTTCCTTACTTGCGCTTCGACGGCAGGGGTAGCGAACGAAAGGTCCACTATCGACCCCCCCTGCCGCCGAACGCACGTGTTGGTGGTGCCTCTGTTGAGGAGATAGAGGCCCACCGACGCAGCCCACTCTTCGACCGCCCGACCGCGGGCGTCCGTTCTGGGGGACCCCCACGCCAAGGATTTGGCATTGAAGTCCCCCAGAACGAGCACCTGACGAGGTGCTATCCGCCGTATCGAGGTCTCCACTCTATTGAGGAAGACCTCGAATTCCGCCAGACTCCGGTTTGGGGAGAAGTACACGCCGACCAGCGTTACCTCCCCCCAATCAGCAGCAACGAATCCCGAGCCCTTATCTCTGAGAGACAAGGGCGGGGACCGAAGCGCACCGGAGCCGACGATGGCCACGGAGCCGTCCCAGTCACCCACCCAATTCGGGTGAGGAGGAACGAAGTAGGGCTCCGCGGCCACGGCCACACCTACTGACCACTCCGCCATCGCCTGCAGGAGGAGGTCCTGGGCGGCGGCGCAGTGGTTCAGGTTCGTCTGGAGGAGATTGGAGGCTTCGTAGTCCATTACTGGATTTCTGAAACCTCCATCTCCTCTCCTGCGGTCGGCAGCCGAGCACCGGGAGCAGCCGTGGTCGATCGGCCAGCTCCCGGACGCTTCGGCGCGTTGGGGATTGTGCACCCCTCCCGCCCCATCAAGTGGTTGGCGGGCCTACCGCCCGCCGCGCACTGGGGGCAGTGAGGGGCGGCAGAACATTCCACCGCCCTGTGCCCCGATTGACCGCAGCGGAAACACAATCCGCTGCAGTCTACCGTGCTTGTGCAGTTGGGCTTCAGGTGGCCCCTTGCCATACACCCAAAGCACCTCGCAGGCCTCTCCTCAAGGACCGTGATACGGGCCGAGGAAAAGCCCACGAGGAGCCTGCCAGCTTTGGCCAGGAGCTTGGCCGCGGCGATGGGGCACCGAGCCCACACTGCACCGACTCCTCCGGGGCCGGGGCGGACAGCACCGATCCTGACGGAGTCGGGAGCGCACTTAGTAGTCGCTATAATGCGCTCCCGCACCTCCTCCGCTGTGACGGAGTCGTCCAGGCCCGAAATGCGCAGCTCCGCGCACTTCGTCGGCCTGGCGACCGTAATGCCGGTCCGCCCCGCCACAATCCCCCGCAGCGCGTTGGCCACGAGGTCGGCCTGCTGGTCCCCGTCCTTGCCCGGGAACTCTAGGACGCGGGCCCCTGTCCGAGCCTGCCGCACCCTCCCGCCGACACCAGGAAGGGCCCCGTCGAGGACGGTCCTAGCTTCTCGTAGGAGGCCCACATATGTGACTCCCTCCGCCTCGGGTGCCACCGTGATAACCACGGCAGCACTCTTCGGCGGAGAGAGTTTGGGCCTCCTCTTACCGGCCTTTTGGGTCGGCGCTCCCTGAGGGGAAGGGTTCTTCCCCTTCTTCTTCCTTCGGCGCTTCTTTCGCCCCCCAGCTGTCTGCCATCCCTCTCCCTCCACGGCCGAAGTGGGTGGAGCAGGAGGAGCGGGGACCGGCGCGGGCACCGAAACCGGGGCACCCGGAGCAGCGGCCGGCGGCCCTTTCCGCTTCCGCTTCCTCTTTGCGGCAGGAGCCTGGGCGGCAGGCGCTGCAGCCGGCACAGGCGGCTTGGGCGCGGCGGACCCGCCGGCCACCTCCGCAAAGGACTTCGCACCCGCTCCCGGCTGGGGTAAGGGCCCCGGGGCCGGCTGGGTAGTGTACCTGCCTGCGACGCCGAGGTCGTGGGTTCGATTCCCACTTAAGACAAATCTTTGTGTGCATGAACATGGGGGTTTGTCTTAGTCTGGGTGTTTCTATGTATAATATGTATGTATTTACGAAAGAAAAGTATATTATGTATTAGTATCAGTTATTCTAGTACCCATATTACAAGCTCTGCTTAGTTTGGGACTAGATGGCGTTGTGTGTGAGTTGTAAAATATTTATTATTTATTATTATTATATTATATAAATTGGAAGAGGCCTATGTCCAGCAGTGGACTACGAGCGGCTGAATGATGAAGCCTGTTTTGTTTTAATATTAACAACATTTTGCGTTTCATCGTCTTTGCCTACCCCCGTGGAATAAAAGTGATTTTATAAATGTATGTACATTTTGGGTAAACTTCTTTGATTAAAATGTTTATTTTCATAAAAAAAATATCTGGATGTCATAGTCATAATTGATCTCTCTTTTGAATTATAAATGATACAATTTGAAATTTTAACATTTGATTCTAAAAAGATTGCAATAAAAAAAATACAATAAAAACTTCTTACATAAAGGAGCTTGCTAGTCTCAGTGCACCTTTTAGTTTTCCACAAATACTGGCTAACAATAAATTTTGTGTTGATATTTTAAGGCTGCATGAATTAACTTTTCTTTATTAAATTAATTCAAATATAACCGATGAACTATTTAAAAGGATTTCACCAGCTTTAATTACTTTACACAAATAGGACTGAATTTATAAAACAATTATATTTATCAAGCGTGCATTAATTGGTCTGCTCGTATTTTATAATTGACGATACTAAGTAATTAATATCTTATTTACAAAGAACGTTTATAACGAAAATTTGGAGCTCAAAGCGGCCATGAGAAATTTTGTTAGACTCAATTACAACATTAACAGGCCTAAGTAGATATTTCAGTATAAGGAGTTATACACACATGGAACAAAGATGTTGTCGTTTATATGAGAGACGTTTTGTATGCTGCAAATAGTATGTTTGCCCTTTTAAATAGTACTGTTATTTGTTTTTTAAAGATAATAAATATATGTATCCTGTAAAAGGAATTTTAAGAGTGCTTTACAAAATATTGTTAACTGTTAACCTTCGTGTATTTAGATTTATACCAGCTCTTCTCATAATGAAATAACCATCGGAGCTGGTACTTGGATTGATTTTAAACTGATTCTAAACAGTTGTATTAAAATTAATCTAAGCCCCGGTTATTCAAATCGTTGTAATTAGTATAATTTAGTTTTACTTATAATTTATTTTTTATTTATTTGTTTGTAATATTTTGACGTGTGCAAACGCCTCCTGGGCCGCCGCCTATGAAAATAAATGATTTGAATTTGAATACAGTGTAGCACTTAATTATTTTATTCTCAAGTTATTGCATCGAAAAAAAAACTTTATTATTTCTTTATTTTATGACAAATTTGAAACCAAGGCTCACGAATGTCAAAACTTCATATGAAAATGCCTGTACCTCTCCACAACTGTTTTTAGGTAATTATCAGTCCAATTCTGTATCTTGTCAACATAATGCACTCCATACAAGATACAAGTAAACGTATTAGCAATCCAATATGTAGGCACGCAAATCATGGTATCCGTAAAAGATTTCCAAGTACTAGGTAAAGCTGGCACTATCCGAAGACTTAAAACAAAGGACACTTGACAATGAAATACATTTATTGCAGCAGTAGGCTGCCATTTTGACAGTATAGTGGCTGTCGTACGACGCCGACTATACGGATCCGTATGAAACGCCGGATCCCGTGTGAGATCCGCTTTACTTGGGACGCTATTTATGGCTGTACTAAGCCTTAATTAAGACTCGTTTGATGTTCAATCTCTCGCGGAAAACTCAGTAATTGCTTTACGGTAGGTAAATTGGTGATTTTTTGCTTGTTTATGTTTTACTCAGTGGTTTATAAGGTTAAACGATTACTTCTAAAAACGGTAACTTCACGTGTATTTTGTTTATTTTCTGCTCAAGTTTATTTCAGCGTAGCAGTAGGCACCAAGACTTAAATGTTAAATACTTATATACAATTTCATAGACACACTGCGTGCAAGCCGCAGGCGCAAGCTCCTGAAAGACTAACAAACGAGACCTACATTTTGTTGCCTTTTTGTCATATTTTTGTATTGAGAAACACTATAAGAACGCGATAAAATCTAGCTATGCTAGCCCGACTAAAAAATTGCCAAATTATACACCTAGAAAGAATTAACATTTCTGTTACCACTATATTGGGATTACATTTATTCCTAACATAATTTATTGTTCGAAGTAAAGCTTTGTTTTCAATTACAGCTTCACATGGCTATCAAACTTTTCGTGACTCAATGTTTTCAGAAATATAACTTCGGACCATTCCCGTTACATCTGATTCCTTGTGTCGTGCCAGACTTTGACACAGTTCGTGTTAAATTGACACCAACTTATGATTTAAGTATCCTCTTGACATGAAAACTGGCCGTTTACACGCTTTATGAGACACGGAGGGATTTCAATAATATAACAGTTGTCACTTACTTCACGATTCACCATGAGCGTTACTGAGCTACGTTGATCTTATTAAATGGCACTGTGGCCGGTTTTCTGAATGGTACAAAAATTGTCTCTCGTGTATTTTCCTTCAGTTAACTTCTTATTTATTTATTTATTTAACATTTTATTCTAAACATATTATAGTAAGAGTATACTAAAGGCGAGCTTAACTCAGCGCTTAAGTTCACTTCCAGCAAACCTAGAGCGACCTTCTTCACGATAAATAATCCTTTTTAGGATAACATCTGAATGACATTTACAGAAATGCATGACAGTATTAAACGTGTCCATTGCTGTTGATGTCACTCAGATGATAACATAAAAGTAATTGATTATCGCTTACCATAAAATCATTGTAATAATGTTATTAAGTTGTCCATCACAAAATTTGTTTGTCTCTCTATGATACCATGCGGTCGAATTAAATTAGCTGATCAGTTTCTGTCTATAGAGTAGTATTAATCATAGTAAAAATAGATAAGTATGTTATCTTCGAACAAAGGTACATCGCGCCGTTTGTATGTACGCGTAGCGCTTGCCCCGCCCCGGGTTCATGTACGTACGCACGCACACTACGCCGCTCGGCCACTCACTCGGTCACCGGTAGTGCAGGCCGTGTCATTACTGTGAGCGGTCGGTGTTTGTTTAAAAAATTAGGTACGGTTACGCGCTGCACTGCAAAATGTCTTCGCGAGTCAAAAGATATTATTGTGAAGTTTATGGTTGTTCAAACATGATGTGAACATGAGTTTCTCACCAGCTCTTCTCATGATGCAATACCCATCGGAGCTGGTACTTGGATTGATTTTAATTCAAACCTCAAAGTTGAATTGAAATCAATCTAAGCTCCGGTGATTCAAATCATTTTGTTGCAATTAATATTATAATTTAATTAGCTTAAGTTTTATTTTAATTTTATTTATTTGAACGTTGATGTTTGTTTTGACGTGTTCAAGCGCCCTTTGGGGCCCATGGAAATAAATGATTTGACTTTGAATTGACATAAATAAATGCTTTGTTTTGTAAAAAAAACGTTTTTTTATAATTAAAAAAATAATTTCAGTACAGGTAATTTAAAAAATCAATCTGACAAGTGACAACCCTGCGCCTCGAGCAAGTTTAGGTATCGTGCGCTCCTAAACGCCGGGAGTTGGCCTACTTATCTATTTTTACTATGTATTAGTTGTCTAGTGGTTAGCAAAAGTATGCGGCTTCTCATACCAGGTTTAATGCCCGGGTCGGGCAAATTTAATTTTGGGTTATTCCGTTAAGAAATTTTCAATAGCAACACGAAGTTGGAATGATAGCGCAGGATGGTGATAGCATCAACCCTTATCACATCGAACCTAATCATAACAGGTGAAATGTGGGTATTATACACCTGTGGCACTCCCGTCTGGGTAATAAAAGGATGATATTATGTTATGTTCTGTCTAATAGACTTTGACTAAAATCTACATAAACGTACAAATTTTTAGTTACTATAAATTACCTTACTATCAAGGATGTCGCTATATTCAATTTATGCCGCAGTTTATCAGGTCAACGAAAGAATCTCGAAGTAATGTAAAGGTAACATAATAATACCATAAATCCAAGAGTAATAATTTATTTCATCAACATTTTCAGCCGAGCATTCCACTATATTACGATTACGTTCGCCAATTCCACTCCCCTCGGAAGTCACTAATCCGCGACCGCACAAAAACTTAATTAACCAAAATATATATGGGTGTGTATAAACAAACAGCCACAAAGTCACTCCCTCCCCCCTTGGGACTTTATACGGTGATACTATTTCGTGTAATGACTCCAAAATGAGGATACACCTCCCGCAATATACGAAGCGTATGTTAAGACGTGTATTAAAACTGGAAGCGTCACGTACATTTTGTTACAGTAAGCTGTAGGTTTTGTTGCAAGATTTATTAACTTACTAGTTTTGTGTACATCGTTGCCCACCTCTACTTAAAAAAAAAATTAACAACTGTTCTGATTGATTTTTTTTTCCATAGCTATAGCTTTTGCACGCTTCAGATTATAATATTCAAAAAAAAATATTGTTCGGGTTAATTCTGTTGAATTTTTTTAATATTTAGTAGATTAAATAATCATGGCATTAAATAATCTAGCATATTTAAAGTCAAACAACGTCCAATGCAATTTAATATTATTTACATAAAATATTTAAAGTAAAAAAATGAAAAGACCACCCTTTGAGATCGATGTGGAGGATTTTTTTGATGCTGTATAAAGTTTTGTAAATATATTTTTATAATCTTGATGTATATCATTTGATTGTATAGGTATACATTTTTTTCATTAAATAATTGCAGTTTAAACTATAAAACTATTTTCTTTTTAATTTCTTTGAGTTAGTCTATATAAAAACTCAAATAAATTAAATTTTTGATCATTAAAGTAAAATCTTCTTCTAGACTTCATATTATTATAACCCTTCCCTTTTATGTCAAACCGAGCTGCCATCTAGCGTCTTTTATATCAAACAACATCCAATGCAAATCGCTTCCATAACCTCGACATCAGGGAGCCTTCATTCTCGGCAGCTCCTTAATTCATACACGTCACGTTTCCATGGAGGCGTCGAGTTGTTTCCGTAAATCGAGTAACGTGAAATGAACATAGCATTAAAGTATCGTTTTCATCTCGCGATATTATACATTGAATTTTCTTAATATAATACGAGCAATTAGTTTTATTAACGTGGTTATGTTGCTGTGATTGATATGGCTAGAGGTGTCAAATGTTGTGAGTTTTGGAGGTTTTACTTATTTAATTTTGTATTGTGCAAACAATTTTTATCGATTAGAATATTTATCAAATTTAATTGTATTATGATAAGGGTCTATAAGGTGTATGTAGAATAAAGGCAAAGAAATGAAATATACTTTAGACCAGTATCGGTGTCTAAAGTACGATTGTATTCTTCGATTGAAAATTGAATCCAATGAGTTAAGTGTCGAAAATACAATTTTATTATGTTGAACCGATGTGTTCGAAGCTCCGTTTATCATTTGTCGAGTGAAAACTAGGGTTCGTTACAATACAATGCAATGTACCCATAAAATCGACCGGATGGCGGAGTGGGTAGTGTACCTGCCTACGACGCCGAGGTCGCGGGTTCGATTCCTGCTAAGGACAAATCTTTGTGTGCATGAACATGGAGGTTTGTCTTAGTCTGTATGTATTTACAAAAAAAAAGAAAGGTATATATGTATTAGTATCAGTTATTCTAGTACCCATAGTACAAGCTCAAGTTGTGTGATATTTATTATTATTTAAATAATATTATTATAATTATTTTAAAATACTTTATCCTCTCTATCTAATTTGATATAATTTATGAATTTAATTTTAATCACTGCAAAAACTACTATGTCCCTCCAAAAAATATGTTAGGAGAATTTTTACTGCTGTTATATTAAATAAAAAACATAGGACTAAGTAACAAACCTCGAGCTGACTGCAAATCTCATTAGCAGTTTTGCCTGACCCGGGAATCAACCAGAGATCTCACGATCAACAGTCACGTTTGCACCCAATACAACATCGTGTCAGTTAGTAGTGATGAGCTTATTTCTAACATTAAATAGCATTATTTCTAGCACAAATATAAAGTAGCTAGTCAAAAGTCGTAGCATGTAAAAAAGGTAAAGGAAATATATTAATACTAGCTCCCGCCTGCGGCTCCACACGTGTGGTGTATCGATAAAAAGAAGTCTATAATAAAATGTTGATTAAGGCTATAAGCTACATGTGTGCAAAATTTCATCAAAATTAATCCGGTAGTTTTTGCGTGCTATCACGCATCAAACATCCAGAAATCCATATATCACAGACATCGTTTGATACTTGACTTGCCGATAAATGGTTGTGCTAAGTACAAATCCACCGCAGATTGGTGGTCAGACCAAACTCTAAAAAAACTTACTCAGGAGTCATATTTTGTAGCCCTCCAATAAAAATACACGTCTTTAATAAAGTACATACACAAGACTTCATAAAACGTGGTTATATTTCACTTTATTCATACTAAATAGACATAAAGATATTCACTGAAGAAAAATGTACATAATTGAATTCGGAATTTTCTAAGTCAGTACTCTCAACATGCGAAGCATGTACGCATTTCTAATATCACGGCTATATGAATATTTGTCTCAATGAAAAAGGAATTATGAGAGAACACACCCCCTTTTATGGGTCACAGGAAAATTTATATTCCGCACCCATTCAAGGAATTTTTCATATCTGTAGTAAATTGTTATAATATTTAAAAATATGACTCCGTAATATCGCCTCTCATGATATATTGTTTTGGCTTAATTTAAAAAGTTTGTAGTGTGCAAAGCGGATTAAGTCGAAATATTTATTTAGGACTCCAATTTTGTTGTTTGGTTTTCATTGCGTGTGTGTGGTTTTGTTGGCTATTTGATCAATTAATTGTTTTTTTAATGAATTAATTATGACACGAAGGGGTTGATACAGGCATGGCCAGAAACAAAACAGCCTCCTAGTATACTTCACAATCAGATTATCTGTATGATACCCCGCACACCTACAATATTATTGTCAATATTTTGCACTTTATAATAATACATAATAAATATTTCACAACTTACACACAACGCTATCTAGTCCCAAACTAAGCAGAGCTTGTACTATGGGTACTAGAATAACTGATACTAATACATATATACTTTTCTTTTGTAATTAAATACTTATTATACACAGAAACACCCAGACTAAGACAAACCTCCATGTTCATGCACACAAAGATTTGTCTTAAGCGGGAATCGAACCCGCGACCTCCGCGTCGCAGGCAGGTACACTACCCACTCCGCCATGTGGTCGTCACTTTGACTCGTATTGTGGTATTTTTTTTTGTCAAAGCAGATAATATAGACATTAAATGGTTTTGGGGTAGTTCACTGTAGTTTCATATGGTGTATAGTAAAATATTTATACCGAAAGTTAAAATGACTGCGAGTGGAAGCACGTGATGCAATTTTCACGTGCACTGCTTACAAAAGCTCTGCCACCGTTAGACGAGCCCCTCCACAAATACTTCCCCTCTTAATGAATGACAGTAATTAATCTCACTGGCATCTGTCATGTTAAAGAATAGTCGACAGCCTCAGGGCTACACTGCAACCGAAGTAATTGCTATTGTTCAATCAACAGTCAAAAACAAAAACAGTTTGACACAACTTAGAAGGTGCATTAGTACCTTAGTTATAAATTAAATATATATTTATTGCAATGACAGTAATACTAACAGGAACTTTCCTGTTAAAAATGTTACTACAGTCAAGTTAAGGGATTAGGAGCGTTCAACTGTTGAGTTTTTCGAAGCTGTACGCCATAAGCTCTTTATACAAAACTAAACACTTTGAAATAAGAAGTACATTACAATTATACCAACCATTCTGCAAAACGAACTGTCACTACAGTTTCAAAAAAAGCTTATGGGGTTTTAAATCAATGAGTTAGCAGGTAATTATATCTGATCAAAAAAATCTTCACGTATATTAGGTAATTGTCATCAATACAATTGATAAAACAATCAAGCACGTAGTGCCCCGACGGGAAACCAAAAAACTGGTGCTCAACTGACTCAATTCGTCGCAACATACGATCAAGCCATTAAAAAACTCATATTTGATACATAATAGCACAGTAACATTCATTTAAAAGTATGCCATTTACTCGCACATATGACCGGAAACACCTGACGATATTTAAAAACCTGCCATCCGTGCAACTTATATTTCGTGTCGTGCTGTCCGAAAATGGAGTATATTTGTTGTCATTTTTAAAACGGGTTTCAATTTTATATTCTTTAAGTAATTAGTTCGGGTGATTGTTTTTGTTCCTACATTTAACGGCTGTTCATAATGTATGCAAATTAAGCGATCCCCTACCTATTTTTTTACACTCATATTTTGTTTTACTTGGGGTAAATAAGTGGAGAGGAAAATAGTGCAATAAATTATATTTAATTTTTACCAATCATGTTATGTTTATATTTTATGTAACAGATTGTATTTGCGAATAAAAAAAAATATTTTTATGAACCCGATGATGAAAACCAATCAATTGGTCTACAATTACCATAAACCCCTCGACCCCACACGATCAAATTCAATCATAAATAGAAAGTCAAAACACACCGCTACCTAGAACCTTCATTAAAATACCTAAACTTACATTATTATCATTTGCCCACTGACCCAGAAGTTTAATAAGCACGTAGAAATACGTAAGTCCTTGACAACATAGCAGTTTGTAACCACAACAGATAATAAGCGACAAATTGTAATCTTAACTTACATCAATGTTATGAAATAATGGAAACAATAGCGCAGCTGTCGAAATAAATACATGTTTGGATGATTTGGTAACCGTAACAGAAAGTAAAGATGTTATGGAAGATGACATAAAAATTAATAACAGCGAATTCGTTCCAATATTTCCATTGGATGTGCTCAATTTAATTTTAGTTTGGCGACGAAGTTGTGATAATGACTTCCGTGTCTCATGCTTCTAATCTGTCATTATATTTTTTTTTATTAATCTATCAGACTCAAGTAACGGATATAAAATCATAGTACGTATTGAATAGATTCCAACTATGATTTTGGCTATGTTTGTAGACGCAATTTACTCATTTAAGTTCCAAATGAAACCAAAGAAGTATAATGTGACCCATACATAGATTCGAGCCGAACAAGATTTTTTTCAAACCAGAGATTTGTAGCCTAGAGAAATCTCGAAACGGCATGAAATTATAAAAAATAGTTTATCTCGTCAACGGGTACTTACATTTTTACATTAACATAACATGACATATATTATCACTCCTACCCAGAGGGTTGTGGCAGAGGTGAATACAATTTCCTGATAAAAAATCCCAAAAAACACTTTTGCTTGACCCGGGAATCGAACTCAAAATCCCTTATAGAGAGTTAAATTTTAAGAAAAAAATTAAGTTGGCTCTATTTTCATTCTAATAACCAAACATAAGTATATAATTAAACAAAATTCTAAATGCAATAATAATTTCAACCACCAATGTCTTATCAGACTCGCCATTATCTTAAATTCCACCACATTTCTCGATTCTCATAACATCTTGCGATGCAAATTGCTGAGTGTATACCAGTTACTTCCTGACTGATTGCTCGATCCGCGCAAATGTCTATAATGACTAATATTTCACTTTTATGTCGCTCGGAGCTCGCTTTAAAAAACCTAATTATCCTGAGGAAAGTTGCGAGCACTCGAACGACGGCTGTGATTACTCGATCATAAACTCGACTCGAATTACAGTATTTTTTATCAAATATTATCAAGTAATCGATACCTTTTGGACGGGCTTCAATTATGGCTATCGTTCGTCAAGCCGTCGACAAAAGAATGGGAGATGATAGTAAATTTTTGATTTAAAATCCTTTTCATTCATCTATTGTGTGGCGTTGATGCCTAACCGATTATTATGAAAGATAGGTATTTTTGTAGGCATTACATCGGAATTGTGAAAGCGTTATGTAACGAAGCTGGTAAAAAACGTGCGACTATGACAAATTGAATTGTCAATGTTTGATTGAAAGCCACGTTGGGTTTAAGGCATTCTGGCACGAGCGATAGGTAATTGTTTTGATATGTACATCATTCTGGTCATTTAATATCTACGCTTTGGAATGTTCAGTACTTATTTTGGTCCATTTACTGTTTTCACTTTCTGTGGCTGTATAATGGTTGTATTATTTTGTTTTTGTACCGGTGGTTATCGGTATAACAATCTAAATTAAATTCGCATAAACCAGAAAAGTAATCTGTTTTGTGTGTTTTACTGTACTGATAAAAATACTTTAGGTACTCTATTTTATCTATGGTATTTTGATATGTTTTGTAGTTCATAAAATATTGTCAGAATTAAAGTATTTCGTATAGTAACAATTTAATTAGTTTTTTTTTCATTGTCTTTAATCTTATAAAAATGATGGTCTGTTTATATCTATTTATTTAATAACTTTAAATCGTCATTATTTTAACTTGTGATTATGTGACATCTATGATGGAACTTTTTATATTATTATATTTATATTATTATTTATTTTATTTATTTTCATAAAACAACAATATTCTATTTCCTCTTTGCCATAAAATTCAACACAAAAAAGATAATGGTTTTAATAAAACTAAATTGGATCTGAACAGCCGTACAAAACAATATGTTAACGAAAGAAAATATAAACTACGAAATCATTTCAATGTTACCATAAGTAGCCATAAATTTGGCGTACAAACTGCACAAAACACCGTAAATTTCGAGTTTCCGTATCAACAATATTACCTCGGGGGAAGCGTGAGGATCACTTTATTCAAAATACGAATAACCGAAGGAACTCACATTGTTTTTAAACACGTGAATTTCGCTCACGAGTTGCTGGTATCTCTCCACAGGTTGACTTGGACGCTAAGCCGTCTTCGATTTATTGACAGGACCCACTTAAATCAACTGCGGCATATTGAAACTCTTTTGCTTTGAAATATATGAGGCAGTAATGTTCGCAGCGTGAGTTTGTAATAATACGCTCTTAGTTGCATGCAAATTGATGGCATGAGGAATAGCTTAGAGTTTATGTTGATTTGTTTTGTCATTACAACTTTACTTTACAACTCGTTAATTTGCACGTTGAAAGATTTGTTTGTAATAAAATAAGATCAATACAAATAAATAAAATTAAATTGTCTGTTGTTGATATCAAAATAACAATGGTTTTTCAAGCTGGCATAATTGTTTGTACGATACCTTTGCCTAACATACAGTTTTTACATTTTTTGTCTGTCTGTCTGTCTGTTTGTATCGGCTAATCTTCTAAACGGCTGGACTGATTTTAACAAAATTTTAAATGCAGGAAACAGACAATGAATCGCGTAACATAGGCTTCTTTTTATCGATGCACCTACCACGCAGACGAAACCGCAGGAGAAAGTAGGTTTATTTGACAGCGCTAATCTCAAGAGCTGCTGGTCGAATCTTGGTAATTATTTTTGTGTTTGAAGGTTTATTTTTTAATCAAGGTCATTAGGTATTTAACATAAGGCTAAACACCACGGGAGTGGATCAGTATGGTTGAACCCGGGTCAAAGCGCGTGAGCAACTTAGTACAACGAATTCCACCAAACGAAGTCGCAAGCAAAAGCTGTTCGTAATTATATTATTATGTGAGAATTGGACTATTAGTGGTCAGAAGATTCTCTAGGTGAGATACTGCAGCAAACGTGGTATGAGACAGATAGGTTGCTCAATTCCTGACGGGTCATGGCAATTTTAAGAGCAAACTATTTTCATTTAAGCTAATCGATTCTCCATTCTGTACATGTTCTACATCTGAGCACGAACAAACCGCCCACCATATCATCTGGGAGTGTAGTCTTTGGCACAACGAACGTAATGTTATGTTAAATAGCTTACAATTGACATCTGGAGTGGTATACTATGAGGATCTTGTATCGAACAGAATAAATTTCCGTGCATTTAGCCGTTTCTGCCATACCTATTACAGCAATCAAATTTAGGCCCCATAATTTTGTCACTATCCGTGGTGTCTACACTCTTTCCATATAGACACTTTGTCTATAATTGGCATTGCTCAGTCTCCTCTTTCCAACTCCAACTATATACTTCTGATTAAATTCGTTGCGGGTTCCAAGACAATTTTAACTATCCCTGGGATTGCCCGTGTGTCATGCACGGTGCCTTTCAGTTGGTTACCGCTGTAGATCCTTGCGTCACAGGAGTCACAGTGGTGGGCGTGTGGGTGGGATTATATCCCAAAAAAAAAAGATAGGTTTGCGCAAAAAGCATGTTTATACGTACTTGTTTTACTATTTTGTACAAATTAAAAAAAAAAACACACAATGTGCAACTTTGTACCTATAGACAATAAAATTACGCTTTTAATACATACTGTATTTTTTAAACAGGCATAGACACGCTTTTAATACATATTCATTCATAAAACACAGATGGTATCATAATTAAAACTTTAACTTATTAAAATCAATAAATTATGTAAAAACGCAAAACAAAATTTCATTTCATAACATTTTAAATTCACAATAACAGTAAAATGCTGTCAAAATCAATCCAATTACGAAAATCACCTTTCAATCACTTGCAAAAAGTGCAGCTTACAAAGGTGTCGGCACGCTTCACGTCGACGTCACTCACGCTCGCCACTAAAGTCAGGCAAACCTAGTATTTACGGCTGCGCCTTATACTTAGATCCTTATTTGGTAAACCTTGAGCTCACACCGTTATGCCAGACTTTATGTAAGCTAAGATTTTATTGAATGTGAAAATAAATTTGGTTTGCTTTTCAGGTAAGCAGGCGTTACCATGTCCTTTTTGGATTTCGCGTTACACGTTTAATCTAAATTTGATACGGGAACAATTACTTATTTGCTCCTTTGGCTCAGTAACTAAAACTGAGTCAAGGATTGTGATAATATTCTATTAATACAGAAGAAATTCTGGGCACGTTACCCACGGTCGACATTGATGCGGACGTATTTTTGACACCTGAACTTTTTATTAGATCTATTTTATTTAATAAGTTAGTATTATATTTTTTTATTTCATGTATATATATTTAGGTATATATTTAGTTTTCACTTTCTTAAAAATATAGTGTAATTTTAAATGTTTAATTGTATAATAAATAAATAAATGGTATATTTTTAGAGGAAATATCTAATTAAATAAATTTAGGTTAAAACTGCATGATCGCATTAATTTTTATATTATGTTACGACAAATCGTTTCTGTTAAGACGTATTGAATACAAAAATAACTTGTTTACTTAATTATCATCATCCTATTATATGGGGTGCATGAAAGAAGCCTCCCCGAGTGACGTACGCAACGATTCCTTACGTCCGGCGCACCCTGGGCAATTCGCGAGTTCTCCAAAGCGAATTGGCTAATCCTTTCACCACGATGGCAAGTCAAAATCTTGACTATCTACTGACTCTCCAAAATGCCCTTCCACCTGCACAACAGTGGCCACTTATTGGGCCAATAAAATTTGACTCAGCCATCGACACGACGAAGAAGAGATCCTATTATACTTTATTGTTTAAGATACGATTTGTTAATCAAAATGTATAAAAACTAAATAATTTTAAAAGTTAAACTCATATTACGTTAGTATGAACACATGTAAAACTAGGCCGCAAAGCCAGATAGCCAGGCCATTACAACTACTATTTTAAATAACTGAATATCATAACCATTATTTACCTAAGATTTGCGGCCTTATTAGCGAGTGGGTTAATGAAGCAATCCTTTGTATATAATAGACCATAATAATATTATTTTATTTCTATGTAGCACGCCATGCATTCGTTTCAAATACGGCGCGGCACTTGTTTTTTGATATTATGATATTTTTGTTTAAGTAGGTACTGTTCTCATCTGACGGTCTCTCGGAATATTTCTACAGACCCTATGCGAACGCCAGCAAAATGATGGCTACTTACTAGCACCGTGTAATAAAAACATTTTTAATGCGAGTATTTTTGTGTGCGAAAGCTCTTTTATTAACAGTCATTGACGCGTCGTTACGTCAAAAAACTATTTTTTTTTTATATACTACGCCCGCAGCGAACGAACGTGTAGTCCACCTGATGGTAAGTGGAGTACAGCCCATGGACATAAACAATCCACAAAAGCAGATTATAGATGCGTCGCTTCAGCTGAGGACTACGGTGTTATGCCTCATGTGCCAGTAATTTCAGGGCCTGATCTCACCACCAAACCGGAACACCGTAATGGAAGCACTACTATTTGGCGACAGGTTAAAGGTGAGACGGTGGTGCTGCCGCCCTCGAGCTCATTCACAAGAGCTCTACCACCACTAGAATATGAGATTCTGTTTTCTGTACTGAAAATAACTCATAAAAGCTCTACCACCTAAAATATTGTTACATCGTTGACGAATAACTGTCTACACGATCCCTTTTAAATTTTTCAGGGTAAACACTGTACACGCAACATTATACCAATATTGATAAGACAAATCAATATTCCCACCATCGCGGGCTCGGTAACCTTTTTCACAGCTAAAGCTTAAGCCTGCAAACATGCTTACCGATCTATTTGTATTTTATCCTTTTAAAATGTACGCACAATTTTAAACAGTATTTCGTCAGCAAAAGGTTCAAATTTGATTGAGCTATTCTTGAACGAAGAGTCGAAAATCCTTAAGCTAATATAAAATAAACCTGCGTACAGAGTTATCGGATCCACGATTTTTTGGACGCGTTTCGAACAAAAATTAAGGGAGCATTACGACATTCACTGACCTGCCAGTTTAATCAAACTTTTAGCTTTTTATGTATTAAAGAGCGAATGTATTTTTATAGTGAGTGATCTTAAGACACGGCCTTATTTTCTTAAAGTTAAACAAACTTCATTGATCAATTTTTGACTGATTACTGAGATACTGTAGAGCAAGTTGTGCGTGTAAGACAAAAAATAAGTTAAGTATTGAAGTTGGTGGCCGGCTATCTCATTTTCGCAATCGCAAATCTCATTTTCGCGATTGCAATTTCTTTGCTTAAAAGTAAATTTTTCATTTTAGTAAACTGTTTATTATATAAATTAGTATTTATTTCAAAAACGTATATTATTGGCAATATTGATAGGACTACTGTTTTTCAATGCATAGATTTATGTGATTTATAAAAGCTACTTTTTTTATTATTTTATTATCATGTGACCATTATTGCTAGCTATTATATAGTTTTAGTAGCTATTATATTTGCGAGCAAAAATAATCGAAATATTTTTATTTTTGTGGAAAATACAACGTAGGATACATTATCCATATTTATGTTTTTCGTATCTCATAGTAATTCAATCAATTTACAATAAATTAAAAGTCAAGGCATTCACATTTTCATTATGAGTAAGCCTTTCTGAAAAATGAAGCGATTATTCTACAAACGTCTTCTGCTTCCAAATTAAAATTACAAATTATGATTTACGGTACCGAAAAAATAAAAATTAACGAAGGAGTTCCGCAAAAGCCCGCCGAACAAAAATCAACGCTTTTAATTTTTGCGGCATTGTTTTGATAAAAAAGGAATTTAAAGAAGAGGTGAATGGAAATCCTTCCTCTTCAGCCCCCGGCCGTCCAATTAGACGCACTTTCGAGTGAAACTCAAAAAACGTACAATAGAACTCTCGATATCGCACGTTCAAAATTCATGATGTGCGGTCTCATTGCTAGCGATCTCTCAATCCTATTTCGATTTATTTTATTGCCAACAATTTTAATGAATAGTAGTGCTAATTGACTTCAGATATTCCAGTTTCTTGATTTAACACTCTTTCAAAATCCACGTGTGTCAAGATGAGAGTGAAATAAATAATTAGTAAATATTGTTTTTAATTTTATGCTCTTAATTATCATTTTTTAGAACTAAACTTCATTGATATGTTTTAGAACTTTCGCGATTTGAGAAAATTTTATTATAAAAATTAGACAACGGGTCTGAATCTAAAGTTAAATAAATACCTAATTATGCTCGACGTTTCGAATGACTTGCATCATTCTTGGTCACGAGACGAAACGTCGAGGATAGGTATTTATTTACCTTTATAATAATTACGCGATTCAGACCCGTTGTCTAATTTTTGACATAAACTTCATTTGATATGTGCGTCTGTCGTAAAAACACCTATCGACGAAAACTAGATGAAAATACTCGAAAAGTAGATTTTCGAAACATACTGCTAGTGGACTAGTGGTTAGCGTATGCGCGTCTCACTGCGAGGCCTCGAGTTCGAGGGGTCGGTAAAGTATTATTTTTGTGTACTTTCCGTCAGGAAATTCAGGTAATATAGGCGTGATGTTATCTAATGTTATACTTACTATACAGGTTCAGTATGGGCCTATTTTGTTTTAAGTTGTATAAATTTATCGTAGTTTACTGTGATTAAAACTGCAATACCCGCGATCACTGAGCCAAAACCTTGGGATGCACACTCGCACGAACTGTTGCTTGGCTTGAAATACAGCACCAATTAAAGTTGACACCCGACGCCTCCGTTCGGTTGCATCGACGTTCGATTGGTTCTCACGTGTGTACCTATTTGTTTTGTTTATTATTTTTCTCACATTGTCTTCGGTGGTGCATTTTGAGTCATTAAATTTTGTGCTCGCTAAGAATGAAACACTCGCTGGCTTAATTGCTAAAGGTGCAAAATGTCAAGAGGTTTAAGCTGCGAGTATCAAAAACTTCTGCTTCAACATTGGTTTACATATAAAGATCGGCCCGTGTGAACTTATTGACTTAGGAATTAAGGATCGTGGACCTGTGGCTGAGCGGTGATATGAAATATCAATGTGTTGTTTGCTGTGTATCTTTTGGTAGTTAGTGCAACCTTTCACCACAATATGAGGCATTTTAATGTGTTCGACCGCTCACAGTGACAGCCAACCACGGACAAAATCTTGCCACCAGAAAGTATTACCATATTTATCGCGTAACCACTTTAATAAAAATCCAATTAATTAGTAATAAAAGTATTGTAGAAATCCATAAATACATTTACTCTAAGTAAATTTTGTAGCAGATAGCTGTTTTAAAATAATTGATTAATCTGAATTGACAAATATAATTATTGTAAAATGAATAATTAAAACAAAATTCAAAAATAATAAATTGAATTACTTAAACGCTTTTAACTAATGAGTATGAAAAAATAAATTCTTGATTGTGGCGTAGAAATCACTTATATAAACCTATCCTTCGCAATAAATGCAAGCGCGAGTATTATACAACGTTTTCTTCTTGTTTAGAGATATAAGTTACTAATGAGCTGGTCTACTGGCATTGGCTTGGGTATTGTCAACAATAATACGTTACAGTACAATTCGAAACATATATCTCAATGTAATAAGTTTCACTTAAATTAATGTCTTGGTCAACAAGTTTCAAGTCATTCTAATTAGTTAATTGTTTTACATTATTGTTTAAATTTATTTTTATTTGTGTTTGTTAGTTTTGTAATATATTATTATATATTATATTATATTATATTTATGCTGTTTTTGTTGCTTACTTGTATTTTAACGGTTATGTAACCTTTCGCATGCCTATTGGTAAAATTTGGTGGAACTAATATTCTATATATGGAACATCATAACTGTACACCCATATTTGCGAAATAAAGTATTATCTGTATCTTTATCTAAATTTTTCTATTCATTTTGATTTTTAGCAAGCTTTCAAATATTTTCTAAAGCACGCAGTATGAAAAGAATATGAAAAATATGGTTTACACTCAAATAGTTTATTTTGCAAGTATTTTTTTTTCACCTAAGCAGCTAGTGAAAAGTTGTATGTACGACTCGAGATCAAAGTTATGTACATCCGTGCTTTTGAGTCCCTAACTTCGCTCGAGATTCTAACCTAGAATCTAGAATCCTAGAAAAAAAGAAACTTTGCTCACAAATCTGCTTTGTTGCACAAATAACTATTTACAGCGACTGGCTATATATAGTCTTTAAATTAGTTTTGTTTTCCTCAATGTCTTAATATTGCACTAAATGTTTAGAACTAATAATGAAAATTTTATTAGGTACCATCATAAATATACTAAGATCCAATCGTGATATAATTACGACATTATTGTAGTGCTCACAGTAAAATTTTCAAATAAGAGTTTTCTGGAAGGATGGTATAAAAAATAATGAACCCTACACTCTCTAAAGGAAGCCAGTAACGTAACGTTCGCGGTAAAGAGAACTGCAGTCAAAGGTTTTTCCTTCAAACTCTTTATTTTTCCGCTCGCTTTTACCACTGGCTTTGTTTGCTTTGACTCTGAGTAGCTTTTATGGTGAAAAAGTAATATACTATTCTTTGATAGATTGTGCTTTAATTGCATAGATTTTTTTTTGTTAAAAATGCTTTTTGTTGTTGGTATTTGACTTCAGTGTGGTTCTTAGCACAAATGTCCAGAATATAATGAGGTGTCTGCGCTGTGTTCATCCACGGTTTATTTTTATTATTACAATACATATTACTTTGTGAATATATCATATTTTCTTTTTTTCCTAAATATTTGTGTTTCTCAGTTACATAAAAAAAACATTCATCGTTACAATGCCTCTTTAATTTATTGAATATCACTAAGAAATAAAAGTACACCAACTATTATTCCACATGCATATAACCTTGATCATAAGTCGAAAAACTATTTGCAAAATAAAAATCCATTTCACTTGAGTTTTCACGGTAAATTTATGCTTCACATAAACAGAATAATATCACGATTTAACATGGAACTGTCCAAATTGCATGCGACCGAATGGCGGTAAATACTATTTACGTTTGGCAATGAATATATTCCTGATTTTTATAGCTAAGATTTGGAAATTTTGAAGGTATATATGTTTACAGCAAATTATTTTAGCCAAAGGTTAATCATAATAAAATAATTCTATTTAACTAAATGAAAAAACGTATTATTTTGTGCGAAGTAAATTTATTTTTTGCATTTTAGTTTACCTACTTTTTAAAGTCGGTTTTTTTCTTTGTTAAAAATTATTTTATTTTACGATTTTAAGTGATGGGTAGGCCGAGCAAGAATGTTTCTCGAATGAGGAGACGACGGTTACTTGAGACGGAAAACTTGTTAATAATAATCCCCGTACTCCTAACCGTTGAGGAGTTGTACCTTCCAGCATCAGCTCAGCAACTTAAAATGCAAATATCCTAGTAGTTTTAGGTAATATACGAAACACAAATAGAAGCCTTTGAAATTTGAGGGTTACCCATGATTTCTCTAGGATCCCATCATCAAATGATGACCTCATATTATGAATATACATAAGTAATATTCAACGTCTCGTCGCATCTGTGTATAACTTGAAAGAATACAGTAAACGGCCTCAAGGAGCCTATATTTAAAGAATTATCCACGTACTCTTAACCGTTGAGGAGTTACACCTTCCAGCATCAGCTCAGCAACATAAAATGTTGACTACTAGATGCAAATATCCGAGTAGCTTTAGATAATATACAAAAAACAATATAGAAGCCTTTTAAATTTGAGGGTTGCCCTCGATTTCTCTAGGATCCCATCATCAGAACGTGACTAGAAAAAAATGGGACCAAATGACAAGTATATCCTTTCAAACAAAGAAAGAATTTCTCAAATCGGTCCAGGCGTCTTTGAGTAATCGGTGAACAAACATAAAAAAAAAACTACTGAGGTGTCAAGGGACACCCGGATGGAACGAAGTTCGGTAATTCCAAATAACAACAAATCAGGATTCGCACCCGAGATTGTAACCAAAAATTTAAACCAAATTAAAACATTAAGACAATTAAATTATCAAGCGTAGCAAGCGTACACACGATCATTCAGAATCACTTAATCATTCTCTTAAAATAATCGAATGATACTTTTAAAATCATTGTGGAGATATTATCACAATGCTCCTATAGGCTGAATGGCTACATAACAATATTTCCTGTGCCTTACACACTCAATTTCAAAACAAAATAATTCTTATCTTCGAACTTTCGCGCTATTCGAATTTCAAAATATCAAAAGCGAGGTTTATTCAAACACACGCATAGACTTATAATGCCTAGATCAGTGGTTCCCAATTAGTTTTTTCTACGTACCACTTTAAGAAAGACCTCGAACTTGCGTACCCCTTATAGACCAGGGTCGATAATTTTGGAGGTGAGGGGGGAGGGAGGGTAAGGTTAAAAAAACGTTTTTTTTTCGATTTCCGGCAAAACTAAAAGTCCTATGGAAAAAAGTTGAATGGCAAAGTTGTTGGTAATAAAAAGATCTAAAACTTTTGTATGTACATTTTTTTATATAACCTCAAAATTTATGTGAAAAATTCAACAGACCAAGGTTTTGGTTTTTTATTTTTATCTTTCACAACAACTACTGCCGTTTAATTAAAAAGAATATTTTTTTGGCAATTGTAAATAGAGAGAGAAATAGAGATTCTTTATTTGTCAATGTAGGTATATTGAATTATTTTTTTTAAGGATTTTAATTTAGAGATTGCTGCGCGTACCCCTTGATGCAATCTCGCGTACCCCTGGGGGTACGCGTACCACTAATTGGGAACCACTGGCCTAGATAAATAAACTGCTTGTATAAATTTAAGTATAAAGTAAGGCTAAAAACAGATTGATTGAAAATTATAATGCGCCGCTTGGCGGACAGACAAACTAAACGAAAATCTGATAAATACCAGAGAGTTACACTGAACTGAAACGGCACAATTAAAGTGGCTTTACATTTCATGCGTGTACTCGGTTTCTAGGAGTAATAGTTCTATGATCACACATAACAAACTTTATCTTTAACATTATTTTTCTGCGATTATCTTGCTTTCTTTTAAATTGTATTCGCAAGTTTACTCGCGATATAATAATATCAGATCTCATTATCAATAATCTCATCACCAATCCCAATGACATAATTAGATGTGTTCTAATCGTATATTCCATGAAATGTACATAACAAAATTAGTAAACATTCTGTGGTAATATTAAAAAATAATTTGCTTTTGAATTTAATATAGTTATGACGTACACTTGCTAAACACACAATAATGAAGAGATTATAACGCGTATGACTTGGTTAGCACAATAGTAAAGAAAGGTTATAATGTGTACTTGCTAAAATACAAAAGCATTTATTATTGTGTGTATAAAATCTCTACTTACCTAAATCCATCAGCAATATCCAGAACTTGTGCAGAAACACTGTCAGGATTCATTATTATAACTATTTTTAATAATTTATCATATTGTACAAAACACCTGTATACACTCAACAAAAGGCGGGAATTGTATTTTTTTTTTTAAGTTATGATAATATTTTTTTTTAGTTACTTTATTATTCATAGAGAGACTAAATGAAAATATTTCGCTTGCTTTCTCTATGCGCAGCATATTTCTGTAGCACCAATTAGTTCCGAAGCCGCGCGATAGATGGCGTTGGGATCGAATTAGATCGCGCTATGGTTTCGTTACAAGGTCCTGTATATAAGGTCCACCGATTTAGAGTTTAAGTAAGTTCTGCAGATCCAATTGAGGAGTAATGTGCGCGATATCGAGCTATTTATTCACTGGTATCTGACTAGAACAGCGATCGTGTACGCCTTCGCAGACCTTTCTGAGCGCGCCGGCGCCCCTACTTTTGCAGAAACTCAACTCTAGTAATATTTTTTTTAAGTTTTTTTTTTTTTTTTTTTTTTTTTTTTTCTATAAGCGATAGGGAGCGACGGACTCAGATTTACGCGCACGCCGTGCGGCGTGCGCATTTTTTTTTTAAGAACTCAATTCTAGTAATTTTTTTCATTATAGTTTTTTTTTTAATTTAATTTATCTGTTAAGAGTCCTATGTAGGACTTAAATGAAAAGCGGACTGTACAAATATACTGGTATATTAAATTAAAACACCGTTATAACTATAATTAAAAACCGGTATAAACATTAGAGGAGCGAATACGTTATGTTCACTATAGTTCGTGAAGGCAAGTGCCCCCGGCGCCGCTCTGCTTCCTTATATAGGTAGGGCCGTCCTGTGCACGCGCCGCTCGCCTCGTGTTCGACCGGTACAGGCTTCGCTCGCCGCGTGTCTCCAAATGTGCAACACGTGCAGTCCCGTTATGTTCGACCGGTACAGGCGTCGCTCGCCGCGTGTCCCCAAATGTGCAACACGTGCAGTCCCGTTATGATGCGCGGCACCTTTGTTAGATAGATAGGTAGATATCTAACATATCTCTTTTTTCTAAGCGAGAAAGAGAGACGGACACAGAAAAATGCGCATTTTTCTGTTTTGTCTGATGATGTAGCACCGTAGCTGTAACGTAGCATGTAATTACTACGCTGCTACGAGAATTGCTACGAAAAGTGTCGTTACAACTTTTCGTTCCTTTTTTTTCCGCCTTTTTTCGTTCCAAAAAAAATAAAAATAAAATACAACCGAATTGAGAACCTCCTCCTTTTTTTGAAGTCGGTTAAAAATAAAATTGCCCATACATCAAAGTTCCTATAATTTCAGAGTTAAAGCTTTTAATAATCAATTAGCACAAATAAATTAAACATTATTCTGCATTTACAAACAGTTCTAGCCCTCGTTTTTCTCCACACGTATTTTTTTAGGATTAAAATGAACGACATCAACCTAGGTTACATTTCTATTAATATTCATCTAGACAGCTTAACAGTCACACAATAACACAATTTCAAACTCAAATTGAATTCACATCACATTTCAAAGTATATCTAATCTTTATGTTATGAAAATACACTGAAAACCAATTTCTGTGCCTAACCGCGTCAAATAATAAGATGGTGCTGTGTTTATATTGAAAACTAAGGGTGTTCAAGGGTGTTCCACCCTCGGGGTGGCGTAGCGTGTCATAAAGAACGCTTTCATGCAAAGTGGATTTGTTAAAGTTTTCGCTAGAAATAATATTTGAATTTGTAATGACGTCATGGTGTTTGGTTGGAAGATGGATGTTGTCTGGCGCGAGCATGCGAGAATTGATACGATGCGGTATGAGCAGTGCTTTTTGTGTTTATTTCAACAAGGTAGGACTCACGAAGGTTATTTTCAGTGTCTGTGTATGTTTTAAATAACTGAGGTGTTGGAAAATGCAAATTGTGTACATAATATCTTATTAAACTACTTTAAAATAAATATTTTCTTTTACACAAAAGCCGTTTCAGTAATTTTTTCTCACAATTTACTAAATTACGTTCGAAATTGAGCTTCCTCGATCGTCTAGTGGTTAGCGTATGCGCGCCTCTTACTACAAGGTCTCGGATTTGATTTCCGGGTCGGGCAATGTGATATTTATGAACTTTCCGTCAGGAAATTATAACAGCAGCACAAAGTTGGAATAGTGGTGGCGATAGGCGTATCTCCTATCCAATGGGACCTAAACATAACAGATGAAGTGTCAGTTGTACACCTTAACAAACCCCCCCCCCGCCACCGCCGTTCTGGGTGATAAGGGCGTGATGTAATATTGAAATACATAGAAGCTTTTTTTGGAAAACACAACCTTTATATACGAATAAATACTGTCAACAATTTCTAAAACGAATATTTTGAGAAAACCTCCTTATCTAACATGATAAATTGTGTTGTATTGATACAAGCAGCAAAATAAAACAACATAGTTTCACGTACCCCTATACGTTTCATGAAAGTTTTCCCATAAGTTGTAGGAGTCACTGGCCTCCCATATTTCACCTTCCACCCGCCTTCACTTTAATATGAGACAAGCACATGCATATTTATAACTGGAAATTGAACTAACTTGTTCAATATTATAAGGACAGTTAATATGTGTTAATAATATGAAATTTAGTTCTATTTTTGGATATAAAAATATATTACTTTTACACTTGGTCAAACAACTAAACTAATAGAGAGATCACAGCTATAACCATTGAAGCAATTTTGATGAAAAATATGTGCATAATTTATTATTATAATATAAGTAATTTGCCTTGCATTAAATTGTTCTGAACAGTGCTAGAATTTTAGTAATTGTGAAGCTAATGCATTACGATTTTCCGAGAAAAAAGTTAATTCATTATGAGAATCGAATGAATTGAATAAAAATAAATTAATAACATTTTCAAGTCGTCAATCTTTTTTTTATTATTTGCTCGTAAACATGGTTACATAAAGCTCTTTAATAACGTAGCACGTCTTTGGAAAATCCATACATAAACAAATTAGAACGACAGCAGCAGCTGTGTTTAGTTGTCATATTATTATTATGTTAGGTTTTCAATAAATTCACTATACCATGACCTTATATAAAGGTCAAGTTATAACTAACACGATGATTGACTTTTACTTGACAAAAGTGAAACAGCTCCTAAATTAGTGTCAGTCTCCACTACGAAGAACATCCGAGTTATAATACTGCTACGGACGATAAAACCACCGTACGCAAGATATTGTGTCACGTAAAATGCTTACAAAGACCAAAGTACATTTTACGAGCGCTTTAATGGCACATGTGTAGGTATCTTATATTTAGTTTTACCTCATCCTGTGGTGATGGCCCAATCTTTTGCAGTAAAAGTATTGGATGGAAAGAAGGAAACTTAAAAATGTATTAGTTTTACAGTCCTTGACAAATTAGGTAGCGATTAATCAGCAACGGAGGTATATACACAATTACATACTGTAGGTTCATTTTCGCTCTGGATATTATATTCTTAATATAATAGGGATGGATGCAAATAATTGTCCTCATGATAAGTATATCGTTTATTGCGAATATGGGTCACAAAGATGTTACATGAATTTGTTAGAGGCATTGTGTATAATGATCATCGATTTTTTTATTTAATCACATTTAAACTGTATTATCGTTTTCTTTTTCCATCAAAACATTGGATAAACCACAGAATAAGTAATAAGTTAAGCTAAAGATTGATCTTTTTCTTTTAAACTTATTCTTACCTTGTGGCTATGTAAAAGCTGCGCGGAGCGATCGATATAGCAGGATAAACAATGCTGACTGTGGTCGGCCATGGATGGGAGATCACGTTAAGCCTATGCATTTGAAGATTGCCGTTAAGCATTTGAAGATCTGGGCAGTCGTTACGGATTGTTAGGAAGTCTCACCTCGTATCTCCTCGTACAGCCCCAGACCTCCCAGAAAAGGCTCTGAAGATGATGATTAAAACTTATGTTTTTATAAAATAAAAAAACCGCAACTTGCAATATTTTAACCTCAAGTGAACCACCCAATTTTACAACTTCAAATCCACTTCTTCTTCTTCGTCGTGTCGATGGCTGAGTCAAATTTTATTGGCCCAATAAGTGGCCACTGTTATGGCGCTCTCATCGGCGTTCATGAGCGCCTCTCTTGTGCAGGTGGTAGGGCACTTCGGACAGTCAGTAAGGTGAGCCATTGATTGTATTGCTCCACATTCACAATTAAGGTTAGTGTTAACCAGATATCCCCATTTGGCAAGGTTCTTCTTGCTTCGCCCAACTTGCGTCCGGAGTCTATTCAAGGATTTCCAGACCGGTCTTGATAGTTCGTGGCCTTTAGGTAACGCTTGTGAAATTGGGATGAAAGGTTCGGGCAAGACGCTTTCTGCCTGCCACATGTTACATCTGGCTTGGGAAATCGAGTCGGAAATGGGTACGACACATCGGATGAAGTTTTTCCTGCTTTATTAGCAGGAAAAACGGCAGAGGTACGGCAGAGTAATCGTGAATAGGATGTCTGGAATCCTCGTCCATACGAGTTCTCTCTGTGCCGCTGGCTACCGCTCTACGGATTCTGGGGGGGGGGCGATGCCGGCTAGTGGATACAACATTTCGACATTACAAATCCACTTTATTTCAACGATTTATTTCCAAAAATAAATAGAATGAACCATAAAACTAAAGCTAGCTCAAAACCCGCAAGGTTAACGTTTTTTTCAGCAATTTTAGTATAACTGCCAATATGTTTTTTACTGCATTTGCCTTGTCACGTGTAAACTATTTGAGGTGAAAGTACGGTTTTGTACGAACTTTTTTGGATTTATTTAGTTACATATTATATTTTACACCTCTCCAGCATGAAAAGGCTTGTTTACATGCCCGATATCAGTGCATAAAAATCTTTTTGACACACTAGTAAGGCAACGTGTTTAAATTCCGAAACACATTATCTTTTTAATGAACAGGCTCTGAAAAAAAAGGAGCAACCATGCAGTTCTAAAACAATGTTGACATAAATAATTAAAAAATATATATTTATTTAATTTTAAAATTCGGATAGGGAAGAGTGGAAGACCTTGGGGGAGACCTTTGCCCAACAATGGGACAATATAGGTTAAAAAAAAAAAAAAAAAAAAATTAAAATAAAATAAGAAAACAAAATTCCTATTAACCTAAAAATAAATGACTACATTTAAAACTATGTACAAACCTAAATAAATAATTTGTATCAAATGAGGTTTAATTCAACATCTCGCTTATCATTCGTTATACTCATGATTAAAAACCACACACATTCGAACAAAATTTCTTCACTACTAGTAAGAGAAGTTAAATATTTCGTTTTAAATTAGGAAAACATCGTCAGGAAACCTGCATGCCTGAGAGTGCCTAAAATGTACTCAAAGGTGTGTGAGGTCTACCAATCCGCACTTGGCCAGCGTGATGGACTATGACCTAACCCTTCTAATCATAAGAAGAGGCCCGAGCCCAGCAGTGATGAGCAGTGGGACATGTATTAGATACAGGGCTGCTATTATTATTATTATTTAATTTAAAAATCTTCTTAAAAATATTCTCAGTTTAAAAGGTGAGCTAAGAAGCTCTTAGTTTTTCTTCTGTTCAATGGATACAAACTAAGTATTATTTGAAACACAATCTAAATCAACTCATACCGACTGCATTTGGAGCGTTTATTTTGGTGAGTATACAAATTGTGGTTACGCAACTCTACTCATTATATATAATATATTATTCTATTATTTTTATTTCAAATATAATTTATTTTATCTCAGTCTGGTGGTTTGGATTTCTGCTCTTAGGTTTTATAGCTCGAGTGTTGCCGAAAGAGGTGCAGTTTCCTGGCTGCTAGACCATAACGCCATTAAAAATCAAAATTCAAAATTATTGAAGTTTAGTGACATTGTGTCAAATATTATTATAATTTTTCGCATTCTTCTTTGATTCATCATCCATACGCTTCCGCTATACCATTTATCTTCACCCGCTTTTTTGTGAAATAAAAATTAAACCGCAAATAGCAAGAAACCAGCTTCGGAGGATCCTGCCCTCGGAAAGGTACTTCGGGCTGTTTTGCTGGTGAGTAGATTTTCCTTACCACCAGACTATAAATAATTATATTCTTATCGTTAATATTATTATTGTTATTTATTCATCATCTTATTTTCATCGCCCGGTAGGGCAGTTTACAGCGCCCTTCCATATTATGGTCCTTCAGTCGAGCAGGATAAATTGTTTCCAGCATTAAATATTAATAATTTCATGTATATTTTTGTTTTTTCGCACCTATTTATGTTTATTGCTCGTATGTTTATGTAATATTTGTTAGGTATTGCTCCTACGAACAATAGGCATTGAACTTACGTACTTTAAATAGGTATTAATATTCTTTTTACATTAAATCTATCAAGATGGCTACCTCAGCTGACGAGATTGAAATTGTGCGTCAACTATCCATACTGTATGGAAAAAGAGATGTCATCTTTGAGAGAGTTAATCGCGCGTATAATTTAGCTGTAAATATTTCTTCCTTTGACTTGAGATCGAATGAGCAATTCATGATCGAGTCTGAAACAATAGACGACTTACGTTCTAAGTTCGAGAATATTATCGATCGGATTAATGATTTGGTCTTGACTCAGAGCCCGAATTCAGTCCCTGACTATTCTTCGTTGCTATCATTTGAGGATTTGTATGCCCGTATCAAAAGAAGTCGGAATAGGATCAGTTCAGGGTCTGATAAGGCTGCTTTTTCGCCATCGCATTCGAGTGGAAATTTTATTAAATTGCCGCCTATTGAATTACCAAGTTTTGACGGCAGTACAGAAAAATGGCCTATATTTTATGAATCTTTTAAGGCCAATATTCACAATAATGAAAATCTCTCTGACTCGCAACGTGTGCAGTATTTGATAGGTAAATTGACTCATAACGCCTTGAAAATTACCGCCGGTATTGTTCCGACGTCTGAAACTTATTCCATTTTATGGAATAGTCTGGTAAATAAGTATCAGGACAAAAGAGCGTTAGGGATTCATTATTTAAATAATATTTTAGATCTGAAACCTTGTAACAATTCTGCTAGTAGTCTTGGCACTTTTATTGACAAATACTCTGCCTCCATTGCAGCTTTGAAACAACTTGAAATAAAAAATTTAACAGATTTTACCTTACTACATTGTGCATTACGTAAAGTTGATTCACAAACCGCTCAGGCTTTCGAGCTGTCCGTGAGAGATAAAGAAATACCAATTTCTGAAGATTTTATTGCATTTGTACGGGACCAAAGCAAGATCTTGAGTAGATGTAATTCTTCGGGACCGATCTTAAATCCTCGTGCGCAAAGTAGTGCAAATAAACAGACAACCTCGTCAGGGTCATCTTCACGAACAAACTCTACTTATAAGGCGTTCGTGGCCCAGAATGACGATGTGTCGACCGCCGTTCCAAGCACTTGCGCGTACTGTCAAAAATCTGACCATATGCAATTGTACAAATGTGTACAATTTAAAAGTCAATGCGACCCACAAAAGAGATTCGAATTTATTAAATCTAAACACGGGTGCGTAAATTGCTTAAGCACTTCCCATACCGCTTTAAATTGTAAGTCGGCTTCTCTTTGCGGGCTTTGTAAGAAACGTCACCATACTATTCTGCATTTTGATGAGAAAAATAATAATAATTCTCATACACATGCAGCACAAATTCTTACCGCCGATTCTCAGTGTATCAATCATAATAATATCAACGAATATGATGGTGCGCAAGCCTCCGCTCATGTCTCCGCTCCGTTGCCGTTGCGCTCTATGCCGTCAGTTCCCGTACATAATTTTAGCACTAATATGCCGCCTGCTAATGCTTCCGTTTCTTTGAGCGTTAATGTGAGGCCTAATTCTAATATTTTGCTCTCTACTGCTCAAGTTTACGCAGTTGCTAATAATAATAGTAACCGTAAAGTAATAATTCGTTGTTTGATTGACAATGGTTCTCAAAATAATTTAATAACAGTGGAGTGCTGTAAATTACTTAACCTCACTATAATTCCATTAACCAATTCTTACGTAAAGGGTGTCGGTCTGAGCTCTCGACCAATACATGGTTATGTGAATATTCAAATTCAATCTCGTGTTTATCTAGAAAATAAATATAATATACAGGCACTTGTTGTTGATTGTGTCACTGATCAGATGCCTACGCACTTTATTGAAAAGTCTAATATGGGATACCTGGACAGCATACCTTTAGCTGATCTGACTTGGAATATCCCAGGCAATATTGATTTAGTGTTGGGTGCTCAGCTATTTCCATACATTTATTTGGGAAATAGAGTAGAGTCGGGTAATCGTGCACCTCCCGCTTTGCTAACCGCCTTTGGTTATGTGTTGATGGGCGATTATCCACGTAAACAGACTTATTCTAGTTCTTTCTCAGCTTTGGCTCTTAATGACTTAGTCCAGAAATTTTGGGAGTTAGAGGAAATACCTTATAAAGAATTTTTAAGTCCAGAAGAAACAGAGTGTGAGAATCTTTATTCTTCATCTGTGATACGCAATGGAGATGGTCGATATACTGTGACCTTACCTTTCTGTCGAAACCCGAATGAGTTAGGCAATTCTCGTTGTAATGCTCTCCGGCGACTTATGACTTTAGAGAGAAAATTCAATCAGGTGCCTAGTTTAAGAGAAAATTATAATACTGTTATAAAGGACTATATTTCGATTGGTTGTCTTTCTGAAGTTTCGGCATCCGAAGTCACTGATGATGGATATTATATACCTCATCATGCTGTTGTACGCCCGGACAAGCCTATGCCACGCATTGTACTGGATGCGAGTGCCAAAACTCATACTGGTCTTTCTTTGAATGATCTGTTGTATACAGGGCCTAATTTACAGACCGATTTATTTCTACTCTTACTTGACTTCAGATTATTTCCTGTAGCCATTACCGCTGATATTAAGCAAATGTATTTACAGATTGGTGTTAATAATGACCAACAAAAGTATTTGCGAATACTGTTTCGTTTTAATGAAAATGATTCAGTAAAAACATTTCAGTTCAAACGTCTTCCGTTTGGGTTGAAATCGAGTCCGTTTCTAGCTATGCGCACTGTGCGACAGCTGGCAGTGGACATGTCTCCTCAATTCCCTGAAGCCGCTAAGATTGCTAGAACTAAATTGTATATGGACGATTTGGTTCACTCATTACCTGATTCTGAAACAGCCACCCGTCTGGCTCGAGAATTGATCTCTTTATTCCAGGCTGGTGCCTTTGAATTAGTGAAATGGTCGAGCAATTGTGCGAACTTACTAGAGAGTTTACCCGTTTCACATCGTGGTTCGGTGGATTTTACTCAGGATAGTCCGATTGCATTGAAGATTTTAGGTCTCTCATGGGAACCTAGAGAGGACAATTTCTTTTTTACCGCGTCTCATGTTAGTGATAAATGTACTAAGAGAACTATATTGTCTGTGGTGGCTCGTTTATTTGATGTTTTAGGTTTAGTAGCCCCCGTAATTTTGTATGCCAAATTGTTAATCAAAGAACTTTGGTTGGCTAATATTGGCTGGGATGATACTCCGCCAGAGAGTGTGATCCGTCGTTTTACCGCTCTTATACAAGAATTGTCTTTGTTAACAACTCTTAAAATTCCGCGTCATATCGGTGTGTCAAGTGACTGCACTGTTAATATCGTAGCCTTTGCAGACGCGAGTATGAATGGTTACGGTTCAGTCGTGTATTTACACATCACTGATGCGACCGGTATAATGGTCCGACTTTTATGTGCGAAGTCTAAAGTTTCTCCAACTAAAGTGACGACGCTAGCGCGACTTGAATTGTGTGCTGCGCTTTTAATGGCTAAATTAATAAAAATTGTGCATGAAACGTATCGTGATCGTGCCCATGTAGCAGAGATTTATGCTTTCTCTGATTCGACCATAGCTCTTTCTTGGATTCATTCTTCTCCTCATTGATGGTCTGTCTTCGTGAGCAACCGCGTGGCGCAATGTCAAGAAAATCTCGCTTCACGACACTTTTATCATGTTGCTGGAATAGAAAATCCAAGTGATTGCCTTTCTCGAGGTTTACTCCCATCACAAATAGTCAGCCATAACTTGTGGTGGAATGGCCCTGATTGGATGTGTCAACCTACTTCAGAGTGGCCGGTAAAATCTTTCTCACCTACTGAAGGTTATGAAATGCCTGAACAGAAAGCCAGTACTTTTACCGCTACGACAGAGCATCATGACGCTCCGGTATCGGTACTCTATAAATTATCCCAACGCTTATCTTCTTGGGATAAGCTTTTGAAAGCTATCATGTATGTTTTCAAATTTATAAAAAGAATTTCCTCGATTAATGATATATCGGATTTGATCATTGCTGAAAAGGCGATAGTTCATTCCGTGCAAATTGTGCACTTTTCTGAAGATATTGCTCTTCTTCAAAAACATAAATTGCCCTCAAAAAAGTTGCGCAATTTATCAGCTTTTATTGATGAAGAAGGCTTACTTCGAATTGGAGGACGTCTTTCTAAATCGGATTTGCCATTCGAAGTAAAACATCCAGTTCTGCTTCCAAAGCATGATCATGTTGTTGACCTTATTATCAGGCATTATCATGTTTTAAATTGTCATACTGGAGCAGGCTTATTAATGTCAATTTTGCGTCAACGTTTCTGGATATTAGATGCTAGAACTGTTGTGCGAGCAAAGGTGAGACAATGTAATTCTTGTTTTCGTGTTAACCCGTCTCATCCTACGCCTAAAATGGCTGATCTTCCTCCTTATCGAATTCATGAAGCCAAAGCCTTTACTCACACCGGAGTAGATTATGCTGGTCCGCTTCGTATTACTTTGGCTCGTAGGAGAGGTCAGCATTCGCAGAAAGCTTATATTTGTCTTTTTGTATGCCTTGTCACTAAGGCCATACATATTGAATTGGTGTCTGATTTAACGTCAGATTCGTATTTAGCTGCGTTCAAACGCTTTATAGCTAGACGTGGTCCAGTATCTTGTCTATATTCAGACAACGGTACAAATTTCGTCGGAGCGAAATCTCAGCTCGACGAATTGAATAAGGTTCTAAGACCTGAACTTATCCACCATCGTATACAGTGGAAAATGATTCCACCTAGAGCTCCTCATTTTGGAGCTATGTGGGAATCAAATATAAAAAGTTTGAAGACCCGTCTGTATAGAGTCATTGGAAGTCAACTTCTGACTTATGAAGAGATGCTAACTGTGTTGGTGCAGATAGAGTGCGTGATGAATTCGCGACCACTAAATGTCGTATCGTCAGATCCTCACCCTGAGGTTATCACTCCTGCGCATTTCTTAATGTCTTCTCCTTTACAATATTTACCAGCTGCAAATGTAACAGACACAAGTCTTGTTCAACGCAAAAAATTACTCGATCATATGGTCCAATCTTTCTGGAAAAAGTGGCGCCTAGAATACTTGCATACATTGCAAGTCAGATTGAAATGGGCTACGCCCGATAATCCGGTTCAAGTGGGTAAGATCGTTCTTGTGGGACAAGATGATTCTCCACCTTTAAATTGGCCACTAGGAGTCATAACTGACATTTATCCGGGGTCAGATAATATAACTCGTGTCGCGATGGTAAAGACTAGGTTCGGGACGTTCAAACGTCCTGTAGTTAAATTATACCCATTGCCTACACAATGATTTTCTCATTATGTTTTCTAGTTAATTCTTTAATTTTAATGCAATGTTCTTTAATTTTTAAAAATATATATAATGCAAATAGCTTTCTTAAAGGTTTCATTTTAAGTTTCGTTCATGGTAATAAATATTTTATGAATTTATTTTGTTAGCCTGTTAAATGATATTTCCAATGTTTTCACTCTTGTTTTGCAAGATCTACAATCTTGCAAAGAGGGGAGCATGGTTACGCAACTCTACTCATTATATATAATATATTATTCTATTATTTTTATTTCAAATATAATTTATTTTATCTCAGTCTGGTGGTTTGGATTTCTGCTCTTAGGTTTTATAGCTCGAGTGTTGCCGAAAGAGGTGCAGTTTCCTGGCTGCTAGACCATAACGCCATTAAAAATCAAAATTCAAAATTATTGAAGTTTAGTGACATTGTGTCAAATATTATTATAATTTTTCGCATTCTTCTTTGATTCATCATCCATACGCTTCCGCTATACCATTTATCTTCACCCGCTTTTTTGTGAAATAAAAATTAAACCGCAAATAGCAAGAAACCAGCTTCGGAGGATCCTGCCCTCGGAAAGGTACTTCGGGCTGTTTTGCTGGTGAGTAGATTTTCCTTACCACCAGACTATAAATAATTATATTCTTATCGTTAATATTATTATTGTTATTTATTCATCATCTTATTTTCATCGCCCGGTAGGGCAGTTTACAGCGCCCTTCCAAATTGTTTGGTTCATTTTTCAACCAACGTACACCTCCTGGTAGATTTTTTATGAAAAGCATGATTTTTTACAATATAAAATGTTTAAAAATATTCTACCGTGGTGTGCAATCACACTTTAGGCCATTATTGCTACCGGTTCTTAGTCAAATGTGAAATATCCCATTGTTAAATAAACAATGTATATTAAAAAAAAACCTTATTTAATATTTTTACCTAGAGAGTAAATATTGTAAAATGTTTCAAAGTTTACGAGCACTCACTTCTCTATGCGTCAAGGGAATAAACAGACGGCAAGTATTTTACGGCAACGATAACAACACGAGCTTAAAGTGAGACTGGAATATAAAAAAAAATATTTACCTTGAGATACAAAATATACGTTGTTTTTCAAAAATATATACTAAAAACCTTAATAACTGTTTGTCCTTGATAAAATAATAAACAAATAAGTTAATACTGGGCAAAGTCACAGACAAAGTATCGTACCAAATTGTATGACTTTTCAAGTTAAAACCTAAGGTCAAAATTTTTACCTCCAACATGTCCTAGAGGTGCCATGTGAAGAAAGCATACATGATTTTCATTTATTATATTTTTATTATAAAATTATAACAGAATTTACGATCGTATTTTTGTAGCTTTTTTCGTACATTCTGGTGATGGTACCGCTTCACATGTAAAATTTGCACATAACTAGAGAATAATATTATCTAAAGTCTTATAAGTTATTTTTTATCAAATATGAAAATAACCGTAAAAAAGTGCACTCTATATTTTAACAGTTTTTTAGCCTGGCAAGTCTTGAAGAGTTTAAAGTTGAACTTATATGGAGTTTTGATACGCTTAGAAATGTTTTATATTGATAAACTTACGCACTCGTATTTTCTATAGATTAAGTAGAATATATACCATGGAAAGTCTTTGGCACAACGAACGTAATGTTATGTTAAATAGCTTACAATTGACATCTGGAGTGGTATACTATGAGGATCTCGTATCGAACAGAATAAATTTCCGTGCATTTAGCCGTTTCTGCCATACCTATTATAGCAATCAAATTTAGGCCCCATAGTTTTGTCACTGTCCGAGGTGTCTACACTCTTTCCATATAGACACTTTGTCTATATTTGGCATTACTCAGTCTCCCGCTTTGCTTTAGAGGGAAGTAAAAAAAAACCGACTTCAAAAAGTAGGTAAACTAAAAAGCAAAAAATAAATTGACTTCGCACAAAATAATACGTTTTTTCATTTAGTAAAATAGAAATTATTAAATAATTATTTTATAATTCTGAAGTCAGTGCCAAGTAAAAACAACCTTTCTACAATATCAAATTACAGTTCACACAAAAAGGGAGGCGTAGTTGTGCTAGTGCGCGGTCGCCCAGTATTGGTACTTACCACAGAAATATAACTAATATTCAGTCAGAAAAAAATTGATCAGATTGATATTATCTATACAGAGTTATTAATTGTTTACTTGGCACCGACTTCAGAATTATAAAATAATTATTTAATAATTTCTATTTTACTAAATGAAAAAACGTATTATTTTGTGCGAAGTCAATTTATTTTTTGCTTTTTAGTTTACCTACTTTTTGAAGTCGGTTTTTTTTTTGTTAAAAATTATTTTATTTTACGATTTTAAGTGATGGGTAGACCGAGCAAGAATGTTTCTCGAATGAGGAGACGACGGTTACTTGAGACGGAAAACTTATTAATAATAAACAAGAATTAAATCCTTTCTCCTGACTATTGAGGGTCACGACCTTCCATCATCAGCTCATTTGACACAATAACTAGCAGTAGGAATATGCGTACAGTAGTGAAAGAATTATCCTTTAACTCCTAACTATTGAGGAGTTGACCTTCCATCATCAGCTCAACCACATAAAATTATAGCGACCAAGCGTAAATCCTGGCCTCGATTAATGAAATATGAGGGTTGCCCCCGATTTCTCTGGGATCCCATCATCAGATCATGACATGCTGACAATGGGACCACCTTTGAAATATCTCCGTTCCAACAGCTCACTTGACATCATAACTAGCAGTCTGAATATGTGTACAGTAGTGAAAGAATTATCCTTTAACTTCTAACCAATGAGGAGTTGACCTTCCATCATCAGCTCATCCAAATAAAAATACGTAAATACTGGTGTAGCTTTGAAAAACACACTTAAAACATTTCATGTGCCTATAAAATTCGAGGGTTGCCCTCGATTTCTCTAAGATCCCATCATCAGATCACGACATGCTGACAATGGGACCCCTTTGGAATCATCTCCTGTCCAACAAAAAAAGAATCATCAAAATCAGTTCATAAACGACGGAGATATCCGTGAACAAACATAAAAAAAAAAAAAGCTACATATATACGAATCGAATTGAGAACCTCCTCCTTTTTTAGAAGTCGGTTAAAAATACATACTTTCCAACTCCAACTACATACTTCTGAATAAATTCGTTGCGGGTTCCAAGACAATTTTAACTCTCCCTGGGATTGCCCCTGTGTCATGCACGGTGCCTTTCAGTTGGTTACCGCTGTAGATCCTGGCGTCACAGGAGTCACAGTGGTGGGCGTGTGGGTGGGATTATATCCCGTTGAAAAAAATATACCAAAGAAAAAAAGATTTAAAGTAACATGCTTTAAAGAAATATTTTTATTCTCTTCAGTGTTCTCTAGTTGACTCAATTAGAATCATTTTAGTTCAGTTCAGAGAGTCCACAGATTTTTCTTTTTCATGCTGGTTATGGTCAAATCTCATTAAAGTTTCTTTATATTTTTATACAACTGGCTCGATAGTCTAGTAGTTAGCGTAGCTCTCTATGTGAGGTCTGAGGTTCAATTCCCGGGTCGGGCAAAGTGTTAATAAGAACTTTCCGTCAGGAAATTTTAAATAGTAGCACGGAGTTGGAACTGTGCCCGGCTGGCATATAGGCTCCCCCTCTATCCCATGGGACCTAAACATATTAGGTGAAATGTGGGTGTTGTACACCTCTGCCACACTCATCTGGGTAATATATGCGTGATGTTATGTTATGATATTTTAATACAAAACTGAAAGTTTGGTTTGAATTCAATCCGGAAATTACTGTGGTAGGACATAATATCAATGTCTTTGGACCGACATAGGCTCCAGTTACCATTTAGCATAAGGTGAACTTCACACCCGTTATGATATTATGTCGTAGAAACAAAACTGATACAGCTTATGTTGTTTGTGAGCTCTGAGAAGAACTGTTTATAGTCATTGTGGTGATAGGATTAGTCAGCCAAACACTGCGTTACCGTGTGCTAGCTGTCCAGGGCGCGCCGCGGGGAGGCTCCTATCATGCACCAGAGGCGAAATATGGAAGGTAAGGCTGCACCCGGCCGAACATCTGCCACCTGGAAACGAATTGCAGTGGCCGATCTGGAAGTTACTAAACCGTCTTCGGACCCTAGTTGGTCGCTGAAAAGACAACCTGGCCAAGTGGGGATTCACAAATACATCCAACATTAGTTGCGAATGAGGATCGCCCACCCAAAATATGGCCCATTTGTTGTCCTGCCCACATCTTCCCACCCTTTGTACCATAAAAGACCTTATGCAGGCCAACCAAAAAGGCGTCACAGTCGCATCCTATTGGTCTAAAACCATATAGATAGAAGCAAAACATTTGTATTCTAGTCATTGACACGACAAGAACAGCTTATAAGACAAACTAATTGCCGTCATAAAACTTAATAGTTTGATATATATATAAGACATTTAAAATAATATGTCCACTTGTGTAGGTATAATTTTAATTAATTTGAACTTATCGCCCACTTAAAAGCTTTTCGGTGTTGTCTTCCATCTACTTGTTAAACGTTTTAGTCACAATGTATCTATAAAATAAATTTAGAATCAATTAATTTTGCTTGTTTTTTTATCTACACTGCTATCTACTACTTCATTTTTAACACCTGATAATATAAATATTTTTATTGCCTCCAACAAGAACTCCTTCGTATAATTATTACCGGCTTCTTAAATCGATACGAAACGTAATCTAATATAAAATTAAACACGCAATTTGCTTGCAAACTAGCCAATAGCGATGGCAATCAGCATTGTTAGGGTTAATAAGCTATCTATTGGATTCGATAATAATAGGCTCCCCTCTCGTCAATTTTAGAGCAGCTATTTGATGGTTACGGATTTTGTTTAAAGATGGTTTTAGATTTGAATCATTAAAAAAAATGCTAATATATCTGAAAATAAAGGATAAAAAATAGTCTTATCAATATTTTCATTGACTTTAATTGAAAGTATTATCCGTTCGGATAATAATAATAAATAAATAAAATAAAATATTTCCCAACTTACACACAACGCCATCTAGCCCCAAACTAAGCAGAGCTTGTACTATGGGTACTAGAATAACTGATACTAATACATTTACACTTTTCTTTTGTAAATACATACTTATTATACATAGAAACACCCAGACTAAGACAAACCCCCATGTTCATGCACACAAAGATTTGTCTTAAGCGGGAATCAAACCCGCGACCTCGGCGTAGCAGGAAGGTACACTATCCACTCCGCCATCCGGTCGTCTATATACTTTAAATTAAAGCGTTCATTTTACCGTTAGAGGTCATAACATATAATATTACATAACATTACGCCTAGTCTGGTGGTAGAGCTCTTGTGAATGAGCTCGAGGGCGGCTACACCACCGTCTCACCTTTAACCTGCCGCCAAATAGTAGTGCTTGCATTATTGTGTTCCGGTTTGGTGGTGAGATCAGGCCCTGAAATTACTGGCACCTGAGGCATAACACCGTAGTCCTCAGCTGCAGCGACGCATCTATAATCTGCTTTTGTGGATTGTTGATGTCCATGGGCTGTACTCCACTTACCATCTGGTGGACTACTCGTTCGTTCGCTGTAGGCGTAGTATAAAAAAAAAAATATTACCCTGAAGGGTGAGGCTGGGGTGTACACCACCCACATTTTCACCTGTTATATTTAGGTTCTATGGGATAGGGAGTAAGCTTATTGCCATCCACTGGACACAATTCCAATTTCAGCTTAAAAATTTCCTGACGAAAAGTTCACAAATAACACTTCAGCATACGTGGAAATCGAACCCGAGACCTTACGATAAGAGGCGCATAAGCTTACCACTAGAAGAACGAGACAGCATTTTGAAGCAATACGTATTATTAAAACCGACGTGAGGTGAAGACATTATTATTGAGAATACGGGTTACCCACGTTACTTTAGCCGGGATATGCCGACTAGTTTAGCTAGACGTCGCGCGGAGACGACGACACGCGAATAACAGCCCAGTTGATGAATCTACGTACTTGATTCGAAACTAGTCGGCATATCCCGGCTAAAGTAACGCGAGTAACCCGTATTCTCAATAATAACAATACGTATTACTTGTGTTTGACGTAAAAAAATAATATTAAGCCATATTGAGCCCATTTGCGATGCAATCAACAAATAAGCTTATAATTTTCTACCAAAACTGTTGTGCAATATAATATAAGCAAACACACCGTTATCATTAAAACTAAGCTTTCCCAAAGCTATCTAATTAACTAACCAATTATTCCCCACATCATTACCAGCTGATCGCCTAATCCAGTACTCGCAAATGCACTAATTAAAACTGGGGGTCATACAGTACAGATGTGACAAGATACAATCGACGGTACTCCGGTACGTGACGCGGGCTATCTCGCCACCGGTTTAATTGAACACGGACGGGGCGGTTGACCGGTGTTCGGGTGGGCTTTAAAAACAGCGGGTTTAAAACTATTCTTATTGAAATTGTATTTGAAGCGGCCGTGGCGCAATGGATAAGGCATCGGTCTTACGATCGAAGTCGTGGGTTCGAATCCTGGTCATTACACCACTTGGTTACTTGGCTTAGCATACAAACGATAAAAAAAGGTTTAACGATCTTTATTTTTATGAACATAACATTTCATGGATTAGCTTCAATTATTCAATACAGATGTACTAAAATGAGTAGTATATTTTTAATTGAGAAGATAAATTGTCACCTTAATAAATAGGGCTGATTCTACTCCAACAGCGCAGTATTTTAAGCACGTTAATATAAGCTGCCTCTTCTTACAATGATAAAAGAATCAAAGATCAAGGAATCCTACCAGTAATATAATAAACCTACCTACCTTGTTTATCTCTGCATCACCCAAAGGTATAAGTCCGCCTTGTATACAAATTTTGTAAAAGTTTAACATAAATAATACTACTGAAATAGACATTTACACCAACGACACAAAAGGATAAATATTTCCAAAACATATGAATTCATGACATATAAAACTGCTAAGACAAAAAAACACAACCGCTCATCTCATAGCCAAACACCGAATCGAGCAGTCGAATACAAGTCTATAGTTCTACTAGTTGTTATCAAAACAACCTTTTATAAGGAGTAAGCCGTTTCATTACGTAATAAATAGGAAACACGTATTAGGTTAATAGATCCAGTATGTGGCTTGAATAGATTACGTACAGATAGTATTCAATACATTTTGTCTTGTAGATATTAGGCTCTCTGATTTGTTAGTTTTTTGCACGGCAACTACACAACCTTATACCTCCATCCCCGTTTTACCATCGGACTACCAGACAAACGGCACTCAGGCACCGCTTCACGGTAGACATTCCACTAATACGCACTAAGCATTTTGCCTCTACATTTCTTATGCGAACTACCAAAGAATGGAAGGCCTTGCCCGAGTCTGTGTTTCCGCATGAGTACAACTTGGATATCTTCAAAGCAAGAGTTAATAGGTATCTCATAGGTAAACGTGCACCGTAGACCGCATCATCACTTACCATCAGGTGAGATCGTGGTCAAACGCGTGCCTATTCACCATAAAAAAAACAGCAGTTTGCTTTGAGATGCAAGAAGTACAATCAAGCATTTTGTGGTTCTGGCTGCATAGAAATGGTAACTGTCTTTCTACAGCATTTTTTTTTTATTTGGCAAAATTATTTTATAGGATCTTTATTGAGAAAATTTCAATAAGAATTTTACTGCCACGATTCCGAGTAATTATGAGATTTTCTAATAGGAAAGCACTTGGTTAAAAATAAGCTTGTTCGTCTGTAGCTGTCTCTATACTTAATTTTCATGTTGTTGATGTAATCATCTTACTTAACATTCATAAAGGTGTCCAATTAAGAACATATCGATGTTATAAAAAGTCGATCTATCACTTGTCAATTAAAACTCCTTAGTAAGTCTAACAAGTCTGCAAAGTTCTTTTAGTTGACAATTCAGAAAATTTGAGATTTTTAACATAAAATAACTTAAAACTAACTTAATTACTTCTGTACGTATTAACGCTATATTCTATTGCTATTCTATACGTAATATAACATAGAAATAAATTTATACTGGATGTCAAAATCCACGCAATGCCTTTATATACAGTTTAACATGTAATATATTATTACTTATAGGCTGACCGCTTAACTGAGACTTCGCCTACGGAGTACAGGGGCGCGGGGGTATGGCGACAACGGGGACTGAAACAGCTGCGGGCGGTGGGGGCACTTATTGAAACATACAGGAGATGAAATGTACCAAGATATTTCCTAAGATATGTGACATCATAGGAAAAAAAAAATAGTGATTTATCAAATGAAAAATAGTTAAGAAGATACAAAATTTTAATAAACTTATGTACGTAAATAAAATAATTGAGAATAAACTATTATACTATTTTTTATCTAAACATATGTACAGGGTGTATTTTTGAAACGGGGCAGTAAGGGCAAGTACCTTAACCGTTGCAGTTACAGCAAAACGTTCTTAAAAGACCTTCCCTTACTTTTTAGGACATTTTGAACTGCATTCACAGATTTTGTAAAAAACTTACAGTTAGCAAAAAAAATGCAAAAAGTTCAAATTTTTTTTTTTATGCCAATCGATTCTATTTCATGTGGGGATCAAAAAACTCTATAGGACCATTTTAGCTTTCAGTAATAGAAAAGACAGAAATCGCCAAAAACGTTTCCCATACATTTCGTACGGAAATATGATAAATCAACTCGAAACTCATAGGTCAGGTAAAATTTTGAACTTTTTTTAAATAAAAAAAAACATTTAAACATTTAAGAAATTGGTTTATGAAATAAATTGCTCAAAATGATTTCCATTTTCACGAATACATAAGTCTATCCTTTTTTGCACTGAACGAATGGCGGCTAATAATGTTCTGGGATGAATATTACGTAAAATGGTCATTAATGCATCCTTGAGCTCTTGAACACTGGCGTACGTCGTCTTATACACCTCGTTTTTCACGAAGCCCCATAAAAAAAAATCAAGTGGTGTTAGATCGGGGCTACGAGGTGGCCACTGTGTTGGACCATGTGTACCTATCCACTGTGTACCGAATAGGCGGCTCAAATTGGAACGTGAAAGGTGACTGTTATGTGGCGGAGCACCATCTTGTTGAAAATGAACTTTTCGCAATTCCGACAGGGGCCATTCGTCCATCTCGTTTTCAAGATGGTGTAAAATGACTTCATTATACATGGCAGAATTCAGTTTCCCTTCATAAAATTCCACCATTATGACTCGATTGGACATTATACCACACCAACAGTTGAATGAGAAGCGAACCTGATTATGACTTGCCGTAACTCTTAGTGGATTTTCTTTGGACCAATAGTGGTGATTTTTTCTGTTGTACATACCGTTATTGGAAAAAATTCGTTTCGTCTGACCACAGTATGTAATGTAAAAATTCATGATCTCTGCTTATTTTTCCTCTTAGCCATCTGCAAAAAGTAAGCCTTCGAACATCATCACCCGGATGTAACACTTGAACTATGCGCCCATATCGATAGCACTTGTAGCCGTATTTCTTCCATATCTTTATCACAAGGGAGTGGGATACACCTACTTCAAGGGCGACTTGCCTGGACGATACCTCTGGATATGCTTCGACATAAGTCGGAACCGCAATCTCCGTGTCCATGTCCACACGAGGCTGCCGCTTTCTTTTGAAAGAACCCTGCAATTCCAGGTTTTTCAAAAGATTTGTAATAACCTTTCTTGTTGGCACATGCCGCAACGGATACTTATTGCGGTACCACACTAATGCAGCGCCCGCATTTCGATTATTGACAAAATACGCTTCTAATAAGTCAATTTTTTCACGATTAGAAGACATTTTAGCGAAAATCCTTAATTAATAACTCATACGAAGTTTCTCAGCTGAAACACACAGATTTTCGAATCAAATTCGAAATTTGAGGGTAAAAATTCTTTTTATTTACTTTACAGTCAATTCTACCCACTTCCAGGCCATAACAAAAAGTTAGACCATCGTAGAAATTCGTTTCTGTTGCCGAAAATGTATGGGAAACGTTTTTGGCGATTTCTGTCTTTTCTAGTACTGAAAGCTAAAATGGTCCTATAGAGTATTTTGATCCCCACATGAAATAGAATCGATTGGCATAAAAAAAATTGAACTTTTTGCATTTTTTTGCTAACTGTAAGTTTTTTACAAAATCTGTGAAAACAGTTCAAAATTTCCCAAAAAGTTAGGGAAGGTCTTTTAAGAACGTTTTGCTGTAACTGCAACGGTTAAGGTACTTGCCCTTACTGCCCCGTTTCAAAAATACACCCTGTATAATTAAATCGTAAGAAAGTCAAAACTTTTTTTGGGTCCAGTTTCTTTTTTCTAAAATTTATGTATACGTTAAAAGCCATTTGCTTGCACTGACTGTTTACTTTATGTCTGAAGATTTTTCGATTCATCTTGAGATTATCATTACATGTGTACCTCTCACAAGGTGTCTGCAACAGTTAACACATGCGATCGCTACCCATGTAGCGAACGGAATGAACAATCACAAAAATTTGCCCACCGCCCGCAGCTGTTTCATTCCCCTTTGTCGCCATACCCCCGCGCCCCTGTACCCCGCAGGCGAAGTCTCAGTTAAGCGGTCAACCTATAGTAATCGAATACGGACACCGAAGTGCAACCACTAGTGCTAGAGTGTTGCCGCCAGCTGTTGTTGAATTAGTTTCCTATTTAGATCGAGGTGTGCCATATTTCTCAACAGAAATATCACCACAGCTACACCCAGCATAACTTACTTATAAGGCTGCAAGCAAGCACAAGAACTATTTCTACAAAACAGGATATATCACAATACCTCATTAACGGAATCTCTTTTCAATCTCACATGACCTTACTAATAATAATATCTATTACAATGTATATTCCACACAAAATAAATAACCTGTCACAGCAAAATGGCACAGACAGCGCACGAGTTGCGATTGAACACTTGATAATTAAATAATTTGACTTCACTGTCTAGTTGCCTACCAGTTTTATTTGAACCCCAGCTCCTCTCAAAATCGTAATACCACACATTCGTAAAACCAAAACCCTAAAGCGCCTCCACGGGTCATTCTTAACCAGTCGTATAAAAAATGCGGGCCATCATAACGTACGTAGCTTTTTTAATTACTTTCCGTCAATGCGACGCGCAATCATCAATCAATAAGTCAAAAAAGATTGATGAATCGGCATGTGAAATCAATTCACTGGTGATGATGTGTTTTGCCGCTTAATTTGACACTAAATATATTCAATGAGGCTAAACGACGTCCCGTAAACAGTTAAACGGGTCGTAAATTGATTTTTTTAGTTCGTTATTTGAATAAGCTTTTTAAAGAGATAATGTGACAGTCCATCAGTCGAAACAATCCTCGCTTATCAACAGTCAAATCGCGACTGTCGGTCTGAATGGCCAATGGCACAATGAAGCCCTAAATAACGTTGGTGGACGTCGGTGCGGCGCCTCAGACGACGTCCGAGCCCGCGCCGCGCCGTTCGTATACGCGCGGAGTGACGGACAATGCCACCGCTCTGACTGGCCTGCCACCGGCATTCATTCAAGCAGCGTGCGGCGGGTAGAAGCGACCGCATCCGCATTTACGGGTTATTCGACTGAGAAAAGATAAAGCTTTTTATGGTGAATTGAAATGTTTCTCTATTAGAATATTTCGCTGAATTTCCAACGTGTTTGTTAAAGCGTGTTCAGGATTTATTTAGCATAGAGCTTTGAATGGGCAGCATTTCATTTTAACGCTTTGAGTTCGTTTTAATTCAATACCTTATTATATTTTGCACATGTTGGTTATTATATTATTGCATATTGGCAGCGCTTGTAAGTACTTACGTATACATATTCAGTTTGATAAGCACGGTTGAATAGAACACATGATAAGACATCGATAACATTAAGTCTATATTAACCAGAAGAATGTGGCCATGTTGTAGTTGTGGATACAAATAATACTTTTGCCAGACTCAAAATACAAGCCCTAAACCGTTATACATTAATTTAAATGGACAGCATTTTATTTTAACGCTTTTAATAATTAAAATTGAACACTTAATTAAAATTCAAGAGGTATTGTGCATCCATTTCATTATTTATTTATTTATTTTATTTAAAAACTTCTTGCACAAAATTTGTGACAAAGGCGGATTTAATGCCGAAGGCATTTTCTACCAGTCGACCCTTAGGGTGGTGCAGAGATAATTGGTAGGTGCATAATATAAAAGTAGTAGTAATTACTTTATTGTATAATAAATCTAAATAATACACATACTATACTAATACTCGAATACTATATAAAACACAAATACAATAACATACATTACATAACATATAACTACTATACTTAAAATAACATACATACATAAATAACATAATAACAAAGAACACTACTGAGAAGATTCCGCCAAGTAACTCAAGTATAATTGTTTTACTTTAAATTTAAAGACATCACGACTAGACGCCATCCTGATTTCCAGAGGTAGCGCATTCCACAAGAGAACAGATCGTATTGTGAAGGAAGAATGTACAAGACCAGAGGTGTGAGAGGGACAGGAAAGAAGAAGATTATTAGAAGATCTTAAGTTTAGATCATGAGTAGAAGAGAGAAATTTGAAATTACCATAATAAAATTGGGTAATATGCCCACATATTGGTTATTGGCAGTTTTTGTGAGTATCTTTTATAGATTTTCTAGACAAACACTCACACTATAAAATCTTATCTATAACATAACATAATTTGAAATCACCCAGAAGGGTATGGCAGAGAAATACAACACCCACACTTCACCTGTTATGTAAGGAGCCATGGAATAGGGGGTGAGCCTATCACCATCTACCGGGCACAATTCCAAATCCGTGCTGCAATTGTGAATTGCCCGACGAAAAGTTCACAAATAACACTTTAAAAAAAATATTCGATGATGAGTCGCAATTAATTGGCAAAATATAAGATCAGCAGCACCACCGTCTCACCTTTAACCTGCCGCCAAACAGTAGTGCTTCCATTACTGTGTTTCGGTTTGGTGGTGAGATCAGGCCCTGAAATTACTGGCACATGAGGCATAACACCGTAGTCCTCAACAGCAGCGACGCATCTATAATATGCTTTTGTGCATTGTTGATGTCCATGGGCTGTACTCCACTTACCATCAGGTGGACTACACGTTCGTTCGCTGTGGAAATAGTATAAAAAGAAAAAAAAAATTCTCTACCTTAATTCATTAAAGACTTGATATTCAATAATCAAGCTTATTTACCGTCAGCTACGTAACTTAGTACGTAACGAGGGATTTTGTTTGCTAACATGTGACGTCATTGTACGCATTTTAACGTCACTTTAATTGACGTGACTGACACGGAAAATGCCGTGTTTTGTACTGTAGCGTGTTATTAAAAGCCTGGCGTTTTGATACGGAATTATGTGGAGGGAATCAAGTTTATACGGTGAGTTAAAGTCGCTTAATTTGGGGAAGGTGTTAGTCAGTAATGAGTTGAAAACTGTTTCAACTAACTTATCAAGGTATATATTCTCTTTTGTAGATATTTACTGTCATCGTGAAATTTTAACATCAAAACACGTTTAAATCACAGCATTTTCTTTGACTTCTTATTAACTTGATTATCAAATTTTAATATACAAAGGTTCACTTTTACTTAAATACAGCGATAATATTATTATTTGTTACAACGACTTTTCGTTTCTATATATTCTAGTAAATAATTTGTTTTCACGTTTCCACCGTTCAATTTCCATATTCTCCAACGGAAGTAATAAAACAAATCAAAATAACATTTGACAAAGAACCAACAGCGAATTTAATAACACATTACTCACACAATCAAATAACCGAAACAGTTGTAAAGCAAAACTGGAAGGCGCAGTAGGCAAAGTACTGCTAACAAGAAAATGTCAGGCAACAAAGCAACTGCGCTGAGACACGTCAGGGCGCCGTGATTGCGCCGCGCTGTCTCGACACCCTGAGATATTAGACTTGCAGTGTCTCGGTGCAGTTGCTCAGCAGCAAAGATTTAGCTCTATGGAAGAGGCCAGGTAATTTACTTTCAATTTTAAGTTCACTAACATGTGACGCTTGGAAAAATCACTTAATTACATCTATTGTAATAATATCAAAATGTCAGGCAGCAAAACAACCACACTGAGACACGTTAAAGCGTTGTGATTGCGCCGCGCTGTCTCGACACCTGAGCTGTGACCAGTGTTTCGGTGCAGTTTCTCACCAGCGAAGACTTAGTTTGATGTTAGAGGCCAGGCAATTTTTATTTTGGGATTCTGCTGCAAATTATATTATAAAATGCGAATATGCGGTTATGTAATTGTCTAGTCGACCGATGCCAATACTTATCCGTCAAACCTTCAAGTTTAACGTTAAATTCATAAAAACGTCATGCATTAACATTCATTCAATGCAAACATTAAAAATAAATCGGACTAAAGAAACATAATTAGCATCAACCATGATTGCACCCACAGATATAGATCTACATAGATAACGCAAGTATCACGATTTGTATTGAAACCAAGCGTGCCGACTTTTTAATACCTTTTGTGACGTCACAGCCGAAATTTAGTGACGGGAAATCCAAACCGACTCAAAGACACCGATGCCGCAGATGCCAATCCGCCCAGTACGTTCAACTGGAGCCGTCCACTATGATTTTCTCTGACAAAAGACGCGCGTGGACTGAAGTTAGAGGCGACCAACCTCGACGCTTGGTCGGGGTTGAGACACGTGAAGTACATGCATCTGCGTTATCTATATAGATCATTGCACCATTCAGTAACTTTAAATCTTCGTTGAAACTTTTGAGTTCGAGATTGTTTCCCGTCTCCTTCTAGCAGGTTATTAATGTAGTTTTAAAATGTGCACTCCAAATGACTTTATCAGAGTTAAACCGTGCTTAAAGCTTGTCTTTGTGGCTGTCGGACTCATTTAACGCAATTCATAAAGGATAAAATGTTATGATAAAAATTGTACTTGAGTGTGCAATTTTATTGTTGAAGTAAAATTGTGAAGGGCTTGTCTTTTTATGCAGATTAAACATACAAAACATAAAATATCATTACGCCTGTATTACCCAGAAGGGTGTGGCAGTGGTGTTCAACACCCACATTTCACCTGTTATGTTAAGGTCCAATGGGACAGGAGGTGAGCCTATCGCCATCCACTGGGCACAATTCCAACTCCGTGCTGCAATTAAGAATTTCCCGATGGAAAGTTCATATAAACACACATCGAACCTGAAACCTCGCGGTGAGAGGCGCTAACCACTAGACCAACAAAACAGTTTGCAATTTTAGTGTTAAAGTAAGATTGTAAAGTGGTTGTATTTTTAAGCATATTTTTTGTAATTACTCTATAAAAAAAATCTTTCCATTTAACAAGCTGAGATCTTTATTTTAATAACAGAAATACCTCAAATAATATTATCATTGAAAATATGTAGGTAATTCATTTTCAATATAAATATAATATGACCAAATAGCTGTCGTAGACAAGAACTTAGTCAAACCGAAGTGAAATCAAATAAGGCACGTCTGCTGAAAGCTTCAAAGAGAAAGGCGTCGGATGAAGTCCTCAATTGAATACCAGACTACCATAACGGACGACGGAATAGGACAAATTTGCCTTGCTTTCAGATCAAATATGAATTGAATGACAAGAAATCAATGGTCTTATCATATAAGTTGTTAGGCATAGATTAATGGACAAAATTGAATCAAGTCGAAAAACTCCAAATGTACACGATAAGTTTTTTTTTTTAAACACAAAATAAAAAACCGGTCATGTGCAAGTCGGACTCACGCACGAAAGGTTCCGTACGATTATTTACAAAAACAGGAAAAAATCATGTTTTTTGAATGGGAGCCCCAATTAAATATAGATTTTATTTTAATTGTATTATTAAGTATAGTAAGTAGTATTTATCTTTTAAGTTAATATATCACTAAAAATTTTGTGAGCATTTCAAGCGTCTTCCTTTTACTGTTATCAATATCGAGCTGAAACGAAACGAGCAAAAAATTACGTTTGTTGTATGGAAGCCCCCTCCCCTAAATGTTTATTATATTCAGTTTTTAGTATTTTTTGTTATAGCGGCAACAGTTATATTTTATATCTGTGAAAATTTCAACTGTCTAGCTATCAAGGGTCACCTATATAACCCGGTGACAGACGGACAGACAGACAGGGTGGACAGACGGACAGACGAACATACGGACAAGCGGACAGGTGGACAAACGGACAGATAGACAGAATCAGATGGACAGGCGGACAGACGGAAGGACGGACAGACGGACAGCAAAGTCTCAGTAATACGGTTCCGTTTTTACCATTTGGGTACCGAACCCTAAAAAGCAGCAATAATGTTCACGTTATTTTTTAACCGACTTCAAAAAAAAAAAGAGGTTCTGTTTTCGATCCGTATGTATGTATGTATGTATGTATGTATGTATGTATGTATGTATGTATGTATGTCACCTTTATATGTTCGCGATTTTCTCGGAAACTACTGATCCGATTTGAATGCAGATTTCGGTATTTTAATCCTTGTGTTTCAAGGAAGGTTTTAGTATATAATTTATCATAATCTGATAAAGATCTTTGGAGACAGGCAACGGAACTCTTCAAAAACGAATAGCTAATGAACCACGTTTTGTGCAATCGTGTATCTATGTATTGTTTTCACCACTACATAACATAACATCATGCCTGTGTATGCTTTGAAGGGTAAGCAGAGACACCCTACTTACCTACCCTTAAAGTACCGAAAGCTCTTAGGTTTGGACGGGGCTTACGTTTCAGCATATTTGTTATTATCGTAGTGATAACTTATGATTATGAAGATCTCAGAAAGATTTTTTTGATAATATATAAGGATATGATAATAAAAAAATAAATAAAAAAAACTAATTAAAAAAAAGAATATTCTTAACTCGAGCGTATTCTAAATATTATAATATGTACTATTTTTTTTCAAAGAAAAAGGAACCGCCTTCAATAACTCAAAAGTAAAAAAACTAAGACACTAAAAAGCTTGAAATAAAAAAAAACTAATTAAAAAAACTAATAAAAAAAAAGAATATTCTTAACTCGAGCGTATTCTAAATATTATAATATTTTATGTACTAATTTTTTTCAAAGAAAAAGGAACCGCCTTCAAAAACTCAAAAGTAAAAAATAAAATATTCGCTAAACTTTGCTTACCTTTATATTAATTTGTTTAAAACAATAAACCCAAATAATTATGTTATACCAATTATTTATATTTTTTTGAAGTCGGCGCCAAATTACAAAATCAAATACCAATTAAAACCGTATTTACCGAAATAATTGTTGAAAAAATCACAAAATCAAATACCAATTAAAACCGTATCAGCAATTATGTGATTTGGCGCCGACTTCAAAAAAATATAAATAATTGGTATAACATAATTATTTGGGTTTATTGTTTTAAACAAATTAATATAAAGGTAAGCAAAGTTTAGCAAATATTTTATTTTTTACTTTTGAGTTTTTTTAAGTTTCAAAGTAACTTGGGACTGTAATGCCAAGTTTTTAATATTTTAGCCACACCGTTTGAAATTTAAATTTTAAGTTGAGGTAAACGTTAACTATGTATAAACTTAGTACTAATTTGACTTTCTTAGACCAATAATGTAGATGATTAAGAATTATAATAATGGCTTATATATAACATTAAAGTTGAAAAATTTAATATAAAATACAAAAAGGCATAGCAAAGCTAAAATTTGCTTTAAAATATTATAAATGGCTTATTAGTTTAAGCATAGCAGAATTACAAAAATAAAACGAATGACTAATATTGGTTTTATTTTTGTTCAAAACTGTATATTTTCAATATTTAAGTTCTAAAGTTTCAATATTGTTATTTCAGTGATGAAATAAAATTATGCATTTTTTTTACCATCCCATGTCAAATTAAGTTTTAAACATGATTTATACATTCAAATTGAGTACTGAATTCTTAAGTACAATATTAATTTACCATTTTGCAAAAAATAAAAAAAAAAATTGGGAAGAAAAACCATTCGTTACGCAGTCGACGTTTCCCGCCTAAATTTTCCCTTCCCTTAAGCAAAATTTATGTGCAAATATTTTGAAAGTCTATACATTAGTTAATGAATGCAGCTGGCAATATGTAGGCAACGCAACTTCTTCTACGTCCTTATTCCGTCAATTTTATATTATTTAAGATGCAATTTTGGATACGAATAACTAAACATTTGATTTGATTTGACACAATTGAAAAACTACTTGAACCATTTACGCCCATGGTTTAAATAATCGTAAAAAAAGATGCGTATATTATCTAGTAGAAAATAGGGCGCTTGAACAAAAAAAAATACACTGGGAACATTCATTATAGTATTGCTTAAGGCCTGGATTATCAATTTATAAAGATTGTTCGTACTTTTTGCACTTTCAACTTTGCAATTACCGTTTTTTAACATAAACATATTTATGTTCAAGCGAAACAAAGAAAATCATAAAAATATTATAATACCCCTTAAGTTTTGTCGCCATTTTGGAGACACCAACAAATAAGAGTGGTTTGCTGTACAGTCCACTATATAATTAATTTAGTAAAATTATAAACATAAAGAATACAAAGTGTACACTAAGTTTATGTAGAATAAAATGTGAATTTTACTAACATTACATACATAAAAACATTAACATTACATAATATGTAAAAATATGCTCTATTTGGTTATCTTTGCAACGCTCTGTTTCACATTTTGATGACGTCAAAACACTTTTCATAAGTAATATTATTAAAAATATTTGATATAATGCGTAAGGTATATTATTCACCTCGACAATCATACATTTTTAGCAAACATATTCATAGAAAAAATTGGGGTAGTTTTAAAACTGTCCTCGTTTGCGCACGGCAGGCGTAATTGGGTTACTAGAAAAAAAGTTTAATTTCACAAATTCCTCTTATGATAGTTATTTCGCAATACTATTTTGTCTTGAATATACGCATATTGTAGTCGATGTCACTCAACATTTTTATAAAGCCTAAAAATGTTGACAATTATTCGGCTACGATTCAAAAGAGACGGGATATTAAAAAATATCAAAAATATCATATTACAAGATCACAAAAGTTTGAAGATAAGAATTTCTATAACAAACTTCCAGAATAGGGCCGAGTTATAATGGATGGCATCAAAACAGTCACTTGACGCACCCCTGCAATATCATTATAGAGCCTTTCTCCCTCTTGAAACGATAATTCGTTTATATAATACTATCCTTGTATTATAAACGACTATGAATTTTTACTTCATTTATTATATTAACCGTTCCAAAGTAAATTTACATTGCCTTCAGTGAATTAGTAGTGTCTTTAGCAAGTGGGGTGGGATTTTTAGAGGGGCCTTCAAAAGAAGCTAAAATTGTATAAATGTTTACGTCAAGTAATCAGATTTTATAATTGTAACTAGCGACCAGCCCCGGCTTCGCACGGGTACAATGCTGATACTAAATACACTACAGAAAAACTGTGAACATTGTATATAAAAACACAGCGGCCCGCTCCGGATTCGCACGGGTATATAATATATAGCCTATGTCACTCACTGAAAAATGATTAAAATCGATCCAGTAGTTTGATTTATTCATTACTGCCCGTGGCCCGTTGGAGTAAAACAATTCCCCCTTTCTATGCATGTATTATACATAAAAACCTTCCTCTTAAATCACTCTATCTATTGGAAAAAACCGCATCAAAATCCGTTGCGTAGTTTTAAAGATTTAAGCGCACATAGGGACAGAAAAGGCGACTTTGTTTTATACTATGTAGTGATACTCAATAATAACGTTTGTGAGAAGTACTGTAGTATTTCAGAAATATAATATTCTATAATATTATATTTCTGCCTTGATGGTCTAGTGGTTAGCGTATGCGCCTCTCACAGTGTGGACTCGGGTTTGATTACCGGGTCGGGCAAAGTGTTATTTGTGAACTTTCCGTCAGGCAATGCACAATAGCAGCATGGAGGTGTAATTGAGCCCGGCGGATTGCGATACGCTCACCCTCTATCCCATGGGACCTAAACATAACAGGTGAAATGTGGGTGTTAAACACCTCTGCCACAACACACACACATCTGGGTAATATCCTCCTTGCTTCGATTTCCTCATTACTGAGGGTCGTGACCTCTTTTGTGGATCATCAATTCCCGTGTGATGGTCCGCCATCTTTGCCTTTCCTGGGCTGTGTGTAGTGCGGTGTGGACCGTGGTGTTTAGGGTAGTGCGGACCTGATCAGACCAGCGTATCAGGCTGCGGCCTCTGGGTCTCTTTCCTTCGACCTTCCCAGTGACCAGCAGTCTTTCGAGGTTGTCGTTATCTCTTCTTGCTATGTGACCAAAGTACTCAGAATTCTGCGAAGGCAAACGGATGAGAGGCGGTCTTTTATGCCCAGTTCTTTGAGAATCGAAAGATGGCGTGATAAATATAAATAAACATTTCATAACTCACACACAACGCCATCTAGTCCCAAACTAAGCAGAGCTTGTACTATGGGTACTAGATTAACTGATACTAATACATATATACTTTTCTTTTGTAAATACATACTTATTATACATAGAAACACCCAGACTAAGACAAACCCCTATGTTCATGCTCACAAAGATTTGTCTTAAGTGGGAATCGAACCCACGACCTCGGCGTGGCAGGCAGGTACACTACCCACTCCACCATGCGGTCTTCAATGATGTTATGTATGTTATGATCTTTTTTATTTATTTTTGTCTATAAGTACTTTGCTTCATATTTCTGCAACAAGTTACCTAATCTGCTACCCGCTATGTTAATTTGGCATGATTCCATTTAGAATAGAATAGAATAGAATAGAATAATCTTTATTGTACACCAATATTAACAAAGAAATTTATGCTGTAAATAAATGCACTTAAAAATTATGTTGCACAATGGGCGGCCTTATCGCTATAAGCAATTTCTTACAGGCAACCTTAGGATGGACAAGTAAGTAATGAGCAAAGTTATGGGCAGTCGTTGGTGCGTTAATTAAAGAAAAAAGAAAAGAAAAATACAGTAAAAAGAAACGTCATGATAATGACAATGGAGATTTTAAATATAAATAATACAGAAATTAAACTACGTATAGTGTCTTAAACCTAAAATTATATATAATATACTAATATACCTTATTAAATATAATATCTACTTATATATACCTAAATATATAAAATATATACTACATATATATACATAATAATATATATATTATCTAATATTCAGGACACAATATTACTAAATATCAACAACAATTTCCTAAAGTGACATGAAATGCTCATTGACCATTTTTTTAAATATAGGCAAAGATTGAGCTTGTCTAATGCATACGGGCAAAGCATTCCACAATCGTGTTGCCTGAACTACGAATGATTTGTCATAAAATCTAGTGGAATGCATTGGCATCTCCAGTCTCAAGTCCTCCGATGATCTCAAGGACCTTGAATGCATATCGTTTAGGAACTTAAAACGTTCCTTTAAATAAGAGGGAGTGGAAGGATTAAATAAGATTTTGTATAATAGAAAAAGAATATGAGTATCCCTTCGAAGGCGAATTGGGAGCCACTTGAGCTTATTACGGTATTCAGAGACGTGATCATATTTGCGTAGGCCAAATATAAATCTTATACAAAAGTTTTGAAGTCGCTCAAGCTTATCTAATTGCTCCTCAGTGAGATCAAGATAGCTGACATCGGCATAGTCGAGTAAAGGTAAGAGAAGAGATTGAGCAAGCGCAATCTTGGTGTTCGTTGGCAAGAAGTTCTTTAGTCTTCGCAAGGATCCAGCGGAAGCAAAAACTTTCCGACTAACTTCACGCATTTGTGGCACCCAGGATAATGTGTTATCAATAAATATGCCCAAGTTCTTGACACTTTTACTAAGAGGTATTGTGACACCATCAAATTGTATTTGTGGCATTAGAGACCAGTCAACACGTGAAACTGACTTCGAACTACCAACAACAATGACTTGGGTTTTTGACGGATTTACTTGTAGTCCATAGCGATTGCTCCATTTGGCTATCTCACAAAAGTCTTCGTTGATTACCGAAAAGGCTTCATGTAATCTACTTAAAGGCGCCTGCGAGTAAATTTGAAGGTCATCTGCATAAAGGTGGTAAGCTGACTGAAGTTGATTTGAGATAGAATTTATAAAAATAGCGAAAAGTAATGGAGATAAAACGCCACCCTGCGGAACACCAACCGTGATATTACACCACGATGAATAGGAGTCATCAATGTGTATTCGTTGTCGGCGACCAGACAGGTAACTATGAAACCAACCAATTACTGAAGGAGATATGTTAATAGAACGCATAATGCCCAGCAGCACATCGAAATCCACAGTGTTGAAGGCGTTACTAAGATCTAATAAGGAGAGGACTGTAAGATTGCCGGCCTCCATACCACGCCTAATGTCGTCGGTGATATTGACTAACGCTGTGACGGTACTGTGCCCAGGACGGAAACCAGATTGGAAGCGGTTCAGGAGGTGATTTTTGTTAAGGAAAGTACTGAGTTGGGAATGTACGAGACGCTCAAGGACTTTTGAGAGGAAAGGCAATATGGAAATGGGACGGTATTCGGAAAAGGTTGATGGATTCGGTTTTTTTGGTAATGGGATGACTTGCGCCTCTTTCCATGCTGTAGGAAAGATGCCACAGGTCAGGGAGTAGTTAAGGATGTGTCGTAATGCGGGAAGGATTTCATCGAGGATCGGAAGAATCATTTTGCGACTTATGCAATCATTACCGACGGCATCAGACGCAATCGACATTATGGTTCGTTTAACATCACTGTCAGATAATTGATTAAAAATGAAGCCTGAATAATGTGGAGTTGGAAGAGAGGAAAGATGATTAAGGGTGTTAGCTTTAGTAGTCCCATCATATGTGGATGGAGAACAGAAATGTTGATTGAGCAAATCGAAATCTAACTTCGTAGGAATAGGTTCTTGTCTGGACTTTCCAACTCCCAAAGTTCTGAGAAATTTCCAGACCTTTGCTGGATCTTGATTTTCAATAGAGTTATGGATATTTTGGCGTTGCGCTGTCCTACACACCTTGTTGCAGTGATTTCTTATCGCCAGGTATTTATCTTTGTAGTAGCTTGATTTTGGACGACATTTATATTTGGTTTTAGCCACAGCTTTTTTTAATATGATGTTTTTAATATCGTCCGTTAACCATGGAGAGGGCAAATGTTTAAGTTTCACAGGATGAATCGGAGCGTGTTTATCATATAGCTGGATTAGGTTATTGATGAGCAGCTCAATTTTGTCATCTATGGACTCGCAATCAATAAGAGGATCCCAGTCAATGCTGCTGGCATCTTCACGAAGATTTTCCAGGTTCATCCCACCAAAATTGCGCTGTAGAAGAATTCTCGACTTTGCCTTGGGAGGACGAATTTTATAGGATAGAAAGATAAGATCGTGATATGAAAAGGCGTCAGCTGGACATTGTCCATGCTTGATAACATGAGAAGGCGAAGAGACCAAAATAAGATCTAGTAGAGAGGGGACAGAATTGGGAAAGTTATGTGTAGCATTTAGAGGAAGAAGAGATAAATTGCAAGATTCTATAATACCACACAAAGAAGAGGAACGAGAATCCTGTTTTATCAGACATGTATTAAAGTCTCCCATGATGATGGAATGTCTGTAAGATGGAGTCAATGTTTCTAGAAGGCGTTCAAACGAGGAAAAAAAGTTGATCCGTGCAGATGGACAGTAATACACTCCCAGTAAAACTAAGGTGTGGTTAACTTCCACCTCCAAAAATAAATGTTCTCCAGCATTTGGTGGTGGAGGCTGCGTTGACACATCAATTATGCGATAAGGAAAATTCGATTTTAGGTACACAGCTACTCCACCTCCGACAGAAGATGTACGATCATTTCTGATCAACTGGAAACCTGGAAGTGAGTACTACAAAACTAGGATATCGCAATTATACTCTCGAACAAATTTGGCTTCAGTCCGAATTTCCGAATTTCAGTTCACCATAAGCAGTATAAAACGAGAATAAAACTTAAGCTTTGCAGTGTTTTTCAACAATGTATCAAGAAAGCTTACAATCCATCGAACGATGAAAAAGACGGTACCTGAAAACTAAACTTTCACTTTGCTTTTTCATATTCGTTAGATTATTTTTTTTTTCCTTTGTTTCATTTACGATCAGTCACTTAACTATAAGTAAATTTGCTGTGGTCATTGGCGGTTGGAATCTGAAAGAGAATTCACTTTATCTTCAGTTCCTTATAGGAGCAAGCACTTCGTCTCTTTTAAAGTTTTGCTGCATTTTGAGTTAGCAGCTGTTGAGCTAGGATGTTTGGATGACCCCACAAACCGGGTGTCCCGCGTTGTCGTCGCGGTGGGGCTTAGTAACCGTGGTTTGGAGAGCCACGGTGAAGCTAAGTGGACCCCGAGGAGGGGGCTGCTCTTCGGGCTTTTGGCGTCAAGCCCATGTGGGAGCAGCCCATGTTGCAGGGCCTATTTGGTGAGGCACTGCAACAGGAGGGCCTGCGGTGTTGGCGTGAGTCGGCACTGCGGCCGAGGAGTTGCGGGGCCGCGGCGGGAGAGGACTGTCGGTGTTTCGTTGCCGCTTTCCCTGCCTTCCGCGGCCCCGGCGGGGCCGCAGCCGTTAGTACTGGGCCGTCAGATACGGGGGTGTCTGACGGCCATTGCATGCGGTCCTCGGTGTCGGTCCCCCCACTTTTTGGGGGCCATGAGGGGCCTGCCTAGGCGGGCATCGCCGGGGGGGTCGTGGATGAATGGCTATGTCGGTTTCCCATGACCCCCCCATCACGGCGAGTGCAGGAGCACCGCGGGGTTTTAGTGGGTATTCTCGTGCCGTTTACCATCTATAGGCACGACATATACATACCCACCCTACCCACCGGGGTGGTATGCGTAAATGCATTTCCCCGCGCAAAAAAAAAAAAAAAAAAAAAAAAAAACAAAAAAAAAAAAAAGGGTGTTGGGATGACTTTCCAGTCGAGCCTTGTATTTGGTTTTGTACTTGCTGATTTCCTCTTTCGCCATAGGCATTTCGAAGTATTCATGTATTTTGCTGTTGCGGGCGTACCAGGGAGCTTTTGCTATGGTTCTTAGGATGTTGTTTTGCACACGTTGTATGCATTGGATATGCGAATTACTCGCTGTAGACCACAATTTTCACGTCCATTCGTTAGAATAGACAACGACAATAGACAAATATTTATTTTTCACCACAATAATAGTTTAATTACAACAGTCCTTAAATACAAAATAATATACATATATATATATAATAGTAATATAATAATAAATATAAAAGTATAAAATAGTATCATATCATTAGAAGTAGAACACATTCATAAACGATATTAACACTATTAACTATTTTATTTGACCTATATATCTTTCTACCTTAAATGACATTGCTTATGTCTTTTATTTATTTACTTTAAACTGTATACACGGTTAATTTCATATATAATTATGATTATCGATTGACGCATCAACATAATATCTTATTCATAAAGTTAAACATATTGCCAGCTTATTTAATATGTTTCTATAAAATGTTATAATGGAAGCTATTAAGCAACACAGTCGTGTACAGAAGCACTAAACAAACTCCTTATAAATGCCTGAATAACATTCCTCGAGAACACTTGAAGAAACAGCTCAACATCAACAATCAAAGAAAAGGAAAAATTTTCAACACAAAGGAATTCCATACAATCGTGTTATACTGCAATCATATTTTATACAAAATCACTTTCAGCATAGACGGCTCACTCGAAAACAATACGTAAAAACAGAACTTTTTTGCTTTTGAGAATAATATTATTTTGAATTAAATTAATGCATAGCACTGATTTTGAATGTCTTTTTAGGGTTCCGTAGTACCTACAAGGAACCCTTATAGTTTCGCCATGTCCGTCTGTCCGTCTGTCCAAGGCATAGCGACGAAACCGTTGGTGCTAGAAAACTGAAATATTGCACAAACGTGTATGTTAACTATACAAAGAAAGTCGTAGAATAAAATTTGGAAAAATATTTTTTTTTCGGGTAGCTCCCCTACATGTAAAGTAGGGATGTTTTTTTTTTTGTCGCCTACCCCATAGTGTGGGATATTGTTAGATAGGACTTTTAAAAATGTTTAGGGGTTACTAAGACAGTTTTTTGATTTAGAGATCCGTTTGCGAGATAATTAACTTTAAAGAGCAAATTTTTGTTCGAGTAGAGCGTCCCCCCCCCCCTCTAAAAGCTAAACTACTGGATCCCAAAATCTGAAAAAAATTGTGTCGGTAGTACATGTAATGAACTTTAAAGGAAAACTATAGCGGATAAGTTCACTTCATTAGTTCAAGAGGAATAGGGGTCCGAAATGTCAGATGCAGTTACTCAGAATATTTCGTTCAAAATTCTTGAAACATAAATAAACATACATAATACATATATAAAATCACGCTTTTATCCCACGGGGGTAGGCAAAGACGATGGAACGCCATGTGCTTCGCTCCTTACATACTTCTTTCGCTTCCTCAACATTCATACATCCTTTGAAAGTAATGACTTGTATGAAGATGTTACTTGTTTAATACAGATAGTAAATCCCTTTTAAGTCGAAATATGTTGTTACGACTAGCTACGGAACCCTACTGCGCGTGGCCCAACACGCACTTGGCCGGTTTTTAATAATGTATGTATGTGTAATTTACATAATAATATTTATTTATCATTTAAACAAATTAATGTTTACGGCTATTCTTTTTTAATTGATCATAATTATCCATTGTAAATGAAAATTATGACATGTTTTATTTTTTTTCATTTATAACAAGTAACTTTAGTAGTTAAGCAGTGTGCAAGTGAAAACCATAAGACTGGCTGCGACTCAGGCGCGACGTATCGCACTCTCTTGATAATGCCTAGACGTATAGGCGAAACCGCGGTCGACTAAATAGACCAACATTACGTGAGTAACACCCGTATTTCATAATTTGAATAACCATAATAAAGTTTGCAAAACGTTTGTATTTAACGACATTGGTATTCAATCTTAACATATTTGAACTTATATATTTATAGTTGAAAGAATAATCCAAAATATTAGAAACGGGCCATCTGTGTTTAAAGTTATTAGTATTTTACCTTTTTTACGTAACTGGGGTACTTTTAACGAGCTTCGCATGTAAATGAATGTATTTAACGCTGTTATTTATTTTCTCACATTTTCTTCAGTCCTTTCGGTATGGTTGCGACCTAAAATGCCGAGGAATACAAGCAAACGTAGTGTGGAATCCTATTAGTTGAATAACTAAAGGTTTATAGACGGGCAGCTAATAGAAAGTAAATATAAAGTGAAGAAGTGAAGTGAAATAAAAAAGTGAAGTGTATGGTAGATTAAACATGCAGGAACTATAAAATAATTGTCTTGATGGTCTAGTGGCTAGGATATGCACCTCTTGCGTGAGGTCTCGGGTTCGATTCCCCGGTCGAGGAAAGTATTATTTGAGAACTTTCATTAAGAAAGTTCACAATAGCAGCACGGAGTTCGAATTGTGCCCCGTAAATGGGGAGAGACTCACGTCCTATCCCAGGCTAATAAACATAACAGGTGAAGTGTGGGTGTTGTACACCTCCATTACACCCTCCTGATAATTATTATCTATCCAAATCCAATTTCAATTTATTCAAATATATGGCTAACTATTTATTCAATTCCAATTAATATTTTCCTATTCCAATTATATAATTTGTTACTAATCAATACAATATTTTTTTAATTATTCATAATAATTATATTATAATATTCAAATTATTAATTTATGCCTCCTTAATTACGCTGCTTAATGCATTTAATGTGTATAATTCGCTTTCTCTCTTATTAAAAATAGTAGACTATAAATATTTTATTTTATTAATTATACCAAACACCAAAAACATTCCCATTATTATATTAACTGGATAATAACCAATAATTAATTAATTAATTAATATTATTTATTTATTTATTTTTTTGTCTTATTGTACTGCAACAGCTTGACATCCGGCCGTGCGTCACTTAGTCAGGCCACCAACTGAAAATCAGTGCTGTGTGGTGTTGCACCATTACAGCTAAAACTGAGTTGGGGACCTTTCCGATTCCAGCATAGAGGCAGCATGCTACATTTATTAGCTTTAAGTATCTATCTTGTACGTCGCTTAATAAGTATTCTAGCATTGTGTACTTCTCTCTCTGTTTTTATTTTTTTTTTGTTGTCCTGTGCTTGTGATCGGAATAAATGCTTTCTATTTCTATTTCTATATTATTTCTGGGTAATATAGGCGTGATATTATGTTATGTACATAAATAAATAAATACTGTACAAATACGCAATGTTTTTGAACATGTAGCATCTATATATAAAAGAAAGTCGTGTTAGTTACACCATTTATAACTCAAGAACGGCTAAACCGATTTGGCTGAAAATTGGTGGGGAGGTAACTTAGAACCGGGAGAAGGACATAGGATACTTTTAAAATATTTTCGAGGGCGAAGCCGCGCGGGGCAGCTAGTTATTCAATAATTGGTTAAGAACTTCAGAGGACCATTGGATTCGAAACAAAATGAAGTAACAATAATTAAAAAAAAACTACGTGTAAACCCAATTCTCTAGTCATAAAACATTATAATTAGGAACGATTGCTACCACCAAACATTGACAAGAATTAAAACAAATAATAAATCGTAAGTAGAACTTCGGATCAAGCGGTTAAACCGCCAGTTTAGCACATTCAAAAGTGTCAAGACACGTTTTTTGTAATCCAGATTAGCTTGAGGAAGAATAACGGCAGGCCCGGTCAAAGGCAAACGTAAATAGGACTTAACTGGTAAACGCGGCGCTTGGATGATATATTTTTGGTTTTATGGCCGTTTCAAATGAGTCCAATTAGCGATTTTTTTGTATTATTGGTGGCTGTATTTTTGCTGAGCAGATATATATTTATTTATTATTTTTAAACTTTATGCATATTTACAATGCAAAGGCATTTTTTTCCAGTCTACCTTTCTCAAATCTATGGTAGTGATATTTGTTGCTAGTTATAAACACAATACCTTTTTACTTAAAAATAAAAGTTTTGGCTATGTATTTCATGACAATGTTGGCTTTATAATGAATTGTTTGGGCAACCCACCACCAACAAGTCACCAAGTCATGGGTATCTATATGAAAAATGTTTACTTTAACCAATTTCATGGCGATCTAATCATAAACGAATTAATTGAACTAACCAATAGCTATAAAATCAATACCACGAAACCAATAGTTCCAAACCGAAAATCCGTCAACAAAACTATAACCCTCAAATTCAACTTTCAGAACCAATAGCTATCACAAATCATTCGGTTCGTTCAACTCGATCCAATAAATTTCGTCACCTCGTTACGGAAAACTATGCACTCGCATGATGCGATGTCATTATAGCCTTTGCACAGAAATCGTGTTATATTATGAACCTTACTTAGTGTTATTATGGTAAGAACACGCGATGCCGTCTGCTTTGCCTTTTGATAAAGTATTTTGGAATTTAAAGACTCGTAAAGTCTGGTGTTTTGGAAGTCTGCTGAAAGTTTCGGTTAGTTTATAGCGGAGTTGTTGACGTTTGTTACGATAAAAAGGGTTCCAAGTATTTTTTTACATTAGAATAGTAGAGGCCTATCGATTAAATGTGCTTAGAGCCAAACATTGTCTTTTCAGAAAGCTGTTAGATGATTGATGATTATTCTTTATATTATTTTTGTGTTGAATTTATTCTAAAGGCTTATCATAAATATTGTTATGTAAAGTCATGACTGCAGTTTTTTGTCAAGGAAAACGTGCGTGGCAGTTACGTCAGGGTTTACAGTTGACGAATAAATAAGTCTTCCAATTACTTTTTTACTAAACATAACTATTTTATTCAATTTGTATGACATGACTGTAGTTGAAAAAAATATGCGACTGGCACGATTTCAACCTGAAACATCTGCATACCGGGCAGCCACTTTAACCACTAAGCTACGGTCAACTCTTGACAGGACCCTAAATTTCTCAACTGATTGTTACGTCATTACGTCGTTCATCTATTTGAACTTATTTTAAGTATGTGTTGGCAACTTTATTGAAACTATAGCTAAATAAATATTACTGGTCAATTATAATCGTAATAAAAACCGAAAACTTTATTATATTATAGTAATTTGAACTTATGTTAATTATTAAACCTTAAACAAAATATCCTCTTGCCAACTTAATAACAGAGCTGTTGTTAAAGTTTTGAAACGTTGACTCGAAACTGGTTTGCTCTGGAGCAGTGATTTATTTTCACGAATTTTAGGTCAGCAATGTCTACTAATTTAGGTTGGAAAACTTATTCTGAAATTACTTCTGGCAAACTAAATCAACTTGATTTTGCTGACTCCAAATATAACAATGGCAATGCTCGAAGGTAAGTTAAATGTATGATGATTTTTTGACGTCAATATTTTAATTTAGTTTATAACATTCATAGTTTCACGCCTTTAATTACGCAGAAGGCAGAGGTGTAAAACACCCACATTTCACCTGTTATGTTTAGGTCCCATGAGATAGGGGGTGAGACTATCGCCATCCGCCGGCAATTGAACCCAAGACGTAACTTAGTTAATTGTGGCAAATTAAAATAGTTTAATGTCTATTTCTCAAACGTTTATACCGACTAAAATATTTTTGAATAAATAATTTGAATAACTATATAATGTGACAGTTAATAGACATATTTACCGTAATGAAACAACTATGAAGCAAATCATTTAGCAATATATCAATACAAATCCTGCAAGTCACCGTGATAAATAGAAAAACAACATGCAACTTTTCCTTTCAGTATACGCTACGGTGGTTTTCCATCATACGTTATAAGGCATATTATCACGTTACTGCAAATAATGCGTTATCCTTTCACATTCTGACGGGTCTAATGACGGTGAAAAATAAGCCAAGCTTAGCCGATGCAAGCGTTTCATGGGTTAATATAGTGGGGTGCGGTACTGATATATCGCGCGTCATATTTTCAACATTATTACGTAAAAGTAATGGTGACTTTTTATTTTTAAAACTTATTGTTCCGTGTTTTGAATTTCGAAGGGAGGAAGTGCTTAAATGCATGGCTTAGCAATTTATTTCAAATTTTTGACGTTTGTATTTTTTTTTCGTATTTTGCATAGTGAAAAGGGAAATGGATAAATCGGTTTATAGGAACCGTCATGAGTTTTGCAGGGTTGAAAGTTTGTATAAAAAAAAACAATTGCTTTGTAAAATGGAATGATTTGATTACTTTAAGAAAATATTTTTAAATTCAAAGAAAAGTTGAAAATTATAGACAAACATAAGTGTTTTTCCGTAAGGTTTTTATTTTAGGGCAAAATCGGTGGACCAAATACCAGATACAATTTTATGAAGTAAGATAAAACTGGAAACGTGGTTCATCATCATGTTTTTGGTAGAAGACTATGTGAGTTATGGTGATAATACTGTGTTTTATTTAATAACACTAAACAAGAGGTAGCGGTGAAGGAAAGCATCATGAGGAAACCTGCATGTCTGAGAGTGCCTAAAAAGTACTCGAGGTCGTGTGAAGTCTAGCAATCCGCACTTGGCTATCGTGGTGGACTATGGCTTAATCCTTTTCATCATGAAAAGAGGCCCGTGCCTAGCAGGGGACATGTATTAGATACAGGCCTGCTATTATTTTATTATTAATACAAGAGGTATATATATATATAATTATGGAAGCTACACGTAAAACTAGCTGTTTAAAATTTATTTGTTTATCTATCTCTATCACAGCACAGCAAACTATATGTTAAAAACAAATATAGCCCACATTTCACCTATTTATCGGTGCTCGGACAAAAATTATGAACATTCAACCTCCGCTCGGGCACGTATCAGTGTTTATACAGATAAATATTTTGTATTTTAAGCTCACAGCTTCTATAGAGCGCACGGTTGGTGAATCGGCCGATATGTGTACGATGAGCTCATAGGCAAAGGTATTTCAGAGGTATGCCACGTAGCGGGTGTAAATCTGGGTAGGAATATGGGTAAAAGTATTCTTCAGTTTTCAGAGGATAAGAATATATAATCTCTTAGATGTTAAAAAACTGCAAACTGTAAGTAAAAATTTGCTTCAGAAAAAGACATTGTAAAAAGATTGTGAAGATAGTTATCGTACCTAAACTACTAAAAAACCTGTAGCACTTGACATAGTCAAGAGTAATTGTAAAGGTGCACATACTACAGGCAGCCTAGTGTGTCTATAATACCTAAGATATAGACAGGAAAATGAACAACAGATTCCAGCATCAGCAATGAGCATAATATCGTAGTCAGATTAACACCTTTGGACTGTTTAACCACTGGTGCACAATGTTAAAATAAAATGAACATAATTAGTAAATATAAGCTAGTTAAGGATACACAATAAGCTTATTTAATTACCGTAAAATATTTGTAAATGGATATAAATCAGACCAATTTGTGTTGTCATTATCATAGTAATGTACTTAGGTCTTTTTAGACATAAGGTATTTGCATGGCATACGCATAGTACTTAGCATTTTTAGACAGAAGGTATTTTGCATGACATACTTTATGGTATACAGGGTGTATTTTTGAAACGGGGCAGTAAGGGCAAGTACCTTAACCGTTGCAGTTACAGCAAAACGTTCTTAAAAGACCTTCCCTAACTTTTTGGGACATTTTGAACTGCATTCACAGATTTTGTAAAAAACTTACAAGTTAGCAAAAAAAATGCAAAAAGTTCAAAAAAATTTTTTTTATGCCAATCGATTCTATTTCATGTGGGGATCAAAAAACTCTATGGGACCATTCTTCACCGCTTCTAATAAGTCAATTTTTTCACGATTAGAGGACATTTAAGCGAAAATCCTTAATTAATAACTCATACGAAGTTTCTCAGCTGAAACTAAGTATAACACACAGATTTTCGAATCAAATTCGAAATTTGAGGGTAAAAATTCTTTTTATTTACTTTACAGTCAATTCTACCCACTTCCAGGCCATAACAAAAAGTTAGACCATCGTAGAAATTCGTTTCTGTTGCCGAAATGTAAAGGAAAAGTTTTTGGCGATTTCTGTCTTTTCTAGTACTGAAAGCAAAAATAGTCCCATAGAGTTTTTTGATCCCCACATGAAATAGAATCGATTGGCATAAAAAAAAAATTTTTGAACTTTTGCATTTTTTTTGCTAACTGTAAGTTTTTTACAAAATCTGTGAATGCAGTTCAAAATGTCCCAAAAAGTTAGGGAAGGTCTTTTAAGAACGTTTTGCTGTAACTGCAACGGTTAAGGTACTTGCCCTTACTGCCCCGTTTCAAAAATACACCCTGTATATTTATTTGTACAAGTCTGCTTGTACTTTTCGACGTTGTCATAGACCTAAAGTTAAGGACTCGCGATAAAAGTGGTAATACTTTCTGATGACACAATGGTGCCACATCAAGCGCGTTAGGATTTCTTCCGTGGTTGACTGTCATCGTGAGTGGTCGAATAGTTCAAAATGCCTCATCGTGTAAGGTTGCACAAACTACCAAAGGAGCCACACAACAGATAACACTTTGATATTTCATATCAACGCTACGTCACAAATCGGCAATCTTTTTTGAGGTGACGAATTAGTTCGCACGGGCCTTTTTTATATTTAAATCAAAGGACGTAGCAGATTTTTTTGTTGTTTTGGATGCTCTTTACCTATGTAAAATACCAGTATCAAGATAAAAATCAGCAACGGTACATCGCGTACTCGAAATTCAAAACAATTTCAAATACAGCTACCGTTTATAACACGAAACAAGATGGTGTAGTGCGTTAGACGATCGCAATAAGATAAGACTATCTTATTGCCATCGTGTGCGACGCCATACTCTTGAAATACGAATGCTTGAATTTCGATAAACAGAATGGAACCCTGTCGAAGTGAATTCGTGTAAAAAAGGTTGGTATAAAAGTGCATTCGCAAGTTGGATGCATTATCAGCGCTCGTTCCCGTAGTTTCGATCTTCTCTCGGAGTAGATAAGTGATCCAGCGCCACTATTCTGTAACATTTTTCACACTGAAACGAATATCTTGTATTTTATTCGGGTACACTGGTACAAAAATGTCTGTTGAAATTTTTGTGATGAAATCTTGTTTTGCTTTTTATAAGTTAATTGTATTACGTACGTACTACAGTTTATTTTTGGTACGAACACTGTCAAAAATAATTTAATCGTATAAATATGCTTCAGATTTCCAGTAGGTAAGCAATATGTATACGTCCACTTGATATTGAAAACAATATTTTCTGCAACTGCATTGCCCGTCTGTTTGTCGAAATATAACTAGGTATTACTATAAATTTATGAAATTTTCGGTTACACGGTTAAATTCAATGAAGTTTTGCCCAATATCAATAGCGTCATGGTTTATTTGTAAATCAGGAGTTACCTAAAGTATTATTTTTTAATATTATTTTCACGGTAAAATACATACTATCCGGAATACGGCTACCGATGTAACAGGATTTTGCGGATTTCGCTACTTGCTGTCTTAAAGGACACTTGAGAACTGCCAAGTTTCGTCTACACTAAAAGAAACACCAACATAAAACGCATAGAGACCAGAGGTTGGTTTTGAAATAAATATGTCTGAGAAGTGTAAGTATTACCGTGTTTAAAGTGAGAAACAATGTTTTTCTCATAAATATTTTACATTTACTTACTTTTTGTATGAAACTTAAGGCAGTGCAGAGAAAAAGTATATTTATTTTTTGAACGTAGAAACAAGTTCAAATGAACATTTCAATTTTGGAAACATAATAATGATATGTATGTTTTTAAATCTCTAATTGTATGCTCTATTTGTAAAAGCAAATTCTCATTTATTTCCACGTATGTCAGATGTTGTCCAACGTAATAGACGCGACAACACCAAACTTTGTATTTATACAGCAAAAACAGCTTTATTATGGAAAAGTTTATTTTGTTTAGCTACTAAAATATTTAATAAAATTCCAAGTTCCTACAAGAGATTAAGTTTATACGAATTTAGAAGTAAGTTGATGAAAGAATATATTATGTGTAATAAAAGTTACCATAGTGATGAAGAATTTTTATATGATACAATATTATTATAATAGTAGTTCTTCCTTGGTTATTAATAGTTATATTTGATTTTATTTTGTAATATTTAGTGAGCTTGATAATTTTATATTTTATTTTTTCTTATTTTAAATTGTTCTGTGTTGTATCTATAATTATAAAATATATATAGATATTATGTTTAATTTGAACGTCAGAATTGACAGAACATGCTGTTATTATCTTATACTAATACATCTGTTTTTTACCATGTTCAACAAATAAAACAACTTTGACTTTGACTTTGACTTTAAACTTTCGCTATTTCAGAACATTTTTCAAAAATTAAACGGGTCTAAATCGCGTAATTATTATAAAGGTGAATAAATACCTATGCTCGACGTTTCGAAATGACATGACATGCATCATTCGTGATCTCGAGCCGACTGGAAACGAGCGTAGGTATTTATTTACCTTTATAATAATTACGCGATTTAGACCCGTTGTTTAATATTTGAAAAATAGAATGATATTTGTTTTAAAAAAACCTATAGTTTCAAATCTTGTTGATCCCATTTCATCAACTGTTTCCTAATATAATTTTCTTAGCATAGCTAAATGCTATAAAAAAAATCAATAAGAAATTGGAAGTGCCTTAATTCTTTACAACATTTGTGGTGAATGTAACTTCGCCATGTTGTTTTGTATCCTACTTAACAAATGGGTTCATCCATTTGTTCTTTCTGTGACGTAACGAAATGACGCAAATTACAGTTGAACAATTTAGGGTCCTAAAAGAGGCGACCGTAGTTGGTTGGTGAAAAGGTCGTAGTTTCAAATCTTGCCGGTCCCATATTTATTTCAACTGTTTCTAAAAAAAATCTATAGGAGTGAACAAAACTCGATAAGAGTTATAGGAAACAAGATTCATACTTTAGTTTGTCACGGAATATAGCTGATCAATATTTTACTAACTAAATTTAGTTGCAATCAAAGCACAACTGTATCAAAGTTGCGTCCGGCGACAGTTCGGACGCGTCGAAAGCGTAGGAATTAATGACGCTAATAAAATAAATGTGCGACATTCGTTTACACGTCCCTGTGTTTATGTCTCATTTAAGACGACATATACTTTTACAGCCGACTCGTAAAACGACCCATGTGGCGTGCTTTATCAAGCGGGACTTTAAGAAGCAATTCTTACGCGCCGCCCTAATGACTCGGAAACGACCGACAAAGTGAATTCTTTTTTTAAAGTTACGATTTTATTCCACATGTAGATTGGGCTTAGAATTCGAATGTCAAAATCGATTGTAGACACGGCTACACTTAAAGATGTACATTTCCAGTATGAGCTGGTCTCGCATTGCTTTGGAAGACTATGCTCTACCAGACCATTTTATTTATACTGACAATGTAAAGCTCGATGTGTAGCCATGACAACTCGAGAACTTTATAGAAGTAATAGGCGGAACCACTCGGTAATTTGAATAATTTTTAGATTCTTTCAAGTTTATGTCTCAATAAAGTTTTATATTGAACTTGCTTTAGATTTGTTTAGTGAGGCGTTATAAGTTTTGCTTCGTGAAAATTCAATACAAAGTCATTGTAAAGATCATAATAAATATAAAATTTACAATACCATACAGATATACTAAATTAATTGTCTTATGTTTCACGAACCGTAATTAGTGCTTGAAAGAATGATAGGTCAAAAGCTTCGTGGATTTGGAATGTGGATTGGATAGCGCAGATGACAGAGCGATAGGACGGAATCCTAAGGTCGCGGGTTCAAGTACAAATTATTTTTCGATTGTTTATTAGATTGCTAACCATGGCTAAATGCTTTATTAGGATCAATTAGAAAAGAAGGATAGTTTTTAAACTTTCGCGATTTGAGAACATTTTTCAAAAATTAGACAACGGGTCTAAATCGCGTAATTATTATAAAGGTAAATAAAGTGACCAATAATGATGCAAGTCAATCGAAACGTCGAGCATAGGTATTTATTTACCTTTATAATAATTACGCGATTTAGACCCGTTGTCTAATTTTTGAAGAAGGATAGTTATTTTAAATTCCTTTTACTTTCTTTTTTGCCGTCAAATATGTACTTTTCCAAACTCCATAGTGCTATTAAAAGTTCGATACCAATAAAATTCAATGTTACCTATCCGAGAGCCCTTAAAACTTACAACTTAGAATGGTTTATTTCTATGACTCTCTTTTTTACGAAAAACATAACATAACATGACAAATCTTTGTGTGATTCGTAAAGATTTGTTTTGAGACTGGGTGTACTTGTGTGAGTAAATGTTATTTGGCCTTCTCATTGGGACCACTGGATTGTGTATTTTTTTCTAATAAAAAAAATTAAAAATAAAATAACTTCACGCCAATATTACCCAGAAGGGTACAACACCCACATTTCACCTATTATGTTTAGGTTCCATGGGATAGGAGATGAGCCTATCGCCATCCACCACGCACAATTCTAACTTCGTGCTGCTATTGTGAATTTCCGGACAATTTCTAACCCGAGACCTTGTGGTGAGGGGCGCATACACTGACTGACAATCGACGCAGTTATGAAACTAATTGGTATAAATTCTTTTAATTATCTAAAATTTTCCTTTCCCTAAAACTGTCAACGCCCTAACAAATCACGAATTTCAAAACGGTCATAATAAATACACTCGTCGATAAAAAAAACAAGACTTTTTGTCATGATTTATACTATACAATTAGTGCGATTTAAGAGAATCACGTTCGTATTAACGAGCGAAATCATCCATTACTAAAGTCGTAAATACATCGACGTTGAGACGAATGCTGTGGAAGAAAAACCCTTAAGACGAAATAAAATAATTTATAGCATTCTGCGTCTTTGTAGATCTGAAGGTATTGTGATTGGTGAAAAGTCTAGACATAATAAAATAATGTTTGGCTAACGACTGACAATAACCTCGCTGTTTTGATTTGTGGGATTTGTCATGCAGGGGTTATCAATCAATTTCGTATTGTTCAGTGACACTGGTACGGATGTGAGTATGTCGCAGTTAAAATTTACCACTACTTTTGTTATAACAAATAATCATTAACTTAAAATTTTGAATGCGAAAATTACTCTATCGGTATGTCGGTTATGATTGTTTTGCTTAACCTAACGGTAAAATATAATAATGAGATCTGGCAAAGACAGGCTCCTGTTGTAGTGTCTACAAAGATTTTGTAACTTTTAATCGATCAAAATTAAATGTTATCGGTCTCGGGTTCGATTCCCGGGTCGAGCAAAGTTTTATTTCTTAACTTTCCGACAGCAAATTCACAAAAGCAGTACGGAGTTTGAATTGTATCCGGTGGATGGCGACAGGCTCACCCTTTATCCCATAGGACCTAACGGTGTTGAACAACTCTGCCACACCCATCTGTGTAATATAGGCGTGATGTTATCATATGTTTATCGATCAAACCTTGCGAGCAAAGAGGAAAAAGATAAACAGTACTGAAAAAAATAACAGAAGGCGTTTCAGTTTACACTCAAGAAATAATATTTCACTGTTCCTGACTACATAGCCTCATTCGTATGCCTAGCTAATACCAAGCTAACGTATTATGCAAAAGGAAACAAATTAGACAAAGAAAAATAAAATGAAACTTACAATTTATGGAGGTTGAATGTGAAACGACAAACGATGCTATAAATTACGTCGGTATACTTTATGTGATTTCGTAAGCAAGTGATTTTTTTACAGAAACGTGAACTAATGGGACTCAAAGCGTCTCTTGCGACGGTAGCGATACCAGTTGTAATTTTGACCACGGAGTTTGATTGTCTTTCTGTGCAGTCTCACATTTGGCAAACATTTTGCTCATCCAGATAAAACAAGACAGTGCCAAAGTGGAGTGCAGTGTGCTTTTAATACATGGATAAACGTTCATGTTCACTCGTGGCTTTGACGGCGTACTTTACTTGGAATAAGTGCGTTAGGTACCTAGAGTTTTTAGCGTAACATTGAAGAGCTACGAAAACATTAATTTGAGACATGCATAAAGCGTAAAATACAGAATTACATTATTAAAATATTTCTAAAATCAACCCATTTTAACTATCATGTACTTTTCAAAGCACAAATTATAAGCAAGTACGTTTACGTAACACATTGTTAGATCTGGTTTTGTTAAGTTAAACAAATAGTTAGTAGCAAACTATTTGCCTCATTACAGTATGCTCTTACAGAAACAGAAACGCAAACTAATGGTACTTAATTCGAGCCCTAATGTCGCGTTTATTGTGATGAGTAGAAAGGGAGAGCGAACAGAAATGAGTGAACGAAGTACGTAACTGTTATTGACATTATTTTTGATGTTACTGTCACGAGAAAGATAATGGCTTCTTCACAGATTAGTGCTCACTGGCGCGAAAATGTTCAAATGAGTTTGCGACTTTAAATCGGGTTTATGAACGCTTACCGTCTTGATAAAAGAGGTGCTTAGCGTATAAAAAATATTTCAATGGCTTTTATGTTTTAATTATGAGTATAATGAGCTTAACTTCTTGTTCGTGAGTTGGGAAATTTTTGGGTTTATATTGTCAGACAATATCGTCATGGACGAAAGGGAAAACGGGAATATACCCATGTAAAATACAATATCAATTCCTACAAGCAGTAAATGAACAATTTAACTCTTAACATGACACAATAACCATCAAATTACAAGCAGAATTATCACCGGAAAAGCCCTTTTGCATTATATTGTGTAAAGTAAAACAGGATATTACCAGGCTATAAGGACTATTGGCAGACCCAGAGATGGAGCAACGAAGTATAAAAAAAGGCCGGTACTGGTAGAGATAGAGAACGAGAGAAACAAGTGGCGACAGTTAGAGGAAATTATTAAAATATAGTTTTAGTTACAAATGTGAATGTAAGTCAAGGATAAATAAAGGTTTATTATCACTATTATTATAAGACAAGCTATAACAAGTTTCGTTAAAATAGCTTCAACGTGACGCAACTATGACATTACGTTACATACTCGTACTTGCTTCCACTTAAACGTGGTCCAAAGCGGTTGCAACACACCTTACCTACACGAACACAAAAACGGGCGAAAAAACGTTATACTAATTTAAAACAGATCACATCGTGAACCAATTTCACTATTACCACATATTACGAAACTAACACCAATAAGGCTTGAATTATGCAATTCGAGGTAACAAAAGGGCTAAGTTAGCATAGAAAACAATGAAATAAACAGCCGATCGTGCCGTGTGAAACTTAAGGGTAACTCAGATGAGCGATTTCTGTGATCACGAGCAGGTATTGTTTCATGTGCGCTGTGTATTCACCGATCAGTTTTAAAAAAATACTCAGTAACCCAAAAACAGAAAGTATTTTTTATAATGTGTATGTTTAAAGTAATGTTTAAAGAGAGCATCAAATTATATCAAAACAACAAATTTGGGGTAATTATTTTAATCAGTTTAATCACCACAATTATTGAACTTCGAACAAAATATCACGAAACATAGTACACGCTTAATTTTAAAACTGCACTTGGGGCGCACCGTAAAATCTACTATTGCCTTTATTTTTGATATTATATGAAACCGACTTCTCTTCAGTAGCGGCTAAAAATCTTTTGTCTGATATTCCTTTAAGTGCAAAATGTTGGTTTATCGAGGCATCTAATCGGATGCGCGAGCACTGCATTGATATTGCACGACGCTACCTGTAAAAAACTATTGCGAAATACTATTGTTTCAATAAGATTCCGTTGCGTGATAATATTGAATGTTTCGTTCGAGGCATATTTGCATACAATTTAACAGTGATAGGATGTTTTATTGCTGTTGAATATCGAATTCTTTGATAGGAATCTGCTGATTCAGAATTGAGATGTTAATTTTATGGGAGTTGCACAATATTGTGAACTTTAACTCTTTTGTACTCGCGATGTCTTTCATAGTGGAATGTCTGCCTTTGTTCATTTCTTAGGCTAAAAGATTTAATGTATAGTGCTGTCTAACACAATTCTTGTTAGTCGTAATTAATATTATGTAATTTTTATCGTATCTTGTTTAATATCTCATTACAACTATTAAGAACAAAATTGATTGCCTCGATACATAAAATACGTTTGTAAAGAAGTATATAAAATATTTGAATTCATTCCTTTAAAGCATTTCAATTTTATTACGCACAGAAACTACAACTTTACCGTCAAGCGTTCCAAAAACGAAAATAAAACATCAGTAAAAACCGCAGGGATGTTAGTTACGTCAACAAATCATGCCCTCTGTACCGTCAACAAAAACGCTGGACAAAACAATGCACCAGTAGGTACAGTGTGCAAAATAAACACTTATAATGACACACCATTAACACTTACCAATGCATGTTTACTGGGGGGAATAAGTTTGTGTATGACAAACTAAATTATATCAACAACATACTGCTGATTTGATTTAAAAGCTTGTTGGGTCCAACATTTTGTTGTATAGGACACTTCTTTACTATTATAAACGCGAAAATTTGTGTATTATGGATGTATAGTTTTCTGGATGTTTGCTACTTTTCACGCAACATCGGATAGATTTTTATGAAATTATACACAAATATAGTTTATAGTCTGGATAAATACATAACTTATTTTCTATCATCGTACCACGCAGGCAAAAGTTACTTTTTTAATCTAAGTGTGATATAAAATGAAAATATTTTTCTTTATTCTTTAGACTTTGCAAAGCACTTAAAATAGTCATACAAAAATTATCTTTACTCTAAATTCGCGAAGCTTGAACTTGCTTTGATCACAATATCTTAAACGTGAAAGCGTTTAAGTATTAACTTTGGATATAAACAAAATAGCTCATAATCGACCATGCGATCAATTAGCAGTAAAACATTAAAACACAGCAGTATATAATAATAATAACAATTTATTTACGTAAAAATAATGTAGTAAGTACAAAGATTACACTATTATAAGTAGTACATCAATAGTAATGACTGGTTTACTACAACTAAAGTGGGTGTGGTTCTGTTCTCCTAACTAGGTTACAGAAATGTAAATTGTTCAAGTCACTAAAATTATTTATAACACCTTCACTGTGCCAAAACTAAATACCACAAGGAAAAACGATTTTACTAGTTATAATATCGTATAAACATAAACGGCATCATAGTTCGAACGAACCAAACCATATTGAACCAGAAAACTATTGAAGCGCAACTGATACAAAACGAATAGAAACCGAATTCATAGGAATGTATGGATACAGGAACTATTCCAATTCAAACTGAAAATCACAACAGGCAATGTCAATCACAGTTTTGTTTTACTGCGGCCTTGTAGTGCACTAGCTTTTGGGCCATGTTACTATTCATTACCAAAGTTTACTTCACACTTTTTCTTAAAAGTAACATCTAAATCGTAAATATATTTTTTTATTCATAATATTACTATGTCTCTGTAAATGCTATTTAGTAGAGCCCACCTACAACAACAGCACTTAAATATATATCATTAAATTAAGTATGTGATAAGTACATCAATTATTTTAAAATACTACCTCCTTTAATAAGAAAATGGACAGTAAACTGATATTGAGTAAGCGTAATTTCTATACATTCTTCACGTTATATTTACAAGCCGAAATTAAATGTTCGCTACATAGCGTGCTCGTGTGTATTAAGTTATTAGTTCACCACAACGTATATCGGTCTGAGCCGCGAGACCTCCCCGAATTCAAAAAGATAAACTTTATCACACGTGTTGAAGGGCTAAAATTGAGTGGCAACCACTTAACAAACTGAATCTACATTAGGCAGTGCACACACGTGTTGTTCCCATTAATGAGATAATTCCTCCGGGGATACGGTAGAAAATGGAATAAATATGGCGACCGAATTGCAAATGTAGTTATTTGTGTTACAAAGCTAAACTGACTATTTCCTTGGATGTTTGCAACTATTTTAAGTAACCCTTTAACATTTATTTCCTCGAGGAATTAAAGATAAACACTGAACGTTTCACTGTTTATCAAAGTTGTTGTAACGTTTGGGAGAAATGGGTTACACAGCTCATGAGTGCCGTGATATCACACATATATGTGGTGATTTACTGGGAAGGAAGGGATGAATGGTGACATGAAAAATACTGTTTCAAATAATCCTTTTGTTTTAAATAGGTCAAATAAATATCTAACAAACATACACAGCGCCATTTTGAGAGGCATACACTTTTTACCCAAACGCGCAAAAAAGAGGGTTATTTGTTATATTTATCAATTATTAACAATTCAAAGTTTTGTGTTTTTTATTTTAAAACATAAAAAGATTAAGATTGTATATATCAGTCATTCAAAATTAAGAAAAATTAATGCACTCAACAATTAAAAACGACAAAGCAATTGCAGATATTCCGTGAAAGTTTGCTGTAGCTACGTATAATATGCGCGGGAATGTCTACTAACAAAGGAGCATCGGATACTTTTGTTTGGATCATGCAAACACATTCTTGACGTGAGAAAAAATGGGATGACGGAAATAACACGCAGTGACAACACTGACAACGGTAAACTGAATAAATGTGAATAGAACGGGCAATCCATTATGTCTATCCTTGAATACACAAGGGCCACAAATAAAAAATAAAATCGTTTTATTGCAAAAATTTTAACTAAATCGTCTATATTTTGTTGTATAAAAATCTTTCATCATTTTTGCAATTAATATGGCCACACTGACTTAACGCCATTTTTGCATTGGAGCACCTTGACAGGTAAATTCAGTGCCAAACCGCCATTTTGTTAGTTGCGTACCGAAATTCAACGCGAACGCAAAACGCAAAAGCTCCACAATCCAAAATACTTCTGTGTTGCATTCAAAACTTTAGATAAGTGTGATTATTTTTCTTTTATTATATTATTATTTACTCAATATTTCTAATCATTATTATATAACACAAAAGTGCCATATTTTTGAAAATGTACGTTATGCATTAAAGCACAAGTAGTTATAATCAATTTTTATAATACAAAAGTGGAAAACGTCAGTTTTGCATCTTAACAATTAAGTAATTGTAATCATTTATATAATACAAAAGTGCCATATTTGCCATAAATGCGTCCTTCTGCAGTTATAATTATGTTTCACTGTGATTTTTACTATAACACCATACAAATGTGTTTGCTTGTTATCTACGGGCATTGAGCGAATGAAAAACATAAATATTATATATTAAATTAATATTAGAATCTTACTTAGAGAGCGAGTGAGATATTGCAATGTCATAACTGTTTTTAAGTAAAAAAAACTTTAAAGCTGTTTTTTATTACAGATTACTAACACAATGAATAGAGCACGAAAAATGTTGACTATGGCAACCTCAATTCAAGCTTCAGTTTTCTGGATTGAAAATGTCTGGCTGTCGGCAATTACACTAATACAGAATGTCTGTGATTACTTACAATTAAAAGTTTATTTGCATTTAAAAACCAAAACCAACCAACTGAATCCTAACCTAATTATATAAAAGCGAGGGTAACTCTGTCTGTCAGTCTGTGTGTCGTTTTGCAAATTACTGAACAGATCTTGATGAAAATTGGTATGAACATAATTCAAAACCTAAGGACAAACATAGGCTACTTTTTATCAATATACCACGCGATCTGCGCCGCACGCAGAGGCTGGTTATATTACAAAATTAAATCTAAAATTACGTTTGTGTTCGAATTTCTCATGCTATATTTATGTGCCATATATGTTTGTAAGCTTATCGATGCAACGATGCAATGATGAAATTTTGCGGCGGTAAAATTTCATACAATATTTTTGCTTGCTCGCCAGTGGCATTAAAGCTGAGACCTTACGATGCCAGTCTTATACCGTAACCTCGTGACCAATGATTCACCAATAATACCATTATTTTTTTTAGCAACATGCCATGCATAACAAAATGTTTGGTCACGTTTTATTGAGTTGGCTATCTTACAATACACTTAGCTAAATTATTCTGAAGATGCCAAAACAAGTAATTTCCATTACTTATTTTTTACGCATAAAAAGTGCTGACATTTCGCAATTTCATTTCGCACCCGGATCATGAAAACGGGCGTAAAATGTACTTTTGAATATTCCTGCCACACCTTCCTAAAAAGAAAACATAATAAAAAACGTTGTTACTAAATTTGAATAATGTATTCGCTCAATGCTATCGTATTTCACACTTCCATTAGTACCCCCATTTCGCCTGCTCTTAATATTTGGTTATGCTTACTACTTTAACTTGTTTGAAATAAGGTTCAGAATTGGTTGAAAATTGATGGTTATGACGTGTATCAAATTATCAGTTTAGGTGTTGGAGGGTTATTAGGCTGTCTGCAGTATTTGTTCCCTAATGTAGTTGATCCGTGGTTTGGGGTTGATTAGGATGGTGTTCGATGGCGGAAGCAAATTAGATTTGTCATAATATCGCTGTTTATGAAATTGATAGCGAGTGACTCTGTTCTATTAGGTGGAAGTGAATTATCGATGTAATTTATGATAATGTATGAGTCATACCTGTGCGATGTTATATGACTAAAGTGGAGTCATTTTAATAGGTAACATTTGACAGTTCATTTATGCAAAGGAATATATAGCTAAAGGAATAAAACTCAAGAAAACAACATCAGTTTTTTTAATACAATTATTTATTTAGAAAATGAGACTCTACTCCTCATATACATAAGTAGCACTTTGCTTTGCATGAATGAACTGTCAAATGTTACCTATTAAAATGACTCCACTGTAGATTGGATTACTAAGAGAAGGTTTAATTGTTTCAATTAAAGCAAAAAAAGTATAACGACATTAAACCCTATCTAGATAGAAAGATGGAACTGTGTTTAGGTTCTATATCGCAATCAATCACAAGTATCCTATAATTGACGCGTTAAATAGTTCGACATATTTTTTTTTCGTACTAAGATTGTGTGTGTGTAACCTAAAGCAATATGGCACCCACATCACATCTATAAGAAATTAGTATGATGAAATTATTAGATCAAAACCACATGGCCACCTTATGGAGCTGATATTAGACATAACTCCCTTTGTAGTCATGCCTCAGAGCTAAGCACACCCTTCGTTAAATGTTCTTCACAGGATAATGCGCTTGAAGACACTAGGCTAGTCAAATCTATATTCCATCAGTGGCGTCTTATTAGTAAGGACTAGTTTTGAATCGCAATAATGTGGTATAAAAGGTTATAGTAGATCATTCCTCATTAATCATTTTAGCGTGAAATCCATAATATTATATTATTAAACTAGGACTTTAGATATATGTAAGTATGTACTCGCGTAGTTTTGCAGGTATCAGAGTTCCAACAGTTTTATGAAACGATAATTATATTTACAGTTATATACACTAAATAATACAGTTATATACATTTTTGTATATGCGCGGTGGGTATATATTCATTCGTCAATTGTCACACAGGCGTTTATAATTTTTACTCATTTTCAGCACACTAGCGCCGCGCCGCGCCGTTGATCGAGACTTGACACCACACTGGTTTATAGCTCAATATTTAATTAAACGTATGATGCTAACAGAGGATAAGGGCAGGAAGAAGAATTTACTTTTATGAAAGTCTTTGCTCGGTTACTAGATTCACGTAAGAAGTCCAACAATAAAACAGAACTAGAAAAAGCCTTACCGAATTGCGAGAGCTCCGCGCTCACCGAAGCGCCTGACAAGTGACATCACAATTAATTCCCAACCCTTTTCATATTCCCTTTCGAGGTAAATGGTGCGTGGAAAAACTTCTCAAGTCATCGGGTTATGTTCCAGTTTATCATATTGTAATGCTATTTGTAGCTCTCTTAGTGTTATTCTTATTTCCTTTGGTTATGACGTGTAGTATATTTGTTGATGTTATTTTTGTATTAGGTCTGAGCTTTGTTTGGTTTTGGGTGTAAGTGTATTTTTTATTTCTTTGAATAAAAGTGTATTATTTGCTGTTTAGTTTCCACTACTAGTTACTATAGCAATGCACCCAAGGACAACCCCCGGTTTGTGCAAACCTATTGCAGAAAATGGAGACTAAATAATAAGGGTGTTGCGGTGCTAGTGGACTGGATAAACTTAACTATGGAAGGAAAACTGTCGCCTACCCTGATAAAAGTGTATTATTATTATTACTTTGTACACATCTTGAATACCCTCTCATGCTCTTCGCCATATTTCTATCCATCCCATGGCTGGCTTGAATAGATTACTTACATAAAATCACACATATTTCGCCGGTTATGGATTTAAACACCATTTGTACTAGATTTTTGTAATGTATTTGATTTATATGAATAATATGTACCTACAATAAACAGTTAGATTGGAGTTTTCAGGCAAACTGATGATGAAGATAATATTAATAATACACATGAAGACTTTTTAGTACCGTGGCGGAGCGTTATTTTCTTTAGCCCGGGAGTATTGATAGACATGATTGACACAAACACAGTCCCACCACAGTGTCGACGTACTACTATACTGCACTACAAACCCTCCACAAACCGACACAACACAATCTAATTGGTAACCATCGGTGCGGCGGCGTTTGCATAAGCCGAGCGAGTACTAGCCACCATTATTTTTGCACGTACTCAATTTCTCGCCTCACTGGGTGTCCCAGAGAATAGATATTAATTTACATGAATAAATAAAATTTGCATTAAGAGCGTCCAGAGGAAGGCGCAAAGAAAACTGTTATTTGAGTGCACTAAGCTTTTCTTGCGTCATATTCTTGTGGCATGCGTAAACATGAGCGAAATAAGTGTCAGTTACTGTTTACTTTGACATGTTTGTTAAGTGTATTTACTCGTACTAAAATGTGTTGCAGATATTTTTTGATTGTATTGATTTTTATGGGTATTTGACGTTGAACTTCAGTCGAATGTAGAAGTTATTAAATTTCATTTAGTTTTTTTTTACAGAGAATAAATAATGTAGTAGAATTATTAATATTAAAGACACGTTCAACACTATTATCGATTTGGTCATTGTTATTGAATTGTACAATAATTTATTTATAGAATTGTATATAATTTATGTATTGCAAAAAAAACCTGCAAAACTTTTTCACAAACATCTAATCCAATAAAAAAGACTCAATTATTTTGAATTTGGATGTTTACAGCGATTGCTTTTATTCGCTAGGTAGGGGAGAGAAAAAATATAGAAATAAAATGAGTTCGAGTGCTTTGATAATACGCTATTTTACAAATATGCACCCTACCAGTATCTAGTGTACTTGGCAAACAGAATTTGTATTTTTTACCGTGTTTCCTTGCGGAAGCATTTTAAATGAAATCCATTTTATGCTAATTATTTTTTTGCGCGTTGATGATTTTTGGTTTGTATGTTAAAATTATCACTTGCTTATATTTTTACCGTTGAGAATACCATTATTCATAAATTAAATAAAATTCTAAGAAAATCAACTTGAATAGTGCAAATTTTGCAAAAAACTAGGTTGTCCTTCGTTTATTTTATAGAATCAATTTCTATGCTATTTATAGATACGTAGTAAAAAATACTTCATTAATTGTTATTAAATGCCTCTACTAATTATATCCAAACAACCATTAATTGTCGCCCAAAACAAAATTCAAAATTAACTTACAAATTACATAATATTATTATGATTAAATTCCTTCACTCGCGTACTCGGTTAGAAAAAGATTGCCGATAATATTCTCGGAGGAAGTCGTTATGTTTTTACGGTCATCCATCCATGGCCGACCGCGGTAAGCATTACTTAACTAGCAAGATCGATCGGTCCACGTAGCTACGACTTATCCAAGAGCTTTTGGTGCCTTAGAGCCTCCAAGCTGCTGGTTTATAGTAAAAAAACTGCCATCATTTTTGCAATTATTATGGTCACACTGACTTACCGCCATTTTTGCATTGAAGCACTTTCACAGGTAACGTCAGTGCCAAACCGCCATTTTGTCAGTCGCGCCCCGAAACTCAACGCAAATGCACGTCGGTTACGTGAAAAAGTGCCACATTCCAAAATATTTTTGTTTTGTATTTAAAACTTCAGCTAAGTGTAATTATATTTTATTATACAAAAGTGCCATATTTTGTGTTTTAAATTCTAACTCGATGGTTCTTATCATATTATAAAATACAGCGTTTTTCATCGGTCCACGTGGCTACGACTTAGCCACTAGCTCTTGGTGCCTTGGAGCCTCCAAGCTACTGGTTTATATAATTAAGCCCTTATCTAGGTACAGCATACAAATTTCAGTCATACACGATTTTTGCTTTCAATTTAATAAATCTGTTTTTTATTCTTTGAAAATTCCTTTTGGGATTAGCTTTTCTTTTAACAGTTTAAATCATTGTGTCGGACTTAATAAGTTTTAGTGAAAATTCTATTTGATTTGTTAGACTATTTAAAGTTATTTAGTATGTAAATCAAAATTTTGAATTTCGTTGTGAGCATAAATTATTATTTTTTCGTTTAACGTGACATGCACGGTAAACAACTAACACGGGATGGTTTGGTCTAGTTTAAAAGCAACATTAATTATCATTTAAAAAAAATAAGACTTTTCATGAACGTCAGTTAATTTATATAATTTATTATAATATTATATAATTTATATTATTATTATTACGTTTGTATAAAGTATAAGGTATATAAATATTGTAAGATGTAACTAACTAAGAATATCTAAAGGCTCTTAAAAAGTAACCACTTAAATAGTGGAGTTCAAAATAGATTTAGCTCCATACATATTCCGACTTCTGCAGCCATTTCAAATACATATTGTAATTAACAACAATATTGTAATCGTACCAATATCTGAGTACCGATTCCAATGATACAAAACATAAACTCTAGTCATTCTTTCATAACATCGAAGAAAAGCTACACAATTTGCTAGAAACTGTAAATCCTTCGTAGCAAATGAATCAACTCCTTTGCCACAAAGCAAGCAATTGCCAATCGTCCTTGGACTTACGTCGATGTCGCAGCAGCTTCTGTTCGCTCGTGAGTTAAACAAAGTCGTAATCTGACAGAGTCGAAGGGTTTCAATTTGTCATAAAATTTATCGTCGATCCCCCGCCACCCGCACAAAGAGATTGGTAAAATTGTTTCCAGCAATTCCCTTATTACTTGTCCGACGAAGCCCGGACGCATTTCGCCTTTGACCTTAAGCTAGATAGGATGGTGTTTTGAAAAGACGCGGGTCCTGGGACAGTTAAGAATAAAAGGCTTATGGATATGGGATGTGTAGTTTGTGGTATAAGGTGTCTTATATATTATATATAAGTACTTAGACCATGTTGTGTTACAAAATTTTATATAAGTTTTCTCAAACAGAACTAACTTTTAATTTACTTTACTTTTGACAAAAATGTGTTCTCTTCTTTCTCTGATATTTTTGTCACATGGGGCTAAGTTTAAGTACGCTCTATATATTTCAGTCTAAATTTATATTTGATGATTGTTGCCAAGTTTTTGCAGAAATTTGCTAATGTAATAATACTTGTGTATAAATCCATTCTTCTGTTAGAAGCTGGCACTTAAAACATTATCATCGTATGTATTCTTATTTCTTATACATATTTACAGAGATACTAAAACGAAAGTCACTTGTTCGTGTTATTATTCAAATACTGTTAAATATTGTTTCAAGTCATTAGTAATATAAATTGGATTTTTATTTTATCATTACGTAACACTACTCAAATAAATTAAAACCGATTTTATCTACATTTACCTGTTACGAAATCCTTGCTTGCCGATCGTTCCATGTTTTACAGCGGCAATAAAAGCTCACAGGATATCCAAAGGGAATGAGGGTTGGAGTCTGTGGAGGTCTGATACGTAAGCTGACCGTATAAGGTAATCTCGCGCGGTCGCGAATGGCTTTCCAAAATGACACTACTGCGGTGTAATGGAGATTGATTCTGTTCTGAGGATATGGACAGCAGTTTGGCTGGTTTATGGATTCGGTTAGCTTGAAGTGGTAGGCTTATGGGGAGGTATAAAATCGGGTTGAAGTAAGGTATTTTCTAGGAAATCTGGATTAACTAACGTAAAACCATTTTCCTAGAAAAGCGAAGGCGAAGTGCGAAGGACAGGCTTTGTGTCGGTCTTAGCGTTTAAATCTTCGGCAACCCGATTTATTATTTAGCTAAAGTATGATTACTAAAGTTTTATGATAGTTTTAACATGATTATGTTTTATTTTATTTAAAAGGGTATTTTATCAAAATCTGTTCAGCCTCTTAGAATATTAGCAAATATTTTTGATGAGAATTTAAAAATAGAATAACTGAATTTTAGGCAAGGTATCACGCATTTTTTTCTTGCTTAACAAAGCAATGTAATTAAAAACAGACACTTCAATATAGCGGAGTCGTTAACTGCCTTTCTTTTTTTTTAACTTGTAATTACCTGACTCATACCAACGACTCTGGTAGAGTCGCTGGTTATGTCCGAGTTGCACGGACTAAAATCCAGTGTGTTCCGTCAACGTGATATGACCGGGGTGTCAGGTATCGCTCGCGCATGGACACTAGCTCCCAGGAATCTCGACTGCTGTGCAAACTGGCGGTTTCGTCGTATAGTCTATTCATATAGACTTGGCAAAAAAGATAAACAATAATGGCTGACGAAAAAAAATAGTGATGTGAATCATTTAATGAACTGTTGTGAACTACTCAAAATGGCGCTTCAACATTCATTCAGTGAATGATATTAATTAATTAAAAGTCGCTAAAGTCGGTTAAAAATGGACTTTGATTTAGTTATGTGTCGTTCGCGATTGAACGAATCTAAAGAACCGAGTCGCGCGAACCGCACAGTCGAATGGGCCACTTTAGCTGTAGAAAAGGATTAATTCGTTACGATTTGTTATTCACGATAAATAGATTAAATAAAATTTTATTTAATATAAGTACAGCTTTCAATAAATTTAAGAATGTTTTGAACAATTTAATTCATCATCACTGACAAAAACGTAAATCAATCCCAATCGTTCTTTGGTTCACTTGTTCCCATCCCTAAATCAAATGTCAAACTTCCATGTCGTTTTTTTAATCTGTGGTTTGAAGTCTCCTTGGAATAACGAAATTTGCAAAAAGAATACATTTGCACAGTGAATTTACAATGAATATATGTGAATATTAGTGTGTTGGTGTGTGAACTAGTTCATACAACTCAATGTGGTAACGTACAGTGTGTTATTCTTTCGCAATATCGTAATTTGTAATTGGGGGGGGTTTGTTTACTGTTTTTGCCAAGTCTAAATGAATCGACTATAGTGTTGGAGGGCCTAGTCCTCCCTTCTTATAAAAGGCGCGCGGAGAACACGTCGCACAACCTTCTCGGGCCAGCTTCTGCTCAGGCTACAGATTGATAATGCAACTGCCTGCTACGCTGAGATCGCGGGCCCGATTCCCACTCAAGACAAATGCTTTGTCTGCATATAAATGGGTTTTTTGGTCTGGGTGTTGCAATGTATGTGTAATAGGTATGTGTTTAAAAAAAATGCGTCTGTTACTTTAGTAGCATCTTGTGTAACTTTTGTAGGCACTGACATTTCAAAATAGAATAGCTCGGTTGCTTATGATTCAAATAACATGTAGTAAACATTTTACCTATTATTATTTTTTACAACGACTTTAATTTATGTAAATTTATTTGAAGATTACTTTTATACAAAATTCGCTATAAAAGTTACGCAGAGACTGTTTTTGAAAAACTACTCAGCTATAGCCTAGATATACACTTTAGTACTAAAAAGTATTTAATTAAATTTTAACACCTAAAAATCCATCCAAAATAATGTATAAATACTCAAAACGCTACTTAATAATATTAAGTCTTATATTAAAGTTTAATTTGTAAAGAATTCCGAAAATTAAAAAGACTATTGAATACCTACATTAAAAAACAAATATATATGGTAATATGCAAGAGAATAACAGTGTTCTAATTGAAAAACCGTTGAGATAAAAAATCGATTACCAAATTAGAGCTGCCATTCAGTTATTTGCAGTAAGCTCTCTGACATTTTATAATCCTGATGAAAATAAATGAAATTCTAACTATTTCAAAATCACATTGTTCTTATTACTTTCGAGCTAAAAAGGTTCATGTAAGTATGCAATTTAATCAGAAGATGACTTTAATTCGGCTGAACGATTTTCAGTCGGAGTGAAACCTTTTTAATTTCATTTGATGGGAAAGATTTGATCCAGCATTAAACATTTTAGTGACTAGGATTTTTAATTAAGTTTAAATATCGAAATCATTTGTTAGAGAATTTAGGACTAAAACTATAATATTTTGTAAAAGACGGTTACTTTGAAGCAATGAATTTGTTTCGAAATAACTTTCGAGTAATACTTTCATTGGTAGAAATTTAGATTATTTTTAAAACTAACAGAAAATAGTTACCAGAAAACCAAAAAAGATAAATGATGTATTTAATATTATGTTTTTTTTAAAATATTGAATAGATTTGATGATTTTTAAAGATTTTTAATAATTATTTTATGAGTTATTTCATTATAAAATACCTAATAACAAAATAAGAATTAAAAATATAACGCAAAGATATTATTTTTATTTATTACTAGATAATTCTTTTTTTTAAAAGCCAAAGGCTCAGCACTAAAGACAACAGAAATAATAATAAAAAAAACTGAAACGTTTGAATCCCAACCGAAATATTTCACAGCTACATCCATCCCATAACTTATATCAACGTTATGTAATCCAACAACATACGGACGGATAAAACCAATTTTTAAAGGTCAACTTCCAAAGGCTTTGTGACCCACTTACAGGGTTCGAGTTTTCTGTACAAGGTTTCCTTTTCCTTCTATCCCTGTGATAGATCGCCCTCTCCGACGTCCAATGTTCAATAAGCTTGAATAATTTGTGCAAAAAATACAAGAATAAATACCCCGAAACCCTTAGAACAAAGAAAGCTGATCCCAATTCGTTCAACTTCTTTTAATTAAAAAAAGAAGTCTGCAATCATTCGAAATAACGTTTTGTTTACGTATCGTTGTTTACGTGTTAATTAAGATACCTATGCAAAAATGATGATGTCCCGACCCATATTAATAAAATGATAAAATAACACTGATACGTCAACCACTGCATCGCAATGACATTACGCTACTTTTTATGTTTAAACCACATTATAAACAAAATCAGGTAGAAGTTTAGATAAAATAATTATTTGACCGTTGGATTGATTGAAATCGTCTTATTTTACTCTGAGTCAGTATTAGAACAAACAATATTTTGATGTACAACTGTAGAGAAACAGGGTGTGATGTTCTTCCACCACAAAGGGTCCTCTGACCAGGCTCGGTGGTATTGCCTGGCGGACAGCTGAAGTGGTATATATAGTCACTTGCCGTAAACATTTCGTTATCGCGATTCAGCACTCTTTGACAGTTGTCACGTGTGTGTCACTTCTTGATGTTGTCCATGTCATCCGTCATTTATTATGTGCGGAGACCGCCACATACACTTTGTCAAGTTCATTAAGTTAACAGTCTTATCTAGGGCAAAAAATAACAAAATGCAAAGGTTTTTAGTAGATACTGATAATAAATCAAAATAAGTTCTGTATTCAAAACAAATCCTCTAACTAAACAGCTCAAAGCCCGCCGTCAAATCAGCCCCAAAAGATCATCAAAACCACTTCTCAATATAATATGGTAATGCAATACCGAGAGCGAATCCTGCTGTAGCATCAACGCCCTAATAATAGCATCGGCTAGAAATAACCAGGTTTTCCACCTCGTATTTTCCGTATTAAGTATTTTGTTGAAAGCCCTTTCCTTGTTCGACCCCTCTTTATACTGTATCCGATATCATCCCCTCAAAATTATGAAAGTGTATAAACATTTTCACGCCCCTGTCGGCCTCGCCCCCTGATTTCCACATTTCCGTCTGAAAGTTATTATTATCAAATCAAGCTATAGATACCTGGTTAGATAACGGTTGCATGACTACTCACTCCCCCCTTGGTAATGGAAATATAAGACTGATATCGAGATTTTCAATCATTGTTTTATGATAGATACTGTTGTTTGAAGGGGACTGGATTTGTTTTTCAGGGTTTGTAAACTCTGTGTTGTTTACGGTTATCATTTGAAGAGCGGGAGTTCGTTGCCCCTGTTTGATACTGTCATTAACTAAAGACTTCATCATTAACATTTATTGTTGTGTTTAACTCATAGTGCACGGTTGGCGTAGTGGTTAAAGCGGTCGTCTCGCCACTTTTAACTGCGCTGGTGTTGTGGGTTCGATCCCTACTCGGGACAAATCTTTGTGTGATCCGCAAAGATTTGTTCTGACTCTGGATGTGCTTTGTGTGCGTCAATTGTATGTTTGTGAACACCCCCGCGACAAAGGCATTATTCCTAGTGCGGGAGCCGTAAAAAAAATAATTACAAATAAGCCTTCATTTTATTTCTATAACTATACTTAAAATTTGTTGCTACTACGTACTAAAAGTACTATGCTATTAAATAACTATCAAATTCTAATTTATATTAACAGCTAAAACTGATTTTCATAACACCATTCTTACCAGGATATCAGACTGAAATTACTTATTTAACGGAAACGCCGCAAATCCCAACAAAACCCGTCTCGAAATTAATTAACAAAAAGATAAAACTAGCGCAAGAAACACAAATTGTCGCCGACATTACCATCAAAACTCATTTTGTGTACGTGATAACAAAGAACGTCGGAGGATATGCTTCGATTTGCATAATCCGTGCATCAAATTCCGTTAATTTTCTTTTAATGCGACGGCAGCTGCAAGCGGTGCAAACACGAACTCTCTCGTTAATCGCGTCATGTTTGCTGTGAGTTTCGGAAAAGTGGTAAAGGATTACTGTTTTTGCAGATTTTCTTGTTTGCGCCTGGATATTTTTGGAGTTATTGTTGCTCCTATTCCTCAAATATAATACGGGATTACCACCGTATCTAATTATATGCATGTGCCAGTTTATTTTTCAGTGTTTGGTGTATTTAATGAGATCACGGACAATGTTATAATCCGTAAAGGGTCTTATGAACAAAATAGTCGGTAACGCTCCATGCGTTTATTATATTTAAAATTATTTCAATCACATGTAAAAAAACGTTGATTTACCAGTCTACACTGCCTGAAAATACATTACATCATTTAAAATAGTTAATTAGAGTCAAAATACTATTATTATTGTGCATTGTGCTGTTAAGTGGAACATATACTAAAATGACAGTTTAATAAAATAAAAAATAGATTAAAGCAAACATTTTTATTAAAACTGACGTGAGTTTGTAACATTATTCAAATTATGAAATATATATCGCGTCTCTGCCCGCAGTGCAAGACTGGCTGCGACTCAGGCGCGACGCGTCGCACTCTCTTGAAGATGCCTAAAAGTATAGTATAGGCGAAACCGCGGTCGACTAAATATACCAACATTACGTTAGTAACACCCGTATTTCATAATTTAAACAATCAAACATTCTTAAGCTAACTTTCATCACTACAAAAAAACAGGTGAAACTTAACCAAAGTGCCAGGAAAAACCCAACATCAGTATTAATCCGTATTTTCCTGACATTGCGATTGCCGAGTAATGAGTAGAATTGCTTTACTGTAATTCAGATATTTTCAGTTAATATACCTGTCAGTATTCATAAAACTGGAGCGCTAGTTAAGATTCGGCTTAATTTTCCCTATTAAAGTTCTGTGAATTTCCACGTTTCATTGAAGAATCTTATTAATATACAGGGTGTATTTTTGAAACGGGGCAGTAAGGGCAAGTACCTTAACCGTTGCAGTTACAGCAAAACGTTCCTAAAAGACCTTCCCTAACTTTTTGGGACATTTTGAACTGCATTCACAGATTTTGTAAAAAACTTACAGTTAGCAAAAAAAATGCAAAAAGTTCAAAATTTTTTTTTTTTATGCCAATCGATTCTATTTCATGTGGGGATCAAAAAACTCTATGGGACCATTTTAGCTTTCAGTACTAGAAAAGACAGAAATCGCCAAAAACGTTTCCCATACATTTCGGCAACAGAAACGAATTTCTACGATGGTCTAACTTTTTGTTATGGCCTGGAAGTGGGTAGAATTGACTGTAAAGTAAATAAAAAGAATTTTTACCCTCAAATTCGAATTTGATTCGAATATCTGTGTGTTATACTTAGTTTCAGCTGAGAAACTTCGTATGAGTTATTAATTAAGGATTTTCGCTAAAATGTCTTCTAATCGTGAAAAAATTGACTTATTAGAAGCGTATTTTGTTAATAATCGAAATGCGGGAGCTGCATTAGTGTGGTACCGCAATAAGTATCCGTTGCGGCATGTGCCAACAAGAAAGGTTATTACAAATCTTTTGAAAAACCTGGAATTGCAGGGTTCTTTCAAAATACGCTTCTAATAAGTCAATTTTTTCACGATTAGAAGACATTTTAGCGAAAATCCTTAATTAATAACTCATACGAAGTTTCTCAGCTGAAACTAAGTATAACACACAGATTTTCGAATCAAATTCGAAATTTGAGGGTAAAAATTCTTTTTATTTACTTTACAGTCAATTCTACCCACTTCCAGGCCATAACAAAAAGTTAGACCATCGTAGAAATTCGTTTCTGTTGCCGAAATGTATGGGAAACGTTTTTGGCGATTTCTGTCTTTTCTAGTACTGAAAGCTAAAATGGTCCCATAGAGTTTTTTGATCCCCACATGAAATAGAATCGATTGGCATAAAAAAAAAAATTTTGATCTTTTTGCATTTTTTTTGCTAACTGTAAGTTTTTTACAAAATCTGTGAATGCAGTTCAAAATGTCCCAAAAAGTTAGGGAAGGTCTTTTAGGAACGTTTTGCTGTAACTGCAACGGTTAAGGTACTTGCCCTTACTGCCCCGTTTCAAAAATACACCCTGTATATATAGGTGATTTTATTTCATAATTATGTAAAATAAATATACAGAGAGATTTTTATTTAAGGCGAAAAAATTAAGTTAACTGCATAATTATCGAATATTTCAAGACAAGTACAGTTGGGTTCATGTTGGCAATAAAACTATTATCTTATAAAATTTTAATTTATTGTTTATTATTGTTATTATCTTGCAAGAAAATCATTATTTTTAGGGTTCCGTACACAAATACTTAAAAAGGAACCCTATTACTTAGATCGCTGTTTTTCTGTCCGTCTGTCACCAGGCTATATCTCATGAACTGTGATAGCTAGGACGTTGAAATTTTATAGATGCTGTATTTTAGTTAAGATACAAATTATATTTATTTACTTATATTAGGTATTATCTGTACCTATCTTTACTTTAAGGAATTTTTTAAGCAAAATGACAAATTTTAAAATGTTTTCACACATCCTGTAACTCCCACGCTTTCTCTTTTTTAAATCTGTCTATGCAGATATTGCGTCAAGCGATAAGGCCACCCTTTGCATATTGTTATTGTCTTTCAATAGTTGTCTTTAGTTTGTAATGAAATGCAAAACTGTCGCTTTAACAACAAATACTAAAAACCAAATATAATAAACATTTAAGGCCGTCTTCCATACAAAAAACGTGTTTCTGTGTTCGTTTTGGCCTTTAATTGGTCTTCGGGCCGTACTCGTAACTTGTGATAGCTAGAAAATGTAAATTTTCACTGCATTTTCGATTTTAACTGTTGCCGCTATACACTAAAAAAATAATAAAATAAACGTGAGAGGTAAACGTGCTTTTTTGCTCTTTTCTTTTTTTTTATATTGATAACGGTAACGCTTAAAATATTCACAGAATATTATTAAGTTAAATATTTACTTAAGAAAACATTTATTAAGTTGAAATAAAATAAATATTCTAGGGGGCTCGGAACGGAACCCTTCGTGCGTGAGTCCTACTCGCACTTGGCCGGTTTTTCATCTAACGACGATTGTCTTCAATTGTGTCAAAAATTGATTTACCACAAAATTTGACCTCAGTGAGCATCTTTGACGGTTCACTCAACTAGCAGGCCGATCAGTTGCTCAACTAAAAACGGTTCGACTGAATCAGTACCAAAAGTAAAAATAGTTGTAAGTATTAAAATATGCAGATCCTTTCGTCTACTTTATTATATCGACTAAAATAAACGTTGTATGCCAATGGTAACCAACGGGTTCGATTAACAAATATTCCCAAGGTGAGCAATTATCAAATTTCTATATATTAAGTGTAATTTATATAATATTAAAGTTAAAAAATTAAAAATCCAGCAGGACTCGAACCTGCACCCCCTGGGTATACGCCCCAAGTGCTTTGCCAATTCAGCTATGGATTCGTATGCTACTGGACTCGAAATTTCTCAACTCTTTTGTGCCAGACATAGCTAGACGAAACTTACTTGGTTTTAGCGCCATCTATGCGAAGTGATAAGTCACTTATTCATATATTCACATACAGTATTATATAATATAAAATACAAAAAGGTATAGCAAAGCTAAAATTTGCTTTAAAATATTACAAGTAAGTGTAATTTAAATAGGAAAGCGATTGTCTTACTCCCTATCAAAAATAAAATTAAAATTGTATTTTACACCTTGACATAATAGGTGAAATGTGGGTGTTATACCTTCTGCGTATAATAGGCAATAGTGTGATTTTATATAATATTAAAGTTGAAAAATTAAGAATCCAGCAGGACTCGAACCTGCACCCCCTGGGTATACGCCCCAAGTGCTGTATATACCCAGGGGGTGCAAGTTCAAGTCCTACATCATCATAGATACGTTCGGATGTTAATATTCATTACGCTTCTCCCCTAGGGAACTGGACTCAGACAAATAGACGGCGCTGTCGCGAGTTCATCAGTCTGCAACGTGAGTATGGTTTTGAGTTGAATTCTTAGGGCCGTTACACACAACGGCAGCCCGTAGGTTAGATTTTGATATCTTTGTGTCTAAAGTTGAATCAGTGAGACAGGTGCTCAGTCTGGATTTTTTCTCAAAATTTTCTAATGTTGTATCAATTTTAAAACATTAAAGAATGTAATTTTATTCATGTATAAGTTTATAGCCACACATATTTATTATTGTATTCAATTGTTTATCAGCGAAGATCCGTAATTAGCTATATGTTACATATTATTAAGTATCATAAAATGATATAACCTGCTGTTGGACTTCCAATAAAATAAAATAAAATAATAATAAAATAAAACTGCCTAAACTTGCAACAACAAACGTAGTATTCCAGGTATCCAATAGATATAATTGAGGAGCACACACAGTTAGTGGAAACTCTGAATTAATATTCATTACAGTGTTGGATAAACCTCCGCGATGACGTGACGTAAGCCGTCTCGACGCTTCAGCTAAATGTGAAAATGCAGTACGTGGCAATTTTATACTTTTCTTATTTTTATCCGGCAATCAAGTTACATGATATATTTTTTTTGTTTCTTGCATAATAACCAGAACCTTTTTTTTAATTGGGGAAAAAAGTATAATCCAATAGAAATTGAGTAACTTACACGGTCGGTATAAAGTTCTGAACTAATATTAACTGTTTAATAATCCTTTCTGGCTTCAGCTTTTCTTTCAGGTGTGTATAAAATTGGTTAGAAATTTTAATGGTTCGCTCTGAACTTTGAAACTATGTAAAATTTTCATACAACAGCTATTAGATAAGAACTAAATTAAACAAATATGTCAACCATTATCTACTCTACCGAGCCTTTTTTCTGAATCATAACCAGTCTAATAAATTTAGCTGATTATTAGATAGTATTTTAGGTGAGTAGAGTGATAGTGACGATACTCTTTGTTAGATTGGCTTTCAGACTTGCCGGCCTTTGAATCCCCGTTACGATTGAAATAGATCTTCAAATAGCAATCGAGACCGATGGCTTAAAGTGCTCTCTGAGACACGGAATTCCCTCCGTAGGTTAAGATGGTCACCCATCTACAACCCACCACAGTTAGCATTACTTAAATTTTAAGATCGATCGACCGGCGTGGATAAGACTTAGTCACGAGCTCCTCCCTAACTATCTACTACTATCGATACCTATAATAAAATTATGAAAGTCATAATAACATCATACATAAAATGTATTTCGCAAATTAAAACATAAAATTAAACACATAATAATATATTATTTTATCAAACACATGAAGCTTCCAACTTTAATATACCTTATGATAAAATATACATGCAATAATACAAACAGAATCTGTAAAATCCCGTTAATGCCAGTACAAAAGAATATTTAGACAATAGATTCATAAATCGAATATCTTGTGTTTCGTTTCTTTTTCATACAAAACACGCATGACGTAACCAGGAGAGCTCTTAATATTTCCGTCAGAGCTTGCCGCGTATGTGTGTGTACACTCGAACTCTATTGACACTGAAGAGATCGCGTATCGAGTCAGATATTGAATGAAATAGGTCAGATTTGTTTACCAGTAACTTTTTCTTTTATATTCGTATACATCGCTCTCTTGGGAAAGTGGAAAATTGTATCTTTGTTTTATTGCTTGTTAGAAATAAAATATTATGGCGTATTTCGATGACCATTTACTGTTCAAAAGAGGATATTTCTTTTAAGAGGACTTTTTGACGTTATTATCTTGTATTTCACTCTATTTTATTGGAGACGTACTATTGTATTTACTTTTTTGCAAGCATTAATTTTTTTTTCATTCTTAGGTATTAAAACTAACAACTTCAGTCTACAGGGATAAACTAATTATTACTTTTTACTTAAATTTTACTTAATGTAACATAGAAATAAATCAAAATCTCAACTGAAACTATGAATATTAAAATTCGTATTACTTATGTAATAATATGACAGGTATAATTGCATAAGTAATAAGGAAACGGTAACGGTAAACCAAGTGGCTTGCAGTACAACACATTCAACAATAAAATCTCATCCGTATCAAATCATTATCACCTCTCCACTTATAAAAGAGATGTTATACATTTTTTACATTCTTTAATAACTTTTCGCAATGAAAACTTTATAATGGTGTTAATTTGGTAAAATTTTTAACGACGTGTATTTTAATGGGTACAAAAAAATTATGATTAAAAATCGACGTGTTCAACGGGCAAAAGTAAAAACTTCATCAAAAATAACTTTGTCCGTAAAATAATAATTTTATGAAAATGACCGGCAGGCACGTAAATTTCTCTTGATTGGCTTGTATAAAACGAGGAGATTTTCTTGCTAAAAACAGTGTTTTATTTTTTGCAAAATAGTGGTAAAAAATTGATAGCATCGATGGTCAATAACAGGTAAACTCTACTATAGGGTCTTATTGAGAAAACATTTATTTTGCTTTAAAAGATTTAAAAATATATTTCAATTATATGTTGCAGGTTTTTGGTACAATCGGGTTAAGATAAAAAAACTAGGGTTTTAATTAAATGCCGTCAGATGGCAAAATGGCGAAGGTATGTCGAATAGATTTTATCAAAATCTTATAAATATTTAGATAATAATAATTTAGGTTATAGTTTAGAGTTGAATGATCTTTATAAATAAATTTTAAAATATTTTCAGTTCTCAAGTTGTTCTTTTCTCAGAAAGATTTAAGTGCGAAATGGATTTGAAAATTCAGTTACAGCATTCTCCCCCTTTCGCCTGAAGATGAACACTCAGCACTTGTAATAACACGATATGGGACGTATATTATGAGATCTCTTTTTGCTAAGGCTTATCTAGCACCGTTCCGTAGGTGTATTTTATTTGAATTCCATCTCTTTTATGTGTTTTGCTGCTTTTCGAAAACCGTAAATTTTCTATGGAAAAATATCTTTTGCTGACGCCATGTTTTGTATTTGTGTTGTAGTAATATTGACACACATTGTTTACATACAGTTACATACAGATGGGACTAACCCTATTATATGAATATGTATATATATATTATTTATATACAAATATGTGGAATGGACCAAATGAGTGTCTAAGTACGGAAAAACGGGTCCACTTTCCGTTCCATACAAACATGTGCCAATTATCATCTGTAGATGGTAATTGATGCATTTGATGATGATGCAATTGAGATTATTCAAAAACAAGCCTCATTTTATACTTCGTCTTTTTCTGAGAGAAGTAGAGCAAATATACGAAATGATTTTATACATGCATGGGCAAGCAAATAATAAATATTTATTTCTAGCATCCTTCATGAGCCCACAACCAATTCGAAAAAGTGCATTCAATAGCCAAAAGCGTAGGCAATTGCGCTCTTCAAACTCATAAAACTTGTGCGGAACAATATTCAGTACTCCAATTACGGCAATAGCATTTGAGTGGTCTGGAAGAATATTGCAAAAAATTGGCTTCAGTGAATCGGGTGCGCTAACTAAAGGTTCCGTAGAAAAATCAAATAGAAAGTTATAATGATTTAAACCTCGTTAAAAGTGTTTGTTCTTTTGAAGTATCATTTTAGTATCATAATGCATGTGTCATGATGTATCCTTAGTTGTCTTAGATGCCAAAGTTATCTTTGCTGCCTTGATTTTTTTAACTTAATTAGTCATTTAACTGATTTTTCCACCCATTTTAACAAAAAAAAGATGTCATTAAAGAAAGTGACAAAAATGTATGGATCTTTCTGTCCCATTTACCTATTTTATAATTTGAACAACCTAGTAATAATAATTATACGTGTTTTTAAACATGTGACTATCGACATAGCGCGTACAAAAACGTTAAGCTACGTAGATGGGCAAGTGACAGGCTTAACAATCCTATTAGCGCTTCGAATACGGAACCCTAACAGCTTGGTACGGGTAGCGCGTGACGTCACGAGCCGTTGCAACAGAACCTAATAGGAAACGCGATCGTTGTCTTTAATCGAATCGGGGTGCTATAGAACGGTGCCGAGTACGGAAGCGTAGAAGTGGAGTATTTTTTTTTCCTGCAGGAAGAGCGAGGATAATAGTATTCTAGCCATGAAGTTAACATTTTTTTCTCTGGAACAGGACTTTACAATCTTAATAAAAACTTTTTCCTGAGGTTCAAGTTGCTTTGGATGTTATGCCACAAAATCTTTGGTGGTGAAACACTGTCAGATCTATCTGGCTCGTAAGAAAACACTTTTACCAAATACTCATGACCAAAATTAAACTTTAACCATCACATTGATCAGTTTTAGTTTAATATTATGAAATAACAGAGGTAAACTTATACTTATTTAACCCGGTAACTATTAGTATTGTTAAAGCTCCCAGGTAATTTAACCTAGATGAATTAACTCTACTACACTCCTTAAATACTATTTAAAGTAAAAATAATCTGATAATTGTTTCAAAATTGTTTTACAAAAATTACAAAAGTTTTTATACGTTTGCACCAAATAAAACTTACTGCGTAGCCAAGCGTAACAGTATTGTAGCGTCTTAGTCTGAAATATTGAAATAATGCTATTTACTCAACATTACTACATAAATGGACGATCAATCAATCTACAAAAACTGATTGTAGATGTGACATTCAGTAGATTCATCTAAAATCTTCGGTGATATGCCTCATGTGGCTGTAATTTCAGCACCAAACTGAAACACAATAGTGCTAGTACTCCTATTTGTTGGCAGGTGGAAGGAGAGGTGGTGGTGCTGCCGCTCTCAAGCTTATTCACAAGAGCTGTACCACCAATAGACCTATATCTACAATATCAAGATGGTCTAAGAAATACGCAACATTAAATTCAATATAGCAGCGATAAGATAAATCTTCCACAAAACTTTTCCAGAATTTTCTGTTTACTAGACCGAAAATTATGACGCCATTACATCAACTTAGCTTCATGCTGAGTCTGGAACCTATAAAACGTTGTATGAAAGCAAGGGCGAACGTGATTGATGGTTTGAGACAACGCTCAAAGAACACGGTTAGTAAATTAAACGCAAATTCTGTCATATTTGAATATTTTTATTGATCTATCTACAATACATTAAATAAATTATTTTAAACTATATTAGAGAAATACTCAACTATTTAAAAAGAAGAAAAGAAAAAGTAAAAATAATAATTATAATTTAGACGTAAAAAAATACCTCCAAAATTTTGATAGTAGAACTATTTTGTTTAACAAAATTAATGATGTGCTTTATGTGTGCAATGTATGTTTGTGAACACCCCCGCGACACAGAAGTTAATCGTTGTGTGGGTGTCGTTTTTTTAAAGATATAATATAAGATAAAGATTACAATAATATTATAGATACTATTTAACGTATAAATTAAAACAGCACATAAAACGTTGAATGAATTACAAATTTTCATTGAAAAGTCAAGTAAAACATTGACTTATGTAATAAAGAAAGCAAATTGTACTTAATTTCTACATAATCATATCCTTCCATTATATAATCAAATATCACTCACAAAACTAATTCTTGACAGCCGCAAACACCATGAGCTTATTGCATGGTGCAAGTTACACGTTTACAAGTTTACACCCTGTATGTTACTCTAATTTCGAGATTCTTATCTCGAAATTAGAGTAACATACAGGGTGTAAATGGTACTGTGACGAAACTACTTACCAGTGTTTAGTGCATATTTCTGAAGACCCAGTGTGCAAAAATATTTTGTTTGATTTTTCACAGGTCAGAAAATTAGTTTTTTTTACATGTGATAAGAAAAATGCGCTCGCGGAAACACTTTGTGAGATTAAAACATGATTTTGACCAGATAATTCTACAAATGGGTAAAAAAAAAATATGGGAAGCGAGTATGCGCGCATCTTTATTATATGAAAATGTTCTACGAAAATGAAGCTTATTGAATAAAACGTATTTAATTTTGAAAATTGAATAAAATTATTTTGAAACTACCTATTTACTTATATGTTACTAAAAATATTATTATTTCACCAAATCAAGAATATATTTAAGTAGGCTTCGGTCAACGAACAACACCACACATGGTTCCCTAAAACCGCTTCTCTTGTAACTTGTAGCACTTCGTAATGAGATTTCCTGTCGCAACTACTATCCCTGAATTTGATACACCTGCTATAATGCTGCTACAAGCTGCTATAAGCTGCTATAAAAGTGTAATAACACTAATGGTGTTCGCATGTCTTTATTTATACACCGCCTCGTAAACGTGTCGTTATTTATTAGCGTGTTTCATTGTTTCAATTTTTAAAGTATTATAAAAAGTTTTGCAATTATTTTAATGGCGGCGGAGATCTTGTTGATGAGATCGAGGGAGGAAACCTTGCTTTAGTGTTCTTAACATAAAATAACATCACGCCTGTATTACCCTTAAGCGCGTGGCAGAGGTGTATAACCTCACTCACATTTCACCCGTTATGTTAAGGTCTCGTTTGATAAGGCGTTAGACTATGGCTATTCACCGGTCACAATTTTAACTTCGTGCTGCTGTTCTGAATTGTTGAAATAACAGTTTTCCCGACCGGGCATCAAACTCGAGATATCACTCTTAATCTGCCGCTAAACAATATTGCTTGTACGTAGATTCGGTGACAGAATTAGGCCCTGAAATTACTGTCACATGGGATTTAATATAATTATGCAGTATTCAAATATAGCGACGCATCTGCAATATTTTGCATTTATTTTAATTCATGGAATTAGTTCCCTTCCCCAAAATATTATATAAAACCAAATAACAATAAAATATTGTTAAAAGTTTAGTTTTACGATACTCAAATGCATTTTTTTAATTGAAATATTCTGCGTCTTTAGTATGACGTCAGCGTTGAATACACAGATATAGATCTACATAGATTACGCAAGTATCACGATTTGTATTGTAACCAAGCGTGCCGACTTTTTAATACCTTTTGTGACGTCACAGCCGAAATTTAGTGACGGGAAATCCAAACCGATTCAAAGACACCGATGCCACCGATGCAGTACGATTCAAACGATTCAACCGGAGCCGTCCGCTATGATTTTCTCTAACAAAAGACGCGCGTGGACTGAAGTTAGCGGCGACCAACCTTGACGCTTGGTCGGGGTTTGGACACGCGAAGTACATGCATTTGCGTTATCTATGTAGATCTATATCTGTGGTTGAATACATTTCCACTTACAATTCCATATAAAGACATTGCTAGAAAGATAGCGTGGTGTCACGAAAACCATAAACATAGCGCTCGGGTTATTGTTCTCTTTTATTATGAAAATGACTAAAAGTACGAGTAAAAATAAAAAGGTTACTTGTGTTTGTTAAAAAAAACGAGGTAACTAAGTATTAAAATTCATTAAATAAATTAAAATAACATTTCCTAAACTAAATAAGAGAAAACTATGTACAAAAAAGAAAATAAAATAGTAAAAATAATAATTATAGTATTTACAGAAGACTTGTGGCATTGCCACATTTGCCTCGTTAGATGGCAATGCTGATCCTTTGACCAAGACAGAAGCCAGCCTTCTGGTCAAATTTATATTAAAAATATATATATTATAGTCTTCAATAATAAAAACAGTTTTTTGGACAGAACCGAACAGTGCTCGGTGCCCTTGTTTTTTTCACATAGGACATATTTTAGTAAAATACCTTAATAATTCAGTAGAAAAGGTACTATAAACAGGGTGCCAATACTCATAACACTTATTAACATTCATAAAAGCTAGAAGGCCTTAAACTGTAGATCAATATGCCAAAGCCCGTAAGCCGCCGGTACCACGCCAGTAGAATCCTTTGTACTCCAGATTACGTTATTTAGGCAACCATTGACATGTAAATTCCTCTAGGCTATTAAATTTGCATTCTAATTAAAACAAGACACCCGGTATTGGCTTATTTTGTAAATACTGGCTGCTTGTAAATAAGTACTTAAGTAAGGACTGTGCTTAGGCTGCTCTGTCTCAAGGTTTTTGACTTTTAATTTAACCAGTAGAGCTTTTTTGTACAAAATTACAATAGTCTATAGTAGAAGTTAGTAACCATCAGAAAAGAGTATATAGGATAATGTACAGACAGAGAGCATTTTACATTGAATACACTTTTATTTTCTACCACCAAATAAACTTTTATAGTCATAAACCCAGCTCCTATAAAACGAAAGCATATGTATGAACTCAAAATTTTTCTGTTTTCATAACACATTTATTTATGAAAACAAACACGAACCTACTAATAAGACATCGTTAGAACATTCAAGGATATTGCCTAACCTAGCGTTGAACTCTGTATGGGTCACAAAGAGACACACCAGCACGTCAAGTTGACAAGAATAACAAGGTACGACGAGGCCACGTTCACGAAGTGCGCCGTTCCTACCATTACATGATCCCAAACCGAACAAGCACAATTCTCACAAAATGTTATATAATACACTATCTTCCGACGTCAACTTCCAACTGTCAACTACTCGACCGCAGGCACACCAATTTCTCAAGTTACTAAAGAAAAATGCTACCTACAATAAAAACTTAGGCATGACCCAATTCACGCTACTATGACCAAAGTTCTTCAGATTTATTTTATGCAGAGAGGATTAGCAAAGACTTTCCTCGAAGCTCCCAACTTTATTATTCAAAGCCCAATAAAATATTTTTGTACAACGTGCGACAGTGAATTGTTTTGTTTTATAAGTGCTAAGCCGCGGCAAATAATTTTATTCCCGCTGACCGGTCCCGTGGCGAGACCCAACGCGTGATAATGCATTATTTATACGCCCTAAGACGACCAAAACGAATGCAGATACTAACGAAAAATAAGATACGGAGGCAGAGTCGCCTTTTGTCTCAACGAACGTGCCTTGTGAATAAATAACACAAATAAAAATCCTATAAATATTGAACAACAGTATATTTCACACTTTACCAAGACCCCGGTAACTGAGATATATTATGACATGGTTTTATGTCCATGCAGGTTTTTTGGGTGGCTCATGTTTTCACGAATCTTTGTTTGTAAACGAAGCAGGACAATGCATTGTTTTTTTACAGCATTTTTTACAATGTATACTTTAAACATCCAAGTTTGGCGATACTCGCAAAAAGCTCCTGGGAGGTACGTATAAAATCTCAATAACGTGTGGTAACAATGCTATACAACAGATAAGTGCTTTTTTCAAGATCAGAAATCGACTGTCTCACTTTTTGTGCGTTGAGCACAAAATGTATAAACTTGAAATTTTTCTTGGTTTACGAAAATTTTATTAGAATTTTTTGGCTGCAAAAAGGTTTGAAGTGAGGTGAAATAAAAAGTGACGTTATAGTTAGAGGCTAGCTCGCGTAGATTTGTTTAGTTTCGATCAATATTTCATCGTCACAGGCAGCCGGTCACCACGTAACGTCAGTGCTGGCATACATGGCTACGAAAATGCATGGAGTGTTCTAACATCATGAAAGAAGAGCTTTAACTTCTAAAAAAAACAAAATAAACGTTTATTTTTAACTAGGTACCTTTAACTAGTTAAAATATTATTGGTAGTTAGTATATAGTATAAATTAAATAATACCACTAAAGTTAGTATAAATTAAACAGATATTTTTGATATTATGTATACTTATTGCTTATGACAATGTGAATAAGGACATAAATAATTTGTTCACTTTTTTACTGCAATTAACTCGCCTACTCTTTACTAGTACTAGGTATAAATATCTATTAATTACATAATTAGATACATTCATATTGAAATACTCTCGACCTTCAATAACCAATAATAAGTCAATAAACAATGTATGATAACAATTTGTTTAAACGGCATAATTTTATCAATTTACTTTGTGAGACTATTATCGGTTTGATTACAATAACAGCTAAAATAACCTTGACGTAATATTTTACGTGCTTTGTTTTGGACATTTATCTATTTTTATAGTACCGGTAATGTGCTAGCTTAGCCAAAAAAGAAACTTTTCCTAACAGCGAAAGACCTTCAAGAAATATAGGCGACTGGTAAACACTCAGCGTCGTCTCCGAGTAACGAGGGTTTTGCCCACTACCCTCACGTGGTCGTCACTATTTTTATTTTAACTTTTGTTCAAATTATCAGTATTTTTACACACAACACTAACGACGTCTACACACTGATGCGTATCATTACGGTGGCGATTGCACCTGTCGATGATGATCGGTGTGATTCGATCGAAACTGTCCAGCAAAAAAGGTATTTATGCCTTTAAAAATACTAACGCGATTAGAACCCGTGTTCCGTGTGCTGTTCAGTTAGGCAGGAAGACGTATAACAGAAGTTTCTCAATAATATGACCAAAGATTTTATATTCGATTACTTTGATCACATAGATTTTTAGTCATCAAAAAGCAACAAGTCTCCAAAGTTTTCCTATTGCGCACAGTAAGCGTATGAATAGTGGATATAGAGGGTGCAAAACTGCCGGCGCGCAATACCGTTTATAAAGCGTTAATATATAAATCAAAACCTTGTTCACGGTTTCCGCGATATGGAACAATGGACGTTTATGTTTTGAATTTTTCGAACGCTTAGATTTTTTTTGAGAGCGATTTAGTTTTGTGTGACTTTGACACTTTTTATTGTCGGATTTAAATCTCTGCAGTATATCACTTTCATCACTGTTTACTGCTTTTGAACTAATTTATTAAAGATATGGATACTAGTTTTTTTTTTCTTTTCTTGTTTATAAGGTGTATCAAAATGCAGACTTTTTGTCTATTGGTAAAGTTTTAATGTATTAATTAGGACTTTTATTCTTTATAGACATTGTGATATAGTTAATTCTAGAAAGGTCTGAGTTCAATAGACATATAATAGGTGTACGAGTTCTATTATAGCTAAATCAAAATGAATTATGACACAAGCAATCCATATTAATCATCGTTAAACCACTGAAATAGCAATAAATTTCATATAAAACTGCATATAAAATATTAACAGTTTCACTTAATTAAATTACTGGTTTGTATAATTTGACATATAAATTAATAACTGTGCACAGGGTCGTTATTGTGCATATCGATCGAAGTAAAGGTTAATGTTACTATGTTATTGGCCTTGTGCGTACTTTTTGACTTTAAAAAAGCCTAACATCACACCTACTCAACCCAAAGGGTACGGCAGAGGTGAATAAGCACATTTCATGGGCTTATTGGCATTTACCGGACTTAATTCCTAATTTCGAACTCCAGTTCCACTGAGAATAGAAAAATACCAAATAAATCTATTATCAGATCTATGAATCGAACCCGAGATCTCATAGAGAGGCAGACTTCATTATCACTAGATCGGCGAAACAGTCTACGCAAAAATAAATATTATTCTCATAATTTGATGCCTTTCTACTATCATAATTAAACAAGCTGGTAAGATCTGCGTCCCAAGCAACGAGAAAATTAAAATCTGGACCCTAAAGCTAAGAACTCACGACGCGATTTTTGCGTCTGCAGGCTCCGTTGAATGCAAATTTTATTATTATAAAAAAAAAAATCCGTGATGTGGTTTACGACCGCACGGTTTTTCATATATTTCTGCCCGCAGCCGCATGCGGGCGCGGACGAAAAACGTGTCGGAGTTCTTAGCCTAAATCTACAGAACTATTTTACTTAATAATATAAATACTTGTAAAAATACTTAATTAATCAAACTTTCAGGGAAATGTTTAAAATTAATAGTACGAGAGCCCACGACCAAAATTTTTGTCTCATAGCAATACGGCCGAAACCGCATCAAATCGATAGATACGATTATCCTGAACTCGAAAATACCAATATCAGACATTTTCCGCGTAGCGTTTGATCTGACCGAACTTTCAAAATTGTCAAAGAATTTTACCGAACTGCATCATAGCAATATGTCTGATTTGCAGACTGTAGTTGAATGATAGTTCTGAGATACCGGAAACATATTTTTCAGACGTTAGTGGTGTAGCGCAAACCCGTAAAATCACTTAAAAAAATTAAAAATGAGACAAAAAAAATGTCTCATAGCAATACGTCTGAAAATCTTTTATATTAGTAAATTTTGGTTATTTGATGCGAACAAAACAATTTTCAGACGGAAATGTGAACGCATTAAATTTTGAGACCGTTTTGAAAATGTTAACAAATTTTACCGATCGGTATCATAGCAATATGTCTGAAAATTGTTGGACATGATAAAATAAGTTGTCCACATGTGCAAAAAATTTATATCAGACAAATTAAGTGTAGCACCTTATCTATCAGACAACTTTTCGATACTCAGATATCATTAAAAAATCGTATTGAGGCATCTTGAATTTTCTGTTACAAACCAATGAATACGTTGCGACCCTGAATTTATTAGATGATAATTAACAAAGAATTTACCCGAAACCGTAATATTGAAGTTGAAGGACTGAAATAAATCGCACAAAAGGAAGCTGGCGAGTGAGCTGTATAATAGTAAGAAAGGGGCAGGAGCGTATCAAGCGCTGAGGCTGTTGAAATTAAATACTGATTGATTTGATAGTTTTGGTTTTATTTAAAGCACACTTGAGTAACTTTTACAAAAGAAATAAGTAATGACATCTGTCATCTGTCAAAGTACATATAATATACAAGGGAGATTCTTGAATATCTATGAAGGCTGTAAATTTAAAAAAACATTTAACAGAGGCGTCGGCCAGGCGACTCCGAAACGTTATTTTCGTTTTTGGGAGTATATGCTACACTTAAAGTGTCTGAAAACAGGTTTTTGGTAATCATGGCAGCAATACAGGTCGGCTAAATTTGTTGACATTTTCAAAAATGCGCTCAGGCTATATGCTACGCGCAAAATGTCTGAAAACAAACTTTTTCGTAATACAATTATAAAATCTATGTACATTTTTACTATCAGACGTATTGCTATAATACCGACTATCTTTTTTTTTGACACAGCAGAAATGGCCTCCCACGCAGTTGCTACACTTTCGACCGTTACTACACACCTAGTCGGGTACAGAATCATACAATCTAACGATTTTATAGGGTTTTTGCCGTATTGCTATGAGACATGGTTTTGGTCGTGGGCTCTCGTACTATAAGCAAACTTTCAGGGAATTTACAAAAGAAAAAAAGATTTCTTGTTAGAAGTTTTCAGTCAACTAACAGTAAATTATTATTTACAAAGGCAAATTCTGCGAAAGGAAATTTCTAAAACCTTCATTTAGCGTAATCAGATTTTTTACCTTATTTCTTAAATCATTTCATTAGATGAAAACGAAATTTCCTGTATTATTTTTTTGGCCTCGTTAATGAAATCTCTTTATTTAAAGATGATATCTATACATATATGTAATAAAATTGTAAAGCCAAGCCATGTCTGTGCATTGAAGATATTTATTATTATAATTTCGCGATTTAGACCTGTCTGTGTTTTGAAATGTGTAAAATTGCAAATATCACTACGTAAGGCGGTGAATTAGGGTTAAGTTATAAAAATATAGTTATATGGAGAGATTGTCAATTTTGAATAAAATGTTTTCACAATTTAAAATGTGTAACGTTAAGTTCTAAGATGGATTTTTTGAAAAATTACTGCCTCACAAGTTAATTAAAAAAGGGGTTAAAAAAGTAAGAGAGAAAGAAGCTTGTTACCAATAAATGTCATAATATTGCAAAGAGTTGAAAAAGCATTGGCAAATATAAACATATATATAAACAGGCATAATTCTAACAATTACCAATTGCACCAAACACATGTTAACTAAATTAGCTCCAAACAACAAACAAATTCGCGAACTAAACAATCAAATACAGCATAATATTGCCTATTTGATAGAACATTATAACCAAATTAACTTTGTATTTCCATAAATTACTATCCAGTGCATTACATACTGTATTGGAAATTACCAATCTATTTCCCGAATGCAAGTGTAGCTTTGTTTTTGCCATGAACGTTATTATTGAGTTTGTTTTATAATGGTTTTTGTTGTGAATGCCATTATAAGGAGGAATGATACTTTTTGTGTTAAACGGATACAATTATAATTGCTCTATTCTAATGACCAGTAGATACGGTTTAGTACTTAGAAGACAGTGATTCCTTCAATCAAGGATGATCGTAAACCTCGAAGGAGATCCATACTCAATGTGTCAAATAGAGCTAAATCGTAAACCGCAATCTCCAATCCTTTGAAACGATCCTAGCACATATCCAGACGGAAATTACTCACAGTGACTCCATTATACTGAAGTCATTTGCAAGACTTAGGGTGTTAGGCAACTAGGTCTGTTCGCGTCCAACAAATAAACTTAAATCCCCCAATTCGGCTTAACCCTCCACATAGCCACGAATTTACAAGTTACCCCTAATTTCTGATATCGTGGGTACTACTACTATTGACTATAGCAAGGCTTTTGACTGTGTCGTATGGTCTTCATTGTGGACAGTGCTTAAGGACCTTGGAGTTCCTGAACATCTGATATCACTAATACAATCCCTATATCAAAACAACATGGGCGTGGTGAAGGTTGACAGGCTAGCTTCAGAACCGTTCAAATTCGGAAAAGGAGTCAGGCAGGGCTGCATTCTCTCCCCGATCCTTTTCAATGCGTATGGAGAGTACATCATCAGGCGTACGCTTGAAAACTGGGAGGGTGGGGTCACTGTAGGTGGCAACAAAATAACAAATCTCCGCTACGCCGACGATACAACACTACTGGCTGCAAACGTATCGGAAATGACAGAATTGCTTGAGCGAATGCAGAGAATCAGCTTGGAGCTAGGTCTCGCAATAAACCATTCTAAAACTAAACTAATGGTGGTAGACCGCTCAAAACAACTGCAAACAAGTCATGTCCTGCCCTTTGAGATAGTGAGCGACTTCGTTTACCTGGGCTCCACTATTTCCGATTCAGGTTCCTGCGAAAAGGAAATCCGGCGACGCATTGGTATGGCCACAACTGCAATGTCCCAACCTCAAAGGATATGGAAAGACCGTAACATATCCAGAAAAACAAAAGTTACTCTGGTCAACACTCTGGTGTTCTCCATATTTAGTTATGGTGTGGAAACATGGACACTTAAAAAGGCCGACCGTGACCGAGTTGATGCTTTTGAAATGTGGTGCTGGAGAAAGATGCTCCAAATACCATGGACCGCATTCCGGACCAACAACTCTATTCTACGTGAACTTAACATCAAAACCAGGCTCTCTACCATATGTTTACGTAGAATATTAGAGTTCTTTGGACATATCGCCCGGAAAGACGGCTGCAATCTCGAGCAGCTAATAGTAACGGGCAAAGTCAACGGCAAACGTCCTAGAGGTCGCAGTCCGACTAGATGGTCGGACCAAATCCGCTCTGGCCTCAATCTAAATTTACACGAGGCACTGCACGAAGCCAAGAACAGGAGCGGTTGGAGGAGTGTCATCAGAAGCAAAGTGATGCACCATCGGGGGAATCACGACCCTCAGCAATGAGGAGTACGACGCGAGGAGGAGGGCTACACTTAAAGTGTCTGAAAACAGGTTTTTGGTAATCATGGCAGCAATACAGGTCGGCTAAATTTGTTGACATTTTCAAAAATGCGCTCAGGCTATATGCTACGCGCAAAATGTCTGAAAACAAACTTTTTCGTGATACAATTATAAAATCTATGTACATTTTTACTATCAGACGTATTGCTATAATACCGACTATCTTTTTTTTTGACACAGCAGAAATGGCCTCCCACGCAGTTGCTATACTTTCGACCGTTACTACACACCTAGTCGGGTACAGAATCATACAATCTAACGATTTTATAGGGTTTTTGCCGTATTGCTATGAGACATGGTTTTGGTCGTGGGCTCTCGTACTATAAGCAAACTTTCAGGGAATTTACAAAAGAAAAAAATATTTCTTGTTAGAAGTTTTCAGTCAACTAACAGTAAATTATTATTTACAAAGGCAAATTCTGCGAAAGGAAATTTCTAAAACCTTCATTTAGCGTAATCAGATTTTTTACCTTATTTCTTAAATCATTTCATTAGATGAAAACGAAATTTCCTGTATTATTTTTTTGGCCTCGTTAATGAAATCTCTTTATTTAAAGATGATATCTATACATATATGTAATAAAATTGTAAAGCCAAGCCATGTCTGTGCATTGAAGATATTTATTATTATAATTTCGCGATTTAGACCTGTCTGTGTTTTGAAATGTGTAAAATTGCAAATATCACTACGTAAGGCGGTGAATTAGGGTTAAGTTATAAAAATATAGTTATATGGAGAGATTGTCAATTTTGAATAAAATGTTTTCACAATTTAAAATGTGTAACGTTAAGTTCTAAGATGGATTTTTTGAAAAATTACTGCCTCACAAGTTAATTAAAAAAGGGGTTAAAAAAGTAAGAGAGAAAGAAGCTTGTTACCAATAAATGTCATAATATTGCAAAGAGTTGAAAAAGCATTGGCAAATATAAACATATATATAAACAGGCATAATTCTAACAATTACCAATTGCACCAAACACATGTTAACTAAATTAGCTCCAAACAACAAACAAATTCGCGAACTAAACAATCAAATACAGCATAATATTGCCTATTTGATAGAACATTATAACCAAATTAACTTTGTATTTCCATAAATTACTATCCAGTGCATTACATACTGTATTGGAAATTACCAATCTATTTCCCGAATGCAAGTGTAGCTTTGTTTTTGCCATGAACGTTATTATTGAGTTTGTTTTATAATGGTTTTTGTTGTGAATGCCATTATAAGGAGGAATGATACTTTTTGTGTTTAACGGATACAATTATAATTGCTCTATTCTAATGACCAGTAGATACGGTTTAGTACTTAGAAGACAGTGATTCCTTCAATCAAGGATGATCGTAAACCTCGAAGGAGATCCATACTCAATGTGTCAAATAGAGCTAAATCGTAAACCGCAATCTCCAATCCTTTGAAACGATCCTAGCACATATCCAGACGGAAATTACTCACAGTGACTCCATTATACTGAAGTCATTTGCAAGACTTAGGGTGTTAGGCAACTAGGTCTGTTCGCGTCCAACAAATAAACTTAAATCCCCCAATTCGGCTTAACCCTCCACATAGCCACGAATTTACAAGTTACCCCTAATTTCTGATATCGTGGGTACTACGGACCCGCGTTTTGAGAATTACTGGTATAATCTACGCACGATTGCCCATTATCTCGGTATCCAGTTCTTGCTACAATTGGAGTTTTTGATCCTACCATAAACCGGGTGTGGACTTAGTTGTTAATTAAGGCCTTAGAAAGGACGCCACCTTTGTTATGGGAATCGATACTACTTTGTAACAATGCTAACATTGTTCGTGTTTTGTCCAAGCTAGTCATAAAATTGTAACGTTATTGATTCCATCGAATAGGTTTTGTGAATCCAATCTGAAAATTTAGTTACGAAAGGAAATGAATGTAATAAACACGGTTTTTATGTTTATTGGTTTTATCCAACGCGGTGGCAAATTGGCCAGCATTCGTAAATTAAAATTCGAACGCTTCTCTAAATAGTTAAGCCAGCTTTTGACCGTCGACCTCTTCAATTAAAGCCTCGCAAATAGAACCTGAATGGAACGATGAGCTCAATGGGCATTTTCAATAAAATGTCGATGTCAATGGATTCGGTTCAAATTAGTCGACGTATTATGTCGTTTATGTTTTTTTTTATTTTTACAGCTATTTTGGTACAAATGTTTTTAAGGATCAGTTAGTGTATAAATAAAATCTGGACCCTAAGGCTAAGAGCTCACGACGTACGTATGTATTTGAGCTCATATTCTGTAATTGAAATGACATTTCATTTTACAACGTCACTTCTCTATGCATACTTTTTATTAGTATCCATTGGAATGTTGTAAGTGAGCAAAATAAATTGTGTAACGTATATTTTCTAATATTTTGTGCTAACACCACAGAGTATATACATTTTTGCAATTTATGTTTCTTTACTAATATTCAGCTTTGAGATTGGTTTACCAAAATCATATTTAACACAATGAGTAAAATTCATAGCCAGTGTTTTTATTATAATAATATAAATGTTTCACGTTTATTCCATTATTTAATAATATTAAAATTATACTCATTGAATGATGTTCATAATATAACAATATCCAGATAAACTACATCAAAGATTACACAAATAGCTGCTTCATTCTGGGTACGCAAACCTCTTCATTTAGCCGGCATTCTAACTAGTTTCAATTCAAAACACTAAAATACGTCATTAGACTCCGAAACTCAAATACTGGCCTAGGTGAACGTTTCTAGCCCTGTTTACGTTGGAGTCCATTACCATAATTAAGTACAAACAACATTGCAGCGGTGACAACTCAAACATTGAGGGTATCGGGGAAAATTGTAAGCAAATAATATCTATCAGATACGCCGTTTGCTCACGGGGAACTTCATTGAATGAGCGGGAGTAAAATGGTGCTTTCAGTAAAAACATAATTAATTAATTCAATTGCTGAGTTTTATTTTTATATTTTTAAAATATTCTTTTTAAAATACGTGATGCTTTTTCAAAAATGGTTTCGGTTTTACCTATAATGTTGACAGGTATTGAAAGCATGGTATTAAACTCTTTCTATAGCATCGACATAGAAAGTAAGGACTGAATTAACCGCGCGATAATTGGCAGAAAACCTTTTTGGTGGCAACTGGGTGACACCAAACGCGTAGTAAAATAGTCCGTGGTGGGTTGCCACCAAGAGCAGTCAAACACGATTTGCGACGACCTTATTTAATTGTGTGGTGAAAAGATGCACAAACTATGAAAGAAAACACAACAAACAACACAGCGGTAAGTGACAAATATTATATTTTATCGAACTATTTGCATAAATGTATTAATTTTGTTTTCTCAGATTTGTAACCGACCGCGACGCCATGTTTGTCTACCGTGAATCTCTGCGTAACATTACTTTGGCAGTGCGCTTAGTTAAACAATGCCGCGGTAGCCTAAGAAAAGATTTTAGTAATTTAATAGACCTATTTAGTATTCATTATTATATAATTATGCAATGTACTGCTACTCCGTGAAATGTATTTCTCTGATATTACCAATACGGATTTATTAAAATCGATTTCATTATCAGATCAATAATATTATTTTTTACTAAGAGAAATGTAGAAACCAATATTTAATTTTGCCCATATAAAGCACTCCCACGCATGTAATGTAAAATAAAATAATGTTTTATGTAATTGATCAAATTCCTTGTATCAATTACCTTGCACTTATTCTATAGCCTACAATAATAGGATATGAACCAGGATGCACATCATAGAATTGACATAGTAGTTTAAAGTAGTTCTAATAGATGGCGTTATTAAGCTTTGCTTCTTATAATGTCAAATTCTTAAGTCAATTTGTTATTTTATTACAAACGTTTCTATATTATGTATTATATGAAATGTATGACACGGCCATGCTGCAATTTACATTCGCCTTGTTCCAAAAAATACATTTATGCCGAAAAAATAAATTATTTTGCTAGTTCGATATAATTATTTAAATGAGATTGACTTTTTACCTGACTAAGGCAAAGCAAAACAAAAAAAAGGAAGGGTAATGCTTTTTTTCTCACAACTATAAAATTAAATTAAATTAAATTCATTTCAAAAATAAAATTGTTGAAATAAAAGTTAACATTTTAGGTACCTTATCAATATCATCGTAATGAGGAAATAAATTAAATCAGTAAATAAAACGGTAGTATCGAATGTGATATTATTAATGTTTTATCAAGTTTTAATGAACGCACGAACCGAGTCGGTATCCACAGTAGACAAATATTTACTCGATCTGACAGCCCCAGAAGTTTGGCAGTAGAAACTTGTGTTGTTGTATGTTTGTTTTAGTTTGAAGCTCGGTGAAATTATATTTATTATTAGTAAATAACATGATATATTATATTAATAAAATTAAAAATTACATGGTACCTTAGTACATGGTTCAATATTCTTAGCTTAGGTTAATAAAAAGAATCATGCATACATATCACTAAACAACAGAAAACGTAGTCTGACTAAAATTAAAGGTGGTTTTGACGACCGGATGGTGGAGCGGGTAGTGTACCTACCTGCCTGCGACGCCGAGGTCGCGGGTTCGATTCCCGCTTAAGACAAATCTTTGTGTACATGAACATGAGGGTTTGTCTTTGTTTGGGTGTTTCTATGTAAAATGAGTATGTATTTACAAAAGAAAAGTATATATGTATTAGTATCAGTTATTCTAGTACCCATAGTAGGATAAGCTCTGCTTAGTTTGGAACTAGATGACGTAGTGTGTAAGTTGTGAGATATTTATTTATTTATTTAGACTTTTTCTACTAGGCTCAGGGGCTAACAGGCTGCGTATCTACCGAAGCTATGCTCGGTTGGGTTGCTATGTTTTTTTCCTAAAAACTTAGCTTTGTGCGCGCTTAGAGAGGGCTTAGGGAACAAAAACATAGATGCGCATCTCTAGTGGATTCGCAGCCTAACATAGTTTTAACTTCTGCCAGGTTATATTAGACCCAGAATTATTCACATAATATAAATGATTGTAATATATTAACGTCACATTACTATTGTGACGTGTAAAGCCTTGTTACGAAACACAGCAACGACTTCAAAATTAGGGAGGGGGGTTCTCAATACCATTGTTTATTTTATGTTTGTTCGCCGATTTCTCGAAGACGCCTGGACCGATTTCATACTACATATCTTGTGATTCTATACTCATCAGGTCACGATGGTATCCTAGAGATGTCGAGGGCATCCCTTAAAGCCAAATAAAAGGCATAAAAGCAATAAGTTTTTACTATATTATTTTTCGTATATTACCTAAAGCTGCTCAGATATTTGCATCTAGCTTTCAGGATTTCATGTTGCTGAGCTGATGCTGGAAGCTACAACTCCTCAATGGTTAGCAGTACGGGGATAATTCTTTTAATATAGACATCTCAAGGCCGTTTACTGTATCCTTTCAAGTAATACACAGATGAGGCGAGACGTTGAATATTATTTCAGTATCTCTTAAGCATGCATTTTTTGTAATTGAAGACGGTTTTTTTTTAAATTATTTATCTTTCAAAATAAAGATCGTCATGATTATACCATCCATTTTCATCATAATAGACAAAACATAACAGTTTGTTTTTTAGTTAATTTTGTTTTTCTTTCTTCTCAGAATGAAATGAGTATCCACCTGAAATATAGAACAATTCAGGCAATGCCTAAAGCTTAGTACAACATTTTACAGTATGAAATCTCGCAGGTACATATCGACCGTGCGTCACTGGCGTCCTACTGAACCGATTCTGTTTAATCAACGCCCTCGGAATGGAACTATTGGAACTATTCGAAGTGATTGAAGCGAGAACCCGGCTGACGAGCAATCTTCAACTAATATCCTTCACGAGAACTCAATTACAATACGCTAGCGCCTTTAATTTCCTCATGTACGTTACAGTTTTAAACAATGTACTTCTGTACTACGAGTTGTCGATTTCTCAATAGGAAGTTAGTTTATTGGCGAAAGTGCTTTATTAACTGCCTTGTTGGTCAAGTGGTTGGCGTATAATAATAATAGCAGCCATGTATCAAATACATGTCCCACTGATGTGCTCAGGCCTCTCCTCGTGATGAGAATATATACCATAGTCATATAGGCCATAGTCCCTCATGCTGGTCAAATGCGGATAGGTATACTTCACACACCCTCGAGTACTTTTTAGGCATTCTCAGGTATGCAGGCTTTCTCACGATGTTTTCCTTCACCGTTAGCAAACGATAAATACACACCTATCTTCGAAAAGACGAATCTTAACGATTTATTGATAATGGTGTGTGCCGTGGGTTCGGACCTTTGACTTCACTGTCCTACGGTCTTCCACTCTAGACTATCGCTGCTTGTCATGGCCGTGATCATCTAGAAGTTAGAACCCTACGTTGAGGGTGAGCGTACACTGAAAAAAAAAAATGATTGCTTTAATCAAGATATTGTTAACTGTAATCATACATCATGACTCCATATGAGCCTGTTAAGATCATGATTTCTGTGACTAAGACAAATTTGTTAAATTTCTCTTATTTTTGTTAGTCAAGTACTGTATTGCCTTTATAAAGGCTAGTTAGTTAGTTTAATTCATAAATCGTCCAGTGCGAACATGTTACATTACTGCTTTATTAAAGTTTGATTGTAAATTCAAGTAATCTCACAGTAGTATTAACTAAGATAATAGTAGCTAGCAACTAATTCATATTCAATGTGATTATTCTACATTTTTAGATCAAAGAATGTAATAGTACATTCAACCATGGCGTTTAGTTGCGTCTAACGAATTCTTTACTAGCCTTATGAATAGATTACTTCTTTCAAACAAAGCGCTACGTTACGTCTAACGAGTTCTTTACTGGCCTGGTCAAGACAACTTAGTCATCTTGATTATATCTTGTTCAATGCAAGCATGATGCCCTACTAAAACAACAGTTCTGTTATAAAATCAACTCAAGGTCCCATGCTATATCAACTAAGATAAAAGTTGACTGAGCAGTGAAAATTATTAATTTTAGATTAAATCTTGTCTAGAACAGATAATATATTCTACTTCATACAACTAAGTTCTAGGTCCATTTTGACAAAACTAATTATTGTATGTACTAAGAAAGGTTGTTGAAGTAGTCATGGTAGGTAATATATTCAAATAAGATCTTTTTTAATCCTATACTTGATTATTCGTCGTATTAACTAAGTGTAGATACCAATTCAAGTAATGTACATAGTTGCGCTAACATGTATCTATGTTAATATTTTTGTAATTCAAAATCATATTGTACATACTGCATCGTTCTTGAATGAATTACAAAATTATTCACATTTTTACCTCACGCATCGGATGCATTGATAGAACTAATGTGAATAACTTTGTAGTTAATTCAAGAACGATGCAGTACATACAATTTGATCTTGAATTACAAAAGTATCAACATATATTATAGATACATGTTGTCGCTACTACGTACAATACTTGAAATTGGTATCGACAACGACAATAATACAATTAATCATGTATATCCCTACCTAAAAATCTGCCTATCTATGTATTATCTAGGAAGGATATGCAGGTGTAAATAAAAGATAGATATGAACATTTAAACGTTTATTTTTATAAAGAACTACGCAATGTAACATATTTTTTACCATTACTAAGAATACTGATGTGACATGGAATAGGAGACACACATTTTTTGTAATATCTAACAACATTTTCTTTAGCTTCTGTTTCTGCGACTTCGTAGGCAAAATAATGTTCATCATATAACAAAGTTTGCATTAATATTCCCATAAAAATCAAATTATTTGAATCATACAAGTAGACATTTTGCAATTTAAAAAACGTAGGCAATGAATCATTAGAACTTGTATCATAGATTAGGACTGTATCTTTAACATAACGTGTAGTAGAAACAGTGGCCCAAGTAATATGTATTAGTGGCTTATTTTGACATAATTGTAAACTTGATTGTACAAATTGTTTAGAAATATCGCAAGTTACACGGACAGTAGGGCCTGTCCTAAGAGTATCAGGCAATTTACCTTTAAGAAACATTTCATTTTGCTGTAGTTGGTGTTTTAACGTTAAAGTCAGTGTAATGTTTTTTCTGTTGCATGAAACATTTGAGGCCATTTTAAAAACCCTATGTTTGGCTTCAAAACGCATAGACCACAAAGAAACAATTGGACCAAATTTTTCTAACACACTGTGATAATGAACTAAGTTATGAAATTTAGGTTTCAAGGAATCTTTAGTTAATGATAGATATAAAGTGTTAAGCTCCATCACCGCTTTCTGTAACAATTCCTCAGTTCCTTTAGCAAAAGCTGTAGACAGAGTTATTTCTAAAACAGTTCTTAATTTCTGATACAACTTCCAAACTTCATTGCCTCTAGGCACGTATTCCCCTACCAATAAACTAAAATATCGTAAAAAAGTAAGCATTTCTGATGATGATTGGCGTACATTTCCCTGAATCAAATGTTCTATGGAAAAAGTAGAAGGTTGATTTCTACAATCAGGGCCATATTCAAAAGCATGAATTTTGTTATTGAGTTGAGTTAATGTAAAAAAATTTAAATGTCTTATACAACGGATTAAAACAAATTGCATTACATACTTAGCAACTCCTTCTAATATATCGTGCATGCTATCGACACCTACTTGATTAAATAAATCAAAACCAGTTACATCAAGCCACACACATTTTTCTTTAATACCTGTTTCTGAGGGATTTCTAAGGCTTAAGTCATTCGCATAATTTTGTGAATTACGCAAAATTTCTTTGCATTCGGCGCATTGAGTTTTCATAACTTGTTTTGAGACTTTACAAACTCTGCAGGAATAATTTGCTGAAAAACTTTCTACAAAACCTGTTACAGAATGGATACCTAGATTGTCTCCCAAAATTAAGCCAAGTTCAAAATGAATGACACCTTTGAAATCGGGCAGATTAAATTCAATGCCATGTTCACTGAGATAGTTGAGCTCGTCAATCACACATCGAAATATAACTTTGTTCCCAAACAAGATTCTATCAGTTGAATGAAATAAAAGAATTAGAAATATGTTTCTGAGCGCAGAGGCACGACAAGGCGGTAAACAGGGAATAGAAGCGTATACTGCGCCTAATTTGTGTTGCCCTGCTCTAGAACCTAATGCGTTTCCGGTCTCATAGTCGTCAAAAAATATGAAAATTGGAATAATCGTTTTTCCTTGTCGTTGACACATTTTACTCCGCCAGAATGTCCCCTGTATAAAGTTTTCTATAGCAATATTTTCACCCGATCTATTTAGACTAATCATGTAGTCAAGAGTTTCAGATAGAATATTTCCGAGGGAAAAAAATGATTTTAATACTTTGCGAAGAGGTATAAAATGCTGCTCACATGTAATCGGTTGAAGGCGGGTGATACCTAATCTTTTAACTTTTTCTAATCGCTCACCTATTACCATTGCTTCCGGTTGAATTAATGTCTCTTTGTTTTTAAAGTATTCTAATCTTTTATGCTCAGTGTTTATTTGACTTAATGGATTTGTTAACAGAGGTTCAATTTCATTTATGACTGTGTTAAGATTATCTTGTGCAATAATATTTTTTGATGCTAGATTTTGAAGTTGCATTTTAATGGCTAATGTTAAAGGATTGACGATAAATTGAGTAAATCCACTGACCACACTTTGAACAACATTTCTTGGCAAAGATTGGTTGGCATACAAATTTGCTATAAACATTGAAAGTCCGTTTTCAACTATCTCATTACATGTAGAAGGCCCTGAAGGAGTTAAGGCACTAGAACAATAAGGCATCAGTTGCTGCTCGCTAACAGGATTTACAGGTGTACCGCTCGTATTCAAATCTACCATGTTAGATGAATGTAATACAACATCGTTAGTAATGTTATGCTCACGCACAATATGCCTCCTAAAAGAATTAAACAATTGAAATTGACGATTACAGCCATCTTCAATACATATATATATCCGTAATTCTTCAGGGCTATGCAACAATGTGAAATGCGACCTAAGTATTTTAATATTTGGTAACTGCAGTCTGCATAAAAAACAAGTCAACATCTCAGTAAAATTAGAAAAAAAAACAATTAGAAACAAATATTTTCAATTCCTACTGCAACATAACCACTTTGGACAAAGTAACATAGATATCAACAAACTATTCAACAATAGATTATACCTTCTCGGTCGTAGGTACCTACTAAGATCAAACCTTAAGATATTATTTATTTTTCAAACATAAAATATAAAAGATAAAAATGTAACATATAAGTACCTTGAAACTTGATATAACTATTGATATTTTTAAATTTCAAGAATTAAAAAAAAAAGCAAGTGGGTAACTAACTAATTTATATGATTATGTAGCTATCTGCACATAAAAAAAGGTTCCTAGGAAGAGAACGCTACAAATTACAATCTGTTAAGAGAGATTCTGCCGTGGTAGAGCCCCTGTCGAATTTAGAGGTCATTTTATATAGGCCTCGTTGTAAAAAGTACCACACAGCATAGGAGTCACACCCATACTCCAGATTTAACGACCAAATAGCCTTGTAGCATGTATCTATAGCTTGCAAAATATTGGTAATTTGGTACATAACTGATGCATTTACAATAACAAAAATCGTTTTGATTTCTGCCAGTGACTCACCGACTATCATCACATAAGGCTGGGGTGTGACTCCTTTAACCTTTAGCGTTTTCAGCCGAAGTTCTATTGCCTGACAAATTTCTGCATCTGATCTTACATGCTTAATAAAGGCATCACGTGTTTCTGCCTTAGATGGCTTCCAGCTGCATCCAGCTGCCTGTTTTCCTTTTTTTTTCTTCTGCTTGATTGTAGTTGTGTTTAGGAGATGTGGAATAGCCAGCAAAGCTCCAAGTATTTTTTTTTCCTCTTGAGAAGCTGAAATAGATAAAATTATTTGAAGAAAGAAATACATACCTACATACTTAAAACATACAAATTTCAAAAATTCAATGGGATATTTGACTAAAAAAATCTAATTAATCATCATAAAAATCTAATAAAATTAATAAAGAAAAATCAGTTAGAATATCAAAAAAATAATGGATACGTATTTTTTGTTTTATCAAATCAGTAAAATACGAAGATAAAACGCATCAATCAATCATCATTTATGTATTTCTGTTGCCACTATAACAAAAAATACTAAATGCAAAATAAAATAAATATTTAACGGGGGGCTCCCACAACTAACGCGATTTTATTGACCTTTTTTGCTTGATATCAATAATGGCAACAGGTAGGTAGTTGTATTTGTAATTTAATAATAAAATAAAATGGTTTAACAGCGTTGGTCAATGGTAATTTTTATCTTGGATAAGTTCAAGTTTATCATGGGAACCGCAATAAACGAATCTGCAGGCGAAGGCTAATAAAAAAATATTATTGTTCTGTATTACTATTAGTGGCACTTACATTCACAAAGGCAAATAAGTTCCTGACTAAAGCTGTCTTTCAAATTACGTTTTTGAAATATTTCCATAATCTTTATTCTTGCTAATGGAAAGAAGGCAAACAAATTGTTGGAGTGGTCTTTGTAGATTTCTTCGAAGTCAATTATCAGCTGGAAAATATAAATATAGGTATTAAATTAATGGTACAAAAGAAAATAAAAACTGAAAGATTTGAGATTTCACTCACTATGATTTTGTCTATGAATGAAATTAAAAACATATCTGCAATATTAATTATCCAAACTAACACATCCTACTTAAATTATAAATACTCAATAATTTATTGTTTCCTCTCATTACAAATAGGACACAATATATGCTCATGACTAGCCGCAGAGACTAGGAATACAATCTAGATTGATTTACATTCATTACAAACAGATATACATATAAAGTGACAGGTGATGAGCCCATCGCCGTTTTATTGATGTGTCCATAAAAAAAATCTACTTCAGGAGGTGTTGCAGGTGTCCATAGGCCACAGTAATGACTTTCCATCAGGTGGGCCATATACTTGTTTGCCAGCTTAGTGGTATAAAAAAATACTTACTAGGGTATAACCTTGCGGAGTCCTTAAAGCGGGGTATGTGTTTAAGTAAGATTCAACTGTGTGTTGATTGTCCTGATTATGATGTAGGTTAAGAATTCGTTGTTTGGCTGTCTCTTTCCATTTTTCCTCTACTAGGTTCCAAGGTAGAGTCGAATTTTTTAACCATAATAAATCTTCTTCCACATTTTTCGTTAGAAAATCGCTTGTATTAATGCTGTCAGGCAATGGTCTCGGAGAGGAAGAGGATGGCCCAGGACTTTCTTCTCTGTTTCTTTTTTTAGTGGTCAAAGTCCCTAATTGTTGCAGACGTCGCCTCTTATTCAATACTTGGTGTACAAGTTTACCTCGTGCTTGCAATATCACTCCAGATGCTGTTGTACACGCAGGGATGTAATATGTTGTTGTCCGTTCACCAGGAAAGAGTTCATTGATCCATTTTGTCCACTTGAAGTATATTTGTCCAATTATTGGTGAATTTCTGTATTCATTTAATATTTCTTTAGCAATCACGGATGCTAATAAATTACGAGTAGCATCACCATCTAAGGCACCACCCTTATATATTAAGAGTGAAGAAGTCTCGAGGGATTGTTTTAATAAGTTCTCAAGTGCCTGAAACAAAAGTTAAAACCATATTGAATACATGTATGTGATTAAAATAATCCCTTACCTACCTATCTATAGGTACATATATATCAATAAATATTTTTGTACTGTATTATTTACTAAAATTTCTTGTATTCTATTCAGAAGTTCATAACCCAAATACCAAAATAAAATTTGAAAAAAATAACATATTATAGTTTTAAAACTACAAAACACTTGAAGGTTTATATTATATTAATAAATTAATGTGAATTTTCACATCAAGTGCAATTTACATTTAAATATGACTTGCTTGAAATGGTGAAAGAAAACATCATGATGAAGCCTGTGAGTCGGAGAAGGTTTGCACCCTTCAAAGACAAATTCTTAACCCACAATTACACTACCATGGTGGACTTTGGCCTATACCCTCTTCTAAGGGTGTTCTTCCACCATAATTAAGCTGTGTAGCTGTGTTTAAGATCCACCAACCAGGAGCCTTTAATAAAAGTAGGTGAGGCCTAGACAAAATAAAGGCTAGCTTGAGAGTAGCTCTAGTTATAAAGTACCCTAAGAGGAGATCAGTGCCCAGCAGTGTGACACTTATGTGTTGATGACATGAGACAATTTATGCCCGGGATTAATAGTTGCCTATATCTGTGAAAACTTTGAATTGGCTTATTTAAATAGTTTTCCAATATTATAAAGGTGAAAGTATGTGTATGTCTATATTAATGAAATTTGGTATGAAGGTAGATTAGACCTTGGATACATACTACTTTTTTATACAAAGGATACTTTTAATCTGGGTTTATGCAGGTGAAGCAGTGGGGTGCAGCTAGTAAGTATACATATTTATAATATTTAACTTACACCACTCTGAGAATCCAAAGTTGACACTGTTTCATTGTTATTTTCGTTTCGTAGTGTTATTGGTGCATTTTGTTTGCCTATATGTGTCTCTGACCCGCAGTCCTTCAACGGTATCACAACTAGTTGGGAAGAGTCTTTGGGGTCACTTTCACAATCATTTTGCAAATCCAGATCAAACTGTACATTTGAAAAATCGAGGCCCTGAAAACAACAACACACAATATTTCATCACACTAATATTAAGTATTAATATTTTTGATATTATAAATGTCAGAATACTGAAAGAATAATTAGTAGTAGTAGAGCTATGATTATACCTTAACACTTAGACAACATTATTTCATCAAAAAAAATGCAATATGTACCTATTACACCTTTTGCCGTCATTATTATCGCAGAAAGGTACATTAGTAATGATTATAATGATCAGTGGGTATCTTTGAATGACAAAATGATAATTAAGCTTACCGATAAAGATGATATATTGTAGGTGCTCTCACTGCCTATTGGCAAAAACTCTTTCTTCCAGGTACGCCAACACCTTGTAAATAGAACCCTTGGTCCTGTTTGGGGGATTAGATCCTTCAGGTCTTCGTGTGTAAGGGCCGATAAGGCTTGGACTGTTATCTGCTGTTCTAAAATATTAAAAAAAACCTCTTGAACCCACATAATGACGGATCTCGAAGTTCCATGAGCGCATGCAACATACACGCTAAGTAGGTAAAATCTTAGTTTGTATTTTTTTTTGGTATGTAACGATGACGAGATGAACTAAAGTACAACTGATGGTAGGTGAAAAATAGCAGCGCCGATTTTTGATCTTGCGACCAAGATTTTAAACGACACTGCACTGCGATCGTCACCTTGAGATTTATGATGGTAGCTTAGTTTATTATCCTTGTAACCATGGACCTTTTTTATACGTCTGTCGTCTATGCTTGTAACAGTCTCGTTCAAACCGAAACACAGTAATGTAATGTTAGCACACAAATGCTTGATGGTAGAATATCTGCCAAAGGTGTGGTAGGTAGGGACTTCCCCAGACGGCGCGGCGGCGGCCCCCGGCACGATGCCTATTACTACTAATAAAATTAAAGTAGTATGTTGAAGACATACTTAGGTAGTTAATTTGTTTATCTCTGATCAAATAAACATTATGTATTTCATACTCACCTTCAAATACAGGTATAAGGTTGGGGAGTTCCCATGTTTTCAAAAGTTCTGCCACATCGTCCATGTCCACAAAGCACTGTTTCAAAGTAATCCGTAACTTTTTTTAAAAACAAACCAATTATATACCTAATTATACCACAACGAAATCTGCGTAAATTTATTATTTCTTATTATTATCTAGTAGCAGAATAAAAAATGGCAAGGGCTCCTACGCGCGCACGCACCCTCCGCGAGCAAGGTACAGGAAGGAAAAGGACGGGTGAGAGGTCAAGACTTGTAAAATAAAAATAGCCGTTGCGCGGGGTGGAAGGGCGCGCGGGTGGGTGTGCATGATGGGTACATAGTCACGCGAACGATCATCGTAATTCGATCAATTTGTATGCCCTATTAAATCGACTAAGAGACTTGTTTAGTACTACGTTAATTTGATTACAACAAATAGTTTAAATTGATAAAAAGAACTTTTAATGTTTGTGTATGCTATCATTATTTTCATAGAAGCAAATAATAATATATCGCACCTTCGGTAAGACAAGGGCCGAAGTGCTAAAATTTCTGAAAATGAGTTAAATATGCCAAAGTCACTTAAAAACTAAGCTCTACCTGTAGGAACAAAGACATTCACTAGATTCAGTTCATTTTTGCCAGATGGCACTAGTTGCCTTTGTTCCATTCGTACGTTTTTTAAATGATATTGGCGCGACAAAATCTCATTGGTCAGTTGCGGCATCGTCCGTGTGAGTAGTGGTTGTGAACTGGAGCGTCAAAGTCATTAAGGTAAATATGCCCTTTTTTGTTTTATATTTTGGATAGACATGGTCACATTTCGTGTACTTATGCCTACTTATGCCTTATTTTAGAGCACATAATATATTTGACAGAACAAAATCGTTTTGGTAGTTGTGCCTTTGTGAGTCCAACATTACCTAGTCTTTAAACCAAATCTAACTTTGTCATTCCAATTTTGTCTTATACAGATAACTATAATAGTATTTATGACATTGTAATTCCAACCGCTTTACTTTCTATGTAAAATTTATAACATTTCCGTCGTTTTCTTTACAAAATCTTGTGTCTATTTATTGATCTGAAAGATAATTCCGATGCCATTTTTGCCATTTATTAACCCCCGATGCAAAAAAAAAAGGTTCTTATTGGTTTGACTATGTTATTTTTGTTCTGATGAATAATTAACCGAACTAAACGTCTGATTATTTTCGCTTTTAGGGAATAAAAATGGAATCTCGAGGCAAAAAAAAAAAAAATCCTACTGGGAGCGTGGAGCACACATGAGGCAAAGAGACTTTCTCGCATTTTGTGTGAAACTGATTCCTCCTGCATATCGAAGAGTCAAAATTACCGACAATAACACTTGTATTAAGCCACCTAGAAAACCAAATTCGACCTACTATTTTTTAATAGATTCACAAGAAATTAGGGTCTTTAAGATATCCGTCAACTATTTGCCTCAAACATAGTTCCAAAATTTTACGAACAATTTTATAATAGTTTATTTCAATAATACATTCCAGTGAACATGTAAATATAAGTATCCACCTTTCATTGATTTTTATTATTTTTATAGTTACTGTTTTGTTTTTATAAAGTTTTAGCAGCACTACTGATTTGTGTCTAATTTAGATGACTATGATTGTTAATAATTTAAAAAGATTTTTAAGTATTCAGGTTTTGAAAGTATTATGCAAAAAAGTTATTTATACATACCTAGATACTTAGTTGATTGTAATAAAATGTTCTTATGAATATTGTTTTCATATTCTATACTAGTAAACTTTGTGATTATCTTATAAAAAACAAATTGTGATTTCACAAATGCTGTGATTACTGACAGATTTTAGAATAACAGTATAAATAAGTCTTACGCATCAACATGGCATTTTATAGATTTAATGTAAACTTTTTAGAAGTGACTTTTATGTTATTTTATTAAGTAAAGTTTTTAATTGTAGTGTTTTATTTTATCAGTGATAAAGATGTTCCTAAGAAGAAGAGTAAAGAAGTACAAAATAAGTAGTATTTTCATTGAATAAATCATTTCAAAATAATGTGTAATTTGGTCACAATTGCATAATTATTTAAATGTTGGGGAAATAAGGGCATAATTGTATGCATACTTTAATATTTTATTAAATGTAGTATAAATAAATAAATAACTCACACTTTTAAATTACATATTTATATTCACAATTGTATAAGGTTTATTTCTGCTAAAAACTAAAATACTATTTTACATTAATATGGGTAGAAAAACACAATATCAATCTATAAAAACCTTAAAACGTCTGTCCTGAAAAATTATAAAATTAGCACTTCGGCCCTTGTCCTACCGAAGGTGCGATATTTAGATTTAGCTTAGTTTAATGTATAATATAACGCAATCATTACTGCAACAAATATATAAATTAATTGTTTCAACTTTTAAAAAATCGTTGATGCTATCACAGAATACTGTAGATTTTACTTTTTAGCTTGTTTAATTCGGCAACTTAGCTAATTTCATGTAACGTGTCCAATGACTGATACAACATGCACCTTGTTATAATAATAAACACTTATAGCTAAGGCACACACAGATTCTTTGTAAGTCCAAATAAAATACATTAATTGATTTAACAGGGATTAAGTATAAATTCAAGGATTATGTAGTAGTTTTTATAATGACCTAATATTGAATTAACAATTTACTTATGTTGTTTTTCAAACAAATTCAGCTTGCTATTGCAACAACTTCATCTTGTTTTTAGTAATCATTAATAGCGTCGTTCCAAATATTTTGGCGCCAACTAAGAGAAAACACTACTTAGTTGGAGTTTATTTTTTTCAGTGTATGTGCTTTCTCAATTCCCAATTTCGATTTCCTTCAGGAAATCGTGTTATTTGGGATTTTTCCGTTAGGAAATGTTCAATAGCAGTACGGAGTTGGATTTGTGCCCGGTAGAAGACGATGGCTAACACACGAGATTACATAAGATCTAAACATAACAACAGGTGAAATGTGGGCAGATGATCATCGTTAGAATCGACAGCTAGACTAAAATGTATGTAAGAGAACTCTAACGAGTTCTCTTACATACATTTTATAATCCCACCTATAAACCCAAATAATCTTCAGTTATTGACATTTTTTTTTTATTGGTTCAACTAGAAGCCATTGCCTAATTCTTTGGAAATATGTCTTGGAAATGTTGATATAATTTTAATAAAAGGATGTAAACTGAGTGAGATATTAGTACTCAGTTGTCCTAATATTTTTGTGGTTTCCGGCTTGAACCGCATCATTTCTTCCCGTGGGAGTTAAAGGATGGGAATGGACATTGAATAGGTACATAATATTTAAACGCATTACAATATTTTTCTTTCCATTGTAGGTATATTCAATCTCCTTATTAATTATATTTGTTTCTTTGTTGTTGTTAAAATAAGCCAAGGAAATTGAAATTATGTTATACGTACTTTAAAACAGAAAAAAGCTAAAGAAGCGTTTTCATGATGAAGCGTTTTCAATGAGAAAAATTACTGGTATATTTTAATAGGGGCCCTAATTTACCTGTAGTAATTACTTTCATGAAATGTTAATTAAAATAAACCTTGAATATGCAGCAATTTAACGACGTTTATAATTTAATTATTATTATTTGAGCTTTGTAGAAGATCAGAGAGTGTTTAGATTAATAATTAGGAGGACTTCAATATGCGGCTTAAAACATGTTTATCTACGGCACACAAAGCCTACACAATCTACTTCTAGTCTAAGCGCCCGTTCACACAGCGCTTTACGCACTTACGTTGACAAACCGCATACATTTTGACGCATAGTTGTTTTCACGGGTGCTGCGACAAAACGCAGTTGTAATGTTGCGTTGACGCAACGCGCTGTATGAAAATTATGACTATTTGTATGAAAAATAACGTAGCCGCTCTGCGTTGACACTCCGTACCGCATAATCAGTCTATACACTGCTCTATTAACAATGGAACATTTATCGTTATCTCTATATCTGCCGTCGAATACAATTCACTTCTAAATATCACCGCTTTTGTCTGTTTTAGTGTCGATATCAGCGAGCCTTGAACTATTTTAGATAACCTTTTTGTTTTAGCGAGACTATAGTTCGTTATTTAGTCTATCTAGATTTAAATTGAAAACACTAAAGTAGATATACATTTGTATTTTGTTTTATCAGAAGTTTTAGTATAGTAAAATCGTGGTACAATTCATTAAGTTGGTTTTTAATAAAACAAACGATTTTATTTGATTCTTAAATTTAAACAGCTTTTAAACCATTTTTAATAGTTTTCATTGTGTTATTATTTAATTGCCTTGAAGAGCGTTATTTAATTTCAATATTGCGAAATCATATTAATATTTTTTCCTTATTTATTACGACTAACTCAACCAATAAGGGCAAGTAATATAATTTGCGGTTATTTTTCAATTTCGTTTCATGAACAAAGGAAATGTTATTAAATACCTAATTAGTAGTGGTTAGTCGAATATTGTGCCTAAAACTATTTGTAGTTAACTACATCAATAAACGATTATTTTGTTTATGTAGAGTACTTAGAAGGAACTATTACTTGTGAAAAATGTGTTTTACTTTAATATTATTAAGTTTTTTATTTTTTTATAGACAAAATATTACAGTGTATGTTTGTTGTCAAAAACTTTAAAAAAATGTATTTTAATTATTAATCATTAATTAAAATATTTTTTTTTCTTTTGAACAAAAAACAGTTTTGACTAAAATACCACGAACAAATATGCATTTTAGTGTTTAAGATAAGATTTTCTCTAATATATTAAAGTTAAACATAAGTATGAAAACACGGCACTCGATAATCGATATATTTATATCGATAACGATAATCTAAAATAAGGATTAGGCGTCTAATTTATTTTTCTAATTATGAATTTTATTCTTTTACTAAAATCCTCTTACCAAATACACAATAGCGTTTCATCAACAACATCGACTGCGAATTAAATCTGAGAGCGATAAGCAATTGCAATAATATCCGTAGGATTATAAAAACCAACAAGACTCTTATATGAATGTTGTATTGTAATACCTCTTCTCGGAAATCTTATTCTGTAGTTTGACAAGACCTGATAAAAGCCAAACAAGATTTTCCACCCCAGCGACAACTATACTGCCTATATAGATTCAATAAACTGACTCCAGCACGTATAAAGCCGATCGTGTGATTTGAATAGAACACGCTATCGGCCGTTGTCGCGGCTCCGAATAGGATTGTATCGGCAATAGGCCTCAGGTGCCGATTAGAGCAGATCTCTGACTAGATAGAGGCACGCTACTCCATACAACTCGGCGATACTATTTAACTTCGGATTGTGCTGGGCTCAAGTTGGATAGCTCTATGTGTATATAGAGGCTATAAAATTTATTTAGCAAGAAAATTGTTGGGCAAGTTCTTAACGGATTGCAAGTAGTAGTAGTAAGTAGTACATAATATAGTTATTAGGATGAAGTTTTTTAAACAGGTAAATGCTTTACATTGCCCACAAGGGTGTGGCAGAGCCATACAACACCCACATTTCACCTGCTATGTTTCGCTCACATGTATTAGGGTATGAGCCTACCGCCATCAACTGGACAAAGTAAGAAATGACGTGCTGTTATTAAGATTTTTCTGATGGAAAGGCCCAAATCACAATTTTTGCATGATCCGAAAATCAAACCCCATATCTCGCGGTTAGGTATACACGTATATTATACCAGTAAACCAAAATTATGTTTGATTAAAATGTAAACAGATGATACTTTTAATTTTTACACGTGAGTTGAGCACTGGAGCCAAAGCAGAGCGTGTACCTTTTTACGTAATAACCTGTTTCTGACTGCACATTTTTGCAATTAACATTAGTGGATAAATAAATATTCAGTTATTATTTGCACATTTTTTTCCTAACATCGCGTTTAAAAAATTTACTCGGTAAAATCAGATATATTTACAATCAAATCATTTATTTAAACTGCTATTTCCAAATGAACAACAGTAAACGTTTATTCATGCCAGTGATATCGATGTAATTACAAGAATATCTGCAGCAAGTTTCAAAACACGATCACAGATAGAGCCTCGGAGGCTCGAACAACGTGCATTTTAATTACACTTCCTTGCCTCTGAATTATGCAAAGAGAAGTCGTTATTCTTAATGCTACGGATAAAATCCTAAACGATTATACATTTTGCTATTGTGCGTACTCTGATGTTAGATAGCACTGTTAAGATGTTCTGCTTTATTTAATTGATCGTATTAAAGGCTTTAGTTTATTATATTTGTTTTCTTCGTGATAATCTACGTACGGTTGCTATTTTAATGAAGCATTAAATTAAGACAATTTATAAGAGATGTGTCTCTGAATTACAGTGTATTAAATCTTGGTCTATTTTAAAATGTATGTACTATACAAAGATATTTTATTATTCCATACTTCTATTTAATGTTATCATTCTAAAAGCTCAGAAATAATATCAGAAATACATATTTCATTTCCATTGATTTTCATTGCTATACTGTTATAGCAATGAAATGTTATACATTTTAAAATAGAACCGATTTAATAACCCTTCGTAGCAACAGTGCTACGAAGGGTTATTAAATCGGTTCAAAAAATAAAAGAAATAATAGCATTAATAAGTACTAAACGATCCCCAAAGATTTTATCTAAAAGTTATATAAACTGCTGTTTGATTCGCGATGCCAAAAAACAACATAACACGCAGCAAAACATTACCTCACAAACAAAACAAAAGAAAAGTTTTAAAAACGACACCGATCCAAATAATGGGACGAGATAATACGCGTATCGCGTTAGTGAAACGTCATTGGCAGTCACGACACGTCCTATAGCAGCCGGTGACACAGCCTCCAGATATAGAGAAAAAATAATACACGAACAACTTTCACAAAAGTGGGCGAAGTCATTTATCAAGCTAGCGCTAAGAACTCTCGACAGGGAGAACTTTTGATACAGGATACGCTGACGCTAGACATTAATAATAAGGATATCGTAGTACTCGGAGTGTTTTTAGGATGTCTTCAGTGTGTTTTATCACTTAAGCTTGAAAACTTTCCTCTTAACGTCACGGAGTTTTTGCTCCGCTCGTGTCAACCGCGACCTAGATAAGGGAGCTTGTAGTTTTTCTTTGCTGCATCTCGAATACTCGCTGTTTTATGTAAACGCTTTTAGTGTGATATTGTGTTCTTCATTCCCCAACATTTCCTAAAGTTTCGTCATTAAACTACTCTAAGATTTAACATCTTCACCCAAATGCCGTAACTTCATAATAGTATCAAAGCTAATATATCGAGAACAAACAACTTCGGTATCTTTATTCCCGGCGCCTGCCTCCAAACTCGGGCCGTATTCTGTACGTAACTAACTTCCAGTTAGACCCGTAAACGACTTTACGTGTCGAACAAGGAAATCAAATTATCAACTCCTACCAACTTCGCACCTCTTCCAGTCCGTACGAGATACCGGAATTTGTTGCCCAAAAACGGTCGCCCTTCACTATTTGAAAATTCTATACGTTTCCTTAGACAAAAATATGTGTAGGGGCACGCGACGCCAAACAAGCTTTATTGGGTATCTTCACCAAAGTATGCGAGTTGGGAATTCAATAAGTGACAGCAAAAGGAATTAAGGGTGCCCGTGGTAACATAACCTGCATTTTGTTGCCGATTGTCACTTTGACATTTATTTTGTCCAGTTCAGAGCTTTCGATATTAAAAAACTTTTTACAATTTAAATTGAAATGAATTGATTCATTATGCAAACTAATATTAATTTATCATCTATTAACAAAAAGTGTTAAGCTTCGGCACGTAGCCAGTACATTTCTTTCATAAAGTATTCAATAGCTCATCGGTCATTCAAAGAAAGACACGAGTCTGAATCTATTATCATAATTTCTCAGACGTAGCGCAGGTTTCCTTTTTTAACCCGATGCGGTGGCTCGATTAAGAAAACATTACATAATTGTGCGAGAGCTGTCGGGCGCGCAAGTGGCGCCATGCGAGGGAACGTGTAACTATGTGAGGGTGGCAAGGGTGCGCGGGGGACGAGGCACGGAGGGGCGGCTATGAGCGCTGCCACCACTCTTGCCGAAGTGACGGACCGATCGCTTCGTCAGTCGCATACGAACCACGATGAGGACGGTACACGTCCGCGTCGCCTCCGATACCGAACGTACGTGCGCCGCGACGTAAACATTAACCTGTGAAGTGACATAATAAAGTATCTATAACATTGCAAAGACTAAAATTCAGTGAACGTGTCAAGTTATCGTTTCTATCAAATTGACATAGACAAATGTGTTTAAAAAATGTTTCAATTGCTGACTATTTTGTTAGTGACTTTGGGTGTTAATGCGGCTTATGCTCCGAGAGGAGTGGATAACTGCAGTCGCTCAACAAAAGGTGATGATGGCACCTTGTGCCGGCTGCGAACACTTGACGCCGATGGATCCAGTTTAGCATCTGCACCCACGGAGAATACTAAACGACTCTCCGTGGAATGCAATCAGCTGCTTCTCTTTGAAAGTTATCTAGAAGCTAACTATTTCCAAAGATTTTCATCGCTTGCTGAATTAACACTACAGAACTGCAAACTTTTGAGAATACCCGGCAACGCGTTTGAAGGCTTACGTGAACTGAAGAAGTTGTCGATACGATCTAAAAACTACGATTGGAGTCCAAACAAGAACTTAGAACTCTCTCTTGGAACTTTCAACGGTTTACGGGAACTGCAAATCCTGGATCTTGGTGAAAATAATTTAAAAGCAATACCACAGGATGTATTCTGCCCATTGGACAATTTGCAAGTGCTAAATGTGACTTACAACAAGATTAAAAGTGTAGATCGTCTTGGATTCGGCAAAAGCTGCGGCTCTGGCGTGCGGAGTCTAGATTTAAGCCACAATGAACTCAAATCTCTCTCAGAGGAATCTGAAATCACAGGATTAAAACGGCTTCAAGAGTTAAGACTTCAACATAATAATATCACAGATATTTCAGGTGAAACGTTTAATGGGCTTATTACGCTCCGAATATTAAATATTTCTTACAATAACCTTCAGTTTATACCAGAGGGTACGTTTGCGAGCACGAAGGAGTTGCGAGAGGTATATTTGAATAATAACTTGTTATTTGAACTAGCCAGAGGCGTGTTCCACCGATTAGAACAGTTGCTTGTCTTAGATTTATCGAATAATCAGCTCTCGAGCGCTCACATAGATGGTGGAACATTTATTGGCCTTATACGCTTAGTCATTCTGAATTTATCTAATAATGCATTGACCAGAATAGATGGGAAGACATTTAAAGATTTATTCTTTCTTCAGATATTAGATTTAAGGAACAACTCTATAGGTTATATTGAAGAGAACACTTTTCTTCCCTTGTATAATTTGCATACATTAAATTTAGCAGAAAACCGCTTGCATACAATAGACGAATACCTTTTTAACGGATTGTTTGTACTTAGTAAACTCAATTTAAATAATAACTTGCTAGTAAATATAGATCAAAAGGCATTTAAAAATTGTTCTGACCTAAAAGAATTAGATTTGAGTTCGAACCAGTTAACGGACGTCCCAAATGCCATCTGGGAGTTAGCATTATTGAAAACCTTGGATCTCGGCGAGAATCAAATTTCAGATATCAAGAACGGCTCCTTCAAAAACTTAGATCAATTAACCGGTTTAAGGTTAATTGACAATCAAATCGGCAACCTTTCAGTCGGTATGTTTTTCGATTTACCTAGCTTACAAGTATTGAATTTAGCTAAAAATAAAGTACAAGCCGTAGAAAGAGGCGCTTTTGTAAATAATAAGCAGTTAGAAGCGATTCGATTAGATGGGAATTTCATATCAGATATCAACGGTGTTTTTGCAACTTTACTCAGTCTATTATGGCTCAATTTATCAGAAAATCATTTAGTTTGGTTCGATTATGCTTTTATACCCAGTAATCTAAAATGGCTAGACGTACACGGAAACTTTATTGAGCATCTAGGAAATTATTATAAGCTGCAAGATGAAATTCACATAAAAACCTTAGACGTAAGCCATAATCGTATCGTAGAAATTACACCGCTGGCGATTCCAAATAGCGTGGAGTTACTGTTCATAAACAATAACCACATAAACAATATTCAAGTGAACACGTTTATGGAGAAACGTAATCTCACTCGAGTTGATATTTACGCAAATGAGATATCTCATTTAGATATCAACAGCCTCCGGTTGTCCCCGGTCCCCTTGAACAAGTCGTTGCCTGAGTTCTACATCGGAGGAAATCCGTTTAACTGTGATTGCTCCATGGAATGGTTGCCTTTGATAAACAATATGACTGCGATGAGACAGCACCCGAGAATAATGGATCTTGAGAACGTATTGTGCAAAATGACACATACTAGAGGCGTAACACATATTCCATTAAGCAATTTGAAGTCTACCGATTTCTTGTGTACATACGAGACACACTGTTTCACTTTGTGTCGTTGTTGCGATTACGTAGCATGTGATTGCCAAATGACCTGCCCAAATAATTGTTCTTGTTATCACGATCCGACATGGAACAAAAACGTTGTCGATTGTTCGAGTCAACGTGCCATTGAAATACCAGAGAAAATACCCATGGACGCAACAGAAGTATACTTGGATGGCAACGACTTTAAAGAATTGCAAAATTATGCATTCATAGGCCGAAAAAATATGAGATCTCTGTATGTAAATTCAAGTGAAGTTGAAAACATACAGAATAGAACGTTTGCCGGCTTATCCTCCCTCATTACGCTGCATCTTGGTAACAATAAACTAAAGCATTTAAACGGGTACGAGTTTGAACATCTGACGCAGCTTAACGAGCTTTTCTTACAAGACAATTTTATCAGCCATATAGCAAACTTGACGTTTACTACTTTGCATTCATTGAAAACTTTAAGACTAGACGGCAACAGATTAGTAGATTTCAATGTTTGGAGTTTAAGTATGAATAAGAATCTTAATGCATTACAATTAGGTAATAACATGTGGTCCTGTAAATGCAGATATTTACAGAAATTCACATCGTATATTTCAGATAACGTTCCTAAAATTATTGATATTACCGACGTTTGGTGTTGGAATACTGACCCAAAATCAACTCAAAAGAAAGAACTTAATTTGAATGGCACAATATGTAGCGACTATTACGCCGGAGATTCTGTTATAGATAACATGTTGGTCTCAAATTACATGCCCATGATGGTGACTACGCTCTCCGGATTCATGTTGATTATGCTAGTCATCCTTGTGATTTTCTTATTCAGAGACACGATTCGCATATGGCTTTATACAAGCTGTGGTATAAGATTGTTCCCATTCACTGGAGCGTACGACGACACTGATAAATTATACGATGCTTATGTTTGCTACAGCCCAAAGGATGATGATTTTGTTATTCAAACGTTGGCCGCTGAATTGGAAAATGGAAGCCCTTCGTATCATCTTTGTTTACACTACAGAGATATTCCACAACACAATGTGGCATACATGCAATGTACGCTGCCACTTCCAGAGGCTGCAGAAGCTTCTAAACGCATTATAATCGTGCTAACAAGAAACTTTATAGAAACAGAATGGTCGCGTTTCGAATTTCGACAAGCATTGTATGAAATATTAAAGCCACGGATTTATACCTTAATAATAATAGAAGAAAACTCGGTGTTACCCGAAGCAGAATGCGATCCCGATTTGAGGCCATATTTGAAAACGAGTTCAAGGATAAGATGGGGTCAAAACAAATTCTGGGAAAAGTTGCGTTATGCAATGCCGGATAAGAAATATAAATCTAAATCGACTACTTACAGAAACAATATCAATTCGTATACAATGAGAAGTGGTATGCAGAATGGAACGATGAGGTCGTTTTCGTTCACGGAAAAAGTGAGAGGGTCAGCAGATGGTGTGAGTTCTACGCCTGAATTTGTAGATAATCGGCCACAACACGTTCAAACTGGTTCGTATGGGCCTGACGGTAGGCCTCCCTCAGATCATATATATTCTTCTATAGATTCAGATTATTCCTCTTTAGAACTAGGTGCAAACAATCCGAATAGAAGGCGAGAGTTCAGACACTGGCCCCCGCCACCGCCATTGATTGACACTCAGTCGTCAGGTCAGGCCTATCTTGTCTAGTCTGTGCTTCTCATTAAAACTCATGTAAAATCTTTTAGTCAAAGCTTCTTGTGAATATTTGTATTAATCGCAACGCGCGCTTTACCAAATAATTAAGATTTTAATCTATTTTTGTAATTTCTCGCCGTTACAAAGGGCGTTTCGTAATGTTGGTGTAAATACATTCTATAAGACTGCTGTAGAAATTATAATGTGAATTTGTATATAGTTTGTAAATAAATGTCCATATAAGTCACGAGTATACTATTTATGTATTTTAATAAAGCCATTGTGATAATTTTTGCTATAAAACCTCTTTTATTTAAAACCTTTATCAGAAAATAACATAACTATTTGGAACAATAGCAAGCTCTATAAAGAATAGCCAAATATGTTTTAGTATCATGATTTGTAAAAGTTCACGGTCAACACTAGGTAACGTAGAAATTCTAAATTATTTACAACATATTTAGAATACATAACTGAGTTAGACGGTATTTTTATCGTTACATTATTCAATTATTCCACGCTCTTTTTAACCGACTTCAAAAAAAAGAGGAGTTTCTTTATTCAATTTTATTTAGGTCTACCTACTCTTGAAAAAATATAAATAAAAAAAACTTTCATAATAGGTACTAGTTACTGGACAGCAGGCGATATGAGGTACATGAATCACGCTTTTATTTTGATTATGGATTGCATTATCGGCTAAAGTCTTATTTTCAAAATTTAAGAACAATCAAAATAAAAGCTTGTTTTGTAAAAAGTTTTTTGCTTTTCAAATAAACCTAAAATAAACATGCCATTTAATAAAATTAAGCGCGGATCAGATGAAATTTTACGTTATCTTGGGTACAAAATAAAAATATTTTTCTCAAAAAAGAATAAGGCTCGTAGCCAACGTCTACCTGCAACCAAATCTGACAAAGCTGAGGGTACGTGACAGGAATGCTGCGGTCACCCCCGACCATAATATCATAATCGCAGGGATTCACCTACTGAATTCTAAAATACCACCGCAAACCTCAAAGACACTCCTGCCTAGAATTTTATTAATAATTTTATTTTTAAAACATTAATTGAAATCTCGCATTTCGTTTTCAAAGGGTAATTACAAAAGGAAAAAATATACAATTTCACCTACTCCTGTTACTGTCGTATTACAGTAACATGTTACATAATTCAAAAAGATTATATAAAGCCCTAATATTTATGTAAATAATGGTTCACTGTAAACTAAATTATAACGATTATTATTTTTAAATTATTTATCACATATAAATATTATGCTTCATGGAAACAATTATCAGCCGACATTCTGGTAGGATTCAAAGTGCGTTTGCAAAAAAAGATCAACAACATTTTTTTTAAATTGAATCATATAATTACGATTAACATTACATTAATATTTTCCTGTCATAACATCACCAAATGTTATTTCATCAATTAACGTTAATTTCATACTCAAATAAACTTGGTAGGCAAATTATTTAGCTCTGTAAGTACCAATCTATCTTTAGCATCCCTGTAATTCACACACTATGTAATATTCATGATCTCTCAGTAATTTCCTTATAACTAAGTAACAAAGGAGTTTCTGAAGTAGGTCAAGGTAATTTAAATATGCAAGTCAAGTAGCTGAGCTGCTAAGTTATCATTGGCCACAATATTAACCTATGAAACTTTGTTAATTTATGCCACCCGCGTAAATGTTTTGTTTTGGGCTTGAAATTTCTTCATATTTTTTTAATTTAGAACAAAATGTAAAAGTCTACTTTGTTTTTTTTTATAATGCTACTTGCTAGTATTTTGCAAATCATTGAATCCACCATCATTTTCTAACGTAACCTAATTTCTAGCTAATTTCACTAGAACGGAATTCAAGATTAATTTAAAATATTATTTTTATTATTTTAGTTGTGTAAATATTTTAACCTATTGTATTAATTTCTGGTTTATAAGAACTAAAGGTGTCGAATTGTGCAAATAAATATATCAAATTTAAAATATTGTTTCTTGTTTTTTGTTGTGTTTGTTGTTGTTGTTATTACACGGGTGTAATTGAGGTGAAAAAATAAATAACTTTTCTGTTATAAGTACTGTAGTTTTTGTAGTAACGAAATGGCTAGGGCACATTTTTGACTAAGGTGTAGAGTTAGTGAAGTAAGGGCTTGTAAAATAAGAGCATGTAGAGTTAGAAGCTTGACTCTACATGAGATCTGATAATTTTTTGTCACTGTAGGCCATATTATGGCCTCATCGAGGCAACAATTTAAATGAAAATATTTTTGATGGAATTTATTACGCCAAACGTTTTTGTCTATCACACACAGTAAACATTGACACTAATAAAATATGATGTAACTGTTGCCTTTCAAAAAAATATAACTGTTTCTGAACTTTGAAGGTACCAAATTATATAGAAAATGAAAAATCAATGTATTTAGTACTAATAAAATTATTGGTTGTAGCTTTTAATGAGTTCAGCAGTACCATTAATTACAAACCAACGTAACAAAGCCTAATGACATGGTATTAAATAACAATAACGTCTAATTGTAAGATTATCAAAAACTATATTACAAGACATGAAAGGGCATTTGAAAAATCGATTTTTGTAACAGCACACGGTATGATAGCTAATCATAATTATTTTTTTATATCTACCTATGTAGTGAATAGTGTTATCCATCTGATGCTAAATGACAAAGAACTATAATTCATGAACATCCACAATACACACAATCATAATATTCATAATGGTACATAGACGCATAGCTATACATTATAACTGCCCCCTTAGCACGGCTTGCTACTTTTGACTAGACATTACGAGTTGACTATGACATAGTAGAGCGACCAAGATCGTGGCCCATGAACAGCTAGTCATTGGAGCCACGACGAACAGACGCCGGTGGAGGCAGATTATTGAAAGCAGATGCAGGCCACCCACGTCCACTGATGACCTCGATCCTCAGCCAGGTACCGACCGCAGAGAGATATCATAGTTATCAACATAGAAACGTCACACAAGAAATTGACGTTTCCAAATTGATGTCATAGTCGAATCGTAATTCTAAAAGTGGCAAGCCGTGGTAAGGAGGAGGTGGACTATGGCGTTAAATCTCACTAGCCTGTCATTATAAAATTAAAACCAATTGCAACCCAGCTTGTTAGCAGTTAGATCACAACCAGTCTATTATAAGCCTTAGTCACGTCGAACATACACGAGCACTAATGGTGAGGTCTATTCATAGCCAACAACAAGACAGTTACACTTTGATTACGTGGAATTGTGGAATCAAGCCTGCCAGCCACTCTCTCAGTCAACACTGGATTAACACAAATGGACCTAATTGAAGTCAATGCTGGATCGAGACCCGAATGGCTTCAGACAATTGGCGAATGAATCTATGACGTCTAGACGCATGATGGTCAATAACGTAAGTGTTTTGGTTTGTATCTATGATTAGGGATATGGGGTGGATACTACATAGTGTCATTTATTGATTACACAGACTAACATCCTTGTTCTAAAATTATAATCATCATCGTCTTCCCATTCATACAACAAAGCCTACTGACTATTTTTCAAATGTCAATCTTCGGACAAAAAATCAACTTTGCCTGACATTACAGTTCTCATGGTTCCTTAAATGTACACTTAGATGATTGAAGTAATTATTGGTGCGGGCGCTCCGGGTTACAAGTGAGACAGAAGACAGCATTCACTCCCACATGTTTAATATAATTATAATTATATTTATTTACTTATTTAGGTATTATCTGAACTTATCTTTACTATAAGGAAATAGTTTAAGCAAAATGAAAAAAAAATATATGTTTCAAAGTTGCACACATCCTGAAACTACAACGCTTTCTCTTTTTTAAATCTGTCCATCCAAAGGTTGCCTGGCAGAAATTGCGTCAAGCGATAAGGCCGCCCTTTGCTAATGTTATTGTGTTTCAATAGTCGTCTTTAGTTTGTAATGAAATGGTATGCAAACAAAGTTTTATCTATCTATCTATCTATCTATGTTCTTTCTACTCCAATGATAACAAAATTATGTGTAGTTATTTGAACCTCTAATTTATTATGTGTATAATTTTATCACCAAATTCATTATTTACTCAGTCGCACGCAATTAATAATCCAGCCATGCGTAGTGCTTAATTAAGTAGTGCAAAGGTCGCAAGTTTCTAATTAATTTAAACTACATATACTTCGCATTATGTAACTTGTAGTTGAAAACGGTGACTAAATATAAGGTATTTAGCATTTCAAAATTAAATTAAATATGTAGACATTTTGAATTGTTATGCTACGAATTTGACATAACCTTTGTTGTATATTTAACATTTTGTTTATGTGAGAGCAGATTGTGTAAACTCAGGACAAAAATAAATTTCTTTTTCTTAGAATTTTTTGAAAACAAGTTGAACATTTTATTTATTATATTCAACATACTACTAAAATAATAATTAATTACTTAAATATTTACAACTATACATATTAAATTAAAAAAAAAAAATATATACAATAATATACATAGAAAATATATTATATATTTTTCTTAGTAGTTTTGTGGTTATAGTATTCACTAACCATCGTAGGTATATGGTAGAATTGTCTGGTAGCAAGTACATACATACTGTTAACTACATCTTATCAGATAAATGTTTGAATACATCATCAATTAAAATAAATTGCAATCGAAACTATTCTTTATTATTATTGCCATTTAAGTTTTTTTACATATATCTTGGATGAAGTGTACATTAGGTAGATACTAAAGTAGGTAGCTATTTAAGTTAGTATAATTTAAATGTCAACTAAATCGGTATCAGGGAAAAAAAATATTGGCATTACTAAATGATTCATATTTCTAGCTAAGGAAACATTTACTTGATTATCGATTTCAATAAACGATGATCTGACCTTTTCAAACTAATTCATAACGTTGAATATAGTTAGTCAGCTCATATGATTCACTGTTCATGGTATCGTTATCTCATCATTTTGTTTTGACATACCCCGTAGAAGCCATGTAACTCCTTTTTTTAACCGACTTCAAAAAAAAAAAGAGGTTCTGTATTCGATCCGTATGTATGTATGTATGTATGTCACCTTTTTATGTTCGCGATTTTCTCGGAAACAACTGATCCGATTTGAATGCAGTTTTCGGTATTTTAATCCTTGTGTTTCAAGGAAGGTTTTAGTATATAATTTATCAGAATCTGATGAAGATCTTTGGAGACAGGCAACGGAACTCTTCAAAAACGATTAGCTAATGAACCACGTTTTGTGCAATCGTGTATCTAATGTATTGTTTTCACCACAACATAACATAACATCATGCCTGTGTATGCTTTGAAGGGTAAGCAGAGACAGCCTACTTACCTACCCTTAAAGTACCGAAAGCTCTGCTTAGGTTTGGACGGGGCTTACGTTTCAGCACATTTGTTATTATCGTAGTGATAACTTATGATCATTAAGATCTCAGAAAGAATTTATTGATTATTTTGATTGTTTCTATTGTGTTTCATGCGTAATGATGCCTTAGTATTTCTTCCTAACCCCATCGTTAAATCTAAAAAACTAAGACACTAAAAAGCTTGAAATAAAAAAATAAAATAAAAAAAACTAATTAAAAAAAAGAATATTCTTAACTCGAGCGTATTCTAAATATTATAATTATGTACTAATTTTTTTCAAAGAAAAAGGAACCGCCTTCAAAAACTCAAAAGTAAAAAATAAAATATTCGCTGAACTTTGCTTACCTTTATATTAATTTGTTTAAAACAATAAACCCAAATAATTATGTAATACTAATTAATTATATTTTTTTGAAGTCGGCGCCAAATTACAAAATCAAATACCAATTCAATTGGTATTTGATTTTGAGATTTTTTCAACAATTATTTCGGTAAATACGGTTTTAATTGGTATTTGATTTTGTGATTTTTTCAACAATTAATTCGGTAAATATGGTTTTAATTGGTATTTGATTTTGTAATTTGGCGCCGACTTCAAAAAAATATAATTAATTAGTATTACATAATTATTTGGGTTTATTGTTTTAAACAAATTAATATAAAGGTAAGCAAAGTTCAGCGAATATTTTATTTTTTACTTTTGAGTTTTTGAAGGCGGTTCCTTTTTTAAATAAAAACAACATCCTAAAAATGAATGCTTGACGTAGACTCCACTTAGCGAGTTTATTGTTTGGCGTGGTTAAGTACCAGACTCCCACATATTTATATAAAAAACTCGAGTGGATTGGCAGAAACAGGCCAAGTAGACAATGTTCTCAACATATTTCTATACCACGTCACAGAACAGCTGTTTTCAGGGGTAGTTTTCGGTATGCAGCAACTAAGTGCTGGAACAATATTCCGCCACCAATAAAAAATTGTACAAGCCGAACAACATTTAATAAAAATAAATTAAAATTGTATATTCTGCAATACCAGAAAGTTTATGAGAATAGTCGACATACTTCCGTGCCTATATAATATCTATTTTACTATTAAATATAATTATATTGTGTTCCTTTATCTATTATTAAATCAAGGGTCTTGTCTCATAGCACTTTTTTTTTTACTTTATTTTATTTATTTTTTTAACAAGTTTAATACCTATTTTAATGAAATCAATATTTTTTTGTTTTTTAATCCATATTTTAAATTAAATCAATTTGCTTTTACACTTATTTTTATAATACTGATTTATACATTAAATACAAAAATCTATAAAAAAATTATGACATCGTATTAATTTGAATATTTATTATCGTCTTATGATTTATATTGTTTATTTAATATTTAACTTAAATGATTACACTATTATTTAGCAGTTTTATAGTTTAATCATTCAAAAACTAATTAATTATTACTTACTTGTAATATTTTAAAGCAAATTTTAGCTTTGCTATGCCTTTTTGTAATTTATAAAATATTAAAGTTGAAAAATTAAGAATCCAGCAGGACTCGAACCTGCACCCCCTGGGTATACGCCCCAAGTGCTTTGCCAATTCAGCTATGGATTCGTATGCTGCCGGACTCGAAATTTCTCAACTCTTTTTGTGCCAGCTTTTAGCTAGACGAACCTTATTTGGTTTTAGCGCCATCTATGTGATGTAATAAGTCACTATTCACATACTGTAAGTTTGAATTAAGATCATAAGGCATAATAAGGCATAGATAAGGCATAGCAAAGCTAAAATTTGCTTTAAAATATTACAAGTATTTGATAAAAATGCGTCATCTCTTGACTGTAACAGTATTGATCTTAATTCAAACTTACAGTATGTGAATAGTGACTTATTACATCACATAGATGGCGCTAAAACCAAATAAGGTTCGTCTAGCTAAAAGCTGGCACAAAAAGAGTTGAGAAATTTCGAGTCCGGCAGCATACGAATCCATAGCTGAATTGGCAAAGCACTTGGGGCGTATACCCAGGGGGTGCAGGTTCGAGTCCTGCTGGATTCTTAATTTTTCAACTTTAATATTTTATAAATTACAAAAAGGCATAGCAAAGCTAAAATTTGCTTTAAAATATTACAAGTATTTGATAAAAATGCGTCATCTCTTGACTGTAACAGTATTGATCTTAATTCAAACTTACAGTATGTGAATAGTGACTTATTACATCACATAGATGGCGCTAAAACCAAATAAGGTTCGTCTAGCTAAAAGCTGGCACAAAAAGAGTTGAGAAATTTCGAGTCCGGCAGCATACGAATCCATAGCTGAATTGGCAAAGCACTTGGGGCGTATACCCAGGGGGTGCAGGTTCGAGTCCTGCTGGATTCTTAATTTTTCAACTTTAATATTTTATAAATTACAAAAAGGCATAGCAAAGCTAAAATTTGCTTTAAAATATTACAAGTATTTGATAAAAATGCGTCATCTCTTGACTGTAACAGTATTGATCTTAATTCAAACTTACAGTATGTGAATAGTGACTTATTACATCACATAGATGGCGCTAAAACCAAATAAGGTTCGTCTAGCTAAAAGCTGGCACAAAAAGAGTTGAGAAATTTCGAGTCCGGCAGCATACGAATCCATAGCTGAATTGGCAAAGCACTTGGGGCGTATACCCAGGGGGTGCAGGTTCGAGTCCTGCTGGATTCTTAATTTTTCAACTTTAATATTTTATAAATTATTACTTACTTATTTGATTTAAAAAATTATTATTATTTATATTATATTTATATCAATTTTGTGTTTTATAAAGTTTGTAAACAGCTTTTATTTATTTATATTATGGTGTATCCTTTCTTTTCTACTTTTTAAATTAAACGGATATTAATTATAGTTAAATTTATTTTAGTACTTCTGAGCGTACGGCACTCGTGGGCTGCAGCTGAAAATCAGCGTTAGGTGACTGTATTTCATTGCAGTCACTTAGCATTATGCTGAGCTGCTGGCCTTTTGGTACAGACTGTATAACTGTATTTGATCGTATTTCCTGTATTGTTTATTTTATGTTTTGTGCCAATAAAAAATTTCTTTCTTTCTTTCTCTTTCTTTCTTATCAACTGAATGTATCATACCGACATTAATTCAAGCAATTGCACCAATAACACTCAAAATGTAGCGATCTTGTGACAAACATATTTTTGGACATATCCCTTGGAAATTTTCCAAGCAGGATGATGATGGGCGTGTTTTTCTCCTAGTAGTGGCAACTAAAAGCCATAAATATCCATAGTCCACCAAATGTTTTAGACATGCGACATTATTTTTTTTTATTCTACGTCCACAGCGAACGAACGTGTAGTCCATCTGATGGTAAGTGGAGTATAGCCCATGGACATCAACAATACACAAAAGCCGATTATAGATGCGTCGCTGCAGCTGAGGACTACGGTGTTATGCCTCATGTGCCAGTAATTTCATGGCCTGATCTCACCACCAAACCGGAACACAGTAATGGAAGCACTACTATTTGGCGGCAGGTCAAAGGTGAGACGGTGGTGCTGCCGCCCTTGAGCTCATACACAAGAGATCTACCACCACTACATATGATTATTATAATAAGCAGATAGCAGCCCTGTATCTATTACATGTCCTCTACAGGGCCCGAGCCTCTTCTCATGATGAAAAGGGTTAGGCCATAGTGTATCACGCTCGCCAAGTGCGGATTGCTAGACTCCACACACCCTCAAGCTCTCTTTAGGCACTCTCAGGTATGCAGGTTTCCTCACGATGATTCCTTCATCATTATGATTAAATAATAGCAGCCCTGTATCTAATACAAGTCCCACTGCTGGGCTCGGGCGTCTTCGCATGATGAGAAGGGTGAGGCCATAGTCCACCACGCTGGCCAAGTGCGGATTGGTAGTTACCGTTATGATTATTTAGATAATATGCCTGGTAGGTCAGTAATTTCAGAGTGTTATATCACCACTAAACTGGAACGTACCGGTACAGTTTGGTGGTGAGACATCGTGATAAGTGTTTCTTATTGTTTTCTTACACCATAATTACAAATAATTTGCAAAGTAACATGTACATAATGAATGCAAAGCCTAATAAAATGTTTAGTTTTCACACACATTCGATTACCAAGGAAGTTTATAAACAAAACGTTAATAAAGCTATAACGTGGGTGTGAATGTAAATGCTCTAATTGATGAAATAACTGAAGGAGTGGGTGTTAATAGCTTCTATCATTGTATGACAAACGACACACAAAGTTATTTAGGTTTAGTGCTTTTAAGTGATGCAGTGAATACGAATATCAATATTCGTATAAAATAGGTTCCCAGTAGTAATATTATAATTAAAAAAATATTTTATTAAGTACAATGGACCGGATGAATCCGTAAGTCATATTACGGATCCAAATTATATGCGGCATGAGGATTGTTTATCTTTAATTCCATACACGTGGTCACACTGATCACAAGCTCTTTTAAGAAAATAGTAAATAAATTTTAACATCTGCAATATTTTTGAAGTGTTTTAATACGTTTCCCAATTTTGCCGGACATAAGTTATTGGTTTTCACCAAATTAAAACATCAATATTTAACTATAGTTATACATTTTTATAATCCCAGGGACTCATTTGACCGCAAGAACAATGATCAGTTGTCATTAATCTATTGTCTTTGCTTGTTGTGTGAAATAAGTATCTAGAATTAAAAAAAATACTAAAGTGTGGATTTTTATTAGCCAAAGAATACTTTATACACTATCCGTATGCGTAATAGTTGTAGTCGTAGCGTCACTAGTACTCTCCCACAGTTTGGTCTCACGTCGAAAAATAGGGCAATGCAGAATGAATGGGTAATTAAGTTAAGAGAGTATTAGAGCGCCGTATTTTCATACTATGGTAATATGGTAGCTTTAATATTATTAAGATTTTATATATTTTTATAGACAAATTATATCTAAAACACTTAAATCTAAAGCATTGCCATTTTATCAAAAAATTGATTTATTGATTTTTTTTTTTAAATGGGCGCTAAAAAAATCTATTGTAGTGTCTTAAATATGATGTGTGAATAAAAAAAGATAAAAACGTAATAATATTAAAGTTAATGCCATATTACTTTTGTATAGAAATCAGCCAACCAATTGTTCCCGCATAAGATGAAGTAATTGTGTCAAATGAACAAAGTACTTAGGACTATATGTCTTTACGAGGAAGATTATTATATGATTGTCAAAACAACACAATCAATTTATTACAATGTTATTTATCAGTTCTGTTTTCTGGATTTACCAGACAATGCCATTCACGTTTTAAAACATTATTGTCTGGGGCAAATCTGATTATATTACAACCATCGTCAAACTGGAAATTACAGAATGAGACACCGGATATCTGAATCCATTGTCTTTTACATAGAAGCAGAATTAAAAACAACCTTTTTGAAAGCTCATAAAACACATGGAACGTTATGACTCATTGTTGACTCCCTATTGACATAAATACGGTAGCAGTAATAAAACGTCTTAGAACCATTACATAAATTCTCCTAAGTACCGTCAACCTTTTGTTATGTTTTTTGTACCATAAATATCACGCAAAATGTTTACTTTTGTCTTATTCTTAGCTTTATTATCCTCTTTGTTAGAGACAATAGTTTGTTGATTGACATTCTGTATGGGCCTCTCTGCTTGATAGTGCCGTTGACAGTTCTTTGGGGACTTTTATGGCCGGCAATGTCTGATTAAAATTCGTATAGTTTTTTGACGTCTGCGTCGAATTATTTAAAAGCTTCTTCATTTTGGCAAATTAGACGCAATTAACGAAATAGTTTTTATGTGGCGGCGCGATTCAAATCTAATTTTAGCTAATAAATATATTTTTTACAATCGTATCTGAAATGTGTAGATAAATACCTAGATTGGGTAAATCTTGTGCGCTCATAATATTTCTGCCGTATTTGATGGATATTTAGTTTTCATTGAACGTGTATGCAGGTGCACCCTTTGAACAACTATTAATATCTACCTATATACGTGTTTGGTTTAATATAAAAAAAACAAGAAACTTAATTTTAAGTTATATATAACTTGTGATTGCTTTTAGACCTAATAAATAAACGGTCTGCAAATTCAACCAATACAATGTACAATAACTAACTCAAATGAACTCAATGTATACTAAATAAAATCAATTGCTTGGACATAAACCACAAAGCCGACATCACATTTAATAGCCCATCCATTTCAGGAGCAATAAACAACATGGCTAATGACCACATTATTTGTAATCTTGTAATCAATCCGCAAAACATCGTGACCTTTTACTAGTCTGCATTAATATAATTTGGCATTAAAGCCCTTGCGCACTGGGATGTTGGATGTACAAGTTATTTAACATAGATAGAGAGTAAATACAATAAGTTTTAGGTGATAAAAGCTTAAGAACAATATGAATGAACTTAGATGGTTCTATATGCTGTCAACAAAGTTAGATCATGACCTATTTGTCAAAGATATCCTTTGAAATTTTCAAAGTCGAAAAGGTTGACAGATAGAAGAAAGATAGAACAAGCGCATTAAGACTTAAGTATTTTGAAATGTCTATACAAAAGTAGTATTAAGGTGGATCATGAATTTACTGTGTTGATGGAACCTATATTTTCCTCCGTGCCTCGGAGAGTACGTTAGGCTCTCGGGCACGGTTACTATTTGAAGATCAAGGGCAGTCGTTACGGGTAGTCAGAGGCTAGAAAGTCTAACAAGTAGACTAATAAATAGTATCGTATTACCTCGAGAAGGGTTGTGGAGATTTGATGGCAGTCATCGTAACATACTGATATTCAGCTTAAGCCGTTAGACTAGAAACCGACCCCAATGTCATTGTAAAAAGGCTCAAAAGAAGAAGATACTATGATGACAACAAGTGGGTTATTTTTGCATTTATTTGGCAGAGTCGTGTAGGAAACCAACGTGCAGAATTTTGTGCAATTGCCTTCAAAATTGACAAACTTCCTAAATAAACTTGTTAGATGACCCCCTTGGTGAGTGATATTTCAAAAAAAACTATCTCTTAGTCCCTTAACGTCATATATGGAATCTAAGTGCAGAATTTAATTTTTTACATAATCCAGTTTTTATGTTAAACCGTTAGCCACACAACTGTAACCACCGCATCCAATTTCATGCAGTAGTTTTGCGTGATGCGCGTACGAACATACATACAGACAGACAGACAAACATTATGTTTTGGTTTCTACTGCTGTTTTAAAGACTTATTTTTCTTTTATATGTTAAGGGAAAATTTACAATTTTATTTTAATATGTATAGATTTAAATACTTGAATCAAAACAACACAGTATATAAACTTCCTAACAGTAAGTATTACAGTACAATCAATCAAGACGAGCATAATCCGCATTTAAACGTACAATGTAACCGCTAACGATGTCTCTATGATATCACCGCGGTATTTCGAAATAATTACCTTTATGGCTGTTTGATTATACCCGAATTACATACCAATATACACATAACATTCAATCATAATATGAACAGAAAATTGTCTTTGTTGAAATTGTTTTATTTGTGCGAAAAACGTTGATATGTTTTTTGAGATTTTCTATATTATACTTCTTAACGTATTGCTTCATTGTTCTAATGAAATCTAGTGGTTGGCATATGTGACCTCTTGCCATATAGTCCTGGGTTCGATTCCCGGGTCGGGCAAAGTATTATTTGGGACAGAAAATTCTCAATTGCAGTATGGATGGTACGGATGGTCCGGTGGATGGCGATAGACTAAACCCCTGTTACATGGGACCTAAACTAACAGGTGATGTGGTTATTAAACACCTCTGCCACACCTCTTTGGGGTAATAGGCGGCATTATTATGTCATGTATTTTAGACAACTATTTAACAAGTATATATCAAAAATATGTTGCTGTTGCTTATTTGGTACGTGATCATATACCGCATACGCTTTGTCGCATAATTCTGTATGAGCATCAATCTTTTATTTATACTACGTAGCAAACGGACGTATAGTCCACCTGATGGTAAGTGGTAACTTTAGCCCATGAACATCAACAATCCACAAAAGCAGATTGAAGTTGCGTCGCTCCATCTGATGACTATGGTATATACCTCATATTCCAGTAATTTTCAGGCCTGATCTCAAAACCGGAACACAATAATGCAAGCACTATTATTTGGCGGCAGGTTAAAGGTGAGACAGTGGCGTTGGCGCCTTCGGACTTGTTTACAAGAGCTCTGCCATCATTAGATCTGAATAAGAGTTCTGACGAAAATTTACACAAAAAAGTGGACAAGTTTCTCTCCAAAACCAAATAATAATAATATTTACTTTCACTTTAACAACGTGACTATTATATCTAACGATGCAATAATATCTAAAGCAAATTGGAACAGAGAGATTACCACAATTTGACGATCTCTCCCAGAATACAAACTACGATTTGATTAATAGCTCTAATTTATCAAGTAATTGCGGCAAAGACACTGAACGACGAATATAATTCACCGATTACATTACAATGCCATTGAACATTCTTGTTGAATCTGATTGATTACGGTAAGATAATGGAAATTTCAGTATGCGCAATTTATGCTCCGATTCTGTACGGAGTCTGCAGAACGTAACGTGTCATGTTAAGCTCTAAATTACTTGAAGATAAACATGTTTCGCCAGGCAATGGAGAATTATTGCACATGTCAGTTTGATGTACACACATGTTTTGATATTTGTTTCCATAAAGTACGGCGCCTTCTTAAAATATTTTTAGAGTTAATGTAAAAACATTGGAAATTAATTCTTTCTTTCAGCTTTATAGTAAAGTTTGTAACATAAATAATGTTTTTTGTTTGCCATTTTGTGTTTTTTTTTTAATACAGCTAAAGCTACTTATTTGCATCATTTTTATATAAGCTTCAGAGTTTTCAAAATCTAACAATCACTTTCAATGGACGTAAAGTGCCATATACACATTATGTTATGTAATCAAAGGTAAACTTTTTTTTTACATTTTATAACTAGGATTTGGTATAATAAAGATTTATAAAACAAAAGAATATAAGTGGCTTGGATTTGTGGTGGAGGCAATACATTATTAATTAGCGTAAATGGACCTTGGACTTAAAGAAACTAAATATAGCATAATTTCATAAGTTTTTATAACTTATAAAATTAAGTAAACAAAACAGCGATTAGGTAATTCATTTACAAATAAGAAATGTATCCTGAGAAATGTTAACATTATCAAAGTAAATCACTAATTATATACTTACTTTTTTAATTTCAAAAGTATATCATGTTGTTTAAAATAAAAATATTTACTTTATTAAGTACGTTTACAGCATAATATTCACTGTTTATTCCGTTACCATTGTCAGCGTGATAAAGAATAAGTCCTCTAACTAAATGCTGTTACGCCTAGCTTTTAGTAATTGCCATATCAACAAAGAGCGTCTGTGTGAACGGCATTAATTTCACGAATGAGATACACTGTAATCATAACATGAATTTCTGTTTCGGTAATGCATTCAAATTGAAATTTCGCGAGACGTTCTCATTAATATGGGTATGTTTGTACAGGGAATGCTGTTTAGACTAAGACTTATCGATTTTGCTTAAGAACTACAGGTACAAACTGGAAAGTCTGGCTCTCATTCAGCCGCTCGTAGCCGACTGCTGGAAAAGGCGTCTCCCAATTTGCACCACAACACCCGGTCCTCCGCCTTCTGCATCCAGTCCCCTCCAGCGACCTGCTTCAGGTCGTCAGTCCACCTGGCAGGGGGGCGTCCTACCTTACGGTTGCCGAGTCGCAGTCTCCATTCCAGGACTCGTTCGTCAGCAAGCTTATTTTGCGAGCTATGTCGGTTACTTTAGTTCTTTGTCGGATGGCCTTATTCCAAATTTATCCTTCAAAGAAACTCCAAGCATAACTCGCTCCATAGCCCGTTGCGCGGCTTTAAATTTGTGGACTAGTTCAACCCTTAATGTCCAAGTCTCGGCACCGTAGATCATAACAGGTAAGACGCACTGGTCCAGTCTAGCTTATCATGTCTATAAATAAGATGCATGATTTTTTATACTACATTTATTAGTTTACTTTATGGCTCCGTTTAGGATTCATGTGTACCTTATCATTGATACATCTTGAAGCATAAATGTGCCAAATTTGGTATTATCTATATCTATACTTTATTGTCAGCCATAAATCTTAAATTTAATATCTTAGTATAAATTTAATTATTCCGAGATAAGCAATCTTAAAACCAAAATTAGAATCAATCTTATTCCATTAAATAAAGAGTCAATGAACTTTACACATACAATAAATGGATATTTAACACATTTACATTTAAAGTTGGTATCGAAATACGGTGTACATTTACGTCATCTTTTCCGGTAGGTACTTGAATACTATTACGTTTCACGTCTGTCAATAACACTTACGTTACTCCCTACACAAAGCGTTACGCGGTCTCATAACGCGCCTGAACTCAATTTGAGCCTCAATATCTTCATTCTCTCTTACGAAATTCCTGTCTGATTTATTACGTATCCATTCATTAGTCCTAAGTTAAAGTTTAATAATGATTTTAATTACACAATGGCCCAACACTTCATTAAATTGTCACTCATGATGGTTCTCGTAATGGTTGATGTGTTTCGTAATTTTATTGCGACTTGATGTAGTGACTTATTACCTTTTGGAAGCATTCATTTGTTAAATATTACGGCTAAAAGTATTCCTACTGCTTTGCTACGCATTTTTTCTTGTTTATTTTTAATCATGTATAGGTGTTTACGCTATATTTCCAAAAAAACAGACACAAAAGAAATGTAAACGTATTTTACCTCTCTATGACGTCACATCTTTTCATTATCGACCGAAACGAGTCACTATGTACCGTAAAACGTAGCCGTAAACAACGCCGCGTGTTTTTATTAAAATTCCTTTAATAATTTCGCCTCGTTTAACTCCAAGTGGGTCATGGGACTTGCACATAGTTGGCCGCAACACCACAGGCTTGCCGGTCACTCGCCCGCAAAAGGGGGTACGTCGAGAGATAGAAAATAGTTTTAAAGAGGACTCCATCGGTATTCACTGCGGACGGTGAACGGGAAGCCTGCCCTAGTTCGGATTTCAATTATCCACCTCAACCATTTGTTTTCTGAACGTAAAACGAAACAAACATCGAGGCACGGAATGTGTGACCAGAAAGAGCGCATATTTTGAGTGGATTTTATTAGACTTTATACGAGAATAGGCGAGGTAAATGTAGGTACAAGAGTTAGTTATTGGATTTTAAACCTAGATTCGATTGCCCTATTAATACTATTAAAAAAAATTAGAACCTTCCTGAAATGTACTGATTGGTGAGGTTACATCGTAAAACAACTTTCAGAACACACATAAAGAAGATGATGGTAGGCAAAAAGAAAGTACACCTATGTACTTGTGTTGATCTTTTTAGCATCGGCGGAAAGGCAAATTGTGATTACTGACACAGGTTTATTACTTTTGGCAGTAACACCATTTTAGGTTGTACAAGCCAATTTAGTTGCCTACATACTTTACGGGGAGTTGGCGTATAATAAAAACACCTTTATCTTCTAATATCACTTTTAAGCATTAGTAAGTAATTGGTATTCCATTTACCATATAGCTAAAGCAATTAGAAACGGAAACTGTAATAGATACAGGTGTCAGGAGACGCAGCTATCAAAGGGCGTCTGATTGGCGTAATTAAGTTATGAATTAACATCTAATAAATATAGACTACTCCGTTGACCGGAAAAATATTACCATAATGGTATATCTCCATCGAGATGACAATTAAATGCTCATCGTATGTGTTGTCTACCAACTTGCACTTGGCCTTATCCTTTTCATTATAACTTCTCATGATAGCAATTATTTTAAATTTACTTCATAGTTAGGAATTTCATATATCTACAAAAGGCAAAGGCAAAGGGTGCTGAATTTAATGCCTATTTGTTAAATGTAACTATGACAATATTTATGTCAAAGATATAGTAAAATCATATTTAATGTGTTTTTACAAACCTCATTTATTTTCATAGGTGGCAGAGTACCATTTCTTGGTATAAAAAAGTGGCAAATAATGTTCACTCAAATTCAAAGAATTATCTATAGGGTAGATCTTTTTCAATACTTGTTTACGTATCTCCATTGGGGAAATTCATTGTCCGTTTGTGGGTGTTAAATACTATTTGTCCACAAATCGCATTATCCATTCTCCTTTCGAGAAAACTGTATCAAAAGCAATTATTCCGGAGTCCTTTTTTCTAATAATTCAAGTCGACGGCGCTGTACGCTCAATTGTCAAACTTGTTTATCCAACTTTGAACACACTTGGAATAACAGTCCTTTGTTGACGGTTCTTTTGAGCCTTGCCGTGACAAACTCAAAGGATTTGCTCCGAATCGTGTCCACTTGAGATGGGAACATCTGTTATATTAAATTAAATGTCTTCCGTTGGCGAGGCTAAATATAAATTTATAATGTCAGACGTAAAGGTGTGCGGTACAATTTGCAATGTGGTGCGAATTGTTGCGTTTATTGATAGCGCTAAGTTACTGTTTTTATTGCCCTGACTTTGTAATCAAAATTGGTTTTAAGAATATTAATGAGCAAAAACTTTTAATGTTATATAGGTAACTTTAAAACTACGTAGTTAATAATGTATTCGAAGAGCTAAAATGTTCTTCAAGAAAATAATAATCAAATTTGGAATTTATCGGCAATGTGATTATTCGCGACAACTTTAGTTCAGCTTCCGAGAATCAAGTAATTGAATACACAAAAAGTAATAGTTGTCAAGTCTTAGAAAACCAAAGAATAATATTTAGAAAGACTGTCAAAGAAAGAGTATCAAAAAAGTAAATATTATTCTACAAACTGCCTATTATAAAAGAAAATATTGTTCTCCTATCTCCAAGTCAACTAATTAAACAAAACAAACAGTGGAAATTAGATTCTAATTAAAGGAAATGTTGAATGTTGAAATTTTACATTGCCTCGAAGCAAGCATTCATTAGTAAGTTAGCCGTGTCATTTCGCTTTGAACAACTCGCGAACACTCGAAAATGGCTAATATGTGGTAAGAAACCCAGTACGCACGCCGTATCACAACCAACCAAATGAAATTTTGCCTGAATGAAAATTAGATGGTGAAATTAATAATGCTCCCATTTAAGATGTTCAACAAACCGTGAACGAAAATAATACAAGCCCCTAAGTAAAGCAGAGTGAAAATGATAATATTATAGTAATTAAGAGCAAACTACCAGAAAATTTTGTCACAGAACAATGTTTTTGGTGAAACAATGGCATTAAATAAATATTGGGTGGAAAGACGTCCTGCTATTAAACCAAATAAAACTGTTCATTAAATTCCTGATTTATGCTTTCGCGGCTTTTATTCATTGCGTTATAAATTCAAGCTCGTTGGAGATTTTACAGCTGAGTCCCGGAGATTTAGCGCGAAAATACGTCGATTCCATTTCAGATCATCCTTTGAAAGCATTTGACTTGAAAATACAGATTAAGATTTTATACGCCTATTTTGTAATGATTTTTGGATAATTTTATGACTCGTTTGTAAATTTAATATTGCCTGTTATTTATTACTTAACATTAATATTGACTTTTTTTTTTGGTAAAATGTTTCATTGTTATGATAATATTCTCACACTGTTACCTTATTTAATTATTGAGCTTATAAATTTTATTGATTGCAAACAAATAAAATAATAAATAATATCTCACAACTTACACACAACGCCATCTAGTCCCAAACTAAGCAAAGCTTGTAATATGGGTGTACTAGAATAACTGATACTAATACATATATATGTACTTTTCTTTTGTAAATACATACATATTATACATAGAAATACCCAGACTAAGACAATCCCCCATGTCCATGCACGAAAAGATTTGTCTTAAGTGGGAATCGAATCCACGACCTCGGCGTCGCAGGCAGGTACACTACCCACTCCGCCATCCGGTCGTCAATAAGAAATAAAACATATCAAAATAAAAAAATAATAATAAATACACGTGGATCCTATGATATGGCAATTTCAAAGCCGCAACCTTATAGTCCCATAGTCCCCTAGGACGTTTTTGTTGCTTTTACCACATATCATCAAGTAGCGCTTGTAAAATTGACGTAAAATTCTACGAAAATTATTGAAGTAATGACACCTGACATTTGAGAACCATAAAAAATATTCCGATGACTGTTTGAACTTTAAAGGCTAAGTTATACGACTTGTTTATCCTATTTACGGAATGTTTGAAATGCTTTCTAAGCCATAGCTTTTTTAAAGTAAAACGGTGGGCGTTTATTATCCAATGAATTTTGCAAACTGACCAATACCAGTATAGTGAATGATTTGTCCAATGATTTGTTTGTTGGTGGGTTATTATTTTGACTCTACTCCTATTATCATCATCCCTGAGTATTTTGACTGACTTTTCTAATTGAATACGACTAATTGTATGTGACTGCCATTGAAGTGAGAAATTTGAAAAGCTTGAGTCGATAAATCCAAATATTAATTAGACTTGTGTTTCTGACTGCCATTTCTTAAAAAAAAGTCTTTTAAATTATGCTGTTTTCTCTTTGTCACAAAACATAACAAATCAATAAATACATATTGAAATTGTTTTCGTAGCAGTGACATCAAATGTATCTAATACTAATACTTAAAAGTTTCAAGAAGATATTTGTCTTAAATCTTATACAAACTTAATTAAACCAAAACCGTTTGACCTCATCTTAGCTAATTGCATTAACATATTCATCGTCGAGACATTCTTTTCATTATGACAAAACAAACAATATTAGAAGGTGTGTTAATGATAACTGATAACTATAAAGGTTGCATCATACTGAGCCATCTTAACTATTTTTATTAGTTCTAGTAAGAAATATGTGCTTAAATTTTAGTAATTAAAATAAACATTGTGTTTTATTTTTTTTTACATTTCTTTAACAGATATTCTAAATTATTGAATATGAAACTAATGAATGGATTTTAAAGCCGTTTAAAATACCTGTATTATTCGATTACTGAAAATAAATTCAAACAATAAGTTCATAACATGGGTTTACGAAAAATGTAATTGCGAACTTGCGTATGTTTAACGTTGCTTATCAAAAAAAAACAAAAGATTTCAAATAATTCGTGTCAACATTTATACTTTCGCTAAAAAACAATAAAATACCAAGTGTGAGACCAAACTTTAGAGAACTTTGTCTTTTTAAAGCAGAGTGCAGTTGCTTCACAGTTTATTTATTTACATACTTTGTAAAAACCCAGATTTTCAAAGATAATGTCTATCCCAGTAGTGGGATTAAAACTGAGGCAAAGAAGTTTATCAACTTTATAAGATAATATGAAAATAATTACATAATTATTTATTCTACAAATCAAATATATCTGAATCTAATCTAATAATTCGTTGGATGACCTAAACAAGGCCACAGATAACGCAATTACCGTGGCTACGTAATGGGCGGGGGTTGTATAAAACTTTGACCATTGAAACGAAAAGAAGAAGAAGAAGAACTTAAAATTCTTATTCTTCTCTTATGCGTCAAGTATTCATCCGGATCGCTTCCAATGCTGAACGTGCTCCAACGTGCCACGTTGAACGGCAATGCTAATTTTACAAACGGAAGTGAAATAAATCTACTTTTTAGTTTCCAAGATAATCTGTCAAAAGGAAACATAAAATAAGTTGATATGCAATAGTCAAAGATCGACATGCATTCCTTTCCCAGTAGGTCTGGTTTATTCTAGGTTTGACCATAGCTTCTGGCCCTTGACTAAAATAGTTTTCAGGCAAAAGTCGAATTTAAAATACTCTGTTCCGGGATTTGCCTAGTCGATCTTAGAAGAGACAGACAAACTCGGTCAAACGTTGCCTGTACTGTCGTTGTTTGTTTAACATGTTTAACACGTTCTAGAAAACAGTTTTTTCAAGTGCAAAACGTAGCTTCCTATGTGAAGCAACCCTATATAATCATATGAAGACGCTAACCTGTCCACACTTCATAATTTATTACCATCTTCCTCAATTCCAGGTAGAGAAAGTATTAAACAAAAAAGGTTGACAAAGAGCAAATAAAGCCCACTCATTGTATGAGATGCTCCATTTTACGCCGTACTTAGGACTTTTATCTTGAATTAATATTTGGAGTTGTTGTGACTGGTTGAAAGATTGTTTGTTTTAAGGTGAAGATAAAATATTGCTTAGGTACTAATCTTCGAAGAATCTTAAACATACTTTCAATAATACAGTAATGGCCAGGATTCGAACTCACGACCTCTCGTAAGCTTCGAATATAATTATTTGAATATGGTAAATAGTCCAAACATATTAATCGCTATCATCCCACTCATATGATTTTACTTCAAAATACTTTTCTCTACTTTTATTTTGATAATAGAACCGAACCACATTTCACCCCCTCACAAAACAGACATATCCCGTTACTTTAAAATCACAGTCACTGTGACTGTAAAAATAAAGCTCTTTGAATAATATTTGTTTTCAAAGCGTTTACGCAGTTTTAGTGAATAATTAACCTAACACAATATTTATCCCAACATTAAATTGGTTGTGAGTTAAACAGAAGGTAATTAATTTGGTTATATTACTGTAATTGTTGTTGGGTAAGAACATTAAAACGAGTTGGTTGTGATTTACATGCGTATAATTTGAAAGGAAATTGTTACAAAAAACATGGTTTTGTATTGGAGGTTCAAGAGAAAAGTAGTCCCCGGCTATATGGGCGAAGTCTCAATGCGGTGCTGTGATTTGCGAATGTAAAGTGACGTGTGCGTGCGAGTAGTATGTATGTGAGCATGCGTGTGGAGTGTCAGTGAATGCGTTTGGTTGCTAGTGGAGTGTTTTTAAAGTGGCGCGAACATTGTATTTATTTCAAGTGAAACTTAGGTTCCAAATTTGAACAGCACAGTTTAAGGTAGGTTGAACAAGATAGACTTAACAAAAAAACACTTTAAAGTACTTGCAAAAAAAGGTATTAATTAATATCTTTAATTTTTAAAATATCTACTAACTGCAAGAAAATGTTTAACTCAAAAATTGCTCTGCAAAAGTAACAATCATAAATAGCAAGTTACATGAGCACAAAATTTACTCAAAATTAAGAATGAGGTACTTTAGAGATTCAAAGCAATGAAAGTAAATATTACCCAAACGTCAAGAATGAACCATAATTTACACAAGACAATCAAACATACAGCGCGTCGTTAAACAAAAACTCTGCTATGACGCCTATGACGCATACAGAACAATTCCTTATTAAAAATGTTAATGTCTTCGTCAAAACTCAAAATTTTCTCTAAAACAATGAAGACGTTAGTCATTAAAATATGCAGTTATCGTGTGAAAAATCACTCGCAACGCTTCCATCAGCGTTGAATTCAAGCCATGTAATTTAATACTTTCTACTTACTTAAATGCTACATTCAGAGAAATAATTACACGGTCTACGCTTATCTGACGAAATTTTGACAGCTCAATGTGGGTTTGGCAAAACATTACGATGTTATACGGACAGGAACAAAGCTACCGATGAGAAGGAAGACAGCGTTTATATCAGACTTAGTAATGAGACGGGAGACGTGAGTTTTGAAATCTCCCTGTCTCGAATCGAGTAAAACAATAAGTAAACAAGAAAGGGTTCAGTCGGCTTTTAGACACAATATTATGATGGAGCGAGTGATCTTTATGGTGGAATGGATGGATGAGGAAACGTGATGGAGTGGCGAATAGAACTATTAATCGATGAGGGTGAGCCCGTAATACTGTGAAGTGGTAAGATAGGTGACACTACACTGGATGCGGAGAACAATGCTAGGTTTATTTCGAAAGCCGTGCAATCTTATCGATTATAAAGTTATCGACAATTAGTGATTCAATTATTTAGATTAAAAAACTGAAATTAAGTTGTCACAAAAACGTACCGTTAATTAATTTCATAACATTTTTTTCTTAATGCATTTTTTCGAGAATATTACACAATGATAGTGCGTTATTGTATAGCTTAGATCTTTTTTCTTTCTGTCGGAAATTAACGGAAACAAACAAAATAACTTAAAGACGAAATTACCAGTAGAAGTTAAAATATAACAATATGAAATGCTTACAACCAATAATATTAATAATAATTTCACGTAAAGTCCTTCATTAACCAAGTATTTACCATCGATTTACAAACAAGAGCTTTTGTATGTTAAACAATAATAAATATTTGTAAAGCTGGTTACAATGCGCTTTAACATAGTCATTAAATATAATGACTTAAATAAAATGCCTGCGGTATTATTACCTGCTTTGGCTCTTATTTAAAACAGAGTTTATTGACCTAGGTTTAATGTTATTCACGTAAAATGTTTCGACACACGCAATAATCGTAAAATGGATCATTTATAATCCTTACAAATTAAATAACACCAATTTATATTATTATTTTCAACCACTGAATAAAATCTACCCAGTTTTGACAGTAAGCATTATCAATATGAATGATAAGCACGGAGACAGACACATTCGTCTGTCCGAAACGTTATGAAGAAGGTTTAAGAAAAGAAATCAAAATATAAAAACCTCATTTCATATAACATTTCTGAGCTCTCAATGGAAACAGTAGATGTTACTGCTGTCAGACTACTGACATTAATGTCTTAATCCATAAAACGTTTTTAATTTACTAAAATAAAATTAAGTCAATTACTTTATAAACACTTTTTTCTCAGTTTACAAGCCAGTGGGCGTGAACCGTAAACCAAAAACACCATTAAAACAGTCGGCAAGAACAAACATTGAGAAGTTCCTACCATTCTTTAAGCATGCATATTTTCTACTACTTATGTAAATTAATTCATAATAAATATTTTGATTCCACCTTAACGAGTAGTTCAACTTCCATCGCTCGTTCGAATCTCGTTAAAGCTGAATATAAACTTATATTAACATAATATTGTTATTTATTGCAGAACCCTTTATTATTCTATGTTAAGTTGCTAAATAAGTTGCTTGATTTCCATGTTGGAGAATGGGAAACGGTGAATCTGCTGTAATCTTATGCAGATTTTGGATATACTCTAGGCAATGTTGACTGAGCCTTATCTAAAGGTAGCCATCATAAAAACTACTGTTGATTTTACTAATGGTGTGGCGGTTAAGTGGTCAGTAATTTGATGGTGCGTATTAAAGGTTAATATCTCTTATACTGTCTAATTTGCAATTTTACTCAGTGAATTTATTACTATCGAAATTATTTAAAAAAGTAAATCCACAACCTATATGCAAGTGTTGTACCAAAAACGGTTCATGGAATTTAAGTGCCAAGCACTGTTAAAAACGAACCGTATTTTATATCCATATTGTAGATACATCAACATATTTGTTTAACAAAAATACACGAATATGGTAACAGAAAAATGACACAGATTTGCATGCAGTATAAAAATATTTTATGCAAAATTGTAAAAAATACGTACATAATACATTCGTATCCTTTTGAATAAAAACTTGAATTCGAAACAGCCTTAAAATAAAAGCAACGAGGCCTTTGTTTGATTGACAGTGGAGCTTGTTATGTTCTCTAATTCACTGCAAAATGTGGTATTTGTTTTGACAAGTGTGTGAGTGGAAACGCTCACTTTATTTTTTTTAATACGACGAACGTTGGATTTGAGGCGTCGTGATTTACGAATACTCTTTTCTTGTATGCTTAATATCAGTATAAACGCAACCTAAGTGTATTGTTAGTATCTTATGGAAGCATGTTATATGGCCCACGTGTTTCATAGATTTTCTATGAGTGGCGAATAAAAAAAGAAGATAAATGTACTTTGTGATAGTAACTTATCATAGTATAAGATTGATTAATCGTCCGTGCCATTTTCTAATTACATTTGGGTCGGCTTTTCTTATCTAACGGTTTAGCTGATTATCAGTATTTTTTTCTTGAAACCATTGCCATCAGAGCTGCACAACGAGGTACGAGTACGTGGTGATTCGATACTCTTTGTTAGACTAATTGTCAGATTTTCTAGCCTCTTTCTACCCGTAACGACTGCCATAGATCTTCACATGTAACCGGTACGGACGGCTTATCGTGCTTTCCGAGGCACCAAGGAAAACTCGTATTGTTAAAATGGTCACCCATCTGCGGCCGGCTGTGGTTAGCATTGCTCAACCTATAAGGTGGATCGGTCCACGCTGCTACGACTTAGCCACGACCTCCTTACGAAACTTTTTATAGTAGGTTATAATAAATAATATGTAGTTTATCAAAACTAAAAACACGCTTTTAAAGTACTTCTAACTAAAAAGTGAAGTTAGAAGTACATACTTTAAAAGCGTGTTTTTTAGTTTTTTTAAACTATTATTTATTTTCTACTTTTTAGTTTGGTTTATTTATAAGAGCGTTTTTTTTTATTTAATTTGTTTTTATTTTTTTTATCGAATTATTGCATTGTCGTCGATCTTTGACAGATGTGCAAAATTTTAATGAAATCTGTCCGTTTCACGTGGGTCAAAATCGAGTCCAAAGGAGTCGGTTACATACATACATACATACAGGTGAAGCTAATATAAGCGTGTTAAAAACAATATAAAATGTTTATTATGCTGGGCGTTATGTTACCGTGACATGTGTTTAATTTGGTATGTGTAAAAAAAACGTTTATACGTAAATATACACATACATTACATACCTGTAATATTACGGAAGGAAACAACAGATTGCATTTATTATTCATTTCCAAGCCCCTTCGACAAACATGTCATATCAAACATAACTGGCCAATCAAAACAAAACCACAATTTCAAATGACTTTATAAGAAACAAACATAAGCCCAGAAGTCGTGGTCATGTTTGTCCAATATAATGGTCCCAATGTTTGCGTTGGGTGATTGATGCCGGCCTCCATAGGTTAATGGATCGATATCCGTCGAACGTCTAACTTATCCTTAGGACCTTGGTGTAGTTTCTGTTTGTTTGTTACACCCGTCTACTATAATGTGTGCTAACGATGCCTATGTATTGGTGAAATGGTGATGAATGTTTCGGTACTGAATGCAGAGGCTTGAGCATGGCTGCTAGTCTATTATTTGGTGGCCTCATTGTATTAGCTGATTATGACATAACTTTTCTATAGTTTATCATCATAATTATTAGATCATTCTAAAAATAAAGACGTGAGAAATAAAATAGTATACGGTGTTTAGTAAAACAACTCAAGACATTTTCCGTTGCCTATACAATTTCTTTCACATTAACAACACACAAATTATGTTTTATATTTCCTGTTTATAAATAGGTATCAAGTATAAAATGTTAAAATAACATTAATTAATGAACAAAATATTTCACAATTAGACTTTTGTACCTAATTAAAGATGTGTGAATCTAAGTGTATGCATACATCCTAAAACGTTCTGATTTTTTATAACCTAACATAAAATTAAGATACATCTGCCATATGCATATTTTTTAAAAAAATATGATTTATTTAGTCATAAATCATAAATTAAAAAAAATATCAATGGCGTTTTAAAAAAGCACTACCAAATATTGAGCGTAGGTGCTAATTGGATTTGACGGTAGCAAAACATTGAAGGACGTCGTACAACATTTTAGTATTATAAAGATGGCCATCGTGTCGGTTGCTACCGTAAACAGATTTTTATTCTAGCAATAATTTGAGCAGTCATGATTTTTAAACCATTTAAACCATTTATATTTTTTTCTGTAGACACTTATTTGGAATTTAAATAAAATTTAAAATAGTAGTTAGGATAAGTTAAAATGTCAGTGTATAGTCGAAGAGAAGAAGGCGTGTAATTTACACCAATATACAAATTAGAATGATTTTATTGTTTGTTTGCTTATACTAAAAATTCTTCGAATCTTCTGCACCGATCGTAATGAAAATAGGTATGAAGATAGTTTGATAAACCCGGCATAATATGGGCTATTTCTTATCGATGTACCACGCGGACCGAGCCGCGTGTAGAAGGTATTATATAATATATTTAATATTAGTTTAGTTTTAATTTTAATTGTTGTAATAATCACATTATTCATGTCTATAATTATTGTAATTAAAGTAATTTTTTTAATAGAAGTACATTATTATATTTAGAAGAATGAGCAAAACATTACTTTTTGGCACTGACATTGGTAACTAATATTTATATTTTAGGTCGAACTATCAAAACATTCAAATCAACAAAATATTTGCACATTTAAACAAAATTCTACATGAAATTGCTCTGATTGAAAATGTTTGATCAAAGAGAAATGAACATCAACATTTTAAACTCCATTGATTCGGCATTGATTTGTTTCTTCACGAAATTGCTTACACTTACTGAAGTAAGAAGTTGGTACAATATTCAAATCAAAACTTGATTCATTAAAATTTCCTAATTCACTTAATTGGGATGATGACTGAGCCCACCGAAGTAATAAAATAATAATACCTTATCAAAATATAGGTAAACAGAAACCAAATGCAAACATTTTTAGTTACATACTATAAGTCAAACTCATCTTATGATCATTCAAATTTACATGGGCAGGTTCATTTTTACAATTTTTATGGAATTACCCACACAATTTTCAAATAATTTTGTAATAAAACCAAACAAAACGGTGACGTCTATGTAGCCGTTTGTTTGGAGCGTTTGGACGATTTTATTATAAATGTTAAGTTAAAATTTTATCTCAGGAAGTTTATATGATATAAAAGGAATTATTTTAATAATGTTTCTCATATTGAAAGGTCTTTCAATTACACACGAAAATAACAATTCATCATCATGTCTATTAGACAAATTGGGAAATTTAACTGCTTTAATAAGTACGAGAGACTTTTTATTTTTGTAGTGGTTTTGCGTTCAAATCGGGACAGCCACAAATCTATGTCATTTGACAAGTATTTAATTATTTTAATACTAGTTCAATTTTATTTATTTGCCATACTATTTAGAACAAGATTTATATATTATATTTTGCTATTAAATGTTTAAGAACCATTAACATACATGGTGGATACGACATAGCAACATTTATTAAAACCACAGTTTCAAAAAGATTTACGTATGCCCAGCAAATTGAACATTGAGATTTCAGTATAAAACATACAATCTATCATATTCTTCTTCTTTCGTATCGATGGCTGCAGTCTTATTCTCATGGTGTTGACTTGCCATCGTGGTGAAAGGATTCGCCAGTGTGCTTGATGGCAATTTGCAGACTACCCAGGGTGCGCCGGACGTAGGGGTTGATTGTGTACGTCGCTCAGGGAGGCTCCTTTCATCTATCCTATTAAGTTTCATTTATTTATATTTTAAACACATTTTTTTATCATAGAAGTAGACAGCTTGTCTACAATATTGTCCAATAACTGAAAAACAATATCTTGAAAGTTATTTCAACGACTAGCGCAGTATAATAAAAAAAAATCGCATGACACTAGCTAGACTGATAATAGTTTGTTGCACCCAGCCGTTGTTTCAAAGTAGGCATAAGGCTGCGTTTTATCAAAGTTTTGAGTTGTTTTCTGTTTTCTTGTACGTGGTAGCACTATTACTATGCTCTTGTTTATGATAAAATAATTAGTACCAATAATTATGAGCTGTGACAAAACATGCATTATATTATTATTATATTTTGATTAAACAATAAACAATGTTATAGTCACTAACAATATTGTTGAATATTTAAGCTCTGGGATAAATTTTCAAGAACTGTTACTATAAAAAATAATATGAGCAATGTTTTAACACTCATGACAATATGGTAATAATGCCACCACAATTTTTACTAACCGGTCCTAGATACTAATTATACCAGTCAAAAATACCACGCTCTTTAGACGATATTTTTTTTTTAAATGAACTTATTTTCTTCAGTTCACCAGCCTATCGGTTTTTAATAAGAAACATTTTAGATACTGTGCCGAGGTATTGCACAACCTTATTCTGCCGTTCTTATGACACCATCGGACTACAAGACAAACGACAATTGGGCATCGTTTCATGTTTCGCATGAGTACAGTACAGGTGACTCTAAAACAAAAGTAAAAAAGTATCCCATAAGTCGGCGTGCTCTTCCGTAGACCGTATTATAACTACCATCAGGTGAGATCGTAGTCAAACGCGTGCTTATCCACTAAAAAAAATCGTTTTTACAAAATTCAATGTAAATACAGCCTTGGTGGTGGCGATAACCAATGCCTACGCACTCAGGCAATGGAGACGTCTCGATGGCGATGTAATGACCACTACACTTTTATCTATAATCTCAGACAGTTTCTTATACGATCTACAGATAGCATTCCGAGATACGTGCAGTGACGTGCATATTTGGAGGCTTATGCTCTCTCAAAGGTAGTATTTGTCTAATGGATTTTGGACTACAATTGACCAGTCATCATCCCTTAAGCGGACCGCCAAAAAAGATGGAAATGGAAATGTTTTTGCAGTTTGTATTAGTGGTAGTAAAATTTTTTAACGAAAAAAATTTAAAGTGAGGTAATGGATGAATGACAAACAGCAGATTCTTTTGCTAATTGTATGTAGCCTACTTTGTTTCGTCATTAAAAATCCTTATTTAAAGTGCATATTATTGTCATTGGCGATTTAATAAAGTTGGTTGATCTTTACTAAACTACGATATTTTACTGAAGTTCTTATTAAGAAATCATTTCAAATCCAATTTTTCTTTAGTTTTCTTGGCTATTTTAAAAGTTATTTATGTTATCTATCGCTTAGTATGTTTTAGTAAATAATTTACTATACTGAATAAGTATATACGTTAAGATCTACCACCACTACTTGATTAAGCGGTGAAACTTTTCTTCATTTGGCATGAACTAGTTTCTGAACACTTAATGTGGTGACTTATTCGTGCCAAAACCCGCTTTATGAGATGCCAAGCGATTCTAGTTTAGCAAACACTTACATTCTGGGATAAGGACGTCCAAATTTTAGTTTTACTGCTTTCATTTAGGGAGCACTAAAGCACAGGTGAGAAAATTGGACAGTGCAATAACGTCGTAGTGAATTTTCATTTACTAAGAACAAGTTAAGAGAATGTGTTCAAAACTGTAACAGCGCACGAAATTGGATGTCTCTAGATGTTTGTTAGATTTTCGACCCAAAAATGGTTTTGAGTTGATGTAATACATGAATGATAAAATTAATAATAACAATATACTCACCGTAAAAAAGGTTTAAGCCTGAATTTACAAGCATAAAAAGGAAACCTATTAATCTTACACATACAATAACAGCTAGGCGTTACATTGCTGCAAACCTGGGAAAGGACATGGACTTTTTACCGCAATCACCTAGGCTAGTAACTGCTGGCTGGCATACAACAAATCACTGTATAATACATCTAAAACTATTTTAGCTACAGATATTTTGTTAAATCTAATCCAAAGTTGCATAACATAACATAATATAAAATCACGCCTATATTACCCAGAAGGGTGTGGACAGAGGTGATCAACACCCACATTTCACCAGTTATGTTTAGGTCCTATAGGGTAGGGAGTGAGCCTATCGCCATACACCGGGTACAATTCCAAATCTGTACTGCTATAGTGAATTTCCTTACGGCAAGTTCATGACCCGGGAATCGAACCCAAAACCTCGCAGTGAGAGGCGCATACCCTAACCACTAGACCATCAAGGCAGTTGCACTTTGTATAAAATAATGCCTCAAAGCCCACAGATAAGATTGTAAGCGCTCATACAAATTGTTTCCAGAGCATTTACATTTGAATCTGGTTCGGTAAGAACATTAGCCGCAATTGCAACACTTGTTTATTATCAAGACGATTATCTTAAAGAACATGTTTTATTACTACTTTTCTAGAAACTTTTCTGCATAATACTTGCAGATTTAGACCTGTTTTGTTGTGACAGTTATGAGAAAGGTGTCTTTTGATTTCTTTGCAAATTTTTTCGTAAATAATTTTAGGTCAAAAATGTATCTAAATTTTGAAAACTCTTATAAATGACATTACGCAATTCTTTATATTATAGAGGCTGAGTAAAATCTTTGATAGTTCATATTTAATGGACAGAATTATATTTTGAAGGGGGCTATTGTAATTTATGATTAAAAAAAATTACCAGTTGGTAAGATTTTTTGTTTGTAAACCTCCTCCGGTTTAAGTCGGTTAAAATTGTCCGCAAATGCATATGCGTTGTAGAAACAGAAATGTTTTGGATATAATAATATTAAATTATTTATTTTAACATACTTACGTACGTAACTAACGAACTAACTACTTTAAAGGGTAACAATAGCTTTAAACCCAAATTACGTTAGCATGAAAACTCGGCTCTTGGGAATACACCCTTAAAATAGTTTTGACATTGCAACAACGCTTGCTTAGTAGTAAAAAAGTCATCTTACTAACTTTGCTTTCACTTACAATTTTATTAAAACACGCAAACTCAATTACTTGTATTCAGACTTGTGGCCTTTTAGTCCTTATGATAAACATCTAAGTTTGTTCAGATTCACTTTATTATTTTTATTTCTTAGACATAGAGGTACGTGCTTCGAAACTTGGTCTGTATTTGTTGTTACAAGTCTATCTTATTCTCATTTCTTTATTTCGTATTTGGATCTTCTAGTCACAATAAAATGGTTTTTTTTTTTTTTTTATAAAACGTTGCTGGCACTTTTACATGTTTAGGAAATATTCTTGTTGAGAATAAAGATGTTCTATAAAGATGAAAAGTTGATATATAAATAACACACACAATCAAATAACTTTTCCACTATAGAATTTACTGGTGGTAGAGCTCTTGTGAATGAGCTCGAGTGCAGCAGCACCACCGTCTCACCTTTAATCAGCTGCCAAATAATAGTGCTTCCATTACTGTGTTCCGGTATGGTGGTGAGATCAGGCCCTGAAATTACTGGCACATGAGGCATAACACCGTAGTCCTCAGCTGCAGCGACGCATCTATAATCTGCTTTTGTGGATTGTTGATGTCCATGGGCTGTACTTCACTTAACATTAGGTGGACTACACGTTCGATCGCTGAGGGCGTAGTAAAAAAAAAAGGAATATAGAATATATAAGCTATAGAATAAAGCACTACAAAGCATAGAAACGCGTGGGAGTTCTAAACTTTTTGATTTATGTTTTTAATTTTTACTCTCTCGAAACTCGGAAGATTGATTAACTTTTCAAGCAATTTCCTAATAAAATGCATTTTTACATTGAGGTCGGCTACTAGTCTAACGGATTCAGCTGAATATTAGTATTTTAGGAGCGTCTGCCTTCAAAAACTCCACATTCCAATAATTGTTAGACTTTCTGGCCTTTGACTACCCGTAAATCTTTACGTGTGCCATAGATCTTCAAATGACAACCGGGACCGACGCCTAAACGTGCTCTCCGAGGCACGGAGGAAAACAAGCTATGTTAAAATGGTCACCCATCCAACTGCTGACCGCAGTTAGCATCGCTTGACCTTCAAAGTTGATCGGTTCACGCGGCTTAAACTTAGCCACGAGAACCTAGAACATCAAGACTAAAAAGTCTTTAAACAAACTTCGAAAATACAAAATGTTTTTTTTATGACCATTACTGTTCTAGTTCACCGATTACTCAACGCGTCAAAACGTATTCTATTAGGAAGTCGTCGCGAGTAAAAAACAAAACAATTTATTCTATCTAAAACAATCAGAAGCAACCAAAAGAACAAAAAGTCACACTTAATTTGTATCTGCTGTGAAGCATCAAAATTAAAGAGGCAACGTCAACAGTACATTGATCCCAAACGGAGCAGCGTCGGACCGCATCCGGTAAATAATTAAAACTTTTACAAGAACCAGTGAAATGTGGAAGAAAGAAATAAATTTTCTACCCGAACGCACACTTTCGTTTTTATCCTTCAAGCTTCTGATTTATACTCAAAACTTATTTGCCGGCTGTCCAAACAAACTCAAGCTACATTTGACTTTATCCCCCAAATAATAGTCTCCAAATTCTCAAATAGATAACTTAGCAAATCGCAAAATGAAATGGCCTAACGTTGGTATTGAAATGTTCAGTTTTTGCTATATCCGAATTATCTGACTTTACTGACACAATTTCTTCTCATTTGAAGTCCAAGAAATCCGTTTCAATTTTTTGTTCTTATAACCATTACTTTATCTCTATGGATGGATATCTATTAAGGTATCTTTTTAAACAATTCGGCCTCATTAAATTAAAATCAGGAACTGAAACTGTATTTATTAGGGCGTGAATTTCCCCAAGCAAACCATAGGAGAGATTAGAGTCCAGAGGAAATTACTGAGGAATTACGGTGGCTGGACTTAGCCGAGCTTAGTCAAAGAGAAGTCGGGATTCAAATAGAAATAGAAATCCTTTGATCTATAAAATATCACTGGAAAGCAATATTGATGAATCGTGAAATTCCGGTGCACTATTACTTTGGTATTAAAATAATATGCAAACGCTTTTATACGACAATATTTTGTATTTAATGACAGCATTTTATTTCCTTTCAATCGGTATTTAATTTTACGGATAAATAAACTTTATGTTTGTATTGACAGACAGTATATTAGTTATTTCCTGCAAGTAAGAGTTGTAGGTAAGAATTCTAGCTTTCTATTAACGCAACATGTATCCGTTCTTTTTTATTTATTGATAAGAAACAATAATGTTTATTTTAATTATGTACTTTCTCTAAACACTTTTTGTGTCTAATATATTGAAGTGGTAGACAACCAGTCTATAGTGACACCGTCTTATATAATCAATCACGTATAGAATTTTTATGTTTGTACACCACCCATTTATTATAAGGTTAATTAGAACAGTAGTTATCTTTAATATTAGTTTTAAATAATAATATTAAAATCATTGAGTTTGTTTAGAAAACGTGATATTCTTTTTTTGTTATTTTATTTTTTGGAAATTAACACTGACCACGTCTAAAATTGTATTTTCAATAAATACCCTTATGTCGCATCTACTCTGTATATTACGGCATGATAAAGATTAGTTGTGTGAAGGCAGCTGCAAGTCTGGTCTTTCTACAAGTATAGACATGATTTTCTTGATGTTTTAGACGCCACGGCAGCTTTGGCAACCACGGATTACAGCGCTGCTGGTGGCTATCAGCAATGATTAGTACCGCAGAATTTTATTCGAGTGCTCGCCATTATTTTCTCACTTGTTTTTATGTTAAGTTTAATTTTACATTAACATTCTATCCTTCATAAGATAGTAACAAATGGATGAACGTGACGTCACGTAATGACGTATCATACAGTTGAGAAATTTAGGGATCTGGTAAGAGGTTACCGTAGCTGGATGGCTAAAGCGGCTGCCCGGTGTGCAGTAAGGTCGCAGGTTCAAATCCTGCCGGTCCCATATCTTTTTCAACTGTTTCTTAGTATAATTTTACATTGTATTGTTTTGTGTGCGAAATAAAATAAAGACTATTCTTTTCTATTCTATATATTATGTCTCAGTGCATATTTCATCCACATTTAGGTTTCATATCACTCTTCAATATCCACGTCAAGATTTGTTCAGCAAATAATGAAACGTTCTCTTATTTGCAAAAGTACATTATATCAGCTCGTTTATTTACATAAAGTGAAATGTATCACCATTTTTAATGCGGGCTTGGACATAAATACGTACAGGAATATAAACCATACCTTACTTTACATAAGGTTTAATATGCTTAAAACCGTTCGTGAAGACTTTGACAGTATAAATTTTGCCTTCTTCATAGCTCTGTTGTTATTCATGTCGTGTACCTATATTTCACTTCCTTTATTTATAAAGATAAAACTTTTTTTTAAAAATTTCAATCGTAGTAATTTCCTGTATCAATTTGCAAGGTATTAGATAAACACTGATAGACAGGAACTTTTATCCAAGCCATCTATTTTGTACACGACGACGCAAATGTTCACTATGTAATAAAAGAGTTACTAGCCCAGTTGTTGGTAAGTGATAACTTTAGCATTTATTATGCGTATAAATTCACAATAATAATATAATAATATGGCATGTTAAAATTAATCGTGAATCATGAAAAAAAAAAGAATTAATAAAATGATTTGTGTAGGTAAAATAAGTTTATTTTGGCTCGATAGATAGTGACGTACCAAATCAATAAAACGTGGGTTTTGTTACCATGTCACCTTTAAATAGAAATGAGATTTTTTTTAATTTTATGAACGCCGAGGTTCCCAATTTCAGCTGCCGCACCTGTCGCTGGACACTTGGAGCTGACCCTCTCATGAATCGCCAGGAGTCTCATTTGAACTAGGTGTATCGAGCAGCGTTAAACTTTAGAGAGGCTTCCGATGGATGTATGACCACTGGACCCAGATTCCACCCAAGACGTCGCCCTTAATCAGGGGCGATGACTAACCCCGTCAGAAAGGGGCCTAGTTCCAGACTGGCCTCCTCCTTCCTTCTACAGGATGGAAACCAAAGGATATAGAAGTCTACTTATAACTGGTGACATCTATTAGTTGAGTGTTGAATTTCTCGCCTACGGACCTCGGAATTCTTTCATGGCAGACTCGTCTTTTTGGAAGCTCGGAAGCACCGTGGATTTTTTTATTGTGTCACTAAGCTACGTCTTTGCCCTATAAATAATGAAATATTATGAAGAAATAAGTTTCTGCAAAAATATTTTTGAGTATTTAATATGACAAATATTTTTTTGGTTTTCTTAACAAAGTTACATATAAAATATTTTTCGTATTTTTTTTTAAATTCAATGATTTTTGCTGATACGAACTGTAGTGTGACCAAAACACAATAGCATATTTGTGGTTATGCATAAAGAAATTCACGGTACATTACCATTACAAACAACGTAAAGGTGCGTGCATACAGGATTACGGCCGGTATCGAATTACCGCCATAATTGGTCGAACCTTCACCGTTGAACGTCGGCTAATGCAACAATTTACGCATCAGCTAATCTGCAAATTGGTGCTGCTTTGTCGGCAGCCTGGCCGTGTCGTCGGCCCGCGTGTCTGCAACCCGCTTTATATTGGTCGGATTACATTGACGGAAGTAGCGGGCAGTTAATTTTATAAGTGGACTCAATTTGTCAAAGTAGTATGCATAATCTAGTTGCATACAACATACAACTTGTAACGGTGCTTTCTTGGCAATATAAAAAATACTATATTATTATTGTTTTATTGAATAAGTCAATGATATAATTATAATTATTATCAATTACGGGAATCTGCAAATTGGTATTTGTGCAACCAACTTTATTTGGTTGGATTTTAATGATAGAAGTAGCAGGCAATTCAGTTTAGTTGTATTATAGTATAATTAGTAGTCCCTACAGCTACGTGAAATTGAACGTGTAACAGTATTTCCTCGGTTATCTGAAAAACCTAGTTAGTTTATTGAAAAAGTTAATTACACAAGCAACGTAAACACCCAAAAGTAATAGCGGTAAATCTATTCAAACGGTTTACGGAGCCTGTTTTAAACAATTTCTAAAATCTCTGTTCAGTTATTTACAGCTTTATAATACAAAGTTTATAGCTTTACTTTTAAAATTATCGGCTATACGTATAGCCGATAATTTAAAAACTTTACTATTTAATTTTACAGCATATTTACACCGACTTGTAAAATACATTATCAGGTACAAATTAAAACGCAATATAACTAACATGTTCATAAATTACCAAGTGAGGTACCCATAAATACCATAAAGATTCTAAATATAAACAACTTTATTTTAATCTAATCTGAAACATGCTCTTTTCGGACGGCCTGGTATTAGGGGCACCGTCAATATGTAGCAATGCCCTTAATCAAGCGCATACTATTATCAGCTCTGCAGTCCAACTCAGAAGCACTTCGCACACAAGCTGTGAGAGGTGCATTCATCCTCCTGCATGACAAGGAACCTGCCATATTCAACATTTTGTCAAGATATACTTGTCCCACGGCTGCAGGTTTGTATTATTATTAAATATAATTATATTAAATATGCAAGCATTAAGAAAATTTTGTCTTAATGATATCTTTTTGCCTTGTCTAGTCTAGTGGTTTGCGTATGATAATCGATTCCCAGGTCAAAAAAAAGTGTTTTTTGACATTTTTCCGTCAGAAAATTCTCAATAGGCTCACCCCCTTTCACATGGAACTTAAATTACAGGTGTTTAACACCTCAACCAAATTCTTTTGGGTACTATAACCGTGATGTTATTATGGTATTTTATTAACCTAATTCAGATATAAAATTAAAAGTAGCAATTTCATCAAATACATTTTTTTAATGAAATGGAATTCATTAAAACTAAATCACGGAAGTGCTTTATAAATAAACCGTTGTTCTCAACAACAACGAGTACCATTTGGTATTGCAAATATTTATTGACTTCTCAAAGCAGCACGGGCTACAGAGCGCATCATTGTTTAGCTACAAGGGAGGTCTGTGCTACAGACAATGGTATCTGTTACTCTTTATTCCACCTTTAGAGGACTGAATATTTTGTTGTGCTCTTCACAATGTGCGCTTTTCAAATATCTTTCTGTTATGATTCGCTACGTAACGAATGTTCAATCTTTGTGATTCTTTCGATTCATTATCAAAATAATGAATCGAAAAAGCAGTTAAAATGTTTGAAAAACGTGACGTATATTTTAATCGATATTTATTTCGATTGTGTTGATAATCTGCTGCTTGGTTGGTACTAATAAAAATTAAATTACACAGATGTATATTTAGTTGCAATTTAAGCCCCAGAATTAAATAATACGGTGATTACATAAAAGGAATGGTATACCTTACATTACTTTAGAGTCCATTGGTTCTGAATGATTGATCTAACTATACGGCAATAACGATGTAGCTTCAATCACAGCTTTTTCTTTAAAATAGTATTCGGTATTGGGACAGGTTTGTTGTATACTAAGAAACAGTTGTAAATTATGGGACGGGCAGGATTTGTCGGTGTGCAGAAGGTCGCAGGTTTAAATTTTGCCGGTCCCATAACTTTTCCATCTGTTTCTTAGTATAATTTGCTAAGCATAGCTAAATGCTATAAAAATAATCAATTAGGTTTGTTGTAATTTGTAATTATGTATTTATTTTGCTTAAAACAAGCTAATACCTTGCTGCCGCGCTGTTTGTTACAACATGCTAGCACCCTTTCAGAACTGGCCAAGGGCTACGGCGGCTTTATTTGGTTCACTTCCACTGATAGTTAATTCAAAATGTACACTATAGTTAAGCTTTTATGATTATTTTAATAATTATATCAATAGTAAAATTAAACCACTGACAAATAGTTCTTTTTATTTTGAACATAAAACCTCAAATTGCTAGATACGTATTGCTTTACAAAAATAAGCTGATATAGTTGAAAGCCATTAGTTAATAAGTCTTAACGTTATTTTTAGGCACTTCTGAGAAACACATCTCTTTTCCAATTTTGTGCAATGAATTTGAAAAGATTACCTTTAGGATCAAGGATGAGTAAGCAACGGCAGGTGATTTTGACGCATTATACTAAACAATCGTTTAAACGGAGAGGATTATTCACAAGAGTTTACAAATATTTGTACTCGTTCAATTTATTTACAAGAAAACGTTTGCTATATGTATTTATTTTATCATGATCATTATAATCAATTGGGGAAATCTAATAATGTATTATGTATTAACATAATAAACGGTATGTACGAAGTTTGTTGCTTACAAAAATCGTTTAATTATGATGTGGTTTTAATTAAAATTTGTACTAATAATTTAATACTTGTCGCTGTCGTTTTATATAACCAATGTGATATTTTTTTATAAATCTTTATTAAAGTAGCCAATCAAAGTCAGAGTAGATTATTTTTACTTCAATAGGTATCTACTAAATAGAAGCATTTTTCACCTTAGTAAGACTAGTAATTTACATATTACAACATAAAACGTTTAATTTAGACACACTTAATCCCACGCCTCCTTTATCCCAGACTCTCAGACAGACAGATCTCTTTAACCAAGACAGGCACAAATTGTGAGTTTGTTTTTCTAGGCACAATATTATTTTTATGCCCAGATTTGTAGAGCACAAAATCTTTAAAATAACAGAAGGTACTATTCTCAGAGTTACTTAATCTTCCTTTGAACTCAATTAAAACACGTTTAGTATAGCACCTGGTGAGATAAACATCGTAACTATTGAAACTCGAGAATTTCAAACCTCAATTTTGACAACAAAAAGGCCATAATCGATTTTTGTGAACACAAAAGGAGCATTATATTTGACAAGTCGACTGTACAAACGTTGTTTGTGGTAGAGATTATTTCGGTTGAAATGAATGAAAGCAAAACACGATCCCGTGAATATGTTGGTTTGTAATTGAAATGCGAACAACGCCCTCAAGGGTGGTTTTTAATTTTTTGTCCGGGATCCAATAGGTTCGAGAGTCGCTGTGTCTTGGAAATCGATTTGATATAAAATGTTTTTTAAAATTAAAAAGCGTATTTTCTATTCAGGATTTTCTGGAGACGTTTCATTGTCCTCTAAGAAAAGAACCTATTCTTGGAGGTAATAACGGGCGATTATTTCATAAAGATTACAAAGCTGGCTAAATGCGTTTTATAAATAAACTAGCTCTGCAGTATAGGTATAGAATTTTACTTTTTGTTTAGAGAATATAAATTCTAATTTCATATAGATACATAGCATCAAGCTCATTTGCTACAACTAAAACTATTGAAATTTGGTAGTGTGTTAACATAAAAATTAGCCCAAAGGTAACATTTCACTCGTAATTAATGATGTCTATAGCTTTATCTACGAAATGTGAATCATCTGCCGACAAAAATATTTCATCAACAACATACAACAGACCTCAGAAAGCTGTTTCCTTTCGTAAGATATTTTTATTCCAAAACCAAAAAAATAAGACAATCCTCTAACAATGCATCATAAAACACGTAACCCTTATTGATTAATAGAAGAAACATCGACCAAAACAGACAGGAAACGTATGGTAATAGAAAAACCCACCCGCAGGCATTCGTCATTATAGTTGTTTCGGAGGGTCCAGTACAAAATAATGATTAATTATTATAATTTAGTCCATGTCATCACCGGCCCCACCCGACAGTTTAATCTTCCAGGTGCTGTTTATCTGATTGTACCTTGAAAGGGTTTAAATTGGTAGCTAGTTGCTGTAAAACGTTTGCCCAACAATGTAGTTTAGATGTAAGTGAAAACATAATTGGTGTTTACGAATGACGCGGTGAAACATGCGACTAGGAACTTGTTAGATGTTGTTTGCTATGCTTGTTAGTGACCGACCAAATATGCAGTCTCGGAATGTTTTTATGTCTTTGGATGGCCTTGGTGGTTGGATTAAGAACCATTATCGAATGCAAAAGTATATCGAATAAAATTCGAACACGCATATAGTGAGTACGTAAGACGATATAAGTGCGTTTTGGTATCATTTATTACGATTTGACGGTGGTACAGCTCTTGTAAACAAGATTGAGGGTAGAAGAACCACTGTCTTAACTTAAATTTGCCAAATAGTAGAGCTTGCATCACTGTGTTCCGATTTGGGATGAGTCAAGGCCCTGAAATTACTGGCACATGAGGCCTACCTCCGTAGTCCTAAGATGAAGCAATGCATCTAAAAACTGCTGTTTTGAATGGTTGATATCCATTATATCCATGGTAGTAACCACTTACAATCAGGTGGATTACAGGTCCGTTCGCCACATACGTTGTATAAAGAAACAAAACATAACATCACGCCTATAGTACCCAGAGGGTGTGGCAGGGGTGTACAACACCCACTCCTCACCTATTATATTTAGGTCCCATGGGCTAGGGGGTGAGCCTATCGCCATCCACTGCGCACAATTCCAATTCCGTGCTGCTATTAAGAATTTACTGAGGTTCACAAATAACACTGCCCGATCTGGGCATCGAACCCGAGACCTTGCGATGAGACGCGCATACGCTAACCACTACACCAACGAGGTATATCTATTCAAAATCTTGATGTGGTGGGACACTAATGTCTGTGGTATGACGTGCAGCAATGACGTGTTTGAAATGGACATCTACAAATGTTATTTAAATTAATTTCGATTGATATTGCTTACTTAAGATAGTTTTAACGGGGGTTCCAAGTTCAATTTGCTTTTTGTACTGCAAAAATACTTCTTCTAAAACGATTTGTTAACATAATGCTGCACGATGATATTAAGCCCTATGATTGGCACAGCAAAAGAGACAATTGGAATCTATTATATGCCCCCAAATAAGTAAGTACTAATGCCAGTAATAGAAATCATGAACTAGAGACTCTAGAATAGTCTACATGAATAATAGAGGTAGAAATTGTTATGCATCGTCTGTACCTGTGTATAATGACCTTGTCATTAAAATACAATTCATAGACAACTAACCAATACGCTTGACTAAAGTCTGGCGATAAAAGTGGGAAGTCCAAAATGGAAGCGTTCAACTGGACTTTTGAATTTGATAGCAATGACAACGGCCACCTGACGACGCAATGAAGCGTCACAAAAACTGTGCAACCTAACCTCGAACAATGGAATGGATGGATGGATGGATGCAACAAAGCGCATACATACATCAATCAACAAAAACACTGCTCTCGACGGCCGTACGAGCGAGCGAACACTATCATTTACGCAACGATTTGTCATCGAGATTCGGGGGTGAAGGGGCGGGACATTTTAGCGGGTGATACTAACGGTTGTCGAAGATAGACCAGCGGTTTTGGATCGAATGTATTTTAATTGAGTGATGCGCAGCTGGCGTCACGGGTGCGGAATATTTGTCAAGGGTTGGGTTGAGTAAAAGTTAATATCTTTCGATTTTAAAATAGTATCCTAATAACGTTAAATTAAGGAATTTAAATAAATGTTTGTGGTTTCGCTGCGGTAATTTAGGTATTGTTATTTGCGGTTAAAAAAAACGAACGTCCTTTTCAAATACTTATTTTATATGAATATTTATCAGTTACAAAAGATACAGTATAGACAAGCCGGAACTCGAAACACGACACGCAAAAAAACGAGGTGATTAGACAAAAATGCAATACATAATAGATTTCTTCTCTTTGTAACTTCTAATCAGCATCTAGACCTAGCATAATCGAGAACCACACAACTAGTAACACCGGATTAACGGTTGTCAACTTGATGAACGACGTGCGTAAGTTACACGACAATGGAATGTGGCATCCGTCCCATTTGCCCGCTGAGCCCGATACGCATCGCGAACTAAATTAATTATGAATCGGTTTAAAAACAAGCTATTTTCCAAGATTTTTCGGCCAGCGGGGAACAGAATAGTGCTTTACAAAGATTTTTTGGCCAGCAGGGAGTATTTTATTCCCACTATTGTTGTAAAGGCGTAACAATAAACGCCTCTTTTGTTCATGTAATGTTTTGTTACGCTTGTCTATCAAGATTTTGTTTGAAATTCGCTCAGGAATTAGTATAGAGTATTTTTATAATTATTATTTGTTGTGTTATTATAAGGGCTGTATTTGGGTCTTTGGGTCTTCTGATTTTTGAAATTACATAGCATAACGTAAAATCACGCCTATATTGTACACCTCAACAACACTGTACAACACCCACATTTCACCAGTTATGTTTAGGTCCCATTTGATAGGGGGTGAGACTATCGCCATCCACCGGGCACAATTCCAGACGAAAAGTTCACAAATAACAGCTTGGCCTACCCGGGAATCGCGGTGAGAGGCGGATACGTTAACCACTAGACCATTGATGTAGTATTGACATTATGATTTTTTTATTTTCAAAATACTAAATTAATTAATCATTAATATAGGAAAGCGTTTTAATTCTCAAAATCAATTTTAGCTTGCAACATCTCTCGCACTCAAAAACTCTAGAAGCTTAAAGCATACCCATGATTTTTCTATTCAAGTATATTGTCCTTTAATACATCTATTTATAACAACAACAGTGGCCAAAGCTAATATGGTGGAATATTCTTAAGGGTTCTCCCTTGCACGATTTATTGTTTAATCACCAGCACTCAGCCGGCGTAGTATTGCGTCAGTAAATTGTGGCGAGCAAAGGATGTAAAATGAAGCCTGGAAAGGTTAAGTGGTCCATATTTTCTTTATTTTATTGTTTTGTAGAAATGAAAGGAGGTCTAATAGGCACAAATAAAACCCTGAAACGTTTCATACTTTTTGTAGACTTCAGAAAAAATAACATATCAGCAGTTTTTATTGCAAACGGACCTTTAGCTCTACAATGTGTTATTTCATTAAAGTTCTACCCGAAATTTTAACAATGTTTACAAGTCTCTACAAGTTAAAGTATTATTTAGTTGATATTACCTTGCGAATTTATAGCCTAACAAATTTAAAATTTAAATAAATAATAATAATAATAATAATAATAAATTGTTTATTCTCTCTTCACAAAAGGTGTTATTATTAGGTTAGTTTGTAGACATCTGTTTATTATTACCTTATGTGAGAGACTGGTGCCTGATGTAGGTTTTGAGTTAAAATCTGTGTTACAGGTCACCAGTGCCCACCCTCGGCTATAAATTAAGCAGTTTTCTGTTGAGAGCAAAAGGAAACAATAACTAAAAATCTGGTATTAGCTGATGTGAGAAGATACAGTAGATACAGATTTAAAGGTACCTTAGGTAGGTACCTAATGACAAAATAAATTAAAACAAATAATAATAAAAACGAAAAAACTACTGACATTTCTATTATAATTAAAAGTTAAACGACTACGAGTGGCTTGCAAAATACCATGACTTATGTAAACCTATCTACAATATCTTCGATAAATTTCACTCAATGAGCCGCTTCATAACATTCTATATCTTTGCATTTACCCGTCACACGCAATATTGCAGTTCGATGTGACGTAATAAACGTAGTATGTATACCTCTTAACAACTTCATAGTAATCAGGACAACAACATAACTTAGCCTTGCCAGGTAAAATAGTAACCAGTCCTAATACATTTTTCTCCCCATAACCATCTTTAGCCAGTTGTTTTGGTTGCTATAACTTACACAAAGAATTATTGTCAAAAAAACTAACAAATATTGTATGAATTATTTCAAAAGATGGTGCACATAAGTTTCTCACCAGCTCTTCTCATGATGCAATACCCATCGGAGCTGGTACTTGGATTGATTTTAATTCAAATTTCTAAATTGAATTTAGGTCAATCTAAGCTCCGGTGTCAAATCATTTTATTGCAATAAGTATTATAATTTAATAAGTTAAGTTTTATTTTAATTATATATTTTGATGTTTGTTTTGATGTTTTCAAGCGCACCTTGGGACCCATGGAAAGAAATGATTTGTTTTTTTTATGTAAATGTGTGGTCCAAATTGTTGATCATAATTATGATATTATTGTTACCCAGTGGTACTAACCCCGAATTCCTCTGCACAAAAATTCTGACACCTGTAATTCGAATTCCACATTCGTCACTCTATTCCTAAAATTATTCATCACCATCACCAATTCCCATCATATCAAACGTTAGACAGATGGAAAGATAGACCAACAAAATAATTATTAGCAGCTTTGACATTGTAATCATACTAATCAATAGAAATAATTATAATAGCAAGCATATTTACATAAATAATAAAACATCAAAACTTATCATAGATTTGCCTTCTATTGATGTTTTATTTTTAAACAACAACTCATCCTTACAATGTCTTTTTATGTATTATTGAAGGTCAAGTAATGATATTACTGGACTTACTTAGTGCCAATTTGATCAAACTTCTAGATGTACGGTTTTATTAATCTCTTGTTTGCCAGGTAAAATAGTAACCATTTCTAATGTGTGGTCCAAATTTTTGATCATATATTTGATATCATTGTTACCCAGTGGTACCAACCCCGAATTCCTCTGCACAAAAAATTCTGACACCTGTAATTCGAATTCTACGTTCGTCACATTAATCCTATTACTCTGACACATGTTACAGGCCGAGGACAGGCGTCTAAAATGATGTGGCTTAAACTAATCGCCTTTATTTTTTAGGCTTACAATTTACATATTCTGTTAAAATGGTTTGTATTTAAAAGAGGCTTGGTTCATTACGGCTATTTAAAATATTTACAGCAAGCCGTTGCCTGCAGTGTGTACAAAATAACTCTAAATAAATATATTATAGAAGAAGGTTATGTTTTTCAGGTTAACACAATGATTGAGTTGATTTCACTAAATCGCTCTATGACAATTTTTTTTATTATCACAGGGATAGATCAACAAATAATTAATGAAAGCTTCGACATTGTAATCGTACTAATTAATGGAAATAATTAAAATAAAATTGCAGGCATATTTACATAAATAATAATACATCACAAACGCATCATAAATTTGGCTTTTATTGATGTAATTAAAAAAAGAACAAACCTTTTCATACAATGTCTTTTTAAGTATTATTGAAGGTCAACTATTAGTAATGACATTACTGGACGTTTACCACTTAGTGCCGATTTGACCAAACTTCTTGAACTACAGTTTTATTAAACTCGTATTTGCGTTAATAACTAACTTAATGTTAAATTTAGATATTAAATCTTCAGGAAAGATATTTACCATGTGTATAGGTATTTGTTGTCGCGAGTTATTTTGATATTTCAGAGATGTTGCAATCTCTTTGTTCACGATAAATCTAAACAAATATACATGGTAAATATCCCGTTATATCTAATATTTTGTAATAAAATAACCATGTTTAGTCTCAAAACTAATACTTCAGTAAAGAGTTTCTATTAGGCACATATTTATGCCAAAAATGGCCCTTATTCGCTTATTTGTGTCAATGGACAAAATAAATATATAGTTAGTTCCACCTTAAAAATACATTTCACACTAAATTGAACAAGGACTTTTGTGCGAGTATATTTGCGTCACAGACAAGAACTTATTGTAACACAAAAATAGCTTTTGTCTTTTGCCAGCCTTCCGAGAACTAGAAAGAGACCCCTTGGGTGAGACAATTGCTACTAGCTGCATTTAATACACCGCCTTCGAGATTTGGAAGCGTGCCATCCGACACTGTATTGCAGAAAACAGTAGCTCTTTTTATTGTTCGGCTATTGAGACATATTTGTTACGTTTACCTGGATAGCTCAAGGTAAATTATGGTAGTACAGAAGTCTCACTCTTTATCTTTCATGCATGTCATATTAAATGCATTATATCTGCCCGTGATTGTTAACAATCTGTCTATGAATATGCCTTTAGATTTCCTGAATAATAAATAACCGTATTGCAAATTATATACATACGTATGCACATCAATATAACCCATACTTTTGCCTTACTGCTCAACTAGTTTGGACTTCATATTAAAAACAGCTTTAATGATATAATGATAGGTAAATAATTCAATTTAATTTTTAGTTAATTTTCATATCTCACATACTAAAATCGGCTAAATTATTAATTAAATGTCGCTTTTTAATAGGCCATTAATTTAAAAATCTTTTGATTGACCTTATTATAAAAATAAAATTAATCAGACTTGGAAACTATTTGTAATATTTATTGCTGTTCACAATATTTTTTCAAAATTAAAGTATAATTATATACATTTAGGGTAACATTTCATACAGTAGAAACATTTTGGGAGATAAAACCACTTTTAATACCAAGTGGACCTTCTGCACAACATACTAATTTGTCCAAAGGGTCTATCACCCTAATGACCCATAAATCGGTGCGTGACGACCGTTTCATTTGTCCATATTGTCCATTTCGAAGGCATAAGATTGATGGAGTCGAACATCATTGTCAAGTCAACAATGATGTTACTTCTGGATGAATAGGAATTGCGGACATTATTGGCTGGAATTAAGAAATTACATGCTTATGTATTTAAATTATGTCTAATGTACTTTTTGGCACGGAAAAGCAAAGGTGGGCTACGTTAAAATTTGCTATGATATAATAATTGATGAGTTTTTTTCCAATTAAACAATTCTGTTACTGCCTTTAAAATAAATGCAATATTAGACGAACAGCAACTATCATATATTATATCTATCTCTAATCGTAACTCTTCTAAAAAAACAAAACAGGGACCGTCTGCTTAGTGTGCTTTACAACACCACTACCACATAATATAGGTATAATTCTCTTAATGAATAATAGGTTTAAATTTTATAGGATGTATCATTATTATTTAATTTTTATATGAACAGAATTGGTAATACATTTTTAATTAATATTTATCACCATTCCTTTTTCATTGAAATCCAAAAGTCCACCAAACTATAATAAATTAAGTTGTGAATCACCAATACTCGTTTAAATAACTGTATCAACGCATTTAATTCAAAAAACAAGGTATTTAAACAGAATAAAGTAGTAGTCTTAATTACCCCGCAGAGATCAGAGGAAATAACGAAATAATTAAGACACCATAATAATTAAGCCTTTAAATGGGCATACATAGGAAAGCTCGACATAAACAAACAAAACATCTTAATATAAGGACTTGGAGTAACATATTAACATAAACATCGATTCGATCGCGATCCGAACATCTAGCCGGTCACAGTTGGAATACATTACGGCCACGTCGTTTTTTATTACGTCAATATTTTAAGAATTAAACTGTTCTTGCTCCGTTTATTTGTCCTTTTTCCGCTTGTACCAAGTCTTCTCTAGGCGCTCCCCGTGGATGCTCATTCAAAATGAACACGCAACGAATAGCCGTTGGTCCTTCGGTCGTAAAAATCGATTACTTTATTTTCTTACAAGCTCATCATTAAAGATTAAAATAAAATGTTCACGGTTTTACGAGACCACATACAGCTTCATCGCACTAGAATTCGATTAAGATAATAAAATATTTTGTTTACTTCTTTCCAGTTTTAAATTTTAAAACACTTTTATAGCACTTCAAAAGTTCATTACGTACTACAATTTAACAGTTTTGTTGCATTCCATATCCACAGTATATTATTTTTTAAATTTTTATAGGGTGGAACGCCAATTATGCGAGAGCAAAGTGTTTATAACTTTTCTATGTTGTGTGCAAAGTGTTTAAAACTTGTATTTTCAAAACACCGCTTTCGTTAAAGGTAAAATTAAAAACCCATTGTCTTGCTTCGGTTCACGGTCACAGGACGACATCACACTCCTTAATGACCCATTAACATTTTGTTTCACACCACCCATTATTACTAAAAGACCTGCAATTAAAAAGCAAACACCACTACTAATTCCCTCACACTCTCACTTAAAACTTTACAGCATTCGAACATCTGATAAGGAGGTTGCCAACCGAAAAATAAAAGGCAAAAGTTGGCATATCACAACGGTAGCTTCAACAATTTATAGACAGAATATCTCTATTTCGTTTTGGTGCTATCGTATCGGTTTATTTATCAGCGGCATCTAATGATAGGTCACTTTATAATAGGCTGTGAGTGTCAAGTTAATGAGAATATATTCGGACGAGGTACACAATAAATTAGAGAGGTCTCGAATAAAACAGCATATTAATTGGACATTAGTATACGTCAACACCTTGGAGGCTTTAGAATACAGTGTGGCCGGGAGCACCGTTTAAGTACGTGAAAGTATCTAAGAAGTTATTCGGACTATAAAATTAGGTGGGTGTAAATTTTAACGTTGGCCGGGAGCGATACTGGTAATGCGATGTGAATTTAAATTTGTTTTTTAAAGCTTTTAAAGCAGTTCCGTTTGTTCCTGCAAAAGAATAGCGGTAGGGTCTTGCACTTTTGTGGCATTTAGTTTAAACAATTTTTATCTGAACTTATGAAACCCCAGAAATTATTATATATTTAATTTTACTGACCCTCTAACATAAAAGTCTTTCAATGTATTGACCGTCAACGACTGTAACAACCACTTACTTACAGCTCGTTTATTATTATACAAAAATAAAAAAGAAAATACTATCGTATCGCGGAAAAAAAAAAAAAAAAAAAAAGGAGTCAAGAATAAGTAGTAATACTTCGTTGCTTTTTTAGTGGAGGTAATAAAACTTTTGTGGTGGCACAAAAGCTTTACACGTATAATCGATCTAATACCACTGAATACATAGTTGTGCTTGTTGTCTTCTGAGTCTTTAGATATGGCATGTCTCGAATTATTTCTGAAGGAATCAAATTACTAGTCAGGGATCATCAACTTTTGGTACAGAAAAAAATAGGAAGTAAAGATGATACTATAAATTCAACCTTTAATTCAATTAATTAATTTAATCTAAGATCAAGGCTCAAAGTCGCACAGCGAGCTATGTTAGGTATCTGTCTGCGTGATAGACCAACCTTGTGGTGTATAAGAGTTTAAAGGAGACCTTTGCTCAACATTAGGCGTCTTTATAGGTTGCGAATAAAAAAAATAAAGATCCAAATTTTTTTTTTTCCTAAGTAAATTTGTAGTATGTGGATATAAATCAGTAATTTATAAAAGAAATAACAGAACAGAGTATTTTAAAATAAAAGCGAAACGAGAAACCTTAAATTTCCGCGGCAAGTAATAACTCAAAGCTGCTTTAGAGGAAGACATTACTTTTGTCTTAGCAAATTGAATTCCACAAAATCTCCTCGGGAAGATTGACTGACCACAAATTGGGGATTCGTTGTCAAGCGAGATAACATCGGAGGAATCTCATTACAGTAGAACATTCGTCCCTGTTCGGAGTTGCCTTTACATGTTTCCTCCAACTTCGAGTCCGGAATCTTCAGAGATTTGGAATTGTTTTCAGTTTCTGGAATTCAAACCACTGTCCACTCTAGTACTGCTGCATTGAACAATTTTGATTTGAAAATGTTAGTCAGAGCAAATCTTGCGAGTCGAGCGAAAGATATTGGAAAAGAAATCAATGTTAGTTTAATATTTCTAATAAGAGTTCATGTCGTCGAAAGATTGAATCAACCGCAAACTGTAAAGGCCCCAGCCGGCGGCGAACGGAAAATTAAAAAGCAAAGCGGGGACTACTTCCTAGCCATTCTTTTTAATTCTCGACGTCGCAATGGACGGTGTGGAATCATTAAAATTTCTACCGTAGCCACCCTTGCAGATTCATTTGATATGGCGTGATAAAGTTACCAGACTTATAGAATTCACAATGAGCTTGCATTAATCATCAGTACACGTTCTTAGCACTTTTACCTTAATTACTATAAATATTTGCACTCTCATTTTATTTTTTATTGCCTTCATTAGCCTTTGTGAGTGCGAGAAAATGAATTTTAAGATGGTATCAGGTGATTGATGGGTTGGTGTCATAATTTTTTAGAGTTCCGTAGTAACTATAAGGAACCCTTATAGTTATTCCATGTCCGTTTGTCTGAGGCATAGCGTCGAAACCGTTAGTGCTGGAAAGCTAAAATTTTGGTTAGAGTAGGGTCCCCCCCTCCCTAAAAGATAAACTGTTAGCTCGAAAAATCATAGTGGTAGAATATGTAATGAACTATCAAGGAAAACTATACCGGCTACGTTAACTTAATTAGTTTAAGAGTAATAGGAGTCCAAAATGTAAAATGCAGTTACATGGAATATTTCATACAAAATAAAAAATTAAAATAATGACCTGAATAAAGTTGTTAATGTTCAATATAGATATATAAGCTGTTTTGATACCATAACTATATTGTAACAGCTGACTACGGAACCCTCTTGCGCGTGGCGCGACACCCACTTGCCTTGGTTTATTCTTACTGGAATGTTAAAGGTGTATTAACCGGTGTATAACTAAGGTAATTACAATTTGCGATATTGCTTAAGTTATACAAAGGCTGGTTGTACAATCGTTGTAGCACTGGAATTTGTATCATTCGATACCCTTATTAACATAACATAACATCACGCGTATATTACCCAGAAAGGTGTGGCAGAAGTGTACAACACCCACATTTCATCGGTAATGTTCGGGTCCCATGGGATAGGGGTGAGCCTATCGCCATCCACCGGGCACAATTCCAACTCCGTGCTGCATTGTCAATTTTCTGACGGAAAGTTCACGAATAACACTTTGCCCGACCCAGGAATCGCACCCGAGACTTCGCGGTGAGAGGCGCATACGCTTACCATAGAGGCAGTACTACTACTTTACTTGAACTTTAAAAATCACTTATTAAATTACCTACCTATTAAGTGTATAATAAGTTACCATCCCTTATAAGACACGCCTCAACGGATACCGGCTTTAAAAGTCGACTGAAGCGATGGCTCGCCGAACAAGCGGTATATTCTGTTCAAGAGTTTTATAAGAACTAAATAATAATTTGACTTGACATTTATTTGATTTATTCTTTTTTATAACAATGACTTTATGCACTTTTTGATATTTTATTTTTTATTTCTATCTTATTATTATTGTTTTGTAATTTAATTGTTTTAATTTTTCTAATGCTACTTACTGTAATGACGTGTATTGTGACATTTATTACCAATAAATAAGTTTATGAGTTTACCTATTTAAATTCACTGAGATTTTAACAATCAGTCATAGTAAAAACCGGCCAAGTGCGTGTCGGGCCACGCGCAGTAGGCTTCCGTAGCTAGTCGTAACAACATATTTCGACTTAAAAGGGATTTACTATCTGTATTAAACAAGTAACATCTTCATACAAGTCATTACTTTCAAAGGTTTTTGTAATTTGCACGAATTATTCTAAGTAACTGCATTTTACACTTTGGACCCCAATTACTCTAGAACTAATTAATTTAAAGTAACCAGATAAATAGCGTCCTTCAGATAGGAAATGTTTGTAGTACACGAAACCAGCTAGCACGTATGACGAGATGTATGAATGTTAAGGAAGCGAAAGAAGTATGTAAGGAGCGAAGCACATGGCGTTCCATCGTCTCTGCCTACCCCCGTGGGATAAAGGCGTGATTTTATATATGTATTATGTATGTTTATTTATGTTTCAAGAATTTTGAACGAAATATTCTGAGTAACTGCATCTGACATTTCGGACCCCTATTCCTCTTGAACTAATGAAGTGAACTTATCCGCTATAGTTTTCCTTGAAAGTTCATTACATGTACTACCGACACAATTTTTTTCAGATTTTAGGATCCAGTAGTTTAGCTTTTAGAGGGGGGGGGACGCCCTACTCGAACAAAAATTTGCTCTTTAAAGTTAATTATCTCGCAAACGGATCCCTAAATCAAAAAACTGTCTTAGCAACTCCTAAACGTTTTTAAAAGTCCTATCTAACAATACCCCACACTATGGGGTAGGCGACAAAAAAAAAAACATCCCTACTTTACATGTAGGGGAGCTACCTGAAAAAAAATTTTTTTTCAAATTTTACTCTACGAATTTCTTTGTTTAGTTAACATACATGTTTATGCAAAATTTCAGTTTTCTAGCACCAACGGTTTCGTCGCTATGCCGTGGACAGACAGACAGACATGGCAAACTATAAGGGTTCCTTGTAGGTACTACGGAACCCTAAAAAGTGAACTGAAGGTGAGTAATTAATGAGTCTTATCAAAATTGTATTACCAGAGGAAAAGTCTCATCTATTTTAGACATTAATAAAATGCCTGCTATCTATTGATAGCTCTGCATTGGATTAGTAAAATTATTATTTAAATAAATATAAATATCTCACAACTTACACACAACGCCATCTAGTCCTAAACTAAGCCGAGCTGGTACTATCGGAACTAGAATAACTGATACTAATACATAATATACTTTTCTTTTGTAAATACATACTTATTATACATATAGAAACACCTAGACTAAGACAAACCCCCATGTAATGTCTCAAAACTTTTAATCCCAATTGGATATCCAATTCAGTGTCTATTCACCAACCAGTTAAACCAACGTTTAACGCTGAACGAACGTATTCGATATCTTGGTTCCTTTGAAAACATTTAATGAAAGAGAGTTCCAATTTTCACTAACTTCCTAATCCAGGTTAATTGAGGCTAAGCCACTTTCCCCACCAACGGGTGTCCCGCGTTGTCGTCGCGGTGGGGCTTAGTACCCGTGGCGCCCTCCACGCCACGGCGAAGCCAAGTGGACCCCAGAGGGGGGCTGCTCTTCGGGCTTTGGACGCGAAGCCCATGTGGGAGCAGCCCATGTTGCAGGGCCCTTATGGGGGGGCTCTGCAACAGGTGGGCCTGCAGTGCTGGCGTGAGGTAGTCGGCACTGCGGCCGAGGAGTTGCGGGGCCGCGGCGGGAGAGGACTGTCGGTGTTTCGTTGCCGCTTTCCCTACCTTCCGCGGTCCCGGCGGGGCCGCGGCGTTAGTACTGCGGCGTGGTGGGCGGTGGGACGAACATCTGTCTCACCGCGGAGGGCCAGGCCGTCAGATACGAAAGTGTCTGACGGCTTTGCACGCGGTCCTCGGTGCCGGTCCCCCCACATTTTGGGGGCCATGAGGGGCCTGCCTAGGCGGGCGAGAGCCGGGCTGCGGTGTCGGCGCAAGCTGGCACTGTGGCCCGGTGGTTTACGGGGCCGCGGCGGGAGAGGACTGTTGGTGTTTCGTTGCCACTTTCCCTGCCTTCCGCGGTCCCGGCGGGGCCGCAGCCGTTGAACTGCGGCGTGGTGGGCGGCGGGACCGACCACCTGTCTCGCCGCGAGAGGACCAGGCCGTCGGACATGGGGAATGTCCGATGGCTTTGCACGCAGTCCTCGGCGCCGGTCCCCCCACATTTTGGGGGCCATGAGGGGCCTGCTTCGGCGGGCATCGCCGGGGGGGTTGTGGATGTAAAGGCTGTGCCAGATTCCCATGACCCCCCCATCAAGGCGAGTGCGGGAGCACCGTGGGGTTTTAGTGGGTATTCCCGTGCCGTTTACCATCTTCAGGCACGGGCGAGTCCCACATAACCACTCTGCCCTTCCCCGGGGTGGGGTGGTATGCGTAAATGCATTTCCCCACGTAAAAAAAAAAAAAAAAAAAGGCTAAGCCACTTTACTAAGTTTAAAAAAAGCGCCTCCAACTCCATAATCACTTAGTTAAATCTATTGACAAATCCTTGTTTGCGAGATGGTCAATAAAATAAACGAAATATCATTTCTACGTCCAAGAAAATTATGACATTAGGCGCAAAAGAGTAAGATTACTAAATAAAAAATAAGCCGCTTTTCATATAAAATGTAAGGATTTAGTTGTGTAGGTAGGTAATAAGGCTGAATGGTAATAAATTGAGCGCTATTAGTAAAGTAAACGTTTTCACTAAACAGGTTTTGACGACTTTTTTCAACCGGTTGGCTGCTGTATTTGAGGATCAGTAAGAGCTCGGTCATATCGTATCGTAAATGAATCAGGCAAAAGAAGATAAATAGTATAATTATAATAGATCTAGATTATTTTACTGGTGGTAGAGCTCTTGAGAATGAGCTCGAGGGCGGCAGCACCACCGTCTCACCTTTAACCTGCCGCCTTTAAATAGTAATGCTTCCATTACTGTGTTTCGGCACTGTATAAATATGTACAAACAGTACGGCAACTGCCTACAAACGTGCGAAACGGCACGCACACATAAACATGCACACCGACGAGACCCCTAAGCGGCACTCGCTACTGAGAGCACCGCGACAATCGCTTAGGGGTCTCGTCGTGTGGTTTCTTTTTGGTGGTGAGATCAGGCCCTGAAATTACTGGCACATGAGGCATAACACCGTAGTCCTCAGCTGCAGCGACGCATCTGCTTTTGTGGATTGTTGATGTCCATGGGCTGTACTCCACTTACCATCAGGTGGACTACACGTTCGTTCGCTGTGGGCGTAGTATAAAAAAGAAAAAAAAAAACATGTAAAAATGAGTCGATACCCTAGCGGCATCAGACCTTCCAAGCTTGTGCCGGCGATCTGTAAAAATAAAAATGTCAAAGTTAAAGCTCTTGATGTACCTATGCAATACAGAAGCATGCTTTAAAAATGTCAAGACACACATTAACGCAAACTATTAGATTTAGTAAGTAGTGATTTGACTACTGATCGATTCCCGGTTCGGAAAATGTGTTTTCTGAGAATATACAATGAAAATAATAAAACTAAAGAAAATGTCCGCAGTTTTGAGCTATGTTTGGCGATCGCATCTAATAAGGAAACTATTTAAAAAAATGTATGTTCCCGTAAAACATAATTTCTTCATAATAATACTCACTATACCCAATTTTCAATTTCAACTGTGAATTCGACTCAAAACTACTTACAATAAAGACAAGTGTCTTCAATTCATAGCACCGTTTCCGCTCATACCCAGTGCGCTAACAACTTTCTTTACAGCCATTAAATATAGCTGATTTGTTATCATTTCCTTCACCTGGTAGAAAAACATCGCTGTGTGAACGAGCTCCTACTGCAATGTATTCACACGGTTACCGATCAACCTATACATTCCAGTGTAAGCTGGTCTCGCATTAAACGGGAAGCTTATATATATAAATATATATAAGCTATAATAAATTATAAGTATTTCAGGATATTTAATATATATTTTATATCGTCCTGTATGTAGTTATTTAAGTATGTACTAGTATGTGTTATACATGTTATACACATTATTTATAGTAAAAGTTAGTACTTTCTTCATTAAATAAAATAAATAAATAAATTGTTTATTTTGTCTACACAAAAGGTCTTTTAATTAGATTATTTTCTAGACATCCGTTTATTATACCTTATGTGAGAGACTGGTGCCTGATGTAGGTTTTAAGTAAAAACCTGTGTTACAGGTCACCAGTGCCCACCCTCGGCTATAAATTAACAGTTTTCTGTTGAGAGAAAAAACTATAACTAAAAACTGGTATCAGATTTAAACAAAAAATAATTATATAAACTAATAATTGAAATGTTAAGCGCAGAATTACTGAGATTGTGATGTGCGAATCCATTTCGGAAGAGGTGTATGATATGAGTGTATGGTTGTTTGTATGAGTGTTAGTGCAGTGTAATGTGTAATGATGGCGGCGAGTATTGTGCAATGAGATGGCTAAAGGGACATTTTTGAGTTTAAGAAATTTTACTACACTACAACACTAACCATGTCTATTTACTTATTCCTGTCCATCCAAAAGTTGCACTTTATAGTGATATGCATTGCATGCATGCCCATTGTGCATGTTTCAATTAGACTGTGTATCATGTACTTTTTTTTTGTGTACAATAAATAATTATCTATCTATCTATCTTATACAACGCGAAACCATCTTATACTGGAAATGTTTAGGTTGATATGTAGCCGTACACATGCAATTCGTATCCGTTGTACCAAGATTCTCATAGGTATTTACATATTAAAATTACTTCGAGGAACACTTTTTGTTTGCAGCTACGTAATATAAGCCACGCCACGGATGATGCATCAACTCGTGCTACATTTGGAATGGTGCGAACTAATTAATGAGGGAAGGGTGCTAAGTAACAAGTAAGCAAAAAGTTAAACAGAAGCAGTACTTTAAGCATAACATCACGCCTATACACATAAACTCAAGGCAGAGTAGTACGCAATACGTTACAGTTACAGTAAATTTTTTGAGCGACGAACGCTATCTTCTGAGATACAGGCTACAACCTAGTTCAGAAAATAGTCACCATTTATTAGATAAAATTTTACCACCAAACGAACTATGTACTGCCACACATAATATTGTATAATTTACGTATAAGTAAGTTATTTGTATTATACATTATGTTACTACTGATGATGTGAAATTGGTGAGAAATAAACATTTTTTCATTTTTTAATTTTTTTTCATATATTAACCAGAAGTGTGTGGCAGAGGTGTACAACACCCACATTTTAACTGTTATGTTTAGGGTCCCATGGGATAGGGGGTGAGTCTATACGCCATACACCGGGCACAATGCCAATTCCGTGCTGCTATTTAGAATTTCCTGATGGAAAGTTCATAAATAACACTTACCCCGACCCGTAAGTCGAACCCAAGACCTCCCGGTGAGAGGAGGATACGCTAAACACTAGGCCAACGAAGCAGTTAAGCGGTACCTTAAATAAATAAATAAATATTTCACAACTCACACACAACGCCATCTAGTCCCAAACTAAGCAGAGCTTGTACTATGGGTACTAGAATAACTGATACTAATACATATATACTTTTGTTTTGTAAATACATACTTATTATACATAGAAACACCCAGACTAAGACAAACCCCCAAGTTCATGCACACAAAGATTTGTCTCAAGTGGGAATCGAACCCAGGACCTCGGCGTCGCAGGCAGGGACACTACCCACTCCGCCATCCGGTCGTTTACAAATAAGAGTTGTCTCGAACACTTGTATAAAAACTGTAAAATTGCATTCATAACAGCGACATAAAGGTAACTAGTTTAAATTGTGGTACAAATAGGTAAATATCGGACAAAAATATTTTTCTTATTATTAATTCGGAGTAAGATTTGTATTTAATGTGGACCTTAAAGTTCATTGTATCCATAAAATTCATTCTCAAGCTCATAAGCAAGAAAATAAAAAATAAATAAAATCTTGATTCTAATTTAATGGAATAATAAACACATCATGCGAAATCGTAAATATATTACAAAGGCATATTTTAAAAATTTACATCATAATAACATGTTGGTAGCCAGGTAGGTATATAAAACTGACCATTTACAAGTCATCGAATACCTAATATTCATATTTGAACAAACATATTGACGCTCAAGAAATATATCGTCACATAAGGCAAACAAATTGTAGCAAACCATATTTTCGTGACAATATTCGTGTAATTACGGGTAAAATTAAATAGATGTTAGATATATTTATACGGAAAAAACATTGTAAATACAACAAAATCATTTTCTTAATACTTACTTCTATTGAAAACATAAAGATCAAGATCATAATGTATTCAATATAGACTATACTTTTAAAGGATTAAGTTACACATTAACGCAAATAACCTAGAGGATTCGGGTTCGAAGAGTTTCGGGTTCGATGCCCGGTTCGGAAAATATGTTTTCTGAGAATATACAATCAGAAAATGTCCGCATTTGGGATTAAGCGACAGGACCAAATAAACTGACTTTCGTAACTTGCGTAAGATAAACGCTAGTTAAATGCCATGACAAATAGAAACTATTTATTCCATTACCGCTTTTACTTACTTGGCGCTAGCATATTTTACCACAAACAATTTGCCAAATGATATTATAGCCTTATTCCATACAAAGGTTTCGTTATTAAGTATCATTAGTACCGCAAATGGTTCGCGCGTAGGAGAGGCCAACAAATGCTTTGAATTCTTCTAATTTATTGTTCTCTCAATGTTTATAAATTGCCAATTATCTGGTGACTAGTTTTAGCTATCGCACTCAAGAATCCTTTTTGTTTATCAGGTAAACATTAGTGTATCTCGGCAACAGTACTAAATCGATTTTCCTGAAATAAACTTTGTATCATGGATGCATTTGTCAATATCAATAAAACAAATACAAATACAGTTTAACTTTACAAAATATTATTTAAACAAGCTTTTTTAAATTAGCAATACAAATCGGAAAAAATATATTGACAAAACCAGCTTGGGCATTAGATCTAGATAAGAAATACCTAATAGGACATTATATTGATAATTTATTTATCTATAAAGAATACTTAAGATGTCAGAGGCTCGGAAACGCCCAACATAATCATTCTTTGTGTGGATGCTTAATAATAAAATATAGCCTCAATATCAAAAAGCCAAGTAGCTTTTTTGTCTTCTTATAGTCGTTGTTTAGTATTTTGATCGGACTTAAGTATGAGATATTTATATGCAAAATAATGTTGTAATTGATGGGGCCATAGTACTCTTATTTTATTACTAAACTAGTAGTTCCTGAGATTAGCGCGTTCAAGTAAACAAACAAACTCTTCAGCTTTATAATATTAGTAAAAATGTTTACTTATGGAATGTTTTACCCTTTGATTATAATTATGTCCTCTGAGGTTTTACCTATAGGTAGTGTTTAAATCAATGGTGCAATAGTATTATTTTTTGATAGAGAATCTTTAAAAAAATCTCATAGTTTAAACGTGAATTTTAATTTGGGATGTGGCTCGTATAAATGCACCGCATGGTCAATACAATGATACCCTTATACTATCACGTAAGCTAGATAGGAGTTCAACGATTTTTTATCAAAAATAAGTAGGTCTTATCTGATGGGACACTATCAAGATACCAAAGTATCTACCTGTTTTCTGAGTAAAAGGTTTCACACCTTCTGATAACACTTAAACAGATACAAAGGAAGCTGATAATGCTAAACAAAGCATGTATACAATAAAAAGAAAAAAAAGTAGCAAAGGAGCAGAATGTTACACTATTCATCTTGGTAAAATAGTTGATGAAGAGAGATAAAATGGTATAAGATTGATAAACCCTTACTATTTTATCACATTTTTGCCATACAAAGAAGAAGGAAAAAATAACGGAAATTGTTTTAGTGAAAACCACTCAGAATTTAATGATTATTAAATTAAAACTATTTTCAAGGCAACACAGAAAAAAATAGGTTAAAGACTTACTAACAATATAATGTAGGTATTGAACACATTTAAATGTCTTTGGTCGTTTATTTGCTAAAATATTTGCAATTTGCTTTTATTATTTATTACGATCTTTAAAACACTTTTAATTACATAAATAATGTCGAAACCGTATGACCTACATTTGATATATTAAATCCTACTCAATCAAAACATACCACACGTACAAACGGCTATAACATCCCATATTCGCTTTCAACTTTCAGAACACACAATTTGGGTGCGTTCCAGGAGATAGCAACAACAATGTTCAGCATTAGTGGTTGATATTCCGCGATAATAACTGTAATAGACAGTGGCGACATCTGCTTGGCAGCTGTAATTTGGCCCAATTCGCCTATAACACGTGTTAGTTCGTTATGAGAACTTAAAAATATGGTTCTGATAGTGTTATGAGTGTAATACATGGTTTAATTTGATGATAGCTGTAAAACGATTTTGTTTGTCTGATTTTTAGGCCAATGGAAGTTTGTTTTGATTGGCTTTTTAACATTATTTAATTAACTACAAACATATTTTTGAGCAGCGATAGCCGAGTGGGAGACCGTAGGACTGCTAAGTCAAAGGTGTCGGGTTCGAACCCACAGCACACACCTCGGTCAATAAATCGTTAATTTTCGTCTTTTCGAAGATATGTGTGTATTTGTCATAATAATATAAATTATCGCTCGCTAACGATCGAAAACATCGTGAAGAAACCTGCATGCCTGAGAGTGCCTTAAAAGTACTCAAGGGTGTGTGAAGTCTAACAATCCGTACTTGGCCAGCATCGTGGTCTTAACCTAACCCTTCTCATCATGAGAAGAGGCCCAAACCAGCAATGGGACTATTTGGATGGATATATTAGATAAAGAGCTGCTATTATTTTATTATATATTTTTATGTTTAACAGCAAATATGTGTGTCATGAAATGTGAACAAAGCGTAGTGCCAACATATTAATTTTCAGCTATTCCTAACTCTCCAAGGACATGTGGTTTTATGTTTGTTCTTAGAACTATGTAGACATGTTAATGTATTTAAGTCTAAGCAAGGATACGAAATAACTGGTATCTGTAATATAGCCTTGTTCATGAGCGTGATTGTTTTTTATACCTTTGTGAATTTTGGAGAAATCAAAAATATATTATTTTATGTTTTTTATACAGTGCGTGTTCCAAATGAGAACAAATAAATACGGTGTGCTCGTGACTGATACAATTATTGTGTTCTTATTTTATTACCTACTATTAGTGTACTAAAACACATTTATTAGAATACCGTACTCGAAAATCTAAGACTAGGGCAAATCTAAGACTCCTAAAAGTTTTTTCACAAAAACATTTCAACCCACAGTCCACTACCTACCTACTTCATAAGATGAGATTCAGAACTAACTAAAATTCTTCAGTGATGTATTTATGAGAATCCCTTTTAACTACAAATTATCTCAAAAACAAATCGCACATTAGAACATACATTCATAGTCCATCGTCACTACATTACAATCATGCATAAATCATGCTCGAGAACACTACAACTTGTCCATGAGATTTATACTCCAAGCGCTCACATCTTTGAAGCAAGCACCGAAAGGATTTAATAACATAAATGCTGACACATTTTTCTCAATAATTTATGTGAACAAAGTCACACGCGACGAAGTCGGGCTATAATTTATACCGATGTTCGCTAGCGGACAAACTTCGGTACAATAAAGCACTATGCAATGACATTAATTACAAGTTATCGTAAACCATGCAGTGCCTTGCCGTCGCGCTGCATGTTTCCTGCAATAAACACGGAATCACACTGTGTTAGATATTCGCGAGTTCGCGACTATGATTGTGTCATATTTGCAGCCGGTGTAGTTGATCATACGTGTAAGTTTTAGTTGTTAAATGGACTATTTTTTAACGGCTGGTTAAGGGGTTAATGATAAACCTATATTAAAATTTAGTTATCGTAAACCATGCAGTGCCTTGCCGTCGCGCTGCATGTTTCCTGCTATAAACACGGAATCACACTGTGTTAAATATTCGCGACTATGTGTCATATTTGCAGCCGGTGTGCTTGATGATATATTGCTAGTTAATAAATGTACCTATTGTTTTATATGGGTAGGTTTCTGGAGTTAATGATAAACTCACATTTAGTTATCAACTGTTTAACACTAATGCGCAAGGGTTACTGATAACTTTTTTGCGTTTTACAGTCCATCTCTCTTGTATTAAACTATCCTGTCGAACCACTAGAGCGCAATTTAACTGTGGTGATAATAAAAACGGAACAGTTTTTACGTTCCGTTGCAACGATGCTTTTGATCGCTAATGTAAATCTATTTGGAAAAGTTATCATCACATTATTTTAAGTTTCGAATAACATACATTTATTTTGTTATTCTCTCAAATATAATTTTATTGCATTATAATTAAATAATTTTAGATAATAATGATCCGTACCATGATTATTGGTTTGCGTTTCAACATTTTTTGCGTGAAATGAAACGCAAATGACATAATCATCCATTCCCGCCGAATTTTACTGAAAACGATCACAAATGTCAACATTTTGAATAATTATGGATTTCACAAAAACAGCTAATACTTAATTTTAGTGGAACACGGAGATATTATGTGTGAATTAAGTTTAATAATTAAGTTTCAAGTAAGTCTTTTCCAACATTTAGTTGCGTTACCTGCGTCTGCCAAAAGTCAAAATACATTTACTTTTACTAGAAAAGTGAAATGATTAATTACTGTTGTGGAATCTAGTTAAACCATGGAAGTACCCTATTTTTTTACTTATTTGTGTACTGTATAACCTACACTGTGCAATTTTTCTCTGTTAACCCAAGGTGTAAGTACCTATGTCATGTTGAAGCTCCAAAAAATAAAATTTGTAGTAAATAATATGAATTTATTAAGTTCTCAACTTCAAGCTTACACATTTTAGTGCAATAAGTAAATAAATAATTTTGACTGCCTGGATGCAGGTGATTCAATAATAAAGTAATCATGTTTATTGTATCCAAAACATACATAAATCTGCAACGGATTATATCTTAACCTTTTCTTTTCAGGTTGGGGAAGTGCATAACATAAAAATGTTAATTTTTACCATACTACTTTAAAAGAACCTATGCTGTAAATGGACTAGCCACCCCCAGGAATACCTGATGTTAAAGAGAGTTCTGTAACACTTATCACAAACCAACATTGGACACTATTTTGCTATGTAAGTATATTTGTATTTTTTAAAGTCATCAATCTTCTTTTCTTAATATTCAATTTATAAAGTAAGATATTTTGTCTGCACAAGTGGTGTAGTGGTTTAAGCGGTCGCCTCACCGCTTTCCACTGCACTGGTGTTGTGGGTTCAATCCACACATGAGACAAATCTTTGTTTAATTTGCAAAGATTTGTTCTGAGACTGGGTGTGCTTGTGTGAGTGTGTATTTGACCTTGTCATTGGGACCATTAGATAGTGTAATTGCTTCTGGCATTCTATTGAAAGTAAAAAAAAAAACAAAATTCAAATTTCAAAATATTAATTATTTATACCTTATTAGTTCCTACTTAAATTCTTAATGTTAAAGTTTGTGAGTAGGTGTGGATGTAATAGTATGTTACTTTTCACTTGACGCCTTCAACCACCAATAACCAAATTCAGTAAGGTTGTCATTGTTAACCAAAGCTCGGCACACTAAATTTACTGAATTAATTTTGTTCAGATTGAGCTCTTTATGAGCCCATTAACAAAACAATATTTTGTAAGATACCACATGAACTATTATAATTTGCCTCTATAACCATTGGCCAAATACTATTCTATAAATTAGAAAATTACATATCTTTATGAACACTGTAAGAGGTTGCTTGTGGAAAAATGTTACAATTCAGTCGAAGAATACCTAGCTGATAAATTAATATAGAATGAAAATTTTCAATCTTATTTTATTATCTTTGATTTACTTATTATTGCATTTAATTATTTGTTATTATTATTATTATATTATATTTTACTTCTCAATATCTTTATACTGGACATATTATTATGATTTTGTGACATTTTATTGAATGTAGATAATGTATTTCAAAACAATTTTTTTATATGATTAAGTTCATTTTGCATGTTGACACACTGATTATAGTGATATTCATTTATTATCTAACAACATTGTAAAAACCCGTATTCGCAAATAAATAAATTGAATTGAATTAATTCCTATAGTATTTTTTTAATTAATATTCTCTCTGAGAAACGTATATTTTTACCGGTTGCACACCTAACGTACAAAGGCCATCAAACGGATTTGTTGGTCCTATTTTTTGTGGTTTCGCGACCGCTAACGAATTCTTTGATGTTAGAGCCACGCTTTGGATAGCCAGCGAACGCCAACGAATGATCAATGGAGTCCGCTTAGCAGTCAAAAGTACTTCAAACAAGAACTAACGTACGCGTTCGTTGGCCACGTTTGATAGGTGTGTACCCTGCATAACATATCTCTTCTCTTTGGTCAGTCTGCCATACTCAATGTATTTGCTACATTCATGTTCATAAAAATATTAAAAAATATAAACATGATTACACTGAAAGCTTTTAAAATATTTCTATTCATGTTTAAAACGTGAAGTACGTAATTGAATAAACTCATCGAATGCACGTGTTAACAGCCAATTCACCATGTTCGTTAAAAATTCTATTAATCAACTTTATATTAACCGCTGTATTGATTGTTTGCTTTATCCTTACTAATATTATAAAGGCGAAAGTTGTAAGTATGGATGTATGGATGTATGGATGTTTGTTACTCTTTCACGCCAAAACTACCGGGTCGATTTCGATGAAATTTTGCACACATGTAGCTTATAGTCTGGATTAACATATAGGCTACTTTTAATTGACATGCGGGCGGAAGCTTGTAAAGTTATATAGGTACTAGCCATTAGGATTATGACAATATTTTTTAGATTCGTTTTTTTTCTGATTGAGCTCTTGAATGTTAGTCCGACAGGTTAGTTGTAAAGATTAGGACAGTCATATAAACATATAATAACTTAACATTACGTCCATGTTACCTAGATGGGTGTCGCAGAGGTGTACAACACCCACATTTCACCTGTTATGTTTACATTACATGGGATAGGGGGTGAGTCTATCGCCATCCACCGGCAATTCTAACTATTAAGAATTGCCACGAAATATTCCCAAATAACACTTTGCCTGACCGAAACCGGGTGCTTGCAGTAAGAGGCGCACACGCTAACCATTGGACAAACGAGGCAGTCAGTAAATATATATAAGTACTCGAAATTATAGTCATCAAGCCAATGCCGGATTAAGCCAGCGCGGGGCCTGTAGCTAAATCTGGCAGGGCCCTTCAATAATTTTTATATATTATGGGGCCTTTGGCCTGCTTTAGGTTTTCAAGTTTATTATATATTAACAATTAATTATAAAACAACTTTTTTTGATTTAATGTGGGCCAATTTAGATATAACGTTTTCCATATCTAGTTCTTTAAGCAAATCATGCTCTACAAGCTGGCTCATTTATATCGGTTAGTATGGGCAAGTCTGTATTTACAAAACATACACAAATTTTGAAAGAAAGAAAACATATTTATTCTGACAAAAAATGAATCACAAAATAAAAAGCAAGATATTTTACGCTACTATTTAAATTGAATTATTTTTACGGTCAGACAGGCGTTGGAGCGCGGGGCTCGCTATATGGCTTATCCGGGACTGCATCAAGCACAGTACTAACAAACACTATTATTTATTAATTCACTACTATTCATACTAAACCAGTAGAGACATAAACAACAATTTTAATACTTTTTTAATCTGACAAATAATACTTTTCAACAGTAGTAGTAAAATGTTTAATCTTTTATCTTTTCTTAGAAACCAATTAACCTAAATTCTAAAAAGAGATTTTTATTCACAGACACAAATCAAAGTGACTTAAAACTGCTGAAACAAAGAACGATTTGGAACCATAAATTAGTCAAGAGAAGAAAATAAAACTTAAAACTCGATGTAAAATAAAACTTCTATAAATTACAATCATCAGTGATAATTCTAACTAAACGTTTTCTGTATAGATGGAAAACAATGCCTCTGCCTTCATAGTCTAGTGGTTAGCGAATGTGCCTCTCTTCCTGTCAATTTCAAATAGAAGGAAAAGGAAAGATTTAAAAATTCAATTTTACTTCATAGCTGAAAGCACAACATCGTATTCCCCAGTAGTGTCCTAGTGTAGTTTAGTGTGAAGCGATGTATTTACAATCTGCTTTAGTCGATTGTGGTTTTTCGTAGATTGTAGTTACCACTTAGGATTAGGATAAAATTAGGACCCTTTCATCTCATAGGTACATCGGGTTTCCTACGACCGCGGAGCGACTTGGTTAAATATGGCACCACATAGTTGAAATACATTTCTGATCACTGAGTTCCTCGGCTCAATAAATAAGTCGCCTGCACTTGCAGGGAGGGAGCACAAAGGAGTCGATATCGGTAATTATGAATAGTTACAAGACACGATACACGCTGAGTTATAGTGCCTTATGGTGCACGTAAATCTTGCTAGATGTCGCTTTGTTATTAACGCACGTTGCGGCTTAGCCTGGTGTAAGGTGGCATTTTTTTTTGGTATGAAGTGGAAATACCAAGTGCATATATATAAATATATTTTCACACTTTTAACATTTAATATCCTATCAAGTAAGCATAGTAATAGGTTTATGCTTTAGATTAACAAAAAGTACTAACAATAATAACATAACGACCTTCTTTATACCCAGAATGGTGTGGCAGAGGTTTACAACACTCACATTTTACCTGTTATGTTGTTCATGGGATAGGGGTCTATCGCCATCCACCGGGCACAATTCCAACTCCGTGCTACTATTGTAAACTTCCTGACGGAAAGTTCACAAATAACAATTTGCCCGACCCGGGATTCGAACCCGAAACCTCGCGGCGAGAGGCACTACACTAACCACTAGACCATAGCAACTTTAGTTTTATGATACAAGGTGATGAATTTATATCCATGTACACCTATTATACCTACTGACTAAACACTGTTTTTTTCTATGTCAAAAATACTTGTGTTCTTTAGTCATAGCAAACCACAAAGGTACAATTATTTTCAACGCAACCTTTACCTAGACCATAAATTCTTTTACAAGCCTAGAACAACCTTTAGTGCAAACAGAAAACCTATAAAAACCGTATTCCGGTAGTTACATGAGACATAGGCCCAAGTATGTAAGGCTGAGGCCAAACGAGCGTAATTTTGTGAGTTGTGAGTTGCAGAATTTCGGTTGTAGAAATTCTGCCTTCCAGAAATTCTGTTGGACAGCGCATTTTATTCAGTCACTATCCAATTTTTATAACAGATCACTAAACGCCTTCTCCAATAAGTTCCATAGACATGGCCGTTGTTCAATTTCAATGATCATTTTTTCTGTGTCCAGCATTTTGTAAATAATAACTGCGTGTCGGCTCTTACGCAATATATACCTGACTGACGATGACGCTTTGCTTGGCCCGTGTCGCCCTCCCTCGCCCCGCGTATTCAATTCCGTCCGAATAATGCGTGTGAGTCGGCAGACAACTCATTTTGCGTTGCCGTGTGAATCAAATAGGACTTTAATATCAAACCGAATGTAGCAAATTTTCTGCGACCGAAATTCTGCGACTCACGACTCACAAAATTACGCCCGTTTGGCTTCACCCTAAATATTTCACTTACGAACAAGAAGGCCCAAGTAATAACTATTACGCTCACAGTTACCTAGTAACGAGGGTGTAAAACTTAATATTTATTGAAAACAACTACGTAATGTTCTACTTAAAGTATAAGTTACATAATATTAAGTTATACTTGGGCTCTGTAGAAGCATTGATGGGTTGGATTACTGTTAACTATGGTGACAAGATAATTTTATAACATGTATTCGATGACAAGAATGTTGTGTGGTTCAAGGGAAGACAAGCTTGGCTGTTTTCTATACAAAAGTAATATAGGTTTAACTTTAATATTGTTAAGTTCTATCTATTATTATTATAGACAAATCACATTAACACTTTAATGCATGTTTGTTCGTGGCCATTTTGTCAAAAAACTTCATAATATTACAGTTACATTACGTTAGTATGAAAACACGTCGCTCAATTTCAAATCGATACCTATATTTTTATAAAAAATATTGAATCAACAATTTAGTAATCCACCTGATAACAACTGCTGTAATATTAGTCCATTGACATTTAAAAAAACTTTTCAATTTTGTGATTAAAAAATCCTGCTAAGCTGTTTATCGTAGAAACGCCTAAACTAGGTTTCAATGGTAAATAACTTATTGATTTGGTACCCATAGATTTTTAGATTACCAATATCTAGGTCTGATTATTGAACTTTGCAATACAATATATTTATTTATTTTATTTATACCTACACTGGGCACATATAGGCGAACTTAATGGCTGAGGCAATATAGTACTTTTAAAACTTGCTTTCTTTTGTATTTAAAATACCGCTACAGTAAAAGTTAAGAGAGAAGCGTAACTAAGAAATGTTAATTTGTAAATTAATGATCAACCTGAATAAAAATGTATCTATTCAGATAATGTTATAAACAAGTCCAAATCGAAAGATTAATCCGAAGATTAATACCGACATACAGTCGCATCCTCTCACCGTATCAAGTACACACCACGCTATACATTACTAGCATAAGCTGGTCTTGTATTCCACGGGAAGCCAAAACAATGCTAGATCATCTTATACTGGCAATATATAGCTTCATGTGTAGTCTGGTGTACATAAATAGCACTAATTTCGAACGCTCGCGGCTAGGTGTCGCCTCTGTTGATTAATCGACTATTAATCTCGGATTATGTTCGCTGTTGTTTCGGTTTTAATGCTTGATTTAGTTGCGTTATGTTTTACCGTAGATATATGATGTGCTAAAGAATACCGTCATAATATTTTTCAACACCTGGTAACGTTGGGAAATTCTTTTGAGTTAAGAAATAGCTTTCGTAAAAAGCGTTGAAATATTATGTGGTAGAAATTTTTGACGATATCAATTTTTATACACTTAGTTCCAGGCTCTTTTTTCATTCAATCCGTACCAATAACAACAAGAGAATTTTAGTGCTACAATACATATTTTCTTATAATTCCTGAAAGCGCGCTTGTTTACTTATTTTACGACGTTACGCATTATAATAACATTCTCTCCAAGGCTTGCTGTATGCTTCTTCGCAAAAATAAGTGCTAAAATAATCTGGAAAACTGAGGAAACGTAAAATTGTGTTTAAAGTAAAACCATTTTACCTGAAACGTTACTTTTAAAACTTAGATAAATTATCTAAGTTACGATTGAAGAGCTAAACCATAACATAGTTAATATGTTTTTAAATCAAATTAGATATTATTAAAATAAAATAAATAATAAATATTCCACAACTCACACACAACGCCATCTAGTCCCAAACTAAGCAGAGCTTGTACTATTTGTACTAGAATAACTGATACTAATACATATATACTTTTCTTTTGTAAATACATACTTATTATACATAGAAACACCAAGACAAACCCCCATGTTATCATTGACAAATACTCAGAAGATGTTTTGATAGTTTACCTACTTACATGACTTAGTTGGCTGTTGCTACTTTGAGGCCAAACATATTGATATTATTATTATCTATCATTAAAAAATAACCACTAATTAGAGTTAGGAGTAATTCTACTATTAAAACAATTACATTTCACTAATTAATTGTAACATCAGTCATAGCATATAAATTAATTGATGGTTAGTATCTAGTGCACGAATTCAATCCTGAACCACTTGAATTATTGCTTCTAATTAATTTTCTATTGTTGAAATTAAAATTAAATATGAATCAATCTAAATACCTATTACCTTTTTTTTGAGTGCTCATTGCTTTGTTTCCATTGAAATTTTACAGTTACTTTTGAAAAGAAAGAAACAGCCAACTTCGCTAATATTTTTCTTTTCAGTATGAACAGGACTTCTGCCCGCACTTATGTTACCAAAAAAATCTTGATATTTTAAAAGTTATTCGTAATGAAGTTAAAAGCCGGTTGTGATTATTTCCTGCAATACCTATTAATAAAAAATCTTGAAATAAAGAGAAGTAAATAAGTCGGACCGAGGCTCTACGTAAAATACTGATATTTAAACCAAATTGCTAAAATACAACGCTTATGTCATAGAGCTAGGAAAAAGATAAATATTGAAGTAATTATATAATTTATGTGACCAAAATGGAACGCTATTTAAAATTTCTACACTAGAAAAAGCTGCGCACAAATAAGTATCAGTAGCTTCTGAAAACTTCGACCGAACAGTACACTTACAATAAAACTCACACAAAATCTTTCATTCAAAACGGCAAGACCAACTAACTAACTATAAATAAGACATTCTTCACCTGCTATATCATAATAAGTGCGGCACCTAATGACTCTGCAGACCCTTTACGACTACTAAGAACTCATATACCAAGACATCAGCGTAATATCACAGTAAAAATCACAAAACAAAGAAATTAACCCGCGTAAACAGGTACACGTTAAATGGTATATTCAGAAAAAAACATTGCTTTCAAATGGACCGGATTATGCACATTATTATTTTATGCACCTAATAGGTTTATGAATATACTCAAAGCATATTTATGTATCTGAAACATATATTAGTTTAGTATACTACGTACATACTTCTTAGTATTTTATATTAAACATTCGTATTTGATTTAAATAGCTCTAATTTTGTTTGCTTGTTTTTGCTCGATATTGATAACGGCAACAGATACAGGCAACAGAATATTCACAAAATATTAATTTGTTTTTTATTCTTCGAAAATAAATAATTTAACCTAAAAAAAAATATTTATCCCATACAACAGACATGTTTTTTTTTTTTGCCATTTTTATATATAATGGTATGGAACCCTGCGTGTGCGATCCCGACTCACACTTGGCTGGTTTTTATTATTTATTTAGTTCAGCTTCACGTTATTTTACAAAAATGATGATCTTGCTTAATTTGAAGTGTGGCAAGTTTTTATTTTGCTTCAATCATAAAGGAAAAATGCCTATCGCAACAGTAAATTAGCCGAATTAAAAAATAAATATTATAGGTACCTATAGTTAATTTATGAAAACACATTTTTTTGTGGGAACGGAAACGTGATGTGACGAATGAAAATGCAACGCATGCGCAGCCATAAATTTACTTGGTGCCACTAGTATTTTCTGCATAATGCGGTCCAAATTACAAGTTACGCGTAAATAAATGAAAATCTGATTGCATTCGCGGTGGCGGAGGATAATTGAAAAAATGTCTCTTGAATTGTTTTCAACGGTTCTTGGAGTCCGTAATGAGATAGGATTATTATATTTTCTGTTGTTTCAATCGGGACCTGGGTAGCTACGGCAATAATTTTGATGATAACTTTTTAGAATTCAAAGTTATGTTTAATCAGAATGAATATTTTGGTTAAGACGTGTAGATAACTTATTGCAAACTTTAGATCATTATGTAGTTTTTTTTTGTAATCTTGATTTTTTATCAAGCCCCGTTTGTTATGCGTTGGACAAGATCGAAACGTTTAAAATGAATGACCACTGTATTGATATTGCTATCATTGTGACACAATAAAGTCACGATCTAAATAAGGAAAATTACAGTCATATTTACTAATCGTTCTGGTGAACAATTTTATATGTATAAATGACAGTAGGAAGTCGTCCGCGAAAAAGATTTTTAAAAGGACTGACTCTTACAACTGAATAATACACACCGACTGAATAATACAAACTATTGTATTATTTTTCAGTATATTCGACCCCAGCGCAACAATAAACTTGATGTTTTGATATATAGCTTTACGGTTGTTGATTTTTCTATCACTGGACTAATCTCAACAAAACTACTTTAATCTAGACTACCAATGCGTTTGCTCGAAAATCTAATGTAAATAAATCTCTAGCGGAGGAGTGCTTAAACTATACTAAAGTTGATTTTGAGTTAAAAGTTTTGATGAAATAAGCCGGCGATCATATAATAAATCTTCCAAAACTATATATTTACTTTAATTTGCGTTAAATATTGAAGTTGTCAAGTTAATTGCTGTTTCGAAATCGAGTGGTACTTTCCTTTAATCTTTTGAGTTTCTACAATATTATGAATCAAAGTGTTTCAAGCGTTTGCGACTCAACTTAATAGATAGGAAAAGTTCTTATTAATTATAATTTGGAAGTTTAAGGATTTGATCTAAATACAGATTAATGGTTTTTCTTATTTTAATGTCCATTTTCATCAAATTAAATGCAATTAATTTGATGAAAATGGAGAATGCAATTAATGTAGCCAACTTCTGGGCCGGGATGGTATAAAAAACTTTGACTATTGACTCGTAAGAAGAAGAAGATCAAATTATTTTTTTAAGTATCGAAGAAATGTAGGTAGCTGTATTTTTGCCGTTATTTAGCTACTAAATATTAATAATGAAAACCAATACAAACTGCGATAAAAATAGATAAAAAGTTTAATCGTGAACAAAAAGATTCCAACAAATATTGAAAAAAAAAACCGTGATATCTAATATAATAATATAGTTTACTTTAATTCATGTTATTTATGAAATTTAATTTTAAACGCATCATAATTTGGATGTCCTGAAACCTTTTAATAAAAGTGATTTAGTTTGCCTAGAAATCATGTTACGAAATTATACATAGATAATCAATAGGTAGGTAGTACTGTCAGTTAAAATGGCCCTGAGTTATATGTCAATAGAACACTATTATTGCTCATGCGAATGCACTTGTTTGTATCTGGGGCATCGTTATTTGCAATTGTTGTTGTTGGCGTTGTCGAGTTGAATTGAGTCACATCTATGAGCGTTGTCTTTTTTAGTAATGATATCTTTCACATGTTAAAGTAGCATATTTTGTGACCAAGATTTGGGGTCTGGGTTATTACTTTTGATGATTAAGATTATAAAGAAAAATAATACTAATATTCATATTTCACTATTGCCTTAGCTTTGAAAACAATTATTATTTATGATCAAATGTGTACCAAAGATATTAATATAAGATAAATACAACAACAATAAGTTTTAATGAAACGACTGACCTTTCATAGATAACATTAATATTTGCATTGTAAAGCTAACGCCAACAGAAAATTTAATAAAGCGGAGTAAACACATAGATACATTAATTTAATTAAATTGTTTATATAAATATAATAAAATTGATAATTTGCCACATCTGTACATTGAAGATATTTACGAAAAAATAATAGGATTTATTTATTATAATAATAGGATCTATTTTTTTTTTTTTTTTAGAATTTTTGTATATCCGTCTGTCTGTCTGTATGTTCATACATGCATAACGCTTAAAGTAGTGCATGTAATTGGATGTGGTCTCCACAATTGTGTAGCTGGAAGTCTAACTTAAAAACTGCCATATGTTTTGTCTTTGTATTTGAACACTAAGGGAGGGGTGTTTGTTTCTATGGGAGATTTGTCAATTTTAAAGGAAAATGCATGAATCGCTGTACATAGGCTCCTTACATGGCGTTAATAAACTGTAAGATAGATTTTTTGGTAATATTACTCTCCAAATGGTAAGTTTATAATGTGAAGTTATCTAGTAAATTTTCAAGGAAACTTCACGAAATTTCTAACACAAGATTCCACTCCTCGAGCGGGTCAATTTGGGATTGAAAGTGTATGAGGCAAGTTCCTCAATTTTGTAGGAAATAGCGTAAAAATATCTAGCATATAAGTCTTGGCGAAATGCTAGAAACTCATTAAATTTATAACTTTAAAATTGTATTGGCTAATGTTTCACCGGTCACTTTGGTAGCTTATTTGATGACGCACTTGATTTACCGATGCTTTTAAATTTAAATGCTTTAAAAATTAAATACATGAAAAAGAACACAAATTAAATAATACTAGTTCCAAATTTTTAATTAATTATTTGTATAGCATTTAGCTATGCTTAGGACGAAATGACGTAAATTAAGGGGTTCTGGTAAGAGGCGACCGTATCTGGATGGCTAAAGCGGCTGCCCGGTGTGCAGTAAGGTCGCAGGTTCAAATCCTGCCGGTCCCATATCTTTTTTAACTGTTTCTTAGTATAACTAGTTCCAAATGTCTAAAAGACAAAAATCTAGCCCTTATCGGTGCAACACAGTTCGACTCAAACGGTGCCCCAGATACAGATGCATTCGCATTGGCGATATAACGTCTTCTATTGTCATCTAACTGGCAACCATTTGCAACAATTAGCTATAGCTGAGCGGACTTAACGAGCCAATTGTACGGAACGAGTACTAATTTATTTATTTATTTATTTATTTATTTATTTATCATATGGAAAACTTACAGCTAGTATAACTTAAATAACAATAAGTTTAGGAACCATAAAGCCAATAACAAGTTTTCGCTTCTAGTGACTGTATATAAAAATTTGGTGCGAACAAAACTAATGCAAACATCGCTTGCTCATAACCTTATAATTAGGGCGCGATTTAAATGAAGAAACTAAAATAAAAATAAAATAGAAATATAACACAACATAATAAAATAAGAAATATGATACTCCGCTCATTTAAAGAATTCGAGACTCAACCGTCTTCTTGCCGCAGACAAACTTATTGTAAATGGATCGATATCGAACTGCTTACTCACTTTATTAAAGTATCTGCTCGCACGCACAACGCAACTATTCTGCCTGTAATTAGTTGAAGCATCTGGAATCCGCAATGGAATATAAGAACGTGTTGATTTGTTTGGTACATTTAAGAAAAAATTGGACAATAACTCAGGACTGTCAATATTACAGTTTAAGATTTTTAAAATTAACGTATAATCTGATATCTGACGACGATTTTGAAGTGGTAATAAATGAAATTTTTTACATAATAATAAGTAGTGACCAGAATGATACGGGATCTTTAAGTGGAAACATAGATATTTAATGAAGCGCTTTTGGACATTCTCTATTCTGTCTATGTACTTGGAGTAACAGGGATTCCAAATCTGAGACGCGTACTCCAAATGGCTTCTCACAAACGTGCAATATAAAATTTTAAGTGTTTTGGCTTCAGTAAAGCACTTGGAAATGCGCATGATAAATCCCAGAGCCTTGGAAGCCCTGTTAACTATGCTGTCAACATGTGTGTCAAAGGCAAGCTTACAATCGTGATAAACACCTAGGTCACGAACAAATGTGTTTCTAGGTAGTGTTACTCCTCCTAAAGTGTAATTGTCTGTTAAAGCGATTCGCTTTCTGGTGTACGATACAACTGAACATTTTGAAGGGTTGAGATAGAGCTTATATGTCTGGCAGTATTCTTCCAGTCTACGAAGATCATCCTGTAATGCCATCGTGTCATTTACCGAAGATATGGTTTTGTAAATTTTCATGTCATCGGCAAAGCAGAGAAGTGAGGATGACTGGAAGCATAGGCCGATGTCATTCACGTAAATTATAAATAGCAGTGGGCCGAGCAATGAACCTTGAGGTACGCCACTGGGTACGGGGACCCAGCTAGATATGTAATTATTTAGGACTACAGCTTGTGATCTATTTTCAATGTAGGATGAAAACCATCTGAGTAAATCTCCGTGAATACCGATATTTCTAAGCTTCATTATCAGGATGTTATGATCGATTTTGTCGAAGGCCTTACTATAATCAGTATAAATAACATCGACCTGTAAGCCCCTGTCCATAGCATCGGTCAGGTAGTCGTTTAGAATGGCCAAATTTGTGACGGTAGACCGACCCCTCAAAAATCCGTGTTGAGATGTATTAAGGGACTTGCTAACTGCTGAGTAAAGTTGCGTGTAAATAATCCTCTCAAAAACTTTAGCAATAATGCATAGTTTCGATATTGGCCTATAGTTTATTATATCGGTCTTTTGGCCTTTTTTATGTATAGGCGTGATGAAAGCGGACTTCCATATTTTAGGAACAACACAAAACATTAAGGACTTAGTGAACAAAAGTGAGATTGGAAAAGATATCGAAGGTGCACATTTAATAAGCAACCTAGGGGATATACTGTCCGGGCCTGCACCCTTGGCCGGGTCCAAGTTGCGCAGTAACTTGGTGACTTCATCAACCTTTACCTTAACACTACTTATATCAGATGCGGTCATATTACAAAGAGAGGCGATCTGTGGTAGCATTGTGTTTTGGTTGTACAAATTACTGTCGTTATCACTGAGAAACGCAGAACTAAAGTAGGAAGAGAAACCACGGCAAATTGACTCACCAGTCAGCAAAATCTCATCATTATATTTAAAATTGTTAGGTATTGAAAGTGAAGTGTAACGGTTTTTTACAAAAGTCCAAAAACATTTCGGATTATTTTTTATTGATTTTTCGGTTAAATTTATATAGTTATTGAAGCAAGTTGATTCCATAGTTTTAACTCTTTCGCGTAGTAATTTAAATGTATGCTCATCCGATTTGTTGCCATATTTTTTAAATTTTTTGTGGTATTTATACTTTTCAGAAATAATTTTGATTAGCGAGGCGCTATACCAAGCGGGGTATGATTTATTACGAACAACGGTTTTTGGAATGTATTTGTCCTGTAATTTGGTAATGATTTGCATAAAAAACTCAACAGCGTCATCTACCGATCGTGTTAAAAACTCAACCTCCCAGTCAACCTCACCAATCTCCCTGTTTATGTTATCAAAGTCACCTTTACTATAAATATATCGTAAACGCGGCGCATAGTCTAATGGTGTTATTTCAAAGTCGGATAAATTTGTGAGTAATGCAGGATGGTATGGGTCTATGGGTACTAAGGGGTCATGACATTCGGTAACAGTGACTTGAGAAGTCGACAGCACTAAATCCAAAGTTTTACCATATTTATTCTTAACGCCATTGTATTGCGCTAAACCCAAAGCACACATCTCGTCAGCCAACAAATACTCATCGCTTGTAATTAGATTGATAGGACTATAGTATTGGTTATTACTTACTGGAGACCACTGAATGCCACTCATATTAAAATCTCCGAGAACTATGAATTTGTCTGAGGCGTTATTCATTACTGCTTCACTTAATTTGTTCATAAAATTATGCAGCTGAGAAGAAAACGAAAGGCCTTGGTTTTGACTACATAAATAAATAACACCCAAATATAGGTTTACGTTGTTGCGCGAACTTTCTGTGTTAAAGCGTATTTTCACCCAAAGGTCTTCTGCAGTCGAATGTAGGACTGGTTCTAAAGTAGCCGCTAAATGCCTACGCGTAGCGATAAGAACGCCACCACCCCGTGACTGACCAGTAGCTGCATAATCTCTGTCCCGGCGCCATACCAAATATCGGTCATCAAAGATCTCCGAATCAGACACACCTTCAATCAGCCACGTTTCTGTAAGCACGATTATATGGTATGTACCTAATGACATCTGCCGATAAAAAGTATTAGTCTTTGACCGAACTCCGCGTAAATTCTGGTAATAGATATTTAGCTTATTATTATTATCGTTAGAATAAACCATTGCAACCGTATACAACTTCATTGTAAGCACTATAATAAAGCAAACTAGCAGTGTAAAATAAGTTATTCATCAGAATCCATAAATAAAATACAAGTAAACAGACGAAAGATAGGTAGTTAAAATTCCAGTAGCTTCGTAACACGTTTAGTAAAAAACAAAAGTAATTTAACCTGCAACTAGTACAGGTAGCCGTGCGACAAGGTAGGCACGCTACACAAATAGCTGCAGCGTATGCGCAATCAAGCGAGACGGCTATATTTTTGCGAGCTAAAGCAGTGCAGTAAACAGCGCGATAAGGAATATAATAGAATCGTTTAGCGGAACAAAGGTGCGGTTGTAAGCTCATTAGTAGCGCAGAGGTGATAAACATTTTATAAACAAACAAAGTAAGCGAAGTATCAAATTTAACATTTGACAGATTAAATATTATAGTATGACAAATATACTCTATTACAATTAGGTAGCATTTTAAACAATTTTGTTTAAATCGTTGAAGTTGCGAATTACAAATGATTTATTGGTTATGTCTTTCCGTACATGTATTTTAGAATGTTTAACCCATACAAAATTATAGTATTTCTTCTTAGCGATGGATCTTGCTTCACTCAACAGTTTTTTGTGTTCAGAGCTAAGGTGATCGTTAACGTAAACCCGCTGGGACGTACCTTGGAATCCGAGATCTGCGGTGGATAGCTCCTTATCGGCACGTGCAGCCGCAATAAAATCTTCCTTTAGATATCTATTTAGGAAACTCACAATAATTAATTTATCATTGGAGTTAAACATAGGCACTCTGGATATGTAATTAATTTGATTCTTGGGCAAATTGTAGCTTACTTTGCGACTGATGGAATCCACAATTGAGAAGAGATTCTCGTCCTTTTTCACCGGCACTCCCTTAATCTCGACATTGTTTAGTCTTGACCTTTGATCCTGAGAAGAGAGTTGCAACTTTGTATTTGCCAACTCGCCCTGAAGAGAAGCTACCAAGTCTTGCATCTTCGTGAATTCAGGAGTTTTCGCTTCGAGCTCAAGGATCCTGGTGTTAAATTCATCGAGCTTGTTACTGGAGTATTCACAAGTTGACTTGAGCTCTCCTAGCTCCTCCTTGATAGACCTCATGTCATCTACAAGAACCGGTAAACTTTTCAATTGCCTCTGCATATCTCGAATTTCGCTCAATATGATATCCATTGTAGCTGGTGTTTCAGGTTTAAGTGTGGGCGCTGGTGAGGAGATTCTACACATTGGACATTTCCATTGTGTCCGTCGGTCAGTACCCAATTTTCTCCACCCTGACTCCGAGATGCTGGCACAGCCAAAGTCTAGCAGCTTCTTGCAGCTACCACATTGTACGCCATCGTTAAATTGCACGTCACAAACAGCACACTTCTTCATTGTTGATGAAACAGAGAGTGCGACGTAAAATGAAAATATTATGAACGAAAAAGGTTGACGATATATTTCTTTCAACGCGTCGAGCGGTATGCGTGCTACACCAGCGAGTGTTCGCGAGGATATGTAAATAATGAATATTGTTGATCATCTAAATGTTTATCTGTTGGATCTAACGGTTACAATGCGGATCGTCGAGATAAAATTAGTTTTTGTTATTGTTTGTTTCGTTGTTAACACTTTTGTTTGTGGTTAATGAATGTAGGCGGGCGCGGGCGTTTTTTTTTTGTTAGTGAAGGTGTGTGTCATTTAAAATAACCTTCTAATGAACCTAAAAGATCATCTGCCACCAATTGTTTATGCAAATATATAATGTTATGTTTTTTAGTATAATAATCAGTTGAAAACAGTTGATTTCTACTGTTTCTTTACAATATTTGTGCTGAATGTAACTTCGCCCTGTGGTTTGTACCTATCTTTCTTAAGACAGGAAGAAATGGATGAACGTGACGTCACGAAATTACGTAACATATAATTGAAAAATTTAGAGTCTTGGCAAGAGGCGACCGTAGCTGGTTGGGTAAAGTGGCTGCCCGGCGTGCAGAAAGTCGCAGGTTCAAATCCTACCGGTCCCATAATATTTTCAATTGTTTCTTAGTATTATTTGCTAAGCTAATAATTAATAAGAAGGACTTATAACTTGAACAAAATCTATGTCCTGAATACCATGTTCCTGAATAAAACTACTCCATTTGCCATTACTACTCTTATTGGTTCCAAAGTACCATCAAGGTTCCCCGAAACAAATTAAACGCGTCAACGATACACCAAGTTTATCTCCGATCTCGTTTCTAGATCGTTGTCAAGATAAAATTAGTTTTCATTAGAGTTAATTAGAAAGGGTTATGTTTATGGCCTCAAGCTTTCGCCTGTAACGCGTGTGGAAGAAACATCCTTTAGTGTTGTGTTCCAAACATTTTTGTTTGTATATATATCAAAGACAAAAATGTTACCAATTTAACTTATTGTATAAGCACGAAGGAACCATTGTCTATAATAATGGCAATAAAATCATGTCTATTTATGGGATTAATCTCATCATCCTTCACAATTTATTTTACTTTAATTTAAAAAATAAAATAAAATAAAAAAGCCTTTTATTTCTTAAGTTAAATAACTATTCTTATAAATAAACACTAATATTAACTATTTTATATAAACTTTGCATTATGCTGGTAGTAAGTACCCCTCATATCTCGAAGGTGAAGGCCTCCTCTAGTTAATTTAATTATTTATTGTTAATTGCCTAAGTGGTCTAACTGCTTCGATGGTCTAGTGGTTAGCGTATGCGCCTTTTACTGCGAGGACTCGGGTTCGATTCCCGGGTCGGGTAAAATCTTATTTGTGAACTTTTGTCAGAAAATTCACAATAAACATTCTCTCACCTCCTAACCCATGGGATCTAAAAATAACACAAGAAGTGTGGGTGTTGTACACCTTCTGGGTAAAATAGGTGTGTGAATATTTTGCCGTTATCAATATCAAACAAAACTAGCTAAAAAAACCCATTTGATAGTGGGAGACCCCTCAAATATTTATTTTATTACATTTTTAGTATTTGTTGTTATAGCGGCAACAGTTATACATGATCTGTAAAATAAAACTGTCTAGCTAAGTTAATGAGGCAGCCTTTGTAACAGGGTTCTGTTTTTACGCTCTGGGTAACCCTAAGAATCCTTCCCACCTACGGGCGTTACCTCAATGCAAGTGACAATAAAATATGTAAAAATATTATTATGTATGATGAAAACTCGCGGACAAAATCGCGGGGACCAACTAGCTGTCCATAAAAATATAGACAAGGCTTTTTCATAAAAAACTTCAAACAATATTACAAATCTAAATTGTATTTCTATTATCTCATTCCCAAATTGTATTAGGTACTTTTTCAACATAAGTTTGCGAAGAAAAGAATTTTTATCTCTCCCTAATTTGTTTACAAAAATAAAATCGTAATAAACTTACTTTCGTTTCATTCCATTTGTTGATTGCTTTTTTAGATTACAAGCCGATTTGTAAGTTCAATTACATTTTAATATATTTTTTTAACAAATCTGCAAAATATTGTTAAGTCTATAGATAGACATGCATTTTTAATTTAAAATTTTTAAAATTTTTAAACCATATTCATAATGACATGTACATTACGTAAAAAAAACGTATCGATATTCACGTATTTATACATATTTTTTTTTTAATGGCAATATTTTCATTGAATCGGTTCTTGGATTTGAAACGGGACATGAAACGTTGATCTTAATTTGCAAAATAGTAAGTAAGTACGATTTGTTATAATTTATTTATAAGAAACACGTGTACCTAGTCGTGTACACATGTTTTGATTGAAGCTAGTTTTTAAGACTCCCACAGGAGTTGGCAACAACTTTAGTAGTGTGGGTTAAAAGGTTTGAATATTCATTTATATTTAATAAGTATGACATGTGATTTCACGAGTAGACAAGTGAGCGCCATCTATGTTTTCTTTAAACATTTTTGTCTGCTTAATTTAAGCAATATGTAAAATGGTTATTCTTTAATAGTCTCTTTTGCAATAAGAATAAAGCAAAACAGTCTTTGTTCTTACCATTTCGTCCGCGCATTAAGAAATCATATAAACACATAAATCGAATATGTCTTCAAACTCTTCACAAACAATTTTACGACCATATTTCTTGCTGCATCAAAATACTTCACAGTCCCACTATTTATAGCTCTATTAAGAACTGTAACAGTTTGATGACATTAATTAGAGCTACTCTAATCGTTAACCTATTTTCTCTGAAAGGCGGAAGGGTAAAAACCGAATTCATTTATTCCTTTCAGTCGAGTCGATTCAAATTTTCTTAACTGCTTTTAGATTCGTCAATTTTGAGTTAACACAGTTCTGTCAAGGGGTTGTTTGACGAAGTTATTTGTTTTTGCTTTAATGTTTTCGTGTAATTCACGTTTATTTGTTTGAATAGCTTAACTATTTATTTATCTTAATTGGTTGAAACAGCTTTTGTGTGTCAGAATATTTTATACAACACTAGTTGTTACTGTGAATTAAAAACAAAAAAATGATCAAATACGTGTTGTGGAACACGTTTGTGCATGGTTTCGTACCAAATTTACCTTCTTGAAAGCTTTCAAACCCAAAAATTAAATAGTTTTGTAGACATCAAAATACAGGTTCGTGCTGCTATTGCTAACTTTCTGACGAAAAGTTCACAAGTAACACTTTGCCCGACCTAGAAATCAAAACCCGAAAGCTCGCAATGAGAGGTGTATACGCTAACTACTAGAACGATAGCAGTCTAGAATTTTATCTTAAAGATTTAAAATATGATAAAATGCAAAAAAATACTACTTATAAAGAAGTAATTGTACTTATACTTTTCTTGAAAAACTTTAAACATAATGTTTTACGAAGATTTCTAGCAAAATGCGTAATTATGAACTTGGTTCTCAGGATTATTAAATACTTAACAGGTTCTTATCTGTATCGTTGTTAACACGCACTTAATTACCTTTAAGTTAACAACGTTGTCAAGTTTATCATGTCGTCCTTATCTCTGGCAGACATTAAGGACTATTATTTGTTGTGTTATGCTGCGTACATACTGGGCTGATGAACGGCCAACAGTTTACCAGGCCTTCGTTGGTGCTGTGTTGTCGCACGTACTGACTTCTTTAGCCGTGTCTACATCTAGCAAAGGATGGCCAAAGAACGCGTTTGTTGGTACTATTTTAGAAGGCTTAGGTTACCGCCATGCTTTGGATTGCCAGCGAACGCCAACGTATGATTGAATTCGTCCACTTGGCCGCCAGCGGGCCGGCTTTCGTTTACCAGGTGTATACCCGGATTTAGGCGTGTGTTACAACCTCTGGCCACCCTGTGGGCGCTGGCAACACCACAGCACCACCACCACCGCCGCCTTCCGCTTCCGTCCGCACAAACGACGCCACGGGGCTATAAATGTCGGAACACAGTGTGCTCTGCCCTTCTTTTTCCTGCTATCAGTCGCCTGAGTTGTATAGTGCAAATTCTGTCGCGTGCCGTCATTGTAACGGTTGAAGTATCGCCATTTCTTTATTTTTATATATAAATCGTGATTTCATTCTAAGTTCTCTTTTTTCCCTATTTGTGTTTTCCCTCTTTTGTCCAAATTTAGTTATGATGATTGAGATTGTAATTAACTACCCCACTCGTGCAAATAAATCTTTTCTCATTCTAGTGATTTAATTTTGTGTTGATTCATATAAAGTGCAGTCGTTTTGTGTACCCACATGTTCAATAAAAAAAAATGATGTTCTGATGTTGTATCCTTTTATTTCATGTTTATCCTGCAGTTACTTATCCTGGTCTTATAGTTTTCAGAAGTGGGATTTCCCTGCGTTCATGATGAAGAGGCGACGGGCAGCTGACTACAGCAGCAGCAGCAGCAGTGAATCTGAAGACCCTGAGGTGCAGTATGCGGCGAAGCGAGCTGCTGCCCCAACTACCCGCGAAGATTCGCCGAGCGACACAATAGAGCAATTGGTAAACGCGAAAGTTGAAGGTATGATGAACAGATATTTAAGTGAAAAGTGGAATAATAAGTCCGATTGTGTCAAGGGGGATACGATTATCCCGCTGTACAACCCTGATGATAAAGAGACTAATGTGGTTGTATGGCTAAAGAAAATCAATCAGTTGGGTGACATCTATGGCTGGCCAGATTCGAAACGATCATACTATATGCAGGCTAGGCTGGATGGTTCGGCGAGACGATGGTATAACAGGCTAGATAATTATAATCTTACGTGGAGTGATTGGCAGGATCTGTTGAAACGAACGTTTCCCAGAATGATTGAATTTGCAGAATTAGTCGCGGAGTTAGTTCGTCGTAAGAAAGAGCCCAAAGAAACAATGAGTCAATATTTTTACGATAAATTTGCAATGTGCCGTAGATGTAAATTTGATGATGAAGCTGCAATTTCGTGTATAATTCGCGGTTTACCGTCTGAACTTCAAGCTAGTGCCAAGGCAATGAAAAGTACTAAGCCAGAAGATTTATTTTGTCAGTTTTTAGCAGCGTTAGAAACTTATCAATCAGGCCCGCGTGTTCGAGATGATTACCGTGGTGGTAAGAATTCTAGTTTTACCCCTTCGAAAACGGCTGAAAGACCTTTAAACCAACCGTCTACTAGCAATCCAATAAAGTGCTATCGTTGCAATACTGAAGGTCATTTAATTAAGGATTGCCCAAATCCTGATACTCGCCGTTGTAATAGTTGTGGGAAGATTGGACATATCTCGAGATTTTGTCGAGCCTCTGCAAATGGTGATCAAGTGAAGGATATAAAGATCGTACAAAGCTTCAATGATTTATATTTCAAAGACATAACCATCAATGGATCAAAGGCTGTAGGTTATCTAGACACGGGAGCGCAAAGTAACATTATTAGCTATGAGTTTACAAATTTACTACGTTGCAGGATAGAACCTACCAATAAGCTGCTAAAAGGTTTCACTGGTTATCCAATACCTGCGTTGGGCGAAGTAAAAATTAACATTTGTTTAGATGGCCTCTCAATGCAAGCTGATGCTTTAGTTACCCACATTAGCCTTGGCAAGATAGACTTATTGATAGGACAGCCCATCATAAATAGGGATGATGCGTCGTTACTAATTACTAGCACTTCTGTGACTTTTACTACCATACATAATTGTATCGACAACATAAACGTAGTAGATAGTGAAGAAAGAATTGAATTGATTTCTAAACATCGTTTGACTATTCTACCCAATGAGGCAGTCATGGTTGGCGTTATAATTAACGGTGGATTTAAAGGACCTGTATGCACTAACCCTCGATATTACAATTTCGCAGACTGCGAATACATTATCCCGGCGTCGGTGGTGGAAGGCTCTGAAGGTCTAGTCCGAGTATACAACTTGGGCTCGAAAGCTGTCGAGTTCGCAGCTGGCCAGGTGGTGGTGAGGGGACAATCAAGTGCCGAAATAAAGGAAGATGCTGTGGCTGGCTTGGTGAGTCAAATTTTTCTTTGCTGTTGGTCCAATTATGACGCTGAGCTGGCATGCAGAAATGTTAAAGCTGTTTCTGTTGATGATGCTTCTGTTGTGGCTAGTTGTACTGTTGCTGACGCGGCTCAATTGGATCCAACTGTACGCTTGGCTGATATTGGAGGTGTTGGTTTAGCAGATATAAACGTGGGTAATATAAGTGAAGTCGAAAAGCAACAATTATTTGCGATGTTGTGTCATTATAGTGCTTGTTTTGCCTCTAATACTTCTGAATTAGGACTCACTGATTTAGCAGAAATGGAAATAAAATTGAATACTAATAAGTCTGTGTACCACCGCCCATATAGGCTTTCACTACCAGAACTTTCAGTCGTTCGCGAAAAAGTAAAGGATCTTTTAGATGCAGGTATCATTAGGGAATCTAATTCGGAGTTTGCTTCACCTGTTGTACTAGTGAAAAAGAAAAATGGGGATGTGAGACTTTGTGTAGATTATAGGGCTCTAAATGCTATCACTGTCAAAGACAGATTTCCATTACCCATTATCGATGATGAAATTTCAAAATTAGCTGGCAAAATTTTTTTTTACTAGCTTGGATTTATCGCAATCTTACCATCAAATAGGTATTGCGGAAAACTCTATCCACAAAACCGCCTTCATTACACCAGATGGGCAATACGAATATCTTAGAGTTCCGTTTGGTTTAGCTAATTCACCGGCTGTTTTCCAGCGGTTAATGAACAATATAATCAATAGAGTGAATAAAATGGGTAATGGAGATCACATATTGGCATTTATTGATGATATTTTAATACCAAGTTGTAATATTCAAAGAGGTTTAGAGCTATTAGAATTGTTACTAGATATTTTACAAAAGGCCAATCTTAAACTTAATATGAAAAAATGCTCGTTTCTCCAAACCGAATTGAATTTTCTTGGTCATCACATTTCTAAAGATGGTATTAAGCCTGGTGAGCACAAAATAAAATCTGTTCGTGATTTTCCTACTCCGTGTAACGTACACCAAGTTAGACAATTTGTTGGTCTTTGTTCATTTTTTAGAAAATTTATACGTAATTTCTCCCTCATTGCTAAGCCCCTTACAGATCTTACAAAGAAAAATGTACAGTGGTCTTGGGAACAAGCACAAGATAAGGCTTTTGCAGAACTTAAATCCAATTTAATATCTTATCCAGTTCTTGCCATTTATGATAGGAATTTGTACACTGAGCTCCATACCGATGCAAGTAAGTTCGGGGTAGCCGGTATTCTGCTTCAGCGGCAAATGGACAACACTCTTAAACCAGTTATGTACTTTAGTCGTATGACAACACGTGAGGAACAAAATTACCATAGTTACGAATTGGAAACCCTAGCAGTAGTCGCATCGTTAAAAAGGTTCAGAGTGTACCTATTAGGTATTAGAGTTAAAATACTTACCGATTGTGTTGCTGTCCGACACACATTTGTAAAGAAAGATTTAGTATCTAGAATTGCGCGTTGGTGGTTACAAATACAAGAATTTGATATCGAGATAGAATATAGGGCCGGAGGTAAAATGAAGCACGTTGATGCGCTGAGCCGAAATCCAGAAGATACCCACGTTTATGCTCTGTCTACTGATGATTGGTTTCTTACGGTGCAAATGCAGGATCCTAAGTTGTGTAACATTATCAATCAATTGAGAGGTGCTGAGGCCAATCCAGACGTACTTAACAATTACGTAATAGTTGATGAACGTTTATATAAGAAAACCTTGCATGGTAATCGTTTGTTAGTTCCTTGTAATGCTCGATGGAAACTCTTGCAGAAATATCACGACAATGTCGGTCACAGCGGCTTAAAGAAATGTGACAGTGCTATTAAAGCAAAGTTTTGGTTTCCTAAAATGACTAGATTTATTAGAAAATATGTAAGTTCATGTCTGGATTGTGCTTTTCGGAAAGGCCATTATGGTAAATTGGAAGGAAAATTAAATCCGATTCCCAAACCAGCAGTACCAATGAATACTGTGCATATTGATCACTTGGGACCATTTCCAAAATCTAGTAAACATAATCAATACATTTTAGTAATTACATGCTCTTTTTCGAAATTTGTTATTGCTAGAGTAACACGCACATTAAGTTCACTTGAGACAATACGCTTATTACATGATGTTTTCTCTTTATTTGGCTTCCCATCTACCATAGTGTCAGATCGTGGTCTTGCGTTCTGTAGCCGTTACTTTAAAGACTTTGCAGTTAAACATCAAATAAAACGTGCTAACTTCAGTTGCTACACCAAGAGCTAATGGTCAGGTTGAGAGAGTAAATCGAACTATTTTGAATGGTTTAAGAACTAGTAGTGATGAAAATAATTGGGACTGTAAGTTGTCTGACGTAGTTTTTGGTGTTAACAACATGTGTCATGAAACTACAGGAGAAGCCCCCTTTAATTTAATGTTTAAACATGAAAGTAGAATTATGTCGGATTTAGAAAACAGTGCTAATAATTCAGAACTAGACAATAGAAGAGATAAAGCAACCACTAATATAAAACGTAAACAAATGGTGATGAAAACTCTTTTTGATAAGAAGCGAAAAGATGCTCACATTTATAAAAAAGGGGACTTGGTTCTGTGGCGTAACCCAAAAGGCTGTGGACAGAGTGGAGTTAATACGAAACTCGATGCAGTATATGCGGGGCCTTATAGAGTAGCTAAGGCACTAGGTCATGATCGTTACTTCATACACAGTGTGAAGGGATTTAGGGGCTACAAGAAATTTAGTACTGTTGTTGCTGTGGATTCGTTAAGACCGTATGTTGCTGTTGCTGGTTCTGATAGTGAAGATGCTGATGTGGACGCTGATGCATTAGATACCGAAGATCTCATAGATTTACTAGAAAGTTAACTAATGCGTATCGTGTGGTCACTTTGTTTCAGGATGGCCGAGCTGTTACAACCTCTGGCCACCCTGTGGGCGCTGGCAACACCACAGCACCACCACCACCGCCGCCTTCCGCTTCCGTCCGCACAAACGACGCCACGGGGCTATAAATGTCGGAACACAGTGTGCTCTGCCCTTCTTTTTCCTGCTATCAGTCGCCTGAGTTGTATAGTGCAAATTCTGTCGCGTGCCGTCATTGTAACGGTTGAAGTATCGCCATTTCTTTATTTTTATATATAAATCGTGATTTCATTCTAAGTTCTCTTTTTTCCCTATTTGTGTTTTCCCTCTTTTGTCCAAATTTAGTTATGATGATTGAGATTGTAATTAACTACCCCACTCGTGCAAATAAATCTTTTCTCATTCTAGTGATTTAATTTTGTGTTGATTCATATAAAGTGCAGTCGTTTTGTGTACCCACATGTTCAATAAAAAAAAATGATGTTCTGATGTTGTATCCTTTTATTTCATGTTTATCCTGCAGTTACTTATCCTGGTCTTATACGTGTGTTGGGAACCCAAAGCGTGCTGAAAAAACTCAAAAGATTAAAAAATGCGTACGTTGGCCTTTTGTTAGTGCAGTGTGTACACGCAGAATAAGACGACCGAATGGACGAAACGAAGGAACCAAGTAAAATATAGCGTGCAAAGAAAACAATTTAATTGTATATTCCGCGGTGGTCGGCAACTCACTTAACCGTAACCTGAGAGGAAAGCTGTTAGGGTTATGTTTGGTGTAACTTAATATTCCCGACAGAAGCTTGTCCCAGTTTATTATTTGTTCAACGTCCACAAACATACGAAATTCTTTTGGTACTAGAAAGCGGAAATTGAAGATAATGACAAATACAAAAATATGCAATTTAACCAGCAAAATGAATATAGAAAATTCTTAAAATTTACTAGTTTAGTGTAGTATCAGCTGTGTAGTGTAAAATAACACTAAATTAAATTATTCAAAATTACTGTTCTGGTTTGAGAGGAATATCTAAATTGAACATTGGGTTTATTCTTTCTAATAAAAGATATCAATACTGAATATTGTGGTTTTTAATTTCAACTCTCACAATAAAAATAAGTTCTTTTGAGAAACGCTATTAAAAACTATTAAAACAGTTGCTTTTAATTTTATATAAAAGCAAAACTTGGCTAAGGCTTAAATTAAATAAAAATATACCATTCAAAATTAATTCAATTTCTAGTCACAAAAAACAGTCCTTGGTCTAATAAGAAATCTAATTTACTTTTCATTCGGCACTAAATTACATTACCAAATAGGGTTGTGACAATTTAGAGCCTTTAATTTTATTTCGGCTAGCCTAATGTTTTATAATCAAGTTTAAATATATTAAACCGTTACGGGCACGTGGCTTGTAGTCACGTGACTATTCTCAATGTCATTAGAGATAAGCAAACCGCATAAATTGCGTATTCTATTAGATTCTAGGCGCTAATCTCTTTTGTTAAGAATGATCGCAGCATAAATTATTTTGGATCTAATAACCAGGAACAATTTTATGCCCATTCGGATTACGTTATGTATTTTTATCGGGGCCTCGCAACCCAGGGTCAGAAATCACAACGGTATTGAATTATCATTTGAATATGATATATGGGGTGCTGCTTAAATCCAGGGTGCGGACAATCGCTGTGAAATTGTTTTGGGGAACGTTTGATTAGATAAAGTGAATTATTGCCTCGATCTTTGATAAAAAGAAAACGAATGTGTTGTTATCTCAACTGTTAGAACATTTATCTCGTATATTTTCAGATGTGTGATCTGTTGTAGTATGAATCATAATGATATGGAACTGAAGTTAAATATTTTTATATATTGCATGAATCTTGTCTTGTGATTTGATTCATATTTAAAAATGATTGACAACACATTAGTTTGTACACTTTTAAGTTCCGACTGTTTTTTTTTACATAGGTACATATGAATAACGTAATTTTTAAACTATTTATATTGTATTATTTTTCGTAACACATCCTTAATTTTAATTTACATTTATTAAATTTGAAAAACATATATTTAAACAAATCAGAAACATAATGATAATATTGTTTACAAATAAACACATTGAAGAACACACAACAACTCACACACCGATCTAGCTAATATCTCTATTTATATTCACAAACCAAATATATCACAGATGCACGACACTACGACAGTATCCAAACACCAAAAAGTTTTCCAATAAATTTTAAATTTAGGATATTAGGGAAACAGTAGGGCACTCTTAAAAGCAATTTGTCTCTAAATAGCTCGTCGCGGTAGGCTCAAAGCAGCTGCGAAGACTCAGTCGAGGCAAACAATTAAAATATCCGACTAATGGAGTCGGAGGAATCCTAAACACGTTAATGAACATGTCGCCTTGTCCTCTATTAGTTCGCACCGCGATTTTGGAAAAAAAAGTATCATTAATTATCTTTGATAGGCGAACATCCTTGTCAGAGTTTTTAATTACCTGTCAAGTCTAAGGAAGTATTTCAGAAATTAGTCTCTCGTTAGCAATATTCTTGAAAAAGATTTTATCGGTAAAAGTTACAGGCAACATTTTTGCAAACGTATGCAGTAACGCCGATATTTTTACACGCAGCAGAAGTAAATTATTAACTTGCTTTATATTAAAATAAACTTTTGGTCTCGATATAAGTGGGATGAAACCACATTTCAGCAAAATATGACTTAATAAACAGGAATGTTAATATCTGTATAAAAACGAGAACAAAAAATACATCACGGCTTCATCCAAACAAAAAAGCGGCTCAGAAAAATACCGCATAATCCGCGACAAATTCACGGCACATAGGATTGCAACAATATCATTATACGATACCCGTCCACAATAACCTATCTGGCGACCACGTGTTGATTTTGGAGAAAACGAGGGTCCTATAGACCTCAATGACAATAATAGAAATATGCAAATAGCAGCGGACAGTGGAGATGATATTCAAACAAGATTACGAGTGTAAACGTTGACAGACGAAATGTGAATGTTCATAAATCTAGAGCAAGCCTGGGTAAAGCAAACATTAGAAAGGGTTATGGGTTTTATAAAATTCAAGCACGCATAATTTATATTTTAAAATGATTTAGACGGCGAGAGAGGATATATTTTTGTTAGGGATTTGTTATAAAGACTGTATTCTTTTATTGTTAACTAGCTGCCCCGCGCGGCTTCGCCCTCGATAAAATGTTGCCCTCGAAAATATTTTAAAAGTATCCTATGTCCTTCTCCCGGTTCTAAGCTACCTCCCCACCAATTTTCAGCCAAATCGGTTCAGCCGTTCTTGAGTTATAAATGGTGTAACTAACACGACTTTCTTTTATATATATAGATTATCTGAAGTTATCTCTCACGAAAACTGTCAAAAACAGCGTGAGAATAAAGATTCTTTAAATAAATATTTTTATGTTTATTTATGGAGAGAGTAGGTTACATTTTATACAGTATAAAATGTATACCTACTATTTTATACAGTATTTAAATTAGAAAGCGGGCAACTATATTCAAAATATACAATAAAAGAAAATTAAAACAAGATCATTAACCTATTAAAAAATTACAGGTAAGGTGTCATATAATTCCTCCGCATCGGCCTCGACTGCAGGGAACGTGTTCAGAAGGCTGACGGCATTGCGACGTTGAATTGCGATGCTAAATCTTTGAGACAACTAAAAGTCAGCCATCTGATCACGTGAAGCGTCGATTAACCATTTTGATATCTTTAAATAATAAGCGAACACACGGACCCTATGAACCTAGCATCTCGATCCAAAATTAATAAATATTAAAGGAAGAAACACGAAATTAAATTCAATAAAAAACAACACACCTGTCAATAATGTAACTAACCGTACAATATTTGAACTCAATTTCATTCACAAAATTTAAATAAAATATTTACAAACGCTTAAGAGCCCTATTACATTTTTACGTTGCGCCAAATTAGGTGTTTCTGCGACCGCGCGGCAAGTTACGACACTATGCACATGTTGCGTGAACAGTGACTAAATAATCTTGATCCGCTGTAGTATGATTTCCTATGGCACTTCCACGGTAAACGAATCGTAAAGTATGCTTTGTTGTTAGAATAAAAAGTATTTTTTCAGTTTACCAGTTTAGTAGTTTGCAGAATTGGCTCCTTATCAATAACAGGTATATCAGTTTTACAACATTTAGTCAATTGAAACACATTAAAATTATTTTATTTCGTATATTTTTGATAACATTATGAAATTTAATATAAAGTAAATATTACAGTACGTGAACATTATGCTAAAGTAGGTGTGATCCACAAAAATAAATACATACATTATAATATGTCGATAAGTGTAGTTTACTATAGTGACTTGATGACAATTTTTCGCTATGCGCATCAATTGCAACTAACTGATTCATGAAGAAACGAAAATCAATTAAGCGTCTTTCTTGAATATCTATATTATCCTGTGAACAAGGCAAAATAAAGCATTAGCATTACCCATCAAAGAGATATAAGTAAATTGTGTAGCGTAAGACAAAGATTAGTTATAATAGGATTTCCTAAGTCTTAAGCAACTAGTTAGCGTACATACCTTTTCATCATTACGGTTAACAGATATTTCTTCTTTATCTATTTCTTCAATGATTAAACTATCATTAGTCTCGAAGCCTGGATTTTCATTGTCAACACTCTAAAAAATTAAAAAAAAAAAACATAATATTAAATAATTTTCCCAAACGAAGCATTACCTAGAAAAAAGATATAAGTACATTGTGTAGCGTAAAACAAAGATCACTTATGGGATGCCTAAGTTTTAACAAACTATTTGGTATACAATGTATAATATATATACCTTGTCAGCGTTACAGTTAACAGATATTTCTTCTATATCTGTTTCTTCAATTATTGAATTATCATTAGTGTCGAAGTCTGCGTATTCACTGTCAAAAGTCTAAAAAATTAAAAAAAGCATGAAATAAATTAAATTTTCAATACGAAGTATTTCATATTAAGAAAAGTTCATTATTTTACCATGTCCTTAGTTTCATTGATGTTGCTAGATGTTGAAGCTTCAAAGTTTTCCAGATTCTGTTTTTTATTATTTCTATAAAAAAATATAAATTATGAATATACAGGGTGGATGCGACATAGTGACATTTATTGAAACCACAGCTTCTATACATGGCCAGTATGCATTTCCACCGGATAAAAAATTCTCTGGCGAAAAAAAAATTCACGTCTTCCGAACAAATTGCACGATCGCAATGTTCAAATTGTTCGGAGAACGTGATTTTTTTTTTTCGCCAAAGAATTTTTATCCGGTGGAAATTGATACTTACCATGTATAGAAGCTGTGGTTTCAATAAATGTCGCTATGTCGCATCCACCCCGTATAAGTATGTTTTAATAGAAATGGGAAATATGAGCAAATTTCTTATTTTTCTTTCATAAGAACTTTCTCGAACACGTCGAAAAAGTAGGTATTGAGGGGAGCGGATGTCCTTTCTATTTTTTTTTTCATTAGAACCTTCTAACAATTCATAACAAACACGACCAATTAAATAACGACGAAAAAGAAATTAAATACATACCTTGCTTCTCTAGCTTTGCTCAGGTTTTTGATGTTATGCCTTTTACGTTTCCTTAAGCATTGGTATTTACATTTACCCATATTGACTGTAGCACAACTACAATAAAACGCAATTATCTGTATAATACAAAAGAAGTAAAATAATTGTGCTACTACAACACACAATACCAAAATAATATTATACTCACAATGATCAAGAAATCGCGATCCTACTATGAGATGCTCACACGCACACACACTGACGTAGCGTTTACTTGCCTAGTTACGCACACTAGCGCACGAAATAAACTGACATAGGTCCGACCTCGACAAGCGCTCGTGCGCATCTGATTGCATCGCCCCGGCGCAGTCAAATAAGTACTACTTTTATTTGATTTATTACAAAATAACTATAGCAATTTTAAATAAAACAAAAAATTTATAGGATAAAGCAAAAGTGAAATATTATTTTAGTAAAAACTTTATATTGAAATAATACGAAATACCAGAGATATTCTGACTTGTTTTGAGGTAATTTTGATTAAAACTTGTATCAATTCCAGACCTTTTTTTATACTCATAAAAGGTCAATATTAAAAATATATTTTATAATGATGTTAGTAGAGGATACATTCAATACAAAAAATAATATTTTGATGGGCAGTGTTAGCCAGTTTTTACAAATTAGAGCTCTCAAACAAGGTCTGTTCCCCTCTTTTACTGAATCATACATCAGCAGAATGATGATTACTGCATAATTAAATTAAAAAAAAAATAATATCTGTTGTATTAATGTTTAAGACGAAGAAATGGGCTATCTTTATAATGTAATTTTTTTAAGTAATAAACAGCAAAAAGTTTACAATTACGACGGCGAAAACCTTGCACATACGCATTTTTTTGTAATAGGGCTCTTAAGTAAGACCATCACGGTTGATCAATGTGAAATTCAGGACATAACTCCGGTGCACGCAAACTGCAAGAAGCATGTAATTTATTATGAGCCGTTAATACTATAACCTACATTACAATTTATCGCACGCTCATATTAAAACCGAGGCTTAATTTTAACAAAAATAAAAACATTCTTTTATAATTGGCACGGTATGCAAATTTCGGTTTTACGGGCGTTTGTTTTGGCAATACTTTTACGTGAATAATAAAGAGAAAGTTGAGTACTTTATACAAATATTACATACTTTCAAAGTGGTTGAATTGCAAACTGTTTTAATTTAATAAATATTTGAAGTACCATTATTTAAGTGTGTTACAGGTGGTTGAGATTTTGTAAACGAGTTCAAGAGACGATGCATAGTAAAATAGCTGTATTACCTTGCTTAAACTATTTGTATTTTAATATTTATTTATATTCTTATTGTTATTGCACATTAAAAGTAAAGTGCCAGAACTTAAGACATCATACGGCCTATCAGGTATCTATCCACAGATGTAGCATTGTGCTACATTATAGACTTTTGTTGTCTCTCGCCGGTTACGGGTACATGGTTTACAATACTTTACATACATACATATTTATCATCACGCCTAAATTACTCAGAAGCGTATGGCAGAATTATACAACACCCACACTTCACCTGTCATGTTTAAGTTTCATGGGATAGGGGGTGAAACTATCCATCTATCGGGTTTCATTCCAAGTCCGTGCTGCTATTGTGAATTTCCTGTCGGGAAGTTCACAAATAACGATTTGAATCGAACCCGAGACATCGCGGTGAGAGGCGCATACGCTAACCACAAGACAATCGAGGCAGCCGCAGTTAAACTTCGTAGTGGAATGCAAGTAAAACTGACGTTTCTTTAAACATTTGAACAACATGATTGCAATCGGAATTAGAACAGCATTTTGACAATTTAAACCACCACATTTTTACCCGACTGCGTCAGAAGGAGGGTTATGTTTTTCGAGCGTATGTATGTATGTATGTATGTATGTATGTATGTATGTATGTATGTATGTATGTATGTATGTATGTATGTATGTCTATTTCTTTGGCACGCCCTACAGCCCAAACGGCTAGACGGATTTTGACAAATGAGGTGTCGTTAAATTCGTCAAAACAGTGATAGTGACATAGGCTATATAAATTTTCAAAATGGCGCCGGCAAATGAAAAAAAGGGGGGGAGGTATGGATTTTCTTTTCATCATAGTAATATGGGTATCAAATAAAAGGCCATGAAAAGACCGAAATAAAAAATAATTATTAAAAAAACAAAAAACCCAACTGCTTAAAAAAAAACTGAAAAGATAAAAACAAGTATAGCATTATCTACATTAAATTCATTAACAACAAATGAAATATGTCAAACTAAATTCTTTATGATGTTGCAGGCGGGGACAAACAATAATTTGTTACTAGTATATAACTTGGTTTGTCACCGCCTGCAACATCATAAAGAATTTAGTTTGACATATTTCATTTGTTGTTAATGAATTTAATGTAGATAATGCTATACCTACTTGTTTTTATCTTTTCAGTTTTTTTTTAAGCAGTTGGGTTTTTTGTTTTTTTTTACTAACGAAAACATATGTACCAGTGCTGTAAAGCATTAGATCATTGACTTCGCCGAATCATAACAGCGATTTTATTCAAAACACATGGCGACAATATGGGAATAAATAATTTTCGGACTTAATACCCGTAACAGGGGCATGCAAATACGGGACAGATACGTACAAATAACGTGAGTGTCCTCATACGAGCTTTAACGCAAATGTATCCATAAGCCGTCCAGAGCAGAATCTCTTAATTTACGCCCCAAAGGGATTTGCTAAAGCCAAACATTGTTCGCTAATTATAACGAGACGCATGTGCTCTTTGTCCCACGAGGATCTCCAACTTAACGAACACTTTAGTCCGTGTGTGAAATATTCTATTGGAGTTCAAATATATTTCATATTTCTAAATTATTATTTTGGTCCGTAATTTATTTGGGTCAAAAATAATCTGGTTACTCATAATACATAATATCCATTGCATTAACGTACTATTATGTTATACAGATTTTCGATTAATAAAGAATTTATTTTAAAATTACTTTATTGAGTTAAAATTTTACGACATCCAGGATTTTCTGTCCCTGACTGACAGAAAAATATTGTCGTTTAATCAAACCGATATGCAGCTGAGATAAAATGAATCAAGCCCGCAGGGCACATTAGCACGTGGCCAAATCACACCCCGATGTCGCTTCAAAAATTCTATAACCACGTATCAGGCAAACCCATCTGCATACATCCAATACTGCTCGCAAAAACTGCAGTCGCATGCTATATTAAGCTTTAATACCTTGGTTTAAGAGATATTGATATTAATAACAATGATAAATACAAATTTGCTAATAGGGTGAGCTAATCTGTCAGCTGAGCCGTTGGAGATCGTTTAAAAGCTGCGCCCCTTCTTGCTATTGTTTATTTAGGATGGCGATTCGCGGTGAAAGGCCCGTTTTTGAGGCGTGCGTTAATGCGATTGTCCGAACCACGAAGTACTCTGAAGAGGAGAATGATATGCTGATAGCACTCTGAAGTGGTCATTGCGGTGCTGATGAGGACGATTGAGATATAATCCGATAAAATCATCACAGAAGGGTTTTATTGAGTTATTTAAATAAATGAGGACATTGACTCGTCCTTTGCCTGATGTAGTTTAAGGTTGGGACAGTTTGAAATTGGGTGGCTTCCGGATTATTAATTCATAAAATTTTAATCCTCTTATCTTTGGCTTGGCTGAAGCTATATGTACTTTGTTACTCAATAATGTCCTTATACAAGAACACATTTGATTCAGCTGTTTCATTGAACTCTTTGAAATGAGGTCAAGCTATTGAATGTCTTATAGATTCTTTCTCACCTTGTATTAAATCTCTATCATTATTAGTCAAAGAACATTCATCGGATGCATCGTGGGTTGCTTCAACGTCTTTCACAACATTAGGATCTTGTGTAAGAGAATTTTCAATTACGACTAAATAACAGTTTGCGCGAACTAATTTCATCTGACCTTTAGTGGATGTTAAGATCTCAAAGCTATTAGAGTGTAGGCTTAGCCCTAATCGTGTATCACTTATGTAAATACAGAAAAGCTTAAGCAAAACGAGTTTAAATTGTACATCCAGTCAATAAAGTGCTTTGATGGGTTTTCTTATCAGATTGTAAAGGGCTGTATTGAAAACCAAACTACGAGAAAACTTATTTTATGATCATCAAGATTAATGTGATATTTAGCTAAATTCATTTTAAATATACATGCACTTTTACTTAAATTTGACAGTTACATACATTTATTTTTATGTATGTCTATAGAACATGATTCTTAGTACAATTTCAACTGCTAATAACAATACAATATTAGTCTCGAATGAAATAGCCGTACAAATATACATAAAAGGTCTTAATTACGCTCCATTTCGCATGTGTATTATTTTAGTCCCGGGTCAAATCCAGTTGGAGTTAGCCAATCACGGGGCGATCCGTAAGTGCGGACAAAAGCACAATTAAGTACAGCAGGGACCGATAACAAAAGACCGGAGAGCACACAATTTGTTGCAGCCCATCTTTATCTGGCCCACTATTGACCCTTTACCCTAATTCATAGACTGTTCAGCCCCCTTTGTGTTGTTATAGTATAGTCTGTTGCTTGCCAAAAATTTGGCTCACTGGATGTTGGATACAACATTGTATTCCTATTTTTTTAGACTGTGGCCGAAGGGATGAGGAAACGACAATGAATTCCAACTAAAATGTATTATTATTCTTCGATGTGAACAAAACATGTGGCCTGAGTTAGCGTATTATCACGCTTTAGCGACATTTCAAGAGTGATTCGCGTATCTTTATCCGTGGGGCACTCTGCCGTCTCTAATGACACGTCGTTAGTTTCAGAGCGCACGTATAGTAATGGACTCTAATATTATTAAATTCCATTTACATTTAAATTGGCTCCTTTAGTTAATCCCGAAGATGAAACGAACATAGAAGCAGGTTTCTGATTATTCCACATCTCTTTTCATTATAAAAAGTAATGTAATTATGCGGTAGAGTTTAAAATGTAAATAACTTAATCTATGTTAAATTTATAATATCGATACCAATGATGTTATATGAAAACCAATAATATAATCAGTAAGTTATTACGGTTATAATCTCCGTGAATATTTATTTTCCAATCGAAAATGTTTGTCACTGAGGATTATAAGTCGTTATTTACATGATGAATACTGTTCTCGTATGTTCGGACATGCGTGATTATTTCGTCGTGTTTTTTTCTAAAACGCGCCGTCACCGTAGCGTTTCACTCCACACCTTTGCATTCGTTCCATCACCACCCATTCCACGTCAACGCATGCACTAATTAGTTGACACCCGACACCGACGTTGGAAACACGTTTCTAGCTCCCATAGGAAACTTTTGCCGCAAAGGGAACAAACCAGGTGTGAAATTAACTCACTCTCGTTTTGTTTTTAGAAATTCCGAGCATCATTTCTAAATAATTATATTTCGTAGTTTCGTCTTGAAACAACATTATCACAAAACTTGTTAAGATTATTCTTTCATGATTTAAAATCAGATATAAACTGAAATAAAATAGATTCTGCGATAACAATGAAACTTTTCTGCTACCAAGTTCCGACATAAAGGACTCAAGAAAAATAAAGGAACGGTTACAACAAAGAGCAAAACATAAACTAACTTTATGGGTTGTAATTATAGAAACTAGTATCGCATACAAATTAATAAAAGTTTAAACATTACCGAGAAAAGGCCGCTGTATTCACGGTGCAAAATAGAACAGAACACAAAGCATCGCTCGTTATAGTGTCGCAATCAGGAACTTGGCCCTTTTGTCGTTTCAGTTCGAAAGCGACCGAATGTACTAATTAGTGTCCTCGGACTTATTTGCTGAGTGCAATAGAAAGTTCTTGAGCGGGCTTGGTTGACCTGTGGTGGCAGACGCCGTGTTGAATCGTTCACCTTGCCACTGTCTCGAGTTGGGGTTGTGGTTTCCTTTGTTTTGTTGCCGAACATTAATTTACTTTTGTATAGATCGTGCACCGTGATTTTATCATTTACCGACTTCAAAAAAGGAGGAGGTTCTCAATACCCGTAACCCATTTTCATCAGCTCACGATCTTATGATGAAATCTCGATATTTTTTTTTAGGCCTCTATTGTTTTTCGTATATACCTACTCTAAAGTTAATCGGATATTTGCATCTAGCAGTCAGCATTTCATATTGTTGAGCTGATGCTGGAAGGTACAACTCCTCAACGTTTAGGAGAACGGGGATAATTCTCTAACTATAGGCACCATGAGTACACAGATGAGACAAGACGTTAAATATTACTTAAGTATTTCTTACTTTTTAGTTTAATTTTTTTGTAATGGAAATCTTTTTTTTTTGTAAAATTGTACTGAGAGTATGGTCTGGTCAATATTTTCACAAATACTCACTGCAAATGACAGAATCAACCATTTTTCAAAAACATAATTGAAGACAGTAAACTGAATAAAACAAGACAGCATAATGCGACCTAATTGTACTTCGATCGATAACAGTTAAAAATAAATCCAACTTTTCCTTACAAATTGGTGAGCAATCAGTCTTTGCAAGTTAGCTATTATTGTAAGGAATTGATAGTTGCCAATTGGTTGCTTGTTCGAGGATCGATGCAATGTGAAATTGTTCTCACTTTGAATAAATTACGTGTTTCTAACTTTGTAAAGATATCAAGTTTAAAATATAACATTGGACATTTATTGTTAGATATTAAAAAAAACGTCATGTGTAATAGAAAATGCTATAAATAATACATATCGTCATTAATATTCATTGGCCGATTTTGACACAGCCTTGTTAGATACATGTAACAACCAATCAATCACATTACAGTAAAGTTAAAGTAAACATTTTTCGACGAATTGTAAAACTCCTCCTGTTAAAGTTCGTTAAAAATAGAGCACCTCCTTTAAGGTTTTATTGCAGATTAAATGCCAAGCCTGTTAACAAAAATTGGAGCGATTAAATCAATATTTACTATGTACAGTGGGCCAATGAGTTAGGTTTGCAGGGCAAAAACTTCTACGCCATAGTGAAAACTGACTATAATAGGTATGCATGTGTGAATTACATATTTAATAAGTGTAATATATTAAGATATGTAAAGCACTAATCCATAACTGGTTTAGTAAGACTTTACTAGGACTTAGAAGTTTTTGCCCTGCATATCGAACTCGTTGGCCCACTGTACCAAATTATGTTTAAAAGCTTCGATATCTTACTCATAAACACAGTCTACCAAAACACGAGACAAAAGAATAAAATCCCGCCTTTTTTTTTATTAAAAAATAAATATCAGACTGCAAATCTGCCAAATTGATACTTTATAATTCGAAGTTGTATTGTTACGTAAAGACACGACGGTGCAGGATGCGCTTCTCTAACTAAACCAATTATTCCTGAACATTGAGCTCGAAAGCGTTCATATCTGTTTCAGGGATTAAGATTTCAGAACTGTTAGAACACGTTCATTAATATCCTTGTAATACCGTTTGTATGTTTCAAAGAGTACCTACGCTATGGTATTAGTTTTTATTACCTTTTTGGTACATAATTAAAATGTAATATTATATAGCCTTGAGATTTTTTTATTAGTTAAACATTCTAGAAAAAGGGAGTAAACCAACAAAATTCGCTTGATCTAAATAAATTAATTTGCCATTATGCAATGTAATTTCGAACATTAATGAATAATATTTATAACCACAACTCGTTGCAATTGAACATTTTTTCATCCTGTAATTATAAAAATAACTATGTTTAAACTGATGATATTTATCTCCACACTTTTATACAAGCTCTTTATGTTAATAAAGTTAGAATTTCCATATGTATTTCTTTGAATTCCCTAACAGCTTTTTGATTCAAACAGTCAAGCGTAATGTTATATATTTAGACTGGCTCTAAATATATAACATTATATATCAGATATTATATCAGAGGTTCCGGATAAATCTTATCCGTCCCATAAAATATAACCTGACCGATTATAAAAGTGACACTAGTTTCACTTGAAAAAAGAACACAGCTGTCACTTTTATTTATCTGTGATATATGGTTATCCTGCCAATAAGATTCTTTTAACACCTGTGTAATTGTGGCTTAATGTTTTAAGGCACTTATATTAATCACAGGGTCTGAAAAAAAACCCTGTTAAGTTAGAACCAACTTTAGTACTATTCCCTCTAAACACGGTCCTTGAGAGCCCGTTATTTTTAATGAAAAATAAACTCCAGCTTCTGGTTAGACCGCTTTGCTAACGAAGTCTGCTCCTAAATATCCTACATCGTTTTGCTAGGGTGTAATAAAACATACTAAATAAGGCTCTAAATGAAATGGTGCTATTTTTTTTTAGTTACAAAGTTAAGGAGATTTTAAGGGCTGGGCTATTTAAGTGAGAATGAGTATCTGAATGTATTGATTTTACTGTGATTTGTGAGCTAATTTGCAGCCAGACTATGACCAAGTAAAACAATGTGTTGTTAAAAACGTTTTCATATTAAAATTAAAATAATGTTGGTGCTAAGCAACATTAGCTGCCTAAATCGCTATCAAGGAACCTGACATCAAATCTTCAAATATTATTACCGTGAGTATTTAACATAAGGTCAGAAATAATAAATTAAAATACTCATAAATTGTTTAATCCCAATATACCAGGCAGTCAACAAAATTATGAAACATGTGACGCCGACTCACTTTCAAATAAATCACGCTTCCAATCACAAACAACTGCAATCGATGCAATTAATCCTTCAAATAAAAAGTTTCCCATACATAATGACCAGTTACAATGTTCGTCGCAGTCGAACATAGTTGTTAATTAGAGGTTGTCGCACGCAGCGCAGTTAGCAGTTTTCAATAGAAAACTTTTAGTTGCAACCCACTTTATCTATAGCGTGGTCAAAGTACTAATTTATTGTTGAAGTTCAGCACCTGAGTTTGAACTATTGGTTTTAATTTAAGAAAGCTTTCAATAAATCATAGATATTTTGTTGTAAATAGAAAACTATTTCAGACTTTTATTAAGAACTGTTTAAACTTTATGAGTCCTTGTATTTTATTAAGTTCCAAATCAAAAAAATATAAATGAATCATATTAATATAATGTTCACTACATTTTCTATATGACATTATTTGCTAGCATAATTAAATAAAACTTGCAGAAATTGCAATTTTGCTGTATGAGAGCCATCTTTAATAATTATTTTATTTTAATTTAATGATTTATTTTTAAAGAAAATATATAATTCAATATTCTGTAAATTCTGCGAAACTATAAGTGTTCCTAGTAGGTACTACGGAACCCTAAAAACACGTTTTTTGTATGGGAGTCCCGTAAAATATTTCTAATTTATTTGGTTTTAGTTGTTTGTTTATTGTTGTTATAGCGGCAACAGTTTAATAACAATTTTTACTGGCTGAGAACCGGGTGACAGTCGGACAGACGAGCAACTAAGTCTTAATAATAGGGTTCCGTTTTTACACTTTGGCTAAAAATTAGAGAAGAGAAGAGAAAAATATACCCTAAAAATTAGATCGATGTTTTGAATCAAGCCCTTTTCTTCAAACTTTTATTTATCAAGGTACTCGTAATTCAACACGAACAAACAACGTGTTATTTATTATAGGTAAAATAATTTTTAACAAAAAAAAAACCGACTTCAAAAAGTAGGTTAACTAAAAAGCAAAAAATAAATTTACTTCGCACAAAATAATACGTTTTTTCATATAATTAAATAGAAATTATTAAATAATTATTTTATAATTCTGAAGTCGGTGCCAAGTAAAAACAACCTTTCTACAATATCAAATTACAGTTCACACAAAAAGGGAGGCGTAGTTGTTCTAGTGCGCGGTCGCCCAGTATTGGTACTTACCACAGAAATATAACTAATATTCAGTTAGAAAAATGTTGTTAGAACGATTGATATTATCTATACAGAGTTATTAATTGTTTACTTGGCACCGACTTCAGAATTATAAAATAATTATTTAATAATTTCTATTTAATTATATGAAAAAACGTATTATTTTGTGCGAAGTAAATTTATTTTTTGCTTTTTAGTTAACCAACTTTTTGAAGTCGGTTTTTTTTTTTGTTAAAAATTATTTTATTTTACGATTTTAAGTGATGGGTACACCGAGCAAGAATGTTTCTCGAATGAGGAGACGATGGTTAATTGAGACGGAAAACTTATTTATAATAAACAAGAATTAAATCCTTTCTCCTGACTATTGAGGGTCACGACCTTCCATCATCAGCTCATTTTACACAATAACTAGCAGCAGGAATATGCGTACAGTAGTGAAAGAATTATCCTTTAACTCCTAACTATTGAGGAGTTGACCTTCCATCATCAGCTCAACCACATAAAATTGTTGCGACCAAGCGTAAATCTTGGCCTCGATTAATAAAATATGAGGGTTGCCCCCGATTTCTCTGGGGTCCCATCATCAGATCATGACATGCTGACAATGGGACCACCTTTGAAATATCTCCGTTCCAACAGCTCACTTGAAATCATAACTAGCAGTCTGAATATGTGTACAGTAGTGAAAGAATTATCCTTTAACTCCTAACCATTGAGGAGTTGACCTTCCATCATCAGCTCATCCACATAAAAATACGTAAATACTAGTGTAGCTTTGAAAAACACACTAAAAACATTACATGTGCCTATAAAATTCGAGGGTTGCCCTCGATTTCTCTGAGATTCCATCATCAGATCACGACATGCTGACTATGGTACCCCTTTGGAATCATCTCCTGTCCAACAAAAAAAGAATCATCAAAATCAGTTCATTAACGACGGAGATATCCGTGAACAAACATAAAAAAAAAAAAAAAAGTAACATATATACGATTCGAATTGAGTTGAATTCCTCCTTTTTTAGAAGTCGGTTAAAAAGGATAATGAGGCCGAGATATAATAAATAAAAGCGCCTTTTTTTACGTATTCCAAAGGGCACGAGATAGACTATCCAGTGGTACAATAATTATAATGGACGTTTAAAAACAATATTCATAACGAAACACAGGTACCTCGGAAACAATGTAACAAATCATTATCAAGTTTCACAAACATAATTTATTCGCAATTACGTTCTAAATAACTCATACAGAGTATCATATGGGAGGCATTACGAGAGCAATTAATTGTATTTTAATGAAGTAGACAGTCGTTTGAATAAATGTTCCTAAGTAGATTTTAATTGGTGATTCAGTGGCACGCAACAATTGAAACGAATGTAGGTTAGTTCCCTTGGACTGCTCCTTAATTGAAATAATGACTTGGTCTGCAATTCAAGGAAAGAGTATCAATTTCTTTATCTAATAGTGGCATAATAATTTTACTCAATTGTGTTATTATCAAGTTTCTACCAGACATTATCTGGAATGTAATACATTGTAATCATTTTGTTTGATTTGTCATGTTAATTTTGTATTATGACTAGCTGTTGTTAGCGGCTCCACACGCTTTGTATATCAAACTTCATCAGGCTGCGCCTATAAAAAAACTACTTACTAAGTTTACGACCTCGAAGATCTACCAAGTACATTTAAAAAATATATGAAAATTATTCAAGTCGTTTCAAAGGAGTTCGATTACCAACACTATGAACCAAGGTATAACTAATAAGATATTAAAATAAAACTATTTTATTTTTTTACTCTTTTACTACCAACCAAAATTTGAAACCTAAATTTTTTGCTAAAATAACCTCTCCTAGCAAACAGTTGCTAAGTTAAAAGGTTCTAAATTTTAGTTAAACTGGTCAACACCAGCGATGAAGTCATTTGAATTAGCTTTCAGCTTTTTTTAAACATTTTAAACAAACAACATCCACTTACGCTCATAATGATACGTTCGTCTTCTTCGATATGTCTATCCAACAAGTCAACGACTATTGTTATTCATAATACAAAAAGAAATACAACAGAACTGATTGTAGAGAACTTTTTATTCCCCTAGACATAATGTCAAAACATCGTGTTATTCTACTGAATTATATTGTAACCTCTTTATAATCATTGCAAGAGACTATACTTTTATTTTTGGTTCGTTCGTTGATTTGTGTAATTTTCTCGACGTGAAATTAGCATCGATGTAAAAGGCTTTTTATGTTAGTAATGACGGCAATAAGTGTTTTGTGTTGCGAGTGTTGCGACTTCTGACAAGTTGTGTCAAATAAAAGATAATTGCTTAATTGGTATTGGTTTTAACTTAGAAACTACTTTAGAATATAATGTTTTCAAAAATAGTTCATGTAGGATTATAAAGAATTTCTTTCGGTGTCTTTTACAATATTAGGACCATTTCACATAGGCATAAATATCTACCTTTTGATAAAAGAATATAATAATATTATCTATAAATAAACCAGAATTTATGTGATAAACTATGTTTTAAAGCTAAAATCCTTAGGAAACGTGTGGGTGTTAGAACTTCCTACTGCTATCTGACGATATAATGCTATTGGAATTGCTACTGTGAGAGCTTAATTGTATTATGTGGGCGATAAAAGCTTTTGACGATTTTACTACCGCTGATATTATTTCTTATATGACACGTAATAGTGTCTTTCTCTACATACCAAAATACCACTGCATTCCCACATTTGTAGGGACAGATTTTTTGTTGGATTTGCTGTTCAAGTACCTATTAGTTTTGGACTAAACGGTTCATGGTATTTGTCAAATCAAAAAGACTAGAGATACAAATCCATACGAGTTTACGACTTTATAACATAGATCATTTTTAGGCACCATAAAAAACTTATATTTCGAGGTATCTGGCATACTGTCCAATATTTTGTCTAACAAAGTTAGCCACAAAAACTCAGCCAGGGCAGTAAACTATTGTGAGTAGAATGTGACGGACAAATTAACTATCGGAGTCATGATGGACTGCACAGAGATTACTTCCTACAAACAAAAAGAAATAACATAATATCAAGCTGATATTACACAGAAATTATATATAAAATATCACTTTGATATTGCACAAAAGGTGGCAGGCGTGTGTAGGTCCCATACTTCACTTGTAATGTTTAAGTCCCATGTGAAAGGAGAAAGACTATCACCATCTAATGGACACATTTCCAGGCTCCGCGTTGGTGCTTATAATTATCTGACGGCAAATCTGAAATCACACTTATTCCTCGATTTCAAGACATTACGGTGCAGTCAAAGATGTACCGCTAAACCACGGCGTGATTAAACCAAACGTCCAATATTTTGTCCTACAATGTTAGCCTCAAAACAAAACCTCTGCCAGGGTAGTAAAGTACTGTGAGAAAGTGACGGACAAATGAACTGTCGGAGTCATGATGGACTGCACATTTCTGTAATTGGAAAGTGGGTTGGTTGTTCAAAGGTGCGGTTTTGAGTTTTTACACAAAATGAGTTTTGTAACGAAGTTGAAAGAATTCAGAGAAATGATGAGTCACATGATATTTATTGGTCCCGAAAATATTTTAACCAATGGAGGTGACGAATTCAAAAATATTGGATTATCTGTTGTAATTGTCAATTTGAATGTGTGTTTAATATTAAACTTGTAACAGTCCCACGGTTTCTGCGACTCCCAATTAAATTTAATAGCCTATTTTAAACCTTTTTTGACAAGTCAAAATAACAAATTATATATACAATTTCATGGCAGGTATTTAAAACTTTTCAGGATACTGCCACGACATATCGGTAACTTTGAACAAAAGACCTAGTTTCACTAGTTCTGGATAAGTAGAGGAAAACCTATAAGAATCTATACTAAAAAGCTAAATGAGTAAAATGTGTAGGTATGTTTTTTGGCTCCATCTTTAAATACATTTAAAGTAAAATCACAATACAATACTATAGAAACTAAAGCAAAATAAACTGCAGAACATTGAAGATAGAACATCTTCACCAACTTCATAAATTGTATTCAAAAGAGAAGTTTAGAGTGTTTAAGTTTTCAGTTCTCAATAGCTTCAAGTTGAATCAATTTTCTTAGCTAACGTTCGCTATAAAGCATAACAAATATTGTTGGTTCGTTTTTAAAGTGCCTTTATTGGCTTCTAAAACTACTTATTTTAATACGAAGCAAATAGAGCGTAAAACAATGCAATTCAAAGTTCAAAGTTAAAATATGATAGTTAAACAATATAACATAGTGGCAACAAAAAAAAAACTTTTAATTATTGTATAGGAATCTCGTGCAATGCAAAACCGGCTTAAGGAAATATATATCTTGATAAGTAGCCGTGTATCCAATCTAATTGCGTCATAACCTATTGTTTTTTCAGATTTTATATTTTAGACTGTGAGTTTTAGTTTATCTCAGGCTATAAACCAATATGGACACATAATGAACGCAAATATCTATGCATATAATGCTGCCAAAACTTGCGGGAAAGCTAAATTGTACCGCGCTAGTGTCAAATCCTGGATTTGACAACTAATTTTCACATTTGGCAGCGGGGGAAGCTTGATAATAACACCTCCTGTTGGCTTAATTCTCTAAGGAGTTCATTATCGCAAGTGTGTGAATAATAATAAAGCAGGCGCTGTAAGGTGCATCAAGATTTTTGTAGAACATAACTCCTTTATGAAGGGTGTAAGCGACATGGTGACGTTGCCGCTTACCAGAATGACCAGTAATTCGGTAGGTACATGACTCTAAGTGACAGACACTAAGTGTAACAAAAAGTTAAAACACATACACTAGGCTCTAAGACCTCATTTTTTCAATTAAACAAGGCACCTTTAATGTACTACGCACGCACTTATTCTGAAGTTCAAACTACGCGCTCCAATCCTCGCTATTACAAGTTCTGATTCCAATAGTCAAGTCTTGGATCATAAGTACTCTTATTGGCATCTAACGGTCTATTGTCTAGACTTCACAGCTAACCGTCTGCTTGCAAAGAGCTACTTCAAAATGTTCACCAACACTCGTTAAAACCTCACAAATGTTATTGTTGGAAATACAAAGAAAAGCTTATTATTTTTATTGGGTTATGTGTACTTTATTCAAAATTAAACACTTTGGTTCGATATGATTTAAAAATAAAATATTTTTTTTGGTTTCATCTAGCCACTCTTAATCTAATGATGGATATAGGCTTTAACCTCCAGTCTCTTTCAGCGACCTTTTTCAGGTAGTCAGTCAGTCAGCCAATGGTTTGGTTGCACATACTCAAACTCCTAGAATTTGAACGAATTTATTCTATAAGTATTATATTAAAGGTTTCACAGATTTACTAGTTGAAGTTGAAAATTTAATTTATTTCATGTTATAACCAGAGATTATAGCCGTATCAAACTATGTATACTTTCAATGACAAAAGATAAGAAGGTGACCCCTTTAATACATTTTATTTATCTTTTTTCATAAGCTTAATCTTATCTGCCTTATTGTCTATTAAATTTGTACCAATTTAGGTTCCACTGTCTGAGATAGACAGGCCAATGCTGTATTGCGGGTTTTAGGGTACCGTAAGCAAACTACTTAACCAACTAGATACTGCTTTCAGCTCAAACAATACGTCATGGAAAATTTCTTCTATTTGTCTAATATTCATTGAAAATATTTAAGACAAAATAATATGAGGGATCTCTATAAGTGGTTGAAAGTGACAATGGATAGTTCGTCAATTTTAAACAAAGTAGCATTCAATACTGCACACACAAGTCCTTTTAAGAGCTATAAGATATGCTCTTTAGAAATGCCACTTCCTAAGGGGGTAAATTATATTGAAAGTGTATTTTTCGAACACGAATTACACGTGGACACAGTCGCTGTCAAAAATAAATATCAGGATGTAGATAACTTTACTTTATAAAACTATAACTAAGCTTTATAAAATACTGATTAGAATAGTCTAATAAAAAAGTATCATATTAATCTAAAATAATTCTAAATCTAAAACCTAGCTACGGAATCTTAGGCTATTTAACTAGCAGAATAAGGCCTTATTTACCTAGCTTCTAATTTAATTGTTTTCTCAAACAGCAATGATGTGCTCGTTTAAACGAAACAAATAAAAGTATTTCAAAAGGTTTTTGAAGACTTATTTTCTTATTATTAAATAAGATGTAAAACAAAGAGACTAATCTTTTCTTTTTACACAATTTGTTTTTATTACTAGATATATATTGATCTAATAATATAAAATAAAACAACATAAAAGATGAGTAAAGAAAACTAATCATTTCCATTTTAAAGAATTATGAGATGAAGCCAACTTACAAATATTGTGTTATTTTGGGTAATCTCTAACTTACACATACATACATTTAAAAATGGACTTTAGGCATAGTGTCGTGCAAATAACTAGCTTAAAATATCGGTGATATTTTGACATCAAAAACAGACACTTGATTATTTTTATTTGTATTGATAATTTGATTAGCAACAACGTTAATTTATTTATTATGAATAAAAGAAAATTGTGAACAATATACAAGTTCATAATTTTCTGGCACAAATGTCAGTAATTCACAATTCAATATTCTTAGAGACGTGTTTCAATCTTTATTAATATTTCATGAGCGGCTCTAATAATAACATTACATAACTTATCATTCTCTGAATTTTTGCGAAGACCGTACCGAGAGAAGTTTAATATAGAAATTTGATATTACTCATTTTTACTACAATAAATTCCGTCCGTCCATCTCATTACTGCCGACCCAACCATAATAAAAACCGGCTTATTTGCAATTTTTACGACAGAACCTCTATTGTTAGGTATATAACGAGATATGGAGCCCTTTGTGTGATAAAGGCAATACTTCAATTTTATAGTTCATAGTTCACATGTGCCCATATCGAGGTGCACAGAACAGGGCTAAGTATTCGATGATTTACAATGGTCGTATAAGCCGGATAATCGGCGGTTAGCACTTAAGGCATTGCTTTTAAATGCTACGGGAAGCCGTGTGGTAAGCTTATGTAAGAACTTTCAAAGTTAAATGCTATATTCAATAATAATAACTACCCTGTATTTAATACATGTGCTACTACTGGGCTTGGGCCTATTCATATGATGAGAAGGGTTAAGGTATAGTCCATCACGCTGACCAAGTGCGGATTTGTAGACTTCACACACCCTTAAGCACTTTTTAGGTACTCTGAGGGATGCAGTTTCCTCATGATGTTTTTCTTCACCGTTAGCAAACGATCTTCGACGAATCTTAACTATTTATTGACAGAGGTGTTTGCCGTGGGTTTGAATCCGAAACCTTTGAATTTGCAGTCCTACAGTCTTCCATGCGACTATCGCTGCTTCTATGCTCTATAATACCCATATTTTTATAACTTTGTTTTTTATTCTGGTAACATTGTTTAACTAACCTGAATAAGAATATCTTTAGAAAATAAGATCAAAAAAAATATTCAGCTATAAGTTTGGTTACAATCACACGATTAAAACGCATAATGAGTGCAGGCTATCAACCTTAATGCAGACAAATGAGCTTATTTCAAAATAAAACAAATCCCAGTTCATAATAAAATATGTTAAAACTATCAGCAGTCACAACTTTGCCCTCTAGCTAGAACTTAAGTCAGTACTTAAATAATTGAAGAACTTAAATTACTATACAAGCTGACCATAACTTACAGTACGACGTTCTCGCTTTCATTCAACTCAAAGAATATTTATGCCCGGGCGACGTCATCTGAAAGGGCCTTCGAATATTTATGTTGAAAAGTTTTTTTTTCACTTTTATTATGTCATCTCCTGATTAGTGGGCTCTGAGTTATAGAGCCTAAACTTACTCCAGACGAGTGATAAATCATCTTGTTTAGTTTCCCATTTAACTACATAAAACTTTTGCAATTGCGTGTTTGAAAAGAATTTCTTTGCGTCCAAAGCTTTTATTATAATCAAATATTTAGACCTACTTTACATAAAACTGTAGAGTGAGAATTTGATAATAAATCTTCTTATAATAAGTTGAAAAATGCAGACCAAATTGCATTTTAATGTAGTTTGAAACATGCTTATAATATACCTAAATAACCGTTTCAAAGTTTAAGCAAAATTTATGCCACACATAAAATTTAAAACCTACTTTTTTCAAAATTGTCCTTAAGATACTCAATGTTAGTCAAGATACTTCGAAGGTTGTTTATTTTCCATTAATTTGTGTACATGACTTAAACACCAAGTCTCTTCACGTCGGCACATACTCGTAGTATTAAAATATCATGTTTCAGCGCTGCGATCATGAAAACAGTGTTCATTGTTGGCTTTAATGAAGGACCATTCTATAGTCCTTTGTAAAGCATTTTGCACTGTCTCAAGTAACACGGGAGCACCTAGAATAAAGCAATTTGCTAAGTGAACTACTCATGTACCAACTCGTGTCGCAGTAATCACGTATACAAAATTGTATTAAAGAAGAGATTCTTACCAATTTTATTACTTCGAAAGCTACTCTGTTTGTCTGTTAAATCGTCACAGCTAAAACAATCTTGGTGCAAATTGGTATGGATTGATATACCAGGAAACAGGCTATTTTCTATCAACGACGTTCCGTACCACGCGAGTGGAGCCGCGTGCTTAAGCTAAAGAAACTATTACACTACGTGGTATTCAGGGTGTGGTAGTGAAGAAGAGAGACTGCGTTAGTTTCTTCAGGAATTATATTACAGTGCCCTATATAAGGTAAGAAATATCTTCTGAATCAATTCGTCGGATAAAGTTTGAAATCTTATATATAAAATTCTCGTGTTCGCTTTACCGATTTTTACCAAATTTTATATGCATATTTAGTAGGTCTGAGAATCGGCTACTATCTATTTTTCATACCCCTAAGTGATAAGGGTTGTTCACACTTAATTTTTTTTTAAATTTTTAACAATTTTTTTTGTTTTAATTTTCTATAATGTGGCATTAAAAAATACATATACCTAACTCTAAATTTTTACCCTTTTATCACCAACCCCTATTTTTAATAGCCATTTTAGTAACCTTAGCGCTTCTGACAATATTAACTTTTTTAATGTACCTTTATGGGGTTTGACATAACATTGACATAATGCGTGCTGCAAATATCGTTACAGATGTATGCATAGTTAAGACATAACAACGTCTGTCGGGTCAGCTTGTATATGATATAATTTACAATGTTATTCGAACCATACAGCTACACATTTACCATTGTGTACCATAAGTGGATATAGGTTACTTTACCTTGTTACGTGTCACAGACCTCTAAACTAAGCCTCCTTCACTCCGCCGTGTGTATCTTCGATATTGGATTGCTCGGTGTTATGACAGACTCCGGTCGTATATTGGTAGTACCTAAATCCCACGCGGCGTGTTACGAATACGTGAATACTGACGAGCTTCTTAAGATTTGATGTTACGATATTGTTGGAAAATAAAAGATCATTGGAAAGGAGTACTTTTATCTTTGATTGGTAGGACATTAAGAGCAAATTTAACCACACTTCATAATCTTTGGTTTGATTTAACCAACGACAGCGCTTTGGTGGTGGGTGACCAAATATTGGCCAAGTCAAATCAAATCAAATCAAATCATTTATTTTGCAAGAATATAGTACAAATACAGGTGTTAGTAATTAAACAATGGTTCAATACATTCTACCATAACAATGGCGTGCAACAAAATAAAAATATAAGGAGTCATGCAGTAGAAATTCAACTTTCTTAGACATGTCTGACATGCCGTTGACACGAAGAAGAAGAATTTAACTTTATCTCATTTAATGTTTGTACGCGGTATGACAGGGCGGTCAAAAGGCAATGCCCAAAAAATTGATCGCCAATAACCTTGTGTCACGAATAATTTCTAGTTTTGTTTAAAGTTTAGTTTTGACAATTAATCATCTATTATTAAGAGACATAACTTAAGCGGTATTTAATAAACAAAAACTGGGTGCTGAATATTTTTATTATAAAGTGTTTATTTTCGTCCACTAACTTTTTTTTCATTAATGCCGGCTTTGTATTAAAATATCCGGCTAACAATTAAAATATTATATTATTAATTATAATAAACCTTAGTGTGATTCGCAAAGATTTATTCTGAGACTGGGTGTGCTTGTGTGACTTAATGTGTGTATGTGTGTATTTGACTTTGTCATTGGGATCATTGAAATGGTTTTGGCGATCTTTCTAATGTAAAAAATCCAAATTTAATTATATGTAGTTTAATTATTATTCTGCATATTATGATTCAGCAGTTTTTTATTTTGACATAACCGCAGAATAAAATGCACAGGAGCGATCAACAATCCCATAGTCAATTGGTCATACCCCTTTGTAGCTTAGCACGATGGTAAAATTGGCACTAAGGCTACGTACCTAAGCCGCGCGCAGGTGAGTTGTATTCGTCGGTCAAAAACCTAGCTATGCGCGCGCAGAGGTGGATATTCAAACAAAGCAACGCAGGCGAGCGCAGGTCCGGGAATACGCAGCTCACAATACTTACTATTACAATACCATCACGCCTATATTACCCAGATGGCTGCGGCAGAGGTATATAACACCCACATTTTCCCGTTTTGTTTAGGCCCCATGTGATAGAGGTGCGCCTATCGCCATCCACCGGGCACAAATCGAACTCCGTGTTGCTATTGAGAATTTCCTGACAGAATTATCTCAAATAACACTTCACGGGAATCGAACCCGAAACCACCGAAACCGAACGTGAAGACGCCAGACACTAGAACAACTTTCTATTATCCGAAGAAAGTTATTTAATTAGCAGAACTAATAATTACTTGTTCAATCTGGCAAAGAAAATCTCTAATGACTGTGCAAGTTACCTCATCAGCTATTAAAAGTACAAATTCTCGTTCAAAATACTAAAACCTGAAACATGTTTCTCATTACAAAATTACCTATTAAAGTTTCGGCAGAATGAACAAAAACTTATGCGTAAAACTTTGCTTAGTAGCTTTCCATGAAATCTTAATTTCAACAGTCTGCACCACCTCATTTTAACGAATTCTGCCAAAACAAATTCAAAAGTTTCTCCAGCAATTTCGTCAACAGTTACGTACTAAGCATAATCATGTTGATAACTTTAATTACCTAAAACGTCTGCTGTAAACAATAAACTATAACTTAGGTATTCATTAAAACTTTTTAGCTTCAATAAACCCGTTGACTCTAAATTGAGACCTGAAGTATCGTATTTCTTTAACAGTACTTAGAGCTCAATAAATACAATTTGTGAATTAACTTGTATGAGAATAGGGTACTGTGATAAAAAGTAACAAGCATGTTTAGGCGAAAGTGGACTCAAGAGTACTGTGCTACGCCACGTTCGCGTTGTTCGTGCTACAATTACTTAAGAAAATGATTATTCTGCTTGATAACCATCCCAATGGTAACTTTTTCAAAATGCTAATAATCAATATTATTTTTATCACCTTTGTGTACTATCAACAAATGTTAACCTAATCGACTTTGACAATTTCTAAGGAAATGTTTGTCAAATGGGTCATGAATATCAACAAAGCAGATTCATGATCCACCATAATTGTTTTTTGTTCATAGATATTTCAAAAATCTAAAGTCTAGATTCGTTGGTTCTATCAACAATATGAACATGGTTAAATTAAATCATAAATTATTTACATAATCAGACCATACGATAAGAATCAGAACCAAAAATCCCAGCAGCGTTTAATCCTTGAACAATTGCGCATAAACAATTTTCAGCACCTAAAAATAAATTAAACAAGACAAAGGTCCGGTAATTATAAAATTTTCACGTTTTGGTAATCAAGCAGTATTCAATACTGTGTAATTAAAAGAATACACCGAAAAGGCGGTTTTATTTACGACTCTAGTTTTTAAAATTACAATATAAGTTCTGTGTACAAAATTGGGTATGGTGAGCAAAAAAAGCAAAATCTATTCACGAATTACTCAAATTAGCCATCGCTACGAGCGATCTCATTTCCAGAGTCTCTTATTATAATGTTGTTAGGAACATTCGACTTTGAATATAATAATTTGTATTAGCATTTAATTTTACGGGCCAACGATCGCAGTGTCGATGTTGATATGTTCCCTAACGTTTGGCTTACAAATTACTATCTTTTGTTTCACCGTTATAAAAGAACAATTTTAATTTGGACCCTTTTATATTTGTATCGTGCGACTTTGTATTTTGACAAAATCGCTTTTTAATAAACAACGATATTGCTTGTTTAATACTAAACTACTTACTACTTTAATAAATTTTCCTGGCTTGTTGTTTAATTGAAGGTTTAAGTTTGTAGTCATCCTTATTAAAAATACATCTTTGCCAAAATATACAGATTATATTTTTATGAAAGGAAAAATATTGTTCCATTTTTTTTTTTAACTTTAAATGTAGCAGTAATTGAATCACTTCAAGATATATTAATTGAATATAGGTATAATACAAAAATATGTTTCAATTGGTTTGTTTCCTCCTCCATCTCACTATTAAACTGAAACGGCATAGTGTACATGTACTACGTACAATGTTATTCTATATTCTGAAACGCAGACACACATTAACATCTAAATTATTTAAGGTTAAAATTTTATAAAACATGTTTGTAAGACTCCATGTCTATATTATTATATTGAAGATCAACAAAAACAAATTGACGGTTTTAATTAAATCTTTCAACTGTTTCAACAAAGATTATGATTTTTTTAGATTGCGTTTCGTGTTTAATAGCGGAAACCTTAGGTATTATATTATATTAAAACTCGTCTTATAATGTTGACCAATAATTTAGGATGTAAATTTTCAGACAAATGCCTACTATAATGGGTGAAGTTCTAATTACTAGTAAAAAACGATGTCATGAATCAGCTGCACGGCAAATTCTTTTCCTTAATTAAATGCCGTTTTTCTTCGCATTTTGAATTGCAGGTGCTAATTATTAAAATTATCCCGTCAATGGTGTTTATCAGACTTTATCGCATTTTGTGATTCATATCAATTCCGTGAAGGCAACTCACATTATAATAATAAGCTTAATTATTTTGCTAAATACACCCTTTAACCCGATTACCGTAATCAAATACCGCTTAGGCTATCTTCGTTCACAGAATCGACTTCAACAGTTTGGAACATTTTGACCTAATGTTAATAATGTATGACTAAGATACTTCATACGCTTTAGTTGTAAAGATTGTTAAACGGTTATTACAGCTAATCGAGGGAGTAGGCATTGGCCATTATAAAAAGGTACTTAATTCATACCATAAAGAATTTAGATTCATAAAACGCTTGATGACATAATGGGATAGGTAATTTCGGGGCTCGATGCAAACGCTCCATCGCATGTGAAGATCAGCGAAGCTCGTCTCATGAATAAATAATATGGAATCACAATTTAGGGTTGCCATTAAGCAATTATACTGTTGTTACCATTACGATGTTTTTGAAATGCTTTTAATTTTTTATTAGATCAAATTATCGTGGAGGCCAAGGTGTCCGCACGACGCCAAACGGTCGCCTATTAAATATCAATCAGTTGCTTTTTTTGCTTTACTAGTGTTAAGGATATGACTGAGTCAATAAACGTACCTATCCACAAAATGATTAAAATGTAATTAATGTTCGTATCTGATACTTCGACAATTTATAATAATAACGATTTTTTCATAATCTTGTTGGTAAAACAGAAATATATTAACGGCAGTTTCGGGGCCGCCGAGTAGATAGATAGATAGATAGAGAATTCTTTATTGTACACAAAGAAGAAGTACATAATTGTGATACACAGTCTAATTGAAACATGCACAATGGGCGGCCTTATCACTATAAAGTGATCTCTTCCAGGCAACCTTTGGATGGACAGGAATAAGTAAATAGACATGGTCAGTGGTGTAGTGTAGGAGTATACCTACTTGAAACAGCCCTTCATTATAATTAGAACTCAACATTGTTTGAAGCAAATTATCCTATAATTGTAAGTAATCCCAAACAAAAGAACGGAACAAGATTAAAGCCTCAAATCTTATTAATCTTTGAACTAAAGGATTCTTTCCCAAGACCCAAATATCCTATAATAAAATTAATTAAATAGAATTTACATAAATTTTGGACGGTTCTCAAAGGCGGGTAGGTATAATGATAGTATTTCGGTTTCATATTATATCGGTGGATGTCCCAAATGAGTATTTTCCCGGCCATGAAGAAATGGGCATCGAAATAACCGCTTTCCGGCCAAATCGATGGACGTTTTGGAACATTTACTTGATCACAGTTTTTAACGCACGATCGTTTAGTAAATCGTGTCGTAAGTAAGGGTTCCTTTGCTTCTATTAATATGGTTTTTATAGTTATTGTTTATAATACTTTTGATATAATGATCGGTTTGTGAGGTTTCGTTTATTTTAGTCACATTTAACCTTTACAATTTTCAAGCATCTTTGTTTAGAATTGTTTAGTTATTGTTACTTAGACGAGCGGCTAATTTAATGTTGTACGTAGGATAAAGTTAATTAATTTTGAGCAGCATTAACTAATCTATTCCAAGAATGAATAGATATTCTTAGAAAGGGTACCTTAGTTAAGTTTACCGTTTTATAGAAAAACAAATTTCCATAATTATGAATCGTCTATATTCAAGTACCGTGAATATTGAGAACCAAATAACGGTTATTTGACTGAGTCTGAATTCTCCAGAGGATCTACTTCGAATATAAAAAACCGTATTTCAAGCATTCATTTTAGTATCAAATAAATCTGTCACTTGTTCACAATTCACATGAGACAACAAAAAATATTGAATCTCAGAATCTGCGAGATAAACTCGTGTGTGAAATTTTCTTTTTATTTGCGTTCAATTCTCTGTATTGTTGAGCACAATAATCTGAAAATCGTATACCGTTGGCACGATAATGATGTCCATGTATCCCTGGATTTGTCCCCTCGTGTACCTAACCTTTGCGTTGACCCATGCAGAAATTTTAACGACCTCATCCTATTTTTTTGAGTTGAGACACGTGCGTGTAACGATGTACGATATGGGGACATTTTCTTAAACTAAAATGTCTTTAAAGCCGTTCATGTGTTGAAAATATGCCTCCGTGTCGCTGAAACAAAGGCATTTTAAAACCGTACACTCTAAAAAAAAATTGGTTGCTCCTAACAAGATTGTGATTATTGCAAACAAGCATCTTGATTCCATTTGAGCCTAACAAGACGTTATATGAATCAATTAAGGTGGATTTTGTTGCTCTTACTATCTGCTTCTTAAACAGAACAATTAAAACCTTAATCAAAGTCAACAAGAAAATGACTAATATGACGATATCAACATAATATATTCATCTATGGTCTTGGTTAATATAAATATGAAAATGACTACTCTAACTAATTCTCATTAATAAATTTGACTAAGAACTTCATCATTATAACTAATTCATATTCGTAGACTCAACTAAGAACGTGGTCATTATAACTAATTCATCTACGTAGTCTCAACTAAGAACGTGGTCATTATAACTAATTCAGCTATGTAGACTCAACTAAGAACGTTGTCATTATAACTAATTCATGTTCGTAGACTTTACTAAGAACGTGGTCATTATAACTAATTCATGTTCGTAGACTCTACTAAAACCATGGTTATTTTAAATATGAAACATTATTATACCAACAAAGTTACTCTTAATCGAATGTACTGAGATACTTTGTCTCATTAACTAACACTGATCTAATAATTGGGTCAGCACTTCAAATGCGTATTTAAAAACACTTTCAGTATTAATTGAGATTTATAAATACAACCCTTACCTCCGGTTTATGAAATGCTTTGAAAAGGGTTGTATTTAAAAATCGCACTTTATACCGAAATTGCTCCTAAATATGCATTTGAAGTCCTAACCCAATTAATTAAGATAGCGCCTTTCTTCTTCTTCCAGAAAAAAAGAAAGAAAAAGAAAGATAGCATCTCAAGACCGTACCCAGAATGTTATCTGAGTTGAGTGTATTAATGTATTAATACAAGTATATTCAAACTGTATCTATTGGTAACTATTTTGTCTAACAAAATTTTTGTAAGTAGGTACATAAATTTGGTCAAAATGAAACAAAAATATAATTAAAAATAGTTATATATTATATTCATCGACTACTTAGATAGTACAGCGCAGGGTAACATATTTTTGCCATTGCTTAAAACATTTATATTACAGGGAATCGGCGTTCTAACTTTTTTAATAACAATATTTAACAGAGAAAACAATTTTTACACAGCTTATTTCTTAACTAATTATGAATAATCATCAGTCACAATATTATTTGTTTATTATATTATTAACAGTGGTCTTAAATGATTACAACCAAAGCAAACTAAACTTTGTTGTAACAATTTGCTTATTATGTACCTAAATAGGTATAAAACTAAATAGTTAAGTAAGAATTATAGTAAAGAGAAATTTTAACATAAACAATGTCATAAACAAAAGTTACTAATTATTATCAGTCATTAACAGTTTTGGCAACAATTGTTAAAAAAGAAAAATACAATAGGTATTTAAATATTGCAATCCGCAAGGAGAGACTCAGCAGCAGTTGATCCTTTATCAAATGCGGATGACATTTTATAAAACGCTTTTTGTATGAAGTACCACACAGGGTATGTGTCGATACCATACTCTGCATTTAGGGCCCATATTATTTTATAACACGTATCAACTGCGTGTATAACAGACATTCTCTCATAGATGACTGATCTATTCGCAACTAAAAAAGTATTTATTTTGTCCAGCGACTCACCCACTACAATAATATAAGGTTGGGATGGCGCTCCTTTTTGGAGAAGGGTTGAAAGGCGGAGTTCTATTGCTTGACGGATTTCAACACTAGATTTTACATGCTTTATAAAGCCTTCCCATGGCTTAACTTTACTTGGTTTCCAGCTTTGACCTGCATCTGAACCGCGTTTCTTCTTTTGATTAACTGCCGCAGTGTTTAATAAAAACGGTATAGATAAAAATCCGGCTAAATTTGATGTATCTTCATTCGATGCTGAAAAAAAAAAAAAGATATCAGCAACAAATTTTATTGGAATCTATTTACTACATAAACAAATTTGAAGGGTCAGCTTTTCACTAAATGCAAATAAAAGTATATACGGTACCTTCATCAAAAAATCAATTTATACATTTTTTATCTATCTGTTTGTTCCAAGAAATCTCTGAAACGGCTTGGTCGATTTTAACGGGACTTTTATTGGCTGATAGCCGATATTATAAGGGATAACTTACGCTACTTTTATTTTACGAAACGGCTATAAAATAAAACCAAAACCTACCTAAACCCCTAAACCCAGGTACTTACCTAAACCCTTGTGTTCAGGTAGTACCTATTACATTTTCAATAAGCACCATAAAAAAAAACTTGCGACTGAGATACTTACGGGTGAATCTGGTATTAGAGCCTCTAAATCCCATGTCTTGAGCAGTTTGCTAACGTCTTCCATTTCACACGGGATAACTGCACTTGTACTTATCATCAACATTTAATATATACCTTATCCTCTACAATATCAAACGCACTAAATTAAATTACTTGATACTAAAATGACCACCAAGATTCTAACTTTAAGCAGAGAAAAGAAGCACAGCAAATCCACGGCACGAAATAAACTGGTTTAGACTTGCTTTGCTTGCATCGCTCAGTCACCTGCCACCAAAGATAGATGCGGGCGGGTAGAGGGAGGCATAGGGAGGGGTCGATATCTTGATCAAAACGATCAATCGAATGATTAATTCAACTAATATAAAAGTCGATTCAACGTTTTAGTTATATTAGAATGTAACATTAAATTTTAGTTGACGTTATTATCAGATCTTAGTTAAATCTAACAAGACAAATTGTTCATTTTATAAATAAAAATGATCGAAACTATCATTTGATTTTGATTGCTTTTATTAGTTTATTCTAAATTGATTCAACTGACGTATTTGTTTATGTTAACTAAATAAAAATGATTAAGTTATACAAAGAAGTGAATAATGATACAAACAACGTATATACGTGTTAGAATTAATGAACATATGTACATTGTTAGTTCAATCAAAATGAACTTGTTGTTTTAATTAATCAGCTATCGTTGACTTTCGTAATATCATGGTTGTTTTGTTCAATTTAACGTCAACTAAGAGAAAACCTCTCTTAGTTGGCCTCGATTTTTTAGAGTGTAATTACCGACGGTATAAATAATGAAACGGTAACCGAAGCGTGCTTATGCATTATATTGAATATATTTAAAGGCAATTTCCGGTCCAGCAATGTTGCCAAAACCACAGCTCATATGTTATTTATGTTAATTTCATAAGGATTTTCGTGAAACGGTATACAATATCACAAAGTAACTACTTGTGATGTTACCTTATTGCTTTTGGATACGATAATGATATGGTTCATTAATAACGACCTATATTATACTCATTATATTTTATGTTCTTCCTATGGGTATATTGGCTTATAGTTTCCTCCATCACTGGTTTCAAAGATGATTAAATTCGGTGAATTATAAACCGATTACTATTAAACTGTTTAAAATATACCGGAGAATATTTCTGAACTGACTCACTGGCTCTATTTAAGAAGAGTATAATTTTGGTAATATCTTGTGTCAGAAGACCTTAACTACTTACAAATTTCCTGCCAGATAGAACTGATTGTATGTCTATCAATCTTCAATATACAGGATGTAAATGACATCGTGACGGAGCCGCTTGCTAGTGATTCAAAAAAAATTCACCATAATTTATCACACGTGGAAAAAAGAAATTTAAAAAATTTTAGAGGCCTTACAAAAAACGCAAAATAATAAGAAGAAGTTATTTAAAACTACTTGAAAGCTAGGTATAATTTTTTTTGATGGAAATCTATAAATGTGACAATTTTTCATCGGAAAATCCCTAGTTAATCCTCCTTAATTAATCCAGTTTCACATATAATATATTATTTTTAAAAGAAATGAGGTTTGAATCCCACTTTAATCACCGCCGTATCAATAGCAAAAATAAACCCAAACCTTCACTTTGAAATCGCAAAAGATTTAAATAAGGAAAAAGTATACCCATGTCAAACGGACTCATTAATTACATAAGTAAGTCCGCAACGCATCAATCATTATGAAACTGAGCTGAGTTAAGCTCAACTGAGCTGAGCCTCAAGGATCGGTTCGAGTAACATGGACGATAGCCTCCTCTCAGGATAAAATTGTAATCCTTTTAAGTAATGAATACGTACAGGATGTAGAGTAGTAGAGTTTTAGATAAGTTGACGTGATAAATTGAAAAATCAAGCTAACAGGAAGTTGTAAAAGAATGCAAAAAAAAAACATGTAAAGGTTATGCAAAAAAATATGATTTTCCATCTATAAAATACAAAGAACACACCAATAACATCATACTTAAATTATATTTAGCTCATTAAACCAGCGACCAAGTCTGATTATCCCAACATACAAATATACACAAAACATTTAGTAAAATAAATAGTTAAGTATAACTGTAGTCTTTGTCATTATAACTTATAATATCTATTTAAACGTTTTACCAAAAACTACGTCTTATTAACCTAAAATCTGTAAATAAATCACACACATATAATACAGATCACATGTACTAAGGGGTGAGTCTTAATGAATCAATAAATTCTGAATATAATTAATCGTCTAACAAAGTAAATTAATTAATTACCAAATTGCTTGTTATAGTGCCTACACACGAAGAACAAAAGAGATTAGTACATCGCCCAGAAATACAAAATCAAAAATTAAGGCACCCTTGCTAATACCACACAGCAAAGTGAAACCTCTCCAGACATAAGGGATGCCGGCAGTTCATTAACTCCACATGAACGAATCTTTGGGGGATTGTGTGCATCTTATAACATACACATAGGTACTCTAGTGTATAGCAATTTATCATTATTACTAAGTTCCTTATTGAAATTCGTAAGCCTGTTCGTGTATCAAACAATGTTGTTAGTTAAGCTAAGTGACAACTAAAAACTTCAATATAATTAATGAATATCAACGATGCCCAAAGAGGATATTATGATTTATACAATAAATATTTTTACGACATAATATATTTTATTACATAGATGATATAATTATAATTATTGTCTGCATTATTTTCTTATTTAATTTTTTATTGTAAACTGCCTCGATGGTCTAGTGGTAAGCGTATGTGCCTCTAACCACGAGGTCTCGAGTTCAATTCCCGGGTCGGAAAAAGTGTTATTTGTGAACTTTCCGTCAAGATATTCACAATAGCAGCATGGAGTTGGAATTGTGCTCGGTTGATGGCGATAGACTCACCCCCTATCCTATGGGACCTAAATATAACAGGTGAAGTGTGAATGTACACCTCTGCCACACCTTTCTGAGCAATATAGGAGTGATGTTATGTTATGTAACTTTTGGTAAGCCGTAATAACTTAATGCTGATTTAATTGTCAATACAAGATTTTTTAAATTCGTCTAATTAAATGAATCAAAGAATGTAATTGCAAAGTCATACATTTGATAATATAGCCAAATACAAAATTACCAAGACATCACTGGCAGTACACTGATATTAGTAACATGATATTTTTCGTCACTGCCACCTTCCATGGCTTCCTATTACAACCTTGCATTCCATTAATTCTTTCTTGTCCTACTTTTGTACTCGTATAAGTAACAACAAAACCAATATTTGACTTATAGTAGACCATTGACTGTTAAAAGTTCAAGGCCATTATTTTAGTATCGAAAAAATAATAAAATTCATTCATCATGTCAGCAAAATAAAAATCACTGAATATTTATTAAAGACAAAATGAGATTGCTACACCGCTAAATATAAATGCAACTAGATTTTGCCCGTGACTTCGTCCGCGTGGAATTCGTTATAGTATCGTATATAAGTTATTAAGATATATCAGGTTTTTAATAAATATATCACATCTGTACATCGTATTTTTTTATTTTTTTATTATATTAATAATTTTATTAATTACTTAAATATTTACAACTATACACTTAAAATTAAAAAAAAAAAAAATATTTATATACAATAATATACATAGAAAATATAAAAAGATATTTACATTTTTTTTAATTTTATTTTATGTTTTTTTTAAATATATATCACTTGTCACCTGAGGTGCCAGCTGAAAATCAACGTTGCCAAATTTTTCTGGCAACAATATGTTGAGCTGTGGCCTTTTAGACACCATCATAGCATAGCAAGTCTGAGACATATGTACTCAGTTGCAACTTGTATATGTAGTATAAAGGTACTGTATTATTGTGTGTACTGTATTTTTGTGATTATTCTGTATTTATTATTATTATTATCTAGTTCCTAAATTCAATTTTTTTTATTTTGTTTTAATTTTTAATAATGATTTGGTGTTCTAATAAATAATTTTTACTTTATAATAAGTAGTAGATGCGCCCACGTGTGACCCACGTGTGACCCACGTTAAACGTTACTGCCCCGCTTCCATAGAGTTTAGCGTAATGTTAAATATCAAAAAATCTTAATGGATAGTTATCCTATTAAACACAAACATAATTATTTAAATCCAATAAGTAGTGCCTGAGATTAGCGCTCACAAACAAACAAACATCAATAAAAAGTAGCCTATGTTACGCGCCTTGTAGTCAGTTACCTGTGTATAAAATTTTAGAAAATTTTATCAAAATTTGTCAAGCCGTTTAGAAGATTAACCGATGCAAACAGACAGACAGACTGACTGACAGACAGACAAAAAATATCTGTATTTTTGGTCTAGGTATCGTGCAAATAACTATATCAGCTCGAAAAAACATTCAATTTTATTTATATGCATTGATTGCCTACTACTAAAAAAGAATGTATAGATTTTTTAATCATTACTTTTTTATGATTTAGGGTCTATTTTACTAAACAGAAATGAGGAAAATATAATGCTGTCATCGGATTATAATAAGTAGATACTAACAAAATGAAGTGACACCGAAACTCGATTTTTACGATCATTTGAAGATAATGAAATAAACCCTTGAACTAATATAATGGTACATATCAAGATGAAAAACATTCTCCCATAAAGATTCGCTCGCCAAAGTCATTTTCACGGGGCGCATCTACTAAATTAATCTCTCTACATTCAGCCAAGGGTTTTCTTATCAATCTACATCATGATCCTTCATTATTAAGAGTGATGGCTGCGGACCTTGTGTAGATTTGTTTGAGGTTTAGCCTTTAACGATAGATGGCGTTAGATTCCTTGGGGGTAGGATAGCTGAATATTTACCCTATTCAGTACTCGATCAATTTTGACAGGTGCTGTCCAGTAAAGTTTTAGAAGGGTGAAAAGCCCGGTTTTATGCTATTGTTTTTTTTTTATATAAATAACATAACAAATAAAAGTTAGTAGGTTTAAAACTTATATTTTTAAGGTTATGTAGTAATAACATTTTACCGTTTGACGACTAACACAATTCTCGTGCACCTATAGTGCCCTAGATAACGATACTATTCTAACATATTTAAATTTTAAAAGTACGGGTTAATTTAAAAATTATGTTAACATTGGATTTAAATTTTCTTGTAGATTCTCAACATATAAATGGACTTTATTTCAAAACCATTCATTACTTTCACGCGATACTTTCATAAAGACTTTAACTATATTAATGTCTCGATTCTCATCGTCCAAGCCTTTAAAGACAGTCGATGCATAAACAATGTCGCACGATTGGTAACACTTCCTACCCGCCCAGATTGTTTACATTATAGCTCCACAAAGGACTTTACACTTTTCTTTACGAGCATTCTCTGTTAGGGTGCTACTCCATAGCAGCGAGGCAAAGCTATAAGCGAAGTGGAGCGAAACATATTTTCATACTCTTACGAATAGTGTGTAGTGTGAACTAATCTACTAAATCCAAATATCAAACTCAGAAAGGTATTTCTGGTAACGTTTCTCTTACTAAAAAACACATATTTGCTTATGTTCCTGTGATATCCACTCGATGATTATTCACGCCCATCTTTCTGGGTGCAGTCTGCATAACAATACCGTGGTCTTGTTTACATGGCTAATCACCTCTTTATGATGTTGACTTAAGAATAATAAATAATAGTTTAAAAAAACTAAAAAACACGCTTTTAAAGTACATCTAACTAAAAAGTGAAAATTAATTCCTAATATACGCTGAAAATGGTAATGAACAAAAAATACTAGTATTATTGTGAAAAAGCGTGGGTTGCTCGATAGACGAAAAATATGGCACAGAGAACTAGAAGTACTTTAAAAGCGTTTTTTATTTTTTTTAAACTATTATTTATTTTCTACTTTTTAGTTTGGTTTATTTGAGCGTTTTTTTAATTTTTTTTAATTTAACTTTTTTTTTTAATTTTTTTAATAATAAATAAAATCTGTCCGTTTAAAGTGGGTCAAAAATCGAGTCAAAAGGAGTCGGTTACATACATATACATACATACATACATACATAGGTACATACATACATACATACATACATACATGCATACATACATACATACATACATACAGGTGAAGCTAATATAAGCGTGTTAAAAATAAAAGACGTCATGGCTAATTTACATTGTCAAGAGCTTGTGGCTCAGTCAAAGATGCGTAGATTGATGAAATGTCACGTTAAGCATTGTTAACCGTGATCGGCCAAAGATGGTTGACCACCAAAACAATATTTCTTTCATGCTGTGCCAATGTAATTGGGAAAATGTTAAAAATTGCCATACAAATTCGCAAACTCTAGCGCATCTTCGATTTTACCTCCATGGAACACCGCCTTTACAATCCTACGGGCATTTTAAGTGACAATTTATGCGACAATGTACCACGATATATTAGACTCAGGCCATACTACGGTTAAAATACAAGAAGCGAACTAACGAGAGCGTATAGAAACGGTTTGAAATAGGTTTAAACTATGTTCGGTCGATTGGTAATCCGATTCTGTTGCTAGTTGAATGGTTAGCTATTAGACAGTTTATCACAGCTTTCTGCTGTAGTTGTTTTACCTTTAGTAAAACCTTCGCGGCGAAATAATGAACACGAGTCGATGTTTTCTTAAAGTTAATAAAACGTTTCTATTAGCACTAATCAGGGGTTTAGGTTGTGAAGTTTTAAGATCAATAAAGTTATTCTAGGCTCAACTTAATTTAAGTTGAGCCTAGAATAAATTTATGATCATATTGATCGTAGTTTCATTGTTATAATAATATTTGTATTAGAAACTGTCACATACTTAGTCTATGACAGTTTCCTAGTAACCGTTGTTTACTTTTGATACGTCATTCTGTAATATATTATTTCAATAAAAGATGTATAATATGCATTAGTATTTTAATATTTAATATTGGCGACGATGGCGGAAGTTAAAAAACTAAAGCGAACACGCGCCACCCTACGGGGTGTGCTTACAAGAAGTTTAAATACATTTACACAAGAAGATACTACATTTACAAATACAACTTACGAGGAACTACAATCACGGCTGGGGTCAGTCGATTCAATTTACAACAATTTGACAAACGTACAAAACCAAATAGACGAACTGGTTGAAGATGAGGATATAAATACAGAATCAGAATACAGGTATGAAATCATGGAACTATACACAAAATTACGTGGCAAAATGTTAATGCTGCAAAAACAACTGCAGTCATCCCAAACTGAAACGTACACGATCAGTTCAACACCTAACCTACATGAAGACCATGGAAGGCCACCCAAAATAAATTTTCAACGTTATCACGAAACAGAAACATTCAGCAATTTCACAAAACGACTTTCAACATTCTTTATGCTGCATAATATAGAGGATCCAAAAATAAAAGTTTACACGCTTCTTACAACTATTCCTCCAGAATTACATCAAAGAATGAATGATCTATGCTCTCCAGAAGATCCAATCAATAAGAATTTCGAAGAACTAACAAAGTTATTAGACAACTTTTTAGATCCGAAACCGAGCATATGGGCATCACAACACAGATTCATTTCTCGCCTACAAAATTCAAATGAAACAGTAACAACATATGTATCCGAATTAAGAAGACTAGCCTCAAACTGTGCATTTATGTGCTCACATTGTAAAAAATCTTCCTTAGATGCTTTCCTATCCCTTCAATTTATCAGAGGACTAAAAGACGGAGATGTACGTACAAAAATTTTACAAGAGAAGGAGGTTATACAATTTTCTGACTTGCTTCGCATGGCAACATCCATAGAAATGGGTAAATCAGAAAATGCAACCATTTCGTTGGTCACACACAATGCGTTAAATTATGAAGATCAAGTAAATAAGGTGTCAAAAGTTTACAATAAATCACCTAATTCACCTAAAAGTAGACTACCAATTACAATACACGACCTTAATGGAAAATGTTTTCGTTGTGGCAAAGATGACCACAGAGCTAACAAATGTGGAGCCATTAAGAGTACATGCCAAAAGTGCCAAAAACAAGGACACTTAGCTCGAGTATGCTTACAAAGAAAAATCACCACAAATCAATTAGATGACTTATCAGAGAACTACATTACTGAATACATGGCTGACGATACCGCAAACATAAACATAATTAAGAGCGAAGTCACAGACAAGTTCATGATTACAATAGATATCGAAGATAAGAGAGTCAGCATGGAATTTGATACGGGTGCTGCTCTATCTACAATGTCACTGAAAGACTATAAAAAATTACAAATAAATAAGAAGATTTTTGACACAAACATTACATTAAGAACATACACAGGCGAAATTTTTAAAGCTGTTGGAGTAACTTACGTTAAATACAAATACAATAATAGATTACTCTACGGAAAATTATACATAATTGATAAAAATGTTGACCCAATTTTGGGGAGAAGCTGGATGAAAGAACTTAATATCAATCTGGCCGATATAAGAACTTTAACCTACGACAATGGAAATAAGCTTGACCAACTACTGAACGAATATGCATCATCTGTATTTAATTAAAACCTAGGTGAAATACCAAGAATCAGAGGTCATTTATCGCTTCAAGAAAACGCTCGTCCAATTTTCATTAAACCACGCCGAATACCATACGCATTAAAGGCCAAAGTTGATGAAGAAATTGACCGACTTGTAAAACAAGGTGTCATTACAAAAGTTGATCATTCTGATTGGGGAACACCAGTGGTACCGATTGTAAAACCAAACGGAAGCATAAGACTCTGTGCTGATTACAAGGTTACTTTGAACAAGGTAATTAAAGATGAAAAATATCCAATACCGATAGTCGAGGATATTCTTGCAGAGATGACGGGAGGACAAATTTTCTGTACGTTAGATATAACACAAGCCTACTTAAATTTAGTAATGGATGAAGAAAGTGCCTTTTTGCAAACCTTAAGTACACATAAAGGTACATACAAAGTTAATCGACTTATGTTCGGGGTGAAAGTCGCCCCAAGTATTTGGCAAAAATTTATGGACCAATTACTACAAGACCTCGATGGTGTAAAATGTTTTTTCGACGACATCATCATCCAGGGTAATACAGAGGATCAATTAATTAAAAGACTGAAACAGGTACTACAAAAGCTCAAGGAATCTAACCTAAGAGTCAATAAGGAAAAATGTCAATTCTTTAAAAGAAGCATCAATTACCTCGGTTACACGATCGACAAAGATGGTTTACATAAGAACATTGATAAGATAAAGGCCATCTCAAACGCAAAACGCCCAGAAAATGTTAACGAATTACGTACATTACTTGGTATGGCAAATTACTACAACAAATTTATTCCACACCTGGCTTAATTGACAAGCCCACTCAATGAACTTCTCAAAAAGGGGAAAAAGTTTTTATGGTCCACTGCATGTGAAAATAGCCTCGAAAATATTAAAAAGGAGATCCTTAGTGAAAGAGTTCTCATACATTTTGATCCTAATATGCCACTAATTCTAGCAACAGACGCATCCCCTACAGGTCTTGGTGCTGTAATAAGCCACAGACTTCCTGATGGAAAAGAACGTCCTATAGCTTTTGCTTCAAGATCACTAACAAGCAGTGAAAAGAACTACAGCCAAATCGACAAAGAAGCTACTGCAATTTACTGGGGACTTAAAAAGTTCTTTCATTACTGTTACGGCCGGAAGTTTACGTTAATAACAGACCACAAACCACTTACTTCTATATTTCATCCACAGAAAACTTTACCAACTTTGAGCGCTATGAGACTTTTCCATTACGCACATTTTCTCTCCGGTTTTGATTATAAAATTGAATACAGAAATACCACAGAACATTCAAATGCCGACTACCTTTCACGTTTTCCAGTTGAAAAAGTTAACGACAAATGTATTGACCAACACTGCATATTCCAACTCAGGCAAATTAATACCTTAAACATAACACCAGTTAAGATTGCCAATGAAACAAGAGATGATCCTGAATTGCATAGTATAATACAAGCGCTTAAGCTAGGCAAACCGGTTAAACAATACGGTTATAAAGATTCCGAATTAAGTCTTCAAAACGATTGTATCCTGAAAGGTGCAAGAGTCATGATTCCACATAATTTGCGTGAAGAAGTATTAAACGAACTACACGAGGGTCATATTGGAATTCTTAAAATGAAATTAATTGCTAGAAGTTTTGTGTACTGGAAGAATATCGACCAAGATATTGAAAAGAAAGTAAAATCTTGTCGAATTTGTCGATTAGAACAGAATGAACCTCCAAAGACACCATTGCTCCATTGGGAAGACCCGACAGGACCCTGGCAAAGAATACACATAGATTTCGCAGGACCTATTGCTGGATATCAATTATTCATTGTAGTTGATGCCTTTACTAAATGGGTAGAAATAATTCCAACTAAAACAACTACAAGCTCATTTGTGATCAAGAAATTGAAAGACATATTTTCTACATTTGGATCACCCTACACCATCGTGTCTGATAACGGCAGACAATTCGTATCCAATGAATTCAAAGACTTTTTAACAAACTACAACATAATACACAAAACTATAGCTCCTTTTCATCCCGCTACGAATGGACAGGCTGAACGTTATGTGCAAACGGTTAAACGTGTTTTACATAAATTAGCTGGGGAGAGAGACAGCTTATTGGATAATATTACGAAAACTAAAGCAGTCCTCAGATCTACACCTGGTCCCTCGGGCATTAGCCCGTACAATCTAATGTTCGGAAGAGAAATAAGAACTAAATTACATGCGATGACTCGGACTCTCTCTAAAGCAGAAGTCCCTTCTTTGGAAGTTCCTGCAAGACTTCGAGAGTATAGACCCGGAGATAGAGTTCAGGTCAGGAATTATTCCATATCCGGAAAGAAGTGGGAATTCGGTACTGTATTACACCGGATTGGCAAGTTACATTATAAAGTGTACACCGACAGCGGACTCCGGTGGGTCCGGCATCTAGACCAGATACTTTCGGCTTCCTTAATTCTAAGGAATGACGAGGGAGACGTGTCACATACTTAGTCTATGACGGTTTCCTAGTAACCGTTGTTTACTTTTGATACGTCATTCTGTAATATATTATTTCAATAAAAGATGTATAATATGCATTAGTATTTTAATATTTAATAGAAACAATACATTGTCTCCCACAAACCGAAAAGAAAACAAGTTAACATTTATTCAGTGAAGATTGTGTAGGTTCAGCATAATAATTCGTTTGAAAAATAGTGCTTCATATATCTTTCTTAACATTCAGATTTAATTACAAGACAAAATCTGAGAACTCATTTAATTTGAATGTCCCGGCAAAAATAATAAACGTCAGAAACTTTATTAATTTTAATTAAAACAACTAAAGTTCACATTAAAACAAGACAGCAGAGGCCACGTAGCATTGTAAATACAAACACCCCGGAGGCCAAGAAACAAATGTGCCTCTCAGACAAAACAAATTAAGACAATTTCAAATTAACAGAGACTGCAAAGTCTGAAATATGTGAGCGGAGAATTGTAGCCACACAACGTTCTCGTATTGCGAGAAACTCGCGACCTAACTGCCGTGAGGACAGGTACTATTATTGAACAATACTGAAACATCTCCATTCTTTACATTACAGAATAAAATAGTTCACAGGCATAATTGTCTCAAACATCCAGAGCATCAATTTGGATCTTACAGCATTGTTATACTGTAACAGATAGTGACATTGTAGTTACTCGGGTACACGGATGACTCTCGAAAGCTGAAGAACCCCTTTTGCTTGGGCTGAGGCCCCTCAGGCCCCTTCCTAGCTGAGCGGGGTCCCTAATGAGTCGCCGGAGCACTAGAGTTGTAGGTCGTCTTGTGTTAAAACTTAGTCCCCCTGCACTACACGGTTACTTCATGCGGAAAGCGCAGGAGGATTTTTCTTTCGTTTTGTTCCTGCGGAAGTATTACGGCGAGTGGGATTATTTATTAAAATGCAAGCGATGATATCTGCTTATTTATGAAGGATTTTACTTGCCGCCAATTTTGTTTTCTTTTTTAATTATTTTAATGGTTATAAATGATTGTGGTAACATGGATTAACCTAAGTGTGAATTTATACATCATACTATTTAGGTTTATTATATGAAATAGTGAAAATATATTATGAAATATCGATATATTTCACACTAGCCGCCACCCACGTGGTACTTCAATATAAAGTAGCTTATAATTATGTGATAAGAGGCTAAATGTAAGCAAAACTTAAAAAAAATCGACCCAATAGTTTTTGCATGAAAGAGTAACAAAAATTCATTCTCACAAACTTACGAATATACAATATTTTGTAGTATTTAATAAGTACTTTTTTTATTCCCATCACAAAATTGTGATGTTATGAGTTAGCTCTCAAGTCCTTTCCTTTATAATTAAAAGTGCAAAATAAAATTAAAGGTTAACAAATTGCGAAAATCAATCATAACTGAGATAATAAATCACTTCACAAAAAACAAAAAACTGTATGAAACAATTGTTATGCCGTGGTATCCATGGACAAAAGCCGTCGAATACAAAAGCCCGTATTTGTTAGCGCACCTCAGACTCATAAACTCATCTGCACAATAAAATTAACACCAGAAACAAATGACGTCCAATCCACAACAGCAAAAAGCCACAGTAATAAGAGCACTACGTTACACGAATAAGCTATGGGGTCTTGATCTACTATAACGTAACATAGCCATGTATTTAGCTTCGAAATGTTGCTTGTATCAAATTCAATGGACTAAATTTTTTGTCCCTTAAAAATCTTTCACTTGTAACATAGGGTGTACCGCCGTTTGCCAGAACTTCATTTGCCCGAATTTTATTTGCTATAATACTCACCTGACATATTATTGTTTCTCATAATTTTATTTGTCATATTCATTGTTTACTATATTAGTCACGTGCTAGAAACTTTGTTTCCCATAAAGTTAATTGCCATAACATCATTTGTTATAATCATTGTTTCTTATAAAATCAATTTCCATAACATCATTTGTTATAATCATTGTAAGCCGTAATTATCATATGCCATAACATCATTTCCTACCAAAATTGCTTGTAAAATAGGTTAAAATAATTATAAAAAATAATAGGTAGGTTAGGTTAGAAACATGAAAGACAACGCACGAGCCGAGCGAGCGAAGCGAGCGTGCCGCGGCAGCGGCCGGCGAAGTGCCAGTATAATCATTGCAAGACGTAATTATCATGTACCATAACATCATTTCCCACCAAAATTGCTTGTAAAAAAGTTTAAAATAATTATTAAAATTAATAGGTAGGTTAGGTTAGAAACATGAAAGACAACGCACGAGCCGAGCGAGCGAAGCGAGCGTGCCGCGGCAGCGGCCGGCGAAGTGCCAGTATAATCATTTTAAGCCGTAATTATCATATGCCATAACATCATTTCTCACCAAAATTGCTTGTAAAATAAGTTAAAATAATTATAAAAAATAATAGGTAGGTTAGGTTAGAAACATGAAAGACAACGCACGAGCCGAGCGAGCGAAGCGAGCGTGCCGCGGCAGCGGCCGGCGAAGTGCAAGTATAATCATTGTAAGACGTAATTATCATATACCATAACATCATTTCCCACCAAAATTGCTTGTAAAAAAGTTTAATATAATTATTAAAATTAATAGGTAGGTTAAGTTAGAAACATGAAAGACAATCGCTTTTTAGGACAAAGGCGTTAGGTTAAATTTGTACGGAAGCGACTTAGACTGTTTATAGTGATAAGTAGGTATTAAAAATAAATCAATTTTAATACTATAATCATACTTTATTTATATCCAGTTATACTCTTGTCAATAAATATCGCCTACAAATATTTTTCCTACCCACTAATTTGTAATTACTTAAGTTTTTAAATAATTTTAGAGCGCCTGTTAAAATTTCATGAGCAAATAAATACCTTAGATAGATTGGAAATTAATTTAGTATGGCGTTTGAAAATTCTGTTGCATACTATTATTGCAATTAAAAGTATGGATAACAATAATACGTATGGCATTCGAATCATTATGTAATCAAATGTTCGGGCAAATAATATAATTGCAATTGAAAGTATGGAAAACAATACGTATGGCATTCGAATCATTATGAAATCTAATGTTCGGGCAAATAACAGTATGTCACATGTCTTTTATGGTAAACAAAACATTCGGGCAAATGAAATTCGGGTAAATGAAATTCGGGCATATGAATATTATGGCATATATTCTTCGGGCAAACAACAGACAACCGTAACATAGGGCTGATTGATGCTCCTAGTAAAAAAGAAACTAAACGTTTTTATTATTAAGTTCTTATGATTTTATAATTATTAATTGATGGGGTTTCGATTTACTATGAGGTAACTTCGCAATGTTTTTAGCTTCCAAATGTTGCGTGTATCAAAATTAGATGGAAATTAAATAAAATTACACATAATTATATTGTATGTTATCAAGTTCAGTTTAATTTAATTTTGATGAAAATGTCTTTTGAGTTTTATAAAGTTTAAACATTGGTCACTCAAAAAAATAGGTAACATTTAACATATATTAAAGTTACAGATCATGCTCTTTAAAAAAGAACTAAGAAGAGAAGACAATTTTATTAATAAGTTCTTTTGTTTTCATATTTTTCATATTATTTTATGGTATAAATTTTGCATTCTATAGTTTCAGCATTAATTAATTGTTAACATAAATATAACTAAGTACACCTCTTGTTCTGCATCTCGAATGAAAAACTTTCGCTCACCTTCATTACAAGACAATGCATCATCGCCTTTAGTGAGGCTCAGAGCCTCATTAGGCCCTTTATTTTGACCCTACGTGGGAGGCAGAGACAAAAGGCATCCCTTTTATTTATTCATAAATTTATTGCGATTTGTGACTTTTGCTGGTAGGATGTGATGTTGATTTGTAAAGTGGTTTATATTTGACATTTTATGTAATAAACAGTAACAGTGACATTCAACTACAGTAGTGACATGATTTTACTTGTTCAAAATGTTGTTATTTCGTTTTTACAAACATAATTATGAAACCATTTCTTTTTCTTTTTTTTAAATATTATATTATAATGTGTCAGTTAAGTAGGTACTTTGTATCTTTAACAACTTTCTAATGATATTATGTAGGCTCTTTAATGATACCATTATCTTGCTCACTATATGTGGAAGCTTGTAATTGGCATTAGCTGCCATTCTTTGTGAAACTATTTGTATGTGGCTGTTAGCTCTCTAATAAAATAAAATAAAATAAAATAAAATGACTAGACATACACATTCATCTCACTCACAGTTTAATTTATTAACTGACAGTTAAAATAAATTAAATCAAATAAGCTTTTTTTTCTCTCTAAACACCCTATTATGAGATTACATATTAATTTTTATACACTCATGTATGTTAACATGCACGAAGTTCCAGAATAGTCTGTACTGTATTAATTTCTAATTCACATTTCAATACCACTTTTATAAATTGTTACCAAAATAGATAGATAGACTGGTAGCTATCAGCATATTATTATAGTCAATTCCATTACACTTTCAATAATAGTAACGTAATATGAATAATATAATCTTAGTTGAGTTGAAATTCATGAATACGTTTAAGGTTCAATAAACTTGACAGAACGAAATTACAAATACCTATACTATCAAATGCATCATCTTTGAATGACAATATTCAATTTGGAGTTCTAGTCCGTGCGCGTGGCGTCACTTGTGTGCATTGAAACGAATATGGAGACAGAGTATTGTACTGGTTGCCTATGCAACATGAAAAAAGCTTCGGTGGGTGTCAAAAGTTCTTGACAGACCTGTTTGCAGATTATTATGCTTTCAACAACTCATTAGATATGTCATCCATGAGCTTAACAATTGTCCATCTTTGTGCCTGAGAGCCCAAAGATGATAAGAAAGACATCTCAATTACTAATGTATTGTCAAAAAAACTAGGGACATGATTCCCAATTGGCTAGAAAAAGGCATTTGCAACCACTGCGTCAAACTTGAAATATCATATCTCGACAACGTCTAATTCTTGCCGCGTTTAAATCACAGGTCGAAAGCCACCTAGGATAGACCATAAAATTCTCAAAGCTTTCTCAATACGAAAATCGTGTTTTCTCTCCCAAGAGGAAAACACGACAGACAGACAATACTACTTCTTAATATTACCTAATTTATATTCATGGTGGCGTTCATTATAGATTCATTACTCTATACGTAGGTGGCGATAGATATTTGATACAGATCGATGCGGGGGCGATATGACTTCATTGTTGCAGTGCATAGGTAAATGAACTGTGCACGAGTGAACTAGAAATTGAAGTTTTTGTTGTGTTCGAATTACCCACTTTGTGATGTGTAGGTGTGTGAAGCTTTTAGATTTATAGGGTAGGGAATGACTGCTTTTTAACTGCTATTATTAGCTATAAATTGCTTTGTAAAGTTAATTTAAATTAAGAATCAATTCTTCATGGTTTGTAACTTAAACAAATGTTACGTGTTTGTGAAATTAGTCCTATCTTATTTCTTCTTTATATTCTTAGTACTCTTCAAAGCTGAAACTTGCGCTATAGCTACAGTTTTTGCTATTATACACAGTTGCTCAAGTAAGTTACAAGGTATAACTGCATTTCCAACTGCTTTGGTACTCAAATATTATTGAAAACATTTTGCCCCTAATACAGGAACATATTTCATCTGGCATACAAACAAAGCGATAACCCCGTCATCGCAGCGATTGGGCGCGACCATCAAACGTTTATATTCAAAAGCCGTAAAATTCAACCGTGTCCGTGTCCACACATCCTCGCGTACCTAATTGAGACATTTTACACGAAAGGATGTGATTATGGGCGAACATAAAACTCTGTATTATTTCGGTGTCGAACCCCAAAGCGGAACTTTAAAAATAGAGATTCGAGGGTTACTGATTTCGCGGCTGTTGTAAGGTCGATTGGAATTACGCTGTACATTTATTCTTTTGTGAATTGTAATTTTCACGTCATTCCAATTCAAATGTGACATCATTCCTCTTGCACGTAAGTACACGATAAATGAAACATGGTTTTGCCTTCGTGAATATTTCATCTCAAGATGATTGAGATGAAATATTCGGGGGCCGAAATATTGGCTTAATTATTTGATATTTTTTTAAATACCTATCAATATCATTTTCGAGTTAATCAACAATAACTGCTACATTTTAGTTTGCAATTTCGATTTTTATTCATTTTATATAAGTTATTACCCATAGCCAAGCGGAAGAGAGGAATAAAATGTACCTGTTGCCAATTAGGGAACGAACTAAATTATATAAGTTCAGATGCAAACAATAGTTAAACACAATACAAGCTAATTTCTTTCTTGAAAGTTCCCATCAGTTAACCCGTTACGATGCATGTCCCTTGTCCCAATAACATCTAATAGTACCAAATAAGTAGCCGTTCAGAACGAATGGTAGGAGATGCTTATCGTTTTGTGATTGATTCTGTTGTCTGTGAACGGTTACAAGTAATTTTGTTAACAATCAGACTTCGTCTTTGTTAAAATAAATGGTTTTGCTGCGATCAATCGCTTTTGTATCAATTCCTTAATGGCTATTTAATTTCAATGGCTATTTTTTTTTTTGTAAAAACTCTTTGCAAGTGACATAGGCAACTTTTGTCGACAAAGTGGGCAAAGCCGCGGGTGGGACATAGTTATTAATAATAATGTTTGTCTACTTACAAGTAAGAAATCATTTTCCTGACGTCAAAGTGATCAGTATGGCTACTATACCTAACATAGTTCTAAGATAGATAAATAGATAAGATAGATAATTATTTATTTGTCTAAATGTAGTATAATAAGGTGTTAACAATAATGCTTGTTTTCTACATTTTACCATATCAGGCGTACAAATACTGACGTACCTATTACTAAAATAAATTAAATAAACACCTACACTTAAAATTGAAATGATTCATTACTGACTAAGAACTATTAGGTATATTTTATCTTCCAAATATTAATTTAGAGAGTAATAACATTTATTAATTAATTAATAAGTTGAATATATATTTTTTAAATACCATATCTAATATTAAGATTTTAAAAACAATTATGTAGTTTAATATATATTCTTTCCTACAGGTGTCAGGTAAAAAGTAACTTTACAGTTTTCAATTTAATTAGAAAGTGTAAAATGAAACTCTGCCGAACATAAAATATAATATGAATAGTACCTAAAAGTGATTTATACTCGGGAGCGGGAATCTTTTATCTTCACTTAAATTTAATCTGGAGAATGTCTCAGTGGAACGCTCGGAGACATTCTCAAAATGATCAAACGGTATGATATGACACCGCTAAGACATAAGTTCGGCCTAATTCACACCGGAGCGAGCGACTTGACCGCCTTTGAAACCCGAGCCCAACTCAAAACCAAGTTTAATGAGAAACTATCTGTGAAACGGGAGTCGAAGTACTTTTTTATTTTTAATTAAACGTTTATTGCCAGTACTGGGAGCTCATCCTCTTGACATATGCTGGTGTAATTGCGGCTTTCATTAGTGGCAGTTTGCAACTCATATTCGCACGTTTTCGCGAGGAAGTTCTGTTAAATTTAAACCGGTTTTTGCGTATTTCCTCTACAAACAAGGGTGAATTTCACAGTAGAGTAACCACTAAACGGATACGTTGAATTGAGAACATTTTGTGTTATACATACGAGGAGGTGAAGAGCTAATTATGATAATATGACTTCGCAAACAGCATCCGAAAAGGTCACTTAAACTGAAACGAGAGGGAGCTCGGTGCTTGAAGTACATAAAATTATAAATTATAGCTACAGCGTGGAATAAAAGTGGAGTAAAATATTTTATTATATGCAGTTTCATGATAATATTATTGCACTTTGTATGCATAAAGTTACCTTTTGTTACTGTTTTGATAAGATGACGTAAAAAAAAAGGGTTGTTAAGTCCAAAGCGCAAAATAGAATGTATTACTTACTTTAGAAGTTCATTACTATTTTTTTTTAATTTATTTATTTAACTATTTTTACAGTATAAAACAAATACAACAGTAAGCTAGAATATGTTTACTACTTATATTTATCTAGTTACTGATGACTGCAAAAGATAACGTTATTCTGATAGTTACATTCCATATAATATTAATTATGAAATATGTATGATACGTCCTATTTTTCTGAAAACACCTGTTTAAGTCAGTTGCCAATGTTTTTTACTGTTAGCCCAAACTCACACCCTATCAAATGTCCAAAACAAACCCTAAAACATAAAACACCCACTCTCGAATCACAAACCATGTTCGCAATATAACCATTAATTATAAAGCCACATATCCACTCGACTGAAATCCGCAACTGAATGCCGCATCCCGCGGCCAGCAATTTTCACCTGCAATCGAAAAAAGGCAAAACCGCACGGAGTACCCTACAGGACAATATCGGGCTTGGTTGCTGAAGAGCCTTGATTGGACAGTTCCACTCATACGCAAATGTGCAGTCGTTTTGCCGCTTCGTCCCCAACGAACATTGTTAGCGCATTAACTAGTTAATGGAGGGCTTTTATTTTAGTTTTATTTTTGGAACGGCACGTGTGGGGTGGTTTTTTTTTGTTACACTGTAATGTAACGGTTAAGTGAAAGTTTGAAGGGTTGTGAAACTTAGAATTAATGTCAATTCAGTATGAAGTTGAATATTTTCAATATAATGCATTATGAAACTTACTTTATTGACTAATAACAGGAACCAAAAGGAATATTTGTTAGCGTAACTTTATCAAATCTTTATTTAACCTAAATGTTCGGCAGGAGGTTTTTATAATTTCAGTTTGACGTCAGTAGCCATATATTCCAGATACTTAAATAAACTAATAAATTACTTCTGGGGTATAATCATATTAATACATGATACATATTTATGAATTTTGATCTTTTTTTAATTTTACAGTTTTACCGCGTCTGTTCTTAATCATAAATTGATTAATACAAATGAACTCACTATTATCATGCGGGTTTCACTTAAAGATCTCGTTGTTTATGGGTAAGATTTAGGTATGTATATAATTTATCAAGGTCGATACACCACGCGGGTGGAGCCGCGGAAGGAACTAGTTAATTATATAAATTATACAATATTGCCATGAATAGCCGCCTAAATAATTCAATAAATGCAATGCATTCATGCTGCAAAATATCGGTACAATTTAAAATTTGATACCCTTGTAATGGAAATCAATAACAATGGCGAACAAATCAGAATAGCAGCCGTGTCGGTGTCACAGCAACCATTATAAAGGGCGAGATGTTTTTGCGCCCATTTGCTGGAATTCAGACGAGTAGCATATTGGTGCGGCACGCGCTAGCCACGTGCAATGGTGTGTCCGGGCCTTTATCTTGGCTTGAAATGCGCGTTCACGACTCGACGCTCTCCTGATGAGTTTCTGATTGGATTAGATCTAACAAACTTATGTATGCTGTTTAGGAGCTATTGTCAATCTTAAGATTTATTTATTTATTTATTTTATTTTAAAACTTCTTGCACTTAAAATATAGTACAACGGCGGACTTAATGCCTTAGGCATTTTCTACCAGTCAACCTTAAGGTGATGCAGAAAGAACAAAGGTAGGTGCATAAGAAAGTAAAGAGTTAAAAAAAAGAAAAAAAAAGTTATGTGCTGAATATGTGAATACATACATGAAGTAATATCATATCAACAATTCGAATACATAAATATGGTAACAAATACACTAATACATACATTTAAATAATATATACATATATATATATATATATTAACACAGGAGATTAAGCTTTTAAAGATTCTGCTGTTGTTTCACCTTGGAGAAGATGACGCACTCTAGTTTTAAAAGTGTCCCGGGTGGTGCACATCCTGATCTCAAGAGGGAGTGCATTCCAAAGAAGGATGGATTGAATATAGAATGAAGAGTGAACTAAAGAAGAGGTATGAGAAGGACAAAAGAGAAGAAGGTTGTTAGTAGATCAATTTTGTATTTATCATTTAAGCAGCAGCAGATATCAATAATACTATGAAATTGTAGAAGCTTTTACCAACAAAATCATTTATATTTAGAATGTGTCAGTTTGTTAGAAACTGCAATTGAAATCGCAATTACACTCTAATGAAATAAATCAATCTCTTCCCCTTTTACATTCCATTTCGTGTCATATTTCGTGCTTATCTACAGAATGCACATTATAAATACCGGCAACTGTCAGCACGACACGCTTTGTACTGTCCTAACCCTCAAACATGCAAACAAGCAACTTACCATCGGAATCAAATCTGATAGAAACGAACTTTCATTTCCTCTGCTTATTTTACCAGAAACGTGATTCAAAAGGGCCAGCAAAATTAAATTTGTAAAACTAGGGGAGACTCCCTTTAGTCAGCGTTTAGTTGTGTGTATCAGCACTCTAAGGATTTATTCGTCTGTTTAGCAGTATTTGGTGCAATCATTAATCCGTTTAGAAGGATCATGTTGAGATCTGCTGCATTACTGTTCGGATACTCAAGCTCAGAATTATATGCGCCTGTAGCTGCCAGTTTGAAGCTCTGGTTTATAGCTCTTCAAATTCAGGGGCAAACAAATTGTGTTATGCATGTCAGAAAATTACCGTGAAATTTGTAAACAATACAGGTTGTGAAATGTAATTAGCGCTTGTAAAATTGCTTCTGAAAATATGTATGTATACAGAGTGCTTACGACATAGCGAAATTTATTGATAACACAGATTCTAGAAGTGGTTAGTTTTGATTTTTTCGCCAAACAAATTGGATGATCTCAATGTTCAATTAGATTGAAAAAGATAATTTTTCCCTTAAAAATAACTAACCGTAGAAATCACTGACCATGTCTAGAAACTGTAGGTTTCAATAAATTTCGCTATGTCGCTCGCATTAAGTCTGTGTGATTGTAATTTGTCTATATTATTATAATAAATAGAAGACTAAAATTCCTTAATTCAAGTTGTTTTCTAAAATGATGTTAGTAACATACTTTAAAAACATTAGAATTAAAAAAATATAGCCACCACACCAGTTGTATCAAATATTAATAAAATAATTAAAAATCCAATCAAATAATGATAAAGATGAAGAAATGACAAAATATCTTAATTTCGTAGCTGTGATGGTATTAGTAATATCATATACAATTCCGGTTAAATTAATAAGCTTTATTTGTGCTAGCTGTGATGAAGAACAATATAGACGAGCGTTCTAAACGCTACGGTTTTTTAAGAACCTGTTGATATATTAAAAAAAAAAAACAAAATAAATATACAGGGTGGATGCGACATAGCGACATTTATTGAAACCACAGCTTCTATACATGGCCAGTATGCATTTCCACCGGATAAAAAATTCTCTGGCGAAAAAAAAAAACCACGTCTTCCTAACAAATTGCACGATCGCAATGTTCAAATTGTTCGGAGAACGTGATTTTTTTTTTTTCGCCAGAGAATTTTTATCCGGTGGAAATTGATACTTACCATGTATAGAAGCTGTGGTTTCAATAAATGTCGCTATGTCGCATCCACCCCGTATATATTTATACGCAAATAGAGCATTTCATTTATATCATTTATATTTTGATAAGTTATATAATGATCGTGTTTCTTGCTATTTTCATAGTTGTTTCATATCACGAAAATATAAAATTGACGAGATGGTGCTTTATTGTTTCACCAGACTCACTTTTACTAACACTTTGTACCTATTCTTATACATTTTGTCAATATAGCCAACCATAGTTACATTAACAGGTAACTATGGTTGGCTCATATTTATATAAATTGACAGCTTGAGTGTTCAAAACGCCCGTATATTAAATCTAATCTACAAATTAAACAGTTTGTCGTAGGCGTGTGGGTCGCAACGTATTAGCATAATTTCAAAATAACGACCAATTTTCTTGAATTGTTTCTACGACCAGATAGTTCCAAGTTTAATTTACGTCAACTTTTTTACGTTTGATTTGGTCAAGATTAAAAACTTCTTTAATAGCTTTGTCAGCCATTAATATGTGATAGCTAACAAATGGTTTTATTATTCATTGTAAAAAAGTAATCAGAACAATGATGGAGAATTTGACACTTTAGAATTAGAATGGTAATTAAATGTGTCTATGTGTCTATATACAGGGAGATAAATGATAATAATTAATTGATCATCATTTTATTAAAACCAGTCTCAGAAATTCCAATTGGCAGACTTTTTGCATAATATTGACGTTTGACGTTCATGTCGTGTTAATATTGGTTTCGTAGTCTGAGATCACAAAGCGTCTTTCTACTCCATTCTCCTGTGACCCATCTCGTTGTCACTCACATTTTCTTTCTCATATCGTCTTAACGCCAATCATGCGTCTTTTCTTTGGTCTGCATCATCCTGTACATCCCACATGTCCTTGGTATTGTAAACATGACGATTAAACTACAATGTATTATATATCTATGCATGGGTTCTAATTTGATTCATGTCATTAATTATGAATCAAATCAAAGTTTGCACACGTGATTATCATTTAATTATGTACAATTGGATTTGATCAAAATTCTGATTGAAATCTCCACAGCCTTTAACAGTAAATACATTAAATACATTAAATGCATTAAAATTTATTCTTTGCCAAAAAATAATTTTTAACAAAAAAAAAACCGACTTCAAAAAGTAGGTAAACTAAAAAGCAAAAAATAAATTTACTTCGCACAAAATAATACGTTTCTTCATTTAGTTAAATAGAAGTTATTAAATAATTATTTTATAATTCTGAAGTCGGTGCCAAGTAAATCGGATAATTAAGAACTAATATTCAGTCAGAAAATAGTTGTTAAAAAGATTGATATTATCTATACAGAGCAACAGAGTTATTGTTTACATGGCACCGACTTCAGAATTATAAAATAATTATTTAATAACTTCTATTTAACTAAATGAAGAAACGTATTATTTTGTGCGAAGTAAATTTATTTTTGCTTTTTAGTTTACCTACTTTTTGAAGTCGGTTTTTTTTTTGTTAAAAATTATTTTATTTTACGATTTTAAGTGATGGGTAGACCAGAATGTTTCTCAAATGAGGAGACGACGGTTACTTGAGACGGAAAACTTATTAATAATAATCCCCGTACTCCTAACCGTTGAGGAGTTGTACCTTCCAGCATCAGCTCAGCAACTTAAAATGCAAATATCCAAGAAGTTTTAGGTAATATACGAAAAACAATATAGAAGCCTTTGAAATTTGAGGGTTACCCATGATTTCTCTAGGATCCCATCATCAAATCATGACCTCATATTATGAATGTACATAAGTAATATTCAACGTCTCGCCTCATCTGTGTATAACTTGAAAGAATACAGTAAACGGCCTCAAGGAACCTATATTTTAAGAATTATCCCCGTACTCCTAAACGTTGAGGAGTTGTACCTTCCAGCATCAGCTCAGCAACATAAAATGCTGACTACTAGATGCAGATATCCGAGTAGCTTTAGATAATATATAAAAAACAATAAAGAAGCCTTTTAAATTTGAGGGTTGCCCTCGATTTCTCTAGGATCCCATCATCAGAACGTGACTTGAAAAAAATGGGACCACATGACAAGTATATCCTATCAAACAAAAAAAGAATTTCTCAAATCGGTCCAGGCGTCTTCGAGTAATCAGCGAACAAACATAAAAAAAAAAAAAAAACATACAACCGAATTGAGAACCTCCTCCTTTTTTTGAAGTCGGTTAAAAAGTATGAAAAACCCAAATTATATTTACTTTGTATAATTTAAGTAATATTCTCTTTTCTTGCGTCAATTACCTTTAATACGATTTAAAAATCAACACGTTAGATATACAAACAAAAATGCTTTAGAATTTAAGTTATGATTATAATCGGTACCTAAATTTGATTCTTGCGTGTTTGATAAACCTTTAAAAATATGCATATTATAATATTTTATCGTTCATTTCAGAATAGACACGTATGATAGGCAGTTAATAATACATTTTGAATATGTTTAGTGGTTATTGTAGAACTATATAGCGTGACAAACATTAGGTTGCTTTAATAAAATATTGCGTTCCTAAACGTGGATTAACCAAATTGTGAGGATAACAAATTATATAATGTACTAATCTTAATTAATTTTCAATAATGATAAGTTTTTGTTGTCCTGCACATATTTTCTAAATCAAATCAAATCATTTATTTCCATGGGCCCGAAGGGGTGCTTGAAGACGTCAAAACAAACATCAAAACACAAAAAAAATATAAAATTTGAAATAAAACTTAGCTAACTAAATTATAATACTTATTGTAATAAAATGATTTGACACCGGAGCTTAGATTGACTTTAATTCAATTTTATTACATTTAATTTTAGATTAAAATCAATCCAAGTACCAGCTCCGATGGGTATTGCATCATGAGAAGAGCTGGTGAGAAACTCATGTGCACCATCTTTTCAAATAATTCATACAATATTTGTTTGTTTTTGGACAATAATTCTATGTGTAAGTTATAGCAACCAAAACAACATTATAGCTAAAGATAGTTATAAAGAGAAAATAAACTTAAATATAGAAATGGAATTAAATGAATACTTATAAATAAATCAATAGTATATAAGGTTGCAATACAGCAGAAAATAAAGGAGTTAAAACAAAGGGTTTCAAAACAGACAAAAAAAAATAATTATATTTATATTTCTGGAATTGGACTTAACACAATTTCTTAGGTTTTTAAGGCATCCGATTGCTAAGTGAATCATACATGTGCCTGTCAGTTATTAACCTAGACTGGCACAAGAAAAATAACACGGTGTCCAAAAAAATAGTTTTATGCACATCAATGGGATTCGTAATCGGAGAGATTAATTTTAGTAGCTGAACACAACTTCAGCCTGATCGACTATTAAATTACAGCTAGCAGAGAAACGATAAATCTCCTGAAATGAATTCATTTCATACATTGTAGGAACCAATACTTTAAATGCAAAGGTAAGTTTATGACCGTTTTACGAGTCAACTACTGCATAGAACTTAAATGAAATGGTAGATTGCAGTTAAGTAATCCACTATTTAGGTGTATTAAGTAGTTTTTAATTAATTGTGGCTAATGTAAATTGTACGACAGAATTTGTGTTTTATAAGAACTTAGTTTTATTGTGAGGGAACAAAACATTTTTTTTTTAAGTTTCGCTGATTTCTCGCCTCTGCCAAACCCTGTGGGGTAAATGCGTTATTTTATGTATGTTCTGCCGTTTTCACTTGAACGGTTTGTAAGTGCAATGCCACAAGCATTGCATTTTTCTAAAAATACATATTTTTTTAAATAAGTTTTTTGTTGCCTCTATGGTCTAGTGGTGAGCATATGCACCTCTCACCGCAATATTTCCGGTTCGATTCCCGGGTCAGGCAATTCACAATAGCAGCACGGAGTTGTAATTGTACCCGGTGGCTTACCCACTAACCTAAACATAACAGGTGAAATGTGGATGTCGTACACTTCTGCCACACCCTTCTAATATAAGCTTGATGTTTTTTAAATATTCTATTTAACACACAATGTTTTTTGTAGTAAAGTCTTCACACACACACACACACACACACACACACACACACACACACACGCCCTCTCTAAAAATACCTTCCTTTATCGTCACGACAACACAAACTATTTTGCAAGCGTTATAGCTATCACCACAGCTATCACTTAACCTTCCATAATTTACATCAGCAACAATGCAGGGTTAAAGCGGTTCTCCTGTCATAATGGTTAAGTGAAATTCACGATCGACCCTGCACTAGCCTCGAATAAAGATGTGAGGTGTAATGGTGGGTGATAGTGTCATGAAGCGTGCCAAATTGCTGTTATATAGATTTTTGAATATGTTCACAGAATATTATTCCGTGAAACTAAGGTCTGTTTTATATTAAAAGTAACTTTCTTCATCTTCTAATTGATTATTTTTATAGCATTTAGCTATGCTTAGCAAATTATACTAAGAAACAGTTGAAAAAGATATGGGACCGGCAGGATTTGAACCTGCGACCTTACTGCACACCGGGCAGCCGCTTTAGCCATCCAGCTACGGTCGCCTCTTACCGGAGCCCTAAATTTCTCAACTGAATGATACGTCATTTCGTGACGTCACGTTCATCTATTTGTTCCTATCTTAGTAGGATACAAACCTGGATGACTAAAGCGGCTAACCGGTGTGCAGTAAGGTCGCAGGTTCAAATCCTGCCGGTCCCATATCTTTTTCAATTGTCTCTTAGTATAACTTTCTTCATATTAGCTAGTGTAGAGGAACAGGGTGTGATGTCCCTCCACCACAAAGGGAGGATTCTTCAAACAGGCTCGGTGATATTGCCTGGCGGACAGCTGTCCAACGGTAGTGTGTTGGAAGTAGTATTTATAAATACTAGCTGTGAATTTTTCTTTATCGCGATTTAGCGCTCTTTGACGTAACGTGTGTGTCACTTCTTGACGTTGTCATCCGTCACATAGCTTTCAGTGTTTTTATCCGACATATTGCAGTAAACGGCCATTTTTATGTGCTGACAATCATTCAAAGCATTTAACTAATTTATTCAAGGAATATGGTCCGGCTTAAGTTATTGGCATATACATGTATGGGTTCAGCTAACCTTTGGTATACTCTTTAATGTTATATGAAGCGTTCAAGTAAAATGATCAGTGTTCGCTAATCATTATTAATGATTCCTTATTCGTCATTTTTATGAACACTTTGCAATCTTGTTAAACGAATGCATTGTAAGCCCTCAAACGGGTGCGTGAGTCCATTGTATCATATCCTTAAAGTTTTTTTTTACAATTAAAACTACGTAAACTAATATACATCTATAATATTAGAGCATAATATGCAATTGTTTAGTTCGCTTTTTGAAATATCTCTCTAAAATATTATAGCACTTTCAAATCAAATCTAAATAATAAGTTTTTTAGATAAAAATAGAGCACATATTATCTAAATATCTAAAGCGAACTATGAAGAAAGTGAGACTCTTATCCTATGAATCTACGGGCATAAATAAACAAAACACAAAATTTACACACATACCTTACACACGCTTAAACACGCAACACAATAACATGACAAACTCAACACACATTCAATCACTTACTTACACATAATCACACTAACTATGCTGATTTTTTTATTACTTTTGTTGTTTTTTTTTGTCGTGACGCATGCATAAATGGAAACCGTGTCTACTTAGAGTAAAGAGAGAGAATAGTGGCATAATATTCGCAGGCTGGTAAACACAATGGGGGCGCATATCACTCGGTGTCTCACGTTTGATGCGACGATATCCATAGGCAGGCTTTTATATTATAGCTACGTACTAAACATTTAAATGATAATAAATATTATTATCTTTTTCAATTAAATATTATTTTGAGTCAATATAGCTTTTTCAAATCGCATATTATTTTCAATAATGAAATAATTAATATAAACTGACAAGGCATTATAATAAACTAAGTAAGAACTAGCATGGCCAAGGTCTTATAAAAACCACGCCAAGAGAATGAAAATTAAAACTGTCATAAAATTTAAAATATGACACAATAAGTAAGGAATAATTATGTACGTAATATTTCACATCTTGAAAAAAACTGACTCGAATATAAATCTCATCACAAACTGATTCATGGTAATTAGAAAGTATATTTTAACAGGACTATGAATAACTATCATCGGAGCGAGGAGGTACAGTCGATCGCACGATGCCGCGAGTCAGAGGCTACGTACGTCACATCACTCATCGCCCTTTTGCTCTCGCCTGTACCGTGCCCTTTGCACTATTACACCTTTTAAATCCCATTGAAAACCAAACCTAGCCACAATGTTGTAAAGTTCAATTTACGACGACAGGTATCTTTAATGATCTGAAAGTTGATCCTTGATATTGGACTTTAATGGAATGTATGTAAAGTTGGTTTTTCATTGAGGTTAGTCTTAACATGGTTAAACGAAAACTGGCCGCGGTAACGTGTCGGTCTGTAATTCAATAAGGACTACCTAAATTGACTCAGATGCGCTCAGAGTTTGTGGGCTCGCTAATTTGTCGGCAAACATATTGTTTGACGGCCAACGTTGGAATGAATGAATTGCTATTTAATTGAGTTGAAGGACCAGACGTCATTATTTTGAATCACATAATAGTTTTATGGTATTTAAATTAAGGGCAGATCGTTCGTATCGTTTTGTAAAAACCTGAATAGTCAACTGTTTTTTTGCAATTTATGTGGCAGAGGTGATGGAAATTAGTATTTACGTATAATCAAAACCAAGACATCAACGACCATTTCTCAAACTAGTAAGAAGACCAGTAATTTTAAGAGACTGTAGCAGTGCTATTTTACGAAGACTCGATAACCTTAGATTCAGGTTCATTCGATTACAGCTTAACTGTCAGTTAAAAAAAAATCTCTCAATAGGAACTTAGTAGTTATTTTGTAGATACTCACATAAATCAAATTTAATTTCTTTTTCATTTATTCAATGGTCCCAAAAGGAGTATTGTACTTATAATATACAAACAAAATAAAAGTGAATGTAGAGCATGACGACCCTTGACAAAGACCACACAACAAACAAGGGAAATATTTAGTTACATTGATGAATGAATCGTAAATTCTAACAAAATATAATCCCGAGCTTAAATTTTAACTCATTTTTAAACCTAACCAATAGCCTATTCTTCTTGGAAAGTACCATCAATCATTTTTTAGTTCGAACGTTTAAGGATACAAAAATGACGTTAATGTAAATTAGTTTTTCTTAATTAGAAGTTCCACGGCTCATGATTTATTGTTTCGATTTTAAACTGGAACTTTTTTAATTTATGCATGTGCTTTATGTTATTTTGCGGGTCTCCTAATCAACTCCTGCCGAAGGCTACTTACGTCAAAAAGCTATTAGCTTCAAACCTTAAAAAAGAATAAGAATGCTACGGTTCTTGGGAATTTTTTCATAGATAAAAGCTTTTATAAATTTAACGACACTTCTCCTTACAAAACTAATCTATGAATAAATAGCACACTACATACACACAACGCCATCTAGTCCCAAACTAAGCAGAGCTTCTATTATAGGTACTAGAATAACTGATACTAATACATAAATACTTTTGCAAATAAATACTTATTATACACAAAAAATATATATTTACTATGAAATGAGTCTAAAGAGCCTTGTTACATTGCCTATCTATTAAAAATCGTTGGGTTTAAACGAAAAACTTTAAAAAAATTAAGAATCCAGCAGGACTCGAACCTGCACCCCCTGGGTATACGCCCCAAGTGCTTTGCCAATTCAGCTATGGATTCGTATGCTGCTGGACTCGAAATTTCTCAACTCTTTGTGCCAGCGTCGTATGTGACTAAGTGACTTATCACTCATCGCATAGGTGGCGCTTAAACCAAGTAATGGTTCGTCTAGCTAAGGTATATACCTACGACGCTGGCACAAAGAGTTGAGAAATTTCGAGTCCAGCAGCATACGAATCCATAGCTGAATTGGCAAAGCACTTGGGGCGTATACCCAGGGGGTGCAGGTTCGAGTCCTGCTGGATTCTTAATTTTTCAACTTTAATATTATAAAATAAATGCATAGCAAAGCTAAAATTTGCTTTAAATATTACACGAAAAACTTTAATATTTATCTGTAGTTTTTTTGGAATACATTATAAAAATGTTGTTAATGTTTTAAAAAATGTCTTAAAATAAAATAAATTTGACATTAAACAGGCACTGTCAGTTATAACTATAACTGCTCCAGAACGCGTATCAGACGTCACATAAAAATCAAGCACTCAAAGATTTACGATCAAAGTTTGAAATATAATAACTTGTCAGTTAAAATTACTGGTCGCGCTATAAATTCCATTTTATTTTCAAAGAACCTTTTGAGTATCTGAAACGATAATATAATATTTAAGATTGTTATTGGTGATTTTGAGAACCAGTAATTTGAGTTACTGTTTATTATTTGAAACCCAAGTCCCAAAGTTATTTTGATTGCATTTTTAAATTTTCTTTGAGGTAGAATAAATACTTATTAACGTATAAATAAATATGTTTTATCCGAGATAACTAAAATACCAAAACACAAACTTAACACTTTTATGTCATTGATTGACCTATTATTTGAGAAGAATGAAGAAAGTGGATCAGCATATATTTTTGTGTAGGTATCTCGTATTGTTTTCCTACAAAAAATCCCTTCAAATATTTTAAAGCAGTCGCTTCAAGATACCCATTTTTTGCCGTAACCCAAAAACACATGTCAAAAATGGACAAGCGTCCGGATGTCGGGATCCATCTTCCCGGTGATATATCGGGCCGAATATTTTGTTTACAAACACTCTTTACCTTGTCCAGTTCAAATCGTAAACCAAACTCAATTCCGCTGCGAAATGAACGAATGACAAAAAATGGTTCAACAACCGAACCGGTGATTTGTGGGGCACATTCATTGCAGTGACAAGCTTGTTCGGCCAGGGCCGGGCCACACTACTCGCTTTTCGAATTACGTTACGTGTATTCGAGTATACGCAAACAGGAACGAGTACGAATAGTGACGTTACTTGTTAAATCCACGTCGAATCCGATTCGGATTGATGTTGATTGAGTTATGCGTCCAGTTGGCGGCGGACGCCGATTTTAAATTAAAACTGATAGGGACGACATGTTTAGTTTACGTTAACTATTTTTTATTCCATTTCATTGTATTTTTAATTATTTTAGTCAACATTTCAATCAATGTTATATTTTATTAAAAATACGGTCGATATTTGATTGACAGAAATTTTAATTTCGTGTGATTTAATTTAGGGAATACGCATGCTGTTTATCCAAAACTTGTCTTGCTTACTATTAAATAAATATATTTGACATAATTATGATTACTGAAAATTTTATTAATACGTCGAAAATTGCAGTTAACATAGATATTCAATTTATTGGTTCTGATAAACAACGCAGACTATAATCCTTTACTTTATACTTTATCGACATGATACAAATAAATAAATTTTCACAAATCCATTAACATTAAACTAGCATTAAGGTCTGAAATCCAACCACAAATACAGCTTTAAGGACATACATTTTTATAAATAAAATCGTAATTAAAAGGGTACCTATTAATGAAAAATGAGCTATAAATTACCGTAATCCGGGACTCTGCTATCTTTTTAACATAACGATAAATTTCTTTACCCGATTTCACATTGTCCTCCGTATACAATCTTGTTAATTTGTTTACAATTAATTTATTCCAATAAAAGGCCAAGCGGCAAAAATACACGTACTATGGATGGGGCTCAAATTCCAAAATGTGTTTTGGCTCGACCCCGGCGAGTGCTTAGTTAAAAGTATAATAGGTTTCAAGTGGGAGTTTAAGTGGACATGAAGCAAGGTTTTTATACCATCCCTTGCTTTAAACAATGGACACTCATGTAGCGAAGAAATACCGTCGCAGCAAGAGGGTTAATTAGTACTAAATCAAACTTTCAATATGAATAGTGGATTGGCTTTTCAATGGCCTTTGCGGCTGGTCGAAAAACGAACTTTTGATGTTTTAATTCTTTTTTCGTGTCCGGTTTTTGTTACCAAATTAAGCATTTACGTTTTTTGAGTAAAAAGTTTTATTTATATGTTTTCTGTTCATCCGGCTCGAAGGATCAATAATATATATAGGGACTGCTGATACCCTTCAAAATAGTTGTAAAAGATGATGTGATAATTTGCCAATGGGGCGGCCTAAAAAAAGTTAATAAAACCACCATGTTTGCATGCGAAAGATGCACTGAATTAATTATAAAAGCAACAGCGATGAGTATGACGCAGTTTCATAATTGTATTGATTTACACTGAGCAAGCGAAATGTATATTAGCTTGGACACATGATGTCTTATTTTCAAAACAAATATTCTGTTTTTAAAAATAATTGAACTTTCCATTATAATTATAATAATCTAAAGTGATGATTTCTGGTAAATAAGCAACACGAAAACAACCAGATCCTATAATATCGGATCTACACAACAAGGGTTTAACCACATTTCGCCCCGAGGCACCCACTGCCTACTTAACACTTTCGTACAATACATAATTACCTTTCGTGTCTGGAAGAGCTCGTTAGCAAGGTCATGCGAGTTATGACAGTTGTTGACAGCTGGTCAGGCAATTATGGCACCTGGTCTAGCCTGAGGCTATCGTCATCCTTTGAAACTTGTTGAATGAGGAGGTCTGTTACTGGTACTATGCTGGTAATTATTATTTAAAAGTTCGCTTAGTGTCCGTTCACGCAGACTGATAGCTTCGGTGTTTTTTTATCGCGTTCAATAAGAATTTTTCTAGAATAGTTAAGGTTAATTTTTACATTCGACTATTTATTTAAATAAAACTGTTTAAGAGTCGGCCGAACGAGATGCTTTTAAAAAATTGATAAATTAAATACGCAATTTTTCGAGCAGATCTGTGTGAACAGACCCTAATGTGGCAGCAGTAGCCACTAAGCTATTCTCCTCAAAAATCCCGAATACATCGTTTACATTAACTAAAGTTTAAATGTATTCAGTGCCTTAAAATTGAATAGAAAAATATTCACTAAAATGTTAATATAGACTAATAAGAAAAATGTGTTTAATATTTGTAAGATAGAGATTTTGTAAACAACACGCTATCACCAATATAATTCTATAAATTGTAATGCATCTATACTTAATCGTTAATATACACAGTTGTAATCAATACTATTATTACACTTTTTACTTACAGACTCATCAGAAAAGGACCAAAAGCGTGAAAACTTAACAGAACACATTAATCACCTTTAACAGTATCCCGTATTCGCTAATGTAAAACATCTGTAATATTTTTTCTCGTATATTAAAATGGGGTGGTGAAACAAAAACGATGTACTCTCAAGCCGTCATATCGCTAAGTACTTTTGCAACGACAAAGTTATTAAAACATCCGAGTTAATCAAGCTCTACTGAAAACTTCCTGTAGCTTTTAATGAATTAAAACAGTGTCTTTACTGGTGGCGCATTTTCAAGCGCATATTTAACTTTGTCGACCTCTAAAAGAGTTTTTATGTTGCTAAAACATCGATAGAAACTCTTTAAAAAACTTTGTTTTAGTAGAAATGCCGACATCCGCAGCTCACGGATTGTATTCAATCATAACTGCCGCCCCAAGGAGAGATAAAATCTCGTGTGAAAATTAACAACACATTCTTGTTTTAAGGGTTCTGTAGTACCTACAAGGAACCTTTATAGTTTTGTCTTTGCCATATGTCCGTCTTTTGGTCTTTTCGAGATACAGCGTCAAAAACGTTAGGGCTAGAAAGTTGTACTTTGCATGAATATTTGTAAATTAACTATGTCAAGAAAGTAATAGAATAAAATCTTGAATATCTTTTTCACCCAACAACGGAGAAGCCAAAAGGATGGGTAATGGTTTTGGCAGCCTATGTATGTATGTATGTTTGTATGTTCACAGCGGAGATACCTTCAAAATGTTTTTAAGGATAGATGTATGCATAGCAAAATTAGCCAACCGACGGAAGGCCAAGGCGAACAAGACGTTGACAAAGAAGCTTGTGGAAAGGCAAGTGGCATGAATTGACCAATCGTCAAATTGCGTAGAATTTACCATAATACATACAATCCACAGATGACCTGACCAATCAATCATCAGGTTAAACAAGTAAGGTAAACATTTAATATATAATTATGACATTAATTTCATCAGTTCATCACAACGTTAAAACATATTATTTAAAACAGATATTCTTTCCTGGATAAAACTACGTTCTCTTTAGTGAAATTAAGATACACGTGGAACTGAAATGTCATTGCTATTAAATTTGCGTTACATTCTCGCTAATACTGAAAACACATAGTAACATTACACCAAATATATAATAAATAAATGCTAGCAGCTAGTCAATTTTTGTTTATAATAAACACATTAACGTTATTTCAAACAAAGATCATACATCAACTTATGTTACTTACTTGATAAGCGATTCGAGAAAACGTTCTTTTATTTACTTATATCCATTGTAGCATCGTGGTACCCACGGTTCAAGTAAAAGTATGTTATTCTACGTCAGATAAAAAAGCAAGTTTGTAATAAAAATATAGAAGAAAAGTGGGAGCTACCGAGCTTAGCCTTCAAGGAAGCTTACCTGTATAACGTTACGGTGCACCGAACGTGGTTACTTTGTTTTGCAACATAACATAATATAGAACTAGTTTTCTGTGCAGAAATGTATTATGATTGAAACGTGAATATGATTTTCTGCGGATGAAAATGAAATCTCAATGTTAATACCTTAACAAGCATTAAGCAAAATCACGCCTGTATTACCCAGACGGGTGTTGCAGAGTTGTACAACACCACATTTCACCTGTTATGTTTAGGTCCCATGGGATAAAGGGGGTGAGCCTATCGCTATCCACCGGGCACAACTCCAACTTCATACTGCTATCGTGAATACCCAGGATTAAAATCCACCACTAGCTAACCACTTGACCATCGAGGCAGACCCGGAGCAGTGTTAATATAAGGTTATATTAACACTGCTCCGGGTCTGCTTCATAGGAATAAGGTTATCAGCGTGATAAAAATGTCATTCAAGCTTAAAAATACTTAGAATACGATGTACAACCCTACATTTCGTTACTTCGGAATATTCTAGATGGTATTTAGTTTATTTGCTTATCTACTGTTTATCTTGCATTGGAATAATTATTCTCTAGTTATTCATTAGTGGCGATTTAATTTATTACTTAGCAACTGTATTATTGTTACTAAATAACAACTTGATTATTATTCTGATATTCTGATTAAATATTCTGATGTAGAGTTGTATTTTCTTTAAATTTTACATTTGGTTTTCTATGTGTATCATCTTTAATCAAAGTTTTTTTGTAGGATATAGGTACTTTACAAGGCAAGCCCCTTTCGAGGAATAATCATGGATTACATGGACAACTAGCATAACACTTGATCAATATTATCATACTGTTTACTACTTCGTGCCTAATGACAAGACCACAGGCTATGTCAGCACCCACAAGGATCGTAAAACGGAAAGATGATTTTATTGGCCGTAAATAATTATGAAGATAAGTTTAGTCTTGCTTATGTCTAAAGTCACGTACTTGATTATCTGCAGCTTACTAAACTTATTTATGATATTAGAAGATTACTGACCATCATGAATCCTTTATGACTCATCGACCACCACTTGACGCACACGCAGCTGTGTCGTGATAATATCCCGTGAAGATGTTTTGTGGTTTTCTGTCAAAGTTGAAATGTACGGCCAACCCTTGTCTTGTCTGGCACCGACTGAGTCACTTTTGATGGTACTATTGGCCGCAGATTCCTGTGAATATTACCTTTGTGAATGTTATTAGTAACGGCTTGCTAGCATAATACTATATCTTAAGATACTCCGGTATCCTTTGGGTGCTATTACATATACATCGGTCGACCGTCGAACGATGTATTTGACGTTCAAAGAGCCAATAAGATTTTTTGCGTCGATCAATGCATCGATTGACGTAGATGTTACAACAACCTTTGTAAATATAAGAAGACATACTCTATTAATTTGTCTCCTACATCAATCACACATCCGATCTCGACGAAAATTGGATTGGACATGTTTCAAGGCCTGAAAATTTAGAAACTATTTAAAATAATAAAGACTTCTTCCTACCTAGCAGTAGCCAAAATGCTACTTAAACAAGCGACATCCTCCTACACTTTACTATAAAAAACACACAACTAACGAGATTACCAGAACGGTTGCTTTATCTAATCTCCCCTTGTTTCCTTCCAGGGCTTCTTAAGTAGGAGCTTCATTAAGAGTTTTAACTATGATAGACGGTAATGACAAAAAACAAGGATACTTATGACGAACAAGCTCGGGGAGACCGTTTTAATAGTAAGTTTTTTATAGTGATGCAACGAATACCACTAACGAATACGAATATTTGTTATGATAATGACACGAATACGCTTGAAAAGATAGACAGACGATTTCTTTTCGGGTGCAGGCAGGCAATACATAAGACAGCCACATGGCTTAAATACATGGTTAAAATCCTATTGGCCTATAATGATGATGAATACATACATATGTATTCATTTAATGATTTTAAACTATCACGATTTGTACACATAATTATATATTATAGACACGGGTCTTAATCGCGTAAATATTTTTAAGGTATAAACAGGTACTCCATCAAGACTGTATATAGTCCGCTCTCCAAAGTAGCGAATCACCTGCGAACCCCGAAAGATGTTATTCCTCTACAGACACCCGGTGTGTATAAAGTGGATTGCAGTTGTGGTAGCTCCTATATCGGACAGACCAAAAGAACAATCGCAGAACGGGTCAAGGAGCATATCACGGCTGTTAAAAACCGTCAGATCCACAAGTCGGCTATTGCGGAACATTTGTTGGAGTCTGGGACCAACCACTCGATCGAACTACATAAACCACAGGTTCTATCTACTGAGCGTCACTATTACTCCAGAATAGTACGTGAAGCGGTTGAAATCAAAAAATACAAAAATTTCAACCGCGAAGATGGATACCGACTCTCCACAGCCTGGAACCCTGTCATCGCCAAATGCAATCGTTGCCGTAATGATACGCATCAGTCTAAAGACGTCGTCAGTGTTGTGTGCAGAAATACCGACAATGTGGACAAAAATAAAAATTGTGACGACCAAGTGAGGGTAGTGAACAAAACCCTCGCTTCACGGAGACGACGCTGAGCCTTCACCAGTTAGCTCGTGACCACGATCGGTGTGACTCGATCGAAACAGTCGAGCAAGGCGGTATTTATACCTTAAAATATTTACGCGATTAAGACCCGTGTCTATAATATATAAATATGTATTCATCATCATTGATGAGAATAAACAAAATACATAATTTTGTGTGTACAACTGTTTGTATTAACTCAAAATACACCAGAAAACTGACACATACGTAGTTAAAATTACTGAAAAGTCTCATCCGTAACTAAAATAAGACGAATTATCCTGCAATAAATAGAGTCCAATAACACCGTGAATGTAAAAAAATAGTGACCATTTAATTCCAAGAATCAGTTTGGTCCCGTTACAATAAACTTAGATTCAAAAACAATATAATAATATTAACCTCTTTATAACAATAAACTATTTTGAGTGTTGCTGATTGTAATGAAACATTCTGTACGAACATGATTACCTACTATTTGACATTTTTATTGTTGTCAAAACACTGATAAAGATAAATAAAGATAAATTTGGATTTTTTATATTAAATAGAACGCCAGAAGAAGAATTACACTATCCAATGGTCCCAATGACAATGCCAAATACACACATTTACTCACTCAAGCACACCCAAAAGATACTGATATTCGGTGAATACAAATATTAGTATTCGCATTTTGTTGCATCACAAATTTTTTTATTCATAACGTTTTTCGTTTGCGCTCGGCTTAGCGTTGAAATTAAAAATTGTTTGTCATGCGTGTGTGATATGAAAGAGAGCATGATGTTATAAATGAAATAATGTGCTGCTCTATTACGTCATGGTGCTGATATAAATTGATGCTATAATTACATAACATAACATACATCAAGGTGTGGCAAAGGTGTACAACACCTACATATCACCTGTTATGTTAAGGTCGCATTGGATAGGGGTGCATGAAAGGAGCCTCCCCGAGTGACGTACACAACGATTCCCTACGTCCGGCGCACCCTGGGCAATTCGCAAGTTCTCCAAAGCAAATTGGCTAATCCTTTCACCACGATGGCAAGTCAAAATAAAATTTGACTCAGCCATCGACACGACGAAGAAGAAGAAGGGCCTATCGCCATCCACTGGGCACAATTCCAACTCCGTGTTGCTATTGTGAAATTCCTGTCAGAAAGTTTACAAACACTGCCCGACCCGGCAATTGAACCCGAGATCACGCAGTTAGAGGCACATACGCTAACCACTTGACCATCAAGGCAGTTTTACGATTAACATTTTACGATTTAAATTAAATCAGATTAAAAACTTTAAATTAATATATCTGTGTATGATAAGTCCATGATCGAAAGATTAATCACTTTCACGGTCATGTATAATTACCTAATTATAGTTCCAACTTCAAAGATAAGAAGTCTAAAATCAACTAAAAGGCTGGCTCTGTGATCAGCAATATTTTGCTGAAGAATTTGCTGATTGTGTTAGGACTATTAATAATACAATGCTATAATCAAAAATTTATAACAAAATTAAGTATAAATGCCTTGATGTTCTAGTGCTAACACGCGCTTCTCACCGCGAGGTCTCCGGTTTGATTCCCGGGTCGGGCATAGTGTTATTTGTGAACTTTCCGTCAGAAAATTCACAAAAGCAGCACGGAGTTGGAATTGTGCCCGGTGGATGGCGATAGGCTCACTCCCTGTCCCATCGGACCTGAACATAGCAGGTGAAATTGGGTTGTTGTACACCTCTGCCACACCTCTCTAATATAGGCGTGATGTTATGTTATGTGTAAGTATAAATCTGAAGGGCACTGTTTGTTCAATCCTTAAGTAAAGTAAAGCTTTTTTTTATATATAAATACGCCCACAGCGAACGAACGTGTAGTCCACCTGATGGTAAGTGGAGTACAGCCCATGGACATCAACAATCCACAAAAGCAGATTAAAGATGCGTCGCTGCAGCTGAGGACTACGGTGCTATGCCTCATGTGCCAATAATCCAGGACCTGATCTCACCACCATACCGGAACACAGTAATGGAAGCACTACTATTTGGCGGCAGGTCAAAGGTGAGATGGTGGTGCTGCCGCCCTCGAGCTCATTCACAAGAGCTCTACCACCAGTTAAAGCTTCATAGCTTTTTGTCAAAGTATAAGTCAATTCTCATTTTAACCAATCTTTTACTGGCTGGAAACTCGATTCCTACTCCAAAAATAGGTCACGAATAGTAATTATAAATATTGTCTGCTTCCTTTTTTTAGGGAACAATTTTTCGCGAGTGGATTCGCATCAACGTAATGGCTATATTTTCGGCATCAGCGTTGTAATTTCGTCACTCAGCATTATTAATATAGGTTTTTATGAGCAGCGTTTTTTTACTATAATTTTTAATTTTCGATTTTTTTTGTGATAATTTCTCTGAGGTTTTTTTGTTATGACTTTTTGTATACGAACGTAGCTCGATTTGTATTTTTTTTTAATTTTTCATGTATAGAACATAAATAAGATTGAAACTTTACAAAACCAAACCTTGCTAAACACAACACGAACATAAATCAAAAGCTAATCCTCTCGCTCTACCAAGAAAACAGCTGAAACAAATTCCGTAATCGCTTTATACCCTTGACAGTCAAAACTCAGGGCCTATGAACTCAAGCCATCAATAACAGCATAGAACTACACTATAATTTGAACCAGTCGACGCCAAAATCCTCAGGATACCTTGCATCGTAAATCGCGACGAATCCCAAGCATATGATATTAAAATGAATGTTTCCGCTCTAAAAGGGCTCGTACACATTCGTGTCTGAAAACAGGTGGTCCTGTTTAAGATAATCCGTGGTAATGCTGCATCTGTCTGCCCGATATTTCACGTCTTTAGTGCAGTTTTGAAATATGCTACCGTCTTAAATGTACACATGCCTGTTGGCGTTCTTTTGTACAAATTATTTCAAATATTGTTTTATTATTGATACTAGCAATGATAATGGAAATTTAAAATATTATAATAGCTTTTATTATCTGATGTATAATATATGTTTTTGTTACTTTGGCGACATTTTTTTTTTTTTTTTTCTGGGAAAATCCAGCCTTATGGATACCACCGGTCCGGGGGCAGCGGTGGTTATGTAGGGCTCTCCGCCGAGGGGCGGCCTACCCACTAAAAGCCCAGAGTGTTCCTCATCACCAACTAGAGACGGGGGGCGCGGGACCACTTGCGCATGGCGTTACGATAAGTAAAATTTCTTATTTTTATTTCAAGATTAATATAAGTTAAGCTCTTATAGCTTATTAAAATTGACGACTAATTATGTATTTTTCTAATAATAACAATGCTATAAAAATTCTTTCAGACATGTCAGTTGTATTTACAAGATGAAGAAGGAAAAATAATACATGATAACTTTGGTATTTCGTTCCCTATATTAAAAAGCAATTTTGATCTGAGAGCAGTGTCATTATGGACACGTTTTTATCGTATAATAACATCACATTTAAGATATTAAAGCCGTTTCACATTAGCATTTTCACGGCTGTCATTCAGACGAACGCGAGATATCAATCTAAAATAAGAAGGTTTGCCTTTGTTTCGGCGCAGTGTGTAAGAAATACTTTAAATATGTAGAAGGAAAGATGGCATTATCGAATTGTGCTTTATCTGGTAGATAAGTCATGATATGATTTTCATGTGTCATATAAATTTGCCTAATGTGATTTTTGTCCCTTTAAACATAAATATAATTCATGAGCTGATCATTTTTCTTAAACTTTTTCATGAGGTTTTTTAGCATTTTGTTCTGGTATTTTAGGTCAAAATATGAATGTTCAATCATTGACATAATTGTATCTTATTTTTCAAATAAAGTTTGATAACTCTATTTAGAACTTTTTCACACCTGATTTTTAAGCTCTTGGAAAGATCGAAAATTCATTTTGATTGATTTAAATATTAAAATTCTTCTCTGTGACAAATCTGTAGATTATCAAGGCAACAATTCCGATTTTAATCACACAAGTCCCAAGTTTCATCCAGCCAGAATATTTTTCATCCTTTTCTTGTACCGCTCCTAAGAAGTCATATTCGAGATTGCCGCCACCGTAGTCGTTAAACAGTGACATATGGCTGTCAGAATTAGTCGGATTAGTGATTTCACGGAGCCCAACACGGCACGGATCCAATTACCTGCGACGGAACTCGAAAATTAACAGAAAAAACAAACACGACAATTGTGCTTTAAAAATGGAACGAAATCCGTTTATAAATGTCAATTTGACATTGCGCGAAGTTGTGTGAAAACCGGTAATTGAAAGTCCGAAAGTTAATTATTGGTTTTAATATAAACCACTGGAACTTGAGTTGCGTTTTTAAATTGGATTGGCAAATTATATGGAAATATCTGATCATGGCTTTATTTTCGATGCTGATTTTCTTCAGTATTGCCAGCGAAAAAAATAATATTTTGTTTTATTAGTCAAAAAATTCATTAGTAATATTTCCTTATCCGAACCAAATTAAATACCGATTTCTTGGGTTTGCTGACTTACAGGTTTTTATACGAGTATAAGTAACCAACACAGAACTTTATTCCAACGGTAAATATTTAAAAGATGTAACAAAATTATTAAGTTAAAAAAATCGATTATGGTTGGCTGGAATTAAACATTATGTAAGTAATTTCCTACTAGGCTTCTAGGTGAGGTGAGGTGGGAGACATTATTTAGAGACAAATATTACTCCCTAAGCAGCCCACAAATAACATCGTTCTCATTAAAGCTATAAATAAATTCCTTTAGTAAAACCTTGTTTCTGAAAAAAAGTCTAAGGATCAAATACTTATCTTCAAGCCTTTGAGTCGCAAACAAGGAGTATCTATTTATATCTTAAAGTAATGAGCTCTTACTGTTACCTAAAAAAAGGTAAAGGTCATGTATTTTTATAGACCCGGCTATCTGGCCCGGTGTAACTGTCAAATTATTTAATAATATAGAAATATTTACAGTTCCATAAAAATTTTAATACTTCACCGGGTCAGATAACCGTGTCGGTCTATACTACGCATAGCAGATGTACCGACAAACTAAAAAGGTGTCAGATGGTAAACAGGTGATATCCTTCCACCTGTGACACAATTCTTTGGTCAAAATAACATCGTATGACGCTTTGGTACGGGATGTGATGGATTAATCTCAGCTGGATTGAATTTGAAGGTTCTTAAATACCTTAGAGCAGTAAGCCAACCGGAGGAGTCATTGTCAGGCGCAGCTCTTTCATAATGACACGTTTTGATATAAAACTAGTTGTCAAATCATAGATGCGCGAAACAATCCACTTCCCCGCACCACCGCGAGTTAGGCAAGTTTCTTAGTCCGAGTAAAATACTGTTCAAAAATATTATAATACTCTATGATCACGAATAAAATCGAATAAAACACAACGATTTATTATACTAAACTAATGCAGACTATCAATTTATTATTAATAAAATAATGTTTTAATTTTTCATACTTTTATATCTTTTTCCATAATTTTTAACGTTTGTTAATTATGACGACATGCTCTTGCGCATGACATTACTAGTGACATCTGTGGACGAAGTACAGAACTACTATTGTTAGCGCTAGTCACCACAAGATGGCAGTTGATTTCATAATTTTCTAAACTTTACGATGAACTTATAAAGTGTCCTATCTCCAATGAAATTTAATTATTTAAGTGCTTTAAGATAATTCACTAATGGCCATCCATCTTCGGAACCCCTTGTCAACGAACCTCGTCCCACTCATCCCCAATATTAATTCAAAACTTTAATTAAAACAATTCAAAATTATAACTGGAAAATTATGAAATAATTTCGCCCGTTTAAGCCGGCTGTCAACTAAACAATTCAGTACAGTCCATCAAAATTAATCTAACCTAATCCTTAGACTGTCTCAAGTTTAAACAAAGCTATATCTTTATAAACTGAATATCAAGACAAGTGTAGGGGAATAATATACGGAGATTCTATGGAAGCGTAACCGTTTCAGGGTTAAATCATGAATAGTTGTACACGTCAATATTTTAAAAAGATACATTGTAATTGCCTTTCAAACTACACGGTTGGGGTAGTGGTTGAAGCGGTTGCCTTTCAACGCTTTCAACTACGCTGGTGTTGTGGGTTCGATCCCCACATGAGGACAATTATTTTTATTCTGACTCTGGGTCGGCTTTGTGTGTGTGAACACCTTTACGTATTCATAATATAGTGCAGTCGTTTTTGGATTGAAAAAATACATACAATTTTGTTATTAGAATTCATTAGAAACAACCAGAAAAATACCTTCTTTCTTCTTCCTTAGAGTAATGATTTAAAAAGGGTAGTATTTAAACGCAAATCATAAAATATCCTTTTTCTATGCTATTAAATACCAAATTCCCATCAAAATTACTGATTGCACAACAAAATATTCAACTCAAAATATCACTAAACACACTACAAATTATTTTCACAGCGCACAGCAATTTTTCCTAAAGCAAAAGCTTTTTTATCAATGCACAGCTAATAATCTTAATGCACATTATACATGTTAACTCTTTTTCTTTTAAATATAGCTTCTATTTTTATGATATTTACAGCAGTTTTTCTAAATCAAACAACATTTTAATAGTCACAGTCATCTTATTATTTATTAAATATCACATAATGAGATCAGCAAAAAAAATATAAAATTAGATACAAAATTGTAATTTATTGAATTATTAAAGCGGGTCTTGCTTTCGCGGGGCGCCCACGCTTCCTTTTTTGCCCAATAGGCACATTTTTAGCTTCTGCAGGTGGCGCCACTTACTGTCGTCTGTTACGATCTATTATTGATAATAAGAAATTGGTAGGTAGTATAATATTATTTTATTTAGTAGGTGGATTCAAAAAGAGGTCGGAGTATCACACAGATTGATTCTAGCATGTATGTTATGGTCGCAGTTCTAACCTAACCTAACCTACTACTTTACCCATAATTGACCTATCTATAATAACTTTTTTAAAGTTTTTCAGTTAAGTTGTTCTGCTTTTAGAAATAATGCAATGTAAAAGGATTTTTTTGTTATAATAATCATTAAATTTGCCGAGCATGGCTTCTTGAAAATTAAGACAAATATGATGAACAGCTTTTGTTGTAGTTACTGGTTAATAAGCGACTGGGATAGTTATTTTGCTATGAAATATGGTAAATTTGATGTGCAGTCAGTATTTATGCTATGCATGTAGTATTTTTGTACAAAAATAAATTTAACTGTATTACATTATGAGGAAAAAAGGAATGTCATATTGATGTGTAATTTCGAATTATCTACAGTTTGAGTTTTGTTAAACATTTAGTTTATCTGTAGTGAAGTAAGTTATTTGATGTAAAAAAGAATATAAATGATGAGTATGTATTGATAGGCGATTATTTATTTGATATGCAATATAAAATATCCCATTTAAAAAGCCAAATTTTAGTGTTACATGTCAACAATATATAAACGTCACTAACAACTTTTTTATTCAATCAACGCAAATAGTTTATGGCATTTCGTTCTCAAATTACAACCCTTGTGTTTCCAAACATCGCAAATATATTGTATCGGTTGAGCCCCTTTATAATCGTCGCTTATTATTAAGCTTTCCCCCTTCTGTTATTCAGTTTATTCCAACAACGATCAAGTTTGAACCAGTAAACAATGAACAGAATCGATTCGGCAGGGTGAGGAGAGCCTAAAACTTTTTCATTTTTGGAAACTTTTTCAACCCAAATCAGTTCTTTGTTTAATGATAAAAACTTTTATTATACAAAACAAAATAATTCTTATTTACGTTTGAACGTCGTACCTACGATTTTTCTTTAATCTCGTTTTTATCGTTAATCTGCTCTAAAACGCTAAATAAAGCAGGCCGTTATTACTACTATGGGATATAATAGGTGTTTGTACTTTTACTTCCTCAAAAATACAGTTTGCTTTACACAACTAGTAAGCTATTTAAAAAAAAGAAAAAACACTATCAACAACTTGAAGCAACTGTGGCGCAATGAGTCGTTGGCCTTGCGATCAAGAGGATGAGTGGGTTCGAATCTTAGCCACTCACTCTGGACGAAAAACTTCCTCCAAGCGAATTTAACTTAGCTAGAGGGGGTTTACAAAAATGCAAGTAATTTGTATTTACAAATTACAAGTAACTTAAAAAAAAAACACTATTTCCTCCTAGACCAGATATAACATAAAATAACCTTAATACAAAACTTCTATAATTCAAAGCCGTGGGCGCAATTCAACTTTCTATTCATAAAATAGGCTGCCTAGAAAATTGGCAAATATACTACTTAGTATGATTACGTACTAAGAATGCCCTGAGACACGTTTATGGACCAGCCGCGATAATTATGGCTATTTTCCTATATCCGCACAGTAATTATAGACTTGTTTAAGATATAAACTTTCGTTCCAGGAATAGCTTTACAACGCTTAGAAAATGTTTCCTTTCCGGTATGCATTTAGCAGCAGATCAGATAAAGTTGATACAGGTTATTTTAAACGAGCTTAAGAAGAATACTCTTTAGACTTCCGAGCGCCGTATTTTATATAAATAAATATTTATAAATAAATAAATATCTCACAACTTACACAACGTTATCTAGTTCCAAACTAAGCAGAGCTTGTAATATGGGTACTAGAATAACTGATACTAATACATATTATACTCTTTTCTTTTGTAAATACATACTTATTATACATAAAAACACCCAGACTAAGACAAACCCTCATGTTCATGTACACAAAGATTTGTCTTAAGCGGGAATCGAACCCGCGACCTCGGCGTCGCAGGCAGGTACACTACCCACTCCGCCATCCGGTCGTCTAATACTTACGTAATAATATATGAGTTTAACCTTAATATTATTAAGTTTTTACCTTTTTTTTCAGACAAATCATATATAAAACACTAAAATGCATGACTTTGTCGGCGCTCACTTTTTCAAAATTATTATTTCAGTTTGTACGTAACTCAATTAATAATTCTGATGCGCGTGATGCATATGAACGATACATATTATGTGGAATTAATGATTTCTACATTATACATACATACTCTAGTAATCTCATTGTTTCTCCAAGTTAATATTATATATTATATCAGATTAGTTAAAATAAAACGGCCGCCTATTCAAACTTGGTATACAGACAATAAAACCTCCTGCAGGACAGGCCAAGCCTATTGCAGGCGATTTTTAGTATATTTTTTATTTATTTACTGTTGTACTGTAATTAGTATTATAAACATTGTTAGGTAATAAGCATAAATGTAAAGAAAATGTTAAATGGTACTGAATAAATATTATTATAGTGTAATATTAGATACATTTTAGATTAATGATTTATACAATTTTTACACAATGGCCACAAAAAACATGCATTCGAGTGTTAAGATATGATATTATATAATGTCTATAAAAATAGATGAATATTTAATTAATATTTTAAAGTTACGACCCAATTACTAAAGTACTGGAAATACGATATTGATTGTTCCCTCTTAAATAAGCATCACTCTTTCAGCTTCGATGACATAGCAAAAGCAGTTCTTTATTATATTGTAAAAATATGTGCAGTCATAAATCTAAAAAAGGACACAACTAGAAAACTTTTATTTCCAATTTATTACTTAACAAGCTGCATATCGCTTACCCATCGATCAGATCGATTTCCCCACCCTCAGTTGAAATCAAAACACGGAAAAAATTGCTCGTATTTCTTATACAGTAATAATACTTGGTATTTGACCGTTAAATGTCTTAGGGTCTTCGGTCTTCCCCATTCTCGCAAAGGGCAGTACGACATGCTTGCTTCAAATTGCCTCGCGTGATAGTAAATTGTTCTAGGCTTCAGCAAATTATTTGAAAATCCCCACCGTTTATTTGTTACAGTGATTTATTGGAGTTTTCATACTATTGTGTACGAGGAGGAAGTGTTTACATGTTGTTGTAAGTTGAGGTGACTTTAATTGTTGCGAACTCTTAGGTGAGAAATAATATGCCATATAATTATTATGTACATGGATGACGAATCGCCAAGTGTTCAACTTTGATACATTGTTATCTAATTAATTATCAACAAAAATAATTGTATACAGCTGTAAACATCTCTAATACAAATTACATCCAGCAAGAGTTGTTGTTTCTTGAGCAAGTTGAAAGAGTCAGAATTTTATTTATAAATCATAAAACGGTCAAAACACTATCCTAATAAGCTAACCCTTGCCAAAAATAGAGCTATTAAATTAAGTGAATTGCTCGCTCAATGCCAATTTCCACAAAAACAGTCGACTCTCCATAAAAATTCCATATTTACGCTCAATTTGCTATACGACAAACAGACGATAATACGAACAAATACCAACTAAATTTTATAGAGAAAACCTGCAAAACCTATTATTTATCGCTGAAAACCGATCTCATTATTTTTAACAAGCCGGTAGACCACGTGGCAAAAATTCCCAATTTATTGAGAAAAATAAAAACAGCTAAGTGATTACAATGGTATTGTCCGGTGTGGAAGGTCCTTATGGTGTAGGACAGAATTTTATGGGATGGCTATTATTTCAAAATAACCAATCAGTGCCATACATGTCACTTGCCTGACGCACCCCGGTGCTGCGTGGGGGTTATTTTTTAATATTGTTTGTTTGTGCTGTTACCAACTACTGGTAAGCAGATTTATTTTGATTCGGATACATTGAAAATCAAGCACTAGAATCTTTCTTAAATTGTATGGTATCTACAGAATAGTGACAATGAGAAAATGGTATGGAAAAATGGTATTTTCCTTTATTTATTATGATTTGAGGGTGCTTATAAATAAAGGAAAATACAATTTTTCCATACCATTTTCTCATTGTTACTATTCTGTAGATGATTACCTACGTGATAAACTGTAGAAATGTTACACAGTTTGCTCCAAATATCTGTTTTATTATATGTGTAGTTTTAAGGTCTCATTATTGTATTCTTAGTTTTTAGTTTCTAATTAATTGCATGCCACAAGGTTAAATACAGTGTTCCTGAAATGTATTTCAAATAAATTTAACATCCTATGTAACCTGTATTTGCAACTGAATAAATTAATTATGAATTTTTATATGGAATTTGGTCCCACCTTTCAATAGGTACATATGATAATATCGTTGCATAAATATGTACTTTTGAGTTACTATCGCACAGTTTCAAATGTTGGTCTGTTTAGAAATATTATTGATCAAAAATAGCTAGTTATTGTTAATCTAACAATGGTGGAAGTTCATGCCGCAGTAACTTTTGTTCAGCTCAAAAATACTATCCGACAGAATCCAACCATCTATTACGAGTAGTTATTAAAACCAAATTTCATGTTAAGAATGGCGTAAACCTCTATTTTAAAAAAATGTAAAATAACATTTTACTGTTTCAGACAGAAAAAAGCTTCAAGAATAATCTATTTAAAATCCCTGGTTGAATAGAAACCGTAACTATCCGTACAGAATCGGTCGAACAAAGCTGGCACCAACTTCACTGCAACAATTAAACAAATTGAATGTCGCCGAACTGTTCATTATGTGGCTTTAAAAGCGAACAACTGTATTTTAAAACATTGCCAAATTATTGGAGTTGGAAATCCAGATACTGTGCTAAAAAGACTAATCAATTTAAAAGCGGCCGTGGCGCTATGTATAAGGCATCGGTCTTACGATTGAGAAGTCGTGGGTTCGAATTCTGGCCTCCAAGCGAATTAAGCTTATATATTAGAATACTAGTAATTGATAAATTACTAGAGAGTTTTTTTTTAAGGAATAATGAATACAACCAAGCAAATCATAATGAAAGTGCCAGAAAGTGATAACTGATTAATAAAACCGGGACGCCTTCAAATCTAACGAGTACGTAATCTCTTGTGCAATGAATCATCAGCAGAGTCATTAAAAATTAAATGTGTGCCTATATATTGTATTATATATATACGTTTAAATTATGTATTATCTGATTACGTGTATTTAATGTTTATCTTGTGGAAACCAATACTAACATGGTGGTTTTATAAATGTCTTCAAATTTCATGCACCCTGTATATTAATTCTCCTTGGAACAATACTTACAACCTTAAATATCTAAACAACGTCTAGTTATTGAACCTTATTGTTTAACGTCAATCATATTCATAAAAATATCTTATTTTTAGTAACAAAGTAATAAATAACGTTTTCAAAAATATCATTAATCTTGCTTCCTCTTACAAATTAGGTACCCAACTGTTAGTGAAATCTGTTTGGAGCAACGTTATTAAAAGTTACAATGTTTAATGACCTCGGGCCTTTCTTTCCAGTTTTATTTTAGAGGTTTTGTTTGGAAAAATATTTATAACAGAATCGCCTTCGGTTATGGAACGAAAAGTAGGTATATATTAAAATTACGTTATTTGGTTCAATTAAAGTATGATTTTGAAGAAATAAATATTTTCCACTTTCTGGAGTTTACCTGCATACCATACTTTAAAAATGTAATCTACATTATTATATTTTTATATTTCAATTTGTTTGTTTCATACTACTTATATAATCATATGATTAAACTTACTCTCAACTTACTTATCGATAGCCATAAGTATTTTATTTTATTTTTCTGTATTCTATTTTTAACTTATGCCCATAAGTTAAAAATAGTATTTCAAGAAAATAAAATAATACTGAAATACTCTTCCAAAACAGTAAATAAATCAGTACATAAAAGCCACCTGAAACGATAAAGGGCTTCATTCACTCAATAGAGGAAGAAAACGATAACCTCGGCCGGATATCCGGTTACGCACTCCAATCAAAGATGGTTGCCAAATTGTACGAAGCTGAGAAAGATCAGTCAGAAAAAAGGGTGACAAAATTCCAATTTTCCGGAACGTTTCGGATATAGAAACGAGGTGATTGAGTTGTCTGCCCTTAGGAATACCGTGAACGAGCAATCTTGCTTGATGCAGTAAGGAAATAACTTTTATTACACAATTTGGCTCCGTGGTTGTGAATGAGGCATTCTCTCAAGTAACTTAATTTGATGTTTTATTAAGGTACGAGGGTGATATTTTGGTATTTTTATCCATAACCTCATGAGCCAGTTTTATGCAACAAGCAAAATTTTTTTACATTTTTTTATAATTTACCATTACCTTAACAATATTATACAATTTATTGTTAAAAGTATTTAGAAACTCCTAAAACATGTACTTTCTTCAAGTGTCAACAATTTTCGTCGTGAAATGAGGGTATTCTACTAATTACGTCTGGAAAATGAGTTTTGATACTGAGTAAATTCTCTGACTATTCTTAAGAGCCCTATTACATTTTTACGTTGCGCCAAATTAGGTGTTTCTGCGACCGCGCGGCAAGTTACGACACTCGATGCACATGTTGCGTGAACAGTGACTAAATAATCTTGATCCGCTGTAGTATGATTTCCTATGGCACTTCCACGGTAAACGAATCGTAAAGTATGCTTTGTTGTTAGAATAAAAAGTATTTTACCAGTTTAGTAGTTTGCAGAATTGGCTCCTTATCAATAACAGGTATATCAGTTTTACAACATTTAGTCAATTGAAACACATTAAAATTATTTTATTTCGTATATTTTTGATAACATTATGAAACTTAATATAAAGTAAATATTACAGTACGTGAACATTATGCTAAAGTAGGTGTGATCCACAAAAATAAATACATACATTATAATATGTCGATAAGTGTCGTTTACTATAGTGACTTGATGACAATTTTTCGCTATGCGCATCAATTGCAACCAACTGATTCATGAAGAAACGAAAATCAATTAAGCGTCTTCCTTGAATATCTATATTATCCTGTGAACAAGGCAAAATAAAGCATTAGCATTACCCATCAAAGAGATATAAGTAAATTGTGTAGCGTAAGACAAAGATTAGTTACAATAGGGATTTCCTAAGTCTTAAGCAACTAGTTAGCGTACATACCTTTTCATCATTACGGTTAACAGATATTTCTTCTTTATCTATTTCTTCAATGATTAAACTATCATTAGTCTCGAAGCCTGGATTTTCATTGTCAACACTCTAAAAAATTAAAAAAAAAAACATAATATTAAATAATTTTCCCAAACGAAGCATTACCTAGAAAAAAGATATAAGTACATTGTGTAGCGTAAAACAAAGATCACTTATGGGGATTGCCTAAGTTTTAACAAACTATTTGGTATACAATGTATAATATATATACCTTGTCAGCGTTACAGTTAACAGATATTTCTTCTATATCTGTTTCTTAAATTATTGAATTATCATTAGTGTCGAAGTCTGCGTATTCACTGTCAAAAGTCTAAAAAATTAAAAAAAGCATGAAATAAATTAAATTTTCAATACGAAGTATTTCATATTAAGAAAAGTTCATTATTTTACCATGTCCTTAGTTTCATTGATGTTGCTAGATGTTGAAGCTTCAAAGTTTTCCAGATTCTGTTTTTTATTATTTCTATAAAAAAATATAAATTATGTATATACAGGGTGGATGCGACATAGCGACATTTATTGAAACCACAGCTTCTATACATGGCCAGTATGCATTTCCACCGGATAAAAAATTCTCTGGCGAAAAAAAAAATTCACGTCTTCCAAACAAATTGCACGATCGCAATGTTCAAATTGTTCGGAGAACGTGATTTTTTTTTTTCGCCAGAGAATTTTTATCCGGTGGAAATTGATACTTACCATCTATAGAAGCTGTGGTTTCAATAAATGTCGCTATGTCGCATCCACCCCGTATAAGTATGTTTTAATAGAAATGGGAAATATGAGCAAATTTCTTATTTTTCTTTCATAAGAACTTTCTCGAACACGCCGAAAAAGTAGGTATTGAGGGGAGCGGATGTCCTTTCTATTTTTTTTTTCATTAGAACCTTCTAACAATTCATAACAAACACGACCAATTAAATAACGACGAAAAAGAAATTAAATACATACCTTGCTTCTCTAGCTTTGCTCAGGTTTTCGATGTTATGCCTTTTACGTTTCCTTAAGCATTGGTATTTACATTTACCCATATTGACTGTAGCACAACTACAATAAAACGCAATTATCTGTATAATACAAAAGAAGTAAAATAATTGTGCTACTACAACACACAATACCAAAATAATATTATACTCACAATGATCAAGAAATCGCGATCCTACTATGAGATGCTCACACGCACACACACTGACGTAGCGTTTACTTGCCTAGTTACGCACACTAGCGCACGAAATAAACTGACATAGGTCCGACCTCGACAAGCGCTCGTGCGCATCTGATTACATCGCCCCGGCGCAGTCAAATAAGTACTACTTTTATTTGATTTATTACAAAATAACTATAGCAATTTTAAATAAAACAAAAAATTTATAGGATATGGCAAAAGTGAAATATTATTTTAGTAAAAACTTTATATTGAAATAATACGAAATACCAGAGATATTCTGACTTGTTTTGAGGTAATTTTGATTAAAACTTGTATCAATTCCAGACCTTTTTTTATACTCGTATAAGGTCAATATTAAAAATATATTTTATAATGATGTTAGTAGAGGATACATTCAATACAAAAAATTATATTTTGATGGGCAGTGTTAGCCAGTTTTTACAAATTAGAGCTCTCAAACAAGGTCTGTTCCCCTCTTTTACTGAATCATACATCAGCAGAATGATGATTACTGCATAATTAAATTAAAAAAATAATATCTGTTGTATTAATGTTTAAGACGAAGAAATGGGCTATCTTTATAATGTAATTTTTTTAAGTAATAAACAGCAAAAAGTATACAATTACGACGGCGAAAACCTTGCACATACGCATTTTTTTGTAATAGGGCTCTTAGAAATTATCTATGTGAAGGAAATACAGACCAAGATATAAATTTTTGTTAATTATACATTGTCCTTAATCCATAATAACATCCGGGATCTAAGGTTTGTAAAAATATTATCATCTGGAACCTTTTTTTCGGGAGCGATTTATGAGGGAAATTTAGTGTATCGTGTTATGGAAGAAATGAGGCTAAGTGCGTGTGGAATACCTAAGATTTAGGGAAGCGCTATCATTTATCAAATTGCCTAGGATATAGACGCTCCTTTCTCAGGCCTTTAGCAAAACGCTTTATATTACATAAACGTATCTTCCAACAATTTTTGCTGAGATCTGACAGATTACATTCGGTTCCAATATTTCGTACTTTTTCTATATCCGTATTACAAAGTATATGAGAAAAAATACAGTTAGTAATCATTTTCTGGGTAAAATAAGATTAAAATTTATGAGATATGGCATACTAGTCCATAGCTTTAATTATAATCTCTTTTTTCATCTCTTGCAAAATAATGAGTTCTGAAAGTACTGTAGGAATTATATCACCGAGACATAATGGTAGAATTATATATTTTCTGATTTGCTAAAAGCACCATAGCGGTTTCAACAAAGCAATTACAACAACGAGCCTTGCACACAGTCGATTTAAAACTATTGTTAAATTGTTCGAAACGTCATTACCGTCGCCGTCTCTCGTATCGGTATTTATCGATACGTACAGATACGAATAGGTTTTCACTGCATCGGAACCACCGCGGTGACCGCTAACTGTGGTGATTTCACCCCTCGCCATTACTTCCCTGCGTCCGTTCATTACCGGAAACCTGGTCGAAAATTCAACTATTCTGTTCTTTGATTGCAGAATGTGGAGTGGTCAGTGTAAAATCTGTCAGTTCTGTAGTGTTTGAAGAATAATGTGTACCGATGTATTTACTTTATCTCTTTCTTGAATTTGTCCTGTGTAGCAACACGCATTATGTCAATGTTAAAATGTTTAAATAAGGTTACATTAAAAAAGTTTATATTGTCAAAATACAAAGAATTTGATTTATTTTAGATATCATGTTTCAGCAAGATTTATTGGTTATGACCTACGCAATCGATATCCAAAAAGAAATAATGCAAACTTTTTTTTTCAATTCGACGGCAAGTTTTTTTAACTCTTAGTATGCAGTTTTTGTTTTTACTAAAATCGATATTATGGTGCCTAATAGTAATAACAAATTTGTTTAAGTGTTATAATTACAGACTGCCCCATTATGGCTCATATAAATAAGCTGCTCTGTATATTATGATTTGTTACAATTTAAGACATTCAAGCTGTCACTACCAATGGACATTCTAGTTTTAACCCAATCATAGTCCTGATACAAATTCCGTTCGTTTTGCTCGAAAAACTGAGCATTGTGCGCGCCCCGCTGTTTGGGCGACCCCTGCAAATGAAAGCGTTAATGAAATCGATTATTATACGATCGACTGTAATAAATCGTTACGGTGAATCCGAATGGTGGTTAATAGTACGAATTATTTGTTAAAGAATGCGCTCGGTAAATATTGTGGCTGCCCATTCATTGATGCGTTTTCACTGTCGTATTTTATACTCTTTTAATCGTTTGTGTGTTTGCTTATTGTGTGACCAAGTAGCAATTCTTGACATTAACCATTATATCGATCCATTAATAAGAACGTTATTTTGCTAAAATGTGTTTACCAATGAGTAATAGCTTTAAGTTTTTTTCATTTTTTAATTGCCTTGTGTTTTTTATATACATCTTACAATAGTAAAGAGAAATGGAGACACTTCATTAATAAATTTATTTGATTGCAGTATCTCAATAATCACCATCTACAACTAGAGTATTGTCTATACCTTTTACCTGTGATGGAATTCTAAACATGAGTAACAAGTGTTTTTTTTAATCTAATTTCCCCATCCATAAATTTTGGATAGAGATTAAAATGTCACTGCTTAAAATCGCCTCTCTAGAAAACCAATTAAAAACTCCACAGTTAAGTGCTTAAAATTTGTTGAACTATAAACTCGAGATTTATTTCTACCGCAAAATAATATAGAGGTGTTTACAAATATTAGTCATTCTTGGACATGCGTTTACGAATGGAGTCTGAGAAAAATCCTCTGTAAAATTTATGATGTTTCAAAAGATGGTGTCGTAAATTTTAAATTGTGTGCGGTCGCTGATATATTGGTAAATTTATTATGAACTTGAAAGCATTTCGTTTCCGAATTTATTTGGCATTTGCAATGGTCAACCGCAAAGGCTGCCGCGCAAACATACCAAGCAAAATTCCGCTTTATTACATACAGTTAAAAACTTTAGGCAAGTTGACATGGATAGGTTATTTGTGGAGTTTTAAACAGTCTTTCTATTGAAATTCGGTGAAGTGTTATGCCAATATGGCCACACAAACATGAATTCAGGCTGCAAGACGTAAATTACACTCACTTGTGTATTCCCGATTCTATATTATTTAATAAAATAGTATTCACAAAAAGACATATTATACGCACTAATTCATTATTAAAATTTATTAGAGATTAATTATCTATAACATGTCATAATATAATGAATCAATAACCGCACATTATAACTAATAGCTGCTCCATATAGCCCACAATAAATGCTTCGCTGGCGAGACTGAGCCCATTATCACCACGCTTGCGCTGGACATTTCGCGCCAAAGCAGTATTTTATTTTCTGTTGGTACTTTTATGAAGTATGGAATGGTCATGAGGGAAAAGAACAGTAATATCATTTTTAATGGTGACAAAAGAAAATGCGACAAAACACTGCGCGTATCCTTAGTTATATAAGAGCGTAGATTTTCCATGTAAATAGTCTATTAACATAGTCGGCAAGTAAGAATTCTTTCTAAAAATTTTACTAAGTATTACATACACGGTGTGGGATAGTTATGATAATCTCTTGAAGAATGATCTTAGCCTTAATGGCACCACAACATCCGCGACTTTATCTGTTTCTCTTTCAATGGTAATCCAACGATGGAATATTTCCGTTTCTCCAACGCAAATACGTTGAACATCCCATGAATCACTAAGAATGAGTCAATGGGGCACTTAATGGCCATAATTTATGACTTTGATTGAGTATCTACGGTTTGTGGCTATTTTTACGATCATTTGCCTTTCAAGCCTTATCTCGATGTAGCGTGAGTAATTAATATTTTTGGTATACATTCCAAAGATCATTGTTCGATAGCCCATTTTGATTGAAGTGTCAGATTTTTCTTTGTAATATAATATTCAATCTGAAATAGAATATTTTAATAGAAAAGCGAAAGTGTCGCAGATGATTTATTACTGGTACGGCCTTTGGCGTTTTTGTGGTTTTCGATTGCTTGATTTGATTCATTTCGTGGTTTATAAAATAATATAATTATGTTCATATTTTGGAAATTGTATATTTCTTTATTGAACACCTGGATTTTACTTCAAAGCCAAAAGAAGCCCATCTACATTTGCTGTTCAGTCAGGCAACTACCGCAAAATTTATAACGTAAAATATAAAAGCACGCCAACATTTTTACTCAACGTCTTATAAAATCTGCTAAAACATATTCCTTTTCAACATTCTTTTACTTTCATTTCCATTCTAATTTCTTATACTCTCAAAGGGGTCGAATACTGCACTGTAAATTTTTCACCTCCGAACGCAATATGAAAGAGAGGGGCAAAGCAATCTCAGTGAGTAGTCTTACGAGGATATTCCCAGGCGACTTCCAGTTGCAAAGTCAAAGCACCGATTGTAATCTTGTAGACAATCTTTCAATATCATTAAATTGGTAACGGAATGGAAAAATGGTACGTGTGTCCGAGGCTGCAACAATGGGTTTACTCTTTTGAAGTTTTTTGAGTTGAAATTACACCAAGGGATGAAGATAGTCGATTTCATTGAGGGTGTAGTTTGAGGCCCGAAGAGAGGCTAAGGCTTATTACACCTGAAAGAAATTGAACTTTCTCCCGAGTGATACATAGTACTTTTTACTACACCTACAAAAAATTTTATTTTTTTAAAAACAACAAAGTCTACAAACTATCTACCAAAAATTACAAAATCTACCAAAACTTACAAAATCTTACAAAATTACCAATTACGTCAAATAAACAACATAAATAATAAAATGAGAGAAAATAGATTTCGCCTTTGTAGCACAGGGAGTATTTTCTACTTCTTCTCCAACTCCGCTTTGCAGCAGGCAGAAAAGTAGGAATAGTCCCGCTGTTCTGAACCGGCAACCCTTACATACTGCAATGAGGTATGGTACGTTCTGCGTAGGTGTAGTATAAAAGTATTTTGTTTGATTTCGTTTGGCTCCTCAATCGCTGTTACTAATATTGTGGTTTTTTTTCCAATGACATATCAAACAAACACCTATTGAAATACTAAAATGATCAAAAGGTCAGGTCGGCATACCACGAGTGATACCCACCCCCACCACCCACTTGGGTATGTATAGGTTACGATAACTGCTTTCCAATAGTGAGACCGTGAGCTATCGGGCCACGTCAGTGGTAGAAAGATAATATATATTATTAATTTAAAATTGTCTAAGCTTAATTTTATTCAAACTTAATAATTTCACATACAACTTTTGTTTGTGAATAGAGTATTCACAAACAAAAGTTGTATGTGAAATTATCCTCAAATGCTTTCTCAATTCTAGTCTGCACAGAAACAGCCTGTTATTGGAAACGTTCAAAGCAGCCCCAGGCGTAAGACATGCCGACGCTACGACGGAACGACTGTCTCCCATTTAATATTCCAACATTTCAGTAGGACAACTCGAGGGGACTGAAAAATTTAATAAGAGTAGAAGAAATGCTTACTTTTTATTGGATAGTCAACTGCGAAGTTTTATAGTTCCCCGTCGATACTTGGACGTAAATTATGGAGCGGCGAAATGAAAAGCGGATTATATTTTAAAAGAATGCCGTTTGAGACGATTTTTATAAGAGAAATCGGTAATAACATAGGTGATTTTACTTTGCTTTATTTATTTTTGGTATTTGGTCTAATAAAACGTAATAGAAAATAACGATTTAAATATTTGACAATCCTGCAAAATTTATTTTTTCAGTGTACTTAAAGTGCGGTAATTTAAATTTGTCACACATAATAATTTTTAAAAGGTATTAAGTGAGTAAAAGCGAAAAAAAAAGTAAATAAAAAGTATTTTTTTAACATTATTTACACCGCCTTCTCAGATGTAAAAATAAGTTTTTTTAATGCAATGAAGTATTACGCGAGTTGATAATACTTTTCTATCTAGCTATATCTTTTCTCAGATGGTTGTAGATAACTAATCTATAAAAGCAGTTAATAAAGAAGAAACTGCATATAACTTGTGTTATTTATAAATTGAAGCGTCAGATGTGACTGGATATGAAAGCCTTAATTAAAGCATGCCTGCCAGACGGCGTTCTTATAAATTTTAATACTGCGAGCGCACTACGAAGAACTGCGTTTGTTTTAATAAACTATTCATGCGAGTTCTTGTTTAATATTAGATTGTATTTTACTTCTTTTTTTTGTTTCTGTGTAATGTTAGTAATATAAGTAAATGATAATGCATGCTAAAATTTGATAGTGGTTGAACCACAGATATAGATCTACATAGATAACGCAAATGCATGTACTTCGCGTGTCTCAACCCCGACCAAGCTTCGAGGTTGGTCGCCGCTAACTTCAGTCCACGCGCACGCGTCTTTTGTCAGAGAAAATCATAGCGGACGGCTCCAGTTGAACGTACTGGGCGGATGGGCATCAGCGGCATCGGTGTCTTTGAATCGGTTTGGATTTCCCGTCACTAAATTTCGGCTGTGACGTCACAATAGGTATTAAAAAGTCGGCACGCTTGGTTTCAATACAAATCGTGATACTTGCGTTATCTATGTAGATCTATATCTGTGGGTTGAACTGTTTTAATAGTAAATTATAATAAAACGCAAATATTCTTTATTTGAACGATTAATGATCACCTATGATATATATGGCTCTAGGTAGGTATATTTACATATTTTACAAAACAACGTGATATTTTTCTTGTACCATCCTTATTGACTGCACACCCCCCCCCCCTCCACCTTCCATGTTTACCCCCTTAAAATAACGTTTTATAAACTTGATTATCTGCTTTGGTGTCACTGTCTTATTTTGTATACAAAATTTAACAGTTACCCCGAACCAGACAACAAATTTTTCAATTTCGATCAATTTCTTCATAATCACCATCATACATTGTTAAGGATGTATCTCCTTTACTTTTTCACATTTTCCAAGTCTTTAACTACGTAGCTATACCTAGTAACTATATCTCACATACCCAAAACGTGCTAACCAGGTTTGTTAATTGTCGTAAAAGGAAGTTTCCCATCACAACGCGTTTCCCACTCGGAGGTAATTCATTTATCTCATGCGGTACAGTATGTGAACCTGAATCCTGGAATTTATGGCCACAATAAATCTGCCTGAAATATGGTTAAGAGCTATTCTGAAATATTATCACTCCATATGTTATCTTTAGGACATATTGATATTGGTTGTTTCAACGGCCACTAAGTCTGAAAAGAATGCAACAACGGTTTCACAACCATAGTTACAAAAAATACGCTTAAAAACGTCATAATACAAGTCATAAAGGCTTTTGTTTTTTCGTGTATTCCCGTTCGTCCCCTTGACTTCGTCCCCCGAGGGGGACGAACGGGAAGACACAAAAATAATATTTAATTAGTTCCCGATCGTCCCATTCCTAATTCAAGAGGGGACGAATGGGAATATGTTTCTTCGATTAGTGCCAGTCGTCCCACTAAAAAGATTTGTGTATAAAATGTTTATTCGTTGTTTACTTTTAAATTGGTTACTTCGTTAGATTTTATTATTATTTTTCAAAATGCTTCTCTATTTGTTTATGAATTATAAAAACATGCTTATTTGTTTGTTTAATTTAAAACGTTTACCTACACTAAATGTAACAGCTCTGGCGGGATGCGCCAACGATGCCGGTACGCCGGTACTTTAACAAAAGAGTGCCGATAACATTGTGTTATTTGCGTAAACCCTATTGGTTTACCTGACATTCTCACCAATTCCTATTCTTAAATTAGACCGGTCGGGTTAGTGTTGACAAAACAATGAAAGTGCACGGGTGTTAATGTAATAATATACCTATATTCGACACGAATTCTGTGGAAAACTACTGATGTAAGTAACTCCTTTTTATGTTTTTAATATTATTATATTGCTTATAGTTAATACTATATTGTCTCATGTCTTATTAATTTAGGTTAATAATGTACGGTATCCATGTTTGTATTCTGTAGTATAGGTACACATATTATTAAATATCATTCTAAATTATATTAATAAGTGTGTAATTATTGTCTCCTGTATTTTAGTTCAACAATGTCACAAGCAGCGCATCCTAGTCCCTCTGGTAGTACAGGAAGCTGTTTACAGTATATACAAAGAAAAGGTGGAATCGTGCTTCTGCGTGCTGGATACCAATTTTTAAGGAAAAAGCAACACAAAAGTGGAGCTGTTGTATGGGAATGTCATCTTAGAAGAAAGAATAAGTGCAGGGGGACCCTAACTATAAAAGTAAGTACTTGCCTACTTTTATACTTCTTTTTTCATGCAAAATCAGATAATGGGTAAATCAATTATGCACGTTTATTGCAGAATGATCAAATTTTGAAAGAAACCACACACACATCCTGTACACCGGACTTCAACAAAAACATAATAGATGGCCATATTGATGAATGCAAGAAAAATATAACTTCTGATGATGTACCTTGCATACCAGCCGCCTTTCATTCAACAATTTCGAAAATTTTGGACGAAGGGCTTGATAAAGTAACTTCACCCAAATATATACCCACGTTTGAAAACATCAAAAGCACTTTGTATCGCCATCGAAATAGCACTAATAATATGAGTAAAATCACTTTCAAAGACGTTAAAACCGTTAAGGTTTCTCCAAAATTTCAATCATTTTTGTTAGCAGATTACAGTTATGGGAACACACGCTTACTCATTTTTTGTTCCCAAGAAGCTAAAGAAAAATTGATAGTTTTAAAAAATATATTTGGTGACGGTACATTTAAGAGTTGTCCACCTCCATTCCAACAGCTCTACACCGTTCATGGTGATTTAGGAAGTAATAATCAAAGCACATCTATGACACCATTATTCTACGCTTTAATGTCAAACCGTAAAAAAGAAACATACGAAATACTTTTCAGACTCGTTAAATCTCAAATCAACGATTGGAATCCTACATCATTTACCAGTGATTTTGAAGAAGCAGCTATGTCTGCTATGTGTAAAATTTTTCCAGAGATAAATATCCACGGCTGTTACTATCATTTTAGTAACGCTATTTGGAGAAAAGGCCGTAATTTAAATCTAACAAAAAATAAATTTTTAAGACGTCAAGTAGCCCTAAGTGCGGTGCTTCCATTATTACCAGAGGACCGTATTTTTGAAGGCTGGTTTTATATCGCTAGCGAAAGCCCCGATGATAGCCAAAGTGAAAATTTTCGGCAATACATGCTATCGCAGTGGCTTAAACCGAATTTCATAAAAGTGTGGTGCAGTTTTGGAAAACGACACCGTACTAATAACTTTGCCGAAGGGTGGCATTTTAAATTAAATAGTGTCATAGGCAAAAAAAAACCTAATATTTTAAAATTGCTTACGGTGTTACATCAAGACACTAACTTAAACAGTGTGAAAGCAAAACAAAATCCAAAACGGCGTAAGCTACATTCAATCTTGACAGACCAATATGTTATGAATTGCCAAATGCAACTTCTTAATTCAGAAATAACTGTAGGACATTTTTTAGAAAAACTTACTTAAATATTAATCATAATAAGTAAAGAGCTCGATGGTTGTGTAAATGTGATTTAAACTCTAGGCTTTGTGTGCAATAATTATTACTGCCTAGTGTTATGACCTCGACTACTTTCTTCAATAATTGAGAATTTTTTATTGTTGTTAGGTACTCTTTATGATGTTTCTTGTTCACGTTTCTTCACTTTGATTTTATACATGTGGTTTTTTGATTTATTTTGATTTTTAAATTGTGCAAGCAAATTAAGCAAATGTTACTTTGTAGATGTTTCTTGTTCACGTTTCTTCACTTTGATTTTATACATGTTGTTTTTTGATTTATTTTTATTTTTAAATTGTGCAAGCAAATTAAGCAAATGTTACTTTGTAAGAATTAGGACTATTTAAGAATTAGTTGATTCTGTGATTTTTACTGTGATCTATATTCCTTAATAAATGACTGATTTTTATTTCAAATTTGTTTTTTTTTATCAATTAAAACCACCTGTCTTAATTATTTGGTGGGAGCAATAGAACTAAAAAAGAATGAAAAAATTATTCCCGTTCGTCCCTCCCAAAAAATTAGGGGACCATCGGGAAAATAAATAACGAATTCCCGTTCGTCCCCCTCGGGGGACGAAGTCAAGGGGACGAACTGGAATACACGTGTTTGTTTTTTACGTTATATTCCAAGTAACTGCATCTTACATTTTGGACCCCAGTTTTAACTCTATGCCTCGGACAGACGGACATAGCGTAACTATAGAGGTTCCTTGTAGTCACTACGGAATTCAAAAGAATAGCCTTCTAAACAAGTGATTTTACTTAGCAGACAATTAAAACTTTTACATAACTAAAGTAATATCAAAGAGGTATTTAATACTAATTTACCACATATAATCCCGCAAAGTCTTATTACACCCAAGGGTCTAAACTGGTCTATCTGTAACCAAGACTGCAGAAGTCTAAGCTAATAGTTATTAATTCATAAAGTATGATTGAGTAACGAAGAAGAACAATAGTTCATACAATTTCTCAGGGGAACTATGTGGAGGAACTGACGTCGAAAGTTTGCTCTGTTTATCAACAATGTATGTGTGAATTGTAAAATTTGTTTTGGGTTCAGATATTTTAACATTGTAAATGTAATTCTTCCATCGCCTTTTATCTCGGTCTTGTGTTGCAAGTTTGGAGCCACATAAGCCTACTGGCACGTCGGCGGCGGCGTCATTGTCAGGCGTCTCCCGCTGCCAAATATGGCAGAGCGCTGCTCTTACACGTCATATAAAACTAGTTGTCAAATAATAGATGCGCGAACCACCCGCTCCCTGCGCGTTTTGGCAGATTTATTTGAATTGACATTTGGATATTTGGTTGTCAGCAATACATTTCGATGAGAAATATCAGCATCAAAGTGTTTTATATTAAAAATATTTATGACAGAATCTCTTCTAATTATTAAGAGGAAACACCATTTGGTTTGTTTGTTTGTACCTTCTAATCTACCAGACCAATCTTAATTTAAATGGATAGTTTAAGGCTCCAGAAATAATAAAGACTACTTTTTGTCAACCTAGCATATCCTATCCGACATATCTTTTATAAAAAAATATTTTTTTATGGTTGCAGTCGTTTGAACGTAACACATCTTCATCTTTGAACAAAAGAATTACTTAGTTTAGATCTTTCACGTCATCACGTTTGTGTTTCACAGACTTTATTTAGATATTTTTACTTCTGTTTTTGCGGTTTCTCACATTAAACCATATTTTGTTTAAACAGTTTAAAGATTTGCATTTTTTTTAATGAAGAATAACATCTTTATTACAGTATTGAAACTCTGATCAAATTAAAAATAAATAACTTAAGAATGGAAGCCACAATCTTAATAAGTTACTAAATAACATTAAACACATGAAAGGCGAACTCTAAAATCTGAGTAACGGAAATTAATGGTATTAGTGAAATTCTTGCCGATAATATAATTGCTTCGGAAATAATTACCCAAGTTCCCTCGGATCAAACAAAATAACCCGACCAATTATAATATTGATAAGAAGAGATAACTTAATAGTGTTTGGGAGTTCGGGTTCGTAGTTATAATACAATTTGGAGAAAATATTTGCAAATTATTGATGTAACGTCGGAGTCCTTGGGTGACGTTTGAAAATAGCTAATTCTATCAAATTCCGTTATCATTCAACATTATGTATTGTAATTTCAATCAAAATTAATATTTCATTAAACTTTGGCTAGTTACGCAGTTACGCTTGCGTAGCTATGAACGACATTCATAATAGTTCTACACTTGACATTTTATTTACATCAACCAATATTTTAACCCAAACTTATACTTCTTGACAATAATGTTAATAAATATGAGTAAATACATTCAAATTTTATAATAAATATAAATTAATATAATTATTTTTATAATAAAATTAGGATTTAATAATTAATTTTAATAGTTATATTTTTGTAGTAGTAAAGAGAAATTGTTTGAAAGCCTGTGAGTACTATACGATTTACCCGTACATTGTTATAATAATTTATATGGCTCTGTGTATTTATACAGTTGGTGTGCTTATTAAATAAAATAAAATAAGGCAAACATTGTTTAACAGTGTTCCTATAGTCACAGCACATACATTACATAAGACATGTACATAAAAAAAAAATTAAAGGATCGACCAGCTCAAAAGCTATTCCCCCATCAATAACTTTCAATTGACGCCGCCATATTATATAAAATCAACTTTAACGTCTAACTAAGCCACTATTTGAAAGGTAATGAATGCGAGAGCATGAAAAAGGCTGGGGTATAGCAAACCGTATAAATCGCGATACGCAAAGGGCGGGCGCCTCGTCATTCACAGTCTATCCTTTACTCTTTAATTAACTTTTTGCATACGCATTTAGATGGGAGGCATTAACACTAGTCTGACATGCATTTGTTGAGAGTAATGGATTCTGCTGGCTATTGAACCAGGCTTTTGATTTATTAGATTGTTGTTATTTATAGTTAAAACTATACATAGTTTATACACAATCAGTATTCATCAAATATATTAAGGCAAAAGGAATCATATTATCCGTTTGTTTCGAGTTGGCCTCTTACTCCCGTTACCATAGCCCTCAATATCACGGTCTTTTTGAACCGACTTCAAAAAAAGGAGAAGGTACTTAATTAGAGTGTATTTTTTTTATGTTTGTTCCCAAATTAATCGAAGACTAGATCGATTTTGAAAAAAAACCTTTTTTTTATCAAGTCACGATCTGATGAAGGGAGCCTAGAGAACCAACCAATCAACCTACAACCTGAACTATTTCGACTCTATACCAGGGATGTCAAGAAAAAGGTTGAAACGATTAAAAAGCCCTCTTTCGAAGTGACACTGTCAAAGTACTATTCCACTAACAAACAATAGCTTTGCTAGGGTGAGCAACCTGAAACAAACGACAAGTAATATAAATAAAGCCCAAGGTATGTATTCAAAAGCTTATCTCTTACAAAATACAAAACAATTCTTCTAAAAACTCATAAGAGACGGAGAGACAATGTTAGTACAATATTGATCTCGTTTCCTCCGTTTGTGTGTTCCGCTTTCGCCTCATGTCTGTCTAGGTCTTAATTAAACGGTCCGGCTTATACGTCTGGTGTCTGAGAACGTATTATTAAACCGTGATATTGGGAAATCGGTTTCGAAATGCATTGGTCTAGAGGTTTGCGAATGCGGCACAGTTAGACAGAATGGAGTTGGAATTGTGTCCTGTGGATGGCGATAGGTCCATTCACATAGGACGTAAACAAACAGGTGAAATCTGGGTGTAATACACCTCTGTCGCAACCTTCTGGGTAATAGCGTGATGTTATGTTAAATGACGTATGTATTATAAATTAGCTTATACTCCACTTGTATACCTACTTGATTAGACTTGTATGTACTTAAAGACTTTCAATGGTAGGAGAAATGTTCTAAAAAGACGTCTCGAGCCGTCTGCAAACTTACATTACTTGTAACGTACTGGAAGGCGCAGGGGAATACAGAAACTTTGTTCAGCCAATGGAAGCTATTTCCTGAATTTCTGATGTGAGTATATGAAATACGTTTTACATAAATACGCTCTATGCAGTCTTTATTGTTGAAAACAAATTGGTTTCTTTTTATTGGTATGTAAACACAGTAAAACTTAAGCCTTATTCTTCTCTAATGTTTTGGTAGTATTCTTATAAAATAATTCCATTAATTAACTGCTATAAATAAATTATTCGAAAAGCTTCTGCTCAAGAGGCTAAAACCAGTGATTGAAGAGCAAAACTTAATCCCAGACCATCAGTTTGGTTTCAGAGAAAACCATTCTACCATAGATCAAGTACATAGAATAAGTAATGTAATTGAACAAGCCCTAGAAAAAAAGCAAATCTGCTCGACTGTATTTCTTGACGTAGCACAAGCTTTCGATAAAGTCTGGCACGAAGGCTTAGTGCACAAATTACAAATAATGTTGCCCACACCATATGCTGAGTTGTTAGAATCTTATATAAGCAATAGGACTTTTCGAGTTCGCCAAGAAAATGCATATTCAACTTTAAGGCAAATAAAAGCTGGAGTCCCACAAGGCAGCGTATTAGGTCCTGTCCTGTACCTATTGTATACCTGCGACATTCCAGTACCAGAAAACAACTTCATCGCTACCTTTGCTGATGATACAGCAATAATGGCGACTGGAAACACACACGAGGAAGCTGTAGAACAAGTTCAAATAGTCCTAAACTCAGTTATAGACTGGACTAAAAAATGGCGGATCAAACTTAATGAATCCAAGTCAACACACGTAGACTTTACGAATAAAAAAACCCAGTACCTGCCGGTGATTATAAACAACGAAGTGGTGCCGTACGCCAACACGGCAAAGTACCTCGGCATGACGCTTGACGCCAAACTGCGCTGGAAGGCACATGTCAAGAAGAAACGTGAAGAATTAGACATACGCTACAGAAAAATGTACTGGTTACTAGGTAGACAATCACCCCTATCAGTACATAACAAAGTCCTTTTATACAAACAGGTACTGATGCCTGTCTGGACTTATGGTATCCAGCTGTGGGGCTGTACCAGTCAGAGTAACCGTCAAATTATTCAACGTTTCCAGAACAAGGTACTGAGGGACATTGTCAATGCCCCGTGGTACATAAGAAACAGCGATCTTCACCGGGACCTCAAAATAGACGTTGTGGACAGGGTCATACAAAAACATGCAGAAGCTCACGAACGAAGACTTCATCATCACGTCAACATCGAGGCAATCCGGCTCCTTGATAACACGGAACTAGTGAAAAGACTAAAACGAACCAAACCTTTCGAGTTAGTGTAGTGATAAGTGACAAATAAATTAGTGCGATAAGTGTCGTTATAAAGAACACATGAACAAAGTGACTTCCCCTTAACAAAAACTAAGTAAAGTGTTAATGGACACATTCTTAGATTATATTATTACGTAGCAATTTAGGTTAACATAATATTACTTATTAGTCTTGATAGGCTAGATTGTAATGTAAATAAGATCTCATACTTTTAATAATTGATTTCTTATAAATATAAAAAAAATAAAAAAAAAAAATTAACTGCCTATTCACGGTAGAATAATCTTTGCATCCGATCCGATAAAATCATTCTACTGATAACATTTTTTTTAAATTATTTATTTGTTGCTTGATACTGGTATATCGGGGTGCATGAAAGGAGCCTCCCCGAGTGACGTACACAACGATTCCCTACGTCCGGCGCACCCTGGGCAATTCGCGAGTTCTCCCAAGCGAATTGGCTAATCCTTTCACCACGATGGCAAGTCAAAATAAATTTTGTCTCAGCCATCGACACGACGAAGAAGAAGACTGGTATATCACTTACCGGTCAGTCCTTATACTTATATTGCTATGCCTCTCACAACTACCTGTTAAATCAAATAAATGTTCCTAGTCATGCCAGTTGTTCCCTAGAGAGCGTTCAGCAGTCCAAAACACAGTTTGCGGTGGCAGTATTAGGTTCTAATACGATAGGGTGCCACCTTACCCCTACGGGTACGTCGGGAACAGTTCCAGTGCTAGGGGGATGCTAACCAATTACTTATAAGAACCCTAACAACCTACACCCCTTCATTGACTTTAACAAATGGGGCGGACTGATTAACTGACACATGAGATGCGCTGTGATTCTTGTAAGAACTGAACTAGACTTCCTCGGTTGCTTTTTTTTTTTTTTTTTTTTTTTTTATTTTTTTTTTTTATACTTCGCCCACAGCGAACGAACGTGTAGTCCACCTGATGGTAAGTGGAGTACAGCCCATGGACATCAACAATCCACAAAAGCAGATTATAGATGCGTCGCTGCAGCTGAGGACTACGGTGTTATACCTCATGTGCCAGTAATTTTAGGGCCTGATCTCACCACCAAACCGGAACACAGTAATGGAAGCACTACTATTTGGCGGCAGGTTAAAGGTGAGACGGTGGTGCTGCCGCCCTCGAGCTCAGTCACAAGAGCTCTACCACCAGTAAACAGTAATGGAAGCAGTAATTTTCGTGATTTATTTTAGATTAATTTGCTCTAAGAAATTATGACCATTCTTATCGGTACCGCCCAGAAAAATGTATCCATAATGTATCATGATTTTTGTTTCCAGTCAAAACTACTGAACTTATAAAAACATGTATGCACGTTCTTCAATTAAATTTGAGTATATAAGAAACCTCCTCGTCGCTATTTTATAATTTATTTATTTTTTACCAATTAGTTACTTGACTATTATTGTATAACTGATGGATTTTTCTGTTCCTTAATTGTTTGTCCCTTTACGATTATATAATTAAATTTAAGTTATTTAATAAATCGATAATTTTAAGCTTTCAATTTATTTTATGGTCTGATGTTAAATTTCAAAAATATTATTGTTTAAACTTTTAAATATATTAAGTATGAAGAAATCTAAATTTATTTTTAATAATTTATATAAATTTTTAGGCCTATGTCCAGCAGTGGACTACGAGCGGCTGAATGATGATGATGATGATGATATAAATTTTTAAATATTGCTTATTATTATATAAATTGAAAAAAAAACAAATTGTTATTGTGATTCTGATATAAATGAAACTACCATACTTATTATCTTACTACCTTATTACATTTTGTACCCCTAAGATGGCAAAACATGGAGAACTATGTACCTATAACCAATATTATCTATGCACGCAAGCTTTTTTTTTTTTACGGGATATAATCCCACCCACACGCCCACCACTGTGACTCCTGTGACGCCAGGATCTACAGCGGTAACCAACTGAAAGGCACCGTGCATGACACACGGGCAATCCCAGGGAGAGTTAAAATTGTCTTGGAACCCGCAACGAATTTAATCAGAAGTATATAGTTGGAGTTGGAAAGTATGTATCTTTACTTCCCTCCAGAGCAAAGCGGGAGACTGAGCAATGCCAAATATAGACAAAGTGTCTATATGGAAAGAGTGTAGACACCACGGATAGTGACAAAATTATGGGGCCTAAATTTGATTGCTGTAATAGGTATGGCAGAAACGGCTAAATGCACGGAAATTTATTCTGTTCGATACAAGATCCTCATAGTATACCACTCCAGATGTCAATTGTAAGCTATTTAACATAACATTACGTTCGTTGTGCCAAAGACTACACTCCCAGATGATATGGTGGGCGGTTTGTTCGTGCTCAGATGTAGAACATGTACAGAATGGAGAATCGATTAGCTTAAACGAAAATAGTTTGCTCTTAAAATTGCCATGACCCGTCAGGAATTGAGCCACACAGTGATTAACCTCTAGCCATGGTTTCGCAAGTCTGTCGCGAATGGATGGAAAGAAATGATAGAGGTGACGGCCCTTAGGTGATGTGTCCCAGCGTTGCTGCCATTCGTCTATGAGGTGGTTATAGACATCCGTTGGATTATTAAACAGTCTTGTGATCTTTGTGCGGTCACGAGGTCCTAGGAAGCTGTTATTGAGATCATCGCGCGTAGAATAATACATTGCCGCGCGTCTCTGGACCTCGAGATCGACCGGAAGTACACCTGCCAGTACCGGTAAAGCCTCGGTGCTAACTGTCCTATAAGCCTTGCACAAGAATATCAATGCGAGACGTTGACTTTGAAGCATTTTGCGGCGTACAGCACCGACAGTGGCCCTGTCAGCCCATACGGGCGCACCATAACACATAGAACCAAGATAAGTAGCACTGTAAATGATTCTTAAGGTTTTAAAAGAAAGTCCCCATGTCGCAGTCGAGGTCATTCTTGTCAAGGCGTAAAAACTATTCTTAGACTTTTCCCCTACAGCTCTAACATGTTCTACAAACGAAAAGTTTCTTTCAAGAACTATGCCTAAGTAACAAACAGAATCTTTATTTTTAATAGTTACGTTATCAAATTTAATACGAGGAGGTGTTTTTAGATTACCTTTTAAAAGTAGTTGAAAAGTTTTCTGTGGCGCAAAGCATAAGCGATTTCTTTCCCCCCATTTCAAAATTAAATTTAGACAAGTGTTAGCTAAACGTTCAAGTCCTACTCTAGTGTTAGATTGTAACAGTAAAAGGCCGTCATCGGCATATCCCGTCAGCGAGCAGCCCGATGGTAGAGGCAAGGTAAGGAAGTCATCAAAAACCTAGATTCCATAGGTATGGAGCTATGACCGAACCCTGAGGGCAACCCATTGTTAGCGTCTTCGAGGCAGCATGGTGGCCAAGTTTTAATTTAGTGGTTCCTTGTGAAAAATACGAGTAAATTAGTGCGTAAATATTACTATAGCAACCGCGAGCTTTTAACTTGAGGAGTAACATTGGCCACCATGCATTATCGAAGGCGCCAGAAATATCCAGAAAAATAGCCAGCACGTATTCAAATTTTGAAAGAGCTACGGTTTTTCTAACTGATAACACAGCAAGCTTATATCATATACTGTACACAGTGTTTGACAAAATAAATATCTTTTATCTTTTTAGGGGATAATATTTTCCACAAAGTACCGCAGTGTTTTTGCTCGTAAAAGTTGCATTTAACACATAAGTTAATAATTTTCTCAGATTGAAGCGACCAACGGCAACGTGAAATAATAATATACTGTACAGTGTAGACACAGATTGTGTAGGTACCGGCGAGGTAAACAACTAACGAGATGGAGGCATCCTTTGACGTGATCAAGTGCATGGATGACAGTTTAGTAGTATCTCATGTCTTTGGCCGCTACAAGTAAATGTCCTGAAAGAAGCTTAAGAAATTGAAAGAAATAAGAAATGAAAGTCTGATTAATACGAATATTTTAATATGTATCCAAACCAGGAACTAAAAACACGTGATATAGAGGGCGCCTCTATACCAGGTGTTTTAGTTTCTGGTTTACTAATGTCTGACAAACTAATCTCTGCTACTTTGACTCCTAAACAATAATAGAACCTTTAATTGTGTCATGATGTCAAACAAACACTTATAATTTTGATTAAAATGAATAACGATTGATAATTGATAATAGGTAAATAATTAAAGGAACATCACTAAAATCTTATGTATTTTAGGTAGTAACGACTTTATACATCCTTAGAAAATCTCCATATTGATGTTTTTGATAGGATTACATAATTATCATTAGTTCCATTATAGGTATTTAACAAGAAAGGTGAAACCCACACAAGTTCTTCAATTAAGACTTAATTCTACCCTTTGTTAACATTCTAAGCCATCCTATTCCTATTATGAAGTAAAACAATGTACATTACATCAAGGCAAAGGCTTGTTAGGTACTAATTTGTGGAAACATTCTCTGCTCGTTATATGTCCCACAAGCTTATAACAAAACCCACACAGTGGAATAATACTACCTGTTCTATTAGACAAGAACAAGACGAGTCAATTAAGACAACCTATGATATAGTTCGTAGAGTATAAAGAGCAATTCTAAGTGTCGATTTCACCAATATTATTATTAATATTACCTCTTAGCAACAGCTTTCGATCTTTCTGTCTGCACAAACATTGAATCAGAGAGATAGAGATGCAAATATAACCATAGATCAAGAAGTTTGGTGAAATCAGTCCTCAATATACAAACACTTGGTTGAGGGGCTTAAGTCCAACTTTTGAGACTAAGACCTATTTGCTGTGAGGCCTTTTAACTTTGTATTAAGTTACAACAACTTTACGCACTGTGATTTGTAAACGCAGTGATTGAACGTTGTAAGTTAATAGTCAAATGTGCCTAAACAACAAAAAGTACTATTATTCTTATTACACGTCGCGCCGGAGTCGCAGCCAGTCTTGCATTGACAGGCGCGACGCGTCGCACTCTCTTGAAAATACCTAAAAGTATAGGCGAAACCGCGGTCGACTAAATAGACCAACATTACGTAAGTAACTCTCGTATTTCATAATTTCAATAATGTAACAAACTCACGTCAGTCAAAAGAACCTAAAAATACAATTGCTCATTTTTAGAAAAACTCTACTTAAATCCATCTAGTTACTTAATTAGATTTATTCATCTAAAAGACCTATTAAAAAGAAATCACCATATGAACTTTCTTGGTTTATTTTGCCCAAGTGGCAACTATCACTTTTCTATTACTATACTATATACGTATAATACTATACTATACGTTAAAGCGGTTTTTTTATGGTAGACTGGATACCAATTTTGTGTCAGTTAAAACTGTTTGGTACGACTAATGGTGGTTTACTATAAATATTGTTCACCCTGATCCTAAACACAAGCTTATCTATATATATAAAAGGCTTTGTTCTGACTGACTTAGTATCAACGCACAGCCTAAACCATAGGTCGTAGCGGCTTGAAATTTGGAGGGTGTATTCTTTACAAGATTTTATCGTGCAATAAGAAAGGATTTTTGAAAATTCGGCCTCTAACAGGGTAAAAAGTGGGACGAAAGTTTGTATGGAAAAGCGTTTGTAGTAATTATGAGGCTCGATCAATTTCAAAAATGGAACTTCGTTGAGCAATCGTGTGACAATGAGATGTTGACATGAAGTTTCATAAAAAAAGGATTTTATGTCAGTGTAAACTTTTTAATTGTCATTTCGGCCTCTTTAGATATCTAAGAAGTAATTGTTTTGTTTAGTAGAAACCAACTTTAATTTAATGGAAGATGTGTGATGTAAATTATAAAAAAATGTTATAATACAATACAACGCGGTAATGCTGCCAGCATTTTGGGAACAAGGCCTTCTGACAGTGACTTATTAAGTTTAGATTAAGTTATTAGGCTAATTTAATTTAAGATACCATTGAAATAAAAAGTTAAATTTTAAAAAATATTGAAATAGGGTTGAAACTATAATTTTGATGTGCTATAGTCAGGTGGCAAACATGCCCAAGGTTTAGCAGATGGTAAGTTAGGGCATCAACTGATCAAATTATACAAAATACACTTTTGACGGATGAACTAATTAATATTAAATAAAATCTACAATAAAGCCCGACACGTGCGTTTATTTAAGTTTAACGATGCCGAAGGTCATACTAGGCCTGAATCATCGGTATTCTCCATTAAAATAGTGCCGTGTTAACATAATAAGATGCGTTTTTTGGCAAACAAATAAGGCACCGCGCCGCCCCAGCCTCACTGCCGGCGGCGATGTGGCGGTCAGCGTTCACATTATATACTCCGACAGAACATGCGTTCACTCACATACCAAAATGGTCAGTCAATGAGATCGCAGAGGCAGGGAGTCCGGCGTCGGCTTGAACCATATTATTCATTAGTAAAAGATGGAGACCCCATCACAAATACGCGCCAAGACAATTGACATGAGATTCGGACAGAATTCAATGACATCTTCGACCGAACTCTATCAAAATCTCATGTGAATTGCTTCTATTATTATTAAATTATTAAATACTTTAATTATAATCATTCTAAAAAGGAGAACGTCACAGTCATGTCATGTTATTTATTGTATGAGTGTGTGAGTATAAACTTTTTGGTAGTCATGTGGTCTCCTTGAGTGTCCGATGTAAGATATTTAAAAAGTTGATACTACGTTCCAAATTATGAAAAAAAGAGTCATAATAATATAACAAAAAAATAGAATAAATTCAAATCCGTGGTGTAAGGGCCTTTCTACACAAGTGACTTTATTATTTATGTACTTTTATGATATTAATGATTTACGTTTTGCATTATTTGATCTTTTTCTGATATTATTTATGTTCTTAATTATTTGCGATTTTTTATAGTCGGACATTTTTGTTTCTTCATGCATGTGTTTTATTATGTTAAACATGTTTTTGATTTTAAACAGTAACTTTTTTAAAATTTAATGTTAAATTCAATTTCATGTTTTCATGTATATTTTGAAGATTTTCATAATATTTATAATGTGCCGTGCGGTCCGACCCTAAGGATGCCTGATTGTTTTGTAATGTAAATTTTTCTGCTCGACCAGTGTTTTGGTAGAAAGTCGAGCGGTAAAAAGGTGAACTAAACACTTTTTGGTTCTTACATGCTTGGCAGAGGACTTTATAACTATGTAAAGATAGTCTGTCATCCGCTTCAGCGCTATCTTAACAGTTCGCAAAACTGTGGTCACGGTGTACAGAATAATTATTTGTTGCCAAGTGACCAATTATTTATTAATTCGGAATTCAAGTTTTAATATTTAAATGAAAAAAAAATCTTGGAATATTCTAAACCATTCTCTCATTCTCTCTCCAGTATTACATTATGTTTGTCTCTCTCTAGCGATTGCTCGGATTGGATATTGTGTAATTTGTTCGGTGTTCACTGTTGTTCATTGTTGTTATTTTAATTTCTTTTTGATTTTCTTCCGTATTGTTTGTGTATAATAATATGATTTCTTTCGTTGCTTAGGTTGTATTTTGTTATTGAAAAAATAGTATAAATTGTAAATATTTTATGAACAATAATAATATTTGTTTTTTTTTCGTTTTATTATAATTTCGTCGGAGTAATTACTCAATAATTTCTTTAGTTGGTTAAGTTGTTTCGTTTTTGGGCTGAATTTTTTTATAGATATAATTATATTGTAAATATTTTATGGACAATATTATTTGATTTATGTTTGTTTTTTGTTGATTGTGTTATAATTTGTTTCGTTTTAGTTGTTTAGTTTCTTGGTTGCATTCATTTATAGAAAAAAATAATATTGTTAACAAATTGTTATTGTTTCATGAACAATATTATTTGATTTCTAATTGATTTGTTTTTTATTGATTGTTTTTGTTTTTTGTGTTAATATCTCAACATGACAACAGAAAATATTAGCATGAACGGAATAGACATGAGTCTTACTATTGTCCCTATAGTAGGCGATGGCGCATGTCTTTTTCGTTCGCTGTCTTATTTGTTGTATGGTATACAAGAAAGGTCTATGGAAATTCGTATAGAAATTGTAGATCACGTGGTACAGAATTGGGACGAGTTTGCTGTGATGTCCCATGCCCAATAGCCCATATATATAATGATATCCAGAACCTACCAAAAAAACCAATGCATTGGTCACTTTGCCACTCCATGGAGTGGCTAAGTGAGCGTGCGATTTTGACACCAAAAAACGATCAGGCTTCCGTCATTAATGATATTCTGCTAATGTCATTCGAAGGGTCTGAATACCAATACAAATCTGTTGATACTGTAGTACATTCAGATGATTCTTCCAGCTATCCTGTAGAGTTCCTGAACACTCTTAATCCACCCGGTCTTCCTCCTCACATACTAAACCTAAAAGTGGGTGCTCCGGTAATGTTATTGCGAAACCTCAATCCTCCCAAACTATGCAATGGGACCAGACTGCAAGTGAAAGCGCTACATAAAACGGTGGTAGAGGCCATTATATTTACAGGCTGTGCATGAGGGGAATCAGTCTATATACCACGGATACCACTTATACCGTCTGATTATCCCTTCGAGTTCAAAAGATTGCAGTTCCCCCTTAAGGTGTCTTTTGCAATGACTATAAATAAAGCTCAGGGTCAGTCACTACAAACAGCAGGTATCGATCTGAGGGGAACTGCTTCTCACACGGCCAGTTTTATGTCGCCTGCTCAAGAGTAAGTCCGCCTCGACATCTGGTTTTGTTGGCACCTGAAGGGAAGACTTCGAATATTGTTTACAAAGAAATACTTTAATGGGTTATTTATTTATAATGATAACTCAACTAACGACAACTTACAATCGCGAGCAAAGCCGCGGGCAAAAGCTAGTATTATATAAGACTCAATGTAAGTTCTTTTTAAATGGGTATTGTAAATAGTACATAGTAATTTCAGCCAGTACGTAACCTCGTAAATGAGGCAAAGAACGGTCAGTACCATCTTGTATGGTGGGCGCTTTCATTCGCTTGCTTCATGTTTGTATTTATTTACAACAAGAATACCTATATAAAATATGTTTTTTAAAATTGCCTAACGGAAAGTTCACAAATAACACCCAGAAATCGAACCGAGACCTCGCAGTGAGAGGCGCATACCCTAACCTCTAGACCATCGAGGCAGTTATAATTAATTAATTAATTAATTAATTAGTAAATTGGAATTGATCTGTGTATAAAATTTAATGTCTGCACGTGTGGTGTAGTGGTTTAAGCGGTCGCCTCGCCGCTCTCCACTGCACTGGTGTTGTGGGTTCGATCCCCACATGCGACAAATCTTCGTGTGATTCGCAATGATTTGTTCTCAGACTGTGTGCTTGTGTGAGTGAATGTGTATATTTGGCCTTGTCATTGGGACCATTGGATAGTGTAATTGCTTCTGGCGTTCTATCTTATGTAAAAATCCAAAACTATTTAAAACTTTTGTTATTTTGAATAAATATCAGCTGTAACTTAGGTACAGGTTTTCTTTCAACGCCAATTTTCAAGGCAGACGTTATAATATCACGTTCCGTCTTTTGAAAAGGTACATCGAATTGCAGTTCAAAAGAATTTTGCTCCTACAATTTTCGTCGTTGGAACTCGTTTTATTTTTGTTTGACTCTTGCCGTAAAGGGAATAAAAAACGTAGGAGCTATTTATCTTCTCTTACAATTCATTAGAGATTGCCACGAGCAACGGAGCACCCAGCCTTCAAATGCTTACAGAAAAAAACAAGTACATTGCGATGTTCCTTCGTGCAATATGATTTCGCGTTCAGATGAAAGTAGTTTGAAATTTTATTTGAGTTACTGTGATGTATGTATTCTAACATTGCATTTAACATAGGATGATAAATATTTTATTTTGTATGAAATACTAAACTACTTAGTAAGAGACTCGTACTACAAGTAGGTGCACTTATGATGTGTGTGTGTCTTGTAAAAACAGTCGAAACAATTTTAATGAATCTCTCACCCATTATATATGTCTGCCTTTAACATTTTATTGCAACTTTTGTTCTCTTTTTCAACAGCTTTTAACGATAAGAATCAAGGTCATTTACAAAAAAAGTAAATCAAAATAATCATCAACAAGTTAATTAAAACATCACCGTTGAAATGTTTGAGATCGATAAAATAAACGAAGTTATTTATGGCAATTAAGAAGTCCAAACTTTTTACAGATGCATTCGACTGTTTTTTGAGCTTGTAATTAAAAAGTCAAAATGTTTTCGAATGTTGTTGATAAAATATTTAGTGATTTTTAAAACCGGGTAATTTTTAAACTGTATAAATATAACATCACGCCTGTATTACCCAGAAGAGTGTGGCAAAGGTGTACAACAACCACACTTCACCTTTTATGTTTAGGTCCCATGGGATAGAGGGTGAGCTTATCGCTAACCACCGGGCACAATTCCAACTCCGTGCTGCTACTGTGAATTTCCTCACAGAAAGTTCACAAATAACACTTTGCCCGACCCGGGCATCGAGCCCAAAACCTCAAGGTGAGAGGCGCATACGCTAACCACTAGACTATCGAGGCAATCCTATATTATTTACATTTAAAAAAAAAATCAGTTGAAAAATAAATAATGCATTTATGAGTATTATTTCAATCTGTCTCAATACCTTAAAGTACCCATAATACCCAAAAGTAGTGTGCACTCAAGATTATTTAATTACAAAAAGCTTACACATCAGCAGAGATAATTAAAATTTCGAGTTCAAAATATCATAGTACGTTTACAATTAGTTCCAAAACTCAACAAAACCAATCTATTGAAATGCAGTAATTACCTTTGCAAATAAAACTGCGATATAGATAGCAAAGTAAAAAGAGCACACGGCCAACTGGCACGGCGGTTATTTTTATTCAAACAAATAACTTAATTTCATTCAATAGCCGCTTACCTGTTATAAATCAGGACTATCTCCGAAGATCTCTATAAAGAGTTTATAAAGCCCATAAGTTGTGTCGTATCTTACCCTTTAGTGCATGGTAAATGAATAAATTAAACTTAATTAAGATCGCCTTTTATGTTTATTTTATTGTTTGCGTTGAGTTTGAGACCGTTAGTTTTGTTAACACGAGCTTTAGAGATAGGCATTCAAGAATTTTGAAGCAATCATCTCCTTTTACTTGGTTTTTAAGATATAAGGTTTCTACTACCATATTTTATTTTAATAATATGAAATAAGTACGTCTTATTGCATAAAATCTCTAAACACCAGTGCAATTTGTAGATTCAAATCATAGGTAAATTGGTCTTGAAAAAATATTACGCATACACGAGAATAAACTTATGATAATACTTCTCGGTGATTAAGGTGAACATTTTTGTTCGCAGAATTCCACAAATGGCCAAAATTTTGATCGAAAAATTGGCAATTAGAATAGTCTAGAGTAACGTTACTCTTCCTTAATAATTAGACAAAGACGCGAAATCTAAAGATTTCCTCGGAGAAATCATAAAAAAATTAGGGTCTCAGAATCATGCACTAAATTACTGGGAAGCGGCTTCGTCATGATTTCATTTACACCCTGTATATTAACAGCCTGGACGCCTGGATCGATTTTGGTGCGGTGGTACTAAGTATGAATCAACCCTGACGATATGAAAATTAAACAGCATCCTAACAACTGATTTATAATATTGCTAGTAATAAGACCTTTTTCAATAACAGTTAATTTTATAACAGCATTTAAGGCCCACAAAAATAATAACCCACATAAATCCACACCAATTTGCCATACTTTACCTGTTTTAGCACGATTATTATCTCCAACAAATATACTTTAAAAACACCAAATTGATCGGCAATCGCATCGCTTTAACTTGCCATTAAACGTCTAATAATAAACCAGAATTTTTCAATCTTATAAGACGTTATCTTCCTTTGATTAAGGTTGGTGTACATCAAGTGCGCCAGTTGCGGGTTCTTTGACGGCACCCTGCCCGCTTATTAAACTCTTCGATAAGGCCGATTTACACTGATGAGAAGCGTGGTCTTGCATATTAATTCTAGGTGGCACTGGACTACATGTAAATTGGGTATGTCGTATGGAGTTATGTCCTTGTTGTTTCTTTATGGTGCTCGGTTAAAGTATACCATGTTTAGCCTTATTTAGTAGCTTTTGTTCTTATAAGATGAAACCAATGCCATGCCATGTCTCATATTAAAAGGTATTAAGAGACACCACGACGTCTTAGTCAGAACCAGCGTTGTGAGTCAGTTTTAACATCTCGTTTTACATAAAACAAAAATCGATCTAGTTTTAATTAAAAATTGATAGATCTAAAGTGCCATGATAGAGTCTCAAATATTAACATAACCAATCAACAAAAATAAATTATTTATCTGGCAAAAAATAGCAACTATAGTATGTTGAGATAACTCCAAAATGGAATATTACCAACTCTAACATAAAACACTGTAAGTAATAAAATTATTTTTAAATAATACGGCAATGTGCTCGTTTATTGATACTTATATTGTTTACAATCCACGAGCAAAGTTAAGTTTTATTTTATTAACACTACACTAGACAAGGCATGTAAACAAAGTGCAGAATATAGGTCGCAGTTTCAATCACGAGTAGCTTTCAAAGCATCGGATGCATTTCCATTTTATCTATTTTGTGAATATACTGCAGTTCTATCAATTACTTTGATGATATCCTATTGCCCAATCGCTTTGGACCGTGCAGCCAATATACGCGAATAGTTTTACGTTAGAATGTTTAGGACTGTTGAACAAAGAGTGTTTTTGTTATGCAATTTTTACGTTTTAATTATTTTTTTATACGGTAGTAACAAATTTTAACCGATCGCCAAATAGTAGTTCTTGCACACTCACTCCGGTTTAGTCGAAAAATACTTGAACTCTAGGTATTTGGTCCAAAAACTAGAAAGCATTTATAGGGCAATCCAAAAACTGTAGTTTAGTCTGTAGTAATGTAATTAATTACCTTGCAATTTGACTAGTGTAATCTATTGTGTATATTTTTTTTTTTAATATGAAAAATGTATTAATTCAATGTCGAATTAAAATAAATGTAAGCAAAATCAACTAAAAACATTACATTTTGATACAGTCATCAATTTATTTATATTATTTTTTTTTTAATGATTCGGATATTATATCCAATGTAATTTGTATCATTACGGACATTACAGTCATTTAAAAAATTGTTTGAAATACCTAATAAACTGTGAGTTTATCTAAAATATTTTTATCAGCCTAGTAAGTTTCAAAAATACTAAGTATTATCTGGTCTATTAATTATCTTGCCTCGTTTACTTTGGGACTGGATTGGAATAGATTGTTGTGTGGGCGGGTATTTATTTATTTTTAAATATTGGATTACTGCGATTTGCCTGCACAGTCAGGTCTAAAAATCTGTATATTTTCTATACATGCGCATGCGCATATGCCAAATGCATGCAGCATGACACAACGCGGGCGTGAGTATTGGTGGTGAGACCTTTTGGCAATGTGGCGACTACTAGAGGCGTCAATTTTTGCAAAAACTCTCATTGAAGTCAAATGTCAAATCACATTGACTTTTTCCGATCTGGACCGATTTTTTATAAATTTATATAATAATAGCTTCCAGTTGTGGCGCCTGTTATTGCTGCGTCAATAAGAAGTAGCCTATATTATTTCGGGGGTACTGATCTATTTCCACACCAATTTTCATTAAGATCAGTCCAGTAGATTCGAAGATTATTGGGTAAAAACAATCAAACGAGCTAATAAAAAATCTTTCCACTTTATAACATTAGTATAGAAATAACTTTACCTCACTAGAACATTTTACAAATACGAGTAGATTCTATGCAACTAAATATATTGTAAGCAGTTCTGAGAGCGCTTATGGGTACTAGACTTGCAGAAAACATTGTTTCAAAGTTCACTTTGAGCTTGCATTTAGCTGATGATGTCGGTAAAGTTTGCCAAGCTAAAGACATCTGATTGTTACCGCAGTGCTCTGCAGCGGTTCAGTGTGGTATGAATTTGACCTCTTGAAACTGTGCTCTTACTGATATTATGTAATCAGATGTGGTAATAATCGTCATTTTTGCACGAGTCATTGGATTTGGTTGATCAAGTAATATAAAGAGTATTAAATTATAATTCATATATGACCTTAAGAGGGAACTCCCGATATGGAATTCTCATACAAAATGAGTCTGGTTGTATCTTTTACATTTTTCATCACAATGTTATAATTTTTGCTCAGTCAATTTAAAACATGATTATCTATGTTCCTTCGATTTCAAATTATCTTTAGTCTGTCTATTTTAAAAATTATAGGCATCCAAACATCCGTAGTTTTGAACGGCCTGACAAATGCGACTTTTTTAGTATTATACAACAGATTATTACAAGTTTTCGAAACCAAGGACCCTCGTAAATATACTGTACTTTCTATTTTATCAATAATTATCATCAAAGTACCTCATTTTCATTCATCAAATACCATATTACAAATTAAAGAAAATTACAATATCTATCTCAACTCATTGAAGGGGGGTGAGGCAGCCATTCGTTAGCTACTCGGAAGTGAAGGAGGGGTGCCAGTGAGATACCGAACCAAGCCGAGATATGACATACCATAGTCTACCGACCAGAGAGTATGCAATGAACTGCATTGAACCTTTTTTGACATTCACGACTGCAATAAGTTATAGTCCGAGATCTAGCTGCAGAATCTTTTCGTTCTTTATAAACATAATTGAATTATATTTTTATGTAAATAATCATTTAGGGACTGAGCTGTATACATGGCATATGGGTTAAAAGTACCAAAGTCTAAACGAATAACAGAAATAAAAACAGTTAGTTGAAAACAATGATTGTTTTTTGCATTAATAACTTATCTATTAATAGTTATTTATATATTATTTCAAAAGACAACTGTATACAATTATTGTACTATTGTGACAAAGTGTAAATGTTAAAACGATTGACTGTTAAAATGTGCAAATGATGAGGCTGATCATAATCTGTTTTTTTTATTTTTATCACGTCCTTAATCACCCCATACTTTCAAGGGCTGTTATAAATTAATAGTCAGCTATATATGCCGAGAGTATTAGTATCTATAGAAACATGTCACATTATCTTTGAATAGACAACGTTTAATTGTCTTGTTAATTTATCATTGAGTTGGAGTAATAATAATAATCGTTAAATGCTTTCGAACCTAAAACCTTCTACATGCATAATAATAACTATGCAGAAACAATATTCATTTAAAATGCATAGCTCTTGGCCTAATTACAGTGTCATTCATTGCAATTCGCTTGTGTCATATCATATGTCACACTTGTATTTTATAATGTTGATTATAATATTTAAATAGTTTCTCTGGACTTAAATATGGGTAAACAATCTTTACATTGTGTATTGTTAATTATTTACATAGTAATTATATCATTATATCTACGAATACTTAAATTGTAATATCATTATATCGTGCATGTCATTTTTGTTCTTTCATATGTACAATCAAATACATAACCGTTTCAGCAAATTTGAACAAAAATAAGATAAATATATTTACAGCATATAAACCGCATAGTAATAAAGATTTTTGTCATTTGAGTTTGTGCTGAGGTAAATTATTTACATTTCTGTATTTTTAGTGAACCGCAGAATGAAAAGAAGAGACTTAGCCTATTTGTCAGCTTATACTTCACGAGAGCGACGCGACGCGAACTCAAATTGGACGTATTGCGAAAGCGACAATAAATTACCCTTGCTGTAAACCTCATGGCAATTTTGAACTCGACTGTACATCATCATCAAAATCAAACTGAATACGGACGCCAAAATTAAATCATGTTACAGAATAAGGACGCGCTATATCCTTAGGCTCAACTCACATCGACTAGCTAGCTTCATATTTATCTGTAATCTGTGACGTAGACACAGAAGCACTGCGTCGTCGTGTTGCGTCCAGTTTATATGGCCTATTTAGCCCAAGATAGATGTAGACAAATTGTATGGATAAATGCAAATGAACCTGAAAAGCAACAACATAAACAGATCAGCTTTTTAAGTTCATTACATCATGATTTTTTTAAATTGCTAGGCTAATCTTTAATATATTTCCAGCAGGCCCACATAATGAAGATATGTATAAATATAAATATTATTATGTAAAAAAAACCGATGGCGTAAAACGCGACGTGAAATCTTTTATCTCTTTTAGTTGCCTGCCCGCCTGTTAAAACAGCGTCGTAAGTTCTTAGTCTGAATTATGCCTAAAGGTATAGAATATCTATATTTAGTAGATTTTTAGTCGACTAGTTGGTCGACTAGTGCATAATGCAACTGACTGTGGAACAATAAACATCCCTGTTCCACATACAAATCTCGCTATTGTTACCATAGCAACAAAATTTTGTTGAAAATCGACAGACTTATCAAACAACAAATCCTAGGTATTGAACCGTTGAGTAACAACTGAACATCAACATGTATTTTCACTCACACATTTATATATAAGACCGATAGAGACAGCAATACCTTTATATGTGTGCAGAGTCTACCCTTAAGCTTCTTCGCTAAGTGTTACTATGTATGGTGATCTTTGTAGTAAAAAGTAAGAGCAATATCTTAGAGTCCTATACAAACGGAGGAGGCTGATCATCAGTTGTGTTGTAGCACAATTTGGAAGCTTTATATGTGTGTTTATAAACGCTAGTATTGAAGTAGTAGACTGATAAAAATAATTGATTAGATAAAATTAAATAAATAAATAAAAAGATATGAGTTGATCTAACACTTCGTATAGATAGAAAACAACAAATAGATAATATTGAAATTTAATGTAAATCAAGTTAAATACTCAAAAGGGTTTAAACCCAATTGAACCAAAACACAGCCCGCTGTGACCTACTGAAATCTACTCACAAAAGATGTTTAACACTAGTGAGCCCGCATAATCAGCTCACAGTAACGAGATCTCGCCAAAATAAAAGAGTGAATCTTTCACCCTTTGTATTTCTAGCTCTCTCAAACGAGTATCAAAAGCTTTGAGGATGGGTTGTCTCGTGCAAACTTTAAAGCAATATGATAGTCATTCGTACCAACCGCTTTATACAGATACATATTTCCTTTGCCTTGCCTACATATTTCCATACTTAGTTTCTGAGAGAAAAAGAAAAATTTTAATTTCAGTTGTCGTAATGAAGCTTAATTTTACGTTATACGTTTTAAGCATTTTGAAGTAATTTTATATTCAATATTTTTCTATTTTCCGAAAAACTAAAACTAGTGCTGAAATATAGAACGAGTTTCGTGAAATATTTGCGCATAGTTCGGATTTTGTGGGTTTATGTAAATAAATCAGAAACTGAACGATTTTATGACTGCGCGTATGCGTACAGGTATTTACGTAGCTGGGTTCAGCGAAGCTAAGCTGAAAACATAGCAGATAGTCATTTCTATGTGAAACGTAAATAGCAACTACGAATTTCTCTCAATACACAAGTCTACATCATCTATATAATAACAAAATTGTATATTTGTGTGTCAAATTTACACGGGAGGTCTTTATTACAGCAGTAAAAGTCAAACCATATTTTTTTTGAACTTTCCTTTTTCTGTCTGTACGTTTGTACGGACATCACGCAAAAACTACCGCACGGAATTGAATGCAGCTTTCACAGTTGTGTAGCTTGAAGTCTAACTTATAAACAGGTATATGTTTATAAATAAGGTGGTGTAAGTTTATCAAGAAGAAGTTTATTTATGTAATTTTATGCATATAGGTACTTACTTTACATAAATTAACAATAAAAAATACTTTTAAATTTCCTCTCCCTAAAAGGGTAAATTTAAGGTTGAAGGTGTACCTAAAAGAACAATCCCTCAATTTCGTAGTAAACAGCATGGAAACATCGGATTTCACGCGGACGAAGTCGCAGACTACAGCTAACTAGATATAAACCTGAAAAATATAACCTAAGAATTTCCTCTCGCAAAAGCAATTCTGGTCGGCAACATCAACACAAAAGTGCACGACCTCGTAAACCTTATCGCGAAGATAATAAATAATACTTTCCTTTAACAAATTCCACTTTCGGAAGTTCGTTCAGATAGGCAGTGTATCTTAGAAAGTACAAGAAAAGTCCTGACTCAGGGTTTCTTATCGTGAGTATTGCCGCCTCACTGACAGGGGTCTTCATAAAAATTTAATGGCTTTAATCTTTAAAACCCTCCAAAGTTTAGGGTCGATGATAGCTGACACGTTTATGAGATCGCGTAAAACTTCCACGTACCATTTTGTTGCCTAAGTTTATCGTTACATGTGAAGGCTTTAACGCGATTGATGTTAAAATTGTCGTTCTACAAATTTGAGATACTGTCGTAAAATATTAGAATAAACATAACAGGTGAAGTGTATGTAAACTGTGCCTTTACTTTTTAGTCGATCCTTGCCCATTGACAAGAATAAGGTTGATATTGATATATATAAATTACTCTCACCAAATGTGATCTTATGAATAAGCTTGGTCACCATATTATTAGTCTTCAAGTGCTAAGGTGTTTTACTACCTTTTACTAGAAAAAACCATTAAAGTTTTTTGGTACCAATAGTTCTAGTAAGCTTTAATAAATAGCTTGGCAGCTCATTTTAAGTCTTGTATTTCTAAATGTCTTGGTTCTGTAGTAGTACTTAATTGGTTTCATTCATAAATAATAATAATAATATTTAGCCTGCCTAGATTATTACGTGAATTCGTTCTTATTTTTGTGTGTGCGTGTGTGTGTATTGCGTGTGTGTGCGCGCTCTTGTGAACTAATTAACTTCTGTAAACTCAAATATTTTATCATTGAATACATAATGCAGGACTTGAAATTCGTTAGAAAGCCATAACATAACTAGTGCAAATAGTATCTCTAAAAATAAATAGTAGGTAACTCTGAGCTTTAAAGTTTTTACTGAAAGTGACTAAGTAAAAGGCTCTCTCAAATTGAGACGCGTTTGTAAGTAATAAGGTCTAATGATGTATAAATAAGCATGTGATATGAAAAATGTGGGTATTATAGACCTCTGCAACCGTCTACTGGCTAATATAGGTTTGATATTATCTTATATTGATAAGTATACCGCATAACGTACAATGTTATGTTATCATTTTAATACAGAATTAGATGTTTTGTAGCGTGTCAACGTAACATAAAGTATATTTTAGAAATGAAAGTACGCTTATTGTTTTAAATTGCCGCCCACCTACAGTGTGACATCGAGTGGAATGCGTAACATTAATATTACTACGACAATTATACAGTACGATGTATACAAGGCTAAACACCAAGCTATGTATGTCTTATATAAGATGGTCTCAAATTGTATCGCGTTCCCTAACAATGCGAGACCAGCTTATATTGGAAATGTATGCTGAACTTGCTGTATTGCCATCAGCCATGTGCATAATGGTAGTACTGTTTTTAAATTGAAATAATTGTGTAGGTACAGTTAGTTTTTATGGGAGCCTAAGGATAACTTTGTTTGTATAATTGTTATGTATGGTAATAATAAAGACATGTTTATGTAATTGTAGGTATTTGAAGTAAAATAACGCTATTAAGACTAAAGTCACGGTATTTTAACCAATTTATTTAATTTAATATGATAACTCCTTTTTGGTCTAGTAGTGGTTCATTTACGAGTACGTACCGTGACGCCACGTGCAAGTTTCTAGGGTTGTATATGTGTATTTTTTATTTATAACATCATAAGCCTAAGCATATCTATCTATAAGCCTGAAAAAGCAGCGATAGCCGAGTAGGAGACCGTAGGACTGCTAAGTCAAAGGTCTCAGTCGAACCCACGGAACACAGCTCTGTCATTAAATCGTTAAAATTCGTCTTTTCGTAGATATGTGTGTATTTGTCATATAAATTATCGCTCGCTAACGGTAAAGGAAAACACCGCGAGCCTGCATGGCTAAGAGTGCCTAAAAAGTGGTCAAGGGTGTGTGAAGTCTACCAATACAGTTGGCCAGCGTGGTGGACTATGGCCTAACCCTTCTCGTCGTAAGACCCAGCCTGAAGAAGTCCTGGACTAATATTGCACAGCACAGTTATAATCCTTCATGGGCTTTACTTGATGGTAAGGCAGTTTTACTTAGCTATATAATATGTAGTTGCATGCCTTGTTCAATTTTACCGTAATAAGAGTAAGCTAATTTCAGTCTGCAAGGTTTAGGCATGTGAAACGATCAAGCTTAACAACAGAAGGGTCTGGCTGATGTGTACAATACACACACTTCATCTGTTATGTTTAGGTCAGCCTATCGCCATCCACTGGTTACAATTCTAACTCTGTGTTGCTCTTAAGTATTTCCTGAAGAAAAACCCCAAATTACACCTTTGCTTGACGCAACCCATTAATTGAACAAGAGACTTTACGGGGAGCGGTCGCATACGCCAACCAAGAAGGCAGTTTCTTCCCAGACCATCAGGCTATTAGCCAAAAATAAATTTTATCGCAACAAAAATACACCTAATCAGGTCACTAAAGTCTATATTTTTACTTTATATCAGAACATTCCTTTTAAGATAACGCGACATAATTAATAACAGCGATTCAAGCTCAAGTCCTTTATCACCATTAATCTGTGCAAGTCACGCGAGCATTAAAAAATCAACCACCGAAATGAATGTCGCTTTGAAATTGTTCCAACCATGACTTTTTATTGTGAACTTGTTGTTTATGGTTTGTTTATAAACTTAATAGTACTATTAGTGTTTGACTATAAATTTTGGACTATAGTATAAAAGTGCAGACATTTAAAATCACGACTGGTGGTATTTTTTACTAAGAAACAGTCGAAAATTAGATATAGATAAGACAATATAAAACATTGTTTATTTTTCTTTCACAAAGGTATTATTTTTCAATAACCTTATAAATAGAAAATACAGTTTAAATAGTGGGACTTCAAGTTTACAATTTGGACTGAAGCGGGATTTGAACCCGTAACTTAAGCGTTTCGTTCTGTCGCTCTCTCGCTGAGCTATCCAATTCACGCCTCAATTTCAGGTATCTTTTGACTACGGAACTTTATACAAACTAGATTATATATATAGAGATTGCTAGGCAGGGCTAAATGAATAGAAATGGGTTTCGAGCAGTACAATTTTCACAATACTACAGAAAATTATAATAAACTATGAAGATTTAAAAAAAAAATTATTTAAACATTTTCGCATAAACACAAACACGAAATTAGCAAGATTTGGTCGTTCCGTTGGTTGCTAAAATGCAATGTCTTCTGTAAAATTTAACAAAATACAAACCACTAGTAACAACTGTTACTACAATAAATATGTTGTCCAAACTCAAGGCAACACTGCAACTAAGGGAAATAAACAAGTAACGCTACAAAAAGCTTAAAAGTGTGCGAGTCACATTTGCATAGGGTTTCGTGTCGTCTGCCTGACAAAGAATGTGGCGTGGTATCTATTGTGTCCGCGACAGCTAACTTATTATTTCAACGGTATTTTTTTATTAGAAAAAGGAGGCGTTTACTGCAAAATAAACAGGCTATTGACATATCGCTCTTGGTTCTCTACCCGACTTTTACGCTCAAACAAATAGACGCACCCAAAATCGAATATTAAACATTCCATTGACTGTTTTGTTGAGCCTTGCTGTACGTTTGTAGTTTCAAAGGAGCAATGTATGTAGCACAGTGTGTAGGTACGGTTTTAATTGATTTTTTAATGTTCTTAGTACGGATGGGCATCGCGTGCACGTCTTGCGTGATTTGTGCGCCTCGGAATCGCGCGTGACGTTGCTCAGGGTACCTACCCTCCTCGAAAGGGGGAGGTCAACTAGAGCCCCGCATACCACCGGGTGCAGTTACATGTCCGACCCCGTTTTACTATGAAACGACAGTTTTATTTCCCCTAAGTCGAGACAAGAGCTAGAAATCAGATTTGTTCGTAGTTTATTTAGTGTGGTTTAATGTAAGTGGTGGATTTAATTAAAGTTGGTTGGTAAAACGGTTATGTGGTTATGTAAGTTCTAACATTTATATTTTTCTGTAAATTCCCTAATTAGGCGCAAACAATTTGAGATATTTGGTCCTAAAATCGTCTAATTACTCTGTAATAAAAATAATTTGACCATTTAAGACATGTCAACTGTTAACACTTAGGTATATACGAATATCAACTGGCCACCAGATTCAAAATGTTTTTTGACAGTATAATAGCTTTCCATAACTTAATATCCTCAATCAAATGCCATGTCTCATTAACAGATCTGACAAAAGCGTATCTATCAGTATTCTCTTCAACATTACTAAAAGATATTTAAACGAATTCTCTCTTCCGGCAGTGTGACGTTACAAATTCCTGAAGACATTTGATTATCGAGCTGAATTTCTTATATAAAAATGGTTGGTTCACACAGAGCTAAAAATGCTAGATAATACGGTGACGAGTCGATTCAATTTCAGAATCGTTAAATAACTGACTATAACTATAAGATTTGAAAAAAAATGGCATATAATGTAGCTGACCCATAGCATAGATTATTAGCTACTTTTTAAAACCGCGGCAGAAAACTAGCATGCTCATAGTGCAGCCTGGGTTAAATAATGCAGAACATTATTTCAAGAAACAAGTATATTATTTAGAATTTTATGAAAAAATACTTCGAATTAGCTGTGGTACATAGTTATTTAAGCAATCATGTATTTTTTTTTATATATTCTTAGTATAGCTTAGACTTAAAGATAGGCTTGGCCCGATAGCCTTTTACTGACTAAATTTAATGACTTTTAATGACCACTCATTAATATAAGTAATCATAAAATTACAATATCTATACACCACGAGATCACGAATACACCTATTTAATTTTTTTATTTCATTTATATATTCGGTCAAGTTTTAATTGAATGGATAAGTAAATTCTAAGCATACGCATCTAGTTCTCACCGATCATGGTCTTAACTTAAAAACCAGCCACAAAAGCAAGAGTAAAAAGAAATGAATATTACAAATTATTCAATTTGGAACGACATTATTTTTTTGTTGCTTCTTTTGCGCAACTCGCGATTTCTTTGGATGATATCACTTATTCGTCTCTTCGCGTAATGAGGGCAATGATATTCTGCCGCATATCAAAGAGATTACTGGAAACCTACGGATATACTAAAGCTTAGGCTTAACTGCCCTATATTTTTATTGTAGCCGAATTGTTATTGCTTTTTTTTTCAGAAATCATAAACCGAGCTTATAGTAGGGGAGATATCGTTGCTCTGGAAAAAGTCATCGTACGGCGGCTAATATTGGCATATATAGACGATTTTTCCCCCACCACACGCGCAGCTGACTGATGTTTTCGTACGTTTCATCATTTCACCAATCACCTACCTAAATTTCATGAAGCGTACTTTTACTTTATTTCACATATTTTTTACAAGTTCATGTAAACAGCTAACGCATTATCCTCACTCCACGATGTAGCTGACGATATTTTTATGCTCAATATATTATGGTCCTATCTATCTATGTTAGCAAGTTCAGCCGGTACTAAATATATATATTTTTTTTACCAATTTAGCAACGTTTTAACTCTAAACCGCCCGCGGGTGCGCTAGCTGACATCAGATTATATGATTAATATTTCGAGATCTATTGAATTATATGTCAAACAAACTGCGTAAAAACACTACCTAAAATGCAACACTATCTTTCCTACTATTACTATTAGTTAATGCATCTGATATTTTGTAATAATCGTTGTTTTAAAACTTTAATACAGAAAGGCATAATATATAGGATTATCTTCAATTTTACCCCGTTACACTAACAATTTATTAAAAGGATACATATTTTAGAAAACTCCTCTATCTTTAGGCATAATGATGTTTTCCAAAACGACTTACACTAGCCCAATATTTTTGATTAGAAATCTTACCAAACTCCATCATGGGTACAAAGTTATAAGTGTCATTACTAAATCGATGCCTACGAACTTTGCTGCGATGGAACTTTTTACGGAGAAATCGAATTTCCTCATTGGTCTTATGGTGGTCTCAGGAATAAGTCCGCCAGTACTTGGCAGAGCTCCAACGCTCGAACTAGTGTGGTCTTTTTACATTTAATGCTCTTAAGTTTGATGTAGTAGACTGCCCAACTTATGAAGTAGCCGAGATTAATACTGTTTATTTTGCTAAGAGGTTTAGCTCAAATTGCTTTCTGGCAAAATTGGAACATGATTTTTAGTTTTCTTGTAAGATATTTAGTGTTGTTATTTATTAAATATCGATAGAATCGAAGCTTTTTTGCTGTAATTAGAGTTTATGAGTAGTTCTCATTTTCACGATTATCATCGTCATTTCCGTGACCAATTTTAAAAATGCATTATTATAATAACTTTGTACCGCATCTTATAGCGATTAGTAAGACGATCATATTAATAAGTAACACAATCAAAACGGAGGACTAGTTTGGAAGATACAGCGTTTTAAATTTCAGGGTCCCATGAAAATGACGTGACTGACTTGATTTTCAAGAATGTGAAAAATAGCCCTGGTTTCGACAGTGTGAGTTAGTTTTCGATACATATTTATGCTTTTGTTATGAAAAGCTATATTTTTAATAGCTTTAATTAAAATTTTTCTTTTTAACTTATACATTTTAAATATACCCACCCGTGTTACCAACAAATCTTGACATGAATTTATTTATGAAGTAACACAATATAACACTACGAATCGTAACCACATTACCATCGTATGAGTGCGAACCCATAAAAACTTGACAATGCAGCAGTCATACCATTGTTTTGACACTCTCTCTCACTCCTATAATTCAGGCAGTTACGCATCGTTTCCGTGTAAATCATTTTTAATTTCCTCTTGTAATTTCCACTCTGTCCCTGTAGCCCCGTAAATGTCAGTGAATATAGCTTTATTTTCAACTCGCATTCATGAGCAAGTTTTTATTATGCCCATGTCGTTTGTCACGTCGAGACAGAGGGAAGCGTTAATTTGACAAGGGATCTCCTGCCATACTGACCCACTTACTTACTGGATTACTTTGTTCTACGTGTTGGCTTGTCACAATTTCCCGAATCGTTATAAATTGTGTGAATGACGGTTTTATGTCAGTTGTTTATGAAATACACTTAGCGTTTCTTCGTCGGAGATGTTTCCTGTAATATTTTTTTGAGAAATTAAATTTCTCTGAAGGGTCTTTTATTGTTAAATTTTAAGGGGTGCTAGCTGAAGAGATTGTGGTTTCCACAAATTGAAAATATTATCATACTTATATAAGAAATATCGAATAAAAAAAAAGGTTTAACAATTTACTTTTATTATAATTAGTAGAGTATATAATTATTTAGCCCACTTTGTTCTATTGCCTAATACAATGTTCCCAAATAATCAAAGGACAAAACCCTGGTCCGGTGACTCAGGTATTTTTAATGGTGTAAATATTTGAACAGAGCTATTCCCAATAGCGAGCCTGTATAAATCTGACAGATGAAAAGTTCATAACTAGGAAACTAATTGATCCCCTGTGACCTGATAGTCATAGCGAATGGTTCCCAAGCGACGAAACAAACCTGCTTGTTTAAGTTATAGGTACTGTATCGTTATGATATTGTTTGTTTTGGTTCTCTCTTGTTTTGTTTGCGTTTGTTTTTGTTTATCTAAAATTGATATTTACAGCTGTAATGAGAACCATGATTATAGTTAACGTTTTTGTTGTCAGAGTCCATATTTAGGTACATTTTGCTCGAGACTAATGAAGCTAGTTAAAATATATAACATAACATAATATCACGCTGATATTACCCAGAAGGGTGTAGCAGAAGTATACAACACCCACATTTTACCCGTTTTGTTTAGGTCCCACGGGATAGGGGGTGAGCCACTGTTCCATTTCGGTGGACTAGAAATTGTGCCTAGACCTCGCGCTGAGCGGCGCATACGCTAACCGCTATACCATCGAGGCAGTTATAAGATCTTAGTTTAACTATTAGATATCTTATTTTAATGTTGAACCACAAGATTTCTCCCAAAGAAACATTGTGGTGATAAATAATGAAGATTTAAAGCATGGTTCAATTGAGCAGAAAACTTTAGTAGAGCATCTGAATGCACTAAAAATTAAGCATCACTAGTCACACGAATCCACTAAATTAAATACAGCTGCCGTCGGCACCATAAAATAGCATCGTCCAAACATAAGCGACAACGAGCACTTTCGGATATGAAAACCAGAATATAATGACACTTCCTCCCTCGCCTAATGTGTTCAGTAAAGCACCGGTAGCAGGATTACGGGGGTCAAATTAAATCAGACGTGTTGTATTCAAAGAGCGAGTGCGACTTTATGATCCGTGAATATCGCGCAGGCATTTCTAGATGTTCGGATCACATTTTTATTGTTATGGAAATACGAGTTTCCCGTTAGTTGGAAATTTCAAAAGGGTCGATTAGGATGTCTGGTTTTGAAGGTTCCGTACAATACGGAGTCCCCCTTCTTATTTGTAAGATGTGCCCCTCGGTTGAGTTGGGCTGCATTCCTTTCAAGGGTTTTCAGAATTTTTAGACCCGAGATTTCTTTGTGATGTTGGAGTGACTTTTAAAGTTCGCGGTATTGAATTATGGTTCTTCGCTCGATTGAGTCTTTACTACGGCGTGAAAATTTCTTTCAAACTCATATAAATTTTTATATTGTAGGTTTTAGGATTATGTTTTTAAATGTGATAATTTATTGTGTTTCTGAACTAAATAAATTATCGTTTTGCATAGTTTTAAAATCAAGAACTTATTTTTTATTTAGTTACACAAAAGCATGACAGCTGATGCAAAGTTTGTTATGTACCTTTTTATATTTTTCATTCTTGAAAGTCTAAGACTAGAAACACTTTTTAGTGATAATTTTTATAGCATTTAGCTATGCTTAGCAAATTATACTAAGAAACAGTTGAAAAAGATATGGGACCGGCAGGATTTGAAACTGCGATTTCTCAACTACACGAGTGTGTACCGTCATTTCGTGAAGTCACGTTCATCCATTTGTTCCTATCTTAAGAAGGATACAAACTAACATGGCGAAGTTACATTCAGGGTCATTCATTTTAGGGTCCTGGCAAGAGGCGACCGTAACTGGTTGGTTTAAGCGAATCCTGCCGGTCTCATATATTTTTGAACAGTTTCTTAGTATAGAAACACTATGACGAAATATGCATTTAATAAAAGTTTTTCTATCTACTGACTGACTTTTATGACTACTAAAATAAGTAAAGCTACCTTCATAAAGTAACAGAAAGCTTTATTAAAATTATGAAATACGGGTGTTACTCACGTAATGTTGGTCTATTTAGTCGACCGCGGTTTCGCCTATATGTCTAGGCATTATCAAGAGAGTGCGATACGTCGCGCCTGAGTCGCAGCCAGTCTTGCACTTACACATAGACCAACATTACGTGAGTAACACCCGTATTTCATAATTTTAATAATGTTACAAACTCACGTCAGTTTTAATAAAAATAACAGAAAGCTCATATGTTTTCACTTACATATTTTATTCTTACCATTTTACTAAAGAAACTAACCCAAGTTTCTAATAAAGCGTCGTCGAAGTCTTACAGGTTCCAATAAATGGACCAAATGAAGCCAAGTCTTGGTCACACAAAGTACTAGAAGCTACTGTCGAAATTTTATTGAATTTTCCGTCCAATATGAGAGGCGAGTTGTTATTGATGGACGTAGCGTGACGTGGCAGGAGCGCTAACATGGCGCTTTTGTAAGAACCATTATGGATTACAATATTAAAATTTTCTTAGGAAGAATGGATTTAGTGATTCAATTTTGTAGGGAAATTTTGTTGCACTTATCTTTCTTGTAAATTTTACAAAAATATTTTGTACAAACGAATAGATTAACCCTTATCTTAATGGAAATGGGTCTATTTTGTAAAAAGTAATTTATTGTTTTAAAATATGTTGTAATATTTTAAAGCAAATTTTAGCTTTGCTATGCTTTTTTTTTTTTTAATAAAATATAATATTATATAAAATTAACATATGTTTTTATTACTTAATAGAATAATGTTATTTTTTTTATCATATATGCAAGTTAAAGCAAAAATCGATGAAGTGAACCAATAAATATAAAGTAAAAAATTAATCTCCCTGTCCTTTTTTACATCGGCATACTGTTTTGACAGCATTTTTTTTTATTATAAGGAATCAATTATTAAAATTATGATATCTTATTTACATTACAATCTAGCCTATCAAGACTAATAAGTAATATTATGTTAATAAATTGCTACGTTATAATATGACAAATAGCATGATGATTTTATCTATATATTAATCATCATCGGGATGCTAGTTTATTGATAATTTTACATAGAAATAATTAAATTAAAATAACACTTAATACACTAAACCTAATTTTAGAAATACCTAACTATGTACAAAAAAAGGACTATAAAAAAAAATTGTCGGAAAATACCTCCGCATCTACGAGTATGTCAGCCGCGGGCAACGTGCCCAGAAGGCTTGTGGCATTGCCACGTTGTATGGCAATGCTGATCTTTTGACAAAAAATTAATTAGATTTTAACTTTTAAATGTATTTTTTTAAATATATCTGAAAATAACCTTCACCTAATTACCTGTTAAACATTTTAGGCTCCCAATTGGTGATGAAATACGGAACAATATTTCATATCAAATTTGGGACAAGTTTGTATCTTTTTAGGATGGGATATCGATCACTTCAGAGATATGAGAAAATCGCATAACTCGTGTATAGCTGATTTGAGAGATCGGTGAGAGTATACACGCCTTCACACCAAGCTATACACTTCTAGTGTAAGCTGGTCTTGCTTTGCAAAGAAAGCCTAAATAATGCAGTACCATCTTAAACTGGTAATGGTATATCTTTATGAGAAGCCGTGTACACATGTTTGAAATGCTTCAATATCGTGTCTCCGGAACGGATTGATTGATTAGATGCTCTGAGTGTCACTCTCTGTGTCAAAGAGAATCTACAATGTGTTGATTATCAAATATTTACTCCTGTCAGGTTAAAAAAAATTATCTAAAAAAATATGATTTTGTACGGTTGGATTTAGTCAGTTATTATTTCTGCAATTAGCACGTCACATACCGCAAATATAATGCCGTGTGTAAACTGCTTTAAATTTTAGGAAAAGTCCCATGGAGGTAGGTCAGTATAATATAACGCCAATAAGATCACGGCAATCTAGTAGTAGTTTAATAGCGCAACCAAAAATAAATTAAATGTTGCCTGGCAGAAATTGCGTCAAGCGATAAGGCCGCCCTTTGCGTATTGTTATTATCTTTCAATAGTTATCTTTAGTTTGTAACGGAATCGCATGCTGTGTCCACTTCTAGAAGGGCAAACATTATTTTTATAAGTTAATTTTAAGCATGTTTTTTTCTTTTACTATGTATTGTCCAGTTTAGTGGACCAAACAATAAAAAAAAAAAAAGTTTTATCTATCTATCTATCTAAATTACTCTAACAATTTTGTCTTAATTTTGCTAAAACACTGTTAGCACAAACAAATTCGACACTACTCAGCTAGTTCATGATTATTCAAGTAATTATGGACCAGCAAAAACGTAGACACTTCGTAAATAAATTATCTATCAGCTGCACAATTGCACATTACACATTATAGTCGGATGACCACACGCTTCTGTGATCCGGAACAAATAAATTATAGTACGAACGAACTCGCTGTTTAAATATTCCTGGCCCGAGGGGCGACGTGCAAAACAACGCACTCATGCATTTTTAGTCACCCTTTGCAGTTAGCGAACGTAGTTTTGTCACTAATTTTTAATTAGAATCGTAGTGTGATTGTAAACTTAGCTTAATTTATATAAATTGAATCCAAAATTATCGTTGTTGGTTGTTAGTTAAAATATTAGTATATGAATAAACTGCAAATACAGAGGGCACTGTTGGTTCACTTACGTAATACTTATTTGCAATATTTTTATAATTGCTCTCTATGTTTATTATAAAACGTTAACCATACATAGCAAATAAGGTGAGTATTAAAGCTAATAGTTGTGGCTGGAAAGCGATGTCTTAATTGGCAATTACAGCACTATACCTCATGCTAAATGTTTATATTCTAATTTACCGATTTGGTGAACAGAGCTCTTAAATTATGTGAAACAACAATAACCAATATTAAAAGTCCTTTGTTCTATGAACAAATATTTGAAACTAGCATTTGCCAACGACTTCGTTCGCGTGGAATTCTACATTTCCATGTTATTTCTTACTAAATTGAGCAACTTACCTCATACTCTTTTGACCCCAACTTTACCTCCTTGAGGAGTGGAATTTCCTTAAAATCTATAATATTGTTAATTTATGACGTGGAGGGAACATATTTGCAGAATTTTGTAAAATTTCCTTCAAAATTGACTAACATCACATTTAATCTTACAACCCGTAATTCACTATATTGAGAATTATATTATTTAATAAAAAAATCTATCTTACAGTTCATTTACGTTACATCTTTGTGCTGAATTTCATGCATTTTCCTTTAAAATTAACGAATCTCCCATATAAACTTACATTCCCCTACAAACAGACAGAGAGATAGAGTAAAAATATTTTGACTTTTACTGTTATAAAGACCCCTTGTATTATTTACCTGGAAATATCTTTAATATACTGAGATGGCAAATTAACAATGTTATTATGTACAGATTTTTGTAGACACTCATGGGCTTAAGTCTTCTGCTACTTTTTGAAAGTCTGCAAGTACATTTCTGCCCCTGCACTAAAATTTTGATTGCCACATCTGCATGATAAATCGAGAAACAGTTTTCATACAGACGCTAAATACGTGATTTATAAAGAGACTTGTGCGACACTTAAGCAACGGTTCAAATCTCGCAGGAAAGCTAGATGAATGTGTTCTGCACATTTGATGGCAAGAGTCACAGACGAGAGACTTATTTTAGGGTTCCCTCTGGCAGAAAGGTGTGAGTTAGCCAAAAATTATGAAGTGTTTTCAGTAATATAAAATAAAAATAGTTTAGTTAATACTTTTCAGGGGGCTTCTTACGTCATCATAAGTTTGATTGTGTTTACTTATATATTAACAAAATACTTGTGCACTTACTTATCTTCTATGCACACATTGTGTACATAACTGAACTAAGTCCTTCAATTAAAAAGTAAAACTAGTTAATAATTGCTTATTCCATTACCTATAGGAAATGTAAGCTTAATATTTATTTCGATCTAGAACTTTGCCATACCCTTTTATGTTTCAGCAAGCTATATTAAAATATAACAGGTTTTATTTCGTACGATATAACGCCAACATTTTAATCTCGCTAGTTTTCCTTTCTAAAAACCAATTAAAAAAACACTTCAGCCAACTTATGCGGAACCTCGGGTTACTGCACAACAAAATTCAGATTCAAAGTTCGCAAGTTTCCAGGCATGAAAATTACAAGCGTACACTTCAAAATACGGTCTTTTCGGTATGAAAAACGAACTAACTTTTGCTTTCTTTTGTAGAGCGCGTATTGCTACGGTTAAAATGCATCAAACAGGATTGAGTGTATGAAGATGCCGGTGCACACGACTGAGCAAAATTGAGGTAATTTTTAGGAAAAGCTACGAAGTTGAAAATTGTGAGGAAACGCTACAAATTTAAGTTTTGAACGCAAAAGGTGTTGTTGTAGGGTAATTGTTGTTTTAGAAAACATGCGGCAGATGAAGGGCTTTAATAACATATTATTTTTTTAATACGCAAATAGGCTGCGATTAATAAAGTAAATAACTTATACAATGAGCCAATTATAACTTAACCAAGTGTAAAAGTGACCCAATAAAAATCTGAAAATTAAACACTTTAATAAGTTTGTATTAATATATGATTAATCTTGCTTAATACTTGTTACCGATGGTGAAATAAGCCCTTAGTATATTTTACGACTTATATTATATCACACTGCCTCGATGGTCCAGTGGTTAGCGTATGCGCCTCTCACCGCGAGGTCTCGAGTTCGATTCCTGAGTCGGGCAAAGTGTAATTTGTGAACTTTCCGTCAGGAAATTCACAATAGCAGCATGGAGTTGGAATTAAGCCCGCTGGATTGCGAAAGACTCACGACCCTTGTAGACCTAAACATAACAGGTGATATGTGGGTGTTGAACACCTCTGCCACACCCTTCTAGGTAATAAAGGCGTGATATAATGTTACGTTAATAATAAAAATATCACACTTTAAAAAAAAAAAACGTGAAATTCACTTAAAACAAAACTACTTACCGAAATTTTGAGTAAGCTTAACCGAGGTTAAAAGTATTTACCCAAATGAGCCTAAACTGTATTACATTATTATGTATCCCTATTATCATTCGTTAAATTCAGATTACGCGTACTACGAACTGCTGTATATAATACAAACACCCATTACAGAGACTAACCAAGTCAAGTAACGACCCATTTATATGTAAATTACACTGTACAAAGATAATTTAAGGGATTTCACTTCTTAAGATGTATTTGAGGTCATAGGTGGAGGGGACATTAGTGGTGTAAGGTTATATATGATGCTGTAAATGTCAGTGTAAACTCCTACTGTTTATTATTGCCAGAAGGGTTAGCATAATAACGTTAGAAATATTTCGTCGCGTTTTTTGCTATGTTTACACAAAGAAAATATGATGAAATTGCGTCAAATTCTATCTCTCGCTCAGCTAGTCCACCTGGAACCTAAATTTGCAAAGAATCTTAAGCTATTACTATCGAGTTTATAGAAATCAGTACTCATGTATGATTTAGCAGCTTTTGTAGCCTACTAAATCGTATATATGAGTACTGACTAAATCAATTTTGTAAATAAGTAAAAATCATATTAAAAATGTATGTTCATAGTTAGTATACAACTATTCTTGTTTACCCTAACATATGGTTACTTTCTTATATATTCCACCTATGCATTTATTTACAAAAAAATATAGATGTTAGATCTTAAATTAAACTAATCTAATAGATAACTTAACCTAACCTTATGAGTTATGCTTACATATGTACTTGGATTTTTTATTCAAGGACAGTAAAAAGCAGGCAATTGCATTGAAAATTAGATATTAAAATGAATTGAGATATGATTCTCTTCAATTATATTTATTTCGTAATCTTCTTCTTCGTCGTGTCGATGGCTGAGTCAAATTTTATTTTGACTTGCCATCGTGGTGAAAGGATTAGCTAATTCGCTTTGGAGAACTCTTGAATTGCCCAGGGTGCACCGGACGTAGAGAATCGTTGTGTACGTCAGGTCGAGGAGGCTCCTTTCATGCACCCCCCATTCTATGTCGTATAAATAATCATATAGCAAGTAATCATGTACGCTACCTTTAATATCAGACGCATGGTTTTGTCACATGTCAATTCCCTTTTGAATTACTTTGATGATAGATAATTATTTGTATTGTGAGTTGCTATCAACAATATTTTAATTTATTTTGTTCACTGTGGGACGCGTTGCTAATAATTTGCAAAGGTTTCACAGGGTGTTTAATTTTGGCTTAGGTATATTTTTATAATTTGTAACCCGTGTCGGCCAACATTTATTTTCTTAATCAATCATGGTTTATGAAAATGGTTATCTATCTCTCCGTCTCACTCATTGGACTTATCTTAATGGTAATAGCTGAAAGCCTAGGAAATTACACAGCTACTCTTTGCTGACTTACCATGTGAGCTAAGATGCGCAGAACTAGTTTGTTTTTAAAAATAAACTACTACCTACCATTTTTTTTAATAGTCTTTGCAAAAACGGTGAACAATATTTAATGAAGCTTATGACTAAACACATCAGAGATAAATAAAAACAATTGTTTCTTGTACCACAATAAATAAAAAATAAAATAAAATAAATAGTACCAGATGAAAAAAAAAACAAATTATATCTTCTAGATAGACTAGGTATATTAATAGACACGCGCCGAGCATGGAGTAAAAAATATCGTACCAACATCCTAACATTGCAATGTACTTAAACCTCATTAATATTGAAATTGTCCACTTGAGATGATCGCGAAAGAACTTAAAAAATAATTCAGGTGAGCCACGTACACATTGAATAAATTAAAGTCTTCTTTTTAATGCTACCTTCTTACTAATACAAAATAACCAGTTGGACCAAAATGAGAATATTAAAAATTAATGGTTTTAGATTTAAACAGGCGATCGATAAGAGGTTTAATACACTATGCTAGGCACTATGATATGAATCTACAAACATGAACGTTATTTCATAAAAAAGATATTAATCATAGCTACCAACATTTATGACAACACTAACCTGTATCTAACTAAACAGACTTCTAAACATTTTGATAAAATCTAAATATTTTCACTAAAATAAACCAAAAACTAACTTATTTAGACTTTAGATATTACTATTATGTTAAACAAGACTGACAAGCAAGAAAAGACCAACAAAGTTGCCGTAATCATGCCACCAAACAGTTTATTTTGAGTATGAGACTCGGTAATGAGTTCCAAGTCTCAACAAAAAGTCCTAATCAAAATATAATGAGCTTCGATATAATCAAGCGAAAAAATACCAATGTATAACAAACGGCCATTTAAAGCTAAACAAGTTTCAACGTGTCATCAATCAAATGACGGTTTGACGGACGGCGTCAAATATGACAGTAATGAAATTTTACGCCCGCATCATTGCATTTGCTTCGGTAATTACGTGTTAAACTGGACGGGTTATGATCCCAGATTTTTTATTGATACTGTAAGTGGAATGTCGTTAAGAAAATTGGAGCCGGTTTGGTTTTGTTTTGGGCCAGCAATTTGGGCATGATGAATTTACGTCGGTATAAATAAGGGTTCAATGCATTCTTGTAAACACGCTTACAACAAACATAAAAGTGCTATACACTTTGCAATGCTAAAATTAACCGCACGCTCGTTTTTATAAAAAAAACTAAAAGCAAAAAAAATACAAGGTACATTAACTGAATCATCAGCATAACTTGCAATATTTATAGCTTATACCAAATTATTGAAATATTTACACATATTTAAATTGTATAGGTATATTAATCAAAAATCACCCATGTTTCAAATACAAACATAATAGAAGTTGATAAGAAATTAGTGCGTCAAATTTTGACATCCGTCGCGTCGTCGCTCGTGGTGTGTTTATCCTTAAACATTGCACCTTTCTTTTTATTCCCCACTGGCGAGCTAATAAGACACGTATTAAAAACCTCTTAACCTGAAACAGCATAACGCATAAGCAACAAAACGTGACATCGAAATGTGGATACGAATAAAGGAGTCGCTCTGTGACAGTCGCAGATTCCAAGATATAAAAATACCATCTTTAATTTGCTGCTGATAGCGATAACAATCGAGGTATTATCACTCTTGATAATGATAAAATAAGGTATAAAGTTGTATTTGCAAGTGCAGTTACAGGTGAATGGTAGGGCTGATGTCTTTAGGTGTAAATTATTCAAACGCGGCTCATCCGACGACGCTTGGCTGATTCTACTTTTTTACCGCCGTAAGCCCGTCTTTAAACATAAACGAAGGAATTATTTAGAGAGCCCGGATCAAGAATTAAACCACAAGGTGTCACTGTTGAATGCTGATTACGACCCAAATCAAGGTTCTGGAGAATTTTTAAGTGACAGTATCAGGGAGTTTGGTCTTTGTTGTAATTGAAGCGAGCAGTATTTTTAATTCGATGTGACTTCATTGATTTTGGAGGTCTCGCCAAAATACAGTAATTTATTTTAATCTCTTTATCGGTAATGTATCCTTTTGAACTTTAAAAAAGTGGGGCGTAAAGCTTTTTAATCAAATCAGGTATGTAAGTAATAAATAAAAAAGAAAAATATAGCATGCTATCAATTACAATAATACCTTCCATTGTATGAAAAAAGTTATGAGAAACATATATTTAAATCATAATAATTATGCCCACTAAGGATGTTATTACATTAAACGATTGATCGTATATCGATGGCAGAATGGTGACGATAATTTGATTAATTTCGTAAAGAAAAACTTTGTTGTAGTAACACCTATAATGAATTTGACCATTATATCATATTCTATTACTATACCTATTAAGTTAGGTATTACGTATGCAATAAGCAATATTAATATCGATTTAAATGACGCCCGCACTAGTTTTTATTCCTTTATCGCACACACTAGGTATAATTCCTGTGTGTATTAAACCCCCGTTCACAGATATTTATTCCACACACACAAAGCACACACACATACAAGAACAAATGTTTACGGATTACATGAAGATTTGTCCCGGTTGGGGATCAAACCCATAACACCGGCGCAGTGGAGAGTGGCGAGGTGACCGCTGAAACGATTACGCCAACCGTACACTCAAAAAACAAGGTTGTTCTAATTTGATGGTCAGTTGCAAATCAAGCCAATTTAGGCCTACACTTCCTAATTTTGTTGACAAGTTTTGGTTGATTATTTGCATTGAACGTAAACAATGTTGGCAATTCCCTGTTGTACATGATAAACATAAACCTGTCTGGGATTTCGAAATAAATTTATAGAATCCAGGGCAACACAATACATAATTTCAACTAATCAGCTTTTGCTATTTCCGCTCTACAGCTTGAATTATATACTATTATTGACGTTTTGTGCAATTAAGGCCGATATGACCCGATGCGGGTTCGCGACAAACGCATGGTTTATATTTAGCACCTACTCATTTAATGCTATTATCCTCTTTGTTTGAAAGCAGTTCTTTGAAGGACTTGATAAATTTTGCAATGTGTTTTGAGTACGTAATGTTTTCCTTAAGTATTTTCATCATGGTAACTATGTTACGGTGAATGCGATAAATTGAAAATTAATTTTAATTAACGGTGATTAGAATCGATATGCTTGCCAAGGACTAGATTGACAAAATAAACTACCGGCAAAAGTGAAAATTTAGTAATATTATAATCGCATTTAGCAAATCATGTGGTAATTATTAATAATAACTGGTTATTGTTATACATATTCACCATTACAACTACATTCCGTGTTACGTGTCCTACATTTGTGTACAGGCCCTGTAAACATCAAAAGATTGGTATTACCCCTGTTTCTGCTTTATGGCTATTACGTCACTACATAGTATCCATGTTTAAATTCAACTGTGTCTAACTTTATTATTTTCGTACTGAATTATGTACCTGAAGAAAAAACGAATAAACTTAGTCTAATAATATTCGTCCTTTCTAAAAGATGTATACATTTATTCAGAGCAGACACCGTTCATAGTTCTTCTTATATGGTGTGCATTATGATCCCTAAACAGAGATTTTATTATAGGGATCCCGTTTGATAGCCACCACAGGTCACAGTTCTGTAACCGAAGTTAGCCATATGTGGGTAACAACCATGTACGGTGCTGACATTCACCGTGGAAAATCCTGTAGCCTTATAGCCGCAAAATGGTAGAATTCAGCACCGTTTTAAAGTTGTCTGGTTATATTTAAATCTTTTAAAGTTTACAGACATTATCTATAGACAATGAAAATAGGAAGAGAAATTAATACAAGAGTGATTTACACAATGTGAAATGCATTATTTTTCTTCTTGCACCTAAAAAGTGGTATTGTCCTCATTCAATAATTTTCCAAAAAAAAAACCCTACTTCAATAAAAAAATGCACTATTAAGTAAGAAATGCTAAAGTAATAATCAACGTCTTGCCTCATCTTGCCTCATCTCATATAACTTGAAATAATACAGTAAACGACTTTAAGGTGCCTATATTTAAAGAATTATCCCCGTACTCCTTGACTAACTGCTAGATGCAAATATCCTCAGTATCGCTGATATTTAAACAGATACTAAGAAGATTTAAAAAATAAAAGTATCCAGGGTGTATTTATGAAACGGGGCAGTAAGGGCAAGTACCTTAACCGTTGCAGTTACAGCATAACGTTCTTAAAAGACCTTCCCTAACTTTTTGGGACATTTTGAACTGCATTCACAGATTTTGTAAAAAACTTACAGTTAGCAAAAAAAATGCAAAAAGTTCAATTTTTTTTTTTATGCCAATCGATTCTATTTAATGTGGGGATCAAAAAACTCTATGGGACCATTTTAGCTTTCAGTACTAGAAAAGACAGAAATCTAGCTAAAATGTCTTCTAATCGTGAAAAAATTGACTTATTAGAAGCGTATTTTGTCAATAATCGAAATGCGGGAGCTGCATTAGTGTGGTACCGCAATAAGTATCCGTTGCGGCATGTGCCAACAAGAAAGGTTATTACAAATCTTTTGAAAAACCTGGAATTGCAGGGTTCTTTCAAAATACGCTTCTAATAAGTCAATTTTTTCACGATTAGAAGACATTTTAGCGAAAATCCTTAATTAATAACTCATACGAAGTTTCTCAGCTGAAACTAAGTATAACACACAGATTTTCGAATCAAATTCGAAATTTGAGGGTAAAAATTCTTTTTATTTACTTTACAGTCAATTCTACCTACTTCCAGGCCATAACAAAAAGTTAGACCATCGTAGAAATTCGTTTCTGTTGCCGAAATGTATGGGAAACGTTTTTGGCGATTTCTGTCTTTTCTAGTACTGAAAGCTAAAATGGTCCCATAGAGTTTTTTTGATCCCCACATGAAATAGAATCGATTGGCATAAAAAAAAAAAATTTGAACTTTTTGCATTTTTTTTGCTAACTGTAAGTTTTTTACAAAATCTGTGAATGCAGTTCAAAATGTCCTAAAAAGTTAGGGAAGGTCTTTAAAGAACGTTTTGCTGTAACTGCAACGGTTAAGGTACTTGCCCTTACTGCCCCGTTTCAAAAATACACCCTGTATATATATGTATTAGTATCACTTTTTCTAGTAACCCATATTACAAGCTCTGCTTAGTTTGGGACTAGATGGCGTTGTGTGTGAGTTGTGAAATATTTATTTATTTATTTTATTTAAATTCGACTCATTAAGGCCCAGTAATGTTTATTTAATGGTATGATTTTTATTCTAAATCGGAACTCTTTATGAGCTGATTCATTCAGGTGCCACATACAGATAGATCTAAACTCTCGCTTCTTATCATTAAATGTATCAAATGCATAACTCCAAAAAAGTTCATTTTCTCCACAGCTATACTTTGCTTAGCTAACAATATACCGTCAGCATGAAAGTGCTCGTGACCGCACTGGCCATTCGTTGCGCACAAATCGCGCTCATGTCGCGCGTACTTTATGGGACGGCCGGCGGCATCTCACTGTACCCCTGTAGTGTTTACCAGTGAACTGCAGTGATGATTACTAGAAATGACAGCTCTATGTAGGTAATATTGGTATCGACGGACAACGTTCCCACATTTGAAGAATTCGATCATAACGACATTGTAGATGATGTCAACGTGAAGCTGCAGCAGGTGGCGTTGCATTATATGAGTCATGTAATCGCTCCATTTGCCAGTGACTGCTTGAATAAATTTTATACATTATGAAAAATTATGTAACCATTACGTACCTACATTTTCTTTTTGACCAAACAATATAATTTTGTTTTGTCCTAATTTCACCAACGTGTCAAACCGACCAGTTCGACGTGAAACGTCAAAAACCGTAGCTCAGCTCAAACCGCGGATTAAAAATATTATGAAATCCGGGCTAAGTAAACAGCTAGCCGGTTTCAACAGGTTCAAAAAATTAACCTACCTTTGTTCTAATTACAAAAAAAAACTACTACTACTACTTAGTTAAAATTTATAGAGATATTATATTTTAGAAAATATTACAAAATTAGACTAAAAGCCAATACCCAATTGGGAAAAGGTTCGGAAGATTAGATTATGGTCGAATATTTTTGTATCGTTTTCTTTTATGTCTTCTCTAGTAATACCACTTCACTGTACTAACAGAGTGTACAGTGCACACGCCTCCTTTCGTGGCCGCCGTTTTCGGTATCATGAGGTTACATTGGTTACGTACAGGCATAAAACGGGCGTCACTTTCTTGTTACCGAGCGGAGATCTCAGCGCGATAGCGGTGATGTGTGTGGCCGGATTTATTTATCAGATTCTATTGACTGTTTTATACGGGAATCGTGGTGCTGTGCGCATTTTATACAGATAAAACGTCATTTTTAAATGTTTGTCGCCAAATGTTATTGTTTTATAAAGAGTAAGGGGCTGTAATCATTGTTGCTACAAATATACGATACAATCAGATCTTTTTCGGTCATTATTATTTTTGGAAAACGTGAATTTTCTAGAAGAATATACTGCCTCGTTGGTCTAGAGGTTATTGTAGGGTATGCGCCTCTTACCGCGAGGGTTCGATTCTCGGGTTGGGCTATTTTTCTGTCAGGAAATTCTTAACAGCAACTGAGTTTGAATTGTGCCCGGTGGATGGCGATATGCTCACCTCCTATCAATGGGACCTAAGCGTGAAATCTGGGTTTTATAAACCTCTGCCTCATAGCTTCGCCATGTCCATCTGTCCGTCTATCCGTCTGTCCGAGGCATAGTTTTGAAAGAAAGCTGAAATTGGCATGAAAATGTTAATTAACTACGCCAGTAAAGTAGTAAAACAAAATTTTGAAACGATTTTTTTTCGGGTATCATACATGTAAAGTAGGGATGGATTTTTACCGTCGTCTGCGCCATGGTGGAGTATTGTTAGATAGGTCTTTCCTAAACATAGAGGAGTTCCTTTGAACCTGAAGCCTTTTTTTTTACTTAGAGGTCCATTCAAATTGTTATTAACTTCAAATAGCAATTTTTGTTTGAGTGACCAGATCTGTAAAAAGTCGTGTCGGTAGTACATTTACTGAACTTTAAGGGAAGACTCCCGAGCGCCATAACGTAATATTAATAAGTTTTTATCTTTTTAAAGACAAATCATATCAAAACACTAAAATGCATGTTTATTCGTAGCGATTTTGTCAAAATTGTTTTAATCATTAATTTAGTTACATACAAAATAAAAAAATATACTAAAAATTGCGAAAAATGTGCGCCTACATACTTGCATTTAAGTGTTTTATCTATGAAAAAAGATAAAACTTAATAATATTAAAGTTAAACCCATATTACTTTTGTATGGAAAACAGCCAAGCAATTATTCCCGTTGCTTGGAATATTTCGTAGGAAATACAAAAACCATTAAAAATAATAACTTTTATGATGTTATGACGAATTCAATACTGGAATCCTACAATTCGTGTGGCCCGGCACGCACTTGCCTTTTTTTTCGTATTCATGTGTCTATTGGGGCAATTTCAGAGAATGACTGTACACTTCGTATTTCATATTTTTACGTACATTTTGGTCGTATATAGGTGTAGCCTGTAAGGACATTGTTATATGAAATAATAAATATAATTAAAGTTCGTGTTCGTGAGCAGAGCTAAAAACCAAGATCTGCCGTCGTTAATTCTTTAATGTGTAAATGTTCCGAACCATATACTAGAAGACATTGGTGCTGCTCATTTAACTATGCAAAGCATAGTTTAAAAATATATACGGATCTCTATTTTCCAGATATTTCAGTGATGTAATATTCAAATATCAGAACGTAATAGTTAAATAGAACACATACTCGGCACACTGTACGGTATTATTTATAAATAAACAAAGAACGTACTCGGAAAAATATTTCCGAGCGTAAATACCAATTTCAAATTTCCCGCGTTGCGCATATTAAAACATTTCAGTAGTTGCTCTACCAAGCGTGCACAACTCCACGGGAGGTTGGTTGAGTGCACACTACAAAGGTCGACTGTGATGTGTTTTTCTTTTATTTATGTGAACCTGGTGCACTGGGACACATTAATAAGGGTTTATGCACGCTATGTCTTTTTGAAGCACGGATAACGCGGATATCAAAAACGCTCTGCAAACGCAAGCATCATACGTCATTTTGTTATTCGGTAATGGGCAGTTACGATGACAAAGAGGCATTCAAGTAGCTATTATGACTATTATCAGTATTATGACACAAAATAAAGCATACCAAAATGGCTTTGAGATTGAATTTATTACCGTGTCGCTTTATATCTGTGTGCGTGCTCTACAGAATTACTTAATAGGAAAGAAAATTGTGTTATGACCATGAGGGTACTTATATTTTTATTTGTGTGTTGTATTTTATATTAAATTTTTATTGGACAGGGTCATACTTATGATAAAACTCAGGACGGCTACGAGCAGGTATGCGTTTAAATTGAAAGTTCGCGAACTCTTCTTTAAGAATAAGGCAGAATTATTACCACATTCTGTGATATAATTTGCATTTATGTATCGTTTCAAGAACATATTTGTGTATTTATATTATAACTTGTATCTATTCATAGTTAGGATTTATATTTTATGTTTTTAAATTAATTAATTGTTTTACTCTCTCTGCACTATGTCATGACTTCGCCTACTTTGTTATATCTACACCACCTGAAGGTAGACTGATAGATAATGCCCAAGGCATTAAGTCCGCCAATATACACGTGTGTATGAGTTTAATAAATAAAAAAAATATATATTGTTTGTCATAGGACAGCATGCATTTTACATTCATAAACGGATTGAGATGATGGAAGGTTGATTGAACATACACTTTTACAATATTGTAAATAACCCACATCTGCAACGCCGACCACGTGTGCACGGCTTTAATACACAACACATTACAAACTATTATAACCCTTCGCTCAAACGTCATAGAATTCACATTGCTGATGCTCGTACAGTATCAACATTGCGATTAGTTAAATGGGGTAAAAGTACGGAAAATGCAGTCGGCCTATGTTAATAGCAGCGCTTGATAACGTACTTACTTACATTACAATACGTGAATAACTAATGTGATACTGGTCGCGTGCCTTGGTAAATAAAATAAAGTATCTAGTATTTTATTTAGGTACATAGCTAGCGATTGAACATTGTTTATACCAACTACCCGAAGATACCTAACACGTTATTTATTTTGGCTTATTTATATGAATGAAATGAAAATATAACCTGTACCATATCAATCTGCCGCGGCTTTTAATAATTACGTTGGGGTCGACTTCTAATCTTTTGGATTTAGCTGAATATCAGTATTTTATCCAGTACGAGGTAATACGATACTCTTTGTAAGACTAGTTGTCAGACTTTCTGGCCCTGACTTCTTGTAACGACTGCCATAGATGTTCAAATGGCAATCGGGACCGACTTTTTAACGTGCTTTTCGAGGCACGAAGAAAGATTCGTAATCCACATCCACGGCCGGGCGGTTAGCATTGCTTAAACCTGCAAGATCGATCGGTTCGGCTTGGCCACGAGCTCCTCATAACCTGCACCATATAAAGTCTTTATTAAATTAACTGGCCTGTTTAATATAAAATGTAAATGAACTGCTCTTTTTATGTGACTTTCAATATGTATGATATGATGATTATATTTTATTCATTTCATTTGAAAAGATGGTGCACATGAGTTTCTCACCAGCTCTTCTCATAATGCAATACCCATCGGAGCTGGTACTTAGTTTGATTTTAATCTGATTCTAAACCGTTGGATTAAAATTAATTTAAGCCCCGGTTATTCAAATCATTGTAATTAGTATAATTTAGTTTTACTTATAATTTATTTTTATATCATTTGTTTGTAATATTTTGACGTGTTCAAGCGCCTCCTGGGGCCTATGAAAATAAATGATTTGAATTTGAATTTGAATAAAAATCGAACACAACTATCATTTATATTTGTTCATGTTAGCCATTTATACAATTTTATTAAACATTTAAAATTACACTATATTATTTTAAACTTGAAAACTAAATATATAACCATATTTGTTCATGTTATATTTAGAGCTACAAAAAACGTTTACTTGAAAATTGTAGAACATACGTTTACTTTGACGGTGACGTAAATATCAAACAATATTGCTCGAACCATATTACTTTGTAAACAGCTGGTCACAATCGATAGCCCCTTATTAGAAATCACCATACACACTATAATTGCAATAAAATATCTAAACAAACAGCTTAACACTTTCCCCTTGCGTCCGAACAAATACGCCCTCTCCGCAATATTTCTCTCATTCTCTATCTAAAAAATCCAATTTCGCATCCGTCTACAACACGTGACGCCCGAAAAAAAAACGCCGAGTCTGACAAAGCCGTCATAAAGTTCCCAAGTAATTCATAAACTGGGAAAGTGCCATTCCGCCTGTGCCCCGTCGATTCGTCCCGGACGACAGAGACCTATTAATTTTTACGATCCATTTAATTCTTTAACCTGGCGGAATCGATTTATAACAGTTTTACCGGAGATTTAACTGGAGTTGTAAAGCTTCTGTCGGTGTCTCGATACAGTATCGCATAGGTATCGGCACGCCATTCAACCGCCGGTGAGAATTGCTAATTGGATTTTCTACTTCATTTCGTATTGATAAAATGTGTGGCCATTGTGTGATCAGATACGAACGAGATGCTATTCCCGTAATAGATTGACTTCCAGTTACTATTCATTAGTTAAGTTAATAAAGAAACTCTTCGCGTAACTACATTTTTGTTTTCGAGGCAAACTAATTGTCAAAAGTATTTACAAGTAAAATAGTTTTGTCTCGATGGTCTAGTGGTTAGCGTAAGCGCTTTTCATCGCGAGGTGTCGAGTTCGATTCCCGGGTCAGGCAAAATGTTAATTGTGAACTTGCCGTCAGAAAATTCACAATAGAATTGTGCCCAGTGGATGGCGATAGGCTAACCCCCATTCCCATAGGATCTAAACAGGTGAAGTGTGGGTGTTGTACACCTCTGCCACACACTTCTGGGAAATATAAGCGTGATATTATGTTTTTAATGTATGTTAAATTACCCCAAAAACCATTTTAACAAAATTTTAAACAAAATGTGTCTGATTATTACCCACAAACAATGTCACAAGTCAGAACCCATTTCACGAAACACATTTTGATTAAATCACACATTGTACCTATGTCACGACTTCAAACGGTAGCCTTTATATTATTATGTACTACGAGAGTAAAAAAACTCTCTTTGTCATGGTTTTCTTTCAACATTCACATTATAACATTACTTGAAATAATGTAGATAATTTGAGTTGAAATGTAATTTAATAGTGTTTGAAGCTACAGATTCACTTTTATCAGAGAATAATAATATATCACACACACACACATATCTGCTTTGTCTGCGGTTTTTACCAACAGACGGAGTGTGTTTGTTGACATTGTATCGTCTTCATTAACCAAACAAATATTATTGAGTGATATATAAACTGAATACTTTTAGTAACATTTTTTGTCTCTTAAAATCTACATTACCCTCTAAATTACTAAATTAGCCGCCTAACTTTACCCGTAGCTGACTTAGTATTTTTTTGGTAAACAATTAAATTAAGATTTGCCTTACCTTTACCTAAATTTATACCACAAATGACTGAAACTTAAATCAAAGTCAGCACACATTAACAAACATAAACACAGATTATAAAACACATTATAGTTAGTGCAGCGATGTACAACGTGCATTTCGATCATAAATCAATGAGACTGCATTCACTTTACGCGTACACTCAGCTATTAGCACGACCCACTGCTTTTGCGGACCGTTTCATAAGCGGATCGTTCTACTGAAATGGAGAAATTTAATATAGATACAGGTATGTATTAAAATAAATGTTCCTAGAGTTGGTTTTACTTTGCTTTTAGTTTTATGTCTAGTTATACGTTATTGATGAACCAATAATAATAAACACCATTTTTTTTTTTATATGTTTGATTGGAGTTGATTCTAACAAGGGATTCACACATTACGTCAAATTAATATTACACCAGACAAACAAACATCACTAAACATAACCGCAAATGTACATGTATAATTAATTAGTGCCTCGATGGTACAACGTGCATTTCGATCATAAATCAATGAGACTGCAGCATTCACTTCGCGCGTACACTCAGCTATTAGCACGACCCTGCACGAATGCTTTTGTGAGCCAAAGCGGATCGCATTACTGAAATGGAGAAATATAGATACATGTATGTATTTAAATAAATTATTATTTTTTGACGCATAACTTTTTACATTTTTATTTCTATTTCTCTTTCAGCTGTACATAGGAAGGTAGTTTAGTAGGTTTTAGTTTTAGTATTATTTAATTTTTAAGGTTGTAAATTTTAATTTAAGATTGTTTCAGCAAAATAAATAAAATATTGAAAAATAAATGTAACTGAATTGGTTTTCACTTTGCTTTTGATTTTATGTCTGGTAATACGTTATTGATGAACCAATAAAAAAAAATCATGACATTTAAAAAAAAAAAAATTATAATTATATATGTTTAATACGAGTTAAACTTTCACAAGGGATTCACACATTACGTCAAATTATTATTAGACCAAACAAACAAACATTACTTAACATAAACGCAAGTCATCGGCTAATAGTGTAAACCACGTATATACATATTTAATAAATTGCAACTTTTTACCTTATAATAATGCATTTTAAGATCAAAATAAGCAGCGATAGCCGAGTGGGAGACCGTAGGACTGCGAAGTCAAAGGTCTCGGTCGGGTCAAACCCACGGCACACACCTCTGTCAAAATCGTTAAGATTCGCCATTTCGAAGATATGTGTGTATTTATCATATAAATTATCGCTCGCTAGCGGTGAAGGAAAACATTGTGAGGAACCTTGCATGCCTGAGAGTGCCTAAAAAGTGCTCAAGGGAATGTGAAGTCTACCAATCCGCACTTGGCCAGCGTGGTGGACTATGGCCTAACCCTTCTCATCATGTGAAGAAGCCCGAGGCCAGCAGTGGGACATGTATTAAATACAGGGCAGTTATTAAGATCAAAATTATCAAATTTTCAAAATAGAAATAGCAGGTGCCGTAAGCCGACGAAATGTACATGTATATTAGTTAGTGCATCGAGTTACAACGTGTATTTCGATCATAAATTAATGAGACTTCATTCACTTCGCGCGTACATTCGACTATTAGCACGACCCACTCCTTTTTCGGAACGTTTCATAAGCGGATCGAACTACTGAAATAGCGATGTGTGTATTGAAATAAATGATGGTGAAATTTGTTTTACAATACCCTCGTTATGTGACTGTTTAAAAGCAATTAATTAACAAATAAACATACTTGCTCTCCAAATCACGGAGGAAAATTCGTAATGTTAAGGATGGTCACCCATGCACTGCCTACGGCCTCGCGACCGCACAAAGATCACAAGACTATTTAACAATCCAACGGAATGACACTATTTTATAATTTCACTAGCAACCCGCCTTGCCTCGCTCCGGGTACTATGTAGTTCTAATTTGTGCATTTATCTATCTATCTATCTTCTATCTATACCTTTATAATTGTTCGCCCGACTGACTGATTCATCAACGTAAAGCCTAAACCGCTAGGGGTAGAAACCTTAAATTTTGCATGAAGGTTCCTTACATGGCGTAGGGGCGCACTAAGAAAGAAGGGATTTTTGACAATTCCATTTCGAAAGGGGTAAAATGATGGATGAACGGTTGTATGGAGGTCCGTCATTTTTGAAATTACAAGCTCGAAATTTCGTATGGTTAAACTTAAATAAAAATAAATGAATTTCAGTATTGGGGTTTTTCAAAATTGTATACCCAAGAGGGTGTATTTAAGGATTTTCAGTTAGAAGTGAGTTTACGCAAAAAATCAATAGATGGCGTTTGCCCGGGCGGTAAAAATAACGTTTGACGCGGGTAAAACCGCGCGGGGCATCTAGTTATACATAAAATTCGTTGCGTAGTTTAAATATCTAAGTATACACAGGGACAAACAGACAAGCATACAGCGGGACTGTTTGGTAATATTTGTGTACCATGTATAATATTCATTTGACGTCAATACAAACATCAAAATATATAAAATTAAAGTTAAACTTAACTAATTAAATTATAATAGCAATTTGAATTAAAATCAGTCCAAGTGCCAACTCCGATTGGTATTGCATAATGAGAAGAGCTGGTGAGAATCTCATGTGCACTATCTTTTCCAATAATTCATACAATATTTGTTTGTTTTATTACAATAATTCTATTTTAAGTTGTAGCAACCAAAATAAAATGGCTATACTTCGATATTCTGTTTATAGTGTCATTCATGCGATTTATTTCAATTCAGAGTACTGTCACGAAGTCAATCTTGCTAATGCACTTTCAATACATTTGTCAAATAATAAAATAGTATGTCCTTTCGTTGTATCATTTCAGTGACTTGCTTATATTCTTATTTGTATAATATATGTCACAACACAACTCACAACCAGATTGATTGCATTAAATGCCCAACGCGAAGATCGACCGGTCGATCAATCGATTTATAGATTCTTGTGCTACATTTTATTCATCCATAAATATATTTCATCGGACCCAGTTATAGAAAACATTACACTTTTGCTACCCCGAAGGATCTTGTAGAGGTATTTTATTATCCACACTTCACAATCACCGTGTTACAGGGGGTGAGCCAATCGCTATCTTAAAGGTACAAGTCCCTTCTCCGTGCTGTTACTGAAAAAAAATAAAAAATAAAAATAAAAATATTTTATTCTCCCAAACAATTAAAATACAAATATAAATAATAGCAACAATAAAACTTATTTCTAGTGTATCTTAGGGGCTATACAAAAAACTGTAATTGTGAGACTGGTGCCTAAACTAGATACAACAGTTTGTATCTGTATTTATAGGTCACCAGGAAACCCACGCAACCAGTAAACACGAGTAAAAACGAGTACATTATATTACTATTTTATATAAACAAAAAGAAACAAACTACAAACTACATTATGAACACAGTTTTAAATGATGATAAATTACATAAAACTTCATACAAACAATCTGACAATTTCTGGATAGAGATAACCCAACCTTTAAGCATCGACGCATTTTTCTTAAGAAAATATTCAACAGTACGAAGAAGTCTCGAGAAATGTGTACCCGTATAAGACAAATATAACAGTAAAACTTGGTTGTAATATTTATCTGGCTCTGGAAACACGCAATGTTTCCATGTATCCATAATCTATCGACTAATATATAAAGTGGTTGTTTGTTTGTTTGTTCTCAATGTAAATTGGTGTGGAGATGGTTCAAGTCCTCAGAAATAATAAAGGCTACTTTTAACCGTCGAACCACGCGGTTGGAACCGTGCGTAGGAGCTAGTAATACAATAAAGCTGAAGAGTTCGTTTGGTTGAACGCAATGATAACAGAACCTACTGATCCGAATCAAATATATTTTTTTTGCATAGCCTATTTATAGAGCAAAACTATAGGCTACTAACTATTGACCGTGGCTCCGCCCGTGTGTTAGGTATGTAGATAAAAGTAGCATATGTTCTTCCTCAGGTCTTGAACTCTCTCCACACCAACTAAGCATCCTAATCGTTTCAGTAGTTTAGCCGTGAAATCGTAACGGGCAGACCGACAAATAAACAAGGGTGAGGTTAAACATCACGGTAAAAGCAATAAAAGACAGAGCAGTAATCACACATTTAGTGAAAACGGCAACAACACTACGGGAGCAGAGAATAAAGATATAACGCGAGTGAAACCGTGGTTAATATTGGATTAAATGAAACGAGTGGATGAAACCGCGGGTAATAGCCAGTTTGTAATATTTTTACAAACAAAAAAGCGTGAAAACAGTCCTTTTGTCCGTAAACATTTCACACACGTATAACCGTTTGATTTGCCCGTCAATCGCGTAAACTGTAAATTGATGTCAGCAGCGCGTGACACGTTTTGATACTGATTTTATAAATTCGGCCGTGTTTTGTTTTGTGTCGTTCTATATTCAAATGGTGTACTGTTTTGTTTTTTTTATTTTACAGGTTTTCACGTGCAAAAATATTATTAACTTGAAAAATGTATCACACATCAAGCTTGATTATGTTTTTTTTTTTACTTTTGGGCCATTGTTTTAGGCCATTATTTTATCTTGTAACAGCTACCTATTAGATTCTCGAAAATTGTACTTACCTCAAAAAAAAATAGTTTTCTGTTTAATGATCAAATATTGCAAAAAAACAGGACATGAAAATAATTACCAGCTCATTATTTTCAAATAAAGTTGCAGAAGGGTACAAAACTCACCTATAAAATAAGATGAACAATTATTCTTCCAAGAAAAACGTTTCAAAAATAAATAATAATATAACAAATAAAGATCTAAGGCAGAATCGGGTAAAAAATGCGATAATATTTCCGAACGTTTCCAAGATCAAAGATAGTCCGTGACTAAATACTGGCCATTTCTCAAGAGCAACCTACTGCCTGAATATTTATTCGAATAAAGAAGAAGCAGACATGAGGTTGTTCCAAAGAGATAAGACATAAGCCTATGATAAGCGGCCGTGGCGCAATGGATAAGGCATCGGTCTTACGATCAGGAGATCATGGGTTCGAATCCTGGCCTGGCCACCATGGACGTGAACTTCCTCCTAACACAAGCGAAATAAGCTTAACTAGAGGGGGTTAACAAGAATACTAGTAATTTGTATTGAGAGAAAAGATTGTAAAAAAAAAACCTTTTTGTTATTTATTTAGATTGTTCAAATATTTTGGTGTATAATAAAAAGAGGTTGAATGAGTCACATCAAAATCCCGAAACAAACTGTTTAAAAAAGTTTGATTTAATTTTATATTTAAAAAAATCACAAGTTGTTTGTTTTAATTCCAAAGTCTGTTTGTACTAAACTGTTTGCAGGTAAGATGGAACATGTAATGTGTAGCCAGACGAGGGGTTTGCACAAATAAGATGGAACGTATAGCCAGAGCTTTATTCGCAAAAAGTGCGTGTACTTTGATTCGTCCGTACGTCAAATTGTTATTCATATAAACAGAAAATGCATTTATCTCACAGATATTTCCTAGTAGGTTAAAATATAACGGGATCATTACATACCATAAAATTGCAAATTTGGCATGTCTGTACATTGAAGATATCTAACAAAAATTGCTGCGAGTGGTCTTAATAACAGGAGTAGAAGCTAAAATGTTCATACGCGTATCTCGCAAAATCTTCTGCATGGAATTGAATGCGGTTTTTTACAGTTGTGCAGCTGGAAGTCTTACTTAAAAACTGGTATATATTTTATTCCTAAGAGGGCAAATTGGTGGGTGAAACTGACTATGAGAGTTACGTCGATTTGAAAGGAAACTGTATAAAATTCTGCTTATAGGTTCCTTACATGATATAAATTAAGATATATAATAGTTTGGAAATATCTCTCCTCAATTTTGAAGGAAATATTGAATTCCACGCGGATAAAGTCGCGGACAACAGCTAGTTCTAAATAATAATGTAAATACAGGTAAGAAAGAATGAGAAATATTCAGTTAACAGCTCACGGCACTGTTAGCCTGCCATTATGCGACATCAGGGGCAGTATTTTTATTTGAGTCATAAAACTATCCTAGCTAAATTAATTTGATAAAAGGAAAAGCTTGTTAGATTCTTTATTGCGCCATAACGTGGCTACTTATTATGGTAGTTTACAGGCGAGTCAGAGTCGTGGGCTAGATCCTATTGTATTTTTTTTGATGATTCAGAAAGAAGCTAGGTAGTGCTTTATAATTGAGAAATATGCTAAACGATCTATATACGTTTTGTAGAATATCTACCATGTACCAGTGATAGATAACAATTTGTTTGGTTTGTGCCCGAAGTATAGAGAGTCCTTTAAAATACAACAACGGTATATATACCAAATAAAAGTTAAGTACTGCTCTATAGATACATCTGTAACATGCATAACATTGCATAACAAGGCATACAATCTGAAATATTCACTAAGCCATCAACTTCCACACTAACTAAACCAAATATTGAATTCACAAAACACAGAACCAATTCTAGTAATCAAAACCGATCGCTCGAATCAGCGAGTTTGTGGCGCATGCATTCAAATCATAAATCAACGGGATAGCCTATTACTTTGTGTGCTCAGCCATTAGCAAGCCTCCATGGTTCTATACGCCGATGTAAGCAAGCCCTAACTTGGTTACTCCGATGGTGTAAACTTGGGAATACTGATAGCCAAGTTATAGTTGCAAAAGCGAAGATTATTAGAAGTGTTTACTCTTGTCGATATGTCGTCTAAGGATGTTTGTGCATAAGTTTAGATTGTTTTGAATGTAATCACAACTTTTACACATGCACACAATTATGCTCGCGGTTGAAAGCAAGCGGCAGTGTCAGCGCCAAACGTATTTTAACATATTTTTATACAAAAAATATGCGTGTACAATCGCGGTGCCTGCGCGAGCATCTTTTTTGTATGAAAATATGCCATCACGCTGTGCTCCGGTACGCTCCGGTCCTTGTCAACAGCGACCTTTATATTTTGTTGTTAGTAACAATCGTTGAGGTACTATTATGGCATATTTTTAAAAGGTTCGCAACTGAGAGCATAAACCTGCTAACCTTTTTGCGTCTTTTTAAAACTTGCAAAATAAATATGCACATATTTTATTGATGACTGTTGTCACATAGTTTCTAAATATAATAAAACCTTTCTATAAAACAATGGAAAATAGTAGGTAGACATTTTTGTTTCTGGCCATAGAATCAATGAATGAGCTTTTGAAGATTTGAATACTATGAATAGAACGTTAGTCACCACAAAATACCAACCATTGTTCAACCAAAAATAATAAAAACAAAATACTTCTAAATCGTCGACAATTTTTGAAAAAGTAAGCCTTTTTGAATAAAAAATAAATAACCCCCAATGTTCCCGCACCTCTAAAACTTTATCTGAATTTTTACGAATATTCAGTCGCATTCGATTTCTATTGTCTAAAACAAGGTTCATAGTCACAAAGGTCCCCATTGTGCACACATACAAGTTATGACTGATGGCGGAAAATCAATTTCCATCGACCCTTGACGTCTCACTTACTGTGCCCCCTCCCATGTACTGCGCACTGATCTAGCTGTTTTTCACCTTCGTTACACCCGTCAAAATAACAATATGATGATAAATTTGCTAGCTCATATTAGAGGAAATCATCTAATGTGAATTTAAATACGTTTCGAAGTAAGGGTCGCGGAATAAATGTGCGTGACTCTTTGATTTAATCGCTTACAAAATTTATTCAGTCGAGTACAACCACTCGCTAGGGTTACGCAAACGTTAGTTAATAACCCGAGAGTATGGTTACTTGAAAGTTTTAATTGTTGAACGTTTATCGCTGTTTTAGTGTACGACTTTACGATCATAATTGCTATTTCGTGTTTTGATAACAGGGTAGTATTACCGGTGGTGTAAACTGTACAAAGTTTCAATAGACTATTAGAATAATTTGCGTAATAGAATATGCTTTTCGGTTGACTTTTATTGTTTTCATTTTAACCTAATAAGAAAGGTTGGTGACATTTTAACACGCTCTTTACGATTGACCCCATGGCAATAACTTAGCATTATAGTAAGTTTAAAAAACAAACTAAGACGAAAAACTACAAGCATCAACACGGCCATTGAAATGTTTATCCCTTAACAAAGCGCTTCACATTCTCCGGACGTTACCACCATTTGTCGCCCTTCTAAGTTTGACACAAACTTGGTCGTAGGGAAGAAAAAAGTAAATATTTTACGGGCCCTAGTTGCACCCTTGTTGGTGGAATCACGCGTCGCTTGCGCGTGTTTTCACGAAGATGGATCATTGGTACGCGCGACAAGTAATGCGGCAGACGGGCGATTAGACCGTTGCGTTTGACTCGCAAAATTATTGTTACGCGAGGATTTTCTTGACTTTATTACAATTAATTTTTTTTCATCGCCTATAGCTTACTTATACGGGACGGACTTTATTCGATTATTTCGTTTAAAAAAAAATATCAAAAGAAAATCGAATATGTTGTTATATATAAAAATGTGAAAACTTATTTTATAACCAATTTTTTTAACCAGTGGAACACTGACTACGTCTATAATTAGTATTTTAATTTTATGCCCCTATGCAGTATATTTTTTTCTTTTAAAATATAATATTTTTTGCAGGTAGGTGAAAAAGACAAAAGATTTGAGATTTGGTTACAGACTGCTGCCGATGTGAAACAGAACAGGGCTGTGTTAGTTTTGTCTTGCTCACTAGAGGTTGGAGATTTCTTCTGCTGATGATCAGGTCTCGGGTTCGATTTCTGGACTGCGCTAAACTATATTACTTGGGATTTTTTCATCAGAAAATAAATAATAGTAGCACAGAGTGAGGATAGCGACCGTTAAATGGCGATAGGCTCTATTACATGAGATTTAAACCTAATTAATAAAACTTAGGTAGTTTTATACACTTCAAGTCTGTACCCACCCCATAGCGTTCGCAGACGTGATACCTTTTTTTTTATATACCTATATATACTTGTAAATGCCTGATGGATACCACTGATCCGGCCTAACTAGGTCTGTCAGCGAGATACCACCAATTGTAAGAAATGTGTTCTGTTGCAGCGTTCATCCGCCCGTCTGCAATAACGCCGCTCCCTCGAAGATGGATCATCGAGACGGCGGGGGGCTCGCGATCGCGATAAACCGTCGCGATATGGAAAACTACGGAATGTGAGCACCTAGCGATGCAGCTCCTACATTTGTTTGTTGAATGTTGTTTCGCACCTGTAGATACAGGGGTGAAACGAGTTGTGTTGTGTGTACAGACTGCTGCAGACGTGGTGCACGTTTCTATTTTTATTTGCATTTTTAATACAGTTTATGTGTTGTTTGGTTTATTCTTGTCCTTGTTCAGAAAAAGTAGAAATGTCATTACCATGATCATGAGCCATTCATTCTGTTTAGCTCTATTTTATTAAAAGTAACGAAATTCTAGACTCATTTTTGTACAAAATCATTGACTGTAATATTGAAATACAGAACGATAAAAGAGGTTTTTCTTTAAATACAGGGTGTAAATGACATTGCGATGTAGCTAAACAGAGTGAGTGTGATTAAGTACATGATTCTGAGATCCTGGATGCAAAAACTCTTCACCGGAAATGAACAGACGTAATGCACGTTTCTATTTTTATTTGCATTTTTAATACAGTTTATAAATGTGTTATTTGGTTTATTCTTGTCCTTGCTCAGAAAAAGTAGAAACGTCTTGAGTTAAAATAACGTTAGAATTTTAAGACAAAGGTTTCGGCTATAAATCTCATTTTAATTCCGGTAAAAATGTATAAAAACACGTCTGAAATATCTACAAAGAGTGTAAAACAACGAAAAGATCGAGCCACTTAATAAGTCAACATTGTCAAGTATCAACTCATAGCTGTACTGAAAGCTAAGTAAAGAAACTTGTTAACATAACCCGGCAATCTAGGCCATCTGCCTCGACATAAAACTAAGAAATAATGGGCTATTAAACAACGCCTGCACTTACTCCAAGTGCTTTATTAAATTAACGTAATTAATTTTCGTTAATGGAGGTTTATTTACTACTACTAGTGACTTGAAGGTAAAAAAATTGTAAATACATTCGAAATACTACCTTTTTGTTCAATAGTAATAGTTTTAGCGCCGTGTGCAAACGTTCCACTACTAGGCATGGGCTTTTTCTCACGATAACAAGGTTTATTCCATTGTCCAAACGAAGTGTGGCTTGGTAGACTTCACATACCATCAAGCATACTTGTAATCAGATACAAAAATATCTAAAACTATTATTTTGTTTATACAATACTTTACAAAAACACTGTCTGAAATGCATAAAAATATTATTTGAGGCCGAAATTGTTAAGTAAGTGGTAAGTTTGCTTTAGACACATGCATTTTTCTCCGACGTCTTGTAAAATAAGTTTGGGCTTTAGCAAATATTAACATTTACTTAAGGCATTTTCTTTTCCCCTCGGTCTGCTTAACGCCCCTCTGCAACAAACTTAAAGATATTTTGCATTAAGATATCCGAAAATATTTGAAGTAACTTTGAGATTACAACAACTTGTTTATTAAAGTCTGCTGTTCAGTTGGTATTTATTTTTGTATCTTATATATAAAATGATATGGTGCGTGATGATGCATAAAATACTGATTTCCTTATTAAATTATGCTATCGACAATTAAAATAGTAGTGTAATTCAATTTATACGCTAAAATAAATAATAGTACAGAGCTAGATGACGAAATTTTCTTAGATATTGATTTATTAAACCTATAGAAACAGATGGAAAAATAATCAGAGATAGGAAACATCGAACAGTGAAATGATATTGTCCCTAACTTAACGGTAGATATAGAACCACATAAAATTACAATAACAACCGCACGCCTCATGCCCCTATTCATGGAAAAGTTTCCAAAGCGACGCGATGCCAAAAGAACACACACTTAAAATGGCATTATCTTCTTATTTTTATATTAAACTTGAACTGAGAGGAAGTCCTGTAATCGCCTTAGTCTTTTCATCATTCGGAAGCAGATGTCGCCCCCTTCGATGTGCCTCCAGATTTTTACCCAAACTTTCCAAATTTTATTGCAATATTGTTTCAAAGTCTTATAAAATCTTTGGGGAAGGTTTTTTAACAAACAATGTTTATTTTAATGGTTTACTCAGAATTAAGGCTAGAATAATTTGCAATGAAATTTAAAAAAAGTAAAGTTGAAAATGAATATAAAAAAAAAAATAGAATGAAAAGAGCCAAAAATATTAGTAGTTTGCCACTGTTAAATTAAGTTAAAAATGAATACATATATTATATTAAGATAATCAAAATGTTGAAATTAAATTATAATACAATAGGTACATAACTTAATCGATATACCTAATTGCCAAATTGCTAGTATTGCCACTGGCTGCTGAAGATCAATTTTATTGAAACTATACCCTTTTCAAAAGATTGAAGCATCTCAAATTCTCAATGTACGAAATGCCTTGATGAAAATTACTTTTTTACTACATTCTTAAATAAAAGCGATCTTAATAAAAAATAAATAAAAAGCTAATCAACGATATTGAAACCTTATTTGTTAGTCTTTAAACATACGAGCCATTCATTCTGTTTCGCTCTATTTTATTAAAAGTAACGAAATTCTAGACTCATTTTTATACAAAATTATTGACTGTAATATTGAAATAGGTACAGATCGATAAAAGAGGTTTTCCTTTAAATACAGGTTGTAAATGACATTGCGATGTAGCTGCTTTGTAAACAGAGTGAGTGTGATTAAGTACATAATTCTGAGATCCTGGATGCAAAAACTTTTCACCGGAAAATTCATGGTTTTTCCAAAGATAATTTTCAGTTTATTTCAAATCAAACGGGAATTAACGCGATCATGTATTATTTACCTTTTAGTCTTGACGTTTCGGCAGACAGATTACACTGGCCGTGGTCACGAGCAGACTGGTTCTAGCAGCGTGCCGTCTCCATTCGTGAGGGCGATGATTATCCGTCTACCCTCACTTCTTGACTTTTACATTTTAAAGCCCAGTACACACTACACTGACCGTGTCCGGATTTGCAAATTTCGCCGACTGCGACTCAAAGCGAGGTTTTGCTCTTGTAATCACTGGATTTTACGCGGTAGACAATTTATAACCATCTTCCCGATTGAAATTTTGATGTTTACGAATTTCAATCGCTTCACGCACTACTCTTGAGTAGAAATGGCGATCGGTGGAGAGGACTTGTGGTCGATGGAATTATATCCGGTGATTAGTGCCTGATTCGAGTATATGCTCTGCAATCGCCGTTTTGTTGATCTGAAGGTTCTTGACATTATGCAACGCGTAAGTCTAAAAGTATATATTATTTTCAGTTTTCAAGGTTTTTGGACTGGTCAACAATGATTATATTATCAACAAACAGATAAAACTTTGTAAATAAAAATACAAATCCTTAAAACTTTAACAACATAACCTCAATAAAATTACAGATGAAGCGAACAATCCTATTCGATTTCCACTAGGTATCGATATTATACCGATACCCTTTTACTATCGAATAAAGCTTTCATCTTTCGGACATTCGAAATTGGCATTTCGTATAATGATATCGGCCGCTCTTTTACATACTCCGCGCATTGACTCTTTATTACTTTTGTAAGAATTTACTTTTTGAAATTTATTCAAACGTAATATGGGAAATATTTCATATCTCCTCAAATCTTGGATGAAGGATAGTACTGGATAAGGGAATGGCGTGGTCAACAGCGAGTCAGAGAATTTCGGCACAGTGTGGCGACAGTGCAAATTAAATTACCCTAGTTTTTGGATAAATTTGCCAAAATATTAAGATATATTATTTACTAATTCCAAAATGAAAAATGTATTTATTTTATGAAAATAAAACAGATATAAAGAACAATTGTTCGGTTTATTGAACATATTGCGTGATGTACTGTTATGTTAATACTGCATAGGTAATGACTGAATTTAAGTCGATCAACCAATGTTGGAAGTTTCACATCTGGCGTTTCAGCTGCGTGTTTTTGAACAGTCACTGCTGGCATCATAGTATTGAGTTTAGTAGACACATACTCTTGGCTACTCGTTGACGGCATTACTATGCTAGCTCATCCACTGCTTCTTTTGCCTGAAACTGTAAAATTTTTAATAGTTACTTTACGCAAAAGTTTAAATGGATGGCGTTTAACATACTTTCTAACTCACGCACGGGGACGGGCAGTTACGGCTGCCACAGGTAAAAACGTGAGGATCAACGAATCCCACAGAGCAAAAGTCACGGACCATAGCTAGTTTTATTAAAACGAAATCAAATATTCAAGTCTATATTGCACGTAAAATCCTTAGGACCGTAAAAAACGTAGATTTCCTTTCAGTGTTGCGCATCAATTCAAAGTATCTCAACTTGACTATACCCAAATATTGTAATATATATAAATAAATAGCCCCCTATAATACTCAACTGAAAATACTCAAATAATAATTAATATTATATATACACGCTGTATATAATGTATCCTACAGGTTAAATATTAATTTACCTGTGTGGCACAGCATTCATTAACAAAAGAGTTACTCTCTTTTTTTAATAATTCATGTCGTCCAAAATGTCTGCTACAAACTTAAGAGAATTTACTCGGAGCCCAATTTGTTCGTCCTGTAGCTTCAATCCACTTCGGATTTAAATCAATATTTTCCGGGAAACTGTTATGCAATTAAGATATTGAAACTGACTAAAATACTACATGATATATTTATCATAAGAAATGCAACATAAAATTTTACCCACAATTTTGGGGAAAAAAATATGGAAGTCTTGACAACATCTAACAATATTTTATAGTAGGTTATGAATACTAAAATTTAATATTTTAGATGATTTTGTCGATCAAATTTTAAACAAACATAGTTCACACAAGATAAAATCATTGAAAATACAACCTGGCATATGATTCAAAGGCCAAAATGTGTTATACTTACGAGTGGAACGATAATTCAGGCAGCTTTCTTCTACTATCACTTTTACATCCTAAAACACTACACCGCACCATATTTCCTACAATAATGCTTAATAAAGACACTATTGTTAAAAAATTGCTAATATTTATCAGGTTTCACGTAACTTTTATAGCTTTAAACTAACTAAAATATAAAAATACCAAATTATTTTGCCAGCGTTGTCAAATATGTCAAGTTTGATTGATAAAGATTTGAGCAAACCTCAAGGTTTGCTCAAAAACCCGACACGCATGGCGAAACAAAAAATCTTATCACCTGTCTTGTTTTTTTACACAAAATTGGCGTAAGTTTATCTTTGTCTTGTGTGAGGGAGATCGAAGCTATCAGTCGTCTATACTATTCTCTGTCTACGCCTCAAATGATATTTATAAATGTTGGAATGACATTCAGGTGTCACTTTAGTTACATTTACACTAGAGCCGATTTGATTTGTACCTTCAATTGAATCAAAAAAATGCACTGTTTATAGAAAGAAAGAAAGAAAGAAAGAAACGTTTATTTTAGCAAACCTTAAGCTTGAATCACTGTACTCTTGATACTTGAATCACACTACAAAAATGTAATTGATGTGCCAAAAAAGGTACACACCTCAGCATACTACTGCAGCACATCAGCACTACAGCGCTGGTATTCTGGTGCGCCCTGATTACGAGTAAGATAGTGCGACATTCGTCCTAATGATGACAAATTTCACAAATTTCACAGCAGAACAATCTTTTTAATATTCCTAGTAAGTAAAATTGCAGAGAAATACTAAAAAGGCTTATTTAGTGCATAATAGATGACATTCCCATTTGATAACTGACTAAACGTCCAATATAATTTTAACATTACCAAAGTCGACTAGAGTTCATACAGCTATTCTCACACAGACGTTTCTGGTTTGAAGATAATAACGGAGACCCACTATTATGAAAGTAAGTACACTTATTAAAAACAATTCCAACAGCATAGTAATAAGAAGATCGTAAAAAATCCTGTAATAAGGTCACCAATAATTGGCAACACCAGCATTTCGGACAATAACACGCCTATCTATATTCGGTTAGTAGCTGATAACTTATCTACCAACAAATTGCCCTGGATAATTCATGGAGGTTGCCAGGTGACAGGGGTCCGCAATTCAGTTCTAAATTATGTGCATACATTTTATACATCCTTATATCTATTGTACGAGAAAAAAACCCCACATGTTTGTTTGTATTCATTATTTTGAAAGCATTATGTTGTCCCTAAGGACGTAAAAGGGCCTGTATTTTTGTTGCACGATAGGTAATGAAATGGATCGATTGTTTATATTCATAATATTTGTATGGAAAATGAAATTGGATCTCCATGAACATGATCGTAAAATTTGGCCATTTTTGTAATGGAACGTTGGTTAGGAAAGTGGGTTTAATAAATAAAGGCAGTTACTTTTATTATTATACCGCTGAAAACTGACCGTTATGTTGACGATATTGCTGCGGTTTTTTACTGGACATAATTTGTGTATAAAACCAGATTATTACATTAACGAGGTGAATATCTACTTTTGTTTGTCCTAAAATGAATTTTGAAGCATGTGCCTATTTTGAGTTTCGCTTGCAATGTTGTTTCAGTTCATCATTTAGTATAGACACACATACTCTTCATTAATAATGTTCAAGACTCTTTTTTTATATGCAAAGGCAACTTTATAATATTACCGGTAATTATGAAAAGTCAAATAAAGCTTGAAATTAAACCACCTTTTTTTCTCGGATTGATTTTACCTTATCATTGAGTAGTGACAAGCAAGTTCCTCCCTCAAAGGACAAGATGAATGTGATGACAGGCGGGTTTAAAGATCCTTATATACCAAATAGTGATGTTACCGGTTATCTTTCAAGAATGGTTCATGATCTATACTAATATTATAAGGCTGAAGGGACTTATGATCCAATTTATGTTTTTCTTTATAGCAAAGCATCAATGATATGTTGCAAAATCACCATGGAAGCAGAGTAGTAAGATATAACGCAGGTAAAACTGCGGTTATAGAGTCCACGCAGACAAAGACGCGGGTAGCAGCTAGTAATGCATAAACTATACTGTAACTAAATTAAAACTTCTTAAGATACTATTTGTTGTGCTTGAAATTTACAACAAAAGAACTATTAAAAAAAGAAAACTTAAATAAACATCTTAATTTTCGGGCGTTACATAAAAAATAATACCCTACCCCAGTTAGGTTGTGGGCTGAGACGAAAGGCTTTTTAAAAAGGAACAAGAGGTGTGTTCCGCTTGAAGAGCAGTGCAAGACTAACTTTATTTAATATCAAATATTATAAGCTAAGTAACCTAAACAAAGGATCATTATAATCTTAATGCTTCCTGTTATCGTAGTACCAGGAAGTTACATGTAATGTTATCTTTATTACCTAATTACAATGGAGGTTATTGTGTTATAACCTTGTTACGCTTATATAACTCCTCCCCCCTTAAGATGGAGGCGCGTCGAAGGCTGCGACTGAAGTTGGAGTGTTTCAGCTTCAGGTTGTTGCAGGACTGAAGTATGCGCCGATCTGGGTATCCACCAAAGTTTGTATACTGCCACTCCGATTGCTGTTGCGAGTATTAGGATGTACAGGACTATTGATGACCAGCTAGGTGTGTTTGAAATGAATACTGGATCCATAATGGAGTCTTTGATTTCTTCAGATTGCTGTAAGGCTTTCTTCAGGTTGTCTAGTTCTATGTTTTCCAGCTTTATTTTAATAGGTAAAGCTTTCGGTGTTTGATGTGCGCGTGGTAACGGTATTGTTTCCTTGATGTTAATGTACCGCTGATGTGTTGTTAGAGTTCGGTCCATAATTTGTACTTTGCAGTTATTGTTTGTTGTTATCAGGAAAACACCTTTGTTACGTTGGTATTGTACATCATTGCCGCAGATGGTTTTGATGACTTCTTCTTGTTTCATGATGACTATCCAGCTGTTATCTTCGATTTGCTGTATTATGTTGTCTTGAAAGGTTGCAGTTACATATGTACAATTGTGTGGCTCTTGATGTTGTATGAGTTGAGCTATACAATCAGTTGAGTGCAGCAAGGGCTGCCATTCCAGGTGCTTGCAGATGACTTCATCTTCTGCTATCTTGTTGCATGACTCGTGGGGATAAGCGAACTCATTATTGCCCAAGATAAGGTAAGGATTTTTAGGTATAAGGATTGTGTTATTATTGTTAGGGATGGAATATAGATGTAGGAGGTTATAAGGTTGTTCTGCAACTAGTGGTATATCCAATATAAAGTTAATTGTTTCATTAGTACTATAAGCTCGTACTGTAATAGCTTTTTCCCAAAGTTGTATCTTGTTTATGTTTGGGGCAAAAGCCAAGTATGCGCTGATTTCATTCTGGATGCTATTTAACTCCTCTATTAAATACGAAGGGTCGATTATGCTAGGGTGCATCTTTTCAAGATGTGCAAATGTTAGTGCGTTTTCTAGCGTGTCTAATCTATCGTAAAGCTGTTGGAGCGAAGTTTCTATGCTATAAAAGATGCTCATAGTTATGTAGTTATTTTCAAATTCTGTTTCTTGAGTTGAATATTCTTCGATAGCTTTAAATATTGTTATCTGGTTATCATTGATGTTCTTTAAATTATTTTCGTACTGTTTCATGAAATCTTGCATGATGCTAATGGTCTTTTTCTGATTGACTCTATCGCTACTGAGCGATGCTTTAATTGATTTTATTTCGTTTTCGAATTTTGTAGCGTCATTTTGATCTAAGTTTCCTGTGATGGCTTTTACTATGGTGCCTAAGCCGTTTATAAGTCCTCGTTTTTCTCTATATCCTAGTCTATAACCTATGGTGTCTAGTCCTAAATAAACTAACTTACTTTCTATCGTATCTATACGGTACTCTATTTGTTTAGTAGTGGACTTGGTATCTGTTGAACTGTTTTGTTTTAATTTAAATGTATAATAGTTTCTACAAATTTCTAGGAAGATTTCTCTTAATTTAGTTGTATTGTAAATTACTGCTAGGTGATATGTATCTACTTGGTATTGGGCTTGAGCTTCCGTTAATACTAAGATCCCATTGTGGTTATCTATTGGCTGTATGACTGCTGTGGCAGCGGTGAGGTAGAGCACTGCGCAGCAGGCGATGGCGTTCCTGAAACATTTTCAGGGCGCCTTAGTAAGCGGAAGTGAACTCTTATTGATTTTGCGTTCACATGTTTGCCTACTATTTCCGCTATTTGCTCTGGGTGTATGCGAGTTATTGTATAAGGGCCTAAGTATTTGGGCTCTAGTTTATTGCTCCTGGCTGTCTTTGCTACCTGTTTATAAACTGAATCTCCTACTTTGAATTGTGCAGTTTCTTTATTTTTATTGAATCTTTCTATTATTTGTTGTTTATCGATTGTTATTTTATTATTTATTAGTTTTTGTGCATTTTCCATTATTTGCTTGTGTTTAATTACGTATTCCTGGTAGAATTCTTTAGGACAGTGTAATTCTAGTGGGTTTCTGCTATCAGTGTGTCCGTAAAGTAATTCAAATGGTGTAAAACCTGTTGAGGAGTGTATTGTATTATTGTAAGCTATAATGGCGTATTTCATTAAATTTGTAGTGTCGTCCTTGTCTGTTATTCTTTGTAATCTAATTATTTCTGCTAACGTTGAATGTAGTCTTTCTATTGGAGAATTTGAATTTGGATTGTATGGTGTTGTGAAGTGTATGTTTATGTCATGTAATGCACATATTTCTGTGATTACTTCGTTATCGAATTTTGTATCGGAGTCCGTTGTGATTTTCTTGGGTACTCCTATTACTGAGAATAAACTTAACAAAGCTTCAGCGATGTGTATGCTGTTTGCAGCGTTAAGAGGTATTGCTTGTGCGTATTTTGTGAAGTTGTCAATTATAGTAAGGAAGGTTATACTTCCGGTGCTGTATAAATCCATAAACATGTGCTCCATTGGTCTATGTGGTGTATCTGTTAAGGATAGAGGTAATTTTAATGGATTGCGTTCATATTTGCTTTTGAGGCAGCTGTCGCATTTGTTAATGAATTTTTGTATAGAAGCTAACATATTAGGCCAGTGGTAATTTCTATGTATGTGTTTATATGTTTCTTGTATACCTCTATGTATGGTTTTTCCTTCGTGATATTTCCTTATTAAGTCTGTTTGTTCGGAAATATTTTCTATTAATGTTACCCTATTCATGCATCTAATTAATTTTGGTCCACGATTGCTGAATATTGATTTATATACTTCACAGAATAGTGGATAATATTCTTCGTAGTGGAAAAAACAATGGAAAATTCTATCTGCAATTGTATTTTCTTTAAGGAATTGTATTATTTGTTCTTTTGTATTGTTAATCGGAATCCATACGTCTTTTATTATAGTTTTACCTTTTGATCTATCATCTATCCTGTAAGTGTCTCCGGGTGTTTTTCTAATGTGAAATTGTTTTAATTGTCTGTCTATAGCGTCTTCTATTTCAGGGATTTTTACTATAGTCGTTTCTGTTTGGCTTTCGAGGGTCTGGTTTGTATTTGTTGGTTGACCCTGACTTTCCTGTGGATGGTTTATGATATCAGGAGTAATGGGTAAGTCTAATAGCGTTCGAATGTCTATGTTTGTCAAATCTACGTCATCGTTTGATGTACTAGGTTGATTGTTTTTGCTAACCTCATTATGGTGTATAATTTGAACTCTTGAGAGCGCGTCTGCATTTGTATTGGCTTTTCCTTTTTTATATTGTACATCGTAGTTGTATTCTGCTAATCTTAGGCGCCAGCGTGTTAGCTTTGAGTTTGGGTCTTTTATAGACATTATCCATGTAAGCGGGCGATGGTCTGTATAAATAGTAAATCGTTTACCATAAAGGTAAGGGCGAAAATATTTAATAGCCCATACGATGCTTAACAGTTCTTTTTCAATAGTCGAATATCTTTGTTCTGTTTCTGATAGTGTACGTGAAGCGTATGCTATTGGTTTATCTGAGCCTATTTGTCCCTGGGATAATACTGCGCCTATGGCTACGTCTGATGCGTCTGTAGTAAGAATGAAAGGTTTTTCAAAGTCCGGGTATTGAAGTATTGGTGCATTAATTAGTACTTCTTTGCATTTTTCGAATGCTTGAGTGTATTCTGGTGTAAACAGTATTTTGCTACCCTTTTTTAAACATTTTGTAAGTGGTTTTGTCAATTTTGCGAAGTCCTGAATGAACTTTCTATAATAGCCTACTAAGCCTAAAAAGGACTTAATTTCTTTCTGAGTTTTTGGTAGAGGGAACTTTTTAACTGCTGCGATTTTATCTTCATTTGGCTGAAGGCCTTTGTCTGTCAATGTGTGTCCTAAGAACTTGACTTGTTTCTGTAAAAATTCGGATTTATTTAGTTGAATTTTAAGGTTGTGTGTCCTGAATCTATTGAATACTTGTTTACATTTATCCAGGTGTTCCTGTAAGGATGTGGAATAAATTATTACGTCATCCAAGTATGTTAATACGTTATCTAATCCACGTAATACTGAGTCCATTAGTCTCTGAAATGTGCTGGGTGCGTTCTTTAAACCAAAGGGCATTCTGAGAAATTCATAATGTCCTCGATCTATAGAAAATGCAGTTTTCTCTACGTCATTTGGGTGCATCTCCACTTGATGGTAGCCTGAGGCTAAATCTATTGTAGTAAAATATTGTGCACGTCCTAGTTTATCTAAAATATCATCTATATTAGGTAGAGGGTACTTATCTTCTATGGTCTTATCATTTAGTTTCCTATAGTCTATAACTAACCTATATTTCTGTTCTCCTGAAACATCAGTTTTTTTTGGAACTATATGTACTGGGCACGACCATGGGGAATTACTTTCCTGAATAATATTATTTTCGAGTAGTTGGTTAATTTGTTTTTTAATTTCCTCTTTTTGTTTCGGTGCCTGTCTATAATTACGCACGAAAATAGGTTTATTCTCGGTTAACCTAAGTTGGTGTTTAATCTCGTGTGTGAATGTTAATGGTATTTCCTCGCAATGAAAAATGTCTCTGTAATTATAACAAAGTTTTTTAATTTCTCGGTTTTCTTCCGGGTTCATATGATTGGTTCGTAATCTTTCTAGGTTCTGTTTTAGTAAATTATCTACAGATTTATATGCTTCCTTAGTGTTGTTCACTGGTTCTTGTTGGGTTCTTTTATTTTTTATATTCAACCGTTGGAAGTTTAGGAAACAACTTTTTTTAAAGTTTATTGTATTATTCGATGTGTTAATTACCGACATTAATGCATTTCCATTTTTTACCGTCACTAGTGCCGATGGGAAAATCAATCCACTTTTTGTTGTCTTTTTTTCTGAAAAGTATTCTCCTTCTTTATAATTGCATAGTATATTTATAACTTGTTCGCAATTAGGTTTTATTTGGCTATAAGATTTTATGTCGTCTCTAATTGGTATTATAGTTTTCTCAGTGCGAAGTATCATGTTTTTTATATCTATTTTACACTTAAGTGGGACTAATAAATCTAATCCTAGTAATCCCACGAAATCTGAATCGAAGTTAAAGATTAAAAACTTGTGAGTTATGTTTTCCTTAAATAGTTTTTCCGGGAGTTTAATATATGCTACCTGTTTATGTTTGGAGGTTGCATGTGCTGTTTTGATGAAATGTGTTTCGTTCTTTATTTTTATATTCATGTTTTTTGCATTTTGTAATATATTTGGATTAATGAGAGATTGTGAGGCACCTGTGTCTAATAAAAATCTACCGCCTAATTCACTGATGTAAATATAAGGAAGGCGATTGTAGTTTTTTATGTTGTTCATGAAAACTATATTACGAGTTCGTTTTCTAAGTCTGTAAGAAAATTTTCATCTTCTACTTCTTCGGAGACGTCCTCCGTTTCTTGTTCTGGGATGTCATTTTCTTCTACACTATCTTCTCCTTCATTTTGGAAATAAATTTTCTTTGTTTGTTCTGAGTTATTCGGAGTTTTATTTGTAAATTTCTTTTGAAAAGAACCCGGTTTGTTCGGTTTGTTGTATGGTACTGATGGTTTGGACGAGTTTGCTTTAGATTGTTCGTTACGCCTAGCTCTTAATTTCACTTCCTCCTGTTTAGCTACCGTAATGGCCTGGTCTAAATTTTGCACGTATTTAAGTTTAATTAAAATAGCTGTTATAGGGTTTAATTTATCGAGGAATGTTTCAAGAGCCATTTGCTCATAATAGATGCGTTTTTCAGGATTAGCTGAAATAAGTGTACACATTAAGGCTCTTATTTTATCACCAAATGCATCTATTGTACTGTTATCTCTTTTAATTAGCATTAGTTCTTGGACTAATTGAATTTCAGTTCTGAATTCTCCAAATTTTTTTTTAAGAACATCTTTTATATCACTCCAGGTTTTGGTGCCTGGATTTTCTGACAGCGCTTCAACAGCTTTACCTGTCAGTTTATTTCTAATAAGACACGCTATGCAATCGTCATCTTTATTAGTAATAAGTTCTAATGCATTTTCTACACCTTCTATGTAGAATGCTAACGTTCTCTTGTTTCCATCGTAGCATGGTAACAACTTTGAGAACGTTGAATAATCTGCGGGAGTTGTCTTTACTTCCGGGATTGGTTTTTCATCTAGTGCTACCTTGTCATTAGACATGTTAATCTTAGTGAGTCAGATGGCAACCAAGAATTGAAAAACTAGCGACAAATTTTGTATTAATTAAAATACAGATACCTAGCCACTGGAAACACGCAAAAGTTGCTTATAGTTAGTGTGACAGGAATAGAATATAAGGATTCTCGGGAATAATCAGATTCGATGCTTACCCCACGAGCATAGCCGATTAGAGGCTGTTCGATGCTTAGATGAGTCTGCTGTTGTTGAGCTGCTCTGCTTGTTCTGCTGCCTGACGCTCTGCGAGTTGCCCACGGTAGGTTCTTTAATGCACGCCACGGATTCGAGGTTTACGGAAATCTTCCACTAGAACCGATAAACGCGACGTACCGACTGCGCCAGTTAGGTTGTGGGCTGAGACGAAAGGCTTTTTAAAAAGGAACAAGAGGTGTGTTCCGCTTGAAGAGCAGTGCAAGACTAACTTTATTTAATATCAAATATTATAAGCTAAGTAACCTAAACAAAGGATCATTATAATCTTAATGCTTCCTGTTATCGTAGTACCAGGAAGTTACATGTAATGTTATCTTTATTACCTAATTACAATGGAGGTTATTGTGTTATAACCTTGTTACGCTTATATAACTCCCCTTATAAGTTTTTTATATGGATTCATCTTTCATCATCTTAATGTGAAAAACGACTTGGTCATTCTTTTAAACAGGTCAAAATATAAATATTTTTTATGGTAAGCTGAAGTTGCAAAAAGTCCTTCCAATTTTCAAAAGGAACCTGGAAAACCTAAATTAAATTAATGAAATCATAAATTTAAAAGCCCAAACTACGAAGTTATTCGTGAGAGAAACTAAGAAGTAAAAGAAGGTTCCCTAAGGTGGGCAACAAAAAAATAATTCTGCTACAAAACTTCCTATGGGCTCTTGAATTACTGACGTTGTACGTAAGCACGGTACAACTTTTCTTATTAGAGATCCCAAACGTTTCCAAACAAGTCTCAGTGGAACGAATCTATTGATGTCTTTAATTCAATCATGTAACTGAACTGTTAGTCTACTCGATAAGTTGAAAATGGTACAAAATAGAGATACTGGTCTTAAAATTATGTGCGATAGCTCATTGGATTCGGAATGGCGCTTAGAAAAATGTGCCAAAATCATGTATTAGCACATAAAAAATTGCAAAAGTTATAAACAATTAAAGATAAACAAAAAATGGCATTTTGTTTATTGCCAATATTTCATAAACTAATAATATTTAAGAAATTTCAAAATAAGATTCTGAAAAAGGAGGAAATTGCCAATAAAAAACTCATAACTCCCAGAACTCTTTCTCCATTGTTTATAATTTTAATTTAACGCTGAAAATAGGTCTGCGCGCGACATTTTTAGGATGCACGCGTGCCGTCAAAAGCGAGTACGGCACAATAATTAATTTATTTATGATAATGAATATTTTTTTTAAAATTTGAAAAAAATATGGTGTGTTCTGAACACTATAAATAATTTATTCCCGTTGGAAATTAAACTTAAAGTTAATTTTTCAAAAAGTTAAATAATTGTTAACTAACGAAATTTTCTCGAACTAACGTCTAAATAATGGTAATAAAGTTTAAATAATGGTCGTAAAAAATGTTTGCTTCGTAGAGCCTTTCTTGCATATACAGGGTGTATTTTTGAAACGGGGCAGTAAGGGCAAGTACCTTAACCGTTGCAGTTACAGCAAAACGTTCTTAAAAGACCTTCCCTAACTTTTTGAGACATTTTGAACTGCATTCACAGATTTTGTAAAAAACTTACAGTTAGCAAAAAAAAATGCAAAAAGTTCAAAAAAATTTTTTTTATGCCAATCGATTCTATTTCATGTGGGGATCAAAAAACTCTATGGACCATTTTAGCTTTCAGTACTAGAAAAGACAGAAATCGCCAAAAACGTTTCCCATACATTTCGGCAACAGAAACGAATTTCTACGATGGTCTAACTTTTTGTTATGGCCTGGAAGTGGGTAGAATTGACTGTAAAGTAAATAAAAAGAATTTTTACCCTCAAATTTCGAATTTGATTCGAAAATCTGTGTGTTATACTTAGTTTCAGCTGAGAAACTTCGTATGAGTTATTAATTAAGGATTTTCGCTAAAATGTCTTCTAATCGTGAAAAAATTGACTTATTAGAAGCGTATTTTGAAAGAACCCTGCAATTCCAGGTTTTTCAAAAGATTTGTAATAACCTTTGAAAATGGTCCCATAGAGTTTTTTGATCCCCACATGAAATAGAATCGATTGGCATAAAAAAAAAATTTTTGAACTTTTTGCATTTTTTTTGCTAACTAAGTTTTTTACAAAATCTGTGAATGCAGTTCAAAATGTCTCAAAAAGTTAGGGAAGGTCTTTTAAGAACGTTTTGCTGTAACTGCAACGGTTAAGGTACTTGCCCTTACTGCCCCGTTTCAAAAATACACCCTGTATACTTAACAAGATCGTGCCATAAAAGTTCAAAAAATATTTATACTTTGTTTATAACAATTTTTTTACTTGAACAACATTACTTGGATTTTTAAGTTTTTGGTAAAGTAAAAAAAATGTTATAAACAAAGTATAAATATATTTTGAACTTTTATGGCACGGTCTTGTTAAGTACATAATGCAAAAAAGGCTCTACTAAGTAAACATTTTTTACGACCATTATTTAAACTTTTTTTTTCACTTACAATTAAGACGTTAGTTCGAGAAAATTTCGTTAGTTAAAAATTGTTTAACTTGTTGAAAAATTAACTTTAAGTAAAATTTCCAACGGGAATAAATTATTTGTAGTGTTCAGAACACACCATATTTTTTTCAAATTTAAAAAAAAAATTCAATACCTCAAATTAATTAATTAATGCGCCGTACTCGCTTTTGACGCCACGCGTGCAACCTAAAAATGTCGCGCGCAGACCTATTTTCAGCGTTAAATTAAAATTATAAACAATGGAGAAAGAGTTCTGGGAGTTATGAGTTTTTTATTGGCAATTTCCTCCTCTTTCAGTATAGTAATTTGAAATTTCTTAAATATTATTAGTTTATGAAATATTGGCAAAAAACAAAATGCCATTTTTTGTTTATCTTTAATTGTTTATAACTTTTGCAATTTTTTATGTGCTAATACATGATTTTGGCACATTTTTCTAGGCGTCATTCCGAATCCAATGAGCTATCGCACATAATTTTAAGACCAGTATCTCTATTTTGTACCATTTTCAACTTATCGAGTAGACTATGTATGGGAAATGTATTATATATCCCTTTGATGTATAAATAAGTGTGATGAAGTAAATATTTTGTTATGATTAGTAGTAGAATAATTATCAATTTGGTGAAATGTAAATTGACTCCATCAAAATATTGTTTGTGTTTATTTATTAGGCTCCTGTGAAATAATGTGAATAAAGAATTGGCTGAATTAATAAAATGTGATGATCAAATTACTTTAAAATAAAAGTAATTACTTTAAAATCGTAAAGATTTTAACCACATTGGTATTTCTACAGCAAAATAATAAAGAAAAATAAGTTCTGTATTATCCCTTTTCAAATAATACTTTGCATAAAATTAAAAATAAAGGCACGGCAGGCACTTACAATATTTTTTAGTTACTTGCTTGTAAGTGAAGCTTGGAAGTTTATTGTTACCCCAATAAAGCTGTAGGCGCTCTTTTATGACTTTCGAGTGGATTTCCTGTTAAGATAATAGGAAAAAACGTAATATCTGTGACGATAGTCAGACCTGCAGAACTTTATTTCGTTCTTACGAATGATTCCGACTATCTCAATTTAGTTTTTAGTGGCAATGAAGTCTCGTACTTCTCTCGCAGTTTATTCCTTTATCTTTATTGCCAGTTAGTCATCTTTTTGAAGTAGTAGATGGGTCTTATTCAGTAGTTCTAGTAGAAGCATGAAAGTCTTGTGATTTATCTTCATAATTTTCAAATGTTAAAGAGATAACATAATACAGAATGTAAAGGAATTGTTTTGCAATATTACATTAGTCTTACTTACTTTTTTGTCTTTCAGATCATTGAATACCGTGTCCTGCTATATATAGTAGTTTGTTTCTAGAGATACCTTAAGCAAAGTAATGAGCCTATTAGGAGGTTATGTTGCTGACCGCGTATATATCATAAATTAACAAAATATTGAGTATCTTTCAGTTTAAACATTTTCAATACTAAAGTAACATCTGTGCATACCATCAAAACTTAATTCCGCACTTTTCCCATAACTACGAGGAAATTGTACGCAAAAGTTAGGGATATACATCTTTAACGGTCGATAGAGTTTTGAGAGGAAAAGAACTTTAGTCACGGATAATAAATACTTTTCAGGAGGAAACTATGCAAGATGAACAAACTTGGACGGCAACTAGCTTCATAATTTAAATATACGACCGTCACTAATAGTGTGCGAAAATTTTCATTTTGAAAAGTTATGTCGGAAGAGTAGACATCTTATGAATGTGTCTGAGATATTGCAGAATTTTGTTGGAGATACCTATGTTTGTAGTAGTGTTTGATAATATTATAATGTTTTTGATGTTGTTATTTTTTAACATACACAGCTACTTGTTATGTTATTTTATGTAGTTTTGCTTCGAGTCCTTTTAGTGAGCAAAACTTAATTTACCTTTGAGACTTTTTCACGCTCAAAGCATACCTTTTCGATCCGCTGAGGTAAAAAGTAGTGTGTGCGACACGAGATCAAAGTTATTTAAATCTCGTGCTTTTAAGTCCCTCAAGAGAGTCCCTCTTTCAGACTACGCCTCAGCTTCTAAACAAGAATCTACTATAGAATCTTTCACTTATTTGGGACTCAAAATTAGCATTCGAAGAAAATACGAACTTTGTTCTCCTGTTGTACAAATAACTTTTATAGGTAAGTGTATTTACAAAATATTATAAGAGAGCCTATTACATACTATACCAGACAAGAGAAATCCAAGTCCGTTAAATGGTCTTTATTTCAAAGAAGCAGAATTGTTTAAAGAATCATCTATCATTTTTACAGTCCACGAATCAAACCCTTAAGATAAGGTCCAAACCCTTTCTTTTGCTCTTTTACCGTACCTAAATGTAAAGGTACGAGTACCACAGACACCTTTCCGCATATCACCCAAGCCATAAGCATCGTTTAACTCTAAATACAAGTTCACTGAAGCGCACCAAAAACCTTTATTCGTAGAGAAAACGATTTGATTTATACTTTCAAGACCGCTTTCCGTGTGATGGAACATGAGAAAAGCATTTAAATATTATCGCGCTATGTGGAAAACAACGAAAAATCCTTCTTTCCTACACGGATATACGTTACTTCATATCCCTAGCATAATAAATCTAAAGGGGGAGACACATCTGTCAAAAGTGTAAAATATGTATTTCTTGTAATGTTCGCCATGTCTTTTATATTCAGGAATAAGATGCATTACTATTGCCCCGTCGCAGTCAGTTTACCATAGATTTTGGACAATAACAAAACGTGACGTTTATTTATGTTCTTTTTTTCCCAGGTAACATCGTAATGTTTGATGGCATTTGAAACAACTACATAATACATATTAAATATGAATTATTTTAACTACGTCATAAAGCTATCGAAGGTATAAAAAGTTAAAGGTTATTTTAAACTTATTTTTTTTACCCAAAGTAAAATAATTAGGTCGAAGCTCTGTACTATTTTTTTGTGGTGAAGTTAATAATAATAAATATCTCACAACTTACTCACAACGCCATCTTGTCCCAATCTAAGCAGAGCTTGTAATATGGGTACTAGATTAAATGATACTAATACATAATATATACTTTTTTTTTGTAAATAGGTACATACTTATTATACATAGAAACACCACCATAGTTGTATTTCATATGACAACTTACTTATACTAGAAGTAATACTTTTTTCTATAATATGTAGTCGTATATTTAAAGCACAATGCATAACTGCCATACCAAAACAGTACATTGTCAGCCACTATTCACAATATTCATACTACACACCAACATCAAACAAACCACCGTGTGTTTATGGCCTTACTTACTAAAATTGCAGACCTACTAACAAAATGTTCCTTAATATCCATATTTTGACGTTTATAACAATAGTTTTATGTCAGTATCCGTCACTGGGTTTACGACTAAGTGCTATCAGTGAAATATATCTGGGGCCAGTTGTAAAATGTAAGTGGAATTTTATTGCCTACGTTTTAGAAAAGTTTCCTCGCTTACTTAGGTATTTCGTACGTGGGATTCTTTTTTTTAGCATAATATTATTTTGCATAATTTAGTTTAGCATAACACGTTAAGCATTTTTTTAGCAAGTTTTTTGTCATAATTGTCTTTTGGTATACTACGTCACTTGGCGTAGCTATCGGTTTATAACGGTTTATTTTCCATACGAAAAAAATTTAGTTGAATAAGAACATTATGAAATTTGTATACCAAAAGATAATTATGCCAAATGCCTTTTTGCCAAGAAAAAATAAGCAAAATAAGCTAAATTAATATTATACGTAACTATCATTATGCCAAATGAAGGTATGCGAAGTTCAATGATGGAAAACAATATAAAACCTTTGTAGGTATCAAGTAACAAGTTACTAAATGTTGTATCGCGTTCCGAAATTAGGACAGATATTTACGTGACCAACCAATTGGTAACTTTTAGTCGGTATGCTGCGTCCACACATTACAGACTTAAACGTTTGATTTTTATTCAATTTAGTCTATGCAATTTGTTGCGCCGACAAAATACCAATGTCTGGAAAAAGTCTACACTGTCAAGTTTCTAAAAAAGTCTGTGTAAAGTAATTTTACCCGCAACTTCCTCCGCGTGGATTTTGTTGTAGTAAGTAGTAGATGGTTCTTCGCTTTGACCAGTTTCAACCTTACTACTCCACCCCCGTTAAGTTTAGCGTGATTGAAATATCTTAAGACCTTTATTGAGAGTTAGACAATCAAACACAAAAATAATTATCAAATTGCGGTTTCATCTGCGTAGTTGTAGGATAAAGTAGCATAATGTTACGCGCCCGCGCGTTGTAATCAGTTACACTACATTTAAAATTGTATTAAAATCGGTGCAGCCATTTAGCGGATCGACAGACAGACAAAAATTTCTAAAACAAACAAATACCATCTTGAAAAAACATTGTTAATTGACATTAAAAACAGACAATAATTTGATTAATTCGTTTTGATTATTTGTGGTATTTCGTGAACTAGCGATTACAAATTGGATATCAACATTAAGCAAATGAGACATATTGGTCTCAACTCACATAAATTCACCAAAACCAATTCCCATCCATAACATCAAATACAGCAACCCATTAAGCAAAATTAGGTCATATATCCAGTGTAATAGACTCAAATCCGCAACAAGTACGATCCGGTACGACTCCGGAATACCGCTTTGATCACTGGCATCCGCAAATGCCTGCTGAAGGATGGCTGGCCGATCATGCAGAAGTTATCGCTTATTGAAATCGATTCCGTGACCTGGTAACTGGATTTTTCCCAGCACTATTGTGTGACGTCACGTAGTTTGCATTCTGTTTACATAGAAGATTAAAGTCGTGAGGATCCGGATGACGTGGAGTTTTCATAATAGTGTCGTGTTATGTTAGACTTGTATGTCTTGAAAATATAGGTATTCCATGCAAAATGTGATGTAATGGTTTAGGCATGGTATGTGTATTATTACTGAGTAGTGTTTACGAGACAATTATATTTACTTGTTACTACAAGGAATAATTTTACTACTAAGGCATGCAGAGACTCAAGCGAAAAGTGTGATCTGATGAGATATGCACCCCTACGGCAAGTGAGGCAAAATGTTTTCCCCCACGAACACCAAAGGTGAGGCTACGGGTCAGGTCAAGCAATTGTGGTTTGACTTTTGCCACGTTAATTCAAAGACGCAAATATGAGAATTGGCACCCAAGTTACCTAATTATTTAATGAAATACAGATTTTTCAACCCAATTTTAACCGCTTCGCATTCTTCGCAACCATCGTCGATTTTATTTAAACCAAGTCAAACTATGAGATTGACCGAATACTGTAAGTACATGAAGTACTACAACGCACACACAACAAATATGCCTTAATTTTCAATGTGTAGTACGTCATTTTACAGTTATAGCGAATCTAACTATATCCTAAATATCTTGAGAAACAAACTCCTACACCAACTATGATCGTCTTCAAAAGCTGTCTCATCTCGAAACTCACCAGAAATATACGCAAAAACAGCCGAAACTCCATGCATAGTACGCTCGGCTGAGTCGCGCCGTTGTCACCTTTTCAGTTTCGCATCAAAGGCTCCCTTTTGATCGGTTTCCATGCCCCTAATTAGCAGTACCTCGTTCGGGATCCGCTGGACTGTAAGATATTGTTTATTGGTAGTAGATTCACCGCATCGGCGCGCCAAGGGGCCTACTGGCACGGAAAATTGAGGCAAAATCGCGCACTAAACGCTTGGCCTCGTTTTGTATGAATCTTGAATTATTTCGATATGGTGCTCAACGCGAAGTTTGCCTATTAATTAGGCTTTCGATTAATTTGCCGTAACTATAATGAAATTCAGTTGATTGGTTCTGTAATTTTCAGCCGTTCGAGGCCCATTGCCAGTGTTGGTTTTTGACGTGAGTGTTTTGATCAATTAAACTCAGCACCTATATTAAATAACTTATTGTAATTTATTACATAGTAAAAGTATTATAATGAAAGGTAATCTACTAAAACTTACCTAACTGCCTCGTTGGTCTAGTGGTTAGCGTCTGTGCCTTTCACCGCAAGGTTTCGGGTTTGATTCTCGGGTCGGGCAAAGTGTTAACTGTGAACCTTCCGTCAGGAATAGCAGCACGGAGTTGGAATTGTGCCCGGTGAATAACGATAGGCTCACCCCTTATCTAATAGGCCCTTAAACATAAAAGGTGAAATTTGGGTGATGTACACCACTTCTACCTCCTTCTAGGTAATATAGACGTTGTTATGTTATCTACCCAATTTGCAGTTAGTAGACGCGTCATAACGTCGACTTAGAAAAAAACAAATCATGAAAAAAATATTTTGTGTATTTAACACCAACATTTTTATAAAATTACTCATAATTTATTATAAATACCCGTCTTCTCTAATCAAACGTTTTCTCATAAAATAAATAAATTAGCTAGGCCAAAGTTCGCCCGTTCGGAAATTATTGCTTATTGGAAACTATTATTACCCAATTTCTGTGGATATGAGCATCGGACCGTATAAAATTTCTATACGTTGCAGTATTTTTGATGGCGCCCTTAGACCACATACCTACATAATAATGTACAGTCATAAATATGAAACGACTGCAATTCGGCAAATTGTTGATTCAACATCTATGCGTTGTTTGTTTATTTATTCCCATATTATATTGTCAATCTGAAACTTTATAAAACATTCACTCATCATCAATACTATTATCTTCCTCTTTGTATTTCAAATATCTGGAGAAAATTTTAAACATTATAAAAAACTAGTGACCCGCCCTGGCTTCGCTCCGGGTACTACGCTATATTATAATAATATGCATGTTTTATACATAACAACCTTCGTTATCAATCACTCTATCTATTAAAAAAACCGCATCAAAATCTGTTGCATAGTTTTATAGGCATAGCAGCGTGAATAGGAACAGACAGGCAGACAAAAGAAATTAAAGCATAGAGTCGACATAAAACCTGTCAAATCGATTGCAAATCGAAGGTTCTTTTACGTCAAAATATACTGATTCCGCGTGACGCTCAAGCACTTTTAATATAATTTATAAATAATTTTAATATAATAGAATTCATGTTTTTATCTCTTTGTCTCCAAAGAAAAAAAAACATAACAGAATGAACAAGATATAATGGATATTTGTTATATCTAGGTACTCTTTCATCTAAGAGAGACAGGCAGCGGGCAGTGACTTTGTTTGATACTATGTAGTGATAAAAAAATGAAACTCCTTTACGGAAGAACTGCAAGTTTGAAAATAGGTACATATAAAATAAATAAAGTTTAAAATTAAATAAAACCAAAACTAGGCAGTGTCGGACCTTTTTAATTGCAAAACACGACAGAGTCTCGAAGTTAGACCGATAAGAATCTATGCACCCAGTTGAAATCTAGTTCTGCAGACGGTCACCATTGATATTCGCAGAAGTTTTATCTGCTTTTAAAAGTTCTCTCTATAATATAATTTTTTATTCATTTTCTAAAGACTCGCCGATTGAAATTGTTTTTAAAAATACAGAAACCCTTTCGTTGCCAAAACAAAATGATTTTTTAGCAATCTAGTAAACAAAATTAGTTTAAAATCACATTGTCAAGTTGTTCAAAAATAACTATCGTACTCGTTCACTTAATCGTTTTAAATACCTACCTCAATAATTTGTAGTAAGAATATTCATATATTGAATTTTTAATTTTGACATAATCGATGTATCATGCAAATAAAATTACAAACATATTTCCAAGGAACGCTGTGAAGTTCCGAGTAACATGATAATATGCCAAGAAATGCTATTCACAATGAAAATAAAGCTTTTTCCAATGCAGACAACGAAAAGATTCAGAGGCTGCAGAATTTAAATTGGTACACGGTAACAATATCCTTCAGCGTACAATTTTTCATAACGCTCATAAAAGGCCCAGCGTTTGATAATTCACAGATAGCAATAAATTGTGATCAAGTCACAAAATGTAGTAATAAAATGCCACGTGGTGAGCGGTTTATTGCCAGAAACGGAAATTTAATTAGACACTTTCTATCTCCAAGACTAGGGTGAACATTTTAGTGGCCAATATTTTTCAATTAAGTATCATAGTAGATCCTAACGATTGTATTAAAACTGGCAGTTTATAGCGGAAAATGTTGTTGGTAATGGGAATTGGTCCGAGTCTTAAATAGTCAGTCCAGGTAATTAAGGGAGAGGGTGTTTTGTGTTGGACAAACGAAGCACTCTTTCTGTGGACTTTGATGACTTTGCTATAACATTTAGGTAGATCATCTTTCGGATTTTCTGTAGCATTCCGTAATTTCAATACAAAACGTAGAGGTAGTGTCTTTTCTTCATTCTATGCTACAAGTTTATGGTTTGCATTTTCAAGGTTCCCCTGGTAATGATAAATTGTTTTAATGATGTCCAATCTCAATACATTTTTTATACAGCAAATATAATAAAATGATATAATTTTTATTCTTCAATGTTCTATTAGAACATTGTTTTGGTAACAACTTTAACTGTGTTTAAAAGCCTCGTGTAACGCCCCCGGCAAAAAAAATGTTACCTAATTCCGCTCACAAGAGAATCCATTCGATATTTTGAAATTAAAGTAAAAACTAGTCGCATCAATAGATACGAGTAATTAAAACGGTTTCACGTATTAGTAAAAGCTGCCGCTTGCGGCCTAGCTTGCTAAAATAAAGAGGGAATTTTAAGGTTCCGTAGTACCAACAAGGGTCGCTTTAAGTCTCACCATGTCTGACCGTCCGAAGCATAGTGTTGAAACTGTTAGTCGTAAAAAGCTGAAATTTTGCATGACTATGTAAATAAATAGTGATGACACAGTGGTACAACAAAAAACCTCTCCTACATATAAGGTGGAATCTTTTTATACTCTCGTCTCTAACAAATAGAGGGGTGTATTTTTAGATAGGTATTTTTAAAAACATTAAAGCAAGACAGTTTTTTTTATTTAGAGATCCGTTTGCTGTAATCAACTCTAAAGAGCAAGTTTTTGTTTGAGTAGTGCATTCAAATGGAGGTCCCATTTGAATGCACTACTCAAACAAAAACTTGGTTGATTACATACTCTCGACTCCTAATCATAATATAGCTCGAATTAGCCATTTTCTACGCCACGTTACGTTTACGGGACATATTGGACATTGAGATCGTTCAATTTATTCGGCAAATTTGTATTTTTTAAAGAGTTATTTAACCGGTAGAAATGAACACTGACCATGACTAGAATCTGTGGTAGAATGTGACTAGAATTAATAAAAGCCGCTATGTCGCATCCACTCTTTATAACCTTCAGTGTTTTAACATAGTTTTAATGTACTTGTGGTTTTAAGATGTTGATGTTGCAACTTTTTAATTTGGAACCATATGTAGAAAAACTTATGAAATTACTATGCCTATGAAGACAATTTAGGACCAATTTTCTAGAAAATAGTTACAGTATTGACTGATTCAGGTGATAAACAAGTTATTTTCATGGGTTTCAGCGCCTGTTGCAGTTTATTGTGTATGCAGCAAATCGTTCGCCAGCAAAACGCCTTATTGTATACAGGTAGTATTTTGGACGGTATTGATCGGCTGGCTAGACGATCCGACACACCGGGGGACCATACTTCTTCAATTATTCAGCTGCCTACTTCCACGGCAAAACTCGTTTGTTACATCTTGAGTGTATTGCTATTCCTCTTTAATGGTATGAGAAAATCATCTGTCCTTGTCGCGTACAGGTCCGACATCCTACGAGGGAATGTTAATAAAAATATATTTTACTTTCTAAATTCGGACTGTTTTATTGCCGCCATGACGTGAGTAAACGAGGAAATGTGGGTGGGAATTCAAATTTTGTACGTTGCGAACATTGTATGAATTGTTTTCTTTCGAACACGACTAATTAATTTTGGATTATATGCCAGCTTATTCGGGCCAAAAATAATGTTGTACACCCAGAGCAAAAAAGTCAAGATGACAATTAGAATAAATCTTTCTAGATTAAAATTCGGTTTTTCAAGCCTTTTCTACCAGCAACTGAGTTTACCAAACTTGATTTATTTGTTACTTACTACTTGTATTATTATTATTATTGATACATGTAGCCCTTGAAAATTCACAGGGGAAAACAATTGCGGTGCTCAGATGAAATCTCAAAAAAACATTTCTTAGCCACAATTAAAGAGAAATTCGCCCACAATAGGCAGTCCAAGTCCTAACGAAAACCTAATAAATTGATAAATAATAAATCACAGTAAGCTTCACAAAATGCACCCTAAAAGGCTCACAGCACAAATTGTGTCACCACCGTTCCCCACGCATAACCGTTTAGCAATAACATAAGCTGTAAGCACCAATAACGATAGGTGAGCGTGCACGTTACAAGTCAATAACCGTTACAGCGGGTATCTGAATAATACGGTTATACCTACTGCCGTCTATATAATATACCGCCATGTCCATATTTTGGTCACAGTTCTCGCGTTTAGAGGTCCTTGCAAAGAATAAATTAGATGGACTCGCCTCTATTGAAATTATTGATTGGGCAAATACTCTTCGGTCGCTTCAACACACGCAACAGTTTTACAATCTCTTATAATTAAATATTTTAATAATATCTTGTCAACCGATGATCGATGTTGTTGCATCGTGGCAAAATTAAAGGAATGAGGCGAATCTTATTATCACACAATACAACTAACTAAATGGAAACAGTTAATCATAAATGTATTCTGCAAATTTTTGTGATTCTTAAATGTGTTCTTTCTAAACTTTAATTCCATTTACCCTCCTAACCAAAAATCTTATAGCCCAGGAAGTGTCACTGTTACTATTCTCCAAGCATGACAACAATAACATAAGCTGTAAGCACCAATAACGATAGGTGAGCGTGCACGATACAAGTCAATAACCGTTACGGCGGATATCTGAATAATACGGTAATACCTACATACCTGTTGTTTATACAGTAATGTACCAAGTGTCCGTGTTTTAATGACAGCTTTGTAATGTGTAGAATGTTGTCACCAATTAATTTTGATTATGTTTAGATAGGTGGTAACATTTTCTGCCCTCGTGTAGCCCGCAATTAGCACGCTAAAAAAGCAGCAACCACAGTGCGTAAAATTGGGATTATAAAATAGATAGTCTGAATAAATAACTTTTTTTTTTGAATTCGTTAGTAAAGACTAACTTGTGGCCCTTTCTTAAAGTTTTCTTAGAATTTCTTACGTAACCATTTTAGTATGGAAGGTAACTATTTAAGTTTATTGATGATGTGGACTAATATTCTTTATTCTTTTACAGATTTTTAAAATATTTAGTGCTACAAATATGGAAATCAGGACATGGCAACCTGTTCTTTAATTAAATCATCTATCGACTCGGTCTGATAGCTTACTTGCACAGGCACACACTGACTCAATAATAGAAATGTCTCGCAATTATTAATTTCACAGCCATGTCGACATATTATTAGAAATTTCTCCGTTATTGCACATTCCTAAAACCATGCATTAATCTACCACCCGGTGACACAGCACTATTTCAGCACATCGACAGTTACTAGCACTTCACTAAATCTAGACAATCCATTTCATCGACATCGATAGACCAGGTGGAGCATCCCTAACAATAATCTAAAGAGGCTGTACGCAATAAATTTTAGGAGCCTACTGTCGATCTGTGTAATTCAGAGACTAATACCCCAGCTTAGGTAGTAATATACAGAGTAGGATATTGGACCTTCGGCCAGCGAGCAACCTTGTTCTGCGTTAATGAAATACATTATATTGTACAGCTGAACATTGTAAATGGTTTTCAAACTTAGTAGAGTGTACATAACATGTTCTCTTGTGGTGTATGTTATGAATATTCGTTTTGAAGAACGCGATGATACGTTTTTTTACAAAAGAACAAAAACTCTGATGGGTGTTTGAGAAATTACTGACACATGAAGTATAAAACCATAGTGCTCAGATGAAGCGACGCATATATACACTTTTGAGAATAGATGATATTCGGCCGCTGTTATCACTTTCCATCATGAATACTTCAAGCCCGCTCGTAACATACGCCGTAAACAAATATTTTCAAATAGTTTTAGGTAGCATTGTAATCACAAGTGCAAAGTCACGCATCATATCACTACACCTTTCAAATGAAAATATAAATTCAATTCTTGAATCGTTTCCATCATATTTCACATTTAGCAATATTGAATACGCCCTTTTCAAACCAGGGGTAATGTAGCGCATCGGTGCCGCAAAGTGCCGTGTGACATTTTTCAATCGCTTAATGGTGCAGCAGCATTGGCTCATGAGGTCGTCCACAATGGAATAATGTGTTAGGGTGACCGCGACTCCGTGGTAGGGGGAACATCCCGATATTTCAATATCAATGTCGATTGATACTTTTTATTTTGACCTAATAGGTCGTTATGTGCTCTTTAATGAAAAGAATGAACGAATCGAATGTGAATCTTACAACGCTTTGTCAACTGATAGGTGCTTCAGTTTGACAGCTGACCAATAGAATGATGCATATTTTTTTCTGTAGTCTCATCCTATTGTTCATCCTTTTTATCACATACCAAACGTATTCTTTTGACATCTGTACTATAGTACTAAGATGTGAAAACTGTATTGAAATCCGTTCATTTACAACTTGGAATAGGAGCATCTTAAATCTGCCGCTAAATAGTGTCACTACAGTATTCTAGGTTAGTGGTGGAGCTAGGCTCTGAAATTACTGACTCATCAGGACGCAAATTTTATCACTTTTAAATTGTGAATGTTCTTTAGACAGTATCACTTACCATTAGGTGAACTGCGGGTATAGGTCTGTTAAGTCGCGAACAGACTGCTGTAACGTAACATGAAATGTAACATGGAAGGAGCATTTCATAAGTGTAGACGCAGCCTGCTCACGAACCGAGCTTGACAGACACAATCCGTCGCTGACGTTCCGAGCAACCTGCGAGCCGAACCTGGGTTCGGCGAAAAACCAACAGATGGCGGATCGTGGCCAGCAGGAGCTGTAATGCTTTGTGCCTGGTCACAGTGTGCTCGGTCAAAGCTCGCAAGGCGTCCACACTATGGGTATTATTTGTCATTACATGTTACGAGTACGCTACAGCAGTATGTATGCATCTCTAGGGTCAGATCACACGGCGTGTTGATCCGATCCTAACTTTGCAGTCAGGTAATAGCTAATTGAAATTATCGAAATGCTTATCAACTATATCAAGGTTCAGTAATCAGGTATCATGATTTATCTACGCGTGCGTAATGTAATCTGTAAGCCAAAACGGATTAATTAAGACTACCCATACGTCGACATTGTCGAGCAATGTACCAACCTATATTATACTTATATATATAACGCCCTTTTGTGTAGTTTAGATTATGTTTAAGCGTAATTATAACTGAGTAAGAGCACAATCTATAGTATGTTATTAAAAGTTTGGGCTGCAGCAAGTATGTGACAAAGGATTATTATGGATAGATATATATCACTCAATATTACATTTTTTAATTCATTCAATGGGTGTGCTTTGTGTGTGTGGAATTTATGTTTGTAAACATCCCCGCGATACGGAAATCATTCCCGTCATTAAAAAAATGCCTTCTCAAGATCATATATTAATATTATATATTAATTTTAATCTTAAACAAGCTTCCGGGTACACCAGTACTCTAGTGTTGCATTAAAGAGTTTTTAATATAAGCTGTATTTAATAAATAGATAAAAACTTAGGTAATCATATTAATGTCACAACCTGATTACGATTGTAACAAACTAGTGACGTCAATAGTGACCTCTTAATCATTTTTGCTATTTTTTACATTAATTTAAATAAGACCAATAGATTCATGCCCCATTTGACAAAGGTTCGTTTGAAATAGGTTTAAAAAATAAGGTTGATTAGCTAGTTTAAAATTGACAGAATTAAATTGAAATTTAAGTTAGTTGTTTTGTCATACTAATTCTCAGAAGACATTCCAGTCTTCTGAAAATTAGTATTACGATGGATAATGAATCTATAGGTCTGGTACATCATAAAAAATGTAACCTTGGAAATTTATATATGTAGGGATTGGTGACAACACAGAACCATCACTGCTATTCTAAATATCCTTCTGGTGAACATAATGTTTCGCTTCACAATGCACAGACAGGGCAGTTAGCGCGCTCGTTTGCAAACCATTTACAAGGGAGCGCAAACAAAATATTCCTTTTAACGATATAAACAAAATTAACCACAAAATTTTTAATTGTAACTGCTTATGGCATATTTTACTTTTTATTTACACTTTCGAACGTAATTTCGATACTAAACACACATTAATTTGGTTATTGATATTATATAATAATCTTTATTTCAGTTGTTTTAGTAGTTTATTAAGTCATACAAGCAGAAGCTAATTAGATAATAATATCGTAATAATGTACGTTGTAGACTTTATTTTTTTAACGTTAACTACCCATCGGATTTTGAGAAAGTCGCTTACTTGTTGAGATAGATTGTTATAAACTAGCGAAAATTTTACATTACGCTATATAATAATATGGCAATGTACTATGCTATGTTTTCGTATATCAATATGGGTGAAAATATCGTAAAAGAAATAACTACCGTGAATTTATCCACCCGTTTGATAAAATTATATAATATTTCTACAATACACAGAAAAAATATTATCAACTTTTAGTACGTTTAGGTATTGGATTATTATTGAATCAAACTACTTTCAGAACACTTAAATAATATCATTTATTATCTAGAGATAACAAAACATAAATGACACCTATTCAGAAACGAAATGCGACTGTAACAGTTACCTTATCGTCAAAAATTACTCAGCTATTAGCCATATCTCGCTGGGCGATTGTCCAATTGCACAAGTTTGCCGATTAAAACGCGGGGAAAAGTTGAACATTTAGTACAAAACTGGCACCAACAGAAGCCAACTAAGATAAAAGTTCTCGAATAGACGACCAAGGACGTTAACTTGTATTATGCTTAGATATTCCTTATTAAATCTGGCAGCTGGTTACGCCAGTCGCGGAGTTTGCAGCCAAAGCGAAGCAGATCATGCTGGGCAATCTGGTTAGTGCTTCATTGTGCAAAGGCAGGTTGCTGACACCGTTGAACACGATAGCAGGCACGTTGTTAAGTGTTGCCATTGGCTCTTGCGCTGCTGCCTGCGCTGCTCTGTCCAAATCGTCGTATCTATTCGCAACGCAGTGATCAAGAGTAATTAGATTAACACCAAGAGTGTGGGCGCACTGATAGCTGCCTTGGTCGAACGCAGGCCGCGGCCGGGTAAATTCACACGACATGTATTGCATTTGCCGTGCTTGGTCGTCCTTCAGCATATTCAATACACATCTGTGGACACGATTGGCCCAGCAGTCAGGTTCGAAGAACTGGCAAGTAATTATGCCCACTCCATCCCATTGAGACCTTCCCCACGGGATGAACTCGAGATCCAAAAATTGGCTGTACAAAGCGTAAGCTTCTGATAGGTTACGCATAAATCCCACTGTATCGCCACATCCGGCTGATGTTACCGCTGTAACTTTTATTTTTCCGGCACTATTTAATTCTAAATTAGCTTGACCTAACGCCACGAGGCAAGCAATGAAAACCAAATATTTAGCCATGACGTCTTTCGTAAACCACGCGTGTTTGTAAAGTATTAAAGGTATCTAATTCCGCTTACATTGTTGAATCGTAATATTTATTAATCTGGAGATAAAAACGATAAAAGTAAGTCTATATCGAAGCATGAAAGATTACATTCATATTTATATTAAACAGACTAAAGGCCAGTTTCTGAGGTGCCGGATAGATCTTATATAATATGAGCTGACCGAAATTAAAAATGACTCAAGTATTAATTGAAATAATTTTCCAATAAAAAAACCGACTTCAATTACTAATAATGCTTATAAAATAAAAACTACTAAACCAAACTGAAAGAAATTTTTATGGGACCACCTGGCAGCTATTTCGCGTCGAACAAAAAAAGAACCACGCGAATCGGTCCATAAACCGCGACGTAATCGATGTACATGATACATAGAAAAAAACATACCGGCTGAATTGAGAACTTCCTCCTTTTTGGGAAGTCGGTTAAAAAAAACACAGCTGTCACTTTCATTTGTGTGTGTTATATGCCTACTCTGCGAATAAGGTTTAACTAATCTAGAAATGTCTATTAATTTGCTGGTTGACTTGCAGAATATAACGTAGGTAGTAAGTTGGAATAAAAATATCCATAAATAAAATACGGTAATACAGATAAGTTGAGTCAACGAAACTCTCAGGAAGTATTCAAAATTCTAACACCAAAGGAGCCCTTGAAACATTTGTTTGATAATAAACTTAGGCAAATAAAAACAACTGTAAAACAATTTTCTTCTCGCCCTTTCCCCTTCGAAAGTATTTCAAGGTAATCTCTTAAGATAACATTATAAAAACTTGAACTCTTTAAGCCTCCATATTTTTTTGTTCGTAAAATATGTTTTTGTGGCAGCATGGGGCCTAGAATAATAAACGGCAAAAACTTATTAGCTTTATTAAGAAGAAATATATGCATGCAGCTTCATTTTGGATGCAAGGGTATCAAGTAAATAGCCGCCCCTAATTTATTCTAGTTATACTTTTATTCCCTTTTAAAAGAATGCTGGCTTATAAATTCCGTCTTAATTACCCTCTGGGTACATAATGGACGAATTTGTCAAATTATGCGTGTTAATTGTCTTAAAAACCTGTTTAACCTTGTTACACGTAGTCACTGGTAAATAAATAATTGTTTGGAAAGAACAATGTGTAAATTGGTGTGATACAACATTTTTTTTTGTTTAAATGTTTTTATCTAATGTTATAACACGATAATATATTTATACATCGTTTTGATTGCCACAGCATATTGCAAACTATAATGACCATATGATCTGATCCTGCTTTTATAATATACTGTTCATATTTATAACAAGTAGGTACATAGCTACATATATTTTTATTATATTTTAAGCATCAAAAAGTCCTCAAAAGCCATTATAGGGCCCAGACAAATGACGTCTATCAAAAGGACAAGCATTGTCTCTGCCTACCCCCGTCGGATAAGGGTGTGATTTTATGTATGATTATATGTACAGTCGGACCACGAGTTCGCTGTGCAGGCCACACTACTATATAAGCTTGTGTGAGTAACGTATAACCAGTGTATTATTACTTTCTTACACGCATAAATACTCCACCTATAACACATTTCTTCACTAACACAAATGCATACTATTCTAAAACATGCATTATTAGAATTGTAATTGAACAACAAAGTATATTTTGCATATTATACTATAAGCACAAATAGCCGAGTCGTTAAAGTGGTGGTTATAATAAAATGTGAATGGGTTGAATTGAGTTCTATTCCAAGTGGGGAAACGTTCTTTTTGTTAATTTTATTTTTTTGTATCTGATTTATTTTACTTGTAGATTATTGCGTTGAATTGAGTTCTAAACCAAGTGGGAACAATATTCTTTTTGTTAATTTTATTGTTTTGTATCTGATTTATTTTACTTGTAGATTATTTGTTAAGGATATTTCTTCTAATAGTAATTAAGTAAGGAAATAATTGCAATGCAAAGTTAATGAGCAACAAATACAAAAAAGTTATTAATAAGACAAAAACAAAAAATAAAACAATTTCCTGTGTCAACTATATTTAATAATATCAACACCATCTAACGCTAAATTTGTAAGTCGCTGCCGGAGGACCCAAAAAAAACCAAAATGATTTTATACTAAATTTAATGTTATAAAAACTAGACTATTACAATAGGAAATGTATGACCCTGATCGATGCTAGATACAAAGTGATTTATTAAATTAACATATAATTAGGTAAAACAGTATCCGGTCGTAAAGACGCACGGCGAACCTCACGTTGTGGCCCGTCAGCAGTAATGCAGGTGTGCACCGATGAGCGAAGCTTGCTGTTTCTACGTGTCGCAATAAGAATAAAGCCGCTTGCATACTTGCGGTTTCTATGCAGCTACGTAGTATAACACCTCCACCGTCAGATCAGCAACTATTTTTGAAGTTTTAATTGAAAAAATATTGCTGACTGTGTCTTTGGGGTCTCAGTTTTTGCAGGTACTGCATAGATTGTCTTCTCCTTGGTATAGCATTGCAACATCTTGAATCGTTTCAAGGCGACGATTATACCAAGTACAAGTGTACCGAATAGTACGGCGTAGAACGGGATAGTTGTGTGGTACAAATATTCTGAAGGTACCGATTGTAGTTCCAACGTAGGCTGCGACATAATTTTGAACTGGGCATCGTGTAGTCTTGAGAGGTCAATTGACTTGAGATGAATGTGGCTCACATCAGGCTGCATGTCTTCTTCGTAATGTAATTTCATTATCTTGACAGGCTGCCCCTCTACACGATCATTGAGATTGGTGATAGTGAATTCCGAAGTGTACAAGAAACAGTTAATAGGTATCGTAACTAAATAACTGCCCTTCAATATAATACTAAGTAAGTAGGTAAACGATAAGTAATATTAATCAACATGTTTGTTGGTTAGAAATTATTAAGGTATCATAATTTCTTATCTCATTAACAATAGCATAATAATATGTATTTAATAATCCTTATAATAAGTATGATATGGATGGACGGTTTATTACCATACCAAGTAAGTATGTATAGGTGATATGAATAAACATGTTAGTTAGTTAAAAATATTGAGGTATCATAATTTCTAATCTCATTAACAATAACATCAATCACTTATCAAATCCTTACTTGGTATTAGATGATAATTACACACATTATATACCTCTTTTAAATTGTCTATGTAACCTTGACTGGTATTATATTTTACCCTCAATTCCATGAGCTCACCGGGGCAACTACTACAATTATTTACAATCAATACAATTCAATATACAAAATAGTTAATACAATTGTCCTACCACTTGATGACACTATGAGGTATAAAATTATGTATTTTGTCATTTAAAAATTCGTTTGGTATAGTAGCATTTTTTATCAAAAAGGTCCTTAGATGTTTCTTAAATAGAACAATATTCATGGCCCTGATTTCTTGAGGTAATTTTTCACTATAATGCTCACCTGGCTTTCTCCACAAAATGCTGTGTCCATCCTTTTTACTAAGTGTACTAAACACTTTTTTACATTTAGTGATTAAACACTTTTAATCACTAAATGTAATATAGGTACACTTATAATAACTACATTTTAAGACCAGTCAAAATCCAAAAATTCCTTTAAAGCTTATTCTATGTTGGCGATGACGATCAGACAGGAAAATCTTCTTTGCTGGTTTGGAACATCTTAATCCGGTAGCACGCAAATGGTTTCGGACAATTCGAAGACAAACACCATGGTGTAGTCGCAGTAGACCGGGCAAGCAAATGAATCAGCCATATGGGTGTCCACCACATCTTTGTGCCACGAACTCGCATCGGTATAGGCAATAGCCTGTGGGCCAGGCCGACAAGGGTCTGTGTCAAAAGTTTTCATACCGGTGGACCCACAACTGCACAGTTCTCCCCTGTAAACAAAAATTTGAAGATAAATAACGAAATCCACATTATAAAAATATAATACATACTTAAAATTAAAATATAAATTTGGATCACTTACCGAAATGTTTAGACGTCTCGCAAATTCAGAATTGAAATATTTTGTTTATGCAGAACAATATTTTCGCTCTCAATAGCGTAGTCAGGTGACTATTATTTATATTGTATAAGTAATTAAACAAAAAACGAATAGGTAATCTATAAGATCTAAGGTATGGCACAACAGTCCGTAGCTAATAAGTTTCGTCAGTAGATGCAATTTCATTACCAATGACAAACTAAAATAATTAATCATAATGAGGGTAGATTCAAACACTATCCTAACGCGATAAAAGTTTAGATCGCGATTTTCAACAACTGTGGCAAAATAGTTGCTTACGTTTTGTATGAGATTAGAAACCGGAAAAAAATAGGTCAATTATATATTTGCGAATATAAGCTTTATTGATCACGATATAAAGACTCAAATGAATTATTTACATAAAATCTGTCTCTGTGTCTGGGGCGACTGTTGTGTTTGTGTGAGTGTAGAAATGAGTAACGGTAGACAATAATGTGTGTAGGTAAGCATTAAAAGAACATCTGTGCAAAAATTAACTTTAAATAAAATTTTATTAAAGATTACTTTACATTGCAATTAATGTAACTCAAGATGAATCACAATAATATCTTTATTTTGTTTCCATTAGAGTTTACTTTCGCATATATAATTTACCTACTATATTTTTACACTATTACGTTATTCACACAAATTTGTGTAGAAGTGTGCCCTGCACAGGGAGCTCGTGGTCTGACTGTACATCTCGCCTATATTACCCAAAAGGATGTGGCAGAGGTGGACAACAACCACATTTCACATGTTATGTTTAAGTCCCATGGGATAGGGGTTGAGCCTATCGCCATCTACCGGGCACAATTCCAACTCCGTGCTGCTATTGCAAATAACACTTTGGCGACTTCATCGAGACAGTTTCTAGACCATCGAGACAGTTGTATATGTCGGAGAAGCATAGTTCTCGTCGGCAGGAATTGAGGGTCTATTGGGCGTCATTTGGGTAAAATGCGAGCACAAAACACAACGATCACAGTTTCACACTATTTTAATAACGGTTAAACAATATTCTAACACTTTATAATAAAATTAAAAGACAAATTAACCGTTAAGACCGAGCAGCGGGTTCAAGGTCCGATCTCACTTTATCTCATATAATTTTACACCGCCAACGATCCAACTCGATCAGTTGTTAGCATTCAAATGTGTCGCAAATACTGTCCACCTCAATAAAGTAAAGATGGCGCCTCGACCCCACTCGAGGCGCGTGCTCTGCTCTGATTGGTCATTACGTCAATTACAATATTCATAACTTTTATTAGTTAAGTAAGATTTTGAAGTAATAGAAAAATGTTATAAATCGAATTACATTAAATTAAGAGTTTTGAAAACAAATCGAATTTAAATAAACAATACTGTGCATTATACATGCAAACAATCAACCCGAGACTCATAGCTTCCTCTGACACGGCCGTCCTGACGTATTACACGCCCTCGTGTGATGCTGCAGGCCGCGTATCATCGTTATCTGTAAAAAAAAGAAAAAGAAAAGAACAATTAATAGTTCGGCCACTCCTGACCAACATTTCGTGTACATACATTTTATCTTTGCTCAATTTATTATTTTCATAAAATAGATTTCCTTACAATGAAATGGTACCAAGTCATTCGTTATTGAATACGAATCCTAATAGAATTCACACACGCTACCTACTAAATCAAGACAGTCAGTAGTATCGAACTATCGAAACAGCCACCACGCCGTGTATCACATCACTCGTATTAAACGACTTCCTCTTATTCTAATGATTTTACTTTTCATCGGCCACCTCGCCTTTTAGTGGCCACCTCGCCTTTTCGTGGCCAACTCGCCCTTCTTTTTTTTTTTTTTTTTTTGTTTTTGGCCACCTCGCCTTTTATTGGCCAACTCGCCCCTTATTGGTCACCTCGCCTTTTAGTGACCACCTCGCCTACAAGAATGCTTAGTTAAGACTTAACAGCCAATCATTTTAAACAAAATAATTTTTGTATTACCAAATCTTTCCGTCACTTTTGTCATCTGATAAACATGGATCCAGCTCGGTTGGAACATAAGATTGGGGGAGTGGACGTAAGCGGTCTCTTCATTGTTCCGCTTGTAACCAATTCGAAGATAACTCAGTTATATTGACACGTTTTTCTCCTACTGTCTCTAACAAAACTGTGAGTATCACTAACGGCGGTTTCGTTCTCAACAGGTAAGTGATTCCTCGAGAAAAAAGTCAACGTGGCCATTCCCTTACCCTCCCTGTACTGTATGTCAAAATCAAAAGCCTGGAGGAAGGCCCACCACCGGTGTATCCTAGGGGTTAAGTCTACTTTAGATCTTGAGGCTTTCAAAGAATTGCAGTCAGTAACGACTGTGAAAGTTCGACCATACAAATAATGGCGAAAACGCTTAACCGAGTTAACAACCGCTAGCGTCTCTAACTCGTAAGAGTGGTATCGAGACTCTGCATGCGTAGTGCGTTTACTGTAATACTCTACTGGGTGCAATTTTGTACCAACTTTTTGAAAAAGAATCGCGCCGTAACCTTCGCTACATGCGTCCGTATGCAGCTCAATGAGTAATTCTGGGTCGACAAGCATCAAAACCGGGGATGAAGTCAATACCGATATTAAGTCTTATCTAATTGTTTCGTATTCTGTGGCTCAAATTATTTAAGAATTATTTTTAGCTAATAGGCGATAGAGTGGTGCCATCTTAAGCAAAAAGTTATGAATAAACTACCTAAAGTAGGACGCTAAACCAAAAATTGTCTGAGCTGAGTGATGGTTTAAGGTCATCAGGCATATTGGTATCCACACTATTGAAATTAGTCACCGAGTCACAGAATAATAAGTACAAGTACAGAAGCACCACTTCCCGTAACAATTCATAGAAATAGAGACTCTTGCTACTAAGCAACAAAGTTCAATTCAGCTCGCATAAGCGCTCAGTACCTAACGAGATATTCACCTAAGTATTGCCGCTCTCTTCTAACGCGTAGCTCTGTCGCTGTCTGGCGCTGAGTGACGAGATACCTATGTCACTAGGGTTGTCGGCTCGCCGATGCGTTGCTACCTACTACTATAATATTCATCGTCTATCTATCCACCCACTTGACCACCCATTCCATCTTACATTTGATGCGTATGATTGATTACCCAGTCAATTAGGTAGATACCAAAACGAATTTTACAGTCTCTCATTTGTAATAAAAAATGAAAACAAACCTTTACTCAACTCAAGTAGAAAGATACTCATTGAAATAAAAATAAGTTTTGAAGTATGGACTGTTTCTATTTAATTTACAAGATAAACACAGATAATAATACCTAATTAGTAGTCTGCGATTAGAAACTCGTAATTGTAGGGAATTTGAAGATGGTACAGTTAACAAAAAAAAAGAAAACAGTACAGTAAAATTTAAAAAGTAAATAATTTGGTAGACACCCGACAGTCGAAGTGGCGCCGGCGCCTCGCGAATTTGTAGGCATTTATCGCTGTAGGTACGGCCGAGTGGCGGTGGCCTGACCGAGTTATCAACGCTGCAAATATCAACTAGGAAAGGTTTCTAAATTATGGTAGGTTTATCACTTGATATATGTACTGACAACCCTAATGCCAACAAATTGCGTCCAATCAAGATATCGTTATTTAGGTATTCGTCAGGTATAATGTGAAATAAAATTTGTACATCATGACCACTAAGAGCAACCCTAGATAAAACTTGTGAGTCACACAATACACTAGACTTTCCTACACAAGTTAAAGTAATGTTTGCGTTATGCAATGCACCAACAAACCTACGAGAGACGCTTTCTTTAATTAACGAACAATCAGCACCGGAATCAAAACAAAATGAGAACTGCTCACCAAATTGCGAAATTATTCCGGTGACAGGTCTCGGCCACACACGTCCACTCGCTTTACAATGCTGGGTGCGGCGGCTGGATGTGCGCTGGCAACTGGTTCTGATTTTGAGCATCGAGATGCCACGTGGCCCTCAAAACCACACCAGTAGCACGTCACAGGGGTTCGTGTAGCGACGGCCGTGTTGGGGCGCTCAGTGCTTGTAGTTGCTTGCTGCTTGTTTTGCGATTGACTAAAACATTCAAATGATTTATGGCCAAGTTTTCCACAAGAATAACATTTTATTGAAACAGAACTTAACCTAGGACGTTTAACATCTTGTGTAGTGCCTGCAACGGTCTTTGTTACCTCTTGGTAACTCCGTTTGCGATATGAAAAAGCCATTAGTTCACGCTGCATCTTACAGCGAGAAGTAATTTCTTCAGAAAAAATGTTTCGCTGTAACCTTGGCTCAATTTGCCCCATGTGCGCAAGTATTAATGACACCACCATTTCTTCTTGGCCCAAACTATTCCACCGCGACATGAGCAACGTAAATAAACGGCTCGCATATGCAGCAAGACATTCGCCTTCTTGTGGTTTACCAGTAAGCATATTTAATAACGTTGCTGCACATCTTTCTAACGTATCGAAACGAGAAAGAAAAATCTCCTTAAATTCTACCCATTTCATATTAGGAAAAACTATTTGAGAAAACCACTTTGCAGCAGAGCCTTTAAGAGCCTTACTAAGTATTAGAATTAATTTACTTCCCTGTATATCACGCTCCGACAAGCAGATGTCCGCCGTTGACAACCACGCCCGGGCGACAGTGTCTGCTTCTTCCGGGTGAAATTTGGGCAGCGTGATGCACTTATCCTCACTATTCGGTGGGTTGGTAAGCGTCTCCACAAGAAGCCGCATGCTGGTTTGTTGCGCTTCGAATAACGCGCGCCATCCGTCATTCGCTGTTGTCCGTTCGCTCACGTTTTGTGCCTGCACCGATCCCACTTCTGATGTCGGAGAAGCATAGTTCTCGTCGGCAGGAATTGAGGGTCTATTGGGCGTCATTTGGGTAAAATGCGAGCACAAAACACAACGATCACAGTTTCACACTATTTTAATAACGGTTAAACAATATTCTAACACTTTATAATAAAATTAAAAGACAAATTAACCGTTAAGACCGAGCAGCGGGTTCAAGGTCCGATCTCACTTTATCTCATATAATTTTACACCGCCAACGATCCAACTCGATCAGTTGTTAGCATTCAAATGTGTCGCAAATACTGTCCACCTCAATAAAGTAAAGATGGCGCCTCGACCCCACTCGAGGCGCGTGCTCTGCTCTGATTGGTCATTACGTCAATTACAATATTCATAACTTTTATTAGTTAAGTAAGATTTTGAAGTAATAGAAAAATGTTATAAATCGAATTACATTAAATTAAGAGTTTTGAAAACAAATCGAATTTAAATAAACAATACTGTGCATTATACATGCAAACAATCAACCCGAGACTCATAGCTTCCTCTGACATATATTTATAACGCTTTTATTTCTATTTAATATTTATAAGTTAAACTTAGCTTCTTTATGTCCTCTATACACACTGATAAAAAAAAGAATATTATTATCATGATGTTAACCCATGAAGTTTTTTTTATTATTTTTGAATGGAATAACATACTTGTTCTTTTTAGGCAATTGTAATATTCTGTGCTCTAGATGCTCATTGAAAGTGATAAAAATAAAAGAAGTTTATTTGTATACCGCTTTTTACACTTAAGTGCCAGGGTTTAAAAAACAAGAAAGTTAAAGTGACCCCCAGAGTACCACAAAAAACCGGAACCGAGACACCTTAATCTTAATTCATTGCAGGGCAGGTATTCAATTACAGTTAATATGTTTAAAAATGTACGCCTCCCTAGAAGGGTACCGACCGCAGTATTAATGAAATTGACTTCCCGGGGGATGGTACTACCCCGTGGCAACGGACTTTGCCGGAGTACCCACCGATACTCGGTGAGGTACCTGCTCGGTACGTGCTCCCCGCTCTATTGCTGTGTCACAAAATAGTTACTATCAGAAGATTCACTTTTTTTGAAAATCATGGTATTTTACACTATATGAAAGTTGAAAATTAAGAATTCAGCAGACTTCGAACCAGCACCATAAAACAGGGTAAACAACCCAGCTGTTTTGCCATTTCGGCTATGGAAATTTTTAACCCTTTGTACTGGTTTAATAGGTAAATTCCTATTCTAGCGAACCATACTTGATTTTATAGAATTCAAAAAGACATAAAAATCCATTTTTTTGTAGTTCCTTTAAAGAAGTACGAATAGATCATGAAGAACGTATTCGTATTTCGAGAGACAAGATAGTACATATATGAAATTGTGAAATAGCCATTGGATTGGATTAGATGGTCATATAGCCCCACATCACATGCGTACCTAAAACATAACAGGTGTTTTAGGTCGCGGTCTTGTTTACGCCAAACTTGTCTTGTCACAAAAAAAGAACTGTATTACTACTATATTTCTGTTTATGCCTACTTTTTTGTTTATCTGTGAATAATGTGTTTATAATTTATAAATTTAATTAATCAATATGTGCAGTCCGGACGAACCGCTGTGGTTTTTGATCTGCTACTTAAATGTATAATTGTATGTTTATATGAAAATAAATGATTACAAAAAAAATATGTGTGTGCTACTCTGCCACACCCCTCTAGGCAATATCGACGTGTTGTTATGTAAATGTATTTATGTTTTTATTATAAAATGCCAAAACAAATGTGAATCAAGGTGCTTATAAATATCTTTTCTACATATCGATTAGACATTCTGTGTATTTTTTGTCTTACGGTATGACTCTGGTCACACTGAAAGACAAAGGTATCGATGCCGTATCAAATTAACGAGTTACCGAGTTCCAAGTTTCTGGTATTTAATTGTGTCTTGGTAAATAGGAGGGGAGTTTGATGGGAAACGTCTTGGTAGAGTAGATTGATTTCTATAGATGGTTGCACTGCTGTTTGTCTTCTCGATAATTTGTAAGGTTAGAGCCTGATGGCTGACAATAAAATGGAACATAGTGTAGAGTAGGTATATTACTTCGCTTTAAGTCTGTAAAACTAAAAAAATACAGTAATATTATATGCAAAAAAGTGATAACCTTGCTCGATCTTTTGTTGGTGTGATTGTGTTAATTGAGGGTGTCTAGATGTTTGTAACTACCCGCTTGGTTTTGATGTTTCTTTGCAAACAACATGTGACTTGGTTTAACATCTAGGCTTCTATTTGTTGACAGCCCACGCGGACAAAGCCAAGCGGAGAGAGCTAGTATTTTTAAAAGTTCTATTTCAACAAATCACTTCATCGCGTGCTCATCGCAGCTGCGCATTCGAAGCCACGCAGTCACGGGAACAAGCTAATGTACGGCTTATAAAGAACTTTTCCCGCCACTCTCACACAATCTGATTTAAACTTTTTACGAGCCACCGCAATCTCATCAGCTGTGTCACACACTAGGGAAATGTGTAACACCCTCGGAATTTCGCTAATTTTAATTAATTCAAACTGCACAGTGAAAGTCAACTCTTAAACACCCCGCTTGGCCATAAAGCCAAATCCTGTCTACAAACGACTGTTAGAACTTAACGAGTTCATACATCCCTGTCTACGGTTACAATGGGGACTCGTAAAATTAATACCTTACCTCTGAATCGTCGAGCTGCCTCTCTAGATGGTAATTCCCCCTTAAATATTTAAGTTTTCTGTACACCCTTCATCCGCAACAAGATTCAATTTCACGCCCTAAAAAGGGGTCCGCTTTGGGCGATTCTCGACTTCTCGAATGTCAGGAGACATGAAAGCACCCAACTAACCAAGGCCTTTATCTATTGCTGTTCTCTCTTCTTCAATAGTTATGGTTGTTTGTGAAGCAAAAGGCATAAGAGGTCACGTTATAACGGTGGGGACATGGAGCAGACATTTCTGAAGTATTATCCGGTTGCATACAGAATGGAAATGGCGGAACTCAATTGAATCAATCTTGCGTCAAATTGGTGAAGATTTGAAGAGGAAGTTCACATTTTAAGTTCGTTTTCCATTTGAAATATACAACTTAAAGCGTTTTTAAGGGTATTTGCCTTTTCAATTTAATTTTTCAGATTTGCTTTATTTATAAAAATATTTTTCAAAAATCTTACTTTAAAATCACAACAAGAATACAGGGTGGATGCGACATAGCGACATTTATTGAAACCACAGCTTCTATACATGGCCAGTATGCATTTCCACCGGATAAAAAATTCTCTGGCGAAAAAAAAAATCCACGTCTTCCGAACAAATTGCACGATGCAATGTTCAAATTGTTCGGCGAACGTGATTTTTTTTTTCGCCAGAGAATTTTTATCCGGTGGAAATTGATACTTACCATGTATAGAAGCTGTGGTTTCAATAAATGTCGCTATGTCGCATCCACTCCGTATAAGTAGCTAGCTTCAGCGCGCTGTTATTGTGAATTTCCTGACGAAAAGTTCACAAATAACACTTTGCCCAACCCGGGCATCGAACCCAGTAAGAGAAACAGCAAACCACTAGACCATCAAGGCTACTTTTGTTAATAAAAGATACTATAGTTTTAAATTCAAGATTTCCTATCAAATTTTATAGCCGTATATAAATGAGGCAATATATCATAACCGTCACTATAAACTATTCTTCGAAACATTTTCCGAACTTCGAAAACGTAAGCCCGATTTCCAAAGGCGCTTAATTGTAATCGAAAACTCGACTCACGTATATCGATATGACCTCTTAAATCACACAACGTTATCAACCACATGATTAATTTGATTAGCTACGTGTCTAGCCTTAATGATATCTAGTGTGGCTACATTATTCACCAAGACGTACAAAATTAATCAGTTAACTGGTTTATGGGTAGTTGAATTGATTTTCATTAATATGAGAGCTATTTTGTGTGCGTTATTATTTGCATAGAAATAAAGTATGAAAATTAATCGATTATTTTTTTAACTTCAAAAGCTAATCGATTAAATATTTTTGGGGAAATTTAAATTTCGATATTCTCAGATTATTCGAATATATTCGATATTGTCTCTTTTTGTTAATAATTGATCTACCAATATCGACTACATTATTGTATACTTTTATCACTTTTGCACAATGTTCGATTAGATACCTACGCACTAGGTACACGTCCTCCATAGTCCAAGTACATAGACATAAAAATCTGACAGATATGTTGAGTAAATATTTGCCATTGCTACTATGCCTATGCATATGCATTCCTTTTATAAGCCTAATGGCGCCTAATCTTAAAATACAATCGAGGATATGCGAGCAGAATCGCAAGCAAAAGGTCACAAACATAAATATGAATAGTACACTCTATTATTGATATTGTCCATGTTATGAATTCAAAAATAACGAGTATTCATGGAGCACCAATTCTTGCTTTACTTAAAAGGAGATGCAATTTTTAGGGCTGCCCTGCAAACATATAGAAAAATTTTGTTTTAAAATTTAGTTGGCTGGTAGTAAAATCTTCTGATCTTCAATTGGATTGTTAAAACCGTAATAGTTTTACCTCATATAATTATAACAATATATATTATTCGTCTATATTAGCAGCAATAGCCGAGTGGGAGACCCTAGGACTGCTAAGTTAAAGGTCTCGGGTTCGAACCCACGGCACACACCTCCCGTCTTTTCGAAGATATGTGTGTATTTATCATATAAATTATCGCTTGCTAACGGTGAAGGAAAATATCGTGAGGAAACCTACATGCCTTAGAGTGCCTAATAAGTGCTCGAGAGTGTGTGAATAAGTCTACCAACCCGTACTTGGCCAGCGTGGTGGACTATGGCCTAACCCTTCTCATCATGAGAAGAGGCCCGAGCCCAGCAATGGGACATGTATTATATACACGGCTGCTAAAATATTACTTTGTATCGTTAATTCTTTATGCATTTTTTTTATTTGCTTTTATAATTTAGTCCACTGGTTTTCTTTAGCCTGAATTGGGACCACTAAAGAACATGCACCAATTAAAGAAGAATGGGAGATAGATTAAAAGAAGAAGACCGTGGCTAAGTCGAAGCCGGACCGCTAGATCTTGCAGGTTAAGCAATGCTAAATGCGGTCAGCCGTGGATGGAAGACTGTCTTTAACGTAACGAGATTTCCTCCGTGCTTTGGAGAGTACGTTATTCTGTCGGTCCCGGTTGCCATTTGAACATCTATGGCACTCGTTACGGGTAGTCAGAGGCTAGAAAGTCTGACAACTAGTCAAAGAAACAGTTTCCTCGTAGTGGGTTGTGGAGGTCCGATGGCAGTCTTACTGGTGGTAGATCTCTTGTGAATGAGCTCGAGGGCGGCAGCACCACCGCCTCACCTTTAACCTGCCGCCAAATAGTAGTGCTTCCATTACTGTATTCCGGTTTGGTGGTGAGATCAGGCCCTGAAATTACTGGCACATGAGGCATAACACCGTAGTCCTCAGCTGCAGCGACGCATCTATAATCTGCTTTTGTGGATTGTTGATGTCCTTGGGCTGTACTCCACTTTCCATCAGGTGGACTACACGTGCGTTCGCTGTGGGCGTAGTATAAAAAAAAAGTCGCTACACATAAAATACTGATATTCAGCTAAATGTTAGACTAGAGGTCGATCCCAATATAATTGAGAAAAGGCTCGGAATATGGATTCTTAGACAGATTGATAGCATTAATGTTCATCTCGTGTCTATTATTTGCAATAGTTTCCCTTCCTTCCCTTTCCTCCGTCATTATTCTCATAGAATATAAGGCGCCAATCCTAATTATGCTATTAGTCTTGTGCCATTCGCAGACTCCCTCTTGGTTATTATGATAGAAGTGTTATTGTTATAGTCCAGTTATCACAGTTGAGGCTGCTAGTAACAGCTATGTAAACAAATAGGTTATATTTAAGGAAAACTTTGTGATAAGATTCAGATATTAATAAATAAATAAATATATCACAACTGACACAAAACGCCATCTAGTCCCAAACTAAGCAGAGCTTGTACTATGGGTACTAGAATAACTGATACTACTACATATATACTTTTCTTTTGTAAATACATACTTATTATACATAGTAACACCCAGACTAAGACAAACCCAAAAAAAAAGTACACGTTCGTTCGCTGCGGGCGTATTATAAAAAAAAAAGAAAAAAAAAAACCCCAGGTTCATGCACACAAAGATTTTTCTTAAACGGGAATCGAACCCGCGACCTCGACGTCGCAGGAAGGTGCACTACCCACTCCGCCATGCGGTCGTCTATTATGTAGGTCGTATTTGATATGCATATTAGTCGCTAACATGATAGACTGACCGTTGATATTATTTGAAAAATATTGAAGAAAATACTTAAAATATCCTTTATTTTCAATTAACCTGACAAAGTATTAAATAATTTTAATGATAAAAGCACAAAAGTAAATCCTGCATAATTTTTTGGAGTTTCTTACCCAAAGGGAAAAAAGATACCCTATTACGAAAACTATGCTGTAACAACGGTTCATGATCGACGGACAGACGGACAGACAAACTGTCCGTTTGTGACAAACGGACAGTTTAAATTAAAATAAAATAAATATTAAAAAATTAAAATAAAATAAATATTGAAAGAGTGGCTCCTATACTATTGTAGATCAATAGTACGGCACCTTTCGTGCGCGAGTCCAACTCACACTTGGTCGGTTTTTTTACGACAGTATTTTCAGTATGTGATGTATGCAATGTTGTTAGTTAGAGAGATTTTTTTATTGGTGACTTATTGGCCACATACATTTAAAAATAAAATAGGTCAACTAGTGCCACTTACTAGCTTCCACATTTTGTCTATCAATCTATCTCTTTTTGCTTTTACCTAAAAAAGTGGTCAAAACAATAAACTAATTTGACATAACATTGTGATATAACAGCTGTCACTAAACATAATATTGGCCGTCTGATATCGTGGCAAACAAGCCGCGTTAATCCTTGAGCATGACAAACATGTCGCGGATTATAAATGTATCTAATGTCACCTAATGTACTTACATTACAAATACACAAATTTTAGCCATGTTCAAACATGAATCTGACAATATAATATCCGATAATAATAGTGAAATTTTCTTTTAAAAGGTCCCATTAAAATTACTTAAAAACCTGAGAATATGATTGAACCTATGATTATTTTAAAATAGTTTTTAATATTTCAAATAAAATAATTGTGAACTCTCTGCAAACATCTCGACGACCCAACAGAATATTTTTTAAAATCTCGTGCACTAAAAACGTGTCCCAAAAATCACAAACTAAACATTAATATTTTCAAACATTTAAAAAGACAATACGCTACATAAAATTTCGCGGGCGTGCAATATTTACGAGGCAACCCTATTGTGTTAAAACAGTATATTAGCATACAAAGAGGGCCCATGCGTTGCCCTGCAGTTGTCGCTGCACCGTGCACCGCACTGCTTTGTATTGGGACAACCCTAATAAAATTATTTAAATTGCTCTATTAATTTCTTTGTTTTTGCTCTTTGTCAACAGTCTTTTAAAAGTGTACCTGAAATAAACTAAAATTAAAATGGTAAGTTTATATGAAGGTGTTTTGAATAAAGCATACATAACCTGTTATCATTATTTAAAGCTAACCATATGATTCAGACTCATCTCATTAACATTAGATCTGATCCTTATATTATGGTTTTAAAAAAAAATATCCATTATTCTAGACTATTACTTTTCATGGTGCTTTAAGGTCTACTTAATACTGACGCTTTCTAGTCCTAAGGTAATACTTTTCACGTAAGGTGTTAGTAAAAGTGTCATGTAATAAGCCTGTGCACAAGGAAGCCTTTCACGCTTTACAACAAACCTAAAAAACACCGAATGAATTTTATTGAATGACCATCTTCACGCTTTCTCTTACCTATCGTCCAGTAATCCCTGAACACAGCCTGCAACAATTAACTCGTAAAACGTCACAGGAAATAATCCCTACACCTTTTCCCTAAGAATTTAGTGGCGGACAAGTTTAAGCTCAGGATAGAAAGCACGAACTATCTGGGACCTCACATGATCCTACGAGCGAAGCCATAATGGCCACCCGGCTATTAGGCACACAGCCAGGCCAACTTAAGGCCAACTCACTTGAGCTAGTTTAATCTCGGATTGAAGGAGACCAAGAACTTATTCCGGAATACGGGAGGATAATAAAGTGATAATTTGAGGGTAAGGTGTGTTAACACGCGGTGTGATTAATTCGTGAAGAGTTTATAGGGTCTTTAACTAAAATGGTTAGGTGGTCATCAAAGTCTGAGGTGGAGATATAAAATATGTCCTAATTTGATGTTTAGACAATTAAAATAGATCTTTCCATTACCTTTCTATCAGACTTTTCTCAGCACTAAGACCTTTCCAGACATAGCACCGTTTACAAAATCGGTCTTTTTTTGGTCTATAGGTACTTTAAAAAGAGGGCTGAAATAATAAAACTTGCCAGACAGAGCTGGTTTTTACACTTGAATTATATCAAAGTTCACTTTCTCACATGTGACATTTCTAGACAAACGAAAACAATTAGCGGACAACAGAACAAAAGCGATGTAATCGCCGTCCTTGTCTAGACACGGTGTGAAACTTTGACAAGTAAATTAGATTTGGTCTGAGTGTAACAGAAACCGTTGCTGCTCTCTGCACTTATCGAGATGCTCTTTGTCGAACTTTCCATTGTCTGGGTGTACTATACAAGGTTTTTTGTATTCGTTAATTCTAAAGGACGTGTTTGTTTTAAGGTTCGGGAAAATACTCAACCAGAACGTAAAGGTAAAAACGCACAAAAGCTTTTATTAACTATGTATTGGTAATTTCATAAAGTATGCGTTCTATGTATATATAAACTCTTATTTAATTACGTTTACTCGTTCCTCTTAACTATCCAGAACTCGTCAAATAAGCTTTGTAACAATTTAATTTTAAATAATGCCTACTTACTGGCAGAGTATTAGTTTTAACAAAATGTAACCATTTAAAATGAAGTTACTTCGTTCGTTGTTTGTATGGATATACAAACATTCAATTTAATACACTGATACACTCGATCCAGCTTATTCATGTTGAAACTAGAGCGGGATTATAGCGCTCGTTTAGAGTATTATATCAAAGTATCACCTACACATTGATATATTATCTAGCTCTTTGCAAACTGTCGCATTAACTGCTTGAAAACAGATTTTATACAAAAAGAACTAATATGCAGTTCCTAGAACTATGATGTCCAGTTTCAGGTGTAGCTGGTATAAATTGTCCTGTAGGGCATGAATTCCACTGAAAAGAGATGTATTTCAGCATTTTCAATGCCTGTACACTGGATCCAGTACCACGGATCCACAGCGCTGGATCAGCGCACGACTCCACCCTCGTAGTGGGTACGGGGATAAAAAATAGCCTATGTCCTTTCTCTTTCTTTGTCTTGAACTATCTCCAAACCAATTTCCATCATTCATCTGGATCAGTTCAGTAATTTAGCCGTGAAAACAGAACAGATAGACAGAGTTACTGTCTCATTATAATATTATAAAGGAACCGTAAGATTATTAATTAACGTTTATCTACACCCATGCTATAAATCCTCTATAAACGTTATTGAAACAGCTTATTGCCAACATTAAAACAGCCAGTGTCATAATAACCATTATAACACCCAAACGAGTGTACTAATGTTGTACTGAAATTCATTATGCAACTCCTTTTTTACTCATCGAACAGCCACATTCTCATGGCATCTTTATGAATTTTAAAAAAAAGAACATGTCATGCACGCGCGTTTCACTACCACAGCGCCGTAATTTAAATAAAAACTTATTCGAATTTTTGAATTGACGTCGTATCCCGCCATTTTTGTTCAATAATAGTATTGAAAAAAAAAATATTTTGTTGTTTACAAAAATGAGTGATACAAGCTTTGATAACACACCACCAGATATTTCTAATGCAGCAAAGGACATTTATAACCAAAGAGTTCTTACAACACTGTACAATACCCTATGGTTTCAGAACATTTATAGAGGATTCATATCATGGGTGTAGATAAAGTCTTGTATGCAACTGTTATAATTAGGTATTAAAACACTCGTGTTTTAATACCCCTCATTATAGAACAGTTGCATAAATAACTATTATGACATTAAAACGTAGTTTTTTTCGATCAAGCTCAAAAATGCCATGATACTACTAGTTACATACTTAGTTTTTGTTAATTATTCGTACTGGATACAGCAATAGTCAATTAAAATCAGTTTTTACTAGCTTACTAAATATTACGTCATAATTATGAGATGTGATTTTACAAGCTATTTAAAAAAAAAATGATTTCGTCATAAAAACAAACATCTAAAACTATAACGAAGTGAAGGCGGTAGTAATTCTTTATCGTTTTACTTTTTACAGCGAAACTTTTTCAATTTCCAAAAGGGATTAATGACTGTGTAAAATTTAATTTACAAAAGCACTTAAGTTAAGAAGGATTTAGAAATGCACCTGCTCTGGGTTGGTCGTGGGTTCGAATTTAGATCGCTTGATTCTGTCCTTTGTTTGTTTTTTTTTTACGTTTGGATTGGATAACATAGAAAGACGTTATTTTTATATGTTGCCACGTTGTACCACGTTTTTCATGCAAGTATTTGCAGAATTCGAAAACCTAAACCAGCTTCGCGTATAGCTTGTCAAAAAAGAGAAAAAAATAATTGAGGTGACACAGTGCCGTACGTATAGCAAAAATAAATACAAATCAATCAATCAGCTCAACCAAATTTGAACTCTTCGAAATTGTAAACCAATCGTGGAGCATTGTTTAAATGAAATGTCAATACTTTGACAATGTTATTAGCAAAAAACTTGTAGTCTAGACAATTTTTGCAAGTTTGAATTCACAAGTTATGCTTAATGTGTGTAGTAGTATTTAGCTGCGTTAAACGTGGAAGAGGTCTGGCACGTTCAAGATCACGCGGAGCGCCGGAGTTACGGCTCGCCGCGCGGGCTGCCCGAAAAACATTAAATGAAAGGTGTGCGTGGAAATGTTTAGAGCGCTCATGGAGAGCCTGGTTGGCGCGCACCCGCGTTTGTTCGGGCATCCCGCACAGCAAGCCGCGGCACCCGACGTCCCGCGTGGTCTTGAAAGTGTCCTAAAGTGCAAGTCCGTGGACTATGAACGAGTGCGGAGGCACAAACCGTCTACCGTTACTTTTCATGTTTTATCGAATCACAATAAATTGCGCAACAATTTTGAGATTGAACTCTAAAATAACTGTCAGTAACTAAGTATTTTAGTTTTAGTTACGGAACATTTAAGATTTCCTAAGCTCACTTATCACTTCTAAGCTTGTCTATTGCATCCATAAAGAAACCCTTTAGTCTAGTTTTTCAACTTTCACTTGGCTGTCGTTTTAATTGAGGAAAAGCAGTGTTTACAAGTATTATAATCGTTCAGCAGTATTATAGAAAGCTGGTAAAAACTTGTAACATGATCGATAACGATAAGTGATAAGGTGCATATTGAATTAAGGACGTTGTGCAAGTACCTACTGTAATTTGAAAATTGTTAATTGCGTATATAACGACATGCAATTTCAGTCATAAATCTTAACTATGTACAGTCGATAATTTTCTGTTATCGCGTAGCTAGTTTATATGCATCATGTCATGCACATTTGTGATAGACGAACTAATTATGGATAAATTAAATGGAAATTAAATATAAACGGTTCTATATTAACAAACTAAAAAGGTATATAATAAGTTATCATATAATATACTGGCCAGAGTTTGTAAACACACAATTGAGTATGCGAAAAAAAAACGTTATTTTTTACTTATTCTGAAACTTTATTATAAATTTTATTAAATCCGTGCATAAAAACCCTTGCAATAGTATTTTTTTATCAATTACAAAAAAAATCTTAAAATTTTTATATCAGGACGTGATTTATGCCAAGTCTCGCGCCACGAACACGCCAACGAAGTCACAACTTAAAGACGTCATAGTCACTCATAGTATCTACTTAAACAGTGTCAACGGCGGCTTCGGCACATGCAGCAAACTTATCTGGTCTATTTAATTGTAACTGTCCATTTTTCTATAGAAAATTAGACAATTCCATACTAAATTAAACAGCATCACTTTAAAGAATCTTTCTAAACTATGCTATCTCACCCCCGATCCCAAAATAAACAAACAAAATAGCTGAGATATGGATTTTGTACACGTCTTCCACGCCTTTCTAGGTAATGAAGGCGTGATATTATGGTATGTTATTGTTATGTTCAATGTCGATTACAATATTATTATTTTTTTTAAACGACGCCCGCACTAGGAATAACTCCTGTGTCGCGTAACAAACATACATTTCACACACACAAAGCACACCCAGATTCAGAACAAATCATTGCGAATCACACAAATGCTGCTATGTACTCAGAAGTTTGAGAAACGAAGTTAGTACTGAACATTTAAGAATGGTGTATTTTGCATTAGTCGAGTCCAAGCTTAGGTATAGCATCCTTTTTTGGGGAGGAAGCTATGACTACAATGTCCATAAGGCATTTGTCGCACAAAAAAGAGCCATTCGAACCATTAAAGGAATACAAATACCTGATTCATGCAGACCACATTTTGAAGAACTTAAAATATTAACAGTTCCAAGTTTATATATATTAGTACTACTCACTAACTTAACTAAATATGCCCATGAGCACGAAAACGAAGATGAAAGACAGATAAGAGAGAGCACTAGGAGAAAGGATCTTAACACAAAAAGTACTCCACATCTTGAAATTGTAAAACAGAGTACATACTATAGATCCATAAATTTTTTTAATAGGTTGCCACTAGATTTAAAGAGCATTTTTTATCAAAAATGTTTTCTAAGCGAACTTAAGCGGTTCTTGATAGAAAAATGCTATTACTCAAGTGATGATTTATGAAGAACATGAAATAGTCATTATACCTAAGATGGAGTTTTTTTATTAATTTAATTGTTAAAGAATTTATTCGTTGCATTATTATTTTTTAGTTTATTAATTGACATTTGATTTTTATTTAATTTTTTTTCGTTTTTGTTGGCTTGACATGATAATGTATTTTATTCTTAGTATTGACATTTTATTGATTTTATGAATTTATCACTTGTAACAATTAATTAATTGACATGTAATGCATGATTGTAATTATATTATTTTATTATTACTTTTTTATTTAATTAATGAACATGAAATTGCTGAATTTGTTATTAATGTTATGTGTTATTTATTATTATTTAAATTAGTTAAAAACATTCGCACACAATGTAAAAATTGTTACTGAATAAATGAAATGAAATGAAATGAAAGATTTGTCTCATGTGGGTATCGAACCCACAACACCAGCGTAGTTGAAAGCTGCGAGGCGACCGCTTTAACCGCTACGCCAACCGTGCACTCAAAAAAATAATTATCGACTTAGTCTAATTATTGAAAAACGAATGTGAAAACAGTGTGCGATGAACAATTACGATCAATACTATTGACAAGCCCACTTTCACTTCACACTTAATAGAATTTAAAAGCGTTGAAAATAATAGAACTAGTCTAGAGAGACTAATTATGAATTATTGGGCCTTCTAAGAATGGCTGTCTCACAGCGTTGAAATTTCAATTTGTCATACGTATTAAATTGGACGGCCAAACAATGCCTGTCTTCCTTGTGGCGGACTTACGTTAGAATGGACAGTGGGATTACTGTTATTGAGGGAATAAATGTATTTTTGAAATGTGAAATATGTTTTAGGGATTGAAACGCTCTATTACTCATATCAAATTGCAATTTTACATTATTATGACGTTCTCCAAACAATATTTTTTTTTTATTATTAAAACTGACGTGAGTTTGTAACATTATTAAAATTATGAAATACGGGTGTTACTCACGTAATGTTGGTCTATTTAGTCGACCGTGGTTTCGCCTATACGTCTAGGCATTATCAAGAGAGTGCGATACGTCGCGCCTAAGTCGCAGCCAGTCTTACACTACAGTGCAAGACTGGCTACGACTAAGGCGCGACGTATAGACCAACATTACGTGAGTAACACCCGTATTTCATAATTTTAATAATATTTTTTTTATGTAATTTTTGAGCCTAAATAAATGTAACAGACAATGTTTATACACAAGGTTTCGAATATTATAACTTTAAGAATAATATTAACTGTTCAATGTATGCAGTATTTAATAGTTAATATTATTCTTAAATGTTTACTGCACACATTTAACATTTGTATTTCGTTTATCAATGATCAACTAATTTTATCTTTTAACAAAACGAAAGTTGTTTAGTCTGAGACAAATCGCCGTTTGTTCGAGCAGTCCGTGCTAACCGAGCTGCCTTTATTCGTTCCTGGCAGTTGGTTTCATTGTTGAGGCTTCATCTGCAGGCGAAATGCGGGCGATACAAATTGTACCCTTTTCTGTACTAATAGCATTTGGATTTTATATTGTGTGGATTGTAATTGTAACGCGTTGGCGAGACACTGTATTGTCAAGAAACTGTTCATCTGTTACTTAAATGTTTTATCTCTTTAAAATTCGCATATCGTTAATTTAAATACTTTATAATAGTAATGTAAACTATGATGGCAGAACCTTTTGGTAAAAGTGAAAAGTTAGTATTAAAATGTTTACAAGTTACCGGTTGCCTGATTGCATGAGTAAATAGCATTTAAATTCAATTTTCATGGCTCTATAAATTGCCTTCGGGCGGGCCCAGTCCAAACAATAACACAGCCTTTTAACTTGCGCATGCAAAATAATTACAGACACAATAATCGTGCAAATTTCGCTCTCAGCTCAATGAGCGTGGAAACGATCAACTTATTATTTTTCAATTCAGCAGAACAGTGCGTATAATCGAGCAGTCAATTGCCATTTTAACCTTTAATTAGGCGCAGTAGGGTCGCTTATCGTATATAAAACACAATATTACAGGTTATACAGCCGTCGATAAAGCTTTGTTTGTTAGGCTGTGCACCCTTTCTCATATTGTTCCATACGAGCGGTTTCATGTGTTTGCTCAATCTAATTGCTACTCAGTCATTGCGGGTATCCATCTGTATGAAATCATATTGCGAATGGAAAACACGTGTGCATTTGTTAGGTCGCGGTGGCTGAAACGCCAGTATTAATGTTATAATCAGGGCTCGGAATTAGGTAGAGTTTTTCATGTACTTACACTGATTTCATACAGCGAAAGAATAACGCCTCAAATCCCGAGATTAATTTTAAAGAGCAGAAAAAAATCCCATGATTTTTTAAATAAAAAGATATTTACTTTTTTACACAATTTAAACTACTGTACGCGCGACTAAATATTTTAATTCTCACAAAATTTATACAGTAATGTCGGAAGCGAACACTTCAAATCTTACTGGTAATGAATCGGACAAGGAAAATGATTCTGATGGGCCGTTTGAATAAGCAAAACCTCACGAGTCTAGGCTAGAAGCAAAAGTATTTGCTAGTATTTATAAAAAAGGCGAAATATGCGTATGAGAATTTACTACAGACTTTCAACAATTTGTATTGTAAATTAATGTAAACTAATAAAAAAAATATGTTAATTATCTTTCTTTTATTTGTCTATCTCTGAGGTTTTATTATTATTTATTCGTAATATTGTTGGTCACACGGGATTGTCCATTAGAAATCCCGGGAAGGTCCACATTAATATCAACATTTCGATGCAAGTACATAAAAAACTCTACCTAATTCCGAGCCCTGGTTATAATAGAACTGCGCATGTACCCGCCATTGTACCCGCGAATGAATTCTCTTTCGCGTTTCGGTTGAGTTTTCCCGCGCCTGGACACTTTGTCTTGAAGGTTGACCCTATAAATTTAAAAAGTTTTGGACATGATGTATGAAGGTGGAAGATTCTCGCAATAAATGCCTTTGTAGACGCAAATAGAGTCATGCCGGACTTATACAAACAATTTACAGTGGCTACAAATAAAGAAAGACATGTTATTACCCACGTAATTGAAAAGTATACTTAGCACGATATAAATAGTAAATTATTATGAACAGAAACTTTAATAAAAAAGAAAAATAAGATAAGCGTTTGAGATGACATGAATTCACAGAAAGAAGATAACCAGCAAAGATTACATTAAAACCGTATCCAGTGAAAGCTTGAATAAAAACAAAACTAAAATCAGGCTTGAACAACCCTATTCAAAGAAGGAAAGAGTTCTAAATGAACAAGTATGTTAAATAAAGAATTTAATTAAAAATCAGATTCCATTCATAAAATTCTTCCTTGGAATATTGTTCGTGTTCTTTATAACAGAGGCTTGACTGGTGATTATGGGTGTACTATTTTAGTACTGCCTCGATGATTTTGTGTTTAACGTATGCGCATGCGCCTCTCACCACGAGGTCTTGGGTTTGATTCCCGGGTCGTGCAAAGTGTTATTTGTGAACTCTCCGTCAGGAAATTCACACTTCCAAAAATCCCTTCTTAATAAAAGCGCCTACGTCATGTAAGGAACGCTAGAGCTAAATTTCAAGTTTCTAGCTCTGCGTTGATAATTCAGTCAGGCACTCAGTCGGGCGAACAATTATATACAGGGTGTAAATTACATCGTGACGAAGCCGCTTACCCGAGATACATGCTTTCGAGACCCTGAAAGCAAAAAAAAACGTTTGGAAATTTCCACACGTTGGAAAATCGATCTTGGGAAAATCTTACACGTCATATAAAAAAACGCTAAGTTCAGGTGCAAAAATGTTTGATCCATATCATTTATTTACCACCGATAACATAATTTCAGCGACAATCACAACTATTTCCACTTAATTTACTTCAGCATATTTACAGGGCTATAATATCAATACACGGATCCAACAGGGAATCGGCAAAGTCGTACAACCCGTCTGGTTGGCAAACATAGAGCCCCTCATATTTGATCACTTTAATTGGTACGCCTCTTCCTCTCAGTTAATGAATAAGGAATGATAGCATGCGAGTAAATGCACAAGTAATTACGTGGAGTTGTTGGCAATGTCAACATAATTCAATTAATTTGTGTAGAGCCTGGCATTATTAGATGCGTTTGTTTAGAAATATTCTGTACTTGGAGTACATTAAGAGCGCCGTATTTTCATACTTACTTAATCTGGCTTTAACTTTCATATTATTCAGATTGTATCTATTTTTATTAACAAATCATATCTAAAACACTAAAATGCATATTGGTTCGTCGCCATTTTGTCAAAATTGTTGTAATAAATTATTGAGTTTCTTAAATACAAACTAAAGAATTAAAATAATAATTTTGAAAATATTGGCGCGAACAAACATGCAAATTTAATGTTTTAGATATGATTTGTTTATAAAAATAGATAAAACATAATAATATTGCAGTTAAACCCAAATTACTTTTGTATGGGAAACAGACCACCAATTGTTCCCCGTTAAGATTATTTCAGCAAAAATTAAGTATCAACCTCAACTTCGGCTCACACATCGAGTCGAAAGCTCAACTAGCCGCCAAAAAGCTGGGCATCCTGAACAAGGTGAGACAGTACTTTACACCGAGGCAGTTGCTCGACCTCTATCAAGCACAAGTCCGGTCGTGTGTGGAGTACTGTTCTCATCTGTGGGATGGTTCAGCAAAATACCAACTTGAGGCACTCGAGTCAGTCGAGAGGAGGGCCAAGAGAATTATCTGCGATAACGATCTGACGGAAGCTCGACTACAAAGTCTGGAGCACCGTCGCAAGGTTGCCAGCCTATCGGTCTTTTATAGGATACATTTCGGAGAGTGTGCCGAGGAACTACACGAACTTATCCCTCCGTCCCCGTTTCACCATCGGACTACCAGACAAACGGCACTCAGGCATCGCTTCACGGTAGATATTCCACCATTACGCACTAAGCGTTTTGCTTCTACATTTCTTATGCGAACTGCCAAAGAGTGGAACGCCTTGCCCGAGTCTGTGTTTCCGCATGAGTACAACTTGGATCTCTTCAAAGCAAGAGTCAATAGGTATCTCATAGGTAAGCGTGCTCCACCGTAGACCGCATCATCACTTACCATCAGGTGAGATCGTGGTCAAACGCGTGCCTATCCACCATAAAAAAAAAAAAAAAAAAAAAAGTATAATTTGTTCACTTACAAATTTTGAAAAAAAATGTTCGGTTAAACACTAGTAGTCATCCATTTTCAGACTAACCATAATAAAAGAAAACACCAATATAAGATATTTTCATCGGTCGGTTATATGCATATAAGAAAATTGCCATACATTTGCAAATTACATGCTCGTAAAGGATTTAAGTTGAAGAGATGAAATCGCTATATCGCGATATAGGTGGCAAGAACATCTGGGCGGTACGTTGAACAATTATTTTTTATGCCAACAGATTACCATATATATTTTCATATAAATGGTAATCTGTTTGTGTAATTATATGTAAATGTGTTAAGTACCTATGCGTACTTATAATTATTTTACTATTTTATTCGTCTCTTAATTAAAACTTCCTCTTTTGCACCTACTACCCCACTCTCAGCATCACCCAAAGGTTGACTGGTAGATAATGCATATTATTATGGCATTAAGTCCGCCTATGTGCGATATTGTACATGAAGTATAAAAAAAAATACCACTTTTTGTTTCACCTGAAAATTAAAATGCTTGTATAAATGTTTATTTTACAGTTTTTACTTGGTAATAATCAGGTTTTGCGTTTTCAATAATTTATATAAATATTTTTAAGACCACAAAAAGCGCACTAGCTTTCTGGAATGCTACGTAATTTAAATTTTGTTAATTTCTAGGATTAATGTATATTGAAATTGATATATTTTTTTTAATGAATAAAAACGTAGATAATTTCTGAGAATGCAGCATTTTAATTTACACAAGTTAATGACACTCTGTAAAACTTTAGCCGAATTCAATCCACGAGTACAAAACTAAAACAAGAATAGAAACTGCCGAAATGCGGCTTAAACGTCAGCCGACCGCTCTACTCCAGGACAAATTTATTTACGAAATAAACATTTTCAAGGATCGATGCATCTGCGACATGCAATATTGATTTGCAAGACGAAGGCAGTAAATAGCGAACGGTATGAAAGTGGACTCCTTTGGGGCCAAGTGGCCTATTCTCATAACTCACAGAGGATTTTTATCTCTTGCTCGATATAAGTTATATTAGATGTGCAAGTAACACTTTTAAGAACGGAACGGAAATTAATCACACTCCATTTCTTTTTCGTTCTAGACTTCGTAGTTTTTGTTGTCCATTGAAAGATTCGTCAGTAAAAAATACGATCAGAATCAGATTAAGCGAGCAAATATACTATACTAAATATAATATACCTTTAAAAGCGCAATCCCACTTTAGCTGCATCGTCTTCTGCCGGTCATAAGGATTTTCTCAGAATATCAGGTTTATTGGAGATGTAAGTGAAATTGTGTAGCATTAATTTTATCAGTAATTTAAAAAAAATACAATATATACTAATGTACAGAACGTATTTTCAACTTAAGTACGGTTTGCATATAGCAAAAGCTGTCAAATTTCGTCACTCGTGGTGTCGATTTTGCTCGCACATATCGAATACCACCAGAATAGTCCATCCTAAAAGAGGAAGTTTCGTCTAAGCTATCACACACTCTATCCGACTATTTCGCCGACACCAGTAGCAGTACAAGGATTTGCAAGCTCTTTTTACGGGCCCAACAATAGAACGTACTCTTGTACAGGGTTATTTTACAAATACTAATAATTTCTCACAGGGAGATTCTACACACTATTCTAAACAATTTAAATTAACTTAAATCTCTTTTTCAATTCAATAACATACTATTTACAAGAATATTTTAAAAATGTTTGCATTCCTTAGTTATCAACTTTGTAAATCAATGCTTTTTGTATTCGTTATCGTTGTTGGTTAATCACAATAATAGAAAGCTTGTCAATCCAGTACTTGCATTTTTTTCCACATTTTAATTATTTATAAAAAGAAATATGACGGTTGAATTTTGAAAAGTCGTAATACAGTTAGAAAGTTGTTATGAATATTATGTGGAACCTCTCTGTAAGAGGTTATTAGAATATTGAAAATGACCCTGCATAGAACGACACAACTTTAAAAGTTTAAGTGAAAATAGCCAGCTGACGATACTCTCGCGTTGGATATTGTTTTCCAAGTAACGTTTCGTTTGATACTTTATGAAGTTGCTGTCTTAAGGAAGTAGGTTTTTTATTAATGTGGTGCACGTTGGTTTTAAAGTTCGCTAGGAACTTGCAACGTCCGGTTAAGTTTTCCTGTATCTATTATTCAGGGTTTTCTTGGAGGACCTGATTGTTAAGTTTTGACGGGTTTCTCAAGTTAGCTGACCACCACTTTTGGAAAGTTGTGAGGTCAAATTCAATTCATTCAGACTTTATACTTTTGCTACCATGCAGCTGCTTTGGGTCCAAGAAAATATTTGACTAATATTAATTACATGATTGTCATTATCACTGCTTCAATGGTCTAGAAGTCTTGTGTTAGATTCCCGGGTTGCGCAAAGTGTTATTTGTGAACTTTCCGTCAGGCAATTCACAAAAGCAGCACGGAGTTAGAATTGTACCCGGTGGTGGCGATAGGCTCACCTGTTATCCCATGAGACCTAAACATAACAGGTGAAGTGTGGGTGTTGTAATCCTCTGTCACATCCTTTTTGGGTAATATAGGCGTGATGTTATGTTATGTAATGTAATTGTGTCGCGCTTCTCTAATTAACTCCAAAATAATGATATTATAATTCTGAATTGAAACATTATTGAAACAAAAAACCGTTGATCCGGTTGCTATGGAGCTATTAATACGGTTACAGAACAGAAATACACATGTTACATCCACAACACCCATACACAGCATCTTTGACTAAAGGTCTTTCTAAAATAGTCTTAATTAGTGTAACTTTACGCTTATATCTATCATTGATATTGTCACCAACATAATTATCAAACCTCTTACTTATGAGGAAACGGAAGAACTCCTTAAACCAACCACATAACCTAAACTCACACACAGGCACTCAAACACACCACACACACGCGTACACACATACACACGCCCAAATACACGCACACACACACACACACAAACTGTATTTATGTTAATCTTGTCTGTATTATCTACTATGTCTAAATTATCAATATTTTTCTTTTTATTTTTTATTTTTGTTATGGAAGAGCGGAGTCTTCTAATACAGGCATTGTTTGCTTAAAAGAAGGCTCCAATCACAAACTAATTGGTGTAAACTTGATATAGAAATAAACAATTTTAATTTGAATTTGAATAAACACGCACTACTCCACTGACTGAATACAAATACGGCCATAGCAAACAAATGCCTCAAAATATCCACGACATTTTATAAACAACGCCACCAAAAATAAATATAAAACGCTATTTGTTACTATCACTGACGGTTGATGTATGTACTCGTATTTTTTATACCAACCGCAACCGTTGAATCAGCAAGAGGCAGAGACGACTGAAAAAAAAGGGAACCTTTGCCCAGCAGAAGCATAGTACAGGGTGGAAAAATGCATCAGTATCATCATATCATTTCCAGTGTGTCGCACCCTAGAAACGCTCAATGTCGTCCTGAGTAAAAATCCTGAATGTGATGTGTTTATAAACGAATAGAACGTAATTTTACAAGTAGGTCTGGTGTTTCTGTACCTACCTAAGTTAATTGCCTCCAAGCCGTTGTAATTAACTATAAATAAATAAACAAATCATAAGCTACCCAAATATTATTCTAATTCTAATTATAGTTACATTGTCAGTCATTCAAAACCTAATGTTTACTTGACACAAATTTGTCTACATAAACATGTTATGTAACATGTTTATGTAGACACCTGAAATATCGACTGACCTTTCCACAAAACAGGTAAACAACTAAAAATACACTGTTCGTATCACTCTGACCTTATGACGATAACGTTGACATGTTTGTTCCATGAATCTAGCGATATTAAGGACCTATCACACCATCGAATTTTAAAATCTGGTAAACAATGTGATACGATGCGTTCGATTTTTATTATTATTGCAGTTGAAGCGCCTTCGGTAAAGTTAAATTATACACGATGATTTTTATACCACCCGGTATAGTTAACTTTACGATGGGGAAATAGGCCTCTAATCACATTGTTTACCAGCGTTTTAATAGTTAAAATTATAAATAATAAACCTGGCTATCACATTGCATCAAATAAATCAATTCATTTGCTATAAACTGCTCATGCTAAAAGTTAAAATTTCAAAGTAAAACCTGTTTTTGCAATTTTAACATAAATACAACAAATATTTACCGTAAACATTTCACTGTAAGTCCATATATAAACATACCAGAATCTAAATCAAATGCCGCTAGCAATAAAAGCTAAACTAATTTAAAGTTAAATCAAACACGGAGCTAACACAAGTCGGCGAGTTCGGACATCGTCAGGGCAACTACTGTCGCGGAATACTGATGGCCCCCCGTGGTCGTATGCATTATGTATCCACCTAAGCCCTCCCAAATGAATGCAACATCCAAGAAAAACAACGCACTGAACAGAAGCCGAATCAACAACTAGAAGAGGTAAAAACCAGCGCATTGTTGATGTCGAGAAATGCTTGAGACAGTCTGATAATGAAATCATTAGTTTTAATTACTTTTTAATCGGTATCTCTGATATTCATTTAGTGTCTGTTTTTCGAGGAACCAGTTTTGGTTTAACTAAGCATCTGACTATAAAAAGTGACTGTTTAACTTCTAATTGATTATTTTTATAGCATTCAGCTATGCTTAGCAAATTATACTAAGAAACAGTTGAAAAAGATATGGGACCGGCAGGATTTGAACCTGCGACCTTACTGCACACCGGGCAGCCGCTTTAGCCATCCAGCTACGGTCGCCTCTTACCAGAACCCTAAATTTCTCTACTGTATGATACGTCATTGTATCCTACTTAAGATAGGAACAAATGGATGAACGTGACGTCACGAAATGACTGTTTATTTGCACATGACCTTTTCTGCATTGAAATTATATTTTAAATTGTAATTACTTGTATAACATCATGTCTATATTACCCAGATGGCAGATGGGTGTGGCAGAGATGTATAACACGGGCACTTTACTGTTATGCTTTAGGTCCCATGTGAGCCTATCGCCATCCACCGGACACAAATAAAATTAAAATAACCAACTGTAACTAGCTAGTTGTTAATCCTGTTAAACTATTAACGAAGTTTGAAGGCTATTGGCAATATACTTCAAAATGAAAAAAAAAAAAAAAAAATTAAAATACGCTATCTATATCTTTACTTTGACGCTATTTACTTTTTCACTGGTGGTAGAGCTCTTGCGAATGAGCTCGAGGGCGGCAGCACCACCATCTCACCTTTAACCTGCCGCCAAATAGTAGTGCTTCCATTACTGTGTTCCGGTTTGGTGGTGAGATCAGGCCCTGAAATTACTGGCACATGAGGCATAACACCGTAGTCCTCAGCTGCAGCGACGCATCTATAATCTGCTTTTGTGGATTGTTGATGTCCATGGGCTGTACTCCACTTACCATCAGGTGGACTACACGTTCGTTCGCTGTGGGCGAAGTATAAAAAAAAAAAAAATAATTACCTATTTGAAATTCCTCTGATCTGACAATTACATACATCAATTGCAAATTAGATTGATGTTATTATATTAGTATTCTTTTTTATCCTTTAGCCAAATCGCGCCGTGTGCAGGACTAATGAGTAGAAGATTGATATGAGAATAATATAGTCTATGATATGGCTAACCTTATCTTTAAACAAATAGCTATTTCTTTGATTGTGTAATGGTTATGTAATTTTACTTTTTTTATAGTTCCGAAGTATCGACAAGGAACCCTTATAATTTCGCCATGGCTGTCTGTCTTTCTTTCCGAGTCTTGTTCATGTCTTGTCTTGAAATTTTGCATTAATATGTAACCTATAAAATAATGACTTGTATGAACTTTTTACTTGTATATTAAAGACAGTAAAACCCAAAATATGTTGTAACGACTAACTACGGAACCCTTATTTCCCGACACGCATTTGGCCGGTTTTGTAATTCTTTTGTAGTATACCAGACATAAACCACACAAAAATTATTTTATTCGCTCAAAACAAAAACATAAATATTTAGCACATCTAGAATGCAATCGGCTCCGCACACATTGTCCCCTACCTCCGTCTGTCGACGTGTATCTGAGGCTAAACGACGGAAATAAAAATCCTATAAATATTGAACAACCATATTTTTCTCACTTTGTCGCGTCGAGAACCCGCCGTGTCGTCCGTTTGTCGCCTTATATGGTCGTTGTAAACTGAACTAAGAGTGTTTACACACACGACGCTGACATACCTACGACTTCTATCGAAACGTTAGACGGTAAGCTATTAGAATTTACTTTAAGCTTTCTGGATTTATTACCTAGAACGAAGTTTAACAACAAACGCTTTTCAACACAAGTTTTAAGTTTTTACTCTACGATTTATTGATGAATATAAATTTTATTCTGAATTTGTAAAATTCAAACTATACAATGGCTTCATTCCAAACATATTGGGTACTTAATAAACTTTGCAAACCCAATTGAAATTGCTCATAAAAATATTACGATATCACTTCAGGAAAATGCAGCGGAAAGTTTTCAAATTTGGCGTTTTATTGGCATTGAAAATCGCGTTAGGATCGCAGTGATTGTGGATAGTATGTTCGGTCTGTAAGGTTATTTTATTTTATGCAATGCACACAGTGTGGCTACGAATTCGATTTTTTGGGATTCCACAGGGGACTGCGTTTGCTTTTATAGCCGATCATTTTCGGGGGATCAGTGGAAAATTGGTTGCCTTTGTACAGCCAAAGGATTTTAGAAACGAATGGCACTATATCTCACAATATACCTGATCCTGAAAGTGCGGGGGATGTATTGATGGATGTTTATTGCTAAGATATTCCTATCAATACTCATATACGGATCTAGCTTTGAAGTTCGACGACCTTCTTCAACACCTGAGACTGAAATTGGCTGTCTCGTATCTTGATTTATTCCAATGTATCTTCAGTAAATATTCAGTGCGCACCTGTAGTATAAATAATTTTGCTCCAAGTTATATCGGACCGTCTACTTTAAATTTCGATTTATAATAATATGTTATCGTCCATTTGGTGGTTTGCCAATATCAATATCATTGATAGGGATCAAATGTAATATTTAAAACTGTTTTTGGCAATAAGCTTACGGCCTCATGTACAAACTTCAGTTGGCAGATTTTTATAAAACTTAGCCGCACGTAAATAAAAGTTCAGTTTGGTAACTGTAGAGACAACTGGCAAACTCAATATCATATTATGCATAATGCGAACCGTCTATTAGAAAGATAAAAGATATGTTAAGAATTAAAAAAAAACTTCCATCCAATCAACTTACTTATTCCATTAGTCGCAAAATTTTGTTTGTTACCACTTTGCATTAAGCTAGTCTATTAGACAGTATGTATTTTTGTAAAATATAAAATCAGATAAACTGTTTTAAGTTTCAAATGTTAAAATCTTCTTGGGTGTATATTTATAATCCTTATAATATGTGATATAAATACTTGCAAATGTGTACCTTTTCTACAAGTATTTTCTGTTTATAAAATTCATATGCCGAACTACAATTTCTAATCGAAGGTACCGTATTCTCCAAAACGGATACAAACTCAGAACCAATACCATACGAGTTTATCCGGAGCATGATAAATAGTGCGCCACAAATAGTCCACACCGGTGGTCGTAAATGATAAACTCGTCCTGGATTATAACGTAAATTGCAAGTTAGATTGTAAACAAGGGTGGCCAGGTGTTAGACCGTGAGACGGGATATGAACTTACGTGAGAAAAGGGACTTTGATCCACTGGATGAATTAATTTCAAAGAGAAATACCGAAGGTATCAAAGCATAGCCAGTAATTATCACTTCTAACTTTAAGTTAACTTACTTTACATGTCATAGCCGAATAAATGGTTGATTAAATTTCCTTATTGTTTTTTTTTTTACTACGTTCACAGCGAACGAACGTGTAGTCCACCTGATGGAATTTGGAGTACAGCCCATGGACATCAACAATCCACAAAAGCAGATTATAGATACTTCGCTGCAGCTGAGGACTACGGTGTTATGCCTCATGTGCCAGTAATTTCAGGGCCTGATCTTACCACCAAACCGGAACACAGTAATGGAAGCACTACTATTTGGCGGCAGGTTAAAGGTGAGACCAGTAGAGGTTACCACCAGTAGAACTTAAATTAATTATATTAACCTTTTAACCGCCAGACTTCAGAACAGTTGGCGTGTCCCTAGCGCCAGGCACAGTGAATCGAAAATTAAATACCTAAAAGAAAGAGGGATGTGCAATACTTAACTTTGCGATGTCGATATTTCGTATTAATAACGACATTTGCATTTGCGACTAAATCTCACCAAGCTAAGTTTGCACCTCGCGTCGTTCACGTCACACTGAGGCTTAGGTACGGGCTGTAAAAAAGGATTCGCTATGACTTTAAAAAAGTAAACAAATGTTTGTTAGATTTTACTTTGCATTAGTTGTTTTTAACATTATATTATACGTAGGTACACGGGTACACGCCGCATTCCAGCGAGGTGTAAACTTAGCTTGGTGGAGATATAGGTACCTACCTACTTGAATACTACTTAGGTACCTTACGAAATTATTCGACATTTTTCGCAAGCCAGTAAAACAAAAAGTGTTTAAAAATTTGAACGATTTATTAATTATTACTTAAACTATTCACAATAAAATCAGTCCAGAGAAGAGTTTCAGTTTTCATCGCCTTCTAGAATTCGTATTAACTCTTCAGTAGTCGTCATAATACATTTCTATCATGTACATTTATCGACATACGAACGTAAAACTTCATGCACAAGCACAACACTGATGGAAAATTCCAGAAGTCGGCACTCGTTTATGACGTAAGAAGCGGTCGTCTTTATCCGACCGTGGCGCAGGGCGTACTAACAAAGTAAGTTTCGGAACATGTAGGCTAGGGATGGGAACCATCAATTCAATCGCTGACATTTCTTATTTAAATTTACTTAATTTTAAAGGAATTAAATGAAATACTCACAAATATTTGTAAAAAAATGTTTTATTAACAATTGCTGTATTTGTTTTAAAGTTAATTAGTCAGTATAACGAGAAATATTTTGATTTTTGTTTATTTTTGTATCGGTAAATCTTGGCATATGTCCCGTCCCTCATGTCGGATTTTGGCGTCATGGGCGTTGCACATCAATACAATTTTCTAAAAATAATGTTAGTAATTCATCTAACTTTGGACATTATTTTTAAGACTTCTAATTAATAGACTAAAGTGTATTAAACTGTAAATGATTACTTAGTTAACTATTTAACTAATATAAACATATTTTTGATAGAATACAGCGTAATTAAATAAAAAAGCTGATTAAACGAGCAGTGATATTTTGGTCGTAAATATCCGACTCTGGCGAAATGGGCCCGAAAATATTTGTCGGATTAATCCGACGTTGGCGGTTAAAAGGTTAATAAATACAAATATTTGTACACCCTGATGGGTAAAAAATGGAGGTACCTAATAATCTATGTATATGACACCTATGTAACCCATTTTTGGCAAATAAAGCATTTGATTTGATTTTATTTGATTTGAAAAATATTGATAAATGATTACTTTAAATATTATATTAGTTTTGCCACGCGTGTTATATTAAGTCTTGTTACTAGTGTTTTTAACAGATATACTTCAGTTAACTCGTTTGCATTTGCTAATTCTAGTCTAACCCGTTATAAAACAAAAAGAAAACAGAAACTGCCTCGATGGTCTAGTGGTTAGCGTATGCGCCTCTCACCGCGAGTCCTTGGGTTCAATTTCAGGGTCGGGCAAAGTGTTATTTATGAACTTTCTGTCAGGAAATTTACAATAGCAGTACAGAGTTGGTATTGTTCCCGGTGGATAAAGATAAGCTCAACCTCTATCCCATGGCACCTAAACATAACAGGTGAAGTGTAGGTGTTGTACACCTCTGCCACACCCTTCTGGGTAATATAGGCGTAATGTTATGTTATACTATTCAAACTTACGTGAGATGACATAACTACTAGAGAATAAACGGGTTACTTACGTATTATTGTCGGGATATTGCCGACCGGTTTCTATATTTCATTAAGGAAATATTTTCATCAGGGCTATGTTATGTTATGAAAACAGTTACAATAGAAAGCAACTTGAAGAGTCATAAAAATAATACAATACATGTTTGTATTGCTACCTACTCTACTACTCCCTATATAAATTCAAGTAAGTGCTTCATACTCTCCACATTCTCTTAATACCTTTTTTTTCCAAAATTAAATAGTTTCTAATTGATTATTTTTTTATAGCATTTAGCTATGCTTAGCAAATTATACTAAGAAACAGTTGAAAAAGATATGGGACCGGCAGGATTTGAACCTTCTGCACACCGGGCAGCTGCTTTAGCCATCCAGCTACGGTCGCCTCTTACCAGAACCCTAAATTTCTCAACTGTATGATACGTCATTTCGTGACGTCACGTTCATCCATTTGTTCCTATCTTATGTAGGATACAAACCAACATGGCCAAGTTACATTCAGCACAAATGTTCTGCCGGTCCCATATCTTTTTCAACTGTTTCTTAGTATCAAATAGTTTCTTTTAAAATCCTTTCTCAAACCAACTCATGGCCGTACCACACCGCCGCGGTAGTTCGCTGAACATTACGACTTAATCTCGACTAAATTGCCAGTTATCTGTCTGGGGCACTGGCTGCATAATTGCAACTTTTTACTTTAACCATACCTGTTTTGTATGGTTAATTAGATGCACTGTGAACGAGATAAGACGCAGCGTTGGGCGATTCATTACTTAATTATGTCATCGTGTATGGGAATATTTCGCGTTTATATTACCATTATATCGCCATCCACCGCTCAAAAATTCAACTCCTAAAGATGAATTGTAAGCAGCGACTGCCGAGTGGGAGACCGTAGGACTGCTAAGTTAAAGGTCTCGGGTTCAAACCCACGGCACACAGCTCTGTCAATTAATCTTTAGGATTCGTCTTTTCGAAGATATGTGTGTATTTGACATCGTGAGGAAACCTACATGCCTGAGAGTGCCTAAAAGTGCTCGATGGTGTGTAAAGTCTACCAATCCGCACTTGGCCAGCGTGGTAGACTATGGCCCAACCCTTTCTCACGATAAGAAGAGGCCCGAGCCCAGCAGTGGGACATGTATTAGATACGGGGCTGCTATTATAAGTGAAAAAAATAAACTTTAGTTATTGTAATATTTTAATCCCTTAAAGCTTTTTTGAATACACTTGATGAGTCCAGTGCAATTACCTTTAATCATCTGGTTAATTAATTTATTCAGTATTGAGTCTTAGTATATTGATAAGATCTGATCCTGCAATTACAGGCTTCGAGGTAAGCGTATAGTAGTTTGTTAGTCCAAAGTGCATCTATCAATATTTTTACATATTTAATTGTCATTACAGCTGATGGTGATAAACTGATAAATTAATAGCAACTGGCTGTAATTGAATGCATAATTTACGATAAATTATTGTATTTTATTTATTGAAGTTTTTTCAAGTCGCAGTAATTTTCCTATTAACTTTTATCTAATAACACATAACATCACGCCTATATTACGCCGGTTAGGACAGAGAGTCGCAGTAGAGGTGTACAGCACAATTCACCCGTTCTGTTTAGGTCCCATGGAATAGGGGGTCAGCCTATCGCCATCTAACGGGCACAATGCCTTCTCCGTGCTACTATTGTGAATTTTCTGACGGTAAGTTCACAAGTAACACTTTGCCTGACCCGGGAATTGAACTTAAGACCTCGCGGTGAGAGGCGCATACGCTAACCACTAAACCATCAAGGCAGTCAAAGGCAGGTCAAAATTATCGAATCTAAAAGTAGTTGTTCTATTAACTTCAAGCGTTCATATCAACATAATTTACTGAGATAAGTAGAAACTAAAAGATACGCGTAATAATACCTTCAATGAAACCCAACCTCTAACAAATTTAATATTTTGCCTTATCGAACATCACGAACTCATCACTGAAGCAAATCAAAAACACATATAAATATTATACATAAAATTACAGTCACTTTAAAACATACTTACGTAACGTCGAGTAAAGCGATGTCTAATCAAGCGAACGAGCAGAGAGAAGGCTTTTTACACTAATGGAAGCTCCCAAGATATGATAACACTTTAGACAATTTTCCAGCAATTCGAAAATCTACGCGTGCGACGTCAACCGTAAAATGGGTTTTTATGTTTTCGAGTAAGGTAAATGTGTCGCAAAGTAAGTTATATTGTTATGAATTCTCATTTGCGAAACAAAATATGTTTATTTAAATGAAATTTAATGTATGGTCTATTAAGTACTGAATTGTTCTCGGTTTATGTTCATGTCCTGCTATTTTATTATTTTCTGTATCATTATGTCAACCCTAAATAGCGAGTTGGTTGGTACAAAAATAATTCGATGTACGTTAAGCGGTGGAATTGATATTGTTTGTTTTATTAATGTCTCGTATTAACTAGCAAAATATTGTTTATTTTAACCTACTCTATGAGGTAAGAAATCTTAACTTACACATAGAACTATAGTCAAAAAAAGCAAATAAATATTGTATGAATTATTTGAAAAGACATGAGTTTCTCACCAGCTCTTCTCATGATGCAATACCCATCGGAGCTGGTACTTGGATTGATTTTAATTCATATCTCTAAGTTGAATAAAGAATGGAACGCCCTGCCCGAGTCTGTGTTTCCGCATGAGTACAATCTGGATCTTTTCAAAGCAAGAGTTAATAGGTATCTTATAGGTAAGCGTGCTCCACCGTAGACCGCATCTTCACTTACCATCAGGTGAGATCGTGGTCAAACGCGTGCCTATCCACCATAAAAAAAAAAAAAAAAAAAAAAAAAATTAAAGTCAATCTAAGCTCTAAGTATTATAATTTAGTTAGCTAAGTTTTATTTTAATTTTATATTTTTTGTATTTTGATGTTTGTTTTCACGTGTTCAAGCGCCCCTTGGGGCCCATGGAAATAAATGATTTGATTTGATTTAACCTTTGAAATTTTCGACATATTGGCCAAGTCCACACCGCTCGCATTATTGTAATGCGAGTGGTGTAGACTTGGCCATTATTACAAAAGACAAATAAATCAACCATCAAGTACAAATAAAAACACTGCACCTTTAATATTGAAGAATAGGAATCCGTCACGTAAAGGGATGTCATTAGTACTATAGGATTATTTTCATTAAATGCATAGTTGTGCCGGCGTCCGTACGTGGACAGAATGGATGAATTGTTGTGACTTGCGCGTTCCGCAGTTTTAATTGTTATGATATGAGACCAGGCTTTTTGGAGAATTAAATAAAATGGTTGTTGGTTTGTAAGGCACCGTCTTTGTTTTAATTTTAGCGTGATATGTGATGAAAATAGTGATTGCATTGACTTTTTTTTGTTACTAATTATTATTATTATTATTATTTTTCGTAGTTTTTTTTTTATACTACGCCCACAGCGAACGAACGTGTAGTCCACCTAGTGGAGTACAGCCCATGGACATCAACAATCCACAAAAGCAGATTATAGATGCGTCGCTGCAACTGAGGACTACGGTGTTATGCCTCATGTGCCAGTAATATCAGGGCCTGATCTCACCACCAAACTGGAACACAGTAATGGAAGCACTACTATTTAGCGGCAGGTTAAAGGTTAGACGGTGGTGCTGCCGTCCTTGAGTTCGTTCACAAGAGGTGTATACGTCTCATTTATGTCAACTGACCAACTCAACGACATACACAAATATTGTAAATAAAAGAATATCTAATTTAGTTCAATATCATTCGGTTTACGAAAACCAAATTACTACAACGACAAAACATAATAGGAACATCAAAACAAACGAACACAAAACATTTCATCAAAGACCTAAAAGACAGAACTAATATGACAGGCACAAAGACTCGTCGGAATTTCACCGCAATATATCCAGCAAAATTAGGTGGGTCGGTCCTGGTTGGTGACACACTATAGTGGCATATGACATGGGTCAGCGTCGTTAAATTTGTCAAGTAAACTCAGGTATACCGGCGGCATGTACCGAGATTTTTGTAAGCGAAACTGCATTCGAAAAAGATAAAATTGGGGTAGATTTAAGCTCCGTAAAGATGTTAGTAACCTGTGTGTATGTACTTGTTGCTTCCTTGCATATGTAAACTGATATATTCATTGAGAAAACATATTTAAAGTATTTTGTTAAAATACATATGCGCCTCTCACCGTGAAGTCTCGGGTTCGATTACCAAGTTGAGCAAAGTGTTATTTATGAACTTTCCGTCAGAAAATTCACAATAGCAGCACGGAGTTGGAATTGTGTCCCGTGGATGGCGTTATGGCGACCCCCTATCCCATGGTACCTAAACATAACTAGTGAAATGTACACTGCCACACCCTTCTGGCTAATATAGGCGTGATGTTATGTTATGTTATATGTTATATAAGTGACAGTTGTGTAGTTTGTAAAAGAGCACACGAAAGTAAGTAGTTGTTCTCATTGAGCTGCCCAACTTTAGAATCTGCATAATATGATATGCTTATAATGTATATCTGCATAATGTGAACAAACTACGGCGTTTCATGCAATGCCCAGACTTGATATGTCAGATAAATAGGCCAACAAGATAATTTTAAATTTTCAGGAGAACGTCTGCTACAATAAAAAATAATTTTTAACAAAAAAAAAAAACCGACTTCAAAAAGTAGGTAAACTAAAAAGCAAAAAATAAATTTACTTGGCACAAAATAATACGTTTTTTAATTTAGTTAAATAGAAATTATTAAATAATTATTTTATAATTCTGAAGTCGGTGCCAAGTAAATCGGATAATTAAGAACTAATATTCCGTCAGAAAATAGTTGTTAGAAAGATTGATAATATTATCTATACAGAGTTATTGTTTACTTGGCACCGACTTCAGAATTATAAAATAATTATTTAATAATTTCTATTTAACTAAATTAAAAAACGTATTATTTTGTGCCAAGTAAATTTATTTTTTGCTTTTTAGTTTACCTACTTTTTGAAGTCGGTTTTTTTTTTTTTTGTTAAAAATTATTTTATTTTACGATTTTAAGTGATGGGTAGACCGAGCAAGAATGTTTCTCGAATGAAAAGACGACGGTTACTTGAGACGGAAACTGATTAATGATAATCCCCGTACTCCTAACCGTTGAGGAGTTGTACCTTCCAGCATCAGCTCAGCAACTTAAAATGCAAATATCCAAGTAGTTTTAGGTAATATACGAAAAACAATATAGAAGGGGAGGGAACAATATGAGGGTTATCATCAAATCATGACCTCATTTATGAATATATACAGGGTGGCCCGTTTATAGTAGTCCAAAGAATTTTCACAGATGTAGGGCCGGCCAATGATTGATTTAAACGCAACATATGTTCCGCAAAAATCAATAGTTTAAAAGTTATGATTTTTTAAAGTTTTTTCGTAAAATCGCCACTTTGAGTCATGTAAACCTCTCTAAAGCGAAAATGATTGGATAAAATCGAATCAAATTTGGTGTGTATATAGCTAAAACATGTAGCTAGCAGAAAATAAGCTATTTTTAAGATTATTCTAAAATGGTAATATAGTTTTATACCTTTTTAAAAGCAGTTTGTAATTTTCATATGTTAAAGTATGATTTTCAAAAAAATCTAGTAAATTAAAAATGTTCTACACAAAATTTTCTAATCGTGGTAAAAACTACCTTAAGATGTGAGGATAGCGTTAATAAAAAAAAAAAGTATCATGACTATCGAAAGTTCTTCAGAATTGAACATTGTATGGACTAAGTAGTTAAAAAACTATGGGTGTGTATTTTTACCTTATACGTCATTTGAACAAATTAAAGTTTAAAACGAAAAGAAAAACACTAGAGTAGGTTAAAAATAAAGAATTTAATTTAAAAAAAACAAAAAAAAATCAACATGTCGCAAAAAAGTTTGTTGGTCCTTTTGAACTACCAGCTCGCCTGAATGCTGGAGTTTACTTAAATTTTCTTCAAATTGAGTTGCCCGGCCTTCTAGGCGAAATTTTCCCCCATGTACGAGAGGGGATGTGGCTGCAACACGACGGTGCAACTTGTCACTTTGCGGTAAGAGTTAGGGAGCACCTAAACGAAGCATATCCGGAAAGATGGATTGGTCGTGGTGATACAATTGTTTGGCCCCACAATCACCCGACTTAAACCCCATAGACTTCTTCATATGGGGATATTTTAAGGAGATCGTTTATAGTCGGGAAAGTAGGTCTGAGCCAGAGTTACGACAAAAAATAGAAGTTGCAGTAAGAAAAATAAATGCAAGTGCACAGCCTTTCAATAGGCTTAAATTGACTTTTTTGAGAAGGTGTTTATGCATTAAAAGAGAGGGCAGACAATTTGAAAATTTTTTGTAATGTTTTTTTTTTTATTTTTTATGTTTTTTTATTAAATTCTCTTTCTTTATCCTACTTTAGTGTTTTCTTTTGATTATTAAGTTTAATTTGTTTAAATTACGTATAAGGCAAAAATACACACCTTTAGTTTTTTAACTACTTAGTGCATACAATGTTCAATTCTGAAGAACTTTAGATAGTCATGATACTTTTTTTTTTATTAACGCTATCCTCACATCTTAAGGTAGTTTTTACCATGATTAGAAAATTTTGTGTAGAACATTTTTAATTTACTAGATTTTTTTGAAAATCATACTTTAACATATGAAAATTACAAACTGCTTTTAAAAAGGTATAAAACTATATTACCATTTTAGAATAATCTTAAAAATAGCTTATTTCCTGCTAGCTACATGTTTTAGCTATATACACACCAAATTTGATTCGATTTTATCCAATCATTTTCGCTTTAGAGAGGTTTACATGACTCAAAGTGGCGATTTTACGAAAAAACTTTAAAAAATCATAACTTTTAAACTATTGATTTTCGCGGAACATATGTTGCGTTTAAATCAATCATTGGCCGGCCCTACATCTGTGAAAATTCTTTGGACTACTATAAACGGGCCACCCTGTATAAGTAATATTTAACGTCTCGCGTCATCTGTGTATAACTTGAAAGAATACAGTAAATGGCCCCAAGGAGCCTATATTTAAAGAATTATCCCCGTACTCCTAACCGTTGAGGAGTTGTACCTTCCAGCATCAGCTCAGCAACATAAAATGCTAACTACTAGATGCAAATATCCGAGTAGCTTTAGATAATAAACAAAAAACAATATCAAAGCCTTTTAAATTTGAGGGTTGCCCTCGATTTCTCTAAGATGCCATCGTCAGAACGTGACTTGAAAAAAATGGGACCACATGACAAGTATATCCTTTCAAACAAAAAAAGAATTTCTCAAATCGGTCCAGGCGTTTTCGAGTAATCGGCGAACAAACATAAAAAAAAAAAAAAAAAAAACATACAACCGAATTGAGAACCTCCTCCTTTTTTTGAAGTCGGTTAAAAACAAAAATACCAATATTGAATTTGTAGTAACTTCCACGATTTCAGTACAAAACAGTACTCAAGTCGAATGTTCTTGTATTTCTTTTTCCTTTGAAGCAGTTCGCTTTGTGACCGCCGAAGTCGTATAAATCTGTTTAAAGAACAAAAAGATTTTCCTTTAATTTCTTTGTAGTTCGCTCATGGCTTTACAACATTCAGTGTAAAAGAATCACTGGAGTGTGAAATGTAGATAGATATACTAAATATAACTAATCTATACTTATAATAAATCTGTAGAAGTAAAATTTCTGTACATTGTAAATATCAAAAAAATAAATAGCATAATAGGGGTGTTACTAGACAGACACCGAACCCAAAAATGTGATTAAAAAAATGTTTGTCTGTCTGTCTGTCTGTTTGTTCAGGCATTACGCAAAAACTACTCGTTCGATTACGATAAAACTTGGTAGAATTATTCTGTAGTATCCTGGGCACCACACTGGGTACTTTTTATCCCGGCAAAGTACCCAGTATATTATACTAGCTTCCGCCCGCGTGGTATGTCAATTAAAAGTAGCCTATATGTTAATCCAGACTATAAGCTACATGTGTGCAAAATTTCATCGAAATCGACCCGGTAGTTTTGGCGTGAAAGAGTAACAAACATCCATACATCCATACTTACAAACTTTCGCCTTTATAATATTAGTAAGGATAAATAAAAAACAAACTTTATTATGCGGTTCGGGTATGAAATAAATCTGTGAATTCTGTGATATTACAAAAGAGCGTTCTTTTTATTCTATAACAATTCTACGTATAATTTGTTTGAACAACGTTAGCGTAAGCTTAATATTATGACCTTTTTAGGGATTTTTATTTGTATTAATCGTTATTTGTTCGGTATACATAGTGATGATTGAAATAAACATTATAATAACATTTTCATAAGCTACTTATCAGTCTGGTGACAGACGGACAGCAACGTCTCGGTTGTTGTAAAATAAAACACATATTCTAATTGCTTTTTAGTAAAAAAAAAACTGTAATTAATGAAACAAGAATAGCTATATATATACAATCTTTATAGCTTTATAGAATAGCTATAAATTATTTTGTTAATGAAATAAACTGTCTACCTTATTGTAACTCAAAAAACCGGCCAAGTGCGTGTCGGGCCACGCGCAGTAGGGTTCCGTAGAAAAATATTTTTAATTTTACTTTTTAACTAAATGGCGTCCTTCAGAAAGGAAATGTTTGTAGTACACGAAACCAGCTAGCACGTATGACGAGATGTATGAATGTTGAGGAAGCGAAAGAAGTATGTAAGGAGCGAAGCACATGGCGTTCCATCGTCTCTGCCTATCCCCGTGGGATAAAGACGTGATTTTATATATGTATTATGTATGTTTATTTATGTTTCAAGAATTTTGAACGAAATATTCTGAGTAACTGCATCTGACATTTCGGACCCCTATTCCTCTTGAACTAATGAAGTGAACTTATCCGCTATAGTTTTCCTTTAAAGTTCATTACATGTACTACCGACACAATTTTTTTCAGATTTTGGGATCCAGTAGTTTAGCTTTTAGAGGAGGGGGGACGCCCTACTCGAACAAAAATTTGCTCTTTAAAGTTAATTATCTCGCAAACAAATCTCTAAATCAAAAAACTGTCTTAGCAACCCCTAAACGTTTTTAAAAGTCCTATCTAACAATACCCCACACTATGGGGTAGGCGACAAAAAAAAAAAACATCCCTACTTTACATGTAGGGGAGCTACCTGAAAAAAAAATATTTTTCCAAATTTTATTCTACGACTTTCTTTGTTTAGTTAACATACATGTTCATGCAAAATTTCAGTTTTCTAGCACCAACGGTTTCGTCGCTATGCCGTGGACAGACGGACAGACGGACATGGCGAAACTATAAGGGTTCCTTGTAGGTACTACGGAACCCTAAAAATATCTAGTTCGTTATCGTTAGGTATACATACGTTCATAAAATTGTTGCCATTCAGACTGATAAACCAAAACGAAACTGGTATTGCTTCTAATGCACATAGAATTTTATCAATTTTCATTTTTTATACAAATAGGGATTTACGATACACACAATATTTATACGTTTTCAAATTGGCTGCATATTTCCTCTGATGCGACAAAAATATTTTCGTAAAAAAATATACGCAAATAATATTTATATAACGTTACGTTCATTCGAATAAATTCATTGCAGGTTCAAATCAATATTTTTCACCATCAACCAAAATTCAGTTAGACAAACACGTTTGTAAATTTCTATAAAATTAAATCAATGCTTTTTTAACTGTTTAACAGGATTATAAAAACAGTTGTCACAATAGGAGACCTTTTTAATGACTTCAAAAGTCAGATATTCCGTTCGTTACACAAAATCCGCGTTATATTTTTTTAACAGGCTACACTGACAAGTGAGCCTGTCATTCGTACAGATAATGACGCGACATTTTAACACTGGCAACTCCCTAATTGCGTGTCAGACGTTTAATAACATGGATTTCGAACCAGTATTTCGGACTTAACGGGTTTCTAGGGGAAAATAGTAAAATTTGGTCCTTAATTATTGATGCGGAGATCAATTTTTGAATGTCATAATTGGATCATATCAAGCGGTATTCTATAAAATAAAACATATTTTTACAGCATTTTTCTCAAAAGGGAGTCATAAGGTGCATAACTAAATGTATTGTTTTTAGGAAACAACCAGTTATGCTCATTGGCTGACTAGGAGATACACGCCAGATAAACTATAACATGACTAAATATTAAAATGACACAACAAAAAATCGAGCACTGCTGTCGTCATTCCAATACTCACCTGTTATATTGCCATTTGAGTAACGTTTACTTGACTATTATGAACTCAATTTAATTGTATTTTAATTAAGGATTTTCTTTGAACACAAAAATACAACATTAAAATTTCTAAATTGTCTTATCAAATCTTACTTCCAATTAATACAATGCTCCTACAAAGCAACAATTCCCGGTTTCCACAGGCATGAACATTGGTACAAGGAAACATAATATTTGCTTTAATCCATAGTCTAGTAATCCTGTTCTCTACAACTTGCAATGGAAATTAAACACTAAGTGCTACTACCGTATTGTGTAACATTGCAATTTCATTACCCACTTCAAATAATAGCTAGGAGGCTTGAAACGTTTGTGGCACAGCTGGATTGTAATATAATAATGTTCAAATAAATAAAGACTTTCATTTGTAAGGCTCTATTTCTACAATGTCAAATGTTTACATGATTACACCACAAGCTTTAAATCTTTAAATAAATACTTTATAGATATTTAACCAATTTTTTTTTAAATAATGCTTTCTTTATTTCTTCCATGTTAAACACAAATTCTAATTGTTTTTTAAGTAAAAACATAGGTAATAATTACTGAGATAAGATAGAGAGAGATACAAATATAATTATATTTTATTTCTTGCTCTCATGCGCGTTTTAATTAACAAATGTTGCAGCAAAATTTTAGTTTTTTTAGTTCAAAAGTATTTTGATACTTGTCCCAAAATTAAATGGTGAAGTATAAATTTAAATTAAAATGTTTCACAAAATCTATGCCAAATTGCTACAAATGTTTCAGACTCTGTTTTATTATGCTGACACCAAAGTAATAGAAAAAAAGGCTCAGCGGTTGATGAATTAATGTTTGTTTAGTACACACAGTAATAACACTTTACATTTCCACCACCAGATAATAGAATCATTTAATTTAAATGTCCTCGAGCGCCCTTCCCGCAATAAGTCTATGCGAAGTAACCGTTTGTCTCTGCACCCTCAATAGGTATTATTCGATTAGACGGTCTAACTTCACAGTACAAATAAATCCGACTGCATTATTCGCTTTGGGGCGAGTATTGCAAGAGAATCAGGGTTTAATCCAGTCTAAATTGCTTACCGTCTGCTTGAGGCCCGACCGATTATCCCCCGGATGAGTCTTTAACACTCCGACGAATATTTAACTTGTTTGTTGCCTTTGTTCCGGGTCTGTATTTTACAATAATACGCTCTACTTTAAAATGAATGCCTTCGGAAGTAAAAATAAGGTTCTAAAGGTACTTTTAACGATCATTTTTTTAATATTTGGGACCGCTAACTTATTACTTTTGATTTTTTTTTGTTACATATATTGTCCCATTGTTGGGCAAAGGTCTCCCCCAAAGACTTCCTTTTCCCTATCCGAAGCTTTTTCTGTCAGTTTTCCAGAAAGGTGCCCAAATCATCGCGCTAGCGTGTTCTCGGCCGGCCTTTACTTTTGATTGCAATTTAGATATGATAACCATATTTTAAAGCCCGTGGTAGGTACTGTAAATCAGCTCGCTATATAGGAATCTTTTCATTTCATTTAACATATAAGATCCTCCGTATATACTTTCGGCCTAGGAACCAAAAAGTTGAGTCCTAGGTATACTTATTTGGTCACTGATGTATGTCATAGTTCCGGTGACCCGTCCAAAAGGCGAGAGCCTACTCTCGCCGGTGGTGTTTTAGTGGGTGAGGCCTCTGAGGGCGGTATGCGGTCAGGAACATTTCACCACCTATAAAAAAACAAAACGGTTAATCATATAATCAATCACCGACCAGCAAATAGATCTAAATGAAAGAATACAAACTAGTGATAAGTGATATAAGTGCGAAGGGATTACTTAATTTGCAAAGGACAGATAAAATGTTATGCACACGTTTCTTCAATTAGATAATTATTTTGGTCACATTTAATAGTGGTCGCCTAATCTCAATATACTTCAAATGTAATATTTATTAACATTAATGCCCAAGACAAATGCTCTCTCGAACAAAATTATTTATTTAATGTTATAGGACACAAAATAAACAACCTAAGATGATGAGGAAACAGAATCGTGATACAGACAATTAAAATTAAATAAAATACAGGCACTAAACATTTTTAAATTCTTGAAATCTTTCCGTATTTTTAATATCCATTTCTTAGCTGCAAATGCCTTTTTTGTCTCAATCTTGGTTCTGCAAAGAAGATTTCCGTTTTGTTTCTTAATTTTCCGCGCTAGTGCACATGCTCTTGTATGCTTAAACGCTCAATTTGTGGCTCCACAAGTAGCGACTTTAAGGGTAGAAACACTTACTTAAACTAAATATTAAACGTCTCACGTCGTAAACTTAACGTTAATAGGACGCCTAATAAATAAATATAATAAGAATAGTAAATTTTAGGCTAAAAATATTAGTCATGCCATTCGTTGTTTACATTGCAAGAACCAAGATATAAAATATTTATGGAGTAATTAAATTAGGTATGTAATACCAAATTTAATTTAGTACAACCACTTTTAATTTAGAGAGGTTTATATAAGTAAAGTGGAGATAATGAAACACTTTAACATAACCTTAATCCAAAAAATCTTTGGACCACCATGTATTTCTGCGTTTAACCGCTAACTTTGGAATCTTACTTACTACAAAGGAGTTCCAAACATTACAAGATGTTCCCGGGTGTCATATTGCGTCACTCGCACTTCACATTCGATTACAAAGAGACAATCCTCGCAACAATAAGTTTATCCGTTGTGACCTTTATCTTTTTCAGCTTAGTTTCTTCAAATCTTCACGGCGTGAAAGTGAATAAAATATTTTTAATAATGGAAGAATTTATTTACATAACATTTTGAGTAAACAACGTATGTTGTCCAAGACCGCGTAGTATATTTGTTGGTAAGGGAAAAGTTATATTTTTATTCAAAAATAAATAATAAAAATAAAATAAAATATTATTTTGAAGTATAATATTTTGAAATATAAAAAACCTTTATCTCGGGTCACACATACAACTTTTCATCTCAGCTGCTCGAAAAGGCGAAAACGGTCAGCATAACGCGATTTTGCTTCGAACGTAAGAAAAAAATATTCGAAGCGAAATCAAGTTTTGCTCGCTGTTTTCACACAACAAAGAACGCACTAAGCTGCTGCTCGAAGTGAAAAATATGATAGAATTGGGCACTTTCTAATTAAACAACGTGGTTACAGTAGCTGATGACTGCAACATTATGCTTCATGTGAGAATAGTTAATTTGAGGGTCTAATCTTACAATCAAAATAGAACACAATGGTGCAAATCCTACTATTTGGTGGCAGGTTAAAGCCTTTGAATATGTTAAACTCGTAAAAGTTGGTGTATAAATAGGCTCCATAGTAAAAACAAAAGATACAAATCTCATTCTTCTTTAATTTAATATAAAAATAGTAACGTTTTTTCCGTTTCCCCAAATCTCTTCAGAGTTTCAAACACTACAAAGGAGTTCCAAACATTATAAGATGTTGCCGCCGTTCCCGGGTGTCATATTATTGCGTCACTCGCACGTCACATCCGATCACAAAGGGACAATCCTCGGAACAATAAGTTTATCCGTTGTGACCTTTATCTTTTACAGATTGGGTTATACAGATCTTTAAGCCGTGAAATTGAAAATAAAATATTGAAATGAAATATGCGTGATGTTGTTATGTTAAGCTATAAAATTCCCCAAAATGTGTTTCTAAAAATAATGCAATTTTTTGATTAGTGTATTAAGTTTTACGTCAGAAATAATTTTCCTCTTCTGCGTATCACAAAACATTTCTTGAAAATTCTGCAAAGCTCAAAGAGCAAGGAGCTCGCTAAGTAAATTTCCTTTGCATTTTTTATTCGTATCTTTAGTTATCGGCAAGGAAGTATTGCTTTTTAATGTAATTTCCGAAACGGAGCCCCGGCAGCCGGTTGCCTCCTACGGGAATCGCCTAATGGATTTTGTTCATACGACCCTCCCAACTCGATCTATCAGTTAGACTTCTCGTTTTAAATAGTTTTTATTTTTTACTTTATTCTATTTTTGCTTTTATAAGTTTTTAATCTCGGAATAACATTCTACAGAAAATATAGATACTATTTTTCTAAAGAGTTATATTGAGAAATATCCGCTAAGTAATTAAATAAAATCTTGAAGATTATTGTTACCAAACAATATTTTAACAAGCACTTTTAATAGGATTTTTTTACCGATGAAAAAATGGAGGTTTTTAAGTCAACGTGTATACATATTATGTTTATTATTTTATTATTTGTAATGGATCATGAGTGCCTAATAATAAATAAGGGGACTTCATTTCTCATTCAGTAATCACTTACTGGAATAACAAAGAAACATTTTCAGTAATATCGTGTCATTTAATATCATTGCCAAATGATATCGTAACACAAACATAACATAATTAGTTTTTGTAGTATGATTCACAAGAAATTGGACACAATTTTAATTTCCTATTTCTACGAAGGTTAAAAAACGACTCCTACATTTCATTTTCGAGCTATTCTTATTATTGTGAAGACTTTAAACCGGGGACCTAATTTGATCATACAATTTTCTTCCCGTCGGGCGCTTGGGGCTCAGTGTCAACGTTTCATTTGGATTACACATTACCACATAACACATTCGGTTATCATGAACTGTATTTCAAGGTATGAAAGTGTAGTTTTGTATGGTTTTATTTTTGATTTATTGTTGCAGTAACTCGGGATGCAGTGCAGCGGTCATTCTGCTACAGCCGGGACCAACTTGAACGTCTTCCAAGACTTTGTGTTGTCATTATTAAAGGAGAATGACTATTGTTATGGGTGCTTTACTGTTTTTATTAAATTTTGCTGTGTTTAATATAGCAGATGGATGTCTCGTTGTTATTTATGAAATTGTTATAAAGTTCTTCAGTTTGTTGTTTTAGGTCCAGAATAAGAGCGTTTACAGAAGCTGTTGTTACTACAGTGTTGATGGTAGTACTAGTACTTTGTAATTTAACATTACAATAGAGTCCAAAACGTGAAATAAGTCAGTTGGATTCGGCCAAGAGCCTCGCCAAACAACTTAAGAGGGTCGCGTTAGGTAGCTGGATCTAGGGCCAAATGCAAAATGCGGACCCTTTATACACAACTTGTATTATTTTAAGTTTTCTTGAAATTGAAAATCAAAGAATAATAATATGGTCCAAATGTATCCCCTTGGGGAGTGGAATTTATAAAAAATCTATATAACAGCTCATTAACGTCATATAAGGAATCAACAAGTATGTACAGAATTTTATGCATTTTCCTTTAACGAACCTCCCATATAAACTTACACCCTCTTATTTACCCCCTTTGGGACCTCAAGATACACAACTGTGAAAACCGTATCCGATTTAATGCAGTAATTTTCACGTGATGCGCGTACGAACATACAAATAGACAGACGACAAAATAAAAAAAAATATTTCAATTAATTATTATTTTACAATTTTATTATAATATGTATAAATTTTAGTTTCATTTATTATAAAACGATTACAAACAGTAGAAAAATAAAAGACGCAAAAGAATCTTAAAAGGGGAGTAAAAGGAACAGTTTTAAGACGTAATCCCTTTGGGAACAAAGGAGACATGAGCATGTTTGTTTCCCAATTTTACGCCTTGCCGACTTCGGCCGAAAAGAATCTTCTAGCGAAATAAATTCTCCACTCGCTTCTACGTATTTTAGTTGGTTTAATTGAAAAATTATTCGCCTGTTTTAGTCGGAATATTGTGCTTTGACATTATTGTTCTTGGTGCCTTGTTTAATAGTTGTTATTGTACCGTTTAAATTTAAATAATTACCGTAATTTATTTTGATTAAAGTAAGCAAACTGTTTGCTGTGAAAAGGGAAACTTAGCGTAGCATTATGATTACTTAACGTAGGTTGAAGTTTGATACTCTTTAATATATACCACTAAGCCCTGATTTTACCATATTTCTCTATCTATGATTTTATATACATTACTCATTTTCATCTCTCTTTCTTATTCAATGTGTGTACGGGACGGAGCGATCGAAAACTGTACCTTAGCGTCAGCATGAGTTAAACACGTTGGTGAAATCGTCACTAAGCCGCACCACCGACGTTCTAAGAACCTCCAAGGCATTTTATTAACGAGCAACGCTGTAAAAATATTCCTGTGGCTGGTTAGAAGCCTTCCACGCTGATTTCCATATAGAGTGACATTTAGACTGCCTGACTCAAAGACACGAGGCACGCTTTGTGAGTGAAGCTGTACATTGATTTTATTGACTACGGAATTGCAGTTGTAGAAGGCATCAGATATTGATGAATCCTCCTTCATTTAAATTAAAAAATCTTGTGTTTTAATCCAATGGTTTGCATATTTACATAATAATTACAATATTAATGATTTTATATGAATGTGAGGTCGATTGTTTGTGATCCATTTGTACGTTAATACTTTTAATTCATCTGTATGTTGATTTATGCGATGATTCGGACTACTATTTAATATAACGATAATATATTTTACAGCTTAGTGTTTTATTCACATTTTTAAAAGCTGACGTTTAGCTTTGAACATAGTGACTGGATGGCAGAGTGGCTAGTGTACCTGCCTGCGACGCCAATGTCGCGGGTTCGATGCCCGCTTAAGACCAATCTTTGTGTGCATGAACATCCTCCTTGTTCATTCATTTTGTCTTAGTCTGGGTGTTTCTATGTATAATAAATATGTATTTACAACAGAAAAGTCTATATTATGTATTAGTATCAGTTATTCTAGTACCCATAGTACAAGCTCTGCTTAGTTTGGGACTAGATGGTGTTGTGTGTAAGTTGTATTTATTTATTTATTTATAGCGCAAACGTCAAGTCGTTTAATTATTACGAGATATAAACATAACCCACTTTATTCTCAATAATTTTCAAGTCACCGAGAAAAGGGTGTACGTTTCATGACCCTAATTTCTAATTAGAACTTAATTAACACAGCGTCAATAGGGATCTGAACGCGCGAATCAAACTCAAAGGCGCCCACGTTTTATAAGTTTGTAGCATTTGTAGGTAAGTTTGTAATTAGTTATTTCCGCATTGGGCCCCAAGCGATCGCTTTATACAGGGTGGAGCTATTAACTCGACTGCACTGTCAGCCTCGCACCAAGCAACTCTAATAATATGTTTGTACGTAATTACTAATTAGTTTCAAATGTACGTGCTTCGAGCAAACAAGCGGTTATATCGAATCTATTTCTGTTGTGTAAATAGTGTAAAATATATTGGAGTTTAGCGCCGTCTTATTTGCGGTGGAAAGGTAAACAATTAAACGTTTGTAGAGTAATCAAGGCTCTAATTTGCGTTTAGTTATTAACATTTCATTTACTTGGTTAACGTAATAAGTCAGAAACCTGAGTACTGATACATTAATTAACTCGAAATTGATGAAAACTAATAACAAATACGACCTAAATATCAACACGAAAGATCTTGGCTAAAGTAATTACTTAGTTTCTATTTCTATATAATATATATTAGACATAAATTATACCTACATTTAAAGGCTGTATCAACATTAAATCGGAAAAGTGGCTCGTACTTCATATTTATTAGGTAGTATCGTAGCTCTGAATTATTCTGACAATTATTGTATAGAAGCGCTATAGTGCGTAGCTTATGATAATATTAGACTTAAAAGTACACTAAGTTATACAAAATATGCAGGGTCAGAAGATGTGGGTTTTTATATCAAAAACGGTGGAAATGAATACAGGCTATGTCTAGAATCTGTGGTTTCAACAATCACTCCGTCTGAAATCAGTTTTACACGTAAACGGTTAAATATTATCATTTTAGATGCTGCTAGGGTTCTTGCGAATGTCTCCAACACTACGACGTTTATAAGAAGGGAGGACAAGGTCCTCCAACACTACGACGAGACCGCCAGTTTGCACGGCAGTCGAGATTCCTGGGTGCTAGCGTCCATTCGCGAGCGATACCTGGCACCCCGGTCATATCACGTTGACGGAACACACTTTTAGTCCGTGCAACTCGGACATAACCAGCGACTCTGCCCGGGTCGATGGTATGCGTCAGGCATTTCCCAGTTAAAAAAAAAAAAAAAAAAAAGGGTTCTTGTGAATGTGGTCGAAGAAGGTAGTACGACCGTCTAACCTTTAACCTGTCGCCAAATATTTCAACGCAAGTCATCTAGTGTTCCAACTGCATCTTTTCTTTTTATAATTCTAAAGATCCATCTCAAATTACAAAAAACAATATTGCGAAGAAGATTTTCTGCTTAGCATAAATCTTGAATAACTACAAGAACTTGTCGTAATAAAACTAGCTCATTCTTCAAACAAGGAAGGTAATATAATTATAATAAACATTTTCTCATAAAATCCTTGATAAATAAAGTAAAAATGTGAGAGATGATTCTCAGATGGTTTATTTTAATCACGAACTAGGATAATATTATCTCAGCGTAAGAACAAATTATGAAATCGTTAAAAATACAAACTGAAATGAACTAGACCCATATTTTAATTTCATGTAACATCGTACTTCTAGAAATTTGATTGTGGTTTTAAGTTAAAAGATATCTGTCGATCTAAGATCTATACTTCCATGATTTGTTATTCCGTTTTCATATCCTGTATTTTATTTTTTTTATTTTGGCATTTTAATCCCATAATATCTACCTATAATGATGTAGAATTAATTAGATTTTTATCACTAAACCTGATTGTACGTATATCATTTTTCTTGAATCGTCCTATATTCGACGCAGATTTTTTTTAAATGCACATGGCTTAAATTAAAAACTCTTCAAAGTTGACGACTCACTATATTCATTCATCAATTTTGGAGTTACCTAAAAAGGAACATTTACCCGCTTCTTCTCTTCCCTTGCACAATACAACTAGTGGCAAGCTGCAAGCCAGTACGCAACTTCATAATTACCTATTTCCCATTTCGCCCCAGGCCCGCTGGCTTTACTGTGAGCCTTAATTAACTGCACTATGTTGTAATATTCCAAGCTTCAGTTATATTCCAAGGAATATACAACAAACTCATGCTACTCATACGAGAATAGTGCGAATGATGAAAAGTTTGCTGCTGATAATGCGGTAGAATTCGGTACTTCGTCGGTAGTTATTATATTTCTCGCGAGGCTGTTATCTCATCTTGCACATTGTATTAAATTATACGCATTTTTCTCTTTTTTTTTTATACTACGCCTACAGCGAACGAACGTGTAATCCACCTGATGGTAAGTGGAGTACAGCCCATGAACATCAACAATCCACAAAAGCAGAGTATAGATGCGTCGCTGCAGCTGAGGACTACGGTGTTATGCCTCATGTGCCAGTAATATCAGGGCCGGATCACACCACCATACCGGAACACAGTAATGGAAGCACTACTATTTGGCGGCAGGTTAAAGGTGAGACGGTGGTGCTGCCGCCCTCGAGCTCATTCACAAGAGCTCTACCACCAGTACCTATGGTTACTTTATGGTTACATTTGGCAGGTATCTGATGATTATATTTATTTCCATTAATTTAAAATGACATTATATTATTATACCTATATAAACATCAAATAAAAAGAATAATATAAATTTATTAAATAAAATAGATCTAATAAAAGTTCCAGTGTCAAAAAATACGTTCGCATTGATGTCGACCGTGGGTAACGTGCAAAGAAAAAAAGAACGGGTGCGAGGATCTTATTCTTGAAACGCTTAGGCCCAAAATGACACACCTCCTTTAGCTTTGATTTTTCAAATATGGATATGATTATACCGAAAACCAATATTTTAAATGCCAGTGTTAATATCCAGTTACACAAACATCCTTTTATTTATTGTTACTAAAAAACCAACGTTAATAAATAAAAATTAAATAAATATATTTATTTAATGTCCAAGTTTATCTAATAACACTTCAAAACAATTTAAGAGTGTAATGCATACCCTGATGTTTCAATATACACGAAAAAATCATTCGGGTCGTTTTTATTTCATTTCAACACATTAAAAGCTATAAACTTAAATAACTGTTAATTCCATTATAATACCATAACCACAATAATTAGGAGTAGTAGTCATTAAAACAATGATACAATTTACTATTTAACTATTATATCGAATTAAGCTAATTGTCATAATTTGAATGTGTGTGTGCAACCGCGCGGTGCACTGCGAATGCGACGTTGCACAATTAATAATTATTGCGCTAAATTAATATGTAGTGCTCAAGAAAGTTAATTCATTGTTGCACAGACACTTACGACTGCACCAGTTAATAGTAAATTGTAGCACAGTGTTGAATTTAATGTGTATCGGTACACCAGACTTGTATGATAAATAGAGGAATTCACCTACGATTATAATCAAGTAAATTTGCGGTACGGTGAGAAATACTGGTTAGATGCGATATAGCGACATATTATATTGAAATTACAGTTTTTAGCAACGGTGTATTTTTTTGTGCGAAAATATCACGTTGTTTGAACAAATAATTATGTTCAAACAACTAAATCAATGCCAAATTTGAACTAATTTAATATTTTTTTTAACATTAAACATTAAAATTAAATAAAAAAGAGAATCAATTAATTTGAATTTAATCAAAAAGAAGAAAAACATAAGGTTTTCAAATGTTTATTTTCCACAGTTTCCTGTTTTCCTCACATGTCAATGTATTTTTTTCTGATGATCAAAAATACTGTTAAACATTTGGTTTAAAACATTCTTCGGAAATTGGGCATTAATATTCAAAAATTACTTATTGCGCTAATTTGTTATGTAGTGCTCAAGAAAGTTAATGCATTGTTGCACAGACACTTACGACTGCGCCAGCTAATAGTAAATTGTAGCACAGTGTTGAATTTAATGTGTATCGGTACACCAGACTCGTATGACAAATAGAGGATTGTACCGTGATAAATAAAAATGAGAATTATTTAAAATTAATTAAATCTAAATAAAGAAAAACATACGTTTTTGAAATGTCTATGTATGTCCACACATTCCTGTTTGCCTCACATGTCAATGTATTTTTTCGATGATCAAAAAGACTGATATAACCATTTGAGAGAAATCTCAAAGACACTAGCTACATGTCTAAAGTACTACACATCATATTTAATTCGATTCAATGCCCCTATTAATATTAATAATTAAACACTGAAAAGTGTTTTCGCAAGCACATTCTCATACATTTGCGATAAGACTAAGACTAATTTTCCGATGTGTGGAAAATTACCGATGTGAATTATTTTGCACCCAGCATGAGCACCCTTAGAAACTTATACTGACCCCCAGGTAAATGACACCCAGTGTAAAAAAAAATACAAGAATTTCAAATCCGTAAAAATAAGATATTTAAAATATACCTTTTCCTTTTTCTTTTCTAGACTTATTCTTGCCACGTATATTTTTTATCTTCAAAGGCTAACGATCTTCAATAGACAGGCTTCAGCTTAGCACACAGAATACACAAGCCGACTTACAAAACGAACCATTCTTGTTAACAAGTTAAAACAGTGGAGGCTAAAACTTTAATTTAGGGGCACGATATTTGCAAACGGAAACACCCCCACCTCCCCTCCTTCAAGCCTCACTCCGCCGCCCAACTGTCAACTGCAAAGAGCTTTCGCGTAAGGAAATTTAAGGTTGGTCACGCGGTACATCGGCAGTCTAGGGTTCCGAACATAGATGTATGAATACTGGATTCACTTGTATGGGTGTAGACGCATTGCAGTGTGTTTTCATTAGTTGCTTGTGAATCGCCGCAAGACAAAGTCCTGAGGGGTATTGTGGGATCGCTTGCCAAAGGAATTCGGCGTATAAGACGCTCGCAAATAGGACGATTCTGTTGGCTGAAGTGTTTATTTGGGTGGCATGTTGGAAAGCTGATTTTATTTGCGTAAATATTGTAGAGGAAGATTTTTTATGTGAAAATATAAAACAATATTTTTTTAACATCCGCTTTGCCTAATTGCCCCTTTTTGCAAAAAATTTGAAGATGGAGAAGATATAATGTAAATGTAATCAAAAATTTATACAGTAAACTCGTTCATTAGATACGTTTTCTGTTAAAAATCTTCCGACTTTATTTGATATATTGAGAAAATAGTGAACGAAATCTCGAAATAGAATTATTTCACAGGAGAATAATATTTCCATGTTTATGGAAAGTGATGCATAAGCTTAATTTGTAACAAAAGGGAACGGAGGGTCTTTTTATTTGCTTTGGGGATGTGCAAATGGGTTCTGCGAGTTTTGTCAGTACTCAGTGCTAATACGGATTAAGTCCCATACCTTACGTTTGCACTCATTCCGACAAAGCACTTTTAAAATGTTATTTTAATCTGCTCCTTTTAATAGATTATGATGATATATGAAGGAGTTTTCTAATCTATATGTTATACTTAAATATGTGTGTGCACAAACTAATGGTTTTTGATTGTACCACTAAGGCGGCAAGCATTATATGGCTAGCCTGATAGCAACCATTTTCCGTAGCCTTAGAAGCGTTTGATAACTATAACAACAAGTGATTAAGGCATTTATAATAACGTTGGTATTTAACCAAATAATGTAATATTTTTAAATATATATTTGTTTATCTTGATTGACCTACCACATTACAATTTTCAACAGCAGAAAATACATGTACGGAAATCCCACGAACCTAAAATTTTCATGTTAGCAAAACCAGTTCATGAAAACAAAGCAAACCTCATATACCATGCACGGCTAAACTCCAAACAACATCTACTTATGACGTTTCCATTAAAACTGCACATCTTTAATACTCCAGGTTAGGACAAACACGCTACGTTCACGTCAAACTGTCTCAGCTTTGAGATTCTGGTTTTAAATTAGCGCAGACTACTCGGAAAACAAGAAGGAAACCGGCCTTAATCTGTTTAGGTCACGCTATAGTAACGTAACGTGAATTGTAACGTTAGCTATTTACTGCGCTGGTAATATGAAATGAACCGCAGAGAACCCCCGTTTGGTTGGACGCGGTTTGCGTTTTGATAGCGAAAGGCGAGTTGACTTGACACGAAAATTGTATAAACCATCAACACGCACTAGGTTGTCCCTTTTAAGTGTTTTGTATTTGAATATTGAAATGCGTATTTTGTGATTTATGCATTTTATTCAATATTTGCTAGCTGGTACAGAACTCATGGCGTGCGCATTTTAAATGTAATATTTTTGTGGTAAAAAAATTTACACTACTATTAGTCGGCAGCTTACATTTTATTTACTACTCCGGTTGACTGTTATATCAAACTTTACTAGTAGTGTTTAATTTTTAAAATATTACGTCTAAAAACCTATTTTGGTAACTGTTTTTGTCGGATATCAGCTTTATTTTCAGACATATTTTGAAATGGACAATAATCTCGATTTCAAAAAAAGTAAAATAAAAAATATTTCATACGAACTGATTCACAACTTTCAAGTGAATGTTACTCAAAGGATTGAATAAAGTGACGGCTGTATTCGATTTTATGTTTGAATTGTGTTACTTTTATATTCTTTGGAGTAATAATTTATCTGGGGTATGTATATAAATTAATGTTAGTTAATGAATTTAATGTTGTTAATTTATTTACTTAGATGAAAAAAAAATTCTAAAAACTAATCTTGGCACAAAGCACTTGCTGAAACATGGCTCTAGGGAGCTTCCTGGAATTTTACCTGTCCATCTGGTTTTGTAAAAGCTTGTGATTTTTTCTCGCTACAATATAATTTTTCATGATTAAAATAAAAATATTGAAATTACAGCAACATTCAAATAGTACCAGATAACCATTTTAAATATACCTACATGTATTTTTGTGACTGCCAAAAAAGGGTTAAGTTTTTTAATGAGTTCTACTAAAAATAATTTGTCTAACTAGAGATGTGACAGAATATTTAATTGTTAAATGACTTTACTATAATTTTAAACAAAACTAGGACCTAGGATCAGGTCCGACCATTCACGGTTCAAGTATATACACGAACGCCCGCCACACGTCAACTTACCCGCATCTTTAACTGTATCTCGTCATCTATTAGATTAGTTGCTGCCCCGTTGTTCTAGCGGTATAATTTGTGTATCGCACACGCTCTCAGTTTGGATTCCCAGGTCATGTACTAGAGTTATTTGGGATTATTCCGTCAGGAATTTTGCCCGGCGGATGGCGATAGGCTGACCATAGGGGGTCATAGTACCTAAACATAGCAGGTGAAATGTGAGTGTTGTACACCATTGCCACACCCATCTGGCTGTGGCAAGGTGTATATTATATTATGTTGGTGTATACGTACCCTTATTAACCAAGCCGTAGGCAGGTCACTTCTCGCCAATTAATTATTCAGTACAATACAACAATGCCTTCAGCAATCCGCATCGATGCAAAGTGACACGAACGCTTCACGGAGGCTTGCGGCTTTAAGACGATTCTAAACTACTTCGATTTGTTGGTGATGGATGGTTAGCTTCATATTTAAGATTGTGATTTATATTAAGAAATTTTAGAGTTCATTTATAGCATGCCACGTGTTCCTCCAATATAACGACGTACTTGTGTGTATAAACTGACATAATTATGATACTATACCTTCTTGATTGATTTTGGTAGGTACAACGAGTTAGCTATGGAGGGCAAAAATTTCGTAGTCATAGTAAAGACTTACTATACCAGTTATGCATAAGTGAGTAACATATATAAAAAGTGGGTATATTACACTTCTTAAATATGTTATTTACACATGCATATCTATTGCAGTCAATCTTCACTATGGCGTAGAAGATTTTGCCCTGCATACCTAATTGCTTGGCCCACTGTACATAACACTAATACAATATAACACAATTTATTATTAGGCACTAAATTATACTAAGTAAAATTTGCTACTATAAAACGACATACGAATGTCATTATTTTGATTTTAAAGATAAAAAATCGTAGTCTTTAGTACTCACATATACATTTTCAAATAATAAGATAATCTATATATAATCTATATAATATGTGAAAATGCAACCAAGACACATTAACTTAATAGCCAGAGGACATCCACCATCTCCAATCCAAGTATCCCAAGTCCGTCTCAGTTATTGTCGCCAGAGTGGCGAGTACAATCGACTAGTTAATTACGCTGGCTCCCGTAGGAAGGGCTACGTATCGGAGGGTTATAGCCAATTATAAAGTTTGTACTTCAATGACCAATTTCCTTGGAACCACTCACCCTCCTGCATTCTCTTAAAAGCAAGAATATTCAAACAAACAAGCGAAGGATTATGAGGGCCAACTTATTCTGGCTGATTCTCCCTCTGTTTGCGTTTAGGTGAAAACCAGATCTGAAAGTTTGCCCTAAACAGTGTTGCATGTTTGCATTTTGTCGCGGGGTGCGAAAAGTGTAGTTTCGTAATTTGTGAAAATTTGAGCACCGAGTGAGTTAGCGAACAGAAGTCAGTTTGTACTGTGTTTTGATAATAATTTAGAAAGGGGATGAAATATAGCAGTAATGTGGATGCTGGTTTTATTACATATTTTGGGATCGCGTACATATTAGTTTGAGACTGGAGCCTCGTGTTTTGCGTTATGCCACTACATCTCTCATCTCGTTATTTTAATTTACTCGAATAATATCACATACATAATAACTACCGCAGTAAGACAGATATACAAACACCTTTTGCGTTAACAAATAATGAAGATGCGTGTATTATAATAAAATCCTTACACCTAAAAAAATGAAATATATATTTACAAATAATAATATCCTGTATTTCATTTAAAAACTATTGCTCATTTAATATTTACTTTGCTGAACTTAAACTTATTAACCAAACTACCAACATAATTCAAAACATTATATAATTATGTTCCATCCCTTTCATAACCCAATTAATACAAGGGCTGATATAATCAAAGTCTATTACAGACTTCGGGCCAATAATTACATATACAGGGTGGCGACAAAATATACAGATTACGGCGCCGCATGTAAATATCTTTTGACGTGTATCACTCGTAATTGGTTTCGTATGCTGTGACACGCTCACCTGTAATGACAACGTCTGGCCTCATTATGCTTAGGGTAAAGATCGGTAATTAATAGCCTTGAAGTTGTTAACGAGAAGTTTCAAACTATTAATTATTCTGTAAAGTATAAAACCGGGTTATAATATTTACCCTTAGATAAAAATTAAAATATAAATTATAATTGAAGCAACATCGCGACAGTTTCATATTTTTTTTTTTCGTTTTTTATTCTACGCCCACAGCGAACGAACGTGTAGTCCACTTGATGGTAAGTGGAGTACAGCCCATGGACATCAACAATCCACAAAAGCAGATTATAGATGCGTCGCTGCAGCTGAGGACTACGGTGCTATGCCTCATGTGCCATTAATTTCATGGCCTGATCTCACCACCAAACCGGAACACAGTAATGGAAGCACTACTATTTGGCGGTAGGTTAAAGGTGAGACGGTGGTGCTGCCGCCCTCGAGCTCATTCACAAGAGCTCTACCACCAGTAGATCAAATCCCGTATTTTCACTGTCCCGTTGGTCTAGCCGGCGTTTCTCCTTCCTTGCCCACTTTTTGGTATGTTTATGACAATATATTTTTAAAAACCAAGTAAGGTTTGGTTCGTTCGTTCATATATATATACCCAGGGGGTGCATGTTTGAATCCTGCTCGATTATTCAGGAGTCATTAAAATATTGATCTGTCATGTTTTATTTTTATTTATATAATAGTATTTATATATTTATATATACATATATATTAAATTTTATGATTTAATATTATAATATGTAATGTATGGTTTTAGGATTAGACTTTTCTCTTTTATTTGGAACATTTTTACTGCACCTACCTTTGTTATCTCTGCACCACCTTACGGTTGACTGGTAGAGAATGCCTATGGCATTAAGTCCGCCATTGTACTCATTATGTGCAAGAAGTTTTAAAATAAATAAATAAATTATTAATTTTTTAACTTTAATATTATAGAATATATTATATTTATACATTTTTGTTAAAATTAAATAATACAATTAGATTTAAAGTCAAACTTCGTGTTCTTATTACATTTGAAATACATTCGGTGTCAACACAACATTGTCACAGCAACCAAAATATCACAAGATGCTCTCACAAAGTTCATTTCTGTCTCCTAATCTTCTCTCTGATGAAACCTCACAGAAGTGTATAAAATCTAATATAGTGATATTACATACATACATATTAAGATGTAATAAAGCTAGCTCAAAGCGCGACTCTGAAGACATTATTTTAATTAAAGTTATATAAGACGGAATTAGATGCGCAACGTGATGCTAAATTAAAGTGACGTGCAAGCAAAGCTACATATTACACACCCTGTATACAGGGTGTCTCATAATGAATATATATTCTTTTACTTGCAGGTAAAGAGCATCCCGCCTGATTGGAAAATGCAAAATTTGTTGAACAAAAGTATAACTGTTTTTTAAACATCCAATTTTTTTTGAACTGTGTCCATGGTTTTGTGTCCACTTACGTCCACAGAAAACCGTAATACTTTGTGTTTAACAAATTTTGCATTTGCCAATCAGGCGTAATGCTATCAACTTGTAGGTAAAGGATTATTCATACATTTTTTATTGTCCTATATAATGCAACGTAGGCACTACTGAAAATAAATCTTTAATTAAAGAAAAGCTAGAACCACTCAGTACAAGTAATGCAGCAAGATAAAAGTTGGATTATAGGAGAACTGTTATTGGCATCTACACTTCTATTACATTAGTATTTAATTGGGAATTAATCGAAAATGTATTTAAATTAGTTTACATTTACGCACCATTTAAAAATGTTTATTTTCTATTTCAAAGATTTTTGCGTTGTATATTTTTTGGATGCAAAAACAAAAAATATCAAACGTACAAATTGGTGCGCTAGCTTGATTTATTACGCAGAAATCGATGCTGACGGATGGATTTACATACTGTTTCACTGAAATAATACATACAGATATAGTAAACAACATATAATCCTTGTAAAAATATTGCAAACAATATAAAACATTGTTTGCAAGTGATACCTGAATTCAACAATTTTATTTCAAAAATATTTCACGGCAAGAAATCTAGGCTCTTTCTATGTTACATAGGCTACATTTATTCGACATATCAAGTGGTCAAAGCCGCATGCGAAAACCAGATAAAATATCAAATATTTGTAAGGTAATCAAATCATTAATTTAAAAGATAAACAGATGACTGTAATTTTTCCAAACCTCCAATGCTAAAAAAACAAAATAATGTTAAAACAAAACATCAGAAAGTTAGCTTCGTCTGTCAAAACTATGAGATAACTGGTGTTATTGTTGAACTTACAAGAGCTGTTATTAATAAATAGCTATCTCAGAACAAGGGACAACATCGCTAGTGAAACTTTATTAATATTCGCGTTATTAGTTTAAGCGGTATCGGGCAAGAGAGCTGCGATGCGTGAATTGAATGTATAGATAAAAGTGTAAGTAAGGATGATGCCTTCGAAATGAACGACTTCACAAAGCACTTAGAATCGTCATAAAAAGATAATTCTACTCTAAATTTGCGGCGCTTAAACTCACTTTTATCAATCATCACAATATCTTGAATGTGAAAGTGAATTTATGTGTCAGTTCCATAAACAGGGTTTGTTACTGCGGGTAGGATATAATTATGTAGTAATTAAAAAAACCGTGATTACTAAAAACGTAGTTATTGATGGTCCAATTTTTTTTAAGTTTTTTAGGTATCAAAGAAGTTGGATAGGCTCTTTTCATATATCTGGTAAACATAACATAACAGAACATTAAGTTAATATTACCCAATTAGGTTTTGCATGAAAGGAGACTCCTCGAGTGACGTAGGTACACGATTCCCTACGTCCGGCGCACCCTGGGCAATTCGCGAGTTTTCCAAAGCGAATTGGCTAATCCTTTCACCACGATGGCAAGTCAAAATAGAATTTGACTCAGACATTGACTCTACGAAGAAGAAGGTGTTGCAGAGGTGCATAACACCCACATTTCACCTGATAAGTTTAGGTGCCATGTGACATGGGGTCAGTCTATTGCCCTGCGCACGATTCCATCCGTTCTGTTATAGAGAATTCTCTGACGGAACCCTGTGGTAAGTATAGGTAATAACTTCATTTTACGCGAAATAATCTTAGCCATATGTGATAATAATATGTCCGGATAGTGGATAGACCGAATTATAGTTCCGGTTTACGGTTGCCACTACTTTTATAAAATTAAATTGACATTATATTAACGAAAAAATGGTTGTATATAAATGATATTAGAATCTGACTTTGAAACAAATGTGCGAGGAATAATAATTTATTATATTAGAATATATGGAATATAATGTCAGTTTTGGTTCCATAAGTCTGTTTTGTATTTCACGATACAACTAGAATTGTATTAATCTAGGCATTCACCATAAACAAACCAAAACGTACACACGGCTACACAATAAGCTATATATTTCCAGTTTAAACTGGTCTCGCATTGCTCGGAAAGAATATACAAAGCGAGACCTACATCTTATATTGGTAATGTATAGCTTAATGTGGAGCCGTATGTACAATATCTGGCAGTGTAGGCACAAAACGCAGCGCACAAACATCCGACAGGGCTGCTACAGCTTACGCTTGATGTAATGTCGGTCCGAATCAATTCATTGCCGCCCGGCCGTGATCTACGGCGCTGCACCAGTCCTATGTTACCAGAGGGAAAGTGAAAAACTACGAGTTATGGAACTGGAACGTACGAGGCAGTTATTGGATGTAATTAAAAAAAATAAAGGTTTATAAAAATCAGATGCTGCAAATTATAAATTATTATTCACTCATTTAATCCTTTTTCTCATTTTTTATATGTTTAAATATATGGAATATTATTATTATTATTAATTTGGATGTATGTAAATAGAATTGACATATACTATGCAATAATTATATAAGTGGATATTGGCTTTTTATATTGTTTACAAATAGTATTATTTTTATTTCCCCGTACGAAAATCGAAAGTCTTGTTTAATTATTTCTGAGAAAGCTTACACCTTCCATAGGCCCCGCATAGTATATTTTTTGTTTTTTTTTTATGACATAAATTTTGCAGTTTACTGTTTTTTTTACACTATCCAAACGGCAGTAAATTATAGCGAAACAAACAAATAAACTAGGTACCGACTTTGGTGCTTTTTTTTCACGATATTGACAAAAGTATATTTTTTACAATATTGCTAATTAGCGGATAGTTTTACATAGTTTAGTAAACTATGTACAACTATCCGACAATAACCAATAATACATCACATAATAAATAAATCAGACGCAATTAATTTTATTGTTCCAACAACTTCCAATAAATTTAGTATCATAACCCACTGACAAATTGAAATGAAATAACATTGTTATTGAACTCCAATCAAACAGAAAACCACAAATCATCAGGTTCCTTCATAACTGAACGTAACTTAAATACGATCAATTTAACTAGAGTTCAGATCAGGGTCCTTATTTTGTTCATAATCGTATAACTTGACACGTTGAGTTTCAACACAACAAAATAGAACCATCGTTTGAGACATAGTATTATTTTTAGTTAGTAGAAGTAAACAAAGAGATAATCTAATATTTGAGATAATTATTATTATTTGTTAGTAAATTGACTTTTAATTAGTATTGACATTGTAATTAGTAAGTGTAAAAAAATGACATGATCTATTATTATAATTATTTTTGACTATATTTATTTTTATAAATAAAAAAGAAAACAAAATTCCTATTAACCTAAAAATAAATGACTACATCTAAAAATATGTACAAACCTAGTCTAAAAGACCGCTACCAGTGTTCCCAACCGGCAAAGTTCCCAAAATTGACATTGTGTTATATTTGATAAAATTTTCGGACTTGTTGTTTTGAAATTAATTTGGATGTATGTAATTAAAATTGACATTAACTATGCAATAATTATATAAGTATATTGGAAAATATGTAAATTGACTTAATAAAATTAAATGAATATGAATATCCATTTAATATACTTATATAACCTTTTTATATTGTTTACAAATAGTATTATGTTTATTTCCCCGTACGAAAATCTAAAGTCTTGTTTAATTATTTCTACGAAAGCTTACACCTTCCTTATCCCCGCATAGTATTTTTATTTTTTTATTTTTACATATACATTACCGGTCGGAACATTGTCATACAGAATCAGAATCCAGATGGCGATGGCATTAGCGATCATCTCCCGGGAAATAACGCTAGTGTTGTGGAAACTTCGCCAATAAATATTCGCAAGCACAACATAATTTTCTCAAGAGAAAAGTTTTCTGTGTGATGAAGTTAACTTTAATTTTTTAAATATGCACAGCCCTTTTTTCTCTCTTTCCTTGGGTATATTTTTTTTCTATTTCTGAAATACTAACCTACCATGATTTACTTATGCTCTCTTGGTAGGTCAAAATAACGATATACTTAAAATGCCAATTTAACGTATTTTAGCTTACCAACCAAGAACAAAATACGCCGAGATTTCAAATTCCTCTCGAATAACTAACAAAAGATAAACTAAAAACATTTCACAATAATAACTACTGAGACCGTAGTTTTAAGAAGTTTCCTACAGTAATAATAGAACAATTTGATGGAGCAAACTTCCTAAGGATCGATTGGCTGAGGTCTCAGATTGTTACAAACTATTCCGATTATTAGTAATGGAAAACCAATCGAAAGGGCTCCATCCCAAAGCGAATTAAGCTAAATTAATACTTGAGAGTTTATGGAGCATTATGAGAAATCATCGAAATTGGGAACAAATACGATGGGTTTCAATATATTGGCATTAGTTAAGGGCTCTTATGTTCGTTATATATTTAACCAAACATAAGGACCTTAGATATAGTTATGTTACTATCATGTGAAATTTCCTATTTTTATAAGTGAAAAATCAGGAGGACTTCCTAGGAACTTTTTGTTCAGATAAACATATTAATAATAGCTTTAGAGGTTAACTAAAAAATTCTGGAATACGAATCTTGAAATTATTTATTAAATCTTTGTATAAAACCGTACTTAACAGAATATTTGCCAGTTAACATCAAAATGTTTGCAGGAAAATATTCTGTTAAGTGTTAACCTAAATGATCATTAAAGGGATGAAGAGACCAAACATATAATTTATGAGTATAATCTTTAAGGTAAGCGTGCTCCACCGTAGACCGCATCATCACTTACCATCAGGTGTGATCGTGGTCAAATGCATATCCATACACAGTGCTCATTTTACCTAGTAAAATAAACAAGGAATGAATACTTTGCAGGCTGCGTATCTGCGAAAATGCGGATTGAAGGATTTGATTGCCAAAAACCCAGCGCGCAAGCTTTATTTTTCATACAAATCCTTACCTACGCATTCTCGCACAGCCTTACACTCAGTAAAAAACAAATATTATAAAATAGACTTAGCAATGAAAACTGCCGGCACTATACATTTCACAGGCATGAAGCGGCACTCACTCATTATGTAAAGTCAAAGGAATTAAAAGGCCGAGTCTTTGCGAGCTGCGGCGCTGTATAACTTAAGGCGTGAATATGCACTCTCTTTATTCCACTTCAATGTCGTAAGTCGGAGCTGGGAAACTAGCGATGAATGGGTAAATGCGTACTTAAAAGATAAAAGCAGTTGGCTCTTCGGGGTGCTTTGTATTTAATTATAGACACTCTTTGACGCACCTATTTAAAAACGTGATACTATATCACGTAGTTTTACGGCCAACTTTTTATTTAATTTCTTAGATATTTTTGTAATCCTCTTCGCGCGTTGCGTAAATGTTTAATAAACACTCGTTTCATCCAATATTAGGAGGCGCCTCCCCGAGTGACGTACACAACGATTTCCTACGTCCGGCGCACCCTGGTCAATTCGCGAGCTCTCCAAAGCGAATTGGCTAATCCTTTCACCACGATGGCAAGTCAAAATCCTTAATTTGACTCAGCTATCGACACGACGATGATTCAATATTATTCACTTGACAATAAATTTAGCAAAACTATTAGAAAGATCCACTTATTAAATAAACTATACGGAAGATATAAAGTCCTCAAGTGTCTATGCAAACTCAAGCGAGCAGTAGCGTTGTGAAAAAAAAGAAAAGCAATTTTGTGTAACTCACATGGCCACTACGCAAACATCTTTTAAAATAACCATCTCTTGACGTTGAAACCGTCAACGCAACCGTTTGCTTAGTGGCCCCGAATAAAGAGTTCTTTCACGAGTATGTCTCGACAGTAATGAGCCCTCGCACCGCCTTTGAAACTAAATATTCCGCAAACAGCGAGCTTAGCACGAAATTTAGTTCCGAATTTCCCCTTTGTGATGGCCGACGGCTTGTAACTTAAGATACGGTTATCGAAAACGTAGGTTGTTATTTTTATCCAAACAAAATAATTACTCGCTTGCTTTAACATATTTTGGAAAGGCTTTGATGTAGTTAAAAGGATTTCAGCTCTCTGTATTAGCGATTGGAGCGATCTTAAAATAATTTGTACTAATTGTGATGGATAGATGTTTTTTTTTAAACACGAGTACAGTGTTACTTTAGAAAAGCAGTAGCAGCGATTATTTTAAATAGTAAGTGTTAAATGCAATGCACACATTGAAAGGGTCAACTTGAAATTATATACCAAGTACTTATTTTTCTCAGTTTTAAGGGTAGAGAAAAGAGGTAAGTAGCTAAGAATATTAAAGAAGAAAATAAGATTTGACCTTAAATATATTTACATAATGCAACAAAATAAAACCTAGCGAGATAGTGCTCCATCTAGGTAGTTCATGAAGCTCTAGAATAATTTCAGCAAGGTAGCATCCAGGTGGTATTTTTCTATTATTAACATTACTTACGTGGTAAGTGCTACACAACATATTCATATTCAAGCGACATTATTCAGTCATGAGTCAGTCCCCGATGTCGGCATAAAACTGCAATAAAACTATTTTCAGTGAATTTTTCGCGAATATTTCTTACAATTGCCGACGTTTCCTGAACTTTTTAACGCTGAGAACGCGAGCGGACTGAAAAACAACCTTTTACTAAACTAGGTAGCTTTATTTCAAACACTTTTGTAGTCTTAGACAGACCAATAAAGGATTTCCGTCAAATGAAGACAGAAATGTTTTGCAGTATTCCGCTAAAAGAGATCTTATTCATTTAGTTCACAAAGCTGTTTGTGTTTCTGAACGGCTTAAAGCGTCAATTTTTTAGTTCTCCCTGTATCTCAAAAATAATCTTTTGCTATTATTGTTACAAAAATAATTATAAACTTTATATTATTATGTATAAAGCCATATTTAACTTGATTGTTATTAAAATTTGTTTAACCGCCGCACCAGTAAATAAAAAACCTTAAGTCACCTTAATTAAAGTACCATTTCGAGAATTCTCAAAACAGTTCCAGTAAGTTTCTTGTCTAATCCCGTTATCCAGCTTTACCTTGGGGAAAAGCTTGAAGAGATCACAACGAACGTCTTCCATCTAGTACGTGCTTAAGTAAAATAATATTAGGTCGGAATCTAGTTAGGCATACGCGTTCCGCCTTGCTGGGACATCACCGCCGGGCGAGTTGTTATGAATTGAGACAAGAAGTTAGGAAGATGGTTTTGTAATAGTGTTTTGTAGTATGATAAACTGGTTACTGATTCAAATACTTATTATTTCATTGCTGTGCTAATTAAAGAACAAAGTATTACAGAAAGTAGTGGTCGCCCCTTGGATACTAAGGATGTCGTCATACAAGTGGATAATACCATAGGCAACTGTTATTTACAAAAAACCTTCAAAAAATGTGAAAATGATATCGTCACCATTTTTTAAGGAATTGTCAGGGTAAGATGTAGAATTTAACTAGGAAGAGTTAACCCTGCTCTGAAACTAAATAAAACCTGAAGACTTTTAGAGAATTTTAACAAAACCTCGAAGCTATAAAACTATCCAAACTATCTTCATAATAAATTACGTAAAACAAACGAGCGCTTTCGTAGCTCTTGCTACGGCTGTGCTACGTCGCTATGGCGTAGCCTTAAGGCGTTGTTACACTGTTACTAAATTAGTGAGGACGTGGCGTCTTGACCTATTTCAAGGAACACGTTGCCACTTGTTAACTGTGACACTAACGACCTAAAAGCTGTTATATCTGCACACGTGGAGTAAATAAATAAAAAACTTATTTAATTTCGTGCTTACAAGGCGAGCTTACGACGCCTAATGAGATGACGTAGGTAAATTATGATTTATGCTCGTAATTTACTATGGAAATGTGGTTTGTGTTACGGTTATTATAGAATAAGTTGACACTTATAATACATTTGTTATTTTAGTACAGGATAGTGCCTTCTAACTTGTTTTAAATGTTTCAAGTATCTTTGATTCGAAAATTTATGTTTAATGTATGTAGAGAGAGAGTGCAGGTTGGCGTAGTCATTAAAGCGGTTGCCTCGCCGCTTTCAGCTACGCTGGTGTTGTGTGTTTGATCCCCACACGACGACTAATCTTTGTGTGATTCGCAAAGATTTGTTCTGACTCTGGGTATGCTTTTTTCGTGTGAAATGCATGTTTGTGACCACCCCTGCGATACAAGAGTTATTCTTGGTGAGGGCGACGTTTTGTTTTTTAAAAATACGTTTACAATGTGTTTCAATAGAGTATCGAAACTGATGATTTATATAATGTCTTATTGTAGTTTTAGATACTTGACATTCAGGATTATAATAAGATTAGAAAATATTACTTACTCATTATGATTATGACTATAATAATATATTTAAGGTCCAGAGTCCTTTAACTCAGTTAAAGATAGCCTAATAGATAAAACAAAGGTTAAATTCTCTAAGTAATTTTAAAAAGAGAATCTATAAAATAGTTTAATTATTCCACTACTTCTGCAATCGAACAGCGCTCGGTCCACCAACACTACCTTACATATTTAACAGAACTCTTGATCAACCAAAACCCAATTGTGCGGCAACCCTGAATACATTGCGGCAAGTGGATGACGAATTTGCATACACTCTGACATATACTCTTAGCCTAGTTTGTCTTCGTGGTTGAAAGCGATCCTTGGAGTTAAACAATTTGAAGCTTGTTCAGCTGTAAGATAAATGGAGGCACAATAAGAAAAAAGTTTCTAGTATGGACCGATTAAAAACCATGCAGAATGGGTTTCTTTAAGAAAATATGACCACAATCATACGTACGATACATACCGATCCAAACTGAATATTTCAACAAGCTAGAACGACTTTTTGCGTAAAAATCACACAATATTTATTAAACTTACTTTTTATAGTTACGAATTGTTTAAGCACTAAGAAATAAACATCTCAAAATAAAAAAAACATAATTAAGTACTTACTGAAAAAAAATTGTTAACCAACCAACTATACAACTGACCTTTAAGAACTTTGCTCAATTTTTAGGGTTCCGTAGTACCTACAAGGAACCCTTATAGTTTCGCCATGTCCGTCTGTCCGTCCGTCTGTCCGAGGCATATCTACGAAACCGTTGGTGCTAGAAAACTGAAATTTTGCACAAACATGTATGTTAACTATACAAAAAAAAACGTAGAATAAAATTTGGAAAAATATTTTTTTTTCGGGTAGCTCCCCTACATGTAAAGTGGGGATGTTTTTTTTTTGTCGCCTACCCCATAGTGTGGGGTATTGTTAGATAGGACTTTTAAAAACGTTTAGGGGTTGCCAAGACAGTTTTTTGATTTAGAGATCCGTTTGCGAGATAATTAACTTTAAAGAGCAAATTTTTGTTCGAGTAGAGCGTCCCCCCCCCCTCTAAAAGCTAAACTACTGGATCCCAAAATCTGAAAAAAATTGTGTCGGTAGTACATGTAATGAACTTTAAAGGAAAACTATAGCGGATAAGTTCACTTCATTCGTTCTAGAGTAATTAGGGTCCAAAGTGTAAAATGCAGTTACTTAGAATAATTCGTGCAAATTACAAAAACCTTTGAAAGTAGTGACTTGTATGAAGATGTTACTTGTTTAATACAGATAGTAAATCCCTTTTAAGTCGAAATATGTTGTTACGACTAGCTACGGAACCCTACTGCGCGTGGCCCGACACGCACTTGGCCGGTTTTTTTATTTTCATCTTTTTACATCTTATAATATTTCAAAACACTCATCTATAACTACCACGTTTTTACTGTACAAAACATACAACAAAATCACAGCCTGCTAAACATAACCTCAGCACGTTTAAAAATTCAATTGCCATAAGTGGCGGCCACGACAAGGTGTAATTGCAGGCTATGGCGTCCGTGGCCAGCCCTAGTATTGTACAAACGAGAGAATTAAAGGAGCCAACCATTATGGCACACGCAAAAACTCGTGTCTGCCGCGATATGAGTGTTGACGTTTCAGGAAAACGGAACATTTTTTTAAATAGAAAATTTCTTCGTTTCAACTATTTTCTCAGGAAATATTTAATTCTAGCTGGCGATTCATTAAAGAACTGTTAGGTAATTACTTGTTTCACAATCATCAAGGAAAACTTACCACCACATAAATTATAAAAGATAAATAAAGATAAATTTGGATTTTTTACATTAGATAGAACGCCAGAAGCAATTACACTATCTAATGGTCCCAATGACAAGGCCAAATACATACATTCACTCACAAAAGCACACCCAGTCTCAGAAAAAATATTTGCGAATTACACAAAGTTTTGTCCCATGTGGGGATCGAACCCACAACACCAGCGGAGAGAGGCGAGGCGACCGCTTAAACCACTACACCACACGTGCAGACATTATAATTATAAACTGAACAAATATAAAAGTGTCACAATTCAAGCATTAAATCAAACACAGTTGTCTCATCTGTTTGTTTGGGGTATATTTTATTCTTTGAGTAATATTTAACTATCGATTTGTGAAACGGGCTCTTAGAGTTTTAACAATTCAAGGATAAATCTTCCATCCTTCAAAACTTTATCCCACACACATTTTGTAAATAGAAATGAGTTACTATGTAGTAAGTCATTACTCTAGTTTACTGCCACAGTTTACCCATATTACTTTGTAAACTAAATAGGCAGTGTTAAATTTTCAGGGTATAAAGTTGACTGATTAACATCCACTCTTATGTATAGTAAGATATATATACATCTTATATATAAAATTCTCGTGTCACAATGTTAGTTACCTTACTCCTCCGAAACGGCTTTACTGATTTTTACTAAATTTTATGCTTAATCAGTAGGTCTTAAGAGTTGTTCACCCTTAAGATTTATTTTTTAATTTTTTGAACAAAATGTGGCATTAAAAATACATACAGCCATAAATTTTTACCCTTTTATCACCAACCCCTATTTTTTAATTGCCATTTTAGTAACCTTAGCGCTTTTGATAATATGAACTTTTTAAATGTACCTTTATGGGGTTTGACATAACATTGACATAATGCGTGCTGCAAATATCGTCACAGAGAATGTATGCATAGTTCAGACAGGACAACGTCTTGAACTACCGGTCATCTTGTATGTATATATTTTCTTTTAATTAGTATCTAGTATTCTCAAATCTAGAATAACAATAAAAAAAAAGGAGAGATTTAATAACATAAAATTACAGCATCTTGTTGTATAATAACTACGTGATTTAAACCCGTTGTCTAATTTTTGAAAAATGTTCTTAAATCGCTAAAGTTCAAAAACATATAGTGTCAAATACTGTTTTATGTTAAGCACATAATAAGAGGTACTTTTTTAAATCATGCATTTTTAAAACGGTGCCATAATAATAATGTTATTTTATCAAGCTGATTTAGATAATTACTTTGCCCAGCTTAATCAGACCTTGTTTGTGATCAAAATATATTTAAATATCTTTATAAATTGAAAATTAAAAGTAAAAGTCAACTTAATATCGTAAAAATGGAGCTCATTATTTAAATAACTGGCTTGTTCTAAATAGGTCATTCTTAGCTAGTAGGCACGAGAATTATATTTTTCATCACGGCAAATAGGTTTAAAAACATCCCGGCGACGTCGCTTCACAATCTAATTTGCCAGACAAAACAAAAACAGTCTAATTGAATTTCACTTTTTTTCAGGAAAGGCTTAATCGTGTTTTATTTTTACGAGTAATTAGTAGCACAGAGGGAATTTCGTGGAGTTGTTAGTTGTGGAAGTTTACGGGAGCGCGGTGTCACGCCGACCGTGCAACATGCGGCTCCACAGCTTTTTTGTGCGACTAACCTAGTGCTGGGAAATTGTTTTTGTTCCTTGTTACACAAATATTGAATACGATAATTTAATGCAAAATTGTAAAGTAACCTGCTTACAAAGATATACAATAATTAAGGCACTGACGACGAATTGTGTAGCAATAGTTAGTTAACTTTTTGAATAAAATCTCTTTTATGTAAAAGAAGTTTTAATTAGTTTTTTTGGTATAGCAATGAAAACTTATGGTTGAGTCAATAAAAACACTTTAATCCGTTTTTTTTTATTAGTGTGTGTTCTAAACCATCAATTATTAATATTCCTTTTTGTAGATAGGATACGGTGTCTGCCAAACAACAATTCACTGCTATATTTAATTAGTGACAAATGATTAATAAATGAAAAAAATCATGAAAGTTAACTTTTCCCTTCCCTATTTTTGCACCATCGAATCATCCATGATCTGTTGAACTTTACAGTCACAGAACATCACTATTCCGCTACAATTTGTTTTGAAATTTTACTGAACTTTTTCCAGCATACCGCGGTGGAATACGGATTTTTCGAACAAATAATCCATAGAGAAATGTTAATTTAAACTGACTGGAATGTAATTTCCTGCGCACTATAACGCAAATTGAATTTTGAACTAAAAAATAGTCTTAGTATTGTATACAGGGACCGTGCCATGAGCTCATATTGCAACTCAAAATTGATTTAAAATTGGAAAGTGTTTTTATTTTTCGGTATATAGACAAAACTGGATGGCGATTTTGTGGCAGAGACTTCACGATATGTTCTAAGATCTAGTGAATAAAGGCAAACGTGAGCTGCTAGAAACGGACGCGGGTGCTATCTCTAAGATGAGTGATTAAATTACAATCTACCTACTAGTAAGACGTCGAAGATTACATAATAAGAAAAAACACCAGACGCTGTGCGTAATTTGCCTTATATGTTCAGCGAAATGACTTTTTAAGGTTTCAGGAATAACGTCGAAACCGTTAGTTCTAGAAAGCTGAATTTTGCCTGGATATGTGATATGTCTATATCAAAAAAGTGGCAGAATAGCTTGAAAGTGTTTTTTTTTTCGGATTCTTTAGAGATGGGACGGGATTGGTTGATTTAGAGATCCGTTTGCGAGATAATTAACTTTAAAGAGCAAATTTTTCTTGGAGTAGGCCGTTTTCCTCCCTCTCTCAAAAGCTAAACAAATCTGAAAAACTCATTTTGGTATTATATGTAATGTACTTTCAAGGAAAATTATAGCGGCTACGTTATAAGTTCAACAGTAATAGGGGTTCAAAGCGTAAAATGCAGTTACTTGGAATATTTCATATAAAATACAAAAACGTTTGAAAATAATGACTTGTATGGAGTTGTTAATGTTCAATATAGATATTAAACCTGTTTTAGTAGAATGTTGTAACGGCCAACTACGGACTCTATAGCGCGTGGTGTGACACGCACTTGGTTTTGTTTAAAATACAATATAATAAAAATCCACACATTGTTTACACTTAATATTAACCAAAACTAATACCAAGTTCCAAAGCCACCCACACACTAAAACCAACAATGTAGCTACCATTACATTGTAAATATAATTTCCCAGAGGCATCTAATAAACCGTAACTGTTCGCAAATATTAACGTGTTTCATAAAGTTCGGTCTTATCAGGAACAGTTGGTAACACTACTACCATAATTAAACTACAAACGTGTTTTCCGCAACTTTGGAGTTCGGAGAACGAAATATTGCCAAAATCTTCGGATGAACGTGCCTCGAAGTTATAATCTTTATTTTATTGTTTTAATGTATTTTACATTGATATTATCTTTAATTTAAATGTCCATCGGGCTCTTCAAATTGCCAAAGTAGTTGAATTATAATTCTGTTTTAATTGTTACGTGTTCTACCCAATTCTAACAGGTCTCTTCTCCACCACGCTTGCCAAGTGCGTATTGGCAGACTTCGCATACCCTCGAGCACTTTTAGGGTACTTCACGATATAAAAAAAAAACTTTTTCCGTCACCTTATGAAGTCTTTGTCAAATATAAATATGACAGATATACGAAGTATATCCAAACTACACTAGCTTTGTGGGTCACGTAAAGATTTGTCGTACACGAAATTCAAGCGCTTGATACCCATGATATCAGCGCAATGATTTGCGGTGAGCTTCCCATTTAAAACCACTATACTACACAAACACACCTATGATCCAGAAAGCAATTATTCCATCATGGTTGCTATACTCTGTACCAAAATCAGAGAGACAAAAATCAAATGTCAAATTCACAAATTTGTTAATTACTATTTTGAGCTCAATTTTTGTCTGTCTGTACAGAGTATAGATAATATTTATCTCCGAACATTTCAGACTATTTAATCATTCACGTGGCATAATGCTGGCATTGAATCTCCAGCCACGTCTCGTCTGCAAACCGCAAGACGCCGAGGAAACACTGACCGAAACACGAACGTATATTCTATTGAGAATAACCTTAGAATAACCAATATTTTGATAAATAGTCGCAATAGGAAACTTTATACAAAATTGATAAAATTTTGTATACTTGAGCAAATGTTTTTATTTATCTTTATTGTTTATTAGATCACTTTTAATAAATCTTACGAATAATTACAACAACAGAGTGTAACATAAACCAGTTTAGGTTTTAACGCACACCAATTCGTCGATAGTACATGCAAAAAACATGTGTTTACTGGTGGTAGAGCTCTTGTGAATGAGCTCGAGGGCGGCAGCACCACCGTCTCACCTTTAACCTGCCGCCAAATAGTAGTGCTTCCATTACTGTGTTCCGGTATGGTGGTGAGATCAGGCCCTGAAATTACTGGCACATGAGGCATAACACCGTAGTCCTCAGCTGCAGCGCGACGCATCTATAATCTGCTTTTGTGGATTGTTGATGTCCATGGGCTGTACTCCACTTACCATCAGGTGGACTACACGTTCGTTCGCAGTGGGCGTAGTATAAAAAAAAAAAAAAAATTGTCAATCTACACACAGCGAAGCGTGCGCGCTCACAAACAATATTTTTATCTACCTTCAAAGCAGAATGATTTTATACAGCGTGTTTGGACTTTGTTTTATCGGAATATTCAATATAAAAAAGACAGATTGTTGATCAAATACTGTTTTAGTTTATAATTAATAAAGACAACCGCATGGCGGAGTGGGTAGTGTACCTGCCTGTGACGCCGAGGTCGCGGGTTCAATTCCCAAGACAAATCTTTGTGTACATGAACATGGGGGTTTGTCTTAGTCTAGGTGTTTCTATGCATAATAAGTATGTATTTACAAAAGAAAAGTATGTATGTAGTATCAGTTATTCTAGTACCCATATAGTACAAGCTCTGCTTAGTTTGGGACTAGATGGCGTTGTGTGTAAGTTGTGAGATATTTATATTTATTTATTTACTAACAAAGATTTGTTTTAAGCGGGAATCGAACCCGCGACCTCGGCGTCGCAGGTAGGTACACTACCCACTCCGCCATGCCAAAATGAACACTAGATAACAGCATCAAATCTAACGCAATGGCTAAAACAGTGTTTGCAGTACTAAAATATAATAGGATAGTAAAGCAGTCTACCTGAGTTTCCAAGACATGACATGATATCATAAATGTCAAGTGCCAAAACACGTATTAGGGCTTAATGTATCATGATTAATTAATTAAATTATCATGTATTGATCGCACTTGTACCTTGTTGACGTCAAATTATGTCTGATGCAAGTTAAAGTGGTGAGACAAGTTGTGGGTGGTTAAGCGAGCATTCCTTGCAAGTATTCTGAATTACTAAGGATATGTTCAATTATATCAGTATTATATTGAATATTTGTGGTTTTCACAATTGTGTAGCTGGAAGTCTAACTTAAAACTGTTATTTGTTTTATTTCATCCCTAAGGGAGTAAATTACGGGGTGTTAGTTAAGGGTTTTGTAAATAAAAAAAATGTATGAAATTCTGACGTAAATTAGTCAATTTTGAAGGATTATAGGATATTGTACGCCAAATATGGCATGTTACACATGGAGACTTAATTTCTAGTACCTACATAAGAACTGTATACTTAACACCTGTAACAAACAATTAATAAATAATTTGAATTTGAATTTGAATTTGAATTTTACGAAATTCAGCACATTCGTTCCCTACACGACATAAATTAACAATACGATGGATTTTTGGAAAATCCACTCCCCAAGGGGGTAAATTTAGGGATGAAAGTGTATGAGAGAAGTGCCTCAATTTTGTAAGTATTAGAATGAAATATTTAATTCTACGTGGAATAAGTCGCTGGCAATAGGTAGTATTAAACAAACTTGAAATCACCGATAAAATGTAAGTTTACTGTTTGGTTATAAATAAATCAGGCTGCAGACATATTTAACCGAAGAAAGAAAAGGAAGAGGTTTATAATTCGACCGTATGTATTCTTTACTAACTAATAAATAAATCAGGCTGAAGGCATTTTTAGTTAGATATCATTCAAAACAGTTGTTAATTTAACTACAAAATGAATCCCTTCCTGTCAAATCTTCTAAAAACTCGCATAAAACATTGAATATATTAGTCTCACTTTAAAATTCCGTAAAATAAAATTCTCTAATCTGTAGTGCGCAACAGTGCGGTCAGCCGTCGACATGTCACAGTGATTGCAACGTCTGTGACCACAATGTCCTGTCCAATGCAGCTTTGCTTTACAGATTAACCACCGTTAGAAAAACTCCTCACATGTTTATTCAAGTTGCGACTTTAATCATGGCTTATAAATATGGTATGACAAGTATGTATTTTCGAAAGAAAAGAACATAGGTATATTTATTAATATCTGTCCTACAAGTATCTATAGTACAAGCTCTGCTTAGTTTAGGTCTAGATGGCATTGCGTGAATGTTGTCAGATACTTATTAATATTTATTATTTATTTATGTGACTTAATTTTCATTGTCTAACTTTTTGAGACGTTTATAAAAGTGTAGAACTTCTACTTAATATACTTTCTCGTGTTTTTACCACGACTAAAAACATAGCCTGGATTCTTTATAACACAATAAATAGAATTGCCAAGCAAAAACGCTACTCTGCAATGCGTAGCTGCAGCTATCGTCATGACATAGTGATTGCAACATCTGTGACTTTCTGTCCGATGCAGCTTTGTTTCACAGATAATTAAACCGACGTAAGGGAATCTCGTGACATGTATCATAGACTAGTAGTTCCTGGGATTAGCGCGTTCCAGTAAACAAACAAACAAACTTTTCAGCTTTATAATGTTAGTATAGATGTGTCTGTTTTTTTAATCATTGTTGGCGGTTACTGTGGTTTTTGTGATCTATTTTTCAATTCGATGCCCATGATAAAAATGGACATACCTGTTTTTTGTCAAGTCTAAAAACAAATTATAAATTCACACGCATTAACTGCAACATTCCATGAAAAATAAAATGTTAAAGCAAAATTTCTAATCTGCAATGCGTAGCTGCAGCTATCGTCATGACACAGTGATTGCAACATATATGTGTCTTAAATTTTCTGTCCGATACAGTTTTGTTTCACAGATTAAACCGACGCCACGGCGACGTTAGAAAATTTCGTGACATGTATCATAGATGTGTAACATGGCTGTTTTTTTTTCATCATTGTTGCGGTTACTTTGGTTTTGTGACCTATTTTTCAGCACCCGACTTTTCAATCCGATGCCCATGATAAAAATGAAACCCATTTGTTTTAATTAAAACGGATATTATACCTGTATTTTTGTCAAGTCTAAAAACGAATCTTATATTCACACACATTTACTGCAATATTACCTGAAAAATAAAATGTTAAAGCAAAATCTCTAATCTGGAATGTGTAGCTGCGGCTGTCGTCATATCACAGTGATTGCAACATCTCTGACCTCAATCTTCTGTCCGATGCAGCTTTGCTTCGCAGATTAAACCAACGCTAGGGACTAGTGATAATTATGTATTATACCTATAGATAATGTAGCATGGCTATTTTTTTTTTATCATGGCGGTATCTGTGTGATGTGCTAATTCCAATGTCTCTAATAAAAATGTAGGCTAATATTCTTTAACTAGAAAAGATATCCCTGCTTTTTGTCAAGTCTAAAAACGAATCTTATATTCACACACATTTACTGCAATATTACCTGAAAAATAAAATGTTAAAGCAAAATCTCTAATCTGGAATGTGTAGCTGCGGCTGTCGTCATATCACAGTGATTGCAACATCTCTGACCTCAATCTTCTGTCCGATGCAGCTTTGCTTCGCAGATTAAACCAACGCTAGGGACTAGTGATAATTATGTATTATACCTATAGATAATGTAGCATGGCTATTTTTTTTTTATCATGGCGGTATCTGTGTGATGTGCTAATTCCAATGTCTCTAATAAAAATGTAGGCTAATATTCTTTAACTAGAAAAGATATCCCTGCTTTTTGTCAAGTCTAAAAACGAATCTTATATTCACACACATTTACTGCAATATTATCTGAAAAATAAAATGTTAAAGCAAAATCTCTAATCTGGAATGTGTAGCTGCGGCTGTCGTCATATCACAGTGATTGCAACATCTCTGACCTCAATCTTCTGTCCGATGCAGCTTTGCTTCGCAGATTAAACCAACGCTAGGGACTAGTGATAATTATGTATTATACCTATAGATAATGTAGCATGGCTATTTTTTTTTATCATGGCGGTATCTGTGTGATGTGCTAATTCCAATGTCTCTAATAAAAATGTAGGCTAATATTCTTTAACTAGAAAAGATATCCCTGCTTTTTGTCAAGTCTAAAAACGAATCTTATATTCACACACATTTACTGCAATATTATCTGAAAAATAAAATGTTAAAGCAAAATCTCTAATCTGGAATGTGTAGCTGCGGCTGTCGTCATATCACAGTGATTGCAACATCTCTGACCTCAATCTTCTGTCCGATGCAGCTTTGCTTCGCAGATTAAACCAACGCTAGGGACTAGTGATAATTATGTATTATACCTATAGATAATGTAGCATGGCTATTTTTTTTTTATCATTGCGGTATCTGTGTGATGTGCTAATTCCAATGTCTCTAATAAAAATGTAGGCTAATATTCTTTAACTAGAAAAGATATCCCTGCTTTTTGTCAAGTCTAAAAACAAATCATAAATTCACACACATTTACTGCAACATTCCATAAAAAATAAAATGTTAAAGCATAATCTCTAATCTGCAATGCGTAGCTGCGGCTGTCGTCATGTCACAGTGATTGCAACGTCTGTGACCGCAATGTCCTATCCGAGTCCGATGCAGTTTTGCTTCACAAATCAAACCAACGTTAGGGAATCTCGTCACATGTATATTGTACAAACATGACCGAATGCAGATTGGGTTTTCATTCTGGCGCATACTGGGAAGAACATTGGATTTTGTGCCTAGTTTCTGATATCCGATACTCCAATACAATTATTAACATAACACATAACATAACATCATGCCTACATTATTCAGAAGGTTGTGGCAGAGGTGTACAAAAACCACATTTCACTTGTTATGTTTAGGTCCCGTGGGATAGGGGTAAGTCTGTCGCCATCCACCGGGCACAATTCCAACTCCGTGCTGCTATTGTGAATTTCCTGACAGAAAAATGACAAATAACACTTTGCCCGACCGGTAAGAGGCGCATACGCTAACCACAAGACCATCAAGGCAGTCCGATACAATTCTAGTGCAATATATATATATTGATCTAAACAAAAATCATAACCATACTTAAAAAAATAACAATTTTAAATATAAAAATACAACAACATTTTTGTTTCTGTTTAAATGCAAATACGCATCTATAAATCGGAACGCGATTCAAATTCAAATTCAAATTCTTTATTGCACACATAAAAAACAGATGATAACATTGAATACTAAAGTTCATGTACAAAGGCGAGCTTAATTCAATATGAATTTTCTAACAGCAAACCTTTGAGACATAGAGGAAATAATAATGGAAAAGGTCAAGTCAAGTGTACAACGCAGAAAAATTAATGATGAAAATTTATACCTATTACTATCTTAATTCTACCTTATTACCTAAATAAGTAAACATAATGTATTATGTATACGGTCCATAAATACATATGATTAAAACAAAATTACCTAAATAATTACATAAAAACATATATTATAATATTAATATATATTATAAATATATAAATATAAATACATAAAAATCCTTTTAAGTATATATAAATAAATACATATTATATTATGTTCATTATAATGAGAAAGAAAGAAAATGCTCTTTAATATTTTTCTTAAAGACAGCTGCAGAAGAACTGTCGCGAATAGCGTGAGGCAGTGAATTCCACAGTCTGACTGCTCGGATGGTAAAAGAGTTGTCATAGCAGCTAGAGCAATGGAGAGGAGTACTGAGTAAGAGAGAAGAGGAAGTTCGACAGAGTTTACCTCTTGGCACCAAATACTCAAAGCGTTCACGAAGGTAGGAAGGTGACTTGGGATTATGAAGAACAGAAAAAAGGAGAGAGAGGGTATGGGAATCTCGACGCTGCCGAATGGGTAACCACTTTAATTCTTTTCTGTACTCAGAGACATGGTCGTATTTTCGGAGACCGAAAATAAACCGGATACCCAAGTTCTGCAGACGTTCGAGTTTATTGAGGAGTTCCTCCTTCGCATCAAGAAAACAGACATCAGCATAGTCTAGAAGTGGGAGAAGAAGGGATTGTGCAAGAGTAATTTTAGTTTGAAACGGCAAGAATTTCTGAAGGCGTTTGAGAGACTGAAATGTGTAGAAAACCTTTCTGCTTATCTCCGCAATGTGTGCTTCCCAACAAAGGTTGGAGTCGATTAATACACCTAAATTCTTTACCTTTTTTGAGTATGCTATAGGCTCACAGTTGAATACAACTTGAGGAAGGCTCTGGTTATGCAGCAAATTTAATTGGTAACGTCCACCCACAATTAGCGCTTGAGATTTTGATGGATTAACTAAGAGTCCAAATGATTTTGCCCACTTGCTGATGCCGTCTAAGTCACTATTGATAGCCGAGATTGCCTCATTTGTTTCCTCCACCTTAAAATGTCGATACAACTGCAAATCGTCTGCGTAGAGATGGAAATAAGAAGTTAAAACTTTAGTGATGGCGTTTATAAATACGGAGAAAAGAAGAGGAGAAAGGACGCCACCTTGAGGGACGCCTGCAGCAAGATCGTGCCAATTGGAGGAAGCCTCCTCGTAGCAGACCGACTGCATTCGACCCTGAAGATAAGATTTGAACCACTCAATTGCAGATGAAGAGACATTTAGTGAGGATAGGACACCTAGGAGGACGTCGAAATCAACTGAATTAAAAGCACTACTGAAGTCTAATAACACTAAAATAGTGAGCTGTTTATTCTCCTTAGCTAGTCTTATGTCGTCTGTTATTTTGACTAAAGCTGTCGTTGTGCTGTGGCCCGGACGAAAACCAGATTGACAAGGACTCAGTAGTGCATTAGAGGATAGGTAACGAGACAGTTGATTGTGAACGACACTCTCTAGGACTTTGGATAGGATCGGTAGGATAGATATTGGTCGGAACTGTGATAGGGTAGTTGGATTGGTTACTTTGGGGAGCGGCAGGACATGAGCTTTCTTCCAAGCGGCCGGAAATGTGTTTGTGTAGAGTGAAAAGTTAATTATGTCCGTAATCACGGGACAGATTTCATTTAAGATGGGAAGGAGCATTTGAATATGCATCCCATCATCTCCTACCGCTTTAGTGGAAATTGAGCGAATGGATTTTTTTATGTCTTCATCGGCAATTGGATGGAAAGAGAAAGAAGTATTTAATGGCTTAGAAAGAGAAGAGAGATAGTTTAGTGTCGAAGTTTTTATGTTGTTGTCGAGAGTAATTGGGGACCTTGAGAAGTGAGTGTTAAGCTCATTTAGGTCGATATTAATCGCACAATCGTGTGATGTCCTACCAATACCCATAGATTTAAGAAATTGCCATACTTGTGAGGTATTGAGGTTTTCAATTGAATTGTGAATGTGGCGTCTTTTAGCATCTCTACACATACGATTGCAGCGGTTGCGCAACTTTTTATATATCGCCCAGTTTTCTTCAGTGGGTGATTTTTTATAAATACGTTTAGCTTTGTCCCGCTTCGACATATACATTTTTATTGCAGTAGATAGCCACGGTGCCGGTGGATATTTTACTCTTACCTTTTTAATGGGGGCATGTGTGTCAAAAATGTTTAATAATAACGTGGTAAAAGTAAACACCTTCTCGTCCAGATTACCCGAGCTATATACTGATGACCAGTCTACATCAGCAACATCAGTCCTCAAACGTTCCAGATCCATGTTTTTAAAACTTCGAAGATACAGATATTTACTCCTGCGTTTCGGAGGACTCACTTTATAAGAAACAAATATGAGGTCATGATAAGAAAAGGAAGCTGCAAGTTGTCCATGAGTAGCTACTTTGTCAGTATCAGAAACAATAATGAGATCTAGAAGTGAAGGAGTAGAATGAGGTGCTTTATGAGTGGCATTTAGTGGAAGAATGTTCATGTTGACGGAAGAAACAAGGGAGCGGAGTTTGCGACTGCGCTGATCGTCTTTCAGCAAACAAGTGTTGAAGTCTCCAAGAATCACAATATGACTATAAATTGAATACAAATGTTCTAATTTAACTTCAAACGATGAAAAATAGTCAAAATGGCATGACGGGTTGTAATATACCCCTAAAAGTAACTTCGTATGTTTAAAGACGATTTCTAAAAAAAGGTGTTCGGCAAATTTATTATATTCACTTGGAGACCTATCAACAACCTTGTAAGAAATATCGCCCCTCAAATAAATACAAATCCCTCCGCCTCCCTTTCCAGTTCTATCATTTCGCACTAGCTTGTAACCAGGTAGACAGTATTGAATAGAAGGAAGTGCAGGCTTAAGAAAAGATTCAGAAATAAGAAGAGCATGGACAACGTTACAGTCAAAGGAAGATAATAGATCGGGATAGTGAGCGTGGACACTTTGAGCATTGATGTGGACGGCGTTGAAGAATTTAGGAAAATCAGAAAAAATGTGCTGAAGTTTATCACGGAGATGTAAAGACTCCTCATCGCTAAACGCACTCGCAAAACTGGTGTGGGATTCATCAGAAGAGCAGGAAACAAAAGAATCATCGATATCATTGAACATAATTAAAATAAATAACCTAAATATTAATAAATACTAAATATTATATATCTAAAAATAAATACGATTATGTTGTACTATTAAAACTAAACTAAGATAAACAATTTTAAAAATTTATATTAACCTCTATGCACTCGCCAGTTGCATGCACATATAAAAGCAAAAATACCAATATTCAAAGCAAAAACAACTGTACTATGTGTTTCCGAACGACTTGAAAACATCACGGCAAGGTGACATTTGACAAACGTCAGACGTCAGTGCCGGCTATTCTAGTACTAGTACGCTTATTGAACAGAAAAATATAACCCACAAATTTAATAAAAAAAAAAGTAAACATATTTTTATAGAAACGAAGTTAATTTGGAAGATATATTATATATTATATTTTACCGGTTCCGTTTCTTGTCCGTTTTGCCTGCATCCGTGGTTGTCGTTCCGGCCACTGGAAATTCTGCAATAACCGCTCGAAGTTCCGAGGCACTCTCAATCTTCCGCCGGGTTTTATCGGAGACTTGAATGACTATTTTGCCATCAGAAGTCCAGCTCTGCTTTTGCCCGTAGTATTTGCGCGCCTGCATGAACACCTTGTGACGAACAGATGTAAGGAATTCTGTCAAAGTAAGACCGGTTCCCTTCAACTTACTCTTGTTGCGCCACACATCACCACGCAAGAGGCGGCTTTCGAAGCGCACTAAGATGGGACGAGGCCTAGTGGTGTCACTTCCCAGACGATGGCACGTTGTGATGTTCTTGGATGACAAGTTCGGTATCCCCAGTTTGTTAGCAAATATGTCTAAAACGCTCGACGCAGGATCAGCACCAAATTTTTCACCGACACCGTGGAGCAAGAGGACCTTAGAGCGTGATGCCATCTCGTGACGATCCAGCCCGACGATAAGCAGCTCCATTTGAGATTTAAGAGCTCCCATGGTGGCCCATATAAAACTTTTGAACTCCACAAACTCCTTGGAGAGAGTTGCTATAGTCCTGTGGGAGGCTACATCACTGCTGGCGTTCTTGAGGTCTTCGTCGTATTGAGTCATCCGTGAAGCAAATCTTGCAGAAAGATCATCCATAGTTTGTGACAATTTGTTGTACAGGTCCATGTTTGTGTGTGTGCAGAAGAAGAGAAGAAATAGAAAGTGGATCAAGTGCAATGGAGGTTAATACAAGCCTTAACTATTATGTACCATATAAATATGCATTAAAAATAATTAAAAAATTAAATAATAGTCTAGAGCTCTGATTTTTGTTGTTGGCACTTTGACTACCCTCCACGAAAAAAAAAAGATTAATTCACTTTTACATTTCTTTACCCATAAAAAGGCTAACAAAAGCCTTTCCTTGAGATTTTAGATCGACATAAAGAGCAGTCTACTCAAAGCTCTTCTAATTAAACTTGCTTGTTCTTTCAAATGTCTTTGTTTCTTTTAAAAATGTTTTCTCGTAATTTGCATACAACTCCTCTAAGTGTAATGAAAGTTTATGGACGTAACGGGGACCCTGCTTCTTAGAAAATATTACTTGATGTTTGTTCAAGTTTCTTGTTTTAAGTGTTGTGCTATTTTTAGTTCTAGATACGGCAGAAGTAATGCAGGAAAGTTTTTATTTATAATATCACTTCAAGAAACCAAGTGATTAGTTTTGTTATGAGTTGTTATGTTTATAGAATATTATTGTAATTATATCTCAAATGATAGAATTTTACACCTGCATATTCGGTCTTATGGCTGTAATGAAACCCGATAATTGCGATAACATTTGGTCATCTTTTAACAAAATAATTAAATTTGTACAAATACTATTCATTCTATCAGGTGTTGGGTAAAATTGTTTACGCAAGCACCCTTTTCACAGGAACATAGTGATTAATTTTGTTTGGTGTTGATATTCCGATTATATTTTGATAGTTTGTACCGCAAACGCATACATATTATATTGAAAACTGTTATATATTTACAACTAGGCCCGTAAAATATAAAAAAAAAATATTTGGCAAAAAACGCGAGGAATACGTCATAGCCGTCTAAATTCTGGCGTACAGGTAATTTCCCACGAGCAAATGTGTCGAGACATCACATCACTGTTCCTAATTGATCGCATCTCCTCCACCCCCAGGGTTTGCGTCAGAGGATCTAATTATCATGTATTTCATCCAAAATCCAATCCATTGAGTTGTCAAAAAGTGTCACCTAAGATAGTAGTTTCGAAATTTGCTCCGATTAATTAAATTAGTTTGTGTGGAAAAACCTGAATTGATCGTAATACCGTGTATGAATGACAACTTTACTTATTGTGATTTGTGATCAAAGTGTTATCAGAACGAATTACAACGTTATTTAGTGTGAAAACCCATAATAAAGGTTGTTTTGTCGGATGGTTTGGGTACTTATTTTTGGACTACCCTCAACCAAGTAAGATAACACGTTCACTGTGGAATATAAATAGCAATCTGACGAAACATAGTTGCTCAAGAAATATATGTGGGCGCAGTGCATCGGCATTGCTCAGACAATTTTGCTAGTAGCGATTAAATAACTTGCTCAGTATTTTACTGCAGGACTCATTTCTGAACTGGTTTAATAAGTAACGAGACATCTCACATTTATCAGTATGAAATGTAAGTCGTGCAAACGCAGCGTGAGTACAAATGAAGCGAAGAATTGCACTATTTGTGTAAGCATTTTCCACTATCAATGCCTTAATATCAATGCCGAGAACTTTGCTAAGGAGTCTAAATTAACAAAGTCAACATGGAAATGCCCTGATTGCAAACTTACTAATAAACGTGACACACCAGCACGAGCTGTACAGCCTTGTTCATTGAATGTTACTGATGCCGCGGATTGCTCCGAAAATGAAATTATTCAGGAACTCAAGCAATACTTCGACCAAAAACTACATGAAGCAACTGACAGAATTCTGTCTGATGTTACGTCGAAAACTAATTCTATCAACAAAACCGTCGATGAACTCAAGAACAGCATTGAGTATGTGTGTGCCCAATACGATGAAGTTCACCAACTAATGAAAGAAAAGGTAAAGATTATTGACGATCTTCAAAAGGAAAATGATTGTCTGCGTCTCGAGGTAGCCAAAATAAACCAAAAATTTGCAATTATTGAACAACAATCCCGAAGCTGTAACGTGGAAATACAGTGTGTACCGGAAAACAAAAACGAAAACCTGCTGACTGTCGTAAAAGATCTGTTGAATGTTGTATCGAGCGAAGTAAAGGTAAGCGACGTGATGGATCTTCATAGAGTACCTAAAATAAACAAAGAATCCAACAGACCTCGGGCTGTTGTAGTCAAACTATCAAGTCCACGACTGCGCGATTCTTTGCTGGCTGATGTGAAAAAATTCAACAATGCTAATACCAGCAACAAACTTAACACGAAGCACCTTAAAATAACTGGTACTGAACAAGCGGTTTACATATCTGAACATTTATCTCCAGCCAACAAGCTGCTTCATGCGGCTACCAGAAAATTCGCCAAAGAACACAAGATCGAGTTTGTTTGGGTGCGTGGCGGCCGAGTTTTTATTAGGAAAGACGTTAATTCCAAATCCAAAGTTGTTGTTAGCCAAGATATGTTGAAAACTCTGGCTGAGTAAATCGGCATCGTACCGATAACAACCAACTACAAATTTTTAAACCATGCTACTTAGATATAATTCTTAAAATTCAACTTAACTATTTACTACCAAAATGTAAGAGGCTTGCGAACTAAAACCGACGAATTTTATACGAATGTCCTTAACAATGAATATGATTTGATTGTTTTAACAGAATCTTGGTTAAACTTGACAGTGTTTGATCATGAAGTATTTGATGTCAGATATAACGTTTTTAGAAGGGATCGCAGTTCGACTCTGTTTGCTAATAAAAGGGATGGGGGTGGTATAGTCATAGCTATTCTCAAAAAGTACAATGTTCTAAGAAGACCTGCCTGGGAATCGCGATATGAGGACTTATGGGTAACTTTGAAAATAGGGAATTGCCGCAAGTCAATACAATTAAATATTTGTACAGCTTACATGCCACCACCTGTAAACTTAGAAGTTTTCGTGACACAGTTAGGTAAATTTACACGGATTTTCAATACATCATGTGTTAACCAAAAATCAGTGACAATACTTTTGGGTGATTTTAATTTTTCAAATATTGTTTGGGATTATAACGCAAGTACAAAGATATGCACACCCAGACCCGGCCATAGTGCGATTGAAAATCGATTTCTAGATGAAATAGAGTTTAATAATCTTTACCAGTGTAATTATATACATAATCCAAATAACCGAATCCTGGATCTTGTCATGACAAACTCGCCCAGCTCACTACGTATTTGTGAGGCTAAAATTCCACTAGTTAATTTAGATATACATCACCCTGCTCTCGAGATTCATGTTAATCAACAAAAAGTCAATAATAATATGCTCAGAAATAACAGACCTCCATATTTAGATTTCCATAAAAGCAACTTTGAAAAAATAAACCAAGACCTTGTCGATACTGATTGGGCAAATATTTGGCAGAAAAATATAAATGTAGACGAAATGGTTTCAAACTTCTATGACACCATATTCAACATTATAAAGATATATACACCTTATCGGAAACCGCGGCATAATAGATACCCATTGTGGTTCAGCAAACCATTAATAAAATGTTTGAAAGAGAAAGCCCATTATCATAGTAAATTTAAAAAATATAAAAATAGTTTGGATAGATTGACCTATGAGAAACTTAGAACACGTTGTGATAGCATGATTAAAGAATGTCTTCAAAAATTTAAGGCTCATGCAGGGGAAACATTACGCAAGAACCCAAAATATTTTTGGTCCTATATAAACGGCCTGAAATCCAACAGCAGTTCACTTCCAAACCAAATGTTTCTGGGGGATAGCGTTGCCAACGGAGGCCAAGAGATATGTAACTTGTTCTCTGAACATTTTCGGTCTGTTTACGATGTTGCATCTCCAGTTAATAATATTCAACAGGGTAGTAGGAAGGTTACACATAACGATCACTTAGTTTTTAGCTCTATCGTTCTTTCCGAGAAGGAAGTTTATGAGAGTTTAATGCACTTAGATACCAATAAAGGAGTGGGACCTGACGGCATACCGCCATTATTTCTAAAAGAATGCGCTGAAACACTGAGTAAGCCGCTGACCTCCATTTTTAATCAATCTCTGCGTTCAGGTAGTTTTCCAGCAAGGTGGAAAGTTGCGCGTGTCACTCCAATCCATAAAAAGGATGACCAAGCCACAATTTCCAACTATAGACCGGTCTCAATTCTTCCAGCGTTTGGAAAAGTTTTAGAGTCACTGGTGCATAAAAAGATATTTTGGCAAGTCTAGCAATTATTACATCCTTCTCAACACGCGTTTCTACCTAAGAAGTCAACAACCTCAAATTTAGTAAGCTTTATCAGTGATGTGGCAACGGCTTTGGATGAAGGCGTAGAGTTACATGCGGCTTACACAGATTTCAGCAAGGCTTTTGATGTTATAGATCATTGTATTTTGATTGATAAGATCCAGCACATGGGTATCCATGGATCGTTACTTCGCTGGTGTGAGTCCTATCTGCAAAATAGGTCACAATTCGTTGCTGTAAGTGGTTTTGAGTCATTACACTACAATACACCAACAGGCGTCCCGCAGGGCTCGCATCTTGGTCCGTTGTTTTTTTTAATATTCATAGACGATCTAGCAAAAACGTTAGAATGTAACTTTCAGTTATACGCTGATGATTTAAAACTATATACGGCTATAAAAACTGAGTCAGATGTGGAAAAATTGCAAACCGAAATTAATTATTTAAATAACTGGTGCAATAACAACCACATGGTATTAAATCATGGTAAATGCTACATCATGAAATTTTCTAGAAAGAGGAAACCTCACAATGCGACTTACTGCATTAATGGCTTGATGCTTAGCGAGGTATCGACTATACGCGACCTGGGAATAATATTGGATGCTCGCCTTAGTTTTAGAGATCATATAGATTGTGTGGTTAAAAGGTCCAGCCAATTAGCGGGCTTTATTTCCAGACAACTAAGGTCATTTAAAGACCCCAAGGTCATAATACCTGTTTTTAATTGTGTTGTAAGAAGTATTCTCGAATATGCAAGTCCGGCTTGGAACCCTACCTATGCTGTACATGCAAACAGAGTCGAGCAGGTTCAAAAAAAGTTTTTGTATCACCTTGCATATACAAATAATATGTGTGGAATTTTAGTCTCTTATCAATCTAGACTCGAATATTACAAAATGTCATCCTTATGCTCAAGACGTAAGACATCAGATGTAATGTTTCTATATAAAATAATTAATGGGTACATAGATTGCGAGGGAATTCTGGAAAACGTACATTTGGTAGTACCTCGGCCGGGTAGCCGTGTTGTTAATCGGAGAACAATATCATTGCCAAGAGTTCGCACTAATGTCGGTGTTCACAGTCCTATCTACAGAATGGGAACATTCTATAATGGTATTCGCGCCATGTTTGATATTTTTACAAGTTCGTTGGCCTCAGCAAAGAGAGAAATTCGCAGAATAATTCAAAATTCTTAATGTACTTTCGGTAACTTTTTTTTAGGTAAAATTGTAAAAAATTAGTTAATTATTAATTTATTGTTTTAAAACTGTTAAAACTTAGTTAATTACAAATTTATTGTTATTTTTCTTTTAGATCAATGTGGTCTAGACCGCCACTGCTAAAATTTATATGTGCATGCTGTGCTCACTATTTTAGAAAGCATACTATAAGTAATTTTGTATTGTATATTATAAGAATAAGATATAAGGTGTGCATTCAGTTTGTGAGCCAAAAAAAAAAAAAAAAAAAAAAAAAAAAAAACACTTGTAATTGAAAGCTGATATATTTGACAGCCCTGTTGTTAATAAGGATTTGGCTATCCTATAGGGTTAAAGCTAAATTTAAAATCACAAAAATACATTGATATTATCAATACCTATTCCTCTCATATAAAGCTATGTTTGATGACACAATATGATTTTGATCGCAAAAGGTTGTTTCTGAATGTAGTCTAAGGTCGTATATTAACTTGTTACAATGACATTGATGATACATGACTATCAACATGAACATGATTTCCCAAGCGGTTGATACACAATATGGACAGACGAACCAAACCGAAGTGCTGGAGAGCAGAGGGATGTAAACAGGTTAACAACAAGCAACATGATTAGATAAAAATGTTCGCATTTCCTAGAGCAGTGTGCATTCAGAAATGGGATGTAGCAAAAAATACACATTATTTCAAACGTGCCAAAACAGCCTAAACACTGGCAAGAGCAAATCACTAGACAGGAACGGAAACGGAAGCATTCCGCGTTAACTTTTGTCTGGGGGTCCAAATAGAGTGTTATGTCCCAAAATAAATTTCACAAAGGAAAGTCCTATATAAATCGCAGCGCAATAACCTCTTAAGGAGAGACATTTTGTTACATACTTATTGTGTCTACAATTCTTTATAAAGCAGTAAATCCATTAAAAGGGGAAACAAAATAACGTCGTAAAAGTACCGTGCAAAGTCTAAAGAAAGGTAATAAGACAGCTCTCATCTCAGGACCGCCAAGACCCATTCCAGAAGCTTTTCGCATTCGTTCTGCCTTCATTTTATATTCTTAATGGACTCACCTGCGGGTTTACGTAATATTACAGAAATTACGAGTATTTGCGATCTTTTATTTTAACGTCATTATCGTATATAAGGCATGAAAGGATTTTGGTTTTACATACAGCGGAATTGGCAGAAGATATAGAATATGAATATAATTTTGAGCGAAAGAATTCGCTTCGTGGAAATTAATATTGTTAAGGAAAATCCTATAGCCATTATGATACATTTTATTTTGTTTTTCTTTGTTTCACTACATATACATTGATTGTCTGAACTATTTTGGCCCGAAACATACATTTAATCTTGAAACAGTGGTAACATTGCTTAAAACCAATCAAGTAACTTCGTTGGGAAAGCCTGATACCTATTAATAATACAATTGTGTCTGTTATCTATAAATCAAAAACCTATGCTCAAAATCAGTTTTCATATTTAAGATCGTACCGGTAAAAAAAGTAGTTTAGCTGCAAGTTGTTATGTAAGTATTAATTGTGATCGATGTACATACCGCGCAGTCAGATCCGCGGGCAAAAGTTAGTGTCAAACAAAAATCCGTACAAAGGGCAACCTGAAATCTTTCACGAAGAGCAATAACAAGACATCTTTTAGAACGTATCGTTTATGTTCTTTAGCTGAAACCATCCCGCCGGCGAATTTCATGTGCACTTAGTTGTAACGAGTTGCGTAAATAAGACTCCGTTCTGGTAATAAGAGTATGTTTTCAAGAGTTACATGCTTTCAGTTGAGTACCTATTTTATTGTTGTCGGTTTGTACAGGGTGTTTTAATTTATGTAGATTGAGAAAAACGTGGTTCGCTCGTAAAGTTCGGGTTAATTAATCGGACGGGCATCCGTACTTTATGCCAGCATTATTTTAATTTATCAAGTGTGTTCTGGTTTATTTTATTGATCGTAGCAATACCAACTGCTGAACGTGATTCTAATTTTATTCTAATTAACTTGATTATAACCTTACATAATTTCAAAAATTTACTGAACATAGTCTTCATTTTAATCACACGCATAAGATACATAAATGCCGGTTTTCTATTATACCAGACAATTATACTAGATTAAAAGTTTAATCACCTGAATAAATCATGAAATTATTTTGACAATACTTAGATCAATGCAATTTAGCAACTAGTCTAGCAGCCTATATAATGTTCATTTATTTTCCTCAATAAAAAATCAATAGTACAGCCCACTATTTCACTAATCACATAATAAGTTTTCACTATTGACAACATAATTTCGCATGCCCAATTATCTGAATAAGGAACTGATCACAATGATCAATTAGTACACATTATATTAACATCATACTATATGTAGCACAGATGCCTACAGCTTTATATCACACTAATATCAGATTAATTCCAAAACGCCTGCAGATAAGCAAGTCTCAAACTGTGTACACCCTTATCTATCGAGCAACATGCCGTTTCGAGACAAAGTTCCAACACAGAGTAAACAGAGACTAAGCTTCATACAACCGCGCTCAGATACGTCCACTCACACAAGCATAAGACGTCTGTGTGCGTGTCCACTTGCGGCCCTATCACGTACGAGGCGAAACCGGTTTCTACCGGCTCGTAAGTGCCTTAGCGAAGGGCTCTCGCGCGCTCTCGGTGCGGCTCGCGGACACTACCGCAGCTCACATATAAATGTACCCTGTGAGTGTGCAGTGTGCAGTCTACAGTAGTCCAGCGCAGCCGCGGTGCGCGCACGCCCGTATGCTCACTCGCAAGTCTCGTCCTAAAGGGCACGACGCGCGTTATAATTTATTAATACAAAATGTACTGTAGGTACTGTTTGTAAGAACAATAATCGTCGAAATAAGAACATATCTTTTTTTTTCTATCCCAAGGAATCTACTAGGTGAGTAGTAAATTGATAGTAAAAGAGTAGCTATTTTTATTATATAGGTACCTATTCAATTTATATTAGTGGGGTAGATAGATACTTCATACATAATTACATAGGTAGGTACCTAGTGTACCTACATCAATATCAAAGCAAATTTAAATCTGTGCCGTGTTTGTAATGCGATGGAACCTTGACACAATTCACAGCTAATAATATATTCCTACTTATGTATGAGTCACTAGCTTCTACGCGCGGCTCCAACCGCGTGGTACGTCGATGTAGCCTATATTATTTCTGGGGTCTTATCTTTTTATACCTATAATTGTATAGATGTATGAGAATGACAGTTCTAATGTCATGCGCTCTTCTACCTAATACGTTAATAGGTAGGTAGGTACGTTAAAATTAAATTGTAAAAGGTTCTACTTATCACATTAGGTACCAATTTGAGAGGATTATACTTAAAGACTTTTATTACTTTTTTGACTTGTTGAAATATGTAAAAAATACCTATCTACCCTTATTATTAGCGATTGATTTATTATGATTAGGTACAGGTAATACAATAAAAAAAACCGCCGCGTCGTTAAAATACCACTATGCCGCCAGTGTAGTAATTGTACTAGTCACATGGTTTGTCCTGTTGTGCCAACACTGCCAAGTGCGAACCCTAGCAAAATAGGTAAATATCTTAGACGTTCTTTAAAAGGTTAGCCTCTGTTCGTTACTCTGTGGTTCCAAGTTTAGATTAAGCGTAACAGAGTCGTAACGACGAACAACAGGAGCAATTATACAACTAACTCACTCAATTCCTCACTACTCTTTAAACTCCTCAATTAAACAGGAACCGTTTAATGAAAGCAACAACAACAATACTTAATTACGTCTCGAATTGAACGAACTTTTCAAGTGGAATTCAATGAGAGTTGTTTCTTAAAGCTTTAAACGCAGTTTTATTGCAGCTAGTTTCTTAAGTTGTACGTGAATCATGCTAATTCTTTTGGAGTTAAAGGACCGGCTGGTTACGGCTGCAGTTAATTTGATTTGTTTTTTGGGATTCGATTCAGGCCTTTATGGCATTAGATTCAGAAATCATTTTGCGAAGCATTAACAATTTTAACGATTCATATTAGTTTACTTTGGAATACATTTCAGGCTATACCGCATTAGATTTGTAATTCATTTCGCAACACATTATTATATAATTATGTATGCACATCTTATTCAAGCTTTTTTATTCGCATATATCTGAATACAAAGATAACATAACATTAGTGAGCTTGCAACACACCGCGCAGCGCTCCAAAGCATCTTATATTTATTTTTCCTAAAAAGTATGGCGTCGCATTTTAAGATATTAAACTTGTTCGCCTAATATATGCGCCCCCGCGCCTATTTCCTTCGGGAGAAGCCTATTTGTATTCACAAGGGAAGAACACTGAATGCATTCGCCCGTTGCACGCCGGAGATTCGTGACGAATTTTTCATATAAAATTTCATATACGAAAATATTTATATTATTTTTGTTTCGAGCTCTGAACGCCGGTGAAATACAGATATATTTACGAATATCGTATGGTTTCTAATATACGTGAGTAGTGGAAAATCTTTAAGAGTTCTGCAAATAGTTTCAACCGTATTTCTTTTTACGTTTTATGCTAAGCTCTGGTCTGTCGAGTTAAGGTCTTAATGCTGCCAAACCCCAACTAAAATAAACTACTTTAACAACGCTTTCAGACGGTTGTTAACAGCCGTGCTATATAAAAGAATACCTTTTAGTAAAAGATGATTGCAACTGTTAAGTATATCTAATTCTTCGAACTTGGCCTCAATAGTACTTAACATAACATAACTTCACGCCTATATTATTCAGAATGGTGTGGCAGAGATGTACAACACTCATATTTACCTGTTATATTTAGGTCCCATGGGATAGGGGGTGAGTATATCGCCATCCACGGGGCACAATTCCAACTCCTATTGTATATATAATACTAAAAGTACTTATTACCTATATTTTTTGTAAAACATTTAAACATAAACGTACTTGGACTCAGTAATTACTTAAATCAAGTAGCCGAAACACTATCCAGATCCCCAAAAGATCCTTAATCCACAAAGTAACATTACCCAAATGTAAAGGAATGCTTAAACTCAGGATCACATCCACCATTTTTCTTTGCTTCCCTAACCGCTAATAATGCTTCCCTGGTCCATTGCGTCCGACTTAACGTACCGCCGAATCTTATTCCGGTGGTACGAAGCTATCTCATTGTTAGATCGAAAGTTCTTACCTTTAAATTCTTGTATCAGATTGGATATGTTTACGAATGTTCACTTGCGTCTATCTACTTGTCTTGTATCTACAATAGCATATGTGCAACGAATGTTATTGATGTCCTTAAAACTTGCAGTTAGAAGCAAGCAACGACACGACACGATTGTGCGTGCATATTTTTCTACGAAAATATGTGTACATACGTCGAGCGTTGACGCTGACGCATGCTTTCAACTGAAAGCTTAATACAGGAAATGACATAAATAGATACAATATCGTTTGTTACGGTTGTAATATTTATGTAAAAGATTACTTAATAAAGGGTGGTTAAATTTCAAGGGCCGATGTTGATTTTGAATAAAACACGAATTATTTAGGAAATTATTGACATTTCTTTTTATTATGATATATTGGTATGACTCAATTATGTATGGAACAAAATATCGGCCAAATGGCCGCCACGGCTTCGGCGGCACGCGTCCATCCGATGGTCTAAATTTTCGATGACGCTGAGGCATGATTGAGGTTCAATGTCGTTAATGTGCCGAATTATCTCATCCTTTAGCTCTTGAATTGTTGTTGGCTTATTGGCGTACACCTTTTCTTTCAAATAACCCCAAAGAAAGAAGTCCAACGGTGTCAAATCACATGATCTTGGCGGCCAGTTGACATCGCCGCGACGTGAGATTATTCGGCCATCAAATTTTTCGCGCAAAAGAGCCATTGTTTCGTTAGCTGTGTGGCAAGTGGCACCGTCCTGTTGAAACCACATATCGTCCACATCCATATCTTCGGATTCAGGCCACAAAAAGTTTGTTATCATCTCACGATAGCAAAATCACGAAGTGCACGATATGCATTTTGATTTGAACGCCCATTTTCATAATAGGCCTGAATAACTTTAACGCGTTGCTCGATTGTGTATCTTTCCATGGTTCAAATTGAGTTAGTCTGAAGTAGAGAAATGTCAAAAGAAATGCAGAAAAAAACTTGACGTTTAGGTGTGGTTCACATTCAACATCGGCCCTTGAAATTTAACCACCCGATACTTTTTATTAGTATCTTTTTAAGAAGTAACAGTAAACCACTTAGTACATACGTAATTCACCGCAGCCAAAGTAACTCAAGCACCAGACAATAGTTTAAGAAAATTTTGCTCTAAGCTCATAAAGGCTGTCATAAATGTTTGCATGATAATTAAGGGCAACGTCTTAATGCCCGAGCTAAGACATGGATCATTACTTACACTGAAACTTATTATAGGCAACTATGAACAAACAACAATGTTTAGTGTACTATATCTTCATACTACTGACTCGCATCCATTTACATTGTAATACAGCATTTTGAAATGAAGGTATTTGCAGTGACTTGATAGTTATATTAAGGGGAAACAGTTGCTCGGCTGTTTTCCATACAAAAGTTATACGGGTTTAACTTTAATGTTATTAAGTTTTTATAATTTGTTATAGACAAATCACATCTTAAACATAAACATTTTTTTTTATTGTATTGTAAGATATCTTATTTTACACAAATATTTTATTTTATTACAATCTAGCCCATAAAGGCTAATGAGTAATTCTATTTTAACCTAAATTAATATGTAAACATAAATCTAAGAGGCGTCCAATAACACTTTACTTAGTTTTTATTAAGGCGAAGACACTTTGTTCATGTTGTCTTTTGAACTATCACTGATTTAACATAAACATGAATTTTTATATTTTAGATGTGATTTGTCTATAAAAAATTAAAAATACTTAATAATATAAATATTAAACACATATTACGTTAGTATGAAAACACGGCTCTCGGGAGTCTACCCTTGATTGAGAACAAATAGAATTTATGACCTACACTTGCTATATAACGAATACCGTTTGCTACCTTAGAACTTTCTTCTTTATCAGTAATTTCACTTTAACCTCACCAACAGACCATAACAAAAACTGTGCACATGCGCCAACGGCTCATATAAAAATACTATTTTATTTCTTGATTTGATTTCTTTTATATGAAACGTAGTTATTTCACCTCAAACAGCTACCAGGGCATCATAAACCCAGAAGCATTACATTTCCTTAATTCTATGGAGCGCAATTCCTCCAACATGTCCGAATCGTAAGAGCGCACCCTTCCTCATTTTTACGAGGTTCTTTTTCAAATCTCCCGGAGCTTTCACCTCTTCATTCCTTATGGCATAAGTGTATGGTGTTGGCGTTTTATTACCTCACTAGGAGAAAGTTTCGGCAGCCGTCATAAAAGGAATTATTATGTAAAGGTTTGTTTACCACAAGTTACGGCCCGAATGAATTGAAAGTTTATTTCAGGAAATACTTACTCCTTGTTGCTAAGTACTCCCCTGCTAAGAAGGAGTAAGTATTGATAACAAATTAATTAGGACCATACAATGACCACCATTTTCCAAAGGTGGTTTCTCTATATGTTGGAACATAAATTGTCACTTTAATGCTAAGTACTGAAGAAACACAACTTGACAAACAAAGAAATTGAATAAGTTTCGGGGACGTTACGCATTTTATATACCTTTTACATGTTTTATAGTTTTTGATTTTAGGTAAACTATAAGATATAGTTCGTAGGATATCAAGACTGATGAAGAGTGGCATGTAGTTGTAAAGATAAATTCAATACAGGTAGGCAGTCCCGCGAATTCTGTATTACAATAAAAGTCGATATTCTGAGACAAATACAGAACTATAAACCGACTACATTGCTAGAGGGAGACATCATAGACTGCGTCGACTCTACATAATTTTTGACTAATAGTGTTTTGTTGACTCAAAAATAATCAATTTTAATAATGTCCACTCTTTGGTATCAAATATCATCTCGCCAATAATCCGCTCGCGACCGGAATAAGGCCGCTGGCTCACTGGACTAATGAGTTTTAGCCCTTTCAATCACCTCCCCTTCATGTAAAAAAGATCAACCCTTGTAAACGCACTTCGCTGATTAATTACTGACTTGCTTTATCCGTGCGGATGTAGGGTACCAGGAGAGTGTGCTTACCCTTATTTTTTATATGGTATCAGTTCAACCCTCGGCTACTAACAAAAAGTTTGGAATATCGATTGATTAAGGAGGGACAATTTGGTTGGCTGTTTTCCATACCAAAATAATATGGGTTTATAAAGATTTATCTATTTTTATAAAGAAATCATACCTAAACTGCATGTTTGTTGGCGACCACTTTTTCAGAATAATTATTTTAATTATTCAATTTGTATTTAAACTCAATTAATGATTAAAACAATTTTAACAAAATAGCCACGAACAAACATACATTTAAGTGTTTTATATATGATTTTTATAAAAATAGATAAAAAGTTATTAATATGAAAGTTATATTACGTAGTATGAAAACACAGAGCTTGGAAGTCTACTTTTAACCCATAATGTTCGGTGAATAGGTAAAACAATGTGTTTTGTAAATGAGTGAAACAGATGGCATTTTATAATACATCTATTTCATTCTAGCTAGGTATTTATAAGTTGATAAAAAGACAATACATTTCATACTAACAACACACGCATATTTCTTAGTTTAGAGTATCTACACTTTGGTTAGTAAAATAACTATAAATAAAAAATGATAAAAGGATTGAAATTGGAAGTTTTATGAAGATTAATATAGATAATTATTATAGGTTCTAATGCAATGACATCAATAACAAATTCGATTTATATTTTCAAGATAATGCCCAAAGTCGTTGTAAGTACATCCCAGAAGCGTTTACCTCCAACACAGAATCATTTTCTAACCATCAAACTTTCGGTTATATTCTCAAAGCTTGTTCCAAAACACCGTCGCCAAACACTCTTTAAACATTACTTAAACGACCGATAAACATTTATACCTCAGTAAAGCGATATCAAACGAAAATCAAAGAAAAACAATCCAGTTGGGCGTTGTTGAGTAAACTTTGTGCGTTCCCTAATCTTGTACTTATTGGGGTTAAGCCTATGAAGCCATCAATTTGAATGAAATGTACTCCAACCCCTCATTCCTCTTCCCTTAGGCTAATCAAAGAGTGCAGAGGTTAATACTCGTAATGCTTTACCTACTTACTTTTCAATACAGTTTTTGACAAATGGATATTTGTTTTTTCGATTTGAGGGATAGACTAAGTATACAGTATATTTGTGTATACTTGCTTTTACAAACTTTAGTCAAAATTGAAAACTAGAAATAATACCACTATACGTAATGGTTTTAGGCAATGGCCATCCAATCAGAATGGTGGACTCATAAGTGACCTGTCTCCTATCTATTTGGTGGACTCAGTCCGTGAATAATTTCAAATAAATTCAACATTGATATTTTCAAAAAAGCTTTAAACAAATGATTTCTTATCATTATAAAGAGTGTCAAATCATCAGATTCTTAAATTGAATAAACAATTTTAGACGAAGACACTATCTTGACATTATTAAGGCCAATTGAAATGGGACACAAAACCAACATAACTTTGAATGTGACACGGTTCCCTTAAACACTTAACTTGAAAGATCGATTGACCTGGTCAACATTTAGGCAGCCATTTGATCGCGGTCCCTTGCTTTTGGATACTTATCGAAAACGAAATCGTATTTTTTATATTTAATTTAAATTCAGTTTACTTGTTTTGTTATTTTTCCAGCGTGCGTTTTTTTCTTATGATAAACTTAATGTTAATGTTGATGTTAATGTTAATAAATTCACAGCTGTACTAAATGTTCCCGTTACAATAATATTTATATTGAGATTATTTAATAAGAGGTAGATAATGAAACAACAATAACATAAAATGTTAAAGACCGTATTACACTCCATCTTCACCGCGAGCTGAAACCTTTTATAAATTAAATGTTAAAATTATTATATATCAAATGAATGTCCAATATTAAATGTATCAACAATTTCACTGCGTAAACATCATCTTTATCGCCTTGCAATTCTATTTAATTTTATTCATTTTTTAAGTTTTATAGAGTTAATTCAGCGTTAGATTTATTGCATCGGCACCACAATGTGTGAGAATTTTCGTCTGTAACCAATAAGGGGATTTGCAAAGTACCCCAAAAACTATTCATTGAGTCGTATTTATGTTCACGCCATAAGCGACGTGCTGTCTTTCTACTTCGCACTAGTGATTTCCCCAGGGCTCTGGTACTAAATAATTCAAGTCGTCCCATGACCAAACCTTCCTTACCTTAGTTACAGCGACGAATAATTAATTTACAAGAGCTGCAACTTTGGGTTTGACCCACTTGGTTTTACGCGGTTAGGTGCACATTGTTTGTATAAATGGAGACTACCTTCTAAGTGTTTTTGGGGGAGGATTAACTTATTAGTGAAATTTGCGTATGAATAAAGTCTTGTTTTTGTCCCAAGACCGGATTTATACAATATTTTAAGTAAAATCAGCAAAATGCATTATTAAATTTGCCTTAGTCATATAGAAAAATAAATCGATTCAATTTATCGATATCAACCAAAATACTCTTGAATCTTTTAATACAAATGCTAAAAATCACAATGAAATAAGAATAAAGTTTTAAAATCATTTTTTTGTCGACTACAAAGGCTCACCTTATTCACATTGCAAAAATAAATAAACAACTTCAACATCAACTAGAATCAATAAAAATAAAACATATTTGAATAGTCATACCAGCCGACCCTCACGTTATAATTCAAATAAATTTAGCTATGTCCCTTCGATATGTATTTCATACATCAATAGCCCAAACGCATTACATATAAATGTGAATTCGTCATGAGATAGGGTTGCCATATGAAACGACGGCTCAGGACAGGTGGTGATGCCGACCCTTCAAATTGGACACGATTTTATTTATTATTTTTATGAAGAAAATGTAGAGTTATAGATATAAGAAAAAAAATTATAATGTGACTAAAACTATCTTTCTTCGTATTAGATGTATAGTTTAGTATTTTACGTTACTAAATTATGAAAATTTTGTTCTAAAAGATATTATCGCTTGCCGATCAATATAATAATTTGTGTTTGTTGTAAAGACTAATTACTAACTGACTAATATACTAAAATCTCTTTGTCTACAAAACTGATACTAAAAACATTACATTTATAATCGTAACATAAGCATCCACTAATAAATACTTAATTAAAAACATATCTTAAAATGGAATACAACTCTCGTATACAAGTCTTTGGGCCGGTGTAATTTTTAAAATGTTAATTGCACGAACCGTAGTCAGTCTTATCTAATGTAATTATTATAATCTAATGACAAAAGTTATACGCACGATTTCAATAATAAAACCTTCGTTTAAATAGACTTTCGACTTTTTGCAACCAAAATCAATATTGAATCCTATCTGAAAGTCTAGACAAGATGACAATCTATTATAGGGGTCTTAGGATTCGGTTGACCTGTCGACATTTCAATTTAACACATTTGACATTTTATTTTCGTTTGGTGAATTTTTTTTAGAACATCATTTTTGCTATAAAATCAAAAAATAACAAGGTAACACTGATACTAAAAGCAATTTTAAATAATGAAGGTAAAATTTTGAGAATTGGTATGTATATGTTTGTTACTTCTTCACGCTTGAACAAATAAATGGATTTTGACTTTTTAGAGTTAGGTTTTTGTTTCCAAGCTTGTTTTTAAATGTATGACTTTAGAATCGACGCAGTAGGCCCGATAAAATTCTGAGATTCTAATTATACCTGTCTGACAATAATTACTAAATTGAATGTCTATATTTTGAAGCAGACATAGAACCATAGAGCGATTACAACGCTAGAAGGGGACAACAGACTATGTTGACTCTACAACAATGGCACCATAGTTGACAGCTCTCAGCAATATTCAAGTTACTCTTGCCATCGTGTACTGTATGTACACGCTGGCAAGCTTTTCAAGACAATTGTCTTGCTTGCTGTATTCATCTTTTTAATCAGCCGCATTTTTATGCTTGCATTAAATTATGGCAATTCTATTGCTTGTTTTATTTAATGGCCATTATATTGCTTGCTTTTTTTATGCGTTTAAAAAGATAGTGATGGCAAGAGAATTGCCTTACAAAACTTACAACGTGTACATGGGGCCCTCGGGGGTCTCAGGTGCAATATTGCATGCACGTATCGTGCGTACACACAAAAGAAATACGCGTTACCTTTAAATTTAGAACGCTACCTAAATGTCACATTTCTACCCTTCGGAGAATATGAATTTGCTGTAATAAAAAAATAAATGCCGTTTTCTGTTATTTATGGTTTAAAGGGGTACAGGTGCTGCATAATAAGTTCATATTTTTTCGTAGTTGTTTGTAGTATTTTGTGAAAATTGTGTTTTGGAAGTAATAGTGCTTAGTACGTAAATAATACGCCACAGTTTATAACAGTTGCGAAAGCTATATTATAGACGGTTCTTTAAGACAAAAACATTTGTTTAGACTTTCCAAAATTGTCAAAAGTTATATCGAGTTCAACGATCTGTGCAAGGTAGAATTCAGCACACGCCATTGATTTTCACGATAAATGTTCCAGAATAGTTTTTGTACACAGATGTTATTCTTATCCAAATTGTTTACGAAGAAAAGTTACTAGTTGGTAGAAGTTTCTACCAAAAACTTTAACCTCACGTTGTTTTGGTAAAATCATGGGATCTGGAAAGGAAATGTCGTTCTACGGAAATCGTAAAGTCTACGGGGTGAAAAGGATGTATAACACCACTGCAACCCTTCCTATATCGTAAGAGGGGATAACTAATGGAATGATGCATTGTTATTTTCGTAACGAAACTATTTTTTGAAAAAGATAGATTAAGGAGAATCACAATTCTTTTTTTTTTGTAACAGCCAACTGATCATGAAGATTTTAAATTATTTTTGTGAATTAATTTTATCGGGGCTCGTAAAATATATTCATCAGATGAACTATCATTTACCCAAGAAGCAATATAATTGCAGTCCAAAATAAACCTTATAAACAACCCTAATTAATAAAATAAGTATTTAACGTGTAGCGCGTGTAGCGCCTTTCGAAGTTATCGACCAGTTAAAGGACCCATTAAAGGTCATTAACCCGGCTTTATACAAAAAACAAGCTATAAATTAACGTACCGCAACAATGTGTCTTTCTCCCCTACTAAATTTCATTGCGATACCGTATTTAGTACTAGCCCATCGGCCCTATACGACGCCCATTATTGGATTGATGAACCCTTAATAGTAGGGATTTATCTGCGGCATTGTAAATCTCAGGGATATATTTGTACCGCATTAAAGCACGTATCTGTATAAGTCAGCTACGTTAGGGTTATATTTTGCACTCAAATTACCGAAAGTAATACCTACATGGTAAACTTTCGAGCGAATGTAAAGAACATACGAAACATTTAAACATTCATTTGTTTTTATTACACTCTGACAACTATTGAGCTTACAGTTCTCCTGTTAATAAATCATAATCAAAGATAATTTATCTAATAACCATAGCCAATTTTATTAAAATTAAGGAAATAGTAACAATACTTCCAATTATGGCGAACATCAATCGTAAATCGTTTCATTTTACCGGACGGATATTACATATAGCTTACTGAGTAGGGTAACAACACAAATATGCTAAGACCGGATAGTACAAAGATTCGTGACAAAAATGGGAAAGGGAAAACCTGAAAAATGTTCCTTGTCAAATCCGGGTCGCCAATAAAATAGGCAACAATGTATGAAGAAGCTCAATTCGTTATATTTGATTTTATATAGGGATCAGTCGGTAGCCATTGAATAAATTTCTGTAACTGGATGTCAGTCGAGAACTCGTTTAATAAATCTCTTAGATTATTCATATTCATAGACTGACAAACCAAATTCTGATGGTATCGCGCCAAACTGTTATGTTGTCGTGAACCTTGAACGCTAGATTTGAGATAGTGGATTAATCTGATAAGCAAGGTTATTCTTGAAGTCATTGCTTCAAAGAATATGAACTTCCCGAGCAACTGAAGGAAGCCGTGGGTGGTACTTGTTGTTAAGGATGCCCTAAAATATTATGAATATTTCGTTACGTAACCACTAATAATTGTAATCTTTGTATCTGTCGCACCTACGCTCTGATACAATGTTTTATTATGTAATGTCAAAGGAACAAATATTTCGAATCGTAATAGAAACGAATTGTGAAAGCTCACAGATTGATAGACTTGAATATATTCGGCAATATTACCTAAAAGGTAAATTAATTCTGAGAATCTGGTTTTCTTTGTATCTGATTCGAAAAAATATACTGATAATAAAAAAGTACATGTGTAGTATGATTTTCAATGGGTATACGGGCTCTAATAATAAATACTTTAGAGGTGATTGTAGGTATAAGCACTTATACAACAATTACTGTATATTAACTTCTATTTGCTTAAATCTAGGTCCTAGATAGTAGGCAATAAATAACATGTGTGCCAACCTGTATTTTTTTCGCGTAATAGTGACAAAAATTCACACAGACATCCAAACGCCTAAGATTTCCCATTTTGTAATATTAGTAGTATAGTATGCTCTTTCACAGCCCTAATCCTACGTTGAGGCACTAAATTTCAATCTAGAACCTGACGTGTCACGGTCGTCATGAAGGTTCTTCATTTTACAGACATGCTTCGTGAAACAAGGACACCTCTTTATTATTATGAGTCTCATACAGAGCTATACACACCGTTAGAGGAGAATTATTTTTGTATGACGATCCGAAGTGCTTTGTTAAGTCTAAGAAATAAAGATATTTGCATTTAATTTTTCACAAAGTATAGTTGATTTTACATTAGCTTAAGTGTATCCTTACAAAGAGTAAATTAAATTAACTATAATTATAATTGCACAAAGTATCACAATTCCAGTGCTGAGTTCCTAAAAATGAATATATATAAGTATAATTTAGTTTTTAACCTTTTCCAGGCTTTCAACTATCTTGAGACCAATTTTCAATAAACAAAATTGATATTAATAATACTAATAAGAACTTATAACATAACATAACGCCTATATAACTCGGAAGTGTGTGACACAGGTGATTAATACCCACGGTGAGTCTATCGCTATCCATCGGGCGCACTTTCAATTCCGTGCTGTAGTTGAGAATTTCTTGACGGAATAATAGCACTTTTTCCCGACTCGGGAAACGAACCCAAGACCGCGATGAGAGACGTTTTCGGTAACCACAAAACCAACGAGGCAGTATAAGGAAGTATTAGAACAATGTTAGAATTAAAACTGTGGTAAGGCAAGTATAAGTAAGGACTATATAAAAAAAAGTATCAGCCATTTGGTTAGGTGTTGAATGTAGTAAACATAAAATAAAAGGATTAAATTTAAATAAATCTTCATCACGTTTCAGCCCGATATTTGGCGATCTGCTAAATAATTCACAACAAACGTTTTAATGCCATGCTTTTAAATACGATAATCTGCTTTATTTATTTATTTAACATTAAACTGTTCACTGTACTTAATTAATGTGGTTTCCATTCGATCATGTAATATTTAAAACCGAATTACTGTATAATTTTTAGATAGTAAATGGGATTACCATTGAAATATCGTTTAACATATCATAACAGGTGTGGCAGAAGTGGATAACAACCACATTTCACCTGTTATGTTGAAGTCCCATGTGAGCGTGTCGAGCGTGTGAGCTGAAAGCACAGAGTAACGAACAGAGGCTAAGCTTTTAAAGAGCGTCTAAAATATTTGCCTATTTTGCTAGGGTTGGCACTTGGCAGTGTTGGCACAACAGAACAAACCATGTGACTAGTACAATTACTACACTGGCGGCATAGTGGTGTTTTAAAAGACGCGGCGGTTTTTTTTTATTGTATTACCTGTACCTAATCATAATAAATTAATCGCTCATAATAAGGGTAGATAGGTATTTTTTACATATTTCAACAAGTCAAAAAAGTAATAAAAGTCTTTAAGTATAATCCTCTCAAATTGGTACCTAATGTGATAAGTAGAACCTTTTACAATTTAATTTTAACGTACCTACCTACCTATTAACGTATTAGGTAGAAGAGCGCATGATATTGCGCTTAAGGACTTGAGAACTGTCATTCTCATACATCTATACAATTATAGGTATAAAAAGATAAGACCCCAGAAATAATATAGGCTACATCGACGTACCACGCGGTTGGAGCCGCGCGTAGAAGCTAGTGACTCATAAGTAGGAATATATTATTAGCTGTGAATTGTGTCAAGGTTCCATCGCATTACAAACACGGCACAGATTTAAATTTGCTTTGATATTGATGTAGGTACACTAGGTACCTACCTATGTAATTATGTATGAAGTATCTATCTACCCCACTAAAATAAATTGAATAGGTATATAATAAAAATAGCTACTCTTTTACTATCAATTTACTACTCACCTAGTAGATTCCTTGGGATAGAAAAAAAAAGATATGTTCTTATTTCGACGATTATTGTTCTTACACACAGTACAGTACATTTAGTATTATTAAATTATAACGCGCGTCGTGCCCTTTAGGACGAGATTTACGAGTGAGCATACGTGCGTGCGCGCACCGCGGCTGCGCTGGACTGCTGTAGACTGCACAGAGTACATTTATGTGAGCTGCGGTAGTGTCCGCGAGCCGCGCCGAGAGCGTGCGAGAGCCCTTCGCTAAGGCACTTGCGAGCCGGTAGAAACCGGTTTCGCCTCGTACGTGATAGGGCCGCAAGTGGACACGCACACAGACGTCTTATGCTTGTGTGAGTGGACTTATCTGAGCGCGGTTGTATGCAGCTTAGTCTCTGTTCGTTACTCTGTGCTGAAAGTGTGAGCATATCGCTATCCAACGGACACAATTCCCAATCAGTTTTGCTTTTGAGAATTTCCTGCCGGAAAATTCCTAATAATAGTTTTGCCGGACCCAGGAATCGTATACTAGACCTCGCGATGAGAGGACGCATATAATTACCACAAGACCAACGAGGCAGTTAAAGTATCGTTTATTCTAAAAAGTTTAATTTATTTTTACTGGTAAATGATAATAAATAAAATTTTGTTACTAGGAAATGCATTTTTTATTTACGTCGTGACTTGTGGTATGAAAAGCGCCAGTACCCAATTGTGGGTATTTATTAGTTTCGTCTGATTGAACATACTATTCCATATATTATATTACATTCTACTTTCACATCACTTTACCTTTTTAATTCAAGTTAACGAAAAGCGTTAAGTACACCACTGTTGATAACGCCAACTGAACCTTATCACATTAATTTACCAATGCTGAAATTTTTTTTCAAAAATCTAGTAACAATTAGAAGTTACACGCCTATCTTAGTATGAAGTAGGCATAAAATCCACGCGTAGTATCATTTGATGGAACAAGTCTTTGTCTGAAGCAGCCCTTCGCATAGTTGCTTTGACTAGCAATTACTTGTGCATTTCGCATCAGGACAACTTAAGGGTTTCCATGACATAGAGGTTACCGCAAATCGATAATGACGCGAGATTAGGCAATAATACGGAGTTCAATAATCAAATCAAATCAAATATATTTTAGGGCAAAGCATCACGGCCCATACATAAATAACTTATAGCTAACATAAATATTCGTATTTTATGAATTAGAAATAATATAATTTATTTTATGTTTACCTATGGCAACGTGTGTCCAACAATGATGAAAGTACAGTGGGCCAAGCAATTAGGTATGCAGGGCAAAAACTTCTACGCCATTGTGAAAACTGAATACAATAGATATACATGTGTGAATTACATATTTAAGAAGTGTAATATACCCACTATTTAGATATGTAAATCATTTATCCATAACTGGCGTATTACGTATTTATGATTCGTTGGCCCACTGTACATTAAAACATTATCCAAAGATGCCATAAATAAAAAGTTCTATGGGTTATGTTCTACAAAATTTGTTTTCACCGCACAATTTACAGTGTCTTCACATAATTCAGGTTAAAACAAAGACCTAAAAGTTGTGAAAGAATAACTTCGCGTGTGTCTAGGACCTATTTTTCTTTCAACGAAAATCACATTTAAAATCCAGCAAAAAAACGCTCAAATACCTATAAGTTTGTTGGTAATTTGATGTGATATAAATCAAACAGCGCAAGTTAAATAAAGACTGACAAACTGAAGGTAAACAAAGTCGAATGAAAGTCGCAGCACGTGACGAGAAGTTTTTATCACAGGATCGTTACTCGCCGCGGGAAGGGAGAGCCTTTTACTGCAAACATGTGTTTGGGTATGGGGTACGGTAGTGCTTCCATAATGGCCACCATATACCTTGTCTGCGTATAAATCTTTAACAACTATTTATTCATATAATTTTCGGTTCAAATCTGTTACAATATTTCTCGGATAAAATATTTTATGTTTTTGAAAGAGGATTTTTATGATCTAATAACATATTTTAATGGTCTTTGAATATTATGACATTTTATCTTTAGTATTCTAGCATGTTGCTAGAATGATTTTCTTATGATGTCTATAAAGTAAGTGTAGTTCCAAAGGTTTAGAACAAAACTTAGTTTATATTTAGTTTATAGACAACCAAGTCGATACTTATCATTTGATAAGTATCGACTTGATTAGTCGCTTTTCTGCTGATACAATACCTCGCGTTAAGTAATCCTGAAAGCTTATGAAGGATTACTGAACCTTGTACAGTGGGCCAAGCAATTAGATATGCAGGGCAAAAACTACTACGACATAGTGAAAACTGACTGCAGTAGTTATGCATGTGTAAACTACATGTTTAATAAGTGTAGTATACCTACTATTTAGATATGTAGCTCACTTATCCATGACTGGTGTATTAAGTCTTTATTATGACTTAAAGGTTTTTGCATACCTAACTCATTCGTCCACCATATCATCAGAACCTGCGTTCTTAAGTCTATGTTCCTATAGACATTTAGTTACTTTATGTTATAATTTGACCGAGTTTGATGTTAATATTGAGAAATAAATAAATATAAATGTTACTTTAACAAATAAGTTAAACATTGTGAAGAAGCAATATTATTCAATTTGTTATTATTCTAGTGTTGTTATTTTAGCTGCTTAACCTAATAATGTATTTTAGTGAGCCATAAACCAGAAAAGCGTTAAATTGGTCATTTAATTGTTGATTTAAACCGATTCTCAAAAAATCTTCCACCCAAAGCCTAAAACAGTCCCATTCTATCATGTGTAAATGTCAGAAAGCATACATAATTCTGAGCCTGAATGTACACTGAAGAGCTGTAAACGTGACTTTGAATGCTGCAAATGCAATTCTAGCGGTATCGCTTACAAACAATCTAACCGAAATCCATGCACGACACATTTTCCGACGAATAAAGCTCTAACTGAAGCACTGTCGTTTACATTTACAGGCGAATAGTGGAAAAGCAAAGTGTTGTGTCGAATATTCAGTCTATAAAGAATGTTTTGCACCGCCTTAGTTTGAAAGGGCGTATTTGGTCTGGCAAAACAGGTGGAATTTCATTTATTATATATGATCATTATGAGAAAAATATACTCAATAATGAAGATGCATTGAACAAATGAAAACATGGGGTACCTGAAAAGAGCCTCCGGCTCCAGAAGGTCCGGCGCACCCTGGGCAATTCGCGAGTTCTCCAAAGCGAATTCGCTAATCCTTTCACCACGATGGCAAGTCAAAATAATATTTGACTCAGCCATCGACCCGTCGAAGAAGAAGATTGAACAAAATCTTCTATTTTCAACAAGAAACGGTGAGTAAACTTCCGAGCGCCGTATTTTCATAATAATGTTATATGAGTTAAACTTTAATATTATTAAGTTTTGCAAATTTTTATAGAAAAAACATTATGTAAAACACTTAAATGCATATTTTGTGGCCATTATGTCAAAATTGTTTAAATGATTAAAAGAGTTACATACAAACTGAAAAAAATAAATAATAATTTTGTAAAAATGCCCGCCGACAAACGATAACGAAATGTTTAAGATATGATTTGTCTTTAAAAATTTATAAAAGCTTAATAATATTTAAGTTACGTAAGTAAACCTAGACTACTTTTGTATGTAGAACAGCCAACAATTTTTTCCTCACATTACATACTTAAACCCCAAATAATACACAAATGTATCAGTAGGTATCTATTACAAAACGCAATTTACGTCCCACTGAAAACACGTAATACCAATAAAATTTGCACATTATGATGAACGTCAATTTCAAATACGTTCGTCCTTAACTCGATTCACCCCTGATCAAGACTGGGAGACATAAACAACAAGTGAAATATCTCTTATAAAAGTATCGGTTACTTTGGTAACTTCATTTTGGTCGGAAAATAAAATTATAGAGTACCTTTTCGACGGAGGAGCGCGTAACACAGTGGGATCGCGAGCCGCATACCAAATGTGAGGAAGCATCCACCTGAAAGGTTCCGTACGTATCGATTGCTTGAAATTTCTTCCCTAAACACACACCTGAATAAAATATAAATAGGACGCTTTTAAAGTTATTTGAAAATTTTCTGAAACACAACACGTAAAATTTTGTTTGAAAATTATAATGAGCAAACATTGTGAGAATTTAAGTTAATAGCACTCAAATTTTCGACGCTTTTAATAACCATAGATTTTCCTATCATTATTTCGACATTACTAAAATAAATTTACCTATTGTACGAAATCATCACAATATTCCATTAGGTTATTTAAACGAACAAGAGCGTGATCTTTCATAGTAGTGGCACAACCTAAAAGTTCCTACATTGTGGTAGTGGACTATTAGCCATTAAAGAGACGCAAAATAATGAAAAAGAATGTGCTTTGCATATAGGTCTCTGAAATGTTTCTGAAAGTAGGTCAGGCTAAGCATCATAAAGGATGCAACAAAAGTGCCTCTCGCATGACATTTCTATTTTATTGGAAAACTGGAAATGTGTTTTGTGGCTTACACACATATAACGTACATTGCAGTGAAAGAAAAAAACTGTACTGAATCATAAATATTGCACAATAAGTTACATAATACCATAGAAATCTTAATAATAAGGCAATAGAAATGTCAAAGACGCGTGACCTTGTCGCCGCGCATCTGTCTAGTCAAACACAAGTGCGAGTTGAGGAATTGTCGTCTTAATGTCGTCGCAAAAAGAATAATTTTGTTTGCAGGAATACAAGCGCATCAGTCTAATCGAACACAAGTGCGAGTTGAGGAATTGTCGTCTTAATGTCATCGCCAAAAAGAATAATTTTGTTTGCAGGAATACAAAAAGTGGTATTTCAAAAACGGCGACATGCGTCCCAGTGTTAAAAGATAGTCGATAGCATTTCTATTGACTAGTTATTAAGATTTCTATGCATAATAGATATCATACACGTTCCCTATATGTAGCTTTCGATTGCTGGCCAGAAGAATACTCTCCACACATATGCATATGATACAGCAAATATGTATATGATCTCAGCGTATACGATAAACAAAGTATCAACGATGATACTAGTATGAAAATACTGGATATTTTTGCAGTGTAACTGCATCCAATATATTCGTCACAACTCTGTGTCACACCTAAACACAAACATCTCTCACAGTAAAAGCAAATAAAAATATAGCTTGCTGTATCCCAAAGCCAAACTGCTGTCTGTAAATTTGTAGAACGAAAAAAGATGTCCATCATTTCATTAAAAGCCACCAAAACTACGACGGACTGGCCGCTACCTACGCGGTATAAACAACAAACTCACCGATTCTAAACACAAACTAACTCGATCCGTTGCAGAGGGACTTGTCGCAGAGTCTATATTACGTACAAACAAAAAACTGTCGCAATGGAAACGTCGAGAACTATGAGAGGAAAAAATAAAGGAGTAAAGTGAAGTCCCATGTCCACGATACGTGCTGTACCTGAATACAAATGACAAATAACAAAACTGCTGCGGTCGAAACACTCAGCCTTAGGGTCAACCCTTTCAAAAGCGTAAAAAATACGCGACATTACTAGAGACTTAATTTGATGGTTCTAGAAAATATCACGCTGATCCAAAAACGGAAAAAAATCTAGAATGTACCCAAGATTCCAGAAGCTTAAACAAAAATAAGTTGACTCTGCAAATTAAGTGTCCTTTCATTCGGAAAGGTTAAGCTTTTGCCATGGCAACCATTTCTTTAACCGATCCTCATAATCATCTAACGTTTTCTTTTCATTCCGAGAGTATCACAGAAACAACAACAAAGGAAAATAAGCGACGAAAAATTACAAAGCAAAAACGTTTTAAGAGCTAAGCCTCGCTCCTGATTGAGTGGGATGAGGTTGAAGGGAAAAGAGCAAAGGTAAATCCCGCCTGACCAAACACCACTTAAGTATGTCCACTTAACGTTGGAGAGTACGAATGAAAGCGGCCTGAGACCCAATAGCTGCGACCGGCCAAAGTAAATAGATGAAATTTATTTTCACTTGACTACAGCTAAGTGAATGCCGACAGTGTTAATAAAATAATAGTACCGTCTTATCGGACATTTTCGTCGAGTGCCTGCCTATATCTCTAAAGGATTGCGTCTATTTGTGCGTGCCTAAAGCAACAAAGTTTTTAAATGACTTTTCTAAGCGACACAGACTTTACTTAGTCTTGAAACTTTACACTTTCAAATTTAATTCAATTGTTTAACTTGTCCTTTTTACTTAATTTGTACGTAGACTCTAGAAAAATAAATTTAGCAACTATAAATACACCTAGCATTACGAAACCAAAAATTTGCTCTGGTGATTCACAGCGTTCAGTCTTAGAATAAAAAGGCTGTTATCAGCAAATTAGGGAAGAAACATCTAGAGATGTTGCGTGCCATTACGATACGTATTTAAGTGATGCTAAGGGCTATAATCGCGTAACCAAATTAATTAACAGTTACATAAAGCTTACAACGTTCCGTGGTTTCCTTTTCCTTTAATTACACTTTGATTAGAATCATGAATCTTATACGTTTGACCTCTAAATAAATAAGTACCTGCGTAAGAATCGCGTCTTTTTCTGCTTAATTAAGGTCGCGTAACTGAATTTTCGTAAAGCAGACAGCATCCGGTTAAAGAATAAATAAAGTTAGGTTGGTGAACCAGAAAAAATAATATTTGTTCAAAAATAAATTACATTTATGGCATTTTCTGAAAGACTTTTTCGTCTGTAACAGGAACAGGGTTTCGGACTAATAAAAGAACGAAAAATGAAATTGTCAATTTGAATTAAGAAATACTCGCATAACATGTCTTGAGTTTCAGCTAGTTACTATGTAGGTTTCATTCAGTTGAAACAGCTTATACTCAATCATTTCATAGTCCATTATCAGACCTACTTTAGGTATCAAGTATGATTTAACCCAGGTGAATTAATTCTACTACACCAATTAATTTATTGCCCCCAGGCTTTGAAAGGCCTTTTGTTTCGTAATTTGTATGTCAAATTATAATTTGTAATTAACGTATATTTCTATCATAACAAGTTTTAAATTCAAATACAAGTCCTTAAAAGGAGGTCTCGCCTCCCCTACATATACTAGGGAATGCACTCACAATTTCAGGTAAATGTACGTGCACTCCCCGATACCCGTCACGTCCCAAAACTTAACTGTAAGAGTTTGGGCCTTGTTTAACAAGCCTCTATTTACGGAGAAGCTTTCGCCAACTAAATCTTTTGGGAACACAACAACTGCAGATTGTTAAAAATTGAACTACCGAGATACGGATAGAACTTGTCTTTTAAGGATTAAGTTTTTATTGGAAATCGATTTATCTGAAAGTTAAATAGTAACATTGAATTTGTAACATATTTTTGTCAAATTTAATTAATAGGAGATCATTAATGGTCTTACATACCGCGAGATTTCGCTTGTCCTGTAACGCTACAGATTAGAATATTACACCATGTGGGAGGAGAACCGAGCACAATGTGCAACCTGTAATAATACAATTCAAAATTATATTCGAAAAATTTGTATGTTGAATGCTCGTGGTCTGGGGGCACCTTTATATCAATAAAGAATGATACCCTTACTCGTAAAATACAATGAACATTATACTCTGATCGGGTCGTTGTAGGCTTTAGTCAAAAGTATCAAGCCTCAACCTACAAATCTTTTGCTTTCATAACAAAACAAATGGTGAAAAAACACAACTATCTATGTGTCGCTACAATTTATTGTCAAATGAACTAGCTGTAAATATTAAACAATCTGTAACCAGACTTCGCACAAAACAGATATCTTAGATCATCGGATAACCTGAAGTTAAGGACGCATTCCACTACGTTTTACGATAATTCTTTTACTGTCACAGCTATTCTGTGGCATGTGTTACCAGTAGACATTAGGCGTGCCAAGTCACTACCCCTTTTTAAATCAATGGTCAAGGGGCACTTTTTATCTTTACCTTAGTTGTTTTTACCTTAATTCCTCTCTATTTAGTGTCTACTACTCAAAATTATTTAAATTGCTATATATGTCACAATATTCATTTGTGTGTATGATTGTGTTCATGATAATATTAATATTATGTAATATGATAAGTATATTATTATACAGTATGTATGTAGTACAGAAATCACTAGATATAAGTTCAAATTGTAAACTCAAAGTGTACAATAAAATATATAATAAATAATAAATAAATAAATAAAATAAATAAAAACAGCAGGGTATTGTGTAAATAAATAAAATTATTTTATACAATATATAGGTTAAAAACTTAAGAATCAAGCAGGATTTGATCCTGAACCCCCCGGGTAAACACCTAAATGCTATGCCAATTAAGCCATGGATTCGTATGCGGCTAGATTCTAAATTTCTCAACCCTTTTTAGTGCTTACTTAAATATACCTGTTAGACCAACCTTACTTAAATTCTGGTAGAGTATATCGTTCTATCAGTAATGTTTTATAGATTCCCATTATGCCTATGATAATTTGGTTTAACCAATATTTATTTAATAAGACCTAAACATTGCGGCCTAAATATCATAAACTGCATAATAATATGTAAATAAATTGGTTATTTAATTCTATTCCTCAATGATATTCGGCTCTGTTTAACCGCAAGCTTTGTAAATTAAACTATTCAATTATAACTATTGTTGCAGCAGTGTGTCGCTCGATAGATTTATCTACAGTTGTATGTTATGAAACTGATTAGTTATAATAATAACAAGTGACCCGCCCTGGCTTCGCTCGGGGTACTTATACAGTACAATTGATTTGCATGATTTATTTTCGTTCGTTATGTATATTTTTTTCTATTAAAAAAACCGCATCACCTTCTGTTGGTTACTTAGTTTTAAATATTATAGCATACATAGGTATACAGACAGACAGCGGGAAGCATCTTTGTTTTATACTTGGTAGTGATTAACGTTATCCTAGACTAAGGGCAAATTTCACCAGTAATGGATAAGTCCCAGATAGCCTATTCTGTTTCTTTTTCTGACGGATGAAATATCAAATTTGTATAGAGATTTAGAGAATTAACCAGCACTTAACTATCCGAAACCTTATCAGTTACTAGTGAAATTGGTTCTAAATATCCCAATACATTCGCAATTTCCTGGTCTCCTTTAAGATTATCCAATAAAAAATATTCAAACTGTAGAATATTCCAATTAAAAATTTTACTCACCTAGAGCTTCAAAATCTCTTCTACATCACTGAAAAGTGTGTTCCAAGCTTATACATCTGCGATTTTTCGATGTATGGAAATATTCGCAGATTTATATCTTACACCCACTGCCTTAGAATCGTGTACTGAATCAGTAGTAATCGGCTTCGTCAACCATATTGCAGGTGTAGTTTACAGTAATCAGCTTTGACCCGCAGCTGAAAAGAGTCGATTTAACGTAAAAATGCATTTTTTGATATCTAAGACATTAGATCTAACCTTTATAAGTAAAACCTATTGAAATAACTTGTATTGTATCTACGTAATGTGGCAGAAGTCGGCCAAAACATGTCAAATGTTGTTTTCACTGGCTCTATTATGGTGAAGGTAAGAGTTGATTACTCGAGCTCATTTTAATGCTCCAGCTCGAGTAATGAAGTACCAATATAATTTTTTGACGACTGTCCAAATCTACCATGATTATGTGAGCTGTGCACTATGTGTAGGTTTCAATAATGTGCAAGTACACCCAAAGCCATTTATTAAGTTAAATTTATGGCATGTAATTATTGAACATATTTATATTGGGTAGCACTTAAATTTCAAATTCGACGGTTTCATTTACAGAATTTGATCACTGATTAAGAGTATAAATCATAGTCTACTGATGTAGTGGCACAATATTTCTAAACACATAAATAATCACACGCACAAAAACATCAAAAACAAACTAAAATACACAGCAATTTGCAACTCCATACGGCATTTGAAGCACCGCGAGCACGAAACCTATTCAAATGGCGAAAATAAAATACATAGAAGATTCAATTTAAAAACTCGCAGACGTATTTCGGCTCATACATATGTCGTGTTAAATCACATGGCCATGAGATACGCGGCTATGTGTAAGTTTTTTCTATATGAATATCATCAATAGCAGACTAATAAAAATCGTAATGAAAGAGTATCAAAGTCAGGTTTTTATTCTGTTTTGACTTTTCAGTGATAAGAGATACTATATTAAAGCCAATCAAATAAAATTATGAAAAATTTACATCGGTAAAACCGAAAGTTGGCCGGGCAATTGCAAAAGTATTGGAGTAGTCTTAGGATACGGTAAAACGTTTTATGGAAACTAAACGTGTTACGTTTAGTTTTCATAAAACTAAAAATAAAAATTTCTTCGGACAAACTCAATCACTGGTAACACTGGCTTCGGCACACACAATGTCTTTTACGCCCAGTTGACCCAGACCTACCATTAGTTACGAATGGACCTGATAACAATTGTATAGCCATAATGTTGTTTTGGTTGCTATAACTTACACATAGAATTATTGTCAAAAAACAAACAAATATATTTATTCATTTTCAAACATATTATGTACATTTAAATATTCTAATAACTTAGTCAAAAAAAACAAAATTGAATACCTAACTATGTACAGCTGTAAGAAAAATAGAACTAAAAATTTTTAAAAGTTATGCGTCAAAAAATACTTCCGCATCAATGTCAATTGTATTGCTATAGCTAAAAAGTACGACCCAAGTGCTAAATTACAATTTGTTAATCTCCCTACAGGTTAAAATCATCCAGCACGTATATAATCTATCCCAGCATAGAGTTTCATAGTCTAGACGCATAAACTTGTTAAGCATTCCAAATTTATTTAACGCAGCTTGCAGCAATGGACAGCGGTCATTCATGGACCGGACGAAGCCGTAAAGTGTCTTAGCGATTACATAAACAGTCTCAATTTAAGCCAGCCGAAATTCTGTTCACACAGGCCGGCTCGAAGTGCTGATCTGTCTAACGGGCTTAGTATCCACCTTATTTTGATGAATGACAGATGATGACAGAATACTCCTTTTTAAGCGCGATTAATACAATCCGGTGCCCTGCGAGCCGGTCTGTGAGAACGGAACCTTATTGTTCGACTGTAGTGTACTTCTATGTAACGTATACATGCGCTCAACACGGGGCATTATATTACTTTTTTAACACTAAAATCCGATTCAAAACAGGATCATTTCGTTCAGATATACAACCTTTTCTAAGCGTTTAAGCACACACAGCTACACATCAAACACCTTCATCATTAGAACAAAAAAATAATTGTATCAATCGCTCACGTAAGGGCCTCATATTTAATGCGCGGTATTGTCACCAACAATTTTATAAATATAAATATGTCAGCCATTTTAGTTGAAACATGTTTTGTTTATCTACATCAGTATTTACTATTATGACAGGAAAATACAAAGGGAGTATTTTGTTCGTTGAAAGTAATTATGAATCCACTTGCTGGGAGAAAAAAGTACCTACTATCTACCATCTCATGTATCAATTTTGGACGTCCAGTGAAAAATATTGATCCACAGTTGTACGACTAATACTTACTAAAGGTTACTTAATACTATCTACGGTAGTGGTAGACCGTGTACCGCTGCTAAACATATAAAGTAACCATGAATACCTCTAGAAATGGACCAGAAAAAAGAAAATATCGTTATTATCATATTAGCGTAAAAGTCAGTGTTCGCCCGACTTACGTAATTTTATAAAAGCTGAGAGTTACCCTGTTTGGCTCTCTAGCTCTTAGGCTATATATACAAATGTCATTCAGTAAACGTCGATGGAAATTCATGTTAAAAATACCAACTCTTTCCACATTTAATTTTAATTTAAGTTACTAAAGTCTCAAGCTTCTAGCCACGAAAGTTAATAGTTTGAAAACGATTTATCCGTTCATAGCTCGGGTTAATCGATAAGTTTAAAAGTTACCCATGTTTCATTTAGCGGGTGACTTGAGAAGAGTGACCGACGAGCTGTGCTCCGTCTATGTCAGCGTTTCTGTGGGAGTTTAAACCGAAATGGTGAAAATTTGTGGAAAGCGTGTCATGTTAAAACTGCGAGCTGAGCTGATTATTTAGCTATCCTAAGCCATTTATAATAAATGAAAAAATAACAATAATAGTTATTTATGGTACAAGTGAGAAAAAGTTTATATTTTTATTGTGAGTGCCAATTTTAAATCTTGAGCTTGCGAAGTAGTCTTGAATTGAATCACGAGCGTAGCGCAAGCGAAAGATTTTAAGAGGTCACGAACTGGAAATTATTTTTTTAATAAAATTGATGTAAATGTTTACTAACCTACATGGTGGCTGCTTTGTTTTTTTTTCAGCACCTATTCATTGGTAGGTTTTTGTGTTTCGAAATTTGATTCACTTTGCCTCACTAGTGAGTAAAAACGGTTTTTACTCACTGAATTCTGGCTAGATATTGATCTTAATCGTGCTGGTGTGGTGAAAAAATATTTATGTGTGATTGGTACCAAGATTTGGCTAATGAATGATACAATAGCTTTAGAAAATATAAATAAATATAACTCCCGCGATGGTCTAGTGGTTAGTGTCTTTAACTGTAAGATGATGAGAGGCGCACAAGCTTGATTCGTATATTCTGGGGTTCGATTCCCGGGTCGGGCAAAGTTTTATTTGTGAACTTTCCGTCAGGAAATTACAAATATTAGCACGGAATTGGAATTGAGCCCAGGGGATGGCGATAAGCCCACCCCCTATCCCATGGGATCTAAACATAACAGGTGAAATGTGGGTGTTGTACACCTGCTAATATAGGCGTGATATTATGTTATGTTATGTAAATATAAACTAGAAAAATTAAATGGACTCAGCTAAAAGCTTTAGTGTAGATTTAAGCTACTGAAAAAATGGCTACTGTAAACCGGCTATAAAGTAAACGCCGGCCATCTAAAGCAAAGTCCTCCGAAATTCAAATAAACAAGCCTATCGGGTCGTCGTCCTCTGCAAATAGCGAGCTATGTTCATACACTAACCGACACTTTGGTGTAATTTTGCCCCAAGTAGAAATTTCACCATTGCATTTTAGAGTAAACAGGAGCCAGTGGCCGTGGCGCGTGTGTCCATGCATAGCTGAGATCGTTTTACGAGGTGGCGCGTGGTCACCACCGACACATCGTCCGATACCTTACCAGCCTTTGAAGGGCTAAAGTCACTGTATACACGAAGCAACTCTGCTTTAAATGTTTGGCGATGTTAACGTGGATTGCTTCCTGTTCCTCCGTTATTATGAGATTGAATTAACAGAAAAGTTGCAGGTGAGTGACATAACATTATACTTACATATCCTACTTGAAAATCTCATATCTTGTGATACAAATTATATTATTTGTAATTAAACCTTTCCCACCACCCCCATTACTGAATAAGTAATGGTTTAACAAACATAGGACCGCTAACTTAACGAATGTATATACTAATAATAATTTACTTGTAGTTTGGTAACACAGAATGTACTGAAAGTAATTGCTACTAAGTATATATAAACTCGCTTGTATATCCAAGTGCCTTCAGTTATTGGGGGCAAACATGAAGGCTTAAAAAATACAGCGGAGTACGCAACATGGTTGGCACAGCGTCCTCGTTACGAGTCGGGGCAGCCATAACTTACTCCGTTTTATGGGATGGTTCGCCGCCCGTCTAAATATTTAGGAAATAATTACATAAGTACACACAGCGTGTGTGAGCGTATGAGCAAAATATTAAAGCGTACATAGCAGCAGCCTGTGGTTATTTTGTACAATATGGCTGAGGAAAAAAAATTGGTGAGTTAATAATAGTATCTGTTTACCACTTTTCCTTAACATATACTTTTATCTCATTTAAAAAGAACACATTGGTTTGTTTGTATACTTTGTATTACACAGCGAATGAAAAATGGTTTTAAAAATTAAAATAATGCAAAGTTTGAAAGCTTCAATCAGTAACGCTAGTTAAATTTCCACTAATTTACTATTTCTGTTTAAAAGCCCTCAAAAACGTTCTTCTCGAGTCTAACGCTCAATGAAACATGGATATTATTTAAACTTATCGATTAACCCGAGCTTCTTTTTCTTCCTGCGGTGCCTCTCCACTGCTGGAGGTTAGCCGTCAGCTCTGCATATTTCTTCCCATCTTTTGTCCAGCAAATAGGTATTCTACGTTGGCGATGCCGGTCCACTCACTAATGTTGTGAAGCCAGAATTTTTAACTTTACCAACGCGTCGCTTGTTTGCCCTGAACTTTGCCTAACATTTATCACTCGTGTCTCAATACGTGACCGAGGTATTCGACTATCCTTCTCTTGATGGTCGCCATTAGATCATGGTTTTTATTGCCGCGTCGAAGGATTTCGACACTGGTGACTCTATGTATCCAGCTAACTCGTAACGTACGTCGATAAAACCACATTTCCAATGCCTCCAGTCTTGTATGTATGTCATCTTTGATGGTCCAAGCAGTCATAAAAAACTATTGGCCAGATGTGATACTTAAGCATTCTGACTGGAAGTATTATGTCAAGTTGTTTGTTATACTTACATAGCACTTTGTTCATGCGAATGAAGGATGCTCGGGCAAATTCTCACTTAAATTAACAATATCTTTCGAATCGAATATGAATTTGCAAGACATTAATTGAATGACGTTTGAATTATGCGCGCTTTGTTTTTTTTAGGAGAATGTTATCTTTAGTTTATTTGTTTTGGTACATATCTGTAGGTAGGTGTATAAAATATATAACTGTTTAGTGAGAGGACGGATGTATTCTTCAAAAAACTTGTTGAAACATTATCACCTTCTTCTATCTATATGGTAAGTACCCAAAGAGACTGTAGATAGACCTGAATACCTTTCACCAAAACCGTGAATACAATAACTATTATGTTTTTACGTTTGCAACTTTTCTTTTTACACTCCTACTACATAGTTTGTATGTTTTCATTTGTTTACGCTCGGATGGATTACGATCAAATTTGGTGCAAGAGTTACATGATCGATTCGAGCGATTCTTTAATCTTTTTATGTACTATATAGTTAAGTTAATAATTTCAGTAAACGTGGTACGTAATACTTAGAGAGTATATACGACGACCGCCACCGTCGTCGTGCAAATATCCGCCGTCAACTTGCAAACTGTTTTCCATTTCCGCATAACTTATGTGAACCAATCGTATCAATTTTGTTTCGTGTTTGTATATAATGAAATCTTCGGAACTAGCTATATTAGCGGCAATATCTACATGTAACGTATTGTCATTTTCTTTGTCTTATACGCGACAAAAGGGACTGTAAATTCAGTTAGTTATGGGAGGTTCACACGCTGAACTAAATTTGCAGAAAGACTTCTTCACTAGAATTAAATAGAGGGCTTATACAGTACCTACAGTAAAGGAAAGGAAGTAGTTTCAGTACTTGTTTGTATACAGATTCCAACTTTATTTATTTTTTTAACGCATTCATACACAAATATTTAGTCAAATTAGCTTATTGTTTTACAATTTAGAATCGATTTGCGAGGACTCTTTTGAAAACAGTCTTTGATAATGGAAGCGTTGCTTTTTCGTGATTGAAAATAACAAAATAAGCTTACTTAAATTATTTTAAGTGGCATTTATGTAATCAGGCAAAAGATGTGGCTTATTTTAAAAAGGTAAGACACACTTCATGTGGTCATCCGTTATATTTGTAGCCCGATTTATTAGTGTTCCCTTTAGACCAGCAAAGGCATACGACGATATTTCGGCGGGACCACGCGCCACCTTGTAAATCGATCTCAGTTATGCATGGACACACGCTCCGCGGCTACTTGCTCGTGTTTACTCTAAACATGCAATGGCGAAATTTCTATTTGGCCTAAAATTACATCGAAGTGTTGGTTAGTGTATGAACATAACTCGCTATTTGCCGAGAACCACGTTACGCGAAAGATTTGTTTATTTATAGATTACAGGTTTTGCTTTAGTTGACCGACATTCACTTTTTAGTGGGTATACCTATAGTAGAAATGGTTTTACTGGTTTTAAGAATAGCAGAAATTAAAATATACCTGCCGTCAACTTAAAATACATTTTAAAATACATACTTTACATTATCCCGACACCAAATATCGAATTTTGAGTATCTCAGTTGTTTATCACATTCGCATTTAATCCTAATCCATACAATTCAACACGGCACCTTCTAATAAAATAACCTCAGCGTATTTAAATTTTCACCTTAGATTTCCGGGCACAGCTCCATGTCCACAGAGAGTGCTACTATTTTTGAAACACAACCGCAGCCCTAATTTCGGAGACACCGCGTCGGCCGCAAATCGTAAAGTCCGCTAAGTTAGTGCTACGGTAACTTGGCTTGCTATACGTGGCTGCCTCACACCGCATCCCATACAAACAAGTACGATATAAAACCCGACTTTTCCGCCTATTTCGTGTTGTAGATTGTTTTAATCTTGTTGCGGTCTTGATAGTCTTTTTTTCGTTTGCAGTTTTTAGGTTAACTATATTCTAAACTGGGCGCATACGCCGCAGTTTATAACGTGGCGAGTTGAAAGTTATTTTTGTTTACAGCCGACATTTAATGCTATATCTACATAATATTGGATCATTAAAGCCCACATTGTTGTTGCGAAGACAATGAAATTTATGAAATTGCTTGAATTGTGTACATATTTATACAGTTTAGAATTTCAATTCTGCGTTGATGGAAGAATAATGTCGCTGGGAATGTAGGGGGAGTCCGTGAGAGTTAAACTGCTTTTTATATAACCCATCATGATATCTTGTCCAATTGGTTTAGATAACCAATTAAACAATAGTGCTATACCTTACTCTAGCAGTAACATTTTTGCATAAATCGTACTTTCAATATAATGTGCAAGTAATATTTTATAAGCATTTAAAAAAATTATGCATCTGGCATGATTTTAACTTGCTACTTTCTGCACACCGGGCAGCGGCTTTAACCGACCAGCTGCGGTCGCCTCGTGCCAGGATCCTAAATATCTAAACTGTATGTTACGTCATGTTGTGATGTCACGTTCATCCATTTGTTCCTCTATTTTAAGTAGGATACAAACCCTAATGGTGAAGTTACATTCAGCACAAAAGTTGTAAAGGATGAACGCTGAATCTTATTTCAACTTCTTATTAATTATTTTTATAGCATTTAGCTATGATTTTTGGTAATTATGATGAATATAGTTCTATATACTGCCCTTATTGTTAATTTATTGCAATAATAGATTCTCTAATATGTGTACAGTTATAGCATTGCTGCTTATTTAATTATTTAATACTACGTACTTAATTTATAACAATTCATAAATACATAGTTGTATCTTGTTTGACACTGTCACTATTTCTAATTTATTGTAATAATAGATTCTTTATGCATACAATTACGGCATTGATGCCTTTTTAATTACCTATTTACTTAATACAAATTTATATAAATGTAAAATCAATACCGTTTTAACCTGTTGCTCATTTTCTGATAAATCATATAACAGGTCTGATCTTCATTTGGCAACTATCTATCATTTAATTTCGAGACATCACAATTTAATCGAAAGCTAAACACAGGTATACCTACTAGTATTTTAAAATGAACTCACCTCATAACTGCTTCAATCTGATGGATCCCTAAACCGAATCACGGTGCACTACTGTCCCTTGAATGTTGATTATCGCCTATATGAAATGCATAAAAAATTAACCAACAGAAACCGAAGATGTTAGAATATAAAAAAAATATTGTAGGTACTAATAGATGGTTCAACTTACCTGTCAAACTTATCTTTTCCATGTCTAATTCGGTTTTTGGTGATAGTGATCATTGTACCAAAATCATTATTGTGTTTTCTGTGTCCTTTTATGCGTAAATTTAGTAAAAAAATTAAATAGTTCAAATACTTTTAGCGCGCCCAAGCGCAGAAAAACATGGCTTCCGCAATTGTTTTCAGTAAGAATTAGACTATGTGATCACTCTTCATAAAAATGTAAGTCAAAGTGTTTTACATATTAATTAATTTACTTTGTTTCATAGTGTTTTTTCTAATCCAGTAATGATATTACATTTGATAAAGAGTTAGTGCTATAATTATAACTATTGAGAGTAGAGAGAATAAAGGTTATGAGCATAAGTCCTGCCCAATTATTCTTGAATTAACTGTTATTTTAGACAAACCCATCTCACTGTACAGATACCAGCTTCCCCAAGGACCACTGGGTACTTGTCGTGGCTCTTCAGTAGGCATCCTCACTGTCTATGCTGCAGTTTGGCAGATAGATTGTCTTATGTCCCTCATCTCAATTCATAAGTATCTATTGATCCTGGTAAGCATCTCAATAGATAGGAATATAATATATCCATAATGTGAGATCATCTTTTGTTACATTGTGATACCCTATTTATATTGCTATTTAAAACTAAATTACACACACATCTTACAAACACAACAAAGTTACATATAGCCAAATATAAAAAATACATTAGTACTCTTTCTCTAATTTTTTTATTAATTTTAATGCTTATTGATCTAAAATATGTGCTAAGATATGTTATGTATATTAAATAATGACATTAAAATATTGTTAAAGACAAAAACAACCAAATCATTTTGTTTCTCTAGATATATAGATGGATAGATAGATACTAGATACTATAGGAAATCGAGGTGAAAAACTTCAGTGTAAACTCCCTCACAACATTCAACATTCATCCTCTACAACATATTTAAAAATCTGCTTTCTAGGTGTATTATCAATTCTCCAGGCAATTCGCCTACAATTAAATTGTGCTATTGATAAAATCGTCAACTTTTTCACCAAATTGAGGGCCCGTTATCTGTGACAAAGTACGTCACGACAGCTTTCGTGTCAATTATACTTAGTGCAAAGGGCACTAGTCACTTCACTGCCATTACACCTGAATACTTAATTGGATTCGTTAACGGTTATTGATCTCCAGTAGGAAAATAAGGAATAATTAATTACAATGATCACGGCTACAAATAACCCCTTTGTTTATAATGACACGCCATCTAATAACTCTGTACACTATTTGTATGAAACATATTTAAAGTTGATGTTGTACACCTCTGCCATATCCTTCTGGGTAATATTAGCGTGATGCTATGTTATAATTAAAGTGCGGGTAACATCAGAGCTGCTGGTAAGGTAAGTAGATTGACAGGTTTTGTATCACTTCTTAGACCAAATACAACATCACTTGGACATTCAAAATGTACTGGGACTCGGAACAGGGCTAATGTTGTGAGAGCATCAAAAGACGCAAGTATGGTATAGCATGCTTGATAGCTATTTCATGTTTACTTGCACCTCCAGCGCGGAGCGAAACGATCAATGGGAGCCACGGGCCGAAGAGGGTCCGTAGTATAATACAAAATACTGACTCCGGCCGAGGTTAGGGTCATCGAATAAGTAATGTCAATACTATGTGCATTGAAGACCTACTATAGACATTACCTTCGTAATATTTGCCAATTAAAGTGGCGATTTATTTTATTTTAGTAGGCTTATTAAGACTTCGATAAATTATTAACAATGACCTTGAAAAAATCGCTGGGATGTGGTTTATCACGTAACAATGTATAACTACGTGAAATATACTGATTATATAAAGATGAAGAAAGAGTGATTATTATTTTTACTGACTGAAATAAAAAAAATACTTCAATTTAAAAAGCTTTTATTTTTATCTATCTCACTCACCAACCTACCTATAACTCCTGAAACGTATAACGTTTATTTTGAAATCAAGAACTTAACCAAAAACAAAAATACTGTACTCAACCTCTCAGAAAATAGCGCGAACTAAATCTGCTTTACCTCCCTTCGTCCCGGTGTCACTTTGAGAACATTTTCGGTACGTGTTCTTTGTATCCAAATATAGTCTGAACCCGGAGGTACAATCTCATCAGACATCATCCATTTCTCTGGAACCTATTTGTAAGCAATAAAGAATGCAAATTGGAGAATCCAATTTGTACTACAAAACGTTGTGTTTAAATATGCAACAGGGGCTTTGAAAAAATTGCTGCAGTACCCTGAAGGGGCGCATACTGGGGTCATTTCGATGTAGGGTTGAAAAAACTGGATTTATAGCGACATTATCATTTATGTGTCGGGTATTGATATGCAAATATTATTAGTATTTTTGGTGGGACATAAAGTGTAGGATTCATTGTCGCGTGTCCTGAAGTACTTTGCGCCTAAAATATACAGGTATGAGCATGTTATCGTGGAACATTTTTGTGATTGTAGATAGTGTATATGTTATAGGATCGTAGTACATATTCGAATTTGTTTTGAGATTCTAGCTTGCTACTTTGGGAAACAAATAGTGGAAAGCTCTTTGTACACATTGATTTTTGGTCTTAATACAATCATCAAACACAACTAGAGCTAGCCTTCCATCCTAAAACGGTATCACTATCTATACTAATATTATAAAGCTAAATAAATCGTTTGATTGAACGTGCTTATCTCAAGAACAAGATTTAGGTCCGAAATATATTTTTTCTTGGATAGTGAATTTTAGAAGAAAGCGATAACAACGCGCTACAACCGAAAGAAGCAAAGCAGCAACGTTATATATTTCAAAAAACGGAGAAAATCGCCACGGGATCAGAGAAGTAAAGTGTGTCGCGGTCTTCTTCTTCGTCGTGTCGATGGCCGAGTCAAATTTTATTTTGACTTGCAATCGTGGTGAAAGGATTAGCCAATTCGCTTTGGAGAACTCGCGAATTGCCCAGGGTGCGCCGGACGTAGGAAATCGTTGTGTACGTCACTCGGGGAGGCTACTTTCATGCATGTTGCGGTTAAAACCGTGGTTAATAATACCGAATTTCACGCGGACGAAGTCGCGGGTAGTAGTTTGTCATTAAGGGTAGACTCCCGAACGCCGTGTTTTCATACAAACGTAATATTGGTTTAACTGTAATATTATAAAGTTTTTATCTACTTTTAGAGACAAATCATATACAAAACACTCAAATTCATGATTGTTCGTGGCCATTTCGTCAAGATTGTTTGGATCATTAATTGAGTTACATACAAACAGAAAAAATTAAATAATAATCTTAAAAAAAATGGGCGTCAACAAACATGCATTTTAGTGTTTTAGATATGATTTGCCTATAACAATAGACATATTTGAAATTACTGGCACATGAGGCAAAGCACCGTAGTCCTCAGCTGCAGCGACGCATCTATAATCTGCTTTTGTGGATTGTTGATGTCCATGGGCTGTACTCCACTTACCATCAGGTGGACTACATGTTCGTTCGCTGTGGGCGTAGGTAGTATAAAAAAAAAATATTTTCGCTCATTCAAAGAGTAATAATTTCCCTTTGCCACTTCTCCTAACAATCACATGTTAGGACAAGTGGCATGCAGGTTTGATAGACTTGATAGATGGTGTGATGCCAATCGATGAGGTGAATGACTTGTAAACAAAGGTTTGCTTGGCATTGAAGGGATTGAAGATTTGTGATATTACTATAAGTATGTACCCTAGGTGCTGAAGGAATATTAAAACGAGTTTTTATATGACTCATTGGTCTAGTGGTTAGAATTAGCGGCCTATCACCGCGAGTAGAGTTTGATTTCCGGGTCGGAACAAAAGTGTTGTTTGGGATTGTTTGGTAAGGAAATTCTAAATATCAGCTGTGTGTGTGGGTGTTTTTTTTTTTTAGGAATAGGAACTAGGAATAACTCCTGTGTCGCGGGGTGTTCACAAACATACATTTCACACACACAAAGCACACCCAGAGTCAGAACAAATCTTTGCGAATCACACAAAGATTTGTCCCATGTGGGGATCGAACCCACAACACCAGCGTAGTTGAAAGCGGCGAGGCGACCGCTTTAACCGCTACGCCTACCGTGCACTCAAATAAATCGTGTTAAACATCTATGCCACACCCTTCTGTCTAGGTAATATAGGCGTGATTGTATATTATGTTGGATGTTATATTAGACGGTTCGCTTCTTGCCACTGGACCTATAAATTAGCCGCCCTGCTATCCTCATTTACGAAATCCATAGTACCTACCTTCGAATAACTGATAAAGCTGTGTAATTGCACTAATTGCTATACAGACACTCGATGGTGATAGAGCTCTTGTGAACAAGCTCGTGGGCACACAACAAGCACTAGCGTCTCACCTGTAAGCTGCCACCAAAAAGTAGTGCTTGCACAAATGTATTCCGGTTCGATGGTGAGATCAGGCCCTGAAATAAGTAAGGTAATTTACCACTTGCCACCAGGTGTAAGTACCACGCGTCCGTTCGCTACTGTTTCTTCTCGCAATGCACTGTATTCAAAGAATTAAATAGCGACTTTTACAATGTCACGATTTTGCTCAGCCAAAGAGAACTAATTTCTTACTTAGCGAGCCCCTATCATGCAATCTATCAAAGACTGGATATAGTAATATGGTGACACAAATTGATGAGGTGAACGACTGGCAAACAAAGTTTTGCTTACGTTTGAGGGCTTGTAGACTTGTGACTGGTTTATTATTTTATTATGTTGGCGCTGATAGAAATAAAGATGAAAAAGCGTTTAATAGCTCTTACAAAATGTTTTCATGTTTCAGTACTTTCATTTAATATCGTCATAATGTACGTCTATGCCTCGAATACGCCCGGACCCTTTCTTCCCGTAGGCTCATTCTAAATAATTATTTGGCACGGGAGGATAGGGGTCAAGAGTTCAAGGGCCAATTAAACTACCCCTGTCATTCACACAACAATTTGAACATGTTGCAATTGTTTGCAAGGATTTGGTATGTAGATACTTAAACGGGTACGAAAATCAAAATTTCACTCACGGAATTACCTACATCGGATATGGAAAACATGCATTTTTATCCTTTTTTGTCAAAAACTATTTTTAATCAAATTTGATTTTATGCCGGAAGAAGTAGATTTTTTGATGGGTTTAACGGAGTCTGCCATTAGTCAGGAGATGATTGTAATATAAATTTAGGAGTTCTCCCTATTTCAGGGAACGTAATTATAATATACGTAGGTATAAATCATACATCAGCACACGTCGAACTTAAATGATACAGGTGTATTATCATGTTATGTGATTGTAGACAAATTGTTTAGTGTCAAACACCTTATAAAACCAGATTCTAGACGGTTACAATAAAACCAGAAAAATGGATGTTTCGTGCCAAAGTGGCCGGTAGCCAAATGGTTATTGCGCATATAAATCGAACTCTGTGGCACTCGTGGTCAAGCAACGCTACGCAGGCTGACCGCTGGATGGATGAATGTTGTTTATGTTATGAGTGGTCTGGAGGCCTATGCAGCCAATAAGAGCCTGTCACATTATTCATAGGTTCTTTTCATGACACTAGTAATATGCTAGTAGCGACTACAGCAAAGCCACTATAATGACGATTCCAGTAAGAAGCCAAGTCGTAACTATATAGGTACTTGTATACTTCTTCTTCATTCGAGTCGGACGGCATAGTCAAATTTTATTAGCCCAATATGTGGCTACATGAACAGCACTTTCGTCCGCATTCAGCTTTAATTAATTTACTTGTATTGAGAGTCGTTTACATAACGCGTGACGGTTAGGTCAGCTAAAATCGATATTGAATTAATGGGTCTTGCTATGACCGTGGCATGAATATATAAGTATGATATACATCGCGCACGGAAACAGGAAAACTCTTTTTATGAGTGGTTTCATTGACAGGCCGACTGCGGTAAACATTGCATGGAAAAATTATTTCATTATAGAATTATTAACATTTTTCAAGCATGGTGTATGTGTTCATTATTATTGATACCTCGCCTTTCGACATGCCTCGAACTAGATGAAGGTTTACAACGACATTACGAATGTCTGGTGGTAATAAATCAACTCAAAGAGGTTGGATAGGTTCCTATTTAAAATAGGTACAAATGGATGAACGTGACGTCACTTACTGACGTAACATAGAGTTGAGAAATTTAGGATCCCGGCAAGAGGCGACCGTAGCTTAGTAGTTAAAGCGGCTGCTCGGGGTGCAGAAAGTCGCAGGTTCAAATCCTGCCGGTCCCATAATTTTCAACTATTTATTAGTATAATTTGCTTAAAAATCAATAGGTTCACTTTTTAGACTTATCTCTGCATCAACTGAAGGTACTATTAGTATACCCAGGGTATTTTTTTTGGTAAGACATGCTCATACTCACTATTACAGCAGAAGCAATGAATACCAATATTTTCGAGTTATTTGAGAAATACTGAGTATAATATCTGAACAAGTAGTTTCGTTCTATTAGTAGAATTTAAGTGACGGATATTACGGTTGATTGTGCTAAATAGTGTGCTTGCAGTAAGTACTGCATCTGTTTCGGGGAAAACGAAATACCTACTGTAATTACTTGGGAATTTTCACAATAACGCACCTTTTATGATAAGCTGGATTACAAAATTGATTAGTTCGTGATATGATAACATATATTATAATTGACCATAAGGTTCACTTTAACGAAAATTTTAGACAAATTTTTCGAAAGGTCTGTCACAATGTGTAGCCTTGTTGTATTTTTTTGTGAGCGTAATAGTCTAATCATTAATTTTTTTCATGAATACAGAAATCGTGCCCTAGACAACCTTGATAACAAAAGTTAGATGGTAAAACGAGCCTTCCAAAAATATGTTTTTAGCATTTACATCGAAAATATAACCAAGAAAAACTTTATCTTCATATAGGCAGCAATAAAAACGGTCGTGAAACAAACGTTGAGATAAGTGGAATTTGTATGGGTCACTGAGCAGATGTAATAGAAAATTCTGCAACTTATAGATACATCGCAAACACGTGTAAAAGCTGATGTTACTACATCACATATTTAGCAAAGCGTGACCCTTGCCATTTGACACACGATCTGGACAAAGAAGAGCCGCTCGTATATCACAAAACAAATAATAAGATCCGATTCTCGGACCCGAACATCATTCTTCAGACGTAGTACTGAAGTGAAAGATAAAACAAAAAGAAATAGGTTTATTGTTCCACCGAGATCGAAAGTAGGGAATCCTTTTAAAGGCGCGGAAGAAACGACACCGTTTTGTCAAAACCTTTTCCGCCTTTTCCGGGTCGAGGTGGTGAAAATTTTATGCGGTCTGTGCGTTGCCACTTAAATCCGTTTCTTGCATATTGTATACTGATCTCACAGCCAGGTGTTGGTTTAAAAGTCTTTATACAGAGCCCTGACTTATTTAGCAGCGCTTAGATAATTTAACAAATGCTACGTTAAAGTCTGCTACGGCAAAGCTACAAAATTAGAAATATAAAATAAATAGAGCTATTTGGCTTTTTCCTTCGCTTGTGACTTTTGAATTGCGGGCTTATCCAAGTGAACGTCTAAAATTAGGGGACAAACTGTGTAATCAATTATATTTAAATTAAATGACCTCACTAAAATGAGCTATATCAAGCCATATTGTATAGTTCTGTGTGAGAACAGTCAAATTTAAAACTGAAAACCACCATCATTACCTATATTATTTGCAATATACGACGTTTACTGTAGATATTTCTAACTTTCTGATATCGACCTCTCTGATCCTTTAGAAAGTTACAAAACCATTAAGAAAACCTTACATAACCAAATGTATTCACACTTGTAATCTGATACTCAAATAGGGACTAAAAACTCTTGAAAGGCCTTTGATAAAGTAACCTGAGGCACGAAGAATTCGTATCTATAGCTCGTCAGTCCCTCGCGTTAGTTCAAACAAATCACGAATAAAGGGCCAAGTTCATCTCATTAATGTCAGTAGACGCATTTAATTAAAATTCACCCCTCCTACTCTGACTTTATCTTAGCGGGGTTTTTCGATCTTGTTATTAGCACATTCCTTGCTGAGATAGCGTCTTTCACCCCTAAGCAGCAAATTGTTGGATGAAATATTAACCTTGTTTTATTTGATAATAGTTTTGTTAACGACGGATTAAGAGCTTGGCGGCTGTTTTGATTACTTGGTTGTGTAATGATTTCGTAATCTCTTCCTCGTGGCAAATTTTGTCAAGTAAATATTGCTTTTGAATTTCTGTGTATCTGAAATTCAAGTCTGAATGGTAAAATTCACATATTTACCAAGAATAATCTAATAACTTTATTTGTAGTTTTATAGTTTGTGTGCTGTGTGATCATTCATAAGAAATATTTTTATTGGATATAATATAATTACAATCCAGCCTTCACTGGTTGTACTGTGTCACTGGGATCAGCAGCAGAAAAGCCATTCGCTACATAACTTCATTTGTATAGGACAATGATAAATAGCTGTCCCATTTTACAAGCCTTGCATACCCATAGCCCTATTTACAAGACATATGGCATCGCTTAAAAATTGAGGTCGCCACATAATCCTTGGTTGCGTTTTCTGTGATTATGCGGGTAGAAGCTAGATTGATGACGTCGACCAAACAACGGATGGCCGCACGGACTTAACCCCCAAATCCGAGGATTATTTCCCATAAAATAGCAATCGTGTTAGTCTTTTAAAAAAGATGTAGGTTAGTTATGTAGTATCTCATTGATTTTTATATAGCATTTAGCCATGCTTTGCAATCTAATGCTAAGAAACAGTCGAAAAAATGTTTGGACATGACGCGGGGCTTGAACCCGCGACCTAAGGAATCCGTCCTGTCGCTCTCCCATCTGAGTTATCCAAGCCACATTCCCAAAATCACGAATCTTTGACTGGATGAACGTCTTTCGAAACGTCTCGTGTCATCTATCGTACCTACATATTAGTAGGTAGATAGGGCGGAATTCTAAGGGCGCGGGTTCAAGCCCCGCTTCATGCCCAAATTTTTTTTTGACTGTTTCTTAGTATTAGGCGATTCTCACACTGCCCCGCATGATGCAGCGTAGCGCGTGGATGCGTGTTCTTCCGTTGCTTGTAAGTATCTCCGTTTGTATGGAAAACACGCACAGTCTAACGCACAGAAAATGCATCCACGCGCGTTCATGCGGATCACGCGCATACACGCGGAGAAACATGCACCCCCGCGCGTAGGTGCGGGGCGAGACGCAAGGTATGGCGCTCCGAATCCCGCAGTGCCGCGCGAGATTTTGAATTTTTTAGTACTGCACGACCACCACAGAGAACGGCGAATAAATAAATGAGAGCCGCCGTGCGTGAATCTACAAAACGCACCTACGCGCGTGAGTGCGCAAAAAACCCGCACGATGATGCAGATCTGCACTCCCGCAGGAACGCGCGTAGGTGCGTCGACACGCAATATGCAGCATGATGCAGTGTGGCAGTGTGAAAATCGCCTTAGTTATTACATAACTTGTTTGGTATCGTAATATTACTTATAATATATTAATATTAAAATAATGAAAATGAAAACTTGGTAAATATTTGATTATGTCTGTTATTCTGTTAAGAAAAGGATAATAATTAATTATTATAGTTAATTAATTAGTATAGATATTCAGTTTCTTAAAAAACCCTTTTTATTTTTTACTTTGGCACTATCTGGAAATTCGGACGATCATTTGTTTCAGGTATACAGTAAATAAATATTAATTATGAAAAAATACTTTACGCTCTTTAATTTTTCCACCACTTCCTCTGGTCCGATTGAGCTGAAAATTGTCATATATTTTTGTGTACACCCAGGCAATGCCAGCCCGAGGCCAGATTTTGTTTCCTACTTCGGCATACCTTTATGAACCCCTTTTCACTGCTTGACCGTGTAATTTCACACACAAAAGTGTACAGTAATGACAGGCTCTTAACTTCTGGAAATATTCATACACACAAATACTAAATAGAGCTCCTAAATCTTAAGTACTTGACATTTCGGTGAATGCAACCTAGTCTTAACGTCAAGTATACCTACTGAAACATAAATGAAAAAAAAACCTTCAACCACCTGAAAACAAAAAGGGGATAGAAACGTCAAGCCTTATTTGGAGTAGGCTAATAGGACTAATTTTCTATTCGCCATTAGTAGTTCTCGTACGTCAGAAGCGGGTAAGGGTGGGATTATACCAGCCGCCTCTTAAGCCTTACAAACGTCGGCGTCGTTCCAAATCGGCGTTATTTAGCAACGCGCCGCCGAGCCTGTCTAATTAAGCAGCTCCCTAACTTTTGTTGACATCGTAACTCGGGCATACGTGGGCTCTAAGCAGACAGATTGTTTGGACAGACGATAGGTATAAACGGATTTGGGAGGATGAACAACTTTGTTGTGAGAATTCGCTTTGACTAAAAAGGCAGGCGTTTGAGACCGTTGGTAATTGAATAAGTACCCTAATAGTACTGTTCTTTGGTAGACTTAGTAGTGCTTGCCTAAACTATGTTCTTATTCGAAGGTGAAGTTAGTCTCTGAAATTTATTAGCACAAGAGATGGTAATGGTACTTAGCGCTATAATTATATCTATGCAGTCCACCGAATAGTAGCTTGCATTTCTCTGTATGTGTATACTTATAGGTGTGTTAATCATAACAGGTACAAGCTGTACATTTCGTAAAACCAATATGTAGCATCCTTGTCTATCTGTAAGTCCCTGGTCTATTTGGCTCTTTTTTGCCAGATAAAAATGTAAAATTTAAGAAAATAATTAACCAGCACTTATCTATCCAAAACCTTATTGAGCAAGAAAATATTCCTTGACATTAATATGAAAAACTCATTGTAATTCTCTTTGTTCTTAAGTGTTCCATTTCCAAACAGCGACATATGTCTATCCGGTCTATAACGTATTTCTAAAGCGCAATAAAAACGACTCGCAGACTTCATAATTAATTGAAGACTAATTATTGGCAGCAAAGTTTTTATACAAGTCGATGTTAAAAGACTTCGTTAAGTTTTTTCATTATTAATATCAAGCTGAGAATATTGGGTCACGGTTTACAGGTAGTTTTGATAAAGAAAAATAAAGATAATATTTTTCTGATGAAAAGATTTTGTAAGTTTACTAAGTTAATTATGTTTTTAAGTGTTTTATTTACGTATATAGGCCGACGGACACCGCCTATAAAAGCTTCGCGGCGCGGCCTGCGCGTAGCAGACGTAGCAGGCAAAATGGTGGGACGCTCTACGAGTTTTTAGCTGAGAGAAAAAAAATATACCGCGTGTCTATACACCTACTTTATTTTCACAATATAGTACATAATATTGTGAAAATAAAGTAGGTGATTGTGTGTTTGATGTGATGGTAAAGAGTTAAGTATATAAGTATAGAGACGGTCACATAGAAACGTTAAAAACGAAACATCAGCCTGTAAATTAATAAAAAAAATTATCCGATGAATTGTGGTGTACAATCCTCATCCTATCAAACTCGGTTAGAAAGAAAATATATAAACGCTAATAAATGAACTACAACAAGTCGTATCGCAACATAATATAGTAAGAACGCTAAGTTTTTATTTTTCAAATTCCACACAAATGAACAGTTTACAGCAAAGGTTTATTTAAAAAAAATCACTACCACTGTTAGTTTACTACCAAACATCACATCAGCAAAATTCCGTAATAATCAAACAGTCTACACACGACCGGTCAAATAGTTTGAATCGAATGGTTGCTAAATTTTTATTAGGGAGCAGAGTTCTGTTGATACAAAAACCTATATCAGGGACGTTGGGCCCGGGGGTGCTCTTAACCTATTTTCATTTCATTCGTGTTTTATTCCTCAAAGCGATGCGATGAGCGCGCTGCGGCCCGCTGTGGTTTTCAATTTACTAGCTTTCAACACTGAAGTTTCTTCATCTACTTACGTGTTTGCTACAATTACTGTCGCGGTTTTTGTTTGTTTAATTAGTTTTGAGGCGAACGTTTCTTGCCTGAACGTTTTTGGTGTCGTATTTTAGCTTCCGTGTTATGTTTATAAGTTAAGAGTTATGCGTTAAATTTTATCGTGGCTTGTGCTGTTTTTTTTTTATTTCGAGGCCAACAGGAAAAGGCAAGCGAGGAATAATGCTCAAATTCCAGTAGCGCAACCATCTCTTCCTTCTTCTTGCACCTGCAAGGAAAATAAATAGGAGGTTTTGCTCATATTAAGCACATCGAGAATTCATAAAAATCATAAGCGACGATCGAACGTTAACTAGATGGGGATCAGCTATATCTGCAATTTATTCAGCAATACAATTTTTGTTCTAGGTGCCTAGTACGAATTCGAATACGTTTATACGGTATCCGGTATCCGGCCAAACTACAATCCATTTCATCTCTAGTAATAACTTTCTGAAGTTCTAAAACAAAAAAAAATTCTCAACTTGTTGCTATATACCATTTAAATCAAGCACAAGCAATTGTCTGATACAACAATATGAACAAGAACACTACCACATACTGCGATAATCTGCATCGAATATCTATTACCGTTTGTAAACACAAAGCTTGGCGAGCCTCCGCAGAGGTTCGATCAATGCAGTGTTGGACGAGCACTTATACTAAGCCCTTTGCATTACATACGTAGGTATATTCCTGCAAAATTGCATTACTGACAATAGCTTGTTAATTTTATAAGGCTTTAGTAACACAGTACCAATTAACAAGTACATAAACTGCGATAATCTGCCTCGAATATCTATCATCGGGTGTAAACACAAAGCTTGGCGAGGTCCGCGGAGGCTTTCTCAATGCAGTACTCGAAGAGCTCTTGTATACAGCCCCTTTGAATTACACACATATATTTCTGCATAATTTCGTAACAGTCAATAGCTTGTTTAGTCTATAAGGCTTTAGTAACACAATATTAATCAACAAGGATGCAAAATGCGATAACCTGCATCAAATAGGGTACACCGAGGCGAATCGGATCAATGGGTGAATCGGATCAAAATAAGAGATTTGTAAATATTTTAAATAACGCAATAAAAAGGAACGAATGCGTCTTGGGTCTTACGACCCGCACCCTTCCCGCACCTCCCGCCAATGGCAATGTTTTGTTTCGACTAGTACATCAGTGCCGGCGCGTCTCACCAGTGAGTTAGTTTTTGTGTGTGGTAGAATTTTGGTGCTCATCTAAGGTACGTACTTATTATTTATTTATGTAATTCAAAGGATTTGTGTCAAAATGTTGAATTATTTGCTTTATATTGATTGAGAGGGGGACTATTTTAGAAAACATTTTAGTTTTAAAGCACAATGTTATAGGTTAATGTAGAAAATATTTATTTCAAAAGTCTTTAACATAGGGTTATTCGGATCGGGTCATCGAGGGTGAATCGGATCACTTTTTCATAAAATTTTATTTTATATTTAATGTTAATTATGCATTTTATTTCTTCATAGATGGTTCGCACGTACAAAAAAAAGACCAATGCAGGAGAATGGTCTCAAGAAAAAACGAGGAAAGCTGCAAATAAAGTAAAAGAGGTTAAAAAGTTAACCTTACGTCGAGCTGCTGAGATTTATGATTTACCATACATGAGTTTACAAAGAAGAGTCTCTTTTTCCAGAGGTGTCCTTAAGACTTTGATATCACCTCAGAGTAAGATTAATCTTCTAAAGAAAGATGCTAAGAATGAACATAAGACAAACAAAAAAATTTTGGAAAAAAAGAAGAAGACTGAAGATAAAGAAAATGTAAAGAAAAAAATTAGGGTACGCCTGGAAAAAAAGCCAAAGGTTCGTCTGCAAAACAGAGAGATTGGCATTGTATTTACTGCTCAGAACAGTTCATTCATCCACCACCAGAGGATTGGATTCAGTGCCATGCCCGTGAGGAATGGTAACACGAAAAATGTGCTGATACGGGAGGGAAAAAAGGTCCTTATACATATATATGTGATTTATGTGCTAGTAATTAAGATTGATCATATTACATATTATTCAACTTTTATAAATGATTCCAAAGATTATAAGTCTTAAGAAAACTTTATTTAAGTTATTTTATGGATGATCCCATTCGCCCCGAGAATTGGGGTGAGTCGGATATTTCTGCCTTTTATGTTTTCTTTTATATTAAGTGTGTAGCTGGATTGTTACTGATTACCATTTTATCAATAAAAGTTATATAAATTATATTTTACTTGTAATATTTAAAGCAAATTTTAGCTTTGCTATGCATTTATTTTTATGTAATATTAAAGTTGAAAAATTAAGAATCCAGCAGGAAAACCAAGTAATGGTTCGTCTAGCTTCGGCTGGCACAAAAGAGTTGAGAAATTTCGAGTCCGGCAGCATGCGAATCCATAGCTGAATTGGCAAAGCACTTGGGGCGTATACCCAAGAGGTGCAGGTTCGAGTCCTGCTGGATTCTTAATTTTTCAACTTTAATATTACATAAAAATTATATTTTAGTATGAATTTTGAATCCTCAAACAAAAATTGATCCGATTCGCCTCGGTGTACCCTAATATGTATTATTGTGTGTAAACACAAATCTCGAGCCTCCGTAGAGGTCCGATCGATGCAGTGTTTGATCTACTCTAGTAGCCCTTGGCATTACACACGTATATGCTTGTATAATTTTATTACTGCCAATAGCTGGTTATTTACTGAGGCTTTATTAACACAATACAAATCAACAAGGACACTATCTGTGATAATCCGCATCGAATGTCTATTATCGGATGTAAACACAAAGCTTGGTGAGCCTCCGGAGAGGTCCGATTTATGCAGATGCATCTATGTATAATTATATGTATCAATCTTGCATAATTGCATAACTGACAATAGGTGGTTATTCAATGAGGCTTTATTAGCACAATACAAATCAACAAGGACACAAACACAAACTGCTTTCATCTGCATCGAATATCTATTATGGGTGTAAGCACCATTAAGCATGGCTAGCTCCGCAGAGTTCCAATCGATGTTATGTTTGTCGAGGGTTTGAGAAATGTGCCAGGCATTACACGTATCTATTTCTACACGTATCAAATGTTGGGTGTTAATGTGCATGGTTTGCTTATTTCACGGTAATCAATTAGGTCAAAAATGATCCTAAGGAGATATATGAGATATTATGATACCTATATCTACTGATTGGCTTCTATGATGGCCTCTTATATTAATCTTTTGTATAAGTCTTATTTTGATAGCCATAAAAATTTAATCATAAGGATTATCCTAAAAATAAAAGTTTTATGACCTCTACATACGTCTTCTTTTAAAAAAAGTACTATATAGAACAGGTAACAACATTATTACCTGCATAAACATAAACATTTTACCCACACGACAAATCTAAAATCACGTTGGCAATGCCCGTACAACCCAATATCAAAGAAGAGCCCACAAAATTTAATGCCGATCGCGAATTACTAAACCGCATTATCACCAAATTTTTCATTACTCAAAGCAATTCCACGCAAAGGGACGCTCGAGTAACTCAATAACAGACGACAAAAGCCATTTGAGTATAAAATCCGCCAATTATACGCAACCCACTCGCCAGAACACCGATATTCGGAACGGATCACAATTAAATGCCCTCCCAGCCATTTCTTCAAAGTAAAGGGATGATTTTAATTTAAACCTGGCCCTTCGAGTTCCATATCTGGCTATCGTTATTAGCACATTCTAGTGGATCAGATTTGTACACCCCGCGGTTGGGACGATGGGACGATGGGGCGGCTTTTGAGAACCACATTAACGATTAGTCCTTTTTACAGCATAATCGTATTCAGTTTTGCGAGGGCAAAGGGGCTAACGTAAATCAAAGAGGGACTCCGTACGGTCGCCAGCCTACAGGAATTTCGCTCGCCCGATTAGCAACGGACTGCTCTAATATAAATTAAATCAAACGGAACGTTGAATCTGTAGAAATTCGAAGTGAACTAATAGCCAGATAATATTAATACTGTTAAGTTTATTCTCAATATTATTTGCTTGAAGATATTGAATCAAAGCTGCAGCCTGCCAGCTGCTACAAGCGCATAATTGAATAGAATTTTTATTAAAGAAAGATTTGTATTGCAAAATATATTTTACCATCTGGAACATTTAAGCTTAATTATAAAAATAATTATAGTATAGAAAATCTGAAATATTTAATGAAATCGGCGTGAATTCAGATGGGTGATACTGAGAAATACAGTAAATACGGCGGGTCTACATATTTTTTTTAAATAATAATAAAAAGGTCTATCTGTCTGTTTGTATTGACTAATCTTCAAAACGGCTGTACTGATTTTGATATAATTTTAGAAGCAGGTTGCAGAAAGCAAGGCTTACAAGGCGCGTAATATAGACTTTTATTTACCGATGTGTGGAGTAGCTACTGCGCAGATGAAACTGCGGGAAAACGTAAGTTTGTTTGTTTGATAGCGCTAATCACGGGAACTACTGGTCGGATTTTGATATATGATTTTCGTGTTTGATAGTCTAATTTATATGCAAGATGTAAAGATATTTAATATCTTAAAATCTTGCTATTAAATTAGACTATCAAACACAAAAACCATATATCAAAATCCGACCAGTAGTTTCAGATTAAGCTACAAACATGACAAAATCTATTTCGCACTCGTTATGTTATATTAACTCCTCAAGTCTTTACAAAATGATATCCGACCATATAAATAACAGAATAGTGGCATTCCGTGATCCATTTAAAAAAATGCTTGCGCATTCGAGCCCTTTTTCTTCCAACACCTTACAACACACCAGAGAGGTCAAAATTCGACAAGCCAAATTGAATTGGGAAAACAAACATTTCGCCCGGAAAACATTCTAAAGCACTTTAACGTTATTATCCCAAGACATCAAGTCACATTAAATTCTTTATTCATTTTATTTTTGCGGGGTCACGAGCTCACGGCCGGAATTCCTGCAATGTCTTTGATCTAAGTCAGACGAGAAAAAAAACATGAACGAAAATGCACTTCAACTGTCTTCATAAAGGGGGGAAAATATAATTTATTCACGAGATAATTTTCTCCTCCCTTTTAAGGATAGACGTCGTTTGAAGTAGGGTGGGCACGAATGAATGTTTGCACTGAGCCCGGCTTAGGCTGCACTATGCTCTCCCGGGAAGACTTTGTTCTGTCTGTTCAACGCTATTTTTTTATGTATCGCCATTTTAATATTCAAGATCGTAAACAGTGGCAGTGTTCTGGGCCTTTTCGAGAATTACATGGGTCAACGTGAAAGTGTGGGGGCTTAGCGCTTGCGCTCGGAAATAATATATTATTTTCATTGAATAGAGCCCGTGGATGTTTGGGGTTAAATATAAACGATTTTGTCCCCGTTTGAGTATTATTTTATTTATTTATTCAAACTTCATATACAAGATTTGTATACAAGGCGGACTTAATGCCATAGGCATTCTCTACCAGTCTACCTTTGGGTGATGCAGAGATTAACAAGGCAGGTGAAGTTATAAAATATAGCGTTTGATTTGAAATAAAAGGTCCTAACAATCAATAGTTACAATTAATTAATACATAATGAAAATATGTGTGTATTATGCATATATATATATATATGCATAATATCTACATAACAAAATACTTAAATATAAGTAAATATTTAATAAATAAAATATATATAAACAAATGAAATGATTAGGATGTTTGATGTAGGATGACCAAAAATAAAATATTCGAAGTCGTCGTCGATCGTTTGGTGTAATAAAAATCTTAGGAAGATTGCTCAAAATAATGTTGAGTGCAAAGTTATTGTAAAAAGAATAACACATTTGGCAGTAACAACTGCAGGTAAAATGCAGTCCGTCTAATTATGTAGAACCTAACGGACATAATTTTGCTTAACAGTTCGATATTTGATAAGAACATTTTTGACAAAATTATTTGAATTTTTCGTGTAGGTAATAAATGAATGTATAACTTAAAGTCGACAAATATTTTATTTCTCTTTAAAACAGATTAACATTACTTTTAACAAAGCAATAATAAATATCATCCTGTCTGCAAATAATTTAACATTTCATTGATTACTATATATTATTATAGTCTCTTTAGCAGTTTTATATTGTGTAAAATCAATATTATTATTTAAGCAGCAAGCTGTCTCTTGTAATAGTTAGTGTCGCCGCACACCAAGCCCCAATTAAAACTTAACTAACTCCTTAATCCGCATTTTTCTTAAACCCTTATTTCGACATCTCTCTCATTCAATGGGAAAGAGAGATCGAAAACCATAGCTCAACTTTAAACGTTTGTTTATCACCTTGGTATAATTAGGGCTAAGTTGCCTGCGTTTTGGTGCAAGCCATTGCTTGCAGCCCCAAAGCGTGACTACCATACAAAATATATGAATTTTTTTTCCACAACCTGGATCGTCGATTAGCGCTCTGGACTTGGAGTGCGACGGCACTTGAAATGTACAATATTGTGTATGAAAAGAAAATTAAGAAATTTTTATTCGACGGTTCACATTTCGAACAACATGCAGCATAATTCTATGCCATTGTTATTGAATCAAAAACGAATTGATTCGATACACGTGGAAATGCCATATTTATTTGCAACATTTTATAACATAAGTGGTGGCTCCGCTAAGTCATATTCGAAATTGCCGAACTAACAGACACCTAATAAACTTCTAGTTTGTAGTGACTACATCAGAACAATCTACGATTTGGCACAATTTAGTACCCTGGTATTATAACATCTACTAGAATAAGTATTGCAAATTATTACTTAGATTAGTGAGAAAACATTGAATTAACATTAACATTTAAAAGTAAATGTCTTATGTTCAACAACTTGTGACTTGCTAACCAACTTCACACATATTTGTTAAGGTCTATATAAGCATATCTGATTCCCCAGATGGTCTTCATGGCTTATCCAGTAAAGGGTATCAGTTGGCCCGGCCTGACCATACATTGAGGAAGGCGAACGCCAGCTGAGCCTTCTCCTATGCAAGGCTTTGCCTCCTTGGGCCTCGCCTGCGGAGTTTGTCGTAGGGCAAACCCTTCCTTCCGCCAGCATTGAGTCCCGGGCCCTTTCTGAGATAGCATCCAGGTCCCTCAAGTCAAGTCCTGCCCTGGTTCACAGATTCAAAAGGTTTATACAGAAGTGACAGAAGTTAATCCATCTACATTAATAACTTAATTTAACAGAATGCTGCCATTGAAATCAGTAAACAAAATCAGCTACAATCGTACTACAGTACTACAACATCTAACATGATTTCTATTTATCCTAAGATTCTACCATTGCATCGTTGCATTAATTTGACGTCAGACTACTACACATAGAGAGGCTACATAACATTTACTTATTGTTATTTTAGGCCGATTCTAAAGGCCGTTTACAAAAATTCGTTTGCTTCGCTCCTCGAATTGGACCATCAAATACATCCCTGCTAATCTTTGACACATTATTAAAACAGTCATACAGCCAAATATGTATTGCATTTTCAACAAAGATTCGATATAAACGGATATTTTTTTAAAGATACTCAAAAATAATTTCTATGGTATTATGCATTCAAGTATTTTGAAATAAAATTAATTTACTGTACTAATAAGTTTCACGACAATTTTAACGTTACCTGAGATTGCACGGTGTCTTTGAATTGGTTACTGCTGTTGATCCTGGCGACACAGGAGTAACCGTGGTTGGCGTTAGAGTGGGTATATATACCATAAAAATGGCTTAATATGTGTTACAGTTTAACTGTTTTATGAAAGCAGCCCTTCAAAAATGAGAACGAAATCTTATGTCTCGGTACATTCATACATTGATTTGAATTTTAGGGGCCTTTAACGTGATATACATAATATTGGATGCCGCTTCATTCCGCTTCCTTAAGCTGATATGTTCTCGAATGTCGAAAATTCATTACATATTTTTTGCTTTAGGCTTATGCGATCCAAACACCTGAACAAAACGTTTTTACTGTCAATAAAAACGTCGTTCAAATATCGTTCGTTTTGCAACATGTTTGAGTCGCAGAAGTCACAACTTTACAATACAATTCCGCTACGAGTATATCCAAAACAATGAAATATATTAATTACATACAAATTATTAATATTAATTGTTTTACGAGAGATCGTTGCACATTTTATAGAGAATTCTTACGTTGACAGTTCGATTTCTTTAGTGTCGTTATTAAACACGAATCGATATATATTATATATCTTTAATTGATCAATAATTTTACATACAATGTACTAAATTGTGCATTAAAGGGTATTTTCTATGTTCTCATAATCTTACCCCAGATCAAATTAATCAGCAAATTCGCAATTAATCTTACCGCGAGCGATAAGGAATTGTATTTAAATAAGATACTATATTTAGCTACACTGAATTGAGATTTACGAGTATATAAGGGTCATTTACACAACGCAAGTGCCATCTCGGTCATTTTAATCGCGGTAAGTGTCGCAGTTGACAGCGACCGGAGCGTACCATACAGATGCGCATTTTTTTTTTACGCATAATTTTCGTACGTTTCGGGCGCTGACGCTGAAGCTTGCTTACAACCGCGAGCTTTTCAAAAACAAGCATCAGGCAAAACTTGCATCGTGCAAATGGGCCTTAAGAATATCAGAAAAGTCTGGAACAAAATAATTGTATATTTGTATATTTTCGTTTTTTTTTTCTATCACAAAGACATAATTTCGTGTTTCGAATAATTGTCTACAATGTGAAAAGGTGTTTTTTAACAATCATATTCTCTATATCAGTGAAAAATCAAATTCTAAATAAATTAGAATTTGATTTTTCACTGATATAGAGAATCAACAAAATTTATATACCTATATAATATGTATAAATGCATAGCCTGAAAAAACACCAAATTGACTTCAGTCAAATTTAGGCTATAAATCTTATATATACATATGTTATATTCTATAGATATACATTTTATGTATGTACAGAGAAGAAAAAGTATAATAATATAGCTGTACCTACAATATCTGCACACAAAATAGGACACAGTGAGCAGAAAAGCATTTAAAGCTTACTATTTAGTAAGCTATTTGATTAAGGAAACATAAATATGCATAAATGATATAAATTAAAGCAAACACATATTGTATTCAAACATCTATAGACATTAAAATCATTTAACACTTATAGCATATTTATAATTAAGCTTAATATCTTGGTTCTTCGTTTATCGGCGATCATACTCAATCAATACATTACACAACATGAATTTTATCACACTACCAGCTATTCACGATTTTCACTACTGGGTAAAGGAACCTTAGAAATACCGTCATAATTACCCACATATTTGCCACATACTTATACGATCTTTTATACAACTATAGAATGCATACAAACAAAATTCGTAATATCCTATGCTATGGTCCAGCAATAGCAACAATTCTCTGTTTAAAGGTTCTATTTGGTTGCCCATCATAGTCCTAATCATTTCATCTATTTAACATCATATAATCTATCCAGCTAGCAGAGTAAATTGCGTCTACTTTACAAGGTCTTAAGGTCCTTTTCCGCCTGCCAACTTCACTTAATCTATACAGCTAGCACAGTAAATTACTCCTACATTTACTCTTTTAAGGTCCACATTGCCATCACAGTCCCAAAAACAGATTCCGACCCTGAAGCACTCTAAATGATGACTACGCGGCACTGTCTTAAGGTCCTTATTCGATTGCGTCACAGTCCAAGCAGACAGAACGCAAGCAGGTTGGAGCATCAGTCGTCCGCGTCGATGTCGTCATCGCTCATCTCCTCCTCGCTGGTGCAGTCAGGCTGCGACGACTGCGCGCTGCAACGCTCGCACCAGCACACGAAGAGGTAGTTCTGGGCTAGTTCCTGTCAAATAAAAGTTCTTTTAGAGCTATAGATCAAAACCTAGAAAATAAGTGTAAGGCACTTAGTGACAACTATTCAGGTTGGCTCAATTATATCGGTCAGTATGGAGAAGTCATTATAATAATAATGACTTCTCTGACGTAATATAAGTTATTATAAGACTTCACAAATCTGTTCTTAAGAACCTTGACTTCGATTTTAATAAAAACAATAACTGCATACTTAGATTTAAGAAAAACTTGTACTCAACTTACCCGAGCTGAGTACAAGTATTTTCTGCGTACAAGTTCTGGTGTTATAATATTGGAAGCCCAGTGATTATACTACGACTGGGGGCCAAATGGTGGAATTATCTAATGAATCGAGGCATTAGGCTGAGTGTACTATCAGTTAGAACTAAAAAAAAAAAACAAACAAATATTGTATGAACTATTTGAAAAGATGGTGCACATGAGTTTCTCACCAGCTTTTCTCATGATGCAATACCCATCGGAGCTGGTACTTGGATTGATTTTAATTCAAATATCTATGTTGAATTAAAGTCAATCTAAGCTCCGGTGTCAAATCATTTTATTACAATAAGTATTATAATTAAGTTGGCTAAGTTTTATTTTAATTTTATATATTTTGTATTTTGATGTTTGTTTTGACGTGTTCAAGCGCCCCTTGGGGCCCATGGAAATAAATGATTTGATTTTGATTTTTTTTTTTAGTTTGAGCATACATACAAAATACAATGTCCAATATCTCAAGGAAGAAGAGAAAGAGATTGTTTCTTTCTGTTGCGCCGATAAATTTTATACTAAAGCAAAAAATATATCAGTTTCAGTTATAGTCAAACCAAGAGTATCAAATATTGCAAAAGCCTTGATGTTGATCATATTTATTGCCATGGGCTACAGTTCTACACATTTGTTCCTAAAATATACATAAAATCTCACCTTCTGCCTGGAATGCCTCGATCTCTGCAGCGAACATTCATCCAAATAACTGATACAGATTTCATCTCCCTCCATGATAGGTTTCAAAGCTTTGAGCTGTACTCGGTGGTTGCCGTAAGGGAATGTGGACTCTGCGTTGGGAGCACAGCTGTGGTTGCATGCACTTTGCAGCTGGAAGAGACCTGAGCCTTCTGTGTTCAGGAATGTGCCGGATTCTGGAATGATACAATGAGAAGTTTGACATAATGGGAGTGTAAGTACACAAAGTTGTGAACAAGATTTTAAACGCGATTCAAACACATTCTCTTTTGTTAAATGTGACATGAAATCATTTTCTATTAAGAAGAAGCAGTATGGTTCAAATTAAATTATTGTGAGGTTAGTTGGAAGTTAAAACATTATGTATACATGTACTATCCTTAATGTATTGACGATTTCAAACGAAATCTACGTGGGGTGGATCAGTAATCAGCTTTGCTAATAGTACATTTGTTTTAGTCATGTGACTTCTACCGTGGTTGTGGCTGTACCAAATGTGTACAGTGTCTTTGTGTAATTTGTGTCCTGTTTAATGTTAGGTTTGGTGTTTGTTATAATTGTTATATTTTATTTTGTATAGTTTTTGTTTATGTTCCTATTTTTTGTGTCCTACACTATCGCATTGGGAATTGCCTGTAATGATAGTTGTGTGTGTGATTTATAAATAAATAAAATAAATAAAAAACCATATTGAGAGATCTACTATTAATTAGGCCATATTCCCATGGCTTGCCAGTATTGCATGGTAGCATCACATCACTCACGAGGTAAAAGCATAATTCTGATAAAATGTTACCGTCAACATTCAACGCAATCCCCATAGTGGGCACACATACGACAGCGGAGTCGGTAGTGCGACTGCCCGGTACGCAGAGGTCGCGGGTTGGATTCCCACTTAAGACAAATCATTGTATGCATAAATATGGAGGTTTGTCATGGCCTGGGTGTTTCTATGTATAATAACTATGTATGTATTTACAAAAGAAAAGTATATCTAGTAAGTATATCTATTAGTATCAGTTATTCTAATACTTGTAGTACAATCTCTGCTTAGTTTGATACCAGATGATGTTGTATAAAAGTTGTGTGATATCTATTATAATTATATTTCAAGCAGCAGTTTGACTACAAGTGTTTTCTCTCTTACCTTCTTCCACAAACTGATACAATTTATCAATGAACAGATCCAGCTGTTGTCTCTCATCGTCAGACATGGTAAGTTCTAGGACAGCATTCACCCACATAGCCAAAGGACTGGTTCCAATACCTTGACCATTTGTTCCAACTAAGGCCATCAGCGTGCAGAATCCTTCTGGAGTCAAGAACTGAAATTGATAGAAAAGGGAGTAAGAGATATATAATTTAGACAATGCTCAATTTCAATCAGTAGAGAATATCTATAATTATGGTAATAACACCAAAATAAATAGTCAGCATTATTGGTGCCAAATTGTCTTTATTTTTTTTGGCCCAACCCAGCATTTGGCATCAATTAGTTTTTTTTTTATTATTACAACACTAAATGTTAAGTTAAATTATTACTTATTTCTTTTATATTAGTTGTTAATTAGAGGATATCAAATACTAACCTCCTGAACATGTTCTCCACTAACAACATTTGCCGTCAGCTCCCTCAATGTATTAAGCTGATCGCCAAACTGTTCACCCAACAACTTGTGTACCAATTCAGCGTCTTCATTGACAGTGCGATGACAGAACTGTTTGACTTTTGCAGCAGCTTCCGATGGATCTGGGCTTTGTTGTATAAAGGCCAGTATTCTGACAAGCAACATAATACTTGTGGTTTCTGGTGGGTAGTGCATTTGTCTGAAATTGTATGAGGTGTATGTTAATTAGTTATATTATTTATAATTTAATTTTGTTAAAAAACCATAGCTTAACAGGGTATAAAAAGTGATAATAACTATTCATAATTATCATGATAATTATCTTGATAAATATAACCTCATTATTATCATTAATAAAAAGAAAAGAACTCTAATGCCATTTTAGGCATGTATCCCAATGCAATTTAACACTTTCACTCAATACCAAATAAAATTAACGGTCCGTTTGTGATTGTCGACAATGCTCCAATTGTGTTGTAAAAATTAATAAAATATGCCTAGAAATGTGTGTGAATGGCAAATAAATAGTAACAATGCATGATGGATAATTATCTGATAATAATCAAAGAAAATAATTATCTTGATAATTTCAAACCCTGCTTTTAAATATTGTTCATTAGCTCCTAGAAAAGCAAATATAAATAAAAAAATATTTGCCTAAGGTTTTATTTTTTAACTATGAATATTCAAACATATTTACTTCCAAGCCTCAAGCAACACCCCAATAGGATGCTGTGCATCACTAGAATCATGACACAACAGCCTATGATAGATCACATAGGCCTTCTGTTTACAGCCCTCCGAGCAGTACAGAGCTCCACAATTGTCACAGTTGGTGATAGCCTCAAAGTTTGTTTCATAGCAATCAGCGTGAGGAAGGACTATGTCAGGCTTGCAGGAAAGTCGACGCACATTCTGTTCCGGAGTTTCCAGTGGTCTGAAAATGTAACAGTGACTTTTTAATTTCAGAGGAATCTTACAGTGTATGAAAAATTTTTTTTGTATTATTTACTTGGATGTAGAGGATAACAGACACAAAGATTGTCTGAATGTAAATAATGTGTGCTGGATTTTGAAGGAACCATCAGAAAATTATTATTTGATTTATTTATTTTATTATTGCACTTTAAGATCCTTACATTAAATCTAAGTAGGTAGGTAAATTATATAGATATCGTTACCTCATACAGTAATCACATGCCAAATAGCGGTAAGCGGCATTCCAAGCAAACTGACAGGAAACTAATGGTTCCTCTTCCAAAATAACATCACCTTCATCGTATTTCTTGGTGGCAAACAGTGCTTTACCCTGTAAATAAACGAATATGAGAAAAACACACCCAGATAATAACATGAGACATATTGTGTGCGGCACTTACCTTTTTACTGTTCGATGATCTCACTTCAAATCCTTCCATTGTGAGCAATACGTTTTCGTTTTAAATTTGAATCTATTAAACAACTTTAATTCAGAATAATAAAGAACGATTTACGATTCTCAATGCTCTGTCTTGAAATTTTAAGGTTATTTTACGAATGACTACTGACTGACATTTGTGACATAACTCGGCTGACATTTAACTGACACAAGTGACAACAGTGACGGAGATGACGAGACCAATTTTTTTTTTTTAAACTCGAGAACGCACACGACTATGCGACTTTTCGATTAACATCTCTAAAAAATATGGTAGTATACTAAATTATACGGCCCATTAATGGTTTCTAATGGTGGAACTCTTGTAAACGTTTTCGAAAGCGGAAGCACCACCATATCACCCACTGTTGTTTTTGTCCATAAGAAACAAGTACTATAGGATTAGGATGCATGAATTAGTTCCTAAAAACATCAAGATGTGGCACTTATTTAAGTAAATTTTATTATTTGGTATGGCAATACAAAAATTATATAGGTACTCAGCGTTCGTCTCATTGCAAGATATCTTCTATCGTTCTTGATGTGGTTAAAGGTTGTATCTATACTTATATAATTGTTCGCCCGACTGACTGATTCATCAACGCAGGGCCTAAACCACTGGGGCTAGGAACTTGACATTTTCTATGAGGGTTCCTTACATGGCGTAACTGGCGCACTAAGAAGGGATTTTTGGCAATTCCATTTTAAAAGGGGTAAAATGAGGGATAAACAGTCGTATGGAATTCCGTCATTTTTGAAATTACAAGCATGAAATTTTGTATAGTTAAACTTGAATATATAATAAACGAATTTCTGTACCGGGGTTTTTCTAAATTGTATTCCCAAGAGGGAGAATTTAGGGTTTTTCAGTAAGATGCTAGTTGACGCAAAAAATCAATAGATGGCGTTATTAATAAATTTTTAACTTCAGGGCACTGACCAGAATAACGTTTGACGCGCAGGGCATTTAGTTTAAAATTAAAGTTGATTGCATACATATTTGAGTCATATAATCATATGACTCAAATAATGCCTATACTCTGTACCAAAATCAGAGAGACAAAATCAAGCTCCAAAATGGCAAATTCTGAAATTATTATTTGTGAATTACATTTTGCATTTTGCAGAGAGACAAAAATCAAGCTCTAAAATGTCAAATTCAAAAAGTATTATTTGTGAATTATTTTACATTTTGCAGCTCGATTTTTGTCTCTGATTTTATGCAGAGTATAGATTAGATTACATACCTACATATTATTTTTTTAAGGTATACTAAGGTTGTTTAAATGAAACTACGATTATAATAAATTGACTTATATTTTAAAATACGCACATAATATCTTTCATCGTAACATTGATAAAGCATGATATGGCATTTAAAATAAGATAACATCACGTGGGCACTTAAACTAATGCTTGGGTGAATTGCACAAGCATAAAAAATACACGGCAAACGTGAGAATGGTAGTGCAATGTGCTGATTTTTTATTTAATATATTTTTTCTCAAAAAAGCAAGTACTTCTCTACCTTGGCAAAAAAAAATCATTGATTTCTACCCAATATTACACCAAAAAAAAAATTACAAAGTGTCATTTTATCATCACGGTGGCCTGTCCCGAACCCAATTCCGCTCATAAAATACCTTCCCCTGCAAATATATTCATAATATGGATTTTAATCGGTTGTTTTATCATTAAATTATAATATATTCGATCAAATAAAACCATTTTTGTTTGTTTATCTTCTTTCTCATGGATTTGACAGGCAGTCAACTTTTGTCCGGCAAAAAGTTATCATTTCAGAGGACAGTAAGTTTTAGTACAATAGCCACGTCAACATTGCGTTGTTATGCCCTTCTCACCTTTCCTCACTTCGGATCAGGCCGGCTCAAGCTCTAGGCGCGATCGCACCAGTCCCACCGTCTTGCGGTTTCCCGCAACAAAAGTAAGTTTATCATTTCAGTGATATGGGGACAAAAGTAGGATCATTTCGGTGGCTGTTATAACTCGAGCTAGATTCCTTTAATTTGTTTCAAAATTGTGTATTTAATTTCGCCGTAAGTACTGATTTGCTTGAGTAGTGTTCATAATGTTTTAAAATTTTTATCACACAGTAAGAAACGGTGCACAGTTTATCATTTCAGTGGTAATTTTTTATCATTTCGGTGGACACTTTTCATTTCAGTGGACTCTAAAAAATCCATCCTGGAATATTTATGTAAGTTTTGATGATATTTGATGTCCACTCACACACAATGTTATAAAATAGGCTAAAATTTCATTGCTCACTTAAAATATATAGATAGCATTGAAATTAATAAAGTCCACCGAAATGACAAAAAAAAATCGCTTGTTGAAATTGACCCACTTAATTATAATTTCGTACAAATCGTTGCTTTTTTCGATTTATACGCTTCTATTTGAGCAATGGTGTCAAACAAAGGCAGGTTCTTTGTTTCCGGAGTGAATGTGAGCAAAGAGGCTGATATGACAGCAGTACTCGCGAAGAGAATGGACGGAAGCGCTGTTACTTGAGTCATCTGAAAAGGCAATAAGTACAATAAAATTTGTAAAGCACATTTTTCAATCATATAGACTAATAACCTACTTCTGGCTTAGCTAAATGCTCGTTTTATGTATGCAGTTCCGGATCTACGTGGATCAATTTATAGCACTTTTGGGCTTAATTCCAGGACTCGCCGTCATGAACGTTCCTAACCTCGCTATATACATAAAGAACCCCACTGGGCCCAGTACAGAAAGAAGGTCCTCCGTTGGGACCCACAAGTTGTAGCCCAGATCCACCGAAATTGACAATCCGCCCTTTTATGTATGAGTCGGTTCACGTCAGTCGATTAAAAGTCAGACGTTTTACTGTAACTGTAATATATACATAGGTACATTCACTGGCTTTATTTTATGTTGAAGAGGATATACATTCATATAGAGAATTCAAGAAAAGACAATAGCAGGACTTTTAACTCGGTAAGTCTACTCGACAGATTTGGGCCCTGTAAAGATCAAACTACTTAAGCTAAACTCGGTAGTCCAAGCGGATACAAACTATAATCAATGTAAAGATATATATATAATAGGTACAATACATCATATTAATGATATCTCACCAGTAGAGGCGTCATTGGTGCCAGCATGCTTCCCAGCCTGGCCGCTGTATTGCCCCAGCCGAGTAAAGTGCCCCTCACACTGGTAGGGAAAAGCTCCAAGCTGTATGTGTAGATGCCGGTGAAACAAATGACCACGCCAAGTTTCCCGACCAAGAATAATACTAATTTCAGCCAGGACAACGCTAAAAAAATATTTGACCATTATGATTATATTAGCTATCTACTTTAATGTTTTTCTTGGAGTCCTAAATCGATAAATCTCGATTCTTTTGCGACTTTGTCCGCGTGGCATTCGTTATATTAAGTAGTAGCCGCTCCCATGCTTTGACCCACGTTCAACCTTACTGCTCTGCTCCCGTGAAGTTTAGCGTAATGTCAAACATTTAAACATTTATCGATAGTTAGAATATCGAACACAAAAAAAAATCCGATCTTTAGTTGCCGAGATTAGCGCTAAAAAACAAACAAACTAAATTGCATACGCGGTTTCGTCTGCGTGGTAGGTATATCAATATAAAAGCCTATGTTACGCGCCTTACAATCAGTTACCTGTATCTAAAATTTTATCAAAATCGATATAGCCGTTTAAAAGATACAAACAGACAGATAGACAGACATACAAAAAAAATTAAAACTGTATTTTCGGCATTGGTGTTGTGCAAATAACTGTTATCTCAGTATCTGTGTTTTTCAGACACTTTTTCAAACACTACCTATAATTCGTTATGTTATAAAATATCTTTGAAAAAAGTACTTACAATCAGGTGAATAACTCTGAGAAATCAAGAAAACAGCGCAGACCAAGTATGCGCATTGTAGAGTGATTCTTCGTCCAAACTTATTGAAGGTATAATAAGCTATTAGTTCTCCAGGGAACGAAGTTACAGCAGACAGAATAAAATTCGTGTATTTATTCCCCGGTAGAAGAACAATGTGCACTAAAGTGCCATAGTAGAGGAAACTGGATGTGAAAAAGCAAAAAGAGACTACGCCAAGACGGGTCATTATTTCTTTAGAACCCAGTATAACTTTCATATTTTCTTTCTCTTTCTGGTTTTCTACATCAAACTGTGCTCGGAGATCATCTTCACTGTAATTTTCAATTTCTTTTTCAGCGATGTCTAGTTTATTCATTCTAGCTAACGTCTTTAATGATTCCTTTGCCTCCTTCATTTGTCCCCGGAGTATCTGCCATCGAGTGCTTTCTTTAAGAATGAAAAAGTAACCTATAAATAGTATCATTGGCGAGTATACAATGATGATCAGATACTTCCAGTACTTCAGAGTCATGGCTAGAATTGCAAAGACTATTTCACCGATGTATACAGCATAAGAGAATATGACTCCCGTCGTCACTCTTTTAGTTCGTCCTCCAACTTCGATCACTGTAAAAGAAAATATAATTGACTGAATATACAATAATTCATACAAATTTCATGCATAGGCCTAAATATTTGTAAAGATAAATACAATTGAATTTTTTGACCACCTGTCTGCGCAATGGCTGGACTGATGTTATGGAAAGTAAATTGGGCAAGTCACGAGCCACCGACCTCAATCATAAAATACCAAACAGCAGCTTACTTACATAGGACAATTCCCACAGTGTAAAGACCGGATCCCATTATGGATTCCATAAACTCGAGAAAAATATACGGGTAATAATCTTTTAAGAAAATCTTGAATACACCAATGAATGCACCAACGGAACATATTATTAGAGTTGGTTTTCTTCCAATTCTGAAATATAATTAAAAACAAATATAAAAACCAAACCAACCAATTGTAAAAACAGAGTTAATAGTTACGGAAGTCGTTCGGAGTGTACGTTACGCCAGCAAGAAAGTGTCACCTAGAGTGATATGAGTAGAACGTATAATTAGTTCGCAATCTGCTGTAAATGTGCGCCGCATAAAAAATTTGTGCGTCTTGTAGTTTTGAAAAAAAAACGTAAAACGATTCCTGCTGGAGTAACGTTGTTCTAGCAAGAAAATTCTAGACGAATCATCGGAGATATAAAATACATACATGGGCAGAGAGCTTATATTTGTGCAAATTTGTGCGCCATAAATATAATTTGTGCGTCTTCAGGTTTTCGAGATATTGCGTTTCCCGCTGGAGTAACGTTTTGCGAATTCGTGTATCTCAAAGACCATTATATGTGCGCCTGTAGAATGAACATACACGAATAGCTCTTAATTTGTGCATATTTGTGACATAATTAGATGCCAGATAATATTTATAATTTTCAAGTAATCGCGCTTTATTGAAAACTTAAAAAAATATTGTAGCGCCTAAATGAGGAGACGTATAAACTCGCTAAAAACTGTATTCGTTCCATCTTGACGTTTATAATTACCATAAAAAGTTTCAAAACAGAACCTACCAGCGCTAATGAATAATATTACTAAAAGTCAAAACGACGGCATCATAACTTTGACGCCATCAAACAAGAAACTGGCTCAACCTAAGATGTGTAAATGTAAACCAAAAATTAGTGCATTTATCAAATAATATATAGTAAAAATATCCAGCTTCAACTGTTTCGTATTAAGTAAATATTAAGACTAAACCAAAACAGTTATTCGGCGCAGGTTATCCGACCAAATTCGAATGGCTACAAAAAAGCGACGGATTCATACGTATCGATGACCACCTTTATTAAACGTATTACACCTAAACTGTGTTCGTACAGTCACGCTCAAATGTTCGTTGGGAATTATTATTACAATGACCTAATAAAAATATAATATATATTAAATGTACTTTCTGATCATATGAAATCAAAGAGCTTGTTGGTTTAAAAAATCATCAAGCATCAAATCACAGATCAAATTTCCTACCTATAAATATTTAAACAAACATTGTTCAATTAAACTATTTGTACCTTGTATAGTCATTTGGTATTATTTAAAATCACAGATCAGTTTTTCATTTACTTAAATACACAAACAATAAAATCACTTAAAGTGGCTCAGTACCATCATGGCGTGAAATTTAAATATTAAGTAGTTGTTGTTTTGGCCGAGATATAATTAAGTTTTGGGTATGATTGTATAGTACGCGAACGTAATAAATACCTATAGAGCGTTATATTTTGTTATGAGTTTAAGTTTCTTAAAAAATAGCCGGATTTGAAAACTTCAACCCAAGTTTCACATATCGGGCTGCTTAGGTTTGGGTTTTTAAATTAGGCTAATTTTTAAGAAACATAAGCTGATAATAATTTTAACCGGTCTTTACTACGTTCGCGTATCATACTATCATATCCAAAACTAAATTATATCTCGGCCAACAAATAGGTAACTACTTTATACTTGAATTGCCCGTTATGATGGTACTGAACCTTTATCACAGAAAATCACAGTTTTTTCGTTTTTCTACTGATATAATAAATGCAAATGGCTAAATTTATTTATGTCTAATCAAAAAAAAAATCTGAATTTATTTTAATAACTATTTCTACTGCACTGTACTCGGGCACAATACGTTTCAACCAGTTAGCGAGTAAAGTTAAGAAGGTCATCGATACGTATGAATCCGTCGCTTTTTTGTAGTCATTCGAATTTGGTCGGATAACCTGCGCCGAATAACTGTTTTGGTTTAGTCTTAATATTTACTTAATACGAAACAGTTGAAGCTGGATATTTTTACTATTATATTATTTGATAAATGCACTAATTTTTGGTTTACATTTACACATCTTAGGTTGAGCCAGTTTCTTGTTTGATGGCGTCAAAGTTATGATGCCGTCGTTTTGACTTTTAGTAATATTATTCATTAGCGCTTGTAGGTTCTGTTTTGAAACTTTTTATGGTAATTATAAACGTCAAGATGGAACGAATACAGTTTTTAGCGAGTTTATACGTCTTCTCATTTAGGCGCTACAATATTTTTTTAAGTTTTCAATAAAGCGCGATTACTTGAAAATTATAAATATTATCTGGCATCTAATTATGTCACAAATATGCACAAATTAAGAGCTATTCGTGTATGTTCATTCTACAGGCGCACATATAATGGTCTTTGAGATACACGAATTCGCAAAACGTTACTCCAGCCGGAAACGCAATATCTCGAAAACCTGAAGACGCACAAATTATATTTATGGCGCACAAATTTGCACAAATATAAGCTCTCTGCCCATGTATGTATTTTATATCTCCGATGATTCGTCTAGAATTTTCTTGCTAGAACAACGTTACTCCAGCAGGAATCGTTTTTACGTTTTTTTTTCAAAACTACATGACGCACAAATTTTTTATGCGGCGCACATTTACAGCAGATTGCGCACTAATTATACGTTCTACTCATATCACTCTAGGTGACACTTTCTTGCTGGCGTAACGTACACTCGTTCGGATAAGAAAAAGATTTGAATAGGTACTATTATTAAGCAAAAAATGTGCCAGACGTTTCTAATTAATACATTGATCTACTGAATAAGTACCTAGCTTATATAAGGAAACGACGCTACAACACAGTTAAGATTAAGGGTATACAATCGCACACATATAAAGGTATTGTTGTCTCTATCGGTCTAATATATAAATGTGTGAGTGAAAATACATGTTGATGTTCAGTTCTTACTCAACGGTGCAATACCTAGGATTTGTTGTTTGATAAGTCTGCCTATTTTCAACAAAATTTTGTTGCTATGGTAACAATGGCGAGATTTGTATGTGGAACAGGGATGTGTATTGTTCCACAGTCAGCTGCATTATGCACTAGTCGACGAACTAGTAGACTAAAAATCTACTAAATATAGATATTCTATACCTTTAGGCATAATTCAGACTAAGAACTTACGACGCTGTTTTAACAGGCGGGCAGGCAACTAAAAGAGATAAAAGATTTCACGTCGCGTTTTACGCCATCGGTTTTTATAACACAATAATATTTATATTTATACATATCTGCATTATGTGGGCCTGCTGGAAATATATTAAAGATTAGCCCAGCAATTTAAAATAATCATGATTTTAATGAACTTAAAAAGCTGATTTTGTTTATGTTGTAGCTTTTCAGGTCCATTTGCATTTATCCATACAATTTGTCTACATCTATCTTGGGCTAAATAGGCCATATAAACTGGACGCAACGCGACGACGCAGTGCTTCTGTGTCTACGTCACAGATTACTGATAAATTAATATGAAGCAGGCTAGCCGATGTGAGTTGAGCCTAAGGATATAGCGCGTCCTTATTCTGTAACACGATTTAATTTTGGCGTCCGTATTCAGTTTGATTTTGATGATGATGTATGTACAGTCGAATTCAAAATTGCCATGAGCTTTACAGCAAGAGTAATTATTGTTCTTTGCGCTTTCACAATCCGTCCAATTTGAGTTCGCTTGACGCCTTGCCCGACGCCCACGCATGTATATACGAGGCCATATAGACACAAATTCGACATCTTAAAATTTCGTGTTTAGAGTTAATTAAGCGGGCTTCGTCAACAAAAAACATTAACACTCATCAAGATCGATTAAAAGATTTTATTTTGCAGGAGTAACAGACCGACAGACATTCAAAGTTCCTTTGGGATTTATAATATCACTAGTTTCTTCTGCGACTGCACCCACGTAGTATATCGATAGTATGTAATTGCATCAAAACATTGGTACTATAATATAATGTGATAGTACCGTTTAACTCTTGATTGTGAGTGTTTTCTTTATTTAAATAATAAAACAAAGTTTTAGAAAAGATACTGTAATATTTAGGGTATAATAATAATATTTAACAAAATATATAATAATATTTAATAATATTGCGCTAATATCTAGCACATTGCGTTTCTATTGAGACAGTGATAAAAGAATTGCATAATTCTGCAACATGGCATTCGTTATTTATCTAATAATAATTACTTTTTAACGTTTAACCTTATTGATATTTCGCTCTCGTGAAGTATAAGCTGACAAATGGGCCAAGTCTCTTCTTTTCACTTCTGCGGTTCACTAAAAATACAGAAATGTAAATAATTTACCTCAGCACAAACTCAAATGACAAAAGTCTTTATGACTATGTTGTTTATATGCTGTAAATATATATCTTTCAACATATTTTTGTCCAAATTTGCTGAAACGGTTATGTTTTTGATTGTACATATTATTATGAAAGTACAAAAATGACATGCACGATATAATGACATTTTAATTTAAGTATTCGTAGATATTATGATATATTTACTAGGTAAATAATTAACAATACACAATGTAAAGATTGTTTACCCATATTTTAGTCCAGAGAAACTATTTAAATATTATAATCAACATTATAAAATACAAGTGTGACACATGACACAAGCGAATTGCAATGAATGACACTGTCAATTAGGCCGAGAGCTATGCATTATAAATTAATATTATATCTGCATAGTTATTATTATGCATGTAGAAGGTTTTGGGTTCGAAAGCATTTAAAGATTATTATTATTACCCAAACTCAATGATAAATTAACAAGACAATTAAACGTTGTCTTTTCGAAGATAATGTGACATGTTTCTATAGATACTAATATTCGGCTCGCCATATATAGCCGACTATTAATTTATAACAGCTCTTGAAAGTATGGGGTGATTAGGGACGTGATAAAAATCAAATACAGATTATGATCAGCCTTACCATATGAACATTTTAACAGTCAATCGTTTTAAACATTACACTTGTCACAATAGTACAATTTTATACTAGTTCCTTTTGAAATAATATCTAAATAACTATTAATAAGTTATTAATGCAAAAAACAATCATTGTTTTAAACTAACTATTTTTATTTCTGTTATTCGTTTAGACTTTGGTACTTTTAACTCATATGCCATGTATACAGCTTAGTCCCTAAACGATTATTTACATAAAAAATATAATTCAATTATATTTATTAAGAACAAAAAGATTCTGCAGCTAGATCTCGGACTATAACTTGTTGCAGTCGTGAATGTCAAAAAGGTTCGATGCAGTTCAATGCATACTCTCTGCTGGCTTAGCATACGAGCGTGAGATGGGTTTTGTCGCGGTTTTATCATGTATCTCTCATAACATGAAAGAGATAGCATGATACCCGCGTTTATCTCTACATTGTGCTTAATGTGGTCTAGCTTTGATGTATAAATGTATATTTGAATCTCTATACATTTCATTACATCTTTACGTAGAAGTTTACAGCTAAAATGTATATGTTTAATCTTCGTATTTTATTTATTTATTTTTATTTAATTTAATAACTTTATGCACAAAATGGTACATGGGTGAACTTAATGCCGTAGGCATTATCTACCAGTCAACCTTTAGGTGATGCAGAGTGGTAGGTGCAAGAGCTGAGAGTAGGTTAGAAACAAACCAATCACAATTATTTAATTAAATACATCATAAAAATTTGTACACTACAAAAAACTTAAAATAAACTATTTAGAATATATAAATAATATATGGATCTATATATACGATTCTAATATACACAAATATAATCATACATAAATATTTATAAATATTATATATATATTATATATTATAACGAAGTAAACTATGTTTGACTTAATTCTGCCAACTCATTAAAGAGATGATCACGCACTTTAGTTTTAAACACATAACGGTTGGTGGACATCCTGATTTCCAAGGGAAATTTGACATACATTAATATGCATTATAGCTGGCGTGTGAGAAGCACTAATTGCGATATTGTAAGCAATTCGGACCTTAGCAGAATATTATTTTGCCAACCGGTACGGTTATCGGTATGGTTCAAAAGTATAATCTTCACAGGTTGTTACGAATAACATTAAATGTAAACCTTTTTGACTTAAAGTGATAAAATAATTCAAAAGTACTGTAGCATGTTTTTACTCCTGTTTCAAAAATGAAACTGTATTTGCGCACGATATATTTTTATTTGTCATAATTCAAATGATGGTTTACGCTAATTTACTTATTAGAAAACGTAACACTTACCATTAAATAATTTGAAACATAAAAAAAAATAGTATTCAAATTTTATAGGCATGTGACAACAAATTACATTACTTAGAACAAACTTATATGTAACGGTAAATTCACTCATTTTATCTCATTAAATGTTGACGTTTTGAAAACAAAATTATAAATGCAGGCGGTCGTTGTAAGATTTACTGATTTGAGATACTTCATTTAAATGAAATTTTCTTGTATTTTTTCATACATATACGTGATACGTGTTCAACTTTCGGCTCATTTTACGAACCTATTAGTTATTGTTATGTAGAGGTGTATGGGCCAGTAACAATGAAACGAAGTACTTAATACAACTGTCTATTGCAATTTAAATAAAATACAATAGTAATATTACGATAATTGTAACAGCTGATTAGAGCGCATCAAGTAAAGCGACGCGGACGCGAGGGTGCTCGGCACGGTGGCGAACAATAGACTGCCGTCGTGTGCGCAGGAAAATCGAACGTCGCCGAAACTAGCCGATGATTTACGAACGTGGTACTCGCGCGGCAAACTCACCGCGCGCCGCGCCGCCGCCGCCGCCACAGTTTATTTAATGAAAAGTACGTTACAAGCTAAAATCAATTATATAGAAATCATTTTAAAGCATTCATTCTAAAAAAAATACAGGGCAAGTAATATTTAAATCGAATATAAATTCTCTATTGAGATAGCGGGCTCGGCCCGGATGTGCGTATACACATTATGCATGCATAGGCAAGACTAGTATTTATTTATTTACTATCAACGCCTCGCAGAAAGGTTTGCACTACGAACGCCAACAACATACGGGTTCGCTCCGTCCGCTGTGGCAATAACACACCTAAGATGACGAAAATACTTATTTTATTTTATATTTAATGATCATGATTTATTTTCATAATTCACAATAATAAAATAAAACTTTTACTTTCGTATTTTTTTAATTTACATTGTTAGCAAGTAGCAAGTTAGATTGAGCATGTAGCAGGCAAAATTGTGAATATACCGCCCTAATTAAAATCAATCCAAGTACCAGCTCCGATGGGTATTGCATCATAAGAAGAGCTGGTGAGAAACTCATGTGCACCATCTTTTCAAATAATTCATACAATATTTGTTTGTTTTTTGACAATAATTCTATGTGTAAGTTATAGCAACCAAAACAACATTATAGCTAAATATGGTTATAAAGAGAAAATAAACTTAAATATAGAAATGCAATTAAATTATTATAAATAAATCCATAGTATATAAGGTTGCAATATCTTACACTTCAAGCAGAAAATAAAGGAGTAAAAACAATGTGTGTATACTACTGTATATATAAGGGTTTCAGAACAGAACAAATATTTATATACTAATAACAAAAACTATTTATACTACAAAAATATAAAAATTAAAAAATGTACACACAGATTGCCTTTACTTAACAATATTTGAAATAACATGAAATGAGGTTATACAAATCAAATTTAGTGAGTTAATAAAGAAACTAACGCTGAACGAACGTTTTTTGATCGCACAATTTACAAAATAAATGTTTTACATCGCTTTTAATAAAATATTAACTTCGATAATTATCTCATATCATCTCGTCGCACAATAGTGACGACGAGTAATATCTCATATTACCTCGATATTATTTGTCAAAATTCGGTAAACGGGTTCGGTGAAGGTCGGAGTGCACTTGTTGTCTCTACTTTTGACGTTATAACAAGTGAGATAGAAAACGTGACGGTCGTTGTGCGCATGAGTTAAACGTGAGATAAAAACTCCCAGCCATCTCTCATGCATGACTTATGTCATGTTCGTATGCTAAGCCAGCTGGTCGGTAGACTATGGTATGTCATATCTCGGCTTGGTTCGGTATATATCCGTTCTTGACGAATTTATTTAATTGAAAGTAAAAATCACGATTTTGTTCGTGATTATTTGATTAAATCGTCTCATTTCTTTGAACACAAACATTGGTCAAAGAATTTTGATAAATTAATGCAGTACTACCTTTAATGTTCTAAGAACATTTTATTTAATGGAAACTTAATTTATGATCAAAAAACTGAATTGGGCATCAGCTATTATTCCGAATTAATAGCATCCTGTATGGTTATGGCATTAATCCATGGCATCAATCATAAGGATCAAATCTATCTAATACTATGGCAGTTTGAATGCAAAGAATTCCATGGCATTTGTGATTTTTATTGTAAAAAAAAATAATCAGGCAAATCTTCCAATATACCAATATATTCAATTTTTAATATTCACTATTACTTTTTTTGAAATTTGTACTTGTTTTAAAGGTTTATGGTTGTGTTTCTCAATAAAATTAAGAATTTCTTTCTAATAACACATACTCGCCTTTTTATTTAACTATAGTTAAGGATACTACTTTTAAGCCAATTCAATTTGGCAAACGATGTACCAAACAACCTGTATATTTGAGGAACTAGTGACACAATTATGCATTGCCTTTTTGCCAACTTTTTAGGGAAATCTGATTACCCTGACAACACTGTAGTAAAATATAGCTATCTCACACCCCGTTACACGGTACCTCAGTCTTTAGTAGTCTTTGGGTATATCACTGCCACCCCTCCCGCACTTCCGAGTAGCTAAACGAATGGTTGCCTCACCCCCCCCCCCCCCCGTTAATGAGTTGAGATAGATATTGTAATTTCCTTTAAATTGTAATATGGTATTTGATGAATGAAAATGAGATATTTTGATAAAAATTATTGATAAAATAGAAAGTTCATTACATTTACGAGGTTCCTTCGTTTCGAAAACTTGTAATAATCTGTTGTATAATACTGAAAAAGTCGCATTTGTCTGGCAGTTCAAAACTGCGGATGTTTGGATGCCTATAATTTTTAAAATAGGCAGACTAAAGATAATTTGAAATCGAAGGAACATAGATAATCATGTTTTAAATTGGCTGTGCAAAAATTATACATTGTGATGAAAAATGTAAAAGATACAACCATACTCATTTTGTATGAGAATTCCATACCGGTTGTTCCCCCTTATTCGAATTTATAAAATAACCGGTCGATCAAGCACCTACGGCACAATGTTATATATCTATAACTAATACGGACTTAACAACATTAACTCAATTTACATAGTGGAAAATTAAAATAATAATTATTTATGTACCTACTTTATGCAGGCGTTTTAATGGAAAAAGACTAACATGGAAGTTTTTTTTGTAATTTAATAACTTAATCACTGTAATTTCAGGTCTTAATTTCATCACTAAACCGGAACAGAATAGCAAGCACTACTGTTTGGCGGCAGATAAAAGATGAGATGGTGGTACACCCGCCATGTCCGCCCACGACCTCCGTTCACAAGGCTCCGTTCCTCCGTTTATTTAATAAAATAAATATAAATAAATATCTCACAACTTACACACAACGTCATCTAGTCCTTAACTAAGCAGAGCTTGCACTATGGGTACTAGAATAACTGATACTAATAAATACTTATTTACTTTTCTTTTGTAAATACATAACTAAGACAAACCCTCATGTCCATGCACACAAAGATTTGTCTTAAGCGGGAATCGAACCCGCGACCTCGGCGTCGCAGGCAGGTTCACTACACACTCTGCCATTCGGTCGTCAATTTATACTTATATAGGTAGATATATAAAGTTATAAGCTCACTTGTCTGCAATCCATCCAGTAAATATCATGGACACGATCATTCCTGCATTGTGGATTCCTCCAACTAAGTTCACTTTTAGCGGTTGACACGCCAGATTCAGCTGAAAATAATTGATTACAACATTGAATTGGTGTTGAAGTCATTTCTAGCAGGATATTGTAAATTTGCTGTTTTAGACAATAAGTGTTAAAAGTATATTTAAATAGAATCTTTGTAAATCGTTTCCTCAGATGATAATAAGACTATACAGAGTGGATGCGGCATAGCGATGTTTATTGCAACATCAGGCGCGTGATGTGTGTGCAGCCAGCGCGCCACACGCCCGACGTCAGCTTGAGTTTTATACATTATGGTCAGTGTTCATTTTCTTATTTCCTTTTTTCTGAACAAATTGAACATTTAGGTCATCCAAAATAAAGTCATCGAATAATTTTATTCCTAAGAAATATTTTAACCGGTGGAAATGAATACTTACCTCGTCTGCAAACTGTGGTTTCAATAAATGTTGATATGTCGCATGATCGCATCCACCCTGTATATAAATAAATGCTTGTGTGCAACATGTTGTATAGATAGCAAGATATATATGATGCACGTGTTTATTTTATAACTAGCTTTTGGCCGCGACTTCGTCCGCGTGGCATTCTTTGTATTAATATTATATTCAGTATTTGTTGTAATAATACAAAAGTTAGTTTGGTTGTTTGATAGCGCTAATAAATAATCATTAGCGCTATCAAACAACCAAACTAACTTTCTACCGCGGTTTCGTCTGCGTGGTAGGCACATCGATAATAAGTAACCTGTGTTAAGCGCCTTTTAGTCAGTTGCCTGCATCTAAGGTTTTAATGAAATCGGTGCAGTCGTTCAAAAGATTAACCGATACAAACAAACAAAACATTTTAAAACTGTAATTTAGGCAAAGGTATCGAAATAACAACTACACCCGCTTGAAAAAAACATTGTTATTTTGTCTATATAAACAGATACTTTAATTTCGTTTATTTGTATTGATGCCTTTGGAATAAGTAGGTATTGAGAAACCACCGAGAATACACCGAAGGTTATTGAGCTGCCTAGTCACTAATAAATAGTCAAACCGGATTTTATCGAAGACGAGATAACATAACATACTTAAAAATACACATGCTACTTAGTAACACAACAAGACATAGACACGTACACAAAATAGACAGACAGAATGAAGAATCATTTCTGATGATGCTTGATTTAGACAGAGGCGGTTCGTGTACACTCTGTACTTGGAATATCTCGGCGCCCGGTCTGTGCCCTCACAAAAGGACCCAACAATATGTAATGCAACGTAGCGGGACCGCCCTTAATTTGTTGGGCACTGCTGAGCCTAAGACCAAAAAGTCCATAGGTAAATCAGGCTATGATTTTGTAAGTTCATCTCGTTTTTCGTTATAATTAATATGGATCATACAAAATATTTAAACAGTGATTATTTGAAATATTCCTGATCGGGGGATTCTGATTTCAAGTTATAAAATATTATTATATTTATGGGGGTGCATAAAAGGAGCCTCCCCGAGTGACGTACCCTATATTATTTCTTCCCCTACGTCCGGCGCACCCTGGGCAGTTCGCGAATTCTTCAAAGCGAATTGGCTAATCCTTTCTCCACGATGGCAAGTCAAAACCTTGACCAAGGCAAGGCGCTCATGAACGCCGATGAGAGCGCCATAAGAGTGACCACTTATTGTGCCAATAAAATTTGACTCAGCCATCGACACGACGAAGAAGAAGAATTATATTTATGGCACCTCCTGAGACCGCATCGAGTTTACTTACGTAAGTTATATATAAATACCTACGTTCACCTACGTATAACGAGGTAAGTACATTAACAATATCTACATAAACACTTGTGGAACACGTTCAATAACAAATAGTTACGCATGTCGCACATTGTTAATAGCGTCCTTATTTCACAGCTATGCAAGTTTTGGGAATTTAAGTTAACAGTAAATATACTATCGCAATTAAATTATTAGGCCAAAATTTTCATGAACAACCATATTTGTCTGATTACAGTCCGTATCGACTGCCCCTCAAATTATATTACGAATGCTACTAAAAAGGTTATACTAATGGCAGAAGAAATAGATCATGATTACCTATAATAAAAATGATATAAATACAGAAATTAATTTTATTTTACGGATTATAGTCCTTCATTAGACATCTTCAAAAGAAGAATAAAAAAGCATTTTCACTCTCAATTGTAATAATATATGTATGTTTATGTAAGCATTTCACTTTATCTATATTAAATATATATATATATATTTTAATTTATGTATATTGTAATAAATATCTATGTATGATATTCTATTCAATAGTATGTACCTCTATGTAGGTCTGTATTATTGTATACATATTATTATACACTCAGTTTAGAATAGGCATGATATTATATGTATGTAGTCATAGGTAGTTTATTTTCTTCTCTATAATTTTATTATCACTTTATTGTACATTTCTATTTACCCTCAAAAAGTATCTCTTTCCTCTAGCACTTAAAGATTTTCTAGAAGAAAACCCATTTTAGTGGTTAAGCTCGCCTTTGTACATAAATTTAAAATTGTATCTACCTAATATTATTTGTACAATAAAGAATTTATTAAGAATGGATAAAATTCTGCAAAGCTGTAGACAAAACAGTGTGGTTCAATTTAATCATTTAAGAAGTAAAATAGGTATAGGCAAAATAATAATAAGCGAATTGGCTAATCCTTTCACCATGATGGCAAGTCGAAATAAAATTTGACTCAGCCATCGACACGACGAAGAAGAAGAAGATAGGCAAAATATTGTCAAGGTCATTTTCATCACTCTAATTGGAAAGCTCAAGATATTTGCACTTGTTTAAATTAATTCTTGTTATTGTGTTATGAATCCTGACATCGTAAGGCAAATATAATAGTACATTAAGGTACTAGTGTGTAACATTGGTGATTACCGCCGAGGCGCCATTGAGGACTGTAATCATCAATACACACGTGTATCATACGCATAGAGCAAATATGCTCTATGATCATACGATATTTTTCAACACACTTGTGAATAAAATAACAACAAAAACTCATTTTATTTAGTAGATAATAGATATTTTTCCTTGGGGTTTTCAGGTAGTAAACTTGCCATAACGTTGGGCTTCACATCTTATATCGGGCGGTGTACTAGTACTTGTAGACAATAATTTATTAAATAAATAACTATAATTTCAACAGTGAAAACGAGTTGTGAAAAATGTTTAGCTATGGCGGGAAAAATAATCAGTTTTCCTATGCGCGCGCATTGCGATCGGCCACAGACTAAAGGGATGAGGTTTTTTTTTATTTTCCGCGCATAGGCTTTGCGCCTTTTCTGCCACGTACAAAATGGGGAATTTAAAGTTTTCTTTTATTACAGAGAAAACAAAAGTTACGTACGTACGAGTTAAAATTATCTATTTAAATAAGAAATTGCATGAAATGAGCAAGCAATAGGAACATTAATTTATTTGTTCTATTGAACTCGATCTTTTTTAAGAACAAAGCAATAAAATTTAAAAAAAATATTATTTTTTTAGTCACAGTTTGATTATAGGTGTAATTCTGTGCCTATTTGCGGTGACCATAGAGCCACTTTATGAGCAAGTGTGTTGAAAAAGATATTGTAAACCATATCTTCTCATAATAATATAATATATGCCTTCTGTTTTAAAATAATTCCTCAAGGATCTCTGCGTTGTGCCATTCATTTGTATTTCGAATTACAATACATTATGTATAACATTTCGGCTAAGCCAGAAGCGTAGTAAAAATACATTTTTCACAACACCAGCACGAAAAAGATCGTTTGCTTGCCAGAATTCAGTGAGTAAAACCGTTTTTACTCACTAGTGAGGCAAAGTGATTCAAATTTCGAAACACAAAATCCTTCCAATGAATAGGCGCTGAAAAAGATCAAATCAGCCACCATGTAGGTTAGTAATAAACATTGACATCGATTTTATTAAATAACAATAAACGATACGTTTTAATTATTTTAAATTATATACATACTCGCTTATTGAGTATTTTAATATTTTTATATTCGTGATTGACCATTAAATTAATTAAAATCAGGTACTTAATATTAGACTCTATAAATAAATGTTACGGAATTAATTGCCGAACGCATTCTTAAAAAAAAAGTCTGTGTCTGTGTCAGTCATCGCGGGCAACTATAAATTCTTTTCAGTTTATGTTTTATTGTTTACTGGAACTTTTTAACAAAAAAATGGTGAATCCAGTGATGAAGAACTTTGTGGAACTCCAAAAGAGTTGCGACAACTTGCTTCTAACACAGAAGTTTGCTTTTTACCAGAAAAATCTCGTGAAAAGTATTTGAAAGCGTACGACATATTTAATAGGTGGCGACTTACAAAAGGCCTTATAACGTATTCTGAATTGGTATTACTGTCGTATTTCATGGAATTATCGCAGGTTAAACAATTGAGTACGAGTTTATTTAAATCTTAAGATTTAAAATTGGCACTCACAACAGAAATATAAACTTTTTCTCACTTGTACCATAAATAACTATTACGTTATTATGTATATGTACACAAGTGATTTCGGATGAACTTCATGTACTCAAGTGATTCAACGCGACCGAACTCTATAAAATTGAGCTAATGATGCGTATGAGCAGAGATTTATAAAACTTTTATAGCTTTATAATCATTGAATAACTTAATTGTTCGTTTAATTATGTTATTATTACAATGTATATTATTATACATCAAATGTGTACATCGTAAATCTACTTCTAAGTGCAATGTATACAGAAGAATTAAAACAGCTTAAAACATATCTTTTTACTGGTATATACTAAGGCTGCGACAATAAACTATTTGTTTATTGCTGCCGAAATCTACTGTTATTTATGGATTGTGATCTTTGTAATCCAGGATCCAAAAAAAGATTGTCTGTGCAATGTCAAAGATCATTAAACTTACGTAGAAAACAGTGTGGTAATTAAAATATCATAGATATCGTCTCGACAACAAGCATTTCTGTATGAAATATGTATAACGAGTTGTTTGTTCACGTTAGCTACGCGTTATTCTTCACATCTTTTAGTTTCTCAAGAGGGAACAATTGCTTGGCTGTTTTTAACATAAAAGCTATATGGTTTTTTTTTAATATTATTAAGATTTTATTAATCTTTATTAACAATCATATCTAAAACACTAAAATGCGTATTCGTTGGCGCCCATTTTTCAAAATTATTATTTTAAGTTTTTAGTTTTCCAAAATTGTCTCGAACAAACATGCATTATATGTTTTTAGAAATAATTTGTTTATAAAAATACATAAAAACTAAATAATTTTAAAGTTAAACCCATATTACGTTAGTATGAAAACATGGCGCTCGGGACAAGACCCTTAAGTAGTTTTTCTTGGACCAATTCCTATTAACATTAGAATTGGTTCTAGAAAACTTCCTTGGGGAACTCCGTAGCACATAGAATCGTATACTTTTAACTGTCTCCATCTTACTTCTTACCTCAGAAACGATAGAATTATTATTTTCATATATCCAAGCAAAGCATTCTTCTATTTCTCCACTGAAGGATGTATTGCTGCAAGTTAGATTTGTCGAATACATGCTTCTTTTATTCAGGATTGGTTTAAAGCATTTTGAGTCTACATCTTCTGGCCACCACGCTGGGGTTTCCACTCCTGAGTTTAGCAGCTCACATGCAGGCACTCGACATCTGTTAAAAAGGCAATAAATAAAATAAACAAGTAAATTTTATTAGCAGACAAAGTCTTAGAGAGCACGAGAAGGGTGTCGGTAATTATATAAGATCTCTGTATCTTTTTATAGGTTGTCAGAGACTGTAACGATACACTAGTCCAATTAAGGGCTCCAAGGCAATTAGGAGAAGAAGTGAAGTAGTATATGAAAAGTAATAAAATAAAATAAATAAAATAAAAATAGCCTTTATTTTCTTTCTACAATAAGACTTTACACTAATTAACTTATTAAATAAAACTTATCAATACAATACAAACAAAAAAAACATTATATTGATTGAGTATTCTAATTTTGCCCATTTGTAGTAGTCGCGTCGCCTCAGCGGCTCCTTAACCTCTCCACTCGTCTCTATCCCTTTCCTTTTGCATCCAATTAGATCCACAGATATATGAATCGTATTTACCCGTATATATCTACTCAAAATGTTGAGTTTGCCGTTAAGACGTAAGTTAATAGAATAGTCTCAGGAAATTACGAATGATAAGGATTACATAAGTTAAGTATCCTAAGTTTATAAAAAAAAGCTAAGGAAAGCTGACTCGGCTTACTTTATAAAATTTGGAGATAGGTCTGTTAAATCATCGTGATGGCGATGGTTCAATGTTTAGCTATCTTGTTTTTAGTTTTTGTTTTAAAGTTTAGTTTTGTTTTATTGACTAGAAACCGTACTATTGCCATTTTTGCCACTACGCGCTATGAAAATGGCACTTTGATTTTGCTGTACCTCGTAGTTCACTTGGTGGTAAGTGGAATCTTTTGGAAGTTTTGTATTCAAAACTTGGCGAAAGGTTCCAGATGCTTCGCTACATAACAATTCGAGACCTATGATGCAATGATATTGGTGATAATAATAGTGTTAATGGTGCGACACGACCTGCTTGTTTCCAAAAGTTCTACCACTAGTAAGTAATCATTAAGGATGGCTAAAGAAAACTGATGACAATTTAGCATTCAAATGAGCTCAATTGATATTGAGCTATTTTGCAATGTAACGAACGAATCAATTGATACACGTGACAATATTCTGTGAGTTTCGCGGTAGTAACGTATGAGCGTATTCAAAGTCATGGCAAATATTATATTTAACGACTGATTTCATATTTATTTGTGTTTATCTTGCACATAAATAATGTGGATTTTTATCTCTTAGTCGAGTCGCATGAAGTTAGTAAAGCCATATTCTTGCATCCTAAAAACACCATCAAATCTTTTCTTTTTTGTTTTTTGTCTTAAAATAAACGACGCCCGCATTAGAAATTTTTCCTGTGTCGCGGGGGTGTTCACAAACATACATTTCACACACATAGAGCACACCCAGAGTCAGAACAAATCTTTGCGAATCACAGAAAGATTTGTGCCATGTGGGGATCGAACCCACAACACCAGCGCAGTTGAAAGCGGCGAGGCAACCGCTTTAACCACTACACCAACCGTGCACTCAAATGTCAAATTAACGAATAAATATTTGTGAATACATTAAATTTAAGAGCTTAAATCTTGTCTCTCTGATTTTGGTACAGAGTATAGGTTGTCCTCCTCTATTATCCAGAATATTATTATATCTTTCTCAGACTATCGACATACAATATTTAGCACAGTATAGAAGATAAAAAACAGCTTTCTAGGTTCATTTGCATTTATCCAGGCAACGCGAAGTATGAGACGGATATAATATAATATAAGTTCCTCAGAAATTCCGCGAGACAACCTGGACTATTTTGACTTTACTTACTTGCTCTACGTCTGTTTGTTTAGTATGTCACCTCACCACAATAGTGACTTTACTGTAGCAGCTAAAAATATTTTCCGATACTTTCATAGTCAGAACGTTAGGTTCAAATCTAAAATAAATACCCAATTCTGTTTAGTCAATAGAATTAATGGAAATGACGTGCTTATTTTTAAGTCATTTATAGCGAAGTAGGCTGTGTAAACTTCCACGAATAATGTAATAAATAAGTACTTATTATGTTTACATTATTCTACTGCTGCTTAGCTATGGATGTTAAAATTTGAATGTTTATTTAATTCCTTTCAACATACGTAGTTCAATTATGTGGTTAATTATGACTTATAATAAACTGACCACCCTCAACATTTGATTGTTACTTTTACAACAACCACTTTTACCTCAGCCACTTTCAGCCTTACTAATATTATAAAATCGAAAGTTTGTGATGTATAGATGTTTGTTACGCTAAAGACGCAAAAACTACTGAGTCAATTTCGATGAAATTTTTCACGCATGTAGCTTATAGCCTGGATAACAAATACGCTACTTTTTATCGACTTATCACGCGGTTGGAAGCTGTAAAATATTTTTGAAAAAGTGAAACGGAGGCCATGGCAGAGCGCCGCTGTAAACTCCTACTGACTCCTTGCACTTCACCAACGAGTTATTGTAGAACAATGACATTTTTATGGTGGATATGTTCACCTCAATTTTTGTAATGATGAAAATGTAATTTGAAGTCTTGAAGATTGCTGAAAAACCTCGATAATCTTATGACGCAAACACGTGATCGATTGTAGCTTTTGATTCAATATTTAGAATGCTGAATCCAGAGAGATGTAAAAGTAGATAAAACGGCTAAGTTATTTATATGAAACGTCAGCGTGTCCCTACCCTCCAATCTCCACTCCACACAAATAAATACAGAAATTATGTTTGCATTTGTAACATTAATAGGTGAATTTGGACATTCATAGTGCAAATATTTGAACTACGTTTTCGTGATATTTGGCTTCTCTAGTTTTAAAAGAGTTACTTACAACACCTTTGGCTAAAAGGAAGGTCCATACCTTAGTCCGTAGTAAAATCGTAATTTGGTAACTCGGCGTATGTGAGGTTCTAAGAAAAGAAATTCAAACAAAGCAAACCTTCATATTTTTAATTAATTGAAATAAATCTGGTCAAATAAAATGAGTTATTTTGGTACACTTGTGGAACTTTCCATAAGCCTTGTAAAGCCATTGAATAAATTATACAGGCCAACAAAAATTTAAAAGATTTTTGGTGCCGAAATACCGTTGGTGGTTTTGTATTATGCTGCAGCCAACGAACAGGTTCACAAAAAAAAAACCACGGCATATATATACATACAGGGTGGATGCGACATAGCGACATTTATTAAAACCACAGCTTCTATACATGGCCAGTATGCATTTCCATCGGATAAAAAATTCTCTGGCGAAAAAAAACTTCCGAACAAATTGCACGATCGCAATGTTCAAATTGTTCGGAGAACGTGATTTTTTTTTTTCGCCAGAGAATTTTTATCCGGTGGAAATTGATACTTACCATGTATAGAAACTGTGGTTTCAATAAATGTCGCTATGTCGCATCCACCCCGTATATTAAAACATCAACTATACAAATAATCAAGATATAACAGCCATATGTAGCGGTCTTTTAGACTAGGTTTGTACATAGATTTAGATTTAGTCATTTATTTTTAGGTTAGTAGGAATTTTGTTTTTGTTTTTATTTTTGTGAATAAATAAATAATTACAGCCAACTTGTAAAATAGGGTCATAGCACAGTACAAAGATATACCAGTATTCTGACATAATTCTGAAATAACAAAGACAACGACGCGATACATGATACATTCATGACCAATTTGACAAATATTTCCTTTGAAATTGTCAAATTCGATAAGGTTTACATTTGTTGATAGAACAAGCGAATTATAAAACCGTATACGCGACAGATCAAGATGCCAATTTAGAAAAACTCTATGACGCAATTTTCTCAGATACGCGAAATGATTAGAAAGTCATTTTGTGAATTTTATATTTACATATTTTTAGGTAACTAATGTTATATATTACAGGTTTCAATTATAACTACTTGAATGTTTTGCTATCATTGATAACAATCTTGAAAATCTTTATGGATCTCGATGTAGGTAAACAATACGTAAACCATTGAAAAATATGTATGTTACCAATTAATTTATGGCTTTATTTTAACGCATCGAAATATTTGACTAATTACTTAATAGAAATGTAAAGTAATTAAATTGTAATATCATTTCTAATCTAATTCATAACGGGAATGAAAATCTGCCTATTTTCGAAATCAGCAACTTAAATTAGGTACTTTTGAAAACCCAATAGATGGCCGGGTAAATAAATGAGATTTTCGTAAAGTACATAATATATTTATTTTTTTTTAAGAAAATTTTTGCAGTTTTTCAGACATGAATCAAGTTCAGCTCTGATTCTACATAAAAAACACTTCGAAGTTTTTATTACGCACATATCAATAAATTATTATGTAAGTTATATATTTGACTATCTTAACTCTATAAAAAACAATAATTACCTATGTAATAGTATTTTTCTTACCTGTAGTCAATATTTTCAGCAACAAAAACATAGTTCACATGCGTCATAGAAATCATAAATAGTGTTAAACAAATCCATAAATATTGCAATGTTTGAAACTTCCCAAATTTTTCAAATATATTTAACTCATCACTTTCTATTTTATCACTAACTGCCTGGCCGTTAACAGCAGTCATTTTTAAGAAATTATTAAAACTATTAATTAATTGTCCGTTAACGCTTTTCCGTGCGTGTTATCGAGGCCGATGGGACGCGACGACACGCTGATAACAAACGTCGCGATCGTACTAATTCAAATATGTATGGCAACGATTTGCTTATACAGTTACACCAAATAAATATTTATTGAGCGCTTAAGCCTTCAGATTTCAGCATCAAGAATGGTCAAGTGCGATGGGGGTTGTCGCGACGGATTTCCCTAAAACACTGTAATTTCAGCATCAGCAACTCATTTACTCAACCTAGTATATTAAATCATTTAAGCACATTTTAACACAGTTTTCTTTAAGTTCTATAAAATAATAATGATAGAGAAATATAAATGTACAGAATAGAGACCACCAAAATATAGGTAGGTAACCTTATTTGCCAATGATTTTATGGCTTCTTTGTACGGAATATATGTCCTGCCAAGTGTCTCTACATAATAATATTATGTGTTTGCGAGAAAATTCTTACATATTTTTGCAATGGAATTAAATAATTGCCTACTTCATCAATCACGTGTATCTATAGCGATGAATACATTAATTAGATACTATTATGTATTAATTATGTTTAGTAGTAGTTTCATGTATGCTAAGTGATTTTTCTCTACGATCAAAGTTTTTTTATGCCAAGAGCAAAATGTAAAATTATTATGAGCGAGTGTTGAACCAGCAGCGTAAGGAAGGGATCACGGGTGACTTGACAATGCTGCTTTGTAGGAGTTTCATTAAAGTGTTTTTATTACTATTTATATCAGTATTAATGTTACATTTTCCTTATTTAAGTAAGTAGGTAATACTAACAGGATGCCATATCAATATAAACCTCCTGAAAATTCATATAAACGGAGTTGGAAAATGCCTTATATTGGTGCTTTAAGTAATAGATAGTTTTTTGTTAAGGTAACGTTTTCCTTAGCGTTTCACTTGGTAGGAGTATGTATTAAAATAATGTTATCTATTGCTTGAAATAAGTTTCAAACATTAAATTTCCAGGGAAAAATATTTATCTGACTCTGTGTGTGCTTTGTGTGTGGGAAAGGTATGTTCGTTAACACTAGTTATTCCTAGTGAAGGCATCGATTTTTAAAAAAAAAATATCGAAAAAAACTTAATCCCATGTAATAATATTCACAAACTAGTCACATTTCCGGGTTTTATTTCAACGATATAAAGCAGAACTAGTGAAGCACGTGTGGCATATATAAACATTGTAAAATTTACCCGGTCATCCGATAAAATTTAAGAGAAATATATGTATCTAACACAACAATGTAAAACTAAAATTCATGTCACTCTAAGCCTCAATTTAACCGCGTTATCGCAACATGTGGAAATGCCTAGGCAGACAGAGACAGTTGCGCCTAATAGAACATAGCAGTATAATCATAATGGCAGAACCCATCCTCACAAGTACCTCACCATATTGAACTATTATAATTAAGTGTTTATTCGACGAGTAAACAAACACAGGGTTAGGTCTCTTGAACTCTCACGTTATTGGCGACGAGCCCAATGTCAATTCTATGTTAGAATCTGGCACATTCACATGGTTATGTTAATTGTATTGGCGAAACGAACATGCTTTTAAGAAATAGTGAATCGGTATGTATTCCGCGTGATGGTAAGCGGTAACAAAAGCCTATGAACAATTGAAAATCTGCAGAATAATGTTTTGCCATTCGCTACATCGAAGGACTAAATTACGCCTAATTTCAAGGTCTAATTTTAACACTAAGCACACAATAGATAATTTACTATTTGGAGGTAGCTTAAAATAAGTAAGTGGTCTTATAATTTGAGGACAATGCTAGATCGTACGGTGACACCTTTTTGACCCTTTGAGATACATAAGCAAAAAAGCCAACCGGGGCGTCCCCCGCTGCTAAATGTCGAAGAGCGCCGCTCTTGCACATAATATAAGACTAGTTGTGAAATCGTATGGTTTGATACTAGCGCGGAACATTCTAAGCCCTCACGAGTTTTGGCAGTCTCTTTTGCATAGATATTTGCGTTCATTTCGTTTCCATATTGATATTTAAGTCTCAGTTTTTGGCACATGAGATTTTTAGTTAGTTAATTTTTAGAGTAATCCAATACTAAACTTTTTGATTTGCTACTTGTGTTATGGTGGCGTCCATTTATAATGTAGTCTGTGCGGCGCCCTCTAGGTGACGGCGCTAGAATGTTAGATACAGCTAGTAATGCAGGAAAATCAGTCATAAAATTCACAAATAACTCTTTTGCCCAACCCGGGAAACGAAACCGGCACGGTGCGGTGAGAGGCGCATACACTTACCACCAGACCAATAGGATAGGCATTATAGTATTAATCCGCCTGGGGCACTGCGTGCAGTTACCCTTTTTCTTCAGAACAGTTCGACCGATTTAGATGATTTAGAATAACTTAGATGCAGTTTTGTGTAATGGGTTTGTAGTAGTATAGTCCTTAGTCCTGACGCTCGAGTCTCGAGTCCTAAGCATCCATTTTTAAACCTCAACAAACTTGCTTAACCTTGGCCACCCATCCATTTTTATACCTTATCAAAGTTGCTTAACCTTAACCATCCATCCATTTTAATACCTCAACAAAGTTACCTAACCATTGTCACCAATTCATTTTTATACCACAACAAAATTGTTTAATAACCGTACAAAATCGTACATTTTTTTTTACTTTCTGGACCCTTCTTTCGATTCTTACGTCAACCAAATCTTGAAAATGTTGAGAGAGATGCGCCTTGTCTGTGTACATGCGTTTATCGATAAAAACAGGTCTGAAATGGGGATATTCGAAATGTCATAAATAATAAAACTGTTTATTGGTATTATTAATTTATTCTTATAAAATTATTAGAGGCTAATCGTCATCATCATCGTCCGTGTCGCTATCATCAACATTTATTATTAGCCGTTCGCATAAAAATGATTTCGTCAAGTCCTGTTCTTGCAGAGTTTAAGCGTGACGCACACATTTTTGCCAATTATCTACAGTCACGTTTTCGATAGCTTCATTTGTTAATTTTTCCACATCAGCTAATTTAAACGTTTTATTTTTTTCTGCCACTTCTCCTTTTACCTGCGCCCAAATTAGCTCGATTGGATTATATTGGCAATGATATGGTGGTAACCGAATAACTTCCTGACCGTATTCGTTTGCTAATTGGTCCAAATGGTAAGTCTTTTCTCCTCGATTTGCTTGTATTTTTAGAAGAAGTTCATCTTTAAAAGCAGATTCTGAAAAAGGTATATTGTGCTGCCGTAACCATTCTTGAATTGCTGCTTTTGTCGATCCAGTTGTCGGAACTCTATTTATTTGTTTGGAATGGTAACTGGCGTTATCCATGATTAATATTGAAGGCTCTTCGAGGCTTTGAAGTAGTCGAGTAAACCAGTCGGTGAAACCCTCAGCATCCATTTCGGTATGGTAATCTTCATTTTTGCTTTTAACTGCACGAAAAACCCATTTAGCACCTGACATAAACCCGTACTTTTCACCACAGAGTAAACAGAGACTAAGCTTCATACAACCGCGCTCAGATACGTCCACTCACACAAGCATAAGACGTCTGTGTGCGTGTCCACTTGCGGCCCTATCACGTACGAGGCGAAACCGGTTTCTACCGGCTCGTAAGTGCCTTAGCGAAGGGCTCTCGCGCGCTCTCGGCGCGGCTCGCGGACACTACCGCAGCTCACATAAATGTACCCTGTGAGTGTGCAGTGTGCAGTCTACAGTAGTCCAGCGCAGCCGCGGTGCGTGCACGCCCGTATGCTCACTCGCAAGTCTCGTCCTAAAGGGCACGACGCGCGTTATAATTTATTAATACAAAATGTACTGTAGGTACTGTTTGTAAGAACAATAATCGTCGAAATAAGAACATATCTTTTTTTTTCTATCCCAAGGAATCTACTAGGTGAGTAGTAAATTGATAGTAAAAGAGTAGCTATTTTTATTAAATAGGTACCTATTCAATTTATATTAGTGGGGTAGATAGATACTTCATACATAATTACATAGGTAGGTACCTAGTGCACCTACATCAATATCAAAGCAAATTTAAATCTGTGCCGTGTTTGTAATGCGATGGAACCTTGACACAATTCACAGCTAATAATACATTCCTACTTATGTATGAGTCACTAGCTTCTACGCGTGGCTCCAACCGCGTGGTACGTCGATGTAGCCTATATTATTTCTGGGGTCTTATCTTTTTATACCTATAATTGTATAGATGTATGAGAATGACAGTTCTAATGTCATGCGCTCTTCTACCTATAGTCGGAATTTTAATTCGATTCCAGATTTGACAATTTCAGTGTTGCAACGTTATGACAAGTACTAAATAGTGACGTTGCGAAATTATTCGATATGGAAATGGAATATTTCCAGATCGATTCTTCTCGTTTATAATTTTACTCTCGTAAACTAAGTATATCAGGAAATTAAATATTTCTGAACCGATAATTTAGTTTTGACGATTAATTAACGATCTGAGACTTTTCTTATATAATTGTGTGTGAAATAATTAAAAAAATGTGATTATGAAGGATGATGGCACAGACACTGATTGTTTATCGATTTTTGTGTTCATCACTACACTATTATATGTGGTATCATTATTTCACAAAATGACAGTAGCTAATGTCAAATCTGGAATCGAATTAAAATTCCGACTATAATACGTTAATAGGTAGGTAGGTACGTTAAAATTAAATTGTAAAAGGTTCTACTTATCACATTAGGTACCAATTTGAGAGGATTATACTTAAAGACTTTTATTACTTTTTTGACTTGTTGAAATATGTAAAAAATACCTATCTACCCTTATTATTAGCGATTGATTTATTATGATTAGGTACAGGTAATACAATAAAAAAAACTGCCGCGTCGTTAAAACACCACTATGCCGCCAGTGTAGTAATTGTACTAGTCACATGGTTTGTCCTGTTGTGCCAACACTGCCAAGTGCCAACCCTAGCAAAATAGGTAAATATCTTAGACGTTCTTTAAAAGGTTAGCCTCTGTTCGTTACTCTGTGCTTTTCACACCCTGCGTGACAAACAATAAGTCTGCTACCTTTTCCTATCGGTTTCTTTAATCCGCCTTCATTATTTTCGTCAACCCATACGCGTTTCCGGGAATGGTTTTAATTCACCCAGGTTTCATCTATATAAATTCTTGGACGTGTATCTCCGCTTTTTTTCAAATCGTCTAGTTTTCGAAGAAACTGCAGTCTGGCGCTGACAATATCTCGTCGTTCCATGAGTTCTTTTCTTCCATCTGGTGCAATTTTAAATCTGTACCCAAGGTCATGTAAAATTGTTCTCATAGAAGACACACTGCACTTAAAACCGTCTATTCTCTCCATTGCAGCTGTTAAAATCTTTTTTGCTGTCGGAAACTCTCTTTTTGCATAGAAGGAAAATACAATTTGTTTGATTACGCTTTTATCAAAGCCGTCTAAATCTGTCACTGGCCGTGGTTGACAGACTTGTTCCCGGGGAGATGTTATTTCATCAGAAGCACTCTCTTTTTTTATTCTATCGACAGTTCTTAAACTAATACCACAAATCATTGCAGTTAGTTCGCGAGGCTTGTTAAAGTTGAGTTCCTTTAACTTGACAGGATCTTCTTTTAGTTCCGTGAAAAAACTTAAAACATTTTTTATTACAACACGACTTTGTTGTTGAATATTTCCCTGAACACTTGTAATATTTATTTTAATAAACGACTCCATCTCGAAAGAAATTATCAATTGAAATGATTATGACATACGAGTAACTCACTCTTTTATACAAAATAATTAGTCAACCCGAGGGTTATCTATTATCTAATTATTTCTAATTACCCTCATTACATGATATGTAATTAAGTAAATGTAAGTACAGCAATTCTCAGTAACGATCAATACTTTAATGAGCCCATGTTTTGTGTATCGATTAAGTATATGCATTCCATATTATCGATAATCTATAATTATAGTAATTTGCGCGTGCACATCCCTGTTACAAAAGTGATTTATGGCCCCGACTGCCACGCACGAGTCTTTGCGTTTAGTTTATTCCACTCTTGAGTTGTGAAAATGAGTCGAATAAAATAATAATAATAATATACGACTTAGGGTAAAACCAAACGGTCGTTATTTTGTGAGTCGTGAGTTGCAGAATTTCGGTAGCATATATTCTGCTGCACTAGGTTTCATAAAAAAAGGCTATTGGCACGACGACTCAAAACGAGTTGTCTGCCGACTCAATGCGCGTAAACTCGACCAAATATTGGTCGTGGTGAGGGAAGGGCAAGGGAGGGGCGCGGTGAAGAGTGCGGAAGCAACAGTTTGTTACTAGTTGCGCAGGAACTACAATAGTTGAACAGGAAGGAATATGCTTCGTAAATACACAATATTTTTAATGGATCAATTGTGTTTGACGACACGAACAGCCCGTACCACTCAATACTGAATAAATAAATTAAGTTCGTCTGGCAACTCAGCAGAAATTTAGTTGAAAGTAAAATGAGTGACCAAACTCACAAAATTACGCTCATTTGGTTTTACCCTTATAAACCCAATACCTTCTATACACCTAAACTTTAGGTTTGATTACCTAGACAAGAACGTTTTTTAAATTAAATTACGATGCACAACCTTGTAGAAATACTGACGTCTCTTCGGCGTCGTGACAAGTCATACATCTCAATTGTTTTGATTCGATCAGACAAGTCCGTTAACCCTTTGAGTCATAGAAAAAACATTATATAAACCGGTTTGATTGTTTACATAAATTTGGAGGTACCAATTGTATTTCCTTACAATAAAATTCCTTCTCGTATTTATCTTTCAGTGTCTACGAGGTATTTTTTTATGTACAGTCGAGGTCATTTATATGTTGGCAGTTTTTATCTTCATTTTCGATTGTAACTAAATGTAGAAACGGCACTTAGTACCTTCATTGTTTTGCAAAGATGTCTAATGCTATTTGTCTGCAATGTCCATACATTTTTTTCATTAAGATCGATTCAGTGGTTTAACCGTAAAGACGTGAAAGGTAACAGATGTACACACAACGTTACTTTCAATATAATACCTACCGTCAAAAGTATCCCACTGAGGTTAAACTTTGTCTGAACAAAATAATAAGATAGGTGCAGTAATTTATACGTACAGGCGTACAGGATTATTTAAGGTGCCGAAAAAACGATTACCGTAAGTTGTTGGAAAAAGTCAGATTTTGTATCAGTATTACTGTAATCCAACATAGTTACATAAACCAAATATATCATTTAACCAATTTCATAACAACAACATTACAAAAAGAAAATATTATTTATTTATACTTTTTAATTTCTTGAACCATATTTTTCAAAGCTGGCAGTTCCTCTGTGAGCTTCTCTTCGATTGCGGATTTTTCATCTGCAGTAGAAGTTAAATATTTTGATACTTGTTCTGTAAAAAAAGATGAGCATTATTATTTAGATAGCTCAAAAATCAGTCTTCTTGCCCTTGCTTTCGACTTTTAAAGTGACTATCAATCAACATAGACTGTACTAGAACAAATTAAAATGTTATCTACCTTGGTAAAATGCGTCTTTTTAACCACCCGCCGAATAACAGTGTTCCGGTATGATGGTGAAATTGGACCGTGAAAATACTATCATTATATTTCTCAGGGCTTGAGCCTTCGCAGATGCGTAGCTAAATCTTATTATAGCCACGCATCTGTGGATGTTCATATGTGGTATGCAAAAATGTTAACAAATTATTTAACTTCAGCTCGCTCGCTGGACTTTCCGTACAACTATCTCTTTGATAATTTTCGTCAAGATTGTTTCAGTGAATTATTATTTATGTACTTTTAGGAACTTTTTTTTTTTATACTACGCCCACAGCGAACGAACGCGTAGTCCACCTGATGGTAAGTAGAGTACAGCCCATGGACATCAACAATCCACGAAAACAGATTATAGATGCGTCGCTGCACCGAGGACTACGGTGTTATGCCTCATGTGCCAGTAATTTCAGGGCCTGATCTCACCACCAAACCGGAACACAGTAATGGAAGCACTACTATTTGGTGGCAGGTTAAAGGTGAGACGGTGGTGCTGCCGCCCTCGAGCTCATTCACAAAAGCTCTACCACCAGTAAATTTATAGATCAGACAAAGTTATTGTGACATTTATATCATTCCTCCTCCTTGCGTTGGTTGTCCTCACTGGTGAGAGCCATGGCCTCATTGGCCATCTTGTCCGGCGTTTTTTTAAATAATATTAATAAGTATATAATTAAGTTAGAATGATACCAAGCTTACCATGCAATACTTGCAGACTTAAATAATCTTCATCCTTTAACTGTGTTTTTAAATATGAAATAACTACGGGCACTTGTCGCCCTGATGCATGAAGCATGTTTTGAGTAGCAATTGTGAAAATAGCTAACACAGCAATATGCAAACTTAAGGCTGGCTCCTCACAGTTTTCTAATTCCGAAATCAATTTCTCTCTGTGATTCTGAACAAGAAGTCTGAAAATAAAAAAAAACATAATAAATAATACAGCTTTGAACTTAGTCAACACAGTGCATCTCGGCGGGGGACAGTTTTTAATATTTGAGATTATTATTGTAAAATGTGTTTCGAATTATGTTAAATTTGAATAAAGTAATATAAAATATAAGTATCTAAAATTTATAAGCTATCATATTTTTGTGAATGCATGCTTGTTACTAACGGTGTGTTACAAGCATACACATAGGTGTGTAATATGCCAATTTTGAACTAGTGTAAAATGGTGCATGAAAGTGTGTACAACACAGGTGTACCGAATATAGTCTAAAACAGGTAATAAAAGGTATATAATAAGCTTTTATGCTTAATACTTACTTGTCTTTCTTCTTGTCAACTTTTTTCAATATCATACCAAAGTCCGATAAACATACATCTACTGCTTGGTAGAAAGCTTCCATATTTTGGTCAGACAATGTTGCATTCAATGCCACTAATGGCTTCATAAATTCATCTGATAGATCATTAATAATTTTGTTCCTTTGTTCGACAGATAAGACATCCACTTGTACTGATAAATTGCACTGGTTTGCTGCATACTTGCAGAATTCTGAAAGTATATCTCCGCCCAGGGATTTAAGCAGATATTTGATGAATTGTGGCTGTTGGTCAGAGGGTAATGACTTCAAACCCTTTTCATATAGCTTTATGTCATTGACTAAAATGTTGATCCTGTCTTGAGCAGATGTATGAGTCTGCTTTCTGTTCTGGCTTGCGTCTTGGAGCAATTTGTCTGCAGTCTCTTTAGCTATTGTTAAGCCAATTTGGTTGAGTGTCCTAAAAAGTTATTAAAATTTTCTCATTTAATTATATTATGCAATTTTGATTTTTCAAATGAGGTTCTGGCAAAAGTTCTAATTAAAAGAGGGCCTCAACAATCTTTGTAACACTATAGTAAAGATATAAACTTCATTTTATTTTTACTTTATTCCATCAAATCAATAATTAATAAAAAGAATATTCTTTATACAGCAAGATACTTTAAACAGAAAAAACAGAACCCTATTACTGACAATTCACTGCTTGTCTGTCCGTCTATCACCAGTCTGTATCTCATAAGCCATTATAGCTAGACAGTTGCAACTTTTACAGCTAATGTCAAACTGTTGCCGCTATAACAACATAATATTAAAAACTGAATGAAATATTAGCGGAGGGTCCGCCCATACAACAAACATGATTTTTTTGCTTGTTTCAGCTCAATATTGTTTACGGTAACTGGTAGATGCTTAAAATATTTAAAAAATATTTAATTTAATAATAAAATTATTAAATTAAAATATAATTAATATTTAAGTGGGTCTCTTACTACAGACATGATTCTTTAGCCTTTTGTGCGCAAGTCTGAGGCTGGTTTTCAAGGTATTTTATCATTTAATTTATTTTACTCAAAAACATACCCTTGAAGATGCTCTGCAATCTTTGTCACCAAGTCATCTAGACCCTCATTTTCAAGAGTTTCTTTAATGATGTTCTCAACATCATCAACAGAGACAACTTCTAATTGTGCTGGAGCCTTCTTGGTATTTGCAACACCATCATCAGAGTCAGAATCTTGAGCAGTTTGTTTTGACCTTGCATGTTTCTTAACAGCTTTAGTCTTAGTTTCACGGCCTTGTGTACCACCACCACCTTTTCCAGAAGCTGCCTTTCTCCTGCGCTCTTCTCGTCGTTCCGCTTTATGGTCTACAGGGCCACCCTGGCCCATGTCTGAGGCTTTACTCATTTGTTTTTCAATGAAGAACTGTTGGAATTTACCTGACTTCACTATTGCTTCAGCTTTTTTCTGAGTGATTGGCATGCAGGCTTGCTTTAAGTTTTCAATGTAATGGCTGCTAAAAACTGTGAAAGAACAATGGTTTCAGGTAAAACAAAATGGTAATTTTGAGCAGCACATATTTTTATGAATAGACTTGAATCATAGAGATACAGAAGGCAGCAGAACATTGTAGCAAAATCTGAGCTTCACATGAGCAAGTTTTCGACTCAGGATAACAAACATCAGTGTTGACCAACAACTTCGTATCTGCACAAAACCACTCTGCATAGTATAGAATAGAAACTAAGAATTTAACCAATTCAGAAATGACATGGACATCTTACCTGTGTTATCAAACAATATTGTTGATTTGGACTTCTTGAGAAGCTCATCAAGGACATTCTCAATGTCAGTATCTGTTAAAACTGATGGCAATAAAGAGACAACATCTAAATAACTTTTAGATGCAATACATTCTTCAAGGGCAGTCTCCAACTGTACCTTTATTTGTGAACCAATCACACAGCTGCTTAAGAAACTCAAATCTTCATTTGTCAGGATTCTCTTCACATAACCTTTAGGATCAGATAACCCCAACCGAGACAATGCATCATATTCTAGATAATTGTTCTGCTTGTAGAAACTCATTACCCAATCATTTTGAGACTTAGTATAACATGATGGCACATAGAGTGCTCCAGCTTGACGTCCAGTAAGAACACCTGGAGCATTTATTTGATCAAATAGTGATAAGAAGAGGCGATCAGACAAATTGCAATGATTCACTATTACAGCAATAGGGGTCGGCTTTAATAGTCCCATTAACGCTCCACGAATCTTGGCCTTTGTCCTTGTAATATACTCTTCAGTATAAAATGTCCTTGGTTCAGAAGCATCTTGCTTTCCAATGATAATTTTGCCCAAATACTTTTCCAGGACATTGTGTTGCAGTAACTCAGCTGGTAAATCATACTGTAAGGTTAACTCGCCCACTGAGATTTGTCCTTGAAGCTGCAACTTTTCATTCACCTCTCTTGCCACCTTTTCTAAATAATAATGAGCAATCAGGTACCCTGAAACCAGTTGTACTTCTTTTCCTTTAATAATGTCTGCCACACAGTGGTTGATCTGAGTAAGGTCAACATTGAGATCTTTAGCAAGATCAACGGTATTGATACGCCCACCATGAACATATAACTCATCTTTTATTTCTCTAGTGAGCTGTTGAGGGGTCAGGTACTCTTTGCCGTCAGTAGTAAAAATGACATCAATTAATTTCAATTGGATTAGTTTTGTGACTATCTCAATGCAATTTCTTTCTGACAACCTGAAAATACCCGTAGATATATTTATATTTATACTTTATCTATACTCTTCTTCTACTTTAAGGATATTAGTTTCCAAAAGCGAGTTATGTATTGAAACATAATTAATTAAAAATTTATGATATTTACCTTTGGGAAGTTGAACTAAGTTGTGCTTTTTGAAAATCTGCAGCTAATCTCTTTATTTCATCCCAGTCTGATGACGGAGCCATGTTATTAAAAATACTATACTGCGAATGTGATAAGCACTTATAAAAATAATTAAAGTAAAGATAAATGCAGTTGTCTCCCTAATAATTTAATTAAATTTCACTATTGACTTCAATATGTACCAGCTGTTTTCTTAATCTTGCACAGAATTTGTCAAACTTGTCATTTATTTTAACACGTCACGTCATTGCAGTGTTGGAATTGATAATCTCTGTTACATGATCAATCTGAATAGCGCGCTTATAAATCCGTGGCTTAAACGCTTAATAAGTCCAGCGGGAAAGGCAAAAAGCCAAATAAAATCCGGGTGGAAGGGTGGAAGAAGCCTGTGGTCTCGAGACCAGAGAACCCATATCATTAAGAACTAAGAAAGAGTATCACTTGATTGTTTTTGTTGTCTGGAGCGCGTTTGGTGTTAAAAATCAGAATACTGTTTTTTTTAAATATTTATTTTAAAACTAGCATTTGCTTACTTTGTTCGCCTGGAATGATTTTAATATCGGTTTTATGCCTCACTGCTCCATTCCCGTCACGTTAGGAGTAAAAATTTATCACATCATCAACATTGTCAAGGGTTAATTTATAAAGCACTTCAGGAACTCAAAAATTACGAACATTCAGGTGCCTTTTCGATATTAAATCAATATAAATTTTAGGAATAAATGTTCTAAATAAAGAAATTACAATGTGTTTGGGTTATAGCAAGTTTTCACTAAATTTCGTAAAAAAAAATATAATTGTAAAAGATAAAAATAGTGTGGCAGAGGTGTATGTAGGGACACAGTGCAACCGGCGACTAATCTCACTCGTCCTGTTATGTTTAGGTCCCAAGGGACAGGGGGTGAGCCTATCGCCATTCGCTGGGCATATTTTAATTCCGTGCTACTATTGAGAATTTCCTGAGGGAAACTTCACACACTGAGCCATCGTTACGTCTGAATGTTTGCGTAATGTCAACGTACTGAATCAAAATGAGTCCCCACTTTACAAGTGAGTTCTCATATACACAGCCATATTTTGTGTTAAGATCGTCAATCTAGTATAATACTTTTACTCGACCTAGCTTTGCGTTCACTGTAGTATCACTATTGCCCTAGTGCAATTACACAATGACAAGTTTTGCAAGACTATTCTCTTGCTATCTCATCTTTAAAATATAAAGATAAATATAAGATAAACAAAGAAATCATTGAAATTGTGGCAATTCTATTGCTTGCTGTTTCTTGCGTTTAAAAAGAAAGAGATGGCAAGAGAATTGAATTGCAAAACTAACACCATGTAAATGGGTCCTAAGACAATTTTATTTACAATACCACCAACACATTTGAAAGTTTAGGTTTGAAATTAAATTAACAGTAAAATTTATAAGCAAATAGCATTTTACTATAGAAATCTCACAAATTTAATAATGAATAGGTATATTTACATTTTACAGCCATACCAGCCATACAAACAAAAGATTACCAGACCTAGACATTTATAAATAAATCAATATTCTGGGTTAAAAACAAAACTATTTCAATATAAAGTGCTTAAACATAGCTGTGATTGAAGATATAATCACTATTTTGTTTTATTAGTAGATACAATAGCTCTTAATACATCTTGATATTTTTAACAAAAAGTTATATATCAGAAATATCTAAAGAGGTCATTGTTAATAATAACTGAAAATGTATTCATTAATCAGCATCTATGCAATGTGATTTATAAATGCATTATCACTTGGAAGTTTTTGTGACACAATTATTTATTTGCATTTGCTGCTTTGGCTGCCTGACGTCTCTTTACATCCCAGTTGTAAACTCTGGCCATATTTACTTCAGTGGTTGTCCATTGATCTCTGTAAAAGATAAGGTTATCTTTATTTCATAAATTAAGCCCTATTTACCTTGTCACGGCATCTCATATGAACAGCTGGACCAATTTTGCAAATTTTTGTTTTTGTTGTTTGTTATTGTCAGGTAAAGGTTCTTATGAAAATAAATTTGAGTAATTTTTGTTAAAAAATAAGATAATTTAAGAATACTTAACCACCATATAAAATTTTCTAATGACATTCTAACTTGAGTGTTTAACAATATTAACTTTTATAATTTAACCTTATGGGGTTTGACTAGGCTAATAGGTTGTTAGGACTACTCACTACTCTCAAAGTTTATTTATGGGAGTAAAAATCTATAATAACCTACCAGATGTCATCAAGAATATAATATGCTTTAATATAAGCGTAAGCTATATTTACTGTAAAATACCTATTATTATATATATATATATATATATATATATATATTTTGTAAATTGTAATTAGTCCATTATATATCGACATTTATCACTCTTAATAATAATGGTGACATGTAATAATTTTGGTAAACTGATTATTTTTACATTTTATCAGATTCAAACAAAAAATAAATATTGTATGCTTAATAGGTATGCAGTACTAATTGAATTGTGTAACATCTGTATTTTCACCTGTGGTAAACAATAAATGAATTAGTATGACATATCATTGACATAATGTGTTCTGCAAATATTGTCTAAGACAATGTATCGTCGTTGTCAAACCGAAATCTGCTATGTGCACTTTTGTGAGATTTCTACTTTAAACCTCTGCGTATAGTTCGCTGCTATATCCTACCATATAGAAAAACTGTCATGTGCTTATGACCATTATATGACGACCTCTTACCTACAATCCCTTGAATGCAGGAGACCTTTTTTTGTCAATTTCTCAAAACTATTATTTCTGCACATAGCAGATTTTGGTTTGACAACGACGGTATATTATACATAGTTATGACAGTGTATTCATAATGTCTGCAAAGTCAGCTTGGTATACCATAAAAGGCATCTTAGCTGTATGCTGAGATAGTCAGTTTCAGCAGACATTAAGGTAAAGTCCTGAATAGACACATGCCAAAAAGTCCCTGTTCTTGTGCACTTTTTGGCATGTGTCTATTACACATTACACATGCCAAAAAGTGCACAAGAACAGGGACTTTAATAATCCACCTAACATGACATGGGCCTTACTAATGTTGCTATGGACACATGTGGCATAATTTGGCCTCTGATCGACAGAGAATTATCCCTATGAACAGGGTTATTAAAAATCAAGATATAAACTTAAATTGGATTAGTAAGTTCGAATATTACCTTAAGAAATCTAAATCATGTTCTACATTGGACAAATTCTTCTCAGCCGTAGCCATATTTGAGGATAATAAGTTATCAGCATCTTCTAAAGTGTATTCTAGCATAACATTTGCACCAAGCCACAAGTACACTTTTTCTGTAGGTGGGACGTTTGCCTGAAAGAATAAAGTTTACATAATTATTATGTGCTTTCTAATATTAAAGTTTAAATAAATTCTTGGCTTTAATTATAAATTAATTATGAATTAAGGAAGCTCATAAATGTAACATTCGACTCTGTAGTATTGTGGAGCATAAAAAATTGCTTACAACTCAGACTAAACAATAATTTCCTATGAATACAAAAAAAAACCATTACAAACAGTCAAGATGTTCAGAAGATTCGAGATTTTCATAATTATATAAGATTTCTTTAATCCTATTTATTGAACATAAAGATGAAGAGTAGAAAAAATGTGCAGGATATAGTTAAAAAAAAAACTGAATTTTTACCTTAACAAATACTTGGTCACTAAGAAGAAATTTAGTTTCCATTTCCTCTTTTTGACTTCTCAACATTGTAATCATTTCCAGGGAGCGGGACAAGTCAGGTATTTGTTGTCTCAGCCTTCTTCGTCTGGTTGCCAGAGATAACTCCATCTGTTTGTATTTACCATGTTGTTCATCCAGGGTTTTCAATACTTTGTCGGCAACACCACCAAATTCAGGTTTCTTCATGTATTCATCAACATTGTCCTAAGAAATAAGTTGAATTTATAAAAAATTTAAAGTATTTAATGCTATCAACTGTTTTATAAACCACAAGGAGCCTTTTTAGGTGGTTATTACTTTGTCTCACAGGTAACATAGAACCCAAAAATCAGACCTTACTTCAGGCATTCTGCAATGATCTTATGAGTATAGTGTATGGTAATTTAATCAGCATTGCAGTTTAGAGAACACTTAAAGAAACTATATTTTTATTTATAACCTATGTTTCGGGTTGATATTTAATTGTTGCTTAATATGCCGATAACGTGGTTTTAGTACTAGGTTTTTAGTACAGAATTAATAGTAACTTACCACAAATACGGCTTCTGGTATTCCAGAATATGATTTAGGTTTTGGAGCTTCTTTGCCATCGCCTTCCATTGTGCGATTTTATATGAAATATTTACTGCTAAACTAAAACAATGAATGAGATTTATAATTTCACATAAAATTCTATCGTTGGCAAACAAAAGAAACAGGGAAACGCACCAAATATAACTTGAATTATGAAATCTTTTCACATACGGCAGCGGCACATTTCTAATCCGAAAATATATTGCAAATGGAATGAAATAGAACGTGAATGAATGAAATGAATAGAATAAAATTGAACGAACAGAAGCGTGACTTTTTAATCAAAGTGTTGCCATTGTTGTTACACACGTACATATATTGACAATATTATCAGCTCTTTGATACCAAGTTCACACTTGGTTCACACAGTCAAACGTGAGAGTCAACCTTGGGGCAAACGAACGTGATCGATAGATCCTGTCTAGAGTAATTTGGACGGCTTTGCGAACACCAACGATCGTTCCAATCGATCTGAAGCGTGGCAGTAAGCCGGGTCTTCACCAGGCAAACGAAGGCCGAAGCACGCTTTCGTTGGTTACTGTTTGGAGTAATTTGGATGGCCAAGCGGACGAATTCGATCGATCGAAGTAGTAACATCAAAGCATTCGTTTGCCAGGTTTTAGGTACAGATATATACTTACATAAAGCCCGGTTTACACTTTGTTTAGTGCGAGTGCGAGTGTTTAGTGCGAGTGCAGGTGTGTAGTGCGAGTAGTGTCCAATTCATTGCGAGTGCAAGTGATTAGTGCGAGTGCAGGTGTGTAGTGCGAGTAGTGTCCAATTCATTGCGAGTGCAGGTGATTAGTGCGAGTGCAGGTGTGTAGTGCGAGTAGTGTCCAATTCATTGCAAGTGCAGTTGATTAGTGCGAGTGCAGGTGTGTAGTGCGAGTAGTGTCCAATTCATTGCGAGTGCAAGTGATTAGTGCGAGTGCAGGTGTGTAGTGCGAGTAGTGTCCAATTCATTGCGAGTGCAGGTGATTAGTGCGAGTGCAGGTGTGTAGTGCGAGTAGTGTCCAATTTTGATTAGTGCGAGTGCAGGTGTGTAGTGCAAGTAATGTCCAAGTGGCTCTGTTTAAATTCAGTTGGCCGTCAACCAGCAAGTATGGACGAACATCATCAACATGGGGGTTTGTCTTAGTCTGGGTGTTTCTATGTATAATATGTTTGTATTTACAAAAGATTACATTTTTTTTATTTACATTTTTTTTATTTTTTTTATTATTTTTTTTTTTTATTTTTTTTTATTATTATTTTTATTATTTACATTTTTTTTTTATTTGTTTTTTTTTTCTACATATGTATTAGTATCAGTTATTCTAGTACCCAAAGTACAAGCTCTGCTTAGTTTGGGACTAGATGGCGTTGTGTGTGAGTTGTGAAATATTTATTTTATTTATTTATTTATTCATGTTTCAAATACTCCTGCACAAATTTATAAGTTACGTCTTCGGTCCACTTTGCCATTTTGTACAACAAGCGCCCGACGCTACGCACTAAACGCTAAACACTAAACACTAAACACTCCTGTCCAAACGTTCTTAGTGACAGGCACGCTGCGAGTGAGGGGAAGGGAGGGCGCGCGGGACGTGGCTACTACGCAGTCCACTCGCAAAAAAATAGAACGTGCTTCTATTCACTTTAAGCCCGGTATAGACTTTGTTTAGTGCGAGTGCAAGTGATTAGTGCAGGTGTTTAGTGACAAGGTGTGGACAGCGACTGATTAGTGCGAGTGCTTAGTTGGCTGTGTAGTAAAGTGAATAGAAGCGTGTTCTATTTTTTTGCGAGTGGACTGCGTAGTAGCCACGTCCCGCGCGCCCTCCCTTCCCCTCACTCGCAGCGTGCCTGTCTCTAAGCACGTTTGGACAGGAGTGTTTAGTGTTTAGTGTTTAGTGCGTAGCGTCGGGCGCTTGTTGTACAAAATGGCAAAGTGGACCGAAGACGTAATTTATAAATTTGTGCAGGAGTATTTCAAACATGAATAAATAAATAAAATAAATATTTCACAATCCACACCCAACGCCATCTAGTCCCAAACTAAGCAGAGCTTGTACTATGGGTACTAAAATAACTGATACTAATACATATATAGAAAAAAAAAAACAAATTAAAAAAAAATGTAAAAAAAAAAAATTGTAAATACATACATATTATACATAGAAACTCCCAGACTAAGACAAACCCCCATGTTCATGCACACAAAGATTTGTCTTAAGTGGGAATCGAACCCACGACCTCGGAAACAAAGCCACTTGGACACTACTCGCACTACACACCTGCACTCGCACTAATCACCTGCACTTGCAATGAATTGGACACTACTCGCACTACACACCTGCACTCGCACTAATCACTTGCACTCGCACTAAACAAAGTGTAAACCGGGCTTTACTACACAGCCAACTAAGCACTCACACTAATCAGTCGCTGTCCACACCTTGTCACTAAACACCTGCACTAATCACTCGCACTCGCACTAAACAAAGTGTATACCGGGCTTAACGCTTAAATAATTTATTTTGTAGCAGTATTTCGATATCGTTAAATACTGCTGCAAACATTGAACATACATAGATCTTCCATAGGTATATAAGATTTATTTTATACCTTAGCTTTTATTTATTTTTGTAACAACACTTTTGAAAAATATGCAGGCATGCATGATCTACCATAGCACATAAAATCTAAATCTTCAAAAAAAAATGCCTAAACTCGCAGGGGTGTGGGGCTAGATTGTGCCGTACATTTATGATTTGACAACTTGTTGTCTTGTTTTATACGAAAATGTGACGTTGGGCAAGAGCGGCGCTCTTCCACATTTGGCAGTGGGAAGCGCCTGACAATGACTTGTGCAGTTGGCTAATTGCTCTGAATGTCCAGCTCAGACCGGCATTTCAGGGAACCAACGAATATGCTAGTTGCACCCCTCAACCCGGCGCCGGTGAGCACTTAAAGAAGCGGCATGAACAAAGTTTTTTTTTTTAATTCAACTAGCAACCCTGGAATGACGTCATGTCAATGGCGAAGTTCTGTCTACTGTCAAAATCATTGCACATTTGATTTGCATTATTATCCTCGATATTTCATAAATTGTCTCGTACAAACCAATACTTAACTCGTTTTAACTCGCTGTGAGTGTTAATATTCATACCGATATAAAGATTGTGTGTGTGCAGCATTTCTGGTAGACTAACGCGTTTATTTGGTTTCAGATTTACCTTCGAGAGTGCGGCTACGCCCTGTTTCATACCTCAAAGTGTTAATTTTGTTTTCAACATAGGCCTATCAGATACCGCCGTTATGGATATGATGGTGTCAACATTACAACAGCAGCGAGCTGTTACAGAACAGCTACGACGCGAGGCGTCAATAAAACGTATACCAGTTTCTGTAGTTGTTGCAGACATAATAAAATTCATAAACGAACACGAACAAGAGGACTGTCTTCTTGTTGGATTTTCCAGTCAGAAAGTCAATCCCTTCCGCGAAAAGAGTTCCTGCACTGTTCTTTAAAATCATTACTGTTTATCTGTTTGTACTGTGAAATAATGCTATTTAATTTAATGTAATGTTCTAAAAAGGAATTTGTCTTTATAAAAATATACCTAACAGCTACACATTAGTTCTATGTATTTAATTTTGGTGATTAATGATGACAGCTCTTGTTTCCACAACAGTGAATGTGAAATATATCTAGCGAAATAATTGGGTCTGAGCATATTTACTATTCTTGATTTAATCAATGTTCTATTAAAAATATTAATAAATAAAATAACATAATTTTTAAGTTTTTTATTTGTGCACAGTAAAACTGAATACCAATTCCTCTATAAGGGATTATTGTTGCTGCTACCAATTCCACAAATATCTTTCTAAAACATCACTTTCACCTTCGTATTTGGCACAACATGTGTCTATCAAATCTGAAAGATTTTATACAAGCCACTAAATTAATTTTACTAACAAAATCTGTGACATAAAATGTTGTTACAAGAGAGTTAAGTATCACAAAGATAGACAGAATACTACTAGCATATTAAATGACTACATTATATACATATATCCCTTATAACAAATTAAGTTAGGTGTTTTATTTGGTGTTAACCTTGAAACTTTACTCATTAATGATTATAAATGTAACATTTTATAGGATTAGAGTACATGGTATTTTGCACAATTATTACTAACATTAATTACATTATATCAATAATATGATAATATTGCATGTTTTTTAAGTGTAAGAAGTTCTTTGCATAGCTGGTAGTGTTGTACAGTAATATCAGGCAGATGCATATTAAAATAATACAATATAATATAGGATGAAATGTTAAAAAAATCAGCTGTACATTTTATATGACAAGTTGCCTAAAATTTGGCCCAATTTCAGAGAGCTACAACATATAGAGTGCACTAGAATTTGGTGACAGTTAAAAGTAATAGATGTTGGTTCACCCATGTTAGGAAAGGTGCTTCCTCTCAAAAGCATAGACACAAAATTGCTTATCTCTAAAATTTCTACTAAATCAAGGTTGCTTTGAGAATTACCCTCTAATATTATATATATCATCACTCATAAAATTTTTGTGTCCCTTAGCTGAGGCTATTATTATTATTATTGTTAGGACAAGGCTTTGGGTGTTCACATCAACTTCCGTGGACCTATTGTGATTGTAGCCTCATTATAGACTCTCCTTTAGGCCAATAGCCTCCATAAATTGGAGCAGTCGGCCAATCGGAAGTGTAGTTAGATAGCAGAAGCTAACTGGTACATGATTTAAATGAGTGATAGCTCAAAATCAATTGCCTGATATTACTTAATGGGTTGGATTAAATGACAAACTGTCTAAAATGTACTAATGTGCTGTAGTTTAAGTAGGGAACTACTTTTTGCCAATTCTAGTTATCATTTTAATGGGTGCACTACATTATAATACATAATAATTACGTATCTAGCACAGCAATTTAGTACACTAACATAAACACTCATCTCTTAGTTTCATAGAATTAAAACAATTAATAAAATAAATGTAACACAAGGGACTATGAACTAAGTTTTGATTGCACTCAGGTAATTATACAGTATTTAAATATGTTCACAAATTTCATAAAAACTCAAGGCCTCATTTCCCGTTTATCGCACTTTACATTAACATTTTGACAAGTGAGATATTATTATAAAATATCTTCTCATCATATTTCCTCATTTTTAAATAACATTGTTACAATTCCTTTTAAGTAACTAACGTTGATGTTTCTCGCTCCATACATTGCTAATTTAACATCTACCTACACACATGATGTGGACCAAAAAAGAAAATATTTCATAATGGCAGTGGAATAAAACAAGAAAACTTATTTAGTATCTTGTAAAATGTTGAGCAAATTTGGAATTAAACGAATAAATCTTACACTAGGGGTAAAACTATATAAAAAAAAATTACCAACTATCAGTCTTTTAAATTGATGTTGATTATCAACCATGTGGCAATTTGTCTCTCAAAAGTTTACAAATTATGGGAAAGAAAAAAAAAACAATTAAAGACTATACACGGTTAGCACTAGCATACCTATTGTCAGATTTATCATTTAAGTATGTAAAAAGGTTTTATCTTAATTAACAGCTAAGAACTAAAATTCTCTTTGGCTTCTTTAAAAGTAATAAACTTTAAAGAGCCTTGTGTTGCCAGTTTAAGGAATTAAAAAGAAGACAAAAGTTTAGAAAGATAATTCTAATAGTTGACTGTTATGTACTGCTAATATTTTAGTCTAATTATGTACATAAACATCTAAATTAGTACATTTACTTACATGCTCCTTACAACATTTATCATACTTTCAAATTCAGCTCATATTCATAAGATTAGCGTTGTATTATCACTAAAGTCTACAATAAGTTTTACCTGCTTATACAATACTCAATATTTTATTAATAACAGTGGATGTTATTGCAGTATACAATATCGAAGGGTTCAGAATTAAATAAAAATAAAAATAAAGTGCTAAACATTCCTAAATATTTGCTAAACTATTGTATAAACCCTTACAAATAAAACTTTAATAACTAAATAATATTAATAAAGGCCTCAATATTTGGTATTTTATGAATGATCAATTTAATCCTATATGTACTAATCAGTGAAGAATCAATGTCTAGGCATATAAGCAGGAAAGTACAGAATTATTCCTTTTTTGTAAACTTTTGAGGTAAACCATTCCTTAGAAATTAATAGAGGGTTTCAATTATACTTCATCATAACTTGATTCAGATTATTAAAAAAAATATTAGTAAAGCAATCAAAGTGCTAAATTAAATTATTATTCGAGTTTTAATTTGCAACTTAGTAAGCCGCTATAAAAATATAAAAAAAGTTCTATAATATTTTTGAATCAAGTTACAATGAATGATGTACGTCAGTAATCAACTTCACACAGATTCCTTAACTCTCTCCTGCTTGGGGGGTGACATGTCCTCAGATCCATTTGACACACTTTGATGGTACAGCTTCAACAGCTCCATTGCATCTTGAGCTTGGCGTTTTTCTAGCAGTATTCTGTAATTAAATATATGAATAATATTAGTGAGTGGTTTATAAACTGAAGCTGATAGAAGTGTTACAGAGCAAAACATTTCCTAACATAAAAATATTGCAGATGGGTGGTGATGTTTTGCCTGTTCATGTCCCTTGTATCTATGCAAAAGGGGCCTTTTGCCTTCCTCAATGCATGTTATAAAACTATGCATGTATTGAGATCTTTTTGATGATAATAAAAATATCAGTAAATATAATTTTGTAATGATAATTTGCAAAATATTATTTAGTCAAAGATTAAAGATTATAAGTAGTGTGGATAACACAGATCACTGATACTTCTGTATCACTGAGGTTGTTATAAGAAAGCACATAGTAAGATTCAAGTAAATCTCATTATCTATAAAACATTAGAAATTACAAGTAAATATGAGTTAAAAAAAAGCTACAATACTACACTTTAATCAAATTAGCTAAAATGCAGGCTTCTGCTTAGTTTAGTAAATAGTGCCAGTACCTTATTTTGTGCATATACAAAAGAATAGTGTCAAACAACTAGATAAGTGAAAAATATGTATATACTTAATTTGTGTCAAATAAACATTTTTATTTTTTATTTATTACTTAACACATCAATACCAAAATAATGATGATGGTTGTTACTGTCATGTGGATTTGTCATTTAGTTCACAATCTAAAGTAAACCAAAACACATTCACAAAAAAGTTTATCTGAATAAGTAATCACTAAACAAAGGAAAACAACAGTTATATTAGTCATCAACAAGTTAGATAAGTAAAATATGTAAGAATAATAAATCTTTCACAATAGAAGTATTTACCTTCCAGAGGCCTCCTTGATGTGTTCCAATATAATTCGATTATCTCTATCTGTAACAATATCTGCAAGACTATCAGGATCCATGTCTGACAACAGTTCCAAATCTTGACCTCCTAGCAGTGAGATGTGACACAAGTTGTGTTGTAGACGGCCCACCAGGTTTGCTACCTGCCCTTTGTCTCCCAGAGCAACATCGTCGGTTTGATCCAAGGACACTTGGCACTTAGGCATATTAGGAGCCCATTTTTCAAGTCCATGTAAAATCATAAGAGATGTATCTGGATCTAAAGTCGAGAAATATTCTTCATCGTCCACTTCAGTGCCGTCGGACTCCAAAACTACAGTCAGATTTTCCGAAGGCATTCCTAGTTTATCCGGCACTTTTGTTAAAAGATCCTCTAATGATGATGCCACTATTCCTTTCTTTTTATCTCGATTCACATCACAAATTTTATACGGCTTGTTCATTTCATGCTCCATTATTTAGATTCTATTTGTTTCAATATTTATTTTGAATCCAATATCTGAAAACAGTTCACGTTTAATTCAACTTTTTAATTTTTTCGTAATTTGCAAGCACGGCAAATTCTCGTAAAAATTGGCGAGTTTTGGCTTCGCAAAGTGGTCGATTTGACGTTTAAAAAATATTGCCAGGGTAAAATATTGACGTAAATCTGCCACAAAATAGGTAATACTAAGAAAGCTATAACAAATACACTTTTGTATCAAAGTCTATTTTACCCTGGCGAAATTTTAGATTGTACCGCACAATGTTTTCTCTAAACGACTGTCTGCCACAAGCTCGTGGATATGACTCCCGTTTACCGCCCACAACGCGCGGTGTCTATCAAAATAGGTGTCTATCTACAATAGGTAACCATTTCACACCAAGCGATTTACACATATTGTAGACATATTTGTAGCTTGGCAAATAAATACCGAATTGATTCCGGTAGTAACTGGGAAGTTTAGTATAATCTTATTAAAGTACGCTACATGAAAAATTGTTCTTAAAAGTTTTATTTTTTTTTGACACTACGGCAGTTGCATATTTGTAACTTACTGCGTAATTTATTTATTATGTAAAAATAATATGAATTTACAAAAAATAAATAAAGATTGTATTGATAGTGAGGTACGGACAAAATGGTTCAGTAACTAATGTAAGAAAATATTTTCAACAATTTCAAAGACTGTTTCAAAAATACCTAGATCATATTATTATTATACAATATACCTACAGTTTATTGTGTCTGTACTAATATTCAATCTTTATTTTACGGCAAAACCCCTACAGGTAATTGGGCTCTCATTTTTAGGCTGATGGTTTAACATCTGCTAATTAGCAGTTAGATAGGTATAAAGCATGAATGTACCCTTTATCTACCAAGTAAAGTACCTACCTACTTAATTTTTATCTTAACTCGCAGGACCTAAATATTTAAAAGCAGTTATAAATATTCATATCTAATCTTGTAATGGGTTTTGTAATAGAAATAAAAATGCAAACGATGAGGTACACAAGGGCGGTCGGGGGTCACGTTCGGTCACAGAGCGACGCGACGGGCGGAGATCAATAGTCTCCCTTACTACCACCACTCATCCCCCCTAATACGGGCTAGAATGCAATTTGCAACTTACTGTTCAAATGTTTCGTCATTTTGTACACGTAGCTGAAATTATCATATTAGCACATGAAGGTACCTAATTAAATTAAATTAGTTTACATCATTTATTCGTAACTTGATATAATATATGATTAATTATTATTAATTAACTTAGTTGTTTTATAGTATTGACTACGTAATTAATCAAATATCAGGCTTCAAAAAGCGGCCATTAGGTAAAACGAGAAGAATAAAAAATAGACTCAAAATAGAAGCTGTTATTTATACACCTTAATAGATACTAATAAAATCATAGTATTTATAAGTAATTAATTGGTTATAATTAGTTTTGACCAAACATAATACTTCACCATTAATTTATTATTATGACAATATACAACCCCTACGCAAATAGATCCTTAAAGGGCTTGTACACAAAAGTGCGAATCGGTGCGAAGCGAATTTGCAACGTAAAAAACCAAGACGCAAATTGCTGCGATGCGATTTCATGCGACAAAGGTGACCGAACTGAATGTAAAGAGTTGACGATACGAATCTATGCGAATAATTCGCGAGTTCATGCGATACGTCGCGCGAGTTCGTAGATCTTATCTATGCGACGACACATCGCATTTTTGTGTACAAGCCTTAAACATATGTCTAAAATGACAGCCCAGATGGTGGTAGATAAAGAAACTGTTAAAATAAACATAACGTGTATAAATCATAAATAGAAACAAAATGGCAGCATAAAAGTCTCTACAAGTACGTGAAGATACAGAATAACAATGATTTACATCTCAATTGCGTTTCCCACTACGATATTGTAGCACCGTACTCTGCCACGCCCGCGGCCTTTATTTGTTCCCCTTGAATAAGGAGTCTAGTAAGGTTTAGTATGGCGTAGCATAGCAGTGTGATTACACGCTCAGGGCTGTCATTGTAGCCCGCAAATGGTGGCTACAAGCGTATTATTACGACGCCACACTAATTAGGTAGTTGATTATTACTTTAGGTGTTAGTTGAAACGTGAGAACAAAATTAAATGTTATCCGGACAATAGTCAGCCGATAGCCGTATGAAAACCACAATAATTAATGTTAGTCTAAATAACGTTTTCTGCTACCACATAGAAACCGAACGAAGCTCTGCAATACCCATGCTTCATCATTGGCTTTCTAGTCACATTACACACACATTTTTTTAAATAATTTATCCTGTACTTTGAAATCAAGCTTAAGATATTTTTTTTAAATTAAAAGTAGTATAAAAATAAATTTAATTCTCTATAGCACGTGAAAATAATTAGGTACCGGGTATTATTTGCTACTAAAGTTTGTTCATTAGTAGAATATAATAATTTAGTAATTAAAATCTCAATAATTCAGGTTGGCCTAAATTGCTTTTCTTGCTACGACGGCGTAGCATCGTAGCTCTGCTACGCCCGCGCCAGGAGATTAGTTCTATAGGATCACTTTTTATTAATCAAAATTTTTCCCCTTTTTTTTTTGTAAGGCTTTGGTTTATGGTTGCAAAATCATAATTTAAATTTAAAATCAGATGACAGAAAAAGGTAATACAAAGGCTAAGTTATCGCGTAATAGGGTAAGCGATGCGAAGAATTTAGCAATAAAACATTGATGCGATTCACTTCGATGTAAATTGCTTTTTCTGAAACGGAAATAGCCAACCAAAGAGGCGTGGAATGTTGTTAGAAGAGGTATTTTTGGTCTTTTTAAACCAAGAAGTTATTTAAATTTAATTAAAGTTGTGAATAGCTTTGTGAGCCAAGGAATCGCGTACCAAAGATAACTTTTGTTTTTTTGTTTTACCACTTCTATAGGAACAAGTTTCTAGTAGCAATTTTTTCTCGCATTTCAGGTAATGCAATGCAAATTCAGTGTGAGCCTTGGCAAAGTTTTCTCAAGAAATGACAACATGGCAGTCTAAAATGGTGTTCCAAGAATTTTAAAGTATCAACAATGCGTTTGTTTCACCCCTATCATTGCAAGCGTAAGCTACGGTAACTGTTTACCATCAGGCGAGGCGTCCGTAACTTTGGCACCTTGGTGATATAAAAAATAATGAGACTACAGGACTAGCAGTAGAGGCCGAACGATTGCAAGTAAGGTGAACTATATTTTATTTTATTTCAATGTTTTTATACATGATTAAGAATCGGGTTTTAGTCCATTTTATAGTAAAATTATGCTGCCTTGGACCTTTTCACAAGACTATTAATTAGTGACAGTACCGTCTCACTATTGACCTAAGAGAGTTTGCATTAATTTCGATTGTTCGTGAAATTATGTCCTGAAATTACTAGGTACATACATACATACATAACATCACACCTATATTACCCAAAAGGGTATAGCAGAGGTGTACAATTTACACGAGTGAGCCTATCGCAATCCACCGCGCAGAATTACAACTCCGTGCTGCTATTGTGAATTTCCTGACGAAAAGTTCACAAATAACACTTTAAATAATTATGATCTTATCAAAAATATCCGTTTGTGGACATGGGATATTTATTGGCTGCAGTTGCCACTTATAAAAATTGTACTATACGCCCGTACACTACATACTTTGCACCAAAAATACAACAACATGTAACCAATCTCTTTGATTAATACTGTTTAATATGTTTGACGGTGATGCTACATCCTTCGGGCTTATTGACACGCTTATTTTAGCTTCACCTGTATGTATATATGTATGTATAAGTATGTATGAATGTAACCGACTCTTTTGGACTCGATTTTCTCAACCCACTTTAAACGGACCGATTTCATTAAAATTTTGCACACCTGTCAAAGATCGATGACAATGCAATAATTCGATAAAAAAAACACAAAAAACTAAAAAACACGCTTTTAAAGTACTTCTAACTAAAAAGTAAAAAATAATTCCTAATATACCTAAGCTGAAAAAAGCGTGGGCGCTCTGTGCCATATTTTTCATCTATCGAGCTTTTTTCAGCTTATATTAGGAATTATTTTTCACTTTTTAGTTAGAAGTACTTTAAAAGCGTGTTTTTTAGTTTTTTTAAATTATTATTTTTTTAAATACTTATACTACTTCGAGGAATTGACTTTTTTTTCGAGATATTATGAATGTGGATGAGTTATATGTATCTGTTTTTCTCGACTTTTAACGTTTCATGGTGGGGTTTTAATCGAAAACGAGAAAATTACCTTTTTATGCAAGTGACCAAATTTCTAGCCGGTACCCAGTTAATTGTCGTAAAAGTCAAAATAGCGCTGTCTCAGTCACTTGTTTAGGTTTCATACATTACGTACGTCTCATTCTCGCAGGCTGATGCCGAGTCGCCTAAATATTTTGCGTCAACTATATTCCCTTAAAACAAAAGAGCTGCGTCATTCACAGAGGCTTTCAGTCAGACGTTAATAAGATTGAGCAAAGGTCGTTTCTTTGATAAACATTAACTAATTGAGTTGTCTCTAAGTTCCTAATCTGTCTGGAGCCAGTTAATGGATAAAAATAGCATCTACTGTTTACTTTAAGGAGGTATATACTTGTACTTCTATGCTACTAATCTGCTCTTCAGGTCGCCTTTTTATGCCACGTATGTTACGTGCGGAATTTGTCTTACTTCATGGACAATTTTCATTTTACGGTAAAATTTAAAAAGACAAAAATAACATAACGGCGGCAGTGAGATGTTTTGGATGTTAGATATGTTGTAGTGAAAAACAAAATATAACATCGTTGATTCGGTTTTTATCCACTGCATTATTGTGGTACAGAAAATAATACAGAATCACCACTACTTGCTTCGCATTTTAACTTGGTATCTCGAGTGTAAAAACGGCGACTTCCTATTCTTACAACTCAAGCACAATTAAATTAACCCAAGCAGTTAGCAAGAATACTAATTAACTTCCAAGTCATGTAATAAACTCCTAGATAAAAAGATAAAAGTAAGAAAAATGTTAAACAACTTTTCTCAAATCAAAACGGGTTTTATATGTAATGGGGATTGAGTCGAGCAACAAACTCAAAGATAACATTTATCAAGATTTTCATATACTACGATTTTTGCAAATTCATGCTTTTGTTAGGCTTGGATACATTATGAGGCCTTTGACGTTTATAAATCACAGCCAGCGAAGTCGGTACGATACGGAGAGCCGAGAGAAAAATGTCGAGACCAATATGTGTGTATGTGACCAATGGTTGTTCGTCCTTGTTGATATATCGATGACAAAGGAGGACAAAGGATTTGCTCAAAGCTCTTTCAGTTGTAATGGAATTAGAAGGCCCCTGGAATTCTTGCTTTTGTTCTATTTATGTTCTTAACTATTGAATAGTCAATTAGTGCTGCAGTTATATCTGAGTGGGAGACCGTAGGACTGCTCAGTTGAAGGTTTCAGTTTCGAACTCACGGCACACACCTCTCTCAATAAATCGTTAGACTTAGTCTTGTCGAGAATGTATGTACTTATATGTATTTACAATTGTGTGAATAGTGTTTAAAATTTCTTGTGAAGTCTACCAATACGCAATTGGCCCGTATGGTGGAATAAGATCTAACTCTCCTCATCATGAGTAGAGACCCGTGCCTAACAGTGGGACATGTATTTGTATACCGCGCTGCTATTATTATTATAGTTTTCTAGGTCTAACTTTATTTATTTTGTTGTAAGTGTAACAGTTTCAATTTTTATCTATAGATCCACTTTTTTTTATTTATAGATAAAATGAGTCTGCAAACAATGCCTTGGTAAGATCAAAATTTATAGAGAACCGTTCCTGGCAGCCATTGTTTCGCCGTATTTGGAAATTTGATGACATTGCTTGTCCTTGAACTTTAGGGGCACATTAAAACCTTTATCCGACCCCTTTACATTTGGTCATCAATATTGAAATGACGTAATGTTACGAAGAGTTCATACAAAGTTCACAATGTCAGCCGAAATCCCTACTTTTGAAACGCTCTACAGATTTTCTACGCTTATTTGACTCACTAAATGAGTTTCGTCAAACTCCGGACAAAATCGATTTTTCGCATCACAAGAGTAAACTCGCCCAATTTGATCAAAGGCCAGTACAGGTAAATTGAAAAATCAATTGCTTTTTGTTTAACTCTTTACTTGAGTTTGCCCTTTAGTTATATGCAAATGGGACGAGTTAGTGCTGGGGACTTTGAAGACTTTTACAAAGCTACTTATTATGTATATAAATAAAAGATAGATTGTTTCGGAAATCATTTCAGAGTACTTAAACTTGTTTACTGAAAGTTAAACTTATTTTTAGTAGTGATTTTATTAGGTAGTGGCATCTTTATTATTGGGGTCATGCATCATTTCAAAACATTGGACAGTGGAACATAGCAGCTACTTTTCTGTTAAAACTTCACTGTTGTACAGGGCACCCGTAAATATAACATAAATTCCCAGTTTTACCAAGCGTAGTTACTGTTCTCTGATGAAAATATCCGACTACACCACCGTAAATTGAACCCTACGAACTACGAGTAGATCTCATACTGAGAGTTTCCAAAATTCATTATTGCTATTCTACAGAGGTTGATTATATTTGCGAGTTCTGCAGTGTAGAAAGTAGAATGTTCGCGCTCTTAAAACTATGTGCCCGAATGCAACAAGTGGATGGTATTAACACCTGCATTATTAAATAACGGAGATGTACCAGTCCACAACAAACGACGCATCTGCATTGTTTAAATATACATTATCTACTCGCGGGACTGTACTGTACACTATGGCACTACACTGTTCAAGTCACGCTGTTCAATTTTAATATTCAACCAAGTACTTTGCCTCCTTGTTGTCGAACATTTATTATTGTATCTAGGCCTTCGTAAAACTTTGGCTTTCGGTTTCTTGGAAAACCTTCTTTGCCTCTGCTTTCTTATTCAAGTTTTGATGAATTTTAGATTACTTACCTTTTACTTTATTCTTTTGTTTCTCGCGATGTCGATACATATAATAAAATCTAATTTGGCCGGTTTGACAAACATACTGTTTAAATTTCTACTTGCGATTTTACATAAAATCCAAACTACCGTGACACAACTAGAGAGATAATTAAGTTTCAGTACCAAATATATAATTTAAAATTGGGAAATTCAATTCCATTAAGCTTACTATAACGTGTGCCCGGCCGCGTCGATCAGCGTCACGGGACTCGCGGCCATATTGTTTCATGTGTTACTTACTAATCGATCACGAGATTAAATCAATCAGTTCTATTGAAACAGTCTTATGCGAATGACCACAGCTGACGTCACCTGGTACTGTGATTTTTTTTAATGGAATTAATTTAGCATTGTTTATTTGACGTATTAAACAAAAGGAAAACAAAAGTAGAAGGACGACTAATTACCAGTAGATTTACTAAAAGCGGTGGCATTTACTTCTAATGCTTGTAAAAATAAGCTCTATAATATGGACTCTGAAGACGATTCTTTATTTCAATTGTTTCTTAAGAATTACAATTTAGCAAATTGGACTGCTTATTGATAATATAATTTATGTAAAAGCTGGTGGTGAATTCGCTGGTAATATTAGTAGAGTAGGTACTTTATATTCATATCTCGTGAATAGATTCGAAGAGTTTCTTACTGTCCAAGGTCACCCATCTAGGGCCAGACGATACGAAATAGATTTCTGTGAGGTTCTGTCTTTGAATAAGTTACCACTGCAAACTTTTTTATTGGATGTACAAGATCTCATACACACTTATTACGTAGGTAGGTTACGTAGTGGATAACACTTACAAATGACTTACAAATTATATAGTCATATAAGTTATATGACTTAAGAAATTTTAGACCATTTTTTATTGTAGGAGAAAGTTTTAATATAGGAATTGGTCATTTAAAAAATATGAAGAAAAAAATTATGACATCCTATCTGTGTTATGGCTTCCTTAGATATAAAATAATAACATTACAAAAAAACCGACTTTAATTACAAAAAATGCACAAAAAAGTAAGAAATAAATATCCCATATTAAGCCATATCCTATGCTATCAGGAAGGCGACGAACAAGATTGTATTGTCTACCACTTTATTGAAATATTTCACATACATATTTATGCAAAATTTCAGCGTTAGGGTTCCTTGTTTATACGGAACCCTAAAAACGTCATATGTCCAGACAGAGAAAACCTAAAATTTTTGTCGAACTCGGTAATCTAACGATCAACAGAGTCGCATACACTCACAAGTAGCTCAAACAGGCATATGTAACCAATAAACCACAGTGATAAAATCTGTTCATACTTCTAGAAAGCCATACAACAGAACTGTTAATTGAAATTGGGTAATTTCAATTAATATTTGGATACGTATCCAATTATATTCGTATTCTATAACGTTGTATTAGTTTTCCTTTGTTTATTAAATGTAAACAACGGAGAGTAATATCTACGGCTAATATTCGTAAACATCAAAATTATGTTTGTTTGTATGAAGACTACATTTATAGTATTACGCTCACATTTCACTTTTCAAAGAAAGTATACATAGGCTTAACGAGATGTCGTGAAACATTACCAGTCAAAAGGACTTTTTTAATATTTGTAATATTTTATAAATTCATCTTAAAATGTTCCTTACACATTCAGTGGAGTACTTGTGATAATGATTGTGTGTCAACCAAATTGTGGTCAGTAGTCACACATACCACGTTTATACAACCCCCTAATACTTTATTCTAGTTTGAAATCAACATCGCATTTTTTCATATATTGTCTTTAGATTCCTATTTTATAACAAAAAAAAACTGTGCATGATATTTAAAGTAGTAGAAGTTTAATGCAGCTAAAACATGTCACGTCCGTGCCACTGAAAAACAAGTATAGTGCCTCTTCAAATATGCAAAAGCAGGCAGAAAAGCATAAAATAAAATGCAGCTAAAACAACTCACCAGCTGAGTTAGCTAAGTAAAATGTAGGCAAATTCACTTGAGATACGTTTTATTCAGCGAAAGTAAAACTTTAACAGAGTCATATTTTTCAGTGTTAGTGTACAGCTATTTGCCGGCGAGGCGGGGGACGGCGGGTGGCCTCGGCGGCGTAATGTAAAGTCTCGCGACACGATACCTGCATCAGAAGTACGTCACAGTAATGTCCGTAGTGTCATTTGAAGCTACAAACTTTGACGTACACATGGGACGTAAACACGCGATAATGGCCGCTTTTCAGATGAAAATTTCGCATTCTTGTTCATGTGTGGCGGGCGGAATAATGCGATTTGCGGATTCAATTGAGCTAATGGTACATTGTATTCTTCAATACCATTTAGTACATTGAAAACATCAGGTTTTATACGTTAAACGCTTATGGCAGATGGACGCTCTAATACGTTTTTCAGTGTATAATGTGTATAATAACTGTATAATCAAGTACCTTATTAAGGTATTATAAAAACGACTTAATGAAAACATATTTTGGAATATACTGAAAATTTCAATGTTAATGTAGTTGTAATTTACAAACAAAATGTAGTGCACATTAAAATAAATATATTATAGTATTTAAATTTGCATTGCGCCATTTTACTCTCTTGAAATATTTACGAGGGCGTGAAATTTGGGCTCTCTTCCAATTGATAACCATCGTTTTCTATTTTAGGTCATTTGTGATTTCTCTATGATACATTCAAAACGGAACACTAAAAACTGATACAGCAACATCCGTCGAGACATTTTATAACACATTTGATTGCTAGTGAGAAATAAATCACACGGTAGAGTGCTTCATAAGCTTTGAAACAAACCTCAAGTTTTATTAATAATACCGCTAGTGACCACAAAACGTCGGTATGTCGGAAGTATATTCAAGTGGAATATCGGCAATGGGTTTGCTCACACGAGATTGAAAGTAACCTCAGAATCGCTTTGTACTGTTTATTTATTTCATGAAATCACCTTTTTCTATACCAAATACAAGGATTTGAAAGCGTCTTGGGCTCATGTAAGCACCGATGTAAACATTTTATATCTGTACTTATAATAAGACTGTTGCGAATCCAATTCTGTATATTGAAGTTATTTTGTTTTTTTTTTTTTATAAAATTTGAATTAGACAGCGTTCTACTATCGATAGCAGAGCAAAAAAAAGCAAAAAAAAATTCTGTTTGTCTGTATCTTGAACAGTTACACCGCCGAAAGTACTGAACGGATTCAAATGAAATTATGTAGTCTCAATGTTTTGTCATCTTAGTAAACTTTTATTCCGAAACCACGCGACCGGAACCGCGGGCGAATGTTAGTTTATATGTTTGAATACCTACGCATTTTTTTGTTAGATAGCCTATTTATCAACAAAAGGCTATAAGTTACAAAACATTAGGCTGCCATCAATAGAAGCGTAGCAGCAGTGAAATATGTCGCAAACACGGGTGATGGGAGCGGAGAAGTAGGTAACCTTTAACGCGGATAAAAACGTAAGGAGTAAATAACTTTAAATAAAATAACATCACACCTATATTTTGCAGAAGTTAGTAGAGTTGTAAAATTTGGGTGTATATTTCATCTGTTATGTCAAAAGCAGCGATAGCCGAGTGGGAGACCGTAGGACTGCGAAGTTAAAGGTCTCGGGTTCGAACCCACGGCACACACCTCTCGTCTTTTCGAAGATATGTGTGTATTTATCATATAAATTATCGCTCGCTAACGGTGAAGGAAAACATCGTGAGGAAACCTGCATGCCTGAGAGTGCCTAATAAGTGCTCGAGGGTGCGTGAAGTCTATCAATCCGCACTTGGCCAGCGTGGTGGACTATGGCCTAACCCTTCTCATCATGAGAAGAGGCCCGAGCCCAGCAGTGGGACATGTATTAGATATTATATGTTCAGGTAACAGGTGACAGGTGGTGACTCTATCAGCACAATTCCAACTCTGTGAAAGGAGCATACACTAACCACAAGACCGCCGAGGCAGTTTTTGTTCGTTATTATCGAAATCCACGCGGACGAAATCTCGGGCAACAGCAAGTTATAATATACAGGGTGTATTTTTGAAACGGGGCAGTAAGGGCAAGTACCTTAACCGTTGCAGTTACAGCAAAACGTTCTTAAAAGACCTTCCCTAACTTTTTGGGACATTTTGAACTGCATTCACAGATTTTGTAAAAAACTTACAGTTAGCAAAAAAAATGCAAAAAGTTCAATTTTTTTTTTATGCCAATCTATTCTATTTCATGTGGGGATCAAAAAACTCTATGGGACCATTTTAGCTTTCAGTACTAGAAAAGACAGAAATCGCCAAAAACGTTTCCCATACATTTCGGCAACAGAAACGAATTTCTACGATGGTCTAACTTTTTGTTATGGCCTGGAAGTGGGTAGAATTGACTGTAAAGTAAATAAAAAGAATTTTTACCCTCAAATTTCGAATTTGATTCGAAAATCTGTGTGTTATACTTAGTTTCAGCTGAGAAACTTCGTATGAGTTATTAATTAAGGATTTTCGCTAAAATGTCTTCTAATCGTGAAAAAATTGACTTATTAGAAGCGTATTTTGAAAGAACCCTGCAATTCCAGGTTTTTCAAAAGATTTGTAATAACCTTTCTTGTTGGCACATGCCGCAACGGATACTTATTGCGGTACCACACTAATGCAGCTCCCGCATTTCGATTATTGACAAAATACGCTTCTAATAAGTCATTTTTTTCACGATTAGAAGACATTTTAGCGAAAATCCTTAATTAATAACTCATACGAAGTTTCTCAGCTGAAACTAAGTATAACACACAGATTTTCGAATCAAATTCGAAATTTTAAGGGGAAAAATTCTTTTTATTTACTTTACAGTCAATTCTACCCACTTCCAGGCCATAACAAAAAGTTAGACCATCGTAGAAATTCGTTTCTGTTGCCGAAATGTATAGGAAACGTTTTTGGCGATTTCTGTCTTTTCTAGTACTGAAAGCTAAAATGGTCCCATAGAGTTTTTTGATCCCCACATGAAATAGAATCGATTGGCATAAAAAAAAAAAATTGAACTTTTTGCATTTTTTTTGCTTACTGTAAGTTTTTTACAAAATCTGTGAATGCAGTTCAAAATGTCCCAAAAAGTTAGGGAAGGTCTTTTAAGAACGTTTTGCTGTAACTGCAACGGTTAAGGTACTTGCCCTTACTGCCCCGTTTCAAAAATACACCCTGTATACCTTGGTTGGTTTGGTTTTCCTGGGCGGTATCCGCACTTAGTCCTCCTATGGGACCGTTGTGCGTGAAAGGTTTCCCGTTTACTCCAGCCAGCCTAAATCGGTCCAGAAGGAAAGCAGCCTCCGAAGACTGCAGCAGGCTTCCGGAAACGATGTTGGTGACTGTAGAATTTGTGCCCGTTGGTCGGCCCTGCTGCTAAATTCCATGATGACATGCTGTGGCATTTCTTCTGCCTTCATGCATCCTCTGCATAGAGGGCTGTCTGTTATTCCTATCGTGTGTAGGTGTTTGTTAAGTAGACAATGACAATCTATACCTGTTAAAGTAAATAGTATTCAAAATATGCCTAAGTGCGCGCTCAGGTGTAGAAGATTTCTGATTAGAAGAATTTGGTACGCTTGGTATTTTATTTTGTACGAGAACACTGAGTCAGCAGAAAGGGTAAAAGCAAACAGGTTCACCTTCGCCCTTTTAATGAAGCATGTAAAGCTTCATCGGCACGATATAATGGCATGTCAAGAGATGCTTTTAACTTTCACGTGCCGTATACTAACTGAATAATAATAATATATTGCAGTAGAGTCTTCAAGGAACGTAATTACGAATACATAGGTAAACAAGACTATGTACGCCATAAAAGATTTTTGTAAGTGGTAATTTTATTAAAAGTACAAAAATCACCCCGAACATTGTTATGTAACTCTTACAATATGAATACAACTCACTATAACATGGATTTTATTATATTCTGCAGATGTCGTCTATTGTCTGTCTCTTGTACATATTTGAAAAATACCTTTTTTGTTGCGTAATAGGGACGAAGAAAACCTTTTTCTTCCTTTTCATGAAACGCTGAAAGCTACAAGTATATTTTGTGTGCACAAGCCTTTGGCTGCAACCCACGTGACCTTAGTTAGCTCAGTATTCAGGTCGAGTTCGGCCATCTGACCTCAGGTTTCCACGGGCACATGAAACAGGCAAAAATAGTACAAACAATCTGTACTGGACGCCACAAAAGCCATCTACCATCCGAAGCCGATACGGTTCAAATTAGTTAATTGAGATTAATATAAAATGCAATCCATTTTCATTGTGGAAACTCTGCTGGTGTACCTGTGCAATTTATATTTTAATGTAAACGACCGCCAGCTTAATTAATGTTTCACATTTTCTCTGCACTTTTGTGAATAAGCAAAGTTTTGTATACCTGTTTTAATTATCAATTTGATCAATTAAAGGTAATTGCTGTCATACTTTTAATTAAACTAACTTCTTATAGTTCCGGATAGTTCTTCTCAGTTTCACAAAATATAACATGCCCGAATTTAAAAGTGACACATGGTATTCCTATTCCGTGGTGACACAAGTTACAATTGAAAATTAAAAGAACACAGCTGTCACTTTCAATAAGGTTTATCTGACACCTGTGAAATTGGGGTTAAGTGATACAATCTAGTTTTATTAAACATTTGCACCGTGTGAAATGAAGTACGAGCTAATTTAGGTAACGCTATTTAACTAGTTACAAACTAGGTTGCCGGAGACATTCATAAGTAATTAATCATTGTTATGAATATGCTTGTAATGCTCACGTTTAATTACATTTTCGGTTGTAGTCCATTACATTAGAAATTATTCAGTTTACCCAACGTTTTGAATAGCTCAATGGATTTCTAAATTTAGGCTATACAAATGCTAAGTTGCTTTATAATATAAATATTATAGTTAGTTGAAAACCAGGTGCTCATTGACTACAATCTACATAATATACTGTAACATAAGTGTATTGCTTTATAACTCGGCTCAATTTAGTTTGTTATAACTTCGAGTTCTTTTGCTGCACAATACCTAATATCATTTTAATCTCAATAAGTATACGCTATATGTATTATAATTTTATAAGAATATATTTCACATATTCTAAGACCGGTCGAAAGACAAGTGGCGAACTAACAACAAGGTCTTTTGTAACACAATTTATAATTTACCTTGGTGATCCCTTTGTAAGGTGGCAGCGTGGCAGTCTGTCAAAAGATAAAAAAATGAAGAGTAAATTGGATTCGTTTTAAAAGCCTGACATCCTTTTATATTCAAGCTCTCGTCGTATAAATTAGAATAAAAAAAGGCCAGATCACGTAATTTTTGCAAAAAGGATGGTAAAATTTAATAATTTCGAGGTTCTCTTAGACGCTCTCGAATATTTTGATACCTTCTTCTTTATATTGCCTTTATATAGATACCTATGCAGTAAAAAGCATAACATTACGCCTTTATAACCTAGGAAAGTATTGCAGAGGTCTATAAATCCTCACTTCACCCATGTGATAGGGAGTGAGCCTATAGCAGTAGATGACCAGGTGCAAGTCCAGATTCTGTGCAACTGAGAAAATTCGAACGGATAAATCCCAAATAACATTTGTCTGACTTGGGAATCGAACCCGAGACCACACTATGAGCGGTCGCTCATACTGCTAGGCTACAACAGTCGGCAGTGTTCGTTGAATCTATAAGTGTCCATTTAAGATTCAAATGGTACATTGATGGATATTTGAGCACTTTTATCCGCTTCACCTAATCCCATTATCGATTATTGAATTTGAGTATTTAAAAGTCCATTCAGTTTAACGTTAAAAATAAAACATTTTGTCGAGTGCCTCGTTAGTCTAGTGGTTAGCGTAAGCGCCTCTCACCGCAAGGTATCCGGTTTGAGTCCCGGGTCGGGCTAAAGTGTTTTTTGTGATTTTTTCGTTTTATACATAACAGGTGCAGTGTGGGTGTTGTACGCCTCTGCCAAACCAATAGGTAACATAGGCGTGAATTTATTTTGTCGATATGATGATATTATACAGAACGTTCTATTTCAACCTTTCTCAGATATAGTTTTATTTCTACAATAGTTGTTGGCCGCGACTTCGCCCGCGTAGAGTTCGTTCAATCTGTTTACCACGGTTTCGCCCACGTAATACCTACTCTGCTCCCGTGGCGATTTTGCCTCCACTTTCACAACATATTTCATTATTGCTCCGGTCCTATTGGACTTAGTGTGAAGTTAAAAGCATTCTCCAATTAATTGGCTATCAAACAGTAGTACTTCTGACTTAGTAACTAGCTGCAAGAAATGCAGTATTGCTTCCTCCTCCTCGCGTCGTACTCCTCATTGCTGAGGGTCGTGATTCCCCCGATGGTGCATCACTTTGCTTCTGATGACACTCCTCCAACCGCTCCTGTTCTTGGCTTCGTGCAGTGCCTCGTGTAAATTTAGATTGAGGCCAGAGCGGATTTGGTCCATCGAGCGGATTTGGTCCAGTATTGCTTCATCGTGTATCTATTACAGTCTTTGTCTAGGTCAGATTGCATCAAACCTATAACTCTAAACGTTTACGACGACTGACACGTAAAGCTACAAATTCACACCAATGTATGTCTGCCGACAAAGTAAATACTGTACAGACAGTGTTACATCAGTCCCCGCGTCCCCGCGCTAATGAGCGGTCGTGTCATTGACCTCGAGCGGTAATTAATGGCGAACGAAATGACATCGAATACAGTAAAGTGTGTGAACTGCAACATAGTGATAAACGAATTGCTCGCGTACATCCAGAATAAGATGGATGTTATGGATGAAGTGAGTTTACAGCAGATTTGCTCATCGGCATTCTCCTCGGAAGAAATAGTTCAAGCGAAGAACTTGCTTTTTGAATCCATACCAACTACTAAATTGAAAAATATTAAGAGGAGAGAAGGCAAAAAGAAAACAACGAGAGATTTAGAGGATATTATCGGTCTTCTCAAAGGTACGGACCCCGAATTGTTTCCGATATTTGCAGCAAGAAATTTATATAAGATTCCACCAGTGGATTTCAATTGTATAGATGTGACTAGCCTGCTAAAAAGTATAAATACATTAAAATATCAAATTAAAAATTTAGAGGATGCCTCCAACGAACAATATCAGCTGTTGAAGGTGGATATTGAGGATTTAAAAATGCACCGGACAACAGACGTAACGGACGTTTGTAATAAATCTACAACTGTAGTTCTTACTCCAACCGTTGAAGGTCCTTACTTGAGTGGCAACGACAACCGGTGCAACGAAAGAGATGACAACATGCGCCAGAGCACGAGTATGAATGAGACAGAACAAAAACGCGCCGAGGAATCAACAGCTAAACCGGTTGTGTCCACACTATCTACGACCAGTGCATGTGAATCTACTAAGAGTCTCTTACCGTATGCGCGTGCGTTGATATCGAGTGAACAGCGAGATACCCCGCAAATTGCCGAGAGCGGAGGTGATAACGCTTCGAGTTCGAGTCGGTTACGAGAACAAATAGTTACAAATCAGCTGAGAGAACCCGTTGTGAGTCAGGCGACGACACCTGTTTTAACTGATAACATTGATAACCCCCAATCGAATACAAATGAGAATACCGAAGATTGGCAGACCGTGAACAGACACCGTAAAAGACATCAGAAGTATAGATACATCGGCAAATCTGGAGTTGCGAGAGATCTGGCATGTAACTTCAAATCAGCCGTGAGAAAGGTACCGATCTTGATTACGAATGTTCATTACGATACTGCAGAAGACGAAATTATCGATTACATACGTGCAAAAACTCAGGAAAATATATTTTTGCACAAAATTGTTATGAAGAAAAAGAAAGGTCATAATGCGTTTAAATTCTTTGTAGACGAATCAAAGGAGGCAATGTTCCTGGATGAAAACCTTTGGCCTCAGGGAATAATATTTAGGCGCTTTGTGAAGTTCGCAAATACTATCTCGGACAGAGCTACCTCTGTGTACGGACCTTACAACAAACATCATGAGTGATACGTGTATTAAGCTTGCCACGTTTAATTGTAAATCCATCAAACGATCAGCTGGAGATGTGAAACGCTTGTGCCAGCTAGTAGACCTAGTTTCACTTCAGGAGCATTGGTTATTGCCGGAAGATATTCCTTTCTTGGGATCAGTGCATGAAGACTTCGAATATTATGGAAAATCAGCAGTCAACGTATCAAGTGGAATCCTGAGAGGGAGGCCCTATGGCGGAGTCGGGATCTTGTGGAGAAAAGGTACTTTTCAATCTGTTTCTGTAATAGAGTGTGATAACGTGCGTGTGGCGGCAATTAAGATAGTGCTTTGTGACCGTGAAATATTAGTAGTTAGTGTTTACATGCCAACTGATTGCGCGCATAACCTACCGGAATTTACGGATTGTTTGAGCACTATAAATGCCCTAGTTATGAATAGTGGGGTTGAGTGTGTCTATATACTGGGGGATTATAATGCACATCCCAATCAACCTTTCTGTCAGGAACTCATCAGTTATTGTAATGAGCAACAGTGGATTTGTGCCGATTTAGACCAGCTTGACTCAGGCTCGTATACGTTCGTGAGTGATGCCCACGGGAGCAGAAGGTGGCTAGACCACTGTTTGCTAACTCAATCCGCATTAGGCACTGTATCTAACATCTATATTAATTACGACGTTTATTGGTCTGATCACCTACCTTTGATTGTGGAGTGTAATTTAAATACTGTACGGGTTAAAATCACTGAAAATCCGCCTACTGTAAATAAAATAAAGTGGGGAGAACGAACCGCTGAACAGAGAAAACAGTATGCAAAAATATGTAACTCTGAGCTTCGGGCGATTCATTTTCCTGAAGTATTTACACAGTGCGCTGATAACTTTTGTCATGAAACCGAACACTTTAAATATCTTGATGATATGTACAATAACATAATATCTATTTTATTGCTAGCCGCCAGTGAGAGCCACGGTGTATTAAAACAAGGGAGAGTGAATCGCGTTATTGGGTGGAACAAGCATGTACGCCAAGTGCACCTTAAGGCCAGGGAGAAGTACCGGGTGTGGCTGCTTGGAAATAAACCCCAGACTGGACAGCTCTTTGAGGAGATGAATGAGAGCCGTAAAGTTTTTAAAAGCCGTCTGAAGTGGTGTCAAAACCACCAAGACCAGATTAAAATGGATGAAATTGCTTCTCATCACTCTTCGAAGGACTTCAGCCAGTTTTGGAAAGCCACCAACAAATTAGCCCACAAATCTGGCAGGCCAGTTAGTGTTAAGGGGGAATCAAAGCCGGAATCAATAGCAGAATTATTTGTTCAGCATTTCAAAAAAATACCCCGCTTAGGACCGTCATGTAGGGAACTCAATGCAATAGGCCGTCGTGACACGGAAATGCTTCGATTCTCAGCCAAAGATGTGGCTAAAATAATTAGCAAAATGACTAGAGGGAAGTCTCCGGGTCACGACGGGCTGAGTATTGAGCACCTCAAACATGCAGGTGTACACCTACCGCGAGTATTATCGTTGTTTTACTCTTTGTGTCTGAGTCATTCATATCTGCCACCTGAATGTATAAAAACAATTGTTGTACCGATATTAAAAAACAAAACGGGTGATGTGGCAGATGTGAATAACTACAGACCAATTTCGTTAGCTACCATTACTGCAAAAGTGCTGGACGGCCTGCTTGATGCCCAATTAGACAAGTATATCAGCTTAAGCGATGCACAGTTTGGTTTTAGGCCAAAGCTGTCCACTGAAAGTGCTATTTTGGCCCTCAAGCATACTGTTCAGCATTATACATTGCGACGTACGCCTGTGTATGCATGCTTCCTAGATCTGTCCAGTGCGTTTGATTTAGTCTCATATGACATATTATGGAAAAAGCTCGGCGAACGAGGCGTGCCTACAGAGGTGTTACGCATGTTTCAGTATTGGTATGGCAATCAATTGAACTGTACTAAATGGGGTAATGCTTTGTCGGGAGCGTACAGGTTGGAGTGCGGAGTGAGACAAGGTGGAATTAGCTCACCTAGGCTTTTCAACCTGTATGTTAACGACCTCATCGAGGAGCTCAGCAGCTCACGTGTTGGTTGCCATTTAGGCGATATTTGTGTGAACAATATTAGCTATGCCGACGACATGGGGTTGCTCGCGCCAACAGTGGGGTCCCTTAGACACCTACTCGGGATCTGTAGCAATTATGCTATTCAGCATGGTTTAAAGTACAACACCCAGAAAAGTGTGTACATGGTCTTTAAGGCCGTCGGTGCTGGTCCTCATTACATACCTCCGATTACTCTTAACGGAGAGGCACTTAAGAGGGTTAAACAATTTAAATACTTGGGGCATCACGTTACGGACGGGCTTAGAGACGATGTAGATATCGACAGGGAGCGTAGGGCGCTGGCCGTCAGGTGCAATATGCTGGCCCGCAGATTTTACCGATGTAGCGAACAAGTCAAAATAACTCTTTTCAAAGCATACTGTCAAAACCTATACTCGGGGAGTCTGTGGACCAGCTACACGCAGCAGGCGGTGAGTGCCCTGCGCGTTCAGTATAATAACGCCTTTAGGGTGTTGTTGAAACTACCCCGATATTGTAGCGCCTCGGGCATGTTCGCAGATGCTAACACCGCGGACTTTTTTGCGGTATTACGTAAGCAGTCTGTATCGCTTATAAATCGAACGCGTGATAGTAGCAACAGCATCCTAAAGATTATAAGCGAGGATTATACGTCACCTATAAACCGCCATCTGGTGAAAAGGGTAATCGGGGCTGTTACCTGAAGTAGCTGGCTTTGTTTTGTTTTGTTTTTATTTTAATTTATATGTGTATGTTCTGTTTTGTATATGTGTCTCAATGTTATGTGATGTCTAATGGTATGTAATGTTGTGTTATGTGTTTAAGTCTTACAATTAATAATTTTAAATAATGTGTACCTATATGGATTGTAATTATCTGAATTAAATGTCTATTCATTCATTCATTCATTCATTAACTACTCTTTATACGACGTATGTAGCTAGCGGACGTGTTGTTCATGTGATGGTAATAGGTGACTACAGCCCAAGGACTTTAACAGTTTACAAAAGCAGATTGTAGATGCATCGCCTCATCAGAGGACTACGTCAGTTATTTCAAGGCCTTCTCACCACCAAAAGCGGTTTAAAGGTGAGAGAAGTTTTGCTTCTATCCTTCACCCTTCGCGCTCGTTCACAAGTACTCTACCACCATTATAATAATAATAATAAGCTTTATTGCACACCAAGGAAAAATAATACAGAAGAATATGTAGATAACAAAAGTACAAATGGCGGTCTTATCGCTGCAAAGGCAATCTCTTACAGACAACCATTGGATGGAAAAGTATGAAAGAGACACGAAAGGGAAGTAAAAGGTGTACTAGCATGAAGTTTGAATGAAGAAGAAAGGAATAAATACATTAAAAAACTACTTCTAACAAATAAATATTAGTGTACCTAACTATAGGTACAATAAAATATTATAAAAAATTTTACTCGTAAGTAATATCCAGTAATAGTCCCCTTCAGCGACCTTCTTCAGGTCGTCAGTCCACTTGGCAGGGGGGCGTCCTACCTTACGGTTGCCGAGTCGCGGTCTCCATTCTAGGACTCATTTGCTCCAACGGCTGTCGGTCCTTCGGCAGACGTGACCAGCCCATTGCCACTTCAGCGAGCTTATTTTGCGAGCTATGTCAGTTAATTTAGTTCTTTGTCGGATGACCTCATTACGAATTTAATCCTTCAAAGAAACTCCGAGCATAGCTCGCTCCATAGCCCGCTGCGCGACTTTAAATTTGTGGACTAGTACAACCGTTAATGTCCATGTCTTGGCACCGTAGGTCATAACAGGTAGGACGCACTGGTTGTAGACTTTCGTCTTCAGGCACTGTGTTAAAGGCAAAGAGAAGACTTGACGAAGTTTGCTAAATGATGCCCAGCCCAACTGGATCCTTCTATCGACTTCTCGCTCGAAGTTGTTTCTACCAAGCTTAATGACCTGCCCTAGGTAAATATTACTGGTAGTAGTTTTAATTGTTTGTTACGATTTAACTTAAAAACTACGTCATCAATTTTTAAATTTCTTTCAACATTGATAAGCTTCATCTTCGCTGGGTCCCATATATAAAAGCTAAGCTAAGTATCTCATATAGTAAATTACCAACTTAGTAACTTTAAACTTTACCATCTTAAAATCAATGAAATATTTAACAAAGAAGAATCTGTTTATGGCTGATGGCTGGTACCGTCCTAGATAATGATAATGCTGAGACCTCGATTTGTGCTCGCCTACATAAACGAAAAGGTGAAGGTACGTAATAAACGAGGCAATAACTTGCGGTTTCATCGCTGTAATATTCTGAAACTTTTAATAAATACTTATTATACGTCCAACCCGTTTGTTTTATGGCATTTTTAAATAGAGAACACAACACAATTATATAACATTTTTTATCTTACCTTACTTTACTTGTAAAGTGTTATGAAAATTGACATCAAAGATATAAATTAATCAGTCTTACGTTAGAGAATTTAAACAAACTAATATTATTAACATGAAAGGTTATATTTCCTCTTCCCTCCGGACTCCTGACTAGTTCAGACGTGTTGCTAACAAAATATTATTAAATTATTATACCAATTTAAAACAAAATAAATAAATTAAATCGAAAGAAAATAATAGGAGTACATAACAAGTAAGGAGACACCACGCTGCAACTGTGAGTCATCGACCGCCATACTGCACAAGATCGACACCCACTGCTGCGACCGCCCACAGCTAGGGGGTGGTGACAAACCGGAACCAATTACTGCGCGCCCGCATATAGCAACAGCTCACAGCGGAGGACCTCACGCACACATCTACGAGGCTTTAGCGAGGTACGTCAAAGTTACTCCTTAGCTTACTGCGCGCCTAGTAACCTGAAGCGCTTATGGGCCAAACTCTATTATATTGGCGTAGATTATTGAATCAGCTAAAGATCTGTGCCTCGTAGCAACTTACTCGCTCGTCTTGCTCTTAAGCTTGTTTCGCTCCTAGCAACAACATCAAGCACCATGCCTCTAAAGCGTACACCACCAAGTGTTACGAAGAAGCAAATACCGATAGAAAATCAATATGACTCGGAAGCTAACAGCGAAACTGCGCAATGTGAAATAGTACAAACTGCACATAAAGCAAAACCTTCGAAGCCAACCGTTACAAAGCGAACCAAGCAAACGAGCCGAGAGATGGACTTTTCTCCCTTTAAAGAAGAACTTGTTAAGATGTTTGAAGAGTTCAAGAAAGAACAAAACGTAAAATTCGTAACACTACAAACAAGTATGGATGCAGTACTAGCTCAAAACAGCGAGATTCGCCAATCAGTGACATTCATGTCCGAGCAGAATGACGAACTATATAAGAAAATAGATAGCTATGAGACTGAACGCAAGGAATACCGCCAACAAATTAATTCTTTGGAAAGTAGAGTGGAGAATCTGGAGCGGTTACTTCGCTCCACAAGTATTGAAATAAGAAACATCCCTCGGAACTGCACAGATTCCAAAGAAGCTATGACACAGATTGTCACCAAAGCAGCTGAAGTCCTTCAAGTACCTATCTCGCAGCGTGACATTAAAAGCTTATATCGAGTATCACGTAAAGCCGACTCAAACGCTCACGTGATAGTGGACTTCGTTAACCAATCGAGTAAGGAAAATTTGCTTGCTGCAGTAAAAAGTTATAATAGAAAAAATACCAACAATAAATTAAGCACAAGCAAATTAGAGCTCTCCTGTAAGAATACTCCAGTTTATTTCTCGGAAAACCTGACCCCAACAGCCAGGAGACTTTTTTACTTAGCAAGAGAATTTGCAAAATCAAATGCTTATGATTACTGCTGGACTTCTCTAGGAAAAATATACCTAAGAAAAAAAGAAGGTGAAAAACAAATTCTTATTAACAGCGACACCGACCTGCAGAGTTTACAGCGAGCACTATCCTCATGACTAGAAATTGGTTCAGTAAGGAAATATTATGTTAACTATAAATATGTATTATTGTTATTATTATGCATGCTAATTTACTTTAAATTTCTTCTAAAATATTATTTCAAAATAATTTTTAAATCTAAAATGTATCTGTATTTTATAGTGTGTTGCATCCTATACATAATTTACATTAATAACACCTATACATTATATCACAAACAAACACTTAACACTCTCCTACACCCTACAAACATAACATTACTCCACGCTCACATCGGAAACCCGTTCGCCTGCCGGTTAATATTACTACATATACTTAAAATCTCCTCAACCCCCATGATGGTGGTCAGAGCTATTATTGTTACAACATCTAAAATCAAAACCAAAATTCGATGACTCACAGGATAACTTTGTCTTTATCGATGCTCTATCGGTAGCGGATTCCGCATATTGTGATCTAGACAACTGTATTCCACCTGATATTAAACCGGCAAGCTGTCTAAAAATAATCAGCCAAAACATCAGAAGTATAAACAAAAATATACATGGGTTCGAAACGATACTCCATAGAACCGGTGTAGACTGGGACATTCTAGTACTCTCTGAGTGCTGGTTACTTGGCGCGGGAATTGTCCCATCATTGCCCGGTTTCAATGCTTACACTTCTTCAAACCAGAAAACTCAAAATGAAGGCGTGGTAGTCTATACCAATAACACCATTAAACCACCATTAAATGAGGTTCTTCAATCGAAACGATTGAAGAACCTCATTTAAATGATGGAAATGGTTTACTAATAAAAATTAATAAGGACACAATAATCTTAGGAATCTATCGCTCACCGGCGATTAAAGATATAACAAACTTCTTATTGTCGTTAAATAATGTACTAAGAAAAATAGATCACATGAAAAACATTATCATTCCGGGAGATATAAACATCAATATATGTGATAACTCTCAAGATCCTAACAAGCATAATTACTTAACATTAATGGCTTCTTTTGGCTTATTACCAGCTCACACTCTACCAACCCGACAAACCAACTGCTTAGACCACTTCATATTAAAAAGTAAATTACCTGCAAAGGCACTCGTTGCACACTCTTGTCTTACTGACCATGACACTATTATATTATTCCTTGCTAAAACTCTTCCAAAAATAAAGACCAATAAGATAATTAAGAAAATCAACTACACAAAAATAGCAGAAGATTTAAAACACATCGACTTCTCCAGTATTTATACAATGAACGATCCAAATATTGCGACAGATTTCCTCGTTAGTACATTATGCAAGGTGATCAATATAAATACCAGAGTCATTAAAATTGCTAACCGAAAGAAAATTATTAAACCCTGGATCACTCCCGGTCTTATTCGATGTATGAAACACAGGGATTTTATGCACAAGAAACTTAAAAAATTCCCGAATGATATAGTCCTAAGAGTTTCTTATACACGCTATCGGAACTATTGCAATAAAATCTTAAAACAAACAAAGATAAATTACCATCATGACGAATTAAGGAGCGCTGGGAAAAATAATAAACTGCTTTGGAGAGCAATAAATAGTGTCTCTAATAGGTCGGTAAACAGGGACAGTTTCTCGGACTTACTTTCTATTGCTCCTTCTCCTGATAGATCCGTTGAGGTCATAAACGATTACTTTGTCAATATTGGAAAGAATCTGGCTGAGAAAATAATCATTCCCCAACACAAAAAACACACTATAAACACCGGCCCACCTCACTCTTTGGTTCTGCTGCCTACAGACGAAGATGAGGTACTTAGGCAAGTGCATGCCCTTCGGAGTGGCTGCGCGGTGGGTTGGGATGATATTTCTGTTGATATTATTAAACAAAACAAGACTGAAATAGTACCTCCTTTAACTCATATCTGCAATTTGGCTCTATCCACAGGAATATTTCCAAACAGTTTTAAAAAAACTATGATACATCCTATCTATAAGGCAGGAAACAGAGATCAAATCACAAACTACCGGCCAATAGCCATCTTACCTTCGCTTTCTAAAGTTCTGGAACGCCTCATGAACTGCAGACTGACCAAATACCTCGAAAAAAATAATATATTATCCTCATCCCAATATGGGTTTAGAGTGGGAAAATCAACTAGCGATGCAGTTCATGAGTTAACAAATCATATAGTGATGAAACTGGACGAGGGTCAGAAGGTTTTGGGCATTTTTCTTGATCTGGCTAAAGCCTTTGATACAGTCTCTGTTCCCATCCTTATAGAGAAGATGGAAAGTATTGGTATAAGAGGCACACAACTCCATCTTTTCGAAGATTACTTGAGCGGTCGTACACAGAGGGTTAAAATAAATGGTCACACAAGTAGAGAATTACAGATACAACAGGGCGTCCCCCAAGGTAGCGCACTTTCTCCTACACTATTTTTAATTTATGTTAACGACCTGTGTACGATCGATTTACCCACAGGTAAAATATACGCATTTGCTGATGACACCGCCCTCTTGTTCCACGGGGCCACTTGGGAGGGGGTCTTCAGGCAAGCCCAACTCGGGTTAAATATGGTCTCAGACTGGCTCAGAAATAATTACCTCACCCTTAATACTGAAAAAACAAAATACATTCCTTTTGCAATAAAGAAAACTAATCTCCAACCAGCTTCTTCGTACTCCATAACAGCACACTCGTGTTCTACCCCACTGAACTCTAACTGCACATGCGTGAGCCTTCAGAAAGCCAATAGTATCAAATACCTTGGCGTAATACTCGACTCTGGCTTGGGCTTTCATTCGCACATTGAAGCACTCACTAACAGAATTCGCAAGCTAATATTCGTATTTAAAAATATCAGAAATGTGGCGGATGAAAGTCTAAGGAAGATGACTTACTATGCTCTCTGTCAATCACTGCTCACATATTGTATAACAAGTTGGGGAGGCTCTCACAAATCAACCCTTATACTTTTGGAAAGGGCTCAAAGAGCCGTTCTTAAAGTGGCATATTTCCTACCATTTGACTACCCTACACTTGATCTATACAAAAAGGCCGGCGTTTTAACTATTCGCCAGCTCTTTATTCTTCACACCATTATCAAACAGCACACATTACTTAATTATTCTCATCCTGGCGAACAAGTATCTAGACGCCAAAACCCTGTCGACCGTTCTATCTCATTTACTACTCACTTCTCTAACCGTTTTTTCTGTTTCCTGGGCGGCTTTCTTTATAATAAATTAAATAAAGTTCTTATAATATATCCCCTTACTATATTTTTGTGCAAGAAGAAGGCTATTGAGTGGTTGTCGTCTAAGGACTACGAGCAGACTGAAGCTCTGTTGATAGTCATTAAGTAAATTTTATTCAGACACCAACATAATCTTACGACATTACATTACACTCTCTACAAAACACACACACACAACCACACACACACACACACACACACACACACACACACACACATACACACACACACACAACGCCTATACTAATCCAGACGCTTCCACTACAAGAACGTTTTTATTAAGCGACATCATATGTATCCAATGTATCAATTGTAGACCGGGCGGGTGAACTGGTGACCTGAAATACAGGCTTCCGCCTAGCTTAGGCACCAGTCTCCCACAATGATTTTTCTAATAATGATATATATGTATAATTGAATTTAAGGACTGTTGTAATTTAATTATTATTGTGGTGAGAAAAATAAATATTTGTCTATTGTCTATTGTCTATTTTAAATGCTGAATCTATTAAAAATCAGAATACTACTATGTAATTTGTACTTCGGCATGACATATTGATATAGATATAAGAGTTTTTTCTCTGAATTCAAATCTCATCAAACGAACACCCTCGAAACATGATCAAATTAAATAGCAAGTTTTGACTGATAAGTAGGCAAAGTTTTTTAATGTTTGAATAATTTATTTTCTTGACTTTCAGCCAAGGGCACTCCTTTTATATGAGTATCAGTCATATTGTTTCTTAAGGACTCATGGATTATGGCAAACGGATGACAAACTAACGTCAACTAGTCAGTTCAAATAATTTCAAAAGATGATCTGCTTGCAAAACCACTGAGCTATTTCACATAGTATTGCCATAAAAACATTTCACTGTTAAATACCCAAACTAAAATAAAAAAAAACTTTAGTCGTTTACGAACGTGCTTGGTAGATGTGAAACATTAATTAAACCGACGGTCATTTACAGTTACATATAACTTGCACAGGTATACCAGCAGAGTTTGCACAGTGAAAATGGATTGCATTTTATATTAATCTCGATTTTCTAATTTGAACCGTATCGGTTTCCGATGCCAGATAGCTTTTCTGGCGTACTGTTACAAATTGTACTACTTTTGCCAGTTTCATGTGCCCGTGGAAACCTGAGGTCAGATGGCCGACCTCGACCTGAATACCGAGCTAACTAAGGATATGTGGGTTGCAGCCATAGGCTTGTGCTGACTTAACAATCTTGTAGCTTTCAGCGTTTCATGAAAAGGAATAAAAGGATTTCTTTTCGTTCCCTATTCAGGAACAAAAAGTTTTTTTATTACGAAGTCGTTCAAACATGAACAAGAGACAGACAATAGTCGACATCCATAGAATATTGAGGATTGGATTTCAATAGTCAGGGTTCCACAACATTATATTATTTGGTATTAACTTTCTCAGTTCTGCTCTGAAAAGGGTTTTATAAGGGGCACTTTATAGATATAAGCCTTTGAGTTTATGTACATTTTGATAGTAATTTTTTAGTTAAGGTGTACAAAGTATTCACATACATGAAAGTATAAAGCATCAGTCTCTCGAATTGCTACCATATCCTCGATAAAGCTTAAGGTACCTTTTTCATCTAAGGGTGACAAAAAACCTGTTTGCTTTCACCCTTTGTGCGGATTGAGCAAAAAATGAGATCCTAAGCTTACAGTGTTCTTCTTGTCAATCATGTTCCACATTTGAGCGCTCACTCGTTAAATGTATATTTACTTTCATTTCTCGTATAGTCGAAACCTCAGTAGAAAAGAGTAAAGTAGGTAAACATAGCAACGATTTATATTTCCGGTGCTTACATAACTCCAAAACGCTTTGATATCTTTTGTTTTCGGGATAGTCAAAGGTGACGTCATGAAATAAATAAACAGTACAAAGCGATTCTGAGGTTACGTTCGATCGCGTGTGGGCGAACCCATTACCGATATTCGACGCAAAAACAGATCCAAAATTGTTGAAACTCGTGATATTTTGATCAGACTTCGGTTCGTTTTGCTGCTTTTAAATCATCAATTACTCTGTATTATTATTTTTAAAATAACATTTTGAGTGATATCGGATGGCCAGACCAGATACTTTTACAACGTATCTGATAATATTGTTTCAAATGTCAACATAGTAACAAATGACTGGGAATAGGAAACGATAGTCATCAATTGGAAGTTAGCCCAAATTTCACGCTATCATAAATATTATAAGATACTAAAATAGAACACTATAAATACTGATAAAGCTCGTTATGGATGGCATGAAACATGTAACGGACTATTAAATTATAATAATACATATAATATCTAAGAATATTACTGTCGGAGAGCACAAGGTCAAAATTGTATCTATGATATGAAATGCATTTGTAGTCTTTAGATAGCAATATTACTGAACCTATATATATTAAATCAAAGAGAGTTTTCATCATAGATTTGGAAATTACATCATAAGTTTCAGACAGCTGTTGCATGTATGGGCTGCTTCATCCATCATATCCCAATCCAACGATCAGAAATCGGCTTATTAGTTATGAAGCAATACAAAATAGATTGTTGCATTATATAAGTATATATTCTGACTCTCCTTGTTATTTTGGCGTTTGAATTCAGAAGGATACAATGCACCATTAGTAGCACTGCAATAAAAAGCAAGAAAACGCAACTTTTATCATTCATTCATTATCAAGAGTGTACATCTCATGTATATGTCAAAGTCTGTAGCTTCAAATGACATCACGGACATTATTGTGATGTACTTCTGATGCAGGTATCGTGTTGCGAGACTTTACACTACGCCGCTGAGGCCACCCGCCGTCCCCCGCCTCGCCTGCAAGTACCTGTACACTGACACTGAAAAATATGACTCTGTTAAAGTTTTACCCTCAATGATAAAAATTTATCTCAAGTGAATTTGTCCACATTTTACTTAGAACTACTCAGGCTGGTTAAGTGTTTTAGCTGCATTTTATATTATGCGTTCCTCCAGTTTTGAAAGAGTGTTTTTACATATTTTTCGTCTCTACGGATGTAAGCGTGTTTTAGCTTTATCATATAATTATGTATTTCTTTTTTTTGCGCCATAAATATCAAGCTCAGATTCGTTTGCGACTTGATTTTATTATGAAACCAGAACATAATACCTATGTTTAAGTATTTAGGATCGGTATATGATATAGTACTGATCAAAAACGCTCCAGTATTTGAAAAAATGTATTCCTAAAGTAGGCACTAACAAGCTTCCAAATGATATGTGATGTAACTAAATCTTAGCTAAGGGTAAAATCCCTTAGTCTGGCAATGTTTTGCAGAGCCATAAAGCTTCCAGTTTCCCCTGAAAAGTGAAACGTGAGTGTAATTTTCATACATTCACATAATCACATACTCGCGTTTCGGAGTTATTTGCTTACGTTATTATTCTTTCATATTTACAAATATACGAGTACCCAGCTAATGCGACATTATATAATAAGAATAATATTAATGTTTATTATTTACTCGTAGTATCTTGATGAATGATAAAATAGTAAGGATTTACATTATCAGGACGAATAGATAAATCTAGTTAATTATCTTGCAAAAAGATCTCAAAATCAAAAATCTGTTTTATCGACCTCTCAATGTTTTAAGAACCCATTAAAAATCTAACGACATCCATTATGGGACAGACGAGACCAACAAATCATCCTCCTTAACATGTAGGGGAGGCGAAAAATAGTTTAACCACTTTCTAAGCATAGTAAACTTACATATTCATGCAAAATCTTAGCTTTCTAGTACTAACGGCTAATGGTTTCGACGCTATGCCTCGGACAGACGGACATGGCGAAACAGGGTTTCTTGTACTACGAAACCCTAAAAAGTGGTTGCTTGGTGTTCAATTTTTTTCGACACGAGGCAAGCACTAGCAGACAGAATTACATAAAGTTAGTTGCCGAACAAAACTTTGACATCATGTTTCTTGTATAAATTCGTTGTGGGTTCTAAGACATTTTAAGCTAATATATTATGGATTAGCTTGCGTTCACGGCTCCGCAGGCATGGTACGTCGATAAATTATATTATTAATCCTAGTAGTATTATATTATTATATACTATTTCCACACCAATGTTCATTAATATCAGTCCAGTAGATTTGAAGATAGAGAGAGAAAAAAAAATCCACTTTATAATATTAATTAATTCCCTTGGTTTGTTTTACTTAAAACTTAGTCTTGACCAGTGATAAAAAAAATTGTCGGCAAAAAAATATATAATGGTAGGCTTTTTTCCAAATATTATAGGTACATGAGAAGAAAATCATGTATGAGTTAGGTAATATTCTCGCACATGTTCTGAATAATATTGACAGTAGTGAGATTGTGTGAGGGTGCGATTATACAGGATATCTTATAAATAATGCAAAAAAGGTTGTTTGCTTAACCAGTAGTTATATTCCTAGAGTACACAGATCAAACAAAACTTTTTTTTGAATATTCTTGCAAGCATCATGCTACAATATAAGTTTTGAGACTAAACATGGTTATTTTCTTACTAATTATTAGATATAACGGGATATTTACCATGTATATTTGTTGTAGCGAGTAATTTCGATATTTCAGAGATGTTGCAATCTCTTTGTTCACGATAAAACTGGAAATAACTCGCTACAACAAATATACATGGTAAATTTCCCGTTATATCTAATGATTATCAGGCTACAAATATCTGTTTTCAACACTCTCAAGAATTCCCCTGTAAGTACTAAAGAATTATACCGTTCCAAGCGCAATAAAAAAAAAAAAAAAGAATAAAAATCTGAAAGTTCCCAAACCTATAAACAAGTTGTAATGTTATTACATTTTGCAGCTCTGTGTGTATATGAGACCTTGTATATCCAATAAAAAAGTTCGCAAATAACTTTTACGAAGACTGAACGTTCCTCAAATCTATTTGTACTGTCCACTTCCAGCCCATAAATGTGTGGCATTGGCAATAAGAAACTCTTGAATGAAAACACGCGATATGAATGTAAAGTACTCCACTTATATTAAAAGCCGCAGCATGGCCGCGAGCTTCTTATATAAATTATCAATAAACAGTCCATTTGCTAAATTGAAATTCTTAAGAGAATTCTGAGAATAAATAAAGCAACATCTTTAGAGACTGTATTATGGAGGTTTTTTAAAAGAAAAGATGGCAATAATACCGTCATTAATGGTAATCTACTGGTAAGTCGTCTGTTATAGCTAGCAAACCAAATCTATTTATAGAACGTTCCCAGGCAAGCTGCGCTCATTTGCATAAAACTGTTTCGGTAGATCTGATTGAATAGATCTCGTGATCGCTTAGTAAAACACACATGAAACAACATGGCCGCGAGTCCCGTGACGCTGATCAACGCGGCCGGGCACTCGTTATAGCCAGATTATTTATTTGATCAACGTGTTTAATGGATTGAATTCCCCTAATCAATTTTTGGAATCCAAAAGGCAATGCCCAAAAACTGTATCGCCAAAACCCTTGTGTCACGAATATAAGATAGTAAGAATAAGAATACGTTTATTTGTCTTTAAAATACATAACGATTTTCAGTTGAATCCTTATACAATAGGGTAACCTAACTTAAATTACTCAAGTGATAATCGATGAGATAGTATAAACAGATGAAACAGTAGGTAAATAATTTCTAGTTTTGTGTATGACGATTATCTAGTAGTAAGAGACATAACTTAAGCGGGATTTAATAAATAAAAGAAATTTTCTATTTAAACATGAAGGACGAACTAGAATCAAATTTTGTTTTGATAGAATTATCACGTATTTGCACTAGTTTACTAACTTTTTTCATTACATCCCAGCTTAATATCAAAATATCCGGCTTAAAATTAAACTTTCATATTATTCTACATACAATACAGCAGTTTTTATCTTGACAAAGCCACGGAATAGATAGCACAGCAGCGATAAACAATCCCATAGTCGATTGGTCATACCCCTTTATATTTTTATCTTTACACTAGCCACTCGCAAAAATAAACTTACACATGTTATTATAATTGTTAAACAGGTGCCAAATCTTATCGACATTGCGAGAAACTAAAACAATAAAGTAAAAGGTCTTCTTCTTCTTCTTCTTGGTCAGTTCCTCATGGCTGAGGGTTGTGACCACCTGGAGTGCTGCTCTTAATCATATTCTTCCAAGTTCCTCTGCTTTGGGCTAGCTGTATTGCCCCCTGGATGTTGGCACCCGTGATGTCTCTTATGGCGTCTGTCCATCGTGTAGGGGCTCTGCCTCTACATCTCTTTCCTTCAGTGCTGCCAACCATGATAAGTTTCTCGAGGTTGTCCTGGCGGGCTGTGTGTCCAAAGAAGGTCAGTAATCTCCGGAAGCATGTAGTTGAAAGCCGGGTTTCGATCTGGAGCTCTTCAAGAATAGATGCATTAGTGCGGCGTTCTGTCCATGAAATGCCTAACATTCTTCGCCAGCACCACATTTCGAATGCATCTATTTTAGCTTTCACGCGCGGCTTCCACGTCCACGTTTCAGACGCGTAAAGAAAAATGGAGAAGATAAGGGTGCGCATCAGTCTAATTTTGGTTTTGCGATATATGTTCTTATTCCTCCATATCTTCTCCAGACGCTTTACTGCTGTTTTCGCAATTTGAGCCCTCCTTGTCACCTCCTTCATGCAGTCTCCGTCATTAGAGATCTGCGAGCCCAAGTATACAAAGTCGTGTACAACGTCAAGATCTCGCAGCTCACCCGACCTCTGTAATAGTCCAGGTCTATCGATGAACATCAATTTGGTTTTATTTCGGTTTATGTGGAGGCCATATTGCGCACTGATTAGTTCCACTCTACTAAGTAGGGAAGCAAGTTCACTTTCGTTAGTTCCTATTATGGTGGTATCATCAGCGAATCGTAAGTTGTTAATAAGATGTCCCCCGAAACGAATACCACCCTGCCAGTCATCCAGCACCCTGCGCATTATGTGTTCCCCGACCATGTTAAATAGTTGTGGCGATAGTATGCAACCTTGCCTGACACCTCGCTCTGATCTAAAAGGTTCAGACTCCACATCTTCAAGCCGGACTCGGGACCTGCCATCGAGGTATAGGTTTTGTATTAGGAAGATCAAATGCTCAGGAGTTCCCATTTCCTTTAAGACTTCTAACATTCGCTGCCAGTTTACGCAATCAAATGCTTTAGCGTAATCAATGAAGCAAAGGGCCATGGGAATGTTGAATTCTCTACTCTTCTGGATAAGCAACCTGATGTTTAAGATTTGCTCCCTTGTGCCTCTTCCCTTGACAAATCCTGCTTGTTCTTTTGCAATTTGTCCGCGTATGTAATATTCTAACCGCTTGTTCAATATGTGCAAAAGAATTTTGCCAGCGTGGGAGATGAGAGATATAGTCCGGTAGTTCTCGCATTTGCGTGTGGAGCCTTTTTTATGCAGAGGGACAACAGTGGAATCTGCCCAATCTACCGGCCATTGGCCAGTTCGCCATACTTTTTGACAAATAGTGTGAAGTATATGGATACCTTTGCTACCACAAAGCTTGATGAGTTGAGATGTGACTCGATCGCCGCCACTAGCTCTATCTTTAAGTTTGCTAACTGCATTCTCGACCTCACGGAAAAGGATATCGGGCTCTCTAATGTTGTAGTCTTGCCTCTTCTCAACATTGTCGTGGGCAGTTTCAGAATAGAGCTGTTGGCAGTATGCCCTCCATCTTTCGAGAACAAGGTTTCTATCCTCTATAATACTACCTTTTTCGTCCTCTATGGTCCATGTTTTGAGTTTAGATTCCTTTGCAAGAGCTTTCACTTTCTGGAACATATCTTTGGTGTGAGCGGTGTTTGCGTGCCTTTCAAGATCGCTACATAAAAAAAAAAAAAATGATTTATTACCAAAAAGCACAAACATTCACAAATATCCATTGGTCCCACACTAGGCAAGCCTGTCCTGTGGGTACCAGAATAACGATTGCCAGTTGTATTACATAATGCACTCAGTCGAGATCGTTAATGACAATATTAATTTCTATAAAAGTTTAAGTATTAATATTATTACATGCAATAAAATGATATAAACAGAAAAAAAAAAAAAAAAAAGTATACATTATTTATAAGGCATTTCGGGAAGTTAAATTATAATTATAATTTTGGTAATTTTAGGTAATTATATAAATTTATCTGTATTATATGTAATTAAATAAAATTAAATTATTAAATTAAATTATTTATATTATTATGATGTCAGTTGCACAATACAAGTAATTTTTCAGTGGAGTTATAATTTAGTGTTGCAAGCCAATTTGTGACTTTACGTTTTGATTCACTTGCAGTACATTTCTTTACATCACAGAAAGAAGCTACCTGGTTATAAATATAGTGGTCCTTATATGGGCTAAAACGTCTGCCAAAGGATGTGTTTACTTTGGGTACAGTTACTCTATACACGCGACGTTGAAGAAGATGTTGATATCCATCTGAGTGTATTATTCTCTGGTGAAAATCAACAAAAGTCCCCAAAATGAACAATTGTCGTACATTCAACACATTGGCATCCTTGTAAAGTTGTGTTGTAGGATATCTAAAACGTTTCTTGTGCATTGTCTTCAAAACTGAACGCTGAGCTCGTTCCACATCTATCATGACTGTTTTTGAAGCATTTCCCCAGCATTTTATACAATAAGTTAAAAGCGACTGAGTTAGAGCAAAGTAAACAGACTTCAGGGTTTTAATTGATGCCGAGGTGCGAAGGAGTCTCATGATGTTGACTGTCTTTCGTACACGTTTCGACAGAGCGGATATATGTGCTTTGAAGTTTAATTTTTCATCAATAATTATACCGAGATACTTTATACTGTCTGTTTTTGTAATGCATTCACAATTGCAGTATGCTCGTTCTTTACAAGTATGTAATTTAATACTGCAAGAGTTCCCCGGGGCTGTCGCAGCCGTTTTGTGAAAACAAACATATTTCGTCTTATTGGCATTCAAAGTTAAAAGGTTATAATCTAGCCACATTGAGACAAGCTGCATGCCGTCTTCTGCATTTTTAAATGTTTCGGCCCAACTGGTGCCATCAAAAATTAAGGCAGTATCATCAGCATAGCAAACCGCACTTGAATGAAAAATGTCATGTATATCATTCATATACATAATAAACAGCGTAGGACCCAGCACACTACCCTGCGGAACGCCAAAATGTATTGGATGTAGCGCACTCTCCTTATTACCAACCCTTACACACTGCTTTCTGTCCGAAAGATAGCTACTAAACCAGTCCAGTGCAATCCCGCGAATTCCAAATTGCTTTTCCAATTTCTGCAATAGTATCGAAATTGAGACTGTATCGAAGGCTTTTTTCAGATCCAAGAAGATAGCAATACTGTGTCTACTTGTATCAAGATGATTTGAAACTGTAGTGGTTAAAAGAGTAACAGCTTCCTCAGTCGACTTTCCTTTCCTAAAACCGAATTGTCTATCAGAAATGAGCTTCTTGGACTCTAAATACTTCATCAGTCTTTTATTAACAATTTTTTCAAGCAACTTGGAAAACGCGGTGAGAAGGGATATCGGTCGGTAGTTTTCAGGATCATCTTTGGGACCATTTTTGTAGATAGGTGTTACGGACGCTATCTTCCATACATCAGGGAACGTACCAGTTTTCAAGCTACGATTAAATATTTCAGTTAACGGGGGTATTATAACATTTTTCATTTCTTTTAGGAGCCTATTTGTTAGGCCATCCATACCGGGAGCTTTGTCGTTTTGCAGTGAAAGTATCAGAGACTCCACCTCGGCACAATCAGTAGGTTCTAAAAAGAAGGAGTCTCTAATAAGTTTACTGTCAATTTTAGCTGCCAACGCTTCTTGGGTTAGTTGTAGTTTGCTTAGAATTTCGTTAGCCAGTCTCTGTCCAACTGTTGAAAAGTACGTACCGCACATGTCTAACGAGTCCTTAGCGTCTACACTGCCCTGCAGCATAAGAAGCTCTTTCGGTTCTTTTTTAGTTTCAGATAGGTGACATATCGACTTGATAGCTTTCCACATTTGTTTTGCATTTATTGTGCCACTAGATAGCTCTTTGTTCTCGTGTTCAGTTCTTAATTTTCGTAATAACTCATTACAGAAGTTTCTGTACCGAATGTATACAGCGTGTAAGAGATGATCATTAGGGAGTTGCTTGGTTCTCATATGCAGTCGATCTCTATGTTGCATGCAACGTATAAGCCCTGGTGTAATCCACGGTTTAATGTTAAATTTTGAATGGCTAATCTTTACTTTTCGTGTGTGCCTGTTTATTGTTTCAGCGAGTTGGTTACAGAAGTTACCAGTTAATTGATTTGTGTCCGAGTGATCAAATTGTGAAACCCAGTCGACTTGTGACAGTTCTTTGACAATGGCGTCTAAATCTCGTTTAATAGCAGTTCGATCAAAGCTTTTTATCTTACGCTTGTTGGTTGTTAGTCCTAGAATAGCCATTTCATGGTCAGTTATATCAGTACAACAAACCACACCTACAACTCGTTGAACCGTATTAATGAAGATGTGGTCAAGACAAGCATTTGCTCGCGTTGGTTTTGTTATAGCTGGAAACATATTTCGTTAATGTAGTCATTGCGGTCGTTCCTACATTGGCGTTGTACGCTAGCATTAAGTTGCGAATAGCGCTGACGTTCCAAATCCGTATCTAAGCCCTGCGTTTTGACACTGTTTCTTAATTCTATAGTCCGCCAGGTTTCATCGCTCATCCACTCAGACTTTGGATGAAAGTTCGCTGTACCTGACACAATAGTTTCGGCTGTTTTAAGGATGACACTCTTGAACTTGTTCCAGGTAGCATCGGCTGAATCAAATGGATCTATTTCTGTTAGGCTAAGATGTTGTTGCATTAGGTCTTGGAACGGTTGTTCTGCACTTTTAGGAAGTTTAATAGTTTTTGGCATTTTCTTCTGTTTTATTGATTTCAGTCGGATTCTGAAAGTGGCTTCCAAGAGTTGATGATCACTTCCACAATCCGCACCAGGTCGAGTTTTTGCAGAAAGAATAGAAGATCTCCATCTTTTACTGATCATCACGAAATCTATTTGGTTGCGGTGGCCATTTGGTGACTGCCAGGTGTATAGTCTGCGTGGATGCTGTTGGTACCAGGTATTCATGATAGTAAGGCCATTTTCAGCGCAAAAGTCCAACAACATTTGACCGCGTTCGTTGCGCACTCCTATTCCGAACTTGCCAATAATATCTCGAAGGCCATCATCCCTTGACGTGTCACCGATTTTTGCGTTGAAGTCACCTAGCAAAATCGGGATCATCTTGCTTGGGATATCACGATATACCTTTTCCAGTTCGCCATAGAAAGCAGTGATGTCATCTGTTGATGAGTTAGATGTTGGAGCATACACTTGCATGAGGTAGATAGGTGATGGTCGGGCAGCCAACTTTAAGGTGATAATTCGATCATTGATGGTATTATATCCGATGACCACGCTGCGTAGCTTCTTCGATACTAGGAAGCCAACTCCGCTAAAGCTGTTTTCAGGCTTACCCGCGTTGATCATCAACGAGCCATTTGGTGTTACATGGTGGCCACACTCCTTGATGTGAGTTTCGCTTAGTCCTAGCACGTCTATGCCATATCTCTGCATCATTCGCTCCACTTCTTCAGTTTTGCCAGGTCTGGAGATTCCACGTACATTCCAGGTACCGATTTTGAGGGTTTCCTCTTTGGTGGTGAGTGAGTTTACATGCGATAGTAAGGATCCGTCAGTAGTCCATTTTCTGCAAGAAGCCTGCGGAGGCACTTGCTTGCAGCCGGTCGCCAACTTCACACCAGGAGACCCGGAACCATCCTGGCGCCGATGGTCAGTCGGATTGCATGACAGGACACTCATATGATTTACAGAACTTCTCATGATGGTTTTCTTGGGATATAGTAATCACGGTAGTTTCCCGTTCCTTTCCGTGTCAGTATTTTTGAGGGCATTTAAACCTCACGGCCACTGGAGCCACCCCTCTCGGGGCTCAGGTTATCACATCCGCCGCCTGATGCTCGGCGTTGTCACTCGTTTAGCACCACCCAGGGGGCACGTACAGGGTAATAAAGGTAGCTCCTGTGGACGCGAGGACACCACCCCCCAAAAGTAAAAGGTAAGAAATCGAAAATTCATCAAAACTTAAATAAGAAAGTAGAGTAAAGAATTTAAGGTTTTCCAAGAAGCTGAAAGGCAAAGTTTTATGAAGGCCTAGTCCTTCATCATACAATATACTCGATAACAAGATGGCAAAGTACTTGGTTAAATTATTAAATGAATAGCGTGACGTGAACAGTGTAGTGCCATAGTGTACAGTACAGTCTCGCGAGTAATGTATATTTAAACAATGCAGATGCGTCGTTTGTTGTGGACTGGTACCTCTCCGCTATTTAATAATGCAGGTGTTAATACCATCTACTTGTTGCATTAGTGCAGATTGTTTTAATACGCGAACATTCTACTATCAATGCTGCAGAACTCGCAAATATACATCCTCTTCGCTGAATTGCCAGGCAATACGAACAGTAGAAACCTTATCGTAAGATGTCGGATTCAATACTTGGTAGTGTATTGGAGCTTTTCGTCAGAATACTAGATCTGCGACCGATGATTTAACTAGAAGCTAATTTTCTTTTACACGGATATTTGTATAACAGTAGCCTATTCGGTAATACTTATTAGTATGACACGTTCAAAATAACAATTTAAAGAGAATCATAATTTATTATGACCGGATAATATAAAATATAAATATTAAATACTTATATCAATCTGTCAAATCACACACACTTACACTCTTTAATTATAGTAAAACCACAACCACAAAAATAAAAGATAGAAGGAAAATAAGGAATTCTATTTTTCTATATTGGTATCAACACAAACCGTATTGACTATTCAATAAATAGATACCACGAAAGCAAATGTTTCAGGGATCTTCTAATTCCATTACAACTGAAAGAGCTTTGAGCTAACCCTTTGTCTTCCTTTGTCATTGATATATCAACAAGGACGAACAACCAGACATATTGGTCTCAACATTTTATTTTCGGCTCTTCGTATCGTTTTGAAATTTCGTTAACTGTGATTTATAAATGTCAAAGGCCTCATATTGTATCGGAGCCGTACAAAACATGAATTTTCGAAAATCGTACAATATGAACAGATTGATAAGACCTTGATTTTATTGCGAGACTCAGGGCCAGTTTCAGAAGTTTCAGTTTTACAGGTGGTAGACAAACACATCAATGAAAATGACGGTTGTGTTCTTTTTTTAAGTGTAACTTGTATGACTTTTAAATTCGGTCATATTTTATGGAGAAACTGGCTCTTAATAAGACACAGTCAGTAGAGTTCATACCTAAAATTCTGGCAGCATTGTTAAATACTTGCTATGTTACGGTCATTCGACGTCACGCTGCACAAATGGGCACCACTCTGTATTCAATGCATTTGACAATTGTAATGTGCGACAAACCGTAACTGGTGTCACCTGAGAAACATGACGTGTGATATAACTAAGTAACGTGACGTACGGGTCATATCACTCGTCAGATCACACGTCACATTATAGCCTAAGAGCCAGTGGCAGCCAGACTTACGTAATTTTATAAAAACTGAAAGTTTCTCCGTTTTTGCCTTTCCTAGAGGTTTAAACGATCATCAAATATGGAATTTGGGTCGTGGTGGCTTCGGGATATATTAAAGTTGTAAAAAAGTTGCATTATAGTATAAAATGTATTTTTTGGCTACCGTGGTAATAATAGAAATCACCCCATTGTCAGACACTAAGCATGGCCCTAACCCCAGACAGATAAGACTAAATTTTCAAACTTTTCATAGAGTTGGAACTAATTATGTGACTGCCGATGGTGGGGGATGATTTTTACCAACATAATTATCCAAACATTACGCTTTATAATAAAAATTACCTTTTTAAGTTGTTTTTTTTAAATATGTACCAATGGCACCTGGATCCAAATTCCATATTTGGTGATCGTTTTAACCTCTATAAGAGTCAAAAACAGGTAAACTTTCAGCTTTATTAAAATGACGTATGTCGGGCGGCCACTGGCTCTTAGGCTATCGGTGGACCTAAGATGCTATACAACAATGAAATTGGCTATAAAACAGTATTTCTATAATGAAGTTCTCATATCTTTATAATTCATTTAAAAATCCGATAAAACAAACGGGTAATAAGATTTTATTATAAGTTTCGGAATATTGCGGCCATGAAACGCAAAGTTATTGCTTAGTTTATAACGTACACCTTTTCTATTAAGTTTAAATGTAGGCAAGGCTTTTTATCATGAAATAGAACTTCACCTGCCGCAGACAGAATCTAGGCTTCGCTGGGCAAAGGTACATTTCTGTCGTAAAAATTCACGTCGGAGCATTTTATTTGGTTTAGGCACTTAATAAAATGAGTAAGTAAAATACCATGTAAATATGCACTTTATTAATACGTCATAACATACTAATCAATGAAACCTCCAAATGTTTTAAATAAATAGTATAGCATTGCCATTCAACGTGGCAATGCTGCCAGCCTTCTGGCCACGGTATCCGCTGTGGAAAATCGATGCGGAGGAATTTTATGACGCATAATGTGATTTATTATTTTATTTCATTTTATTTATTCATTGATTGTATGAGTGTGTGTTATATAGTTTTATTATTAGTCATTATTTATTTTTAGTTAGATAATTTTCTGTAAATTCCTAAAATCTATTAAATAAAGCATCACTGAAAAAAAATTCAACTTGACGACTATAATATGATATACAACACTATAATACTCAGTATAGTATTATCTACTTACTTTGATAACAGACTTACATTTTTGTGTTAATTTGTACCTTTCCGTGCCCGGTCACAATACAACCAGGTCTCCTGCGATCAACAGTCATCTAAAATTGAATCATTATTATTATTTGTTCAAGACAAGAACATATAGTTTTTGTATGATTAATTTATTGATGTGACTTTCATAATATTATTTGGTTTAGTCGATTAACATTGTCACATCACTAAATTATTTGTGGTGGCAACACTTAAATTTGTCTCTTCCCTTTTTCTATCGTACCTATGTGCGTGGGCACACGTTAGTGTTTTTTATAATTTAAATGTAATTGAAAATATACAGTTTTCGTTACAAATATTCACGCAGTTTCAATTCCAAACAATTATTATAAAATTATGTATTTGAGCCGTTTGACGTTTGCCGCCATTTTTTGACACCTGAACTTTTTATTATATATATTTTATTAATAAGTTTGTATTATTCTTTTATTTCATGTATGTCTAGATATGTATTTATTTAGTGTTTACGGGTATAATAATATATGTAATTTTAAATGAAACAAAATAAATAATAGGTTGCTAAACTTAAAAAAAATAAAAACGATTAATAATACAAATGTTTTTCAGATATTTGGATCGCAGGAGACACGGTTTTAATGTCATAAGTGACAGTGAACCGTCTAAACACCTTTACTTGTTCCTAAGCCAGGAATATAAAGTAAAGCGCAAGAAATACTGCCAGCAGGCATGACTATTCTATACTTATATTTATAACATTTTGCGATTTGAGAACATTTTTCATAAATTAGACAACGCAATGGGTCTAAATTGCGTAATTATTATAAAGGTAAATAAGCTGACCACGAATGATGCAAGTCATTTCGAAACGCCGAGCATAGGTATTTATTTACCTTTATAATAATTACGCGATTTAGACCCGTTGTCTAAATTTTGAAAAATATTCTATTTCTTACTATCATGTCGATAAAATATTATTTAACGCTAAACTGAATGTTAATAAATTTCACACAACATTTACATGTCAAGGCTTTGATGCTGTTAGTATGCTCACGTGGCAAATCCATTTTGGACAAAGTTTAAGTACTTAATGGAATTAGCTAAAACTGCTCGTAAATCCATTTATGTATCTACTTGTCTACTTTTCCGACTAGAGCGTCGAGTTATCATATTAAAGTAATATGGGATTAACTTTAATATTTTAAAGTTTTTATCTATTTTAATAGACAAATCATATCTTAAACCCTAAAAAGCATGTTTGTTCACGGCAATTTTTGTCAAAATTGTTTTAATTATTAATTGAGTTACATACAAACTGAAAAAAATCGTTTCAGTATTTAATGCCCGTCATTTAATTTTTAAATCTTACTTGTTTTTCCTAATACAAATTACTAGTGTTCTCGTTAACTTTCCGCAACTAAGCTTTATTATATGATAATGCCTTATCCCTTCCGCCACGGCCGTTTCAATTACAATAATAATGATCATAGAACGCGATTATTTAAAGGTTAATTCTCAAACTAAAATATGGGTATTCCTAATAGGGTTAGTAGAAACATTGAACAAGCTGAATCAGTCTAAAAGTAACTCGAACGTATATAATTTTACCGACCTTTGCGTAAAAGTTACGGGGCCTTTTAAATTGTAATATATACGACGAGAGCTTGAATATAAAACGAATCAGGCTTTTTAAAACGAATCCAATTTGCTCTTCTATTTTTTATCTTTTGACGGACTGTTACCTCTCTGTTACCAAAGGGATTACCGAGAAAGCTAAATTATAAACGACCTTGTGCCTGACCTGGTCTACGTGGTGTTTGATATCACACATGCAAAATAACAAAAACAGATCCAGTTGGGCTGAAAGAACTGTATTATGAATATGATGTCTATGTCACAACTTATGTATTTTAACCAACTGTAAAATAAAGGAGGTTTCGTATTCGATCCGTACGTATGTATGTTTGTAACATATGTTCGCGATTTTCTCGGCAAGTACTGATGAGATTTTAATGCAATTTTCGATATTTTAATCCTTGTGTTTTAAGAAAGGTTTTAATATATAATTTATCTTTATCTGTTTAAGATCTTCGGAGGCAGAAAGTGAAACTCTTCAAAAACGAACAGACATGAATCGCGTTTCGTGCAATCGTTACTCTGTATTAGTATTCTGTAGACTGTAGATTGTGTAGTGTTCGGTATTTTTCCCAATTTGAATATGAGAACACCGACATCAAAAACTATTTTTGTTGTTATTTAATTGCTTGTGAGTTTTGTACTTGGGTAATTTTTTTAACCGACGAAAAAAAAAAGCTTATCAAGTCAACGTGTATATTTTGTTAAAAATATTTTTTTAAAATAAATTTTATTTAAATTCCAAAGCTTATTTTACGCAAAAATAGCACTGAAAAGGTAAATATTTATCTGAAAATAATATCAATGCTAATGTCTGGATCTAAGGCTGAATTTAAAGCTTTTCTAGCTTCATAATGTTCACCAAACGTCTGAGTGAGAGCAAATCAAACATGAGATGAACGAGCTAATTGCGCTTGCCACGATGTCACCCTTGAGGAACAGAGACTTACCCAAGCCGTGTCTACTGCGACCCAAACATGTAGCGAAACAAACGATATTTGAACGATGTCATTCAATTCTAAGGAAGTGAGCCAAATTTAAGCGATAACTGTAAAAATGTTTTGCTCAGGTTTGGGTCGCACGAGACACGGCTAAATGCTACAAACTTAAATTTTCCTAAATTATAGTATATCAAAATATTCTACGTTACCTTCATTACCATGCTTGACCTCAATATTTTTTAATAAATAAATGGCTATAAATAAACGTAAAATAAGAAAAAAAAGAAACCGACCTAGTGCGAGTCGGATTCGCGGACAAAGGGTTCTGTACCATTATCCTTAAAAACTGCAAATAATCATGTGTGTTGTATGTCTTGTTGTATCCCTTAAATACTCATTTTATTTTTATTTTTTTTAAAGTCCTTAAACGCCTAAATATTCTGTGAATATTTGAAGTCTCTACCTGTTGCGATTATCAATTTAGAAAACGAGCAAAAGAATCACGTTTTTTGTATGGGAGCTCCCCTAAATATTCATGTTGTTCAGTTTTTAGTATTTGTTGTTATAGCCGCAACAAATCAAATCAAATCAAATCAAATCATTTATTTCCATGGGCCCCAAGGGGCGTTGAATACGTCAAAACAAACATCAAAACACAAAAAATATAAAATTAAAATAAAACTTAACTAACTAAATTATAATACTTATTGTAATAAAATGATTTGACACCGGAGCTTAGATTGACTTTAATTCAACTTAGAGATTTGAATTAAAATCAATCCAAGTACCAGCTCCGATGGGTATTGCATCATGAGAAGAGCTGGTGAGAAACTCATGTGCACCATCTTTTCAAATAATTCATACAATATTTGTTTGTTTTTGGACAATAATTCTATGTGTAAGTTATAGCAACCAAAACAACATTATAGCTAAAGATGGTTATAAAGAGAAACTAAACTTAAATATAGAAATGGAATTAAATTAATACTTATAAATAAATCTATAGTATATAAGGTTGCAATATCTTACACTTCAAGCAGATAATAAAGGAGTAAAAACAATGTGTGTATACTACTGTTTATATAAGGGTTTCAGAACAGACAAAAAAAAAATATTTATACTAATAAAAAAATATAAAAATTAAAAAATGTACACACAGATTGCCTTTACTTAACAATATTTGAAATAACATGAAATGAGGTTATACAAATCAAATTTAGTGAGTTAATAAGGTAACTATATAATTATGAATTCATTTTCATTAATCATCATATTAAATAATAAAAATAATGTATCAGTTGATATTCATTATAATGTCAAGAGTCGAAACTTAATTCATCATTAACAGTTACTGTAATTCATCATCTGTAATTTTTTTAAATTTCAACTGTTCAGCTATTACTGTTCATGACACACACACAGCCTAGTGACAGATGGACAGACGGACAAGCAGCGTATTCTTAGTAATAGGGTTCTGATTTTACCCTTTGGGTACGGAACCCTAAAAAACGTAACCAGTTACTAGTAACTTATTTGATAACCATCTCGTGTAATTGTGTAGTCATGAAAATTCAGTAATTAATTATCGGTTTAATTAGAAGTTTATTAAAGTGCTAATCGTAGAACTAGTTAGCAAGTTATATTTGTGTTTCTCATTTAAGTAAACTTTGTTGTTATTCAAAACTTCAGATAATCTCTACTGTAATTGGCTATCTACCGAAAATTTGATTAAATAGAATGTGAACTTATCAAGAGAATATTCATAAAAAGATTAATGACTTATGAATGCCTCCGACTACCTAGTTCGTAATTTGCCTAATAGCGTTATCTTAATTAGCTTGTAGTTATTTTGGATCGTGTCATTGCTACATCCTTCATACTAATATTACAAATATGAATGCGATAATATCTATTTAAAGAGATCTTTTAAGCAAAATCAAGTGAGACAATTTTGTTGAAATTTTGCGCCCTAGAAGCTAATGGCCTGGATTAACATATAAGCTACTGGTTATCGACTTTACATGTGGATTTGCGAGCAAAAGCTAGTGTTTGACTTAACATAAAAGTTTGTGTTAGAAACCTTCAACGCATTGTTTGTTAGTATTCGCAAATGAGCTAAACTTCAAAATTCCATTTATTTATTTTATTCCCACAAATTAGCTTCTTTAGTCACAAATACCTCATGCGCGAAACGCGTCGTCTCCACGGCCTCGTTACTCAAAACGTATAATGAACTACTGTCTGAGTACTAAATACTAATGGTCCAACGTAGTCCAACTCTGTACGTACAGAGGGCAATGCAATGGAGTTAGTAAGGCAAAAACTTCTACGTCATAGTGAAGTGACTACACCAGGAATTGTGTGCTGCATATGAAAGAAAGAAAGAAAGAAACATATTTATTCTGACAAACAATAAAAAAAATACAAATAGAAAAAAAAAATAAACCATACTAAACATAAATTATGTCAGAAAAGGACACCATCTCAGCCATATGCTGCAAAGCTACAAAGACCTGCAGCGCCGTTTTTCTGATGGCGCCAGAGAGAGGACGGACGGTATCACATTAAAATAATAATTAACTAAAACTTTAGTACATACCAATAAACATCAATAAATATTATAAATATATAATACATATCTAATTAGTGCGTATAAAACACTTCTTAAAAATGTAACGTACATACAAGTAATTTATAAAATATTAAAGTTGAAAAATTAAGAATCCAGCAGGACTCGAACCTGCACCCCCTGGGTATACGCCCCAAGTGCTTTGCCAATTCAGCTATGGATTCGTATGCTGCCGGACTCGAAATTTCTCAACTCTTTTTGTGCCAGCTTTTAGCTAGACGAACCTTATTTGGTTTTAGCGCCATCTATGTGATGTAATAAGTCACATAGATGGCGCTAAAACCAAATAAGGTTCGTTCCAGGGGGTGCAGGTTCGAGTCCTGCTGGATTCTTAATTTTTCAACTTTAATATTTTATAAATTACAAAAAGGCATAGCAAAGCTAAAATTTGCTTTAAAATATTACAAGTACATACAAGTGTTTGCCTTACATATCTAATCGCTTTGCCTTCGCTAATTATGCAGATAGCTAAGTTTGCACTACTTTCTTACTCAATTACGGTTCAAATAAAGCATGTTTTGGAATAGTATGCAATTGTGTGAGTGTAGACATGAGTAATAGGTAAAGTTTGTATGCGTGTATGTAAGCAATAGTACACTAGTTATACGGTACTTACATAAGCTTATATTATAGAAGTGTACCCTGCATACCGAACTCGTTGGCCGCCTGTACATTCAGCATTATTACGAGATGAAACGTGAGCTATTCGCAGAATGTTGACAGTGTTCTCACAGAGCTTGGGATTCAAGTGGTAGGCATTTGTTTCAAGATAAGGAATTCTTTATCCACCCCCGCGCCGTCCAAAGTACCTAAAGTAGCCAATTAAGCGCGACTTGCTTGAAACACCACACCTTCTAGATCTAGAGGACAACAATAAAGATATAAGAAAGAATGACACTATTCAAATTATGAAATACGGGTGTTACTCACGTAATGTTGGTCTATTTAGTCGATCGCGGTTTCGCCTATACACCTGTAACACCCGTATTTCATAATTTGAATAATGTTACAAACTCACGTCAGTTTTAATAATAAATAATAGTTTAAAAAAACTAAAAAAACACGCTTTTAAAGTACTTCTAATTAAAAAGTGAAAAATAATTTCTAATATAAGCTGAAAATGGTAATGAACAAAAATACTAGTATTATTGTGAAAAAGCGTGGGGCGCTCTGTGCCATTTTTTTCGTCTGTCGAGCAACCCACGCTTTTTCATTTTTTTTTAGTTTTTTTAAACTATTATTTATTTTCTACTTTGTAGTTTGGTTTATTTATAAGAGCGTTTTTTTTTATTTTTTTAATGAATTATTGCATTGTCATCGATCTTTGACAGTTGTGCAAAATTTGAATGAAATCTGTCCGTTTAAAGTGGGTCAAAATCGAGTCCAAAGGAGTCGGTTACATACATACATACAAACATACAGGTGAAGCTAATGTAAGCGTGTTAAAAATAAGAATGACACTGTATAAAGACACATTATTTAGTCCTAACTGTAATGTTTTAATTGTTAACGACAGAGCATAGATGAATTTAGAGAAAACAATTCATAACATAACATATTATCACGCCTATATTACCCAGAAGGGTGTGGCAGAGGTGTACAACACCCACGCTTCACCCGTTATGCCATGAGCCATCCACCGAGCACAATACCAACTCCGTGCTGCTATTGAGAAATACAAATATTGCCCGAATTTTTAGAATCGAACCCGAGTAGTTATCTGTTTAGCCGACCGGATGGCGTATAGTCTACTCGATCAATTGAAAATGGTACAAAATAGAGATACCGGTCTTAATATTATGTGCGATACCTCATTGGATTCGGAATGACGCCTAGAAAAATGTGCCAAAAGAGTGTATTAGCACATAAAAAATTGCAAAAGTTATAAACAATTAAAGATGAAAAAAAAATGGCATTTTGTTTTTGCCAATATTTCTTTAAAGATTAATATTTAGGAAATTTCAAAATAAGATTCTGAAAGAAGAGGAAATTTCCAACCAAAAACCATTGAAAACTCTATCTCCATTATTTATAATTTTAATTTAACGCTGAAAATAGGTCTGCGCGCGACATTTTTAGATTGCACGCGTGGCGTCAAAAGCGAGTACGGCACATGAATTAATTTATTTAAGGTATTGAATATATTTCTTTTAATTTGAAAAAAATATGGTATGTTTTGAATACTATAAATAATTTATTCCTGTTGGAATTTCTACTTAAAGTTAATTTTTCAACAAGTTAAACAATTATTAACAAACGAAATTTTCTCGAACTACTGTCTTAATTGTAAGTAAAAAAAAATGCTTAAATAATGGTCGTAAAAAAATTTCGCTTCGTAGAGCCTTTCTTACATACATAATAAACAAGATCGTGTCATAAAAGTTAAAAAAATATTTATACTTTTATTATAACAGTTTTTTTACTTGAACAACATTACTAGGATTTTTAAGTTTTTGTTAAAGTAGAAAAATTGTTAGAAAACGAAGTATAAATATTTTTTTAACTTTTATGGCACGATCTTGTTTATTATGTATGTAAGAAAGGCTCTACGAAGCGAAATTTTTTTACGACCATTATTTAAGCATTTTTTTTCACTTACAATTAAGACAGTAGTTCGAGAAAATTTCGTTAGTTAATAATTGTTTAACTTGTTGAAAAATTAACTTTAAGTAGAAATTCCAACGGGAATAAATTATTTATAGTATTCAAAACATACCATATTTTTTTCAAATTAAAAGAAATATATTCAATACCTTAAATAAATTAATTCATGTGCCGTACTCGCTTTTGACGTTAAATTTTCAGCGTTAAATTAAAATTATAAATAATGGAGATAGATTATTAAAATTATGAAATACGGGTGTTACTCACGTAATGTTGGTCTATTTAGTCGACCGCGGTTTCGCCTATATGTCTAGGCATTATCAAGAGAGTGCGATACGTCGCGCCTGAGTCGCAGCCAGTCTTGCACTGCGGGCAGCGACGCGCGCCGCGCGCTGTGACGTCATAGAAAGGGGCGGTGCTACACTGGTGTCTGTTGGTAGCGTTTTTGTGATGTTTTCACTGTCACTGTCACTGTTATTTACACTGTCATCACCGTCAGTGTTGTCGTGCGTGTTCGGGGCAGTGTGGAACTAGCTCACAGTGTCGGCAGATGGCGATAGTCTGTCAAACGTGCCCGATTCGCATTGAAGTACCGGTTTCCAGGTGGGAGGTATTGACCAGCCAGTATCTCGGTTGAAATTTGGATGTTTGCTGATTTCAATCGCTTCTCGTACTTTTCGAGGCACAAAGAATTTCTCTTTGACCAGTACTTTGGCCTTGTCGAAACGAATGAAGTGAGCTGAGCCAGCGTCCAGGGCATGTTCGGCAATAGCCGAGCCGTTTCGGTCCAGCTTTTTAAAGCTGTGTATGTGCTCCTTCAGCCTTGTCGACACGTTACGTCCCGTTTCACCCACATAACTCTTGCCGCAACTACACGGTACCGAGTATACACCAGGTATGTTCAGAGGTTCTCTGTCCTTGGGCGAGCGTATCAAGTGTCGTACTTGTGTTAGGGGACGGAAAATGGTCTTGATGCTGTAACTACGGCGTATAAGGTGTCCTATTTTGTCGGTGACCCCTTTCACAAACGGCAGGAATAAGGGCGCTCTGTCCACCGAAGGTTTGCGTGAACTTGCGTTTGTGCTAAGGCGAAGACTATGGCGCCAGTTATAACCATTCGTTAAGAGCACCTTCTTAACGTGTGATATTTCAGATGCAACATATTGTGGATCACATAGTCGTAGGGCTCTGCTTATTAATGTTTTTGGTACCGAGGCTAACTGAGCCGGATGGTGGTGTGAATCGGCCCTCAGGTATCGATCTGTATGTGTTGGTTTCCTGTATACTGTATGCGACAATCTTCCACTCAGGTCCCGTAACACCAACACATCCAGAAAGGGGAGAGATCCATCCTTCTCCTGCTCATAGGTGAATGATATATTTGTGTGGATCGAATTGAGATGATCTAGTAGGGGTACTACACTATCTTTGTGCAGGATTGCAAAAACATCATCGACATATCGCCACCAGCGTCTAGGTTGGTGTGTTGTCGTGCATAGGGCTGTCTCCTCAAACCACTCCATGAACATATTCGCTACCACCGGTGCCAGCGGTGAGCCCATCGCTACTCCATCGCACTGACGGTAGTAGTCACCTCGCCACACGAAAAAACCGCTCGTTAGGCAGAATGATATGACATCCATGTACTCAGTGGGTATATCTGCGATTACCGCTAGATCGGATATAATTTCGATAGTTTCTGCCACTGGTACATTGGTAAACAGGGATGTCACATCAAAACTCACCATCAGCTCGTCATCCCGCATCCTGACGTCATCCAACAGACCGATGAAATGCGATGAGTCTTTTACATAACTCGCTGTCTTTCCTGTGAGTGGTTGTAACACATTGGCCATGAAACGTTATAATAAAAAAAAAAATGGAGATAGAGTTTCAAAAGTTATGAGTTTTTGGTTGGAAATTTCCTCTTCTTTCAGAATCTTATTTTGAAATTTCCTAAATATTAATCGTTAAAGAAATATTGGCAAAAACAAAATGCCATTTTTTTTTCATCTTTAATTGTTTATAACTTTTGCAATTTTTTATGTGCTAATACACTCTTTTGGCACATTTTTCTAGGCGTCATTCCGAATCCAATGAGGTATCGCACATAATTTTAAGACCAGTATCTCTATTTTGTACCATTTTCAACTTATCGAGTAGACTAGTAGTGGATAGTGTACCTGCCTGCGACGCCGAGGTCGTGGGTTCGATTCCCACTTAAGACAAACCTTTGTGTGCATGAACATGGGGGTTTGTCTTAGTCTGGGTGTTTCTATCTAAGTATATATTTACAAAAGAAAAGTATATATGTATTAGTATCAGTTATTCTAGTACCCATAGTGCAAGCTCTGCTTAGTTTGGGATTAGATGGCGTTGAGTGTGAGTTGTGAAATATTTATTTATTTAATTTATTTATCTCACAAACTACAAAAAGAAACCTCAACTTACCCGTAATTTCATTAATGCAAGCCAGAACAATACTAAGTTAAAAGCCAACTTTGTGTTTTAATGAACTCCCTAAATATGTTCAGAAACCATGTGCAAGAGCTGGCGGGTAGGCCAAACTTGCAGGTAAAGTAACATCATAACACGGAATACAATTTCCCGAAGCCGTTCGAAGTTGCAAAGTGCTGCTTCGGCCGACTTATCGCTCCACCGACTCCCTGCCTATTGACCCACTTTACTACATTAATATCGGCCAAATTTTTGTGTATGTGGCAATGTTTAATTTTATGTGAATGGTTTCAATGCTTCATTGAACACTATTGGATTAAACATTTTTAATAATAATATATTTGTTTATATACTATTTTGCTCTGTGTTTGAAGGAATGTCGGTTTTTATAAAATAAAGATAGAATTTTTGAGATTAAGACATGTTCACTAATTTCATTCGTATACCATGAGCATTTTTATTGTTTGCGAAAATTACACGTTCTGATGGCGTGGACGAAATAATACCTATTAAAGAAAACAAATAGGTACATGCCAGTCAAATTGTAAGCTAAAGTAAGCTCTGGATGCTCTGGGAGGGAACATACAAGGAATTGTTCGCGTTTCATCGCATACTAACAGCTAAGGAGATGTACAAAGTTGGATGATTCTGCCACCATTAGTAGTTAGTACACAGATGGATGGTATATTTATATGATGTGAGTGGCGGCGACTTCTCGCAGAATGTTGTGTTACGCGTTAAAAGCTAAATAGTGTGATATAGTAGTATCGTGTAGTTGAGATGCGGTACCATTAAAATAGTGCATGCATTTGGTAAAATACAAAAATGATTTGATCTACGATTCTAAGGCACATAGTGTGTCTTAGAATTGTATATAATCCATTCGATCCTTAATTTAATATAAGATAACATAACATAACACCACGCCTATACTACCCAGAAGGGTGCGGCAGAAGAGCACTTCACCTGTTATGTTTTAAGTCCCATGGGATAGGGGGAGCCTATCGCCATCCACCGGGCACACTGCCAACTACGTGCTGCTCTTGAGAAATTGCCTGACAACAAATTTACAAAGAACACTTTTCTCGATCCGGAAACCGAACCCGAGACCTCGGTAAGCGGCGCATACTCTAACCACTAGACCAATCGACTACTAAAACGTGATTTGGTTCATACAAACAAATAAAAGTTTGGGTGTGCTTGTGTGAGTGAATTTGTGCATTTGGCCTTGTCATTGGGACGATTAGATAGTGTAATTGCTTCTGGCGGTTTATATAATGTAAAAAAACCGAATTATTATCATAAATTATTATATACTGCTAACAAATTAAAGGAATCTCGTGTCATGGCAAAATTAAATAGAATAAACGAAAAAGTTTGCAAGAGGCTGTTGTTTGATATATTTCATGAATAAAATGAATTTAGTTAGAATCTTTCGCCAACAATCTGTCTGCAAAAACATTGTGGTACATTTTGGTTCCTTCACCAAATATTCTGGTTGAGCTATTACCCACTTTCCTCTTGTATCAATGACATGAGGCCGCATTTAGGGAGAACATTAAGCGTTTGTTTGTTTTTTTTTACTGACTGCGATGCTCCTTCAGCAAAATTATACGTATTAAATTTTGGAAGATTAAATATTTTCATTAAAACATATGAGGCAATAAACATCGAATATATATAAAAAAAACATGATTGAAGTAATAAAGTAACAAGTAAACAGGCAGTGAAGCGATAAGTCAGCCGAAGCAGCACTTTGGAACGTCGAACGGCTTCGGGAAATCGTATTCCGTGTTATGATATTACTTTACCTGCAAGTTTGGCCTGCCCGCAAGCTCTTAGACTTGGTTTGCAAAACATATTTAGAGAGTTCATTAAAACACAGTCAAACTTTGCTTTTTACTTGGCGTTGTTTTGGCTTGTTTGAATGAAATAACGGATAAGCTATGTTTCTTTTTGCATGTTTGAATTTTGTAAATCGTTTTTCGTGTATTAGACCACGTATGTTATGTTGAATTTATCCTACAGCATTAAAACAAACCATTTCACCCTAAAATAACAGTAAAAATTTATGTAAATGTTTTAAATTCATATTTGTTGGTTGGTACGTTTAGCATCAACAATATTTTCAAGGCATTATGTATTTTATTTATAAAAACAAACAACAATATCTAACATAAAGAAGGATCATCTTTTGTAGAGGTCCGTAAGCAGATTAGGGCGAGGCAAGATTTGGATTAACCTTTTCGTGGAAAACTTACCTTGGAGAAAACCGGAAGGTAGACAAAAGGAACGAAAGTAAATGAAAGTTCGATTAACTTGACCATGAGAGAATGTTTGGCTCCAAATTAGCTCCAATTTTATTGCAACCATCGAATACGTAACGTTTTCCTTTTTTGTTATATCATCTTAAAATACCGTCGGCGGGTGGTTAGGCAGGTAGATAGAATATATACCTTCGACATTTCATCACCTGTTTTAAATAGCCTATTGCTATCTATCTGGCTGCGTTCCAAATTATACGTTGTTAATATTTGAAGAAAAACCGAATAACGATTTGTCTTACTTGTAAATCGAACTACGGACTGTTATTAGTCGTCGGAAAATATACCACTAAACCAGCGAAGCATTTGGCATGCACTTATAATGGCCATAAACATGGCATGAGCATCCAATTTATTTAGCACAGTAGAGTAAACGCGCGTGTTACTGCGGCACTACGTCTGTATGTATGAATCGTTTAACTGCACAAATTAAACTTAATTACGTTGTCGGTACATATTTAAATTAAGAAAATATTGGGGATGTTAAAAATAAAATGATTATTTGTGTTTTTAGGTGCACTTCTCGCGGTCGTCTTTTTCAGCCAGCCCGTATCGAATTTACAAGCGTGCGTCATCCATCACGTACGCCTGTTACGTTCATACAGAAAGTAACACTATTCAGTAATTATGATATGACATCTACGTATTAATTAATACATATAATCTGATACCCTATTAAATTGAACGCTTAACTTAATCTTAAGTTATATATTTCAACATTAAATAGGAATAGTCTAGTAACTAATATTATTAAAACCGACGTGAGGTGAAGACATTATTATTGAGAATACGGGTTACTCACCGTATTTTAGCCGGGATATGCCGATTAATCGCCCAGTTGATGAATACGTACTAGATTCGGCCTATCCCGGCTAAAATAACATGAGTAACCCGTATTCTCAACAATAAAGTCTAGTAACTGTATGTATGCGGCCATAATTATTCCTAAAGACAGGATTAAAAAGTGAATTGATGATGATTGAGGCACATAATACTTATCTAAAAACATTAAAACTATGGACTAGCTTTGAATCATACTTGCTTAGTTAAAATCGCAACAGGAAGGCCGGTAATCAGAAGGATAAATAAAACTACAAGCTTTTTATTTATTTTATTAGAAAGGCATTTTATAAAATTATCTCACACACGATAAAACTATCATAATACTAAATAGTAATTGATTGATGACTCTGTATGTCGCACTTAAATGCACTTCAAAAATGCAGCAAGCATGTGTGGTAAATGTATTCATGACACTCCACATACTGGCTGCATTTTATAAACAAAATACGAATACACAAACCTAAAGCAATTTATTTGCAACATAAATGACGACATGAAATAATTATTGCGTCACTACAGTAAAAAGCTACGAGGTCTATCATTCCGGAGAATGAATAACCTCGCCTGTACTCTTTTATTTCGTAATAGGGTTGATGAATATGATTCAACATGAGGGTATAATGAAATTTTATCAATAAACTATACACAACACGTAACGCAATATACTTTAGAAACTATCTACACTTATGATTAACACGACTAGTAGATGAGATAATTATGAGGTTTAAAAGCACCCATACAGGATATAACCAATCTTATTATGTTGATTTTTTAGCTCGAATGATTGAAACCACACATTAAATGCGAGAATGGACCAGCAACATACGCCAGTGACAGACTTGATCGAGCGCCAACAAATAAGCAGGTCAAGCCGACCTGAGTACTAAGATAGTCACTTATCTATTCAAAGTTAAAAATACAATGACATTTTCGTAGACTTATTTATATTACAGCTTACAATTTATAGTAGTCGCCTTATTATTTATAAATAGAGCTCGAGGGAATTAGCGCCGGTGCTGTACCTATAACTTGCCTCCAAATTACTGTACAAGCAAGGTCAGCCTTAGTAATTATAGGCACAGGAGGCATTACATCACATTTCGCCAGAACTGGAACGCGTCTTTTGTGAACTACGCGCTAAATTTACCGCTCTCCATCGGGTAGAAGCTTGTTTAAGACATCCCTCTTGTAAAAGAACTACGTGTTTAAATAAAGTGCTACTTTTATTTTTGTTTTGACTCAAATCTATTAGTAAAAATTTCTACAGAAACAAATTAAGATTTGATATGGCGACAAAAACAACGACATAAATCTTTTGCATTAAAATTCTTTCAGCGGTCACATTGGGTGACATCGGTCACCGCTGGATATTTTTTTGCTTTGTTGTTATAATGTCTACAAATATTAATACTTTTTCAGTGCAAACATGCCAACGAAAAGTGTTCAAGAGGGCTGTAGCTGGCCAGAATTATCAGCAGACTGCCCATGCCCCAACTTATACACTTACGTAACCCAAGAGCACTGCATTTGGGTTTCATTTGGCACACGCTAACTTTGGTAGCTAGTGTAGCTATGTCATATGTAGGTAGTAATTGCTTAGTATATGAGAGAGGGCGAGTGCCTGCTTTATCAGCAGACGTCTATGTTTGTCACGTTCGTATAAGTTTTAAGGCTCCAAATTAAATTGTTTCACCTCAGCCACCCTTTAATTAGTTTCGGGCCAAAATTAGTTTGCAGTTATCGAATGTTACGGTATGTTTCAGTTTCAGCTCAATTATTAAAGGACTTGTTTTAATTTGCTAATGAAAAATATGGAGTCAATTGCGAAACCAGGCGTTCTGCTGATAAATCAAGACAAGCTGTCTAAATATACAAAACTAAAAACCTGGAGCTTGCGGGCATTCGTAAAGTTCGGTAGGACATCTTCAAAGATTAAATTTTTTAACAAGATTAATTTCGTTAAATATTTGACCACCATGAATAAAAATATCTTCGTTCCTTTGTAAAGTTATTCGGTCGTTTGGAAACAAAGTTCGTGAAAGTGAATTCGCATTTTCATGGTAGGTACGGTCAGCAGCTCTGTCGTTTCACGTTTGACCTTTGTGACGGATAAATTGAAAATGATGACTATACCGGGTCATGTTGCAATATGTAGGATTAGTGAAATATAAGCCTCAATTTCACGTTATTTAGTGACAATGTGGAGGTGTGAAGGGATTAATAATATTAAAGGTCAATGACAAAATAACACACCACTGAAATTTTGCTTTTAAGTTGCACGAAAACAGTAAACATTTGTTCTCGTTAATCATTGTGTATAAAAATAAATAACGTGTAATTGGGGCTACGGCCGAGGTATTATTCGTAACGTTGAGCAGGCTTCTTTAATCAGTGTAAAGGCCTTCGTAGAGTGAGCGGGGCATGTGTTCAGCCAGGAGGGACTTGAGCTTCTCCCGGGGGGATACGGGGGTGTAGCGGGCGAGCGGGAAGGTGCGCGTCACTCCGTCACTCAGCGCACGTGTCACAGCGGTCAGGTCGGCGTCCTAGTGGAAAATAACACAATCTATTAGTCAATGTCTCAAGGTTCTACTTTTATGAACCATGTCGAAGGAATTAACAGGCCTCACCGTCTCAACTTAAAAAGCATAATGTCTGGTGGCCGTACAAGTTAGAGGTAGCATGGTCGTTATTACCACACAAGCATGACTGACAAACAGAACCCAGCGTGTAATTTTAAAACTGCATCGTTATCGGCCATGCACTAGTGTCATTCAATCCTGAACATAAATAGCTCATATAAATCTCGGTGATGCCTGTCATTCTTGTAAGGTTTCCATAGAGTAGATTCACACAGTTCACTGCATCATCTATATAAAAAATAGCTTTCTAGCTACGTAATTCTAATGGTCACTACTTAGTGCCTTAGTGCACGTGTCCGCTTGGCATCCTAGTGGAAAATATTAGTTATGGCGTAACTGCGTAGCTCTAACGTGGGTGCACTCTTAATGTACCATAAAGTTATATGGGATGCCTCTTTTTTATACCTCGATGATTGTTTGGTTACTTATGCAGAAAACGTGTTGCGTGATTGGACTTACACAGTTAATTAACATTGGATATAATAACTGAACATCGCATTTGGTAGTAATACTCTTTGTTAAAATATCACTATTTGCAGCATTACTTTTGATATTTCACGAAATACTTTTTCGAACTCAACATCACAGTGTTAGCACAGATTTGACTACTTTAGATGATAAAGTAAAACTTCAGGCTATAGGATGCCTAATAAAAATTTCCTGAAGTAAAAGTAAATCATTCTTTCTTGCTTACGTTAAGTTTCTTGTATATTTCCATGCACGGGCAGAGAGGGGCAGGACGGAGAAGTTGCCTCCCCCCCCCTAAATCTCACATAGGTACGTACCAAACGTACGTACGTACGGTACGTTTGTTTTGTTTGAAATCAAATAAAAATAAACGCAGCAGTATTAAAATCAACAAAAAAAGCAACTGAAGTGCTGAAAATTCAAAAACCATGTAGTGTTTATTTTCCATTTTGTCAGCAAAGGCATAAACAGGATTTTACGAATTAGAAAAATGTTCAAGAAACCACATCAAAATCTATTTCTCCAACTACCAAATTTTAAAAACACAAAAATTCAGATTCTTACAGATTAACATTCTGATTTTCTGACCATACCAAGAAGGTAGCTTAATGAATGTTGGTTTCGCCATTGAAAAGTTGGCTTTTAGAAGGTATTGTTAGATAGATAATATGAAATTAGAGAAGCCGTTCAAGTTCTACGCCAAAATTAAATTTATTCAAGCCTGAGTTTAGTCTGTGAGCTGGTTTTAATAAAATTAAGGTTTTTGGTCCTAATTAACATATAAAAGTTAATCAAAAAATGTTGATAGGGTTTTTTATAGTAAAATCCAGAAACCTTTACAAAAGATAGAAAAAAATACATGAATAAAGATGAATGATAATGATGCAGAGACGATGGACCGCCGTGTGCTAAAATAAATTTTCAACAATTCAATATTTAAATATGGTAACCCCTTGATGATCATGATTTTAGTCATCTTATCTTCACAATCAAAGGTAAAGATGGGCAACCACAAATTGTGAAGCAAACGATCAACTTTATCATTCCAGGTTCCAGAACCGATTGGAAGTAGAAGCAATCAGAATATTGTAAGCTATTGTGTTCCCTTTCAACTACTTTAAGTTAGAATATCCAGCCTGAAATACTAGTACCACCTTTATTATCTATTGAAGTGAGGAATATCATCAGCAAAAGTGTAATCTTTACTGTAAAAAGATAAGTGACCCACAGAATGCTAGAGAATTGCTAAAATGAATGAAATAATATTACAGAAATCATGTTTACTCAAATGTCTACTACATGATTAAAATAAAGTTATTAAAACCAACAATGTTTTATGATTTCTGACATCATTTTACATTTATTTCTTTAGAGTACAACTCTTATAAAAATAGATGTCCTAACAATATTAAGCTCACCGTTCAGTTGTATCGCGTCGCAATCTTGCAATTTTTCAATTTAAATTCTTATCGTGTTGACTTACTTCCAGCCGCTATGTTTATACAACACATTATTTATTTATAACCAGAAATTCAAATACATGAGGTCTCTGCGAAAGTTTCAAAGCGAAGAGTGTTTTAACGACGTTGCTTTTAAGGTGTATTACTAAAATACAAGCGAGCTTAATGCAATTTCCATAAATTGAAGTGTACGATATTGAAGCGTCCGCGTCGCGGCGGTGACGATGCCGAGTACCTTGGGAGCACAAGTAAAGCTGTAAATACGGGAGAATTAAGCATAGTCACGTTTTTCGTACTTACAGCGCTTTTGGTGTATTTTTCAAGGCTTCGCAAGGCTTGTTCGAAGTAGTCTTCCCCGTATGCGCCTTTTTGTTCGTCGCTAAGTCTCTGCCACATGTCTCGGGCTTGTTCCAAAAGTTTTTCTTCCGAGAGCCAGGCGCTGCCGGTTGTGTACTCCCCAGCCGCTACTACCACCTGCCAAGATGAATCTATTTTTAGACATAGTGAAAGTATTCCAAGAAATATTTTAAATTTAAAGTCAAGATTCAAGTTTAAAGTTAAGAAAAGCATTAATTAAATTCTAGACATACATTTATCAACATTTTTAATTATTATTGTACAAAAAGTTTATTTTGCTAAATGTAAAAAGCCTAACCAAAGCCGGACAAGCCGAACGCCATTAATTTTGGCTACGCAATCAAAAAGCCTAGCCTGGCATCGCTATGCGCGGAAAATATCTTGTTTTATCAAACTAAAACATTTCGTACAAAGCACTTGTACTATTGGCATAAAGCTAACATTTACAAACCAATAACATTTCATTTTAATTATCTTTAATTGCCACCGCAACAGCGAGCTAACCCGCCATTTTAATGTCTCATATTAAAAGGATAATTCAGCACATTTATCGCCATTGCCAGTAGGTACTACTATGGCTAAATAATACAAGTTCATTTTGGGTACATATAAATAAAATATGACATATTTATAGGAAAATATACTGTTCAACAATATGTGTCACTGTACGTATATTAATGTTTTAAAGATAATAAAAATGGTTTTCACCACACCAGCACGAAAAAGATCGTTTGCTTGTCAGATATCAGTGAGTAAAAACCGTTTTACTCACTAGTGAGGCAAAGTGATTCAAATTTCGAAACACAAAATCCTTGCAATGAATAGGCGCTGAAAAAAAAAACAAAGCTGCCACGCCACGTAGGTTACATGTAGGTTAGTAATAAATATTGACATCAATTTTATTAAATAACTACAAACGATACGTTTTAATTATTTTAAATTATATAAATAACGCTTATTTAGTATTTTAATGTTTTTATATTCGTGATTAATCATTAATTTAACTAAAATCAGATACTTAATATTAGACTCAATAAATAAATGTTACGGAACAAATTGACGAACAAATTCTTAAAAAAAAAAAATTGTGTCTGTGTCAGTCATCGCGAGCAACTATATATATACATAACATAAATTCTTTTCAGTTTATGTTTATTAGTTTACTGCAACTTTTTAACAAAAAAATAGTGAATCCAGTGATGAAGAACTTTCTGGAACTCTAGAAGAGCTGAGACAACTTGCTTCTAACACAGAAGTTTGCTTTTTACAAGAAAAATCACGTAAAAAGTATTTGAAAGCGTACGACATATGTATTTTATAAGTGGCGACTCACAAAAGGCGCTAAAACGCATTCTGAATCGGTATTAATGTCGTATTTCATGGAATGATCCCAGGTTAAGCAATCGAGTACGAGTTTATTTAAATCTTAATATTTTCTCACTGGAAGAGGTGAATTGTTGTATAAGTTACTAGTGAGAAAAAATAATTTCCAGTTCGTGACCTCTAAAATCTTTCGCTTGCGAAGTAGTCTTTATTAGAATCACTCGCTACGCTCGTGATTCAATTCAAGACTACTTCGCTAGCTCAAGATTTAAAATTGGCACTCAAAACAGAAATATAAACTTTTTCTCACTTGTACCATAAATAACTATTGAAAAAGATATGAAAATATTTTGATATTGGCCATGACAATGTAGTTTTTTTTTTAATGATGTTTCTCAACAATTAAAATCTAGTCTAGATATAACATTAGAGAGTAATGAGTAATTTAATTTTGACCTAAGCAACTAAATAATTTGATGACAATGTAGTGGTAAAAAAAAATTGGTTGAAAAAGCATACCAACGTACTATTAGGTACATACTAAATATAAAATACTGAACTATTACGTAATGAGTTTGTGATAAATGAGCTTTAAGATTAATGATATTTTTTCTGATAAGGTTTCTGAATACCCTTTAACCGTTTGACTGAGCAAAGAGATTAATTCGAGAATCTTTGTATTTATTTATACGTCCTGTCTTTAAATCAATCATGGCTATTTTTTGCAAATAATATGGAACTATCCGGCCACGTTTCATGTGACTCAAACACCTGACAAAACGAACGATATCATTTAATAAAATTCTGATTGAAGTTAGCTTAAACAGTGTGATTTCGAAAATGTTTATTCAGTTGTTTGCGTCGCAGGAAACACAGTTTAACTTTGAAGTATCTAAATTATAATGGAACTAGCGGTATAAAAATTTCATCATACATAAAGAGTCGGGTTATTTATTCTATGTTTTCGTTACAGATTAACACATCCTACATTCAAGTGTATCAGGATTCGACAAAATCGCATTACTCTCGCTGGATGATTTTCCCTCTGATGCAAACTACAACTCAAAAAGCCACTCTATGTGTATGTATTTATCATGAATGAAATATTGCTTTTTACCATAAATTACGTAATTATAGAACAGACGGATGCATAATCTAGATATGAACAGTTTTAAAATGTATATTCTTTTTTTCTTTTCCTTAATAAATGCTTACTAGTAATTGGCAAATTCGATACTAGTATTCTTGTTAACCCCCTTCCAGCTAAGCTTAATTCTGTTATGTTAGGAGGAAGTTTCTTGTCCGTGGTTTAAAGGCCAGGATTTTAACCCACGACCTCTCGATCTTACTCTGATGCTTTATCCATTGCGCCACGGCCGCTTCAAACACAGTTATTCGTTTTTACCACATTTTATATAAGCCATTTTTTGTTCAGCTAAGGTGAATACGCTGCCTTACGCTAAACTTTTTAGTGCCGGAAGCTGGACTTAATAAATCGAGCAGTTGCTATACTCATAAACATAACAATGAACAGTATTTTTTGTAATGCATAAGTGTAAGTGTCCCGAATGTGTCCTGGTGGAATAGGTTAATAATCTTATCGAATATCGCATATCAAATTGGTTGGATAGCTTTACTTATTATATTTGTTAGAAAACATGCCTTTTTATAGGAACATCGGTTTTTTAGCGAAGTCACTCACTCAGCCATCTCGCTAAAATAGATATCACTCGAGAACTAAATAAAACATGTGGACTACGCGACGACATAATTCTGTCGCTCCTTAGGGAAGCGAGGCCCATTTGTAATTTTCTATACCGATTAACACACACATCGTTCTCGTGTATTTGAATCTGTCTAATCCGTCTAATCGCACTAATGCACACTACATACTCAACTATCTACATAGCGTTGAGAATACGTATGTAGGTATACAGTTTTAATACGTCACTTTGGCATCCGATCGTATTGATCGCATACATACGCATCATGGAATCGTTAGCATATGGAATAGGTGGGTTACGTAACTCAAGGTTTGGAAATGGAATCGCTTGGTATGCATCAGTGATTATGTTATCTTTTAAAAATGTGCGATCATAGTTTCGATCTTGGCGGCTAGATAAAGGCCGCGATAAAGAGAACATACGACACACTTCATGAGCATGGTAATGTTTCTGGAGTATTACCATAACTAGCATGGTACTTGCACTCCATGCCGGTGGGATATTATTTTAAGTATATTTCTCTATTAATAACACATCTATATATATATACCTTGAAATAAAAACATTATATTTTAACCAGTGCGCTTGATGCATTAAAACCAATTAGTAATACGGAGAAATTCAAGAGTGAAGGTTTCCTCGCAGTCGTCATTTACTGTTGGAACGATAGTTAATTAACTAATTAATACTTACATAAATTCGATAGTACGAATCACTTCGGCTATAATATGCGTTCAAAGAACTTGGCAGGCCTGTTACCTCGCACTCAATTATCGCCTTTAATTTATTAATCGAATTTACATGTCGAATACACTCGCGACAAGTGGATTTCAATTAAATCTATGCATGTGTGCCTGCCGCATGCCGGTACATAGCAACCTATTAAAAACGATTTTCAATTTCTACTTAAAATTTTAAAAGCTGACCTGTCAGCTTAGTAACTATAGTTTTTTATTTTATTATATGCTTCATGCTTTTTTTATTTTTATGTTAGTGAACCATCTGTACATTCTTTCAGGTTATTCTTGCCATATTTAAATAAAAACCTTTATCATTTGTTCAATACGGCAACGATAAAAAACTCTGAAAGCTTTGCAACGTCATGGTCGTGAGGTGAATGATCTCTTTTAGCCGAACCATCAGCTGTGAATAAATTGTGCCATAAATCTCTAGACTTGCGCACCGAAATGTCACGAATATTAGCGTTACATTCGCGCATGGTTTCCTAATGATTTAAGTGAAAACTGCGAAATGATTTCGTACTCGAAGTCTGTTGAAGACGCATACTCTTGTAAAAGGAAATGCTGGATATAGAACGCGTTTTTAGTTTTTATAAGTTGTTACTTGATATCGAAATTTTGATTATATTCTGGTAACGAATTTCATTATAAAAAATAAGTATCGTAGAATTTGGCATCAAGATTGAGGATGCGCCGCAGGCAGGCGCCTACTTTCTGATATATATTCTTTAATTACAATAAGAAGTGACACAGATTATTCATTATTGTTAAATATTGCATCTATTATTATTTTAAATTTTGATTAAATAACAATTTCTTTGATATTGACTTCATTAAATTTCGTGGAATCCAACTCTAGATTATAAGAATTTACCTACATAATTACTGTAAAAACGTGTAATAATACCAATGATTACCAATAAATTAGTTTTATGCGTTTAATTTAGAACTACCAGTCACCCTTATTGTATACTGTACGCCCTGAGTAAGTTATAGTTTTAATAACGTAGTACACGTGATAGAAACTCACCCAACCAGAAAAGATACATTACCTGTATAAAAGGTATCGGAAGGTAGAGGCTATTTTGCCACCGAGGAATAAATTTACGATCAAAGGAAAACGATTACATGTGGGTACGATATTTAAGCATTTGCAAATTGACGAAGAAAAGTTCGAGTAAACATGGAAGATTAATTAGGCAGATATTTCTTTTTCCCGTCGTCGGCATGAGTGGGTATGCTGTAATTTTCCCAGTAATTTAAATACTATGACGTCTGTATGTATAATTATGCTCTCACTCTTTATATATTTCTAATATATGTTTTCTTAGTTGTTACAGTATTCTAGTACCCGTTGAGAAGTGATTCAGTCGGATATAAAAATGTAGCACTTGACGTCAGTTGAATTCCGTTCAGTGCGTCAATGACTACTGCTTTTATTTAAGTTATAGTGTTCAGGAGAAGTGCTAAAATAGAATATTCATAATCTTCTTGCTTTGATGGTGTACACCTCTTTAAACTTTTAAATATATGTCATCTAATTTTGTATCTATTTGACGTTTGCGTACTAGGAATAACCGAGATCGTCCTTGAACTGGCAACTAGCCGTTGTCTTGATTTTTAGATGATTTTACTTTTGGATGCCATTTTGTACTATTTGTATTATTTATCAACCTATACAACGCGCTATAAATGCGAGCATTTAATACTATCTCGTCAAATGTGTACGGAAACAAATGTGCTATTAGAAGGAAGTATATTATGTTACCTTTTTTTTCAGTACCATGTGTGATAAAAAAAATAACAAGTATGTACGTCTTCTTTTATCAATATCCCATAAGATATATTAATGACGCAAACCAGTTAGTAACCAGTTCTTCCTCCTAAAAAGTTGACAAAGTCCAATCGTGTGACAAAAGTGGGTGTAAGAACGTTAATTGTATTATGTGCATTTATTACTAATATAATTTGTGACAAAGTTGACCTTTCATACCACAGTCATATTCATATTCAAATGTTTGCATTTATGGCTCGTAAAAGCGCCACTAATAAAATAATACGCTAGATTAAACCTGTCTCTAAAATAGCGTAGTAATAATTCATCATCCACAGTAGTTAGCCACAAAACCCATCTCCTATGTCAACGGTAGACACTTCAAGCGCATATAAATGGAACCGCAATTATGCAACACGTATTTCGGTATAGAGATGTACTGAGCCAGGCGGTCATGAGTTGAGAATAAGTACTTGTACTTATTCTATTTTTTTAAGCGGCACATGAAATTGGGATACCCAATATAAATATATTAAATTAAATATTCATTTATTTAAGTTAAAAACACCATAGATCATTACACATTAATAAAGAAAATAAAAATCAAATAGACACATTTGATTACAAAGTCAAGTCAAAGTATAAAATCATCATCATTATAAATAAAATAGGTCAAAGATATAATAACAAATAATCAGTAGGTATGTAGATTATATGTTTACTCCCATCAGCGTTTTCATCCATTTATTTTGTATGGGACAGTCCATTCTGTCATTTATCATCTTACACATTTAGGCTTACCAGTGATAAAACACTTTTCAGTGTTTATAAGCACATGATTTTGAAGATACATGACAACATTTATAAAAAAAAAACTACTGAGGTGTCAAGGGACACCCGGATGGAACGAAGTTCCTTTCGATTAATAAGTAAAGAAATTTTTATTTTTCTAAGTTATAAAAAAAATCTTAATGTGGTTCACCGAATACTCACTCTGTGTGTCTGATGATGTAGCACCGTAGCTGTAACGTAGCATGTAATTACTACGCCGCTACGAGAATTGCTACGATATGTGTCGTTACAACTTTTCGTCCCAATTTTTTCCGTCTAGCCCCCTTTCGCAACGCGTGATAAGGTACTTCGTTCCAATTATGCTAAACATTTTAATACATTTAAATGTGTTGGAATAGGATAGGGTAATGTTACTTTTCTGTAACACGAAAACCATCTTTTTTATCGTAAAATTCATGAATTTTATCAAGAGTTTGTTTGCACAGTGGTCTATAGATCATTTTGTCACGATGTCACTTACACTCGAATATCTATAGGAATACAGGACTTGAGCACAGGTGGAAAACTATTACTACTACTTACTGATAAAAAAATGGTAGAAATACTCTTTTTTTTTTTCAAGATTTAGCTAAAAATCATATCTAAACTAAACTAGTCTAAGAATTTCGTTCTCAATAGTGAAGAAAGGTTAACAAGTTCATGTTATGAGTTCTGATTCGATTTTTTATAACAAGTCATAAAGTACACGAATCCCAAATACCGCCGTCTCAGCCCATCTCTAGTTCAGTAGATATTGCGGGAAGAGATTTAATATTAAAACACCTTTGTTGCCCAGACCTCTTGACATAAAACATATTAGGCTAATAACGTGGAACATCTGGCGGCGATAGGGCTGGCTACTAGCCCAGAATACATTAGCGATAGATAAAATGCTTAAAACGGTGTTTCACTGAATCGATCAAGTAACACGGGCTCATGGTGGCTGGCTAAACTCTTTCGTTTTTGTAAATTTACGAGTATAAGGCAAAGTCTTCATATCAGGTGGTATAAAGATTTCAAGTAATTAGTCTCAGTCGCAAGGATCATAATCTTTTCGCTAATATGGAGACTTGATAGTGTGTAAATTATAGCAACCCGCACATTTTCCGCGTAGTAATCACTCACAAGAAAACGTTTCCTATAATGTGCTTAGTGGTGTGAAGTCCAGTATCCTAGATTTGGTGAGCACGGTGAACTGTAGTTGTAGGAACCCTTCTCATCGTAAACAGAGGACGGTATCCAGCTTCTTACAAGTAATCTATATACATTATAATAAAATTGTAAATTAGTCATGTCTCTACATTGAAGATATTTAAGAAAATTAATACGATGAGGCTTTATAATAGCAATAGAAGCCAAATCATACTTTGTTAGAATTTTTGTCTGTCCGTACGTTTGAACAGGCATCACGCAAAAAAAAACTGCATGAAATTAAATGCAGTTTTAAATTCTAACACTAATGCATAGTAACATAATAATATGCATGCACTTTGCTTCCTATAACTCCCTTGGGTAGAGAAACAGTTTTGGGTTTATTATTTATATATGCAATGACTATTTCAGGTTTACGGCGAGACTGACCAACTTCCAATGTTCTTTATACCGCATTTGCAGTCCCTTATATATGCGGCCGTCGGCTCCTTCATTTGTTTGCGCTCCAATAACAAATGAAGGAGAATTATTCAATGCATGGTCGGTAATTCAAAATTTAAACTTTATGATGTTCGTGGAGAATGCCGTGTGTTTGTCGTAGGCAAATGGTATATATAAACCCACCGTTAACATAATGCTGGTTTGCAAAATGCCGAAGGTAAAATGAAGACTATTTCAATTGTTATAATTTCGCTCTTTTGGAGTTTTAAGGTCGCCATGACAAAAATACGGTTTGGACAAATCAGACTTCATTACACTAAACAGGTAGGTAGTATTGTATATTATATTTGTAGAATCCAGCAGGTATGTATGGCTTCTGTGACGGCTCCAGCACTGTGGAGCCCCGGTGGATACACGCGAGCTTGTCGTTGATTGATTTTCGTCAAGTGTTGAAACCACCCGCTCCTTATCTCGCGGGCTGCCTCGCCCGAAGGGGTGGTGCCCGTTGGGGTGAAGACCTCAACGGGGGCTTAGATTAAACTCTAATGGTTGTAGGGCATAAAGAGACTGCGTGGAGTCGATTTTGAAGCGATTCGTTTCTGTCACTTACTTATATATCACAATATATTGACGTTCTGTGGCAATTTTTCAAATAATAATTTATTTTATTCATTACCTAATTCATATTTTTTGGTTTTTATATCTGCAGGAGTCCTCCGAGAACCAAAATTTATGGAAACCCTAGCATTGGTGTGTGTCAACCTCTTTGGAGCTTGGCGTCCGTAATTATGACAATTAAAATTATTTATTATTTTTTGTTTCTACTAAATAATCTGTTATGTTTTTAGGGTACCGTAGTACCTACAAGGAACCCTTATAGTTTCGCCATGTCCGTCTGTCCATCCGTCTGTCCGAGGCATAGCGACGAAACCGTTGGTGCTAGAAAACTGAAATTTTGCATAAACATGTATGTTAACTATACAAAGAAAGTCGTAGAATAAAATTTGGAAAAATTTTTTTTTTTCGGGTAGCTCCCCTACATGTAAAGTAGGGATGTTTTTTTTTTGTCGCCTACCCCATAGTGTGGGGTATTGTTAGATAGGACTTTTAAAAACGTTTAGAGGTTGCTAAGACAGTTTTTTGATTTAGAGATCCGTTTGCGAGATAATTAACTTATAGAGCAAATTTTTGTTCGAGTAGAGCGTCCCTCCCCCTCTAAAAGCTAAACTACTGGATCCCAAAATCTGTAAAAAATTGTGTCGGTAGTACATGTAATGAACTTTAAAGGAAAACTATAGCGGATAAGTTCACTTCAATTAGTTCTAGAGTAATTGGGGTCCAAAGTGTAAAATGCAGTTACTTAGAATAATTCGTGCAAATTACAAAAACCTTTGAAAGTAATGACTTGTATGAAGATGTTACTTGTTTAATACAGATAGTAAATCCCTTTTAAGTCGAAATATGTTGTTACGACTAGCTACGGAACCCTACTGCGCGTGGCCCGACACGCACTTGGCCGGTTTTTAAAATTGTCTCGCGGCTTTAACAAGTGATAAGATGAAGAGTTATTCATGAGAAAAATTTAATTTAGTTTAATCATAACGAAATTTATACAAATATAAGCATTTACTTACGAGTAAATTAAGAAAAAGCGTTGACTTACATACTTTTAAATCGACTACATTATTTTCTAACATTAAACATCTCTTATATTGACATTGCCTTGTTCAATTAAGCCTCTAATTATAATGGCGAGCTGCAAAATAAATATTAGGAAAAGACCCGTAACCTTTGACGTGATATAATTAATTGCCTTGGGATATGATCGATGGAAGCTTTTGTGAATATTTCGACACTTATCATTCTTTTAGGAAAAATTACAAATTAATGCATTTGGGCTGTACAGGGAAGTATAATTTGTTTACATCATGCAATAATTGTTGTGTACGTATTTTTTTTCCTAGTTTTTACCAATTTTTTTTTAAGTTCTCTAGTAATTTACACGTTCAAATTACTAGTATTCTTGCTAACCCCCCAGCTAAGCGAAATTTGCTAGTGTTAGGAAGAAGTTCACATCCGTGGCGTAATTGCCAGGATTTGAACCCAGGACCTCTTGATCGTAAGACCGATGCCTTATCCGTTGCGCCACGGCCGCTTAAATTAGCCATTTGTAATAGACAAAATTAAATCCGAAAAAAATATATTTAAAGAATTTGTTTGTTTATCTGCCAGCGTCTATCAGCAAGACGGCACCAAAATAAAGGCCATCAATCAACGCAAATGTCTTCGTCGAGAAATCTAATTCCGAGCCTCAGGCGGCACGGCGCTTCGGGTGAGACTTCAGTAAGTATTACAGATAAATATAATGAGTTCTTGTTAAAATGGCATTTTAAGATATTGCTGTATCTAGTATAACCGTAGGTGACACGCAAAATATTTTTTCCAAACTTTTTGCAAACATGATCCTTTTGAGGGTTCCGTTGCAGAATGGCAAAAAACGGAACCTTTATGGATTCGTCATGTCTGTCCGTCTGTCCGTCCGTATGTCACTGCCACTTTTTGCCGTAACTATACGAGCTATACTGTGGAAACTTGGTAAGTAGATGTATTCGGTGAACCGCATTAAGATTTTCATACAAAAATATAAAAAAAACAAAAAAATTTTGGGTTCCCCATACTTAGAACTGAAACTCAATTTTTTTTTTCATCAAACCCATACGTGCTATGGATAGGTCTTCAAAAATGATATTGAAGTTTCTTATAAATTTTTTTTCTAAACTGAATAGTTTGCGCGAAAGACGCTTCCAAAGTGCAAAAATGTGGCCCCCCCGTAACTTCTAAAACAAGGGAAAAATAAATGTAAAAATAATATATGATGTACATTACCATGCCAACTTCCACCGAAAATTGGTTTGAACGAGATCTAATAATTAGTTTTTTTTAATACGTTATAATTAAAAAACGCATTTTACCTTTCATTCAATCAACTCCAATATAGTAAAGAATAAAGAAAAACATTTATTTAGATGTATAGTGGTACGGAACCGTACGTGCGCAAGTCCGACTCACCTTTGGCCGGTTTTTTTACCAAGTTTCAGAAGAATTATAAACTTACATAGATAATATCCACAATGCGAGTACAAAATGGTCGAAACATACAGAAACTAAGCAACAACTATCGTTGCACTTAAATGACGTATCAACAAAGTAGAAGAGTTTATTGTCAATGTTCCAAAGCTAACATGCATTGTTAGCAATATGTAGCGTCTGGTCTTAGAACTGGCTGTTATACGATACATACGGGTAATTAATGAAATGTTAACATGGCAAGATGTTATGATAACGGCATTGTGTATTATTATATTATAATTAGACCTACTATTTGGGTACAATATGTACCCCACACGCACACACAGATATCAACGTTATGCATTTAACGTGGTTATCTGTGTGTGCGTTCGTGTGTTCAGTTTACTATAATAAAGAGCAATTTTTTCATCGTTTAAGGCTAAACAGCAACCCTGTAGTTGCCACCTATGGGCTGGCTCCTGAATACCAGCTTAGGTCTTTTTACTCGGCCCAAAGACGAGCTGTCAGGATAGTCCACGATCTCAAGCTCACAGACGGTATCTTCGCAGTCTCAGGAGAGACCTGGCCTCCCTTTGTGTGTTCTACCGCCTATATAATGGGCGGTGTTCTGAAGAACTGTTTAATATGATGCTTGCGGCTACGTTCTATCACCACACTTCTCACCATCGATTGCGAGCTCATCCTCACATGCTGAAGCAAATATCGTCGCGCAGAGTACGATTCCAGAAGTATCTATATTTCGCCCGTGCACGATAAAGTTTAGAAATGAGCTCCATGCCAAGATTTTCCCAGAAGACTACAGCATGGTTCTTTAAAAGAGTGCAAATTGGGACAAAATGGTTGGCAACGCACGAGGGCTTCCCCTGGTGTTGCAAGTGTCTATAGGCTACGGCAAATGCTTATCAATATATCAAAAAAATACCTATTATATTATATTCCATATTACTCGAATTTTTAACGTATCCATGATGACGAAAAAGATTGAAATGCGATGAAAGTAACACTAATCAATAAACAAATGACAACTTTTGGAAAGATAATCCCATGTTTTGAAAATAAAATTAATTTGAAATTAGAATTCTTAGCCAAACAAAAAATATTTTACGGCAATTTCATAGGTAAAACCTATTATATATTGCCAGTAAAATCGTGCTAAATAGTAATATTTAAAGCACAGCAAAATAGGCTCATGATGATTCGATCATTTACAAAATGCTTATTTCCATCAAAATTAAAATTTGATGTCTCGCGTCAGAAATGTAAACAATTGTTGACCATGCTCCTTATTTTTTCCTATTTGTATTAACTTCATTGGAGTGTGAGAGTGATTGCGCACACACCAGTGCACTACAATAGTCCCCGCGCGCGTCATAGGTCGCCGAGATTGGCTGCTCAGGTTACATGCTTTATTACTCATGTAGGTGTACAAACATACAAGTTTCCTTTTCACAATTTAAAAATACAATTTCACGTACTTTCGTTTACTTTATGAAATAGAAACCAAATGGTATGATTTCGATCTGAAGAAATTAAACTAAGTGCTAATGAAGTACATTTATAGTGAAATATAAAGGGCTGTCGTAAATGTGGCGCACTTTTCAGTTAAAAAAATATTATACAGCTACCAACAGGCATGCATCATAGATCCGCATAGCAGTAGATAATAAAAAAAAACTTGTGAGGTGTCAAGGGACACCCGGATGTAACAAAGTTCTGTACGTACAGTGGGCCAACGAGTTAGCTATGCAGGACAAAAACTTCTAATTCATAGTAAAGACTTACTACACCAGTTATGGATAAGTAAGTTACATATCTAAATAGTGGGTATATTACACTTATTAAATATGTAATTCACACATGCATATCTATTGCAATCAGTTTGCAATATGGCATAGAAGTTTTTGCCCTGCATACCTAATTGCTTGGCCCACTGTACACTTGCTAAACACACAATAATGGAGAGATTATAACGCGTATGACTTGGTTAGCATAATTTTCCGTCTTTTATTTGGTTTGGTTTTAATATTTTCCGTCTACCCTAATGTCGCAACGCGTGATAAGGAACTTCGTTCCAATAAATTATTCATAAATATTCATCAATCCACTTAGAAAACCTCTTTATCCTCGCATCGCGGTCGCATAATTTCATAATTTTATATCTATCGATATTAACTCGCCACAAACTCTATTTCTCTCCAAATGTGTCAGGGTGAATATTATGGAGCTAATATACTTTATAGGCCGTTTCGAAGCTATGGCCTAAGAGCCAGTGGCCACTCGACTTACATCATTTTATAAAGTTGAAAGTTTCCCTGTTTGTGCATCACTTGCACAAAATGGGGTGGGACTTCGGATATGGAAGCTATATACTTACCACATCGACTCCTCTAGGTTTGAGCTCCCGTCGCAGGCAGGCGGCCATGGCGTCCAGGGCAGCCAGCGAGGCCGCATGCACACCCCTCACGGGCGCCGCCACGTGTGTCAGGATGGAGGAGGCCAGCACCACACGGCCACGGGCCCGTCGAACCAGCGGTAGCATCACTTGGACTAAACGAGCTGGACCTGGTATCGGAAGCAGTATATATAGTAGGCTCATGCTCATATACAAACAGTATAAGTGCCTAGAAGATCTCATATGCCTATGATAGATTTGGGTTGATATTAATATAATATGCAAACGTTTTAAGATGAGTTGGTTTCAAAGAAAATCAGTAGAAGTTAAGGACTTTTTATACATCGACTCATATTGGCACCAGGATCTATGTGTGCTTGTACATACATGTTAATATGCAGCATTGATTTGTGTGTTATGGTTTAAATAGTTCTTGCATTTCATGAAAGCATTCGCTTTATTTGTGTTCAACTGTGTCAATCTGTACACTATTTTACACACACGTATGGCAAAGTGTGTTTGAAATGAAACAAAAGAGCGTCATCTCGCCTTAGAGGGACGCATGTATACCAATTGTCAGTCAAGCCTCCTGCGTGAAATGCAAGAACTGTAATAACGTGACGAGTTCCGGCGTAAAAATTCGATAGCGCGACGCTTAGTGTATGTCATAACACAAGCATAGAAGCTGGCGCTAAAATCGGTTGGATTTTTAATAAATATAAGTCTTTGAAAAGATTTAATATACAAACAACTTGAATGGTCTCCAAAGGCAAATATTGTATAGCTTCAAATCAGTCATGTTTAACAAAAAATACGATACAACACAACAATAACTACTTACACGTTAATACATAAAGTGCGACGAAATAAAGATAGTAATAATTCCTAATATAAGCTGAAAATAGTAATGAACAAAAAATACTAGTATTATTGTGAAAAAGCGTGGGTTGCTCGATAGACGGAAAATATGGCACAGATCGCCCCACGCTTTTTCACAATAATACTAGTATTTTTTGTTCATTACCATTTTCAGCTTATATTAGGAATAATTTTTCACTTTTTAGTTAGACGTACTTTAAAAGCGTGTTTTTTAGTTTTTCAAACTATATTTTTTTTTTTTTTTTTTTTTATTTGAATTATTGCATTGTCATCGATCTTTGACAGGTGTGCAATATTTTAATGAAATCTGTCCGTTTTAAGAGGATCAAAATCGAGTCCAAAGGAGTCGGTTACATACAAACATACATACAGGTGAAGCTAATATAAGCGTGTTAAAAAAGCTGACCCTCTACTGAGTTATGCCGCGAAATTTTGTCTCGGACGTTACATCGACGGAAACTGTTTTCGCTATGTTATATTTATAGATGGAATGAGAAATCGGTACACAGGTTGACAACATTATTTGTTGAAGCGTCTAGTGGCCGACAGTTTTATATCATGTCACATTATTTAACACGTGTTAGCTTTTTAAGAAAAGTGGTCATGAAAAATATTTATTGAGAAGGTGATTTATCGCGATGAATGTTGACTAAACATGTAATTATCTAGTGACTAACTTTATTAATCTATGTAGAACAGGCGTGAGCATACGTTATTTATTTTTATTTTAATCTTCTGAGATTCTTTTTTTATTATTATTATTTATTAACATTTACAAAAGTCATCTAAAAAAATTGTACATCTTAAGCGTTGCTAAAAAACTACAGAGGTTTGCCTGCAGCGCAATTTTATCTGCAATCTAGTACAGCAGTCGCAAACGCTACTAACAAATTTTTATTACATTTCAAGTAAAAAACATTATATTATTATTTTTAACTTAGGTATAACAATATTTTATCTTCTTAAATATTTAAGTTACAAGAGCTAGGTGAATGCACTTAAGCTTGGATTTTATATTTGTTGCATTAATTTTATATTTTATGGTGGAAGGTAGTTCATTTATAAACCAACTATTTTAAAACTGTCTATTGCGTATGTCGTTAAAAGTTAAAAGCATGAATAGCTAAATGAGTAAGCGGAAATTTAAACCTTGAGATAATTATTCAAATTAGTTACTTGTGGCTAAAATCTTATATAGTAAACATTCATGTATTCCTTCATATGTTAGTTTTAAAATAAATTTGATGTTCATTGCTTTTTAAATTTATAACTCAATGTGAATATAATCTCACTAAAATCACTATGCGAATTTAAAAACTAAAAGAATTCATATAAAAATCGTTTACATTGCAAATCTGTACTGAAATGCAAATCTGACATTTATTTGAAGTTTAAATCGTTGGAGTTACCAACTATTATTAGATCTCTTTGCCTAATATCAACTCAAAATAATATTATTAGTGAACACCTAAACAAGTACGGAAATGCAGTTTGTTTTTATTTACTAGCTTGAATTTATTTAGAGGCTGAGGTATATTTAATAATTACTTAACACATTTAAGAAGATAAAAAAACATTATCGTTATTTCATCACAGTACAAGTTAATTTTTACTTAAGAGCTACTGCTGCCATCTAGCGGTATTCAGAAAAAGTGCTACGAGAGGCTGTCGCCGTAGCACGACGTAGCACCGTAGCGCTACTCACCCAGGAGGTTGACATCCATCGCACGTTTGATCACGGAGAAAGGCACCCATTCTAGTTCGCCGAGTGCACACCACGATTCACAGTTAACAATGGCCCACAGCCCCTGAGCGCCCTCTGGTAAATGGTCCACGATGTACAAAGACGCCGAGAGAATCTATAGACAAAAACGTACACTTAAGTCTTTCAAATGTTGCGCTGATTCGCTACTAGATTCCGTTTGCGTGTTGTAATTAGATAATAAATAGGCCACATCAAATAATGTGTAGAATATCTAATACTTTTTAACAAATCACTGAGAAGCTTGAGATAAAAATTATGAAATATTTTAATGAACTTGTTAGATTATTTAAATGTTAATGTGTTCTTTATTAGTATTATACAAATTGCTTAAATAGATAGAGTAATCTTTATTGTACACCAATATTAACAAAGAAGTTTATTATGTAAACAAATGCACTTAAAAATTATGTTGCACAATGGGCGGCCTTATCGCTATAAGCAATTTCTTACAGGCAACCTTAGGATGGACAAGTAAGAAATGAGCAAAGTTATGGGCAGTTGTTGATGCGTTAAATAAAGAAAATAAAAATAAAGTAAAATGAAACGTCATGATAATGACAATGGAGATTATAAAATATAAATAATACAGAAATAAAATGCTTATAAAATTGAAAACCTTTATGTTAACGAACATGCACATTATACTAAGATATATTCAGTAAATAGTAAATGTTAAACTTAAAAACATACATCTGTATCTTTTATTTTCCGGAAAAAATACTTTTCTATTCTAATTTGGGCACAAACAAAGACAACCGATAACAAATTGCAACTTTGTTTTACTTCGAAATTTGCGCAATTAATCTTATCAAAAGTTAGGAACGTCCCTTGAATCGTAAATATGTTTTGAACTCGTGCGGTATCAGCCATCGTCGGTGTGTAGGAATACAAAGAAATACAGACGAATTTTTAACGAATCTGCACGAAATTAGGCAAATTTTATCATAGCTAAAGACTTCCGCAGACTAGCTTGTTTTAGAGATTGTGAATCGGTCAATCGGTGTCAACATACATAAGTACGACGTATACCAACTTCTGTCTTGAATCATAACTAAAAGAATCTTTAAAATTGCAAGTTTTATCTGTATCATTCGTATATTTTTTTATCATTTTATTGTCTATTTTATTTATTTATCAGCATTTTTATGATATTGCATAATAATAAAAATATGTTGAAAATTTGATTACGTATCGAGCATCGGTGGAAGTGATTGTTATAATAGTAAATAATCACTTTAAAAAATATATGACTGCATCGCTGCGACTTATGACACTCAATAATTTGCGACGATTTTATCTCATAACTTTGATGATAAAAGTAACTAGTCCGCGTGGATCCTAAAACAATATACTGTATTTAATTTAGAAAAAATGTAGGCGGTAGGCACCAACCTCGTGATTGTAACATTTTCTTTTTCGTTATAAACGTGAATTATTTTGCGTCTAGTACATTTCTAAATTAGGGCTTTACTTGCTAGGAGCGGTACACGTACAAAGTTAATTTACATAGACTTTAGTAAGGTTCCTCTGTTAAACAAGTATCCTAATTGCAATTTCAGGTTAGATAGTCTACATTACGGAGTTGGAATTGTGGCCGGTGGATGGCGATAGGCTCAACCCTATCCAATGGGACCTAAACATAACAGGTTAAGTGTGAAGGGTAATATAGGCGTGATGTTATGTTATGTTAGTCTACATTAAAAATATTATAAACATCATGGTTTTAATAATTAAGATTATTATTGAAAATCTCAGAACATAATGTGGTATACAAGATTTTGATATCAAATCGGCAAAGAAAATGGAATTAAATTTTTGGTATTTTATCTAAAAAAAGTATAAGCTTACCAATTTTCAACCGACGAAAAACGGAGGCGGTTCTTCGATCATTATATATATATATATATATATATATATATATATATATATTTCTTAATAAAAGGGCTAAGAAAAGTGTATGAATTATCTATATTTTGATTTAATTACACTTTGATAAACATTCTTTTGAATGGTACACAGCCGTATATGTTAGAATAAATTATACTATATATTATTATGTTAGAATACCGTAAAAAAAATCCAACAAATCAGCATGTGTGGGTAGATAATATATATAGAATACACGTGCCACTACGAACTTGGTTTTTGTTTAGATACGAGATGATATTAAACCTAAACTGTGAAATGTAATAACACATCTGCAATATTTTATTTTGTGTACTAAACCCTAATTTCAACGAGCTTATAAATCTCCGGTCAATGCTAAAACTGGATACAATCTCTCCCTCTCACTCATTAATTTTTGAACGGGACAGATCGAAAATATTCGTTAAGCGTCGAACTTCAGTTAAACACGTTGGTAAATACAATAGGAAAATATGAATGTGTTTTAAATTAGGTATTACATTTAAAACACATTCGTATCAAGATGAGTACCTGAGTTTCCGACGTAATGTCGAGTTGGAGGGTGTGAAGTCTTCCAGAGCAATCTTCTTTAAGCATGTCAGCGTCGATGTTCCCGGCTTTATTCCGGAAGCCGGCAAACACGTGATAGCCAAGGTCATCCAGACGTCTCGCTAGAGCATTGCCCAGCACGTTGTCACAGCCTGTCACTAAGATCGCTTTTCCAGCTGCTGTAACCTGTTAACAAAATAATATCATATGTAATATATTATTTATTATTTAGGGTATATTATATAGACTACGATTAAAAACAAAATATAGATAAAACTACTGAAGACCCGAAACGAGATTTGAACCCGCGATTCAAATCAAGCTTCAAGTCCTAAAAAAGAAATTCACCTGTTCTTAGAATGAGATTGCTAAGCATGTCTGAATGCATGAATATAAAAGCAATTAGAAACATTCAAAATATACCTATAGCAAAGAAAAGGAGAAAAGCTTTTCAGATTTAAAAAAAAAAAAACTGTCTTAATAACATTAACAACACATATCATGTAAACGCTGAAGATTTATTGATTCTTTTTCTACGAATAACATTACATTTTAGTATGTAAAATATAGAAACCGTGATAGGTTAATGAGTTTGACGGCTTGTTGAAAATTAAAACACTTAGTTGTATAAAAATATTAATATATCAAAGGTCACGGCATGTTTCCTTTCGCCTTTCATTTACAGTTAGGTTATCAGGGCACTGAGCCTTTAATCACGCTAGTATTGTTTTTATGTTTGGAATAATTATATCTCATCGGGTTAGGACTGTTTTGCTATATCAGATATAATGGGTGGATGACGAAATTAAGTTTTCGTCGAAAATAGATGGCGACAGCTTGATTGATGTCCGCCATAATAACAGTTGAGTGAATATTTTATTCAGGCATTTGTGGGCGCCTATGCGTGTCGTTGTGACGCTCGAGGTTAACTATTTCAGGGCTGGTGATCGTTAATTCTTAATCTGTGTTCCTCTCAGTGGTCGAAGTCACGCACCAATCACATATTGTATTTGCATACGGTTGGAAACAACGATGCGACGTGAACATCACTTTACATCGGAGGACAAAAGCGCGCATTTGTAGTAATGTTTTTTTATGATTCGAAATTAAGAAACGTGCAAGGCAGAATTATAAAAATGAATGTACAAAGTAACATTTAACAGTTCAATACAAAAATAAAGCGATTTTTTTCAGAAATATCTTTTACAGCTATTGAAACAACAATGTTTCTTTAAATTAGAATACCTAATCTGCTTCATAACTATGTACTTTTAAATATCAATATAAACAAGTAAAATTGATACGATACGTAATTAACAAAACAAGTAGGTAATTATTTTATTCAAACAAAAGTGAACTTAGTTAATTATATTGTAAAACCATGAATGTTAGCAAAAGTCACAGCGTAATAACAATAATTAAACGTCTCCTCAGTTGGCGCTGTTTTCATTCATTTGCACTTTTAAAACCGAAAGTTCAAATGTATTCCTCATAAAAATACTTGGAGTTAGTAAGAAAACACCATGAATATTTTATTAAGTAGTGTCTATTCAGTAAAAACACGACCATTAACCTATTTTAAATCGGACTTTTGTATGGATTGATGCCGCAAGAACGGAGGCTGGCACAATGGTACAATTGTTGCAATCTCCTTGGCAATTTATAATGCGACACATTCGCTCTGACATTTTAAGGGTAATATTACACAATATCTCAGAATGTTTATTTTATAAGGTGAAGATGCGCTTCTGTGTCGCGAATGAACTCGTTCTGCTCACTACAGCACGTTTGCGACTTTTATTATTTTTAATGCTGGGAAACTGTTTGTGTATGCGTTTTGATTATTTTATTACGACAATATAATAAAACCCGAAAGGCAGTCCCTTTATGGTTAGTGTAGAGGTGACTACAGCCATGTGAAAAATGGGAGATGTTACATTAGATAACTTCATCGTCTTCGTCGTGTCATAGCATTTACATAAAAAATTAGAGCCCGAGTATGCTCATGATTAAGGTCCTTTGGTTATGTGTAAAGTTGTTTATCTAAGGCAGTGTTATATACATAAAGTTTAATTAAAATTATAATAAAAATCAGTTTAGTTTAAACAGGAATATAGTTGATTAGGATACCATTTAGTTTGTGAATGAAATAGCCAAATTTACTAGTCTTTTTGCTGTGACACAATTTCAATTTGTTTATTTATGTGCCACAATTGTAGTGAACGAGCTTGCCGTTAATTCAATTGCGAGAATAATTGCTATACATAATTATAATACTGCGTATCTTAATTTTTTATGAAATATTGAAACTACAGATATCATGAAAGTACAACTATTTAGAGGCAGATTATAAAGGATGATGATATAGTGTGGTTATTAAAAACTTTTAAAGTGTTAAAATAAGTACTCGTAACTGTGAATGTTACATCAGATAACTTCTTCGAGTCGATAGTATTATCTACCTTATCTACATTAAATTTAGAGGCCTCGTGAGTGGATTTACTGCGCTCTCATGAAACTGTCTCCGAAGTTCGTATTTTCCAAAAAAAAACAATACATATACATTAATTCATATCGGGTAAAATCACAACAAACCATGAAAGAGTGATTGTATATGGAGAGCTGTGTGATAGTTTACGTCTCCATTGCTTATATGTATTATATAGCTTGCTTACTTCAGCAATATTCTGAATGTAACTTCTATTGAGGTTACCTATTTAAACTCCCTGATCTCGATAAACAATGAAGGAGGCTTTACTTGCGAGGCTACGTTATTGTATCCTCCCCAAGAGAGCTGGCGACCTGATTTCAAATGCTGTGCCCGACGCAGGTAATTTGTGAGATATTTATTCGTAAAAAAGTCGAAAAGGCGTATACCCAAAGGGCCATGGTATCGAATTAGGTTAGTCCCTAGTTGTAACTGTCTAATTCATTTTCGAAAGAAGTTTTACGATTTAGTTGTGAAGTAGAATTAAAGACTTATTAATTTTTAAATTAAATAAAGTAAGGCTCTAAATATAAATAATTGTTTTTGGTTTTCTTAACAGCTAGTTATGTTTTTACTAAGCTGTCTTTTTACTTAATACTAGATATGTGCCGTAGTCGGCCAATTACGCCAACCAGTCGGTGTTACTATAAATGCTAATAATCTAGGATAAAGACTGCTACAAAACTTGTGCCGCTTTGTAATATACTGCATGAGGTTGTGCGACAAATATAAATAGGTTATTAATGCTCTTAAAATTTTAAATTTGACTGAATCTAATGATTGCCCTCTCTTGCATTCGCGAACTGGTCGGCCACTAGGCGGCAATTCTACCGCTGACTAATCGGCTAGCCAACTAGTCGGCCGAACCCATAGTTATTAGGGATGGGCACATCTTTATACAAATTGAAATTTTTAAGTTTGTCTTCGTGTAGTAAGTATTTCAGATGTATTTTGATGTAAACCATCAAAGTTTTTAATTGGTTTTAATGTCATTATAAGTAAGCTTTTGCTTTCAATTACTTACATTATAAATAATTGTTAATAGGCCAATATTTTTTCAATGCATCGTGTTTCTTCTATTGCATTGTTCTGTATATGACGTTTGATGTTGATGTTTTTGTCGGTGAGCTCTATAGAAGTCTATAACCGCTCAATGGTAAATGAACCAAAACAAGAATGGATATTATCCCTATAGTTAAAATTCAGGGGTCTCGTGTTCTACAATCTACAAGTAACAATAAGCCTAAACTATCAGTGGAAGTACGAGGATAATCGGATAAAAGATACTTGGAAATCCAGCCACGTTTCTGCGAGGCACAGTCAAAATACAAGAGCTTGGAAACAACAGAAGATATATTCAGCAATTTAATCTTACTGCGCTTATACACCTGTCATTTTATACAGAACCAGCTTATAATCTTCAAAGAAAATTAATCAAGGAAAACCGCAAATGAATATTTATAAAGACAATGAACGCTTGGTTAGAGTTCACGGTAATCAAGAAAATTATTCATGTTGTACAATAAGTTTGATTCTCAAATGATCGTTGCCTGCATAAACTGAGATACAAAAGTAATTGAATTGAATAAATATTACTTTTCAACGTAGTGAAGTGATTTTATAAACGTTATTTTTATTCACTACTAGCCGCAGCGGACTTAATGCTCTTGACAGCTGGTGAAAAGTTCAAATTTTGTTTGTTATTTACAATATTCATTTTTTAATATTTTTCATAAATATACATACTTTTAATTGCATAACAACCTTCGATTTTTTAATTTGAGGTAACAAGCAACTGTTTAAGAATATCCTTACTAATATTAAAAAGGCGAAAGTTTGTAAGTATGGATATATGGATGGATGTTTGTTACTCTTTCACGCCAAAACTACCGGGTCGATTTCGATGAAATTTTGCACACATGTAGCTTATAGTCTGGATTAACATATAGGCTACTTTTAATTGACATACCACGCGGGCGGAGCCGCGGGCGGAAGCTTGTAGTTTATAAATAAAACTTCTGACGAAACGACTAAATAAATACGCATGAACTGTCTCTTAAAAGTTCTTTGACATTCGTCTTAATTATCACTTTCACGTTTTGAGGACACGAGACTAAGAGTTCGGTGTAATTCCTAAAAATACGCATATCTGAAATAGTATCCCGATTGAAGGCCACGAACGTTTCCTTAAGAAATAGGTCGTGGCTAGTAGCAACACATTCAATTCATGGACAAAAATACATAGAGTGCACACATGCGTGTTTAGTTCTGATGCGGTACATCTGATGACGCACAAGTACTACGACCATTTACAGATGATCCATGAAGATAAACCTAACTTTGGTACAAGAAATTCCAGATCTTGATTAAAAATAGATCAAAAGATAGCATGTTACAACAAAACCAAGAGTTAAGTGTGTTTATTGTACTTTTGGTCGGGTACAATGTTAAATACCGAATTATAATCAATTTTGAGCACTTAATCCAGACAGTATGTCTGTCAAATTTGGCAAATGCTAATATGGGAATCCTGCGCCAAAGATTTTGTGTATTCTGTGCCCACTTAAGGTTGTTTTGGCATTTAATCTTTATCTAGTGGGAGTCTTACGGCTTAGCTAACAACAAAAGGCACCTTGTGGGTGTTAACGACTTTCTTTGGGGAAATTTATCTGATCTGATGCGCGGTGAATTTTAATTCATTTTGAACTACTTTTAATAGTCCGCACACGTATTTTCTGTCTGAATACGAGTGTTAAATTGTTGATTGTTGGGTTTAAACTGCAAATCTGAGCGGTTGACCTTTCTATGAGTTTTTTTTATGTACCGTGTAGCTTTTGAGAAAATACAATGATAAATTAAGATACGTCGTTGCTAAAAGCAAGTGAGAAGTGCTCACATCCATTGCGAAGTGCTTCAACGAAGTTAGACGGGGCAATTATGCAAGCTTTCTCACTAACATTGGTTGCTTTAACTCGGGTTATAATACCGATGCTGCGATGTTTGGTTCTCATATCCTGTAACTTATTTATTTTTTAGTTTACAGAACTAGGAAATAGGTTAGAATTAATTAAATGCAAATGTTACAGGAAGGCCACGTGCTATTCAGTGCATTGAACTCTTCTAACTAACTTTTGTTGCTAGATGAAAGTTAATAATGAATATTCATTGCCTTAATAATGTTAATGTTAAGCGTTGCTACAACTGTTTTCATACAAAATTTTACATTAAACGCGTTATTCTTAGCAGTTTTCAGCTAAAGCATCTTACTAAAATCAGCTACGGCCATAAATTATTCACAAACTCCATTTTCCTATAGATAAATAATTTCACATTTTATTTTCTTGGTTGTTTCCACATACCAAAATATTTCTTTCGGGAACAAGTAATTTTGACATCCGTACATCATACGTTATTTCACTGAATAGAATGTTTCTAAATTAGATGGGAATATTTAATGAGCTGATTCATAATGTTGCTACGTAAGTATTGAAGGATGTGAATTTAGTTGTAAGTGACAATTGAAACTAGAATCTTCGTCTATAATTCCATTACTACAACCATTTAAGCTATTAGATTAAATTACATAGGAAATGTGCAATGTGTACAGGTTGTAATAATTATGTGTGTTTAAGTATTTTTTGATAAATAATGATTGTGCCTGTTTTTAACCTAAGTGTGCTAGTCTCAATAACTTTATACTGCTTTTTGTTAGTTGATAAAAAAAAACAAACGCGTTGTGAATAATTGGTACTCCTGCATCTACAAAGCTAACCACAGCATTCGTTCAGCTTTATGACTATCGTTACATTAGCATGCAATGGTCCGGGGAACATTTACTGCGCGTTTTAATACTTTTCTGTGCTACTTTATAAACAAACATCATACAAAAAAGCAGGTTGGCAAGACGGCCTTTCAATCCTTACAAAATAAGATGGGTGCACTTGCACGGAAAGATCACTTAGAGAGTAGTCTGACCGAATTTCAAAGTAAAACGACGACTTTACGAAGTTAAATTATAATAATTTCCAAATCATATTATGCCTTCAGAGATACTTTTACGGAAAAATGTTTGTTAACAAATATTACGGTGCTCTTATTAAGTTCGGGTACCAAATGAGCAGACGAGCAAAAAAGTTTTTGTAGATATAGATTTTGTTTCAGACCATAAACTCGCTTGAACTGGTACTTACATTCACTTCAGTTCGTAAGTGACTTTATGCCTTGCGAGATTGGTGTAATTTAGTATATATGATATATTATTATTATTGTACACTACATACGTTTACTTTCAAGTATTTCCACAAAATGATTATTTTTAACCCTATCAAAGAAAGGAATCTTGAATCAGCTGAGATATGAAAACACAGTCTAATATTATAGACTGTGTTTCACTTCACACTTCCGACACAGACAGACTTCAGTTAAGAAAAATCTCTTACAGAATTTCGCTGTTTTAATCATTCCTGGCAGAAAATATTACAATATATATATAAAACAACTTACCTGCAGATTATGGTAGAACCACAAGGATCCTGTGACCGAGATGGAGAACCATAGGAAGAGCGTGAAGACTGATATGGAGCTGAGATGCAGCGCGTTGAGCACGGTTGATAGCACCACGGATAACGCGTGGCATAGCACGATGGGTAGCGCGCACCGATCGATTATGTCCCATGGTACCTCCTGTGGACAACAGAGTTTTAAGTATTTTGTTAAAAAAAATGTTAAGGTTCTTTGTTCTGGTTATATACCTACGGTAGTAAGTTTTATTCACTTTATTTAGTTAAGAAATAATCGTCGAAAGCTACAAAGAGAAAAACGTAATATATCACAGCTTGAATGCGTCTTGATCAGGTTAACAAACATCAGAATTTTCGATTGAGCAGATCTTTACTTCTTAAATCTTGCAAACGACAAAGTAATTGATCTAGAATAGTGACTAACGAAGAGTAGTTCATACCCAGAGCACGATGTATCTATTATTTCTGATTGTGCTTTTTGTGCAAATGTGCTTTTTGTAGCAACTGTGCTCTTGTGCAGTATTTTATGCAGCATTGCTGCATGCTGAAGTTAATAATGTATATTACACCTCACCAAGAGTCATTATTTAGCTATCCCATATTATTTAACACTCATCTCCTAAGACAAAGGCTAAATATCAAAATTCTTAAGAATTACAGTACATTGTACACTTCAAATGTAGGTGTTGTAGCATCATATAATTGGCAACTTGGTTTACTTTGACATTATTATAGCATACGTGGGCTTTGAACGATACAGTAAACTTCAATTGTAGATAACGAAAACAAATGTGAGATATAACATCCCACGTATTTCAAACGTAGATATTATTATAAAGAGGATATAATTATATCTTGTACGTCCATCGAAAGGTCATTCAGTCGATTTAAAGTTTGCGGACTTTTATTTTTATCTAAAAAGCAATGAAGAAATATTTTTGTTGGCGTACTTGTTTTTACGATAGCTGGAAATAGCAGTAAATAAAATATTTTAAGTAAATACGTAAATCGTTTAAGCATTTATATTAAACAGATTTAAATTGCTAGCCTCTTGGTTTGGAGAGTTTCCTGTCTGCCCTCAGTAAATCTTTAATATTTTTTGTTTTTTAAATGATGTCGCAGACACTTTGATCTTTAATCGTGGTTTGACTTCCAGTATTGTAGTTGAAGAAAAATAAATAGTTTAAATTAAAATAAAATTATAAAATATAAATGTAAAAAAAAAATTGTCTGTCTGTTTGTATCGGCTAATCTTCTAAACGGCAAGACCGATTTCGATAAAATTTTATACGCAGATAACTGACTACAAGGCGTGTAACATAGGTTACTTTTTATTGGTGTACCAACGCAAAAAAATCTAAATGGATTTTTTTTTAACATTTAGATTTTTTGATATTTGACATTACGCGGAACTCTTTGGAAGCGGGGCAGTAACGTTTGACGCGGGTCAAAGTGCGGGAGCAGCTACAACTTAATATAACTAACTCCACGCGGACGAAGTCGCAGGTACAACCTTGTCAATAAAATATTTCCTTGAATTATAGACTTGTACTTGGGAAACCCCTAGTGGTAGTAAAGATGTAAATGTCTTTGATATAAAACCACATTAAACACCTACATAGTCTTTATGAAATAAAAATGTCTCTTCTATAAAAAATACTATAGGTTTGTACCTATAGTACAATACGGATAGAAATAATTGTTATATAATACTGCCGAGTTTTAAGACTTGCGGTAAATTGTACGTTTAGTACCCTGTAATGTAATTGTACTGTATAGTTGTGTTGTGGGCATTTTTCTTATCTAAACCACATACAGGGTGTATTTTTGAAACGGGGCAGTAAGGGCAAGTACCTTAACCGTTGCAGTTACAGCAAAACGTTCTTAAAAGACCTTCCCTAACTTTTTGGGACATTTTGAACTGCATTCACAGATTTTGTAAAAAACTTACAGTTAGCAAAAAAAATGCAAAAAGTTCAATTTTTTTTTTTTATGCCAATCGATTCTATTTCATGTGGGGATCAAAAAACTCTATGGGACCATTTTAGCTTTCAGTACTAGAAAAGACAGAAATCGCCAAAAACGTTTCCCATACATTTCGGCAACAGAAACGAATTTCTACGATGGTCTAACTTTTTGTTATGGCCTGGAAGTGGGTAGAATTGACTGTAAAGTAAATAAAAAGAATTTTTACCCTCAAATTTCGAATTTGATTTGAAAATCTGTGTGTTATACTTAGTTTCAGCTGAGAAACTTCGTATGAGTTATTAATTAAGGATTTTCGCTAAAATGTCTTCTAATCGTGAAAAAATTGACTTATTAGAAGCGTATTTTGTCAATAAACGAAATGCGGGAGCTGCATTAGTGTGGTACCGCAATACGAAGTTTCTCAGCTGAAACTAAGTATAACACACAGATTTTCGAATCAAATTCGAAATTTGAGGGTAAAAATTCTTTTTATTTACTTTACAGTCAATTCTATCCACTTCCAGGCCATAACAAAAAGTTAGACCATCGTAGAAATTCGTTTCTGTTGCCGAAATGTATGGGAAACGTTTTTGGCGATTTCTGTCTTTTCTAGTACTGAAAGCTAAAATGGTCCCATAGAGTTTTTTGATCCCCACATGAAATAGAATCGATTGGCATAAAAAAAAAATTGAACTTTTTGCATTTTTTTTGCTAACTGTAAGTTTTTTACAAAATCTGTGAATGCAGTTCAAAATGTCCCAAAAAGTTAGGGAAGGTCTTTTAAGAACGTTTTGCTGTAACTGCAACGGTTAAGGTACTTGCCCTTACTGCCCCGTTTCAAAAATACACCCTGTATATAAGAAAAATGCCCACAAAAAGTATAACTTTGGTAATGATGTCTAATACTAAAAGTGTAGAGAATTTAAAGATATTTACGTATAAATTGTACATTACCTAGATGTAAATGTAATTTGAAGCTTGAGAAGATATTTACGATGAATCGACTTTCATCTACGTTTTGACCTTTATAATTACACGACCATGCAATTTTTAAGTGCCGAGACAAAAGTTCATATCAATTTGTTCAAAAGAGAAAGGGTAGCAAGGCCACACAAACTTTGGTCTTTAAAAGTATATACCTGTGCAAGTAGACTGGAGCGTGTGTGGGAATAGACTTGTGCAGTTTTACACCTGCACAGGGGACCGGCGCAAAAATGTTTTAGTTGGTAGGCTCTATTTCTTACCTGAGAAGGTGTCTGTGATCCTTTGATGAGTGAACCGCGCCTGGCAGACGGCCGCCGGTGCATCGACGGCGCCGTGATAGAGGCTCGGCGGGTGACATCGCCCGCAACCATTGTTCACAGTTCAGCAACACTCCTACACCAGTAACAAACACGTACGTTTAACAGATCGCTCACTTACAATACACTTAATCATTTTATTTGCATAGGTTTTGAGGTTAGGCAGCAAAAGTTGAATTGGAGACCGTAGGACTGCTAAGTCAAAGGTCTCGGGTTTGAATCCACGGCACACACCTCTGTCAATAAATCGTCAAGATTCGTCTTTTCGAAGACATGTATGTATTTATCATATAAATTGTCGCTCGCTAACGGTGAAGGAAAACATCGTTAGGAAGGCTGCATGCCTGAGAGTGCCTATAAAGTACTCGAGGTCGTGTGAAGTCTATCAATCCGCACTTGGCCAGCGTGGTGGACTATGGCCTAACCCTTCTCATCATGAGAAAAGGTCCAAGCCAAGCAGTGCCACATGTATTAGATACAGGGCTGCTATTATTATTATTATTTAAGTTTTGTGGTCTAAGTATAATCTACCCGAGATCTAAAGTCAATCAAAATTCTTTCAGTGTCTTAATATGAAAGAGTTACGCACGTGTATCCTTATGTCATATTTATTGCAGCGAATTATTTATTATTACCATACGACATGCCTTTACCTCCAAAAATATGAAACCTTATTCTATTAACAAGGTACGCGTTATTAGTATAGGCTGACAGATTTCAAACAAACCCAAGGAGGTACGTCATGAAAATACGCAGGTGCACGTTCTTTCACAATGTTTTCCTCCATCGATAATACCTACACACACAGCTTAAAAAATAAAAGCGATCGATGGGTCCCGTGGGTCTCAATCATCAAATACCCTGCGTTACGTTCCTAATCTATCAACATATAAAGAAAAAAAATGTAGTTATTACTGGGACAAAGTAATCCCTAGTCTTGTGGGCAGTTTTCGCAATTGGGTCATGTGGCCAAGGACGCTCGGCATGACCAAGGTGTCTTAAAATCCCACGGGATAGTATTGCCGGTGACGGTCACATAGACCGGCACTTCTGGTAGACACTTGAATCTGTGTTGGAGGTTAAATAGCTGTGTTAGGTACGGTACGGTACACTTTGTACCGTACAAGTTAAGTAGCCCATAATAAAATAATATTTTTTTTGAGAGAATAATACTTCTATACTTTATCTGACGGTCATATATTGCAAAATGATTAGAGCAAACTAGCGTCTAATTATCGTTTTAATATAATATTATGTATTGTGCTTTAGTGTTTTGCCTAAGTAATCAGTTTCTTTGGATTCCATGCGTGTCAAATAGGCTCGTGATTTAACTACTGGTTAATACTGAATAAAGATTAAGATATTTTGTCTTGATTCAATTACACTAAAATAAATTTACTTGGTCGAACTGGACAGTTTAAATATGGACCATCGCATCGGTTTACTTCATTAGCTAAGATTAAACAAAAAATAAAATTAAGGAGCCATTATACGGGGTGCAAATTACATGATGACATTGCCGCTTACGAGTGATTCAGCTACTATTCTTAGACCCTGGGTGCAAAAAAATATTCACAGGAATATTCATGATTTTTTCCGATAAAAAAAAATTGTATTCGGGATTTTGCCGACTCATCACATAAGACCCAAAACAAATAATTTCAATGCATTTGCGAGATTTTAGATGTTTTTTTTTCCATGGGAAAGAATTTTGCGATAAAAAATTTTAACACCTAAATTCAATTCTGCTCTAAATTATGAAATGACTGAAAAGCAAGAGCAGACTTCGCAAGCTTATTCTCAAACGGCTTTCTAATAACGATTAAAAAATATCCACGACCGATTTGCCGATTGGTGTAAATTCCGATGTTTTTTCTTTACACCCATGGTCTCAAAATTATATTGTGAACCACTGACTGGTAAGCAGCCCCGTACCGATTTAATTTACATCTTGCATTTTTTTTTGAAATTACAATTGCCATGCAACGTGACTCATGTTGTAAACTCGATATTATGTAAAACGTTGTTGTTTTAGAGTATTAGTCCCGGCAATATTGGCAGCAAATGTGCACATATTTGCGACGGTAGTTAAATCAACAATCTCTTTAAAATAATCTTCTTAATTAATCGTAACAGTATTGTTAAAATTGTATATAAAAATGCATACTGTACTCTGTACCAAAACCAGTGACACCAAAATCGAGCTCTCAGAGAAAAGTGTTTTTTTCTTTATGTAATAATATAACTCAACTATCTTTTGAAGTATGTCCAAATACCTTATTAGCAGTTGCCATTGTATCAACATAATATTATATAATAGTTATGTTTTTCAGGTGAGTATACTATGCTCAAGTCGGTAAGCAGCCCGGGTGTGGTGTCACAAATAGAAAGTGCAATGGATGTAAATGTCGCGAATCTGCCGCCGCTTTGCAGCCGGCCAGCGGCTGGGATGGGCGGATACGTTTATTTTTACACACGCGGTCACTGAGGCGACCCAATACGTGCGTGTGCCAAATTTATATGATTTTTGATAGACGACGCGTGGGAGACATCAAATTAAAGTTCGATCGAAATTTGAATGTGAATCACATTATTGCGTCCATCGTTAACTGCGCCTACAGGAAACAACGCCTAAACGAGACAGATTTTATTTGCAATTTGCTTTAAATTATATGAAAGCGCTTTACGGGCTTGTGATCGTGTGAATTGCTTGCAGAATATAAAACACATTTCATTGTTGTTGATTTACAACGTTACGTTCTACGTTCGTTCTGCTGATTTATGTGTACAAACATTACGATTTGTTGTAGTCATTACATTATGTAGCAACAGTTTTTACGGCTACGTAATTATAATTTGTTTTACTATTCTGCTGTTAATATTTTCTTATTTTCATGTTTATTATTTTCAATATATTTTCAATGTTTCTTGAAAATTTTGTCTTATTTGTTTTACTGAACGGCATTTGGAGTGATCTGAAGATGCTCTAGTGGTTGATGCACCAAATTGAACGTTGGTCTAATACAGCAGTTTATGCAACGAGCCATTTTCAGTTTTTAATGAATCGCGTTGATGAAAAATGAGTGGGTAATGTAAATTTTTAAACGAGTTCTTGAAATATTTGTTAACACAAGATAATCCTTTAGGCATCTGGATTCTGAGTAATATCTATAAACTAACACAACTTGTTTATTTTTATTTTTTATTGAGCACCAATAATATTGACTGAAAATAAAATTATTTTAAAATTTGTTTATCAACTATAAAAGAACATGTACAATGAACACTCTTTAAAATATCAAAGATTTTTTTATTACGCTAAGGTGGCAATCAGATATCAACCACTTGAAAACCATTCGTACGTTGCCCACCATTGAACACTTATTTGCAATCTTCCTGAAAAACGTCATGCTGTAGGCTATTGGGATCATAGAGTAAAAAATTATGAATACCTGGATAGATTAATTTTTGATTACATTAATAATTGTGCACGTGAGGAAATTGGATTCAATACCTATATGAGGATAAGCGTGCTGTCGATGGTGAGAAGTACGGTGATAAAAAGTAAGCCGTAAGCTCCTTCGACCATATCAGACAGTTCCTTCGAACACAGACAAACACACAGGAAGAACTCAGGAACACCACGTAATATTATTATAGCTATGGTTTTCTGTAGTTCCATAATTTCATCGATGAATATACTAGCGGGAGCCAATTTTGTTTCATTTTTATTTTATTTTATTTTATTTTATTTTATTAGGGGAGCTAACAGCCACACACAAATAATTGAACAAAATAGGTCAGCAAACGCCAATTACAAGCTTCCACATACAGTCATTTCGTTTTCATTTTCATTTCGGCAAAATTAGGGTATTAATGGTACCACAATGTACTACTGCGTCGATGGTCTAGTGGTCAGGGTATGCAACCTCTTTTTGCAAGGTCTCGTGTATACATATTTATTTATTTTTCTTACATAAACACTACCAATTGAATATTGAGTAGTCTTGTGTTCGGCAACAAAGATATATGCACAATTTTACATGGAAAAAAGGTAAATTGCAAGACGACAGACAATAAACACGTGATTATTTTTTCTGTAAGGTAGAGGTACTACTCCAGTATGGCTGTTCAAGTTGAATGAAACAATGAAAGTTATGCTGTGCCATACCTCTCTTAGCAATCTTTGGGCTTCTCAAACTTACTTTCAATTAATGTTTTCAACGTTTCATTATAATTGTTTTCAGTTTGTTTCCATTGTAGAAAAAAAAAACCTGATTTTGTTTGGACTTTTCTAGATCCATCGGGCAATGGGACAGACATTACGTAATTATAATTATTACTTTAAAACTTTTTATCACTTTGATACTCGCTAACCGCTGTCGGTAATCGAAATGTTTATGAAATAAATATGATTTGTAAAATTAAAATTTCTTGTTGGTGACGCTTTGCAAGTTATAACAATATGTATAGAATTTTTTATCAAAATTATCCTCATAACTGGGTTTAGGATTACGCCATTCATGGCATTACAGTTTAACTTTACAATGGTTTGTTAACTGTAATTAAATTATAAGAAATATGTCCATAGCACTAAAATACATACGGTTGATTGGCAATCAGAATCACTACCACGTAAAATCACACTTTGCCTGAATTGAATGCGGTATGACATCACTGTGTGTAATAAAACCACCAACATTTTTGGGTTAAACAAATTATTTGGCTGAATACACTAAGGGATAATAATTATTAAATATTCACGTACTTTTATAATGATAAAAAGGGATGTAGGATGCTGTAATCGTATGTTTGTTGGCGTGTGTGCATGCGTGCTACGGCGGGCGACGCGAGCGAGCGCGGGTTCTCACTGCGCGCCGGCGGACAGCAATCCTGCGCCGGGGCATACGCGCATGCGCCAAAATTAAACGTATGCGCATTATTATTTATTACAACATTTTCGTCTAGATTGTAAAATCAGATTGCTGCAATCCTCCAGTGGAATGTTTTTTGGCAAAACATTGAAGTATTAAATCTTCGTCCAGTCGGCTATTTGTATTTGTAACGAAGAATAAACATATAAAAAACATATTAAAGAAATTTTGTTTATTAAAATATATCCTTCTCGGGTTCAATGATTTTAGAATATGATTTTATTATTTGCTGCTGTGTTATTTTTATTTCTAAACGTCTTTAACCTTCAAATGTGTATTTACTGCTGAAAACTGAAATTGTGTAGTGTTGAAGTTTGCTGTCACAACAATTGAATAAATGATGCCATTAATCAGGTACACGCCTCGATAGAACATTAAACACTTAGCTGTGTAGAATAGCAAGTGATTTAAGCGGTTGTACGTATTGCTGCCTATGATCTTCCTACGCAGCTATTGTCGGTGCCTTGCAGACGAACGCTCGCTAAATGTTACCGTGTATTATTATCTAGTGCACATCGCAGTGATCTTGTCAATACTGTATTTCCATAATTTCATCGATTATAATAGCTAGAGCCATTAACATTTTCGTGAAATTTATTGTCTTTCAAAATTTTGGTATTTATGGTATACCGAAATGTACTACTGAGGCAGTAGTACATTTCGGTACCATAAATACTACATTTCACTGCGAGGTCTTGTTTATATATATTTATTTATTTTTTTATATTCACAATATAATATGTACAATTTTACACGGAGAAGACAACATTGTAAGACAACATAGGGGCTCAGGTGTGCGCTATGTAAACACTTTTTTAATACCGGTTCTACAACATACTCACCTGCATGAAAGAAATAACACGGTGAGTTTTCTAAAATAAACATTTTAATGTTAAACAGTCTTGAAAGATAAAAGGGTTGGCCAAACGAGGTGGGAGGATTTTTTTTTTTTTTCCTAGTCTTTCACTAAAGTGAGAACCGCTTTGATGTTAGTATGTATGTTTGTGTTGTAGTTGCATAATTTTATAAAAAAAATGTTTTATTTTATCTTAAAAGAAAACACAAACAAAACTATCGGGAATCGGAAAAAAAATCATGGAACAGGGACCTTAATTTGTTTGTTTTTTTATTATAAAATCTGCACGCAATATAATATAGTTTTTATCGAATGTTTGTAAAACAGTAACATAAAGTACCTAAAAATACAATAACATAATGTTAATACATAATACTCGCGTAAGACGTGTTACTCATTTGCTGATCGCCGGCGAACCGCATGTAAATCTCAAGCTTACTCCTGCATTGTAATTTGAATTGCAAATGCAAATTAAGGCTCTCTTCCTTTACCTCGGGATGTCGATTCACTGAAGCGACAGTAATTAATATATGTATTTTATGAATGCAATGCAAATTACTTTATCGTTTCATTGCTTGGGTTCAATATTAATGTTTTCAGATTTGATTTTAACCTAGAACTCAATATTCTTGTTTTATACTAATTGCAGTTGTACCAAGAGTCAGTCATTATATGAAGATGAAAGTTTCACCGTCTGTGCTCCTTATTTGGTGGTCGTTTTTACTGATTTTAGAGGCTAGGGTTATGGCACAACAGTTGGCCCACAAGCTTTTAGCTTTCAGTCTAGTAGTACAACAATCAAATTTTCATTATAAAAAAATCCAATGTATGTCAATGCATATAATTCCGATATTTTCGTCTCTAAAACGCTAACAACTATTTTCTACTGTATCTACCATAGCTTTCTATGATAAAAGGAGGATATTATCTACCATAGCTTTCTATGATAAAAGGGGGATATTATCACGATCGTTGTAGTGTAACAGATGGGTGGAGGAGCAAAACGACTTGTTAATAGCAGAAAGATCTTTACGACGAGCTCGACGGTGCTATTTTAGCTCAAAATGACTTTAGAACATTTATGTGGCATAATTTCTAGACGCCCTTCATTTATTTGTGCTCCCACATACGATAGTACTGTATATTTTATTATGTTTATATTTTTAACGATTTGTATCATATTTAAAAAATACAGTTAAAATGTCGCAATTAATAAGCAAGTGAGGAGGTCCCTATCTTTGAAGCCCGGCAACTTGGTACTTGCATCTAATGTCAATGGGACACTGTTTTTTGGTAGAATGTATATATTTAAAAATATAATTTTGATTTTTATTAAAACTGACGTGAGTTTGTAACATTATTAAAATTATGAAATACGGGTGTTACTCACGTAATGTTGGTCTATTTAGTCGACCGCGGTTTCGCCTATATGTCTAGGCATTATCAAGAGAGTGCGATACGTCGCGCCTGAGTCGCAGCCAGTCTTGCACTGCGGGCAGCGACGCGCGCCGCGCGCTGTGACGTCATAGAAAGGGGCGGTGCTACACTGGTGTCTGTTGGTAGCGTTTTTGTGATGTTTTCACTGTCACTGTCACTGTTATTTACACTGTCATCACCGTCAGTGTTGTCGTGCGTGTTCGGGGCAGTGTGGAACGAGCTCACAGTGTCGGCAGATGGCGATAGTCTGTCAAACGTGCCCGATTCGCATTGAAGTACCGGTTTCCAGGCGGGAGGTATTGACCAGCCAGTATCTCGGTTGAAATTTGGATGTTTGCTGATTTCAATCGCTTCTCGTACTTTTCGAGGCACAAAGAATTTCTCGTTGACCAGTACTTTGGCCTTGTCGAAACGAATGAAGTGAGCTGAGCCAGCGTCCAGGGCATGTTCGGCAATAGCCGAGCCGTTTCGGTCCAGCTTTTTAAAGCTGTGTATGTGCTCCTTCAGCCTTGTCGACACGTTACGTCCCGTTTCACCCACATAACTCTTGCCGCAACTACACGGTACCGAGTATACACCAGGTATGTTCAGAGGTTCTCTGTCCTTGGGCGAGCGTATCAAGTGTCGTACTTGTGTTAGGGGACGGAAAATGGTCTTGATGCTGTAACTACGGCGTATAAGGTGTCCTATTTTGTCGGTGACCCCTTTCACAAACGGAAGGAATAAGGGCGCTCTGTCCACCGAAGGTTTGCGTGAACTTGCGTTTGTGCTAAGGCGAAGACTATGGCGCCAGTTATAACCATTCGTTAAGAGCACCTTCTTAACGTGTGATATTTCAGATGCAACATATTGTGGATCACATAGTCGTAGGGCTCTGCTTATTAATGTTTTTGGTACCGAGGCTAACTGAGCCGGATGGTGATGTGAATCGGCCCTCAGGTATCGATCTGTATGTGTTGGTTTCCTGTATACTGTATGCGACAATCTTCCACTCAGGTCCCGTAACACCAACACATCCAGAAAGGGGAGAGATCCATCCTTCTCCTGCTCATAGGTGAATGATATATTTGTGTGGATCGAATTGAGATGATCTAGTAGGGGTACTACACTATCTTTGTGCAGGATTGCAAAAACATCATCGACATATCGCCACCAGCGTCTAGGTTGGTGTGTTGTCGTGCATAGGGCTGTCTCCTCAAACCACTCCATGAACATATTCGCTACCACCGGTGCCAGCGGTGAGCCCATCGCTACTCCATCGCACTGACGGTAGTAGTCACCTCGCCACACGAAAAAACCGCTCGTTAGGCAGAATGATATGACATCCATGTACTCAGTGGGTATATCTGCGATTACCGCTAGATCGGATATAATTAGTAGTTATTGGTAGTACGGCGCTCGATTGTAGGTTGCTCTTCACAGGATAGTAGGAGGTAGGATCGAGCGCCGTACTACCAATAACTATAGGCGAGTAATCAACTTGTCCTCTCAGGCATTAACACCCGACATGGAAATAGTGTTATCAAAGGGCCTAAATTACGCTTTAACACCGCATAAGGTGCCCGTGGAATCCGTGATTGCTAACATCGAGGACAACATATTTCGCAATAGAATTCCTCACCGCGATGCTGAATGTTTGCGGCAGGATGTGTCATCCCTGCTACGCAAGGCAAAACTGCCTAATTCTAACACCTCTTTAAAAGAAATAAGAGCACTAAAGGAGTTGCGTAACAATGAAGACCTTATTGTGTTACCGGCGGATAAGGGAAATGCGACGGTTGTTATGAACACGGCAGACTACCAAAACAAAATGGCACTATTGGTGAGTGATACAAACACTTATAGTAAAGTAGAATACAACCCAACTACACGTATCACTTCGGGTTTAGATAAGATGCTTCGCGCATTGTCTGATGATGACCTCAGAAAGCGACTGCGGCCGCTAAACCCGACAGCACCAAAAATATACGGCTTGCCCAAAGTCCACAAACCGGATGTGCCTTTACGACCAATAGTAAGTCAAATAGACTCGCCGACTTACAAGACTGCCCGTTTCATGGCCAATGTGTTACAACCACTCACAGGAAAGACAGCGAGTTATGTAAAAGACTCATCGCATTTCATCGGTCTGTTGGATGATGTCAGGATGCGGGATGACGAGCTGATGGTGAGTTTTGATGTGACATCCCTGTTTACCAATGTACCAGTGGCAGAAACTATCGAAATTATATCCGATCTAGCGGTAATCGCAGATATACCCACTGAGTACATGGATGTCATATCATTCTGCCTAACGAGCGGTTTTTTCGTGTGGCGAGGTGACTACTACCGTCAGTGCGATGGAGTAGCGATGGGCTCACCGCTGGCACCGGTGGTAGCGAATATGTTCATGGAGTGGTTTGAGGAGACAGCCCTATGCACGACAACACACCAACCTAGACGCTGGTGGCGATATGTCGATGATGTTTTTGCAATCCTGCACAAAGATAGTGTAGTACCCCTACTAGATCATCTCAATTCGATCCACACAAATATATCATTCACCTATGAGCAGGAGAAGGATGGATCTCTCCCCTTTCTGGATGTGTTGGTGTTACGGGACCTGAGTGGAAGATTGTCGCATACAGTATACAGGAAACCAACACATACAGATCGATACCTGAGGGCCGATTCACATCACCATCCGGCTCAGTTAGCCTCGGTACCAAAAACATTAATAAGCAGAGCCCTACGACTATGTGATCCACAATATGTTGCATCTGAAATATCACACGTTAAGAAGGTGCTCTTAACGAATGGTTATAACTGGCGCCATAGTCTTCGCCTTAGCACAAACGCAAGTTCACGCAAACCTTCGGTGGACAGAGCGCCCTTATTCCTTCCGTTTGTGAAAGGGGTCACCGACAAAATAGGACACCTTATACGCCGTAGTTACAGCATCAAGACCATTTTCCGTCCCCTAACACAAGTACGACACTTGATACGCTCGCCCAAGGACAGAGAACCTCTGAACATACCTGGTGTATACTCGGTACCGTGTAGTTGCGGCAAGAGTTATGTGGGTGAAACGGGACGTAACGTGTCGACAAGGCTGAAGGAGCACATACACAGCTTTAAAAAGCTGGACCGAAACGGCTCGGCTATTGCCGAACATGCCCTGGACGCTGGCTCAGCTCACTTCATTCGTTTCGACAAGGCCAAAGTACTGGTCAAAGAGAAATTCTTTGTGCCTCGAAAAGTACGAGAAGCGATTGAAATCAGCAAACATCCAAATTTCAACCGAGATACTGGCTGGTCAATACCTCCCGCCTGGAAACCGGTACTTCAATGCGAATCGGGCACGTTTGACAGACTATCGCCATCTGCCGACACTGTGAGCTCGTTCCACACTGCCCCGAACACGCACGACAACACTGACGGTGATGACAGTGTAAATAACAGTGACAGTGACAGTGAAAACATCACAAAAACGCTACCAACAGACACCAGTGTAGCACCGCCCCTTTCTATGACGTCACAGCGCGCGGCGCGCGTCGCTGCCCGCAGTGCAAGACTGGCTGCGACTCAGGCGCGACGTATCGCACTCTCTTGATAATGCCTAGACATATAGGCGAAACCGCGGTCGACTAAATAGACCAACATTACGTGAGTAACACCCGTATTTCATAATTTTAATAATATAATTTTGATGTTTTGTTTTAAATAAGGTAAATCAGCAATACATGCGTGGAAGGTCCGTTAGGTAGCCTTTAGTGCAACTATGTTTTGGTATTAAATGTGTACAAGAAAGATGACATTATCTCGATACTCAATTTAAATACATTATAATTTTTTTATACATTATTTTTTGTTAACCCCTTTGAAGGTTCTATAAAATAAACATGAATATTAAAGAAAATGTATAAACTAGTTTAGAAATAAAGACAAGTTACCTTCTACATTCCTACGCAAACTTCGTTTGTTAAGTTCGTTTGATCCTTAGTTAAGTTAAGAAAATATAAAATACTTTACAATAGAATTCACGATTTTAACATAGACGTGAAATATGGATAGAGAAGCACTCTAAAATCATAAAGAAAATGACGTTAGTATAACTATAAACTTGTTATGTTCACTGAAGAAAAGTAACTTGTGATGTGAACTAATATTTATTTAGTAAATACATGAATAAAATTTAATTTAATGCTTAGGTTTTTTTGTGACTTCAGAGCTAATAACTTTAATCAATTTATATTACCACCCAACGAGATACCACTCTAAATTGTTTATATGTTAAGGCCAATAATAATATTAAATGCTTTACTAGCTAGCTACTATGCAAGCATACGACCTAAAGATAGATTTTGTCGCATTTTAATCATTTTCACCATATAAAAATATAACAAGAAATCGCGCTCGTATGCTTGCACGGCTGGTAAGGCTGTGATAATTTGAAATGAAATGATATTTTTTTTATCTATGTAGAAAAATTATCTCTTGGCTGTTTAAGTGGTTATATTATTTTATAAATATGATCAAATCAATTAGAAATCATAAATATTAGTACACAGTGAAACAGGAGCTTATTTGATTTTATTCTAATGTAGAACAAAATCATAATATTTTAATAGGAATCTAATAAATAGTATTGTTTAAGCATGCCATTCTTTCAATATGTTCAAATTCCATCGTGGCATCGTCAGTCATTGCCGACTTTATCTACATTTTAAGAATGCAGCTGAATAAAGGTTTGCGTTCTTAAGCAAAGAGAATACTCTCTCCAAGCTCTAAATCTTGGCAATAAAAACAACTACCAACTTGAGTTTAAATTCAATTTTCACTTGAAGTAAAAGAGCTTTAAATAAAAACAAGTTGTTTCTAGTTCCAGTAAAGTTCTTACGACAATAGTGAAACATAATCCACGGCCCTCAGCTTTTAAGAGCATAAACATAAAATTATGAATGTTTACTTAATAAAGTTCTAGGTGCCTTGTTATATTTAGCTTATACTAGAAAATTAATTAGAATCAGTGAAATTCTAAGCACATGTGTTGAAACCCTCTGAAATTAAAGGACGCTATGGACGCTACATAACGGACAGATTTCTCATGGGGTAGTGCTCGTACGTGCAGCTTGATCGAGTCTGGAGAAAGCTCAAGACTTCAAGTATTTCAGCGACATCGGCACCATTTGACCATTTTAAGGTTAAGTTTCTTAAGGTACAAACGTAAAGAGTTATATTCACTACAGGCAATTTTATCATTCTTTGTGGCGAATCAGCAGCGCGAGTTTAAGATCCCCTCGTAAAAAAACAATGTATATTATTATATTTCAAAAAAAAACACAGTAGTTACAGAGTGGTTTCCAAGCTTGGAGTTCCTGTGTTTTGGAAACCTGAGTTAATAATAAGTTTACATTATGGATTGCTCTAAATTCGTCAAACATAGTTTAATATCTAGGTGTAGGTACGAGTAGATTCAATCGGATTCCAATCCCGATATTGTGTAGTAGTTCGCTAATGAATGTAGAGTGATAATTATTTTGATGGTTCGGTGCCTGGCAACGTTTCAATACGGCCGTGGATAGTTTCGTTGTGTTGCCTACGTGTTCGATACGGACTTGCTACACTCTAGACGACATACTTACTCAAAATAATATTAGTGATTGTGAAACGCCGATGGTGAACTGTTTTGTTTACAAAAAAACAAATCTTGTGAATTAGCCACTTTCCAGTGATTCAGGACACGATTCTAGGACCCTGGATGCAATATTTTCTGGTTGGAAATTGCCACATATCAAAAATTTGTTCTTGAAGATTTTTTAACGGCGTTAATAGAAAATTAAAAACTGTGAGTGACTATAAAAAAAAAAATATCGTATTTAGCTACTGTAGTATTTAGCTATAGTTGAAAGTTAAATATAAATTAAGATTAACCGATTTTAAACGGCAGATTACTCGAGTCTGTAAATAGAATCTTTGATTTTAATGTCATCCATACATATTAGTAATCAATAATGAAAACTCTAATAAATAAAACTTTTACCAATAATAATTTACAGCATTAAAAATAAAATACGGGCAATTACTACTTGTAAAAATCAGTGCGTGGTAAATGAATCTTTATTTTTTGTACTCATTAAAATTTATATGACTTGGCACGCCTTTTATAATATCAGCCCTTCACATCTTGGGCTCATCGTTGTATTAACTGTTATCACCGTGTTCCAGTTATTATAAAATTTGCTTTAGATATTTACTTGGGATTATCATTTTTAACTGATCTGTCATTAAAAATACATATAAGATAATGAACAATAAACATCAAAACGCAGATAAACATTACGGCCACGTGATTTCACCGTTTAGTGCTTAATTTGTATTCTTTTTGTGGTATATTAACTTCTGACTTAGTGAAAAATGTAAGTCCCCTTTATAATCAGCGTTGTGAGATGCATAGACAGTCACAACAAATGCCACTGCTTCCGGTAGTAAAAAGCAACAGGCTGTTGATGAAATCAGTCTATGAAATGCGACAGAAGGAGTCGGAATTTGTCGACGATGCGACATTTTTGGGATTTTGTTGCTGTATTATCATTCATAACGTAGTGTAGCCTACAAAGGAATGTGACTTCAATATTATCGTTCGTTAAATTTATTAGACAGCGTCGGCTTCTAATATCAAATTACGATATGCATTGCTCGGTGCAACGTTTTTAAACTTACAGTAAAAATATACAATAGCAGTTTAAATTGGAATATAGTTATAATGTTCATATAGTTGACTCGGAAATAATTTAATGTTTTTTCACCATCCGTATAGTAAAATTTCAATCGTGATTATACCCATGATTTATTTTCATTCTTTAGTGTTTTAGTGGTGAGGTCGAATAATTAATATTCTTTAGTATTCTGGTGATGTGGGTAAACCTTTAAAAAATATCTAGTGGAAATTAAGGCGAGACCAATCTCCAATAAATAACCCAAAAAAAAAACATTATTTTATCACACTCTCTATTTCTCCAAACCCTCATCTGCAATACTTCTTTCTCCTTCTTCAACTTCACATAGCAGATTGAGACTTTATTTTAACTGAAATAGCAAATCACTATCGGGGAACTGCTGCTGCGATAAATGTCTGTGTACCGAAAACTAAAACCCATTCGAATGATTACAGACAAAGTATTTAGCAAACTAACGTTATTACCATTAGCTTTAAAATAGTGTTAAACTATTTCGTTTTATTACAGTGACCACTCTGTGTTTTTAATTATATTTTTTATTCCCTTAAAGGAGAAAAGTTATTTGTGCAACAAGAGAGCAAAGTTCGAATTTCCTTCGAGTGCTAATTTTGAGTCCCGAATAAGCGAAAGATTCTATACCGGAATCACGAGCGTAGCAAGTGATTCTTGTTTAGAATCTTGGCGTAGTGTAGTGGGGAACTCAACATAACCAATTGTTTCCCCTTAAGTAATGTTATTATTCCGTTATTTGTAATTTGTGTAAAGAACAACAAACGTATTAAAAATATATGCTACATCTCTTATTTTAATTTCTGAAACTGCATTTCTACTCATACGAATAAACTTTTTCAAAAGATGTCTTGCGCTAGAAATATCATAATGCAGTACTTTAAGTTTTCAAACAATTTATTTGCGTAGGAACGTTATAGAAGGCCTTGTGAGGTAGTTTATGTGCTTTCTTGAAAATACAATTTTATTTCATCGTTTCATAGAATTGAGAGAAAATGTAGAAGTTAGATATTCTCCATAGAATCGTTCATTGTAGTTACTTTATATACATCGAGTGATAAGAAAATGCATCTTTGTCCAACACATTTGATCACAAAGGCACGCAGACACGCTACTCAACTGAGTAGCTCACACACATCAAGAACTGATAAATATAAGATTGTCCCTATTAATAAAATTCCTATTATAATTTAACAATCAAGAAAGATTAAAATGAATAAGAGAAGATTTAAATTAAATCACAATAATATAGATTTCAAAATCCAGCAATGAAGCTAAAAGTAATTTGCATTGCATTCATAAAATACATATATTAATTACTGTCGCTTCAGTGAATCGACATCCCGAGGTAAAGGAAGAGAGCCTTAATTTGCATTAGCAACTCAAATGACAGTGCAGGAGTAAGCTTGAGATTTACATGCGGTTCTAACACGAGTATTATGTATGTAATCTAGTTGTTGCGTGTTTACGTTTATGGAACTATGATATATATATAACTAATACAAACCACCACTTCTGACCACAAAATATTAAGTAAGGTACTCTTTTATGCATTTATGATTAAAGTATACTATTTAAGTACATATTTTGTTTTCCTGCTTGTTTTCATGACTGAAAAATAATGACTTTACAGTCATGAATTTTTTCTATTCAGAGACTTAATAATAATTCATACAATATTTGTTTGTTTTTTGACAATAATTCTATGAGTCAGTTATAGCAACTAAACACAATCGCTAAAGATGGTTATGCAGAGAAAATATAAACTTAAAATACACAAAATACACAAGAACATAAAATTAAACACTATAATAAAATAAAAATATTAAACACAGTTATAAAGCTGATGAAAACAACATTAATTTGTTAATGAATCCGTCGCTGTCTCCAATTACTCAAATGGGTTTTAGTTTTCGGTACAAAGAGTCACAGTTATCACAGCCGCAGTTCACCTCCTTGAACTAATTAAGTTTTAAGATTTGAAGTTTCTATCTGTTTTATTATCTGAGATCCAAGGTTGGATGCTGCAGACAAAATCTGTAAAAATGGGGTATTATTGCGGTGCACCTCAGCAAACAATGACTAACTTACTTAAGTGCCCCAATTGTCCTGATAGCTGCTCGTTGGATGACCTAACCAAGGCTACAGAGAACGCAATTACCGTGGCTACATACTTGCTTTGACCATTGAAACGAAAAGAAGAAGAACGTCACAGTTTCAAGATTAATGTGCGCTAACTGTTAACTAAGCAATTGGCAGAATCATCATAATATATCTTATTCAACTTATATAATTATCAACTCCTCTTGTAAGGCTCACCTGTACATGTTTATATTATTATAATTGTATTATAAATGTATGTATTTATTTATGTTATAAACTATTATATTATTTATTATTTTATATTTTTTTATTTTATGTATCTCTATTACGTATTTTATATAATATGTACTTCTTCTATTTACATATCTATCATTATTCGTCTTTCTGAACTGCACCTACTAATGCTTCCTAGGTTGACTGTAAGAGAATGCCATCAGGCATTAAGTCCGCCTTTGTACTATTTTTTTTGTTCAAAAAGTTTAATAAATAAAAATAAATAATTAGTTGTGATTATATAAACATTTTAATGTGGATTATTTCTTGCGTCTATCATGAAACGACTGCTTTTAGATTTCTATCCAAGACTGCTAGACGAACAGTTACACCGTGGCAAATCGATCAATCAATCAAACGTTTTGTGTCAATTTTACAGTCCAGTGGCTCGCACTAAAAATGGAAAGTAAAGGTTTATGAAATGCAGTCACGTCAAAACATGACGCATAAAAGGGAGGACATGTTCGGAATTGAAAAATATTGTATTTATATTCGTACATTTTGTGTTTTCCCAAGTCAATAATTGATAAATTTAAAAATGGAATAGTTTTTCGGAGTGGAAGCGTGTATACTAAAATAAAAGGTAACATAACAACAAAATATTAATAAATAATCCAACTTTATAATACCTTGACAAAGCTTTAAATAATCGCTTTTGCGTAATTTTTTGTTTTTTCAGGTATTTTTAGGTCGTGTTTAGTATATATTTTTAGTTTATTATTTTCACTATGAATCATTATTATCGTTTGAGACTGCTTGTCCAGCAGTAAGAACGTGTACGAAAACGACATTATCTTTTCTGTCTGTTACTCTTAACTTAACATAACATTACATAATATCAAGCCATATGGATGGTGGGGCAGAGATACCACCCATATTTCACCTGTTATGTTTAAGTCCTATCTGAAAAGGGGTGAGCCTATCGCCATCCACTGGGCACAAATCCAACTCCGTGCTGTTACTGACAACTTCCTGTAATTATCTTCTCCTCTTTTTTGGATATCTGAGTGTCATAATTAATACAGTTATTGACCTATATTTTCGATTTAGTGCTATTGCATATTATAAATACTTATCATAGCTTTATATCGTTGAATTGAGCGTTGAACGCGCCCGCATGTAAAATGCAGATATTGATGTAAAAAATATAATAAATTTTTCACGACGCGGTTTACGCCCTCACGGTTTTTCATTCATATCTGCCCGCAGCCATTGCGGGCGCGTCGTAAATTCTTAGTCTAACTATGCAAATTTTAGATTTCTGCGTGAGATCAAGCGTATGTTAGTTTCTTTACTTACCATACCAACACATTATCATCATCATCTGCCGAACTTTCGATCAGATGCTTTGATATTTTCGCGCGGTCTAGACGCGATTCCTGTGTTTATTGTCAGATGATGACTGTGAAGTTCACGGATTCCCGTGCACATATTATAAATATGTTTAAGTATTAAATAAAAAATCAAGTTTGATTAGAATAAAAATGGTCATGGTAGAGTCGTGGTCGCACCGACTGTTCTATAATGATTATGTGAGTGCCAGGAACACCTCCATTAAACGGACATGGTAGGGGGTTAACCACGGCTTTACCTTGATCATTTTTATTCCAATGCATTTTTGGATTTCTTTCTAATTTTTTTCTTCATTTTACGCAGTCGGTTTGTACTATTTATTTTTAACAATTTTCGGCCTAAATAAATATTATACATTATGAAGAAAAAAAAACTTCATTAATGTTACGTCGTCGTAACCTGAACATACACTTGGAATCCAACATATCATGGACTGATTTCATCAACAGCCTGTTGCTTTGTATCACCGGAAACGGTCAAGTTGATGCAAATGTCTTTGCCACTTTTCACGCTAACTACAAATTTGACTTACATTCTTCTACAGTATTTTCCATTTATTTTTTTAATTACCCACATACACATTAGGAAGATAAGTGGTTATTACAAACATACATTTTCCACACCCAAAGCACACCTGGATGTCTCCATGCGGATCACACAAAGATTTGTCTCGTGTGGGAATCGAATCCACAACACCAACGCATTTGATAGCGGCGAGACGACGGGTTTAACCACTACGCCCAACCGTGCACTCAATTAAGTAATAAACTACTCCATCACTTACCGCATATTATATAATTACCATAATGCGCGTTAAAACATTTTCACAATTTAATTTTGCATCGTTAGGCATATCAATCAAACCATTATGCACAAAGAGGTATCTTGAATGAATGTGATTGTAGCTATAAATATATTAGGACTAAAATTACGTAAATAAGTGAGAACTGAAAAATGATAATAAAGATAATATAGTAAAACTATTGTTCTTGGATAAAAAAAAGGAAAGGTTGAGCCCTGCACCTATTTTAATGTTGCACCAAGTTAGATTAGATTTAATCAATGCACAAAATAAAGGTTCGTATACCTACTGATTACAAGAGTATAACTTGTACTTGAATGAATGAATGAATGTATCTTTATTTGCAGAAATATGGTACACAAGTTATTTATGATATTGTATGAGTATTACATATTTTATCGGCTTCATCCAACATACAAGTCTTAAAAAATATATATTAATAATTATATGAATACTTATTTCAAGCACAATCACGCATACAATTCTATTTAATTTAACTGTATTATTATAAAGTCACTTTAAAATGTCTCTTTGAAATCTAATTGACGATTATCTATTCTTTAACTGATCTGTAATTAGAATAGTCAAAATCAATCATCGCTTACAACTGAGTGGGTGTGATTGACATCAAAGCTGCAAAATTATAACCCTCAGTGATTTGCCGTAAATCTAACATCTATTTCTAGGTCCAAACCATATTTGCTCCATGGCCCCTAACAAAACAGATGTGGGCGTACAAATTTATTTTACGATATTGGCTGAATTGCAACAATCACATCGTATCACAAACTTGCCATTACGTTTATATTTACCAAATGCCGATACTCAAAGTTACGTCAACTCGTACGTAATAGATCTTACCAAACTAGTTATATTTGTATTGAATTACTAGTTTTCGTTATTAGGATTGTTTATTTTTCTAATGAACCAAAAAATGGTGGACTTGTGTTCCAGCAGAGAGACCCGAGCTCATACAGAGGCATCAGACTTTTTTTGTAGGATAAGGTGGATTTCCAAACTAATCGCACATTATTTGACATATTTATAATAATTTTTAAACAGATGACTTCATGCTGACAGTCTGCATGACATAACAAGAGCGGATGCTGTCCAAGGACGTTATAATATGCTGACACATTTTCATGATTTGTTTTTTTGCAAACAAAACATTTCACCGTCGGTGTTTCACAATCACTAATATTATTTTGAGTAAGTATGTCGTCTAGAGTGTAGCAAGTCCGGATCGAACACGTAGGCAACACAACGAAACTATCCACGGCCGTATTGAAACGTTGCCAGGCGCCAAACCACCAAAATAATTTTCACTCTACATTCATCAGCGAACTACTACACAATATCGAGATTGGAATCCGATTGAATCTACTCGTACCTACACGTAGATATTAAACTATGTTTGACGAATTTAGAACAATCTATGCTCGCGTAAATTCACAATTGGATTTTTGTAGCATCGCGGTGTATATCGGCGCCCTCGGGGCATTTTATTTGTGCAATCTAAAAAATCGTAACAATAAAATGAAAATTGCCAACCAAAACACAATTAGAGAGATTCTAACTAAATTAATATTAAATAAAGCGACGTTTTACTGAGGTAGCCCGTAATATGAAAGGTACAGCTTATCCTCCGTGTAATATGTTGGTGCGGTTATAATGAAGACGGTGTTGCTAGCTAATTCATTGATCTCATATAAACGGTGCGCTGGTAACTGTGGGCCATAATATCCATTTAAAATTAAACAGCTGATTTATTTGATTCATCTGTTTGTGTGCTCTGTTAACTTACATGGTACCTGAACTAAGCTGAAACCTGTGCCGCAGGTGAATAAAAGTACTTAAAGTAGTTATATAGTAAAATATACCGAAAAAATGGGGCGATCAACTAATTTTTATAAAACAATATTAACCAATACGAACTAATTATTTATACTTAAACGTAACTTTACCTAACTTACTGAATGGTTATAAAATAAGGTATTATGACTAATCAAAAATAGCTAGGTAATATAAAATGTTGTCAGCGAGAAATTGTAAGCTAAGCAAGTAATAATTTTATAACGTTTGAAGCTATTCGTGTTTATATTTAAACAATATTAGCAAGAACAGCAAAAAACGGAATGGATCTAGGTCAAAACTAAAGTAATTTAATTATATAATGATGAGTTTAACTGGTGGTAGAGCTCTTGTGAATGAGCTCGAGGGCGGCAGCACCACCGTCTCACCTTTAACCTGCCGCCAAATAGTAGTGCTTCCATTAACTGTGTTCCGGTTTGTTGGTGAGATCAGGCCCTGAAATTACTGGCACATGAGGCATAACACCGTAGTCCTCAGCTGCAGCGACGCATCTATAGTCTGCTTTTGTGGATTGTTGATGTCCATGGGCTATACCACTTACCATCAGGTGGACTACACGTTCGTTCGCTGTGGGCGTAGTATACAAAAAATAAAAAAAATTGTGAACGCTATTATATGGCAATAGATTTCTTCATAGTCTATAAAGTTGCAATATGTTGCAATAAAGGCCGGAGCGGAGTAACGTAGAACGTGGCTGAGGAATATCTCGCAGACTCTGTGGCTGAGGAATATCTCTGCAATTCAGGCGAGAATTTATGCTTTTAATGCATTATTATTTGTTGATGACTAACAAAGTAGATAATCCATCGGTGCGAGAATCCATTTATGTACCTGATCAATATTTGAGAGGCTGTGGTAGAAGGCGACACCAACTGCTAGCTTACCCGCCATCATGGTCCATCTCTCGGGTTAATAATAGTCCTACTGCCAAGGCTATCAACTCATTAAATAAACTCATAAAGTATAGCCCCGATACTGATTTATATTGTGGCAGAGTCGGGAACGTATGTCATGATATAAGGTTGTACTTAAATACATCTTAATATTATAAGAATGATTGCATACTGATTATTTGAATTGTTTCTGTGTAATGTCAAATAATGTTAATGTTTAATTTTGTATTACTTGTTGAATATATTTATTAGTTGTATGATAATTTAATACACTTTTATGTTTTTTTTGACATTGTATTGTACCTACCATATAAGCGATGTGGTTGTAAAACTGTAAGCTTGTATTGTTTTTGTTGAATAAATAAATAAATTATGCTAACCGTTTGCAGCAGACGAAGAAGAAGCAATAGCTATTAAGAATAATAATTATATGTCAACTGCGTCTGGCTAAGGTATACTCTGATTAAAGGTGGCTTGCCGACACCAACTGTAGATGTTGGCGTTAGCAACTGCAACCATAGATATGTGGGCATACGATATTAATTTGTCACTGCCATGCATCATGTATCACCGCGGTCACCAAAGCGGTTTGAGTGGGCGATCGATTGCTCCAATAACAGATTGAGTGTAATCTGAACTGTGTGTGTAAATGCTTGCAGATGTATTGCGGTGACGTCAGAAACCACCACTGCCGCTATAACCTGTTAAAGCTATCTTGAATGCACGGTTGGCGTAGTGGTTAGTTGGTGTTGTTGGTTCGATCTCCACACGGGACAAATCTTTGTGTATCCGAAACCAAACCAAACTCTGAGTGTGCTATGTGTGTGTAAAATGTATATTTTAACACCCCCGCAGAATGTCACGCGTTGTTCCATAGGTAAATCTAGTTACCGCACTACTACTTTGTTTCTGCTTTATGTTCAAGTGACTTTAGGTTGTCCCTCTCTAGCACTGTAGTCGCTTAATGGTTCTTTATTTTCTTTTTTTTTATCTGTTACAGAATAACGACATAAAACGTACGTCGGAAATTCCGGGGATCAACCTGGACTCTATGGACCTTCAAAGTAATCTGGTTATTTGGCATTTATAAGACAATAAATGTCATTCTTTTCGTAGTTAAACGTACCTACCTACTGTTTAAAAACTATACTGTGTCGCTGCCGCTGCCGGCGCTGGAAGTCCATGTGAAACCCTCAGAGTTTGATTAAATTACACGTACGAGTACCACCCCTTGAGAAATCTGTGCGTTATTTACCGTTCATAGCGTCCTTTAATTTCAGAGGATTTCAACACACGTGCTTTGAATTTTACTGCCACTCATTAATTTTCTTGTATTATAGCTTAGGTATATTACAGGGCAATCCTCTAGGATCAGAGAGGTAAATTAATGGCACCTAGATTTTAATTAAGTATATACTCATAATTTTATGTTTATGCTCTTAAAAGCTGTGGGCCGTGGATTATGTTTTACTATTGTCGTAAGATCTTTACTGGAACTCGAAACGATTTGTTTTCATTTAAAGTTCTTTTACTTCTAGTAAAGTTTTTACTGCAAAGATTAACAGTTTGAGAGAGTATTCTCTTTTCCATAGAACACAAATATTTTGTTGAACTGCATTTTTAAAACGTAGATTGCCGGCAATCATAGACATAGGTATATATTGACTGAATTGAATTATAAGCACATATTAAGTAATATTACTATCATTTTTCTTTAACATTTGCAGTCAATTGATATTGTAGAATTCATTCAGAGTAAAATAAAGTAAAAATCACCTAAAGAATCAATTAGCAAATCTGAGGAGGCGTCAGGTGTTACTAGTGTGTCGACACCTTTATTCTTACCTTTACCTCAAGGAGGGTAAAGAATCCGCAAAAGGTTGGTGTATCCGGGGCTCGCCGACCCACCATCTTTCGGCGACGAGGGCACACCGCGGGGTTTTAGTGGGTATTCTGTGCCGTTTAACATCGTAGGCACGGGAGTCCCACATAGCCACTCTGCCCGTCCCCCCACGGGTGGGGTGGTATGCGTAAAAGCAGTATGTTTTCGCCTTAATACTATTTTCCTTCGTTCAAAACGATATCTCACGGTTTCTAACCTCAGTCTAAGTTTTAATTATAACAAGCAAACCTTTATAATGCTTCTTTTAAACGTAACAATAATGATATTCTCGAAATTTATAACAAGCCATTATTAGTTTCATGACGATGTTTGTTTAAGGTTAATTGCAAATTAAACAGTTTCATGTTTATGAAAGCCCATTATAAATGCAATTAGGTACCTTTATAGAAGAACAAGTGGACACTGCGTGGGCTAACTACTTCTTGTTTCTATTTGAAATAAATTGTAGCTGTGAAACAACGGAATAATGGCTCGTTGGACTAGTGGTTAGCGTATGCGCCTCTCACCGTGAGCTCTCGGGTTCGATTCCCGGTTCAGGAAAAAGTATGATTTTGAATTTTTTGGGTAAGAGTGGCCTTTGTACATGCCTAACATTTGTGTAATATTATTGTTTATTAAATGTGCTCTTTTCGTGTGCTATAAATAATTCATTATTATTGAGAAAACGGGTTAATCACGTTACTTTAGCCGGGATATGCCGACTAGTTGGGTGCGAGACGTCGCGCGGAGGCGACGACGCGCGATTAATAGCCCAGTTGATGAATCTACGTACTAGATTCAAAACTAGTCGGCATATCCCGGCTAAAGTAACGTGAGTAACCCGTTTTCTCAATAATAATATCTTCACCTCACGTCGGTTTTAATAATATTAATATTATATAAATAATTCATTAATAAGAATTCATAAAGAGTTAATAAAGGCGTGAAGTTATGTTATGTTATGTACAACTGGTTTGTGATCTAACTCAGTTTGTTGTAAAAAATAACCTTTCTTGACCTCAAAAGCTTCTTTATGGAAACCAGGATTACCATGGTATCATCAAGTTTGTTTCACTAAGGTTTTGGGTTTATTAATTAACTTTATTCATAATTTTATAAGATATTCAACATAACATTCAACAAGGGTGTGGCAGACGTGTACAAAACTCACATTTAACCTGCTATGTTAAGGTAAGGGAATCTTGTAGGTTTAATAATGTCTTGGATGTTAAATAGATGTTTGCAGTTTAAAGAAAACTTAATTCCAATAAGTTCCATAAATGTTTTAAATATCTTCATCTATTTAAAATTGAAAAGCAGCGATGGCCGAGTGGGAGACCGTAGGACTGCGAAGTCAAAGGTCTCGGATTCGAATCCACGGCACACACCTCGTAAAGATTCGTCTTTTCGGAGATATGTGTGTATTTATCATGTAAATTATCGCTCGCTAACGGTGAAGGAAAACATCGTGAGGAAACCTGCATGCTTGAGAGTGCCTAAAAGTGCTCGAGGGTGTGTGAAGTCTACCAATCCGCACTTGGCCAGCGTGGTAGACTATGGCGTACGTAACCCTTCTTATCATGAGAAGAGGCCCGAGCCCAGTAGTGGGACATGTACTAGATACAAGGCTGCTATTATTATTTAAAATTGGTTTGAGGACTTTGAGGTCGCTCTTTAATTTGTTTCGCGCCGTACGAAGAAGGCGCAGCCAATCTATAAAGGCCAATTTACACGATGCCAGTTCTAATGCTTGCTCTGTTTATCGTGATTTAAAAATAAAGATATACATAGCTAGAGATTTGCCACACAAAACTTTCATCGTGTAAATATTTTACATTAAGTCAAGATCTCAAACCTCCGATACGCAGATGACTCCATTCTTCTAGCTGCTGATGTAACCGAGATGCGGTCACTTCTGGACAAAATGGAGAGAGCCAGCAAAGAACTAGGGCTTAAAATAAATGAGTCCAAAACAAAAATTATGGTGGTTGACAGATCAGGGAAACTGGTACTCACAGACTTTCCCAACCTGGAAATTGTTGAGGATTTCATCTATCTCGGCTCTAACATAAGCAACGATGGAACCTACGAAAAAGAGATAAGGAGGCGAATTGGAATGGCAAAAAGTGCCATGGCCGATGTGGACAGGATATGGAACTGGGCATAAAAGACCGCCTTTCATCCCTGTGCCTTCGCAGAATTCTTGAGTACTTTGGCCACATAGCGAGAAGAGAAGGCGACAACCTCGAAAGAACTGCTGGTCACTGGGAAGGTCGAAGGAAAGAAACCCAGAGGCCGTAGCCCGATACGCTGGTCTGATCAGGTCCACACTAACCTCAACACCACGGTCCACACCGCACTACACACAGCCCAAGACAGGCACAGATGGTGGACCATCACACGGGAAATGATGATCCAGAAAAGAGGTCACGACCCTCAAAAATGAGGAAATCGAAGCAAGGAGGATACAAGTATAAAGACAACATAAACAGTGGTTCTGAATTTTATGTCGTGCCGAAATATTTTTTTTGTACTTAAGGTTCTAGAGATCTGAAAGAAAGTGGTGGCAACACTATGGTGGCCCGTAGATTTGCGCGATGTACTAATCCTCTTTGTCTGTAAAAAAATCGTATTCAGTAATACTGAGTTCAGTAGTAACAATGTCGGGGCTAATGTATTTTAAAAACGGATCTGATCTGCTGCAGACGCGTACGTTTTCAGTAATTCAGCTCAATGGGACCTGTAACTGTTCTCAAATTGTTCCTTACCACCCGAAGGCCTGCGGCTGTTTTGCAAAAACATAGTACAACGAAAATTAAATATGTATAGGCTACAGTTGGCAATTAACGTTGTGGCGTCTATAAAATACGCTTTTGTTACCTTCCTCTCTTAAAAATACAAGCATGAAAACTTTTTACAGCTGTTATGTAGGCAGATCAATGAACAAAGGAAGAATACAATTTTACAGTGCTCTATCTAGAACTAAAATGCCTGAATGTAACCTTTACGTTAATATGTGAGTAGATTGTCAACAAGCAAACATGTTAGACGAGCTAAGCTCTTTTATCACAAACAGCTAGGCATTGAGTAACGTTTGACGTCAAAGCATTATTTCATAAAAGTGAGGCATAAATCCTGTGTGCTTTGTGTTATAACAATGAAAAAATTAAGCTTGCCAAATGTTACGTTCGACGAACGACCCTTATCCTTAGGCTGGTAAGTACTAATTACTCTTCATAAATTATTTATATTTTGAATCACAAAGTTTGAACTCATTTTCCAAGATATGCTAGGAATGCCAACTAATATCAAGTGTAATTCAATTCAATTCAATCATTTATTTATCAAATTACACAGATACAATTATTATAAAAATAAAATTATTATCATCACTAGTCACTTATTAATATAAAATAACAAATTATAATTATTTATTTATGCTGCCAGCATTTCGGGAACGTTGCCCACTGGCTGCGATTTGTTAGATTAGGTTAGGTATTCTTTTAACGCTAGTTTTTAAGTAGTTTATTTTAGGTTAGTTTATTTAGTTTTTTTGTGTTTTAATTTCATTGGTTGTATTTAAATTATTAGCATTATTTATTGGGGTGCATGAAAGGAGCCTCCCCGAGTGATGTACACTACGATTCCCTACGTCCGGCGCACCCTGGGCAATTCGCGAATTCTCCAAAGCGAATTGGCTAATCCTTTCAGCACGATGGCAAGTCAAAATAAAATTTGACTCAGCCATCGACACGACGAAGAAGAAGAAGCATTATTTATTCTATTATTCAATCAAAATGTCATTATCATTAGTCAATACAATTGTCACAAAGTCCTCCGTGTACATGTTACGTGCTGCCTACACAACAGTGGTTTACATAAGGGCAGTCTAGTCTTTCAGCGAGCACAGCCAGCATGCTGTTCTGCCGTGGTATAACCAAAATGCCGTTATCTGCTCAAACAATTTTTTTGGATACCAAATAAAAACCGCGGAAAACATTTAAACCGATGTAACTTTTCGATGACAAAACTTATTTTATCTATGTTTTGGTATCTTTGAATCTCAAATAAGTTTTGTCATCGAAAAGTATGTAACGGTTTAAATTTTTTCCGCGGTTTTAATTTGTTATCCAAAAAAATGGTTTTAGCAGATAACGGCATTTTAGTTATACCACGGCAGTGTAATGGTCAGGTTAAATTCACTACTTCTCGACCACTTTTGAAAAGATGTAGAAAAGCTAATAGTTTATTAGTATTCCCAAAATTTCCATCACACGTGTTACAAAACTACACTCTATAAATTTACTGACTAAAAATGGCTCCAGTTGTCTAAAATCAGGCGTGAAACCGACGGTGATGAGTAGGCTAATGTCGGCGTAAGCTCGCGTAGGAGTTTCTAACTACAATAGTTAGTGCCACGTGCATTGTATTTATGAGGATATTAACGACTAGTTTAAATGTCAGCCTTGTTAGGCAAGTAATAGTTTTTAATAAGTAGGAGATACCCTGAAGGTAACAAGGACCTGAAACTGAAACTTCAGAAAGATTTTCAACCACAGCACTAATATTAATATGTTAAAGTTTAACTCACCGTTTATTTAAACCAAGAGTTTACCTTATTCAGAGGCAGTGGAAGGAGAAGGAGCTCGTGGATTGACTAATAGTGGTAGCACATGTAAAGGTAACATGATATTTCTCCTCTTAGCTTGAAGTGTAAGATCTTGGAGCCCGTACTAAATTGGTTATATAATATTATGTTCAATTGACAAAGAATATTTATTCTTTCGCAATATTTTGTATTATTTTACTTGATATAAAAATTTGGTGTAGCAATAACTTCACTTACCTGATATATTGTCAAAAATAAACATTGTATGATTTATTATTTGAAAACTACTCTCTACTTTACTCATGTGCATCACATGAGTTTCTCATCAGCTCTTCTCAATGAATTATTGATTGATTTTAATATAAACCTAAATAGTTCTACTAAATTCATCTAAGCTTCGTATATTATAATACGATTTTTGTTTATTTGTTTTAATTTATTTAATTCTTTGGATTATTTTTATTTGCTCTGTAATTATATTGTTTGTTAACGTGTTCAAGCTCTTCTTCTTCTTGGGGTTTATGTATGGATTGGCGGCAAAAATATTGTACAAATAAATTGGCATAATAAAAAATCTAAAGGCGTTTGGCGTTGTTCGCCTCTGTAATCGCATCAAGAACACCTAATAACCTCTTAATACCTACTGATAGAGCGATAATGTTTTATTAATTCTGGACACTATCATAAATTATAAATTTGATTTCATTTATAACACAATTCGAACTAAATATCAACAGGTCAGGTGTTAACTACGAATTGTTTCCCGGCACGTGTACGTAGATACATATTTACGAGCTATGCACAATACGAGTATAAGGGTCAGCACAAACGAGCCACCAGAAGACGACAATTGTGGTTAGCAACTAGAAGTTAACAATATATTTCATGCAATTGGTAGGGACTCGATGCATAGAGAGTGGGGCACACTCGCGACGTTTCAGCCACACGTGAATGAGTGGCCGGGAAATGCCATCGGTGGCGATCACTGCACACGGCAGCAGCTGGATTGTTTAAATTTTAGCGACCTCCGATCATCTTCGTTTGCACGGTTTCAATGGACGGGATCCGCGACATCCACTGGTGGTAGAGATCGGTGTCCCGTTTGCGCGAAGTCAATGCCCCGACTTGTTTAAATGTAAGCCTCATTATGGAAGGCTTCGCGTTAAATAACTGCAAGTTGCATGCATGAAAGAGAACGTGGAGCGCTCAAAAATCTATTAGCAACACTCTTATGGGTGAAACTAAAAGATAATTCAATTTATCTTTAAGATTTTCGCGTTGCGTGATTGACTAAATTCTAACGGGAATTACGTTTCGGTAAACTGGCCGTGTGGTCGAAAGCAAACTTAGTTTGATATACATTTCAATTTATACTAACTAAAATGTATGGTTCCTTCATGTTAGCCCCTATCCGGTATAGTATCCCGAATTGGTCAAGTAAAATGTACTGTGCTGGTACTGCTCTTTATAATATTAAAGGTATTTTATATTATTATTATTTATACGTGAAAACACCCATTCAACTATCATACAAGTTATAGGTTTTTTTGCTGGCGCAAAAAACATACCCGTAAAGTAATCGTTAGTGTTTAATTAATTTATAAATTCTTATTTATTTTATGAATAAAGACTTCAATGAGGGTTTAATTTTCAACGGCACGGTTTCCGAAATATTAATTACTATAAATTCAATAGAGAATTGTCCCACGTGGCAAGAGAAATCACAACAGTAGCGCTGTGGTCAGTACAAAGGTGACCACATATTCCACTTCACAATACATGTAAAATAAAACAATATCAAAATTGTTAACGTAATAACATGCACCAAGAAAAATAGGCACTGTCTCGAATAAAAAAATAAAGCAGCATACTGTTTTAACTTTGAAATTGCGCTGTAAATAATTTATAAGTGAAAAATTTAATATATTAGTACTTAAATTACTTTGAAATAAAACTTAAGAAAAATTTAAAGCTCAGACAGCTTTAGGCAAGTTGTTTTAACTTTGAAGAGTTAACATGAATCAAACGCTGTTAAGAGAAGGTATTATAAAGTCATGGGCTTATATTATCAGGGAGATTATCACGCTCACCTTAAGGCAGTAGGTGTTTGAGAAATCTAATAACAGCCCGTTTTATATGCGGTGTATATCATTCCTTATTAATTTATCTTTTGTGGGAGGTGATAACATTAAAGAGCAGAATTACGAGTAGACCATTACTATAGCGATACGCTGTCTGATACATTTTTATGAGTAACAACGAATTTTAAGATGTAATAAACACATTATATTAATTAAGAAGTTATTATTAACAAAATATTTGTAACATTTCTTAGAATTTCAGATTATTTATTTCGGTCATATTAAAGTTCTTGTGAAAGACTGCCTTTCCGTGTAATTTGTTTGTTTAAAAAATGTACGAATAAAAAAACTTGAATTGCCATATTAAAGCTTGCCGTTTAACCTGTGTTTTATATTTACGTGTTAATGGCTCGAGCACGTGTAATGGTAAACGGGTTACTTTAAACTGTAGTAAAAAATAAAACAAGCTCCGGCAAGGAGCATGTTGAAATGTGGAATAAGGGCTGCCTCGTGACCTTTATTTATGCTGATACTTATAGTTTCCTCATATAGTGAGTCAACATAAATAAAATTACCCTTTTTTTCATTCGACGGCTAAGTTAAATTTATGTAATGTGTGAAGAGGATGGCTTAAAACTTACAGATATCACGGATAATAATAATATAATTTATAATATACACGGAACACAATCTTGTCTAGATTCACTGTCTTATTTGGGGTGCATGAAAGGAGCCTCCCCGAGTGACGTACACAACAATTCCCTACGTCCGGCGCACCCTGGGCAATTTGCGAGTTCTTAAAAGCGAATTGGCTAATCCTTTCACCACGATGGCAAGTCAAAACCTTGACCACCTTACTGACTGTCCAAAATGCCCTACTACCTGCACAAGAGAGGCGTTCATAAACACCGACGAGAGCGCCATAACAGTTTCCGCTTATTGGACCAATAAAATTTGACTCGGTCTCTGTCTTATTTCTTTAATTATTTTATTAACGCAATAAATATTGGTATTGTAATAAAATTAATTATTTTAAATCGAATCTACGATGAATGTAACCGCTGGTCGGGCCTTGACGAGTGCTTTGGACCAAAAGAGTTTTTTTTTCTGATTTAGTTATCCTGATTGTTTTTTTTTAAAAGACGCCCGCACTAGGAATAACTCCTGTGTCGCGGGGGTGTTCACAAACATACATTTCACACACACAAAGCACACCCAGAGTCAGAACAAATCTTTGCGAATCACCCAAAGATTTGTCCCATGTGAGGATCGAACCCACAACAACAGCGTAGTTGAAAGCGGCGAGGCGACCGCTTTAACCGCTACGCCAACCGTTATCCTCTGGGTAATATAGGCGTGATGTTATGTTATGTATGTTAGGCACCGCAACTGACCGCAAGTCATAACAGGTAGGATGCACAGACTTTCGTCTTCAGGCAATTCGGTATATTGATTTAAGCTGCCTAACCCAACTGGATCTGTAGATCGATTTTTTTCTCGAAGTTATTCCTACCAAGCTTGATGACTAGTTATTCTAGTAAGTTATACTCTTGAACAACTTCAAGCTCGGATTAAAATTTACAAAAGTAAATATTAAATTATACTAAAACCAAAATCATCCCTAACTATGTACAGCTGAAAGAGAAATATAAAAAATTATGTGTCAAAAAATACTTACGTATCAATGTCAAATGCGGGTGACGTGCCCAGAAGGCTGGCGGTATTGCCGCGTTTGTTTGCAATGCTCAACCTTTGAACAAAGTAAAAACCAGCCTTTTGGTCACGTGAAGGTCGATCAGTCGTTTTGATATCTCTTTAAAAAGAGAATGGGCTCTCGCACTTCGGCAAGCTTGGATCCTCCGGCATATATTGGTCCCGGAATGACATGTTCATTGAACGTGACTTTAGTTTTATCTCAATTCATGCCAAGACCGACCCATCGATGGCCCAATCTAGGTCAATCAGCATCCGCTTAACTGCTCCAGCGACTTCGCTACTATGACGATGTCGTCGGCAAACCGAAGGTGCGAGATGTACTTACCGTTTTCATTTATGCCCCCGTGGATATGCGTGTATCTTCCTAAACGGTGTCCAATGCGCGGTGATTCGTAGAAGTCACGTTGTTGGGCCCGTAGCGCTTACGAGGCAAGTTGCCCTCGTAACAAAATATTGCCTTGATTTGTGAAATGCTATACATTTCACACAAAAATAAGGAAGCCCATTCCTATTCACAAACTTTTTGTAAATAGGGCTTCCTTATTTTTGTTGCCCCGGTGTTATTGTTTCCACGTCTAATTATACGCATAAAATTTAATAATAAAAAAATGTAGCACGATGACGTAGATGTCGCTTACGTAGGTAGGTTGTGTATGCACGTGTTTGTATTCGAGAGTCAACAAAACATGTCAGGGAAAAAAAACATAAGCATTCCGGGCAAAGGGCAACCGCTCGATGAGACAATAGAGTTGTCAGGATGTGATGGACCTGTTGGTCAGTGTTGGTATTCATTCCTTTACATATTTGTATTTAATCATGCAAAGTGCTAGCCAAACTGTCCCTAGGTTAATCTTTCTGCCAGATTTTCTGGATATAGAATGTAGGCAACCATATAAGCAACTAATTATCTGGTTTTAATGTGCCAATAGAGTAATTGAACAGTTTTTGAAGCAATATGATATTTTTGATGATATCATAGAGACTATATTTTAGATAAAATTATTAAAGAGAAGACTTCTTAAACCTATCGTTAAATTATCATAAAACGAACGAAAATATCAGCCCGTCGCAGATGATTGTGTAAATTTGTGATTTGTGTAAAATGAAAATTGCTATAGGCCATGAACATTTTTAATTGTATACGGAGATAAATTCTAAAAACGTCATAGCCTACAACGATTTCTTTATAATTAAACACCCATATTATTTTCATACACATAAATTTGCGAACTGTGAACCTGACTACTCAACTTCTGTGATATTTTCTGTGAAATTTCCAGTCGCACTGTTTTAGTTACTAACTACTTGACACACAAACTGATTTGAATCGAATAATTATTGAAATTTATTCAGTAGTTGTCCCTGGGAACGTAGGTTGGCATTTCAGCGCCATATGTGGTGACGTACTTACTCGGTTCATTGAATACATATTTAATTATACACAAACATAACTTTGGTATCCATGGACTGCGAAATGCATATTCAAAGGCTGATCTGCTGACAGGACAGCGATATTTTATATTATTGTAAAACGATCTTTACTTTGACCAGCATAATAACGACAGCAGAGTCATTAAAAGCTTTATATTATTATCTACTGTGTAAATACTTTACTTTAATCTATGTATTAGTATATTTGTTACCATATTTATGTATTCAAATTCTCTATGTGTGAAGCGGCCGTGGAGCAATGGATAAGGCATCGGTCTTACGATCGAGAGGTCGTGGGTTCGAATCCTGGCCATTACACAACGGACGTGAACTTCCTCCCAACACAAGCAAATTAAGCTTAGCTGGAGGGGGTTAACAAGAATACTAGTAATTTGTATTTGCAAATTACCAGTAAGCTTTTTTTTTAAAAAAATAAAATAAAAAAATTGTACATGCTTAAGCCTATGTTGTCCCTTCGCGCGAAAAGATTCAATATAACTATTAAATATCTACCCGATGTCGTTTGAAGCAAAACTGTTAGCTGCTTCCGTGTTCCCTATGACTATACCTATTATAAAGCAAGGTTGAAAGTGCCTTTGCAAGTGTTTGCGGATGGCCTTAAACAGTACTCTATTACAGAAATAGTTAAAAAAATAAACAAAATACATACAGATTGGCTCAATTCACCTGGGAGATGTAGGAATAGTTACATACATACATTTATGTACGTACAACATACCCGCAATCTTTAATCGCCGTAAAAGCGGGGTGCTTTTATTGCACACTTCCTTTTATCTGTAAGCTCATTCAGTCTATAGAACTATAACTATTCCTGGGACTATTACTCTGATGATGTGATTGAATACTTCAATGTACGCCACGCTGAGTTTATAATTATTTCTAACATTAACAATCATCGCAGTTTTTCATACAAGAAGATAAAACTGAAGAAATAGTGAGAACGCGCGTATCCTGTCTTTTATCCCAACCATATACACCTATCCACCGTTGAACTGTGGCACCATTGATATCACGTCATTGACATCCACGACGCGTGGCCCGCTAACTCATTTTCAATTTGGAAAATACGGTAAAACATGATATGATGCACTTCCTCTTGAGATCAGGATGTGCACCACCCGGGACACATTCAAAACTAGAGTACGTCATCTTCTCCAAGGTGAAACGACAGCAGAGTCATTAAAAGCTTAATATTATTGTCTACTGTGTAAATTTTATAATATATATTATTTTAATCTATGTATAAATTCTCTATGTGTGAACTCACATTTTTAGCAAATTATTGTAATTATATGAGTCCGCCGTTGTACTATTTTTTTCAGTGCAAAAAGTTGTAAATAAATAATATGATTTGCCGTAGAGCAAATTGCGCAAGCGCACGACTTGCACTCAGTTGCACTTGACCAGTTGTTTTACTTTTAGCGACAGATTAAATTTTTTACGGTTTTAAATGTTTGGTTGCAAGGTTATACTAGACAAGTTTTTATTATTTGCAGTTGCAATTTTGTAATTATTTAGGAAATGCGTTTATAGATAGGTATTGATTTCTTAGTAATAGCTTTTAATTAAATTAAAAACGTGGGTTGTGAAATTCCTGTGAAATAACCGTCTAAAATAAGATTTTGATAATACCGCCAAGACTGATTGTTGCTTTAGTTATTTTGAGCCTGTTTTTTTAATTTTGCAATGGAGCAATGAATAAAATATGTACTGATTATAGTCAAGTGAAAATATATGTTGGGACATTTTTTGTTACAGTGATGGAGTCTGCTCATCATGAAAAGAAGTCCGTGAACATCCGTCACCCACATTGCGAAGGAATAATAAAATTGATTTTATTTTAAACGTATGAAGAAAATATCCACATGAGCGAGAACAATATAATTTAACAAAAAAGCACTGACTCAATTACAGAAAATGCACTAAAAAGTAAGAAATACACAAGTAATATTCAACGTCACGCCTCATCTGTGTATAACTTGAAAGAATACAGTTAACGGCCTTACGGTGTCTATCCCCGTACTCCTAACCGTTGAGGACTTGTATCTGCCAGCATCTGCTCAGCAATATGAAATGCTGACTGCTAGATGCAAATATCCTAGTAGTTTTAGGTAATGTACGAAAAACAATATGGAAGCCTTTAAAATTTGGGGGTTGCCCTCGATTTCTCTAGGATCCCATCATCAGATCTCTATTCTACAGGCTATACACAATTATGAAATGTGGTGACAGTACAATAAATTTTCACTCCGAAAACGCCACGCAACACATTATTATATAATTAGAAATAACATTCTATTGTATAACTTGTTGCATGAACAGAAAACTTTTGTAGCAATTGAATTGCTTCGGAGCGTTAACACAATGGGCTATCTTTGTGGTGTTTTGGTACATAATACATTGTAATGCTTATACAATATGCGTAATTCGTGGCAATGTTCGCATGCAACACTTCCCCGCGTGTTATCACAGGTGCGGTTTGCATAATTTGTATATCTAGGTACCCGTCTTATGAATTTCCTACTCAAATCTGTCAGAGTAACAATTAGCATTTAAATAGGAAACACACACACTAGTCTATTATTCAAGTAACAACTATTAAGTATAGCAGCTTACAGGCATACAAATACGCCCAGCAATTAGTTTCATACATTTGATATTTGTGTACGAACCCTAAAGTTAATATTTAATTATTCGAGGAAGACTCATTCCATTTATTTCACTCAATTAGTTTGCGACCGGAACAGTCGTTATACTCGCCTTAGCTATACTAATCTGCTTAAATATATTTAAGGGATAGCATTTCGTATGGCTACACTGAAATTGTATGTGTACTTTTTAGATAGTTTCCTGTGCAATGGTTAACCCTGACGCCTGTGAAAAAAACTTCGGCAAATCAGATGAATAACAAATCAAGTCTTACACCTCCAAATATTAGTGATAGAGTCATTTTAAAGAACATATTACGTAATCAAATAATTAATAGAAAGAGAATACATCAATACTCTATATTATGACATATGTTAAAAAATTGTTGGTTACTTTACGCTAAGCCTCGCGTGCCCGGATATGGCGGCACAAATACTTTATCACAGCTACTAATACTTTTTTTTTTCGTTTCGTGTAAATTGCACTTGTCATCGTCAATTATTTCATTTTGCTATCTGATGAAACTACTATTACAAATCACTTCGCTTCGAGTTTTTTTTTTAATTAAGCTATTGTAAACAATTGCAGACTTAGGCTATTAAAACGGCTGTTTTGGTATTTTAGTTAAAGGAGATAGACTATTTTTGTATGGAATCTAGTCCCACCATGCAATAGATAAATGTCATATATCATTGGATAGCCATTTTTGAGCTAAACAGACATGACTATGACGTCAGCTTTAAATGTTAGTCCGTTTTGATATTTCCGTTAGTAGTATCTACTTTAAACAATACTGCCTTGCTCTTGCCGGTTACCACGTTGTTTTCAACAGCTTGGAGCCTTTTCTAGTAATTTACTTATTGATTTAAAAATAAATATTTTTAAATAAATAAGTGTTTAAAAAAAAAAAAAAAAAATCCAATCTTTAATTCCAGAGATACGTTAAAATTAACAACAACGCAGTTTAAGTATATCAGTTGAAGCAATATATTTGAACCGACTAACATTCAAAACTTGGTGCTATAATAAAGTTGGATAGCTATTATTGAGCTATATTAGCTATCCGACGATGTATCACATGTATTTATTGAAGAGTAGGACCACAAAGGTCTTTGTCTTTTTTCTAATTTAGAGTAACGAAAAAATTAGTATTTTTTAGTTAACTCGGTTGACTTACCAAAGAATCAATCTGTTTTGTTGGCCCGTCTGACTCTTCGCGTGCGAAATAATATTATCAACATCTATTGAGGTAGGTGAAAAGTCCATTCATATCTTTATACGGATTGCGATGCAAATCTTAATCGAGATTAACTTAACTGAACTAGTTCAAATTATGAAAAATATATTTATTATGTCATCATAGCAGCTGATTGAAAATATATATTAATCACAGTAAAATCTCTGTTGAGTACAGCTAAAGATGTCTAGCTGTAACAAGTGAGTTTTCTTGTAATATCTTTTCGTTAGTTAGACGACTACCAAACCCATTGAGACAGTGTTACCAGTGTTGTGTTGCTTTTTACAACACCATTATCATTATATTATGACGGTGTTGAAATACAGATCAATAGCTACCATTTTTTAGTTGCATAAGTGACGAACGACCCGAATCACTGTTAGAAAAAAATAATGGTAAAACGTTACATTTTGTTTGCTTAGTCAATTAATGACGGTAGACACAAATATTCTCAACAAATTTCATCAACATGTTATTATACTCAAGACAACTTCTAAGAAAGATGGTAAAATTCATGGAAACAGAAATTACGGGCACAGCTAAGTTTTTGTCATCCTACGCATGTATATTCTAAGCAAAGGTCATTATTTTCCTAAATAAAAATATTTCACAACCAGAATACTCCTCATTGTTGCTCTTTTTCGCAGAGCTCGTTTTCACCATGTTAAAAATTTCACAAATACCTTGGGTGCAAAATAAAAACGATTAAACTAGTGAAGTGTTAGCATCGGCCATAATAGTCAATGATTTATTGAAAAACATCACTATTGTTGCCATCTTCTTGGCCATGGCATCTTATTACTTAATCGCTTTGAAATTACTTCTATTTTTAAATTGAATTATTTTAATTTTTACCAAAGAAAGAGTAAAAAATTAAAACAAGCAAATTCGGTTACTCACACATTCAGTTACTCTTCAGCAAGTAAAATTGATCGGGTGGGAAGTTTTTTCAATACAACTTAGATTTAATAATTACTTTTTGTAACTACTGTGGTAGTTCTGGGCTATGTTTATTTTGTTCTTAAAAAAATATTATACACAGTTACATGATAATGTATTTTTCACCGCAGCAGCTCAAAAAGGCCTTCTTTGTTGTGTAAACAGTGAGCAAAACACAATTCTGCTTCGAGCGTGAGGAAAAATTACTTCGAAATTTGAAAGAAATTGATGTCATTTCAGCGTGCGCAAGGTCTAACAAGCTTAGCGAAAATATTTTCGACAGTTTATACTATAGAATCTTTTACTTATCGGGACTCAAAATTTGCACTTGAAGCAAATACGTACTTTGCTCTCTTGTTGCACAAATAACTATTTCACCTTACCAGCTCAAAAAAGCGTTCAATGTTGTGTAAAAAGTGTGAGCAAAACTTTGCTTCGAGACATTTTCCTTTGTTTTCGCCTTTCCAAGCTGCTGAGGAGGAAAGTTGTATGTGCGTCAGGACATTCAAGTGAGTTTTTAATGCTTAATCAACATAAAATTACATTGTAGCAAACCATTTATAGGTAAAAAATAGTTGTGCCCGTATCGTGGGTGGTACAGTGAGTGGGAATCAAACCCACGACTTTTTCAAATTAGACACATTTGAACTGTGGCCAATTATTTTATATTATTGGCAGAACAACGGCAGGTTATATAATTTAATGTTTTTTTAATTCTATGTAACATAACGCTAATTACACGTTTTTGCTGATAAATATATATAATTAAAAATAAAAATGACTTTTATTATAAATATGTTTGCACCATAGAAATATATACTAGTTTGCACACATTTTAATAGCAGCAGGTACTTGACTTTACTAGAAAATGTATGCAGAATATGGTAATTTGGCAAATTTTACTACAAAATTGCAACATTGTTAACTTTATCAATGAAAAAGAAAGTATAAAACTCTAACCTTTAAAAATATTCAAGGTTCAGAACATGCGTAGATACAGAAAACTCATATTACGTTTACAACCTTGCATTTTAATATTACATTTATAACAAAATATTTTGAAACAATCAAAATATTTTGTTTACTTCTACAAAAGGAATTTAAAATCATTTGCAATATTTGTAAGAAACATTAAGAGCGTGTATTCCTTTTCAAAATGTAACTGTCAATTTTTGTAGTGTTTTGGGAATATTTCGTAAAAACTGAATGAAAGTATGATTTTATTCAACTAACTTTTTAGAATGCAAGTTTTGAAAGGTAAATATAACAATTTCATTCGTAAAATACAGCATAATTTTGTAATTTATCAACTTAACAGTTAATACTCTTTCAACTGATAAAATAGAAACGTATGCTTTAGTTATTAAATATAATTGTCATATTTACCTTTTAAAGCCCACATTCTAAAAAGTTAGTTGAATAAAATCATACTTTCATTCAGTTTTTACGAAATATTCCCAAAACACTACAAAAATTGACAGTTACATTTTGAAAAGGAATACACGCTCTTAAGTTCACGGGTTGAAGTTGTAATTACCCCCGTATTTCACGATCTGTTTCATTACATTAGGTATATAAGGTGGATGCGACATTTATTGAAACTATAATTTTAGACGAGGTTACTGTTGTTTTTACATTTCCACCAACCAATTGTGTCAAAGAGTTATCAGACCTCATTTGTAGGTGGTTCAATTTTCTTTTTGATTTTGGCTCTGAGAAATAACTAACTGTTTTTCTAAGGTGATTTACCTATACGAAGGAAAATATACAATTACATTGAACCTTATATTTTTCAAATTCATTCTGTCAATCTGTTATCTTAACTATAATCACATTTCATACAACCGTGTTATCAACAATCACAAATAGGAAATTAAGGCTTTAATTTCTCAAAATTGATGGCCTAAAACATCATATTTCTACCATTCAGTAGCTGTCACAGTTTAATATTAATTTTGAGAGCTCGTAGCTGGTGCACTATCTAGATCTCGAGGGAAAACGTCTCATAAATACAAGCATCAAAAAGATACATATGTTTGTATTAGTGAATTAAGTTAGTGTGTGTTAGGCATGTGTGTGTGTGTTGGTCGTCGACGCCTGACGACCGGTAACTAGTAGTTTCCGTTTCCACACCTATCGGACAGCTCGAACTTGAAATGATTGGTCTACTTTTTTCCACTAACCCGCTGAGTTTAATGCAATATTGTCAACAATTTAATTAAGCACAGTCGTTCTATTACAATTTAACCACATAGTTGTTAAGAATGATCCAGCTAAAATTTATTACATGCCAAACTTCGAATCGATATATATAGATAATACAATATCCAGTGTAAGTAGTACACTGGATATTGTATTGGTCTTCGTTATAATTATGAGTAAAATATGAGTTGTTTAATAATAAATATTAATAATTTAAGAGTACACGTATAATCAAAATATATAACGTTTTTTCAGTACTAACGAACTAACTTTATCAAATTTATTTCTTATCAATTTTTTTTTGTCAAAATGTCGAAATACTGATGATGTGTGAATAAAAAATATTTTTGTCTGTATTTCTGTCTGTCTGTATCTTGAACACTTTTACCGCCGAAAGAACTGCACAGATTCCAATGTAACTTGAAATGTTTTAACATCTTAGCAAACTTTTATTCTGAAATTAACCACGCGGGCGTAACCGCGGGTGAAAGTTAGTTTGTTTCTTTGAATACGCTGATCTCGGGAAGTATTACTCAGATTTGCACATTTTTTATTGTTGGTTAGCCTAGTCATTATTATTGACAGTGACGGTGCTTTGTTTAAAATATATAAAATAATAAAATCAGACTATTACAGGTTTGCTTTTTCTACAGGGTCAGTCATTCTTATCTTTATTGTTCATGAATGATTCGTTGATTACATGAAGGGTATTTTTACATCCTAATTTATATGAATTGTGACTCCAGAGTCGATGGAGAGTAGAACGTTTATTTTAAGAAAAACTTGCGCTTGCTTACTATTTATAAGCAAGTACTACTATTTTAGAGCTTTCATTTCACAAGTTAAACTGCAGTACGAAGTTTTCTCTTCTCGTATTAATAACAACGTACATAGTGTTCTCATCCTGTGAGTATTTTGTTCAAGAATGCTTGAAATCTCAAGCGTATAAGCTGACGTGTATTTTAAGAGAACAAAATAAAACGGCTGATCATAATATTATTTTTTAAGTACGTGAAACTAATGTAAAATATAATATCAGCTCAATTGTCATGCGAGGCCATATCATGCCATACACATTTTAATGCCAGTCAATGGTACTATTTTATTTAAGCATTTTTGTGTCAATTTTGATATTTCATCGCACAAAAAACTATCAGTTACCAGTTCAGAATCGCAATTGGTCGCAGTAAAAACGGTAATGGTGTGGCCCCTGAACTACACAATAAAAAATACGCAATAAAAAGGTATTTTTGTCAAACAAAAGTTGTCAAATAATAACATAACATCACGCCTATATTACCGAGAAGGGTGTGGTAGATGTGTACAACACCCACACTTTACCTGTTATGTTTTGGCCCCATGGAATAGAGGGGATAGCCCCTGGGCACAATTCCAACTCCGTGCTATTTTAAATTTCTTGCCGGAAAGTTCACAAATAACACTTTGCCTGACCCGGGAATCGACCCGAGACTTCGCGGTGAGAGGCACATACGCTAACCACTAGACCATCGAAGCAGTTGTTAAAATCGAATAATAATGCTATTTGCCACATCATTGCGTCTTGCACAGTTAATTATATAATGCAGACATTTAAACTGTTTATTTTATACTTCCTTTGTCGAAAGCGAAAGTTAATTCACAGCTGGTAAATGAGTAATTTAAATAAAGTTTAATGTTTGTACGTGCGAGTCCTGATTGTCAAATAGTTACATAAGGTCGTTTCCTCTTGCGTCTGTACAAGCAGTGCGGTATTGGTATTCCTGTGCTACATACCGAAAACAAACCGGCCAAGTGCGTGTCGGACCACGCGCGGTATGGTGCCGTGGACAGCATAACTACGACATCATTATGGACTCAAAGCAGGTTTAATATCTATATTGAACATTAACAACTTCATATAAGTCATTACTTTCAAAGGTTTTTGTATTAAAAAAATCCTCTCCAACTTTACATGTAGAGGAGGTACCCGAAAAGAAAAATGTTTTAATGTTTTATTCTACCACTTTTTTGAATAATAATGCTATTTGCCACATCATTGCGTCTTGCACAGTTAATTATATAATGCAGACATTTAAACTGTTTATTTTATACTTCCTTTGTCGAAAGCGAAAGTTAATTCACAGCTGGTAAATGAGTAATTTAAATAAAGTTTAATGTTTGTACGTGCGAGTCCTGATTGTCAAAGAGTTACATAAGGTCGTTTCCTCTTGCGTCTGTACAAGCAGTGCGGTATTGGTATTCCTGTGCTACATACCGAAAACAAACCGGCCAAGTGCGTGTCGGACCACGCGCGGTATGGTGCCGTGGACAGCATAACTACGACATCATTATGGACTCAAAGCAGGTTTAATATCTATATTGAACATTAACAACTTCATATAAGTCATTACTTTCAAAGGTTTTTGTATTAAAAAAATCCTCTCCAACTTTACATGTAGAGGAGGTACCCGAAAAGAAAAATGTTTTAATGTTTTATTCTACCACTTTTTTGACATCGTTAACATTCATACCGATGCAATTCAGCTTTTTAGCACTGACGCTGTTGACGCTATGCTACAGACAGACAGACAGACGGACATGGCGAAAATATAAGGGTTCTCTGTAGATACTATGGAGAACCCTAAAAACGAGCGCGTACATTTTGAAATAAAGACGCTCGTTTTTGTTTCTGGTATATCGTAGTACACTACTGATATCGCACCGTTCTGCGCTCTTGTACCGTGGTATAAGAAAACGGCCCAAGAGTGCGGCTGGCAAAACAGGAGTGCTTAATAATACAATCACGTCACTGAGCCTTGTACAATGCTGTAACACGATTGCACAAAATATCACTGACAAGAAACTAAAGTAACCCAAAAATACAACCGTAACCAATAATAAGATGGTATAACTCTTATAAACGAGATTGAAGGTAAGTCCGAATATCTCTTTGATAAAAATGGAAAAGTGAAGTTACTGTTGTTAATTTATATATTTGTTATTTAAATAGACTTTATTGCCGATTCAAAAAAGAAGGAGGATGTATTCGGTGAGTATTATTTTTTGTTTGTCCGTTCTATCCGTCAATTATAAACTGATTAAGAGAATATCTTTTTGTATGAGTGATTACGAATGGTTGCAAATTGCTCCCATTGGCTTCAAGTTAGGATCTGATGAAGGATCCCAGTAAATTGGGGGAACCCTAAAACTTTATAAGCTCTTACCATAGTTTTTGTTAATTTTTTACAGTTATTTGGATATTTGCATATAGCAATCAGCATTTCCTTAAGCTGAGCTGACGATGGAAGGTACAGACTCGTAATGGTTAGGATTAAGGGCATAATTCTTTAGGTGAATTATTTCAAGCTCAATTTAGATAATTCAATGACTAAAGTACTATTGTAAGGCATGCTGATAGTCATCATTTCATGTAAATCTAACATTTACTTTTCCTCGGTTTTGGTTTATTAAGTTTCTTTTATGTTGCTAAGCTGATGATGGCAGGTACATCTCTTCAACGGTTGAAAATATTTGGATAATTCTTCAAACATTGGTTCGCTAAGACCGTTAGCTGTATTCTTTATAGTAAAACTTAGATCAGGCGGCGTTGATAATGACCTACACGAAACGAAAAATAAGAAGAAAAAGGTGAGAAAATAAGGCTATTAGCCTTAAATGAAAACGTTTTAACGGCAAAAATATTACACTAAAAAGAAAAACGAAAATTTAAAAAGATTGAATATCATGAAATAACGTAAAAAGTCAGATAGAAATAATGCAAACAAAAAGTCATAATAATGATAAAATAAAACAATAACAAATTCAATGCAACAAACTACCGCAAATATCCGTTCTGTTAATGTCCATCCTAAGGTTGCCTGAAAGAGTTCGCGTCAAGCAATAAGGCCTCTCTTTGTACGTTATAGTTTTAAGTACCTTTTTCTTTATGTGTTTGTTACAATTTTGATGTGCAAATAAAGTTTTCTCTATCTATCTATCTGACTAAAAGAAAATGTTACTTAAGTGGTTAAGTTACCATTTCATCTGCTAGTATCACAATACTACATGCAGCGGGTACTTATTACGTTAGTCTTAATCGGATAAGTATGAATGGTTTATCTGGTCACTTCAGGCAATTCCCAGTCACACGACACTACTTGGAATACTACACTAGGAAAGGACATGAAAGGAGCCTCCCCGAGTGACGTACACAAGAACTTCCAACGTCCGGCGCATCCTGGGCAATTCGCGAGTCCTAAAAGCGAATTGGCTAATCCTTTCACCACGATGGCAAGTCAAAACATTGACTATATTACTGACTCTCCAAAATGCCCTTCCACCTGCACAAGAGAGGCGCTCATGAACGCCGACGAGAGCGCCATAACAGTGCCCACTTATTGGGTCAATAAAATTTGACTCAGCCATCGACACGACGAAGAAGAAGAAGAACTACACTAGCAATGTCAACCACTCCAGTATAATTAATTTAGCTAACTTTGACTTTGAAGCAGTAAGCAAGGAGGAGCCCATTGCAGGAGTGGGTTCAATATGCCATCAAATGAATGTCAAGTCCAACCCTTTATGTAATTAAGTTTTAAAGGAATGCAGTGACACGAAAAAGGAACGACTGCCATAGATGGTCTAATGGCAAACCGAGACCGACGACTTAACGTGCTCGTTATGTTATAAATGGTCACCCATCCATGGCCGACCGCGGTTAGCGTTGCTTAACCTACAAGATCGATCGTCCGCGCGGCTTCGACTTAGATCAACATTAAATGTTTATCTAAGGAGTAATTTAACAGTCGTGATTTGGGATCGAACCCGTGACATTCGATCAAATACTAGATATTGCACTACAGTGTCGCCTATCAATGCCATTAGTAAGTACAGTGACTAATTAATTATTAACGGCTGAAGTTCATTGTTTCGCGATGTCCAAGTCGATGATCCATCAGTCATGGTTAGGTAAAACACTTACAAAATTTCTGACACAATCCTTCATTGTTTTACTTGACACTTAGAGCACTCACTCGTATAAAATTACGTTTACTTGAGAAATACCACACTATAATATTCACTTTATTATTTTTATAACTATTAAAAACAAACCCTTGTAGGTTATGTATGGCAACATTTTATTACATAATTTATAACGAAATTGTACTACTACTTACTAATAAATCACAGATTAAAAATCAGGTATATTTAATTTTTTTAACCAACTGTTACTGTCTTTCGCTGGTTCAGCTTTCGTTCCATTCATTCCAAGGCCAAACGGGATTGCGCTTGTTGTACGCAAATAAAACAGCCCCCGGGTATTTGACGGTGAACCATACCCGAGTACAGCGTATAGGTCTTTTTCACAAGCGTTTGCTTCAAAATGTTTCCAACTTTGACACCGAATGGCCACAAAGGATTTTGGTGTTTTTAAACTCTCGATATACACTTGTGCCGCTCGAAGATGACTGCAAGATGGCATGATGCATCCAGGTTGATTAGGTCCTCCACCGTTAATATAGAAATCAGCATGTCCTAAAGGTTCAATCACTCCTTGAATTAGTCGATTTGAATGCAAAACATCAACATAAGCAGCATCTGTCTTATCTAGTCTTTGAGTGCTATATGCATAAGAAAAACACGGACCAGCAGGGTCCAAACCAGTTATATGCCCCAAGTTGTGCTCTTTATACTGATGAAAGTACTTGCCAGCCCAACCGGCGGCATGCGCTCCGAGACTTATTCCCAGCAGATGAAAATCTTCTGCATTTGCTCCAAAATTTTCAAGGTTTGCTAAAAGATTTGCAAGTCTTTTCCCTATGAGACGAGCGTTGTGTGCAGACAAAATGTATCCTTGTTTGTTCATCTCCTCAGCGTCGACTAGGAACACATTAAATATCTTCTTATCGTTGTACGCACGAGCCAAATCCAACGGCACTGCAGATTGTGAATTGTCTTTGTATCCGTGAATAATAATTTTTGTTTGTTTAGTAATGTCGAAAATGCCTGGTTTTGTAAGCCCTGCGTACGCTTCATTGATCGGAAACTCTCGGATCATGTTGCCGTCTAATTGTATGATTTTCATAGTCTTGATAATATCACTTTGGTCTGTAGCCACATTGTACCGCAAGTCCATAATGGCTCTACCTGTAAAAATGAAGAGCACATTTAATAAACTAAAAGCGTACCGGGCGCAAAATTGTTATCGTATTAATTAACATAACAACGCATAAATTATACGGTACAGGTGAAGGACATCATAACACTCACATGCGCCGGATAATTTTGCGTAGACGGACTCGGCGAAGGTAAGGTCAGTCTCCGGTTCGGGTGTGGTGGCGGCGCGGCGGGAGCCGGCCGCGGTCATCGCGAGCGCGCCCGTCAAGCACACGACGAGCAGCACCGGCACTACGGCGCTGGAGCGGTGCATGGCATAGGCCCTCCGCGCTAACACGGTCACTGTGTCACTGTCCGCTAAGAGAGAAAGGTCCGTTTCGCACTGCCTGCCTCCAAGGGGCGATCGCGTTGGAGGGGGTTATCTGGTGCAAATTACGCTTAATGCACTCGCTATCAGAAGGTCACCGCCCGTTTGCGTCATTTTCAATAACATCGAACTGTTTGACAAGCTATTTTTGTTTAAAGTTTAAAAGTTTAAATTGTTAAAAAAGACAGTAAAGTTAGTAGATATACATATAAGTATATTTAAGAGTAAAAAAATATGTTTGTTACTCTGTTGAAGTATACTTATTGATTCCAATAAAGTTTTAAATGCCTAGATTAGTATTGATACTATTTTGAAATTTAAATAAGAAAGGGATAGCGACGGGACGACGAAAAATACGCGCAATCTACGACAAATTTCCCGCTCGTTGCGACGCAATCGCCGCCGTGCCGTCTAGTGGATAAGCTTTCTCATCCGATGCTTCGATTTTAATAAAGCCCGAAGTCGCGGGTTCCATTCTCGATCAGGACAAATACTTTGTGTGCATGAACATGGAGGCTTGTCTTGGGCTGTGTGTTTTTAATAAGTAATAAGTACTCGTATGTATTTACAAAATCAAAGTATATTTATTTTAGTACCCATCATAATTGTATATATCTGATTTTTTTAAGAATACTTATTAATATAACAAACACGAGAGTTTGTGAGTATTGGTGAATGGATGTTTTTTACTGTTTCACGCAAAAAACTACTAGGCAGATATTTAACAAATTTGTCACAAATGTAGCTCATAGTTTGGATTAATATTCGTATAGGCCACTTTATTTTTACGCGGACGGAAGATATACATACATACAAAACGGTATACCTTAAATAAATGATGTAGGTAAAAAAAGTAAATAAAATAATAATGTTTGTGATACAACTATCGAAAAACTCACCCACCTACATATCGATTAACCTACTAAGAAATTATACGGCAAACTTATTAATGACATTTCTTCTTACTTGCTTAGATTATATCTAAGTAATAACCAAACTTTGGCACTTGATATATTCAAAATGAGTAGTTTTATTTGGTCATGCCACTTGAGTACCAAGCTATTACATTAGCATTACGGTCAAGATTCAAACATGTTTATTATAATAACTAAATTAAATTTCATTGGCAAACTATTTCATTAACATATCTTCACGCTGATATTTCAATAAATAGGATTAGCAGAGTTGTATGTCTTCTTCTAAAATTCGAAATAGTGAAGTAGGATTTAATGTCAATGATAGTCATTTTTTTTTATTGTCAATCTAAGAGCATTTTAAGGACACAAGTCGTCGAGATTACCTATGTTATCTTGGTTTACTATGAAGGGTGACAATGACATTTTATTGCAATAAGTATTATAATTTGATTAGTTAAGTTATATTTTAATTTTATGTTTTTTGTATTTTGATGTTTGTTTTGACGTGTTCATGCGCCCCTTGGGGCCCATGGAAATAAATCATTTGATTTCTGATTTCTGATGATAGAGTTCTCGGCAAATAACTTTCGCAGAAGTCTTTCATGTCTTATAGGCTAACTGTATTTTTAACACGCTTATATTAGCTTCACCTGTATGTATGTATGTATGTATGTATATAATGTATGTATGTATGTATGTATGTAACCGACTCCTTTGGACTCGATTTTGACCCACTTTAAACGGACAGATTTCATTAAAATTTTGCACACCTGTCAAAGATTGATGACAATGCAATAATTCGATAAAAAAAATTAAAAAAATTAAAAAAAAAAACAAAAAATAAAAAAAACGCTCATAAAAATAAACCAAACTAAAAAGTAGAAAATAAATGATAGTTTAAAAAAACTAAAAAACAACACAATTATATTTTCACTCTTTAGTTAGAAGTACTTTAAAAGCGTGTTTTTTAGTTTTTTTAAACTATTATTTATTTTGTTCAAGTTATCTTTACACAATTCAAAAATATCTAAATCTCTCGAAGACTTCCTTGACTTGATTAACGTACTTACCACCTGGTAAAGTCTCTTGATGAATAGTTTTACTAGGTTGACCATGACTCGTGGGTTCACTTCGCTTTCTCGATGCTATTGTATTCTTCATCAATAGTTGTGTTTGTCAACTTGAGAATATTTAAGGGTAGACTCTGCACACATATAAAGGTATTGCTGTCTCTATCGGTCTTATATATAAATGTGTGAGTGAAAATACATGTTGATGTTCAGTTGTTACTCAACGGTTCAATACCCAGGATTTGTTGTTTGATAAGTCTGCCGATTTTCAACAAAATTTTGTTGCTATGGTAACAATGGCGAGATTTGTATGTGGAAGAAATATATGCTTTTCGAAGATAATGTGACATGTTTCTATAGATACTAATACTCGGCTTGGCATATATAGCCGATTATTAATTTATAACAGCTCTTGAAAGTATGGGATGATTAGGTACATGATGAAAATCAAAAACAGATTATCAGCCTCACCATTTGAACATTATAACAGTTAATCGTTTTAACATTTACACTTTGTCACAATAGCACAATTTAATACTAGTTCCTTTTTAGACTTAGACTTTGGTACTTTTAACTTATATGCCATGTATACAGCTTAGTCCCTAAACGATTATTTACCTGCAAAATATAATTCAATTATATTTATTAAGAACGAAAAGATTCTGCAGCTAGATCTCGGACTATAACTTGTTGCAGTCGTGAATGTCAAAAAAGGTTCGATGCAGTTCAATGCATACTCTCTGGTCGGTAGACTATATGGTATGTCATATCTTAGCTTGGTTCAGTATCTCACTGGCACCTCCCCCCCACACTTCCGAGTAGCTAACGAATGGTTGCCTCACCCCCCTTCAATGAGTTGAGATAGATATTGTAATTTTATTTAATTTGTAATATGGTATTTGATGAATTAAAATGAGGTACTTTGATGAAAATTATGGATAAAATAGAAAGTACATTATATTTACGAGGGTCCTTCGTTTCGAAAACTTGTAATAATCTGTTGTATAATACTAAAAAAGTCGCATTTGTCAGGCCGTTCAAAACTACGGATGTTTGGATGACTATAATTTTTAAAATAGGCAGACTAAAGATAATTTGAAATCGAAGGAACATAGATAATCATGTTTTAAATTGACTGTGCAAAAATTATAACATTGTGATGAAAAATGTAAAAGATACAACCATACTCATTTTGTATGAGAATTCCATACCGGGAGTTCCCTCTTAACGTTGGCTAATTGAGATCATATCTTTATTTGCTTGGGAATGAATCAAAACTGTATTCATTATAATGTTTTTTGTATTTATATACATTGTAATGTTTTGGTGTCATTGTCCATCAAACAAATGTTTCACTAATTTGACATTGTGAATGCATTTTGTCCTAAAAGTTGACTAAATACTTATACTTTTTTCACTATTTCTGATAAAGTTAAAATAGGCAAATCCAAAATGTTTTTTTTAACAACACGTAAAAATAAGACAAAGCTTTTTGTTAATAATTTATGAAAATAAATACTGTCCTCGGTGTGCTAGCCAATGACGAAAATAAAAATAGAAATTCATTCCATAAGCTAATATTTTATTAAATTTTACAATTATTTACAATAATATAAGTTATATTATTATTTTTTTCCATAAGTATACGATATCAATTAAAATGTTGACTTCTTTATTAATGAATTTTAGAAATGGTTTCATTGAATTATTTGGAGAAAATATAATCGATGTCTTTAGCGACCGTGTAAATCTTACTATGTACTGTATTGTACATGTAATTGTACATTAATTAGTTTATTACCCTGAGGGCTACATGACTTTGAACACAAAAATAATTAGTAGCAATAGTTTTTGTAACGTATTTACGAACTAAGTTGAAATTAATAAAAATATGACATGTATTGCACAGGCCAGTCTGTGGATCTACCTTAAGTTCTGTACTGAATAAAAAACATACATTATAAGCAGATAGGGTGGCAAAAGGTCTCTAACAAAACTGTCTTATGTCTAATTTACAAATTATTTTTCTGAAATCTTTTTCGGTTTACAATAATATTAGTGCTCTAATTTTTGCACTTTTCATGACCACTTGTTGTCTATCATTGCCTAATCAGAAAGTTTATTGTTTGTCAATAAAAAGTTGAAGTTCCGTGTCAAACCATAATTGATTGGGAAATAATAAACGCAAGATCAAAAGTTTTTTTCTTAGAAACTGTATTTAAAATCTTTTTTTGTATTTAGGCACCCAGCTAACCGTCTTTACAATCATAATAGAATATAAAAAATGGCCAAGTGTGAGTCAGACTCGTGCACAAAACTCTAAAAAGGGCAATAAATATGGCATGTCATTTATAAGTACATAGTATACCAACTCCCAAAAAGGAGAAGGCTCTATGTTCGACACATTTATTTTTTTATGTTTGTTGTTTGATTTCTCCGTCATTTGTGAACCGATTATAATTTTTATTTGAGTGAGTGTACTATTGAAAAGGTTCCATGACCACCAAGTTAGGATCTGATAATGAAGTCCTATAAAAATCCAGGGCAACCCTCAATTTTTGTATATATTCTGAACTTATTTAGATATTTGCAGTTAGTATCTCATGTTGTTGAACTGAAGGTACTACTTATCAATGGTCAGAAGTACGGGTATAATTCATTTAATAATGGCAGGTTCAGACCGTAAGCTCTATTCTTTTAAGTTATATTCAGATTAGGCGACGCCGAAAATTACCTACATGGAACGAGAAGTTAAGCGTTAAAAAATATTTAATCCTTTGTCCTGAAGGTGTTTTTCGTAACTGTTGTATAAATTGCTTGGTAAGTTGTTTTAAATTAGAACGTTTAATAGATACATTACTAAGAAAAAAAAAATATTTTTAATAAAAATATGAAACCGACTTCAAAAAAGGTGTGTGAAATGGGCTGAATTGTAACACCCCCTTATGACTCCCGCAAAATGTCACGCATTGCTTCATAGGTAAATCTAGTTACCGTACCTTTACTTTGTTTTCTTTACGGTAGAGACCTTTAACCTTAATATGTTAATTGCAGCACTTGGTAGCGAGCAGCGGTTTATCGTTTCTACCTCGAGAGCAAACGCCTGAGGCTTATTTGCTTGATAGACGCATCTTTTGCTAATTCAAAGCTTTTTTCCTTATTGAGAAAGGTGTTCTGAATTTGCACGCGGATAATTAAAATATTACCTGCGCTAAGTATTCAAGCTAAAACGATGAAAATTATAACAATTTATTATTTTAACACCTTACATTAATATGTTAAAAGATTTATTTAATTGGTTTTACACGAGTATTTTAGATCGCGTTTTTTTCGATTTTAGTAACGGTTACTGAAAGTTACATCTGTTACCGAAAATAAAGACGATAGTTTATTTAGTCAGAACTCCTCAGACTTTTCTTTATCAATACAGTTTTACTACGTTTTATATTAACGCCTTATCAACTCAGTATAACGAATCTTGCTATCGGCGATTGCGATTAAGATCGCGCAGAGACAATGGAGCCCGGAGGACACAATGTTGCTTTGTGACTACTCTGATTTGAAACCGCGGCGTGGCTGTTCTTGGTAGTTCCAAGTCGACATATATAACATGTGCTGATGCTATGGTACCCGTACCTAATGTCGATCCACGCTCGTCAGAGTTTATCGACCCTCGCCGACGCTCGGCGCGCATCGCCTCGCGAACGCCCGCGCACAGGAGTCCGATCCAACCCGTCACCTAAGCCGCATGCGCGCCGTGCGTTTCCGCGAGTCGCGAATAGTTATTAGATAATAGTTTTAGATAAATTTTAATTACGCCAACGATAAATACCTATTTACCAAATCACAGTATTTCAATAAAATAATAATATCATAACACCACCACTATACATATTTATTTGTTTTGTGATTGTTTTGCTGTTTTCATTACATTGCAGATTTACATAAATTTATTTTTCATTCTTAGCCCACGTTTGAGTGTACCAATTAATTAAATGGAACGGGTTATCTTATTTTTAACCGACTTCAAAAAAAGGAGGAGGTTCTCAATTCGGTTGTATTTTTTTTTTTTTTTATGTTTGTTCGCCGATTACTCGAAGACGCCTGGACCGATTTGAGAAATTCTTTTTTTGTTTGAAAGGATATACTTGTCATGTGGTCCCATTTTTTTCAAGTCACGTTCTGATGATGGGATCTTAGAGAAATCGAGGGCAACCCTCAAATTTAAAAGGCTTCTATATTGTTTTTTATATATTATCTAAAGCTACTCGGATATTTGCATCTAGTAGTCAGCATTTTATGTTGCTGAGCTGATGCTGGAAGGTACAACTCCTCAACGGTTAAGAGTACGGGGATAATTCTTTAAATATAGGCTCCTTGAGGCCGTTTACTGTATTCTTTCAAGTTATACACAGATGAGGTGAGACTTTGAATATTACTTATGTATATTCATAATATGAGGTCATGATTTTGATGATGCGATCCTAGAGAAATCATGGGTAACCCTCAAATTTCAAAGGCTTCTATATTTTTTTTCGTATATTACCTAATACTTCTTGGATATTTGCATTTTAAGTTGCTGAGCTGATGCTGGAAGGTACAACTCCTCAACGGTTAGGAGTACGGGGATTATTATTAATAAGTTTTCCGTCTCAAGTAACCGTCGTCTTCTCATTCAAGAAAAATTCTGGTCTATCCATCACTTAAAATCGTAAAATAAAATAATTTTTAACAAAAAAACACCGACTTCAAAAAGCAGGTAAACTAAAAAGCAAAAAATAAATTTACTTCGCACTAAATAATACGTTTTTCATTTAGTTAAATAGAAATTATTAAATAATTATTTTATAATCCTGAAGTCGGTGCCAAGTAAACAATAACTCTGTATAGATAATATTAATCTTTCTAACAACTATTTTCTGACTGAATATTAGTTCTTAATTATCCGATTTACTTGGCACCGACTTCAGAATTATAAAATAAATATTTAATAATTTCTATTTAACTAAATGAAAAACGTATTATTTAGTGCGAAGTAAATTTATTTTTTGCTTTTTAGTTTTACCTGCTTTTTGAAGTCGGTGTTTTTTTTAAGTTGGTATGCTGCAATGCAACGACGGCTGATTACAAACCCTACATTGCGTGTGGCCCGAAACGGTCACTTGGCCGGTTTTATTTATTTCAGATCTACACGAGATTCTCTCTCTTCGATAATAACCTCACATGGGACTCACAAATATACCTTTACTCTGTCCATTCCTTTATTTTATTTTTGACAGATCACGCCTATGAATTACCGTTTTTTTTTGTCAGATTAATGTACTACAATAATAATGTACTTTATTGACAAGCGACACTTTTTAGGGAAGTTTACTGTTTGTAACAAACAACCACAGACTATAAATTAAATCGTGAAATGAAATAAATCGATCATTATGAAAAAGAATAATTTGACTTTTTTTGTGTATTGTCTGTATTTTTTATAAAAAAAAAGAATATAATAATAGTATCATGATTCCATGAATAATTATTTGCAAGAAATTAAGTCGAAATCTTGGAATTAAAAATTAAAAATGAATTAAATAAATTAAAAATTTACATTATTATTATATTATTATTTTGTATATTTATTTCATCTAATAAAAACTACTAATAAACGAATAATTAATAATGAACTAAAACCATTTCGATGTAATAAATCGATTGAAAGTTCTTTTTAGACAACATCGATTATGATTTCAAATCAAATCAGTAA